>OX411753.1:4539099-10036599 GCA_948252205.1 Orthosia incerta | reverse complement strand
AATGAAAATTCAACGCATGGTTTGTAGGTGTACTCGATGTGTCAGCATGAATTAAATTCATTTAACATTTGTTTTATAATCACTATTTGTGGTTTCACAGTGTAAATCTATTTTTTAACTGAAATGTATGGAAATACACTATCATTTGCCTTTTTTTCTGCATTTTCTATTTCTTCATCTATGTATGTAGCATTTTAATTTCTTAGATCTACGTGGAGTCTATTTAATATCCATTTTTATTTCATTATTTTAAAGTTTTGTGTACAAAATTGTTACATTCACAATAAGTAGTAAGTGTTAATAGATTTAGAATGGCTCTTATCGAATCTATAAATAACGTAAATGGAGGTACAGCACACAGAGCTTCAGTATCTCTTTACATGTGGACACCAAAAACCAATGTGACGTTGTAGATTTTCAACTCCTTGAAACAAACAAGCATACACACGTAGAAGACAGCAATGGTAAAGCATCATTCGACTTCCAGAACACAAACCTGGTCCACACGAGTGCAGCTAGCGCAGTAGCAGCAGCCACTGCAGGTATGGTTGTATCCTGGTCATGTGAGCTTTGTGGCAGACTGTTTGCCACCAGAGACGAGTGGAGCGCCCATGCCAAGTCTCATCTTCCCGATACTAAGCTGCTAGACAAGATGCAGCAAGCCACGCAACATCAGGTATGATTGATATTCAATCGAAATGAATTGGTCAACTACACATGAAATAAAATGCCGGCTTGAAGGACCAATTATAAAATAATAAATAATTAATATTTTTCTCCATCTTTCCAGCAACAAGAAAAGGTGCATTTATCAAATCAGGAGAAACTACAACTCCTTCATCACCACAATCAGAACCAGCAGATACTGAACGGTCACGGGATCGCGACAGCATCTGTGTCTACGGCGACAGTCGTCAACGAAGGGGGAGGCGGGGGTGGTGGAGGGGCGTACTTCACTCATGGCGGTCACACACACTATGCTCCAGAGAGACAACACACACATGCGCACCATCTATGTCTCATGTGCAGGCAAGAGTTTGCAGGGAAAGCGGAGTTCATGTTCCATGTGAGAGGGCACTTCGAAGGCAAAGTGAGCGATATCGCAGCGGCTGATGTGTTAGCGCGTTCTTTAGTAGACAACTCTGGGCTGTGTACCTGAGCCCCGCCAACGCCCCTCGGCGCATTTCACTCGGATGCATGCAATAAGGGCGTCTTCCAGGATGACACCATCATGTTGAAGTTTTGAGTCGCTAATTGCGAGACATTGGTTTCCAAGTGGGGTACAGTTAAGACAATTAAGGCCAGTATTGATAAGGTTCGTAAAAAAGTGGTTTTATCGTTATTTTTTATTTAGCACCAGATTACAAGTTTGGTTTTATACAATTTTGAATTTAACGAGTATTGATGTACGCTAAAATAAAAATATGAAATTTGTTTTCTTAAAATTTTTATTTGCGAAAAAGTAATTTTAACTGCCAGTGACAAGCCTCCTAAATAATAAATTAGCTAAATAAGCCTTAATACTTTTACGGAAAGCGATGCAATAAATATTAAATATAACAGATCATAATATAATACTAGTACGTACTCATGTTTATTTCTATACAACGAATACATGTTTTACTGATCAACAATTGTACACAATTTAAGGTGGCGGTCATGTCTGTTCAAAAATCAACACTTTGTCTGTAAACGGTCGCAGATATCCCACTAAATATCCTAAATAAAAAGCAATAATTCGAGGTTTGGCTCTAGCATAAACTGAAGAAGAAAGATATATACTGTGCCATTCATTTTTAGGGTTCTGTACCCAAAGGGTAAAACGGGACCCTATTACTGAGACTCCGCGGTCCGTCTGTCTGTCTGTCTGTCACCAGGCTGTATCTCTAGAACCGTGATAGCTAGACAGTTGAAATTTTCACAGATGATGTATTTCTGTTGCCGCTAGTAGCTACAACACATACTATAAACAGAATAAAATAAATATTCAAGTGGGGCTCCCATACAAAAAACGTGATTTCTTTGCCGTGTTTTGCGATAATGGCACGGAACCCTTCGTGCGCGAGTCTGACTCGCACTTGGCCGGTTTTTTTCTATAATAGTACGGAACCCTTCGTGCGCGAGTCCGACTCGCACTTAGCCGGTTTTTTAACTTTAGAAGCACTAGAAGCCTCAAAAAATGTTCAAAATTGCGCTGTCAACAAAGGCCTAGTGCCAACTATTAAAAAAACATAAAAGCACATCATATATCTTTTTTATTCAATTTATCCAATATCTTTTAATTTTTTCCAATACTGGAGGAGGAAATAGGCAAGAGCCAAAACTCGAATTATGACTTTCAACTAAGACAATTCAGTCGGTGCTCTATTATCCCGCATTTCCTCTTACGGCTCAGTTTTACCAAATCATTTATCAATTTCAGTCAATCGTTGGAAAATGATAGAGACATAATGAAGTTGAAAATTGGTTCAGTATTAAATGCATTAAGTGATTTGTGGAACAAGTGGGCCTTAATATTTATAAATGTCGATAAGGAGCAATAAGCCCCTGATTCTCTGATGCCAATAGTTAACAAAATAATCAGTACGCTTATTATTATGTTCTAGAAGTTTATTTTAATATTTTTTACGGACAAAGTCGTTTTTAAACAGACACTGCTCTTTTACATTCGTACGTAAACTCTGTTTACAATGGATTCGTTATAGTTTCGTGCGTGATATGATGTAATATTTTAGATAGCTTTTATTATATAAAATTATATGCATAGTTCTAATCTACCTATTAGTTCTGCTAGATGGTCATATATTGCTAAAAACATGTCAATAGGTGATAATTATTGTAAGAAAAGAATGTTAAATAGAATCCGATATCGTCGCTTTATTTATTTTGTAATTAGAAATTAAGTAAACACGGGGGATGAGTGATTCTAGTCATTTGAATCTAGTCTATGGAACCTAGTCCTTGGATCCTAGTCATAGAGTAAGTTTGTGTATAAAATTATTTTTATATCGACCAGTTGTGGTCAAATCTTATTGTACTGTCTCTAGTACCCTAGCATGGAGTGTGTACCTAATTAGATAGTTATGTAGAACGCTGCAAATATTTCAAAATTTGAATGTGGATAGAATAGAATATACTTTATCGTACACCAAAAAAAGAAATTACACATATATTTTACAAGAACTTAATACTATGGGTACAAAGGCGGTCTTAAACTCTCTGTATATTAAAATATTGAACTTATTGTAAGTTATTAGGAATAACATTTTAAGAAAGGGTCACATTCAACAGAATTTTGGTTACCTACATGCCTATTTTCACATGAAATCAGAAAACCCACAGTTCACTTTGAAAAATATCAAGGAAATAAAAATAATGTGTTGGCATCAACCAGTTAGCATTTAGCAGTTGAAAGAATCGCATTCACATTAAAAGTAAAGAGAATTAGGTGTAGAAATATTTTTGTGCAATATATAAAACTAAATTCTTATAAATTCCAAAGCATTGCTTACCCGATTTTCATATGTAACGTTACTCAGGCCTCCATTTCTTTTCTAAACGGCAGTTATTTAATTAGATTTTTACACACAGTTAAAAAAAAAGATAAATTAAACTTTCAAGCTATATTTATAATTTCTCAATACATACCATGTTTTTATTTAATAATAAACGATGCCCTTCAGACCAAAATAAATAAATAAATAATGATTGTGAATTTATCACAATCATTCTAGAGTAACTCCTTAAATAATAATTAATTATTTAAAATTTCAGACATCTTAATGTAGTCCATTTTTCGATAGCAAAAATACTATATAACTAGTGTTAATAATACATAGCAAAAATAAACAATTTAAAATAATACAAAAATTAAATGAGAGGACAAAAAAAATGGAGGCTTCCTAGTCAGCACATAACCCTGTAATATTCTTGACTTTAGTTCGTTTCAGTACCGTTAAGATTTCGGTTAGATTAATATCTCTTTGATATGATATAAACTATGATACCGTACGCAAAATACGCGCTTGGTCGTGGAGTTGCGGAAACAGCCCGCCGAAACTAAACTAAACTAAACTATGATGTGACTCTGACTTACAATCGTTTTGATATAAACACGATGGTGGTACATATAGATGGTGGTCAAGCTCGAGCCTATATAAGATAAAAAACACAATTAATAACTCGTCAAGACCAGGCAAAACCAATTTCAACTAGTTCGAAACATTTATTACACTGTCATAACATTACATAGAAAGGATCAACTGCTATCATACAATTTTTGTAAATGATGATTCACTTAAAAAGCAAAACAAAATGAATGGGTACTAAAGTTTAAAATGTCAATAGTTTTCTAATGTATGTCTATCCACTCCAAAATAGTAATAGTTGCCTTAAAAAGATAGAGTAGTACCTAATATTCTCGACTTATAATTTTGTTGGTCGGCTAGTAGTGTATGGTAAAGAAACAAGCGTGATGGTAAGGTCGTATGTCATCGCGATGTTGCTACTCAGACCTAACGTTTTTTAGCATTGTAGTCAAGTAGATCTGAATTCTAAAATTGAAACACTGCTGCACATGTTTCAATACAATATGTTCGCTTAATCTTTCGTACTGAAGGATCAATGTTGGACAAAAACTTTTGTCACCAATTTATGTACAATATTTGACCAACATTGGTAATGGCGTATAGAAGATTTCGGCCCACTTGCACACACAATAAATAATTTAAGCGCTAAACGTCGTATTTAAAAAAAAATGTCTCTTGTTTCTTCAAAAGAATATTCGAAAAAAGAACGATATTTTCAATGTGTTTAGTGCTAAATGAATTTAGTGATGAGTGGCGCAAGTGGGCCTTAAAACAAGATTTACTTCTGTGTTGAACACCAAAGTTTTGAAAATATTTCTGAATCCTGTAAATAAGTTTTAGACGTTATGTGCTAGAAATACCCTATAGTTTTGTGATTGTATCTGTTTCACGACAATGCTGCGGACGTTACGTGATTTGTAGCATCGAATGATTATTTTGGTGTTTAGTTGTAAGGCCTCTTGTTTGTTCCACATTGAGATAACTAATATATGCATCCTGCATATTGTTTCTAATTTGTGTAGGTTTGAATAGTAACTTGTAGTATCTGTAATTTTGAAGACACAGATTTTATTTTGGTAATTAATAGTACGTATTTATTTTAATACTTTAAAAAATATACTTAATATAGCTTTAGTTCAAACTGATAAAAAAAACCAACAGCTTTCTAAATCTTACATCGCTAGCTGTTGGTATATCAAAGTCAAAACGTCAAAAAAGGAAAGAGTTTAAAATACGAACATGTTTAATTTAACTAAGATTCAATTTACATAGGAACCTAGATACTCGCACCAGAAATTACTAAATTTAATGATTTGACCCTAAACGCATAATATCATTCTATCTCTGTCATATTCAAACATATTTCAGAAATAGAACGATCACTTAATTCGTTTAGCGCTAAATTTATTTAGCGACATATGGTGCAAGTGGACCTTAATTTGTTTCATAATCTTAAAAAAGGCTGGAGGCAACTGGATGTGGAACAAACACAGAATGAATTTACCCCGAAAAGAGGGGTAAATCAGAGCACGATGGAAGTTACAAATTTGAATAGGGATAGGCTTGTATGTTAAATTGTTCACGAAAGTGTCAATATAGGTGGGACGATTTTGCAATATTAATAGTTTTGTATAATTTTTAGCATAATGTCGAATGTCAAATGTAATATATACAATAAATGCACAGAAATCTTGCCTGAAGCAGTTAATTAATGTAAGTAATCATAGAATATTAATAAGTGAGGATTAATTATTAATAGTAACAAAGAATTCCAATAACTATATAGGTTTGGTCCAAACACCCATGTCAGTCAGATAATAAATAGACAACATTTTAATGGCATTTGTACCTCAACATTTCCATTCCATCGTCAACATTATTAATAAAATCATTATTTGTAATTAAGTATATCTAAAATAGATCGTGTTGAACGAAATTGGCTTTCCGAATGATCTCAAAAATCTAGTCCTTAGCGTAAGGTAAATAAACTTATAAATATTGTACTTAATGAAATACCTACGCTTTTTATACATAGATGTAAGTATTTATTTATTTTATTAATATAAAATAAGTGCTTCCCATTTCTTGAATTAGTTCACCTCTTTGTCGTTTACAAAAAAAGCTGAAGCAAAGTGCTTTTTATTTTATGGTTTATTTTTCGTTAGTTCATTTTCTATTACGGGAAGTTCCAAATCTAAAAGGCGTCATTTACTATTTTCAAGGATTTATTCTTTATTGCTATTCTGGCAGTTGAAAGACATACTAACTTATTAGTAGGCCTTAAATTAAATCTCATAGGTACTTACAAACCTTTTCGTACGACCACTAAAATGGACGTTTTGAAGAAAATTCAAATTTCGTTTTATATTAAATTTTACGTCACATAGCAGAATTAATGCAGGGTTCTTTAGGTTTTTCTAATATATATTTTCAGTAGATAACACTGTACATAAATAAGTAATACGTGTATATTTATTGTAATTTTAATATATGGTAGTTTTTAAGATACCACGCCCGAAACTGTGGCGTAAACGTTGTAAGCTTAATCTTACTAATGTAAAGAAAACTGCCTATGAATTGGTACATTATTAATTATTTTTTTAAGAAAAAGCGAAAGGAATTATTGTACAAAAGATCAGTAACTACTTAAATGTTTAGGAATGCCTGTGTTTGTAAATTGTTTATCAAAAACAAAACTGTGATCGTGATTTGTTTCCTTTTATACATTTTACATTAAAAAAATATTTTCCTTTGTACAGATAATCTTCTTACCTAAATTATTCGAGTGCTTAGTTATAATTCAGGAATTTAGTAATAAAAATTAGGAGCAATAACTTATCGTCGCATATCGTAAAAGTAAAATTTGTATAAATTATATTAAAAAGAATTGATGGTGATGTAAGTATTGCAAAGTAGCGAGGGTTTTGGAAATTAAAAGGAGAATATCTCAAGTTATCGTTTAATTTAATTTTAAATCCGACAAAATGTTTCCTTTCACCGGAACAACAAAATAGGAATCATCAAGATGATCCGGCTCACATCACACACATCACATCATCAGCCTATTTATGTTCCCACTGTTGGGACACAGGCCTCCTCTCTGTGATAGGGACCCGGGATCCGGCTCGAAGGACCAAAGTTTGCGAGCCCTAGTGTTCAAAAATTTGGTAAATAAAACCTAAAGTTTGAGATAAAACAAAAGTAGGTAAGTATATTGAACTGTTACAAAGTAAACATTTATGCAAAATATGATGTTCAGTTAATAATCATAATGGATGCGCATGGCATGGCATGCTACTGTTTTAGTATGAGGTTTTCAACTGCGGAGTCATTTGTAGCCAACTTCAGACCGGCCAAAATGATTGAGTATTACTGAACGTTGTAACAACTAATGTGGTCGATGGCATTGCACTGAATATGCCCAGTTATGTCATGTTACAGGGTGAAACTAACTGCTACATCAGCATGCCAAATAATCTAGATAGTACTATAGTACTACAGTAGCGAGAGAAGAAACTGTCCGAGAAAACCAGACATATCACACTCTGCCCAAATGCACATGCAGCGGACGGTACGCTTAGGGCAGTGGCTGAGCGGATTGGCTGTCACACTGCGTGTCGCGGCTTCGATTCCCGCACGGTATCAATATTTATATTGCCTACGTAGTTGTTCCTTATCTAGCTGTTTGTGTATGTAAACGCACCCACGACACAGCAACAAATTCCTAAGGTGGGGTAGCGTTTTGTTTTGTGTAAATAAAAAACAGCTAGTCAATTCTGTTAAAACACAAATTTAGGTGAATTGAGCATAAAGTAATAATAATAATAAATTCATTTATTCAGGAAAAACACAATGTACAGGATTAAAAAAAGATAAATACATACATTTTTAACAGTTACACGGAAAAAGAGATTCGTTGGTACCTGTACCAATGAAAATCATTGTATCACAGGCACCAACGTCTTCCAGAATAGGTTAAACATCTAGAAACAACATTTACAGAAACATTATTTTTTGTTTTTATAAAATAAATATAATAAAAGTAATTTGTTCCAATTATAATAGTGATAATCCATCCATCCCATTGTAAAAGTGATCATGAAGGGGCTGTCAAATCCACGTAAGTTTTTGAGTTTAGATGTTTATAGAATAGACCGGCAGTGGACTGTACACATGTGCACATTTGGACATGAGCTAGACACATGTGAAAATATTAGCATTATCATTCACGATTAAGTAATTCACAATCATTACACAACGTAACGACAGATCAAGACAAGTCATATCGAACTCTAGTCAAAACTGAAAGCATTCGATTATTTGCAAAACCATAATCACGTACATATTATTTCATGTCGATTTATAAAAAGGCGTAAAATCTATATCTTCTATACAAATAAATAAGATTGAAATGTCTGTTTGTAATATCAAAAAAAAAACTATATTAAAAAAAAAAAAAATTAACAATATTTTTTTGTATTCTTCTAGCAAACCCTTTTATTTAATACCCATATCATGACAGTGCACAAAAAATAACTAGTCCGCCATCTCGGGCCGTCCGCCATACTGGGTTTAGAATGACGTCATTTAGCTAACCATGCATTGTCATCCAAACTAAACGTGTATGCAAAATTTCATCTTAATCGGTGGCAGATAACTGCTTTAAAATTCAGTTGCAAGATTACACCCGAACACACTTACACATACACATAAGCTGCAAGTTAAATAAAAGCTTGTGATAACAGCTTTTTAGTTAATGCATATTGAAGTATATACGTAACTTATAACAAAGCACTTTTTTTAATTCTGTCTGATTGCCTGACTGGCTGAACCGATTTTGACGCCACTGTCACTGGCAGATAGTTAATATTATAAGGAGTAACTTCGGCTACTTTTATTTTAGAATAATAATTCGGGTTCCGCGCGAGTTTGACGCGGCAAAAGTCCCGGGCACTAGCTGGTGGTTCATATTAATTAATAATAATTCATAATCATTATCTTTATTACTCGTACCTAATTGGTTAACAAGCGTTTGCAAACATTTCTACATAGACGTAAGTGTAGGTAACAGTGTGCCGAAGGATTTTTTTAGTATACATTAATTTCGTCATGCATGTATTAGAAGTTAAAGGTATACAGGGTGTCCCAGAAATCGACGTCAAGCCGTAAATGGGTGATAGATCAAGTTATAACAGTTCTCAGAAAAATACGAAAAAAAATCTATCTCATGTTTTAAAAAATTTATGGTCACTTTAAAAATTTACTAAAAAAATCAATCCCTGTAATGGTTCTTTAACTCCAATTGCTACAAATCCCATAATTTATCTAATTTTTTTATTATTATGTAATCTTGAATAATGCTTGTGTAGATTTTTGCCTAAAATTCAAAGCCAACTCCTCCTACTTGGAAGAAAATTAAACTTTTTCAAAACCAAATTATTCAAATTTACTATTTCGCCCAACTTTAACTGACTGTACTGAAAAAAAAATGTACTACGCTAGTTTGGCAAGTAACATGAAAAATTGGCGCATTTAATAAGGATTCAAAAATGGTGTAACACTTGCTAGATTACGTTTTCAATAATTGGTAATTTTTTTTTGGAAATAGTATCGGTTTTTACCCAAAATGTCCATACTTCATTAAAATGACTTTAGCTTACCTAAAGCTTTGCTAAACTCCGTTTCTAATTCGATAGAGACGGAGAGAGTCATTTTACGAAGTGTGAGCGAGACAGAGAGTGACGCCACCTTTATCAGTGACACAACCTTTATCATGAAACGGAGATTGAGTTGTCTTTGTAAATAGGGGAAGATTTGCCCGGAAGGGATGGATGCGTCGGATGAGTTGGGAAAGAGATGAAATACGGCTTGAGACGAGTTGGAAAACTGACTACATGTACAAAGTGACGTATTAGTGGAAGAGACCTATTAGAGATAGCGACGAAATAGCTAGTGAGGCGAGTTGTCGTCACAACCGTAATTAGGTATACACTAGCGATCTGAATCAGTACTTAATAAGTAGATAATAAATGCGTTGATTTAATAAGTAATGGCTTTTCCAACAGTAAAAAACATAAATGTTAAGTATTTACTTTTACAGAAATTCTAAGATTGCAAAGAAAAAATAAATATTGGTAAAGACTCGCGTTAGGTACTAAAACATCACCAACCTACTTGCTCCACAAACTGTGACAGTGAAACTGAAAAACATAGTGTTGTATTTGACAATAATTTCAGGTTATTTTGGTAATTTGTACATCATAATGCTGTCAAAATTTTAGTTTTACAATAACATTTTATTGAAGATCTAAATTATGTGTTCATAGAAATACTTTTGCTGAATAATTTCTGCATATTTTTTGTATTTTTCGGGTAAGTGAAACACATTTGTAACGGTAAGCATTGAGGTATTAATGTGCTACATATCTCAATGACGGCAAGGTAAAAGTTACACTCTGACAAAAAAAAAATGTCTAAGCCATAGTATATGCGGACAACATAATAAATGAATAATAATTAAACACAAATCATTTTGCCCAACTATGTTAGGCACGGTTTCCAGTCTAACCGGACGCTAGTGAATACGGCGAAGCCCAAAAGGAGAGTTGGGCACACGCACACCGTTTACCAAAGGACATTCAAACTTATCTAGTAGGGATACGACTTAAATGCCAATGTTTTAAATTGATTCCATGGCATCGAAGGGGATTTCTTGACACGGCATTGAAGATCACGCTAAGGGATCCCGCGGCGGGATGCCGCAGCGCACTGTGGTATACAACGGCACGCCGAAGGACGCCGTGACATGCCACGGGGTGAGGCAGTGCAAGCGGGGGTACATGCACACCACATTTCCTATCTTACATTATTATATTATCTTATATTATTAGCAAAATCGTCGACGCGACGCGGCTTGCCGCAGCACGTTGTGGGATGTCTTAGTATGCCGCCGGAATGCTACAGTATCTAATAAGCGGCTAGTGTGCGCTGATCCGTAGCAAAATCTTCTGTCATTCCGTCCCGGTGTGCGTAGACTTTACTTGGAGTGATTGCCAATCTTACCCCGACAACCCAGAAAATAGGTAGCACGCCCCTTAGCAAGACTCTTGTCAGAGTTTTCCCCTCTGAGTATGACGACTATCAAAGATCTGCAAATTATAGCAATTGGTACTGCTTAACCTGCTTTCCGAGGTATGGAAGATTCTCGGTATGTAATGGATGGTCAGATATCCACGGTCCAACCTCGCCAATTGATGCTTAACCTTGAAGATCGACCCTGGTGGCTTTTATAATTTATCTACGAACTCCTAAAATAATAGCTAGGTAAAATACAAAAGAAACCAAATGACGGGCCTACGATCTTGTACCATTGTCAGATAAATTGGGATCCTTAACATGATGTAGATTTTTACGATGGAGTTTTAGACATCAGTTTAACTATGACATATAAAGATTTTAACCTTAATGATTGAAAACTGTATTCAAACAGAAATCAACGTTCAAATAGTATATTATTTTTTTATTTTGTTTTTTTTTCAGATTTTTTTTTGTTTTCAAACTTAATTCAAAATGGAAACTGCATGTCTAAGAATAAAATTTAAACCACTTATCCAAAAAAGAACTATAAATAATTCTAAGTGTTGCTTAGAAATTGTGCCCGAAATATCAAGCATAAAAAACCTGGACAAACTCATTTGGAGAAAGAAAAATAATTTAATAGAATACACGATACCTATAGCCATGACGTACAAAGTTGTCCTACAAAAACAGCAAGCTATACAAGATGATAGTGATATCGCCGTCAAAACATACCACTCCTGCGTCGATTTATTACTGCCATCTTCAAATGCAATGCTTGGTGGCCCTGGATCTGGCGACATTCCAAAAATAATAAGCGATACGTATATATTAAAAAAAAATAGTTTAGAAAACTGTGCGAACAAGGAACATTTTCATGGTTTAACGGATGGACGCACGCATTCAGATAACGATATGATCATACCTATATTCGACGACACGACAAGAACTTTATTGCAGCTTAGAGAACCAGAAAGGAAGACCACTGAAATAAATAATAAGGACGATACAGGTATTACCATATATATACACGGACGCTTTAAATCTGCGCAATTTTTGCCAATTATGTTTCGGTATGACCCGTGTCGTCATGGTTATTTATAGAAAAAAATTACTGCAATATCTATATTTTAAAAAACGAAACCGACGAAAATTGCGCATTTTATTTTCCTGTGCACCCAAAGTACAAACTTTGGCTTCAATGATCACAATGTTGGTTGTGATCACTGATATATTAAATTTATAATACAGTCATCTTTTTTCAGTGGAAGTTAAATCAATTAAAAGAAAAAAAAACCTAAACGACGATATGTATGAGGAATCGTTAAATAAAATAACAAATACAGAAGATCTGTATCCTATATTTAGCGATACCGTACTGAGTACAACCGTAATAAGGGAAACGGTACAAACAAAGACATCCTTTAAGCGTGAATGCGAACGATGGCTAAGTTTATCCCCGATATGCTCTGTTATTGCTGGTGGAACTCCACTCGCTAGTAAAATTGTGTCGTCCAAATCTGTGACCTGTAAAATATATGAATCACGAAGAGATTTAGTACTACTGGGCAGCATTGGCTCACCGAGTGTCTTGTCTCCCGATAATCAAACACGTTCTACAATCAACATAAGCAGACAAAATTCACCAAATAAATTAAGGGTATTGTGTAGAATTCCACCGGAAATGAGAGTTGTAGAATATATGCGATTTATTGAAAACGAAATGCTACCACTGAAAATGTGGTTGAATGATATAATACGGAAATGCACGGTACTCGGTATAGAACTCAGGAAACCACCGTCGAATCAAACAATAGCTGTGACTACACAGTCTATTTATGAAGAAAACAATAGTATAAAATCAAATCGTGTTGTTTATTCGTTTGTGTTTGATGGTTAAATTTTGATGCATTTTATTAAATGTTATTTATTACCTGAGGTTGTATTTCATTTTTAGGGGTGCGTAACGTATGTTATATATTTTAATATCCGTTGTTGCCCGTGTTACTAACAATCTTACTACTAGTAGTAATACAGTTAATTTGATTTCCTTTCTTACTACTGCAGTAGTAAGTTGGTAGAAGGGCAATTACAATTTGCCCCTGTTGCTACCAATGATAAAATGTAAGAATCTGACGACACGTTGGATAGATTACAAGAAGGCCTATGATTCAGTGCCACATACATGGCTCATGAGAGTGCTGCAGTTGTATACAATTGATGCAACTCTGCGCACCTCCTTGACGTCATCAATGGGGCAGTGAAGGACGGTCCTTCACTATCCAGGATGTTGACAGATTCAGGAAAACAGCGAACCTATAAGGATCGAGCGCGGAATATTTCAGGACGACAGTCTGAGTCCTCTGTAGTTTTGTTTAGCCCTGAACCCTCTCAGTACACTGCTGGAGGGTTCGGGCCTGGGCTATCGGTTGAGAAGAGTGTCAGGTCATATCACACCTCCTTTACATGGATGACCTGAAGTTCTTTGCCCCCAACATCTCGCAACTGATGAAGCTACTGAAGGTAACAAAACTTCAGTGACGCCATCAGGATGGAATTTGGTATAGAAAAATGTGCAGTCATGCACAAAGCGAGGGGATATTATGAAATCCGTGGGAATACAACTCTCGGATTCGATGCACCTTAGATCCCTTTCCTCAACCGAAACTTACAAGTATTTGGGTATGTCGGAAGCACTAGGCATCAATGCTACTGACGTGTCGTCGCTTCTTTGATCACCTGAAAAAAGTACGAAATAGTCTTTTATCAGGTGGTAACAAGGTGCGTGCCTTCAACGGCTGGATCATACTGGTCTTGATGTTCTCTCTCAGACAGAACTTGACGCCCTGGGTAGGAAAGTTTGCACATTGACAAAAAACGACCGATCCACTAAACCTTCCAAACCTATAGCCCAATATCTTTGTCTCCATATTTAACAGTACCCAGTCCTGCACCAACCGGTAATTGTCCTTGGGTGCACTTACGTAGTGCTTACAGGGATAATCATCGGTTGATGTCACATATCATGATACATATCTAACAAGGCCCCCACCGAGAGTGAGTTGGCCGCGGCCCCTGGCACGCCTTTCAAAGATCTGGGACCCCAGAGTACTCGTACCGAAATTGTTAAACAAATATAAAATAATATTAATAACAAAATAGTAATAGTATTTCGTTTTTGTGGCGAATAAACACTTTTCTATCATTGGTCGCAAGGACAAATTGTAATTACCCTTCTAATCACTTACTACTGCAGTAGTAAGAAAGGAAATCAAATTAACAGTATTACTACTGGTAGTAAGATTGGCAGTAACACGGGCAACAAAATAACAAATAATAATATAATTTAATTTGACGACAACTCGAGCTCTCAAATTTAATAAACTATGTCTTTCATTCTTGATATTTTCTTCAGTTGATTTAATATATACTTAAACTAATGATTAAATATTAGTAACAACTTCACAATAAATATTATGAATTATATATCGAATATATATAATTCATCAATTCAATATCAACAGGTCAACATGTTAACAGGTCTCGAACCCAGTATAGACTCCAGCTCCCACAAAGGTTTGAATCTGCTGTAACCTAGATACTATTTACCGAAATGTACCTTTTTGAGAGAAATAAACTTATATTCTATTCTATTCTATTCTATTCTATTGATCGAATTATTAAATTGGATGTAAAGTTGGCTTAAATTACGGTTGTGATAGTAATATGTACAACGGGGACTTCCATTTTCTTTGCTCGCCCGCTTTGGCTCCCGTCATACTCTACGAAACTCACTTATCCGTGTCCAATTCTAAGTTTTTTAAACAAAGAAATGCGACTCGCTGGGTTCGAACTCTCGACCTACAACTTGTAAGTCACAGCCACTGGGCCACCACTGCTCTATTTATTATACTACATGATATTTTTACTTCAGGATCATTATGCCGTAAACCTGAGAATTGAAAAATAGAGTCCACGCTCAGCTCTCACGATTCTGACGACAACATCGACAAAGAATATACCTTTACAGAGTTACCCAACTGTTTTTTTTAGCTTTTTTTAGCGTCAATATGATTAATCAGCAAGCAGTAGTGGACCAAATCGTTCAAAATTTGGCATTTGATGTAGAAGCTATTCCCAAAGAAGATTTAATCCAAACCACAAGTATTTCACAAAGCACACCTCTTAATGTGAAAATCAAAGTTAGGAAAAAAGATGAGATACATAATATGCAACATGATATTGCTACGGCTGATAATACTCCAAGAACTAAACAAAAGATTAGACTAGTGAACAGTGATCGAACTATCATGAATTTTGATGTATTCATGGAAGCAGAATTCGAAAAGAAACCAGCGAAGAAACTGCGCAAACATATTTTCGATATGCTAAGACCAGGTAATTACATATAAATAAATATCCAAATCCCGTGCGCCTCCAGAGCCTTCCCGCAACCTTAAACAGGTCATCGGTCCACCTAGTGCGAGGCCTCGCATGGGATCGGTCAATGTGGCGACGCCTGGGGGAGGCATATGTCCAGCAGTGGACGTCTTTTGGCTGAAATGATGATGATGATGATGAAATACCCAAATTAAACTCTGTATATTTAGATGTGTTCATACCATCCATGATTATACATGTAAGAATAATGATGCCATAGAGGATCTTCACACCGCAGCGAATGTGTTTTCAACAATGATCTTAGTAGATTATGAAACACGGCAAGTTAAAGATAGTTGCTCGAGGAACTATCGTTATAAGCTCAAGTCACTATTGGCACACGTTTTTAATGCTAAGTACTTTATTACAGGAATATGTTTAGGAGCTGTGGATGATAACGAGTACCCTTACATGCCAAGTTCATCATACAGTGCGAAGATAACTGAACCTAGTGTAGTAAATAAATCAGATGGTACATTGAAACAAACATTTACACTTACCAAAAACGTTTATTCCGTCTCAACTCAACCGGAAGGACAAAAGTGGTTGTTTGGAAAGTGTAAACCAGGTTTGATAAAAGTCCATAATACATTATGATTTTGATTTTAAATATATATATTAAATTTTAAAGATACTTTCAACCGATTTGCCTGTTTTTTTTTTGTCAGGACAAGTTTGTACTAAAGATATTTTTTTAATCCTCCGAATTTAATTTACATCCGTGCGAGGGCCTGTCGCTAGTAGATTCGGAGAGACGGAGATCCTTAGATCCGGTGTCTCCGTGAGGCCATGGTGGAGCGTTATGTCCTTGCAGGCAATCTCCGAATGGGTCACCCCATCCAAATGGGGCCTAGCCTGGCCATGGCAAAGGCCAATCTGGTCAGGTTTAATACTGCTAAAACCCAGGCGTTTCTTTTTGCCACTAAAAAGAGCCAATTTCACCCGGCTCCATCTTGCCGAGATGTGACCGGGCCAATAACGGACCAGCTTGAGCTTCTTGGCATTACGTTGACATTGACTCTCACTTTTGGCCCATACATTGAGGCAAAGCTGCCAAAAAGTTGAGGATCCTTGCAAAGGTGAGAAGGTACTTCACGCCGGAATAGCTGCAGAACTTGTATCAAGCGCAAGTGCAATTATGCATGGAGTACTGTTCTCATCTCTGGGACGGATCTGCCAAATACCAGCTTGATGCACTAGAGTCTATCGAAAAGCGGGCCAAAAAGCTCATCGGCAATGAGGCACTGGTCAAGTCAAAGCTCCAGGGACTTGAATATCATCGCCAAGTTGCTAGCTTGTCGGTTTTTATCGGTTACATTTCGGGGAGTGTGCGATGGAATTGCATGATCTAATTCCGCCCAGCCCGTTTCATCATCGGACTGCCAGACGTACGGCGATGATTTATCAATACATGGTGGACCTCCGACCCATGCGTACAGCTAAGGAGTGGAATTCCCTGCTGGAGTCTTTGTTTCCCGATAGCTACAATCTAGGGGTTTTCTAGTCAAGAGTGAATAGGTTACTTCTAGGCAAGCCTACTTCACCGTCGACCACATCATCGCTTACCATCAGGTGAGATAGCGGTCAAGCGCAAGTCTATTTTAATTAGAATATTTATTAGCTTGGTATGTATGTACGAGTGTCTATGAATCTATGTAACGGAATCTTTTAACGAGATTTTCACCCCCTTCAAAACATCACATTAGTTTGAAACTTTGCAAACTTATCCTTACCAGGATCTTCAAGATTAGCGATTGAACAAAAAAAACACGCTTTAATAGAAAACCAAACTCAAAAGTAGAAAATAATTTTCTTTAAATTTTAATTAAGAGTAGGGTGATTAACAAAAAAATAATTTACTGTAAAAGCGCGTGTATGCGCCAATAAAATGTTATAACAATTGAAATTAAGCACCCCACGCTTGTTTACTATAAAATTATTTTTTTCTGTTAATCACACTATTCTTAAGGCCTTACCCTGACCAAAAAATCAGCATAAGATATGAGCATTCCTATTGGCCTAGCGGCACTGGTGGCGCCTGAATTACAGTAGTGAATACCCCCAGATTTTAGAATAAAATCTTTATAAAATCGAATATTGGTCTTTTGAAAAAAATAAAACTTACAAAATGTTCGATATCAAATTGTCTCTCCATTAGTGTTAGTATAAAAAATAATTAATGAACACTTTACGAGGAGATACATGCTATCAATAATTATTTCACATTTTTATGGTTTTGTTGGAAGGAGATTAGTGACACATATAGGTACCTCTTTAAAAAAAAAAGTGTACTACCATTTTAGAATCAACATTATGTAGAAATTTAATGTATTTTTATTAAATTGATATTTCTTTTTAAATAGAGTAGATAGCTCTTAAAAACTGCACAAAATTCGACTAGCGCGGCGTTTTGCTCGGGGAGGCGCCTTAATTTAAATTTCAAGAATATTCTTTTCTACTTTTTAGTTTGGTTTCCTATTAAAGCGTGTTTTTTTTTATTTATTAACTATTATTTATTCTTATCATTAATATGATAAGAATAAATAATAGATCAACGTCGTAGAATGTGTCTAGCAACACCCCAAGATATAATATTATATCTAATAATCATCATATTCTGAACTGTACATTTTCTGTGATTACAGGAGGATGTTTGGATCCACCTTTTGGTGAAGATAAATATTCTTACAAGCCAAGTAAAAGGGGACCTGAAAGAAAAAAAGAAGCTCTACTTGAAGAAGAAGATGCTGGAACCGCCGTTGACAGCAATAAAAAACCTTTGGATCCACCTTTTGGTGAAGATAAATATTCTTACAAGCCAAGTACAAGGTCAGGCCCTGAAAGAGAAAAGGAAGCACTACTTGAAGCAGAAGATGTTGGAACCGCCGTTGACAGCAATAAAAAACCTTTGGATCCACCTTTTGGTGAAGATAAATATTCTTACAAGCCAAGTACAAGGTCAGGACCTGAAAGAGAAAAAGAAGCACTACTTGAAGCAGAAGATGTTGGAACCGCCGTTGATAGCAATAAAAAACCTTTGGACCTACCTTTTGGTGAAGATAAATATTCTTATAAGCCAAGTAAAAGGTCAGGACCTGAAAGAAAAAATGAAGCTCTACTTGAAGCAGAAGATGCTGAAACCGCCGTTGACAGCAATAAAAAACCTTTTGATCCACCTTTTGGTGAAGATAAATATTCTTACAAGCCAAGTACAAGGTCAGGCCCTGAAAGAGAAAAGGAAGTTGTTGGAACCGCCGTTGACAGCAATAAAAAACCTTTGGATCCACCTTTTGGTGAAGATAAATATTCTTACAAGCCAAGTACAAGGTCAGGACCTGAAAGAGAAAAAGAAGCACTACTTGAAGCAGAAGATGTTGGAACCGCTGTTGATAGGAATAAAAAACCTATCACGCTACATGATGAGGAAACACAAAGTAATGGAAGACATAGTTCAGTTTTCGATAGTGGATTATTCAAAAAGAAACGAAAATCCAGTGACAAATCAACTAGCACAAAAATACCAGATAAAACTGATTCTATTGTAGATATTTACCAAAAAGAGTCGGTGACAAATTCTGGGAGCACACATTCCAATCCGATTATAACTTATCCTCCTAAAATAAAAACTGATCCACGAACCAGTGACGACAAAACTACTAGGAGTAGAGGTCCTAGTGAAAACAAATCAAGAAAGTCATTTAATGACCACTCCGAGCCGTACTTTGTTCCGCCAAAAGGAGTGCAACGTGTAAAGGAGAAAGAAAAATTGAATCTAAATGATCAAGCAAAACACCGATCATCTGATGTTGCGGATGTAAGGCACTCACTTAAAGAATCTTTCAAAATGCCTGTTCCCATTCCCGTTCCTATTCCCACAATTTCCAGTAAACGAACACCCGAAGTTTTTGCCACAAGTGATGATATACTTAAAAAAGATTCAATACCAGACCACAAGCTACAGAACAAAGAATTACTGAATCAAGAGCAACAAGACCAAATTCCACAGGATACAATAAACTTAAAAGACACTGAAACACCCCCGCTTCTACTACGTACAAAATCAGAAAGTGAAGATACTGATGACAAACTCGTAAAGTCTTCTAAAAAAGAAACTTCAATCCCTTCCAACATTAAACAAACCAACGCGTCGAATGAAATAGATGACCAGAATTTAAATGAAATAAAATTAGAGCCACTTGAAGCAAAAGAAAACATCAAAGAAGAGACTGCACAACCAAGCAAACAAAAGAATACAGAATATTTTGAAATACCAATACTAGTACCACTTCCTTTCAACTTTAGCGATTCTCATCGTACTGATGCTGCGGATACACCTTTTGGAGGCTCTAAAGATATGCAACAAAGTATTGACCCAAGGTTGGGTGAAAATGAATCAGTTGGAAAAACAACCCTTAATTTGGAATATAGTAATATAGAAGGAGACGCAATACCAGAGATATATCTTCGAACCAGAGGTGGTTTTACTGAACAAGAAAGTAACACAGAAATCCCTGTTACCTTAGATTTAACCATGGATAAAGATATAGAACGAGATTCTAATGGAGAAAGAAGTCCAGATAGAATGAAAAATCCAGAAAAGCAAAAAGTTATTAGAGATAATGCAACAATGCCTACAAAATATACACAGGAGGATGTAAATCCAGATTTAGAATCTCGATTTGGAGGAGAAGAAATGACAGATGGAATCAAAAAACTAGCAGAGCAAAAAGATACACAGGAAGATATAAAACGAGTTCCTAAGGAAGACACAATTACAGATGGAACGGAAATACCAGCCAAACAAGATGATATCAAAGATAAGATGACTACTTCTGCAATATATACTTCAGAGAAGGATAGAATACGAGATTTTGAGGAAAAAAAGATTATAGATGGAATCGGTAAACCAGAACAACAAAAATATATTAAAGACAAAGCCACTATTCCTACAAAATATGCAGGAAATAGTTCAGATGTACATGGGAAAGATAAAAGCCGTTTATCCTTACCCAGTGAGCCAGAGTACGAAACAGATACAAAGGAAGATATAAAACGAGTTTCTAAGGCAGATACAATTACAGATGGAATGAAAATACCAGCCAAACAAGATGATATCAAAGACAAGATCACAACTTCTGCAATATATACTACTGAGGAGGATAGAATACGAGATTCTGAGGGAGAAAAGATTATAGATGGAATCGGAAAACCAGAACAACAAAAATATATTAAAGACAAAGCCACTATTCCTACAAAATATGCAGGAAATAGTTCAGATGTACATGGGAAAGATATAAACCGCTTATCCTTACCCAGTGAGCCAGAATACGAAACAGATACACAGGAAGATATAAAACGAGTTTCTAAGAAAGACACAATTACAGATGGAATAGAAATACAAGCCAAACAAGGTGATATCAAAGACAAGATCACAACTTCTGCAAAATATACTACTGAGGAGGATAGAATACGAGATTCTGAGGGAGAAAAGATTATAGATGGAATCGGAAAACCAGAACAACAAAAATATATTAAAGACAAAGCCACTATTCCTACAAAATATGCAGGAAATAGTTCAGATGTACATGGGAAAGATAAAAGCCGCTTATCCTTACCCAGTGAGCCAAAATACGAAACAGATACACAGGAAGATATAAAACGAGTTTCTAAGAAAGACACAATTACAGATGGAATAGAAATACAAGCTAAACAAGGTGTTATCAAAGATAAAATCACAACTTCTGCAATATATACTACTGAGGAGGATAGAATACGAGATTCTGAGGAAGAAAAGATTATAGATGCAATCGGAAAACCAGAACAACAAAAATATATTAAAGACAAAGCCACTATTCCTTCAAAATATGCAGGAAATAGTTCAGATGTACATGGGAAAGATAAAAGCCGTTTATCCTTACCCAGTGAGCCAGAGTACGAAACAGATACACAGGAAGATATAAAACGCGATTTCGAAGGATTCAAAAAACCAGAAGAACAACAAGAAGATATTAAGGCCATAACAGAGAAAGATATAAAACGAGTTTCTAAGGAAGACACAATTACAGATGGAATAGAAATACAAGCCAAACAAGGTGATATCAAAGATAAGATCACAACTTCTGCAATATATACTACTGAGGAGGATAGAATACGACATTCTGAGGGAGGAAAGATTATAGATAGAATCGGAAAACCAGAACAACAAAAATATATTAAAGACAAAGCCACTATTCCTACAAAATATGCAGAAAATAGTTCAGATGTACATGGGAAAGATAAAAGCCGTTTATCCTTACCCAGTGAGCCAGAGTACGAAACAGATACAAAGGAAGATATAAAACGAGTTTCTAAGGAAGATACAATTACATATGGAATGAAAATACCAGCCAAACAAGATGATATCAAAGACAAGATCACAACTTCTGCAATATATACTACTGAGGAGGATAGAGTACGAGATTCTGAGGGAGAAAAGATTATAGATGGAATCGGAAAACCAGAACAACAAAAATATATTAAAGACAAAGCCACTATTCCTACAAAATATGCAGGAGGTAGTTCAGATGTACATGGGAAAGATGAAAACCGTTCATCTTTACCCAGTGAGCCAGAGTACAAAACATATACCGGCAATTATGATATGTCAAAACCACATCGTAATAAAGAATATGAAACTACTAAAACAAATAAAGACGATAATATTGATTCACATACTGGAGGTCAAAAAAGATATACAAGCGAAGGAGCTATGGACATTATAGCAGCTCCGGTAATTATTGATAATAACACTGAACTATCTTCAATGTTTGAACCAGTTAAAGATGATTATAGTGAAACTAATTTATCTAATGGTGTCCCAGAAAAGATAGTTTCAAGATTTAAGAAGTTTGATGATGTAAATAATGACTTGGAAACCACAGAAAGTCAAGCGTTAATTGGAACTAGGACTGCTGTATACCATTCGGACGGATTTGTTCCTTCGACGTCTACAAAAAAACATTCTAAAAGAACTCCTTCATATGATAAACAGGTAATTCTGCCCAAAGATACAGTATTAACATCTATTCAATCTACTAGCACCTTAAAAAGTGCGATGAAACATGATACAATTTCTATTGACTTGGGATTCCACTGCTATCTAAATAATAATAATGAAAGAATAGTTCAAACTTTCGACTCAGCAAATGCACCAAAAAGATTGCCAAATGATTCCGTTACAGTAATAAAATCTCAAATTAGACTTTCTTCAAATGAAATAAGGATTGCCGTAGATTCGGAGCATGATATGTCCATAGAAATCAAGAAGGCAAATACAAATCAACGTGTTTCTATAAGCGAGTCAAGATTAGTGAATGTTATTGGTACTGGTAAAACGAAAAAACAAACATCTCCTGAGCAATATAGAGGTAAGTGAAATATAATTTAAATACATACTAAGGTATTCTAATTGTCTCCAAGGTCCAAAAGAACAATTTTATTATTATAAGTATTAATTTTCTTAGATTTCATAATTGGTATTTACCAGCCAGGTTGATTATATAATATATTATCACAAGGCCTGTCACAGTCCTTAGAACATATCATCTTTATGCGAGCTTAATGCCTTGTAATGCTACATACAGCTCGCATATGTAACCACTTTGTACCACGTTGTTTAAATAAATTAATTATGGTTTTTGCTTGAACCTCAACCAGCTTAGGGAATATCATATTGTTTATATTTTGTAACGTTTTTAAACAATGATGTAGAGTGCGCGCAAGATAAGTCTGCACGCGGCCGAAATTGGAACTAATCGTTTGTCATTTATGTCAGGTGTCAAGAGGGTGTGTTATATTCCGTGTTTTTATTCGTTTCCGAAGTAAACAATCGCCATCATTATGCCAAAAGTAATTCAAAGTGCGGGCAGGGATGTTTTCTTGAAGTGACCAAGACTAAAAATTTCCTAAATTTTCGTACTACCGGTGCCGGAAAGTATTAGTTTTTGGGTGGTATATAAATATACCAGCGGGACAGGACCGGCATCATGACATGATGCCGGTCCTGTCCCGGCATCATGACATGATGCCGGTTTTGTTTTAGGCGTTAGTTAACGCACCGTCACCCAAATAACTCAAGAGGGTTATGTGGCAGCAGCTTCTTCAAAAACTGTTGAAGAAAAATAAAAATTTGCTGGACGGTTTAGCCACTGCAGGACCATTTTTAACACGCTTTTATTAGCTTGGTATGTATCTATGTAACTATGTATCTATGTATCAATGTATCAATGTAACGGAATCTTTGAACGTTATTTTCACCCACTTCAAAAAGTCGGATTGATTTGAAACTTTGCACACCTATCAAGAACCGATGACAATGCAATAATTTTGTCAAAGTCAAAGTACTTTTGAAAGTCAAACAAAAATTAAAATTTACAAGTTGATTCTACCGTGAGCGTTTAAATTGTTTGTCCCAAATGCCTTACCAAGATCTTCAGGATTAGCGACTTTTTAGTTCAATTTACCATTAAAGCGTGTTTTTTAGTTTTTAGAACTACAATTTATTAACAGTAGGTACTACTAAGTATTCAATAAAAGATTTACAATATTTTCATGAAGCTTTTTCATCATATTCTATGCAAATAGAAAAAGCTAGTAATTAATTATGCTTAAATTAAATTACTTAAAGTTTCGAGTAATGAAAAATTACTATTGATTAAATGAAGGAAAAAATATCAGTTATGCTGGCAACATTAAGCACGCCACCCGTCGCGCGCAGACTTATCTTGCGCGCACTCTAGTAGCAATAGCAGTTAGGCGAGTAACTGATTTACTTTGCTTCAGATGTCGAGACAAGAAGTTTCGAACCGAAAGCGGAAGGGACGATGGATAACACATATGGGAGTGAAGCATCGGCTGACCGCTTGCTAGACTATTATGAAAAAGAATTGGTTCCGTTGCAATTAACCATAAAGAACCTAAGAGATGAGATTGACTTTCTGTCAACGCAACAAACAATGTTCAGAGATAAATTATACTGTCCAAATAAATCAAAACCGCCTCGATTGGTCCACTCGAATAAAAAATGTTTTGGATGTGCAAAGAAATAAAGAATAGAAATATCTGAAGAATAAAATCTATAAACTGACCTAAGGTTTTTAAGTGCTAGTAAGGTTAACTTAAGACATATGTTATTAAACATATGCAAAGTTTTATTTTGACTGCCAGGTGATGGTGCTATTATTTATAACTATTTGCGTCCTGCGGTTTCACTCGTCCCCGCTATTACTTCATTCTCTCGGAGCGTTATTTCTGATATTTATTTTTGCTTGGGTCTTACAGGTCGTACCGTGGTTTTAAATAACCTATAACCTCCCTCAAGAATCAAATACATAAAGATTTTTAGAAATACGACTAGTACTGCCAGAGATTGAAGTTTTCCAATAATAATAATTAAAAAAACCCGACTGCTTCAAAAGCGAACTAAAAAGACGTAAACAAGAAGAAATTCATACTGTGCAGTCGGAGGATACATATTCGCGAGCTGACTGACCAAAACCAGATGTATCCTCCGACTGCACAGCACTTTTTTTTTAAATTACTTTTTTTATTTACAACTTTTTAGTTATATTTTTTTAGAATTAGGTATATTTAAACACATAAGTGTTATATATTATTGAAAAACACTTTATTTTGATACTTTTTGAAGGAAAAAAAAATCCCCCACAAAATGGCGCTCAAAAGCCGCCATTTTTTTCTTTTCCCATTTTAATGTAGCCAGTGACACTCGCAGGGTTAAGACGAATTGATTGACGTAAGAATCATCAAAATCGGCCAACGCGTTTGGTCTCTAGAACGCCACATAGGAACAAACATACATACATAAATACATAGACTAATGAACAGATTACCCTCCTTCGGCAGTCGGGTAAAAACAGACAAACTCTTGAGCTGTATTATATTAGTAGGTACAGAAATATATCTTCAATTGATAAAAACCTCAAAAGATTCTCTTAAATGAAAAATGCCTTAAAAATGAAAATAAAAAAAAAATGAAAAAACATCTAATCTGTACACCTACATTAAGCAAATAAACAATTTCATTTCATTTCAATGTCTCTTGGTTTTAAAAATGTCCTAGAAAAATCAAATTCTTCTCTATAAACTCATTTGAATTTAATGTCTTAAATAACTTCACATTGTTATTTTCTTATTATTTATTTATTTATATATACTGAACCGACTTTCGAAAAAGGAGGAGGTTCTATGTTCGACTTCTTGTATGTTTTTTTATGTTCACCGATATCTCCGTCAATTGTGGACCGATTTTGAAAATTCTTTTTTGTTTGAAAGAGTATGTTCCGAAATTGGTCCCATTTTAATTTGGTGAAGATCTGATGAAGAGCTTCGAAGATATACAACAGAACTCTTCAATAAATAACGGAAAATCTCTCGGGACTGCTGCAATCGCTGTCTGTTTATTGTTTATACCATTTCATAACATAAAATCACGCCAGTACGCTCTTAAGGGGTAAGCAGATCTCTCATTTGATCGGTTTTGTTCAAGTTTCATGATATTCGGGTAATCTATTCTGGCGTTATAGGAAACTTACTAAACAACTTGCCTATTAAGTAGGTACAACAAAAAAGTGAAAAATAAAAAACTTTTTACAAAAAAACACTACCGACTTCCATATAAGAAAACTACAAAGTGAAAAATAACTTTATTTTTGGAAGTCGGTGTCCGTAACGCAAAAAAATGGTACCTTCGAATGACACCGACTTCCAAAAATAAAGTTATTTCGACAACCACGTCAATGGGTCAGATGTACTGCGTGTAAGAGTCAGTTTGACTTTCCGTACGCTGGCATCACTGAGACTGTTTTTTTTTAATATATCAATATAATTAATTTATAATACTACAATATTGAGATCAAGGATGTACCCGAATCGAATACGGAGAACTTGTTTGATGTCATTGCTAAAATAGGGAATGTCTTCCCTAAGGAACGTATAAATTAAGTAGCAAGGATTCCAATGTTAAATAAATGCAGCCATAACAAAACAATTATTTGGTCAGAGCAGCACCACATTTGGACTGAACAAGATTTAAAAAAAAATTGTGAAACGTCGCCAGTCGATCTGGCGACATTATTGTTGATCGTCAACTCATTTATTTTAAGTTTGAGGAACACAGGTATTCATTTATGCACGCATTTCAGTCTCGCCTGCCTTTTATTAAAAAAGAAGAAAAGGCAGGAATTAAGTAAGCGACAACGGAAGAGTTTAAAAATAAACTTTATTTGATCCCAGTTACAGCAAGACGGTAATTAATTCATCTAACAAGATATTGATCTTATATACTAACTTAATTGCTAACGTAGTACATCCACAGCGTGATCAGATTGACGCATGTTCTAGATAATTATAAATGCTGATCGCGCAGTGGGGAAATTGAGAAATAATAATCTAGTAAATACTTATTGTCTGACAAAGCTAATATTGGTAGGTTGGGGTTCCTTAACTCCTCCCTCCCTAAGAGAGAAATTATCCGAAGGTGTCGCAGACGGTTTCGGAGAATTTCGACAAAAGTTTATGAACTGAAATTTATACATTATAAAGATAACTATTGCTATTACAATAACCACATACTCTAAGATGGTCCATATACTAATTTCTATTGTCACTGTTTGTGTCGTATCGTCTATTTCACCAAATTTTGCACTTTGTAACACTTCTTTCACATCACTGAAGTCCACATTTCTTAGATCCACTTTCTTTGATCTTCTCTGGATGTCCTGTTGTAGGTCTGGCATCTGGATCAATGGCAGCTGGAGACTGGAAACTGTAGTGTTTGTGGTGGCGGCAATGATGACTTCGCCTATTTGTGTCTCGCATTGTTGGCCAGGTGTCACGATGTAGGTCCCAAGGATAGTGTACTTCAGGATTTCTGTATTGCAATTCTCGGTGATGATGAGATTTTCCTCTGAGTAAACCAACCATTGGTTGTCGGTTATTTTCTGTGTCTTAGTTTTTTCTATTTCAATATGGTTCTGTATGCAGTTTTTGTAGTTGTTCTTCATCAGCATTATTTGTTCAATGCAGGTCTCGGTTGGAAACTGGGCTAAATTAGTTTCAGCGCAAAGGAATTTTCCATTTTCAATCTCAGTACATGGGCTTACCACGGGCATGTATTTCAATCTATTCACCATCAGGTAAGGATATTTGGGTATTATTGTAAAGGTATTTGGAGAATGGAATATAGGGATGGGTATAACCTTGTAATAATTATATGTTTCGTTATTTATTAGGGGAACTTCTAAAACAAAAACTAACTTGTTGTTATTTATATATGATTTAAGTATGATATTACGTTCTAATTTTATTAAATTATGTTTGTTTACTGGGTATATTGTTCTAGCATGTTTAGCAATGACTTCTAACGTATTATATAATTCTGTACTATTTATAATGGATTGGTGCAATGTATTCAGTTTGCTAAAGGCTATTGCCGTTTCAATCTCTTGTATGTTTTCGTAACAGGTTCGAAAGTTATTTAAAATTTGATACATAGTATTTAATATTTGGAAAAGTTTGTTAAACCTGAACTCATGTTCAACTAATTTTTCCATTTCATTGGTATGTAAACCCAAGTTTTTAATATTTGAATTTATTATTTCAGAGTCATTTACTAATTTATCAAAAGCTTTTTGCATTGATGATACTTTACGTTCGACCACATGCTCTTTGTTCTGTATCATTTGGATTTCTCTATCATATTTAATTGCATCGTCTTCATCCAAATTTCCTGTGATAGCTTTTACAAGTGAGCCTAATGGATTAAACAAAGCTCTTTTGTTTCTATAATGGAAAGGTAAGATTTGAAAAAATCTATCCTTAGTTAGTTTAATAAGATATTCTATTTGGCTTTCTATTCCTATAGTTTCGTTACTAAGACTATTTTCCTTAATTTTAATTTTCAAGTTAATAAAATCCCGAATATTATTATCTATTTGTAAGTGTAATGATTCTAAATCTACAATTTTGTATATTGTCCAATAACTATTCCTCTTCACTGCTACTCCCCGCTTTATCGCTGCTATCCCCGGATTCTGACCGAGGTTTTGGAGGTCCAGCGTGAGTGTTGGCACCACTAGTACCAGAAGTACCAGGCACGATCTGTGGAGGACGTTTTACATTTTTTAAGGCTACTCTAGTTTTCCTTTTCTTTACTTCTACTGGGACTATATTTCTTTCAACTTCACCTATTACTTTCGCTTTTTCATATCGAGGTTTTTCTTTGGCTTTTCTAATCCTAGTGTCTTTCATGTAAATATTATCGTCTGGTTCGAGTATCGGTGTCGTTTCGCCACCTTTTTTATTAATTATTTTAATTTTATCGGATTCTAATTTTTCTGTTATGAATTCATAGAGTATTTTAAGGCGTTTTCTATGATCTAACAATAATTTCTGAGTTAAGTTCTTCTCTCTATCCACGTTAAATACATTTTCGGAATAAGTGTGACCAAATACTAGTTCAAAAGGCGTAAAATCTGTTGCTGAATGTATGGTGTTGTTATAAGCCATGATGGCATAAGTCATAACTGATGCTGCATCTAAATCGCTTTTATCGTATTTTGCTATACGATAAATCTCAATAATGGTAGAATGAAACCTTTCTACTATTGCCATTGAACTGGGATTATTTGGCGTCCCAATATGAAGTTCAATTTTGTAAAAGCTTAACATTTCTTTAATCAAAGTATTGTTGAATTCTGTACCGGAATCGCAACTAATTTTTCTAGGCAGACCATACCTGCTGAAATATTTAATCAATGCTCTAACTATCTCTGGTGTACTCCTATTCGGTACCTCTATGGCTTGTGCTATCTTACTAAATGCATCCACTATAGTTAAATAATATTTCCCTTCAATATATAATAAATCCATAAAAGCTTCCTGAAAAGGGGCATCCTGGGTTTGTGTTAACTGAATGTGGGGTTTAATCGGCTTTCTATCATATTTCATGCGTTTACATGTTTCGCAAGCATTTATGATTGCCGTGACTGTCTCTTTCATGTTTGCCCACCAATAATGTCTTTTAAGTTTGGTTAAAGTTTCTTTAATACCTCTATGACATGTTTTCCCGTCGTGGTATTTTAAAATAACTTCTTTTTGATCTTCTTCAGATCCTGTCAAATTTATAACTCTTTCTGTACACTCGGTTAACTTAACTGAATCCTTTTTAAATAACTTAATTACCATGTTTGAAAAAGTTTTTCTAAAAGATGGGTGTTCGAAGTATATAAAGTACTTATGTTTTGGATCAATATACTCTTTCAAAAAGTCTTTAACTAATATATCGTTATTTGTCGGTAAGTGAACTTCGAGAATTTTTTGTTTATTATTTGAAATATCTTTTACGTCTAATTTATTTTTAAACCATGAATGAATTAAAATCTGTTTTGGTTTAGTATCGACAGCTTCGTTTAAACTAGGAATGCCTTCGTGTTCTCTATTTGAAACTGAGTTGGCAGTGACCCCATCATCAGAATCCGAAAGTTCTATCGTTTCTATTGGAGTTTCGGGGTCTTGTAATTCGCTTTCTATAATTTTTTGTATACGTTCCTGCCTATCTCCTATATTTACGAATATTGAATCTAAATCGTCGTCAATTGCATTAATCTTAATCCTAGATAAAGCATCTGCATTCGTGTTTTGAGGGCCTTTCTTATATTTTATTTCGAAATCGTACTCTTCTAACCTTAACCGCCATCGCGTGAGTTTACTATTGGGCTCTTTCAATGAATACAGCCAAGCTAATGGTCTATGGTCTGTAAATATGGTAAACTTATTACCATACAAATACGGTCGAAAGTGCTTAACTGCCCATATTATGGCTAAAAGTTCCTTCTCGATAGTGCTATATTTTACTTCTGTGTCACTCAGAGTCCTGCTAGCATATGCTACTGGCTTGTCTGAGCCTATTGATCCTTGTGACAATACAGCCCCAATTGCAAAATTCGATGCGTCGGTAGTTAAAATAAAACTTTTACTAAAATCGGGATACTGTAATAAAGGTGCGTTTGTTAAAAGTTTTTTACATGTTTCAAAACATTCCCTATACTCATCATTAATAATTATTTTACGACCTTTCTTTAAACAAGCTGTTAAAGGTCTAGTTATTTTTGCAAAATCTTTGATGAATTTCCTATAATAACCAATAAGTCCTAAAAAGCTTTTTATTTGTGTAACTGTTTCTGGAATGGGATATCTTAAGATTGCATCAATTTTATCATTATTTGGCTTCAATCCTTCACTTGTAATAGTGTGCCCTAAGTAAAGAACTTCCTTTCTAAGAAAATGTGATTTGTCGAGTTGTATTTTTAAATTTGTCGCCCGAAACCGATCAAAAACTGCTCTAAGTTTTTCTACATGCTGAGTCAGCGATTTAGAAAAAATTATGACGTCATCAAGGTATACCAGGCAATGTAAGCCCTGGAGACCTCTTAGAACGTTATCCATAGCCCTCTGGAATGTTGCAGGTGCTGTTTTTAACCCGAACGGCATCCTGTTAAATTCATAATGTCCTGAAGGTGTACTGAAAGCTGTTTTCGCCCTATCTTCTTCCTGGACCTCGATTTGATGGTACCCACTAGCTAAATCTAAGGTAGTAAAATAGGTACTATTGCCTAGCATATCAAATAAATCATTTATGTTGGGCAAGGGGTATTTGTCATCGGTAGTAATTTCATTGAGACGTCTATAATCAACTACCATCCTCCATTTTTGCTGTCCTGATGAATCTAATTTTTTTGGCACTAAATGTACGGGAGCACTCCAGGGGGAGTGTGATTCCTGGATGATATTGTCTCTTAACATTTTATCTACCTGATTCCTAATTTCTTTCGATTGAATGGGAGGTAACCTATGTGCTTTAATATTTATAGGATCTTCATTCCTTGTTCTAATTCTATGTTTTACTTGATTTGTAAACGTTAATGGAATATTCTCACAATAAAATATGTCCTTATAATCATTACATAGCCCTTCGATGGTTTTACGTTCCTCAGAATTCATGTGGTCTAACTGTAATTTTTTTAAATTATCTGTTAGCATCCTATCTATTTCTATGTTATTTTCTGTAAAATTAATGTGAACAGATGGGTTCTGCCTGTAAGGTTCGACCGTAAAAGGTCCTGTTACCACTAAGGTTCTGGTTTCATCCGTATAATTCTGAATAACGGTTGATGCGTAACCTTTAATACACGTAACTAATGCGGCGGGCATTCGAATTCCTTCCGTAAATTGCTTAAAATCTAACACAGCTTCCCCGTTCAGTAAGTTGACTGGGAGTCTTACTCTAAGTTCACTACGAGATGGTAGATTATATACCTCTCTCATAGGCGGTGAATATATGATAGGAATATCAGTATTTTTTAAATGTAATATCTGATTTTCCATATTAATCTTTGCCTGTAATTGCTTCAGCAAATTGCTACCTATTAACCCATCATACCTATCGTCGACACTATAGACATAAAACTTATGGAACTCTTGACTTCCAAAGGTAACCGGTAATGGAATAATAGCCGTTTCACTATGAACACTCGATGCGTGAGTGCTAACAACTTCGAAGGGTTCATACTGTAGATAATTTTTAAAATATTTATTCGCTATATACGGGCTTATAAACGATCTAACACTCCCCGTATCTATCATAAAAACTGCCTTTAATTCTGGTATAACTATATGTGGTAAATTTAAGCGTTTATTACAATTTATTTTTATTCGTTCTCTAGGGTAGAGGCCGTTATGCAAAAATTTCCCGCCCCGGGTTCTTCAGGAGAAAATTCTTGGCACTCATTGTACGAATAACTTGAACTCTGTTCATTATTATTAGAATTATTTATGTAATTAACACGTCGCGACCTTGCAGTACGCATGGTGACATCAGTATTCGCACCCGACGTAGATGCTTGCGCTGCAAAAGACGGCGTGCTCGGTGCATGTGCCGCGAACTGTTGGTTCGGTTGTGCAATCGGAACAAATGACCTACTTGACTGCGGTGACGCATTATTGTTGTTTGTACGATTAAAATTGTCTTGATTTCTTTGAATATTATTATGTTGTTTATAATGTCTGGGCTGATGCGGATTGTTCGGTGTATCTACACCGAACAATCCGCATCGCACATCTGTGCTGTTTGTCGCACTATTCGGTACATGTGTACTTGATATGCTATGTGAATCTTTCTTTTGATTATTAGATTCAATTGCATTTTGGTTATTAGGCAAATTGGGTCTGTTATTTCTGCTAAAATTACGTCTGTCGTTTGTTTTCGACTCATAGACTGCCTGGAAGTTTTGTTCTTCTAAAACTATTTTTAATGCATCCTCTAACGTTGTGACGTCGCGCAAACGAACTAATCTAACTAAAAATGGCGGTAAATTAAACAAGAAAGCATTCATCGCTCTGTTACTATAAATGATTTGCTTTGCCTTACGTAGAGATTCATCAATGATAGTTTCTGATATTTTAGCAAATAAAACACTTCTCATCCGCTGTATTCTATGGCAAAAATCTAAATAACTTTCACCCTTATTTATTCTACACGATTCTAATTCCATTGCTAAACAATCCTCTGTGCGTGGATCACCGAAGTGTTGGTTTAACAACTTCTTCAGCTCGTCCCACGTACCTATAGCTTCTCTTTCGCCTACCAAACTGGCTGCTTCGCCTGATAACCTACTAGTTACTACATGAAATAAATATTCATTTTGGGCTGCGGTTCCTAAGAACGTAGACAAAATGTATTCACATTTTTTTATAAATAAAGGCAACATTCTAGTGTCGCCGCTGAATATTGGTATGATGTTAACCAATTCCTGTGGGACACGGGTTACGTTTTCCATTGTGAAATGTTATGAAAGGAGCAAACGCGGAGAGAAAAAAAATCACACTAATGTGCTACTAAACTATCACTATTCTAAAATATTAGTACGTTTAAAATCTATGCAAATATTATTACGGCGTTGTCCAATCCCTAATAATACACAAACACATAGACTATTACAAGGTTGGGATATAGATGGAAGAGCTGAGAGGAAGGTGAAAAAGATTTACTCACAATTCCGCAGCTAGCTCCATGCTCCCTGAATTACTGCTTGGCTCCTGGTCCTCTCCTGGCTTGATGTGGCTTCTTAATGTATTTGTTTGTTCGGTGATCTCTGCTGAACCGTTGAAACGGACGTCGGCTGCTTCCCGTAGATGTGGATACGTGACAGACTGACTACAGAGATCCTACCGGCTGCGCCAATTAAGTAAGCGACAACGGAAGAGTTTAAAAATAAACTTTATTTGATCCCAGTTACAGCAAGACGGTAATTAATTCATCTAACAAGATATTGATCTTATATACTAACTTAATTGCTAACGTAGTACATCCACAGCGTGATCAGATTGACGCATGTTCTAGATAATTATAAATGCTGATCGCGCAGTGGGGAAATTGAGAAATAATAATCTAGTAAATACTTATTGTCTGACAAAGCTAATATTGGTAGGTTGGGGTTCCTTAACTCAGGCGATAATGGAATGCGTGTCGCTCAGTATCACATACTCATTTGACTCATTATGGATTTTAAGGTCTTAATGTAAACTTTGTGCTTATAGCATTGAGAGCGGGTTCTGCCTAGAGCTGAAATTCGTTTTAACCCTCGACGGTAAAAAAGGAGTGTAATAAGTTTGACGGGTGTATCTGTTACGTAAAGTGACCACTGTCATTCCTCCTGAAGAGTGTCCTGAAGCTATGGATCAGTGGCGTAACAAGGCATAAACGGGTCCCGTTTCAAAATTTCTTGGGGGCCCTTTATACCCGAATTTTACCGTTGATACCGTTTGTCGCAAAATGAATAAAATAAGAGCCTTGTATCTTGACTGGGATAACTTAAACGTTAATGAGGAACGAGGACGAAGAACTAGTAATACGAACTTACAAATGAAAGAATCCTGAGGGGGATAATTTAAGTTTTCATTGTGAGAGAATGTTATGGTGACCGTAGCGATTTAGAAAATTGAAGCATCCTTAATCGGATAGGCTAAACTGTCACCCTCATGGATTTATTAAAAAGACTTCGCAATTATGGATAACATTTTAAGAAGTTTTGATTCCACACGCCGGGGCCCATGTAGTTCGTTGGCCCTGTTTCGTTTATACGACTGATACTGCGGTAGCTACGCCTACGCCCCTGCTATGGATTGACAGCTCACTTCACCTTTAATAAGCTTTCACGACTAAGTGATTACAGAATAACGCTACTGTTTTGATAGTGAAGATAGATTCGTAGGTACGACCTGCAAGCTAACGTTACAGAGCACCATAGTAGGAGCGCGTGCAGGACAGTATCGCAAATTGATTTCTGATAAAAACACTTGGTTTATAACCCGCTCAATTACCGCTGTGCTTCATATCATTCGTGTAAATAGGACGGGTTTCAGCATCAGCACTGCATAATCAGTTGTTGTTTTGATATATCATCGCGTGTTTATTGATGCCAATATATTTTTATCTATTTTTGAAGTATGTCGATTAAAAACAATGTTTGTTGATGCCTGAAAAGGTGGTGAAGTGTGTTTATATTAAATTAATTTTAAGTTTAATGAGCTAAAAATGGAAAACAATAAAGTAAATGCTCTTGCTGAGGATGTGGATAGTAAGGAGAAACATGTGGCAGATCTGGATGAGGCCCTGGCTGTGGCAGGTAAGCAAGATAATTAACTACCTAATCATAAGCCCGATTTTTCGAATTTTTATCTATTTAATACCTTTGAACGAGCAATTCTTGTATATTTGTATCTATATATATAATCTGAATCGCCGAAACGGCTCGAACGATTTTCATGAAATTTAGTATGGAGGGGGTTTCAGGGGCGATAAATCGATCTAGCTAGGTTTCATTTTTAGAAAACGTCGTTTTCTCTATTTTCACTCGAGCAGAGCTTGGTCGCCCAGGTATATCTAAATATACTAATAGGAACCTTAAAGCTTAGGTGGTACATTTTACTTAGGTAGTAATATTCTTAATTTATTACAAATATAGTCTATGTGTTGGGACCATGAAAAGTTCTCATCTATTTTCATGCCAAGGTGAAATGCAAAAGTGCTTGCACCACCCTGGGTTATCCTTAGTAGCTAACCCGGGCCCATTATATATGATATATTCATAAGTTAACCTCGTGTTAGAAACTAACTCTGAGTTAAGGTTTGGAGCAAGTGGGCCTTAGATACTACTAATAGTTGTCACAGTCATTTTTAAACGTGTTCGTGACCCACGTGATGTATTTTAGCCTAGACAGTGATATCTCAGATAACACGGTAAATTAACTGTGTCAACAGTAAACTACAAACAATACACATGCTTAGGTAAAACAATGGTAAAATAATACACAATAAAGTTTAGACTTTGAATTTGATTTTGATGTGAAAATGTTCATTCTCTCGGTTTTATATTCAGTTTTCGTGAATATCTGGCCGTCTAGCTAGAGTGTGAGTATATTTACGTAACAAGCTTCTGCCAGCGGCTTCGCCCGCGTGAAAGTAGGAAATTATACCAAAGGAGATTAGGTACTCTCAGTATTAGAAAAACTCAAAAAACCCAACTGCTTAAGAAGCGAACTAAAAAGACGTAAACAAGAAGAAAATCATATTCGCGAGCTGGCTGTCCACAACCAGATGTATCCTCTGACTGCACAGCATGATTTTCTTCTTGTTTACGTCATTTTAGTTCGGTTCTTAAGCAGTCGTAATTTTAGATTTTTCGAATGAACTTTTTTTATTTATAATTTTTTTGTTTTTTTTTTCCAACTAAGTACATTTAAACATACCATTTTTGAAAATACCTCTTAAAACCCTTTATTTCGAAACCCCACGATGGGTAAGGAAGAAAAAAAAATGGGCCTCTACAATATGGCGCCCAAACCCGCCATTTTTCTATTTTCCAATTTTAATGTAGCCAGTGACACTAGCAAGGTTAAGACGAATCTATTGACGTGAGAATCATCAAAAACGGCCAACGCGTTTAGTTTCTAATACGCCACATATGAACAAACATACATGCATAGACTGATAAACATATTACCCTCCTTCGGCATTCGGGTGAAAAGTATCTTATGTCCTAATTCAGTACACGTTCTACCCGTGTCCCAAGATTAAGACGTGAAACCTAGAAAGACAGACAGAGTTACTTTCGCATTTACAATTTTCCTATGGACTGCTGCACGGCCAATAAAATCAGTAGCTTCAACACTTTTACTTTGGTTCCAGGGCTCGGATGGTACAACTTAAAGTATTGCTTGGTATTAGCAATGTTCTTAATAGCTGCTATCGTCGAACCAGTTGGTTACTCCTTTGTGTTGCCAGCTGCGATGTGTGACCTGGGCATGACTGACAGCCAACGAGGATTCATTGCTTCAATACCTTACATAGGTAAGACAGTCTTCACTACTGCAGATCGCAGCCATATTTTTATACCTACTAGCTGCCGCGATATGCCCTCTTGAAAGTCGAAAATTATCCCTAAGGAAGGATGAAAAAGTTTTCTGTTTGTATTTTAAGTTTTCTGTTGGTGTTCTTTGTGACCGCAAAATGCCCATCCGTGTTTAAGGCAAAGTATATAAAACGGTAGTACGACCAGCCATGACTTATGGAGCGGTGTGCTGGACCTTCAAGAAAACACACGAACAACAACTGCATACGAGTGAAATGAATGCTCCGATGGGAGTAACCCGTCTAGACAAAGTGCGTAACGAGTATGACAGGGGTTCATTCAAAGTAACACCGATTAGCGAGAAGGTCAAAGAAAGCAGGTTGCGTTGGTACGGCCACATCCTGAGACGTGGAGATGACAACCCTATCAAAAAGGCCCTAAATATCCCCGATCGACCGCGAGGAAGGGGACGACTACCCGCCACCTGGTGGTCAAACATGCAGAAAGAGGTCCTGAAGGAGAACCTGAGCAGTCAGACAACCCAAGGAGACCCGACCCCAGCTGAACTGGGAAGAGGGTTGGACAAAGAAGAAGAAGATAACACGTTCGCTGCCAAGGACTGGTCTCCCACGAGACATGTGGCTTCTTAATTGTTTTCGTAATTACGGCTGCGAACGTGTTAGTATTCTATCTAGGTAACAAAAATATCGGTGCGCCAAATTTCATCTAAATCCACTCAGTAGTTTTTGCGCGATAGATAAACAGACTTCTATCCATCCTCACACACTTTCGCGTTTTTAACAATAGTAAGATGTAGCGTCTTCAAGCTTTGAGCTCTTTCATGTATGCCTGAGCGTATCTCAGCTCTGTAACCCTAATCACGTGTGTGACGACGAGGCTAAAATTTGTATTACTTCTAGGTATCGTGGCCACTTCGTTTCCATGGGGCTACCTCGTGGACACTCGGGGCCGCAAGATGGTGGTTATATACGCGTCCCTGCTAGCTGGGGTATTCGGCATAGCAGCTGGGTTTATGCCGGATCTCATAAGCTTTGCGGCTTGCAAATTCCTCACTTCACTTTGGTAAGAATTCTAGGGCTTCAATTAAACAAAAGTGCATTTACAAATTTTGCTACTTTAGTATGTATATGTTACTGTAAAAGCCCGAACTACCTACCACCAGTCTCTGAGGGAAATCCTGAGATTTACCGCGTGATTGCTGGTAAAAGCCCGAATTAAGGAATAACATAGATCCTTTCGGACTTTTACCAGTAAAACTTGGGCAATCTTAGGTTTTACCATAATTCAGGCACATATATACTTCCAGCCCTAACGAAATTTTTAAATGACTGCTTTTCAGCATAGCTTGCCCTGCAGCAGTGCCCTACACATTCATTGGTGAGATCCTTCCAGTCCAGTCCAGAGATATGATCCTGTCCATCTGCAACGCTCTACAGATTAGCGGCACAGCTCTGACATCTTGTAAGTTTTTATTATTATTATTTCCTTTCTTTATTTACATTCTTATTGAATACATTTTTAAATATATAAAAAAGAAAACTTAAAAACATTTAGAAATATAAAAAATATAGGTCCACCAGTGTCGGGAACAGGCTCCAAGCTACCGGCTGTGAGGGCTCCAGAGAGAGGAACCTCCTAACAATACGAGCCGTGTCCAGCAATACTGCTTTCAGCTGCCTAACGAGAGCCTCTTAAGGTGTTGCTCGTGGCTCGTTATTATTAGATAAACGAGAACAAGCCTTGGTCGACATCACTTTAAAATGCGTCTTACTCTTATTCCAGGCCAAAATTGAGTCCAACCTTTAAGTTTAGTCTACGCAAATAAAAATAGCACTATTTGTTGGTATCAATGTCTTTTTCTTACGGGAAGAATTAAACCAGAAGCCCCTGGAATCACAAGTCATGTTTCCTCGCGAACTTCTTTTTTGTCAATCGGTAGAAGTTTATGACTTTCAGTCATAACACACCTGTGTTATCCTCGACATTACTTAATACTTATGATAATTAATTTACTCCTAGTCATTCACTATTTTAAAACAATGCTGGTATCTTTGATAATATCTTATACGTGAACATGCGAATTATGTTCAAAGATAACAAATTAATGATTGATGAAATGATGCTCTATCTATAACCTTCATGACTGTGTTATTTTCATAAAACGAAAGTATTTCGCTCGTTATATTCACCTGAGGCTCTAGACAAATGATATATCTATATAATCTATGAACGATAGCGTCGCGATAGCTATTAGTAAAACGTCAATAAAAAAGTATGGCAATGTCGAGCGCTATGGTAATATCACGATCATCCCTTAGATTTAGAGATTCGACCATCGCCATAGCCCTCGTCAAATAGACAGCGAACCGATAGTGTGGCGAAGCGTTTTTATTTTGTAATCTATGTTAGCGTTTGAATCTAGTCATATAGAAAAACGAAAGCGAACCGTTACGTGCCGATACCGTGGCGGCGAACCGAAAGGCGTAAGACGCCATGACTCCATGAAAAACCAAAGGAGTGCGTGCGAAGCGTGGCGTGAGCGAGATAGTTGTATTAGCTGGCTTTGTATGCAGGACGCGGCGACGCGACGCGAAGCGAGATCGAAGCGTGACGGTTGTGTTTATTTACAAAAATTCAAGTGTTCAAAACTATTCAGACACGTGGCCATGATGGATATCGAAAGATTTATAAATAATACACGTCACAAGGCATTAAAAACACGAATTCTTTGGTTCTGGCGTTCTCGCAACGACACTTCGCTTTCTACGAGTACAATAGCTAAGTCAATGTCCAAAGATAACTATGAACAGTCCGGTTTGCTGCACCTAGTTTGACGTCTCCGCTTCAGTTCACACTCTCCACGTTTTCGGTTCGGTTCGTAGTTATGTTTGACAAAGGCTTTATGGAATGGATACTTTGTCTAGACTACTCTAGACCCTCTGATCGGTCAAATCGTAGATAGAGAGATCTTATCGATATCTCAGTTCCAAAGTGTAACAATTCAGAAAAAGGTTCTTATGAGATAATTAGAAAATTAAACGACTAGTGATACTTCTACCAGTGTATTTTTTTTACATTCTTATATTAATCTGAAATGTAATATTATTATGAACAGTCTTATGATACTAGGAAGTTTAAAAGATTCTCAGTTCCAAAAGGAAACAACTTATGTTGTTACTGTATGAAACGAAAATATTCTAGACTTATGAAAAAATATTGGGTGTAACAACTGAGCAGTGGTGGCCCAGTGGTATCGGCCGTGACTTACAAGTTGTAGGTCGTGGGTTCGAGCCCAGGCGCTTTACTTTGTGTAAATTAGGCCCATTCCCTCTCACAGAGAGGAGGCCTGTGTTCCAGGGGGAACATTAATAGGCTGATGATGTGTGATGTGTAACAACTGAACTGCATTCACTTATCAACTTGTTTCTCTTTGGAAATGGTGGGTAATAATTTCTCATTCTTATCTCAAACTCACTGAATTTCAGAGTTGTTACACTTTGGAACTGAGTTATAAACTCAACCACGACGATCACCAATGCTCTGTTTTTGTGCATGTAGGTAGGTACCTAAGTGTACGAATAATATTGTATATTTTCACTAACACGCATACATCAAGTGCAATAACCGCATTTTCTCCTTATTTTTCAGTACTAGCGTGGGCAATCCTACCCCTTGACTTCCGGATAGACTTCGGATTATACATTTTCAGATCATGGAGACTCTTGACGGTCATAAACGCATCTGTCTTCCTAATAGCTGCTGGTCTACTGTCTTTCGGTCCTGAAAGTCCAAAGTACCTGGTTTCTCAGGGCAAAATGGATGAAGCTCTCAAAGTTCTGCAAGGAATATATGCTGGAAACAAGAAAAAAACACCCGAAGATTTCCCGGTAAATATCGGTTATGATTAATATTTTTCTTCATGTTGAGTTTTGTTTATAACCCCCGACGGAAAAAGAGTTGGGGGTGTTTGAAAGGTGACTTTGTCGAGTGTTCTTAGCTATGTTTGGTGAAAATCGGTTTAGCCGTTCAAATGTTATGGGCTGTTTTCTGTTTGAAACGGAGTATTTTCGCAAGATATCGTGTCATAATTACGTGTTTGATAGATGTTGATCGAAGCGTGTCTACTACTAGATAAATTATGTAGTTTAAAAAGGTGCCGGGGTTTTTGAAATTTTTTAATTTTTACTTGTCTCGGGGTAAGTAGATCTCTCATTTTATCGGTTTTGTTCAAGTTTTATAATATTCTGGTAATCTATTCTGGCGTTATAGGTACTTACTAAACAACTTGCCTATTAGGTAGGTACAACTAAAAAGGGTAAAATAAAAAAATTTTTTTGCAAAAAATACTACCGACTTCCAAATAAAAAACTACAAAGTGAAAAATAACTTTATTTTTGGAAGTCGGTGTATATTTAGCAAAAAAAAATTGTACCTACGAAAGACACCGACTTCCAAAAATAAAGTTATTTGTCACTTTGTAGTTTTTTATTTGGAAGTCGGTAGTATTTTTTGCAAAAAAGTTTTTTTTCTACTACCTTGTCTATTATGTAACACATTGCCTAACAAATTCGTTTCGAAATATGAACATTTAAAAACAAGATTAAAAAAAAAAAAAAAAAAAACATAATAACAGTTACGACATGACTTTTGTATGGATCATTATATAACTGGAAGAATGATACTGAATCGCTATACCTCTCGAAAAAGCGCTGCTTGTGTGGATATAGTCTGTGGTTTTAGTCTGAACGTTTCTAATAAATTTTTGTTGGAACTTATTAAAAGCTCAGCTGTTAAAGGAAAGGGAAGAAAGTGAGGTGGAAATAGGTTTAGTTATTAAGAAGAACACTGAGCTCAAAAACCAGTTGGCTGAACTGCATATGCAGCATGTGGACATACTGGACCAGCATCAACACCTCCGTCAACTTGTTGGTAACTTTGAACAGTGCAGTGACACCTACGATCAGGCCTTAAAACGTATTTCAGAACTGGAGCTGGAATTAAGCAAGGCACACAACACCGTAACACGCCTGGAAAAGCTTAAGGCCAGTGAAGAGTCTGCGAACACCTGCAATCTTTATCATGAGTTGGTTGATAGCCGGTCCGGACCCACATGTGTTGAACCAATAGTGACCATAGACTTAACTAATGACACTCTTAATAAATGCAGTTTATTTACTAGTCATAAAAAAAAAAATATATATATTAAGATTAACAAGTTAATTAGAAAAATTAAAAAGTCACTGAAGGGACAAAAACTGAACAAATTAAATTTAAAACTAAGACAAAAAAAATTAAATATAATGCAAGAATTAAAAAAATGTAATACTGATTTAGAATTATGTAGGATCAGGTATGATGCTGACTGTCAGAACCTTCAGGATGAGTTGTTTGTGAGGGAATGTGCTCTAAAAGATATCTTTAGCAAATATTAGGCTTCTCAACAAGATCTGAGTAAGCGCATGCTGGAGGCCAACGAGCTGGTAGACTTGGTCAGGTGCAATGCAGAGAGGTATGAGTCCCTGACCAATAACTTCTCTTGTAGCTGTGCCTGCTCTCAGACACCAGATCCTCAGCATGTCACACCCACACCCTTAATGGCTCAACCAGTAGTTAATAATAATAATATTTTAAATAATTCAGCTTATGTTTTTTCAGATAAATTTGGTCAAGGTTTTGGTAGTATTCTTAGTCAGTGTTCTCAACAGTATATTGTAAATCATTGTTTACCCGGTGCCAGTTTTAGCCAGTTAATTTATAGTCTTAAATTGACTAAAATAAATCCCAATTCAATTGTAATATTGTTATTTGGGGATAGCTTAGCTGTAAGAAAAAAGGATTTAGTTGCATGTTTTAATTTAATGCTAAAGCTCCATGAGTCTTATAATTGTAAATTATTTTTTTCTGCTTTGCCTTACTCTGATTGTTTGTCGGATGAGCAAAATAGGCATATTTATAATCTGAATCTGCTGATGTATAACAGGACTTGTCGTCACAGGGACGCGATTATATATTTTGATTGTAATAGTTTTATTACAGATTACAGACTCACTGATTGTTCCATGTTTTTGCCAGCTAGTTGTAGGAGACGGATTGCTAATCTTTTAGCATATACTTTACACGTTTACACCGGTACTTATACTGTACCTACGTTTACAGTTAGTGGTGACACTAACATCTCTATTGATACTATTAGTATAGATACTAATATCACTTTTGATTCTGTTGGTAGTGATACTAACATTTGCTATACACACACCTAGTAGTTTAAACTGTTAGGTTCGACAACGGGTGAGTCGCATATGTTGAATGTTGTACATCAAAATATGCAGGGTTTGTCCAGCAAGGAATTAGAGTTAAGCTTGTTTATGGAGAATTATGATGTTCATGTGTTATGTTTAACTGAACATTGGTTGAAAGAGCATGAAGTAGTGTTTATCAATGATGATTTATTTTCTGTACAGAGTGCATTTGTGAGAAAAACTGCTATTCGCGGTGGATCTTTAATTCTTGTTTCAAACAAGTTAAAATGTAAACAACGGTTAGACCTAGTTAATCTTTCCATTGAGCGCACTATCGAGTTGCCTTGTGTTGAACTTGAGCGGTACATAATAATTTGTGTCTACAGACCCCCTTCTGGGGACTTTACTAGTTTCGAATCTGCAATGGAGGAAGCACTTAATAAGATTAAATGCAGTAGTAAAAATATAATTTTATGTGGAGATTTTAGATGTTACTCCACTAAGTACTAGGCTTCTGAACTTATTTAAATCTTTTAATTTAGTTAATTTGTTTTTCGAACCAACTAGGATCACGGCGTCTTCGTCGACTTGCCTTGATAATATATTTTGTGATTTTGATGCCGACAATAAATTGGTGTTAAGTGATTTATCATCAGATCACTGTGGATTAATGGCTAGCTTCCCTATGCCATTAAGTAAAAAGCCGCGCAAAGTAGAATGCAGGCCTTATACTGTTAGTCGTTGCAGTAAGTTTAAAAATAATATAGCTCTTAAAGTTATACCGTCAATAATAGAGTACGAGAACCCAAATGAAATGTACGAGGCCCTTTTTGATGTTGTGCAAAATGAGTACAAATCCGTTTTTAAAACTAAAACTATCAACATTACTGGGACTTCCGCTGGTTTCAACCAATGGGCTACACCAGGCATTTATAAAAGCCGAGCTAGATTGTATGAGTTGTATGGTCTGAGACAGTACAAGTTTGATAACAATTTTTTAGAATATGTTAAAAATTATTCAAAATTATTTAAAAAGATTTGTCGTGTTGCAAAATCAAAATTTCTAAGTGAGACTATTAAAAATTCTAATAACAAAGTAAAAGCCACTTGGAAAATCATAAACAACGAAACGGGTAAATCGGTTAAAAAAGAAAATCAACTCGAGATCATGGTTGATAACAAATTAGTTAATAAACCAGCTGACGTAGCTGAGGCGTTTAATGAGTTTTTTACGAGCATACCTGCAACGACGACTTGCTCCTTAAGTTCGTCGCCGTCTAAGGCTGAAAACCTATTGCATAGTAGCGTCCCTAAATGTAGTTATGTATTGAGATTCGAGCATGTAGCGCCTCGTGATGTAGTTAATGTTTTTAATTCTCTTAAATCTAAAAACACGGGTGATTACTGGGGCATATCTACCAAACTTTTGGGCAATATAATAGACATTGTGGCCCTCTATCTTGCTGTTACGTTTAACAAATGCATTGATTTGGGTACTTTTCCTGATCTCATGAAGAGCAGTAAAGTCATCCCTCTATTTAAATCCGGTAGCAAAAATTATATTGGTAATTTCAGACCAATCTCTATTTTGCCTGCATTCAGCAAAATATTTGAAAAGTTAATTCTTAAGCAGTTACTCAGACATTTTAACTTACATAGCCCCCTTCACAATGACCAATATGGGTTTACGAAGGGTCGCTCGACTACAGATGCGGGTGTTGCTTTGTTGAAACACATATTTGACGCATGGGAGAAGTCGCGAAATGCAATTGGTGTTTTCTGCGATCTTTCTAAAGCCTTCGATTGCGTTCACCATGATACGCTTTTGCGTAAACTACGTCATTACGGTGTTCAAAACGAAGCCCTAAATGTAATTGAGTCATATTTACTTAATAGATACCAATGCGTAGACGTTAATGGCGCTAAATCTTCCAGGTTACCTGTTGAGCTGGGTGTACCTCAAGGCTCAATACTGGGTCCGTTTTTATTCCTGGTTTATATTAACGATCTGCCATTCTATTTAAAGGATGTTTGCGACGTTGTACTGTTTGCAGATGATACTTCTCTGATCTTTAAAGTAGATAGGAATAGACAAGTTTTTGATGACGTGAATAACGCACTATCAATGGTCACAGATTGGTTCACAACAAATAATCTTGTTCTTAATGCCAAGAAGACTAAATGCATAAAGTTCGCTTTGCCCAATGTTAGAAATCTGGGTCCCAACATTGTGCTCGGCAATGAGAAGCTCGAAACTGTTGATTCAGCTGTGTTTCTGGGTATAACAGTAGACTCAAAAATTCAATGGGGGCCACATATATCAAGCCTATCGGGTAGGCTTAGCTCGGCCGCCTACGCCGTCAGAAAGGTTAGACAATACACTGACGTTGATACAGCAAGGTTGGTCTACTTTAGTTATTTTCACAGTATCATGTCCTACGGTATTCTACTGTGGGGCAGAGCCGCTGATATTCAAAATATATTTGTGCTTAAAAAACGAGCTGTTCGTGCCATTTACCAATTAGGTGCGCGTGTTTCTCTAAGAGATTTTTTTAAAGAGATTGGTATTCTCACAGCGGCTTCACAGTACATATTCGCCAACATTTTATATATTAGGCAGAATATTCATTTGTACAGTAACAATAGTGATATTCACAACTTTAACACCAGAAATAAGGACAAATTACGAGCTCCCTTTTATCGACTTCATAAGGTGCATAGTTCATTCGTTGGGGTTGGTATAACTTTTTACAACAAGTTACCGTCTTCTTTTCTAGATTTGCCATTTAACGCATTTAAAGCAAAGGTAAAAGCTAATCTCTGTTCTAAGGCATACTATTCTATTAATGATTATTTAGATGATAAGCATAGTTGGTCGCTGTGTTGAACTCAAGACAATGTTCGTGTTCTTTTACCAAAATTAGCTTGCTGTCAGGTTAAATATTATTATTTTTTAATTTCGTTTTTATGTGTATTTTTTAAATTTTATTTTTTGGTAAGACTGTCGTAGGTATCGTTTACTGTTATTGTCGGAGCTGATAAAGATTGCTACTATCTTTGCATTATATAGAGTTAATCTTTCTAGTATTATATAGCAGCATAGCCAGCATTGTGTGAGTGCCATGTACTTCAGAGCTATCATTGTCTAGATACCTACGTCTTCTATTGACTTGAATGACTCCGGTGGTTGAGAGTATGTCATGCCCACTCAAATGTCTCGCCGATGGTGGCGCGTGTGTCGGATCATTTAGCTCCCTTCAAAATGGTTGAGCTGAAAGGTGCTGATACATGTGTCATGTTCGTGAACGGGCGCTGTCGGTTGGGACTGGTCATCTCTTAGCTGCCATGGTTTATTTTAATTGATTCTAATTTTATTTCTGAATTGTCTTTTTATATTTACTATGGACACTTTTAACTTTCTACATCGTTCTCACATAATGTGTAATCTCAACATGAATGATGTAACAAATGATTTGTAATAATTACCTAATTGAAAAAGAGTGTCCATGGAGTTTCTTGCCCGTTCTTCTCCATAGAGATCTACGCCTTGGAATGGGCATCTACGGTACTTTCACAGTTATTATGTCTTGTGACTGGGACTGTAGCACCATAATTTTGTAATATTTTATTTTGTCTTTTGACAATTCAAAAGTGCCTGTAACTGGCCTACTTGAAATAAAGTGCTTTGACTTTTGACTTTGACTTTTGACTTTATTTGCATTTAATTAAGTAAGCTCATTCAGGTAGTAGAAAAAGAATCGTTCGTGTCTCGCATAAAAAGGCTTTATTTTAACACTCGCATGTAGCTTTCGAAATTGGCTACATCGCTCGTGTTAAAATCTCGATTGTTTATGCTCGACACGAAATGTACTATATCGCGTGAGTACTGAATTAAAGTGCTGTGTGCTTAGTGCGAGTTTTTTAACGTACTCACTCGTGATAACGTAAACGATCTCTTATGTCAAAATTTATACAAAAAAAGAGTTTTTGCCTTGCCGTCACCAGACGGCGCATATCCAGTTTCAATACAAATTGGCGTTAACGTTAACGCGATTGAGCGTGAGTAAAAACTCGCACTAAGGCCTCTGGACAAGATAGTGTCCTAGATATATTTAATCGAACACGTCTCACCAGAAGATTTAATCTCTTCCAAACTTCATTCGTCAATATTTACAAATGGTTTCAGATCAAGCGCTTGGATGCACCTCCTCACGACAATACTAGAATAGGTTTCCTGACATCATTAAAAGTACAGAGCTTACCGTTGTTCAAGCCTCCATATGTGAAATGGTTTGCACTGAACGGATTTCTTCTGTTTGGCTTATTTTCAGTGTAAGTTTAAATCTTTTTTCTTTTTTTATTTTAGTTAGGCTTGCGTTTGACCACTATCTCGCCTGATGGTAAGCGATGATGTGGTCGACGATGAACAACGCTTGCCTAGAAGTAACCTATTCACTCTTGACTTAAAGATCCCGAGATTGTACCTACCGTAAACACAGACTCCGGCAGCGAATGCCACTCCTTAGCTGTACGCATAATAAAAGTATTCTCAAAACGTTTAGTGCGTACGGGTGGGATGTCCACCATGTACCGAAGGCGCATCGTTGTACGTCTGGTAGTCCGATGTAGAAACGGGCTGTGTGGAATGAGATCGGTAGAGACTCGGTAGTTCGATTAAGCAGTTGGGATTTTGATTTTAAATTAACTTTTTTTAGTTACCTTTTTTTTCAGATTACTTTTAAACTTATGAGTGGTATATATTTTTATAACCACCTCTTCAAAAGAAGGGTACGAAAAAGAAATTGGGCCCCGCACAAAATAATGCCACCCAAAATCACCCAAAAATGATTTTTTTAACATCACCTGATTAAGAATGCTTGGGCAGTCAAGACGCACAACCATAACCCTTGCTTTGCAGTCGGGTGAAAACCAGCAGCAGCTTTTATATCAAGCAGTGTCAGTCTTATAATTTTGTAATTTTCATTCCAGATTAAATGGTTTATACTCGTGGGTCCCTGACGTGCTGAACAGGGTGCTGACCGGTGACGGGGAAGGCAAGACAGCATGTGACGTCATCCGTGATAGATTTGATCAAGTTCGTATTAAGAGTACATCTGATTATAGATGAACGCGCACCTATCCGCGCCGCAGGACCGCACGCGCCGTAGCCATCGCATTTTCTCAAGGCCCCGCGCTATCCGCGCCGAACGCGCCGCACGCATTGTATCCACTCCTCACTTCTGTACATCTTGAACAATATTTTCTACGTATGACGGCTCCGCGCCGCCCGCATCGCACTCGCCGCAAGCATCGAACGCGCCGAATCTGATGACGTCATCCACACGCGATTGTGGAATCCGTATACCTACAGCATTTTGCTGAAATGCGGGTCGTGCGGCGCGGATAGGTGCGCGAGGCTGCATACGATTTCATATAAAGATTTATGAAATGCGATGACTGCGGTGCGTGCGGCTCATGCGGCGAGTCTAGGTACGCTTTCACCTTATGGATGCAGAGATATAAAAATCGAAGGCATGTACTCTGGCGCTGCTCAGGCTAGAGTAAAGCGGAGTAGGGGCTTCTATTGGCACATGCGAACTAAATCATAAAATCCTACAACAAGTGCAAACAAAGTTTTCGGCGCAATTTGAACATATAAAACAGTCCGACAACAAACGTCGTCGGATAGTTACCTGGACCAGACCAAACACCCTGGTCGGCGAATTCTCCCGTTTCACTGGATGTATGTGTTTAAACCCTCTTCCGCATACCTCCATAGCAGTATGCTGAATTTATACACTGCACAATCGAACTTAAATAAGTATATAGTATATAGTCTCCCGACTCCTAATAGAACGAATCAACGACGTCCAACGATACCTCCAATGACAGTCGTTAGGTACTTGTAAATAACCGAAACTCCAAATTATAAACTACTAGCTTCTGCCAGCGGCTTCGCCCACGTGAAAGTTGAAAATTATCCCGTGGGCACATATTCCCGGGATAAAAAGTATCCTTTGTGCTATTACTGACTATAATCTATCTCTGTGCCAATTCATCCAGATCCACCGAGCCGTTTGAGCGTAAAGAAGTAACAACATACATACACACACTCAAAAACTTTCGCTTTTATATATTAGTGTGATCCATAATTCTTTGTAATAATATGCAGTCTTATTTTAGTAAAGTAACTGCCTGGCTGAAATATAAACAGACTGACGAAACAGTTCATAACCATTGCTTATTAGTCTATAAACAAGAGTAAATGCAATCTTCTTTTGTTTCAGATCGAAGATGAAGACGCTCCATGCGTAGACACTATAGAATCAGTTACATTTGTAATCAACTCAGTAGCAAATATAAGCTGTGCTTTAATAGCCGTGGCAGTCAGTAGCACAGTCAAGTTCATCGGCAAGAAGAATCTTCTCATAATAGTGTTCATCGTAATAGGAACATTCTGTATACTCATCAACTTCATAACACAAGACATGATCTTTGCTGTTCTCATGTCTTCATTTCCAGTCTTGGCTCTTGCTATTGGACCCGTGAACGCATATTCTGTGGAAATTTTCCCCACACATTTACGGTAAGTTTATAGTAAGGTGATAGGAGCAGTGGTGGCCCAGTGGTAACGGCCGCGACTTGAAAGTTTTAGAGACTTTACTTCGTGTACAATATTTCTACACCACTCCTCTCAAAACGGTAAGAGTAAAACATCGCGTGAAAATCGGCATATCCTTTTTTTGTTGTCGGGGGGCAACCTTAAAAACGCCCCTGGACTTTTGGGGGAAAAGACCAGGGAGAGTGAGATTTTTACCTCAATAAACCACTCCGGTGATCACCATCAGCACTTGGAGAGGGCCCCGTTACCTCTTAAATAAAAGACCACCCCGGAACCCCCCCTGTGCAACACCTGTTAGGGCACATTCTTGGGGAGAATGCGAGGCGTTTCCCCTGAGCCTCGCTGTGCACGGCAGCACGTGACCACTGTGCCACCGTCTAACTGGAGTCATATGCCGGGCGTACAGAGTTCCCAATCTGGCCGCCCGTTACACCGGGGTCCCGCCTGCCTATGATACAGACAGGGTTACGGCGTTTTAGGCGTCGAGGTGATTGCCTCCACGACGCTTTCTTCTCCGAGTGGGATCAGCCTTCTCACGATCCCGCTCGGCGGACCCCTCTTCTGGACCATCACGGTCTCACAAAAGGAGGCCATTTCTAGTTTTCTGTCTCTGCCAGCATAGACCTCACTACTGCTGGCAGAGACAGGTCTCACCCGATCCTAACGACCAGGGCCGAAGCTCAGAAGCCAACGCAGGACACTCCTCGAGCGTGTGCTGTGCAGAATCCAGGTCCCCTCCGCAGTGGTGGCAATTTGCCGTGGCCTCACGCCCAATCCTATTCAGAAGCAAAAAATCGAAAACGTGTGGAGGATTTAGAACCACTCCTCTCTGTGTACCAGCAGTGGCAACATTACTATTAGCATAACAAAATCAACATACCACCATATTCCTACTGCTGGGACTCTCCGGGAGAGGGCCGTAATCCACCCCGCAGGGCCAATGCGGGTGGGTGTTTCTCACATAATGCCTTCGAATTTTTGGTTTTAGGACATGCCGATTGCCTTACGATATTTTCCTTCACCGTTTTGACGGCCTACGGCCTACAACATAAGACCATTACCACTGGGCCACCACTACACTGCTATAGAAACATTATAGGCTGATAGTGCTAATACTATAGTGCGTGCGGAACTAGTTGGCCGCGCCTTAGGTGGCGACAGGGGTGAGGGGGCGGGTTAGGACAATGGACAATGACAATGTCAATGGGTCATCACACCCATTGTCAATGGGTCATCCCGGGTTTTACTGGCGCCCCCGCCTCTCCGTCCCACCGCTCACATACCTAAGGCGCGGCCAACTAGTTCCGCGCGCACTATAGACAGCGCAGTTTCCTACAGCCTAATTGCGTAAGTGAATTCGGCAAGGCAAAGGGTTTAACCTCATGAAAGATTATGAACAATCGACCAATCACATAGACGGAAATTCACATAGCATCTTTCATTTCGCATGTGATTAGTTTTACCCTTCAAGCCCTTTGCTTTGCCGAGTTTACTTACGCAATTAGACTGCCGGTTTTCACACCTCTCATCTGACTATATCTCTACAATTAAATGTTCTTTTGTAATCATTTTAGGGGCATGGCTATAGGTTTAACCATGATGATGGGTCGGTCAGGCTCAATAGTTGGCACCAACGTCGCAGGTGTCCTTCTGAACGGTTCCTGCGAAGTTACTTTCTACCTGTTTGGAGGTTTATTAATTTGTAAGTATGATTATGTAGTACTAATTTATACATAGACCTATAAGAAGAAAACGGCCTTAGCCCGGACTGTTTGTTTGTAATGGATAAACTCAAAAACTGCTTATTGATTTTTAAAAACCAGTAGATAGTTACGTTATTTCTGAGTGACATAGGCTATATTTTATACCGAAAACTGGTATTGTGAGATGCGCCATAGAAGCCGCGGGGAAAAACTAGTATTCAATAAAAAAAAAACGTGATATATAGTTTACGGGAATATACCTAAATAGCTTGTATTAACAAGGTAACTGACAAATGAAATTGGGCTACCGCTATGAGCACTAACAAGAACGTCAAGATTAGTCTTTTACTGGCCCGTAACGATTATTGCATTATTATCAAAGCAAGTACAGGAGCTCGTGGCTAAATAATAACAGCCGCACGGGTCGATCATCAAGGTTAAGCAACGCTTGACTAGGTCGGTCCGTGGATGGGTGACCATTTCAACATACCGAGTTTCCTCCGTGCCTCGGAAAGCACGTTAAGCCGTTGGTCCCGGCTGTTATTTGAAGATCTTTGATAGTCGTTACGGATAGTCAGAAGCTTGAGATCTGACACCAGTCTTGCCAAGGGGTACCGTGTTATCCAGTTACTGGGTTGTGGAGGTCAGATAGGCAGTCGCTCAATGTAAAACACTGGACAGCTGAATCCGGTAAGACTGGAAGCCGACCCCAATATAGTTGGGAAAAGGCTAGGCAGATGATGATCAAAGCAAGTACAGTCATTAAATTATATTTTCTACTCTTTTCAGTTTGCGGCGCACTCTCATTTTTATTACCCGGCACACAAAGATCGCCTACTAATAAGAAGCCGCAACAAATCGAAGATTTAGAATCTTAAGTAAATTAAAAACGTAGGTACTATTTTGTTATTAAATTAATTTTGTTAATTAAATATTTGTAGTTTTCTTTAGATGATTGAGATATTTGCTGGTATGGTTATTTAGTAATCCGTATAGTTATTATGTAATTAAACCAATAATTAAGACAGTGTAAAAAACAATAATTTATTACTAAGTCCGTGTACGGACTTTCAGAAAGCTTTAGACAAGATACATCATAGTAATGATATAGATATGTATGTCGCATCAAGGCTGGCCGATAGATGCAAACCTTCGGGAAGACAGGATGTATTCCCTTAGGTTAAGACACATCGTGTGTGGGCAGGTAGGTGGGTCAATCGTGCAAATGAAATCACATAAGTTATTCGATACACTGTGTATTTTCAAATAAGACTCAAGTTACATTCTTGCTTACTAATATTACGGATCGACACTGATTCTACGACGTCTTAGCTCTACGGCTGTCAGTACTCAACTGCCCTGTTCCTCGCTACACAAGTGCTTATAAAAGCGCGCCAATGCGTAGTTGCTATTGACTACCGCTAGGGGCTTGCTTGTGATTTGTTTTGACGTCTGTACTATTGACTAAACCCGACACGGCCATCCTGCGAGACAGGCGTCCTCGTCTGTTCCTCATTGTCAGGTTTTAACAGTGTATCGAATCATGTGGAAATCCTCAATGGATGTCCTCAGCCCTTGGGGAAAGCTGAGGGGTCTGTCAGACTCCTACTGACTAAAACCACATGGTGTTCTCTAGGCCGTAATTCCTTTTGAGAGGTGAACGTGGAACACACACGTCGCCTTCTCGGGCCTCTCTCAGGTGACAGATCCCCAAATCTATCACCCGCAGGCATCATCTTCTTGTCCTTGCTCCATGCCATCTCATGGTCACCTCGTGTTGCACCACACGTCGTCATAGTCCACTCCATCCTGGCAATCTCCCATCATAAAAGGGATGTTTTTCTGAAAAATACAAAATTTTCAAACAGTATTTGCTCGTCCAATCCTGACTCAAACTCTAGAGTGAGGAAACATTTTTAAACAATCAAACATGATCATTTAAATCTCTCTGTTCACTATATTGCAAGGAACGAGTAATTCTATTTCCAATTTAAAGAAAATAGCAACCTCATCGATTTGGTACCTAAAAGCACCCAATCTTCGTGATTACAAAGTTCAAGTACCACTGATAGTCATTACTCTCACATTAAATGAAACAATACACCAGGTTTCTTATTCACGATCTTTAGCCATCACATAGCTCTACTAGCTATCTCATAGCTCTCTTAGCTATCTCAATTGCTCTACTCGCACATCTCCACGATGTCGAGTCAACTAGACTCCCTGAACTCAGAACTTGTTCACACAGAGATTTAGTACTTACAGATTTTGTACTACTTTATCTACAATCTCAATTGGTACTTGAGCCCTGTGTGTCTTACCAACACGATCTTCGCATAGTAATCAAAATTTGAAAACCAAAACTATTTCAATTTTCGTAATGAGGGCTTGACGATTCGAACGTCATCAACATTAACATGATCTCACCACACGCGTGACTGCGAGTTTACTTTCCTTTAACCTCATGACTCAATAAGAACTTTCTGTAAGGTTTCTAACACAAACATGACTTTTCACACCAGACAGTGTCACACAGACTTACAGGTGTCATACAGGCCTACCGTTGCCACACAGGCCAACAGTTGCCACACAGGCCAACAGTTGCCACACAGGCCAACAGTTGCCACACAGGCCAATAGCTGCCACTCAGGCCAACAGTTGCCACTTAGGCTCGAAGTTGCCACCTAGGCTTACAGTTGCCACCTAAGCTTAGTGGCCACCTAGGCTCACAGCTGCCACACAACGCTCGGCTACTCCTGACCTAACTAGATTATTGGATTCGTGAAAATAGGGAAATTTGAGAACTCTACTCTTTAACCAAATCATTACCCTGGGCCATGTACCACTAGTCGCTCCAAACAAACTTTAAAACTCTACTGCAGCAACAACTGCCAAGCTTATAGAAACCCTCGAGTAAAACCTCCAACGCCATGGCTCTCTAGCCGACCAGCAATTATATTGCTCTCACAACGGTCTCTCGGTCTCTCTCTAGACCCCGACCTCCACCAGAATCCACTGGTACGGTCAAACGTAAAACGTTCGATAGACTGAATTACTCGACACCTTAAGCTTGCTCATCATTATCAAATCCTTTTGACATCAACATCGACTGGTACATGACCCGCTGGCATCTGCCCTAACCTATCTTGTGCATACTTGTAGGTTCTAAGCGTACCTATTTAAAGCTTTCGGTGTATAACGATCACCGTCCTGTCATAATCACCTATCGTGTACCTAATACAGGGCCTATTTAGTTTTAGAACTAGAACCTCCCACAAAACACTATTCATTAGAAAAAGGTCCGACGATCAACAAGTTCAACAACTAAACAAAGTAATTGTAACAATGCTGTTACTCTTTACCATAATTCTTGCAATGCATACTCAACTCAAACCTCTTCGTAAACCCATCGCCACATGTTACTCATGAGGTGCGGTCCGGAGCTTCGAGTATGAGTAGACATGTCAATCATATTTGGTCTCACTACCAATGTCATCAACTATGACATCCAATTCACGAGGAACTTGGTGATCCGGGATCCTTCTCACAAGATTCACGCTTTCTACTCAAAGATCTCGGAATATACCGACCGTTCATATCAGGGGAACAAATAAGCCCGATATTATTTGCGTCTTAATAGCTCGTGTGACGGAGCTTTACGAATTAATTCGGATCAATATCGTTAAAATCAAATTATCAACAGTAACCCTTTACTATCGCTCGCTAACTCAGTTTTCATGTAAGGAAAACGATCGCGAGATAACTGCTATCATAATATTACTTTGAAAGTAAGCAAGTGCATTCAGATCTAACGACGGTGGTTGTAAATCGTTACGCAACATAAGATCTGTTCCGAATACACGCAAATGACCAATGCAGTTACTAACTCGATACAATTGCCTTCGCCCAACGACTTTACTAACTCGCTTTGCCACTGAAAATTACTAGTTGTTAAGTCGCTTTGGATAGCTCATCTTCTTCATCATCCGCCTAGCCTTATCCCAACTATATTGGGGTCGGCTGCCAGTCTTACCAGATTCAGCTAAGTGCCAGTGTTTTACATGGAACGACTGCCCATCTGACCCCCACAACCCAGTAACTGGGTAACACGGTACCCCTTGGCAAGACTGGTGTCAGATCTCAAGCTTATGACTACCCGTAACGACTGTCAAAGATCTTCAAATGACAGCCGGGACCAACGGCTTAGCGTGCTTTCCGAGGCACGGAGGAAACTCGGTATGTTGAAACGGTCACCCATCCACGGACCGACCCCGTCAAGCGCCGCTTAACCTTGATGATCGACCCGTGCGGCTGTTATTATTTAGCCACGAGCTCATCTTCTTATGGGATATTAAATCTTAAAGTTCGTACTGAACCAAATGATAAAACTATACCTCCAATAGGAAATTCAGTAACTACTTGCTTTTCACTAAGTGTGTCTTAATTAGTTAGTGATAGTGCTAGATATAATCACTACCAATTCAGTGATCAAACATGAACACTGTTATAACTCGAAATAGCATCTCTTCACTAGAGAACATTCGACCTCACTATCGAAATAAAATAGAAGCGACTCACCGAGTATTCCATTCGAAACTTGCGAGCTCCCGTCCCGAGCCTGCCGTCCGTCGGTCTCAACCTCTCAGATGTTGAACTTCACATTCAGCGTTTGAATCGCTAGCCTGCAGCAGAGGCTCCATTGCGACGCAATATGGTACGAGTATCTGAAACGTGAAAAACATTACGAGAGTATATGTTCACAGTTATCTTAACCATACTCAGCTTTGATGGAAATTAACCGGTGCAGCGGTGTAGTAAACTAAACCGGCACAGCAAAATGGGTTATTGTGGTCATGAACCACACATTACAGGGTCCTAAGTGTCCAGGTAGGTATATGGGCTTTAGAGAATCCAATGAATGCCATAGCATTTTAAGTCGCAATTAACGAGGTCTGGTAGGGTTTACCACTTTTTAAATAGTTTCCGACCACAAAAGAAGAATACTATGCTTCTTCTCAAACTTAGTTAACTCTCACTACATGAAACTATCACACTACAAAACTAAACAAAATATTTCATTTAGAATTGTCATAATTTCCAGACTGAAATGTGAGGTAGGTACGTCACTCACCATATCGTTCTAAACAATGATAGTCAGCCAAGGCCAGCCAAGGGTTATTGTCAGTGATAGTAGAACAATAACTCTTCAATAACACCAAAACTTGACTATTGATTGTAACTAAAGTGAAATTATGAACTGACACGGGCCTCCCCGGCGATCCACTGACCGCCATACCGTACACAAAATCAGAATTTTGAATAATGAACACACTTTTCCATAGTCATAACAAAATGAAAACGACTCACCAGATTGGCATAAAGATCCGTGTGTATGGATCTTTCCACTCGTCCACACGCTCCTCCTTGACCTGTCCAGCTCCTCGGTTGTTGCTAGCTTCCTTGCTGCTCCGCTCCAGACTGGTTTTTCATTATTTTGTTTTCGAGGGTAGTCGAACTGACACCGTAATTTTTTTGCAAGAATGTAACCGACATTTTCACTAGCTTTGTTTTTACGTGTGATCTCATTAGCACTATCGAATCCCAATTCTGATGTCGCATCAAGGCTGGCCGATAGATGCAAACCTTCGGGAAGACAGGATGTATTCCCTTAGGTTAAGACACATCGTGTGTGGGCAGGTAGGTGGGTCAATCGTGCAAATGAAATCACATAAGTTATTCGATACACTGTGTATTTTCAAATAAGACTCAAGTTACATTCTTGCTTACTAATATTACGGATCGACACTGATTCTACGACGTCTTAGCTCTACGGCTGTCAGTACTCAACTGCCCTGTTCCTCGCTACACAAGTGCTTATAAAAGCGCGCCAATGCGTAGTTGCTATTGACTACCGCTAGGGGCTTGCTTGTGATTTGTTTTGACGTCTGTACTATTGACTAAACCCGACATGTAGATATTTTCCTAGTAATGTGTATGGTGGAAAACGTAATATCGTTCAAACGTGGTGATTGCTGTGAGGATGGACTTACTTCGTTCATGACGGTAATGAGAGAAATGTTTGAAACCTTTAAGCAAGAACAGAGTGAAAAGTTCAAGAAAATATTCACCGCGATTGCCGAAGTACGGACCCAGAGCGGTGGTATTAAGGATTCTTGGCTAAACAATATGACTCAATCACCACCCAAATAAATGAACTTGAGACCGAACGAAAGGAAAATCAACAATACTTACAGTCACTGGAAGATAAGCTGGACAACTATGAAAGACTTTCAAGATCTGCCCGCTTAGAATTAAAACATCTTTCAACTGTAAAAAGTGAATCCAAGGAGGCTTCACCATGTACCGACGGCGCATCATTTTAAAAGTGCCTATTCAACCACATGAGGTGAAGGATGTCTTTCGCATGTTGAATCCTTTGAATTGACTTAAAAGGATTCAACACTGAAAATGTAATTGTAGATTACACAAGCGCTCTCTTGAAGGAACGGGTCATCCGCATGTACCGAAAATCTATCAAGGACAGCAAAACACTTACCACAGAGAAGCTAAGGCTGAGCCCAGCCAAGCCGATTTTCATAGCCAGAAACCTCTCTTCGAAGTTGAAAAGGCTTTTCTTCCTACCCCGAGATTTTGCTGAATCAAATGATTTTACTTTTTGCTGGACATCTAACGGAAAGATTCTTCTTCGGAAAAGAGAGGGAGATCATCATATACTTGTAAAAAACGAGGTAGATTTGTCTAAACTAAAACCCTATGTAAAAACTGTATCCTGACTAGTCTTCTTTCGCGATGTGTTTGTTTTTATTCGATGCCCTAGAATGTTGTTTGTAATATTATCTAATAAGTATCTTACTATGTACATCTCAGTAGTAATAAATTCAGTATCTCTTAATGTTAATGTAAATAGAGGACCATGTGCTATGCTCAAATATATAACACATTATACACTTAACACGTTATTGTTACCATAACTCACTCATTCACTCAAACCATACCTTTTTTTATCGTAGATGGATATTATACTTCAATACTAATTTCTATTCCCACTCCTTCCCTGTTCATGCAGTACGACTGTGGAACTCACTTCCACCGAAAATCCGTCACACTAAAAATGTATCGCTATTCAAGAAACAGGTAAAAGAACATTATCTCTCCACCATCTTATAATTTTATTTATTATATGTATGTATTTTTATCTTCTATATAATATATAGTTAAGGTATATGTGTAATTTATATATAATTAGTTAAGTTATAATAGTATATTTTAAGTTTTCTTATTTCTTTCTACTCACTGTGTCTTCGTCTATCATCCAAGTTTCCTGTCGCAGGTCTGCTGGAAGAAATTTGTATTGAAATAAGCAGTACCTTTGTGTTTTTCTATCTGTATTCTTTCTTTTCTCTGTTATGTGTTTTGTGTGTACATAAATAAATATACTAATTTCCTTGTTATTATTGTATTATTGCCCTTGTTTCAGTTATTACTATATTTAAATTAAATGTTTTCTGTAATTACAAAAGCCCTTTTTAATGCTTTAAGTTACACAATGACTGAAAATGCACGACTTTGAAAGTATCGGCGATGAAATTGAGAAAATTTCCCCCCGGAATCGTTTATTCTTGCCCCAGAACAATGCTGTCCATCTCTGAGGGTTTCAAAATCAAAATCATTAAAATCATTTTTTTTTATTTTAGTTAGGCCTACATGGGCACTTATAAAACGTCGACAAAAGGTGCATGGTTCGGGTTAGTCGTTTCCTATGGAGAAGAACCGGCAAGAAACTTCATGTTTACTCTTTTAAAAAAAATTGTGTTTACAATATTTCCATGTTACAGCATTAGTACTTGGATATGGGGGGACAACGTAGGCCCGACAATAAGTCGTACGAAATTAAAAAAACAAACAAAAAAAAAAATGTAAAACGAAATGAAAAGTTAACAAATGTTAACAATCATCTAGAAATCTAGAAAGCCTACAATGTTCACACATTCACAATCGGTAAAATAATCTACACAAAGGTAAAAAAAAACACCAAATAAAAAAGTAAAAAAAAGACAACACTAAATTTAACATGTGGCACAAATACTGTTATAAGTGCTGTAACTATTCTTAGCAAAGGGCTATAATGATGATTGAAAAATATTGTAAAAAGTCTAATTAAAAGAGAAAAAAAATTAGATTGAGAATAGTTAGAAATATCCATATATTTGTGCCGTTTATGAGTTACCAGGGAAGCCGCATGCGCAGAGGGTGCCAAAGCCAAAATTTTTATCTTCAACGTAGTCCTTGATTTTATAATATGCTTTTTTAAAAAGGACACGTTTGATGTAGTTTTTGAACTTTCCATCGGTCAGTTCTATAACTGACTTAGGAAACCTTTTATAAAAGCGTATACTGTTTATAAGAAAAGACTTGCTAGTTTTCGTTAATCTGAATTTGGGTATTACAATTTCGTGCTTACTGCGTGTATTTAAATTATGGAAGTCACTTCTAGTTTTGAAAAGCCCTCGATTTTTGCGGACATACAAAATACATTCCAAAATATAAAGTGAAGGTAGAGTCAGTATATCGATCTCTTTAAATTTTTCTCTGAGGGACTCGCGAGGACCCATTTCATAGATCGCGCGGATTGCCCTCTTTTCTAAGATAAAAAAACTTTTTTACAAAAAAATACTACCGACTTCCAAATAAGAAAACTACAAAGTGAAAAATAACTTTATTTTTGGAAGTCGGTGTCTTTCGTAGGTACCATTTTTTGCGTTATGGACACCGACTTCCAAAAATAAAGTTATTTTTCACTTTGTAGTTTTCTTATTCGGAAGTCGGTAGTATTTTTTTGTAAAAAAGTTTTTTATTTTTCACTTTCTAGTTGTACCTACCTAATAGGCAAGTTGTTTAGTAAGTTTCCAATAACGCCAGAATAGATTACCCGAATATCATGAAACTTGAACAAAACCGATCAAATGAGAGATCTGCTTACCCCTTAAGAGCGTACTGGCGTGATGTTATGTTATGAAATGGTATAAACAATAAACAGACATGCAATTGCAGCAGTCCCGAGAGATTTGCCAGTATTTATTGAAGAGTTCTGTTGCATATCTTCGAAGTTCTTCATCAGATCTTCACCAAATTAAAATGGGACCAATTTAGGAACATATTATTTCAGACAAAAAAAGAATTTTCAAAATCGGTCCACAATTGACGGAGATATCGGTGATAATACATTAAAAAAAAAACTCAAGTCCACCTCAAGAACCTCCTCCTTTTTCGAAAGTCGGTTAAAAATTGAGTCAACGTCTGCTGCTGACCCCCACAGCAGAATGCCATAAGACATAATACTTTGGAAATAAGCATAGTATACTAGTCTAGCTGTGGCTACATCGGTTAACTGCCTTATCTTCCTTACTGCATAGGCAGCCGAACTTAACCTGCCCGAAAGAGTTCTAATGTGCGCGCCCCACTGCAATTTTGAATCGATAGTAATCCCCAAGAATAGAGTTTCCGTTATTATTTCAAGATTTTTGCCGTCAAGATTTAGAAAATGGACTTAAGATCTTTCACGTTAATATCAGAAGTATTAACTGCAACTTTGATCATCTCTTGATAATGCTCAAAAGACTCGATTACTCAATTGATATAGATATAATCTTGACTGAATTTTGGTTATCCATAAGTCCTGTAATACCCGATTTGGCTGGTGTTGGTGCACACGAGTCCAGCTATAAAAATCAGAATGGACCACAAGCCTACTTTTACTGAAGCAAATTGTATAATACTCAAATTTGCCAAGGACTTGGCATTGGTAGCACTGTACCGTTCCCCATCTCACCGCGACATACGTCCTTATATTGGTAGCTTGGAAGCAACTTTAAATACACTAGTTTCTCACAAAACAGTCGGTGACATTAACCTAAATATTTTAGGGCCTGATCCACAGGCAGATCAATATCTTAATCTGTTAGCTGGGCATGGAATGCTGCCTGCTCATATCTTTTCTACAAGAAAAATGAACTGCTTGGATCATGTTATCCTCAGAACTAAAGGAAAAGCGACTACCATAATCCTAGACTCGATGTTCACGGATCACGCTCCGGTGATACTTGTTTGTGATCTTAAACTGGGGGCATCTAGGAAAACTCGGACATATGTACGCATTGACCATGCTGCGGTTGTAGCTGACCTGCAGCACTTCACATCAGTCTTAAATGCTTTAAGTGCAGAATATGCCGCAACAGAACTAATCTCTACCATTTCGGCAGTTGTTAAATTGAACTCAAATAGTGTAACCATTCCCAGTAAAAAACAATCCCGAAACCAGTGATCACCCCTGGTCTACTACGTTGCATCCGAAATCGTGATTAGTTGCAATTAAAGACAAAAAAGGATCCGGAAAACCTCGTGCTTAAAATTACTTTCACACGATTCAAAATCTTCTGTAATAAATTGCTTAAAAAGGTGAAGACTTGCTATGAAAGTTGTGAATACCATAAAAAAACCTAGGACCTTATCAAACAGTTCACTAACTTTAATCAGAAACGATCACAGGATCTAGTTAGTTGCTAACTGTGTCACAAGACATGATCCTGCCTCTTCCGTGAACACAGTAAATGAGTTTTTTGCTGGTGTAGAGAATAATTTGGCCTCCAAATTGGTTGAGTATTCAGGACAAAATAATCCCTGGGTGCCGGTAAAGATTCTTCCAATTCTACTTCCAATTTCATAGTACTGTACAATGTTGATGACAGTGAAATTGAGTCAATAATCTTCGAAGTAACTGTGCTGTGGGACGGGATGGCATCCCGACTAGCATTCTCAAAGCTGCCAAGTGTGTCCTAATACCGTTCATAACCCGAGTCTTAGCTTGAATACTGGCATATTTCCTAGTGTTTTTAAGAAAGCAATAAAAAAAGAAATAAAAAAGGAGCTAAAGACAAAATGGATAATTATAGGCCCATATTAGATTTGAGTTCTTTATCAAAGATATTCGAAAAGGTCTTAAATAAAAGATTGATTCGATTTTTATACAAAAATGAGAATATTGCCAACAACCATTACGGTTTTAGGCCTGGAAGGTATATTGAGGATGCCATCATGGCTCTTTTGGACTCTACTGTTTCTTTCTCTAATTAAGATAGACCATAAGATTAAAACAATTGGGCCCTTCCTAGACCTATTCAAAGCTTTCGGTGCGGTTCGAGGTGGTTGGTGTGAAAGGTGTTGCTTTGGATATTTTAAAGAGTTGCTTCAGTGATTGCTCACAGTATGTCAATATTGATGGCTATAATAAGGAAGGAGTCGTAATTTCGGAGTTCCACAGGGCAGTGTCCTTGGACCAACTTTCTTTCTTGCCTATATAAATTACATTTGCAGACTAATCCCTCCCTAAATGCAAAATAATAACATACGGTGATGATACGGCTCTGCTCCTCGAAGATAAGGACTGGTTGGAGGCGGGTGCTAATGCTGAGACGGCCCTCAGACGGGTCTTGAACTGTAATAACAACATTTTGTCTCAGACGGTATAATCAATAATAATTATTATTGTAAATTTAAATTTTTGACGTTCAAAAGTGCCGCTTAATGGCCTACTTGAAATAAAGAATTTGACTTTGAGTATCCCATGAGTAGGTAAATATGTATGTTCTGTCGCCCACTCCAATTGTTTTAAAACAACAGTGTAACAGTAAAGATATTATAACAAACTAGAACGCCGCTGCATGCGAAAATAACTCATATTTTCTATGCTCCACTGGCAAATTCGCTGTGTGTGTCTAACTACTGATTTTATTCATCCCAAAACAAGGAGACGGTAGTAATTTAATGAGTTCAAGTGATGAAATTAAACGTATACTACAGCAATTGATACTCAGGGTCGTAGAATTTTAAATTGCCTTGATTGATTTCATCGAATAAACATTATCTTACAATAGCCGTCTACAATGTTAATTACGTACCGGTGGAGTACGACACCCTCTATTGATTCAATCTATTTTGTATGTCTAGTCTAACACTTCTTTTCAGTTGATCTACAATACTAGTTAAATAATATTTTGCAACCTTTTTTTTACGAGAGACTTCAGGAATCTGTCGTAAATTGATGATACACAAAACTTTAAACACTCATATCCTTTGGGTCGAATATGTTATGCAATAGAACGTGTATATCATAAGGTCTTAAGAATGTTATAATGAATTAAAATTATATAGGAAAATCATGTTTCTTATGTATAATTTATGTTATCAATAGACTTTGCATTATTGAAGAACATAATTGAGGAAAACACTTTGCGTAACTAGCGGAAAATACGAATTGCAAATAAGACTAGGACAGCTAAGGATAACCAGGATTTGATTAGACAAAATTTTTCGTTATATGGTCTGTGCAAACGAAATGTCTTTAAATCCTAAAAATGTCTTTATATAATAAATATCTTTAAATCCTTCCAACAGGTTGAAAGCCGAAATACACAAAACACCCAGATCCGGAACAACTATCTGTAGACCATACAAATATTTGTTCCGTACGGAAATCGAACAGACACACAACGCAGCAATTACCGAAACAGTTACAAAGCCATTGAATCCTTTCAGACAATTCACCCTAAGAGCCAGCGCGCACTGTAACTTTTAGTTGACCAATAGTTTGAGCGCTATCGTACGCCGATCATTTATCATACGATTTTAATCGCCAAATGCGTGCACTTCATTATAGCTCCATATTGATTCCCTGAACGATCAAACTATCTGTCAATAAAAAAATCACTAGTGCGCCAGACTGGCATCGCCATTTAGGAAACTAAACTTAAAAAGTTTGATATTTCGAAAATAACCCAATTTATTTATTACTAGCTGTGCCCGCAGCTTCGCTCCCGTCATCTGTCTATCAACCCTACCCCACTTACCCTTCTGCCTACCCTACTTACCATTTTTTTTTCTATAGTCATCATTCTTTCGCGGTGAATCTTAACAACGCCATTCAGAAAATGACTTCAAATGCACAACGCCATCTATCGAATATCGAGTTCAACTGTCTGAGTATCTGAATTGCGTGTGTTGTGATAATTTTACTTCTTTAACACTTTAAATTCATCTAACTTTTGATAGAGCGAACCGATTGCGATGAAACAAAAACTAAGTTATTCTTCAAGTTACGCACAATTTTATGTATAAAAGTTATTTACATTGGTTTCGTACATTTCACGTGATGCGTGCACAAATAAACAGACAAAAAATCCAAAAATGCCGGCAATAGGTTCTGTTGGTTATCCTTTACGACCCTGGCTATTTTTTTTGGAAAAAATTTCGATGTACAAAAATTATTTTTCTACAGATTTATTATATGTATATATTGATATTGATTGATGATATTCTTTATTGTTCACCACAAAAATATATATACAGGACAAACAATCATAAGAGCAAGTGTACAATGGGCGGCCTTATCGCACAGGGCAATCTCTTACAGACAGCCTCAAAAAATCAATAAAAAAAAGAAAAATCAGTCAATTTTGTTCGTTGCTTAGCTCTAGACTAATGAATTAATTATTTTTGTTAATAATAAATTATTTCAAGGAACGGACCCAATTATCAAAGCCGTATATCTAATAGTTTAATCTAATAGTATCATCTAATAGTTTCTTGTTTTCGCTGTCCCTTTTGTTCATAAATGTATTCAGAGTTCTCTAGAACACAGTAATTTCCTTCTTATTATTGCACAAGTAGACTCGGACGACCTAACGTCTTTAGAATCAATTTTATCGATAAAACAAACCGTTCTTGTCGCGTTCTCCTCCGTCGAATTAAGGATTTTCGTTCAATGTAGACTTGAAAATACAAAAGAAAGATAAAAAATAAAAGTGTTTCACAATTTATTTGTGACATGATCATGTATTTTTATGGCTGAATTTATCGTCGAAGGTTAATAACATTGAATAATACACACAAAAGGATAAATGCATAAATTCGTATCGGTCCTTAGTCTGGTGAAAGCTGCAATGTCATCTTCAGAAATAAAACACTGAAGTAATCAAGGAATTCGTGTAGTGTGGGAACCGACACGGAATAGGGCACGCGTGTGATACAAATTTCTGATAAACGCACGTTTTTAATACGCGCTACTAATTATTACGGCTTTGTATTATATCTCTCGAGTAAATCGGACGGGCTTCAGCACATAATCAGTTAATTAATTAAAATAATTGTTGCGTGTTTTCGTGCATCAATACATTTTTATCTGCAGTCGAGCCATGGCGACCAAAAACAATGCTTGTTAATACTGGTGCGAGTGCTGAACTGTTTTTAAATTAATTCTTAGTTTAAGTTTAATGTGGCAATAAAATGGAAAATAGTAAAATTAATACAATTGCTGAAGGTGTGGATAATAGGGAGAAATATGCCGCGGATTTGGATCAGGCCTTGGCAGTGGCAGGTAAGCAAGACAGTTATAATCTAGCTATATCCTTATTATTTATCAGCATATAAGAGCCCCAGGAAGTAATGTATTTTAGCCGAGACACTGATAACCGCAATTACTACATTGTCAGAGATACAGCTCGAACACAACGTTACATAAACAAACATGCGAAACTTTAAAAGTTATTAATAGTACAATATTCACGGTAACACATTCAATTCAGCCTATGAGACTAGCATGTTTACAAACAAACGGAGAAGACAAGCTGCTTTGTTACAATAAATTCATAAAAATAATACAGAAGCTAAAGCTGTAGATATTTAATCTACTTAAAATTATTCTTACGTGAATTACTTAACATTAAAACGTTTTCCTTCTACCTAAACGCTTGTGACCCATCCATCTATCTGAAATAATCTTACACAAGTCCATTTGTATTTTTCACCAGCCTCTTCTAACTCCATACAGAATATAATATGTATATAGAGTGACAAATGATACCTAACTCCATTTTTCACTCTTCAAAGACACTAAAAGTCTCGGGGTTCGTAAAACACATATTGACCCACATTGCGAATCAATTTTATTTATTGTTTCCGTTGACTTTGTCTTCATGGTTTTTGATGCGTTATAATCTTAATTTATTCCTTTTTGGCATTTTGTGCGAATGTAACCTTTTTATCATCAGCTGCTTCATTTGCATTTGTGTTTATTATCGGCAATTCATGCCATATACCTACCTACTTCCTACTGACATCTCAAAGTTCATTTTATTGTTAGCCTGAAATTTTACTTTTAATATTTTACACGATTCGTCCTTTTGTTCATGTTTCTCTCGCTGTTCTTAGAACCTTCCACATTCATACTGTATTTCCCTTGTGAATCATCCCCATTCCCCAATCCCCTAAACAATATGCATGATCTTATCCCCCAAATCTGACCCACTGGTGGATTTTAACATGTTTTCTTCAAATTCAACACTTTATTGCTCAACACAGTACATAATTATACATTTCATAATGTTAGGTGAATGCTACGGATTCGGTTTTTCGACCTTTTTTATTTCTCGAGGCACGAGAATTCACGACCAGGATTGCCCGAGTTTCTCGAATATCTCGAGAAATTTTGAAATTTTTAATAAACACGATGTTATATTCAAATGTTTACTTTATTACAAATGAGGCTGATAGATGCGATCTATTCAATGAAATGGTAAATACTTATTTAGTTACCATAAATTGCATTTATTTTAACAAATCAACAACAAACAATAAATTAAACAAACTATACTCGGCTATATATAATAACTCTACCGTATAATATAATCACTGTCGTTTCGATGCAGGTTTGAAAATCCTTTCATTTTCGTTGTTGTATGTTATATACTTAGCCACGGAAATGATTTCTCGAGTTCTCGAGGCGTTGGTTTTTTTTTCCGGTGTCGACTTTCTCGAGAAACCTCGAGCAGAAACACTAGTGAACGTGCAGTTCACTGGTGTTCTACCAAATTAGGAATGCAAAATTATGGTTAAAATTATACAATGTCATAAATTCTTCTTCTATACTTCTATATTAGCCGTCATTTCAGTAGTCACCTTGTTTGTATATATAAAATATTTCGTTATAATATTGCACACAGTCCATCTATCACTTCTTTGACCTTCTCCTATCCCCTACTCTTATAGCCATCTTAATTTCCCCATGTTACTATCAAACAAAGGAGAAGAAAAAGCAGTTGAACGTGATTCAGTGTGAGTAATCATATCCGTATGGTAGGCTGCTAGCAATAAATAATGATAACGAACCTACGTGATAAAGAAGATTAATACACAATAGCGGTGATTAATGCTAATGCCATCAATAAACCTTGCTTGCACACTATACCAATATTTGATTTTATAGTTTTCCATATTAACACACAATAAACAAGTCGATAGATAAGCCGTTCCTATACAATATTATTAATCTAATTCTGCCTTGTTGCGAGCCCCAATAGGCGCTTATCAACGAGAAGCATATTATGACGAATTTTATGCCTATCGACGATGACCAAAACAAAACATTGGCTCTTTTATCTTGCTAAAATAAAAACAGTTGCGTGAAGACTAAAGGTCGTAGAGTCTGGCAAACGAAAGTAGAGACTGAAAAAGCGCGTCAAATTTAAAAAAAGTGAACTAAAAAGACATAAACAAGAAGAAAATCATGCTGTGCAATCGGAGGATACATCTGGTTTTGGCCAGCAAGCTCGCACATATGTCTTAGTCTTTCGTTTGCCAGACTCTAGCTCATTTACGCGACCCCGCTCCAACACCGCCTCAAACGGAGATGACTGCTCGCTGTCCACGCGCCGACAGCTAGCAGGCAACCAGCTGTTAACGCGCTTAGAGCTAGCACTTAGCAGTCAACTGTCTGTCCACGCACCGACCACTTTCGCCTTTTTCGACAAGCTAGCAATGCTTCAAGCGAGCAGTCTGAGTGTGTGCAGAGAGAGTAATAAGAGCGGTAAGCGAGACTTCAACTATCGAGTGGTAGCAGTAAGCTAGCTTACAGCGAGCTGTCTGATCATTTTTGTTGTCAATGTAAAGTGTGTCTACAGAGGATTCTCTGGAGCTCAGATTTCAATGAACATTATTTCTGCATTCGTTGCCCACCAACACTACTTTTCAATTGTTTTAAGCTTACCAGCCTCTTATCGTTAGGTTCAAGTTTCGCCAGCGTATACGCGCCAATACACCAGCGCCTTCGCTGTCATAACATGCACTCGCCATAATAATTTTACTACAACAAGTAATCCATTACGTATGTAAACATTGTACCGTCCGTGTCAAATAAGGTGAATAGCTTTATGGACATTATTAAGTTAATACTCCCATAAATTATGGGGGCCTCATAACAATTAGGTAGTTTGCTGTCAAATCCTGCAAAAACACATGCAAACTAAATCAAGCAACAGATGGCCATATGATTATAAAAAGCAGCTCTATTTAATTCCCATGGCACTAAGATTAATGTCATACACACTGTTACGAGCAATTGACACGATTCAAAGCAAACATTCTGTTTTATTAATTGTTTATCTTAAGTTTATTACTCCACTGAAGTTTACGGCACGGAAAATCCAAAGCCAGACTCACGTAAACCCAGCAATATCTATAAGTTGCGCATATAATATAAACCAACTTCTAAAACAAAACACTACAAACTCTACAAAGCGAATAATAACTTTCTTTTTCGGAAATCGGTGTCTTCGGTACCAATTTTTTTTTGTTTTTTGACACCGACTGCCGAAAATAAAGTTCTTTTTCGCTTTGTAGTTTTTTGTTTTGGAAGACGGTTGAATGTTCTTGTTAAAAAGTTATTTATTTTTCTCTTTTTAGTTCAGATCTTGATCTAATTAAAAGGTACCACATGAGAAGCACCAGCTTTCAAATTAAATAAAGAATCATCAAAATCTGTTCATAAAAAACATCAAAATCAGTTCATAATTGGCGGAGTAATCGCGTAACAAATATACAAAAACATACAGTCCAATTGAGAACTTCTTCTTTTGTGAAGTCGGTTGAAAATAAAACAAAGGATTATAGGTACTAAACCTTTAGGGCCGGAGATTGGCGCAAATAGCAATAAATCTGAGGCAAGTTCGAAGACCGGGGTGTTGCCGGCCGTTAATCGCTATGTATGTAGGTGCCTATGAATTGACCTTGACCTTGACCTTGATTATCTCATCCGGTCATTTTATGGAAGCAATCACTGTTTTAAGTTTATCTTTGATAGAAATTCTTACAAACAAAATGCTCTATTACTAAGAAACCGCCCAGTGATTGAAACAAACTTGAATTTAAACACTGCCACGAGTATTATCAATACACGTCATTATATTGTATTTACAGTCCTGTAAAATTCTGCGTGTCGCGAACTTTTCAAGCGTTGCAAGTAAGCATTCAAGCGCTCCACATCATAATCATTTCAGCCAAAAGACGTCCATTGTTGGACATAGGCCTCTCTCATGCAAATGTTTGTGGGAGTCCTATCTACATCGACCGGATTCGCTTCTCGCATCCAGCAGGTTCCCTCAGCCTTAACCAGCGGTCCACCCTAGACCGACCAATGTTTCGCAAGCACTCCACATTCGGTTATAAATCTTTCATCCTTCGTTCCAGGAATCGGCTGGTACAACATAAAGTATTGTTTGGTGTTAGCCCTGTTCCTGATAGCAGCTATCGTGGAACCTGTTGGCTACTCCTTCGTGTTACCAGCTGCGATGTGCGATCTGGACATGACAGATGGCCAGCGAGGATTCATCGCTTCAATACCTTATATTGGTAAGACACTGAACTAAACTAAAAGATCCCTTCCAATGCTTATGGTGATACAGAAATATAATTATGTCCAATTATCCAGTGTAGCACCACTACCACATTACTGTCCGCCAAATATGTATACCACATGATGAATCGTTTTATGCTCATTGTCGACAGTAACAGCGTTCAAAACACTCCTGTTTTTTTTTTCGATCACGGTCAATATTCAAAGTCAGTTGATAACTAAATCTACCGCACCCTTGACAGTATTGATCGATACAAATCACAAAAATTGATAAGACACACATTAATTTGATAAGTTAATCGAATTTGTTAAATGAAAGCAGTCAGTGTTACAGATTTATCGGACTGTTTCGCGATTTTGATAAAAATAAATACAGACAATCGCTTGAAATAACTACTGGCGCCATTTATCGTTAAGTTCAGGAGGCTCATCGGCTCCCATATTATAATTTTACTCTTTGCTCATCGGCAATGAGGCAATGGTCGAGTCAAAGCTCCAGAGCCTTGAACATCGTCGCCGAGTTGCCAGCTTGTCGGTTTTTATCGGTTGCATTTCGGGGAGTGTGCGATGGAATTGCATGATCTAATTCCACCTAGCCTGTTTCATCATCGGACTACAAGACGTACGGCGATGCGCCATCGGTACATACTGGATATCCCACCTATACGCACTAAACGTTTTGGAAATTCTTTCATTATGCGTACAGCTAAGGAGTGGAATGCCCAGCCGGGGTCTTTAAGTTAAGAGTGATTAGTTTTCTTCTAGGCAAGCGAGCTACACCGTTGACCACATCATCGCTTACCATCAGGTGATATAGTGACCAAGCGCGAGACTATGCATAATAAAAAAAATATTTTCTCACGCACAAGACCGCAATATAACCGACCATATTATAGCGAGTTCACTTCGACCCAGTATGATGACCAAGTTGCAAATAAGCACTGACAATCGTATTTCATCAGAAGTTACCAAGAAAATGCCAGCCCTTACCGTCAATAATCAATATAATACCATCATTACACAGAAAACATCTGCTTTGTATTCAACAAGAAAAAAAACAATTAAGGTCATAATAACAGCTGCGATGGTCACAGAAATTGATCAATTAAAATCAGTGATGCATTTACCTACCTTAAAACAAAACTATAAATAAAATAGGTACCGGGCCGTATTTTTTAATCGTACCATTATCTTGGAATTAGTAATTTTAATGAAAACAATTTATCTCTAGAATTGTAGATAATTACCCCGCCGATAACGTAGGTCCTGGTAGTGAAGTGAAGTCAGGGTCGCTGTTCGGAAATACCACACTTTCTTTGTAATCTTCAATATTACTTACAACAGCTTTTTTGATAAATTATGATAAACTAATGAACCTCTTAGGACGTAGATAGGACTAATAGGGCTCCCAAAATGGCTGAGCTCGGAAACTGAATCGCAGTTCAATAGAATGAATTTAATAGAAACATTGCATATTGTTAGATACATTAAATCAAATTTTACTTAACCATTACCATTATACCAACCTTAAGCTAAATATGACAGGGATTCCAATTAGTCAACATTTATGGAAATGCTTGAAGGGCAGGAAGGAAGGGTTCAAGTGAAGGTGAAGTTTCCGGTAGTGCTCATTGGCATTCTCTAACAAAACATGTATATTGCAAAGTCAATACTAGTCTCATACACTTCAACTTGTACTGTACCTACACCAATAAAAAATCAAATGAACGTTCCAGGTATCGTGGTCACTTCGTTTCCATGGGGCTACCTCGTGGACACTCGGGGCCGCAAGATGGTGGTTATATACGCGTCCCTGCTTTCCGGGGTATTCGGCATAACAGCTGGGTTTATGCCGAACCTCATCAGCTTTGCTGCTTGCAAATTCCTTATGTCACTTTGGTAAGATACGCTTTGAACAAATATTTTTTTATAACTTTAGATAATTAATTCGCCTAACCCTTCCCTTCCCCCATTTCCTAAGGACCTCGGACTCCTCGGAGTAAACTTAACAGTTGAAAAGACATTCTTACATTATATCTTATGGTTGATTTTCCAATCATACAGCATCGATATCAATTTTGAAATGAAGGATAGCTTTTGCGATACTACAGATGATAGAAAATGTATCTAGATGCACAAAATTCGTTTTTTTTTTAATCTTCCAACAACATATTTAAAGTAAGTATGCATTTTAAATGCTAAATGATATAGTCCAAATTATGGTAAATAAACAAAACACTTCGCGGTCTCAACACAGCTATATCATAAAAACGCCAATTTTTTAGCGTTAAGACGACGACTAACGCCAACGACCTTGAGGGAACAAAACGCGCACTCGTTTCACACCCGCGCGACCCAAAATTTAGAAGTTTTTTGTACTTTCCTTATTATTCTATGACTTTAAAAAAAAGCCTCAGATCAAAATGTAGATAATTAAATTGTCTTTGAGATGGTGTCGATTTCATTAAAATACGCCCAGCGGTTTTAGTGTGATTGTCGTGTATTTGTCCGTTTTAGACATAACTTTACAAATTAATTACACTATGTTATACGAATAAAACTCAAAATTTGCTCAGATTAAATTATTAAGAAATTAATCTAATATAACCTATATTTTTTTCAAAAAATTACGACTAGCCATTTTGACGTGATTCTCATTTTAAAATCAGCTACTCAAGGGAATCGGCGCCTTAACACTTGGGTCTCGGCACTCTCGGCGATCGCTTGGGTAGCGTTCAAAAGCATCGATTATATCGTTTTGTTAGCGCTTGTAAAACTGTAACTTGGCTACCATTTCTATGGGATGTAGCGACCAACATTCTAGAAACGATTACAACATTCATTCATTCTAACATTTTGAACGATCCGCTAAGATGTAAACTTGCTACGAATTTCTTCTTGACTTATCGTTCAGATGAGGTCATTCCCATACATTTGATTATTTTTCTATTAGCGTTATCGATTAATGTATTAATTATTATTATTACATTAATTATTAATTAATGTCAACTTGGCTAAGCCTGCTGCAGTTTTGGTACCTAACTACGATAGAAATCGGGCCATGTAATTATGACCTACAGAAGTTCTTGAGCATCAATTTTGATTGAGTATTGGACGGATAGGTCCTTATGTCAATACATGAGAAGGAGTCTATATCCATCAGTGGACCACTTTCTGCTGACCTACTGATGATGTACCTACCCGATTTCCTGTTTAAAATATTTTCGATATTGCTCATTTTTCCGTCAATGTGGCGACTTTTGGGGGCCTTTGTACAGCAGTGGACGTCTTATGGCTGATATGATAGTGATGATGATTGCTCATTTTTCCGTCATAACATGTCAATTACTGTTGGTCAGCATAGCCTGCCCCGCAGCAGTGCCCTACACCTTCATCGGTGAGATCCTTCCGGGAAAGCACAGGGACGTGATGCTGTCCATCACGAATGCTCTACAGATTAGCGGATCTGCTTTAGTGCCTCGTAAGTATTTCCGTTGATATTGTATTGATAAATAGTCTCACAACAGCCCAGACTCGACAATAGCCTCTCAACATCATAATTATAACATCGTGATATTATTAGCAAGAGCAGTGGTGGCCCAGTGGTAACGGCCCCGAAATACGTGTCGTAGGTCGTGAGTTCGAACCAGGGCAAGCGCTTTACTTTGTGTAAATTATTTCATCACCAGTGCTCTTAAAACGGTGAAGGAAAACGTCGTGAGGAAACCGGCATGTCCTAGAACCAAAAATCCGATTACATGTGACACAACCCACACTGGGCTGGTGTGGTGGATTAAGGCCCATTACCTCTCCCCATTACCTCTGTCCCAGCAGTGGGCACATTATAAGGCTGATGATAATATGATAATGTTGCTGGCACTCCTGCATGCCCCGACAGGTTAGGTAGATGTGCCACCTACACTATACACATTTCACTATACACCTGCATGCCCCGACAGGTTAGGTAGATGTGCCACCTACTCTATATACATTTCACTATACATCTGCATGCCCCGACAGGTTAGGTAGATGTGCCACCTACTCTATATACATTTCACTATACACCTGCAAGCCCTCGCCAGGTTAGGTAGATGTGCCACCTACACTATACATTTCACCAATTATGTTTAAGTTCCATGTAATTGGAGCCTATTACCATCAACCGAGCAGGTTTCCTCACGATGTTTTCCTTCAACGTTGTCTGTGAAGTCCAAAATAGTACTTAAGAATTTGCACGCTTTGTCACGCTCCTCCCGCTAGGTATTGACCCGCATGAATTCATGCGTACCCCATCAACCATTGCAGCCGTACAGACTACACTCCCTTATAATTGGTCTCGCTGCTATTGTGGTGTGCCATGAAGATGCTCATGACGTATACACCGACAGATGTTAGCAATATGAAATATGGAGATCTGTGTTTTTTTATCCCGACAATTTCTAATCTATTTTGATAAAAGTTAGCAAGAAAGTAAACTCATATGTAGTATCTATATGCTTGGAGCTGAGAAAAGGGGCGGCTGGTTCTACACGGCCTAGGGCGGCCAAGACTGCAAAGCCGCCACTGAGAGTGGGTAACGATTTTGTAAAACATGACATAGAGACTGAAAGTCTGAAACTGTGATTTCGTATACAATAAATCATTCTTCTTACTTTCCAGTTATAGCTTGGGGAATACTGCCCTTAGATTTCCGGATAGACTTCGGAGCATACATTTTCAGACCATGGAGACTGTTGTCGATGATATACGCAACTATCTTCATAATAGCCGCTGGTTTACTGGCTTTCGGTCCTGAAAGTCCGAAGTACTTGGTTTCTCAGGGCAAAATGGATGAAGCACTCAAAGTATTGCAAGAAATATACGCTGGGAATAAGAAGAAATCTCCCGAAGATTTTCCGGTAAATATACTTAGACCACGTATACCTTACACCCCGCCATCCGCCATTCATCTTTTGGAGATATGCTGAATAGATTATATAGTCCCGCAAGCCTCCATTGAAAAGGGAAGATCTTTCCGCCAGAGAGATGTTGTTAACGGACTATTGTATTGTACCTACGTGTTTAAATCGCTCCAAAAACTTTGCTTGCGCGATGCAGGATTTTGAGTGACGTCTGGGGGGTGACCATAAGCTCTTAGAGCGATATCAATTTGAGATCGAATAAGGGACATATGTATCTGACTTGTATACATCTCTCTCTCACTTACTCGATATCAAATTGATACCGCTCTAAGAGCTTATGGTCACCCCCCTGGTCATTGGTTGGTACGTGGCGGCATATATGCTGATACAATCTCATCCATATCCTTTTGCTCCATATAATTACAAATGCATGTCGATGGTTACAGATCAAACGCCTGGAAGAACCTCCTCGTGATGGCACTAAAAAGAGTTTCCTGACATCATTAAAAGTACAGAGCTTACCGTTACTCAAGCCTCCGTATTTCAAATGGTTTGCGCTGAACGGATTCCTGATGTTTGGAATATTCGCAGTGTAAGTTTAGAATTACTTTTCTTTTTTTGTATGTACCTAATAGGTAGTCTAATGAGGGCAAAAATCGTTGACGGGTACAAAACACCGTTTTGATAAAGTGCTGACCTCAAAAAACATAAGACATGGGTTTGATAAGTCTTAAAACAGTCATGTAACAATTACTTACTTAAATGAAATTGTAAGTAAAACACAGTTAAAATTCAAACTGCTGTTATCTAACCGCAAAAGGCCAGATATGTTTTATCATCCAACAAACAGCCACGATGTTGAAACTACAAAGTGTTCCAAATTATGTCATAACATCGTTACTTCTATTTCAGATTAAACGGCTTGTACATGTGGGTCCCAGATGTACTGAACAGGGTGTTGACCGGCGACGGAGAAGGCATGACAGCCTGTGATGTCATCTTTGATAGACTTAATCAGGTAAGAATTAAGCAAAGACATTGATCTAAATATGTAAGTATTCAGAGAACACACAATGGTAGTTATGGATGCAGCTATGTAAATAAAAAGCGCTAATTAAATAAAAGCCCTTCCGGCAAAGCCTATAATGACCAGTGTCTTAAGATGTCCTGAATTGCCTTCATTGCTGCAATTGCAACGAGCGGCCCTTATTGTTGTAGTTATTGTCCAATATCAAAAAAAAAATGTTTGCAGTGCAACATGTAACAAACGATCCACTTTTGTTTCAGACCGTAGATGAAGACGCCGAATGCGTTGACACTTTAGAAAATATCACATTTATAATAAACTCAGTGGCTAACGTCAGCTGTGCCGTAATAGCCGTGGCAATCAGCAGCACAGTCAAGTTCATCGGCAAGAAGAGGCTTCTGATCGTAGTGTTCTTCGTAATAGGAACGTTCTGTGTTCTCATCAATTTTATAACGCAAGACATGATCTTTGCCGTTCTACTGTCTTCGTTCCCAATCATGGGCCTCGCCATTGGACCAGTGAACGCATATTCTGTGGCATTTTTTCCTACGAATTTGAGGTAAGGAAATGAGTCAAAACATGCTCCACTAAAGCGAAATGGAGTAGAGAGGGCAGAGGGTTATGCACAGAGATAAAACGTTATCTATCCGGTGGAACTGCTAAAATTCTCATGCTCGCCTCGCTCGGTCTCTTGCGGCTTGGATTACCTTGAGTCTTCACCTTTTTTACATAAGACATTTTTCTATTTATTTACAAAAGTTTAAAAGAAAATCTAGCCCAAGGCACCTACCAAAATTTCGGAGCTCGCTTTGCTCGCTCTTGCATTCTACATTCACGCTTTTCCACGAAATGTTATCATTATTTCTATAATAATAACCGATCCCAGACTGGGTGCGAAGTTCTCAACCTTTCTAACCTCTGCAACAATGAAAATTTTACGGAAAAGTACCTACTTTGATTTCAGTTTCTGGTCGTGTGCTGCAAGGTTCAGTCAACCTATGTTCGAAGTAGCGTTTCTCAGACAATGGATAAAAGGTCGGAGGTCATACTCTTTCGGCACAACCTAGACATCTCATTGTCGAAAGAGAGGCACACTTTCAGAAAAATAGAAAACAGTTTTTTTGACAAAATGACAATTAGTTTGATTAATTAGGTAGTTTAGAGTTTTGTGGTAGGCCTCCAAGTAGCGTTAGCCCAGGGCCCCAATAATTCACGGTCCACCCCTCCCTAAACGGTACTCGTGTAGGTACCTTCTATTGTAAAGGTGCTGTGATTAAATTGTTTATATGTTATCATTTCAGGGGCATGGCTGTAAGTTTAACCATGATGATAGGACGAACGGGCTCAATAATTGGTACCAATCTCGCAGGAATTCTTTTGAATGCATTCTGTGAATTGACCTTCTACCTGTTTGGAGGTTTATTAATTCGTAAGTATAATTTGTAATATTGTTTTTAGTACGCAGATACAGACCTACGAAGAAGGGTAGGGACGCCTTTGCCCGGCATCGTAATTTGGAAACACGAATGTCTATTTAGTCGTAGCAAAAAAAAACTAAATCTATGATTTAGTCCGTCAGTTAAATAACCTAAAATATTGGACACGTATTTTTTCTATTGCCACGTAAACAAAAAATTACGACGATACAGTGCGTTGAAATATCGTGTGACGTCACGGTATGCTATACTAAACTCCATTTATAATAACATTAGATATGTTTCCAAATCTTTTTACAGTACGTTCAACCGATTTTGAGTTCTATTCCGTAAACATAAGGATGACATAAAAAGCATAAACCTGTTACCAAAACCAGCTGTTTACTACAGCTACCATATGTCGTATCACTAACGCAATAGAAGTCAAAATCGGTTGAACGGGCTGTAAAATGGGCTAATTTAAACGTCTGATGTTATCGTAAATGGAGTATATAATAGGTATGTTGCCGGTCCGGGGTAGAAAAATGATAATTCTATTTAGTCCGTCAGTAAGATTAACAAATAATACCTATTGGAACTGATTTTTTTGCTTCAAATACATAAAAACTGTCAAAGCTATAGCGCTTCAAAGTTCAGGATTGGGGGCTTGTGACGTCACTTTGTCAGTTTATTTAAATTTATCTTAGTAGTAAATGAGAGATTTCTAAGTTATGACCTAGGTACTAAGATAGTACGCAGTGGTACGCAGTTATTAGTTATAATCATGAGTTATTATTGCATGCTGGCGATAATTCTATGTAACAATAAATCTCAAGCACATTTCCTTTTACAGTTTGCGGCGTACTTGCATTTTTATTACCTAGTACAAAAGAACCGCCTACTAATAAGATGCCGCCACAAATTGAAGATACCAGACTTTGATAGTTAACTAGCAAAATTTCTTAATTATTGTAAAACATAAATATAATAAGTATATAGTTTGTTTTTAATTAAATTATTTGCTATTAAATACATTTTGTTTTCTTTGAAATGCTTCCTTTTGAAATATTTAATTATTTATAAACCCTGATTGCTATTGCTCTACAATACTCTCACAGCTTTTTCTAGTCTTTCCATGCTTTGCTCTTGTCTTGTCATTAGTTACTGCCAGTGTATAAAAGCCCTGGGGCCCTACCAAGACGTGTCAAACTATCATGGTGCGACTGTGAAAAAGGGACAGATGTAGGTATTTAATTTGTACAGGTACGTCCCATATGCACAATGGAAATAACCTTGCTTGAGCTTATGGTAAGTAACCCCCTGAATGTATTGGAACCATGTGACATAAGACTACTAACTAAGGTTTGATTTAAAAGACTGAGCTTAAAAAGCGGTCCGTCTGTCTGTCTGTCTGTCAGTCCGTCTGTCACCAGGCTGTATCTCATGAACCGTGAACAGTGTGTATTTAAATGGGGCTCCTATACAACAAACGTGTTTTTTTTGCCGTTTTTTGCGATAACGGTACGGAACCTTTCGTGCGCGAGTCCGACTCGCACTTGACCGGTTTTTAATTTGATTTTTTAGTCTGGTCATATAAAGTTTTCAGTCATTACGGGAAAATATCAATGTAAATTAAATTAATTAGTGTCAAGTAAACTTCAGTTGCCAGTTCTGTCTCATCCAGCGTTGTCAATCTGTGGGGAATTTCCCAAACTGCGGGGATTTTCAGTCCGATTGGGTAATTTGTGGGGAGAGCGATTATGTGAGGAAAATGCGGGGAAATTAGACATTTACACTAGAACTGAACTTATATGTAACAAAAGTAGCACTAGAAGTATTTATACTTCTAGTACTACTTTATACCAGGCAAACCACCCAATGTGGTGACATCCTATAGACCTATAAGCTTACTACCAGAAGTAGTAGGAAATCGCTAGAGGAAAGGGAGTTCTGTTGCTCAGTCTTCCTGGATATTCAGCAGGCTTTCGACCACGTTTGGCACAAGGGCTTACTTTATAAGATAAAGGCTTGTCTTCCTCACAACATCTATGAGCTACTGAAGAGCTACCTAACAGATCGACTGTTTCAAGTCAAAGAAGCTGAGGCAACGTCGGAGTTATACTTCGTACTACTTCGGGCTAGCACCATGACCAAATGCTTCACAAACGTTGCGAAGAGGTCTAGAAAAAATATCTGATTGGCCCCAAAAGTGGCGAATAACAGTTAGCCCATCTAAGTCGGTACAGGTCACTTTCACACTACGCAGAGGCGATTGTCCGCCAGTAAAGCATGACAACTTACTACCACATAAAGATTGTGTGAGATACCTAGGGCTACATCTTGATCGCCGCCTATCGTGGAGGCAGCACATAAAGACCAGGTGAGATGAGCGCAACTTGCGCTACTAAAACCTACACTGGCTATTAGGGCGGAACAGGTAATTATCAACTGACAACAAACTCCTTATAATATAAAACCGCTCTAAAGCCTGTGTGGATGTACGGCATCCAGCTATGGGGGAGTTGTAGAAATTCCAAAATGTGATTCTGATATCCACATACAATGGGCCTTGGTTCATTACAAATTATGAAATACACAACCAATTTCAAATGAACTCGGTGAAAGAGGAAATCTTGGCCATAAGTAAAACATACTTGGAAAGACTGGAGTGGCATCCAAATAAACTGGCCTCTGGTTTGACAACACGCACGTACCAGAAACGTCTTAAAAGAAAAGACATTCTGTCTGTACCATCTTGAGTAGCATTTAATACATGCTAACCCTATGAGTAGTTGCTCTCGCTGGAAAGCACACTCGAAATGCCAATTTTCACTTACCACATATGCTTAAAGTACTCAAGACTGATTGCAGATACAAGAGATCAAGAAAAAAAAAGAATATATGTATATTTAATTTAATCTTAACTTAACGTAACCGACAGAAAGGTTTTAGAGTTTATTTGAGGGCAAAATTCATGACCATCAAAAGCTAAAAAAAAAGCCTATTGCTCGTTCTACCTTTCTCAAACGCATCTGTCGAAAGAAAATTTTGCGTCTTAATTAATTTGAAAACAGAGCATCGTAATCGCATAAAGTTGTCGTCAAACTTCTGGGCCGCCCTGAAGTTGGCTTTCTGAAGCGCAAGACATCGATGCTGTTTTTCTTGATTTACTACTGCGCAGCCATTGTAGCCAACTTCAGGGCGGCCAAGAAGTTTGGCGAGCACTATTACACACTGACACTGTAGTAGAGAAGGTATTAAGAAGAAATGAGGAGCTTGAAATTTTTTCCTTCAAATATTATGATAAACCAAAATATGGCGTAATGAGAACTGCACAAAGTAGTTAGTTTTTTTTTTTGTATACTCTCTTTCTTGACCACTAAACTATCATACTGATTTGAAGATTTTTGTAATAAATGTTTGATTCGAACATTACTTTTATTTATTTGATAAAATTAGTTGGGAAGGTGTGGGGAATATTGATTTTACATTCCCCAAATTTGGGGATTTGCAGTCAGGTTTTTGGGGAATCCAGACCATGGACGTTGGCAACACTGGTCTCATCTGTCTGCTTATTTTCATTTATATTTCTGTCTAGTGTCTGACTTCTGAAGGAGTAGCAAAACATTAAACCGGTTGTCTTCAGAATTTGAATCGAATATTAACTATCATGCATAACATAGACACTGATAGTGAAGATGAGCTACCGTCAGGATGGGAGCAGAAGTCAACAGAGGATGGTAACGTTTACTTTATAAAGTAAGTTCCTACCAATTTATCGTCGCGTGTTTATCAACTGTAACTATTAAAACAGTGACACTTTGAACTTTACACTTCAGCACTTGTACGAAAAAGACTCAATGGACACATCCAAGAACAGGGCGGAAGAAGGAGATCCCGAAAGAATTACCATTCGGCTGGACGAAAGAACTGGATGATGAAGACAAACCTGTGTATGTTCAGAAGGATACTGGCAACAAAACTTATGTGGATCCCAGGCTAGCGTTCGCTACAGATGCAAAGGAACATGTGCATGACTTCCGACAGAGATTTGATGCTTCTTCCACAGCTTTTCAGGTCAGTATAACGATAGATTTATTTAGTTCTAGTGTTTTGCATTAAATGATTGGCTTTTCAAGCTGATCTAATTGGCTTTGAATCTATGCTAATTAGTATTTCAAGACTGAACTATCGCCCGATAATGTTCATCGTCATCTTCATTTCAGCCGAATAACTTCCACTGCTGGACATAAGCCTCCCCAAATTATGATAATAATATGATTTTATTTTTGTTATATGGCCCCTTCATCATAATAAATAAAAATCAAAAATAAAATAAAAAATATTGATCTCTGATGTTACAGATAACTTGAAAAAAATTTGACCATAATATTAAGCTTGCCTAACTACTATCATAATTAATTACGAATAAGTATTAAAAATATCAGACAAACCTGTTCTACTAGAAACATGTTCTTGAATACAAAGTTCTGTATTTGAAGTATAACATGACATACTCAAACTAGTGTTTAAGTCAAGGCCAATACTTTAACTTTTGTTAAAAGTTTTTATGTTATTAAGCTAACAAGCATCCTGTGTTACAAATAAAATAAATAAAAATACCAAAGTTGTCTCTATACATTTATAATTTTTGCTTATAAAATGACAAATGTGGAATCTCAAAGAGAACAAACAGAGTAATTTTGTTTTGCATTGACAGCCTCTGCCCTCGTACCCTGACATGTCAAAACTGTCATAGTTTGACTGTAAAAAAGGGACAGATGTATACAAGTCATAAAAATCTGTCCCTTACACCCACTCAAAATAACCTTACTCTAAATGCTTATGGCCACCCCCTGAACTGATCGGCTGATAGAGGTTGAGAGTTTGATGCGGAATTCAATTCCCTATTCATAAGCCTCTGCTCACTTTAAGAGAATTATTCTTGCTTTCTCAAGTTTGGACACCTTGCCTATAAAAAGGAATGTAGTAACGCTGGTAGTTTTTAATGGAAAATACATTTGTTTTTTCCAGATTCTCCATGGTGTCGACTTATCAGGAAAATATGCACTAGTAACAGGTTCCAATGCAGGCATTGGATATGAAACTGCAAAGTCACTTGCAAGACACGGCTGCAATGTTTTATTTGCAAATCGTAATATGGAATCCACCCAGCAAGCCATACAGACCATAGTGCAGGAAACCAAAGCTTCAGAAGATGATTTAAAATCGATTCATTTAGATTTAACTTCACTGCAGAGTGTAAAGAAATGTGCAGCAGCAATAAAAACTGTGTTTTCAGAGTAGGTATTCTAAAACATCCTAATTCCACATATTCAAGGAAAATGTAAGGCTGTTTTGCTTTTCTATGGAAATACACTAGAACAATAAACATTTTTTTTTACACATCATACAACAATGTTTGTTTATAACTACGAGAAATATCCTAGTCAAGAATTTATGAATGTAGTCATTGCAAATGGCTTTCCGATTTAAAGCGATTTTAACTTCTATTGCGTTGGTGATACGACAAATGATAGCTGTAGTAAACAGTTGGTTTTGGTAACATGTTTATGCTTTTTATGTCATCCTTATGTTTACGGAATAGAACTCAAAATTGGTTGAACGGACTGTAAAAAGATTTGGAAATGTGTCTAATGTTATTTCAAATGGGGTATAGTACTAAATGAATAAATCTTTATTAGTATGTAAATAGTTGCCAATGAGTTTAGCAGCACATGGATTCTAGTAAACGAAGACCGAGTTTCTCACCTCTAAATTATCGCAGAATTAATGTGGCAAATTGTCAAACATGCGTTATCTGTTGTTTGAATGAATTTTCAACAGACAATCACAGCAGATAATGCGTGCTTGACATTAGTCACATATATCTGCAATAATGTAGGGGTGAGAAACTCGGCCTAAGACATTGCCCTCATCATCATTATCATTTCAACTGGAAAACATCCTCTGCTAAACATAGCCAATGCAATTACTGGTAGTAAAACATCTGTTGAAACAATTTTTTTTTATTCATAATTACGTAAATAAAGCCTTAACAGCTATAAAGCCAATTCAATGGGGGCGCACGGTTGGCACAGTGGTTGAGCGATTGACTGCTGCGCTGCGAGTCGCGGGTTCGTTTCCCGCACGGAACAAATATTTGTATGACCTACATCTGTAGGTCAACACAACACCCAGAGCCAGAATAACTATCTAGTTATTCTGGCTCTGGGTATTGTGTATGTGAGTTTAATATGTTTGTAAACGCATACAGGAAGAAATTCCCAGTGCAAGGCAAGTTTAAAAAAAAAACTACCACAAAGATACACATACATAACTTACATTGATTACCAAAAATACGATCAAATATAATAACTACCCACTATTAGTATAATACATATTAATAACTTCCCAGATCAGTTACAGACCTATAGACTATAAATATTGTGCAGTCCCCATAATAACAGTATCAAAATATACATTTTAATCCTTTTCATGTTTCAGCCACCTTGACATTGTTATTCTGAATGCTGGAGTATTTGGTTTGCCATACACTGAGACAGAAGATAACATTGAGACAACTTGCCAAGTCAACCATGTCAGTCACACATACCTAGCAATATTGTTGGAGCCATTGTTGAGGAAGGGCTCTCGAGTTATATTTGTTTCTTCAGAATCACACAGGTAAATATTCTTTTCACTGATTATTACAGAAGTTTGAGTTTAAGGCAAACAATGCAGATAGGTACTACTATGCTGCATTTAAGGCTCGCAGGCGCCCTTTAAGTGTTAGTACAGCGTATGCACAGTCACATCTATACTTAATATTATAAAGAGGTAAAGTTGGTTGTGGAGTTGCGGAGACAGCCCGTCTAAACTAAACTAACTATAAAGAGGTAAAGTTTGTGACATTCTAGGGAGTAATCTCTGGATCTACTGAACCGATTGAAAATTCCTACACCAGTAGAAAGCTACATTATCCTTGAGTGACATAGGCTATAAATAATTAAAAAAAAAAATTGTAATAATGTAACCCAAAGTAGCAAAATTCATTCTTTGGCGTGCGCTGAGAAAACTATTGATGATACATAAAAAATATGTACTACATGATTATAATAATCATTATTACCTACAAAAAAGTCTGTGAGAGAATATGTCTAATTATCATAGTTAGTCACAATAGCAGCTTTTACGTTCTAAATTTTAAATAGATCGCCGGTAGAAACAAAAGTTGTTTACTTTCGTATTGTAGTATTAATTAAATCTTATTCAAATAAATAGTTTAACAAATTGGTAGGTAGGGTCGGGTAGGGTAGATGGGAAGGGGAGGGTATGGTATGTAGGGTAGGTATGGTAGGTAGGTAGGTAGCCAGTCGACGTGATCGAAGCCGCGATCAAGACATAATTTTGCAACAGCTTCCTTTTAAAACAATATTCTCTAATATTTTCAGGTTTGCTGACCTCAAGAATGTTTTCACACTACAAAATATTGCGATGCCCAAAGACGCCTACAGCTCTATGATGGCCTATAACAATTCCAAATTGTATAATGTTATAACTGCTAAGGTAACTATGGCCATAATATTTATAAAAGTATGAAATTGTTTTGTCCAAGGGCATCAAAAATAATACAATAGCACAGATAATATAATACTAGCATACAGATGCCTCATCCCATACAAAGAAATGCCGACATAACTAGCGTTTTTCGTCTGATTATCTGATTACTTTTTGTTCATCCATCATGTTCAGTTCTGTTCCACGACTATGTTAGGGGGGGTTTGGTTTTCTTCACTTAGTCCCTCAAATGGACCTTTGTGCGTGGGCCATGGCGGCCGTTGGGTGTTCATTCCAACCAGCCCACCTCCCTCCAGAAGTCAATTAGAGCTCCTGGTTTACTCAAAACATCCGTGTAAGATCTGGATGACCCGAGGGTTCGTGTTCTTATCTGTGTGACACCTGTGCACTCAAAGAGAACGTGCGCGACGGTTTCCTCGGCCTCCATGCATGCCCGTGTCTGGGTGAATTCCTGTAGCCACCTGCGTATTTGGTTGAAGGGAATGGGTACAACAGGCTCGGATCCGTAGACCGCCGAGCTGGATCCACGTCTCGCAAGTTCGTCAGCCGCGTCGTTGCCCAGCGATCCGCTGTGTCCCTTTATCCATTGTAGTGTCACCGTGTTACGGCTAGATACAGTTATTTGTTCTAGTGCGTTGTGACATTCTAGTACTAGTTTTGATGTAATGTATTTTTTCCGTAAGGATTGTAAGACTGATGCGCTGTCGGAGAGTATCCTTATGTGGGTGTCCATAACCCTCCTGGCTTCTAGGGCATGGACCGCTTGTATGATGCCCACACACTCCGCCTGATAGACGGTGTTGAACCCTCCTAGCGGTCTGTTTTTTTTTTTTTTTTAACCATTTGTCCGTCGGTGTATATTCTCATCTCTTTCGGACCAGAGTAGTCACATCTTTCCTCTGTGAGTATTATGTTGTAGTGCCTATGAAAGTGGTGTTTTTGGGGCTTTGTCGCATGGTGTTGCTAACATCGGTTTACGCTTGATCGAATCTCCCTAATTCTGGAGTGTTTATTTAGGGAATCTGATAGGTGGAGTCTAAAGGTGGCCAGGGCTGCCTCCTCCCGCACAATTAGGTGTACAGGTGGCAGTCCCCGCATCGCCTGTAGGGCGGCAGTGGGTGTGGTTCTCATACTACTGGTGATTGCAACGCAGGCGAACCGCTGCAGTTTCTCGAGATCTCTTTGGGCTGTGCTGAGGTCTGTCCTGGGCCACCAGACCAGCGAGCCATATGTGACGATTGGTCGGATAACTGTGGTGTATAGCCAGTAAGTGACCATGGGGCTAATCCCCCAATTCCTGCCTAGCAGTCGTTTGCACTGCCACAGGGATATGCTGGCTTTTGTGATGATATGGTTCATGTGTTTTGCCAATTTCAATTGTTTGTCCAGGTAAATGCCCAGGTACTTGGTTTCGGTTGAAAGGCTTATGGTTGTTCCGAAGAAACGCGGCAGCTGCAGTGTCATCGGTTTTCTCTTTTTTGTGAAGAGAATTAGTTCAATTTTTGTGGGGTTCACTGAGAGTTGGTGCTCGTTGCACCATTCCTCTACTATTTTCAGGGCTTGACGCATGAGGTTGCTTTCGTTGGTCCCGTTTATTATTATTGTTATGTCATCCGCGTAGCCAACGGTGAAATGACCTTTGTCGTTGAGTGTTTTGATAAGGCTGTCAGCTACCAGGTTCCACAGGAGTGGCGAAAGGAAGCCCCCCTGCGGACAGCCCTTCGCGACGATGGCCCTTGTAGTGTCGTTAACCGTGACATGAACCGCTCTCAGTTTGAGCATATTGGTGATCCAGCCCCCTAGGATCGGGTCTATGCCGTGTCTGTCGAGGGCCGTGTTTGTGCTGTTGAACATAGTCTTATCGAAGGCGCCCTCGATGTCAATGAAGGCAGCCAGTGCTGAACATTTGTGGTCCATTGCGCATTCAATTTTAGAAACGTTGTGCAACGCGGATTCTGTTGATTTGCCTGTGGAGTACGCATGCTGTTGTTTGTGCAGTGGTTTTTCCCGGAGAGGCCCATCACGGATGTGCCTATCACAGAGTCTTTCGAGGGTTTTTAGTAAAAAGGATGTGAGGCTTATAGGGCTATATGCCTTGGGGTGTGTGTAATCAGTTTTACCAGGCTTGGGTATGAAGATGACTTTCACCTCGCGCCATCCGAGAGGTATGTATCTAAGTGCTATGCAGGCCCGATAGATCTCCAACAGCCATGGCGTTAGACACTCTACCCCCCACTGTAGGAGGGCCGGGAACATGCCGTCCAGCCCCGCCGACTTGTATGGCTGAAAGGTGTTGATAGCCCATTTTATTCGGTCTACTGTTATTATACTGTGGGCTTTTGACCAGTCTTGTTCCGTTGGGGTCTATTCGGGTTCAGCCTCCCACGTCCTGTCCTCCAGGGCTTGACAGTCCGGGAAGTAAGTTTCGGGAAGGACCTTGCTGGTTTCGTAGTCGGTTTGTGTGTATGAGTTTTCGGGTTTTTTCAGCGCGCCGAGGGATCGGTCCTGATCAGTTGATAGGATCTGCCTTACCCTTGCGGCCTCATTATTTGTTTCAATGGATTCACAGAATTTCCGCCATGCTTTCCTCCTGACGGTTCTAGTCTGTTTTTTGAATGCATATTAGGTATCTTTGTATATCTCCCAGTCTTCCGGGAGTCTCGTATTTTTTGCTCTGTTAAATTGCTCACGCAGCGTATCTCTGTGTTTACCAAGTTCAGCGTTCCACCAGGGGTTCCTCTCGTTCCTGCTTTGTGGCGCTCTTGGTTTATAGCATGCGTGGTAAGCTTCTGTTAGGTATTTGGATAATTATGTTACGGTGTGTTCTAATTGTGCTTGGTCCCTTACGGTTGCCAGTGCTAGATGTTCAGCTAGTAGTGAGGCCAGAAGGCTTTTGAACCCGGGAACGTTAGTACGCCTCGGGTTTCGCCTTGGTGCGGGTTTTTTAGTGTTTGTAGTTACTGTATAGCGGATACTTCTGTGGTCTGAGCAAGAAGGCTCGTCCGATACGTGCCAGTTTGTAATAAGATTTGTCGCGTTTTCTGTGGCGAGTGTTAAATCTATGATCGTTTGTCCACGGGCCGTGACCCAAGTGGGTTCTGTGCCGCGGTTAACAATGTTAAGATTAGTAGTGAATAAAAAGGTGGATAGTACCTCTCCCCTGGAGTTCGGTGTGACACTGCCCCAGAGCGGGTGGTGGGCGTTCGAATCGGTGCAGATGATCAGGTCCAAACCGGCGCGCTCACAGTGCTGCACCAGGTCAGCCAGCTCCTTTGGCAGGCAATCAGTATCCTCGCCTGGCATGTATGCCGAGGCCAGTACAACGTCTGCAGCGCTACCTTCGGTATGGAGCCTGACAGATGTCAGGTCTCTGGAACAGAATTGAGTCAGTGTCGTAAAGGGAATTTCTTTGGGTATGTAGATGCAGGTTCTTGGCTTATCTGAGCCGTGTGTGTCGAGAATGATCTTACCTCCGATGTAACCGAGGCCACATATTCTGTTGTTCCTGATCCACGGCTCTTGGATCAGTGCGATGGTTCGGTGTTTAACCTCCAGTGCCCTGCGCAAGCTAGCCGTGGCAGTCTGGCTATGCTGGAGGTTATTTTGGATGATGTTGAGGGGGACTGGTGGAGGTGGAGTGGGGTTAATCGGACGAGCATTACCGGGAGGTGGAGACGGAGGGACTATCCGATGGATCCGACTCCGATTAACCCAACTCCACCTCCATCAGTCCGTTCCACGACGATAGATAGATGGTGTTAGCAGCGTCTTGCAAGTAAAAGGGTTTACTCGGTTCGTGAATATTGTTTCTTTAAATACTTTGACGATTTGTTTCATAATGTTTTTTGCACATTTTTACAGTTTCATTGCACCAATATGTGTTTCAATACAAATTTAAACAATCGAGTGGAATGACTCAGTTTAAAACCGCGACATCTATTGTCATCAATTTTAAATGATCCGCTCAAATAATCTTTGAAATGTGAATTAAGAGTCCAATATTCTATAAATTTGTGCTTAGGAGAGTTGATTAAACAAGAACATACAATTTTTATGTTCAATTCCAGAAATTTTAATTTTTTTACTAGTGAGATTTATTTGAACCAAATTTTCTTTCTTAGCGGTGGGACCCCTAAGAAAGAAAATTTGATGACAATAGACAAATAATAATCATCATAAGCCTAAACCAGTTCACTGCTGCTATGCAATCATTTATCATCATTATGATCCACCGCCTTCTGTATGCTCACAACTCCACCACGCACAGGATCAAAAGCAGTAGAAGTAGTATTTGCTCTGTTGGTATAATTGCATTATGGAGTTCCAATAGGTGGATAATCTAATAAGTTAATTATAATAATACACTTGCTTTTTCGTTTATCTATCAGGTGTTAAGTGAAGAATGGAGAAGTAAGGATATTTACGTGAACTCACTTCATCCAGGAAACATGGTGTACACCAATCTGAGCAAGTCATGGTGGCTGTTCAGATTCGCATTCTTCTTAGTCAGACCGTTCACAAAATCTCTGGTAAGTTTCAATAAGATGAATTGCCTAAGACTGTGCCAGATGCAAGAGCGACAGAACTGGTCGATTTTGCAACGCTTTGAGACCTATAAGCAGCAGTGATATAGATTATCTATAGACTATCTATTTTTTGGGACTTGCAGTGGTTTGCGAATAGTGCGGTGGGACCGCACTATTCGCAGACCACTGCACCCCCTGAATGCCAGAATCAACAGTGGCGACCACTAGAAAAGCGCCTAGGTAATGAAGCTCAACGAAATCCTGGCGAATGAATTTAACTGTCTTGGGTAGTAGGAACACAAAAACATAACTTCCACTATCTAACTACTTAAACAATAATATACGTCGTTACAGCAACAAGCAGCAGCAACAACGATATACGCAGCGACCGCAAGCGAGCTCAAAGGCGTCACCGGTTTATATTTCAACAACTGTTTCTACTGCGAGGAATCCGCCATGGCCCGCGACAAGAATATAGCCCACGAACTGTTCGCCATGACGCTCAAGATGATAGCCGCACGCGTCGGTTCAGATGGCCTGGAGGAATACTTGAAGAAATATTCAACTACGAAACCTCTAAGTAAAGAAGAAGATAAAGTTATGTCTGATGGAATGGAACAAAAGGAAGCTAAAGAATAAGGGGATTAAAGAGTAGGTACTCTGTCTGCTTGGTCAGAATAACTGAAAATGGTGCTGTCACGTAAGCGGCATAAAGAGAAGGGGTAGTAGTCACAGCGGATCTTTGTGTCTCTGAAGTTGGCTGCAAGACCCTGCGCAGTTGCTATTTTTGTGTCAATGTTGAAGTAGAAGATAGCATTGTATAACTGCCTCTTTTACTCCCTGCCTCTTACGTATGTCGCGTCGTCTTATCTAGCTTACTCTATTCAGTATACTCGATGACAAACTGTTTCTTGCGCAGTGGTTTGCAGAGCCAACTTCAGAGACACAAAGAGCCGCTATGACTACTGTACCGCTTCGGCAAAATAACTGTGCATTTCACGTCCCTCTGACGTTCGACTCTCAATATTGGCGCACGCGGCGAATGCGGGGCGCGGCGCGGGTAGGCGGGAGTGAGGTGTACAGCGGCGCATACAGCGAGGTGCACAATTATTTTAACCGTGTAGGCATTTGTTATTTTATAAGTCATGTATAAACCAATCTGAAATTATATTTTTGTATTTATCATTCCAGTACACTTGACTTTTTATAGTAAATATTTTTAGTCTGTTATAAAATATTTGTTTAAGTTACTTTTTCAGTTTTGAAACTGAATGAAAAATTTGTTAATTAAGAGATTACAGAATTGTATGGCGGTGAAAAAAAATTAACTAAAGTTGATAAGTCAGAATATTGTCAGAGTATACTTTGGTGCACAGTAAGTATTGGTTCTTAATACCAATTGAAATCTTTGTATCCTTACCATACCTAACAGTCTAATAGTTTCTGCATACTTAATAGTGCTATCAATGAATTATAAACTATAAGTGTACTAATTGGTTAAGTTTAATATTTAAAATTGTGAATTATTTCTACTTCTCAATATAAATCCAAGAGAACTTGAAATATTTAACGCAATTATTGTTTTTTTCAATTTTTTAATTATTTGTTGACTTTATTTTTAAATTTATTGATTATAAGACGTCAATAAATACCACACAACAAGATGTTACTTTTTGATATTAAAAATAGCAACTAAAGTTAAAATTATTTTTATTCATGTTGTACAACAGTACCAGTACATTCAAAATCTTTTTACCCGGCTTTTTGTAAGTGGTGTACCTACTGCGTACTTACAGGTATAGAAACAGTAATAAACAACTGAAAGGTCTGTTGTGTTTTATTATATTTATCTTGATATTTTGATATTCCCAAACCATATAATTTTATATTTTTTTTTGGGCTTACAACACTTGACATACTTTATTAATCAGTATTTAATTTAACACGAGCCCATTCCCACTGCTAGAACGCCTTGAACACGGACCGTGTCAGACTCAGTTGGGTTTAGTTTCGCAAAAACGAATCAAACCGCAAACTTTCTTCCATGGACAGTCTCTTACTCGGGGTCTATCCATACAAATGTTCGTATTCATATTCTTTATTGTACACAAAATAAACATTACAAACACAAAAGGAAAAGTTCGTACGTCGTGTATGTTTGCTTTATGCTTTTTGGAAGTTAGTTTTCTAGCCAAAATTGAAACAAAACTCTTTAATCCCTTGCGGGTATCGTCCACTTGCAGGAGTTGCAGGTTCACTTATTTGTGCGAATGTGAGTGACCGGCATTATGCTAAGGCCCAGTTCACTCGCTAATGATCGGTACCATAATATATTTTACGATAAAAAAATATTCTACAGAGCTGTCATGGGGTAAAGAAGTAAGTAAGTTATAGTTATAAGTTCTAACGTAGCTCAGCTTAGCGTAGGGGACTACGCAAATCAAATAGACAGATCAAAAGAGTAAATATAAAATGGACAGATCCATGTCTCGGAAGTTGGAATAAAGCTGTAACAACAGCACTACTAAAAACCAACCATGTTAAGAAAAAGACGTGAACAACCGCAACAACTCTAACCTTATCAATGCGGGCTGGCAAGGGAAAGTATATGAAGTTCTTTGTCCATCATGGTGGCCCGTGGACCACTAGCATTTTATTGCTGCCCTGCACTTGCCCTTAACTGTGGCTGATGTGTTTCAGATGTTTTGTGGCTGAATCGCGAACCAAATTCATGTCAATTTGTGCCGACACGCCCGATACATTGATGAAGCCCATGGTATCGAGAATACAAGTCCTATTTACTATAACATGAAACCAAGTGTTTACTATACCTGACACTATTATCTGTGGAAAAAACATGGCGACTTTGACATTTGTATGTGTCAAGGTAAATTGTCAAGAAGTAGTAAAATAAATTATTTAATTATTCGTGTTAGTTATGCAAATATTAATATAATCCGTGTTTTTTATTTAATTATCATTCCATTTTATATAGTAAACCCGTAAAAGTAAAAATATAAAATAAATCGCGATAATATTAGCTGAAATTAATGATGCTGGTTCGGACGCTCTTAACGGTCATTGAATTTCCATTTAATCATAGAAAATATTCTAAGCAATATAAAAATAAATAATGTTGTTGTTTATTGTGGTTGTGTGTGTACCTAAAACTTTGAAAAGTTAGTGATTGCCTTCGTCAAGATGGGGGACAAAATGAATAGAGAATACTACGAGGCTGGGGCCACAGCCTTCAACTACAATAATGTGGTAAGTAATCATTGTTGCCTCACTTTTACCTTTAAACACAATGAAAACGATTGTATCTTCGTAATCTTAAAGTTAGAACCTAATTCTCCATGTCGATTTTAAGCCATAAAGGCATAGAATCGACACTCTAAACAAACTATGCACAGAATAATGTTGCTTCTATTAAATTTGTACTTAGTACTTGTCTGAATTAACCTTGGAACATGTCTAACTTACTGAAACAAAGATATTTGCTACAGTGGGTACTTAGCATAATGTTGAAGATTGACCATCACTTTCTGGAGGGCAGATTACCCCCAGAGTGTAGGATTGTTGTCACATATAATGGGGTATCCCAATTAAAGTGTATTTTTTGTACTAGATGCGCTTGAGTCTTGTGTTAGTCTTTTACACTTTTCATTGTGTGTTGCTGTATCTATAATATTTTTATTTAGTTTTATCATTGTTAATAAATTAATCAAGATAATTACAAGGTGCACAAACAAGATATTGCTTGTTAGTGTAAAAACATTGAAACTTAAACCTTCTAGTCTTTTATTTACCAGGAAATTGTCATAAATATTGCATATCTATAGCCATGTCCTTTACAGTTTAAATATAAAATATGAACTTGTTGCATTATTGTACTACCTTGAATGTGTATTATCTAGATACTGTAAAATTTTATGATTAGTATTTTAGCTTCTTTATCTAGAACCTACTTCTGCCCGCGGCTTCTGCTGCGTAAAAAGGGTTTTATCATCCCAAAGGAAAACAAACTATCCTATGTCCTTCCCAGGTCTCAAACAAACATCATGAAATTTGGCATCTCCATGCCAAATTTCATCTAAATTGCTAGATTATTTCATATAGATTACCCCCTACAACCTAGGGTCAAAACGGGACCCTATTACTAAGACTCCGCGGTCCGTCTGTCTGTCACCAGGCTGTATCTCATGAACCGTCATAGCTAGACCGTTAAAATTTTCATAGATGATGTATTTCTGTTGCCGCTATAACAACAAATACTAAAAACAGAATAGAATAAAAATTTAAGTGGGGCTTCCATACAACAAACATGTTTTTATTGCCTTTTTTTACGATAATGGTACGGATCCCTTTGTGCGAGAGTCCGACTCACATTTGGCCGGTTGTTAATATTACTATTTACTGGCAAAACTGGAACTATGTGTATAATGTCAACTCGTTGGCGTACAGCGCTAAGTTCTAAGAGGCACTGTCTTAACTTAACTAAAAGTAAACTTCTGGTTTCTACTTTAAACAGAGGTGGAAGGAACTCATCATAATCAACATCAATATCGTGATCATTTTTTGGCACAAATGTAAAATGGTTATATCAATACTTACATGATTCTCCATTATTTAATTTGATTAATTACTTTGTAACCTATGTAAAGGGGTAAAGATGCTCTTCTCCTCGGCCGAAAAGACCTAATATATTCCCAATAACTTCTATCTTCACAGTTTAAATTTATAAGATTTCTTTGTATTTTGCTGAGTTAATCATGTATTCCATGAAAATCAGGGTAACTTTTATTGCCCCTTGTTTTTTACTAAAGATTGAAAGTTTAGAAGTACATATTGCTAACATTTGGCTTTTTATTCAGTGTTTACCACTTAATATATTATGTCACTAGGTTCTGCCAGCAGCTATGCCTGCGTGATTCCTTTTTTTCCCTTGGGATAATAAAACACCGGGACAAAAAGAAGCATATGTGATTGCCAGACTATCTCTGTGCCAAATTTCATCCATCCGTTCAGCTGTTCTGGCTTATTGAGTAACAAATATTCATCCATCCAAACACATTTATAATATTGGTAGAATTACTTATTGGCACCACAGCATGCAGTCAACGGTATTACTTGCAGCAAGAAAATGAAAGCGCTTTCAATGTCAAGTTGATACCAATGATGTATGCTTGCATGTACATTTTAACTTGGAATGACCAGGAACAACCAAGAATTTCTTAGAATGGCGGGCAACTTTTAACTAGCAGTTAAATAAAATGACTGATAAACGTTCATAAGTTACATAACTAGAAAATAATACCTTTCCTGCTGAGTCACAGATAACATTATTCAAAGTATCAATATCTGTACCTAGAAACCTGGCATATCTTTAGCTGTACTTTGCTTAGTTTACAAAACATCAACTTAGGTTACACCTCAACTGGTTTGGTTCAACTTGATCTCTGTACCTTCCAAGTATTTATTTGCTTACAGTAGTATGCCTTATCTAGCACCTGTTTAATATCAGTCTTTAATTCTAGGAACATTTTTGTTATCGTTATGTTGTTATTCTTTGCTGCATACATATTATCTATCATATTTTTAAATAGTTCTTAAAAACAAAACAAATTATTAAAAAAGTAGGTATAACAAAGTCAGTTGTGTTGCTATATTTATTCTTAGCTAAGGTATGTGTTATTAATTAAAAAATAGTATCTCTTTGTTTTATGTAGGTAGGTAGCTATTTTTATATTCATTTCACAACTGTGTGTTATTGTTTTCCTGATTTATTTAGTTATTCAAAGCACAAAGTTAAACTGGGCATTATTATGTGAACAGAACAGGTAAATAAGATAATAAAGTGGAGCATTTTATGAGATATAAAGAGTTAAAAGACAATAATTAATTAATTTACGAGAAAACTATTAAAAATGTTTTCCCACTCCACTTATCATGTACATTTTATGATGCAAGATTTTCAAATTTTCACTATTATTTACTATTTAAGGTTCTATTAGAAACTGCATTCAAACATAAGATGGTATAATAAATACTAACGGGTTAAAATCATAAACACCTTTTTGGCTTCGCCGTAGTCGGGTAATTACGCCACTGACATCGCTAAAACACAAATACAGCTGAAAATGTGTTACAACAGTTTAAACATAATTTGCTGTATCTAATGTGTTACAAAATATTAATATGAGCATAAAAGGAGCTGCTCGCAACATTAAGCACGTCAAAATAATATGTGGCAATTTACCAACATTATGCTTACAAAATTGCAAGAATATTCGAATTAAAAGCCTACGTGGAACTCGTTCCAGCGAAAAATAGTACGTCTCCACCGTTACCGCCTAATTCCGTAAGATTTCGCCATGATACGACCACCGACCTATGTATTTATAAAATTATTGTTGATATACAATGTCTACATGTTGAGATAGGAACAAAATATGAACTTATCTTTATGGCAATCGACGAACGTTAGGTTCCTCAGTTTCGCGACGCCTGTCTCCGTGATGGCCGTGATGCTTTATCATCAGCTTTTATATGCACACAAAGATGCAACGCCATATGCGGCGAAGAAAACAATGTGGAACTTTACATTTACAATTGTTTACATGCGCTCAACTCGAGAACGTTTGTAAACATTTTAATTGGAAATTATGACTGCTGATTATGAACCAATGTTTGTTTCGTGAAAGTCAGTACAGTTAGACTAGAAATGCTGCAGATATTAAAGTCGCATGCTCTTACGTATAGGCGTTATTCTTCGTCTGGTTCCAAGCGCTTTGGCGCGGGAAGTTAAAAAATAACACGCCATTGTTCACAATTTTCTATTTTGCCAACAGTTTGCCGATGAACAATAATAGTATCTTGATCCCACGACGAGACAATGTGATGTGGGCCAAGCAGCTGACACAATTTAATTTGCACGAAACGCCACGGCACCACCGCAGTATTAATTGTGCAGTAAAGTAATATCTACTTTTTACTCCCACGCTTCCACCTGTGCGATGTGATCGTTTATGCATCCATGTACGTCGCGTAGCTTGTTCTGTGTAAATAACTCATTTACATAAGGACGTAGGAGCCTCGCCAGTTCGCCACATAAAGAATTCGCGCAGCATCTGCCACCGAGCAGCTGTCGCGTGTGTTGCAACTTTGCAAGAAGCCACTTATTTCGGAGCCTGTATAAAGAAACTTGTCTTAAATACTCGACAATATGATTTATATTCCATGTTTGAATGGAAGAAAGAATAGGTTATCGTATTAATTACATCCATCTTTGTATTACTCATGTATTTTCTTTCATGAGTTGATTACGGCATCGATATCAAAGGTTTGCGAACTCGAGGTCGTGTTTGCAGTGATTAAACGGATCAGTTTGATTCACCGCCACCATTTAAGAGATACTGCATTGATTCTTGCCAACCTTGAGGCTAAACATATAAGTATCGTAATTTATATAGGTACCTTGTATTTCTTGCACCTCAAAAATCGTGAGTTACGTAGCGTTCACACTGTAAACGCAAACACCTAAAAACGAAAAGGCAGAACTTTCTTTGCAGAGTAATTTGTTTTTTGTAAGTATAATAAAGAAAGATAAAACGATTTTTATAGCGTCTAAGGTCGCATGTCGGAGTATGGCTGCTGTCGGTGCCAGGGTACCAGGGACGATGCTCGCGTGAACCGTCCCCTCACTACCATAGTTACAATTTGTATGGGATTCGACGGCACGCCGAATTGCATTCGTTAGCTACGAATTTTATTATATGTAAATAATAATTATAATCTTTTGCAATGTGACTGAAAATTAGAAGACCTAACCATTATGCTACAACACTAGTGTCTATTACATGCGAAATTAGGTCTCAAGTTTATTGATTCAAATGGTTGAATCCATTACATTTTTTTCTAGAGAGTACTTGGTTCTGCAATGAAACCGTTTTGGCAAGGCGTCTTTCCAAATCAAAGAAAGATTAATTTATAGTGCTCGCCAAACTTCTTGGCCGCCCTGAAGTTGGGTTTACCGGATGTGTGAGGCACGAAACGGTGCTGTTTTGTATGAGATTTACTACTGCGCAGCCATTGTAGCCAACTTCAGGGCGGCCAAGAAGTTTGGCGGGGACTATAATGTTGTCGTCGTAGTTCCTTATTTTTTATAATAACCATAATAACTCATGTATTTCATTAGAGATTACCAAATCAATTACCGTTTATCTAGATATTATTCATAGCTATCGCCAGCGCAAAACATAGTTTTCAAACTTTTCAAACATTGTTTCGTGTACACTCGATATTAAAATTGTATAAGGTACGTAACTACCGATCGCGTGCTTGTGGCAAAACCTATCTACCTAGTTGGCAATGCTCAATGTTCGGCTCAGTCAGCCAGTCTGTTTCAGAGAGTTGCGAAATATTTTGCAGCTCGCAAGTCGCGACCTCCACGCTTACCATTGTTACTTTTATGTACAGCCAATCTATAAACATGTGTCACAGTGTCTCGTGAAAGGAAAACGATGAAAAATATCTTGTTTCCAAAAAAGAAAGTGAGGAAAACGGTGCGTGTTGTAATGTAATGTTATATAGATAACGCTTAGTGGTGCACTTAGCGAGAACATTGCACGGGTAAGCTAATCAGATACATTATCTCATATACATTTGTACTTGAGCTGAATAAAAAGTCATTTCTTTTTTTTTTTTGGAAGAAAACTGTTATCTTGCGCATTACTTCTGCATAAACCGATTTGGGCTCAGTATTGCGTCTTGCGCATTAAAAGTGAACAACTCAAGCAACTAGACAAGTATGCTCAATTTGTAATGCAGGAAAACAGTTTCAAAATATAAGCATTTTTCTACCATATTTTACACCGAAACGTAGACGTGCGTAAAGTACTGGTGTCTGTGACATACCGTCATCCATTCGCCTTGCGTCATTCGCTCGTTCTAGTCCAATCGCTTTTTTACCTTATTTCGATTACATCAACTAATTTTGCGTTACATCGATACCAGAAGTTCTGTGAAGATGGAGGAATTTCCATTAAAACGTAATGTTCATTTTGCGCAATGTTATAATAGCCTATTGACGGGTTAAGAAGTCTTCCATCTAATCAGATGCTTATCTCCGACTTCTGATATCGCAACGGACACTTCGGCTATCTTAATACAACATGATGTTACAATAAACACTTTATTCACTTAATGATTCTGTTGTAAACTTCTATAAATAAATTGCTTTTCAAGACGACAAAGGAGAGACATGTCGAAATTATTTGTCTTGTCCGTCAGTCTATATTATTTCTCAACTTTTTAGGAACGCAAATTCAGAAAGGTAACCTCTATTTATCTGATACTTAAATCAACTTTTTATATCGTCATAACATTGTTTAATTTCGAGGTCTACCAATCACGTCATTAAGACGCGAAACGAGTTGCACCAAGTTGGGGCTGATTACGGATCTTAAACACTTAATCACTGTCATTAGAAATGCAACAATGGAAAAGTCTATAATATTCTTTCCTCTAAATAGCTTCTAAGTTGAGATGTCTAACCGCTAAATCGTATACTGTAACGTTTTATATCGGTTGGAATTGGTGTGTAATCTGTTGTGTGGAGCATAGGCTGAATATCATTGTCTATGCCCTTTCAGTTGTCTATGGTAGAACGGCCATATTTAATCAATTACAAATGCAACAATGGAAAAGTGTATAATGTTCTTTCCTATATTATAGCTTCTAAGTTGAGATTTCTAACCACTAAATCGTATACTGTTACGTTTTATATCGGTTGGAATTGGTGTGTAATCGATTGCTCATTTCTGGTGTGGTGTACACTCATTAGACCCCGTATCCTATGCACAGATGAAAGTTTTGCTACTCATATTTTGTTGCATGTCTTATAGTGTATGACTACATTATTCGCGTTTCAACGGTAATTAGTAACTTTCTCCATTTATATTTCCGAACTGCTAATAGATTGTACTGACAGTTAAATAAGTATTTTCGTTTGGCCTTCACCTTTGACTATTAAAATAAATGAATAAATCATTGTCTGAGAGTTTTATTAATAGAAATACAAATAGATGTGATTAGTTCTACTATTCAAGTTAAACACTTCCATCGCTGATACATATTTGCATTTGCAATGCTTACTTAAGTAAGTACACTTTATGTAAAGCTAAATGAAACACCCTGTATCTTCTGTGAATTTTTAATCGGATAAAATGGGTAGTACCTACATAGTCGTAAAGTAGAATTTGTAATTACGGGAAAGTACGCCAGCCAAGGTATTTAAGTATAAGTCACCGTTTTGTTTGTAAGTCTATTAGTGTAAATACTAATATTAATTAAAAAACAGTCATTGGTAAATATTGAACCTCATGGCTTAAATAATTTTCTCACAACTAAAAAATTTCGGAGTATCCGACACTTTTTATTTTCCTTTTAAAAAAAGCCAGTGCTGTTTACCCATTTTTACGTCATCAACAGGTTTGTTAAATTCTTCTATAGCTAATTGATTTACTCACAATATACTTGCAGTTTACATTACATACGTGACGGAATTCCTAGCCACCAACTTGTTGGGCTTGCTTTCGTTTGCAAACCTACATTTGTTAACAAGGGCATCCGTCTGCGGAAAATAATAGTATAAATGATATAATTATTATTTATTCGAATGGTAAAACCTTGTTTACCAGCGCCTTTGTCCGCCATGTATTCCTTATCCGTGTTGATCCCTTGTCTACGTCACAAAAGGAACTTGTATACAAAATGTATGCTTTTCAGCGGGGTAATTATCTTTCAGTTATGACAATTCGACAACATTCATGGCGCTATTTACGTTGTCGAGCTGACGAAATTTTTCTAACATGAATAAATAAATGTATTGGAAATTCTCGTCAAAATCCATAGGATTTGGGATGAAAGGTGTGTTACGCATATGGGGTGCAGTGTATGCGTTGATAATTCAGTCAGTGAGCGATGCTTTTTGCATATTTCTATGTACAACATTCATATTCATCTGCAAAATCACTTCACTGCATAGTACGATCAAATAGCAATAATGTGCACATATGCGTACCAAATAACGAAACTGCTTTCTAAACGCAGTCCGCATTTCCGTGTCGTCACGCTTGTTGCGCACTGCTGTCACCGCAGAGTAACCACTAACACATAAGTACCCTCCGATATAGCTAATTAACATGTCGACCTTCGATCAACAGTTGGTTATTGTTGATCGAAAATGGCAACTGACCAGCAGAATAATGTATTATTTGTTGCTTATGTGAAAAATTTACTACATGGTGACCTATGCGCTGCCACCGACGATGTCGTGGAAGTGGCAGTTTTGGGCGAAATCAAATCTGAGGTGCCACCAAATGGATTAAGGCGCCTCCCCGAGCAAAACGCCGCGCTAGTCGTTTTTGTGCAGTTTTTAAGAGCTATCTACTCTTTATTTAAAAAGAAATATCAATTAATAAAAATACATTAAATTTCTACATAATGTTGATTCTAAAATGGTAGTACACTTTTTTTTAAAGAGGTGTAAGTATCACTAATTTAAATCTCCTTCCAACAACAACATAAAAATTTGTAATAATTATTGATAGCATGCATCTCCTCATAAAGTGTTCATTAATTATTTTTTGTACTAACACTAATGGATAGACAATAACACTTTGTAAGTTTTATTTTTTTCAAAAGACCAATATTCGATTTTATAAAGATTTTATTCTAAAACCTGGGCGTATTAACTACTGTAATTCATGCGCCACCAGTGCCGCTAGGCCAATAGGAATGCTCATATCTCATGCTGATTTTTTGGTCAGAGTACGGCCTTAAGAGGCGACGACTGGGCGCAGAGCTTGATGGCAAGGTGCTTGGCTGTAGGATTCACTTAAGTTTTTCGCGATGCAATTCGGTTGCTTCAACCAAAAGGAAAGATTTTGTTGAACAATGTGTCATGGTTGACGAGTGGCGATACTTGAATATACGACCGGCAGACTAGCACAGCATACCCTGGATGGCTGGATATTGAGCTCAGCGTCGACCTATCGTTTGTGGATCTATTTTTACCCGGGTATAATCTATTCTATAATTTTTCCAATACGTCAAGAACCGACATTGCTTGACATGTACAGTAAAAGTTGGCGGCTGTACTCATGAGGTTATTCAAAGAATACTTTGCTAATTTCGGACGGACATAAACCGGAGCCCCTACATCAGCTGCTGAGCGAACGCGTGACGCGGCTTTGGGCATTCCCATGTTCAACGTGAATAAAGCCTCATACGTACGTCTAAGTAGGTACTTATTTAGAGTCATAAGCATAAAGTTATTTATAATACTAAAACCTACGTCAATTTTATAATCCTATGTATTTGTTTAGTCATCGTTAGCCTCATTAAATGAAGTAGGTATTGTCCTTTTTGCCGTCTGTGCCTAAATGTCAGTATTTTCTAGAATGCATGGTAGAATTGTAATATAAATTATTTAATGGCCACGCTTTTCCCTTTTTGTTTACTTCGAAAACAAAAGGGTTTGAAAGGGTAAGGCCGCTGTTAAAAATACTAAGCGCTATTGTTTGATAATATTTAGGGGTAACGAGGCTTACATTTTCATGTGGATTTTATTCAGAACTTAAAACAATGAAAATGGGACCTTTTGTAACCCAACCTCGTTACCTGGCTAAATTAGTCTGATTAAAATAAAGTCATTTGAAGGAAACGACAAAACTTGTGTTTTTATTTTCATCCTTCAGTTTCGTAAGTCACATCTAAATTGACTCATTTGATTACCTGCCTACATCGTAGATACATTTGGCCATGTTGTGACGAAAGTCATTACTTTGGTATCATTTGTTGTTTTCGACCTCGAGACATAAAGCCTAGCTTATTTAGTTTAAGTTATTTGATTCCTCCCACGCACGTGTATTTAATACGCTTTTATTAGCTTGGTATGTATGTATCTATGTATCAATGTAACGGAATCTTTGAACGTGATTTTCACCCCCTTCAAAACGTGGGATTGAATTGAAACTTTGCACACTTATCAAGGACCGATGACAATGCAATAATTTAGTCAAAGCCAAAGTCAAAGTCAAAAATATTTATTCAACTAGGCCAATAAGCGGCACTTTTGAACGTCAAACAAAGATTAAAATTAAAATTTACAAATAATGAAAGTTGATTCTACCGTGGGCGTTTAAATAGTTTGTCCCATTAGCCTTACCAAGATCTTCAGGATTAGCGACTTTTTAGTTCAATTTACCATTAAAGCGTGTTTTTTAGTTTTTAGAACTACAATTTATTTTAATAAATAATTTGAAAAGGCCGACTCTGCTAGACAATCAACTGGCTTACGTGTTCGCTGGTCAGGTATTTCATAGTCATATGTCATAATAGAATTTACAACAAGGTATTGTCTCAAAGAATAACAATTGCGGGCGAAGTGGCTACCTGGTAATTATTTCTGATGAAGTCATTAATTAAATAATCGTGCCTTCTGCAGGATTATACATAGGTATCATAATAAACTACTTGATCAGTAGATATCATGTGACTTTTACTGAGAATGTTGACTTAAATACCGGCTATAGAATTAATCTAGCTGCTAGATCCGTTATGGGAATATCTCAGTAGATCTTTATTTTAATCTGTAGCAACACTATTCCCACAAAAGATATATATACCTACATATAAATACCTAGAGCAGTGGTGGCCCAGTGGTAACGGCCGCGACTTACAAGTTTTAGGTCGTGGGTTCGAACCCAGGCAGGCGCTTTACTTTGTGTAAAATATTTCACCACCACTGCTCTTAAAAACGGTGAAGGAAAACATCGTGAGGAAACCGGCATGTCCTAGAACCAAAAAAATCGAAGACATGTGACATCCACCAACCCGCACTGGACCCGCTTGGTAGATTACGGCCCATCCCCTCTCACAGAAAGGAGGCCTGTAGCAGTGGGAACATTAATAGGCTGATGATGTGATGTGATATATACCTACCTTTTAAACATTCAATATTTCTTCTACAGTCTCAAGGGAAGTTATGGGTATGATTATAATAGAAATAAAATATAAACATTTGAAAACAAGGTGAAAGCTTCAGGCTACTGACGAACGTCTTGACAATTTGTTTAACCTTTGAATAACAAGAAAAATATTGGTACACATAATTAGGTTTGAGGTTTATTTTGTAATTTCGCAGTAAAAATTGTATTGGGAAATTCAAGAACCTTGAATTAGTCAGGTACTCTTATCGGGTTTTCCGAATTTCATTTGAGTAACATTCACAGTGATTCGCGTATTACGTATACAATGTAACGAAATATGTCGTAAACAATATTACAGTAGTAATTGCGAAGTTACAAAAAAATATGTGCAGTATATTCTGAAAAATTCTCACCGTGAAAACTTAGGTAAAGTGGTAAGGGTGGTTACGTATACGTAGGACACGTCCGTGTCCACATCCGTGTCTGTCATTTGAGTTTTGAGTTCAAAATAATCTGCATTATATTCTGAAAAACGTGAAAACTTAGGTGAAGTGGTAAGGGTGGTTACGTATACGTAGTACACGTCCGTGTCCGCATCCGTGTCTGTCATTTGAGTTCTGAGTTCAAAATGTTCTGAATTATATTCTGAAAAATTCTCACCGTAAAAGTTTAGGTGAAGTGGTAAGGGTGGTTACTTATAGGTAGTACACGTCTGTGTCCGCATCCGTGTCTGTCATTTGAGTTCTGAGTTCAAAATGTTCTGAATTATGACAGATCATGACGGATAGAGTTCGAATGCAGTGGGTAAGCTTCCCTACAAGAATCACTACGGCTACATCGGAACCGAAATTTCACAGACACGGGTCGGATGTAGTGCGAAACCGCCCTAAAGATTGACAGCTCTCTTCTAATACACTGCTGCTCGTGGTTTTTAGGGTTCCGTACCCAAAGGGTAAAAACGGGACCCTATTACTATAATACTCCGCGGTCCGTCTGTCTGTCACCAGGCTGTATCTCATGAACCGTGATAGCTAGACAGTTAAAATTTTCACAGATGATGTATTTCTGTTGCCGCTATAACAACAAATACTAAAAACAGAATAAAAATAATATTTAAGTGGGGATCCCATACAACAAACGTGATTTTCTTGCCGTTTTTTGCGATAATGGTACGAAACCCTTCGTGCGCGAGTCCGACTCGCACTTGGCCGGTTTTTTTATCCAGCCTGTATGAAAACACATTGATAAGAAAATGCACGGTTGGCGCAGTGGTTGAGCGATTGACTACTGCGCTGCGTGTCGCGGGTTCGATTCCCGCACGGAACAAATATTTGTATGATCTACAAATAGTTGTTCCGGCTCTGGGTGTTTGTGTATGTGAGTTTATATGTTTGTAAACGCACCCACGAAACAGGAGAAATTCCTGGTGTGGGGCAACGTTTTTTATTATTATTATCTTTCCTTGTGAATACCCACAAAAACATTCTACTTGGTACCGTAAAGTTTGTTTATAAACGCCCAAGAAAATTGATAAGGACGATAAGTAATGACATTAGATAACTTTCCAAGAGATAACCCGTCTATATCAATAACATTCATAATGGCATTTGTCATAATGAGTAGCTAAACCGGTATACCCAACAATAGATTGAATCAAACCATTATGCAACCCACTTACAAATGATTTTATCTCGCTCATCAGCATCACCGATGATTTTTAATGGACGCTGGTTCTGCTACTAAAAGTATCTTCATACCGATCCGATCTTATATCGATTTAATCGGTTCTAGCATTTCGTGATTTGAAAGACATCATCTCTTATTGATGGCCTGTTGATAGTGGTAATTTTATTACGTTTGCAACGATGATTTAATTTCTTTAAGTTGCTTTGGTAATATATCGTTCATATCTTGTCTTACGTCTAATTATGTCTATTCACTCAATTCATTACAAATTCGCACCAATCCACCTAATAATATTCCAGAAGAAATTCGTAGCAAGAAAAAAACTTTTTTACAAAAAATACTACCGACTTCATCATCATCTGCCTAGCCTTTTCCCAACTATATTGGGGTCGGCTTCCAGTCTTACCGTCTTTCATAGGTAGCATTTTTTGCGTTATGGACACCGACTTCCAAAAATAAAGTTATTTTTCACTTTGTACTTTTCTTATTTGGAAGTCGGTAGTATTTTTTGTAAAAAAGTTTTTTATTTTTCACTTTTTAGTTGTACCTACCTAATAGGCAAGTTGTTAAGTAAGTTTCCTATAACGCCAGAATAGATTACCCGAATATCATGAAACTAGAACTAAACCGATCAAATAAGAGATCTGCTTACCCTTTAAGAGCGTACTAGCGTGATGTTATGTTATGAAATGATATGAACAATAAACAGGCATGCGATTGCAGCAGTACCGAGAGATTTGCCGTTATTTATTGAAGAGTTCCGTTGTATATCTTCGAAGTTCTTCATCAGATCTTCACCAAATTAAAATGGGACCAATTTCGGAACATACTCTTTCAAACAAAAAAGAACAGTATCGCTAATGCTTACTTCTCTTGCGAGGCTAAACTGGATCTTAAAAACTTATTATTATTATATTAACTTATTATATTAAGGCACCGATTCCCTTGGGAATCGGTGCCTTAATATCTCTATAATAAGTTTTTAAGATCCAGTTTACTCAAGAGTAGCTGATTTTAAAATGAGAATCACGTCTAAACAGCCAGTCGTATTTTTTTTTTTAAATATATGTTATATTAGACCATTTTCTTAATAATTTGATCTGAGCAAATTTTGAGTTTTATTCGTGAAACATAGTGTAATTAATTTGTAAAGTTATGTCTAAAACGGACAAAAACACGACAATCGCACCAAAACCGCTGGGCGTATTTTAATGAAATCAACACCATCTCAAAGACAATTTAATTATCTACATTTTGATCTTAGGCTTTTTTTTTAAAGTCATAGAATAAAAAATAAGGGAAGTACAAAAAACTACTAAAGGAGATTGCCCATACACAGGCCCCTTATGAGGTATCGTGTCTGCGATTTCAATATTATCCAATAATAGTATTTCTATTTTGTGTTTTTCTCCATCCGTGTCCTTTACTTTTTATGTACATACAACAACAGATCAGGTTTCTTCACTTGGACATTTGTATGCACCTTATTGCATTGTAATAAGTGTTCATTTCAAGAACAGAAACATTGTTATTTCTCGTGAACCCCGCAAAATAAATAAAAAATGTTTTCTAATTATGAATACAACGTGTTTTTTCTACAATATACAACCAAATTCATAAAGATACAACCATTTTTTCAAAGGGGCCCAAGTTCCCTTACAAAATGGGCATTCCTCTTTGGATCGCGCGGGTGTGAAACGAGTGCGCGTTTTGTTCCCAAGGTCGTCGCCTTAACCAGAGATCTCAGCTTTAGAGAGTTAAATAGAAAATCACAGTAGGTTGGCACTGAGTTTTATTTAGCCTTTCATCTATAGCTGGTGCTGTTCTGATTACTTCCAGTTGACTCATCGTACACCTATGAGAATGAAAACGTTTGATCGATTGCACGTGCAGATTAGAAACTATTTCATCCTAAAAATAATCTAATTGCAGTTTTCCTATCGACATCTTACCTAATGATGCTGCTACGCCAGTTTAAGTAGAAACCTTAGCAGATCTAGATCGCTCTATTTTTATTCGACTTGATCTTGACTCGAACAAATTAGCCGCCATGGTTGTGAACTCGGCTGGTGTAACCAATATGCATCGAGGTGTGTACCTACCCAACGGTTTTCTAATGTGATATCGACGATCGCGTCCGGTCGGGGTTTCATTTCGCCGAGCCGACTCCAATGCTACTATGTTGTGACCAGTTTTTATATAGGACACTTGCCACTGTTGTGATTATACCACGATAAACCAATGAATACTTCATAAGCATAACACAGCAGGTCGTTTTCTGATTTCACTATAATGTGTCTTTGAATATTGTCAGAAAGTTGTCGAGTTGTTCGGTTGTTACAGACATTATCTTCGAAACAATTGATATCAGTTTGGATTGATTTACAATCGACTAATTTGCGGTTTGTATTGTTGATAACTATTGATTGAAGCCATATTGGAATTGTGGAACTTTCGATAAACAAGTTGACATTGCCGATCGGGTTTCTGAGAATTAGTGCTCGAACGATCAAACGCAGAGAAATCCACTAAGTGCCACTAGAGGTCTAGTTTGCTATAATTCTCTGTCAAACAAATTTGCGACCTAGCTTGATAAATTTACCGCCGTGAACATTTGTGCCTTATCGAAATATTTTGACTGGCTCATATAATTCACAGTAACTGGTCACACTACACCACTCAATGTTATACTAACACTGTTATTAATATTAATAGCGGTGGACGCCAGTAATATTATGTTGTGACTTGTCTTATACCCTGTGCCACCGAACTGTTTATTAAGTGCTTCAGATCATACAAATTATTTAGAACCTTCTTCGCTGTAAAAGTAGCGAACACTCACTAATAGCGAAAGGCAAATGAAAGCGAAATGTGAAAAGGAGTATATAAATGTGCAAATATTTAGAGCAACACTCTTTGAAACTAGTCCACCTCCTAATTCAGCTCAACGATGCTCATAAATTGTGACAATTATTTTCGTAGTTCGTGACAGAGGTGATTACATATTTTGTTATGGAATAGGCGACATGACACGTCGTTAACCTATTTATGGCAAAGATAGTAGGTCGCGTTTTCACAAGCCCCACCTCGTGGATCCCTGAACATGACCAACCCTTTTGTAGCACGCGAAACAGGGGTGGAGAACAATTCGAAAACTACTGCACTGCATTACCTTACCCAGTTCCTTTCTGCAGTAATCTGTTAAGTTCATTTGTTCATGCATAGGGATTATAGATAGATAATATTGATCAGTGGTAACTAAAACAGTCGTTACATTGCCTCATAGTCCTTTAAAATTGGCTTCGTAAAAGAAAGTTTTCGTTGTTGTCAAACTGTGGTTTAAAACAATTTACCTCAAATAAAAGTTTATGATGCAGAACTGTAATTATGCAAGTTTGACTTGCATTTATTTATTGTTTATCGACACGATGTGAAAAGTGTACAGAGTGCGTTAGACTTTCCATTCAACAGCTAATTGATGGAAAGTGTTTTCTGCGCAGAAAGTCACAGTAAACTTGGTAAAAGTTGAAAAAACACACAAAATAAAAGTGCACATCGCTTGATTGACAGCCGCTGCAATAGACACTTTTTATTCAACGCGACGCGGTCTACTTACCCACTCAACGTAGTACGCTAATTTTAAGACAAATTCGTGACAATTAACCGTAACGATGGTGGCAATTTAAAAATCGTGACAGTTACATTTATGGTCGATTTATAGCTATGTCTTATTTGCTCGACACTAGCTGGTATCATCATCATCATATCAGCCGAAAGCCGTCCACTGCTGGACATAGGCACATTGACCGATCCCGTTCATCCCGCATCCAGCGGAACCCCGCAACCTTCACCAGGTCATCGGTCCACTTGGTAGAACGCCTTCCAACGCAGTCTTCCGGTTCGCGGTCGCCACTCCAGAACTTTTCTGTCCCATCGGCCATCCGTTCTGCGAGCAATGTGCCCTGCTCACTGCCATTACATTTTGGCAATTCTTCGGGCTATGTCGATAACCCTGGTTCTCTTGCGTATCTCTACATTTCTGATTCGATCACGCAAGGAAACTTCGAGCATAGCCCTCTCCACTGCCCTTTGGGTGACTGTAAGCTTTCTGATGAGGCCCATTGTGAGCGACCACGTCTCAGAGCCATAGGTTATCACTGGCAACACAAACCGGTCATGGACTTTCGTCTTGAGACACTGTCACAAGACGAAAGGAGACAAGCTGGCGTAGTGTCCTAGCTGGTATAGTGTCAGTTTTTTTGAGTCCATGTTCAAATATCGAAAGCTTTCGCCGTTACATAAGTTTTCCTATAACAAACATAACTTAATTATGTGCACACGAGCGTACATTAATGTTCACGACTTGATCGCTAATGCCAATTTGGTTGATATTATCGGGTTGCACAGCATATTATGTGTGTATTACCAAATCTCTTTGTCTTTCTGTTCTGTAATTGATAATCGTGCGTTTATCGCTTTCGATACGATGCGATTAATTTCACATAACGATCCTTGACGTCACTGTAAATAATTTCCTCACGTCCAGTTTGAAATTCTAGAGAAACGTCTTTGTTTTTTGAAGTCAAAGTCCATCAGGGACCACCTGTAGCGTTGGCCGTGGTTTTCTGTGCAGAACTTAGCTGTTTTTGCTGAAAAAGTGTTTACCCGCCTGAAGAACGGCAGATTTACAGCGAGATTTAAAATTGAAAAACGGCCCGCAATGAAAAATACTTGAATGCATCTATCTAAGGATCCCTATTTCTGCAGAACATACTACACTCATATTATACGAACTATAGGTTATAAAACCAATGCGGTTTCTCCACACCGCAGACTCGGAAGTACTTACCAGAAGTGCAGTATCAATAAAATTATTCTTTTATAGCCAATATAATATGCTCTTCGGAGTAAGACATAAGCTTTCAAAATTGCCTTAAACCACATCACTAGGTATCGATTTCTTTTCGATATTCCGGTCCAATTTCACTCCGGTACCGATTGAAGTTAATAATCTGTATAGCTTTTGTGCATATGTCCATACGTTGCCGCCGGCAGCAATTTGCTTGTTAATGCTGATTTATCGCCTGGTATTTTATAATCGATATTACTGGAGAAAGCGATGGCACCGGAAAGTAATCCTTTGCCATAGTTCACGGCTTTCATCAATCAGTCGTCATAGACAGGATTGCCTACATTAGGAACCCGTTTGGTTTTTATACTAGACATGTTTGTCTAACTTAACGACTCGTGTTTAATAAATATTTAAATTGCTTCTGAATAAGTTGGTGTCTCGGTTATGATGGGCTCTCAAATGGCGAGGCACGGCTCAGAATTTGAAAGTGATAGTATTTTACGTGTTAAGTTATTTACTTTTTGTCGTATTTTTGTACAGCAAAAGAAAACGCCCTAATTTTTTATGCTTCGGATATCGAATCGTCATAGAAATTTTCAACGGTCTTAAATCGTATAGGTACACGCGAATACGTCGTGAGGGCATCACGAAACATCATTAGTTATCAAATAAATTATTTGTATGAATCGTGACGTACTTTCGTAATAGGTACGCGTTAAACGTCTGTCACGTACAATATCTCGGACGGCATCGGATTTTAATCGGCGAAAGTAGTTGCGTTGCGTGTTGCGCGTGCGCAGAAGTTTGATCGTTGCCGCGGTGTTGCCGCTGTATTAGAAAGAACAGAAGGCAGACTTGTAACGGCTCAAAGATCCATGTGCTTTAAGAACTTCACGCGTTCAATGAGCCTCAAGACGCCAACGGTTTTGATAAAATGGATCAAATTTGAATTATTAAAGTAACTCCTGGATCTGATTCCTTTGCTCCAAGATGTGCTCAGAGTTAAAGCTTGCCAAGGCTTTAGTTTTAAAAGTGGTCCTTCGGTACTTACATTTTTGGTTGTTTCTTCACTACATATTCGTTTGGTTAAAAGCGTAATTTTGTATTTACTGACGCAATAAATGTCAGCAATTTGCCTTTCCTAGCGTTAAACAACTGCTTCCCTTTTAAGTTAACACGGAGGAATTGAATGTTAATGTATGTATATTAAATGGTGAAGTAGTCGGAGACAAATGCATTATGTGAACCTTAGATTTTATTCTCGAAGATGCAGTCTTTTTGGGTGGATACAAATACACAATAATAAATATGGTTTTGAATTTGAATAAGTAGTTATAGTAGAAGTAGTAGAAATTATAGTTTATTTAATTACAAGTCTCCAATGATGTAATAATTTATGTAATACATTTTTAAATTTATAATTTCCTGAAATCGACTCTGACGGCGGTTTTCATGCGACCACGCGGTTAGGCCATTTTGAAATTACAATTTATTCCGCAGAGAGCCGTAATTGAAAATATCGAAACAATTCTATTAGATGGACCATTTCGGGGCCGAATGTATAATTGTCCTGATTGAGTCGATGCTGTAAGTCATTACGCGATCAGACCAACTCTATCTGTTCTCCGGGCTGAAATCGCTAACGCGCTTTCATTACCACATTTACACAATTGAACATTGTCAGTCAGTACGAAATTGCGAAATTAGATCGTTGTTAAATTGCTTTTCGTCATATGATTTAGTAAATAACCGTCAAAACTGACAGGTGTGTTATAAAGATACGTAATAACATAAATTTTGATTCCATGTTACGTCTATTCCCATTGACAGTAATTGTGTTATTATGTTCCTACCTTCAATACATAACAACAATGTGTACTTGCATATAATTTTTGCCATAGCCGGACCGTGGCGTGACTGGTGGACATTCATTTAATTAATGAAATAGCAATTTCGACGATGCCTCACCTAATTTTGTCAAACGTTCTAATTTATGGAAAGCGATCTACAAGTACATTGCTTAATTGCCCCTGGAGACTATAAATTGGCAAGTTCCTGTGTTTCAAGGCTTGAGGTGAACGCCACGCCCGTTGTGATCGCAGACGTCATCCGATTACTCTCGCTTCTTTCGACTCCGAGACAAGCGGGTTACTGTGTCACTTTCTTCGTCTTCCGCCACTGATTTTATCAATACTTATATGTTATATTATGCAAATTATATTTAAATTAGTATACGTCATCGTCACACGCTAACAAACCAGGCCTTCCGGAGGGAAATGACACGAAAATGTCAATCGTAAATCAGGAGATCGGATCATTAGTGTGACCTGTTGGAATTAATAAAGCTGGGTAGATTGGAAGGTGCAAAATCAAGCCCTGGATTCTGCAGTAAAGCTCTCAAGTAATGAACAAGGAAAGCACATTCAAGAGCGCGATCGTTACAGGCTCATCCCGTTCTCTAAGATATCGGATGCGTGCGTCGCGCAAAATATATCAGCTCACCAACTGTTTCATTGGTTAATTAGCGAGGCAAACACGTTTCGTTTGTTTTAATCACGTTCTGATGACTTATAAAACTTTCTTTATAAGTGCATTGTCAAATTTCTCTTTGCAAGAACGCGTGCCAGTCTCTTGGTCGTCGGCACAATGGACGAATTATTGTGTTTCCATCTGCTATTGTTAACACCCAACTCGAGAACTTCCATAATTACAGCTCTTTGCTCTGACGTGTAACTTTATAAAATGAGCCAAGTATGACAGTTTTTTTGGTAGCATTTATACCAATACGGGTCAGTCAATATGACTGCATTGCTATTTAATTAATGCAGTCTAGTAACCTACGGTGTTAATAAAGGCAAGTGTAAAATGTCAACAGATTACTAGAACTGCACGTGCAAAACTATAAGGTGTTGATTTTGTAGATTAGAAAACTGTCTAAGTGGTAACAGGGTAATAGCTTCTTTGCAAACTTCCTGCAAGCTTAGTTGCTTCGCTCTATGTACCAAGAAACAAGTAGTAGTTATGGACCAAGTGATAAATACGGCATTATTCATAATGCCCAGGCAATTTGAAAAATGCCCAATATGCATAGATATAGTAGGCAATATGATAAAAACTATTGAAATAATTAAATTGACCGGGTTTTCTGAATAATGCCCACAGGGCAGAGACTAAGGCTCCTATTTCCGTATGCAGGGTTAAAGTAACTTAACATGAAGGAGATGACGGAAGCTGAAGCTAGCGAGCAAAGCGGGCGAACTCAGCTCTCGTCATCTCCTTCGAACCTCGTTCGATTCGTTCGTTTCGTTGCTCGGACGTGGTTATGACGACATACCGTGTGTCCTAAATTTTGTTTATATCTATGCATTTTGTTTGAAATTTGAATGGAATAGGAAACCGCCTGTGCCATGTCCGCGCCCGACGCCATTTCTGTGTGGCCTGCGCCCTAAGCTCCCGAGCTCGTTTCGCTCGCGCTTGGACTAAACCATTGACCGTAAGTATTCATTACATTGCCCGATTTGACTTGACTAGATCCATAATGCTCGGGCATTATACATATTACATTATAGTGCCCTGATTAATCACTTGGTCCATGACATATATAACATCGTCGGTCTTTAGAACTAAAACTTTCATACATGTTTTCGGTCTTACGGTGTTATTAGTCCGAGAGACAAGGGTTCTTAAGTTAAGTAAGATTAATATTGGTTTGCTTTAATTTACCATTTAACTGATGAACTCATTGACGTTATTTTGGACGTCGATGATAGTTCCTTAGAACGTTTGTCCTTTACCATATAAGCTAAACCTCGAACGGCCAACCTTGCGCTTACGCCGAGCAAACTTGACCTAACTGAACTGTTACATCCAGTTAATGATTGGCGTTGGATAGACGCTAAATGTTTTTTAATAGGTGTTATCCATAAAATCGTCAATTATTCGAGCATTACCACTGACATCTTTATGCATAATTCAAATAGCTGTAGGTGTCTGATTTGAATGAATTTTCATACTACTGTGATGAAAAGAAAATTGCTTTCTGCCCATATTCAATTTATTGCCAGCTTGTGAGTTTTAAAACTTAATAATGTTAATCTTTCGAAGCCCATATCGTAAAGCTGTTACGCTTGAAGTTCTACTTATTTTTGAAGGTAAAAAGCGTGACGGACATGTGTGTACAATTATATTCTTTGATGGAAAACAAACATAAATCTTTTTATTTTTACATTGGTTAATTGCTTCATCTTGAGTTTCCTGTGCCTCTGCGAGAGTCCGGTAAGAATTACCGGTCTACTTCTTTTATCTGCAACCTTTGATTAAGTAAGGCAAAAGGTAGAATTTTTCTTGATAATTTTATCAAAGAGTTCAGGTTAATTCCTTTTCGTCTCATTTCATCCAGCCCCTTTTAACGACACCCACGGGCGACGAAAATATAAGCCAATATCATTGAACAGTACTGCTTCCAAAGCTAAATCCATACCCTTTGTCTCTATTATGCTACAATATTGTTTCAAGTTCCGCTTTACCCACGAATTAACCTTAGCTGTCGCAATATCCACATGCTCATTATAATTATTCTTCGAGTCGAATTGCCGAGAATGTCGTTGCAATTGCAAAGCATTATGTGTGTCAATGCTAATAACAACTGGCGAACACCCACTCTACACTTAAGGTCGAAGTTTAGGTGTGTATTTTGAAAGCACTGACTTTGATAAACTCATCTCGTATAGAACCTTCTTGTTATATGGCAAAGTTTGATACAGATAGGTAAACCCCTATCCCTATGTTGGAGGATTGGCATTCACTCACACCCACCTGTTTGCTAATGGCGTCATATCCCAATTACCATTGCGATACGGCTTGCTCATGGAAACTGGGAGAGGCCGTGTTCGTCAGCACGCTACATGCATACTTACCGACAGTAATACCATTTCTATATTTACATAAAAGCAATAATTTACTCTCCTTCTTAGTCTTACATGACTTTTACGAAGTACCCGCTTGTCTGTAAACTTTGCATAAAAACTTTCTCGTTTAAACGCACTCGTAAATAAAGACTTCAATGCATTGCTTTTTACGTTCCACATTTATTTGGCTCCTTTTTTAGAATGAAAGACAAACATTTGTTATTTGTCTTCCCTAAATGGAAGTGAGCCATTTCCAAACAAGTTACACGCTTCTGTTACAATATTCGGATAACGATTTTTGGAGACATTTTCTTTGCATACAAAAAGTGGTATGTTTCTTTAAAGCTTTCACATTATTGTTATATCATTGGCGCCCCATGATTCCCATAAAAACAGGGAAAGTATGCAATCTACGTGCCGCTGGAGGCGGCCGGTCGTCACGCCCATCCTACGCCGACTGTGGTCCGAAAGAAAGTGAAATTATGTTTTGGTGGACATCTTTGTCTTGCGTAATGTTGCGAGGGTGGACACTTTGAAATATTTCTTTTATGTGAGGTTAGCTTCCATGCTTCTCGGGGTCACAAAGACAAACACAATCTATAAGCTACTTATCAACCCGCGCAAGTTGAAAAAGTCAACTTAGGAGAAGCTTGTTTAAGGCGACATTATGTCAGCAAACTTTGTGCAGTTTTAGAACTGTGTAACGTTGAACATCTTACTAACAAAGTTTGTTTTTTGACCATGATGTAATTTTTTGGGCTAAGTAAACGTTCTAGAAAAAACAGCTGGTGGAAGGGCACAAATTACTCGTTCACGGTGGCTGGCCAGCGCCCTCGCGTTCGAGGTTAGACCGATTCGCACGTGCACCATTAGAAAAAGTCAACAAAAAGCTATCGCGATACCTGGTTGTTATTACAAGGAAGTAATTACCATGCCGCTGGCAAGTTGTTTGACCCCAACTTTGAGAATTAGTTGCTATTGAGAATGATCAGAGCCCCAAGGTGAGTCCAGCAGTTATGCTCAATTTGGTGTTTAGTTTTCTAAGTATGTGATTATGTAAGCTATTATGTGCTGGATATTTCTTAAACGCTCATCGTTAATATACGCTTCAGCACTAAGTTACAATAAGTTGTGATTTTCAAATAGTATCTACTAAATTATACATTACGAAATGTCTCAGCGTAACTCGTATTTAAGATCCAACTCAATATCGATGTTTTCAGTCGTAAATAGTTCTGTTATTTACATAAAGTTATTCTGACCCTGGTGGCTGGTACTAAGGCCACGATAACCATAAAGCAAAAGATTACTGTAAACTCAGTATTATAACATTATATAGTACTTTCAATATGCAATACTATCTCTTGAACCTTCTACGAAGGTTTACACGAAATTATTGTAATATTCGTAGGCGGTGACGTTGGTGGCTGGTACCGAAGCGCCATAATTCACAATGCCATCAGATAACCTCACGACGATGACTGTTTTCGTCAAATATTGATTGTCTGAACTCCCAGCTCTGCCAACCACACGGAACGATAAACACGACCAACGCAAGCGATGAGCTTCGACACTTGATGGGTAGAACCAGCGTGGGATTGAGGAAGACGGACAGCCAATCGTGGACTGCTAATGTACTAATTACCATTCCATATTGTATTCTGAAATCTATTGTGGGTCTTCATTATTCAGCTGACGTAGCTGCTGTGTAATTTTTCTTCACGTAGGCTTCATTGTTAGATTTTCTTTACAAACTTTTCTGTTTCATTAGTCTACTCGGGTTGACGTAGTGTAATAGCCACCATATTTCTACTATACGTTATTAAACTTTCTTCAAGGTATTCTCAATACATATTTTGAGTTGGTTAAAAGCATAAGGTTGCTATGTAAGATCTTCTTGCTGAGCTAAGTGGAGCATCTACGTCCTAATTACACAGGTAATAAATACAAAGTCACGCGATGTCGCGAGATCAAGAGAAGAAACACACGGAAATCCTTTTTTCTATTCTTCATGGTGCTAAAAATAGAATGAGCAAACTGATATTTCAAATCTCTTTTCGACGGTGGAAAATTTTCAGTCCATATTTAAATAAAGTGGCATTTACCGGATTTCTTTTTAAGCCAATATCCTTTTATTTAAGTTAAATTAAAAAAACCGGCCAAGTGCGAGTCGGACTCGCGCACGCAGGGTTCCGTACGTAATTGTGGTTTACGATTTATGACGTATAAAAAAAACTACTTACTAGATCTCGTTCAAAACAATTTTCGGTGGCAGTTTACGTGGTAATGTACACCATATATTTTTTTTAGTTTTATCATTCTCTTATTTTAGAAGTTACAGGGCGGAGACACATTTTACCACTTTGGAAGTGTCTCTCGCGCAAACTATTCAGTTTAAAAAAAAAAAAAATTTGAAACCTCAATATCATTTTTGAAGACCTATCCATAGATACACATATGGGTTTGATGAAAAAAAAAATTTGACATTCAGTTCTAAGTATGGGGAACCCCGAAAATTTATTGTTCTTTTTTTCTATTTTTGTGTGAAAATCATACGAAAAAAGTGGCTGTGATATACGGACGGACAGACAGACATGACGAATCCATAAGGGTTTCGTTTTTTGCCATTAGGCTACGGAACCCTAAAAAAGCATTCTCGCTAAGTTAAGTGCCAAGATCTAATCTCCGTCCGAGTCTGGTCTTCGCTCTTTCTTAAATCATACTAGATGGTACTACTTTAGCTTAAACTACAAAAAATTTATGTCGCATCGGTAGTTTTAATCGTGTATATCATAACTCAAATGTCAACTACCACATCCAACTCATTATCTCATCCAACAATACGTGTTTAAGAAAAATAATTGCTTCCTACATCTTCCTTTCCAAGCAACTGTGCCCGGTAGCAATGAATTCGTGTGGTAACTCTTATAATGAGACAGGCTCCGAATGTTAATGCTTGTACACGCAACTAATAGCCGGCGGATTTTCACGCATTATTTATGTTACATGTTGGCCAATTGTGGTCAACGATGTCTGCTTCTTGCTTGATTTCGCATAACAAGTGCAAACGCAATTATCCGAAACTGGAGCATAACTGCTTTGCAAATGTCCGCTGATGGATTGAATACCGTTGCTTCAACGATGACAAGTAAGCAAAGTACGCATAGGCCTATTTAGTAGACTTGTCTCCAATTTGTTAACCAACTGACCCGTACAGTTATTGCATTTCCTCAACTTTCAAATCAATTATTCTCAAATCTACCAACAAAGCAAGTTTAAAAATAAAGAAATGTATTTTTAATTTTACAAGTGATTATAACTCTCGTTGTCTACGAATGTTTTAGCTCGTCAACAATGATTGTTTCCAGCGAATTCGTTTCAGTATACAATTCTCTGACAGTTGAGACATTTGAAACACTGGTGTAGGTATTTCATTGTGTTATTTAACGCCGCCACGCCATGTTTAAATATCATCAGGTTGCCCCATCCAGTATCCAGATACCTACAGATTACAAATCGTGCAGCTGCACAGTTTTTGGTCTCCACTCCAACTGCAACATCATTAAACTTTTTTAAACACTGATTGTTTCATATTTTGCAAGTTTTCTATTTGATCGTGCTCTACATTTGTGTCAATATTGACTACTCCTTGAGTGACGCATGAAAGACTTGCTTCGCTTACAATATATATGATAATAGTTCTTTCTATTCAACGATTTTCACATGCAGTGCAAAAACATGTGTGCAGCTTTACGCGATGCTTGAACATTACGTAAAATGAGAAGTATAACAATGATTCCATCTAATCTAACAAAAGACGAGCTACATAAGTTTGGCGGCGGTGTTCATACTGACAATTACACAATCTAATTGCTGATGATGTAAGTTTTTGACGGAATAATTGTATGTTCTGGATAACACAAAAAATCTATGGAAATAATGTTGATTAACTGACGCCCCGCCCATATCATCGATTCCATTCATCACCTCATTATTGTGTTGAGTAGTTGCGTCCGTGGTGCCTTGCAGAACTTTACAAATAATGTGTTATGTCGACACCAGTCCGTCACTATGGAAGATGATGAAATGGATATGGATCTCGATTCTGCCCTGTCATTCGGAGTTCTTAAGAATGTGTTACACTATCGTGTAATTACTTCTTACGATAGAGTGGCCCCGTTTTTAATCAAGTGGAAGTTATAATATTGGAGATGTATCTGATATTATCAAATATTTTTTTTAGCTCGAATTCAGTCTCTGATATCTATAATGATTCGTCATCGTGCGATGACTATTTCTTCGAAGGGTTAACAACTCCTGCTCATTTTATTAACCTGTTCCCTATACATATTCAAAGTCTGTTTCTCATTAATAAACAATGTCGTGCATCAAAGGAGCAATTCCAAGGATTGTTACATTTTAAACTACCTCATGTTATCTGTAATGAAATATGTAATGTTATGAGAACTTACAGGAACTCCATTGTAATTTGTTACCGTAGCAAAAAGTCGAGCATTGAGTCATCGTGACCTTATCTGTATTTTTTTTACTTCCTAGCTAGACCAATCAAAATAATAAAAAAAAAACTCCTTAAATTGCAGCCAGGAGTCGTATGACGTCATTTATAAATTTAAGTAGGTTTAATGTTATTATGATATGAAATGAAGTTAGTATTGTGATGGGTGTCGTATGCGCAGGCGTCGTGACGATAGGATGTTTGCAGTTTTGCATTACAAATAAAGAGTGTGCGTGCGCAGTGCACATCGTTAGCCGTCAGGTCACTGGCTGCCTGTCAATTGTGTTCAACATTGTCAATTCAACTCATTGCCCCCATGGCTGTGGTAATAGTGCTGTGCGCACTTTAAACATCGTAACAAACGTCCGTCTTGTGATATTGATAGGATTTCAATTGAGTCGAGGCCGCTGTCTATTTGTTAGTTGTTAAACGATTTTACAAAATTGTGCTTCGCGAATGTGCACGCAGGCTTGCAATGTGATCACCTTTCTATACATACGGTAGGTAGATCGTTCGATATGTTCAAAACAATTCTATTTGCAAATCAACTTGCAAATATTTGTTTATGGAAAAAATTGTTTGTTCTTCGCATTAGAGATATGAATTTCAAATCTTACTCTCCATTAGCAAGTTAAAATCATTAATGTGCATTTTCATTATTCGACTGAATCCAAGCGAAAGAGGGTATTGTGTTGAACAGACTTATGTAAATCTGTTTGTTTGAAGTAGTCGTTTCTACTTGTAAGTTAAACACTTGGAAATTAAGTGTCTTCTTTGATACATACAAGGCGACCCTGCTAACCGATGCAAGAAAAAGCCACCTGTTATTAAGTTAAATATAGAAGTAATTCTGTAGCTCATCGCATTATAAATGCAGTTATGCCCCGCTAATAACGTTCGTTAATAAATTCCTTGCACAATGGACGATCAAAAGGTCATTATAGAAGCTTTAATAGGCTAGTCGTGAAGACTACAAGGATCGCTAAAGTTAATTCGCAGCTTTCAAAATAACACCAGAGGCAATTGTCGATTAAAAAAATTCATCGTAAACCGGTCGGACGGCATTCAATGACATTTACATTAATGTTAAACTGGACGAGTCACCTCTGCCTCGGGATGTAAAAAGAAAGTAGTTAATCTCACTCCTACAAGCTGATATCAGCTTATATGATCAGCTCATGCGTTAGAGTCGGTAACGTTCCGCTCTAAACGTTCCGCGTTTTAATCTAACTCCCTTAAAATGACAGAAATCAAATTTGTATCGGAACTCTGCACAGGACTTAAATGTATTACCTACAGAATTTTGTTGCGTGATGTCGGTATGTTCTCTCCCAGTATATTCAGCTTGAATTTTTGTTTCATAATTTCAGATCAAATTCCCAAAGTCATTTGCATAGAAATAAAAAGTTTTCGTAGATAGATCCTGCCGTAAAAAGTTTATTTTCCCACTCATGCTATTAAAGTTCGTTAAGTGGGCGGAAAATTGTTATAGTCAGACATATTAAATTCGCCGCAAAGGTTTGATTACGTGACTGCCAATTTCGGTTAATTAGTCATCAATAAGAGACTTAAACGAAAAGATTTTTAAATACCCTAATGTCGTCAGACCATATCGGGATTATGGCAACTGTCCATTTTAGGAATAGACGAGAAAGACCTCTCGGGTCAAAAACCTTCATTTAAACTCTAGAAAATGTAACTGGTTTAGACTTGGAATAGAATAATTGTCATGGATTCTTGCCCTCTAGTTTTGCAACTCCAGCAATAATACTGCCCGCATCTGCAAAGGTGGCCGTTTATCTGCGCTGCGCCTACACTACACATCTTGCATTGATTACAACCAAATGTTCATTAAATGGAAATAATGGTCAAATAAACTGTCGTCTTTATTTGAAAGCATGGTGTAATTGCTCACGTCATTTCAAACCACGACAGCCGGCAAATCCTGTTCAGGGACCTCTGTCACTTTGGCCTGTTTTATTTTATTTTGCATAACATTAACGATACAATCTTAACAAATCCGGTAGCAATTTATTTTGAAAAGTGGTTTTGTTACTTTTTTCGTTTTTCTTGTTTTTATTTGAGGTGGTTTAAAGCTGTCACGATGTTGTCACTTATAATCTAAGATTGAGCACAAGGTGAACTCAAATAGTCGCAAGCAACTTAATCTTATCTTGAATCAATGTTTGTTCCAACCGGAACTCCTCTCCGGAACTTGCTGCAAAGTTAGCCAAGTTACTAAGTTTAATTTACCTTGTAGGTATATTTAAAATTTTAAATAGCTTTTACTGATGTAGGAATTTCTTATTGAATTAGCGTACACAGACCTAGGAATATAATGCTTAAAATGCTGTATAGGTCTTTGCATAAGCCTTCTGCATTGTGTAATCACTAATCATAAATAAAAAAAGTCTTTGTTTTTCTCTTCGTCTTCAGGTTCCTCAGCCTCTTTGTCAGTGTCACCGTATTATTGCAAACATCTTAACTTGATAATAAATCGCGTGAGAGATAAAGAGGTAAAGGTTGTAGGGCGTAATCCCTGGATCTACTGGACGCTTTTTAGACGAAATTTGGCATGGAGATAGTTTGAGACCCTGGGAAGGACATAGGATAGTTTGTATTCCCTTGGGATGTTAAAACACTTTTTACGTGGGCGAAGCCGCGGGCAGAAGCTAGTTCTCAATAATTCAATAATTCTTCGTAGAATTTTGATGGGGTATATTGTTTTTGAAATTATCTATTCACAAAATATCGAGATTTTATAACCTTGCACGATTTATTACAAACTTACGGTGTTTGTAATAATCCGGTTGTATAACCGAAAGCTAGTGTAGACTTCCTCCATTGCATTCATATCTTGATAGCATGTTTTATTTTAGATAGGCTCACGCTTAACCTCAACTGCATTATGATACTCAACTGCATCATAATGCAGTTGAGTATCTTATGTCTAAGTATCATTTTATTCTTCATAACGTGAAGATAAGATTTTCTTGTAACTGGCATGTTACTTTCTGCAGCCGCTTACGCATATTACTTAGAATCAGTTACACACACGAGCCTCTTGTTTAATCATCGAGCAATCCATAAACGGATAGCATCTAAGAGAAATGTGGCATCGAGATCAAATTCACCACATTGTTACTATTGTAGATTATTATTCGCATATCTGTCTCAACGCTCCGGCGCAAACGGATGTCGGGGGAGAAAACTTTGATGTTTTATGTGTTTTCGTACATATCCGCGTCCATTCACGACCGCGACGCGACGCGACGCAAGTTGACGCAACACTCATATTTACGACGAATTTATGTATATTAAATATGATACGATTGGGTTTATACTCAGATGTTGGGTAATCGGGTTGCTTGTAATTTGTAAGCAGGATACGATAAACGCCTTTATCTTGATATTCATTACAAACATTTGCATAAACAGCCATTGAAAGCTGTTATTAAATCTAGCATCTGGAAAATAGTTTTCAAACAATAGGCCTTTTTTTATTTAACGATAGGCTCGCGTTTGACCACTATCTCGCCTGATATCAAGCAATGGTGTGGTCGACGGTGAAGCATGCTTGCCTAGAAGTAACCTATTCACTCTTGACTTTAATGGAATTCCACTCCTTAGCTGTGCGCACAATGAAAGTATTCGCAAAACGCTTTGTACGTATGGGTGGGATGTCCACCATGTACCGGTGGCGCATTGCCGTACGTCTTGTTGTCCGATGATGGAAAGGTCTAGGCGGAATCAAATTGTGCTGTTCCATCGCACACTCCCCGAAATGTAACCGATAAAAAACCGACAGACTGGCCACTCGGCGACGATGTTCAAGGCTTCTAAATATAAAAGGACCTGAAAAAGAACGACACATCGTCGTGATATTTTGTTGTCCTCTTGAAACTTCAATGCATCATACTCTGATTCTGATTGAACGTTCATTGTTACAAACATAACAATAATATCTTACGTTGTGCCTATTTGCACTTCATTGACGTCAATTTGCTTCTATGAGACATTATTATGAGTATTGTTGTCAGCTGTTTAGATACGAGCTGACGTTGGCTAAGTAACGAATTCGCTAGAATTATCTTATCAAAATTAATCACAATGTAAATAATGAATTATCTGTCAATGGTATGCGTTATCATTAGCACCAAGAAACAATGACAGTGAGTGCTAATGAGCGATAATAAACCTTTATTGTTGAGCTACACATAAACTCTTAACGACTTATTTAATGAGATAAGGATCATGATATTTTGGACTGCTTATAGTAAGTTTTCAAACAGACAAACAAAGTGCAATAAACTACAATCGTGCACATACCTATTGTACCTATACAGGAGGCACGTCTAGTCTCGCGAAACGTGACGCGAGTCGGCCTTGGCGGTCGGACTCCAATCGGCTAACGTCGTTAGCATTCGATATTTGCTTGTATCTCTTTTACACTCAATGACTGCGCTGCTCAATCCGTCTCGAATTTCCACACGCAACACTCGAGAAAACTGACACAGCTGGTACCGAAGCGATCGAGAATTTGTACCTTATAGCGAACACCGCAAGGTGCATATCCGCAGATACAACATGGCCGGTTATGGACTTGTGATTCCGGTTCGTCATAATAGTTCTTTCTCTTTTTTCCGAGCTCGCACTACTGCCTTCCAGCCAGTACGGTAAAAGCTTTGAAGAGGTACGGACTGTCACGTAGTGACGTTCAGCTGGACCCGTAACCGAACCCGAGCAAATCGAATAATTAACGACGTGATCTGTTACGATTGCAGTAATAACTGTCCATTCCAATCATCTTGCAGTGCCTTTAGTGATATGTATATTAATCGATAATAAGTTAAAACAAATCAAGTTTAATAAATGAAACTTCACATTTCGTTTCGTACGAAACGGCCACTATTGTTTTCAAAACATATGATTTGCTGACATGTCACCGTAAGTGTAGTGACTGAAAACGGGAGCGGTAACAATTATATTGTGAGTGCGTGTGTTGGATACGGCCCAGTGAACCGCCGGGCCCTTCGTGTGTCTCCAGTGTTGAGTTACAGCTCGCGGTATCAATACTATTGAGGAGCAAGTGACTGATGGAGAATTGTGCTTACTTTGGGAAGGTGGCTGCTAAGAGCGGGCGCCATGCTGGCCCGCGTGCTTGTGTCTAGTGTACGCAGACTCCAGCAAAACGGCGGCTACAGAGACAGCCCCGGTACTCGCACCACAGGTTCGCTTTCTTTACACAAACGTTTACTTAATACTTGTTTACTGGCAAACGTTGATTTTCTAACTTTGAATAATTGCTTGTCAAATACTACAGTGTTCGGTCGTGCATATTCAACAATTTATGGACAAGTTTCCAAGGTAAATTGTGAAGGGTTTAACAGTTAAGCTATTGGATTGATAATGCGTACGGGTGCTGAAGTCGGATAGGTAATAAGTTGTTTGAACAGAATCGACAAGTACAGCGATTATCTTGTTTATAAAACTGGTAAGCGTTAAGTAAACTGAACTATATTTAGACCAAATGTTATCGTCGAAGACGATAAGGAAGCTAGAGAGTATGTCTCGCCACTAAAGATAAATGTTTGTTTTCCCTTCAATCAGCATACAAAACTAACAAAACAAGTAAAAGCTAAAAATTTGAAAACGTATTTCACACAAAAAGTTGTAACAAGGCGTTATTTAGTCATTTGCAAAGTTTGCATGACTCACACTAGAAAGTAGTTTCCGTAATTATTGTCTGCTGTGTGTACACGCTTTAAGTTGTCTTTAACGGAATAACTACCATAGTATTGAACACAAATTCGTGAAAACAATAGATTTGAAACTCTCCAGTAATTGTTGCGATTCATCTGGGTACTGGGCAATTAACAGAAAGTTGTCCCAATACTTTTGTCCTACTTGATACGGGTGTTAGGGTGACAGATAACCTATTCAAAGTGAATATTACATCGCTTTTTGTACGGAAACACATAAATCTTTTCTGTGCTAGTAAAAGAAGGTTGGTTTCAATTTGCTTCGAGACAGTTTACTATCTTATATAGTCAGAAACTTCACCTTCCATTATTGAATTATTGTGTGTGCTTCCACGTTTGCAAATAAGAAAACATAATTTAAAAGCAGAATTATATTAAAGGCGTGTTTTATTTTGTCTATGTCCGTATTACTAATTGATCGTGCATGAACTTTGTCTAAGCATATTATCCTTGACATGTCAGCACACATAGCCATATATTTCGAAAGGTTAACCACCTGCATTCCGACAGCTTTTAAAACGAGTCAATCATTAGATCACGTCATATCATGATTTGAGTTTTAGGCTTGCCAATGAGTTCATGATTAACTGCAACTTGAACTGGCCACAGCCGTAGATGGAAACGATGATATGTTGAATCAAAATCAATTGGTTTAAGAAGACGAATTTCGTATATCCTGAAAGGTTTCAGATGTAAGCATGCCCATCACCTTAACTGCCAGACAACGAGACACAATAGAAAATGTATTATTTGTCGGTCACCTGGCAGTTAGGTGTTACCAAGTTTCAATCATAATGTCAATTCCCAATCTTCTATGACCAAATCTTCATAATCGGTATCTACTCTGTTCCTCATTGCCTCAATTATAATGCATGGCATTGTATTAATCAGTTGCTGTTGTTACTTGTTCCAAACTGTTCGTCTTCCAACATATACGCTGTTTTCCATGCTTAGATTCAAAGCATTGTGCCAAAATTTTTCGACCATCCACTTCTATTTGGCAATAAGCCGGAAAGACGTAAGACCATAGAAGTCATTTCTCAGTCGGTTTGCCTTTAACAGTCATTACCTTACTTTTTTTCAAAATGCCGTATTGTGTTTGGTTACATAAGTCACTTATTATTGTCAGAATGTAGGTTAGGGGACAGTAGCGTTTTCCAAAACAGTATTTAGGACTGCGAAATGGCGGACATTAGTGGTTTGATAGATTAAACTTACTTAACAGCACGCATTACGTTTCAAGGTGGGCAATGGAATTAAGGTAAATTATTGAACGTTTTGTTTTTTGTGCCTGCTTACTGCTGAAGGTTGATTTCGTTACACGGTCTCGGTCTTTTGTTAAGCGAATCAGTTCAGTAAATTATAGACTGAGCATCTTAGACAAACTAATCTCAGCATAATCTGTGGATCTACCTATATAATTTGAATTCACACGTAAGCTAGTCATACCCACTTTTAAACTAACCAGTTGTTCTCAATTTAATACCGAATTCGCCAGAGAGCAATTAAAATACGAGCTCAGCTGCAATAAAATCTGCTTGACATAATAAGTACAAAAAATATTGGTGGTGTAGCTAGAAGCAGGGATCTTGCAATAGTACGATTATTAAAGCAAAAAAAAGCCTTAATTAAGCTTTTTAATTGGTACCGGAATAGTACTGAAGGTCTACCCAGTAGTTTTCGAAATTAGGTCGTCCAAGTAGACATTCTGTCTGGTGCTTCGAAACTTCGTTTTGACAACGCTACCCTTTGCCGCAGGGCACTTAATTTCGGATACGAATTTAACTCGACCTTCCGATGTACGTAAAGTAATTTATTGTCCTAATTTACCTGCACACGGTTTCACTTGAAAGGTCTCTATCAAATTGGCTTTAGTTGTCGTATTGATGTTGGTTCATCCGATTACCACATTATTTGCCTCTGCGTAGTGAGAAGAATTACATTTTCATTTTGATAGATCATCGGCGTGAGTTGTCATGTCACTCGATGTATCCGAGCATCAGCAGTTCGTGCTAGACGTGTCAGGTGTAATTTATCACTCCTCGAATACTACACACGTTTTTAACTTCTTTTAACCCAACCACACGTTTCTAACCCTTTCTAAAATATTTTCGTTCTAAGGAAATGAAAGTGTTAACTTTTCTTGATTAAAAAGTTTTATTACAAAGTCTTGGTTACAAATTAAAACTCTAGCTAGGTCCGCTTTTGATATAGAACTTACAGAAAATGTATAATTGCCAATTTTAGCATGACATTTCCAAAAGTTTCCGTTTGATGAACAGGAAAATTTAGAAGTTAATTGAAGTCGAACTTTGGCCAACCTAATTATTATTGGTTACTTTTACGGGTCTTCTTCACGCCCACTCACAGGTTACTTAACCTTTCTCATAACTTAATGTAAAAACCGGCCAAGTGCGAGTCGGACTCCCGCACGAAGGGTTCCGTACCATTATTGCAAAAAAATCACCTTTGTTGTATGGGAGCCCCACTTAAATATTTATTTTATTCTGTTTTTAGTATATGTTATTATAGCGGCACCAGAAATACATCAGCTCTGAAAATTTCAACTGTCTAGCTATCACGGTTCATGAGATACAGCCTGGTGACAGACAGACAGACAGACGGTCCGCGGACCCGTAATAGGGACCCGTTTTTACCCTATGGGTACGGAACCATAAAAAGTAGTCCAACTAAGTACCGATAGATGAACTTTTGCGTATATCTTCAAGTAACGAACATAAGTATATGTCCTGTATATATATTTTTGTGGTGTACAATAAAGAATATAATAAATAAATAAGCCGCAAGATTTTGCTACGAAAATGATGCTTATCTGCTTAGATTAAATTATCTGTTACTATTTCATCCTACCATATCTTTCGATAGTTTATCTCTTGTCTGACTTCTTTCATTGGAACTTCTGGAGTCTTATCCTTATCTCTTTAAATAAGATATTTTCTCACTAAAGATATCTTGTTGAATGACTAATAGGGACGTTGTCAAAAAATATCAATTTAGTGCGTCAGTTAGATAACCTAACAATATTGGACACGTATTTTTTTCTTTTGTCACGTAAACAAATAAATTGCTACGACGATACAGTGCGTTGAAAAAGCCTGTGACGTCACAAGCCTCCACTCCTGAACTTTGATGAGCTTTATCTTTGTCATTTTTAATTTATTTGATAAAGAAAAAAATACGGGTCCAATATTATTTGATAATCTTACTGACGGACTTAACTGAATTATTATTTTTTACCCGGGGCACATCCCTGTTCACTTAAGATGAGTGCTTTAAAAAAAACAAACGCCTACTGTTAAATTTTAAAACGTCACGCGTCGTTCTATATATAGTTCCTCGTCTAAAACCTGCGGAGCCTTATTACAAAAAGCGGTTTAACCAAAACCCAGGTTTAAACCTTGTTTACACCGTACATTTTAGAGGTTTAAACCTGGGTTTTTAGTTAAACCGCTTTTTGTAATAAGGCACGCGGTGTTTATGTGAGTAAACTCACGTTTACCTTAAGCATGTTATTGAGTAATCCGAGCTCCAAGCCACGTGCTGCAATAACATTTTGAATTGTGAAAAGGTTGCCATAAACTAAAGTGCATAAATAGTTGCCAGCGACAAGTTCTTCGGGTACGGATTTAAATAGAAAGTCAGGAATTTGAATTTGCCTGCTTTGTAACATTGAATAGCGTCTAGCAAACATGCCAACAAAAGTTTTGTTAACAGCAGTCAGCAAAAAATAAAATGAAGATTAAACTTCAATTTATCATCTGCCGCAACGTCATCGACTTCTTTTATCGTTCCTTTTGTGTGGCAGGTGGGCGCCATGACAAAATAAATAATTTCCGGTGAACGAGTTTAAAATACGTTAGCAGCGGGACAAACTGCAGCAGAAGGTTGCACGAGATAAAAACCCAGCCAGAAGCTATTGGTTTAAACTTTTACTTTTAATCAATCGTTTAGCATGCAAAGCCGTACTAAACTCAAGTTAATTTTGTATTGAATATCTAAATAGTTTTGTACCGCAGTTAGTCGTGGCATTGTAGTCACCACGATATCAGAGTCCTTGGGTGCCGAAATGGTTTTTTGTGAGCTCAATTAACCCATGTTCCGTGAACCAGTGCTGTTCTTTCCGTCGTGCCGTTAAAATCGAGAGCACAGCACGAGCAGCGAGTTTCACTCGCAAAGATTTTTTCTACGCAAATCCAATTTTATGCCGCCAATGGCTTTGGCCGTGATCGCTTATTAATTTTATGATCTACAAAATTAATATTACCTCTGTAATGGATATTACTCTATAGACCGGCAAGAAAGTATCACGGAAGGGTTAACTAACCTATGAAGTTTTAACCAAGAGAAAGTGTTACTAAATCGATTAGAAGCATTTCATAAATTATTACTATGCACTCTTAACGACTTGTAACACGTTTATGCAATACCGGTGGTACTAACTGGCACGTGGAAGCGAGACTCTGTCGTTCAAATCGCGATAAGCCATTGCCGTACGTGATGGATTATTCACAGCCACCATATCCAATATGTCAAGTAATTCAAGTTATTTCATATTTATTACGTTCGTTAAAGGTTGTTGTCCGGTTAAAACTCGACTAAAACATCCTGCATATAAAACGTGTTCGTAGAAACATGATTGCATAAAAACCCTGTCCCTTATAAAGTAAGCAACGCTTCGATAGCCACCCTACTGATAAATACAGATGCGGTTGTAGGCGACGATGGCCAGGTATTAACGGTTCGTCGTTCATCCAGTTCTGCCATATCAATTTAATCTACCGGTGCCATCGTTAACGTTAAAACTTTATTCGTATCCATTACCTAGTCTGACGCATATATCGATCGGCTATCAGTTCAAACGCTACGCCGACGCAAGTAAATGTTAGTACCTACTTAAAAACGAATTACAGAACAATGGATGTTCCCATGTGTAGTTTCGAGCCAAATAAGTATAGATGAATAGTTGTGAAGCGATCAGATCGCAGATTTGCTGGCTTTGTTGGGTCTGAACGGTTTGCAGAGGCGTTTATCGTGAGAGGCGACCTTGTGCCGTCTGACATTGGGCGCGCCGATTTCGGACCGAGTTTTGTTGCTCATAGCACCTCTGCGCCCGCGCACCAACCAAAATCATTTTATAGCGTGAGCAAAGCAACTATACTTTGTATCAGCTCGTTATCACTGATGGTGCTCTTTGACTTCAAAGAAGACATTAGCAACAATTTTATCATATAAAGTCATCTTCATATTTATGGTACTCGCGAGGTTTTTGATCCATTCATGATGGTAATATTTTATTTGCTAAGCATTGCACAAGCTACGGGTAACGGCTCGCACCTTATTTACTGTGCGGTGGTGAGTTCCGTTTTGAATTTGCTCAGCGCGCGTAACGCGGTTGGTGTTGTACCAACGGCTTTCTATCTGTTATCTCGAGATCACCACCAATTCAATCCCAGTAGCCGATGCCGGGTACGATTAGGGACTTGTTGATTAAATGTTGTAAAGCTAATAATCCGATTAAACGGCTTGTTGATCGCTTACTCTGCCCCTTTCTGGGTCACCAGAGCTGTTGTCGACGTTATCTTTGTTAGGTTTATGCGATCGGTGCGCTAGAGTTGTGACTCCTGATATTAGTCGAAAGTGTAGGCTCAGGTTTACCATTTAGTATTTTATGTGGGTATCGATAAAGTCACGTTATATGGCATCCATTTTCATGTTCCAGGCTAATGCCACCAACCGCATGCGAAGTGCTGCGGTTGTTTGCCATCTACGGTGCATTCGTCTCGAACGAACGACGACCTAAGAATTTCTATGATTTATGAAATCAGTCGGATCTGACGGTGGTTTAGTCTATATCTTCTATAGCAGTTTAAGGTTTGTAAAACCTTTAATTGAACAAAATAAAGTAATAATGAATTAGTTGGTCCTATTAGGAAAGCGATTACTATAATAGATCATTCATTTATTAATACCAGTAAAGTAATAAGCATGGCATGTTTTAAATAATTCATCTGTTTACAGGAAGAAACTATAGTACCCAAAGGAGTTAAAATTATGTCATTCAATACGGCAACAGTCACGCGAACTTACGCTTCAACATATATAGAAAGTGTCAAATGCTTCGCATATGTCCGTTGTGCTGAATAACTAACACTCCTGTTCATTGTACCTTACTAAATATTTCTTGTTACATTTCAATGGTAGCTTGGCTTGCACTAAATATCTGTACTACATAGTTGCAATTGCTTCTGTAATACTTGAAACTCGCTGTGGAAAGCGCATCATCCATGTAAAGCCACCTTTTATGATTTCCAAGGAAATCAAGATTTTTGGCTGGCTGTAACGGAATTTGGGGTAAGGTCAGCAACCGCAGCCGCGGAGATGTGAAATGTGATTGTTTTTGTACGTTTCTGATATCAGTATGTCTGCAATGAAGTTGTTAGTTGAATATAAAAACAAGCCGAAGTCGAGACATGTTTTTATTTTATCCGGTTTCATATAAAGCAATTCAAGCGGTGTCATATAGGACGTGAAGCTAAATAAAATGGTTTCCGTCGTGAAGGGTGATGCCATTAGACATTGAAAAAAAGAAAAACTATTTATTTGTGACCCGCACAGGAGACACGAGATAAGCAAAACACAAGCAATAGTAAAAATAATAAATCCCGCGCGAGACCAAAAAGGCTCCTATCTCAGCTTGTGCAACGATATTAAAAAGAAAATAATGCTGCGCTGATATTGTGATAGGGCCCACTGTTGATGTCATTGGTGACTTGGTGGACGGTTCACGTTTGATTGCCCGAGACGAGGATACCGCTCATGCAGAACCGACTTCCATATTCAATGTAAACTTTAGTTACAGCAATATAACCTAACACTTTTCTGTCTACGTTCTAAAACATTGATTTCAATGACAACGTAACCGCATACGGTAATTTCGTGAATTGACGCAATTTTCGTTGCATTGCAAGAAAACCAACATTCACAAATGAAGCTTATATTTGTTTTTGTGGTATTGGCTTCAGCTATAAACATTTTTCTAGTGTGCGTTAAATTTAACAATGGAAAAATGTTCCGAAATGTTTGTGCTTGCGCTTTGTAAACCAAGCTGACCATAAAATGAAACTTTCAAGCAAACAAGTGTGAATAGATGTTGGTTTTAGCTTTTAGTTATGAACAGGCACTTCAGTGGCTACTCGCACCTAGACATGTTACTTTAACTTAACGCAACAAATTGATGACAAGATAAAATTAAATAATTCCGATTTTAATTTTTATTTCATGCTTTTTAAACTACATATAATGTACCTACCTAGTAGCAGGCACGTTTCAATCGACAATATACACGTAATAATGACACGATAAATTAAATATAAGATTAAATGATTTTATTTAATTGATTTTATTTAAACATAGCTAAGAACACTCTCAACAAAGTCACCTTTCAATCAAAAAAAAAACTAAATCATTATCGGTTCATCAGTTTAGGAGCTATGATGCCACAGACAGATACACAGCATTACACGTCAAACTTATAACACCCCTCTTTTTCCGTCGGGGGTTAAAAACTAAAAAGAGATAAATAAAATCTTTTTCACATAAAAATCAAACCGACTTCCAAAACAAAACACTACAAAGTGAAAAAAACCTTTTCCGAAGTAGGTGTCGAAAAACTGAAAACAATGACAGACACCAACTTCGGCAAAGAAATAAATTTTTCGCTTTGTAGTTATTTATCTCTTTTCATTTTGGTAGGCTATACTTTTTCTTTTTTTTTTTTTAGTACATCTCATGACGATTTCAATAAGCCCAAACATGACTAGGATACATTGTTTTATTTCGGAGTTCTAGTGCCTACCTTCTGGCTTCATCATCAGATCAATTCGATACTACCATTTTCATCAGTATATACCATTTATTTATGACTATTTGCTTCATCATAGTCGGTTAACTATTAGATATAGGTTCCAGTTGTCTTATAATAAATCGATTATTTCTGAGTGCAAATGTTTGCATTGTTGATGAAAATACCAAAATCGCTATATATATATCGCCCATAATATTTGAGGATTTCCCTCGATTCTTCCAAGATCACATCATTAGATTGACCTGATGACCATGGGACCACCTGGGAAGAATACCCTTTCAAACAAAAGAAAAATCTAAATCGGTCCAGGCGTCTTTGAGTAATCGTGAAAGATAAATAAAAAATGGATTCCGACGAATTGAAACCTCTTTCTTTTTTGAAGTCGGTTAAAAATATGCTTATTTAGCAGATTTTTTAAAACTATCTTTGCTTCTGAGTTTAGTCTAGACTCTAGTCTAGAATAATCTGTTCCTTTTCATAAGTTGTCTGGGCTTAATACAATTGTATCACAAAACGTAGCCAACGATTGCTAACTCATGTACGGTTATTGTTTGCTTTGAGCGCATATCGGTCGGTGTTTACATAAGCGAACCAACAATACTGTTCATGGAACAAATTGACATTGTGACTTCTGCGAACCACTGTCATGTAAACTGCACCTAACTATGCATATTGAGTTTTTTTTTTTTTGTTGACCTTTAGGCTCGCGTTTGACCACTATCTCGCCTGATGTTAAGCGATGACGTGGTCTACGGTGATGCACGCCTGCCTAGAGAAGAAACCTATATAGAAACCTATTCACTCTAGACTTACAGACCCCAAGGTTGTAGCTATTAGGGAACAAAGACTCCGGAAGGGAATTCCACTCCATAGCTGTGCGCACAATGAAAGTATTAGCAAACCGCTTTGTGCATATGGGAGGCATGTCCACCATGTACCGATGGCGCATGGCCGTACATCTTGTAGTCCGATGATGGAAAGGGCTAGGCGGCATCGAATTGTGCAGTTCCGTCGCACACTCTCCGAAATGTAACCGATAAAAAACTGAAAGGCTGGCAACTCGGCGTCGATGTTCGAGGCTCTGGAGCTTTGAGGCGAGGTTTGAGTTTGATACCACATTAAAATTCTATGCTAATCATTAATTCTTGTTTAGCTTGTCGTTTTAGTCTATTCTAGTATTGATTTATACATTAGCTTCATGGAAACGCAGACTGGCTGTACCGATGCCTTCCTCTGTATAGAATCCAATAGTGTCACATTTTGTAAGTTCAATGCAGTTCTGTAGATGTTCTAACTTTTGACATTTAACGACATGCTCTTTAATATCTCTGCCGAATTCCATACCGATCTCACTACCTTTTGTTTTGATTTCATCGCCCATTTCTGAATGTTTCCTTTGTAGGTTTCCGTACCCGAAGGGTCTAAACGGAGCCCCACCTATATTGTATTGCTGTTACCCACGTATCCGTCTGGTCGTCTGTCCGTCGTCTGACACACGGGTTTTACGGCCAAACGGTTGGCCAAATTTTCACAGTATTAAGCATTTTTTTTGGCCCAAAGCTATGCAAATAGTCAAAAATATTTTTTATATTTTAAACGGGGTCTCCATGCAGACATATAAAGGGGGCGTGAATAAAAAAAATGTCCTACCCCATCGAGTGGGGTATCGTTGTTTAGAGCTCGTTGAGATAAATACCGTTTTTTTTTAAGTAAATGAATGACAAGCCATCAAAGTCAGTTTTTTTTACAATTCTTTTTCCGAAATATTTTTAACTTCCCATTGATCTATGAACTTAAAATTTGGTGATAATGTTTATTATTACACATTACGCTTTTATTAGCTTGGTATGTATCAATGTAACGGAATCTTTGAACGTGATTTTCACCCCCTTGAAAACGTCGGATTGATTTGAAACTTTGCACACCTATCAAGGACCGATGACAATGCAATAATTTAGTCAAAGTCAAAGGCAAATATATTTATTCAACTAGGCCAATAAGCGACACTTTTGAAAGTCAAACAAAAATTATAATTTACCTACAAGTAATAAAAGTTGATTCTACCGTGCGCGTTTAAATTGTTTGTCCCATTAGCCTTACCAAGATCTTCAGGATTAGCGACTTTTTAGTTCAATTTACCATTAAACCTTGTTTTTTAGTTTTTAGAACTACAATTTATTATGCCTATTACAGCCAACTTAATTTTACTTTTTGGTACGAAACCCTGAATGTGCGAAATCAGACACGCACTTGGCCGGTTTTGTATCTGCGTCACTGTTGTTCTAAAGAGGTTGCTCAATATTGACTGTTTAATGTCTTGTATTGTTATTGATTGACGTCGTTGCATCGAGAAGTGCAATGCACTAATGATATAAAAGATTTTTAACTACAACAGTATTGACATCACGTAATTCAGAAATCGTAAAACGCGAATGAGTTACATTTAGTTATTGCTATAAGTTTCGATCCATTGCATCACGACGATAATAATATATTTTGATGGTATTATTAAAATAATAACCGTAAATGTAACATTGTACCTACCGTTACATAAAATGAAGTATAATAGAATCGCGGTGATGTAAGCATTTCCCATATTTTGCAACCTTAAATGAAACTATGCCATATTAATTAATGGTCATAAGCGTTTTATCTGCTCACTGTTTTGGTATTTTGTTTTTGAGATATTCCGCTGTGGTAATACTCATTAAGTTTTCTAGATTACGGCTAGATGGTAGTGATATTGAAATTTCTTAATCACTTAAGTGTTGGACTGGTTCATTACCTGTTCAATTGCACGTACAATAATTTACACGTTACTTTAATTAATGTCAACAAGTGAAACTTCCATGTGGAAATCCTTTGCTTGGAAAGTAGGTATAGGTTTAGTACGTTGAAAGTTAATTGATGAAGCCGTAAACTGCTATGGAGAGACGGAGGGAAGGTTGCCTTAGGTATAACAGTTAATAATGCTTAACGACCAAGAGGAAATTACACACTACTTACAATTTACATCTATTATGACAACACGAAACTGATATAAAAAGAATCTGCCGTAACCAGAAGCTGTCCTTAACCGAATAAAAGGAAGGTTTTAAAAGCTCTTTAAATATAATCGAAAATGGCAACCTGGAGTTGCATTATAGACCAAAAGGTTCGCTTGCTTCTCATATTCGCCAACTTATATGGCAGCATAAAAGGACGTATGCAGGTCGCGTAGCGATGAGTTGCGCAGATATAGACGACCTGCTGTTAATGTTGAGCCACTTGTTAAGTCTTCTGTGTTAAAACATAATACAGATGTTTATAACGTTTCTTAAACAAACAGAACAATGAGCCCTATAGAGTTCCAGCGATTAATTGGAATTGACATTGGCACTCGTGACTCCCACGGCTCCACCCGCGTGCAAACTGTTGACTCAGCTATATTATTATGGCGACACCAATACCTAAATGAACCTATACGAAAGGATGGAACAACGAAGGCGGATCGTGTTGCGATGAGTTGCAAAACATGTTCTTTAAAGTTCGATTTGTTGAACGTAAAGAATTACAACAACAGGTTAGCAGCAGATGAACTAGAATTTATAAATGTTCGATTTATATTCTTGTACCTATCGTTTTTCTCGTCTTTCGGCTCTCTGAATGCTACTTAACTCCTAACATGAATCAAAAGGATGATTCTTCAGATGCTATTTTTGCCAACGCCGAAGCTTGTCCTTGTTTTGTCCAAAACCGCTTGCAGAGCAAAAGAGTAGGCTTTATAACGTGTAAAAGCATTCTATAGGCATTAGCAGAAACAATCAAGTACTATTATCTGTATTTGCACCAATGGTATTCGTTCATCCTTGACTGGCACCTGTAGTCTTTAAGTCTTGTTGGAAGCCATAATTAATACGATGTTGACATGAAATAATAAAAGATTTCTAAGGTAGGTTTATGGTCCAAGTTATTTAGCTTAATTACTGGTTGGTAGACCATTAACGAAATTACCATTAACCCATTCCATTTTACTCTCACAAATATAAGAGCACAGAAATAGCCGATCTGTGTTTCAATTTGTTTTTCTCTGACCACTATGGAGAACATTGTCAGTCTTTATTTTCAATTTCCAGGACCGTTGTATACCATATGGCATTACAGAATTCTAATGAATAAATTAGAGTACAGACCGCCTTCAAAGGCAATCGACATTGAGTCCTTGGAGTTTTTTTTTTGCACTGCTTTCGTATTTTGCGATATGTGTAGATTTGTTTAGAACCATAATCGTTAGAAAACTTCGATCGCGATCTATTTAGTCACGATTCGTTATTTTTTTTTGGGTTGGTTTAATTTTAACCATTTGTTCCAAATTCCAATATTAACTTTATAAATGGCTTCTAATTGTGATTTAAAAGTTATGTTTATATTTGTCGACTAATAAGTGTTATTCTTCTTTACAGGTAAGCATGTCTAAAATTCTAAATGCTGTGTTGGAAATGAATGAAAAGCGTTTGTTATTGTAAGTAATATAAACGGTTACTTCATCACGTAAACAAAATAATTAACCTTTGTGCCGACAATTATTTGCATCGGTTTATTTTTCTTAGCAACGATTAACTGCACTTGTACTAAAAATAGTCGTATCTTTATAATTTTACGAGCGAGATATGTAATCCTAACGACTGGAATTAATAATCACGTCCTGCTTGCTTTTATGGGACTTTCACTTAAGAATTAGCTATAAACATGGATTAGGCATGGGTACTCCATGTCTTTTCACCGTTTAGATGACTCTTACGACCGTAGGTTAGATAACATTTTTCAAATTCTACCAATAGAATATCCATATAATATAGAAACCGTTCTACCGGTATATTACCGTATATATTACTACAAGAAGTTTTTATCTTGTTTTCTCTCATATTATATCCTCTGTCCGTGATACTGTGTCCTAGAACCAAAAATTCGAAGACATGTGACATCCACCAACCTGCACTGGGCCCGCGTGGTGGATTACTGCCCATTCCCTCTCACAGAGAGGAGGCCTGTGTCCCAGCAGTGGAAACATTAATAGGCTGATGATGTGTGTGATGTGATGTGATATCCTCTACATAAAGTATCCCAAAAACAACGGTTCTTCTTCTAAGAAGACCTACCGTTATACTTTTTACCAGTCCTCCCAGTGCATTCCTCGATCATAAACAGAACAGTCCAACCTAGCCTAAAAAGAATAAAACACACTCCTAGATCTGCCCTCACAATGAACTCGAAGAGTACGATTGAACGTTCAGTCGCGTCAGAGACGAGTGTAATTCAATTACCGGCACCTCATAAATGGGTTAGTGGCCCGGCTTCCCCGCTACACAGCAGTAACAGGCGTCATATCATTATCACATTACCAGTTATGTTGTTTTCTCTTGTGACCTTCTCTGGAACTGTTTCCTGATTAAACTGGAAAACGGGAGGTATGACAGTTGTCTAGGGACCGATAACGCTGAATATAGACCTTTGTTCTACGTTATCATCATTTGAGGCTGTTTGTCTCAATATTTTGTGCGATCCTGCTACCCTTTTTAGCCCAGTAGTGTCAATTGGCTCACACGATATTCTACCTTGGTATAATATAAATTTTGCTCCTAAATATGAAAAAAACTCTAGTATCTCACTAGTTAACCTCCACATTTTTAGGTTCACCTTAATTTTAAGTGAGCAATTAATTTATTGTCCAGAATAAGAATGAGGCCAGTGCGTTTTGCTGTAATTTTACGCAAGCAGGATACACATCACATTCATGAGTCGCCAATCTTTTCCAAGGTTTACACGGTCAGCACCGTGTGAAAATATTGCTATATATAGTTCTTATCGCTACGCTGCTAGCTTCAAATTGTAAACAATATTAGCCTTTTATATTCCTAATAGCTTGCCAGGCATATCAGGTAGATGGAATTTAGAAAATAGGTGTATTCACGTGACTATCGGAATTGAATAAGTATTGTGCAGTAGGAGTTCCTCAAGGAGCACATCCAAAATGTTCAGTCACATGATTGATCTCCCGATTGAATCAGAATTCTGGATTGAAATTATGTTTATATACTTTCCTTGACTATTTTCATCACTTTTATATTTAGTGACGAATTTTATACCTTTTGATGAGTAAGAATTACGAAGAATTTAGTTATAAATTTTCATAAAAGATCCTCATGATCTTATCTATAACTTACTTCAATATTTAAAACAACAAAGAATCATTTTGAACCAACTTTGCGTTCTTGGTATCTACTAAAGTTCTATTACTGAAGTTGATAGCCCCAATATTCTTCGAATACACTCTTAAAAGTATCGGATATTACTCAACATCAAACAACGAAAATACGCAACGGAAGGGAGCAATGTCAACCAATTCGTTCGGCCATTCATCATATTAAGTGATATTTATTGTCAGCTCAGGGGTGTAAATCAACAGGGGAGCTGTTCCCCCCGCAGCTATGATTTAATTTTATCCGAAACAAGTTTGAGTGTCTCCTATTACAAAAAGAAATTTTCATATTACACATTTCTTAATGGCCAAGTGGTTAGGGGCGTATTTGGTGCCCTCTCTCTATTCCAATTACTGAAGATTGAACAGAGTGGGCATAGAAAAGGACGTCACTTCAATCGGCCACTTCGATTTGGTTTAATTTATAAACCATAATTCTGAAGTTATTGCCGTACTTAGCTATCTTATAGGAGTTGGCTAATGGGCCTAAGTAACAACCTTTTCCTGCCACAATCGAAAGTTGAAATCAAAGACAACTCGACTGACGTCTAATTTCTATTTTAGTGTGCAGATGGCATTTAGTATCGGTATGCCGTATGAAATAACAGCTTGCGTGGATCGACACATTCGGGAGGAGATATGGAACGCAGCGATTTGAATTCGATATAACATGCGTTGGAACGACTAACTTTCTACTTTTTTTCTCCTTAGAAATCGCGAGAAAGCATCTGTTTGCATAATTAGCTGATTAAAAATATATTCAATTGGAATGTTGTGTCTTCAGTCATTTGGAATATCATCTGTAAATGGTATTGCTAGTTTTTATGTAGACTGACGACAAGTTTGTATTTAACGTACGAGTAATTTCATATGTGCAAAGGGAAGGTCATTTTATGCAGGTAATGCTATTAATTCTGATCACGCGATCTCTTAATATGTGGGCTGTGCAAGCTGGTTTTATTGTTTTAAGTAGATACTCGGTAAGGAAAAAACTGTGTGAAACTCGTCGATGGACGATGTTTACGTAGACCGACATCGAGATGATACTAGAATCCAAATAAAGTTGACTTTGAGTTGCGAAATCTGTTGGCTATACTAGCTGGGAAGTTCGATAAAACAGTGAAGAGCAACAGTTTTTAACGTCAGTTTTCTGATTTATAAAAAACTGTTGGTTTTTTTTAGCGAGATAAGCATATTGTCAAATAAAATAATATAATTCTAGTAAAGATTGTCTTACTTTTGATACTGGCTTTCCAATGATTCTCAAATCTATTATCAGTTTCAGAGCAATTGTTTCGAATTCGATGATGTATTTGTTCATACTTATAGTAAAAAACCGGCCAAGTGCGAGTCGGACTCGCGCACGAAGGGTTCCGTACCATTATCGCAAAAAACGTTAACAAAATCACGTTTGTTGTATGGGAGCCCCACTTAAATATTTATTTTATTCCGTTTTTAGTATTTGTTGTTATAACGGCAATAGAAATAGATCATCTGTGAAAACATGAACCGTGATAGTTGAAAGTTCAACTGTCAACTATCACGGTTCATGTGATACATCCTTGTGACAGACAGACAGACGGACCGCGGAGTCCCGTTTTTACCCTTTCGGTACGGAACCCTAAAAAGACAATACAGAAAAGCTAGAGACCAAAACCCTTTGATTTTATTTATTGGTTGAACCGTTGGTCTAATGTCACGTCACGCCCCAACTATCAATCGTCCAGAACGTTCGTCAAAACAATTTTTTGTCGTAGTTTATATTTTTAAATCCGTTTTTACAATCGTATAAAACAACGGATGACATCGGCGGACGTTACGGGACATAATTCCGGAAGCAAAAAATGTCATTCCAAGTTTTTTAGCTACAGTTCATCTTATTGACTATAATTCGATATGTTTCATTTAACTGCTTACAAAATATAATATTTATCTCAAATATTTTATATTTACACAATACTTTAGTAGCATTTTTTATATCTCTAGTATCAAAACTGTAATCGCCTTGAAATGTCACATGATACTGCTGTCATTTGATAAAGGAGGACAAAAAGTATCATGTATCGGATTTCGATTCAACTGGATATTTCAGCTTTATATTAAAACGGATTGTTATTTTATTCAGCCTTCTTTGTTCCAATTTTGGGGTAAGGTTTCGGTGTGTTTCCGTCGTCTGTATTGTTGCCCAATAGTCGCTATTCCAAATTGAAGGCGTTGACTTTGTCAATGTCAACTGAATTTTATTGTAAGATTGTATGGCCAATGATGAGGAGGAATGAAGAGGAACACAAAAGTCTTCTTCTGCGTGGCTCAACTCTGTTCTCTCTCTCTTTTTTCGGTTTATCTCCTTGCTTAAAACGAACTTGACCTTTTACTTATTACATTTGGCGGCCATTGGACCGGTTATCTTCGATTTGGTGCCTGCTGCAGTCGTTTACGTATATATTCTTACTTTAATCATGGGCGGAAAATCATATCAGCTACTGTATACCCAGTATACCCCACTGTCATACCTTATGGACATTTGAATTAAAATGAATAATGTTTTTAATCAAATAAAACCTGTTTGGAATCTATTGTAACATCCAGCTGGGTCCCCGTCGATGACGTCACTTCATAGTGTGCGCGCGCGCCGTGGACCGTGACGCCGCTTCCGCCGCTGTTTCCGCCTTCCACCACAGAATTATGTGAACTGTTCAATCGGATTTAATTTCGTAATAAACTTTAAAACGGGTAATGTCTTCAATAACTAGCCGCTAGAACCACCGCTCTGTCTTATCGGCTCCTAGTCCTACATTATGAAGAAGGTCAAGTATACTTCAGCTTTGTTTACTTCATATCCATTGGCTAGAGCAAAAAACTCTTCATTATGTATTTGGAACACGAACGTGATCTGTGTCAAATATAGTTTTTATTAAAGGATTTCTATTGCATCGCGTTCGAAGCGAATCATTGCATTGGCCGTTAGATTAATTAAAACATGAATCATAGCTCGGGGAAGTCAACAGAAAGTCGATACTGGTATTACTTTATAAAACAAGACATTATTGAACCACAAGAAACCAGAGCTGGTCGGGTCGGACGGCCGCGCCTCGCCTGATGTCGTTTCGAGTGACATATTGCCACATGATACCGCATTATCGGATTTCGTCGTGCACTTTAATTAGCGCGTAGAGAAATGCCTGCTTGGCTCGTGGTATCACTCCATCTTAGCCATATTTCTGGTCTAAATATGAATGCGGATAGCTGTGAGGCCTCGTTTCGAGTGTAACGGACGCGAGCGCGCTATTGTGCACTCTCGTGTGCGCATACCTAATTATTTAAGGGAAGCTGCAGTTATGAATATGGAATTACCCACGTTCGTTGTATATTTTGCTATGAAACTGTTCCGAATGAGAATTAGTCATCTAGGTCGAGGCGAATTGAATACGCGAATCTAGGATTCGCAAAGCAGAATAAACGCTAATAAGATTATATAACACCTTCACCGATGTATATTCTGCCTGCCGTCTCAACAAGCCTGGTAATGGTAAACATACACGTTGATGACTCATTCAAAAGCGGGTACTGTATTGTGTAAAGTTTTACCATACAAGTTTACTGACCCTTTAAGCGATTAGCTGTACGGTATACAAAATCTATATAAAAGCTTATCCAAGACTAAATCAAGCAGTATTTTTTTTTATGTAGCTTAAATCCGAACTCTTCCATATGCCGTAAAATCCTAAATATAGAGAGATTAGGATAGACGGGTTCCATTAAATAAACTATTCATCAAATCCTTCCATTCAGCGCTTTAGAGCACACTGAGATCGAAATTCAACTTATCTCATTCAGAAGTTGAAAATTCCTCTTTACTAGAACATGTGGGTATATTAATATTAAATATTTTATCTTAAGATCCCGTTTCTTATAAACTTGACAGCTTTATTTTTGGACTAAGTTTTATATTTTCTGAATCTTCGTTGCCATTTTACTGAAGAAACCTCTTTATTTTAATAATCTTCCAAAGAAACAAAGCGGTTTTGGCAACGCCGCCGTTAATGGAGCAATTTAAAACAGGCGGATTTATTACAACAAGAAACAAAACGGAAAGTTGTTTCACGTAGGTCGATTTCCTGGTTATGTAATGCTTTATTTTAGAGTTCACGGTTAATTATATTAATGTTGCATCACTCTCCATTATCTCTACTTATCAACACCGATAGTCCGATAAATTGACATTCTATGAGTCATGAATTAAGCCCATTAAACACTTGGGCTATAGAAAGTGTTGACAACGATGTCATAGAGTTTCGTGTAACCTTTTACGAAACGTGTCGTGCATGTGAATTATTTATTGTGCAGCTCGATTTTAATCCGCTCTACCGATAACGAAATGAATTACACAGGATTTTGAATTAAGAGGCGTGAGCCAGGGCTGAGGTGAAAGTGTCCCACTCACAGAACAATCGATTGTCGTTCTTTGAAGTGTCACTAAGATATATGATAGATATCTCAGACTAAGACTTCCTAGAAGCTTATGTCGCAATATAAGCATACTTTCAACACACCAGGGTACCTAGATCACGTCAATCACAGTCCGACGCTACACAATTAACATCCAGTAGAAAATAAAACAGATGTAATTACGGTGAATTTCACTGCATCTGATTACATTTGTGCTGGAGTAAATAAAAGTACGGCGATTGTGGGAGGTGAAGAATTATGGTAAAAAGTTTAAAGTCGACCCAGATTACCGACCATGGCGCCGGTCGTGGACGTTTCCTTGTTTATACGATTATGCCTTTCCACAACACTCGTTATGTTTATGGTCAGACAAATAAGAACTGTTAGATTTAATTGGAAAAAGACCCCCTCGACGAATGATAAACAATCATGTTTGTGTCATTATTGTGTTTATTTTTTAGGGTTTCGTACCCTAATGGTAAAAACGAGACCCTAGCTATTACGAAGACTCCGGGGTCCGTCTGTCTGTCTGTCACCAGGCTGTATATCATGAACCGTGATAGCTAGACAGTTGAAATTTTCTCAGATTATGTATTTCTGTTGCCGCTATAACAAAAAATACTAAAAACAGAATAAAATAAATATTTAAGTAAGTCCCATACTATAAAAACACGTTTTTTTTTTGCCGTTGTTTGCGATAATCGCACGAAACCGTTCGTGCGCGAGTCCGACTCGCACTTGGCCGGTTTTTCTTTTACATCAATACAGACTTGTTTTGAGATAATAAGTCAGAGGAACTCTTTATAAGATACTTTGTAGCTTAAGACAACATAAGAAGTCATTATCTTCTCCTTACGTGCACATGGACGCATCAGGTCGCAAGCTCATTAAAGTTTTACAGTCACTCCTCCGGGAGTTATTTTTAAGTTACAACCAAACACGGTGTTCGAAGTTTGTATACTTGGCTTCACCTGAAACATCTAGCGTGTCGAAATAGTTAAAGCGATGCAACAACGTCTATTTCTGTTTCGGGAGCACCGACCCATTGTCGAATACACTTCATTCACAGCTGTGATGATTCACGGCATTGTTCGCGCCCACACTTGAAACTCTCTAGACTCCCGGCCATGTGTTATCAAAGTTCTTACTTAGACAGTGCCGACACAAGCCGACCCACTTGAATCTGCCGAAAGCGATATCGTTCATCTTTTGTATTGCAAGAGAAACTTTGTCTAAGCTTTTTTGTTCGATGCTTTTCAGCAGTTTTTTGTGAAGTACGATTTACTGTAGGGTGTGAAAAAGGCTCCGTTAGGCCACTCGAAGACACATCTAGTACAGGACCAGAGTGACACAAATAGCTGACGGAAAAGGCAGTGGCCTGTGTGACTGAGGGGCCGGTCTCATTAGTTCCGTTAAGGAGACTTAAGCGTGCCACTGCAACTGTACAGCTGACGCTAATGCACTAAATGTAGCAATTATACATTAAAATACCAGTTACATTGACTCATTGGCCGAGCAAATGAAGAATACAGTAAATTCTTGACGCACGATCTGTCCATAGGAAAGCAAATAAATCAATGTGTTGTTAAATAAAATAGGACATGTCATGTTCCCGATATCAATATAAAGCGTTTAAATTAATACGAAAGCTATAAATAAGGTTATCAATCATGTTAAATGGCTTTATCTTCATTTGAATAGGTGCTAAGACCGTGCCTGGACAGATGTCTGAGCCATTAGTGGCATGTGTTTAAGTAGTACATTTAATGATTCATTTCATACGTACAATTTGGTGTGTATATTGACGGCACTTATGAGTCGTTCACCGAGTTCTAACATCAATTACACCAATTGGTGTTATCTCGGCTGAGTGCATCTGTGAGCACTTTTCGTTCGAGCAATAAACCAATGTTTTACACACGCAATACTGTTCTTTGAACGATCGGTATCTTAATTCCTACTTTTCTTTGTGTATAACAAATATTTTATTGGTATATAAATTCTTACTGATTCAATTTGGTCAGGTTTAGGTCAATATTCGTAATATTGCCCTGTTGGCCTTGCGCTGCCGCTGATTAGAACGCGTTTTAGCTTTGAACTGGAAATACATAGTTCATTTTATCGCAGACCATTCTTTGTTGTTATTGTTCCGTAAAGTGCATTTCAGTGGTATGACCAATGTTATTTATTCTCCCATGATTGACTAGGAAACGTCTAGATTCAAGACTGATCGATGATATGATGAAAGTGACAATATTTCCTCAATATTCAGTATGTCCGTAATATACTGGTTCGTTTATGTTTTTAAATGATAGAGATTGCTGAGAAACGGAAGTTACGTTTCATTAGTTTTCCACGTTCTATTATAATATATCACTATTAAGTACATTCATTGCTATCACCCGCAGCTGTTGATCTTCAAAGAAGTTATGAAATATCGAATCCTTTGTAACTGGTATCAGCAGATTTCAAATCAACTCGTTTATTGGAGCGATATAAACCAAACTCTTTATCAGCATATCTTGGCAGTAGAGATATTTACTAATGTCAGTCAATATTACTGTGAAGTGGTGAAATCTATTGGAACTTTTGGCAATTTAAAGGTTTTTGGAGATTTTACGGCAACAATGAAGTTCCTTCTACTAAGCTGAGCTTGACATGGGTAGACATACATAAACATAATCTTACTTGCGTCAAACATTTCATTATGTTGGACTAAACTTTGGCACGTTTACCCATCGTCTTCAAACAATAGAAGCGCTGCTGGCGTGAGTTTCATCGTAGCTCATAGACAGCTATGAGCTACGATGATGCTTTACAACATTTTCTGAAGTATTATCTGGAATTTAAGTGAAAACGTTAATGTTGTTTTAATCGTCTGTGTCTTCGCTATTTCGATTACTTTCTCTTTCAGATTTTCAGATGTTTTGCCTAAAAAAGATTTACGTTCCGGTTTTGTTTTTTAAATTCATTTTTGTTTGGTGTTGTATGAAAATAAATGGCTTCGCGCAAAATAATTGCCAATTTGTATCAATATTTTGTAGTATACTAAAGTGGAGTCCATTAAAAATTGCTTAGACCACATTTTTTCAAACATGTTAAAAAAACATATTTACACACATAAATTCCATTCGTTGAATTTAAGTTTTGCAACAAAATTAAGAAATTACATAACATGTTAGAATATATGCTGCATAAGGAATTGCTAATTAAATAATATTACAAGTAATTAATTATGCTTGTATTACAAAGGTGAATCACTGCAAGTGCATTCAATGGTGTCGTATGTCCCGTTAAGTTAGCAGTAATATATGCAATTGTCATTATGAGCAAATGGATATGAATAATACAATGGTTCAATTTGAATAATTTGTTGCTTTTTTGATTAACAACTCTAAAATTTACATGCATTGATGATTATATAGACACCTAATGGTATTTCTTCAATAGCTATTCCAACTTGTAATAGTTATGACGAACATAAAAAAACTTACCAATATCTAATGAATGCTACCCGTTAAGTTTTGAAACATGTTTGATAACAATTATTTAATAACTCATGGACAGTAACCCTTTCATTTCATTTGCATACTTGTTGCACGGAACACCAGTATGTAATCAATTGTGAACATCGTAACAATAAGTAAGCACATAAATATACCACCTATATTTTTCGTGTAATTTTAGTAATTGATACGTTTCGTTTCGGGCCATTGTAAAAGATAATGATCGTGGTGAAACGTTCCAGCAATTATTCATCGTGTTTAATGGAATCTAGTTACAAAATGTCTAACGATCTCTGGTTTTGATGTGTCCTGTCTTGTCATGTGGATCGGTATGGCATTAGTGGTTTTATTACGGACGGTACAATGTGCCTAACGAATGACGCACTAGGCCGGGTTGCGGCAGACACTCAGCCGTAACTTGGGCACGCCCTATTCGTTGGTTAGCGCACCTGGCTGCTTATGCGTTATCTGCTCATGATTATTCTTTGGCTCGTGCTACGTGTTATATATAATTTATATCTTAATATTATGTTTTGTTTGTATACACGGTATTGCTTTCGTAACCTTCATGCGATTCTCATTTCGTATCATGCCAAGAATCAGAAAGGATTTCAATAATTTAGTTCCACATGATTCAACATTTCTGCAACTTACCGACTCGTGACTGCAATTAGAAAATGTTATCCAATATTTACTTGATTGAAACGCATCCGTTCCACCGCACGAGATTAATTGGGATAAATACGTTTCGCACGTTGCAATTCATCAGCGATTCGGAATAGATGGTGGGTGCAACAATCAGGCGCCCACGCTCGCTCTGAAACAATGCGCCGTGAATGAGCCGCTAAACACAGCCATGTATGGCACAACATCCTACGAGTCAATTCTAATAATTTATTGCTTGTATGTAAACAGAAACTATGTTCTTTTGTTCAACATTGTGAAATGGAAAGTTTGAAATTGCAATTTTAGTCGAGTCAACATTGTATTCTTCAGCTACGACACAACAGTTGAAGATTTGCGGTGAAACTTTTGTAGATAGAGCCATAGAGAGAAATGTATTTGGAAAAGGCTCTCATGTTTTCAGCAAATTATTAGACAAGCATACAAACGGTGAAGGAAAACAAACATCGTGAGAAAACCGGCATGTCCCGGTACAAAAGCTTCGAAGTCATGTGACATCCACCAAGACCAACCCGCACTGGGCCCGCTTGGTGGATTGCGGCCCATTCTCTCTCACGCTCGCAGAGAGGAGGTTCGTGTTCCAGCAGTGGGAACATTTAAGGGCTGATGATGATGAATGGACAAGCATAAGTGGCGATAGTCTCTTCTATCATCATTCTACCCTAGCAAGCACCGTTATCGGACTTTTTCTCCGATCACAGATGCGATAGTTACGTTCTTGCAATTAATAGGACAGCTGCAATACCCATCCTTTAAATGTCAATAAGGATGACATGTCTGAAGTGAAGATTATCAAGATTATGGGCCTAATTAGATTGCACATAGTCTGTGGAGGCCACATGTGTACGCGCACGTGCGTCGATATTTTGCGTACGTGAGGGGTCGAGCGTTCAATAAGAGACGATAAGTTAAGAAATAACATCGGGGCTATTAGGAATACTTTGATGGTATCTGGTATTGCTACAGATGGGAGTAATACTTGAAATAGAAATCACAAATTCATAAAAGAAGTCATCCAATGGAATGTGTCAATAAGTATGTAGAACAAATCCAATTGAGAGCAGTGGTGGACTTATGTTTCGTAGATCGTGGGTTCGAATCCAGGCAGGTGCATTACTTTTTGTAAATGATTTCATAACCACTGCTCTAAAAACGGCGAAGGAAAACATAGCGTAAAAGACATGTCCTAGAACCAAAAATTCGAAGACGTGACATCCACCTATTCGCAATGGGCCCACGTTTCCTCTCTCACAGAGAGAAGTCTTCGTTCCAGCAGTGGGAATATTAAAAAGCTGATGATGATGATGAATTCCAATTTGGTTGGAGATGGCCACAATGACTGTCGTCAATTCGGGCATACTGCTAGAAAGAGCTGTAGAAGGTAATATTTGAAATGGAGACGAAAATAATTCACAAATTGATAACATAAGTTATCCAATGGAGTATGTCAATAGACACACAAATTCACAATGATTGAATACGGCCATTTAGCGACGAAGAGATTCCTCATTTATAAAACAAAGATAGTTAGAACATCCGATCCGAAGGTAGTATTATAGCTGCACCGTGTGTTCACATTCACATAGACATAAATGTCCACGAGGACTATAAGTTATTGTTAGAGCTCACAAAGGTTTGTTTGATAATTAATTAATTCAATGATTGAACGCGATGTTTGCATCACTATGTGAACCGAATGGTTTATTTTGCAAATTCGACATACGAAATGAATGTATGTATGTGCAAATTGCATTGTTCGATTTATTATTGTCAGTGGGATTATTCGTTAAAACTTACCCAGCGTTTGTCTTGTCAATTTTAGTTGGTTTTCTTATATCTGTTTCGAGTGTAGCTATTGTGTAGTATCAATAGTGAGTTTAATTGGATTCGAGAAAAACTCACGAAGCACAATTTCGATATTGGTAGGTAATATTGAGTTGTCAGCTATGGGAATGGACTCTCTTTTATTATATGAAATTATTATACATTCTACTTTATTTGCAGCTGCTTTGCAATTAAGTAGTGTTACAGCGATTTAGTGTTCGATACAATTATTGCCGCGCAATGATTTGATTAGATCCGTGAAGGAAATACGTTAAAATTGGTCCCTTAACATGCAATTGTGTTTTTTTTTTCAATGGCCGCATGCACCGGTTTGGTTTCACGCATTGTGGGCGATTGGGCGGTGCTCGGCAACGCTTGGCTGTTCACCGGCATGCGGGCCTTTTCCGTATGCGTGCACTAGTTTCCAACTAAAATACATAATTCAATACTTTGAGTTCGCTTTATCGTATTGTTAAGCCAAGCCTAACGTATCATATTTTGGGATTCCATATAAGATGATACAACCTTTAGTTATAGGTCTGCGTTTGATATCCTTTGAAATATTAGATTGTAGGACAGCTAGAAGTAGTTTCGAATTGTTATCATAAAACTAATTCACAACTGAAAACGTGTCGCTAAGTGAAAATCATGATTTTATCTTAGAGAAATGTATGCTCCTATTTTCATTCAATTTCAATCCCAGACAATTTGCGTAATGAATTCCTATTGTTAGTCATTTTAATTAACGCCTATCAACATATGAACACGTAATGCTTACTTTAGAAATAATGAAGTTATTGTTTTTATCAACTTTGAATTTTTTTCTGCTGCAAGCATTCCTTCGCCCTGCCTTGCTACAACAAAGGCTTATAATAAAATAATAAGTCTGTTGTAAGAGATCGTGTAATGCACTTTTTTCATAGCGTACTGCTGCATCAACAGTTTCAAAACTGTCTATAATTATAAATTGATGTCAGAAAGCTTGCTTTCAAAGTCGAAAGGTGTGACTAATGTGCCTTATATGCAAAATATTAACTTGAAGTATGTTGATTTGCTTGAATTAAACCCACTATCTTACTTGTATTTATTCTCAAGGCTTAGTGTTAAATGTTTCTTTATTTCTTCATCCATTTGATAGAACGTCTCATTTCCTTTTACACAACGTTTCCTAATTAGCGTTAAAACAATTAAGATACATCTCACTCTATATTAACTCTTCCTCTATTAACACCGTTACTCCGTCATGAAGAAAATCTGTTTCGAATTACCAAAGTATAAAAATAATAGTCCGTGATCTTTTTGCATTTTTTGTTGCTTCATTATCTGAGGGAACTTTTTGTCAGCGTCATTAACTGTCACAACAAAAAGTTGATGAGGATCATGTACGCTTAGATATCGATAGTGAAATCGGTTGCAACGGATCTCGAGGTCTCATAATATCGAAAATTAACCCTAAAATGGAGCGAGCAAGCTCGAGAGTGAAAGCACGCAACGCTTGATTGGATCACGTTGCTCCTCGCTCGTTTTGTTTTATTTATTGACAAGTGTCAACAGTTTGCCAACGTCTAATTTAGTCACGGTTGCTATCGTCAATTCTTCTTGGGTATTTACTAAGTTACAAAGTGTTCAATATTTTGCCATAACTTAAAAACGAGGATACGATAACAGCCGAGAATAATTCGGAATCGGTTGATAGAAATTGTTGAAGCATTTTCCTTTTACGGAATGAAATCTGACTATGAACAAAGAGTTCAGGGTTTTTCGATGCAATACTACCATCATCCCATATATTACCAGTCATAAAATAAAGCAAAGTAATTAATAACACCTTAATTGCTTTAATCAACTGATGTTGCTAAAGGTATACAATCTACTGACTTTTCACAACAATTTATTTGTTTGTTCACCTCAGAAGTTTTTGTTCATTAATCAACACATTTTTTCTGCAACCTGGAATCTATTCTGCTTACTTGTGTACTTCTATTTCTTTTGCCTTTATACAGTTGTTCTTTCTTGTGTAGTTTCATTGCCTGTCTTACGAGGTTGCTTTACCCAGATTAAATGTGGTTGTCACCATTCCTGATGGCAAAAATTGTGGGTGCGTAAACTTGAGATTCGATCCGACTAAGTCGATCAAGTGATTGTGCAAAATATGTGCCTTTGTCACAATAATTAACTAGGTTTGTCCTGTTTGGCTTACCAAACACCATTTTTTTACCAACACTAGATTATTTTTTTAACAACAATCCAGAATGATCCCGTTTCAATAAATAGGCATTATAGTTGTGTCACTAATATTTACCTAGTCAAAGTTTTGGAGTAACAATACTCACAATTGAATAAACTACCAATGAGTAGAGTTCGGTATATATTGATGAATAACTGCAATTATATTGAAGGTTACAATGGCAATGTACAGTTCACCTAGGTAGGTAAGTTGTGTTGGGGAATCACAGCATTACTTCACTATATATAACTTATGGCATGTTTTTATGTTTGACAGTTTGTCCTCTAAGCATAGCGTGTTTGGCAACTTTTAAAATAATGTTTTTGCTCGGAGTACTCTATTACTTTTTTTGTATCTTTGTCCGTACACTGTGCTATCATACATTTGTCCTATTTTTTGTACTTGCCATTTGATGACTTACGCTTATTATTAATCGCGTGTTCTAACATAATTCATGTACACACGTCACGCAAAATATGGCATTGCAAATGATAATATGTTCGTTCCTAGTTAAATAGTGTTCTTTTTAATGACTCAGCCTTGTTCTCCCATTTCGGTACCTTGATCTTTCTAGTTTAAGCTATCTTGAATTTTGTATTGTTATACAACCTATAAATCCAATTTGCAAAGTTGAAGCCAACTTCATTTATTAAAACCTCTTGGAATTAAGGACTTTTGTGGCTTCGCTTTAACAAACAACGATTACAATGCTTTCAATAGAATTTATTGTTTTACCATGTATTTCAGATCCAAATACTTGACCTATGAGAAAAGTGAGAGCTATTGAAAATGAGAAAATATTTAGAAGAAAAATATTCGTTATTCGTCGCTGTAAACTTACTGCAGTTTACAGCGACGAATAACTTCGTTTGCTAAAAATTCGTTTTGTTACTGAACGTGAACACAGAATTTAGGTGTAGCGTAGCAATTTGCATACGCGTGCACAGAATGTGGTTCGCATTTACCTCTCGAAATAGGACAATGAATACGATAGCGCACACGATTTCATTTTTTGCGAACAGCAAATTTCAATAATTTACCGCTTGTCTGGCCAAATCGGCCAGTGATGCGTCTGATTCTGACTGACGTTGACACGTGACATCTTTCAAAGCAAATGAAATTATGCAAGTACCTACATTTTGTAAATGTTATGTCACAGGTCACATATTATTGCACCTCCTATTTGCAGTGTCACATGCAATAATGCTTGCCAATTTCTACTGTATTGTATGTTTCGCAAACTATCTGTTGGTTTTGCTTACGTTGCAATGTTTTCCCAGGTGTAAAATGCTTGTCACCACTCCGCCTCGGGCAAAACTTTTTCTGTTTCATGTGTAAAGAGTTTGTTTTGTATTATCATGCAAATAGTGTCTCCTTTCTGTGGCCCGACTCGCGTTATTATGGCTTCCATAAAAGGCTTTCTATCTATATTATAATGTTGGCAACAACATGAATAGATTTCTTTTAATGTGACCTAAATACGACTATTGTTTTAGAACCATAGGAATGCTCTGAATACACATATCTGATTTTAAGTTTTAATTGTGTTGAATATTATAAAATGTATAACTACGCGATCTAACAATACCTTTTGTAATAATTATCGCTTTCTCCTTGAGTATGTTGTATTGTAGTGTAAACTCGCTTGCTTTATGAATTCCAAGAAAACACGTCAATATGTTATGGAATCTACTTTACAACAATCCATAATTTTATGAATTTTTCCCTGTTTGTTATTATTGCCGATACCAACGTACGATTGTTGACTAACGTCACTGGTTACCAATTGCTATACTATTTTTTTGTATAAATGTTTCTCATTCATATTCAAACAATGCCTGAACCGACAACATTATTAATTGTTGAAATAACATATGTATTATATATCCTAATTCACTACCAAGTCAGCTCACGCTGAAGGGATTTTTATTTGAAATGTGCTGACCTTTAAAACTAAATTATATCGCATACAAACACAAATACGAAACAATAACTTATTCACTTAAGTTTACTAAACTTTATGACAATTTTTATTGCCCACAGTTTTAAAAGAACAGAACGTTTCTCAGTTTGTCGTAAATCGTCGACAAAACACGCAACATAGCGGTTATGTATTTGACAATTACGTGAAGAAGTCTGTAGGTTGTGTAAAAACGTGGGACCACAAATGCTCCTAATTTCTCGTTTGTATGACAAATGTTCTAGATACACTAGATATGTTTTTACGAACATTATATTCTAGGGTTGATGTGGCATCGAAGTCGTGAGCGTTCGTAATCGCTGTGAAGTGATACTGGAGACACGTATTATTAAATACAAAAGCATTGTACATGCTGAGAAACATAATTATTCATACTATAACCCATCTGACATTGCGAACATGTTTTCTTGAAAAGAATTCAACTTATAATAATATTGGCAAGATATTAAAAAATTAATGAGGAAAATTTAATCAGAGGAAAAAATCTTACAAATCCCTCGAGAATCTAGTCTTTTCGAATCTTCTATAATAACTGCGAAAGCTCAAATAACGACAGCCGAAATTCTGAAAATATCCGCCATCTGTTCCTTGCGGGATACAAAGTTTTCGCAGTATGATCTTATCAATTCTAAGTGTAGAAACTGTTTTTCTTACGCCTGATATTATCTCAAAAGCGCCTATTACAACGCTCACAGAAGCCAGGAAGAGATGAGATGACCTTATTCCATACAAAGACCACCCATAGCGCAAGGCGAATGTAACATATAGGTAGGCACTCTTACTTCAACATGTAATGTTTCAGAACATACAAAACGAACTCTTTGACGAGAGTTTTAACTGTTTACCTCTCAGCTTAGTATCGTACAGAAATAAACGATGCACTGTCTACAAAACAAACGGGGCGTACGTTAATAAAATTAGAACTTAAAATTCCTCAACAGCGCGTAGATTGCCCAAAAGTACCGTTGCTGTTAATCTTTCTAATTAAGCACCTCAAAATTTCTTTCGCCGTAGGCACAGTAAACGCACAGAGAATGTGAATACCACTCGCTACGTGTAATGTCTTTTTCATATAAGTACAATTATAACACAGCTTTAACTTTTACGAGATCGTAATTATCTTAGTTTTCAAAAAGCTTTCTAAATTCGCTTGCGGTAAGTGCAGATTTTATTGAAAACCTTTATGATCGATTAATAATTTCTACCCGTGGGTTTCGCTTGAACGATGTGAAGTGAAAATTAGGGCGCACGGAGAGTTTTTACAGCAATTATGGAAAGGTAAACATCGATCATGTAGACATAATCGATATCTGATCGTGGTTACTTGATCAATTCGCTTCTCGTTTACATCACAATCGCAGAATAGTCAGGATTCTGTGTTGCTACAATCGTGCAAACAAATGTGATTTAGCGCGAATTCAGCTTTTTGTTATTGCACCTCTCATTATTGAAGGTCGTCAGTCGTCACTTCGGCACTCATCTTTTACAAATTCTATTACACACTTACCTAATCTTCAGTTCTCACCATTAAAAACGGTGTACGCTTTAATACGAATAACATTAAAATTACCTTCGAGTACGTTCTCAATGATTTTCTGACATAAAAACGCAGGAAATGCTTCACTCATTAAACGATTACCTAATGAACCGACTGGATCTCTTATAATAATTTTCCGCCTCATTGTTCAGAATGCCATCCTTGTCCCTATTCACAGACGAAAATAATTTGTACTCGTAATAGTAACATTTATTTTAATCGATGCAGATTACTCGTCACGTTCTGGCGAGTACATAGATGTAATAAGTGGTTATAGAAATGATAATAAAAAATAAGTACCCGAGAATGTGGCTAACGCTAACGGTAAGATAATGCTGGTTGTTATTCATCGCGCATGTAGAGCGGCCATCGAAACGAATTCGTCTCGTAAAACGTATGGACGTGGTGTATCACGTGCGGTGATTGGGCCATCAAGTGATAATGGAACACCTGATTGTCTTGCCAATACCCGCAGTCACGAACATGGGCAATTATTAACACAAGCAAAAAAACAGACTGTTCTAAAATTGAGTTTGAAAATATTGAAATAATAATATGTTCTATTTTTATTGTCAAAGTTTGATTTATAGCAGAGAATCGGCACTGAATTTATACAAACCCAAAAAAACATTCAGTGTGAGTCAGATCATCTGTACAAAAAATTGGTTCAGACTTTATCACAATAACATCTGTGTTAGATGGAAAATCTTCTATTGTGTTATTTTTTATCCGAATAAGAACAGCTTTAGCCATAGTCGAGTGTCGATTCACCTACTGCGTACTTCACAGGCGTGTGTCCTTGGACAGCACCTAGATTGCAAAATTAATCATTATCTAGTAACTTACCCACAGCAACATTGTTTAAACCAATGACAATACAGTTTTAGAATAACTTGTTACGACACTATAGCGACCGTTGGTAATTGAAGTAGGACTTTACACTTGTAGTTTGCAACCGTTCTCAAAAGGAAACACAGACATTCGATAAATTTGAAAACTGGCTAAAACTTTTTCTCAGGCCTTAGAATTTTAGTCAATCCCCAATAAAATTAGGCAGTCGGTCGTGTAAAATTGATTTCATTAGTCTGAATTTGGTTAGACTTAAAGCCTAATAAACTTAATAATACTGGAACAGTCTAGATTAGACAGATGGTTGCATTTTTAGTTTTTTACTCTTAACAACTGCATTCTTCAACTAAGTACTTAAAAACTGACCGCTCTAACTTTAGAGCGGTTTTTTTTTGGCTCATTGTCCTCGCTCTCAGATACTACGTGATTTATCAATCTTCGTTTTAAGTACTTCAATTTGACAGTGATGCATTCGCACATTCGGTTTTTTTTTTGTTTTAAGTACATGTTATTGGCGATTTGAAAACAGACGCTTCATTTAATGAATGTTGAAGATGGAGAAATCTCATGCAGCATCGATCGGCAATACCGTCGTGATTGTATAAACATTTAGACATCCAACACTCTGTGCAATCTAAATACTCATCATTACTCGCATTTATGAAAGTGTCATTATGTTATGTACATGTGCACGCGTCCATAATTTGCATATTGTTACGTCTCGCCGGGTGAAAATAAACAATCGACAGATCCGGCACTAACATCTAATCACGACGAGCGGCTTAATGTCATAACACATTAGTGAATTGTTATTATAATATCACGCAGCTGGTGTGGATGTAGACGCGGCCTTGTTCTGACGCAATTGAAAAGAAAGTGAAACTAAGAAACCGCCAAAACGGAGTGTCATTGAATGAAAACTCCGTCGATTGTTGCGCTCGTTTGTCAACAGGCGATAGGCCGGCCATTACCGCCACCACGCGCTTTCTCGACACACCGGCTTCGTGCCGTACTTCCACTGTAGATAACATTACTAGTTTTCGTTAATTGACTTAGAATTATTCAAAACCGTAAACCAATACGTCGGTCGAACGGAAACGGTTTTATACAATCCTGCTAACTTTCCTTTTCTAGAGTCCAGCCAGTAACGCAATTCATTGCGAATTGCAAAGAGAACGGACTGCTATTTTCCAAATTTGGTGTCAGACACTTTAGTATTGTTAACAGTTAAAGCATAGTAAGGCTAAGTTACTGTCCCAACCCAAATGTCACCGTTGAGATAGTTCATTCACCTCTCAACTTTATTCTCTATAGAAACCAAAGTTAGTTACTTAGATTCACACGATTCCCGAGCTGACTCAAAGATTGATAACTTCATATGTGATTCATCTATCTTCCCAACTGTTCCATTCTGTTTCCAGATGGAGGCGTTGTGTGTCATTCAGTTATCTAAAATGACTAAACTTGAAGTCTGAATATGCCTAGTGACTACAAACAAAAACGGTTACTAAAAGTGCTATCTGTTTGATACAGATAGCGTCAGTTAGAGTCAGCGAAGTTTTAACAAAGGTCACCCGTCCAATATGTCTGTTAATGTATCTATTAGTGTATGTTGTACCAGATGATGTCCTTTTAGCAACTGACACAAAACGAGGCAAGCAGTGGCTTGGACATGCTGTCAATTATATAGTAACGAATGAATGTAGAACTCCGTATTGTTTACAGTAACAATAGCAAACGTGTCAACCATACATGTACGAATTCGATTCGATGACTTTATTTATGTTATTCACAAAAAAAAATGCCAGTCCGCCTACCGAATCTACAGATGCACGTTTATTATCTCTAGAGATACAATATCTTTTCCTACCTCGATAACAATGGTATGTCGCAAACTAACAATGTGGTGTTGAAATTCAACACTACTGCATTATCAGCACTTTGGAAACGACATCGACATTCTCTCTGGTATGTAGCATAAGCACTCTTTATCAAACTGATAAAGATTTAGTAAGTTATTGACAAAACCGTTGGCTGAAACATTGAATTCTGCTTTATGTAATAAATACTTACCTTTGATAATTAAGATACTACTGTTTTGGTAGAGTTTGTGAGCTTCGTAACACTAATTAATTACGAGTCATGTTTCAAATTGTAGTTAATTAACACTGGATTAATTTGCATCAAACAGGGCAGTAGACCAGTTCATTCGTTCGACTATGTAATGAAGCTTTTGATGTAACTGTCGGGAATTTTGAACATTATAAATACAAAAACCGAAAAGGTCTTTATTTGATAATTTTTTTGCACAAACAGAACGGTTACCTGTGTTGATAGTCTAATCGTGACATTAATAACAGCAAAGTTTCCAATTATCTTCGTTGGAAATGTCAATTGCAGACATTAACTGTTAGCGAGGTCTGAGAAGCATCGGAGAGAATCTAAGCAGCAAGCTTACGAAACATCTGATTACTATAAACTAGTTCTGGTGACAGAAACTGATGGAAAATACGGATTGCGTTAATTTATTCACCTCATTACTTTAATTATTTGTGCTAATGCCAGCATCGAAAACGGTGAATTTAAAGATAAAGAATTGCATTTCAGTCATTCAAATGGTAGAGGAAGCAACAAAATATCAATAGACATCGTTTATTAATCAGGTTATTTAAAAATTAACCGACAGGCAACATCATGATTTGATACCAAAAAAAATAACAAGATAAACTGGTTGCAAACGCCGATTTGTTTAATCCGATTCGAACGAGACTATGGTCCTACCTTAATAATATTTGGTTGGAAGTAGACGAATTGAAAGAGATTTAGCAATAGAGTTTTTATAATGCAACAGCACACAATGGTCGCGAAGGAAGAGAGTCGTGGACGCTGTGTCCGGGACGCACTCGACCATAACGCAATTTTACGCTGGGGCGCACGGCGACATTACTTGTGTTCCTTTAAAAAAAACCTGTCTGTTAATGACTGTGTGATTTACGAAATTGCTACAGTATTGTGTGCGATGCTCGTTTTTATCTGGTCTAAGTTAAAATACAGTCCTTAGATTTGACATACCACCTCGTCAAAAGTGATCTTGTGTAAACTCGCCATGTGGCTTGCTAAAATTGTCGTCACCAATCTTCTGCTGATTGCATCATCCTCTGAGGGACTTCTTCTTTTCAGTATACCATCCAATAATGTGGGTTTTAATTAGTTGAATATAAGGAAATCTAATAACTGTTTTGTGGTTGTTTCCAGACGGGCGGTGCAGACAGCGCCAGCGGCGGGTCAGGTGGCTCGGGCATGGAGTGTCTGCAACTGCGCTCGCCGCCCGGACCGTTTCACTACCTCATCTCGGAGCAGGCTAAGTCCCTCGTTGCGCTACAGGTTAGTCATATAACGATCAACCATAGTTTCTGTAAGCATCCAATGCAAAGATTGTTAAATTAATAATAAATTGAATTTGTGCTCAAAAAATAACCATATGGCCACGTATTCTAGTTTCGGTTCTGATACCTCTGCGAGCCGTATGATCCTACATGATTGGTGAACGTGTTTTCTGATTATTATTTATAAATATTTCCTTTAATTAGGAACTTCAGAATGAAGTCGGAGCTTTGCTTGAGTTTCGCGACCTCGTCATCGAGACATTCCCAAACCTGCGCTCCAAGATGGCGCCGTCGACGCCCGCGAGCGGCACACGTCGTGACTGGGAGCCCGGCGTGCGCGTGCGTCGCAAGCTGGCGGCCGGCACGGGTGACGCCACGCGCGCCAAACCGCAACCCTCCGTGCAGGACTCCGGTTTCAGCACCGAGACCTCCTGCGGGAAGGACGCGCACTCGTCCTCGGCCTCAGCCTCCGCGTCCGCCACACGTTCGCGCCCGCTCGAAGACGAGCTGTGGGCACTGCTCGACGTCATCCAGAGAAAAGGAGTGCGGCTACGAGACGAAGCAGAACAGCTACGCGGCGAGCTCGATGACCGGCACCCCGTTGACACCGTGGAGGAGTCGTTCACACGCGCGCTCACTGAGGGCGCGTGTGGCTCGTGCGCCGACACGTCGCGGCTGCGCGCCGAGCGGGACGCGCTGTTGCTGCGTGCGGCGCAGTTGGAGGCGCTGGCGGCGGCGGCCAGCCCGGCCGCGCCTGCCCCGAGCACTCCGCTGGGCCGCCTGGACTCTGCGCTCGATACCCCCTCGCACCCGCCGCGCGTCGCCACGCCTGACTCCAAGAAGTTCGCGGCGATTCTCCTCGAGAGCAATCCTGTCGAACTTCAGAGGCAGTTGCTCACCTCCACAGTTCAAAATCAGGTACGCCTTTATTTTTTGAGTGACGTATGATAAATTGAGATAAGTGAAGAAAAGAGTGAGTGAGATCTTAAGAGATCGCCTGAGATATGATCTGGATGGTTTCTGTCAAAGTTTTCCTTGAATCAGTCTGTCTGTGACCCTGTTTTATCTAATCACCAATCGTATTGTTTAGTGTGCCGATTTGATCTACTCAGTGCATGGAACTTGCGGTAAGGTGTCAATTTTAGGAAATTTCTCGCCTTTTGGGTCGTTACAAATCTGCTGTGTTGCATTAACAAAAAGATAAAAACAGTTAAAGCTGTTAATTGCAGAACGAGTGAGGTAACGAAGTACGTGCTAGTCGTTCTTCAAAACTGTCGTTGCACTAACGAGCTGCCTGATGCTGTGACGTAATCTCAGAGATTTCGGCAGAATTACGCAGATCTGTGGAGCTAATGGAGTGTGTCCGCCTCCGCGGCCGTGGTCTGCACGCCATTAAAGTCCACAATCCCTGCTTAGATTAAGTATTTTGTGTCGTGGACATATCTATGTGTTTAGATAACATTATTGTCACATTGTTTTACGTCCTCGCCATAAACATTAAGCTTTTTTGTTTGCATCACGTTCACGTGCAAAGCCTATCGCAAAACACTCGAAAACAATACCATATGCTAAGCAACGCATGCGTCATAATCCTTGGCCTATTCTAAATGTTTGATAGCAATTGGACCGGTGACTAGTGCGTTTCCTTTTTATGATTTGCTATTTCTTTATGGCCTATCTTGTTTATATCACCTACATCAGAAGGAAGTTCAGTTATTATAATAATTACATTCATGTAAATAAATCATGCCAGTATGTAATTATTCATGTTGGAGGCTAATTTTATTACATTGCTTGATAATACGTACCCATTAGTACTTTATATTTATAGAATCATGTTTAATGATTAAACTGTACCACGGGGTCCCAGCGCTAATAAAGACAATTTGGTTCAAATAAATGTCACTAGATGGCGCGATATGCATCGGTTCGTTATTGAATTGTGTGTAAAAATAAATTTTCTAGAATTGATCATAAAAATTGTATGTTCTTTATAAATCTACTCGCCTAAGCACAAAATTATGCAATATATAAGGGTACACTAGTCGACGGCACGAACTATCTTGTGCGCGGGGTTAAAATGCATTTTGTATCAACCGACAACACGCGCGGAAGAGATAGATGCTGTGATGAGCAGTAGGAAGCTAGTTCGCGTACGAATACACACTTTTGCAAATTTGTAGCGAAATGGATAATGATTTAGGACGAAACCGAGCGCGCGAAATTTTATAAACAGACCTTTGGCAGTCTAGATATCATGAAAAAACGACTAAACGTATCTGTTCAAAATAAAATTATTTGCATTGTTGAACTATTAATCTATCCCTGTATAGAGGCCGTTTTGCAATTTTCCGTCTTCTTATGTTATTTATTCGCGCCCAAAAATGCGTTAAAATTAGTGTCGAAATGTGGAACTTTCGACGCTCATAACTTTCAAATATTTTATTTTTTTACTTTTTTGCTTCCATACAGGGCTAGATAATGATGAGACAAATTGATATAACTTTTTATTTTGAACGTACATCGTCAAACAGTGGAATAATCCCTAGACTACGTTTGTATGGAAGAATTTTCGACTAGTGTAACCTTAATTCACATTTCAAAGATTATTTGAACGGATAATTTGAAATTGATTCCAATAGATGCGCGGTTTTAAATTTCTGAAGCATACTACTCGATTTTTAACACCTTTTGGTATAATGAAATTAAAAACTTGCAAAAAATACTATAAAACAAATCGTCACTGTATTTAAAGAAAAAGAAATAGTCACGAAACGAGAAAACCCTTTTACTTGCAAGTCGCTGGTAACACCATCTATAGCCGTGGAACGGAACCGAATGCGATCGAAGTACTTATAAAAATAATCATCTTAAACAGACGAAAAACGCTAGTTACGTCGGCACGGTTTCTTTGTTTAGGATGAGGCATCTGTATGCTAGTATAATATTATCTGTGACTGTACCTACCTACATATAAAGAGGGAATAATTTCTGCGTTGCTCTCTGAAAGTAAATCGTGATTAATCGTGTTAGTTTACGAAAAACTGGTGTCCTTTACCGCTGTAGTATCAAGAAGGAAGTATGTATCTCTATAAAAAACCAGGAACTTGTGCACTACCGCAAAATAAAAGAGACTTTGTTTAATTGTTACACAAAATAAATGTTTAGATCAAGTTGGAAACAATGTGTATTTTTTGAACATTGATCAGCATCAGCATTCACCTACCATGCAGGTTTTAATGCTATAATTTTCAAATATTTGGTGATGGAAACTAAAAATGTGTAAAATAACGTTTTATTCTTGTGATTTTGTTATACCCCTCTATCAAGCCATAACAAAACTTTTCCATTATTGTTATCGTTTCGCGGCAGATGTAAAAAAAAAGGATAGTATTAAATCGCAAGAGACTCATCATGAATATTCAGTTTTACTTTTGATAAAGTTAGCGTCATCGAACGCTTTTAGATAAATTGCGTTATATTATTCATTGGTTTCTTTGTAAATATGACTTTGACATGTCTAATTTTCATAAAATCTAGCTTTTCTCCGCGGCTTCCTAATATCCGTACATATTTTCGGGATAAAAAAATTGTTGGCTTTGGCACTCAGCTACTGCTGTTGTTTTTTATCAGTAAATCCAGATACTTTAAAACCACTGTTACCTGTTTTTCTGAATTTGATAATGCTGTCGGCTTTATGCTCTACGACTGATTTGTTTTATTCCCTGTTATTATTCAGTGCTTATTAGTAAAATGTGCATTCCAGGTATTGAGCGATCGCCTGAGACGCGCGGCCGCGAAGCGCACATTGCTGTTAGAAAGACTGGAGCATGCGCGAGACTTCAATGAAGACCTCAAATTTAGAGTAAGTAAATAACTTCCCCACAGCCTTACCCAGGTCATCGGTTTCCATAGAATCCGCTAGATGCGGTACGCACAGGACCGGTCGATGTGGTGATAATTGGGGAAGGACTATGTTCAGCAGTGGATGTCCTTTGGTTGAAATGATGATGAATCCCAACAATTTATAAGTCCACTGAAACTCTACAGAACAAAAAAAAAAGCCTTCCTTCTTTCCTTGATTTTTCAAAAATCTAATGATACAGTTTTAGTTTTCATCAAAATTGGCTTCGTGACTCCATTGAGTGTTTTTTGCTATTCCTCCTATAATTTCGGATTTCGCTATCCACGCCCACTTACAAGACTAACCCTGTATTCAATAAATGCACCATAGATTACCTATGCTGCTTGAGCTACAAAAAGAAACATTTAGTCTAGGTACTCTTAAGAAACTTCTTCTATTTTTAAGTCGCAGGAAACATACTCTTTCAGAAGAAAATAAAACATTTTCCTTCGATTGAAACACAACGTTTCCACTAAGTTGAAATGAGTACAGCATACTACACATGAATATCACAGGTAGTAAGTTATGCAACTTTTCCTGATCTTCAGGGTTAACGGAATTGTCAAGTTTATCAGGTCCTGACTCGGGACTTGATACGAGATTGCGGCTGTCGTAAAGTTTTATTACTTACTAATGAAACGGAAATCCACAGGCAGATATTTACTTCGACGAAGGATATCAAATTAGTGTCGTTGACTCATGAAGTCGTGACGGGCTTCCTCTATAGTTCTCGCAATTACGTTTGCGTCTTTTTACCATACCCAACCAATTACACCTGTAATTCATTTTAAAGATTAGTCAGTTGTTTGTGAAATTCGTTCACCGGTAAACGGAATTTCCTGTAAAATCAGTAGGGAGTACTTTAACGAAGTTATGATCCGAAGTTCGTTATGGTGTCTTTCGGTAGTACAATTCGAGAGGAAATGTAACTTCACGTAAGATATTTGCTATACACCCCCTCCATACGCCATTCTCTTCCTCTTAGTCTTAGTGTATCTTTCTATGAGTAAGCATACACTCACACCACGCGCTCTCTCTTTGTTTCTCTTTCTACTGTGAGGAACTTCGTTCCTGATAAGGGTCATCTTATGGTACTCGTCATCAAATCACTGATTCTGAAACACTGATTACATCTGTTGTTGTGATTCAAAAGTATTCATATTTTCACTCACCAGTAAAAATAGCTGTGCTCAGTGGCGTAGCAAGGAAGGAGGGGGGGGCGGCAGGGGCGGGCCGCACAGGGTGTCACTCTTTTTGGGGTGACACCCGGTGACTTAACTTCAAGGCCAAAAAATACATATATTAAGAAAAAAAAATGAAATCGCTAGTACTGGTGTCTTTTTCGGGGATTCCACCACAATGCGAATTCGAAAAAGAATTACAGATTTTTATGATGAGGTCTCAGAAACAGAATTACTTTTGGAGATATCAAGACTCGACAACGACTCAATCGCTGCTTAGCAATCTTGGTATATTAATTAGCTATAGAATACGAGGCAATACAAAATATAAAATTTTAAGAAGTTTATAAGTGTCTGCAGCTGTCTGTTTTTTGAAGCTAGAAAGATGATATTTTAATTGTAAGATAAAATATATTTTTAACTCAGTTTTTTTTGTATTTTGTTTAATATTTTATTCATCATATACAATTTATTGATTTTAACTTTTGATGGGGTGATACCACCATCTTCTGCATTGGGTGCCACGCAAGGTAGCTACGCCACTGGCTGTGCTGTCGTCAGCAAAAAGAATCATAGGGTGTTGCGTGATGTTAGGCAGATCGTTAATGTAAATTAAGAATAAGGGCGGCCCTAGCACGCTACCTTGTGGTACACCGTATAGTACTTTTTTAGGTTTAGATTGATGTTTTTGTTCTGTTAATTGTCTGTAATCTATCCCTTAAATAAGATTCTAATAATCTATGGACATTGCCCCTTATTCCATAATTGTACAGTTTATTCAGAAATGTTTTATGGTGTACGTAGTCAAACGCTTTGGTCATTTTTAATTCATGACTAATTTTGAACGTGCTCTGTTCACAGCTGGAGGAGAAAAGTATCGAGCTAGAAGGGGCACGCGCCCTGGTGCGGCAGCTGGAGGGCAAGCGGCGCAGTCCTCTGCGCAGTGCCTCCCCCGCGCGCGACGCGCACTCCAGCATGCGCGACATGGAGCCGCTGCACATGCCGGACGACGCCGACGACGACGAGGCGCGCATCGCCGACACGCCGCGCCGCCGCCCGTCGCGCATCCCGCTGCACACGGCCGCGCGCCCGGCCCCGCGCGCGCCCGCCCGGCCGCCGTCCGCGCACTCGGTGCGCTCGGCGCGCTCGGCCACGTCGGCGCGCTCGGGCAGCACGGCGGCGGCGGCGGCCGGGCGCAAGGAGCGCGAGCCCAAGTCCGGCGTGCCGGTGCGGCGCTCGCCGGCCGCGCCCGACCCCAAGGTGCGCGCCCGCTCGTTCTGGAACGCGTGGTTCTTTAAAGATTCCGGCTCATAGCCGCGAGAGTGCCCGCGCGCGCCGGACCTGACGTTCTCGTAGTTTCTCGTGTCGGGCCGCGTCTCGCATGCCATTATGTCGATCGTAAGTTTTGTTTCCTCGTCGTTTCGTTTCGCTTCGGTTACTTTACTTTACCGCCGGGGCCCGCCCCGATTTAGTTTGGTTTAGTTTTACGTAGAGCGAGTCGGTCCGTAGTGTAGACGAGCATGTGCTAACGATTGTGTGTCCTCGTCACTAACTATAGCGACGGTTCGGGTGGCGTAACATCTGTCCTTACATACTGAAATAGGTATATTTCTTTTTTGTATCAAAATTTTAATCTTAGCCCAATAATTATTTTGAATACATCAGTATTTGGATCGATTTTCATGTCACTAGCCCCCACATATTCATGTTTAATATCAATTGACACATTTTGTTTGTAAAAGTTGTCGTACTCCGAATCTGTGAGCCGTTTTACTTTCAAAGATATTTTATTTTAAATCTGTACCCAACTCACAATTCCTTCGTGCGACATCTTTCAATGGCGTGGGATTTTTTACATACCAACAAATTCAAACTATAAACCTTAATTTATAAAAACCATTATTAAACTGAAACATTTTCAAATGTTATTTATTCCGTGCACTTTTTAACATTTTTGTGACTTCCGGACATTAATGAAGACTGTGGTATGGTAAGTGCAAGATAAAAATACATTTTTATAAATTGTATAATTATTTTCGCCACTACTCACTATACGACACATTATATGTTAGTTTTGAGTGTGTTAATTTTGTTATTTATGATTTTTGTATTTTTTATTTGTATGATTGTATTGACATAGTGGCATAATGGCACAGAATAATTGGCTAATAACAAAGCAAATACCGATGCTCTCACATGGCCTTACACTGTTGGTAAATGGTTTGGTAACTAATAGAGTAATAATAAGCTATGCACAGATGTTGTATTCATAAAATAATACCCGGTAGTTCATGTTTATTGACACGGTGGTGTTGTAGCAGTAGATATCACGAAAAATTGCAGTATCTATGTACCTTTTATTCGATTCACGAAGTCGTCAGTAGTCATCCTCACAAGTATGGTTCGGTTCTCACAATGAAATTAACTAAGTTTAATTGTTTATTAATAAGCTAATAGTTTGTCATTCAGTTACATTCGTCTAACCACTCGAGGATGACTAGCGGCGGCTCGCGGGCACTTCGCGGACTCGGACACTCATTAAAGGTCAGCGAATATCAGCTCGCCGCACAGGCCGCAGGGAAGCACCGCGACGTTTAACGAGCGTCCGGTGTCCGTAACAACGGTTGGGCCTTTCGACAGAGAACCGAAGATGAGTCGGAGCGCTGGCGCGTGGCGACGCTGGCGGCCGAGTACGTGGCGCGCGCAGACCGCCTCGCGCCGCTGTTCCCGCGCGCGCGCCCGCTGCCGGCCGCGCTGTGCCCCTACCCGCCCTACCAGCACGACGTGCCCTACGCCGCCTTCACGCCGCCGCACAACCTGGCGCTGGAGCTCGAGCGCTCCGTGCTGTACGAGCGCGCCGACTCCGCGGACGCCAAGCTGCGCTCGCTGACGTGTTCCTCTCCGCCCGCCGAGCGAGACGATGACTCGCTGTGGAATGGTAAGCCACAGCAGTACTTTGAGAGCATGAACTACGGCGAGCACGCGCCTTCCGACGACGAAGCTCCCAAAGAGTACGACAGCGACTCGCTAGCACCATGAGCCATACTGCTGGTCGATCCTGCGCGCTTCTAACTTCTCTATTGAGTATCATTCCACTTTTCAAAAGCTCTATAGAATGTCTCGAGTGATCTGTGATAATGTCACCGTTTTAAATGTTAACTACCATTTTTGGAATCCTCTGTTGTTCGTATTACATGGCCTCTCGTTGGGTGAATGAGATTTTATTTTTCATTTTATAAAGAACCTGTTTTGAATCTAATATCTAAGTGTTATGCATGATATGAAATTATAGAGTTAATTTTCTGTACTAGTAATATATAATTTATATCCATGGCCTTTGGCTTTAATGTAGTGGAGCCGAATAGGTAAATGTTTTTTGATTCATGAAATGATAAATTTAAATATTTACTCACTATAATTATTTGGGTTGATTTTATAAGAATTTATCGATAATTCGTTCCATTTGTCTTGAAAGTATTAAATGAAATGATAAATCTACAAAATAATGGTAGCTACTCTTAACCTAAGTATTGTCATTCCTAAACCTATAAGGACAGACTGTAATTAATTAATATAAATTGAGTGAGAGCTTGGAACGACTGTTAGCAAGGCTGTGAAACACTGAAGTGTGCTTGAAGTTGTTTCTGATGTAATCGATAAATCAGAAGTAATAAAATGTAGTGCTTAGTTAACGTGTGATGCGGTTCAAGACATACTATCGTTGTTTAACATTATTCCAATCGTCCAGTGGTGTACGTCCTATGAGACAACGCGTGACTGCCTTGAGTTATAAGATTACTATGTTAATTCCTTTTACTAGTGTACATTTCATACGGCGGACTTAACAAATAGTAGGAGACTGATTTTGTATAAATAAAAATTAGAAATGCTTTACCAATGTAGGAAACCTCCATATAAATGACCGTAATTTACTATTTCCTTCTCTGTTTTAAGAATAATGTGTAAAATTGTACTACCAATTAAGCTCTTAAAGATTTAATACTAATAGTAATATACCAATTCTATAATGTAAATGGCTGTATTTTATGTTATTAAGAATAAATGTCTAGATTAGTTATTTACGTCGACTGTTATTTGTACAGCATTCGATTATACTATTAGAATTTGTAAATTATTAAGCCATTACCTACCTATTATTAAGATACTCATAAATCTATCTAGTTAGCTTGAATCTAGTTGATGACTTATTATGTAAAGTGTACAGAAATCATATCATTATATACAGATCGTAAATAAAATTGTTCATATCAACGATATCTTTCATTTAAAATCAAACTTAACAATTATTATGGCATATCCTTTTATTAAATCATCTTACATAGTAAAACATGGCATAAAATATATTGACTAACAAAATAAATATTGAGAAGTTTTCTTACGTGTTGCATTTATTTAAATGTAATAGTTTAACAAATAGTTAAATGAATACAAAAACTATTCTACAAATCAATTAACTAAAGATCAGTCAATTTTGGCCCTAAAGTTATATCTGCTATTTCCAGTGTCTTGCTAATCTTCTTTACATTGATAAAACCATGTTGCTTTAATTCTGAAAAGAGTACATGTTTCAGTGATCAAAACAGATGGAGAGAACGAAATAAAGGATTGAATAAAAGAAGACAGACAATTTGATGGCTGATATTTGAGAAAATTTTGTTACATTCAGGCTTACCTGAAAATTTTCTCAAATATCTACTTTAGCATAATGTATTCTAAGAGCTAGTTTCGCTACTAAGAAAATAAACCGCACATACAGACAGACAAAAACAGCGATTTTATTTTTATTGCTATTTAGTGATAACTGATTCTCAGAAGTTTAGAATATTGAGTAAAATACACTTACTGAGTATTGAAGTAAAGCACCGCGCGGCTATGATGCGTCTGTATCCGGATATGAGGGGCCCTTTGTTAAGGAGAGTTGTCACAGTCACTGGCTGAAGACCAGTTTTGATTTGTTTCAGGATTTTTATCATCGTACCTTCAGTTCCCCACTGATCACTGTAATAAACATTAGAACCGTAAAGCAGAGGCATTGTGTTATCTAAACGAAAAAAATATTCTGATTTTCTAAGCGCAGTAACGAAACATGGACTACCTATTCCTTGTTTCATTGTAGTAGCCTCATTTTTTATGACCACTAACCAACAACCCCTAAAAAACTTATACGTACCGTATAAACCTCTTAGAGTCGGTAGTCTGTTCCGAATCACCGAGCGACACCTTCGTCCTATCCAGACTGCCTAATGGAGTTTCAGATCCATCACTCCCAGTCTTTCGAGAAGTTAGTGGCCGCTGTGTTGGTGAGTGTGCTTCTACCTCTGGAACTAAATGCTGTACAATGTCTGCTAAGCCAGCTTCTTGCAGTTTTGATGAGAGAATCAACTCCGCATCTTGGGCTGGCTGTTGTAAATTAGCGGGCACATTTTCCTTGTCTGCGTCTGCTTCTGAAAAAGTAGTAGAGATGATTTTGTGAGTAGGTAAGAATTGAGGAAATGGTTTCCTTAGGCAAATTTCAAATTCATTATGCTTGCGGCCACTAGAATAAGGCCAACTTGTACGAAAATAAGGTTTTAACTCAGTTAGTTGCTAACAAGGGGTTAAATTGTCATTTTGCCATATTTTACCTGTGATAAACACGGGACACGGCGCGGGTGGTATATGCTGTGCCTGCTCTTTAGCCAGCTGACTCTCCCGAAACGATAAGTAACCGATAGAACGTTGTCGTTTTGGCTGGGAACGTAAACAAAAGATTAATATTATGGACGAAAAGTTATTAGTGTCATTCAAAATAGAATTAAAGGGAGCATGTTAAAGCTACCAACTAAAAATATTGATCACGCTATTCTTTTACTCCCAGGGACTAAAATTGAAAATAACATACCTAACTTTGATCTTAAAATAGCAACTTATCACTTACGCTTTCAACTGTTTCGTGTTCCACCGTCCTCTTGCGAGCCTGCGACAGTGTCTCCACCTTCTGAGTGAGCATTTCCGTGATATCAAGATCCATCGGCACACTGACTCGTGGGGGTGCAGGCATATTCAGTTCATTAATGGTAATGTTCGCTTCGGGAATGGGCGGTTCCACTAGAATCTCGGGTCTGTCTGGAACGATAGGTCCCTCTTGCTCCTCTTCTATATTCTCGAGCATCGATCTCGGGAATGTACGGGGAGACTGTTGTCTTATGGCTTCTGTGGATTGCTGGAAATATGCTTATAAAGATTACCTTCGAAAATTCTGTTAGGACGAGTTAGCTGAGAAAGCTAGCAGCAGAGCCTTATTGCGTAATGAATTCGGCAAGGCAAAGAGTATGTACAATCGACCAATCACATGCGAGATGAAAGACGCGATATGGATTTCCGACGATGTCGGAAATCTGAAAATGTCTCCCCTTGCCTTGCCGAATTCATTACGCAATAAGGCTGCCCGGTCCTTCTATCAGCCTTTGATGGATGTTTGTTTTTCGATTAGAAATATCTTTCATAAAAATCATTGCATATAAAATAGATATTTGAATTGCCAATGCGGCGAATGAATCTAGATCAGTTGAGATCTGTACGGTCGTTGAGTTGAGATAAATCGAAATTCATGAATGAGCAACATTTTATCAAACCTAGTCTACTTAGTACTATACTAGCTAACATGCTTGTTGTAACAGTACTTACCTCCTCCTCTCTCTCCGCTAGAGGCTGTGCTGAGATGACTCCAAGATTCCGGGCGAAAAGGTGCGAAATAGGGTATCCAAAATTAGACACTATCTTTTCTCCGCCGTGACAAGGTCGCCGAAAATATATATCCGCAGGCACGCGAATGAAAATGATGTCGTCTGAACTGTCCTTTGTAAAGAAAATGCGGGTAGTTTAACATCGGAAAGGAAATTGATAGAACCTTTTGGCAACCACAGATAACTTAAAGCGTGTTTTGAGGAAGTTTCGTTACGATCTTTATTTTATTAATGTTGGTACCTCGCATCGTAATTCCACCAGCGGATTTTCAATCCTAGCACGGAAGGTATTTGGGCCAATCTTCGTCTTCTTGTCGATAATCAACTTATTTCTGCACTTACGCCTTTTCGCTTGTGGTGCAACTTCTTCTAATTCCTAAACCGAACAAATTTATTTAAGGATGAAAAGAAAATGAAAGAATGAAGAATGAGATGAATTTATAAAAGTCGTCTAACTACGATCTATCACCAGAAGGTCGAAAGAGCTCATTACAGTTTGTTTTATTAGTGAGCAAATTTTAGTGTTTTATTAGTGAGCAAAATAATAGCCTGTTTCTCAAAGCTTCTTAGTGAGAAATTTAACAAACATTAAGCCTAAATACTTTGCGTGCGGACTATACCTACCTCTAATTCTATTTCCACGGGCTCTTGTACTTTTGGTGGCTCGATTTCAACAACATGAGCAGGAGCTTCCGGTACTGGCATTTCTTGGGGCCTAGATAGAGCAATATTTTATAAGTATGATGATTGATACGGTAAAAAATTTGCATCTCGAGCCTGGATTCAGTATCTGGGTATCTGCGTGATGTCTTTTCAGGGTATCAAACCCAGGACCTTGCTCTTTGCCTAAGTTAGTGTGTGGTAGGTATCTGCCCACCTCAGAGAATACCAGGATTTACAGGCCTGACTGACAATATGGTCGTAAGTTTTTAGTTGTGTAAGGATTCTTAGACGATACGGTTGGCGTAGCGATTGAGTGATCGGTTGATGCGCTGCGTGTTGCGGGTTCGATTCCCGCACGGAACAAATATTTGTATGGCCTACAGATAGTTGTTCCGGATCTGGGTGTCTTGTGTATGTGAGTTTAAATGTTTGTAAACGCACCCACGATACAGGAAGAAATTCCTAGTGTGGGGCAACGTATTAAAAAAAACCGGCCAAGTGCGAGTCGGACTCGCGCACGAAGGGTTCCGTATCATAATCGTGAAAAACGGCAAAAATATCACGTTTGTTGTATGGGAGCCCCACTTAAGGGTACACTAGTCGACGGCACGAACTATTTTGTGCGCGGGGTTAATATGCATTTTATATCAACCAACAACACGTGTGGAAGAGATAGATGCTGTGATGAGCAGTAGGAAGCTAGTTCGCGTACGAATACACACTTTGGCAAATTTGTCGCGAAATGGATAATGATTTAGGACGAAACCGTGCGCGCGAAATTTTATAAACAGGCCTTTGGCAGTCTAGATATCATGAAAAAACCGGCCAAGTGCGAGTCGGACTCGCGAACGAAGGGTTCCGTACCATTATCGCAAAAACATTACGTTTGTTGTATGGGAGCCCTTCTTAAATATTAACTTTATTCTGTTTTTAGTATTTATTGTTATAGCGGCAACAGAAATACATCATCTGTGAAAATTTCAGCTATCTACCTATCACGGCTCATGAGATACAGCCTGGTGATAGACGGACAGACAGACAGACGGATCGCGGAGTCTTAGTAATAGGGTTCCGTTTTTACCCTTTGGGTACGGAACCCTAAAAAAACTACACAGTCGATTACTGTTTAAAAAAAACACTAACTTATCTGGTTCAGGAACAGGCAATTCGGGAGGCGGGATTTCAAGTATTTCGGGAATGTCTGTAGGAATTCTTAGGTTAATAAAAAAGGAATTCAAAAGAAATAAAAGGATGAAGTAGGTACCTATATGAATGAGTGTACGGTGTGGGCATTGGATTTCAGGATGTATGCTATACCTAACTATAATGAAAGTCTAGTATATCTACACAGAATTAATGTGCTTTTTTCTCTAGCGTGACAAGTTTTAAAAGCAAAAAAAATACCTTTCTCAAATTCAGGCATCAATTCCTCTCCGGTAGCTAAAACAAAAAGCTTGTACTAAGTCCAAAATTCACTCACAGGTAAATAACTATACAATCTGCCGTTATTATTAAGGTACCTACTTATATTTTAAAACATAAAAAAACTAATACATTTTCTGAACAGAGTGACGTCATGCTCGGATATCCTCTCCATTTGCGCAGGCGTATGCATAAGTCGCGATTTGTCGTGCGACTTGTCGGTGATGTCGAGTGCGACTTCCAGACCGCTGTGCGCCGTAGACACGTCCGGCTGCACCAACATCTGCTCGAGAGTGCGGTCTTGAAAGAACTGGAGAACTAGGTCTGGATTCTCTTCGCCGAAACCGTCCTGGGATATGGAAGATTGAGATCATAGTGTTTATTTTATGATGAAGATGACAGACATTCATACATTCTTCTGCAGGGACCGCACGGATCCAGGAATCCACTATGAAAGGGGTTTTAATGCTCCACACGGGCCTAGAGCAGGCTATTAAGCCGATATATAGGTAAGGAAGTATAGGTCGATTCAAACTTAATGACGTCTATGAAGTTAAACTTTTGCTGCGCAGTAGTCGCTCCTACTGTCACATGCATTTGCTGTGCTGCGGCTCGCGGAGTGTTCCGAGCCGCCATTGGGTTTGATTCTACCTGTAGCTAATAGTAAATTCATGGAGACTAAGCGAATATTGCGAGCGAGATACCATGAGTTCTCGACGACGTGAACTCTCTCGTACTTAAAGTATTACCATTTACCTATAGGTATTATAAACTTAGGAGACATTGAACAATTTATTATTATTAACCAAGATGAGGACACACGATCTCGCACAAAATACGGCCAGGAATTGAAATAGGAAAGAAACGAAGGCGAAATATTAACAAAACCATCACCACTCACCATTGAACCTCACTCTGCTTTTTATAAATAAAGTAGATAGCTTTTCTTTACATATTAAGACATTTCTAGTAGTTTTTGCTAACCCCCACATAGTTTGTTAGTTTCTGTGTACAGTTGTACTATCACGACGGCGGGTTGGTCTTCGGTTGCGTTCCACGCCTACAGATGGTGTTAGTTTTCTCGGTTCGTGACAATTTTTTCTTTAAATACAGTGATGATTTGTTTTATAGTACTTTTTTGCACGTTTTTACAGTTTCATTGTACCTACCAAAATTCTAGAAAAAAAATCGAGTGGCATGCCTCAAAAATATAAAACCGCGCGATATAGTTGGAATCAATTTTAAATAATCCGTTCAAATAATCTTTGAAATTTGAATTAAGAGCCCAATATTCCATAATTTTGTGCTTAGGAGAGTTGATTAAAAAAGGACATACATTTTTTATGATCAATTCTAGAAAATGTTAATTTTACAAGCAATTCAATAACAAATCGATGCTTTTCGCGCCATCTAGTGACACTTATTAGAACCAAATGTTCATTGTTAGCCACCGACGCCCAGCGCCCCGTGGTATCGCCTGATCACACAGAATAATGTGCATCTCATGTTTCCTGTGCGGGTCACAAATAAATATGTTTTTCTTCTTTTATATGAAAAAGAAAAGGAACACACGTAAGACCTACCCGCCCGCGCCATCGTGTGATATGTAGCCCAACTATACCTGATCACCCAAACTAGAGTCCAGTTGTGTGTCATGTTATTTTCTTTTACATTCCAGCATGACCTGTATACCTTTCTGATGAATATGATTGAAGATAGGATATAATGACTATGAAGAATACAAGAGTTAAAAAGAAAACTTACATTTGGTGGCAGTAACACTTCAGCAATAGTGGTCTCTTTGAGTGTTATGTCAGCAATGTTTGAGACAACATTACCACTTTGCTGTAAGCAAACATATTGATTTGTAAAATTATTAGGGAAGAAGATAGATATCTTGATAAAACTCTTTAAGTTTTTTTAGCTATACAGCTATAAATTTTGTAAGAATTGTATCAAGTAAGAATAACTTTTAGAGAGCCAAAATTTTAGGGTTGGTAACTCTCTGCCTAGTCCTTTAGGGAAGACAGGAGTTTTGTTGTGTGTGTTATTCACACAATTACAAGTTGTAAAGTACATCACTAACTATTATTCAATTAATGGTTTATTTACCTACCTAGAAAATTTCTCTTGCATAATAAAACTACATAAATATTAGTTTACCAAGTAAAAACTATAGTTTTCATAATGAAAACTCTAAAAACCTGTATCATTTCCTCAATCTTCTGTTCATTTTCAGGTGGCTCTTCAATTATCTCTTGAACCACCAGCTGCTGAAGTCGAGGCCGCCTCACTTCTTGGTCTTCCACATCCACAAGCTCATGGATATTCCATCTAAGATAATATGCCATTTGTAATTGTGTCCACTAGGAATAAGTACTAACTACTTCAATAATGTTGTGATAATAGTATATTAATTAGGTAGTTGATATAAATTCTTCTAAGTATAACTATTGTTAAGTTTAATCATTGTTGATCCACTGCATAGTAACATAAGTGTATATTTGAAATATGTATAATAAAGGAGTCTACTTACTTTTTTTTGGAATGTCTCATTACATTTGCGTTGATCATGCATAGTTCAACTAAAACAGAACATTACATAATGTAAGTAAGTATAACAATCCATAAGTATTTTAGTTTAATAATCCTGCCTGCACAAACAAAAGTGCAGCGTTTTGAAACTGCAACTGAGCAAACATATTTAGGCATTTGGGTGTCGCCTAGCGTGAAAACGACCCAAGCAAGTTTTAATTTTAAGTAGGTACCGATACCTATTGTTTTCAGAAAATATATAGAAACCTTTATTTTGTCTACAGCTTACCTAAGAAAACGGTGGCTTTTCTATGATACATTCTTACTAATCCTCGAAGAAGTTGAGAACTTAGGCGTAGAGAAAATCTGTTGGCGGGACGACCAGACTCATTCGTCATAACTTCTAATAAATCGTGACTAAAATGCAAAATAAACAGTATATTAACAACGACAAATGAATAGCTACAAATTGGCATACTGCAAGTTATTTACTTACCATATTGTTCGAATATCTTGAGACCAGAGCTGCTTGTGAGTAATAGTAGCAAAACGCAAAGGCCATGAATCTGCGACCCAACACAAATAAAATCTGCCGCCTCTTTTCAAAGAATCTACTGGATAAAACATTTTTCCGAGAAATTCTGATAAGGTAATGAAATAATTTTACAACTTTGCATAAGCTACCAAGTAAGTAGGTGGGCGCGAAAAGAAAGGAAATTGAAAATGCTCGCTCGAACTGACGCTTACATTCCCGCCAAAAATATTTACTCGTTTCCGTCGGCGGCGGTCATAGATATAGAAACCTACAACCTATATCTATGGCGGCGGTCTTTTTTTTTTCGTTCGCACTACTCGGGCAGGCTAAGGTCTCGGACCATACCGCCTCGTCTTCAGTGGGGTTATAACATTCTTTATTATGCATTAGGATGCGAATGTATCGAGTCAGCCTTGCCAGTAAGCTTTGCGACGGCGCCGGCGTCTCTTTCAGAAAATAAGTTGCATTTTATAAAGCCCACAGATAATCAATAATATTAGCGAGTCATATAGAAAAGAAAGTATTATTTTACGAGGCCTAATCGAATTAAAACTAAACCCGCACATAGTTTTGTATACGATTATGGTAGTGGTGCGTGCATATGCGTGCGATGCCTTGTCAAAATCTTACAAGATTTCTATCGAGAAATGGACCTCAAAAAATGTGTCAGTCAGGATCATGGACTTATTATAATTATAAATATCGTCAGGATCAGTATGGGCGTCGTAGTTTGTGAACATAGTATAATGAGAGGTACCTACTCAACGCGTCAACTTTATCGCCGGGTGGCGGAGTCTTGCTAGCGATGTGGATGGACCTGAGCAGCCTGTCTGATATGTCACGGTCCCACGAACTGTCGCGGCCGGTCATGGCGTATCGCGGCCCGTTCTGGTTGTTCCCACGGCGCGAATCGGCCTGGTGCGGCCTGCTGGACGCCATTCCAAAATACCAGTTAATACATATAAAATTACGTAACTTGAAAAATTGATTTTTTTATTTATGCTATAATAATAATTTCTTAGTTAGCCTTCATCGGACGCGTCGGTTCCCAAGGCCTGTCCGCCTGTCCTGTTGCGATCAGGCCTGGGACCGCGGCATTACGCTGGTTACGCATGTAACCTGAAGAAAATGATCTCATGGCAACGACTATAAGGGCACATACACACTATGTTTTTTTTCAGGTTCCGTCGTAGCGCGTTTCACGATCGCGTAGTGTGAAATGGTCATAACCAACGACGCTCTTGCTATGTTAAAATCGGAGTTTGTGCGTGGATATTAGCAACGATTTTAATATTTATGCAAGTTGCTCCGTCTCTTACTCAACTTGTGAAAGGATCACCGATCACGCCTTGATCACGCTATCAATTGACCAAGTTGAGAATATCATCTGCTGCTAAATAAACTCTTGGTCGATCAACTTTATAATGTGGACAGAATCGAATCGGAGTCGATCGGTCGTTGCCGTTTATAGCTTAGGGAGCATTCTGGCGCGTTTACATTAAGTCGGCCGCCGTATACGGCGACCGCTTTCGGTTGAACCGGTTCGGTTAACCGAATTGGGCTGTGTAGGTCACTGATTACGGCGACCGTATTCGTTTTAGAGCTGTGAAAGTAACGAAAAAAAGTATACCCGTATGTATTCGTTACTTTAAAACATAGTACTCGTTACAAAAGTATCGTTACTCGTTACTTTCGTTACAATCTCGCTTCGAATTGCCTTACGCTTTCGTTACTGACAGCTGTATTGAACAATTTGAATAGGTAACAGTATCCACATCTGGAACAGTATAATGGTCAATGGCTGGCTATAACGAATGCAAAAGTAAACAAAAACGTTTCGAGTTTAAGGGCTTTTGTAATTCTCAGAAACAAAATACAATTTCAGATATTATGAATACAGAAAAATGATTATACATTTTATGTACTTAATAAAAAATTATGTACTTAATTCGATTATAAAGTAGGCAAGTAGCAAAACGAAAATAATAAATTACTTTGCCATTGTGTCTCATTTTATACTTCTTGCCGGGCTACCTGTTCCTAATATTATATATCCGAAATACAGTCTATTAACGTTTACTAAACAATAGCCATCCAAATTTACAAAAAGAGGCACATTATAGAAATAAAAAACATAGTGTTATATCGCTGGGTACAAAATTCGAAACAAAATTTGTAACGAATAAATTCAAAATATCAAAATGCGCGCTTTTCGAATCCGTATCGAACCGAGTCGAGTCGAACGCACGATTCATTCATCGCATCGCCGAATCGCCACGTTCCGTTCCGTTCAAGGTATACACTACTATACAGATGTACGACGTCGTACGTTCGTCCCGTTCCGAATACCGATAATTGCGAGTAACGAAACATAATAGAGAGTAACGATTCGGTACTTCGACGGGCGGTATACTCGTTACTCAGTAACGAATACATACGGTTCGACACAGCGTTAATTCGTTTAAGTTGTCGGTGCGACCGCATTCAACCGAACTGTGCACACTCATGTTGAAAACACCATCATAGACAGACATATTGTGTTACGACAAGGAATTTTATCTGTGTACGATATAATACAAGTTTGAAGAAGAAGGGTATAAAGAGAAGTCAGCCGTGTTCGGTCACCGAAAACTGTCTGCAGCCGAATACGGCTAAACGAAAACCCGTTTACAGTCTCGGCAAACTTCGTGTTTCGTCAACCATCAGCTTGCAGCACCTACTTGGTGAGACCGGACGCAACAGATAAAAAACTAACTAGATGACGCGATTGTATGTACTTCGCATGCCATAAAACGGAGTAAAGTTACGATCAATGATCGTAATCTGAGCTTTTCATTTAGCATTATATCGGCACCAGAAATCCACCGAAATCAAGAAAAATGCCTTTTATGCCATATTGAGCTGTAAAGAATGTACCTATAGAAAAAGTTGACCGAATCAAAATTTTTCCTTTCATTGGTAAGTAAATTTGTTTTTAAATTGTTTGTGAAAAAGTGGCACGCTTGGTTTTCATACAGATGGAGGGACTTGCGTTATCTAGTTAGATGTATGTCTGTGTCGGACGCTCTCAATCAACTTGGAAGTATAAAGAGTTATTAATACTCTTTTAACATAATGTAATTTATTTAAAAAATGGGAGGAAAGCTGCTATTTTTACAGCTCTATATATTTCACACGGAAATCAAAACAAAACTTGATCTCTGCGACAGCTGTCAGTATCGATACTGACTTAGAAACCTATGGACTTGCCATACCTACGAAATTATCGTACATACCTATAAAAATCGGGCACTTAAGATGGCTGCCCATTTTTGTTTTTTCTCGCACCACACTGTTTTATACAACACTTGATTGATGCATGATTTTCCTATTAATTTCCAAACTCATATCACCAAAATACCTAGTTTCTAGACGTATTTATCTTTTAAAACAACAAAAATATTTTGAGCAAGCAACTGTTTGACAGCACAACTACACAGATGAACGTATATATACGGCACACAACTACCACAAAACCGCAGAAAGAATACTTTCGGCACTCAACATGGCGACCGGTACACGCATAGACATGATTTTGACGTCACTCAAAAGTGTAGCCAAGTTTAGTCCTTGACAAACATTTAGATGTCTCTCTTTTCATATGCAGCTCTTGGTTAGTTATAAAGAGGCAAAACGCTTTTTGACATGCGTGTGTCGATATTTTTTTGTTTATCTATTCTTCATATATTAGAGTAAGCCATAGATATAGAACCTAGGTTATATATGTATTATAGTTTCGTTGTACGTGTGTAATTGTGTATTTATACAGCAAGGCATAGTTTGAACCGGCTTCACCACATAATACTGATATGTAGGGCTTCACTTTGTTGTTTGCAACATTCCATCTTGACTTGTTATTTGACCTGAGGCTCAGTGTATGTTAGAGTCTGGCAAACGAAAGTAGACACTGAAAAAGCGCGGCAAATTTAAAAAATATCAGCATAGCAACCCCAAAAACTAGTATGCAATACCTGGAATAACCTAATTTGATACTTTAGAATTATTTATATTACTTTGTCTGAATAAAAATACTATAATACCTACCTAAATACATTTAGGTAGGTAATACTTTAGATACATCAATCTGAATAAAAAAAAGCAACAGTATTCTATAATAATTTTGGTTTATTCACTGTCTATCAAAATCTAAATCTAAGACATCCATGTGAAAAGATTCATAAGAGTCACAGGAATCATTGTTTTCTACATTAATAATGAAACTTTTTAAATTATTAAATAGAGAAAATGTTTTTACCAAAAGATAAATAGTGATTACGAATTAAAACAAAGTATCAACTTAGTAACGTCATACGGCAAATTGGGGTTGACATTAGTAATTAGTATAGCAAACTTTTTATATTGCCATATAAAAAGTTTGCAAATAATTCGAGTGTCTACTCTATATGTTAGAATGGCACTTTAGTTTGGAGCCCCAGATTGGTGCAATAGCGCTGTTTATAGCGCGCAGCTTTTTCCAGAAGTTGATGCATTTTATAGGTTTTGCATGTCTTTCACCAAACTTGAGAACACACGTAGCTTTGATTAAGGCCCCGAAGGACTTGGCGGGTGACACAAATGGTCTTTGTTAACCACCAATACGTTTTAAAACTGTAATCTGACGGATTTTCTTTTACCTGTGTTTTATGTTACCCGGGCCATAATAACAAATCGATTGACACTTTATTCATCAAAATCGGATGAATAGTTGTGGCGCTATGGAGGAACATAAATGTAAATACAAACATACATACATACAGACTGCTAAAATCATAAACCTTTCTGGCTTCGCCGTAGTTAGGCAATAAAACTAGAAAATTATTAACTAATAATTTATTAATAACTAAAATTAACTACTACAGATGCATATCAATTCTCAATTCACATCCATAATTTTAGTGTCCATACTTAGTGAATAATCATCTACATTTTTTACAATATGGCGACAATAAACAAGAATCATAAAAACATGGTTCCGATATCTTAGTAGTAGCAAAACATGCTTTGGAAACTCAATAGTAACATCATTGTACTAACATTATTATCAACAAAGTTTAGTGGATAGTGTACAATATTCTACAAATACAATACTTTTACAAAGATGAACGCTGATATTGAAATGCGTATTAATATTTAGAATCAGATGGAGAACTTGAACACCCTTCCAGATTCTTCTACTGCAGACTTCAGTCTTGTTAGAGTACTTTTGTTCAAGTGTTCCGACTTCAGGCCTAATTTTAACGCCGCGGATAAAGCTTCTTCAGCAACTTCTGATTTATTTTCAATCAGATAATAGTTTATAAGACGCGAGTACGCATTTCCCAACGACGCCAATGATAAGCTCTTGTTTGTTTTCAATAATGCGATAAGTTTTTCAATGATTTCTGGCTGTCCTCTTATGTGACTCTCTTGCAATAATCTTCTGAATACGACGATAGGTGCGTTACTCAGCCATTTTGTCCAAATCTTTTCGGCTTCTTGCTCTTGTCCAGCTAGTTCGAGTTCCATCCATAACAGATTGGCTGGCAGGAACTTTCCCTTCTCTGCAGCAATTTCGGCTATTTGGTTGCCTTTAAAAGAGAAAAAAAAATACACTTGAAAATTGCATGAAAATATTGTTATTTGGCCAGTTTATCAATAAAAATACCAAAATATAATAATAATATTGAAAACAGAATCAAAATTGATCGAAAAACGAAAGCGATACAACAATTTAAAAACAAATATCTGTCTACAAAATCGCCATTTTTATGGCAGCATTTAGATGGCGTCGTGCCATCTGACGTCATGTGGCAGGTCAGACTTCTCTTTCAACTTTGACGCTGTATAACTTCCGTCTCTGTTCAAGATATTTAAAAAAAAACTTTTATATTTTGTTCATAAGTATTTCATTTAGCAAATAAAATACATGCATATTCCCTATTGTGCAGTTGTATTGTGCAACTCAATATTTATAGAAGTACTTTGGGCAGATAATATTCTAGCTCAATACTTACATTTGGTAACAGTTTCGCTATCTTGAATAGCCTTTGAGAGTGCGCCGCTCCTCGGGAACTTTCTCAACAAATTGTCTAATTCCTCTTCAGTTTTAGCTGATTTCACTGACTCCAGTAAACTGTCGATATGTTGTGTGCCAGCGCCTTTCGTGAATACTGCCATAGTTAACTTATCATCGTATGTGATACGGCGTTTTAGTGAATCGTTTATGTATTTGCCCAACTGTTGTATTTTTTCCACGTTACCAGCATCAGCCAATGATTTTAGTAAGAATTTCAGGACACTAGTTTTAGGGATTACTCCATGTTCAATTGATTTCATAGCGACATCCATTGCTTGTGAGAGTTGTCCGTCTTTGGTCATGGTTTCAATATGAGTGGATACATCGTTTTTGGTCGGTTTTGATGGTTCTCTATGCGTTACGACTTTTTCTACAAAGTCTCCTTTTTGGGTCTTACCCGGTTTGCTGGTTTGTTCTTCTGGTATAACAAATGGTACTTCTCTGTTCTGCGATTTCAAATGACTGCCGAGATATGAAAGGAATTGGTTGCTGGGGATTTCGCCCTCTTCTTGTAGGAGGGTCCAAAGTCCGAGAGCCTTGTCAGTTTCTTTAGCTTTGCAGTAGGTGATAAGTAGGTGGTAGAAGATGTTGGAGCGGTCAATGTTCGACAACTCCTTTGTAGCTTCGAGTAAACCTTCGAGATATTCTGATTTTCCTTCCTGTAATTCAATTAAAATTAGGTTATTTTCTTAGAAACAAAAAAGAAAAAAAAACAATGGATGGACTGTGTAAATATTATAGTATGGCAAGAAATGTACGGCAGCAGAAAACAAGCAGCGCCGACCTCAAATAAAATGGGATTTGGTAACGTTTTCTATGTGTTTATTGGGTAATTTTTGGCAGTCGTGTTCCAATTCCGAAAAGTTAGCTTTCATACTGAAAAATTTAAGGTGTCTGTGGGTTTAGTGTTACCATTTCGAAAAAATCCTGACAAAAAGCCAGACTTTAAAAAAAAGGCTGGACATTTTAGTACAAAAAAATAAGTTTCAAAACTAAACCGACTACAAAAATATCGCGCTCTGAATAATATGAAACAAGAGAACATTCTTAGACGATAGCTATAGCCGTGATCGTATGAAAAAAACAAAATTTTGGCATCTAAGCGAAGTTCGGACAGAAGGCCAAAAGTCCGGACATGTCCAGACAAATCCGGACGAATGGTTACCTATCTGGGTTGGGTATAGTGCTCGCCAAACTTCTGGGCCGCCCTGAAGTTGGCTTTCCGATGCGCAAGGCACGAAACGGTGCTGTTTTTGTATGAGATTTACTACTGCGCAGCCATTGTAGCCAACTTCAGGGCGGCCAAGAAGTTTGGCGAGAACTATAACGGGGGCGAAGCCGCGGGTATAAAGCTAGTTTTTACTTAAGTTAAATTGTTCGTATGGCCAAGTAGTCAGCTGACTGACGACTTATTCGCATTCATTAGGTCTTCCCGGGTAAAAGTGACTGGCCGTCATCATCGTCACTTCAGCTGATTAACGTCCACTGCTGGACATAGGCCTCCCCCAAGTGTCGCCACATCGATCGGTGCGTCTCGTATCCAGCGGCTTCTCGCAACCTAGAAACTGGGCATGCAGCGCAAGAATTATGTGGTATTTGTGTATGTGTGCATAAGGTTCAAAATACCTCAACATATCTCTGGCAGGCGTCTTCCAGGCGTCGGTGGCGTGTCTGCAGGCCGGGGGTCTCGAGGATGCGGCGCGCCTGACGCAAGCGACCGCACTCCACGAACGCGAGCACCAAGTCGTGGAGAATGTTCACTTCGCCGTGCACCTGAAATTATATGAGAAGTCACAGAACTGATAAAACATGACGTTTATAACAAGACTGTAGTCAGTAGCATCACTATACTAGGAGCAGTAGTGGCCCAGTGGTAACGGCCACGACTTACAAGTTGTAGGTCGTGGGTTCGAACCCAGAACCAAAAATTCAAAGACATGTGACATCCACCTACCCGTACAGGGCCCGCGCGTGGTGGATTACGGTCCATTCCCTCTCACAGAGAAGAGGCCCACACGCACAACGGACCAAATGGGAGTCTAAGTGCGGAAAAGGGAGTTCGTCTATCCTATCCTAGCATCACTATACTATTTCCAGCGGTGATCAAAGTCCAGCTGGGATTGGTGATCTATCTATCGGCCTAGGCTTTTCCCAACTAGGTATATTGGTGGTCGGCTTCAAGTCTAGCGGGATGCAGTTGAGTACCTGTATTTAACATGGATCAACTGCCTATCTGACCTCCACAACCAGAAAGTAGTCCATAACAGTAATTGGGTAATACAATAACCCTTGGCACAGATAATATAATATTAGCATACAGATGTCCTGAGATCATCCCATACAAAGAAACCGTGCCGACGTAACTAGCGTTTCTCGTCTGATTAAGAAGATTATTTTTATAAGTACTTCGATCGCGTTCGGTTCCGTTCCACGTCTATAGATGGTGTTAGCAGTGACTTGCAAGTGAAAGGGTTTTCTGGGTTCGTGACAATTTGTTTCTTTAAATACAACGATGATTTGTTTCATAGTATTTTTTTGCACGTCTTTACAGTTTCATTGTACCAAAATGTGTTACAAAACAAATTGAAAAAAATCGAGTGGAATGCCTCAGAAATTTAAAACCACGCCATCTATTGGGATCAATCTAAAATGATCCGTTCAAATAATCTTTGAAAGAATAGAAGAATGAAAAGAGCCAAATATGCCATAATTTTGTGCTTAGGAGAGTTGATTAAAAAAGAACATACAATTTTTATGATCAATTCTATAAAATATAAATTTTACACACAATTCAATAACAAATCCATGCATATTGTGCCATCTAGTTTGTTTGCTACTGAGAAATTGTTTTTGGAAAAACCAATAAAACTTTGTCCAACCGAAGGATTGAATCTCCTTCAGCAGACAAACTTGCGACCACTAGACAGGCCCAAAGTAAGTATTTACTATTCAAGTAAGGTTAAAATTTTTGGAATATCATACCTGTGTACTAAGATCAGCTAACCACTGCAGTTTGGCAGCATCCTCCTTCATGATAAGTGCCTTCATCAGCTCTCCCTTCCACGGAGTACTTCTATATTGTTTGCAGCTGTTCTCAAACTCTTTGAGGGCACCGTCTATGTCATCCATCAATAAGTGCACTTTGATTGAAGGTCCCAGGATGACGTTTGAAGGCTCAATGTATTTGTAGTCAATGAGGGTCTTTGTCATTTCTTTTACCTGGAATTAAAGTAGGATGCTTTTACTTATATTTTTGACGAAAAATACTGTTTTAAACTTGTTTAATGCAATAAAAATGATAATCAAATAATGTTGGACCCGTTTTTTTTTGTTGTATTGGAGCCCACTTTAATATTTATATTATTCTGTTTTTAGGAACAGAAATACATCATCTGTCAAAATTTCAACTATCTAGTTATCACGGTTCATGAGATACAGCCTGGTGACAGACAGACAGACGGACAGTGGAGTCTTAGTAATAGGGTCCCGTTTTTAACCTTTGGGTATGGAACCCTAAAAATTTACAAAGATAAAGCAGATCAAAGTTCAGGAGTGGGGGCTTGTGACGTCACTTTGTTAGTATAAAGTGTCGCACAACGTGACGTCACACGATATTTCAACGCACTGTGTCGTCGTAATTTTATGTTTACGTAGCAAAAGAATGTCCAATATTTTTTGGTTATCTAACTGACGGACTAAATAAATATTTTTTGTCAACTTCCCTATTGGTCGATCACTTGTTGATACACCGGTAGTGGTAGAAAAGTCGTTACTTGATATTACAGTAGATAAATTCAAAGAGTTGACTTACATGAGCATCATTTTTCTTTTCTGCCAATGTGTTCAAGATCTGCCAGCACTTTGAATTGATCATAAAGCCTGCACCTTCCTCAGTCTGTTTGTTATCTCTCAAATATGCCACAGCCTCATCGAATCTGTTTGCTCTAATCATAGCAAACGACATCTGCATTAACTTGTACCTATTTAAAAGAAAACCTGGTTCCTTTTTGGCTATCTGTGCTTTACACGCTTCAGCCCTTTCAATTTCATCGTTTTCACAGTAAAATTCAAATAGTTGTGCCAGAGTTGCTGTTGATAATTCAAAGTCAGATGCTTTCAACTCCTCTATGAAACTGTTCACCTTGTTTACATTATTTTCTTTTATGTAAGCTACAAGTAACTGTTTCTGTATGCGCGTAAGGTTGGCGACACCCTTGGCCTGCAGTTGTGCTAGCTGATTCTCCATCTGAGCGGTGGTGCGCACGCCGCCCGACCTGCGCTGGTTCTCAATAGGAATCGGCTCCATTTCAGACGTCGACAGCTTAGTTAATAACTGCGATAAGTCCGTCGTCATGCTCCCTCCAAGAAACTGTTCTATGGATTCTGCTGCTTCAGTGCTTATTCTTAAGCCCTTGGAGTAAACAGCTTGCAAAAGCTTTTCTGCCAACTCAGGTCTAAGCAAACCTTTGACTGACGACCTAACGATGCGGCTAACTTCATGGAGGTGATGATTTTCTTCACCTTGACTTTCGTCTTGGACGGAGTCCTCCTCAGCCTGTGCCTGCGTTGTAGGTTTACTACTAATGACGTGAAGTACTGTTGCAAAATTATCAATATCTTTTGTCTTGGTCACTGAATGGATGAGGGACCTAGCAACAAGAGAGTAGTTGCCCCACGGACGATACGACACAGCAATTTCAGCTGCATGTTTTAGGTTTCCCTCATCTAATAGCTCCACCATCAAGTTTCTTGCTCCATGTATTGCTGGTACATTCGCGATTTGTAGCTTGGTTAATACATTCTGTGGTGTATCTTTTTTGATCAAGAAAGGAATTACGTAATCTCTCAAAGCTTCCCCAGTAACAGTAATTCCGTCACTGGACATCTCTTTTAGAATTTGCAGAAGGCCCTCTTCATCATTTTCCTTTCCTTTGGCCACTAACAATGGCCAATAGTAATGCTGTCTGATTTCGCGACCTTCATTCTTCAGTTCTTTGAACAGTTTTCTTGCTAATTCAACTTGGCCGTGTTGAAGAGCTCCTTCAGTTGCAATGAAGAATGCATTTGGGACCAGCCGTTCGTTCTGCAATTCTCTGCAGGTTTCAATCATTTCATCAACAGGTTTGTTGAGCCTAAGTAACTGCTTCACAAAGAATGCGCCCTTGAACGGGGTATCCTCGATTGTTGTTGATTTCGGCATTGTTTTCATGACTTTTTTTGCAGTTTGTTCTTGTCCCTTATTGAGTAGTCTCAGTATGACATTGCAGACATCTTGGTTGTAGCCAATACCTTTTTGCAAGTGTGGGATCAGCTCTTCCACTTTGTCACCATGTCCACTGATGGCTAGATGTTCAATGATTTCAAGAACATCCTAAAATGGAAAAATGTGGCAATTTAAAATACGAATATTACAAGCACATAAATAAAACATATATCATTGGAAGAAACAGATATCATTCTGCATTTGATTTTATACTATAAAATTTAAAATCAATCTTACCCTGTCTGTTAATAACGCTTCTTTTTCGGTTGCAGTATTGATAGTTGCCTGAATGCCATTAATATCACCCTTCTTGGCATACCCACAGGCCAGCAGAGTGTACGTGCGATTAGAAGGTTCAAGGCCAGCTCCGGCCATTGTCTGGAGGACAGCCTTAGCCCCATCAGTGTCCCCATGGAATGCATGGCCCATTACTAGGGCATTTAGCACGGGTTCTGAGACAGGCATGCTGAGTTCTCGCATCTTTTCCAACACCTTTGTAGCGCCTTCTACGTCACCCTCCTGGCAGTAACGCCACATCAGTCTTTGGTATGTTACCCTGAATAAGAAGGTACAATTTATACTTTCATTTTTGTGATAAAACAGGCAAAAAAAAAGATCATTATTTTCATTTACGCGAATTCTGGTGATACAGGAGTAGTATAGGATATACAATTTCCATAGCTTTTATTTAGTACCCAGCTGTATAATTGTATAGAAAAGATGGCGAATTTACACATTGTTTACGCTGTGTATGGTACGATTAAAGCTTAATGGCGGCTCTGAACAGTACTCGAGTCAATGTGCAGTAGCGAATGCATGTGACCGCGGGTGTGAGTAGAGGGTTCTTTGTAGCGAGTAGCGCATTTCAAAGTCGCCATCTAGATTGAATCGTACCGTACCTTCGGCAAACGCCTATGCTGACCCACTATAGTCATCACAATCTAAGAAGTCCCTTGACGTTTCTCATTTTGATACCGCGATAAGTTTCTACGTAAGAAATTGAAAAATCAAATTCATAATCGTAATTAAATACTATGTTACTGATACACTTATATGACAACGAGTATCATTTGCAAGCATCAAGTTTAATTATTATTACGTATTTTTATAGCTGTCAAATAGGGCCTTTTATTTTTTAACATGTGAAAAAAAAAAAAAAACCTTTTCAATTACCTGTTTGGCTGCAACCCTTTCCTCTCCAACTCTTCAAGGAACTTGGCAGGAGAGAATTGGTGCTCATTTTCGATGTATACCCTCAACAGAGCATTGTAGTGAGAGATGTCCATAGGAATCCCTCTTTCTGTGAGCACACTCCATATCTTTTGAACCAGAAGTGTTCTCTGTTCTGGTAACTCCTCTGGTACCAGCTCACCTGTTTTTGGAAAGAAACATATGAAAAAACATATTTTTCTCAAACAAACAAGGAAAGATAGTTTGAGTTGCTTAATTGCAATTGGAAGTACTCTATCAGACTAGACTAGACCATCCAGCCTACTAATAGGCCAAATTAACTAAATGTACCAAAATTTTACTTAAAAGCCTTGATTCTATTAGGCAATATTTTTGAAGTGCAACATGTTACACTCAACATGTTTGGTGGCATTGCCAACTGGCGCACAACATGACGCATTGCAACAACATTACTCAATAAAAGTTCTTCTTTCCAATGTTGCCTACTGGATATGAGGCTTTATACATAGTATAAAGAACCAAAACAGAAAAGCATTAAAAAACCCAAGATAGGTACTTAACCTTTTCACCGCCACGCCATATCGGTATTCCTATGCCCTGTACGCCAAGTATTTTTCTGCGACCTGTTTTTTGTCGAGTATAGCCGTCGTTGGCGCACAGGGCACGCTTGCTCATGTCGGCTATAGCCGACATTGGCGTTCAAAAGGTTAATATTCTAACAAAATGTAGTACATAATGCAAAAGTGATGGTTATTTACACAGACCTTATTATATTGAAGTGACCTAGTAAATTGGTATTTTCAACATGCATGCATATGAACTGATAATTCGATAATTGGAAGAAAATTTAGTGAAATTTCAAAGATGCAGCATATTTTGGTATATTTCATTACATGAGAGAGAAGAAAGATACAACTTCTTCCTGCCCTCGCCACCAGGCCTCCTTAAGTCGACCATACCTACAGCAAATAAAGCATACACTTTTGTGTGGTCCCAGCACCACTTCGCCAGTCAGTTGTCACCGCTCGCGTGTGCGGTGACAACTGACTGGCGGAGTGGTGGGTGTGGGGTCTTAGTTCAGCAGCCTCACAAGAAACGTGCCATCACGGATTCAACCCAACCGTCATGCATTCTGAGCTCAATATTGTGTACTTGAACTCGCAGAGTGAAACATCTGTTACGTAGTAACTTCTGTAATCTGTGCCCTCACACTAAATCTTTCTTATCCTTCATTTTATCTAAGAAGTTTCACTTCTTTTATGAGTATGGTGCTGCACACAATTTTTTTTAATTTGGCCTTTATGTTGTTCCGCTGGGCAAAGGTGTCTTATTCTATGAATAAATAAAAGTTCTTACCACAACATCTAATGACCAACAGTGACTGAGAACTGGTGATATCATTTTTCGATTTGATTTCATCAAGAACTTCATCAATATCCTTCTTAGTGATTCTTCCAAATCTTCGTACTTCAGCATCTAGTTTTTGTAACAGCGGTTCTAAGTTTTCTTTTTTCTTTGTTGCATAGTCTCTCATTAAAACACTGGAAATTAAAAATAATATTTAGTGGAAGGATGAAGAAGAAGTTATCCACTATTTCATTAACAGTTTTGGGCAAGATGACCCTCTTAGGGTAATGAGTTTGATAAGATTAATGAATCATTGCTGTTGGTAGTATATGTTTTCTCTTGCTGAAGAGTATAACTTTTTATTCCCCTATTGTCTACGATGGTGACAGGGCTGAACTTCAGTTTGCATCAGACTAACATTAAGTGCCCCCACTAATGTGTATAGTTATAATTCTCACTATAGAGGTCTAGTATGAAAATCTTAATGCACACTCGCATTTCAAGACTTATTTCTCAAAAGTAATGGCAATTTTGTTTAATTTTTGTTCCAGAACATAACCTTAACCATTATTGCAATGAAAAATGTTCATAATGTCAGGGGTAATCTAAGGTTGGATCAACTAAAGAAAGAGCTGAATCTACGTTAGCTCATCATTAATTTCTATCAAAGGGAACAAAAAAATAAAAATTGCACTTGAACTTTTTATTAGAGTTATTGTAGAATTGAACGAACATAAACCTTATACAAAGCTGCGTTACACTATTTATTTACTTGTAATATATTTTACTTACTTGTTAGCGGCACTTATAGCTTTAGGATTGATTAAAGAACTCGCTTCTGCGGTCTTGGCTGTGTTCAGGATAAGTGTTCGGGCCGCACCAGTGAAGTACCGCACAAACTTCGTAGATCTTAAGAGCGACGACATATTGTTGCTGTGGATCTTTAAAACATTAAAAATTGAAGTAATTCCGCTTCAATTAACGGAAAAATCACTGAACTTTTTATCAAAACCTATCAAGGCTGCTAGGACTACCTAAAAAGAACTTTGAGGTTATAGTTATGTCACTTGGCATATCAAGTTGTGTGTTGCTAAATAATTAAATTATTTGACTGAGGTGAGGAAGTTTTTATTTCTTAATATCACAAACAATTTCTAATGAAAATTTTCATGTATATGTAATAAAAAGATGCATAAATACTAGAATATTTATTGCCTTCTCTATAATACGAGAAGAGGCCTTTGTTGACCTGGAGATGCTGGTATTACTATTTATTGCTGGCAATATTATTAATTCGTTCGTAAAATAACATTGAGATGTTTAGAAATGACATGATTGAAAACATCTAACTTTACGGAACCGGAACTGCCTAACTTTCCGCCTGAATTGTCTCCGATCTTGACACGCCTATATCACCTTTCGATAGAGACTGGAAAAGTGCCGAAGGCTTGGAAGCAAGCCAACGTACCTACAGCCCGTTCTCAAGAAGGGCAGTCGAGCTGAACCGGCCAAAGACGTTACAGAGTAGGGTCTGTACTACAGACCCATATCTGTAACGTCCATTTTCTGTAAGAGTATGGACCGTGTGCTCAACAGTAAGGTCCTGGCATACCTACAACTACCTACAACTGTACTTGTACTGTAGAAGCAAAAACGACATCCTCAGTGACCGCCAATACGGATTCCGCTGAAATCAGTCCACTGGAGATCTTTTACCGTATGGCATTCACATCTGGAGTGAGGCCATGAGAGATATGGGGAAGCGCTAGCCGTCTCCCTCGACATCTCGAAGGGTTTCGACAGGGTCTGGCACGAAAGCCTCATTGGTAAGCATCCTTCCTTCCGTCTGCCTAGTGGTCTGTGTGATTAGATTGCGGACTTCCTAAAGGATCGATCCATCCGAGTGTTTTTGGGAGGTCGTGTGGATATGACTTTGGTGTCGCGAACTTACAGAAGATGTAAGCCGCGAATGTAAATATAACAATAATCAGACATAGCAACATTACAACAATAATTTTATGCAACGGCAACATCGATGAGACATCGCTGCGCGTACCTGTCAAATCAGTATTGGCGCGGTAAGAACCAGTATTTGTATTGTTGTGTTTAGCTTAAGTTTAGTAAAAGGCCGTGTTTATCAAGGAGAGTTCGTATCGGGGTTGGAGCCGTCGGCATCCCTGGATTGAAAGCTGAGTGTTTTATGATTTAAGATTATTATTATTTGTATACACTTATATATGCTATCCACTGAACCGAACTGTCTTTCTTGAGAATACAGAAATACTGATGAATAGTGTTTACATATAAACCAACGATGTTGGCAAACGTTGTAGTTGTATATTTTAATGAAGCTTTTTGAGATCTCAATTAGTGCTATCAATTAGACTGAGGCGGCCGATAATACTCCGCCGGCCTCAGTAGATGAGGGGCGATAATACTCCGCCAGCCTCATGAGTGTTCTGGGAAGTGAGCTTCCTAGGACGGAAACCATACCGGTTTCCAGCTGTTGAGCAATGTAATACAAAACTGAGGCGGCCGATAATACTCCGCCGGCCTCAGTAGATGAGGGGCGATAATACTCCGCCAGCCTCATGAGTGTTCTGGGAAGTGAGCTTCCTAGGACGGAAACCATACCGGTTTCCAGCTGTTGAGCTATGTAATACAAAACTGAGGCGGTGATAATACTCCGCCGGCCTCAGTAGATGAGGTGGTGATAATACTCCGCCAGCCTCATGAGTGTTCTGGGAAGTGAGCTTCCTAGGACGGAAACCATACCGGTTTCCAGCTGTTGGGCAATAATACAAGATCTAATATTTGGCATTTGGTTTCAGTGTATACCAATAATATAAGATGTCCATAATATCAAAGTCTCAGTATCATCGATGGTATCTATAAAAGAATTAAAGTGTCAGTATCATCGATGGTATCTATCTACAGATGGTGGAAGTGGTCCTCTATGTTCAAGTTCTGTTGCTCTGCGTTCCTTGCTCCGTCTCCATGAAGAATTAATAAGCGAAGCAGATAAAGTAAACCCAGGTACAAATTGGAAATAATATTTTTTTTCTTATTCGCTACGTCTGCCTAAGGTTACTTCCCTCAGAAGAGATCAACCTAATACTCAGGTATCATACGATTCCTTTGAATAATAGAATCCCTAAATATTATGCAGACGTCGCGACATTTGGGTTATTCTTCGGTTTTATTGAAACTCACAAAGAGACGAGACGACATATTATTTATTAGAGACTGTTTGTTACAAAGCACTGTTTTACAAGGTATCATACATTTTCTTGTCGGCCATATTGACACTTGGGTTAGGTACTTACACTGTCATAGACTTTGCCATAGATATAAAATACGTTTCATATTTTGTTGGTTTATTTACGTTTCTAATAATTTATTATTCACGATAGATACACAGATCACAGAGTATAACAGAATGTCTAATTTCCAACATAAAAAAGATAAGCTTATTTAGATTTTTTTCGATAAAGAAACTAACTAAATATTAGTAGTGACATTTATACTTAAAAAGTGATTCGCAGGAACTAATTAATGTTGCCAGCCTATATTTTTACAAGTGTTTATCGACGGCTGCTCGTCCGGTCAGTGAGATATCAACGCCGGAGTCCCGCAGGGGTCAGTGCTCTCGGCAACATTATTCTTACTGCACATTAATGATCTGCTAAAATCCGGAACCATTGGGTACGCAAACGACAGCACTGTTGCTGAGAGATACGTGTCCGGTACACGGGCTACTGGGACTAGGTTCGGTCTCTCCGGGAGACCATGGTTGAACGCTTGAACCTGTCCTTGATGGCGGTCTCCAAATGGGGTGATGCCAATCTGGTCACTTTCATTGCTGCCAAGACCAAGGTGTGACTTTTTTCCGCTAAAAAGAGCCAATTCCACCCGGCTCCATCTTTCCATAGTGTAACCGTGCCGTTAACGGACTATCTCGAACTTCTTGGTGTTACGTTGACATCGACCCTCAACTTCGGTCCATTCATTGAGCCGAAAGATCAGTTAGCTGCAAAAAAGTTGAGGATTCTTGCAAAGGTGAGACGGTACTTCACGCCCACGGAGCACACAACCAGTGGAGAGAGCGTGCGGAGGCTAGCACGGGCGCAATACATATTCAATATCAATCTCATGCGGCGGAATTTTGGTCAGTCGCAGCATTTTTAGGCTAAACGTACGAACGTCACGCGATTCCGTCTTAAAAACAAATAAAACGAAAAGTAATGACTAGTTGTGCAATTAAATGGTGTAAAAAGTGTACTACTACTTCAAGTTACACAAAAGATTGGATAACATTTCACAGTTATGTGGTTTTCTAGTGCATTTAATCAATTTCAGTAAGTAAAATCAAATATATTTATTTCTGGATGGTTCGCTTTGCTGTCTCTTTCTCGTACACTGATTTGCACATTAGCAGTTGTCTCTTTTTTTGCTGTTTGCAGCATCACGACGATTATATCGATATGTAAGGCTTAATAAGCATATAAAAAATCATAAGAACTGCAGCTGTGTACGTCCTTTTGTTTGTTATTGTCTAGCCCATATTTACCTTATCATAAATGTTTGTTATACGTACCGAAGATTCTAAGAAATTCGTTTTTTTGTTTGTCTGTATCCCAAAGAAATCCGTATAGACTAATAATAAGTTAAAAAAATAAGTATAAATTACTTATTGTTTAACTTCTTAGTACTAACTATAAAATAAAAACAATATCGATAATTTTTTTATCGATATCGATTTTGTTTTTATTACTTTTTTGGAATCCCTAGAGAATCAGTTGTCATTTGGTTGTCAATCTGTCATCCAATCACAGCATTCACAGCAGGGGAAGCTTACCTCTGCCTCCGCTGTTACTTGGTGACTTCGATTTAGAACAAATACGTGCCGATGCTCTCTCCACTGGTTGTGTGCTCCGTGTTCACGTCTGAACAGCTGCTCAACTTGTATAAAGCGCAAGTTCGGTCATGCATGGAGTATTGCTCTCACCTCTGGGATGGATCTGCCAAATACCAGCTTGATGCACTTGAGCCGATTGATAGACGGGCCAAAAGGCTTATTGGCAACGATGCACTGGTCGCATCAAAGCTCCAGAGCCTGAACATCGTTGCCGAGTTGCCAGTCTGTCGGTTTTTTATCGCTTAAATTTGGGGGAGTGTACGACGGAACTGCCCAATTTGATTCCGCCTAGCCCTTTCCATCATCGGAATACAAGACGTACGGCCATGCGCCATGCATCGGTACATGGTGGACATCCCTCCCATACGCACAAAGCGTTTTGCTAATACTTTTTTTTTTTTTTTTTTTTGTTTGTTCCTTACGGAACAGGCTAAGGTCTGAGACCATGCTGCCTAGTCATCAGTATTTTTCTTGAATTCATTAGTAACATTAGAATGCGGATGTAACATATTCTAATGTTTTTTGGAGTATTTGGCAGCAAATTGTATCGAGTCAGCCTTCCCAGTAAGCTTTGCGGAGGTAGTCAATACTACAATAAAATTCTCCGCTTCACTATCCCGAGATCGCTTCTGTCAATGATTTCACATATTGTCCAGTTGCGTAGACAGTTGAGACACAAAACTACACCACTTTTATATCACAATATCCACTAGGAATCAATTTGCAAAAAATATTAACAGCCGCTGAAGTTCACTCGAAAAAATCCCGCCAAAAACTCGCTAATACTTTTATTGTGCGCATAGCTAAGGAGTGGAACTCACTTCCAGGGTCTTTGTTCCCTGTTAGCTACAACCTTGGGGTTCTAAGTCAAGAGTGAATAGGTTACTTCTAGGCAAGCGTGCTTCAACGTAGACCATGTCAACGCTTAACATCAGGCGAGATATGGTCAAACGTGAGTCTATAGATTATATATAAAAAAATAGAACCAGCGCTTCATAGTGCCAAGGACCATTGATGACGAAATATCCTCAAGAAAATGATTTCACGTTGCGTCGGGGGAATGACGCGACTCTCAGTAAAAGAACCAAAAATTCGATGACAGGACGGGCCATAGGTACTGGGCAGTGGGCTCATCAGATCATTTACGGCCTATTCCTTCATAGAAAAACCTACTAGATACAACATTACAGGACCAATGCTTTTTCTTAGAATATAGGTATTATTAATTCAGTAGAAAATAAACTGATGAAAACATTGGCACTCTCAACAATTTTGCACTCGGTCTGTTGCCATACTATTTTTTGTTTGATCGTTTTGCACGCGAGCACCACGATTTGCACTGTTGCGCACGAACCACATGACATGATGCCATGCACATCCATTCAAGGCCAGTGCGAGTCTGAGTCATAGACTACTATTTTGAGTGCTAATTTTGACAGGCGGCTAGTCTGGTGCATAGACTACTATTTATACTGTGGTGGTTGCAACCATGAAGTTACAGACAGGTGTCTTATCTTATCTTATGGAGGGGCCGAGAAATAACTCGGACACATATAATCACACAAATAATCGGATCCATTGTGCTAAACCATGGTTGCAAAGCAGCACCTCCGTAGTGTCACTGTCAACTGTGACAACTTCTGTCAGCTGTTGTGACTTTTATCAATTGTCAATTCCGGTCACCGGGCTTGTACACGACACGAGTTCTTCACACGACGCATTATTATCTGGCGCTGGATTCGGCACAGTAGATCTCGAACAGAAGGTTCAGCCGGTTGATATTAGAAGCAATAATAATCTCTTATAGTTAAAGAAATAAACAATCTACTACTAAAACATCAAAATGGTGAGTTTTATAATTGTTGAATTGCTTTGACTTTGGTTTGACCTTTCATGTTGTTGCGGTGATTCTTTAACATTAATTATGTGATTATTACGACAGACGTAACAATCTAACGATATGAGAAATCACATGTAATAATAAAAAAAAACCTCATGCTAATTCCTTATTATTTGCAGGGTGCCTTTAATCCTCTTAATTTAGCCTAGACAATCAATAACAGGTTTTATTGAAAAACAGTTAGCCATGGGTAAAGCTACTTCATTGTTAATTTTTACTATTCAATCTAAGGTTAATTTATACAATTTTCCATAGCCAAAAAGTTAATTTCAATTCTCTTTCATCCTTAACTTTTGAAAGTTTTAGTATTAATTATCCTTTGTAACCATGGTAACCTGGCTAACGGCTCTCTGGCAGTGATCTTGTTTTGTAACTCTTACATAATAATAACATTGGCACAAGATCGGCACAAACATGAATACTGAAGGAGTTAGTATCATATTTTTGTTGGAAACAGCTCAACTTTCTAAATCTAGACAATTTTTTGTATCGTTTTGGAAATATGTGGGATGCGGGTGAAAATATTATGAAAACAAATTCTGTTTAAATAGTAGAATGTTATTGGATCCTATTCTATGCTATAAGATTCTAATAAGGGACATTATTAATTAGTACTTACCCAAGAAGATATTTAATCTTTAAGTACCAGGTGGTGTTATTTTCCATTCAAAAATTATAATTATGATTGATGCTTCAACAACCTTGAATAAATGGCTAATTTATTTATGCTACAATAAACTAGGAACATGATGCTACATTGTAGTTTTTGTTCATTTTCAGGCTGAACCTGTCAAAGTTGTTGTCACCGGCGCTGCGGGCCAGATCGCCTACTCCTTGATCTACCAGATTGCATCTGGTGCTGTGTTCGGTCCCAGCCAGCCTGTATACCTGCACCTTCTTGATATCGCCCCCATGATGGGAGTCCTTGAGGGTGTAGTTATGGAACTGGCTGACTGTGCTCTGCCCCTCCTAGCTGGAGTGTTGCCAACTTTCAAGCCAGAGGAAGCATTTAAAGATGTTGTTGCTGCATTCCTAGTTGGTGCCATGCCCAGGAAAGAGGGCATGGAAAGGAAAGACCTCCTCGCTGCCAATGTTCGCATTTTCAAAGAGCAAGGTCAAGCCATGGACAAAGTTGCCCGCAAGGATGTGAAAGTCCTTGTTGTTGGCAACCCAGCCAACACCAATGCTCTCATTTGCTCTAAGTATGCTCCTTCCATTCCTAAAGAGAATTTCACAGCTATGACTCGTCTCGACCAGAACCGTGCCCAGTCTCAGTTGGCCGCTAAAATTGGAGTCCCTGTGCAGAATGTTAAGAACGTCATTATTTGGGGTAACCACTCATCCACTCAGTTCCCCGACCCATCAAATGCTGTTGTGACTGTTGGTGGTGCACAGAAGCCTGTGCCTGCTGCTATCAATGATGATGCCTACTTGAAGTCTACCTTCGTCACAACAGTGCAGAAGCGTGGTGCTGCCGTCATCGCCGCAAGGAAGATGTCCTCAGCTCTCTCTGCAGCGAAAGCCGCTTCTGATCACATGAGGGATTGGTTCTTGGGAAGCGGAGACCGCTGGGTGAGCATGGGTGTTGTCTCCGACGGATCATACGGAACTCCTCGTGACGTCGTATTCTCATTCCCAGTCACCACCGCCAATGGGCAGTGGAAGATTGTTCAGGGTCTGACCATCTCGGACTTCGCTCGCCAGATGCTTGACGCTACGGGCAAGGAGCTTTCTGAAGAAAAGCAGGAGGCGTTGGATGTCTGCAAGGATTGACCTAGTATACAAATGAAACTATAAGCAATATAATAGCATTAGTTTATACATAATTATGTACGATCTGTAGCCGCTACTATATTATTTTATCACAGAAAACGGCTTACGTAATAGTGGTCACACTGCACCAAATTAAAACGATTTTTTCTGAATTGTTATTTGCCACTCACAAAAACTGCTTTTTTGATTAGGCATCTCTTTATTATGGTTTTGAATAAACTGTTTTTTATTTTCATATTTAAAAGCATTTATATTATATAAAAATGATACGTCATATTTTTGAGACTTTTTTATTTTATTTATTAGGTACGTTAATGACTATTGTGTGTTACTTACGTCATATTAAAATGTTGTCTATTCTGTTATCGTGTTTGCTGTTATAGTTATAATTTGATAACACTCATTACTTGATGAAGGTCACTGTAAATAAAGATTATTGTTACTATACATGATTTATGTATCGTACGTGAGGTCCTACATCATATCTATATCAAGTTATAATCCGCACGTTCCACGGCTACGCTACGCACAGAGACTTATCTGATGGCGGAATCGTCCATTGCAACCTGCGCCACTCACAGCCAGTAGACGCAAGAAACAAAATGCTGCCAACATAATGTTTCGTGTCTCGACTTAGCTTGTAAACAAATTAACCATGGCAAATCTCTGAGCAAGCTCCACAAAGTCAAATTAGTGGCCGACTTAGCGCCAGGCACGGGCCTAGTGCCCCAATTGCAGAATTAGTTATAATTAGTTCACAATAGTTTAATTATTATTATTTAATTTTTACTTGGTGCTAAGAACTCGTCAAACCCTATTTGAATCCCAAAATTTGAAGATTTTCTTACTAAGGTAGAATTTGACGAACTCAACTTTAGTTATGATTAAAAAATTGGTGAATTCAAGATCTTAGTTTTTGAAGTTGGTTAAAAAACCGACCAAGTTCGAGTCGGACCCGCGCACGAACGGTTCCGTGCCATTATCGCAAAAACGGCAAAAAAAATACGTTTGTTTTATGGGAGCCCCACTTAGTTATATTTGATATTTGATTTGATATTTGACTTAAATATTTATTATATTCTGTTTTTAGTATTTATTGTTATGTTGCAACAGAAATACATCATCTGTGAAAATTTCAACTGTCTAGGTATATAGCTATCACGGTTCATGAGATACAGCCTGGTGACAGACGGACCACGGAGTCTTAGTTATAGGGTCCCGTTTTTACAAAGACCTCATAATATATTCAGAGAAGCAAGAGAGATTACCTATTGAATGTAAAGGCCATCGGGAACCTCGACCTTACATGTAAAATACCTACCTATTCACCTCATAGATCATACTAGTTAGACAAAAATATTTTAAAATGATTGTAGATATTTTATACCAAATTGCTAAGGAATATCTAAGTAATTTGGTATAAATAATACCAAAATATATCAATAGATGAGGTACCAATGCGCTGAGTGGCGCACCCACGGGGGCTGAGGGGGAATCCTAAAATAATACATTTTATCACTGACTTGCTTGACCAAAAAAATTAAAAATATTTTATTAAAGAATTAAGATACCTACTATCTATCCTCCTCTACGAAATATAATTAGTATTTCAACGCAAATACCTAATCACTTATCTTAATAAAATATTGTGTCTACCTACTTATAAATATATTTATTTTTAAGTAGGTATCAAAATAGGTAGTCTAAAAACGCAGTTTTAAGCAAACAAATTTAAAAAAACAACCCCGGTCCCCCATTAGTTAAACTCCCCGATGATAGCACCCCTAGTTGCAAATCCTGTGTGCGCCCCCCAATGTAGGTAGGTACCTACCTACCTACTCGTACAATCTAAGTTTCGAACTGCGACGCGTGACTGTTGAATACCTATTATCTTTTGAAGTTTCTATCTACGATCTTGATTTATTATTTTGTTTAACGTGTCTAACCTATCAAGTTGATAAATTAGCGTAAAGATAAGAAAATTGGATGATTGTCTAAAACAATCAAATTTTTTATAGTTGAAAGAGAATCTTAATATAGATAACACCATACCTAGGTACCTACTTACAGTTTAAGTAAAGATAATGGGTCCACTTGTACCTAGTTTGTAGGTACCTTAGACAAGAACAAGCCAAGCAAACTGCAGTTACATGTATTCACCAGTCTATTAAGCATAGCTAGTGAATTAAAAAAAAATAAAAAAAAAATTAAAATTGTTTATTTGATAACCATATTTGTACAAAAAATATCGAGATTGAAGCCTCCTTTTAAGCAACAGATGCCTGTATTAGGAGACTCCGCTCCTTCATAACAAAACGTTTCTATTAAACAATAGTAATACGAGTAAATAATCAAAAACAAGGTGATTTGAGTGAAAGTGTGAGTGTAAATTGATCAAGAAAATATACCCGCATGGTTTTTTTTTATTTATAATGGGTTTGCCCTTGACTCTAGTCTAGGTCATAGGTGACAGAGACAGAGTCTACGATGGAGTGAGCTTACCCAGAAGAAGCCTGTTCACTCTAAGTTTGAAGAGATTCGGGTTGAATGCGTTCGGAAACACAGACGCAGGTAGTGAGTTCCATTCATTCGCTGTGCGCATTATAAAGGATGTTTGGAAGCGCTTGGTTCGAATTGGTGGAATGGCAACAAGGTAAGGATGATAACTTGCAGTGCGTCTAGATGTCCGATGGTAGAAGGGGGCTGGTGGGATGAGGTCGTGGAGTTCTTGAGCACACTCTCCGAAGTACAGTCTGTAGAAGACCGACAAGCAGGCAACTTTGCGGCGATGAGCCAAGCTGTGAAGCTTGGCGTCCACCAGTTCAACGTCGCCAATGAGCCTCTTGGCTCTGCGTTCCACTGAGTCAAGCGCGGCAAGCTGATACTTAGCTGAACCATCCCAAAGGTGGCTGCAATACTCCATGCAGGATCGGACTTGTGCTTTGTATAGGGTTAAAAGCTGTCCAGGCGTAAAGTATCGCTTCACCTTATTTAGGATGCCCAGTTTTTTGGCCGCGATTTGGGCTTTGTTCTCAATGGAGGAGCCAAAGTTGAGACTGGATGTCAACTCCATGCCTAAGAGCTCGAGCCGATCAGTCACAGGAACAGACGCACCCCGAAAAGTAGGAGTTTGATCTAAAATATTCCTCTTTGCGGTAAAAAGACACGCCTGTGTTTTGGTGGCGTTAAAGGAGACCAGATTGTCATCACCCCACTGGGAGACAAGGCTTAAGGTCACATCTGTCCGCTCCACCATAGCCTCTTTCAAGGAAAGAACTTCATCCACGCTGGTTTTTGCGCTGGACAAGTATCTCTCTGAAACAGTACTGCCATCTGCGTACCCAACTATACCAGGCTGAAGTAGGTCATTGATGTGCAGCAGGAAAAGAGTTGCAGAGAGAACAGACCCCTGAGGAACTCCGGCATCAATAGCCATAAGGTCTGAGGAGCAGCCGTCAATGCATACTCGGATCGACCATTCGCTAAGGAAGTCTGATATCCAGCTACAAAAACCAGCTGGGATGCCATAAGCAGGAAGCTTACTGAGCAGACTCGCGTGCCAGACCCTGTCGAAGGCCTTCGAGATATCAAGCGATACAGCAGGTGCTTCGCCGTGTCTCTCGATGGCTTCGCCCCAGCAGTGCGTGACATACACAAGAAGATCGCCAGTTGACCGTCCCCGGCGAAAGCCATATTGACGGTCACTGAGGAGATTGTTGTCTTCAAGGTAGGCCAGCAACTCTCTGTTCAGTACCCTTTCCATAACTTTGGACAAAATGGAGGTAATGGCGATCGGACGGTAATTGGCAGGGTCTGCACGGTTGCCTTTTTTGGGCACTGGTTGCACATTTGCAAGCTTCCAGGATTTCGGCACCGTCTCTTTTACAAGAGAGAGGCGGAACAAGCGAGTCAACACAGGAGACAGTTCTGGCGCACACTGCCTCAGCACTCTCGCTGGAATGCCGTCAGGTCCGCTGGCCTTGTTCACGTCTAGACTGCACAATACTATCCGGACCTCTTTAGCGTGCACAGCGATCTCCGGCATCGAAGAGTCACAATGAGGTACAGTAGGTGGTTGCTTGGAGCCAGCGTCCAGACGTGAATTGCTAGCAAAAAGAGATGCAAATAAATTTGCTTTGTCACTCGCAGAGTGAGCCAGCGACCCATCAGGTTTCAGCATCGGAGGTAAAGTGGGCCGACAGAAATTCGTTTCAATCGCTTTAGACAGCGACCAAAACTGTTTACTACCCGGAGGGTGCGATGCCAGCTTGGCCCCAATACGCCCAATATGGTCAAAACGTGCCCGACGCAGAACCCGCTTGCAGAACTTGGCGGCAGAATTAAAGGCTCTTTTCCTCGCGCGAACCCTACGCGCTCTAACTTTGCGGTCGCGGGCCCCGACCCAGGCTTGGTAGGCAGACTCTTTTCGGGCCTCAGCGTGGGCGCATTCTGCATTATACCAAGGTCGGGATTTGTGACCGAGCGGAATGTCGGAGAATGGAATGAAATATTCCATTCCCTGCCGAATCACATCCGCAACCGCGTCTGCACAGCTCGAGGGGTCACCCGAGGAGAAGCACACTTGCCGCCAAGGATAAGACGCAAAAAAGTGCCGCATCTCGTCCCAGTCTGCTGACTCGTATCGCCATACTCGCCTCGTGCCTCTAGGGCTCTCATCTGGAGGAGAGCAAGTCGAAACGGATTTCACCAGACAGTGGTCAGACGTTCCCAGCGGGGCTTAGACCGACACCGAATGACTGTCCGGATCAGTAGTCAGGAGAAGATCTAAGCAATTGGTTGTATGGCCGTCAACATCCGGTACCCGCGTTGCCATATTTACCAGCTGGGTTAGATCTAGCGATAGAGAACGCGCGCGCCTCCAACCCGGCATGGTCAGTTTTCCGGTATGGGTACAACCATTCTTTATGATGGGCGTTAAAGTCCCCCAGAAAATTAAGCTTCGCTGTTGGGTACCGTTGCTGGGCTATGTCAGCCGACTCCACGAGGCATTTAAAAAGCTCTGTCGTCTCCTGGTCACCGGAGTGCGATCGGTAGACGCCGATGTAGAGAGACTTCTCCACGCCGGTGTCCACAAGTAGCCATATGGCAGAAAAGCCCGATTTCTCAGAGCAACGGAGACGACGACAACAAATGTCATCGCGGACGTACACACAGACCCCAGCTTGCTTCTTGAACTTGTGTTCAAGAGAGTAACCCGGGTAGTTGAGGTACGCCACGTCCGACGGGGTTGTTATCTTCGTCTCCGTTAGGAAAAACAGGTGCGGCTTCTCGGTCTCGAGGTGGTGGTGGACCGAATCGAGATTAGAGTGCAACCCCCTGATGTTAGTGAGGTGCACTTTTAGTGGGAGGAAGTGCAGCCGTTGTTTCACCTTATTCTTCTTTTTATTGGTCATTGTGTTAGAGTGTGTTGCTGGGGAAGAAGTCGAACTGTCGAGGCGCTGCTCAGTGAACCAAGTGGAAAACTGGAGCTAACCCAACCTAAGGGGAACTCATTTGGAGACTGCGGGGACGCCCGAACCCCCCCGGATATGGCCACCGGGTCCTCCCATCCAGTCGCCAGCTGGCACGGTGGAGCATACCGGGATTTTTCGCGAGTTGACGGGGCAGCCTTTGGCACGTGGCTGGCGTGCTACTTGGGCCCCCTACTGACTGCGGTCGGCCAACGGCTGGCACCGTGCTTCGGATCCCGCTACCCTCCAAAATGAGTTATCCGGCAAGTTTTTCCCAGAGACCAAGACCGGTTCTGAACAGCGCAACTGACATCCTCCTTCTCCCCCAAAGGCACTGGCAGTCCCACACACCGACGGAACACAGCAAGCTTCCTGGCGCCGGACTCCGGTGGGATGGTGGTCGCGAGCCAGGCGGCCCCTTGCGGAGCCTACCACCGCTTAAGTGGGATCGTTCAGCCGTACCACAGGCAAGCCTGTGGTGCCGTTGCCCGGGATGGACCGCTAGGAGGTAGATCCCATACCCACCCCAAAATGGTCGGTCATTTGAACGGCAGAAGGACAGGCTATAGGTACCTATAGGAAGATAGTAGCTAAGTAGGTAGGTACCTATTAGCAAGTATAAAATGTTGGGAACCTATAAGTACCTACCTACCTACAACAAATGTTATAGGTTGTTTGTAGTGTAGGTACCTAATCAGGTTGGTACCAAAATTTTCACATTAACATGATCTAGGTAATACCTTGATACCTACTGATGATTCCATATACTATTACGCGTTGTAGGTAACTCTGTGATGAATTGATAGGTAGTCTATCTAAATTACCTACGAGTAGATAGGTACCTACCTACCACTTACCTATTAATTACCTACCTACGTGAACTCTGAAAGAGGATGGGATTTTGAGATGCAAACGTGAATAGGTACCTAAATACTTATTTAATAGAAATAAGTGTAGGTCTAGCTAGGGTCACGGGTCTGACCTCAATTGTAAGTTATCGTGTCCGTATTAACTTTTGATCTTGTTTATCAATAAAGACAAGGATGAATAGCAAAGAGAAACAAACTGAATACCTAGATGAAATTTAGTAGATAGGTGCAAATTTAGACACCTACCTATATCAAAAATAGGTTAGTAGGTACCGCTAGGTACATACCTTCCAGCAGCTTTTCTTTTTTACATTTGGAAATCCTCATTGATGTACCTACTCCGCCAACACCATGTAGGAGTGCACCACGCAGCAGCACCCAGTCGTAACCGATTTTCCATAGGAGTGGCCCTAACACCGAACATAGGGTTCGGTTTTAGGGAACGCCGCAAGACTTCTCTCGCCGACTCCATCCTTCTCATACCGGGTAGATGACAGATCTGTCCATCAAATAATAAAATAAAGAACATATATAATCAGAAAACAAATGTGAATATTATTCACGTCGTATAAATTGTTCATCACATTTTGAGTAAGCAGGTACCTACTGTAAGTTCCTGTCTTGGAACAGTTTATAACATAATTGATAATTAAAAGTGTATAAGATTTTAAACAAAACTTATTCATTTGAGAAATTATTCATAGCAAATTGGCAATGGCATTATGAATCTAGACAAGTCAAATCAGGTACTGTAATGATTACTGGGGCGGTGACCATAAGCTCTTAGAGTAAGGTTATTTTGAGTGTGTGTAAGGGACAGATGTATATGACTTGTATACATCTGTCACTTACGCAATCTCAAAATAACCTTACTCTAAGAGCTTATGGTCACCCTCCTGATTTAAACTTCTATGTTTATCACATTGTCTGGTCTTTATGAATATTGCTACGTAACGGTTGAGCAATTTGATAATTATGGTCAATGAATTAGTCCAAGAGCGAGCGAAGCGAGCTCGGAAGCTTAGGGCACCCCGACACCCACCCCCGGTGGGTGCCCGCATTGTCGAGGCGGAGGGACTCAGTAGCCGTAGCTTGGTCACCCACGGTGAAGCGAAGAGGAACCCGAGGAGGGGTCGCTCGTCAGGGCTTTTGCCGATTAAGCCGACGACGTAGTGGCCAACTACTAGGTTGCGGTGCCGCTTAGTAACAGGCGACATCGCAACTAAGGCAGGCCGCGATGTCTTATGCTTGAGCGTCCCAGGTCCCATACGATATCGCGGCTGAGGGTTGGAGGCCGCGGCGGGGAGGAGTGCCGGTATTGCGGTGCGCCGCTCTCCCTACCTTTCGCGGCCTGGACGGGGTTGCCACCTAGGCCCATAGTTGCCACAAAGGCCAACGAGGCTACTCCTAACCAAACTGGATTATTGGGTTCGTGAAAATAGGGAAATTTTAGAATTCTAGTTTTATGCCAACCAAATCTTTCTTTTTAATCAACTCTAACTACGGTCGTTCCAAAGAAACTTTAAACCTCTACTGCAGCAAAACTGCCAACATAACAGTAACCCCAGAGTGAAGGCTCGCTAGCCGACCAGCAATCGCATTGCTCTCACACAACGTTCTATCTAGACCCAGACCTCCGACAGAGCTAAACGCAATATCGCGCACCTACGGACTACTTGTGTTGCCTCAAAATATACCGATTTACGACTACGCTTATTATTACACACACGGCCGATAGATTCGACCTTCTACAGCTTGCTCATCAATCATCATTATCGAAATCAACATAGACTGGAACGTGAGCACGTTATCCACTATCATCTTCCTAAACCTATCGTGTGTACACTTTTAAGTTCTAAGCGTACTATTTAAAGCTTTCAGTGTATAACGATCACCGACAACGAAAGGTTCCTCTAAGCCTTAGTAGTAATTGATTAGAAACCGTATCAGCTTAGATCATATACAACGCTCATGGCACGACTGCCGCAGCAGCTCATTCATGCCACCCATATCGTCTTTACCTCAAGTGATGCGACCAACACACATTCACTCCACATAGAGTCTACGACTTCTAGGTTATTACAAAACCAATACAACAATAGTCTCCTTTGAGACCCGTGTCCCGGCTACACCACCAGCTGCCCATCGCCCCCTGAACAACTCACAAGTGAATTGCAGGTTACAGACAAGTGCGTACAGTGCGACCTAATAGCCACGGTATGTGCTCTCCTGCTCGGTGGATGAACTCTCCTGACTGTTTTCTACGTTTAACTCGTTAGGAGCACTACTTACTCCTTTGAATGCGATCATGAGCGTACTTATTCGTTCTATTACTATTTTAAGATTTCAAAAGATAGCGATCGCATGATCTAATACTATCATAATGTTACTTTGAAAGTAAGCAAGTGAATTAAGATGAAAATCAATCGATCGAGATCGTTATAAATCGTCCCGCGACATAAGATCTGTTCTGAATACATGTTATTGACCAATGGCCAGTATTGGTTAAAGCAGCTACAATACTAACTCACTCTGACACTTAAAATGACAGTTGTGCAGTCCTATACAAGAGATATCTCATCCTTACTGACAGTGCCGGTTTTAACACTACCAGCGCCCTGGGCGAGACTTCTACGGCGCCCCCCCAACTGCAATTCAAACCCATACTAAAAAGGGAAAGGATATAATGAAATAACCTTTTATTAAAATAAATAATAATTTATTATAAAAAATAACTTTTTATTAGAAAAAACTGGCCAAGTGCGAGTCGGACTCGCGCACCGAGGGTTCCGTAGTAGCCTCAGCTTAAAGGTATTATAGACCTGAGTATTTGATCATCATACCAGCCGAAAGACGTCCACTGCTGGACATAGGCCTCCTCCAAGCGTCGCCACATTGACCGGTTCCGTGCGTCCGACAACCAGTGGATCCCTGCAACCTTCACCAGGTCATCGGTCCACCTGGTGGGAGGCCTTCCAACGCAACGTCTTTCGGTTCGTGGTCGCTACTCCAGTACCTTTCTAACCCATCGGCCATCCGTTCTACGAGCAATGTGCCCTGCCCACTGCCACTTAAGTTTGGCAATTCTTCGGGCTATGTCGGTAACCCTGGTTCTCTTACGGTTCTCAACATTTCTGATTCGATCACGCAAGGAAACGCCGAGCATAGCCCTCTCCATTGCCCTTTGAGTGACTATAAGCTTTCTGATGAGGCACATTGTAAGCGACCACGTCTCAGAGCCATATGTCATCACTGGCAACACACACTGGTCATAAACTTTTGTCTTGAGACACTGTGGTAAGTTGGACGAGAAGACACCACGCAACTTTCCGAACGCTGCCCAGCCCAGTCGGATTCGACGGTTGACCTCTTTCTCGAAGTTAGCCCTACCCAACTGGATAGTTTGTCCCAGGTAGACATAGTCGTCCACAACTTCGAGTGTAGAGTCTCCAACCTTGATAGGAGTGGGTGTAACATGGGCATTCAACATCAGCTTGGTTTTATCCATGTTCATTTTCAGACCCACTCTTTCGGAAGCTCTACTGAGGTCAACGAGCATTGTACTGAGGCTCTCCGTGGTCTCAGCCATGACCACTATAACCACTATATTCTGTATAACCTGCCGCAGTATGTATATATGTGATCTACAGCCGTGGATTCTGTCGTCACCCGGCGCCTTGTTGTTTTTTAGCTGTTTCAGAGCCATCCTAATCTCGTACAGGCTTACGTCTGGAATATCTTCGGTATAGTGTCGGGTCAATCTAGCTCTTGGGTCGTTTGCTAGATTCGCAACGGGTTTACTGGTTGACGTGTACTACTGCCCATAGAATCTCTCGATCTCCCTCAGAAGCTCTGGTTTGGCGGATACGATCCTGCCATCATCGGTCTTCAGTTTTGTGAACTGGCTCTGCCCAATAGACAGATGCCTTGCAAAGAACTTGGAGCCCTTATTCCGCTCAATCGCATCTTTAAAACTTTCAGTATTAAAGCGGCGGAGGTCGCTTTTCGAGGACTTTGAGATCCGTCTATTTAGCTGCCGGTATTGCACCGCATCGTCTGAAGACTGCAGGATTATCTCACGCCTCTCCTTCATTAGCTTGAGAGTTGGATCAGAGAGCTTTTTGTTTCTATCTGTACGGCGGGTCTTGAAAAACTTAGACCCGACCGTATGGACAGCTTCCACGAACCCATCGCTGAAATCATCAGTTCTTGTAAGTTGCGATCTTTGATGAAATTTAAAACAAATATAGGAGTAACCACAAATTTATCAGGCAAAAAGGATATGTCTGATTTAGAGTCTACAGTTAATTTTAATTGGAGATCACCACAGAGTTTTACAAGTTCGGGTTTTGCCGGAATCTGTTTAATATTGTACAAAAAAGACCAAGATTTCGAGTACTCATTTAACTGTTCGAACCTTTTATTGACTTAAATTAATGTGTGTCCAAAAGACAGTTGAAAAATTGAAGTTAAAATAACGCTAACTCATTTCAACAAAAAAGAGATAGACAATGGGTTTCTCTATGATTGGGGATTCCCGGGTAAAATGAACTGCATGCAGTGTTCCGATCGAACAGATTGAATACTGCGTTCCATTTAAGTGTTGCAGACTTAAAGGTTTTTTCGCTTAATTTAGGGAATTTACGAGTAAGTAGACCTCGAACTATGAGTTAAAAATGGGCACCTGCGGCGCCCCTTTTATCCGGCGCCCTGGGCGATCGCCCAACCGCGCCCTACCCTAACGCCGCTACTGCTTACTGAACATAATGTTGAAACTATTACCGTCAATAAGAAATACATTACGTACTGGCTTTGTACTAGGTATGTTTCAATTAACTATTGGCCGCTGTAAAAGCAACCTGGCCAAATGGAATATCATAGACCCGTCCAAAACACAGTGCCAGTGTGGGGCCCCTTCGCAAGATATGGCCCACCTCCTTGTCTGCCCTTCGTGCCCGACCACCTGCACCTTACGGGATTTGAACGTGGCAAATGATAGAGCTGTCCGAGTGGCTGCATACTGGTCGGACAAAATCTGAATGGTTGTATAGTTTGAGTTGATCGACACGAAAGAAGAAGAAGAAGAAGCGCTAGATATAACCACTACCAATTCAATGATCAAACACAATTAACTCAAAACTCATTTCATTTGGATTTATCATTTTTTCTTGAAGTTAAAGTACGGCATTGTTACTATATCGCTCTAACGGTTACTATATCGCTCTAACGACCAAACCAAATAGTCAGCCAAGGCTAGCTAATGGCCAACAGTGATATTCTTCAACAACACTAAACTTGACCAGTGATAGCCAACATGGATTATGACCTGACTTGACCCATACAGTTTACAAAACCAGAAGTTTGAATAATAAACACTTGTCCTGAGCCATAACAAAATGATAACGTCTAACCAGATTTGCATAAGATCCGTGTGTATGGATCCACACATCCACACGCTCCTCCTTGACCTGTCCAGCTCCCTGGTTGTTGCTAGCTTCCTTGCTGCTCCGCGCCGGACTGGTTTTTCATTATTCAAGATTCTGAGGGTAGTCGCAAAAAAGTCGACGACTCCTTAAATTAGTCCCACATCGATCCTGCCATGTAGACGCGAAGCTGAAGGGCTTACTTCTTCTGCATTCAGTTATGGTGGGACCAAAACAATACGACGCCGACGGCGTCGGTGTAGTGTGCAAACGTCCGCGCATCAAACTCCGGTTTTACGAGGTTGAATTCCACAGCACTACTCAGCAAGTGCACTATTTATCGTATACATTTGATGCACTTCAAAAGTCTTCATGTTCCTTTTGTTCATATCTCGCCAATAGATATCAGAGAGTAAAAATTGGTGAGACGAAAAGTACTCCTGAACTTATTACATTCGGCGTTCCACAAGGTTCCCTCCTTGGACCTATTAATAATATAAAAGACCTAGACCTAGCTGCAGACGTTACACTATATGCCGATGACACCTGCCTCTTTTACTTCGGAAAGGAAGTACAAACTATTATAAAATAAAATACAATATTAGTACACGATAATCACTTTATTAACACGTAGGTGTAGGTACTTTACATGTTATACTTTACATTTTTAACTATAATTGAGCAAATAAAATCTAATAGGTTAACTTTTAGCAAACTTATATAGTAAAACAAACTCTCTAGAAAAGTGAATTGAAGGTATGAACTAATTAATTAAATCACCCGTTAAATTAAACAAATAACTAAATAAGTTCCTTTCTGAATAATCATCAAAAAATCAAAATCAAAAATCAAAATCAAATATTTTTATTTTACATAGGCCTACATGGGCACTTATAAAACGTCGACAAAAGGTGCATACGAGAATACCAATATTTGTGCCCTATTCTCTCAAACGTTTTGTCGACAGAAAAATGGCCCACGTCATCATGGTTGTATCTTATTATTTGCCATATACAACTCTTTGGTACGACCCATCGTCACCCTTGGGATGTTCTTCTGTACACTTTTCCACCTAATAGTTCATACGTGCCAAAAATGATTAATGGATCTAATAAAAATCGTTGTTCGTGGTGGGGGTCTCCTCCCCACCACGAACAACGGCGATCCAAAGTTTATGTCACTGCTAGCTAGGTGGAGCTTGCTCCACGAAGTTGCTAACACGGCCATTCTGCAAGGCGCATGTCCCAGGCGCCCCACGAGTCTAGGTAACACAGCGAAACAAAACCAACATCAGAACCTGTTTTCTAAACCTGCAAGTATGAACCACAAGCCATAATACGCCTTTAAACCATGAGCAAACGCTTACTCTATTACTGCTATGTCATCCGTACTTAAAGGGACTATGCCACACTTAAGAGTCCTGGTCTTCCTAGAGCTTTCCATTTGGAATCACTTGCATTTAAAGAGCTTTTCGCTACACTTAATATACCAAGTTGTTTTCCATGGTTTATTCACATTTGCTGGTGTTTCTATCCTGGCGAGGATTATGGTACAAGTGTTTTATCTAGTCTCGCGAGTTAAATATAAGCAATACTATATGTGAGACTGTGTAGCCACTTCTTTTATTTACCATTTATATTAAAATTATAAAGCTGTGTATTTATTAATTATTTACTGTAGCCAGTAAAGTGCAATACATACCTTTAAAACTACGACTTGCCAACACGGACCTTATTGTCAATAGTTTACAATCGCACGTTATCGATTTGTATCCAATACTTCATATTTTCAGCAGCTGCGACGCCATTGTATGGTTTACTGCTCCTTTCAGAGCCCCTTAAGGCTGTTACCTCATACCTGTCATTACCCAGAACCTTTTTTACTAGAAAAGGTCCTTTGAAGATGGGCAGGAGTTTTTTGCTTCGACCATCATTGCTCTGACTTTGAATTTTGATCAATACCAAAATAGTATAGTAAGTAGTAGTAGTATTTGATTTAATTGAATGTTTTATTGATTTATATTAATTGGGACTTTATTATAGCTAAAACTGTTTGCATGCCTTACTTAAGGTAGTAGTAGTAGTATAAGGATCATTACATTAAAACTTAACAGCTGTAACTTGTACCTACTTTCTGTGCAAATAAAGAACTATTCTATTCTATTCCTTCTTCGTAGAACTTAGCTTTTGACCGAGTTTTATCAAACCTTTGTTTTTGTGATATTGCACTAGTTTTAATATTTTTATCTACCTTTGCGCGCAATTCCGTTACGTCCACTAGCGATTCATTATCAAGCTCTGTCTCTACATTGTCATTATCTACACGCAAACGATATCTTAATAAGACCTCACTAGGAACGGCATTAATAATTCTATGGATTGTACTGTTTAAACCTTGCTGTATTATTTTAACATATTGGTCCCACCTATCTTCAGTAGTATCTGCCCCAATAGTTTTTAATGATTCTAGTATTGTTTTATTAAATCTCTCTACCTGTCCATTTGAACGAGGCATACCCGTTGCCACAATATGTGCGCGTATATTTTTGCTTTTGTACATGTTGGAAGTAAAACATAACCCGGAATCGGAAATAATTCGTTTTGGATTACCGAAAATTTTAGTTATATTATCTAATTCTTTTATAAGATCGGATGTCTTAGTAGACTTTACTGCACAGATTAAAACAAACTTAGTGAAGGCGTCAACTAAATCTAGTAAGTATACATTTCCGTTTCCTGTTTCAACGAACGGACCTAAGTGGTCCGCGTGCAAAATGTAGAAAGGCTGCGCGTATTTTGGCAGCGGGTATAACTCTCCTTCTTTAGCACCACCCTTATTTTTATAATAAATACAATTCAAACAGTTTTTAATGTATTTTTTTATTATGTGGCGCATACGAGAAAACCAATATTTGTGCCCTATTCTCTCAAACGTTTTGTCGACAGAAAAATGGCCCACGTCATCATGGTTGTATCTTATTATTTGCCATATACAACTCTTTGGTACGACCCATCGTCGCCCTTGGGTTGTTCTTCTGTACACTTTTCCACCTAATAGTTCATACGTGCCAAAAATGATTTTATTTTCATCTATTTCACCAGATTCTAAATCTGTTTTAATTTTTACAATGTCTTGCATCTGTACAGAGAGTAACCAGTCTCCTTCCGTTATTGAGAATATTATTTCCCTTTCCGACCTTTCACCTGAAGTAACGGGATTTCGACTCAAGGCGTCCACATGTTGCATACGTGAACCTTCTCTATGCTTTATTTCGTACATGAACTCTTGAGTCGAAAGAACCCATCTTACGATCCGGGGAATAATATTATTTTTAGTCAACGCGTACCTGACTGCGTTACAATCTGTAATAACGGTGAAAGGTGAACCAATTAAATAAAGACGAAATTTTTGCTGTAAACTTACGATTGCTAGGCGTTCTAACTCAAATGAATGGTATTTTTTTTCGTCCTCAGTTGTATGACAGCTATAATAATATACAGATTTTTCACCCTCATCAGCAACTTGAACAAGAATACCCGCAACGCCATCTCGACTAGCGTCCGTATACAAAACGGTTACTTTATTTGGATCAAAAATAGATAATACACTATCTGGGGGGTGACCATAAGCTCTTAGAGCGGTATCAATTTGATATCGAGTAAGTGACAGATTTGTACAAGTCAGATACATCTGTCCCTTATTCGATCTCAAATTGATACCGCTCTAAGAGCTATAGATAGTTATGGTCACCCCCCTGATGTCAGCTTAGCTTTTAAAATTTGAAAAGCTTGATCATGCATGGAACTCCAAGACCAAGAAGCATTTTTTTTTAATAACTTAGTAAGAGGGGTAGAAAGTATAGCGAATTTTTAATAAATTTGCGAAAATAATAAGTTTTAATTTAAAACTAGAATTTAAACAGCCGACACGAATGGCCAGCCAGACATGTATAGACAATTTTGCGCACAATTATAATAAATCATGTAAAGGTGAAGTAATAGAGTATGCACTTTCAAATCACACAGCGCAGTTGCTCCAATGCCCCGTAAAAAAGACATGTTCTATTAACTATTGGTACACGACCAGAAGAGACTGTAATATAGATAACATAGCTAAGTTCAAAGCCTGTATAAGTAATATTTCTTTTTCGGAGATTTACGAGATAAATGATCCCAATATAGCCTATAATGCATTTATCGACTGTTTTATGACTTGTGTTGCCCGCTTATCCGAGTCAAAGTTGATATTATAAAAAAAAAACTAAGTGGTTGTCCAAAGGTGTTAAATTATGCAGCAGAAAGAAAAGACACCTTCTGTGGCAACTGATACTAAATCCTAGTCAGGTCAATAAAACCAAGTTAAGTAAACTATTGTAAATTGTATAAAAGAATTATAAACCTGACACAAAAGGCACAAAACAATTATAATATAACGAAAGCCAAAAACATGGCAAAAACTACCTGGCAAATTATAAACCACAAAACACAATATTCCCAGCCAGCGTGTTGATAAAATTAAATTTAGTAATACAATTATAACAAATCCAAAGAATATATCTAATGCATTTAATAACTACTTTGTTGATAAAATAAAGTCCAAACTAATGAACGGCAGCCAATCTAAAGCAAGTAGGAAAATAGGCACGAGAAGGGAGTCAATGTTCATGGTTGGTGCCATGAACATTGACTCCCTACGTACCAGATGATATATATAAAATAATAATATCACTGAAAAACACAAACAGTTTACGATGGCCTCTGTACAAAGGTTTTTAAATCCGTAGCTAGTAAGATATGTATACATTTAAGTCACATACTTAATCTTAGTATAAGCGCTGGCATATACCCAGATGATTAAAAAAAAAATCTATTATGAAACCAATATTTAAGAGAGAAAATAGAGAATTAATGGAAAGTTATAGGCCGATCTGACTGATTCCGATTATTTCTAAAATTTTTGAGAAGTTTATTTATAAGGAGCTATACAAATACTTAGAAAAGAACAATATTTTGTGTGAACAACAAAAAGGATTTAGACCCAGCAGAACAATAAATATGGCGATTTTTGACTTCATACAGAATGTTATTAATAATCTAGATAAATAAAACCCTGTCTGCGCCATTTTCTGTGACATGACGCAGGCGTTTGATTATGTACACCATCCTACACTTCTAAAGAAACTCGAAGCTTATGCTATAAGGGGTAATGTTCTGGACCTATTTCAGTCTTATTTACATAATAGACGACAAATAACTGAAATTAATAGAATTAATATAGTTAATAAACAATACGAGATATATAGTTAATAACAATATTGATCAGACGAGCGAATAGTTAGTTACGGGGTACCGCAGGGGAGTGCGTTGGGTCCTCTGCTATTTATATTATATATAAATGACTTACCGGAATGCATTGAACAACCATTGACCCTATTTGCAGATGACAGTACTGTGACAATGCCTTCGAAAAGTGTAGATACATACGAAAATGACATTAATATTTCTTTATTATCGATTATAAAATGGTAAGACGAAAATAACTTAAGAATAAATATAACCAAAACAAAGATAATGCATTTTAACCAACGCATGCCAGATAACAGCAATCTGCATGTGCAATATAATAATGATACAGTTAATAAGTACTAAATTTCTAGGGCTAGAAATAGATAAAAAACTAAGTTGGAAAGAACACATAGAGTCACTTTGCAAAAAACTAAGCACTTCCACTTTCGCTTTACATACTTTGTCGTCTATTGTAAATCTAGACGCACTTCTGTCTGCATACCATGGTTTAGTCGAATGCCACCTACGATACGGCGTTTTTTGTTGGGGCAACTCCACTGAAAGAGAAACTGCATTCAAAGCACAGAAAAGATGCATACGGTCATTTTTTAAACTGCAAACTACTGATAGCTGCGTGCCATATTTTAAACAGAATAAAATATTAACTTTACCATGCTTATATATTTTAGAAATGGCAGTGTTTGTAAAGCTGAACCCTGACCGTTTTGACCGCATAATGATGATAATAGATATAATAGATGATAATAGTAGGCTATGTCTCCCTAGTGCGAGAACGACTTTAATGCGCAAAAGTGTACATGGCGCCAGTCGTTTATAATAAACTAGCTTTCCGCCCGCAGCTCCGCCCGCGTGGACTACACGTTATTGGCTGTTTGGTTTTTTCTCGTACTTTCTCTCGTACGTATTGCAAATTATTATCCAAACAAACGGGTCCGGACCTGTGCTTCACCTAGTTTCTCCACCTGGGTGAAGCACGGGACCTAACAAGGTCCCGTGCTCCAACTGATGACGTTATTATACAGTGATGAGCGTATATTGTACAGTGACGCAGTGAATTGTTTTCCCTATATGATACAAAAGTTCTAAACAATTATTTTAAAGGAGTGAAATTATACGTAGGCATACAATTATAGAATTACATTAATTAAAATTATTTTTTTCTTATATTAAATTTAAGTATAGTATGTAATTATTTGCAAACCTTTATGGTGCACATGATAGAGGTTGAGTATTATTTACAAACCTTTGCGGTCCATAAAATAAAATAAAATCAACGCGTCTGCGACGTAAGGAACACTGTGAAAAAGACCACTTTATTTTACATTTGCAAATGCAATTGATTACAAATGCTTTGGGCTATTTTTTGGAAAAAATACGTTAGAATAAATCAAATAAATCGTATAAACGCCATACATATAAACAATGAAATATAGCCTTTGTTCGTTCTAGTGCCTCTTCCTCTGGACATTAGGATTGGGTACGGGCCAGCAAAGTCCACACCACAGTTCAAGAATGCTCGGGCCGGTGTCACTTGTTCTTTGGGTAAGTCCCCCATTAACTGGGTTCTAATTTGAGCCCGCTGTTTTGCACAAATTAAACATTTATGTACTGTAGCCTTGATTAAATCTTTTCCTTTCACAACCCAGTACTTAGATCGAATGTAATTAAGTACTAACTGTACACTTCCATGTAAAGTTACCATATGTGCATCGGTCAATCAAGTTAAATATGATTTATTATCTAAGATAATGGGGTGTTTTCTATCCTTATCTATATTAGCGTGTCGAATTCTTCCGCCCACTCTGAGGATATAATTTAGATCTAAATATGGATTCAGTGACTTCAATACACTTCTGTTCTTAACTTTACCTTTCTCTGTCAGGTCTTTAATTTCTTCTTCAAAACAATCTTTTTGTGTTATTTTTATACTTTTGTGCAAAGATTTTTCTAATTCTTCAGTGTTTAGACTAATCTGTATTTTTTCTTTTTTCAGGTTCAAGATTTGTCTACAATATGTCACTGCTTGCAATAACTCCTTTAGTGTATCACAAACCTCTAAGCGGGTTGACCAAATTTTCTCTTTGACAGATTGTTGTTCCCGTATCATGTTTACATTAATAACTTTTTTCATTTCTAGGTCCGTCGAAGTGATTATGCTGGTAAATATTATTTCCTTTTGTTTCAGCCAGTCTGGTCTTGCCCACCATAATCGACAATTCTTTAACTCTGATAGCAGCATGCCCCTGGATACGACATCTGCTGGGTTTTCTTGGGATAGTACGTGAAACCATTTGTTACCGATGTTATCGATTATCGTTACGACTCTGTTCCTCACAAAGGTTTGCCATCTTGCAGGATCTCCTTGCAACCATGATAAAACTATGGTCGAGTCTGTCCATGAAAATATTTGGTTAGTAGGAATATGCGTGGCTTCGCTTATTTGCTTTAATAATTTTGAAAGTAATACTGCGCCGCATAGCTCGAGTCGCGGTAGTGACATTGGTTTTACCGGTGCAACTCTGGATTTGGCAGCAATTATAGTCGTTTTGTATTGATGGTCTTCTCCCAGCACCCTCAAGTAAGCTACAGCTCCATATGCTTTTTCAGAAGCATCACAATATCCGTCTACAGAAGCGGTCTTTATGCACTTGTGCACTGTAACCATCGCTGCAGTTCAATAACCTTCAAATGTGATAAGCTTTCTCTTATACTAATCCATTCTTTTTCTGTTTCAGGTTCTACTTCATCACCCAGGTGGACTGCTTCAGCCACAAACTTTGGATTAATATTTTTGCAGGTACCATCGCCGGAGCCAGCCATCCCAGCGGATCGAAAAGCCGGTGAACGTCAGCCAAGATTTTTCTTTTAGTCACTACTCCTGTCACAAGGGCGTAATCAAGATGATAATGAATAGTGTCTTCACCCATATTCCAGGATAAACCTAGTGTTCTGACCGTACCATGCAACTTCATGTCAATTTTAACTTGACTACTATGCTGTTCAGCTTCAAATTGTTTCAGAAATTTGCTACTGTTAGATGCCCACTTTTGCAGCTTGAAGCCTCCTCCTTGCAGGATATGGCTAATATCTTTAGCTACTTCTATAGCCTGTTCTACTGTATCCTGTCCTGACATTAAATCGTCCATAAAAAAATCATGCTTTATTGTTTCAGCGGCTATGGGATAATCTTTGCCTTCATCTTCTGCTAGTTGTTGCAGCGTTCTCACAGCAAGGTAAGGGGCAGAAGCAGTACCAAATGTAACTCGTAACAGACGATAATCTTCAATTGTTTCAGTTACATGCTGACGCCAAAGAATACGTTGGTAGTCTGCATCTTCTGTGGTTACCAACACCTGTCTGAACATTTTTTCGATGTCGGCCACAAAACAGATAGGCTTCATTCTCCACCTCATGACTAGATATCTTAATCGAAGCCTACTGTATTAGGTTTTAACACAGTATGTGTATAGTTACTGTGTTGTATTATAACTAGAGTTCCTGCCTTTAAATGGTTAATATACAGTAACGTGTAAAACTAACTTATACCACAGTAACCATTCAGTTACTGGGTTTTAGAATAAAAAAATTAAATTTTATGAATTATGTTCCTATTTTATAAAAAAATTAACTGATTTTATTAAATAAAAAGCAGTAAAATATTAGTTCTTTATTACTCTGAATCATTTGCTCATTTTACAACATATGAAAATGTCATTTTCAACCTAACTTAAATGTTTTGTTTATAACAAAACGATTTAACAATTAAACTTAAACCGCGTTTTTTACAAAATAGCATTTCCGGAAATACTGTGTTTTCATTTACGAGGGCAGTGCTGTAGGTGAACATTGTAAAGCAGTATCTGTCGAAGTAAACAATGTGAAGATAAATAGCCTTGTATAGATTAAGCAAATTCCCTAACAGTGTCGCTGTAGGTTTAGTACGTAATTTTTTATCGCGTACATAATATTTGGAGATTTTAACGAAGACTATCTCCGTAACGGCAATACTGCTTGTTCGAAACCAATAAATGGTTCGTTTTTTTTTTGTTATTTTGATGCAACACTGTGTCAACTCGCTGTCATCTATATTGATAGTTTTTGGTTGGGTTAAGTTGGTAACACTTGCAAAAATGTCATTAATATCGCGAGACGTAAAAATATGGTTTTGATTTGACTTTGTTGAAATTGGTTTATAACCAATCAATCGTTATTCGAAATTACGTTCGCGATCCGCGAATGGTACTGGGAATTGCCCGTGCATTTGTTCGTCACACAAACAAATGCACGGGCAATTCCAAAATACTTCGCCGAAGTATTTTTGTCGGGAACGTGTCTAGATTGTCTGCCGGCAATATCGGTCCAGACCGCGTCGGCTTGCCCAAATTTATTATATATATTTCCCCCTATAACCCCCGATCGGACACGGGATTGAACGAGAACAGGAGACTACCACGGGGACAAAAGGAATTGTAGATGTAGTTGTGTATGCTTGTAGAATTGTAGGACCACCCTCCAACTATACGGGAATCGGTATTCCAAAGAACAAACCCCTAGTTACCGCTGCCGCGGTCGCGGTTTCACGGGTATAGACCTTGTAGGATCCAAGATCCACAGTATTGCTCATGGGCCCCAGTGTTGCCTCTTGACTTGTGAACCGCAGGCCTGTATTCAACATTTGGTAGCAGAGCGTGGTTTGCATTCCACCATTATAGTATATGCTAGGACACTCGTTCACGCTGAACGCTGTATTGTTTGTCGGTTTGTTTTTCATTGTTGAGCATACTTTGGTTGTAAAGTGGTACATTTTTGAGTCAGTCAGAGGTAGCTGTGTCTTGTTAGGTTGAAATAAACCCCCACAGTTATATCCCAACCTGTAATATTTGTCACTCCGGGATAAAAGGTTATTGTTTTGTTATTGAATTTTCTTGTTTGTTGTAAACAATATAGGTTAAGTGAAGACTAAGTAGTCTCCCCTAATTGTATTTAATTGAATTATAGTTATTGTTGGTCTTTAAACCTTTTATCTTGGTTTTGTAAGATTATTTTTTATTGTAACCATACTCAGTGCAGATGGGCCTGGCCTGAGTAATTGTTTTTGAGTAACATTGTTACCAATTGTATAAGGAAATTGGTTATTGTTTGTTTGATATTGACAGTAATATTCTAAATTGATTCAAGTTAAAGTCATTGTTTTTAACTAGTAAAGTAAATTGAATATTTAATTTGTTAAGTATCAACCTACCCACTTGTGTTTTGATTATTTTTATTTTTGTTATATATTGATATTTGGGGTTCCTTAACAAATTTATATTGAAAAATCAACCTACCCACTTGTGTTTTGATATTTTTTATATTTGTTATAAATTGATATTTTGGGTTCCTTAACAAATTTGTTTTGAAAAATAATTAAATAATGTAACAATATTATGCGGAATGTTTAGCGCTTTTGTCCACCGAAGACACTGAGTTAGCCACTGCGGTTGAGGCAAACGTCACACAGTTTTACAATTTCTCGGACGACATTGTTGAGGCAACCGGTAAATTGAGGGGTTCTGCACATGGTGTTTCGAAGGTGGAGAAAAGGTCTCCCACCCATCTTGCTTTGTTAGGATGGTTTCCTACCTTGGACTTGCTACACTTTGGTGGAGATTTAGGTTGTTGGACGGCCTACTTCGACCTGTTTAAAAGCTTGGCAGTTGCTAGGTCTGACTTGTCACCTAGCCAAAAGCAGGCCTATTTGTTCTCCACTTTGATAGGAGAGGCCCTAGGTCTAATGAACCACTTAGCGGTTACGGATCAAAATTACCCTACTGCCCGGGTACTTTTAACTAGGCGCTACGCGAATGTGAGGATTTTGGCGAACGCCCACGTCTCTCAGGTTTTGGCGTTACTTCGCATCCATCGGGTTGCCACTCTACGAGTGGATTTGGTCAACCCACTGACAGTAGCCTTGAGTGCTAGGTCTACCAATCGAACACTGGTCATTTATTTTGCTTCACATCGTCTTGTCTAAGTTGCCTTCCGATTTAAAGGTTCGGTTCGAGCAGAGGTATGGTGGGGATACTGCCACATACCTCCCACCTTTCGATGATTTGTTGAAGTTTTTGGATGAGGAGTGTTCTTGGACAACTCTGGTGTTGAAGGTTCCTCGCCTCGCACGACCAGTGTCGTGTAGATGGGTGCCCAACAAAAAAACAAAAAAAAGGGCGTCGTGGCTCACCCATCCCACGAGGGGAGCCTCGTAAGATGGGTGAGCCACGACGCCCTCCTCATCAATATGTAGCGACTCAGGTTCGCAGTATGCGCTGCATATATTGCAACACTGATGGCCATGTGGTCACATCCTGTCTGAAGTTCCTGCAAAGGAACGGTAAGGACTGGCGTGGAATCGCCAACAGCCGCAAGTGGTGCTACAATTGTCTAGGACAGCATTTGCAGCGGGTTTGCCAGAGGTCAGATCCTTGCCCACACTGTCAAGGTAAGCACCACCGCGTGTTGTGTCTGAACCAAAATGGTGTTGGTAGGCCTGATGATGCCGGACGCTCCCCCATAGGCGGGGGTCCGCATCCCCACCAACCCCACGTGGATCCTCGACGGGGTTCACCTCGCACGGGCGGGGCACCCCTCCACCCCCTTCTCAATCGGAGGAGAGGTATTTGGGAATGGAGAGGCAGGCAGCGCCGCGGCGATTCATACCACCGCTACATGAGCGACCGCGATTGGAGCGCCGCCCGCCCCAGTTTGGACGTGTACGTAGTTACCGGACCCCAGGTACTGGGCGAGTCGGTAGACACCCTGGCACTCCGGCGGACCCTACCTATGCTCCAACTGGTCAGCGTACGCTTTTCCGGACGACTACCAACCCCAGGGGGGTTATCAACAATAGGTAGTCGCCTCCCTCTCCTCCACTACAGCCGCCCAGCCAGAGACAGTCCTTCTGCCAACTGTCTCTGTAAGGATCTGGGGCCCGAAGGGTAAATCTTTGTTAGTTCTCAGAATCTCTTTTGGATTCGGGTTCTCAAGGCTGTCTTGCATCCTTTTGTTTAGTGGAGAGATTGAGTCTCCCACGTAGACCCCACCCTTCTGCTATATATGGTATAGGTGGTATTGAAGCGGGTGGTCAACGGGGAGAAGTTGAAATTTGTGTTTCGCCTGTTCGTTGTGGGCCAAGAATCTTGGCCAAGGCCGTTGTTTTGAATGATATTATGGGCAGAAACCGGCAGGTAACCATTAGCCCTGCAGTGGTGAAATTAACGTCGGACCTAACTCCTGCCGACTCGAAGTGGTTTGTACCCGGACCCGTAGACTTGCTTTTAGGTGCGGATGTTTTGGATTGGAATAAGTCCGGGACCAAGCGGGTTCTTCAGATGAATGGGTTCGTAGCTATACCGACAGTTTTCGGTTTTAGCTTTAGGAGTCACGTGTTGAAGGGCTCCGCCCCGCGGATGGAGGACCAAGGATTGAATGTGGGGATCTCTCTTTTCGACGCCGTTCAGCGCTTCTGTCAGCTGAACAAGAGTGCGAATTGATTTACCAGAATAATACTGGTCGCCTCGCGGATGGTCGTTTTGTCACTCGATTACCGTTTCAGGCTGCGCACCCGCTCTTGGTCATTCCTATGCCTTAGCGGAAAAAAAAGGTTATTGTCCATAGAGCGTCGAATGCGGAGGGATTCGGATTTTTGTAGGAAATAAGTTGAATTCATGCGGGAGTATGAAGATTTGGGACACATGTCTCCTTCTTATATTGATTGCGACGTCTTTTTGACAATTATAATAAACACTTTCTTGACCTTGATTTATTCTGTGCAACACGTGGAAAATACCGAAATTCGACTCGCAATGCGATCATGGAATTAGACAGGAATTGGATGTGGAAAAGATAGGATTGTGCTTTTCATCTTAGATTATTGTAGGTATTATATTTTGTAACCAATATGTGCATTAGTTACAAAATATAATAACTACAATAATCTACGTGTTATTGGATTCTATGCACATATTTGTTATATAAAAGTTTAAAATCGCTGCCATTTTGAAAGACTCCGTCTACGTCGACGCCGTGTGTACTGGGGCCTCTACTGTTGAAGAGGCCTTAGTTTTGCGGGATGAGTTGATTGAGCTCCTGAAATCAGGAGGCTACGAATTGCGTAAATGGTTGTCGAATCGTCCTGATTTGTTAAGTGATCTACCGGCAGAACATCAACAGGATCCTCTCCTTTTTGAAGATGTGGATAAACCCAATTCGATTGCCGTCCTTGGTATACACCACCAGCCCGTCCAGGATATCTTCACATATCGAGTTAAATTGGACATTCCCCAGACCTGGACGAAACGCTTGGTTTTGTCAACTGTTGCCCGGACATTTGATCCCAGTGTATGCATCACTCCTGTCATATTCTTGGCTAAGTGGTTTTTGCTGAAACTTTGGTTAGCCAATCTTACTTGGAACGAGGCTCTACGGGAAGATTTGATGAGGGATTGGTTTGCGATTTTTTCCTCACTTCCGGATGTAAACCGAATTACCTTGCACAGACGATGACAATAACAACTCTGTAACCGCTGTCTCTCAATAAAGATACTTTGACTCCTTCTACCAGCTGGTAAGTGTCGAGTGAGTCTCCACGAGTTTTGTGACGCGTCCGAGCGAGGGTATGCGGCCGTGGTATTTCTACGGACTGTAAGTCCATCCGTTTCTGTAGAGGACCATTTGGTGATGGCTAAGAGTAAGGTGGCGCCTATTAGGTCAAGGTTAACCATTCCTAAATTGGAATTGTCTGGAGCCGCTCTTTTTACTAGGCTCCTTCATCATGTTTATAGTACTCTGGATCGTACATTTGATATCTCAGACGTTTTTGCTTGGACTGATAGTGAGGTAGTAAAGCGTTTTGGTCTCTGGCTAAGTCGGTCGAGTCGAACTTCTGCCGTCCCTCACTACCACCACTGCTAAAACCCGATGGGTCGCTGGCCCACTCCGCTGAGGATAAGGCAAATTTATTTGCCTCTCTTTTTGCGGAATCTTCACGTCTGCATCCTGGTGACGCGCGGCCCCCTCCTTCTCCTGATGGATGCGAGACGAGTATGTCGGACATTCGTATCCATCAAAAGGACGTCCGTAGGGTGCTACGCAACCTCGACGTGAACAAGGCTAGCGGCCCTGACGGAATACCAGCAATTGTTCTTAGAACCTGTGCGCCTGAACTGTCTCCGATCTTGACACGCCTATTCCGCCTTTCGTATAGGGCTGGAAAAGTGCCGAATGCTTGGAAGCAGGCTAACGTACAGCCCGTGCCCATGAAGGGCAGCCGAGCTGACCCGGCCAACTACAGACCCATATCTGTAACCTCCATACTCTGTAAGAGTATGGAACGCGTACTCAATATTAAGCTCCTGGCATACCTAGAAACTAACGATATCCTGAGTGACCGCCAATACGGCTTCCGCCGAAATCGGTCTACTGGGGATCTTCTAGCGTATGCCATTCACATCTGGAGTGAGGCCGTCGAGAGGCATGGGGAAGCGCTTGCCGTCTCCCTCGACATCTCGAAGGCTTTTGATAGGGTCTGGCACGAAAGCCTTATTGGTAAGCTTCCTTCATTCGGTTTGCCCGGTGGTCTGTGTGATTGGATTGCAGACTTCCTGAGAGATCGGTCCATTCGAGTGGTTATCGATGGCTGCTCGTCGGACCACTTGGATATTAATGCCGGTGTCCCTCAGGGGTCAGTACTCTCAGCAACTTTATTCTTGCTGCACATTAACGATCTGCTAACACCCGGTACCTTTGGGTATGCAGACGACAGCACTGTTGCTGAGAGATACTTGTCCAACGCTCGTACTACCGGGCCTCAGGTCCAGTCTCTCCGGAAGGCCATGGTGGAGCGCTTAAACCTGTCCTTGCAGGCAGTCTCCGAATGGGGTGATGCCAATCTGGTCAGGTTTAATGCTGCTAAAACCCAGGCGTGTCTTTTTTCCGCTAAAAAGAGTCAATTTCACCCGGCTCCAACTTTTCGAAGTGTGACCGTGCCAATAACTGACCATCTTGAGCTGCTTGGCGTTACGTTGACATCGACTCTCAATTTTGGCCCTTACATTGAGGCAAAGGCTCAGCTGGCTGCCAAGAAGCTGGGGATCCTTGCAAAGGTGAGAAGGTACTTCACGCCAGAACAGCTGCTCAGCTTGTATCAAGCGCAAGTTCGATCATGCATGGAGTACTGTTCTCATTCCTGGGACGGCTCTGCCAAATACCAACTTGATGCACTAGAGTCGATCGAAAAGTGGGCCAAGAGGCTCATCGGCGATGAGGCATTGGTTAAGACAAAGCTCCAGAGCCTTGAACATCGTCGCCGAGTTGCCGGCTTGTCGGTTTTTTATCGATTACATTTCGGGGAATGTGCGATGGAATTGCATAATCTAATTCCGCCCAGCCCATTTCATCATCGGACTACCAGACGTACGGCGATGCGCCATCGGTACATGGTGGACATCCCACCCATACGCACTAAACGTTATGAAAATACTTTTATTATGCGTACAGCTAAGGAGTGGAATTCCCTGCCGGAGTCTGTGTTTCCCGATAGCTACAACCTGGGGGTCTTTAAGTCAAGAGTGAATAGGTTACTTCTAGGCAAGCGTGCTCCATCATCGACCACATCATCGCTTACCATCAGGTGAGATGGTGGTCAAGCGCGAGCCTATATAAGATAAAAAAAAAAAAAAAGAAAAAAAAAAAAAAGTTAGTTCTTTGTTGGTTTCGCACCTCAGCTCATAATTTGGAGGTTTTTGTGGCAAATGGAATCTCACAGATTCAGAACTCTGAGACTAAACTGATCTGGAGACATGTCCCAGGAGAATTGAAACCTGCAGACTGCGCGTCGCGTGGTTGCGAGGCTCCTGTCCTTGTCAACCATTCTCTTTGGTGGGGATCAGACTGGTTGACGCATCGCGAGTCATCCTGGCCCCAGAATAGTTTCTCCTCTCCAGAGGTTTTGCCAGGTTTGCGTATTGGAATTGTGGAAACGCAACCTGCATACAAATGAAAAAAATGCAAAAGTGTTTATTCACAGAAAAAAAAAGTAACAATTTAAATATTACCTCTGCCAAACTGCAAAGCAGTTTGTTGGCAGACGTAGCTCCTTTTTTTTGTATATAATATTATTTCAGCATATATTTTTTAGAATGAGACCTTGACAAAATGCATTAAGCCTTTTGGACGAATACAGTTATTTGTCGAAATTGTTAGGAGTTACCGCTTGGATCCGGCGTTTCATACGTAACGGACGGAACCCGAATAATAAATTGTTATCCTAAGTTTTGTCGCCTTATGAACGTCATGAGGCACTGGTGTTGTTGGTTCGTGCTGTACAAGTCGAGCACTTTGACCAGACTATTGAAGCCCTAAAGAGATGCTCAGCTTTGAAAGGCTCAATCGCTCGTCTTAATCCATCCTTAGATCAATCTGGTTTGCTCCGAGTCGGATGACTTCGGAATTCGAATTTGCCTTATGGTGCTCGTTATCCTTTGTTCTCCCTAAAGGAGGAGCGTTGGTGAAATTGTTGGTGTCCCATCGACACATTAATAATGCACACGCGGGTTGCAACGCCCTCGTAGCCATTTTGCAGCGTGAATTTTGGATTTTGTCGGCCAGACACACTATTAGTGGCATCATTTTCAAATACTAGGAGGGATCAAAAAGTAGTGAGAACGACATACAAGGAGTATGTCGTCGGTAAGAAAAAAAAATACTGGCAGGCATAGCTCAGATACATATTTGTAATATTAATAAAGAAAAAAATCTTCGATTATCTTTTGTTTTTTTCTGAATGTAGTCATTTGTTTGCTTCGTGTCGGAACGTGTTCTTGAAAATGGAGAAAAACGAAGTGCGAGCCGTTATGAAATACCTCTGTTTAAAAAAGTTACGCAAAAGACGCGTAACGACGCAAGCGATTCATTGCGATTTGGAGACAACATTAGGAGAGTCTGCTCCGCCGTATTCCACTGTCGCAAGGTGGGCTTCTCAATTTCGAGTAGGGAGAACGAGCACGGAAGACGAACATCGTTGCGGCCGTCCATCGACGTCAGTCACCCAAGAAAATGTTGCGAAAGTTGAGAAAATTGTATTGAGCGATCGAAGAGTTACCATCCGATACTTAATTCAAGAAACGGTCATTTCATATGGAAGTATTCAAACCATATTGAAACAATTTTGAACATGAGAAAAGTCTCCGCAAGATGGGTGCCGAGAATGTTAACCGACAGTCAGAAACAAAATCGACTTGACATTTCAAAGATATTGTTGGACAAGTTTTAAGAAGATTCTGAAAACTTTTTGTCTCGTTTCGTAACAATGGACGAAACATGGAGACAAAACAGCAATCTTAGCAATGGAAACGGCCATCATCACCGACCCCGAAGAAGTTTCGTGTCGAGGCATCGGCTGGCAAGGTTATGGCCTCAATATTTTGGGACTCAGAAGGGATATTGTTGACTGATTACCTGGAGCGTAGAACCATTATTACAGGCCAATATTATGCAGCTATAATTCCCAAGTTGAGGAATGCCATCAAAGAGAAAAGGAGAGGGAAACTTCGAAGGGGCGTGCTGTTTCATCACAACAACGCACCCGCGCACAGGTCGGCAGTTGCGATGGCTGCCATTCAGCAAGCTGGCTTCGAATTAGTTGACCACCCCCCTTATTCACCAGATCTGGCGGCTAGCGATTTTTAACTGTTCCCTAAATTGAAAAAATACTTAAGGGGAAACAGGAACGAAGACGATAACGAGGTGATGGATGCCGTGGAGAGCTTTTTGCAGGACCATGACAAAACTTTTTTTGTAAAAGGGATTGAAGCCTTGGAAAAGCGCTGGACTCGGTGTATAGAGAGACTCGGAAACTATGTAGAAAAATAAATTATTAAGTTATCAATAGTCATTATATTCTATTTCATTCTCACTACTTTTTGATTCTTGAACTGAATGAGATGAAATTTAAAACTTGTATAAAACGCACACTATGCAGGCTGGCATATTATAAGTTGGGGGATTACATCACTGATAAAAATGCTTGGCTAAATGCTATTCCTGCTCCACATCCACTACGGCGCAAAAACAAGTGATATGCAGAACATTATTGTTTTGAAGTATTGTTGGACCTGGTGAAGACTGAATTAATATATTTGTATTGTATAAACTCAATTTCCTTAGTATTGTATAACTGCACAGCACGTGTGTGAGTACTATGTACCCAACTGTAAGTCTACCATTTACTGTACCTGTGTGTCGTTCGTTGACTTGTGTGTGCCCTGGCAGTTGAGTGTGTCATGCTCTCTCAAATGTCTCTCTGATGGTGGCGCGTGTGTTGGGTCATCCGGTTCCCTTCATGATGGTTAAGCTGAGTGGTGCCAATTCATGCGTCATGTTCGTGAACGGACACCGTCAGTTGGGATTGGTCATAACTTAACTGCTTCGGATGTTAATGTTTTTCTAGCATCTATTATAGTACTTTTATTACTTTATGTCTGTACGTAGTATAGTGTGTAATGCTATTCTGGGTGCATTGTCTTCACATATATGAATTTATTGATGTATGTACTTTTGTACCTAAATATTGTAAAAAAACATTTTTTTTAAAAGAGTAAGTATGGATTTTCTTGTGCATTCTTCTCCATAACAAGCTACTTTCCGAATGCACGGTAGAATTAACTTTTATAACTTGTTAATTTTAATGTACCTAACGTTCAAAAGTGCCGCTTGGTGGCCTACTTGAAATAAAATATCTGTGTCTTTGTCTTTAACGATTTTTTTTACTTCATCGAAGTCACATCTTCCACTGTATCAGTTGACTTATTATCAATTCGTTTTTTTTTGTTACTCCGACGTTTCATTTGGTCGAAAAACTTTATAACCGAAGTTACACTTAGCCGAAATAATATTTTTTCAAAATATTATGTTTACGAACATTCATTATACCACTGTTTTAATTACCATATTTTGGTTTTACCAAACGCCTAGACCCGCCCCGACCCGACCCGACCCGACTGGGCCCGCGTGGTTTATAACGGCCCATTCCCTCTCACAGAGAGGAGGCCTGTGTCCCAGCAGTGGGAACATTAATAGGCTGATGATGTGTGTGGTGTGAAACGCCTAGAAAATTTGTGCACACTATTTAATGTCTAATTTTTGCTGTTACTTTTTTATCCGGCACCATTCTTACCGTAGCTAGGAAAATAATAAAAAATATTGTGAACGTCGATATTCCATTATCATAAATGACATTTGCTGTTAATTACATAGTTGATGTGCATCGTAATCGTTGCAATTGGTTATCATTTTACTATCCTGTCTGTTTTTTATGCCTGCATGCAGCATGTATCCAGGCATGCAGCATGCAAGCAAGCATGCAGGCATGCATGCAACATGCAGCAAGCATTGTTTCTGTCACGGCTCCGGCGCTGCAGGGTTCGGACGACCCCCGCGAGCTTACAAGACGGTTTTGCAGAGATTCGTTTCTGTCACCAAATTATGTAGCACAAGATATTGACTTTATATGACACTAGTTTAATTTAATGTTAAAAATGTGACCTATATATTTGGTTACTAACCTATATATTTGTGACCAAATAATAGTCCATAAAGCGTTGTTTCAGTGTATTAAAATACGGCAAATAAATCATTTGGCAAATGAAAAAGGTCGCCAGTTGGCTTCGGCCAATAGCAAAATAGTTATTTATGCTACAAGTGCGGAAAGTAGGTGATTTCCGATGAGTGGATAAATCGACACGAGTCGGCAATCATCTTACGCACGTGTATCATACAACATTTTACTATGCAATGTGCAAGGAAATAAAAAAATATATCTGAACCAAGCAAGACATTAATAATATGGCGCTTATTCAAGGGCGCTCAGCATATCCACAGATTAACTAATAGTTCATAGTTCCTCGGGCATATCTACTGCGCATGTGCAAATAGCTGTCACTGTCACGTCGTAACGCAAAAAGGCACGAGCAAAATATTCATTCTGCCAAACATATTTAGTGAATATTTAAAATTAATTTATTGATCAAAATCTAAATCTAGAGTAATTAAAAACGCCTTAAATGAAGTATTAGTTTTGTTTTACCTTTTATATGAATGATAATATGTACTTAACTAATTTTTAAAACTTTTCTCAAATAATAAAAACTCTATGCGGCGGGCAGACGTTGGAGTTAAAAATAAATAAAGTACAGGAAAGTAAAAAGCACCAGTAAAAAAGTGGCACTTTCCGCACAGTTTGGCTGCTTCGAAAACGCTTTTTTCGAGGACATGCATTGTGAAGTTATTTTTCTCAAACATGCTTGGAAATTTGAGCATTATTCTGACAACCTTCTTCGAGATAAATCCAAATACATGCGAGCCGCGGCCGGCAAAAGTTGTGTGAAAATCCATATCTGTCGTTTAATTTAAAAATGGAACAATCTTTTACGCCGAAACATGGCAACCAAGGAGGTAAGTTATCAAACGTTTTATTTAAATTTCGAACTGGCTTGCAAATAGAAAACTGTTTATTGAAAAAAAAACAAATGAACACTTTAACACGGGAAAAAATTATTGTTGTTCGTCATTGATTTTGAAAAGTAATTGTGTTTAACAAAATGAGTTCTAGGTACTACTCGTAATTGGCATTATTTGAGAAAAGTACTATACAAGCCTTGGCCACAACTAGGCATTGATGGACTTACGAATGTGTGCCTCGGCTTCGCCTCGGCCCACATTTACACGTTCGTGCATCAATGTCTCTATTGCTGGCCGCTGCAGTAATGTACTATTTCTCAAACATGCTTGGAAATTTGAGCATTATTTTGACAACCTTCTTCGAGATAAATCGAAATTGCTCTACTGGCCAATACATGCGAGCAGCGGCCGACAAAAGTGACATTGATGGACGAACGTGTCCATATCTGTCGTGGTTCGGCCAAATAAATTACATAGTAAACTCATATCTGTCAGGTAATTTAAAAATGAAACGATCTTTTACTCCGAAACATGACAAACAAGGAGGTAACTTATCAAAGGTTTTATTTAAATTTCGAAGTGGCTGGCAAATAGAAAGCTGTTTATTGAAAAAAAATACAAATAAACACTTATAAAGCGGAAAAGATATTGTTGTTCGTTGTTCGTCATTGATTTTGAAAAGTTCGTCATTGATTTTGCCTGGTCAAGGCTGCGGGAGTCCGGTGGATGCGAAACGCACAAGACCGATCAGTGTGGCGACGCTTGGGGGAGGGAGGAGGATCGCCACTCTTGATTCTGCCTTACAGAAGTTGCATTGGCTGGGTAAAAAAAAATGTGGCGGCCATACCAAACACATCCACCAATTGAATTGGGGAATACACATTTTTTTTTTTTATTTGCTAAATACAATACGTATCAGCTCTGGTAAACAAATATGCAGATTTTTTTATATATCTTCATCAGCCACGAAGCAATAAAGCATCAAAGTTGATAATTAGACAGACAAGTTCGACATAGAATCTGACGTCAAATTCCACTACGCCCATACAGCTACCTTAGAAAACGGCGTTTTCGTAGAAAGGGACCTAAATAGTTGTTTAAATTGTTATATCTATAATTCTACATCGTTAATTTTGCGATCAATTTTGAATTTGTTTTCACTGTTAGTATTTAATTTATGTATATTTATCGATAAATTGGTTTGTTATCAAATATTTTTTTTCTTATTCTTTTTCCTTATTGTTGCTTAAAAACCAGTAGGTACTTAACAACAACTTACCTCATATTTAAGTATGTTATCCATTCATATTAATTGATTGATTAAAATAATGTAAATGTTTAATTGGTGAAGAGATAAAAATAAACGCTGATAGGTATCTACTCGTATGTACAGTCATTCATTTAATAATATCTAGATTAGTCATAGTTGGCAGGCGTGCAAGCTTATTTCTTAATACGTGATTATAATGTTGTAAAAATATATCTTTTACCTACTTAAGATACTTATTTCCAATGTTTGATGAATTAGGGAGGTACCCAATTAATTTAAGTTTTATTTATGTTGAAACATTAGGTCCATGGGGGCCGAGTGCTCATCGAGTATTTCAAGATGTAAGCAAACGGTTAGTCGACAGCGATGTGGACAAATTTTATGACGCCCAATGACCCCTGCCCTTTTATACGCGTTCGTAGTTTTGTTAGGGTTCCGTAGCCAAATGGCAAAAACGGAACCCTTATGGATTCGTCTTGTCTGTCTGTCCGTCCGTATGTCACAGACACTTTTTTCCGAAACTATATGAACTATGCTGTTGAAACTTGGTAAGTAGATGTATTCTGTGAACCGCATTAAGATTTTCACAGAAAAATTGAAAAAAAACATAAGTTTTGGGGGTTCCCCATACTTAGAACTGAAACTCAAAAAAAAGGTTTTCATCAACAACGTGTGCGGTGTCTATGGATAGGTCTTCAAAAAAGATATTGAGGTTTCTAATATCATTTTTTTCTAAACTGAATAGTTTGCGCGAGAGACACTTCCAAAGTGGTGAAATGTGTCCTCCCCCCCTGTAACTTCTAAAATAAGAGAATAATAAAACTAAAAAAAATATAGGTACATTACCATGAATGTACATGATAATGTACATGTACATGTAATTACCATGATTTACATTACCATGTAAACTTCCACCGAAAATTGGTTTGAACGAGATCTAGTAAGTAGTTTTTTTTTAATACGTCTTAAATCGTAAACCGTAATTTACCAAGTACAGAACCCTTCGTGCGCGAGTCCGACTCGCACTTGGCCGGTTTTTATTTTATTTAAGTGTATATATAGGTAGTTATTCTTGATTAAGTATTTTATAATGTGTAAATTTATGTATTGGTAATAAATCAGTTTTATTTATTGTTTGTTTATCTATACTAATATAATATTATAAAGAGGAAAGATTTTTTTGTTTGTTTGTTTGTACCGAATAGGCTCCGAAACTACTGGACCGATTTGAAAAATTCTTTCACCAATAGAAAGCTACATTATTCCTGAGTAACATAGGCTATTTTTTAATCTCGAAATAGGTCCTGTGGGGTGGTCCACGGGAGCGAAGCCGCGGGCAACAGCTAGTGTTAAATATTTGCCTACTTAGAAGAAAAGGTCGTTACGGAGTCCCACAGGGCTTAATCTTGACCAGCCTTTGCCGTTGCTACGTTCTGCGGTTTCAAGTGTAAGTAGTTTTAATTTTAATAACTGGCACATGAGCAATTTCAACTTTGTCTTTGGTAAGACCACACTGCTGATTTGCTTAACCAAAAACAGTAGATTCCTTATTTTTCCTTTGCTTATACACTTTTAACAGCTCTTTTTTAATAATAACTATCAAAATACCTAACTGTCGAAGTCTCCCCAGTAGTCCCAAGGGATGCGCCTTAACAGGCGTTGTACAGAGGGAGTTCCCGGGTGGTCTTTTAAAAGGTCATGGAGCCCCTTCATGGTGATCACCGTGGTACTTTTAGTGAGGTAAAAATCCCACACTCCCTGGTCTTTTCTACAAAGTCTAGGCACCTTATCTTATCTTATGGAGGGGCCGAGAAATACCTCGGACACTTCGACCCATTGGGATCTTTTGTGGTCCCCTAGATAACTTACTCCTCCTCATTCTCGTTGAAAACTGTTTTCATGAGTTTTACAACGATACTAGGAGATATGAGCCTATAATCTTCTGGTTTTGGGTATCCAACCCCTAGGAGACTCATTCGCTTACCAGCCAGTGCATCGCATGTGCACAGTAGGTGCTCCATGCGTTCCGTATGTTCCCCACACAACCTGCACATGGGTGTCGCGGTTAGACCCATCTTCATGAGCATGTCGTTGGTTCCAAAGTGCCCAGTAAAGGCCCCAAGCAGGTAGCGGATTTGCCCCCTGCTCATGTTCCAAATGCAATCCCGGGCTTTGAAAGTAGAGCCCAGGAATCTCTTGGAGTGTTGTAGACCGGTATTAGACAGCCAACAAATTCGTTGTCTGTGATCTGCAAACTCCCTAAATGCGGCTTTTACGAGACACGTCGAGATGCCTACACATGGTTCTGGACCCACAAAATCATTCACTGAGCCCTCCCTTGCCAGTTCATCAGCCACTTCGTTACCATGGAATCCACTTTGTAGGATGCCATGGCTTTGATTGCAGCCTGACTGTCACTAAGAATATATATGGATTTACCTCTGGTCCCTCTATCTATATTCTCTTGAGCACAGGTTATAATGGTATATGTTTCCGCTTGGAATACAGTTGCCATCTTCCCTAAGCTTTTGCTACATTTGTAGCCTTTTGCGTATATTCCCGCTCCTGTACCTGATTCCATTTTGGATCCATCAGTGTACCACACCAGACTATCTTGTTCTGGTGGATCAAATCCCTTCGTCCAGTCCTCTATTGTAGGGATTTGGACCTTGAAAGACCTCTCAAACACAAACATAGTTTGCATTTTATCGGATAACATGCTTGTTACCCGATCCAGGTCTTCATTCTCATCAAACTTTGTATGGTTAGTCATTGGCTTAGAGGCATCCCATAATCCAGCGACAGCGAGACGATGTAATGTCTTCCTTGCCTCGAATTCAACCATCATATGCAGAGGAGGGATATTGAGGTATCTCTCAATCGCTGCCGTAGGTGTTGTCCTGAAAGCACCCGTGATGCCGAGACACACTGTTCTTTGTAACCTGGTGAGTGGCGCTTTGCACGAGGCAAGCTTTGTTCCTGGCCACCACACTATGCTGCCGTATGTGATAATAGGTATTATCATTGTCCGGTACAGCCATCGTATCACTTTGGGCTTTAGCTCCCAAGTTTTACCGTAGGTAGAACGACACATGCCGAACACTCGTAAGGCCTTTGTCGTAATGTTTTCCACATGAGTCGCCGACAGGCACCTTGGTCGCCGACATGTCGGCCGACATGGATAAATGACTTCGCGTTTACTAAAACGACTAAGAAACTACTCATCGACCATCGTAACTCTACTAACTCTGTTATTAAAAAAATCCTACTATCAATCAATCATCAACATATATATAAGGCAATGTCCCGACTGACATATCAACGCCTAGCCTAAACCACTAATGATAGAAGTGTGAAATTTTGGGCGGATGTTTAATTTATACTGTAGGCGTCATTTAAGAAAGGATTTTTGGAAATTCATCCTCTAAAGGGGTGAAATAGGGGATTATAGTTTGTATGCAACTCTGTCATTTTTAATTTGAAATGTGGTATTTAGCGTCTAAATTTAAAATAATAAAATACGTCTTTAAGGATTTTTTGAATTTCATCCCTTAAAGGGTTAAAAATAGGTGATAAAGTTTGCATGAAAAATAAATTGTTTATTATCAAAATTACATGGAATTCAGTATTTATGCTCTTCAATACAATTAAAGAAACACGTATTTAAGGATTTTTTGTATTTCAGGGCTGTTAAAGTTTGAATGAAAACTAAATTGTTTATTAACAAAATTACTTGGAGTTTAGTATTTATGCTCTTCAAAACAATTAAACAGGTAATAAAGGATTTTGTGAATTTCATCCCTCAAAGGGCTAAAAAGGGGTGTTTAAATTTGACTGAAAAATAAATTGTGTGTTGTCAAAATTACTTGGAATTTAGTATTTATTCTCTTCAAAACAATTAAAGAAACACGTATTGAAGGCTTCTTTGAAATTCATCCCTAAAAGGGGTAAAAAGGGGTGTTGAGGTTTGCATGAAAACTAAATTGTTTATTATCAAAATTACTTGAAATTTAGAATTTCTGCTCTTGTATACAATTAAATACACAATAATTTAAGAATCATTTGAATTTCATCTCTTAAAGGGGTAAAAAGGGGTGTTTAAATTTGAATGAAAACTAAATTGTTTATTAAAAAAATACTTTGAATTCAGTATTAATGCTTCTCAATACAATTAAGGAAACACGTATTTAAGGATTTTTTTAAAGTCATCTCTTAAAGGGGTAGAAAGGGGTGTTTAAATTTGAATGAAAAATAAATTGTTTATTAACAAAATTACTTGGCATTTAGTATTTATGCACTTCAATACAATTAAAGAAACACGTAACGAAGGCTTTTTGAAATTCATCCCTAAAAGGGGTAAAAGGGGGTGTTAAGGTTTGCATGAAAACTAAATTGTTTACTATCAAAATTACTTGAAATTTAATTATTCTGCTCTTCTATACAATTAAACACACAATAATTTAAGAACCATTTGAATTTTATCTCTTAAAGGGTTGGTAAAGTTTATGTGAATGATTACTGGATGTGCTCAGGAGGAAACAGTTTTCATAAATCGAGTACCACTGATACTCTCTGACTATGTCTTTGAGTTTAAACGATTACAATTCCTCTTAAGGTCTGCTTTGCAATGACCATAAATAATTCTCAAGGTCAGTCATTAAGGGTGGCATGCATACATTTAAGGCAAGATTGCTTCCGATACGGGCAATTTTACGTTGCCTGTCCCAGAGTCGGCACTAGCTGCATGGTCATTTTGAAAAAAATGGCGGAAAATATCAATTGTGCTTCGATATTTGTAAAGTAAACAGATGCAAAATATAGCTGGTAACCTCCAAGCGGGTGTAACCTACGTCAAGCCATTCTAAATCGCGACCACGAGGAAGACAACTTTTCATCGAAAATCATCACAAGCTCTGTGAATATGTGAATAACCAAAATTATCACCTCTGTGGCACCGAAAATCCGCGTATAATCCAAACAGAATCATTACATCCGCTCAAAAATACTGCATGGTGTGTTTTTTTACGCTAGAGGCGTAATCGGGCCGCCAAACCTCTTCTATGGTCGATGAGGTCAAAGAGCCATGATCAACATATTTCTCTATCCTTAAAAGGAATAAATTTGAACTAGAGTACATAATGGTTCCAATAGGATAATGCAACAGCGCTTACTGCACGAGTCGCAACCGAAATTCTGAGGGCGGCACTATCCGGACTTGCACTGGCCAGTAAGAGCTTAAGCTTTCTGTGTTTTTTTTAAGTCACGAGTTTAAGTCAACCTCAGACTACCCTTTTCCTACTCCTCCGGTATTCTTTTCTGATTAATTTCGTTGCGGGATCCAAGACAGTTAAATTCTTTCTCCGGGACTTCGCCGAGCTTCATTGCCTCGGCACTTTTTTGGTGGTCGCCACTGTTGATTCTGGCTTTCAGGAGTTGCAGTGGTTTCGGAATATTGCGGTGGGATTGTCCCAATAAAAAAAAAAACAAAAAAAAAAACCTCAGAACACCTGGAATGAAAGTCTAGCTAGCTCTAGCTATTATAACTGGAAGGCAGTGCAGTTTATGCTCATTTTATATCAATTTACACATCATTTTTATAATTCGATAAAATAATAAAGTTGAGAAAATTTTGTGGTCTACGCAAACAACGACGCGGGTGGAAAACTATGTTTTGATAATAATTTGAAATATTCTACCAGAACTGAAAAAAACGTAACAGCCAATATCGTGTAGTCCACGCAGGTGAGGTTGCGGGCGGAAAGCTAGTACTATTATAAACGCAAGGCTCTCAGTCCTTACCTCTTCCTGATGATAATGGACGCTCTGACGTCGGACATACAGGAAGAGGCACCCTGGTGTATGCTGTTTGCCGATGACATTGTGCTGGTTGCCGAGAGTGGCCTAGAGGTCCAGAGCAAATTGGAGGTGTGGGGGCACAGACTGTAGAGTGTTGGCCTGAAATTGAGCAGAAACAAAACTGAATACTTGTTTTGTGACTTCGGCGGTCTCTCCAGTTCCGTGCCCATAGCTCTCGCTGGAACGATCATACCAATTTGCTCCGACTTCCGGTACCTAGGACCGCTTGTCCAAGGGGATGGCGAGGTAGACCGAGACGTAACGCACCGGATCAACTCGGGATGGATGAAATGGCGACAGGTCACTGGCACAACTTGCGACCCACGGATGCCTCTCAAGCTAAAGGGTAAAATTTACAAGTCCGTGATAAGACCTGTCGTACTGTATGGATCAGAATGTTGGGCTGTGAAAAAGATGGATGAAAAGAGATTGCATGTAGCAGAGATGAGAATGTTGAGATGGATGTGCGGAGTGACGAGAATGGATAAAGTGAGAAATGAGGACCCCATTGTAACGATGAGTCTAGCGTGATCCCCAGGGAAACCGTTTTATCAACGATTTCAAGCTTTTCCTTGTTTAATATTATGTCACAATCAGTACTAACATTCGGCAAGGCAAATTTTACGCCTTTCGTTTTTTATACCATTTAAAACTAAATTATTAGCAGTGAATCAAAAAAAAAAAACAAAGAAGTGTCATCAGCAAATAACACCATGTTTAGTTTGTTTTTCAATAGATGGGGTTAATTGTTAATGTAGACTAAAAATAAGAAAGGACCTAAAATTGAGCCCTGGTGTACCCCCATTTTCACGTTTAACCCCAACGAATTGACACCGTTTAATTGAACTAATTGCTGTCTATAATTCAAATAGGATTTTGCTAAACTTAACACGGATACTGGTCTATAATTATTCGTGACTTTACTGTCCCAAGATTTAAAAAGTGGTATAACCTTACTAAGTTTCATTAAACACAAATAAAAAATTAAAGCTAAGTCCGTACGTAGCTGCAATTTAAGCACTATAGTCTGAATAATGGAGGTACAAACTTTGATGGACATTCCCCATAGATCTTCGGTCAGTTTGATCTTGATTTGCTTAAAAGCTTTTATTACTGTTATTGGGGTTATATGTGAAAAGTTAAATTTAGTCAGGCAGGCTAAAACGTTAGCGTTTGATATACTAGAAGCGAGGGTGAAGACTTTAAGATTTCAGTAGTTTTAATTGGATTTTTTTGCTTGGAGTCCGCCTATGTATCACCATTGCACATGAAGTTTAAATAAATAAATGCTGGTAAACAAATTTGAAATATTGTGTATCTTTTTTTTGTTTTGTTTTGTTTTTGTACATTGCCCTCAAACGTGTAATCAGTATTGTGTCATGTTCGTTCCATTGTTTATAATTTTCCAAACCGTCTTGGTTTTATTTTCCAAAGTCCGGTCAGGAGGCCTAATGTCCGAACCTGTCTGGACAAATCCGAACGGGTGGTAGGTAGGTTAGAAGGAATTTCACTATATGGACTAATGCAACTTAAGGTTGCGGGAATCCGCAGGATGCGAAACACTCAAGAACGGTCAATGCAGCTACACTTCTGTGAGGCCATATGATCATTTTGGCTGAAATGATGATTATGTAAAAGAAAGAATTTACGAGCATCGCCCGCGTGCAAAGTATTGTATCATCCCAAGGGAACATTACACCGGCATAAAAAAAGCCTATGTGCTATTCCAGAATTTAATCTATCTCTGTCCAAATTTAATGTATTTATCCATCCAAACTTTCGCATTTATAATATCAAGTAAGAAGTAAGATTCGTATCGGAGGAGCTTATATGTATATGGCTAAATAATAACAGCCGCACAGGTCGATCTTCAAGGTTAAGCACGGCTTGCCAGGGTCAGTCCGAGGATGGGTGACCATCTTTACAAAGCGAATTTTCTCCGTGCCTCCGTTGGTCCCGGCTGTGGTTTGAAGATCTTTGACAGTCGTTACGGGTAGAAGTCTTGCAAGGGGTATCTTGTTACCCAGTTACTGGGTTGTGGAGGTCAGATAGGCAGTCGCTCCGTGTAAAATACTGTCACTCAGCTTAATCCGGTTAGACTGGAAGCCCACCCCTAGATAGTCGAGCAAAGGCTAGGCAGAATGAAGTTATTCGTGTCAAATAAATTTATTTTATATACATACTCGTAGAAATATTACAACATATGAAAGAGTGAAAAATTTAGCCAACCAACCGGTCTCCATTTTTTTTTCAAAATGTGACCGATTCGGTCCTCGAACTGGTTTTGTAGAAATTGAATTTCAACCAGCCGATCGTTGTCCGAAATTAGTGGTACGGTGTGTCGCCCGTGCATTTGGTTGTGTAAGTATTTCGCGCGCAGCGAGGTATTTTGTGTCAATAACGTGCCTGGTGGCTGCTGGAGCTTCCGGTCCAGAAGACGTCGGTTATCCCTTCTCCCCCAAATATTATAAATAATATCTTCCCACGATAACCCCCCACCACACATGGAATGAAAAACCCCAAGGGTCCCTCGCGGGAATCAAGGTGAGTGATAGTTGTAATTTGTGTACTAATGCCGTATCACTTTCCACCTGTCTGACAGGAATCAGTATCTCTAAAGAACAAAACCCTAGCTTACCGCTGCTGCGAATCGCAGATTCGCGGGTATAAACCTGGTAGGATCCAAGAGTCGCAGCATTGCTGTGGGTCCCAGTGTTTGCCTCTTGGCTTTGAGATGCGAAGGCCTGTATTCAACATGGCGGGAACACGGGCACGTGATAGCACTCACCGCTAACCCGCCGCGGCTATCCGTCACCAGACCATCCTTTGGTCCCCCCGTGACGGGTCAGGTCAATGGCCCCGCCACCCTCCACTTTTCAGCCGCAGGGGATAGAGACCTCTCTTGCGGCCCCACCGCATCCGCCATTAGACGGTGGCGAGGCGACCCCGTCCAGACCGCGGCAGTTAGGGAGAGCGGCGCACCGCAATACCGGCACCCTGATCTCCCCTTATTCAAGCAATTATCTAAAGTCTTTTATTATCAGGTGAGTAAGACATTATAAAATTACTTATTATGACTGTTGCTCTATTAAAAGACAATCAATCAAAGATTCACGATTAGATTAATTTAAAAAAATAAACGTAAAAGATCTTTTCAACACACTGACTTGAATAGTAGCTCTTATTGCACCGTCTTTGGGGCCATAATTCTATACAAATATTATCAACTGTGTAAATAAGTAAAACATGATGAATGAACATCAATATACCTAAGTATTTAAATAATATTGAATGAATGTTACTCGTAAATAAGACTTAGTTAGATTTAATTTATTGTTAGATAAATATACGCTTAAAAATACTCCAGGAAAGACGGTGACAGTGATCACGTGCTGCTGTGCACAGCGCGGCTCAGAGGAGGTGCTTTTTCAGTCTCCCTAGGAATGATGCACAGATGGGGTTCCGGGGTTGTCTGTTGAGAGGTCACGGGGCATTCTACGTGCTGATGCTGATCACCGTGGTCGCTTTAGTGAGATAAAAAGCCCACACTCCCTGATCTTTTTACCAACAGTCCAGGCTTCTTTTGAAGGTTTCCCCCGGTAATAAAAAGGCTTTAACAAAAACATTAGGTATTCCTTCCTATTTGTTCTCGTTATAACCATTAGCAATGTGTGAGGCCTTCCAACGCAGATTCTTCCTCACTCCAGAACCTTTCGGTCCTATCGGCCAACGGATCTACGAGCATGGTGGACCCATGAGATGGTGAGGGCAAGTCTACTGAATGCGAGAAGCAATGAAGGTCTATGTGGGTGTAGTTAGGGGCGGCCTTTTTTAACTATTCCCTACCACTGCAACTCCTGAAAGCCAGAATCAACCGAGGCGGTAATCAGAAAAGCGTCGCGCCAATGAAGTTCAACGAGTTGCAACGAAATAAATCAGAAAAGAACAGCGGAGCCTATTGATTAATACGGCATTATTCATAATGCCCGGGCAATTTGAAAAATGCCCAATATGAGTACCCAGGCAATATGATAGAAACTATTGAAATAATTAAATTGATCGGGCTTTCTGAATAATACCCATCACATAATAGACCGGTTAAAAAAAGTGATTTTTTAATCTTCAAAGTTGACATTGATTTTAATATATAATAGGTAAGTACATGTAAGTATCATTTGGTCCATGACATATACAAGTTTCCAGCTTATTATCTCTCGTTCCGAGGTTGACCCCTTAATTATGCTAAAATGACTGGGCTACTAATGAATGCGCTACCGAATAATGCCCATCACTTATTGGGCCGGGTACGGATAGTAAGAAGATGTGTTATTTTTATTATTTTTATGTTGACATTGATTTTAATATAGAATAAGGAACTAATTACTGGTAATACGATTACTATTTAATCAACAAAGTTGATGGAGCCTTGTCGGGGTCCTATTTTTTTCTGCAGGGTCTAAAGTAACCTAACATGAAGGTGATGACGGAAGCTGAGTTCGCTCGCTTTGCTCGTTCAGTTCATCTACCTCCCGTCATGCCTTTCAAACCTAACCTATCCGTGTCGGGGTGCCCTAAGCCCCCGAGCTCGCTACGCTCGCTCTTGGACTAATACATTGATCATAATTGTTGACTTGACTAGATTCATGATGCTCGGGAATTAATTACATATACATAGTTGCTTTAAAGTTTTTTTTTTGGTTTATAATTTAGCTACGGTACACCATTTCATTTGCTCCGCATCCAAAGATGAGTGTTCTCGAATGGCTATAATCATCAGTTCTTGTGCTCTGTAGACCATGGTCAACATCTAGGATAGCGCAGCCCTGTCACTTGTACATGCGAAAACCCCATAAAGACTAAAGATCTGTGAATTCTCATCTGTGGAGAATTTCTCTGCTGCGGGCACTTTTGCCTCAATACATATCATTATCTCACCGATGACCTGGTCAGGGCTGGGGGAATCCACTGGATGCGAGAAACACGGGACCGATCGAAGTGGTGACACTTGGGGATGCCGAAATTATTATGATGCTTCAGCTCTTAGCTGCAATTATCACGCAATCGCTTTTATCTTTTACTTGAATAATCTACGTATTTTGTAATAGACCTCTAGAATAATTTGAGTAAAAGCATCGGTAAAGAGCCACTGACTAACTAATAGATCCAAGTATAAGTTTTCCTCATCAAATTCATACATGAATCATTTCACGCGACGAATTAATTAGATAAGATTAATCTGCTCTTTAGATTAGTTATATAAATAAACATACATCTTCCAAAAACTTCATATTACAATCGATCGTTGATTGCAGTAGTTAAATCTAATAAAAATAAATTGGAAAATAAAATCTGAAAAACAAATTCTGAAAAATACCTGTGATATTAAAATGTATTCTAAATTAATTTTAAGTTTAGTTTTAGTTGGTTTAGTTAAAGGGCGCGTTGATTTGCCAGTAGTAAATGATGCGTTGGATCAGAATCTCTACGAAGAAGTTCTAGATTCAGAACAATGTCTTGAACAACTAGAAATTATAAGAAATAACTCGAGGCTCGCCATGTTTTGTAAGTATACTTATATTATTTTTATTTATAAGCAGTTTAGTGGTTAGTTAAATGTTAGGTGCTTTAATTTTGTAATAGTAGTTTATGATACTGTTGCATAATAAGGGGTATTAAAACATGAGTGTGTGTTAGCGGTTGTATAAAAACCGAGCCGTAGGAGAGGTTTTTAATAGTATTCACACGAATGCATTTAATACCTAGTTATGTGCAGTTTCATACACTATTTTATCTACACTCATACATTTTGGGATTGAACCTACTAAATACCTTTTTTTTTCATAAATGCATCATATAATAATCTCGACTTTGCTGGTAAGAGATTATGAGTAATTTCCTTCGCCGCATATAAAATATTTGGCGGAGTCAAATTTTCTTCACACTCACTAATATCAGACATTTTAAGCAAGAATTAAAAAAAACTCATGAAATTCAGTACTTACAGCGAAACCTGCAAAACAAAACGTATGAATGGCGCCAAAACCCAGCACATCACCGTATTATCCGCGCATGCGCTAAGGCTTAGCACACGCACTGCGATATTTATTCGCGATTTTTTTCCGCCCATTCTGCGACCTATGGAATTGTATGAAGCTGCTCGCATTGCTGCAAAAAAATCGTTCGGCAATAATACCGCATGAAAGCCGTGTTATGCAACAGAATCCACCGCACCGTGGCGCAAATTTAATTCGCGCGAATATTTTGAGCTCTGTAAACAGGTAGAAAGAGACAAAATTCGCGCGAATAAAAATCGCTGTGCGTGCTAAGCCTAAAGCGGGCATTGTCACAGACAATTTAAAATTGGAATCAAATCTTTTTATAATAGGTACTAAAATGGCATTACAAAAAAATATTGATGGAAACTCCTTAGTTATTAACTTCTTGGATTTGTCCTGTATCGTAATAGAAAAAAAAATGTTTTATAGCATTATTTTGTTAGAGAAATAGTGTTATAATGAGATTCTATTTTTAAATTTCGGTATTGTGTTTATAAAGTATGTCAATATAAACTCGGTTTGAAGTTTATAATTCGAATATTACGATATGAGAGTAGATAATAGTTATTTATGATACAAGTGCGGAAAGTAGGTGATTCCCGATGGGTGTTATTTTTATTCACGAGCGAGCGAAGCGAGTGAAAGGATAAATCGACACGAGTCGGAAATCATCTTACGCATGTGTATCATACAACATTTTACTATGCATTGTGCGAGGAAATAAAAAAATATATCTGAACCAAGCAATAAATTAATAAAATGGCGCTCAGCATATCCACAGATTAACTAATAGTTCATAGTTCCTCGGGCATATTTACTGCGCATGTGCAAATAGCTGTCACGTCGTAACGCAAAAAGGCACGAGCAAAATATTCATTCTGCCAAACATATTTAATGAATATTTAAAATTAATTTATTGATCAAAATCTAAATCTAGAGTAATTAAAAACGCCTTAAATGAAGTATTAGTTTTGTTTTACCTTTTATACGAATGATAATCTGTACTTAACTAATTTTTAAAACTTTTCTCAAATAATAAAAACTCTATGCGGCGGGCTGACATTGGAGTTAAAAATTAAAAAAAGTACAGGAAAGTAAAAAGCACTAGTAAAAAAAAGTGACACTTTCCGCACAGTTTGGCTGCTTGGAAAACGCTCTTTCCGAGGACATGCATTGTAAAATATATTATGTCCTTTATATAAAAATCTTTTCTTATTTATTATTTTTTTAAATATTTTTATAAAACACGTAAAAAAAGAAAAAAACATTTAAAAATATAAAAATTTTTAGCCACCGGTATCGGGAACATATATTATTATATTATTTATTTTTATATATTGTTATTTATTATTTTCGTAATTCTTATCTCCTAATTTAAATTTATTTGGGGTCTGCTCAATATGTCCTTATTCCAAACTTCTCTATTGGTCTCTCAGTAGTCACCCCCTTCCAAGTCAAATCATCTTTTACACAGTCCATTCATCATATCTTTGGTCTTTTCCTACTCTTATATTCGCCATGGAGAGGATTCACACTCAAAACTTAGAACATTTATTACGCTGTCATTAATATTTACTGTTCTTTTAAATTGGTGTGTATTGTTTAGAAGTATTAATAAAGTACCTAATCAAATGCTTAAAAGATCATTTTTCTGACACAGTTGCTGATGCTGGCATAAGGATTCCGAGAGGTATTTTGGAAGGCAATACACTAGACATGGGCAACTATCATCAATGCATCGGTTTCAACCAACCAATCGCATCAAGTGGTACCGAACTTCAAGGAAAATACTGCATGATACGAGTTCCGTTGGACCAAACATTTGATTTACCTTGGGAGCTGCCTGGTTTTAATCCTAATCATTTACGTTTGGATGGTGGGACAGTAAAGACTTTAGAAGACTTCAGGGCTCTGAGAACAGGGATGCTTGCTATGACAGGAGTTGTTGAGGACAGGTAATTTTCTAGTTATGTTTGAAGTCATCACTGCAAAGGGCATCAAGCGATCAGTTCGCTTACTTTAATTGCAACTAACAAATTTATTACAACAAGGTCTGTCTGGTTTTTATTCATCGACATGACCGCTACCGCGCCAGATCAATAATTTTATCCTGTCTTGTCTTACCTTGCATATCCTTGTCACTTAATGCAACTTTAATAAGAACATAAATGTTAATATTTTGTTATATTTTTAGGGTAATAGCAGACAACCCAGATCTCGCTGCAATAACATTGAGGCTAGCCCTCTGCATTCCCAAGCCTTGTACTACCAAAGAAGCCATCAATTCGTTAATCAATGAATTTAATGTTTCATCGGTAGGATTTCAATACACTGACGATTTCTGTCGTCTGCCTAATGATAAGCCTTGGGTAGCTGGAGATACTGTCGCAGTGTAAGTGAAACAACAATGGTACTCGTAGTTACCTTTGATTTGAGTTTACTCTGAAGTTACTTTATATTTTGTATATTGCAGGGTAATCATATCTCTGATAGGATTGCTGACTGTAGTGAGTACAACATTTGATGTTTGGCAAACAATTATTTTGAAAAAAGGTAAGTCCTTTTCTTTTCATTTTCAAGTACTGTTAAGTAAATATTTAATAACAGTATTTTGGTTTTCTATTTCATCATCATGATTATATACTATTTTAATCATGAACATTTCTATTTCAGATCCCGAAACAGTGAGCGTAATCGGCAAATCGTTCTCAGTATACACAAATGGACGTCGTGTCATGAATTTTCAGTCGGCTCCTAACAGCATAGAGTGTTTAGATGGCATCCGAGCCTTAGCCATGATGTGGGTGGTACTTGGTCATACGTTTTCCACTGTACGAAATTGGTCAAATCCTCTTGATGCTCTTTTGGTAAGTGCTGCAATAGTTATAAAAAGTATCTTCGATAATTTTGCTAGAGAACGCGTTCAAAGTCAAATCAATCAATATTTTATTGAAAACAGAGTTTTTTTTAAACAAGTAAAATAAAAAAATAAAAAAATGCCCGACACGTTTTTATTTCATGCTACATAATTTATCTAGTAGTAGACACGCTTCGATCGCCAATCTATTGAACACGTAATTGTGACACGATATCTTGCGAAAACAGCTCGATTCAAACAGTAAAACGCCCATTACTTTTGAACGCCTGAACCGATTTTCATCAAACAGTTAACAACACTCTCGATAAAGTCACTATCCAAACAAGAAATAACGAATTCAAAATCGGTTTATCCGTTTAGGAGCTATGATGCCACAGACAGATACACAAATACACAGATACACACGTCAAACTTATAACACCTCGAGGGTTAAAATCATTCAACTCAAAGTAACATACGTGTAATATGAAACCACAGAACAAAAAAAACGCCTACTGTCTTCTCTGTTCTGTGTATGAAACTAACGAGCAATTTGATTTGGTCGGGTTATATTTTATATTGCTTAAATATAACCCGACCAAATTAAATTTTCTTCATTTTCTTGGTAACGATTTGAAGCACTTTCGTCAAGCTTTCGTCTAATGATTTGTGGTACTGGAACAATAGGATATATGATTCATGGAACGTTCCATGAATCAGACGCATTGAAATATAACCCGCCCAAGTGAAATTGCTCGTTTGTTTCGTATTACACGTATGTTAGCTTGATTTGATCGAATTTGTTATTATTTGTTGTTGATTTTTTCGCTACATAACTTAGTAGAAGTTCTTTGTTTACAAAATTTATAGCTTCTTGTGACGGGGACTTTAGTTAGGTTGCCCACATAATTTCTTTATTGATTGCGATCTTTTTATTGATTGATTATTAACTACTAGCTGTGCCCGCGGCTTCGCTCCCGTCAACTGCCTACGGTACCCTAATTACCTTCCCACCTACACTACTTGCCTGCCTACCTACTCTGCTTACCTTTCTACCTTCCCTACTTACCTGCCTACATACCCAGCTTACCTTACTTCCTACATCCTGCTTACCTTCCTACCTGCCCTGCTTACCTTCCTGCCTACCCTACCCATGGACCCTACCTATCCAATTTTTTTCTAGGGTCAATCTCTCGCGGAATATCTTAACACCGCCATTCAGAAAATGACTTCAAATTCACAACGCCATTTAGCGAAGATGGAGTTCAACGTTTCCGAGTTGAATTGCGTGTGTTGTGATAATTTTGTTTCTTGAAAACTTTAAATTCATCTAACTTTTGATAGAGTGAACCGATTGCGATGAAATAAAAACTAAGTTATTCTTCAAGTTACGCACAATTTTTATGTATACAATTTATCTTTATTGGTTTCGTACATTTTACGTGATGCGTGCAAAAATAAACAGATAAACAGACCGAAATTCCATAAATGCTGGAAATGGGTTCTGTTTGTTATCCTTTAACACCCTGGCAATTTTTTTTGGTTATATTTTAGATGTACAAAAACGATTTTTCTACAGATTTATTATATGTATTGATATTGATTGATTTCATGTTATGTCCAGTGGATAACTTCCTGGCAATCCTTGTGGGTGACAGCGGCTCATTTGGCAGTGGATACATTTTTCCTGTTGACCGGCTTTCTTGTGGTTTATACTACGATTGGAAAATTTTATCAAAGTAAGTTATTAAGTCTTGATTGTGATTGATTCAGGAAATAATTGACAGGCTAATTTATATTTACCAACAAACATAGGCCTATTTCTAGCAGTGGACTTTTATAGAAGACTAGCTGTCTCACGCGGCTTCACTCCCGTCAACTGGCTACCTACCTACCCATCTTCCCTACATACATGATTGTTGCATAACTTAAACCGTTTACAGAAACTCTCAAAATGGAATAATTTTGCCCGTTTTTGCAACATTTTACATTTATGCTCTGCTCCTATTGGTCGTAGCGTGATGTTATATAGCCTGTAACCTTCTTCGATAAATGGACTATCCAACACAAAAATAATAATCAATTCCAACCAGCAGTTCTTGAGATTAGCGTGTTCAAACAAACAAACAAACTCTTCAGCTTTATAATATTAGATAGATACGAGTATATAGACAAATGTGCCTTACTGGTGCTGGTTTTCAAGAAGCCATAACACCTTTGAGTTGATCTATCCCGACAGACGGCAAGATTGCTGATTCATCGTATACAAGCTATACTCGCTCATTTTTAAAGCCTCTAATATAATACCAGCCTAAAACTGCTCCCTGCAGGGCAAAGGCCTCTTCTCAAACAGAGAAGGAAGGAGCCTTGTTTACCTCTAGATAATATTTATTTTAATAATTCCAGAACAACTGCTCAGAAACCTTCACTTGTATTGGCTGAATCGACTGCTACGCTTGTTCCCTTTATTGGCCACCGCTGTTCTTTTCGAAGCGACCCTACTCAATCGTGTGAATGATGGACCCATGTGGTCTACAGTGGAAGGCCAGGTTCAAAATTGCCGGACCTACTGGTGGTCTACCTTACTGCATATACAAAACTTTGTGAATCCAATGAAAATGGTTAGTATGATAAAAACTAGTTAATTTGATTTGTATAGGCTCAGATCAAATAAAAAAAGGTAGATAGCGCACGGCCTATAGTTTAGGTGAAGCCAACAAAACCCAGCCGATTCAATAAACACACGCGCTCACGCACACACAAGCAATAAAACCACGCTGATTTTTGTTAGTATCTCACGGACCGTCGTGCAATAACATTGCCTAAAAAATGCCGTCCTGTGTTGTCAAGTGGTGCAAAAACAACACTATATTGAACAAAAAGTCTTTAGGAGTATCGTTTCCCACGTAATTACACACAAAACTATTTGTTTTTTGGTTTTCCAACATAATTTTGAGGTTATTCGGAACAGATAATGTTATTTTCCCGAAATTGACATATTGGGAGAGTGTTGCCAGTAATTCTTATTTCTAATTACCCAAAATGTGGGTAATTAAATTGTAGGCAAAGTCAAAGAAAAGTAATTGAGTAGAGAGTTGATCTAATTAATGTTTATTTTCTATTAAATCACATGATTTTATGTATGTTACATAAATCAAAGTCAAGGTAAACACTTAGTTCATAACTAATTTATTTTTGTTTAAATTCATGAGTACCTTCTATTTTGCTATCAAATATTATGGTTTTAGGTTTCCACCGAAAACTTTAATAAGAAACGAATGGGTAGGTAAATGCTATAAGACTAAGCCGAAATGAACCATAATGGCAGCCATCGTCGTCTATTGTGGTTAAAAAATAATAATTTTCATTATGTTAAGAATACACAAAAATTACAACCTATTTCTGACATCCGACTGCATGTCAAAAATAGGTCACCTTGTTTCAATCTTTTTTAGGGTTCCGTACCCAAAGGGTAAAAACGGGACCCTATTACTGAGACTCCGCGACCCGTCTGTCTGTCTGTCTGTCCGTCTGTCACCAGGCTGTATCTCATGAACCGTGATAGCTAGACAGTTGAAATTTTCACAGATGATGTATTTCTGTTGCCGCTATAACAACAAATACTAAAAACAGAATAAAATAAATATTTAAGGGGGGCTCCCATACAACAAACGTGATTTTTTGGCCTTTTTTTGCGATAATGGTGCGGAGATCACGGTATGCGATAAGGCCGCCCGTTGTATGTATTTTAGTTTTAAGTTTCCTTTTCTTTGTTTTAACTTGGTGTACCTACAATAAAGCATATATAAATAAATAACCCTTCGTGCGCGAGTCCGACTCGCACTTGGCCGGTTTTTAAAGTTCACTAAGTTTGTTAGCATTCTGTTATAAGTTAATGCTCTATTTTGTACTTACTTAAATACTTATACATTTCATCTGAAAAAGTATATTTTTAATTCCATGGAATGCTTGTATTTGTGATATTTTTGTAATAAACCTGTTTCACATAATCTTTGTTGTATGTTTAAGTAAAATAACTTTTTCTGAGCTGCTCGGTGCTCTTACACACGAGCGACACATGTCAACGACAGGGGCGACTGCACGCGTTTATTAAAAACAAAGAGACAGATTTCCTTTCACATTCGCATAATAAGTACTTACCCATAATTATGAAATTAATATTTAAACCCATTTAGATAAGTTGAGGGACTTTTTTTTAAAAGTGGCAACACCGCAGTGACTCACACATAGTTCAAAAAGTGGTTACATTTTTCTGTTCTAAGTGCGCTATCTACCTTTTTTTATTTGATCTGAGTGTATAGGTATTTGTACATTGTATTTACCTGAATCAGTGTGTTTCGATCGCTAGAATTTATAAAGTTCTATATCAGTACTTTCGCTCCCGTACCTTACTCCAGTCTCGTTATAAGTGGCATTTAAAAGCACCAGTGTATTATCTATTTTCAGTGTCTCGGCCAGACTTGGTACTTAGCCATAGACGTCCAACTTTATATTCAGTCACCACTTATGCTATTCTCGGTTCTTCATAGTAATAAGAAGAGAGTATGGGGAACGTTATTATCTTCAGTGATCATTATTACGATAATTGCCACAGTTTACAACTTTCTCAACGGATTTCCTTCTTCTATTCTATCACCGTAAGTATTCATATTTAAATTATATTAGTAGTTCGACATAACTCAGCATTAAGGTTACACTAGTCGACGGCACGAACAATTTTGTGCGCGGGGTTAAAATGCATTTTATATCAACCGACAACACATGCGGAAGAGATAGATTCTGTGATGAGCAGTAGGAAGCTAGTTCGCGTTCGAATACACACTTTTGCAAATTTGTAGCGAAATGGATAATGATTTAGGACGAAACCGAGCGCGCGAAATTTTATAATCAGACCTTTGGCAGTTTGGATATCATAAGATAACGACTAAACGTATCTGTTCAAAATTCAATTATTTGCATTATTGAACTACTAATCTATCCCTGTATGGTGGTCGTTTTTCAATTTTCCGTCTTCTTATGGCATTTATTTGCGCCCAAAAATGCGTTAAAATTAGTATCGAAATGTGGAACTTTCAACGATCATAACTTTCAAATATTTTCTTTTTTTACTTTTTTGCTTCCATACAGGACTAGATAATGATGAGACAAATTGATATCACTTTTTATTTTGAACGTACATTGTCAACCAGTGGAATAATCCCTAGACTACGTTTGTATGGAAGAATATTCGACTAGTAGTGTACCCTTAACTTAATATGGCGTTACCAAGTAATGAAGAAATTGCCAAATTTGTCGCAATTAACAAATGTACTTGTGACTTTAGTTTCTTGCAGTAGTTGCAGCGGATTTTGTGTGTCTGAAGTAGGCTCTGCGAATCATTGATCAAGAAACAGTTTGACATCGAGTATACTGCACACAGTAAACGAGATAGGACTATGCGACAAACGTAAGTGAGTGAAAGAGGCAGTTATACAATGCTATCTTCTACTTCAACATTGACACAGGGTATTGCAGTCAACTTCGGAGACACAAAGATCCGATGTGACTAGTGTACTTTCTTGTAAAGAGTGAATAAGACAGCGTTGCTGCCATACGTCTTTGTTAGATGCTGTTTTCGACACCTCATTTTCAAAATTCACCACTTTTTCACTTTTGAAATAAAATTCAGCCTTTGGCCCATATTACTTAGGGTCGGGGCATTATGTTTTCTTTTTACCCGACTGCGCGACGCAAAGGAAGGTCATTTATTAATTTATCCTCGCCTTACAGCAATTACACCAATGGAGCATATACAAACTTATACTAAATGAAAGTCCAGGTTTTTACGATGTTTTCCTTCACCGTTGTCAGCGGTGTCCAAGATAAACTTAGAAAGTACATAAGAAAAAGTCACATTGGTACTTGCCCGGATTTGAACCCATGACCTCAAGCACGAGAGGCGAGGTCTTAGCCAGGTAGTTAGGGCGACGTTAAGGAAAGTCCAGGCGGTGGCCTGGACGTTCTTAAGGTTACACTAGTCAAACGAAAATTCTTCCATACAAACGTAGTCTAGGAATTATTCCTCTGTTTGAAGATGTACGATCAAAATAAAAAGTGATATCAATTTGTCTCATTATTATCTAGCCCTGTATGGAAGCGAAAAAGTAAAAAAAGAAAGTATTTGAAAGTTATGAGCGTCGAAAGTTCCACATTTCGACACAAATTTTAACGCATTTTTGGGCGCAAATAAATACCATGAGAAGACGGAAAATTGCAAAACGGCCTCCATACAGTGATAGATTAGTAGTTCAACAATGCAAATAATTTTATTTTGAACAGATAGATTTAGTCGTTTTTTCATGATATCTAGACTGCCAAAGGTCTGTTTAAAAATTTTCGCGCGGTCGGTTTCGTCCTAAATCATTATCCATTTCGCTACAAATTTGCAGAAGTGTGTATTCGTACGCGAACTAGCTTCCTACTGCTCATCACAGCATCTATCTCTTCTGCACGTGTTGTCGGTTGATATAAAATGCATTTTAACCCCGCGCACAAAATAGTTCCACCGTCGTATAGTTACTATTTTGTGCATACATAGACATCAATCATACATAGACTGATAAACACATGACATATGTCGTCACCAAGTCCAAAAAAATAAACGACGACGGCGACGTTAAGGGTAAGTGTGTGTCGTCCTATTTTTTTTTGGTCGTGGTGACGACATATGTCATGTGTTTATCAGTCTATGTATGTATGGATGTTTGTTGCTATGTGGCGTTCTAAAGACCAAACGCGTAGGCTAATTTTTATGATTCTCACGTCAATCGATTCGTCTTAACCGTGCGAGTGTCACTGGCTGCATTAAAATTGAAAAAAGAAAAATGGCCACTTATTATTATCCCAATTTATTTTACTTCCAATCCCATCGGTATCAAAATGACAGGTTTTAAGAGGTGATTACAAAAATATAAACTACTTATATATTTAAAAGTAATTGAAAAAAAATGATAGCTAAAAAATAAGTTCATAAACTAAAACTCGACTACTGAAAAATCACGCTCTAAAAAGTAGAAACAAGAAAATATTCTCATCTGAAATTATGACGTACACACTATTCCGTAGAGGATAACCGTGGTCGTATGCCACCTACCGTAACAAACAATACATTCTGCAAAGTGGCATACGACCACGGTTAACACTCACTCCCTTTTCTTTCATAACATTCCTCAAACAATTCATTTATTCTTTATTTGGCTTCCCTCGTCCTCCATCCACAATATTCAAAATCATATAATGATTAAAACGTCTCTTTTTTTTTAGCATCTCTGACCCTACGAGTATTTCAAGTTACGTGGAAAAGTACTACATGGGCTTATTAACTCGAGCCGCACCGTTCTATGTTGGCGCAATCTTCGGGTATATTGTCAAAACGCAGAAGCTGTCTATGTCAAAGGTACGTTTTGAATTTTATTTCGTATTATAGCTCCTGCCAGGAACGTGCGGTGATGCTTGGGGTATCTACTGGATGCAAGAAGTGCAGGACCTTTCAATGTGGTGCCGCTTGGGGATGTCCAGTTGACGCTGCCTCCTCTTTCGGTTGATGGTAGCTCAAGACAACAGGGTCCACCAGACCTTGCGCACGTGATATTTTATGAGGATATCGTTGGATATTAAGGCGATATATACGCCCCAATGTTAACGCAGTACTGGCCGTGCGCCCGCTCGATGCCAAAATATCAATATTGAACCTCCTTTTGAACAGTTTTGTTTGCAAAATATTATTTCATTTACATATGCTATGTTAGTTATGAAGAAATTCCAGCCGTAAATTTTTCTTTGTAAAAATATTTTTTTAATAAAAAGAATTTAAACATCCAAGTCGTTTTGGAAACAAATTATTTTTTAAAGCAAAACTATTTGTTATATGGAAAAACCATGTGTTAAAAATAATATACATGAAACAATAATACATATATATTTTTTTCAAACCTTTTAACTTAGCCGTTACTAAGGAGTATGCATTAGAAAGTTACCGTTTTACGGCACTAAAGAGGATATTAATATTAGCTTTTAATTTGGGGGAATCAGAAGCACTTCAACAGACATTATTAATTTCAGAGTATTTTAAGAAGACCTTAACATTTCTTCTCAGATAACAACAGTGTGCTACTGGATCGCAGCCTTTTCTCTGGCAACATTCCTCATATACACCAACTATCCCATCGTACAACATGACTGGGACAACCAAGTGGCTGATAGTCTGTACAATTCCTTCGTGAGACCTCTGTGGGCATTCTTCGTTGGAAGTTTGGTGTTTGCATGCGTAAATGGTTATGGTGGTAAGTAGAAATAAAATGCTTTCAAGTTTTAACACGCTTCATGAGCGTGACCCACATGTGAGGCATTTCGCTAATCTTTAATCCCCCGGTGATTCACTAGCCCCAAAAATACAGGCTCAGGCCTAGTATGGGCGTTAGCACCATCATGATTGTTATGTTTTACCTTAGTGTTTTTTTTTTTTTTCATGTGGCGTTTGTGCACCATATGTGGGTCACAGTACAAAGTTTTAGTCTTGTCAAATCTCGCACGTATGAGCTAAAGCATTCCGATTGCCTTACACGTGTGGGCTATGAAATTGTAAACCAAACCTTAAAACACTTGAGGGGTCAATGCCCAATTTTCAGTTGCACAGTCAACTTGTTTTTCAAGGTTCATTTGTGGTCGATCTATAGTGGCTTAAAGGAAAGTATTTTATTCAAAGCAATTTTCGAATAAATTGAGCATACCAAAAAATGCGAGAAGCATAGGTAGATATTGCGACGCTTGGGGGCGATTAAGTCTGAGTGGACATTTTTCGTCTGAAATGATAATGATGATGACCAAAAACATGCCATGTGATGGATTTATCATTCAGGGTTATCATTTATCGCTGCATGTTTTCAGTCACAGTAAAGTGCCATCCTCTTGAAATATTACCTCCACTTTTACGATATTCCTGAGAAGGAAAATAGTTGGTCGTTGTTCACCGGGAAGATGCCTTACATAATGTTTGATGTTCTTCTTTCAGGTCCAATTAATTGGTTCCTGTCACTGGAGGTATGGAAGCTTCAATCCAGAATGTCATACGGGATATATTTGTTCCACTTCGGACTTATAAGTGTGGTCAACAGTAGCGCTATCTCGCCTATGTTCTTCTCTGTAAAATCATTAGTAAGTATAAAATCATTCAAAGCAGACATTAAATTTAAAACTCGATCACTAGCTTCTGCCAGCAGCTTTACCCGCCTGAAGAGTGTTTTCTTATCTCAAGGAAAATATTATACCGATGAAAATATGTGCTATTCCAAACTATAATATTATCTCTGTGCCAAATTTCATCCAGATCCGTTCAGCCGTTCTGACGCGATTGAGTAACAAACATACATTCACAATTCCAGACACAAATCCATCAAAAAATTTCACATTTATAATATTGGTAATATTAAAAGCAAAAATAATAGTTTTAAAATATAAAAAAACAATAAAGTAGAAAATAATATTCAATAAATTTAAATTAAGAATAGTGTGATTAACAAAAACATAAAAATTAAAAAAAACTGTGGGGTGCTTTTTAAGACATTTTTAAAACGAGTCTACTTTTATCAATATCTGCCAATAAAATATTATAACAACCTGTCCTTTACCTTTTGTCTCTTAAACCACTGAACCGATTTAGATGAAATTTGGTATGGAGATAGTTTGAGACCCTGGAAGGGACATAAGATAGTTTTTATCATCCTTAAGCTCTCCCTTAAGTATGATAAAAACTATCCTGGTGGAAGTTTTTGGTGAACTAATAATTTCTCAAGTAAGGCGGCCCACACACCTACAATTATTATTATGGCACGATATAAAATAAACTATTGGAAGTAATAATGCTCCACAGACGAAGCCGCAGGCAACAGCTAGTGTTGATTTAATTTTACTCTGACTACTCTTCCTCCAGCTTGTTATTTTACATTTGACAGATGCACGCTTAAGAAGTTTCATAATTATTAACAGGAAATCATAGAAAATAAAATGTAAAACTTCATGGCCGCTTACAGTAGTGAAGCGACGTGCTTATTCGCTCTGTTATTCCAATAAATTAAATAAAATAGACAGTTAAATCGAATTTACGTAGCAGTAAATATTGCAGGGTAAATGTAAAGTTTAAATTTTGGAAGAAGTATTATTGGATATATATTAAAACAGCAAATACAATAACTAAGATACACGTTGATGTTGCAAAATAATAAATACATTGTTACCAACTACTATATGGATTACTAGCTTTTCCCCGCGGCATCGCTCCCGTGGGCCACCCCACAGGACCCGATTTCGGGATAAAAAAAATAGCCTATGTCACTCAGGGATAATGTAGCTTTCTATTGGTGAATTAATTTCATAAATCGGTCCAGTAGTTCCGGAGCCTATTCGGTACAAATAAACAAGCAAAAAAATCTTTCCTCTTTATAATATTAGCATAGATTAGGTTACGTGCAACTACATGTTATAATCGTGACAATCTAAGAAGTCGGATTTGACAGCTATAAGAATACTTAATCTATACTAATATTATAAAGAGGTAAAGTTTGTGTGTTTGTGACGTTGTAGGGGGTAATCTCTGGATCTACTAAACTGATTTTGAAAATTATTTCACCAGTAGAAAGCTACATTATTCCTGAGTATCATAGGCTATTATATATTTTCAAAAAAATTAGAGATCCTTATGAAAATTGTAATAATGTAACCCAAAGAAGCAAAATGTTGCCTATAAAATTCATTCTTTGGCGTGCGCTGAGAAAACTATTGATGATACATAAAAAATACCTATGTAGTGTAGGTATTTTTTTTCTTTTTTATAAATACTAATCCCGCTCAACAAAGTTGGCGCCTATTCTGTGCAAATTCTTTCATTTCAGATGAAAAAATAGTCTATGTCTATTTTTTAATCCCGAAAATGGGCGAGAGCGAAGCCGCGGGCAACAGCTAGTATTTCATAATGTAATTTTTTTTACAGACCTTCCTGTTCCTGGCACACTATACGTTGGCGTTTATCGTAACATTCGTCTTGGTATTACTGATTGATGCTCCTTTTTCTACGTTAGTCAAGCTTTTATTAGGAGGTAAGTTCGTTTATATTTCTTAGAGTTCTATACCCTGCCCACAGTTTAAATATTAAGTTTACCGTTGGTCAACGTCTGTAACAAGAACAGTATTTTTTTTGCCATGCTTCAGCAAGTAGATTGGTGTAAGCAGTTTCTAAACCCGATTTCTGAATTAAAAAAATTAGTTATTTTTTTTTCAATCTCTACTTAAGAAACCTGTCAATCTTTGGCATTAGGTTAGGGTCTGACACGACCTATAATCAGAAGAAAGCTATTACAGTTTGACCAACTTAACTGTGAATTATGAGTGGCGCTGTTCGTCACCATTTCACCAAAAATAAACGAAAACCGATCTTATGTCCCATTCAAAATGTAAGTTCCAAAAACGTCCGTTTCACAGATAAGTTGGTAGGAGTACTATCCTTTGAAGGATTCTTTTGAAATTCTTTCATTATGTACTAACAAAGTTTCATTTTTCTCAGGTCCAAAGAAGCAAGTGAAAAAAGAAGAAAACGAAGAACAAAATATTGATATTGAAAGAACTGCTTTATAGTACTAATTCTTTAGATTATATCGTTTATGTCGGTAACTCTGGTTCTCTTGCGGATCTCTAAATTTCTGATTCGATCACGCAAGGACACTCCGAGCATAGCCCTCTCCATTGCCCTTTGGGTGACTTTAAGCTTTCTGATGAGGCCCATTGTAAGCGACCACGTCTCAGAGCCATATGTCATCACTGGCAACACACACTGGTCATAGACTTTCGTCTTGAGACACTGTGGTAAGTTGGACGAGAAGATACCGCGCAACTTCCCGAACGCTGCCCAGCCGAGTCGGATTCGACGGTTGACCTCTTTCTCGAAGTTGGCCCTACCCAACTGGATCGTTTGTCCCAGGTAGACATAGTCGTCCACAACTTCGAGTGTAGAGTCTCCGACCTTGATAGGAGTGGGTGTAACATGGGCATTTAACATCACCTTGGTTTTGTCCATGTTCATTCTAAGACCCACTCTTCCGGAAGCTCTACTGAGGTCATCGAGCATTGTACTGAGGTCCTCCATGGTCTAAGCCATAACCACTATATCGTCGGCAAACCGAAGATGAGTGGTGTACTCGCCATTGATGTTGATGCCTAGCCCTCTCCAGTCCAGAACCCTGAAGACATCCTCCAGTGCAGCGGTAAACAGTTTCGGAGAAATGACGTCTCCCTGTCTCACACCTCGCTGCAGAAGGACTGGTTCCGAGGTCTGATCCTGAAGTCGAACTGACATGGTGGCGGACCGGAACCGGAAGACGTTGCGTTGGAAGGCCTCCCACCAGGTGGACCGATGACCTGGTGAAGGTTGCGGGGATCCGCTGGTTGCGGGACGCACGAGACCTTTCAATGTGGCGACGCTTTGGGGAGGCCTATGTCCAGCAGTGGACGTCTTTCGGTTGATATGATGATGATATCGTTTATGTCTGGTTATACCATAATTTAATTATATAATTGTAAATGAAATACTAAAATTATAAAGGTAAAGAAAGAGGTAAAGTTTGGGAGTTTGTGAGGTTGTAAGGGGTAATCTCTGGACCTATTTAGATGAAATTTGGCATGGATATAGTTTGCATTCCCTGGGGATGATAAAACAATTTGTACGCGGGTGAAGCCGCGGACAGAAGCTAGTTGTAAATAAATAAATAATATAATTTAATACATCGAAAGGTTTTTGTTTTTATTTTTACAACGATTACATAATTTTCCTGTAAGCTATAGTAGCAAAACATTTCTTTTACTACATAGTTTGAAGACACGTTTTTACGTCCGAGTTAATCAAAGCTACTTTAGCTACTGCTGAAAAAGACTTCGTTAGGTACTGCCATTGGCTTTTAAATCATAGCCAAGCACTCTATATTTTAGTCACGATCAAAACCACTAATTCAGCACACGTAACATTTAAACTGTGTTAGCAAAATATTTCAACACATGCCGACATTTTCAGGAGCTAAATTAGAACAATAAATTTCGTTATAAAATATTTTAGAATTTGCTAAAACTGTTTTATAGTGGCACAAGAGGGTTTTTTTTTTAACTTTGTCCCACACTACTAATACTAATTTCTTCCTGTATCGTTGGTGCGTTTACAAACATATAAACTCACACCCAGAGCCGGCACAACTATCTGTTGGTCATACAAATATTTGTTCCGTGCGGGAATCGAACCCGCGACACGCAGCGCAGCAGTCAATCGCTCAACCACTGCGCTAACCGTGCGCCCGAATTTAAAATACAAGTAATTGAATTAAGATAATAAAATCAACATGCAAACAGTGTGCAGGCCAGTTATCTCGTTGTGGCGTAACTTTTAGATGTGGTAATGAAACCATATTATTTGTAGCTTTGATATGGCCAAAATGTGCTTTAGCTATTTCGTAGGTTTACTGAATTGTAACGCTAGAGAGCGTGTGGTTAAGAGGAAACGCCGACTGAATTTCCTAAGTGATAAGTCATAATTTGAGGTTTGGCTCTCGTCTCTTTCCTCCTCCAATATTGGACCAATTTAAAAGATATTCCGCAAACTGAAAATTTAAGATATATACTATGTCCCTATGTTTTCTTTTTTACATTTACATTTGTCAAATTTATACACTAAGCCTCTGTTGACAGCGCAATTTTGAGCATTTTTTGAGGGCTCTAATGCTTCTAAAGATAATGTATCATCAAAAAGGAAAACATAGAGACATAGTATATATCTTTCATTTTCAGTTTACATAATATCTTTTAAATTGGTCTAATATTGGAGGAGGAAAGACACGAGAGCCAAACCTCGAATTATGACTTTTTACTAAGGAAATTCAGTCGGCGCTCTCTGCCCCCGTTTCCTCTTAAAATTTCACACATTCTCTTTTCGCGTGAAACTCTCTATTGTAACAACTTAGCAAACTATTAAGCAGATGTTTTAAGTATTCTTGCTATACAATTCCTTAAGTCCTATTATACTTCAGTCCGCCGTATAATTAAGGCACTTTATATCTAACTAATAACTAGCGACCCATCCCGGCTTCGCCCATGAAAAATTATATACAAAACCTTTCTCGTTTCTCACTCTTTCTATTTGTGAAAACTGCAGTAGTTTTTGAGTTTATCGCATACAGACGCGGCGGGAGACTTAATTTTATAATTTTGTGATACCATATTGATAGAGCTTCTTACCCTGGCCCTGAAATGCTATGTCGATAAAAATCAATACATATAATAAATTACCGGCAAATATAAAAAAAGTAATTAAAAAAATTAACAATTCATAATTTATAAGAGCTATTACATAATTAAAGAATATTTGACAGATAAATTCAATTAAAAAAAAAACACGATACGTAAAATGACATGAATAATTAATCAATTGACTCAAAATATAATAAGGACATAATAAGTATTAATTTGATTAAATATAAACCTTGTATTTCAAATATACTAATTGTATTACAAAATTCAGGTGAATAAATTCATCATATCATCATATCAGCCGAAAGACGCCCAATGCTGGACATAGCCCCCATACGTCGCCACATTGACCGGTCCCGAGCGTCTCGCATCCAGCAGATCCCCGCAACCTTAACCAGGTCATCGGTACACATGGTGGGTGGCCTTCCGACGCAACATATTCCGGTTCGTGGTCGCCACTCCAGAACCTTTCTGCCCCATCGGCCATCCGTTCTGCGAGCAATGTGCCCTGCCCACTGCCACTTAAGTTTGGTAATTCTTCGGGCTATGTCGGTAACCCTGGTTCTCTTGTGGATCTCTATATTTCTGATTCGATCACGCAAGTAAACTCTCGGAGTTAACTTGCGGAGCATAGCCCTCTCCATTGCCATTTGTTCCATTGTGGCTGTAAGCTTTCTGATGAGGCCCATTGTAAGCGACCATGTCTCAGAGCCATATGTCATCACTGGCAACACACACTGATATGACATAGACTTTCGTCTTGAGACACTGTGGTAAGTTGGACGAGAAGATTCCGCGCGAATTAATGAGTAAGTAATAATAGACAATAATAGTATATAATATGACATAAAAATAGAAAGACATTAGTACATTAAACCGAATAGAAACAGATATAAAAAAAAAACTTTTTTACAAAAAAATACTACCGACTTCCAAATAAGAAAACTACAAAGTGAAAAATAACTTTATTTTTGGAAGTCGGTGTCTTTCGTAGGTACCATTTTTTGCGTTATGGACACCGACTTCCAAAAATAAAGTTATTTTCACTTTGTAGTTTTCTTATTTGGAAGTCGGTAGTATTTTTTTGTAAAAAAGATTTTTTATTGTTCACTTTTTAGTTGTACCTACCTAATAGTCAACTTGTTTATTAAGTTTCCTGTAACGCCAGAATAGATTGCCCGAATATCATGAAACTTGAACGAAACCGATCAAATGAGAGATCTGCTTACCCCTTAAGAGCGTACTGGCGTGATGTTATGTTATGAAATGGTCTAAACAATAAACAGTCATGCGATTGCAGCAGTCCCGAGAGATTTGCCGTTATTTATTGAAGAGTTATGTTGTACATCTTCGAAGTTCTTCATCAGATCTTCACCAAATTAAAATGGGACCAATTTCGGAATATACTCTTTCAAACAAAAAAATAATTTTCAAAATCGGTCCTCAATTGACGGAGATATCGGTGAACATACATAAAAAAAAAAAAAAAAACATACAAGAAGTCGAACATAGAACCTCCTCCTTTTTCGAAAGTCGGTTAAAAAAGGAAATATACATGTTAATAAGGAAAATATTAAGCGCTATTCATCTCTCCTAAACACTGACTGTACCTAGAATGTTGTAGTGCCCGTCAGAATCCATAATTGTTTCTGTAACTTATATTTACCGCCTATATGTACATTATGGATGCAATAAATTTAATTTGAATTTGAAATGTGGTTACGTAGGCGAAACGATAATGGAAGCTACTGAGCGAAAAGTTATCTAGTTTTTGCTCTATCTCCCTAGCTTCTATGATCCGAGCTCGTAATATTTGGTCCCTGCTGGCCTCTCACATGGCATATTAAGCAGGAATTGGTTTAAGTTCGTTTATGCTGATAGCGAGTGAATATTCATCGTCGGCTATGCTTTGCTGCAGTTCTAATGAAGCGAATGATGGCGAAATGGGGCTAAAAGTATCTAATTTAATATACGAGTAATCCTACTAATATTATAAATGTGCTTTTGAGTATGGAAACCTGTAAGGTTTATTTAAAATAAACTATTTAGTATTTTTATGAATTTTTGTTACTCTTTGACGCAAAAACGAATGAAAGGATTTTGATGTAGGTAACTTTTCAGTAATATAGCTAACCTCTTGTATCAGACTAACACATATTATTATGTATGAAATAATTTATAAAGATACTAAAAGAAGTTCTAATTAAAACCAGCCGGAGCCACGGTTGGCAGCTAAATGATTTTGTCACATTTTTAGAAACGGGCTTTCAAAAGACTAAAGACAAAAGATATTTTATTGCAAGTAGGCCACCAAGCGGCACTTTTGAACGTTACATTAAAATTTACAAATAATAATAGTTGATTCTACCGTGCATTCGGAAAGTAGCTTGTAATGGAGAAGAATGCACAAGAAACTCCATACTTACTCTTTAAAAAAAAAAATGTTTTACAATATTTAGGTACATAAGTACATACCTTAATGAATGAAATTGAGTTTATACAATACAAATATATTTATACAGTCTTCAGAAGGTCCAACAATACTTCAAAACAATAATGTTCTGCATATCACTTGTTTTTGCGCCCTAGTGGATGTGGAGCTAAAACAACTACTAGTGGACTAGCATTTAGCCAAGTATTTTTATCAGTGATGTAATCCCCCAACTCATAATATGCCAGCCTGCATAGTGTGCGTTTTATACAAGTTTTAAATTTCGTCTTATTCAGTTCAAGAATGTAGGGAGGAATTTTATTGTAACATTTTGTACAGTACCCCATGAAAGATGAGGCTACTTTAGCCAGTCTGAAACCTGGTTGAACTAATTGGTCCCTATTTCTAGTAACATAATTATGTCTGACGCCGTTTTTACTAAAAAGATGTGAATTCTTTCTCACGTCCATGATGTTTTCATAAATATATTGACAAGGAACCGTCATGATGTTAATGTCCTTAAACAGTTCCCTTAGAGAATCGCGCCGGCGAAGATTGTATATCGCTCTGATGGCTCGTTTTTGCAGAATAAAAATTGACTCAATGTCTGCCGCCCTTTCCCATAGTAAGATACCGTAAGACATTATACTATGAAAATAACTAAAATAGACTAGTCTGGCGGTATCCACATCCGTTAACCGACGAATCTTTCCAACAGCATAAGCCGCCGAACTCAGCCGCCCCGCAAGGGATACCAAATGAGAACCCCATTGCAACCTTGAGTCTAGCTTGATCCCCAGGAAAACCGTTTTATCGACGAATTCTAGCTTCTCCTTGTTTAATATAATGTCACAATCTGTACTTTTGACATTCGGCAAGGAAAATTTTACACACTTGGTTTTATTACCATTTAAAACTAAATTATTGGCAGTGAACCAATCCTGAACCTGCTGTAGCGCGTTATTTACGTCGTCAACCTGACAAATACGTCTATTTATTTAAAAAATTAAAGATGTGTCATCAGCAAATAACACCATGTTTAGTTTGTTTTCCAATAAACGGGGTAAATCGTTTATGTATACAAAAAAAAAAGAAAGGACCTACAATTGAGCCCTGGGGTACCCCCATTTTAACGTTTAAGTCGGACGAATTCATACCGTTTATTTGAACTAATTGCTGTCTATCATTCAAATAAGATTTAACCAAACCTAACGCTGATTGACCTAGCCCGTAATGCTCAAGTTTCAGAAGTAATGTTTCATGATTAACGCAATCAAACGCCTTCGAAAGGTCGCAGAAGATACCTATGGCATCCTGCGACTCTTCCCACGTATCAAAGATGTGTTTTAATAGAGTGACACCAGCGTCAGTTGTACAACGTCCTCTGGTGAAACCATACTGTCTATCATGCAAGATGTTATTCGTATTAAAATGAATGAGCATTTGATTTAGCATTATCCTCTCAAATACCTTGCCGGCAACACAGATACTGGTCTATAATTATTTGTGTCTTTACTGTCCCCGGATTTAAAAAGTGGTATAACCTTACTATATTTCATTAGGTCCGGAAAGACTCCTTGATCCACACAAAAATTGAAAATCAAAGCTAAGTACGGCGCTATAGTCTGAATAATGGAGGTACAAGCTTTGATGGACATTCCCCACAGATCTTCAGTCGGTTTGATCTTGATTTGCTTAAAAGCTTTTATTACTGTCATGGGGTTTATATGTGAAAAGTTAAATACAATCGGGCAGGCTGAAACGTTCGCGTTTAATAATCTTGCTTTAAGCGACGGCGAAGAATTTAAGGTTTCAGTAGTTTTAATTGGGATGTTGGTAAAGAAATTTACAAATTCTTGCGCAACTTTTTTGTTATCTCTAATAAGTCCGTGTGTGGTCTCAAGCGTGTAATCACTACTATTTCTTTTATTCCTATTCGTTTCATTGTTTATAATTTTCCAAACCGTTTTTTTTGGATTAACTGCATTTTACAATTATATAGTTTAAGTTATATTAAATCGAAATCATATTTGTAACTCTAATAAACTCTCAAAAGTATTTCATGCAGTTAATGTTTGATTTCTGTTTTGATGTTATCAACATAAACACTAGTTTCATGAATAAATAATTAGAAAACAAATTCAGCAATTTTATTTCTCTCAAGTCTGCAGCACAGTTTTCCAACAAAACTACTTATATCAGCGCTTTGAAAAGTTTGTCAACAGAAAATAGCACCAGAAAAAATACACAACATTAATAAAATTTTATTTGCAATACAAAACTGCACTAAAAAGGCGATTCAATCTATATTCTATCTACGTTCTCCTAAGTACACAACAGACGTCGAAACTCATCTGACTTTCGGTAAACTCTCTCGTGTCTAACTGCCCCACAAAAATCGGTCCTTTCTGCCGAGCTACAAAACAGAGTGTACAGTTCAAAGCTCTGACCAACGTCTAAGTCAGACGGAATTGCAGTAAATTGCGGGTTCAGAAGGTTCACACTCGGAGAATTAGGTACTGTGATAGCCTGCGAGGCTATCTACCAAATAAGACACATTATTCCGATATAATAAATAGGATTTGTTTCTATTCGTTTGGCTATATTGACGCCTTGACTTTTGTTGACAATCGTGAATCTTTAAAGTATATTCGGCCTGCCACATTTAATACCTACATTTAGGCCTTAGACAAGTGACATTCTATGTTCTATGTTGAAGGATTTGTTTTCCGCACTTATTCCTTCAGCTGGACCATTGTGCGTGGGCCATGGCGACCGTTTGGTGGTTATGCCAACCAGCCCACCTCCCACCAGAAGTTAATCAAAGCTCCTGGTTTGCTAAGAACATATGTGTAAAATCTAGGTGACCCGAGGGTTTGTGTTCTAATCTGGGTGACGCCTGTGGATTCAAAGAGTACGCGTGCAACGGTTACCTCAGTCTCCATGCATGCCCTGCACAGAGGGCTGTCCGTTATGCCTATTGTGTGGAAGTGTTTGTTTAGAGAGCAGTGTCCCGTGATGTTCCCCGTCACCAGGCGCAGGTCGTTCCTGTCCAGGCGTAATAAATGCCTGGTTAGTCTACTGTCAAGGATGGTATAGCTTCAAGTGACATTCTATCATCGAAAGCGTGGCGATAGCGATTGTCAAAAAGGCAAAATTGTATGGAACTGACAAACGATATCGAAAAATCACGTGATCAATCTCTTACATTTCGACTATCGTCTTACGCTGACATCGAATGCCACAAGTTTAGGGCCTTGGTTTGTAACTCATGTAGCCTCAGCACTTACAGTACTTACAACTCTGCATTGAGTGATTATACTCGCATGAGATGCTTCTCTTTTTAAAGGGTTTCTCATATTTCGAAAAGGTTTGAAATTATTTAGAATGTTTTTTTTTTTCAGGACGGTTTTTTTAAATATATTTTTTACTGTCTATAGGCTTGCGCTTGACCACTATCTCACCTGATGGTAAGCGATGATGTGGGCGACGATAGAACACGCTTGCCTAGAAGAAACCCATTCAATCTTGACTTAAAGACCCCTAGATTGTAGCTATCAGGAAACACAGATAATGGTAATAATGGTTGTTCTTCATTAATATTCATAAACGACTCTTCAATCAAGCAGCAGTTTAATTTAGTAGAGCTGCCTACATTTTGAGTGTCGCAGTCCGATTCCTGGAACGGACAAATTGTTACTTTGCTTTGAGTTTTTTTTCCATTTCTCGGTAGCGGCTCGGTGTTTGGTTTTTTTCGATGGTAATAGACTCGTACCCATACGTGGAACTTTGACAATGTAACTATCGAAATGTGGGTAAATTAAAGGTAAACGTTTGCCTAACCCTTCGGGGAATGCTTGCGTGATGTTATTTTGTTGGAGTTATAGCCACCACTCATCCCAACACGATTTCACGCTCTGTTTACCAGAAATATTGAAGAAAACAGTTCTCAAAAGAACTTTTGATCACAGTACGTTTTGACGCTCTGTTTACAAGAAACATTGAAGCAGATCTCAAAAGAATTTTTACAGTTGGACGTTTGACACTCTCCAGTTATAGAAAGAACTCATCAGAGTTCTCAAAATAACTTATCTGTTTAAGAAACAGGACAAGAACTGTAGCCGTCGCACCGGACACGCCTGACCTGCACCACGGCCTCCCGAAGAAAAAGGCCGAAACCTTTTTTTTACCTTCCACTTATATGTTTAAATGTACCTAATTCTTAAAAAAAATAACTAAAAGGTTGTAAATAAAAAAAGTTAATTACAAAAATCAAAACCCCGACTGCTTAAAAAGCGAACTGAAAAGACGTAAACAAGAAAAATACATATTCGCGAGCTGGCTGACCAAAACCAGATGTATCCTCCGACTGCACAGCATAGTTCGCTTTTTAAGCAGACGGATTTTTTGAATATTCAATTTTTTTTTTTTTATAATTAGCGTCTCACAGTTAAATCAAAGATTTACCTACTGCTTAACGGACTTGCCTGTGGAGACTAAACTAGAGCATCCAGCCAGGCACAAAAAACTTAACCTAAGCGACCACGCTAAGGGGGCCACCCTGTGGGGTCGAATCTCGGCTCAGGGTGTCGCTGAGGGGACAACAAAGGCTGGATCGTGATTAAGTGACTCTACCATCCGTTCGTAAAATACCTAGGTGGAGAAGAACGGACAAGAAAAGGCCGAAGCTACGCGCTGAGTAGAAAGCGCGCGAAACACCCATGTGCATCTGTACTGTGGCGACGCCAACCCTTGTTATGCACTACAATCAAGTGAGTTTTTACCATCAACCTACGCCACATCGCCAAAGAGTTGTATATAATTTTAATGTTTAAGGTATGGAGATGTCGGAAGTTCGAAATCAACCAGTTGAAGTGAATCCAACGATTCAAAGCAGACATAGGAGCCGTGATGACTCGGACAGATGCGCGAACCTAGAAATAATGCAAGATGGTTAGTCGTTGATGATAAGAAAAGGGGAGGGTTCAAATCAAATCAAATTTCAAATCAAATCAAATTTATTTATTTGGAACAAGAAAAACGTACAGATATAAACAGATTGAAACGATGATAACCGCAGTAGTATAAAACTGTGTCGCGGTTATCAACGCCCCTCTCCAGGTAAGGAAGTAAAACTGTTCCAGTTACAATTATATAATAACAACAAAAAATGCAGACGTGAATTATTAGTAAAATAAAATAAGTAAAATAAAATGGATTTGTGTGGATCGAAGAGAGGTTGTGTGTGTGTGTGCTTGTGTAAATTGTGTATGTTTTGTATGTGTGCGTGTGATGGGTTGTGAGAGTTATACTTCCGCAAGTTCTTCTGTTTCGTCATAATTTAATTGTTTTAGCCAGATATTTAATTTAATTTTGAGTTTTTTCCTAGTTAACGAGTAGATATTTATTTTCTTATTTATTCTATTGTACATTTTGGAACTAATGTGTTTAAAGTGACGGCGTGCCGCTTCAGTTCTGCGAACTACTATACCACATATCCTATCAGACCGGCGTTTTGTGCTGCCGATACTCGGATCATAGGCAAGCTGGCAATGTTTACGGAGTATGGCCTGTAGTATAAATAATTTTCTTACAGTGAGAACCTGACACAGAGAATACAGCGCCGTTGTTGGATATCGCATCGGTTTCTTTGCCAAAACCTTAAGTATCGCACGCTGTCCGCGTTCAACTCGTAACATTGTCGTTTTATGAGCTGCTCCCCATACAACAAGGCAATAACCTAATACCGACTGAGCTAGCGAGAAGTATACAGTGATTAAGCTGTCAAAATCAACAACCGATCTAAGTTTCTTAAACACATAAATAAGCTTCCTTAGACGTGTAACTGTGGCATCCGTTTGCTGTTTCCATTTAAGGTAACTATCCACTAAAATACCCAGGTATTTGATAGTCTGAGCACTGTCAAGTTTAGGACAGCTACAAGTAGTGTTTGGAGAAGAGGTAGCACATGTATGAGCACGAATCACGATAGGAATTGCAGGTTGACTAGACCTATTGGTGGAAAATGCAATGAATTTGGTCTTACTAATATTTAGGGTTAAGAGATTTTTGGTTAACCATTTCATGACACAGTTTAGGGCCAGTTCTGAGTTTATTTGAACCTCACTCCAATCACTACCATGAATTATTAGAGCTGTGTCGTCTGCATAGGTAATAATTTTGCAGTTGGGTAGGTGTAACTGACACAGCTCATTCACGTATATGAGAAATAGGGTTGGCCCCAGTACACTGCCCTGTGGAACCCCAAAAGTAAGAGATTCTTCTCTGCTTACATAGTTTTCTATCTTAAGGGACTGTTTACGGCCTGTTAGATAGCTACTGAATAAGTCATATGCAGTACCGCGAATTCCCATACCATCCAGCTTCGAAAGAAGGGTGGGGACAGAGACAGTGTCAAAAGCCTTTGAGAGGTCTAAAAAGATACCAATAGTTTTACGCTTATTTTCAAAATTGTCCACAATTGTGTCGGAAAGTTCTAAGACAGCATCATCTGTGGATTTACCACTTCTGAAACCGAACTGATTTGGAGCTAATATGTTAAATTTGTTGAGGTATTTAGTGAGTCTAATATTTATAACTTTTTCGAAAATTTTAGAAAAGGTGGAAAGCACAGAGATAGGTCTGTAGTTTGAGACACTGTCTCTGTCTCCGGATTTGTGGATGGGATGAACAATCGCAGTTTTAAAAATGTCGGGAAAGGTACCTTTAGAGAGGCACAAGTTAAAAATATGGACAAGAATTGGAATAATAGTATGTCTCGTAGCTTTCACAACAGCTGAAGTTATACCATCAAGACCAGCAGAACTTTTCTCTTTGAGACCGATAATAATGTTTTCTAGCTCAGTACTATCCACTTCCAGCAACCTCATTGAGTGTAAAGGAGGAGATTGAGAAGAGCTGAAATTACTGGAAGCAAGGTTTTTGTAAAAATCTGTTTGTTGAATTCGACTAGCTAATTGTCTGCCTATGTTAGAAAAATAGTCATTTGCGTTATCCACCGATTGAGAGGGATTTGCAGAGCAATTTAATAGTTCCGAAGCTGCTGACCTGTTTTGATTTAGGTTCGCGATCTGTTTAATAAGCCGCCATGTATCTTTAGGATTACCTTTGGCCTTCCGAAACTCGGCGCGTTCATATTCGCGTCTAACTTTTTTTAAAATATTGGAACAGAAATTGCGATAACGGTGAAAAACCAACTTATGTGACTCATTATCCGGGTGTTTTTTAAATGCACAATACAATTTGTCACGGTGCCGTATACATCTCAGAAGGCCAGGAGTAATCCACGGCTTAATAATACGTTTTTTGCTGGGAATGACTGAGGTGTGGGAGTGAGATTTAATGACAGAGGACATAGTTAACACAAAGTATTCCGTAGCTGAATTAGGATCTTGAGATTCTAAAACTGATGAAAAATTAGTATTTTTAATACATTCGACCACCGCAGGGAAGTCTATTTTATTAATAGACTGTTTATGAGCATAAGTTTTAATTTTCAGGTTACAGTAAATAACAGTAGGTGAGTGATCGGTAATGAGAGAGTCAAGTACAAGAGTGGTGGCAGAGGTATGGGAGCGAAGAATCACATGATCCAGGCAGTTCGAAAGTCTCGTTGGAAGATTATGGGCAGGAAGCATTGCATGAGAAGCCAAAAGAGTCAGGTATTCGTCAGCGTAGTAGTCGGTGCAATTGGACATAATATTTATATTTAGGTCGCCAATTACAGCAACAGTTTTATATTGAGATAAGTTTGATAACAAATGGTCGAGACTACTTAAAAATTGTGTCAAATCTCTTTTAGATGGAGACCGGTATACGGCGACAAACGCTGCTATACCATTAAACTTAAGTAATAAACAGTTTGCATCATTGAGCATCGGTTGCTCTACAATAACATTTAAGCAGTCTCTTATGTAGGTAACCACACCATCATTTTGATTTTTAAACGATGAGGAATAAGAGTTGAAGCCCCCTATAGAGGGTATTATTTGACATTTACTTAACCAGCATTCACTTAAAATAATAATATCAGGTAAATATGTTAGTCTACTCAAATATACTAATAAATTATTGAAATTACTGTTCAGACTACGTATGTTAGTATGAAAAATTTTAAAATCATGCAATGCACTATTAAAAAAATTGCCACTCATTTCCGGTGAGCTCGTGTAGTAGTTAGAAACAGAAACACATTCGACTTCTTCCGTTAAAGAAGTTAAGTTATTCATTGAACATTAAATCATCAACCGGGGAACTAAAACTGGGAGATGGATTGCATTGTCTAAAAAAAAGCAAACAATAATTGACTTTCTAGAATCAGTTATGTAATATCGCCTATATCGAGTTAATAAATACGCTAAGAACTTATCTGACTGAATAGATACACAGAAGTTGTGGATAGTATGAGTGTGTGTGTGTTGGAGTAAATGGGGTGTAAATTGGTTGTGAAGAAGTAAGTAGCTTGTGGATGAAAAATGTGTATGTGGAGAGTGTGTGATGTTAAAGGCTACAAATGATAATTTAAATGAAGTTTTAGAATATAACAAAAATCTAGGATAATCATGCATGAGCTGGAGATATAATGACATAAGAACTAGACATACAGCGACTTCTTTTGATGCCATAATGACTAGTCACGTTGTTTTCGCAATGCTCGCTAAATCCGACTCGTTCCTCACCTGCAGATGGGGACAACCAGGTCTTTCGCGAACATAAATTCTCCCATGTGAGACCCAACAGAATTCAAACTGGTTGGTTTTAGCTGCATCCCTAGCCAGAAAAAAAAGTCTTTTATTCTTGGCTGACAAGTTTTCTGATATGTAGATACGTTTTGCAGGGCCACTTATTTTAAGATGTTCAGTTGTCAGTTTGAAGCTATTTTTAATATGGTTACGAAATTTCAGAAGAAAATCTTCCTTAAGCAGTACAGTGGTAAAATCGACTATTATTGGCTTGACGGCTGGGTCCTTTGCTTTTATGCGAAACACATCTTTGACGTCTCGCGGCTGGATTGTAAGGTTCAGCAATTTACCAGTTTCTATAATAGTATTCAACAGTGAGGGTTTCGTTTCAGATTTACACCAAGGAACATTACGTATCTCGATACAAGTAGACCGTGCGCTTTGCTCCATATTTTCAAGCTTCCTTTCGAGATCGTTTATATATTTTAAGTTTTCTTCACGCTCCGTTTCTAGAACGTTCACTTGTATTTTTAGATCTTCATGTTGTTTAGATAGGAAGTCCAAGGAATCGCGTATATCATTTACAACGGAAAACAACTTATCATATTTCTCGTCCTGTTGTTGTTTAAATTCACGAAACATTTCCCTCATCTCAGACATAAAATGGGTTAACGTGGTCTCATCGGTGCCATCCGACCGTTTACGCTTAGTGTTTCTAAAAGTAATATTTGGCGAAATCTCAGCATTAGGAGGGTCATTTTTCAGATTTAAGTTAGGTTCGGATAAACTAAGAGGTGTGCCAAGCGCCTGCACATTTGAGACAGGCAATGTCGCGGCAGACCTCCGCGTCGCTACCGACTGTGGCAGAGGTGAACCGTCGTTCGGCATTCTCGTTGTTCGCAAAGTACTAGGCTGCCAGTAGATTGAAGAGGCTAATTGCAACTTAATGTGGCAGGGGTCAACCTATTCTGGTGGCAATCGACAGAATCTAACAAGACTGCTTTCCGTCTAATATAAGTTGACCTCCAATAAGATAAGGGATCCTTTACTCACAGTCTTGCTTGTGTTTTAGTACTTTTATCCGCTACAGCACACTGACGAAGACGAGATCAGGTGTCGCTCGTCGCACACACGCAAGACTTGCGTATGTAGTAGGCAAGCGCGTAAGCTTCTGTGTAAGATATGCACTCCTAATATTTGCACGGAATTTAGTTGTCGAATTTTTGTTTATTTATAATTAAAAATAAAAAGTGGATAACTTAAAACGCGTCTGAACTCCTCAGAGGTCCGGAGGGAAGGGGGAGGAGGGGTTCAATGAGTAGTTATACGTAAATTTCAGTTTTTTTTAATAAAATAGCAGAAGAATAATAAAGCCGGTACCGAACGGCCAATTTTTTAAAAACTTAATCGAATACTATTAAACGAGCAATATTTGTAGCATCATCATCATCAGCCTATTAATGTTCCCACCACTGCTGGGACACAGGCCTCCTCTCTTTGAGAGGGAATGGGCCATAATCCACCACGCGGGCCCAGTGCGGGTTGGTAGATGTCACATTGTTTTCGAATTTTTGGTTCTAAGACATGCCGGTTTCCTCACGATGTTCCACAACTTGTAAGTCGCGGCCGATACCACTGGGCCACCACTGCTCTCAATATTTGTATAAACATATATATTTGTAGTTTCTCGTATAAATTTGCAATATATAGTTTCGGGGGGGGATGAATCGATCCAGCTAGGTCTCATATCTGAGAAAATTCGAAAAATAAAAAACGAAAAGATTGTTTTCTCTATTTTCACCCGAGCAGAGCTTTGTCGTCAGGTACTTAAATTGTAAAGTTAGTCGAAATTATGACCATGTCTCAGAAAGTCAACGTTAGAGGTAAAATTATCAACAGTAAGGTAAGTTCACTTTAAGTGGAAGTTCTGCACCTTAATTTTCACGTCACTAAAGTGCAACAGTATTTGTATAACCTATCTATGTCGGGTACGGATACCAACACAAGTTACATCTGTCTAAACTACAATACAAATGCTACATTTGTACTAGGGAATAGCAGTTTTGGGAGCTGCAATTTGGCTAGCATTCCATTGTTTAGTTTTCTTGTTCTGGCCAATATTGAATTCCAATGCAATTAGTCATGAATTTAAGAGATAATATATATATATAAAATTTTATTAATTGCGAAATAGACACCGTAATTTGTCATATCAATAAAATTGGAGATTGCATTGCCTCTATAGACTTCCAAAGCGATCAAGCTTGTATTATTTATTGATATAACGATCATCACGTTAGAAGCAAAGACAGCCATGTCTTTTTCATTAAAACATCCCATTGTTTTCGAACTCATATAAAATAACGAAGAAACTACAAAATTCTTGATAAGTTCACACACTCATTTTCAGTCCACGTGGGACCCCAAGTTTTAAATAAACCCATTCCGGAAACACTGAAATTACGTCGAAAACTAAACAGTTGGGTTACTCGATGTGGTTATAATAATACGAGTATTACGCTATTTCCTTTAAGAGCAGCTCCCGGAATAATTTCAAGTTATTATAGCAGAAAATTAGGAAAATAAGACGAGTCGCGCGTAAAACGAAACGTGTACTCGGTCCTTTTCAAACAACACTTTAGAACGTTCCGTTGCACGGAGAAAAGTCGAAAAAATAAAAACTGAAAAATAAAAGACGCGAAAGTAAAGTTGCATGCGGTATCGGAAATTGTTACTGGGCCAAGTTTCAGGCGAGTGTATTTGGTACACTGTTGCAGAGTTTAGTACTAAAATAAACTGCTTACCTGTTTATATGGAGTTTCTGAACTTTTTTTAGATGTTTGAAATTTTGTGTCGTATGTCTTGTTTTACTGGCTCCGTCACTTGGAGCAATTTCCCTTGTGAGAAGACTTACGTTTTACGAGTGTCGTTGTCTTAGATATTATATTGCTTTGGCGCGGTTTTTCAATATGTTAAGGTGTTCTTACCATGGAATTATTAGTATTGTTTTTTGGGCTTTCACAATTATCTAACATGAATGAGGACTGACGAAGGGTAAATAATCTCGTTCTTATTTGTGACTAAACCAGATTCTGCAGGATATTTTATTAGTATCGCGAACATCTCGCCAATTACTTTAATTTTCTTGAAAAAGAGACAGCCCAATGCTCGAGATGTGAGATTAAGATTTAGAGGTATGGAGAACAGTGTGTAAAGTTCCTCATCTATCATAGAAAACAGAGGATGTTCGAATCAAACGGGTGTTTTGTGTGGTCAGCTACTGCTCACAACGGAAACCGACAACAAGGGTTTTCGTATACAAAGGTACTACACACACTAGTCGAACTCTATTCGTTAACGATCACACATTCGGGTGATAATACGGACAGCGAAGCCGTACAGCCTAAAATTATTTAACCAAGTAAACATAACACTAACCAAACAAAGTGTGTATGAAACTTGTAAACATTAAAGACACGACGCAGAGGGTACTTACATTACCAGTGAAGAAACTTTCGTACATAATCTCTGGAGTCACTCAACCGACGTGGATTAATCTTTAACTTAGAAACTTGCTACACAATCGTATGTTAGCGGTTATTGGTTATGTCAATCATTTGTTTGGGCGATGGAGTTGTGTGTTGAGAAGTTTGGTTCAACTTTTAAGAAGTGATAAAATTAAACCGGCCAAGTGCGAGTCGGACTCGCGCACTAAGGGTTCAAAGACAAAGACAAAGACAAAGATATTTTATTCCAAGCGGCACTTTTGAACGTTACATTCTACAAATAATAATAGTTGATTCTACCGTACATTCGGAAAGTAGCTTGTAATGGAGAAGAATGCACAAGAAACTCCATACTTACTCTTTTAAAAAAAACTTTTACAATATTTAGGTACATAAGTACATACCTTGATGAATGAAATTGAGTTTATACAATACAAATATATTTATACAGTCTTCAGAAGGTCCAACAATAATTCAAAACAATAATGTTCTGCATATCACTTGTTTATGCGCCCTAGTGGCTGTGTAGCAGGACTAGCATTTAGCCAAGCATTTTTATCATTGATGTAATCCCCCAACTTATAAAATGCCAGCCTGCATAGTGTGCGTTTTATACAAGTTTTAAATTTCGTCTCATTCAGTTCAAGAATGTGGGGAGGAATTTTATTGTAACATTTTGTACAGTACCCCATGAAAGATGAGGCTACTTTAGCCAGTCTGAAACCTGGTTGAACTAATTGGTCCCTATTTCTAGCAACATAATTATGTCTGTCGCCGTTTTTACTAAAAAGATGTAAATTCTTTCTCACGTACATGATGTTTTCATAAATATATTGACAAGGAACCGTCATGATGTTAATGTCCTTAAACAGTTTATTTATTTTATTTATTTATTTATTTAGGTTAACCAACAATTGTTTACACACATAAAATACATTGCGATTGACAAACATACATTTGCAAGTGTAACAATCACTTAAAGGCTAACACCGCATGTACAGTAAACGGGTTAATTATACAAAATATTGTTTTTTTTTTCTTTAACATTTAGGTTAGTTTTGTTCTTAAAGTTAGGTTATTATTAGTAGTATTAATTCATTCAAATTCTCTAAAAACACATCCAAATGAAAAATGCAATCATAAATTCAATTCCTGAACAATAAAAGTGCTAATAAAATTAATTATACAAAAAAAAAAAAAACATCAATTAAAATCATCATAATCAAATTAAAAAATATATATATAAATAAATAATTATAGTAGGTACATATTGGTAATTAATTATAAAAATAATAAACATCAATTAAAATCATATTCAAATTAATAAAAGTGTATACTTAATTAGTTATAGTAGGCGCATATTGGTAAATTAATTAATATGTTTGGTACAATAAATTAAATTAAATTAAAAATTAAATATGAATTAAATACTGTGCTGGATAAATCAAGCTTTTGTGATTGAATCATTTACAATTACTTTAATAATTTTATTAATATTGTCCTGGTTTATATCCACTAAATCACTGCAGCTATTGAAAATTCTACATAATCTTGGTATAGGCGAATTTGTGCCAAGTACAGTCCTTCGTTGTGGTGGGCATAGTGGTGTAATGATATTTCTCGGATATCTTGATGGGGCATGGAATCTAATAAGACTCAATAGTTTAGAGCAATCAATTCGGTTTCTTATTATTTTGTATAAGAATATGGCGTCGGTGATTTGCATGCGTGTGGATAGGGTATGCATTCTGAAATGAAGCAGGCGTGATTTATAGGAGGGTAGCAGCTTAGTTTTCATTTCAAAAAAAGATAAGTGCCACACAAAACGTTTCTGCACTCGTTCTAACCGCAGCATATGAGTGGCGTAGTGAGGTCTCCATACCACGCTGCAATACTCCAAGATGCTTCGCACGAGACTGTTGTACAACATTATCTTGGTGTTGCTTTTACGAAAACCCCTAGTATTACGAAGCAAGAAGCCTAACATTTTAGATGATTTATTATTGATGTGTTCAATGTGAGGTATAAAGCTTACTTTCCTATCGAAGAGTACTCCTAGGTCCTTGATTATTTCGAGTTCTTTTACTTTAACTTGGTTTATGGAGTATTCCGTACTTATGTAGTTATTTTTTCTCGTAAATTTAACATGATAACATTTGTCAGCGTTAAGTTGCATTCTATTACTTATACACCATTCAACTACACTGTTAAGGTCGTTCTGTAGAAGCTCGTTATCTTTTGGGGATTCAATCATGCGTGCAAACTTCAGATCATCGGCATACAAAAAAGGTTCTGAATAACGGAAGCATTGGGGAAGGTCGTTAATAAATATATTAAACAATATTGGGGCTAAAGGCGATCCTTGAGGAGCGCCAGAGGTTATTATATGTTCTGAAGATTTAAATCCGTTCACAACAACGTAGAATTCGCGTTCGATTAGATATGATTTGAACCATTCCAGAAAAGACCCTGATACACCATAAGCTGCAAGTTTGTAGATTAGTATGTCATGTGACATTTTGTCAAATGCCTTACTGAAGTCCGTATATATTACGTCAAATTGTTTATTTTTATCTACTGCCTGAATTAATGATTCCGTGAAAGTTGCTAAGTTCGTAGTTGTAGATCTCGCAGTTACAAAACCATGTTGGTGGTCACTTAGGTAGATCTTAAAATGATGCTGGATGTATGGACAAATAATAGATTCAAATATCTTTGCGAAAGCGGATAGTATTGAAATAGGCCTGTAGTTGGAAATGGCATCCTTGCTATCTGACTTGTATACTGGAACTACTTTCGCTTTTTTCCATTCTAGCGGAAAAGTCCCTGTGGCTAGCGATGTATTAAAAATAATCAGTAAAGGAGAGACAAGGGCCGTTGCGCAGGAAGAAATGAATATAGGTGGGATGCCATCAGGTCCTGTTCCCTTGGTAATATTAATTGTTTTAAGTTTCTTAAGCAAACAGTCGCGATCGACTACCGGGGTATTCAAACACTGACTATTACTAAGTAGAGATTCTAGAAACTTTGTCTTGCAATTAATTTCTTTATTACTGTCAGATGTGAATACGGACGAGAAGTAATTAGCGAAAAGATTGCAGATTTCAGAACCACTAGATGTTACAATCTGTCCGTCAGTCATAGTCTGTGGGTAACCACTAGATCCGCCACGTTTAGCTTTTATATAACTCCAAAATAGCTTCGGATTATCCTTAATGCCTTGTTCTAAATTCTTAAGATAATCATTATATAAATTCATGGCTAATTTTTCACATCGCTTGGAAAGTAAATTCAACTCAATTTTATCCATGGGATTATTATATTTTTTATAGCGTATTCTCAACTTATTTTTTTTGTTTCAGTGATTTAATTATTGATTTGTTAAACCATGGTGGAAAACGAGAGTTCTTTTGTTTTCTTTCTGGCACAAATTTTTTAATTGCTTTATATAAATGTTTGTACAGTATTGTTAGCATGCTATTTACGTTATCGCTATTTTTAAAAAGGCCATTCCAGTCTTGCTCATTAAGATAATTATTAATTTCTTCATAGTTTGCTTTATAAAAGTTAGGTCTACAATTTGAGTTGTTATATGGCAAATTATGATTCTTTACTAATGACAGAGTTATGTCTAGAGGGGGGTGGAGTTTATCGATAACTGTTAGAGAAGAGTTGGATTCGTTCACTGAACATGAGGGCACTGAGGACAGTACCAGGTCCAGTATACGCCCAGAATAGTTTTTTACGTAATTACACTGTACTAGCTGACTAACCTTTACGAAATCCACTAAAATTTGGCTAGCTTTAGGCAAAGTATCATTTATAGATTTTGGGTCCCAATTGATTTTAGCCAGGTTAAAGTCTCCTACAATACAAATAGGAATATTTGTTGAGTCAACAACTCTATTGCAGTGCTCGATAAAATGTTCTAGAGTTGCTGGACTCACAGGTGGAGGAAGGTAAATCGCACATAGAGCTATTTTATGCGATTTTTGAGATGGTGATATATCAATGGTTACCCAGAGATCCTCACATTTACTTTGCCAGTGCTCAATACGTGATGAGTTAAATTGTTTATTAATTGCAATTAACACTCCACCACCGTCCTTACCACTCTGAAAACCAGTTGTTTCCCTATCTCTCCTGTACACTTCATAACGATCATCAAATAATTCACTGCTCAGTATGCTACTATTTAACCAGGTTTCCGTTAATATTATTATATCATAATTCAGACAACACAAATTACAGTAGAAATGTTTAGTTTTCGTTCGCAATCCTCTACAGTTCTGGTAATAAATTAAAATATCCTTGAATTTTATAAAAGTTCGACCTATTACATGCATTCAATTTTAATAAGAAGAAAAATATACTTTTTATATTATTTTACTCAGGCTACTTTTGCTTTTGATTAGAATGTATGCAGCGCCATCATTTTTTCTCACAAATATTCTGCCGTTTCTGATCCACACGTACTTGTAGCCCATCTCCTTGGCTTTGATCCTAGCGGCTGCGTGAAGAGCTCTATTGGTTGGTGATAGATGTTCCGTAACGTACACAGGTGATTTTGGTCCTGCGTATCCAAGATGGGTACAATTTAGCTTTTCTTGTGGGTTTGATTGATTATGCTTTATAGTTGCAGCCAGTAGTTGATCTCGTAGTCTTGGTGATGCCAACTGAACCCTTAGAGAATCGCGCCGGCGAAGATTGTATATCGCTCTGATGGCTCGTTTTTGCAGAATAAAAATTGACTCAATGTCTGCAGCCCTTCCCCATAGTAAGATACCGTAAGACATTATACTATGAAAATAACTAAAATAGACTAGTCTGGCGGTATCCACATCCGTCAACCGACGAATCTTTCCAACAGCATAAGCCGCCGAACTCAGCCGCCCCGCAAGGGATACCAAATGAGGACCCCATTGCAACCTTGAGTCCAGCGTGATCCCCAGGAAAACCGCTTTATCGACGAATTCTAGCTTCTCCTTGTTTAATATAATGTCACAATCAGTACTTTTGACATTCGGCAAGGAAAATTTTACGCACTTGGTTTTTTTACCATTTAAAATTAAATTATTGGCAGTGAACCAATCCTGAACCTGCCGTAGCGCGTTATTTACATCGTCAACCTGACAAGTACGTCTATTTATTTTAAAAATTAAAGATGTGTCATCAGCAAATAACACCATCCTACACTAGAGATGATAGAAATGGGGGGTCATGCATTCTAATCAAAAACACACATACATTTGAGGTTATTAACGTATGGAAATGGGCTATACCCAATCTAATAGAATGTTGTGCGATTAAGCTCTTGTCTCACTCGATCATAATTATTTGTATATACAGACCGCCAAATAATAAAAAAGATAAACTATCTATGTTTTTTGATAATTTGGACATGATCTTAAAAGAAATTTGTTTGAAACCAAATAATAAAATCATACTATGTGGAGATTTTAATATAGATATCTGCAAAAATAGCAAAGCCTCCTTGACATTTCAAAATTTACTACGCAGTCATAATCTAATTTTGGGTACTCGATCACCAACACGTCTGTGCAGTGGGACCTGCATCGATAACATAATCCACAATACCAGAGGCAGCAGATGTGAGATTAAAGAATTCGCAATATCGGATCACACGGCGCAACTACTAAAATGTCGTGTCAAGAAAACCTGCACGCTATCTCATTGGTTTATTCAAAAACGTGACTATAGCGATGAAAATATTAAAAAATTTAGAGAATGTCTTCAAAGTCTCACTTTTCACGATGTATATATGTGCTCCGATCCCAATGATGCATTTGATGAATTTCATGACATATATAAATTGTTTTATGACTTATGTTTTCCAATTAATAAAATAAAAATTTCGGTAATTAAAAGACCTAAATGGATATCAACGGGACTAAAAAAATGTTCCAGAAGGAAAAGGGACATGCTATGGGAATATCGAAAGTCACCTAACCCAGTAAACAAAAACAAACTTAAAACCTACACTAATCGATTAAAACACATAATTAAACAAACACAAAAAGCCCAAAATTCTCATACTATACACAATTCTGAAAACAAGAGCAAAGCTACATGGAGTATAATTAATCAACAGAAAGTAAATGTTCCAAAAGAAGGAATAGACAAGATAATTGTTGACGATACAGTTATTGATAGTCCAGAACAAATAGCGGAATCATTTAATGAATATTTTATCAATCAAATTCAATCTCAGAATGACATTAACTATAATAATATGCTGACATTTGACACAATACCCCATTCAATATTTATGATACCAACGGTACCAGCTGACATTATTAAAATAATAAATTCTCTGAAAAATACAAACAGCGCTGGATATGACGATATAACCACCAAAGTGATTAAAGCTACATCTTTCACTATTGCACCCGTACTTAGTCACATTATCAATGATTGCATTGAAAAGGGTGTATTCCCAGAAAAACTAAAAATATCTGTAATAAAACCAATGTTTAAAAAAGGTGACAGGCAAGATCCTAGTAATTACCGACCCATTGCCCTTATCCCAATCTTTTCTAAAATATTTGAAAAAATTATTTATAAAAGTATATATTCCTTTTTAGAAACCAAAAAAATCTTAATCAGCGAACAATATGGTTTTAGGCAAAGTAAAAACATTAATTCCGCTATATACGAGCTTGTCAAACATGCACTTACAAGTATCGACAATAGAACTCCTGCTGTTGCATTATTTATGGACATGACTAAGGCCTTTGACCACGTTAGCCACAAAATACTCCTTAACAAATTGGAGAAATATGGCATCAGAGGTAATGTTCTTCAACTTATCAAATCATACCTAATGAATCGGCAACAATGTACATGTGTCAAGAAAATCTGCCCATACACTAAAACAGAAATTACATACACGTCTGAATATCGCAAATCCTTATTTGGAGTACCACAGGGAGGAGTCCTAGCGCCATTATTATTCATTGTATATATTAACGACATGCCTAAAATTATTTCTAATCCGATGATCTTATTTGCGGACGATAGCACAATATTATTTAGTAGCGAAAATGATGAGACTTTCGAAAATGACATAAACAATAACTTGAATGACATAATAAACTGGCTCACTGAAAATAATCTCAAAATAAATCTAGGAAAAACAACCTACATTTCGTTTGAACAAAGAACAAACAATAAAAAACTAGATGTTCGATATGGTGACAAATATATTCAGGAGACTGATAGTACAAAATTCTTAGGTATCTGGATCGATAAAAATATGAACTGGAAAATACATATTGAGAATGTATGCAAAAAACTTAGCCAGTGTTCATATGCCCTTTATAACTTAAGGAAAATATCAAATCTGTCAACATTATTAATGGCATACCACGGATATGTATTGTCTTCTTTGCGATATGGACTCATATTTTGGGGGAACTCGCCCGATAGAGAAATGGCGTTCAAAGCACAAAAAAAATGCTTAAGGGCAATATGTGGCATTCAAAGTACAGACAGCTGTAAGCCACATTTCCAAAAACTCCAGCTACTTACACTCCCCTGTCTCTACATATACGAAGTAGCAAACTATGTTAAGACAAATTTACACCTATACAATCACCCAAAAAGTTTACGTCACAAAAATAAAATATGCACAATACCACATAAAAAAGCAATTTTTGATAAAAATATTCTTGGTATGGCACCCAAAATCTATAATAAGCTACCTAAACACATAATAGAAATTAAAAGTACGGATCAATTTAAAAAAATACTACACAAATATCTAGTTGCAAAGTGTTACTATCATATTAATGACTATTTAAATGAAAAATGCTAGGCCTACTACATCCGATTTATTATATTAGAGGAAAATCAATATTGGTCTTATGAATAATCAATGTATTAATTTTAATTTGATTTGTATTAGTTTTAAATCTGACTGTAATGTATTTTTTTTTCAATTGTATCGAATTTAACTTATATTTGCATGTAATTTAATTTTCTGTTTGTTTTATTTTTTATTTATTTTCATATTCTGACATTTAAATATTATCATAATTATTACATAAGGCTGACATATTTAATCAAATTTTTATCTTGTACCTGCTTAGTTTTCATTATTTGCATACCCATGTGATGGTTAAACATGGAGAACTTTATTAATAAACAGAAAACATCAATGTATATTTTTACCCATGTTTGCAGATAAATAAATGATTTATGATTTATGATTTATGAGTTTGTTTTCCAATAAACGGGGTAAATCGTTTATGTATACTAAAAATAAGAAAGGACCTGAAATTGAGCCCTGAGTTCCGTACCATTATTGCAAAAAAACGGCAAAAAAATCACGTTTGTTGTATGGGAGCCCCCCTTAAATATTTATTTTATTCTGTTTTTAGTATTTGTTGTTATAGCGGTAACAGAAATACATCATCTGTGAAAATTTCAACTATGTAGCTATCACCGTTCATGAGATACAGCCTGGTGACAGACAGACAGACGGATCGCGGAGTCTCAGTAATAGGGTCCCGTTTTTACCCTTTGGGTACGGCCCCTAAAAAAGCGCTCGTGCTTGGTGATTGGTTTGAGTTATGGAAGAGTGGTGCATACCATTATCATAACTTTTTTGGTGTACAATAAATTATATTTTACTCTATCATTAGCCTACAGCAGTCCGCAGCTGGATAGCTCTCCTATCGTTCGCCATTTATCTTAATTGTCAACAACCCTCATCAAGCTGTTACCAGCCACTCCACATAGCGTGAGCCTAGCCAACCTTGCGTTTCCCGATTCGCGGCCTGCACTGAAGTACATGTATGGATCGGTCATCGCTTCTGCGGCTAATTATCGGCCCATTGCAGAGATAACCAACAGCGACATTGAGATAACCAACAGCGATCCAAAAACTATGTTATAACTAACTCACGTATTACAAGGTTATGCTTAATGTGCTTTAAAACTTTCACATAACCGAACTGCGTAGGTGCTACGGCGTAGCAAGACGGCTACGGCCGTAGCGCTTTCGTAGCATCCAGTGACTTTCCCGTAACATTGCATTGCAACGGTTACATACAATATGTTGATTACAAAAACCAATCCCAAATTGTTGTTATAATTTACATAAACAACTGGTATAAATTTTCAATAAATTTCTAATTTGCGCTAGAGATAAAATAAAATTCCTTCCGCTAGCAAATAAAAATAATTCAAACTGAAATCAAAGAAAAACACGAATAATGCAAAAGTGCAACATAAGTTTATCTTGTCGAGCAAGTTCAGTTAACTGGGCGAAGTGGATTAGCATAGCGCTCGGAGCGCTGCTATAACAAGTTGCGCGCAACGTGGCAATCAATGGACGCAACACCCCTTGACGTATAGTGCAATCCTTATTGTGGAAGTTTTCTTTGTCCCGATACGTCTGTATGACAGAGTAAATATATAAAAAAATGGACGTATGTACCGTAGCGGCTTCAAGTCTGCAGCATATTTGTTCAGTATGATTAATCTGTGAAGTTAAGAAGCAGAGTTTACTCGTATCATCATTGTTTTAGCCCAGAATCACACACTAATGGCTAAAGTTTCTGATTAGAGCGTTCTAAGCGTTACATAAAAATTGCTCAGTGTAATTGGTATACTACCTCACAATTAAACAATTTATATTTATCACAGCGTCGGCCAGTAAAATTAAAACCCAAATCCTTCCTTATAATTCAAATAATAGACTTCTCAACATTTCCTAGCCAAAATTTTTTGACGTATCACAAAAGTGGTGTTGCTCGCAAACAAAACAAACAAGTTAGTTTCCATAACGCTCGGGGAGATGATATAACAAGCAACGTGCAATATAGCAATCAATTGGTGTAACATAAAATAGGTATAGGTGCAAAACAGAGCACGGAACCGCCGCAACGGCAGTGTATAATAATAATAGTCCTCCTGACCGAAGTTTGGTCAAGGCGCCTATATTAGCCGATGTTTACAAAGAGTTACAAAGCGGTGCACTCTCTTTCTTCCATCATTCTCATAGTAAGATAGAACGACAATTCGACACGACTGGATTGAGATCAGGCACAGGACTGACTTCTTAAGAAATTATCTTTTAAATTGGTCTAATATTGGAGGAGAAAAGAGACGAGAGCCAAAACTCGAATTATGACTTTTTACTAAGGAAATTCAGTCGGCGCTCTCTGCCCCCGTTTCCTCCTAAGGAGTATATATTCCCCAATGTTAATGCAGTACTGTCCGTGCGCCCGCTCGGTGTCAGAATATCAATATTGAACCTCCTTATGAACAATTTTGTTTGCAAAATATTCTTTGATATACATATGCTATTTCAGTTATGAAGAAATTCTAGCCATTATTTTTTAGGTTTAAAAATATTTTTAAACATCCAAGTCGTTTTGGAGGTGTATCCAAAAGTAGAGAAAAAATATTGTGTTGTTAAATTATTTTTTTAGAGAAAAACTATTAGTTACACAAAAAAATATGTTTCACAAATAACGTACATAAATCAATATTAAATATATATATTTTTCAAACCTTTTAACCTAGCCCTTACGAGAGGAGTATGCTTTAGAAAGTAACCGTTTTACAGCAATAAAGCGGTGGAAGGCCCTTAACGTGCTTTCCGGAGCACGGGGTTATTAGATTCCGGGCTGCCACTGAGAAACCGAATGGAGAAACTTAATAACACTTTGCCTATCGTGGGGCTCTATAACGGGCTGATCACAAGTTTTTGGCTAACTTAGCCATCGTCAGAATTGTCACAAACCATCAATTGAATCTGGTATTGTTGGGTACGCAGATGACAGTACTGTTTCAGAGAGATACTTGTCCAGCGCAAAAACCGGCGTGGATGAAGTTCTTTCCTTGAGAGAGGCTATGGTGGAGCGGACAGATTTGACCTTAAGCCTTGTCTCCCAGTGGGGTGATGACAATCTGGTCTCCTTTAACGCCACCAAAACCATTGAGAAGGCCAAATCGCGGCCAAAAAACTGGGCATCCTAAATAAAGTGAAGCGATACTTTACGCCTGGACAGCTTTTAACCCTATACAAAGCACAAGTCCGATCCTGCATGGAGTATTGCAGCCACCTTTGGGATGGTTCAGCTAAGTATCAGCTTGCCGCGCTTGACTCAGTGGAACGCAGAGCCAAGAGGCTCATTGGCGACGTTGAACTGGTGGACGCCAAGCTTCACAGCTTGGCTCATCGCCGTAAAGTTGCCTGCTTGTCGGTCTTCTACAGACTGTACTTCGGTGAGTGTGCTCAAGAACGCCACGACCTCATCCCACCAGCCCCCTTCTACCATCGGACATCTAGACGCACTGCAAGTTATCATCCTTACCTTGTTGCCATCCCACCAATTCGAACCAAGCGCTTCCAAACATCCTTTATAATGCGCACAGCGAATGAATGGAACTCACTACCTGCGTCTGTGTTTCCGAACGCATTCAACCCGAATCTCTTCAAAGTTAGAGTGAACAGGCTTCTTCTGGGTAAGCTCACTCCATCGTAGACTCTGTCTCTGTCACCTATGACCTAGACTAGAGTCAAGAGCAAACCCATTATAAATAAAATAAAAAAATGAGTAAAAATAATAATGTAATTTCTCAAAGTGAGAAATTAGTATATTGGAGGCAGTTTGAAAGTGGCGCCAGTGACAGAAAAGTTGAAAAGAAACCGTTTATCCTGGTATGGTCACGTGATGAGGAGGGATGAAACGCATGTTACTAAAAGAGTTATGAATATAAATTTGGATGAATGGAGAGGGAGAGGACGGTCAAACGCTTGGTTTGTATGGAAAGTTTTTACAATGCCGTCTCTAGAAGTGGGCGCTGAAGCATCTTGGTGGTCTGTGGGGCACATGGATATAGTTGCATCGGGAAAAGTTTTTTGCTATTGGTAACAACAGCATATTCGTTTCTAAATTGATATTTCTGTATTTGTAGTTGCAGATCACAAATTGTGAAGGAAGCTAGATAGAACTGCTACCAATAGGTACCTATTTCTGCCTCCATATATCCTGTGTCCGTATATCTGTGTGTGTGTATGTCCAGTGGATGCGAAACGCACAGTACCGATCAGTGTGGCGACGCTCGAGGAAGGCCTATGTCCAGCAGTGGGCGTCTTTCGGCTGAACTGATGACATCCTTGCGGGGTTCTGGTTTGTTGTCTTACTAGCTTCTGCCAACGGCTTCGCCCGCGTGAATGTCGAAAAATATCTCAAAGGGACATATTCCCGGGACCAAAATATCCTATGTGCTATTCCAGGGGTACACTACATAAATACGAAAAACTTTATTCCGTCAGTCACAAATACCGATTTTCATAATTCCGAATGGTTCAAAATTATCATTACTCCTATTTTTATAATTCCTAAATTTCAATATTCTTAACGTTTATAATTACTATTCTCAAAATACGGAGTTTCAATAGATCGAATAACAAAAAGTCCGACTTAATTATAATTCGAAACATCAAAAATACGAATTCCAATTATTAAAATACCGATTAATACAATTCCGAAATAAAAACGCACTGTAAAACTGAATAGCAAGACAAATAAACACATAATTGCTCGTCAGAGAGAAGTATAATATTACACACGACACGCAGCATGCAAGCAGGCAAGCAGCAAGCAAGCAGGCATCCAGCAAGCATTGCTTCTGTAACGGCTCCGGCGCTGCGGGGTTTGGGCGGCCCCACGCAAGCTTATCGTCGCAGATCGTTTTAACGCTCACCACCGCAGCTTCGGCTTGCTGCTCCTTAGCTCGCGGGCCGCAACACCCCTCCGTGCCTACGCGGGCTTATATTACACTCTAGGGTAGGGCAGACAAGACTGCGTGAAGTCGGTTTTGCAGCTATTCGTTTCTTTCTGTCACTAAATTTTGTAGCACAACATGTTGACTTTTAGTTTATTCGAAGTATTGAAAATCGGAATGTCGTTTTTCGTTGTTTACCGAGAACCCTTCGAGCATTTGATTCTTCGAACGTATGAAAATCGGAAAACTAACAAATCGCATATAAGACTTTCGGTAAAATTAATTTCGTGATTTTTAATAATAGACATTATAATTCTTAGGTATTATGAAATTCGGACTTTTGAAAATCGGAACATCGAAATTCGGAATAAAATATTCCAGAGTATTTGGGTGTTCCCGCTATTCCAGACTATAATTAATCTCTGTGCCAAATTTCATCCAGATGCGTCCAGCTGTTTGAGCGTGAAGAAGTAATAGGGTCTCTAATAAACATAAAAAACACACACAAACACTCTCAAACTTTTGCCTTTATTATATTAGTGTGAATGTAGATTTATATCTTTATGCTAACTGTAGAGAATAAGGTGGGCTGCATGTGCCTACATAAAAACAGCACTACACAAATAATATTTCAAGTAATCTTGCTAAAGCCTGCAAAACTCAGTAAAAGATATTCTTGCAAAGCTACTAAACTATTATTTCACAAAAAGATTTACCTTATCTTGGGTCACACAAGATTTTAAGAAGCTTTCTTGGGTTACTAAATTATGCACATCCATTTTGTTTCAAGTAAAATATTTTTTTGGAAAAATGCCCTAACTTTTATCAAAGAGTGATTCTGTTACAATCTTTAAAGCTACGTATAAAACTGATCAGTGGATAATACGCCGTGCGCCGCTGGTGAACACGCACGATCACCTGAGCTACCGCTTGCACCGGTCGCACCTACGCTGAGCGCGTAGTTAAGTATTTGCTGCTACCCCCTCATTTTATAAAAATGAAATTATTACAATAATTTCATACATTAATATTAAATGTTGATTAATAAATCCTTCATCTATATCTCTACTACTATACTAATATTATAAAGAGGAAAGATTTCTTTGCTTGTTTGTACCGAATAGGCTCCGAAACTACTGGACCGAATTAAATAGTAAGCTACATTATTCCTGAGTAACATAAGCTATTTTTTGATCCCGAAAACGGGTCCTGTGGGGTGGTCCGAGGGAGCGAAGCCGCGGGGAACTGCTAGTGTTGCAATAAGTTTGTAACCATTATTATTATATACTTATAAAGGTGTTCCTAGCCAGTAAAGGTGTTGTTATTAATATTAGTGTAACTGTTACTTATTTTTAAGTACTCCAGCTATATATATTTTTATGTTAATAAAGAATTAAAAAAAAGGTAGATAATACAACTTATAGTCCAGTTGACAATGTTTCACCTAATATAACCTTCAGGCTCAGATTATCAAAGTGCTAATCCAAGGAAATAAACCCCCGGGGGTACACTAGTCGACGGCGCGAACAATTTTGTGCGCGGGGTTAAAATGCATTTTATATCAACCGACAGCACGTACGGAAGAGATAGATGCTGTAATGAGCAGTAGGAAGCTAGTTCGCGTACGAATACACACTTTTGCAAATTTGTAGCGAAATGGATAATGATTTAGGACGAAACCGAGCGCGTGAAATTTTATAAACAGACCTTTGGCAGTCTAGATATCATGAAAAAATTACTAAATCTATCTGTTCAAAATAAAATTATTTGCATTGTTGAACTACTAATCTATCCCTGTATGGGGGCCGTTTTGCAATTTTCCGTCTTCTTATGGTATTTATTTGCGCCCAAAAATGCATTAAAATTAGTGTCGAAATGTGGAACTTTCGACGCTCATAACTTTCAAATATTTTCTTTTTTTACTTTTTCACTTCCATACAGGGCTAGATAATGATGAGACAAATTGATATCACTTTTTATTTTGAACGTACATCGTCAAACAGTGAAATAATCCCCAGACTACGTTTGTATGGCAGAATTTTCGACTAGTGTAACCTTAAGAAACATTAATGATACCATTACACACATACTGATTAACATTACTGATTGTGTTGATATAACTTGTACACAACAGGGAGATCTAGAAGTTTAATTTATTTCATAATTTGTTAGTTTAATGATAATTAAATTTGTAACATGAAATTAAATTTGTAACATGAAATCTGAGAGTAGATTGTGATGATGACTTAAACCTGGCGATTTTAAATTTCGACATCCAAATGGAACGAAACAAACAAACACAGTTGCAAAAAAATCAAATTTTAAATAGTTTATATCACATAGACCGATTAGACCGGAAAGAGACCTGCGACCGAGACCGAGACCGCGAAAGATCGCGTGGACGATCACCTACTCGTTGGTCAGACCTGATAAGGGCGATTACAGGATTGACAATAACCACTGCCCTGAGCAGAACTGAACACAGAGTGGCATGGAAGCAGCTCGTCAGTGACTCCGTCAAAGCGTTCAAAGACGGGCACTACCTTCAGAAATGAAGACAATGAATAAGAAGAGATCATCAGATCATAAGCCTGGGCACTTGAAATGTCCAAAGCTAGTCGCTTCCTATGGAGAAAAGCCGGCATGAAATTCAAGGGTTACTATTTTTAAAATACTTGCCGTTATAATGTTATCATAACAGTGTTTGGATAGCTATGTGGGAAATGTGTAGAAATAACACATAAAATCTCTCAAAATTGCAGCGTCGCTATTTATATGTAAATGTATTATTACACCATTATACACCCCTGGTATCATCAATCATAATGATTGTTATCATGAACGTTAGACATAGCTATGCTTTGCGCACGCATTGATAGTTATAATAGTAAGCTAATAGCGTTGTTTTTAGACTTAATTCCTGTTTTGAAAAATATATTATTTGATAATTTGAACATTTTTATTTCACTGTTATCAAATTTAGAGTTGTGTCTCAGAGACGAAATCTTAAGAGTCCAAAATTAAAAGATTTGTTAAAGATTTCACACTTTTGTATTCTAAATTTAGGTTTTTTTTTATCTGCATGCAACAGAACAGCTAGGGTACAACTTAACTTCTCTCTTTGAACTTTCCCGTCGATTTTGATCTTTCCCCCATATTCAAAGTCATTTCCTGCACCCGACCCAATCAAATTGACGGTTTTAGGTTGTTATTTATTAAAAGTAATCGGGGATTATTTTTCGTTTTCCTGACTCGGTTGAAGAGCTGGAAGTTTCCTTCAACAAAACTTAGAACACAGGCCTAATATCAAGAACCGGCCAAGTGCGAGTCTGTTGTATGGGAGCGAAGAGTTTGTTGTATGGGAACCCACTTAAATATTTATTTTACTCTGTTTTTAGTATTTGTTGTTATAGCGGCTACAGAAATACATCATCTGTGAAAATTTCAACTCTCTAGCTATCACGGTTCATGAGATACAGCCTGGTGGCAGACGCACAGACAGACGGATCGCGGAGTCTTAGTAATATGGTCCCGTTTTTACCCTTTGGGTACGGAACCCTAAAAATTACAATGAACAAAATTAAATGTAATGAGATGTAGAAGTTGTTAACATTTTAATTAGCAATTGCCTAATCATATAGTAGATATGCTATTAAAATAGGCGCCCATGCTTTTGATTCAAGTCGAGAAAGAAGGTGAACGTAGGTGATAACTCATATGAAAAAGTAAGTTTATTTTTAGCACAATTTCGGCTACAGAAACCGACATTGGATCAAGAGACCGGCAAAAATGAAACGTCACGGGGGTTTTTATGTTTTCTGGGTCAAATATATTATTTACCTGGTGCCAGTCAGAGATAGAATCCTCCATATCACGCCAGTTGCTCGTTCTCACAGGGAGAGAGAGATTCTCGTATTTTTGAGATACATTACTTACAACATCTACTGAAAATCTAATATTTATGTGTGAATTTTGCACACGTTGTTGTTTACCGGGTTGTTCTATCTGCAACAATGTAAGCAGGCCTGTTAATATGTTTGTAGTACATTTCATGTGATGTTGTGTCTTTGCTCTTATATCAGCTATCAGTTCTCTTTAAATTCCTATTACGAATTAGTTCATGCCAAGGGAACAAAGCAACTTATTCAGTGGGATAGTGGCCTGGGATATTCGGACCTTGCAGGCATTTTTATTACCATCGTTTTCCCAAATAAGCACACATTTTTTTTCTGCAAAACTTCCCTCTACATATTACCGGTAACTCAAAAAAGGAACGTAATTAAAAAACCCAGTCATCTCCCTTTTAAACCGTCGTTTACCTCAATTTTACTTAATAACGTTAAGTCTAAAAGAGGATGCGGATGTCCCCATTAAACGTACGGAAATGCATTTAAGATAGCAAGTTACCCGCAGTTGATGTGAGGTCTAGCATTAAGCTGAGCTTAAAGCAAGCCGTGCCTTTTCTCTGTCGCGGTCAGACAAACGGACGAAAACGGACAGACGTTTGTACGCGAAATAGGACGTAGATCAGCTTGTTATGGCCCGAAGAGGATAAGTCGGTGATGCTGTTTTCAGGACAATTTTCGGTGTTCAAGTTTGGAGATTTATACGACTGTGTTTTGTTTTATGAACAAAAGAAGCGAGGTATTGTAGACGGAGGATTTAGGTTTAAGTTTTGGTGACGATGTATTAAGATTTAAAGAAGTAAGTAGTTGGAATAGAAAATTATGTCTGTAAAGATTTAATTTATTTTGTCAGCCAATGGTTGTCTGTCTAATTGGCCTCCTTTATCAAATGAGTGATAAAATCTAACCAGAGGCTACAAAGTGTCATCCTACTTATATTAACAAGCATAATCATCAACAGCCTTTTTTTAATGTTCCCACTGCTGGGACTCAGGCCTCCTCTTATAGAGGGAGTGGGCTATAATTCACCACGCGGGCCCAGTGCGGATTGGTAGATGTCACATATCTTCGTATTAACAATGGCATGTTCGAAATGCCAAAGGAAAGGGTTCTCACGTAACGTTTCGTGATAGCACTTAGTAATCCCATACATTTTTGTCATTTTATCACTCGCTATCGAGGCACTTTCGTTAATAGAATGTGTAGAGATGAGATGATATGTTGTGTAGAGCAGTTCGTTCAAAGCAATTTTTCTGCTAACTTGCATCATGATAGACAACATTTATAAACCGAATGCCCAAAAAGGAGGAGGTGCTCAATAAGGATGTTTTTTTATATTTGTTTGGGCGTAACTCTTTTCTTCTTTGAAATTATTTCATCTCCACTGCTCTCAAAAACGATGAAGGAAAACATCGTGAGGAAAACTTCTTGACTCCAAATCAGAATCTGATGATGGGTTCCCATGGAAATCGTGGGCACTCTTCAAATATCTATCTCTCTTCTTCTATTTTGGTATTTTCAATAACATGTTAAGCATTTGCACTCAGGCAGTATCATTTGGTGAAGTGAAACTGATGAAGAAGACCACAGATGGCCACTAGAACTCCTAAATGTCATGGGTATAAGATATCTCGAATAGTTAAGCGACGATGATGAAGCAAATACATATAAATAAATGGTACTGATGAAAATAGTACCATCGAATTAATCTAACGATGAAGCCGGAAGGTAGGCCGGTAGGTACAAGGTATCCTAGGAAACACGAGAAGTCGTGTTCGGACTTATTGGAATCGAAATGAGATGTACTCTATATATATGATTTTCATGGTATTCATATGAGGTACCAACACTAAAAGAGTAAAATAAAAAACATATTAACAAAAAAATAAACCGACTTCTAAAACAAAACACTAAAAAGCGAATAATACACCGACTTCGGAAAACAAAGTTATTTTTCGGTTTGTAGTATTTTGCTTTAATTTCGGTTGTTTTTTTTGTTAAAACGTATTTTTCTACAGTATTTTCCTCATTTAGATATTCGAGTTCATCAACCGAACCGTATATAAACGATATTGCATTTAGTTTATGTCATCGATGTCTTAAAAATACTACTTCAGGGGCATATTTTTAAAAGAAAGCCGCCATTAGTGAATTTTAAACGCTTTTAAAATGAGAAAAAGTAGAAAAATCATGCAAATCTATTCAGTCTTAATGAGTTCCGACTTTTTGTGGTTTTGCATTTTTTATTAAGGAAAAATGATTCGTGGGAACGTCTAAGAAGAATTAAAAGCGCCTTATTTAGCGAATAACTTTTTGAAAAGAAATGTTGATTTAACCCCCGACGGACAATGAGGGGAAGTTTGACGTGTGTACCTGTGTGTTTGTGTATTTGTGTATCTATCTGTATGCATCATAGCTCCACGGAATAGAATAGAATATCAATCAATCTATCAATCTTTATTCGTGCACACAGGTATTACAATAAAGGTCTTATGTTTACATTTCAGTCAAGCTCTACGTCCTACCAATGAAATTGGTGTACAAATATATAAGTTTTTTAAGAATAAATCAGAATATATTCTTTAAATTACTATAATAAATACTATACATAAACTTTTAAATAAACATACATAATATTACATGTTAACAAAATCATAGAAGGGGGAGAAAAAGAAAAAGAAAAGGTTGAGTAATGATGATAGAAATTAGATCGAAATAGAAAAGCGTAGAACGGAAATGGTTTTTAACCAGGTTCTTAAAAGAAACCAATGACTGGGCTAAAGGCGGAACCACACTTACAAACAAACAAACAATATGTCGTGGCGTGGCGTGGCGCGGGATACACCAAACGACTCTGTTTCAGCCTACGACATAACACAGCGAGTTTTGTAGCCAATCACCTGCGTCAGAAGGCGCCACGCCACGCCACTGCAATGAAAAAGTCATAGTTTGATAACAGGTATCATTATGTGCCAAATTGCGGTGAAATTAGAGCCACTTTATGAGCAAGTGTGTTGAAAAATTTTCAATACAGTTGTTAAACATGGCGTACTTTCAGAGGCTATAATTATGATTCGGAAGTTAAATCTTACGCATAGGCATCTTTCTGTTACGCGGTCGTGACTTTTGTTTACGAGCTCGATCATTATGTTTGCAGTTTAGTTTTAAATTTATAAGTCAATTTAAAAAAGTTTAGTAGCAAGGAGTTTTCATACATAGAATAAAATGGGATAGATTTTATACGAGGAAAAATGAATGATTCCGTACGTTTTAGCATTGAATTCTCAAAAGTTTTTAAATAGGCAGTTGTTTAATATAATTATTTAATTACCAGTTTTAAGTTAATTATTTTCACATCAACGTTTGTCAAAAATCGAATAGGCTGTATAGGCTGTTTTCGTTGAAATAAAATATGTTCAGTTGCAAAAACGCGCCATTATTTATATGTCAATTTAAAAAAGTTTAGTAGCAAGGAGTTTTCATACATAGAATAAAATGGGATAGATTTTATACGAGGAAAAATTAATGATTCCGTACGTTTTAGCATTGAATTCTCAAAAGTTTTTAAATAGGTAGTTGTTTAATATATTTAAGTACCAGTTTTAAATTAATTATTTTCACATCAACGTTTGTCAAAAATCGAATAGGCTGTATAGGCTGTTTTCTTTGTAAAAAAATATTTCCTGTTGCAAAAACGCGCCATATTGAAAATTTTATTTTATGTGAATAAACAAATCTAATTCTTTGATTTGTTTTTACTATTTCTTACAACTGTATTGAAAAACGTCGTGTGATACACGGGTGTGTAGGTTATTGCAAACTCGTGCCATTAAAAACCCTCGCCTTCGGCTCGGGCTTGTTAATGACAGCTCGTTTGCAATAACCTACTTTCCACCCTTGTATCACAATGTACTATTTCAATACACTTGCTCATAAAGTGTTGATGAATGATACCTGTTATCAAACTGTGACTTTTTCATTGCTATTTTTTACAAGTGAGTTATAGAGTTTTTTTTTAATTTATTGGTTGAGTTGCTTTGTTCTTGAAAAAGTTTCGATACAAAAAAGATCGTGCTCAATAATACAAATAAATTAATGCACATATTGCTTTCTCATTTCATGCAACTTCGTATTTAAATAGATAATTTCAACTTGTACGTGCTTAATAAATACAACTTTCACTCAAATATAAATTTTATTTACTCTGTAATTAAGAACAATTGAAATTGTACGTGGGTAAAATACTATCCACGAAAAGCCAAAAAAAAAAGAAACCTCACTCTTTTAGTCTATGGCCGATCGCCATTGTTAAACGCGCGCGCATAGGAAAACTGATTAATTTTGCCCGCCACTGCGAAAACATTTTCACAACTCGTTTTTGCTGTTGAAAATGTTTTTTTTGTATTATTTTCTTTACAAGTGTGTTGAAAAACGTCGTATGATACAATGGCGCCTCAGCGGTAATCACCAACATTGCACACTCTTGTACCATAATGTACTATTATACCATACCCCCTCTAAAAATTACTTATTTTATTCACTGAAAACATTGAATAAAAACCGGCCAAGTGCGAGTCAGACTCGTGCACGAATGGTTCCGTACCATTATCGCAAAAATGGCAAGAAAATCACGTTTGTTGTGTGGGAGCCCCACTTAAATATTTATTTTATTCTGTTTTTAGTATTTGTTGTTATAGCGGCAACAGAAATACATCGTCTATGAAAATTTCAGCTGTCTAGCTATCACGGTTCATGAGATACAGCCTGGTGACAGACGGACAGACAGACAGACAGACGGATTGCGGAGTCTTAGTAATAGGGTCCCGTTTTTACCCTTTGGGTACGGAACCCTAAAAAGCACTTTAGAATAGAATAGAATAGAATAGAATAGAATAGAATAGAATAGAATAGAATAGAATAGAATAGAATAGAATAGAATAGAATAGAATAGAATAGAATAGAATAGAATAGAATAGAATAGAATGGAATAGAATAGAATAGAATAGAATAGAATAGAATAGAATAGAATAGAATAGAATAGAATAGAATAGAATAGAAGAGAATAGAATAGAATATAATTTTATTTTGCAAATATGGGTAATATACAATAGTTGTTATGATATAAAAGCTCAGCCATATTTTACCATTCGGCATGCAAACATTTACATTATTTATGCAACATGAACTTAAATTAATAAATTATCATTACAATTATCATTCAATGGATCAATTAATATATTATCATTACAATTATCATTCAGTAGATCAATAAAGAAATAATCATTATGCTCACAATGTCAATTCAATAGATACAATTCAACAGAACAATTATCATCACAATGATCACTCAATAGATCATATTTAAATTATTATTATCATTACAATTATCGTACAATAGATCAATTAATAAATTATCATTCAATTAACCAACAAATATATTTTTCTCTGTCAAAAATTCAGCCACACTGTAGTACGTTTTATTTATTAAAAAAAATATTTAAATCTTTCCAACCACTTGGTAATTTATTGTAAATAATTGGGGCCATGCAATAAACACTGTTGCGCATCAAAGCGGTTTGCCATGATACCTGACATATTTTGCTATTGTCACGCCTATTCCTTGGGAATACATCCGCTAGGCGTTCAAAACGACTTCGATTTTGCTTTACAAACACAGCCACCTTGAAAATATAAATACAAGGAAGTGTCAAGATGTTGTATTGCTTAAAATAGGGCTTGCAACTGTCTGTAGTTTTTAGTTTAAACATTGACCGGAGACATCGTTTTTGGGCCTTAAATGCAGTGTCTCTATCAGTTGAGTTCCCCCAGAAAATGATACCGTAGCGTAAGTGAGATTCAACTATGCCGTAGTAAGCCGTTAGAAATGTTTTGGTATCTACTAAGGAGGATAATCTATATAAAACATATGCAGATGAACTCAGTTTTTTACATAAAATATCTATATGTGCTTTCCAATTTAAGCTGTAATCTATTTGTAATCCTAAAAATTTCGTATCGCCTGCTTCTTCAATATTGTCATTTTTGTAGTGTATATGAAGATTAGTTAAGCCGGGAGTACGCTGTCTAAAGTGCATTATCTTCGTCTTATTTAAATTTATAATTAAATTATTCTTGTCTAGCCATTTAATTAGTGAGTTAAGAGAACTATTAATGCCATTTTCATAGGTAATTACGTTTTTACAAGGGATCGTTACTGTGCTATCGTCTGCAAACATTGTTATAGGTTGTTCAAGGGACATGGGCATGTCATTGACATACAATATAAACAAAAACGGGCCCATAACGGTTCCCTGTGGTACACCGTATGAGATTTTACGTTCTTGTGATCTTGTTTTCTCTTCATGTTTATTAACTAAATTAATGCGGCTAACTTCGGTTATTTGTGTTCTATTTTCTAGATAAGATTTTATAAGTTCGAGCACGTTACCTCTAATGCCACAGATTTCCAATTTATTTAGTAATGGACATAATCGAACGCCTGAGTCATATCGCAAAATATAACACACATGGGGGATCGTTTATCCATGTTTCTAACAATAGTATACAAAAAGTCGTAAATTGCCATATTAATGGTTTTGTGCTGTCTGGATCCTTTTTGTTCTTCTCAAAGTATATTATTTTTCTCCACGTAATTATATAATTCTCTGTAGATGTATTTCTCAAATATTTTTGAAATAACCGGTATGAGTGAAATTGGTCTATAATATTCCATCAACTCCTTATCTTCTTTCTTAAATAAAGGTTTAATTATAGATGTTTTTAAAGCATCAGGATATATACCCGCACAAATAATGAGGTTGAGTATGTGGCTTAGACGACCGGAAATCTCGGCTGACACTGACTTTAGCACTTTTGTAGCGATTCCATCAAAACCTACACTGCCAGTGTTTTTTAGAGACATCATTATTTTATATACATCGTGTGGTGTGCTAGGAGCCATAACATTGAATTCAGTTTCGTGGATGACATGCATGCCTTCGGCTTACATTCAGCGTCTATTTTTGGATGTATTTTGTCAACGAAAAAGTCGTTAAAAGCACCAGCGATATCCGAAGGTTCGTATATGATTTGATTACCAAGTTTAAGTTTCTCAATCCGTTGTTTAGGGATATTGTACTTTGTCTGATTAATTACTTGCCACGTAGTCTTCAATTTATTTTTGGATTGCTGTATTTTGTAGTTATTTTGAGCTTTTTGTGTTAAATTAATAATTCTATTATATAGTCTAGAATAAGAAGTGGATTTCTTTTTGCTTTTGTGGTTAGGCTTCAATCTGGATTGCCACAAAAGTTGCCTTTTTTTCTACTGCGTAATTTAACGCCATGTGACAGCCATTTTGGTTTTTTTATTACGTTGATTTTTATTTCTTTATATGGAAAGCACAAGTCGTAAAATAATTTAAATATGTTGACAAATTCATTATAAGCTACGTTGGGATCATCAGTAAGATAGATCTCCGAAAATTTTACTCACTGTTTTGGTGAATTTAGTAATTTTGAATTTAGAACTCACCAATATATATTCCTTCATCTAAATGCTATACAACCTCTTTGCGCATAAAATACTCGATTCAAACTCCAACAAACTGCTTGTGCAAAGAATATTCGATTTTCAAACTCCTTCATCGATTTAATTTTGAGTTTGTTTATATTTAGAATTTTAATTTGGATTTTAGTCTAGGATATTTACTGAATACTTATTTGGATTGTAATTCTAATATTAATTGCATTGGTGTTTACTGAATTACAATTATGTAACGTAACAGAGGTGGTCACTGGCCGCTATAACACAGGTGCTGTTACCTAATTCAGCTTCAAAATTTAAACCCTGAGGTTTCACATTTTTTGTAAATTTTCAAGGTAATAAACTATTTATTTATTATCATTCCATGTGTTCGCTTAAATCTTTCTTTTTCTCGTAGTCATGGTATAAATATAGTATGCAAATCTTGAATAAAACGGATTTATATCGAGGGCCATGAATCACTCGCGTCGCTCAGGATTCTAACACTTGAATCAGTCGCTATGCTCGTGATTCAATTGTTACAATCCTTCACTTGTTCGTGATTCATCTATGGCCCTCCCTTTAAATCCATCCTTTATTCACTAGTTGTATAATATACTATTATACCATTCCACCTTTAAAAAGCTTGAATTTAGAACACACCAGTATGTTAAAACTTCATCTCAATGCTATAAACCCCCCTTGCGCAAAACATACTCTATACAAACTTCTTGTGCAAAAAATACTCGATATACAAACTCCTTGTGCTTTTTGCCTAAATCTTTATTTTTCTCGTAGTCATAATATAAAGTATAGTATGCAACTCTTGAATAATCCGGATTTATATCGAGGGCCATGAATCACTCGCGTCGCTCAGGATTCTAACATTTGAATCACTCGCTATGCTCGCGATTCATCTATGGCCCTCGCTTTAAATCCGTCCTTTATTTATTAGTTGAATAATGTAGTATTATCTACTATTAATATTAATAACCAATTGCGCAAATAAAATTATATCTATTTAAAAAAAAACATATCAACTAAAATATATTCGTTCTTAATTTAAATTCTCGTCTCATTTCACAAAGCTAACCGAGGTCAGTTGCACCAACATTTGTGTACGTCTAACCGTTCGTTTACTCCCACTACACACAACACGTAGGTACTACTAAGGCTTGTTCTAGCAATCAATTGGTGCAACTCTAATCAACGGCATTATCATTTAACTGGAGTTAATTTTCACTTCATAGAATGTTGGTTAGTGATTGTGCGATATGCCTTTGCTTTTTGGATAGTCCGTCTATTCCATGACTGAGTTTTTGATATATGTTTATGACAAGGTTTTGCAGAACTTCACTGTTACCTTTACTTTTAGGTAAGTAAGACTGTAAGGCCCACTTGCACGAAAAACTTAACTTAGAGTTAGTTGTTAGCATGAGGTTAAATTGTTAAAATATCATAAAAAAATGTGGTAGTAACCACTATTCCTTCATGCTAAGGAATAGTGGTTACTACCACATTTTTTTCACATTTTGGTCCTCCTGGGTATAAGAATAAGAATAAGAATAAGAAATTTTATTTGCTCAAACATGTGTATACATACATAATTAAAATAATACATGCATGCAAGATCTTAAATAAGAGTGGCTCACGACATATCTGCCACTTCTCATGGCGTGCAAATATTTTAGGTACTATTATTATTATTGAATTAATGATTTTAAAATTTTACAACTATACATTAAACATCATTCACACAAACAGATTTCTTATATTATATATTATTTACATTATCCAATGATTTCTAATTTATTTTCCTAGTCCAATATTAAAGATAACAATTATCACAATGAAGATTTACATCACTTTAAAAGACATTCAATTATAATGAAATAAGTTCGCCACTACGACATGACCATAATTACTACAATGTTAGTTATCATGGTCAAATCTATACTAATATTATAAAGCTGAAGAGTTTGTTTGTTTGTTTGTTTGTTTGTTTGTTTGAACGCGCTAATCTCAGGAACTACTGGTTGGAATTGAAAAATTCTTTTTGTGTTGGATAGTCCATTTATCGAGGAAGGTTATAGGCTATATAACATCACGCTACAACCAATAGGAGCCGAGCATAAATGAAAAATGTTGCAAAAACGGGCAAAAATATAACTTTTTGAGAGCTTTTGTTGCATGCGCTGGGGTAGGTGTAGGGTAGGTGTAGGGTAGGTGTAGGGTAGGTGTAGGGTAGGTGTAGGGTAGGTGTAGGGTAGGTGTAGGGTAGGTGTAGGGTAGGTGTAGGGTAGGTGTAGGGTAGGTGTAGGGTAGGTGTAGGGTAGGTGTAGGGTAGGTGTAGGGTAGGTTTAGGGTAGGTGTAGGGTAGGTGTAGGGTAGGTGTAGGGTAGGTGTAGGGTAGGTGTAGGGTAGGTGTAGGGTAGGTGTAGGGTAGGTGTAGGGTAGGTGTAGGGTAGGTGTAGGGTAGGTGTAGGGTAGGTGTAGGGTAGGTGTAGGGTAGGTGTAGGGTAGGTGTAGGGTAGGTGTAGGGTAGGTGTAGGGTAGGTGTAGGGTAGGTGTAGGGTAGGTGTAGGGTAGGTGTAGGGTAGGTGTAGGGTAGGTGTAGGGTAGGTGTAGGGTAGGTGTAGGGTAGGTGTAGGGTAGGTGTAGGGTAGGTGTAGGGTAGGTGTAGGGTAGGTGTAGGGTAGGTGTAGGGTAGGTGTAGGGTAGGTGTAGGGTAGGTGTAGGGTAGGTGTAGGGTAGGTGTAGGGTAGGTGTAGGGTAGGTGTAGGGTAGGTGTAGGGTAGGTGTAGGGTAGGTGTAGGGTAGGTGTAGGGTAGGTGTAGGGTAGGTGTAGGGTAGGTGTAGGGTAGGTGTAGGGTAGGTGTAGGGTAGGTGTAGGGTAGGTGTAGGGTAGGTGTAGGGTAGGTGTAGGGTAGGTGTAGGGTAGGTGTAGGGTAGGTGTAGGGTAGGTGTAGGGTAGGTGTAGGGTAGGTGTAGGGTAGGTGTAGGGTAGGTGTAGGGTAGGTGTAGGGTAGGTGTAGGGTAGGTGTAGGGTAGGTGTAGGGTAGGTGTAGGGTAGGTGTAGGGTAGGTGTAGGGTAGGTGTAGGGTAGGTGTAGGGTAGGTGTAGGGTAGGTGTAGGGTAGGTGTAGGGTAGGTGTAGGGTAGGTGTAGGGTAGGTGTAGGGTAGGTGTAGGGTAGGTGTAGGGTAGGTGTAGGGTAGGTGTAGGGTAGGTGTAGGGTAGGTGTAGGGTAGGTGTAGGGTAGGTGTAGGGTAGGTGTAGGGTAGGTGTAGGGTAGGTGTAGGGTAGGTGTAGGGTAGGTGTAGGGTAGGTGTAGGGTAGGTGTAGGGTAGGTGTAGGGTAGGTGTAGGGTAGGTGTAGGGTAGGTGTAGGGTAGGTGTAGGGTAGGTGTAGGGTAGGTGTAGGGTAGGTGTAGGGTAGGTGTAGGGTAGGTGTAGGGTAGGTGTAGGGTAGGTGTAGGGTAGGTGTAGGGTAGGTGTAGGGTAGGTGTAGGGTAGGTGTAGGGTAGGTGTAGGGTAGGTGTAGGGTAGGTGTAGGGTAGGTGTAGGGTAGGTGTAGGGTAGGTGTAGGGTAGGTGTAGGGTAGGTGTAGGGTAGGTGTAGGGTAGGTGTAGGGTAGGTGTAGGGTAGGTGTAGGGTAGGTGTAGGGTAGGTGTAGGGTAGGTGTAGGGTAGGTGTAGGGTAGGTGTAGGGTAGGTGTAGGGTAGGTGTAGGGTAGGTGTAGGGTAGGTGTAGGGTAGGTGTAGGGTAGGGTAGGTGTAGGGTAGGTGTAGGTAGGTGTAGGGTAGGTGTAGGGTAGGTGTAGGGTAGGTGTAGGGTAGGTGTAGGGTAGGTGTAGGGTAGGTGTAGGGTAGGTGTAGGGTAGGTACGTAGCCAGTTGACGGGAGCGAAGCCGCGTGGGACAGCTAGTTATTTATAACTATCACCATGAGTCGTTTAAAAATTCTGTTATACTATAATATGCTTTTTGTGCCAAAATCAATTTAGTTGTTTGTTTAAATTTAGGTATAGTTTGTTCTTTCCAACTTTTGGGCAATTTATTGTAGATAATTGGTGCCATGCAAAAAACACTCTTGCGCATAAGTGCAGTTTTTGATGTATGTAAACATAGCTTACTATCATCACGCCTATTTCTTGGAAATTTGTCTGCCATACGAGGAAACAAATGTGGATTTGTTTTTACGAACATTGCCATTTCTAATATGTAAAGTGAAGGTAATGTTAATATTTTATATTTAATGAAATAATTTTTACAGCTATCGGTAGTTTTGAGATTAAACATAGATCTCTAGCAGTACTTTTGTCTTCTAAAGATGATATCCCTGTCGGTTGAGTTACCCCAGAAGATAACACCATATCTAATGACGGATTCAACTAAACCATAGTAGGCCGTTAATAGCGCCTCTATATTTAGAGTACGTGATAATTTATATAACGCATATGCACCACTGCTTATTCTTTTGGCTAGAGCCTCAATATGCGCTTTCCAATTTAAGCTTCTGTCGATTGTTAGTCCTAAAAATTTTGTACTATTAGCTGTCTGTATTTTATTATTATTATATTCGATGTCAAGACCAGAGAGTAATGATGATCGTTGGCTAAAGTGCATAATCAAAGTTTTACTTATATTAATTTTCAAATTATTATTATTCAGCCACCTTACTGCTTCAATTAATGTATTTTTTATGTCCGTTTCATATGTATTCTTAGTATGGCATGGTATAGTTATCGTACTGTCATCCGCAAACAGTGTCATGGGATGTTTAATGGATTTAGGAAAGTCATTAATATAGAGTGTAAACAGGGGCGGTCCGAGTACACTGCCTTGCGGAACTCCATGAGGGACGGTACGCTCGCATGACGAGAAAATTTCTTCACGTTTGGAGCTCATATTTATTCTATTAATTTGGGTTACTTGTTTTCTGTCATGTAGGTATGATTTTATAAGATTAAACATGTTTCCTCTTATACCATATGCATCAAGTTTATTGAGTAATATATTATGTTGGACATAATCAAATGCCTGTGTCATGTCGCAGAAAATGGCACAGACTGGTGTATTTTTATCCATGTTTGTCATAACAGTATGCAAGAAGTCATATATGGCCAAGTTAATAGTTTTTTTCTCCCTAAATCCTTTCTGTTCATCACAAAGAATATGTTTTTTTTTCAAAATAGGTATTAAGTTCCCTGTAAATATATTTTTCGATAATTTTTGAAATTATTGGTATTAATGATATTGGCCTATAAAATTCCATTAGCTCCCTATCCTGTTTCTTAAATAGTGGTTTAACAATCGATTTTTTTAGCGCACTCGGAAATATACCTTCACTGATGCTTAAATTAATAATGTAGCTTAGGGGGCTACAGATTTCATATGCTACAGTCTTAATAATTTTTGTACATATGCCATCGTATCCTACACTGTTTGTGTTTTTTAAGGCCGCGATAATTTTTAATATATCAAGTGGTAGACTTGGGGCCATGAACATTGATTCTTTTTTGGCTAAAATATGTTTAGTGACTGTGGTTCCCGAGCTAGTCATAGGTTTAATTTTATCTATAAAGTAATCATTAAATATATTTGCAATAATTTTGGGGTCAGTTACAGTTTCATTATTATATCGAATTTTGTCTATAGTGTTTTTTGGTATGTTCAGTTTTGTTTGGTTTATTATTTCCCAAGTGGTCTTAGATCTATTACTTGACATTTTAATTTTATGTATATTTTGTGCGCGTTGAGTTAAATAGATAATCTTTTTAAGCAATTTAGAATAACTCTTAAATTTATTTTTATTCATTTCGGTAGGTTTTTGTCTATATTGCCATAATAATTGACGTTTTCTTTTGCTACATATTTTAACACCATGAGAGACCCAACTAGGCCTTCTTTTCACATTTACAGAGATAAGAGTTTCAGGAAAGCACTGTGTATATAAGAAAGAAAACATTTCTGTGAAGGCATTGTAAGCAATATTTGGGTCCTTAGCTTCGTATACTTCAGCAAACGATAGGCTATTGAGGTAGGATTTAAATTTGTCTATGTTCTCTTTACTATAGTCCCGTCTAGTGGTCCGCCAATGATTTCTAGTGCTTGCGGTGCTAATCGGGCAATTGAGTAGTTGTGCCGTATGGTCAGACAAAGCTAGTTCCAAAACCATAGCTTTACGACACCTATTAAAATTATGCGCAAAATTGTCGATGCATGTCTTGCTCTTTAAACGAGTAGGTTGACGTATAGATAATTTTAAATTAAAGTTTAATAATAAATTTTCAAATTCTAGAGTCTGTTTGTTTTTCTTCAATATATCTACATTAAAATCACCCGCCAGTACAACATTTTTAAATTGTTTTTTCATCAGAACACGTAATAGTATCTCTAATCTACTCATAAATTCAACAAAATTACTTGGATTTGGTACTCTATATATACATACAATTACAATTCTATAATTTATAAGTTCTATGGCACAACATTCAAAAATACCCGTTATAGACAAATTAGCGATTTTCGGCAATTCTCTCCACTGATGACCATTTTTTATGAGTATACAAGCACCACCTCTTTTATTTTCCCTGCGACTAAAGCATGCAGCTAAACAGTAGTTAGGTATATTGAGATGGATTTCATAGCCTTCCATCATGAAATGCTCCGTAATACATAATAGGTCCACTTGTATACTTTTTTCTAGTAACTCATATAGACACACTGTGAGCATGTCAGATTTTGTTAGGAGTCCTGCAATATTTTGGTGCATAATGTATACATTTTTATTCACGAAAAAAAGTATTCGTAGGTGTTTTTACTTCAGCTGTTTGATTCTTATCGTCTAGTTTATTGACTAGTACATGTTTGTCAGAATCTATGTTAACCTGGACAGATTTGTTTTCAAAGGACTTTTTACATTTATTTTGAATAATTTGTTCATATTGAAAGAGTTGGAAATGATAATTTAAACATAATATTTCTTTTAATAAAGATCTTGCAAGGTTAACTACATAATTTCGTCCACTTGGTGATAATCTAGTGTAGTTCATATCCATGTACAGAACATTTTTATATTTATTACAAATAAACCTGAGTAAATAGTTAAGTTTCGATTCTTGTAAAAACCTGTTTTTGGGTACTTCCGAGATGATCACGTTTGTATTCGCAGTTAATGCTAGCCAACGGTGTAGATGTATATCAATATCATAGGGATTTTTGTCACTGCATCCGCCTAATACAATGACGTAGTCGTTTTTTGTCAGGTTGCTGATTATGTTCTTGGGGCACTGCAGAACCTCACTCAATGCCGCACCTGGTTTCAAATAGGAAACTACAGAATACTCAGGCCCTAGGAGATCCTGCAGTACGTCGCGCAAGCTACGGGCCTGACCATCTCCCAGTATAACCACTCTGTGACAGCTGCTCCGGTGCTCAACCGGGTCACCTTCTGATGACAGGTTCTGAATCCCCTTACCAGTTCCTTTTTTACTGCAATGACGTGGGGTGTCCGTTTGGATCTGAGCATCGCTCTCCGATTGATACTGCTGTGTTATGAGTTTTCTGGGTTACTCCGATGCACTTTTTGGCAGATTACTTCTGGCTAGACGTAGAGGAGAATGGCGTGAAGTGTTTACTCTCATATTCAAAACTCTTCTTGAGATGGGTGTTAAGTTGCTTTTTTTGAGTTGTGGAGTAGGGTTGGTGATTTCTTTCAGCAATTCTATTTGTCGTTGCTGATCCTGTATCTCCTGTTTCAATTTGGTATTCTCATAACTAAGATTATCGATTTCTTTGTCAGCAATTTTTAGTTTTTCTTTAATTTCCTTAATTTCCTGTCTGAAATCCTCCACAAATGATTGATTGCTAATTTGTGTAGCACTCTGTATGCTCATCATACTAGAATCTAGCGTAGTGGAGTTTAATATGTCTTGTCTTGAATGCGATAAGTTAGTTTGTGATTGTGACCTGGCTAGTTTGTTTCTATAAGTAATATTTTCCATCTTATTTTGTATTTTTCGTAACTTTTTCCTTTAAAAATTGTTGTAACACAATTACACAATTTTTGTTTTAAATATTATTATTTGAAATCGTAGTTTTGTTAAATTACAAAAACATGACACAAAAAGTACGTTTTGTGAGGGGATTTGATCCCACGAACAGTAGATCCACAGGTACAGTTGTTAAGTTTTACGCCATACGAACATTAATGAACGTTGCGAATTGGTACGCTGGTTGTTCCGTATTTTATTTTTTTAAATCATTAAAGTTGTTACTATGATTCATGCAGAAAACATCTTTTACCCTCAATCACAAAAACATAAGTCATTTATTTTAGATTTTTACACTTTTTTGCTAATATTCTAGTTGTTCACTGCACTTGATTACTTAGTTATGTTTATTTGATTGGTTTTTGACGAAAGATACACTTATTTTACGCTACACTTATTTGGAATATGGTGTTACATTATTATTTTATAATCCTTTTTTTTTCTTAAGTCCGTCACACAATTCACCAGATAACAATGTCACATAGGTTTTAGATGTTCTTTCACAGTTTTAAATAGCAGAAACAGTTTTGTCATCACTTTAACAATTTTTTTAGAATAAATAACACGGACCCGATGTTAACGCGACAGCTACCGCCATCTAGCGGTATGTAATGTATGATTCCCGAGTCGGGCGAAATTTTATTAGGTCTTTCTATCTGGATTATCTCTTAGCAGCCCGGAATCTGGAGTGATGCCCAGTAGCTGGTTTTAAGCTCACCGCCTATAATAATCCCCGGCATGTAACTCGGCAAGGTTTTTGCGTAGTGGGGGTAAGTTCCAAGGCCAACCACCATATACAGCGAACGGAACATGGACGCGACGCGATTGGTCAGTCAATCCTTGTGTCAACTGACCAAACAATCGCGCGCTCGGAATGTTCCCCGCGCCCCGCTTCACTACCAAAGATACCTAAAAACTGCCCAAGTATGAGTCGGACTAGCGCACGAAGGTTACCGTACCATTATCGCAAAATCATGTTTGTTGTATGGGAGCCTCACTTAAATATTTATTTTATTCTGTTTTTAGTATTTGTTGTTATAGCGGCAACAGAAATACATCATCTGTGAAAATTTCAACTGTCTAGCTATCACGGCTCATGAGATACAGCCTGGTGACAGACGTGATGTAAATTATAAGTTATCTCTACATGGAACACGTCTAACAAACAATATCCCTCGGTCTTTTTCCTTAGCGTTTACGACTCGAACATCTGCTCACTAATTCAGCGTTTTGTCTATTTGTATATAAGCATACGTAGGGTTGTTACAGCAATATGTTACTGCAGTAAAATCGGAAGCATTTACGATCTAATAGGGACGAACGATGTCACAAAGGCAGCGAATGAATGGATTAGGCGTGAGACTCGGTAAAATGCTTTCAACTAGAACCTACAACGTTATGTTGTTTTCAAGTAACAATAGCCGGTTCTAAATTCAAATGATCCATGTAAAATTTCAATTAAGAATTTGCGTGTCATTGTTTGAAGTCGAAATAATAATATTGTAATCAGAAAGAGCAGTGGTGGCCCAGTGGTATCGACCGCGACTTACAAGTTGTAGGTCGCGGGTTCGAGCCCAGGTAGGCGCTTTACTTTGTGTAAATTATTTGATCACCACTGCTTTCAAAACGGTGAAGGAAAACATCGTGAGGAAACCGGCATGTTCTAGAACCAAAAATTCGAAGACGTGACATCTACCAACCCGCACTGGGCCCGCGTGGTGGATTACGGCCCATTCCCTCTCACAATGAGGAGGCCTGTGTCCCAGCAGTGGGAACATTAATAGGCTGATGATGTGATGTGTGATGTGAATCAGAAAGATTTTATAAATAGGGCTTCATGTAAAAAAATGTGACAAGTCTGCAACGTCACGTCACAGGCCCAGCCAAAGCCTTGCATCAAGGTTCACAAACACGCAGTCTTGCCAGCTCGTTGGCACAATCAGGATGTTGTTGGTGCTGGTCCCAAGGATGCGCACTAATTCCTCATGACCGCGTAGAAGCAAAATGGTATCCACCACAGATCTCTGTAATATTAGTCAAATATGGGAAGGTATGATATGTTATACTAGAGAAAATAAAACTATTAATTAAAAAGTCTGTTTATAAAAAAATCTTTAAACCTTTTTTGTATTCTTCTCAGCAAATCCTTTCATTTGATGCCCATATCATGGTAGTGCACAAAAAATAACTAGTCCGCCATCTTGGGCCATCCGCCATATTGGATTTAGAATGACGTCACTTAACTAACCATGCATTGTCATCCAAACTAAACGTGTATGCAAAATTTAATCTTAATCGGTGGAGGATAACTGCTTTAAAATTCAGTTGCAAGATTTGCCGAGCACGCATACATACATTGCAAGTTATATAAAAGCTTGTAATAAAAATATAGTGGGTATTTAGCCGGTTTGTATATACGAGTACCTATGGTCTGGGGTAAAACCATCGGTAAAAATATGCGCCTTACCAAACCTTGTAGCAAATATTTGTATATTTAGGGCATGCACATAGAATAATAAAAAATAAACATACAGTCGAACATAAAACCTCTTCCTTTTTTGATAGTTAGACGTTCTATGTTCGAAAAACTGAAGTCCCATGTTTTTGCAACAAAGTAGATAGGTTAGAAAGATAGCAGTTTTAGTACAAAGTTTATTTTACAACTACCGTGACTTGAAAAGAGCTGAGCGATCAGATTCTGTTATCGCTCTAAGACTTCATTGTATCCGTTGTTAGGTGTACCCGTCTAGTCTTGAATAAGGAGTAAAATCGGAGAATCTGTAATAGAATAGCTACTTTTACAAGAAAAATATTGCGTTCTATATTCATTTGTTATTGTTATTATATCTATTTTGTCCCACTACAGGGCAAACATCTCTATTTATTTAGACTTCATGGACAAAAGGTACAAAGGCGGACTTAATGCCTTAAGGTTACACTAGTCGACGGCACGAACTATTTTGTGCGCGGGGTTAAAATGCATTTTATATCAACCGACAACACGTGCGGAAAAGATAGATGCTGTGATGAGCAGTAGGAAGCTAGTTCGCTTACAAATACACACTTTTGCAATTTTGTAGCGAAATGGATAATGATTTAGGACGAAACCGAGCGAAATTTTATAAACAGACCTTTGGGAGTCTGGATATCATGAAAAAACGACTAAACGTATCTGTTCAATATAAAATTATTTGCATTGTGGAACTACTAATCTATCCCTGTATGCTGGCCGTTTTGCAATTTTCCGTCTTTTTATGGCATTTATTTGCGCCCAAAAATGCGTTAAAATAAGTGTCGAAATGTGTAACTTTCGACGCTCATAACTTTCAAAAATTTTTTTTTTTCCTTTTTTGCTTCCATACAGGGCTAGATAATGATGAGACAAATTAATATCTTTTTTTATTTTGAACGTACAGTGTCAAACAGTGGCATAATCCCTAGACTACGTTTGTGTGCATGAATTTTCGACTAGTGTACCCTTAAGCATTCTCTACCAGTCAACCAAGGGTGGTGAAGAGACACAATGGCAAGTTTATTGTTAAATATTCAAAAAAACTAGTTATTAACAAACTAAAATAGGTAAAATAAACGAACAAATATATTGAATATAATAATTCCTATACAAATACTATTTAATTATATATATTAATGAAGTAAAGTAAGAGATTGCATATAGCAGAGATAAGAATGTTGAGATGGATGTGCGGAGTGACGAGAATGGATAAAGTGAGAAATTAGTATATTAGAGGAAGTTTGAAAGTGGCGCCAGTGACAGAAAAGTCCAAAGGAAACCGTTTGTCCTGGTATGGTCATGTGGTGAGGAGGAATGAAACGCATGTTACTAAAAGGGTTGTGAATATAAATGTGGATGGATGGAGAGGGAGGGGACCGCCAAAGAAAAGTTGGCTGGAGTGTGAGGAGTGATATGAAAGAAAAGGAAGTCAGTGATGGCGTGACGGCGGATAGGACGGTATGGAAGAAAAAAAATTTTTGCGCCGAATCCAAGTAACATGGGACAAGGGCAGGAAGATGATGATGATGATATATTAATGATGTAACACAAAAGAAGAAAGTGAGATGACTCTGCTTATTCCAGTTTTTCCATTATTCCGGGTTTTCTCTCGTAGCTGTTTTGCTGTTTGAGACCAACTGCGTTGTCATTTTCGCAGTAAGCGTCAGATGTGGCCAGCCCAGTCCCATTACAGCTTGGCATCTACATCAACAATTTGAAGTTCCATAATGTTTTTTTTTTGTTGAATAGAAGCCATATTCTTTTTTTTTGTGTGCCTTGTTAGTGTGGTTGTTGCAGGTGACCACCAGCCACTGCGCTACTGCTGAACATGAGGTTCTGGGTTTGATTCTCGGGTTGGGCAAGGTAATCCTACTATTCTACTTTCTACTATAATCCCACTATATCACACGAAAATTTGTGAGTGTGTTTGTATGTTTGTTACTGCTTCATGCTCAAACGGCTGGACGGATCTGGATAAAATTTGGCACAGAGATAGATTATAGCACACATAAAACAAGAAGTCTCTAAAAGGCACGGGCACCACTATCTCAGAATTCCTGACACACACAAGGCACCGCACTTTTATGGATGCGCGCAAGCATTTTGGGGTCCAGAGTTGCTGGTCGGTGGAGGGCAAGATCGTGATCATCACATCTGATTCCAAGCGCCACAAGATTGAAACTCCGGGGGAACTTCAAGCTCTGGTGTCGCGGTTCCCCAAAGCTACTAGCGGATCTAGTAACGCTACACAGGCTGGGGAACATTCTTCATCAACGAATGTGAACACGATTGCGACTGCTGCTACACCTTCTAGAGATCAAAGGAAGACGCGCCGGCGTAATTAATATTGTTATTGTTTTGTCCGTTCGCCAATCTACTTCTTAATTGAGCCGGTGTGTACGATCACTTTTAGTTGTTTTTGTGCCGGTACTTAAATATTTGTAACTTGCCGCGTCACCTTCATTCTACCACTCTCTTTTGATAATTAAGATGTCGGTATAATTACATAGTTAATATTTTAGTGATAGTGAATAAATTTTAATTTACGACAAGTCATCCAAGATCCAAACTGAACTGTCTTTGTCATTGACTTGTCAGCTTGACAGCACAGATTACTGATATGTAGCCTTGACGTTTCACGTCCTGACATGGTGTGTTTCGTTGTACGCAGTACGATGATGTTTATTGGTACTGTCATATTGTGTTTCGTTGTACGCTGATTGTGGATGACTTGTACAATTTTATCCAACTCACCAGTGAGTTAGGGTGGTTATTTTATTTTAAAGTTAACCAGCCTATAAGTTTAGTTTTAATTTGTTTAGTTTTGTGTAAAATAGTTTTATTCTTTTCATTTTATTATATTTATATTGTGTACGTATTTATATATGATTGATCCTGATCCTGTCGACTTAAATGACAGTTTTTTCTCTTGTGCTTCTTCGACTTGTAGTTTTGTTAGTGCGGGAAGTGAGTCTCCGCTTCTTACCTTGCGTGACAACATTTCCACTCTTTTTTCTAAATATCCCAACAATTTAAATGTAGCCCATATAAATGCTCAGAGTGTTCCTGGCCACTACTCCGATCTTCTGGCATCCTTTAGCAGTGCTCATCTTGATGTACTCCTCATATCAGAATCTTTTCTAAAGCCCTCACTCCTTTCTACGCACTATGCACTTCCTGGCTTTGTTCTAGTCAGAAATGACAGGACTGGCAAGGGTGGTGGTGGTGTTGCGATTTACATACGTGCTGATATACCGCACAAAATTGTGAGTGCGTCTCCATCTCAGTACTCAGGGTCGGCAGAATTCCTTTTCCTTGAAACTACCTTAAATCATACTAAAATATTACTTGCGGTATTCTACTCTCCTAATCTTCACATCAACTATTTTGACTCTCTTGAGACGACACTGAATAATTTATGCCCATCGTATGAGCATGTTATTTTAATGGGTGACTTTAATACATGTCTAATTAAAAATGATTCTCGTTCACAAAAACTTCGCTTTCTTCTATCTTCCTTTAATCTGGATATTCTACCTCTTTCTGCGACCCATAACTTTCCGAACTGCACGCCCTCTCTTCTTGATCTAATGATTGTTTCTTCCCCTCACAATGTTGCTGGGTTCGGGCAGCTCACTGCAACTTTCTCTTACCATGACCTCATCTATCTTTCTTATCGTGTCCGGCCTCCTAAACGCAAACCTCGACTCTGTTATCTGCGCAATTATAATGGAATAGATCTGGTGGCATTGAGTCGTGACGCTGATGATATCGATTGGGCTCCTGTCTTCAAAAGCACCTGTGTCGATGAAAAAGTAAATTGTTTCAATGTCAAATTGTTGAGCCTTTATGACAAGCATGCACCGCGTCGGCGTATTAAAATTAGGCATGATCCTGCTCCGTGGATGACTCCTAAAATTAAAGATGCTATTGCTCGCAAGGACAAGGCAAAGAGCAGATACAGGCGTAGACCCACGGATCAGAATCTTGCTTGTTTCAAAGGGCTACGTAACCACTGCAATCGTCTGTGTCGAGATGCAAAGAGACGCTATTTCCATGAATCTCTAGTCGATCGCAAATCCTCTGACGTCTGGAGATTTCTAAAGTCTGTCGGTATCGGCAAATCGCCCACTAATACCTGTAAAGATGTCGACTTGTCGGCTCTTAATAGGCACTTTTCCCTTCCACCTGTCTCTCTGGACCCTAGTGTCAAAAATTCCACTTTGGCTGAACTCTCCGAGTTGCCTTTACCGAATTGCCCACTATTTAATTTAAACTCTGTTTCTGATGACGATGTCAAAAAATCTCTTCTTGCTATTTCCTCCTCTGCTGTTGGCCATGACAATCTGTGTTCGAGAATGATAATACCTATTCTCCCACAACTCCTTCCTATTCTCACACATATTGTTAATTATTCGCTATTCTCTGGCATATTTCCCTCAGCCTGGAAACAGGCACTCATAATTCCACTGCCCAAAATTACCAATCCTTCTTCTTTATCTCACTTCCGACCCATCTCCATATTACCTTTCCTATCTAAAGTTCTCGAACACATCGTTCATGGTCAAATTTCCAGATTTCTTTCGGCTAATGCACTGATCTGTCCTTTCCAATCTGGCTTTCGTGCGGGTCACAGTACTGTAACTGCCCTTCTGAAGGTCACTGATGACATCCGCAGGGCTATGGACAATAAGTTTCTAACCGTGTTAGTCCTACTTGACTTCAGTTGTGCGTTCAACTCTGTGGATTTCGACATTCTGCTTGGGATCTTACAATCTATTAACTTCTCTTCTTCTGCATTAGCCTGGTTTGACTCATATCTTCGGGGTCGCTCTCAGTGTGTTCGCCTTGAAGAGATCTTCTCTGATTGGTGTGATCTCACTGCTGGTGTTCCTTAGGGTGGCGTTCTCTCTCCTCTTCTTTTCTCTATCTTCATAAACACTGTTACCAAGGTTATCACCTCCAACTTCCATCTTTACGCAGACGATTTGCAGCTTTATGGACACTTTCTGCTTGCAGACGCGGACTCAGCGATTAATGACATGAATCGTGACCTGGAGAGAATCAGTGAATGGGCTAAGTCTTATGGCTTACAGATTAACCCTTCCAAGTCCCAGGCCATGATCATAGGCAGTCGATGTTATCGCACTGCGCTTGACCCTTCTACCTTGACGCCACTATCCCTTGATGGCTCGACCATAGCTTACACCGATACGGCAAAGAATCTCGGTGTCTTAATTGATAGCAATCTTACTTGGCGAGCGCAAGTAAACGAAGTTAGTCGTAAGGTGCATTTCTCCTTCCACTCTTTAAAAACTCTTCAAAGTTTCCTGCCATTTAAAACTAAAATTTATCTAGCCCAAACCTTAATTCAGCCGATCATAGACTACGCCGATGCCTGCTATCTGGATGCTACTGAGGAGCTCTTAAATAAGCTTGAGCGCTTGCAAAACCTGTGTATTCGTTTTGTTTTTGGTCTTAGGAAATACGATCATGTCTCTCAGTTCCGCAAGGATCTCAAGTGGCTCCCTATCCGTCTTCGCAGGAACACTCGCATATTATGTCTCCTGTTCAACATCCTCTTTAACCCTGCATACCCTGGCTACCTGCGCGACCGTTTTTCATTTACCCGCCCTGCTAACGTCCTGTGTAGATCGCGCCTAAAATTCCATCTCAATTTCCCATCCCATAAAACTCGTTTCTATTCCCACTCCTTCTCTGTTCATGCAGTTCGATTGTGGAACTCGCTTCCACCTAAGATCCGTGACGCTAAAACTATCGCTATATTTAAAAAACAAGTCAAAGAACACTATCTTTCTTCTATCCCGTGATCTTATATATTATAGGTATTTATTAATTTTATAGTAGTTATGTATATTTTTTATATATATATATTGTTGAGGTACTTATTGTAATATTATATATTATATTTGTATTAGTATAGTTTTATTATCTTTCCTTTTACTTATACACACTGTGTCTATGTTTCTTATTTAATTTTCCTGTCGTAGGTCTGCTGGAAGAAATTTCTTTAGAAATAAGCAGCACCTTTGTGCTATTCTGTCTTGATATGTACTGTCTCTTTAAAGTGTTTTGTGTGTACATAAATAAATAAATAAAAAATCCCCGGGAATATGTTCCCTTGGGATAATTTTCGAAACTCACTCGGGAAAACCCGCTGTCAGAAGATAAGAAATAATAAAAAAACACCAGTTCTTTTTGTTGTTGATATTTTAAAAGTCATAGAACAAGTAATACAGCCCTGCAAGATTGTTAGTGTTTTACCAATAAAAGTATATAATCATGTATAAGTGGAGAGGGGAAGGGGCGCTTTGGGCGTTAAATTAATTTAAAAAATAAGTTGTTAACAGTGCCTTATTTTAAAGCGAAGCCACATTGGTACAAAATAAAGCCGCATTAATTTATTTTCCCTTGTAGCTTGTACAAACATCCAGCTGATGAATTTATTTCTCTCCCATTCCGAAATTAGCATGGAAATGAGTTCAAGATTTGTTTTTGTCCCGAATCTAAAGAGCGAAGTGGTAAAAAATTCTACCAATTAGTCATTCAAGGCCTAGATCAAAGGCGACAGTCCTACAACCTCTTTTCGGAAGGCCAGACCTTAGAGTATGAATGTAAGTCAAACTATTCAAGCTCTAAGGCCCACTTGTACAAACATTTAGGAGTTAATTGCTAACACAAGGTTAAATTGGCAATATTTCAAACATAATTGGCGGAGTTAGTAAGATAACCCAGGGTGTAAATAAACCACAGATAATATAATACTAGCATACAGATGCCTCATCCCATTAAAGAAACCGTGCCGACGTAACTAGCGTTTTTCATCTGATTATACTGATTATTTTTTGTAAATCGATCGCGTTTGGTTCCGTTCCACGGCGATAGATAGATCACCATCTATATCAAAAAATGATCAGTATAATCAGTACAGTACGTCGGGACAGTTTCTTTGTGTGTGATGAGACACCTCTAATAAGCGAGACTCCGTTGACGTCACGGTATCGATATTAGTGATCATGAGACAAAAGCAATACAAGTATTCTACTTTTGAATTCAAGTCACTAGAGCTGAATATAGGGGTCAATGACCGCTGGTAGCTTGTAACTTAAATTACAAAGCTAAAATTGTTATTATCAATGAAATCACGATTGTGGTGGCCTGATGAGAATATTAAAAGCTTGTCCTATTTATACCCAGAAGCCAGTCCTAATGTCCTAACGAAAAAGTTATCTCAGCTTAATTTTGAAGTAGAACACGAAAGAAGCTTAATCAAAATAAATTAACGTCGCAAACGCTGGCCGGAATTAATTTTAAAAAATCAAAGGAAAGGGGTATCTGAAAAAAATCGAGACACAATTCTGTTTTTTTTTCTTAATTATAATGGATTTGATCAGTTTGTTCTTGATTCAAATCGCTTAGCGTCATAACCAAAAATGATGAAAACTCTGATTGCTTTTTAAGTGAAGTCCTATCAAAAACACTGATGACTTTAAATTATGTCAAATATCAAAACTCATTTGCAAGTTCTAAGCTTTGATGTCTTTATTAACTTTTTCTTTCAATATTTACTTAGCAAATTGCTTTAAGGTTTTTCTGTATGTTTGTAAAAGGTCTCTTAATAGGTAAAGGATAAATTGAATAAATAATTGATGTTATGAATTAAAAAGCAATTTTTTATTTCATATATAAAATAATTTGTGGCTCATAATCTTATTCTTTTGTTTTGTAAATTTTAATGTTGTTATATTTTTTATGCACTGATACTAAGTGTAAATTATTTCATCACCACTGCTCTCTAAACGGTGAAAGAAAAAATCGTGTGGAAACCGGCATGTCCTAGAACCAAAAATTCGAAGACATGTGACATCCACCAATCCGCACTGGGCCCGCGTGGTGGATTAAGTCCCATTCCCTCTCTCACAGAGAGGAGGCCTGTGTCCCAGCAGGGGGAACATTAAAAGGCTGATGATGATGATGACTAAGTTTAGCTCGTTTCTTTATATGGCTAGTACTGTCCCATTATTTGGGGTCAGATCTCCTCGTCAGTTTTCACCAGACTTTTTTGTGTTGGGTCATCGAGATATTTAAGTTTTCAGCCTTTAGGTCGTTGTTTACGACGGACATTCAGGGGACTTTCGCGTTTTTTCAGTCCGGTGTGGGTGCTCCAGGCTTGCCTGATCATTTGAGCTTGATGTCTACCCGTACCAACTCAGTCGTGTAGGGTTGTAGAGCCTGTGTAGCAGTAACTTATTTCTATGGAATGTTGGTAATAGTATAAAATTTTCAATAACGACTTTAATTTAATATAATTTGTATAGACAAACATCACATGTTATGACTTTGATATAACATTTAATATTAAAGTGATTTAAATGTCATTCGATAAGATTTTATCAATTGGATTATGTTACAGTTGCATGCACTTTTTATCATTTTTTTAAAATTAATCATGATATGCGGTGAAGTCATGGAGACTATGGTCACAGATAATATAATACTAGCATACAGATGCCTGTCTCATCTCATAGACAGAAACGGTGCTGCCGGAGCTAGAGTTATTCTACGAATTGATGGACTAATTTAGCAAAATAAAAGTACATCGAACGAGGATGGGGCCGTCCCAGCCGATAGATGGCGTTAGCAGTGACTTGCAAGTAAAAGGGTTTAAACAATTCGTAAAAAAAAAATGTTCTATACTTCAACGACTTCTTTTATAGTATTTGCTTGCACGTTTTTACAGTTTCGTTAAACCAAAATGTGTTACAATACATATTTCAAAAAACTGTTGAAATAACTCAAAACTTCAAACAGCGCTATCTATTGCAATGGATAATGATCTGTTGAAATAATCTTTGAAATGTGTATTAAGAGCCCAATATTCAATATTGTATGCTTAAGAGAGTTGATTAAAGAAGAGCATACAATTTATGCGACAAATCGATGCATACCGCCCCATCTAGTGTAATTTATTTGTATTAAATATTATTTCTTAGCCTCGGGAGTCGGAGGCGGTAAAAACACCATAGCACCGCCGTGCTCCTGTTAACCCTCTTGAACCCTTATTTATAAAAATCTCGATACCTTTTAGCGATTTTTTTTAGCATAGTCTGTCCGTCTCTCACAGCTAAATATCTCAAGAACTACTAATGCTATCAACTTGTAATTTGAAATAGTTTTAGAAGACGTTTGTTATACTATTTTGCAAATACGAAAGAAATAAACATTATATATATTTTCTTTGCAACAGGGACTGAAAGCGGGGCTACTAGGGCATGTGGGGTATCAAATGAATGAGCGCTATTTGCACATTCTCAAACATGTTTTCTTTTTTAGGCCACATAGTTTTCGACTTTTAAAGAAAAATAAAAAAACAGCTTTACCTCCCCTTATCTTCGAGTTTTCAAAGAGCAATATCTGAAATTATTCTATGTGATAGAAGTTTATATAAAGATTGCAGTAAAAATAAAATTATGTCTCAAAACAGCACATTTTCAGAAATCATCAACAAAAATTACTTTAGTTCCACTATCGGCCAAGGGATGGCGCTGACCTAAAACTGAAATATTAAACAATATTATTTTAACACCGCAGTGTTAAAATCCTCTGACGAATATAGGTCTCGCTTGAGTATGATAAATTCATACTTCCATACTTAATCAATACTAAACCAAACTTGATATTATAAATGCGAAAGTAACGCTGTCTGCCTGTCAGTATCTTTTCACGTCTTAGCGGCTAAACGGATTTAGACTAAATTTAGCACAGAACTTGCAACTTAGAGATTTTTATGCCGGTAAGAAGTTCTCTTGGGATGATAAAAACACTTTTCACGTGGGCAAAACCACGGTCAGAAGTTAGTATACTATAATCTACATCCCTTCACCGTAGCTTCAAAATAATACCACCATATTATGTTTTACGATAACAATCTAAATTAATAGACCATGTCAAGGTTTAGCATCGGTCAACAACCCCGAAAATACTTATACCTAATCACCTATATACTACTATTATCTAAATATCTTCGTTAATAATTTGACGCAACAATAAGATAAGATTACATAGCATACTCGTAATTATTATAAAAATAATGCTTCCAACATTTTCACATGACTTCCGATTTTGATTGCAGTAGTTAATCATTAAAAAATCCGTATGAAAAAATCTGTGATATAAAAATTTCTGTGATAGAATAAATATGTTTTGTAAAGTAATTTTAAGTTTAGTTTTAGTTAATTTAGTGTTAATTGGTTTGGTTAATGGCCACATTCATTTGCCCGTACCAAATGAAGCGCTAGATCAGGAACTATACGAAGAAGTGTTGGATACAGAACAATGTCTTGAACAAATTCGTATTATAAGAAATAATACGTTCCTCGCCATGTTTTGTAAGTATGTTTTTTACTTTAAAGCACTTGAGATTTTAGCTTAATACGCTAGTCAAAAAGCTAATCAAGAGCTAAAAGAATTGTTGTGTCTGTATATTTTTTTTTAATTTGTGCAGAAGACCAGCAACTAATTCAATTCTCCTTGGGTAAAACCAAAAGAAATTCAATTCTAAATCGAAAAATCTGCTAATTTTGATTATTTTCAACATAAACCTAAAAGAAATACCAAACATACTCGTCAAAAATATGAATAATTTCTGAAAATAAAAAACTTTAATAAATTTAATTTGGTTAGAATTTCATAGGATTTAATAAAATTTATTGCAATTTTTATAAGTAAAAGTGCATATTTCTGACACAGTCGCTGATGCGGGAATCAGGGTTCCAAGAGGTTTCTTAGAAGGCAACACATTAGACATGGGCAACTATCACCAATGTATCGGTTTCAACCAGCCAATTGGATCAGATAATGAACTTCAGGGGAAATACTGTATGATACGTGTACCGATGGACCAAAATTTCGATTTTCCTTGGGAGATGCCCGAAACTTCAAGTTTTAATCCAAAACTATTACGTATGGATGGCGAGACAATGAAGGCTTTAAAAGAATTGAATTCTATGAGAACAGGGATGCATGCGATGGCAGGAGTTGTTGGTGACAGGTAATTTTCCTGTAAACTCTGAAGTCGCTACTATAGCTTACGTTTATAGTACAGCAAGGCCCGGTGACTTTTAGAAAGTAACAACATTTATAATCTACCCGCGATAGCGATTATTGAAATTCTAAAGTATGACCACGTGCCATTTTGAGAGCAATTGTCAATCCCATTCATTTTCGATTGTTTTTAAATTGTTTTCTGTAATGAATGCCACTTTTGTCTATACTTCATAAAAGATATACGTTATTGTTACGTTGCCTGTCAAGCACGATTGTTACTGTATTGATACTTACAGTTATCGCAGAGATCAAGCTATATTTTATGAAGTATAGTGACTCTTGTCTGATCTTTTATGATTTCGATACAATGTATAGCCTACAACATGTTTATTGCATCGTCATTTGATGCAGCTTTAGTGGCAACATAATTGTTGACGTTAATCATTTGTTTTGTTTTTATAGGACCACAATAGAGAACCCTCTCGCCGCACTTACTTTCAGACTAGCCGTCTGCATTCCTAAGCCTTGTACTACTGAACAAGCTATCAATTCTTTCTTATTCAATATATCTGCGGTAGGCTTTCAATACACTGATGATTTTTGTCGTCTGCCTGATGATAAGCCTTGGGTACCAGGCGATACTGCAGCCGTGTAAGTATAATAAAGATTATAAATGGTACGTAAAAATTACTCGGAAGTTAATAAAGTATATATTTTGAATTTTGCAGTGTGGTCTTCTCTTTTATTGGATTGATAACTGTACTGAGTACAACCTATGATGTATGGCAAACATTCATTTTGAAAAGAGGTTTGTCCTTTTCTTTACATTTATTTATATCTGTGTACTGTATTTAAGTACTTATCTAACTTAGTATAACTTGTGTTTAGATGCAATATTTCCTTCTCAATATCATCTTCCCGTTTTACTTGGGTTTTGGTGCAATACTTTCCTCTTCCAGTTTTTCCTGTCAAACGTCACGTTATCATTCACTTCCTTTTCTTTCATGTCATTCCTCACACAATCTATCTATGTTTTTTATCTCTTCAATATTTCCTTTTGTATTAAACTAAATAAAATTTTCATCATGATCGAAAACTGTGTCATTGTTAAAATCAATTTCTATTACAGATCCCAAAACAGTAAGCCTAGTCGGCAGAATGTTCTCAGTATATACCAATGGTCGTCGTGTCATGAACTTCCAGTCGAGTCCTAACAGTATAGAGTGTTTAGATGGCATCCGAGCATTAGCCATGATGTGGGTGGTTCTAGGCCATTCGTTTTCATCAGAACCAAATTGGATAAATCCCATTGATACATTTTTGGTAAGCCAACATTTAAAAGCATTTCTGATATTAATTAATCAGCTCTCATTGTGACATTTTAAGAAGATAAAGATTGATAAAAGAGTTAAGGGAGTAGATGATTCCCTTATCTTTTAACTTAAAAAGCGCATATTTAAGACGTGCAATCTACTTAAGGCCCTTACTTTAGTGCCGTAAAACGGTTACTTACTTAAGCATACTCCTTAGTAACGGCTTGATGGATGTATGGATAAAAGGTTTGAAAATTGTATATATTTATTATTGATGCATGTACATTATTTATGGAACATGTTTTTTTCTTATGACTTATTTATATATGCTTTCAAAAAATGATTAACAACACGATACTTTTTTGCTTCTTTTACATACTCCTCCAAAACGACTTGGATGTTTTAAAATATTTTATACAGAAACATTGATGGTTAGACTTTCTTCTTAACCTATATGGGATATGTAAATAAAAAAATGTTTTGCAAACAAAACTGTCCAAAAGGAGATCCAATGTTGATATTCTGACACGTTACCACTGTAACAATGTAACAAATACCACGCGTTAACACTGGGGAATATATACGCCTTAAGGACGCGTGCAAAGTCGAACTTTGATTTTAATCAGAATTGTTTATGTAAAATAGTTTCCGAAAAAGCAGCGACAAAACCTATCAGAGAGACCCCAGAGCTAGTCCTTTTGGTTCAAGACAAAGTGAAATTCTATCGGCCATAATGATCATCGAAATGTCAAAATATTTGGAGTTTAACAACAAAAAAAAGTTCATCTCGTGACATTTTGGCATGTCAACATGCATGACATGCTCTAGTCATGCATGCATTTTTAACACGCTTTTATTAGCTTGGTATGTATCTATGTAACTATGTGTCTATGTATCAATGTAACGGAATCTTTGAACGTGATTTTCACCCACTTCAAACCGTCGGATTGATTTAAAACTTTGCACACCTATCAAGGACCGATGACAATGCATTAATTTAGTCAAAGTCAAAGTACTTTTGAAAGTCAAACAAAAATTAAAATTTGCAAGTAATAAAAGTTGATTCTACCGTGCGCGTTTAAATTGTTTGTCCCAAATGCCTTACCAAGATCTTCAGGATTAGCGAATTTTTAACCATTAAACCGTGTTTTTTAGTTTTTAGAACTACAATTTATTGTTTATTGACAATATTGTTATCGCTGAAAGAATTTCATTGTTTTGGAGGTTTTTTTTACAAAGGAGACAAATTCTATGGTTATTTTTTTATGGTTAGATTTTTTTTTATTGATTATATTTGTAACGATTTATTGCCTTATTTCCAGTGGATAACTTCCTGGCAAGCCTTGTGGGTGTTATCAGCGACTTTAACAGTGGATACGTTTTTCATGTTGAGCGGTTTTCTTGTGGTTTATACTACTGTTGGAAAATTTAATTCAAGTAAGTAAATCTATCTTTATACATATAAAAGAGAAAGTATGTATGTATGTATAATCCTTATAGACTCCGAAACGGCTCCACCGATTTTTATGAAATTTTCAGAGAATCTTTAGAATTACCCAGCGGATAATCATGTAAAGTTTGGTGGCGATCGGAGCTTATGCGGGGGGAAGCCGCGGGCAGAAGCTAGTATACTATAGATATCATGATGAGAGAAAGAGCTGATGGAATAATTGATCAAATCAAATCGTTTTAATAAACTTCCACCGAGATGGAAATTCATATCTCTAAAATAAATTACCCATGTTTAATTATGTCTATGGATGGCTATTTTTAAGAGTTTTTTTTACATTATTTTTATTTTTTATTGCCACAGTAAAATGATAAACCTTAAGGCAAACTAGAAATATTGTAGCTGGTCTTACAAACTGCTCCAGGCAGTCTAAAAATCGATACCTACAAATTCGTATTGCGGTCACTGAACAACAAAACAGACTAAATCACCACCGCGAGGCATATAAGAACAAAATATAAAATCCTTATTCACCAAGATAAACGTACGTAATTAATAATAATCGTGGATGTTCCGTTAAAAAAGATAAAAATCGGGCGATATTTATCGTTTTGGCTTATACAAAAAATTCCTATGTTTACGCAAATAATTGTTTTATCAGTGACCACATGTATTTCTTTTTATCGCTTACTGATTTCAATAATTGTTTCAAACAGATTTATTATTTCGTAAATATTATATCAATGTAGGGCATTACGTAGAAATGTTTAAGAATGATCAATTATACCAAGATGAAATGATCACTATCATACAATAATGACAAATATATAGATATGATGAAAATAATATATTAAAATGCAGATTTGATATATCTGAAGTAATTTCATGAGTTTTGCACACTTCCATTTTGAAAGCCAAGTGTTCCATTTAATGTTTAATTTATAATTTCAGAACAACTGCTCAAAAACATTCACTTGTTTTGGTTGAACCGACTCCTGCGCATGTTCCCACTTCTGGCCGCAGCTGCTTTGCTAGAAGCGTCCTATCTCAACCGTGTGGCCGATGGGCCAATATGGACGACTGTGGTGGGCCATGTTCATAGGTGCAGGACCTCGTGGTGGTCTACATTGCTGCACATACAGAATTATATGAATCCTACTAATACGGTTAGCTTTTCATTATTTTTAAGGAACTCTACTTCTTATGTATTATTTAAAAGTGGAACTGAATCTGTGTGATTTATTTGACTGGTAAGATAATCATGTTGAAGTAGAACAGCCCACTTTATTAAACTTATTATCAGAATGGTTTAAATAAGAAAGACTCACCTCAATGAATTTCAAATAAGTAGTTCATTTTTGGGACGAGTCGGTGACCCTTTTCCATAAGACAAATCCTGAAAGTCCGAATCAACACTAGTGATCATCACCAAGCGATGAGAATCGACGAGTCTCGCAGAATCGATTCAACTGTCTTGGATCGCACAATAAAATCTTACTTCTACGATATTCTTTTCAGATAATTTTATTGTAGCAATGTACAGTTTTGACGTCTCTACGATTTCACTATAATATAGATACGCCGTTCGTTCCGAATGCGTACCTGCTTACGGCTAAAAGCAAAATAATGACGTTTAATCCATTTTCAGTGTGTCGGCCAAACTTGGTACCTAGCCATAGACGTCCAACTTCATATCTTGTCACCAATCCTTCTATTCTGGGTTCTTATGGGCAATAAGAGGATAGCATGGGCAGCGTTACTCACTGGCTTGCTTGGTATCCTGGTGGCTTCCACCACTTACAACTTCATCATGGAATTTCCGTCTACTATGATGGCGTACGTATTATTGTTAACGGTAATGTGTATAATCCGGTATTATTTAACAAAATATAGTAACAAACAGTAACTGTTGTGAAATAATAAAAAAAACATCGCAAGGACGGGCGGAGGATTATTGTGAAATCAAAATGCATTTTTTCTTCTTCTAACTCTACAGAGATCCCACTGACCATCTGTCTTTGTCTCTTGCTACACTCACATTTCACGCACTTTTCTTTTATATCCTTTCACACCAACCCAATCCCAGGAATCGCAATAGTCCGGTCAATTTAGACATCCGAGGGTACAAAAATTCGCACCCAGCTGAAAATTGTTAGGATTGTTCAAAATACCATCATTAATGAAATCTAAAGAGTCCTCATCGATCCGACACCTGGAAAAATATACTCGGGGTGCAAAGGTCACAAACACGGGATTTTCGCGATTTTCAGCAAAACAGTAAGTTTTATCATAAAATTAGCACAGACAAAAATTGTAGATTAGATCATCATCTGCCTAGCCTTTTCCCAACTACATATATTGGGGTCGGCATCCAGTCTTACCGGATTCAGCTAAGTAAAAGTGTTTTACATGGAGCGACTGCCTATCTGACCTCCACAACCCAGTAACTGGGTAAACACGGTACCCCTTGGCAAGACTGGTGTCAGATCTCAAGCTTCTGACTACCCGTAACGACTGTCAAAGATCTTCAAATGACCGCCGGAAACAACGGCTTAACGTGCTTTCCGAGGCACGGAGGAAACTCGGTATGTTGAAATGGTCACCCATCCACGGACCGACCTCGTCAAGCGTTGCTTAACCTTGATGATCGACCCGTGCGGCTGTTATTATTTAGCCACGAGCTCCACCAAAATTGTAGATCAGATAATTATCTATAAAAAATGACTCAATACTTTTTTTCCTAACAGCCATCGTTTTTTTGAGATATAACGATTCAAAAAGTTGAAAGAATTTTTTTCCAGGTATCGGATCGATGAGGACTTCTTCGATTTCATTTATAATGGTGTTTTGAACAATCCTACCAATTTTTAGCTGGGTGCGTTTTTTTAAAAAACTACAATTTTAACAATATTTTCTTATTTTCAGTCGTCCAGAACAAATGATGTACTACTCGACCAACTATTACATGAACACTTTAACTCGAGCTTCTCCATTCTTCGTTGGTATGCTTTTTGGGTACATCGTTAAAACAAAGAAGCTGGTTATGTCAAAGGTATGTTGAAAACATAATGTTATAGATTTATTTTCTTGGACAACACGAAATATAAGAATAGATCATCATCAATGGCAGCTTTGTTCTTAAGGTAAAAGGACCCAGAGTGCTCAGGTTTCTTCACGTGTAATTTTATCAGGATTTCTTCAGAAAGACCTCCAGTGTCGAAACGCAAATCCTGATAAAACAACACGTGAGCCTATATTTATGATTTCTTGAATGACGATAACATAGCTTAATTAAGAGTGATGTCTTTTAAATCCTGTGTGATGGCTAGATATTTTAATCAATCTCACGTTTTTGAGATAATTATGAAAGTAATTTATCGCAGTCCAAAATAAGTTTTAATGCTTATTTTATTAATGAATATGACGTCAATAAATTTTCTAAACAGATATCATTATTTTGAATTTTGAAACAACCTATCTCAGCATTGAGTAGTTTAATAGGGATGACCGGCAACGATGAAATCGTCATTACTACGAATGTAAACTAAGAATCACCTACAGATTGAAGATGTAATAAATAGCTTTTCACCGCGGCTTCGCTTCTGTGGTCTATCCACAGGAACCGTGTATATTTTTCGGGTAGCCTATGCAACTCAGCGATTGCACGGGGTCCCAGCGCTAAAAATCAAAATTGGTTCCAAGAAATACCACTAGATGGCGCGATATGCACCTATTTGTTATTGAATTGTGTGTAAAATTAACATTTTCTGGTATTGAACATAAATATTGTATGTTCTTGTTTAATCAACTGTCCTAAACACAAACTTATAGAATATGGGGCTTTTAATTCACATGTCAAAGATTATTTGTACGGATCATTTAACTATTAAAAAATATTATATTATTATTATTATTTAAAATTGATGCCAGTAGACGGCGCGGTATTAAAGTTCTCACATTTTGGTGCATTGAAACTGTAAAAACGTGCAAAAAATACAAAGGCAAGCATTTTCACGAACTGAATAAAACCTTTTACTTGCAAGTCGCTACTAACACCATCTATCTATTGCCGTGGTACGGGGCCGAACGTGGTCGATGTACAAAAAAAAAACGCTAGTTACGTAGGCACGGTTTCTTTGTATGACATGAGGCATCTGTATGCTAGTATTATATTATCTGTGGCAATTGTAGTGAACGAATTTTTAAAATTGGAACGATATATCCAGAGATTAGCTTTAAAAATATGCAATTATTGCTGTTTATAATATTAATCAAGATTAATATATCTCGATTTATCCACAGATAACAACAGCATGCTACTGGATCACAGCCTTTGCTCTGTCAACGTTCGTCGTGTACACCAACTATCCCATCGGACAATCTGACTGGGAAAATCAACTGTTTGATAACCTGTACAATTCTTTTGTCAGACCTTTATGGGCACTCTTCCTTGGATGTATGGTGCTCGCATGTGTTAACGGTTATGGTGGTAAGTGGAAATCAGAATATTATAAGTGTAACATTATTTATATATATTTACTTTATTATTTACACCAGGAAAAACAGGGACAAAAGAAACTTAAAACTAAAAAATATACAACGGGCGGCCTTATCGCATTCCGCGATCTCTTCCAGGTAGACATTCCTCCCAAAGATTAATTAACCTACTTTACTTTAGAATTTATCACATATCTGCATACTTCTGGAGTCCAAACAGCTGTCACCTCGGAACATCGCGTAGAATAGAATAGAATATACTTGAATGTACACAAAAAAAAAGCGAGACGCTCTCCAGCAAGATGAACCGACGACCTTAAAAACGTAGCTGGGACAGTCTTGATGCGGACGGCCGATGACCTAATGTTGTGGTACTGCTTCATCATCATCATATCAGCAAAAAGACGTCCACTGTTGGACATAGTCCTCCCCCAGGCGTCGCCACATTGACCGGTCCCATGCGTCCCGCATCCAGTGGATTCCCGCAACCTTCACCAGGTCATCAGTCCACCTGGTGGGAGGCCTTCCAACGCAATGTCTTCCGATTCGCGGTCGCCACTCCAGAGCTTTTCTGTCCCATTGGCCATCCGTTCTGCCACTTAAGTTTGGCAATTCTTCGGGTTATGTCGGTAACCCTGGTTCTCTTGCGGTTCTATACATTTCTGATTTGATCACGCAAGAATACTCCGAGCATAGCCCTCTCCATTGCCCTTTGAGTGACTGTAAGCTTTCTAATGATGCTCATTGTAAGCGACCACGTCTCAGCTCTTGGAGTAGGGCTATCCCCAGCTGTAGAGACTAATAAGGATATCGAAATCTACTTACATTGCTAACGATTGCAGCCGTGTAGACGCAGCAATTCCCTGCTCTGTGTTTTTCTACTATTTTTGACCCAGTCTATAACTACGTCAAGTCAACCGTGGACAGTTTGTTTGTGTGTTTGTTCGTATTCAACCACCACAACGCCTAATCTGTAATAATATGTTTTTATTTCAGGTCCTATTAACTGGTTATTATCACTGAAAGTATGGAAGCTGCAGTCCAGAATGTCTTACGGGATATATTTGTTCCACTACGCACTTATGGTTGCGGTCAATAATAGTGTGATCGCGCCTGCATTCTTCACTGTAAAGTCAGTTGTGAGTACTAGCAACAAAGCAGAAATTATTTAACGTCCATATTTGCCGTTAATAATATTATTATAATAAATAATCCTGCTGACCTAATTCGGCCACGGCGACCAATCCCAACAAGACGGCAATCCGACACGACCGGAGAGAGATCAAGCACAGGGCCAACGGCTTAAGGTGCTTGCCGGGGCCTGGGGGTGTTTCATGGCCATCTTCCAAACTAGAGGCTGACACTGAGAAATTATCTACTAATGGAAAAATGACCCTATTTGCTCGACATGGATATCAAATCTGAAATGCTCAGCAGTCACGCTTGCGACCGCTAGATCAACGAAGCAATTACTCCCCTTGCAGTACGTTTGCAAAATGTGGTTTTCTTTATATGTATGTACAAAATACCGCTATCTTTTTTCAGGTTTTCAAGTTCCTGGCACACTATACGTTGTCGTTCATAGTAACATTCGTTATGATGGTACTGATAGATGCTCCGTGCTCTACGTTATTCAAGCTTTTATTAGGAGGAGGTAAGTAGACGTATGCTTAATTTTTGTTTTCTTTTAAATCAGTAAAGATAACGTGTCAAAACTATGATGGTTCCACTGTAAAAAACGGACAGATGTATACAAGTCATATATGTACATCTGTCCCTTACCCACGCTGGAAATAAGCATGCTCTAAGTGGTTATGGTCAACCCCCGTCCGTTTGACTGAGTGATTAACGACCTGCAGATTTTTAGCTTTCAGCTTAGCTTCCTCAAGTTGCCTATCCTACAAAAGTAGCTTTTCCTAGCTTAGCTTTCTATAATCCATTTGAAATATATATAAAAATGAAACCCGTTTTCCGTTGTCACGACATAACATGAAAACGGCTTGACCGATTTGGCTTATTTTTTTTTTGTAGTTTTCTAATAATGTAGGGTAGGTGTAGGGTAGGTGTAGGGTAGGTGTAGGGTAGGTGTAGGGTAGGTGTAGGGTAGGTGTAGGGTAGGTGTAGGGTAGGTGTAGGGTAGGTGTAGGGTAGGTGTAGGGTAGGTGTAGGGTAGGTGTAGGGTAGGTGTAGGGTAGGTGTAGGGTAGGTGTAGGGTAGGTGTAGGGTAGGTGTAGGGTAGGTGTAGGGTAGGTGTAGGGTAGGTGTAGGGTAGGTGTAGGGTAGGTGTAGGGTAGGTGTATCTTGGTGTTTTTATGGCAAAACAAAGCTTGCCGGGAAAAGCTAGTTTGAAATAAATTATAAATATTTAAAACTCTTTTTAAAGTCCGTTCAACCGATTTTGAGTTCTATCCCGTAAACATACGGATGACATAAAATCATAAACCTGTTACCAAAACCAACTGTTTACTACAGCTACCATTTGTCGTATCACAAACGCAATAGAAGTCAAAATCGGTTGAACAGGCTGTAAAATGGGCTTATTTAAATGCCTAATATTATCTCAAATAATTACTCCCACAAATAACTGTAACTCCTCACATTAATAATAATATGACATTCATTGTTTGTTTAGGTTTTTGATAAAACAATAATATATTCCAGGTTCTAAGAAGCCAATTACAAAAGAAGAAGACGATGAACCAAAGAAAGATGTTGGAAAAACAGTGTAACATTAATACAACTTGTACGTGTTCCTAATGTTGTTATAAAAAATAAGATAGGTAAATTATTAAGTAGCATAAGCATAGTATAATCAGCTTATATTGTTTCCACTGCTGGGACACAGGCCTCCTCTCTGTGAGAGGGAATGGGCCATAATCTGCCTCGCGAGCCCAGTGCGCGTTGGTGGATGACACATGTCTTCGATTTTTTAGTTCTAGGACATGCCAGTTTCCTCACGATGTTTTCCTTCACCATTTTGATAGCAGTGGTGACGAAAGAAAAAACACATAGTAATGCGCCTGTCTGGGTTTGGACCCACGACCAAGTAAATATGATTAGAGCAGTGGTGGTCCTGACTGGACCACCACTGATCTCATCATTTCAGCCGAAAGACGACCACTGCTGGACATAGGCCTCCCCCAGGCGTGGCCACATTGACCGATCCCGTGCGTCTCACATCCAGCGCCTTCCCGCAACCTTAACCAGGTCATCGGTCCACCTAGTAGGAAGCCTTTCAACGTATCGTCTTCCGGTTCGCGGTCGCCATTCCAGAACTTTTCGGCCCCATCGGCCATTAGTTCTGCGTGCCCTGGCCACTGCCACTTAAGTTTGGCAATTCTTCGGGCTATGTCGGTAACCTTGGTACTCTTGCGGATCTCTACATTTCTGATTCGATCACGCAAGGAAACTCCGAGCATAGCCCTCTCCATTGCCACTGCTCTCACTTACAAAGTAATATTAATTATTTAAATCTAGCTACTTGTACCGGTACCTAAGTAATCACACTAATAATATAAAGGCGAAAGTCTGTGAGTGTGTTTGTATGTTTGTTACTTCTTCACGCTCCAACGGCAGGACGCATCTGGATGAAATTTGGCACAGAGATAGATTGGAATCTGGAATAGCACATAGGATACTTTTTATTCCATGAATATGTTCCCGTGGGATAATTTTCGACAATCACGCGGGCGGAGCCGCTGGCAGAATCTAGTTAATAAATAAATTATTCCAAACATATAAACGTTTTTAATTGGTTCGTGTGTTTCTAATACTTCTACAATTTCATCGTAGGTTTTGAGTAGCTTATTTCATATTCATCTACAACCTAACCAATTAAGAAAAAAGCTTATTATTTATATATTTTTAAAGCCTTCTATTAATATCAATTTTATACTTTAACATTAATATGTGTAAGTATTTATTATGATAGGTAAATATAATATTTCATTTCACTATAAAAATCGAACAACAATGACTATGCAGTATGCTCTTATAGAACAAAGGTGGAAACTGCATCAAAATTAGTCTTGTAAAAGCACTTAGCGGCCACACAGACAGACACGAGGACTTTATTTTATGAAAAACTGGTCTAGACGATAATTAAAAATTAAAAACTTTATTAGAACGTACAAACAGCAGATGGCTTATGAAATAGAAATAACATCATACATACACAAAGATTTGTAAAAAAGGGAACCGAACCAGCATATACTAATTAAAAGCACAGGCTCTAGTCCAGTCAACCAGTAACAATCCTACAAAAAGTAATTCCAAAGCCATTCTTTTTGACATGTAGTTAAAAAGCAAACGATATGAAACAGTGGAATGACAAAATTTTTTTTTTCTATTTAACAAAATAAAAACAGTTTTTTAAATTAAAAACATGTCCATGACGCTAACATTGCTTGCTATTTGGATACATTTTTAAAATTCTCGTTGGCCAACATTATGTTTACCTTATGAAATATTTAAAAATCGAATAAAAAATCTGATTGCCCTTAACTGACAGCAATCTCCTCGGGCGGCACTAGACTGGAGATAATGATATTACACGCTTTTCCAATATTCAAGTAAATGACGATACAATTTAATACTAAGTAGCTACCCTACAGAATATATTTTCGTATGATTTTGGGCGTAGGTATGAATAAATTAGGTAAAAATACAAGCATCAAAGTAACCTTAAAATATGTAAAGAATTTATATACAAAGTGACATTCTATATTAGAAAAGTCAAACTACGGGATTGATCAAGTGATACTGACATTTCAGTAGCGCTTGCCAGTTCCATGCATGTTCAGATCATATAAAAAGCCAAGATGGAAGGCAAACAATAAGGTGACGCTGGTTAAAACTACGCCTTGCCGTATACATATACAATTACACGCACACACGTACAACGAAACTACGCCTAAGCTTGTCAGTCGAGCTTTTGAGAGCTCGACTGACAGCTCGCGCTACTGAACGGTGTTGTTTGCAACGTTCCATATTGACATTTATTTAATCTGAGCATGCATGTTGGTCTATTTGACAATTGTTACGGTACTATATTAAAGTTCGTAAGCGGCGCGCCGTTGATAGTATGTTACTTTGTCTTCAACCCAAGATGAATTTTCGAATTCAACGATGATCTAAAATTACAAAAACACCGGGTATTAACGTTGGTTAGCTTCTACAGGTCAGTCGTATGAAGGGTTACGCCTTAATTTGCCTCAAAATAAACAAATATATTTTATGAATACTTTGCGACATTGTTTATAGCCCATTATACTGGAGTGAGGGGCAATAAATTCTTTGTAACGTGTTATGGGCAATAATTTGCATTGTTACTTACAATTTGAGCTAAAATTACCGGCTATTATGTGCTTTAGTTTTAATTTAAGCGTTGAGCTATAAAACTTATTGTGTTGTAAACAATGTCTTGGTCGATTAGTTTAAACGGCATTATAAAGGGAAGGAAAGCGCTGGTTAATCCTCATAAAATAGTAAAACTGATTGTAATATTTACCTTGTGCTGAAGAAGTAAACTTTGGCACGAATTTTGAAATTTAGTAGGACATGGTGAGCTATGATCATCATCATTACCACCTCACATTAAAACATGACTTCATTCACGGCTGGGAATACGCTTCTCTGTTCTTGTGCCCAATCCCAATGCTTCTGGCTAACCTCATCCAGTTTTTATTCTCGGTACATTTGCATCTTGTCACCGGTCAATGAACTCTACCTCTCCCATCCTTGGACGACACTATGTCATGCCTTAATCCATCTGTCATCACTGCAGCTTGCCAGGGGGGTGACCATAAGCTCTTAGAGCGGTATCAATTTGATATCGATTAAGTGATAGATGTATACAAGTCAGATACATCTGTCCCTTATTCGATCTCAAATTAATACCGCTCTAAGAACTTATGGTCACCCCCCAGGTGTCCTGTTAATTTTATTCCGATATCAAAAACCATTATACGACTTCAGGGGGATGACCATAAGCTCTTAGAGCGGTATCAATTTGATATCGAGTAAGTGACAGATGTATATACGTCAGATACATCTGTCCCTTATTCGATCTCAAATTGATACCTCTCTAAGAGCTTAGTATATACATCTGTCACTTACTCGATATCAAATTGATACCTCTCTAAGAGCTTAGTATATACATCTGTCACTTACTCGATATCAAATTGATACCGCTTTAAAAGCTTATGGTCACCCCCCAGATCATGAGATTCTAATCAGTCTATTAGCCTTATGCCAAGCAAGCTATGCTTATGCATCTAATTTAAAACAAAAATTCCCCCAATGATGGCTAAACAAGAAAGAATAATACAAACTATATTTATTCTGCTACAAAAATATCGCAGCAAACGGTACAAAAACAAAGCAATGCCACAGTAAAAATAAAATAGTTATGCAAAATAAAACAGAGCTGCTTCCATAAAAGATCTGTCATCTGGTTATATCACTGTTCATTTAAAATGATAGTGGAAAACTTTATCCTCACTATGAATTTGAAATAAAAAGGAGATATAAAGTGCTTGATATCTACGAATTTCAGGAGCCATTTTGATATCTCAGTTGTAGTTGCAAACGTGTTCGTTTATGTTCTGCATAAAGATTTTTATGTGATTTTTATGAAAAATAGGTATGTTGTTAAATTATTTTTGAATAGGTATGTTGTTAATTTTTTTTTTCTAGTTTTTCTTTGTTTAAACCACAATCAAATATATGATCCTGACTCCTACAAAGAGCTGGTAAACGTAAAAGAATTGAAAACAAAAAAGTCTGTAGGTCATCTGCTATAATATTTCATTGGTTTGTGAGTGTGGGTGTGTTTGTGTATGTGTTATGTGTGTCTGGATGAAATTTGGCACCGATAGATTATAGTATAGAGGATACTTTTTATCCCGGGAATATGTTTCCTCGGGATAATTTTGGACTTTCACGCGGGTGAAGCCGCTGGCAGAAGCTAGTAATATTATAAATGCAAAAGTTTGGATGGATGTATGTTTGTTACTCCATCATGTCTGCACTGCAGAACGGATTTGGATGAAATTTGGCACAAAAGTGGATTATAGTCTGGAATAGCACATAGCCTACTTTTTATCCCGGTAAAATGTTCCCTTGGGATGATAAAACAATTTTCACGCGGGCGAAGCCGCTGACAGAAGCTAGTTGGTACTAATATCAATAAACAGCTGCATTCGAAACCTTACTGAAATCCGAAATGAAAATGAACAAAAGAAATGCTTAATATAACTATAGAAGTTTCGTTTCAACATGGCACTTACGGTATTTACCCTCTTCCAAATATTTATTCGTAGGAACTTCGTGGTACGGCCCAAAGATCCTATAACGTGACACGTGTACCATCATTTCGCTACGAGTATGAAAAATTGATAGTGCTATTCCTTTATTATTATATTCAAGATAAGAATACTTGGAAACATGTTGGTCCTGCTCCATAGAGCAATCCTCAAATTTGTTAGTTTGTATTATATTCATAATTTATTATAGTAACGCTTTATTTTTTTTATTTTTTTGTATCTTTTTATTTAAAAAAAATGACTCGCGCACTGTTCCGTTGTTGTTGAATTAGGTAATTTACCTATGTATGCAATATTTGTAAATATGTGAGAACCATGTTCCTATTTATCAAGTGAATGATTTTACCTGTTAGTGCTTGTAATACTTTATACCTATAACGATGCACCTAGCACTACTATACTACATATAGTAGTGCTAGGTGCATCGTCCTCACGTATATGAATTTATTAATGTATGTACTTTAATATTGTAAAACATTTATATTTATTAAAAGAGTAAGTATTAAGTTTCTTGTGCGTTCTTCTCCATAACAAGCTACTTTTCCGAATGCACGGTAGAATCAAATTTTATTACTTGTAAATTTTAATTTTTAACGTCTAAAAGTGCCGCTTTATGGTCCAATTGAAATAAATACCTTTGACTTTGACGTCCTGTATTGCTCTGTCTCTCTCTCTCCGTGGAACCACGATGGCATTGACATGTCAGAGTAAGGCCCCTTAACAATAAACTACATAATTATGTATCGTCTGTCAGTAGTAAAATATTTTGAGGTTCATAATGCATCACACAATCCAATCTAATTCCGTCTAGCCCTTTCAATCATCGGATAAGAAACGTACGGCGATGCGCTATCGGTACATCGTGGCCATTCCACCCATACGCACTAAACGTTTTGGGAATACTTTCATTGTGCGTACAGCTAAGGAATGGAATTCACTGCCAAAGTCTGTGTTTCCAAAATCAAAATCAAATATTTTAATTTTACATAGGCCTACATGGGCACTTATAAAACGTCGACAAAAGGTGCACGGTTCGGGTTAGTCGTTTCCTATGGAGAAGAACCGGCAAGAAACTCCATGGTTACTCTTTTAAATTGTTTTGTTTACAATATTTCCATGTTACAGCATTAGTAAATTCCTGATACTTACAACATGGGGTCTTAAGTCAAGAGTGAGTAAGTGTGCTTCACCATCGCCACATCATCCCTTACCATTAGGTGAGATAGTAGTCAACCTCGAGCACATCAACAATAAAAAAAAAGTTAATTCAAAAAACCCGACTGCTTAAGAAGCGAACTAAAAAGACTTGAACTAGAAGAAAAAATATGCTGTGCAGTTGGAGGATACAATCCATATTCGCGAGCTGGCTGACCAAAACCAGATGTATTCTCCGACTGCACAGTATGATTTTCTTCTTGTTTATGTCTTTTAGTTCACTTCTTAAGCAGTCGGGTTTTTTGATTGTTTGAATTAACTATATAGTTTTTTTTTTGTTTTTTTTTATAAATAACTTTCTAGTTACTTAATTTTTTTTTATGGAATTAGGTACATTTAAACATATAGGTAAGTGTTATATATTTTTGAAATCACCTTTTAAAATACTTTATTTTGATATACCACAAGAAGGGTTTGGAAAAAAAAATGGGCCAACAATATGGCACCCAAAAGCCGCGATTTTCCTATTTTCCAATTTTAATGTAGCCAGTGACACTCGCAAGGTTAAGACGAATCGATCATCAAAATTGGCCAACGCGTTTGGTCTCTAGTACGCCACATAGGAACAAACATACATACATAAACTTATAAAAAGTAATAAAAACATTACCCCCTTCGGCAGTAGGGTGCAAAAAATGCAGAATAATATCGATTAAGGGTGGCTAAGTCTTGATGGTCTTAGGGTGGGTCATTGACTGCTATTGCCAAACTAAAACGCAACAACTATATCTGTAAGCATTTTAAATGTTTATCACGTCTGAAATAAATTTATTTGTAGCTACGTGTCAGCTATTTGAAACCACCAATATTTATTGGTTGAACAAACTTGCTGAGTTTCAGGCGGCATAAAAGGGTTTCTGATAAACAAATAGATTCATATGTAACATTTGAGCCTTTATTTAGTTTGCATATTGAGCGTGTGCTTTTTAGTTGAATTTAAAGAAAGGAGATCTTATTGATTTATTACAGGCATTCATGGGCATACAGCTATCATTAAAATTACCCAAATTGATAGTGTTAAATAAAATTACAATCACACTAATATTATAAAAGCGAAAGTTTGTGAGTGTGTGTGTTTGTATGTTTGTTACTTCTTCACGCTCAAACGGCTGGACGGATTTGGATGAAATTCGGCACAGAGATAGATTATAGTCAGGAACATAGCACATCACATCATCAGCCTGTTAATGTTCCCACTGCTGGGACACAGGCCTCCACTCTGTGAGAGGGAATGGGCCCTAATCCACCACGCGGGCCCAGTGCGGGTTGGTGGATGTCATAGCACATAGGATACTTTTATCCCGTGAATATGTTCCCTCGGGATAATTTTCGACTTTCACGCAGGCGTAGCTGCTCCGCTGGCAGAAGCTAGTTAGAAAATATTTGTCACCAGCATGGAAATGACTTTAGAGTTACTAACCAATGGCTATTAGCAAGCCTCAGCAAGTTCTTTTTTTTTTGAATTGGGACAATCCCACCGCACTATTCCCAAACCACTGCAACTCCTGAAAGCCAGAATCAACAGTGGCGACCACCAGAAAAGCGCCGAGGCAGTGAAGCTCGACGAAGTCCCGGAGAATGAATTTAACTGTCCCGCAACGAAATTAATCAGAAAAGAAAAACGGTGGAGTAGGAAAAAATACAAACTTCCACTTCCCTCCATATCAAGCAGGAGACAGAACAAACAAGGCCAATAGGCACAAGGGGTCGTTTACAACTGGGATAAGCCCTGTTGCCTAGCACCACGGATAAAAATTATCATTAATATTAATGGGTCTTAACATTGTGAGCTGCTATATTTGTTTGAATGCACGGAAATTTGTTCTAGTTTCCACAAGATCCGTATAGTAAACAACTCCTGATGCAGCCTGTATATTATTCAACATAATATTGCGTTTATTCTGCCAAAGAATACACTCCCATAAGATACGATGTGCAGATTGTACATATTCGCAGTCAGATGTAGAACACTGACATAAAGGCGAGGCAACGAGCATGAAGGAAAATAATTTACTTTTAAAGTTACCATGCCTTGTGAGAAATTGGGCAACATAGTGATCCACCTCCAGCCACGTCCTGGCCAGCCGCACGCGAATGGATTGAAAGAATTGGTGGAGGTGTCGGCCCTTGATGGAAATACCCCATCTACATTGCCATTCGGATAAAAGTTCCTCCCATACGTCAATATGTGGTTTAAATAATCTAGAGATTTTCTCACTGTCACTCCGCGTCATAAAGTCCGCGTCCATGGTATCCCGTGTGGAATAGTACATTGCAGTACGTCGCTGCACTACTGTATGCTTTGCATAAGAATATCAAAGCTAAACGCTGACCTTGAAGTAATTTACGTCGTACCGCCCCTATTGTGGCCCTATCAGCCCAAACAGGAGCCCCATAGCACATACAACCTAAGTAAGTAGCCCCATAAATAGTCTTTAAAGTTAAAAAAGACATATCCCTCGTAGATTTAGATATTCTCAATAAGGCATAGAAGTTCTTTTCTTCTTTTTCACCTTCTATTTTAATATGATCTATAAATTCAAAATTCCTCTCTAACACTAGAACAAGATAGCACGTAGACTGCTCCCTTTTTACGGAACGTTATTAAATTGAATCGTAGGACACGATTTAAGATTACATTTCAAAATGAGTTGATAAGTTTATGCACCTGATGAATTGTTGAGTGGTAACCTCTTCACAACGTTAGTAAATTTGTCAGTGGATGGAAGGTCCAAGGCTGGTTTTCAGGTGGTACAACTGCACACGCTCTGACCTGTTGATGGTAGTCGTTGTGTTCAGCAAAACTTCAGTTGTTTCCTCAATACCGGTGGTGTATCCTCATCAAGTCAGTCAAAAGACGTCTAGTGCTGGGTAAAGGCCTCTTCCAAGCGTAGCCACATCGACCGGTCATGTGCTACTCGCATTCAGTAGACTCCCGTAGCCCTCACAATGTCATCGGTCCCTTGACATTGCGGGTTGCCTACCGTCGCTGTGTTTACCGGTACGCGGTCACCACTCTAGAACCTTTCTGCCCTTCGGCCATCCATTCTGTGAGCCATGTTCCCCGCCCACTGTCACATAATGTTGGCTTGGTATATTTTATTAAATCAATTCTCATATAGTTAAAAGGTCTTTAGAAAGTTAAAATGACTACAAACACAGTGTGCAGCGGTCAAATATTTTCAGCACAATAAAATAGAAAAGCCATCAATGTAGCCATCTCAACTTACAAGAAATTTATACCAATCATGTAGTATTATATGACCTATGTCTAAGATAGAGTTATATTTCATATTTAATCTAGGAGCAATAAATCATTGTTGGCTACTTATTGTTTTGGGCTAGTAAATAAAAGTCGAAAGAGAAAAATGGTTCGTTGTGGTGTTGGCTATGTGTTTCGAAGTTATTGCTTAATGTAGCTGCCTTGATCTTATTACCAGAGATGAGGTCAATGAAATGGAAAGACGTGAAGAAAATCAATCAAATCTTCTTGCTTTGGCACAGCGGCCGATGCAATGTCACGACGATGAAGGTTAAGTCTACTTGGCGCGGTCAGTCTTAAGATGGATGACCATTCTCTATATAAGACATGCGTGTAAATTTCTATGATTTTCGTTACTAACAAACGAAAAGGTAATAAAAAATAAGTGGCATTCATAATTTTGTCGTTATCGCTGTTAAAATGTATCTTTTTAGGCATTATGACACTGTAGCTGAAACGTTAGTTTTAATATCATCCTCAAGAAACAGGATACAACTCATTTGTGATTTAAACATCGAAATAGCAAGATCGGCTCACTAATTACTGACATGTTAGAGATAACATTTAGTCTTCCAATAAAAAATCAAAGTCATATCTTCTTCCAATACAAAAACAACGTTTGTACTTTATCATAGCGGAACTGCGCCTTGACTAGCAATAAATCTGGCTCACAAACACAAAAAACTCACGTCCTCTAACGAGATAGTTCCCCAGACAAATTATTGTTCCGTTTTTCATTTCCAGTTGCCCGTTATAATAGGATTACTTAGTGTAGGTTTTATTGCAGTCAGCTGGCTAGCTAGATCCTAGAGACCCTCAGGAAATTACCACAAACACTGAAAATAATTAAACTATTCAGAGTACATTGCTCTCTTTCATTTTTAGGGCCGCTTAAGAGCCAGCTTAAACCTGGCTATGGATTAATCGCATGTCCAAAAAGCCGAAGGTATTAACTCCCGTGATGTACGGAATACACCGACCTTTTCTCGGCTGGGCAAGCCCTGATTATCTTCAATCAACATATTCCATGGGGACTGGACCACATTTTCGTCCTAAATTGATATTAATTTATGTGGCTAAGCCTCCATGAGTGCTGACCGCATTTCATTACTATTTTCTGCGCAAATTGGTTGGAACAGAACCAAAGGTTTGGGTGAGCCGTACTCTGAAGGACTGCGAAAGGTATGGCCTTGAGGATTATGATTATGAAAATAAATATGCACTCGTGAAAACTTGAGTTCAGTCATATAGCAGGTTGCAAAGGGGTTTTTTTTGCGCGTCCAAATAGTATGTATGTAAGATTCTTTATTACCTAATATCTTACAAATCGCTACACCGATTTATTTAATTCAGACATCGTTAGATGCGTCTTGACCTCCCAGTGTTCTTAAATAGGGGATGTTAAAAAAAAAACATGATGGTGAGTTTTGGGCGCCATATTATGCAGGACTCAATTTTTTTTCACCCAAACTTATCGTGTGGGTTATTAAAATGAAGGGCTTTAAGAGCTCATTACAAAAATATTTTACCACTTGTTAAAAATGATAACTAAAAGGTTGTAAATTATAAAGAAAAGGTTAATTTAAAAATTACAAAAACCCGGCTGCTTAACAAAATCAACAAAAAAATACGGTAATCATGTTGTACAGTCGGAGGATACATATTCGCGAGCTAGCTGATCACCTGACCACCTGAACCTTCGACTGCTCATTATAATGTTCTTCTTATTTACCATATTTTTAGTTCGTTTCTTAAGTAGTCGAATGCAAGCCAATACCCTTGACTGATAATATTTGAAAGTGGGCCAGATAAATATTTGTAAATAGTTACGTATATAAGTGCTAAGTAGAAGACACCAGTTAATACGATCCTAAGAACGTTAGATTAAGACGTCTTCAGGACTCATCAATCTAGACCCTCGTCAGTATTTCGATCCCTCACTGGCGGGATAAATGTTTTCGTACATCGGGTTTTCTTCTAGATATAAGACGATAAGATTTCAAAGTATTAGGTAAGGAGATGACAAGATTCTTGGATCGGATTTCGCGAAGAAGTCTATATATTGAATTGATGATGTTATTAGGACATATTTAGTTTTATTGCCAGTATCAGTTGTTAATCTTTCCACGGTGGAAGTTGATTTCAGAAGCCGGGATCTTTAATAAGAACTACATTACAACTTGCTAATATATTTTTTTCTGTGATACAAGATACAAGCCTTGATGGCGTTTTCGATCGGCAATATAACGAACTTTTTTCGCCTATTTAAAACCTTTATAAGTGGATTTTTCAAAATTCATTCCTTTTTGCTCACTTTCGTTATTTTGGAAACTGTTGTGCAAATACTCATTTTTCTAGACCCAGCGTTTTAGGCTCTGCGCATGAACAGCGCGAAGATACATGATTATTTTATTACTTCAATTTACTAACTTCGAAAGTTAAGTAAATTTCAATGTCTCACTTTACTATAACAAGGATCCAATAGAATTTGTGCACTTAAGGCCGTACCCTGACCAAAAAATCGGCATGAGATATGAGCATTCCTATTGGCCTAGCGGCACTGGTGGCGCATGAATTACGGTAGTGAATACACCCAGATTTTAGAATAAAATCTTTATAAAATCGAATATTGTTCTTTTGAAAAAAATAAAACTTACAAAATGTTCGTTATCAAATTGTCTACCTATCCATTAGTGTTAGTATAAAAAATAATTATTGAATACTTTATGAGGAGATGCATGCTATCAATAATTATTTCACATTTTTATGGTTTTGTTGGAAGGAGATTAGTGACACATATACCTCTTTAAAAAAAAAGTGAACTACCATTTTAGAATCAACATTATGTAGAAATTTAATGTATTTTTATTAATTGATATTTCTTTTTAAATAAAGAGTAGATAGCTCTTAAAAACTGCACAAAATTTGACTAGCGTGGCGTTTTACTCGGGGAGGCGCCTTAAACCCGTTATGGCTCACTTATCACCATCATTTTTGAGCTAAAACATGACGTGGAGTATCCGTGGTGACACGCCAATCAATCATAGCAATCTGTCACGATCGGTGTCCCCTTTCTGACCAGCACTCATGGGTCATATCTCACTTTCATGGCCATTTATGGCAGAATTCGTGATATCCTCCCAGCTTTTATTTAAAATAAGAGGGCATTGTTTGGTCGAACTTTAGGCGATATATACACCCCAATGCTAACGCAGTACTGGCCGTGCGCCCACTCGATGCCAAAATATCAAAATTGAACCTCCTTTTAAACAGTTTTGTTTGCAAAATATTATTTGATTTACATATGTAATGTTACTTATGAAGAAATACCAGCCATCAATTTTTCTGTGTAAAAATATTTTTAAACATCTTGGATGTTTGAAAATATATATCGCTTTGGAGGAGTTTCAAAAATTTTTAAAGCAAAACTATTAGTTACACGGAAAAACCTTGTGTTCAAAATTATGTACATTTAGGGAATAACTTTCTATTTTTATAATGATGTCTATAAAAGGCAGCGAACGCGGCTGTATCGGTCATTTGCTCGCTGGCCTTCGTAGAGTGCGGTAGTTGTCGACGTGATTTGTTATTGTCTGTCAAATCGATTCAAGTTGATAAGGGTGTTATTAAGCTCTGTAAGTACATGCTATTTTGTTACTGTGTGATTGGTGTCTTATTTCTTTTAATCAATGGTGTTATGAGCGATAAATCAGATTTGTAGGGTACTTTAATTTTTGTTATTAAAATAATTAAATGCGTTCAAGATTGTTTGTTTTTTTTTAAGGGAATTTACTTCTGAAACCTTATTTCAGAAGTGGGATTCTTTTCCGAAAGAAAACGCCCACTAAATTCTGCTATTGATTTTTAGTATCGGTTAAAAAAAATAAATAAAAAATAAATAAATAGGACACCAAACAAACACTTTATTTTAAAAACCTTGGTACTTGTTTTTTTGATTTGACATGGCCGATAGCCGGCATGAATCTCGTGACAGGTCACGTCGACACGATAGGTATCGCAGGTCTCGGGATAGGTCTCGGGATAGATCTCGAGATAGGTCTCGGGATAGGTCTCGGGATAGGTCTCGGGATAGACTTCGGGATAGATCTCGTTCGCGAAACCGCACTCGCTCCAGGAGTAGAATTTATCACACGAGTAGATCTCGATCGAACAGTAGGGTGCGCCCGCGATTTAATCTAGGCGATCAAAATGTAACAATGCAACAAACATTACAATCGATTCTATCTCGTTTAAATACGTTAGAAACAGAACGCTCGACCTTACGTAATGCGACCGAGTTTCATAGCCAGCTAGTTCAGCATAGCACGCCTATAAGGTCTCACACTCCCCCGATCAGTGAATTACAGAACGCTCAGGCCCTTCAGGCCAGAAACCCGATACCTGAAACTTTGTTACCTAGTTCAACGGCCACGTTAAATATACCCACGGCCGAGAGCATTACGACCGAGGTGCCGAGTGTCGATACACACCCCCGTAACGAACAATCTGTGACTGATTCAGCGCGGATATTAGCTGAAGCGATTCGATCGATAAATTCGGACAAAACTCAAAAATATTTCGTATCTAACTTCGATCCTACTATCAATGACATAGATGTGTGGTGTGAGGAAGTTGAAAGAGCCAGAATTTCTAGTAACTGGGGAGATTCGGAGTGTCTATCGCGTGTATCGATATGCCTTAAAGGGGACGCACGCACCTGGTTAAATGAATGGGTGACCAGTGACCGAACGTGGACCAATTTCATTAACGAGTTTAAGCCTTTGTGCCCACGGAAACTCGATTACGCAAATATTCTTTATGATACGATGCATACGACTTCTGATAAGTACAGCACATATGCTGAGTATGCGAGAAGGACGTTACTACGCCTCAAGATAGTTAAGGGACTAAGTGACGAACTGATGACTTTGATAGTCATACGCGGTATAACAGACGCTCAGGTTAGGGCTGCGACCGCCAACGCTAATCTAAAGTTACACGATCTAGTTTCATTTTTATCTATTTACACCAAACCTTCGCGCGCTAAATTAGAAAATCGGAACCATCCTTCCAAGCCATCGAATAATAACCGTTCATCAAACTTAAAATGTTTTGCCTGCGGAAGACTGGGACACAAATCTAACGCTTGCCCCAAGAAGCTCAAAGCTGATCAGGCGTCTATTATCACCCCGGATAGTACCAATAAATTAGCCTGTGGTTTCTGTAAAAAACCGGGACATAGTGAGGATGTTTGTTTTGCTAAAGAAAGATCAGGCTCACGTAATAAGCGTAACATAAATTTATGTTCTACCCCCGTGGCAGGTTCTTCGCAAAGCAGCGACCTTAAGACTGCAATTATTCAGGGCATCCCTGTCGATGTTCTTATCGACAGTGGAGCCTTAAATGTCTCATTAGTCTCGTCTGATGCATTGAAACACTTTACTTGCGAACGGAAACCTCGGCACTGTGTTTTGAAAGGAATCAGCGACTCTACTATCCAAACCGACTCCTACGTTACGTTAACTATTGAGTTTGATGAAATCTCTATTGAAGCCGACTTTGTCGTAGTGCCAGGCTCTTGTATGTCTACCCCCGTTGTGATAGGAACCGATATCCTTAACCGTGACGGTATCACGTACGTGCGTACTAGGGATAGGCAGCGTCTAAATCGAGCCGTTGGGAGGGCCGTCCACGCAGTGTCCGATGACGACTTACGGATTAACACACCTCTTCAGGGTGCTGAACTCGAGTGTCTTAAAGACTTAATAAAACAATTTTCGAAATACCTCATATCTGGCACTGCTTCGACTACCGTCTCAACCGGTAAAATGACTATAAAGGTTACAGACGATACACCTGTTGCTTACCGACCTTACAAACTTTCACACTCGGAAAAACTCAAAGTTCGAGAAATTGTGAGCGATTTGAAGGATAAGGGTATCATTCGTGACTCCACCTCTGAGTACGCCAGCCCCATAATATTGGTAAAGAAGAAGGATGGTAGCGACAGGATGTGCGTCGACTATAGGGCACTCAATCGACTAACTGTTAGAGACCGGTACCCATTACCATTGATTGACGACCACATAGACAGGCTGGGCAACTTTAAATACTTCAGCAGCCTCGATATGGCTACAGGGTTCCACCAAATAGCCATTGAAGACGATTCAATTCGTAAAACTGCGTTCGTCACGCCGGAAGGACATTATGAGTACCTTCGAATGCCTTACGGTTTGACGAACTCTCCCATAGTCTATCAGAGAATCATTAATAACACCCTTCGTGAGCATATTGAGGCTGGCAACGTGTTGGTATACGTCGACGACGTACTCTGTATGAGTAACACAGTCAATGAGGGGATCAGCTTATTGAGAAAGGTTCTGGAAACGCTCACTGGGTCGGGTTTTTCGATAAACTTGCGAAAGTGCTCTTTCCTGTCTACTGAAGTTGAGTAATTGGGGCGCGTAATAAGTCAGGGTCAGGTTAGACCGAGCCCCCGAAAGATTCAAGCACTTGTAGATGCGCCGACACCGCGTAACGTAAAACAAGTCCGGCAGTTTCTAGGTTTGGCGGGGTATTTCCGACGATACATTAAGGATTACGCCACTAAAACCGCTTGTATAACACGCTTAATGAAAAAGGAGGTCGCCTTTTGCTGGGGTCCAGAGCAAGAAGGGGCTAGGCAAGAGATGATAGACTGCTTGACTAAATCACCAATACTATCCGTCTTCGACCAGTCCCTACCTACTGAAGTACATACTGACGCCAGCAGTGTTGGTTATGGTGCAGTACTAATGCAGAAAAAGGTCGATGGTACGAAGCATGTAGTCGCTTACTATAGTAAAGCCACCCAGGGCGCCGAGAGCAGGTATCACTCATACGAGCTGGAAACTTTGGCTGTCGTAAGGGCAATCCAAAAATTTCGCCATTATCTTGTCGGCATAAACTTCAAAGTCGTCACAGACTGCAACGCCCTTAAAGCCACCAAAAATAAGAGGGACCTGCTTCCGCGCGTCGCCAGGTGGTGGATCTATTTACAAGATTTTCATTTTGATATCGATTATAGAAAAGGTACTATGATGACACATGCAGACTACCTTAGCCGAAACCCAGTCCCAGATGCCATAGTGCATCAAATATCTAGGCCACGCAATTGGGCACAAATCGCTCAATCTGCAGACGATGAGACGCAAGGTCTTCTGCAGAAGTTACAGGACGGAGAGTTAGACTCTCAACGGTACGTCCAACAAAACGACCTCCTCTATTATCGATATACGCCAGTGGGAGAGGAAGCTAGACTCCTTTGTTTTATTCCCAAAGGACACAGGTTAAGTTTACTAAGAATTTTCCATGACGAACACGAGCACGTCTGTGCGGAGAAAACTCTTGACTTAATCATTAAGTACTTCTGGTTCCCCGGTCTTCGTCAATTTGTAGCAAAATACGTAAAACATTGTCTTGTCTGTATATCAAGTAAACGTGTTCCTAGAGCCCCTCACCAACCAATTACATCCTGGGAAAAGCCTAGTACCCCTTTCGAAACATTACATACGGACGTACTTGGTCCACTACCCGAATCTGAAGGATATAAGTTTGTTTTATTGGTGGTTGATTCCTTTTCGAAGTATTGTTTGTTATATCCCATTCATAAACAAGATGTGAGTGAGCTTAAACGCACGTTTACCAACGTAATTTCACTCTTTGGTGCTCCCAAACTTGTAGTGGCTGACCGCGGACGAATGTTCGAATCCTCGGGATTCTCCAAACTTTTAACTGAGTTTGGCTGTAATATTCATTTCATAACGCCCGAAATGCACAATGCTAACGGACAGGTGGAAAGATACGTTAGGACTGTTTTAAATATGATTCGTATTGAATCAAATCATAAGCACTCAAAATGGTCGGAACAACTGTGGAAACTCCAACTTGTTCTGAACATTACCAAGCACAAGACAACGCAAACTTCAGCTCTGAAGCTCTTGGTTGGCACGGAAGCCACCATACCTGTCGTTCGGACACTAGTTCGTGATGTCGCGGTTGAGATGTCTCAGAATCGTGAAAGCCGGCGGGAGCTGGACAGAACCAGAGCTCACCAACTGCTGACCCAAAACCAAGCTAAACAAGACGCTTATGTCAACCGACAGAGGCGAGCACCACGCATTTTTAATGTTAACGATCTGGTTTTTGTAGTCAAATACTCCCAGTCTACAGGCAAACTAGACCCTGGAATGCGTGGACCATATCGAGTGATCAAAACACTACCCAGTGGCCGTTACCAGCTGAAACTCATTAGTGGTTCATACGGCAAGACCACTCAGGCAGCCGCAGAGTACATGGTGCTCTGGAACGGTGAATGGTGTCCAGAGTCGTGTGCAAGTTTTTTTGAAGGTGAGTTATGATGGCCCTACACATGTGCGGTCTTGGTAAGTCGCTCTGCCATGATCATGTTTATCTTAATAATTTTTAGTCCCTTTTTGCCACGTACATTTCAGTTTCTCAATTTGGCCTTTTACATACTCAAATATGAGTTGTGAAATGGTGGCAGATCGGCTTACTTACATGCACTCACGGTGATCGTTTGGGCCGGACGTGCGATTCAGTGATGCCTCCGTCCGCATTGGTACGTATAGCGTGAAAAATGATTTTGTGTGCAGGACGTGCGATTCAGTGATGCCTCCGTCCGCATTGGTACGTATAACGTGAAAAATGATTTTGTGTGCAGGACGTGCGATTCAGCGATGCCTCCGTCCGCCCCAAAATCATGTGGCATAGCTTATGTGTATAGCTTATGTGTATAGCTTATGTGCTATTAACTAATGAGAAATATGTGATGGAACGTGCGATTCAGTGATGCCTCCGTTCTGATAGACATACCTATAGTGAGAGGTATTGGTCTATGATGAAAGCGTTGACGTGCGATTCAGCGATGCCTCCGTCAACCTCAGACAGCGGGGACGCCTTCTGTCTGATTTGTTCACAGATGCAGTTCAACACCACCGATAAAGCGACATGGGCCGATGTGAAGACTGAGTAATAAAACAATGGAAGCTCTGGATGGATGCTTATTTTATTAGTTGCATGTTTTGTATGCTTACACTTGATAAACTTAAGGCAAGTTTTAATTGTGGTAATATTTCAGATGATGAAGTGTGTGATCCCGGTGCAGGGTCATCATCAGCATCCATACCACCTAGTGCTGAAGCGACCAGGAGCAGCGAAGAACACACATCTGCAGACTCGGACCCGGTAGGAGACGAGCATTACGAGGACCGCGCCGAGGACGACGCTACGTCGGGATAGGCCGATTTAGGGAATAACTTTCTATTTTTATAATGATGTCTATAAAAGGCAGCGAACGCGGCTGTATCGGTCATTTGCTCGCTGGCCTTCGTAGAGTGCGGTAGTTGTCGACGTGATTTGTTATTGTCTGTCAAATCGATTCAAGTTGATAAGGGTGTTATTAAGCTCTGTAAGTACATGCTATTTTGTTACTGTGTGATTGGTGTCTTATTTCTTTTAATCAATGGTGTTATGAGCGATAAATCAGATTTGTAGGGTACTTTAATTTTTGTTATTAAAATAATTAAATGCGTTCAAGATTGTTTGTTTTTTTTTAAGGGAATTTACTTCTGAAACCTTATTGTACATAAATCAATAGTAAATATTTTTTTTTTCAAAGTTTTTAACCTAGCCGTTACTAAGGAGTATGTATGCTTTAGAAAACTATCGTTTTACGGCACTAAAGCGTATGTAGGCCCTTAATGCAATGCAGTACCAACTTTGAGACTGATAAACTTTACTAATAACTCTAAGATATAATGTAGGTACAACAATGTCAGGTGCCTGTATTAGGTAATCCTGTATCATAGGTAGCAGGGGCTCAAGGAATATCTAAAACCGGCCAAGTGCGTGTCGGGCCACGGGCAGTAGGATTTTTTTTATCGTTGGTAGGCTTGCGCTTGACCACTATCTCACCTGATGGTAAGCGATGATGTGGTCGAAGGTGTACACCGAACACGTTTGCCTAGAAGTAACCCATTCACTTTTGACTTAAAGACCCCTAGATTGTAGCTATCGGGAAAAAAAAAGTAGGTTCCGTAGTTGTACAATAATGCGGACTAAGAGAGAGATAGAAAATGGTTTTTTGTTGTTTCTTGGACATTTAAACGGTTTTAGCGGATCAGAGCGTCTTAAAATGGGCCACATAGGATGATGGTAACTGAAGCAGGAGTAATGAAATCCAACTTCACAAGTGAAGTTCGAAAACTTATATTTACTACCTGTTTTACACAACTAACGACGTTAAATAAAATTATTATTTTTTACTTTGCAAGTACCTACATTTTATAAGTTGGTCGACTATTACTCGTAAACTTGTAAAGCCTACTTAGCTGTGATAGTTTTCTTTTTAAATTCGTTATATATACTACTAACTAACAACCACTTAGCTGGCAGGGGGGGGGGCACTTGACTCAAATATAAATAAGGAATTTATAGGTTATATTTACGCAAACAGATCCTTGAATCGAAAAATTGTTTTCACAGACCCGTAATATTTTTGAATGGCCTAATCCAACGATACACACCATCGAATAGACTAGAAAAAAATAAACATCCCCGCTTTACGTGTACTCCTGTACACGTAAAGTGGGGAACATCCCCACTTTACTGTAAAAAATGGTACGCAAAAAGAAAGTTTTTTTCATGATTTTATTTTACCACTTTGTGGGCGTGAATAATATGTATATCCATGCCAATTATAGCTTTCAAGTACTAAGAGTCTCTGAGCTAAGCTGCGGATGGATAGACGGACATGGCGAAACTATAAGGGTTCCTATAGAAATCCTTAACATTAGAATAGTGACAAGGTTATATTGATTTTAATAGTCATTTGTTTGATTATTACACAACATGAGGATACATAAAAATATTCATTAAAACAAGCTTTTTCGTATTCTTCTCAGCAAACCCTTTCAGTTGATACCCATATCATGACAGTGCACAAAAAATAACTAGTCCACCATCTTAGGCCGTCCGCTATATTGGATTTAGAATGACGTCACTTAGCTAACCATGCATTGTCATCCAAACTAAACGTGTATGCAAAATTTTATCTTAATCGGTGGAGAATAAGTGCTTTAAAATTCAGTTGCAAGATTTGATCCATTTGAAATAAAAGCTTGTAAAATGACTCTCTCCAATGCAACTTATACACCCCAGGAGAAAATAATAGTCAATTACCTACAGAGTAAGACACGATCATAACTCCACTCCCGAGACGAGCGCCATTATTAGAATCCCGGGCTTATATCACTCACATTCTTCAACTAGGCGTCTACCATTTATCTTCCAAGGCTAAGTTTCCTCCATATTCAGCCTAAAGACCAAAGGTCAAGCCATTTATTATACCATTTGGATCGAAAACAATTCAGCATTGGGTGGCGCTTTCCAAAAACCAAAAAGTTAGCAACTTGATTTACCGCCCGGGGCCAAAGTGCAAAATTAAATCGTACCAAGAAAACAAAAACATAATAATTTATTAAGGTTTCATTACGATTCTGGTCGCGTTCGCTGTTCAGTTGAAGCAAAAAAATATAAAGTTGAGTAGTTGTTTACGAAAAGCTGCGTATAGCCGTGTTTATTAATTTATTTGCAGGCACGCACGCCGCTCTGGGATGTGTTGAGTTGATTCTAGGTATGATTTTATACTTGCTTTTCAAGACTTAGTATACAAAGATATTTGCCGTGTTCCTACTAGGTAGGTAGTAAGCGTCCATAACCTAACTAATAAATTAAAGGATCGCTGAGTGACTTGTTTCTTAGAACTTTATGCGACGTCTTTAATGCTTCTCTTTTACTGCAAATTTTTAATTCGGTCTGAGAAAAATATTTGTTATGTTTTATATAAAGAATTTCCGTTAGTTATTTAATAATATTTATACTAAACATATATATTTTTAATTGCAGCCTGCTTAGGGTTCACAAAAATAGCACTGAAGTGCACTGAAAATGCAAGACAAATTTGTGTTTCCGTTTATGTAGTTAAATCATCGCATTGGCGTATTATAGGTAGCTGTAAAGGTGTTATTAACGAAATTTTAAATACATAAATAAAATAAACAGCGTTATTTTCATTATTGTTGTTGAGTGTATGCTTAACAATAGAATGCCTAGCGTTTATTATTTTTACAAAGTGTATAATAGTTATTTGAGCATTTTCAATAAAATTTTGAACAATGGTTATCCAAAATTTTAAACAAAGCTATTATTTAACAAGCAATATCATTCAATACTTATTTTAAAAAAATATACGGCGATTAATGGCGTGGAAAATTTTACAAACACATTGTCTTAATAGAATAAATCTGTTGTAAACAAAATATAAAATATTTATTCACAATCTGGTCCAACTATTTATTCAAATAAGTGACAAGTAGTAACTGTATTGAAAAAGTTACGCGAAAAACAACCAACCGATTCCAATTTATTTATTCACGTCGCTTAAAAATGTTTATCCATAACATTTTATTTAAAACGTCAACCATTGAAAACGTTTTAAACCCCATTCATTGGCGTTTAAAAATCCTTTTCACAGATGAGCTAATCGGGCAAATAAAAAATAATTGCTACAGTTCGACCCTTTTATTACGACAATCATCATGTAGGTAGGTCACGTTACAGAGATATGAGCTTTTTTGCGAATGTGGCCCCAAACGGGGACACCTCTACATTAGGTGTTATCAGAACACTTTAATGGGGGCATAAAGTTGACATTACATTCCAAAATTGCGTTCACAAACGTACTTGAGTCGTATGTTACGATTCAAGCCCTCACTTAACTAGAGGAGCGTTTTGGCCAGAAGGGTTGTTAAGGAGTGGTACCTAGGTTAATAATGTAGACAGTTTTCATTAGGCCCTCGCATATTTTATTTGGACCTGCCGACGGTTCGCAAATTACTCGCATAAGAGCCTAAAGCCTCGTTTGTCTTGTACGGGATAATTTAAGTGGAAATAATTTTGCAAGACAGACTAATTAAACCTGAATTAATTAACTAAGTAAATATAAACAAGTATTTAAAATAGGGCGATGTGTTTGATGAACATTCCTGAAGTATATTATAAGCTTTTGTTTTGTTTAACTGAGAGGATGAGGAACTCTCGAGCTCGCTGTTGAGAATTAGATGAAGGAGGTCGATTGGAATCAAATTGTAGCGTAAATTCAATATTGTTTCCGGTTCTGAGAGTTCTTTAAAAATGAGGAAATGTTATTGTTTATTTTCTTTAGAAATCAAGTTTATGAAGTAAGACATTATTTTCGAAATAAGCTATTTTCCTGTTCCTTCTTCTTGTATATTTATTATATGTGTGTACATTATTTGCACAATAAATAGTTCATCATCTGCCTGCCCTTGTCCCATGTTACTAGGGTTCAGCGCATCACGTTTTCTGGAAGTTTTAGGAATAAGTCCGTCTATGGACCTGTATAATATGTTGCATGAAGCTTTAATAAATATATGTATAATAAAATAAAATTAAACAAATGTCGGCATTAAAAGTTTCTTATGTCCTAATTCAGCCAAGCTTCACCCAAATCCGTTCAGGCATTGAATACTGTGGTATGCTACTTAATATACCAACATTTAGTGGCAAATTGTTATGATGGATCACCTATGAAATGTAAAAGACAAAGGAAATATGGCATTCTTTTACCGTCCGTTGATTAATTTATCAAGCGCACGTTTTGCATATAACAAAATATTCAGTAAATCCGCCTTTTCCTTGCAAGAAAAACAGGATTCCCGAAGAAAGCTTTAAAGGTGCTCGACAAACAAAGATATTACCATAACATAAATAAATCTCAAAGCGGGTTCCTTCGGTTAAAATCTGCTTCACAACCATTGAAATAGAGGAATGAACTGAGCATGAGCAACGTTTAAAAAAAAAAGAATGAAAGAAATTAAAGAAAATTAAGAATGACTACATAGAATATCTTACTGTATTGGTTCTGCTGGACTTCAGCAGTGCTTTTAACTCAGTTGACTTTGACATACTCTTAGGAATCCTTTACTCTCTTAATGTCTCTGCTTCGGTAATTGAATGGTTCAAATCTTATCTTCGGGGCCGCTCGCAGTCTGTTCGAGCCGATGAGGACTCCTCTGACTGGTGTGACTTGACTGCGGGCGTTCCCCAGGGTGGCGTCCTCTCTCCTCTCCTATTCTCAATTATCAACCTAACCTAACCTAACTTCTAACTATCATCTCTATGCAGACGACTTGCAGCTATATCGACATTTTAAAGTGGGTGATCTGGTTGGGGCTGTGTCTGCCATCAATAGTGACCTTGAAAATATTAACAAGTGGGCAAAATCCTTTGGACTCTTACTGAACCCAACCAAATCTCAAGCGCTCATTGTTGGTGGTAGATACATGCTCAGCCTTTTAAATCACCAAGCCCTCCCACCAGTAGTTTATGATTCAGTGCCCATATGCTATTCGAAAAGCGTGAAAAACCTAGGCGTCTATATGGATACTAACCTCTCTTGGGAGGTCCATGTTGCTGATGTAAGTAAAAGGGTCTTCTACTCTTTTCAGTCTCTTAAACGTTTCCAAAAATTCTTACCATTTCGCACTAAGGTCACTCTTGCTCAATCTCTTCTTCTACCGCTCATAGACTATGCGGATGTCTGTTTTCTAGATGCAACGGAGGTACTCCTAAATAAACTCGAGCGATTGCAGAACTTGTGCATCCGCTTTATTTTTGACCTCCGCAAATACAACCACGTGTCGGAATTTCGGACTAAATTGAAGTGGCTGCCGATTCGGCGTCGTCGAGATACCCATATCCTATCTCTCCTCTATACTATCCTACACAATCCTAATTCTCCTCAATACCTTCGTGAACGCTTTGAGTATTTTGTCCCGAGGGGTAAACCCTGTGGCACTTCCACTTCTCTTCTCCTTCGTACCCCACGTCACACTTCCAGCCGCTATGATGGCTCCTTCTCTGTTACTGCAGTGCGTCTCTGGAACTCTCTACCACATTCCCTACGCGACAGCCCTTCTCTGAATGTCTTCAAGAGGAAAATCAAGGATCATTTTCTTTCGGAATGACATAATATTAGTATATGTATGTTGTATATTTTGTACTTATGTATGTATGTATTTTTTGTACTTATGTATGTATATTTATGATTTATATTATATTATTCTAAAATTGTACACTGGACTACTTCTCTTCTTTTGTAAACTCTCTCTCTATCATTCTAAGGTTTGCTGGTAGAAAACTCTTCTTTGAGTTAAGCTCGCCTTTGTACATCAACTTTATAATCACTCCTGTTGTATATGTAATTTTTTGTGTACAATAAAGAATTAAGAATTAGAAAGAAACTTAGCGCTATTGCGCGGCCAACCTGTCTTTTTTCTGTAGGTCCTACTGACGAAGTTGACACTGCAAGCTTGTGACGTTGTAACGTTGGATCGGGTTCGGTAAATAAAGCACAAGATCCCAGTATCATCATTATCATCATATCAGCCGAAAGACGTCCACTGCTGGACATAGGCTTCCTCCATCCACCACATTGACCGCTCCCGTGCGTCTCGCATCCAGTGGATCCCCGCAACCCAGTATACTATTGGTTTTATCCACTATTTTTTACCGAAACATGTCACAATGAAAAATATTTAAAAGTAAAATAAGGTTGCAGTTGGCTGGTCAACTTACAATCATATTTTTACGTTGCGGGTTGAACAACAAAATAATGAAAAGGGAATGCCTGTCACTCGGTAGGGGTGCAGGCCAGCCAGCCAACTCCACACCTCGAGGCTCTGTCTCAGACAGACAGCCTCAGCCAGGCGGACAGACAGCCTTAGCCGAATGGATAGCCCTAGCTGAACGGTCGGCCCTATATCAACTTCACGCCACTTTGTTCGTGGAGGAAAATGAGTCCAGCGTGGGCAAACAGTCCACGCCTGGATCACACCACAACAGCAACAAACAACACTCAGGTCGCCGGCACACTGACTCTGATCACACCAAACAGCAGCACACAAGCAGCTCCCAAGCAGCTCCCTTGGTCGCCGGGACGCACTTACGCGTCCCAAAGCAAAACCGGCTACTCTCACAAGCAAAAATCAGCCCACAGGAAATCTCCTTTGTCAAAGCTTCGCCCCAAAAAACACGTGACAATCAGGGCACGGTGCGCACCCGTCCTCCGATGCCAAGAAAAAGAGCGACCACGGCTTCTCAAGAAAGGCAAAAAGTCAAGTTGCGTTTAGCACACATCGCACAAAAATCAAAACAAGATTACTACTTCAAATAATCATTACAAATAAAAAAATCTTAAAGAATTCACACTGAACCCTTCAGTGAAATACACCATCCTGGCTCCTAATCCCAACCATCAAAGTATTCAAGTTCAATTAAAAATAAATTCTATAAAAAAAAACAACAATGACATCGCCGATGGAGGACGAAACGCACTCTCCGCGGCATTTAACAATTCGAACTCCAATGCGTTGACATCTCTAGCAAACGTCAGATGTCAAAAGTCAAAAAAAAACAATCGGACATAAATTTTAGAGGTATGATAAGTGATTTCAAGTTGAATGAATGAATTCCAGGTCGGATAAAAAAGGTGTTACAACGTGTACAAATTCGAATTCTAGAAAAAACATTACTCTCTCACAGGGAACACTCAGTCCATTCCTCTGTCTTAAGTACACAACGGCCTTGCATTGGGATCACAAAATAATATTGAGTTCAACAATAAGTATTCAGCTTGAAAAACTTCAGATCCATCAAAGAAAATGGTTCCGTTGCCTATTAAATAAGTTGCAATATAATCAAGGGCATGGAAAATTTAGGAAAAGATGGATAGCTTATTTATAAGCCTTCACGGGCTAAGCCGCTTAACTGTAGCTTAGGTTTATCAGAATTATTATGCGCACAGCTAAAGTGTGGCATTCTTTACCAGAGTCTGTGTTTCCTATCATTTATAACCTGAGAAGCATCTTCTGCACGCTCATTCCCTCTTAGGCCTGCCCCCGTATCATGACGTATCAAAACTATAATGGTTCGACTGAGAAAAAGGGACAGATATATACAAGTCATATACATCTGTCCCTTACGCACACGGGAAAAAAACTTGTTCTAAGAGGTTATGGACACCACCCTGGTCCATATCTCTCATCAGGTGACATCGAGATCAAGAGCTGACTCACTGACATTACGAAATGAGGAAAAAAATATGACCCAAACTAGTTTTATATTCAAGAACATTGATGCGCGGATATCGATTTAAAACTAGTTTTGATTAGGGATCGTAATCTGAGAGTATTCGAGATATAAACTTGATCACCTGTAATTAGTCGCTATGTCAAACTAATTTTTACAAGGTCTGAAAGGAAGAAGAGATTATGAAGGAAAGTTATCTGTACAAGTAATACAAAAGGCAAGTGGTTTATATGTACATACCTTCAGTTGGGCAATTAACCTGTGTATAACCGTTAACTCTGTGTGACCTCTCCCACCTCCAATCTGTAGGGAACTTATATACTTTTATCAGCAAGCATTATTTTCACGATAATAGGTCCCACCCTTCCCTTTAAAGGCATTCTAGGCTGCCTTTTTCCTAACCTAGTCGAGGAATTTCCTTTGTCTCGATTTAACTAGATGCCTACTTTAAAGGAAAATGCTTTGCTTATCCTAAAACTAACAAAGACTTTGAAATTGCTGATTCTCGTTTATTTTCATAGGGATACAAAGGAATCTATATTAAGATCGGACTTTAAAATAAATAACAGGATTAAGGATGAAATAGATTATTCTGTTGGATAGTTTCATTTTGTTGGAAATCAAATGGCATACGTCCGTCTGCGCGAGCATACGGCGCACTAGAAATACAAGGTGATGTACTGACCCTTAGATATACCATGATCATAATAAAACTGTGTCTTCCCTTTTTATGATATAATATTTTTTTTGTAAGTAAAAGAGCTGTATTCACGAAACAACTGCCGACAAACTGTCCTGCAGTTTGGCAGAAGATATGTATGATACCCACAGATGTAAATATTGTTGAAATAAAAAATAAAAAAATTTGATTATTTCAACAAAGACATATATTTTTGGACCATTTCTTTGTATGACCTCTGGCGAACCAGTAAAACTTATATGGGAATACTAGAGATTGACAAGCGTCCTCGTCCGCGAATTAGTAAAAATTTGCTAATGTGTTTCCTGGATAGAAATAACCTATTACTACTAATCTGTGTCATGGTGTACCTGAGTTTATTAATTGAAATCTGTCGTTGTGGCGCGATTGATTAAGAACTATCTAATCGTATTTTCTAATCGATCATTATAAGGATAGGAAAAAGGTGTAAGCTACATCTTCCCTTTTCACTATCACCCATCAAATTCCTTCCAGAATATCAAGCAGAATTACCAAAAAGTAGGTCAGCAGAGCTCGAATTCCACGTGAAACAGTGCCGAGAGAAATCTTTTATCTAACTCGTTAGAAGTGCACGTGTACGAGAGGTACACCGGTAAAGAGACGGTAAATCTTTTCCTTTAGCGGCAAACACACCAGTTTAGGTACAGATTTACTCTTCTTATTTACTGACAGTTCGTAACACCTTGGGGGTAAGAAGAAGGAAAGTTAAATGGGAAACAAGTACGTAGTAATTCTAAAATACTGTAGTTTTGATACTACAATCAAAACTACAGTATTTTAGAATCATGATTCATGAACAGCATTAAGATTGAAGAGTGGTACCCCAGCACCTGAAGCCAAGTTGACAATCTACAATCGATAACGCCAGTAGAAAACGAATCAATTTATGGGAATGACACATCTGAACGTAAAGTCACGTGGTCAGTCCAAACAAATAGAAGCGTTAACGATTGTAGAAAGAGATTGGATACGAAACTTTTGTAACTTGGATAGGTGGGGGCATTTTAGACATCCATTGGTGGAGGTGACCACTCACCATCAGTTGGATCGCTTGCTTTGTTGCCCAATGCTTGACATAAACACTGTTTAAATTTGTTTTTAATTTTTTGGAAGCGGGTTCTCCCCCAGTAAACTGTAACTTTAGTAGGCTCTTATTTTCCTCCTTCAATTTTATTCATCTTTATACGCAGGTACCTAAATCGGAACAGCAAAAACCATTCAACATTTTTGCAAAACAAGAGGCGTCAAAAACGAAATCCTCCCAACTCAGGGTGTCCGGACACAAACTCATTAAAAACTTCTGCTAAAAAGGGGGAAGTCTGAATTGGCGACTGGCCAAATTAAATGTTGATAAAAAAATTAAGCTCCTATTTGGGTTGGACCATGCAATTATACAGGCGATAAGATTAGACCCATTTTAGACGACACCGAGGATCATTTGCATGAATTAGTTTGAGTTGACATGGCAAAAAAGTAGCGGAGCCGTGACAGACGTGACGAGGAAGTGAATGGCGAATCACGGCGGCTCCTGCTTTAATTAAAAACGCTTTATGATTTTAAATCAAGCCTTCAGCAATCAAGAATGTAGCTTTATAATTTTTCGATTGGGGGAGTTGTTTAACAGGGGCGAATGGGGGAGGCAGAATTTGATTCCGACGTCTCGGGATTAAAATTGGATTAGACGATTACTACCTTACACTTAACTGGGTACATTTGATTTGTGCATAGGTATATTGATTGATGTCCCAATATTGACTGATTGATTTATTAGGAACAACGAAATTTTCAGAAGGAAGAGAAGTTCAAGTTAATTTTTTGACTAGTTAAACTGAATGTGAATGAATTTTGAATTTAACATCTAGTTCGGACATTGGAATTAATATTTATTTCGGGATATTTACCATGTATATTTAGATTTTTGCTGAGAGCTCGATATTTCGGCACCGTTACAAGCGCCATGATCACGAAAAATACATGGTAAATATCTCGAAACAATTATTAATTCTAATGATTGTGACCATGTCAGCTAAAAAACTTATAGTTCTGACATATTGGGTACTAGACCGACCTAAGTTGTTATTAACTGTTTTGATAAAAGTTTGTAGTACAGCAATTCAAACGTTATTTGCTACATAAATCTTAACAACAATAATACCCAAAGAAAATGCTTCGTCACACTTAATATTTTATTCTTACTGAAGAATTCAGCAATAGTGCTGAAGTGATAAACAGTAGTTCATTAATCAGACAGAATTGGGACGATGTTATTTTCTCAGATAAACATTGTAGCCTGTGAGTACTGAATAGATGAAATAAATATTTACGAGGCCAAGATATTGGGAAAATAATTCGGATCAACGGCATCGGCGAAAATCAATCGCAACTTTTCATATTGTGATTAGTCCCTTATTTCTGAATTAAGAATTTGCAGTTGAATATTTGACAAACTCCGCTTTGTTGTCAGGCTGGTTTCTATGTTGAATATTTGGAGTTTCAAATACTCCACACTGAAACCAGCTCTGAGTTGAAAAAACGTAACACCAAATTAGTTGAAATAAAAAAAGAAAAATCGTGAGGAAACCGGCATGTCCTAGAACCAAAAATTCGAAGACATGTGACATCCACCAACCTGCACTGGCCCCGCTTGGTGGATTACGGCCTATTCCCTCTCACTGAGAGGAGGCCTGTGTCCCAGCAGTGGGAACATTAATAGGCTGATGGTGATGATGAAAATAAGAAAACAAAAGAATTCGCGAAATAAACTCGAGTGACCTTTTTGCGAAAATCTCGAAAATTATTGGACTCCCGTAAATGTTTGCTACGACAAGCTAATTCCCAACCTGATTTTGCAAGCGGCTTCACCTGCGTTAAAATCGTTATAAATCCCAAACAAACTAACGACAGGGGTAAAAAATATTCTTTGTCCTAAATCAGTTCATGATCCACCCTTGAGCTAAGTTATATCCAATTCTGATCAGCCGTTGAAACGTGATTGATTAAGAGTAAATATGGGCAGAGAACGCCGACTGAATTTCCTTAGTAAAAAGTCAAGTCCAATATTGAACCAATTTAAAAGATATTCCATAAACTGGTAAAGTAAGATGTATACTATGTCCCTATGTTTTCTTTTTTCATTTATATTTGTCAAATTTGTACACTAAGCCTCTGTTAACAGCGCAATTTTGAGCATTTATTGAGGCCTCTAGTGCTTCTAAAGATAAAGTATCATCAAAAAGGAAAACATAGGGACATAGTATATATCATTAATTTTCAGTTCACGGAATATCTTTTAAATTGGTCCAATATTGAAGGAGGAAAGAGACGAGAGCCAAACCTCGAATTATGACTTTTTACTAAGGAAATTCAGTCGGCGCTCTCTGCCCCCGTTTCCTTTTAACAAACATACAGACTTTCACATTAATAAATACCATTAGTAAGGTAGGATAATTCAGTCATAGTTGCATATAATTATATATTATTTTCTTTTATATATATAAGTATTAGTATTTATTACTTTAGTATTTATTTTACAAATATGTATGTATGGACAGTATATTTAATTTGTAATCAGTATTGTTCATTAGTTATTACTTAGTTATGAATCGTTTTGTGTTTATTATTTTGTCACTCTACACACTATACGAGTATCTACATCTCTTTTTTTCATCTTTCCTTTCGTAGGTATGTTGGAAGAGATTTCTATAGAAATAAGCATCACCTATGTAACTATTTTTCTGTTATTTCTTCTTGTCTGTATATTATGTGTGTGTGCATAAATGGTTAAATAAATATATTCTGCAAAAACAAAATTGCAATAATACGACATTATTTTCTAAATAGTGGCCAGTAAGCTCCTATCCCGCTATATCGCCTCTCCTAATTCCTATCTCGAAGGCGAAACTATATTAAGACAAATCGAAATCGATTCAAGGCCATTACATTGGGAAGAGTGAACTGATATCGGCGATCCTCTCCTATATACATACATCCTACATCATCCTTGTTTTTGTATATTTAGATTATTTTGTATGTATTATTGATGTATATATTTTAGTAGTTTGTTTTTAGTACCTAATTGTACTTAGTAATACTTGTTTGATTGAAATTTGCACCAAGTGCAACCCCATGTCGTGTCCAGGCTATCTCTTTCCATTCAAGGTTGCCTGGAAGAGATCGTAGACCGCGATAAGGCCGCCTGTTGTATGTTTGTTTTAATTTTTATGTTTTTTTTTATCTTGGTGTACAATAAAGTGTATATATATATATATATCCTTCTATAATATTATAAATGTGAGTATGGGATGTTTGATACTCCTTCATCCAAAATCTGCTGAAAAGATTTTGATGAAACTTAACAGTAATATAGTTTATAAATCAGAATAGAACATGATATTGGCTATAATTTATAAGGATATTGGGCAAAACTTATTCCACACGGGTGTGGTCGCCTGCGGCAGTTAGCTTATATTATTAGTGGAATAGGATAAATTCACGGCTCGGTCCTGTGCGTTTCGCATCCGTTTCGGCTGAAATGATAATGGTAATGATGATGAGGATAAATTCTGCACAGAAAAAAACACTAAAGCAGTATTACCTATAATTATAACCTCTTCTAATTTATACCTCCAAGGCGAAACTACATTATATTAAGACAAATTGAAACCGATTCAAGGCCACCATTGCCATTACCATTGGGAAGAGAGAACTGATATCGGTGATCCTCTCGTACATACGGAGATTGTGGATAGCCAGTGTTATCAGACGGTTTATTTTTCAAAGATTCTGCAGAGATCTGTCTAGACACAGACGAAGTAGATAAATGACAAAATGTTGAGCTTTCGACTTTGAATCAAAAGTGGAAAATATTTTTCATTTGTTTTTGTGTTGAAACACATGGTTTTTAGGGTTCCAAAGTCAACAAGGAACCCTTATAGTTTCGGTCTGTCCGTCTGTCCGTCCGCAGCTTAGCTCAGAGACTCTAAGTACTAGAAAGCTATAATTTGGCATGGATATACATATTAATAATTCCGACATACAATAAAATAATAAAAAAAAAAAAATTGTTTGCCACCTATAGACGTAAAGTGGGGATGTTTTGTTCTCGTCTATCCCATGGTGTGTGGTATCGTTGGATAGGTCATTTAAAAATATTACGGGTTTGCAACCATTTTTCGATTCAGAGATCCCTGCCAGAGAAATGGTTCCTTTTGGATATGTGAAAAAAATCACGGCAGTAGTATTATAACGAAATTAAAAGGAAAACTATCACAGCTAAGTAGGCTTTACAAGTTTACGAGTAATAGTCGACCAATTTATAAAATGTACTTGGAACAGCAAAACATTTTGTACAAATGCCATTGAAACATTTTTTAAATAACGTTGTTAGCTGTGTAAAATAGAGTAAATATTTGCTTATAAATCATGTAAAAATATACAAAAATAAAATCATAACAGGCTTTACAAGTTTACGAGTAATAGTCGACCAACTTAAGAAACATATTGGCATGTAAATTTAAATAATATAATGTTATACAATAATATAATATTAAATTGTGACTTCATTAACTGTGTGAACTTCTGGTTGTTGTTGCACTTAGGTTAATTTACTTGTATATTAATCTGTAGAAACTGTTTCTGGATTGTGTTGAACTAATTGTATGCTCATGTTTGTTATTGCATCTGTTTGTTTCCCAAATAAAAATAAAATAAACTAATAAAATGTACTTGGAACAGTAAAATTTTTGTACAAATGTCATTGAAAAATTACTTAAATAACGTTGTCAGCTGTGTAAAACAGATAGTAAATATATGCTTACGAACCATTTAAAAATATACCAAAATAAAATCATAACATCCATAATATTAATGATTTCTAAATTAGTAATAAAAATAAATTATTAATAATAAATATTAAGCTCGAATAACGCATTGGAGTGGGCGGAGTCGTTGGCAGTACCGGTCTGTAGTCCATAAGGCGCATGCGCGCGGGGGTGTCTATTTTGTGTTAGTGCAGAAGTATTTTCGACGTTTTGTAATCATCTAAAGTCAAATTAGATTCGATTGCCAAACAATTTCCGCTACCCGAACATAAGTGGGCCCGTTTTTAGACGTTGTGAGCCGCTGAAACCGTTTTAATGTTCATGTAACAACAAAAAACCCTCTTCTTAGTCCGCATTATTATGCAACTTCGGAACCCTATTACTGCGCATGGCCCGACACGCACTTGGCCGGTTTTTCATATTTAATGTTTGTATTCATATAAAATAAACCCTGTTTAGTTAGATTTGATGTAAAGAGAAATGGATGTGAAACGAACAGGACCGATCAGTGTGGTGATGTTTGGAGGAGGCCTATGTCTAGCAGTGGGCGTCTTTCGGCTGAAATGATGATGATGATGATGATAATTCTACACTTCTCAGTTATATTTTTTATACAGATATAAATTGTATGAATACAAATTTTAAAATACTATGAATTTTAAAATACTAGACAAAACAATTATATTGGAATGAATGTAACAAGACAATATTATTCAATTTAGAGCTCCAGCGAGACATAAACGTTCGCGTCATTATAATGAAAGATCTCATTTGTCATGACTCGCAATTTTTCACGACTATGAAATTCTCATGCAACGTATCTACACTTCTTTTTTAGGCAAATAACTACTTAAAAGCATCGAGTTATATCGTGGTTATCTGCAAGAAAAATATCTGCTGTCAAATAAATTGATATCGTGTCAACCTGCCCTGAGAATCATCATCTGCCTAGCCTTTTCCCAACTATATTGGGGTCGGCTTCCAGTCTTACCGGATTCAGCTAAGTACCAGTGTTTTACATGGAGCGACTGCCTATCTGACCTCCACAACCCAGTAACTGGGTAACACGGTACCCCTTGGCAAGACTGGTGTCAGATCTCAAGCTTCTGACTACCCGTAACGACTGTCAAAGATCTTCAAATAACAGCCGGGACCAACGGCTTAACGTGCTTTCCGAGGCACGGAGGAAACTCGGTATGTTGGAATGGTCACCCATCCACGGACCGACCTCGTCAAGCGTTGCTTAACCTTGATGATAGACCCGTGCGGCTGTTGTTATTTAGCCACCAGCTCGTCGTCAACCTGCCCTGGGAATGTTACCAATTAATAATTTTAATGTAAAATGTTTGCTTGGCTCTTATACATGTGCTTTTATTCCGTCAATGTATTTTCAATCATACATTTTGATATTGTAATAAGATCTTAATAATGACATTAGTATTAGTAATTTGACATTATTATGAATTCTTTGATATTGTTATTTTTATTTCGACGTTGAGATGTATATTTTGACAGTATGAATTATATTTTCGACATCTATTTATTTATTTATTAAAACTTTATGCACAAGTACAAAGGCGGACTAGGCATTTTCTACCAGTCGACCTTAGGGTGGTGCAGAGATAAAATATGGCAGGTGCAAATAAAGGAAAAAACAAATAGAGAAAAGAAATATAAATAAAACAATTTAATATATATATGAATAGGTATATACTTAGATACATACATACATATAAATAATGTTATTGAGAAACCGAATCCAACAAATCAACTCTGTGCTAATTCTGCAAACAGGCAGGTTGCCATCCTGATGTTCTGAGCGCATTCCTAAGGGAAATCGTCTGGACAGAGAAGGAGGAATGGATAAACCCAGAGTGGTGAGAGGGACATTGTAGAAGACGATTAGTGGCGGAGCGAAGATTTTTACTGTGGGTAGAACAAAGGAATTGGACATGTGAAGTCAGATAAGAAGGAGATGTGGGTTTATCAATAAAAGAAAACAGGGTAGTCAAGGCCCTCAGAATTCTACGCTGACAAATGGGTAACCATTTTAAAAGTGATCGATGTGCGGATACATGATCATACTTACGGAGGTTGAAGACAAATCGAATGCAGTCATTTAGAAGGCGGTCAAGTTTATTGCGTAGATCTGCATTTAGGTCACATTATGATTTATATTAATTAAAATTCATAAATCTATACTAATAATTATTAATATTATAAAGCTGAAGAGTTTGTTTGTTTAATATAAGTTTTTAACCTGACATGGTCACAATCAAACAAACACAACAAACAAATAAACATAACACCAAACAAATATTAATTCTAGTTTGTTTGTTTGAACCCGCTAATCTCAGGATCTACTGGTTGGAATTTAAAAAAAAATTGTTTTGGATAGTCCATTTATTGAGGAAGGCCATATAACATCACGCTATGACCAATAGGAGCGGAGTTTAAATGAAAAATGTTGCAAAAAAGATTTTTTTCCTTTTTGAGAGCTAAACACAACATTCATGTATGTAGGGTAGGTAAGTAGCCAGTTGACGGGACAGCTAGTTTAATATAATTTTCATAAATTTATATAATATTCTTATAATGTAGGTACCTTGTTTTGATTTGAATGTACCTAGCTTACTATTTAATATTTCTACATCAGCAATGGTAGTAAGTGTGAAACAATGTTAAATGTAAAATCTCAATGTACATTATATTTACATTACAATACTACATACTGAGAAATAAATACATACTTACTAGTATCATTACCCACCACCACCACCTACCTACCACTTTCTACCCATATATCACCTTTCCATTTTATTCCCAATTATCTACAAAACTCAAAAAAAGCTCATAACTCGTTGATTTAGTCAAAAGGCTTTGTAGTTAAATGGTAGAATAGTTCGATTCTCGGCTCGGTCAGACTGTCATTGGGATTTACTGGCAATTCTCTCGCCCTCTCTTACTTGAGACTTAAACGTAACTGGCAAAATGTGGGTTTCATATTGCCCACTGTTGAGTGGGCAATATGAAAGTACTGCCCACTCAACAGTAATGACAATGAGTACCTAGAGATGCTAATATGTTTATGAACCTAAAAAAGTAAAAATAAACACAAATGACACCGAACCGTATTTTCGTTAACGACGCACGCTTCGTTAATTCTAAACATAATTAATTTCATAATAAACTCTGTGTAATTAACACAGGACTGACCTTTCGCTCTTAATGAGCCCTATTATTTATAAATTCTCTAAAATTACTCAGTTTCAACGAGTAATATTCAATGAACGAGATGATAATATTTTACTTCAAATGATTGAACCTTTTGATCTGTTGTGAAAACTACTTGGAAACATTGTAGGGTAAAACAATAGATTTATCTCATCTAAAGCTAGTTAAATATTTTACTAGTCTAAGATCGAATAAGGGTTTAAAATTATAATACTGCAAAGTCTGTAAGCTGAACCATAAATGTTCTTTGGAAACGAAGCCTGAAAGTTCGTGAGGGAGATAATACTACACATCACACATCGCATCATCAGCCTATTAATGTTCCCACTGCTGGGACACAGGCCTCCTCTCTGTGAGAGGGCATGGGCTGTAATCCACCACACGGGCCCAGTGCGGGTTGGTGGATGTCACATGTCTTCGAATTTTTGATTCAAGGACATGCCGGTTTCCTCACGAAGTTTTCCTTCACCGTTTTGAGAGCGCAGTGGTGGTGAAATAATAAACACAAAGTAAAGCGCCTGCGATAATACTAGAAATATTTAAATTAATAAGCAAAGCTTTTCTTCATTAGACTTAATATGTTCTTGACATTTTAAACTTTTATTTTTGTCATTTTATTTGCTTAGTTTTTAATTAATTATTCAAAATTCAAATTATAAGTTTTAATTTAATCAATTGATAATTTGTTTATTGTCAATTTCTCGTCCAATTTCCCATAATTTTGTAAATGTTTATTTGATTTGATTTGACCTTTACCTTTTACTAACACTACTTTTATAAGTAGTACTAACAAGAAATGGACTGTAAATCGTCAAAATATTTAAATAAAAGTAAAAATTGTATTCAAATTTTACAGACGTAAAAACGACGAAATAATCAGACTCTTAATTTTAAGTAGCTGCAGCTGATTACGAGTTCAAAGACGACTTGCAATAAAAACTTTGTTTGATCATGTATTGCAGTTGCAAAACTTTGTATCTTTGTCAGCTTACACCTAGACGCAACGATGCTGCGATGTTTGAAGCGATCAGAGCGATTAGAACAACTTTTTTGCACTGCGAGGTGTGGTACCGCTAGGCGCATCGAGACAAAGCATCACTGTGTCACTCTCAAGCTTCACAGCTTCAAAAATCGACTGTTAATGAAACATTGTAACTTGCCTGTTATAATCACTTATAAAAGGCAAGTTACAATGTTTCATTATTAGTCGATTTTACGCATTAGCAATATGAGCAAACCATAATACTGCCCCGTGTAACTAAACAACAATAGTTTCTATCTAATCATAGTGTGTGTATGAAAGTGTTATCCCTACTACGAGTAATACTTCCACCGACCATCTGGTAAAAAATGAACGCAGACCATATAAATAATTACAGAAACAGCCGTGACTACAATAAAGTGAGTTAAAAATACCAACAACAAGGATATTTTTATCTTGAAGGATTCCATAAACTTGCATAATAAAGAAAACTAACGAAGCAAAATCTGCACGTACTTGCAAAACATTCATTAGTATACTAATTGGAAATCTGCAATGTTCGTAAGAAATAACATTTGTTTACTGAAATAAATTGTGATTAACTTGGTAGGGTTGTAAAGTAAAGTGCAGCTTATCGTATCTACACACCCACATACACACACACATGTAGTTGCTCCCGTAAACTTCATAAGTAGATTAAGCAAATTGGAATTACGTAACTACCTTCATAATCTGTGAATCTATTATTGAAACTAGGGGACTGACTTTTACTTCGTTGGCGTTTTTTCAGTGGGTTAAAAGAGGCATTTTTTATCATGGGATTAATTGTGAAATATGAAAGAAAGTAATTAACTGTTCAGTACTTTTATGTTTGCGTAACTCGACAAAAAGCAGGGCGCAGGGCGTCTTGTAGAACAAAACATATTAGTGAAGTTTTGGTAAATTTCTTCTACAATCAAAATCATGCCAGTTGTCAATTAATTTCCTAGAAGTCTAACAAGGAGCTGGCAATTAAAATGTAAACAGCTAAAACTGTTCACAAAAGACTTAATCAGTTTGTCATTATTGTAAAGTACTCAACTCATTAAAGATTACAATTGAGTAAAGTTTAGTCTTTGAGCCCAAATAATACAGGCAAGATGCGAGTTACGATAATCCGACTGTGGTTTTTGATAGAAATTGTTTTATCTGTAGAGCTATTTAAGAATGTTTTTTTTTTGTTTAGAACGTGAGTTGTAACTTGTAGCATAATCGCGTCGCCTCTGTCTGCGAGAGACTTAAAACTTGCTAGAAAGCTAAAATATTCAAGGTTAAGAAAGTATGAGAGAGAGGAAGAGAGAGAGAGTATAGTATCTAGACTTTGGTTACACAATGTGCAAAACTTAGCACTTAGACCAACTTAAACTTAGCTATTCCGTCGACACCAATTTAAAATATAAACTACTTGTAACACTTTTAATCAAAACTCTTGTAAAACAAAATGGTGAAACGACTCTTTGGACATCGTTCCATTATTAAAGTTAACTTTGCACTGTGTTTTTCCTGACTCGATGCATTATTTCGTAAAAAATACTTATTACTTTAAATCTGTATCATTTCGCAGCTGGAATAAAGCAGGAGGCTTTTGACCATCTGCAGAACATAACTTGTGGTACATAACTTCTAGCTATTTCGGTCCTGGGCTAGCTGGGCGATTGATTGCTATTTTGGTCGCCATCATCTAACTGGTATACCGCGACGCTATCTGGCTGTGTCAGGGCTCCACATAGTAGTAGCCCTGACACAGCCACATTTCGACCGCATTGGGTATGCAGCTAATGCAGCAGACCTAGCCAGCCCAATCACACTTAAATTTTGTGGCTTTTTAAGCATAATTTACGCCATAATTAATTCTTTAGCAATGTCTAAAGCATGAAAAGGCTACATTTATTTGGTAGTTAATTTTAATAAGATGCTTGACCGATATGTGTACCTTAGTCATATTCTTTTATTTGCCAAAGAACATCAACAGACGGAGGTATCAAAAAGAATACAGCTCGGGTGGGCCGCTTTTAACAAATTGGACGATATTCTGAAGTCAGTCAAGATTCCACAATGTCTGCAGACCCGCCTTTATAACTAGTGTGTTTTGCCCACCATGTCCTACGGTGCCGAGACGTGAACGCTCACACCAGAGGCTGTGTACTGCACAGGCTTCGATTTGTACAGAGAGCCATAGAGCGTTCCATGCTTGGCTTACGGCAAATAAACCGAGTTTCAAATGTTGAGATCCGAAGACGTACGAAGGTTTCCGACGTCGGAAAACGAATTTCGGAACACAAAAGGAGCTGGGCAAGGCGCGGTGCGGTGACCGAATGGCGTCCAAAGACTGGAAGAAGAAGTATCGGTCGTTCAGCGGCGAGATAGGCAGATGACATTGTTGCCATTGCGGGTAGAACCTGAATGAGGCAGGCACAGGAACGTGGGGATTGGTGCAAGAAGAGAGAGGCCTATGCTCACCAGTGGGCGAAGTCAGTTTGTGGATGGATGAATTTTAAAAATGAAGCTGAATGTGCCGTTTGTAAGTGTCAGCTTACCCGTAACTGCATAAGGAGGCGATAATGACTAGCGTAAAGTACTTAAATATGAAAACAGAATGGATATTGTAGAGAAAATAAACCCTTTTGTAAATATAATTGAATCTATTGCAAAATGTTAAGCTTCTTTTTATTAGTTCATCAGCAACTGTCTCTGTTTCTATCTAGTAATGATTTTCTTAGTCCTTTTCAATCTGGTTTCCGTTCTGGTCACAGTACTGTCACAGCTCTTTTAAAGGTGACTGATGACATCCTCTGGGCCATGGACCACAAATCTCTCACGTTACTTATGCTTCTTGACTTCAGCAGTGCCTTCAACTCTATTGACTTCGACATCCTTCTAGGGATCCTTAAATCTTTTAATTTCTCCTCTTCCACTATTGATCGGTTCTACTCATATCTCAGGGGCCGTTCGCAGCGGGTACGCCTTGACGAGTCTTTCTCGGATTGGTGCTCTCTTACTGCGGGTGTGCCCCAGGGTAGCGTTCGGTCTCCTCTTCTCTTTTTATTAATTCTGTTTCTAGAGTTATCTCTTGCTACTTTCATCTCTACGCTGACCTGCAGCTTTATCATTTTTTGAGCCTAGACGCGTAAGCCGCTGTGGCCGCCGTAAACAGTGACCTGGAGTTGATTGGGGGGTGATCGCGGTCCTTTGGGCTGCAAATCAACCCTAAGAAGTCTCAGGCCTTTGTTATCGGCGGCAGGCACATGCGGAACAGGCTTAATGTTGCGTCGCTGCCTCCACTCTGGTTGAATGGAGTTCAGATTTAATACTCGGGGACTGCTAAAAACCTGGGGGTAATCTTGGACTCGTATTTGTCGTGGACTGCCCATGTCGCTGAAGTCAGTCGCAAGGTGCACTACACGTTTCACTCGCTGAAACGCCTCCAGAGCTTTTTGCCCTTGAACACCAAAATTTATCTAGCTCAAACTCGCATTCAGCCCATCATCGACTACGCCGACGCCTGTTATTTGGATGCCACCGAGGAGCTTTTAAACTAACTTGTGCGTTTGCAAAAAATATGTATTCGTTTTGTTTTTAATCTTAAAAAGTATGACCATGTTTTCTGGCTTTCGCAAGATACTCAAGTGGCTCCCAATTCAACTTCGCAGGAACTCTCGGATTTTGTGTCTGCTATTTAACATCCTTCATAACCCTAAAACGCCATCCTACCTCCGTGAATGCTTCTCCTACTCCCGTCCTGCAGATGCACCTTGCAGGTCGCATCTTAAGAATCTCCTTGATACTCCTTCCCACACAACCGACTTCTACTCCTTTACAACTTAACTAAAAAGCGAAAAATAACTTTCTTTTCGAAAGTCGGTGTCAAAAACTATAAAATAGGTAGCGGAGGTAACGTTTTGTTTTGGAAGTTGGTTTAATTTTATGTTAAAAAGGTTTTTGTTACTTCAATTAAGCTTTACTATAACATTCGGTCAACTCAAACAACATCGAAGACCGCAATGTTTTGCTACACACATTACGAGCTGCCGCTGTGACGGAGGCGTCCCCATAGATTTCCATAACAAACGACCCCCGACGACGGTAAACAACGGCCCCTTACCAGGTCGTCTGTCCAGCTGATGTAATGCCATCCACACTCACATCCTTCTGACGTTTCTCAATCTGGCTGGACATTTACAACACCTACCCAACAAATAGATATTGCTGTAAATATGGCACGCTAATTTATAGAAAAACAAGGTTGTGCCCTCGGCTTCGTCCGCAAGCCAAAACATATTACTCAATGCAGTAAATGTGTGCTTTTGTCACAGATAATACTGATTTTATACAGATACCCAATCCCATACAAAAAAAATTATAAGATCTTGCATGGAGTACTGTTCTCATCTCTGGGACGGATCTGCCAAATATCAGCTTGATGCACTAGAGTCGATCGAAACGGGCGAAGAGGCTCATTGGCAATGAGGCACTGGTTGTGTCAAAGCTCCAGAGCCTTGAACATCGTCGCCAAAATGCCAGCTTGTCCGTCTTTTATCGGTTGCATTTCGGGGAGTGTGCGATGGAATTGCATGATCTGATTCCGCCAAGCCCGTTTCATAATCGGACTACAAGACGTACGGCGATGCGCCATCGGTACATGATGGACATCCCACCCATACGCACTAAACGTTTTGTAAATACTTTCATTATGCGTACAGCTAAGGAGTGGAATTCCCTGCCGGACTCTGTTTTTCCCGCTACAATCTAGGGGTCTTTAAGTCAAGAGTGAATAGGTTACTTCTAGGCAAGCGTGCTACACCTTCGACCACATGATCGCTTATCATCAGGTGAGATAGTGGTCAAGCGCAAGCCTATTAACGAAAAACAAAAACGCCGTATTTTTAACAGGCGGCAGCACCAGTGACTCATTAATAGCCCGAGACTGTAATTTTCTAACGCCATCTAGTAGTTTGCCTAGTTATTATATGGTATCGATACATATGCAGTGGCGGCTGGTGGATCATAGTAGTAGTAGTGCACTTTGCCGTCTCACTGGGTAATTGTGTTAGATTTGCTAAAATTCACAGGAGCCTATGTAAATCGGCAAACCATCTCGCTAGCGACTTCTAATTCGACGCCAACGCCATCTAGTTACGTCGTTGTACAACTTTTAATGTTGGTACTCGACCCTAAGATAAATTTCGTTCGTCAAACCTCGCCCGCCCTCGGTAATCTTCGGTTCGCTGGGACGGCGCACGAGAATGGTCATATTTCGCCGTACATTTTCTATGGGACTATCTCTGTCTCACGCGCCAGGCGTTTTCGCTTGTTTCTCGTAGAATAGTATGAACTCTCGCCGTGCGCTTTAGCCTAGCGCACGGGGAGTATTTTTTACAGCAATATACGTCTTATTACTTTAGCAAAGAGCTTAAATTTGTTCGTCATAATTTCGTAAATATTGAATAGATCGTTAATCAGATATTATTAAACATTTTTATTTTATTTCTAAGCCTTTTCAAATCTGGCAGTTCAGTGCACGAGTGAACTTAAAGTACAGCCGCCTCTGTAAATATGGCAGTTTGACATTCCGAGCAATCGCATCATTTGTTCAGAGACGTTCTTAGCCAGTTGTACTTGATCGCTATTACTGCGTATTCGTAACAATAATCCGGACAGACTCCGCTCAGACCGCGGTAATTTCTTAAATCTAAGTGGTCGCATTGTGTAGGGAATTTTATAATGTTCACGAATATTCCAAATCAATCAAAACTATAGAATTCCTTGTAGATTTTTTTTGCCTTTTTTTTATCTCTGCACCACCCTAAGGTCGACTGGTAGTAAATGCCTAAGGCATTAAGTCCGCCTTTGCACTTGTGCATAAAGTTTTAATAAATAAATAAATAAATTAAATGTAGGTAGGTAGCTTGCTTCGCTTTTGTAATACTAGCAGGAAGTTCGTCTTTGTAGCGTTATGTATATGACACATATTCATGTGATAGTCTGTTTATATGTCATATCTTCTCGTACCCGTGTTGGTACTCTTTAAATAGAAGCCTCCGTAAATCGTTCCCATTGTTTAACAGAAAGTTTTGATTGCGTCACATTCGTTGTCTAAATAATCTTTTGAACATAACAAAAGGGGAAACTTCGGTCCAAATATAAAGTTAGTCCATTAAACGTGTGATTGGATGCCCAATGATATTTCTCCAAGTTAACCAATTGTTACGAATTGAGTGTTAGTTTTTTGCCTTTATCGTGATTGTTCGGTAGCATTAGATGGTTTATTTTACACGCTGTTCGCACATCTTTTTTATCACTTAAGATAAAAGTGACTGAATCATATAAGGAGGTGGAAGTTTTCTTGTTCTATTTTTGTGGATTGAGTAAAAGATATGGCAATTTTCTTCTGGGTTTTGGTGAAACAGTAGAGCAAGTAACTTCGGTCGTCTTATTTAGAGAATCTTGAAAACAAATTTAACAAACTAACAAAGGTATCAGATCATAAGCATAATTATTTCACTTCTTTTAACCCCACAGGCCTCTGATATGGCTTTTAGGTATATTATTTATTTATTTATTTAAGTATACATGTATAACTTTACAGGTCATACCTAAGGCGTTATACAATGCGAGAAAAGAGAAAAAAAAAATACACACAAACGAAACATAAAAGAATTAGGCAAAATTAAATATAAACAAATAAAAACTAATTTATATAATGAAAAAAAAACACGATACCAAAAAACATAGACAAAAAAAAACAGATTCAAAAACGGAATAAAAAAAAAAAAAAAATAACGGAGAAAAAAAAATAAGTACCTATATCAAACATAAGTAAAAAAAAAAAAAAAAAAATGTACAAAGAATACATAAACAATTATTCACTAATCTAACTTTCATCCATCTTCTCACAAAAACTTAAACATTCACGACACACATCTATCCACCTCCCAGCAAACAGGTCACACTCCGGTGCTGATGTCAGAAGGGCATTTAGCAATGTGAGCGCCCGAACTAGAGGCGAGTTAGCTCGGGACACCGTACGTGCCGAAGGTACGGCCAAAAGCCGGTGACTTCGTGGTCTAAGCTGTTGTTTGGGCACCACAGGAACAAACAGCCTCAACAACTGCGCCACGAGCTCCTGACAATCGGACTCTCCCCGCATAATACGGCAGGCAGAGATAAGCAAGAAGTACTTACGCCTTACTTCGAGAGAATTAAAATTTAAAACACCAAGTAGAAATTTGGTAGGGTATAAGAAGGGGTAATATCCGAAGAGTTTTTTATATAGAAAACGAAGAAAGGCTTTTTGGATTTTTTCAAGAAGTAAGGCGTAAGTACTTTCATATGGGTTCCAGATCACTGATGCTGATTCGAGTTTACTCCTGACTAAGGCCATGTATACAAGTTTAATGGCATGTGGATTGGTAAACTCGCGCATATTTCGAAGGACATTATACAGAGTGGAAAAAATTAATGGGCCCTGAAGGGAAGCCACTTTAAATCCTTAAGATAAGATATATTATTTTACTTCAAGGAAACATGCCTTTATTTTTAAAAAGAAACAAAACTGCTGTCACAGATTTCTCGACAAGCTTACCAAAACCGGGAATAGAACCAGCTAAAAATAAAAAATAAATAAGCTCTTGCTATTTTATTCTACTAATGGATAGGATAAAATCTTTCTAAATAACATTTGTTAGTAGAAATAAAAAAGATCATGCAATCTAACATTCATTTTATTTTATCATTAATTCTTATATGAATGACACTTAAAAATGAAAGAAAAATATTACCTTACAAGACATCGATATATGAATTATTGGTGGGCGTTCTAAACGTTTTTTGAAACTTCCAATATTCACAAAAATTTTCACCATTCGTGACAATTTTTCTGAAATCGGTCTGTTTGGGTACTGGGTACCCTCTCACCACTGTAGAGCTAGATTGCAATTCTTTTTGTTTGAAAAGTAAGCTTCTAATAAATCGAATTGTTCTTGATATACCATTATTACACAATTACGAAATAGAAGCAAAACAAAACAAAATCGATAAAACAAAGTTAAATCGGTTCCTTGTTGACTTCGGAACCCTAAAAACATACAATAGATTACAAAAAGTTCGTCATCAGTATTACAAGTTAATATATAGTTACCCATCCAATGCATTCATTTCTCCAGAAGTGATCGATCCGCAATTATGTGCTCGCAGGTTGAGTCTTCAATGCATTGAAAGAGTGTAGATTTTTTATACAGGACGGTAACTTATTATAGAGTTGTAAAGTGAACAGTTCTAGTCTAGGTAATATTGATTAAAGCCCTTGTGTGCTAAAAAAAAAACATTAGAGTTCATGAATATCTTGTACGTCAGACGAGTGTAAAACTTGATGTTTCTTGGCGAAATTGACATTGACTGTATCGACTAGTGAAATAAAATAGCGACTGTTTATTTTTTGTATTTTTATCTGGTTCTATTCCCGGTTTAGGTAAGCTTGTCGAGAAATCTGTGAATGCAGTTTTGTTTCTTTTTATTAATAAATTAATGTTTCCTTCAGGGCCCATTGATTTTTTCCATCCTGTATAACCGGAGTCTGTATTTCTTGATAGCTACAACCTGGGAATCTTTAAGTCAAGAGTAAATAGGTTTCTTCTAGGCAAGCGTGCTTCATCGTCAACCACATCATAGCTTACCGTCAGGTGAGATAGTGGTCAAGCGTAAGACGAGTATAATTAATAATAACAAAAAACTTTTTTACAAAAATACAACCGACTTCAAAATAAAAACACTACAAAGTGAAAAATAACTATTAATTATATTATAATTGTGGTTCATAATAGACCAGTTCTATAGGCTAGGTACCTATAATTCCCAAAGAGAAGACAAAATAGATTAACCCAATAACATGAAACTTAAACAAAACCCATGGAATGAGTGTATACCAGGGTGAACTGTTCACACCTGAGTACCTCTTTAGAGTGTACCAGTGTGATGTTATCTCATGAAGTGGTGTAAACAATAAACAAAATTACTATTGCAGCTATCCCGAGTGATTTGCCGTAATTTTTTGAAGAGTTCTGATGAATATCTCCGAAGTTCTTCACCAGATCCTAAAGAAAATTAAATGGGACCAGACGACAAGCACCAGCTTTCAAATATAAAAAGAATTATCAAAATCAGTTTACCCAGTAAAAAGTTCTGAGGTAACAAACATAAAAAAAAAATACAGTCGAATTGATAACCTCCTCCTTTTTGGGAAGTCGGTTAAAAAATACTGCTTCACTAAAAACGAAAATTAAAATGCAGCATTCTTCATTCCTTCGCCTTCTAAAGTGCCCCGTCTACATAAAAGCTGGGCTTTTGAAGTCCTGAAATTATTTTTAGGGCACGTTCGTCACGCGATTCCTAACTACTACAACTCCTGAAAACTATATTCAAAATTAGTGTTGAACACTCAGTACAGGACGTCAGCGTACTGTTTGTTAGCTTTAACTAACTAACTTGTTAAAGTAACTGGTATTTGCTTCCTTTATTAATAACAAATCGCTGCCATATCCAGCATTCACAATAACAAACTTACATCGCTGTACCCGCCTCACGCTTGCAGCTACAATCTGTCACGAAGTTAGCTCTCGGAAAATTTTGTGCAAATGTAAATCAAAGACGATGTCGCTTCTTTACTAATTCAGTTAGTCGCTTCGCATAATTATGAACAAAGTGGAGGAGACTGGATTATAAAGTACAAAGTCTGCGAAATAACCACTTGTAATCTGCTGGATGGTATGAGAAAGTTAACAAGTGTAGCGCCACTCTAAAAGTTTCGGTGCAAAATGGATTTTAAGACTTTGGAAGGTATGCGCTGCGACTTTGGTACCAGTCTCTAAGCGAGTTTTTGACAGCTGTGTTGTTTGCGCTCGCTTTTTCATGTAGTGGTCAACTATAACGTTTTCTTGCTCTGACTTCTTCAATATATTGTTTTGAAGTGTCGTTGTTAAAGATTTAACTGTATTTTCGTTAGATTTTTATGCGGTATGTAAGTTTTCTGTACCATTTTTGCAAATAAAAGTGCTCAATGTGCGCGAAAAGTTTTGGAGTGGCGACCGATTACCGGTACGGAAGCACATTAAAAATATACATACAGCATGGAAACTACCTACAAACGCTCGAAACGGCACACTCACACGAACATACGTGACCACTCGTCGCGACGTGGCACCCAGTACCAGTGTTACCAACCTTTACCAAAAAAAATCCCCAATTTTTTTTCTGAATTTCCCTAAAAATCCTTAAATAGAATTTATATGTAGCTCATAAAATAAAAACGTTACAATATTTTATTGAATATATACAATCGGCAAAGTTGTTAGTTATTTCCAGAACCGCATCATCATCCTGTTCCTCGTTTTCGTTTGACGTCTTATTTTTGAAGTCATACATACGTACGTTGCAGTTCTTGATCATGTCCACAGTACGATCAAGTTTAACTCACGATCCATAATCCCGATTTAAAGAAAATCGTACCAGATAGATACTCTGTACCATTTTATGGGATAAAATTTAGATAAAGTGATATAATGACATATGGCCTTTCTAAGCACAAAACTATAAAAACACACGCTTTGCTTTCGGATTTGCATGTTTTGTTTGAAATCTCTAAAAAAATCCCCAAAAAATTCCAGTCCCTAAAAATGTAATGTCCCTTTTAACACTTCAAGTCCCTAAATTTAGGGACAAAATCCCTAAGTTGGGAACCATGCCCAGTACTGACAGCACTGCAGAAGTGCCTGAATGGTCTCGTCGGTGCGTATGTTTGTGTGAGTGTGCCGTTTTGAGCGTTTGTAGGTAGTTTCCATATTGTTTGTATATTTTTTACTGTGCCGGAAGGCGCAGCGATGGAACATCTTTTCACTAGGCTACAAAAATTTGCTGGATGCGGGACGCACAGGACCAGTCGATGATTTTAAAGGTAACTAACTATTCTAAACGCATAGACCGCTATGCGTTTAAAAGCCACAATTTACCAATTATTTAAAGCGACAACTTCTTATCCAACACACTTAGTCAAAGTACTAAAACATCTAAACGTGTGAAGTTTACATCGTATAAAACTTAATTAATAGCACGTAATCAAATAACGTTGAAACATTACTCTCTTGATGTACTAAGAGTCCATTATAACTTGATACACGGCAAAAACCAGAACTAAAATGAACTTGTACAGTTACACGTAACTTTGACGTTTGTCTTGACAACTAAACCCACTCTGAAGTTTCAGATTAAGTTGGCCACCTTGTAAAGTCTTGAGGATTTAATTAGAATCAGATATCATAACACACTTGCTACGTTTTAAGGTTTCCGGTAATTCAAAGATGATATTCGTTAGTGTGTTGTGTTTTGATTAAGTAATTTGTTTTGTTTATATCATCATCTGCCTAGCCTTTTCCCAACTATTTTGGGGTCCGCTTCCAGTCTTACCGGCTTCAGCTAAGTACCAGTGTTTTACATGGAGCTACTGGCTATCTGACCTCCGCAACCCAGTAATTACCTATAAAAATATTACGAAACATAACGAGTAAGTTGTAATTTCTGCTTACTCCCAGTCCCAAGGGAAAAGAGCTTGGTTTTATGCATGTAGGTATGTATGCAAATTATATAGGTGCTTGTAGAGGTAAGCGATACTATGAAAGACGACGCTTTCACGCTTCAGGCACATGACGTGTGTGAGATGTTGTGAAATTCTGTAGTGAATGTAATATTGTTTACGGTAAACAAGGAAGAGGAATATAGCGTGTATTTAATTTGACACAATACGTTAAGTGTTTCGTAATATGAGTAGTGTAAGTACAAGGTGCTCATTGCTCATATTATGTCAAGTAGTACTGGAGAGATTGTTCAAATAGCAGTTTATTAAAATGTGACTGAGTGAAAAAGAGAGCACCTTAGGTTCTAAGAAGGCAGTTGGTTGGCAGTTGCTAGTGTCCCACACGTTTCAAGGATGCTCAGAATAGATACATAAATGATGCGACAGTTGACCTGAGCGAATACGTCATAGTGCAGAGGCAAGTGTAGGCTTTTGAAGAAAGAAGGAGGTCAGAATTAAAACAATAATGCGATGATGCTAAAGACCACCAACATCTACAATTAATCATATTTTAGAGAAACGTTGAAGTGTCGCAGACATTAGTGAATTTTCTAAAAACATAACGAGAACAAACTAAAATGTCAAAAATGGTTAAATTATCGATGTTTTTCGGCGGAATTGGTATGCAACCACCATCAAACGTCAAGGACTGCAGTCACTGAGCTTAAAATCGGCTAGATTTCATTATCACGTGCCAGTTTTGTGGTGATAAGGCCGCCATTGTACCAATTAAGAGTCGTGTAACTATTATGGTGTACAATACAGTATATTTTAACTGCATATAATATCTACGTTTTAGAACGATCAGGTAACTGCGTAGAGAATTCAATGTTTCTTTAAATTAATCTATAAGTTAATTCAACGCTAAATCATGGGTGATTTCAAACAAACTCTTAAAGACAATTCAGAGATGACCGCTCCTAAATTCTTGCGGTCACGATCTCCTAACGTCTAACAAGCCACAGGCCGTCGACAAAGAAGGTGGGAACAAGCAGTCTGTACCGAATTGCTTCCTTCCTTTACGAAGTGTGCAACGTGACTACAGCGTCAGACACCCGCGTTTAGATGTGACTCGGCCTTAATAGAGCGCTTTGTATGCCACTTGAAAGTCATTCAGGACAAAACGCTGGTTTATAAAACGTTTATTTTGTATAATATTCATGTTTAGTGTTGTAGGGGTTCACGGATTGCAATTTAGAATGAGATCTGGGGGTTCTTTTAAACTGACAGTGATAAGAGGTGTTTGGAGCGCCAAAAAAGATGTTTACTACCACTTTATGCACCAGAAAGTGTACGAATATCGGCGGAGCGATTTATTTATTTATATAGACTTCATGCACAAGGGTACAAAGGCAGACTTCATGCCTTAGGCATTCTCTACCAGTCAACCAAGGGTAGTGAAGAGATAATATGGCAGTTGAATTGTTTAAACGTGACATACGGGTAGTGAAAGGCATTATTATGGATATGGGATACTTTTACATATCGGTAGTACGTTTCCTTGGAATAATATCCAACTTTCACGCTTGCGAAGCTGCTAGCGGAAGGTAATAATCAGTTCATAGAGTCAAGAGCAAACCCATCAAGAATAAAAAAAAAGATATGTCGGTTAATGGCGATATTACCCAATTATTGACAAGCAATAACAGTTAATAAAAACACCCCAACATTTAAAAGTGTGCCGCCCACTATTTGCAAAACTTATTATTTGCACTTACTTAGTATCATTTACATTTTCTCTACATTTAATGTTTGAAATAATTTTATTTTCTTTGAAATAATTTTATTAGTTTCGTTTGTTCAAGCAAGCATCTTAATATTCATGGCTTTTAGTGCGTGTATCGTTTACCCAGTCAGCTAATCAATTAAACAATGTATTACTACTATGATACATTCAAAGAGGATCCAATTAAACCTATACATATTGTCTTAATTGGACCCAAGACTAATAAAACCAAAGTTTGAATGAATTGAGTCCTTAACAATGAACAAATACCTACTGAAGTCCATGTAATGGTTGTAATCTTACTCAAGAGTAAATGGTTGGGTATGGGCTTTGATAGATATGAGTATGTATTTTGATTGGCTTTTGAAATCCATTTTTGATCGAAATTTTCTCTTCCAGGAAGGAAAATTGGGTCATATTATAAGGAAGCTTTCAATAAAATGATTAAATAAAAAAAATCAAAGGCAGAAATGTGTTTTCAAACTCATTTACATAACATGTAATTTCAGAAATAAAAATAAAATGTGAGAACGATGTAAAAAGGAAAAGTAAAAGCGTCTAGAGTTAAACAAACAATACAATAAGTAGGTAATTAAAAACAGGCCGAGGCAGCTAAGTTATGACCAATCCTAACTGTTCACGAACATGGATTGCTCCATGAACCACTCAGCTCAACCATAATGAAGGGAACCGAATGATCCAACACATGTGTCACCATCAGAGAGACATTAGAGAGAGCATGACACATTCTCAACTGCCAGGGCACACTAAAGTCAACGAACGACATATAGGTACAGTAAATGGTAGATTTACAGTTGGTACGTAGTACTCAACAATGTGCTGTGCAGTTATATATAATACTAAAAGCAATTGAGTTTATACAATCAAATATATTCTTTCAGGCTACAGCAGGTCCAAAAATACTTCAAAACAATTTCACATGGGGACTTATCGTTCGTTCTGACGTTTCATAAGTGGCCATTTTAAATTGCTCGCGTCCAGTTGGTAGTTTATTCCCCTCACTATATTATTACTAAAACATTTATTTTCAGATATTATAACCATACACGGTCTTTATAAAACACGAATTAAAATCGTTAAAACATTGAATTATACAAATAACATATGCAAAAATTCGATTTTAAAACGTAAAATTAAATTCGATTTTTTTAATGTTATTGCAAACCCTTTAGAAATAATTTATTGTTTTAATGTTTTAATTTGCCATGGCGAAGACCTATTAACTATTAAAGTAGATAGTTACTTTAAATTACCTACCAATACAAAACATAGAACTCAAAAGTGCATAATCGAGAATAAACTCCGAAACAGACTCACTAAAATAAAATCGCAGCAAAAGTTCAAACTTATTGAAATCTCACTACAAACAAGATGGAGCAAATATTCAAGAAATGACGAAGGAGCAACACTTGCTGGTAATGCGGCCTTCATTCAAACTGAGCACCACTAAATCAAATTAAAATCACAATAAGGAGCTCTGCGCCATTTCTAACGGCTAAAAATAATGTTATCCAACTTTAATCTTTATGATTTTGTTTAATAACACGAAAAAAGATTTATTTGATCTGAAATATTAAACTAAGGGAGCTAGTTCGAAGCTTCGATTGTATCATCATCATCATGTTCCACCAATTTTCCGTCCAATTCGGATAAACTTAATGTATTTTTTTTTTGTTATTTGCCTTATAACCTAGATGTTTCCTGCCAACGCTTCAGATTATTATATTTCAGTATTGTCGAGGATAAATATTGAATCAAATGACTTATGTTTTCCCAACGCTCACAAGTTTCACCAAGCCAACTCTGATGGGGAAACCAATGTGAACAAACAAAACTAAAAGAGCGAACTACTCGAAACAGCGAACTAAATTCAACATTCCTTGCAAACTAAAATGTTCAAGACTAACCTAACATTTCCGATATTCGATATTCCGACGGCCACCGATAGTATTTGTAATATTCATGAGAATTTCTCGTAATCGTCTGCACGGAAAGCAATCATAAAATTCGTTTTATTTTATTCCAGTAGGAACCTGCTAAGTACTGTAACAGCGTTGTTTTACGCTATAAAGAGATAAAGGTTGAAATTAAATGTGATGTCATCAATTTAATCAGTTATTTTTACTGCTTATCTCGAAGTTTTAAGTATGTTAACTATGATTACAGACGTACTCAAACTCAAAGTATTTGCATATTTCAATTAAACTATTTACAGGCACTTTTCAACTGTCAATATGCCGTAGACAAGTGGCATTCGAAGTCGATGACGGCATTAGTCGCAATGTTAATGAAAGGCATTGATCACATGACGGCATTAGTCGCAATGTTAATGAAAGGCATTGATCACGTGATTTATCGATAACGCATGTCAATCCCATACAATAAGGCTTTTTTGATACTCGCTATCACCATGCTTTCGATTATAGAATGTCACTTGTCTAGGTCATCAGAAATTGATCAGCCAGAAAATTTAAGCTACCAAATCGTAAATACGAGTATCAATGGAAAATAACGTGCATGAAACTCCTTATACACTCTTAAGACGACGACTAACGCCAACGACCTCGAGGGAACAAAACGCGCACACGTTTCACACCCGCGCGACCCAAAATTTAGTAGTTTTTTGTAGTTTTCTTACTATTCTAAGACTTAAAAAAAAGCCTTAGGTCAAAATGTAGGTAATTAAATTGTCTTTGATATGGAGTTAATTTCATTAAAATACGCCAAGCGGTTTTGGTGCGATTGTCTTGTTTTTGTCCATTTTAGACATAACTTTACAAATGAATTAAACTATGTTATACGAATAAAACTCAAAATTTTCTCAGATAAATTATTAAGAAAATGGTCTAATGTAACATATATTTTTCCTAAAAATTACGACAAGCTCTTTAGACGTGATTTTCATTTTAAAATCAGCTACTCAAGGGTATCTGCGCCTTAAGCTCTCCCTCTATTTTCATTAATTCGTTCATCTTTTTTTCGGAGAAACATCCTTCGAGAAAAAAGATACAGAATGAAACATTTTGCATTTAGTCAACAAAACGCAGCGACCAAAAGGCGTCCGACCGACATTAAAATACCATTTTATAACACTTGCAGCTGCAATTTGTCAGACAAAATGAAAATACACATAGTTTATTACCTAAAATATATTCTTGTGTACATTTTTACTAGAAAAGAGGACAGAATGTTGTCAAATTCTTACTTTGTAGGTTTTGCTAATTTCGCATTTCGCCCAAATGGTGCTTTGGGATTAGTTAGTAAAGTCACTGAAAGACAGAGTCACTGATAGTCATCATCATCATCATCATCAGCCGTTAAACGTCCCCACTGCTGGGAAATGAGAGGAAATGAGTCTTAATCCAACCCGCGACCCAGTGCAGGTTGGTGGATGTCACATGTCTTCGAATTTTTGTTTCTGCATAGTACCTACGTCATTATTTTTAAATAAAAAAAGAGTTAATAAAATCAAAAAACCCGACTGCTTCAAAAGCGAACTAAAAATATGTAAACAAGAACAAAATCTTGCTGTGCAGTCGGAGGATACATATTCGCTAGCTGGCTGACCAAAACCAGACGTATACTCCGACTGCACAACAAGATTTTGTTCTTGTTTACATCTTTTTAGTTCGCTTTTGAAGCAGTCGGGTTTTTTTATTTTACTAACTCTTTTTAGTTATACTTACTTTTTTTTTTCGAATCACTTTAAACATATAAGTGGTATACATTTTCGTAATCACCTCTAAAAACCCTTCATTTTTATACCCCACTCGATAGGTTTCGAAGAAAAAAAAATATGGCGCCCAAAATCCGCCATGTTTATTTTTTTTCAACGGCGGCGCTTGGGCGGCCAAGACCTATCTAACGATGTCTTAATTATAAATATCCGTCAGGTGGTTTGAATGATACGAGGTAATAAAGAAAACTACATACATACAAGATACGCGCAAAAAACATAACCCTTTCCTTGCAGCCGGGAAAAAAGCCATTCATGTTAGTAAATTGGGTCCTCTATAAACTAAATACATCGAAAACTTTGTGTAAAATTCTATTCTCGCTTTTGTCTCATCACTTCTGATGTAACTTTTGAGCGTCATTCGTGTGAGAATGCTGGTTCGCATGGCAAAGCTCAAATCTAAATCTTTTCTTGGGTAAAAGCAAAATACAAATAAATACCTACCTACCATATCTATACTTTTATATCTATACTAATATTATAAAGATCCCTAGTGTGGGGAAGCGTCTTTTAAAAAAGAAAGAAAAGAAAGAATGAATTTTTGTATGTAACAAATAAACTTAAAAACTTCTGGACCGATTTCAAAAATTCATTCACCGTTGGGAAGCTACACTATCCCCGGGTGACATAGGCTACTTTTTATCCCTGTATTCCCCTGGAGACGGGAACTTCGCGGGTGAAACCGCGAGGCGTCCGCTAGTCTATACTAATATTATAAAAAGGAAAGATTTTTTTGATTGTTTGTTTGTACCAAATAGGCTCCGAAACTACTGGACCGATTTAAAAAATTCTTTCACCAATAGAAAGCTACATTATTCCTGAGTATCATAGGCTATTTTTTATCCCGAAAATGGGTCCTGTGGGTTGGCCCACGGGAGCGAATTTGCGGGGAAAAGCTAGTAAACAATAAACAGACATGCGATTGCAGCAATCCCTAGAGATTTGCAGCAATCCCGTTATTTATTGAAGAGTTCTATTGTATATCTCCGAAGTTCATTATAACATCTTCACCAAATTAAAATAGGTCCAATTTCGGAACATACTCTTTCAAACAATAAAAGAATAACATAGAACCTCCTCCTTTTTGGAAAGTCAGTTAAAAATGAAAACTTGAAAATGAAATTTTTATTCTTATAAAACAATTTAGTTTAAATATATGTTGTCTAAAAGACTAATAGTTCATACCATACTTTAATCAACATTCTTTAGAAAAAATAAACACTAACTAGAACTATTTAAACACGCCTCCCTGATTATTACATCCACAAATCGTTTTCCGTCTGACCACATTTTCTTTTAGACGATAAATATATCGGATTATTGTGCGCGTGACCTTTCCTCAACGAATCGATGGCGGATTAGAAGCAATCCGTTATCCCGGTAATCAGAAACACGATACCAATATTTGTATAGGCAGCTATTTCTCTGTTCAAGGTTGTTTTTTGCATGTTTGTATATACAGGGCTACATGTTAAGTCGACCTATATCCTTTAAGAGGTTGTAATTTCCATCATTCTGTTGGTTCAGTTAACTGCAATTTTAGCATTGAGATTAATAAAGAAACTTATCTACTTCAAACAAAAAAAAAATCGTTAACACAGCTATATTGGAGGCAAAAATCCAAAAAAAAAATAGGAACAACAGCCTAATAAAAAAAATATTGAAATTCCAATGTCTTGAAAACGGTTAAGTTTTGGGTACGGTGTGTTAAAGGATCTAGTTCGACTTAACTTGTAACCCTGTATATATAGATAGTTGGTCGTAAATGTTTAGGTAGGTACATACCTCCTATTACGTAAGCCTATATAAACAGAAGTAACATTTTTTTTTAATCTTTTGTCTGCCTTGCCCCAAAAAATATATATTCTAGTATTGACTAGAATCTTGCATTTTTTTAATACATTATGTGGTTCTTAATATCACATCACACATCATCTGCCTATTAATGTTCCCACTGCTGGGACACAGGCCTCCTCTCTGTGAGAGGGAATGGGCCGTAATCCACCACGCGGGCCCAGTGCGGGTTGGTAGATGTCACATGTCTTCGAATTTTGATTTTTGTTCTTAATATAACATTTCCTAATTTTATAAATCGTGTTAGCTTCAATAAAACGGTTAATTAGGCGAATCATTTGGTTGATACTTAATTTAAGGCAATGACATAAATGATTATGATATAACAAGCTCCTGGACACGGCTTCGCTTGTGAGAATAGTTTACTACCGGGATGTAAAAATTCTATGTCCATGATCCAACCGTTGTCCCGTATGCCACGTTTAATACGATTCTGTTCAGCCTAACTAACCAAGGGTAGTGAAGAGAGGCACATGGTGAGGTGAGAGTGAACATGGCAGGTACATTGATTAAACGTGGCATACGGGTAAAAAAGGCATTATTATTGACTTGGGATACTTTTCTGGATAACTTATTAACAATACTTTTAAGTATATCCAGAATGTTACCCAGTTATTTACAAGTAGAAACAGATAATTAAAAACCCTACAATTTTAAAGTGTACCGCGCACTATTTGCTAAACTTGTTATTGGCACTTAATACGTATTATTTACATTTTCTTTAAATATAATGTTTGAAATGATTTTCTTTTCTTGGAAATAATTTTATTAGCTTCGGTGGTTCAGGCAAGCGTAAATATTCTTAATATTCATGGCTTTTAGTACGTGTATCGTTTACTCAGTCATGTTATAAACATAAAATAAAATAAACGTATTATATACAATGTATTACTAGATACTATGATACATTCAAAGAGGGTCCAATTAAACGAATACCTTCATATTGTCTTAATTGGACCTAAGACTAACAAAGCCCTAGACTGACAATGAATTGAGTCCTTAACAATAAACAAATACCTACTAAAGTCCATTTGATGATTGTAACCTTACTTAATATTAAATGGTTGGTTATGGGCTTTGATAGATATGGGTATGTATTTTGATTGACTGTTGAAATCCATTTTAGATCGAAATTTTCTCTTCCAGGAAGATTAAAAATAAAATTGGGAAATATTATGAGAAAGCCTTCAATAAAATGTTTAAAAGGAAAGAAAATGTATTTTTCAAACTCATTTATTTGCTCATGTTATTCCAAAAATCAAATTACATGTATATATTATATTATTTCCACTTCTTTTATAGGTACTTTTGAATTTTCAAACAAAAGATGAATCTAGTTGCACATTCACAAGCGTCAGAAGGTCTCTATGGAGAAGAATGTGCAACAAACTTTTCCATCAGTTTTAATTACAAGTATTTGGTAACTTCATTCATCTTGCAAGAATACATATATGTGAGAACGATGTAAAAAGACGTGCACGTAAAAGCGTCTAGAGTAAAACAAACAATTCAACAATATAATAAGTAGGTGATTAAAAACAGGCCGAGGCAGCTAAGTTATGACCAATCACAACTGATGGTGTCCGATCACGAACATGGATTGCTCCATGGACCACTCAGCTCAACCATCATTAAGGGAACCGAATGATCCAACACATGTGCTACCATCAGAGAGACATTAGAGAGAGCATGACATACTTTCAACTACCAGGGCCCACACAAGTCAACGAACGACATAGATTTACAGTTGGTATGTACTCACACATGTGCTGTGCAGTTATATATAATACTAAAAGTAATTGAGTTTATACAATACAAATATATTCTTTCAGTATACAGCAGGTCCAAAATCGTTCGTACTGACTTCGCTTGTGAGAAAAGTTTACTACCGAGATGTAAAAATCCTATGTCCTACTCCCAGTTAAGATCCAACCGTTGTCCCGTGTGCCACGTTTAATACGATTCTGATCAGCCGTTTTCGCGTGGAAAGGTAAGAATTAGACCGAAACAGTTTCTTTCGCGTCTAAAATATGAAACTATGGTAAGTAGGTAAAACAACTTTAAAACTGTCAACCATAATCCATTCACGTTTTTGACAGTTTTCCTCTATCACCATAAGTACGTTAAGTTTTTTTCAACGCCCCAAAATCCTGCTACACTTAAATCCTTTGGGGTTCGCTCCTTTCCTCTCTAAAAGAGAAAATACAAAAATTCCCCATAAATCAAAATCCCTTTGAGGAAACCCTCTTATTAAGGTGAGTTTTTGAATACCTCTGGGCACGACATTATGGGGTTTGGTCATTGATATCAATGGGTTTGGTCAAATTCTTTAATGGAACCCCTTTATAATTCTATAGTAAACCTGATCCCAACTCAAGGACCATTGACCCACATACTAATGTAGTATGGTACTAAGCTCTTGAAAAGGCTCCTCAGAAAACGATGAAATAATTATTGCTCATTAAAATACTTTGAAGTTATCTTAATAGTACTACTGACGCTTTCACGTAAAGAAATAAGAGGAAGGAAAGAAAGAAGTAACGAAGGAAAATAACGAAGAAGAAAAATATTAAATTAATATTAAATATATAATATTCACAAAATCAAATACTTATAAAACTTCGAAAAAAGGTGCACGGTTCGGGCTAGTCGTTTCCTATGGAGAAGAACCGGAAAGAAACTCCAAGGTTACTCTTTTAAAAAAGTGGTTTGCTTTTACAATTTTTCCATGTTACAGCATTAGTACTTAGATATGGGGGGACAACGTAGGCCCGACAATAAGTCGTAAGAAATAAAAATAAAAAAGTAAAACGAGATACAAAGTTAACAAATGTTAACACGCATCTAGAAATCTAGAAGGCCTACAATGTTCACACATTCACAAAACAATCGGTAAAAGAATCTATACAAAGGCAAAAAAAAAAAAAAAACGCAACACTAAATTTAACATGTGGCACAAATACTGTAATCAGTGCTGTAACTATTCTTAGCAAAGGGCTATAATGATGATTGAAAAATATTGTGAAAAGTCTAATTAAAAGAGAAAAAAAATGAGATTGAGAATAGTTAGAGATATCCATATATTTGTGCCGTTTATGAGTTACCAGGGAAGCCGCATGCGCAGAGGGTGTCAAAGCCAATTTTTTTTTATCTTCAACGTAGTCCTTGATTTTATAAAATTCTTTTTTAATAAGGACACGTTTGATGTAGTTTTTGAACTTTCCATCGGTCAGTTCTATAACTGACTTAGGCAACTTGTTATAAAAGCGTATACTGTTTATAAGAGAAGAACAAATTTATGAGACTGCTAAATAATCAGAATCACTCTCTATGCTATAGGTACCTGAGCTTGAAAAGTTATAACGCAAACAAAGATAAGATATTTTTATCTGTATTCCAAATAGCTGGTTTGACTGTACATGAAACATTAGATAGCGTCTAAGTTTACACTCTGTCCTACAAAGATAGCTAAGTAGGAACATACGTTAGTACATATGCAGCAAACATTACCAGCCACATGGATACATCAACCGCCAGGCATTAGGGGACACATTAACTCAAGGCTACCCACATTAATTACTCCTACACACCCCGCTGCGGATGTAACCGTGATGATATCTTCCTCAAAGACTTCTGGTTTACATAAATTCAGTGAACATTATCTGAAGAATATCTGTTTTAAAATCATACAGTTAAATTTATCATACGAAATGGAAGAATTCATAAATAATTAATCTTTTTTTGGAAGTTATTTACAGGTTATAATATTTGAATTCGCTTTTTATTTTATTTCCCGTAACACTAAAGGCTGAAAATTGGTTTTTCTCAGAAATTGATGTCGTGGCAATTTTAATAAACACATTTTCAACTGAAAATGTCGCAATAAATAATATACGGAAATCCTTATTGAGAGCAATTCAAATATAAAACTCCATTCTTCAAATTAAATTCTTTATTTCATACGAAATACTTGCGAAATAATGAAAGAAAACCGGCCAAGTGCGAGTTAGACTCGCGCACCGAGGGTTCCATACAAACAGCTAGATTCACCAACATAACATATTGAAGTAACAATACTGAAGTTTATAAACAATGAAAGTACACATTGCTCTAACGAAAAAATAGTACATTATGGTACAAGTGTGCAATGTTGGTGATTACCGCTGAGGCGCCATTGTGACCCGACCCGTAGGTGAGGCTCTTAAGAGAGCCGAGGACGGTAATCATCAATACACACGTGTATCATACGATGTTTTTCAAGACACTTGTGAAGAAAATAATACAAAAAAATAATTTTCAACAGTAAAAACGAGTTGTGAAATTTTTTTCACAATGGCGGGCAAAATTAATCAGTTTTCCTATGCGCGCGCATTTAACAATGGCGATCGGCCATAGACTAAAAGAATGAGGTTTCTTTTTTTTTGGCTTTTCGTGAATAGTGTTTTAGAAACGTACAAAATAGGGAATTTATTTTTTTCTTAATTACAGAGCAAATAAAATTTACATTTGAGTGAAAGTTTTATTTATTAAGCACGTACAAGTTGAAATTATCTATTTAAATACGAAGTTGCATGAAATGAGCAAGCAATAGGTACATTAATTTATTTGTACTATTGAGCACGATCTTTTTTGTATCGAAACTTTTTTAAGAACAAAGCAACTCAACCAATAAATTAAAAAAAAACTCTATAACTCACTTGTGAATAATAGCAATGAAAAAGTCACAGTTTGATAACAGGTATCATTATGTGCCTAATTTGGGTGCTATTAGAGCCACTTTATGAGCACTTTATGTTGAAAATAAAATTACTTTGCCAGGTACATTTTATAAGTTGGTCGACTATTACCTGTAAACTTGTAAAGCTGTGATAGTTTCCCTTTTAATTTCGTTATATGATGATATTGATTGACGACTCGCTAACTGATTGACTTATTTTATTATAGCTACAGCTGCTACCAAGTGTCCTGATTGACATACTTGACATCATTGTGATAATTTTAGTAGCGACTGATTAGTCCGACATTTATTTAACTAAATTTGACATTTATAATTTTTATGTTTTGTCATAATATTTATAACTATATTCGTATTGTATTTTTTTAATTTAAATTTAATTTTAGAATTGAATAATTTTTGCATGCCCATATGACGGTAAAATATGGAGGACTTTATTATATAAAAAAGCACATCTATGTATCAATTGTGCACCCATGTTTGCAAAAAAATAAATGATTTGATTTGATTTGAACAATTTAGCTGGGGACACTTGACTCTAACAAAAGGTCGCAATTTGAAGCTTAACGTTACGGAAACGGCTACTTGAATCGAAAAATGGTTTGCACAGGCCCATAATATTTTTGAATGGCCTATCCAACGATACCCCACACCATAGGACAGACGAAAAAAGAAACTTCCCCACTTTAATGTACTGGAGGTTCCCAAAAATTTTTTTTTTTCGTGATTTTATTTGACTACTTTGTCGGCTTGATTATTATGTATATCCATGAAAAAATATAGTTTTCTAGTACTAAGAGTCTCTGAGCTAAGATAGGACATGGCGAAACTATAAGGGTTTTTACCAGTTGTCAGGAGATAGGTAAGTAAAAGAGTATTCGGGTTTAATGCCATATATTTTAGGAGCCGGTATTTATATACAATTTCGTCACGTTAATTACAAGATGTAGGGTAGGAGATCTATAATAATATTATGCTACCCACTTGTAGAAGTTATAGACGAGCGGGTCGATTTTGCACGTAATATAAATACCGCGCGTCGTAACACAACAGTCTTTAATAAGATCCAGCCTTAGCTGTCCCCCCAGCGACGCCCTGAGCCGAGGTTCGACCCCACAGGGGGTAGCCCTCAGCGTTGTCGCTTAGGTTTAGAAATTTGTGCCTGGCTGGAGGCTATATAGCTTAGTCTACACAGGGAAAGCCCGGTTAAGTAGTTGTCAGTCGCTTTGACCGAACTACGAGACGCCCCGTAGAAAAAAAAAAAAAACACAACAGTAGTTGTGTGTCCGCGCGCGTAGCGCGTGGATGTTGATGGCAGCTGCTACAGGTTCCTTGTTGACTACGAAACCCTAAAAATGGCCCCGCATGCGGTAAAATTTTCACAAGTCAACGCGAAACGACTGCGGGTCCTGAAAAATTGCACGCGGTACGGTTGGTACGCGGCATTCGAATGGTTAAACGGAAATACGGACACGTTTTTCCGCTGTCACATCTCGCCATCATAAAAGGTGTTGTAATACGATTAAGTAGTCAGAAACATACATTTCCATCATTGCTGGAGTGTTTTATTCCCTACATGCTACCACATCGACTGAGTTAGTGGTAATGGAAATCAGGGGTCTAAAATCCCCAGTTTTTTTAAGCTCTTAAAGCCATTTTGACATTATCTACCTCACCATAGCTATTTTAATATCTCGGTCCCCGTTTCTCGTCTGTTACTTTCAATGAAGATATTACTCCGACCGTAATAATTTATTTGACATTCAGAAGTGTCATGATAGCGTCCAGAAATGAATAAATGATTTCAAATAATAAATTTTCTCGGAAGTACGTTGGTAGATTCCTGTGCGAACCTGGGTATGAGGAATTTAAGTTATTTTCTAGTTATTATTTCATACCTGTTGTTACAAATTGTTTTACGTTCTATATGTTTGGTTTTGCCAGTTTTCTATTTGTTTCCATTTCTAGAAAATCCTCGAGGCTTGTCGAAAATATTATGTTATTGTTATTTTAGTAGACGAGCCTGAGTTTATTGTCTAACGTTTTTCGTAACAATTTTGTTTATTTTGAGCTACCAATTCTAGCGGATTCGGTAGGCGGCTTCTGGGTTTCATTTTACAGAAAACTTGAAAATCTCTACCATGTTTATGTATTTGGCAGTTTTCCTCGTGTATAAAACCATTTATAGATACTTATATAGTAGATAGAATATAACGTTACAGAGGTATATATAAAACTGTGCAACACTGTGCGGTTACCAGGCCGAATACGAATCAAGAGTTGGTGGTACAGTTTTAACAACTGCACGGAATGAAAGATACTCAAAAGGAGTTGAAAACAAGGCTAAGCAGTAAACGTGTAAAGTAACACAACATACTTTTCCCAGACCTAAAATGTTAAAGATGAATTAGAGCCCGCTTCTTCCCTGAAGAACACACTTACACAAGCCTACTTTAAACCCATTAAAACTCCGGCCTCACTTTAAAAAGGGATTTTAAAACGTTTTAATGGTACTTTGGAGTTCAAAAGTAACTCAATTGTAGCCGTAAAAGGTCGGCTACATGTGTGATGATCGTATTACAAACTGTGCGAGGCGATAACAGAGATGAGTCGTTAAGAGTTGCCTTCTGTTCTGAATAAATTGTGAATTATTCAGTTACTGTTGACTTTGGAAGTTATTCTTTGAGTGAAGCGGACTGTGGAACTCTTAGTACGTAATAATAATATGTACCTTTTAGGATGATGTAACTCTTGTGATCAGAAATTCAATTCGATGAATTTATTGTATATCTTATCAGCTGTTTTATCGTCTGTAATTCAACATTGTTTCATTTTCTAGAGCAAAGTGTTTGTATCTATAGGTACAGTTTCCTGATGATTCATTCTCTTGGTGACTTACACTGCTATGCTGAGGTCTTGCCTAGGAGCATTGCTGGGTTGTAGAGGTCTTCTATGCAGTCGCTTGGGCTCTTTACAAAATACCGGTATTCAGCTGCGTCCGGCTAGAATGAAAGCCGACCCAAACAGAAATGGAGAAAGGCTAGGTAGGTGATAATGATGATTGACCATTGAGTGCCTAAAACGTGGATCCACGCGAGACAATGTTATTTTTTATTTTAGGTAATTACGGCATACAACCGGTTAACACTGCTATACAGAAGCCCTGTTCTTAGGTTTACACCATGAACTTTCGATATGCCTGCTGAGATAGATAAATTTACTACGAACTCAAAAAAATCTTCACTTTTATCCTTTTCAGTAACTACGCGAACATTGTGACGTCACATTTCCATCCTAATTTGCAAGAGTCGGGTGGGTGTAGTGGGTTTCTGGATTTTCATACATATTAGCCTTTGTTTCGTTTAACTTATTTTTATGTCCATGCATACGGAATGACGCATATCCCTGGGCTGTCGTAAACCCTGGTCGGGATCTAACGAATGTTTTTTTCCTGATCTGAAACTCGTGACCCTAAAAGTGTGATTTTATTGTGTGCTTGATTATGCAAACATGAGATTCTGAAATATGTTCTGGTCAACTTTTATTGCTTTCATATTATGCAAAATTCAAGTATAGGAATACGTATTGAAACCGTTGAAAAAGCTAATTTAAACGAATATTTAAAGAGTTTAAATTCTTTATTTGTAAAAGGAAGTAGAATAAAATAAAATAGAATAGAATACTGAACCGATTACGAAAATACTGTCTCTTATCGAAAGTTTTATCCCGAAATAAATAATGGTTGTTTGCGCCTAACGTCGGTTGAGTTTGTAACGTGCTTGCGGGTAGGAAGAGAAACGCGAGATGTATGGCTGGAATCGTGTCCCACCCTCTTTATCCTTTCCGGCACAAAGCCGGTATCGGGTGTGAGCGAGACTGCCACACCCCACCTGCGTATTTTCAAAGTGACAGTCATGACAGGCTGACAGACGTCAACCAGTCGCATATAAATTGGCCTGCGACTCCTGTGCGGGCCTCTTTCTCTCTTCTCGCCTTCTTCTTGAATCGTGTTGTCGGCAAGAACCTTCTTGTTTCATTGCTGCTGCTAGGTAAACCGTCGCGGAGACCAGTCGATTGCACAGCACGCGGGTCGAGCTCGAGTCGAACGAGCGAAGAAAGTGAACTCGCCAAAAACCTCTTTTCCTTCACACTACTCATCGGTAGCGGCAGTGGAGCTACTCTAGGACATCCAAACCCGGGTATTTGTGCTTTACCTAACCCCATTTGTAAGCGAGTCACCTTCACTTGATGGAAATCGCTTATCTCTTCCTATCTCTCGAAACCAGCCATTCGCGTATCAGCGTTGCGTCTTAACCGGCGCAACCAATGGTATTTGTGAGATGATGCACGATATCACCGTTTCTAGGTAAAGTGATTTTCTATCGCATATAGCGATTGAAAAAATGCCAAAGCATTTGGCACTAACCACGGGATATTTTGGTAGCGCATTTAAAAATGCTTCAAGACTAAATAAGTATCCAGTACATCATCAAAAGCCCTTTTTAATTTATTTATTTAAACTATTATTATTTATTCTTTTTCGTTCTCAGAGATAAAGTAATACAAAGAGAAGAGCTCAAACGTGCTGCTAATCCCAAAATATATTTTTCCAGCAGACGTGCGACAAGAGAGTTGAATGAGAGACGAAGGCACTGTGTCTTGCTTTTTTTGAGCCAAGATTCCACCATTCCGTAGAAAACTTACTTCTCAATGAGTTGATATGACTGTTTACCACTAAAAGCTCATCAGTGCGTAAGCAGGTTAAACCTTGATTTTTCAAAATTGGATAGTGTACAATATTGTTCGTTAGCATTAGTTTAATTTTAGGGTTCCGTACCCAAAGGGTAAAAACGGTTTATCACTAAGACTTCGCGGTCCATCTGTCTGTCTGTCTATCACCAGGCTGTATTTCATGAATCGTGATAGCTAGACAGTTGAAACTTTCACAGATGATGTATTTCTGTTGCCGCTATAACAACAAATACTAAAAACAGAATAAAATAAATATTTAAGTTGGGTTCCCATACAACAAACGTGATTTTTTGCGGTAATGGTACGGAACCCTTCATGCGCGAATCCGACTCGCACTTGGCCGGTTTTCTGGTTGTTTTGCCTGCTGTTAGTGATCCCTAAGATCTCTTTAAAATTATTATGTTCAACTTGTTTTATTCATTTTATGTATAACTGTTGGTTTTCTATCTAGTACATAAATAAATTACATAACCAGAAAATTTACCCACCCTAAAACTATAGCTTCTACTTAACACTGAAACATTACACCCTCACTATATGTTTTCACTTAGCAAATTGTCACGAAACTTGCACAGTATCTGTATGTGCTACCAAGTTTCTTAATTGCCTTACATAAATACTGGTGTATGTAAACATGGAAGGAAGAAGATGGCACTTTGTTGCGACTACTTAGCTGAAATACGACCATGGTAAGTTTTCGTCTTCAATATAATTTTCATCTGGTTTTCGTCGAGTGTGATAATCTTGAATTTTGTTTTCGTCGCGACTATGTAGACCGAAAAGTCGGCTATTTTTGGGTGCAAAAAAGGGCGGGTTTTTTTCATAATAATCATAGTCATTTATTTGCTAATATGGGTAATTAAATAGAGTTCTTAAAAATATAGCACAGTCCAACCATATTACACCTTGAGGTATGCAAATCACAAGCTTTATTACACACTTAAACACAAATCATTTTCAATTAACAACACACTTTCAATTTATTTTGTTTATTTAATTTCACCGCATGGCAAATAACAATGATACATATCAAATGAAGCTATCAATAATTTCAATAGAAGAATTAAATATAACATGTCATATATTAAATGAGAATGTCAAGATACATTTATGAAAAATGTTTAAGTAATAAAAATATATAATAATTAAATTCGTGCATTATTTGGAAATTTATAGAATGTCCAGATATATTTGTAAATTAAATGTCAAAGTAATAAAACATTATTACTTTGACATTTAATTTACAAATTATTAGTTAATTATTAGTTTATTATTAATATAATAATAAAATGAGTGTACTAGTCACATCAACAATATGTCCTTACATCCTCTTTTAAGTTATCCTGAATACTATAATAACATTTACATAGCAAGAATCTTTTTAATTTATTTTTGAATTCGTCGATGGATGTTTCTTGTACGGTAAACGCGTATAAACAAACATTCGGACGGGCGTATTTTAACTATTAGAATATACACCGTAAAATTTAAGTGGTTGTTTTCCCGCGGCAGAACGACTTGCCTTAAGGAGTACTTTCGAAGCATAGAGTTAAAGTAAAAAAATAACGATGTTTTTGTTTTAAAATAATAAAAAAAAAAAAACATAAACTCGAAAAAGTGAGTAACAATAGTAACTTGTAGGTACTAGGTACTACTCGCGTCACCACCGTATTATTCACCGTACTACCTAGTACCTACAAGTTACTATTGTTACTCACTTTTTCGAGTTGATGAATATTTTTTAAATTATTTTAAAATAAAAACATCGTTATTTTTTTACTTTAACTCTATGCTTCGAAAGTACTCCTAAAGGCAAGTCGTTCTGCCGCGGGAAAACAACCACTTAAATTTCACGGTGTATGCATGAATCCTAACTAATTTTAGCATTAGACGTTCAAAATCGCTGAACACATCAAATGACGAAGATACCTACATATCTATGCATTTGATACCGTAAGATTTCTACCTCAGACAGAAGGTACAAAACAAAGAACCTCCACATCACTAAATTTCCTCTATCGTCCATTGTCTAAACTCGTATAGACATTAGAAATGGAACACTGCAATTGCAATCTATTTTATTGCTAGCCCACATTCCAGTTATCGTTTCGGAAATCCCACTATGCATTCTCCCAGATGCTACCAAATCGTTATGAAGGATAATTTAAGATTAAGGGGATGCAACACGATAGCACTCGAAATTCATAGGTATCGTATGGTTCTCAAGGACATGAATAAGATTTTAAATGAGTTTAAAAGTTACTCGCTATTGTAAAAAATATATTTTATTACTGAAGTATACTTACTTACATAATATTTGAATCATCAATACAATTTTCGAAATTCAAATTAACCGACTATTTAATGCAATCACGACATTTAAGGTTAAATTACTCTAAGTTAGAAAAATATATCATTGATGTTTTTTATCAATCAACATTAATGATCAATTTGTCAATGATTGCAATGAATATTCAGTAATTGCATATTTTGTTCTGGTAGCGAATAATTACCTAATAATATAATGCATAATTGCAAAAAAAAATAATCGCGGGCTTCCCAAGCGCTTTCCCCTTAACCGCAAAATCAGAAAATATTTTATGTGCCTCCTATCCAATACAAAGCACGTATCTCCTATATAAAATTTACGATACGAAAGTCAGGTTTTACAATACATTAGGTAATTGTGAGTTTCTGTACGATTTGCTCAACATTGGGAATACAAAATATTTTAAATATGCCAAGTTTTCTCGTTTGGCTGCGACTTTTAAACGGTTATTCAAAGTTAAACAGTATTTTGAAACATCGGTTGGGTTGCCGCGGAGACTGGAAACTGAAAGTTTCATTTAGTTGAATGAAGCATAGTGTAGTTGGATTATGCCATTTAAGATCGTTACTAAGAGAAAAGTTTATTCAATAACAGTTTTTATCTACACTCTCAGCGTAATGTTCCAAATATGAACAAAAAATAAATTGTATAAACACTTTTTTCATGGATAGATAAATTTAAAAAAAGCCATTACGGTGCAACATTTTCTTTCAATTTTTAGGGTTCCGTACCTCGAAAGGAAAAATCCGAAACCCTTATAGGATCACTTTGTTGTCCGTCCGTCCGTCTATCTGTCAAGACCCTTTTTCTCAGGAACGCGTGGAGGTATCAAGCTCAAATTTATATCAAATACTAGGGTATATTAGGGTACTTCCCGTGAACTCAGAATCTTGAAATTTGGTACGAAGCAACGTCCTATATCACAGATAAAGGAAAAATTGGGAAAAATTATGCGCGCGCTACGCAGTCATGCGCAATGAGAATCAAAATCAAATTTCAGATAAAATTGTGTATGCAACGTCATATAATTAGTAGTAATAGGTAGTACCTGGCCGACCAAGCTCTGCTCGGGTGAAAATAGAGAAAACAAACGACGTTTTCTAAAAATGAAACCTAGCTTGATCGATTTATCGCCCCGAAACCCCCTGCATACTAAATTTCATGAAAATTGTTGGAGCAGTTTCCGAGATTCAGATTATACATATACAAGAATTGCTCGTTTAAAGGTATCAGATTAAATCACTCGTGTGATACTATTATCACACTCAGCTGTTTTGATAACCCCTATTATATGACCGGTGTATAAACTATTATTACAAATTTTGGACTTCACTTAAGTAAGTTGCCCTATGATCCTCTTCTTAACTTATTAATTATTAGCTGTCCTCCGCAGCTTCGCTCCCGTCAACTGGCTACCTATCTACTCTACCTACGATATTTTTTTTCCCACCTTAGAGAAATGCTCATGCATACTGCGCTACCACGGGGAGATAGCGCAGTTATGTGGGACTCCAACTCACTAAAACTCTACGGTGTCCTCCTATACCGCTTATGGCAGGAACACGGAAATGCGTTAGCACTCACCGCAAACCAGCCGCAGCTGTCCATCACAGGACCTTCCTCTGGGGGGTACCCCCATCACCGGCGCACCAGAACAAATTGCACGCCGTGACCACCCCAGGGACCAAACCAGCACATGGCCGCCAGACAACGCCGTGTATGGCACCCTTGGTCCCCCTGTAAAGGGTCAGGTCAGTGGCCCCGCCACCTACCACTTTTCGGCCGCAGGGGATAGGGACCTCCCATGCGGCCCCACCGCGTCGACCATCAGATGGTGGTGACCCCGTAAAGACCGCAATACTCCTCTCCCAACGCGGCCTCCAACCCTCAACCGCGACCTAGTCGGCGTGATTAATATGGATATCTATGCCAAATTTTAGCTTTCTGGCACTAAGTTTCGCTGAGCTATGCTGCGGACGATCGGACGGACGGACAGCACTATAAGGGTTCCTTGTTTACTACGGAAACTTAAATTATATTTTAAGAGTAAATAAATGCAAAGTTTTGTGCGAAATTTAATCAGTAAAAATCACAAGACTTCTCAAAAATTTATAATTTGATAATCATGGGTGACCCATATAATACAATAATGCCAATGCAAGTATGTTAACTTACCAACATAATTATGCAGGTTATGGCGAAAGGCTATTTAATTTAATGTAACATTTATGACTCAAAAATTATTCAATTTCGTCCCATACACAAACTCATAATTGTATAAACATGAATTTATAAAAGGTCTTCCTCTAAGTTAATTTCAGACGTAAGGGTAAAGCCTTGTAACGTTTTGAACAAACTGTGATATGTGTGTTTTAATAAAAGTTTTACGTTTTCTAGGAACAAGTCGAGTTTGTTAAGTTTAATATATGGATGACCTTTTAGATAACTTATTTAAAAACTTCGCCTTTAGTATGTTCTGCATTGTAAGTTGCTTTTGTAAAGCATTCATGATATGAATTCTAAACTCCGTAAGAGATAAAAATATAATAAGTAATTCTATCAGATAAGGGGCTTCAATTAATGCACTATGTTTCTTAGTATACAGACTGTGCGTGTATTGCAAAAGATTGCTCAGCGAATTTAGGGCAATCAAAGACCTCAATTGTTTGTCAGATGGTGTGTCTAGCGATTTTAACTGAAAATAATATAAAGAAATCTAAAATAAATGATAAAAGAAATTTTTGCCTGATCCTTTTTCATGCACAAGTAAAACAAATATTTCATCATCATTTCAGCCGACAGTACGTCTACTGCTGGATACATGCCTCTCCCAAGCATCGCCAGACTGATCAGTCCTGTGCGTTTCGCATCCATCGGACTCCCGCAGCTATGACCAGGTCGTCGCTCCACCTAGAGTGAGGCCTTCCAACGCTGCGTCTTCCAGTACGTGGTCGTCTCCACTCTAGAACTTTTCGGCCTTAACTGCCATCCGTTCTGCGAGCAATGTGCCCTACCCACTGTAACTTAAGTTTGAAAATTCTTCGGCTTATTTCAGTAACCTTGGTTGTCTTGCGGATGAGATGAGAACCCAAACATCATATCATATTACACCATCCACTATTTCCGCCATCAAATATAATCCACTCACACACGAGTAATTTATCAGAAACAAAAAAAGTTCGAACATGATTTACGGTCCTAATTCCCGACACGATTACGGCCGAACTGCCGAACCCAACTCGCGAACTTACCGATATAAATATCAAGAACAACATTTACATGGGTCTTTAGTATTCTCGATGTGTCTTCAACTTTAGTAACATTTCACCCGGTAAGACACTTTGCCGTGACTAAATCATACGCGGGTGCGTGATCGAGAATTTTGGGTGATAGTGTAGGGGGAGCTAGGCTAGATTTTATAGCTTACGCGTAGGAAACTGTCCCTGTGAAACTTTTGCTTAAAAGAAAATTGACAATGCTAGCTATACTATAAAAAAATATTGTGCCGTCACTCAGCAAGAAAGGGTTAATTGACCAGAGGCCCAATCTAATCACGAAAGCGTAGCGATATCGATAGAAAATATGTTAAAAATGTATGAGATTGTCAAGCGTTATCAAAATGTCATGAGATCAGTTCCTTAAATTCTGGCATTTCGACCATCGCCATCGTTAACATCGAATGACACTTGTCTAGATCCTCAGAGGCTCCAGTCTAGCAAAAAGCATATTATAGTGTCTCCGAATTTTTAGCTGAAAAAGTTTTTTTTTGATTGTATTAGTTTTATCTTTACCTGACAATAATAATAAATTTCTATGAATAATGAATTTAAATTCGATTTAATATCTTGCATGCTCTTGTATGTATGCAATGTTTGAAGAAATAAAGCAATCTAATATAATCTTATCTAATATTTAATTTTGTTTGACATTTTATTGAAATTTTTATATAGATTTTATTATTCATTATTCCTATTTGACATTTGATTGATATTTTAATTTTGACATTTGTATATTTTATAAATTTGACATGCATTATATTATTTGACATTTGATTTATATTTTATTGCATAGTTTGTTAGTGATGTGTTGTTGGTATTTTGAATTTAATTCACTTCTACATTGATTTGACATGCACTATTTTCATTTTGACATCTGATTTATATTTTTTTAGATATTATATTTATAGATATGATATTATTATTTTTATAGATTTTTATTTGACATTTTTTATTGATATTGTTATTTTAATTTCATTGGTGATAATTATGAAATTCATTTATAATTAAATTCATTCATTGTTTACCTTGCATAATATTTGCACGCCATAGTATGTGGCAAACATGTCGGAATCTTTTGTTATTTTTTGTTATCTTGCATGCATATTGTATGTGTTACCCATGTTTAGCAAATAAATATATCTTATCTTATCTTAGAGACATTCTATTAATGAAAGTGCTTCGCAATCGAATGAAAATGTATGAGATTATCAAGCGCTATCAAAATGTCACGTGATCAATGCCTTACATTCTGGAATTTCGACCATCGCCATGGCTGACATCGCATGACACTTTGTCTAGTAGTGTAGAGCCTCAGGTACAACACAATATAAAGCATATAATAAATCTTTATATATAAAACAAAGTCGTTTTCGTTACACCATTTGAAAGTCAAGAACGGCTGGATAGATTTTCATGATCTTTAATTTGTTGGATTTATCTCCGCCCCGAATAACAGAATATTAAAATATCGGCAATATTAACGAAAAAAAAAACTAACAATTATGAAAAAAAAACATTTTCTTATACGTTGTGCAAACACAGTGCCATCTCTGATACATGACAGAAATAAAACATGGACCAAAATGAACATAGCGTTTTAAACAATTTATCAGCAAGTGTTCCATGAAGTCATTTTTAATTAATTATAAGAAGAGCTGGACTTTTATAGTACTATTATACATTATAGTTTAGAAAAACATTAAATGCAGATATATATATATATTGTATCAATTGAACAAAGAAATATTGAAAATTAGAAATCAAATAATGAATTATCTATTAATTAAAACGAATAATAATATAATTAAAGATTAGATGTCAAGTAATAATGAATAAGTATTATCATTAGGTACACAATTGGATTTCAAAATCATATTGCAATTAAGTAAAAATAATTAAACAGAGGTCAATATAAAAATATCACGAAAGTTAGATGGCAAATAATAAAATTATCAAATAATTATAGCAAAAATTAATATCAATATTTGCGAGATTGAGATTGCGATTGTAAAACGTCAAAAATGTATGAGATTGTTAAACGCTATCGAAATGTCGCGTGAATCATCCCTTTCATCATCGCTATCGTTGAGATCGAAAGACACTTGTCTAGGGCATCTGCTTTTGATGCTGAATTTTGTCTTTATATTTTCGAAATAAAATCATTTATTCTTAACACCATTAGCAACAAAATCATATTTTCTTTTACAATTTTTCTAAAGTATCTAGACGAAGCTTTTCCTTATTGTTACAAGCGCACCTCGAGCGATAACTCAAGCGGGTAAGCTAATTGTGTTAAAACTTTAGTCTTCGAGGAAACCTCTTTTAAGCTGAACTAAAGGTACAACTCTCTCAGGGGTTTGATTACGAAGACGGAACAGCATCTGGACGCAGAAATAAGTAAGATAGAGCTGTGAAATCGTTGGTAGACAACTAATATCTTAATAGATGTAGTTTTATGGCACCGCGATCATCGCGTGAACACGCGACTGTTAGTTGCGTTCGTTAGTATGGCGAAATCGAAAAATGAACGTGACGATCGCGTGTTCGCGCGATAATCGCATTGTATTCAGATAGCGCCCAATGTTTATAAAAATACGTTTTTTTTTTCTGGAGAAGCTAATATAATTTATTTAGGCGTAATCTTTTCCTGTTATGTTCCTGTAACAGGGAACGATTATGGCACGTTGATCTTTGAAACATATCGTTATTTGAGAGTGTCATCCTTGTCATTCATTAAATTACTCCTCTCTTTTTAAATGTCGATGTGTCATGTTAATATATATTTACAGTATAGCTATGGACCTTGGTTGTATTTGTCTTGGTGTACAATAAAGTATGTATATATAAATAAATTGGTCATTGGCAATTTTCATGCAAATGACCGTACTAATTAGCGATTTTGGCTTACATTCTAAATTCTAAATCCCTACAAAGAACAGAAAAGAAAGCAAGTGTTACAAATCACAACGTTTCATTCTATTTCACCAACAGACAAACTTTTATTTAAACATAAATATTTAAATTCACTCCACTCCTTTCAATTCAGAACCCAAGCGAAATAAATCTACTAATAAATATTCGCCGATCTTTCAGTGTAACGTAGCCACAATACCTGAGTGCTGACCATAGCGCGCCACGCACCCCGAGGCACATAAACTATGAATAAGTCATGCCCACCGAATACGTAATGTATACGGTCCAACTAAGGATTAAATTCGGTGAATTTTTGAATTCGGTTTTTCGCAATTAATTGACAAGTATCAACTATCAACAATCGACTGCCGAGTATCAAATATCTATTATCGTCAATCGACTGAAGAGTATCAACTATCTACTATCGACAATCGACTGATGAGTATCGACAGCTCTCCTCTCAATACCGTCGCGCGCCAGCAGCAGTGAACGAAGAATTCGGGGCAGCGGGGTGCTAGCCATTCGACAGCCGAGCGAGCGACACACCGCTACGACAGTCAGCTGTTGCACACCTCTAAGCACGGCTGCGCTTGCGCATATTATAATTCTAATAAGTTTACTTTTTAACCAACCGTTGTTTTATAATTTCTTCTTTTCTTGTTCAATACACTTCATCTTTTATTATACAGTCCACTCTCTTTGATTTCCTCTACCACGAACTGTCGTCGCGATCAACTATCTACTATCGACAATCGACTGACGAGTATGAACTATCGACTGACGAGTATCGACTAACTACTATCGACAATTGAAAGTCGAGTATCTACTATCAATCATATCTATAATCAGAGCCTGGTTATATTTTAGGACCAGAGCTCTTGATAAGGGACATTGTATCATCGAAAAATTTATTGGAAAATTTACAAAAATGTATAGAAATATTAAACGCCATCGGAATGTCACGAGATAAATTTCTTAAATTTTGACATTTCGACTATCGCCATCTCTTACATCAAATGACACCTGGTCAAGACAAATCAAACGACCCCAAACTCGATGGGGTTGCGTCATTAATTTATAGAGTTCTCATGGCCATCTTCCAGTCCTATCATCAGACCCTGGATAGCATTTAGGACCAGAGCACTTGGCAAGAAGGCGCATGGTAACAGCTCATAGCAATATATACTAATTACATAAGACAATTCAGGCTTACAGTCGTATTATTTTTTTACCATTTTATTATTTCTTTTAAACGTTATTTAAAAGGATAGTAAAAACACGCAAGCATTAATAACATACATACAGACATAAATGCCAATTAACATAACATAAAATTAACATACATATTAGGTAACAAAGTTCCTTTAATAGGCTTCTACGCTTCCTCGGCGAAGTTAAGCCGTCCTAGGTAAAGTTAGACCAGTGATTTCCAAAGTTGAGACTTGGACCCGGGGTCTACACAGATCTGATTTATGACAAAGAAATATAAATGCGCATGAGAGGTAAATTCTGGTCCACGAGACTGGATTCCATGATAGCGATCCCGTTCTGACGCTTGGTAGTGCTAAAATTTTGCTCTTATTTTTGTTTTTATAGATTGTCTTCCTTGCACACCCTTAGCATAGTGGTGGCAAAATGAAATTTGAACAAACTTGGTATTAACGTATTTAACGTGATCCCGATTTATATGAAATATAATAAGATTAAAATACTAGGGGTCCACCAAAACAAAAAAACGCCGGGTGGTCCACGAGACAAAAAAGTTTGGCGGACCTCTGAGTTAGACCAATAGAATCCTCCCGTGAAACTCCGCGACTACTACTACTACGAGTTAAAATATTTAGTGACTCCATGCGATTTGAAATTGTTTGCATACATATTGCCTTGTTGCTCGCGGACTAATTCCGCAAGAATTGGAATTCATATCCGTTGCATTTTAAGATAGCGAAGCTTACTTTGCTGACGGAAAAATGTGTTTTGCGCAAGGGGAGAATGAAATGTAACTTGTATTAGTTTTTTTGGTATTCCACAATTCTTATAGGCATCCACTCTAGTATTGATTTAAACTATGTATAGTATACTATTTACTATATATAATATTATAAAGAGGAAAGATTTTTTTGTTTGTTTGTTTGTACCGAATATGCTCCGAAACTACTGGACCGATTTAAAAAAATCTTTCACCAATAGAAAGCTACATTATTCCTGAGTGACATAGGCTATTTTTTTATCCCGAAAACGGGCCACCCCACAGGAGTGGGGTGGCCCACGGGAGAGAAGTCGCAGGGAACAGCTAGTTAAAATTATAAAGAGAGAATGTAATTTTTTTCGAGGTTGTCTGGAGGCTAATCTCCAGCTGAACTGCACCTATTAGAAAAGTTCATTATTGAAAGATTCTTTATTCCAGATAATGATAAGGCTGTATAATTAGAATCGGGCCGCTAGTTCTTACATAAGTGTGATAACTGCGCTGAGTTTTCTTGGATATCGTGCTATTAAGTGATATTTGGCTTCCCCCGCATGAACTACGGCAATCATTCCAAGGGAACATTACTCCCGGAATAAAAAGTATATTATGGCCATCTCCATGGAAACAATCATCAATCAATCCCTCACAATCGCTTTGCCAAAATTCAATAAAATCGATTCAGCAGGTTAGACGTGAAAAGTTAGACAGAGTTATTTACGTATTTATAATATTTGTATGGAAGTATGGATTTAACAGAATGATAAAGTATGGATCAGAAATGTAGAGATCCGCAAGAAAACCAGGGTTACCGACAAAGCCCGAAGAATTGCCAAACTTAAGTGGCAGTGGGCAGGGCACATTGCTCGCAGAACGGATGTCCGATGGGGCAGAAAGGTTCTGCAGTGGTGACCGCGAAACGGAAAACGTTGCGTTGGAAGGCCTCCCACCAGGTGGACCGATAACCTGGTGAAGGTAGCGGGGATCCGCTGGATGCGAGACGCACGGGACCGATCAATGTAGAGACAATTGGGGGAGACCTATGTCTAGCTGTGGACGTCTTTCGGCTGATATGATGATGATGATGGATTTAACTTAACCTCAATGGCTTACTGGTACCTCCAGGCTGGTGATAATGTATACTTTTATAAAACAACTATGCAAGACACACAAACATTTCTACTAATGAATATTTATTCTGCTGCTGCTTTTCAAACTAGTGAATAGCTAAGCTAACTAGGCCAAAAGATTACTGTTGCCACACAAGTAAATACCAAAGCAATGGTCTGGCACTCTGCCAATACAAAGTGCAGTTATATCAACTATTTATGCCAAATGCGGTTTTAAATAGCGGCTCAGTACTAATCTTGTTCTTATAGATGTGAAATAGGGAGGATTCATTATTATTACTGTAACCTTCATGCATTACAAAGGCTTAGAGATGGACTAAATGCCGTAGACATTTTCTACCACTAAACCAAGATTGGTGAAGATATACCATGGCATTACTTCTTCCATACACATACATAAACTTTTTACCCGATTGCGGGAGGGTTATGTTTTTCGAGCGTATATCCCAAACGGCTTGACAGATTATGACATATGAGATGTCGTTGGCTTCGTCTCAATTGTGGGTGTGGTATAGGGGAAAATACAAGGAAATGTTGGATTTTTACCTCACTAAAACCATCCCGGTGGTCACCATCAGCACTTGGAACGGGGCCCCCTCGCCTCTTAAAATACCACTCCGGAACCCCCTCTATGCAACGCCTGTCAGGGCACGTCCCTGGAGAGATTGAGAAGCGTGTCTCCTGAGCATCACTGTGCACGGTAGCACGTGATCACTGTGCTACCGTCTTTCCTGGAGTCATTTGGTGGGCGGACAAAGTCCGTAGTTCGAACACCCGCGGTCTCGGAGTCCCGCCTGCCTATAATGCAGGTAGGGTTTTGACGTTTTAGGCATCGAGGCGTTTGCCTCCCCGACGCCTTCTCCTCCGATTGGGGTAGGCCCAGTCACGCTTATCTAGGTTTCTGTGCGCTCGGCGTAGTCCTTCTGGACCATCACGGTCGCACAGAATGAGGTCATTTCCCTCCAGTTTTCTATCTCTGCCAGCATGACCCTCACTACTGCTGGCAAAGACAGGTCTCGCCCGATCCTGGTGACCAAACCTGCCGCTCAGACACCCACGCAGGGTACTCTTCGAGCGTGTGCTGTGCAGAATCAAGGTCGCATCCACAATGGTGGCAATTAGCTGTGGCTTCTCGCCCAATCCTATTCAGTTACTCACCGAAGCAACCATACCCGGTCAGTACCTGAGTGAGCCTGTAGGAGATGCGCTTCCCTCTTTTCAGACCCAGGCTTCGAAGTGTTTCAGAACGGCTTCGAAAACGCGCTTGCATGCGTGTCGTTGTTCCTGCCGCCTCAGTCTAAGTGATTCCTGGCACCGATATTGCCACTTTGGCAATGGCGCGAATCCGGACATATAAACTCGCGTCCATATCCGCCTGTATGACCAGTGGTGGACAGCGTGCCAGAAGTGTCGCCGCCTCAAAAGATACCGTTTGGTATCTACGGGCGATTCGGATGGCAATTTTCCACTGCAGATTTTAGTCCTGCAGCGTCGGACACCAGACAGTCTGTTTGACCAAACAAGTGCCCCAGAAAGGACCATCGATCGCACGAAACCAGCGTAGAGACGACGAACTTCTACCCGAGGTCCCCCGAGAACGCCACCTCCTACGATCCTTACCTCCTTTTGCTTCATTTACGTTTATACATCTAGCTATATATATGTACGCATGCCGGTTATGAGCGCACCTGGACTTATGGTGTTATAAATGGTGTACCTGCGCCCATTTTCATTCAAAGAAAGAAAGAAAAAAAAAATTATTTTTGTGACCCGCACAGGACACAAGAGAAATAAGCAAAAACAAAAAGTTCAACAGTAATAAAAACAAAACCCTGTGCGAGACCATAAAGACACATTTACATTCATTTATCTTCTTTTTTACAATTTGCCGTTTTAGCATCGATGGGTAGGTACGAAACATACAAGCAAACAAAACTTTTAAATTTTTATTTTTATTTATTTCTCCATAAAAATTGTACAATTTTGAACATTATGATTAAATTATTAAAGCTATTACATATGTGTCAAAAATAAAAAAAAAAAAGAGCAACAGCGCCTGAGCTAGGCTGAGCCTGTATTTCAGGACGCAGTTCACTTGCCCGAAAATGTGATCAATACAACAGTGGTTATGTTTTCATTATATTATATAACTCAATACAAAATAACATTTTACAACGGAAAGAGTGAGTGTTGTGTGTGGTGTGCTTGTGTTGAATGTGTTTGAGTGTGTGTTGTGTGATTTTGTTTGGTGTGTTTAATAGTTTAACTTTATCTTACTATTTTAAGAAGTTCTTCTGTAGTTTCATAATCACAAGTAATTAGAAAGTTCAACAGTTTGTTTTTGCATTCACGTTTACTTAAGGTATAGATGTTAAGATTAGTATTTAATTTATTATACAGATAAGGACCACTAAAGCAGAAAAATCTATTTGTAAATGAATGTTTAAATTGAAAGGGCTGGGGAACTACAGCATTTCGACGACGCTTATGAGGAATATTCCTGTCAAGAAGGGTAAGGGAGTGTTGCTTTAGGATTGTAGTTATGATGTATAGTTGGCGTACGGTCGGTAGGTTCCATGACTGGTATAAAAGATGTGTGGGGTAATCTATGGGTCGGAAGGAGCTAACTTTTAGAATTGCCCGTTGTGCTATTTCAAGTGGAAGCAGAGTAGTTTTGGCAGCTCCACCCCAACATGAAATGCAATAAGTTAGAAGCGATTGACAGAGTGCCTTGTAAACCTTTTTTAAAATTAAAATATCTGCTACATACCGTAAATTCTTAAAAACATAGATGAGTTTTCTCAGTCTGGATTGGAGTAATGATAGATGTGCACTGAAGTTCAGCGATGAGTCCAGTATGACGCCTAAATATTTAACCTCCGATTTCCTGGTCAGACATGGGCAATTACAGTTATTAGAACTTGTTGGGTGGAGATGAATAGAGTGAAATTTAAGCGTAAGTTCTATGGGGGGTTTATAAGGACTTCGTGTATAAAAGGGCATGTACATAGTTTTTCCTGCGTTCAGGGTGAGAACATTTTGTTTCAACCAGTCTGACACCCTGTTGAAACCATCCTGTGCCAACGTGAAGGTGTCTTCCCAAGTATTAGCAGAAAATAGCAAGGCTGTGTCGTCAGCATAGGAAACAATGATACCCTGCTTCAGCTTCAGTTCACAGAGGTCATTGAGGTACACTAAGAAAAGTGTAGGGCCCAGCACAGAGCCTTGTGGGACACCGAAAGTGACAGGCAGATCAATGCTAGTGTGGGAATCCACCCTCAGACACTGTCTACGACCACTCAGATAGTCTTGAAACAGTTTCAGCTGCAACCCTCTTATTCCAAGGCGCTCCAATTTAGCTAGAAGACGCGGAACAGACACCGTATCAAACGCTTTGGCAAGGTCAAGGAAGATGGCAAGTGCTTTGTTCCCATAATCAAGTTTCCTAACAATATGGTCTGTAAGCTTATGCACCGCATCCTCTGTTGACCTCCCAGAACGGAAACCAAATTGACAGGAGGAAAGCAAATTGTTGCTTTCGAGATATTTAACAAGTCTACTATTAATTATTCTTTCCAGAATCTTTGAAATAGCAGGTAGTATAGCAATTGGCCTATAATTACAGGCACGGTGTCTGTCACCCGCCTTGTGGATAGGGATAATGATAGCTTTTTTAAGTAAGTCTGGGAAGACACCTCGACAAAGGCAACGATTGAATAAATGCGTTAGGGATGGGACAATTAAATCCTTTATATCTTTAAGTAAGCTATTAGATATTTTATCATGTCCAACTGCACTCGAACATTTTAAGCCATTTATAAGTGACAGGATCTCGTTTTCATCAGTGTCTAGTAGTACAAACGAGTTATTGATTGTGTGGTTTGAGGCGGGAGCTTCAAAAGGATTTTGAGCCGTTGATGGACAGTTTAGAAGCTTATTGGCCAGGGAACTGCCAACACTAGCAAAGTATTCATTAGCCTGGTTCACATATGTTTGAGGGGAATCACCAAGAAGGTCGGTGGCAACTGATTTGATTTTATTTGTGTTTGTTATGTTTTTAACAACTTCCCAGAGCTTCCTATTGTTATTACAATTTTTATCCAATTCATTCTTATCGTGTTGTCTCTTAAGTCTTTTCAGTAAGTCATTACAGAAATTTCTGTACCTGGTGTATGTTAGTTTTAGGGTTTGATTATCGGGTGTGATTTGCGAGTTTTTGTGCAGGCGATCCCTATTTTGTATGCATCTGAGTAATCCTGGAGTGATCCAGGGTCTAATAATGCGTTTCTTCCGGGGAATTTTAACAATAGTGGTGTTTTCCGTTATTATATCTTGTAACGTCTTAACAAATTTATCCATGGCCTGATTGGGATCGTCTGTTTCTCCAATAAAATTGAAGTCTGTGTTATTCAGCTGTTCACGGATTGCATCAATGTTAAATTTAGATACATGAGATGGTGGAAGATATTCTTTGTGGGCTTGGTATATACAGAGTAACACCGCATTGTGGTCTGTAATGGTCGAATTTAAGACGAAGGTTTGAGATTTTAGCTTAGTTTTAAGAAGAACGTGATCGAGACAAGTTTTACCATGCCTGGTAGGAAAAGTATGAGCTGGTAAGAATCCCTGAAAAGCTGTCGTATTTAAGTATTCGGGTGCTTTTGTATCGCGTGAATGTAATGAGATGTCTATATTAATGTCTCCTATAATAGCGGCAGATTTTATGTTTTTAAGGTTAGATAAAGTAGAACTGAGAGAAGCTAAAAAAGGAATTAAATTGTTGTATGACGGTGATCGATACAATGCTATTATAGCTGTTTCATTATTTATTTTTAGAATCAGACAGTTGCTTTCGGAAAAAGGTGGTTCAATTACGTCAACATTAAGTGATTCTTTAGAATAGATTACTATTCCATCGTTCTGGTTCCTGAAATACTGTGTTGTATGAGACTTGTAGCCAGGTAGGTTAGGAATAGTAAGATTGCATGACAGCCAGCATTCAGTGAGGATTATAACATCACATTCCATCTTTAGTGAGTGCAAGAGGACAATTAGTTCATCAAAGTTACGAGAAATGCTACGTATATTTTGCGTAAGTATTTTAATGTTTGTTTTACTGCCTGAAATAAGGCTACGACAATCCACAACATCACAGACCGTAGACTCCGATACAGATAGGTCATCAAGTTCTATGTTCGAGTTAGCCATTTAGAATAACATGTTTTATAAAAGAAACAAGGAGTTGTGGACGCATATATACATATGTGTATACGCACGAAAAAAAAAAATCGGAAGTGCGGGTACCTGCATGTTTACGTTTAATTCATTTAGAAAATGCGAACCGCCAAAGTGTGGGTAGGTGGTATAAATTGCAACCCTATTAGGAGTCAGTTTTGTAAGCGTAGCTGTGTGTGACGTTACCGTAAATAATCCCCCGGTCGTACTAGTTACGTAATTGTTTGCCGTGAGATTTGTGTTGTGGCCATGTCGCTTATTATTTATTATGATTATTAAAGACGAAAACGTGTCCGTTATAACTATGGTGATTAAGAGTATGAATAGTGTTTTAATGTGCAATATTGTTTGTGTAGAGAGTGAGATTAAAACAGTTTTGTGCAGTAAACAATTGAAGTTGAACAAGTTATCATTTGGTGGTGCTGTGTTTATTATATAAGGTGAGTTATGTTTTAAGTGCAGAAGTATTGTAATAGTGTGAGCAGTGATCGTGGTGAAACGGTAGGAGTTTAGTATGTATAGTGTTTGTTTAGATTGTTTTAGGAATACCGTAAAAATGTCAGATTTCAGAGTTGTACAAAAATATTCATTAATTAAAATTAAGCATGCATTATATTTATAAAATAGTAAAAATAATATTAGAAGTAAAAGGTTAAACAAGCAGAAGTCAGGTATTAGAGTTAGGACTAGTCATTTGTCGTTACTCTTTATTTCATTTAAGTGAGCTTCGTTCTTGACTCGGATGTAAGGTTTCCCTTCAACTTTGCGAAGATAGATTTGGCCATTCGAGGTCCACACAAACTTATAATCAGCTGTTTTTGCAAAGTCTCGCGTAAGGAATAGGAGTCGCTTCATTTTAGCAGTGAGTAATTCCGAGATGTAGATCTTTTGTTTTATTGTATGTATGCCCATATCATTGGAGTTGAGTTGGTTAGGTAATAGTTTAGACTGATTGTGTTTTTTTACCGCTTCTAAAAAAGATAGTTTGGTAATCGTGTTGGTGAACTCAATTGCTACTGAGGAACTGCTTGAGTCTTTTTTAGACGGCATACGGACCACATCTCTTATGTCATTTTTAGACAAATCCGGGTTATTCACAGACTTCGATAGATTCACGACGTAACCAAACAAATACGGCTTACTTTCTTGCTGTTGTTTGGGGACATTTCTAACCTCCACAAACGTTTTCAGACTATTGATTTCATGTGAGTCTAGTTTTTCTTCCAAAACCGATATCCGCAATTGTATTTGTTTACGCTCATGTTCCAGTCGATCGATCTTGTCTTCGACAGCTTTAACGTTCACCGAGAGGTGCGAGACTGAGTTTTCGATGTCTAAATTAGTTTTTTGTATGACTTTATTTTGTTCCTGAATAGATATCAAATACTCTTCCAATTTGTCGAGACGATTGTTTTGAGAAACACGATTTTCGTTAATCATGGACAATATCTCTTCTTTAAAGGAGGCGAAGTTCTCACGCGAGCATTCCTCAATTAAACGTGTTCTTTTGTTTTTCCGCTGATATATTTTTGTGGGTGAATTAATGACCTCAGACGATGCCACTTTATTTATGTCTGGTTCAAGTGTTGACTTTGATTTAGGTGATGTGCTTCGAGTAGTCATTTTAGTCTACAGATCCAGTTAAATAAATATTTAACGTTTGTAGATCGTTTCTTGGATTTTGTGGAAACAAATACTTAGCCTTGGCTCTCGAAGAATTTCTCATCCAGTGTTCAGCAGCGAAAAGCGAAGGTAGGTAGACGATAGCCAATTGGCGTTACAGCGCTGCGTTGTTGCGATGTGAAGCATATATCAGGCGACAGCGGGGTGGCAAGCTGGCTGCGGGGGCCTACTGACAAACATACGATGACAGCGGCCGTTTGATACGATTATCGAATTATTTTTCACTTTAACTTTTTAGCCAGTGATTACAGCTTAGCACGGTTCACTTTATTCGATAGCAACGTTAATTAGCCAATTTGTACAATCGGCAACACTCACAAAAATGCAACTTTTTTAATTTAAAAATTTAAAATTTGGAGCACTGTTAAAACGAACCAACTGTTAGAAGCGTTCCATGGACGATGCTAGTTAATAATAAAATTATAATTTTATTATTAACTAGCTTCTGCCAGCGGCTCCCTCCGCGTGAAAGTCGAACATTATTCCAAAGGAACATATTCCCGGGATATCCTATGTGCTATTCCCGACTATAATCTATCTCTGTGCCAAATTTCATCCAGTTACTTCTTCACGCTTAAACGGCTAGACAGCCGTTTAAGCGTGAAGAAGTAACAAACATACAAACACACTCACAGACTTTCGCCTTTATAAGATTAGTGTGATTAACATAAATCGCATCACGCCAGTATCCCGTAGGGATTGGTAGGGTGTACCTATAATAAAACTATTTATATTTGCCGGTTTTATTTAAGTCTCCTTGTGAAAAACGCCCATTTATTTTTAACTATTAACTACTACTTGTATTAGTTTGAAGTAGACAAACTGGAGTAAACTAACTATGACGTCATGGTAGGCCTCGTCTATCGAAGTAGGTAAAAAATTCATGTTCCATTAGTAGCTGTGAACAATATTTCAAAAAACCCGGTTTCCAGTTCGTGCTTTGAAGAGGAAATTTCAAAGGGGGAATGTTTGAAAGACGCGAGCAAGCGCATTGTTTTCCAAAGATTCTCATTTTGCAGCGGTAAAAATACTAGTAGCTTTATATTTTACAGCTTTTTAACTTTTAGATGGCGTTGGATACTTTTGAAATAGTTCGACGCGTCTTAACTGTTTCTTGGAATTATTGTTTCCCACTTCTGATTTCATTGTTGTTTGCATCTTTTGTAACTTTTGTAGTGGATATGTCATGGACTCAGTGATTAATCAGGGCACTATGTATAATGTTCGGGTATTACTCGTATGAATCTGGTCTAGATTCAAAAATAATTTAAAAAAATACATCTTCTTATTACCGGCCTGTAATATGTACTGGCCCCAGCGGCAGCAGAGCAGTGGTTGTTTATTGGTAACGGCCGCGACTTATACGTTGTAGGGCGTGGGTACGAACCCAGGCAGACGCTTTATATTTTTTTTAATTATTTCACACCACTGCTCTCAAAACGGTGAAGGAAAACATCGTAAGGAAACCGGCATGTCTTAGAACCAAAATTTTGCAGACATGTGACATCCACCCACATGCACTAGGCCCGAGTGGTGGATTACGGGCCATTCCCTCTCACAGAGCGGAGGCGTGCACGCACAACGGACCAAATGCGAGTCTAAGTGCGGAAAAGGTGTTCATCTATCCTATCCTTACCCGGCCCAATGAGTGATGGGCATTTATCACAAAGCAAGTTTAATTTAATTATTTCAATGGTTTTTATTGCATACTCATATTGGGCATTTTTCAAAAATTGACCCGTCATTAATAATAATGCCGTATTAAACACTTGGTCCATAACAGATATACTTTAAATAGTTTTTAAATTTTGATAAAAACGTCGACTGGATCTACTATTGACTTATTTTCATCTATTTATGGAGATGCGCAAAACTAGCTTGTTTATCTCGTTCTGCATTCTTCGATAACCCTAGCTATATGCTAATTCTAGCAAGTCCTCCTTTGATCGCTTTAGATATTTCATGTTCGCAGTATGAAATCATTTGATCTCGAAAGCAAGCAGAAGTTCTCAATGCAACAACGATATTCTATAGAAATCCACTGAACAATTTCTATGAAAACATGTTGTTGCATGTGTTGAGCTTAATAAGACCTGATACAGGCTTTCGCAGGTGGATGTCTGTCTGCAAAATTCTTTATTGGTCGACATAAAAAATGCACAATATTTCAACAATAATAAACACCAGAATACACTAAATCATGAATATAAACCAGACGACGATAAAAACAAATAAGTAAGTTTTCTGACAAGTTTTTGATAAGGAGCTCCCGAGAGTGTGACCCTCGGACGTTCCGGCCGTTATGACGGAGCGATAATTTACTAGATTCCCTCCATTTTTCCTCGAAACGCACATATGTATGTACAGTCACGGCTATTTCACTCCGAATGGTGGCACATAAAAGTTGGGACCGTAGTATCTTTCGATAGTTATGTGTGATATGGACGTAATGTTCCCGATTTTGTGATCGCGATTGTGATATTAGAGAAGTAAAGTTATGAGCAGTTTGTATGTTAAACTGTTTTTATTTAGAGGGCAAGTGATAATATCTGCGTCGATTATTTGTAGGCGCAAACTCTAACTTGCTCGACTCAAACATTACTAAAATTCGTTTTGAAGATATTTAATCGCTTGAAAATAAGTACTGCTTGAGTCTTTAATACGGTTCTGTTACTCGTATTAAGTATTTATGAAAACGTATTAAACTTTGGCATTAAAGTGGAGTTTGACACGTTCTTAAATCCAAATTTTCAATTTAGAAACTGGCTCTATGAGTATCTACTAAAACTAACGTGTTTATTTCTATAAAATTATTTGCAATATTATGGTAGCTTCATTACTTCATAAAAACTATTCTATAGTCCACTTTGTCATGAAAAAAATTCAGTTCTTTTCATATTGCGTAGTTTCCCTCAAATAACTAAAACTAAACTAGTCAGCTAAAAAGATATTTTAAGAATTCGGATCGTGCCATTATTTTGGCACACGACATACCTAATAATATGTAAAAGCAACCTTTTGCGCTACATCACGCCGGAGGGCAAAAACCCAGTTGAGTCTGAAGTGTAAAGTACCCGTAGCCCATATAATGTACTATGCTGTCCTCCCTTGCCTTTCAAAGTACCGGCACGGTTCGCAGTCCTCAATACTTCATGTAGCTACCTCGTTTGATAAATAGGTATCTGAGAGCCTTGCAGTATGAATGATATGAGCTATATGGTTTCTGGAAGTACAAGTGCAGTTGGTAGTATTTGTTAACTGAACACAGTATTGGTAGGTAAATCTCACTTCGCATAAAAACGAAACATTTCATGTAGAAAGACAAATTATATTTTTAACAGATTTTTAATTGGATTTATAATTATATTCAATTTTCTAAAGTGATGCCTTAGAAAATTACATATCATTCATTTTTTTTACATTTCGAGTCATCAACACAGGTCAGACATCACCTAGCATTCTGACCTAACCACCACAGCTACATATTGTAACTGATGTATCCATTTTTCGCAGACCACAGCAGAGACTTTTATCTCTTCACAACACACCTACATGTTAGTACTTTTACTATATTTTTTTAAAGATTATTTTGTCCAAGCAGTTAAAGCATCATAATCTCCTTGATGCTTGTCTAATTTATTCTCAAAGCCCAATCCACTGCGCACAGGTTGATCAGCCACTTCCCCGGACTTGTTTCAATCGTTGACCATAAAGTACCTATACTCTAAATCCCGTTGTCTTTAATTACCAATACCTCCGATCCCAAATGTCTATAAGTACGTCTAACTCAGTCTAAAGGGGTCAGTCCTCTAACAAACGCTGAGCGCCCCAGTCCGGTCCAGTATTCCGGCTTGCTTCCGGCACGGCTCAACTTTGCTCTAATTTGAACTTATCCTTTTGCGAAAATATATATGAATGGGTCGGTTTTGTTTGAATTGGTAGGAGATATTTTGCAACACTTGTGTTGTGTAGATGTTTAGAATATTATAAGAGCAAACAATGGTACGCACCGAATACAGAAGTAGGTAGGGAGCCTAGTGAAAACGGCCGTGAATTACGAGTAGTTCGAATCCTGGCAGGCACTTTACTTGGTAAAAATTATTTCATCACCACTGCTTTCAAAATCGTGAAGAAAAACATCGTGAAAAAACTGGCATAGAAGAAAGAAGAGAGAAAAAGTGTTTATTCGCCACAAAAACGACATACAACATTTTTGACATCTTAAATTAAACCCTTAACGGTATCCAATATTAGAAAGTATTTAAATTATGTTAGTAAAGAAAAGTAAGATTAAAATTAAAAACCAAACTTGAGTACAGTACTAGGATGACGAGTAAGTACAAGCAGATGCATGTCGTGACTGTGACAAGAAGGCTTCCACTCAGCATATTGCTGTGCCGTGGGAGACCCACAGCACGGCGCTGATTTTCAGTGGTCGCCTAGGACGTGACGTACGGAAACCAAAGCATGTTGTGTCTAATATAATACAAAAACATAAAACAAATATAGAAAGATAATATAAACCACTACGTAAATAATATATGTTGCGACTAAAACGATAATAGGTATCAAGATAAAATTAACAAAACATAAAGTTGTCCTAGAACCAAAATTTCTAAGATATTTGCCATCTACTAATCCGTACCGGGGCCGCGTGGTGGTTCACCAACCACTGCTTCTCACAGAAAGCCGGCCTGTGTACCAGCAGTGGGAATACCATTAGTTGATTAAGCAACACCGACTTGTGTATCACTTAATCAACTGCCAAACAATAACCACTGTTTAACTTTACTTTTAGTTCCATTTAATTGGTAAATAAGCAAAATTTAAAATGACAATGTACTAATAGCAATATTTCATTCATTCATTTAATTCATTTATTACATCAAATATGGAAGGTACATAAAATTGTTATACAAATATTTAGCAACACACATTTGGCTAATATATAGCATGCAATAGTTTTTACAATTAAGATATTAATTACTAGGTAACTACATTTTGTCAATTTATGTGTCAACTTACAAGTTAAATATACCGGTGTTTTACAGTCTTATTAATAAAAATGGCGTATTCCCAGCTTACTCTGAAGTTACTCTTGGACTAGCTAATCCCGGAGTAACTAAGGATTAACATAGATCTAGCAATGTTATTAATAAACATGGAATAACCTCGGACTAACTATTCATTTCTTAGTCTTGGATTTACGCGTAAGCTCTGGCAACCCAGTTGAATTTAAAAGTAAAAAGAATGAACTAGTGAATGAAAAATAAGCAAGTTGAAGACATTATGTAGAAAAAAAAACTAAAAATGACATCTGCCATAGAGATTTGACAGTAAAGGTGAAGGATCCCTCCTTTTCAAATTATCGTATTACCTTTAAACTTAAAAATTACATAAAATGATGATTAATTAATTTGTAATTTCGTTGACTAAAGTTAAACAGCTGCCAATGACCTTATTTTTTTTTAATGTGCCACATCTACGAAATAAAAAATCAGAGTCTATTTAATAATTGTGGTTGCGAGAGTTTTTGGCGGGATTTTTTCGAGTGTAGTTTGATTCCTAGTGGATATTGTGATATTAAATTGGTGTAGTTTTGTGTCTCAACTGTCTACTCAACTGGTCAATCTGTGAAAGCATGACACATGACAGAAGCGATCTCAGGATACTGGAGCGGAGAATTTTATTGTAGTATTGACTACCTCCCGCAAAGCTTACTAGGAAGGCTTACTGGGAAGGCTGACTTGATACAATTTGCTGCCAAATACTCCAAAAAACATTAGAATCTGTTGCATCCGCATTCTAATGCATACTAAAGAATTCAAGAAGGATATTATGCACTGAACACGAGGCGGTATGGTCTAAGACCTTAGCCTGCCCGAATAGGGCGATGCAAAAAAATTAAAAAAATTGTGGTTGCCATAGTTACACTACTCTTATTCCGACCTTAAACTAGCTGGTACCATGGTTTAACTTTTAGTCCGAGACTAGTGTCAGATTAGTATAATCCCTCCTTATTCCGTGTTTATTAATACGGATTTTTTTTAGTACAAACCTAATGCTTGGAATAAAGTTATTCTTACCTTAGTCCACGTTTATTAATAAGACGGTTAGTGTATAAAATTTACAGGGACACTTTTGAAAGAACTCATCTTTCGAATAAAAACACTCTTGTAACAACCAGTGCCGCAACGCAACACAAAACTTATTGAAGGGTAGTTGAGTAATTGACCCAGGTAAAGCATTGTAAATTAGGGGAGCCATGTAACCGCAGCTCGACCGAAAAAGTTCTAACTTTGGAACAGGTTTCCTTTTATTTGTGTTTTCTTTTCGTTCAAATAGTACAAGATTGAGCCTGACAAACCTGGCAACTTCGTGAATATAAATGCATGGGACTCTCAATAGATTGTGTGACTTGCATGAGTCAGACCACTGCATTTTGAATATTGCACGAATACATTTTTTTTGGGTGATGATGATCTTCGCCAATTCGGCAGAGTTGCCCCACACAACTATGCTGTATCGTATTACTGAGCAGACGTATGCGTGATACATCATTATGGCGGTACGCAAAGATGTAGTATTTTTAACTCTTTTTAAAGCAAATACGAATTAATTGTTTTGTTTTTATTATTTCGATGTTATTCTTCCACGTAAAAAGATCATCAAGTGTTACACCTAGGAACTTAGCATTACGTACCTGTTCTATATTATTATTGTTAAGTGCAACATTAAGGCGTACATGTTTACTTTCAAATGTTTTGCAATGAAGCACATTCGTTTTTGAAATATTTATTTTTAATTTATTAATGTCTAACCATTGTTTAATGTCATTTAATATTTGCTTAATTTCAATGTCAAAATTTTGTACATTTTTACATTTAATACCTTGGTGTCATCGGCGAACAATACACATTGATGTTTTATTAACTGAGGCAAATCATTTATGTAAAGAAGAAACAGTAATGGCCCCAAGATACTACCTTGTACACCACAGCAATTAGACCGTGCTTCAGTTCTACTTAAGTTGTTTAAATTTGTTTACTTTGTTAACTGTTTTCTGTCAGTTAGATAAGATTGAAACCATTCTTTTGCGGACCATTGATACCGTATTTTTCAAGTTTTTCTAAAAGCCGCGCATGATCAATACAATCGAACACCAAACTTAAGTCTAAGAACAATGCACGAGTAGGTATTTTAACCGACTTTCAAAAAAGGAGGAGGTTCTATGTTCGACTTCTTGTATGTTTTTTTTATGTATGTTCACCGATATCTCCGTCAATTGTGGACCGATTTAGAAATTTTTTTTTTTTTTAAAGGGTATGTTCCGAAATTGGTCCCATTTTAATTTGGTGAAGATCTGATGGAGAACTTTGAAGATATACAACAGAACTCTTCAATAAAAAACGGCAAATCTCTCGGGACTGCTGCAATCGCATGTCTGTTTATTGTTTAGACCATTTAATAACATCACACCAGTACGCTCTTAAGGGGTAAGCAGATCTCTCATTTGATCGAGGATCTGTTTTTTCGAGGATTCATATTTATGAAAAATACGCTTAAATAACTAGGTACGCATAATTTCACTGAAACTGAAATTATTTTTTTTATAATATAAACAAAAATTTCGGGACAGAACAAACTAATCATAAAAATAAAATACACCAACCGTATAGGTGAATATCCGTATTTAACATGGATCGATAGCTTATCTGGACCAAATGACACATAATATGAATTATCTTATTATTTGGCATCGTATTGTCAATATTAACGATATCAAACAAGACACCATACGCCATTTTAGTCAACCCAAGCGCGTATTGTGGGTGACTAAAACGCCGTACGCTGTTATCGCGCCTCACCAAAATGTCATTACAGACTTATCAGCAACTGAAATCTAAACCGACTTGAAACATCCCGAATGTTATTAACCGTATTATTTTGCAAAGACACTCGGTTATTACACTTGGTTATAATGGTTATTGCTCAACCCTGGATGAAAAGGCACTTATTTCTTGTAATTAAGTAGTAATTGAGCCTGACTTCGGTAACAAGTGTGATTGGGACTAGGATGGCGTAATAAGGGTTATATTGAGTTTTCTAGGGTTACTTGTAAGAGGTGATTTCCTAGATGCGGAATTGTTATTGGGTTCTATTAGGTTTGCTGTGTGAGCATTTAGATGGATAGAGGCAGCTTCAGGTGGCGATGTTTAGGGTGGCCTATTTCCATCAGTGGACCTCTATCGGCTGAAATGATGTCGATGACAAGTCAGCTCGGAACTGTAACTGAATTTTTCTAGCTCTCGGTGTATTTTCACAGCTGGATGAGACTAGCCGAGTTTTGAGTTGGCTTTCAATTGAAGAGGCTTTTGTACAGCAAAAGACGGATATAAAGATGATCAACACAAATTATGATGATGATGATGAGTTTGCATGGTACATATTGGATAAAATCAATCAACAATTCCAGTCACCAAAATGTTTAATCGTTGTTATCGCTACGCTCGAAAAGCTCGATAGTTTTCCACGTCCTACAAAGATAACTAGCCCAAAGCTACGAACAGAAACGAGTGCCAAAGTTACCTACAAAGCCGAGTTAGCTAACGTTTCGCTAAACTTGGCTCGTATGCATCTTGATCGGCAATTGTTTGGCTCACACCTACAGTTTGTCCGCCATCTTTATAATCGTGTGTCAATCATTGCTGGCTATAAAGTCACGGAAAATGTGCAGTTACAGAAGAATTTACAGTTTGTAGAAAATTAAACGCATTCGCGAAACACGATCATGTGAATCTCTATTTCGTGAAATAGAGATTTACATGATCTCGCGTCTTAAGGGCCTTCGACCGCTTTAGTGCGGTAAAACGGTTTCTTTCTAAAGCATACTCCTTAGTAACGGCTACGTTCAAATATTAGAAAAAAAAAAAACATGGACATTACTTGTGAAAAATGGTTTTTCTTAATAACTAATAGTTTTGCTTTACAAAAATGATTAAAAACACGATATTTTGTCGCTACTTTTGGATACTCCTCTAAAACGACTTGGATATTTAAAAATATTTTTACACGGAAAAATATATGGTTTTTTTCTTCATAACTCATCATCATCATCAGCCTATAGAAGTCCACTGCTGGACATAAGCCTCTCCAATTGCACGCCATTTGCTTCGATCTTCGGCAACTCTCATCCAGCTGCTACCAGCCACCCTGCGAAGATCGTCACTCCACCTAGCCTGAGGGCGTCCCACCTTACGTTTACCAGTTCGCGGTCTCCACTCAAGAACACGTCTACTCCAACGGTCATCGGTTCTACGGCTTATATGGCCGGCCCATTGCCACTTCAGCTTGCTTATTCTGTGAGCTATGTCGACAACTTTGGTTTTCTGCCGGATCACCTCGTTTCGGATTCGATCCCTTAGAGAGACTCCGATCATAGCTCTTTCCATAGCTCGCTGAGCGACTTTAAATTGATGCACCAGCCGTATCGTGAGTGTCCACGTCTCGGCCCCGTAGGTCATAACAGGTAGGACGCACTGGTTGAAGACCTTGGTCTTCAAGCTCTGTGGAATACGTGACGAGAAGATTTGACGTAGTTTTCCAAACGCCGCCCAGCCCAGCTGTATCCTTCTATTAGCCTCCTTCTCAAAGTTGTTCTTAACAAATTGCAGAGTTTCCTCGAGGTAAACGTATTCTTGAACAACTTTGAGAGCACCGCCATTGACCATAATCGATCCTGGAGTGATGTGTGTATTGAACATAACCTGGGTTTTGTCCAAGTTCATCCGGAGACCGATGCGGGCAGAAGAACCAGCTAGGCCGTCCAGCATCAACTGCAAGTCATGCAGCGACTCTGCCATTATGACGATGTCATCCGCAAATCGCAAGTGTGAGATGTATTTGCCGTTTATATTAATGCCGCGTCCTTCCCAGTCCAGCGTCTTAAACATATCTTCCACCGCGTTGCTGAACAATTTCGGGGAAATAACGTCCCCTTGTCTACCCCTCGACGCAGTGAGATATGCTTAGTTTGCCGGTCCTGACTTTGGACGGTCATTGTTGCGTTTGCATAATGACATCTCAGCACTTGGATGAATCGCCAGTCCACTTGGCATCGCTGCATAGATTCCAAAACAGACCAGGTTTCGATAGAGTCAAAAGCCTTCTCATAGTCCACAAAAGCAAAACACAGGGGCCGATTATATTCTTCGGACTTCTGTATGATTTGCCGCAATGTGTGGATGTGGTCTATGGTGCTGTATCCTCCTCGGAACCCGGCCTGTTCCGGTGGTTGAAACTCGTCAAGTCTTTGCGCCAGATGATTCGTGATGACTCTCGAAAACAGCTTATATACATGGCTAAGAAGCGAAATGGGTCTGTAATTCTTCAAAAGGGTCTTGTCACCCTTTTTGGAAGAACAGAATGACCACGCTGCTTTGCCACGCTTCTGGAGTTCTCCCAGAGAACAGGACAGAATTGAAGAGCTCCCCAAGCTCTTTCAGTACCGCACGTCCTCCCGCTTTCAGGTAACTCGGTAGTAATCCCGTCCCCGCCCGGGGCTTTTCCATTTTTAAGCTGTTTGAGAGCCGCCTCGATTTCGTCTAGGCTTACCTCAGGCAGGTCTTCTGTGAAATGGCGGGTTAAGGTGGCTCTAGAATCCTCATTTTCGGGATCAGGCGGAGATGCATGCGTTGCGTACAATTGGCCGTAGAAGTCTTCAACTTCCGAAAGAATATCCGGCTTTGAAACGACGATATTCCCATTAGATGTAGTCAACTTCGTCAGGTGGCTCCTCCCAAGTGACTGGACAAACACTTTCGACCCCCGGTTTTGCTCAATCGCTTTCTCTATAGAGAGCGTATTGGCTTGTCGGAGGTCGCGTCGTACCATTTTCCTTATATGTTTATTGAGTGCCCGCTGTTCTGACGAAGTGACCGGTGGATTTTCACGTCGTCTCTTCATAAGCTTCAGAGTTTCCTCCGAAAGTTGAGACTTCCTGCCCGTACGCCGCATCTTGCAAAATCTCGCACCTTCTTCCCTGAGGATTTCCACCATTTGGTCGAGCGCCTGGTCAACGCCATTTGCGGTTTCCACGGCAGCGAAACGGTTTTCCAGGTCTGACTGGAACGCTTGAGATCCCAACATTGTTTGGAGCATATTTGGACGGAGCCTTGACTTCATCAAACGAGTTCTCTCAAGCTTATAATTGATATTCAAGGAGCCTCGGACCAGTCTGTGATCGCTGCCGGTATTAAACCTGTTGATCACTGAGACATCCCTGAATATGTGCTTTTTTCTGTTATGATGAAGTCTATCTCATTTTTGGTCACATTATCGAGGCTTCGCCATGTCCACTTCCTTTGGGGCTGTTTCTTAAAGAAGGAATTCATTACGAAAAGACCCACTCTTTCTAGGAAGTTGACAAGCATTTGCCCCCTATGATTCCTGCTACCAAACCCGTAGGATCCTACTACCGAATCACTGCAATTTTGTACTCCCACTTTGGCGTTAAAATCCCCCATGACAACGCTGTAGTGGGTCTTAGTGGTGGAATGCAAGGCCTTAGAAATGTCTTCAAACATTTCCTCCACTTCGTCGTCCGAGTGTGCCGAGCTCGGTGCGTAAACCTGTACAACCTTGAGGCTATACCTCTCGGTTAACTTAATTATGAGGTACGCTACCCTGTTCGAGACACTGGAGACTTCCACAACGTTGTCACAGATGGATTTGTTTACCAGGAATCCGACGCCGCCTTGGGATAGCTGGTCTCCCTCTCGTAAATAGAACGTGCCACCTTATGCTCTCGAGTTCTTCTTCTAGCTGCACGAGGTGCTCATCAAGCCGTAACTTGCGTCCATTATACGTCGCCAAGGTCAGTTGAGTTTCGCGGCCATCCGTTACCCGGTGATTCTTCGCACCCCCGAATGCCCTGCCGTCTCCGTGACCGCCACCATAATCAGGTATAACAGTAGGGCGGCCGGGAACTGGGGGCCGTGGTTGATTTCGACTTGTCATAATTGGAGGGTTTGCCCATAATTGCCACGCTGGGCATGCGGGTTGGCGATCGCAGATCGCAGCTTTTCGCACTGGTGACGCTGCTGCCCATCACCAGTCTGTAGAAGAATTTCGAAGATTAGTTAAAATGGTTATTTTAACGAATCATAACGAACATTTGTCGCTTGTCGTCAGAGCCTCGTTCGTTATTTAGCAGGATGCACCGCGAGCAGGTGAGGTTGACTTGGGGCACTTAGATCGTGAATGTACCCCCTTAAATCCCCTTAGATCGTGAATGTACCCCCTTACATCCCATAACTGAAATAGCATAATGTAAATCAAAGAATATTTTGCAAACAAAACTGTCCAAAAGTATGTTCAATATTCATATTCTGGTTTTGAGCGGGCGCACAGCCAGTACTGCGTTAATATTGGGGAATATACACGCCTTAAGCATGGCATGATAAACATCTTTAATGTCATAATAAGCTCTAAACATTATGTTTACAACACCGTTTTACCTATCAATTTAATTCATTATTTGATAGACACTATAAATTGTAACTTCGTTACTTTTAGAGCTTTTAAAAAACTTTTTACGTTTTTATCTAATTAGGTTTCCGATTTTGTACTCGCTAGTTGGCACTACTAGTGTGGTTCTTAAATATAGATTTTAACATTTGTTACTACGCACACGGAAGCAAAGTTTGAATTAAAATTATTTCTAATGCCGTAGATGTGTGAATACTACAACATTCAGTATGTCTCAGTTTTGCACAGGCCATTTATTCGAAGAAAAAACTCTATTAAAGTTGGTTGAACCCGTACCTATCTTAATCTGCCATATTTGAAAATTATTCACAACATTAAAAAAGTTGTAAACTTACAATAAAAGCCAAAAATCGGCGACATTTCATATTCTAAACCAGCGCCCTTAGCAGCAAATTCAAACACGATATTTGCTTTGTTCTTACTTCTATTCAGTAAAAACTGAAAATCAATTTTTTCTTGATAGCTCACTGAATAAACCCTTGCAGCCCTTCCATCATTTATTATAATTTGTTTTAAACTTTGTCGACGTCGTAACACCAAATTACTGAAAAGGTAACAATCACCAAGCTGACTCAAATAAAGGGGTACAGCACAAATTAGCTAATTTTGATAATTATAAAGACAGATAATGTACTCCGTTGGTTTTTTGTTGGAGATAAGTAAAGGAAACGTACCTTAAAGGTTTCATTACATTTGGGTGTAGACATGTAAAGCTGTTTGTTTACATTACCATCACTCTTTATCTTCAATACTACCACATTACTAGATACCTAATCGCCAAATAGTTTGAGGTCAAGGAAGTAACATTTTTAGAAATAGTTGTTGTACCTATTTGTATGAAAGCTTATATTTCGACACTAGCTTCTGCCAACGGCTTCGTCCGCGCATAAATCGAAAATTATGCCGAAGGAACATATTCCCGGAATAAAAAGTATCCTATGTGCTATTCCTGACTAATCTATCTCTGTGCCAAATTTCATCCAAATCCATGCAGCTGTTTGAGCGTGAAGAAGTAACAAACATACAAACGCACACACTCAGAAACTTTCGCTTTATAATATTGGTGTGATGTGATTATTTATAAAAAAACAAGAAATACTGTTAGTATCTAATCATCTCAATTTTCTCGCAATTACATTAATCATTGATATGAGCCCTAAGGCTGAAACCCCATTTGTGCGTTGCGTTGCGTAGTCGCAACGGATCAACACATTGTATGCCACACCTGTTTTGCGACGTCGCAACGCAATAGAGCGGCGCACGTCGTCGCTTTGCTGCGTCTCAGTGTGGATTAGGGATGAGCAAATGAGAAAATGAATATCGAATCTACATTGAAAGACAGTATCGGTAATAATCTGATTGTGAATCTTTTTGGGAGATCGTTTTTTTTAAAGTATGCCCAAAAACTAATCGGTTCTGAAACTAAAAAAAAACGTAATCACTTTTTAATGATAAGAAACGACGGCCACTGTTTGGAATTGATCTCAAATGGTTCTATTTGACCGATCAGCATTTCGAATAATGCTTTAAAAATGTATTATCACGCAATTGGAATTCGAAAAATTGTCGTTGCTAATGTAAAATATAGTCTGATTGCCGCATAATGACAAATCGGACTTACATTGTTATAACCTTTTTTTTTTTTTTTTTTTTTTTTTTTTTTTTTGCGTGGAGAAATGCTCATGCATACTGCACTACCACGGGGAGATAGTGCAGTTATGTGGGACTCTAACCCACTAAAACTCCACGGTGTCCTCCAGTGCCGCTTATGGCGGGAACACGGGCACGCGTTAGCACTCACCGCGAACCCGCCGCGGCTGTCCGTCACCGGACCCTCCTCGGGGGAGTACCCCCCATCACCGGCGCGCAAGAACACACTGCACGCCGAGACCACCCCAGGGACCAAATCAGCACATGGGTGCCAGACGACCCCGTGTATGGCACCCTTGGTCCCACTGTGACGGGTCGAGGTCAATGGCCCCGCCACCTACCATTTTGCGGCCGCAGAGGATAGGGAGAGCGGCTAACGCTATACCGACACTCCTCTTCCCCTGCGGCCCCACCGCGTCCGCCATCAGACGGTGGCGACCCCGTCTAGGCCGCGGAAGGTAGGGAGAGCGGCGCACCGCAATACCGGCACTCCTCTCCCGCCGCGGCCTCCAACCCTCAGCCGCGATATCGTATGGGACCTGGAAATCTCCATAAGACATCGCGGCCCGCCTCAGTTGCGATGTCGCCTGTTACCAAGCGGCACCGCAACCTACTAGTTGGCCGCTACGTCGTCGGCTTAATCGGCAAAAGCCCTGACGAGCGGCCCCTCCTCGGGTTCCTCTTCGCTTCACCGTGGGTGACCAAGCCACGGTTACTGAGCCCCCCCGCCTCGACAAAGCGGGAACCCACCGGGGGGGACATTGTTATAACCTGCCGGCAGAAGTTGTACTCCAATGCTGCGTTAAAAAATGTCTTTTCTAGTTTGCCCCCAACACTATCCGTCGTCTCACCGGAGCTCCGGCAGCGCAGCGAATCACCTTCTCCCCGCTTCAACTCTCCTTTGTCGATCCGTTGAAACGTCGCGTGCGACGACGCATCGCAAATGTGGCACGCCCTAAAAAATATATATGTTAAACGACGCAGCGACGACGTAACGCAACGCACTAATGGAGCCTCAGCCTAACAAATCGGCCATTTAAAAAATCTGCCCTAAAATATATTATGATAGAAAAAAAATCATTAAGTATCAACACACAAACCGAAACAAATATCAGCAGTTTTGCCAATTTTTATCTAACGTTTCGACTAGTCAGTACAAGATAACACTCACAGATACCGTTGAACCCAACAAATACCAGTTTCCGAACGAAATCGACCTTTAAAGCCCTTTTTCAAAACACATAGGATTTTACGTTCCGTTCCGAAACGTTTGAGGATAAAAATGGATTTTGTTTTTATAGGTTCGATTCGATCGTTGACAAAATAAACGACGCTGACGCTAATGACGCTGTAAAGTTTTATTATTGAGAGATTTGTCTGTTACTTGAAATCAGAATGGTCTTTGACCTTTTATTCTAGATATTAGCACAAGACGAATTTATTCCTAAACAAGAATTACTTATATATTTTTTTTAAACTTAGCCCCACACTAGGAATTTCTTCATGTCTCGTGGGTGCGTTTACAAATATATAAACTCACATACACAGCACGAAGAGCCGGAACAACTATATGTAGGTCATACAAGTATTTGTTCCGTGCGGGAATCGAACCTGCGACTGGCAGCGCAGCAGTCAATCGGTCAACAACTGCGCCAACCGTGCATAAATTTTACTTACGCCTGAATGTTCTGTTATTTTTCCTATCCTAGATATTTGTCTATTCATATATTTAAGTACCATTTATAATTTTTCTTATCCGCGTTTAGATCGGTGGTGACGAAAATCATTTACATAAAATAGTTAATTCACAAAATCAAAAAAACCGACTGCTTAAAAAGTAAACTAAAAAGACGTAAACAAGAAGAAAATCATGCTGTGCAGTCGGGTTTTTTGATATTATTAATTAACTTTCTAATTTAAAACTTTTTTTTTTTTTTTCGAATTGGGTACATTTAAACATATAAGTGTTATATTTTTTAGGTCCCTAGAACACCACATAGGAACAAACAAACAAACATATAGTTCTCGCCGCCGCCCTGAAGTTGGCTTTCCGATGCGCGAATCACGGATCGGTGCTGTTTTTGTATGAGATTTACTACTGCGCAGCCAATTGTAGCCAACATCAGGGCTATCTACTTTACCGTTGAAAGGTTTAGAATGGGGGAAGGGCCTACATGTAGGTCCATGTGAGCGAGTAACTGTAAACCTAAATCGATAGCGCACATAATCTTGCCTTAAAGAGATTGAGAGTTATTAACTATGTAAAAAAATTTATGAATGTGTTAGAATCATGAATGAAACTCTATATAAAAGTATTGATATCTACCAAGATAGCAAGCTTTGAATGTCAAGATGGTTATTGATTATTTACTGTGTATCAGGGTTCCAATGTATGCGGTGTGTAAGGCAAGGGTTTTATGAATAAAAGCACAGAAAGACAAGACTAGGTATTTATTTAAATAAGGCTTGTCAATTAATTTATATTTAGAAGGCTCATCGAGCTTACTGCCTTTCGCTGGACCTAGTTCTCGTGTGGAAGAAGGGCAAGAAACCCCACGGAAGCTCTTTCATAGTATTTATCGATATCTTTTACAACAACAAAGTATTTACAATATTATATAAACAAAATAACAAGGATAAATCAAAGGACACAGACTAGCCCTTAAATCAATAGAACATATTAGGAATAAAGGCCTTAATATGAGATAAATACAGTTTCAACACAACCATTAACAATAATAAAGTTATAATATCAAATAACTTACGTTAGCCTTGTGTAGTCGATCTTACACCAATTATTGATAATAAAGCAAATATAATAATATATCTGGCCTGTAATGGCTTGTAGTTCACAGAAAAGTAAGTCAACTTATCCATTACACGATATTTTATAATCTCGGGTCTATCAGTGTCTCAATATGTCCAATATGAGAAAATGGCGCGGTATCCCGCCATTTTCTATATTTCTTTAAATAATCTCACAATTAGGTGAACAATAATAAACTATCATGTAAAAACGTAAATCCATTTTAAAACGTAACAAGACAATTAAGGAATTTAACAACACCTCTTTAGTCATTCTTAATCAATATTCGAAAGAATATTGATACTAACAGACAGTATTGTACTAATTGTTTCAAAAGACTTATAATACTAATATAGCAATATAAAATCCAGGATACATCACAATAATCATTACAAATTACGTAATAATTTATAGTCATATCATCAATGTGGCTTAATACAAGTTGGAGTTATTTCCTGTACACAACAATATTTACTTAGGTGGGTACTCTTTTACATTTGTAGGTAGTTGACAACACAATAATTTAGGTCGGTACTTAAACATTTGTCGGTAGGCGCTTAATAAATATGACAGGTATGTATTATGTAGCAAACCATTGTCACTTGAAAAATGAAAATTCATGATTTAATGACGTCACACATACTTCAAATTCTAACAAATGCATGTGGAAATAAATAGTCAGTTTTTTTTTTTTTAGGGCGGCCATGAAGTTTGGTGAGAACTATACATACATAGACTGATAAACACATTACCCTCCTACGGCGATCGGTTACAAATGGGTTCAAACGATCCTACGACACATAAGTCGGGGCCGTGTTATCACAGGCCCACCACTGCACTACCTAACGTTTGTTAACTTGTAGGTATCCATGGCATTCGATAGGTTCTACTATTCGTAGAGGTTATATCAACTGCAACAAATCTGTATCAAAAGGAATGAAACGTTATCAACTCTACACAGCGAGTGTTGAATTTGGGAATGTCGTTAGTTAATGGCCAAATTTGACGAGTATTGCCACTCAAGTTTAAACAAGACCAAACTGCATTATATTCTAAACTATACCTCTGTTACATCAGCCTCTGTTTCCATAAATTTTCGTGTCGAAATCGTAATTCCAGCACCGTATCGTTCCGGCCTGAAGCCACAGTCTAGCTTCAGCGCGTGAAGCCTGCACGGCGGTGTTGAATAGAAAATGAGCGGACGCTACACATCCCATACATGCCTATATGCTTGCTGCAGGCGGCCGTGTGAATGTGGCCTAAAAGGATTTTAGGATTTGTAGTAGCCAAAACATAAAATGTGTCAAGACTCTTAATTTTTCACTAGCAGCTTGCAATGCCAAGTAAGGTAAAAAGTATATTTATCTAGATTTTTTGGGCCGGGAACCTTCGCAGGTTTACGCAGAACCACTCACCAAATTCCACCACAATCGGATCAATTGTTTATTATTTAGTGCTTATTTATTTTCAAAACAAGCAGAATCCTCTCACTTTCTTCTTTTCTGTTACTTCATAAATATATACATTTATATATTAAATATACAACTTTTACAAAACAAAATATATAGTGTTCGGTCTGATACTGACTACAAAGTTTAAACTTGTGTTGAAGTTATAAACTACTTCTCCTTTGCTCTTGTCCGCGCGTTATAGCGAACTAACTTACGGCGCAGCGTGTTGAAAAGATTAAGTAGTCAACAAAGTGGTCGAAGCGATGGATGCTAACTAGCCCGAGGCTCAAGACAAAGTGATCTAGTAACGAAGTCTTAAATATATAATACTAGTGGCCCACCCTGGCTTTGCCTGGGTGATAATAATTAATAATCTAATAACCATCTGGAATAATGTACATTTAAAATGGTGAAGGATATTTGAAACAGTTGTACTGGTTCCAGAGATTACCCTACATGTAGGACTAAACTATAATATTAGGAGCAATGCCTCTGTCCATTACATAAACCACATGGTATAGTGCCCCAACTGGGCAGTTCTTCGTGCAGGTTTATGGGCAGAAACCTGCACTTTAGAGGACTTAATGCCCTCCTTCAAATTGATGCAGCCATTGCGGCATCGATAATCTCATATGGGCTTACCAGCTATGGACGCAATTTAAAACTTACCTCAATAAAATACACTCGGTTCCAAAAATTACGGGTCAGTCACAAAAATTGAAATACCTCCAGAACTGTAAAAGTTAGATCAATGAAATAAAAAACAGAATAAAGAATTTTTAGTTGCGCTTCTAATAGCATATTATTTAAACTGGTTGATGAAAAAAACTTCATTAGAAAAACAAAATTAAAAAAAAATGACTATTTTTGAAAACAATATTTTTGTTTCATGTCATTATGGATGCTTTCCATTTCTATTCTGTCACAAAAAAAAATATCGTGAACGTCTTCCACGTGCATAATTATTATTCTGTGAGGTGAAGCATGGCAGTCACGCTAGAGGAATGTACCAGAATCCTAACTTTTTTGGAACTTGGGCGGAGCCAGCGTGAAACAGCCAGTACATTGGTGTATCTTTGTCGACTGTTCAGCGGGTAGTCCAGCGATACCAAGAGACCGGATCACACCTTAGAATACCAGGAAATGGCAGACCAAGATGCACAACGGCCAGGGAAGACAGACAACTGGTGGCTACAATGCTCCGAAATCGTTTTCAAACTGCTGTTGGTCTAAAAACTCACTTTATTCGCTTTGGAGGTGGCAATTTAAGCGCTCAAACAGTAAGAAGACGTCTTGCTGAAGCAAATTTGAAACCATTGAAAACCCCGTTCCAGTTTGGGGCCATTTGCGGGCCGCAAATGGCCCCAAACTGGAACGGGGACATCGAATTACAAGACAGAGATACGTGCGCGAGCACCTAAACTGGACACTAGACGATTGGTCTAGGGTAATGTTCACGGACGAGTCTAAATTCATGCTTTATAAGCATGATAGTAGGCAGTTGGTGTACAGAAGACCAGGGGAGCGCTTCCATCAAGCGTGTGTGGAGGAAAAAGTGGCGTACGGTGGAAGCTCCGTACAAGTTTGGGCTGGGATTTCTGCTGAGGCCCGCACCGAGCTGGTACTCATTCAAAATGGAACTCTAAATGCAGAGAGGTACGTGTAAGAGATCCTCAATGAACATGTAGGTCTTTTCATGGCCAGGATGGACCGGCATGGCATATTAATGCATGCATACAATTCTGGCGGTATGGGGACGCGCATTATCATGATAATGCGCGTCCCCATACCGCCAGAATTGTACATGACTACCTTGAAGAGGTCGGTATCGAACTCATGCAGTGGCCAGCGCGAAGCCCGGACTTAAACCCCATCGAGCACGCCTGGGACGAGCTTCAGAGATGCGTGAAAGGTCGAAACCCCCCACCAATCACGCTTCCGGAGCTCAAACAAGCACTGGTGGAGGAATGGGAAGGTATTCCTCAGCACCGGCTCCGAAATTTGGTGTACAGCATGCCTAATCGCCTGGAAGCTGTCAGAAGAGCTTGTGGAGGCAACACAAAGTATTAAATGAAGAAAGTGATTAAAAACAGCAAAAAAACAATCATAAAAAAAATTAATCTTAAGAAAAATATGACTACTTTAGTTTTTTTTTAATTTAGCGATTAATGTTGTGGGTGCAACTAAGTTTTATTTTATTTTTTATCTGTATAATTAAATTCTCAATTGAACAGTCTTCGTTTCATTAGGATGGCATACGTAGTTCGGGAGATATTCGGGTTTATGTGACTGACCCGTTATTTTTGGAACCGAGTGTACATAATTTGCAAACACGGTTGTTGAAGCTGGTAGTACTAAACTATGTTAAAAATAAATACCGTGACAATTATAAATGTCTATTCAAACATTGTAAAGTGTTACCTGTTCTGGCCCACGTTGAATACCTGCCTGTTGTTCCTCATAGAACATTTTGATAACACTGATATTTAAGTTCCAGTAAGATATGATGTGAATGTTCGACAAGCAAAAATAAAATCTTTTCAAGTGCGATGCAAATATAACTTTTATTGTAGACGCACCGCATCTGTCATAATACCTAATTTATTAAACCAAATACCCTTACACATTCGAGATTCAATGAACAGTAAAAACGTAAAGCACAAACTGAAAACACTACATTGACTTGATTACATCTTAATTTACTACTAGCGCGTTGTTCAAATTCCGAGGGACAGACCTTGTTTTTTTTTTTGGTTGTAAATCATCCAATGACTTCTCCCGCTCTGGGTGAAGTGGAAGGGCGTGTCAGACTTTTACTGACTAAATCCCACCCGTGTTTCTTCAGTTGCTTGAGCCAGGGCCGCGGTAACTCTTTTTTAAATACCCTAGCGGTCTAATGGTATGCTTGTGTAATCCTAAGGAGAACATGATTCTATAAATAAATTAAATTATGAATACAAACGACGCGGTGACGCTGCCAATTAATGTGGCCTCCTACTGGGCCCAAACTACCTATAAAGAGTTTAATAATCGACTCAAAAGAAGAAGACCAGCGCTACCGAAACGTTTGTTAATTCCATACATTTTTACTTATTGAAAATAGTTATCGGTGATAGTTTTTCTCTTTAAATTTTCAGATCGACCCAAAGACCTCTTGAAGAAGAATAAGTAATTTAATGTCAGCACTGTAACTTTGACCAATTGTCCTGGTATGGTCATCTGATGAGGAGGGATGAAACGCATGTTACTAAAAGAGTTATGAATATAAATGTGGATGGATGGAGAGGGAGGGAACGGCCAAAGAAAAGATGGATGGACTGTGTGTGGAGTGATATGAAAGAAAAAGGAGTCAGTGATAGCGTGACGGGGGACAGGGCGGTATGTATGTAAGAAGAAAACGTGTTGCGCCGACCCCAAGTAACATGGGACAAGGGCAGGAAGATGATGACTGTAACTTTGACCAATGCAAGATTAAGATTAATATATCTTTCTAACCCATCACACGCTGAATTGGCTGGCAAAACCTTTATTGTTTAAAGAGAAACGCGAAACTAATTCCGGTCTCGCTGTGAAACTCTAAACTGTCTGTATGGTCCAAGTGAAAGAGCGGGTGGCGATGGCGATTGAATTGCCGCAGTAGAAAAGGTACTTCGTCAAATGCACTTTGTTGCTAGATAACAAAAAATAATACTATGATCCTTCCACTCAGAAATAGAACAGATCCAAAACAATAACTACGAAAGTAGCTACTGCTTTGAATACCTTTGTGGTATTCGCTTCTGACTTTCTGCATTTTTCTTAAAATCAAAATCAAGGATTTCTTTGAGGGCTCAGAATTTCCTTCAACTTAGCCCCCCTCCCTTCCCTTCGCTCGACCTCTTCTTCTATGTTAATATTTTGGAAGGATAGCTGTTTTCCCAAGTACACACATGAACTACACAAATATGTGAATGTCACATGTTCCAAAGCCTTGATTTTTAGGTTGATTGGGGAAGTTATGCTGCTTATGTTTTGTCTTCAATCATTTTTAGGCCTAATTTTTCACTTTCGACACTTAGTGAATATATGATTTCTTCTAACTTGGGACTAGTCTCAGCAAAAATAATGATGTAGTCCGCAAATCTGAGGTGACTTAAGTGATGTCCAGCTACTTTGATACCTTTTTCTGCCAGTTAAGTTTTGTAAATATACTCTGCAGTACTGCTATAAAGATTATCTATACCAATATTATAAAGAGGAAAGATTTGTTTGTATAGGCTCCGAAACTACTGTACCAATTTTAAAAAATATTTCATCTATGGCAAGCTACGTTATTCCCAAATAACATAGGCTATAAATTATTTTCATTAAAATTAGAGATCCATATGAAAATTGCAATAATGCAACCCAAAGTAGCGAAATTTTGTCTATAAAATTCATTATTTGGCGTGCGCTGAGAAAACTATTGATGATACATAAAAATTATGTACTACATGATTAAAGTACTCATTATATTAACTAAAAAATCTACGAGAGAATATATCTCACCATCATAGTTAAGTCACAATAGCATCTTTTGTGTTCTAAAATTTAATTAGGTAGGTAGAGTAGGGTATGTAGGATAGGGTAGGTGGGTATGTAGGATAGATTAGGGTAGGTAGGTTGATCGGTAGGGCAAGTGAGTAGGTAGGTAAGGTAGGTGGGCAGGTAGGTCGGATAGATAGGCAGGGTATATCTACCCTGGTACCCTACCTATCGGTAGGGTACCAGGTAGGTCGATAGCCAGCTGACGGGAGCGAAGCCGAGGAGGTCAGCTAGTAGCAGCATAAAGATTATAGCAGTATCGCCTAGGGGTATAGTTCCTATAAATCTTTTTGCTATTTTTTTATATTTGCTTTTGCATTACCTGTGTGGTAATGAACATCTTGGGTTCATGGTCCGTACTACGAAGTGTTAAAACTATGAGAGACACGGAACATTACGTACTCTATACGAGTGAAGCTTAAGATCTCTGACTTAACAAACGCCATAAGGTTATAACTTGATCCATGTTGTAAGAGGCAGCGAAACCCAACTAACTTGAGAGAAGAAAGTTCCGAATCAGTTTATCTTGCAGCCTTCGGAAGTCCAATAACGACTGCAAGAGTCAATTTGACGACTATTACTTTTCTTTAAAGATTGCTGTAATTACTAACAGAGATAAATATTTTCCCCGAAGGATTTGGCAAAGATGGTACATAAAGTAACCTCACAATTCACCAGCCATGAGGTGAGGATAAATTGCCATCAACCAGATACGTATCCAGGCTCTAAACTTTTGGTGAGAAATGCCTGATGGAACCCAATAGCACATTGCCTGACCTGGCCATCTAACCCAAGACCTCATGATGGACAAAAGGCGTTCTGGTGACTCTAGAATGAAGAAGTCATACAGAAAACATAAAACATGCCTGTGTTAACCAAATGATAGAGCAGAGGTTTATTTATCTATACCTGTAGGTTTAGTACACCAAAAGTAAAAAAGGCATTGAAATTAACATAATTTTAATAATCAAATCAGTCGTTCTATTTATTAATTTATGTAAGTCAATAAATTGGTACGCTTACCATCCAGGCACAATACATATTTGTATTATTAAAGTTGTCGAATTTACTGAACAAAAAACTTAATTTCAGCCTGAAGCGCTTTAGTCCGAAAGTAAACAAAAATTAGGGAAGCAAATCGCGAACAATTTTAGCGAATTGACTTTAGTGATAATAAGGTCCGTGCAGGTGCTCTTTATTAGAAACTGATCAATGAATTTGAGTTTTTTACGAAAGTTTCGTTTAGCTCAATTTCAGCTTTCAGCAAGCATAGTTAGAATTGTACCGAATGGCAGTTTTTATTGTTAAGTAAGTAAGTAAATTTTTATTTCGCAGTATATGGTACATTGAGATCTTAAATTTAACATTGTTTCACACATACTTCCATTGCTGGTGTAGAAATATTAAATAATAAGCTAGGTAGGCAAACCAAAACTAGGTTCATTATAAGATTATTATATAAATTTAAGAAATTTTGTATAATGTCGTTATAAATCATAATAAAAATAATCATAAATAACGTAAATCGGTGATATTCACTGAAACGCATAGTTTTTATGAAATGTATTGACAACCCCGCTTAAGCAGCGGCTGTCGGAGGCACGGAGAGAGCTCTGTAGTGTGAAGAAAGAAAGAAAGAAAAAATATTTAATTGCCACAAAATGACATGCCGTGGGGGACCCACTGCACGGCGCTGATTTTCAGTGGTCGCCTAGGACGTGACGTACGGAAACCAAGGTCTGTAGCGCATGTAAAGATAGATACAAATAATACAAAAAGAAAGAAAAAAATGCAGTAAGATTTTTAAAATAAACTAGGAATAAACTATATATAACGCAAGCAAGCTATGAAATTACGGGAATTCAAAATATATCTGGTATTGTATCCAGGTGATATCGTTACAGGTAAAATGATATGTTACATCGAATGAATAGCCGCACGAATGCACGTAGTGAACGTGATAACCTGGAATTAATTCCTGAAATATTGCGAAATTTGATATTTTACTAGGGAATATTGGAATTGGAATAATAATAATAATAATTTTACTGAGTTGTGGAGGTCAGATAGGCAGTCGCTCCATGTAAAACACTGGTACTTAGCTGAATCCGGTGAGACTGGAAGCCGACCCCAATATAGTTGGGAAAAGGCTAGGCAGATGATGATGATTGGAATTGAATTTTGATATTTTTCTAGGGAATATTGGAATTGGAATAATAAAACCGATCGCTTCAAATATGGTAGCTCGGCAGTCAATATGGCTTATCTAGTTTTAGAAAAAATAATCTGCCGCTAATGACCCTGGTGGAATTTCCCAATGGCAAAAATTACAACTAATTTACAAACTTATTAAAACGTATTTAATGTATATTTAGGTATAGGCGATGAATTTTCAAGAATCCTTCCTTAGTCCTCAACTGCGTCATACATCGTCTAAGGATTTTTTCTTCAAAATAATAAACATGTTTCTAGGCACAGCGGTCTTACGCTGTGAGTTATTTATCAATAACCGAAACAATACACATACAATCGGAAAACGGATGGTCGATGGGATTTAAAATATCTGGAGTGGCGACCGTGTATCGGCAGACGCAGCGTTGGAAGGTCTCCCACAGGGTGGCCCGATGACCTGGTTAAGGCTGTGGGATTCGCTGGACGCGAGACTCAAAGGACCGATCGTTGTGGCGGGGCAATCCACGTGTATGTTCAGCAGTATACGTCTCTCTCCTAAAATGATGATGGTTAACCAATTTAGGTAGATTTTACAGTCATCGTCATCACAAAACTAACAATACTTAGTAGAATCCTTGTTTCTCATTACATTAGTGCAATGGTATTGATAGCCTCACTTTTGTAACAGAACCGTATGGCTGGTCTCGTATTTAGCAAATAAAAGTTTCTATTAGTTATTGAATAGTTGCTATGATCTTTTTTCAATTGTGTCATGTCATCATCATCTACCTAGCCTTTTTTCCAACTATATTGGGTCGGCTTCCAGTCTTACCGGATTCAGCTAAGTACCAGTGTTTTACATGGAGCGACTGCCTATCTGACCTTCACAACCCAGTAACTGGGTAACACGGTACCCCCTGGCAAGACTGGTGTCAGATCTCAAGCTTCTGACTACCCGTATCGACTGTCAAAGATCTTCAAATGACAGCCGGGACCAACGGCTTAATGTCCTTTCCGAGGAATGGAGGAAACTCGGTATATTGAAATGGTCACCCATCCACTGACCGACCTCGTCAAGCGTTGCTTAACCTTGATGATCGACCCGTAATTAGCCACGAGCTCCTGTAAAAGTCATGTAAAATAAAAATACGAAATGCAAAACGTCATTTTTGTTTGGTAAAAATGTTTACCATCGCCTTGGTGTGATTTTTTTTCAATGTCAGATTTATATTATTTGAAGAATAAAATTGGCAATAAAATTGAAAACATAAAAGGGGTTTTTTACTATAAAGGCTGGCTAGTAATTTTGTAAGTTACAGCGCACGAAGAAACTGAACAGGGTGAATTTTTGAGACGGGGCAGTCAGTACCTAAACCGTTAAAGCTACAGGTAAATTCGGAGGAACAGGATGTCGGTTGTATATTTTTGTTAAAAGTTTTTTTTCTATATTACCGACTTTATTGATGATGATTGATTGACGTGCCAAAATAAAAGGATTTCATGTTTTGTCTGGTCTAACAATTTTCCTGTTTTCCTTTTTAATCAAGGACTTGTACTCAATCATGTGTATTACTTAATTTAAACTTTTTCACATAAAATAAATCGACTTCCAAAGCAAATCAATAAAAACAGCAAAAATAACTTTCGTTTCGGAAGTCGGTGTCTTTGGTGCCTAATTTCATAAGTGTATGTATGTTTGTTAGTATGTTTGCATACAAATATACATGCATTTTTGAAGTCGGTAAAAATTAAATCAAAGCAGTCTACAGATAAAATAGTAAATTTCGTGTCGAGCATAAATGTCGAGATTTTTACACGAGCGATGTCATGCCAATTTCGAACGATTCTTTTTCTTCTAACATAAATGAGCTTGCTTGATTAAATGCAAATAAGTTCCAACCAGATACCAACAACAATTTATTAGAAACGTTCAGACTAAAAACCACAGACAATATACACACAATCAACCCGCGCTTTTTCGAGAGGTAATAGGTTCAGTATCATTCTGCCAGTTACATAATGATTCATACAAAAGTTATTTCGTAACTGTTATAATGTAATTTTGTTTTATTTTAATTTTATTTTTTTATAATCTTGTGTCTTAATATTCATATTTCAAAACGAATTTCTTAGGCAATGAAAAAAAAAAAAAGTAATTTTCTAATACCAACGATGATCCAGCTTGCTCCTAAAAATTTAATTTCATTCGAGGGACAGAAATAGTATACAATCTATAATCCAGTCGCTCGCAGCAATGAGCATGCAATTATTGAGTTTCCAATTACGTTTTTCCTCAAATAGTAAGCTTAAATGAAATTGTAATTTAAAATTCCGTACTAAACGTAGATTGCTAACTGAGAATCTTTTTTTTTTTTTTTTTTTTTTTTATTTGTGATGGGTTTGCTCTTGACTCTAGTCTAGGTCAAAGGTGACAGAGACAGAGTCGACGATGGAGCGAGCTTACCCAGAAGAAGCCTATTCACTCTAACTTTGAAGAGATTCGGGTTGAATGCGTTCGGAAACACAGACGCAGGTAGTGAGTTCCACTCATTCGCTGTGCGCATTATGAAGGATGTTTGGAAGCGCTTGGTGCGTATTGGTGGAATGGCAACAAGGTAAGGATGGTAACTTGCAGTGCGTCTAGATGTCCGATGGTAGAAGGGGGCTGGTGGGATGAGGTCGTGGAGTTCTTGAGCACACTCACCGAAGTACAGTCTGTAAAAGACCGACAAGCAGGCAACCTTGCGGCGATGAGCCAAGCTGTGTAGCTTGGCATCCGCCAGCTCAACGTCGCCAATGAGCCTCTTGGCTCTGCGTTCCACCGAGTCAAGCGCGGCAAGCTGATACTTAGCTGAGCCATCCCAAAGGTGGCTGCAATACTCCATGCAGGATCGGACTTGCGCTTTGTAAAGGGTTAAAAGCTGTCCAGGCGTAAAGTATCGCTTCACTCTATTTAGGATGCCCAGCTTTTTGGCCGCAATTTGAGCTTTGTACTCAATGGAGGCGCCGAAGTTGAGGCTGGATGTCAACTCCATGCCCAGGAGCTCGAGCCGATCAGTCACAGGAACAGACGCACCCCGAAAAGTAGGAGTTTGATCGAAGATACTCCTTTTTGCGGTAAAAAGACACGCCTGTGTTTTGGTGGCGTTAAAGGAGACCAGATTGTCATCACCCCACTGGGAGACAAGGCTTAAGGTCAAATCTGTCCTTTCCACCATAGCCTCTCTCAAGGAACGAACTTCATCCACGCTGGTTCTTGCGCTGGACAAGTATCTCTCTGCAACAGTACTGTCATCTGCGTACCCAATAATACCAGGCTGAAGTAGGTCATTGATATGTAGCAGGAAAAGAGTTGCAGAGAGAACAGACCCCTGAGGTACTCCGGCATCAATAGCCATGAAGTCAGAGGAGCAGCCGTCAATGACCACTCGGATCGACCGTTCATTGAGGAAGTCTGATATCCAGCTACAAAAACCAGCGGGGATGCCATAAGCAGGAAGCTTACTGAGTAGACTCGCGTGCCAGACCCTATCAAAGGCCTTCGATCTTTTTAACAGGTTCACTGTTCACATAGCAGATACAATAGTGAAACAATCACGTGAGTTACATATATGGCTCACTTAACAGGGATATTTTTAATTTAAATAGATTGCCAATAGATGCTGTTTGGGTTTTGTTTCATTTTGGGTTAAGATAACTTTGGTTGTTAAATTATCCCAAAATAAGTATGTATTATATTTATTTCGATATCATCATCTCGACTGACTTGTTGGTCTAGTTGTCGCAAAGCGCTGCTCGTGAGCATATGTCTTTGGTTCGATGCCCAAGTCGAGCAGTGTTATTGTGTTTCTCCATCTGGAATTTCTCTGTAGCAGCCTGGAGTCTCGATTAGTGTCTGGTTGATGGGAATTGGCTCGCCCCTTTACTTACCCGTATACTTGGGACTTAAACATAACTCGCGAAATCAATTCTGTACCTTGAGAAGACAACGTCACTTATTCAGCTGGTTTTACCACAGCTTCAAGTTCAATCCCACCGCACTATTCTCAAACCACTGCAACTCCTGAACCACTCCGACCGCCAGAAAAGCGCCGAGGCAATTGTAACACCTTTTTTTGGTAGAAAGAATTCTTGTTAAAAGAAGATTTGTTACCTAGTTCATCGCTCGGTTTCACTGTATTTAATTCCATTTTATGACGCTTCCTTGTTCTCAACGCATCGCTAGACTGTGGAACTACACTTTGGGGTAGTAATTTCACTCTAAACACATTCATTTTACTAAAATTACTTTTAAAAGATATAACCTCGTTACATGTTTTTAATGAAAATCATTTTTATTAGTCAGCGATCGGGTTTAATTCAAGTTTTGTTTTGGGATTGCAGGAGATTATTATCCTGATTTGGGTGTTTGTCAGTTAGGCGATTGCATTTATTTTATTTGAAAGTTTTGGCTTAGAGCGTTTTCAGAACGAATCGGGGCGTTTTGCGTTTGGATATGTCAACCGAGGTGTAATTTGTTGATGGTGTTTTTATGTAATTTACTTCTAAATTGTACTTGAATGATTTGATGGATGTGATTTGGACCTGGAATGGTGTATTTTACGGAAGGGTGATTGTTCCGTGTGCTTTCTTCAAGAATTGAAATTCTTTTATGGGTTAGTTGAAATCATAGTTATGAGATTTGTGTGCGATGTGTATCCTATCGGATAGGATGACTTGACGTTTTGCATTGCGAGTGAGGCGTCAGGGTTTTTTCTTTTCTGGGCAGCAGGGGACGGGGGACACCGTTTTCTGCTTTTCACGTGCCTTCTTCGACCCAAGTTTTATAGGTTGATTGATTGTTGCTGTGGGGGTAGCCGGTTCTGCCCAGGGACGCGTGAGTGCGTCTCGGCGACCACAAGGGCTGCGTGTGTGCTGGTGATTGAGGTGATCGGTGTCGCTGTGCCAGTGAACCAAGTGGTGTGTCGCTGTCTGATCTGGGCGTGGGCTCCTCCGTGTGACAGCGGGGATTCGGTCTGGCATTAGCCCCGCTTTCCACGTGTTTTCACGTCGGGCTCATTATCCTTAACGAACTACGTGGCGTGGGGTTGACATTGAGCCAACCCATCTACCCGACGGGATTTTCTTTCCTCCGACAGGGGGTGTCGTGTTGGGGCTAGAGACTGTCTGGCTGGGGTCCGATATTGCCTGGCTGGGGCTGACTGTCCGGCTAAACCGACTGTTTGGCTAAGACCGAGGGTTCGGCTAAGGCTGAGGTTGTCCGCTCGAGGCAGGGCGTCGTGGAGTGGAGTTGGCTGGCCACGCGCCGGCCTTCTGGGAGACAGGCTTTCTGTTTTTATTTTTATTCTTCCACCCTCAGCATATAAATACTGAATGAAATTTTGATGGAATCAAGTTTGACCAGCCAACTGCAACCAGCGACCCTACATTATATTTTTCATTGGGACGTGTTTCGGGGGTACCGCAAAATAAACTAATATTCCAGTGTTTGGCGCTTTATTGTTCCCGAACCGATCCTACGTTACAAAATGAAGCTCGACGAAGTCCCGGAGAATGAATTTAACTGTCTTGGATCCCGCAACGAAATTAATCAGATAAGAATAATGGCGGTATAGAAAAAAATACAAATATCCACTTCCCTCCATATCAAGCAGGAGACAGAACAATGAAGGCCAATAGGCACAAAGGGTGGTTTGCAACTGGGATAAGCCCAGTTACCTAACACCACGAATACAAATTAGCATTAATATTAATGGGTCATAACATTGTGAGCTGTTTATAAGTTGTTATTTATTGGTAATTTATTATTTATTATCTTTAAATATGTATATTTATATATATTTTTCCTGTTTTTTTTTGTTCTTTTTTTGTTTCCAATTATAGGTTAAAGCTTCAAGTTCATGAAAATTCTTGAAGAAATTTATACTATTATATTGAAAACTGCTTTTCATTATTAACAATACAAAGTTTATTTGGCTTCCACAGCCCGACTTGTCGACGCCGAGGGCTAAACACGCTAAACCGAACTTAATCTAAACTTTCCAGTCCTCACCAAAAATGGTGCCGTAACTATTCGGTGAATATTTTATGAGATTGAAATGTTATGGCCTGGCAGGCAGGTACCAGGCGTCCCTTGGGCTTCTGAGTTGTAATCCAGATCCTAAACTGGCAACGAGTTAGCTTATCTTTGAATGTGTTAAAATTTGATAATGCTATTGCTAAATATTCAACACTTTGGAACAATTCGTGGTAGACAAATAGATGAGGATTGTTGATTGAGTTTGCTGGTTAAGATGGTAATATAAAGCCTCCCTCAAGTTGGGCCAATGATCTGTAGAAAGCAACGGGAATTCGCTGGATACGAGTAGCATAGGACCGGTCCATGTGTTGAGCCCAGGTTTTGTCCAGCATTGGATTTCTTTAGGCTGAAATCATGATTGTGGGCGATACAATAAAAGATCAACCCTGACTGGTTCAGAAGATTATTTTTAAACTATTTTGTACAGAAATTATAATATGTAATATGTGTCGCGAAAAAATATGGCGGTTCGTTCGGAAAATATATTGAGTGAAGTGAAGTATGCCGTGAAGTTGTAGCGAGTCTCGCCGACATAGGATGCGTTCACGAAGAAATAAAAGGGCTGCGTTCCGGCGTAGACAATGATGATAGTATTGTTTTTTGTGTTGGTTTCAGTCTCAAGAGTCGTTATGATTATCCACACTACAAAATGGTAAAGTTTTCTAATCTGTTTCTAAAACTGCCAATATAGATAAGTACGTGAAGAAATTATTAAAATAATTTTGTAAGCATTGTTGTTTGTTGTCCAAAATATATAGAAACGAGATCTAGTTTTCTATCTGAAAATACATAGTGACATAATACCGATTGGATCGTAAGTAATAATTCACTATTCTGTCACCGACTACAATAACTCTCTTTGCGCACTCACGCTTTTCATGAGATGTTCTATAAATATGTTCTTGTATTTTTTGTTGGATTCGTAAACTACGATCAATATGGTATGAATCTGTTTTGTCGCTAGATGTCCTTCAATATTGTGACCTAAATTTGAATAAGACAGCCCTCTTTTAAAAGCTCTTTTCTTTAATCATCTTTCAAGCATCTATAACTTTAAGGTAATAATAATAATCCTTCCACAAGGAACCCTTTTCGCCTCCACTATCATTAAAAACAACTCTAAAGAAAGATTTCGGTGAATTAATTCAACGCTCGCAAAGCCACTGGCGAGCCACTAGAACGGTATAAATTAAAACTTCAAGTATTCCAAACACTGCGCTCACAGATGAATTGCAAATTACAAGAATTGAAACAATCCCGTAAAAGGGGTCTGTTCCGACGTTAAAACTCGTTTCATTCATTGAAGATTGATTAAAACACCCAACGATTATAACAAAAAATAGGTCAGCGAGACCGTTGTTATAGAAAATGCTCAAAGAACGTTCCGTGGTTTGCAACACAGGCTAATTTTGGCTTTGTTGCGGCTCGCTCCGTCGGACCGTGGAAAACATTTGAGAGAAAAGTTTTGCGTCGAAACTGCGAAAGCATTTCGTGGTTAGCCTGTTTTAAGTTTCATAGAATTCATTCAGATAACTATCCGGCTCGGCTTCCTGTCTCCAAACGCGTGGGATTCTTAAAGGTGTTGGAAAACAAAATGTTTTATAGAATTAACTTTTTCATTATTCATGGCAAAGTTGGGTTGGCAAAAAGTCTCGTGCGTCCCATACCCAAATAGATTGCAATTTCGAGAGTAGGAAAGGGTCTGCTTCAGTGGCACATAAAGGTTGCTCTGATATGATTACCTACACATTCAGCTACTTGATTGTTCACCTAAAAATATATTCAGCACGAGCTCATATGAAAATTCCATATGGACAGACTGTTGAATACTTTTATAATTTATTTTTATAATTCTACAAACTTTGTTTATTGTACTTTGACCCTGAGGTAATACTTTTCAACGAATTAGACCAAACATTGGTTATGCTAACCTTTGCACTATGCCAAAGTATTATTATGCTAACAAAATTTTTGCGAAAACGTTATGCCAAACAATATTATGTCTTAAAATTTTAATTTAAGAATAAAAACACTTAATAGAAGAAGATTGGAAGTTAGAACGACACAAAACGGAAACTAGAATCAGCTTAGAAAATCCAAAAAAATATTTTTCCTCTATAAAGCCAGTTCACAACTACACAATAACTTACTACGCAAGTTTTTCCTCAACCAGTCTAAAAGATTTATTTGAAGGCAGGACATGAATTCATAAGGCTATATCCATATCAATTCATTCGTATCTCTCTGGTCAAAACTCATGGGGACGTGCTTTGAAAAGTTATTTGATTTATACGCCGCCTTCGTGACTATGGAAGGTTAAGATCTCGACTACAGGATTTATATAATTTCGTATTGATAAACAGCTGATGCTGAAAATTACGTGCTGACTATGTTATAGCTAGCTGACTTTGAAGAGGTTTGTGTATTAGGGAGCTGGTAGGGTTTTTGAGCAAGGATATATTCAGGGCATAAGTGAATAGCTGAGTAGGAGCAAGTTGCTGAAAGAATGCTAAGAATATATCTGAAATTTCAGATAGGAGGCCTTTGGTTAGTCCACTGGTTGGTCAGACAAAAGAAAAGAAAAGAACAGAACAGAGCAGAACAGAGCAGAACAGAGCAGAACAGAGCAGAACAGAGCAGAAGAGAGCAGAAGAGAGCAGAACAGAGCAGAACAGAGCAGAAGTTGTGTGTAAAGTTGTGTGTGAAATGAAGTCGATAATTCATAATTTGAGCTGTGTACAGGATCTAAAAACTGTCTGGCGTGATGAAATGTAAATCATCTACATCTCAATTTTTTCTATTTAAGGGGGGATTATCAGAATATCAGCGCAGCGTTCTTTCCTTTTTGGATATCGCTGCACATGCTGAGATAGGAGCCTTTTTGTTGTCGCACGGGGTTTTATTTTAATTATTGTTGAATTTTTTGCTTATTTCTCGTGTCTTCTGTGCGGGTCACAAATAAATATTTTTCTTTCTTTCTTTTCTTTCAATTTTATTAGGGTCCCGTACCCAAAGGGTATAACGGGACCCTATTACTAAGACTCCACTGTCTGTCTGTCTGTCACCAGGCTGTATCTCCTGAACCGTGATAGCAAGGCAGTTGAAATTTTCACCGATGATGTATTTCTGTTGCCGCTATATGAACAAATACTAAAAACAGAAAAGCCAAGTGCAAGTTGGACTCGCGCACGAAGGGACGGTACGGAATACCATTATCACAAAAAAACGGCAAAAATATCACGTTTGTTGTATGGGAGCCCCACTAATGTATTTATTTTATTCTGTTTTTAGTATTGTTGTTATAGCGGCAACAGAAATACATCATCTGTAAAAATTTCAACTGTCTAGCTATCACGCTTCATGAGGTACAGCCTGGTGACAAACAGACAGACAGACGGACCGCGAAGTCTTAGCAATAGGGTCCCGTTTTTACCCTTTGGGTACGGAACCCTCAAAACGTGTTTTTTGCCGTTTATGCGATAATGGTAAGGAATCCTTCGTGCGCGAGTCCGACTCACACTTGGCTGGTTCTTAAAGTCTTGTATCTATAATTTTCCGCTTTGATTTTCGTAGGAAATGGATATTTGTTTTATGAAATCAAAATTTTCGTCGAAGTCAACTTTTTGTTATAAACATCTTTAACTTTTTATTACATTAAGGGTGATGTTATATATGTTATAGGACAAGTGATTAATACGGCATTATTCATGATGCCCGGCATGCAGTTTGAAAAGTGCCCAATATGAGTAGGCTACTGAGTAGGTTAAGATAAACCTTCAACTCTTCCGCACGTGTTGTCTGTTGATATAAAATGCATTTTAACCCCGCGCACAAAATAGTTCGTGCCGTTGACTAGTATAACCTTAATATTTTTGTTCTCTTTTCTTACAGACTTTTCTGGCAAACTCTTTCATTCACCAACTGTGTATATAAGCTAGAAATACGTACCCATTACCTTTAGTAATACTATATCCGTACTTCTGAACTGTCAAGGGCAATACGCCAACGGCTTTGAAGCTTACACTGTATGGAATTGAAACAGACGCAGCTTTCAAGTAGTTCCGCCACAGTTTCTGTACAGTCTTCAACTATAAACCAGGAGGTAAGCAATAGTTAATAGGTTTCCTCGTGATAGTTGTGTTTCTTGTGGTAAAATATTCGTCAGAATCGGGTAAGATTGCTGAATGTAGCTAATGCTTATAATGTTTCATAATGGATTTAGGTCGTTTGTAGTATAAAAAGTACTAACTTTTCATGGTATAAGTTGTGTTATATTGTTCTCTGTATCAGTCTCCTCCCATTTTGATGTACTACATAATGAACTGTTTGTCGAATACACCAAATTATTAGTTGCGATGGGAACTAATTTGGTTTAACATTAAGTATGTAAGACTGTGTAATTTTCAGGAAAGGCGATTAATGCATGGATTCTTTTCAGGCTAGATGTTAAATAAACTAACTTCTGCTTGTATGTAGGGTCACAATCAAAATGAAACTAATCACGTTATGTGTTGGAGAATAACGTAAAGGACATTCCACCAAGTATGTAGTTTGATCTACACGAACAAACGGTAAGTCTCACTGTATTTCTCCTTAGGTTTTATCACGAATTCACAACTCAATCTAACCCGCCATATTCTTACTTGATCTCCTCTCCGATTTCCCCTTGTTCGCGCCAAAAACTAGTCAAGTGTCAAGTTGACATCTGTCAGAGTCATTCGAAACCATAGCTCTCTTCAGAACGAAATCTTTAGAAGTGCTGACATAGTTATTTATGCTACAAGTGCGGGAAGTAGGTGATTTCCGATGAGTAGTATTTTATTCACGAGCGAGCGAAGCGAGTAAGTGGATAAATCGACATGAGTCGGAAATCATCTTACGCACGTGTATCATACAACATTTTACTATGCACTGTGCGAGGAAATAAAAAAATATATCTGAACCAAACAAGAAATTAATAAAATGGCGCTTATTCAAGGGCGCTCAGCATATCCACAGATTAACTAATAATAGCTGTCACGTCGTATCGCAAAAAGGCACGAGCAAAATGTTCATTCTGCCAAACATATTTAATGAATACTTATTTAAAATTAATTTATTGATCAAAATCTAAATCTAGAGTAATTAAAAACGCCTTAAATGAAGTATTAGTTTTGTTTTACCTTTTATATGAATGATAATCTGTACTTAACAAATTTTTAAAACTTTTCTCAAATAATAAAATCTCTATGCGGTGGGCGTTGGAGTTAAAAATTAAAAAAGTACAGGAAAGTAAAAAGCACTAGTAAAAAAAAGTGACACTTTCCGCACAGTTTGGCTGCTTGGAAAACGCTCTTTTCGAGGACATGCATTGTAAAGTATATTTTATTCTATAATATTACTAAAAAATTCCTCGACCTACTTTATAGGACCACTGGGGATCCTCCTATTTCATAGTTCTTCAATTCCTTTTTCCTACTCAATCAAAATTAAAACGCAGATCGTGACAAGAAAACGTAAATTTGAATTAACTTTGTCAATTAAAAATAATTGCTTTCCATCCTTATCTATGTCTACCTAATTTATTTGAACTGCGACGCGAATAAACAATAATTCATTTTAAAAACATTCTAAGAGTGTAAACGAACTAATGTTATTATTTATACAGATTGGCTAGCTCGGATATATATTTGGTGTCCATTATTTAGTTAGAATGCAGAAAATTCATAATGGATATTCTTTAATACTATAACCACCGCAATATGTATCTTTAGTAGAGATATGTCGTGGCGTGGTCTGCAATCTCTTAAATACTCAAAGCAGAATATTGAATACAGAGGCGGATAGGTAATAAAGTATGTGATTTGATGAAAACCACGATGAGAAGCGGTCGCATTTTTTGTAGCATAAAGGGGAATGCCCAATATGTAAGGGAACTTGGGCCCCTTTGAAAAAATGGGTGTATCTTGATGAATTTGTTTGTATATTGTAGAAAAAACACTTTATATTCATAATTAGAAAACATTTTTTATTTATTTTGTGGGGTTCACGAGAAATAAAGATGTTTCTGTTCTTGAAATGAACCCTTATTACAATGCAATAAGGTGCATACAAATGTCCATGTGATGAAACCTGATCTGTTGTTGTATGTACATAAAGAGTAAAGGACACGGATGGAAAAAAACACAAAATATAAATCCTATTTTTGGATAATATTGAAATCGCAGACACGATACCTCATAAGGGGCCTGTGTATGGGCAATCTCCTTTAAAGTTAAATAACACTCTAAACCACAAAACCTGAATAACACGGTTATGAAAAAATATCTCGTAATTTTAGTTTGTAATAAAAATAATCTTCTTTTAAAACTGTATACTTACATCCAGTTTAGCCACCCTATAAAGATGACAGTCTCTGATTTACCGTGACGAAGGGCAGAGTTGCGTTGCAAAGACGTAAGTACGTTCTGTGTGTGAGTGATTGAGTGAGTGAACTTGGAAACAAGTGAGTGTGTAACTTTGTTGAATGCGGTAAAGTCAGGTACATAAATTGTTTCTTACTTTACCTCTTATTGTTTTGGGAAAATGCTAATGACGAAATGTTTGGAAGTTGTTGCTGTACATTGTCATATATCCATATGTACTAGTTATGTTTAAGAACTATGTGTTTTTTTTTGTTTTATTCACACAGCGACCCTTTCTACCTATTAAACTTGCACGTTTCTTTCTTCTGCTTGGTGTATGGTTTTTTTTTTTTTTTTTACTTCTCCGCTGTTCTTTTTAGATTAATTTGTTGCGAGATCCAATTCGAATCATTTCTCTAGAACTCGTCATGGCTCATTGACTCGAGACTTTCCTGGTGGTCTACATTGATGATTCTGGTTTTCTGGAGTTACAGTGGTTGAGCATAGGGTGACGCATTTGGCCGAAAGAAAAAAACATACTGTGACCATTCTATTGAAAGCCAATTGAATCAATATAAGTAAAACACTGTAACTGTCATCATTCAGTCTATAAACATTTAATCTATACAAAATTAACATCAGATTTTCCATTAGGCTCAATATAAAATCTACCGACTATTACTTGAGGCATTCCAGCAAATCGGACAAAAGCAAGTAAACTGAATTTCAATATCGCACTCGAATTGAAAATCGATGTGCTAATCGTCTCGAACTCCTTTACGGCAGCAATTAATGGAAACCAAACTTTCGCTACTTAATTAGCGAATTCGTTAACTGGAACTTCTAATTTAGTCACTGGGTTTCAGAACTGAAGTTTTGTACTTATTATTGTGTCTGCTTTTGGACTAGTTGAGCGGTAAATAAATGAGTGTAAAGTTTTCTTTAGTTTTTGTTGGGAAAGCTTTGTCTTGTGATAGTCCTCAATATTGACAGTCTGTAAGTAGTTGCAGTGAAGTGTGATGACAGGTTCTAAAGCAGTGTTTATTGTCCCATGATTTTCTGTGTCTGTTAATCTAAACCTACTCGTATTTTCCCTTCAAAGAGTGGTATTTTCCGTCGGAGTGTCTGTTTCCTGACAGCTAAAATCTGGGGGTCTTCGAGACATGGATGAATAGGGTACTTCTAATCAAGCGTGCCCCATCCGCGACCATATCATCGCTTACGGTTATGAGATAGTGATTAGAATCGAGCCTGTCAAAAATAAAAAAATAAATTTTGCCTGTAATCGTTCCATCACTTCTGTCTAATCAACCAAAATCAGCTCCGAAAACATGTATTCTTGCTATTTCACCAATTCTGCCCTTAGTTATGTATCTATATTTTAGTTAGCTATCAAAACACGAAATTCATCGTCATTTATCTCCAATTATAATTTCACATCAAAACGATTTTCAATCAACTTGCGTAATTCAGTATTTCATTGTTATTTTCAATGTCTAATTGACTTTGACAACAATCTGAAGGCCAATAAATATAATAATATTTTTCTGACAGAATACTTATATATACCTTTCTTCTAGTTATTTGCTTGCGTGAATGGATTATGTAATATTCAGTAAACATAATTATTAACTGGGTAAATGTTATGTAAGTTTCAAGATAATAAACGGGCTGTAGGCCTAGTTTAACTAGATAAACGCTTTGGCAGTTTAAATTATACATTACTAGATAGTGTTTCTACATCAACTTAGGGGTATTAGTGATCCTTTGATAAAACGATAACCATTTATATATAAAATCTTAAAATTTATAAGCCTAAGTTTGATTCTGGTTTGTATGTGTATGCTCTCCGGTGACCACTTTTTCATGAGATAATGAACTTTTGGGGTTAATGTCTAACAGGGTGTAAAGTCCCACAAACCTCCATAGAAATGGGAGGATTCTCCGACCAGACGGGTATTGTGTCTGGTCCCGGCAACTGCTCAACGGTTATTGTCGGACTGTTGTATGTGTTCAAATTACATTAGTTCGTAAGTGGCGTTGTCGATGCCGCTACATCACTCCCCGCCGGAGACCGGAGGTCGATAGCAGGTTGAGTCGTCCGTACATCTTGTGATGTATGCCTGGTCAGTGGAAGGTTGGTTCCCGTGAGTCGGAACCGGAAGTTGCAGAGTTCGCGGTGAGTCGGAACTGTATGCGGTTGTGCCCCAGTGAGTCGGGATGATGATATCCCAGTGAGTCGGGATAGTGTTGCTGGCTCCAGTGGTTCGAAGCAGTGATGATGTCCCAGTGAGTCGGGACAGTGCTGCTGGCTCCAGTAGGTCGGAGCGGTGATGAAAAAAGCTGAGGGTGATGACCAGGAATGCGCGTCCGCTGCATGCTGGTGGTCAGGATGCACTCGTAGATGCCGTGGGTACTAGCTGGCTGTGTGAATCGCTGTTCGAAAACTTGAGGAAATGATGATGACGTCACGATGAAGTAGCTCTGCACTGATGTTCACGTCGGGGTCACCAGTTTGGGGGTAATGTGGAACAGGGTGTAAAGTCCCACATACCTCAATAGAAAAGGGAGGATCCTCCGACCAGACCGCTGTTGTGTCTGGTCCGGGCATCTGCCCAACGGTTATTGTCGGACTGTTGTATGTGTTAAATCGCACCGAAAACTGTGCTTGTGCGATACAGGATTTGTGTGACGTCATGTCATTAGTTCGTAAGTGGCAGCGTCGATGCCGCTACAAACCCGTCAATGGCGCAGTATGTATATAAATAACCTCCGGGAATGCAGACTTTGCGAGACCCTAAATGTGTTACTTAAACAATGTTTTAACCCGTGAGAGATGGCGCGCTATGAGCAATTATTTTTTGGTGATACCGATGGCGTAAGGCTTAGCACGCACTGCGGTTTTTATTCGCACGTTTTTATGCCGCACATTCTACAACACAAGAAATTATATGATGCTTCACGCATTGCGGTAAAAAAATCACGCAGCAATAATACCGCAAGAAATCCGTATTTTGCTACAGAATCCACCGCACCGCGGCACGGATTAAATTCGCGCGAATATTTTGATTGAGTTTTTTGAACAAGTACAAAGAGACAATAATCGCGAGTTATTTTATCCGCAGTGCCTTTTAGTTGTGATTCAGCACGCGCGGTAAAAGCCCGCCACGGCCTCCAACCCTCAGCTGCGATGCCTCAGATAAACGACATCGCGGCCCGCCTCAATTGCGATGTCACCCAAGCGGCACCACAACCTACTTGTTGGCCGCTACGTCGTCGGCTTATCGGCAAAAGCCCTGACGACCCATCCTCCGGTTCCTCTTCGCTTCACTGTGGTCCAAGCCACGGCTACTGGGGGTCAGTAGCCGTGGCTCAAAAATGCGGGAACTCACCGGGGGAGATCCTCTTTCCCCTGACTCAACTCTCATGCGGTAATTTGCTTATCACGCGCCACACACAAGCAATTACTCTGCACCGAACATATCACACATGTGTTCAATGTGTTTTGAGAGGCATATTTGTCTAGATCTCATGGAAGAGTATTTTTTTTAAGTTTTTGTTATGTATGATTTTATTGTGATTTATATAAAGATGTCAAAATTGGAAAATATACTTTTTTATTTGCTTCAGAAGTTGCATTTATGTTCAATAGTTTTATTAAAATACTTATTTTCTTACTTACTAAATCTTGTTTTATTCATACATCCATTATAAGCCAGTAAGTACTATAAAAGTCGAAATATGATCAATTAAAGTTGTGTGAGAAATATGCTCGCGCGCGCCTCTCCGTGTCTCACAAACTGAAGCGCGCCTTCTCACGGGTTAAGAGCAGCTCCTCTTTTCAGCCCTAAATTTGAGCTAATCTCACACATCATACAATCTTTAACACCCAACAATACAGCACGGTCATCAACCCCGCATAATGGCCGGAAAACTTTTTCACAGAGCATAAAAGCAAATGCAAACAAGGCACCGTTTTTGCTTTCAGATGTCAACCCACAAAGGGTAATGCATTCCCCTCTTGTATAAGAATGGGGAGAAAAGGAATCATAATGCATGCGATTTCGGTATCTGCTACAACCAAGGTATATTTTTAAATGTATTTTTCTCAAACATGCATGGAAATATTGTCATTATTTTAGAAAAAAGAACACGCGAAGTTCCGAATTTACGGACAGTGAAAATCAAATCCATTGCTGGAGCGTTTTTTGAATTTGGAACATTTCAACGCTCCAGCAATGTTGTATGTAAAGGCGTGCTGGGGTTATTAGATACTCTTTGATTGGATCTCTTTTATCATTCTTGGCATACCAAAGTAAGTCTCTTTGCTTAGTACAAACTGCGTTCACGTGGCTGTATAACCATGAATGCGTTTGCCTTTTGGCACAGATAGAAAGCAATAGAAAAATGTGCGGCAAAGCTGAAAATTCGTCTTGATTTGTTATTTAAATATTTAATAAATATAAATTTAATAATTAAAATCAGTTCCAACGGTTCACGGTCCATCAGATTTAAGATCAGAAGCCAAATTGGCAATGGAAAACCTGCTTCCAGCGAAGTAAAAAGAAAAATACATGAAAGTAGGTATATGAACATTTTATGATTTGGAAAAACTATAAAATAATGAAAATTTTCTCCGATACAGTATTTTTGGCGTATTTTAATGAGATTTATAAACTAAAAAGCCATTTACACTATGGGCAATTTATTCCATGCTGAAAGTTTATGTTAAAAACGGCATTGACTTAAGAAATTATGAAAATAACGACTTTTTTATTTCCCTGCATTCTTTTGAGAAAAGCACTATATATGCCTCGGCGGAAATGGCAATTGCCTGTCTCGTATTAGTGAAGTCCTCGCCTACGGCTCGGCCTTCAAATTCATACTCGACCTGCAATTGCCTATTTCCCGGCCTTTGCAATAATGTACTATAGTTCAAGCAGAATACGAGTAGAGGGATTTTATTAAAAAAAGGCAAGAGTGGTTTGTTTGCAAATAAAGTATTGTCCTGAATAGGATGAGCTTGGCTTGGAATGTATGTTATTATTTTTGCTCAGGATATTATGTTGATCTAGTTTTCTTTTGTTAAAATTCTGGTGGGCTGACGGAATTGAATTAGCCTGTTGAAAATAAGAATATTATTACATTGAAAAAACATTGTGATGAATTCTTGGAAAAATTGGGATATAGGGCCACAGTTTGATAAAAGTTTTATCCAGATATGTAAGTTAACTAGAATTTATAAGGAAGTGGTGAACAATGGATATCCCTGCTGGACCCAACCCCAACCCCATTTCACCAGCATATTTTGTGCTGCGAACTTGACTGTCTCAAAATGCGAATGGGATGAGGGGTATAGAGTGGATTTGAATAAAAATAGGTAGAAACTTTGGTTAAGTATTTTCATTTTTTATTTGGCCTATTACTGTTTATTAATAAACAATCAATAAAAATAATCCTTTAATATCATTAATGACATCCCTATGCATATTTATTACTAAATATCTTACCAAACTACAATTAAAATATATCTCAGAGATTTCTTAGTCAACAATTCAGTAACGCTGTAGTTTGAGCTACTTAATTTCAGGTATACTTGTATTAATATTTATACCACTATCATCAATAATTATGACATTATCATCTTCTTTAGAATCATTACTATCAACAGCAATTTTATTCGAGTCAGGTTTTTCTAAGATCTCATTAGAACTGGCGTTAGCTTCTAAATCGTCTGATTTATTTGCCCCATCAGATTTAATTTTATTTTCATCGGTAACATCTTCCTTGTTTTTGTGATAATGGATTACTTTACCATTCTTATTTATATTATCCTCTTTCGTTACATCACTGGTATTCACTACTGGTTTTGTTCTCTTTGCTGAAACAAAAACACCTTATAATAGAAGAATTTTCATATATAAATGTTTATTTATTTTTGTATAAATCTGTGCATAGTTGATAAGGTGAATTAGTACTGTAGTACCTGAGTCCATTAGCTGTTTAAATAGGACTGTCGCCGGAGAATCAACCAGAAGAGTGAAAACGAAGGAATAAATCAGAGCCAACACCAAATAAGACAGGAACTTAAACGTCTGAAAGAAGAAAAAAAATTGTATCAAAATGTTAGTTGTTGTATTCTATATGACTACAATTGCAAGAATGTATTTATTCATAGTACAGACATGCAAAACAAAATTAGTAAGACTCTTACTAATTTAAACAATAATTAAAATCTATTAGCATCAATATTAAGAAATTTTTAGCATAAAAATTAAAAAAAGAACATTAATTTCAATACTTACAAAATTGCCAACTGAAAAGTAGATTGGGGCTACCATTCCAGCGTTGAGAGAAAACATGAGAGGGTAGTGGAATAAGAACATTCCATACGAGAGTCGAGCTGGTAACCGCCATGAATCAAGAGATAGGAACCAATTAATAGGACCTGCAAATATAAATAATAACACGAGTGAATAAAAATACTTATGAAAATAAAACATGATAATTATGTTCAAGAATTAAAAAAAAAATGATATCCCACCAGAATAACCGTGCTGGCACGCTACTATCAACCAGCATATGGCACATGCATAAGCAGGTCTCATGAAAGAATTCATCAAATTGTCTATCAATTGGTTATCCCAGTCAAAACCCTTAATCCTGTACTTGAAGTAGAAGATTCCGCCCAATACACCAGCTGAACAAGCCCAGAAGAAGATGGCAAAGAACTGAAAATAGAAAATATATTTTGTTATAATCTTATTGATGTTCTAGACTTTATTATCTTACATTGACAGTCAGGGTTTTACTTTACCACCACTGCCTCATCGGATATTCTTATTTACGTTTTTTTAAAAATAAGTTTCAAATAAATTGTGTTCCTCGTTTGAACAAAGTCAATATCTCACCCATGGTATGTGCATTCTATTCTTGCGGTAAATGTGGAGAATGTATCCAAAAAGCAATCCGACGAAGAACGGAGAAGCTCGCGACAGAGTATTAAAGTAGTATTTATACATATAATCCATCGTATCCATAAAACGACTGCAAAATATAAAAACTTGTAAAATTTTAAGATGACATTGGATAAAATCAAATACACAAATGCAAATGAAATAGCATTATTGAGTTAATTTTTGTTGTTGTATTCGTAATATTATTTTTCTACACTAAAGATTGTTCCTCCCGTATCAATATGCAAATTGATGGGGATCAATTATTTACTTACGTTGGCACTAGGGTTCCAGCTTGCATATTTAAGTGGAAACTATATATAGTCGAAGCTATCAGCACAGCTGCTAGTCCACCTGCCACACCTATCCATGCCAGATATTTCTTTCCAGTCATCACCCAAACGAGAACTATAGGCGACACCACATACAGCTGGAAGTCAATGGCGACGTACCAGGAGTGGCTGATACACTGAAATTTGAATAAAACTGTAATTGTTTGTACAATCTTCAGCAATATAAAATGTGAATGCCGACCCCAACACATTATAGTTAGGCTCTTTAGGTAAATCTAGGGGTTCTCTAGGGTAATCTTTGGTCCAATTTGGCAATTGTGTTTTATGATTTGTTGTGACAAGAGAGAAGAGAGCTACTCTGTAGCCATTGTTCTTAATAGTATTGTGAGCTTGAATGCAAACAAATACAAAATAAGTGTTTTATACATTCGGATATGTTCTACAATAACAGTTATAAGTTTAATCACTTTTAAATCTGCTTTGGTTGGGATTTTTATTCATACATTCGACAGTTTCTTACCACCGTACATTTGACATTATGGTCTTCGGCAATTTAAAAAGCTCAATAATATGTTTAAATCATTTGTAAAATTAACTGCAAACACAAAAGAAAATAGCATACCATGTGGTCGATACGAAACCAATTTTGAACATGCAGTAATGTTAACCACCAGTTTTGCCGACATCTCTCCGTATGGAGGATTGGAGTCGACCAATGAGGTCCATCAGTAATGCGGTTGAAGTAAGAAGTTTGTAGGAGTACAGTCACAGCCAGTAGTGGTGTCACCCTCATGAAGCGATTCAAGTAAAACCAGTGGAGGTTCTTAAGAAACGTAACTAAAAAGAAAAATGTTCATGTGATTACTTATAAAAATATTTTATCTATTATTCAGCTAATCAAAAGTATTAAATAAATAAAAATGTAATCTAGATAAATAATTAACGTCACAGATAAAGGAATTTTGAATACATCAATATACTCGTATCTATCATTAGTTTATATCTTTGATCTTTAATTTCGAAGTCCTTGTCTTGTCAGTATGTTAGTGAATCTGGGATCTAATTGATAATTACTTAGCTTTTAAAATATGTCTATATTCGTAACGTGCTCTATCATACCAAAACATCAGAATTCCGATTGATGAGCTTGATAACAACATTTTGGTATTTTGCATTGACGTAGGTATACTAATCCCATTTTAGGGTGGTAAGAAAACCGACATAGTGTTCAAAGAGACATTTGAATGGCACTCAATGAACAGGTTTTTTTTTATCCAAATTTTTATTTGCTGGGTTCCTTTTTGACCTTCTTTAAATGATCTTGCCTGTACTTCAAACACTATGTAGGTACTATTCAAATGAGATTACAATAATACCTTATTTTTTATCGGGCAAATAACTACAATTTTCTAACTTGACTACAGAGCGTTAGTTTGGTATCCTATTGTTGTAACCAAGCCATCCTTAGTCATTGTTTATATGACATAAATGTTTAATTATAAAAGCAATCTTTATAATCTCTGCAAACATATTGGAATGTCATTGTCTTAATTTAGCTACTGCATCTAAATGATTTTATATATCTATTAAGATAATGAAGCTTAATCGCTATCGCTTGTTTAATATTGTGTAAACACGTGGTCTAATAACTGCCTTAATGGCTCAAATCATACAGTTCCTTTTTTAATCTTCTTAGGTAAAAAAAAATGCGCCATCTCATGAAATTCGACTTTTTGTCAGATGAGCCAGGTATCAGTGGCTGGTGACTTAGAGAAGGTGTAGATTTACGACCCTCGCAGAATAAGTCAAAAGCTATCTGGCAAATAGTCAATAGACCAAAAAATAACTCTCCTAAAGAACAAATACATATCAGATTAGTGCAAATGTACTGAAACAAATATATTTTTCTGTAACAACTGTTCTTACTGATTAAACAAATCGCTGTTTTGTCTCTGGAGGATTGCCTCAGGCATTAAAAGGAGCTGTGGTACACCCGATATATAATGCGGGTGATTGAGACAAGGTCAGCAACTATAGGCCAATAGCAAACTTAACGACGTTGTCGAAGATATTATAATGCATAATTAATAACTGGTTAACAAAATACTTAGAAAAACTTGTTTTCTGATGCGAAATATGGATTTAGCTGGCCGTTCAACTGACAACGAAGTACTCGATCTTGTTAACTTTTTAGTTAACAAACTAGATGGCAAAAATAAATGCCTAACTATATTTCTTGATCTAGCAAAAGCATTCGAAACTGTCTCTGTTCCCCGGCTTGTACAAAAACTTGAAGATCTTGGTATTAGAGGCGTTCCACTGGCGTTACTATCGGATTATTTAAACCCAATCGGTAAAAATTGGAGAACACTTTGGTGACGAATTTCCAGTAGATTTTGGGGTGCCACAAGGTATTATATTAGGCCCTACTCTTTTTCTCTGCTATATAAATGAGCTTTGTACTCTCACTATCAAAAATTGTCGCACCTTCGCATGTGCAGATGACACTGCCTTAACCTTCTTCGCAGATTCCTGAAATGAGCTTTTTAATCTTGCACAGGATGGTTTTAACACTATGTTTCACTGGCTAGCATTAAATTCTCTCATTTTAAATGAAGATTTTTCCAAATTGATGCAAATTTAACCTTTGAAAGCCACATTAATGTTTTATCCAAAAGAATAAGAAAGCTCACATATATTTTTAAGGAACTCCGTGGTGTAGAAGAGAAACAAACGATGAGGATGGTATATGAGACTCTGGTTCAATCACGACATGGGGTGGTGCATGCAAATCTAAGCTGATAACTGTTGAAATAGCAAATAATGATTTTACAAGTTAGCATATCCAAACCGCGTCTTTTCTCCACCACAACACTTTATGAGGAAGCGCAAGTGCTAACGGTACGCCAGCTTTATGTACTGCTTACGACAATGCTCCAACGTTCCAACTTATCCTAAGAAAGGAAGAAACGCATAGCCCTCTCCAGAAGAAACTACACAATATGTGGGACGACTGCGGCAAATACTTCCTTCGCGCAAACATTCTTTCCATTCCGTGGAAGTGAATTGTATAATAAATTGAATAAAATTATAAAGATAGCGAACTGTCATAAAGTTGAATGTAAAAGTCAAATTATAAAATGGCTACTTAAACTCAATGATATGAAAACAGAAAAATTACTCGAAGTAGCAAAGTAGCAGGGTGTGTCAATTCTCTTACTTATAACATGTATACGTTCTTTGTATATTTATATAATATTTAAATAAATTATTATGCATTATACACAAACACACATACATACAAACACACCACACACTCACGCACTCACAAACACACACACCTACGCACCATCCACACACACCATTTCCCATTAGTTCCATGTTGACAATCTCTATGTATAACGATGTAATGGAGTTCTGAAATACAGGCCTAGTCTTAGTTTAGACTCCAAATCTCACAAATTACGATTTTATTTTTGTCTAAATATCTGTCAATATAACAGCTAAGTTAAGGATGTAATTTGTGTAGATAAATAAACATTTTTATTATTATTAAATAATGACCATTTATAATTGTGACCTGACCTTTTTAAAACCTATTTACATTGCAAATGCATTTAATAATTATTTTATAGATAAAATCGAGAATAATATTAAAACTGATATGGAATTCGACAGTAAATTGGACAATTTAACAAAGCAATCAATGTTTATGCAGCCTGTTCTAACAACCGACATTGTTTCGGCTATATCATCACTTAAAAATACAAGTACTGTAGGATTTGACGGAATGTCAACAAAGGTGTTATAATTTGTAAATGAACTTATAGCACCCGTATTAGCGCATAATTTATGAACCTTAGCATTGTTGACGGCATTTATCCTGAAGACTTGAAGAAAGTTATTATTAAACCACTTCATAAAAAAGATAACATAAGTGATATTAAGCACTATAGGCCAATAGCAAAAATTTCTGTATTTTCCAAAATTTTCGAAAAGATTATTTATAAGTCGCTGTATTGCTATCTAAATAAATTTGACTTATTGTGCAAGGCACAAAATGGCTTTAGAAAGAATACCACGATCAACATGGCTATTTTTGATTTTTGCTTGGCATTATGTTAGCAGTAGACCAAAAAGCTCCTATTTGTGCTATTTACACAGATATGACCAAAGCCTTCGATTATGTAAATCACGACGTCTTATTAAACAAACTGTGTTGCTACGGTATCAGAAGAAACATTTTAAAACTACTCGAATCTTATGTCTCCAACAGAATGCAATGTACAGAGATTACAAGAATATGCGAAAAAACAAAATTTAAAAAAAGTTTTTTATCTCATTCTAGATTAATAAAGTTTGGTGTCCCACAGGGTAGCGTCCTTGGGTCACCTCTTTTCTTGATCTATAGAAATGATCTGCCAAAAGTGACTCAACATCAAATGGTGATGTTTCCAAATGACAGTACAGCAATAGTAAAATGTATTGATCGCAATATTTATCAAGATGACATAAATAATACACTATTGGACATAATTGATTGGCTTCACAAAAATAATTAAGTTATAAACTTAAAGAAAACCAAAATAATGCACTTTCACTAGAGAACTGAAGTACCAAAAGTGACATTAAAATTGATGATAGCTGTGTACCATTCTTTAAATCGCTGAAAATACTTACCTTATCTTCATTAGATATTTTTGACATTTGTGTTTTCGTCAAAACAAACATGAGGTTATTCGAAAAAGTGTCTACTTTACGAGATGTTCCGATTCGTAGCCAACACGCAAACTCTTTAAGCAATCAGCGTTGTAAGACTGCCTTAGTGAGTAAGTGTTTTAGGCATGGCACCGCGCATTTATAATAAATTACCAGATGTCGTAAAAAATTTGAATGCCACAATTTTCAAAAAAAAAACTGTTTTTATTTGAATATTGTTATTATACGACATGAATTGCTGAATGATAAATTAATGTAGACCTATCTATTTATTTGACTGGAGAAACAATCTTTAATTGAATATTTTGACTAATTGTAATTTATGATTATTATTTATACATTGGTTGTAGAAATTACTCCATAATGTGACATTCATAATTTTGTTGTTATTTATATAACATATTCTATTACTTTTGACATACCTACCAAATGATTTCTGTTTACCTCTCGCATGATTAATATTTCTTTTTTTCGTATTTCGCATGTAACGATAATATTTGTACGCTTCTTGGCATAACATAGCGACCTACGAACATTAATTTAAGAACTGTATTTATTACCTATGTTACACAAATAAAAAAAGATTATTATGATTCCTTTGTTGATTTTGTTTCTTATAATCTACATTTTAAAATATTTTTATAAAATAAAAAAATGCTGACTGCTGTATTCACATCCCACATGTCGACAACCTCGCGAGCCGGATCAAGATACTTACTTTTCTTATCTCTCTCCGCCTTCACGAGGTTCTCGTAATGGGGGACCGCTATATCAACAATCATTGCGCGACGCTCTAGTCGTTCTATCACCACTATGTCAGGCTTATTAGCAACAACAGTCCTGTCAGTGATGATAGACCGATGAAAATATAACGTGACATTGCCATTTTCGAGAACTAGGTCAGGCACATACTTATAAGGCAGTTCCGATTCCACAAGATTGTATTTATTATTATGAGTATTACGATGATGAGGCATAATGTAGCTTTATTTATTATGCTCAAACCAATTACACTTTAGAGCAAAATAATATAACGTTGCCTTAATATCAACCCTGCTGCATACCACTGGGTATATATCCCTAATGTTTGCCCAGACCATAACACTTTTTTCATTCTATAACATTCTATAATAGTTTCAAGCTTTTCCATATTGACTTTGCCCTATGAGGCAACCCTGTGGTCCGAGTCGTAAAAAAATGATAAGGATTTTCTAATTCTAACTTACTATGATTCATCTTCCCTGCGGTCGTATAAACAAGAAGTACTCCTGCGACCGTGAAGAACGTGTCTACCGTCATGGTGGCCGCAGTTATCCACAAAGCTCTGGCAGAAAACATCCACTAAAAGCATTAAAAAAACAATTATTCTCCGAGAACTTCTTTTTTCATTCAACTTGATAACACAGCTGCAGTGGATCAATCAATTAACTCACCCTATCGCTGAATATTTCCGGACATGAATTTAGATTACGATACGCCGAAATAATTTAGGATTAGCTTAATCCTGAATTTTTATTATTATATTTTCAAGTGACTATATAATATATCGTACATTTTAAATCAATCCTCATTAATTGTGGGAAAAAAAGTCCGTTCCCAAAACTTGCTGCACCGAGTCTCAAATAACATATAATAAGTTCCACTTTCTTGTGAGTATTTTTTTAATTTACTTACCATATTTGAATCAATAGGGTTTGCTATAAATGGTTCAGTACTAAAAGAGTGTCCAACTACAACCCATATCATAGCGAGGGTTCTGATTCCATCAAGACATTGTAAGTTTGCACCACTAGAACTAAATGTTGTCAGTCGTTGTCCATTTGTGTAAACAGAGAAGGATCGACAAAGTGTACTCATTTGCCTGGGATCTGTAAAGGATAATAAAGTTTTAGTTAACGATGATATATGTATGTTACTATAACAGCCCGCACTACGTTAAATTCTTTGTATATAAATCTTATCTTACTAATATTATAATTGTGAAAGTTGGATGGATGTGTGTGTGTGGATGTATGTTTGTTATGCTGGTATAATGTTTCCTTGGAGCGATAAAGACTTTTCACTAATACTATGAATAAAGATATAAATAAAGTTGATATAAAACTGTTTATTATTAAAAATGCGCATGATCATCTTGTTAATACAAAAACAGCAATGCTTAGTCCAATTAAAGATAATTATTATGTAGATGATGAAAAAATAGAAATGCTAACTCCAATTAATGTTATAGAAGATACACTTTTCACTCACCTTTCTTAAATAGGAATCGATGACACAGATCGTAACTTGTACTAATTAAAGTCAGAAATCCAAGTACTGAAAATATCGCACTGAAAAACAGAAAAGGTTGGAATATACACGATAACATAAAGACATATAGAGCTAAACAAGTTAAGTATGAAAGAAGCAACATTTTTGACACTGCAAAATGTATACGCTGTTGACGTCAATTTTAAAGTTTTATTTCTGCATTTCCGTTCATTGTAATTTTATTCCCAAATCATTTTGTCTCTCGTCAAACAACAATTGTAATACGATTAAAATAATCGGATAAGTGAGAAATTTTCCATTTGTTAACATATTGATTGCTACTTACACTGCGGTGTAATCTGCAGGTGCCCACGGTTTATCACCAGGAAGTCGACAATAGTCTTCTCTGAATTGAAAACCTACTGCGGAAACGTTGAAGAAAAATGAAGTGATTGCTTGGTGAGTGGTGCATGGCTTTGGCACGCAAACTCCCAGTCTGAATACCATGCGCGTGAGAGGATTCTCTGGAATAGACCTGAAATGATAAAAGGTTTGAGACGGTTGTCTTAAATCTATAAATTGTCAAACTATGCTTGCTAACTAAGCAGCTTTAGAATACTGGAGGCCTAAGACAAGTGACATTCTATCATCAATAGCGTAGATAGCAATTCGATCATCGCCATCGCTGACATTGAATGACAATTGGCATGAGCCTCTTTAAGAATTTTTACAATTTTTTTTATATTTTTTACGACAAACCGGACGGCTTTGAAAATTATATGGTTCTCCGCCTTCTGTATGACCTACATTTAATATTGCAATAGAGTTAAACCAAATAGAATATACATTATTGTTATCAAAATAGTTACACAAATCTTCTCTCTCTTAAATTGTTTCTAAAATTTTCGTCGTGGCCATTCAAAAAGTAGCTTACCTATTTTCATGTTTAAAACCATCAAAGTTTCCACTTAATGCCAGTAACTCCGACCGAATTTGTTGATATTCTGCGATCTTAGCAATACTTTCGTTGTCTAAACGCAAAGAGCTCGGATCGAACTGCGTCCCTTGCATATCTCGAGGACGAGGCAAATGAAACGTCTGGTTGAATGGCACAAGGATTGAGCAGTATTTGCCTTCTATGTGCATATCTTCCAATTCATGATTGATGCTTATACATTGATGGTAGTTGCCCAGGTCAACTGAGTTGCCCGTTAGTATTCCTCTCGGTGTTCTTAAGCCGGAATCCGTAACTGTAAAACATTAAGTCGTAGTGTTTATTATGAAGTATGCTTGGGAGGTTTGGTAATGTTAAGATGATGAATGAATGGCGACTAACAAAAGCGAACAAGGGAGACGTGATTGGAAACGATGGAAGAGGATGTCCTAGAAGGACATACACAGATCTTATTGGTGTTGATTCATAATCAGCAGGCGTGCGTGTTTGACCATATATAATATTTTTAACGTAAGTGAATCGAGTATCGTTTTATAGTTGCTATAGGCAACAGGCGTTAGTTTATGTTTCGTTTGGAATGTTTTAGAGCAATGGTGGCCCAGTGGAATCGGCCGCGACTTACAAGTTGTAGGTCGTGGGTTCGAGCCCAGGCAGGTGCTTTACTTTGTGTAAATTATTTCATCACCACTGCTCTCAAAACGGTGAAGGAAAACATCGTGAGGAAACCGGCATGTCCAAGAACCAAAAATTCGAAGACATGTGACATCCACCAACCCGCACTGGGCCCGCGTGGTGGGTAACGGCCCATTCCCTCTCACAGAGAGGAGGCCTGTGTCCCAGGACTGGGAACATTAATAGGCTGATGGTGTGTGATGTGTGTGTGGAATGGTTTCGAGGTACCTACGGTTATGTTCAGGTGTCGCAACCACATTTTGCCCGTTTAGTCATAATTCTCTTTAATCTAATCGCAGATTAAATTCAGATTTCGCTGATAATATGAATTGATTGGAATATCTTCCGGTTCGGTTCGATAAACATTTAGGTATTATTGGCTGCTTTAGGTAAAAGGTACAGTGGGCTGCAAGTCATGATAGTCAGACCCAAAAAGAGGACCGTTGGAAGCAGCATGTACCGTGCGGTTCGCACTCTAGAAAACCTTGGAGACGCTTCGTATACGGTTGCGATCCCAACCAGTAAAGAAGAAGAAGAAAAGGCCACTGAAGTGGTGACAAGTCTTTGTCCATGTTTGATGGCATTGTGGAGTGAGCTAGCTTACAAGTTGCAAATTATTTATTTTATGGTTTATAATGTGAATCTTTCAAGCCAAATCCGAAACGAGGAATAACGAAAAACGCTCAAACGCTGATTTTGATTAAACCTAAATCTGCTACACTGGATATTTAAAAAAACATTATTTCCAGCCAGGCGTCATCCGATAGTGTAGTTAATAAGGGTCAGATTCTGGGTGTAATGATAATGACATACTGTAAACTTAGAGCGGTGGTGGCCCAGTGGTATCGGCCGCGACCTACAAGTTCTAGGTCGTGGGTTCGAGCCCAGGCAGGCGCTTTACTTTGTGCAAATTATTTTATCACCACTGCACTCAAAACGGTGAAGCAAAAACTCGTGAGGAAACCGGCATGTCCTAGAACCAAAAATTCGGAGGCATGACATCCACCAATTCGCACTGGGCCCGCGTGGTGGATAATGGTCCATTCCCTCTCACAGAGAGGAGGCCTGTGTCCCAGCAGTGGGAACATTAATAGGCTGATGATGTGTGTGTGCTGTGTGTATAAACTTAAGCGTTAAATTTTTCAAATTTAACACTTTTTGAACTGTCCGTTCAAAAAGTGCTAAATTTGAAAAATTAATTTTGATTTTGAAAGCTTTTATAAGCTGGCCTCTTATTTAATTGAAATTCAGTATTACCTACAGCCTGCAGTGCTTATGATTACTAAACCTACAAAATATTCAGAAAAAGGTCTTTACTATTATATGATAACAAAATAAAAACTTGCATGCGGTTTATTGATTCGACGTAGATATGATCGCAAATGCAAATGTACGACATAAATTCCAATAAAACTTTTACTCACATTGTAGCAGCAACATTGCGTTTCTTCTAATAAATCTCATTTGCCGCTGACACTCTTGTGCATCTAACACACTGTCCAACATGCCTGTGTCAATTGCTTCATGTATTCTTTTAAATTCATCGGAACTATGTACAAAACTAAATACAACTAAGAATAATAACAAAAACACTTTATGTGCCATTTTAAAATTTTAGACACTTTTACCTTTCATAACTTTAAGTAACAAAACACGAGCATGTGTCACTGCGGCATCTGTTGCGAATAGGAAGATTTCAGATTTAATGTTAATTTTGTATAGCATTATCTAATCGTATAACTTAGATTAATTAGCATTTTCAATCAAGCTAAAATAGCCAGTCGGTATATATCAAGATTATTGATTAAACTGCGCAATGAGATTGGTACTTACGCACAAACTTAAACCTGTAGATAAAAATACAGGTGTTATCAATGTTGTCTGTTATGCCAGTCTGTTATTTGGTGTCTAAAGCCAGTTTACTATTGGGTCTCTTTTTCTCTTGTTTTCTTCTTTCTTTTGTCATTCTAGATTGCTTGTTTCTGTGGTTGACTGGACGATTGCTGTGGAGCTATAGTTTTAGTCTCTCCCGAAGAAACATTTTAGGTTATCTTTACGATGTTATATCCTAGAGTATTCAGAGGCCTTAGTGCGAGTTTTTAGTCACGCTCAATCGCGTTAACGTTAACGCCAATTTGTATTGAAACTGTTTAAGCGTCTGGAGACAGGAAGGCAAAACTTCTTTTTTTGTATACATTTTAACATAAGAGATCGTTTACGTTACCATGAGTGAGTACGTTAAAAAACTCGCACTAAGCACACAGGGCCTTCAAGATGATCAGCTAGCTCAAAACTAATGTTTTTATTGGTTTCTTTTAAGATATCTATATCGATAAATATAATAAATTGGTTGAATATTGTTGGAGCATTATCAGTATTTTATTGAACTGGGACAGTGTATAGGAAAATACTATGTGATCAAATGACCATCCCTCTTTTTGTAGTCACTAAGATACGAAAATATTTTCAGTTGTTCAGGAGAAGAAATGTTCACCATTTTTTTAACAGTGCGTACTTTTACATATTATTATTTTTTAAGTGATCCAGCTTATACTGTAAATATATTCTCTTTGGTTTGTTTGGTTAGGATTAGTTTAGTGTATAATACATTGTCGAATAATATAACTCCCCGCCCAGTCCCGAACTTTACCATGTTATTTGAATTAGTCCAAAAATCGAATAAAAAATTAAATGAAACCAGTTTTTTTTACATTAATTATAATTTAGAAGTGATAGTAATCTTCAGGTTTCTCACAATTAATATTGATTTAGAAGTGGTAGGTAAATTATCTTAAATACCTAGAGAAATACACGTGCAAGATTAAGAAAGGAAAATTATGTGATCCATCTTAGCATTGATAACATCATTATATAATAGTTTTGATACAGACCGTGGCCAACCTAAGCGGAATAAATAAATAGATTGAATAAACTTTACTGTACAGCAAAATTGTAACATAACTCTTTTGAAATATTGCTAATTCTGTAGATAAAAAGGCTATTATTAAATAGCGGATGTTAGTGCCCCGCGATTTGCGTATATTTTTAACTTCTTTTGTTTTGTTAACTTCAGGCGTCACCTGGCTTGGGCTGTCTGCCTGAGGAAGTGGTACGTGGTATGGAGTTGACTGGCTGACCTGTACCCCCTCCGAGTGACAGACTTTAATTTCACAATTCTCAAATATTTGGTCCGGCCTACCGAGTGACAGGCATTCCGTTTTTTTTTCTTCAACCTTAACTTAAACAAATATAATTTGTTCGGCCTACCTGCTATTTTTCCGATTGGCAGGCATTCAGCTTTTGATTTCTCTGTCAATATAACTTTATACTTTTGAAACCAAAATCAGGCCAGCCAACTGATACCAACAATCTTACCTATATTTTTATTATTAACGTAGTTCGGTTCAGGTTCAACTTTTACCATTAAAACCAATTGTCAACTGTGAACTTGTGCTATATTTACCCCGAACCCAAATCTACGATACATTGCATGAAGACATCCGCAAGAGAACCAAGGGCATAGCCCGGTGAATTGGCAAGCTTAAGTGGCAGTGGGCAGGGCACATTGCTCGCAGAACGGATGGCCGTTGGGGTCGAAAAGTTCTGGAGTGGCGAACGCGAATCGGCAGACGTTACGTTGGAAGGGTTCCAACTAGGTGGAGCGACAACCTGTTGACCAGGCTGCGGGAATCCGCTGGATGCGAGACGCACGTAACCGGTTTATGTGGCGACGCTTGGGAGAGGCCTAAGTCCAGCAGCGGACGTCTTTTGGCTGAAATAATGATGATGATGATGAAGGTCGTTACATAGGTCCAATTCTGCCAACTACACGTTTAATTTCGTGATTTGTACAATGTTTCCGGCATCTATTATAATAATAATGTTATCTTGTTATTTTTGTAACACTAATCTTAATAACTAATTAATGATTATTATCAAAACTAAAATCCGATTAATATTTTTATCTGGTAAGTAAGTAGTTCTCGATAAAGTTTTTGCTCAATAATACAATTTGTTGAGTAATTATTAAGTAATTATCTCAGACGGAGTAATTAAACCGGGCATGCTAAACTTCTTAATAAATAAAAACACTGTAATTAATAAAGAAATCTCCAAAAACAATGCACAGCAACTAGCTGCACCTTTCCACACAGATCCAACAAAGAAATATTCCAATACAAAAAACATAACAAATCCCCCGACCCGGTTGGTCACCGTGGAGGATTATGACCATAACCCTCCAAAGAAAATCACAATCTCAACGAATACAAATACCAAACAAAATCATCAACTAAAAATATTAATATACAATATTAAGACTCTATCTTCATATGAACGTTTATTGGAACTAGAAAAATGCTTAAGTATTCTAAACTATGATATTATGGGAATCATAGAGGTAAGACGTCGTGTTTGTGAAATTGAAGAACATGAGAACTTTATACTCTGCTACATGGGACAGACAGCAGGACAATATGGGGTGGGCTTCATAATAAACAAGGCAATAAAAAACAATATCGAGAGCTTCATTGGTATATCAGAGCGCCTAGTTATACTCAACATAGACATAGGAGACCACAAGATATCCATTCTGCAAGTCTACTTCCTTAAGGCAGATGCAAAAGAAACTGAAATTGACAAATTATATGAGTCAATTGTGAAACACACACATATCATACTTATGGGCGATTTCAACGCTAAGGTAGGAGCACCTAAAGAAAACGAAGATTTGGTCTTGAAACATCATGGACACGGCACAAGGAATAATAGAGGACAGAAACTTGTAAACTTTGCGCTCGAATATTAGTTGACAGTAATAAAAGCTGGTTTAAGAAAAATCTAAATCGAAAATGGACTAGGATCTCGCCGAATGGGCTTCACAAAAACGAGATTGACTACATTCTCACAAACCAACCAAAATCATTTGAGAATCTCGAAGTTTTAAATTTGAACTACCCGTCTGACCATCGTGCAATAAGTGGAACAGTAAAGCTAAAAAAGGATACCAACTTAGAAGTGTAGAAGAAATAGAAAAGTATAAGGACAACCTTAAACTAAAACTATCTGAGGCAGCAAATTACCAAACAAACGAATCGGTAAATACTTGTTATGATAAAATTAGTAATGCTATTTCTGAAAGCCTAAAATTTGCAAAAATAAACAAGAGAAATCATAAACATAAAATATTAGAAGAGAGAACTGAAAAACTGCTACTAAGAAGAAAAGTACTACAGTCAACCAAAAATAAAACTCGTTGCATGAAAAATGAACTCTCTGCCTTATTAAAATTTGTCAACAAATAAATAAAAGAAGATTATTTAAAATACAGACAAGACACTGTAATGAGACACAGGCTTTGCGGTAGCACGAAGAAACCATTTAAGGAGCTTCGAACAAATAATTGCTGGATAAAAGGATTGAAAAATCAGGACAAAGATGTATACAAACGAAACGATATTGTATTTACTGCTACAGAGTTTTATAGAAATCTATACAGTAGCAATAATAACAACATAACAATACCAAACAACAGCAAAGAAGGCCAATTTAAGGACTATATAGAGATCAATGTAACCGAAGTTAAAGAAACAATAAAAAAACTTAAACTAGAAAAAAGTCCAGGCTTCGACAACATCACAAACGAAGCACTGAAAACTGCTCAGTTAATTCTGGCTGCACCGTTAGCCAAACTTTTCAACTTGATACTCCAACATTCTGTAACTCCCACTCAGTGGTCGGAAGCAAACATCATATTATTACTCGTATATAAAAAAGGAGACCCTAAAAATATTGTCAACTTAGACCAATCAGCCTACTTCCAAGCCTCTACAAATTATTCTCTACAATCAATCAATACATATAATAAATCTGTAGAAAAGTAATTTTTGTACATCGAAAATATTTCCAAAAAAAATAGCCAGGGTGTTAAAGGATAACCAACAGAACCTATTTCCAGCATTTTTGGATATTTTGTCTATTTATCTGTTTGTCTGTTTATTTGTGCACGCATCACGTGATATGTACGAAACCAATGTTGATAACTTTTATACATCATATCATCATCAATCATCATCATCAACAATATCATCAATACATATGATAAATCTGTAGAAAAGTATTTTTTGTACATCGAAAATATTTCCAAAAAAAATAGCCAGGGTGTTAAAGGATAACCAACAGAACCTATTTCCAGCATTTTTGGATTTTTTGTCTGTTTATCTGTTTGTCTGTTTATTTGTGCACGCATCACGTGAAATTTACGAAACCAATGTAGATAACTTTTATACAGAAAATTGTGCGTAACTTGAAGAATAACTTAGTTTTTGTTTCATCGCAATCGGTTCGCTCTATCAAAAGTTAGATGAATTTAAAGTGTTCAAGAAGTAAAATTATCACAACACACGCAATTCAGATACTCAGACAGTTGAACTCGATATTCGATAGATGGCGTTGTGCATTTGAAGTCATTTTCTGAATGGCGTTGTTAAGATTCTCCGCGAAAGAATGATGACTATAGAAATAAAGATGGTAAGTAGGGTATGCAGGAAGGTAAGTGGGGTAGGGTTGACAGACAGATGACGGGCGCGAAGCCGCGGGCACAGCTAGTTATTAATAAACGAATAAGTAAAACACTAGAAACAATACAAACCGTAGAACAAGCGGGCTTTAGAAAAGGTTTTTCAACAATTGACCACATTCGTACAATAGAGTTAATAATAGAAACAAATCAAGAACAGCAGAGAACTCTATATATAAATTTTATTGACTACCAATAAGCTTTCGACCCCGTTTCGCACAACAGCATATGGGAAAGCTTGGCAGACTTAGGAGATGAAAAAGTATATATAAAAACTATCCAAAGTATATACAATAACAATAAAAAGGAAGGATCAAACTCGAGTCCATCGGCCCACGTTTTCTCATAAAAAGAGGAGTAAGACAAGGGGACCCCCTTTCCCCAATACTATTCATATCTATCCTGGAAAACATCATTGGCAAGCTGGATTTTCACAGACTGGGACTCTATATAAAAGGTGAATATTTGGGTCATCTTAGGTTCGCAGACGACCTGGTACTTCTGTCAGAGACGGCCGGCCAGATGCAACGCATGATAAAGTCTCTACACCAAGCCAGTGCCAAGGTGGGACTTGAGATGAACCTAACTAAAACCAAGATAATGACCAACAACAGCTGGAAAAACCCTATAATAATCAATGGGGAGCCACTAGAATGTTTCGAGAAATACATGTACTTGGGTAAATTGCTAAGCTTTGCCAAAAACAGCGACATAGTAGAAATAGAAAGAAGTGTCCAATCAACATGTAATAAATATTGGAACCTAAAAGAAAATTTCAAAAGTAATAAAGACAAAGACAAAGACAAAGATATTTTATTTCAAATAGGCCACCAAGCGGCACTTTTGAACGTTAGGTACATTAAAATTTACAAGTTATAAAAGTTGATTCTACCGTGCATTCGGAAAGTAGCTTGTTATGGAGAAGAATGCACAAGAAACTCCATACTTACTCTTTTTTTTAAAAAAGTTTTTTTTACAATATTTAGTTACATATAAGTACATTCATTAATAAATTCATATATGTGAGGACAATGCACCCAGAATAGCACTACACACTATACTACGTACAGGCATAAAGTAATAAAAATACTCACACATGCACTGTGCAGTTATATTATTATAATAGAAGCTAGAAAAAAAAAGCATTAACATCTAAAGCAGTTAAGTTATGACCAATCCCAGCTGACGGCGTCCGTTCACGAACATGACGCATGAATTGGCACCACCCAGCTCAACCATCATGAAGGGAACCGGATGATCCAACACACGCGCCACCCTCAGAGAGACATTTGAGAGAGCATGACACACTCAACTGCCAGGGCACACACAAGTCAACGAACGACACACAGGTACAGTAAATGGTAGATTTACAGTTGGGTACATAGTACTCACACACGTGCTTTGCAGTTATACAATAGTAAGGAAATTGAGTTTATACAATACAAATATATTCATTCGTCTTCAGCAGTTCCAAGAACACTGCAAAACAATAATGTTCTGCATATCACTTGGTTTTGCGCCCTAGTGGATGTGGAGCAGGAATAGCATTTAGCCAAGCATTTTTATCAGTGAAGTAATCCCCCAACTTATAATATGCCAGCCTGCATAGTGTGCGTTTTATACAAGTTTTAAATTTCGTCTCATTCATTTCAAGAATGTGGGGTGGAATTTTATTGTAACATTTTGTACAGTACCCCATGAAAGAAGAGGCTACTTTTGCCAGTCTGAAACCTGGTTGAACTAATTGGTCCCTATTTGCCCACAGACATCAAAACAAAAGTTATGAACTCGAGTATCTTACCATGCCTGACGTATGGGTGCCAGACGTGGAAGTTCTCCTCTAAAGCCACAAATAAAATCAGGACCTGTTTAAGGGGGCTAGAGTGGAGTATGCTCAACATAAGGAGGATAGATAAAGTAAGACTTACTAAGATAAGAAAAACCACCAAGGCAACCGACGCTCTAACTTATGCACTAAAACAAAAATGGAAATGGGCTGACCATCTCACGAGATATACAGAACAGAGATGGACTGCGAGAGTTACATAGTGGAGCGGCCCAGCGGGCAAGAGAAGCCTAGGGAGACCACTAACCAGATGGGAAGACGACTTCAGACGGACAGCTGGCCCAAACTGGATAGACGTGGCAAAGGATAGAGACGCATGGGCATCTTTGGAGGAGGCCTTTACCCAATCCGGGGTTCTTGCTAACTAAATCTACTTACAATATTTCTTTAATTGCAAAAAAAAAATAAAAAAAATGTAAAAGCAAGAAATAAATGTCTTATTTATTTATTTATTTACTTATTTTTTTAAATATTTTTATTTATTATCAACGTAAATACTTATACCTCATAGGATAATTATTAACATAAGTAGGCACCTAAATCTAAGTAAGACTTAAATTGCGCTGACCAAAGCAAAAACTCCACACTAAGGCCACGCTTGTTCTAGTGTTTTTGTCTAACTCGTGTACTAATCCTGCTCACCTCCGCATTCCACCAACGCGTGACCGCTGCGCTTACGCCTAGCGGAGGGCTCATTAGCACACGTCTGAGCCGTCTATCATAACGCACGTTTTCTAATCTCGACCTCCTACCAGGTCATCTGCGCAGCTACTTCCAGCGTGCGACTCTTGAGTCTGCTTGAATATCATCATAACATTGGGTAAGTGTTGACTAAACTCATAAGTTGCAGCTCATGTTTTTGTGTGCTCATGTAGGTACTTGCCAAATTGTTTCATCATCATTTTCTTTGTTTCATTTTTGGTTTTAAAACTAAACCACGAATGCTTTTCATTCACTTACAATGATAAACAGTTATGTATTACAGTGCTTCACACTCATTTCATTCTAATTATTTCCTTGGTAAACTCCGCGTCTGATGGTGACCGTATACACACAATCACCTAAAGCGCCGTACTTTCTACGCTTTCGCTTAAGCTGCGAGGTCACCATCAGCGGAGGGTTGCAGAGGACTCATATTAACCGCTGGACATCAATGCCTGGGTTCAAGTTTCAGAGTTGAAGTTTTTGGACTCATTTACTTCATCCTTCCGGAACGTTTGAGAACGGCTGGCGCGACATCTGGCGGACCTCACCCAACCTGCTAGCGCATCGGAACATCCCAACCCTGTGGTATTTCTACCTCGGGGCCAACTCCTCGGCTGCCGCGACATCACCAGCTTCGCGTTAAGCCAGGACAGTACTTAGTGCGCTTACCTACACAAAACAGAAAATTAAGTGACGGGCCGTTGTAACCCGCGACCACAAAAAATTAATTTGTTGAAGGTGTCGTTGAGTTTGATTTCCAATAAGTACAACTCTCACGCTTCAAAATAGGTAGGTACTCTAAATAAAAGTTCAATGCGCAGCGCCAAATATTAAAAAATAAAAACATTTAAGCTTTTCCATCCGTTGTTTCTGTATTGAGGTTTGGTATAATATTCTGGGGCAACTGTAGCGAGAGAGAAAATATTTTTAAGAGTACACTAGTCAACGGCACGAACTTTGTTGTGCGCGGGGTTAAAATGCATTTTATATCAACCGACAACACGTGCGGAAGAGATTGATGCTGTGATGAGCAGTAGGAAGCTAGTTCGCGTACGAATACACACTTTTGCAAATTTGTAGCGAAATGGATAATGATTTAGGACGAAACCTAGCGCGCGAAATTTTATAAACAGACCTTTGGCAGTCTAGATATCATGAAAAAACTACTAAATCTATCTGTTCAAAATAAAATTATTTGCATTGTTGAACTACTAATCTATCCCTGTATGGAGGCCGTTTTGCAATTTTCCGTCGTCTTGTGGTATTTATTTGCATCCAAAAATGCATTAAAATTGGTGTCGAAATGTGGAACTTTCGACGCTCATAACTTTCAAATATTTTCTTTTTTTACTTTTTTGCTTCCATACAGGGCTAGATAATGATGAGACAAATTGATATCACTTTTTATTTTGAACGTACATCGTCAAACAGTGGAATAATCCCTAGACTACGTTTGTATGGAAGAATTTTCGACTAGTGTAACCTTAAGACGCAAAAACGCTGTATTAGATCTATTTTTAAACTCAATGTGACCGACAGCTTTTAAAAGCGATTACCTTTTAAAAAAAAAAAATACTTTTGCATGCCTCTATATATTACAAAAGCCCTTTTTGTTAAAACAAATGATCACATATGATGATGACTGATGATGACTTTGAAACACACTAGAAACAGGACTACAAGTTTAATAACTCAATACGAAGATAAGTTATGCATAGGTGGATATAAAACTGCATTATTGAGAAAGATTTGCATGCCATGAGGCAGAATGTACAAGGAACCAAAATATTGTAACACCTCACATCATCAGTATATTAATGTTCCCACTACTGGGACACAGGCCTCCTCTCAGTGAGAGGGAAAGAAGAAACAAGTTCGTCAAGAAGTTAACACCTAATTGTATTCATTATATTTATCTATCCATGATTTTAAATGTCGCAAGTTCGTCGTCGATTGAGACCTTAGTTAGTATAACCTAAAATTGAATTCGTTTTATCGCTCGATATTAAATTAAAAAAACTCAATGATATCTACGTATCTAATCGATTCACGAAATAAATCATTTGATAATTTTTGTTATCGAATCTTGTCAACTAATCACACTAATTCCCATGAGATTTGACAGTTGATAAACCAGGGGATTCACAAACCAAAATCAACTAGCTTTTTTTCAACTATTTTAGGGTCAACTTTGAACTGCAAAGATTAACAAACGAGAGCCAGAACCAAAGACATAACGTTCTTCTTAAAATACTCCCGATACGTAATGGATGGTCACCCATCCATGAACTGAACTCGAGAAGTGTTGCTTAGGCTTGAAGATTACCGGCGCGGCTGTTATTGTTTAGCAAGCCAGCGGGGTGAGCATGGGCGTACCCAAGATGTTTGTGACAAGACGTGATAAATTATGTCATGTCTTACAATTTGTCATAAATGCTAGCACGGGTCAAACATGTGACATATTTAAAGGCGCGACATGCCTTTCTTGTTGCTGACTATGAATAGTGCGATGTAATCTGAATAGGCGACCAAATAAAATAATACGTATAAAAGTGTGGCGTTCATGCAGTTAAACTACTTTTAAATTTTGTTGGAAACTAGTTCATTTTTGTCATACGATGCGGCCCGCCGGACTTTCTTTTTCTTTATTTGTTTGATAATATAGTCAGTGTTTGATATAAAAATATTATATAATTATTGTGAAAATTTTAATAATTACTTTAAACAAAATTAGGTACTATAATAGCTTGGACCCTGTTCCCGATACCGATACCCCTATTTTTTATATTTATAAATTTGGTTTTATTTAAGAAATATTTAAAAATAAATAGAGTTTAATATGGAATAAAAGAAAATAACAATTTAAAAAAAATAAAACAAAAACATCATCATATCAGCCGAAAGACATCCACTAAAATAATAATTAAAAATAAGAATACCAATAAAATTATAATATAAAATAATAATAATAATAAAAAATAAGAATGTTAATAAAAAACAAAAATTTAAATTACCTACTTAATAATCCTGTAACAGTCACACTGCAGGACAAAGATTTCTTCTCATAGAGAGATTATCAGCATTAATCACAACACACACAAAATTAATTAAAATTATAATATAATTTATTGCCATTCGGTGCAGTAATTTGCAGGTTTTTTTTTTCAGCTAATAAATTTTATCACCACCTCCGAACAAACGTGATAAATTTTTCTTAATCATCCGTCAAAATGTGACATTTATGATAAAATAGGTGTGCCGTATTAGCAATTATGACTTACTGAGTCTGAAACTCTGTCTGATTTGTGGCATGCCACAAGTTATGCCACAAGTCAAGAAATTATCTCACGCCGCCGTACTAGCATTTAAGACAAAATGGATTTATCACCCAAATTGTGATAAAAAAACTTGAGAGGTGTCAAGGGACACCCGGATGGAACGAAGTTCCTTTAGTATATATACATATGTGTATACACATATATATATTAGAATATACTATATTTATTACAATTTATAACATATTTATAGTATATTCTAATCTGTTGTCAGATTTGGCCTATCTCCTCCCGTTGCCGAGATACAATTTTATTTCTTAAATGAATGTTTTTTAATTCCATCTGATGGCGACAGATGGCGCTAGGTGACGGTTAACAAATGTGGATTTTACAATTTGAATAGTTGGTTCGGTCGTTCGTATATTTTCGATCTCACCTAAAAAATGTTTTAAAATTATTTTATGAAAAGGATTTCGAGTAAATGAGAGCAGGTGAGGAGTGAGGGGGGGTGGGGGGAGGGGTGAGGGGGGGAGGGGTTTGTTGCACGATTTTATAGACTTTTCAAATTGATATTTTAGAATGAGGTAAAAATAAATTGCGGGGGGGAAGGTGAACAGTTAAGGGAGGGGGGGGGTTATCCTATCTTGTTCTCCGGCCTGAAGCGATGGGTAGCAGGGGGGCAAATTTTTACTCAGAATTGAGCTAGCTCCAAACGTTTCCGACATATGGAGGTTTTTAGGTTTTCTGATTAGATCGCCGGTTCGTTATTAGTGGCGGCTCGGGGTCGGTTTTCGAGTAGTGTCGACTCGAGTCGGCCTGTGGTGGAGGGTTTTGTACGTCTGGCGTTAAGAAACTAAATATATACATACATATACACATATATATCTATACATACATACACACACATAGATACATGTACACATATATATATGTATGACACAACAGCGTATAGGCTAGAACACGCACGAAACACGCGCACGCCGCACGGCTTACAACTATAGCAAAAAGTGTCGTGACAACTTTTCGTAAGAACTTTTTCCGTCTAGCCCCCTTTCACAACGCGCGATAAGGAACTTCGTTCCAAAAGTGTGACTCAAGCCATGTCACTGTTGGCCGTGCTCGCCGAGCAGGGTGTTGTTTCCATAAACACCTATTCTTATATCAGGTTAATTTAGGGCAAAATGTGAAGTGGTTTATATAATGATGTCGTGATTGTAACAGTTACTTAGTGAGTTGCAAGTGGGTATTATGGACTATTACACAAATATGTTTTCGTTCTCAATTAAAACTAAATGCACCTTTTAAATTAATGGTCGGGGTTATTAAGTGGAAAAGCAAAATTGGATGGTATTTGTAGGTACAACCGCGTGTTACTTTTTGGGTACGCGTATTTTCCTTTTATTAGGATTTGTTTTTTTTTATATTTTAGAACCTACAACTACATGTACCAATATCTTATAATAATAATTATGCAGCCGAGGATGTATCTGGTTCCCTAATAGTCATGAGTTGGGGTCTTATCTAAACGTGCAGTGAGGGCGGAGCACCACATATTTATATTAATTAAAAAAAATCGTTTATAATTTATTTTTTTAAGAAAATCATATCAGCGCAGCGGCTGCAATGGTAGGAGCTGGATGAGAGTTGCTGAAGATCAAAGCTAATGGCATGCAATTGGAGAGGCCTATGTCCAGCAGTGGACTGCTATAGGCTGATGTTGATGATGAAGAAAAACATATGATTGAGTAAATAATATGGTGAAAATATGTAACGGATGAATTATATTAGCATACCTATACTGAGTTTCAACAGTACCAAGATTCGAATATACCATGACATTGATTAGTTATAATTAGCAATGCCTAACCTTAATCAGCATGCAAATTAATATAGTTAATACAATTCAACTAATGAAATGCGCATTAGGATCCTCAATTGTATCGCAAAGTTTTGGAGAACGATTAGATACCTACTTAATAAGAGAGCTTTTCCTTTTTTAGGGTTCCGTATCCAAAGGATAAAAATAGGAACCTATTACTAAGACTCCGCGATCCGTCTGTCTTTCTGTCTGTCTGTCCGTCTGTCACCAGGCTGTATCTCATGAACGGTGATAGCTAGACAGTTGAATTTTTTACAGATGATGTATTTCTGTTGCCGCTATAATAACAAATAAATATTTAAGTGGGGCTCCCATACAACAAAAGTGATTTTTTTGCTGTTTTTTGCGATAATGGTACGGAACTCTTCTTGCGCGAGTCCGACTCGCACTTGACCGGTTTTTTTGTATCCTTCACGAAACTAAATAATTTTATCAATGATAGAGTCAACCAAGTTAACGGCCTGTTGTAAGAAAAATACATTAATGGCAATATTTTTTGCAGGTACAGTATGGTAATAGAAAAAGTATTCGTACTTCGTATAGGAGCAAAACTAGGCGTAGGTATATCATATGCCCAGAAGCTATAGGCATTTTGATTATCTACGTTCGAAGTAGGGTTCAAAGTTAGAGTGAACAGGCTTCTTCTGGGTAAGCTCACTCCATCGTCGACTCTGTCTCTGTCACCTATGACCTAGACTAGAGTCAAGAGCAAACCCATTACAAATAAAAAAAAAACATGAAGTAAGCAAATAATTTTATTGTTATTTTTAGGGTTCCGTACCCAAAGGGTAAAAACGGGACCCTATTACTAAAACGTTCGTCCGTCTGTCCGTCTATCTGACTGTCTGCCTGTCACCAGACTGTATTTCATGAACCGTGATACATTCATTCATTTAATCATCAAACAATTACTAGCTAGACAGGTGATATTTTCGCAGATAATGTATTTTTGTTGCCGCTATAACAACAAATGCTAAAAAGAGAATAAAAAATGTTTAAGTGGGGCTACCATACAACAAACATGATTTCTGTGCTGTTTTCTGCGTTAATGGTACGGGAACCTTCGTGCACAAGTTCGACTCGCACTTGGCCGGCTTTTTATACTGTTGTTTCTTTAATAAAATGGTGCAGAATTTAATTTTTCGTTTTAAATATTTGATAATTGACCAGTTCATCGATAAAAATACTACTACTGAAAACAAAATCAAAATTCATCGAAAAACGAACGAGATATAACAATCTAAAGAAACATATCTGTCCCTCTCTACGAAAACGGCGTTTCCTATGGCAGTTGTATGGGCGTCATGCTGTCTGACATAGGATGGCAGATCGGACTTCTTTTTCTAATTCTCAATTTCAACGCTTTGTAACTTCGTCTCTGATCAAGATATTTAAAAAAATCTTTCATACTTGATTACTATAGTTAATAAGTAGGGAATTTAATTTAACAAATAAAAAATGACATGCGTATTCCCTAGAACGGTAGTAAAACGAATTGTAAGCTCTCAACAAAGAAGTACTTGAAACATGTCTTCAGCAACAACGACTGTCGGATAGTCAAAAAGAGGCTTTAGATAAATTGCCATTTTGTCAGCGTAAATGTAAGAAATAAAATGAATTGATCATGTCAATTCCGGAAGCGTGGGTCAATCCCATAAAATAGATCACTTTCTTCGGAGCTTTGGTACCGACATTAAGTTCTTTGTACAGCAAAAAAAATTATGTGAAAATTAAAAAAAAATATCTATAACAATATTATAAAGAGGAAAGATAAATAAAGAGACAACCGAATAGGCTCCGAACTGCTGGACCGATTTAAAATAGTAGTTTATGATACTGTTGCATTATAAGGGGTATTAAAACATTCGTGTGAATACTATTAAAAACCTCGCCTACGGCTCGGTTTTTAAACTCACACTCATGTTTTAATACCTAGTTATGTGCAGTTTCATACACTACTTTATCTACAGTCATACATTTTGGGATTGAACCTACTTAATCTTTTTTTTTTCCATTTTCCATGCCATAAAGTCGTGATAAATGCATCATATAATAATCTCGACTTTGCTGGTAAGAGATTATGAGTAATTTCCTTCGCCGCATATGAAATATTTGGCGGCGTCAATTTTTCTTCACATTCACTAATATCAGACATTTTAAGCAAGAATTTAATAGTGTCATGAAATTCAGTACAGCGAAATCTGCAAAACGTATGAATGGCGCCAAAACCCAGCACATCACCGCATTATCCGCGCATGCGCTAAGGCTTAGCACACGCACTGCGATATTTATTCGCGCGAATTTTTCCGCCCATTCTGCGACCTATGGAATAGAATAGAATAGAATATACTTTATTGTACACCATAAAATTATACACATTTTCAAGAAAAACTCATTACTTGGAATTGTATGAAGCTGCTCGCATTGCGGTAAAAAAAAAACCGTGCGGCAATAATACCGCATGAAATCCGTGTTTTGCAACAGAATCCGCCGCACCGCAGCGCGAATTTAATTCGCGCGAATATTTTGAGCTCTATGAACAGGTGGAAAGTGACAAAAATTCGCGCAAATAAAAGTCGCAGTGCGTAATAAGCCTAAAGCGGGCATTGTCACAGAAAAGTTAAAATTGGAATCAATTTTTTTTTATTAGGTGCTATAAAAATAGCATTGCAAAAAAATTAAATAATTGATGGAATCTCCTTAGTGATTAACTTCTTGGATTTGTCCTGTATCGTAATAGAAAAAAAGTTATTTTATGATGCAGTTGTTTGAAAATCGAAGGAAAATGTTGAACTATAATGGTTTTTTTTTAAAAATTTATCTATCCATGAATATAAAGTACGTGTTTATGCAATATTTTTTGAAATCATATTTGGAACATTACGTTGTGAGTGTAGATAAAATTCTTTCACACATGGAAAGCTACATTATTGCTGAGTAACATCTCTAATTTTTTTTTAATAAATTATAGCCTTTTTAACAAAAAAATTGAGATCTTTATGAAAATTGCAATAATGTAACCCAAAGTAGCAACATGTTTTGCTTATAAAATCCATTTTTTGGCGTGCGCTGAGAAAACTATTGATGATACATAAAAATTATGCAATACATGATTAAAGTACTCATTATTACCTACAAAAAAGTCTTTCAGAAAATATATCTCACTATCATAGTTAAGTCACAATAGCAGCTTTTGTGTTCTAAAATTGAATTAGAACGCCGGTAGAAACAATAGTTTGATAAATTCGTATTGTAGTATCAAATAAATAGTTTAACAAATTGGTATGTAGGGTAGGGTAGAGTAGATAGGGTATGTAGGATAGCGTAGGTATGTAGGGTAGGGTAAGGTAGGGTAGGCAAGTAGGTATGTAGGATAGGGTAGGGTAGGTAGGTTGATCGGTAGGGCAGGTGAGTAGGTTGGTAGATAGGTAAGGTAGGTGGGTAGTACCCTACCCACCTACCTTACCTATCTACCAACCTAGATAGGTAGATAGATAGCCAGAAGACGGGCGCAAAGCCGCGGGTGTCAGCTAGTGTCAATATAAACCCTAATGTAAAAGAATAATCACTGAATTAACTTGCTTTTGATAACTTTTGGGACACTTTTTCTTTCTTTCTTCATAACTTTATTCAAATATTGATATAAAACGGCATTTTTCTGTAATTAATATTACCCTTTTTTTTTAGCCTTTCGTTACTTATTGGGAACAACTTAACGTAATTAAAAGTCAACGATGTTTAAGGGCAATCTGCAGAACCTATTTTTTGTCGATAGAGATGTTTTTTTTTTAATTGCTTAGTTAAATCTAAGAATGTACAAAATAATATACAAATAATATACAATTTGGTTGATCACCTTTTGAACTTTTGGACGATTGAATAACGCTGATACAATGTCTACGCTGTAACATTTTGTCTCTTATTCCAGCTAAAAATATCGAATAATTTCTAATCCCAACTTCACACCTTACGACCCTTAGGATAGGATAGGATAGATGGACCCCCGTTTTCCGCACTTAGTCTCCCATTTGGTCCAATGTGCGTGCAGGCTTCCTCCCTTTGAGAGGAAATGGACCGTAATCCACCACGCGGGCCCAGTGCGGGTTAATGGATGTCACATGTCTTCGAATTTTTGGTTCTAAGACATGCCACTTTCCTCACGATGTTTTCCTTCACCGTTTTGAGAGCAGTGGTGATGACATAATTTACACAAAGTAAAGCAGCTGCCTGGGTTCGAACCCACGACCTACAAGTTTTAAGTCGCGGCCGATACCACTGGGCCACCACTACTCCTGCATACGACCCTTAAAGTTATCCTATTACGCTTCTTTATTATTATTTAAAACCGTATCTTTACAAAATCCCTAAAAAACAACATTTTCTTATTTACAAATCCGAAGTAAACAAGAATTCTTAACGGCGAACAAAAGTACATATAAATTGAACGAAAATATTTAACGACCCCTAAATTGTGCTTTAAAATGAAAGACTTTCGTTCGCGAGTGTACTTGCGTGTTTTTACTTTCCTTTTCGTTAATTGGAAATAGGGTAACAGAACTGGAAAATTAATTATTGTAAATGGACATTTTACTCAGCATTTTCAAGTAACTGAAAACGTGTCAGACTGATTTCCTTAAAGCAACTTAATGGGGCGAATCAGAAAAATACGAGTTCAAATTAGAAATGTAAATGGGATTTCCGTGTTTGATTTTTTCAGGACTGTTTTTATTTAATTTTGTTAGATATTTTTATTTAACTTTGTGGCGAGGACGGGAAGTAGGCCCCCTGTATAGAAACAGTAGCTCATATCTGCTTAGTTATTTCCTTGACTTGATTCATCCTAGACTCTAATTTTCACAATCAAATTGCCTGGTAAAAGTTAAAAATATTCGTCATGACGATATATTGTCCTTTAAAAACTCAAAATTCGGGATATACAATGTCATTGTCGACGGCACGAACTATTTTGCGCGCGGGGTTAAAATGCATACTATCTCATCCGACAACACGTGCGTTAGAGATAGATGCTGTGATGAGCAGTAAAAAGCTAGTTCGCGTACGAATTGGCACTTTTGCAAGTTTGTAGCGAAATAGATGATGATTTAGGACGAAAACGAGCGCGCGAAATTTTATAAGCAGACCTTTGGGAGTCTAGATATCATGAAATAACGACTAAATGTATATTTTCAAAATAAAATTATTTGCATTGTTGAACTACTAATCTATCCCTGTATGGAAGCCGTTTTAAAATTTTCCTTCTTCTTATGTTATTTATTTCCGCCCAAAGATGCGTTAAAATTAGTATTGAAATATGGAACTTTCTACGCTCATAACTTTCAAATATATATTTATTTTACTATTTTGTTTCAACACAGGGCTAGATAATGATGAGACAAATTGAAATCATTTTTTATCTTAAACGTACATAGTCAAACAGTGAAGTAATCGCCAGACTACGTTTGTATGGAAGAATGATCGATCCCTTAATTGCTTAGCGCCGCACTAGTACAGTGCTGCCGGTTACGAACGAGGAATGTTTGTATCACTTTGCTACTAACCAGCAGCCGAGTTGCGTAAGTATATTATCCAAAGCAAAAGAATCGATTCCTTCCCAAAAACGATTTTACGTATCAATATGCAATACGTAAAGTCGGTTTTGGGAAAGAATCGATTCTTTTGCTTTGGATAATATACTTACGCAATTCGACTGGTGACTCGCTTCTTCTAAGAACTAAGCAAGACAGTCAGTGCACTTTCGGCTGCAGGGTTCCTTGTTGTTTTACTATGCAACCAATTTATTTTACTTTGTATTGCAAAAAAATTGTAAAACCGAGAAAACAGGCTGTCGAAAAAGAAGTATGTGATTCGTAAAGAACAATCTTTTACGTAAACCAGAAATATATTATACGAACATTTAAATTAATCACTCCAGCGTGCGACATGTAACGTATGTTAATTGACGTTTAATATTCATTGGATTACCAAGTAAATATCCATTAGAATTTCATGAAAGCGATTGCAATTACATGTTACATTATTTACATTGAGGAGAATTAAGAGGGTGACTATACATACCCACTGTGATGACGACTTATACAGATACAGGAAATGTGTAGGCATCAAAGAAGAATAGCATGCTGCGCCGAAATTGGGAAATGGGCAGGCGAATCTTTATAATTACCAGTTGAAAGACGTCTATAAGGGCATAGGGTTACCCCGAGCGTCGCTAAATCGACCTGTCATTGTGCTCCACTGCAAAGAGATGATGATGAAAAATTTGCCAGTAATTTAGATGTACAGGTTTTAAAAGAAAGAAAGCTCATCGAGTCTCCTGTTCTTACTGCTACTCTGAGAGTAAACAAAAACCAATAATTCCAAAACCGACACGTGAGACATTTTGGTATTTTTATTCGGTGACAAATCACAGGGCTTGGAGGTATCCAGGTTATCGCGTCATTATTGACGTTTTTTCACGGCATTAAAGGCATGTTAGGCCGTGGCTTGCCAACGTGAGGTCGCTCCGCAAAGCCTGGTAAGCCCCCAGGAAGCTTCTGTGCTTTTGGACGGAGGTAGGCTGGCTACTTTAGCCAGAACCTCCACGCACAACAGACCAAATGGGACTCCCATTATGTGTGTGCGGAAAAGGGAGTCCTTCTTAATTCATTCATACGGCATTAAATATTTATTTGGAGCAAACGACTAGTTAAGTACTTACTAATTGACATCAAGGTAAGTAGGATTTGCATATTAAAAACATTAATTTGTTTACATAATTAAACGTTTCTACAAGTGTTGCTATTCGTGGTCTAAGTTCTGTTCTCTAAGACGGACTTTAACTTAATTTTATTCTGGAAAGTTTTTAATATGAAGGGTTCAACAGACGGTTTACGGTCAATATACATATCCGTAGAATATTTTTTTATGAAAAATGGTCGTCAAATCGTTGTTGCATTGTCGCGTTGCACTGAATGTTGAACACTTCATATTGAAAACTGTCTGTCTGCGGGAACATCGAATTTTTCTTGGTTCTTGGTTTCCTTGGTGCGATTGAAAAAGTCTTATAATTTTTTAAGAATATAATTTGATTCAGGTATATCTTCTCAAACGGCTTAAGTCGGAGTTTTGGCGGGAACGTGGCGATGGCGTCTATGTTGCTTCTCTGTTATATTTCCTAAAATTGTGTTAAATTGAATATTAATAGTGTAAAAATGGTGGTTTATTATTCTAATAATATTAGTGAATGCACGAGTGTGGGCAAGTAAAACACAGCGGTAGAACATGAGTTTGTACATGTTGTCGACTAAACTCCGTAGCAGCTTCCAATAAAGTTACCGCCATTTTATTGGGGCCCAACCAGGACATTAGACTAAAATCTAAAGACACTAGAACTTCTATTCTAAACGTGACACTGGCAAAATGCACAAACCGTGCGAAGACAAAACATAAAAAAAACAAAAAGCGGCTTAAGTTTTGTCATATAGTATATCAGAAATGTATATAGCTACTTATTTTTCTAAATAAGTTCTACTAGAATTTGGATCACAGGATTATAACCCTTCTTTACCCCTAACACCTACATTTTAAGCTAACCACTTCCAGAAAAAAATGCTTTGAATTCGCAGAAAAAACCTTAATCTTATTTCTTTAAATAAGGTTTTCTTAGGCAAATAAGGAAAGAGGCTTATGTGTTTACATTACCGTGAATTTCCTACTATGTAGCCGAAATACGTATGTATATATGTTATTTATATAACAGATAAGCTGTCACCTCCTTCTGCAAAGCAGTAATGCTCGCGAAGGAGGAGACAGAACGCGTGACGGAGACGCAACGGAGGCGCCCTCACGCTCCAAGCCACCGCAGACGACGCCCCGGGCGTCGGGAGTCGCAAGCCGATTCCCTGCCACCGTAGGTGCGGGCTTGCGGACGGCGAGTAGGTAATTTGTAGCTCGCCGTCCGATAAGGACCAGGCCCGAGTCGACGGCGCGTAGTGTTCCACGCGCGCTTCAAAGAGATGTCAGCTAAATTGACGGGGTCCACTAGGGCCAATGCCTGTCTGGGTCGCGGATAAATTTGAAAATAGTTACCGCGGCCCTGGCTCAAACAACTGAAGAAAAACGGTTGGATTTTAGTCAGTAAAAGTCTGACACGCCCTCCCGCTTCACCCAGAGCGAGAGAAGTCATTGGATGATTTCCCATCCAAAAAAAAAAAAAGAATAAGTTAAATCTGTAGACCTATTCCAGTGTCAGAGTAGGCACTGTCTACCAGATAAAATAAAAAATACAACCGACTCCCAAAAAAATACTACAAAGTGAATGTGTTCCTGTTTTCTTAGTTTAATGACACCGACTTACGCAATTGAATTTATTTTTCACTTTGTTGTGTGTTTGTTGTATTTTGTATTTGTTGTACTTTGTTTGAAGTCGGTTGTATTTTTATGTAAAAGTTTTTTTTCTCATTTTAGTTGTAGTACATCAAAGCAAGTTCTATAATAAGGTACTTATAATGCCCAAAGTGATGCCACAATACCTGAATAACATGAAACTTGAACATAACCGGTGGAATGAGTGTGCACCAGGGTGAACTGTATACATCTGCTTAACTCTTAAGAGCATACCGGCGTGATGTTATGTCACAAAGTGTTGTAAGCAATAAAAAGACATGCGATTACGGCGATCCCGAGAAAGGAGATGTTTGATTTTGGGCCACCACTATGTACACTTCATAGATAAATACGAAAAAAATAAGGGAATTCCATAAAAATACTAACAAATTAATTTGAAGAAAATTTTAATTTTTGTACGCCTGTACCCGCGTACATAACTGACCATTTGAAAAGTTTTTTTAGGGTAGGCATGACAGTTGTGTTTGACATGACGTTTGACAACTATGATAGTTTTAGGAAGTGATGTCTTTGTCTTTACATTGGCAAAATCATCGAATGTTACGACGGAGCTATAAACATAAAAAAATGAATTGAATTAAGTGTTTCTTTGCTTTGTCTTTGAATTGGATATGTTTCGGAAGTTTTAGTGATTGTTTTAGTTTTTCAACCCAGTTTACTACTACGGACATTGATAGATTGCATTTGAATTAGTGTTTTTTTTAACGCTGACATTACCATGACACGTCAATCAACTGTCATTGTCAAAATTAAATTTTTCAAATATTGCTGATCTGATCTGATGTTTAATTTTATGTTGTGTTGCCCCTACTTGACAAAGTTATTTGAGTTTACATTGAAACGAAGTGAAATTAAAGAAATCAACAATAAAAAAACATTTACTTTATAATAAAGCGTTTTTTACATATAGTGTACATAGTGTTGGCCCAGACTCCATACATTTCTAGAAAATCTCCTTTGCCGTCTTATATTGAAGAGTTCTGTTCTGACTCGCCGAAGTTCTTCATCAGATCTTTACCAAATTTAAATGGGACTAATTCGGAAACAAATTCTTTCAAACAAAATGTTTTTTTTTTTAATCGGTCCACAATTGACGGAGAAAGTAGTGAACATAAACAAAAAAAAACATACAGCCGAACATAGAACCTGCTACTTTTTGAAAAGTCTATTAAAAATTGGAACAATTCGTGTGAAATTACGGCCGTATAACTTAATCGGAACAAATCGCGCAGTGATACAGGCCAGTTATTTTTTACTGCTAAGCAAAAAAAAAGGCTCATCACGATTCTAAATTTAAAATACCTCAAAAATATTATCATCATTCCAATTCTAAATGCCACAAAGTTTTGCGCAGGACTTTACAACCTCAGTTCGCTCTCTCCCGCTAGCAACCCTACTCGTAGATCAGGGTTGCTCCAAGCACGTCCCGTCGTCCTGTAGGGCTGTACAAGTAATTACCGCGGCCCGACCTGACTGATGATGATGGCACTCGCAACACTCTGCTGCCTGAGATAAACAACTGTGTGCAGTGAACTGTAGTCTTTTTTGTACGAAAAAATATGCTGAGTTTCATTTAGTTTGTGCTCGGAATTTTTGGAACGGTTTTTTTCCGGATTTATGGTAATTATAATTAAGGGAGTGAAGACCCTGTGGCTACCGTTAGGGCTGGAATTTATGTTATCGTACCTAATATCCGATGCTGGATATTTTACAACGGTATTTCGATTATTTAATACTAAAGTATTTCTAATCTAAATTGTAAATAAGCCAGCAGTCGTAAAGCCAGTATTTCAATTTACATGTGACATAAACTCGAGATGTAATGTTGGAACATAATTATATTTAGTAATTAAAGTGTATATGGACGTATCTTACTGCCGCAGGTTATTAAACCTCCAGATTGTGATTTGGGTCACACCTATAAATGTGAAGCGTATGTGCTAGTAAGTTCATGTGGAAAATTACTCGTTTCGTGTACTAATACAGCTTTGATGCACAGTTGAGAATACTAGTATGTTATTTCATTTTAGAGTGGGAGGTCTTTTTACCCGACTGCAAGGAAAGGGTTATGTTTTTCGCGCGTATCTTGAATGTTTGTATGTATGTAATATTCTTTATTACCTCGTATATTCGAAACCAATTAAAGGATTTTATAATTAAGGCATCGTTAGATAGGTCTTGGCCGCCCAAGTGTTCTTAGATAAGTGCCGTTGAAAAAAAAAGAAATATGGCGGCTTTTGTGCGCCATATTGTAGGGGTTGCAAAATGAAGGCCTTTTAGAGGTGTTTACGAAAATATATACCACTTATATGTTTAAAGTCATTCGAAAAAAAAAGTATAAATAAAAAGTTGTAAATAAAAAAAGTTAATATAATCAAAAAAACCGGACTGCTTCAAAAGCGAACTAAAAAGATGTAAACAAGACAAGAAGAAAATCTTGCTGTGCAGTCGGAGGATAGGTACATCTGGTTTTGGTCAGCCAGCTCGCGAATATGTATCCTAATATAAATTTCAGCTTGATACCTCCACGCGTTCCTGAGAAAAAGGGTCTTGACAGACAGACGGACAACAAAGTGATCCTATAAGGGTTCCGTTTTTTTCCTTTCGAGGTACGGAACCCTAAAAACTAAATAAATATTGGTTTAATCCTGTCCAGGCTTATCTGCAAAACCAAAAAAATAATAATAGAACCATTCTTTTTTTCTGTTTCTGCAGATTTTGTCTGTATTACAAAACTTAAAAAAAAACTGTGGTATTCTTAGTACCGTCATTTGAACCGTTGTCAATATATCAACCACATATTAATACAAATATCATTCGTTCACCATAATATCATTAAGGTAAGGTAGTAAGGTACTTATAATGCCCAATGTGATGCCAGAATAGATTACCTGAATAACATGAAACTTGAACATAACCGGTGGAATGAGTGTGCACCAGGGTGAACTGTATACATCTTAAGAGCATACCGGCGTGATGTTATGTCACAAAATGGTGTAAACAATAAAAAGGCATGCGATTACGGCGATGCCGAGAAAGGAGATGTTTGATTTTGGGCCACCACTATGTACACTTCATAGATAAATACGAAAAAAATAAGGGCATTCCATAAAAATACTAACAAATTAATTTGAAGAAAATTTTAATTTTTGTACGCCTGTACCCACGTACATAACTGACCATTTGAAAAGTTTTTTTTGCGGTAGGCATGACAGTTGTGTTTGACATGACGTTTGACAACTTTGATAGTTTTAAGAAGTGATGTCTTTGAGTAGGTATTTCTTAGCATTGGCAAAATCATCGAAAGTTACGATGGACCTATAAACATATTTTTTTTTATTGAATTGAGTCTTTCTTTGCTTTGTCTTTGAATTGGATATGCTTCGGCAGTTTTAGTGATTGTTTTAGTTTCCCAACCCAGTTTACTACTACGGACATTGATTGATTGCTTCTCTGTTGCAATTGAATTCGTGTTTTTTTTAACGCTGACATTACGATGACACGTCAATCAACTGTCATTGTCAAAATTTAATGTTTCGCATATTGCTGATCTGATCCACCATGTTTAATTTTATGTTGTGTTGCCCTACTTGACAAAGTTATTTGAGTTTACATTGAAACGAAGTGAAATTAAAGAAATTAACAATAAAAAATCACATTATAAAGCAATTTTTACATATAGTGTACATAGTGTTGGCCCAGACTCCATACATTTCTAGAATATCGCCTTTGCCGTCATCTATTGAAGGGTTCTGTTCTGAATCGCCGAAGTTCTTCATCAGATCTTTACCAAATTTAAATGGGACTAATTCGGAAACATATCCTTTCAAACAAAATGTTTTTTTAAATCGGTCCACAATTGACGGTGAAACCGGTGAACATAAACAAAAAAAAAACATACAATCGAACATAGAACCTGCTCTTTTTTGAAAAGGCTGTTAAAAGTGGAACAATTGTGTGAAATTACGGCCGTATAACTTAATCGGAACAAATCGCGCAGTGATACAGGCCAGTTATTTTTTACTGCTAAGCAAAAAAAAGGCTCATCACGATTCTAAATTTAAAATACTTCAAAAATATTATCATCATTCCAATTTTAAATACCACAAAGTTTTGCGCAGGACTTTACAACCTCAGTTCGCTCTCTCCCGCTAGCAACCCTACTCGTAGATCAGGGTTGCTCCAAGCACGTCCCGTCGTCCTGTAGGGCTGTACAAGTAATTACCGCGGCCCGACCTGACTGATGATGATGGCACTCGCAACACTCTGCTGCCTGAGATAAACAACTGTGTGCAGTGAACTGTAGTCTTTTTTGTACGAAAAAATATGCTGAGTTTCATTTAGTTTGTGCTCGGAATTTTTGGAACGGTTTTTTATCCGGATTTATGGTAATTACAATTAAGGGAGTGATGACCCTGTGGCTACCGTTAGGGCTGGAATTTTTTTTATCGTACCTAATATCCGATGCTGGATATTTTACAACGGTATTTCGATTATTTAATACTGAAGTATTTCTAATCTAAATTGTAAATAAGCCAGCAGTCGTAAAGCTAGTATTTCAATTTACATGTGACATAAACTCGAGATGTAATGTTGGAACATAATTATATTTAGTAATTAAAGTGTATATGGACGTATCTTACTGCCGCAGGTTATTAAACCTCCAGATTGTGATTTGGGTCACACCTATAAATGTGAAGCGTATGTGCTAGTAAGTTCATGTGGAAAATTACTCGTTTCGTGTACTAATACAGCTTTGATGCACAGTTGAGAATACTAGTATGTTATTTCATTTTAGAGTGGGAGGTCTTTTTACCCGACTGCAAGGAAAGGGTTATGTTTTTCGCGCGTATCTTGAATGTTTGTATGTTTGTATGTATGTAATATTCTTTATTACCTCGTATATTCGAAACCAATTAAAGGATTTTATAATTAAGGCATCGTTAGATAGGTCTTGGCCGCCCAAGTGTTCTTAGATAAGTGCCGTTGAAAAAAAAAGAAATATGGCGGCTTTTGTGCGCCATATTGTAGGGGTTGCAAAATGAAGGCCTTTTAGAGGTGTTTACGAAAATATATACCACTTATATGTTTAAAGTCATTCGAAAAAAAAAAGTATAAATAAAAAGTTGTAAATAAAAAAAGTTAATATAATCAAAAAAACCGGACTGCTTCAAAAGCGAACTAAAAAGATGTAAACAAGACAAGAAGAAAATCTTGCTGTGCAGTCGGAGGATAGGTACATCTGGTTTTGGTCAGCCAGCTCGCGAATATGTATCCTAATATAAATTTCAGCTTGATACCTCCACGCGTTCCTGAGAAAAAGGGTCTTGACAGACAGACGGACAACAAAGTGATCCTATAAGGGTTCCGTTTTTTTCCTTTCGAGGTACGGAACCCTAAAAACTAAATAAATATTGGTTTAATCCTGTCCAGGCTTATCTGCAAAACCAAAAAAATAATAATAGAACCATTCTTTTTTTCTGTTTCTGCAGATTTTGTCTGTATTACAAAACTTAAAAAAAAACTGTGGTATTCTTAGTACCGTCATTTGAACCGTTGTCAATATATCAACCACATATTAATACAAATATCATTCGTTCACCATAATATCATTAAGGTAAGGTAGTAAGGTACTTATAATGCCCAATGTGATGCCAGAATAGATTACCTGAATAACATGAAACTTGAACATAACCGGTGGAATGAGTGTGCACCAGGGTGAACTGTATACATCTTAAGAGCATACCGGCGTGATGTTATGTCACAAAATGGTGTAAACAATAAAAAGACATGCGATTACGGCGATGCCGAGAAAGGAGATGTTTGATTTTGGGCCACCACTATGTACACTTCATAGATAAATACGAAAAAAATAAGGGCATTCCATAAAAATACTAACAAATTAATTTGAAGAAAATTTAAATTTTTGTACGCCTGTACCCACGTACATAACTGACCATTTGAAAAGTTTTTTTTGCGGTAGGCATGACAGTTGTGTTTGACATGACGTTTGACAACTTTGATAGTTTTAAGAAGTGATGTCTTTGAGTAGGTATTTCTTAGCATTGGCAAAATCATCGAAAGTTACGATGGACCTATAAACATATTTTTTTTTATTGAATTGAGTCTTTCTTTGCTTTGTCTTTGAATTGGATATGCTTCGGCAGTTTTAGTGATTGTTTTAGTTTCCCAACCCAGTTTACTACTACGGACATTGATTGATTGCTTCTCTGTTGCAATTGAATTCGTGTTTTTTTTAACGCTGACATTACGATGACACGTCAATCAACTGTCATTGTCAAAATTTAATGTTTCGCATATTGCTGATCTGATCCACCATGTTTAATTTTATGTTGTGTTGCCCTACTTGACAAAGTTATTTGAGTTTACGTTGAAACGAAGTGAAATTAACAATAAAAAATCACATTATAAAGCAATTTTTACATATAGTGTACATAGTGTTGGCCCAGACTCCATACATTTCTAGAATATCGCCTTTGCCGTCATCTATTGAAGGGTTCTGTTCTGAATCGCCGAAGTTCTTCATCAGATCTTTACCAAATTTAAATGGGACTAATTCGGAAACATATCCTTTCAAACAAAATGTTTTTTTAAATCGGTCCACAATTGACGGAGAAACCGGTGAACATAAACAAAAAAAAAACATACAATCGAACATAGAACCTGCTCTTTTTTGAAAAGGCTGTTAAAAGTGGAACAATTGTGTGAAATTACGGCCGTATAACTTAATCGGAACAAATCGCGCAGTGATACAGGCCAGTTATTTTTTACTGCTAAGCAAAAAAAAGGCTCATCACGATTCTAAATTTAAAATACTTCAAAAATATTATCATCATTCCAATTTTAAATACTACAAAGTTTTGCGCAGGACTTTACAACCTCAGTTCGCTCTCTCCCGCTAGCAACCCTACTCGTAGATCAGGGTTGCTCCAAGCACGTCCCGTCGTCCTGTAGGGCTGTACAAGTAATTACCGCGGCCCGACCTGACTGATGATGATGGCACTCGCAACACTCAGCTGCCTGAGATAAACAACTGTGTGCAGTGAACTGTAGTCTTTTTTGTACGAAAAAATATGCTGAGTTTCATTTAGTTTGTGCTCGGAATTTTTGGAACGGTTTTTTCCGGATTTATGGTAATTATAATTAAGGGAGTGAAGACCCTGTGGCTACCGTTAGGGCTGGAATTTATGTTATCGTACCTAATATCCGATGCTGGATATTTTACAACGGTATTTCGATTATTTAATACTGAAGTATTTCTAATCTAAATTGTAAATAAGCCAGCAGTCGTAAAGCTAGTATTTCAATTTACATGTGACATAAACTCGAGACGTAATGTTGCAACATAATTATATTTAGTAATTAAAGTGTATATGGACGTATCTTACTGCCGCAGGTTATTAAACCTCCAGATTGTGATTTGGGTCACACCTATAAATGTGAAGCGTATGTGCTAGTAAGTTCATGTGGAAAATTACTCGTTTCGTGTACTAATACAGCTTTGATGCACAGTTGAGAATACGAGTATGTTATTTCATGTTAGAGTGGGAGGTCATTTTATAAGCTTTTATTTAGTTAGACTTCTCCCGCTGTCTGTAATCAAATCTTGTAAATTATATTTGATCCACTTTCCAGTGTACGATTGAGCTGTTTTGTGCACACCTAAGCGTTTGTTTTTAAAAATAAAAGCTTGTTTAAAAAACACTTTTTTAATATTAAAGCTTAGTTCGTAGAACGAATGTTTTTTTTTTTTAATATGGTTATCTATCTACGATAGATTAGAAGTTTAATTTGCTGAAATCCGCTGTTTAAAAAACATAAACATATTTTGATACCAATGGATATATTTTTTGTATTTACATTTATACAGAACAGCTGAAAATTAAAGTGAGATTCAAGTGAGATTCAAATCAGTCTTATTACACAAAATCGGCTAAGTGCGAGTCGGACTCGCGCACCGAGGGTTCCGTACAAACCTCAGCTTAAAGGTATTATAGACCTGAGTATTTGATAAGAATTTCAATTTAATACCTCTACGCGTTCATGAGGAAAGGGGTAGTAAGTTTAAAATTATTAATAATATTTTTATAATATGATGTTATTAAAAAAATACGGTTTTCACAATTTTTCCTTTATCTATGCTATAAGACGTTGCTTCGTATACAATTTCAAGATAAGTTCACGGGAAAGACCCTGTATGTTTTGATTCCCTAGCGAGTATCGAAAATTTGCGGCGTAAACGGCTGTATCTTTTGATTTCGTTGGCTTAGAAGTTTGATTTTTTCACAGCTTTAAGGGACAGTAAACTTGAGTATTTGATATAAATTTCAGCTTGATCCCTCCACGCGTTCCTGAGAAAAAGGGTCTTGACAGACAGACAGACGGACGGACAACAAAGTGATCCTATAAGGGTTCCGTTTTTTCCTTTCGAGGTACGGAACCCTAAAAACTAAATAAACATTGGTTTAACTTAAACCTATCCAGACTTATCTGCAGATTTTGTCTGTATTACAAAACTTAAAAAAAACTGTGGTATTCTTAGTACCGTCATTTGAACCGTTGTCAATATATCAACCACATATTAATACAAATATCATTCGTTCACCATAATATCATTCTATTGCAACGTTCCTTATGCCCAGAAAAGAAGATGTTTTGATAATACAATAAGGATTAAATGATGTTTAGGAGTGTTAAAAATATTGAGACTTTGTTATTTTGTTTGGATATAATTATAATATTACTAGCTTTTCCCGGCAAACTTCGTTTTGCCATAAAAATACCAAGATACACCTACCCTACACCTACCCAACTACCTACCCTACACCTACCCTACACCTACCCTACACCTACCCAACACCTACCCTACACCTACCCTACACCTACCCTACACCTACCCTACACCTACCCTACACCTACCCTACACCTACCCTACACCTACCCTACACCTACCCTACACCTACCCTACACCTACCCTACACCTACCCTACACCTACCCTACACCTACCCTACACCTACCCTACACCTACCCTACACCTACCCTACACCTACCCTACACCTACCCTACACCTACCCTACACCTACCCTACACCTACCCTACACCTACCCTACACCTACCCTACACCTACCCTACACCTACCCTACACCTACCCTACACCTACCCTACACCTACCCTACACCTACCCTACACCTACCCTACACCTACCCTACACCTACCCTACACCTACCCTACACCTACCCTACACCTACCCTACACCTACCCTACACCTACCCTACACCTACCCTACACCTACCCTACACCTACCCTACACCTACCCTACACCTACCCTACACCTACCCTACACCTACCCTACACCTACCCTACACCTACCCTACACCTACCCTACACCTACCCTACACCTACCCTACACCTACCCTACACCTACCCTACACCTACCCTACACCTACCCTACACCTACCCTACACCTACCCTACACCTACCCTACACCTACCCTACACCTACCCTACACCTACCCTACACCTACCCTACACCTACCCTACACCTACCCTACACCTACCCTACACCTACCCTACACCTACCCTACACCTACCCTACACCTACCCTACACCTACCCTACACCTACCCTACACCTACCCTACACCTACCCTACACCTACCCTACACCTACCCTACACCTACCCTACACCTACCCTACACCTACCCTACACCTACCCTACACCTACCCTACACCTACCCTACACCTACCCTACACCTACCCTACACCTACCCTACACCTACCCTACACCTACCCTACACCTACCCTACACCTACCCTACACCTACCCTACACCTACCCTACACCTACCCTACACCTACCCTACACCTACCCTACACCTACCCTACACCTACCCTACACCTACCCTACACCTACCCTACACCTACCCTACACCTACCCTACACCTACCCTACACCTACCCTACACCTACCCTACACCTACCCTACACCTACCCTACACCTACCCTACACCTACCCTACACCTACCCTACACCTACCCTACACCTACCCTACACCTACCCTACACCTACCCTACACCTACCCTACACCTACCCTACACCTACCCTACACCTACCCTACACCTACCCTACACCTACCCTACACCTACCCTACACCTACCCTACACCTACCCTACACCTACCCTACACCTACCCTACACCTACCCTACACCTACCCTACACCTACCCTACACCTACCCTACACCTACCCTACACCTACCCTACACCTACCCTACACCTACCCTACACCTACCCTACACCTACCCTACACCTACCCTACACCTACCCTACACCTACCCTACACCTACCCTACACCTACCCTACACCTACCCTACACCTACCCTACACCTACCCTACACCTACCCTACACCTACCCTACACCTACCCTACACCTACCCTACACCTACCCTACACCTACCCTACACCTACCCTACACCTACCCTACACCTACCCTACACCTACCCTACACCTACCCTACACCTACCCTACACCTACCCTACACCTACCCTACACCTACCCTACACCTACCCTACACCTACCCTACACCTACCCTACACCTACCCTACACCTACCCTACACCTACCCTACACCTACCCTACACCTACCCTACACCTACCCTACACCTACCCTACACCTACCCTACACCTACCCTACACCTACCCTACACCTACCCTACACCTACCCTACACCTACCCTACACCTACCCTACACCTACCCTACACCTACCCTACACCTACCCTACACCTACCCTACACCTACCCTACACCTACCCTACACCTACCCTACACCTACCCTACACCTACCCTACACCTACCCTACACCTACCCTACACCTACCCTACACCTACCCTACACCTACCCTACACCTACCCTACACCTACCCTACACCTACCCTACACCTACCCTACACCTACCCTACACCTACCCTACACCTACCCTACACCTACCCTACACCTACCCTACACCTACCCTACACCTACCCTACACCTACCCTACACCTACCCTACACCTACCCTACACCTACCCTACACCTACCCTACACCTACCCTACACCTACCCTACACCTACCCTACACCTACCCTACACCTACCCTACACCTACCCTACACCTACCCTACACCTACCCTACACCTACCCTACACCTACCCTACACCTACCCTACACCTACCCTACACCTACCCTACACCTACCCTACACCTACCCTACACCTACCCTACACCTACCCTACACCTACCCTACACCTACCCTACACCTACCCTACACCTACCCTATACCTACCCTACACCTACCCTACACCTACCCTACACCTACCCTACACCTACCCTACACCTACCCTACACCTACCCTACACCTACCCTACACCTACCCTACACCTACCCTACACCTACCCTACACCTACCCTACACCTACCCTACACCTACCCTACACTTAAAAAAAAAAAAAAACAAAAAAAAAAAAAAACGTAAAAACCATCTTTGAACTTCAACGAACATTTAAAAAAAAGAATTGGCCGAATTGGTCCAGGCGTTGTTGAGTTATGCGCTTACCAACACATTTTGCGATTCATTTTTATATATAAGAGAAGATTATATAATATTTATCGATTGTAGTTTTGTTTATGTTTAAGCACAGTAGTTTTGTTTAGTTAATTTCGTATTTTTACTAATAATACTTCTACGTACGTGTAACGAAACGTAACATTATCGCGCGTTATATGAAACCTTAACATTAAACAAATCCATCGCAAATTGAACAAAGTTCATTACGCTTTGGAATGTTTAAGTTATCCAAGTCTCTAATAGAACAATTGCCTCTTTGTTAATAATTTATTGTGATAGACCAACAAAAAATAAACCACAATTAAATCCACCATGTTAATATCAATTTTAGGGTAAAAACAACACAACATAATTCAAAAGATGCTATAACCTAAAAGAGAAACTTTGACAGATACGATTTAGACTATTTTAGACCATCGTTAAACTAGGGGCCGCCGAGGTTTAGGGTTAGACCAAGATATGGTCTATGGTTTATCGCTAAATCACGATTTGTAATATCAGTTTTATCTAAACCGCAGTTTATAGAGATTTAAACCTGGGTTTTAAGGTTAACCGCTTTTTGTAATAAGACTGAATATGTTTTTGTTATTCAATTAAATGGTGCTGAACAGATTTGAAAGGCACCATTTATTGGTACAAAGAGGTCCTTTTCATACCACTTCCATTCATGGCACCCTGTTTCTAAAGCCTATTTTAATTCGACAATTATGTTGCTAAATTGCTAATTAAGATTTATCGGTTGTTGTAATTTTGATGAATTATTTACGGAAGTAATATTACTACTACAAATAAATAAATATTTTTTCTTTCTTTTCTTTACTAGGAAACATTTCTAGTGAGGGGAAACGATTATATAAAAAAATGCGATTCTTGGGGCAGGATGTTTTTCCCGAGGTATAATATTGAATGTGACAATGCGTCATAAAAATGATGTCCATTTGCCATAGTTGTACCGTTGCGCGATGTCGCATTCTCAAGTTGCTTCTGCCTGTGGGAGCTTTTATACATAGCTGTAGCCACAATTATGCATAGGTGACAACTTTTTCTCGACAACCGTTACTTTTACGTTCAAACTATAATTGATTACAAAAAAAACCGGCCAAGTGCGAGTCTGACTTGCGCACATAGGGTTCCGTATAAGCAGCTACATTCACAACGTTCGTAAACAATGAAAGCAGCGAACATTGCTCTAACGAAGGGACAAAATTAACATTGCCGTTCGAAAACGGTTGTCCCCATACATCAATATACATTTTTTTTACTTTTCCAGGTACATTTAATAAGTTGGTCGATTATTACTCGTAAACTTGTAATGCCTACATAGCTGTGATAGTTTTTCTTTTTAATTTTTTCACACACCCAAAAGCCATTTAGCGGGCAGGGAGGACACTTCACTCTATCCAAAATTAGCCATTTAAAGCTTAATTTTAAGCAAACGGATCCCTGAATCGAAAAATGATGTTCACAGACTCGTAATATTTTTGAATGGCCTATTCAATGATACCCCCATCATGGCAAAAACGAAGAAAAAAAAATGGGTAATTTTTTTTTTTACCTTTTCAGACGGTAATACATAAATAACATTTTTCTTGGTATTATTTAACCACTTGGTCGGCGTGATAAATATGTATATCCATACCAAATTATAGTTTTCTAGTACTAAGAGTCGCTGAGCTAAGCTGCGGACGGACGGACGGACGGACAGACGGACATGGCGAAACTATAAGGGTTAAGGGGTAAGGGAACCCTAAAAACTAACATCCTTTCTATTAAAAACGAATCTACTGCCTCTTGAAAGGGCTCAGAGAGCAATTTTAAAAGTAGCCTATTTCCACCCTTTTCTCTACCCTACTGATCTTCTTTACAAATCCTGCAACGTGCTGACTGTTCGCCAGCTTTTCATTATGCATTTAGTATTAAAACAACACACCATGCTTTCCTATAACGCCGAATACATAAATAATAAGAGACGAAATGATATTGTCTGCGATTCTAATCCATCCTCAAAATATGTATTTGTAAATAGATTCTTTACATTCTTAGGACCATTTCTGTACAATAGATTAAATAGAAAATTAAGTATCTATAACTTAAATTATTTTAGCTGTAAAAAGACTATTATTGAACATCTGCTTCGCATCTCTTACGGAGAGACAGAAGATCTCCTGGCTGTAACAAAATAATAATTTTGCTTTGTCTTTAATTTAAGTATTCATATATAAGCTATGTCATTGTTAATTTATTATTATTATTAGTTTTAAGCACTTCATAGTCTGAAACACAGGTTCAACCTAGTTCAGGCAAATAAGCAACTGTCTTCTTTTATATTTTTAAGATATTTTTATTGTAAAATGTGCCTTATGTTATAAATAAACGATATTATTATTATATTATTATATATTATATTATTATTTACTGACGAGAAAATGTATCAGGCTTTCAAGAACTGGAGCATTCACGCGAATGAAGCTGTGGTTATTTCTAGTAAGTGTTATGTAATATTATGTTCGTTTTCCTTATCAAATGAGCGCCCTGCAGGGTTCCGTATACAGTCCATTGACTACACAGCGTGGCTCAAGATCGAATTAAGGATATCGTTTCTTTTTTCTGCTGAATAAATGAAGCAAAAAGCTGCTTTTGTTTTGTCGAGAGTAGGTAAAATGATATTCCATTTCTAAACATGTTAAGGTTACACTAGTCGAAAATTCTACCATACAAACGTAGTCTAGGGATTATGCCACTGTTTGACGATGTACGTTCAAAATAAAAAGTGATATCAATTTGTCTCATCATTATCTAGCCCTGTATGGAAACAAAAAAGTAAAAAAATAAAATAATTGAAAGTTATGAGCGTCGAAAGTTCCACATTTCGACACTAATTTTAACGCATTTTTGGGCGCAAATAAATACCATATGATGACGGAAAATTGCAAAACGGCCTCCATACAAGGATAGATTAGTAGTATAACAATGCAAATAATCTTATTTTGAACATATAGATTTAGTCGTTTTTCCATGATATCTGGACTGCCAAAGGTCTGTTTATAAAATTTCGCGCGCTAGGTTTCGTCCTAAATCATTATCCATTTCGCTACAAATTTGCAAAAGTGTGTATTCGTACGCGAACTAGCTTCCTACTGCTCATCACAGCATCTGTCTCTTCCGCACGTGTTGTCGGTTGATATAAAATGCATTTTAACCCCGCGCACAAAATAGTTCGTGCCGTTGACTAGTGTAACCTTAAGCAACAGTGACCACAAAGACAGGTGCCGAATCAATGAAGCTAGATGAGTCCCGCAGATACTATTCAACTGTCTTGGACACTAGACCTGTGCAGTGTGCATATCTGGACAATATGTAGGTCTAATCTACATTAGACATAAAAATTAAAACAAAATTTTAAAAATATCGATAATAAATTTTATAAACAAGAGGCGCCAGATCTAAAAATCGCCTAAAGCCCTCATATACGTGGATATATGAAGGCGTAATGAGCTGATCAACTTCATTGTACATAAATGTGGAACTATGTACAATGAAGTTGGTCAGCTCGTTTTATACACAATATAGATGCTGACCTTTGGCTTTAATATTCTTCAGAGTGCTTCTGTAAAAAAAAAAACCGGCCAAGTTCGAGTCAACTCGCGCACGAAGGGTTCCCCGCCCCATTATCGCAAAAACGGCCCCACATAAATATTAATTTTATTCTATTTTTAGTATTTGTTGTTATAGCGGCAACAGAAATACATCATCTGTGCAAATTTCAGCTGTCTAGCTATCACGGTTCATGAGATACAGCCTGGTGACAGACGGACAGACAGACAGACGGATAGCGGAGTCTTAGTAATAGGGTCCCGTTTTTACCCTTCGGGTACGAAACCCTAAAAACCGGCCAGGTGCGTGTCGCACATTTAGGGTTCCTTACTTAAACCCAAAATCAAGTTGGTTGTAATAGGAAAAAATAGAGGATTACAAAGAAAAATGTGATGTATCAATGTATTGGTACATAAACTAGTTGTTAGTAAAATATACGTAATAATAATCATTATCACCAAATTTGAAGTTCACAAGTTCAATAGGAAGTTAAAAAATTCTTCAGAATAAAATTTTGTCAAAAAAGCTGACTTTGGTGGCTTCGCATTCTTTTGTTTTCCAATGTTTTAAAACAAAAAGTACATTATTTATCTACTCAACGAGCTCTAAGAGGTAGGTCGATATTTTTTTTTTTGCGACATCCTTTTGCTGTATGGGAAATAAATTTTTATGGCTTTGGGTCAACAAGATGCTTATACTGTGAAAATTTGAAAACTTTTCGGCCTTAACGTTTGGCTGTAAAACCTGTGTGACACACCACGGACAGACAGACGGACAGACAGCAATAGGGCTCTGTTTGGACACTCCGGGTACGGAACCCTAAAAAAGAAAATACATCATTTATTTGCTGATTAATCAGGTATTTCCCAATCTTCATTACGAAAAGGAATCCATTGTGTAACACAAAATGTAAAAACCATTTAAACCCATCCTTACAAAGAAAATAGCTTAATTCCTGAATGAGAATTAAACCTTTGAATCATTAATCGGCAAATGAAAACCGGATGAGCGGAGCGGAAGAAAAACGGAAAAAAAGTCGTGATAATGGTTTGTTCACGGATTGCGTTAGTAGTAGTGAAGGGCCGACTATAAACTTGGCCAAGACGACTAGTTGGCATCCAAATGGAATATAAAAGAATAGAAAACATTATTTGACACATACTTGTGTCTGTCTCGTCTCTAGTACTTTGTGATTGTTGTTTTGTCATAATAGCAATATTCACAAAGTAAAAGAGACTATTAATATATGTTTAGATACAATTAAATACTAGCTAACTAGTCTGCCCTCTAATAGCAGACTATATCTGTCTGGGAAGTCAGCTACTAGGCGTTCCATCTATATAAAATATGTTTTGTTTTCATTAATAATATCTCTGGTTTTATTCTTAAATAATATTAAACATAGAGCGGGAGCATACTGGCGACTCCCTTTTTATCCTGTTCTGCTGTAAAACATTAAATGCCGACTAGTCGCCGTCTTTAAATGTGGCTAGATAGTCGGCTTTCCCGTCTTATCAGCGACTAGTCGGTTTCTCTCTAGTTAACATTCATTAATTGAATCGTTTTACGTGGCTACTTGCGTTGCGTGTATAGATTTTTGTAGTTACTCTATCAGACTGGTAATAAACTTTCGGCTATAAATAGACTACAGACTAAGCCATTTTATGTTTTCCTGGACGAGATCACAGGTAAATTACGGATTGCAGAACTTAGATAGAAAGTTGTCAGAAACGTATTTGGATTTGGTTAATCTATGAAAGTATATGAGATCGATTCCTTGTAATGTACTTGATATAGTAAAGACTGAAAGTTGGATTCTTAGTAAAGCCACAAGTCTTTGAGCTTGGCCAAGATATTATAACAGTTCTATGAAACGAAAATGTAATTTATGTCAGTACTTACAGGCAAAATGCTTGAGGCACTACTAAACTAAAATGTAGAAATAGAAGTTTAGATAAAAGTAAAATAGCTAGAATTCAAAGAAAACAGCCTTATTTAAATATCATCAACTTCTATTGTTTTATGATATATAGTAAGATGTTGTTTTCTATCGAGACTTCTCGACAACCAGAATTTGGAACGCTCATGATTTAAAATTCAAATTCAGAATTAGATTTCACCACCAGTCTATGGTTCGGTGACCAAAGACAATATGTGATATCTGTCAAACTCTGTAACATTTTTATTCACTGCCACAATGCTCCAGCTACAAAGACACAGGCACGCTGGTAGTGAACGTGACTTATCGCAATCAGAGAGCTCTCAATATGAACGCCATAACTTCTCAGAGGTTTCAATACGTCATGCAAGCTTTGATGCCTGGCAAAGGAAAATGAAACTGTTCTAAGAGTCGTTGACCCTTATTCAGATTGCTTCTTTAAGTCTTCTTGATGTTAAGGGTAACGTTGTAAAGGTAGCTTTGCTTAGCAAAAGGGGGCTTTCGTCATAATTGGGAAAAGTAAGGAAATTGATAATATACAACTGATTCTGACAGTTGTATATTATCAATTTCCTTACTTCATTAGAGAACGATTTCCTTACTTCATTACTTCAAAGAGAACATACGCGTCATTGTTTGCCACGTATGTTCTCAAAATCTATGTTTGTATCTTTTTAGGGTTCCGTACCCAAAGGGTAAAAACGGGACCCTATTACAGAGACTCCGCGATCCGTCTGTCTGTCTATCTGTCCGTCTGTCACCAGGCTGTATCTCATGAACCGTGATAGCTTAGGATTTTGTCTCAGTTAGAGTATGCTGTCGCGGTGTGGAGTCCCTTCTACAGTAAATATTCAGACGAAGTTGAAAAAGTTCAAAAAAAGTTTTTGAAGGCCATGCAGTACCGTTGTTTTCGTGCTTACGCATCATATAGTGATCTTTTGTACAAATACAGGCTACAAGATTTGAAAACCAGACGTCTTGTTTTGGAGACAATGTTTTTATTTCATCTCTGTAATAACGCATTCGACTGTACTGATATTGTAAGTAAGATTAGTTATATAGTACCAAGAAAAATCATAAGCCGTGGGGTGCGAACCCTGTTCTCCATATCTTCCGAGTCGTACGAACGCAGGTTTGCGGGCACCCTTACGCCGCCTTGCTGATCAATTTAATAAGAACTTCATAAATATTGACATCTTCGCTGTCTCAGCAGGGCAATTTAGACGCCTCGTCTGTGAGACAATTAATTCTGCCGACATTTCAATTTGTAATTCGTAGATTTGTATTTTACCTTTGCTTTTTTTTTTTTTTACAATAGTAATGAAAATATAATAATTTTAATAATTTGTACAGTTATAATAACAAGTTTCAAAAAAAAAAAAAACAAAAAATCAAATATTTTTATTTTACATAGGCCTACATGGGCACTTATAAAACGTCGACAAAAGGTGCACGGTTCGGGTTAGTCGTTTCCTATGGAGAAGAACCGGCAAGAAACTCCATGGTTACTCTTTTAATTTTTTTTGTTTACAATATTTCCATGTTACAGCATTAGTACTTGGATATGGGGGGACAACGTAGGCCCGACAATAAGTCGTACGAAATTGAAACAAAAAAACAAACAAAAAAAATAATGCACGAAATAAAAAGTTAACAAATGTTAACAATCATCTAGAAATCTAGAAAGCCTACAATGTTCACACATTCACAATAGGTAAAAGAATCTATACAAAGGTAAAAAAAAAAAAAAAAAAAAATAATAATAATTTCAACAAAGTTAACAACAAAGTTTTCGTGGGTCGCTGTTGTGCCATCTCACATGGGTTGTCGCAACGGTGATCCACTGTTATTTTGTTTTTGTAGTGTCAGTTTGTTAGTATCTGTGTTACTAACATAGTTGTAAGTTTTACCAACCATCTTTTGAGTCGATGATACTTGAATAAAGATAAATTCTATTCTATTCTATAATTTATTTTGTTTTGTTGACGCTTTGTTTGTAAGATAATTATAATTGATTCTGCTTACATTTTAATCCGTACTACTTCCGTTTGTTTTTTTTATTTTTGTAATAATTTTATAATTTTTTTATGTTTATTTATTCTATAATGATTATTTGATTTATTTTTATAAAATTTCGTATTATTCTTTCTTGCATGCCTGTTTGGTTCTATCTTTGTCACTTGATTTTGTTTATTTTTGATTTAAATATTGTAAGCGCACGTCGCATTAATTTTGTGTAATGTTTTTATATTATGTGGAAAATGTCGCTGATTGCATATTTGTTTTTCTTTGTGCCCAAACTTTATGTATTGCTGCAGTGTGCAGTCGTTTGTTTTCCCAAATAAATAAAATAAAATAAAATAGCTAGACAGTCTGTTGAAATTTTCACAGATGATATATTCCTGTTGCCGCTATAACAACAAATACTAAAAACAGAATAAAATAAATATTTAGGTAGGGCTCCCATACAAAAAACGTGATATTTTGGCCGTTTTTTGCGATAATGGTACGGAACCCTTCGTGCGCGATTCCGACTCGCACTTGGCCGGTTTTTTTAATTACGTTTATTTTAGTCATAATCATGCTGTAATATTGCTTATCATAATATTGCATATCATAAAATGCTGTAATATTGCTTATCACTTTCAATCCAGGGTAAGTCTTCTGCCATAAAAATTAAGGCGTAGGTATATATACCCCAATGTTAACGCAGTACTGGCCGTGCGTGCGCTCGGAGTCAGAATATAAATATTGAACCTCCTTTTGAACAGTTTTGTTTGCAAAATATTCTTTGATTTACATAAGCTATTTCAGTTATGAAGAAATTCTAGAAATCAATTTTTCTATGTAAAAATATTTTTAAACATCCTAATCGTTTTTGAGGAGTACCCAAAAGAAGCGAAAAAATGTCGTGTAGCAATTTTTATTTAAAGCGTAATTATTAATTAAATGAAAACACCATGTTTCACAAATAATGTTCATGAGTCAATAACATTTTTTTTTCAAACCTTTCAACCTATCTAGCCGTTACTAAGGAGTATGCTTTAGAAAGTAACCGTTTTACGTCACCAAAGCGGTGAAAGGCCTTTAAACAGGTTATAGGCAGGAAGAAATAGGAGGGGGAACTGTATACCCCCGCCCGCCCTAGATGAGCTTTTTAGATGCACAGGGCCACTGGTGCGTTCCATTAAACTCCTCCGCAGCCCGTGTGTGCTGAGTACGTATCATCATTATGGTAGTAACTGGTTAGGGCCTTATTAATTTAAACTTTCTAACCATATTGAGATTTGTTACTATTACAACATAGATTAGTAGTTTTGTTTTGGATTTTGAATTAAGAGTCTGTTTATTCTTTAATTCTTTATTGTACACAAGAAAAAATAATACATATATGTCGGGTTTAGTCAATAGTACGGACGTCAAAATAAATCACAAGCACGCCCCTAGCGGCAATAAAGAGCAAATACGCATTGGCGCGCTTTTATAAGCACTTGCACAGCGAAATAGAGCAGTGTAGTACTGACAGCCGTAGAGCTAAGACGTCGTAGAATCAGTGTCGATCCGTAATATTAGTAAGCAGGAGTGTAACTTGTGTCTATTTGAATATACTCAGTGTATCGAATAATCTGTGTGATTTCATTTTCACGATTCACCCGACCTGCCCGCACACGATGTCTTAACCTAAGGGAATATTTCCTGACTTCCCGATGGTTTGCATCTATCGGCCAGCCTTGATGCGACATCAGAATTGGGATTCGATCGTGCTAATGAGATCACACGTAAAAACAAAGCTAGTGAAAATGTCGGTTACATTCTTGCAAAAAAATCGTGGTGTCAGTTGCGACTACCCTCGGTATTGAATAATGAAAAACCAGTCTGGAGCGGAGCAGCAAGGAGGTTAGTAACAACCAAGGAGCTGGACAGGTCAAGGAGGAGCGTGTAGACGTGTGGATCCATACACACGGATCTTTATGCCAATCTGGTGAGTCGTTTTCATTTTGTTCTGACTATGGCCAAGAGTGTTCATTATTCAAAATTCTGGTTCTGTGTACGGTATGGCGGTCAGTGGATCGTCGGAGTGGCCCCTGTCGGGGTATAGTTTCACTTTAGGTACAATCGATGGTCAAGTTTTGGTTTTGTTGAAGAGTTATTATTCTACTAACACTGGCAATAGCCCTTGACTAGCCTTGGCTGACTGTTATTGGAAGTTAGAACGATGACAGTGGCGTACCTACCTTATACTTCAGTCTGGAAAATATTCCAAATGAATTATTTTGATTAGTTTTGTAGTGTGATAGTTTTATGTATTGAGAATTAACTAAGTTTGAGGTGAAGCATAGTATTTTTCTTTTGTGGTCGGAGGGCCAAACTATCTAAAAGGTGATAAACCCTACCAGGCCTCGTTAATTGCGACTTAAAATTCCACTGACGCTATGGCATTCATTGGATTCTCTAAAGCCCATATACCTCCCTGGACACTTGGGTTCTGTACTGTGTGGTCTGTGTGGTTCATGTCAACAATAACCCATTTTGCTGTGCCGGTTTAGTTTACTACACCGCTGCACCGGTTAATTTCCATCAAATCTGAGTATGGTTAAGATAACTGTGTGAACATATACTCTCGTAATGTTTTTCACCTTTCAGATACCATATTGCGTCGCAGTGGAGCCTCTGCTGCAGGCTAGTGGTTCAGATGGTGTATGCGAAGGCTGATGTGTCAACACCCGAGAGGTTAAAAGGAACGGCAGGCTAGCAGTTCGCAGGTGGTAGCCGAACATTACGACCACATCTGAGAAGTCGGGCGCTCGCAAGTTTCGAATGGAATACTCGGTGTGTCGGGAATACTCGGTGTGTCGCTTCCATGTTATTTCGATAGTGAGGTCGAATGTTCTCTAGTGAAGAGATGCTAGTTCAAGCTTTAAGAGTGTTCATGTTTGACCACCGAATTGGTCGTGGTTATATCTAGCACTATCACTAGGTAATCAAGACACACTTAGTAAAAATCAAGTAGTTAATGAGGTTCCAATTGGCTAGTTAGTATTTTCCTACTAATGTTGAAACATTTGGTTCAGTACGAACTTTAGGATGAGATATCCTATAAGAAGGAAATGAGATATCTAAAATGACTGCAGAACTAGTAATTTTCAGTGGCAAAGCGAATAAGTAATGTCGTGGGGTAACGAAATTGTATCGAGTTAGTTAGTAACGGTACTGGTCATTTACCTGTATTCAGAAAAGATCTTGTTTCGTCTCTTGCTTACTTTCAAACTAATATTATGATAGCAGTAGATCTCGCGATCGTTTTCCTTACATGAAAACTGAGTTAGTGTGCGATAGTAAAGGGTTACTGTTGATAATTTGATTTTAACGATATTGATCAGAGTTAATTCGTGAAGTTCCTTTACACGAGTTATTAACACGCAAATATTATCAGGCGTAATTGTATCCCTCATAATTATAGTTGGTACGCTCCAATATCTTTGAGTAAAAAGAGCGAATCTAGTACGAAGGATCCCCGATCACCAAGTTCCTTGAGAATTAGACGTCATAGTTGATGACAGTGGTAATGAAACTAAATCTGATTAAGAATGGCTTGCACACTCATACTCGAAACTATAGACCGCACCTCATGAGTAACATGTGGCGATGGGTCTACAAGGAATCGTTGGTGCGATTTCTGTCTGTGTTGGTGCACAGAGCGATTCATGTGTTGTAGCACATATTCGCTAGATTTTTGAGAATCGTTGGTGCGATTCCTGTCTGTGTTGGTGCACAGAGCGCTTATGTGTTGTAGCACATTTGCGCTAGATTTTTGTTAATCGTTTATACGATTTCGGTCTGTGTTGGTGCACAGAGCGCTTCATGTGTTGTAGCACATATTGCGCTAGATTTTTGAGAATCGTTGGTGCGATTCTTGTCTGTGTTGGTGCACAGAGCCCCTCATGTGTTGTAGCATATGTGGTGGCAGATATGTAAAGAATCGTTGGTAGATACGATTCTGGTTTGTGTTGGTGCACAGATCACAGTGAAAGTTTCATGAGTTGAGTATGCATTGCCTATGAATTATAACAAACCGTAACAGCATTGTTACAGTTACTTTGTTTAGTTGTTGAACTTGTTGACCGGCGGACCTTTTTCTAATGAATAGTGTTGTGTGGGAAACTCTAATACGAAAACTAAATAGGCCCTGTATTAAGTCCGCGATAGGTGATTATGACAGGACGGTGATCGTTATACACCGAAAGCTTTAAATAAGTACGCTTAGAACCTACAAGTAGGTATACTGTAGGTTAAGAAAGATGCCAGCGGGTTATGTACTAGTCGATGTTGATGTCAAAAGATTTTGATAACGATGAACAAACTTAAGGTGTCGAGTAATTCAGCCTATTGAACGTATTATGTTTGACCGTACCAGTGGATTCTGGCGGAGGTTGGGGTCTAGAGAGAGACCGTTGTGAGAGCAATATAATTGCTGTTCAGCTAGAGAGCCGTGGCGTTGGAGGTTTTACTCGAGGGTTTCTGTAGGCTTGGCAGTTGTTACTGCAGTAAAGTTTTAAAGTTTGTTTGGAGCGACTAGTGGTACATGGCCCAGGGTAATGATTTAAATAATGAGTAGAGTTCTCAAATTTCCCTATTTTCACGAAACCAATAATCTAGTTTGGTCAGGAGTAGCCGAGCGTTGTGTGGCAACTGTTGGCCTGAGTGGCAACTGTTGGCCTTTATGGCAACGGTAGGCCTGTATGGCACCTGTAAGTCTGTGTGACACTGTCTGGTGTGAAAAGTCATGTTTGTGTTAGGAACCTTAAAGAAAGTTCCTATTGAGTCATGAGGTTAAAAGAAAGTAAACTCGCAGTCACGGGTGTGGTGAGGTCACCATATTAATGTTGATGACGTTCGAATCGTCAAGCCCTCATTACGTTAATTGAAATAATTTTGGTTTCCTAATTTTGATTACTATGCGTAGATCGTGTTGGTAACACACAAAGCTCAAGTACCAATTGAGATTGTAGATGAAGTAGCAAGTACTAAATCTCTGACATCGTGGAGATGTGCGAGTAGAGCAATTGAGATAGCTAAGAGAGCTATGAGATAGCTAGTAGAGCTATGTTTTGGCTAAAAATTGTGAATAAGAAACCTGGTGTATTGTTTCTTTTGTTTGATTTAATGTGAGAGTAATGACTTTCAGTGGTACTTGGACTTTGTAATCACGAAGATTGGGTGCTTTTAGGTACCAAATCGATGAGGTTGCTATTTTCTTTAAATTGGAAATAGAATTACTCGTTCCTTGCAATAGTGAACAGAGCGATTTGAATGATCATGTTTGATTGTCTCAAAATGTTTCCTCACTCTAGAATATGAGTCATGATTGGACGAGCAAATACTGTTTGAAAATTTTGTATTTTTCAAAAAAAAACAGGATGAAGTGGACTAAGACGACGTGTGGTAACACGAGGTGACCATGAGATGGCACGTAGCAAGGACAAGAAAATGATGCCTGCGGGTGATAGATTTGGGGATCTGTCACCTGAGAGAGGCCCGAGAAGGCGACGTGTGTGTTCCACGTTCGCCTCTCAAGAGGAATTACGGACTAGAGAACACCATGTAGTTTTAGTCAGTAGGAGTCAGACAGACCCCTCAGCTTTCCCAAAGGGCTGAGGACATCCATTGAGGATTTCCACATGATTCGATACACTGTTAAAAACCTGACAATTAGGAACAGACGAGGACGCCTGTCTCGCAGGAAGGCCGTGTCGGGTTTAGTCAATAGTACGGACGTCAAAACAAATCACAAGCACGCCCCTAGCGGCAATAAAGAGCAAATACGCATTGGCGCGCTTTTATAAGCACTTGCACAGCGAAATAGAGCAGTTGAGTACTGACAGCCGTAGAGCTAAGACGTCGTAGAATCAGTGTCGATCCGTAATATTAGTAAGCAGGAGTGTAACTTGTGTCTATTTGAATATACTCAGTGTATCGAATAATCTGTGTGATTTCATTTTCACGATTCACCCACCGACCTGCCCGCACACGATGTCTTAACCTAAGGGAATATTTCCTGACTTCCCGATGGTTTGCATCTATCGGCCAGCCTTGATGCGACATATACAACATGAGTGATTACAAAGTTGATGTAAGGCGAGCTTAACTCTAAGAAGAGTTTGTTTATTTGTTTATCAGTGTTAAACCCTTTTATATAATTGGAAAGTTTTTATATAATAAGGCTGTTACAGTTTAGCGCAAGCCTTGGTCTTCTCCATGTGGAAGAAGTAGATACATGGAAACACAAGTAGTAGTAGCATGTGTACCTGATGTGAGTCATGGAAATGTTTAAATATACTATGCATATTGGCAATAAAATTTGCAGTTTCATTGCATACATATTTAAATACTGTACGAGCATCGCCATATTACATGTATTGTTTTAGTTTTTACCTGAACAAGCATTTGGTAATACACCGATTACTTGTGTACATTCGCTGACTAGGCTATCGCGCCCACCACTAGTAACCTACTTAATGTATTATATAATTTAATGTTTATAATAATAAACTGTCAATCATTTACGGACACATAACAGTGATTTTATTTCCTGTACCACATCCCGTGTGATTCGTCCACCTACATACTACATCTCAGTGTATGGAGTTAGTGCCCGTACAAATACTGAAAATAAATTATTTATTTATTTTATTTACAATTGTTACATTAATAACCACCTTATAATACATCATCATCAAGATCTGATGAAGAACTTCGGAGATATATTTCAAACTCTTCAATAGATGACGGGTAATCACTCGGGACAGCTGCAATCGCATGTCTGTTTATTGTTTACAACATTTCATAACATAACATCACACTGGTACGCTCTAAAGATGTACGTGGACGAACCAGGGTGAACAGTTCAGTTCACCCTGGTATAGTATCATTCCACCGGTTTTGATTAAGTTTCATGTTATTGGGTTAATCTATTCTGGAATCACTTTGAGCATTATAGTTATCAATAGAATTGGTCCATTAAGTACCACAACTAAAAAGTGAAAAACATTTTTACAAATAAAAAACCGGCCAAGTGCGAGTCGGACTCGCGCACGAAGGGTTCCGTACCATTATTGCAAAAACCGCAAAAAAATAACGTTTGTTGTATGGGAGCCCCACTTAAATATTTATTTTATCCTGTTTTTAGTATTTGTTGTTATAGCGGCAACAGAAATACATGATCTGTGAAAATTTCAACTGCCTAGCTATCACGGTTCATGAGATACAGCCTGGTGACAGACAGACAGACAGACAGACAGACGGATCGCGGAGTCTTAGTAATAGGGTCCGGTTTTTACCCTTTGGGTACGGAACCCTAAAAAAATACAACCGACTTCCAAATAAAAACACTACAAAGTGAAAAATAACTTAAATTTCGGAAGTCGGTGTCATAAAACGAAGAAACGAAAACAGGGTTCGATTTTTTTCTACCTTTTATTTTATTTTTAAAATTAAAATGGGACCAACTTTGAGTTATATTCTTTCCAAAAAAAAACTTTTTGAAATCTGTTCACTGTATAAAAGTTATGCGTGGTCTTAAATAAAAATGTACATGTCAAATTGAGAAAGAGAGTACTGATTTTTCAGGGTTCCGTACCCAAAGGGTAAAAACGGGACCCTATTACTGAGACTTCACGATCCGTCTGTCTGTCTGTCTGTCCGTCTGTCACCAGGCTGTATCTCATGAACCGTGATAGCTAGACAGCTGAAATTTTCACAGATGATGTATTTCTGTTGCCGCTATAACAACAAATACTAAAAACAGAATAAATAAATATTTAAGAGGGGCTCCCATACAACAAACGTGATTTTCTTTCCGTTTTTTGCGATAATGGTACGGAACCCTTCGTGCGCGAGTCCGACTCGCACTTGGCCGGTTTTTTATGTTTGCATTCACTATTCCTATTCCTAAATCCTTTTGTTAGTTTTCTTGCAGCATGGTAATAACCCCAAAAAAGCATATGATTCTAAGAACACTGTTTACGATCCACGTTATCTTCGTTTTTTTCTACCTCCCATAATCAAAACAACTGCTCTCGATCAATAGACAAATCAGTCTCATTTTATTTACTTTCCCATAAAATACATTCAATTTACTGTTTATTTCCCCGTCACCGTTTAGCAGCACATCGCAATTTCCTCGGAGGCCACGCTATTGGTCCTTCGGGGCCGGATAAAGGAAGGTCCTTCTGTAGTACTTTTCGACTAACGTTTTAATAAACGCCTCGTTGATCTCGCGGTCACCAGTGCGACTGCTGAGCGTGAGGTCCCGACTTTGATTCGCAGGTCGGGTAAAAAGTGATATTGGCTTTATCCATTAGGAATGCCTCAGCCTGAAGTTTGGAAGTTGTCGGTGTGACACCCCCGTGCATCGGATAGCTCGTTAAGCCGTTGTTTCTACGCCTAATCTCACTCTGGTCGTGACGGCTTGCCGCCCCATTGGACTATGAGAGCGAGGACAGAGAGAGAGTGCTCCTGAGTTGTGCACTATAATATCGCCCGCGCCGATGGCTAGTCCACTGTGATTGGCCTCCGTGAACGAAATTCAATCTGGAGGACTTTTATATAAACTCGTAAAAAAATATCTTTATAAACCATTATTGTAATCTCAGACACATTACTATTTACAGTTTTGCTAAGCGATAGTGATAAGGATTTCAATGTGATCGCTACCGTTATTTTTTATTAATTTCGGATACATAGTTTTATTTAATGGGCAATAATTGAGTAGAAATGTCGTTGACCTAAGAATCCCAGTGGACATTCAGTTCAGTGACTTTTATCAACGAGGTTTACCATGGTTTATAGCGCGGTACGCTCTATGTGTATAGCTTAGCGGTAATGATTTTTTTTATCTAGGGGCTGATATCCCACATATGGGCAATGGCCTTCCTAAATCAGTCCAGAAATTATTCTTCCCCTCAGTTCTAGCTTCTAGGCCGACGGCAACTTTCATCAACAGGAATCTATTGCGTTCAGCCTCTTGCACAGCTGTCATAGTGCGTGCGGCCGACGTGATCCGCGCAATCCCATTTGAGTATGACAAGATTTTTGTCTTTATCTATTGTGTCCGTTTTGTTCTAAAGTAAAGTACCACAGATTACTTATATTTGATCAATAGCCTATTTATGACTAGAGGTTTTGCCTTACTTGGCAACCACAAGTCTATGACCGATTAAGATCTCATTACGGTGGTTCCTAATGAGCTAAACCGATCAAACCTGTTATATGGCCCGCAGCTGTGTAATAATAATTTAATGCTAGACCTAGCCGTGGGACTTACATATGAGGTGTAGACGGTGGGAATATTTCGGATTGCGTCGATACTTGTAATAAATAATAAAGTCTACCATCGCCCTAACAAAATTAACAGCAAATTTTACACATAGGTCGATCGATGCGACAATGCAACGACCATTTTTCACAAAAACAAGGTCGCCGGATAGTCGCGTCTTGCAGTGCAGTCAATGTCTCTAAAATTCTACAACATGACATTGTGGTTAACTTGATTCTGTGCAATAAGAAACGTGACAGTTGCTTTACGTACTTACGCTTATTTCCTTGGCCGTAAATACCAGTCTGTTACGCAACCCACTGCAAGGCATCTGTACGTCTAAATCACCACCGAAATGCGAGTGTGCGATTTTAGACTTACATCAACTTTTCTTACGGTATTTTCCTTCACCGATGTCAATGATTTCCAAGATTAAGTCTGAAAGTACATTATTATGAATTATCTCAAGAATGGGAGGTGAGACCATAACCATTAGCTCATCATGATATTTTTCTCGTCTTAACCATCCTGTCCCCTTAATCCGTTGGTCCTTTAATCCACGCTGCTAAAAGAATAGAAAATTTTCTATTACATCGTCAGACTTCGCAACTAAATGCGATTAGCCGAGTTAGTATTTAATACACTAACTTAAGTCTTTAATTCGCCTCCACACAGTAGTTATACCACTGATCGCGGAACTTTAGTACACGAAACCGCTAATTTCCTAAGAGGATGCTGCTTATTGGTCCCGGGGGCATAGATAAAGAACGGTTCATTAGGACCGTGACAGACCTCTGATACGTACGGTCGTAAATGTTTATTCCTTTCAAGGTTATCAGTTTTATGTGTGTGAACGGCTTTATATATTGGATTGGTGGGTCGGTGTTGTGATTGTTCATTTTGTAAATATAGGTTTTGAGCGCCTTCCCTAGGGACAGTTGCGTAGGTTTAATGGTTACCACCATCGTAAGTGGTTATCATCACAGCCTCGTAGCACTGAATAGTGTACGTATCACTTTTGATGTCATCAAATTCTTCATATTGTTTTGAAGTTCTACTTAATCCAAAATTCTAAGAAAATAAAACAAAAAAAAGTTGGACTTGTCTGTGCTTTTGCTGTTTTTACAAATATTCTCGGAAGAGATTATGGTGTATTCATTTTTTAAACGTCTCTATGGCAATATATATTGTATTGGCCAGAATTTACCTACGTTTTTTTATTATTGATAGGCTCACGTTTTACCACTATCTCTCCTGCTGGTAGGTCATCACCTACCAGCAGGTGAGATAGTGGTAAAACACACACACACACAACACACCACCACATCATCATGTGGTTGGCGGTGAAGCACGCTTGGATAGATGGAATATAATGTTGAGGTATAACTTGAAAATTTTATAAAAATAATCTGAAAAGCATTCCAAAACACCGTCTTTCACAAAAGATAAAAGAATAAACGAAACACGTATAATCGTGATATCATCCGATGTTTTCCCGGAACCGTGTTCGGTTGGCACTCCATTTAAGACCACGTTTTTGCGGCGGCTCCAGGCAGGAGTCTGTTTCAAATTACATAATTTATCATGTCGACCCCTTCCTTATATGCGTTGAATACCATTTTCTTTGGTCTCGGTGAAAAAAATCGTTCAATTTCTCACGATGGATGTTTTGGAGTGTTTCAATATGAATTTATTGGGGGATGCTTGTGTTTGAGGACAGTAGAAAAATGAGTGGTGAGATTGTTTTATCATGTGACACGTTTCTTTTTGAGTGAGGATTTCAAGTATGAGTACTTTTCATTCATTCATAATTCTATAATGTTAATAAGAAATCTACAATACTACTTGATGAACTATAAAACCACTAACCCGCACTGGGCCCGCGTGATGGATTAAAGCCCTTTCCCTCTCTCCTGTTTTTTTAGCACTTTTTTACGATTGATAGTTGTTCTTCTGTTCTTCACAATTAAGTGCACAGGTATTTATAATGTCATACATTTTTTTTCAAAATAAGTGCACAGGTGTTTATAATGTCATACAAAATTCTTCAAAATAAGTGCACAGGTGTTTATAATGTCATTTAAAATGACATTATAAACACCTGTGCGAAGTGCGAAAATTGCGAAGTGTCATTCTGTTATAAAATGACATTCTGATTTCTGAATGTTTGTTTGTCAGAGGTGTTTTATTGCGAAACTTTTGATTTATGTTTTTTTTCTTTTTTTAAAAGAAACTTTGCCCCACACTAGGAATTTCTTCCTGTATCGTGGGTGCGTTTACAAACATATAAACTCACATACACAAACACCCAGAGCCGGAACACTGTAGGTGATACGAACCCGCGACACGCAGCGCAGCACTCAATCGCTCAACCACTACGCCAACCGTGCGCCCAAACTTTTGTGCGATTTAACTTATGTATATGATCCTACTGGACAAAGGTCTGCTCAATAGTTTTTCACTTTGCCCGGTGTGTTGCCTTCTCCAGCCTATCTATCGTAAACGCCTCGAAAGTCATCACGCCAAAACTTCCTAAGCCGGTCTCTGACGACCTCCTTTTGCCTTTTGCGTAGCGCAACCTGTGTAGCCCGGCTCTGGTCCTGCCTTGATGCTTTCCGCATATATGACCCGTCTAATCCCATTTCAGCATAGCAGACTTGTTGCCCACATCGCTGATGCCTGTTTTGGAGCGACGCGGACGTTATGTATTCGGTCTTATTTTACGCTACGCTCCATCGCCCTTTTTCAAGCCTTGTGTTTGGACAATGCTTAATGTTAATTCGTAAGTATCAGTCCATATTAGTGGTTGGTGCGTTGGAGACCTAATAAGGAGATACACATAATAATTTTGTAGCCTTATTATACCCGCTGACTTTGGATCAAAACTACTGTGAGGGCCATCATTTTTAAGGTTCCGTTACCCAAAGGGTAAAAACGGGACCCTATTACTAAGACTCCACGGTCCGACTGTCAGTATGTCTGTCTGTATGTCTATCACCAGGCTGAATCTCATGAACCGTGATAGCTATACAGTTGAAATTATCACAGAATGATGACGTATTTCTGTTGCCGCTATAACAACCAATACTAAAGACAAAATAAAACAAATATTTAAGTGGGGCTCCCATACAACAAACGTGATTTTTTGTGCTTTTTTTTGCGATAATGGTACGGAACACTTCGTGTGGGAGTCCGACTCACACTTGGCTGTTTTTTAAGATATACAAGTATTTTAGTAGCTGGACTCCTCACCAGACATTTCACCTCAACAGGAAATGTCATCATAGACTTAGCTCAAAAATGATGGCGCTAATATGTTCTGTATAGCTGCCTCTTGTCTGTACCACTTACTTTTGACTGGTTTTTAATCAAGCGAACCACAAAAATTTATAAGTCGCGCAAAAAATAATAACGTTGGTAGTTAGGTATATAAATTCTATATGAAAAGAGAGTTGATCATACGCTCTTGGAACTGTGTATATATTAAATATTATCTCACGTGAAGTTAAATAACAAGAAGAACAAGTATAACAGGTTTAATTAATGAGAATTAAATAAACGAAAGTATATAAACGGACACTTCTTAATTTGAAATATTGTAGTCTGCAAAGATGAATACGATCGTAAGGCTATTCGTACTTTGGGCTTACGTGGCTCTGGTATTCGGTTTGACAGCTAAGGAGGTTCTTTCGCCTGAATTTTTAGATGGTTTAAGTGAAAAATGGTGGGGTCCTTTGGGAAAGGAAGATAGTGCTAGTAGCACTGATGTCAGGCCTTTCAAAATCAAATTCTCTGATAAGGTAAGGGAACTAATATATAATTAATTTTTGGCTTTGGATTCGATTACGAGAAGTTATTACAACAAATGTTATTAACTACTTTGAAGTGATTGGTTGTATCTGCAAAATTCTACATTTCTTGTTTCTTGAAACCACGTTTTTCGGTCTAGATTAATCTGATGTGCGTTCGTTGTGATACGGATATGTATTGTAGTATTTTTATCGATGTAAAACGATTATCGAAGACTTGTGACATCTACCAATCCGCACTGGGCCCGCGTGGTGGATTGACCATTCGTGGCCCATTTCCTCTAACAGAGAGGAAGCCTGTGTCCCAGCAGTGAGAACATTAAAAGGATGATGACGACGATGACTAAAACGATTATTTCGAAATGTTTACTAACTTTTTTTACCACTTTCAGATGGTTAAAGATCTCAAGAAACGTATCAACAACCGCCGTGAAGTTACTCCTCCACTAGAAGGCATAGCATTCGAATATGGTTTCAACTCCAATAACCTGGACTACTGGATGGATTTCTGGGCGAATAAATACAACTTTACTGAACGTGAATCCTACCTGAACAAATACCCACAGTTCAAGACTAATATTCAAGGGCTTGATATACACTTTATACATGTGAAACCCCAGGTGAGTTTAATATAAGTTCGTCTTCTTCTAGCTTCTTATAATTATTTTACTACTGGGTTGCCTTATAAGAGGAACCCGGAGTTGAATTACACCAGGTGGTATATTGCATAAAAATCTTGCCTTAAAAACTTAAGTGAAGTGACCTGTCATTCGCCCTTTTTATATAACTTTTCGTGATTCAATTTTTACCCTTAAAAACTCACCCCCTTCCATTTCCCGACTTTAGATCGCCCGTAAATTATTTTTCCTCTAATTTTTGTTATATTCTCTTCCTTTTCCAATGGGTGTCATCCTACTACCTATATTTTTTTTCACTTTTAACCATTTTCAAAGGCCACTGGTCTATCTATACTATATATTATAATATTATATAGAGGAAACATTTTTTTGTTTGTTTGTACCGAATACGCTCCGAAACTACTGGACCGATTTAAAAAATTCTTTCACCAATAGAAAGCTACACTATTCCTGAGTGACATAGGCTATTTTTTAATCCCAAAAACGGGTCCTGTGGGTTGGTCCACGGGAGTGAAGCTGCGGGCAACAGCAAGTGTCTAATAAACGTCAATACAGTTCCACGGTCTTATGTTCACGAGGCACCGCACGACACGATTTGCGGTCACGATTTTTAATACACGACACTGCATACGGTTTGTCGTCCGTTCGTTTGTTCACTGTACACGATTCTCCAACGACCCTGCAGTGCACTTGTATTGTTTTATAAACGCGTGAGTGACAAAGAACGCGTGCGTGAGCCGTGCGGTGTGTCGTTTTGTCAAAAAGCGCATACCGGTTTTGTTCAGCCACTTAACGACACGGCGACGACATAGCGAGATCGACAACATAGCCTAAATACCGTATGAAAATCGTGTCGCTTGTGGTGCGGTGTCGTGCAATGAAGAAACGGTCCATACAAATATATGGAGCTCTGAATTGTGACCACATTTTGCGGTGTCGTGTGTCGCGTCGTGCACAAACGGCCGAACTTGAATACTTAAAAAAAATACGGAGTGACTATTTGTCCGGGTACTGGATGAATAAATTATATTATTCGTACATTTATTCAATTTTTTTTTTAATTAAGTATGAATTGCACTCTAATGGATAAAATAAAATTAAAATTAAATTAGTCGTCCGGTAAGTATTAGTTGTCAAAAAAAATAGTTTTCCGATTATCGGATTACCAGATAACCTTTTAAGGCTGTTGCTAGTCGTCAAACTTCGTTTTAGCAATTGCTTGTGAATATGGAAGTATCGAAGTATATTCATTTTTTTTACCTGATAAAAAAAAACCTATCTCCCAGGGTATCAAGAACCTAGATGACAGAAAGGAGCGAGCGCAGTATAGCGCGAGCGACGATATTTTTGACAGAAAACGAGAGACAATTAAAAACGCGAGCGAAGCGAGCGCGAGCGCGACGAGCGCAGCGAGGAGCCAGAATGCAGCCAGAATGCAGAATGCCATATAATCATAAAAAATTATTCGTCCGACTTCTGTACGAATAATAATAAATTGTTCGTCCAGTACCCGTATTAATAGACTCAGCCTAAAAAATAACCTAACCGATAGTGTTTTGTTATTTCAGGTACCTGAAGACGTATTGGTTCTACCTCTCCTGATGTTGCACGGTTGGCCTGGATCCGTTCGGGAATTCTATGAAGCCATACCTATTATTACTGAATACTCTGAAGACAGAGGTTTTGCTGTCGAGGTCATAGTTCCCAGCCTGCCAGGATTTGGATTTTCTGATGTAAGCATTATTGTTTGGATTCCGGTTTATTAGATTGTGCAAATATGTAATCACGAGGCATGACATTAAGCTTTGATTTGACTCCAGTATGGTGTAAAGATAAAATAAACGACAGGAAGTTTTGAACTTTAATGTAAGAAGATCTTTATAAAACTGTATTTTAACGACTTCAAGATATTTTTATGTCAAAATTATGCAAATTAACTAAATACTGATTAGCTGGGTGATACCTAGCGAATAAAGTAGTGTAACATTAAAGAAATACTATTGCATAGAAATAGCCAGAAGTTTTGTATAATTTTTGGACCTCATTGAGAAATCCAATATACTTACCAATTTTTTTGGGTTGTCATTTTTTTTTTAGGGAACGACCCGCCCAGGTTTAGGAGAAATAGAAATGGCAGCAGTTCTAAGAAACCTCATGCACAGACTTGGATTCAAGAAGTTTTATGTGCAAGGCGGCGATTTTGGAGCTTTAATCGCCAACAATATGGTCACTTTCTATCCTGAGGTAATTATTGTCTACCATATTGTCAACTGACTTCTGCAAGCGGCTTCGAAGTTTAGGCAAGGTTGAAAATTATCCCGAGGTAACTTATTCCCGGAATAAAAGTATTCTATGTGCTATTCCTGAATCCTAATCTATCTCTGTGCCAAATTTCATCCAGATCCATCCAGCCGTTTGAGCGTGAAGAAGTAACAAACACACATACACAATATTAGTGTGATTGGCTCTTGTTTGACCACTATCTCACTTGATGGCTAGCGATAATGTGGTCGGTGATAGAGCACGTTTACTTATAAGTAAAAAAATAAATAAATAAAGTAACCAATTCACTCTAAAAAACCACAATTGACAAATATTTTCTATTTACAGGCAATCCTTGGCTACCAGACAAATTTCCCTCTTTCTCTAGCTCCAGGTCCGTTAATAAACTATGTGGTTGGTTCCATCAACCCATCACTCCAGTCATTGGTCGTAGATCCAGCTCTAGCGGAAAGGATGTACCCAATCCTAACCGTTGTGCTAGGACTGACCGAAGAAAATGGGTACTTGCACGTGCAAGCTACTAAACCAGACACAATTGGTAAGTTCTTACATTTTAAATGCTTAGGTTCAGGACTCGCTGTATTGTAACAATTTTGATTATGGATATTAGGGTATCCGAGTATTTTAAAATACGAGTTGAGGCTGTATCTTGAATTACATCACTAGAGAATCTGTGTACATTAACACAATTATTTTAGTTAGTAAAATAAAATGAAATGGCCCGGTCTTGGATGGAGGGTTAATTGAATAAAAAGTATTTGGTATTTGTACCTCTAAGCTACCACAAAACATAGTAGGCCAACTAATCTCTACTTAATTAAGTATCTCGAAGTTGAACCTTTTTGCGCTACTGTAGCGGGTGATCATAAGATTTATATTGGCAGGGGCATCATACGCCACTGTAGGCTATAATAGGCCTGAGACGCCACCATGGCCTATGGAAGGCCATCGTTGTCCGCTGTGCTACGTAAGGCGCCGATTCCCTTGAGTAGCTGATTTTCAAATGAGAATCACGTCAAAATGGCTAGTCGTAATTTTTTGAAAAAAATATATGTTATATTAGACTATTTTCTTGATAATTTGATCTGAGCATTTATTCTTATAATATAGTGCAATTAATTTGTAAAGTTATGTCTAAAACGGACAAACACACGACAATCACACTAAAACCACTGGGCGTATTTTAATGAAATCGACACCATCTCAAAGACAATTTAATTATCTACATTTTGATCGGAGGCTTTTTTTTTAAAGTCTAAGAATAATAAGGAAAGTAAAAAAAACTACTAAATTTTGGGCCGCGCAGGTGTAAACCGAGTGCGCGTTTTGTTCCCTCAAGGTCGTTGGCGTTAGTCGTCGTCTTAAGCCCACGATATTTTCTTTCAGGTATCGCCATGTCCGACTCCCCAATGGCTTTATTCGCATGGTTGATGCAGGCAGTTTCTAGTGGCAGTCGCAAATCGTACAAGTTAAGGGCTGATGGAGGTCTACACGAACTATACACCCCCGAGGCCCTCATTGATGGCGTCATGTTCTACTGGACGGAGAATAAGTTCACTACGGCTGTCAGATTATATGCCGAGTCTATTAATAAGAGGACTTTTGGAATGGGAATTGGCTCGTAAGTATAACGAACTTGATTTTTTTGCTGTTTTATCACCTGTTAGGAGCTTATTTACGCCGGCCGCTTTAGGCAGTCCACTTCAATGCCGTGTTTCATGTTTATATTGAAGTTAGTAAAAGATTAGAATCAAAAGAAGTACGATAGTCCAGGCAAATTAGGGGTTTCATGTCGGAATGAGAGACTTAAATGAAAAGATACGTTATTTTCAATAATTCATATTGAAAATAACGTAATATTTAATAAAAAATGCAAATTATTTAGAATTATATATTTATCAATAATTTATAAACTTTATACGGCGTGTTTTTAATCGGGACTACAGGTTGACCTCGAATGATACTTTAAATAGTTAAACTCCGCGCGCTCTGCCTTCTATTTCGAAAATGGTTCAAAATATAAAAAAAATGTTTTAGTAGAGAATTTAATCCAGTAGTAGTTGTAGAGAATTTAATCTTCTACAATATTTAGAAAAATACAAGTAGTATCAAACCCATAGGAAACGAGATATTTGCAATAAATGTGTAAAGAAAGGATTTTTGACCTTTGACCTTGGAATAACTGTAGTCGCGGACACCCTACGATAAGTAGGTTTTGAGACAAGTTTTACGGTGCCAAAATAAAGGTATATACAACTGTATAGCTGACTACCTATCTCTCATTCCGACAGACTTGCCGTCATTTGACTAATTTTCTTGGACAAAGAATAAAACTCTTTGAAAATTGCTCTTGCTTACTGTTTCTTGTCATTGCAAAATACTGAAAGAAGCTTTTGACATGTGCTCACAACAATCATGGACTTTTGACACTGATATTTGACCTATAGCAGTTCCATTGTTGCTCCAATCGTACTCCATTTAACTGAATCTCACCTTCTTTAACAGCTAAGCCCTTTTTTTTTTGGGTGTGAAATCATCCAATGACTTCTCCCGCTCTGGGTGAGGCGGGAGGGTGTGTCAGACTTTTACTGACTAAAACACACCCGTGCTCCTTCAGTTGCTTGAGCCAGGGCCGCGGAACAGCTAAGCCCTAAGCTGCGAATATGGCATCTACTCTGAGTGCAATCTGAAAAACGTTTGCTAAAAGTATATTTTTTTCTGTTTTCAGAATCCCCACTGAAGTACCAACATGCACGGTTCACGCCAAAGATGAAATTATCTACATGTCACCAGCCATGCTCAAGTTGAAATTCCCGAACTTACTTTGTTCCATACCGCTTGATAGTTATGGTCACTTCTTCGCACTGGAGTCCCCTGATGTGTTCTCAAAAGTTGTCCTGAACGCTTTGGTTGAATTTAGAGCATATCATGCAAAGAATAACAATGTAAATCGTATTGAATTATAATTGTTATCGTATCGGAGACGAACTTGAATGATTTTAATTTAAAAAACTACGACGTCAAAGAAGCCCTTAACACCCATTTTTATTTAAATCGAATAGCATGTTTAAATAAAAAAAGACAAAATACCCGACTGATTTTACGTCTTTTTAGTTTGCTTTTTAAGCAGTTGGGTTTTTTGAACTTTTTTTATTTATAACTTTTGAATTAACATTTTTTTATTCGAATTAGGCACATTTAAACATATAAGTGTTATATATTTTTGAAATCACCTCTTGAAACCCTTTAAGTTGATATCACACACGATGGCATTGGATGAAAAAAAAAATTGAGCCTCCACAATATGGCGCCCAAAAGCCGCCATTTTTCTATTTAGTAATTTTAATGTTGCTAGTGACACTCGCAAGGTTAAGACGAATCGATCGACGTACGAATCATCAAAATCGGCCAACGCATTTGTTCTCTGGAACGCCACATAGGAACAAATATTCATACATAGACTGATAAACACATTACTCTCCTTCGGTGGTCGGGGAAAAAGCAACCTGAATAACATATTTTATTATTTACACTGCATCACTGTACTAGGTAGCCAACAAGTTTAGTTTAAAAAAAAACACATCCTGTGATCTACAAAACAAACTATGTGTGCAGATTAAAACATTGAGGTATTAATGATTAAAATGAATTAAAGTGGTCAGCGCTGTATAGGGGATATTTGCAATATTAGCGACATCACAAAGTGTGTATTTAACCCTTTTATTATAAATGAATTAAGAATATTTTCAAATCGAGTCGAGTGGTAGGAAACCATTCGCGGTCTATATCGGGCGTAGGTACATATCTTGCCTGTGACCTACAAAACAAACTATATGTGTGCGGACTAAAATATATTAAAGTGAACACTGCTGCCTATGGACATCTGTAATACCAGGGACAACAGAAGTGTGTTAAGTACCCTTTTTTTAAATGAATTAAGAATCTTTTCAAAACCTGAAACAAAACCTCCTTCATTTTTTGGAGATAGTGGTCTAAAAGCTTGAACTCGCCTCTCAATAGATGAAAGCTGGGCCATCTCAAAGTAAATATCGTGGCTATTTGATGGCTATTGAATTAAATAACGATATGAATAAAAAAATATCAATCGCCACTGAAATAAATTCTCTGTTTATCTTCCTCTTTAAGATTAACGTGCGAGACGATGTTATGTTCTAAACCGTATAACCATGTTTGATAGCTCAAAGCGTGTACGTTGAAGATGGAACATATCCCACTAAACTGCTTTTATTTTATATACTGCAGTATTAGCAATAAAAATCGATGGGTTAGGTTTAATAGGCTTTGAGCTGAATGGCTAGATTTAGATACATAAAATTTATCTACTTTACGATCGGTTTTATTTAGTCCTATGATGTCAGTGCACTTAATATATAAGCGATTAACTTCATTTTGATGTAAAGTGAACAAAATTTAGCATGATGTATACCGTGATTGTTAGAATTACTTTCTGTGTTGTCCAGTACATCTTATTACTAGTGTGTCTGTATACCTAAAAAAACCTTTTTACAAATAATGCAACCGACTTCCAAATAAAAACACTACAAAGTGAAAAATAATTTCAATTTCGGAAGTCGGTGTTCCTGTTTTGTTTTGGAAGTCGGGTGTATTTTTATGTAAAAATGTTTATTTTAACTTTTTAGTTATGGTGCATAATGAGCAAGTTCTATAGTAAGGTACCCAAATGCCCAGAGCTATGCCAGAATAGATTACGCGAATAGCATAAAACTTGAACATAACCGGTGAAATGATAGTGTATCAGAGTGAACTGTACACATCTGCGTACAGGTGACCTGTACTTTGAGCGTACCGGCATGATGTTATGTTATAAAATGGCGTAAACAATAAACAGACATGCGATTGCAGCAATCCCCGAGAGATTTGCCATTGTATAATGAAGAGTTCTATTATACATCTCCTAAGTTCTTCATCAGATCTTCACCAAATTTAAATGAGACCAATTCAGGTACAAACTCTTTCAAACAACTAAAAACAATTCTAAGTAGGTCCACAATTGACGGTGAAATCGGCGAAAATACACAAAAAAAAAACTTACTGCTGAACATAGAATCTTCTCCTTTTTGGAACGTCGGTTAAAAATACTGTTCGGCATTGTTAAGAAATGGGCGAGTTTTTCTTATCTTGCATAGGAAATATTTACGAATCAGTTTAACGGTGTTAACATTTTGTAACAGACCGTGATACAATAATAAAACCTCCTCCTTTATGGAAATTAGATTAAAAACTATCCAGTTTCGTATTGATATTTTTTTACCGTCTACATTCACAGAATCTACCTTTCATAACAAAAAATAGCTGATATACAGAGCTTCAACAGTAGGCACACTCAAAGTTACATCATCTAAACGATTAGATCGATTCTGATTTATTCAGACTCAATCCATCCACTGTTGTGAATGTTATGACACAGCCCAGTCATCCGTCAAATAAAAAATACAGGCCTTCAGTTATTCTCGTTTATTTAGGTTAGTAACTAAATAATTGTAATTTACGTCTGTCGTAAAAACATGCAAAGAGCCTGCGTACGAACTTGCCTTGTGTAAGAATTTAAAAGAATGCTGTAAAAGGAAAAATGAGAGCAGATTATTTGTGATCGCAATAAATTTCTCAAAGCCTAACGGAGTTCGCTTGAAGCTTGCTGGATCCCTTTTAAATTGCCTTTTTGCTTTTACGGACAATTAAATCAAAAGCATTTTTAAACTGCCTAGAATGTTGGCGTATTTGCTTACATTAAAAGTGGACTATATGGGCCGTGTCGGCCATTATTGTAGCAAACGCGGTTCGTTAGCGCGGGCTCTGTAGTCTGGATTGTGTACGCTCAAATTAGTTCGGATTAGCCCATCAACAAATGCATTTTATTGTTCGAATACTTATTAGATTAATGGCTTTTTGGGAAATATATGACTGGGATTAGCATATTTTTTATGACCATTAGTCTGGTTTTTAAACCCATACTTATGCCTTGGCCCGTATTTTCAACCGACTTCAAAAATGAGGTTCTCATATCGACTATGATTTTGATGTGTTTATTATGCAATTACGCCGCCAATTGTGGACCGGTTTTGAAAATTCTTTTTGTGTTTGTAATGGTATATTCCCGAGGTGGTCCCATTGTCACCAAGTCAGAATTTGATGATGGGATCTCATGGAAATCGAGGGAACTCCTCAAATATTATTAAGTATTTTCATCAACAATGCAAACATTTGCACTCAGAATATATCATTTTGTGATGTGGAACTGATAAAGAATACCACAGATGGCCACTGGCACTATGATAAGTATGTCACGGGTATGAGACATTTTGGATAGTTAACCAACTATGATGAAGCATATACTTATAAATAAATGGTACTGATGAAGATGGTACCATCGAACTGTACTGATGATGACGCCGGATGGTAGGCACTGGAACTCCGAAATAAAACAATGTATCCTATGGTGTTTATTATTGATTACCATGTAATAATTTGAGGTACCAAAACCAAAAACGGAAAAATTAAACACTTTACACACTAAATAGCGACAAATAACTTTCTTTTCCGAAGTCGGTGTCGAAAAACGAAAAACAATAGGCACCGAAGACACCGACTTACCAAAAGTTTTTAGGACGATTGAGCTGTAAGTACTCATTCAGTCTGATTTTGTATGCATTAAGCTCTACTCAAATCTGACGGATTTGAAACTAAATAATCCATCAGATTCAAACAGAGATCAACGTTTGGGCATCGTTCTATCCCATAAAGTTTATCTGTTGGTGGTGCCAAAAGGATGATGGTGAAAAGGGATATTATCTTGATAGTCCGAAGACTCGCGTCCGTGTAAGCCCAAGCAGGCACTTGAAATAAATTGTTTTTTTTTTTTTTTTATAGTAGTTATGTTAATTATTATTTATTCTGCATATTTCAAGCAGAGATGAACATTTTGAAGATCAAATAATCACAGAAAATACCTATGTATCATAAAACAATCAAACTTGATTTTTGAAGACATAAAGTATTAATTGTAAGTGTTTTTGCATCTACAATTCGACAGTATTTTCTTCAGCAACGCCAATAAATTACACAACTTTCATTAGCAGTCACTTATGACAAAAACGTTTCATCTATACTTTCTAATTACTTACTAATATTAGAGGTAAAGTTTGTGAAGTTGTGTGTTTGTGACGTTATAGGGGGTAATCTCTGGATCTTCTGAACCGATTTTGAAAATTCATTCACCAGTAGAAAGCTACATTATCCCTGAGTGACATAGGTCATAAATAACTTTCAAAAAAATTGCAGTAACGTAACCCAAAGTAGCAAAATGTTTTCTATAAAATTCATTCTTTGGCGTGCGCTGAGAAAAATATTGATGCTACATAGAAATAATGTACTACATGATTAAAGTACTCATTATTACCTACAAAAAAGTTTGGGAAAGAATACAGCTAATTATCATAGTTAAGTCACAATAGCAGCTTTAATGTTCTAAATTTTAATTAGATCGCCGGTAGAAACAAAAGTTGTTTACATTCGTATTGTAGTATAATATTAATTGTTATTCAAATAAATAGTTTAACAAATTGGTAGGTAGGTAGGCAAGGTAGAGTAGGTAGGGTAGGTAGGTGGTAGTTAAGTAGCCAGATAACGGGAGCGAAGTCGCGGGTGTCAGCTAGTTTTTAATATTTATGATCCTCAAGTGGCCTGCCTTATACTGAGAATATCCTCAAGATATTCGCTGAAGGTCATACAGGTCTACGTCCCAACCTTGGCACACCCCGACGACAAGGTAGAGACCATGCATGAGGATATCTCCAGAGCCATGCATGGTTTCAAAACTCACTTCACCGTTGTCATGGGGGACTTCAACGCGAAACTGGGCAAACGAGACGAGGATGAGCTGCAAGTGGGGCAATTTGGAGTTGGACGACGGAACCACCGGGGTCACCTACTGGCCAGTTTTATGGAGAAGGAGAGCCTCTTTATGATGAACTCCTTCTTCAAAAAGCGTGAACACAAGAAGTGGACCTGGCAGAGTCAGATGGTGCAATAAAAAATGAGATCGACTTCATCATGTCATTTTCAAGAGTCATCACGAATCGTCTCGCGCGCAGGTTTGACGATTTCCAGCCTCCCGACCAAGCCGGATTCCGAAAAGGCTTTAGCACCGTAGACCACATTCATACGCTGCGGCAGGTTATACAGAAGACCGAAGAGTATAGCCTGCCTCTCTGTTTAGCGTTTGTGGACTACGAGAAAGCCTTCGATTCGATCGAGACTTGGGCTGTACTGCAGTCTCTCCAACGGTGCCAGATCGACTACCGATCTCCGACCGAACCGAACCACCGAACCGATCTTTCGACGATGTAAACAGTGCTCTCTCAATTGTTACGGATTGGTTTACAACAAATAACTTAGTTCTCAATTCCAAGAAAACGCAATGTATAAAATTTGCTTTACCAAATGTTGGAAATCTAGGACCTAACATCGTGTTAGATAAAGAGGTGCTTGAAACTGTGGGCTCGGCAGTTTTTCCGGGCATAACAGTAGATGCCAAACTTCAGTGGGGCCAAGATATTTCAAGTCTAGCGGGAAGGCTTAGCTCGGCCGCCTACGCTGTCAGGAAAGTAAGACAATACACTGACGTTGATACTGCTCGATTAGTCTATTTTAGTTATTTCCATAGCATTATGTCCTATGGCATTCTGCTGTGGGGCAAAGCCGCTGACATTCAAAATGTATTTGTTCTTCAAAAACGAGCAGTTCGAGCAATTTACCAGCTAGGTGCCAGAGTTTCTCTAAGAGATTTTTTTAAAGATATTGGTATTCTCACAGTGGCATCACAATTCATCTTCGCCAATATCTTATATATTAGGCAAAATATACACTTTTACACTAAAAACAGTGATATTCACAATATTAACACCAGAAATAAGGACAAATTACGAGCTCCTTTTCACCGGCTTCATAAGGTTCATAACTCATTTGTTGGGCTTGGTATAACCTTTTATAACAAGCTACCCTCTGTTCTTCTAGATTTGCCTTTTAATGCGTTTAAAGTTAAAGTAAAATCAAACCTTTGTTCAAAGGCATACTATTCTATTAACGACTACTTAAACGATAAAAATAGTTGGTCGCTGTGATTAACTCAAGACAATGTTTGTGTTCTTTCTCCAGAATTAGTTTACCTACTGACAGGTTATATGAGTTATATAATTGTTTTTTTTATTTTGACAGTTTATGTCAATTTATTTTAATTTAATTGTCATATTATTGACATAATCGACTCACTACAATGTTTTTTTTTTTAATGAGTTGTATTGCAATATGTGGTTAGCTAGCGACCTCGTCGGTGGATCATCTATTATTCTTGCCTAACTGTTGATTATTTTTTACTTCGATGGTCCTAGTTTATCATAATTATGTGACTTCGAGTTACAGCTGTATTAGCTATATGTAGGCGGGCACGCCCTTTATGCCTGGAGGCTTTATAATTAGAGTACTAAGTTCCGTTTACGTTTTTATTTTAGTTTTTATTTTCGCTTGAGTTAAGATTTCGATGTTTTTGTTGGTATATTGGCGTGTGCTAGTTGTCATTATGGCAAATATATTTTGTTTGAATTTTTTGTGTTGAGTAATGTTAATTATTTGCATACTATTGTATAGAATCAAGTTTTGTTTTTTTTCTAACTGAACAGACAGCTGTGCTGCTGGGGAGTTTGTTGCGCCACTTCTTCTTCCCAGCAAAAGCACTAGGAAGTGGTGAAGGGTGGGCGTTTTTGGGAGACTGTCTTATGTAATTTTGACGTTCGGAAAGTGCTGATTCTCAGCCTAGTTTGAATAAATTACTTTTGAATTTTGAGTTTTTGAATTTTTTAGAACGCTACTATGTCAGTCCGTCTTCAGGATCAGACCTCGAAACCAATTCTTCTTCGGCGCGGCGTGAGACAGGGAGACGTCATTTCGCCGAAACTGTTCACTGCTGCGCTGGAGGATGTCTTCAAGGTTCTGGATTGGAAAGGGCTTGGCATTAACGTTAATGGCGAGTACATCACTCACCTTCGGTTTGACGACGACATAGTGGTCATGGCTGAGACCATGGAGAGCCTCAGTACAATGCTCGATTACCTCAGTAGAGCCGAAAGAGTGGGTCTTAAAATGAACATGGACAAAACCAAGGTCATGGTGAATGCCCATGTTACACGCACTCCTATCAAGGTCGGAGACTCTACACTCGAAGTTGTGGGCGACTATGTCTACCTGGGACAAACGATCCAATTGGGTAGGGCCAACTTCGAGAAAGAGGTCAACCGTCGTATCCGACTCGGCTGGGCAGCGTTCGGGAAGTTCCGAGGTATCTTCTCGTCTAACTTACCACAGTGTCTCAAGACGAAAGTCTATGACCAGTGTGTTTTGCCAGTGATGACATATGGCTCTGAGACGAGGTCGCTTACAATGGGCCTTATCAGGAAGCTTACATTCACTCAAAGGGCAATGGAGAGGGCTATGCTCGGAGTTTCCTTGCATGATCGAATCAGAAATGTGGAGATCCGCAAGAGAACCAGGGTTACCGACATAGCCCGAAGAATTGCCAAACTTAAGTGGCAGTGGGCAGGGCACATTGCTCGCAGAATGGATGGACACATTCCGAAAAGTTCTGGAATGGCGACCGCGAACCGGAAGACGATACGTTAGAAGGCCTCCCACTAGGTAGACCGATGACCTGGTTAAGGTGCTGGGTGCGAGACGCACGGGATCGGTCAATGTGGCGACGCCTGGGGGAGGCCTAAGTCCAGCAGTGGACGTCTTTCGGCTGAAATGATGATCCTCAAGTTATATAATTCAAGAAATCTGTGAATAAGCCGACCAAAATAATGAAATTATAATCAATATTAAGTTATGGAACATTAGAATATTTTAGAACATTGTAGTTAGAAAGGATAATTGCATGCAGAATGCCCGCTACAGATATCATGATCCAAATGTCCAGATTATCAATTATTTAATTAACTAGATCGACCTAGAACGACCACCATATGACTCCAATAGTCGATAATGGTTAGTCGATCTCTCACGAATGTGCTCAGTCAGCGACCAACTTTCACTAGATACTAATGTAGATTTATTGGCCTTCTATTGGGCAAATTGCCATTAACAATACGAGGCGTTGGATGAAGTATCCATCGCTATTATGATAATTATTATTACGTATGTAAGTTCTTGTGTGGACAGTTTTATAGCCACATGGCCTGTTAGCATTATTAATGGATCTAATTGACTTTTATGACTCTTGTTCGATTTTTGAAGATTGGAAGTCAAGATTTGGCAGTGTACTTATTTTTTATATTTTTATTATTTAATGATATTTTAATACAGAGGTGTTACTTAATTCTAAACTCGCCAAACTTTTACGTTTGATTGCGAGAGGCAAATATTAAGGACAATTAATATTATGGACATACAATTATTTTAAGAGCAACTCCAGTTCATCATCTGCCTAGCCTTTTTCCCAACTATATTGGGATCGGCTTCCAGTCTTACCGGAATCAGCTGAGTACCAGTGTTTTACATGGAGCGACTGCCTAACTGACCTCCACAACCCAGTAACTGGGTAACACGGTACCCCTTGGCAAGACTGGTGTCAGATCTCAAGCTTCTGACTACCCGTAACGACTGTCAAAGCTCTTCAAATGACAGCCGGGACCAACGGCTTAACGTGCTTTCCGAGGCACGGAGGAAACTCGGTATGTTGAAATGGTCACCCATCCACGGACCAACCTCGTCAAGCGTTGCTTAACCTTGATGATCGACCCGTGCGGCTGTTATTATTTAGCCACGAGCTCCTCCAAGAGCAACTTCATTTAGTTACTGAAATTTTAATCCATTGATTACGTAATTTCATTTATAAAGAAACGATGAGCTTGGTGTCTTGGGTTAGGTCTTCACGTTAAGAAAATTATAATTGGGTTTTTCCCCAAGGAACTTCTCAACAGTAGCCCGGCGCTAGGATTTGTACCCATTTGGTGGCAATCCGTTTGCCGCCTATTACAGACATTAACATAATTGGCCAGATGTTGTTGTAGGTACTCTATCCTGCTTAATCCCTTGGGAAATACGGGCGTAATGTTGTGTTTGTTCATGTTCATTATAAACGCGACTAGGTACAGTTCAAACAAAAACAACTGCAAACGCGAAAGTTGTTTACGTAAATTAGTTTAGGAGACTTCACAAATAGAGCCAGTGGCGCACGCAACAATGTAGCATAAATTAATTAAACGACCGAGCTTCCAAATAAAAATAACACGAAGTAAAAACTCGGGTGCGGTCCCCACAATGTCTAATGCAAAAGTACTTTACAAAAGTATTTTAATTTTCAATACAGTTCATTTTCTATTCGTAACTTTATGTGGGTCAGTGCCACAGAGGATGGAAAAGCCAGATGTCCCCTGACCCTTTTTATCTATACTAATTTGTAAGTTTGTATGTTTGTAAGTTTGTATGTAGGGGGTAATCTCTGGAACTAATGAACCAATCCTAAAAATGAATTTTTCACTGGTAGAAAGCTACATTATTCCTGAGTGCTATAGGCTATATAACATCACGCTACGACCAATAGGAGCAGAGCATAAATGAAAAATGTTGAAAAAACGGGAAAGAATATTACTTTTTGAGGTATAGGGTAGGTGTAGGGTAGGTGCGTAGCCAGTTGACGGGAGCGAAGCCGCGTGGGATAGCTAGTTTTGTATAAAAATGAACTAATGCCCATGTTTTCGAATTCACTATTGAAATATGTACATAAAAATAAGATTTTCTTATTAAAAAAGACAAGACGCCTCAAAAAATTCCGAAATTGAATTTTAAGAAGTATGGCCCTTTCGAACATAAACCTCTTTTCTATGCGGCCACCTTTAGGCCACCTCTGTTCTTTTACATGCTCTGTGGCCAGTACAAAACGAGCTAACCATTTGAATTTGGAGCGTATGTTTCAAGGATAATGGTATTCTGAAAGGGAACCAGTAGATCGGACATTTATGTGTCAAACTGCGAGACCCGAGTTTGGAAGTATATTATGTATGAGCGCCTATGGGGCAGAAAGTTTTCTTTTGGATATTCAGCCAATTTTTCTTTTGTTAAAAGTTTAGGAATGATGCTATGTCGATGGATTTTTTTAGTAATGACGAAAGAAGAAGTTTATAATAATGATCTGGAATTTTGGTTTATTTTAGAAGACGTATCAACTGAAACAGTTGGGTAATACCAACCCGAATAGATACAAGGAAGGTACGAAAATTCGTAAAGCATCCAAGATTGGGTAAACTATATGAATTAATTACTTAAATAAACAATCGGAGTGGAACAAACTGCGGAAGTACAAATATTTGTCCCAAAATACGAACCCGGCCTCGGGCATAAACTGGCGAACAGTTTGGAAATCACTTCATAGTTATCGATAAACTTTAAACTATAGACGAAGCTAATCAAAACGCAGTATAAGCTGAAGAGTTTACAATCAGTTCACAACAATCGAGTGTAATCGTCTGTCCGACCGTTAACAAGGCAATCATCGATTCTCGGGAACAAAACAACTCGATTCAAAAGAGAATGGCCACTTCCATTCCGAGTTCATGGAAAATATATTTCGAGGTAAAGAGGATGCCTCCGGTCATTGTAACTCACGTGGAAATATTCGTTTTCGTATTCATACCGAAAATCGCATTTCCGTAGGAGCGGTTGCTATGAAAAGGACATGACCATAGCGTAGACACTTACAGAAGACTAACTCGCTATTTGACGTAGGTACTTGGATTGTTGTGCATTTACAGGTATTATTTAGAAAATAAATATTTATGCTTCTCGTTTTTGGGTGTTTTATTTGTTAGTAGATATTTAGGTACGAGGAAGTAAAACAGAAAAAAAAAACAATTTTATTTCATTCCATTTTGCCTTCAGAAATTCACAACATTCTCAATCTATGTTCGCGAATTTTCGATCTAGGTACAAAGTAGAAATAAATGAAATATGAGGTATGTTCCTTACTAATGATTAAGTAGAAAAAGTTAAAGCAACTTGTGTACTCTTCTGTCTCCCATTTCCATGCGAGATTACGATCCAGCGATTAGTTGCGGCGATAAATCCCCCGTTGGAGTGTTGCGAATTGTGATTCAGTTCCCTCTAACTAACTGCCGAAACGGTTGTTGTGGCCATAGATGGACACAAGTCTAATGAATGAGTACACTGGGATTTTAGGTTTTATGCCTACTGAGGTCGCTCGCTTATTAATGGTGGGCTCGTCCGATCGCTTTTTATTTTGATGTGTCGTTTGTTGTGGCTTGCTTTGCGGCTTGAGCTACTAAGTGAAATATTTGTTAGTTTTAAATTGAATTAGTAAGTCTGGGTATAAATGGTTCAATAACATTTCATCAAAACACCATCGACAATATTTTAGTTCAAAACCAACGTTTCGTATACATTTATTTCACAAACAACTCATTCCACAAATGTTTTATTTTATAAACACTCGCATTACAAACATTTGTTTGGCAAATGCTTCTCTTTACAAATGTTTTCGGTAATATTTATTTATTTATACATTTTTCATTTAACATTTAGATTATTTTGGAAAAATCACGTTTGTACTAAATATAATATTATAATAAATTTTCTAAACCAGTCACAAAGTGATCTAAAACGGTGTAACGGGTGTGTTTGCATAATTTCATAGAACTTTAAAGTTGTTTGCACATCGTCACCGACGCTGCGGGAAGTGCAACCTCTTCGCCCTTACGTAACAAAGGATAGGCAACCATGCTCCCCTCGGCAGCTTCGCCTTACTGGTAGTCTCTGGCGACCAGCCTCAGCCGCTACGGCTCGCGCCTCCGGTTTTATATAAACTCTGGGGGTAGCAGCCGACAGACTACGTGAAGTCGGGGTGCCCCAATTCGGTTTTAGAACCGATTCGAACTATTTTAACCATGAAGTGTCATGAACGAACGTGGAAGGGAGTGAATGATACGTCATATCAGGTTACCGACACACAAAATGGCGCGTTTCATGATCATACAAATAATAAGTCAATATGTGAAACGATTTTATTTCAAATGTTGTTATAAGAGATAAAACAAAAAAAAAATTGACAAATATTACGTTTTTAAAAAACGGTCAAGAGCGATTTGGACTCGCGTACCGAGGGTTCCGTGCCATCATATATAAATATTTATACATTTTGGGATTTGGTAAACGTCATTTATTAACATATATACAATTGATTATTCTAAAAAAAAAACAAACCTATATACAAATAGAAAAGGGAGACGGAAAAGAGCTCATTGTGCATCAAAAAATTCGTCCACATCGATGTCAAGGGGAAAAGTGCCCAGAACGCTGGCAGCATTGCCGCGTTGGTTGGCAATGCTGATTCTCTGGCCGAAGAAAAGGCCAGCCCTCTGGTCACGTGAAGAGTTGACGAGCTTTGTGCTAATTTCTCGAAAAAGTCGATGCGCACTCGGACCCCATGGACCTAAAGTTTCAACCCCAAACGGCTCAAACATATAACTTCCAGTAAGGTTGTTATATATGCGCCGTTTGAGGTTTTCTGCACCAGCAGCAGCCGCCCCAGCACAGCCCGCCGTGCTAAGAAGATGGGATGGCGCAAGGGTGTCGACACATGTTGCATCCCACACCAAAGGCCTACCCACCTTCCAAGGCATTATGGTCATCCCGTCTGGTCTCTTCCCATCGTCGCGTGCCAAGCCATTGGGTTCTAAAACAGCTGGCACCCCAGCGGTGACAAGAGCCCGACGTATGATGTCATTAATGCTGGCGTGCCGTGCTATCTGGCCAGCGCTCCTACTGCAGGATAGGCCATGGTGACCGAGGCGGTCGACTGCTTCACCACATTGACAACGATGTGGAGCTCCGCTAGGAGCACCCAAACGCATACACGTAGCGATCCGGAAGGTGTTGTCACTCAACATAGGTACTATGTTGAGTGACAACACCTTCCGGATCGCTTCCGGACGGTAGTGCCTGTAGCCAGAGGCCCGACTCCCACTCTCCCACAGCCAGCAGGCGGGCACGCTCAGCAGTATTGGTGAACGTATTTATAAGTTTATTCCGTACCAATCAGCAGAGCGGCTCATCCCACTGTCTCTGGGAAGATGGGTTCTCGGGCAACGCCGTATTCGGGCAAGCCACTTTCCAGGCGTACACTGCGTCGGTCGAGCACGGCACTTCAAAGTCAAACAGAGAAACACTGGGATTTTAGGTTTCATACCTACACTGTGGTCGCTCGCTTTTTGATGAGGGGCTCACTCGATCGTCTTTTATTTTGATGTGTCGTTTGTTGCAGTTCTACACTACCACCTGAAATATTGGTTGGCTTCCAAATTGGACTAACTACATAATGAGTATTATGCGTATCAGCTGGCTTCGCCCGCGTGAATGTCAAAAATTATCCCAAGGGAACATACTCGCGGGACAAAATCCTATGTGCTATTCCAGACTATAATCTATCTCTGTGGCAAATTTCATCCAGATCCGTCCAGCCGTTTGAGCGTGAAGAAGTGACAAACATACAAACACACACACACTCACTAACTTTCGCCTTTATAATAGTGTGACGATGGGTTCGCTCGATCGTCTTTTATTTTGATTTGTAATTTGTTGTGGCTTTGCGGTTCTTCACTACTAACTGAAATATTGGTTGGGTTTAAAATTGGATTAGTTAGTCTGCCTATTGGGTCGTTTTGTTGTGGTTTTCAGGTTTCGCTTGATTTAGTAACTCTTTATGTCTGTTACCTTTTCACGTCTTAACGGCTTAATGGATTTTGATATAACCTGGTATATATGTTGCAGCCATCTGATTAAATTAGCCAGCTGTTTGGAAGCCCAGACCGTTCATTAAACGCTGGCATACAATTAAATGGCTGCAGGACAGCTAGCCAAGTCATTGAGTGCAACGTTTGAACTTTTGAGCGAAGCGCAAAAACCTGAACTAAACTTTAATCACTCGGCTGAGTCTTGGTTAGTCATCTTTAAAGGGCTGACTTTCAATACGCCAAATTGTTAAACGTTGAATGAAGAATGTTCAATTAACTATCGGCCTAGGCGTACAATTAGCTGGCTAATTTAACCACATGGCTGCGACATATATAGACAAGAAACAGGTGTCTTTAAGGTGAGTACATTTTTATAGGAACGGTAAAGACGTAGTCCAATGTTTGAAAACAACACACTCAACTTTTCATGTTTCAGGAAAAAATTGTTTAGATAACAATCTACAACATAGCACGCAAAATTATTGCGTCATTTCCTGCAAGTCATCCCCAAAAATGAATTTCATCTCCGCACAATAATTATTGCTGTAATCCCTCACCACATTCTATCAACCTTACCTACAGAACGACCCTTAGGCAATTCAAGAAGCAAAATAAATCACCTTTGCTCCTAGCTTGACTAGTTTATTCCCCTCAACCGTTGTCCCCGAAAAGGGAAGCCCAATTTATCTCCTCGCCAGTACAAATTACCAACGGGAACAGCTAGATATACAGAACACGGAAATACCAAAGCGGGCACTGCTAGAGACGGCAGTATAAAAACTTTCCATGCGAATCACTCTTAACTCAAAAAAATTGACTGTTCATGACATTACTTAGGGGGGTCGAATCAAAGATCGATATGCCACCGCTAGTCTTATAGAATCATCCAAATAACCGCGATTCCGTACCGCTTTTATCGCGATACAGCTTCGATACAAACACGAAGTATTATTTGGCTACATTGTGTCTTCACAGTAGCCTTGCCGCGGCACCTGCACCCTACCTTGAGCTGATGTCACCTAAAATGGTAGCAATGTTGAAGCGGCCAAAATTAGCGATGCGAATCGCGCTTCTGAATCGATGCAAAAAAGTCGTCTTGGGCGGCCTCTCTTTGGATTTGATACATGTGCTCAGCGCAATTGCTCGGCCAGGAATATTAGCAATGGTTTTTAGTCTCTGTCAGGACGGCGTTCCTAGGTCTGTGGCTAGGTATACGGAGAGGGTTGAAACTGTTTGAGAAATGTTGTCATACGGACGTTTTGTGAAGCCGCCAGTTGACAAGGCGCTTATTCTTTCTTGTATGGCGACTGTACAGGCGTTTTATGTTTTTAGATAGTCAGTTTAGGTTTTGTGTTGGTACTTGCATTATTGAACAGCCTTTTGCCGTGTGCCTCTAAAAAAATATATTTATTCTTCTTTTAGTTATGACTGTACTACTCTGGTCTTTCGATAATGGATTTTTAAATATTCAGCACTTCTGTCCAATATCTTGTTACACCTTCTCAAACATTAAGCCTGAATCTATTTCTATTTGTTTAATCTATTCTTTGACTTCAAATGACCTTTGGCCAACCAGTGACGTCACAAGATCCAAGAACCCTATTACAGCCTTGATTTATTTATCACGTGCCGCTCAGTGCGGTTGCAAGGGCTTAAATTTAAATTAAGAACCTCAATTACTTTGATTGCCGGTCAAGTAGGTATTGCCAGAATTTCGAGGGAAAATGACTGTACAACAATTTCGTTTCGTTCTAATTGATGGACTTGGGCTCTGATTGCATTCAGTGAAAATTAGACTAGTGGGTACCTAACTAACTCAAACCTCAGATTTGAATTGAGTTTGGGAGTGAAGATGTTCCTATTTAAAAGTTACAAAAGGAAAATTGCTATTGTAAACTTTTACCAACTTCACATTTTCAACGTTCTGAAAAACAAATATTTACGTATTTGGTAGTAAAACGCGTCATGCGAAAGAGTTTGTAATAGATATACCACTATGTAAAAGAGTTGACGCTAGGAATATTTATACAGCTTCCTAAGCGATTGGAACGAAAACATTTTTATGTTACACTGTTTTTCCTGAACGGGTTCCACGAGTACGAACGAGTAGAAAAAACGTCTCTGCACTTAATCCGGCAGGAAGATAATACGCTTTCCAATATCTCCTATCGCAAACATTCGTATTTACAGTTACTCTGTTCACAGTATTGTCTTCCTTATTGCTATTTAAACAAAAAGGTCTATTGTTACCTAATGCCCTTTCAAGATTACATCCCAGTTGTTCTTGCCGACCTAAATACTGCTCGAACAAAGAAGAGATCGATATGAGCGTGCTTGAAAAGTTACTAATAGCTATTATCGTCTAAAACAGATTTAAACTTCACTTAGGACGCAAAGTAAAGTAATACTTTATTAAACGTGACTGTACCGAAATTGCTTCCAAAGTTCTCAAAGTTACCAGTTTTAACGGTGGTTAGTGTATCGTGTACGGTAGATGACCGCAGCTCTCTGCGTCTGTCCTGATTGCTGATTTCCATGAAAATTACGGCCACTCGGTTTGAGCTTGTTTCTGGCCAGTACTTATCTACTTTGGCGCAGTGTTTGGCATTTTGGATCATCATTTGAAATTCATGGTAGGGTTTGGAGTTAGAAGATGCTTTGACAGATTTGGGCAGTTCCACATTGATTTATCTGTTAAATTACCATGTTTTGATATTCAACAAGACTATATTTGGTTTAGCTAATAGTTTTTAAGAGCAGTGGTGGGCCAGTGGTAACGGCTTATGTTTTAATCTAATAGCAGTACACCGCAGACTACCCCCTTTTTTACTCCTTGTTTTTTCAGTCCGTCCAAAGGTTGTCTAATAGACATCGCTGTCAGCGATAAGACCGCCTTTGTACCCGTATAAATAAGTTTTCCTTAAACTTTAATGGTGTACAAAAAAGTATATTCCATTCTACATTTAAAAGTAACGTGTAAATTATTTCATCACCACTGCTCTTAAAACGGTGAAGAAAAAAAAACATCTTGAGGAAACCGGCATGCCCTAGAACTAAGCACTCGAAGACGTGTGACATCAACCAACCCACACTGGGCCCGTTTGGTGGATTAAGACCCATTACCTCTCGCACAGAGAGGATGCCTGTGTCTCAGCAGTGGGAAAACTGTAAGGCTGATGATAAATCGTTTTGTTAACTTCTAACATAATTTCATACCTGTGTTCCTCGGGTTAGGTAGGGTTAAGCAGAGGTGTCTTTTAGAACATATACATTTCACTATGTTTAATTGGCATAATTATAATAGGGATAGAATCTATTCTGCAACAAGGTACAAGTCCAGACTTCGGACTGCTACTGAAAAATTACAATGATGATGATGATAAAACCCAATTATACTACTCGAAAGCAATTAATTCTGAACTGGATTCTGCCAGCGGCTTCGCCCGCGTGAAAAAAAAAGTTTGACTGGTAGAAAATGCCTATGGCATTAAGTCCGCCTTTGTAATTATGTGTGCATGAAGTATTAAATAAATAAATAAAAGTATTTTATCATCCCAAGGGAACATTGTACCGGTATAAATTAAGTCTATGTGCTAATCCAGACTATAATCTATATCTGTGCCAAATTTCATCCAGGTCCATTCAACCGTTCTAGCGTGATTGAGTAACAAACGTACATCCACACTCACATCCATCCAAACTTTGGGTCCGCGCCCACTCGACCCACTTAAACTCGACCCGAAGAATAATGCCTGGATATTTCTGTTTTGATTGACGTAAAAACGTCAATGTATAGTCAGACAAAAAAGTGTCGAATTAACGCTTGCTCCACAGAGAGTGTGAAATTTAAATAATTTTTGGATAAATAAATCAATAAGTAAACAAGTAAATTTTTCACATCACATCATCAACCTACTAATGTTCCCACTGCTGGGACACAGTCCCCCTCATTGTGAGAGAGAATGGGCCGTAATCCACCACGCGGGCCCAGTGCGGGTTGGTGCATGTCCCATGTCTTTGAATTTTTGGTTCTTGGACATGCCGGTTTCCTCACGATGTTTTCCTTCACCGTTTTGAGAGCAGTATTGATGAATTAATTTACACAAAGTAAAGCGCCTGACTGGTCTCAAACCCACGACCTACTACTTGTAAGTTGCGGCCGATACTACTGGGCCACCACTGCTCTCACTCAGTAAGTACTTATCTGTTTTATATAGCATACTCTTTGTATTTCGTAGTAAAAATCACAGATTATTGTTAATTATCTTTAAAATCTTATAGCTAGTGGCACGGTGGTATTTATTGAATCAGTCTTTATACGTTATTATATTATTATGGCACTGTGTTGATAGAAAAATATCCGGTATTATTCTTCGGGTCGAGTCTAAGCGGGTCGAGTGGGCGCAGACCCCAAATTTTCACGTAGTTAATTTTTTGTTTTTTTACTTTACCCCACACTAGGAATTTCTTCCTGTATCTTGGGTGCGTTTACAATCATTTAAACTCACATAGGCAGACACTAGATCCGAAACAACTATCTGGGCATACAAATATTTGTTCCGTGCGGGAATCAAATCCGCGACACGCAGTAAAGCAGCCGATCGCTCAACCACTAGATCAACCGTGTTTTCAAATAATATTAGTAAGATACGCTGGAAACCGCAGTTAGAAACTAATTTTTTTTTTCATTTTATCGTCTCAAGCATTGTGAATCAAATCAAATCAACTTTGTTCAACCATTTGTTCAGAAAAACACAATTCAAATTGTAACATTTCAAAACAACAACTTTTCAGCAACTTGTGCGAAAAACTTTATCTAAAGCTATTTACTGAATCAACGTATCTTCAAAAATAAAGAGGTCGCTGAACTTTCTCGCAAGTAATATATTTATGCGTGTGCCGATGAAAATAGTATCATAACCCGTTCGTTGAATCGAAAATAATAGCTATAAATTTCAAGCTACTCTTGAATTCTTTGATGTTATTGTTTCACAATCTCTCAAGCCGATTTTTGTAAGACAAGTTGTTGTGCTATAAACATCAAATAACTATTATTACCTCTACCTATCTTTCGAGAAATACTGGGTGTCTCAGAAAAAGCTAACTTTTGTAGATGCATAAATAATAACAAATCAGATACTGAAGATATGGGAAAATTACTTTAAAAAAATAACATTATTCAAATGTCGACTTTCGCGGCTCTGGCACTCTTCAAAGCGATCTCTAATATTCATGAAAACGCGCCTCAGAAGTTGAGGAGCCCAGATCTCACACCTCCGGATTTTTTCCTCTGGGGTTATCTCAAGAGTCGGGGAGTACAACAGTAATCCATTAACCATATCTGAATTGAAGGAAACATTAGACAAGAAATTTGAAGGTGCGAAGCAGTCCTCTCCAGTCGTGGGCTGCTCAACTTCTGAGGCACGTTTTCATGAATTTTAGGGATCGCTTTGAAGAGTGCCAGAGCCGCGAAAGTCGACATTTGAATAATGTCATTTTCAAAAAGTGTTTATTCCATGTCTTCGGATTCTGATTTTGTAATTTAACGCGTATATATAAGTATAATTGTTAATTTTTTATGCATCTACAAAAGTTAGGTTTTTCTGTGACACCGCTGTACATGAGGTAACAATATTAGCCCGCAACCAGGTACAAGAAAGAAGCATTAATGTAATTAACAACTAACCACTCAACGACCAGCAGAAGGATCAGAACACGCCAAATATAAATTCTGCTCCATGTTCTGTATTCCTACCTTTCAAAAAATTGTCTGAATGGATTGACGTGTTGTGTAAGAGAAACGTTCTTCTTGCCATTTATAATTACAACCTTTTATGACTATTTGGTTATTGTAGGACAACTTTGTTTACAAAACATTAGTAGGTAAAGACCGCAAATATCGCTCAATGCTTATATCATTAGTGCTATATTTAGGTGACCTAAAATGTGGTCAAGAGACAAGCTCGTTAGCGTGGGAGGTGTTGCGTAACTTATTTGTAAGGGTATTGATTGTCCTTGACAAATATTCAGACTGGTATCAAAGGTTTGGGCTGGGCAAAGCGGAAAGTTGACCTAGATAAGCGTGAATTTATAAATATGTCATCGTGAAACTTTGAAGCTGAAGAGAGAATGAAGTCAGCTGCCAATACGTGGCATCAGGTGGATTGAGGGTTCACTTCAAGCTCCCTTTTATTTTCCCACAAGACCAAAAAACAAAATTTAGCCAAACTCGCCAGCCGGTCTATTTTGTAAAAATCTTATCGTGTAAACTTAAGAGGAAATGCGGTCGAAGACATCTGACTGAATTTCCTAAGTAAAAGTCATTATTCGAGGTTTTGCTCTCGCATATTTCCTCCTCCAATATTGGACCAATTTAAAAGATATTCCATAAACTGGAAAAGAAAGATATATAATATTGGGGAAGGAAATATGCGAGAACCAAACCTCAAATTATGACATTTTATTAAGGCAATTTAGTAAGAGCTCTCTGCTCACATTTTCACTTAAGTGCTGTGAGTTTGAAGGCAACTGTCAATCCTGTCAAATCTGAATTGAAAGCTCACTTCAAGCTCTCTCCTTTCTTGTCTATCTTGAAGAAAGCCAAGACAACATCACACAAAACCGTTTAAAACTTCTCTCCAAAAATAAAAAACTGCACATCGGCAAGCACGCCTCACGTACAATTGGACGCCCATAAATCCTTATTAGCTCTGTGATAGTTAGTAGATAGATTCACTCCAGCGATTTTCAGGCTCCATCGCGTAATCCTGGCGGGGAACAGCGATTAAATCCGGCTGGCCGGTCGTGTTGTGAAGTGGCTGAAATTACCCCACTCGCCCCTTTGTATGAACGATTAGGTAGGGTGTTTAGTAAATAGTGGGAACATTGATTGAGATTTGTAGCGTTTGTAGAGTAAGCTGGGGTTTTAGTAATCGTGGTTAGCCTTATTTGATATTCGTTGGATTGTTATTGTTCGGCTGTTTGAGATTTAAGGGTCTAAAACTGTCTTAGTGGGGTTTGCTGATTGCTCTTTACATAAATTGAGACTGTATCAAAGGCTAGCCTTGGTTTAAATAATCATGCATGAGAATTCTGTGGTAGCAGGTATGTATAACAGTCAAAACAGACAGTCTAAAAAAATACAATGTGCGTTTGATCAAAATTTAGTAAATCAAGAGTCCTACTATTACGTACACACATTGTAATAGAATAAGTGTCGTAGTAAGCCATTTAAAAAAGTCCCTTTATGTCCATTACTTCTTACAATTATTTTAAACTTAATTAAGATTTTTTTTTATATTCAAAAATTTAACCACACACAATACGACGCAAAACTTGGCCTTTTAACCGACTTCTCAAAATTTACCAAAACATAACAGACATTAACCCAAGATTTCGGATATTCATACAGTCAGCCGATAAAGTACAGCGCTATTTGATCAATAGAATTGACCCACTTGGGACCACGGTAGCCACCACAAATAAACAAATAAACTTTCTCTGTAGTCGCTTAAAAGTATGTTCGCTCAAATAATCGGTGCCTTTATTGCTTTTAAAACTGACATGAAAGCTTTAATATTTCTTCCCATTTGAAATAAAACCAGCATATAAATGTCCGACGATTGAAATTTTAATTAACAATAGCAGAGAACTATTACTAAACCGACTGACACAATCCATACAAAACGCTACAACTCAATCCCTTGATTCACAATATTAGATATTGTCCTTCTTTTTTATCGACTTAAAAAAAAAGGAGGTTATCAATTTGATATGTATGTATGTAATTGGTACTCTATGTAGGCTTCTAAACATGTGTGCCAAATTTCATAAGTATAAATAGAGGAAGGTATATGATTAATAATCAGGAACAAAGAAATATCGCTTGTAAACTTATTAATTCAGTTTTGTTTAATTGGCAACATTTAGCTTCTGGCTAAATAATAACAGCCGCACGGGTCGATCATCAAGTTTAAGCAACGCTTGACGAGGTCGGTCCGTGGATGGGTGACCATTTCAACATACCGAGTTTCCTCCGTGCCTCGGAAAGCACGTTAAGGGCTATGTGAACCTAGCACCCGACCTTAGAAAAAATAAAGTTTTTTTGGTTTGATTGAAAGATATCGGTAAGTAGTAGATAGTAGTGAAAATTATTTCGTTAGTAGTGGCGCCAAAAAAAAAATATGGGCAGCAAAAAAAAAGTTCGCCCCCGACATTGTAAAACCTAACTTTTTTCGGATGCATCTGGTAGGTAAGCGTTAGTAGTGGATTGTAGTGTATTTTTTTTTGTTTGTAGTAAAAAAAAAAAAAGGGAAAAAATAAAAAAAAATATTTCGTCTTTTTTTCATTTAGATGAATTCAGTTTGAAAGTCTATATGGTTACTACAAACGCTAAAAATTACTGAAAAACGTTGGTAGAGGTGTGAAGAGGTTTGTAGTTTAATTATTTTCGTTTGTAGTAAGCTGAATAAAATATAAAAAAATATTTTAAGTATCGAATATTTTATCATAAAGATGAATTCAGTTTGAAAGTCTATATGGTTACTACAAACGCTAAAAATTACTGAAAAACGTTGGTAGAGGTGTGAAGAGGTTTGTAGTTTAATTATTTTCGTTTGTAGTAAGCTGAATAAAATATAAAAAAATATTTTAAGTATCGAATATTTTTTCATAAAGATGAATTCAGTTTGAAAGTCTATATGGTTACTACAAACGCTGAAAATTACTGAAAAAAGTTGGTAGAGGTGTGAAGAGGTTTAAAAGTTAAGAACTTTCGTTTGTAGTAAGCTGAATAAAATATAAAAAAATATTTTCAGTGTCGAATATTTTTTCATAAAGATGAATTCAGTTTGAAAGTCTATATGGTTACTACAAACGCTAAAAATTACTGAAAAACGTTGGTAGAGGTGTGAAGAGGTTTGTAGTTTAATTATTTTCGTTTGTAGTAAGCTGAATAAAATATAAAAAAATATTTTAAGTATCGAATATTTTTTCATAAAGATGAATTCAGTTTGAAAGTCTATATGGTTACTACAAACGCTGAAAATTACTGAAAAAAGTTGGTAGAGGTGTGAAGAGGTTTGGAGTTTAATTATTTTCGTTTGTAGTAAGCTTAATAAAATATAAAAAAATATTTTAAGTATCGAATATTTTTTCATAACGATGAATTCAGTTTGAAAGTCTATATGGTTACTACAAACGCTAAAAAATACTGAAAAACGTTGGTAGAGGTGTGAAGAGGTTTGTAGTTTAATAACTTTCGTATGTAGTAAGCCGAATAAAATATAAAAAAATATTTTCAGTGTCGAATATTTTTTCATAAAGATGAATTAAGTTTGAAAGTCTATATGGTTACTACAAACGCTGAAAATTACTGAAAAAAGTTGGTAGAGGTGTGAAGAGGTTTGTAGTTTAATAACTTTCGTAGTACAGGTATTAAACTACAAACCTCTTCACACCTCTACCAACGTTTTTCAGTATTTTTTAGCGTTTGTAGTAACCATATAGACTTTCAAACTTAATTCATCTTTATGAAAAAATATTCGACACTGGAAATATTTTTTTATATTTTATTCAGCTTACTACAAACGTAAGTTCTTAACTTTTAAACCTCTTCACACCTCTGCCAACGTTTTTCAGTATTTTTTAGCGTTTGTAGTAACCATATAGACTTTCAAACTGAATTCATCTTTATGAAAAAATATTCGATACTTAAAATATTTTTTTATATTTTATTCAGCTTACTACAAACGAAAATAATTAAACTACAAACCTCTTCACACCTCTACCAACGTTTTTCAGTAATTTTTAGCGTTTGTAGTAACCATATAGACTTTCAAACTGAATTCATCTTTAAGAAAAAATATTCGACACTGAAAATATTTTTTTATATTTTATTCAGCTTACTACAAACGAAAGTTATTAAACTACAAACCTCTTCACACCTCTACCAACGTTTTTCAGTAATTTTTAGCGTTTGTAGTAACCATATAGACTTTCAAACTGAATTCATCTTTATGAAAAAATATTCGATACTTAAAATATTTTTTTATATTTTATTAAGCTTACTGCAAACGAAAATAATTAAACTACAAACCTCTTCACACCTCTACCAACGTTTTTCAGTAATTTTTAGCGTTTGTAGTAACCATATAGACTTTCAAACTGAATTCATCTTTATGAAAAAATATTCGATACTTAAAATATTTTTTTATATTTTATTCAGCTTACTACAAACGAAAATAATTAAACTACAAACCTATTCACACCTCTACCAACGCTTTTCAGTAATTTTCAGCGTTTGTAGTAACCGTATAGACTATAAAACTTAATTCATCTTTATGAAAAAATATTCGACACTGAAAATATTTTTTATATTTTATTCAGCTTACTACAAACGAAAATTATTAAACTACAAACCTCTTCATACCTCTACCAACGTTTTTCAGTAATTTTTAGCGTTTTTAGTAACCATATAGGCTTTCAAACTGAATTCCTCTAAATGAAAAAAAGACGAAATTTTTTTTTTATTTTTTCCCTATTTATATTTTTTTTTTATTTTACTACAAACAAAAAAAAATACACTACAATCCACTACTAACGCTTACCTACCAGATGCATCCGAAAAAAGTTAGGTTTTACAATGTCGGGGGCGAACTTTTTTTTTGCTGCCCATATTTTTTTTTTGGCGCCACTACTAACGAAATAATTTTTACTACTATCTACTACTTACCGATATCTTTCAATCAAACCAAAAAAACTTTATTTTTTCTAAGGTCGGGTGCTAGGTTCACATAGCCCACGTTAAGCCGTTAGTCCCGGCTGCTATTTGAAGATCTTTGACAGTCGTTACGGGTAGTCAGAAGCTTGAGATCTGACACCAGTCTTGCCAAGGGGTACCGTGTTACCCAGTTACTGGGTTCTGGAGGTCAGATAGGCAGTCGCTCCATGTAAAACACTGGTACTTAGCTGAATCCGGTAAGACAGGAAGCCGACCCCAATATAGTTGGGAAAAGGCTAGGCAGATGATGATGGCAACATTTAGCTTCTGATTCAAATCACAGTTCGATTTTATTCGATTGACAACACTTTATTTTTCTTATGTCAAAATACTTGATTCTGATTGGACGTTAAAATCTGTGTACTTTGCCGGATGTGTTCTTGAGCCAATGAAAAGCGGGGAAAGTCTATGCTGGCTATCTATATTGGAGTCTCCTGCCATGTTTCGTGGGGATTCCGTTCTCCTTAGCGATAAATAGCATGAATGTGTAAATTGAGTTATTGTGGTTATTTTTTCAATCCTGTACCTTACTATGGAATCTGCTCACTTTTTTGTGATGGTGTACAAAAACTAAAAAAGAGTGAAATAATAGTACATTATTGCAAAGGCCGGGAAATAGACAATTGCAGCTCGAGTATGAGTTTGAAGGCCGAGCCGTAGGCGAGGACTTCACTAATACGAGACAGGCTATTTTTCTTTTGACTTCGCTGGAAACAGGTTTTTCATTGCCAATTTGGCTTCTGATCTTAAATCTGGTGGACCGTGAACCGTTGGAACACATTTTAATTATTAAATATTTAAATAAAAAATCAAGACGAATTTTCAGCTTTGCCGCCGATTTTCTATTTATCATCTGTGCCGAAAAGCAAACGCATTTATGGCTATACAGCCACGTGAACGTTATTTGTACTAAGCAAAGAGACTTACTTTGGTATGCCAAGAATGATAAAAGAGATCCAATCAAAGAGTATCTAATTACTCCAGCACGCCGTTTCATACAACATTGCTGGAGCGTTAAAATGTTCCAAATTCAAAAAACGCTCCAGCAATAGATTTGATTTTCAGTGTCCGTAAATTCGGTACTTCGCGTGTTCTTTTTTCTAAAATAATGACAATATTTCCATGCATGTTTGAGAAGACACATTTATTTTGCAGTTTTAAGTGTTTTAGTTTTGAAGTCTGTTTATTTTTTTGAGAAAATGTTTTCATCACTTAATTTATTGTTAATGGCACGTGAGAACAATTCAGTTATATCTCAAATGTAGAGAAAGCTTCTAAAACGACTGCCATAATCCCTACAAAGCATTCCATCAAGACACGGACCAGGGGGGTAACCATAAGCTCTTAGAGCGGTATCAATTTGATATCGAGTAAGTGACAGATGTATACAAGTCAGATACATCTGTCCCTTATTCGATCTCAAATTGATACCGCTCTAAGAGCTTATGGTCACCCCCAATGTTTTTATATTTTCTTAATTGAACGAGACAAACATAATACCCTCACGTTTTAAATGGTTTTGTTACAAGCGTAGTGAGAAACGAATTCAAAGTCTTTGGATATAGCGGCTTAAACAGCTAAAGTGGCGTGGAACACTAATTGACTCTTAAAGCTTATTATCTTGTAAACTACTGCAGCTACACCAAAATAAAAAATACGTGTGTATAGCTAAAACTATACAACATCGACATGTGTGATAATTTAATTACAACAACTAGTTCTAAGTACTTAAAAAATATAAATTTGAAAGTATGGGTTGAATATTAGAAAAATATTAAGTAAATTATACTTACCAATAATTTTATATACTAAGCCTATCAGTTATTCACACATCACATCATCATCAGCCTATTAATGTTCCCACTGCTGGGACACAGGCCTCCTCTCTGTGAGAGGGAATGGACCGTAATCTACCACGCGGGCCCAGTGCGGGTTGGTGGATGTCACATGTCTTCGAATGTTTGGTTCTAGGACTTGCCGGTTTCCTCACGATGTTTTCCTTCACCGTTTTGAGAGCAGTGGTGATGAAATAATTTACACAAAGTAAAGCGCCTAACTGGGCTCGAACCCACGACCTACAACGTGTAAGTCGTGGCCGATACCACTGGGTCACCATTGCTCTTTACACATTTAGCCGCAAATAAAGTACAGCGCTAGTTGACCGCTAGTTCTACTCACTTAATGGTATGATGATGTTACCAAAAATAACCGAAAAACATTGGTAGCTCACTCTTTCAACCAGTCTGGTAAAATAACCTCTAACTCTCGAGAATTTGTAGTTTTAATGTGAGGATTAATTTATTCCTTCCCTTTGAGCAGTTTACCAGATTTTAAAAGCATTCAGAAGATTCACGTTTTTATCGTTAAAAGCACGTGGCATAAATTGACTAATAGTTAAGAAGAGAACACCCCTACACCATCTCACAAAATACTACACAAAGAAGACACGAAATTGTCCCAAGTCAACCACATGGTTGGCTTGGGTCAATTTCAACAACAAAACAAAAAGAAACCTCTGAAAGATCTCTTTATGTGGTTATTTAAGAGGTCTTCAATTCAAGTTAAAACCACCGCTTCATCAAGATTCAACATAAGACATTTACAACAAAAACTACGTACCATAAGTCCATCAGTTATTCACACAATTAGCCACAGATAAAGTACAGTGCTAGTTGGCCGATAGATCTACTCAGACGGATTTCAGGCTCTGGCGCGTAATCCCGTGGAGGGCGCACCGATTATCTCCGGTCGGCTGCCCCCGTACGGAAGTGACAGTCGCGGTGAATTAACCCAAACTATCTGCGTGTAAACAACTGGCGTTTTTTGTCTCGTTTTGAAGTGTGAGGTTTTAATTTGGAAGTGAAATGGGTAAGTGGTTGGATGGATATCAAAGGTCATATTTTTTATTAAATACGTATAATTAATGAGTAAACGTTTATACTATTAACTAGAGGCCCAACTCGGCATTGTCTGGGTCATATTAATATTTATAGCCTTTAACCATCTGGAATAATGTACCTTTCAAATGATGATAGATTTTTTCAAATAGTTGTAGTGTTTCCAGAGATTACCCTACACGTCTGAACAAACTTACAAAGTTCAGGCTCTCTCTATAGAATCCGAGTATTAGTTAAGATTAAGATTATAGATAAGATACTAGCCATTGACTTCTATCTCACCTGATGGTAAGCGATGATATGGTCGACGTTGAAGAACATTTGCTTAATCTGAATCAAAATCAATCTGTTGACTCAAAGAAACATGGTTTTATCTATCAGGATACACTGACTCTGGCAGGAAATTTTACACTTTAGGTGGTGGCACAATAAGAGATTGGAACGAATAAAAGTTAAAAGGACGAGTACTTTTACAGTCTTAGTTTTAGAGTTTCGTAGTAACACTTTTTTTATTTTTTATTATCAATAGGCTTGCGCTTGACCACTATCTCACCTGATGGTAAGCGACTATATGGTCGACGGTGAAGCACGCTTGCCTAGAAAAAACCCATTCCCTCTTGACTTAAAGACCCCAAGATTGTAGCTATCGGGAAAAACAGACTCCAGCAGAGAATTCTACTCCTTAGCTGTACGCATAATAAAAGTGTCCCCAAACCGTTTTGTGCGTATGGTGGGATGTCCACCATGTACCGATGACGCATCACCGTACGTCTGGTAGTCCGATGATGGAACGGGCTGGGCGGAATTACATCATGCAATTCCATCGCACACTCCCCGAAATGTAACCGATAAAAAACCGACAAGCTGGCATCTCGGCGACCATGTTCAACGCTCTGGAGCTTTGACTTGACCAGTGCCTCATTGCCGATGAGTTTCTTGGCCCGCTTTTCTATCGACTCTAGTGCATCAAGCTGGTATTTGGCAGATCCGTCTCAGAGATGGGAACAGTACTCCATGCACGATCGAACTTGCGCTTGATACAAGTTGAGCAGCTGTGCCGGCGTGAAGTACCTTCTCACCATCGCAAGGATCCCCAATTTTTTGGCAGTCGATGTTAGCGTAACGCCAAGCAGCTCAAGATGGTCCGTTATTGGCACGGTTACATTACGGAAAGTTAGAGCCGTGTGAAATTGGCTCTTTTTAGCGGCAAAAGACACGCCTGAGTTTAAGCAGATTGGCATCGCCCCATTCGGAGACTGTTTGCAAGGACAAGTTTAAACGCTCCATCATGGCCTCACGGAGAGACCGGATCAGCGGCCCGGTAGCCCGTGCGTTGGACAAGTATCTCTCAGCAACAGTGCTGTCGTCTGCATACCCAAAGGTACCGGGTTTTAGCAGATCGTTAATGTGCAACAAGAACAATGTTGCTGAGAGTACCAACCCCTGAGGGACACTGGCATTAATATCCAATTGGTCCAACGAGCAGCCATCGATAACCACTCGAATGGACCGATCCCTCAGGAAGTCAGTAATTCAATCACACATACCACTGGGCAGACCAAATGAAGGAAGCTTACCGATAAGGCTTTCGTGCCAGACCCTATCAAAAGCCTTCGAGATATCGAGGGAATTGGCAAGCGTTTTCCCGTGCCTCTCGATGGCCTCACTCCATATGTGAATGGCATACGCTAGAAGATCCCCAGTAGACCGATTTCGGCGGAAGCCGTATTGGCGGTCGCTAAGGATATTTTTTAATTTTTTATTATTTAAATACATATATACAGAGGTGTTACTTAATTCGAATATCGTTAGCTTCTAGGTATGCCAGGAGCTTAGTGTTAAGTACACGCTCCATAATCTTACAGAGTATGGACGTTACATAGATGGGTCTGTAGTTGGCCGGGTCAGCTCGACTGCCCTTCTTGAGCACGGGCTGTATGATGGCTTGCTTCCAAGCATTCGGCACTTTTCCAGTCTCATATGAAAGGCGAAATAGGCGTATCAAGAGAGGAGACAGTTCAGGCGCACAAGTTCTAAGAACTATAGCTGGTATGCCGTCAGGGCCGCTAGCCTTGTTCACGTCGAGGTTGCGCAGCACCCTACGGACGACCTTTTGATGGATGCGAATATCCGACATACTCGTCTCGCACCCATCAGGAGAAGGAGGGGGCCGCGAATCACCAGGATTTAGATTCCGCAAAAAGTGAGGCAAATAAATTTGCCTTCTCCTCAGCGGTGTGGGCCAGCGACCCATCGGATTTCAGCAGTGGTGGTAGTGAGGGACGGCAGAAGTTCGACTTGACTGACTTAGCCAGGGACCAAAACGCTTTACTGCCTGCTGGGTAAGAGGCAAGTTTGGCCCCTATTCGGCCAATGTGGTCGAACCGAGCTCTTCGCAACACCTTCTTGCAGGACTTGGCAGCCCTATTGTAGGCTTTATTCTTCTGACCCACGTCACTCGCTTTGCGCGATCGAGCGTAGACCCATGCCAGGTACGCCTCATGTTTAAGCGCGTCGGCGCGATGCCATTCGACGCCAAACCATGGCCGGTCAACGCTGGACATCGTTATGTCAGAGAACGGAATGTAGTACTCCATTCCCTGACGCAACACAACCGTCACGGCATCCGCGCACGACGAAGAATCAGCCGAAGAAAAGCAAGTAGGCTGCCAAGGATAGCAAGCGGAGTACGATCGCATGCCATCCCAATCCGCTGACCTGTACCGCCAAACCCACCGGGTGCCTCTTGGGCTGGGATCGGGCAGAGAGTAGACGGACACAGACTTCACCAGACAATGGTCGGAACTACCTAACGGTGAAGTTATCGACACAGAGTATCGGTCTGGATCTGTTGTCAGCAGAAGGTCCAAGCAATTGGCTGTGTGCGAATCAACATCTGGCACCCTCGTTGACCCATGGACCAGCTGGGTAAGGTTTACCGCAAGCGAAAGCTTACGCATCTCTCGACCAGCATGGTAATTTACTTATTTGCAGTGTAAACATTTAAAATATGCATCCAGTGTTCTTAAGTTCTTTGGACAATCTAGTGGTCTTTCAAACTTATATCCAGAAACGATAGTTAGTACATGTCTTGACATATCAAAGGCACGCTGATTAAATCCGGTCTCTGGTCAGCTACACCCACGGCAGTGACATTCACAGCGGATTACTCGGATTCCCCATCGTATAAACAACACAGTTCATCAGTGTGACACCGGCCGTTTATCTCGTTAAGTCATGACGGGTGTGAGCTTTTAATTAACGAGTATTTTGATAAAGAGGTCCGTATTTAGATAATGTCAACGGCCTAAAAATAAATCAAATTCCTATTAAAGCTGTGTGACCCGCACTTTCGTTTGCATATTTAACTTCAAACGAACGTATCCTAGGCTAGGAATGATATCAACCGGATGGAAAGTGGGTGCTGCCAAGCGAGTTAACAATATTCATCTAAGATTTTTCTAGTGGTCTCGTTATCAGAACTTTAGCCATGCTAATTAACGAGCGAGCAAACTTAAACACACATAATCGATATGATTATGTATGTTTGAACTCGCTCACATATTCACTGTTCAGTTTGTAGGTATGCAGTGTAAATATTTGATAAATGTAGCAGTGTAATAGTAGATTGGGTGTAGGAAGGTCTGTAAATAATCTATGCTATCTATATTATTAATATTATAAAGCTGAAGAGTGTGTTTGTTTGTTTGAACGCGCTAATCTCAGGAACTACTGGTTGGTATTGAAAAATTGTTTTTGTGTTGGATAGTCCATTTACCGAGGAAGGTTATCTATACTAATATTATAAAGAGGAAATATTTTTTGTTTGTTTGTACCGAATAGGCTCCGGAACAACTGGACCGATTTTGAAAATTCTTTCACCAGTAGAAAGCTGCATTATGCCTGAGTGACATAGGCTATTTTTTATTTCGAAAACGAGTCCTGTGGGGTGGTCCACGGGAGCGAAGCCGCGGGTAACAGCTAGTAGGCTATATAACATCACGCTACGACCAATAGGAGCGGAGCATAAATGAAAAATGTTGCAAATACGTAAATTATTCCTTTTTGAGAGCTTCCGTTGCATGCACTGCGTAAACGGTTTATGTTACGCAACAATCATGTATGTAGGGTAGGAAGGGTAGGTAGTGTAGATGGGTAGGTAGGTAGCCAGTTGACGGGAGCGAAGCCGCGTGGGACAGCTAGTAATATTATAAAGCTGAAGAGTTTGTTTGTTTGTTTGAACGCGCTAATCTCTAGAACTTCTGGTTGGAATTCAAAAATTATTTTTGTGTTGGATAGTCCATTTATCGAGGAAGGTTATAGGCTATATAACATCACGTAACGACCAATAGGAGCGGAGCTTAAATGAAAATCCTTTTGGAGAGCTTCCGTTGCGTGCGCTGCGTAAATGTTTTAAGTTACGCAACAATTATGTATGTAGGGTTGGTAGGGTTGGTAGGGTAGGTAGGATAGATAGGTAGGTAGGTAGCCAGTTGACGGGAGTGAAGCCACGTGGGACAGCTAGTATATTATTAATTAATATAATAAAGCGGAAGAGTTTGATTGTTTGTTTTCTTGTTTGTTTGTTTGAAAGCGCTAATCTTTGGAACTACCAGTCGGATTTGAAAAATCCTTTTGTGTTGGTTAGCTCATTTATCGAGGAAGGCTATATAACATCACGCTACAACTAATAAGAGCGGAGCATCAATAAAAAATGTTGTAAAAACGGGGAACATGTATTACTTTTCAGAGCTTAACGGTTAAAGTTACACAATAATCATGTATGTAGGGTAGGGTAGGAAGGTGGGTAGGTAGGGTAGGTAGGGAGGGTAGGTGGGTGATAGATAGCCACTGAACTGATTTAGATGGAATTTGGTGTGGAGATAATTTGAGAACCTGGGTAGGACCTAGGATAGTTTTTATAATAAAGCGGAAGAGTTTGATTGTTTGTTTTCTTTTTTGTTTGTTTGAAAGCGCTAATCTTTGGAACTACCAGTCGGATTTGAAAAAATCTTGGTAAAAATCATGGAAATGACCCTTAAGGAGGTGGAAGTTTGTATGGTGAATTAATAATTTCTCAAGTAAGGCGGCCAACACCTAAAATATAAAAAATTGTCTCGGGCAACAGCTAGTCTATGATATCAGATAAAAAATATGAGCGTAACATACAAGTCTTTAAATAACTCAAGCAATGCTGTGAAAAAGGTCTAGACTATATTCCATAGTATTTCCACTGAGACAGGGAAAACGTCTAAAAAATTCTATGTAACAGACTGCCGGTTTGGAATTTTGGCCGCGTACCAAACTGCACATCAACCTATCCCTGTGACCCTCAGGGTCATGAATGACGTATGTAACATGACATTTGGTCGATTCCACTTCAGTGGTTTTTAGGTTCTGCAGATTAGGTCCGGGTGGCTGCCTGCGACTTGTTACCCCAATCTCCTCTGTACAAAGGATTCTCGTCCCTATGGCGTTGTAGGTCCCTAAAAGTTTGAAATGGAATCGTAAATCATAACGAACTTTGGTAGGCGTAACGTGATGAATGATATAGGTAAGTTACTACAACTTTGACCTTCGGTTGCGGTCTATGTAAAATACGAATTCCCCAGGTCACTAAAAGCTGCTATTTCATTTATACTAGCTCTTGACCGCGATTTTGTCTGCTCACCTTAAGAACTTTTGTATAGCCTATTTTACATCTCCGTGTTTTTAGAAATTTTTGGTCACCATATAAACTTAAAGATGATTTCCGGCATAATAACTATTCTGTTCTTTCCAGGGTCCCAAACTATCTGCAGTCTCCATACCAAAATTCATTAAAATCGGTTCTGCAGTTTAAGCGTTAAAACTTAACAGGCCAAGTTACATTCGTAATTATAAAATTAGTATGGATGGCGCACGGTTGGCGCAGTGGTTGAGCGATTGACTGCTGCGTCGCGTGACGCGGGTTCGATTCCCGCACGGAACAAATATTTGTATGACCTACAGATAGTTGTACCGGCTCTGGGTGTTGTGTATGTGAGTTTATATGTTTGTATACGCACCCACGATACAGGATGAAATTCGAAAAATTGAAAAAAAAATAAAAAAAAAATATCAGTGATTGTAGTTTCTTATTAGATGGAAAGTGACATCGTGACAGGCTCAGTCATGGCCCAGTTGAAGATAGAAGCATAAGCAGATTAAGCAGTGACGGGCGGGGCGTTTTTGGGGACTGTCTTTATGTAAATTTTGACGTTCAAAAAGTGCTGATTCGCAGCCTAATTTGAATAAATGTCTGCTTTGTATTTTACTGGGGCTCTAGATAAGGTGTTGTTTTATCAGCGATAACTATTGTGAAAAGTCTAAAATTATAGGACCGACATGCAATGCCGAAATATCTTAGTGTATATTCAAAACGTTATGTAGTTTCTTTGGTCTCCTTTATACCTCTTGTTGTTGTTGTTGTTGTATTGTGAACCTACTGCGTTTGAGAGAAAAGTCTCGAATGCCTCGAAAGGCCTTTTAACAATACAGGCCATATAATTGTCTACACGAGAATGTTAGTTTCTGCTGATTATTTTATATGTTAGTTGGTTATATAAAGCCAAATTGGAACCTTTTTTATTCAGTTTTGTTGTATTATGTTACGACCAATTTTCCTGAGTAAAATAATAAATAATATTTTTACTGTAGGCTAAGTTAACAACAGTGGTTATGTTTATTTTGTAAATAAACGTCTATTTTTCTTTATGAATTCAAATTGGTTGGTTTTTGTTAGGCTAGTTCATTCGACAACGATATTTCAGTCTTTGTTCTGTTATAATTTGAAACCAAATAAAATCAGTATTTGCGATTTAAATATGAAAAAAAAACATAGTTACCATTTTTTGGAATACAATTGGATACCAAAAAATAAATAGTGATCAAATTCACTCCACTCGCTGTAAAATCCGAATAGTGTTTTCTTTTTTACGATATTTTTTTATTTAACTACTATTTCACGTGCAAATAACTTCAATTATTAACATTCAACGTTGTAAGGTTGTTATGTCTGTATATTAGTAGTATGTATGTATTTATGTATCTATTATATTTTTGTATTTAGTACCTACTTTCATAATAAATTAATTATTAGTTAGAAAATTAGCACCAAGTGCAACCCCATATTGTGTCCAGGCTGTCTCTTTCCATTCTAGGTTCCCTGGAAGAGATCGCTGATCGCGATAAGGCCGCCTGTTGTATGTTTGTTTTTGTTAAAAGATGTCGTTTTGAATTACTTTTATCTTGGTGTACTATAAAGTATATATTAATAATTTAAACGAATGAAATAAATAAAATAAGTAAATAAGGTGACTACTTATAAAAGGTTTTATTTTACTTGCCTTATTAGTTCGTTAGTTAGTACTTGTGGAATATTTTGCAACTAAATTTTAAAATACCTATCACCAACTAATAGGGTAGATGATTAAAAAAATCTAGTTAGTCCGAAAAAAATACAATATTGGAAAAGTATTTTTTTTTTTAGAAATAACTTTGCCTTCGTATACAAAAAATACGACGATGTGCACTTAAATATCGTGTGACGTCACGATGCTACACTTTATACTACCAAAGTGACGTCACAATCCCCTACTGAACTTTGATGCACTTCATCTTTGTCAATTTATATTTATTTGATAAAGTAAAATATACGGATCCAATATTATTTGATAATCTCACTGACGGATTTAATCTAATTATCATTTTTCTACCCAGGAAACTACATACTAATTAAGCTGAAATTTGGCATAGGTAAACGTTTGGTTTGGATGACAATGCACGGCAAGTTGGTTTAAAAAAAGTTATTTATTTATTTGACAAAATGTTTTTGTAAGTAAAATAAACAACCCGTGGTCAGCAATCCAGACGAATAAAGCCCTATCAAATCCTTAACGTGTGTGTTGCCAGTGATGACATATGACTTACAATGGGCCTTATCAGAAAGCTTACAGTCACTCAAAGGGCAATGGAGAGGGCTCGGAGTTTCCTTGCGTGATCGTATCAGAAATGTAGAGAACCGCAAGAGAACCAGGGTTACTGACATAGCCCGAAGAATTGCCAAACTTAAGTGGCAGTGGGCAGGGCACATTGCTCGCAGAACGGATGGCCGATGGGACAGAAAAACATTGCGCTGGAAGGCCATCCACCAGGTGGATCGAAAACCTGGTGAAGCTTGCGGGGATCCGCTGGTTGCGAGACGCACGGGACCGGTCAATGTGGCGATGCTTGGGGGAGGCCTATGTCTAGCAGTGGACGTCTTTCGGCTGATATGATGATGATGAAATCCTAAACAATCCCTTAGCTATGACGACACATTTCTAAAAGTTGCATTTCTTTTGCCTTTAAAACAAAGGGTCTTCAAAAGCAAAACCACAACCACAACCACATAGTAATATATGCTAGGGAAATCTTTTGTCCTCAAAACCTCATAAACCTTCATAATAACCTTGTATATAACGCTCCCGTCCTGTAGCTAGAGTGCCACAATATGACATTTGGCCGATTTTGAGTTATTAATGCTCGCAAATCCGTACTGCTCTACGGGTGCGAAATGTGGAAGGTCACAAAGGACATCTCACGCCAAATACAAGTCTTCGTCAACCGCTGTCTTCATCGCATTCGAGAATTTACTGGTCCGAGACCACCTCCAACGTAGAGCTGTTCGAGAAATGCCACTAGAGCCCGATCGACCGCCAGATCAAGCGTCGCAAGTGGAGATGGATTGGCCACATGCTCCGAAGGGGTCCCGATCATATTGGGTATATGATCGGGACCCCTTCGGAGCATATGATCGGGACCCCTTCGCTGTCTTCATCGCATTCGAGAATTTACTGGTCCGAGACCACCTCCAACGTAGAGCTGTTCGAGAAATGCCACTAGAGCCCGATCGACCGCCAGATCAAGCGTCGCAAGTGGAGATGGATTGGCCACATGCTCCGAAGGGGTCCCGATCATATACCCAATTGCTTGCTTGCAGTCCCTAAGGAAAAAGAAAGCGTGGCCGTCCCCGTCAAACCTGGCGTCGCACCGTGTTGGCTGAAGCGACGAGCATCGGAATGACATGGAGCGAGGTGAAGTGTGAATCTCAAGATCGATCGCGATGGAGGACATCTGTGGACGCCCTCTGCCCCATCTAGGGGTTATAGGATATTAAGTCAAGTAAGTCAATACTTCCGTAATCCCCAAAAAAATCTGTATGGCTGTACGGGCAGTAACTCCGTACACTGGGATGTAGTATGTAGGTGGACGAATCACACGGGATGTGGTACAGGAAATAAAATCACTGTTATGTGTCCGTAAATGATTGACAGTTTATTATTATAAACATTAAATTATATAATACATTAAGTAGGTTACTAGTGGTGGGCGCGATAGCCTAGTCAGCTAATGTACACAAGTAATCGATGTATTACCAAATGCTTGTTCAAGTAAAAACTAAAACAATACAAATCATGTGGAGATGCTCTTACAAAAGCAGATCCATTTAAGCAGTGTTTTTATACAATCAATAGATTCCGGATAAAAAAGACCCATTTTTTTAAACTTATTTAGGTAAGACTAAGTGATAAGAGTAAGTGATTAAAACTAACAAAGTGCCTATTTGAAAGTGTGGAGTAAGATCTATTTTTGATACCGAAAACTCTCCCATATAATTTATAATTGACTAGCTGTTGCCCGCGGCTTCGCTCCCGTGGACCACCACACAGGAACCGTTTTCGGGATTAAAAAATAGCCTATATTACTCAGGAATAATGTAGCTTTCTACTGGTGAAAGAATTATTCAAATCGGTCCATTAGTTTTGGAGCCTATTCGGTACAAACAAACAAAAAAATCTTTCCTCTTTATAACATTAGTATAGATAAAATCTTCGATTTTTATTATTTATTTTTTGTTTTATTTTTTTCTTCTATAACTGGAAATATTATTTTGTCAGATAGACACTAGAACGGCAGAATGTTTGTTAGTTTCCCTAACAAAACTTCTGATTGTTATATTTTGTGGAAAACTTTCAAAGTGCCTGAAAGTTAACCGAGTAGAAATTAGGTCGTTAAGTGCTTCCCAAATAATAACTCTATTGTATTGAACTTCTTTGTTCTATAGACGGAACGTTGGAGTTCAGGATTGGAAAGTTTTGGCTGATTGTAAGGCTTCTTCGAAAGGTACATACCTATAGCTTGCTAATAGGGTTTTATCACCTGGCTAGCCTTATTCCAACTACTTTGATGTTGGCTTTCAATTTATTTTTTTTACCCGACTGCCGAAGGAGGATCATGTATCTATCAGTCTATGTATGTATGTTCCTATGTGGCGTTCTAGAGACCAAACGCGTAAGCCGATTTTGATGATTCTTATTCGTCAATTGATTCGTCTTAATCTTGCGAGTATCACTGACATTAAATTTGAAATAAAAACCGGTCAAGCGCAAGTCGAACTCGTGCGCCGAGTGTTCCGTACCTATCCATAATACCGCCATAATAAAATCAATAAAAAGATATGGGCAAATTTAGATTTTCGCAAAAAACTTGTAAGTACCAAAATTTACCTTAATTAACAACTTTTTTTCTTTTTTTTTAATTTTTCCTTTATTTGTGTTGATTTTACTTTTTGCCAAGTTTCGTGATTCTAGGTCACCGGGAACTACCATATAGGGTTTGGACCCAAAAGCTATAGGGTACCTCCGGTTAACCTAGCATCGTCAATTTTGGTTAAAAGCAAGGTCTTACAGCACAAGTAAGGGGGGAAAATTCCGAAAAATTCAAAATCTTTGAAAATTAGGGTAAATTGTGCTACTTACAAGTTTTTGCGAAAATCTAAATTTTCCCATATCTTCTTATCGTGTTGACTCAGGGCCTTGATTTTTATACACCTAATAGGGACTATAGCCTTCAGTATACGGTATACATTTCAACTTGCCAGGTCTACCCGTTCCTGAGAAAATCGGCGGTGACACACGGACAGACGGACAGACGGACAAGAGAGTGATCTTATCAGGGTTCCTTTTTTACCTTTTGAGGTACGGAACCCTAAAAAAGAAAAATGCCGTATTTTGGGCGCCATACTGTAGGAGCCCAAATTTTTTTCTTCATAACCCATCGTTATTACAAACATATTAATTAAATAAAACCGGCTAAGTCGGACTCGCACACGTAGGATTCCGTACCATTATCGCAAAAAACGGCAAAAAAGTCACGTTTGTTGTATGGGAGCCCCACTTAAATATTTATTTTATTCTGTTTTTAGTATTTGTTGTTATAGCGGCAACAGAAATACATCATCTGTGAAAATTTTAACCGTCTAGCTATCACCGTTTATGAAATACAGCCTGGTGACAGACGGACAGACAGACAGACAGATGGATCGCGGAGTCTTAGTAATATGGTCCCGTTTTTACCCTTTCGGTACGGAACCTTAAAAAATGATAATTAAAAAGATATAAATAAAAAGTGAATTCAAAAAACCCAGCTTAAGAAGTGAACTAAAAGGACGTAAACAAGAAGAAAATCATGCTGTGCATGCAGTCGCAAGATACATAATAGTTTTGGTCAGTTAGCTCGCGATTATGCATCCTCCGACTGCACAGCATGATTTTCGTCTTTTTATATACTTTCTCTGACTACCCGTAACGACTTTAATTTTTCTCCTAAATGCGTAGAGTTTATGCATGATTTATTAAATACTAAGAAATAATTCTTCATCTTCATAATGGTTTAAAATAAATTTCATCTCCAGGAATGCTGTTAGCACTTTAACGTTTTTCTTTAAGATTTTTATCTTAACACTTAAGTTCATTACAAAAATTCTCTTAATTTTATGAAACCTCTTAGATTTTACTATCTCGGGATTTACTAACTTTTTTTATTTTATGATTTGTTTCATTCTACCCTATAAATATTGGTTTCTATCTCTACGAACTAACAAGCTTTCAAAGCGATTAATTCCACCTTTCGAACTAAAATACTTATTGAAAACACGGGTATTGAGTAGCGAAAGTTATATCCTCGGTAGCTAATAAACTCTTCGTTTTATTTTCAGGAAACTGGTTCACCAACTTCCTTGAAACATCAGCAGTAGCTTTAAGGAAAATAGAGGTTTTTAGCTTCAAGTCTTTCATTTGGTCTAAAGATAATATTATTACACCGACTTCTATTTAGATCTCTGCCAAAATTCTCTCCTTGGTTACATCAAAGGATTACCATTCTATCCTCGTCTCTTTAATTTGTGTGCCAAAAATCTAATGGTCTAGAACTAGATCGCGACACACAATTGAGCTTTACAGTCATCCCACTTCTGATATTGAATTATGATATGAAACAACAAAAGGCATAAATGTGGGTGGATATCAAAACATTTCAGTGTCACATTTAAAATTAATTTCCAAAAACTTTTCTCCATCTTCAGCACGTTGTTGTTAAGTTCCTAAATCGGCTTTTATTTCACTAATTACGAAACTCTAAATAGAAAACAAGGCATTCCGCTTTTCCGTCGAAAATTTTGACTTAACGTGACTGCAAATGTTGATAAGGTTTTAATTAAAGGGGAAATTGTTTAGAGGCAAGCATTCATTTTCGTGTGACATTCAGAGATGCTTGTTATTCTGATGTGGACATGTTTGTTCATGGTACAACATATAAAGAACAACTAATAAGTGGGGAGACGAAAGCGGAATATTTAATGAAGCGAAATGAGCTTGTTACTCCTGCTATTACAGATAAAAAAACTCAAGTATTATAAACAAGGAATGCTTGGAAGTAAGAATAAGGAATGTCCTTTGTTTTATAGGTCTTTAGCAACCTATAATAAGATTTAAAACCATCAAACCGACCAGTAAATGACTGACATATTCACAATCATTAGAATTAATATTAGGCTTGTTTTGTTTTTTTTCTAAATCTAAATATACATGGTATATATCCCGAAATAAATAATAAATGAAATAAATGACTTCCTGGTTCGTCTAGGAGCAGATGGAGAAACATCATCAAAGAGAAGGTTTTGAAACCATGATATGGTCACGACCCCCAGCATTGGGGAATCGACGCGAGGAGGATCGGTTCCTCTAGATATGTAATGGTCGCACGCGCTATTGCTGAGCATGAGGTAATGAGTTCGATGCCCGGTTTGAGTATTATTGCAGCCTCCACCCAATTAACATAAATGGCGAAATGTACAAAAAAAATGAATTTTTCCTTTGTGACCCGCACAGAAATAAACAATATATTAAACAATAATAAATTTAATAAATCCGTTTGAGACCAAATCGGCTCCTATCTCAGTATGTGCAGCGATACTATAAGTGAACCTTTACCCAATCGTTTGAGGAATACAGGTATTATGTATGTAAACCGACCAATAGGATTTAGAAATGTATCATTCATAACTGACAGTAAATTTGAACGAGCATCACGTAATTGCTACCAAACGACGAGGAAGGTTCGATAGAGTAATTCTGAGGATTCTGGCGTTCAGACAATTTCCGTGGAACGCGCAGCTAATAGAGATATCACTCAACCGTATGAAACTATTGGCTATTGGCCCATCGCGTGCTGCATAGTTCAATAGATTCATTCCGCATAGAATCTCATATAACCCGAGATCCCACTGAAAAAATCTGCACGTACTCGTATTTTGTTTATGAAAAAACTCGATTTTGATTAATGTTTGAACTTGATCTTGACTTGAAATACTTGATCGTCGAATAGATTATTGTGTTGTGTGTGTGTGTTGTGTTGTGTTGTTTTTTTTTGTTGTTTGCTCTGTATCGTGGTGCCGTATGTAACATGGTCTAGCTCTCAGTTAGCCGTCATTCAAGGGTTGCCAGGTAATCTAACAACCCACAAAATGCGGATGACTTCTCAATTCAGCTCTCGCTGGCAACTTTATTTTTTCCTATTTTCTACGCCTTTTTATTTCAAATGACCTTGTATTCAATTGAAAAACTTGTATTTTGGCAGTTAATTTTCAAACATACATTTTAATTTAATTAACGTAAGTTTTTGGCAATGTATAAATTGAAACGAAAATATTGCGGCTATTTATTTGCAGGCAACCCTGCATACATCTATTCTACTTTCAAGAATCATTCATAAAAATCAAGTTATAACAAAAACAATTTACCTTATATATATTTGCAGTGGGATCTCATGCTATAGGTACACGAAGCTAACATTTTGCTGTACAACAGGCGCGTGGCAGATCGGTTAACTTCCAGAGTTAAGTTTTTAACGAGATTTTTGAGGCCGACGTGCGGCGACGGTGGAAGACGCGAAATTTGCCTCGTAAATTGACTCAGCCAAAGTTACTTCTGCCTGTCTTGTTTCAGGTTAATCCGCTACAAGACTACAATTTAGTTTTTAATCGAATATTTTGCGAAAAGCGCCAAATGGCAAAATCTGAATAACGTTAGCAAGATTTCTTTTATCGTCTTTTATTCTGCCTCCATCACTGAGCAGGTAAAAGTATTCAACTTTTGATTTAAATACCGTCACTCTCAACCATATTATTTTTCCCAGACAATCTCTGTTTTCATAAAACTTATTATCATGAATATTTATTTTGCTAACCACAACTCTTTTAATATTACCGACACAGAATTTTATTTAAAAAGTTTATCATTTCGTATTTATTTAACACAGCCGCGCCGTTTGTAGATCAAATAAAAAAAAACCTTATATCTTTTACTAAATCGAAATTAAGTTCGTCTGGGTTTCGATTACGTGAATTAATTTCTGCTGACCAAGAAAAAACTTGTTAGGGATTCCGAGCCGACGTGACCATGGACTTAAATGAACATTCTCGCAGAAATGGGAAAAAATAATTATTCGTTCTCTCTCCCCTTCGTTATTGCGAATATCTTGCGCAATGTAGTGCTCTTTATTTGAACAAGTTAATTTTCACAGTAATCCCTCGGGTATCTTTTTGTCCATATATACTGCTACACTTTTATTCTTGCCAAGAGAAAATTCGGCGATCTCGAGCAAAAGTATTTAATAGTGAAGTTTCTAAACCAAAGCTCCCATTCAATCGATAGGTTTTAGCAAATTCAAGCGGAGGTGTCTTACTTTCCGGCACTCAATTTGAACTGAATTCAATTAAGTCCTACCAATTAGCTGGCACAATCTATAATATTGTTCTGCCGAATCACAGAGAACTTTGAAAGTTCGTCTGAACTCAAAGATTCAAATATTCGAGAACATAATTAAATTTTAAAGGTTCCAGGACAAATTGCAGTAGCCGGAATAGAATTGCTGATAGTATTAATTTGAGTCAGGTTTTTAGTACAATTGATGTGGAGCTCTGAACTTCTGAAAGGGTTTATTACAGGTCTGAATGAATTGGCTATCGGTCCTGTCGTTACTTTTCATTGCTTTCACTTAATTCAATTTATTTCATGTCTTGAGATTTAATTTTATTTTATTTGGTGTTTATTGATGTTCAATGTGGATAGAAAATTAATTGCTATAGAAACATAGCAAGCCACTTAATAAACCATCTAGGTTTTTAAAATGTTTAAGCAGTTTTAATCTTCTTATAAATATAATGAAGATCAGCTCTTGAAACTTACAAAAATAAAGATACTTAAAATATTAAAAGTTCTAGGTGTCTCGGATCTAATAAAAAGCTTTTTGGCATTCACAGTTTATTTTTGTTTAAACCGTAAAAAGCGGAGCACATTTATCTTGTCTTTTTCATTTCCTTTATTTTTATTTAATACGAGTACCAAACCCCAGGGAAGGTTTTATGTCTGAATAAATCATACAGTTTAAGACTTTTTACAGATTTATGTATTGAAAAAAAAGTGTGACATTTCGGATATTAAACTTACTGAATTGAAATACTAAGCTAAGTTGGAAGGTTGCTAACAAAAAGCTAACATAATTCAAGTAAATTAATGTTTTTTGTAATGAAAGAAAAATGAGGATAGTCCGATGGACCATTGTAACTGGCTGAAAAACTGTTTTTTTTTTGTATTAATATAATATTTTAATGATTTATAAACCAGCAAATAAGTCAACCGTCGAATTTGACTCGGCTGGGAAGCGTTCCGGAAGTTTTGTGTTATCTTCTCGTCCAACTTACCACAGTGTCTCAAGACGAAAGTCTATGACCAGTGTTTGTTGCCAGTGATGAAGTAAGACGTGGTCGCACACAATGGGCCTCATCAGAAAGCTTTTAGTTACCCAAAGAGCAATGGAGAGGGCTGTGTTTGGAGTTTGCTTGCGTGATCGAATCAGAAATGTGGAGATCCACAAGGAAACCAGGGTTAACGACACATAGCTTGAAGAATTGCCAAACTTAAGTGACAGTGATCCACCAACCCGCACCGGGCCCGCGTGGTGGATTACGGCCCATGCCCTCTCACAGAGAGGAGACCTGTGTCCCAGCAGTGGGAACATTAATAGGCTGATGATGTGATGTGATGTGAAGTGGCAGTGGGCAGGGCACATTACTCGCAGTACGGATGGCCGATGGGGTAGAAATGTTCTGAAGTGGCGACCGCGAACCAGAAGACGTTGCGTTGGAAGGCCTCCCACTAGGTGGACTGATGACCTGGTGAAGGTTGCAGATATCCGCTGGATGCGAGACGCATGGACCGTCAATGTGGTGACGTTTGGGGGATGGCTATGTCCAGCAGAGGACGTTTTACGGTTGATATGATGATGATGATGATAAATACAAAGTAGGTACTAATTCGTCACTTCTCGACTTTACACATTTTTTTTGTTACTAACTGAGTTCTATTGTACGTTGGTGATTTGATAGAATCATCATCAATCTTGTTTAGGAAACAAAAACATTATCTGATGTTTGAAACAGGATATCCTTTAGTGTGAGCAGAATATTGACCGATACATGATAATGGAAAGATAAATATAGAATTTTTTGGCGTTGCTAAATAAAGAAGAGGTTTACATAACATACGTAATACCATAACTTCATCGAGCTTCATTGCCTCGGCGCTTTTCTGGTGGTCGCCACTGTTGGTTCTGGCTTTCAGGTGTTGCATTGGTTTGGGAATAGTGCGGTGGGATAAGTACTATCACGCCTGTATTCCCCGAAAGGTTAGGCAGAGGGACACCTTACACCATTATTTTTCCAGTTATGTTTTAGTTCCATACTAGCTGTGCCCGCGGCTTCGACTGCCTACCCTACCCTACTTACCTTCCTGCCTACCCTACTTACCTACCTACCATTTTTTGTCTTGGGTCGTCATTCTAAAATGACTACAAATGCACAACGCCATCTATCGAATATTGAGTTCAACTGTCCAAGCATCTGAATTGCGTGTGTTGTGATAATTTTACTTCTTGAACACAAAAAAATCATCTAACTTTTGATAGAGTGAACGGATTGCGATGAAACAAAAACTAAGTTATACTTCAAGCTACGCACAATTTTTTTGTATAAAAGTTATTCACCTTAGTTTCGTACATTTCACGTGATGCGTGCACAAATAAACAGACAAAAATTCCAAAAATGCTGGAAATGGGTTCTGTTGGTTAACATAACCCATTTCCATCATTTTTGGAATTTTAGGACAACCATCCTTTAACACCCGGGCTATATTTTTTGGAAATATTTTCGATGTACAAAAACGACTTTTCTACAGATTTATTATATGTATTGATGATGATAATAGGGCGCGAACGTTTTGCTATTCGAGCACGAGTCCAGACTACTGACCTGACCCGTCACAGGGAGACCAAGGGTGCCATACATGGGGTCGTCTGGCGCCCATGTGCTGGTTTGGTCCCTGGGGTGGTCACGGCGTGCAATGTATAAGTAAGTTGCTGACCTACCTTGAAGACAAAATAATCTCCTCAGTGACCTGTGATATGGCTTTCACCGGGGATGGTCAACTGGCGATCTTCTTGTGTACGTCACGCACTGCTGGGGCGAAGCCATCGAGTGACACGGCGAAGCACTTGCTGTATCGCTTGATATTTCGAAGGCCTTTGACAGGGTCTGGCACGCGAGTCTGCTCAGTAAGCTTCCTGCTTATGGCATCCCCGCTGGTTTTTGTAGCTGGATATCAGACTTCCTTAGCGAACGGTCGATCCGAGTAGTCATTGACGGCTGCTCCTCAGACCTTATGGCTATTGATGCCGGAGTTCCTCAGGGGTACAGACCCCTGAGGAACTCCGGCAGGAGGAGAGAGAACAGTCTCTCTGCAACTCTTTTCCTGCTGCACATCAATGATCTACTTCAGCCTGGTATTGTTGGGTACGCAGATGACAGTACTGTTTCAGTGAGATACTTGTCCAGCGCAAAAAGTAGCGTGGATGAAGTTCGTTCCTTGAGGGAGGGAGGCTATGGTGGAGCGGACAGATTTGACCTTAAGCCTTGTCTCCCAGTGGGGTGATGACAATCTGGTCTCTTTTAACGCCACCAAAACACAGACGTGTCTTTTTAACGCTAAAAGGAGTCTGTTCGATCAAATGCCTACTTTTCGGGGTGCGTCTGTTCCTGTGACTGATCGGCTCGAGCTCCTAGGCATAGAGTTGACATCCAGTCTCAACTTGGCGCCTCCATTGAGTACAAAGCCCAAATTGCGGCCAAAAAACTGGGCATCCTAAATAGAGTGAAGCGATACTTTACGCCTGGACAGCTTTTAACCCTATACAAAGCGCAAGTCGGATCCTGCATGTAGTATTGCAGCCACCTTTGGGATGGCTCTGCTAAGTATTAGCTCTCAGAGGCTCATTGGCGACGTTGAACTGGTGGACGCCAAGCTTCACAGCCTGGCTCATCGCCGCAAAGTTGCATGGAGGAGCATGGAGGTTGCAGGAGGCGGACAGCCACGGTGGGTGGGTTCGGGGTGAGTGCTAACGCGTGCCCATGTTCTCACGATAAGCGGCTCAGGAGGACACCGAAGAGTTTTAGTGGGTTAGAGCCCTATATAACTGCGCTAACTCCCCGTGGTGGCGCAGTACGCATGAAGATTTCTCCACGCAAAAACAAAAAGAAAAATGGCTGCTACTAAGTAATTCCAGATGGAATATCTCAATAACACTTTGTGGAAATCGTATCCAGGACCTCATGTTCCGCGGTATCGATTTCGAACAATAGACCAACGATGCAAATAAGAGTGTTAATTGAGAACATAAGCCACATGCGTATATATTCTGTAGAGTATACATTATATCTAACAAAATTGTTCAAAAATTTACACATGAAGGCCACTAAGTTTTTACACTTTACAAGTCCTTAATAAGAACTGGCCACAAAGTCTTGACTGGATTGAAACAAAATGTGACGGTTGACATATTGACATTAAGGAAAGGCGTGAACGTGATTTTTCATCGGTTTAACTAGAAGATGTTATGTTCTTGTGAATATCTATCACCCATATTATCCTATTTATCTCCGTGCACCTTCCATATCTGGTTTGTTTAGATCTTCATTACCACATCTTGTTGTGTTTCTCAAAATATAATCGTAGGTGTACTTAGCGGTAGACTTTTAGGGTCAAAGTAGATTTTGACAGAGTCATAGTAACCTTATTTCCACAACGTAAAGAAGTCACACCAAAGCGTGTATTTGCGTCGTTTAACTTCGACTATTGTCTGAGTGTGCTTTGACCCTTATTTACCAATTCGCCTACAAATGTGCATGTAAATACACACGTACCCACAGGTTTTATCTCAAGAATGCTATTTTCTAGAAACCATACTATATTCTAGATTATAATTAAACATCCAAGTTAGTCCAGGCGCGTCTTGTAATTAACTAAATAAATCAAACTTTACTAATCCAAGTTGATTCGTGTCGGCTTCCAAACGCTCCGTGTTTTTATTCTACTTTCCCACTTTTCTTAGCGTTTACGTCACTATGTTTTAGAGTTCCGTGCCTATTAATTTCGTGATTCTATTTTTATTTGAGATTTAGTAGACTCGTAAGGGTTTGTTCTTGGAAATATGATATATGATTTGATGGAGCCACAAATTGCAGCAAATTTAAAATGTAGGTGATATATTTATTTTAGTAGAGAACAAAAATGTAGGTGAGACTTAGGAATAGCTGTCTGAAGTGTTTTCAAAACGCGTATCTTGAAAAATATAAATTTATATTTTTTTATAAACTGAACTAACAAAGTGTTTTTATTTATCTAAAATAATTTAAAAATATAGTAGACGGTGAGAACCAGATTTTCTCTTTTCAGTTAACTGTAACACGTGGAAAATCTTTGGAACAAGCTCTAAATGAGAATATCAAAATAAGGCTGTAGGTATTTACCAAAGATAATATTGGAACAATAATTCTTGTAGTTTCGTAAACAAAATGATACCCTTAACGCCGAGCACGCCCTTAACCCGGTAAAATTATTTTAATGATTGATGTGCCAACAGTATCGTATCTATGGTATCTACCAAAATAAAACGCGAACTTAAGTGTTCGAATAAATACTGATTCCCAAAAAAGGTAGTTAATAAAATAAAATAAAAAGAGGAAAGATTTTTTTGTTTGTTTGTTTGTACCGAATAGGCTCCGAAACTACTGGACCGATTTAAAAAATTCTTTCACCAATAGAAAGCTACATTATTCCTGATACATTGGTCCTGTGGTCCACGGGAGCGAAGCCGCGGGGAACAGCTAGTCTTTTATAAAACGGCTTTTGAGGATTTTTGGAACATTATTTTACTAAATAAGTTCTTTTAGTTACGTACCTAAGATAAATTAATTAAAATAAACTACACCTATTTCCTATGATTTTCTTAGATTGTCCATATACACGTATGTTTTGTATTAGTAGAAAACTTAGTTTTGTCTTTTTAGCTTGAATTTAACATGCATCTATCTTCTTATCTTATCTTATGGAGGGGCCGAGAAATAACTCGGACACTTCGACCCATTGGGATCTATTGTGGTTCTCTAGATAACTTACTCTTCCTCAATCTCGTTGAAAACTGTTTTCATGAGTTTTACAACGAGACTAGGAGATGTGAGCCTATAGTCTTCTGGTTTTGGATACTCAATCCCTAGGAGACTCATTCGCTTACCAGCCAGTGCATCGCATGTGCACAGTAGGTGCTCCAGTAGTTCCGTATGTTCCCCACATAACCTGCACATGGGTGTCGCGGTTAGACCCATCTTCATGAGCATGTCGTTGGTTCCAAAGTGCCCAGTAAAGGCCCCAAGCAGGTAGTGGATTTGCCCCCTGCTTATGTTCCAAATGCATTCCCGGGCTTTGAACGTAGACCCTAGGAATTTCTTGGAGTGTTGTAGACCGGAGTTAGACAGCCAACAAGTTCGTTGTCTGTGATCTGCAAACGCCCTAAATGCGTCTTTTACGAGCCACGTCGAGATGCCTACACATGGTTCTGGACCCACAAAATCATTTGCTGAGCCCTCTCTTGCCAGTTCATCAGCCACTTCGTTACCATGGAATCCTTTGTGCCCAGGGACCCACATCAGTCTTACCCTGTTGTGCTGCCCAAGCCTATTTAGGGTCTGGACAGCATCCAGAATAAACCTGGCGTCCACTTTGTAGGATGCCATGGCTTTGATTGCAGCCTGACTGTCACTAAGAATATGTATGGATTTACCTCTGGTTCCTCTATCTATATTCTCTTGAGCACATACGTCATATTGGAATACGTCATAGTGCCATCTTCCCTAAGCTTTTGCTTCAGCCATCAGTGTACCACACCAGACTATCTTGTTGGCTCATGTATGTTTGTGATTTTCTTTATTCCACCATAACTTCTAAACGGCTTATCAATTTATGTGGTATCTTTAGAAGCGTAACGTAATTAAAAATTAAAAAAAATTAATGGGGAAAAAAAAACATAAAAAATTGACCACCATTATCATCGTCTAGCTAGTCTAGAGCTTACTTAGTATATAAATAATAATATATAACAGTAGTATTAAATAATCATTCGTTCCCTAATAACATACCAAAAGAAATCAAAAGACATATAACAGTAGTTACTATTCAATATCCCATAGAAAACTTATAAAATAAGTTGTTTTTGCAAAAAATTCGTTTTGTTATTAAAAGAGGTATGATATAAAATAAATAATTAAACATAATTAAAAACACGCCTGCCTTGCAGTCGGGGGACGGTTCCTTGGATCAGTTTTTTACAGGTCCCCCGACTTCGTTGAAAAGATTGGTTTTCAGTTGAGCTCATTCAACACAAAAATAATTTCGCTTGTTTTTAATTTTTTTGTTCAATTTTTTCATTCACTTTTCGACAAGCTGCCTTGTATAAAGTGCTTTTAATTAATAAGCGTGTTTTTTTAATTTTTTTTATTTAAAATTCTATATTTTGATTTAAATCCACACACCTCACTTCTCCAAAATTCATAAATCATTTTTATAAGTATCTACTTTACAAGAAATTTAGTAAGGCCAACCGAAAGAATGCAAATCAGCAGACAGGGCGTAAGGTGAGCGAATGATTAAGTACATCAGAGCCATCATATTGAGGGCCGGGTCACCCGCGTCCGTAAGAAAATAAGCGTTTTGAATCCCTACATGTGGTCCCCGGATGGTGCTAATCATGTGACATACTGGTGGTAGGTTTCGACCGAAGGGCTTGTGACCACATAGCGGGCAAAGACATACCGCCACGTGGCCTAGCCGTGATCCGGTTACGATGCCAGGTGCAGCCATTAGAGGAGTTGGGTCGAGATAGCTGTTCCACTGATGGCAGGCCGGCCATCAGTGGAACATTTATATTGCAATTTTAAAGTAACATTTTATTTGCAAGTTATTGCACCGAAAAAGATCAAATACCATTTCTAGAAGGGACCTTTGGAAAAAAAAAAAAAAAATTATATTATACAGCGAGCGTCTTTTGTTCACTAAAAAGAGCCAATTTCATCCGGCTCCATCTTTCCGAGGTGTAACCGTGCCGATAACGGACCATATTGAGCTTCTTGGCGTAACGTTGACATCGACACTCAATTTTTGACCATTATATTTAGGAATGCCTCAACATGCTGCTATGAAGTTGAGACGGTAGTTCACGCCAGAATAGGTGCTTAAGTTGTATCAAGCGCAAGCATGAAGTACTGTTCTCATCTCTGGGACGGATCTGCCAAATACCAGCTTGATGCACTAGATTTGATCGAAAAACGGGTCAGCAGGCTCATCGGCAATGAGATCGAGTCATCCAGTCTCCAGAACCTTGAACATCGTCGCAGAGTTGCCAGCTTGACGGTTTTTTATCGGTTGCATTTCGGGCATTTTGCGATGGAATTGCACGATCTAATTCCATATAGCCCGTTTCATTATCGGGCTACAAGAGGTACGGCGATGCGCCATCGGTACAAGGTGGACATCCCGCCCATAGGCACTAATCATTTTGGAAATACTTTAATTTTGCGTACAGCAAGGAGTGGAATTCCTTGCGTCTGTGTTGCCCGATAGCTACAACCTCGGGGTCTTTAAGTCAAGAGTGAAGTTACTTCTAGGCAAGTTTGCCACACCGTAGACCACATCATCGCTTACCATCAGTTGAGATAGTGGTCAAGAGCGAGCCTATCTATAATAACAAAAATCAGCGATTTCTTTTCAACAACATTTGTTAGTTCGTTCGGTTGGTCTGTACCGAGCATTATTCTGGATCCTGGCTTAATTTTCTTAGAATCTTTTGATTGTGTATTTGCAACTGCACTTTCCAGATCTTATGCATGCCTAAGTTCATTATTCGACAAGTGCTTTCAACAATAATAAGTAATACTCACAATCACACGATTTATTAAATAAAATCATTGTATAGTGTAAATATCGACATCGGTGTATATCACTAGAGTATCCATAAAAATATCGACAACTGCCACTTCCTTATTTGTGTACGTGTAAGCCTTACCCTCCCTCACCTACAAATTCACCTACTGCAGCTCAGGCTGATTTTACCTACAAAAACCTTGACCAAAAGGCGTTTCGTATTCTGTTGTTTTCTTCATCAAAACTGGCCTGATCTTAAAAATTCTTGTACCAAAATTTAGAAGAAAAGTAAAAAGGAAAAGTTCTTTTTTGTTAAAACATATCAATTTTGTCTGAAAGTCGTCAGAACATGGCGGTAAAAACGGGCATTTTATTCTGGTTTTTAGATTGTCATATTTCTTTTAGTGATTGTTTTCGAAAAAAGAAAATGATAGGGGCATAGATCTGGCATAGAGGGGCAAAAATCATTGCTCTGGAGGCATTATCCACGAAGAAAACAGCAGAATGTTTTTGTATGGAGAAAGGACCAACAGTGTCCCCTCTTAACGGCTGAGTAGATTTGAATGAAGTAGACCTTATCTGAATTAGGACATGATACTTTTTATCCAGCTGCTTAATTGTGCAAGTGAATTCGGCAAGGCAAAAGATTTAACCGCCATCAATCGACCAATCACACATACGGAAATCCACATCGCGTCTTACATCTCACATGTGATTCAAGTGATCGATTAATGGCGGTCAAAACCTTGACTTGCCGAATTCACTTGTGCAATTAGGCTATAGGAAGCATGTTACCTTTGGATCATATCCACGTGGGCGTAAGTTTGAAACAAAATAACAGTAGTCTGAACTGCAAACTTACACTAAAGTTCCCAAGATATAGTAATTCCGAGTGCGTGCACATTGGGTATGTTCATCTAGAGTTATGTAGCAATTAAGTTGCTTATAAAGTTACGAGTTGTTGCATGTTGCAACTTGCAGCTAGCATATCCCTAACATTTGCATGAGGTGAGAATTAACTTGGTTCTTGTATGTATGTGCTATGCTAGAGTTCTGGAACAAGGCATTTCTATTAACAACTGTCTGTGATGACGTGGAATCTTTGGCTGATTATTGTAAATCTTTGGCTTGTTTTGACGGTAAATATTTACACCTTCGAGACCTGATAAATGAGTATGAGTAAAAAACACACACACATATATACATTTGAACATTGCTCATTTCTTTCGCTCAAATATTTAATACAAATACATCCACCGGATTTATTTATTTTTAATTACAACGCTTGGGAGTCAATGACAACTAAAAGCAAATTATAGACATGCCAAAAATAAACTGGTGATCCGATTGGCTATTAATAAATTATGTTAGCAATCACAGCAGTTTCTAAAAGTCTGTGATTGGACCTGTCATACTGTATGGATCAGAATGTTGGGCTGCGAAAAAGGTGGATGAAAAGACATTGCATTTAGCAGAGATGAGAATTTTGAGATGGATGTGCGGAGTGACGAGAATGGATAAAGTGAATAATGAGTATATTAGAAGAAGTATGAAAGTGGCGCCAGTGACAGAAAAAATGAAAGGAAGCCGTTTGACCTGTTATGATCATGTGATCAGGAGGGATGAAACGCATGTTATGAATATACATGTGGATGGATAGCGAGGGAGATAAAGGCCAAATATGGATGGACTGTGTGTGTGTGTGACTTGTTCTTCTTCATCATCGCGTTGATGATTCCGTTTACAGATTTTAATTTAGCTGTTGTACTTCGACCAGAACTTAACCACATCGACAGCCCTAGCGCTGGCCTCGCACAGGTCTTTTATGGTGCAGGTGTTTGTGCACAGAGAGCAGGGCAACAGATGGGACATTGTATGCGGTGTGGTTCCACAGTCACATTGTGGCTGATCGCAGTACCCTCACCTGACCAGGTTATACCTACAGCGGCCCACTTGGCTTCGCAGTCTATTCAGGGATTTCCAAGTTGGCCATGGCAGTTTATGTCCAGCTGGGCAGTTTTCTGCAGGATCGATACAGTCAGTTGGAGAAGGGTATTTGAGCAGCCACAGTTTCCTGCGTGCTTCACTAGGACTGTTGTCGTTTATTGTTTTAACCACAGAACAAAAAAAACGCCTACTACAATAGAAGTCGCAAGTGGGCGGGGCCCGCGTACCCCGAGTTTTGCACAGTTCGGCATATGTTGCCTTCCGCCCACACACTACGCACATCAGTCTTGATTTAACCGTCACGGTGACAAAAACTTGAAAAAAAAATACAAAAATGCCTTATTGTGCTGTTCTAGAATGTAAACACGATAGCAGAACCAAAAATGTATCAAATGTAGGTATATCTTACCATCGGCAAGTCTTAATTTATTTTATTTCGATAAAAATGTAAAAACAATATTTTATTAAACAAGACAAGTAAAAGTTGATTTTATGATGTTAAGTTTAAGGTCTACTTTCTCTAAAACTCAAACATTGTTCTCGAAGATTCCAACTATGCACATGTCACATTCAGCTACTCAATTAGAGATTACCAATATCGATAATGAGTTATAGATACTTTAAACTTACAATATTCGAAAAAATCTTCTTACGCGCGAAAAACATAACCCTTTCCTTGCAGCCGTGTAAAAATTTAGATTACGACGAATTGAGAACCTACTCCTTTTTTTGAAGTCGGTTAAAAAGACAACAGCCTTCAAAATCAACAAAGTGTAATAATAATAACACATGAACATAGAACCTCCTTCTTTTTTTAAGTCATTTGAAAAGTGGCTTTTGTGTTAGTCTGAAATTTAAGATCTACTGGTGTATAGACCTAAATTTCATCAGTTCATGAAGGAAGTTAGTCAAGCTAATCATAATAAGAGTGTAGCCGCAGGCGAAAGCGTAAGCTTCCCATATCAGTAGGACTTATTGCATTTGTAGTATAGTCTATCGCATCGTCATCATCAATCATCAATACATATAATAAATATGTAGAAAAGTATTTTTTGTACATCGAAAATATTTCCAAAAAAAATAGCCAGTGTGTTAAAGGATAACCAACAGAACCTATTTCCGGCATTTTTGGAATTTTTGTCTGTTTGTCTGTTTATTTGTGCACGCATCACGTGACATGTACGAAACCAATGTAAATAACTTTTATACATAAACATTGTGCGTAACTTGAAGAATTACTTAGTTTTTGTGTCATCGCAATCGGTTCACTCTATCAAAAGTTAGATGAATTTAAAGTGTTCAAGAAGTAAAATTATCACACGCAATTCAGATACTCGGCAAGTTGAACTCGATATTCGATAGATGGCGTTGTGAATTTGAAGTCATTTTCTGAATCACGGTGTTAAGATTCTCCGCGAAAGATTGATGACTATAGAAACAAATATGGTCGGTAGGTAAGTAGGGTAGGCAGGAAGGTAAGTAGGGTAGGGTTGGCAAACAGATGACGGGAGCGAAGCCGCGGTCACAGCTTGTAATTAATAATAGTACACCAAAGACTACGTACAGTACTGTCTTTCCTTTCATTTTTTAAATCCATGGAAAGGTTGTCTTGAAAAGATCACTTTTAGCGATAATGCCGCCCATTGTGCCACCCAGTGTAATGTTTTCTTCGTCTATACTTTTTTTTGGGACAATCCCACCGCACTATTCCCAAACCACTGCATTTCCTGAAAGCCAGAATCAACAGTGGCGACCACTAGAAAAGCGCCGAGGCAATGAAGCTCGACGAAGTCCCGGAGAATGAATTTAACTGTCTTGGATCCCGCAACGAAATTAATCAGAAAATAATAACGGAGGAGTAGGAAAAAGTCGTCGTCGTAAGTCGTCTATACTTTCTGTAACTTATATGGTGTACATAATAAAGAGTATTGTATTCTATAATTCTATTGATAGAACAAAAACACTACATACAAAGATACTACAAACAGAATACTTGATTACAAACAATAATATTTATCGACTCTAGTTATTGGGCGCACGGTTGGCGCAGTGGTTGAGCGATTGACTGCTGCGCTGCGTGTCGCGGGTTCGATTCCCGCACGAAACAAATATTTGTATGATCTACAAATAGTTGTTCCGGCTCTGGGTGTTTATGTATGTGAAATTATATGTTTGTAAACGCACCCACGATATAGGAGAAATTCCTAGTGTGGGGCAACGTTTTTTTTTAAAACTAAACTGTATTTTGTTTGAAAATAAAACGGAATGTCGATAAATAAGTCAACGACCGTGGTACATCACTACAGGAGGACGAATAATAATGACCTCATCACGCAAATATAAATCTTATCGGTAACGAAATACGGCTTTAAATTAAATGAATTTACTATAGTGACATCTAGCGGCGGGTAGCGTAACTTGCTCATTAAACTATTACGTGTGCGCTTTAAACGAAAAAAGTAATAAATACTCAAAAAGAGTAGACAATAAACCAACTCTATTGTCATAAAGCTGTGGTTTATTTTCAAATAAGCGACGACTGACATATTTTCTACTTTCATCTAAAAATTAAACTACCAATCACACCAAAGATTTCTTAGTGTTATGAAATACAAATAAACTGTATATGTGTGAGTTTGGGTACGCTGGTTCCGATACTAATAAAGCTATATGCGATTTCTACTGTCTTCTCTGTTCTGTGGTTTTAACCGACTTAAGGAAGCTGTTCCGACTCTTTAGTCGTCCCCTTGATTGCTCCGTAGTGTACAGTAGATGGCAGTTATCGGTCTCCTCCTTCGACTTTTCGGAGGAACAGGCAACTTTCCTACAGACCTCCGGAGGACCTATTCCAGCCAGCAAGTGGAGTACGTTTAAGACACCCAGTGATTATTCTGCATGTGTCATTTAGAGCTACATCTACTTTTCGGGCATGAGCGGATCGATGCCACACTGGGCAGTTAAATTCGCTAGCCAAGAAGCATAGAGCTAAACCAAATGTACGAAGGAAGTCTCCCCTCACTTCCTTCGTACGCCCCAGGCAGTGGATGTGAGACGACGAAGCAAGTTGTTGCGTTTGTTAACCTTGAGTTTTAGTTCTATCGCAGTGGTTCTTGTAGGTTAGTGAGCGGTTTAAGGTAGCAAGGTGTGAGTAGTGATATGAAAGAAAAGGCAGTCAGTGATAGCATGGCAAGGGACAGAACGGTATGGAAGAAGAAAACTTGTTGCGCCGACCCCAAGAAACATCGGATAAGGGCAGGCACATCATGATGAACCACAGCAGTTTACAGTGTTTTGGTAGATTTTAGATCCAGAAACGGACGTTACTATACGTTATGTAACACCAGTTTCAGACAAGCATAATCGTCTCAATAAAAAATAAATTAAACATTCATCGATTTGCTAACTAAAACAGTCAATCATATCCGACATCATTGTAATCTTGACACATTGTTGTTTAGCCTTTTAAATTGTCCTACAAATTCCAATTATGACTACGTCAATTTCCTTTCTTACCCTGTAACTTGCAAACATAATAGCAAGCAAACAATTTACAGGGCTTTATATAAATGTACAGGCATAATTAATTACACCCATTTTCAGCCTCCAACGTCCGTTAATGAGGCAGAATAATTTATTTTATAAAACAATTTATTTGTATTGCATACCGTCTTTACAGAGAATAGATGTAAATTACAGTTGTTAGGTAAATTATTCGGCAAATTTTTGGAATACTACCTTTTAGAATTACGATCTGATAACAAGGCAGAATTACGGTTATTGTTTTAGATTTTAATAAACATTCTGGGTAGATGCTGTGATATTTTCGGCTTTGAAAACAGGATAAGGTATCTTATAGAAAATAAAAAAGCAAGTCAATTTTTGGCTAACGAATCGTATTCTTTATTGCACACAGTGAGTATTGCCATTCAACGTGGCAATGCTGTCAGCCTTTTGGACTCTTTTCTCTTCGAGCACTTACTTCCTTTTACTTTAATTGCTTGTATTATATTTATAATTTTCAGATACCTTAATATTGAAAATATATTTTACTTGTATCTATTAACCTATAGTATATAGCTGTGTGTGCATGAAGTGGTCTCCTATACTGATTTAGCACACGTTAAAGAACCCTTTGTATCTTTGGGATAGATTTATGAAACAAAAGATTTTGGAATCCAAATTAATAAATATAACAGAGAGTTTGCAGATACACTAGTTATATTTATTACGGGCTGTAGACCCCGCAAGTCTGTATATTTGAAAGAAATCCATATAATCATTGAATCTCCTCACAAAATTGCATAAGAATCGGTTGAGAAATGCGACCTGTAGAGGACAACAACCGGACATCCGGACAGTCTATACGGAAGCATTTTTATCCAAGCTGAAACGGAGACGGTTTGCTCGCACTTCGCGCTCGCTCGGTCAATAAGTAGTTCTGTTGATACTGTTATCGGCATCCTGTTAATAATGATACAAATGGCGATAGACCTTGGACTCTAGACACATTGACATGTCGTGATATTAGTGATAAAGACAGTCGAAAGTTCAAAGGATTAGATTGACCACGTGATATTACGGAAGTACACATGCACAGTGACATTCTATCAGCGATTAAGATAGTGACAAAGTCCATATTGTTGATGTCATCTACAACATATAGAATATTACTGTGTCTAGGTACTCTGGTGTCTCGTACCTATTACAGTATGCATGACTTAATTAACATACCACAAATCAGTAATAAAGAAAGAGATTGCCCTTGGACATAGCAGGCGTCGCGGGATAGAGTGGCGATTGACCAACGTGTTGGAAGACCTGGACTATGCTGATGATCTATGCCTGCTGAGTCATATACGACATGCAAGCGAAACTGAACGATCTGCGCCTAGAGGCGGCGAAAACTGGGCTCAAAATTAACATCCGAAAGACCCAGGAGATGCGTACAGGTGTGAGGAATTTTTCACCGATATTAATCGGCACAGAGGTTCAGGAACGAGTCCACAAATTCACGTACCTTGGGAGCGTCGTGTCAGAGACTGGAGGAACTGAAGAGGATATCACTTCACGGATCGCCAAAGCGCGAGCTACCTTCGCACAGCTGAGACCTGTGTGGCAATCACGGAAACTGACCCGAACGGTTAAACTCAAAATCTTCGGGTCCAATGTCAAATCCATGCTGTACGGGTGCAAAACGTGGAAGGTTTACGAAGGACATCTCACGCCAACCGATGTCTTTTTCGCATCCTCAGAATTTACTGGCCCGAGATCATCTCTAATGTAGAGCTGTTGGAAAGATGCCATGAGACCCCAACGACCGCCAGATCAAGGGGCGTAAATGGTGTTGGATTGGTCACACGCTCCGGAGGGATTCCGATCACATTCCTAAACAGGCCTTGGATTGGAATCCTTAAGGAAAAAGGAAACGAGGCCGTCCCCGTCAAACCTGACGACGCACCGTATTGGCTGAAGCGACAAGTATCGGAATGGCGTGGAGCCAGGTTAAGCGCGAAGCACAAAACGGACTCGATGGAGGACTACCGTGAAAGCCCTCTGCCCCAACTAGGATAGAAGGTCAAGTAGCCTTTGGACTATCGTAACAAACAAATAGATATACAGGCATTTATAATATAAGTTTTTTATGAATATACATATTATATAATTATGAATAAACCGCTCCACTGCTGGCCTTTCCTCTAGAGAATTACCGCAAAGGATGAATGAATGTACAAACTATATAAATTGACTCGTATTCTAATCTTACATGTAGAAGCTATTTTTAAGCTTTGAAATATACAATAAAAAAGTAAAAGAAAAATAAACCAGACTGCCTAAGAATCGAACTAAAAATACGTAAACAAGAAGAAAATCATGCTGTGAATTCGGAGGATACATATTCATGAGCTGGCTGACCAAACCAAATGTATCCTTAGACTGCACAGCATGATTTTCTTCTTATTTAGGTCTTTTAGTTCGCTTCTTCGGGTCTTTTGATTTTTTGAATTTACCTTTTCATTTATAACTTTTTTTTATAATTATGTACATTTAATATGTATATATAATAATTGATTTATATTTTTGAAATCACCTCTCAAAACCCTTTATTTTGATACCCCACACGAATTGTTTGGAAGAAAATCAAAATCAGCCAACGCGTGTTTTTTCTTTAGAACGCTACTTAAGAACAAACATACAAACATATATACATAGACTGATAAACACATTACCCTCCTTCGGCAGTCGGGTGAAAACAGATGTCATCTGTTTTTAGGGTTCCGTACCCAAAGGGTAAAAACGGGACCCTATTACTAAGACTTCACGATCCGCCTGTCTGTCTGTCTGTCCGTCTGTCACCAGGCTGTATCTCATGAACAGTGATAGCTAGACAGTTGAAATTTTCACAGTTGATGTATTTCTATTGCCGCTATAACAACAAATACTAAAAACAGAATAAAATTAATATTTAAGGGGGGCTCCCATACAACAAACGTGATTTTTTTGCCGTTTTTTGCGATAATGGTGCGGAACCCTTCGTGCGCGAGTCCGACTCGCACTTGGCCAGTTTTTTATTGTTGCATGACAGACAGTACTAGTAATGGTAACTTGAAACGGTTTTTGTCAATGCATACTACAATACTATTTAACTTTAACTTTGTTCGATTAAATTCCATTGCTGTTCAAATATCTCTTAATTTTACGAAAGCATGTTTTATTTCAGTTGTTTACAAGCATGTTTTTAAACAAAAGATGCTGTTTCTTTCCTATTCAGGCTTAAACCGAACAGTACTTAGAGCTTTCAAGTTTTAATTCCTGAAAGTTCTTTTTAATAGTAAAAGCGGAGGCCATGTAACGATTGCAGTTATTTTTTAGTTTTGTACTAAAGTAGAACGCGTGACCACTAAGCTGTTTTTAGCGTTAGTCTCTTTAATCTCTTCGTATCTCGCTTTTCAATATAGGCTAGCTAACCATTCACTTTTAAATGCTTGAAGCAAAAGTTAGGTACTTTACTTTGTTTTTTTTTTGTAATTGTTAGGCTCGCGTTCGACTATCATATAGTCTGATCGACAATGGAGCACGCTTGCCTAGAAGTTACCTGTCTTGACTTGAGCACAGGCGACGCGACGGCTGGGAATTCCACTTCTTAGCTACACGCACTATAAAAGTATTCGCAAAACTTAGTGCGCTTAGAACGTAATAGTTCGTATCCAGAAATATAAAAATCAAGAGTCACAAATTGAATCAGGGGTTTCAAGCGCAGCAACCACCAGACAGACAGATAAACTATTAGAAAGACATTTCATTTACAATAAAGAAAATGGCTACTTCCTGTGTCTAAGCTAAAAGGCTAACCTTTAAATTAAGTTAAAACAAAGAAATCCTATTCTGGAAGGTGTTGCATAAAATTTATGAACGGAAACATTTGTATAAATCAGTCTTATCACATTGCCGACCCTGTCGTCAAGTAAAACATTTCGGTTGACCGGGAATTTTAAATTTAAAATTCTAGCGGCTAGAACAACTCTGTTCGTAGCCATGTTTGTATATGGAGTGCCTTTTGGTGTTAAAGAAATAATATTTTATTTCTTTCTTAACTGCGAATTCCCTTATGGGTGTTAGGGAAAACCAGCATCGCCTTTTTTTTGCATTGAGAAATGCTCATGCATACTGCATTACCACGGGGAGATAGTGCAGCCATGTGGGACTCCGACACACAAAAACTCCATGGTGTCCTCCTGTGCCACTTATGACGGGAACACGGGCACGCGTTAGCACTCACCGTGATGCCGCACAGTGGGCTGAAATCGCGAAGTAGGGACTTAAGGATTGGTATGTACATTTTTGAATTCTATATACTAATACAATATTTTTTGATGTTACAATACTTTCTTCATAAACCCATTGCTTATAGAGTTATACCTCTTTCAATAAAGTACGTGTTTTTTTAATATTACTATTATTGCAAAATATTGTCAAATTAGAAGTTTTTGTAAGCAAGTGCAAAGATTTTCCACACCACCCCGTGAGGTCATTTGTTTATGAATAATACCGCTAGAAGATTTTTTGAAAACGCCATAATTGCGGCTTCGATCACGGGAGTCGATGAGAATTTGATAAAACGATTTAAAACCTTACTAGAAGCAATTTCTTCAGATCACCCTATGGATGTAACGAAGTTCAAAGACCAAGAAAGCTGAAGCTACCATGCAATTGTATGTTAATTTGTATAAGAATTGAATTTGGGTATAGTGCCATTTGGAAAATTATCCGAAGAAGCTACTGAAGCTCGAAATAGGGACTTTAGGAGATATCATGCACCTCATTCGAGAAAATTCTGTAGTAAGGCTACCAATGAAGATATTGGTAATAATTCATTAATAAGCTCTGACCCACTTATTTCAATAATACGACACAAACGGTTGCGAAAACACAAAGGCCCTCTCAGAACAGGCAACAGCTTTGTTGATTATTACAGGTAGTGTTGTTGATGATAATGATCAGGAAAACATAAATTTAAGTACAGACCCATCACTATACAATGAACCTGAATCTGACTTTTCAGAATAATTAAATAATGATGCCTTTGTCAAAGCACAAAAAATCGGCCAAGTGTCGCATTTTGGGTTCCGCACCAAACCGCAAAATTAAGTTGGTTGTAAAAGAAAAAAATAGGGGTTTTCAATGAAAAATGTCGTAAATAAATACTTTGGGGGCTTCTTATTCCTTTGTTTTCCTTTGTTTTACCTTATGTATCTACTCAACGAGCTATAAACAACGTTACCCCACTCAATGGGGTAGGTTCGCAGTGTTAGTAAAAACGGACCCTATTACTAACACTCCGCGATCCGTCTGTCTGTCTGTCCGTCTGTCACCAGGCTGTATCTCATGAACCGTGATAGATAGAGCGTTGAAATTTTCACAGATGATGTATTTCTGTTGCCGCTATAACAACAAATACTAAAAACAGAATAAAATATATATTTAAGTGGGGCTCCCATACAACGAACGTAATATTTTTGGCATTTTTTGCGATAATGGTACGGAACCCTTCGTGCAAGAGTCCGACTCGCACAATACCTAGGGTGGTGTGGAATTAAAAAAAATCTTCAACTGCGCAAAATGTCGCAGTACCAGCTATTATGCTAAAATAGGCTAATCATTTGTACTATTCAAATATCTAAACCGTTTTGAGAGATGTCTTGAGCGTTTCGAGATTTTCATGAAATTGTTTTTTTCCATATAAAAATATCTTGAAATATTCATAACATTGAAAATAATGGTCACAATGAAAAGTCATGGAATACTATTATATTGTATCCGTTTTTTTAAATAACGCAATCAGTTTTTGGTTGGTTCCTAAGTCCTCTTTGATTTCATATCAGTCCACTGTGTGCCTCCGCGGTTGTCCATCACCGGACCCACCTCTGGGGAGTACCCCCCATCACTGGCGCACCGGAACACATTGTACGTTGTGACCACCCCTGGGACCAAACCAGCACTTGGGCGCCAGACGACCTCGTGTATGGTCACTCTTGTGACTGCCACCTACTATTTTTCGGGTACAGGGGAAAAGGAGAGCGGCCAACGCTAGACGGACATTCCTCCACCCTTGTGGCCCCACCACGTCCACCATCAGACGTTGGCGACCCTGTCCAGGCCGCGGAAGGTAGACAGAGAGTGGCGCACCGCAAATACCTCCAATACGACATCGCGGCCCGCTTCAGTTGCGATGTCGCCTCTGTTGCCAAGCGGCTCCGCAGCCTACTTGTTGGCCGCTACGTCGTCGCCTTAATCAGAGATCAAAAAATCAAAAGCCCTGACGAGCGGCCCCTCCTCGAGTTGCTCTCCGCTCCATCGTGGGTGACTAAGCCACGGCTATTGAGCCCCCCCCCCCGCCCCGACAATGCGGGAACCCATAAGTAACTTACAAGTAGATTGCGGTGCGGCTTGGTAACAGGCGACATCGCAAATAAGGCGGACCGCGATGTAGTAAGGAGCGTCCAAGGTCCCATACGATATCGCAGCTGAGGGTTGGAGGTCGCGGAGAGAGAGCGTGCCCATGTTCCCGCCATAACGTCATATGAGCCCGCCATAAGCGGCACAGGAGGACACCGTGAAGTTTTATTGAGTTGATGTCCTACATAACTGCGCTATCTCTCCGTGGTAGCGCAGTACGCATGTGCATTTCGCCACACAAAAAAAAGTGTGGTGCCGATCATTAAACTTGTTCATATTCAAGTGTAGGTTCTTTCACCACAATAAATTGAAATTCAAACGGTATAGTTAAGATAATAATACTCTACAGGTAAACGCAAAAAACGTCCTCTAAACAGAAATCTATCACGAGAAATAATTCTTAGAACGAATTTCATGAAGTTCTTAGAAAGATTATGTCCAGAGTGATGATCCCTGGTTAGATTAGTTAGATTTTTTCAAAATGATTGTAAACGGCTTTTTTGCTTTACCAAATCAATGAAGATTTACAAAGATTGCTCCTAGATAGACGATAGTTTCTCTGGCTGCTCTGGCGATCGACTCTCGCCATTGGCGCACGTGAAGCACGCGAGGCGCCGCGCGGGAGGCGGGGTTTGGGACAAAGTGACCCGTAATTTTAACTGAGTAATATAGTGCTATTCCAGACTAAAATCTATCTCTGGACCACATTTATCCAGATGATTGAGTAACAAACATGCATCCAAACTTTCACATTTATAATATTATAGTAGGATTAATAGATAAGATTTTATAATGTTATAATAAAATTTACAAGTCCGTGATAAGACCTGTCGTACTGTATGGATCAGAATGTTGGGCTGTGAAAAAGATGGATGAAAAGAGATTGCATGTAGCAGAGATGAGAATCTTGAGATGGATGTGCGGAGTGACGAGAATGGATAAAGTGAGAAATGAGTATATTAGAGGCAGTTTGAAAGTGGCGCCAGTGCCAGAAAACTTGAAAGGAAACCGTTTGTCCTCGTATGGTCATCTGATGAGGAGGGATGAAACGCATGTTACTAAAAGAGTGATGAATATAAATGTGGATGGATGGATACCGTCCTGCCCCCCGTCACGCTATCACTGAGATAGCGTGACGGGGGACAGGACGGTATGGAAGAAGAAAACGTGTTGCGCCGACCCCAAGTTACATGGGACAAGGACAGGAAGATGATGAGTAGGATCTAACTGACGGGCTAAATATTTTTTCTTGTTATTTCTTGAAAATTCTGCTAAAGACTGATTGATAAGCAGATTTATACAGAAGATAAGATGCAAGTTTAGAAATAATGTTGTGCCCACTTGCAACTCAGTTTGTTTCAAAAGTTTCATAAACAAGGAAACAAAAGAAAGACATTTGTTCAGCGAAGTAAGAATATCACTTAAATTAAAAGTTTTTCAAGTTGTAGCAAGTCTCTTCTATTCATTTTCAGGACCGCAACAGATTTCTTTATTACTTATTGCTATTACTTGGAAGAAAACTGCGCATTTCTTAAGAATTCACACGGGCAAGTCTATTTCTCGGAGTGCTTGGTCAGAGTTATAACTTCCCCGCTCAAGCTTATGAGCTTGAGCGGGTTCTGAAGCAAGCGAGTCTAATTATAGCAATACGTCAAATGCGTCCACAATTTTATCTCGCCGTAGGAGATCGCTCAAGTAGGCTATTCCAGCCGATAAATAAAATAGGTTTAGTGCATTATCATCATTAGAATTTTGAGATGCATTAAGCAGTTTAATACTTCAGTTATGTGACTGCTGTTTTAAGATTTTTGCCTCGGTTTTACTGTCGTTATGTCCCAAGAAGATAAAACAAACCAATGCTACTCCAGAGACTCACATAGTTCACTGGCACATTAAAATCACACCGATATTTTGCAACAAAGCAATAGATCGGCGTGAATCTGCAAGGATGAAGGAAAGCCTAAAAATACACATTTCAAGTTCATAGTCTTCTAGTTCAATATCTTGAGGAACAAAATAGACTGTCCTCAGTTATTGGGCAAAATCAAATTCCGAGCTCCAGCTAGATACCCCCGTGCTCCTATCACTCCTTTCTGCCCTCCACCACGTAGAACCGTTCTCGGTGACAACTCTGCCATTCCCCGGATGCGTAGACTCTTGAACAGCTGCAGCGATCTTGCAGATGTGCATGCGGACTCACTTACCAAGTTCCGCAAATTAACACACGATGATATGTAGTGTGATGTACTTATTTGAATTTTATTTTTTATTTTTAAGTCAAGATGTCTACGGTATCACTCAAAACTATTTCTTATTCCTATTAATTAAGTTATTTTTCTAAATGTTTGTACAACAACTTAGCATAAGTGGTGCTTACCTGTTAAAAACTGTGACACTCGACTTTAGTATTAAGTGTATAAATTGTAATATTTAAGTGTTAACAATTGATGGTGAGCCTAATAAATAAATAAATAGTGCCTCTGTAATCTCGTCCACTGCCGCTTCAGCACTTTCACTTTGTACACGAGCTTAGGCGGTCAAGTTGTTACCAATGTGCTGAGGTAACTTCAATTATTATAGTGTTGCTCTTGCTCGAAGGGTTTACGACCAGTACTGATACTTTTATTGTAAGTAGAAAAGTACATGTTTGTGAAAGAAATAAAGGCTCTGTTAAGTTAATAGATAATGGAGCTGCTTATAATATAATGTACTTAGGTTAGTAGAATTAATATAAAGTTTTCAGCAGTACTTTTAAGGTACCCAAACTAGATTTCGGGTATCGGTTTTAAGAAAAACTATGTTTTTTTTTATTTGTGATGAGTTTGCTCTTGACTCTATTCTAGGTCAGAGGTGACAGAGACAGAGTCGACGATGGAGTGAGCTTACCCAGAAGAAGCCTGTTCACTCTAACTTTGAAGAGATTCGGATTGAATGCGTTCGGAAACAGACGCAGGTATATATCTAAGTATATTTTTTGAATTCTTCTTTCTTATTAGATTCAGCTTATGAGGAATACACAAAAAAGAAAATAAGAAGTCTGATTACATTAAAGAAATGTTATTATTTCAATTAATCCCTGAAATACTCGTTTATATTGGTACTAGTATAATTGTGAGACGTTAACGCTTTATAAAATAGGTGTTTTCTTCTTCTTTACGTGTCAATACGACTCAATCTTTGTCCAACCAGAATGAACCACCAGCCGGGCGAGCACGGCCTCTGTGATAGGCTTGAGTCACACATTTATCACAGTAGGCCGTGCTCGCCCGGCTAGATAGCTATGGCATGGGACTCGTTCAAGTCGTGGAAGATACAGGTGGTTATGCATAGGGCAGGAAAGTAGGGGGTACATATCCTTTGAAAGAGCTCCACACTGAAACTGTATGTTTGGGATGAGTCAAAGATATACCTTTTCACCAGATTGTCTTTGCAGCAACCAACCTGGGCCCGTAATTGGTTAAGATATTTCCAGATTGGCCACTGCAGTTCGTGTCCTGGTGGGTGGTAGACGTTCTGAAGGAGTGAAGTAAGTAAAGTGTGGACGACAGGGATTTCTTGTTTTTCTGTATAACTAACACTTGTCATGTTTAGTAAATTATCTAGACACGCGGCAGCTTCGAGCCAAAGTTCGAGCAAAGGAACTGGCGACGCGGCAGCCATGTGTCATATTACAAGAACCATTCTTAATAACTCAAAATCTATTGCAATATAAATACATGAAAAATTTCATAAAGCTAGCTCAAACGATTATTGAGATAGGGGGACGTACCCAAACGTCAGCAATGCACCAATTAACAGCACCTTGGCGAAAAAGTTTAAAATATAAATTACTGGTATAAGGTGCTTACATTGCCAAGTGACAAATATACATAGCTTCCCGTGCTTGTCGTAAGAGGCGACTAAGGGACTTACCGGAGAATGGGCAGTAGCATTATCTGTGCTTTTGTAACAACCGTACTGCTATCGCTAACCCGCCTGCCAAAAGTGGCGATTATGGCGAATCCCCCCATGAATAGCACAAATAAAAAATTGTCCAAGTGCCCTGGTAGCCTGTCTGCCGTCGAATACGGTAGCAGTCTAGGTTATGGCTTGGCAAACCGGATAGATCCGGCTACCTCAGCAAACACCGACGACTGGGACTGGCAATATTCAACACTGGACCGACGAGAAGATCACCGAACTGGAAGAGGAATTGAGCAGGTTTCGATCGAGTATTATAGTGTTATCTGAAGTCCGAACGCCTGGAGGAGGCCGTTGTTCAGCAGTGCATGTGTTTCGGCTGAAATGTTGATGATGAATACATGAATGTTCATCTGTTTCCTTATAACTTCGAAACTACTTCTCATAATTTGATATAATAATATGAGGTATCGTTTAAAGCGTTATGATAGTCAGCTGATGACGTCACGAAGAAAAAAAGAAAAAAATTAAAGGTCAAAAAAGGGGGTCAATAAGCACAATTTAAAAATATCATTGGTTTAGTCTAACTAGATTTTGCTCGCTGCTTTCTTTGCATTTATTCGATAATTGCGTTTAATTTTTGCTAGACTATCGCCAAGCCAAAAGCTGACTTAAAAAAAACAAAATAAAACAAATAAAAAGTTATGTTTAAGAACTAAAATCCTACTACAGCAAAATCGAGTTCTGAAAAGTATGAAACAAGATAATATTTTTACAGGATAGCCGTGGTCGTATGTCACCTGCAGTTGTTTACACAACAATATATTCTAACAGTAGATAGTCTGCAATCTTTATGGCAAGGAAGAGTGGTAAGCATATTTACAGATCACTTTTGAACGAAGAATAATAATAATTTGTTTACAAAAAGTAATGTTTTCCTTCGAAAACATAAATGTGAAATAAACTACGCATATCGTTAAAATGAACTTACCTCCCGTAAGTTCATTTTAACGATATGCGTAGTTGTTGACTTCGCCGACAGAATAATGGAGATCTAAATGGGCGCCAAGTTCTGTAGATAATCCTGAAATTTATTTATAAGAACTTACAGTATTCTAAAATAAATTAAAACACTATTTCTTGCTTTTTCTGCTTTAACGATGTTTCCTAATTAAAAATATAACTTCCTAAATTTGTACAGGCAAATTATGTACACAGAGCAGATAACTCAGGATAAAATGCTGACTCACATAAATACGTTGAACCAGAACACGAATGCAGTTGTTCAACACACTTCAAATTTGGATATTTCTCGTTGAAAACTAATGCCCAGAAATCTAGACCTGACCTTGCTTTTAGAAATATGTCGCAGTGCAGAGTAATAATTTCGTTTTAAAATATCATGTGGTCCATTTGAAATTTATCCGCAAATTCTGTAGCCATTTCGTAGATATCACTATGATCAATGGAATTATTAAACAGATAAGTTCTGATGAATTCCACCAACTTCTCAATTCTCAAGAAAATAAAGAGAGCTATGCTGCGTAGAAGAGAGGATAAATAACGTGACGGAACGACGATTGAAAAATTATACAAGATAATGCGTGCAGCAGTTGGTGATTACGTTGCGCAGTCTATTCGACGTATTTATATTTTTTGCCTTGCCACGATCGACTGGACTAATAGTCGCGATCGACCGGCCACCCCTGGTGTACATTAATGTAACCAATAAGGAGGGCTTATTTGAAAGAAGTTGTGGACGTTCGCCGGCAGATATGGGTATTTATTAAAATGTTCGAACGAATGAATAAATATTAAAAACCATATAAGTATTTGTAAAAACTAGCCAGGTCAAATCTTGAGATTTAATTTAACCTAAGTGTTAACTTTGTGTTTTGTTTAAATAATTCGCCTGTTCAAATTTAAGAAGTTATATTAATTAACAGGAAACATCTTTAAAATTGTCTCTCATATCGCATTTTGGTTTTTAGTGGGAATATAAAATTAACGCATTTACTGAAAATGTGTCGTCTCATCAAATTCAACAAATTGATAGAAATATTTAGATATTCAATTTTCTTTTCAACTTTACTGCCCGAATTTAAATTCTGAATTCGTGAAATTTCATATTTTAATAAACTTAATAAACGAAATAATAAAAGCATAAATGAGAGGAGCTCGTGGCTAAATAATAACAGCCCCACTGGTCGATCCTCAAGGTTAAGCAACGCTTGACGAGGTCGGTCCGTGGACGGGTGACTATTTCAACATACCAAAAACACTGGTACTCTAGGTAAAAGCTGAATCCGGTTAGACTGGAAGCCGACCTAATATATTTTGGAAAAGGCTAGGCAGATTGAATGAAAGCATAAATGAAACTGGACTTTATCTAAAACGTTAATAAAGGCCATTATTCAAATATTAGCCGTTAAAGCGACAAAGATTAAAGTACTAAAGATATTTTCATAGCCTGTTCTCTATTTATATTGAAATCTAGGCCGAGTAAATAAACTGTAGACGACGATGGAATTTTAAATTAATTGCTTCCTACAAAGGCGGCTGTCGCTTTTTCTAAAATATAATTAAGAATTTTTATATTATTAAGAATGGTTAGAGTTCTTGACTAAAATGTCTCTTGAACAAAAGTCCTTTAGCATGATGTCACTTAGGGAATTCTTATTTTATGTTTTCAGCTTTTTTCGCGGCTTAACTGTCGTGGCCTATCTCAAAACCCATGTATATTTTTGGGACAAAGCTATAGTGTGCCTTTCTACTAATGAAAGAGATTTCAAAATCAGATCAATATTTGCAGAGATTACCGCCTACAAACAAACAAGCAGATTAATTCTCTTAAAATAAGTTCATCTTCATCATTTCATTAATTCTTCATCTTCACTTCGCTCTTTACGGAGCGGTCGTGTTCCCTTTGACTATTATCCAATAGCTGGTGTTGTTGTGACTTTCTCGATCTGGTTCTGTTAGACGATAGTCTGACGCATGTTATGAAATAAAAATATTTATACTACTTTTTTTCTTACCGAACAAATATTTTCTATTCTATTCTTCTTTTTGATCTTCAGATTTAGTCCCACTTTCGAATTCCATTGCCATACTTACCTCGATTGGGGATAGAATCCTCGGTTCCATTGGTTACCTTTTACAAAACTCAGGAGACGCCATTTACAAAGGTAGCCTACTGGGGAATCATAAGATTTGTTTGTATTGATTCCTTGGTTCAGAAAGGCCCGTATTTTTTCTCTGTTCATTGAAAAATAACAATATAGGTACATCGTGATTTCTTGTATTTTTCCCATCCATATTTTTTCTTTGCACTAGGAACAAAATCTATAAAACAAAAAAAAATCGTACTGAAAATGTGTACAAAAAATACTGCCTCAATAAAACACAATATATAATTTATAACAAATTTTTATTTCGTTGACGTTCAATATTCATAATAATATATTCCGTATCTCATTATTTAAAATTGGACAATAATTTGGGTTTAATTATTTACAGATAATTTACATTAATTTCTTCTGTACCCAATTCGACGCCATCTAATTAACTTTCAAGGTAATTTGTGTAAAGTGATGAGAAGTATCTCACATAAATGGTTTGGCCTGTTTCACATTTTGGACAATATTTACGATGTCATTAATATTCAAGTCGGTGCGTAATTGTCGACACGTTTTCTTATTTATTTATCGTTAAAGCTTTATTTCTGATATTAGGTATGTTCTTATTTGCTTGAAGATCTTTTGCGACTTCTCCGTGTTTTTTTTCAAATTTTTAATAAGAGAGAATAATAGTTCCAATATTTATCAATCTCTTTTATTATGTGACTCGCTCGAAAAACTCAACCTTGAGTAATTTTTTTCGAGGCGCTATATTCCGATAAAAATATATTATGTAGTCTAACCTCTAGACGAAGGGACATTCGACCAGTGGTAACAATTGTCAAAAAGTCCAAAATATATGATGGTGATCTATATGTGACGGTCACCCTAACATTTTGACTTTTCGACAATCTTTAAAGCTGTAGTGACTGTGGCTAGAACCTCTATTCTTTTCTCAGTATCTGTTATGGTTCTGATGACATACACCATCAGCCATCAGACATCACATCATCAGCCTATTAATGTTCCCACTGCTGGGACACAGGCCTCCTCTCTGTGAGAGGGAATGGGCCGTAATCCACCACGCGGGCCCAGTGCGGGTTGGTGGATGTCACATGTCTTCGAATTTTTGGTTCTAGAACATGCCGGTTTCCTCACGATGTTTTCCTTCACCGTTTTGAGAGCAGTGGTGATGAAATAATTTACACAAAGTAAAGCACCTGCCTGGGCTCGAACCCACAACCTACAACTTGTAAGTCGCGGCTGATACCACTGGGCCACCACTGCTCTGATGACATACAAATGAAGGCAAATATTATAAAAAGTTACTGTCTTATTAGTATCATATTATTATCATAAATTTTGCCATGAACCCAAATCTGTTTAAGGAAGAGCTCCAACCTCATATTTAAGAAAACCCTCTCACTTTCTTGTTATTTATTTCACGGACCATCGTTTGCGACCCGATCCGTGCTGATGTCTTTCAAAAGTGTGCAATATAGTCTCTGGAAACGCCATAAGCATCTGCGACCGCCATTAAAGCTGACAATGACCATGGAATATAGTGACTATCCACTTTCAAACTTCCCTTATGTGCCCTTATGGTTCTTATCTTTATATATAAAAATCTTATGTTCATGAAACTTCATTTGCGAACACATATTACATAATTGTTAGTTTAAACTCTTCAATTTAATTCTCTAAAGCTAAACCTTAGTTACAATTAGAAGGGTTTCGCTGTCTGCCCGTAATAATTAATTATTATATAACTTTACGTAACTGTTAATGAGTTTAAACAATACCTTTTCGAGACATAACAGTTTCACCTATCGTTCATTATGTTAACTTAACGATGCGGACAGACAGCTACAGGATATAATTGTACTTATAATACATTAAAGTATGTACAAAGCTGTGATAGAAATATTTACAATACATAATCAACCAAATTTTACTGTCTAATGGATTTGAATAATACCATTTTTCCAAACTGTTGTTTGACCCTATTCTCAATGTTTAACGACCCAAACAAAATCACTTTTACAAAGTTACTTGACAAAAGCAAATAACGAGACATTAAAGACTGTGGAAACCGGAAAGTTGTCTATTCACAAGACGTCGTGGCTTTTTAAGAAAGTTATTTTAGGCACCAAAAAGTACACATTGTCCCTTACCCCTTTTTACCCAATCAACCATTCTTGTTTTACTTTCAAGTAATAAAATTACAATACGAATTATTGACTCAGCTTTTGCTTCATTTGAGATGGCTTGACACATTCAAGTGCCGAACTGTAAATTGCTGAACGAAGGTTTTCTCAGCACATAGATTGTTATCAAACAACACAGAATGGAGGCTGTTTTATCAAGTGTTGATTTTGCACATCCTTGTTGCATCGCTGCAGGGTGCTCACCTAGGTACAGAGAAAATTTGAATTAAGATTTAAATGCAAATATTAGAATCATGTATTTCACAGAGAGGTTTATCTAAAAACGATTTGAGTAAAGCGTTTGACACAGTCAAAAGAAAATTATTAAAACTTTTGCTCAAAATTGGCAAGTTAATGTTTAAAATTATATTTATCCTTTAATAACTTGAATTTTGAAGAGTTCTTTGATGTTTTACTAGGTAACATTTTGACGATTTCTTACCAGATAACACGTGGACCCTAGTTGCTGCTGAGGGTGCATTGTTCGGGCCACAAGTGTAAACGCCTGCATCTGAACCAGTAGCTCGCTGCACCAGAAGTCGGCTGGTACTCTTGAGGCCTTTTTCAGTGACCAGTGATATTCCACCCCGTGCTGAATCAAAGTTGATCACCTGAAAAAAATCAGCTTAAAAAGTTGTTTTTTTTTTCAAACATGATAACGTTAAAAATTTAGTAGATATTTTCACTGGCTATGTATGTAATGAAACTCGATTAAGAATGTTCATTTCCTGAAAACAGAACCATTGGAATTTAAAATTGTACAAAAATTTAATATGCCAAAATAAAATAGCATTTAGTTTTTCAGTATTTTCCTATCATGCTGCTAATACCAACATATATATTTGTTTATATTGTGCAAACTTTAACTCTATTGTCACTATTAAATTTCTATTAAAATTTAATGCGGCAGACTAACTCTGCTGGCGTAATTACAGGAATGTGATTTGTTCAACAGGTCATTCATTATGTAATCACTTTCAAACCATGAAATCGATCGACTCAGGATTGAGTCCTCAATTCCATACACATTGGGTATTTAATGCTCTTAATCCCGGCTGGCGGGGATTTGTCGACAAATTTTGTTATTAGCTGAATTTTAAGTTAAAGTTATTAAATTATTTTTTTCTAGAGTTTTTTTTCTGGCTTTATTCTAAGACATTGTCCTTTTTCAACAAAGTAAATACACACTTTCATGGAGGTTAAGCGTATAAAATCATTTGAAATAGCAGTCAAACCATGAATTTTAACTGATATAGTCCTACCAAGTTTTACCTTGTTTTTATACAAAATGGGTCGCTAATCCACCTTGAGCAAGCATGGTTTTCTAATTCAACATCAATAAATTTTCGTGCCATCTATAAATAGTTATGACAGAGAAAAAAAGAAAGAAAACATTTATAAAATCAAAAAAATAAAGGTTTTTTTTAAAAAAACCCGACTCCTTAAGAAGCGATGCAAGCGACGCTCTTCTTGTTTACTTCTTTTTAGTTCGCTTCATAAGCAGTCGGGTTTTTTGATATTTTTGATTAACTTTTTTTATTATAACTTTTAAGTTAACTTTTAGGCAGTCGCTCCATGTAAAACACTGGTACTCAGCTGAATCCGGTAAGACTGGAAGCCGATCCCAATATAGTTGGGATAAAGCTAGGCAGATAGATAGATAAGTTAACATTTTTTTTTCGAATTAGGTGCATTTAAATATGTATTTTTGCCATCATCTTTTAAAACCCTTTATTATGATACTCCACATGATGGGTTTTGAAGAAAAAAAAAAGTGTCCTACAATATGGCGACCGAAATCTGCCCTTTTTATATTTTAATGTAGCCAGTGACACTCGCAAGGTTAAAACGAATCGATTGACGTAAGAATCATCAAAATCGGCCAACGCGTTTGATCTCTAAAAAGCCACATAGGAACCAACATACATACATACAGGGACTGATAAAAACATTACTCTCCTTCGTACGCAAAATACACGCTTAGACGTGGAGTTGCGGACACCAGCCCGTCTTAACTTAACTTACCCTCTTTCGAGAGTGTATTATTCCTTTATTAAAGTAACAAATATATACAATCGTATACACAAAAAAATACCTATATAAAAAATTCGTCCACATCGATGTGAATGGGCAACGTGCCCAGAACGCTGAGAGCTTTGCCACATTAGATGGCAATGCCGATTCTCTGGCCGAAGAAAAGGCCAGCCCTCTGGTCACGTGAAGAGTCTACGAGCTTTGTACTAATTTCTCGAAAAACTCGATGCGCACTTGGACCCCATGGACCTAATGTTTCAACCCCAAACGGCTCAAAGGTATAATTTCCAATAAGGTTGTTACATTTGCGCCATTTTAGGTTTTCTGCACTGGCAGAATTAACACACAACATACAGCCTGCCGTGCTAAGAAGATGGGATGGCGCAAGGGTGTCGACACATGTTGGATCCCACAATAAAGGCCTACCCACCATCCAAGGCATTATGGTCACCGTCGCGTGCCAAGACATTGGGTTCTAAAACAGGTGGCACCCCAGCGGCGACAAGAGCCCGACGTATGATGGCATTAATGCTGGCGTGCCGTACTATCCGGCCAAAGCTCCTACTGCAGGGTATACCATGGTGACCGAGGCGGCCGACTGTTTCACTACATTGACAACGATGTAGAGCTCCGCTAGGGACATAGTAAAATACCTATATTGGGTGACGGTAGTGCCTGTAGCCAGAGGCCCGACTCTCACTCGCCCACAGCCAGCAGGCGGGCATGCTCAGCAGTATTGGTGGACGTATTCATAAGTTTATTCCGTACCAACCTGCAGAGCGGCTCATCCCACTGTCTCTGGGATGATGGGTTCTCGGGCAACGCCGTATAAAGTAGTAATGTAGAGCAGTCGGTAATAAAGAAAATACATTTATAACACACACTACTTATATTTTTTATTGGCAACTGTAACGTCATGTTACACATAGTACAGTCAGATTGCAGTGCCCTGCAGTGGGACGGTAAAGAGGCTGGTATATTATTTTCTTTTTTATGTCACAGCTTATCTTTGGACCCTGGGTTTCCAGACCTTTGGAAAGCGTACGAGTTTTCAACTCGCAAAGGCTTTTCAGACATTTTGACGTGACAACGTCTAATAAATCGATGAACGCCGGCTGCACGCACGAAAAAGGATGACTTACTGTCCCGTTGCGCTCATTGTAACGTTACGCTCATTGTAACGTTACGATCGGAGCGAGAGCGCTACACGAGCGAGCGAAAGGCACGATCGGCTTGAGCGTTCAGCTTGCGCCGCATCTTTTTGTTATGATGTTGTCACGTTAAACTATCGTTCGTAAACCGACTTTACAGACAACCAGTTTTTTTAATGAAGTGAAGTACCTACTGAATTTTTGACGTGACAACGTCTAATAAATCGATGAACGCCGGCTGCACGTATGAAAAAGGATGACTTAATGTAACGTTACGCTCATTGTAACATTGTAATCGTGACGTTACAATGACGTTAATTGTATCGTTATGTATGTGACGTTGTCACGTTAAACTATCGTCCGTAAACCGACTTTACAGACAACCAATTTTTTGTATTGGCTAATGTTTGATATTATGTCACCTAATGGTAAATGATAATGTGGTTGACGGTGAAGCATGCTTGCCTAGAAGTAACCTATTCACTTTTAATAAAATAAGGCACCATAATTACTAAAACTATACTATTATCACATAAAATACTTTAAGCGGCTTGAATATAATAGATTCTCGACAGTAAAATTAAATCCAGCATAATAAAGCCGATATGTTGCAGCATAATAGCGACAAACCACAGATAGTGCCGAGAGCGAGCACCATATTGTGGTCAGCAGTGGTTAATATGTGGCCACGCAGTAAATGTGTAATTAGATCCACGTGGCTCGTGAATTCTCGACCGTTATGATGATACAACTGCATATATTTTTCGAAAATTAAACAAACAATATGAATTTGAATAATCACGAATAATAATAAATAATGATAATATTTACTTCACTGTCGACCACATCATCGCCTACCATCAGGTTAAATAGTGGACAAGCGCGAGAAAATAAAATAAATGGTTTTGTAAAACTTACGGACTATTATTAAAATAAGGGGATAAATATAATGACCACCTAAAATTACTTTGTGACCATAACCTCTATTACCTAAAATTGTACTATGAAACCCAAATTTAGTAAATTGATCACCAAATTTAGTAAATTGATCACCAAATTTTAATAGCAAATTATTGCGCTATTTAATGTTGTAAAATAGGTTAGGTTAGGTTAGAACTGTGACCAACCGCGCGCGAGCCGAGCGAGCAAAGCGAGCGGTGCCGCGGCAGCGGCCGGCGAGCGCTACTTCCAAGTTGCTCCCAGAAATTTTATAATCTTTTTGGTCATTGGTTTAATTTTGGTGATCATTTACTACTTTTGGTGATCATTTACTACTTTTGGGTTAACAATGATTTATTTGGAGTCATTTTGCCTAAACAGGATAGCGAGATGTTAAAACTTTGGTTATAATTTTACAATAAGATGCGGGTTTAATTTTGGTGATCATTTACTATTTTTGTCTGTTATATGTTACTATATCTGGTGGTAAGTTAAACATAAGCCTTAAAATAATGACCCAATTTTATTGATAGTTTGTTAAACTGTTCATTGTTATTATAATTGGTATGACAGACGCTAATTGCCGAATTTAGAGCTGTGGCTTACAATTTTAAAAGGGAAAGAAAATTTTATTTCAACAAATTGTTGTAAAATACGCCATTACGATAAGACACTAGTACGATATTAACGATTTTCAAAACAATATTCCACATTATTGTTTTGTAGTAAAAATCGTTATTTGTGACACACAAATAATCTATAGAGTATTAATTGTTGTATATAAATTTTAGCAATCGATTAATAGCATTATATAATATGGAGATACGACGGGAGAAACAATGAATGTATATTTTTGTTTCCGAACTCATTCAACCTGAATCTCTTAAAAGTTAGTGTGAACAGGCTTCTTCTGGGTAAACTCACTCCATCGTCGACTCTGTCTCTGTCATCTCTGACCTAGACTAAGTCAAGAGCAAACCCATCCAAATTAAAAAAAAATGTATTTCATTCATCTGTTATCAAAAACTGGTAAAACTGTCGTAGTCGGCTGTAATGGTGAAATTTGTATCTGTTTATCCGTCACAAGAAACATAAATGTCCTATTGTCAATTTAACAGTTGGCACGCACGGTTCGCAATTATCAGGCTTGAAACTTTAAAATTTAAAAACTTCTATTTTTTTACATTTATTGTTTTTCCCGAGGAGTCTCAAAGTTGTCTAACATAAATATCTAAGGATGTTCGGTCGCCAAAACCGACAACGTTTAGGAAAACTACGGGGTTATAAGGTAATAATATTGAAAGAAAACGTACATTTGAAATTACCTGTTCTCCATGCGTCCAGGTGATGGAGCTGGGTGGCTCAGGAGTGTGACGCACTGTGCAGGTCAGGTTGATGGTGGAGCCTGCCTGGATGAACAGCTCTGGTCCACTGGATATTACCGTTTCCGGTTCTAGAGAAAATAAATAAAATTTTATGAATAAAAAATACATATTTTCAAATATTCCTGTCAGCAAAATGTTTAATTAGATTAAGTAAACTCTACTCTTAGGGAAAAGAAACGAATATATTATTATGAGCTTTATCAAATATTGCAACTCCATTTACTTCTTGATATAGTATATATATATATATATAAATAAATATATAATATTGCAATTTTAATAGCTTTCAGTATTTTATTTTGCATGTTACTTACTCCTATGAACTTAGGTATTGTGATCATCATCATCATCATCTGCCTAGCCTTTTTCCCAACTATATTGGGGTCGGCTTCCAGTCTTACCGGATTCAGCTAAGTACCAGTGTTTTACATGGAGCGACTGCCTATCTGACCTCCGCAACCCAGTAACTGGGTAAAAGTACGGTACCCCTTGGCAAGACTGGTGTCAGATCTCAAGCTTCTGACTACCCATAACGACTGTCAAAGATCTTCAAATGACACCCGGGACCAACGGCTTAACGTGCTTTCCTTGAAACTCTGTATGTTGAAATGATCACCCATCCACGGACCGACCTCGTCAAGCGTTGCTTAACCTTGATGATCGACCCGTGCGACTGTTATTATTTAGCCACGAGCTCCTCAATCTTAGGTATTGTGATCATGAAAATAAAACCACAATATTATTTTTTATTTATGGCAGTCTCATTGTATTGTCTTGACGATGAAGCTACTGCTAGAAATTAATATCATCTTGGTAAATATCGTTTGATCCCAGTATTATTAACGTTTTGTCTTGAACACAACACAATAAATGAAGCAATATAAAACGTCTCCTATTGTCTGACATGACACCTCATGCCAATTTCCCACATTTAAAACCAACAATAATTTCAGTGCACATCTTTTCCAAATTCCTACTGGGATAAAGTCTAAAAAGAGAGCCAGATAACGAACTATATTTAGAAAAATAAAACTGAGAAATTTAAAAAAATTTAATCAGAAATTAATACACTTCACTGCATGATAAATAGGCAAATATTTAGCTTGTCATATCATGATGGCACAGATTACATTCTTGTGACTACACTGCTGCTATTTAGCCATCAATTTACCTCCACTGCAATCAAGCTGCACGTACCAGTACTGCACGATATTATTGTACACAAATCTTCAGAACAAAGACCTCGCCCAACTTGTCGCATAATAGTCGGTATTTCATATCCATATAGCTTCTAAAGCCCTTGACTGAGTACATATAATGTAAAGAACGGACTTGTGGGTGAGCTTTTGAATTGAGATTTGCATGGCAGTTATCTCAACAGCAGTGTAATAATGGATTTGATTGTAGAAATGTAGCAGGAGCTATTTTTTGGATTGAAACTGTAACCTCAGATATTTAATTGAAAATGAACAGCCAAAATAAATCTACAGATGCAAATTTGACGTTTGAAAAAGAGTATCGTCTTTGTTGCCCCGGTTTCAGAATTGAAAATTCGAAGTTGAGTACGTATCAATCTCTTCTTCTTCTTTTTAAGTACATGGAAAACTCTAAGTTATCATACAAGTTCTCAACTTTTCAAAAACAGATTTTAGATATTCAGGAACCGAGTGATAGTGTAAAAATGTACTATATAATGTTGCACGAAAAAAGCCTGTTCCTACATTATAATAATTACAATTTATAATTTACACGTGCCTGTACATGCATTATGGACAAGTACTTAGGAAACATACTATCGCGGCCATGTTTGTCTAGGTAACATAGGACGAGACAAAGCAATCTTGGAGGAATCAACAAATACCTGTGTTTCAATTGTTTAGGTACGCTATGTAAACACTAAGTTTATACCTAAGCAGTCTTATTAATAAAAATCGCGTATTCCCAGCTTACTCCGAAGTTACTCTTGGACTAGCTAATCCCGGAGTAACTAAGGATTAACATAGATCTAGCAATGTTATTAATAAACATGGAATAACCTCGGACTAACTATTCATTTCTTAGTCTTGGATTTACGCGTAAGCGCTGGCAACACAGTTGAATTTAAAAGTAAAAAGAATGAACTAGTGAATGAAAAATAAGCAAGTTGAAGACATTATGTAGAAAAAAAACTAAAAATGACATCTGCCATAGAGATTTGACAGTAAAGGTGAAGGATCCTTTTCAAATTATCGTATTACCTTTAAACTTAAAAATTACATAAAATGATGATTAATTAATTAATTAATTCGTAATTTCGTTGACTAAAGCTAAACAGCTGCCAATGACCTTATTTTTTTTTAATGTTCCATATCTACGAAATAAAAAATCAGAGTCTATGTAAAAATTGTGGTTGCGAGAGTTTTTGGCGGGATTTTTCAGCGGCTGTTCATATTATTTGCAAATTTATTCCTAATGGATATTGTGATATTAAATTGGTGTAGTTTTATGTCTCAGCTGTCTACGCAACTGGTCAATCTGTGAAAGCATTGACAGAAGCGATCTCGGGATAGTGGAGCGGCGAATTTTATTTTAGTATTGACTTCCTCCCGCAAAGCTTACAGCCTTCTTAGCAGCCTTCCCAGTAAGCCTTCCCAGGCTTACTGGGAAGGCTGACTTGATACAATTTACTGCCAAATACTCCAAAAAACATTAGAATCTGTTGCATCCGCATTATAATGCATACTAAAGAATTCAAGAAGGATATTATGCACTGAACACGAGGCGGAATGGTCTAAGACCTTAGCCTGCCCGAATAGGGCGATGCAAAAAAATTAAAAAAATTGTGTTTGCCATAGTTACACTACTCTTATTCCGACCTTAAACTAGCTGGCACCATGGTTTAACTTTTAGTCTGAGACTAGTGTCAGATTAGTATAATCCCTCCTTATTCCGTGTTTATTAATACGGATTTTTTTTAGTACCAACCTAATACTTGGAATAAAGTTATTCTTACCTTAGTCCACGTTTATTAATAAGACGGATAGAGTTGTAGAATTGTAGATGTACCTTAATGTTTGTGAAATGGATATCCGGAATGGGAATTGTTTGTTTTGTCAGAGAAGGTGGTTTGTTTTGTTGTAGGAAGAGAAATGTGGGTGTGTCTACTGTGTGATTTGATTTGTGATGTTGAAATTCTTCTTTTACTAGAACTCGTTGATTATAAAAAGATTTGTTTTTTAATTTTTAAAAATATTGCCGAACAAAAGAATAAGAAACCACCAAAGTCAGCTTTTTTTTACAATATTTGGTTCCGTAGAATTTTCTAACTCCCCATTGACTTATGAACTTCACATTTGGTGATAATGGTTATTGTTACATGTATTTTACAAAAAAATACCAACATATTGATAAATCAGATATTTTCTTTGATATTCCCTCAATTTTCCTATTACAACAACTTCATTTTGCGGTCTATGGAAGTCTTAATGTGCGAAGCCCGACACGCACTTGGCTGGTTAGATACTTTTTAGGGTTCCGAAGTCAAAAAGGAACCCTTATAGTTTCGCTCTGTCCGTCTGTCCGTGCGCAGCTTAGCTCAGAGAATCTAAGTACTAGAAAGCTATAATTTGGCATGGATTTAAATATTAATAATTCTGACAAAGTGGTAATATTACATTATGATACAAGTGTGCAATGTTGGTGATTACCGCTGAGGCACCATTGAGTCTTAAGAGAGCCGAGGACGGTAATCATCAATACACACGTGTATCATATGACGTTTTTCAACACACTTGTGAAGAAAATAATATTAAAAAATAATTTTCAACAGTAAAAACGAGTCGTGAAAATTTTTTCACAAAGGCGGGCAATATTAATCAGTTGTCCTATGCGCGCGCATTTAACAATGGCGATCGGCCATAGACTAAAAGAATGAGGTTTATTTTTTTTGGCTTTTCGTGGATAGTGTTTTAGCCACGTACAAAATAGGGAATTAAAATTTTTCTTAATTACAGAGCAAATACAATTTACATTTGAGTAAAAGTTTTATATATTAAGCACGTACAAGTTGAAATTATCTATTAAAAAAAGGAATTTGCATGAAATGAGCAAGCAATAGTTACATTAATTGATTTGTACTATTGAGCACGATCTTTTTTGTGTCGAAACTTTTTTAAGAACAAAGCAACTCAACCAATAAATTAAAAAAAAAACTCTAGAACTCACTTGTGAATAATAGCAATGAAAAAGTCACAGTTTGATAACAGGTATCATTATGTGCCTAATTGCGGTGAAATTAGAGCCACTTTATGAGCAAGTGTGTTGAAAAATAAAATAATGAATTATTTTTTTATTAAAGGTGGGATGTATTTTTTTCTCATCTATCCCATGGTGTGGGGTATCGTTAGATAGGCCATTAAAAAAATAAGGGGTTTGTTAAAACCATTTTTCGATTCAGAGATCCGTTTGCGTAAAATCAAGCTTTAAATTGCAAATTAATTTTAGCGTCAAGTGTCCCCCCCCCCCTGCCAGCGAAATGGGTGCTCTTGGCTATGTAAAAAAATTCACGGCAGTAGTAAATATAACGAAATTAAAAGGAAAACTATCACGGTTAAGTAAGCTTTACAAGTTTACGAGTAATAGTCGACCAACTTATAAAATGTACTTCGTTGGAACAGTAAAAATTTTGTACAAATGCCATTGCAAAATTAATTAAATAACATTGTTAGCTGTGTAAAACAGAGCAAATATATGCTTATGAATAATTTAAAAATAAAATCAAAACAGGCTTAACAAGTTTACGAGTAATAGTCGCCCAACTTATAAAATGTACTTGGCACAGTAAAATTTTTGTACAGATGCCATTGAAAAATTACTTAAATAACGTTGTTAGCTGTGTAAAGTGCGCACGCTCCTAACGTTTTTACGAGCACACAAGGATCCAGGAACGAGCTATATCATTCCCCGTGGCTCTAACGCGAGCTCGTATCGCCTCCTTTCGCAACCCGCGTTGTTACTCAAATAGATATTACTTTTCTAACTTCAGTTGCGAAGTTGGATTTTATAACTCCTTCTTCAGTTACCAGTTAGTTCTTATTTAGTTTAAGTCAATACTGAATAGGTTACATCTAGACAAGCGTGCTTCACCGTAGACAACATCATCTCTTACCATCAGGCGAGTTAGTGGCCAAACGTTTTTAGAGTTGTGTGTCGCTGAAACCGTTTTAATGTTCATGTAACAACAAGAAAACCCCCTTCTTACTCCGCATTATTATGCAACTTCGGAACCCTATTACTGCGCGTGGCCCAACACGCACTTGACCGGTTTTTTTTTGTAACGATACGGTCACGTTTGACCAGGTTGCCTGATGGTAAACGATGATGTGGTCTACGGTGAAGCGCGCTTGCCTAGAAGTAACCTATTCACTCTTGTCTTATAGACCCCCATGTTGTAGCTACCAGGAAACAAAGACTGGCAGGGAATTTCACTAATTTGCTGTGCTCACAATGAAAGAATTAACAAAACGCTTTGTGCGTATGGGTGGGATGTCCACCATGTACCGATGGCGCATTGCCGTATGTCTTGTAGTCCGATGATGGAAAGGGCTAGGCGGAATCAAACTGTGTGGTTCCGTCGCACACTCCCCGAAATGTAACCGATAAAAACCGTAAATTCCTAAAGTCACCCCTCCCACTAGGATCTCCTCGAAGTTATTCATATATTAACAAACCTACAATGTTAAGGAAGACAGCATGCCCTATAGGCAGCGTGGTGGATATTTGGCACTCGTACTTGCCGGAGTCACAGCGCTGGGGGCTGCGGATGCGCAGTGCCTACTCCTCGGAGCTTGGCTTGTACTGCGCCTTTAAGTTACTCATAAATGTACTAACCTACAATGTTAAGGAAGACAGCATGTCCTATAGGTGGCGTGGTGGATATCTGGCACTCGTACTGGCCGGAATCGCGGCGCTGCGGGCTGCGGATGCGCAGCGCCCACTCCTCGGATCGCGGCTTGTGCTGCGCCTCAAAGCGCTGGTCCGACGTATACGTGTAGCGCCCCACTGTCAGCAGGTGGATGTCGCGGTGACGGACCCATGATACCTGGGGAATATATGGCTAAATATAATATTAAGTCAGATAAACATCTCGTAGTGCAGTATTTTTATTAGAATAGTCGATTAACAGTAGCTAAATTATAATCTTCAATAATTTAATATATTAAAAAAAAACTTTTTTACAAAAAAATACTACCGACTTCCAAATAAGAAAAATACAAAGTAAAAAATAACTTTATTTTTGGAAGTCGGTGTCTTTCGTAGGTACCATTTTTTGCGTTATGGACACCGACTTCCAAAAATAAAGTTATTTTTTACTTTGTAGTTTTCTTATTTGGAAGTCGGTAGTATTTTTTTGTAAAAAAGTTTTTTTTTATTTTTCAATTTTTAGTTGTACCTACCTAATAAGCAAGTTGTTTAGTAATTTTCTGATAACGCCAGAATAGCCGAATATCATGAAACTTGAACAAAATCGATCAAATGAGAGATCTGCTTACCCCTTAAGAGCGTAATGGCGTGATGTTATGTTATGAAATGGTATAAACAATAAACAGACATGCAATTGCAGCAGTTCCTAAAGATTTGCCGTTATTTATTGAAGATTTCTGTTGTATATCTTCGAAGTTCTTCATCAGATCTTCACCAAATTAAAATGGAACCAATTTCGGAACATACTCTTTAAAACAAAAAAAAGATTTTTTTAAATCGGTCTACAATTGACAGAGATATCGGTGAAAATACAAAAAAAACATACAAGAAGTCGAACATAGAACCTTCTTCTTTTTCGAAAGTCGGTTAATATAATATTATAAAGAGAAATGTTTTGTTTGTAAGTTTGTTTGTAATGGATAAACTCCAAAACTACTTAACTGATTTAGAAAAATCTTTCACCTATGGAAAGCTACATTATTCCGGCGTAACATAGGCTATTTTTTATCCCGAAAAAATAACGGGTCCAGCGGGGTGGGCTACGGGAGTGAAGCCGCGGTAAAAAGGTAGTTAATCAATATTATTATATTATTATTATTATATAATAAAAATAAATTAAGTAACAATAGAAATCACGGCGAGTTTGACTGATATTGTTCCTGAAAATGTGACTTAAAGTGTAGCTTCAAAAATAAGTCTCGTATTCTTTGTAACTTCAAAATCTTAATAAACAACACTTTTATAACCCTAAATCAAGAGAGAAATGATAACAAATAAACACAACCCAAGAATTAAACGAACATGGACATAAATAACCCTTTTTATTCCTATCTTTTATACCTTTTTCATTCCAACGGAAATGCTAGATGACATACATAGATACGATTCAAAGGGTTTTCCTAAATCGAACACATAAAATTCACGTATAAAACCAAACATTTTGTTTTATCTTTAGAAATGGTGAAAATGTGTCTGGTAACTAAAGAATATAGGGGCAAGTGAAATTGCTTAGAGAAAACATGACAAGGATTTGACCTTGACATAATAGAGTGCTTTCACGTCCCATTCGTCGCTTTGAAACCACGATTCACAAGTAATTGTCAATAAGCTATCAACCTAGCATTTCATTACAATTGCTGAGAATGACTTCTCAAACCTAATTCATCTGAGCAATGAAAGCTCCGCTCATTAGCATAGCAAACCTGCATTTGCATTCTTGAAACTTCACTAACCGTCAGCAATTTTTTGTATGCTTTATTAAAAACTTCCCCCATTAACTATGAAAACGACTATCAGCTTCATGCCAATGGCAATTCCATAGTCATCTATGGTAATCCCATAATTCACAAAGTTACTGAAGGGACAAAAGCAAGGGAAGATGTTGAGACATAAATAAACGAACTTAACATTTCAAAGGACGATCCTGTCTTCACAGAAGACACTGTTTTCTCAGCGCTCAAAGACAAAATTATTAATGAAGGTATTGATTTCGGAGGTTCAAATGACAAATTGATACCTACCTGTCTCCTAATGGAGGAAACTGGAACTGTTGAACTATTTTACGGCTTTGAAAGGAAAGCTGTGATTAATGATGATACTTCTGACAGTCAAAATGTCGCAGAATACAATCCAGAGATAATGATTGAGAGTTATTTTTGGAATGACGTTTGACCTACATTTAATAATAATGATTCATAGTTTAGGCATGAATGCATCAATGAACATATTTTAGGAGATAATCTTATAAAAAAGATTAAAACAGCTCGATGATTTGATTCTTGATGCTCTGCGTAAACATATCAACTTAGGTAAAAACATATTCGTGACAGCACTAAAGTAAAGGCAACAATGTAAATATCAATCTTCGACAGCACTTCGCACAAAACTCGTCCCAGCGTGAGTTAAACGAGAGCATCTATTAAAAAGTTCCAAGTGCCAACCTGTCGTACTTTACAACTTGCTATAAAAATATTTTAATGTTGTTTACAAACAGCTATTTCGTGAGTGTGACGTAGAGTCACTTAACGGCCGGAGAACGCCAAGATGGGCTTTGGCATAAAGAAAAAATATACCAGTTCAATTTATCCTTAGATATTTTTAAAGAGATCGGCCTTAAGCGTTTACTGGAGGAGTTATCAATGGCGCTAAAGTGCGCACTTCCGAGGAAAAACGGTCGATACCTGAAGTTAAACGTAAATATAAAACTGCCTACCGTAACACTTAAGAATTTTATGATCCAGTACACGAGGGACGATCTATTGCTATTTGTCGGGATGATGGTATTAATCTAGAAGGCGTTTCAGCGTTTTATTTGCGGTCTTAAGATTTTTTCTTAGGCTTTAGGAAAATTTGTGAGAAAATTTACACGTGCCTTACGATTAAATGCTTGAAATGGGACTTTTTGAAATTGCCTAATATAGGAACTAACGTTGCCTTGGGCTGTTTGCTCGTTCACCTGTCGATACCCGTCGTACGGCCTTCTAACACCACGCCAATCTCTTCATTACTGGCAGCTTTGATGGACCTTTTGTGTGTTAATTGAGAAATCGAGATATATTCTCCATGGTAGACTGACGAATGTATATCAGGCGCTTTTATTAAATATATTCCAATATGTCAGATAATGTCAGACGTTTCATTAAGCTTATCCCTTTTCGCTTTTTCCGTGATATGAGAATATTGTTTATTATTTATGTGACGGTTATGGAAGGATTTAAACGTGAATTTTAAAATTGGTGACAAGTGAATATTCGGTGTAGTGGCTTTACGGCGTAGCAGTAAATTTTAAATTTAACGAGAACGAAACTGGATATAAAAGCCCGTACCGTGGAATATTAAAGGTTTTTTTACCATTATAAATCAAGAGATAATAATAATAATAATATATAAACCGGATATTTAAACATGACCAAAATCAACAACACCAAGAGAAAAAAAATGTTAATCGACATGTTGACAAGAGCTGCAGCACGAAAAGCACGCCCACCACCTCCGGCCTCGTCGCCCAGCTCCGCCTCGCCGTCGCCGGAACCCAGCCCCACCCCCACCGTGAGTGCTGTGTCACCGGCCGTGGCAGTTGCGTCGAGCTCGAGCGACGAGTACTTCTCGCCGCCGACGACACCACCACCTGCGCGTCGACGGGGAGGACGCCGGCCGCCGGACCGCTTAGGACCTCGAGGCTTACCGGTCTCTGATAGGGTCCCAGCACCCGGCGGAAGTGTGCAGCGCATGAGATGGACACAATCCATTAACGAAAATGTCATGCGCGCATACTTTGGGGCTACAGAGGGAGGAAACAACCTGACCGCGTACCGTGTCCGGATGCTCTCTTTGTTTCAGGTGCTTGAGCCAGCCGTCAACGTTTCGGCCCAACGACTTTCGGATCAGGTGCGGGTCATCCAGCGTAATCATATGTTGGATGATACTGTACTTGATCGCCTCCGAACGGAAATGGGTAACCGTGTCACTGCCCCATCGTCGCAGGCTGTGGTGCCACCACAGTCCATCCACGCTGACGAGGAGAGTAGTGACAGGGTTACAAACGTAAGTACCCAGTGCAATGAGGAATTGAGGAATGCTTTGGAGTGTGCTATTCGGGAGTATCGCTACATGCCACCGGAAGTTAGGCCACGATTACCTCGTTTTCCCATGCATAACAAAAATAGGGCGCTGGTGGCTGTTCTGGATTCGCAGTTGACAAACTATTTTGATGACTGCGAAGACCTCACTGATACACATTCGATCATGTACTGCGCGGCTGTAGCGGCATGTCGTGTAGCCCACGTCAAATTTGCAGATGACAGAGCTACACGACCGAAACCAGCCGTACCGGCTTGGCAGTGCAGGATCGAACGTCGTATTGGTGGGGCCAGAGCACTCATCGGCAAACTAATTTGTTTTAGGGAGGGCAATAATCGCCCAAGAGTGATGCGCTTTGTGAGACGAGCGTTTTTGGGGACTGATGTCAGCCCCCAAGACTATATATCCCGTGTCACAGAGCGCATCGACTTCCTGAAGCAAAAAGTGTTTGCATGGGCAAATCGTATTCGTAGGTACAGGCGGAGAGTGGAGCGATACACCCAGAATCGTACATTCCAAAGTAATGAAAGGTGGGTTTATCGTGCTTGGGAGCGACCCGTCCAAGGTGTGACCGATCCGCACCTGCCGGATGATGACGCTATGTGTTCATTCTGGCGCAGCATCTGGTCGGTGCCTGTCAGTCACACCGAAGGTGAATGGACTCGGGATGTCGAACGAGCGTGCAATCCAATACAAGAAATGGGGGCTATTACGATCAGCCCCCAAGATGTAGCCCGTGCAGTCCGTCCGTTGCCGAACTGGAAATCTCCAGGGCCGGACGGGCTGCATAACTTCTAACTCTACGCACCTTCCTGATGTCGTGTATGGGGCAATGGAGCACAGTCCTTCGCTATCCAGGATGTCGAAATATCCAGAAGAATAGCGAACCTGTAAGGATCGAGCGAGGTATATTCCAGGGCGATAGTTTGAGTCCACTTTGGTTTTGCCTAGCCCTGAATCCTCTAAGTATGCTGCTGGAGAATTCAGGGCTAGGCTATCGGTTGAAGAGAGGTGGTCAGGTTATATCTCACCTCCTTTACATGGATGACCTGAAGCTCTTTTCCCCCAGCAATCTTCAGCTGATAGAGCTACTGAAGGTAACTGAAACTTTTAGTAACGCCATCAGGATGGAGTTTGGTGTGGACAAATGTGCAGTCATGCATGTAAAGCGAGGGGAGATTGTGGAATCCGTAGGAATTCAACTCGCGGATTCCATAAACCTGAGATCCCTTTCTCCAAACGAAACCTATAAGTATTTGGGTATGTCGGAAGCGTTAGGTATCAGCACTACTGACATGAAGCAATCGTTGAGGGAACGCTTCTTTGGCCGCTTGAAGAAGGTATTCAATAGCCTTCTTTCGGGCGGAAACAAGGTACCATGGTACATGGTACCAGGTCAATACCGGCATGACCCTGCCTTCAACGGTTGGGTCATGCCGGTATTGATGTACTCTTTCGGCATACTCAAATGTACTAAAAATGTACTAAACGGAACTCGACGCCCTGGATAGGCGGGTCCGTACACTGCTGACTGCATATCGAATGCATCACCCACGATCGTCGGTCATGAGATTGTATATCCCGCGGAAGTGTGGAGGCCGAGGCTTTTTAAATGCTAAAAACCTCCACAACCGCGAGATATGCAATCTCAGGGAATATTTTCTACACACCGACGTGGGTATGCATCGAGATGTAGTAGCAGTGGACAAGGGACTTACCCCGCTCTCCTTGGCGAATGAGAACTGGCGCAAGCCTGTAGTGTTTGACACTAACGACCGCAGGGAAGTATGGCAGAGTAAGGAGCTTCACGGACGCTTTTTCCGGGCCCTACATGGGTCCGATGTAGACCAAGCAGCGTCCGTAGCCTGGCTGCGTTTCGGTGACCTGTTTGGGGAAACCGAAGGTTTTGTCTGTGCAATTATGGACGAAGTTATCATGACGAATAACTACCGGCGATTTATTGTGAAGGATGGCACGGTTGACATCTGTCGGGCATGTCATCGCCCGGGTGAATCGATCCGTCACATTATCTCTGGATGTTCTCGTCTAGCTAACGAAGAGTACTTGCATAGGCACAACCTTGTAGCCAGGATCATCCACCAGCAACTTGCTCTGAAATACACTCTTGTGGCATCGGAAGTACCGTACTACAGGTATGTGCCCGACCCAGTTCTCGAAAATGGCAATATCACATTGTACTGGGATCGATCCATCATCACTGACAGGACTATTATCGCTAATAAGCCTGATATAGTGGTGGTGGATCGAATCGTGAGGCGTGCAATGATTGTTGACATAACTGTTCCGCATGACGGGAACCTCGTGAAAGCCGAGAAAGATAAGCAAATCAAGTATCTTGACTTGGCTCGCGAGGTTGTTGACATGTGGGATGTGGACACAGCGATCATTGTACCGATAGTCGTGTCAGCCAATGGCTTAATAGCCACGAGCCTCGACCAACACCTTAGGAGGCTCTCGTTAGGCGGCTGGATCAAGGGCCTGATCCAGAAAGCAGTATTGCTGGACACGGCTCGCATTGTTAGGAGGTTCCTCTCTCTGGAGCCCTGACCGCCGGTAGCTTGGACCCTGTTCCCGATACCGGTGGGCCTCTATTTTTTATATTTTTAAATGTTTTTGTTTTTTAATTTATTTTATAAAAATATTTAAAAATGTAATTAATAAGTAATCTAATGAATAAAGAAATAATAATAATAAAAATCTTTATTCCGTTCATTTTTACACAGTACAATAGTTAACCAATACATTACTTAGAGGGCCTTAAGTGCTAGGTGTCAACAAATTCCCTGGACCACACACTAGGATTCCCTGTGTTGTGCTGTCGAATGATTATTAGATGTCGAAGTAGTTTGATTTTTCATTAAATGTTAATTATTTCGTGGTTACAAATTACTTCGGACAAAAATTTGATGAATTTGTTCGGCTTTTAGCGTGTAAATATTTCTGTGGAAATTAATAAAAGAATTTAAGATAAAATGGACCCAAATTTTCTGTGACAAAATTCTCGGTATGCTGCTACGGAGAATTCGCCTAAATGAAAATGGATTTCTCTCCTGTAACATGGAAGCCGGGACCTCTTATACCGTGAGTCCAAGCACCGTTATTGACGTATGAGTCAATTGGAGGCTTTTCAACGTTACAGCAGGATGATTAATATTTGTTTACACTCCTGCCTCTTCATTAAAACAGATGGGATGTGATTATGTTCCCATGGTTCGGGCTAAAGCCTTCGCACTGGGTTATATCCACCATACGGAACCAGTGTCCAGGGTGATAATGTCATATAACATGTTATTTTTTTTGGTTTTAGCCAGTTTCTTCAAGTCGTTTTCTTTCAGAGTTCAAAGATAATTAATTGCATTACAAATAACATAAATTGCACGAAGACTGCAGGTATATAGGAGGAGGAGTAATTAGTGGGGTTATACCCATGGTATAACCCCACTAATTACTCTTTAAAAAACCCTTTACCACGGGAAAACTACGTCATAAACTTAACCATTTAAAATTACTCACCGTCCTATTCTGCAAATTCTTGACTCTGCACAGCAGTCGAACCGGATGTCCCACCAAACCAGTTATATTTCTTGGCGTGCTGGGGTCGAAGTAAGGAGCGTCTGGAGATCCTTGCCACTCCTGAAGGAACTCTGCTCTAAAGTGGCGCGAAGAGATGTCCATAGTTGTGTGGTCTTGAGGTGATTCGGTGCCGGAATCAGCTGGCGGAGAGACAAAGAAGAACTTTTAATATAGACTTACATTAATTTTCTTTATTTTAGGGTTTCTTGCATAATGGGTAGGTACTGAAAAATAAACTTTTGTGTTTAGTGTATCTGTAGATTTTGACTTTATTCACAAAAGCTACTGTTAATAATAATCCCATATTTCCAAATTAAGTGTCTGTGTTTTATGGAATTTGATAATATTCCCAGGAATGCTCAACATTTCTGAAAAGTATTTTTCAAGGTATTGACGTAGGTATCTGTTTTTTGTAGCTTTAGATCGTAGATTAACAATGCAACGTAATTCTAATAATGCCATACCGTATGTTTAATAATGCCGTAACTAGAAAGTCGAATAAACACGTACTAAAATCGACCCCTATGTAAGTAGTTTTCCACTTTCTGAAGCCCGGGGTTCCTCCGCCAATGCGCCATTTGAATCTTCAACTTTAAGAGTCCATTCGCGATCACAAGTGCTGCAAAGCCGTCTCGTAACGTTGGAGAACGTATTAAAGTTAAATAAACCGTGAAATAATCTATAAACCTTGTTCCATTTCAGCAAATATTTACTGTAAACAGTTCACGTTTTATTATAAAATATGGACACAACACACGGAATTATTAAACGGATATCAATTTTCTATTCAACTGCATTGATGAAAGGATTTATCAAAACGGGATACAGTAAAAATGGATTGGGAAAACAGAGGTTTTCCATTAAGAATTACTCAGTAACAACCCGTTTGATTTGTGCATTGTTGATGACAAGGGGGTTGCCCAGTTTTGCGTGGGACTTAAATGTAACCTAGCTAAATGTTGTTGCAATGTGCACCATTTTGTTACAGGTATTCAGCTCAAAGCTAAACTGTAAGCTGATCCTAACACAGTTCTAAGAAGGATCGGTAGATTGTATCATCGAAGAATAAAGACTTGAAGAAATGGAGGCGATGGATGAAACCACCATTATCACCTAAGAATTAGCAATATTGCAAAAGCTCTTTTAAAACAATCAACAAAAAATCTGTCTATATGTATCATATAAATACCAAAACTGAAAAAGATTGTAACAATTCAATTCAGAAAGTCTTTTTCAATGACCGGCTTACTTTTCCCAGATTTCTAAATCCTCGCAGGCTTTGGCCTACGTAAGTGGTTTAGCGATGTTTGCAGATTGTTTTCTGCTTAATTTAGCAGCATGTTAAAGCTGTTCTGTGGAAGCAAATTAGCTGACTATATTTCAGTACTAGCAGGACGCTTAAAATAAGCTATTCGCGTCGGTTTATAAAATAAGGAAGAAATGGACTAGACTGTTTTTGCACTGGCTAGTTTTAGTACACTCTAACAGGTTACTAAAAGTAAGAAAATATTTGATTTGCTCCAGGCATGACGCTTACCATCGCTAAAATAGTAATCGCAGAAAAAGAAAAGAAAAATGTATGTCCAAATAGAGAAATTATGCGTCAAAACCGCGCAAAACGGCTACCGCTCAGCATAATAATATAATAAAATAAAACACGAACTCGCGTGTGAGTCAGAGCCAAAGCGCTTCAGTTACAGCCGGTGACGGCTGGGTGACGCCGAACCGGAGCAGCGTAAACAATTTGAAACAGAATAAAATAAATCAAAATAATTCATTAAAAAAACAAAACACCCGACTGCTTAAAAAGCGAACTAAAAAGACAAGAAGAAAAGGATACATATTTGCGAGCTGGCTGATCAAAACCAGATGTATCCTCCTACTGCACAGCTACCCTACCGGTAGGGTACGTAGGGTAGGTGGGTAGGTAGTTTAGGTTTTTTATTATTATTATTGATAGGCTCGCGGTTGACCACTATTTCACCCGATGGTAAGCGCTGATGTGGTCGACGATGTAGCACGAGCACCTAGAAGAAACCGAGTGACTTCGAGCTTTTACGCGATCTTCCTAAAGGAGAACCCAACACCACTTTGAATCAAACCTCGAATCTTGACCTTACGATGATAAGACCAACGAGACAGTTAATCTACATCCTTATTCATATATATATTACCCATGCAAAAATATGACACAGTACAGTATAATAAAAGGCACTTAGCCTTACATCGATATCTCATGAATTTATGTGACCTTATTATGTTAAATTATATTTATAGGGTCATTAAACTCTGCGTGTGAAGTTAATAGTATAATTCCGTTAATGAGGTGAATAAGCACTTACATGTAATTAAAGGGTTATATATTGTTATTGTGTTTAGTACTGATAATAATTTGCGTTTTATCTTCAACATTAACTGTTTATCTATTCAAGGTTACATGTGAATAAAGAACAACAAAGGACTGGTTATTCATTATTCAGTTTGCTAACCTTCATATCATAACCTATTTTAGTTTTTTAACTTACAAAAGTAGGATCCCTGTGAGTTAAATAAAGAATATTTATTAAAAACAACTTTTAAAAAGAAACGCACTCGATCGTGATAACGTACACGATCTCTTATGTCAATTTGTATACAAAAAAGAGGTTTCTCCTTACTGTCACCAGACGGCGCTTATTCAGTTTCAATACAAATCAACGTTTACGTTAACACGAATGAGCGTGACTAAAAACTCATACCAAGCCCACAGGTAAGATAGTGATTAAACGTGGGCTTAGCTAATCGTAGCTAATATCACATGCGAGTAAGATCCTCCTCCATGTAGTGAATCGACGTCTCAACTACTTTTTGAGTCGATAGATACCCGAAGAGCAGGCTGGCTTCGTTAAGATCTTAAGGGCAAGGGAACACGGGAGCAAATACTTAACGTCCGCCACATCATCGAGAAGAGCAGGGAATTCAACAGCCCCGTGGTCCTATGCTTTATCGACTATACAAAAGCCTTTGATTGCGTGCAATGGGACAAACTGTGGAATGTGCTACTCGAAATGGGAGCTCCTGAGCACCTCGTTGCTTTAATCCAGAGTCTGTACACTGAAAACCGTTCTTTCGTCAGGATGGGCACTGAATGCTACAATATGTTCCAAACAAGATGAGGAGTGATACAGGGTTGCATCTTGTCCCCTGCGTTATTTAACATATATGGAGAATACATTATTAGGAAGACGATCGAAAATTGGGAGAAGGGTTTTCCTATAGGTGGAAAAAGATTATCAAATCTCAGATATGCCGACGACACCGTACTTCTGCCAACATCCATGGAAGATTTGAATGAGCTGTTCCAAAGACTCGAATTAGAAAGCGGCAAAATCGGTCTCGCAGTAAACAGAGCGAAAACCAAAGTTATGATACTGGATCAAGCCGGAATGCTTGCAAATATCTCCTGCAACATTCCTGGCATTTATATTTTCAACCACTACGTATACCTGGGCTCGCAAATCTGCAATGACGGCAGTTGTGTCCCCGAGATAAAAAGGCGAATCGAGATGGCGAAGGGTGCGATGAGATGATGTTTAAGCAACATCTGGAAGAAGAGAGGAATTGGTATCAAAACCAAGATCAGATTGATACGAGCCCTGGTATTCCCTATCTTCCTGTATGGAGTGGAAACGTGGATAATCCAGGTCCTAGAGACAAAGGATCGATGCATTCGAGATGCAGATGGTGTTGGAGGCGAATGCTGAGAGTACCTTGGACTGTGAAATGCACCAATGCATCGATCCGGACTCAGTTCCGAGTAAAAACTCACTTGTCCACCATATATGCCAGCAGCGCATTCTTTCGTATTTCGGCCATACAATCCCCAGAGGCGACGAAAATCTGAAAAAACTTATTGTGATTGGGAACACCGAAGGCAAAAGGTCGCGTCGTCGTTCACCAACGAGATGGACCGATCAAGTGAAAGACTCGTCATTCTCCAAATTCTACACGGTCGTAAGTGAAGCGCTGGACAGAAACCAGTTGAGGCAGATCATCCGCTCCAGATGTAACCCTGATGCTGACCACGATCCTCAGACATGAGGGACCGACTAAGAGAGAGAGAAAGATAATCGTGCGTTGTCATCCAAACCAAACGTGTATGTGAACTTCAAATATCCTCCATCCGTTGGGGATATCTGTCTAAAATTCAGTTGCAAGATTTGACCAATATAATGAAATCAAAGTTTGAACACGGCTTAATGCATTTTTTTTTTTTAAGTACGGTTTGAACCCAAGCAAACGACAATCCAATTGAAAATAGAGACACTGGTCTTTATGATTCTAATTTCAAAAGATTAGTGACACTGAAAAAAAAACCTCTTTTATGTCAACTTTATTATTTTGTTAGCCAAGTTCACGTTGTATTCAATAAAACGAAACTATATTCGGGGGGCCTAATTGGGTCGCCCTAACTTTTTAATTTTGATAACAAATTCTTTATTTCTAACTCGGCTAGACTTTCAGATTTAACTAGCTGACTTTTGTTGGATCTGTTTCAATTATTTGAAAACTATATTATTACTAACGCATTCGAAAAAAAAAGCAATCTTTAAAAGCGTGTGCAATGACCCAATAAAGTTATTAAATAACCAGACGAGAAATTCAACGATCAGGTTGATAAAAATAATAAATGAACAAAAAACTTATAATTTAACTGTTAACCTTTTGATTAAATGCCCTGTCTTATTTGTTGGACCTATTTTAACCGACTTCAAAAGGAGGTTATCAATTTGACCTGTATGTATGTATGTTTGTCTGCGATTTTCTCGCGTTTGACTGAACCGATTTTTTATTACGATTTTAAGCCTACCAAAAGTTCGAAGATCTTCTTACAACGCATGAAAATAACAAAACAACTGATTTCTCAAGAAGGATACGCAGAGGTGTAGGCCATACACCAGTATTAAAATAACACAAATACTACTTCCGTCCTCAATCCTCATTTATTTATGATAATGTCATCAACTCCATAGCCGTAATTTGTTCTATCAGTATTAGTCGAGTGGTGGAACTTTAAATTAGTTTCATGGGGGGTGTGAAAACCACCCCTGTTGTCATATTCCCTGCAGTCAGAGCCGTTATGCTTGGCATTCATAGTTGGAACCAGTTAGCGAATTTAATTCTGAAGTTCGTGTCCAATTTAAATAAAGTTTTATTTTATTTTTGTTGGTCTGTTTTTATTGCAGTGAATTTTTGTTTTTATAGTTTGGTAAATTATTTCATGCATGTTGGAATCCTGATCATGCAGCAGAACGACATATAATTATGCTATATGTTGCTATATAAAAAAAAGGAGCTCATATCACGGATGGCCGATGGGGCATAAAGGTTCTGGTGTGGCGACCGCTAACCGGAAAACGTTGCGTTGGTAGGCCTCCCACCAGGTGGACCGATGACCTGGTGAAGATTGCGGGGCCGCTGGATGCAAGACGCACGGGACCGATCAATTGAGGCGACGCTTGGGGGAGGCCTATGTCCAGCAGGGATGTCGTTCGACTGATATGATGATGATGTATCACCCATTTCTTATTCACGGACATTGCATAGACAAAGGTGACAACGTTATTCAATTTTTACGGAACAGTTAGGCATCTCCTTTGTTAACGTGAAGGTAGATTTTTTAATACAACTTTCAAAAAGTATCTTTTAAAAAAGTAACACCGTGTGTTACATGTCGAGGACATGCACGGAACGATATATGAATTTAGAAGTTGAAAAAGGAGAGGATAAAACCTAGCACGGAAAAATGTGACAGAGGAGGATTGTAACTTTTTCTATTCGTCATGCTATGATAAAAGTTGCCAATCAGCGAGAGTACAGACTTACCGTTAAAGGTTCGTAGATACTCGTCTATTAATTTGCTAATGCTGTCTTTTATGTAGGTACTGTATCCATTTTTGTTATGACCTATTTACAAATTGAACACCCAAACTGACAATAGCATACAACACAAACACGACCTCATAACATAGTCTCCATCCATATATCTTAGACAGAACTGCAAGAACATATCTCTATAACATTCAGTTCCCATTCAGAGTCAGCCAACCGAAAGGGAATAAATACAACGCGGGGCTTACAAAAGAGGCGCTCAAAAGAGGCTCTATGATTTACGAGCAGATATCATTCATTCAGTTGTATCAGTGGGTATTTGGCAACGACATCGGTCTTTATTGCTTGTTGTTAATAGTTAATAATCCTTGTTTTTTTATTGTCCGTTTCTGTTGTAGAGATGGGAGCTGACGCGAATGCGATAGTTTCATGTTTAGCTTATTTAAATCTAAGGGACGGTTTCTTAATTGACTATTTGGAATAAGAACATTACACACCAGACTTTTTTGTCAGATTTTCAAGCTAAAGTAGATTTTGACAAATACTCAATTTTAAATTCTATACTCAGAAATTTCGTGAAAAAAAAATTGTATTGTGTCCTTGGTGCGCAGGGTGCGGGCCAGCTCCAACGGCATGCTGGCCATGATTGCTGATAGGCTGGACTGTGTTCACATAAATCGTTGCTCCAGTATTTCAGCTGGAATGCTGAAGCAATGATCATTGAATCTATGTGAATTTTCAAATGTTGATCAAATTGTATGTTTTGTTATTGTGCTACTAACACAGGTATAAGTTTGTATTGTTACTAAAACCATTATTATGTATGTTTAGATTTAAGTTATTTTATATGGGCCCTGTCGCCTGAAATAAATGAATTAATAATAATAATAATAGTGTCTTTTCTTGACCTTATATATCGCAATGAGTTAGAAGTAATGCAAAACACGTGTTTCTGAACCTATTTGAACTTCGACTCATAGATGGACTAAGCATGGGTGTACACCCAATAACCGGGTATGATACCGATTTATTGCCCATCGCTACTATTCCATCAGTGGCCTTTAGAATCGAAATACAAACTGGAACTGAAAATAATCAGTATGTTTTGTATTTTCATTAAACAGAACAGAGCGCGACAAATCAAATCTCGCACAAACACACTCCTAAGCCATTCCTCGTAAAATGTTTGTACGTATCGCTCATTCTATGCCTTACGTAATTCCAGTTTTATGTTCCATCAAAGTGATGTACTTGCCTAGTGGTGCTATGACTTTTTGTGTTCGCAATCTAACTCAAACATTTTGGACAGCAAGCGATCGACAGTTAACCTGCCAGAACTGCTACGAAAGAAAAGTTTGAAATCACCCAAACCCTGGTGAAATCGCATGAGTAGTTTTATGTGTTTATCTTTATATGTATAAATAGGATAAAAAGTAGTAGTAGTGACAGGTTCCTAATTAAAAAAAACTGACAGATGCCAGGTGGCAATCCGACAATCCCACAGTTGTCCAAGTTTCATACATTTTCTACGTTATGGAATCTATCAATCGCATCTTGCGCAAAATGGGACAATTATGTAATATTTTATAAACGGACCAGATGTCGTAATATAACTAAACTACTACCGCCCTTTTTAGGGGTCCGTAACCGGAGGGTCCAAACGGAACACAATTGTTGTCACCTACGTGTCCGTCTGTCTGTCCGTCTGTCTGACCGTCTGTCTTTCTGTACGTCTGTCCGTCGTCACACATTTTGTTCCAAAGTTTTTATTAACTCATTGACCTATGAACTTGAAATTTGGTGATACTGTTTATTATTTCGTATATTTTACTAACAAATACTAATATAATTATAAATTGGTATGTAACCCTAAAGGTTCGAAGTCCGAACCGACAGGCAGTTGGCCGGTTCTTTTTGCCCGACTGCCGAAGGAGGGTAATGTGTTTATCAGTCTATGTATGTATGTATATTTGTTCCTATGTGGCGTTCTAGAGATCAAACGCGTTGGCCGATTTTGATGATTCTTACGTCAATCGATTCGTCTTAACCCTGCGAGTGTCACTGGCTACATGAAAATCGGAAAATAGAAAAATGGCGGATTTTGGGTGCCATATTCTGGGGGACCAAATTTTTTTCTTCTTCTAAACCCATCATGAATCAAAATAAAGGGTTTTAAGAGGTGATTTCAAAAATATATAACACTTGTATGTTTAAATGTACCTAAATATAAAAAAAAAGTTACGAATTTTTTCAGAGAATTTTTGTGATTGACTAGATTAGTCGATTCCTATCAACTGCTTGAACACCCCTTTAAGTAATATCTACGTTCTGTCCAACATTTCTATTCGTAAAATATTGGAACTGCACATAAAGAGTGATCGATCACAGCTGATCGTTTGCAGTGTCCAATACTTTTAGTTTATTTTTAGAACTGTGACGAGAAGTAGGCGATATGGCTTCATATTTTTTTATACTAATTTTTAGGGTTCAATAAAAAGTTCGTCCCGTCCATCTGTCCGTCTATTTGTCGCACCCACTTGCCAATATTACATTCTATACGGTTTACAGATTAAATTTAGAACTAAGGTGAAGTTTAAAGAAGAATAAAATACTCTTACATACACAAACTCACGCCTTTTGCAGATAGGGGTAGGCAGAAACTACAGAACGCCACTGGCTACGATCCTTAAAAACTCCTTGCGAACGAATTATTAACTACTAGCTGTCCCACGCGGCTTCGCTCTCGTCAACTGGCTACGTACCTACCCTACACCTACCCTACATACATGATTGCATAACTGAAACCGTTTACGCAACGGAAGCCCTCAAAAAGTAATATTCTTGCCCGTTTTTGCAACATTTTTCATTTATGCTCCGCTCCTATTGGTCGTAGCGTGATGTTATATAGCCTATAGCACTCAGGAATAATGTAGCTGTTTCTACCAGTGAAAAATTTTTTAGAATTGGATCATTCATTTCACAAACTTACAAACTTACAAATTTTACCTCTTTATAATATCATAAGTATAAGTAGTATATAAGTATAAGTATAGACTAAATATTTGACTACAACCCATGTATGTTGATATAGGATTTCTAGACAGAAAAATTTAAACTTCCATATAAAACAAACTTAAATCTCCTATTAAACTCCTTTAACCCCCACCATAAAGGAGGGCTATTATAAGTTTGACGTGTGTAACTGTGTGTTTGTGTATCTATCTGTGTCCTCCTAGCTCCTAAACGGACGAACCGATTTGATTTAGTTTTTTTGTTTGAAATTTTTATTAATTTATTTATTATATTCTTTATTGTACACCACAAAAATATATACACAGGACAAAAAAAACAAAAGTAAGTGTACAATGGGCGGTCTTATAAAAGTTACATTATGTTTGATGAAAATCGGCTCAGCCGTTCATATGGTATGGGTGTTTTAGAGTTTGAATCGGGGTATGTGCACAAGACATCGTGTCGGGTGTTTTAAATTTTATAAATTTAAGACACCCGACACAAACCCGCTAATATCCCGCTTTTAATGTTAATGTTAGTTTTATAAATTTTCTTATTTTTTTAACATTTTCATTTAATAAGCGGTAAGCTATGCGTAGTTTGTTAGTTTTTTTTTTTATAATGTGGGTAGATTGAAATAATATTTATTAAAACACAATAAGTACATGTTATAAATAACCTATCCTTTTTTTTTAATCTCGACGGTATTTAGAAACAAACGTTCACTTCAAATCTATACAAATTTGAATTTAGAATCTGTTAATCTATAGCTAACAGCTCAGAAATTCTTTTAAATAAGGTGCTAGGTGTTAAAGAAAACATGCACTATATTATTTTACACACTACGGTTTGTTATGTGTATACCTAAATAATGTAGGTCTACCAAAAATAGACAGCAATGTCCGTAAGAGCGGAGGATGAAATAGAAAAAAGGTTTTTAAAGACCAGTGAAAACCTAAAAATAACTCGCGTCGGTAGGAAGGGCTTATATAAAAAGGACGGAAATAGCATCAGGTGTAAGGTGGACGTAATCTTAATGCTTAGCATAATCCTGCCGTGTGGTTTTGGCTGAAATTGGGTACCTTCTCTCGCCATGATTATCGTTGTAGGCGAGACTGGAATTATGACAGGAGTATGGGCAATATGTATGTATGTATTTGTGTGTTATTAATAGATATTGGATGAAGACGAGTACCATGTATCAACCCAAGGGGTGATTCTATACATCAAACTAAGTAAATTTGTAAAAAATAAATAGCTAATTTTAATAGTGTTGCCAAAACACGTTTACGTTTTATTTAAGTTGGCTTTAAAAAAATGTAAAGATAAATACAAATACAAAGAAACATATTTTTGGCAACGGAACGCAATATCATCATATTTATTTTATATGTTGTGTTTTGTATTTATTATGTTTTAATGAACTTAGTATCTGTATGGTTAGGTTAGGTGTGTATGCGTAATTTTATGAGTTGTGAGTGGCATTTTTTGAGTCGCGTAATTTACATTATACTGGCATATTTCACTCATTTGCGTCGCCGCTTGGTACAGGACTTTTTTTTTTTAATTCTTGATGGGTTTGCTCTAGGTCAGAGGTGACAGAGACAAAGTCAACGATGGAGTGAGCTTACCCAGTATTAAACCGAATGCAACGTAAATTCCGCGAATCATTTTACGCGACAAAAATTACGTTCGTTTGTCCTCACCCTTAGTCAGAAAATAACTCGTGTGAAAGCTTGGTACAAAAATAACTTCCAAAAGATTCATGCAACTGTTTTAGGAAGATTGCTTTCAGAATAGAAATACGGTTGCTAGAAATCCAGAAGCGGAATAGGAAACCCTATTTGAAAATTTGTTAGGCGAAGTTTGGAGCTGTTCGATAAATGACGTTAGGCTTGCTCTATATCATAGTGGGACCTAATACCGGCTATAAATCTGTACCTGGACTGGGATAGCTCATGCACAAATTATTGACTGTTCTTGTGATTAACCGTTCCTAGGTTTTGTCTTTTTATGATTATTTTTTAGGGTTCCGTACACAAAGGGTAAAAATTTATAATAGTAATAATAATAAGAATACTGCAATCATTGTGCCGATAGTCGTTACGGCCAATGGCATAATAGCCAAGAGCCTCGACGAACATCTGAGGAGGCTCTCGTTGGGCAGCTGGATCAAGGGCTTGATCCAGAAAGCGGTACTCCTGGACACGGCGCGTATCGTTAGGAGGTTCCTCTCTCAGGAGCCCTGACCACCGGTAGCTTGGACCCTGTTCCCGATACCGGTGGGCTACTATTTTTTATATTTTTAAATGTTTTTCTTTTTTGTATGTATTTTGTAAAAATACTTAAAAATGTAAGAAATAAGAAAGTAATTTAATAAAGGATATAATAATAATAATAAACTGGAAAGCGCTGCTGCTTCTGCTTTAATATGTAAATATAATAAATAAATGGAATAATAATAAATAATAATAATAATTTTTTTATTTTATTTTTTATAGAATGATATTTAAAAATGTAAAAATATATAAATATAATAAATAAATGGAATAATAATAATAAAAATAATCTGTGGCTCGAATTGACAGACGGTTGCCAAAAATTTTTCTCAACCAAATTTCTTACAATATATTTAATTTAAACTATCTAAATTATACAACACAAAATGAAACCAAGAAAAAAAAAACATGAAACAATAATATAATCAAAGCTATGACCGAATTACGACATAAACATCAAGAAACGAGAAAAATGAAGACGACGTCATGTTGACAAGAGCTGCGGCCGCAAGAAAAGCACGCCTACCACCTCCGGCCTCGTCGCCCAGCTCCGCCTCGCCTCCGCCGGAAACCAGCCCCACCGTGAGTGCTGTGACACCGGCCGTGGCAGTTGCGTCGAGCTCTAGCGACGAGTACTTCTCTCCACCGACGACACCAACACCTGCGCGTCGACGGGGAGGACGCCGGCCGCCGGACCGCTTAGGACTTCGAGGCTTACCGGTCTCTGATAGGGTCCCAGCACCCGGCGGAAGTGTGCAGCGCATGAGATGGACACAATCCATAAACGAAAATGTCATGCGCGCATACTTTGGGGCTACAGAGGGAGGAAACAACCTGACCGCGTACCGTGTCCGGATGCTCTCTTTGTTTCAGGTGCTTGAGCCAGCCGTCAACGTTTCGGCGCAACGACTTTCGGATCAGGTACGGGTCATCCAGCGTAATCGTATATTGGATGATACTGTGCTTGATCGCCTCCGAACGGAAATGTGTAACCGTGTCACTGCCCCATCGTCGCAGGCCGTGGTGCAACCACAGTCCAACCACGCTGACGAGGAGAGTAGTGACAGGGTTACAAACGTAAGTAACCAGTGCAATGAGGAATTGAGGAGTGCTTTGGAGTGTGCTATTCGGGATTATCGCTACATGCCGCTCGAACTTAGGCCACGATAACCTCGTTTGCCCATGCATAACAAAAATAGGGCACTGGTGGCTGTTCTGGATTCGCAGTTGTCAAACTATTTTGATAACTGCGAAGACCTCACTGATACACATTCGATCATGTACTGCGCGGCTGTAGCGGCATGTCGTGTAGCCCACGTCAAATTTGTAGATGACAGAGCTACACGACCGAAACCAGCCGTACCAGCTTGGCAGTGCAGGATCGAACGTCGTATTGGTGGGGCCAGAGCACTCATCGGCAAACTAATTTGTTTCAGGGAGGGCAATAATCGGCCAAGAGTGATGCGCTTTGTGAGACGGGCGTTTTCGGGGACTGATGTCAGCCCCCAAGACTATATATCCCGTGTCACAGAGCGCATCGACTTCCTGAAGCAAAAAGTGTTTGCATGGGCAAACCGTATTCGTAGGTATAGGCGGAGAGTGGAGCGATACACCCAGAATCGTACATTCCAAAGTAATGAAAGGTGGGTTTATCGGGCTTGGGAGCGACCCGACCAAGGTGTGACTGATACGCGCCTGCCGGATGATAACGCTATGTGTTCATTCTGGCGTAGCATCTGGTCGGTGCCTGTCAGTCACACCGAAGGTGAATGGACTCGGGAGGTCGAACGAGCGTGCGATCCAATACAAGAAATGGGGGCTATCACGATCAGCCCCCAAGATATAGCCCGTGCAGTCCGCCCGTTGCCGAACTGGAAATCTCCAGGGCCGGACGGGCTGCACAACTTCTGGATAAAGTGGCTACAAAGGTCGCACGCTCGTTTGGCATCTCAGTACCAGGCACCCTTGGAGTCTGGTTCGCTACCCAGGTTCCTTACAACAGGAATAACCCACCTGCTCCACAAATCTGGTAGCACCGCGGAACCCAAAAATTATAGACCTATTACATGTTTACCAACGGTCTATAAGGTTCTTACATCCATTTTGAGAGTTAAAATTAATAAACACGTCGACGATAATTCGATCATGTCGGTCTCTCAAAATGGATGTAGGAACGGGTCCCGCGGTACTAAGGAGCTACTCGACTACTACTACGAAAGGATCTGTCGACATGTTGGATAGATTATAAGAAGGCCTATGACTCGGTGCCTCATACATGGCTCATGAGGGTGCTAGAATTGTATAAAATAGATACAACTCTACGCACCTTCCTGATGTCGTGTATGGGGCAATGGAGCACAGTCCTTCGCTATCCAGGATGTCGAAATATCCAGAGGAATAGCGAACCTGTAAGGATCGAGCGAGGTATATTCCAGGGCGATAGTTTGAGTCCACTTTGGTTTTGCCTAGCCCTGAATCCTCTAAGCATGCTGCTGGAGAATTCAGGGCTAGGCTATCGGTTGAAGAGAGGTGGTCAGGTTATATCTCACCTCCTTTACATGGATGATCTGAAGCTCTTTGCCCCCAGCAATCTTCAGCTGATGGAGCTACTGAAAGTAACTGAAACTTTTAGTAACGCCATCAGGATGGAGTTTGGTGTGGACACATGTGCGGTCATGCATGTAAAGCGAGGGGAGATTGTGGAATCCGTAGGAATTCAACTCGCGGATTCCATAAACCTGAGATCCCTCTCTCCAAACGAAACCTATAAGTATTTGGGTATGTCGGAAGCGTTAGGTATCAGCACTACTGACATGAAGCAATCGTTGAGGGAACGCTTCTTTGGCCGCCTGAAAAAGGTATTCAATAGCCTTCTTTCAGGCGACAACATGGTGCGCGCCTTCAACGGTTGGGTCATGCCAGTATTGATGTACTCTTTCGGCATACTCAAATGGACTCAAACGGAACTCGACGCCCTGGATAGGCGGGTCCGTACACTGCTGACTGCAAATCGAATGCATCACCCACGATCGTCAGTCATGAGATTGTATATCCCGCGGAAGTGTGGAGGCCGAGGCTTTTTAAATGCCAAAAACCTCCACAACCGCGAGATATGCAATCTCAGGGAATATTTTCTACACACCGACGTAGGTATGCATCGAGATGTAGTAGCAGTGGACAAGGGACTCACCCCGCTCTCCATTGCGAATGAGAACTGGCGCAAGCCTGTAGTGCTTGAAACTAACGACCGTAGGGAAGTATGGCAGAGTAAGGAGCTTCACGGACGCTTTTTCCGGGCCCTACATGGGTCTGATGTAGACCAAGCAGCGTCCGTAGCCTGGCTGCGTTTCGGTGACCTCTTTGGGAAAACCGAAGGTTTTGTCTGTGCAATTATGGACGAAGTTATCATGACGAATAACTACCGGAGATTTATTGTGAAGGATGGCACGGTTGACATCTGTCGGGCATGTCACCGCCCGGGTGAATCGATCCGCCACATTATCTCTGGATGTTCTCGTCTAGCTAACGAAGAGTATTTGCATAGGCACAACCTTGTAGCCAGGATCATCTACCAGCAACTTGCTCTGAAATACACTCTTGTGGCATCGGAGGTACCGTACTACAGGTATGTGCCCGACCCAGTTCTCGAAAATGGCAATATCACATTGTACTGGGATCGGTCCATCATCACTGACAGGACTATTATCGCTAACAAACCTGATATAGTGGTGGTGGACCGAATCGAGAGGCGTGCAATGATTGTTGACATAACTGTCCCGCATTGCGGGAACCTCGTGAAAGCCGAGAAAGATAAACAAATCAAGTATCTTGACTTGGCTCGCGAGGTTGTCGACATGTGGGATGTGGACACAGCGATCATTGTACCGATAGTCGTGTCAGCCAATGGCTTAATAGCCACGAGCCTCGACCAACATCTTAGAAGGCTCTCGTTAGGCGGCTGGGTCAAGAGCCTGATCCAGAAAGCAGTACTGCTGGACACGGCTCGTATAGTTAGGAGGTTCCTCTCTCTGGAGCCCTGACCGCCAGTAGCTTGGACCCTGTTCCCGATACCGGTGGGCCTCTATTTTTTATATTTTTAAATGTTTTTGTTTTTTAATTTATTTAATAAAAATATTTAAAAATGTAAATAATAAGAAAACTGATTAATAAAGGAAAATAATAATAAATCCTTTATTTAACTCTTCACAAAGTTTCACACCAGTATAAACTAAATTTATATAATAACAACAAAAAAAAAGCACAAAAAGTATGATCCTTTGTGGGAGACTGGAGTCCATACTAGGATACCCTGTGTGACGGATCACCAGGCTCTCACCCCGAATCAGTGTATATGTCAACTATTGCTATACTTATATCTTAACAAATCACATTCTTTATCAGGAGATAATAATATTGTTAATTCAACACAACTACGAGAAAATATAAAAAGGGTAAAATTTAATTTAATTCCAAATTTATAAACAAACAGAAAATATAATAAAATTTTGGTAAATATCTTTATCGAATCACAATTTAGTGATGCTTGTGAGTGTGCATATAAAAGAAAGTTTATATGAAGGTGTGATCGAGCGCACGTATGAATGGTGGTTGGTTATTTAGGCATGATGGTAAGATACAAGATACATTCTACGAGGGCACAATGAGCAACTGCTCCGTGGCATCGTAATCCAACCCGTGTAACCAGACTGAGAGTTTTTTTTTTGCAAAGTTGTTTAGGAAGGGCATAAATTGATAAGACTTCGTTTATTTTGTTGTACAGATAGTTACCGAGGAAACCAAAATGTCGACGGGCGAAAGTTGTATGAGAGCGAATTGTGGGACAGACCGCATGTTTACGACGCTTATCCTTGAATAAGTTAGGGTTATAGGTAAGGTGAGAGTGTTTGCGCAAAATGATATTGTAAATAAAGAGTTGGCGTACAGTTAAAACTTCAACTCTCTCATATAGCTCTTTGGTTGGAAATAGGAACGGCAGAAAATGGCTCACTTTTAAAACGGCCCTTTGTGCACGTTCAATCCGAAGCATGGATGTTTTTGTCGCACCCCCCCATATAGTTATGCAGTAATAGAGTAACGATTGGCATAATGCAAAATAGACCGTCTTCAAAATTCCAGTGTGCGCAACATGACGAAGATTCTTAAAGACAAATATAAGTTTCCGAATTCTGGAGGCAAGAGCATCTATGTGCTGGTGAAAGCTGAGATTTTTATCTAGTATGACGCCCAAGTACTTTATTGATTCAGTCTGTTGTAGATGGGGACATGAGCATTGAGTGTTGTGAGTCAACAAGCACGAGGATGAATGGGCGATAATATTGAGATTATCGAAAGAACAAGGTGGTTTTTTAATATAAAAAGAAATGTACTTCGTCTTGTCGACATTGAGAGCGAGTCTATTGTTAGCCAGCCAAGATAAAACCAAGTCTAGCCCAATCTGCGCAATACTATAAACTTCGGGCCAAGTGTCGGCCTCAAACAACAACGCTGTGTCGTCAGCGAAAGTCACAATCCTACCGCTAGGCATCTTGAGCTCACAGAGGTCGTTAATGAAAGTCAGGAATAAAGGGGGACCGAGAATACTGCCTTGGGGAACTCCGTGGATGACGGGCAGATCAGTACTAGTCCACTCACCAACCTTTACTCTCTGGAATCGATTTGTAAGGTAGTCCGAAAAAAGATTCAGTGGCATACCCCTTACACCAATGTTCTCCAACTTCCTTATCAACAGTGGGACGGAGACCGTGTCAAAGGCTTTGGCAAGGTCCATGAAGATTACTACAACCTTTTTATTTACATCAAGTTTTTCAGAAATAAACTTGGTTAAACCATGAATAGCGTCGCTGGTCGATAAGCCCGACCGAAAACCATACTGAGAAGTTGAAAGTAGGCACTGCTCCTCGAGGTACTCGACCAAGCGCTTCTTCATGATTCTCTCCAGTACCTTTGACAAAGCTGGCAGAATGGAAATTGGTCTGTAGTTGTTGACACAGGCTCCGTCACCACTTTTGAATATGGGGCAAACCTCTGCTACTTTCCAGGCGTTTGGGAATTTGCCGGAGTCAATGGCAAGATTGCAGATATATTCAATCGGAGGAATAAAGATCTGCCTATATCTCTTCAGGACACTGGTAGAGATGTTGTCGTAGCCAACAGCGCAATCAGACTTAAGGCTAAGGACGATATTTTCAATCTCTTGTGCGTCTGTGGGGAGAAAAACCATCGACTGGTGATGTGACTTAAGTGGTGGCGAACGATTCGTGTTATCAGAACAACAGCAGTCCGCGATATTTTTGCCGATGTTCACAAAGAATTCGTTAATGGAATTGGTAGAAAAAATTGGATCCCTAGTGTTGATTAGTTGTGAGGCGTCATTTATGATGTTTTTAGTGTGGACCATAATTTTTTGTTATTAGTTTTAGCCGCAGTCTGAAGTTCCATTTTGTCATGTTCTCTTTTTATTTTCTTTAATAGCTCGTTGCAGAAATTTCTGTATCTTTTATAGGTTTTCTGAATGATTTGATTACTAGGATTCTTTTTTGCTTTTTGGTGCAGCTTGTCCCGATTTCTCATACAGCGCAATAATCCAGGTGTAATCCAGGGTTTTTTGATTTTCTTACGGTTTGAAGTTTTAATAGTTTTCGTATAAGACAGTAAAATTTTATTAATTGAATTATTGAAGCACTGAACGGCAAGGTCGACCTCGGTCATTGTAAACAATTCATGAAAGCTAAGATTAATAACTGCATCGTCCAATTTTTCGTAATTTAAAAGTTTAATTATTTTAGGAGTTTTGTTTTGAGGTTTACTTACCTCCAGGATAAGTATGCCTGCATCATGATCGGTGATAGAGGTTTCAGTAACATAACAAGAAGCCGACAATCGTGTTCTCAGAATAATGTGATCTAAACATGTTTTATTATGTGTTGGGAAAGTATAAGCTGGTAACATGCCATGGGACGCTAAAAGATTAAGGTAATGAGCCGAATTTGCGTCCGTATTAGTCTCTGTTATGTCCACGTTAAGATCCCCTATTAAAATTAAGTTTTTTATACTAGAGATTTGATTCAAAAAAAGGTCGAGAGATGAAAAAAAGTTATTAAGGTTTTTATAACCCGCAGGCCGGTAAACTGCCAGCATTGCCGTACTTTGATTAATTTTGATTAATAGGCAGTTACAGTCAGAAATGGTAGGTTCCTCTATGCAAACGCTCATGTTATTTCTGTAATAAACAACAACTCCTTCATTTTGGGTTAAGATATTATTCGTTTTACAGTAATTATAACCATCAAGCGGCGGAATGCGATGTGCACAAGACAACCAGCATTCCGTTAAGATAATGAAGTCCCAGTCTATTTGCGATCTCTGTAACAACGTGAGCAAACCTGGTGTATTGCGTGTTATACTTCGGATGTTTTGGTGTATTACTTTTAGTGCTTGATTGGAGTCAGTTACAATGTTACCACAATTGTCAATATCACAGATGGACGAATGTGCTACGGCAATGCGATCGAGATCAGAAATTATGTCTTTCGTACTATTGAATTTTAATGTTTAGTAATAGCGAGATCTTATTTAGGTTGATGCTGCAGGGATAGGAAATTAAAATGTGAAGCAAATAATCGGTAAGCGAAGTAAGGTTATTGATCAAAACAAAATATAACGTAAACATGCTGCTTGCTGACAGTAGAGTACACGTACGTGCGGGTAGAAGTGCTGTTCAACAGAAAGCGATAAAATATTGAATAGTATGGTGACGCAAACATCTGCAAAGACGGTACAAAAATAATAACATAATCTTAATTGTAGGGTATGTCGATTTTTTTCTGACAGATAAGTAAATTTAGTATGTTGCTGAACAAGTACAACCCGTGTTATGTTTTTAAGTTGATGTAAACAAAGACACTTACGCTCGATGAGTAAAGTTAAACTTACGAGTATGTTGGTGTAACATACAATATTTATTAAGATTATAGCTTTAGAATGATTTTTAACAATAATTATGTCGGAGTTAAATTTCTTTTGTTTAAAAACTAGTATTCGTGTGATGTTTGTGGCAAGGTGTTTATATGTGAAGTGTAATGTGTTAGTTTTTATAAGAGTGATGTATAGTAACTTACGAAATAGGTGATAATACATTATGAAGGTAAGTGCAAGTCATTTAGACTTCAATTTAAGTAGATCTTCTTCGTTGTCAATTCGAATTGGACGAGATGATTCTTTTTCCTTTATGTAAATCTTGCCGTATGAATTCCAGAAGCTGTGATAATTATTCTCATTTTTAAAATTCTTTACTAAATAGCGCAATCTTTTGGCAGCAGGTGTCAAAAAATCATCAATGTAGATAGGTTGAGACTGGGATGCTGTAGCCAACTTAATATGCGAAGTATTTAACTTATTGTTTATGTTCTCCTTGTTAAACATTCTACATTTTTTTATCAAATTATTCTTCATAAAAGTTGTAGTAAATTGTACGATGATAGGGTTCTTTCTCTCCATTTTAGATTTGATTCTGTAGACATCGTAAACATCGGTGTCATTGATTGGCTGACCTATGACTTTGCCAAGATCTTTTGCAATGGAACGAAGCGTCTCCTTGTTTTCATTGCGGTCTTTAGGGACATTATTAATTTCAATCGACGCCGCTCGAGAGTTTCGTTCCAGCAGCTCAATTTTTGACTCTAAATAAGCAACTCTTTTAGTACTTTTGTAATTTTTCTGCTCTAATCCACTCATTCGTTCCAACAAAGTGTCGTATTTATCAGAAACAAATTTTAGGCTTTTCCTAATTTCATCAGTTCGTTCTTGGATAGTGAATATTGCTGAGTTCAGTTTCTCTAACTTGAGATTTTGATCCTTCTGAAAACCTTCAAACATAGCTTTAATTTCCGCAATCGATAACTGGGAATCAACTGCTTGATTGAATTTCCTTTTAAATCTCTTTGTGATGTTACGCAAGCCTTCCGCGTCCTCACATTGGCTAGAAGAAAAATCTATTTGGGTATCAGAGCCGTAGCTGCCATGAATTGGGTTATCCACATTGAGGATAGACAAAGAAGACTGCAATAGGGTCCTGACCCTATTACTAAGATTCCGCGGTCCGTCTGTCTGTCTGTCTGTCTGTCCGTCTGTCACCAGGCTATATCTCATGAACTGTGATAGCTAGACAGTTGAAATGGTCACAGATGATGTATTTATATTGCCGCTATAACAACAAATACTAAAAACAGAATAAAATAAATATTTAAGTGGGGCTCCCATACAACAAACGTGTCTTTTTTGCCGTTTCTTGCAATAGTGATACGGAACCCTTCGTGCGCAAGTCCGACTCGCACTTGGCCAGTTTTTTTGGTGTTAGTAAGTCGTTACACAAAAGCTTATCTTTTATTGAAAAGGTGGGTTTTTATTGGAAATAATATGCTCCGACTGTTTACCATATTTGCGGCATAACCAACATTTGTTTTATAAATTTTAAGCTATAAATTAAATAAAAAATATGATACTTATAGATTGTATAACTGTTTTCCTACTACTAAAGTGCAGTTTGCGCAGTTGTCAGAAAAGCCATTATCTCTAAAAGTTAGTTAAGTCGGATCCAATTAATGTTCGGTAAAATTTCCTCAATAAACTTAAAGCTTTACTTGAAACCTTTTATGAGAGTAAATACTCCAATAAGGGGAAAAAGCAATGCGTAAAATGTTTTTCTTGAATGAATTATCAGTTAGTTACTTTTGTATATATATAATCCCTTTAAAAAAAAATTGTGAGGTTGTAAAACAATAAATGGGGAAAAATTGCTTTGTTGCCAGCTAACCATATTTTTAGGGTTCCGTAACCAAAGGCTAAAAACGGGACCCTATTACTAAGACTCTGACGGTCTGTCTGTCTGTCTGTCCGTCTGTCACCAGGCTGTATCTAATGAGCCGTGATAGCTAGACATTTGAAATTTTCACAGATGACGTATTTCTGTATTCGCTATAACAACACGGTGCGCACGGTTGTCGCAGTGGTTGAGCGATTGACTGCTGCGCTGCTTGTCGCGGGTTCGATTCCCGCACGGAACAAATATTTGTATGACCTACAGATAGTTGTTCCGGCTCTGGGTGTTGTGTATGTGAGTTTATATGTTTATAAACACACCCACGATACAGAAAGAAATTCCTAGTGTGGGGTTTTTTTTTTAAGAATACTAAAAAAAGAAAATGAACAACAAACACTAAAAACAGAATAAAATAAAAATTAGCATGCCGTAAGGTAAAGTGTATAGGGACTCTCTACTAAAAGGACATCTAATTTGTACACCTACATTAAGCAAATAAATGATTTCATTTCATTTCATTTAAGTGGGGCTCCCATACAACACTCCTCTCGGAATGGTTCGCAGCTAACAATCTTTTACTGAATGCGAAAAAAACAAAATGTCTAAAGTTCTCTTTATCAAATGTACCTCAACGTGACCTAAATCTAAATCTTGACGGCAAAAATCTTGAAATAATAACGGAAACTGTATTCTTGGGGATTACTATCGATTCAAAATTGCAGTGGGGCGCGCACATTAGAACTCTTTCAGGCAGGTTAAGTTCGCTGCCTATGCAGTAAGGAAGATAAGGCAATTAACCGATGTAGCCACAGCTAGACTAGTATACTATGCTTATTTCCACAGTATTATGTCTTATGGCATTCTGCTGTGGGGGTCAGCAGCAGACGTTGACTCAATTTTTATCTTACAAAAGAGGGCAATCCGCGCGATCTATAAAATGGGTCCTCGCGAGTCCCTCAGAGAAAAATTTAAAGAGGTCGATATACTGACTCTACCTTCACTTTATATTTTGGAATGTATTTTGTATGTCCGCAAAAATCGAGGGCTTTTCAAAACTAGAAGTGACTTCCATAATTTAAATACACGCAGTAAGCACGAAATTGTAATACCCAAATTCAGATTAACGAAAACTAGCAAGTCTTTTCTTATAAACAGTATACGCTTTTATAACAAGTTGCCTAAGTCAGTTATAGAACTGACCGATGGAAAGTTCAAAAACTACATCACGTTTGATGTAGTTTTTGAACTTTCCATCGGTCCTTATTAAAAAAGCCTTATTATAAAATCAAGGACTACGTTGAAGATAAAAATTTTGGCTTTGACACCCTCTGCGCATGCGGCTTCCCTGGTAACTCATAAACGGCACAAATATATGGACATCTCCAACTATTCTCAATCTCATTTTTTTTCCTCTTTTAATTAGACTTTTTACAATATTTTTCAATCATCATTATAGCCCTTTGCTAAGAATAGTTACAGCACTGATTACAGTATTTGTGCCACATGTTAAATTTAGTGTTGTTTTTTTTTTTTTTTTCCTTTGTATAGATTCTTTTACCGATTGTATTTTGTATTTTGTGTGAACATTGTAGGCTTTCTAGATATCTAGATGATTGTTAACATTTGTTAACTTTTTATTTCGTACATTATTTTTTTTGTTTGTTTTTTTTCAATTTCGTACGACTTATTGTCGGGCCTACGTTGTCCCCCCATACCCAAGTACTAATGCTGTATTATGGAAATATTGTAAACACAAAAAAAATTAAAAGAGTAACCATGGAGTTTCTTGCCGGTTCTTCTCCATAGGAAACGACTAACCCGAACCGTGCACCTTTTGTCGACGTTTTATAAGTGCCCATGTAGGCCTATGTAAAATAAAAATATTTGATTTTGAATTTGAACAAACGTGATTTTTTTGCCGTTTTTTGCGATAATGGTACGGAACCCTTCGTTCGTGAGTCTGACTCGCACTTAGCCGGTTTTTAATTCAAGCTTTTGAGTAGTACCCTGGAGTCTGGTTTTGTACCCAGTTGATGGCAATAAGTTCGCTCCAATTACATGGTGAGAGATTCAATAGGCCACTAGAAGTAACCTATTCAATCTTGATATTGGCATCTGGACAAGCGTGCTTCAACTTCGACCACATTATCGCTTACCATCAGGTGATATAGGGGTCAAGCGAGAGCTTTTCTTTAATAATAAGGATAATGGGACAAGCTATTTAAATTATTGCATTGTCATCGGTGCTTGATAAGTGTGCAAAGTTGCAATTCGACTATTGAAGGGGGTGAAAATGACGTTCAACAATTCAGTTACATAGATTCATAGATACATACATACCAAGCTAATAAAAGCGTGTTAATTAAGAATAAACCTCTGCCCAACCCATGCTTGTTATAGTCGTCACAATCTAAGAAATCCGTTGACGTTTCTCAATTTACATGCCGCGATAACTTTCTACGTAAGAAATTGAAAAATCAAATTCATAATCCTAAGAAATCCGTTGACGTTTCTCAATTTACATGCCGCGATAACTTTCTACGTAAGAAATTGAAAAATCAAATTCTTAATCCTAATTAAATACCTACTATGATGCTGGTACACTATGACGAGTATCATTCGAAAGCATCAAGTTTAATTATTATTAAATATTTTAATAGCTGTCAAAACGGGCCTTTTATTTTTTGTAAACTTTAGTGAAACAAACTACATTACCGCCTTATTCAAACTAAAGCCCTTTCTTGATGGTGCGATGCAATATGATTTATACCACACCGTTATGCGATGTTTACTAAATAAAATTGCAAGATGGCACATGGACGCAATGCGATGCGATTAGGCCGATATGCAATTCATTTTTTCTTAGAAAATACGTGCGCGATATTGCATATCGACGCAATTTAAATTGCGTCGCGTCATCAGTAAAGTGCCTTAAGGTTGCCCTAGTCGATCATTCTTTAATACAAAAATAGTCTGGTGATTACTCCACTGTTTGACGGTGTACGTTCAAAATAAAAATAAAATATATTAATTTGTCTCATCATTATCTAGCCCTGTATGGAAACAAAAAAGTAATAAAAACATATATTTGAAAGTTATGTGCATAGAAAGTTCCATATTTCAACACGAATTTTAACGCATCTTTGGGCGCAAATAAATTCCATAAGAAGAAGGAAAATTGTAAAACAGTCACCATACAGGGATAGATTAGCAGTAAAAAAATGCAAAAAAATAAATAAACAAATACATTCAGTAGCTTTTTCATGATACTCCCAAAGGTCTGTTTATAAAATTTCGCGCGCTACTTTTCGTTCTAAATCATCACCCATTTATTATTTTTATACTATGAGTGTGTATTCGTACGCGCACAAGTATCTTTAACTGCTTATCACAGCGTCTATTCCTTTCGTACGTGTTGTCGGATGAGATAGCATGCATTTTAACTCCGGCCACAAAATAGTTTGTGCCGCCGACTAAGGCAACCTTAATGTCATAGTCTACTTTTAACCTCGCTGAAAATACGATTTCTTTGAGATAGGCCACGCACGGGGAGCGAAGCCGCGTTAAACAGATTACACTATAAAATCGTTGTTAAGTAGTATTACATTATAATTACTTAATAACATACCTGTAGATTTTACGTTATTAATTAAAGTTAGCACTTAAGTAGGTAATGTACGGTATCGTTTAAACTGAAATTCGATATTTTCACGCAAAGTTATATCGGCAAACATTAATTAATCTGATCTTGTTAACTTGAGTAAAACACACGTTTAAACCATTGATTAATAATTATTAGTTCTTACAGCTTCTATTTCTAACAAGGCCAGAAAAAATGTACATAACTATACTGTGACTTTTAATTACGTAGACTAAAGTGACAGCTGCCAATGAGCTTATATTTTTAGGTTTCTTTAAGGGTCAAAACGGAACCCGATTACTAAAACTCAGCGGTCCGTCCGTCTGTCTGTCTATCTGTCTGTTCGTCTGTAACCAGGCTGTATCTTAAGAACCGTGATAATTTAAACTGTCTAGTTTAAATTTTCACAGATGATATATTTTTGTTGCCGCTATAACAACAAATACTAAAAACAGAATAAAATAAATATTTAAGTGGGGCTCCCATACAACAAACGTGATTTTTTTGTTGTTTTTTTGCAATAATGGTACGGAACCCTTCGTGCGCGAGTCCGACTCGCACGGCCGATTTTTTTAAATGTTGCTGGCGCTGTTTTAAGTAAAGTTCAATCATAAGTGATTCATCGAATCTCCTCAATAAAATTTTACTAATTGGTGTAATTTTTTTTTTACGAATATAAACGTAATACATTTAAATATAACAGTATAAATACATACAGTACATAAACTTTAACAAATCAACAATATAATAAATGCGTTCAATAGAATAAAGTCTGACATAAATGAGTAGAATTTAAAAAAGGCCCTAGTTTAGGGCCTAGTTTTATAACAAATGTAGTTTTTGCCGTGAAATAGTTCTATTTTCAATCTACTTCGATTTTCGATCAACTTTCGATCACTCAGTATACGATACTATTTTTATGCAATCTTATAGTGACAAACTCCAAATTTCAGTTAAGTCTACGCAATTAAAAATCTGAGATTAACGGTGTTTTTGAGTTGCCAGGGTTTAAAATACACGTCAAAGCTAATTAAATACACATACACCATTTCATTGAATGGCATTACACTTTTTCGTTTGGTACTACAGGACTACATAAACTCCTGTAATCTCTCCACCATTATAATATCAGAAAAAGCCTATCCTTCCGTAACCTTTCAAATAAAACAACCTCATGCCATTAGCAAAACGACAGCAGCTTTTAAAAAGAGTAATATTTATAAAAAAAACCATATTCTATGTACAGGTCGGTACAAACTTAATGGCGGCTCTGATGCGGCGTTTTCATTGCTCAGTCCCTCACTCCTCACCTCCATTAGCGTTTAAAATTGCTACTGTCCAACGAATCCTCTTGTTTCTAAGCTGCCATAAGGTTTAAATCGACCTGTACTGTATAACACGGTACACAACGCTGGGGTACTTACCGATGAGGAAGAGGAAGCCATGTAGAAGAGATAGACATAAAGCGGATTTTACTCCGCGCGCCGTGTGCCCCATTACAGACAAGTCACCGAGAAGCGCTGGAACAAACGGGTGCTGTTAGTGATTGTAATTATGGGTGGATTATGTATTTATTTTACTATACAAAAAGTTTACAGAATAATAACAAACATAAAAACTGGCCAAGTGCGAGTCGGACTCGCGCACGTTGGGTTCCGTACCACTATCGCAAAAAACGACAAAAACCAAGTTTTTGTATGCGAGGCCCACTTAAATATTTATTTTATTCTGTTTTTAATATTTGTTGTTATAGCGGCAACAGAAATACATTATCAATGAAAATTCAACTGCATAGCTATCACAGTTCATGAGATACAGACAGATGGATCGTGGAGTCTTATTAATAGGGCCCCGTTTTTACCCTTTGGGCACATCGAATAGTTTTTATATAACAATTTCAGAGAAGAATATTTTCTTGTTTCATACTTTTTTCAGTAGACGGGCTTTTAGTTTTTGAAATTTTGTTTTTTGGTTGGGTTTTTGAGGAAATACCATGACAATGAACTTTGACGCTTCTTTCACTCAGATTGTAAGGTTAAATCTAGGGTAAAATCGATGGTCGAGTCTTTGCCAGATTTCCATGGCAATCTTATATCATTAAATGAAAGTTAAGATGAGCAAATCCGTCGGCGAGATGGGCCAGACGACATTGTTGTCATCGTGGGTAGAAACTGGACGAAATCATCAAAATCAAAATCAAATATTTTTATTTTACATAGGCCTACATGGGCACTTATAAAACGTCGACAAAAGGTGCACGGTTCGGGTTAGTCGTTTCCTATGGAGAAGAACCGGCAAGAAACTCCATGGTTACTCTTTTATTTTTTTTTGTGTTTACAATATTTCCATAATACAGCATTAGTACTTGGGTATGGGGGGACAACGTAGGCCCGACAATAAGTCGTACGAAATTGAAAAAAAAAAAATAATGCACGAAATAAAAAGTTAACAAATGTTAACAATCATCTAGAAAACTAGAAAGCCTACAATGTTCACACATTCACAATAGGTAAAAGAATCTATACAAAGGTAAAAAAAAAAAAAAAAAAAAAAAAAAAAAAAAAAAAACCACAACACTAAATTTAACATGTGGCACAAATACTGTAATCAGTGCTGTAACTATTCTTAGCTAAGGGCTATAATGATGATTGAAAAATATTGTAAAAAGTCTAATTAAAAGAGAAAAAAAAATGAGATTGAGAATAGTTAGAGATATCCATATATATTTGTGCCGTTTATGAGTTACCAGGGAAGCCGCATGCGCAGAGGGTGTCAAAGCCAAATTTTTTATCTTCAACGTAGTCCTTGATTCTATAATATGCTTTTTTAACAAGGACACGTTTGATGTAGTTTTTGAACTTTCCATCGGTCAGTTCTATAACTGACTTAGGCAACTTGTTATAAAAGCGTATACTGTTTAAAAAAGCGTATACTGTTTAAATAGGCATCAGAGCGTAAAGATTTGTACAAGTATATGCATTTTTTTTTGCTTAAGTAAGTGCTCTACCATGGGGAGATACCGCAGTTATGTGGGACTCCCACCCACAAAATCTTCAAGGTATCCTTCAGTGCCGCTTGCAACACGGGCACGCGTTAGCATTCGTTCTTGAACCCGCCGCGTTTCTCCGTCACCGGACCTTCCACTGGGGAGTACCCCCCATCACCGGCACACCAGAACACTTTGTATGAACTTATCTGAGAAGCCTATGCCTAAGATATGAGTTTATAAGATTTAAACAGTAGCCAAAGTTGGGCTGCAGAAGATGATGAAGATAAACGTAGAGGTGAAGATTGAAAAATTTATAGTACTGTAAAAACCTTATAAAATACTACTTATTACATGATATTCTATTCTGTTGAAGTACATCACATCTTTTCAATGTTTAATCTATACTATATATAATATTATAAAGAGGAAATATTTTTTTGTATGTTTGTTTGTACCGAATAGGCTCTGAAACTACAAGACCGATTTAAAAAATTCTTTCACCAATAGAAAGCTACATTATTCCTGAGTGACATAGGCTATTTATTTATCCCGAAAACGGGTCCTTTGGTGTGGTCCACGGGAGCGAAGCCGCGGGGAACAGCTAGTTTTTAATAAGTCAAGAAAGCCCAGCGAAATACATCCTAGATTATCCAGAATCTCGAACATATTTCATCTAAAATGAAACCTGACACGTCAAGCCCACGACGACGCATTAATAAAGATTCCATCATATTAAGACGGGTTCAAAAGACCAACATTAAAGTGGAATCCCAATTTACGCAAATAAGACTCACTGTTAACTCAATTTGTGTTTACCGAATGTGATGATTGGTTTTGGTTGTTTTCTTTAAAATATAAAGGAATACTGCAATATTTACTCGACTGTGGGAGGGTAATGTTTTTCGAGCGTATGTATGTATGTCCATTTCTATAGCACGCTCTACAGCCCAAACGGCTTGACGGATTATAACGGCTCTAACAATTTTCATGAAATTTAGTATGCAGGTTTCGGGGACGATACATCGATCTAGCTAAGTTTCATTTTTAGAAAACGTCGTTTTCTCTATTTTCACCCAAGCAGAGCTCGGTCGCCCAGGTACTAATGTTTAAATATCAAAAAAGGGGAAGATACATTTTTTTTTATGTCATAAGTTTAATATGGTTACCAAAAGAAAGCTATTAAATAGACCTTTCTATTTTTTTTTTTTTATCTTTTTTTTTTATTTTTTTATTTGTGATGGGTTTGCTCTTGACTCTAGTCTAGGTCAAAGGTGACAGAGACAGATTCGACGATGGAGCGAGCTTACCCAGAAGAAGCCTGTTCACTCTAACTTTGAAGAGATTCGGGTTGAATGCGTTCGGAAACACAGACGCAGGTAGTGAGTTCCACTCATTCGCTGTGCGCATTATGAAGGATGTTACGAAGCGCTTGGTGCGTATTGGTGGAATGGCAACAAGGATCTTATATCCCACCAGCCCCCTTCTACCATCGGACATCTAGACGCACTGCAAGTTATCATCCTTACCTTGTTGCCATTCCACCAATTCGAACCAAGCGCTTCCAAACATCCTTTATAATGCGCACAGCGAATGAATGGAACTCACTACCTGCGTCTGTGTTTCCGAACGCATTCAACCCGAATCTCTTCAAAGTTAGAGTGAACAGGCTTCTTCCGGGTAAGCTCACTCCATTGTAGACTCTGTCTCTGTCACCTATGACCTAGACTAGAGTCAAGAGCAAACCCATTACAAATAAAAAAAATAAAAAAAAATTTAGGCTCGTGCTTGACCACCATCTCACCTGATGGTAAGCGATGATGTGGTTGACGATGAAGCACGCTTGCCTAGAAGTAACCTATTCACTCTTTACTCAAAGACCCCTAGATTGTAGCTATCGGGAAACACAGACTCCGGCAGAGAATGCCACTCCTTAGCTGTACGCATAATAAAAGTATTCTCAAAACGTTTAGTGTGTATGGGTTGGACGTCCACCATGTACCATGTGTTCTGAATAATATTATTTAAAAAATCGCCAGTTTATCAAAAACATCGCCTGATAAAAAAGTATTCAGCAAAGTTAAGCATTCACGTCCTTATGACGGTAGTTATCTACGGGTAGGTAGACGCGTGGGTGTATGCGCGATAAAAACACATTCTTTTATGTCGGCCATAAACAATACAGCCGTGTAATGTTCCAGTAACATGATTCAACGAAATGCGGCTTCTGCGGACTATGAATAACATAAAAAATAAGGATGGATAAGCTTTGTTTATACATGATTTTGGTAAATTAAGTTTGTTAATCATAATAATATATGATAAAACGAGTTTCCTCCGCGCCTCAGCACGTTGAGCCGTTGGTCCCCGCTGTCATTTGAAGATGTTTAATAGTCATAACGGGTTGTCAGAAGTCTGAGATCTGACACCAGTATGCCAAGGGCTATCGTGTTACCCAGTTACTGGGTTGTGGAGGTCAGATAGGCAGTCGCTTGATGTATAATACTAGCTGAAACCCAGCTCAGCTGCTGATGCACCCAAAAATTTTGGAAAAATACTAGGCAGATTTATTAATATGACGTTCATTGTCGAGGGTCACCAGTATAGACTAGTACAGAGGTATGCGGAACTGGGTAAAAAGTTACGCACAAGATCTGATTGAATAAAAAAGATCTTCCGATCAGACGGGTGTTGTGTGAACTGCCCGATGATTGTTGTCTTTTCTAACTTTTTTTCGTATGTGACGGTATATAGCCCCTATATCCTTTTGCAAGCGCCTTAATCATTAACCGCATCAAACATCCAGACATTTAAATTTATAATATTAAGTTGTTTGTTTTACAAAGTCAAATTAAATTAACTTTCGAAACTTCAGAAACGTGATAGATAGCCATCACGTCTTTAAGGTTTTGACAATACCTAATAATAAAAATAAATCCATACACACATCACATCACATCATCAGCCTATTAATGTTCCCACTGCTGGGACACAGGCCTCCTCTCTGAGAGAGGGAATGGGCCGTAATTGACCACGCGGACAGAGTGCGTGTTGGTGGATGTCACATGTCTTCGATTTTTTGGTTCTAGGACATGCCGGTTTCCTCACGATGTTTTCCTTCACCGTTTTGGGAGCAGTGGTGATGAAATAATTTATACAAAGTAAAGCGCCTGCCTGGGCTCGAACCCACGACCTACAACTTGTAAGTTGCGGCCGATACCACTGGGCCACCACTGCTCTAAACAAACAAACAAATCCAAACAAAATCGAAATCCATACAAATGATCATAAATGAAATACTAATTCCGCCTGTAGTCTGTTTGTCTATGGCTGAACCAGTTTTGAAGAATTTTGGTATGGAGAAAGATTAGACACATTTTTTGCCATGGAAATATATTCCCTTTCACGCGGGCAAATCTACTGTTATATAATATCCTAATATATCTGCAGAAGTCGTAAGCAAAATTAAATAAGTACCTTATAGTACTACCGTATAGTTCCAAAAATATAAATTGAAATAAATAGTTCTGCTGCTTTTCTCAAACGTTTCAGACAGAGGCCAAAGTGGTTTTCCAGGAACAATCTTGAGAACTGTTATTAAATATTAACACAGATAAGTAAGTAGGTAATTGTAGTGAGAGAAAACTCTGTCAGACACACTTGGTACCGTGATAGCTTCATTGCTCAGTAGTCATAACCAGAGTGACAGCAAAGACGTAACATTCTTCAAAGAAATGTACCTAAGTACTATGGGCCAAAGCTATATCTGATCACCGTAAGGACTATTTCTGCTTGCAGGGCTCGCCCGCTAGAGTAACGTCGACTTATACTCATCAACCAATAGCATCGCAGCATTGGGTGACTGTTTCTCTGGTACCTGTCAGCCCCTTGTTTTTGTAACAAAAGAAGACGCCAAAAAAACAAACGAGTCATTTTAGCCCCTTGTTTTTGTAATTAAAAAAAGACGGCAATAAAACTATTGGTCGATGCAAAAAGGGCGGACGCAGATGTGGTCATCTTGTGCACGGGATTTTTCAAAGTGATCAGATATAGCTTTGGCCCATAGTACACCGAAATTTTACATATTTTAGAACTATGGACAAGAGAGTAAAGCAAATGAAGAACCCTCTAACTCATGAGGGTTAGAACTGGGGTTTGAATGAAAAAAGGTTTCAGTCTGTACTTGGGAGTGTGGATTACTGATGCCGACACTTTGACCCCCAGTCTGATTTATTCTTAGATGTAGTGATTACACCGTAGAATACAGGTTATAGTAGTAGTAGTTAAATTGTTGCAAAAAATACTTAATCCTAGGCACATATGTTATCAGCGGAAAATCTTAACATCGAGATTCAGAAATGGATCTAAATTGGACAACGCCATCTAGTGACGAATATACAAACAAATTTGCATAACAAAAGCGGTGCTTTCTGATATATTTGCTGTGCGGCTAGACAGCAAATAATCGGGCACGAATAAAGAAAAAATCCCGTCTAATGTTTAGTGCAACACTGCCAGCTTCATTAAAGAAACAATTAACAGTTTGCTTGTTACGGTTGCTTTTATAGTCTGGCAAAGTTGAGATATAAGTTTATTACACGTCATTAGGGTTTTGCGTTATCTTCCAACGTTAGAGTTGAGATCCGCTTGCACTGTGTGATAAAATGGCCATTAATGCTTGTATGCTAAAGGATCTTCTGGGCAAGGTTAGGCCATCGTAGACCTCGTTGCTTCTCAACAAGCGTGGTCAAGATCAAGCTCATATCGAAAATGAAAAAATCATTCATGATTGACGGATGGGTCACAGAGGGGGCATGAAAGAGAAGTGAGGTCGTCTGTTCCAACATCAAGTGCGAAAAACTTTCCCCAGAAGTGGGACAGGATGATAAGAAAAACACTTGGTTACACAATGGGTAAGTACAAAAATCGAATAACCTTTAAATAGGATCAAGAACATACAACCATCTGTGTAAACATTTCTCAAATAATTGAAGCCATTAGTACCGCTAGACTCAAGTTTCTGTATCTTAAAGACTTCCGCTTTCAACAACTAAGTACCTACCTGTGTTTAAGTTACCCCTTTTCTTCATACAAGCGCCCTAACAATGTTTGTGTATGTCAATGAACACAGATAGTAAGTTTCTGTTTATTTTCGTACAATCTGTGTTATTGTTCCCTACTTATTGTCTATTTAATAGTTCCACTTTGAGTTGAAAGCGGACGGAATTGTAATACTGTGCGTATGATAATTCCCTTTTGAATTTTGTAAGCGATGTGTGAAATGTAATTAGGTCTGCTATTTGTTTTTAGTTGTCCCAAGAAAGGTCCCGGGAAAGGGTTTGGAAGATGAAGATAGGAAATAATTGGTTCAATTTCATAAAGGCGGTTTGAAATAAATTGGAGTAGGTACCACGCAGTTAAATAAATGATATGTAGGCATTATTTGCATTCTTTACCTATAGGAAAACAGAGGCCAGAGCCAGACAAGTGACATTCTAAGGCTCTAGACAGACATACTGCATTTCAACTGCATTCCGTCTGCAAATTTGCAGTCTGAGTGCAGTTAGTACGATTGCAGTAAAACTGCTGCAAACCAACCATGCAGTCCGATTGCAGACGGAGTGCGGTTGAAATGCAGTCCGTCTGTCTAGAAGCTAAAATCGAAAGCGTGGCGATAGCGATTGAAAAAATATCAAAAATGTATGGAAATGTCAAACGCTATCGAAATGTCATATGATCAATCACTCATAGTTCAGTTACAGTGGGTTTGAACCCAGGCAGACGCATTACTTGGTATAAATTATTTACCCACCGCCAATGCTCTAATAACGGTGAAGGAAAACATCGTGAGAAAAACCGCCATGTCCTAGATCCAAAAAATTCGAAGACATGACATCCACCAAACCGCACTGGGCCCGTGTGGTAGATTATGGCCCATTCCCTGTCTCACAGAGAGGAGGCCTGTGTCCCATTAGTAAGAACATTAAAAGGATGAAGATGATGAAGGGATTGCTCACATGAAATTTCCATAGCGTTTGAATTCACATACATTATGAAATTTTTTTCAAACGCCATCGCTACGCTTTCGATGATAGAATGACACTTGCTTAGACCCTCAGTTTCTGCTGTGCTTGTTTTTGGGTTCTAGTGACATTCAATCAATCTCTGTATTTTATACTATGTAAATTTTAGATTATTAATTAATCTCTGTTTTTTAGTTTCGTAGACTAACCTGACATTTAGGGGGTTGCCACTTTATGGTTACGTAAAAATAGTGCCGTATCCTGAGTTCGAGAGTCGATCGAAAATCGAAGTAAATCGAAAATGGTAATATTTAACGGCAAAAATTACACGTGTTTAGAAATAAGTGGCCCTTATTTAATTTCTACTCATTCATGCCAGTCTGCATTCTTTCTATGGCATTTACATTATTGATTTCTTATTAATTATAATAAAAATTATGTAATATGTGTATTAATACTGTTATATTTAAATATATTACGTTTATATTGCAGAGTTTAGATTGCGAGAGCAGCGGTGGCCCAGTGGTATCGGCCGTGACTTACAAGTTGCAGGTCGTGGGTTCGAGCCCAGGCAGGCGCTTTACTTTGTGTAAATTATTTCATCACCACTGCTCTCAAAATGGTGAAGGAAAACATCGTGAGGAAACCGGCATGTCCTAGAATCAAAAATTCGAAGACATGTGACAACCACCAACCCGCACTGGGCCCGCGTGGTGGATTACGGCCCATTCCCTCTCTCAGAGAGGAGACCTGTGTCCCAGTAGTGGGAACATTAATAGGCTAATGATGTGATGATGTGACGTTTATATTCATAAAATACTTATTTACACCAATTAGTAAAATTAAATTGAGGAGTCATGTCACATCGTTTCGATAAATCACTTATGATTGAGCCTTACCTACAATACTTTAGCTTCGCGCTTGCAAAATTAATAAAGGTCATTGGCAGCTGTCAGTTTAGTCTTCAAAATTAAAAAACCGGCCAAGTGCGAGTCGGACTCGCGCACGAAGGGTTCCGTACCATTATCGCAAAAAACGGCAAAAAAATCACGTATGTTTACGAAAAAAATTCACGTGTCAGTGGAGCCCCACTAAAATATTTATTTTATTCTGTTTTTAGTATTTTTTTTATAGCGGCAACAGAAATACATCATCTGTAAAACGGACAGACAGACAGACAGACAGACGGATCGCGGAGTCTTAGTAATAGAGTCCCGTTTTTACCCTTTGGGTACGGAACTCTAAAAATCACATTACATTATAACATTAGCGATAATGACTGTCAAAAGTCGGTTGACAACATGACATTTTAGAGGTGCCGTCAATCCTATACATCATGCCGTGGTGGCCCAGTGGCTAAGCCGTCACCTCTCTTGCTTGAGGTCGTAGTTTCGAATCCGGGCAAGTACCTACCAAGTGACTTTTTCAGCTTATATGTACTTTCTAAATTTATCATTAGCATCAACGGTGAAGGAAAACATCGTGAGGAAACCTGCAGCCGAATTGCGCAAGTGAATTCGGCAAGGCGATTGGTTAACCGCCATCAATCAATCAATCACATGCGAGATGAATAACCCGATGTGGATTTCCGTCTGTGTGATTGGTCGATTGATGGCGGTCAAACCCTTTTGCGTTACCGTATTCACTTGCGCAATAAGGCTACGACTTATAGTGTCTTAAATCGTGTCCATTGGTGTAATTGCTGCAAAGCATTCCAGTGCGAGGATTAACGAATAAACAAATACGTTTTGGACTTTCTGATATATATATCGTTGTTTGAACGAACCTTGTCTACGACCTCAAAATACTGCCTAATTAAGAGTCGTTTAAAATATTTTCTTATGTTTAATTAGTCCACCTCATGAATTTCTATGAAAGGTATATATTTGCCCTGACTTTCCATCCAGTACTAAGTGAGCAAACTATTTGCTTTTAGCTAAGCGTTCTAGGTATGTATATGGATATTTAATGTGCGTGTACGAGTACATTAATATTACATCACAGGACTTACATCTAAAACAGAAGCGGCCTCTAAGCACTACCAATCTTAGTTAGTGTTGTAGTACTTGTGGTATACGGACCGCAATGCTGATTCAAATAAATATTTACTCCCATAATTGTATTTAGTCTAGATCTAGAGTATAGAATTCTAGATCTGGACTCTAAAGGCTTAGATCCATATTTACGATAGCCTAGGCCTGCCTAGGGATTGCTTGTTTGATATTCGCAACCAGATAGTTACAGCTACGTGCGAACATTTCGTAAGCGCTATTCAGTACTAGACCGATGATTGGGTCTTTGCGTACGTTTTGTTGATTGAACTACGTAGTTCAATTAGGTTTCGGTAGATGGCGGTATTATCAAAATTATAAACTGTTGTTGTTTCCATTGAACAAGTTAATACGAGGAATAAAATTGGTCAAAGGATTATTTTGTACAGCATGTGTTTAGTGATTGCGAATGGTCATTTGAAAATCGCTGTCAACGGTGTAGGATTAACATTGTGAGAAAACCTGGAAACATAGTGAGTTACAGATAAATAAATTTTGGACTTTCTGATATTTCGCTGTTTGAACGCGCTTAGTCTATGCCCTCGAAAAACTTCCTAATTATGAATTGCATAGAAAATATTTTTGTCTAATTAGTCCACCTCATGAATGTTAAGGGGGATTATTTAAATTCAATTTATTATTCATATATTAGTAAATAAGTAACAGGAAAACTCTTCGAACCTGAAAATTAAGAGTTCTAAACATACAATTAGTGACCACGAATGGCAAATGCAAATAAGTTTAAATACTTAGAATACATACATACATAAACTCACGCCTTTTTCCCATGGGGGTAGGTAGAAACTACAGAACGCCACCTGCTACGATCCTTACATACTTCTTTTGCTTCACTCACATTCATGCATCTAGTCATACACACACGCTGGTTATGAGTACTGCGCACCTGGCCTTTCTGAAGAACATCACCAATAGGTCTACGTATGTCTTTCTAGCGTGTCCCCTACCGGCGTTTCCATTCACGCCTGCCTTGTAAACACCTTTCGTTAGTCGCCTTTCATTCATTCTCTCAACATGGCCAAACCATCTTAACATACTCTTTTCAATCTTAGTCACTACATCTTCTTTTAAACCACAACGTTGTCTTATTACATCATTCCTCAATCTATCATTTAAAGTAACACCACACATACTTCGCAAGGTACACTTTAAGGTTTTTCAAGGAACTTAGAATAATAATTATGATCAATCAATCTGCCTAGACTTTTTCCCAACTATATTGTGGTCGGCTTCCAGTCTTACCGGATTTAGCTGAGTACCAGTATTTAACATGGAGCGACTGCCTATCTGACCTCACCAACCCAGTAACTGGGTAATGCGGTACCCCTTGGCAAGACTGGTGTCAGATCTCAAGCTTCCTACTCGTAACGACTGTCAAAGATCTTCAAATGACAGCCGGGACCAACGGCTTAACGTGCTATCCGAGGCACGGAGGAAACTCGGTATGTTGAAATGGTCACCCATCCACGGACCAACCTCGTCAAGCGTTGCTTAACCTTGATGATCGACCAGTGCGGCTGTTATTATTTAGCCACGAGCTCCTCTAGAATAATAATTATAATATAGGTCGGAAATTATAAAAATCAATATTCACTATGTGAAGTACATATTGTTTGACCGGCTTGTGATTTTTTTATCCGTTGCCCTCCGATTGTTGGGCAAAGTTCTCACCCAAGACCTTCCAGACATTCTTTGGAAGTGCCGATGGCGTATCAAACCACCGCCCTCATAATAAGAGAACAAATCATCTCGTCACCTCTTCCTAGAAAAGATTTGGCTTGGTGTATCTTGCTTGTGAATTGCGATATGATCTTTAAGACGACGACTAAAGCCAACGACCTTGAGGGAACAAAACGCGCACACGTTTCACACCCGCGCGACCCAAAATTTAGTAGTTTTTTGTACTTTCCTTATTATTCTACGACTTTGAAAAAAAACGCCTCAGATCAAAATGTAGAAAATTAAATTGTCTTTGAGATTGTGTTGATTTCATTAGAATACGCCCTGTGGTTTTGGTGTGATTATCGTGTTTTTGTCCGTTTTAGACATAACTTTACAAATTAATAACACTATGTTATACGCATAAAACTCAAAATTTGCTCAGTATAAATTATTAAGAAAATAGTCTAATATAACATATATTTTTTCAAAAAATTACGACTAGCCATTTAGACGTGATTCTCATTTTAAAATCAGCTACTCAAGGTCATCGGCCTTAAGTACTTAACAAGAAAGTAGTTTATAGTCCTATCGTTTTATTAAATGACTTTAAATGAAGTCTGTAGCAATTAGTAACGAAGGAAATTAATTAGCCGCCGTCCTTGTAGATACGAAACATAGGTGAGATGGGTGACGACTTTATTTATCGGAAGGTTCCTGGGGTCTGATCCGTTGACCAATTAATCACGTGGTCGTCGGTCCGGTCTCAATTGAACGGGAATGGCCGGGATAACTATAGGGAGGAGGTTTAAATTCCGACCGCTGCATTATTGAAGTGGATTTATTTCAACTTCATTTATTTTTGGAGGTGTATATGAATTTCTGAAGGGATCCATTCTCGAACATATTTATATGCATTACCAGCTTCAGCCAGCGGCTTCGCCCGCATAAAAGTCGGAAATAATCCCAAAGGAACGAACTCCCAGAAAAAAAGTATCTTTTCCTTCTCCGAGGTCCATATATCCCTATGCCAAAATTCATCAAAAATGTTTAAATACATTTTTTATTAATCACACTATTCTTAATTTAAATTTATTGAAAATTATTTTTTGTGTTGTTTGTTTGATGTTTATTTTTTTAAACTATCATTATTTTTTTACGTTTTAGTTATAAAAAGATTTTGTTTTTTGTTTTTATTATTCTTATTTTTTTAATTATTGCATTGTCATCGGTCCGTGATAGGTGTGCAAAGATTCAAATTAACACAACGTTTTGAAGGGAGTGAATATATATAGATACATACATACCAAGCTAATAAAAGCGTGTTAAAAAGAGAGACACAAGTTTTTTCAATTAATGCTAGACAGATAAACAGTTTGTTCAATAAAGTAGCTATCAAAATACTAAATGGACAAGATCAAGATAAAGATATAAAAACATAAAATTCATAAAATACAATTCGTCTGGATACCAAAATTAAAAAGATAAAGATTTACTATTATCTCATGTCGCCCGATTGTCATTAAATAACAACATTCAATATAGCAAGACCTAACTTTTATGTAGGCTATTAACTTGAAATGACAGCTTAATTTTACTTAAGTTATTGCTTTGTGTCCTTCGTTTTGTTTTTGCGAATTACTAGTATGACAAAAAAGTTTTGCTACTTTGTATGATAAATTGACATTTAATTTGGTTAAATTGTGTGTTAACGAAATGCCGATACTTAATCTGTTAAGGTATTTTTGATATTAACTATGAGGTAATGCTACGAGTCAGCTGCACGCGAGAAGTACAGTATCGGTTGATGTGGCAACTCTTGGGGGAAGTTTATTTCCATCAGTGATAGTAAAACAATGTTTATCATGAATGTGGAATGACAGTCGGAACCAACGACTTAACCTGCTTTTCCAGGCTTGGAGGACCCTACATTTGTTTTTATTTTATCCTTTATAGGCTTGCGCCTGACCATTATCTCACCTAATGGTAAGCGATGATGTGGTCGATGGTCAATCACGCTTATGTATGTGATAAATGGTATACCATCCCGGCACGGAGAGAGTAGCTTAACCATTAAACCCATGTGTTGAATCATTCGGTTGAGCTGAGTGGTGCCGATCCATGTGTCATGTTCGTGACCGGGTGCCATCGGCTAGGATTGGTCATAACTTAGCTGCCTCGGCCTGTTTTCAATTACCTATTTATTTTATTTTTTATTTTGTTTGTTTTAATCTAGATCTTTTTACATCGTTCCCACATATATGTATTGTTCCAACAAGAATGACGTATCCAAATACTTTTAAAACACTTTTTTTCAAAGAGTAAGTATGGAGTTTCTTGTCCCTTCTTCTCTATAACAAGCTACTTTGCCCAATGGACGGTAGAATCAATTACTTTTAAATAAAAAAATTAAACGTTCAAAAATGTCGCTTAATGGCCTAATTGAATAATGAAATTTTGTTTTGATCGATTTTTGATTTTCATTAACCCCTGGGCGTGCGGTTGGTCATTTTATTTTATCTTCTATAGGCTTGCGCTTGACGACTATCTCACCTGATGGTAAGCGATGATGTGGTCGACGGTAAAGCACGCTTGCCTAGAAAATACATACCTTATCACTCTTGAATTAAAGACCCCTAGATTGTAGCACTCGGCTTGTCTTATTATAAGAGTCAAAGGCCCTAGAAAAGTGACATTCTACCATTGAAAGCGTGGCGATAGCGATTATCAAAATGGCAAAATTGTAGTGGATTGACAAGCGAGATCTAAAAATCACGTGATCAATCCTTTGACATTCTTACTATCGCCTTCACTGACTTTGAATGCCAGTTATTATATTCAAATTTATGTTTCATTTAGAATATGATATTTATTATAATATTTATTAGTCCATTGTTTTAAAAATTATTTATGTATTTTATTAGTTAGATAGTTTATTAATATCCGAATTTCCTTTTTGATAATTTTTTATTTATTTTTTTGTACTCCTAACACTGTTGTGTCATTTTTAACCCAAAGGTTGACTGGTAGAGAATGCCTTGTTGCATTAAGTCCACCTATGTATCTCCATTAGAGGCAGCAATAGAAGAAGAGCTCAATCTTTTCTATGAAAACATCTACAAGGCCTTTGATATAGCTTATAAAGATATAATATTAATGGGCGATTTTAATGCAAAAATCGGGAAACCACAAATGGACGAACATCTAGTAACAAAAGCCAACGGATACGGAGAAAGAAACGCCAGAGGACAAAGACTCCTAGATTTCGCCTTGGAAAACAAGCTGGCAATCATGAACACCTTTTATAAGAAAAAATCAAAAAAACGATGGACATGGCTCTCCCCAAACGGACAATATAAAAACGAAATAGATTTCATACTATCAAATGGACCACATATGTTTCAAAACATCGAAACACTAAATCTAAACTATCCTTCAGACCACAGACCACTAAGAGCAAGTGTGTCTCTCACAAAACCAATAAAAAGTAGAGCTAGATATAAGAATAATCAATTCAGCTCACTTAAAAATGAAGAAGACATATTAGCATATAAGGAGAGCTTGCAAAATTTCCTACCTGCTCTTCAAGATGGATACCAAAAAGAGTCAGTACAAGTATACCACGATAAATTAATAAATTTTATCCAAATTAGTTTACAACGAGCAACAAGTACAAATAATTCAACAACAGACCACAGCACTCTAACAGAACGCACAAAAAACCGTATGAAAAGAAGACAAGAACTACAAAAAACCAGTAAAAAAACTCGATCCATGAAAAACGAACTAAAAGCTCTATATAAACTTACAAGTAAATATATAAAAATTGATTATAAGAAACACAGAGCGGAAATCATTAAAAAACATCTGGAACAAAAAGGAAGTCTAAAAAAAGGTCTCAAAGAACTACGCACTAATAAAACATGGATTGAAGGTTTACAAGACGCAGGGAGAACTAAATACAGCCGAAACGATATCATAAAAGTTGCAACAGATTACTACAGAAACTTATACAGCGCGGCTTCAAATACGAGCAGAATTGAAAACTTTTCTCCAAACCAACTATTAGAATGCGAAAGCCCTAACCACCACATAGAGCCAATAGACTGCGTTGAAATTATAGAGGCAATACGGAAGCTAAAATCGGATAAGAGTCCAGGTTCTGACAATATCACCAACGATGCCATAAAGTTAGCCCACACCATTCTAGCCGCGCCATTAGCGAATCTCTTCAACCAAATAATAAAGTCCTCAGAAACGCCTTTACAATGGTCTGAATCTAATATAATTTTAATTTACAAAAAAGGCGATCCTAAAGACATCGGCAACTACAGGCCTATAAGCCTACTGCCAACTATGTATAAACTATTTTCTACAATCATAAATCAGAGAATAAGCACATCACTGGAACAAAACCAACCCATTGAACAAGCAGGATTCAGAAAGGGATTCTCTACTACCGATCACATACATACTTTAGAGCTCATAATCGAAAAATATCAGGAACACCAAAGACCATTGTATATCGCATTCATTGACTACCAAAAAGCCTTCGATACTGTCTCACACGAAAGTATATGGCAAACTTTAAAAGCACAAAATGTAGAGTCCGGATATATAGATATATTAAGAAACTTGTACAAGAAGAGCACCAGCATGGTCAAGTTGGAAACTCTTGGCCCAAGCTTTCCAGTGAAAAGAGGTGTGCGCCAAGGCGATCCCCTATCCCCAAAAATTTTCATTGCCGTTTTGGAATCCATTATTAGTAAACTGGACTGGGAAAACCTTGGCTTATTGATTCAAGGCAAATATTTAAGTCACCTTAGATTTGCTGACGACCTGGTACTGTTATCAGAAACGACCTCTCAGCTACAATATATGATCAACACTCTCCACAAAGCTAGCAAACAAGTAGGCCTCGAAATGAACATATCAAAGACAAAAGCTATGTCAAACTATGCAAAGACAAATATAACAGTTGATAGCGAACCGTTGGAATACGTAGAAAATTACATTTATTTAGGGAAACAAATTGGTTTTAACAGAAATAGCAATGAACTGGAAATAGAGAGGAGAGTTAAAAATACGTGGAATAAGTACTGGAGCCTCAAAGAAATTTTTAAAAGTGACATGTCCGTTAAGTTAAAGAAGAAGGTTATGGAGACATGTCTTTTCCCATGCTTGACATATGCGTGCCAAACATGGAAATTCACGAATAAAATAAAAAACAAAATAACCACAGTCCAGAGAGGAATGGAACGCAGTATGTTAAACATAAAGAAAATACATAAGATAAGACACACAAAGATTAGTTCAAAGATAAAAGCAATCGATGTTCTTAGCCACGCTCAAAAGTTAAAATGGAGATGGGCTGGCCATGTGGCGCGCCTTAAAGACCATAGATGGACCAAAGCGGTCACAACGTGGAAAGGCCCTCAGGGCAAACGACACAAAGGAAGACCTCATTCACGCTGGGAAGATGACATCAGGAAAATAGCCGGGTCAAACTGGTATCATACTGCTCAAGACCGAGATAAGTGGCAATCTCTGGAAGAGGCCTTCACCTGAGAGGGGTTCCTGTTCAAAATTATATATATCTAATTTAAGAATTACTAAAAAAAAATGTAATACAGGAAATAAAAGGCTTTTTTATTTATTTTTTATTTATGTATCTCCATTGCACATGAAGTTTAAATAAATAAATGCCACCTGTCTAGAGCTTCTGGATTAGTCATAATTGTCCATTTATAACACAGCATATCTACCGGTACAGGTCACTAAAATTTAATAATATGACCCAACGTATTTTTATCCTCTTACACATCTGTGAACATTAGTATATCAGCAAAATTACAACAAACTGACGACACAAGTCAAAACTTTCAAGTCTCAACAGTAATTACAATATAGATGCCACATGACTATTGAAAGAACATGTTTATAGCTAATTATCTATGGCGAGTTAATTGCCAATTACTTAAAGTCATATAAATGTATGCCACAAGCAGGTCCCTTGTGGCTTTGGCTTCTATTTGAATAGTTATAAAGTGTGTGATGACAACTGGAATGTATGGCGCAGTGTGACTATTATGTTCTAGATCTAGGGCATGAGTTGGATAGGGGCAACAGTAACACAGTACTATTCGTCAGAACATATATTTATTATTATCTGTATTCCCTGAAAGAAAGGCTGGGCTGAGATAGAATACTGTACGCCAAAATTGTAATAAATCACAAAAAAGGGATGTACAGTGGGTCAAAACTGCAGTCGCAAATATACAAAGCTAAAGGGCCTAAAACATGTTTGTAGAATAATGTCAATTTATTTATTTATTTATTTATATACACTTTATTGTACACCAAGACAAAAACAATATAACATACGGAAACCTTAAAATTAAAACAAACATACAACAGTCGGCCTTATCGCGTTCTGCGATCTCTTCCAAGCAACCCAGAATGGAGAGAGATAGCCTGGACACGACATGGGGTTGCACTTGGTGCAAGTTTGAATTAAAGAATAAGTTACAAACATAAAAAGGATTAAATATAAAATACTAAAATAGATACATAAATACCTACGTATAAATATACAGTCAAGAAAACAATACAGCTCCAACAAGAAGAAGAACACCGTGACAGGTAGTGCTCCTTCACCAGTCTTTTAAAGATTGGTAGTGATTGCGCGCGTTTTATTGTTATAGGCAATGCATTCCATAGACGAGCGGCCTGGACAGTAAAAGATTTGTCTAGGAAGATAGTGGAATGCATTGGCATTTTTAGTTTCATGTTATTCGAGACCTAAGAACTTTCGTGTGCGATGTGTGTCAATGTTCCATGGCTAGTTAATCTATCCTTAAGATTCTAAACTATAGATTAAAAGATTCGTGGATTATTGAAATACTTCTTAAAAATATTGACTTGTTAGTTTTGGACGATTACAGCTACATGGTTGACCCTGAATCTTTATTCTAGATTGACTGTGTGAATCAACTTTTTATTTATTTAAAAATAAAAACGTAAAATCAACCAGCACATAATAAAATTAATTGCTTGTTTTGAATAAAGTACAAGCTGATGAGTTTATTCTAAATGTGAGGTTAGAAAGTTGTGAAATATAAAAATTTAAACAAAATAAACACAAACGAATTAGTTTCCTCCGCTCTTAAGATACAGGATCTTCCTAGTTTATGAGTCAGGGCTCAAATTTTTGCATTGACTGTACTTCGCACACTACTTTGGTTGTTAATTTATCTGTATCCTAGTTAAATTTATGTTATAACTGCACGGGGTTTTTTATATTTTATTATTCTTTGTGTTTTGCCTATCTCGTGTCTCCTGTGCGGGTCACAAATAAATATTTTTTTCTTTCTTTCTTTTCTTTTCTTTACTTTTATATGTGTCAAAATTGTATTTTTTGCTAATAAATATTATATTATATATAGTTTTCGATACGAATCGACTTTTAGGTGGGTATTACACAATCATATATTTAGGATTTATAGAAGCGTAGCAACTACGCAACCGTAGCACCGCTACGGCGTAGCACGCGCTACGTATAGGATTCTACAAAAAGCTGTAGTATTCTCTATCAAGTAAAGCAGTAAGTTGAGCAAGTATTACTATCTAAGCTAAGAACTGTGTACTTACGAGAAAATGTACCTCGTTAGGAGGCAGGGAAAATACTAGGACAAAGAAAATACCCCTACGCCCATGTTACAAGAATTTACAACTTTGCAGACTTACTTAAAATCGCAATCTAAGTGTTTCAGCGGGGAGTCTAAGCTCCAGAACTTAACTTGAAGTTTAAGAGGTCTTGTCTCTTACATATGAAATATATACTATGTAAGTAAACATGAGAAACGGCCTAACTTTTATCATACAACTACATAGATTTGCCCTGTGGTTTTGTTCAGAACTTATGTAGATGTTACACTATCTCAAGGGTATTACGAACTGAGAATTCCATTTGTTCTTCGACATTTTTATATAAAGTTCTTTGTATGTTGTCGCGATATTAAGTTGTCGGTTCGACATTTTGTTGGTATAACGTAAAATTTTATTGTAATCTTCTAGGAAAAGCTTGGGAACCATAAAAGTGTCATCAAAAAGGGTTCTTTATCTAGTGTGAACAGATTTTCCTAGTCTAATAAGACACGTCCTCCGATAATGTGGTAATAGAGAAGTGTTACTTATTTGATATTAGACATGGTAGATATTTTATCCCCCGGCAATTCGCAGAACTATAGCAGCCCGCACAGAGAGGACAAAACTAGAAAACGACCCACGCCACCATTGGGTGGCGTGGGTCGTTTTCTAGTTTTGTGCATTGGCACGGGTACGGCTCGGTGCCTCAAAGGCTGAAAAGCAGAAATAGCTTCTTTAGCTGTGTGAGTCCATCTGATGGTAACGCCACCTCGGAGAGTTGCGATCTTTGGCGGGAGAAGCTCAAGCCTCCTGACTACTTCATTGAGCCATCGGAGAACTTCCCGCCTGGGCACGCGTTGCCATGGCCAACCTGGAAAACTATTAATAGACTCCGCATACAGGTCGGCCGCACCAAAGACAACCTCCACTGGTGGGGATTCTCGGATGGCTCCAACCTTCAGTTTTTATGCGGTGTCTCCCCGCAGAGCATAGTCCACCTTTCGTCATGCGCGGCCTGCCCTGTCACCTGTACATATGAAGACCTTAAGGCTGCGTCACCTGTTGTTATTGCCGTGGCAGAATTCTGGGCCAAAAACAATATTTAGAGACTACTTTTGCTATCGACACGCTAGGAAGAAGAAGAAGTAGATATTTTGTGTAAAAGGATTAGTAGTACCTAACGTTTTGTAGCTTGGATTCAGTGGCAGGAATATGCTCGTCGCTGTTGTGTATGTATGCCTAATATTAAGCCAAATTAGTTTAACATGTTAAACAGTATCTAGCACAAAAAAATAAAAAACCTGCCCAGTGCGAGTCGGACTCGCGCACGTAGGGTTCCCCACCTAAATATTTATTTTATTCTGTTTTTAGTATTTGTTGTTATAGCGGCAACAGAAATACATCATCTGTGAAAATGTCAACTCTGTAACTATCACGGTTCATGAGATACAGCCTGGTGACAGACAGATAGACATACAGACGGACATTGGAGGGTTAGTAATATAGTCCCGTTTTTACACTTTGGGTACGGAACCCTAAAATGAAAAATATGACTAGAACTTAAATCCAATAAATGAAAATCAAACAAACTATTTATTATCTTTACATTATTAGTTATCTAAATTATTTCTTCAATTACATACACATATCATTCAGGTTTTAGGTCTGCCCCTGAGACTGCCAAACCACTGACTACAAATAATAATATATATACGAAATAGTTCAGGATTACTTCGAGCCCGAACCTAATACATATAAATCTAATATATCTCCATCCTTTGTATAGAGGTAAAGAACTCCAGAGACAAAAATGAAAAGAGGGGAACTGTCTAGATTTCATAAGATAACTCCCCTTGATTTATGATGTACGTTATTGTCCAATGTTTGTCACGGCGGATGAAAGATGGTCTGCACAAGACTTATGATTGAATGCCTGTTAAAGTAACAGATTTGCCCTTTCATTAATCTTTGAGAAACTGGTATTTTTGGTTAGATTTTGCGTTGAATAGTAAGTTTTTTCACTTTAATTAACAATTCAATTACGGTGCGTAAGAGGAGCTCGTGGCTCAATAATAACAGCCGCACGGGTCGATCATCAAGGTTAAGCAACGCTTGACGAGGTCGGTCCGTGGATGGGTGACCATTTCAACATACCGAGTTTCCTCCGTGCCTCGGAAAGCACGTAAAACCGTTGGTCCCGGCTGTTATTTGAAGATCTTTGGCAGTCGTTACGGGTAGTCAGAAGCTTGAGATCTGACACCAGTCTTGCCAAGGGGTTCCGTGTTACGCAGTTACCGGGTTGTGGATGTCAGATAGGCAGTCGCTCCATGTAAAACACTGGTACTTAGCTGAATCCGGTAAGACTGGAAGCCAACCCCAATATAGTTGGGAAAAGGCTAGGAAGATGATGATGAAGTACGGTACGTAAGTTGGCAAAAGTCATTAGATGTGCAGAAGTAGTTTTTTTAGGTATCTTTGGTAGTGAAGCGGGGCTCGGGAAACGTTTAGGACCGTTCCAAGCGCGCCATTGGTTGGTCAGTTGACATAAGGAATGACAGACCAATCGTGTCGCATCCACGTTCCGTTCACTCTATGTGGTGGTTGGTCAGTTCGCGACATATGCGCGAACTTACCCCTACTACGCCGAAACCTTGCCAATTTACGTGCTGGGCATGGTATTTTTAAATGAAGCTCATTGTTGTCTTATCACTTATTTATTTATTTATTTAATTAAGGCCAACCATCAAAGCATACACCAAAAATACATGTTAAAGTACTCATATGTTTACATTGTATAGTGTAGCTTTAATTAAAGGCTACCACGGCATGCATTAGACAAAGGAATAGGAAATGTAGAACAGTTATAAACAAATTTAACTTAAATAGATTGTTACATAAGTACAGTTTATTGTAACGTAATGTAAACGTATTTTATATATATGTCGGACATGAATGAATACTGGTTTTGCTCGATTAATCCAAACAAATTCTTATAAGTGTTAAGAGGGTAAAAACGTGCGTAGGTCTTAATTTTTCTTCTCTTGCGTTGGGTTATTTAACTCAAAAGCTGGTGTTAAATAAATATAAATCCTGTTACTATTATAAACGTGAAAGTTTGTGAGGATGGATGGATGGATGTTTGTTACTCTTTAACGTAAAAACTACTGAACAGATTATGATGAAACTTTACAGAATTCTAGCTTATACATCAGAATAACACATAGGCTATAATTTATAAAGATATTGGGAAAATTTGTAATACCATGTGGGCGGAACTGCGGGCGTAAGTTAGTTATATTATAATTAACAGGTAAACAGGTTTTTTGTTTTGTTTTGAGTCAAACTATGGTAGGAATAATCTCTATTCCTAATCAGATGAGTAAGTACATCCGATTACAAATACATATTATTAATTACTGACAAAAAGCTACATTGATCTTGTTGTTTAGATTATTTACATTCAGAATAATGCACAAAACCTGTGCGATTCGCAACCTAGCCACGTGAGTGCAGCCGAAAATGTATTCTGTTTTCAATGACATAACAATTCACTTATTTTGCAAATTTAACTTCAAAAGCAAACACTTTTAGAAAAATCTTCGTCTGCATACTAATATGCAATGAACATGATGTTGACTCCTTATCTATCTTTCTCAGTACTCATGCTAAAAGGTTTTTACGCTGTAATAAAATTATTGATGTATTGTATCTTTTATGTACACACACATGCGTGCCTTCATTTTATGTAGGGTAAGGCGCGGTGCGATGTTCCAGTTAAGTGAATTTATTAAAGCTAGGGTCTAGATTCAATGAACCTTTGATATAACTAGGGCTTGAGCTAACATCAGGGTTTACTTTATTTACTAGACTCGTATCTAGTCTGCTAGAAATATCAGGTGTTTGTGTACAAAATAATAGAGCATTTTCGACTCCAAACTACTAGGAGTAGGTCAAAATAATGGCCAGTCAGTAATATTAGTGCCGGGATTGGAACAGCAATGAAGAGGCTCGCAATGGATGATGTCGGTCTGTAGATGAGAATCTATACCTAGTATAGACTCTATACTAATATTATAAAGAGGAAAGATTTGTATTTTTGAATTTTTGTATGTAACGAATAAACTTAAAAACTATTGTACCGATTTCAAAAATTCTTTCACCGTTGGGAAGCTACACTATCCCCGGGTGACATAGGCTACTTTTTATCCCTGTATTTCCACGGGACCGAGAACTACGCGGGTAAAACCGCGAGGCGTTCGCTAGTTATTATATACTAGCTGTCCCACGCGGCTTGGCGCCCGTCAACTGGCTACCTACCTACCCTACAAAAATAAATGTTGCGTAATTCTAACCGCTTACGCAGCGCACGCAGCGGAAGCTGTGAAAATGGAATTTTTTGACCTGTTTTTGCAACATTTTTCATTTATGCTTGGCTCCTATTAGTCGTAGCGTGATGTTATATAGCCTATAACCTTCCTCGATAAATGAACTATCCAACACAAAAATCATTTTTAATTCCAATCAGTAGTTCCTGAGATTAGCGCATTCAAACAAACAAACAAACTCTTCAGCTTTATAATATTAAGTTTAGATAGAAATGCCTATCCAGGTTGTGACGAGCTTTAATTTAATTACCATGATTATTTGGAGATTATTGAAATTGAAATATGTGTGTATGATATACAGCCTTGACGACCTGCAGCCTAATCGCGTAAGTGAATTCGGCAAGGCGAAGGATTTGATCCCATCAATCGGACAATCACATGCGAGATGAAAGACACTGGTTAAGGCTGTGAGCTACCGGTGGATGCGAGACGCACAAGACTGATCAGTGTGGCGACGCTAGGGGGAGGCCTATGTCCAGCAGTGGACATCTTTTAGCTGAAATGATGATGATTATGATAGTTCCACGACCTATAAGCGCATATAGGTCATACTTTTACTCAACAAGGGCAAGAACCACGTAACCTCTTAAAACATAACCCAATAATCGCATTACGTGAGAAGGAGTGGCGTAGGACGAAAGAGTCTACAATATCAGATTATTTACGATGACAGGTTGGTTGATACCTAGCGACAAGGCGGTAAGCTTTATTAATTAGAACATTATCAAACGAGGCAGAGATATGATCTATAAGTAAGTATGATAAGTCGTGGTCAAAATAATAGCGATACAGTAAAATGGGTAGACGGCAATACTGTTCCCATGCGGGTAAATCTTGGACGATGTTAACACAGGAGGGTGGAGCCTGACAAAAAAAAAGATAGTAGCCCAGTAATAGATGATTTCGGGTTGAGGATGAAAATGATGATAATGAAAATTCCAAGATTAGATAGATTTATGGTGCGGGGTGTAGGAGCAGTGCTACAACTTGTAAGTTGCGGCCGATACTACTGGGCCACCAGCAGCCTAATTGCGTAAGTATATTATCCAAAGCAAAAGAATCGATTCTTTCCCAAAACCGACTTCAGCCTAATTGCGTAAGTATATTATCCAAAGCAAAAGAATCGATTCTTTCCCAAAACCGACTTTACGTAGTGCATATTGATACGAAAAGTCGTTTTTGGGAAGGAATCGATTCTTTTGCTTTGGATAATATACTTACGCAATTAGGCTGCAGTAGTATCGGCCGCAACTTACAAGTTGTACATACTCTGTGTGCTTACTTTGTGTAAATTATTTCATCACCACTGCTCCCAAAACAGTAAAGGCAAAAATCGTGAGGGAGGCATGTCCTAGTACCAAAAATTCGAAGACATGTGACATCCACCAACCCGCACTGGGCCCGCGCTGTGGATTATAGCCCATTCCCTCTCACAAAGAGGAGCCCTGTCTCCCAGGAGTTGGAACATTAGATTATTATTTGGATATTATTTAATTCTTCGATAAATTTGTATAGGTACTTCCTATGCTATGATTGCACAAAGCTTTGTTTCACAAAACAAGGGTAGAACCACGTAACCATTGAAAAAGTAGCTCAATAATCGAATTACACGACATGGAGTTATGTAGGACGAAAGCGTCTACAATATCAGATTATTTACCAGACAGGTTGTTTGATACCAAGTGACAAGGCGTTAAGCTAGGCCCCAGTATTATTTACATTATCAAACGAGACAGAGATATGATCTTTATTGCCACAGTCACTCAGTAAACAAGAAACCTATACAAAAATAATGAGGGCTGTAAAATTCGAGCTTACATTACTTTTTGGTAAACCAAATTGAGACTTTTAAAGAAAGTTCAGACAGAATAAATGCTTCAAAGAGGTAAATAATGTTTTATTATCAGTTTTCTAGTTGTTTTACCATAGTTCCGTAGATTCTGATATTACGGTTCTCAATCAAACCGATATTATGAATGGTACTTGTGTGCATGAGATGACAAGACAATTCATTAATAAAACCGGCCAAGTGCGAGTCGGACTCGCGCTCGAAGGGTTCCGTACCATAATCGCAAAAAACGGCAAAAATATCATGTTTGTTGTATGGGAGCCCCACTTAAATATTTATTTTATTCTGTTTTTAGTATTTGTTGTTATAACGGCGACAGAAATACATCATCTGTGAAAATTTCAACTGCCTAGCTATCACGGTTCATGAGATACAGCCTGGTGACAGACGGACAGACAGAGACAGAGGAATCGCGGAGTGTTAGTAATAGGCCGGGTCCCGTTTTTACCCTTTGGGTACGGAACCCTAATAATACGATAACACTTTCAGTAATAGACTGATACCCTGTCACTGAGTGCCAAAGATTTTAATCCAGTGAAAAATACACGGCTCCTGTAATATATGCCACGGGACCAAAGCTACGGTAAAAAGGTAGATACCTAGTTATGCATAAATCCAGAGCATAGGTTTTATGGATTATCGTTTATTGATTGCAATTTTGTTTAGTTTGGTTCACGTGTTGGCAAAAACTTATCTGCTCATTTTTTTAGGGTTACGTACCAAAAGGGTAAAAATGGGACCCTATTGCTAAGACTCCACGATCCATCTGTCTGTCCATCTATCACCAGGCTGTATCTCATGAACCGTGATAGCTAGACAGTTAAAATTTACACAGATTTTTTTTTCTGTTGCCGCTATAACAAAAAATACTAAAAACAGAATAAAATAAATATTTAAGTGGGGCTCCCATACAACAAAGGTGATTTTTTTGCGGTTTTTTGCGGTTTTTTGCGGTTTTTTGCGATATTGGTACGAAACCCTTCATGCGCGAGTCCGACTCACACTTGGCCAGTTTTTTCTATTTATCTTATCCTGCAAGTATAAGGATGGGTTTTTTTTTATCCGGGTGGAAAATCCTCATTGGATGTCCTCCGCTCTGGGGTGGGCGAAGGGGTCTGTCAGACTCGTACTGACTAAAAACCACCCCGGTGTTCCATCTCACACCTACGCTGGGGGTCGCGGGAACAACGATACTTCCGCAACCCCCGGCTAGTGGAGTGAGGTGTTGGACTTTCCCCGCGACGTCTAAGAGGAGCGCGCGTGGAACACTACGCGCCTCCACCTCGGGTCCTGATGTGTGGCCCCTCTAAATGGGTCCAGGGGCGATGGACTCGGGGACGTCCGTCGCCCCTGGACCCTTTTAGGGGGGCTGGAAGAGGGCGTTGTCTGCCCTCCGCCGACGCCCGGCGCGTCTACTGCGGATCGGGTTAGCGGATGAAATCTCCCTCTTCCTCTCCGCAGCCTCCTTCTGCGAGACGACTGTTTCGCAGAAGGATCCCACGGCGTCCCAGGACTCCTCGCTGCCGACCATAGACTCGACTACGGCCGGCAGTGACAGGTCACTGCCTACTTCAGAGATGAGGGCACGGCGTGGCTCCTCCCAAGCGGCACACTCTGCCAGCGTATGCCGCGCCGTGTCCTCCCGGCAGTCGACGCAGTGGTGACACCGGGCGTCCGGCTCCCTGTTTATGCGACACAGGTACTTCCCGAAGCAACCATGCCCCGAGAGCACCTGCGTCACCCGAAACGACAGGGAGCCGTGCCTCCTCCCGAGCCAGCGCTCGAGCACTGGCCGGACCGCCTCGATGGTAATGAGGCCGGCGGTAGGGCGTTAAAGCCTGTCCCGCCATTCCGCCACCAGGACCTCGTGGAGCTGAGACCGACGCAAATCCATATGTCACTGCATCGGCCCTTCGCCCCGCGCCCGCGCTTCTTCGCACCACCGGTACAGTGACGCGAGTACCTTCGCCTCCAGGTCCTAGGGCGGAGATCCGGCCAGTGCACAAGCCGCCTCGTAGGAGATCGTGCGATACCCCCTTATGACTCTGACGGCCATCGCTCTCTGCGGCTTTCGCAAAACAGCGATGCTGCTGACCGTCAGGTCAGCCGCCCAGATCGGGGCCCCATACAGGGCCATCGATCGCACGATCCCCACGTAGAGCCGCCTACAGGCAGCGCTCGGGCCCCCCAAATTAGGAAGCAGCGTTGACAACGCCCCAGCCGCGCCCAACAACTTGGGCGCCAGCCGCCGGAAGTGGGGGCCGAAATCCCACCGGCTGTCGAGCACCAATCCTAGGTACTTCATGGTTGACTCGACAGCGATTCGAGCCCCCCTGACGACGATGTGGGCATCGGGCGGTGGCGCCCACCGGGGGCCATGAAAGACCATGGCCTCCGACTTGTTAAGGGCCACCTCCAGGCCAAGGCGCCGTATGCGGTTCACCACCTGTGAGACCGCAGCCGTCGCCAGCAACGCTGCCTCCCTGTACGAACTCCCCCGGGCGGTGACCAGTGTGTCGTCCGCGTAACACGTCAGGTCCACGCCCGGCTGGAGTTCGCCCCTCAGCACCCAGTCACCTGGCGCCTCGCTGACTGTGCGTGGACCCGGGGCATGGACGAGTCGCTGATTTGCGTCATCGCCCCGCGGAACCACAGCGCCTCCTGTTCGACGTCAACGGGTCCGGTCATTGCCGACTCCCGGATCTAGGCCTGGACAATGATGGCCTCCTCGAGAAGTTCCCTGTCGATGCGCTTGCGCGCCCAGCGCGGACCGTCCGTTCGCGGGGCTGGCGAACCGCAGCCGCCGGCGGTCTGGGTGGAGTCGTCGAAACGGATATATCTGTGGTCCGATTACGTCTCCACCTCCACGGCGACACGCCAGTTGTGGACACGGCTCGCGACAGCAGGAGTAGCGAAGGAGATGTCCACTATTGAACCGCCCCGCTGCCGCACGCACGTGTGGACCGAGCCCCGGTTTAGGACGACCAGGCCAGTGGTGATTGCCCACTCTTCCGGCACCTCACCCCTAGCATCGGTTACTGGAGATCACCACACCGAAGACTTGGCGTTGAGATCCCCTAGCAACAGCACAGGGCGAGAGTGGATTCGGCCTACGACGGCGCCCAACTCGACAAGGAAACTCTCGAAGTCGGCGAGACTCTTGTTGGGCGAAAAATACGCACCAACTATGCCAACGCCGTCCGCGAGGGCGGCCACCCAGCCACGACCTCGGGAGGGGCTGACAAGAGCCCCGCCAATAATGGCCACCAAACCGTCGAGGTCTCCAACCCAGTTATCCCTGGGTGGGACGGAATACGGCTCGGCGACCACAGCCACGTGAATCGACCACTCTGCCATGCTCTGAAGCAAGAGATCCTGAGCTGTGGCAGAGTGGTTGATATTGCCCTGGAGGAAATGGTAGAGCGCCATTATGCGCAATCCATTCCCTCCACTCCATTCCTAGGCCGGGAGTCGGCCGAAGGGCAGCCAGGCTGACGGGGGGATAAAGAGCCCCCGGCAACCTTGGCCCTCCTTCTCCTCTTCTGCTGCAGCGCGGGTACGCCACAGGCCTTGCCGCCCGCTTTGTGCCCAGCGGGCCTCCCGCCAGTTTGGCGCCGTGGAGCACTGGGCCGCCTTGAGGCCGGGCTGACCACAGCGAGCATTGCTATCGCTCTGTTTCAGCGGTGCATCGTGCCCTGACATGCCCAATGTCCAGGCAACGATAGCACCGCAATGCCCTGGGTTGCAGTAGCTTGACCCTCGCTGCAACCCACCCCACCAGCAGTCGTCCGCCGTCAGCGACTTTTTGCGCCGCCACCACCTTGGCACCGCATCCAAATCATGCCGAGCCCGGTAGCGTCGGCGCGGATCTCACCCGTCCGAACGTCCTCGGATGGACATCCGCCGGCTCGGGCGATGGCCGCCACGACCTCAGCTGGGGTCGTCGAGTCGTCCAGACCGTCGATTCTCAGCTCAGTCGTCTTCATCGGCCTGGACACCCGGACTTCTTCAGGGTTGAGGACCTCTCGCAGCTTGGCGGCCAGAATGTCTGCCTTTTCAGCGCTAGAGGCACCCGACACCTCGAGCAGCCGCGCCCCCGTAATCGCCGGCCTCATTTTGAAGCCGGACGGTGTTCCAAGGTCGGGGAACGCGACTTTGGCCCTCGCCTCTGTCAGGACCGCCTTGTAAGTGACGCCCCTTTCGATGGCTCCGGGCTGCAGCGTAATCACTACAGCCGCGGAGCGTGGGGCTCTGACCTTAGGCGGTCCTTCAGCCTTATTTGATGCCGGTGCGGGTGCTCCAGTGGTTGCCGGCGGCGCCGTTCTCTTCTTTCGACGGTGGCCCCTCTTGACCACCGTCGTCCAGGCCTCCGTAAGGGGGCCAGGTGGTGTTGGCGGAGTCGCAGCCACCGGCTGAGAAGTGGGCGTGGACCTACCCTCAGCGGGCTTGCCGGCCTCTTGCCCGATTCTTCTCTATTCGACCGCTGCGGCCGCCGGGCCCGGTTTTGCGGGTGCCTCATTTTTAGTATAAGGATGCCTACATCAACTGTCATGAAATTTTACTCATACATGAAATATCTTCAGGGTACAAGCAAATTTTCAGGCCATTAGGTCCATCCTATTACGTGCTGTCTACAGAGTATTTGCATACCCATGAATATGTACAAATCGTTACGTAAAATAATCGTTACGTAGTGGCCTTCACAAAATTTTACTTGTAGTACCTATTAAAATATTTTCACCAAAATCTTTTTGCTTTTTTCCCCTTACAGACAATAAACGCTGAATGCCAGCTGCTGAAATGCCGATCTTCTTATGCTATTAATCAAATTTCTCTTCAAAAACACTAATTATTATCGAGTGAAAATTTCAATACAGTCTCTAAGCAATATAAACAACAACATGGTACACACAACACAGGTTAATCAAGTTAATTAAGTACACGTTCCTGACAATCATTCTCGGCTAATTTCAGTGGCGCATGTAGTGGGCAAGGCAGGATAGATTGCGCTTGTCATGCTGTGTGTGAATTAGCTGGCGTATCGCGTACACACAGTGGGCAACGCTGCCGCAGGGACAGGCAGTTGATTATGTCGCTTCAAAGAGAGGTGTTTGTTCGAGTGTAATTGATCTATCGAGAAGGTTGAAAGGTCTTGATTGACTATTCAATCTTATGTCAATATACCTACATACCTTTGTCAATCAAACTGTCTAGTCGTTTGCATGAAAGATTTTATCATATAGATTGCGCTTGTCATGCTGTGTGTTAATTAGCTGGCGTATCGCGTACGCACAGTTGACCACGCCACTGCAGGGACAGACAGTTGATGATGTCGCTTCGTGCTTCAATGAGAGGTGTTAATTTGTTCCAATGTAATTGATCTATCGAGGAGGGTGTAAGGTCTTGATTGGATACTCAATCTTATGTCAATATACCTACATAGAGTTGTCAACCAATCTGCCTAACGTATTTCCAACTATATTGGTGTCGGCTTGAAGGCGAAACGAATGCAGCAGTACCAGTATTTCACATGGCATGGCTGCTTATCTGACCTTCACAACCCAGTAACTGGGTAACACTTGGCAAGACTGGTGTCAGATTGCCTGGCTTCTGAGTATAGTATAAATAAAAAAAAACCTTTATTTTTCTTGTAGATTTATTACATAACATTATCTTATATACTATTTTACTTTTTCTTTTTTAAATTTATTCTATTTTAATGTACTTTCTAGTTCCTAACTATTTTCAGATTAAAAAAAAAACAAACAGAGATATTTATGTTTTGTTGTGTTGTTATTTTGTGTTATATTATGTAGAGGAGCTCGAGGCTAAAAAATAACAGGCGCACGGGTCGATTATCAAGGTTAAGCAGCGCTTGACGAGGTCGGTCCGTGGATGGGTGACCATTTCAACATACCGAGTTTCCTCCATGCCTCAGCAAGGACGTTAAGCCGTTGGTTCCGGCCGTCATTTTAAGAACTTTGACAGTTGTTACGAGTAGTCAGAAGCTTGAGATCTGACACCAGTCTTGCCAAGGGGTATCGTGTTACCCAATTACTGGGTTGTGGAGGTCAGATAGGCAGTCGCTCCATGTAAAACACTGGTACTTAGCTGCATCCGGTAAGCCTGGAAGCCGACCCCAATATAGTTGGGCAAAGGCTTGGCTGATGATGATGATTATGTTACGTTATGTGATAACAGTAGTAAGTATATATTTATATTTTATTTATATGGTTATCATATGTTTATTGGGTTCGATTCCCGCACGAAACAATTATTTGTATGATCTACAAATAGTTGTTCCGGCTCTGGGTGTTTGTGTATGTGAGTTTATATGTTTGTAAACGCACCCACGATACAGGAGAAATTCCTAGTGTGGGGCAACGTTTTTAAAAAAAAAAAAAAAAAAAATATCTACAAGGATCCCTAAGAGTGGATAAAGACCTCCTCCACTATCCGTAACGACTGTCAAACATCTATAAAAGATAGCCGGGACTGCTTAACGTGCTGTCCGAGGCACGGAGGAATCTCGCTATGTAAAGATTGTCACCCATCCACGGACGTAACTTGGAAAGCGCTGCTTAATCTTGAAGGTCGATCCGTGCGGCTGTTATTATTTTATCCTTTTACCTTTGTACGGTTCACGTACAGGCAAATTGCTTACGCCGCGACCTACTTTTAACTACTCGTTTTTATTTACTTTATTATTATATTTAGTTAGTTGACCAATAGCTGCCGTAGCGCTATAATCGCGGATTAGCATCCAACCTAACTTTCGTGTAACTTTTACGAATAAACTTTACTGTGGTGTAATCTGTGGTTTTCGTCAACTCACATCAAACAACTCAACTGTAAGTAACCGGCTACCTCTGAGCCGTACATAAAACTGGTCCTTCGAGCCGGATATAACAGGTGCGTATTCTCTCTGTTAACGTTAGCGAATCTGTCTGGCTGGAGTCCCAGAAGAGCGGATCGCGTTAGTGGGGAGCTAACGCACTTGATATCCAAAACTTGCGGAAACTTCGCAACTTTGGTGAACTAGTACCTGCGGTGATACAACTCTACTCCACCAACGGTCAAGCCAATAACTAATAACCATGGTTCAGAGCGTAACGGAACTGATAAGCCATCAAGAAACAACCTTCAGAGACTTGAAGCTTATTTGCACCAACTACAAGAAGGACAGTCCCACCAGGAAGAACTTGGCGTACCTGGAGGAGCGTCTTTCTCGGCTGAACAATAACTGGGAGAAGTTTGTTCACAACCATCATCTACTGGAAGAGTCTGGAGCAACAGACCTTCAATACTTCAACGACGACATTTTCAACTGTACGAAGAAGATGTATGAAGAAGTGCTGCAAGACATGTTGAAACGTAAATCGGAATTGCCGTCTGCACCTGCTGGTAAGACGGAACAACCACCTGCTACGCCTAAGCCAGGTAAGGGACAATCGAAATTTACTTTCGACGATATCCAATTCCACGTACCTCCTCGGGAAGCAAGCGAGTCGGCGGAAAAGCAACAAGTTCTTCTCAACGACATTTTCAACTGTACGAAGAAGATGTATGAAGAAGTGCTGCAAGACATGTTGAAACGTAAATCGGAATTGCCGTCTGCACCTGCTGGTAAGACGGAACAACCACCTGCTACGCCTAAGCCAGGTAAGGGACAATCGAAATTTACTTTCGACGATATCCAATTCCACGTACCTCCTCGGGAAGCAAGCGAGTCGGCGGAAAAGCAACAAGTTCTTTTGCGTCAACAATACTGCAACTTTAGAGCGTTTGAACGCACTGTGGAAAAGGTAAACATAGCATTGGCAGTACCGATGGAAAAATGGGAATTAGAAGACAACTTAAGCACCCTGAAAACTAAATGGGAGCAAATCGAAAAGGCAAATTGGGAACTAGAGTACCTACTACAAGATGAGGACTCAATTTATCAACAGAAATACAATACAGCAGAAAACTTCTATGATGACCTGAAAAGGAAACTACAACACAACATCTGGAACAATGCACATTATGAGAAATCTACGCCAAAAATTCAAATACCCGATTTCCATGGCAACTATAACCAGTGGTTGACTTTTAGAGACCTCTACCTCGAAAGTGTACACAACAATCCGACACTTTCGAAGGCTCAAAAAATGCAACACTTGAAAACAAAACTGAAGGGTGAAGCAGAGAAACTGGTTCAGCATCTTGGCATCAGTGCTGAAAACTATGCATCTTGCTGGGACATGCTGACCCACCGCTACGATAACAAACGGCTGTTATTTACATCATACATGAATACACTCCTGAATCAACCTAGTATTCAGCAACCAACCGCAGCAAGCATACGGAAGCTTCATGACGTCATGATGGAGTGCTTGAACGGGCTCAAAAACATCGGGCTAGACATCACCAACTGGGATCCGATCGTGGTCCACCTATTGATTCAAAAACTAGATAGCGTTACGTATAACGAATATATAAAGGAGATCAAACATCCCAGGGAATTTCCCGAACTGGAAGAGTTCGCCGAGTTTTTAGAATCAAAGTTCATGTCACTGGAAGCTCTGCAGGGAAGTAGCCAAAAATTCTCGTCATCAAACAAACCATGGAAATCGGAAAAGCAGCCTCATAAGGGATCAGAAAACCGAAATTACAACTACAAGAATAAAACGCAGGGGTCATCGTACTTTAACAAGTCACAAAACTCACCAAAAACCTTCTTCACGACAGCAAAAACATGCCCAATATGCAAAACTAATCACGTATTGATGAATTGCGAACAATTCTTGGCTATGGACACAAACAAACGGAATGACGCAATTCGCAACTTCCATATTTGTAAAAACTGCCTATTCAACCACGGAGAAAAACAATGCAAATCACGAAAGACGTGTAAATTGTGTCATAAGGCACACCATACACTTATGCATGAAGATGTAACTGAACTATCTAGCAAAAAACAAGCAACAAGGGAGGAAAACCCATCGTCGACCCTTTCGACTTCCTATGGGGTCAACAACATAACGAACGAACAAAGGGAAGTGTTGTTGACAACTGTACTTCTGAAAGTCAAAACAATTGATGGAAACTTCATCAACTTGAGAGGCCTACTAGACCAAGGCTCTCAAGTGAGCCTAATAACGGAAAACGCGGCACAACGCCTCCGATTACAGCGACGTAAAGTGAGCGCTGTTGTATCGGGTGTCGGAACCCTTAGCGGCAACTGCAAAGGGGCAATGAACTTAGAATGCCAGTCAATACATTCAGACTACAGACTAAACTTTGAAGCATTAATTATGAAAAAACTCATAAGCAACTTACCTACCGCATCGTTCCCAATCAGCAACTGGGACTATTTAGAAAACTTAAAACTAGCGGATCCACAGTTCAATCTGTCGGGCCCGATCGATCTACTCTTGGGCGCGGACATCTACTCAGAACTTATCCTAAACGGCGTCATCAGGAGTGAGAGATACCCCGTAGCTCAACAAACGAAAGTAGGCTGGATTCTATGCGGGAATGTAAAGACATTCAACTGCTTGGTGACACTAAACGATTTCGAAAACATGGCAAGATTTTGGGTAACCGAGGAAATTCCAGACAAGTCATCATCAACTAGTGAGGAACAACACTGTGAAGATTATTACAACGCAACTACCACAAGATTGGCAAACGGACAATATGTGGTACAAATGCCTATGAAGCCTAACTACGAATCAAACTTAAACAATGCAAGGTCACAAGCATTAGCACAGTTCCTTCAACTGGAAAGGAAAATGCTAAAAAACAAAGAACTCAGTTACGAGTACACGCGTTTTATGAACGAATACATCGCTATGGGACACATGAAACCAGTCACAGAAGAAAGTAGGGGCCGAGTTTACCTACCTCACCACGGCGTGATGAGAGCTGAGTCCACTACAACAAAACTAAGAGTAGTGTTCAACGCCTCGTACAAGACAAAAGGAGACAGCAGCAGTCTCAATGATCACATGTACTGCGGTCCGAACTTACAAAAGGACATACTGACACTACTAATTAATTGGAGAACGTACAGATACGTCTTTACGGCGGATGTAGAAAAACTTTATCGGTTCATCTGGCTAAACGAAAATCAACAACATCTGCAAACTATAATCTGGAGATCTTCCCCTAAGGAACCTCTACAAGATTGGCAATTGGGCACAGTAACTTACGGAACAAAAAGTGCACCTTATCTGGCAATGCGCACTCTACATAAACTCGCAGAAGATGAAAAAGATACCTATCCGGAAGCTGGAAACGTCCTGAAAAACTACTTCTACATGGACGATTTGGTTTACGGACAGGATACTGTCGACGCATCGAAAACACTGGTCACACAGCTAATTGAGTTGCTGAAAAAGGGAGGATTTAACTTGAGAAAATGGAAAACTAACGAACCGAGTATCTTGGAAGACTTGCGAGATGATCAAAAGAGCCGCAATACGAACATCGACTTTAGCCCAGAACAAACAACTAATTTAAAAATGTTGGGCATGAGGTGGAATCAAGACAACGATAGCTTCACATACCAATGGGATCTACCAATCAAGAAAATACTGACAAAACGCGTGCTACTGAGCGAAATAAGCAAGCTATACGACCCACTTGGATTACTATCGCCACTTACAATAAAAACCAAACTTCTGTTCCAAAAAATCTGGATAAGCAAAACCAACTGGGATGAACGCTTAACCGACGATCTCGCTACAGAATGGGAAACAATTAGAAAAGATATCCCGTTGCTAAACAAACTTTCCATACCACGATGGTTACAATGTCAAGAAAACAATCTAGAGATACACGGGTTTTGCGACGCAAGCGAAAAAGCTTACGCGTGCGTCATTTATAGCCGAGTGAAAACTGAAGCCGGCGAATACAAGACTACACTAATTACTGCAAAAACAAAGGTTGCACCAATCAGCAACAGGATAACTGTACCTAGAATGGAACTTTGCGGGGCCGTTTTACTAGCCAAACTGCTAGAAAAGGTTCGGAACACTCTCAGCACTAAAAATCTACATTCAAGGTGCTGGAGCGACTCCAAGGTCGTTTTAGCCTGGCTGCAGGGCGATATAAACCGATGGGAGAAATATGTAGCTAACAGAGTAAAACAAATAAACAGCATTATCTCAGCAAACTGCTGGAACTATGTGAAGTCAGAAGAAAATCCTGCTGACTGTGCAACTCGAGGGCTTACACCTTTTCAACTCCTAGATTTTAAACTTTGGTGGAATGGACCAGATTGGTTAAGAACAAACATGCCAAAAATTCATCAGGACAATCACCTGACCTACACAACAAACACTGAGTTGCAGGAAATAAACTGCTGCGCAGTCACATACAAGCATTGTGAAATAATTGATACATTACTTAATAAAAACAGTAATTATAAACGCGTAATACGAGTGCTTGGATGGATTGTACGAATAAGCAATATTCGTAAGCAAAAACGCACACTAAACTCAACCAATAAGTTAACCGACTGCGGTAACAAAAAGGAGGTTATGTGTTTGTCACCACAAGACATTATGGGAGCAACAGAATTGCTCATCAAAAATGTTCAAAATGAAAACTATGGCGACGAAATTGAATGCTTAAAGAAAAATCGACCAATATCAACAAAAAGCAGCTTGCTGAAGTTAACCCCAATCCTTGACGACCGTGGAATACTGCGCGTGAAGGGCCGACTAGGCTACTCAACTTTATCTCCCGAAGCTAAACATCCTATTATTCTTCCGGCTACAGGAAGATTAACGGAGCTTATTATTCAAGAGGCTCATCGCAACACTCTCCACGGAGGCGCCCGACTCACTTTGGCCCATTTACGTCAAACATTATGGGTCATTGGAGGTAGCAGAACAGTCAAGAAGGAGCTACGACAATGCGTCCGATGTCATCGTTTCAAACCAAACCGAAACGTACAACTGATGGCAGACTTGCCAAAGGAGCGTGTAACTCCATCAAGACCATTCACAAACACAGGCGTAGACTATACTGGGCATGTTGATGTGAAAATCAACAAAGGAAGAGGCGTTAAAACTTGCAAGGCTTACATAGCAATCTTCATATGCATGGTGACCAAAGCTGTGCATTTGGAATTGGTGTCGGACCTGACTACGCAAACGTTCCTCGCCGCATTCAAAAGGATGTGTGCCCGCAGGGGTACACCCAGACACGTATTCTCCGACAACGGAACGAATTTTGTGGGCGCAGCAAAACTACTTCAACAGGAATTTGAAAAACACAATACGTTTAAGAATTCAGAATTCTTCGATGAGATGAGCCACTTACAAATTGAGTGGCATTTCAATGCACCACTTTGGCCAACAGCTGGAGGCCTGTGGGAGGCTGCTGTCAAAGCCATGAAATATCACCTACATCGAGTACTGGGGGAACAGAAGCTTACTTTCGAACAATTTACTACTTTACTAAATCAAATTGAAGCCTGTCTTAACTCTCGTCCGCTGTGCCCATTAACAGAGGATGTCGAAGACCTGGAATATCTAACTCCCGGCCACTTCCTCATTGGTGGCCCCCTACTGTCACTACCACAAGAAGAACAAGATTTTGCTGAGCACGATCTAAGAAACAGATGGAGGCTTGTTGAACAAATGAACGTACACATCTGGAAGCGCTGGTCGAACGAATATCTACATCAACTGCAAACCCGAAGCAAATGGCAGCAACCAAAAGAAAACCTGAAACTAGGAACCCTAGTATTAGTCAAAGATGAGCACTTACCTCCTGGCCGCTGGGCTATAGGAAGAGTCCAGGAACTACATCCAGGCGCTGATGGTCGAGTACGGGTTGTTACCTTAAAAACAAGGAAAGGGTCACTTAAGCGACCAATAACGAAGCTAGCACCATTACCACTTAAACCCGAAGAACCTAGGGTAAACGAAGAGGAAGAGCAAAGGAGACCTACTCCGGAAACTACAAAACGGGGAGGCACAGCAAAAAACAAGAACAATTGGCTATCACTAGTTCTCCTAGCCATGCTAGCAATGACGGGGCTTGCACAATCAGCGCCAACGAATAACTTGAACTTGAAGGTTACACCTATATCAAGCAATCATCCGATTTACTTCGATGAAGCTGGGCAAATGAAACTAATACATGACGAATGGACCCTATTGGTTTACTACAACTTAACGTCATACTGGCAAGCAACTGGTCAGATCAATGATTATGTGAACCAAATAGATAAACTATGCCAAAGAATATCACATGAGTACTCGCCTTGCGAAACAATTGTCGGCCACCTACGTCATGAACTGAGTCACCTAGCCGACTACAACTCTATGCTGCTCACTCAACACTCAAGACCAAAACGAGGTTACTTTGATGGAGTTGGGAAATTAGCAAGAACTCTTTTCGGAGTGCTCGACGCAGACTTTGCCGAAAAGTACGAAAGAGACATACAGAATCTACAATCAAATGATGACTACCTACTACAACTTATGAAAAACCAAACATTAATTGTAGAGGCTGAAAACAACGTTATAAAAAAGAACACTGCCTTTATGGATGAACAATTCAAAACATTGCGCATCTACATGAACCAAACTTGCAGCGAAATCACAAAAATAGTGAACAAGGCGCAAATGCTATTCACAATGAATGACATAAATTCCGCTGCCGTGACGTCAACTCTGATTATAAGTGATCTAAACCGAATATTGGAAATGCTGATAAACACTCTCGCCAACATTTACAGAGGGCATTTAGATACCCATCTATTTCCTGCTAATCAACTGATCGAACAGCTAAACATAATATCCGGAAGGTTGCCACAGGGATTATCGTTACCTGTAAAGGGCACTCAAAGGGATTTGAAAAATATCTATGACCTGATCCATGTGAAGGCTCGAATAACAAACAACTACATGCTATTTGAAATACACATCCCCTTGCTGAGCGATGAAGACTACAAGATATATCGAGTCATACCAATACCGTTCCTTAGACAAGGACATTTAAAACTCGTACAACCAAGTTCAAGCTTCATCGCAATCAACTTTGTAAAAAACTCTTACATAACAATGGAAGACCAAGACATGCGCCAATGTACTTCATACGGAGAAGACGAATTCACTTGTGTCTCACGTAATCCAGTCTACAACATGCACGATAAAGACGCCCCATGTGAGGCCCAAGTCTTCAACCAACAAGAGTCTTTATCATGCGTCCTCAATGATGTAACATGCAAAGAAACCTGGACAAAGCTTCACAAATCGAATATGAGGCTATTTACATTGTGCGGGAAACAGCTGATGCGCGTCATATGTAACGATCAAGTTACGCCAGCGGTCATTGACGGGACTGGAGTGATTTCCTTGAAATCAAAGTGCTTACTACAGAAAAAGGACGCCACAATATTTACACACAATCAGCTGGGAAGTACTTTTAACATGGAACCAGAGATAGAAATACCAACTATTAATTCGACTATTAACCACATCTTTGACCTCGGCTGGCAGAATGCAAAATTAAATATAACTGAACAAGAAACGCCAACTGCAGTAGAAATAAGAAAAGTAGACCAGCAGTTGGAATTCCAGAAAAGCAGAGAAATATTACCGAAGGCGTCTCACATGTCAAGTCACGACATTTATCTCTACTCGGTTACTTCTTTGTAGTTGGGAGGAATCGCTGCGCTTGCCCTCTATATTATTATTAAACGATGTTTGAAAACGAAAACAAAGGAAGACGTCAAAACACTCTCTGCCGAAAGAGGAGTGACACCTAGAGGAAGGGATAACTTTGGAAGGGACATCGAGCTACAAGAAATGCATTCGACAGCAGCGGAGCCCGTTTACAGCGAAGCAAGACAGCCGATGAAAGCATTTCACTTTGACTAAATTGAGTGTTATAACCTATACCTATATTTTTACATCTTTTACCAGGACACATTAACTATTGTTTACTATTTAACTTTAAATAACTACTTTTCACTTTAATTATATTATTATTTGCTTTGTAATGGATGCTCATCCCACTTTTCCCTCGGGAGCATGTACGGTTCACGTACAGGCAAATTGCTTACGCCGCGACCTACTTTTAACTACTCGTTTTTATTTACTTTATTATTATATTTAGTTAGTTGACCAATAGCTGCCGTAGCGCTATAATCGCGGATTAGCATCCAACCTAACTTTCGTGTAACTTTTACGAATAAACTTTACTGTGGTGTAATCTGTGGTTTTCGTCAACTCACATCAAACAACTCAACTGTAAGTAACCGGCTACCTCTGAGCCGTACAACCTTCATGCAGTTTTAGTCAAGTAAATTCTTGTAGGTTGCTTCGTTCGCATGAACATTCTTATCCCTGTATGACCTATTTTGGCGACGAATTTATGAAAATCCTTTCTTAGCAGATGCCTTTGTCTTCAGAAGAAAATTGCTGAAAGTTTCTTGTGTGTATTTCGTCATCTGGATATTTTGTAATGAGGGATTCACTTAACGTTATTTACCTTTATATTTGTACAAAAAATACGTGTTTGTGTTCCTTTCTGAAAATGTTTAGGTTTTCCTAAAGGTTAGGCTCATAGTAATTAAAAACAAACAGCACCTGTTTTTATTCTAAGCCTACATTAGTTTATGTTTTATATTCAACAGAAATTTCTAGCAAAACAGGTACACGCAACACAAACATTTATGTAAATTCTTTCAACCTGAAGCCGACAGTCATACAACTGTTACCAAATAGTTCTTTCAATCATAGCTACAAAATGTAACATCAAGCGCAAAAAATCAAAAAATGCGCTATAAAGCCATCTCCAGTAACCGTTTTATCAATTTAACAAAACGGGGCTACGGTACAAAAACTCCTGTGGTTGGGTGAGCTCATTTTTATTCAAACCGATTCTCATGCAGCGTTTATGGGTCCAACTTTCGCAAACCCTGCCTACACCGGCTGGCAATAATTGCTTGTTGTAACTTTTTTGTTTAGTAGCCTCGTATCTTGCGCCGTTTTGGGTAGCCGGTGTTCCCTTAAATTGAAATGTTATGTTTCTGTGATATGAATTTTCGTAGGTAAGAATTTGTGAGATTGTTTTTTTTTTTTTAAGATTATTTTTGTCAAAAAACAGACCTCTTTGTTTGGGCAAAAGGAAACATTGAAACGAGGTTAACATTGTAGGTATACAAAACGAAACGCTGATTCGGTCTCTCCGTGAGGCCATGGTGGACGTTTGAAATTGTCCTTGCAAGCAGTCTCCAAATGGGGCGATGCCAATCTGGTCAAGTTTAATGCTGCTAAAACCCAGGCGTGTCTTTTTTCGGCTAAAACGCTAATTTCTGCCGGGAGCCGGCAGAAATTGGCGTATAGAACTTTCCGTGATGTAACCGTGCCAATAACGGACCATCTTGAGCTTCTTGGCGTTACGTTGACATCGACTCTCAATTTTGGGCCATACATTGAGGCAAAGGCTCAGCTGGCTGCCAAAAAGTTGGGGATCCTTGCGAAAGTGAGAAGATACTTCACGCCGGAACAGCTGCTCAACTTGTATCAAGCGCAAGTTCGATCGTGCATGGAGTACTGTTCTCATCTCTGGGACGGATCTGCCAAATACCAGCTTGATGCACTAGAGTCGATCGAAAAGCGGCCCAAGAAACTCATCGGCAATGAGGCACTGGTCAAGTCAAAGCCTTGAACATCGCCGCCGAGTTGCCAGCTTATCGGTTTTTTTATCGGTTTCATTTCGGGGAGTGTGCGATGAAATTGCATGATTTAATTCCGCCCAGCCCGTTCCTTCATCGGACTACCAGACGTACGGCGACTGGCTGTGTTTCCCGATACCTACAATCTCTCCTAGATTGTCTTTAAGTCAAGAGTGAATGGGTTTTTTCTAGGCAAGCGTGCTTCACCGTCGACCACATCATCGCTTACCATCAGGTGAGATAGTGGTCAAGCGCAAGCCTTTTGATAATAAATAAAATAAATTAAAAAAAACAAAGAATCTTATCTATGCGAGTAACTAAACGATACAGAAAATTGGGTTAAAATCGTGTCTAGGCACAAAATTCATTTACTGTAATATCTTCACATGAATCCATTTTTGTATCATTGCTAGTGAAAGATTTACATACATATTCGTACCTTAAACATGAATAAAAAACCTTGAAACTCTGTTTACCCTTTTCGTAGAATACGACAAAAGATGAGGACAACCTTTATTAAACGGAGAGCTCTGTTCAGCATCAAATGCTTTAAATATATTAAAATCCTCACCACCCACTTAGGGGATTGTCAACCTTTTTAATTTTTAAGTCTAATCCTCAAGCCATTGCTTGAAACGTGTGCCACACAGAGTTTTGTAAATTATTCAGGAGAAAGATCTTCTTAAGAGTAAAAAAGAATTTCACCCGTTGGTAGGATGTAATTGTTTGTCTTTTAACTTAATTACGTTTTCCAATGAATTTTTCATGCTTTGTATCTACCACATGCAAGTTTTCGTTATAAACACAACGTAAAGTAAACCTTACTAACAAATTCATAAGGCCAACCTGGAAAATCTGTTTTTGGTGGGAAAAATGGAAGTAAAAACACCGCGCAAACGTTCCCCTACGTGCTGGTCAGATTAAATCAAGGCGATAGCAGAACTCACGTGACCACTGCCATAAGAAAAACCAAATACAGAGTGGCCTGGAAGCAGCTCATCATTAAATCGATCTTTCCAGGATGGGCACGACCTTCAGAAATGAAGAACACAAACAAGAATAAGGCCAAAGTAATAAAAAAAAATAATAAAAATAAAAATCTTTATTTATACAAAAACCTTCAACAATGCTTACATACTACATACATGAAATTACAGTGAATAAAGGTTATACAGATAGAGTAAACCCTGACACCTAAACTAGGAGATCCTGTGACTTAGGAGTCAGTGTTCTGCTGTCACTATGATACCAAAAACCTTTTACAAAAAGTGTGTTATGTCGGTACACAAAATCATGGCAAAGAACAGGTTTGAAATTATTTCCAGAAAATTAAACTAAGAGAAAGGGAAAGGGAATTTATTAAACGGAGTTGTGATGTGAGTGTGCAAAATGTGACAATTATGTAGTTGTGTGTGTGGCGTGGAGGTGTGTATGTGAGTGAGCGTGTGTATGAGGGGGTAAGTGGGGGTAAGTGTATGTAAGGGTGTGTATGTATATATTCGCATGTATATGTATTATAGTGTTAGTATTTGTATGTATCTTGCTGAAATGATTGAGACCGAGATTGATAATAATTGGTAGAAGAAGTTTTGTGCGGCTACTGTTGGAGGTGGAGTAGGTAGTAAAGTAGTTAAATAGATTGGGATTTGTCGTTCTAGGTTTTACAGTTATGAAAAGGTGAAAAGAAACGTAACACAATCACAACAATTGCTCACAGCATGAAACACGTTCAACTCGAAAAATCAAATACCTAATCTTTAACCAGACAGACAGCTTCGCTCCTTGAAATATTATTAGACTTTTAGAAGATTCTTATGAGCCAAAAATTCTTCTGTGATTTATAACTATCATTAATCTTGAATACAAATTAGATTGCGACCTTGCTATTCGTACAGACGCTTCTCGATCTCAATATTTTATAGAAAAGGATGAATATAAGGGCCTGATCAGACGGGTGACAACACACCACACCACTGTTAAATTTTGTTGGAAAGTGGCTATTGTTGCGATTTAGAATGGGAATAGAAAAAAATCAAACGAAAGTAAAGCCCAATTTTACCGTCGTATTGAATTTAATCTTGTTTCTTATGTATATTATATTGTTCAGGTTTCTATACAGACAAATTTTAATTAGAGGAATGCCATTGCCATGCTAAAATGAAATAACTACAGTGTGAATGTTTAAAGCAACATCGCCGCAGCTACTTGAAGTTCCGTTGTGGCATTTCAGAAATAAGTATGGTTGTGAAGTTGCACCGACCAGCATAGTACTTCGGAGAACCGTTCCAAGTTTGTGGTTTAAACTTGCGTTCGTGGCTGCGGTGTTGACCAAAAGTTTGCGACTGTTGTTGAACGCGACGGCAATTTGTCAGACGTGTGTATAAAGCTAGAAAAGGTTGAATGCTGAGATGACGACTAATAATTTTCTAAGAATAGGGCAAGACCAAAGAAACGATGAAAAGACTGATAATAATGAATAAAAATGATTGAATGAAACGAGAATGAATGGAGAGAACTGTGTGAAAGACGATTTGGCAAGAAAAGCGGTGGCTGACAGATGGCGACTCATAGGGAAGTATCGAAGAAGACAATATGTTTCGCCTACTACAACTTAAATTCAACTTAATGATGATGATTTTAAAGCTATAAATATTCATAGTCGTGAAGCTGCACCAAGCAACATGCATAGTATTTCGGCGAACTGCACCAAGTTTGAGGTCTAAACTTGCGTTCGTGGCTGCGATGTTGACCAAAAGTATACGACTGCTGTTGAACGTGACGGCAATTTGTTGAACGTGTGTATGTAGCTAGAAAGGAATGGACTACTGAGTTAACTACTAATAATCTAATGGAGTAGGGAAATACCAAAGTAACGCGAACTGAAGAACTGTGTGAAAGATGCAAAATCACTGCAAATCACTACTTAGATGAGGACTAATAGTAAAATAACGATGAAGACAATTAAGGGTACACTAGTCGAAAATTCTTCCATACAAACTTAGTCTAGGGATTATTCCACTGTTTGACAATGTACGTTAAAAATAAAAAAGTGATATCAATTTGTATCATCATTATCTAGCCCTGTATGGAAGCAAAAAGTAAAAAAAGTAAACATTTGAAAGTTATGAGCGTCGAAACTTCCACATTTCGACACTAGCGCATTTTTGGGCGCAAATAAGTGACATAAGAAGACTGAAAATTGAAAAACGGCCTCCATACAGGAATAGATTAGTAGTTCAACAATGCAAATAATTTAATTTTGAACAGATACGTTTAGTAGTTTTTTCATGATTATCCAGACTCCCAAAGGTCTGATTATAAAATTTCGCGCGCTCGGTTTCGTCCTAAATCATTATCCATTTCGCTACAAATTTGCAAACGTGTGTATTCGTTCGCGAACTAGCTTCCTACTGCTCGTCACAGCATTTATCTCTTCCGCACGTGTTGTCGGTTGATATAAAATGCATTTTAACCCCGCGCACAAAATAGTTCGTGCCTTTGACTAGTGTAACCTTAACGCGCCGAAGCCAACTTAAATTCGGATAAAAGCAAATTCATTATGATGATTATGAAATTCATTCATTCAAAAAATTTTTGCTCTGCCACATTTTTGCCGCCGTGATGTGGTGCGGTTGTGGCCCGTTTGAATATGGCCTAACTTATTTTCATTCATCCTTTTTAGAAAGGTTGAGTTCAAACCCCACTCGAGTGGGAAACTGAGTTAATTAGATCCTTTTCTTCACCTCATTCAAACTGAATTATGTAGGCTTTTGAAGGAAAAAGCATGTTGGCGTATAATACCGTGCCTAATGGTTAGTAAAAATATTCGGAGGGTAGGTACTTTATGTCGAGTATTTGGCATTCAAGTGGCCGAGTATTCTTGGTATTTGTTGCTTTTTTTTTAATTTTTATAAAATACTTTTTTTTTTAATTTAACGATAGGCTCGCGTTTGACCACTATCTCGCATGATGGAAAGCGATGATGTGGTCGACGGTGAAGCTCGCTTGCCTAGAAGTAACCTATTCAATCTTGACTTAAAGACCCCAAGGTTGTAGCTATCAGGAAACAAAGAAACTTGTTTTTTTCAGCAGCTTTGACCGCGTAATTTTCGTAAATTATCCCTCGAGAAGGTTACTAACTACAGAAATAAAATGCCCTACGTTCTAATTCAGGTCATGGTGTCCCCGTATTTATAAAAGTTGTTCAGCTGCAAAAGCATGTTTGATTAACAAAAATCAAAACAGAAAAGCTTTTTACAAGCTTTTATTTAACTTGCAATGTATGTATGTATGTAAGTGTGTTCGGGTCAAATCCTGCAACTAAATTTTAAAGCAGTTTTCTCCACCGATTAAGATTAAATTTTCCATACACCTTTAGTGTGGATGACAATGCATGGTAGGATAAGAAACGTCATTCTAAATCTAATATGTTGGACGTGCCCTTTAGTGTGGATGACAATGCATGGTAGGATCATCATCTGCCTAGCCTTTTCCCAACTATATTGGGGTCGGCTTCCAGTCTTACCAGATTCAGCTAAGTACCAGTGTTTTACATGGAGCGACTGCCTATCTGACCTCCACAACCCAGTTAATGGGTAACACGGTACCTCTTGGCAAGACTGGTGTCAGATCTCAAGCTTCTGACTACCTTACGGGGACTGTCAAAGATCTTCAAATGACAGCCGGGACCAACGGCTTAACGTGCTTTCCGAGGCACGGAGGAAACTCGGTATGTTGAAATGGTCACCCATCCACGGACCGACCTCGTCAAGCGTTGCTTAACCTTGATGATCGACCCGTGCGGCTGTTATTATGTAGCCACGAGCTCCTCCAGCCACGAGCTCCATGGTAGGATAAGAAACGTCATTCTAAATCTAATATGGTGGACGGCCCAAGATGGCAGATTAGTTATTCGTGGTTATTTTTTGTGCATTGAAATGATATGGGTATCAAATGAAAGGGTTTGCTGAGAAGAATACGAAAAAGTTTGTTTTAAAAAATATTTATGTGTACTTATAATTTTATATCATTTATAATCAGACCAGTCGGAGAGATAGAATAGGAGAAAATCAATAAAAATGGCATTGGCAAATTAACGCTTGTTATTCCTCTGAGATATTATATTATTTTAGGTATGTTGATAATGCACAATAATCTACTTAATAAGATAACAAACAAAATAGCAATAAAACTTTTTAAAGATAGGGGCGATAAATGATTGGGCATCTTGTTCTCATCCTGTCTGACCTCCAAACCAGAAAATTGTAATTCATCTTTTCTCATGAGGGAAATGAAAGCTGGAACGCATAATAATTTTATTATGAGTACTGAAGTAGTAGCCTCCTTTTTTCAAAGATTCACCCTTATGTTAATTTTCTTAAATAACTCAACCGACCTCAAAACATAAAGAAACCTCTAACACAAAAAAAGGGCCCAGAATGATCTAAATTTAACCTAACAACATACATACAATTACATAATACTTAAGCTAACAAATACCTTTCGTTTACGTACGGTACCTATATATACAATGGACGAGTTAACCGTTGTTCAAGCTCATATCGTTTCAGAGAAAGCACAATAGCTTGTACAAGTAAACGGAGTGCAGCGTGTATCAATAATGTATAAGCATAATTTACATTTAATATACAGGTTGAAAATCTACTAAGAGGAAGGTAGGTACATAGCTTTCTACAGAATCGAACGTGCTAGGAATTATTTATGTAGTTTGTTTTTTCTTACTATGAAAGCGTTGAAAAGCTTTGCAGGGAAACTAAAAGTGTTTATCAATATGGACCAGCCTTTTGGTGTCTGATAATCTAGTGCTGAATAAAAACGTTTTACCAAAATAACCATCAGGGCAAAAGTAGCAGTTAGGGCCCTATTGAATACATAAATAACTGATAACGCAACATATTTGTCAAAAAAATTAATACGAATAAGTTAATATAAGTAATTAAGTATTATTAATATTAGTTACATTTCTAGGGTTCCGTACCCGAAGGGTCCAAAACTCCAAACGGAACCCTATTTGATATCTCTGATGTGTCCGTCCGTATGTTCGTCTGTCCGTCGTCTGTCACACTAGTTTTACAGCCAAACGGTTGGAGTTACAGTCTTCAAATTTTAACAGTAAAAGTATATTGTTGGTCCGAACCCAAAAAAGAAATTCAAAATATATTTTAATGTTTTTAAGGGGGGCTTCCCTACAAGTAAAGGGGAGGCACAAAAAAATAATTTGATCGAGTATGGTTGTTTTGAACTCGTTGAGTAGATAAATACTGTGATATTTATTTAAAAAAATATTGGAAAACAAAAGAACGAGAAGCCACCAAAGTCAGATTTATTATCAAAGTTTTGTTTCGAAGAATTTTCTATCTTCCCATTGTCCTATAAATTTGGTGGTAATATTTATTATTCCGTATATTTTACTTAAAATACCAATATATTGATAAATACGATTTTTCTTTGAAGGTCCCTCATTTTTCAATTACAACCAACTTTATTTCGCGGTCTGGCACGGAACCCTAAATGTGCGAAGTTCGACACGCGCTTGACCGGTTTTTTTTGACAGGTGCCGAACTGAAAAGTTGAAAATGTCGCATTGTCAGATAAGTCACCCGTTGGTTTTATTAAATAGGCCCCAGATGACTGTGGGTCCGCATTGTTACAATATAGGTACTTGTTAACAAAATAATTATCAACAATATTTTGCATTAAAACTTCACCGATAAGAGAGATTATTTAACATCGTTACCGAATATAATGATGATGTATACAATGTTACCGCAAAAATATGAGTTGCGCAGGTGTGATCGTAATGTGTAATGTGGTGGGTAGTGGTAGAATAATAATGACATGGATGATTGGATATCATTATCGTACAAGTAACTGAGCTTTTTTCAAAGGTTTTTTATCAGATTGACCCCAAATTTTACTAGCGCTCAAATCTTTTGATTAATTTTCCTTTCACTCGCAGCGAGTTGAAAATGTTATTTAACTATGCATTTTTATTTATATTTATTGCAATGGTATGTGGTATTCTATTTTCTATACATCTTTGAATCACTTAGCTTATAACATACTGGTATTTTCATTGATTTGCTTCGCGCATTTTTGGCGAAGAACCGTGCATTTTTCTGGGTCATAAGTAGCCTGTCAGTGGTACAACTTTTCTTCAGTGAAATAATTTTCGGAATAAGAACCGTATTTCTAGAGATCACCTCATACAAATAATTTTTGACGTGACAACGTCTAATAAATCGATAAACGCCGGCTGCACGTACGAAAAAGGATGACTCAATGTAACGTTACGCTCAATGTAACGTTACGCTCATAGTTACGTTATAATCGTAACGTTACAATGACGTTAATTGTATCGTTATGTATATGACGTTGTCACGTTAAACTATCGTCCGTAAACCGACTTTACAGACAACCAATTTTTTTTCCTCTTTATAACACACATGCATACATAAAATCAAGTCCCCACGACGATAAGCTGAAGCTACAGAACTTACATACTCCTTTTGCTTGGTATAATTTAATACATTATAGGTCATACATTCCGCTTATATTAATTTAAACCATAATGAGCTGAGCCTACATACCTCTTTACGTTATCAGTGAAACCCAATACTTCAGCTCACAAGCCCTAGTATCGAACATGCCTGATATTGTTAGATTAGACGCGCAGACTTCGGCAACAGCTTAGCGTGTTCTCAGAGGTGCTCATATAAATTGATTTAGTGGTAGCAATTTATTGCTTATGTGTTGTAAGAAGAATTTACTCCTAGGGAATTGGTACTACTAGTGGTATTTTCAAACTTACTAACTAGTTTCAACAAGAGATTAGGGATTCCATAACTTAGGTTTTTCGTAGGGCAAAAATAAGTAACGGTTATTTATAAAGGCTAGTACCAAAGGTAGTCCTAAACTAGGTATCTTTTCTTACGACTTAGGAGTTAGTTATCCTTTATAGTAACTAAAGGGTTAAATATATTTGTAGTAATTTGTTATGTGCCGAGGTATAAACTTGATTGAGAGAAACGAAAATCATAGCTGTAACATAAGGCAGTTTTTGCCGGGTTTTACTCAAACCAAAAAAATTACATATGTTTAAAGCAGAAGATTATCGACCAATGTGCCTCATCATATCACATCACATCATCAGCCTATTAAGACGACGACTAACGCCAACGACCTTGAGGGAACAAAACGCGCACTCGTTTCACACCCGCGCGACCCAAAATTTAGTAGTTTTTTGTACTTTCCTTATTATTCTATGACTTTAAAAAAAAGCCTCAGATAAAAATGTAGATAATTAAATTGTCGATTTCATTAAAATACGCCCAGCGGTTTTGGTGTGATTGTCGTGTTTTTGTCCGTTTTAGACATAACTTTACAAATGAATTACACTATGTTATACGAATAAAACTCAAAATTTGCTCAGATCAAATGATTAAGAAAATAGTCTAATATAACATATATTTTTTTCAAAAAATTATGACTAGCCATTTAGACGTGATTCTCATTTTAAAATCAGTTACTCAAGGGAATCGGCGCCTTAATGTTCCCAATGCTGGGACACTGGCCTCCTCTCTGTGAGAGGGAATGGGCCGTAATCCACCACGCGGGCCCAGTGCGGGTTGGTGGATGTCACATGTCTTCGAATTTTTGGTTCTAGGACATGCCGGTTTCCTCACGATGTTTTCCTTCACCGTTTTGAGAGCAGTGGTGATGAAATAATTTTCACAAAGTAAAGCGCCTACCTTGGCTCGAACCCACGACCTACAACTTGTAAGTCGCGGCTGATACCACTGGGCCACCACTGCTCCAATGTGCCTAATTCCTTCTAAATCTACTTTTTTTTTTGTTTGTGATTGGTTTGCTCTTGACTCTAGTCTAGGTCAGAGGTGACAGAGACAAAGTCGACGATGGAGTGTGCTTATCCAGAAGAAGCCTGTTCACTCTAACTTTTTTTTTTTACTTAGCCGTAAATGCGCATTGGAGTGACGACAACCTTCTCAAACTTTTTTATATCAGCACGAATTTGGTCGTCGTTTCAAGACACTTTAACAAGCCAAATAGGTATTTGCCAAGACTATTCTCAGAAGAAATAAGAAATAATGTTGTGAGCACAAAACGGACAATGAGCCACTTTATATAATATTTGTTTTCCTTTTTAAACCGCTAACAGAGACACAAAAATGGTACGACATTTTAAACTTTTGTTGGAGTTGAAAGCATTATTCTTATTCATTGTGTGCTTTTAAATAAAAATGGCAACGTTATTTTTTTGAAAAGTCTGAATTAGAAAGGTTTGTTATGTTGTTTCATTAAGATTTACATACAATTATAGCAAATCTTGGAAAAAAAACATTAAAATTACTATGATTCAAACAGTTTATAACGTTAAAGCCTCACTGGGCCAGCTTGGTGGTTTATGATCAATTAGCTCTTACAATGAGGAAGCCTGTCTTTCAGTCTGTAATAGGTTGAGTATTTTTCGCTTATGTAGTACGAGTATAAGCGATAAAATACTCAACCTGTTACAGACTTAAACATTGATTTCCAAAAGAGAAAGCTAAAAGAAATTAGGAACGAAGTGAAATATTTTCATATAGATAGTGAAATATTTTAATTGCATCACTGAAAATAACTATTAAATAAAATAAACAAGAATGTAAAAAAATAAGACTGTAATTGTTATGACTGCAATAAAGAGAGTTAATAATAAAGATCAAGATACTAAACATTGAATAATATTAACATTTAATAACCAAGAACTTTACAGCCAAATATAAAGATCTTTTATCAAAAAATCGATAAACTCGTCTAGAATAATATAGTAGTATGCTATCTTGGTCAGAGGATAAGCATTGCCATACGAAGTGGAGAATTTTTGGATCCATATTTAAAGCCATTTTTTATATATATATATAAAAAATGGCTTTAAATATATTCTATAGTTTTTGATTTAAGTGTATAATAATGTATGTATTATGTATATGTATGGATATAATGCCGCCTCCACACGCTTGCTGTTTGCCACAAACAGCAAACACTTGCCGAACACTGGCCACAAACACCCAACACAAACACGGCATCCACACGTTTGGCGAATATGCTAGTCTACTCTGGATTCGAAAACATGGCGGACGACGAGCTTGTTGTGGCAGCGATTACTTTAGGGTTAAACTCCTCATTTTTCCTTACAATTTAGCTTAGGATACACAAAATGTCACGATTCGTAAATTTGACCACCACTCAGTCCGCCCCCCGCAAGCTCGCGCGTACTACTAAACTTAACAAGCGTGTGGATACATCGCAAACACGTTTGTCGAACACCCTTTGATTTGTGCATAGAAACTGAAACCAATGCCGAACACGGGCGAACACAAACAAAAACAGGCGAACACAATCAAACCATCCACACGTTCGTGTTTGTTGTTTGTTGTTCGCCATTGTTCGCGCGCGTGTGGAGGCGGCATAATATTATGTAGTTATAAGTAACTAAGCATTTAATACTATATTAATATTTTGGTATCTACATAAATAAATGCCGTCCTTTTCCCATCGTAGTATAATAGATTTATTTAATAAAAAACATATTTTATTTCTATCGAAGAAGTATTGAAAAAGCGTGGGCAGGAGAGTTTCTAGACATACGCCTACACTCTTAGTAACACCGCCCGACTTGTTCAGTAAACAATCTTCAATAAAGAATGGAAAGATGAAGCCATTTTATGAAAAAAAAAAAGTGTTTTATGTGAAAAATAAGTTGTGATTTTTCTATATTTTTATTAAGAAAAATACTGGGGTTTCCTAGAAAAGGGTACTCAGACCATTTTAAATAGTTTGAAAATTGGGAAACGTAATGAAATGAAAAATATGTCTATATTTTTATTACAACTTCGAATAAAAAGGTCACTGAAATAACAAACCCAATGAAAGAACAAGGTGCGGCGAAAGTCATTTGTTAATTAACTAAAAACTAATTTGTAAACAAACGAAAATTGCTAGCTAATAATAGGTGACTAATTAATTAAAATATTTCAGCATGCAAATAATGAACAAATGATAATGACCCGAGCGAATAATTGAGTTACAATAGTTGTTAGTAGGACTAGCTAATAAGAGTTATCATGATCATTATTTTTTTTTACAATTATACAAACTACTTCAAAGCAAACGAAAAGTTGTCTGTTAATTTTTAGCCGACTGCCCAAAAAGGAGGAGGTTCTCAGTTTGGATGTTTATATACTCGTATAATATAGCTGTTCCCCGCAGCTTCGCTCCCGTGGAACACCCCACAGGACCCGTTACCGGGATAAAAAATAGCCTATGTCTCTCAGGAATAATGTAGCTTTGTATTGGTGAAATAATTTTTCAAATCGGTCCAGTAGTTTCGGAGCCTATTCGGTACAAACGAACAAACAAACAAAAAAATCTTTCCTCTTTATAATATTACTAGCTGACCCGGCAAACTTTGTTTTGCCATAAAAACTCCAAACATTCACCTACCCTACACCTACCCGACACCTACCCTACACCTACCCTACACCTACCCTACACCTACCCTACACCTACCCTACACCTACCCTACACCTACCCTACACCTACCCTACACCTACCCTACACCTACCCTACACCTACCCTACACCTACCCTACACCTACCCTACACCTACCCTACACCTACCCTATACCTACCCTACACCTACCCTACACCTACCCTACACCTACCTTACACCTACCCTACACCTACCCTACACCTACCCTACACCTACCCTACACCTACCCTACACCTACCCTACCATATTTTTTTTTTTTTTTTTTGGGATGAAAAATAGTTGTTGGCCGATTCTCATAGATACCGGATAAGCACAAAAAATTTCATCAAAATCGGTCAAGCCGTTTTGGAGGAGTATGGCAACGAAAACTGTGACACGAGAATTTTATATATTAACGAGAATTTTATATATTAGACTAGCTGACCCGGCAAACTTTGTTTTGCCATAAAAACTCCAAACATTCACCTACCCTACACCTACCCTACACCTACCCTACACCTACCCTACACCTACCCTACACCTACCCTACACCTACCCTACACCTACCCTACACCTACCCTACACCTACCCTACCCTACACCTACCCTACACCTACCCTACACCTACCCTACACCTACCCTACACCTACCCTACACCTACCCTACACCTACCCTACACCTACCCTACACCTACCCTACACCTACCCTACACCTACCCTACACCTACCCTACACCTACCCTACACCTACCCTACACCTACCCTACACCTACCCTACACCTACCCTACACCTACCCTACACCTACCCTACACCTACCCTACACCTACCCTACACCTACCCTACACCTACCCTACACCTACCCTACACCTACCCTACACCTACCCTACACCTACCCTACACCTACCCTACACCTACCCTACACCTACCCTACACCTACCCTACACCTACCCTACACCTACCCTACACCTACCCTACACCTACCCTACACCTACCCTACACCTACCCTACACCTACCCTACACCTACCCTACACCTACCCTACACCTACCCTACACCTACCCTACACCTACCCTACACCTACCCTACACCTACCCTACACCTACCCTACACCTACCCTACACCTACCCTACACCTACCCTACACCTACCCTACACCTACCCTACACCTACCCTACACCTACCCTACACCTACCCTACACCTACCCTACACCTACCCTACACCTACCCTACACCTACCCTACACCTACCCTACACCTACCCTACATCTACCCTACACCTACCCTACACCTACCCTACACCTACCCTACACCTACCCTACACCTACCCTACACCTACCCTACACCTACCCTACACCTACCCTACACCTACCCTACACCTACCCTACACCTACCCTACACCTACCCTACACCTACCCTACACCTACCCTACACCTACCCTACACCTACCCTACACCTACCCTACACCTACCCTACACCTACCCTACACCTACCCTACACCTACCCTACACCTACCCTACACCTACCCTACACCTACCCTACACCTACCCTACACCTACCCTACACCTACCCTACACCTACCCTACACCTACCCTACACCTACCCTACACCTACCCTACACCTACCCTACACCTACCCTACACCTACCCTACACCTACCCTACACCTACCCTACACCTACCCTACACCTACCCTACACCTACCCTACACCTACCCTATAATATTTTTTTTTTTTTGGGATGAAAAATAGATGTTGGCCGATTCTCATAGATACCGGATAAGCACAAAAAATTTCATCAAAATCGGTCAAGCCGTTTCGGAGGAGTATGGCAACGAAAACTGTGACACGAGAATTTTATATATTAGAAGATATATTATATAGTATAGTATAGATATATATTTTTTTGTGTTTTTTGTGGTATAACTCCATCATGTAAACGGATAAGTAAAATAATTTTTCGAAAGAAGTTTATGCTGAAATGGTCCCATTTGTATTTGGTAAAGATCTGATGAAGAATTTCGGAGATATACAACAGAAATTTGCGTTCAATTAATGAACGCAAATTTCTCGGGATTGCTGCAATCGTATGTATGTTTATTGTTTACACCATTTAACATACCATCACGCCAGTATGCTTTATGCGGGTACGCGGATGTGTACAGTTCACCCTGGTAGACTCTCATTCCACCGGTTATTTCAAGTTATATGTTATTCGGGTAATCTATACTGGCATCACTGTGGGCATTATAGATACCTTACTATAGAATTTGTCCATTATGTACCACTAAAAAGCGAAAAATATAAAATCTTTTTTACAAATATACAACCGAATTCCAAATAAAAACACTCCAAAGTGAAAAATAACTTCAATTTAAGATGGCAGTGTCAACACCGACTTCCGAAATTAAAATTATTTTTAACTTTGTAGTGTCGGTTGTACTTTTTGTAAAAAAAGTTTTATTGAATTAAAAACAAATAGGTTCCATGAAAATGGGTGCCTGAAGACGCCGCCGTTCTTTTACCGCTGCCGGGGCCGGTCCAGAAAGAGATGGCGTGGACGCGTAGGTAAGTGCCGTGTGAGCTGGTACGAGATGATGCGGAAAAAAAATCCTGAAAGGTCTTGGCGTTCTGGGGAGCGGGGTGGTCTAGTAGGATAGTATAGGCTAATAAAAAAAACTAAATTAATATTAAAAAAGAGGAGAATTGTATGTATGTTTGAAAAAGTTAATCACTGAAAGTGCTGATCCGACTACGTAAACTCTTGCACCGATATAAAGCTACACAATAGTTGAGTGCCCTATGGCTTACTTACTACTTATGCCACAAAAAAATGCACAGTTTTTGTGGATTAGGCCATGGAAACAAGGCCGCAACAAAAACTTAATTAATAAATAATGTAATGCCGAATATTGGAGCCATGCCTAAAAAAGTTTTAACCAGGGCAAAATAATACCTACAGACTACCCGAGTTTCTTCAAAAGGGTTAGAAAGTACATTGAAAGGATAATCCTGTCGGCGAGGCGAGCAAATCATGCTATAGAATCTATATTCTATCCGTAGTTTGTTTTACGCTTCCCCTCTTTCTTTAGACGACGAAATCTGCTTGTCATATTAAAACAGTAAGACCTTGTCCAGAAAGGGCGAATTCGTTGTGAATCTCTCGCGCGTAATACGCGCGTACGTTGCGTCCTGAAGGAGCGTACCAACGTGTGGGCATTCGGGCAACTCCGTACTAAATTTGGCCGCTCCATGTCCCTTAGGCTTAACACGCACCGCGATTTTTACGCGAAACCAAAGATCAGACAATATTCCTACACATAAATGTTTATTTGTCTATTTGGCCGATATGACCACATCAATGTTAACTATGCGACGACACATCCGAACTTGCGGATGATTCGTCGCCTTACAATTTTAAAAGGGTAACGTTTCATCCGCGGATGAAATATTTTGCGGATGAGTTGCCACCTGAGTCTTTTTTTTCCGCAGTGCTTGCAGCTTCATACATTGCCATAGGTCACAGAATGGGCGGAAAAAATTCGAGCTGATAAAAATTGCAGTGCGTGCTATGCCTTAATAAGTGAACTCGCTCTAAAATTCGCGCGTAAAGTGGACGCAGCAAGGCGTTTCTAGTATCTCCGCATTAGGCGCGAGTCGAGAGTTTGGCGAAGTGCACGCCCATATTTTGAATTCGCGCGATGCTTGTGGGCGCGACATATTGGCGCCCAGTACCTCGCCAACGCGCACCCGACTATGCTAAAGAAGTTGGCAGATGATACTAAATAAGTGCCATTGAGCAACGCGGTGGCAAACGCCACTAGTTAGTGCTATCCATCACCCTGATGGCAGATGGGAATAAAGGAAGGTGGCAGATGACACAAAATAAGTACCTACCATTGACCACCGGGGTGGCAAGCTCGAACGTGGTAGATGGGCATAAACCAATTCTTTACTTCTGGACAAGGTTTTAGGTGTTAGGTGTGGTGTTGCTTTTTAACACGCTTTTATTAGCTAGGTATGTATGTATCTATGTATCAATGTAACGGAATCTATGAACGTGATTTTCACCCACTTCAAAACGTCGGATTGATTTGAAATTTTGCACACTTATCAAGTACCGATGGCAATGCAATTATTTAAATAGTTTGTCTCATTATCCTTACCAGGATCTTCAGGATTAACGACTTTTTTGTTCAATTTACCATTAAAGCGTGATTTTTAGTTTTTAGAACTACAATTTATTTAGATTTAATACAGACAAAACATTCCTGTATTTTTAAAATAAGAATGGCGAACGCATCTACCTACATCGTATACACAAAAAGTTTTTTACCAGAACATCATTGTACGCCAAATAAAAAAACCATTAGTAGTAAAAAAAACATCACGCTATTTTTGACCTAGCTCCCCGTTCCAGAAAAATCGTCTATCTCAATAAGCGCTGACGCTCACAAAAAGTACCAAATTGACCTTTAGACTCCTCATTCACCTGTGATCCAACACAAATCACCTCATTCAAGTACATTCGAGTCTATTGTCAGTCATTTGTGAGGCGATCTCGGGTTAACAACGAATGTCCGTGTGTCCGGCTTTTATTCAATTTAGTACACGGAACGTAATGATACGGGGGACAAAGAACTGTTCTTTGTGAGCAGATAAAAGGAACTGTGATATGTGTTTTGGACATCATTAATGTGTCTTGGTTATCGCGTGATTCAGCCCATTTATTGGGAATTCAGTTACATCATATGCCAAGCTTAATAAAGGCTTTTAGACGTGATATTCTATCAATGACATATCTATACCGATTGTCAAATAATAGGATAACTATTGATTGTACACCATAAACGCGAGCATATCGATAAAAAAAAAACAGATTTCAATTAGAAAAGGTCTAAAATGAAACGAGTACGAGACGTATTGGTTGTGCAAAACAATCCATACCTACTAATGGATCACACTAATATTATAAACGCGAAAGTTTGTGAGTGTGTATGTTTGTTACTTCTTCATGCTCAAACTACTAATTTGGCACAGAGATAGATTACAGTCAGAAAAGAAAAGAAAGAAAAGAAAGAAAAGGAAGAAAAGAAAGAAAAGGAAGAAAAGAAAGAAAAGAAAGAAAAGAAAGAAAAGAAAGAAAAGAAAGAAAAGAAAGAAAAGAAAGAACATAAGAAAGAAAAGAAAGAACATAAGAAAGAAAGAAAGAACATAAGAAATAAAGAAGAGAAAGAAAAGAAAGATATAAAATAAAAAGAAAGAAAATAAAGAAAAGAAAGAAAGGAAATAAAAGAAAGCAATTTAGTCTCTTTGGCACATACAATGTAGATACAATTAAAAGGGAACTTAATTTACTATATTAATTACTTTACTTATTACTTTACTTTTTTTATAGGATATTTTTTATCTCGGATGTTCAATTGGGATAATATGCGACATTCACGCAGGCGAAGCCGCTGGCAGAAGCTAGTCCATACTAATATTATAAATGCGACATTAACTCTGTCTGTCTATCTGTATGTTATTACCTTTTTACGCTTCAACCGCTGCTCCGATTTAGATGAATGTGTGGAGATAGTTTGAGACCCTGGAAAGGACATAGTTTAGTTTTTCGCCCGGCAATCATCTTTAAAGGGGTGGAAAGGAGGGTGGAAGTTTGTATTAGGAATAAATAGTTTCTTAAGTAAGGCGGCCCACACACCTACGATATTATTGCGCGATATAAATAAATAGGTTATTCGAAGTACTAATCACGCAAACGAAGTCGCGGGAAAAACTCCTTTTATATATTTCGAACTGTTTGGCTAAAACACGTTAAAACATTGCCTCTTTGCCTAGTGCCCGTGGACTATTTTCATAATTGGGGTTGACTACCAGTCTAAACATATTGTCAATATTTTGTTTATTACGTAGGGACTTGCCATTTAACCTCTACGACCCAATTAGGCTACATAACACCGATGTTCTAGGGTTAAACCAGCTGTCACATTTTAGGCCTTTTTTCAATACATAACTGCCACCGATATTATCTAAGAATATTTATGTTATTTTAAGGTTTTAATTGCCAACATATTTTTTGTAAAGGGCTTCTAAATTATGGAACAACACTACCATTCTATAAACATCACATTGTGAAAAATAAGAGAAGTAAGCTTGCAGTGATATTCCAACTGCAGAGCCATTCTGTAAACATTTTACCGTAAAAAAGTGGATTAATTATTGAGCTGTTTTTCCATCTGAAACTATATAAACTAATTTCCATCTGGATATAGAATTACATTTTTACAGAACAGACCGGTTGAATGGCTATCCAAACAAATACTGACCGCGACAAGTGCAGTTTAATCTCAGAAATCGATCAACCAGCTGTTATTAAGCCATAAATACCCTTTTATAAGAACGACCATGTTACGCAAGACGTCGAAATGTTCGCATGAACATTTTTGTTTCGTCGATCGATACCCTGTTTCGGCACAAATGTATCAAATATTGTAACCGTATGGACGGAAAGTATTATGCTAAACCTCTTTCTAGACCCGAATTTAGATGTGGGCTTGCCTATTGTTATTTTAGCCTGGTTAGACTGGTACCAATACAACGTGATTTTTATCATTATTCAAATTATATCCAGGCATTAAAAAACAGCTGATCAGTACATTTATTGTTTGCATAACGGAGCCTGCCTGCTGCACCGTATCATACCACGACCGTGCTAGGAACTGGTCTGGCAAAAAAAAATAGAATTTATGAGAATATGTCCACTACAAAACACTGTTCCGTCACCGACCAACACCGTCGAGTGCTATGTACGGAGTTAGATGATGTATGGTATGGTATGTTGTAGTGGGCAGACTCCTTAATTTGCCAAAATGAGCTGAACAGTTGTTTTTTAGGGTTTCGTACCCGAAGACGAAACATAATGCCTACCCCATCGAGTGGGGAATAGTTGTTTAGAACTTGTTGAGTAGATAAATACTGTTTTTTTTAAATGTTGTTATGCAAACGAATGAGAAGCCAATAAAATCAGTTTTTTTTTTTTTTTTGTACCGACGAATTTTTTAACTTTCCATTGACCTATGAACTTGAAATTTGGTGATAATGTTTATTATTAAGTATTTTTTTAAAAAAAATACCAATATTGATAACTCAAATAAAATCATTTTTCCTATTACAACTAACTTAATTTTGTGGTTTGTTACGGAACCCTAAATGTGCGAAGTTTGACACGCACTTGGCCGGGTTTTTTTAAGAGTAGTTTTTTGGCATACGTTGTGTTTTTGATTAATACCTAACGCATATCGAGCGAGCTATAATAGGGCGTGTGCCCTAATATAGCTAGCAAGGAGATAACTTCATGGGGTCGCCTTTTTAGAAATCGATAATGTGGACTAAATATAATGCTTAGAAAGAAAATCGGAGGAATTGTAAAGGAGATTGCCCATACACAGGCCCATTATAAGGTATCGTGTCTGAGATTTCAATATTATCCAATAATAGGATTTATATTTTGTGTTTTTTCCATCCGTGTCCTTTACTTTTTATTTACAGACAACAATAGATCAGGTTTCTTCACTTGGACATTTGTATGCACCTTATTGCATTGTAATAAGGGTTCATTTCAAGAACAGAAACATCGTTAATTCTCGTGAACCCCGCAAAATAAATAAAATAGTTTTCTAATTATGAATATAACGTGTTTTTTCTACAATATACAACCAAGTTCATCAAGATACAGCCATTTTTTCAAAGGGGCCCAAGTTCCCTTACAAATAATCATGATAGTAGACCTTAGATAAGAAAAGTAATTCCTGTGAGTTTCATAAAAAAGTAATATACCTATCTGATAGATAATCCATAAAGTAAGTTCAGAATAATTTCTATATTAAATAGCTTAGGGTGACAATCAATCTGTAAACTTGCTTGGTGATAGTTGAAATTAACATCTATACTAATAGGACGTGAATTTTTTTTATTTTTTTTTTGCTTGGTGAAATGCTCATGCATACTGCACTACCACGGGGAGATAGTGCAATTATGTGGGACTCTAACCCACTAAAACTCCACGGTGTCCTCCAGTGCCGCTTATGGCGGGAACACGGGCACGCGTTAGCACTCACCGCGAACCCGCCGCGGCTGTCCGTCACCGGACCCTCCTCGGGGGAGTACCCCCCATCACCGGCGCACCAGAACACACTGTACGCTGTGACCACCCCAGGGACCAATTCAGCACATGGGTGCCAGACGACCCCGTGTATGGCACCCTTGGTCCCACTGTGACGGGTCGAGGTCAATGGCCCCGCCACCTACCATTTTGCGGCCGCAGGGGATAGGGAGAGCGGCGCACCGCAATACCGGCACTCCTCTCCCGCCGCGGCCTCCAACCCTCAGCCGCGATATCGTATGGGACCTGGAAATCTCCATAAGACATCGCGGCCCGCCTCAGTTGCGATGTCGCCTGTTACCAAGCGGCACCGCAACCTACTAGTTGGCCGCTACGTCGTCGGCTTAATCGGCAAAAGCCCTGACGAGCGGCCCCTCCTCGGGTTCCTCTTCGCTCACCGTGGGTGACCAAGCCACGGTTACTGAGCCCCCCCGCCTCGACAAAGCGGGAACCCACCGGGGGGGTCCCTGACATACCTACAAGGTCCCTCTGCGAGACGCCGTGATAAGTGCTACGGGAAATATCAATTATTTTCTTTCTGACCATATCATCTTTATGGTATTCATGGCAGGTAAATGTGAGGTCAAACAATAACTGACCATGATCATTTAGATAAAATTCGTTGAATGTATAGTTTGAATAAGGATACCCATAAAAGCTAAGAGAGCTAAATAATCTTCAAACTCCATTAAACTGAAATAAACCCTAAATCTATCACGATGCAGTCCAAAATGTATTCGCATTTAGGTCTCGAACTTAATTACTGGGCTGTCATTACTTGAGTACGATTTCATTGCCTTCGAGATTATAATTTATAGTCTGTCTCAGATTCTTGACGCGCGTTAATGATCGAAGCCATTTGAGATTTAGGTACCCTTAATTAGGGCTAGATGTATTGATTGCTGAGATTGAGTCTGAGGTCTTAATTAGAGTTATTGTGTATCTGATGGACCTCTGCCTTTCATTAGAGGTGACCTTTCATTAATATTTAATTAATTTTATCTACACTCACAACGTAATGTGGAACTATAAGTTCCAAATATGAATTAAAAAAATATTGTATCAACACGTTCTTTTTTTTTGTGAATATGTAAAAACCATTGCAGTGAAATATTTGTCTTCGATTTTCAAACATCTGCATCATAAAGCCAAATGAGAAAAAAAAAACTGCTTCATAAAATAATTTTGTAATTTTTATAGCAGTTTTACTTTTTAATTTGTTGGCGCGTGGGTGCATTGACATGTAGAAAAATAGTGTCATTATCTATGGATGCGCGCGCTGCGCTGTCATGCGCAGTGAGAATTTAAATTGCTTGCCATACCACATATTGTTTGCGTTTCCACTTTTGTTTTATTTCAACTGTATGGATGAAGATAAAATAGTGTATGCAACGGCATATAATTAGGTATTAAAACACTCGTGTGATAAACCCACACGCGTGTTTTAATAACCCCTATTATATAACCGTTACATAAACTACTATTAGGTGATGACAAATATTATGATCACATATGAAAAAAATAAAGCATAAGCAAGTTATTAAAGCACTAAACCCATACGCACTAAACGTTTTGAGAATACTTTTATTATGCGTAAAGCAATTTTTTTTTTTTTTTTTTTGTGAAATCATCCTATGACTTCTCCCGCTCTGGGCGAGGCGGGAGGGCGTGTCAGACTTTTACTGACTAAAACCCACCCGTGTTCCTTCAGTTGCTTGAGCCAGGGCCGCGGTAACTCTTTTTCAAATTTATCCGATTATGCGTACAGACAGCTAAGGAGTGGAATTCCCTGCCGGAGTCTGTGTTTCCCGATAGCTACAACCTAGGGGTCTTTATGTCAAGAGTGAATAGGTTACTTCTAGGCAAGCGTGCTCCATCATCGACCACATCATCGCTTACCATCAGGTGAGATGGTGGTCAAGCGCGAGCCTATACAAGATAAAAAAAAAAAAAATTGTACGGTCGATTTCTCAACCTGTATTATCATCGCACCCCTGAGTACAAGTCTCCCCCGTTGCCTTCACTCTTCCCGGTGTCATACGTACTCTATCCAATTTTTCGTAAACATTTATCTAAGTTGTCATGCCAGAGTAGCCTAAACCTCCATCAGTGACGATGCCCGACTTGGTTCACCCATATAGGTAATTATGTTATGTGTAAATAACACACAGATCACACACTGACATACAGTATAAGTAGTACGCGACTCCAATTACTGGAATGCGGGTCACCTGTTAATTCGGTACAGTCTCGTCGCTGTTAAATTAATTTCGGACGATTTATTATCACATAATAAAATGTATGATTATCGGTATGTGTGAGTATCTTATATGAGTTTTTACCTGACTGTCGAAGGAGTGTTATGTTTTTACAACCATGGTTTTTTTATTGTCAACTTTACTTACCTCAACATTTATTTCTTAAACTAAGTAAATAATTGCTAAAAAAACACCAATTAGACTAAATAAGTTACCTTAATACCCGCGCATTTCTCAAAACTTTCTTCGGAAAAAAATACTCAAGTTTACTAAATCAATCAACTCTAATTCTGAAAGAACTTCTGAGACTTTAAATGAAAATGTTTTCAGAATTTAACTTTAATTTCTTAATAATTACTTCGCATTGTTCATCCACTGATCTGTTTGTTTGAGAAATTGAGGGAGCCTTTGTTTGTACTAGAATTACCTAGATGAAATTGGGCTGAAACTTTTGCAGTTAACTTTTACCTTTGACAAAGTCTAGTACATGGCACTACGGGGCCTAGACAAATAAAAGTCGCCTAATAAAGAGGCTGAAACTCATTGGCAAATACATCACCGATAATTACTTTTTGTTGGTGTTATAGAAAATAACGATTTAGATGTTTATCACATTTATTGTGTCTATAATTTTATGTCGTAGAAAAGGTAATATAAATATAGGCACTTTGTCTACAAGGAAATCTTGTTTATGTAGCGTTCAAAGTTACGCTTTAGTGTCCTGCTAAATAAATACTTTTTACCGATTGCAAAATAAAAAAACGGAAGTTATTAATTCGACACGTAGTAAGTGTGTAATATTGTTGGAATTAGACAATATTCACATATGTTACTCTATGTAAGCTTCTAAACACGTTTGCCAAATTTCACAAGTGTATGTATGTATGTTTGTTTGTGTAATCTCGTTTTACACTTTTTAAATTTCTTACGTCTTATTGTCGGGCCTACGTTGTCCCCCCATATCCAAGTACTAATGCTGTAACATGGAAATATTGTAAAACGAAACCATTTTTAAAAGAGTAACCATGGAGTTTCTTGCCGGTTCTTCTGCATAGCCTTTTGTCGACGTTTTATAAGTGCCCATGTAGGCCTATGTAATATTTTATTTTTTTTATTTTGATTTTATGTATGTTTGTCCACGCATATCTCCGAAACTAGTAACAGGATAATAATCATTCTTTTGTTGTTGGTTTAGGTATCTCTCAACTTAGGGAACAGTACATGTTTCATCAAAATCGGTTCAGCAGTTTTCAAGATATGGAACATACAACTGAACTCCTTAACGATCGAACGAACAGCACGAATGTGTAAATTAAGTTATTATGGGTATTTTGTTAGTCCTTTAGGTACCCTATTAACTTGCACACTTTTTAGTGATGGAGTACCTAAACTAAAAAAATAAAAACTTTTTCACAAAATATTAACCGACTTTCAAAGCAAATCACCAAAAAGAGCAAAAATAACTTTCGTTTCGAAAATCGGTGTCGCAAAATGACAAAACAAATAGCTACCATAGACACCGACTTCCGAAACGAAAAGTTGAAAGTCGGTAAATTTTTTGTGCTAAGTTTTGATTCTGTACTTATTATTTTATTTCTTTGTTTAATGCGTTTCTATATTTTGTCATATTATAAACGTGAAAGCCTATGTATCTGGCTGATTAGATGTTTCTTTATCAATAACATCTCAACAACTGTACGGTTTTGCAAGAAATTGGTACTAGAGTACACCATGGACTATTGTAAAACATTATTTTTTTAAAAGAGTAAGTATGGATTTTCTTGTGCATTCTTCTCCATAACAAGCTACTTTTCCGAATGCACGGTAGAATCAATTTTTATTACTTGTAAATTTTAATTGTTGACGTTCAAAAGTGCTGCTTAGTGACCTAATTGAATAAATACATTTGATTTGATTTGACTGGACTTTTCTCTCTCTGGAGCCCCCAGACTCAGAAAAAATATCCAATGTATTGCAATTGGATATTTTGGGCCTGAAGTAATACGTTGCTGCTGGCAAAAGCTTGTCTAATCTATATTTTTCTCCCTAATCTATTATAATGTGGGTCGTGCGTAATGAAGATAGATTAAAGATTATGTATGTCACACCCAATTAGTTAATAAACATAATTCCTCCGCAATATTCGGTAATCAATACTTCCACGTGAGTAAAACTGTGAACAAAATGAATTCAGACAATTACGAGTATACGCCACAGGGAGTGAATTAATATTCTCGTATTTACCATCAAGAATATTACGTAGGGTTTATTGAAACGGATAGATATCGATGTTACTAAAGAAGCGTGTTAAAGCGTGTTGGGGACAGACTGAGTTAAAAATGGCTTGCGGCAGTCACTCATCCGCTTCCTGCCTTTGTCATATGTTACTTGGGGTCGTCGCAACGCAACTCGTTTTCTTCACCACTGTGTTCTGTCCACCGTCATGCTATCACTGACTCCCTTTTCTTTCATATCACTCCTCATATAGTCCATCTACTTGAGGCTGACTATCCTTTAGTAAAAACTACGATAATCCGCATTCTCGTGGGTCCGCGCCCACTCGACCCGCTTAGACTCGACCCAAAGAATAATTACCAGATTTTTTACTACCAATTCAGTGCCAATCAAGGTGATATTTTAATTCTAAATAACTTAATAAGTTATTATACATCGAATATTTAATAATTTGTACTGAATTGAAAACTGTAATTTTTTTATTGTTTTGGTTTTACTTCAATTAGTTTATTTTTAATTGTTGATTTTTGTATTGCTGAAAACTTTAGTCTTTTATTTTTATTTGCTTCACTTATGCACAGCTTGGAGTAACTAAACGTGGCCCAATCAATTTGTAAGCACCAGAGAGGGCGGAACAAGTATACGTTCTCAGTACGCTCGTTTTTATTAATTTTTATTTTATTTAATTAATTTTTGAATTTGTTTGATTTTATTTTGATTTATAATTTGTTTCAGTTTGATTTATTTTTGATAAATTTTAACTCAACTACCATTTCATTTGATCTTTATTTAATCATGTTTTACTTTTAACTTATTTCGATTTCATTTTTGATTTATTTAATAATTTGCTGTGATTGGAATCAATTGTAATTTGATTTTAATTTTATTTATGATTTTATTTTGTTTCAATTTTAATTTTTGATTTTTTGTTACTTATAAGATCTGTTAGCGGTTAAAAATTTATTTTATATTTTCTTGAATTCTTTATATAATTTATAAATAATAAGTGTTTTTATAATGTGCATGTAAGATTCACATCTAGTAGGTGTCAATCAGACTTATTTTGTTGTACATATTTTTTTTGCATACTCGATTGTACATCAGTTTTGTGAATTACAAATAAAAAAAATAAAAAAATAAAAAAAAAAACTACACGTCAATGAGAAAAGTAGAACTGTCAAAATTCAAATTGTTACCGTGAACGATGATTATACAAATGGACAGACCAAGTACACTCCCACTACGTAGATTTACCTACCTTGAGCACGTACAACTTAGGATCCTCATTCATAATGCGCGCATCTTGGGAGTAGAATTCCCCTCACATAGGTACTTGGCTACCTCGAGTGCATACCTACCTACTTAACTGGTCAAGAAATGCTCAGGAATTTCCTTATGCTAGGAATATATTGAACGAGTCAAGTTAGGACTGCTTGAAATATATTTTGTCTGGTCCGCTTTTGCTTCATTAGCCACAAGAATGTGTCTTAACTACGATGGGAAAGGTCGAATGCATGAGATCCTTTAGAATCTTTTCGTTGTGTATTTTTGGTAAAATTCTTAAACGATTCTACACGTTCATAATTATGCTAAGTACACCAAGGGCGTTAGAGAGATCAAACTGAATCTGTAATGAACGGATTCAAAAATTGGCTAGAGATGGCAACATAGAGAGAAACATCCAAAAAGTTTGAGGTGAGAATTTTATCCGGCAGTACGAGAGCGAAGGTAATTAAAATAAAATTTAAACCAGTTTTTTTCGTATTTTTCTTAGCAAACCCTTTCATTTGATACCCATATCATGGCAGTACACAAAAAATAACTAGTCCACCATCTTGGGCCGTAAATACTTACAATGCAAGTTAAAAATAAAAAAGGCTGTAATTAAAATTGAAAACCCCCTATACAAATAACTCTAAAAAGAAAAAAATATGCCTCGAACTCGCGTCGGGGAACCGCTAACGTTTACAGCAATTTATTTTATTGACTTAGCGGTTAGCGTATAGTGTATTACGTATAGTGTATTTTACCATTTATTTATTTCTGAATAAAGATTTATTAGTATTTTTTATTTATTTATGTAATACTTCATGCACACAAATGTACAGAGGCGGACTTAATGCCTTAGGCATTTTCTACCAGTCGACCTTTGGGTGATGCAGAGACAAATAGTGGTAGGTGCAATATATTGAGTAAAGCAAATCGCGTTTATATAAAACGTATACCGTATACGTATACTATAAATACCATATATACTCAAATAATAAACTAAATACATAAATATACCATAAAAGTAATAGATAAATAATTGAAAACATTAGCGCTGTGTTTACCTATTTATTTTTCTACACATCATTCCTACCTAAATTTTTAAAACTTTCTTCAAAAACAAATCATAAAAAAACATTACAAAACATAAAAACAATGTTGTCCGCCGGTGTCGGGAGCACGGTCCAAGCTACCGGTGGTTAGGACTCCAGAGACAGGTATCTCCTCACAATGCGAGCCGTATCGAGGAGTACATGCCTTTTGAATCAGGCCCTTGATCTAACCACAATGACAGCCTCGACAGATGCTCTTGGCCATCAGACCGTTGACCGTAACGAAAATCGGAACAATGACCGCATTTTTTTTTAGTTTCTCGGGACCCTAGTTCCGGGCCTTTAAAAGGCGTACGCCGCCGATTATATCTATCTTAGTCTGGCCCCTCAACTTAGGCATGGTGCGGCTAACGTAAAATTTACCGGCACAGACTTTTTTATTTATTTTTTTGCTTGGAGAAATGCTCATGCATACTGCACTACCACGGGGAGATAGTGCAGTTATGTGGGACTCTAACCCACTAAAACTCCACGGTGTCCTCCTTTGCCGCTTATGGCGGGAACACGGGCACGCGTTAGCACTCACCGCGAACCCGCCGCAGCTGTCCGTTGCCGGACCCTCCTCCGGGGAGTACCCCCCATCACCGGCGCACCAGAACACACTGTACACCGTGACCACCCCAGGGACCAATTCAGCACATGGGTGCAAGACGACCCCGTGTATGGCACCCTTGGTCCCACTGTGACGAGGGATCATTGAAGCGCGCAAGCCCCAATACGACATCAACATAGAGATACTGCGGTGGATTATGATTTATTACTATTATGCTCGTAGTATGGATCTACGAAACAATTCACGAGAGAACGTTATCAAATTACAAACCTACGTATCAATAACATTGAACTAAAGCGATTCCTCCCACTCATATCAAGTCAGGGTATATGTATATCATCTGATATATTTAATTATTCGCAGACCTTATTGTATTTTCTACAGAGTATCAAGACGTCGAATGACCACTGCTAGAAAGGGCAGTATCATAACTTTCCTTATGAACAAAGCGTGTAACGTTGTAGTGAGTGTCACCGTATACTTATATACAGGTTGCAAAAGTAGGCGTAGTCATACTAAAAAAAACGTCTATTTTTATAAATTAGCTTTTTCGTATTGTTATCATACAAACCCTTTCATTTGATACCTATGGCACTGCTAAAAAAATAAAGAGTGCGCCAACTTGGGCCGTACGCCATATTGGATTAAGAATAACGTCATTTAGCTAACCATGCATTGTCATCCAAACTAACCGTGTATGCAAAATTTAATCTTAATAGGTGGAGGTTAACTGCTTTAAAATTCAGTTGCAAAATTTAACCCGAACACACTTATCACTTATTACATAGCAAGTTAAATAAAAGCTTGTAATATGGCCACATATTTCAGTAACTCTCTGTAGAAAATGAATAATATTAGTAATGATTACTTTAATCAATGCTGGCGTGGCTTTTACGAGTTCTGTAGTATTTTCCTTGTAGGCGACTTTTAGACGACATAAAATACTAATGACGTTTACTAAGATACCTACTGAATCTTCTAAGGAACTTCTCTTTCTCAGAACTCAAAATTCCTCTATGATCTATCAAATTTAATAATCTCTCAGTGCCCATTAATTTTAGTCTTCATACAAAGGCAGTTTATCTCTTAACAAGATAGAAATCTCGTTCTTGATTAAATAAAGTTGTTCTAAGAAATGAGGCGATGCTATCACAATATTAGTCGAACAAATATTTGATCTAATGATTAGAAAAATCGAGTTTGAAAGGGTTTAGCGGGGAGCGCTGGTTATCGATTATGGTCTGAGCTTGCTACCTGATAACAAAATATCCTGAGGTATTAGATACTAATAATGGAATATTGCATTGTGAAATGATTATATCATCATCTGCCTAGCTTTTTGCCCAACTATATTGGGGTCGGCTTCCAGTCTTACCGGATTCAGCTAAGTACCAGTATTTTACATGGGGCGACTAACACGGTACCTCTTGGCAAGACTGGTGTCAGATCACAAGCTTCTGACTACCCGTAACGACTGCCAAAGATCTTCAAATGACAGCCGGGACCAACTGCTTAACATGCTTTCCGAGGCACGGAGGAAACTCGGTATATTGAAATGGTCACCCATCCACGGAGCGACCTTGTCAAGCGTTGCTTAACCTTGATGATCGACCCGTGCGGCTGTTATTATTTAGCCACGAGCTCAAATATTCTTAAAAATATGTAGATTTTTTATCAGTTTCCGTTGTTGCAAGATGCATAGAAATTGCTCTAAACAATAATAACATATATTCGTACGACGCGTTACAACATCGCTGTCGCCACGGTTGCGAACTTTAAGAATCCCACTGACAGATGCGAACCTGTTAGTGGGATCCTTAACTTAGACTGAAAGTGAACCCAAATCTAGTTAAGAAAAACCTAGTCCCTATTAGAAATATCGAAAAACTATCAAGCTATAGAAATGCCTGGTAGGGGGTCCCAATAATACCTCTATACGTAACCGTTTTAGTCCGGACGAGAGCAATTTTTCGGCCAGCGCCGAATCTTCGGCCTTTTTATCGTTTGAACCGAGGACGACGTTCGGATACTTTTGTTATTTGCCGACAGAGATCGTTGGCAAGAGTTATGCATTTGTTTTTTGCGTAGAATTCGACGGGACTTCGATGTTTCTGTTCGTCCTAATTTCTGGCAGTTTCGGGAATTATTTTCGGTGTTTTCGCCGGGGAACGTAATTTAGAACATAGAAAGAGCTGAGTTACTAAAAAAATAGCAATCGTGTTTACTTTTCCTTTGAACTGAAGTAGCAAAAATATTGACGTAAATATGGACAGCCATATTTACGCCTTTCTAGGTACAAGGGAACCTTTTATTGACTTTTGCTTAAACAACTACGTAAACCAACCCTTTTATTCAAATAAACGCTGTCCTAAGGCTGTTCGCGTTCTCCTAAAGAAACACGGAAGCCGAATACGGATTCTGATTAATCGGCCCTACTCTAGTAACAACATTACACGGTACACCTTGTTGAAATTCCCCGCACTGAGGTCTCCGGGACGTATGTATTGGACGTGAAACGAATTTATTAATGTAGTTGCCACGTATTTTTTATTTTAATATATATTTTTTCGGTGACAAACTTTTTCGTTTATCCCCCGGGGGTTACGGGGGAAGAATATTAATGCATTCATCTTTAGGGAAGTGGATCAGTAGTGATGCGGCTTATCGCTGTATTCGGTGACATTTTATTTTGCTTTATTATTCTCCTTTCGTTATAAGGCATCCGGTGAACGTGATAAGGGATCTAATCCTTTTGTTTAGGCCATAATAATTCTAGCCCTTTCGTGCAGAGAGGCGCTGTAGAACGTAACTTATGGATCACTCTAGAAAGGTTCTGGGCGTGCATCCAAGGGTTCCGTTGACCCTTGTCAGGGCCAAAACCTCTAGAAAGCTGTCACTTGTTAAGTTTTCCGGCGCGTGGTCGCTTCTCCTTTATTTTCCATTTTCGCTTACCTACATCAAAATAAAATTAGCATCTTAATCTTGCCTCTTGGGTTTGATACTTTAAAGAGGGCATAATCTAATATTATTTATGCGAGTAGGAGCGTTCTTTGATGTCGGAATTCAATTGGTTGGCAAATTACTTAATCGAGAAGCCATTTTGAGCGTCAAGCTGCTAATTGCTGTGCTGGGTCCCCCAATAATTGTTAGGCATGTAATTAGCAAATTGTTGGCGTCGGGAATTCTTCGCAAAAATTGGGATATTGTTAACACTCGTTCTTTGTTCGGTGTGTAACGTTATTAAGTCATTATAAGCCAATTAAGGGCGTGTTGTTATATCAGCGAAAGAAAGTTATTAACATTATTGTATGCGTGTGGTATTTGTAAGTAATTGATTGTACTAAAGAGGATTAGTTCTTGGCAGAAGATGGATCATTTAAGGCCGTACCCTGACCAAAAAATCAGCATGAGATATAAGCATTCCTATTGGCCTAGCGGCACTAGTGGCGCATGAATTACGGTAGTGAATACGCCCAGATTTTAGAATAAAATCGATTTTATATATTGGTCTTTTGAAAAAAATTAAACTTACAAAATGTTCGTTATCAAATTGTCTATCCATTAGTGTTAGTATAAAAAAATATTAATGAACACTTTACGAGGAAATGCATGCTATCAATAATTATTTCACATTTTTATGGTTTTGTTGAAAGGAGATTAGTGACACAAATAACTCTTTAAAAAAAAAGTGTACTACCATTTTAGAATCAACATTATGTAGAAATTTAATGTATTTTTATTAAATGATATTTATTTTTAAATAAAGAGAAGATAGCTCTTAAAAACTGTACAAAATTCGACTAGCGCGGCGTTTTGTACGGGGAGGCGCCTTAAATGGCAATACGAATATTGTAGTAAGTATGACCGTAAAAGCGTGGATTAAGGTAATCCTCAAAGTGTTGTAAAACTTTTTACTTAAAATATGGGTCTGTGTCTTTTATTGTTTGGCCAATATCATACGTGATGGCAAGCTATAATCTAGTCGACGATGTGTAGCCCGCTTGCCTGGAAGTAACCAATTCGCTCTTCTTGAATCTAATGTAAACTTTTTGTCATACAAACAGACATGACAGAATTATTAGAAATATCACAACTACAGATCGACAACGACGTCAGACGACACGGTTGGCGCAATGACCGAGCGATCGGCTGCTGCGGAAAAATATTTGTATGGCCTACAGATAGTTGTTCCGGATCTAGATGTCTTGTGTATGTGAGTTTAATTGTGTGAAACGCACCCATGATCATCATCATCATCACCATTTCAGCCGAAAGATGTCCACTGCTGGACATAGGCCTCGCCATGCGTCGCCACACTGATCGGTCCAGTGCATTTCTCATCCACCGGACGCCCGCAGCCTTGACCAGGTCGTCTCTCCATCTACAGGGAGGCCTTCCAACGATACTGGCAGAAATTCCTAGTGTGGGGTAACGTTTATGATGAAAATGATCCATAAAAGATCAATAACTATCCAAGCATTGCTTCCATTTCCACTATCTATATGACACAAGCCCCTACAATTACACATCTATTTTGTCCAGTAGGTACGTATCTATATCCTATTTATAATCAGCTGAGTATTGTCCGAGGCACCCGGTATATCACAATCAATCCACGACGACGTGTGATTCTCCCTTATCAACAAGGCTATTATTAGGGAATAAGGGGATATTGTGTTAGTGATAAGGATCGGACAGTGCCCCTGGATGTGATTGGCTGTAATGACCTGAAAATAATGTTGTATTGTGGTGTGTTTATCAATTATTTTGTCGTTTGTGGTGATAGCGGGTTTTGTTGAGGTTTTTTCATATTGTTAAAAGAAGTAAATATCATCATCATGGCTGTTTTGAGGTGTACCTATACCAAGTTAATTTTCAATGAAAAAAAATTTGCTGTTCAGTACATTTTTGCCCGCATTAATTCGGCAAATTGTACAGAACGACAGATTTTTTACTCTTTTTTGGTAGTTGATTTTAGCATAAATCGTTCTTTGATTGATACGAGTATCTTATTCCAGGAAATCATTTGGCTGGGCACTGAAAATTAACCTGGTATAGAGTACTATTATTAGGCGAAAGTTTGTGAGTGTGTGTGTGTGTGTTTGTATGTTTGTTACTTCTTCACGTTCAAACGGCTGGCCAGGTCTGGATGAAATTTGGCACAGAGATAGATTATTGTCAAGAATAGCACATAGGTTTTTCCCAGGAATATATTCTCTCAGGATAATTTTCAACTTTGACGCGGCGAAGCCGCTGGTAGAAGTTAGTATAATCGCACTAATATTGTAAAAGCGAATTAACAAAATTTGCATAATGGAAATCTGAAACCAACAAGACGAAGATAAAAGGTACAACTTGTATTACACATTTTGATAAGGATATGCCCAGTATTCTCTAAAGCCTCGTAAATATACAGTAAATCGATTCGAACACGATTACTTCTCATGTCAAGTCTCCTAGGATCTGATGACATGTTTACCGCCTACAGAATAGTTGTTCCGGTTGTGCGTCGAGTTACACAGGGGGGCGAGCACGGCCTACTGTGACAGGCTTGAGTCATACATGTTTATCACAGTTTGGGAGCAAAAACCGTGATAAAATGCGTGAGAGAAGAGGCCGTGCAGAATACTTGTACCGGCTGTGCGTCAAGTTACTATGATTGAATACAATCTGAAAAATACTACTGTGAGTTTTATTTATATAGGATGTTGTATATCACATTTTGTATTTTGTGTTGTGTAGTTTAGTCGGTAGGTACCCACGTGGATTACTTCCAAATATAAATTCTTCCAGTCGTAAATAAACTTATTTCTTCTATAAATCTTTCTTTCAGTTTTCTCCTGCACACACAGCGCGATTGTTAAACGTCTCCTGGGTTTAACTCCTAAGTCGGGCAAAAGTGTTATTGTGCTTTTCCACTAGGAATCTCTCTTCACTTTGGCACACACACACTTGTGTACTATAATATATCTCGCATCGTTGACTGGTCTCCGCAGAGATTGGCAACCATGATCGCAATTTGGTAATGAAGATGATGACAAAATAGTAGTTTATGCAATGGTCATATAATAGGGGTCATTTAAACCCGAGCGTGGGTTAAGCATGAGGCGAAGCCGAATGTGACAATAATAACACGCGAGTGTTTTAATACCTAATTATATGCTGTTGAATACACTATTTTATCTTCACTCATACAGTTGAAATAAAACAAAAGTGGAAACAGAAAAATATGTGGTATGGCCGGCAATTTCGATTCTCATTGTGCATGACTGCACAGCGGGTGCATCCATGGATAAAAAAAATAAAAACCTTTATTTAGTATTTTTCTTGTGATTCTTGCTTAAATCTCGTAGTCATGGTATAACATATAGTATGCAACTCTTGAATAAAACGAATTTATATCGAGGGCCATGAATCACTCGCATCGCTCAGGATTCTAACACTTGAATCACTCGCTATGCTCGTGATTCAATTGTCAGAATCCTTTACTTGCTCGTGGTTCATCTATGGCCCTCGCTTTAAAACCGTCCTTTATTCACTAGTTGCATAATATACTATTTTTTTTAATTTTACCTATCCACGAATATAAAGTACGTGTTTATGCAATATTTTTTGAATTCATATTTGGAACATTATGCTACACTTACACTCACAAAGTGTAGATAAAATAATTTATAAACTCATTCTCCTCTCATAATAAGTTTTGATACTTTTTTAATCTAGTCCCATTACTGGATGTATAACTTCTTTTCTTTGTGTTAAAAATTGTTGCTTATATTTTATATTTATTTTGTACTACTCGGCAAAAAGCTTTCCAACGTTTGCCTATTTGGGTTAAAGTCATGGGTTCAAATCCGGGCAAGTACCAATGTGACTTTTTCAAATTAATATATACTTTCCAAGTTTATCTTGGACATCGCTGATAACTTATAAACAATAATAAATCTGTAGAAAAGCTGTTTTTGTACGTCGAAAATATTTCCAAAAAAATTGCCAGGGTGTTAAAGGATAACCAACAAAACCCATTTGCAGCATTTTTGGCTTTTTGTCTGTTTAGTTGTGCACGCATCATGTAAAATGTACGAAACCAATGTAAGTAACTTATGTACATAAAAATTGTGCGTAACTTGAAATATTACTTAGTTTTAGTTTTTGTTCAATCGGTTCACTTTATCAAAAGTTAGATGTTTAAAGTATTCAAGAAGTAAAATATCACAACACACGCAATTCAGATACTCGGACAGTTGAACTCCATATTCGATAGATGCCGTTGTGCATTTGAAGTCATTTTCTGAATGGTGGTAAGATTCTCCGCGGAAGAACCACAGTAGAAAAAAATGGTAGATAACCCTACCTGCCTTTTTAGGTAGCAAGGTAAGTAGGGTAAGTAGGGTATACCTACCGGTAAGTAGGATAGGTATGTAGGTCTAGGTTAGTAGGTGGCAGTTGACAGGAGCGAAACCGCAGGCACAGCTAGTAGTTAATATAAGTCTGAATTAACCAACCCGCATTGAGCAAGCGTGGGTACCTATAGAGGTACCCACGCTTGCTCAATGCAACCCGCCTAGAAAAAATAATTCACTCACCAAGACACGAGAAGTTGATTGATGTACAAGTTTATGGTAAGAAAAAGTTGTGCAGCGGTGAGTGGTACAAGACGAATCGATTATCTCAGACGAGTGAGCGATTAGGTTAACAAGCTTGTAAGAGTATTTTCACCGAATTTGGTGGATGTTAGGGCGGAAATGTCAGGGTAATATTTTAGTAAATAGATTGGGAAATTGTTTGCGGTATGTAACAAACATTCACATCTCATGCAACATCTAAGATGTTGCATGAGATGTGAATGTTTGTTTGCGGTATATTTGTGTTTCATGAGTATTTTTGTCGGCTTCCTTTAAAGGATATTCGTTTTATGGTAGGAATAAAATTTAAGTGTACCTAAGTAATGTGTTATCCAGTTAGTGGGTTTTCGAGTCCCAATTCCAAATTAATTTGAGTAAAGGCAAAGAAAAAATTATAGTAATTTGTACACTTCGAGACGCCATGTTTAAAAAATATTGTAAAACTACAAGAAGATTTTTTGCAAAGGGTAAAAACGGGACCCTATTACTAAGACTCACCAGGCAGTATCTCATAAACGGGTGTGTTACGTGACTTAGAAAAGTGTAACACCGAATAACACGTCGCCGTAAGTTTACTAATACGAAACACTTAACAACGAATGCACGCTACCACGAAAAACTTAACGCCGTAGCCATGCGATCCCGAATAACCAAATCTCTAACTCACCAATTCGAATCACTTCACAACAAATGCGCGCTTCAACGAAAAACTTATCGCCGAAACCACGCGACCACGCTTAACCAAACCTCTAACAAAAAGTCACCAATTAATTATTTAAGAGCGCATTTTTTTTCAAAGAAAAGGCTAAATTATTTCAAATAATTATATTTTTACATGGGAAAAAATATTACCTAAAACAGTTTTTTTGTCTCTGAGACAATCCAATAACCCAAAATGTATACATGCAAATGTAAAATTACTTCTTTAGGGCTTATTAGACCTCCTGAGGTATTTTATATATAACTCCTTTTAGACCTATTACAGTATTTAAGACTACAAGAATGTATATAGCATACCTCAGGAGGTCTTTTAATCCCTAAAACAAGTAATTTTACATTTGCATGTATACATTTTGGGTTATTGGATTGTCTCAGAGACAAAAAAACTGTTTTAGGTAATATTTTTTCCCATGTAAAAATATAACTATTTGAAATAATTTAGCCTTTTCTTTGAAAAAAATGCGCTCTTAAATAATTAATTAGTGACTTTTTGTTAGAGGTTTGGTTAAGCGTGGTCGCGTGGTTTCGGCGATAAGTTTTTCGTTGAAGCGCGCATTTGTTGTGAAGTGATTCGAATTGGTGAGTTAGAGATTTGGTTATTTGGGATCGCATGGCTACGGCGTTAAGTTTTTCGTGGTAGCGTGCATTCGTTGTTAAGTGTTTCGTATTAGTAAACTTACGGCGACGTGTTATTCGGTGTTACACTTTTCTAAGTCACGTAACACACCCCTCATAAACCGTGATAGCTAGAAAGTTGAAATCTTCACAGATGATGAATTTATGTTGCCACTATTAATAAAAAATACTAAAAACAGAATAAAATAAATATTTAAATGGGGCTCCCATACAATAAACGTGATTATTTTGCCGTTTTCCGGTAATGGTACGGAATCCTTCGTGCGCGAGTCCGACTCGCACTGGGCCGGTTTTTTCTTCGTTCGGCTCGTTTTCCTTGATCCAAATACATGTAGGTACATAGCAACAGTACCTATTAAAACCCGTCTTACGTCTATTGGATAGCCTGTTTTGATGACAGTACTAATATATTTCAGCCTTCAGGTATATAGTGTTTATGTAATATCTACATTGCAGTCTACCCAAATGCATTTGTAACTCATGTTTGGCAATAGCTTTCCGGAATGCTGTACTGAGGAACACCAAACATCAATTTGGTTGCTCCAGGTTTGAGCTGAGTTGAATATCTAATAGCGCTGTTTCTACAGCACATGCATAACCTATTTGGTGAATAGTGATAGTATACCTTACTGTGAAGGTTGTCTGTTGAAGGTAACCGCAACGTAGTATTATATTAACTGTGCATACACCATGAAGGCTGGCAGAAAAAAAGTTCAGGCTGGTTTTGAACACTCATTCGTATTTAGAATCGGTTTGAATTTTTGGAACGTGTCGATAGCTTAGTGCGGGGCAGACTTAATTTAGTCGTGTTAATGTCAAGACTTAATTTGATTATTACACTAATATTGTAAATTCGAAGGCGTGTATGTTTATGTTCAATCACGATGACAAGGTTAAACAGAAGTGTCTCAAGAAAAATTAAAAAAATTGGAACTTATTTATTACACACGTCATGAAAAAAGTACCTTTAAAAAAGTGAGGTACCAAAAACAACTTGAAAATACTTGAAATAGTTTTAGATGAGGTGTTCAACCTTTTGTTTTGCTCGTATACCCTTACACGTGCCTGTCTATATTTAGAGCAATAGATAATATATATATAAAGTTCTATTGCCAAGTACTTATTGCTTTTCATAATTATCTGCGGAACAGAGAACAGAAAAGAGATCTTGTTACAAAATCGCTTCTACGTAAAAGAAGAGCTACATTGTGAACGAATCCAAATTAAATGTTTGCTGCTAGAATCACATACATAAATGGTTTTTTGAAGGCAACACAAGTATTACTACTAAATTTTAAGTAAAAAAAAAACAAGTTCCTAACTCAAATACTGAAGCGAAACAAAAATTTTATCAATTAAAATTAATATAGCCAAAAGGGTGTGGCGGTAAAAATTACGCAAAAGTATGTAAATTAAACCTAATTAACAAGTAAATATGGGCTTTATTAATGAAGGCATAAGCGCTAAATTTAATTACCGTCGCACCCAAACGGCTAATATTATTTATTAAGTTTAATTTGGGTAATGGAGGGTAGCTTGAAAATTCCGACTAATCTTTGTATAATTTTGGCAAAACGTTATATTATGGGAAAGTTCTCTACATATCAGGTAGGTTAAAAGCCCAAATTTGTTTCATGATATTCTGATAGTGGGCGTAATAATACGGGCCTCTCTGCCTTACCGTTCGAAGATTACAAGTGTGATGTTATTTTATGTGATAGTGGATCATGTCATCAGTAAGAAAGACCCACTTAAGGCCGTACCCTGACCAAAAAATCAGCATGAGATACCAGCATTCCTATTGGCCTAGCAGCACTGTTGGCGCATGAATTACGATAGTGAATACGCCCAGATTTTAGAATAAAATCTTTATAAAATCGAATATTGGTCTTTTGAAAAAAATAAAACTTGCAAAATGTTCTTTATAAAATTGTCTATCCATTAGTGTTAGTATAAAAATAATTAATAAGCACTTTACGAGGAGATGCATGCTATTAATAATTATTTCACATTTTTATGGTTTTGTTGGAAGGAGATTAGTGACACATATACCTCTTTAAAAAAAAAGTGTACTACCATTTTAGAATCAATATTATGTAGAAATTTAATGTATTTTTATTAATTGTTTTTTTTTTTTTAAATAAAGAGTAGATAGCTCTTAAAAATGCACAAAATTCGACTAGCGCGGCGTTTTTCTCGGAGAGGCGCCTTAAAGTGATTTTCAAGGAGACTGACGATCTGGATAACTAAGCAAGAGTAGGACACCAGTGCCGGTAACCCAAAACCGGATAAAGTGAAGTATACTGAAAGAGACCTACACTCAGCATTGGAAGCGTACGGGCTAAAAAAGAGAAGTTAATCTCGAAAATGTTCAAAGTGACGGACTGTGGATTAACCTTTGAGTACAACAAAGTGAAATTTGTCACAAGAGCTATGCAGATTCTGCTTTTCTTACAAACCTACGACTACATTTTTCACGAGAGGCAATTAAACTGCTTAACTTGTATAAAGCGCAAGTTCGGTCATGCATGGAGTACTGCTCTCACCTCTAGGACGGATCTGCCAAATACCAGCTTGATGCACTTGAGTCGATTGACAGACGGGCCAAGAGGCTTATTGGCAAAGCGGCAGAGCCTCGAACATCGCCACCGAGTTGCCAGCCTGTCGGATTTTTATCGGTTACATTTCGGGGTGTGTGCGACGGAACTGCACAATTTGATTCCGCCTAGCCCTTTCTCTCATCGGACTACAAGACGTACGGCAATGCGCCATTGGTACATGGAGGACATCCCACCCATACGCACAAAGCGTATTGCTAATACTTGCATTGTGCGCATAGCTAAGGAGTGGAATACCAAGCCGGAGTCTTTGTTTCCTGATAGCTACAAGCTTGGGATCTTAAAGTCAAGAATTAATAGGTTCCTTCTAGACAAGCGCGCTTCATCGTAGACCAAATCATCGCTTACCATAAGGCGAGATAGCGAGCCTACAGTTAAATAAAAAAATTAAAAATCAGGCAGAAATTATTGTCACCGTTGTACTGAGAAGTGCGATGGCCTTTTTCCGCGAGCGTTTTTTCGAAAATCTATGGATGCTGCCGAATTTTCCAGTGATTGAATAAGAACACTTAAACAAAAATAAAGAAAAAAATACGATAAATGATAGAGCTAGGTCGGTAGCTCGATTGCTAAGTGCTGAAATATTTTCGTGAAAAAAGATGAATGAATCCATTTCAGGTAGAGTGGTATGAAAGATAAAATAAAATCATACGGTGGTCTTCACAAAGAAATTCAGTTGTCAGGTCGAAAAGTGCTATGGATATAAACATGTACTGACTCGTTGGTATAATGGACTCAATCGTGACTGTTCAGCAGTGGTAAGTCGTGGTCTTGGGATCAAATCCCGAGTCAGGCCAAGCGCTATTGACTATAATATTGGCCGCTATTATGTGGATCTGCTAAATACAATATGCATATAAGTAAGTTTTTTTTAGTCCATCCAAAGGTTGTCTGGTAGATATCGCTGTCAGCGATAAGACCGCCTTTGTACCCGTAGAAATAAGTTTTTCTTGAAAATGTGTATAATTTTATGGTGTACAATAAAGTATTATTCTAACATTAAAATTAAAAGCGGGATATTTAAAATATCCCGCTTTTAATGTTAATGTTAGTGTTAGTGACCATGACAGTTTAAAAAGTATTATTCTATTCTACATCTGGCAAAATGCAAGTATATCTGATCACTTCTGCGTACCCCTTAGGGAAATACAGGCGTAAAGTTTCGTTGAATAAACGAGAAGTAGAAATATTTTACCGACCCATTTCCGAGCACACCTTATGCCAAATTTCTCTGTACACCTCTGAACTTTCTAGCTGTGTCGTATCGAGTTTAAAATCGTATTTTAGTATTCGAAGGAAATCTCAAAAATACGTTCAGTGCATTCCGTAGTCCTGGCCGGAAGCCAGAGGATTCGCGAACTGTATATGAAAATTACGAATTTGGAACGACAAATAGCTTCTTGGTTGTCGTTTCCAATTCGTAAACGATCTTTAATATTTTCTCAATTGTTGAGCTGGATGTGAGGAAGATTAGTAGTTTTTCAACCGACTTCAATTCGACTGTATGTTTTTGTATGTTTGTTACGCGATAACTCCACCAATTATGAACTGATTTTGATGATTCTCTTTTTTGTGCTTCTCATGTGGTCCCATTTAATTTTGATCAAGATCTAACGAGTAGTTTTAATTCTTAATAATGCGTGTTTTCATGGTAATATAGGGTACAAAAACTACAAAGAGAAAAATAAAAAACTATTTAACAAAAAAAATTAACTGACTTCCAAAACACTAAAAAGTGAAAACTAAGTTTTATCTATACTAATATTACAAAGAGAAAGAGTTTGTGAGGTTGTAGGGGGTAATCTCTGGATCTACTGAACCGATTTAGATGAAATTTGGCATGGAGATAGTTTGAGATCCTAAACACTCGAGATAAGTCAGTCGAGCTACCAAATTGCTGATTGGGTAATATTTTTACCACGTCTAGAACTATTTTTAGTTCTTGTCGATACAAAAAAGATTGAGGGAAGACCGAAGGTGAATTATTACTAGATATATGCCTGTGGCTTCACCCCCGTGGCGTATCCCACAGGGACTTTATTTTTTCGAGATAAAATTTAGCCTATGACACTTAGTAAAATTCTGAATATCAGTGAATGCATTTTCGCAATTGGATCAGTATACTTTCACCCTCTTACTAATAAACACGGAATAAAGTTATACCAGGAATAACAAAGAAATAACCATACATTTTCATAGGTTTAAATTTGGGTAAACTTTATTCTGTACTAGCTGTTCCCCGCGACTTCGCTCCCGTGGACTAACCCACATGACCCGTTTTCGGGAATAAAAAATAGCCTATGTCACTCAGGAATAATGTAGCTTTCTATTGGTGAAAGAATTTTATAAATCGGTCCAGTAGTTTCGGAGCCTATTCGGTACAAACAAACATACAAACAAAAAATCTTTCCTCTTTATAATATTGGTAAAGATTTATTAGTACGAGGGTCAGAGATTACCTTCTACAAATATATAAAATATGTTTTTTACCTGACTGCAAGAAAAAGGGTTATGTTTTTCTTTTTCGCGCGTATCTTGTATGTTTGTAATATTTCTTTATTACCTCATATATTTCAAACAACTAGACGGATTTAAATTTCTGATTCGATCAGAAATTTAAATCCGTCTTGCGTGATCGAATCAGAAATTTAGAGATCCGCAAGAGAACCAGGGTAACCGAAATAGCCCAAAGAATTGCCAAACTTAAGTGGCAGTGGGCAGGGCACATTGCTCGCAGAACGGATGGCCGATGGGGCAGAAAGGTTCTGGAGTGGCGACCGCGAACCGGAAGACGTTGCGTTGGAAGGCCTCCCACCAGGTGGTCCGATGACCTGGTGAAGGTTGCGGGGATCCGCTGGTTGCGGGACGCACGAGACCGGTCAATGTGGCGACGCTTGGGGGAGGCCTATGTCCAGCAGTGGACGTCGGCTGATATGATGATGATGATGATGATGATGAGACGGATTTATATAACTAACACCTCGTTATCGAACTGATGATCTTGACAGCCAAAGTGTCCTTAGATAAGTGACGTCATAAAAAACAAACATGGCTAATATTTATGGAGGTCCCAATTTTTTTTCTTCCAAACCCGGGGACCTCTTTTTCGTGTGGGGTATCAAAAAGGAGGGTTTTTAGTGGTGGTTACAAAAATATATACCATGTTTAAAAGTAATTCGAAAACCACAGATAATATAATACTAGCATACAGATGCCTCATCCCATACAAAGAAACCGTGCTGACGTAACTAGCGTTTTTCATCTGATTATACCGATTATTTTTTGTAAATCGATCGCGTTCGGTTCCATTCCACGGCGATAGATAGATCACCATCTACATCCGTGGAAAGCAACGGAACGGAACCGAATGCGATCGATGTACAAAAAATAATCAGAATAATCAGTATAGAACGTCGGCACGGTTTTTTTGTATGGGATGAGACACCACTGTCGAAAACTAAAAGATGACTAAAAAGTAGTAAATAAAAAAAGTTTAGAAAATAAAAATTCCGACTGCTTATGAAGTGAACTAAAAAGAAGTAAACAAGAGGAAAATTATGCTGTGCAGTCGGAGGATATATATGGTTTTGGTCAGCTAGCTCGTGAATAATTTATCCTCCGACAGTAGAGCATGATTTTCTTCTTGTTTACATCTTTTTAATTCGCTTCTTAAGCAGTCGGCTTTTAAATTTTATTATTTTTGTTTTTATAATATTAAGTTTAGATTATGTTTTTAAACTGTCATGTTCACTAACAATTAACATTAGAAGCGGGATATTTACCATGTTTACTGTTTGTTACTGAAGTTTCAGTTTATCCGTGATCCATGGTGCTTGCAACAACACCGAAATATCGGAAACTCACTCGCAACAAACAGTAAACATGGTAAATACCCCGCTTCTAATGTTACTGTTAGTTTAGATTAAATTGTTATACTATTTCTGTTTCTTCAGATATGTAAACATAATAGGAAGTATATACCCACACAAAAGGTGTCATCTTATCCGAGTATTTAGATGCATCCATTCAGTTAGATTAGAAGCTGACCCAAAGCTAATGTTGATTTGTTAGACGCGTCTAGTAGGGAATTGGTCTCTACTCTAGTTCACTTCACCTAATTTGCTACTCCAATAAAGGCAGGTACCTATTGAATCAATTTAATTTAGATATAGGTATTTATTTTATTTAGAGCAGTGGTGGCCCAGTGGTATCAGCCGTGACTTACAAGTTGTAGGTTGTGGGTTCGAGCCCAGGCAGGCGCTTTACTTTGTGTAAATTATTTCATCACCACTGCTCTCAAAACGGTGAAGGAAAACATCGTGAGGAAACCGGCATGTCCTAGAACCAAAAATTCAAAGACATTTGTGACATCCACCAACCCGCACTGGGCCCGCGTGGTGGATTACGGCCCATTCCCTCTCACAGAGAGGAGGCCTGTGTCCCAGCAGTGAAAACATTAATAGGCTGATGATGTGTGATAGGTATTCAGCTAACTATTTAAATTACCAAACGGTCGCTTGGGGCTTAAAGTATTATTACATTAGAAAAGAAAAAGTTACGACTACTGTATTATATAAAAAACGGACAAACGTCGATTCAATTTAAATAAACTAGAACACATCAATAATTATTATAAGATAAATTGAACTCAGAACCTCATTCTGAAAACCGCACATTACGATCACTAGACTAAGGGAGAAATTGTCTTTGTACTATTAGCAGTACATGTTAACATGTAGACAGTGTTTCTAAATGGTTTTAAGTAATACTGTTAAAAAATGTTCTCTCACAGGTCTCCTGCCAACCATCTTAAGACGTCTCTTTCACCATAAGACCCAGTAACCGGGGTTCAAAAAATAAACAAACGACATGTAGGTATGTGCTAACATTTCAAGCGCACCTGAAAATCTTATTTAAAAAAATATTGATAGTAATTTTAGTGAATCAAACTGAATAAACGAGAAAATAAGTAAATTAATAACGAGAAAACATCTCTCTTTTCGGAAAACCGCGAAGGAGGAAGTAGGGTCAGTGGGTCGTCTAAGGAAGTCTCTTAATAAGACCGTTGATTGCTCAATTAGCTGATACCAAAGTTGTACAGTGAGACAAGTGATGAACTTTGTATACTCTGCTTTAGTAATTTAAATTATTATAAAAAAGTTAATTAATAAGATGGTATGAAGAAAGACATGCAGGAGGCATTTGCTCAACAGTGGTATATTACATTAAAAAAATACAAAATCGGAGGGTATTCTAACAAGGTATAAAAAAAGAAAATTATAGAGCATAGAAAAGACGAAACATTATTATTTCTCTCATTATAATTTATAAACGGACCTCCCAACGTTAAATATTCAGAAAAGACGGTAAAAAGTCGCCGCGAACCGTAGCATTAGTTATTTTGTATTAAAATTCACGCCGTAACGAAGTCTTCCAGTGAACTCGCTATATTATTATGTAAAGGCCAAATAACTGATTAGTGATTCAGTTATTCATACAAATTGTGTTGGTGACGAGATAATAAATGATGCAGACTTTTAAAATTCACGTTTTATTTGTGCCTGTTTTGTGCGAGAGAATCCATTAGCTCATTTTTGTCACCGTGAGTCAGCGTGATACACAAACTTAACACAAAGAGCTTATATTTACCATTATTCATCCAGTGTCATTTTACCATGACATATTGCTGCTCCTCCGGCGCCAACATTAAATAAAACATGAAAAAATAAACTTTGACGAGTTTAAATACACTTTAAAGTCATAACTTTGAGTCTTCCATTAAGAAAAAGTTCACAGCACTGTTGGTAGCGTCGCACATAAAGTTGTTGTAAGTTCGCTTCCTAATGTTTTGGGGGTATAAATCAATTAGTTAGTTTGACGTGCGGGGGGGTGCGCGGGAGCGCGGGATATGGCGAAGCGTGGAGAAGCGTGTCGGCGCAGACTGATCGCGTCGCGCCGCGCCGCTGACTGCGGGGCTGCCGTGCCGCGGCCGCCGCGCCGCGACTTGCCGCGCGCAAGCGCTTCGCGTCCTCTCCGCAAATTTTTCTCATCGGCCGTTCCAACTAAATTGCAAAACCGCCGACCGCCCGTTGAAGGTACGAGAAACGCGTCGAGGGATTCTCCCGCAATGTAATCACCCGAAGAACAACAAGGCGGGATAACGAGCCCGCCTTTTTCTTATAAGGAACGACAGTAATTCACACTCAACTTAATCTTATAATCGGCCGAAGAATTAGCATAACTTACGCACGACGTAATTAAAGTTCGGTCCGCTTCGGGTTAATTAATGTACTTTGTATTGTTTTTTGTTTAAAGCGATGAGGGTCTTATCTTAAAGTGGTTGTCTTTTGAAGTATAAAAGTAAAGATGAGTTTGTTGCCTGGTTGTTTTTGTTGATTCTCGTCTCTGTTTTTTGTTTGCTACACGAAAACATCAAAGCTAACAAGATTTTCTCAATAAATCTATACAAGCTCACGTTTCCAATTAATCCTAGCCTACCTCCGTGAGCTTTAGTAACTCTTGACGGTTTCTAAAAATTTCGTTGTGCCTTTTATCTAGATTAAAAATTCTACCGTTGCAAGTCGGGCTAACCTTGTACCACAAAGTTTACCTATTTTAATATTCGTCTGAATTTGTAAACGAGTTTTTTGTAGTGCGTTCACCCTTGGATGGAGATGTTATTGTGGCCTCACAGTTACCTAGCTACTGTTTATTTTGTAAAGGTTGGAAGTAAAAAGAGTCATTAAAGGTTAGGGTACACGATCTATTTTAAGACGTTAGTTAGTAGTAAAAAAAAGGTTTACGTCCAATGTTTTGTTTCTTAAACAACGGCGCAATTGACAATTTGACAGTACTGTTTAGCCGTTCGTCGGTCCCAGTCTTTACGATGTGCGCGAACTATGAATGAATGAGTTGTGTTCGCAGCATGGCTGAGTAGTTACGGATTTTGTTCGTTCATTCCATTTTGCATTGGTCTCGTTTCACTTCGCTTAGTGTCATTGCATGGTTTTAAATCAGATTCTTCGCGATTGTTTGTTGTTTAATCTATTTTGAATACAAAATGGTCTTTAGATTCGAATTTCATTCTTTTATTTACCGTCCGGTGAGATAGTGGTCAGACGCAAATCTATACTAATATTGTAAAGAGGTAAAGTTTGTGAGTCTGTGACGTTGTAAGGGGTAATCTCTGGATCTACTGAACCGATTTTGAAAATTCTTACACCAGTAGAAAGCTACATTATTCCTGAGTGTCGCAGGCTACGAATTATTTTGAAAAAAAAAATAGAAATCCTTATGAAAATTTTAATAATGTAACCCAAGGTAGCAAAATGTTGCCTATAAAATTCATTCTTTGGCGTGCGCTGAGAAATCTATTGATTCATCATCATCTGCATCTCATAGATAAACATTATTAGGTAGGTAGGTTAGGCAGGGTAGGCAGGGTAGACAGGTAGCCAATTGACGGAAGCGAAGCCGCGGGGGTCAGCTAGTCTATCATTAAAAAGAACTGTTAGAACAGAATACGAAACTGTCTCTCTGTGAAAAAGTTTTTTTTTAATAAAAACGTTGCCGCACACTAGGAAGAAGAAGAAGATAAGATCAAGAGAGGATAAGATGACGTCATTGTGTGTTTAATGTGTACATTGTCTTAGTTGTGTGGCTATGTTCTTAACGTTATCTCTACTAACTTCACAGGAAGCAATGGTTTCATCTGTGCATAGCCTACAGCGTAATCATCCGCCAAAATACCTCCGGTTAAACATAACCGTTCAATATTAAGCTAATATCTCACTATTGGAATAGTTTACTGATAGATATTGAACAATATTGTGCGCGTTATCAGATATTAGATCGTTTCAGGATCAAATGACGTCACAATTCACGTCCGGACCACAAGCTAAACTTGTCACAAGTTAGAATATACGATTTCCGGCTTTCAATGTCGGGTTCCCTCGGCTATGCTCGGGAAAACTTTCCTCTGAGATACTATGGACCTTTCGCTATAGGAAAATGGAAAAGTAAATTGACCTTGTAGATAGTTTGGGCAAAAAAACTGAGAAGTGTCTTCGTAATAATATTTAAATGAGAACATCTCTTGATATTACTGTTACGCCTAAAATAACTGGGAAAGACAAGTTTTTTGGCCTCCCTTAGATGTCAAAGGGCGTTTTTGTAATAATGTTTTATTTAAGGCGCCTCCTCGAGCAAAACGCCGTGCTAGTCGAATTGTTCAGTTTTTAAGAGCTATCTACTCTTTATTTAAAAAGAAATATCAATTAATAAAAATACATTAAATTTCTACATAATGTTGATTCTAAAATTGTAGTACACTTTTTTTTTTTTAATAGGTATATGTGTCACTAATCTCCTTCCAACAAAACCATAAAAATGTGAAATAATTATTGATAGCATGCATCTCCTAGTAAAGTGTTCATTAATTAGACAATTTGATAACGAACATTTTGTAAGTTTTATTTTTTTCAAAAGACCTATATTTGATTTTATAAAGATTTATAAAATCGATTACCGTAATTCATGCGCCACGAGTGCCGCTAGGCCAATAGGAATGCTCATATCTCATGCTGATTTTTTGGTCAGGGTACGGCCTATGACATATGAAACGGATAAATAAAAACCGGGCAGAGCTTTGTTCAGATCTTGTATTCACAATCGAAAGAGCCAAATAAATGATGGGCAATCGCTTATATTAATTAACACAGTCCTCGTTGCAGACATGGCTTGACTGGAGGGGAGGCTTCAATATGGCGGCTTAGCTTCGGCGGGCTCGGCGGGTATTGGTCGATTGCACGTAGGCCGACGTCACATCCGTTACACATACGAATAAAATAGCTTAAAATAAACGTGATATCAAAGATGGGGTCAGTCTGAGGTATGTTGGCGTAGGTTAGCGATTGCCTGAAGCGGTGTTTGAAAGATAAGGTGTTTTTTATATAAATCTGACACAATAGGTTTTTATCAATAAATGGAAAAGATTTATGATTCTTCACTCTTTTTCAATAAGGTAATTATTACAAATCATTTGTTACATCATTCATGTTGAGATTACACATTATGTGAGAACGATGTAAAAAGTTAAAAGTGTCCATAGTAAATATAAAAAGACAATTCAGAAATAAAATTAGAATCAATTAAAATAAACCATGGCAGCTAAGAGATGACCAGTCCCAACCGACAGCGCCCGTTCACGAACATGACACATGTATCAGCACCATTCAGCTCAACCATTTTGAAGGGAGCTAAATGATCCGACACACGCGCCACCATCGGCGAGACATTTGAGTGGGCATGACATACTCTCAACCACCGGAGTCATTCAAGTCAATAGAAGACGTAGGTATCTAGACAATGATAGCTCTGAAGTACATGGTACTCACACAATGCTGGCTATGCTGCTATATAATACTAGAAAGATTAACTCTATATAATGCAAAGATAGTAGCAATCTTCATCAGCTCCGACAATAACAGTAAACGATACCTACGACAGTCTTACCAAAAAATAAAATTTAAAAAATACACATAAAAACGAAATTAAAAAAATAATAATATTTAACCTGACAGCAAGCTAATTTTGGTAAAAGAACACGTACATTGTCTTGAGTTCAACACAGCGACCAACTATGCTTATCATCTAAATAATCATTAATAGAATAGTATAACCAACCTACAGTCCAATTAATACCACAGCAGGTATGCCTTGTAATTTCGCTCCTGAATACACCCACTGCCCGAAACCTTTACATTTCATAACCAAAGCCTCAGAATTAGGTTCAATGAGCACCATTGAATTTTGTGTGAACACTAATTGAGGTTAAATAGGGTCAAACGTAATGAATGGTATGTTATATGAAATAGTGTATTAAGACTTGGTAATGTTAGAGATATTACTGTTTGTAGTATGAGACGTCCGGGGTTGACAAAATTTTTGGGGCTTATTAGTTTAATCAACCGTTACCGGTGAGCATACGAGTATTATTGTATGTTCCGTTTCCGTGAGTGTGTCCGTGGCATCAATAGTGGGCCCGATCAGAATATCAGAGCAATGATATTTTATTTTTAATATCGTTGCACATGCTGAGATAGGAACCTTTTTGGTCTCGCACGGGGTAATTTATTTTTATTTTTTATTATTGTTTGTGTTTTGCTTATCTCGTGTCTCCTGAGCGAGACACAAATAAAAAAAAATTATTTCTTTCTTTTCTTTCATATATGACTAGATGTATGAACTTAAACGAAGCCGAAGGAGTATAGACTGTAGCGAACGGCGTTCGGTTCTGCCTCATTGGAAAAAGGCGTTACTTAATGATAAGTTCCTGCCCTTATCCCTTGTTATTTGGGGTCGGCACAACACGTTTTCTTCTTCCATACCGTCATGTCCCTCGTCACGCAATCACTAAGTCCCATTTTTTAGGGTCCCGTTTTTACTAAGACTTCGCGATCCGTCTGTCTGTCTGTCTGTCCATCTGTCACCAGGCTGTATCTCATGAACCGTGATAGCTAGACAGTTGAAATTTTCACAGATGATGTATTTCTGTTGCCGCTATAACAACAAATACTAAAAACAGAATAAAATTAATATATACGTGGGGCTCCCATACAAAAAATGGCGATAATGGTACGGAACCCTTCGTGCGCGAGTCCGACTCGTACTTAGCCGGTTTTTTAATATTACTTCTCAAACAGTCCATCCATCTATTCTTTGGCCGTAACCCGTTCTCCATCCATCCACATTCATATTCATAAATTTTTATTAGTATTTATTTCAATAAATATATTCTTTCATTTTATTTATTATAGATAGTTACTTTTACATTTTTAAATATTATTCTATAATAAAAAAACACTTAAAAATACAAAAATAGAAGCCCAAGAAGTAACGGGAACAGGGTCCAACCTATCGGTGGTCAGGGCTCCTGAGAGAGGAAACTCCTGACTATACGCGCCGTGTATGTCCGTCATGAAGGACCACTATATCAACAATCAGTGCGCGACGCTCTAGTCGGTCTATCACCACTATGTCTGGCTTATTGCAGTCCTGTCAGTGATGATAGACCGATCCCAATACAACGTGACATTTTCGAGAGTTAATTTATAAATTAATTATAACATATTTATTATTAATATATTATAATTTAGTATTTTCTTAAATGCAGGCAATGAGGAAACGAGGACGATGATTTTTTATGATTTGGACTCCGTGCTGCTTTGTTTTAATGGTCCAGAATTGTGGCCATTTCATCCCAATACTGGGTGACTCTTATCCATTTGCAATCCTTCAGGGGGTAAAAGTTAATAAGATTAAAAATATTTGGATTATTTGCATTAGGAACTGGAACTATGGACTATAAAAAAAAACTCTTTCTATAATCGGTTCTATAGTTGAGTTATGCGATAATTTATGAGTTTGATTCATAAATTATCGCATAACTCTATTTCATATTTCGGAATCATTTTTACCCTGAAATATTTCCAATGAATATAAAATTTTTTCGGAATTATGAAACAACTCTGCATACCTCTTCGGGGAACACAAGTGTTTATGGTTTGGTATGTTAAAACACAAAAAAAAATTAAGTATAGCACAACCACAGATTACTAAATAGTTACTTGCACAACTAACGCCCTGTCGCAATTTACGAAAATGTTCTTTTTAAGGGTTCCGTACCCAAAGGGTAAAAACGGGACCCTATTACTAAGACTCCGCGATCCGTTTGTCTGTCTGTCTGTCTGTCCGTCTGTCACCAGGCAAATGTATCCCATGAACTGTGATAGCTAGACAGCTGAAATTTTCACAGATTATGTATTTCTGTTGCCGCTATAACAACAAATACTAAAAACCGAATAAAATAAATGTTTAAGTGGGGCTCCCATACAACAAACGTGATTTTTTTTTCCGTTTTTGCGCTAATGCTACGGAACCCTTCGTGCGCGAGTCCGACTCGCACTTGGCCGGTTTTTTAGTTTTCTAGAAGTCCGTTCATATCATCTCACTATTTACAGTATTAACGAGGTATTGGTATTCTATACACTGTTAATTCCTTTTCGGGGAATCATATTGACTGGATAGGATACTAGAACACCAAAAACAACAGAATTTGATAGCTCGAACACCGCCCCGTCATAATCTACGAAACGTATACCTACGTGCACGACAGCAACCTACCCTGGTGTAACCGACACCCGTAAAAAAATAAGATATCATATAAAGGAGGTCGAATAGCACAAATTTTAATACTCGGGCGATGAATAGTAGAAATATTTTAGGAGTGAAAGCTCGTCACGTAGGAACCCAGGAGGTTCGGGAAATGCCGACGCGTTCCCGACTCGATATGAAATGTTTGATACATGGATGTAATGAGGAATGGAAGTTATTCCTATTTTATAATTATCTGAGCAAAATTATTTTGAATTTTGCAGTGGGAATAATGTGGAGCTCGTGGCTAAATAATAACAGCCGCACGGGTCCATCATCAAGGTTAAGCAACGCTTGACGAGGTCGTTCCGTAGATGGGTGACCATTTCAACATACCGAGTTTCCTCGCGTGCCTCTGAAAGCACGTTAAGCCGTTGGTCCCGGCTGTCATTTAAAGATCTTTGACAGTCGTTACGGGTAGTCAGAAGCTTGAGATCTGACACCAGTCTTGCTAAGGGGTACCGTGTTACCCAGTTACTGGGTTGTGGAGGTCAGATAGGCAGTCGCTCCATGTAAAACACTGGTTCTTAGCTGAATCCGGTAAGACTGGAAGCCGACCCCAATATAGTTGGGAAAAAGGCTTGGTAGATGATGATGCAGTGCGATGTGGAGGGAAGGAGGGGTTAAGTAAATACCATGTCGTGTACTTGTCCATGAGTCAACTGGAGACTGAAGACCCCAGACTCCCTTTATTAGTGTAATATATACCTAGTCCGTGCGTGACATATATCATAATATAACTATGGACATAGCTTATCTACCTTAACTTAAACTAAGATCTAAACGTGACGTACGTGACACACCACATCACCCTTCCTAAAGTAAAAAAAAAAACTAAGTTACATTGTTTTTTTTTTTCCCATCTCTTTACATTTTTAAACTTACATCCTAAGTCTTACAGTATAACTTCGTCCTATTTTTATGTATTACATCTATCTTATTTTTATATTTAACTATTACATTTGGTGACTCGTCCTTTACAACTACAAATGGTCCATTATAAATACACTCCAACTTATTGCCTACTTCGTTTTTTACCAAAATCAAGTCACCTTCCTTATAAGTTATAGAATTAAGATTCTTATCATAACAATGTTTCCTTGATAACTTACTTGATACCAAATTTTCTTTTGCATCATTTTGAGCCCTTTGTAACCTGTATTTAAATTCTAAAGGATAATCATCAAAATTATACAAAGGTTCAACACTTTCACCTTGAAGACTACTTGGTAACCTACAAATTTTACCATAAACTAATTCATAAGGCGTATACTTAGTCACAGTATTAACTGTTGTGTTATAAGAAAAACACCAATATGGAATCCAAGAACTCCACGATGATGGATTATTATCTGTTTGTATCCTTAAATAAGCACCTAAAGTTTTATGAACGTTTTCCAAAGACCCTATACTTTCATGATGATATCCCAATAAAAATAATCCAATCAAAATCAGAAACAAAGGAAATATCGTTGTTTAGGGGAATATTTAAAGGATCATACAGGTTGTATTCCGGTTAGACGCTTTCTGGACAGGCAGCATTGCTAACTGATCTTTTTATCTCACGACCTAATAAGAGGAACAGTCTGTTCAAGGTTGGTCGCAGACCTGACTTGTACAGGGTGACTTTATACCGCTCATCACGAGAAATAAATAGCGAATTGCATTTAAACAAAATCTTGTGAAGTTCGTTAAAAAATAATTACGCATTTATCGATATTTCTGATAATAAATGGGCTCGTTTATCAGATTATAAATAGTATTCGAAATGTCAAGTCTAACTTTTAATTTGACCTTTAAATGCCAAACTTTTTAAGCAGGGCTATTATTTGTATTCAAAGCATTTTTATTGATATCTTTATGGTTTCAATGAATAATACGTTTTGTTGTTCGATAAACACGATAAAGGTCGTTACGTAGGGATTTCAAGAACGAAAGGGTATATTTATCATTTCACCGCGCTCAATTTTTTTGTTACAACATTTTATCCTGAGTGTCTTTTACTTCGTGCATATTGAGTAGGAAGGTGGAAGAATTTTGTTGTTAAAAGCTTATCTTTGCTTGTACCTGTAGACAGGTAAGCACTTTAATATAGGGCTGACTTATCGATTAGCCAGCTAACTTTTCATCATCATCATCATCATCATATCAGCCGAAAGACGTCCACTGCTGGACATAGGCCTCCTCCAAGCGTCGCCACATTGACTTACTAAGCACTATTATTCATCTAACCTGAATAATATATATGGCGGTTTATCAGGTTTTGAATTGAAAAATGTCAAACAAACATATTTATTCTTTCGATAAAAGTTATGTGAATATTGATAAATCTGTCCTTCACATCACATCACATCATCAGCCTATTAATGTTCCCACTGCTGGGACACAGGCCTCCTCTTTGTGAGAGGGAATGGGCCGTAATCCACCACGCGGGCCCAGTGCGGGTTGGTGGATGTCACATGTTTTGGTTCTAGGACGTGCCGGTTTCCTCACAATGTTTTCCTTCACCGTTTTGAGAGCAGTGGTGATGAAATAATTTATATAAAGTAAAGCGCCTACCTGGGCTCGAACCCACGACCTACAACATGTAAGTCGCGGCCGATACCACTGGGCCACCACTGCTTCTTCAATCTGTCCTTAGTCGCTTTATTTTCAGTATAGCTGAGTAATAGCCACCGTAGCATTTGCCTGCCCTTATCCCATGTTACTGCAACGCATCGTGTTTTCTTTTGCCGTTTGCCCTTGTCAACTACCACGCTATAATTCATTTCCTTTTCTTCCATAATATAATATCATTCCTCACACAATCCATCCATTATAGACATTCAGCTATAAGCACCTATAAATTCCTCTACCGCTTCCAAATGATATAGTTCTGCAATAATACAGGTAGGCATTACGTCTCGGTGTCACGAAATACATCCAGCGTACGATTTTAACGGCACCTCCGATCGTTCTGACGTCAAGAGCGTCCGCGGGCAACGATCGAAATAAACGTTATAATATTCGGACGGTCTGCCTTGCTGTTTTTTTTTTTTAATAGAAGCCTGACTGGCTGGAATTTTAATGGCTGTTGAGTTTTAAAAAGATTGTGGAATTGGCAGTACTGACAAAAGCGTGATCGATCATGTGTTTAAATTCCAAGAGAAAACGCGGTCACGTGTTCTTTCCTTATTTAAATGATAAGTGAACTTTGTCGGCTACCTTTTGTCCTATATTATACAAGCTGTGTAGGATCCCGATGGGCTTTCCCATCGCAATAATTTCAAACTAACATTCCTTATAAGCCCTTTAAGGATGAGTTTTCAGAAATCCTTCCTTAATTCTCACTACCGTTAAATATCTAAGGAAATATTGGGTGCATTGTCTGCCACAAAGTTTACATAATTAACATCGCTTTCGTAATCGTTTGCTTTAAAACGCTGTCCAGTAAAGTGTTAAGGAATTCTTTACCCCTTGAATTCTGCACACTTGGAGCGAATACCAGTACTATTTTGTGTATCAACACTGACATCACGACAGTCCATTAGGTTTAAGGTTATCTGTCACGAATATCATAAATATTCACAGGACTCCAGAAACGGTTTGACATACTTACTGTGGAACAGAATACGGATTTCAAAATGTAGACAGAATTTAAGACATGTTCGTGGATACCTGAATCCGCCTGGATAGGTCGGTGAGACGGTGGCCTTACGGACGGGTGAATAGAAGCAGTTGGAAGATTTAATATTATATATGAAACTAACAGCATTACGCCTGTATGATTAAGCATAGGTTAACCTATACCTATAGCTTGGAAAATTCGTACATGAAACTCCCATTGTCCGTGCGGGTGGCGGGGGACGTTACTACCCAATGACGTGACGGCGCGATGACGCGGCGACGCTCCCGTCCCGCGCGTGCTCGTTTTACCACCCCCGCTGCCATACGTCCCCCGTGATCGCGTGCCATGGGAGTGTCACGTATGAATTTGCCATGCTATAGTACACCCAAATTTCGCCAGTCATGTTTAAATTCCATGTAAAACGGTATGAGCCATCAACTGGGCAAAAATCTCAGAGCAATCTCAGGGCAGACACTAGAACGGATTTTTTTTTGGGTTGGTAAATCGTCCCATGACTTCTCCCGCTCTGGGTGAAGCGGGAGTGCGTGTCAAACTTTAACTGACTAAAACCCACCCGTGTTCCTTCAGTTGCTTGAGCCAGGGCAGCGGTAACTCTTGTTCAAAGGACAATTGCAGAAGCCCATACATTTTTTTAGCTGAGATTAAATTCCTATGACTCGAATAATAGATATTCAGTCATGACCTTTTGTCTGGGTAACTTTTAATAATGTGTTTATCTTATTCAATTTTGTGGAATTAAAAGGGCAATATCGCATTAGTATTTCCCTTTCCTAAAATTTCAGCATGAAATGTAAAATATACCTATTCTTTGGAAAGAGTATATTTATTTATATGCAACTTTGACGTGTATCAAAAAGTCGTCGTCAACAACCAAGCCATATATTTTTTTAGACTTGGATACGAGTATTTTTGCCTATCATTAATTGAAAGTAAGTAAATCATTAATTTCTACTACACTACATTATTCTTTGTTTTAGTATTTGTCTTAGTATACCTGCAAGGGCACCTACACTAAGACATAAACCGTATTACTAATTCAATTACTCCGTTTATTTATTTATTTATTTATATACATTTTATTGTACACCAAGATAAAAACAAAATTACATACGGAAACCTTAAAATTAAAACAAACATACAACAGGCGGCCTTATCGCGTTCTGCCATCTCTTCCAGGCAACCCGTTTTATTATAACAAATACAATAATGATATATTTACTACAGCCACTACTTGTCGCGTGGCAGAATAAGTGTAAAATGGCAACACTAAGCTAATGCGAGTGAAGGAAAAAATCAATTAACTTTTATTTATAATGTTTTTTTTATCCGTGGTAAACCAGTTAATGTAATACTTTGAAAAAACGTAGTCAATTAATAGAAACGATTTCGTATATAATTCTCTTTCAGACGCTCAAATTAAAGTCAGCTAAGATTTCGCCATTGTTCATTATCCGCGGCAGACACTAGACTGCTACTTAGACATTTCAAAGTGAAAAACCCACTTACACTTTGCCCGACCTAGGAATCGAACTCATGACCTCATGCTCAGCAGCAGCACTTTCGACTACCAGACCAACGAGACAGATTTATAGTACTAAATTATTAAAACGCAGGCATGCAGAAATTATATTCAATTTGGCAGTTATTAATAATGTATTTGATGTCATGATGTTGACAACATAAACTGTGCTTCTGTTCATAAGTTATTAAACAATGGACATTCATTTTTAATTACTCTCGTCACAAGCCTGCCTCTAACAAATGAACATAATTATTTTGCACATTTAGCAAAATGATGATAGTCCCAAGGTAAGAAAACCGTTTTTAAACTTGAATATTAATAACAGAACTGATTTACAAAAAAAAACTTTTTACAAAAAAATACTACCGACTTCCAAATAAAACTACAAAGTGAAAAATAACTTTATTTTTGGAAGTCGGTGTCTTTCGTAGGTTCCAATTTATTGCAATATGGACACCGACTACCAAAAATAAAGTTATTTTTCACTTTGTAGTTTTATTTGGCAGTCGGTAGTATTTTTTTGTAAAAAAGTTTTTTTTTATTTTTCACTTTTTAGCTGTACCTACCTAATAGGAAAGTTGTTTAGTAAGTTTCCTATAACGCCAGAATAGATTACCCGAATATCATGTAACTTGAACAAAACCGATCAAATGAGAGATCTGCTTAACCCTTAAGACCGTACTGGCGTGATGTTATGATATGAAATGGTCTAAACAATAAACAGACATGCGATTGTAGCAGTCCCGAGAGATTTGCCGTTATTGATTGAAGAGTTCTGTTGTATATCTTCGAAGAACTTCATCAGATCTTCACCAAATTAAAATGGGACCAATTTCGGAACAAATTCCTTCAAACAAAAAAAGAATTTTTAAAATCGGTCCACAATTGACGGAGATATCGGTGAACATACATAAAAAACATACAAGAAGTCGAACATAGAACCTCCTCCTTTTTCGAAAGTCGGTTAAAAATGAAGAGATAACCGATTTGCAGACAGCGACTAATCACTCAGAACTTGGGTGGATGAACTAGAAATAATTGATTTTGAAACTATTTGATTTTGATTTTGATTTTGACCTTTGCACGGCAGTGGGATGATATGTAGAGGCTAACAGTTATCATTACTTGATAACCAATAACAGATTTACACGCAGCTAGCAATCGTGGCTATCGAGATTTATTTCCCGAAATAGATTTTAGCTTGACTATGCCCTAGTTTCTGTCAATAAATTATCGTCGAGATACAAATGAAAGCAAGTGAACTTACGAGTTGACTGTCAAAAAATCATCAAGGTTTCAATCATTTCTAACGTGCCTTTATCATTTATTTTTCCCTTTCAACGGAACAGTGCGCGAGTCAATTTCTTAAACAATAAAAACCGGCTAAGTGCGTGTCGGGCGACGCGCAGTAATAGGGTTCCGAAGTTGCATAATAATGCGGACTAAGTAGAGGGTTTTGTTGTTGTTATAAGAACATTAAACTGTTTTCAGCGGCACACGTCTATAAACGGGCCCACATGGGATGACTTTTTTTAAATCTATATGCTCGCGTTTGACCACTATCTCGTCTGATAGTAAGCGATGATGTGGTCTACGGTGTAGCACGCTTGCCTAGAAGTAACCTATTCACTCTTGACTTAAACTAAAGAAGGACTAACTGATAAATGAAGAAGGAGTTATAAAATCCAACTTCGCAACTGAAGTTAGAAAAATATTATCTATTTGAGTACCACCGCGGATGCGAATCGCGATACGAGCGCGAGTTACAGCCACGGTGAATGATATGGTTCGTTCCTGGATCCTTGTGCTCACATTCTTGTTTATTTCTCTTTCGGAATTTGAAAAATTCCGTACGTATTCACCTCTGATCTGCGGTATTCACTATTTCGTTCTGGAAAGTTTTACGCTACTCAATTAGTGATGTGGTCCGGTCGAATATTAACTTAAGGGTACACTAGTCGACGGCACGAACTATTTTGTGTGCGGGGTTAATTATATCAACCGACAACACGTGCGGAAGAGATAGATGCTGTGGTGAGCAGTAGCAAGCTAGTCCGCGTATGAATACACACTTTTGCAAATTTGTAGCGAAATGGATAATGATTTAGGACGAAACCGAGCGCGCGAAATTTTGTAAACAGACCTTTGGCAGTCTAGATATCATGAAAAAACTACTAAATCTATCAGTTCAAAATAAAAATATTTGCATTGTTGAACTACTAATCTATCCCTGTATGGAGGCCGTTTTGCAATTTTCCGTCTTCTTATGGTATTTATTCGCGCCCAAAAATGAGATAAAATTAGTGTCGAAATGTGGAACTTTCGACGCTCATAACTTTCAAATATTTTCTTTTTTTACTTTTATGCTTCCATACAGGGCTAGATAATGATGAGATAAATTGATATCACTTTTTATTTTGAACGTCCATCGTCAAACAGTGGAATAATCCCTAGACTACGTTTGTATGGAAGAATTTTCGACTAGTGTAACCTTAATAGATGGATATCGACAAAAGAAAATAAGTCATTTGCTTGGCAATCGAATCTAATTTGACTTTAAATTACTAAACGTCGAAAATACTTCTGCACTAACACAAAATAGACTCCCCCGAGCGCATGCGCCGTATAAAGGTATGAACTACGGACCTGTAGGCTTATAACGTATGTTTTGCAAGAGCAAAACGATAGCGATCAAACGCTCGATGTCATAAAAGTCGGAATTACCTGCAGTGTAGGTATGGTAGGTCCTACACAATCGTTTTATAATCACTCGCTGTTTGTCAAATGCACTTATTTAAAAAAAACCGCCAACCATTCTAAAACTTTTATATTGAAGAGCAATTATTTCGCGAAAATCCCTATCGTTTTGCTCTTGCAAAAGATACGTAATAAGCCTGCGGTACTGCCAACGGCAGACCTGGTGATGGTTGTGGGGATCCGCTGGTTACGAGACGCACAAGTAACACAGGAAGCATTTTAACATACGAATAGTAAACTTATGTAGAACTTAAGGTCCGTATAAACTCTTATATAAGCTCACCGAGCATCCTGACGCTTTATATTGACATTTTTAAACCATTATGACGCTTTACACTGTATAACGTTTGGATAATGGCATATCAAAATGCTTTTGTAAAGCCTTTAGTTTTTGTGTAGCAAACCACAACGCAGCTGTAAAGCTTTCAACTGTTTTTAGTGCATTTGGAATTACAATAGCATTTTAAGTAGTAAATAAATGCTTAATGCTGTTTAATAGCATATACATGAACCATTATAATGCCACGTAAATCTGCTATACAGCATTCAGCTGTTTTTAGTGCTTTTGGGTCTACAAAAGCATTTTTAAGTAGGAAGATAATGCCTAATGCTGCTTAATAGCATAAACTTGTGCCATTATAATGCACCGTAAATCCTTTATACAGCTTTGAGCTATTTTTGGTGCCCTTTGTTGTTTAATAGCACTTTTATGTGGTTAGTAAAAGTCTAGACCTGCTGAGCAGCATAAACGTGAATCAATATAATGCTAGCATTTTTAAAAATCAACTGAGTTCTGTTGTATAGCTGGGCTCTTTAATCAAATACACGTGAGTTATTGTAATGCGTAAAGCTGTATATAGGTTCATTTTACTAAATTCGTAAAACCATTTGTCGGCCATATTGAGGAAAAGCACAACAAGGCACCATCATTATTTTTATAATCCACGCACAGGCATATGGAGATCATGAGTTCAGAAAGCTATTTTATCAGCAGACTGTTGACAAACGGATACAAATTGTAGAAAAATACTGAAACGGGTTTTTTGGTTTTGCTCAAGGATCCCCAAAATTGCGTTCAAGTAATAGCACTATTTCAGTCTACATCAAGTCTACTGGTATACTGGTGAACCCATTTAGAACTACTTTACAGACAATGGCACTACAGTGGTTCACAAAAAGTCTTCTATCTGGTCTTTGGCTTAACAATTGTTGAAGTGTGAGTATTTATACTGATGGCGGCATTAATTAGCCATTATAAAGGCTCACCGGGCTGCCACAGACCGACACCATTTTGTAAATATTTTATATCCAAAATGTATTATCATTCGGACCTATTTATCAAAGCAATAGGCCTTTATAGTAATAAAATAACTTAATTTAATACTGTCCAACCAATACTATTATGTTAATTGTGCAAAATTCGCTCTATACTAGGTATACACAATTGTTTTGGTTTTTTCACACATATATTTATATATATTTTTTTAACTAAACCACAAAATATCGAAGGCGCGTGAAAATTTTAAATGAAACTAATATAGACATTTACAGTAAACTACTTTGCGCAGTAAAATTTGAAGGCATGAAATAACAAAAGAGTCAAAAACTTAAACAGTATTATACATTTTGTTTTGATGCAAAACAAATATGGTGTCACTCCAACAGTTTTGACCCTGTTCGTCCATATTATATTGTGAGACCAAGTAGTTAAATTACAACGATAATTTATTATAACATTTGTACCGTGGTATTAGAGATGTTTTTGCAATAATGTAGGGTTTAATTAAGTTCTAACTGTGAACACTTAAATCACTCCAATAATTCTTTTACTCCATTCTAATGCTAGTCTAATGCTTTTGTAATGCAATTAACATCTCCATTATCAATAATAGTGCTAGTATAATGCTTCTGTAATGCGATTGGTAACTTCATTGACCGTAATATAGCTTTTTTAATGCGATGGGCAACTTTACTGACCACAATAATGCTAATATAATGCGCCTGTAATGCAATTAAACAACTCTTGTGAACGTATTTAGGATCTAAAGCCGTATAATTTGTGCCCAAATAAGAATTACAGTAGCCGTATAATCGTTTGTAATGCTACTATAGAACTAACTCAAAATGCGAAAACGATACAGAAATGCTGTAAATCAGCCGTTATACTGCTTTGATGTGTTACTTGGGATACGGGACCGGTCAATGTGGTGACGCTTCGGGGAGGCCTATGTCCAGCAGTGGACGTCTTTCACCTGATATGATGATGATGATGACTGCCAACGACTCCGGCCACTACAATGCGTTATTCGAGCTTAAACATTATTATTTTGAAATCATTATTATTAAGGATGTTATGATTTTATTTTTGTATATTTGTAGATGGTTCATAAGCATATATTTACTATCTATTTGCTAACAACGCTATTTAAGTAATTTTTCAATGGCATTTGTACAAAATTTTTACTGTTCCAAGTACATTTTATAAGTTGGTCGACTATTACTCGTAAACTTGTAAAGCCTACTTATCCGTGATAGTTTTCCTTTTAATTTCGTTGTATTTACTACCACCGTGATTTTTTTCACATAGCCAAGAGCAACCATTTCGCTGGCAGAGGGGGGGGAGACACTTGACTCTAACATAAATTTGCAATTTAAAGCGTAATTTTACGCAAACGGATCTCTGAATCGAAAAATGGTCTTAACAAGCAATATTTTTGAATGGCCTATTCAACGATAACCCACACCATGGGACAGATGAGAAAAAAAATACATCCCCACTTTACGTCTATGGGAGGTACCAGCTTTTTTTATGATTTTATTTTACCACTTTGTCGGAATTATAAATATGTATATCCATGCCAAATTATAGCTTTCTAGTACTTAGATTCTCTGAGCTAAGCTGAGGACGGACAGACGGACAGAGCAAAACTATAAGGGTTCCTAGTTGACTTCGGAACCCTAAAAAGAGAAGAAAAACTAAATCTATAAATATAATATAAATTAACCCTCTTACCATTTCTCACACAAGCCCAATCCGAAAATGCTATAAACAAATATTAAACGCGGAAATGTAACCCGAAATGGGTATTCCAGAGCGTGTTTCAATTTCCCCCCGTGTTAGTTTACGAGTCCGTTCTTGATTTTAATATGAGCCAGTTTACTATTTACCTTCTCGAAAGCTAGCGAAACGTCAACGGGGTAAAATGAGTTATTATAGGAGTTGTTGGCCAGTTTGTTAGTCAGTGTCAGTAGGGCACGAATAACTTCGCTTCGTAGAATCTTCATTAGAAAACTGTCAGGTAATCTTGGTTGTTTGAATCACTTGGATAAATTGGTTTGGTTCTGAGAATTCTAATAATTTGATAATAGGTATTCCTTTGTTTGAGTAATAATTTATGGATATTGCAAAAGTAAGTTTTTGATGAACATTGATACAATTTTGCATGATGTACAAAGGAAAAAACAATGCCACACTACAGGTAAGAATAGAAAGAAGAGAAGATAGAAAGAAAAGTGTTTAATTGTCACAAAACAACATACTTAAACAACCCTTAACAATAGTATTAATTCTTAAGAATTAGAAGTTGAGCATCTCATCCAGCGAATTCCGGTGATATTAACCAGGTCATAAGTCCACCTAGTGGGAGGCCTTACAACGCAGCGTTTTCCAGTTCGCTTGTGTTATGTAATCCAAATGAATCCCAAAACCAAATCTCGAAAACGATCAGACAGGTAGCAAACCCTCAACCCCCACCGCGACTGTCTGTCAATCACCCACAGCGCCATTTTTCGTAGCAGTACTGATATTTGAGCCATTTGACGAAAACCTCTCTCCCTTATATGGTCAACGTGCTAGGAGGTGACATGTCATTGCGTTAAACAACAACGTAAAAATGTCATGGAGCCTGTAATTTCACCAAGCAGAAATGACCCCTTAACCAACACCGCGGCTGTCCATCGCTCACCTAAGGCACCATTCTTCATCATTCAAGTAACAATACCCACGTGACCCAAACCTCTCTCTATTACAACTTCAATACTCGTAAGTCACGTTCACGTATTAGAACGTGACCGACGTGTCATTGCATTTCACCCGTCAAGCAAAAACAACGAAAGTATCATGTGCCTAGTCTGTAATTTCAACGGCACTTCAATCTGGAACACAAAGTTAGTACTGGGTGACCGAAATGGGCATGGCTGTGCATTGTTTGACGAATTCTTTTACAATGAAGACAAAAAGGTTACAAGTATAATCGAATTTAAAAGTTTTAGGTTTATTTGTTTAAAGATTAGGTACAGTTACTACTAATGAACGATAATTATGGATTCGTCATGTCTGTATGTCTGTCCGTCCTTATGTCACAGCCACTTTTTTTTCTATAATGTCTACGTCAGAGATAACACCAAAAATAGGGACAAGTGGGTCGAAGGACAAGTCAAAGGGCAGGTGGGGCCGTCATCTTATACAGTCTGCACTAAAAGTAATACCACAGTAATACGGTGAGAAGGCATATCGATCAAATAATAATTCCAAAAAGTAGTAGCAACCGGTTTTCACTATCTTGCACCTCAGATGGCAATGAACAAGTGAACGCAGAGGATTCTGTTACAAATGACATTGTATCGACCCCTGTTACGACTGATGCTCAAGGCTCCGAACTGCCAGCGGACGCAGTCGTGGCTGATGGTGTTAGTTCACCAAGTGACATTGTGGCTTTATCTGACAATCCACCTTCAGTGTCAGAACCCACTATTGCTCCTCATAAAAACCTGCGTCCACGTCGTACCAGGGCCCATTATAAAAATCAGATTTAATAATTTAGCTGATTATGCAAGGAATAAGTTATGCTATTATTACGTAAAGGAAAAGTTAAACTGTTATCATGTAAGACAAGTTTATTGTTGTTATTATTAAGATATTTAAGTAAGGAGGTGTTGGGTATTTGTAAGAAAATGTTTTGTTATGCATACCGTCATGTTTCTAATAAAACAGTTGGTAAACCACCGCTTGTCTATTATTACGCTATACTTAACTGATTCGTCATGTTTGTCTGTCTGTCTGTCCGTCCGTATGTCACAGCCACTTTTTTCCGAAACTATAAGAACTATGCTGTTGAAACTTGGTGATGTATTCTGTCAACCGCATTAAGATTTTTAATCAAAAATAGAAAAAAAAACAATAAATTTTGGGGGTTCCCCATACTTCAAACAGAAACTAAAAAAAAAACTTTCGTCAAACCCATACGTGTGGGGTATTTATGGATAGGTCTTCAAACATGATGTTGAGGTTTCTAATATCACTTTTTTCTAAACGGATTAGTTTGCGAGAGACACTTCCAAAGTGGTAAAATGTGAGTCCCCTCCCCCTGTAACTTCTAAAATAAGAGAATTATAAAACTAAAAAAATATATGATGTACATTACCATGTAAACTTCCACTAAAAATTGGTTTGAACGAGATCTAGTAAGTTTTTTTTTAATACGTCATAAATCGTAAACCGCAATTTACCAAGTACGGAACCCTTCGTGCGCGAGTCCAACTCGCACTTGGCCGGTTTTTTTATATTACAAATATTTTCCAGTTAGGTTTAGCTTCCATTGACGCGAACCTATTTCAGTCAACTGAGTGACGAATTCAGACTCCAGCGGGGAGCTACTGAGAAATTACTGATTGAAAAATCCAAACACGTTTGCCCAACCCTAGAATCGAATTCAGGATATCATGGTCAGCTGTAGAGATTGTAACCACAAGAGTATTGAATCTGTTCATCGTAAATTAATAACTATAATCTAGATTACCGATTCTTCTCATCTCACATTTCATATTTTTCATAACATTGCTGAATATTTCTAGGTAATATACCCAGGTTGAGTTCAAAATTATTAGATATTGAAATAACATAGCTACAGTCTGGACACTACAAACAAGGGTCTTATTTATGAAGGCCAAACTCCAATAAAACGGGCGCAATCAGTAAATACTTTGTGACACATTTAAATAGGCAAATATTTTATGAAATAAGCGTTTTGTTTGTGTTACCTTGTGTGTTTTGTAGTCGTGATTGTGTAAATATGTAAATTATATTGTTTGAATTTGGGATCGAATGAAATTCAGGCCAGTATTATTTACAAACCATACCGATATTTTGCAATTAGAGTGTTTATGTGAATTGGTTTTTCAATCACGAATTCATGATATAACACGCGGAAAGACAAGAGGAGCTCGTGGCTAAAGAATAACAGTCATACGAGTTGATCTTCAAGGTAAAGCAACGTTTGCCAGGGTCCATCCGTCCCCCCCGGTGGGTTCCCGCTTTGTCGAGGCGGGGGGGCTCAGTAACCGTGGCTTGGTCACCCACGGTGAAGCGAAGAGGAACCCGAGGAGGGGCCGCTCGTCAGGGCTTTTGCCGATTAAGCCGACGACGTAGCGGCCAACTAGTAGGTTGCAGTGCCGCTTGGTAACAGGCGACATCGCAACTGAGGCGGGCCGCGATGTCTTATGGAGATTTCCAGGTCCCATACGATATCGCGGCTGAGGGTAGGAGGCCGCGGCGGGAGAGGAGTGCCGGTATTGCGGTGCGCCGCTCTCCCTATCCCCTGCGGCCGCAAAATGGTAGGTGGCGGGGCCATTGACCTCGACCCGTCAGTGGGACCAAGGGTGCCATAAACGGGGTCGTCTGGCACCCATGTGCTTAATTGGTCCCTGGGGTGGTCACGGCGTACAGTGTGTTCTGGTGCGCCGGTGATGGAGGGTACTCCCCCGAGGAGGGTCCGGTGACGGACAGCCGCGGCGGGTTCGCAGAGAGTGCTAACGCGTGCCCGTGTTCCCGCCATAAGCGGCACTGGAGGACACCGTGGAGTTTTAGTGGGTTAGAGTCCCACATAACTGCATTATCTCCCCGTGGTAGTGCAGCATGCATAACCATTTCTCCACGCAAAAAAAAAAAGCTTCCATCCGTAGATGGGTGATAATTTCAACATACCGAGATTCCTTGTTGATTCCGACTGTCATTTTTAGCTCTTTGGCAGTCTGACAAGTGGTATCTGGGGGCATATCAGTGCTTCCAACAAGTTGAGCAAACAAAGGCACAGCCGTACCATCCTTTTATCGAAGCCATTCAGGACATTTTCGACACCCCTGTAACTTCGTTGTAGATAAAGCTAGAAGCCTGAATTTTCAGTGACCAAGAGAAAATAATAAAACTAGGCATAATCACAAATTAAATTAAATTAGAAGTTGTTGTTTAGGAATGATTGCAAGTAAAAATTCCTAAATTTCGTTACTAACTGACTCATGCACTCACTCACCAATAATCAAAATTCTAAGATATTTCTAGTAGACTTACAAGCTTCAGAATTTGAACACTATTAGTGATTAGCTTTTAGAGCAAGGAATACTAAAACATACCGCAATTTCCGTCCTCTGTCCTAAATATACAAACTGCATAAGTAACTTTGTAATCCTATTTAAATAGTCATCCAATATAATATATGGGATAAAAAGTTAGTTTTACAGTTCATACAATTTTTCGTCCCCTACACTGCTTATCTAAGTAGGTAGGTCATCATGTTCCTGGCCTTGTCCCATATTACTTGAAGTCGGTGCAACACGTTTCCTTCTTCCATACTGACCTGTCCCCCGTCACTCCATCACTGACTCCATTTTTTTTTCATATCACTCCTCACACAGTCCAGCCATCTTTTCTTTGGCCGTCCCCTGCTTCTCCATCCATCCACATTTATATTCATAACTCTTTTAGTAACATGCATTTCATCCCTTTTCATGACATGACCATACCAGGACAAACAGTTTCCTTTAAACTTTTCTGTCACTGGCGAAGTTTGAAAGTGTACAAATTTCCTATAATATGCTCATTTCTAAGTTTATCTGTTCTCGTTATTCCGAACATCCATCTCAAAATTCTCATCTCTTCTACATGCAATCTCTTTTCAACCATCTTTTTCACAGCCCACCATTCTGATCCATACAGTACGACAGGTCTAATTACAGACTTGTAAATTTTCTCCTTTAACTTGAGGAGCATCCGTGGGTCACAAGTTTATTCACTGACCTGTCGCGATTTCATCCATCCCAAGTTGGCCCGGTGCGTTATGTCTCAGTCTACCTCGCCATCCCCTTGGACAGGCGACCCTAGGTACTGGAAAGTCGGAGCAGATCGGTATGGGTGTTCCAACGAGAGCTATAGGCACGGAACTAGAGAGAGGTAAATATTGAATACAGGTGAGTACAGTTAGTCCTAGACAATGTCTCCTTTAATATACCTAATATATATACCATACTTATGAGTCAGCGCAGTATGTTGAAAGCAAGTAATGACATCTAAGGTTAGTATTTGAATTTCATAAACAAACTGCAAAATTATGCATCACCTGCGCTACCTACATTTACAGTATAGATGGAGCTGACGTACCAGAAATAGTACCCGAAAAAAATAAAGGAGGACTGCGTACAAAAAGAAATGAGATCCCATCAAAAACATGACATGTAAAAAACCCAAGTCTTGCGGCGCATTTCTTCTACCGCAAAAAGTGATGAGATCGAATGTAAAACCAAGTTGAATAATTTATTCAGTAGGTACCTTAATAATTAGGTTACCAACAAACAAATTAACCGACATGGTTTAAAACAAATTAACATTCGATCTCACTACTTTTTGCGGTAGGTGACCTGCGCCGCGAGACATGTGTTTTTACATGTTATGTTTTTGATGGAATATAATATACCTTGTGATACAGTTCACACTCGGAAAGAAATTATCGATATTGTCTCAAGTTAAACGCTAGTCAAGTCTCGGCTGTTGATGAAGTGTTCAATTCTAATCACAGCACACTCTCATTAATTTACCAATTTTTCTTTTCCGTAAGCTAAGCTTACATAAAGTTTAATACAGATCTAAGAATAAAATTCAGCATTATCGGTTCGGTTAAAAACTATTCAGCCGCAGTGTTTGGACAGAACTAGTAAATAAAACATAACATTGCAACAGTTTCTCTCGTGGGTTGTAATAGTGAGGTGTGTGAATTGTAAACCGAGATACAGTAGGATTCCCACTGCCGAGCATATACACTCTGATTTTTAAACCAACACTAGTCTGTGTATGGATCGAGCGTTGTGCAACCAGTGTGAGTTTACCTGCCGTAGGTATTGTTTGGATTTTTGTATTGGATTGACTTTGGCTCTTTCGTAATCGATAAGTCTTTGAAGATAATTTTTAATAAATAATGTTTTGGTTTAAAATTGGTATAAATGATCAGTTGTGTGGCCATTTGTTTTTTTTTTATCTATGCTAACTTTAGTTTATTTTTTTAAGTGCAAAGCCAAAATAATCGTCATAATAAATCATTTTATATACTTTACATTATTGTACATTTTATCTTATCTATTTTACGTGTTTTTCAATTCACAAGTTTAAGTAGGTAGTACACATTATAACATTATATTAATTATCTATTTTCTTTACCCATATCCGTGTGTTACTAGCGGGATGCCAATTGAAAATCAACACTGGGTGTCTGACGCCCAGCAAATGCTAAGTTGGTAACCCTTTCGGTATGGGGACGCCCAGCGCAATTCTTAAACCTTGTTTGTACTTTTTTTTACTATTATTCTCTGTTACTTTGTGATTGTTGCTGTTGTGTGTTTTTTTTATCATGCATAGGGTCGCACTTGAGACCACCATCTCACCTGATGGTAAGCGATGATGTGGTTGACGGTGCAACGCGCTTTGTCTAGAAGTAACCTATTCACTCTTGACTTAAAGACCCCGAGGTTGTAGCTATCTGGAAACACAGACTCCGGCAGGGTATTCCACTCCTTAGCTGTACGCATAATGAAAGTATTTCCAAAACGTTGTGTGCGTATGGGTGGGATGTCCACCATGTACTGACGGCGCATCGCCGTTCGTCTTGTAGTCCGATAATGAATCGGGCTACGGGTGGAATTAGATCATGCAATTCCGTTGCACATTCCCCGAAATGCAACCGATAAAAAACCGGCAAGCTGGCAACTCGGCGACGATGTTCAAGGATCTGGAGCTTTGATTCAACCAATGCCTCATTACCAATGAGCCTCTTGGCCCCTTTTTTCGATCGACTGTAGTGCATCAAGCTGGAACTTGGCAGATCCGTCCCAGAGATGAGAAAAGTATTCCATGCAAGATCGAACTTGTGCTTGACACAACTTAAGCAGCTGTTCTAGCGTGCAGTGACGTCTCACCTTCGCAAGAATCCCCAACTTTTTAGCAGCCAATTGAGCTTTTGCCTCAATGTATGGGCCGAAATTGAGTGTCGATGTCAACGTTACGCCAAGAAGTGTTGTGTCTGTGTCGAATAAATGTTTTCTATTCTATTCTAAAATATGGAGGTCTCTGTCACCATCTGTGATCCCTAACCCCAAGAGGCATAGGCTGTGTATACAGAAGACACTTGTATAAGTGTCATTCGATATCAGCGATGCCGATGGCCGAAATTCTAAAAGGAATTAATCACGTCACATTTCAGTATCGTTTGACATTCCCATACATTTCTGACATATTTCTAACCGCTATCGCAACACTTGCGTTGGTAGACTATCACTTGTCTAGAACGGTATCATAACCCTTTCTATCAGGTGAAGATATCATCATCATCATCAGCCTTTTAATGTTCCCACTACTGGGATACAGGCCTCCTCTCTGAGAGAAAGGGAATGGGCCTTAATCTACCACGCAGGCCCAGTTCTTGTTGGTGGATGTTACATGTCTTAGAATTTTTGGTTCAAGGCACAGACATCGTGCCAGTTTCCTCACGATGTTTGCCATCAGGTGAGGATATATCTTACAAGTCGGATTCCGTAGAGGCTTTAACACCGTAGACCACATACATACAGAAGACCGAAGAGTACAACCTGCCTCTCTGCTTAGCGTTTGTAGACTACGAGAAAGCCTTCGATTCGATCGAGACTTGGACTGTACTGCAGTCTCTCCAATGGTGCCATATCGACTACTGGTACATCGATGTGTTGAAGTGTTTGTACAAAAACGGCATGTAAGTTCGACTTTAGGATCAGACCTTGAAACCTATCCTTCTGCAGCGAGGTGTGAGACAGGGAGACGTCATATCTCCGAAAACTGTTCACCACTGTACGGATGTCTTCAAGGTTCTGGACTGGAGAGGGCTAGGCATCAATGTCAATGGCGAGCACATCACTCATCTTCGGTTTGCCGACGATAGAGTGGTCATGGCTGAGACCATGAAGGACTTCAGTATAATGCTCGATGACCTCAGTAGAGTTTCCGAAAGAGCGGTTCTTAAAATGAACATGGACAAAACTAAGGTCATGGTGAATGCCCATGTTACACCCACTCCTATGAAGGTTGGAGACTCTACACTCGAAGTTGTGGACGACTCCCTGGACAAGTCTACCTGGGACAAACGATCCAGTAGGACCAACTTCGAGGAAGAGGTCAACCGTCGAATCCGACTCGGCTGGACAGCGTTCGGGAAGATGGGGCTCATCAGAAAGCTTACAGTCACCTAAAAGGGCAATGGAGAGGGCTATGCTCGGAGTATCCTTGCATGATCGAATAAAAAATGTAGAGATCCGCAAGAGAGCCAGGGTTACTGACATAGCCCGAAGAATTGCCAAACTTAATGTGGAGTAAGCTGGGCACATCGCTCGCAGAACGGATGGCCGATGGCGTATAAAAGTTCTGGAATGGTGACCGCGAACCGGAAGACGTTGCGTTGGAAGGCTTCCCACCAGGTGGACCAATGACCTGGTGAAGGTTACGGGGATCCGCTGGATGCGGGACGCATGGGACCGATCAATGTGGCGACGCTTGGGGGAGGTCTATGACCGATGTATGGATGTATGGATGATGATGATGAGGATATATCATGAAATAAATACAAATTCAATGTTCTTATTAAAGACTTCGGTTCTTATTATTTCCAATTTAATAATGCTCATCGTAACTATTATTTCAGTGGGACGGCAAATGTCTAGATTTACTTTTCCAATTCTGTTCTTTTCAATCAACAGTAGGTACAACAGTAATTTACTTAAGTCAATCCTACAATAACCGAAACTTTCTGAAATAACATTCATTCAGAATGTTATTTTTAGGAGAAAAAGAAACGTTGATAAAAGTTTGATTTTCCTCGGAATTCTGTCACCGTAAACTTTCCATTAACTTGTTAATGTTTAATTGAATGAAAGTAATTTCTAGGAGTTCTTTTCCGTATAAGTTTTGATTGATATAATTACACTTTTTGAGGAAAATGATAATTACGTTAGAGTTGGCCGAAAATTAGGTTAACAATTTTTTGATTGTTCAGATAACCTATAAATAGAATATTCTTTATTGAACACAATTTAAATTACAATTTAAAATAAGAATAGCCCGTTCGAGATTAATATGTGACAAACTAAGGCTGGGTTCACACAGCATTGTACTCCACATTTTTTGCAGCATATTTAAACCCCTTGAGTACCCGACACGTAGATCCACGCGAGACAATTGTGGCTTTGCAATTGTTTCGGTAATTACGGCATTCAACCGGTTAGTGCTTGGATCACCCGTCACATGGCATTACACAGCCATTTTTACTTAATCAAAAAAAAAAAAAAAAAAATGCACAACTTTAATGGCACACAATAAGTCGTATGAGGCTCTATACTCCACTTGAAATAACATTAGAAATTTTTACAACCCCTTTTTACATTCCGTTCAACCGATTTTGAGTTCTATTCCGTAAATGTAAGGATGGCATAAAAAGCATAAATGCGTTACCAAAACTAACTGTTTAATACAGCTGCCATTTGTCATATCACCAATGCAATAGAAATCAAAATCGGTTGAACGGGCAGTAAAATGGGATAATTTAAATGTTATCTCAAATGGAGTATAGACAATTGTCACTCGATGTCGATGGCAATGATCGAAATACAGAGGCCTTAGTGCGAGTTTTTACTCACGCTCAATCGCGTTAACGTTAACGCCAATTTGTATTGAAACTGGATAAGCGCCGTCTGGTGACGGCAAGGAAAAACCTCTTTTTTTGTATACATTTTGACTTAAGAGATCGTTTACGTTATCACGAGTGAGTACGTTAAAAACTCGCACTAAGCACACAGAACTGTAAGTGATTCAGCTTGTGACAATTCGATAGCATTTATCATTCCCATACATTTTTTCAATCGCTATTGCCACGCTTTCAATAAAAGTATGTCACTTGTCTAGGACACAAAAAAATCAAAAATAGTAAAATTAATTTTTTATTAATTATTTGACAATATACCGTGTATAAAATACTTAATTAACTAAGACTACTAATATATACATTTAAACCAAAAACTACTCACTACCTAAACCTAAAAATATACTTAACTATAAATAGTAAATAAATAAAAAAAAACAAGAGAGAAAGTGTGCCTCACGGCTGCGGCAAATAGGTCCAGTCAAATAGTCAGCAAAATGCCAGACAACTGACTAGTTAACTGATGCTGGTTTTCAACCTTGCACCTTATGCCGTTCAGACAGTGGGATAAAATGTGCAGAACAAGGTCATGTGAACCATTACCAAGTGTCAGACTTGATACCCATCCACTTACGACATAATTAGCCAGTGAATTTCTAGACTCTAATCACCATTTGTCAAATCTTGGTACCCATTCACTTACGACATAATTAGCCAGTGAATTTCTATACTATAATTACCATTTGTCAAATCTTGGTACCCATTCACTTGCGACATAATTAGCCAGTGAATTTCTATACTCTAATTACCATTTGTCAAATCTTGGTACCCATTCACTTGCGACATAATTAGCCAGTGAATTTCTATACTCTAATTACCATTTGTCAAATCTTGGTACCCATTCACTTACGACATAATTAGCCAATTAATTCCTAAACTCTAATTACCATTTGTCAAATCTTGGTACCCATTCACTTGCGACATAATTAGCCAGTGAATTTCTATACTATAATTACCATTTGTCAAATCTTGGTACCCATTCACTTGCGACATAATTAGCCAGTGAATTTCTATACTCTAATTACCATTTGTCAAATCTTGGTACCCATTCACTTACGACATAATTAGTCAATGAATTCCTAAACTCTAATTACCATTTGTCAAATGTTGGTACCCATTCACTTACGACATAATTAGCCAGTGAATTTCTATACTATAATTACCATTTGTCAAATCTTGGTACCCATTCACTTGCGACATAATTAGCCAGTGAATTTCTATACTCTAATTACCATTTGTCAAATCTTGGTACCCATTCACTTACGACATAATTAGTCAATGAATTCCTAAACTCTAATTACCATTTGTCAAATGTTGGTACCCATTCACTTGCGACATAATTAGCCAGTGAATTTCTATACTCTAATTACCATTTGTCAAATCTTGGTACCCATTCACTTACGACATAATTAGCCAATTAATTCCTAAACTCTAATTACCATTTGTCAAATCTTGGTACCCATTCACTTGCGACATAATTAGCCAGTGAATTTCTATACTATAATTACCATTTGTCAAATCTTGGTACCCATTCACTTGCGACATAATTAGCCAGTGAATTTCTATACTCTAATTACCATTTGTCAAATCTTGGTACCCATTCACTTACGACATAATTAGTCAATGAATTCCTAAACTCTAATTACCATTTGTCAAATGTTGGTACCCATTCACTTACGACATAATTAGCCAGTGAATTTCTATACTTTAACGTAATTATTGCAGTCTCTAAAGGTGTGGAAAAACTCCAAGATAGTTATCATCAAGAAACACAGACTACGGGTAATCTAAATGTACGTCGCCTATTTGTATATTATCCTTTATTTAATTAAGTTACAAAAGCCGTTGCGGTGGGGTGCAAGACTAATTAAGTCAGATGCTAGGGAAAATCATTTGCTTCCGTACATAAATATTGTTTTATTACATGTTTTGAAGGTGCGTATACAGTGTGGTCCTGGTTGGTTTTGGCAGTGTAAATAATTTTACAAGCTTATATAAACTAATATTCATCAATAATTAAAAGCACACTTTGTAAACAAGCATATTACAAATTAGATGATTATATTCAAGATAAGAATGCTTGGAAACATGCTGGTCCTGCTCCATAGGGCAATCTTTAGTGTAGACAAAATCAAGCTGGTTAATTTGTATTAGGTATATTCATAATTATAGTAACGCTTTTATTTTTATTTTTTTCTTCTCTTTTTTTTTTAAAAATTCACTCGTACACTGTTCCGTTGTCGTTGAATTAGGTGATTTACCCATGTTTGCAATATTTGTAAGTATGTGAGAACCATGTTCCTATTTATCAGGTAAAGGAATTTACCTGTTAGTGCTTGTTATACTTTATACCAATATTTAGTATAGTAGTTCTGGGTGCATTGTTCTCACGTTTATGAATTTATTAATGTATGTACTTATGTAAATATTGTAAAAAAAAAGTTTCTTGTGCATTCTTCTTCATAACAAGCTACTTTTCCGAATGCACGGTAGAATCAATTTTTATTACTTGTAAATTTTAATTGTTAACGTTCAAAAGTGCCGCTTAGTGGCCTAGTTGAAATAAATACATTTGACTTTGACTTCATGCCTTTTTCCATGGCAGTTCGTAGATACAGAACGCAACCTGCTACGATCCTTACTTTTGCGACGTTGAAGTTTATACATCTGGTCATAGAAGCACGCTAGTTATGAGTTCTACGCACCTGGCCTTTATGAAAAACATTTCCAATAAGATGTTCCCTGCCGGCGTTTCCACACACGTCTGCCTTGTAAATATCATTTGTTAATCGTCTTTTCTTTTGTTCGCGCCACCTCTAGGCGCGCTTATTGTTTAGTTACCCACATTTCTCTTAATATTTTATCTACCCTTTCTTGTCAATTTTCGCTGCATTAAACTACATGTTCGATTTTCGAACAGTCTACGTTCGGCCCTCGTCAAGGGTAGCCTCACCGCTCGTGGAAGTCAACCGCCTGGCTATTCACCCTGGATTCCTCACCCGCTGTGAGATCCAACCGCTTTATTAAACCGCATCGTCTGCGATCGACTCTCGTCGTCGTCGGATTCGTGGTGATCACCTCTGATCATCACTTTGAGCCAGCGTAACGTGGCTCGCCGTTCTACCGCGCCGCATACAGTCCACTCTCGCGTCAGCAAATTGTGCCAGTACCCAGGGAACTTCAAACCAAGACGTCCAGTGGAACAGAGAAGGAGCGCTGCCAGAATTAACCAGAACGAGCACGAGGAAACCCGCCTCTGAGGTTAGTCGTAGCTTTGTTTAATGTAGCATCTCTCTCAGCATACCGACCCGTCTGTTTTCCCTAGGTCTAGCCTATCTACTTCTTGAACCTAGCGCACCGCGCGTGTTTGGCGTGCTCAGTGCTATTACTGCACTGCCGCGCCGATACACCTTTCATGACCAAACCTACTTGAGTTTTTCAAGTAGGAAAAACCAAGGAGTCATTTTTTTTTTCAAGTTAACATCAATTGACTTGACACCTAATAACACCATTATACTCAATTACCTTACATGAGCAGCCAAATTTCACGCATTGCTGGGCATTAATCTTTTTTTTTTTTACGTTGCCCCACACTAAGAGTTTCTCCTGTAGCGTGGGTGCATTTAAAAATAAACTCACATACACAAACATCCACACGGACCTGAAATAAATATCTGTAGGCCATACAAATATTTGTTCCGTGCGGGATTCAAACAAGCAACACGCAGAACAGCAGCTGATAGCTAAACCACTGCGCCAACAGTGTCGTCAAATTCTTATTAACCGACTTCAAAAAAAGAAGCGTCTCAATTCGTCGGCATCTTTTATTTTTTGTGTATGTTAACCGATTACTCAAAGACGCCTGGACCGATTTGGAAAATTCTTCCGTTGTTTGAAAGGGTATAGTTCCCAGGTGGTCTCATGGTCATCAGGTTAGGATCTGATGATGGAATCCTGTAGAAATCGAGAGAACTCCTCAAATAAAAAAACAAACCCATTACAAATAAAATAAAAAAATATATATAAAAATACATTTGGTATTTTCATCAACAATGCTATCATTTGCACTCAGAAAGTATAATTTGGTGAAGTGGAACTGATGAAGAAGACCACAGATGGCCACTGGAACTCCTTAATACTTAGTATGTCACGGGTATAAGATATCTCGAATAGTTAAGCAACTATGATGAAATAAATAAATGGTATTTATGAAAATGGTACCATCGAAGTGATCTGCTGATGAAGCCGGAAGGTAGGCACTTGTACTCCGAAATAGAACCTAGTCCGTATCCTAGTCGTGTTTCGGCTTATTGGAATCGTCATACGATGTAGTTTGCTATAAATGATGTTCATGGCAATTGGAGGTAGGTACCAAAACTAAAATGAGATAAATAAAAAACTTAAAAAAAAATTAAACCGACTTCCAAAACTACACTACAAAACGGAAAACAATAGGTATCAAAGACACCGACTTTGGAAAAGATAGTTATTTTTCGCTTACTAGTGTTTTTTTTGGAAGTCTGTTTTATTTTTTTGTTAAAAAGTTTTTTATTAATCTCTTTTTAATTTTGGTAGGTACCTACCTCCAATTGCCATGAACATCATCCAGTGCTAACCTTATGCCTACAAGTCCTAGCCAGGACGGCAACAATATCGTCATATATTTATGTCATAAATAATCCAAAACCCACATCTCAACTACCAGCCCTTACTTACTTCAACTTTGATTTAACAATCGCTAAAACACACTGTACAATATCGAATCCAATAACGTAGTGGCACCAATGACCGACATGGACCAATAACCGACACTTTTTTTTTTGAACCAAGATAATAAGAGTAGGAAACCGATTTCTTAATATGGCAACACTGTGCCGTAGACAGCACACTTTTGACTGGCACCCATTGACATTTGAGCAAAACCCGCCATTTCGTTTAAAAATGGCGACGTGAGAACTGAGTGCGGCTAGAGATCTGGTGAAAATATTAGAATTTCTTAGAGAAATCCTTAAGGAAGTGAGTACATTTTTTCGTTAATTATCCTAATGTAATGTGACTTACTCGAATTTGATGTTTGCCACGGGTTATTATAAGAAGTATAGGATCGATTTTTGTTACAACCGAAAGTTTAAGGTTATTTTGATAATAGTAAATTGTTGGTGTCGATCACTGGTTTTCACAAACTGACTTTTCCAATAATCGACATGTGTCGATAATAATTTTTTGAAAAATATCTCATTTGACAAGCGAATGTGGTTCTTTTTGCTTTGCGTATTTGGTAGATATTTGAAATAGACTAATCAAAGTCGAGCTACCAGTATTCGACAAGTGTCGATTATTGGGTAATAATATGTGTCGGTGATTGGTTCTTACAGATGGCGCCGAGAAAAAATTATACTTTCGACCAATTAGAAAAAGCCGTTGAGGCTGTAAAAAATGGCGAAAAGATTGCAGTTGCTGCGAAACGTTTCGGTGTACCTAGGATTACGCTCCATGATAAAATTTCGGGGAAAACGACAATTGGTTGCGGTATGGGGCCGAGCACAGTTTTAACTAAATGGAAGAAGACATTTTAGAAAAGTGGATTTTAGCTTTATCTGAAAAACATATTCCACTGACAAAAGCTTCTCTACTAGACAGTGTGCAAAAAATAATGATTGATCAAAACAGACCAAATCCTTTTACAAACACCAGGCCAAGCAAGAAGTGGTTTCAGTCGTTCATGAAGAGACATCCTAACTTAACACAAAGAGTGCCAGACAACTTGTCAAGAGCTCGAGATAATGTGTCTGAAAATAACATCGGGACTTGGTTTACTGAGATCGAAAGTTATTTGGACGAAAAAAACTTAAAAACTATTCATAACAATCCACACAGGATATTCAATGCAGACGAGACCGCGTTCTTCTTGTCGCCGAAACTTGGACGTGTACTCGTCCAAAAAGGAGATAAACACCCATACAGTAGCTGCGGCGATGACAATATAATGGTTTTTGTAAACAATAAATGAATACTAAGTGAATAGTTAATTTTATTTAATTACCGACTTATGTATGTGGTGGTTATCTGTGCAGCTGCGTCTGTACCGAGAGGAAGTCCCCTTGTGGGCAATTTGGCCGATCCGGCTCGAAGGACCAGACTTTAGTGGACTGTATTGATGTTTTGGTTAGGGTCTTGTTGAAGGAATGAAAATACTGTCTTGATTCGTATCTTCAATTTTATTCAAGCAATAGGCTGGGAGATGCATTACGGGTAATAGTCGATAACTGGGTGTCGGTAACTGGTAACTGTCGATAACTGAGTGTCGATTACTGGAGATTCAGTGTCGAAGATGGGCGATTTATACACTTTTATCTTTTTTTGGATTTTCTTCTAGTCTGTGTATAATTAATAAAAATAATATACCCTATTCTTATCTCAAGAATATAACTTACGTCACTCATTCGTTACTTTTGGTTTAAAGATGACCATAATGACTTTTAATTTTATGAGAAGCCCACTATCTCCTAAAAGTGTCGATCATTGGTGCCACTACGTTACCAATGTCAACAATACACGAAACCCGTTTACGGCTGTATTATCAAATCAGGATTAAGTCGTGGTCTCCAAACTATAGGTCTGGGACAATATTAACATTCACAATATGTTAATGCTAGGGCTGTACGGAAACCTCGCCTGGTGTTCCGCTAATGCGGCATTTTCTCAAGTAAGAGGAAAACTTAGGGACACAGTTATATATCCTTCTTATTCAGATTATGGAATATATTTTCAATTGAGCCAATGTTGGAGGAGGAATGGGGCGAGAGCCAACCATGAATTTTAGGATTCTGTTAGATCTCTGCGACAGCATTTTCTCTTAATGGTGGCTCGGCATATTTCGCGAGTCGCTGCACAGTAGCAACTTTATGTGAGAATGGAGGTATAGAGTGGGGTACTGCGCAGCTAGTAGATAATTTTATAGATGCTATTAAGTTTGAATATACCTGTAACTAAGAGCCGCATCCGCCTTCGCAAGTTTTTAGCGGAGTTGCAATGAAGGTAAAGAAATAGGATCCAACTAAGGGAGTACTCTTTAATGTGAAAGAGATTTCACTCGAAATTGGAAGTGTTTGCTAACACTTCGATGACAAGGGACAATGACAAGGGGCGCAGAAACTAAGAATATGAAACCAAACTATAATACCAAAGTTTAGTGCCAAGTTTTTCAGGTTAAAGTAAAGTTTTCAGTTAACCTTAATTGGGTGCGCCTAAAAAGGTGCATATGTGGTCGCGTGGGGTGTGTAGCACCCCAAATAAGTTTATTAAAATAAAATAAGAAATAAATGCAAAATCAGACTTTTATTAATGAGAACATTTGAACATAATAATCAACTTTTAAAACTCTTTTATAAACATATAATTATAAAAAAAGTAACAAGACTTTTATAAATATTAGTTTTCTTCGTTACAATTTTGGCAGACTATACGCACACATTTCATTACACACATTTTCACATAGTCACCTAGCAAGTCGTATACCCCAAACACGCTGTCAAAGCCCAACAATTACCGACTGAATTGTGAATGTCACACGCGTTTATAAAGCTACCTGGAAGACCAGCACGAAAAATAATTTTTTTGAAGTTATGAGCCTGCAAACATGCGTACGTGACCAATTAAGTGTTAAAAAAGTTTACCAAATATTTAGAGTTAGAAAACTGCTTTTTAGGGTTCCGTACCCAAAAGATAAAAACGGGACCGTATTACTGAGACTCCGCGATCCGTCTTTCTGTCTGTCTGTCTGTCACCAGGCTGTATCTCATGAACCATGATAGCTAGACAGTTGAAATTTTCACAGATGTTGTATTTCTGTTGCCGCTATATCAACAAATACTAAAAACAGATTAAAATAAGTATTTAAGTGGGGCTCCCGTATAAAAAAACGTGATATTTTGCTATTTTTTGCGATAATGAAACGGAACCCTTCGTGCACGAGTCCGACTCGCACTTGGCCGGTTTTTTTGTAAAATATAGTTGCCCATTCTTATTGTTTTTTTTAACAATAGGTTGCGTTTTTCGTTGGAAAATTATTACGAATAATACTCTGTTTTCTTATATTTTTCACCTCCGCTCTACATCTCAGCACCTAGCTCTGCTAAGATCTCTGACGTAACAACCCTACTTAATACCCATGGCTTCCAGATCATGGTAACAGCATCCTATAAACCTCGAGGTTTATGCATAACAACAACGGCCGGGTGCTCAAACTATGCATATTGGATGGGGCTAATTTTACGATGTTATAATATTGATCAATTTTGTTGTGACTCAAGAATAATGTTGTGGTTTACCAAAACATTAAAGGGTGAATAACTAAAGGGTGGAGTGGTTTTATACTGGTTTGTGATTTGAGAGGTGGTTTGATTATGACTAAAATGACAAGTATAGAGAAGTATAAAAGAAGAAGTCAAGAAAAAGTTAATTGTGGTCTAAGTGAAGTGTCACTTGAGACCTCACAATGAGCAATGGAGCTCTCACTCTTCAGAAGTCTCTGAGCACAGGTTTTTGTGTTAGATTCCTGTGACAGAAAATTGTTATTGGATTCTTTGATCATAAAATCGTCAATAGCAGTTCATCTTGTACAGAACCCAGTTAATAGCAACAATCGCAAATTCCATTGACATATGACACAACCTGTTGTCATCTTTAGTAGTAGTAGGACACAACCTGTGGTCATCTTTCGTCAGGCTTGTCAAGGGGTATCATGGATCACCTGTATTTTTTTGTTGAATTTTTAAAAGACATGGAACATAAGTTGTTGTTTATGATGTTTGTAATATAGGCCTGCAAGGTTGTTAGTGTTTTACCAACAATCCTGTATATTCGGTATAAAAATATAAGTAAAAAAGATGTTAAAAAAAGTACGAAAAAATATTGTTTTAAAAACAATGCCTTCTGCTGTCAAATTAGATACGAAGTCATTGACATAAATAGCGAAGGAAGTGTTGCGATGAATATTAAGGATGTTTCACTTATATTGTGGCCACGAGTTCAAAGGAAGGTGTATAGAAATTTTGTCTATACCTTAGGTACTTTTGTCTATACCATGGAGTTTCTTGCCGGTTCTTCTCCATAGGAAACGACTAACCCAAACCGTGCACCTTTTTTCGACGTTTTATAGGTGCCCATGTAGGCCTATGTAAAATAAAAATAAAATGTTTTTGTTTTTTGATGGTTCTAGATATAGTAACGCTCAAGAGTATTTTGATAGCGCTTGTACAACCCATATCTTTTGTATTTTTTAACAATCGTAATCAGTGGTCGAATGTCACATGTCATGTTCTAGAGTCTCTTTTGTTTAGAAATTTCATAAAACTTACACGGCTAAAAAGACAATGTCCTAGTGAATCCGCTAAATAGAATATTATAGCTTTTAGAAAATACTAAAGAAACTATTAAAGTCGAGACTGATATTTTACTTCCTTTTTTGTGTGTAGATAATAAATAATTTATTATGAAGAAATTATTTAGAAAGATACCATTTTTTTTCTTAACTTAGATGTAAGTAAGCTAGTAAGTCTCTTGATGAATTAATTGTACTAAGTTTACCAGCACCGCATAGCTCCGTAAGGTGTTGAATTTGTTCAACTTAATCAAAGTTTGTTCCACAGAGCTCAAGAAAAACCCATCAGCTGTTCCATTTTGTGTTAATTGTAAACTTCTTGGAGGAAATAAGCAAGAAGTAGACAACTCTTTACTTTTTGTTCGTCTAAATACGTAGATAGAAATACAAAAATATTTAAGAATTTACGAATAACGGGGAGGGAAAGTACATACATATAGCTATATGCATAATGCCCGCTTTTTGCTACCAAGGAATTGTTGTTTCTGGTGGTCACCTGCCCAATGATTGTTGTCGGGCTTTTGTAAATGTAGTAAGTAGATAATCTTGTTCATCGCACGGATAACTTTGCTGGCACGATGTAGGATTTGTGTGGCTTCAGGTCTTGGCAATGTTTCGTGTGAGTTAGCATCGATGCTGTCACATTATATTGTGCACCAAAATGAGTATTTAATTAGTAGAACGATTAACCGCACGTCAGTAAATTTGCACTTGGAAAACCGCAATAATTGTTATGCAATGAAGACACTGTAAATATGAAATGGATACCTTTCACTGTAAAATACGAAGAAAAAAATAGTTACATATAAAAAAACTTGTCAGCAGTCAACAATCAATTTGCCAAGCCTTTACCCAACCAAGTCGGTCAGCATTCAACATCATAGGTAAATCAAATCAAAAATAGTTTATTTCAAATAAACCTTAAAGGTACTTTTAAATAGCCAAACAAAAAACAAATGCATCTAGTTGCACATTCGCAAGCGTCAATAGGTCTCTATGGAGAAGAAAGTGCAAGAAACTCCATGAGACTCTTTTCCATCAATAAGTTTGAATTACAAGTATTTGGATACATCATTCTTGTTGGAAAATTACATAAATATATGTATGTGAGAACGATATAAAAAGACGAGCACGTAAAATCGTCTAGAGTAAAATAAACAACCTCAAAATACAATAATTAATTAAAAACAGGCCGAGGCAACAAAGTTATGACCCATCCCAACTGATGGCACCCGTTCACGAATATGACGCATGGATTGGCTTCACTCAGCTCAACCATCATGAAGGGAACCGAATGATCCAACACATGTGCCACCATCAAGGATACATTTGAAAAAAAAACTGCCAGGGCACACATAAGTCAACGAACTACATATAGTTACAGTAAATGGTAGATTTATAGTTGGTACATAGTACTTACACATGTGCTGTGCAGTTATATAATACTAAAAGAAATTGAGTTTATACAATGCAGATATATCAATACCGTCTTCAGCAGGACTAATAATACTTTAAAACTTTTCTGCCCATCACTTGTTTTTGCGCCCTAGTGGCTGCGGAGTAGGACCAGCGTTGAGCCAAGCATTGTATTCAGCGATGTAATCCCTCAACTTATAATATGCCTGCCTGCATAGTATGCGTTTCATGACAAGTTTTAAATTTCGCCTCACTCAGTTCTAGAATGTGGGGAGGTATTTTATTGTAGCATTTTATTCAGTACCCCATAAAGATGACGCTACTTTAACCAGCCTGAAACCTGGTTGAATTAATTGGTCCCTATTTCTAGAACCATAATCATGCCTGTCGCCATTTTTACTAAAATCATGTAAATTATTTCTAACGTAAATGATCTTATCATAAGTAATATTGACAAGGTACCGTCATGATGTTAATGTCCTTAAATAGTTCCCCTAGAGAATCGCGCTGGCGAAGATTGTTTATCGCTCTGATGATTCGTTTATGCAGAATAAAAATAGACTCAATGTCTGCAGCCCTTCCCCATAGTTATATACCGTAAGACATTATACTATAAATGTAAGGGACCTGCCTCGCGGTATCTACATCAGTAAATTGACGAATTTTTCTAACAGCAAAAGCTACCGAATTTAGCCGCCTTTCAAGTGACATTAAATGAGGACCCCATTGTAACGTTGAGTCGTAGGTGATCTCCAGAAAAACCGTTTTTTCGTCGAATACTTACGGTACCTTTTTTCAAACAAATTCGACCCAGTAATTCCTCGAAATACAAATTAACATAAACAGTCCAACACAAATCCTATTGCCATAACTTTTAATGTTGCGCAAAAAACTTTCGTATTTTCATTCAGAATTAACGTAGGTAGTGGCTACACGTGTTTTAACCCTCGCTATACTCAAGGCCACAAACTTAGGTATGCCTACAGCAGCATAATTAAATACGAAAGTTTTGTACTGAAGTTATTTTGAGTATTTTCTAAGGTAAAACAGTAAGCTCTAGGGAAGAAACTGTTTTAGGCGCTACGGTCGAAGTTAATCGCTAATCACGTAGCGCTACGTGCTACGCCGTAGCAGTGAGAGAATATCGTCGATCGACTGAACTATTCGACTGTGTCAATAGAGTGACTATTGTTTTTAGATACGGAGCCGGTTTAGTGAACCATTAGTTGTTTCTAAAACCTTTACATTTGGCCAGCAGTTTAAACTTGAAATATTCGCTTTTTTCATGTTTGCTTCCAACAACTTTAGTCAGGGTTTTGTCTCTAACTTTTAGGTATTATTTTGAGAGACAATTTTAACAATGAAACTGAAAGCGATCAGCACGTCTAACTCGTGCTCAAAAACAGCTGTCAGTGCCTTCCTTGTTATTGAATGATACTGCCAGCTTTCAAAATCGGTTAAGATGTCCTTAGGCCCTAGATAAAGTAACATTCAATAGGCGATAATGACTGTCGAAAATTCTAAAGAAACACATCAACGAAACTATACGTTGTAAACTTGTCATTTCCATTCATTTTAGACTTTTTGGTTAATCAATGCTTATAGAATTGCACTTTAGACAAAGAAATTGTTTGATTGATCAGTGGCCCTGATCATATTCAATTTCATTGGTTAAACTCGCCTTAAGTTAGTTATCAGTATGATTCATATATTTTTCAAAATAATTTCAACCAAAACAGAATAATACATCAACAGAAGCAATTCCAATCGTTAAAGCAAAACAAACTTGATATTTTTCACAATAGGAATTCTATCTATTGCACCCGGATGGTAGGTAGTCCATCGTAAAATATTTACGCCACATCGCATCGACGTTCGTACATAGAAGATTCCGTTCTACAAGCCCCTATAATACTTTATGAGCTATCTGACAAAAGACGAAACTTTTATTGAAATATACAGTAAGCATGTTCTGATTTTGGGTTAAGAGAATATTATAGAATTATGTTTATGGTTTTTGGAATGTTTGTTTGCTTTGAAGTTGGAATATATGATTGTTTGATATGTGGGATTGGGCAGTTCCAAATAGCCTAGGCACCGTGTGAGCCGTAATCCACCACACAGGCCCAGTGCAGATTGGTAGACAGTACCGAATTAGATCCGCATTCTACAAATTAATTCTTCAACTTCTGCATTCTCAAACTTCATTCTCAATTTAATAACAAACTTCATTCATTCATTTTAATAAAAGATTATCGTGCAACGTAAAGGCAAAAACAAAAGAAAACTGGAAAATAAACAAAAAGAAAAGCCACCGCAGAATTATCTTTTTCAATACTTACGCTGCGGCACGCCTACACCCCTTAATATAAATATCTTGTTGTTAGCGAGAAAAAGAAAAAAGAAGGAACTTCATTCCTTGTTTCCTCCTGGCTTAGTCAAACGATTTATTTAATAGCTGAAGAATAAACATGCAATTTTCAGGGAAGAGCATAATGGATGTCTTAATAATGGCTTTTTAACATTTTGAGAAAACATTTCATCTTCCAAATGCAACATTTGACTCGAGGCCAAGTAAAACAGGCATTGGACGACAGAACCTGCCCTGTTTCATTGTCTGTCTGGCCTTAATCCGAAATTTTTTGCTGCTCGCTTGCAGTGTGAGGTGACATACGGGTGAGTTTTAGACGTGTAAACGCTGCGTTCTTTACCTGGGGACAGTTATTATTACAGCTTTTACAGTATGGTGTTTGCCCGTTAATGAATTCATACAGCTACAAACATAATAATAAGTTATTTACTCTGATCTTTGAAAATGCTATATATGGTGTTGTCTGATGGTAAGTATCCTAGGAGACGGTAATTTACAAAATTAGTCAAAACATCAGCATCACTAAAATATCTGTACCTTGGTTTATAGAGTCATGGCCATTTCTAGTGATTGCACTGCAAAAATACTGGATGTTACATGGGTAGCCGCTTGCTATGAGATAGGAAACCATCTTAGATATTGGCCTACATTTGTCTCATAATTATAATTTAACAATACAACTGATTGTATGGCTTTTAAATGGGACAGTAACCCTTAATTTTTTTTCAGAGCTTGTTCTTAGATGAGGCTGGGGAGCACCGAACATATCTACTACCAGTAGGTGAGCTAGTAGAGATGATAAGTTAGTAATAACCCTCCTTTTGGCTTCACCGTAGTCGGGTAAAAAAAATAAACCTGATGTGTAAATGTGTTATTTAACCAACCTACTAAACATGTAAATTTACAAGCTGGAAGATGTGATTAATTTCGGAAGAAACCAACCCTTTTCTAAGCCCTTTTTATTCAACCTTCCAGCGGGTCATCTCACAGGACAACTCTGTATGTTTCCATTGTGTAGTACGTAACAATGGTGCGCCGCGACTCCGCCTGACACCTGACGTGTCGCGTGACGTCACATATTATTGGCGCGGTAAATCAAGCAGATTGGACACGCTCACTAACCAATCTATCACTTTCAAACGAAACTTTAGCGTGATAGCCTCTATTTTGGAGGACATTGTAGCTGTTGCTCGCCAACTTTTTGTACAATGACCCGAGTCTTGAAAGAAATACGTCCTTTGGGGGCTGTTGAGTGTACTGTACAAGCGTATCGTGTACTAGATTTTGTCATTGGCTTTGCCCGCGTGAATGTCCACAATTATCCCAAGAGAATGTATAGTACATTCTCTTGGGATAATTGTTCAATCTCCTATCCAGGCTATAGTCTCATCATCATCATTTCACCCGAAAAACGTCCACTGCTGGACATAGGCCTCCCCCAAATTTCACCACATTGACCGGTCCCGTAAGTCTCGCATCCAGCGCATCCACGCAACCTTCACCAGGTCATCGGTCTACCCAGTGGGATGCCTTCCAACGCAACGTCTTCCGGTTCCCGGTCGCCACTCCAGAACTTTTCGGTCTCATCGGCCATCCGTTCTGCGAGCAATGTGCCCTGTCCACTGCTTCTTAAGTTTGGCTATTCTTCGGGCTTTGTCGGTATCCTTGGTCAACAGGCTATGGTCTACTTTGCCCAAACATCCAAATCCGTTCAGCCATTGAAACATGTTTTAATACCTCAAAGCGGCAAAGAAGCAATCAGCCAATGTGAGGCACAAGACAAGTGGCATTCTATTCGCGAAAGCATGGCGAAAGCAACTGGAAAAATTGCGAAAATGTCAAACGTCCCTTAAATTTTGGCATTTTGATCGTCACAATAGCTGACATAGAATGACAATTAACTAAAGCTTACCAGAGGGCTGGCCTTTTCTTTGGCCAAAGAATCAGCATTGCCATCCAACGTGGCAATGCTGCCAGCCTTCTAGGCACTTTTCCTGTTGACAGCGATGTGGACGAATTTTTTGACGCTCCGTAATTGTACATATGTTTATTCTTATTTTAGTTCTAATATTAGTTTGTAAATAATAATGTACATATGTAAATAAATAATTTAAATTCAAAAAAAAAAAAAAAAACTAAAGCTTCAAGTCTATAAAAGATGCGTTACCAGCCCTTTTTGATGAGGACTCTGTTTAAATGATTGTTATACAAACATACAGACTTACCGATTTATAATATTAGTAGGATACTCTGTGGGAAAACTCAATGTGTTCGATATCAGTTTTCTAAAACATTTGCTATTTAGAGCGTTCACCCGAGGCGTGTCGTTAAGGTTTGATCAAAGTTTAATGTTTGTTTTTTGAAAACGTTCAAAGTGAGCTCTAGAATATTCTGTGACGAAGAATTCAGTTATTTTATGATTTACTAAAGCCTGAAGGAACGTATTAAATATTACTTTAAAATCGATTTAATTTTAAACTTAAATAGTCAAGTAAGATTGCTTTTGACAGTATTCTCATTTACTTTCAATCTGAATTTAATTTAAATTTTATTTCATATAGAGGCAATATTGTTTTCTGCCAACAACGGCAACATGTTTTAAAAAAAAAGAAAAAGGATAACATTGTCAGAAAACGTGGACTTATAGCTATGTAAGTCTGAAAGCGCCAACCCACATTGAATAAGTGTGGTGATCAATGTTCGTGCCTTCTCTGTATGAGAAGAGGCCTTTACCCTGCATTGGGACTGTTACAGGCTGGTATTAGGTATTATTACATTATTACATTGTTATGTAGGAGGTAATCTCTGGAAACAGTGGCAGAGATGCGGTAACGAAAAATCTGTAATGAATAGAAAGTGACACCATCTTTGAGTGTCAAGGGCTACTTTTCATCCCGGAAAAATACACGGTTGCTGTGGAATACGCCACGATAGCAAAGTCTTGGAGAAAAAGCTAGGTTCATCCTGAAAGAATACACGGTTGCTGTGGAATACGCCAAGATAGCAAAGCCGTGGCTATAAAGTTAGTTTCATTTCGGAAAAATAATGGTTGCTGTGGAATACGCCAAGATAGCAAAGCCGGGGGAAGAAAACCAGTTTCATCCCGGCAAAAAACACGGTTGCTGTGGAATACGCCAAGATTTGCTATCTTGGCGTATTCCTCAGAAATCGTGGGCCGCGGCTAAAAAGTTAGTTTCATTTCGGAAAAATACATGTTTGGTGTGGAATACGCCACGATAGAAAAGCCTTCGGAAGAAAGCTAGTTTCATCCGGAAACAATACACGGTTGCTCTAGAATACGCCAAGATAGCAAAGGGCTAAAATGTTAGTTTTATCTCAGCAAAATACACAATTGCAGTGAAATACGCCACGATAGCAAAGCCGTGGCTAATATGTTAGTTTCATTTCGAAAAAAATACATGGTTGCTGTGGAATACGCCAAGATAGCAAAGCCGTGGCTAAGAAGTTAGTTTCATTTCGGAAATATATACGGTTGCTGTGGAATACGCCACTATAGCAAAAACCGAGGGAAAAACCCAGTTTCATCCCGGAAAAATACACGGTTGCTGTGGAATACGCCACGATAGCAAAGTCGTGGAAAAAAGTTAGTTTCATTCCGGCAAAGTACACGGTTGTTGTGGAATACACCAGGATAACAAAGTCGTGGGCAAAATCTAGTGTCAACCCGGGAAAATACACGGTCGCTGTGGAATACACCACGATAACAAAGCCGCGTGAAAAAAGGTAGTAATAAACTAGGTATAGGTGACACAATACACTCTGTTTGTTTCCCTTTTTGATGCCAAAGGATTGACGTCAAAATCGGCTTATCCGATGTAAAAGTTAACACTATCAGCTAGCCTATTGTTTAGTTTGTCACAGTGTAATGAAGTCCTCGCCACTGGTATTAAATACGACTACGTCATACTGAAAAAAGCATATCACTTTGCATAGTCGACACGTTGTTATGACTTCAGCCGGTTTCAGTCAGCCCAACCCTGAACTAAGTAAGCTTAGCTTAGCTTGTAGGATAGCTTAGCTTGCTTAGCTTAAATTGTATTTTTCATATTTGTTAAGTTGATTTGCGGTTTGCACACAAATGAAAAATTGTTGCAGCTATGTAAGCTAAGCTAAATCACCTTAGCTTTCATAGCTCTTGGTATGTATTCGGCTTGAGAGTGTTAAATTATCGAATTTCGGAGGAAAACACTTGTCAGTAAGTTTCCCTTAAAAATACTACTCTCAGCATTTTTCTTTAAAAACATTTCGCAGTATTTTTCTTGCCTACGAAATTTTTGCTTGTTACAATAATATGATGAATTATTTATGTTGATATACATAACCATAACGTTAAACTACGGTCTGATAATTCACAAAGAAAACAATAACATAAGTTTCTGAACAATATTCTCGTATTTTCTGCCTAATGTAGGTACTTATTTTTGTAACGTATGGTAATTTAGGCATGTATGTCTAAATAGAGATAATGTCAAGCATTACTTGTGTCTGTTTTCTTCTACCATTTTCGAAGATATTTTTGGATACTATTTTTTACTCTTTATTTAACCTTTATTCTTGATAGCAGACGCCTCGCGGTGTCACCCGCGTATGTCCCGTTCCCGTAGGAATACAGGGATGAAAAGTAGTCTCCCGGAAATGGTGTAGCTTCCCAACGGTGAAAGAATTTTTGTAATCGGTCCAGTAGTTTTTAAGTTTATTCGTTACATGCAAAAATACAAATCTTTCCTCTTTATAATATTACTAGCTGTTTGCCCGCGGCTTCGCTCCCGTGGACCGCCCCACAGGACCCGTTTTCGGGATTAAAAAATAGCCTATGTCACTCAGGAATAATGTAGCTTTATATTGGTGAAAGAATTTTTTTAATCGGTCCAGTAGTTTCGGAGCCTATTCGGTACAAACAAACAAACAAAAAAATCTTTCCTCTTTATAATATTAGTATAGAGTATAGATATAGTAATATAGTATAGATATAGAATATATAGATAAAAACATAGATATATCTTGTTGGTGATGGATGTTCTTCAGAAAGGCCAGTTGCGCAGTGCTCATAACTGGCGTGCGTGTATGACTAGATGTATGAATGTGAGTGAAGCAAAAGAATTGGATCGTAGCAGGTGGCTTTCTGTAGCTTTTACCTACCCCCATGGGTAAAAGGCGTAAATATATGTATGTAACTGTCAAAATAGGTTATTAGATATAAAAACTGTTTTTATTATCTTTGATTTTCGATTCCCAATATTAAATAACTTAACAAATAACATCACGTATATAATCTACTTTGGTTTTTATTTTCTGTTCTGATTTAATTTTAATTTAATTTTGACATCATTTCAGTTTTATTTGAATTTAATTTATGATTTCATTTTGACATAACTTAATTTATATATTTTAGATATTTTTTATTAAATTCTTCCCTGCCTTGATTTTATTGCTATAACAAATTGATCATGTGTTTTAATTGCTGGGGAATGGAATTCTGGTGAACTTCTTCTTCTTCGTCGTTTCGATGATTTCTCAATTATATACGTTTTGACCAGAATTCAGCCACGGCAATAGCGTTTTCATTTCCCTCACAAAGGTCGTTCAGGGTGCAGGTGTTGTTGCACAGAGAGCACGATAGGAGGTGAGGCATTGTTTGGGACGTAGCTCCCCCATCTAACTAAGTTGTGCCTGCAGCGACCCACTTGGCTTCGGAGTCGGTTTAAAGATTTCCAGGTGGGCCATGGCAGTTGGTGACCTGTAATACGGGTTTTCATTACCTACCACGGGCACCAGACTTTCATGACCATTTGTTTTGTGTAATTTGTTTTTATGCCAAATAAATAATTTTAAGTAAAAATCACGCCTTTATCCCCGTAGGGTTAAGCAGGGGTGTATCTATTAATAGTACACACATTTTTCCGTTATATTTGAGTCCCATGTAATATATAATCGGTGTAGAACTTATAGCCTCAGGCACTCAAGTCTAAATTAAATAACTGTGATTCTGCCATAATTTCCATTCTCTTCCCATTAGTAAAACCGATGACGGCCGAAGGAGTCTGCTAGAAGCAAGATGCTCAGGGCCACTATGGCGACGCTTGGGGGAGGCCTTTTTCCAGCAGTGAACATCATCAGATAATAATAATTTCCATTAAATTAGGTTTTAATCCTAACTGAAGTATTTCGAGATAAACTCCACACTGAAAAAACTGCCACGAATACAAAACTATTTTAGATCTACAAATAATTAAAATAATAGGGAATAGACACTGACATTGAACATTACGCCCAGACTTACATAGGTCACATCTATAATTGAAACGTTTTTTTCACTAAAGAGTGGGTGAAACTCGTGGAACTCAATTGAGAAATAACATCGAGCGAGTTGTCAAGCCCAGCAATAACCCTCTTTTCAGTTGTCGGTAACAAATTGTAAGGAGTAAGAAACAAATAAAGGAAAAATAATTTTAGACTTTTCGTTTGTTTTGTTCCTATTTCAGTTCCTAAGTGTGAAGTTATTGTTACCAAAGTAATAAACAATACAAACTATCTAATTGTCTTGATCATGAGTTCCACTTCACCAAATAATACTTTCTGAGTGCAAATGCTTGCCATGTTCATGAAAATACCAAAATCGCTATATGACCGCCTATAATACTTGAGGAGTTCCCTCGATTTCCATGGAATCCCATCATCAGATTCTGACTTGGTGACAATGGGACCACATGATCACCTCGAGAGTACACCCTTAAAAAATTACGTTTGCCAATCTGTCTATGACGTCCGCATATGACGGAGTTATGCCCGAACATACATAAAGAAAAAAAATATGCATTCGAATTGACAACCTTCTCCTTTTTGGATAGTCAGTTAAAAATGGAATTACGTCTAAATGAGAAGACAAAAACATTAACTTTATAGGCGAAACGATCGTCGATTCCGACTGTCAACTTTACGTAGATAGTCGTATGAAAATTGTTGTCTTGCTTCTCAATTGTGAGAATTTTAGTAGGTATTTAATTTAAATTAATTGTTATAAAGATTTTGTAAAAGATATCTCAAGAGCAAATCCCTATTATAAAGTGAAGCATAATATGTAGGGTATTTATTTTGAATAGTATTTTTTTTTTATTATTTGTGATGGGTTTGCTCTTGAGTCTAGGTCGAAGGTTACAGAGACAGAGTCGACGATGGACTGAGCTTACCCAGAAATAGCCTGTTCACTCTAACTTTTAACGTTGAATGCGTTCGGAAACACAGATGCAGGTAGCGAGTTTCATTCATTCGCTGTGCGCATTATGAAGGATGTTTGGAAGTGCTTGGAGCGAATTGGTGAAAATTCTTTTATTGATGGAAAGCTACACTGCCGCCGAATGTCATAGTTTTGTTTTTCTCCCGATAAATTCACGGTCATTTGTCATGGTGGCCCAGTAGCATCGCCTTTCGTGCTTGTGTAACAATGTGACGTTTTCAAGTTCATATATGTACTTTCTAAGTTTTTCTTGGACATCACAGGCAACGGTGAAGGAAAACATCTTGAGGAAATCTGGACTTGTATAGTTAATCCAAAGTCAGAGGCCTGTCGGGTTTCCAAAGGCGTCTTAATTAACTCTGACACCAAAGGTGGCCACATCCACGAAGAAATTCACGGTTCTGTGAGCCAGGCCACGGGAGCAAAGCCTTGGGAAAAGCTAGTTATATATAGTTTTGCTGTAGAAAAAACAAGCGACAGCTAAATAAAATAAATAATCCTACATCCACACTACAAGTAATGACCCTAATAACGTTATATACGACGTTGCGAATCAGTTTCGTGATATAGTGTGTTAGGTTAGCTCATAGTGCCGGCAGTTTCTCATTAAACCCAGGCAATGGCCTAGGGCTTTGCCGCCCATCTACGGTAAATAGAGAGTAAATAATTAGAGGTGTGAAGGCGTTTAGTTATATAATGCAATGTTTATTGTTTATTTGACACGGATATTACAAGAACTAATTGGTTAAAACTAGGCTAGGGCTTATTTTGCTTGCCCTGGCTGCATTGTTGTTTTTGGTATGGGTCATTCTTGTTTCATTTGTGTGTAATGTACCTATATCATCGGTTTTTAAAAAAAAATCGTTAGATAATAAAAAACCGGTCAAGTGCTAGTCGGACTCGCACACGAAGGGTTCCGTACCATTATCGCAAAAAAACGCCAAAAAAATCACGTTTGTTGTATGGGAGCCCCACTTAAATATTTATTTTATTCTGTTTTTAGTATTTTTTGTTAAAGCGGCAATAGAAATACAACATCTGTGAAAATTTCATTTGTCTAGCTATCACGGTTCATGAGATACAGCCAGGTGACAGACGGACAGACAGACAGACGGACCGCGGAGTCTTAGAAATAGGGTCCCGTTTTTACCCTTTGCGTACGGAACCCTAAAACCTGATAAAAATAAGGTTTATAACTAACGTAATGGCGAATGATCCTAGTCATAATTTAAACTTATTTTTTTATTAAAATGTGTCTGTTTTCTGTCCATTCTTTTATCTTTCGGAAATGTGTAACTTTACCCTGTTCAAAACATGGAAAGGAAGCTACATACAAGTCTATTGAAATTCTATCAAACACCAATTCTCCGCATCTGGAATAGACACATCAAAGTTACAACCAATGGGGATAAGGAAAGACCTTGGAAGAAAGTAATATCCTTCAACCTATCTAGAACCTTCGAACCTAATTTATAAAGTACCCTTAAAGTCAAAGGACACTTAGATGGAGTCGAAGCGAAGTGACGTGTCAGTCTAAAAATGTACATAGCATATTGATCGCTATTGCCTCCATGTAGTGCAGACATTCCTATCAAAATAAACAAAAGACGCGCGTCAGCTTAACCGAGACGTGACGCGGAGTAACGAAGCTTGAAGAGATCCTGTCAGTACCACGAAACGAATCGTGACACTGCGGGGCGTATTCGATTTCGCGAGGTGCAGCAGGGGCGAAGCATCGTTGTCTCACACTTTGTCTCGACGCCGCTGGGTGTGTTTATAGATATGCCGAACTAGGTGGAAAGTTCTGCAACCTAAATTGAAAAGGATCTTTCGAGCAGTCAGTTGTTGTGTCTAGTGGGCCACTGCTCGGTGGTTGATTTCGTTCAAATCGCACGGAGAATTATGATAGCGCTATGTCAGATTTGTGTGACGTTAGGTCTTTTTGTAGTTCATATATTATGTGGTGGTATAGATGTTACATGTTTTCTTTTGTTTTAATTTTCTCACTTTAATATGTACCTATTTGTGTATGAAATAAAGTTCTATAGTGTAATGCTATCTTAAAAAGTGCGCGCATCATCACGACTTCTCGCGTCCAGGTTTGAGTTGACCCTTTCTTGAAGGTGTCATCACTTTCCCAAATTACAAAGGGCTGATTTAATCAATTAAGGAATTTTCTTTCATATCTATGGTCAATAGGATGGAAGGACCAATCCTTTTGTCCCAGTTGTAAAAGGAATGATAATTATGTGCGAATTTTTTTCACCCCTTTCAGACGTGGTATTTTGTTATTGAGATGGTATTATTGATTTGACGTTGACTGTTGCTATGTCTACATATTATTATAACTACATTTCAGAGAGAGCTGCTCTTCTCATAAGTCTGTCAAAGTGTCTGTTCAAATGCCGTGTCGTGTGCTTTTAAGAGTTTGTTTAAATTATACATATCCGGCTTATGATAAAAAATTTGTCTACGATACTTATTATACTCATATACCTTAACATGTAATCGAGATGCCCCAATCCGTCTATATAGGCTTAAGTATAAAAAACTTTTTAACAAAAAATCAAACCGACTACCAAAACAAAACACTACAAAACTAACTGCGAAAAATCGATTGATTATCGATTTTTTGTTAAAAAGTTAATTATTTTCCTCTTTTTAGTTTTGGTAGGTACCTCCAATTAACATGAAAATCTATATATTTACAGCCAAAGTGCATCTCATGACGATTCCAATAAGCCCAAACACGACTAGGAAACATTGTTTTATTTCGGAATTCCAGTGGCCGTTGCGGTCTTTTTCATCAGTTCCACTTCACTAAATTATACTTTCTGAGTGCAAATGATTGCATTGTTGATGAAAATATCAAAATCGCTGTATTTATGACTTAAATATTTGAGGAGTTCCCTCGATTTCTCTAGGATCCCATCATCAGATCCTGGTTTCTTTATCTTGGGATATCTACTTTCTAACAAAAAAGAATCATCTAATTCGGTTCATAAACGACGAAGTTATCGGCGAACACACATACAAATATATATATATACGGTCGAATTGAGAAACCGCCTCCTTTTTTGAAGTCATTTATAAATAATGTAAATCTTCGAAAAAAGCCTTGACCTACTTTGTTGTTCCTCAAAATCGCATTGAGACCCTACACGACCTACATAGTATTTTCAAAACAACACTTTTACATTTTGATGATCCAAAAACACCAATAAACAAACAAAGCCAAACAAACGTAACTTTTTTGTCCACCGCACTGACTACACACGTTAATTTGCATTGTTACTTTTGTTGACCCTACTCGTGTTGCGGTGCGGTAAGGATTACGTCCATGGTGAATGAAACGCGCCATTTTGTCACTGAGAAGATATATACAAAAGGTTCAATAAAAAAACCGAAAAAAAACGTACGCACACTTAGACTTCTCAACTGTTTGAAATTTTTGTCAACTAATATTAAAATGTTCCGTGGTACTTTAGCTAAGGCTACTATTGAAGCAGTAAATGAATTAAATCCTTTTATTGGATTTTGTAAAAGCACGTTGGGACATACACGACTATTGACTTTCGGTACGACGGAGACATACTTATCGTAAATTTTATTCAACATCAATTTATTCCAGGGATTAAGGATCAATGAAAGTGTGTGATAAAAGAAACACGTATATTAATTACAACGATTAAGGCCATACCCTAACCAAAAAATCAGCATTGGATATGAGCATTCCTATTGGCCTAGCGGCACTGGTGGCGCTTGAATTACAGTAGTGAATACGCCCAGATTTTAGAATAAAATCTTTATAAAATCGAATATTGGTCTTTTGAAAAAAATAAAACTTACAAAATGTTCGTTATCAAATTGTCTATCCATTAGTGTTAGTACAAAAAATAATTTATGAACACTTTACGAGGAGATGCATGCTATAAATAATTATTTCTTATTTTTATGGTTTTGTTTTAAGGAGATTAGTGATGCATATACCTCTTTATAAAAAAAGTCGACTAGCACAGCGTTTTGCTCGGGGAGCCGCCTTAAAAGAAAAATATTGACGCGTAGTTACGTACCGCAATCTTACACTGTCTGAAACTAATGCTAGTCGATGTAAGTAAGCATAATGCGCTTATTATTTATTTTAAAATCATTGGTTTTTTTTTTTAGAATCTAAGGTAAGGGCGAGGTAACCCCATCACAAGTTTTCTGTAACTTAACGGGGATACCTCAGTTTTTGTGTTGCATGATAATGTAAATATGAACAATAAATTTTATTATTATCTCCTTTATTCAACTCTTTTCTTATCAATTACATTTTTAAATATTTTTACAAAACACAAAAATAGAAAAACATTTAAAAATATAAAAAATAGAGGCCCACCGGTATCGGGAACAGGGTCCAAGCTACCGGCGGTCAGGGCTCCAGAGAGAGGAACCTCCTAACAATGCGAGCCGTGTCCAGCAATACTGCTTTCTGGATCAGGCCCTTGATCCAGCCGCCTTATTATTATTATTATTATACCATATGTACGTAGGTGCATGCGTTTCGCTTGTTGTTTGGAAGCAGCCTTCTGTACTTACCTGTGATTTTGGTTATGGCGTTAGTGATATTAATCCTCAACTAATGAAGCGTGTCATTTCTTACGCCGTTGATATATTGCTGTGATAATCACGTAGGGATGGGTGGTTTTATCGTATCGATGGGTTAGGTAACTTTTCGCCTAAAATACCTGAGATTAATGACCCCATCATAACGTAATCCAATCCCTTCATATGTTGTGTTGGTAATCAGTAGGTATCTTATTTTACCCAGCTAACTACTTCTATCATAATAATAACATAACTATTTTGCTTGCTGCTGGAAAATAGTAAAAAAGTTGTTAGTACGAGCACAGATAATATAATACTAGCATACAGATGCCTCATCCCATACAAATAAACCGTGCTGACGTAACTAGCGTTTTTCATCTGATTAAAACCGATTATTTTTTGTAAATCGATCGCATTCGGTTCCGTTCCACGGCGATAGATAGATCACCATCCGTGGAAAAGAACGGAACGGAACCGAATGCGATCGATATATAAAAAATAATCAGTATAGAACGTCGGCACGGTTTTTTTGTATGGGATGAGACACCACTGGTACGAGTATCAGGGGCCTCTGATACTAACAACTTTTTTAGCACGACTTTCTGCGTAATTGGATCGTCTACGCTAACCTATCGCCTCCGACAATTTTTGTATGCAAAATTAATCAGCGCCATGTGTCCGTATTTGGAACTAACAAATCGGTAGCACAAGTTTTTGACAATTGCCTTCGTATCGAGTTTACGTTAACGCTCCAAATGTATGGGAATCGGTAGCAAGAGTTTTCATTTTGACATGAAGTGACTTCTTTTTCTTGAATTGATGATTATTTTTTTGATAATTTGAAAACCAGGTGGATGACAAAAAAATTGCCAAACTTAAGTGGCAGTCGGTAAGCCACATTGCTTGCAGAAAAAATGGGCCAAAATATATGGCAAGACAACCGCGTGCCGACAGACGCAGGGTTAGAAGGCATCCTAGGCTTATAAGGATGAGGTTATTATAAAATAAACAAAGTTTTCTACGCATGATCTACACTTACGGAACCCAAACCGATCACTGTGATGATCACTGTGACCGGCCAAGTGCGAGTCGGACTCGGGCATGAAGGGAAAAAACTAAACTAACTCCGTACTTGGTAAATTGCGGTTTACGATTCATGGCGTATTAAAAAAAACTATTTTCTAGATCTCGTTCAAACCAATTTTCGGTGGAAGTTTACATGGTAATGTACATCATATATTTTTTTACTTTTATTATTATTTTATTCTAGAAGTTACAAGTTTCAACAGCATAGTTCTTATAGTTTCGGAAAAAAGTGGCTATGTCATACGGACGGACAGACAGACAGGCGTGACGAATCCATAAGGGTTCCGTTTTTTGCCATTTGGCTACGGAACCCTAAAAAGTGGTTTTCCATTACTATCACCAGACTGCTCTTAAACAGTTTCTATAAAAAAAACTACGTCAACGCGATCTAGCATGAGTAAAAATTCGCACTAAGCCAGTTTAGTAATTATTTCCAAACATATCGATAAAACACCTAATTCAAAACACTATTTATAGCCTAGGTAACATCTCCAGCCTTGTTACCATTCCTACCTACTTACCTCCTACCCACCTAATTGAGAATATAATGTTCTAAATAATTTAAGACGCTCAACGTAGGTGTCGAGACTATTTACTTACAAATATATTGCTAGATTAACTAGCTGAATATTAATCAGGCTTTAGTCGACTATGTTAGTGTACTTTGGGTCTTTAATTAATTTATTGACATTAAGTTAGTTTACATATTTAGTTAGAAAGTAAGTGGGCAGACAGAAGAAGTTGGTGCTTTTCTTAAATAAAGCTAGAAACAAACAATCAGATGTTTTTTTTATCAACTTTTACCCCACACTAGGATATTTTTCCTGTATCGTGGGTGCATTTATAAACATTTAAATTCACATACACAAGACACCCAGATCCGGAGCAACCATCTGTAGGGCATGCAAATATTTGTTCCGTGCCGGAATCGAACCCGCGACACGCAGCGCAGCAGCCGATCTCTCAACAACTACGCCAACCGTGTCGTCGAATTACAGTGGAGTGGTTGGTTTTGTATCAAATCACTAAGATTACATGTGAAATGATTTCTGAATTAAGAATTTGAAGTTGGGTATTTGTGAAATTCTACTTTAGCGTCAAAACCTGGCAAACTTTGGCGTTTCCACATACTCCAATCAGTAACCAGCCCATATGACTGTCATATTATTTTATTCGTATTGGTTTTTACAAGTTACAGGACAAAAAAACAAGATACAATATTAAACCGTATAATTTGTATGTCTTTTTTAATCCCCGACGGAAAAAGAGGGGTGTTATAAGTTTGACGTGTGTACTGTATCTGTGTCTATGTGTATTTTATGAAATAAAATACAATATTAGTACACGATAATCACTTTATTAACACGTAGGTACAGGTAATTTACATGTTATACATTTTTAACTATAATTGAGCAAATAAAATCTAATAGGTTAACTTTTAGCAAACTTTTATAGTAAAACAAACTCTCTAGAAAAGTAAATTGAAGGTATGAACTAATTAATTAAATCACCCGTTAAATTAACAAATAACTAAATAAGTTCCTTTCTGAATTATGGATCTAATAAAAACCGAGTGTCCCGTCGAACGGTCCGCCAAAGAAGAGGCCGGGCGCGCCGAGTCGCTGAGCGAGCCGGTCTCCTCCCCACCACGAACAACCGCGATCCGATGTTGATGTCACTGCTAGCTAGGTGGCGCTTGCTCCACGAAGTTGCCAACATTTTGTGTTTCAGTCTGTGCCATCAAAGCCGATTTTGATTTCGTTTTATTTTGTTTGAAAGGTTTTTTTTTATTTTTAATGGGTTTGCTTTTGACTCTAGTCTAGGTCATAGGTGACAGAGACAGAGTCTACGATGGAGCGAGCTTACCCAGAAGAAGCCTGTTCACTCTAAATTTGCAATGAAGAGATTCGGGTTGAATGCGTTCGGAAACACAGACGCAGGTAGTGAGTTCCATTAATTCGCTGGGCGCATTATAAAGGATGTTTGGAAGCGCTTGGTTCGAATTGGTGGAATGGCAACAAGGTAAGGATGATAACTTGCAGTGCGTCTAGATGTCCGATGGTAGAAGGGGCCTCGTGGGATGAGGTCGTGGAGTTCTTGAGCACACTCACCGAAGTACAGTCTGTAGAAGACCGACAAGCAGGCAACTTTGCGGCGATGAGCCAAGCTGTGAAGCTTGGCGTCCACCAGTTCAACATCGCCAATGAGCCTCTTGGCTCTGCGTTCCACTGAGTCAAGCGCGGCAAGCTGATACTTAGCTGAACCATCCCAAAGGTGGCTGCAATACTCCATGCAGGATCGGACTTGCGCTTTGTATAGGGTTAAAAGCTGTCCAGGCGTAAAGTATCGCTTCACTCTCTTTAGGATGCCCAGTTTTTTGGCCGCGATTTGGGCTTTGTACTCAATGGAGGACAGTGACTTTATCGAAAGTGTTCTTAGCTATGTTTGATGAAAATCGGTTCAGCCGTTCTAAATTTATTTATTGGGGTGTTTTCACTAGATATCGTGTCATAATTACGTGTTCAATAGTTTGTCGATCGAAGCGAGTCTACTACTAGATAAATTATGTAGCAAGAAATAAAAAAAATGGGTCAGGGGTTTTAAATTTTACTTGTTGCAGTGAAATCGACCTATACCAGGACTTTTTACGTTGCTTAATACTATTATTTATTTAAACTTCATGTATAAAGGTACAATGGCGGCATTAATGCCTTAGGCATTCTGTACCAGTCAACAACAGAGGTTCGTTAAGAGATAAAATAGTAAGTGACATCTTCTTCTTCTTTCGTGGGAGGATGTGGCTACCTCTGGTGTCCAAGTACATTTAGCCACCTTTGGGAACCCCACAGGCCTCAGACTTGGCTTTTTCAGACTTTCATTAACTATATGAGTCCTGGTTTCCTCACGATGTTTTGTTAGTAGGTGATATAACACATGTCTATGTAAATAATTACAGGAAGTGTTTAATATCAAGAGTTGCTTGATATTACCGAGATGGAACAATACACCTTGCACTGATAGGAATAATTAAATGAGGTAGAAATAAAATGACAACTAGTAATTTGCAGGGAATAGTAATCGTTCCATAAAAGTTAAACATCGTCGGAGCTTATACGCTACGGCCGGCGAATCTTAATACCGCGATTCAGAAAGTGGTACAGCGCCATCTATCGAGGTTTAGAGTAAAACTCGTGTAAACATTATTGGTGTTTGGTTTGATATTTATCAGGTAGATATTAACTTTTATGATTCTTCTTCTTCCACCTCGGCTCTTTTCATTACTCGGGGTCGGCTTTCCTTATCCTAAGATGCCACTTCAGCAGTAAATAGCACTAGGTAGTATGTATTAATTTCTATAATTTTAAGTAGATATTGTCATCTAGGAAGATATTCAATGTACGTTGTATCTGCACTCAATTACAGTTTCCTAAAAATCGACAACAGAAGACGCATTAGCCTGATATAATATATGATGTTGTCTTTAAGTCCATTTGTCCCTTGTTGTACCTTGAAGTTCCCTTGAAATTGTCTTGGATGATATCTTCGTGGAACTATTAATAAGGTTCGATATTAATTTAAAACATATTTTTTTTGCTATTTTGTACCTAATAGTTACCTACAAGTAAATAGGTATTCATACAATAAAATGTTAAAAAAGTAAATACAAAATACAATAAAAAACAAGAAACATTTATTTGAAACAGACACAATATAACAGTGACAAACACAAAGTAAAAGTGAAGAATTGTTAAAAATAATACAGTAAAATTGCGCTGAGCGTGACCAAACCTAAAGAGTAACCAACTCAGCATTTGCTGAGCGTCAGACACTCGGCTCTGAATTTTATTTGGCACCTCGGAGTGACACACGGACGAGGGTAATAAAAATAGAAACTTAATTAACTCAGTGGTGTCTCATCCCATACAAAGAAACCGTGCTGACGTACTATACTGATTATTTTTTGTACATCGATCGCGTGCGGTTCCGTTCCGTTCTGATCCACGGATATAGATGGTGATCTATCTATCGTCGTGGAACGGAACCGAACGCGATCGATTTACAAAAAAACATCGGTATAATCAGATGAAAAACGCTAGTTACGTCGGCATGGTTTCTTTGTATGGGTTGAGGCATCTGTATGTTAGTATTACATTATCTGTGATTAACTATTGATAAGTAGAAAATGATGTTCTAAAACATGTAAATATTATTATACTAGTATTATATTAGACGCAACAAGCTTTGGTTTCCGTACGTCACGTCCTAGGCGACCACTGAAAATCAGCAACGTGCTGTGGGTTTCCCACGGCACAGCATTATGCTGAGTGGAAGCCTTCTTGCTGCAGCTGCAGTCACGAGATGCATCTGCTTTTTTTATTTCATCATCCTAGTAGGTACTCAAATTTGGTATTTTCTTTTAATCTTACTTTTCTTTACGAACATGATTTTAGTAGTTACTATCGTAAGGGTTTAATTTAAGGAAAAATCAAAATAAAAAATTGTGTCGTTGTTGTGGCGAATAAACACTTCTTTTTGTTCTAAATAATGTAAAACGATCCTCCTCCTTGGGTCATATTCCTCAGCAATGAGAGTCTTTCTCTTGTACGATTTTTCTCCATTGATATCCAAAGGTTGTCTGTAAGAGATTGCCCTGTGCGATAAGGCCGCCCATTGTACACTTGCTTTTATACTTGTTTGTCCTGTATATATATTTTTGTGGTGTACAATAAAGAATATAATAAATAATAAATAAATAAATATCTGTCTCTGGCGGTGTGGAGGGCGTTGTGAACTGTAGAGTCAAGAGCGGTGTGGATCTGGTCAGACCAACGTATTGGGCTGCGTCCACGAGGCCTTTTCCCATCTACGTTGCCGTTCACGATGAGCTACTTGAGGTTGCCACCGTCTTCCTTTGTAATGTGACCGAAGTATTCTAGAAAAATTGTACACACTTGAATAAACTTGGATAGAGACCCCTCAGTGTCCTTACTAACCAAACCAAGCAGAAAGAAATAGCATGCTTCATAAACAAATCAAACAGATGGAGCCGCAGGAAAAACTTGTAACAAATAAATCAAGGAAGTTCGGAAAAAAATAATATTTGCAACATCATGTTAAGATTATTTGCTTACAGACAGATTGCTAGATGATGGTATTAGGAAGATTAAGTAGCACGGTAAGGATAGGAGGGAAAGTGACTTACCGTAACAGACTGGAATAGATAGATACGATAGAGAATGATACGTTGGTATAACGTATCATTTGACGCTATTATGTAAAAGGAAAACCAAAACATAATTTATTCTATAGCAGATGTCTTGTGACTCAATGGTTTTGTCGTCTTAATTATATTCCGGTCCGTTGTTCAGTGATTGCACCACCGACATAATAGGAATGATGACAAAAACAAAAGTAGTACGTCAGTTAGATTACTGCAAAATATTGGACACGTATTTTTCTTTTGCCACGTAAACAAAAACTTACGATGATGTGAAAAAATGGTGTGACGTCACGCCTTGCTACACTTTATACTGGCAAAGCGACGTCACAAGCCCCCACTCCTGAACTTTGTTGCGCTTTATCTTTGTCAATTTTTATTTATTTGATAAAGCAAAAAATACGGTTCCAATATTATTTGATAATCTCACTGACGGACTTAATAGAATTACCTTTTTAACCGACTTCAAAAAAAGGAGGAGGTTCTCAATTTGTCGGCATCTTTTCTTTTTTTGTGTATTTGCCCTGAATACTCAAAAACGCGTGAACCGATTTCAAAAATTCTTTCTTTTCTTTTCTTTTTTATACTTCCTAGTTGGTCCCATAGTCATCAAGTCAGGATCTGATGATGGGATCATAGAGACATCGAGGGAACTCCTCAAATATCATAGGCATACATATAGCGATTTTGGTATTTTCATCAACAATGCAATCATTTGCACTCAGAAAGTATCATTTGCTGAAGTGGAACTGATGAAGAAGACCACAGATGGCCACTGGAACTCCTAAGTGCTAAGTATGTCACGGGTGTAAGATATCTCGAATAGTTAACCGACTATGATGAAGCAAATACTTATAAATAAATGGTACTGATGGAAATGAGACCATCGAACTGATCTGATGATGAAGCTGGAAGGTGGGCACTGGAACTCCAAAATAAAACAATGTATCCTAGTCGTGTTTAGGCTTATCGTCATGAGATGTACTTTGGCTATAAATGATTATCACATTAATTGGAGATACCTACCAAAACTAAAAAGAGAAAAATAAAAAACTTTTTAACAAAAAATCAAACCGACTTCCAGAACAATAAACTACAAAGCAAAAAAGAAACTTTCATTTCCGAAGTCAGTGTTGAAAAACGGAAAACAATGGGTACTAAAGACGCCGACTTCGGAAAAGTAAGTAATTTTTTGCTTTGTAGTTTTTTGTTCTGGAAGTCGGATTGATTTTTTGTTAAAAAGTTTTTTTTCTAACCAGGTAACATCCCTATTCCTGTTAAAAACTGTTATTAATCAATTTAAAGCTCATAATTATTATAGTTACCGAGAGCTTCTTCTTGTATGTGAGTCGATAGTTAACTTATAACCATTTTGGGTTTAGAAGGTGGCAAGCGCTACTGTTAAGCATGAGGTGGTAGGATCGATTCGCAAATCGGGCAAAGTGTTATTAGGTTTTTCCATCTGGAACTTCTCTGTAGCAGCCTGGATTCTGGATAGCAACAACATTATTAACCGACTTCGAAAATAATTAAGAGCTTCTCAATTCGACTATATTTTTTGTATATGTGTCACCTCAAAACTTTTTACTAGGTAAACCAATTTTAATGATTCTTTATTTATTTAAAGTTTGATCAAGATCTGGTGAAGAACTTCCGCAATATAAAACAGTACTCTTCAATAATCTGTAGCGTTGTGACGATCCCAACTGTAAATAGTCGAGTGATGCTAAAATATCGCAATTAGTAAGTTTATAACCACATCACTGAAAGCGCGGCACAACACTGGTTTTCCGGGGACGCTAACGCTGTGTCATTTCGATTTCACTTGCTTAGCTGATGAAAGCTATCCCCTTACCCTCAGGACAATGTGTGCCCTGACCTATCCTGCCCAGCTCTAGCCGTTACAGTTACCTATCAGTTAGCGGACTGCGCAGTCTACCCTGCGCCGACCTAGCCGTTACAAATCAACTACAAATCTCTCGGGATTGCTGCAATTGCATGTCTGTTTATTGTTTACGCCATTTCATAACATAACATCGCGCCGGTAAGCTCTAAATGGGTACGCAGATATGTACAGTTCACTCTGATACACTCTCATTTCACCGGCTATGTTAGTTTTATGTTATTCGGGTAATCTATTGTGGTATAAGTATGGCCAATTAGGTATCTTACTATTGAAACACAACTAAAAAGTGAAAAATAACTTCAATTTCGGAACTCGGTGTCAAAAAATTAAGAATCAAAAACAGAAACATTGAATTCCGAAATTGACGTTATTTTTCACTTTTTAGAGTTTAGTCGGTTATAGTTATATGTAAAAAGCTTTTTCTCAAAAATGGTAAGTAATGTTGCCATAACATCTCTAAAAAGTATCCAGAAAGTGAACTCTACCGGAGAATTATTCACAACTGTCCAGTAAGATGCGAGATTTTAAATTTAGAATCTCCTACTGTCCAGTAAGTAAGTATGTAATTTACTTACTGGACAGTAGTAGGGATGATATATCAAACCGTAACTTATATCGGATATGTGTTAGATATCATATCATAACGATATCTATATCAAAATAACCAATATTACAAAACCTATATGTAATAAAAACCTGACTAGCGTGCGAGAACTAATATGTCAAAACTTAAAACCGTAACAATGCGAAAACGTACGAACTACGAACAAAACTCAACTTCACAAACGATAGGAACCATGTGCGCTACCTCTCTTTCTAAGTATTATTTCGCGTTCGTTGTTAGTATGCTCATCTAAATAACATTTTAACTCTTGCAAACTGTAGGTACTACTGATATCAATATCTGAAAACCGTATTCGATATCGATATGAAAACTGTACATCGAATACATAACCATTGGCGCAAAAAACCAAAAACTTCTATCTCTAGACATTAGGTCATCCTCTTTAGATCTGCTTAGAAAAAAAAACATAGTACCAGACACAGATTAGAGTTTAGCCATTATAACATGGTTATAGGAGGGAGGCTCCAAATATATATCTATCTCTCTTTATAGTATGACATTTTATGAGATAGATATATTTTTGAGTCCGTTAATCAAGATGTACAGCAAACAAATATAAATGCCCCCGGTAAATTGATCACAATATCTATCACTACTAATTGCCCTAATATGAACGTAACCTTCAATATTAATTATACGAATTTGTTGTTAAACTTTCTTTCATTTTTGAGAAAAGCATTATACAAGCCTCAACCAGTAAGAAAGCCATCCTGGCCTCGTATATAACCGGACTTTACCTGCGGTTCGGTCCGGTTAACTCATACTTGGCCAGGAAGGCTTACTTACTGGATTCTGCAGTAATGTACTATTTCTTGAAACATCTTAGGCTAAGATATTTGCAAAGTATGATTGCACTCAAATTGTTGACCTCAAAAGAGAGCACACATATTGCTTATCCACCACTTAGATTGCATTGTTTTAGCTACAAAACATACTTCCATTAGACTAGACTAAAATCAGGGGCAAGTAAACACACAAGAACACTAGAATAGCACGAATGCCCTCCATTCGGGGTTCCGTACAGTATTATTTAACGTTACGCAAACGTTTATGCACTTTGTTTGCAGTGGCGTTTGTAGAAAGTCGCTTTTGAAAGCTTTCACGGTATCAGCGAAGTCTAAACTTTACTTTTGAAGTCTGAAAGAGACTGCGCTATTTTCACAAGAAGTTTGGGAACGTGTATTTTAAATAACAGAGTCTGCGTTATTATTTTGTTTGCTGACTTAAATTGAAGGAAAGGGAAGTTGATGCTGTTAGGTTTTGAGAGCTCTCTCGTGTGTTTCGTCTTTGAGAATTTCTAGGTATTATTTCGCCAGGAATTTTCTGTCTGTATCCTATTTACGTTCTTTGCGAAATGTAGGAAGATTGGATGGAATAAGAAATTTAACCCGGTTTTAAGTTGCGTTCCAATCTGTTTATTTTATAATTAGCTGTCCCACGCGGCTTCGGTCCCGTCAACTGGCTACCTACCTATTCTTCCCTACCTACCCTACTAGATACATGATTTTGCGTAGCTTTAAACGCTTACGCAGCGCACGTGTTAGAATTTGAAGTATGTGTGACGTCATTAAATCATGAATTTTTATTTTCCAAGTGACAATGGTTTGCTATATAATACATATCTGTCATATTTATTATGCGCCTACCGACAAAAATGTTTAAGTACCGACCTAAATTATTATTGTGTTGTCAACTACCTACAAATCTAAAAGAGTACCCACCTAAGTAAATATTGTTGTGTACAGGAAATAACTCTTAAACTTTTATTAAGCCACATTGATGATATTCCTATAAATTATTACGTAATTTGAAATGATTATTGTGATGTATCCTGGATTTTATATTGCTACATTAGTATTATAAGTCCTTTGAAACAATTGGTACAATACTGTCTGTTAGTATCAATATTCTTTCGAATATTTATTAAGTATGACTAAAAAGGTGTTATTAAATTCCTTAATTGTCTTGTTACGTTTTAAAATGGATTCATTACATGATAATTGATAATTGTTCATCTAATTGTGAGATTTTTTCTATTCTATTCTATTCTATTCTACACCGCGCCATTTTCTCATATTGGACGTATTGAGACACTGATAGACCCGAGATTATAAAATATTGTGTAATGGATAAGCTGACTTACTTTTCTGTGAACTACAAGCCAGTACAGGCCAGATATATTATTATAATTGGTGTAAGATCGACTACACAAGTCTAACGTAAGTTATTTGATATTATAACTTTATTATTGCTAATGGTTGTGTTGAAACTGTATCTATATCATATTATGGTCTATATTCCTAATATGTTGTATTGATTTAAAGGGTAGTCTTATGTCTTTTGCCTTATCCATGTTATTTTGATTCTATAATATTGTAAATACTTTGTGGTTGTAAAAGATATCGATAAATACTATGAAAGAGCTTCCGTGGGGTTTCTTGCCCTTCTTCCACACGAGAACTAGGTCTAGCGAATGGGCAGTAAGCTCGATGAGCCTTCTAAATATAAATTAATAGACAAGCCTTATTTAAATAAATACCTAGTCTTGTCTTTCTGTGCTTTTATTCATAAAACCCTTCCCTTACACACCGCATACATTGGAACCCTGATACATAGTAAATAATCAATAACCATCTTGACATTCAAAGCTTGCTATCTTAGTAGATATCAATACTTTTATATAGAGTTCCATTCATGATTCTAACACACGCAACGAAGCTCTCAAAAAGGTTCCCGTTTTTGAAACATTTTGCATTTATGGTCCGCTCCAATTGGTCGTAGCGTGAGGTTATATTACCTATAACCTTCCTTGATAAATGGACTATCCAACACAAAAAGAATTTTTCAATTCCAACCATTAGTTTCTGAGATTAGCGCGTTCAAACAAACAAACAAACTCTTCAGCTTTATAATATTAAATAAATAGTATGGATTTATATACACACACTGTAAGAAATAAAGAAAAGTCATAGCAATTGAGTTTAAAGGTACTGCGTATTTTTAATTTTTCTACCAGAACCTGAACCATTTGTTATGTTACGGTTTTTTCGTATGTGAAATTGTGGAGTAAGGTAATAAGAGTAAGTATAAAGAAAACGCCTTGGGGAGAGACTTTTGCTCAGCAGTGGGATAATATGTATAGGTTGCTAAGAAATCTATTTTTAACCGACTTCAAAATAAGGAGGAGGTTCACAATTCGTCGGAACCTTATTTTTTACGAGTATGTATGATCCCCGATTACTCAAAGACGCCAGGACCGATTTCGAAAATTCTTCTTTTGTTTTGAAGGGTATACTTCCTAGTTGGTCCCGCAGTCATCAGGTCAGGATCTGATAATGGGACCCTAGAGAAATCGAGGGAACTCCTCGAATATTATAGGCATACATATAGCGATTTTGGTATTTTCATCAACAATGCAACCATTAGATAAAAATAATAACCACCCACTTTGGCTTTGTAAACCACTTTGACTTCTCTGCTTACCTTACCCTCTAACTCAATTTAAATGCATTCATTTCTTCTAATTGTCTGGTAAAACCATTCAATTACTTCAGTTTTCAGTAGAAACACTTAAACTGAACTCGAACGTGTAATAAATTAATTACTAATCACATTAAACAGTTAAGCCCGCTCCTATTGGCTGTCTGCCATTGTTTCTCTCTTTGTAATTTTATCTACAAAAAGGAAAATACAAGATAAATGCTGGGACCATTACACCCGTATTTATCTGTAGAAGTAGAAATAATGGTGTAGGTATACCCACATTTGAGAGATAACGAAGCCAAGAGGGTGGGCTTTTTTTGTATCATTAGCCGTTTGTATGGAAAATTTCATCTTGCTCCCTAATGCATGGTGTTAATTCATACAGTTAGGGATGTTATAGTATACAGTGAGGGTTAATAGTAACAGCTGCACGGGATAATCTTCAAGCTTAAGCATTACAAATGTAGACTCCGAGACTTATCCATCCGGTGCTTCGATAAATACGTTAAGACGTCCTTACTGCCATTTTACAAGCTTTTTTAGGGTTCCGAAGTCAACAAGGAACCCTTATAGTTTCGCTCTCTCCGTCTGTCCGTCCGCAGCTTAGCTCACAAAATCTAAGTACTAGAAAGTTATGATATGGCATGGATATACACATTAATAATTTCGACAAAGTGGTAAAATAAAAATATGAAAAAAGAAAAAAATGGGGTACCTCCTATAGACGTAAAGATTTGATTGCCAAGCAAATTACTTAATTTATTTCGACCCGACAACATCATTAATTGAGTAGCGTAAAACTTTCCAGATCGAAATAGTGAATACCGCAGGTTAGAGGTGAATACATACGAAATTTTTAAATTCTGAAAGAGAAATAAACAAGGAGCGTGCGTGCAAGGATCCAGGAACGAACCATACCATTCCGCCATTTTTTGTGCCGAAACCGTTTTAATGTTCATGTAACAACAACAAAACCCTCTACTTAGTCCGCATTATTATGCAACTTCGGAACCCTTACTGCGCGTGGCCCGACACGTACTTGACTGGTTTTTTATTAACTTGCAATGTATATAAGTGTGTTCGGGTCAAATTTTGTAACTGAATTTTAAAGCAGTTATTCTCAACCTATTAAGATGAAACTTTGCATACACGTTTGGTTTGGATGACAATGCATGGTAAGCCAAAAAGCTTGTTTAGAAAAAGGTTTTTTTATTGGAAATAAATATTAGATCCATGGTAGCCGTTACGGTTATCTAATCAGAAACCTGAAAGATAGACTACCAGTCTTTCGAAAAGAGATTTACTAGGTAACTGGAATGTGGTATAGTTGTTCTATCTCACGATGAAGTGTGAATCGTAGCAAAATGAATCTTATTTCGGCGTCTTTAAAACCGCGCCAACTATTGGAATCAATTTTAAGTGATCCAATTAAATTATCTTTGAAATTTTATTAAGTGTATTAAGTGGCCAGTATTCCTTAATTTTGTGCTTAGGAGAGCTTATCGTCTCTAGAAAAATTTAATATTTCATAAAACTCAATAACCAATCGATACATTTTATGCCATCTAGTGCATTTTATTTGAACCAAATTTAATTTCTTCGCAATTCGTGCCCGTGCCTAGGTGCTAATTTATATTCTGATTTGTAATTACATAGACTTAACTGATATTTGGAGATTGCAACACAATTCACAAACACGCAATACGCAAAAACGCAAATTAACAGCAAAAAAATTACATTTGAGAAACTAGCGGCCTATAATTTCTACTCATGTCAAACTTCATTATATCGATCGCATTTATTTTATTGTTTTATTTCTTATTTATTAAAATACAAGCTTATGTACTATGTGTATTGATACTGTTATGTTTAAATATATTACGTTTATATTCATAAATCATTTATTTACACCAATAAGTAAAATTTAATTGAGTAGTCATGGCACATCGATTATATGAATCACTTATGATTGAGCCTTACCTACAACACCAATGCTCCGAACTTGCAGCTTAAAAAAAATAAGGTCATTGGAATGGAGTTTCTTGTACGTTCTTCTCCATAACAAGCTACTATTCCGAATGCACGGTAGAATCAATTTTTATTACTTGTAAATTTTAATTCATATAATATGTATGACTTTCAAAAGTGCCGCTTACTGGCCTAATTGAAATAAACCTATTTGACTTTGACTTGACTTGACTTTGACTTTGGAAGCTGTCAGTTTAGTCAAAAAAATTTAATATCTGAGATTAGTCTACTCACTCAAATTTAATAAAACTAGAGTTTTTTTTTACAATTAAGCAACATAACTTCTGTAATTCTCTAACCACATTGTCGATGAACATTACAGAAACACATTTTTTTAAAGTATCGTTAACAGTCTGTGCAACGAAACCACCAATAGAAAAATGTTTGATCCCAAAAGCAAACAATTCACGGTTTGAACCGTTTTTACCGCATATCCTTCGATGTTTATTTGCGTAACTTAAACGGTAAACGTTAACAAACAGTCTAAAAAGGTTTTTTTGCAAATTTATAGGAGTGTTTTTGATACGTTGGTTCTCAAAATGGAGTTTGTTCGGCAATATTTTGTAAAGTGATGAAAATGTTTGTTCGAATGATATGATGTTCTTTTGTTTCAAAATGGAATACAGTAGTATAATGGAATTATTAATTACCTATACAATAAAGGGGTTTGAAACATTTGAACTGTAACTGCAAATTTCATGCATTCTAAACAAAATTAATGTTACATATGGCATTAAATATAATCCATATTGTTCGTTAATAATTTTCAATAAATAGGTAAAGTACCCGTCACGTGAAGCTATAAATTTTGTAAATAAGAACTTCTACTCAGTTAAATATCGACAATTCAATCAACAACAAATAATCCCAAATTCAATCAAATCAAATTAACATTACATAGTGTTCATTAGTTTAGTATTACTAGTATGTATTACGTATTACTTACTAAGTAGAAGTTCTTATTTACAAAATTTATAGCTTCTCGTGACGGGGACTTTAGTAATTATAGTGATCATTATTCATGACACGTCATATGATTGGGATGTTAATATTTGGCAGGGTGGTAAAACGGAACTGAAAATAAAAATAACATTAAACCAGTATACTACTCGAAAATAAACAAAAGAGAAAAATTGCATCTGCAGCACCGTACAAATACTAAATTGAAAAAATAAAATAAAGACAGACATATTTAACGTTAAAGCAAGCAAGAATAAAACCTACCTATCTTTCTTGACTCTCAAGTAACGATTTGTGCCTAAACGTAACACGTCCTTCAAATTTGACGTACTCTTAATTCTCGTCCAATTATGTATCGATTCGCGAAGTTTCACTTGAATACAATAATAGGTCACACAGAAATCAATGACTTACTCATTACCTATAAGACAGAAATGCGGGCTTGACAGATAAAGATTCTTAATTCTTTCCTTCATTCTCGAACCAAGATTGCTTAGTACGTACATTCATAATTAAGGTATTAAGCCGGGTTGTGATATTGCTAGCTTATGCTTAAAGACCGGATACGTCACTGTGACGTGGCTTCTAGGGTAAAATGTCTCGAATTGATAACATTTGGAGCTTTGCCTAAAGCCGAGAGCAAAAGGCGTCTGTTAGGTTAGATTAATGCAGATGAGTGTGGTATAATCAACTCCGATGTCCGTTGTTATTTTTCTTTATTATTATTACTAGTTTTCTTTTACATTAAAAAATTGAGATTTATTTTCCCGCTAGAATACCTATAGATATCTTCATTATTTCAGGAAAGGAATCACCGGCTTCTGGACACAAGCTCTTTCTTTTGCAATACTGCCCAACTCAGTGCATCCCTCATAGATTTATTGTAAACTTTTTGTGAAATTGTAAACCTGGATCATGTGGCGCATAATGTATTTATTAATTTGTCAATAACTTTTAACAGAAATCCCTAAAGTATTTTCTATTTGGTAAATTAAGCACATTTTAATGTAACTCTGAAGCTTTAATAAACTTTTCCCAACCAGTAGAAAACCAAATCACTAAATCTCAACTCAACCAGAAATAGACCTAGAATGAATACTACCAGCAATAAACTCTCAGAATTCAGCCGCCTGGTCATGCTAAATCGCGTGTCATCAGATCACAGGGTGATAGTGTCGTCGGGTAATAATATATCGTAATCCTCAAATCACGAAGGCCCGCTATTTGGTGCAGCTTGACATATGTTACTGGTCACATTATTATATTTTGTCAGTATAATTTACAAAAATCCCGAAGAAACACGGGAAGCTTAATCATTTTAATATAAATATGAAGCAATAAAAAGCTTTCACATATTTACTTGCACTTAGAATTTATTTTTACCTCTCCACAATAATTATTGCAGACATTGTTACACTAACGGTACATGATATGATTTAGTTTACTGTGGTAGACCGGTGCCTAAGCTAGGCTTTAAGGGCCCGTGTTTCAGGTCACCACTATTGAAAGGTATCCGGCTCGAAGGACCAGAAATAGGACCACCAAATCTCAACTCCAACAGAAACAGACATAGAACACTCCTCAGTAATAAATTCTCAGAATTCGGTCGTCTAGTCATGCTGCATCGCGTGTCACCAGACCTCAAGCCGATAGTGTCGTCGTGTTATGGTATATCGTTATTCTGAAATCACGTCGGCCCTGCTGTTCGGTGCAGCCAACCATTGGTTACTGGCAACATTGTTATATTTTGTCAATTTATTTAATTAATAATCTCTAAATAGGTAAACTACACACATTTTAATCTGAAGCTGTAAGAAACCTATAACAAACTTGTATTAAAAGTTTATTGAAATGTATCCGGCTTGAAGGACCAGAAACGGAACCACTAAATCTCAACTCAACGAGACACAAACCTAGAATACGAAGAGTGTCCTAGTTCAATTTCTGGCAATAAACTCTCAGAATTCGGCCGCCTGGTCATGATACATCGTGTGTCATCAGACTTCAGGCTGATAGTGTCGTCGGGTAATAATATATCGTAATCCCCAAATCACGACGGCCCCGCTATTTGGTGCAGCCCGTCATCTGTTACTGGTCACATATTTAATTTTGTCAAATTAATTAAAGAAAAATCCTGAAAGAACACAGTAAGATAAACACAGTTTCATTTTAATTATTGTTTTTAGTATTTATTTATTCTTTATTCGGTAAGTTATACATATTTTAATGTTAATCTGAAGCATTAAAAAACTTTTCACAAGCTAGTAAAAGTTATTAAAACGTGAAATCCCTCCTAAAGGACCAGAAATTGATGCACTAAATCTCAACTCAAACAGATACAGACCTAGAATTAATACTCCTCAGCAATAAACTCTCAGAATTCGGCCATCTAGTCATGCCACATCGCGTGTCATCAGACCTCAGGCCGTTGTCGTCGGGTAATAATATATCGTAATCCTCAAATCACGACGACCCCACTATTCGGTGCAGCCCGCCATTTGTTACTGGCGACATTATCATTGTCCACCACTGACCTCATATTCGGACGTCATTTGTCAGCCCGTATAACTGGCCGTTGACTATTTCACATGTACTTATGAGAGGACATACGGATGTGGCGTGTGGAACGCTTGGCAGTTTGAGATTAGAATCCAGTTGGTATGTTAACGGTTTTACTTAAACTTGAAGTGAATTCAAATTCTGGTGACTACAATAGGTACATTGCTTAACGGTATGAAATATTTAATGTAATGAGAGTATTCACAGAAAAAGGGAAAAACATACTTGTCATGATCGACGGTGGCGTTCCCTATTTTCTACATAACCCCGTGGATGCATAAAAATGTTGTGACTTTATATTGGTTCTAGGTGCTCACTGCGCATGCTTAGAATTAGTAGCTACGTACAAACTCCATCCCATTTTGGCCATTACACAATATCTTTATAATTACAGCCTCAGTGTAAGTATTAAACTGTTAAGTGTCATCAAAATCTGTTCAATAGTTTTTGCGTGAAAGAGTGACAAGCCTGCACCTATTTGCCTACCCATCCACATAAATTTTAGCGTTTATAACAGTAGTAGTATGTGTCTGTACCCAAGTACTGTCTTATGAAATCTGAATGATTTTCTAATAAACTTACTTACTTATTTCACTTAGGTATTCGTACTACTAAGGTACTTTGCTCAAACTCGTAAAAAAAATCTCATTCACCTCTATAAATACTCCAATATTATGGCTTCAGTAAGATTCAATACCATTCATAGCCTTCTCAATTTATTTTTCTTCAAGTTTTTGGCATTTACAAGAGTTCTCAACCCCAAATATTGATAATTCCAATTCAAGATATTTGCGTAAATTTAAAGTATTCCGAATGTAGGTGGTAAACTCAAAGCCTTTGAAAACTTGTAGGCGAGATTCCAATATCATGTTTTAACGGCTACGGCTTACTTTTCCAAGGTTAATATTTCGAATATCAAGACTGAAATTGAAATTAAACTTTAAATCTTTAAGCAGTTTTAGTAATTCTTGGTGTAACTCCTTTGTAGGATATTTTCTTAGCCCGTAAATTGTTTTATTGTGTTGTGATTTTGGGAAAATCTACTTTAAGTTGTAACGAAGTAGGTATACTGTTTACTGATAAATTATTTTGTTATTCTTTGTCAGACAGATTTGGATAGGATTTAGATTCACTAGGCTGGTTTAAAGATTTATTCTAAAAATCTGGTCTAAAATTTAATTCCTTATTTTCATTGTCCTTACAAAAATTGGAAGAAAGTTTTCTCATGCTATTTAGGGTCACCGCTAATACTTTTCTTGTTGTATAGTCCCCCATCATAGTCACAAATAAATAATAATCCCATTCCAGTATCTTAACATCACGCCAGTATTGTTTGAAGGGTTAGGCAGAGGTACTAAAGAGAATTTAACATAGATCCAACTGTACCTATAGTTCACCCCCATTTAGCCAGTTATTGCAAGTAACGTAAAAACTTTTTCCCAAAAAGTACTCTTTCCACCACGTCCGTGTGTCAAACACTGTGTTTGATATGCCCCTACAATACATGCACACATTTATCACACGATGAAACACAGTTATGGATGTGGAAACGCGAGCCAATACAATTATTGGCTTGCTGTTCCAATGTCAATAGTTAGTGGACGCGGACTATAATTTAACATATTGATGCATTTATTGCATTGTGATCTATTTAGCTCATTGCCATTATCATGTGTAATTACGTGGTATTTGTTAACATGAGTTGCATGATATATGATCATTTGGATAATTAGATAGATTTGTGATTTAAGGCCTTCATTCAAATGTTCGTATTATACGAGTATGTATGTGAAAGTGTAAACAACAAAATGTGAGGTTATAAGCAAATGTGAGAGTAAAACTTAATGGAATAAAACCAATGCATAATTTAGACCATAATTATTATATTCAAAGCAGCATAATAAATAGCAAAGCAGCATAAAAAAATAGTAGCCACAATATTATTGCGTAAAAATACACGCTCATTAATAATGAAAATCATCAGTACACAACATAATCACATTTATCACATTAATAATAAATCAAGAGCTATCAAAACGTACCTGACCGTTCAAAGTCCGAAGTCACACCAAAAAATTGAACGATCAAGGCTCTTGCGCACTCTTTTATAATGCGGCTTGCTTGTCAGTGGCAGGGAGCGCGTAGTCAATACACCAACTTATTAAACAGGAAGTAACTCAAAAGATACTCAAATAATATGAAAATAGGAATTGGTTATTTCTTCCACATGTATGACTTGAAGTATGAAAATTGTAGGTAAGTCATATATGAGTAATCTTGCGGCAACTCCATGTTTGTAAGTATCATCAAAAAATATTTTTCCTCAAAGTTTGTACGAGTACAAGCTGCCTAAGTAGAATGGCCACCTTTGAAATTGCTCCGTATTTCTATAGTTTAGAAAAAAAAATGCAGTTTTAAGAGTGTGGTACAAATTTTTGAAGGCCAGTGTACTGTACTAGCGTTTTGTTTCATTGTAAAACTAAAAATGTTTTGAAAAAAAAAATTGACAATGTGGCAAACAAGCATGCTGCCTCCATGGAGAGTGGTCACCACCGCCTATGTACTTCAGTAATCCCTGGGGTACCACAGATTTGTTGCTACCCTTTTTAAAGAAACCAGTAACTACACAATATAGGATTTCAATAGTGCCGCTAATAAGCGGCACTATTGAACGTCAATCAAAAATTAAAATCAAATATATGTATTCAACTACCAATAGGTGTAGTTGAATAAATATATTTGACTTTGACTTTGAATTAAAAGATCAAACAAAACAAAATCTCACGTCGATCAGATCACTATATAACTACGTTTTCATTCCTAAAAGAGAATGTTAAATCAAATCGTTTAAAAAGAAATAAGATAAAAATCTGAGCGAGTCTTAATTCACTTTATAAATAATGCATTAAATCTTTCAAGGAACGGGCCGATTGATTTACTGATCTCGAAGCAACTCGAACCTCCATTCGATTCAAGCAATTAATTCGTCTCGTTGGAGATATACGCATTTCGATGGATGACTCACTTGCATTCAATAATAGAATAGAACGAAGAACTATAAAATATAAATAGTTTATTATCCAGGTAAAGCTTTGGTCTCTTGATCGGTATGCACAACGCTGCGGTGCGCTGTACCGGACCCAATTATATAATCGTAACTACAAAGTATATCTGGAATGGTCTTTTGTTCCCTAGCAGCATGCGTCAGCGACGAGGACGATTATGTGTCCAATACCGCATACCGTTATGGATTCCGTTCAAGAGACCAAAGCTTAATACATAAGCTGGCACACAGTTAAACACAAGATGATATTATATCAAGACTGGCTTAAATATTCAATAAGGTTTACATAGGTGATCATAATAACCAAGGAAATAGAACAGATTTCAAGAAATTAATATAAATGGATTGGTCTACTGATTTGACTTGGTTTATCCGGTTTGGTAGGTTTGAAGTTATTTCATGAGTAGGATTACCAGCCTTCTGCATAAAAATTCCACACTGCTATTCAAGGGAAATTGCGGTTTCTTACAGCAAATTATTATTTTGGTTTCTATGCCGAACCCTTCGCCTACTGTTTCGGCTTATATGGGATGACAAGTTACGTATATTATGTATCTTTTACCAAAGGTAAAAAATGTAACCTTAGTAATACGGAAAAACAATGACATTTTCTTTCTTTTTCACCTAAATTACATTACTTTCTTTTAGCTCGATGCGAAAAACATTTGATATTAAAATTCCTTCAACTACAAAAATAATAACATCACACGAAATTAAAAATTACGTTCACTTGAATCCATAAAGTGTCACAAAAATGTGCTGAAAATTTTCAACAAAGTTAAGCGTTCACATTAAGGGAAGATAACTTAAGTCTTAAAAGTGTATTATATCTTGGCGTTCAAGCACCTACGTTCAGTTTCCGGGCCATTAGGTGACTAACTCCATAAACGATTTTGCATTAAAAGTTCTGTAGTGGAAGTAGTGATGGGAGCGCCTTTCGAACAATTAGTTTAACAAATGAATGACTTTTATTGAATTTATGCACTGTTTATGTTGTACTCTGCGTTATTGTGTAATGAGTTTTTAATGTAGACTTTTTTCATTTCTTTTCAGATGAATCTGATAAAAATGAAGTGAGAAAGTTATGGAACGAAGTTGTGGAGATCTTTCTTTGAATAACAAGCTTGGATGACGGATGTAGTTAAGATCGCAAGGCGATACCATTCCAAGACGGAACAAAGTTGTAAAGTGGCGAGGAAAAGGGAGAGGGTCATCGCTGTACACTTGTACAGTTATCACAAGGATAAGCTTTACTATGTGCAAATGTATATTTGACATGAACCTATATACATGTCGCATCAAGGGTGGCCGATAGATGCAAACCATCGGGGAAGTTAGGATGTATTCCCTTAGGTTGTTTTGTGGGCAGGTAGGTGGGTAAAAACGTGAAAATTTTATCACAAAAGATATTGGATACACTGAGTTTATTCAAATATTCACAGTTACAATCTTTGCTCACAAATATTACGGATCGACAGTGATTTTACGATGTGTTTGCTCTAAGATGGTCAGTACTCAACTGACATATTCTACTGTCCTCACCACGAAAGTGGTTAGAAAAAGCGCGTCAAACCGTAGTTGTTCTTGATTTGTCACCAGGTGGCGTGCTTGTGATTTGTTTTGACATTCGTACTATTGACTAAACCCGACATACGTATGTACATAGGACACTTGAGCATGCATTCTTACTTCAGTGGAAAGTCCATTGCTCCAGTTCTCTTTTATTTTGTGATTGTTGCTGTTGTGCTATAATTGTGTTGAATATTTTTTTTCTATTCTGTTCTTCCTTTCTATTTTCAATTTAATGCTAGTTAAATATTTAATAACAATATCCAATATGTTTTTAGAGTGTAATTTAATTGAACATTAAAAATAAATTGATTCATGACCAATTTTGGATTAAACCTGTCTCCTCAAGAGGTTCATAATTCAAACTCCCAATAAATCGTAACTTTAAAAGCCAGTCGCCGAATTCAATAATTTTAAAGTATCGACAAAGTTAGATGATATAACTGTTAAAGAAAGTTAAATTGGAACGAAACCAATCTCAAGAGGTGAAGTGGGTCAAATGGGTCAAAGGAATATATGGCCTTTATCAGCCAATATAGGTTAGTGGTATAATCACACTAATATGATAAACGCGAAAGCTTGTGAGTGTGTATGTTTGTTACTTCTTCACGATCAAACGGCTGGACGGATCTGGATCAAATTTAGCACAGAGGTAGACTATAGTCTGGAATAGCACATAGGATACTTTCAATCCCGAGAATGTGTTCCCTCAGGATATTTTTTGACTTTCACGCAGGTGAAGCCGCTGGCAGAAGCTAAGTTATTGAAATATGCAAGTACTCTGAAACTTAATTTAAGTCATTTAGAACGTTATGTTGGTAATGAAGACGATCGTTGTAAGATAGTTATTGAGTAGCATAGATACCTATCAAGATTTAATATTCAATGGCTATCTCTGGGAGGTTAAGGTGTCTAATGTTTCAGTTTCATCAGCCGCCAGACGTCATTAAAACTGTTAGTAGTGACTGCTAGGTATTTTATTAAAGACGCCATTACAAGGTCGGGCAATGATTTTATTAATTGGGTTTTGCACAAGGCAGTTTCAGTAGTTGTGCGAAATCTACGTACAGCTTACATAGGACTTAAATGTACCAACTATGTAAATGTAGTATTCATACAGGTCTATAACCTATATTTGTATTTTTTTTACTCGACTGCCGAAGAAGGGTAATGTGTTTATCAGTCTTAGTATGTTTTTTTTCCTATATGCGACGTTGTAGAGACCAAACGCGTTGGCCGTTTTTGATGATTCTTTCGTCAATCTGTAGATTATAAAGACCTTGCGAGTGACACTGGCTACATTAAAATTGGAAAACAGAAAAATTGGCGGCATTTGGGTGCCATATAGTAGGAGACCAATTATTTTTTTTCTAGGGTTTTAAGATGTGATTTAAAAAATCAAAAAACCCAACTGCTTAAAAAGCGAACTAAAAAGACGTAAACAAGAAGAAAAATATGCTGCACAGCATAATTGGGGCATACATCTGATTTTGGTCAGCCAGCTCGCAAATATGTAAATTGTATGTCAATTTGTTACTAATTTTCTCCACTCCACAAACATCTGCTAAAGTAAACAAAGATAATAATATAATCCAAAATCAATACAGCTATCCAGAGTCAAGTACTAAATAATTGATTGTACACAGTCATGTCATCAACTTGTCCCATTGTTGAAAGATTAATTGATACAATTCGAAATACTGCGTTATGCAATCACCGGGCTCCAACAATCGAAATAAATACTTACCTCCAACAATTTATTTTGTAACAGTAACTGAATTCATGGATGTGAAAAAACTGTAGAGAATTGTATTGTTATTGTAATGTGTTTTTGGGATTTCGTGGTGTTAAATTTTCTATATAATAAAAAATAGGCCAAGTGCGAGTCGGACTCGCGCACGAAGGGTTCCGTACCATTGTCGCAAAAAACCGGCAAAAAATCACGTTTGTTGTATGGGCGCCCTACTTAAATATTTATTTTATTCTGTTTTAGTATTTGTTGTTATAGCGGCAACAGAAACATATCATCTTGCTATCACGGTTCATGAGATACAGCCTGGTGACAGTCGGACAAACAGACAGACAGACGGATCGCGGAGTCTTTGTAATAGGGTCCCGTTTTTACCCTTTGGCTACGGAACCCTAAAAATTTTCAGCTACACGAACATCAATTGTTTGTACTTACACAGAAATGTTTTAAAAGTCTTTCAAATGAATAAAGGGACAAAACAAAGTAATGGCGTTAATAAGAATTTATTTTCCTATGATTTTTAGAGTTTTGTCAGTCAGCGCCAAAAAAGAAACGAAAACAACTCAAATATATTTTACATAATAAAAAAATGTCGCTAAACTTGTTTTATAAAATAGCAGACGAACTTCAGTCCTAAAGGACCACTTTCCAATTTCAACAAATCGTTCTATATCATTTCACATCATAAACGTCACTTATTATTCCAAGATGGTTAAAAAAATCTGTCATTGCTGGAGCAGGCACGTAGTGGTTGCTTCGTCGTTTATCAAGCTTACCTATCAGTGTGGTCTTACAGTATCAAGTCATATTTCTAGCCAGTGACACGTTTGGCTTCCATGGTCCTTTCATATCGTTAGCGTGTGGCGATGAAAAATTGCATCCGAATTTATCTTGCTGGTGACACTTTTTGGGAGTAATATACTAGGTTTCACTTAGGTCTTGTTTTTATGACATGTTTTATTGATAGCGTTGGCTTCTTTATCAAATTAAGACTCCTTGCAAATACCTATTACAAAAGCAGAAAAAAGTATCCAACTTTTTTTAAATCATATAGTAACGTATGAGTAGAAACCTATTCACTCTAGACTTAAAAACTCCCAGGTTGTAGCTATCAGGAAATACAGACTCTGGCAGGGAATTGCACTCTTTAGCTGTACGCATAATGAAAGTATTCCCAAAACGTTTGGTGCGTATGGGTGGGATTTCCACCATGTGCCGATGACGAATCGCCGTACGTCTTGTAGTCCGATGATGGAACGGGCTAGGAGGTATTAGTTCATGCAATTGCATCGCACACTCATCGAAATGTAACCGATAAAAACTGACTAACTGGCAACTTGCGACAACGAGCGTTGGACAAGTATCTCTCAGCAACAGTACTGTCGTCTGCATACCCAAAGGTGCCGGGTTTCAGCAGGTCAATTATGTGCAGCAGGAACAATGTTGCTGAGAGTACCGACCCCTGAGGGACCCCAGCATTGATATCCAGTTGGTCAGATGAGCGGCCATCAATAACCACTCGAATAGTCCGGTCCTTCAGGAAGTCTGCGATCCAATCGCACAGTCCACCGGGCAGACCAAATGAAGGAAGTTTACCAATAAGGCTCTCGTGCCAGACCCTGCCGAAAGCCTTCGATCCCTGAGATATCGAGGGAGACAACAAGCGCTTCCCCGTGTCTCTCGATGGCCTCACTCCAGATATGAATGGCATACGCTAGAAGATCCCCAGTTGACCGATTTTGGCGGCAGCCATATTGGTGATCACTGAGGATGTCGTTAGCTTCAAGGCATGCCAAAGGAGTTTGGAGTTGGGCACCCGTTCCATACTCTTGCAAATGATGGACGTAACTTAAATGGGTCTGTAGTTGTCCGGGTCAACCCGACTACCCTTCTTGGGCACAGGCTGAACGTTAGCTTGCTTCCAGCATTCGGCACTTTTCCAGTCTAATATGAAAGGCGAAACAGGCGTGTCAGGATCGGAGACAGTTCAGGCGCACAAGTTCTCAGTACAATTGCCGGTATCCAGTCGGGGCCACTAGCTTTGTTCAAGTCAAGGTTGCGCAGCACCCTACGGACGTCCTTTTGATGGATGCAAATGTCCGACATACTCGTCTCACAACCATCAGGAGAAGGACTGTGGCGCTGACTGTGAGGGCTGTGCGTCACCATAATCCTGGCGTGAGGATTCCGCAAAAAGAGAGGCAAACAAGTTTGTTTTCTCCTCAAAGGAGTGGGCCAGTGTTCCGTCGGGTTTCAGCAGTGGTGGTAGTGAGGGATGGCAGAAATTCGATTCAACCGACTTAGCCAGGGACCAGAACGCTTGACTACCGGCTGGGTAGGAAGCAAGTTTGGTCCCAATACGGCTTATGTGGTCAAACCGAGCCCTTCGCAATACTCTCTTGCAGGACTTGGCAGCTCTATTGAAGGCTCTCTGCCGATGGCTAACGTCGCAAGGCTTGCGACGTTCGAGCGTCGACCCATGTCAGGTACGCCTCATGTTTAAGCGTGTTGGCGCGATTGCACTCGGCGCCAAACCAGGTCAACGCTAGACATTGCTACTTCAGAGAATGGAATGTAGTACTCAATTCCCTGACGCAACACATCGATCACGGTGTCCACACACGACGTGGAATCAGCTGAAGAAAAGTGAGTGGGCTGCCAAGGATAAGATGCGAAAAACGAACGCATCCCGTCCCAATCTGCTGACCTGTATGGCCAAACCCGCCGAGTGCCTCTTGCGCCTGCGCAATCAGGCGGAGAGTAGACAGATACAGATTTCACCAGACAATGGTCGGAGCTACCCAAAGGTGAAGATACCGACACAGAGTTGACGGATACAGATTTCACCAGACAATGGTCGGAGCTACCAAAAGTAAGAGATACCGACACAGAGTAGACGGATACAGATTTCACCAGACAATGGTCGGAGCTACCCAAAGGTGAAGATACCGACACTGAGTAGTGGTCTGGATCTATTGTCAGCAGAAGGTCCAAGCAATTGGCAGTGTGCGAATCAACATCCGGCACCCTCGTGGCTCCCTGGACCAGCTGGGATTTAACGCAAGCGCAAGCTTTCGCGTCTCTCGCCCAGCATGATCAGTGCACTGGTATGGGAAGAGCCACTTCTGGTGCCCACCGACCTTCTTCTGCCCACTGGCATTGAAATCCCCCATTATCACTTATTGGGCAGAAGGGTACCGCTGCTGTGCCGTATCAGCCGCCTCACACAGATGCTCCGTAATCCTGGTTGTCTCCTGATCTCCACTGTGCGATCGGTAGACACAGGCGTAAATAATTTTATCCAGGCCTGTGTCCACCAGTGCCCAGAGTACGGAAAACGTAGAGTCCTCAAGGTTTCGGAGACGCCGGTAACAGATGTCGTCTCGGGCGTAAATGCATACACCCGCGCGTGTAAACCCTGGATATGATAAGTACGACACGTCTGACGTACATCCAATCTGCGTCTCTGAGAGGAAAAGAAGAGCTGGTATATAAGTCTCCAGGTGGTGATGGACTGCTTCGAGATTAGGGTGCAGCCCTCTTATGTTGCAGAGGTGCACTTTGTGTGACAGGTAGTGCTGCCGCTGTACAGATTTTCTTCTATGATTCTTCATTTAATTATTCAGAGTGAAAAGGGAAGGAGACGGCAGCGATATGAGGTTCCACGCTGGCAACCCACAGACACGCACTGACAGGACGCCATCAATGGGGGACTGGTCTGAAGACTGCAAGGACGCCCGAGCCACCCCGGTAATATCCATCGGGCCCTGGCTTCTGATCGCCAACGAGCACGATGGTGCATGCCGGGATTTTTCGACAGTTGTCGGGGCAGCCTTTCGTGTGTGGCTGGCAGACTACTTGGGCCCCCTAATACCTGCGGTTAGCCAGCAGCACACCGTGCCTCGGATCCCGTTACCCTCCACGACCAGTCGGTCTGCCTGCAGTGGAACAGCTATCTCGAACCAACTCCTCTAGTTGGCTACATCGAGCATCGCCGTTTGGCGGTACGTCTTTGCCCGGTGGGTGGTCGCAAGCCTTCGGCCGTAACCTACCACCAGTTAATGTCATCTAATTAGCACCACCCGGGGGCCACGTGTAGGGAATCGTATGGGGTGCTCTCCTACGGACGAGGGTGACTCAGCCCCCACGTTTTGCCAACTTCACAAAAGATTGAGATATTTAGCGGTCGCCATTTTGCTTACGAAAGCAATCGAGCGCTATTTTCAATAGAACGTATTATGTTCAAATGTATTTTGAAGCCGTATGTATTTAAACAACAAAATACCTCAGCGCCAAGTATTAGAAATACCAATTACAAATATTATTTTGAAGAATTCATTGAATTACAAATACCAAATATGTATTTGTATTTCAATTACGTATATTAATTACAAGTAATTCAAATAGGAGCAGTGGAGCAGTGGTGGCCCAGTGGTATCGGCCGCGACTTACAAGCTGTTTGTCGTGGGTGCGAGCCCAGTCAGGCGCTTTACTTTGTGTAAATTATTTCATCACCACTGCCCTCAAAACGGTGAAGGAAAACATCGTGAGGAAACCGGCATGTCCCAGAACCAAAAATTTTAAGACATGTGACATCCACCAACCCGCACTGGGCCCGCGTGGTGGATAACGGCCCATTCCCTCTCACAGAGTGGAGGCCTGTGTCCCAGCAGTGGTAACATTAATAGGCTGATGATGATGATGATGAATTCTAATAGGTTTCCCTAGCTGTAAATAGGCCTTCGCCAAGTGTAGATCCCCGCAACTTTAACCTGGTCATCGGTCCACCTAGTAAATTTCAGTGATACCTAGAAAATTTATGTTTTGTTTCAACTTCCAATAATCAAACTTACGTCGCATTCCAATATAATATTTCACCTCATTCAGCTTCATCCGAACTACTCTGAACGGGCTTCTATGTAGTTTTACCAAATTTAATATCAGTATTTTACAAGGACCATCTACCTCATTAATGAAATTTATATGAAATACACAAAATATACACATTACCAGACCTTACAATTACGGAGATGTTTTATTAAAATCGTTCAAAATCTAGTTGCAATCATCGGATTGAAAGTTTTGGACATTGATCGTCACTGATATCGATCAGTGACGATCAATGTCCAAAACTTTTATAAAATGTGGGCAAAATAGAAGCATTTTTGGCTTTGACACTAAGATTAGAATGCGTACGTTCTTAAAATTATGAAAATTGCCCTTCTAAATTGATAATACCATATCTTTCATAACACGTCATCACATTTTTCATTAAAATGAGCAATTATAACTTCTCATAGTAATGGTTTAAAACTTCGCTTCTTTCTTCGCTTTCTAACAAAAAGCTACCAACTTACGCCCAAGTTAGTCCAAAGTTATTTAATCTCTCAACACGTAAGCAACGTAATTCTAAACTTCTGAAACGCTTTAATGAATAAGAAATATTAAAGTGTTTCTATTACGAAAATAAGCGAACTTAGCGCAAACACTGGCAACACCAGAGCAAACATGGGGAGATTAATTGCGAATTCTCTGTGTATTCATAGCTGTGAGGAATAAGCAGCAGAATGTATAGTGCGGGTGAGAAAGGAACTTGGATTATGGGAATTACAGGATAAGTAATTTGATCCTCTCGCAAATGTGAATTACCTTAATAAATCAATAGAAAGAAAGTAAAATATTTATTGTTGACTCGCACAGGAGATATAGACAAAAACAAATAAAACCGGACCCCATGAGAGACCAAAATGGCAATCTCAGCAACTTGCTTGTCACGTCATTAATATAAGGTGTATAATAAATTAATAAGTAATTAAAAAAATAAAACAACAAAAACACAATAACCTAAATTTAAAAATGGTTAACAGAATTGTTTTTTTTTATAGAAATAAGCAGAACCGCAAAGGCTCTTTCGATTTCAGAAATCAACTTTAGCTTTCATAATTAACGAATTTAGAATTTGAATACAAAGTTTCAGCTGAACCTCTCCATAAAGTGTACACGGCAAAGATCATACACATTATGAAGACCCAGATGTTTCATTTCCCGCCCTTCACAACTCCAAGCAAGAACAGAGAAAAGCAAATGGAAGTAAATTTGACACAGTCTAATGTTTACTTTGAGAACAGAGTTCAAGACACATAACACTCATACATGTAGGTGTTCATTACAGCAAGAATATTTCATACAAGCTTCTGCGCGTCATCGGCTGAATAAAAGTGTTATATTATCCCAACGAAGTGTACTACAGGATTAAGATGAAGATAAGATGATGTTCTAATCGTAGTCATGGTCTAGGTAAGTGCATAGTTAAATACAAATCCGTTTCGTCGTTTAGGCGAGATTAATTAACAAACATAGATACGTATAGCTTTCACAAGCGTCTTCGCCCGCATGAAATTTGGAAAATATAGTCATTAAGTAATTTATTTCGGAAAAACATACATTGAGTAGAAATTAAAAAAAAAAAAAATATTTTTTCTTTTTCATTTTGTTCTTAAAATTTTGTAAAATTAAACAATACCATTGAAACACTCTGATGATTTTAATAATCAAAATTACAGTAAAACAATAGGTCAAAGATAAAAAATAAAGAATTTAACTGTGATAAGAATATCAATGATATATCATTTAATTTTTAAAGAGAATAATAATCAAAATAGAAAATTAATGATAAAAAAGACTCAAAATTCAACAAAAATGACAATAATTATGTCATGATTTAATAATACAATCATCATCATCATCATTTCAGCCGAAAGACGTCCACTGCTGAACATAGGCCTTCCCCAGGCGTCGCCACATTGACCGATCCCGTGCGTCTCGCATCCAGCGCCTTCCCGCAACCTTAACCAGGTCATCGGTCCACCTAGTGGGAGGCCTTCCAACGTATCGTCTTCCGGTTCGCGGTCGCCATTCTAGGACTTTTCGGCCCCATCGGCCATCCGTTCTGCGAGCAATGTGCCCTGCCTACTGCCACTTAAGTTTGGCAATTCTTCGGGCTATGTCGGTAACCCTGGTTCTCTTGCGGATCTCCACATTTCTGATTCGATCACGCAAGGAACTCCGTGCATAGCCCTCTCCATTGCCCTTTGAGTGACTGTAAGCTTTCTGATAAGGCCCAATAATAATACAATAATCTAATTTTCAGTGAATAAACGATAATAAAAAATAAAAATAAAAAACAAAATTCTAAGGGTAGCTTGTTGTATAGAAAAACTGACTGATATCTGGGACTGTGATGAACAACGTTTAATTTTGGCTGGATTGTGTTAGGCAAGTCTTTCCCACGCGTATTATCTCTAACTTGTCGTTGTTCATTAGTTTCAGATTTGTGCAGATTCTTGACAAAATTGGTTAACAGCTCCAGTATATAGAGGCATGGTACTGTCAACGAAGGTCTAGTAAAATGGTCCCTGTACGAGTCCGTTTGTTTCAAACGGAGCATTGTTCTTATAGCTCTTTTTTTGAATTTCAAATGCCATGTGGCTACTGTAGGTTTTTTCAAATTCAAATTCATTTATTTGCTAGAAAGTATGATCTTAAATCTATGACGGTCCCTTTACATTCTACCATTAAATATGGTGTGCTTGTACCATCATCTAAACTTATCTTTAATAAATTTAGAAAATAGACAGTAATAAACAAAAATACCTTATGCAATTCTAAAGGAACTAATTAATTAATTGATGTCACAGTCACATTATTATACCGATGTCAGTTTAAACAATGTCAGATCAAGAATAAAATTATAAATTATTGTAAATTTATTTAATAATGTCATACTTATTGTAAAAAATGTTGTAAATTTAATTAATAATGTCATAGACTATAATAAAAAATATTGTACATTTTATTGATAATGTCATAAACAATTTTAAAAAATATTGTAAATTGATAACATCATCATCAATCATCATCAATCAATACATATAATAAATCTGTAGAAAAAATATTTTTGTACATCGAAAACATTTCCAAAAAAAATAGCCAGGGTATTAAAGGATAACCATCAGAGCCCAATTCCAGCATTTTTGGAATTTTTGTATGTTTGTCACACAAAACCAATGTAGATAACTTTTATACATAAAATTGTGCGTAACTTGAAGAATTACTTAGTTTTCGTTTCATCGCAATCGGTTCACTCTGTCAAAAGTTAGATGAATTTAAAGTGTTCAAGAAGTAAAATTATCACAGCACACGCAATTCAGTTACTCGGACAGTTGAACTCGCTATTCGATAGATGGCGTTGTGCATTTAAAGTCATTTTCTGAATCGCGGTGTTAAGATTCTACGCGAAAGAATGACACTAGAAAAAAAATTGGTATGTAGTATATAGGGTAGGCAGGAAGGTAAGTAGGGTAGGGTTGGCAGGCAGATGACGGGAGCGAAACCGCGGGCACAGCTAGTCATAACTATTTTAATTGCCGTACATTTTGAACATCAATTCATTATTAGCCATTATTACTTGTAACTGTTGCCTTAAAATTCAATACTTTAACTAAGCTTAGACTCAACCAAGGCAAACTATACCATCCTAAGCTGGGCCATATAGGACTACCGCGATAAAAAGTATTCTTTGTCCTTATCCAGGGCACTGTCTACTTATGTTGGCACTACTTACATTTCATCAAAATCTGTTGTGTTGGATTAAAAAACATCCAAAGATCCAGTTCGAATGTTAGAAGCGTCGATATCATATTTTCTTATTTAGGCCATATAAGTACGTGAGGGGTTTTTATTCTCGATGATATTATTATCAGCACTTTCGATATCGATTGCTTTTTATGGCTTTTATCTCTTGTTCACTCAAGTTATATGTCGTTCGAGATGGATTTTTTATGTTGATTTAAATGTGAAAATTAACTGTCAAGTCTATTGATTTAAACAGGGTTAGAGAGTTTAGATTTTAGATGCCTTTCAAAACCAGTTACGAGATAATATTAAAAGAAGTAATGTACGAACGATGTTTCAATCTTTTGAAAGCAAAACACTATATTTTATGTTAATATTTTATTTCAACAAATAACATTTGTACATGTACAGACAAGGTTTAAAAGTGTTCCATTTAGTTAAAAATAACTTTGACACTGTCAAAATAGATAAGTTTTCTTCTTGTTATTGTGCATGTTGCTCTTAAGACATTTTGAATATAATGAATACCACGTCAATACGGATCAATATTTTATGCAATTTTAGTCTTGATGATAAATGGAGTAGATATTTAAATTATATCAAAATTATATTTTTCATATAGCTGTAATTGTGTTTTAAATCCGGAAAATAAGTAAACAACATATTATTAGGGTTCCGTATCCGAAGGGTCCAAACTGAGCTTTATTGCTGTCACTCACGTGTCTGTCTGTCTGTCCGTCGTCTGTCACACAGGTTTTACAGCCAAATGGTTGGAGCTACAGTCTTCAAATTGTCACAGTATAAGCATCTTGTTGACCCAAAGCAAACGCTTAATTTTTGGGGCTCCCATACAGCCAAAGGGGGTGCGGATTGAAATTGTTGACCTACCCCATCGAGTGGGATATCGTTGTTTAGAGCAGAGTAGATACATACCGTATTTTTGTTTAAAAAACTATAGGAAAACAAAGGAATGAGAAGTCACCAAAATCAGTTCTTTTTTACAAAATTTTGTTCCGAAGAATATTTTAACTTCCCTTGACCTATGAACTTACGTATATTTTACAAAAAAATACCAATATATTGATAAAACTAATTTTTCCTTGAAATTCCCCTTATTTTTCCTATTACAATCAAGTTAATGTTGTGGTTTGGTACGGAACCCTAAATGTGCGAAGTCCGACACGCACTTGGCCGGGTTTTTTCAAACACTCGTAAATTCTATCGATAAGGGCAAATTAATATTACAATGCAGCAAGCCTAGTAAGCCTCTTGCCCGGTGGTGGGGCAGCGCTATCGGTAAACAAATATTACATATCGTGTCCAAATTTAAACCTCCGTACCAGATAAACTTGCTGCTTGATAGTGAAAGAATCATTTATGACAATAGCAAAATGTCTTGTATGAGCTTCAGTTTACTTCTTAAAATGGCCGAACAATTAAAAGAGCTCGCATAATAGTGCTCAGTGAACAAGGCCATGGCATACGGAAAATCGCGCGAGCATTAAATGTCTCACGAAACATCATGAGAACATGGATTAGACGGCATCATGAAGAAAAAGAAAAGATAGACGACGGTATTATAATGTAATTCGTCGAATCCCGAACGCGCAAAGAACGGAGATGCAACGACACTACGAGGAACATCCTTTTATCCCCACCGGTACATTGCGGTACGTTATGATGTAACGTTACTAACACTAAGGGCCAGTTTACACAGCACAGGATTGCATTATCGACACCATGCCAAGAAAGTAGCCCATAAACAAGCAAGATTAATTTTTTTTCGTCAATATTTCGTCTTTTACTGGATTAACGTGGTATTTTAAGCCCAACCCAGTTACTGGGTAACAGGGTTCTACGTTCATGTATTTTTATAATACTGACAATCATTAAAAAAAAAATTGTTATATTTTTTTCAATGTCTCCTATTAACTGTTTTAAGCACTTAATTATTTGGTCGATAAAAAGTTTCAGTAAAAGTGTGTAAAAACTAAAAAGTAAATAAAACATGTTATTTTTATGAATTCAATCATTACAAATCAATCCAAACTATCAATATTTATCGAAGCAATTTACCGTTCCTCGTCAAATTGCGTACCAATAAAATGTTAAAATGTCTTTATTTACTGAAAAATATATTGAGGCTTGCAACTTTGTCTTTACTAGCAACAAAACAGAGTTTTACTATTTTATCAATACTTTATTTTATAAATGTTTATTTTCTAGTAACTAATGCTTAAATTTAAAGTTACAAAACTTATTCTTCAGTGTAACAACGCAAATAAGGTACAGTTTCTGTAACAAAAAATTACGCAAAATTCATGTGCGTAAAACACGCGTTAAATGCTGGTTAAACAAATTTTCAACAGCCAAAAGCGTCACTTGACTTGTTTAATTTGTAACACGTCCATAATTAATTCCAAGAACCGGGATTATTTCTAGGAACTGGGGTTCTCAAACATCTTCGTTGCTCACAATCATTAATGTATGAATTAACGAAGTCCCGAGTTTGTAGACCATGCATGGGCGAAGTGTCAAAGTAACTTATAATTATTTTGGTACAGACTGCTTGACACAGGACTTCTTAGTAGACATCGTAGTTAACGAATAATGACGGTTTATATTTAGTTACGAAACTAAGAGTAATAATGAGACAAGCTTTCGTGTCTCTTTTGTTGCGGGTACCTATAATATACAAAAGGAATATTTTTATTAAAAGCTAATGGTTTGTTATCATTTTCAAATCTTCAAAATCTGTAGCATTTTTATTTTCATCAGAAAGTAACCTTCGTCAATATAATTTTTTAATTCATTCGATGAAAATAATTTTGTTTCCCCACCTCATTTCCTGCCCATCAATTTTAACAGGCACCTTCTGGGATCTGCAAAGAAAAAAAAATTGTTGGTATGTAAGTATATATATATATATTATTTATATATATAAAAAATATCATCATGAGGAAACCTGGATTTATAAAGTTACTATAAGTCTGAAATAGCCAGAGAAGTCAAAGGCCTTTGGGGTTCCCAGAGGTGGCTTAATTATCTCTGACACCAGAGATGACACCACATCCTCACACGAAAAAGAAAGAAGATTAATATTAAACACCTTATTTACCAGATTCACCTTGTCTTATACATACTCTCAAAATGAAACTTTGCCCAATTTCCCCCACATCGATCCTTGGTCCTTGGGGTCACTAATAATCTATTCAATTATCTTCACAGAATAGACTTCACGTATGTTTGTTTGTATGTGTGTGTGTTCCAAGGGGATCCGTTTCTAGGATAATGCTCAGGAATGACAAAAGCGAGCCACTATTAGGTTAAATTTATTGGAACGTTGTTGAGTTAATTCCATTATGGTCCTTTTCGCTTTTTATGTTACGATTTTTGTGAAGATGTTTTTGTTGTGGTATTTTTTTCTTCTTTTCCTATAAATGAGGGTTCAAGGATTTGTCTTATGCGTGGGACATGGGAAAGGCTATTCATTATTCAGCTTGTGATTGTTTTAAATACGTTATTATAATAAATAAAAAGCAGCATCTATATCAGCATTTAGATTGTTTGATCTCCATAGATGTTCGAATCTTTGGAAATTCTGAAAAGTAAATTTTTCAAGTATTATTTCTGGAGGTAAGTTCTCCAATTTTACTTAAATCCTATCTTAAAACATTTTCACAGCCCGCAAAACCATTTGCAAAAAGCTCGGCCATTTCAATTCACAGAAAGACCGCCATTACTGTCTTCAACCAACTAATCCTTCCCATTGTATTTTCATTTCACCAACCGAAAAGATTTTAAGAGAATTATTATAAATTTATTCCCCTCATCTACATAATATCTCAGGCTAGGAACACACCTGCGAACTGTGACGTGTCTAGCATGAATTTATTTAGCGCATTAGCCTCGCTACTGCTGTGACATGTGTGAACACGGTTGCACTTTGCATTTGAATGTTCAAAATGAGATGGTATTAATAATCGTGCAATCCTGGCTTTATGACTTTCGTTTGATCTTTGTAAGTGAATAGAATAGTCGGGAGGAATACTTGATTTTTGTGGTTAGCTGCAGCAGTGTTGGAGTGTTTTATTGACGTCTTGGTTTTATGTTCGTCTAAATAAATAAGAGTTGACTTTAAAATGAGCGGTGGCAGTGAGAAACTTAAAGTTTAAAGAACCTGGTTGAATAAAGAACGAATAACATTATGGTTTACGGTTTTCAGCACAGAAGATTTAATGATTGAAAAACATTTTAGTTAATTGGCCAGAACTTAGATAAAAAATGTTTCATTAGAATCTTAGTGTGAGTGCCAGGAAGCAACGCATTTGAATGTAATTTCTTGACAAGAAATTATTCTTGTTCTCTTATTCTTAATAAAGACAAAAAATTAAATAAGTACGTCCAGCAACTTGTAACACAAAAAAAAATTAAAACCGACTTCCAAACAAAAACACTACAAAGTGAAAAATAACTTCAATTTCGGAAGTCGGTGTTCCTGTTTTTATTTATTCGTTTTTTGACACCGACTTCCGAAATTGAAGTTATTTTTCACTTTGTAGTGTTTTTGTTTGGAAGTCGGTTTTAATTTTTTTTTGTGTTACAAGTTGCTGGACGTACTTATTTAATTTTTTGTTTGGAAGTCGGTTTTAATTTTTGTAAAAAAGATTTTTATTTTTCACTTTTTAGTTGTGGTAAAAATAAGCAGTCGAATTGATAACCTCCTCCTTTTTGCGAAGTCGGTTAATGAAGAACAAAATACTTTTTTTTTCATTAAAGTTACCTACGAACTAATAACTTTCCTAACAATGTAGGTACAACTTGCACCGAACTTACCTAACACACGCAAATATATAAATACTTACCTTGCACAAACTACTTAGAATACTTTAAGCTCTCTTTGGTTCGAGACAAAACTTTCAAAGTCTTTGAAGCGAGATCGAGTGTGCACACAGTTTTCCCAAAAGATTTCCAAGATGAACTTTTATAGAGGGAACAAAATTGACAGTTTGTTTCTTTTATATCAAAATAAAACGTTTATTTCAAGAGAGTAGGTTAGAATTCTTTAGAATTTGTTTTTCAATAGTGGCTTGTGTTAAAGCTACAATCTAGGGGTCTTTAAGTCAAGAGTGAATAGGTTTTTTCTAGGCAAGCGTGATTCACCGTCGACCACATCATCGCTTACCATCAGGTGAGATAGTGGTCAAGCGCGAGCCTATAGGATATAAAAAAAAACTAACTCGGTAAACATAATCAAATAAAAGCCTTCTTTGAGGAGTAGGAATTCTTCGGCTTGGTTACACAAAAATATAAAAGGCTGAAAATGTTTAAATGTCATGCCACAATGCGACAACAATAATTTATCGAAATATTTTGATAGATGAAAACCTACCCGTAGAATAATACACATTGTCGTATTATCGCGTCACGCCTATCTTGCAGGATCCTAAAGTCAAGAAAACTTGCAAATATTTTTAGGATGCGTCTAAACAAGAATTCAAGTGGGATGAACAGTTGTTTCTGACAGACGGAGTTTATCCCGAAAATTATTAAACAAAGTGCAAAAATAAACCTCGAAACCAGTCCGCTCGCAGTCAAGAGCACGAATTGCATTTTAAATATTGCAACCTGCTCTTATTTACATGTTAAACATAATTAAATTACCTCGGAACAAACCAACTATCTGTTTAACGGTCTCGCAAATTGATGCAAAATTGTTTTCGTATGTTTTTGGCACTCCACCGAAATATTAACTGAAAAACATTTTATTTTAACAGGGATTAATGTATTATGGTTGAATTAAATGAATTATTGATCTAATAAATTAAAAAATATTTTGTATTTTTGTAATTAACAAATGTTACAATGCATACTATTACGGAATGTTCGCATTTTGTACATGTTTACCGTTCAGAAACGCGTAAAAATTTACGCATGCGGACTTAATGCCATTATAGGTTTTTTAATCTATCTATCTATCTATATATATATATAAGAAAAAGTATGTATGTATGTTCCTTATAGACTCCGAAACGGCTGGACCGATTTTAATGAACTTTTCATACAATATTTTGATTGACCCAGCGGATAATCCTGTGAAGTTTGGTGGAGATAGTAGCATTTTTTTTTAACTTTGAATGCGGGCGTAGCCGCGGGCTTAAGCTAGTATTTTATGCATAAAAAATATCATCATGAAACGAATTCATGTTTCATGTTTACTTCTTCTATCTCCAAGTTAGTCAGGCTAGAATATTTCTATACTAAAATTATAAAGTGGAAAGATTTTTTTGTTTGTTTGTTTGTACCGAATAGGCTCCGAAACTACTGGATCGATTTGAAAAATTCTTTTGGCTAAAGCTACATTATTCCTGAGTGACATAGGCTATTTTTTAGCCGCGGGCAACAGCTAGTCTTCAATAAACGGACTTTACCAAATATTAAACAGCTTGGACTGCCCAAACTAGCTTTCATAAATCACTGAAGGCGACCGCCTCGGGGTTCGTCAATCGACAAGTGAAAGACAGCCCGCATTAAACAAGCAAATTACACCCCAACTTGTCCGTATAAGTAGCAATACATCTCCATATTTCACAGTCTAACATAATAGCTTTGATGATCAAACGCCAAAACGCTTATGTAACAGAGGAAGCAGTCCATTTGGGACCTATACACGTATACTGTGGCAAAAACCGAACGTATATGATGCCTCACTCGTCATTAATCATATCTGCAGATCGCAACCGAGACCGCCGCTTACCAGATATATCCGGATATATCCAGAATACCGCTTAACAATATGGTGTCCTATTTTTCGTGAAATAAAATTGAAATAATGGCAAATAAAAGGTTCGGTTGTTATTTTTGATGGGGTTAACGGCCAATTGTGTCAATGGCGGCTTTGAAGCCGATTTTGGGAAAATAATGTTTTTACATTGTTTTTTTCTGTGCGGTTAATTAACATCGTTTGACGTTGTTGCTATGCGTACGTGATTGTTATTTTTTATTTTGTGTCTGAAAGCTGTTCAAAATTTTATGATACGCATCTAATACTGTTTCTATATAGAAAGTGGATTTAATATTTAGTACCAACATAGTAAGCTTTGTTGCAATTTTTGTTTTCAAAATATATATTCTTGGAAACTTGTTATTTTCTTTAACAAGCTAGAAGCTGCGTTGCAGAATAATCCTTAATCTTTTCTGGTACTAACGCGACATGTTATATGGGACACTATATATAATGTCCCACTTTAGCTGCGTGCCATACATAGCCACGATTTTGTATTTTAAAACGTGGTGCTTAAAATAAATGGTGGTGCCTGCAATTAGTTTTCATTATACATTTAAAGGATAACACAAACACGACATGCATTCAAAAAGAGAATAGCATTACCTGAATGTATTTGAATATCAAGAAAACCGACCAAGTGCGAGTCGGACTCGCGCTCGTAGGCTTCCGTACCATTATCGCAAAAAACGGCAAAAAAATCACGTTTATTGTATGGGAGCCCCACTTAAATGTTTATTTTATTCGGTTTTTAGTATTTGTTGTAATAGTGGCAACAGAATTACATCATCTGTGAAAATTTCAACTGCCTAGCTATTACGGTTCATGAGATACAGCCTGGTGACAGACGGACAGACAGACAGACAGACGGACCGCGGAGTCTTAGTAATAGGGTCCCGTTTTTACCCTTTGGGTACGGAACTCTAAAAAAGAAGAATGTTTGTAACTATAAATCTGTTTGCTGAATGCATCACATAAACGAAGTACACTTCTGAATAAAAAATAACCCTTTCATAAACGAACTACAAAAAGGGTCCAAAAATATTGAAAACGACAAGATAAAAATAGTGGCAGTAAATCTCAATAATATAGCAAGAGAAGCACTAAATAACTACAAATCAAAACGCGTTGTGCGACCTCGGAATAATACAGAAGGTTTGGTCCTTTCAACGAATGGGCAAAAAATGCGCGCACTATGAAACTCCAGAGAAAGTTAAAAGGGAATTGTTTGTCTTAATGTGGGCATGGGGTAAAGACGGAAAAGTATGTGAATAAAAGAGTTATGTGTACCAATAAAAAGAGAGTGGGAGGTCAAATAAAATATATTCAAATTCAAAAACTTTATTTCGATCGAAGACTCATATAGGGTTAGTAATAATATGCATTAACACTAAGTATTAGTAAACAACACGATACGGTTACACATGTAATATAGATGGATTTGTGTATTATAAAAGAATAGACAGTCAGTGATAGCGTCACCGTTGACAGGACCGAATGGAAGGAGAAAACGTATTGTGGTGACCTGAATTAACATGGGACAAGGACATGAAGAAACATAGACCTGCATGGACATACTTCACGTGTAGTGCCTATGTTTGCGTGCGCTTGTTTTTGTTCGTTGTATAGAGCCGGTCTTCTGTTTCTATCTATTTTATGGCTCACACAACCCTATCTCTGGCCATATATACGAATGACATGTCGCCATCTACCGGATCGTATGCGCATTCTGATCACGTGCGAATCATCACTTATGTGTTTGTAAGGGTGCGTTGTACTTGGCTGGAATTTCGCAATATTGTGAATTTTCGGAGTGACTTTTTGAAGAAAATTGGTGTCTTGTTGCTGTTTTGTGTGGGGAAAAGCATCTATAGGTAGATATAATATTCGTCACAGAACATTCCGTCTAATAATTCCGTGCTTTGGCTGTAAGCAAACAGTATAGGTTTGACGTAAGGTCGGAATGTATTGAAAAATAACAATGGCAACAAAATTTTGGTTTTAAACTTAAAGTCAAAATAAAAATAAAATGTTTTATAAAGGTGTTAACATAAGATGTGTCAATCAGTTTTCTTTTTAAAACAACTGAGTTCTTTTTAAGTATATTTAGGGCCGATTTTTCAATAGTCTGAAAACTTTTAACTCAGGAATGAAAATTACCGTTTGACATATTTTCTATTTGCTGTTAAACCATCATTTTTATTCCTCAGTTACAAGTTATCAGACTATTGCTAAGGCCTCCCTCTAGGTGGAGCGATGACCTGGTCAAGGCTGCGGGCGTCCGGTGGATGCGAAATGCACAGGACCGATCAGTGTGGCGACGCTTGGGGGAGGCCTATGTCCAGCAGTGGACGTCTTTCGGCTGAAATGATGAGACTATTGGAAAATCAGGTCTTAATGGTATTTCATGATAAGCAATTAGTTCATAGTCAGTCTGAAAATCAAAGAATCGAGACTAACATGAAAAGAAGATTCGTCAAACATTCTAATTTCAAGTCAAGTTAGACTAGGCACTGTGAAATTTAATAATATTCATACCAGGCTTAAACGGAAATTAATACGTCTGTGAGAAAGTTCTAAGTTTAATGAGGTCTAAATCGAGATTAAACCAAATATTATAATAATCTTAGATGTTTGAACTTGAAGTGTTCTGGATAACATCAATTTGAATTAACTTTATACTCACTGAATTCTTAGAATACCAAGACATCAAATATTACACAAATTAATTCTAGTTTCAAAAGAGGTTCTCTTTTGAAACTAGAATAAGAAGGACTTAGTTAACAAAAAAATGAACTCGACTTTGATGCTTATAAATCTCGAGTAGCATGTAATGATATATAAATCGACTTTGTAAACTGAGCATTCGTTGAATTCCCTATTCCTTCTAATCTTTAGTGATTTTAGTAAAGTTCTTGCATTAAGTCGTTTTTGTCACTTCACCATCACTTTTCCTTAGCTTTAAAAGACATTACAACTATTAAAATCTTTAAAAGTAACAGCAGTCTTTAAGTCACATAAAACTACACTCCTTTATTCAACGCCACATAAGCTTTCGAGACGCCTAACCAATTCTTTCTAACAAAAAAGAAAGATTGTGCTTATCAAATATTCTATTTTAAACGTACCCTAAGCTGCAAGGGCAGACGTGCAACGAGTAAGAGCCTTTTGTATGTAACGCTACACCTTTGTCTCGGCTCCGCGCACAACCTCCGGAGGTATTCCTCAAGGAAACATTTTTGGGCCATTATTGTCAAAAGGATGAATTCTTTTTTTTAAAACACGTTTTACCTACGTTTATTGTTGGAGAACATATAATTTTCTTCAGAACAATGTTGAAAATTCTTCGCATATTTATTAGACGTCGTCATGTAAGGTGAAATATTTCACAGTTAAATTTTTTTATTAGATATGACTGTGATGACAAATAAATGTTATTTGAAACAATTATTGTTTTATTCCGTGTATGTTAAAATAACGGAAGACGAAACAACACGTTTTTCTATAAGTAAGTATACAAAAATATTAAAAACATTTTTCATAAGGTAACATTATTGCAAACAAACATTTCAGTCTCGTTCAAATTGAAGCTATCACGACATCTCCAGATTCTAAGAAACCAACCATGTTTATCAATGAAATGAATGAGTAACCTTATGTTTTCTTTCCAAATTGCTTGTACGGGGGACACCTAATCAAACAGGGAAATGTATACGCTGCGTAATAAGTTCCAACGTACAAGTTATTAGGGAGAAAATACAGAGCAATGAGAAGCTTAGACGGGCGCTGCTAGATATGGTACTATCAACACTTTTAATACAATGCAAGCGAGTCAGTGGGCTTCACCGTTTACTTACAGAAACCGAGGCTCAGTGGCATTTCTGACACTGCTTGTGACAGCAGAATTATACGCTTGCACGAATGGAATTAGTACTGAGGCTCTAGATATTCTGTTATGTCATATGAACGAATGTGACGCTTACAGCGCTTTACTCGTGTAAATTATTTCACCACCACTGCTCTCAAAACGGTGAAGTAAAACATCGTGAGGAAACCGGCATGTCCAAGAAACAAAAATTCGAATATATGTGACATCCACCAACCCGCATTGGGCCCACGTTGTGGATTACGGCCCATTCCCTCTCACAGAGAGGATGCCTGTTTCCCAGCAGTGGGAAAATTAAAAAGGCTGATGATGATGATATCAAAGAAAGCGTCACGATAGCGATTGGAAAGAAAATTATGAGAATGTCAAACGCTATCGAAATTGGCATTTCCAACATCGCCATTGCAGATAGAATGACCGATTTGTCTAGAGCCTAGTCTTCCAATCTCATGTCTCTAATGCCGAAGCCCGGTATTTCCGTGTTCTGTGCCTTTTTTACATTCCATCCCAGCTCAAGGCTTAAGACAAAATGAACCGGTTGTGTATATAAAGACGAATGAAGCAAGAAGTCCTGTTGGTTGTTTTAGCTAGTACTTGTAGGTTCTTTAATTAAAAGTCTGTTTTGTTCTCGTTAAATTCAGTGTTTTACATACATACCTACATAGATAAACTCACGCTTTTTTCCCATGGAGGAAGGCAGAAACTACAAAACATCACCTTCTAAGATACTTCTTCTTCTTCGTTGGTAGTCTCATGGCAGAGTGGTCGTCATCAGCATGTTGCAGTGGGACACCGGACCGCCATGATTCGTCTAACTATGCGACGATGCGATTTTTTTGCGTCTAGTCGTATGACTAGACGCAAACAAATCGCACCCGCATAACAGGCGTGTGTGTATACACACGCCTGTTATGCGGGTTGTGAGAACTGCGCACCTGCAGCCTACTTGCGCAAGTGAATTCGGCAAGGCATGGGGTTAAACCGCCATCAATCGACCAATCCTCCTTCTTCTTCTTCTACCTAGCGTTTATCCCGGTTGCTCATCCCGCCCAGCGCGGGAGAACCCAGGGTCCGCTTTCCTACTCTTCCTCCTCCACTTTGCCCGGTCTTCGGCATCCCTCGCAACTAGCCCATTGGCGCGCATGTCATCCTGCGCGACATCAAGCCAGCGTTTCTTGGGCCGTCCTCTGCTCCTGGTGCCAGGTAGGGTCATGTCCAGGCATTTGTTTCCCACGTAGCTTGCCGGTCGTCGTAAGACGTGGCCGTACCAGTGGAGGCGACTTTCCTGCAGCTTGTCAGCAATGTCACGGACATGGAGGCTGCCACGGATGTACGTATTCCGTACACGGTCTTTCCGCGTGACGCCACACATCCACCGCAGCATGTTCATCTCCGTGACATGCAACAACTGCCGGTGTCGCTCCAACACCGGCCACGCCTCACTGCCGTACGTAAGGACAGGCCTTATGATGGTCTTATAGACCTGTCCCTTCAGCTTGACCGGCATTTTGGGGTCACAAATGACACCCGTCACCTCGCGCCATTTCGCCCAAGCCGCTGATACACGGGCCTTGATGTCGCGATCGATGTCCCCGGACGCATCAAGCACAGATCCGAGGTACCTGAAGTTGTCCACGCACTCGACGGTGTCGTCGCCTATACGGAGAGACGTCAGATCTGTGCTGTTGCAGGCCATATAATCCGTCTTCGTCACGTTTAGCTTCAGCCCGCCGTTCTCAAGCGCCTCCCTCCATGCGTGCACGCGTCTGGTGAGCCGTCCCTTGTCCCCATCTACCAGTGCGATATCATCAGCGTACATAAGCAGCCAAGGCTGCGGTAGTTTCTGTACGCTGGCTGACAGTTCGTCTAATATCACACTGAAGAGATAGGGGCTCAAGACGGAGCCCTGATGCACGCCTACGGTTATGGGGAAGGGGGTGGTATCACCAACAGCGGTCCTGACTATTGAATCGGAGTTGCGATACATGTCACGTACGATTTCCACGTAGGTCTCTGGTACCAACTTCGACCGCAACGCCCACCAGATCATCTCCCTGGGAACACAGTCAAAGGCCTTCTGCAGGTCTAGGAATAGAAAATGCAGAGGCATATTCTTTTCCCTGTGCTTCTCCATGAGGATCCTTAGGGCGAATATAGGGTCCATGGTACCGCGTCCTGGTTGGAAACCGTACTGGGAGTCCGACACTGTACACTCCTGTCGGATCCTGGTGTCAATAATGCGCTCGAAGAGCTTCATGGTGTATGACATCACCTTTATACCGCGGTAATTACCGCAATCCTGAACGGACCCTTTATCCTTGTGGACCGGCGTTATTATACTAAGCCGCCACTGATCGGGCATTATTCGGTCGCTCAGGATTCTATTGTAAAGGTTAGTAAGAATGCACACACCACGAGCCCCCAACGCTTTCCACGCTTCAATTGGCACCTCGTCCGGTCCGACAGCTTTCCGATTCTCCATGTGACGAAGCGATGCGAGGACCTCGTCAGGTGTAATCGGTGGCACGAGTCCATTGTTCGGGAGTTGTTCGGGAGGGTGCACTTCCCGGTGCTGAGTATTCAGCAAAACGTGGAAATAAGAGCGCCATCTCTCCTTCACCGCACGATCATCGTACAGGAGCTCGCCATTAGGGCCGTTGACGCTGCAGCAGCGAGTAATATCTTGCGCTGCTTTGGCCCTAGAGCGCGCCAGTTTATATATGAGCTTGTGCCCCTTAGGAGTGTCTAACTTAGCATATAATGGTTGCAAGTGGACACGCCTGGCTCTGGCTACAGCTTTCTTGGCAGATCTTTTCGCTATCCTGTAAGATGCGCGATCTTCAGGAGATTTGGTCGCTTGCCACGTCTTGAAGAGCGCTTTCTTCTCCCGTAATGAACCCTGGACTGTGGCGTCCCACCACCAGGTCTCCTTGTCGATTTTGCGGCCCCCTTTCGCCACGCCGAGAACTTGCTTTGCCGTCTTTGTGATTGCTGTCTGAATCGTTTTCCAGCACTCTTGGACGGACTTGCCTGCTGTGTCGAGACTAATATCCCCAGCGGCAGAGTCAAACTCTGAGTATCTGGTTTGATCCAGCAGCCACCACTTGATTTGACGGCGGCAACGTTCGGCGTGTCTGCGACGGGGTTTTACGCAGAGGTCCATGACAAGAAGTCGGTGTTGGGCAGTGAGACACTCACCGGGTATGACCTTACAGTTGGCCACGCGACTGATATGGCTTCTCCTGGTCAGTAGATAGTCGATTTGAGTGGCGTTCCGACCGCTCCTGTAGGTAATCAGGTGCTCGGTTTTCTTTTTGAAGAACGTGTTCACCACGGCCAGGTCAGCTGCAGTGCAGGTTCTGAGAATGGTTTCCCCCTCTGCGTTTCTTCGGCCGTAACCATAGCCGCCGTGGACACGTTCATACTCCCCCTGCACCTCGCCTACATGCCCGTTCAGGTCGCCACCCAAAACGACATCGTGGGACAACGGTATGCCGCGTAGTACATCTCCGAGCCGATCCCAAAACAGCGTCTTATCCGCGTCGCTGCAACCGACCTGTGGGGCGTAGGCACTTATTAAGTGGGTCACGACCCCCTCAATAAGCAACCTTACTACCATAAGTCGGTCGCATATGCGTCTAACTTCCAAGACGCTATCGTGGAAATGCTCGGCGAGCACCACTGCCACACCGTTCTCCCCACCAGAAGAGCCTGTATAGATCAGCTTGTAGCCGTGCCCAATATTCCGGCTCCTGTTGGCCTTCCACCGTGTCTCCTGCAGGAATGCCACTGACACTTTACGCCTGGCAAGTATGGCCGCAAGTTCTACGGAGCGTCCCGTAAGCGTGCCAATGTTCCAGTTTGCAAAGCGAATCTTCGTAGTTGGTGCTAACGTCTTTAGCCGGGCTCGCACGGGGCCCGGTAGCCCTCGCATACTTGTCGCAGGGTTAAGGCGATCCCCATGCGCGTCGTTATGCGGCGACGCCCTAGCCCTAAACGTATATCTTTTTCTTTTCCTATCCATTTTTTTTAAAGTGGCTTTGTGCCAATTACCGGGGCGACTGCCGTCTGACCCCCGAACCCCTAGGACGAACCCCAGAGGAGTGGCATCGCCAGAGCCCTTTCCGTTGTCCAGCAGGTGCGCCACGTGCAGGCGAGGTTGGCTTGGGCTCCAGTGGTCTTAGCGGAGCCCCTTACACCCAATCGTCAATCGACCAATCCCATAGATGGAAATGCACATTGCGTCTTTCATCTCGCATGTGATTGGTCGATCAATGGCAGTAAAACCATTTGCCTTGCCGAATTCACTTGCGCAATTAGGCTGCTGGCCTTTCTGATGAACATCACCAATAACATCCGTGTATTAGTGTGTGATTTTAATTTGCTTGTTATGTTATGATGTTAAGGGTGCACTAGTCGACGGCACGAATTATTTTGTGCGCGGGGTTAAAATGCATTTTATATCAACCGACAACACGTGCGGAAGAGATAGATGCTGTGAGAATCATGATGAGAGATGCGATGCTGTGATCAGTAGGAAGCTAGTTTGCGTACGAATACACACTTTTGCAAATTTGTAGCGAAATAGATAATGATTTAGGACGAAACCGAGCGCGCTAAATTTTATAAACAGACCTTTGGCAGTCTAGATATCATGAAAAAATTACTAAATCTATCTGATAAAAATAAAATTATTTGCATTGTTGAACTACTAATCTATCCCTGTATGGAGGTCGTTTTGCAATTTTCCGTCTTCTTATTGTATTTATTCGCGCCAAATGCTTTAAAATTAGTGTGTCGAAATGTTGAACTTTCGACGCTCATAACGTTCAAATATTTTTTTTTTTACTTTTTTGCTTCCATACAGGACTAGATAATGATGAGACCAATTGATATCACTTTTTATTTTGAACGTACATCGTCAAACAGTGGAATAATCCCTAGACTACGTTTGTATGGAAGAATTTTCGACTTGTGTAACCTTAATTTACTACTAGAGTTTATAAAACAATGTATAAACAAGGGTTTTTAAAATCAACTCAACTCGATCGTAACCACTTAAAGTAATTTAAATTGACATGTTAATTCATGCAAAATTATGATTGTAATGTAATTTAATAAATAATTGGTATAAAATTACGTAAGAACTGAAGTTGGAAATAAATTAACACTTCGTGATAAATCACATAATCGCCATTTAATGCTACACTATGGAACATCAAAATAATGCACTCCATACAACTTAAAGAGGCTATTTTATTATAATGGATATTAATTATTGGTTAGAATAATAGCACACTTTATGAATACTTCAGCACACCTTCAGGTTCTGTGGTAGGTAATGGCAAATAGCATGCAAGGAATTTCTTTAAGGTTTGTCCATAGTACAGTTTTGTGACGGAGAAAAAAAAATTGGTGTTAATCCGTCATTTATCTATCTACTTATCAATCTATCTATATATACTCGTATATAAAAGAGAAAGTATGAATGTATGTTCCTTATAGACTCCGAAACAGCTGGACCGATTTTAATGAAGAAATTTTTCAGGCAATCTTTAGATTAACCCAGCGGATAATCCTGTAAAGTTTGTTGGCGCTCGGAGCATTTTTCTTTTAACTTTGAACGTGGGCGAAGCCGCGGGCAGAAGCTAGTAATATATAAATGCGGCAAGTTAACGACTTATTTGAGCCAATTTTGTTTTGATACTATTGGAAATTACTTGAGCCGAAAATAAGTGGCCAAACATTACAATACAAATAGTATTTCACATTGGATTCAGAAAATTACTGACTACTTCAACTCTGCACTCGCAGACAGTTTATAAAAGGAAATTTCCAAGAATGACTTTACGTAATTATCATCTTCAATAAACCAGAGTTAATAGAGTTCCCTGAAAAAAATAACAGTAATACCAGCCACAATAACAATTACCTTCTCACTAATATTTCGAAAGTTTAAGTAATCGGCTGAAAAGATGAACAGATTTAACAGTCTACGTTTATCTTTGTAAGTTATAACTATGAACTCCTGGCAATCTAATTGTTTTGGAAAACTGACCCGTTTATGAAGGAGGCTGTTTTTTTTTTAAATTGTAATATTATTATTGATTCAAAGCTTATTACATAAAATGTTATCAATAACATACATCTCACGTATGTATGTAGATTAATTTTGATACAAAGTCACATTGTCACTTAACCAACTTAAATTTATATATACTATACTTAACTAAAATTATACTTTTCAGCTTCCTTTTTAACTAGAGTTTTTCTAGAGTCTGGCAAACAAAAGTAGAGACTGAAAAAGCGCGGCAATTTTAAAAAATATCAGCATAGCCACCCCAAAAACTTGTATGCAATACCTGGAATAACCTAATTTGATACTTTAAAGTTATTGATATTACTTCGTCTGAATAAAAATACTATAGGTACATTTAGGTAGGTAATACTTTAGATATATCAATCTGAATAAAAAAAAGCAACAGAATTCTATAATAATTTTGGTTTATTCACTATCAATCAAAATCTGAATCTAAGACTTTCATGTGAAAAGATTCATAAGAGTCACAGGAATCATTGTTTTCTACATTAATAATGAAACTTTTTAAATTATTAAATAGAGAAAATGTTTAGAAAAAAATACAAATAGTGATTACGAATTAAAACAAAGTATCAACTTAGTAGCGTCATACGGAAAATTGGGGTTGACATTAGTATATCATTGCCATATAAAAAGTTTGCAAATAATTCCAGTGTCTACTTTCGTTTGCCAGACTCTATTAAAATATAATAAACCTTAAATTGCACGTTATATGCACTTACCTTTGCAAACTAAAAAACTTAAGCAGTTTTAATAAAGCAGCCTGATGAAAGTGCATTAAAAATAAATAGGTATTTTAAACTTTCTGTAATAACAAGTTTATGATAATATAGTGTTTTTATTTTTCTTTCTCTTTCATGCTGTCACGACCGTGTTGTTACATGCAAATAGAGTAGCTACTCGTTCAGGCTTTAGTTAGATTTTTTTTTTTTTGAGGTTTAAGTTGTTTTATGGATTCCGATAGGATTGTGCCTATAATCCCCCAGTACACTTTACAATTATTTAACTGTGGATTAGTGTAAAAACTGGCCAAGTGCGAGTCGGTCTCGCGCACGAAGGGTTCCGCACCATTATAGCAAAAAACGGCAAAAGAATCACGTTTCTTGTATGGGAGTCCCCCTTAATTTATTTTATTTTAATTTATTAATTATTATTTTTTGAAGTGAATATACAACTAAATATTCTGTGAATATTTCAAGCGTCTACCTGTTGCCGTTATTAATATCGAGCAAAAACCGGCAAAAAATCACGTTTGTTGTATGGGAGCCCCCCTTAAACATTAATTTTATTCTGTTTTTAGTATTTGTTGTTATAGCGGCAATATAAATACATCATGAGATACAGACGGACAGACAGACATACAGAAGACAGACAGACAGACGGATCGTGAAGTCTCAGTAATAGGGTCCCATTTTTACCCTTTGGGTACGGAACCCTAAAAAGGAATGAGCCCTAAACGAGACAGACCATCCCAGGCTTGATACAACAAAATCATCTCACTCTATGGCAATGTATAACCCACTGTTCGTTTAGCCGGCCCAGGAAGAAATGGCGACAACAGACCTTAGCAAAGATGTGGTGGATTTGCACCATAAGAACGAAAAGTTCGAAACGGCAATTCAAAAGTCATTTATTCAAACTAGGCTGAGAATCAGCACTTTCCGAATGTCAAAATTACATAAGACAGTCCCCCAAAAACGCCCACCCTTCACCACTTCCTAGTGCTTTTGCTGGGAAGAAGAAGTGGCGCAACAAACTCCCCAGCAGCACAGCTGTCTGTTCAGTTAGGAAAAAAACAAAAACTTGATTCTATACAATATACGAGTACCCTGCAAAAATTTTTGGGGGACCATTTCCCACCAGTTTTACAAACCTTCTCGTTTATGGTTATTGACCATAACAATGTCCGCATTTTGTAATTATAATTTTGGTGATCCACCTGTAATTCTTTTTTTTTGTACAACCTATATTGTCTCACTGCTGGGCAAAGGTCTCCGCCATATCTTTCCACTCTGCCCTATCTCTTCTTACTTCCCTTTATTTGATAGAATAATTTTTGTTCATGAAAACGTTTAAAGTTCGACAGCGGATAGTAGCGCCATCTGTTTTATATACGGCGTTCTATTAGCAGAGATACTGCGTAAGTTTGGTTGGATACATTTTGCTCTAGATGTACAAATATCGTGTCTCACTTTGGATTTGGTACGTTGACTGATGTTCGGCTAACTCGTGCTTAGTAGAGAATGATAGATGAAATTGTTATGAATGATTGTTATGAAAAACGGGTCTGTTAAAAACCATGACCGGATTTAGATTTTTTTTTTCGTTTATGCTCAGAACGGTAATCTAACTTCATATTTTAAATTTATGACCATTTTTTATAGAAATTCGGGATAGAGTATCTGTAGATATTTTTCACTAGACAAAGTTTCATCCGTTAAGGTTACACTAGTCGTAAATTCTTCCATACAAACGTAGTCTAGGGATTATTGCACTGTTTGACGATGTACGTTAAAAATAAAAAGTGATATCAATTTGTCTCATCATTGTCTAGCCCTGTATGGAAGCAAAAAAGTAAAAAAAGTAAATATTTGAAAGTTATGAGCATCGAAAGTTCCACATTTCGACACTAATTGTAACGCATTTTTGGGCGCGAATAAATGCCTTAAGAAGACGGAAAATTGCAAAACGGCCTCCATACAGGGATAGATTAGTAGTTCAACAATGCAAATAATTTTATTTTGAACAGATAGATTTAGTCATTTTTGCATGATATCTAGACTGCCAAAGGTCTGTTTATAAAATTTCGCGCGCTCGGTTTCGTCCTAAATCATTATCCATTTCGCTACAAATTTGCAAAAGTGTGTATCCGTACGCGAACTAGCTTCCTACTGCTCATCACAGCATCTACCTCTTCCACACGTTCGGTTGTCGGTTGATATAAAATGCATTTTAACCCCGCGCATAAAATAGTTCGTGCCGTCGACTAGTGTACCCTTAAGCGATGGCGACAGTCGAGATGCTCCACCATCACATTCGTCAGCGTAGTACCCATTCGTCAGCGTAGAGTGCTGAGGGCCTTTACTATCCTGTTTTATTTTATTGATAAACCCACTTCTCCTTCTTATCTGACTTGACATGTCCAATGCACAGTAAAAATCTTCGCTCCGCCAATAATCGTCTTCTACAATGTCCCGCTCACCGCTCTGGGTTTATCCATTCCTCCTTCTTTGTCCTGGCGATTTCCCTGTGGCATGCGCTCCCTCAGAACATCAGGATGGCAACCAGTTGGTTGTTTTTCAAATTGAAGGCAATCGAGCATATTTGCAAAAAGTTTGAAGCATTATCATAGAGTTGATTTGTTGGATTAGGTTTCTCCATAATATTATTTATGTGTGTATGTATCTAAGTATATTTTTATATATTAAATTACTTGTATTTGTTTTCTCTATTTGTTTTTTCATTTAGTTGCAACTGCCACATTTTATCTCTGCACCACCCTAAGGTCGACTGGTAGAAAATGCCTAAGGCATTAAGTCCGCATTTGTATTTGTGCCTATAGTTTGATGTTTGATCTTACTCCTTACTAATATTATAAATTCGAAGGTTTAGATGGATGTTTGTTTGTTACTCAATCACGCCAGAACGGCTGAACGGATCCGGATGAAATTTACCACAGAGATTTTAGTCTGGAATAGCACATAGGCTAATTTTAATCCGGTATAATGTTCCCTTGGGATGATGAAACACTTTTCTCGCGATGTTTTTTCGCATTTATATATTTACTGGCGTAATTATATAAATGCCAAAATGTAAGGGATTGATCGTGACTTTTCGATAGCGCTTGGCTAGCCCATACATGTTTGACCTTTTGACCCGGCTACAAGGAAAGGGTTATGTTTTTCGCGCGTATCTTGCATGTATGTATGTAATATTCATTATTACCTCATACCTTTCAAACTATCATCGTTAGATAGGTCTTGACCGCTCAAGTGATCTTAGCTAAGTGCCGGTAAACAAAAAGGAACATGGCGGATTTTGGGGGCCATATTATGGGGGTTTCAATTTTTTTTTCTTCCATACCCATCGAGTGGGGTATCAAAATGAAGGGTTTTTAGAGGAGATTACAAAAATATAAACTACTTATATGTTTAAAAGTCATTCGAAAAAAAATGAAGACTAAAAAGTTGTAAATAAAAAAAGTTAACTAAAAAAAACAAAAACCCGCCTGCTTAAGAAGCGAACTAAAAAGCTATAAACAAGAAAAAATCATGCTGTGCAGTCGGAGGATACATATTCGTAAACTGGCTGACACCCTGATCCTCCGACTGCACAGTATGATTTTTTCTTGTTTACAGCTTTTTAGTTCGCTTCTTAAGCAGGCGGGTTTTTGATTTTTATATTAACTTTTTTTCCAATCGCTGTCGCGATAATTTCGTTGGTAGATTGCCACTTGTCTAGAGCCTCCCCTCTGAAGCTATAAAAAAAAAACACTCAATAGTTGCTTGCGATATAAATGAATTCTGAAACCTCGATGTTTTCCTTAAAAAAAACAAACAAAATAAAAGAATTCTACTTAACTCACGACACTTTAGTGACATCGTCTCATTAAAAAAACAAAAACAGTAAAGAGGCGATTTTCCATTTAACATAATTAAACAATCCCGTTCACACTTTTCGCGAATGCGATTTTATTCTCGCTAAACGTGATTTCAAAAGCTCTTCTGACTAATTACCCCCTAGTAGGTAAATATCAGAGATTAGTTCAAAATTAATGAGGCATTCTTGTCAACATTCCTTTTGTTTTTCCCTGAAGGTTCCTTCAGCGTAATTTAATTACATTTCGAGATACTTATTTGGAATTTTGTACCTTTTTTCCTTGTTACGGCAAAATGTATTCTGTTACTTTGGAGATAGGTGGAGACAATGCAGTCATCCTCTGCCTAGCCTTTTCCAAACTATATTGGGGTCGGCTTCCAGTCTTACCGGATTCAGCTAAGTACCAGTGTTTTACATGGAGCGACTGCCTATCTGACCTCCACAACCCAGTAACTGGGTAAACACGGTACCTGGCAAGACTGGTGTCAGATCTCAAGCTTCTGACTACCCGTAACGACTGTCAAAGATCTTCAAATAACAGCCGGGACCAACGGCTTAACGTGCTTTCCGAGGCACGGAGAAAACGGAGGAAACTCGGTTTGTTGAAATGGTCACCCATCCACGGACCGACCTCGTCAAGCGTTGCTTAACCTTGATGATCGACCCGTGCGGCTGTTATTATTTAGCCACGAGCTCCTCCATGTGGAGACAATGCAGTACTACCTGAAAATATGATTTATTGTGAGTTGTATTGTGTCCATTTATGTATACAGGGTTAACCAGAATCAACACAAACACAACTCCCGAAAAGGGGTCAATGTACTCATCATCATCAAAAATTTGTTTTAACCCGGCAAATGCGAAAACATGAATGAAACAACGCAATTACAGTTTTACACCTTGTACCTTTGAGAAGTGGTGGTGGCTATGGTGCAAAAAATGTCCCACGGCAATGATCGCATTTCCGAATACAAAGGAATGCTAATTTCCATGTCCATCAATTATTATATTTATCGTGTATAATAATTTTAATTCAGAACTAAGAACTTTATTGAACTCTATACAGAGCTGTAAAAATATTTGCTTTAGCAACTTTCCCATTTTTAGGTACCCAAAGGGTAAAAACGGGACCCTATTACTAAGACTCCGCGTTTCGTCTGTCTTTCCGTCTGTCTGTCACCAGGTTGTATCTCATGAACCGTGATAGCTAGACAGTTGACATTTTCACAGATGATGTATTTCTGTTACCGTTACAAATACTATAACAGAATAAAATAAATATTTAAGTGGGGCTCCCATACAACATACGTGATTTTTTTGCCGTTTTTTGCGATAATGGTACGGAACCCTTCATGCGTGAGTCCGACTCGCACTTGGCAGTTTTTTTTAAATAAAATTATGTTAAAAGAGTATTAACAACTCTTTATACTGCCATATTGATTGAGAGCGTCCAGTCTGCATCAAGTATAAAAGGGCAAATTGATAGAAATCCGACGACTGACGAAACACGAAGTTTGCCGAGGGACATTAAGAAAATAGTTGTACTGTATCTACTTACTCTCGATTCCCCCTTTCATCAAGATAAGTTGCATTGAGCCATTTGTTACCAGATGAACATTGCAGCTGACAACACGGTAAGGGGAATGACAATGAAAATCATTACATGATAATCTTAATGGTGTCTTTGTATGAACACCTTAATAAAACTTCAAAATCACCCTCGCTTGGTAGAAAACGCCTAAGGCATTATTAAGTCCACTTTTGTTATTTTGTGTTGCTTGAAGATTAATTCAATAAATAAACAAATCCCAAGATAAGACTTTGACAAAGTTATCAGATACCTTTGTAAAAAAATCCTAAAAAAGGAAAAGATTGGCGATGAAAATTGTAAGTCAGTTATTCAAATTAGGCTAAGAACTTCAAAATACTTTGCACGTCAAAAAATACAAAATATAGTCACCGAAGCCCGCCCGTCTCAACTTCCTAGCGTTTTAGCTGGTAATAAGAAATAGCTCAAAAAAATCTCAGTATTTTAAACTAGCTGCCGAACGTTGTTCATCCTTCGTGGAATTAGCACTTTCCCCAATATCTTAAGCTATAATTATAACTGTAAAGTTTCATCAAAACTCGTTCGGTAGTTTTCTTAAACTCTCGTTTATAATAATAGTAGAACACGTGAATACAATAGTAGGACAGTGCATTCAAATTAAACCTACTATGGTAAACTAGACCGTCATTTGACTAATAACTGCAGTTTTTATTCGCCACAGAGTCGCCGTCGCAGGGCGTTCCCGTAATGACAAATAGTAGCATCGCACGAAGAGACTGTCTCATTTGTTTCAGGTTCCTAGTAAAATTGTTGTGTTCCTATTTTCTCTAACGCTGCTATAATAGTATATAATACAAAGTATTCGTCAAAAGTATAATACTACGTTATTTGTCAATTCAATAAAATACTGTCTTGTTAATGATAGCAAAGACATAGCAAAATGGGGTTTTATGGCACCGTCGGATACACAATCTGAGTGCGCTGCCACTGACTATTTGCCTATTTGAAATCAAAACTTATTATTGGACGTCTCATATTTAAGACGACGACTAACGCCAACGACCTTGAGGGAACAAAACGCGCACTCGTTTCACACCCGCGCGATCCGAAATTTAGTAGTTTTTTGTACTGTCCTTATTATTCTATGACTTTAAAAAAAAAGCCTCAGATCAAAATGTAGATAATTAAATTGTCTTTGAGATGGTGTCGATTTCATTAAATTACGTCCAGCGGTTTTGGCGTGATTGTCATGTTTATGTCCGTTTTAGACATAACTTTACAAATTAATTACACTATGTTATACGAATAAAACTAAAAAATTTCGTATATCAAATTATTAAGAAAATGGTCTAGTGCAACATATATTTTTTCCAAAAACTACGACTAGCCGTTTAGACGTGATCCTCATTTTAAAATCAGCTACTCAAGGGAATCTGCGCTTTAAGGTTAATTTATTATTTGATATCTAGTTTTTAATGATAATTTATTATTTGACATCTAACTTTTAATGACTTTTTATTTGTGTTTAAATTTATTTATTTATTTAAGGCACATCAACAATACAAACACAAACATGGACTTATTACGTGCACAACATTCAGACAAAGTAAAGTTTAATTGATAGACAATTTATTTTTGCATCTATTGTTTTCTTTAAACTATAAAGTAAGGTATATTTAGTTAAAGTCTAATAATGGCTCTTCTTATGATTTGGTATCTAATGATTTAATGTAGAACTTGTTGATTCACTGTTATTTTTCATTGGAAATTTGCTACTGACATTTGTATGCTTCATGGCAAAACATAATCTACCAACTCACACACCGTGTACTACCTATGATTACAAATAAAGATTCTAATTCTCATTCTGATTCTGATTCCTGTCAAAAACATGAACCACATATTGGAGTGCCCGGAGTGCCCTAACTGCTCATACCCCTGCACTTTGGAGGACTTAATGAACACCACTGGCTATGTTAATGACGTGGCCCCCTACTGGACTCAAACTATCTAAAGAATTTAACCTTCAACTCGAACAGAAGAAGAAGACCGATAGTAGGTAAACATACGTTACATACAACTCACGCCTTTTTCCAATGGGAGTTTGTAGGCAGAAAAAGTATCGCCATTAAAGTTAAGTGGCAGTAGGAAGAAACTACTGAACGCCAACTGCTAGAATCATTACATACTTCTTTTGCTTCACTCACGTTCATGATTTCATTGCTTTTTAGTGGTTTCAGTGCGCTTCTCTTAAATGATTAGGAATTTTATGACAACGCCCTAAATAAAGAGCTATAATGTTTGTCAATAAGTCCAAATGTATGGGATTGACATAATTATGCTATCGAAACGTCAAGTGATCAATCCCAAATAATTTGGATTTTTTTCAGACGTCATCACTGATAGAATATTGTTCTTCTTCTTCCTTCCCTTGTCCCATTATTTGGGGTCGGGTCTCCTCACTTTCCTGCGCCAAGTTATTCTGTCTTGGGTTGTCTGTTCGGGCAATTGGGCTTGCTTGAGGTCTCTTTCTATAGTGGACCACCAGGTCAATGGCGAGCGGCCTCTACCTCTTTTTTGTTCCAGTAGGCGTAGAACGATTTGCACCACATGGTCCTCATTACGTCTCTTGACGTGCCCATACCAACGGAGGCTGTACTGATAGAATATTGTTGCTGATCACAAAAAATCAATTTTTTCCAAATTTGGTTTATACATTTTACTTAACTTTATACAACCGTCTGGATACACTGCAAAAAATATTATTAATGAAAACTCCGTACCTTGCTACAGTGCTGGTATATTGTCGTTGCAGTCACCGGCAAGCGGTTGTACGGTGACAAATTGTCGCGCAGCATGAGATGACAGTGTTGTATTCGCCTTTTATGGGTTTCCTGGTACAAAAAATGGAGCTAGGACTTATAGTTGACGTTGAAACTGAATTTTTATAGGAATTTTCTTGATATTTTGTATCAAATTGTGATGTTGGATGATTTTTTTATAAACGTTTTCCAATTGAAATGTTTGTGCTAAATGCCAATTTTTAAATGCTAAATTGCACCAAAAACAGCTGTATTTATAAAAAATAGAAAAGACACTCTACAAGAACACTTAGTAAAAGATTTGAACAATAGTTTTTTCTTGATAAATTAGATAATTTATATTGAAAGGATGTAATATCATTTACATCATAAAACAAGTATTATAAACAAGTGGGAGCCCCATCTTGCCAGCAACTTAGGAAGGCAGGCACTAGAATAGGTAGTAAATGTATACTTAAATAAGAACAGAGTTATTAGGTCGTTTTAACAGAAAATAAAGCCTGCGGAAAAATCTGAGACAAGTGATTGATATGTGTTAGGTTAGGTTTGCTCCCTTACCCCCCGGTGGGTTCCCGCACTGTCGAGGCGGGGGGGGGCTCAGTAGCCGTGGTTTTGAACCCCACGGTGAAGCGAAAAGGAACCAGAGGGGGGGCCCCTTGTCAGGGCTTTTGCCAATACGCCCACGACGTGCCACTTGGGTGACATCGCAATTGAGGCGGGCCACGATTTGGAATGGTAGGCATCGCAGCCGAGGCCTGGAGGCCACAGGGAGAGAGGAGTGCCGATATTACGGTGCGCCGCTCGCCCCGTCCTCCGCGGCCTGCACGGGGTCACCACCGTTTGATGGCAGACGCTGTGGCGCCGCAGAGAAGGAGGAGTATCGGTATAGCGTTGGCCACTCGCCCTTTCCTTTGCGGCCGAAAAATGGTGGGTGGCGGGGCCATTATTCTTGACCCGTCACAAGGGGACCAATGGTACCATACACGGGGTCGTCTGGCATCCATGTGCTGGTTTGGTCCTTGGGGCGGTCACAGCGTACAGTGTATTCTGGTGCGCCAGTGATGGGGGGTACTCTCCCGAGGAGGGTCCGGTGACAGAAAGCCGCGGCGGGTTCGCGGTGAGTGCTAACGCGTGCCCGTGTTCCCGCCATAAGCGGCACAGGAGGACACTGTGGAGTTTTAGTGGGTTAGAGTTCCACATTACTGCACTATCTCCTCGTGGTGGTGCATTATACATGTGCATGAGCACTTCTCCACGTAACAAAAAAAAAGGTTTGCTCCCTTCGACATGCAACTTATAACTGGCGATAAAATGTGGGTTATTTGTAAGCCTGTCTGTCTCTTCAACGAACACAACCGTACACTAAAGTATATAATCTTAAGATTAATTAAACTCACATTTTTCAAACCTTCAACCCAGCTACACGTCCCTCATCATTATTTCCGCATACAAGTAAATAATATACACACAGAGAAGGCGGAAATTTCAGATGTTGTCAACATGATTGACACCATCTATACGCGCTTTTGTGTGCGCTCATTCGCGCTGCTAACAGCATGTGACGTCACGGGTATTTTGAGTGAAACCTTCGCAACGTATTATCGATATTTTATGCTTCATTGTAGGTATTGTTATGATTTGAATTGAGAGAAATTTGGTTGAATATATTAAAGTTTAGTTTTAGTAAAGACGTTGGTGTTATTCACAGATATAATAAATAAATCTTACTAGATGTCGCGATTGTATATACTTTACTTGTCAAAAAGGGAGTAAAAGTACGATTAATAGTCGTACATTGAGGAGTTTCATTTAGCATTATCGGCACCGCCGGACATTCACCGAAATCTAAAATGCCTAATTATGCCATATTGAGCTGTAAAAAAACTTTTTAACAATAAATCAAACCGACTTGCAAAACAAAACACCTCAAAGCGTAAAATAACTTTCTTTTCCGAAGTCGGTTTCGGTCGAATAACGGAAAACAATGGGAACAAAAGATTTTTTATTTTCCTCTTTTTAGTTTTGGTAGGTACCTCCAATTAACATGAAAATCATTAGTAGCCAAAGTACATCTCATGGCGATTACAATAAACCCAAACACGACTAGGATATATTGTTTTATTTCGGAGTTCCAGTGGCAATTGTGGCCTTCTTCATCAGTTCCACTTCACCTAATGATACTCTCTGAGTGCAATTGATTGCATTATTGATGCAAATACCAAAATCGCTATATGTATGCCTATAATATTTGAGGAATTCCCTCGATTTTTCTAAGATCTCATCATCGTGAGATTTTGGTTTCCTTATCATGGTAACACCCTTGGGATATCTCATTACTAACAAAAACAGAATCATCAAAATCGATTCATAAGCGACGAAGTTATCCGCGAGAAACCGCCTCCTTTTGGGGAAGTCTGTTAAAAACTGTATCGAAAAAAGTTGGCCGAGGCAATGGAAATATTTTCTTTCATTGGTAAGTAAATTTGTTCTTAAATTGTATGTGAAAAAATGGCACGCTTGGTTTTCATACAGATGGAGGGGCTCGAGTTATCTATACTAATACTAATACTAATACTAATACTAATACTAATACTAATACTAATACTAATACTAATACTAATACTAATACTAATACTAATACTAATACTAATACTAATACTAATACTAATACTAATACTAATACTAATACTAATACTAATACTAATACTAATACTAATACTAATACTAATACTAATACTAATACTAATACTAATACTAATACTAATACTAATACTAATACTAATACTAATACTAATACTAATACTAATACTAATACTAATACTGATACTAATACTAATACTAATACTAATACTAGTACTAACACTAACACTAATAATAATATTATTAAGAGGAAAGATTTTTTTGTTTGTTTGTTTGTACCGAATAGGCTCTGAAACTACTGGGCCGATTTAAAAAATTGTTTCACCAATAGAAGGCAACATTATTCCTAAGTGGCATAGGCTATTTTTTAATACCGTAAACGGGTCCTGTGGGGAGGTCCACGGGAGCGAAGCCGCGGGGAACAGACTAGCTGTTCCCCGCGGCTTCGCTAGTCTAGTTATATTTATGTATGTGGTGTTAATGATCAAAATAATTGCATAATCTGTCTCCGTTTGTCTTGTATCACAAGTTTAGGAAAAGTTCAGATTAAAAATTTCTTAGACCTAAGATACGGACACAGTAGTTTAAGTCAGAAAAATCATAGAGAAAGATTTTTCCTTGTTTTAGGTTTTTTAGAAACAGTCATAATTATAACTGTTGTAGGTATATTTGTCTATTTATTATAATATGAGGGTGGTCAAACGTGAGCCTATCATTAATTAAAAAAATATAAGTATCTATTGTAACAACAAGTAACAATTTATTAACCGTGGAGGTCAGATAGTTTCCATGCGAAAAACTAGTACTTAGATGCATTCATATTCGATTAGATTATCCGTCGTCTCCAACATGGTTGTAAAAGGGTTGGCAGACGTATTATTAGACGAAAAAAAATTATATCTAGTAAACTGAATTTTCAAAGACAAAGATAGGTAAAGGTAGGCCACCAAGCGGCACTTTTGAACGTTACATTAAAATTTACAAGTAATAAAAATTGATTCTACCGTATATCTAAAGTTCCGTATATATAGAATAAGTTCCTTTAACTGCAATGTTTATTATTGCTTAGTACTTGTATAATGCGCGAAATAGGTCATCTCGCTGACAAGTTTGTAATCCTCAAATAACAGACCCGAGTTTCACGGAAATGATAAATTAGGTCCCTCCGTTATAACACGCAATAAGCTCATCGCTGTTTATGGGATACAGGCCTAATTTCAAATTATTCCAGCGAATTTTCAATCACTAGCCTAAATATTGCTTTGTTTGACAACCGTGATAATCAAACCTCAATTTTCTAACAAAGCATACCTGTATATAGGCAAATGTTTGAGGCGGTCTGACTAATCATTATTTTGTTGTTTAATAATTATATATATATATATATATTGTATATTATACCTATACCTATATAATAATAGTTTTAAAACGGTATCGATGTTTTTGCCGTATCCATACTAATATACATTCAAAAGTAAATCTGTCTGTCTGTCTGTTACCTTTTCACGCCTAAACCACTGAACGGAATTCAATGATATTTGGCAAGGATATAGATAGCAACCTGAGGAAGGACATTAGCTACATTATGTATCACATCAGGCCTCCTCTCTGTGAGAGGGAATGGGCCGTAATCCACCACTCGGGCCCAGTGCGGGTTTGTGGATGTCACATGTCTTCGAATTTTTGGTTCTAGGACATGCCGGTTTCCTCACGATGTTTTCCTTCACCGTTTTGAGAGCATTGGTGATGAAATAATTTACACAAAGTAATGCGCCTGCCTGGGCTCGAACCCACGACCTACAACTTGTAAGTCGCGGCCGATATGACTGGGCCACCACTGCTCTCAAAATAATCAAACATTTTGTATAAAATAATCAAAAAAATACCCATTTTTTTATTATTTGGAGGAAGGTTGGTAGGTAGGTAAGCGGTAGATAGGGTAGGTAGGTAGGGTAGGGTAAGTAGGAAGGATAGGGTAGGTGGGTAGCCAGTTGACGGGAGCGAAGGCGCGGGGGACAGCTAGTCTAAATTTAAAAAACAAAACATTAAGTGCCTTGCTTAAAATTTCAATTATTTTAGTATGCATTAACTATAAGATTTTAAGATAACGATAAAATTGAATTGTTGTTACATATTCATTTTATCTAATTACCAGCAGTACTCATAACCAGCGCGCGTGTATGACTAGATGTATGAACGTGAAACTCAAAAGAAGTATGTAAGGATCGTAGCTAGTGCCGTTCTATTCATTCTGCCTACCCCCATGGGAAAAAAGGCTTGAGTTTATGTATGTAGTATATGAATTTTTACCTAAACTGTATCTAATATAAGCTAGTGACATAGTGGATTGTACATTTACTCATAGCTTACTGTGTATTTAGATATAATATACAATGTACGATTGTTTGTTTTTCCACCTAAAATAAAATTAAAATACCTCCCTACTAGGTACCTATTGTTGATGGATGGAAAAGAAAAGAAGAGCCAAAGACAAAAAAGTAGATACTAAAATGATAGAATGACTTTTAGGTAATAGGGGAGATTGGAGGAAGAAAATGTATTGTGTTGACTGACCCCAAGTAATATGGAACAATTACCAGATATGATGAGATAGTTACTTCTTCAAAGACCAGGGGGGTGACCATAAGCTCTTAGAGCGGTATCAATTTGAGATCGAGTAAGTGACAGATGTATACAAGTCATATACATCTCTTATTCGATCTCAAATTGATACCGCTCTAAGAGCTTATGGTCACCCCCCTGGAGAGCACTTAAAGGCAGTTATCTTAACTACCTAAGAACCAGCTCAAAAAAGTCACCTTGTGACCTGCCATAAATGCGGTCATTTAGCATGTCTAGTGGTGTCTCATCCCATAAAAAGAAACCGTGCCGACGTTCTATACTGATTATTCTGATTATTTTTTGTACATCGATCGCGTTCGGTCCCGTTTCGTTCCGTTCCACGGATATAGATGGTGATCTATCTATCGCCGTGGAACGGAACCGAACGCGATCGATTTACAAAAAATAATCGGTATAAACAGATGAAAAACGCTAGTTACGTCGGCACGGTTTCTTTGTATGGGATGAGGCATCTGTATGCTAGTATTATAATTATCTGTGGCATGTCATACCTTAGTTATTTCTTAGATCAGGCAGTTTCATTTTACTTAGTTTTATCATCGGTCCGGATAAAAAATACAAGATTTTTATTGACATCACACAATCAGAATGAATAGAGAATTTGAACATGAAGAGTTTAATTTTTGGGTGACATAGAGACAGGCACTGTAAATACACATATTTGTGCTGTTCTTTTGGAATTAGGTATTTACTATAACTTCAGTACATAACACGAAAATGCAATAAGCGTCAACGAACTCTCAAAGCACATATTCTGAAAGCGACCCGTGCTCAGTTTCATGTGAATCGCCGGTCATAAAACTATCGTAAAATAGATGCACTGAGTTTAAACGTGTAATCCAGTAGCAAATAAAGCTGTGATAGATGCTTCGCTTTTATTATAATTACTATATTTTCCTAGAAACTGTGTTCTATTTATTCTCTCCGACTCCTGAAGTCTTACTTCGACAAGTTCATTAAAGTCTCCATCCAGCTGTTCTTCATTTTTAATTGTCCTAGTAGTGATTTGAGATTCATCATCATGTCATTGAAAATGAGGTGCACTTTGGCACTTTGGCCTTCAAAGTGCTGTGCACTTAACTTAGAAAGAGCTAAAAAATGCCACCGTTGCAACTATTAACTTAGCCATTTACTGGGCCTAAACGATCTAAGGATTTATCGACCCAAAAAAAAGTAGAAAATGGTGTTAAAAGCCAGGAAACTTAAAAAAATCATTTATTTACAAATAAATACTAAATATATATATATATAATTATATAGATTTCTTTTTATTTATAATTCTTACATAACGTCCATTGTACGCAACTTTAGTATCACAAAATTTGATCCATTTGAATTTTATATAACTACTGGAATGCTTAATATTGGGGCTATAATTAAAACCTCTCGTAAACACTGTTACGGTATTTGAAACCCTGAAACACATTGTTAGCGCCATCTGTTACGCGGAGTTTGAACTTATCGCGATAGACATGAAAATAATGTGACGCTCAAACATCAATTACATAATTATTAAGATTAATTCAAAGAAAAGACAACGTGCACCGTAAACCTAAGCATGAAATTTTGCACAAGTTTCTTGTAACATGCACTTAGAAAATGTATTCTCTATAATACTGTTAAAAATGCGAAAGTTTGTAAGGTTGGATGGACGGCTGGATGTTTGTTACTCTTTCAAGCAAAAACTGCTTAACAGATTTAGATGAATTTTGGCAGACAAATAGGGTGATTAAACACATAATAGTATTTTTCCAGATAGTAGTTTCCTTTAGAATAATTTCGGCATTTCACGCGGGCGAAACCGCAGACTTAAGCTGAGTCTCCTCTAAGGTTTAAAAAGAGGGTGAAATATTGTATGAAAATTCGTATTTTTTGCCGATGGGAAATCCCATTGGACACATAAATCACAATGATTGACACTCGATGAAGTATTTTCGTTACAGGTAATACAGGTGGGAATAATTTGAATAAGGTTTGATCCATTTTCAATTTTGAACATGCAACATTATTTGTGACATCATCTTTAGCATGAGTTTTGAAAGTAATTTTTTTATATACATAATAGTAAGAAGAAAAATAAGTTTAATTTGAAAATTTAAAATGTAATTACTTACCTGTATTATTAGATGTTGTGAACTTGTTGCTGACAGTGCAAGAATTTTCAAAGTTAACCAGAAGATTTCTAACTGTCGTTAAAACTCTTACGGTTATACCAATTCCAAAATTTCTAAGAAAAGTCACTAAACCTTTTCACATTAAACTCACGTATGTCGCAAATAAGATTAAAGGCCGAGTTTCAATAAAAACATAACGAGATTCAGTGTGTAAAATGAAAGATTTATCTGTTGGCCCAAAGCGGGTCCGCAATACATAAATATATTCATACACTCTATTGAAAGTCGAGTCCCAAACCGGCATTGAGTGTTTTTAAAAGAAACCTCTTTGATATTCTCGATGTAAGGCATGTCAAATGCCACAAAGTGAAAGTACTGAATATTTTTTCAAATGGAGGCTATGGAAGTCAAGGTTTATTCTGTCAGACAGGCTGTTTGCTGATATTGGCTGATTTCCTTTTACGCGAGCGTTTTTTATTCCAAGAATGTGCTAATAAGATCAGCTGTCGGAGTTACATTTAGATGTTACTTTGCTTTTTTTTATTTTAACACTGTTTTTACTTTGATTTTGTTTCCTAGAAGTCATTTTAATAAGGCTTCAGAATTCATAAAACCTTTTGAAGTGAACACTAATCCCTTAATCATAAATTTCATAGGACTAAAAAAGCATTTATTTTTGGTTTTTCTTCATTGATAAAGATGATTATAATTAATGCATAGTTTATAAAATTTTACACTTTTTTATGAATAAAAAACAATCAGAAGTGAAGAGTTTGAGGGCCAGTATACTAGAATCAACAAATATATTCATTATACTAAAATATATTCATGAAAACATTTTCTTTAAAAAAATATAATTTAGAAATTTAAAACCCGACTGCTTAAGAAGCGAACTAAAAAGCTAAGCAGTCGGGTTTTTTGATTTTTAAATTATCATTTTTTTTCGAATTTCTTTCAAACATACAAGTGGTATATATTTTTGTAATCACCTCTTGAAACCCTTCATTTTGATACCCACTGGAAGGGTATGCAAGAAGAAAAAAAAAATTGGGATCCGCTCAATATGGCGCCCAAAATCCGTTATGATTATTGTTTTTTAACTTGACCTATCTAAGAACACTTGGGCGGTCAAGTCGTATCTAACAATGTCTTAATTACAAAAATCTGTCGAGCGGTTTGAAAGATATGAGGTAATAAAGAATATACATTCTACAAGATACGCCCTTTTCTTGCAGTCGGGTTAAAACATAGTATTGCTTGTAGCCAAGTAGGTATTCTTCAATAGAAAAAAAAGATAGGCATCATACCACTGCAAAGTTGTTCATTTTCTTTCATTTGAATTGTTTCCCATTTGAGCTCAACTCAACGCAATCCTAGCCATGCTTCAAAGAGCACGTAAATCCATGGATATTGGATATGGAACGGGATGTCGTGTTGTTGTGTAACATTTTCTAAAAAAGAAACTGTCACGGCGGTTTTTTCTTATTGAAGTACCTATTATGACCAAGACTTTTTTGAAAATGTAAATAATGACGGAGTCAAGAAGGACGTTGAGACAAGAGTAGGGATTGTCATAGGAATTTATAAAAAAAAAAACAACCTAGATCATAAAAGCCGCATGTTTTCGGTTGTAGTGAATAAAATAAAAGCTTTTCTTATTCAGTTTATTGCAGAATTGATTATTGCATTCGAAGAAAATTATAATGCCAGTATGGAATGCTTTTGTACATCGTTATTTCATTATTTGATATTGGAACTCGTGGTTTAATTAAATTCTAATAAAATAGGCGCATTTTCCTTTCAAACGAATTTGCCGTGCCTGTGATCTCTGAGGCACAAAATAGAGAGCTTACAGAATGACCATTCTACTAGGATTGCTACTATACTAATTATAAATTTTAAGAAGGAGTAGGAAGTATAAGTTTACAAACATGAAAAGATACATTGTTCCGTCTAAACATACATCATAATAGTATTATGCGTACATGCCTTAGGGGGTAGACAGAGCATCAAATATGCATTAAAGATCACGACCCCACATACGACGAAGATTGAAGGGTAACCAACCAGATGTAAAAATAGTGTAATGACGAAAACACCAAAAATATAAAAACGTGAAAAGGCACCAAGCTCGACAAAAACATCAATGTAAAAAAGGCGCCAAGTTCGATGAAAAAGCGTTAACGCTTTAGATATTAATATCTAGAAGGGCGACAATTTTCATAGCCTTTCCTTAAACTTTTTTTCATAGCCTTTCCTTAAAGGGCGCATGGTTGGCGCAGTGGTTGAGCGATTGACTGCTGCGCTGCGTGTCGCGGGTTCGATTCCCGCACGGAACAAATATTTGTATGACCTACAGATATTTGTTCCGGCTCTGGGTGTTGTGTATGTGAGTTTATATGTTTGTAAACGCACCCACGATACAGGAAGAAATTCCTAGAGTGGGGCAAAGTTTAAAAAAAAAAAAAAAAAAAAAAAAAAAAAAAAAAAAAACTACAATGTACAATTACCGCGGCACTTCTCACAGAGGTTGTATTCGTCAACACCCTAACGATTCTGGTAAAATCCTAGAGAAGGGCAATGATAAAAATTTAAAATAAAGGCACCCTCTAACAGTTTTTTTGTTTGACAAAGTTTACTTCGTCTTAATTGATGCTTTTCAACACGCAGCGCTGTAGCGCTTTACAGGATCCGTTCAACAAAGGGATTTTTATTGGTTTTATTTATGAATTTGTTTGCTAGCGCGGCAGCGGCTTATTTATACACAGGCATGTAGTGGAGGCGTGATAATTATCTAGCGACAGCATTAGTCTTTGGGTGCCAATTAGTGTTTATAATACGCTCACTAATTAGTTTCCCAAACAAAGTGAATATTACATTTCAAAACACTATCATAGTACATTGTGTGACATACAAACAAACACACAAGCAGACGTGAATAACTCTATTCATATACGCCCACTACTAGAGTAACCCTTAATAACGTCTGGTACAATGTGAATTATTAAGTTATACTTGACACATTTCGGTTTGTTTTCTATGAGACAGGAAGAGCACAGAAGTTGAACTGAGAACCATTATTTATTTTGAAGACGTACGATTCCTAGAAGCATTAAGGTGGGCATTTTTTGAATAAGCGAGAAAGAGGTCATGATTCTTCATCAGTGTACGGACTACCAAATTTTTTATTGTATGATTCAATATGACTGACCGTGATACCGAATGAGTGAGCTGTGGGTTGAAGGTTGTTGCGTATCACATCATAATTTTCATATAGATTTAGCGCAATAAAATGTTATTGTTATTTTATGTTAATGGTATTACTTTATAAGTTAACTTATTGGCATCAAACAGAAAAAAACTTATTCTATAGACTCGATTGTTTTAAACAACAGTTAAATTAACCATCAATCTCTGCCGCAGTGTAAAGAATTTTCATGCAACTTCTTGCGCATAAATTAAGCAAGCTGTCCAATTCAGTGCGGGTAATTGCCTAATTTAGTTTATTGCATAATAGATGTAAATGCACACAAGCGACCAATTTTATCGCGTAAGAAAATGTTGCCTGTATTTTAAACCGAAAAATTCATGTAGATTAAATGCACATGGATACGCAATGGAAGCGTCGCCTGTGTGAGTGGCACCGCAACCTATTTGTTGGATGCTACGTCGTCGACTTATTGCCAAAAGCCCTGACCAGCGACCCCTCCTCGGGTTCCTCTTCGCTTCACCGTGGGTGACCAAGCCACTAAGTCCCCTGCCTCGGCAAAAAAAAATGTAGGTGTACCATCGGCAAACCTCTGCCTCACCCTTCAAGAAAAACAGGAGTGACGTATGGCACGTAAAGTTACATGACGTCATTTTTTAAACATAAGTATATTCATGATATTTATTCACTTTGGTGTTTTTGTGTGTTTTATTGCAATGTGGCTTGCTGCGAAGTGTGTTCAGCTGGACAGTTGAGGGCAAAATGGACGACGTGGTACTGTTTCATCACATCTGGCGTAACGTCATTTCCGCAACAAAGGTTAAAAATAAACATTAAGGCCGCCCTTTGAATAACAATAAGTAGTTTTTGTAAAATATTTTTAACATGACATTAATGAAAAGAAAATAAAAACAAGTCAATTATGTTATTTATTCCCTAACTTCGTTTTACCGTGGCTTGCCCAAGACCAATGGAACTTAGCTTTAGAAGAACTTTGCATCAGTAAGATAAGTTTCAAAATACGATCTGTTGGTACTTCCAGATATTTCTTTCCAGTTCTATAAAAGATTTTTTTATAGAATTGTAACTCTTTCTAATATATGTATTAAATATAGATTAACGAAGCTGTAAGAACGCCTTTCCTAATTTACAAGAAAACCAAACTCCCAGACGATTATAATTAAACCACCGCATCATACCTCTACAACACACGAAGCTTAATAGTTATCTCCTCGAAAAGTTACTCTGGTCCGATTAATCGCTCGAACGTCGCCCCAGTATTACACTGTCACAGTTCTGAGTATCATTCAGCATGACAAACGGACCTGTGACGTGGGGTGCGTGAGCCCGAGATAACGTCTGGGGGACGAATGAGCGACGTCCTGAATACACTACGCCGATAATCGCGCGAAAACGGGCGTATACGGAGAGAGAATTCGAACGATGACGCTGGCATTCTATAATAAAATCGAATTTCGAATTGTTGGTTGATCTTTTTTGCTTCAATGAAGCATAAATCACGCAGTTTTTTTTTTCTGAAAGTGATGTGTTTCTGAGTATCATTCAGCATGACAAACGGACCTGTAACGTGGGGTGCGTGAGCCCGAGATCAATTTGAGTGACGTCCTGAATACACTACGCTGATAATCGCGTGAAAACGGGTGTATACGGGGCGATGATTTGTACTCCGACAACAATCGTATTTTGAAAATTACTTAATTAATTAAAAAAAAAATATTGTTCAGTTCAGTCTTTTGTTTTGAATTCGAATCGTTATCGCAACAGTATTTTATTATTTTTGAATTTATGCTTAGAACATCGTTTTGAATTACAGTAGGTTTTTACAAGCCTTTTACCCGACTGTTGAAAGAGGGTAATATCTTTATCAGTATATGTATACCTTGCGAGTGTCACTGGCTAAATTAAAATGTAAAAATATAATAATGCCGGATTTTGGGCGCCATATTGTGGAGGTATATTAAAAATCGTTTGGTATATTAAAAAAAGGGTTTTAAGAGGTGATTTAAATGTCTTTTTCTTCTTCGTTTCGCTCTTGTTAGAGCGGTCGTGGTCACGATGAATCTTGTCCGATCGCTGGTGTTCTAGTCACTCGTCTCACGATCTCTCTCCATTTGGATCTGTTAGATGAAAGCTTGGCGCATTCATTTACAGGACCTCCAACTGCAGATTTAATCTGATCGGTCCACCTCATCGCTGACCGCCCGCCTGGCCTATTACCGTCCACTCCGCCCTGCTCCACCAGGCGCTCAATGGACGGTTATTCCACCTCAAGACATCAGTAAACGAGTTTCAGTAAAATTTCAGTAAACGAGACTGTACCATTGCTGTACTGTTTAAATGCACCTAATTCCAAAAAAAATATGTTATCTAAAAATATATACATAGTAAAAAATATTATTTCATAAAATCAAAAAATATCAATCTAAAAGACGTAAACAAGAAGAAAATCATGCTGTGCAGTCGGATGATACATCTGGTTTTGGTCAGCCAGCTCACGAATATGCGTCCTCCGACTGCAGAGCATGATTTTCTTCTTGTTCATGTCTTTTTAGGTCGCTTCTTAAGCATTCGTATTTTTTTAATTAACTTTTTATTTACTTTAGTTTCACCTGTCCCGCAGTTTCTGTAATCAAAACTTAAAAGTTAATTTTGGCCCACTTCCCGGTGTTCGACTGAGCTGAAATTTGCACACACATTTGTTTCTTGGAACAATGCATGCAATTTCTTTCATTTATGTAAAAAAGCTTGACAGAAAGAAAATAAGGACCTAATTGTTATTGATAATTAGCCTTCATCCTCAGAAGTGCCAGAAGGGATAAAATAAACGAAAGTTTATTCTTAATTTAGGACTCGTGAGGCGAATAACTTCCAGTAAATGAAGGAAGAATACAGTAATAAAAGTGTCTCAAGATTGTGGAAAAAAGGAGTAAATCTATGTATGCATGATAAAATTAAACCATTAAAAACATTTTCTTTAAATCAAACATTCCTCATTAACATTGTTCGATCACACGAAATCGGACTTCTGAGATGACCAATCGCACTTGCTGGCAATATAATTAAGCATACCGCGAGGTCTATAATAAACATATTTGGTGTTGTAATTTTTAGGCACCGATTATTAATACTAAACACAAAACAACACTCAAAATTATTATATTTAGGTATTTTACCACAACTGCACTCGTCTTATCTTGTGAGTTTAGACAACTGTACCCTGACAACCTGACAACAACAACAACGACACTGACAGTTGCCTTAAAAAACCATAATCTAAACCGCGACAGCAGCGCACGCATTCCATCCCCGAATGTTTCCACAATTCACAGACTGCGAGACAAGTTCGCTCGCGCGGAAAGCTCTACAAAATTATACCGAAACGTCATAATGAAAACGATTCATAGAAGGAAAAGAAAAAAATGGTGAGATTATTGAAAATTGGAAATTGGAGGGCTTTGATCTGCCAGAATGTGATATGGCACAGAATATTACATACTTATGAAGAAGGAAATCAGAGGCTGATTATTGAGTATACTTAGATAAATCAAAGACTCTTCCTGTGTGACGCTGATAAAGAAAATTGGATTTGACAGGTTACTGACGACAATATACCTACCAGTATCATTGCGTTTGTTTCAAAGTTTGTCATAACAAACTCAAAAAATATGCAAAACTAAATAAAATAATTAGACATTGTAACAAGTATAGGAAACAACACAAATTCTTTATTAAAAATATTCCACTCAGGAAAGAACGTGACCTAGTTAATAAATTAAATAATTACCAAATTAAATTAGAAGACAGCAAAAATATCTATGAGATTGACACACACCGCTTACAGACTGAAATCCAGGTACTTGAGAACAGACTTAGTTCTCTTTACAATAAATATGTAAATTCAAAATTACAAATTAAAGAACACATTTTGGCCGCAAATGAGTTAGTGATGTGTCAATGTAACTGCCAGACAGTTTCAAATCAAATTGCAGTCCAGCCTGATGCTGCGGAGGACCCGATCCAAGCTGGGAGGGTGTCTCAAGACACTGTCTTCGCACAAGACGGTTCTAATGTAGCACAGGATTTGCCTCAATTAGACCGGCCTGAAAGTGCTGGCTTTTCATCTAGTCATAGAAAAGAAGGTTTTCATTCGGTTATGTTTTCGGATGGTGTTGGAAAAGGTTTAGGTAAATTAATAAATGGCAATCAGAGTCATTCCACTTTTAATTATTGCATGCCCGGGTCATCATACAAGCAAATAATGGAATCTGTGACAAAGAATATATATAAACCAGATACCAATATAACTGTATTTGTAGGTAATAGTATAAAAGTAAAAAAAGATGACATCACTGAGTGTGTAAAAGAGATGTTAAAGTTAAATTACAATAAAATTATTTTGTGTGCCTTCCCTTACTTGGATAAATTGTCAAATAGACAAAATAATCACATTCACATGCTTAATAAGCATCTGCACTTTCTTGTGAGTCACTATAGTGATAAACTAGTTTTTTTTGACATCAACATTTTTGTTGGTAAATTAAAGTCGACAGGCGATACTTTGTATCTGCCTCTTAGGGTAAGACATCAAATAGCTCGGCTATTATCTTATACAATAAACTCAGACATAAGTAGTATGTCGAAGTATCCAGTTATTATTGATATTAGTAATAGTACTAATTTAAATATGGTCAATAACTTGAATAACGTTAGCAAAAATGCTATTAATATTTATTCTTTAAACTTGTTGATAGGACAAGGGAGGGTACCAATAACGGAGTAGTTACGAGTATATCCACCATCAAAAAGGTACCTTCTTGCTCGCAAAAAATTAATTTGAAAAAAAGGTCTGAGCAGAATTCTCTGAAATTATTCCATCAGAATATTCAGGGTTTTTCTTCGAAGGAATTGGAAATCGAACTGTTTTTAGAAAAATCAATTTTTGAAATTGTTTGTTTCACTGAGCATTGGCTGAAAGATTATGCAATGTTAATCAATTATGAAAATTATACAGTGGGCAGTTGTTTTAACAGAAATATTATGTTGCGTGGGGGTTCACTTATATTAATTAAAAATGGTATTAAATCAAAACGTCGTAAAGATATAGTAGACCTATCAGTTGAACATAGTGTTGAACTGTCCTGTGTTGAGCTGGATAAGCATGTCATAGTGTGCGTTTACAGACCCCCAAATTATAAGAACTACTCTATATTCGAGTCAGTGATGGAAGATGTTTTGGCAAAACTTGCAATGGGTAATAAACTAATAATTGTCTGTGGTGACTTTAATATTAATATTCTAGAAGATAATTCAGACAGCAGTAGGTTATTAAATCTCTTTAAATCATTTAATTTGTCACATGTGTTTATGGAACCAACCCGAACTACACTGACTTCTGCTACATGTATTGATAATGTTTTTTGTAGCTGCAACTACTTGGACAAGGCCATTATAAATTCTCTGCCTTCAGATCATAGTGGGCTACTGGTAGCCTTTGAGTCCATTATGCTAATAAAACAAGTGCAGATTCAATCCAGACCAATAACATCCGGTAAATTAAATAAATTTAACAGCACTTTAATCAGTAAGTTAAGCATCCAGGACCTCACAGTGAATGATGGTAATATTTTGTATGATGAAGTTTTCTCAGTGGTTCAAAAAGAGTTCAATAACACTTTTAAGAAGAAAACTAAAACTATATGCCCTAAGTTTTTATTCAGTGACTGGGCGACTACAGGACATAGAAAAAGTAGGGAAAGACTTTACGAGCTATATGGGCTTAAGCCTTGTATTAACACTGAAACGTTTAATAAGTATGTTGCTACTTACTCAAGAATTTTTAAAAATTCCTGCAAGGCAGCTAAGGTCTTGTACATTAGCAATAAGGTTAAATTAGCAGAAAATAAAATCAAGACGGTTTGGAAAATTATAAACGAATAGGAATAAAAGAAATAGTAGTGATTACACGCTTGAGACCACACACGGACTTATTAGAGATAACAAAAAAGTTGCGCAAGAATTTGTTAATTTCTTTACCAACATCCCAATTAAAACTACTGAAACTTTAAATTCTTCGCCCTCGCTTGCTTTTGGATTACTAAACGCGAACGTTTCATCCTGCCCGATTGTATTTAATTTTTCACATATAAACTCTGTAACGGACGCATGGCTTTGTACGTTGCGTGGTGATTTTTTAGCATAAGGGCTTCCCACGTAGACCTATAACGGTGTTTATGGCGACCATGTGTTTGGGTCTTTTTAACGAATCTTTGAATGAAGCAATAACCCTGACCGTTGTCGGCATTTTGTAAAAATAAAGAAACAATCCATGTTTAATGGCTCCGTAACGGTGAACGCCTCGTTTGTCAAAGGTTTACCGCTTTGAAAAATAAATAACTATAAATGCTTATTGTCTGCAGACCCGTACGCCGCCTTAATAAAACATTGAATGGACTATTGTCGTTATCCCAAAACACATTAAGTAATTACCGGGATCGGCGTGAGAAAATAAGATATCCCGTTAGTTAGTTATTATTTGTAAATTTCTCTTTTCGTGGTACTAAAAATAACACGTGAATGTTAAAATATAATTGATGTAGGTTCCATGTGAGTTTTAAAGTATGAGTACAAAACATATGAGAACTACTGTAATATACGAGAACTAGAGGAAAGGTAGACAATTAGGTAAGATTATGCATGTTTTGATAGCTCATAAGTAGGGAGGAATCTAGGTTAGATAAGATTTCTGTGTTAACCTTTTTACAGTTTATATGTTTCCTAGGTAGAATTAAGTATGTAGATTAAGGAAATGTATAATTTGTGTAGATTTAAGTAAGATAATATTGATGATCACGGCATTTCTATGACGCCATACCCGAGCGCCATTGAGAGAGAGGGGCGCCATTGTTCGCGCCTAGCGGTTCTTGTATAAATAACGGACCGTTTGGAGGCTGAGGCACAGTCGGACACAGTCAGTCTTCAGCTCTACAATTGTAATAACATACAGTTGTAATAACAATAAGGAATAAAATTGAAGATACGAATCACGACAGTATTTTCATTCTTCCAACGAACAACCAAATACAGTCCACTTCAGTCTGGTCCTACGAGCCCGGATAAAGAACCAAGAACCAGCGGCAACCAGGCCCACTACAGTCTGGTCCATCAAGCAGCGGATACAAGAACGAAGAACCCGCTGCAACCAGAACCACTGAGCTGCAGACGAAGTACGAAGATCTGCGGCAAGAGCGAAGAAAGGAACCCGGCTGTCACCGAGCCGCAGACGAAGTAAGAAGATCTGCGGTAAGAACAAAGCTGTACGGAACAGGACCGGTTTCGAACCTAACCGGTCTTGAACCTGACCGGCTTCAACACAACTGAACCCGACCGGCTTACCGAACCGAGCCGACCGGTTTCACCTGAAGTACCGAACCGAAGAGGTACTAACCCGCCTTGCCAAACCGAACGTGCGGCTATACTCAAGATGGTGTTCACAAGGAGCCAGGGAGACGCAACCGAGATAGAAGAACAGCTACGCATCCAAGAACAGGAAGCGCGACGCGTCCAAGAAGAGGAGGCGCGCCGCCAGGAAGCGGAGCTGATCGAACGGGAGCGAAGAAGAAGACTCTCACCGGACCCACCAGCATCACCATTTCCGAGAATGGCACACAACAGCGCAGCGGGGCCTTCCAGTGCACAGACGACAAACACCGCGATCCGACAGCGAATGACGTCACCGACCAGGACAATGAGGTCGCAACGGTCGACGACAAGCGTCACAACAAGGCTACGGATAGCGGAACTGGAGGCTGCAGAGAAGCTAGCAGCCATCCGGACCCAGCAACTGGCACTGGAAGAAGAGCTAGTCAAGAAGAGACTAGCAGTGGAGGTGTCAGCGATCAACGATGAAGAAAGCGTACAAGAGGAACAAGAGCCCTCTCGTCCACGCGAAGAGCCTCATCAAATGGTGGATAAATGGCTGAGGACGAACCCCCTCAACTCACGGGGGGAGGAGGGACCAAGAGAATCCAAACAGATACGCTTCGTGTCTAGAACGAGATCGCCGACCCCCACAAGAGCAAAGGACAGCATTGAGCACTTGGCAGCAACACTAGAAAAAATGGCCCGACCTAGGCCTAGGCACACGGAGCTACCTACATTCTCCGGAGCGGCCAACGAGTGGCTGCCATTCAAGGCGGCTGTACGAGATTCGACAGATATGTACCAGGTTACAGCAGCCGAGAACGTACAAAGGCTGAGAAGCTGCCTCAAAGGAGAAGCAAGAGACGCCGTGGCCGCCCTTCTACATACGGCCACTGATCCAGGCGTCATTATGAAGACTCTTGAGCAGTGCTTCGGTCGACCGGAAGTCATCATCGACCGGGCACTGGATGACCTCAAGAAGCTTCCAAAACCTGGTACATCGGCCACAGAACTCAACAGTTTCGCTGTCAAGCTACAGAACATAATTTGCGTACTGCAAACAATCGATCGAAGAGGTTACTTGTTCAACCCTTTTATGACCCGGGAAGTACTGGACAAGCTCAGCCCGCATCTCCGATCCCGCTGGTGTGACTACGCCTACGATCAAGAAGGGACAGCGGATCCGGAAATCGTCGTGATGTCACGGTTTCTAATGCGAGAGGCGGACCGAGCGTTACGATATACGTACGCTCCGTCTACAAGCGCCGCCGCACCGAGAAAGGAAACTCGACCCATCGTGACACTCAAGAAGAAGGCGAGCGTGTTCACTACGACCGAGGGAAGGGAAGAAGAAAAGGACAAGTGCCCTAAGTGCGAGCAAGCCCACCTGTTGACGCGGTGTCCGCAGTACAAGGCGCTAACGGTAGAGCAGCGATGGAGCTTTCTTAAATCTAATAAGATTTGCTTCAAATGCGCCCAGAAGCAACACAGGCGCATAAGTTGCAAGGCGCAGCTGTGCGGCGTGGATCAATGTCGCCGCCCGCATCACGCGACGCTCCATCAAGCGGTACGCGAAGCGCAGACGGAAGACATGGGGAAGGCTGAACCACGGAAGGAGGAAGCGGTCCTGTCTGTGGCTACCCAACCCGCTACCGGGCCACGGGCAGTCTTGCTCAAGATGTGCCCTGTCATCGTGTCCGGACCACGGGGGGAGGTCAAGACCTACGCACTCCTAGACGAAGGGGCCACGATCACCCTAGTGGACGAAGCACTGGCGGCGAGCGTCGGGGCAGAAGGGCCATCACGGCCGCTCCACCTGAGCGGGGTCAACATGTCGCAGCGAGATATGGGCAGCCAAGTAGTGAATATCAACGTGAAGGGACTGAAGAGTGACGAAAGCTACAGGGTCAGAGCGAGGACCATGAAGGATCTCCGGCTTCACCAACAGTCCATTCCCGACACGCTGCTGGATTACGAGCACCTGAGGGACCTGACCCCAGAAGAGGTGTGCTACGAACTGGCGCGCCCCGGGCTTCTAGTGGGTACAGACCACTGGGAGTGCATCGTGTCCCGCGAGCTCCGAATCGGCGGCCCTAACCAACCGGCAGCATCAAGAACGCAACTCGGATGGGTGGTGCACGGAACCGCACCACGCAAGACCATCATCAAAGAAGGGAACGTGCTGCATGTATACGAGCCCAACCGAACTACGGGTGCATGCAGCCAGGAACTCCACGACTTAGTCGAAGCCCACTTCAGGATCGACGCGCTCGGCATACAAGGAAGGCCGAGAGTCAAGGCGAGCGATCAACGGGCCATCGACATAGTCGGAAGGACAATCAGGAAGATTGACACCGGGTACGAGGTTGGGCTGCCATGGCGACGAGACGAGGTCACTATGCCGCCTAGCTACAATCAAGCGTTCCGCCGGCTGAAGAAGATCGAGCAGAAGATGGACGCCAACCCACAGTTCGCGGCTGAGTACTCCAAGCAGGTTAACAACCTATTGGACAAAGGGTACGCGACGCCATGCGACGGGTCGGAGCGGGCGAGTGCCATCTGTTGGTATCTGCCACATTTCGCCGTGCAGAACCCGAACAAGCCCGGCAAACATAGGCTAGTGTTCGACGCAGCAGCGAAGAGCAACGGCGTCTGCCTAAACGACGAACTGTTGGAGGGACCCGACCTACTGCTGTCGCTGCCAGGAATCCTATTTAGGTTCCGAGAGAAGGTGGTAGCGATTACAGCAGACGTGCAGGAGATGTTCCTGAGAATCAGGATAAGGCCGGAGGACCAACCAGCGCAACAGTTCCTGTGGAGAGGTGACGACCGACAAGAGCCGCCGAGGAAATACAAGATGACCAGTATGCTATTCGGCGCCGCGAGCTCCCCGTACATGGCCCATTACGTTCGCAACCACAACGCAGACGTACATGGGCAGGAGTACCCGCGGGCGCTGGAGGCCATCAAAGGAAGTCACTACATGGACGATTTGGTGGCCAGCTATGAAGACGCTGAAGAAGCACGGAAGGCAGTAGAGGAAACGAGAGCAGTGCACGCGCACGCAGGGTTCACGCTGCGAGGTTGGAGCTCCAGCAACAAGACGGTGCTACGCGACGTGCCCACCGAGCTGCACGCCACCTCTCCTACACAATTGGGGGGTGAGCAGCCTGAGAGCAAGATTCTGGGGCTGCATTGGGACGCGGAGCGCGATGAGCTGGGGTTCAACACATCTATGAACCGAGTCCCGGCTGAAGTACGAGCGAGAACGCGCGCCCCGACTAAGCGTGAAGCCCTCAGCGCCGTGATGTCCATATACGACCCGCTTGGTTTGCTGAGCCACTACACAATACGATCGAAGATCATACTGCAGAGCTTGTGGCGCCTTCAGACGACGTGGGACGAGCAAATCCCCGAGGAAGAGAACGAGCTCTTCGCCTCCTGGCTCGCTCGCCTGACTGAACTCGCTCAGCTGCGACTACCGCGCTGTTACGTGACGCAAAAGTATGAACGCGTCGACTTACACATACTGTGCGACGCCAGCGAGCAAGCCTACGCAGCTGTGGCCTATTGGCGAATAAGAAACGTCGATGGGAGCCTGAACGTCGTGTTGGTGGCCGCCAAAGCTAAGGCGGCGCCTCGTCGGGCGCAAACTATACCGCGCCTGGAGCTACAAGCCGCAGTGATTGGAGCAAGACTCGCTGAGACGATAAGAAGGGAGCACCGAGTCATCATCGGCCAGACGACCTACTGGACCGATTCATCTACCGTGGTGCACTGGATCCATCACGACGTGCGACGCTACACGCCATTCGTCGCGCATCGGCTGGGAGAGATCGCAGAGTTGACCCAGAAAGAAGAGTGGCGTTGGCTGCCTACTGCGTGCAACGTAGCGGACGACGCCACTCGGCTCATCGACACGCCCATCTGCGCCACGGATAGATGGTTTCAAGGACCGGACTTCTTGCTCCTGCCAGAAGAGCAGTGGCCCACGACGTCGACGGATGACAAGGAGGACGAGGAGGTCCTTCACACGAGAGAAGAAACGGAGCGAGATAACTGGCTACCGAACCCGGCCCGCTTCTCGAAGTATGAGGACGTACGACCCATGCGAGTTGGCGACGGTGGCTACGTGAGTATCCGCCCACACGGGTACCTCGCGGCTGCCACGGAACACATGGCCGATGGGAATCGTCGAGCGCACGCATCGCGGACCGGATGGCGGCATCAGAGTCGTCGAGGTGCGCACCAGGACTGGCACCTTCCGACGCCCCGTGAGCAAGCTCGTCGTCGTGTCAACAAAGGAGGCTACGCGAGCTGCGCCGGGGGGAGAACTGTAACGGACGCATGGCTTTGTACGTTGCGTGGTGATTTTTTAGCATAAGGGCTTCCCACGTAGACCTATAACGGTGTTTATGGCGACCATGTGTTTGGGTCTTTTTAACGAATCTTTGAATGAAGCAATAACCCTGACCGTTGTCGGCATTTTGTAAAAATAAAGAAACAATCCATGTTTAATGGCTCCGTAACGGTGAACGCCTCGTTTGTCAAAGGTTTACCGCTTTGAAAAATAAATAACTATAAATGCTTATTGTCTGCAGACCCGTACGCCGCCTTAATAAAACATTGAATGGACTATTGTCGTTATCCCAAAACACATTAAGTAATTACCGGGATCGGCGTGAGAAAATAAGATATCCCGTTAGTTAGTTATTATTTGTAAATTTCTCTTTTCGTGGTACTAAAAATAACACGTGAATGTTAAAATATAATTGATGTAGGTTCCATGTGAGTTTTAAAGTATGAGTACAAAACATATGAGAACTACTGTAATATACGAGAACTAGAGGAAAGGTAGACAATTAGGTAAGATTATGCATGTTTTGATAGCTCATAAGTAGGGAGGAATCTAGGTTAGATAAGATTTCTGTGTTAACCTTTTTACAGTTTATATGTTTCCTAGGTAGAATTAAGTATGTAGATTAAGGAAATGTATAATTTGTGTAGATTTAAGTAAGATAATATTGATGATCACGGCATTTCTATGACGCCATACCCGAGCGCCATTGAGAGAGAGGGGCGCCATTGTTCGCGCCTAGCGGTTCTTGTATAAATAACGGACCGTTTGGAGGCTGAGGCACAGTCGGACACAGTCAGTCTTCAGCTCTACAATTGTAATAACATACAGTTGTAATAACAATAAGGAATAAAATTGAAGATACGAATCACGACAGTATTTTCATTCTTCCAACGAACAACCAAATACAGTCCACTTCAAACTCCATGACAGTAATAAAAGCTTTTAAGCAAATCAAGATCAAACCGACTGAGGATCTGTGGGGAATGTCCATCAAAGCTTGTACCTCCATTATTCAGACTACTTAGCGTTGATTTTCAATTTGTGTGTGGTTCAAGGAGTTTTTCCGGATCTAATGAAATATAGTAAGGTTATACCACTTTTTAAATCCGGGGACAGTAAAGACACAAATAATTATAGACCAGTATCCGTGTTGCCGGTTTTCAGCAAGGTATTTGAGAGGATAATGCTAAATCAAATGCTCATTCATTTTAATACGAATAACATCTTGCATGATAGACAGTATGGTTTCACCAGAGGACGTTGTACAACTGACGCTGGTGTCGCTCTATTAAAACTCATCTTTGATGCGTGGGAAGATTCGCAGGATGCCATAGGTATCTTCTGCGACCTGTCGAAGGCGTTTGATTGCGTTAATCATGAAACATTACTTCTGAAACTTGAGCATTACGGGCTAGGTCAATCAGCGTTAAGTTTAGTTAAATCTTATTTGAATGATAGACAGCAATTAGTTCAAATAAACGGTGTGAATTCGTCCGGGTTAAAAGTTAAAATGGGGGTACCCCAGGGCTCAATTTTAGGTCCTTTCTTATTTTTAGTATACATAAACGATTTACCCCGTTTATTGGAAAACAAACTTAACATGGTGTTATTTGCTGATGACACATCATTAATTTTTAAAATAAATAGACGTACTTGTCAGGTTGACGACGTAAATAACGCGCTACGGCAGGTTCAGGATTGGTTCACTGCCAATAATTTAGTTTTAAATGGTAAAAAAACCAAGTGCGTAAAATTTTCCTTGCCGAATGTCAAAAGTACTGATTGTGACATTATATTAAACAAGGAGAAGCTAGAATTCGTCGATAAAACGGTTTTCCTGGGGATCACGCTGGACTCAGGGTTGCAATGGGGTCCTCATTTGGTATCCCTTGCGGGGCGGCTGAGTTCGGCGGCTTATGCTGTTGGAAAGATTCGTCGGTTGACGGATGTGGATACCGCCAGACTAGTCTATTTTAGTTATTTTCATAGTATAATGTCTTACGGTATCTTACTATGGGGAAGGGCTGCAGACATTGAGTCAATTTTTATTCTGCAAAAACGAGCCATCAGAGCGATATACAATCTTCGCCGGCGCGATTCTCTAAGGGAACTGTTTAAGGACATTAACATCATGACGGTTCCTTGTCAATATATTTATGAAAACATCATGTACGTAAGAAAGAATTTACATCTTTTTAGTAAAAACGGCGACAGACATAATTATGTTACTAGAAATAGGGACCAATTAGTTCAACCAGGTTTCAGACTGGCTAAAGTAGCCTCATCTTTCATGGGGTACTGTACAAAATGTTACAATAAAATTCCTCCCCAAATTCTTGAACTGAATGAGACGAAATTTAAAACTTGTATAAAACGCACACTATGCAGGCTGGCATATTATAAGTTGGGGGATTACATCAATGATAAAAATGCTTGGCTAAATGCTGTCCTGCTCCACAGCCACTAGGGCGCAAAAACAAGTGATATGCAGAACATTATTGTTTTGAATTATTGTTGGACCTTCTGAAGACTGTCTATATATATTTGTATTGTATAAACTCAATTTCATTCATCAAGGTATGTACTTATGTACCTAAATATTGTAAAAAGTTTTTTTTTTTTTTAAAGAGTTAGTATGGAGTTTCTTGTGCATTCTTCTCCATTACAAGCTACTTTCCGAATGCACGGTAGAATCAACTATTATTATTTGTAAACTTTAATGTAACGTTCAAAAGTGCCGCTTGGTGGCCTACTTGAAATAAAATATCTTTGTCTTTGTCTTTGTCTTTGTTCCAGAGGCTCTAGACAAGTGTCATTCGATGTCAACGATGGCGATGGTCGATTTGCCAAAATATTAGAAAGAAAGAAAGAAAAAATATTTATTTGTGACCCGCAGAGGAGTTTGTGAGTATTGTTTTTGTTTGTGTTTTACTTATCTCGTAAAACACAAACAAAAACAATAATAAAAAACTAAAATAAATCACTTAAGCCATAATCCATCTGATGGCTGTCTACGAGAATTAAAGGAGCTGGATAGTGGCCTATTGATAGCTGTCTTAGCAATTATATAGCCCATGTACAGCTCTTAGAATGCTCGACAGCTGTTAACAAGCTACTTTAATACTCAAGGCTGGTTAATTTGGGGCCAAATCGAGCATTATACTCGTAGGAGCTGTATAGCCGGATATACAGCCCTTGTACAGCAAGTATAACAACCTCGAGTTTTCAAAAATTCTGTTGTCCAGTGACTATACAGCTATTTACTTATTTATTTATGTACACACAAACACTTAAAAAGAAAGTACATACAAAGATAGAATAGTACAAAAGTGCTGCTTTTAGGTGCTTTAGCTATATGTGCTGCTTGGGCGGAGGTGCACGAAGAAAACCGAAGAAGTACGAGTTCGCGCTGACTAGACACATAAAGTACCTACGCTAGCAGCCACTATTGTGTGTTTACACTGATCATCAGCTGTGTTGTTGTTATTTCAGTTTCGTCATATTTTACGAAACTGAAAGTCTGTAAATTTTATGAATCGAACTCCGTTCCAACCGAGTGTCCATAAGACAACTCTCTAATTGTTTTTCATAGTTAAAATCAGCTCACAAAACGTATTTCGATAAATCTAGATCATCTGAAGATACTTTAGGGAATATTGTCTGTGTTGTTGTAGGTATCTTTAGTAGGGTAATACCTAATAAAACCTTTTACCTGACTGAACAAAAGCAGTCTAAACCCTTGTTCAATCTCAGTTTTATACCTTCACTTTCAAGATGAATATTTTTTGTTAAGACATTATCATAAGTACTGAAGGATGAGTTGAATTATAATACTCATTTTATTAACAAATTGGTTAAGGGCGGGCTACAAAGTTCTTCGTTCTAATCTAAGTCGGCTTTCCCGGTCACTATTCAGCCTCTAAAGGATGGGAGAAAGGTCATTAGTTATAGGCTTTAAGACTGGCTGGAGAGTTAGAATAACGTACAAAGAAAAAAAATATACGAAATTTGCTGTGCCTATTGCGTGATAAGTTTTTAGGGTTCCGTAGTCATCAAGGTACCCTTATATAATAGTTTCGCCATGTGTGTCTATCCACAGCTTAGCTCATAGACTCTTAGTACTAGGAAGCTATAATTTGGTATGGATATACATATTAATCACGACAAAGTGGTATTTTCTTAATTTTTTTGTTGCCTCCTTTTCACGTAAAGTGAGGATGGCTTTTTTTCTCGTCTATCCCATGGTGTATCCAGTATCGTTGGATAGGTCATTCAAAAATATTACGGGTCTGTGCAAATCATTTTTCAATTCAGGGATCCTTGTGCGTAAAATTAAGCTTTAAATTGCTAATTTTTGTCACGAGGCAAGTGTCCCCCTGCCAGTTAAGTAGTTATTTTTGGATATGTGAAAAATTGGGCGCACGGTTGGCACAATGGTGCGATTGACTGCTGCACTGTGTGTCGCGGGTTCGATTCCCGCACGAAACAAATATTTGTTGACCTACAGATAGTTATTCTGGCTCTGGGTGTTGTGTATGTGAGTTAATATGTTTGTAAAAGCACCCACGATACAGGAAGGAATTCCTAGTGTGGGGCAAAGTAATAAAAAAAAAAACTTCTAAAAAGTACTAGGAAAAGCAAAAAAAAAAATTTTCGTTAGAGCAATATTCGGTGCTTTCATTGTTTATGAACTTCAGTCTGTTTGCCTGCTTGTTTTGCACACATCACGTAAAATGTACAAAACCAATGTAGATAAATTTTATACATAAAACGTAACTTAAAGTGTTAATCATCATCATATCAGCCCAAAGACGTCCACTGCTGGACATAGGCCTTCCCCAAGCGTCGCCAAATTGACCGATCCCGTGCGTCTCACAACCAGTGGATCCCGCAACCTTCACCAGGTCATCGGTCCACCTGGTGGGAGGCCATCCGACACATCGACTTCCGGTTCGCGTTCGCCACTCTAGAACCTTTCTGCCCCATCGGCCATCCGTTCTGCGAGCAATGTGCCCTTCCCACTGCCACTTAAGTTGGCAATTCTGCCGGCTATGTCGGTAACCCTGGTTCTCTTGCGGATCTCTACATTTCTGATTCGATCACGCAAGGAAACTCCGAGCATAGCCCTCTCCTTTGCCCTTTGAGTGACTGTCCCATACAGCATGGTGACTGTGTGGGGTTTTGGTATCTATGTGTGGTAATAGTTCGCACACAATTTGACCGGGAAACATTCCAGTAACTATATGTAGTCTTTGTGTTCACACGTTACGTAATCATTTGTGTAGACTTATTTTTAAACACTTAGTGCTCAGTTTGTAACATGCGTACAATCGAGTAAAAATGTGTAGTAACGGTGTGGTCACCATGTTACTAGAATAATAACTTAAAATTTATATTTACACAAGCTGTCGTAATGTTACGTCATTATTACTAGATAATATATACTTATCTTTAAAAATGTTTTTTGTCCTGTAATTATTTAAGTGGTGTACAATAAAGTATATAATAAATAAATAAATAATATTTTGCTAAAATGTGAATAAAAAAGTCACTATATGACACTGTTTCTCAAACGGTTTCGACAAATTATCAAATGATTGCAGTTGAAAATGAGCAAAAATCCGAAACGATTCCGTCTCACACCTACTTTCTACAGAAAAGTAAACAAATTATTGGTTCCACAAAATCTATCTCCAAGTAAGTACATAATTTTTCAGATAATTAACAAATATTAAATTTATTTAGTATACATTGTGTTTGTTTGGAACGGAATCTTATATTGTTTACTTGAAATTTTATTAAAATTAACTAAATCCATTATATTTTCATGTAAGAAAGTGCTAAACTGTTATCCACCTGAAATAAATTTTAATCGCAGCCTATAAGATCAAATAGGTCTTTGCCTAGGTATATTTTTGTCTAATGATCATACTATGTATTACAATCATTGGACAAAAATAATAGAAGCCACAAATAAAAATAATAGAGCGCAAGTACACAAGCATTTTAATTTGTTTTAAAATAAATTGTTTGAAATTAAATTTTGGTGCGTATTTTTATTAATAACTTATGTTTAGGCCAGCATTAAAATTCTGAATTAATATCTTCCAGGCAAACCAAATGCATCGTCTTCATCATTTAAAAATCAAGAAGATAGTTCTGAAATGCCTGGTGCCGTACAGTTCAGTTCCAAACTGCCTAGTGCCGGTGGACCAAATGCCGAAGTGTCAAACGTTCAATCAGTTGTGACCTCTTCTAATATATGTGATCTCAGTGAGGGGCTAGATACCAGCAGTATCGCACCAGAACCTGAAGAATGTTACTCAGATACACTTGGCAATGAATTGTAATACTCCATCTGAAATACAACAAGGAAGACTGAGAGAATTAGATACCGTCCACTTTTGGAAAGGTGCTGAATTTAAAAACTTTTTGTTATACTTTGGTCCAGTAGTGCTAAAGAACACTTATCATGTGAAGTATATCAACATTTTTTAACATTTTTCTGTGCCATCACTATTTATTATTCTGATGTGTATGTATCATACCGGCACATAGCTGAAAAACTTTTTGTTGATTACATCGAAAAATTCGCAGGCATTTACAGCCATGACTCTGTGAGCAGTAATATTCTTATTCTATGTCATATTGTAAATGATGTCTCAAGGTTCGGCTCTCTACCTTCTCTAAGTGCATATCCATTTGAAAGTCTGTTGTTTCGAATTAAAAACCCTTTTTCGAAAAGGCGACGAACCCTTAGCGCAAGTAGCGAATCGCATAAAGGAATTGTCAAATCTAAGTATAGGCGGAACCACACTTACGTGTCGTGGCGTGGCGTGGCGCGGGATCCACCAATCAAACGACTCTATTTCAGCTTACGTCATAACACCACGAGTTTTGTAGCCAATCAATTGCGTCAGAAGGCGCCACGCCACGCCACGACACGTAAGTGTGTTTCCGTCTACAAGGACCACAAATCCAAACGAATGTATCCTCTTGTCAAATACGAAAGCTTGTTGGATACGGGTGAAAAAGTATTTACTACTGTTAAAATGAGTGAGAATTACCAGCTGTCAAAATACATTAAAGATAAATGGTTGTTAACTACCGATAATAATATCGTAGAAATGCAATTCGCAACTTTTGATCAGGGAAACATACAAATAGTTGGGAAGAATACAAAAAACAAATGTAATTTTTTTGAGCGACCGATTAATTCTTCCCATATAAATATTTATGCAACATTAGATACTTCCTTACGAAGTGGAAGAATTAGAAAAATACAATTTAAATGATGCCAAATGTAAACTTAGATATATGGTTTGCAACTCTCAAATGGTGTTTATTCCAGTATTGACAACATTAGGAAAGAAAACAAACAAATAAAAATATTAGTTTTTAACTCTCAAACAATTAGTTAAATCTTATTAAAAAATGTACACAAAATACCATAAAAAAACATACAAACGTAACTCGTCAATTAAATATTTTGAACACAATTACAAAGCATTTAATTATATAGGTATAATTCCATCGTAGCAGCCATCACAAATTTTACCGAAAAATGTTAGTTGTTATGTTCCCTACTACGCCAGATGAACACACCCGTGAATATTAGTAGATTATTAACCAAGGTGATAAAGCAGTGTCTTCTGTCGCGGGTGACGATTTAAATCGCGAGCGTAACGAAGGACTCGATGTTTACTCCCGAGCGTAGCGAGGGTGTTAAAACTTAAATCACGAGCGAAGCGAGGGATTTTAGACGAGTCCTGAGTGAACTTAAATCCCTCGCAAGTTCACCCAAGACTAAGACAGCTTTATCACCGAGGAAAATACTCTACTTTTCGTACCATTTGCGAAAAAAATTGATTTAACATCGTAACGTATTTTTAGAACACCTAATTTATAAAAATAAATTAAAATAAACTTAACGTTTATGTATTTGAAGAAAACAAAAACGCGGCAAATGCCTAGACTAATATTTTTTTGTCGGAAAAGCAAAGGCATCAAGCTCATACGGAATTTAATAATAAAGCTCAATAAGCTAAGCTCGTAATTTTATTTAATAATCATAACTGTATAATAAATGCGTATTTCTTTTTCAAAAAGATGTATTATATATAAACTCAATGGTGTAAACACAGATGTAGTTCAGTATAAATTTCGGTAAGTATTCCAAATTTAAATCACATTCTCCCCCTAGAGGATGAATGAAATTCAGTACAATTTTCTTTCCCTGTTTTTAACAGATTAAAAATGACTATTGTTATGTTCGCTTTTTGTGGCATAGAATGTCACTTTTGTAAACAAGTGGTGCGAAATAATATTTTTTTGTATAGAACCCACTATTCTACTTGTAAAAGAATCTGCTGTTTCATACAAAATTCTAATACCTACTAAACCAATAATAATATATAATGTATGGTACAGGTGATTTTTTTTAGAGTTGGAAGTTGGTCCGATACAAAAAGTTGTTTAAATCATGGGTACATATATTAAAATCAATGATTTTATGGTTAATTTTTGGTTCCATATCATATAGTTAGTATTAAATCTATTTATAGCAAAAGCTTCCAAGCTCTGTACTTGTCAGACTTGTTAGTAAAAACTATTATTTACATAGGTTCAATTACAATTTTAGAGTGGCGCATCGATAAATTTGAAACTATTTGGACAAACTACACAGTGAAATTCTTTTCCCATTTATATTTGAACAATAAATACTAATTAATTGTATGAATAAAAATTTACATTGACAAACAATTATGGCTGATTGATGTTTTCTTTCTTCTTATTAGTTATTATTTTTAAACTTCACGTCGCAGAACAAAAAGCGAACGAATGAACGAACGAATGATTTCTGAGAAGTGGTTGCAGACTAAGAACAATGTTACCACACAGCAACGTAACTTTAAAACCAAATGTTACTGTGTCGACTGTTCCCCATTTTTAGTCGCAGTGACGTAACTAAGTCGATTCACTGACCGAAAAATGTTTCTAGAACAAATCAGTGTCGACGCAAAAGTGTCGAATTGTTTGGTTACGGCTACCAAATAGTGCTATATGGGGTGAGCTTTTTGATGAGGCCCATTGTAAGCGACCACGTCTCAGAGCCATATATCATCACTGGCAACACACACTGGTCATATACTTTCGTCTTGAAACACTGTGGTAAGTTGGACGAGAAGATACCGCGCAAAAAGCATTACGTAGTTTTAATTTATAGGAATCGGTTCACTCTATCAAAAGATATATGAAATTTAAAGTGTTTAAGAAGCAAAATATTACAAGTACAGCACGCAATTCAGATACTTGGACAGTTGAACACCATATGCGATAGATGGCCTCATTTTCTGAATGGTGGTGTTAAGATTCTCCGCGGAAGAATGACCTTAGAAAAAGAAATTGGTAGGTAGGTAGGGTAGGGCAGGGCAGAATAGGTAAGATAGGGTAGGGTAGGCAGTTGACGGGAGCTAAGCCGCGGGCACAGCTAGCTAGTCACCAATAATATCCATGTATATAAGGTACCAGACACATTGTTAGACACCAGCTTTTCTCCACCTTTCCTCTCAACATGCCCAAACCACGTTAGTACATTCTTTTAAATTTTCGTCTCTACGTCTTCTTGTTAATCGCAATATTAAGTACTTATAATATTTATGTAAGTATTTTTATAAATAAAATTGATTACCAAAATGAGTAATTTATTTTAGCTGTGTTATTTTTATAGACAAAAATAAAGTTTTTAAATAAAGTCGAGCAGCCTTATTGCGTAATGAATTCGGAAAGAGCAAAGGGCAAAGAGTGTGAAAAATCGACCAATCACATGCGAGATGAAAAACGTGATGTGGCTTTCCGGATGTGACGTTTATTCATTACGCAATAAGGCTGCAGTTGGTTCCTATAAGACATGATGTGATTTTATTAACTGTCATCCACTCAATTTACTTACCAGTGGCAGTGCTGTTATTGGAAACTGTTTGTTTATTTTAATTGTTATTATCTCAAACTCGTTTGTTTAAACAATTTAAAACAGGTTACCTATAGTATTTTTATAAATAATATAGCTAATATGTTTATATGTTGGAACTACCGAAACGTCATCTTTTAGAAGCTGGTTCATCCACCTCTTTGCTACCTTTCTTTAATGTTATATGCTCACTAATTATATATCGCAACAGACTACAGTCTATCTCGTTGAACTAACTGCATTTATCTAATGTATTGTCCAAGACGAGATAGATTAAGTATGTACCTACCTACTGAACCCACTGTGAGACGAACATTGATTAATTGATACCTTGTCAGTTTACCTGAGTTCGAGAAGGTATACATGACTGAGTAGTTTAGAGGTTGGAGTGCGAATGGGTATTCAAGGGCCATTCACCTTGGTAGACTGACTTGAACCTAGTCAGTATTCGAAATGATTTTTACAAGGATCAATTTTTAGTTAATGAATCTCATCTTTATATCTTGGGTCAGGTTTAAAGTCAAGGGCCTTAAGGAAACGTAAAATGTCTAAATCATCATTGTTCCAGTGCAAAAACGTGATCACACGTTGTAATACTGTGAAAAGTGAAAATAGTATATTATGTAACTAGTGAATAAAGGACGGTTTTAAAGCGAGGGCCATAGATGAATCACGAACAAGTGAAGGATTCTATCAACTGAATCGCGACCGTAGGGAGTGATTCATGATGATTGAATCACGAGCATAGCGAGTGATTCAAGTGTTAGAATCCTGAGCGACGCGAGTGATTCATGGCCCTCGATATAAATCCGTTTTATTCAAGATTTGCATACTATATTTTATACCATGACTACGAGAAAAAGAAAGATTTAAGCGAAAAGCACAAGGAATAATAATAAATAAATGTTTTATTACCTTAAAAATTTACAAAAAATGTTAAAACTCAGGGTTTCTCATTTTTTGTAAATTGAAGCTGAGCTAGGTAACAGCATCTGTGTTTCAGGGGCCAGTGACCACCTCCGTTACGTTACATACTTATAATTAATTAAACACCAATACAATTAGTATTAGAATTACAATACAAATAAGTATTCACTAAACATCCCAGACTAAAATCAAAATCATGAAAATCATTATTGAAATCCTAAATATTAACAAACTGAAAATTAAATCGATGAAGAAGTTTGAAAGTCGAATATTCTTTGCACAAGGAGTTTGTATCGAGTATTTTAAGCGCAAGGATGTTGTATAGCATTGAGATGGACGTCGAATATATATTGGTGTGTTCTAAATTCAAACACTAAAACAGTGAGAAAAAGTGTTTTTTATTCACTGTTTTCAGTGAATAAAATAAGCTTTTTAGAGGGGGAATGGTATAAACTAAATTGTATTTATATTTAATAAAAAAACACTCAAAATACAAAAAATAACACTTTTAATTTGATCGCACCTATCTCCGTTCTCAAACTCACAAAACAAACGCTCAAATATCAAGACTGTTTCATCCAACACGTTCACCTGTGACACTGCACGATGTAAAAGGAAAACTAAAAGCTTATAGACACGACGTCCGTAACTGAAGGAATTTGCAGCAGCTTTGAAACGAGCTCCCTCGGTGTCCTGTCGTACTGGTACCTAGGAATGATTGAGTGTAGATTTATAGTGCAAAGTGACGGTAGTTTATTGAGATTGGTTTGTGAATTTGAAGCATGTGTGCGTGCGTGTTTGTTTATGGAATATTTGTTGCAGCTATGAAACGCGTTCCCTCGTTATCCTAAAGTCCTAGTACTCGGGCATGATAGAGTATAGATTTATTATGCGAAGTGTGACGGTGATTAATTGAAAAACGTTTCAAGGCATTGAAGGTGCGTTATAAAATGGGAATATTAATCAAGGGATATTTGCAGCTGCTTTAAAACGAGTTTCCTCCCTGTTCATGACCTCTGTTTGATGGTAGAGTATAATAATATCATCATATCAGCCGAAAGACGTCCACTGCTGGACATAGGCCTCCCCCAAGCGTCACCACATTGACCGGTCCCGTGCGTCCCGCAACCAGCGGATTCCTGCAACCTTCACCAGGTCATCGGTCCACCTGGTGGGAGGCCTTCCAACGCAACGTCTTCCGGTTCGCGGTCGCCACTCCAGAACCTTTCTGCCCCATCGGCCATCCGTTCTGCGAGCAATGTGCCCTGCCCACTGCCACTTAAGTTTGGCAATTCTTCGGGCTATGTCGGTAACCCTGGTTCTCTTACGGATCTCAACATTTCTGATTCGATCACGCAAGGAAACGCCGAGCATAGCCCTCTCCATTGCCCTTTGAGTGACCATAAGCTTTCTGTTGAGGTCCATTGTAAGCGACCACGTCTCAGAGCCATATGTCATCACTGGCAACACACACTAGTCATAGACTTTTGTCTTGAGACACTGTGGTAAGTTGGACGAGAAGACACATAATAATATAATAAATACATATTAATAATGAATAAATTTATTTACAAATATACAATTTTCACATTTCTAAATTCAATTTACAAGTAAAAATATAATCCTTATGAAAATTGCATACATTACAGATTGTTGAGTATAGATTTATAGTGCAAATAGTTGGTAGTTTATTGAGAACTAGCTTCTGCCAGCGGCTTCGTCCGCGTGGAATATATTTTATCATCCCAAGGGAACATTTTACCAGGATGAAAAGTAGCTTATGTGCTAGATTATATTCTATCTCCGTGTCAAATTTTATCAAGATCCGTTCAACCGTTCTGTCGTGATTGACTAACAAACATACATATCCATCCATCCAAACTTCCGCATTGATAATTTTAGTAAGATGTAAGACGAATAAAGGGATTCTTGAGCTTACTATTTTAAAATGAAATGTTAAATGAAGTATAGGGCAACTCTTTTTTTTTCTGTTAGTTTAGTTTCATTTAGTGATTCATTTAGTGATGTATTCATGAAAAAATAAATAGTAATTATTATTAATTAAATGCCAGTGTTTTTTGAAGCGATTTCAACAAAGATGTTTCAATAAAAATGAAGTTTGTTTAAATACCTTATTACTTCTCATAATTATCCATTAGAAATAAAATAAGGAAAAACTCACTGAAATTAAAAACTTCTTGTTCATTTAACAACATAAAAAACACCGATTCAAGGATCAACAAGAGATTTACGATCGCTCAAGGCAGCATCTTTTGATTCCCAGGAAATAGGGTCTCCTACAAAGTTTATCTCAACAATTTCGTCACAAAAGCCCGAGATCTTCTAGGTATAAACAAGCTGTTCAAGCTCTTTAGTTCGTCTTAATGTATTTCCTTTGTGTCTAGAATCTAGCGGGGAGAAACGTTGTCCGGTGATTGATTTAAACGTTTTAGTTTTCAGGGCTGTTTACACTGTTTATTGAAGTGGCTTGGTTTTTATAAAGATTTAAACACGATTTACTTTAAAATATTACAAACAGCCCAGAGGTTGGCATTTTATCAACGAAAGCGTTGCGATAGCAACTGCAAAAAATATATAGTATTTCTAATCGCTATTGACATGTAACAAGACCGTCGCCAACGCTGATATTCGTAGAATGACACTTTGTTTTTTTATTATTCATAGACTCGCGCTTGTGAACTTTTTTTTTTGATGGTTAGTGCGATGATCTTGTCGATAGTGAAGCATGCTTGCATTATTGGCATTTTTGTCTGTTTGTCTGTTTATTTGTGCACGCATCACGTGAAATGTACGAAACTAATGTAAATAACTTTTATACATAAACATTTTGTGTAACTTGAAGAATTACTTAGTTTTTGTTTCATCGAAATCGGTTTACTCTATCAAAAGTTAGATTCATTTAAAGTGTTCAAGAAGTAAAATTATCACAACACACGTAATTCAGATACTCGGAGAGTTGAACTCGATACTCGATAGATGGCGTTGTGCATTTGTAGTCATTTTCTGAATGGCGATGTTAAAATTCTCCGCGAAAGAATGATGACTATAGAAAAAAAATTGGTAGGTAGGTAAGTAGGGTAGGCAGGAAGGTAAGTAGGGCAGGGTTGGAATTATTGGTTAGATGACGGAAGCGAAGCCGCGGGCACATCTAGTTATAGCAATAAGTTTCTGAATTTAATTAAAAGTCGAGCCTTAGAATTTGTTGCTGCTCTTTCAGCAATATGTTGAAAACACAATAAATTACTACCAGTGGTATCGGCCGCGACTTACTAGTTGTAGGTCGTGGGTTCGAGCCCAGGCAGGCGCTTTACTTTGTGTAAATTATTTCATCACCACTACTCTCAAAACTGTGAAGGAAAACATCATGAGGAAACCGGCATGCCATAGAACCAAAAATTCGAAGACATGTGACATGTAACGTTCAAAAGTGCCGCTTGGTGGCCTACTTGAAATAAAATATCTTTGTCTCTGTCTTTGTCTTTGAAGTGAGATGGGCCTATATTTCTTCAGTAGGGCATTGTTACCAACATCATCATTTCATTACCTTGAAGTAGAGTACCACCACAACCCTGCACCATGCCTGTGGCGTTTTCCCCTCTAGTATGACGGAATCAAACATCGAGCTTCTGAAGGGCTTTAAGTACTTTAACCACTGCCTCCAGGAGTTAATTTATTTATTATAATTTATTTAAAAAAATAAAGCTATAATTTTCATACCACACTCTTATGTTTAAAGAGAGTCCTCCTCAGAAAGGGTTGGCAAACGGTCCGTTTCGTATTAGAGCGCGTTGGCGGGTTGAGCAAACATGCTAGCTCGCAGGTTTACACCATGCTCCCTTCCGGTTAAAAACACAATCTTTAGAGCCCTCTGCACCTCCTTCTACACGTGCAGCTTTTGGGTTAGGTAAAAGTTATACGCAAAGATCGTACAACGCTTTTCGTTTGCAGCACAGACAAGTACGCTGCTTTTTTGTCATTCTATGGCGACTTACAAGTTGTAGGTCATGGGTTCGAGCCCAGGCAGGTGCTTTACTTTGTGTAAATTATTTCATCACCACTGCTCTCAAAACTGTGAAGGAAAACATCATGAGGAAACCGGCATGCCATAGAACCAAAAATTCGAAGACATGTGACATCCACCAACCCGCACTGGGCCCGCGTGGTTGATTACGGCCCAATCCCTCTCATAGAGAGGAGGCCTGTGTCCCAGCAGTGGGAATATTAATAGGTATGTGATAATGTGACAATAAATTAAACACTAAGATTTGAGGATATCGTGTTTCTTTAAAATCTAGTCTCTGTTATTACTAGGCACTGTCAGATACTTCCAGAGACTAGGTTAAGTATATAGACAATAGGAACAAAAGGAAAATGCATTTTCTACAAAATGTGTCGTAAAATATTTTCAAAGCTAAATTGAATTTTGTATCGCAACGAAACAATGTAGAGGAGTTTGATTCGATTTTGTATTTGCGTCCGAATAATATTTAATAGAAAATTCTACCATTGAAAAGTAATCCGTTTTATTTTTGGTACTTGTTTGCTATTTGTTATTATTGTTGTTAGTAGGATTACAAAATTTTAATGTTTTAACAAATTTTGTTTATTATTTATTTGATTGTTTCATGCATTTTAAAACACCGATTGGCCGGGTATTTTGTCTACAGGGCCACTGAAATAATATAGTTACAGGAGATGTTTTGTTATAAAATTTTGATCGTTACAGTTTTTTATTTCCTCATGGTTTTCTGAAATATCATGCTCAAATCCAAATCAAAAAAGATCTTACTAATCCACAAGCACACAGAATTTAATTTAGCAAAAAAAAAAATTATTACAATGGGCCTTCATATTACCATCATGAAAATTGTATTGAAAAGAAATTAAATTGGCAAGACCAAAAGATAGTGATCATGAAAATGGGAATACCCATAATTATTCAGTCAAAAGTCAGAGATAGATTAAATTTTCTTCAATTTCAAGTGTAATGGATGAAAAGATCGCCGAAGATACTACCAAGGGATACAAAGCATGGCGACGTTGATAGATCGGTCCTATCGATAATGTAGCGACCGTTATTTATCAATCGTCTGCACTGCAGCTAAAATGATTACAACTGTCGAATGAAAATGAAGAAGAAAAATCGGCTTGCTTTAATTTTCGATATTCAAAAAAGATCTTATTTTTTTTTAACGGCATGACATCACACGTCACCTCATCAGCCTATTAATGTTCCGACTGCTGGGACACAGGCCTCCTTTCTGTGGCCCAGTGCGGGTTGGTGGATGTCACATGTCTTCGAATTTTTGGTTCTAGGACATGCCGGTTTCCTCACGATGTTTTCCTTCACCGTTTTGAGAGCAGTGGTGATGAAATAATTTACACAAAGTAAAGCACCTGCCTGGGCTCGAACCCATGACCTACAACTTGTAAGTCGCCATAGAATGACAAAAAAGCAGCGTACTTGTCTGTGCTGCAAACGAAAAGCGTTGTACGATCTTTGCGTATAACTTTTACCTAACCCAAAAGCTGCACGTGTAGAAGGAGGTGCAGAGGGCTCTAAAGATTGTGTTTTTAACCGGAAGGGAGCATGGTGTAAACCTGCGAGCTAGCATGTTTGCTCAACCCGCCAACGCGCTCTAATACGAAACGGACCGTTTGCCAACCCTTTCTGAGGAGGACTCTCTTTAAACATAAGAGTGTGGTATGAAAATTATAGCTTTATTTTTTTAAATAAATTATAATAAATAAATTAACTCCTGGAGGCAGTGGTTAAAGTACTTAAAGCCCTTCAGAAGCTCGATGTTTGATTCCGTCATACTAGAGGGGAAAACGCCACAGGCATGGTGCAGGGTTGTGGTGGTACTCTACTTCAAGGTAATGAAATGATGATGATGGTAACAATGCCCTACTGAAGAAATATAGGCCCATCTCACTTCAAAGACAAAGACAGAGACAAAGATATTTTATTTCAAGTAGGCCACCAAGCGGCACTTTTGAACGTTAGGTACATTAAAATTTACAAGTTATAAAAGTTGATTCTACCGTGCATTCGGAAAGTAGCTTGTTATGGAGAAGAATGCACAAGAAACTCCATACTTACTCTTTTAAAGAAAATGTTTTTTTACAATATTTAGTTACATAAGTACATACATTAATAAATTCACATATGTGAGGAAAATGCACCCAGAATAGCACTACACACTATACTACGTATAGGCATAAAGTAATAAAAGTACTCACACATGTACTGTGCAGTTATATAATAGATGCTAGAAAAGCATTAACATCCGAAGCAGTTAAGTTATGACCAATCCCAACTGACGGCGTCCGTTCACAAACATGACGCATGAATGGCACCACCCAGCTCAACCATAATGAAGGGAACCGGATGATCCAACACACGCGCCACCATCAGAGAGACATTTGAGAGAGCATGATACACTCAACTGCCAGGGCACACACAAGTCAACGAACGACACACAGGTACAGTAAATGTTAGATTTACAGTCGGGTACATGGTACTTACACACGTACCGTGCAGTTATACAATACTAAGGAAATTGAGTTTATACAATACAAATATATTCATTCAGTCTACAGCAGTTCCAACAATACTTCAAAACAATAATGTTCTGCATATCACTTGTTTTTGCGCCCTAGTGGATGTTGAGCAGGAATAGCATTTAGCCAAGAATTTTTATCAGTGATGTAATCCCCCAACTTATAATATGCCAGCCTGCATAGTGTGCCAGCCTGCATAGTGTGCTTCTTAACCATATTTACAAGCTGTTTTCAAGAGTCATCACGAATCGTCTCGTGCTTAGGTTTGACGATTTCCAGCCTCCCGAACAAGCCGGATTCCGTAAAGGCTTCAGCACCGAAGACCACATACATACGTTGTGGCAGGTTAAACAGAAGACCAAAGTACAACCTGCCTCTCTGCTTAGCGTTTGTGGACTACGGTAATCCCTTCGATTCGATCGAGACTTGGGCTGTACTGCAGTCTCTCCAACGGAGCCAAATCGACTGCCTGTACATCGAAGTGTTGAAGTGTTTGTACAAAAACACCACCATAACGGTTCGACTTCAAGATCAGACCTTGAAACTTAACCTTCTGCAGCGAGGTGTGAGACAGGGAGAGGTCATATCACCGAAGCTGTTTACCGCTGCACTGGAAGATGTCTTCAAGGTTCTGGACTGGAGAGTGCTAGGCATCAACGTCAATGGCGAGTACATCACCCACTTTTTGTTTGCCGATGTTACAGTGGTCATGGCTGAGACCATGGTAGACCTCAGGAGAGCTTCCGAAAGAGTGGTTCTTAAGATGAACATGGACAAAACCAAGGTGTTGTCGGAGGCCCATGTTGCACCCACTCCTATCAAGGTCGGAGACTCACATTGGGAGTTATGGACTCCAATTAGGTGGGGCCAACTTCGAGAAATAGGTCAACCGTCGAATCCGAGGCGGCAGGGGAGCGTTCTGGAATTTGCGCGGTATCTTCTCGCCTAATGTGCCTCGCCACAGTGTCTCAAGACGAAAGTCTATGACCAGTGTGTGTTGCCAGTGATAACCTATGCCTCTGAGACGTGGTCGCTCACAATGGGCCTCATCAGAAAGTTTACAGTCACCCAAAGGGCAATGGAGAGGGCTAAGCTCGGCGTTTCCTTGCGTGATCGAATCAGAAATGTAGAGATCCGCAAGAGAACCAGGGTTACCGACATAGCCCGAAGAATTGCCAAACTTAAGTGGAAGTGGGCAGGGCACATTGTTCGCAGAACGGATGGCCGATGGGGCAGAAAAGTTCCGGAGTGGCGACCGCGAAGCGAAAGACGTTGCGTTGGAAGGCCTCCCACCAGATGGACCGATGCGATGGCCTAGTGAAGTTTACAGTCACCCAAAGGGCAATGGAGAGGGCTAAGCTCGGCGTTTCCTTGCGTGATCGAATCAGAAATGTAGAGATCCGTAAGAGAACCAGGGTTACCGACATAGCCCGAAAAATTGCCAACTTAAGTGGCAGTGGGAAGGGCACATTGCTTGCAGAACGGATGGCCGATGGGGTTCTGGAGTGGCGAACGCGAACCGGAAGACGCTGCGTCGGAAGGCTTCCCACCAGTTGGACCGATGACCTGGTGAAGGTTGCGGGATCCGCTGGATGCGGAACGCCCGGGACCGGTCAATGTGGTGACGCTTGTTGGGGTAGGCCTATGTCCAGCAGTGGACGTCTTTCGGCTGATATTTTGATGGTTAAATAAATTTATCTCAATTAGCATATTAGCCAGTCTATTAAAGATTTATTTTAGTCTCGTTAACTCATAGAATAAATATTTAACTGTTTATTTAACTTTTTATAGATGGAAGCGGATTGTCTGGTGAACTGCCTTTTCGCATATGAGGTTTTAACCCAGACTTCTGGAGCAACATGATATTTTTCCGTTTTTGTTGAGACTAGAAAGATAGGGGAGGGCTTTTTGTAATTTTAAAGTTGCATGGAGTACATACATACAATTTTATGACTGTAAGAAGGCCACTTACTGAGTTTTTTTTTATCTTTGAAATAACAATATTATTACTCTGAAACTCTTAAAACTAGTATATTTATCAATCTACTATTCAAAAATTGTCTAACATTTTATTAGCAATACCACTCGCCCAAATTTTTACTATGACTAACAATTTTATATTAACTACTGTACTATTTTCGCTGTATTGAAACTGTTCTGGGAAATATGGCAAAGATTGTCATGATAATTATTTCACAGCAGCAAAAAATTACCACTAGGTGTCAATCGACGTATTGAACTAGTCATACCAATTATTCAGTATCACCACAGAATGTATCACTGAATATCAAGTTAATCTAGCACTCAAGGTTTGAACTAAAACAGGAGCAATATCGTCCACAATGGTTGCAAAGGATTACAATTACGCAGTTGACAGGTCACGCATCGTGGTCACTCTAATAGGCTGATGCTAGCCGATGTAACGCGGGCATGAAATTGTGTGATCTACGGCGTGTTGTTGAATGGAGGGTATAAGTTTTGAAGAACATTTATTTCCCGGCTGCAAAGAAAGGGTTATATTTTTCGTGCGTATCTTGTTTATGTAGGATTTAGGGCGTGATGACAGAATTTTCTTATTTTCGTTTATTTCAGCTCCCCTAAAACTAATTACATCATTATTTTTAGTAGCGTCTTAATTTTTCCTGTATCTTCGCCACTCACCTTTTTATCTCCACCCTCATTCATTCCATGCTCTCTCAGTCATTCGTTCACCGCAACGTTCCATATTTCTAATAACTTCTTAAATCGATAATGCATTCAGAATTTGAAAAGTCCTACATTTATTTGATGAAGAATGAAGAAGCTTGCTTCAAAAAAAAAGACTCCAAGATTACATTCATTATGATGAAAAGAAGACAAACATTATTTAATTTGAAAAAGTCAACACCTCTGAAAAAATCAAATAATCTGCTCTCATAGAATTGTCTCTTTTTCAATCCAGTATCGAAGATAAAAACCGGCCAAGTACGAGTTGGACTCGCGCACGAAGGGTTAGGTACTTGGTAAACAATTTTCGGTGAAAGTTTACATGGTAATGTACATATTTTTTTTTTTAGTTTTATCATTCTCTTATTTTAGAAGTTACTGATATTAATTATATTATAAACCTCAATGTCATTTTTGAAGACCTATCCATAGATACCCCACACGTATGTGTTTGACGAAAAAATAAATGTTGAGTTTCAGTTCTAAGTATGGGGAACCCCAAAAATGGTAGTTTTGTTTCACAGAATACATCTACTTACCAAGTTTCAACAGCATAGCTCTTATAGTTTCGGAAAAAAGTGGCTGAGACATACGGACGGACAGACGGACAGACAGACAGACAGACATGACGAATCCATAAGGGTTCCGTTTTTTGCCATTTGGCTACGGAACCCTAAAAACACAAACCTCATTTCACTCAACAAAGTAATAACGTCAACATTCTCTCTAGTCTAGGGATTTTTCACTTCTACTACTTAAAGATAATTAAAAACACTCCATTAACAAAAATGCTATATGTTAAACAAAATATATAATGCACAACTTTTGTTTTGTAAAATTTTCCGATGCACACAAATGCATTAAATAAAATACATATTTACTCGGTTGCCGAAAGGGTTAAAATAACCGAAACTTCTCTTCTTACAAAACTGTACCAGGTAGGAGGAGAAAATTTTACACAACTTATATAACATGAACTACGAAGTCTTAGAGCGCAGTTCCTTAATTTAGAAGTTTCTAGAATTTGCAGTTATGAGCTTCTAAATTATGCATAATGTTCTTTCGCTTCCTTGTTTCTGTTCTGAATTGTTTTGATGAAGTGCGAAACTTTAATGTACTTTGTTTTATTGATAACTGAAAAAACTCATACCATTCTGGCTATCCAACAATTTTTTTGAAGACACCGAAAAAATCCTACAAACATGGTTATATCTCGGCAAGTAGTAAATACTCAGCACCTACAACAACGCTCTTACAAAACCGCGAATTGAAAAACATGATCGTGTTTTTGTGTATGATTTTCATCTCCGCAGGAATTTGGTAAGATAGAAAGAATAAAAGCGTGTAAAAAAAAAACTGCTGCATACTGTTCAAAGCCCACTTCTTTGACCTTTCTCGAAACAGTTGGTGGTGTAGAGCATCCAACATTTTAAGCAACATGTAGGTGAAGGGTTGGTCACCTTCACTTGCTTGAAGGTGACCAACACTAGAACGATACACATGAGGAGGCCTGTGTCAGATAGTTCCAAATGCTTGCGTCATTTGCTTGCAGTGATGTTGATGTTCTGTAGTGTTTCAGATCCTTTGACGTTGTGCGAAAAATATAGATCATACCTATGTGAAGACTTCTTTCGCCTTCTAAGGCGCAACACAGAGCAGGTAATTAATGCAACAGACGAAAGGGTGTCAAATAGACAAATATGAATTAAAAAAATATTTTATAAACACGTACTTTACATTCGTGGATTTTTCATTTTCCTTCGATTTTCAAACAACTGCATCATAAAATAACTTTTTCATTACTCATACTCTGAAAGTAGGTCTGAAGTTGCCTGAGGAGCGGGATGAAAGTAATACTTTTCATCCCTAGGGAGAATCGCTTTCAACTGACAGCTGTCAAATTATTTAAAAAAACTAGTTCTTTTTCACATATCTATTGAACCATGTTCCAACTTTCTATACAGCCATTAAGTAAAATTGAAATAACTTAAAGTTAAGTATTGATTAAGGAATATATATATTTTTAAATAACTTTATTATAATTTAGTTTCAACAATTTCTTTAAAATAACTTAGATTTGGGCAAAATATTTACCATTTTTTCAATGATGAAAATAAAAAATAATGGCTGAATAGCTGGCCGGCCACAGAAAAAAAAACAAACAAAATAGGAGGGAAAGCGGTAATTCGATCTTCATTCATTTTTTCGATTTGAAGACTTTTGTTTATACGTATAGTAGAGATTTGTACCTATAAAATGAGTTCGATATGAATTTAACGCCTGATTTTATAAGGGAAGAGGCTAATACCATAAACTTTAAATAAAATTATCTCATCAAAGTTGTTTTTAAATGTAAAATAAAATTTACTCATTTTTTCTTTAGCTAATTCATGTTTTTGTTTTTACTGGTATTTGTATTGAATTTGTAATGAAAAGCACAGTGTTTACCTCGGGTTAAAGACTTATTTAGTCCCTCGAACTATTGGCGCCCTCACTTCGTTCCGGGCGCCAAACCCCGTCTCGGGACTAAATAAGTTACTTTCACCCCTAGGGTAAAAATGTACTATTTAAATTTTATAGCACACTTTTACTTTTTAATTTATTGGCGCTTATGGGCTCATTGGCTTAATGTAGAAAAGTTTTGTCATTGTCTATGAAGGCGCGCGCTGCACAGTCATGCGCATTGAGAATCTAAATCTTCTTCTTCTTTTTTCTTTCTTTTTCTTATTCTTTCTTTCTAAATTGCCTGCCATACCAACCATTTTTCCGTTTCCACTTTTATTTTATTTCAACGGTATGAATGATGATAAAATAGTGTATGCAACGGCATATAATTATCATTGCATAAACTACTATTATCATTGTCCTAAAACTCACTTAGAGCGGGTCGGCTTCCTTCACACAAAATCGAACTTAAAATTTTACTCCACCCAAACTGTGTAATGGCACTCGACATAAGGAAACAGCTCTTCAGACAAACATTATCGAAGCCGAAATTCTCACTGTGTGTGGCTTAGGTGAAACTGTTTTTATGCCGCGCATACTTCAATCCCCAACCACTCTTCCAGTTTAAACGCATAGAATTTGAGGTAGCCGCTAACTTCGCGATGACCATAAATAAGAGTGAGAGCACGCAGAGAGCAGACCCTACAGGACGCTGGTGTTGACCTAAGGTCTTATATTGTTTCCTACGGCCAAACTGTATGTGGCTTGCTCGCGGGTTAGTAATGCCTCAGAGGGAAAAAGCAATCAACGTTATTCGAGTATATATAGATTTTTTTAAGGCACCTTACTTTACTATCTAACCACTTTTTCAAAGTATAATTATTGTTATGTACTAACGTAAATTTATGTCGTCTTTTTTTTTCTTTTTTTATTTGTGATGGGTTTGCTCTTGACTCTAGTCTAGGACAAAGGTGATAGAGACAGAGTCGACGATGGAGTGAGCTTACCCAGAAGAAGCCTGTTCACTCTAACTTTGAAGAGATTCGGGTTGAATGCGTTCGGAAACACTGACGCAGGTAGCGAGTCCATTCATTCGCTGTGCGCATTATGAAGGATGTTTGGAAGCGTTTGGTGCGAATTGGTGGAATGGCAACAAGGTAAGGATGATAACTTGCAGTGCGTCTAGATGTCCGATGGTAGAAGGGGGCTGGTGGGATGAGGTCGTGGAGTTCTTCAGCACACTCACCGAAGTACAGTCTGTAGAAGACCGACAAGCAGGCAACCTTGCGGCGATGAGCCAAGCTGTGAAGCCTGGCACCCGCCAGCTCAACGTCGCCAATGAGCCTCCTGGCTCTGCGTTCCACCGAGTCAAGCGCGGCAAGCTGATATTTAGCTGAGCCATCCCAAAGGTGGCTGCAATACTCCATGCAGGATCGGACTTGCGCTTTGTATAGGGTTAAAAGCTGTCCAGGCGTAAAGTATCGCTTCACTTTATTTAGGATGCCTAGTTTTTTGGCCGCAATTTGGGCTTTGTACTCAATGGAGGCGCCAAAGTTGAGACTGGATGTCAACTCCATGCCTAGGAGCTCGAGCCGATCAGTCACAGGAACAGACGCACCCCGAAAAGTAGGAGTTTGATCGAAAAGACTCCTTTTAGCGGTAAAAAGACACGCCTGTGTTTTGGTGGCATTAAAGGAGACCAGATTGTCATCACCCCACTGGGAGACAAGGCTTAAGGTCAAATCAGTCCGCTCCACCATAGCCTCTCTCAAGGAACGAACTTCATCCACGCTGGTTTTTGCGCTGGACAAGTATCTCTCTGAAACAGTACTGTCATCTGCGTACCCAACAATACCAGGCTGAAAGAGCTCATTGATGTGCAGCAGGAAAAGAGTTGCAGAGAGAACAGACCCCTGAGGAACTCCGGCATCAATAGCCATAAAGTCAGAGGAGCAGCTGTCAATGACTACTCGGATCGACCGTTCACTGAGGAAGTCTGATATCCAGCTACAAAAACCAGCAGGGATGCCATAAGCAGGAAGCTTACTAAGTAGACTCGCGTGCCAGACCCTGTCAAAGGCTTTCGAGACATGAAGCGATACAGCAAGTGCTTCGCCGTGTCTCTCGATGGCTTCGCCCAAGCAGTGCGTGACATACACAAGAAGATCGCCAGTTGATCGTCCCCGGCGAAAGCCATATTGACGGTCACTGAGGAGATTATTGTCTTCAAGGTAGGTCAGCAACTTGTTGTTCAGTACCCTTTCCATAACTTTGCACAGAATGGAGGTAATGGCGATCGGACGGTAATGGGCGGGGTCTGCACGGTTGCCTTTTTTGGGCACTGGTTGCACATTTGCAAGCTTCCAGGATTTCGGCACCGTTCTTTTTACAAGAGAGAGGCGGAACAAGCGTGTCAATACAGGAGACAGTTCAGGCGCACACTGCCTCAGCACTCTCGCTAGGATGCCGTCAGGCCCGCTGGCCTTGTTCACGTATAGACTGGACAATACTCTCCGGACCACTTTAGTGTGCACAGCGATCTCCGGCATCTTAGAGTCACAGTGAGGTACAGTAGGTGGTTGCTTGGAGCCAGCCTCCAGACGCGAATTGCTAGCAAAGAGAGATGCAAATAAATTTGCTTTCTCACTCGCAGAGTGAGCCAGCGACCCATCAGGTTTCAGCATTGGAGGTAAAGTGGGTCGACAGAAATTCGTTTTAACCACTTTAGACAGGGACCAGAACTGTTTACTACCAGGAGGGTGCGATGCCAGCTTGGCCCCAATACGTCCGATATGGTCATAACGTGCCCGACGCAGAACCCGCTTGCAGAACTTGGTGGCAGAATTAAAGGCTCTTTTCCTCGCGCGAACCCTACGTGCTCTTACTTTGCGGTCACGGGCCCCGACCCAGGCTTGGTAGGCAGACTCTTTTCGGGCCTCAGTGTCGGCGCATTCTGCATTATACCAAGGGCGGGATTTGTGACCGAGCGGAATGTCGCAAAATGGAATAAAATACTCCATTCCCTGCCGAATCACATCCGCAACCGCGTCGGCACAGCTGGAGGGGTCACTCGAGGAGAAGCACACATGCCGCCAAGGACAAGACGCAAAAAAGTGCCGCATCTCGTCCCAGTCTGCTGACTCGTATCGCCATACTCGCCTCGTGCCTCTAGGGCTCTCATCTGGAGGTGAGCAAGTTTTTTTTTTTTTTTTTTATCTTATATAGGCTCGCGCTTGACCACCATCTCACCTGATGGTAAGCGATGATGTGGTCGATGATGGAGCACGCTTGCCTAGAAGTAACCTATTCACTCTTGACTTAAAGACCCCCAGGTTGTAGCTATCGGGAAACACAGACTCCGGCAGGGAATTCCACTCCTTAGCTGTACGCATAATAAAAGTATTTTCAAAACGTTTAGTGCGTATGGGTGGGATGTCCACCATGTATCGATGGCGCATCGCCGTACGTCTGGTAGTCCGATGATGAAATGGGCTGGGTGGAATTAGATTATGCAATTCCATCGCACATTCCCCGAAATGTAATCGATAAAAAACCGACAAGCCGGCAACTCGGCGACGATGTTCAAGGCTCTGGAGCTTTGTCTTAACCAATGCTTCATCGCCGATGAGCCTCTTGGCCCGCTTTTCGATCGACTCTAGTGCATCAAGTTGGTATTTGGCAGAGCCGTCCCACAGATGAGAACAGTACTCCATGCATGATCGAACTTGCGCTTGATACAAGCTGAGCAGCTGTTCTGGCGTGAAGTACCTTCTCACCTTTGCAAGGATCCCCAGCTTCTTGGCAGCCAGCTGAGCCTTTGCCTCAATGTAAGGGCCAAAATTGAGAGTCGATGTCAACGTAACGCCAAGCAGCTCAAGATGGTCAGTTATTGGCACGGTCACACTTCGGAAAGTTGGAGCCGGGTGAAATTGACTCTTTTTAGCGGAAAAAAGACACGCCTGGGTTTTAGCAGCATTAAACCTGACCAGATTGGCATCGCCCCATTCGGAGACTGCCTGCAAGGACAGGTTTAAGCGCTCCACCATGGCCTCCCGGAGAGACTGGACCTGAGGCCCGGTAGTACGAGCGTTGGACAAGTATCTCTCAGCAACAGTGCTGTCGTCTGCATACCCAAAGGTACCGGGTTTTAGCAGATCGTTAATGTGCAGCAAGAATAAAGTTGCTGAGAGTACTGAACCCTGAGGGACACCGGCATTAATATCCAAGTGGTCCGACGAGCAGCCATCGATAACCACTCGAATGGACCGATCTCTCAGGAAGTCTGCAATCCAATCACACAGACCACCGGGCAATCCGAATGAAGGAAGCTTACCAATAAGGCTTTCGTGCCAGACCCTATCAAAAGCTTTCGAGATGTCGAGGGAGACGGCAAGCGCTTCCCCATGCCTCTCGATGGCCTCACTCCAGATGTGAATGGCATACGCTAGAAGATCCCCAGTAGACCGATTTCGGCGGAAGCCGTATTGGCGGTCACTCAGGATATCGTTAGGTATGCCAGGAGCTTAATATTGAGTACGCGTTCCATACTCTTACAGAGTATGGAGGTTACAGATATGGGTCTGTAGTTGGCCGGGTCAGCTCGGCTGCCCTTCTTGGGCACGGGCTGTACGTTAGCCTGCTTCCAAGTCGACACGGATTTCACCAGATAGTGGTCAAACGTTCCCCGCGGGGCTGAGACCGACACCGAATGACTGTCCAGATCAGTTGTCAGGAGAAGGTCTAAACAATTGGGTGTATGGCCGTCAACATCCGGTACCCGCGTTGCCATATTCACCAGCTGGGTTAGATCTAGCGATAGAGAAAACTTGCGCGCCTCTAACCCGGCATGGTCAGTTTTCCGGTACGGGTACAACCACTCACTTTATGATGGGCGTTAAAGTAGTCCAGAAAATTAAGCTTCGCAGTTGGGTACCTTTGCTGGGCTATGTCAGCCGACTCCACGAGGCAATTAAAGAGCGCTGTCGTCTCCTGGTCACCGGTGTGCGATCGGTAGACGCCGATGTAGAGAGATTTCTCCACGCCAGTGTCCACAAGTAGCCATATGGCAGAAAATCCCGATTTCTCAAAGCAACGGAGACGACGACAACAAATGTCATCGCGGACGTACACACAGACCCCAACTTGCTTCTTGAACGGGTAACGAGTAACCCGGGTAGTTGAGGTACTCCACGTCCGACGGGGTTGTTATCTTCGTCTCCGTTAGGAAAAACAGGTGCGGCTTCTCGGTCTCAAGGTGGTGGTGGACCGGATCGAGATTAGAGTGCAACCCCCTGATGTTAGTGAGGTGCACTTTTAGTGGGAGGAAGTGCAGCCGTTGTTTCACCATATTCTTCTTTTTTGGCCTACCACCGCTTAAGTGAGATCGTTCAGCCGTACCACAGGCAAGCCTGTGGTGCCGTTACCCGGGATGGACCGCTAGGAGGTAGATCCCATACCCACCCCAAGTCGTCTGTGAAGGGAAATGTTTTTTTTTTGTTTTATTAACTACTAAACTGAAACCCACGTGGATGAAGTCGCGGGCAACTGCTAGTATAAAATAAAAAAGCACTCTGAAGATAAATTAGCAAAGATTCACCAACAAAATACTAAAATCTACATTTTCAATAACGATGGCGCAATAATCCTTAACAGTTTTACTTTTTCAACAAAATTATTACACTGAAACTGAATACAGAATATTTTTTTACAGTTAAATTGGTTTAAAAAGTATTCGACGAGTGCTACAGAATGACACTTCAAATATTTTTACGGCTTTGAGTGCGTGCAATGCAAAAACTATTTTTTCAGGGCATGAGTGATCATTTTCAGCGAAAAAAAAAGCTTTTTAAAATAATGCGCTTTTTCTAGGGTGCGATTTTGTGTCATCACTCATCACATATAATTATGTTCGGGAATTATGTCAAAAATAGATTGTTAAAGCATCAATAATTTATTATTTTTTCAGAGTAGTTTTTATCTGAAAAATTTAACATCAACTTTTCTTATACGTGTAGCTAGTCATGACAGGTAATTCATACGGAAAAACTGATAAGTAGAAAGTTGTAAGCATGATAGGCTGCATGCACTTGAGTCGTTATTGTACCACCTCATCATCTGTAATGGTTGTCGTAACGGTAATCCACTGTAAAGGTCTATCCACACATATCAGGGCCGTGCCCGGGACGTGACAGGACCGGGCCCCGTCAAGGTCTCAAAAAAATATCGGTGCGTACATTTTATATGAACTCGTACACACACGTCCGTGCACGGGCCGTGCACAGACCAGTGACAGAGCTTCAATGCCTGGGCCCAGTCCTGTCACGTCCCGGGCACGGCCCTGATATGTGTGGATAGACCTTTACAGTGTACTTTAATTGTAGTATTTATTTTTTGTGTAGTGTCAGTATGTGCTACTAACTTAGTTTTACTAAGCAGTTTTGAGTCATCGATACTCAAATATAGAGAAATTCTATTCTATACCGATGCTGGAGAATATTTCCATACTGTGGGTATAAACATTCCATGAAGGTATAATGTCTGCACAGTTATAGTGCAAATAAATACAACAGCCTGTATACTCGTAGCAACCATAACGCCTGTCCAAGTCGAAGACACAAGTTCGTTAGCGATTTTATAGACAATGTACAACGTACCTACATGTAGCTATCACCATTATTCTCTTGCCCTTAAGGTTGCCCTAGTCGGCGGCATGAACTATTTTGTGGCCGGGGTAAAAATGCATGCTATCTCATCCGACAACAAGTACGAAAGGGATAGACGCTGTGATGAGCAGTAAGAGGCTAGTGCGCGTACTAATACACACTCATAGTATAAAAATAATAAATGGATGATGATTTAGAACGCAAAGGAGCGCGTGAAATTTCATAAACAGATCCTTGGTAGTATGAGTATCATTAAAAAAACGACTGAAAGTATTTGTGTAAAATAAAATTATTTGCATTTTTTAACTGCTAATCTATCCCTGTATGGTGACTGTTTTGCAATTTTTCTTCTTTTGGTATTTATTGCCGCCCAAAGCTGCGTTGAAATTAGTGTTGCAATATGGAACTTTCGACGCTCATAACTTTCAAATACAGGTTTTTTTACTTTTTTGTTTTCATAGGAGCTTCATTTTATATTTTTAGCTTACACCGTCAAACAGTGGAGTAATCGCCATACTACGTTTGTATGGAAGAATTATTGACTTGGACAACCTTAACCCAATCTATTGGGGTCGGTGCAACATGACTGTCTATTCTTCTGTTTGGATACTTCTCTATTGATCATCTCAGTAATAAACCTTTAAACCGACTCCAAAAAAGAGGTGGTTCTTAAATCGATTGTATTTTTTTATGTGGGAACTTTTAACTGGGTGAACCTATTTTGATGATTCATTTTTATTTGCTGGTGCTTCTCAACCCATTAAAATTTGGTGAAGATCTAATGAAGAAGTTCGGAGATATACAACAGAACTCTTCAATAAACAATGGCAAATCTCTCGGGATTGCTGCAATCGCATGTCTGTTTATTTTTAGGCCGTTTAATAACATAACATCACTAAAGGGGTACGCAGTGTACAGTTCACTTTCACCGATTATGTTCAAGTTTTATGTTATTCGGGTAATCTATTCTGGCATAACTTTGTGCATTATAGGTACCTTACTATAGAACTTGCACATTATTTACCACAACTAAAAAGTGAAAATAAAAGATTTTACAATAAAATACAACCGACTTCCAAAAAAAACAATACAAACTAAAAAAATATATTTCAATTTCGGAAGTTAGTGTCAAAAAACTAAGAAACTAACAGGATGTTCCTGTTAGTTTCTTAGTGTATCGACGATTATCAAAATTAAAGTTATTTTTCACTTGTTGTTTTTCAAGTGTTCTTTTTTTTAGTTCAGAATCATCATCTGCCTAGCCTTTTTTCCAACTATATTGGGGTCGGCTTCCAGTTTTACCGGATTCAGCTAAGTACCAGTGATTTTTTTTACCTTTTTTTTTTGTTTTTTATTTCAGAATAAAGAGCTTATTTTATACATTATATTTTGAGTAAACTATTCACACAATTCGTGGATTCTTAGGATCACCTGCCTGTAGCTAGCTATATACATAGATATATCGAGGGTTCACGAGTTCTTCTTCGTGCATTCATCTAGTTCATACTTAGAGTCATCTCAGGAGTCATACATTTTCTAGCCATATCATCCTTCACACCGTCCATCCATCGTATTTTATCATCATACACAAACACACACTCACAAACTTTCGCATTTATAATATTAGTCGGATTTATAGCGGACATGCTTTTCTGGTAAACTAGTTGTAACCGCAGTTTTACTCGTTTCTTAGTGGAACAGCTTCCTATCGCTCTATGTGTGGAATATACTGTGATATCCACTAGAAGAAAAAGTCATGGTAGTGGAAGGATAACTATTTGGCTTTATTTGGTCTGTGGAAATATGACATAAACCCGTGTGTTTCACAGTTTGTGGGAACCCATTAAAAAAAAAACGCTAACATATATAGCCAAGAAATTTAGATGCTCTATCTTATCCATTCGCAAAGTTTCATCTAAATCTGTTCATCAGTTTATGCGTGATTGAATGATAAACATTCTTACAAACTGTCACATTTTATTTCATTACCAGAGAAGTAGGTTCAGTAGAGATCAGAAGTTTATTTATCTGTTTGATTTTCCTCATTTCTTCAGGAGTGTCATTAGGAACGAAAGCAGAAACGTGTATTTCATTCGGCTTTGCGGCTTACCTGTCGATGTGTTCATTCTCGATTAAGGTTAAATTCCTTCTATAAAGTCTGTTTTTTAAATCAAATTTTTCACCGTAGGTACTTATTATGTCTATATTCAATATTTATTTTTTGGGCATTTTCTTTTATTGAAGTTATTATCTTTATCTTCTATATAAATAAAAAAATAATCGCCAAAATGTATGTAAGTGCATCACTTCAGAACGGCTGCTGCTATTTGGCTAATTCTTTTCTTGTTTTGCTGGCCAGAATACAGAGAAGCTTAAAAAATAGAAACAAAAATGGGCAGGTAGGGTAGGTAACTAGCTACTACCTATGTAGGTAGTAGCTAGGTCGCTAGTATTAAAAATGATGAGATGATGAAATAGTAAATGTCGAGCTGCTGCTATTTGGCTCATTCTTTTCTTGTTTTGCTGGCCAGAATACAGGGAAGCTTGAAAAATAGAAACAAAAATATGTAGGTATGGTAGGTAACTACGAAATATGTAGGTCGCTAGTATTAAAAATGATGAGATGATGAAATAGTAAATGCCTTTGTTTACTTTCTTTAATCTCCCATGAATGATATCGCTAACCTTCATTTACGATTACGATTGTTATTTATCAAAAACTAGATTAGTCTGGACTGGAGCTCTAGAAGTTTATTAAGAAATACGTTTGTGAGATAAGTAGTTAATTTAGTTGACCTTAATTATATCTAGAATTAAATACCTTGACATTTTTGGAAAATCTTTTAGTTAAAACTAGCTCGAATTGAAATGTATTTATTTAAATACATACATAAACTGACGACTTTATCCCATGGACCACCATAGGAAAGTTTATGCAGAAATTACAGTAGGTACACCACCTGCTAAATCCATACATAATAAAACAAATAAACAAATAAAAAAAGACTTTATTGCTGTTACAATATTATTAATACAGCTTAGATTAATCGATGACGATCGGTGTTACTTTCCACAGCTTGTCCTTCGACGAAGGCCTCCTCTAAGAATCTCCACTTCTCTCGATCTTTAGCTATTCTCATCCATTCTGGACCGGCCATACGCTTATGTTCATCATCCCAACGCTTTGTTTGTCGACCTTTGTTTCTCTTTCCGTCCCGAGGGCACCATTCGGTTATTGTTTTTGTCCATTTATCAGATTTTCTCTTAATATGTGTCCTGTCCATCTCCATTTTAGAGTCCTGCATACCATGTTTGGCATTTTTAAATTTTGTTGTGTTTTTGATTTCGTCTAATCTTACTTTATCTCTTCTTTTCACAACAATAAAGGTCAAACCGCAGTACGCGTCAGCGGAGCGACGCGACGCATAACGACCAAATATACTTTGTATGAAATTGTATGAGATAAACCGCACTACGTGGCAGCGGAACTACCCGACGCGACAGTTTATCTCATACAATATATTTTGTCGCGTCGCTCCGCTGACGCGCAGTTACACCTAGTGCGGTCTGACCTTTACACTCCTTTCAATTACGTTTTGACACACATTTACTTTGTTCATTATTTTGTCTGTCAGCGTGTATGACATCCGTAAGTTAAACAAGGAAATATACAATCATGTTGTATTCTTTCCTCTTTTTTTTCTTAGGCATGTCATTGCTCTTCATCTCTTCACTGAGAGACCAATTACCTTGCCGAAGAATCAATCCAAAATTAGGAGCAAGTGATCGCATTCCAATAGATTCACAATAATTTATCACATATACCAACTACAATTATATCCAAGGTCATGATTATGATGCAATGTGTCGGTAGAAGCTGCTCTTGCGGCTTACCATGGTTATGTATCATCTGTTTTAAGCTATGGTCTAATCATGTGGGGTAACTCGACCGATACCGACAGAGTCTTCAAGCTCCAAAAACGCTGCATCCGGGTAATAAACAGAGCATGGTTCTTAGATAGCTCTAAACCACTCTTTCAAAAAGTGAAAATTTTTCCACTGCCCTGCATGTATATTAGAGATATCTGCACTTTTACAAAAACACACATGAATTATTTTAAGCAACATACCGACGTTATACCACGACAGAAAAGGACTAAGTTTCGCAACTTATTATATTAGCCAGCTGCACATAGATATTTATAAGAAAAATGTGTTCAATATGTGTATTATCATTTATAATACGATACCAAACGAATTGAAATTATTGCAGGGTAATGTTTTTAAAACAAAATTGTCAGAGTGGTTACAAAAAAAGTGTTTTTATAGCATTAAGGAATTTTTGGAACATTAAAATATTTGTTCAGTGTATTAATTAGTGTACCTATTGTAAATAAATTTATGACATTTGTATCTAATAATGTGTGATAATAATATGATAATAATGTGTTATAAGAATGTAATAATAATGTACTAACAATATAATAATATTTCTGCATAATGATATTTAAACATAAATAATTTGCACGCTTGCTTGCAGGCAGAATACAATGACTTTAAGACTGTAAGATCTTCCCTTGTAAACTATGTATTTTCTTGCAAATAAACATTTTGAACTTGAATTTGGATACATAAATAAGCCGGTATCATTAGCCGTATGACGTCATAAATCATATAGCAAAAAAAAATAATTGCCAGGTACAAGTTGGAATGGTACACTTCGGTTCTGTAGATACTACAGAAATCATGTCACTCAAACTTGTAAAGAATTATTTGCCTCATTTGTTTCTTTATTGAAACGTCGTGAACAAAGGTACTTTGGCATTCTTTACCAATTTACCAAGACCCTTTGATTTGGACATTTTACTTACAGTAATATTTGCCATGACAACGGCTATAGTTACACCTTTACTGCAGTAACTTGTTGAACTACCTTTTACGTTTCAGAAAGATCGACAGTCGAAGCGTTGAAAGGAAAATTATCACAATATTAATGTGAAATATTTTCAAGCGCATGTTAACGGCTGCAATGTAGATTGGATTGTATTAATTTCAAAGTACAAAATTGAAGTCATATTCAAATTACATTTATTTCAATTAGGCCATTAAACTGCACTTTTAAACAATAAAATAATAATAATTGATTTATATCAGCAGCGAATGACATCACCTGACTTATGTGTAATTACAAGAAACGGGTGTCAACTCTCATTGACCTCTTTTAAATACGGACCCCAAAACATATTTTTAAAAAGTGTCTCTTACCTTATTTTCCCAGCAACTTTATTTTTTTCACCGTACAGCTTGCAAATTACCTTGGGAGGTGAACAGCCGAATTTTACTCATTCACCCGGCGGTAATAATTCATAATCGTGTTAGAGCGTCGACAGCGAAGCGTTGGGGTAAGGACTGAGTGGGGGAAATTAATATTTTCTTTGTTTATTTTGCGTGGAAGCTTGTTAGTGTTGCTGATCATTAAGGAGGAAAATGTTTTGTAAGTATTGAGATTTCGAAACTAAGGGTTTATATGTGATTACTGTGAATTGTCGATTAATTAGATATAGGATAAAATGAAATAGCTGCCACAAAAATAAATTGTATGATGCACCAGGCACAGTTTGAAATGCCGTAGTCATTCATGCTGATTGAGTAGCATTAGCATTTCCACGAATTATCTGCTGTTTCATTTAAAGAAGCAATACCAAACCGATAGAAAACATTGATCCGATACCAACTTAAGTCTTCATATTCAAAAGTGTCAATAAGCGAGAGTGACCCTCGAAAAATCTATATATATTTTATTTCATCTATGAATGTGTATATTTGTAGGGGATAATCCTTTAGAAGTAGTTACTGACAATAATTTCCAATAAACGCAATAATTTCAAAGTAAGTCTTATAACCAATTTTTAAATGGAATGCCTATCAAAATATCTATAGGCCGCCCGCTTAACGGAGACCGTTCCTAAGGTTGCAAGATAGATGTTGACACCCACCAGCGAAATGTCAACTGACCGGTACTACATTACTAAGTCTGTGGCGACACTAAGTCCACCTATTTACATCCAGCTACAGAGAAACCTCAACCCCTAGAAATGTACAAAAAGCGACATCTATGGACAGGAGGATATACTATGACTTATCCATGCGCCGTGTCTGTGACATCAAAGAATTTAGTTTTCTATAGGTATTGATATCAAAACCATGATCGATGTCAATATCATGAGTTTACCCATTTAACAATAATTGTTTACGTTATTGATACAAATTTTGTCATGCGCTAACCAACATCAGCATATTTAGGCAGCACTGCAGAAGAGAGTTGCGGGTTTAGGGGAAGGAGGAATAATAAAAAAAATAGTCATATATTATTATAGATTTAAAAAAAATGGTGCTTATAAGGCGGTCTTTTAAAATAAAGGAGATTCACTTATATACGTAAATTGTTTATTATTCTTATGGTACTAATTAATTCAATTAAGATTAACAAATATTTATTTACTGAAAGTACTGATAATTTAGTTTTGAAGATTTCAAAAGAGAACCAAATTATTGCGGTAGGGTGCGATGAATATTACCTAGCGGTCGCTTGCATGAGCGTCGTCTGTTTTTTTTATTACTAGTTAGAATATCTTAGCAGTTTCATTGATGTCACAGAGACGGCGCGCACGCGGTGCACGTAAACATCGTAGTAAATCCTTCTGTCCATAGATGTCGCTTTTTATACATTTCTAGAGGGTGAGTTTTCTCTGCTGCTGTATGTGCTAATATGTTGTATGAAGTTTTTTATACTAATAATATATATAATATTATAAAGAGGAAAGATTTTTTTGTTTGTTTGTTTGTACCAAATAGGCTCCGAAACTACTGGATCGATTTTAAAACATCTTTCACCAATAGAAAGCTACATTATTCCTGAGTGACATAGGCCATTTTTTAATCCCGAAAATAGGCCCTGTGGGATGGTCCACGGGAGCGAAGCCGCGGGCAACAGCTAGTAATAAATAATTAAATTCCCTCTCCGCTAATCGCTCCTTCCATATCTGTCTTCACCTCAAAAACTTGCACCACGTAAAGTATCGATCAGCGTTTGAGAGGTTGCCCGCTGAATGTGGTTCGTTAGGTCTGTTAGTGTTCAGCGTGAGGAGACCGAGCCACTTGTTTCTTCACCGCACACCCTTTGCCACTGAGGTAATATTGAATCAAATAATATTTGATTAGGGGCCCAGGTGTTCCCGTGTTAGTGTTTTGTTTAGCCTCGGGAAAGTACTTGTATCTTTGTGTTTGTTACGTGGCTTCTTAGTTCTGGTTCGAGTTTTCTTGGTTTCTTTCAGTCATTTTGGTTCGTGAGTTAGAATCATGAGTTCTATGGGAGAGCTGTTCTTATATTCAGAATAAGTATTGTGACTTGTATGACTTAATTTAAATGTTTGTACCGAAAAAAATAAAAAAGGTTGTGCACATTTTTAAATGACAATAGTTTGGCATTTTTTAGCTTTGACCAATATATCTATTGAAAAATTTTAAATGATGATACTTTTTTATGTTCTAGCTAGCTTTTGACAGAGTACATTTTTATCCATCTCTCATCAAATTCCACTAGAAACTACCTCGCAACTAGTAAAAAATCAGTCAAATCGGTTCGCCTATTCAAAAGTTACGCCTGGATAAACGTTTTCAACGGTTTTTAACGAAACTTTTTGAAATATTCAGTACAGTACGCACTACAGACAGTTTTGTGGCACCTACAAATTTTTTGTTTATTTCAATTTGTTTTAGCTGTCTGACACAGAATTCCATTCAAATGATGTTGTGATAATAGTAGTTTTAATCGATATTGCATAATTTGTGTAGATATCATTTTGTAGAATCACATCACATCATCAGCCTATTAATGTTCCCACTGCTGGGACACAGGCCTCCTCTCTGTGAGAGGTATTTTGTAGCATTCATAGTGATTAAATCACTTTTAGGCCAATTGACACAATAATCTACATTTACCGTTTTGTTTTTTTTCTAGATTATGAAGAAAAACAAACTCAATTCTGTGACAACTAAGAAAAAGACGATCAAAGTTGAAGAAAAAGAGGTGGAAAGTACTGAAAACGTTCCTGTAGCAGTTGATTATTTGGATGACGAAGAACAAGGCTTTGGTGGATGGTTAAGGTAATTATAATTTAGTAATTACATGGAAAATTCACTTAGAAGAGATTGATTTTTAAAGAGTCACTTATTTTACAATTTGATTAATAAAATAAAAATACATATAAAATATACATCCATACACATATGTACATAATATAAAAATTCCAAACACACGACAACATTCAAAACATCTTAAAAGTATGAGAATTCATCTTCCAATATCCTGTCTCCGATAAAAATATACTTCGAAGCTGTCATACCTATAATATACATAATATACTCATGATGTTCCAAAAATTAAAGAAATCTCCTATCAGATCCAAACGAGCCTTTAATGTGCCGGCACTTGGAGTAACTCGAAACTCATCCACGCGAATGCTAATGCTTTTGAACGAACGCGTTCGGTTGTGATCGTTTAAAATCGGTTATGGTGGAGAAGTAATTTGCTGCGATTAGATATAAGCACGTTCGAAATATAAATGCAATAATATTTGTAATAAGGTTTTTGAAAGTGCTTATTGTTATTATAATATCGAATATATTCGTTATTTGCCACCCTTGTGAATGTTTAGTTAATTTAACGCTTTCTACAATTCACAATATTATTGGTAATGGTAATATTATAAACAATTCCAATTCAAAAATTATAATTCAATATCAAAACAAAAGGCAGCTTGTTATTCAAAAATAAATTCCTTTTATAATAATTCAGTAATATTCTAAATGTAATCGTTGCTAAAATATTTGAAATCTTTGGCAAGGTTGAGAAAATAATTAGGGTAAATTGTTTGAATACATTTCCAAATCACAAAATCATAATAACAATTTCTAAGAAATTGAAGCAAGGTTCGGGAGATCAGAAACATGATTTCAAGGATCCGCTTTTGTGGCAAAAACCCTATGAGAGCTGAACAATATCACGAAAGATCCAATATCGTATCTATCAACCAAGTCCTCAATCAGATCAAGAATCCGATTTCGCCAAATGACTCAATAAAGGGTCCATACAAAAGTTTTTATTCGCTATTGAAGATTCTAACGGTACTTTTACGATTGACTTGCCATTTTCAGATCATCAGACGGCTTGGAGACTATGAAACTGTTTGTGATAGCAAATAGTATTGTGATGTTGACGACCATCGTGTACCCACACGCTCATGCAGTCTTCGAAATCGTTTCCGACATGATTTATGGTACCGACATTACATTCGACGATTGAATTGATTACGTTAACCATTTACACAAGAATCGAGGTATCTATCTGTAGGTCTGTATCATCGGATCTGCGTATTCTTTAGTATTCAGAATTTATATATTTATGGAATATATTTGAATGATAAATTTTCGGCGCTGTCTGTAAGTTTTGTATTATATTTATCTTGATTCTAACCACTGTATGCATAGTCGAGTCTACAGTTTAGTTTATATTCAAGTACGTTTTTGCTAAGTTTGTATTAACTTTGTACTGCTCATATTTAATTTAAACTCAGACACGTGGTGTGTAAAATATATAAAACTGTTACAACTGCAATTTTCTCTGTATTTTACAACATTTAGCTACTTTTAGCATATTGCAAAAAAACTTTTGTCTAATAAATTGAATTTCTTTGTGCGCTCACTACTTTCTTTTTTCTTGCGTTTAATTTTAAGTGTGCGATAATTTCTCAGTTAAAACGTTTAGGTAAGAGAAGTTTGTAATTGTATTATAAAATATTATTCTAGGTCGCTCCTGTGAAAAGGATGACATTATCCACATAAATTAAATAAGTCTCTTGATATAATTTCCAGTGAAATAAATAAAAAATAAATAAATACTCCTTATTAAATAAGTGTTATTTAGGTATATGTTAAGAGTTTAAGTCATTATGAAGGATGTCTAGATAAATTCATAACACAGTGTGATTTGTTAATAACCTTTCTAGATTTAATTTACAATTTTATTTCTGTTAGAGGACTGTATTTGACAGTAAGTTTCAATATATTATTGTAGTATAGTAAAATACTATACATAAATATCTATTCTTCTTTTTTTGTAAATATGATTGGTCTATTATTTCGTTTGATATTTTCTCTAAGCGTAGTTGTATGGTATTCAATAAATGTTTGGAATATGATATCAGATTATTTTAACAAAGAATTCCATAGGTTACTGAACAACAATGAAACTACGAGTATTGTGGATGATTTTATAGAAATAGACCAATATGACCATGAAGAATTGTAATTTGTATGTTATGACCTAAAATATTGTAGTTTGTTAATATGAAATAGAAAATCGATTTATTTTATTTCTTTTCTTGCACTAGCTTTTTTTATTTCCCTTTTAGGGTTCGGTACCCAAAGGGTAAAAACGGAACCCTATTACTAAGACTCCGTAGTCCGTCTGTCTGTATGTCTGTCTTTCACCAGGCTGTGTCTCATGAACCGCGACTGAGGACCTTGGTGCAAGGACTGACAGTCATTCCTCCTAACTTTTGACCAGTTCAGTGACTACTTGGCCATTCCGATCATCGGTGGTCCCGGTTTTGGACGACAGATTTTTCGTAATGAGACGGATTTTGTTATACAAGTCTCTGGACTCATATCTGTCTGCATAATACTCAATTATGGCCTTGTCCACATTTGCGCTGTATATGTGCCGACATTTTATTGAGAGCCTTGATATCGGCTCCTGCTGCTTTCATCTTCTACGACTAGCTTGAAGGTGCCATCAACCTACCCTATCTACCTACCATTGTTTTTCTAGGGTCATTCTTCCGCGATGAATCGTAACACTGGCATTCAGAAAATAACGTCAAATGCACAACGCCATCTATCGAATATGGAGTTCAACTGTCCGAGTATCTTAATTGCGTGTTATGATATTTTAATTCTTGAACATTTTAAATTCATATATCTTTTGATATAGTGAACCGATTGCGATGAAATAAAACTAAGTAATAGTTCAAGTTATGCACAATTTTATCTACATTTGTTTCACCTATAACTTCTTCTTCTTCTCCAGTCGTTTCCTCATTACTGAGGATCGTGGTCACGGGACCCCTTTAAGCGGACAATCTGCCTCCATCGACTCAGGTCCAAAGTTGCCATCACCACCTGCTGGAATTTGCTTGAGGACGTAGCTTCCTTCACTTGGTCTGACCATCGCGTTGGCGACCGGCCTCGTGCCCTCTTTCCTTCGGTATTGCCAACAATGACCAGCTTATCAAGGCTGTTATCTCCTCTTCGCATTATGTGGCCACCACCAACACTAATAACAGACAAACAGAAAAAAAACAAAACGCCTGGAAATGTGTTCTGTTGGTTCTCATTTAACACCCTGACTATTTTCTTGGAAATATTTTCAATGTACAAAAATAAAGAAATAAAAAAATATAACCTAAACTATTAAAAATATGTACAAAAACGACTTTTCTACAGATTCATTATATGTATTGATTGATTGATTGGTATTGATGATTGATAATATTGACTACAAATTTTAATATTAAACAATGCTCGTAATTTACATAGCACACCAAAGATAGCTCTTGCATGTTACTAGATCATGCTTATTTTCATAATATATTTCAAAAAACAAAATGTAAATATAACACAACGATTATCAGGAAAACTCCCGTATCTAAAACTGATTTATTACTTTTGGTCATGCAAAATTACAATTCTAAGCACGAAATGATGGTTTTGTAATGTATGTGGAATTACGCTGAATAATTTATCATTCTTCTTATTGCAATTGTAGAATGTATTCGGTACGTTTATTAGGTATACTTTTTAATCAGGAACCATTTGGGTGAAAAATCTATAGTAAAATTATGCATTAGCTAGCTCGCGTTCGGAGTTGATATACCTACTAGTCTACTTACATATTATAAATTCACGCTTTTTTTCTCACGGGGTGTCAGAAACTACAGAACGATACCAGTAGGTTACGATCTCTATACTAGTTTTGCTTCGTCGTCCCTTCGTGTAGATATTTACAGGACGGACCGTCATAACAATCAAATTGGTTTCACTATGGGAAAATCTACCGTAGACGCGGCCCTTACTGTTAGGAAAATAATGAAAACATCAGTTGTGTAAGAGCGATGTGTGGTCTTAAGCCCATAGATAGTTGCAAACTTATGTTTAGGATTCTGAAAATTCTTTCTTCTCCATCGATTATATTATGGAAATGTCAATTTTTGTAAAAACAAATGCACACTTGTACTCTATGGTCTCGGACACCGGGAAAGGCCCCGTGAGAAGCTCTTCTCTTCTATCTACTCTCATGTCGTAATATTCGAATTATAAACTTCAAAACGAGTTTATATTGACATACTTTATAAACACAATACCAAAATTCGAAAATAGAATCTCATTATAACACTATTTCTCTAACAAAATAATGCTATAATACAATTTTTTTCTATTACGATACAGGACAAATCCAAGAAGTTAATCACTAAGGAGATTCCATCAATTTTTTTTTTGTAATGCCATTTTAGTACCTATTATAAAAAAAAATTGATTCCAATTTTAAATTGTCAGTGACAATGCCCGCTTTAGGCTTAGCACGCACTGCGATTTTTATTCGCGCGAATTTTGTCTCTTTCTACCTGTTCATAGAGCTCAAAATATTCGCGCGAATTAAATTCGGGCCGCGGTGCGGTGGATTCTGTTGCAAAATACGGATTTCATGCGGTATTATTGCCGCACGATTTTTTTTTCCGCAATGCGAGCAGCTTCATGCAATTCTATAGGTCGCAGAATGGGCGGAAAAAAATGGTGCGAATAAATATTGCAGTGCGTATGCTAAGCCTTAGCGCATGCGCAGATAATGCGGTGATGTGCTGGGTTTTGGCGCCATTCTTACGTTTTGCAGGTTCGCTGTACTGTATTTCATGAGTTTTTAAATTCTTGCTTAAAATGTCTGATATTAGTGAATGTGAAGAAAATTTGACTCCGCCAAACATTTTATATGCGGCGAAGGAATTTACTCATAATCTCTTACCAGCAAAGTCGAGATTATAATATGATGCACGACTTTATGGCATGGAAAATGCAAAAAATAAAGATATTAAGTAGGTTCAATCCCAAAATGTATGAGTGTAGTTAAAGTAGTGTATAAAACTACACATAACTAGGTATTAAAACATTCGTGTGAATACTATTAAAAACCTCGCCTACGGCTCGGTTTTTAAACACACACTCATGTTTTAATACCCCTTATTATGCAACAGTATCAAACTAGTATTATCTACACTCACAACGTAATTTTCCAAATATGAATTAAAAAAATATAGCATAAACACGTACTTTATATTCGTAGATAGGCAAAATTAAAAAAATACTATACAGTGCAACATTTTCCTCCGATTTTCAAACAACTGCATCATGAAATATTTTTTTTATTTTTATAGCACACTTTTACTTTTTAATTTATTGGCGCTTATGGGCTCATCAGGTCATATACATATTAGTCTATGGTCATAGTGCAATGAGAATCTAAATTGCCCGCTATACCGCATAGTTTTTTCGTTTCCACTATTATTATTTTTCAACTGTATGAGTGAAGATAAAATAGTGTATGCAAAAACATATAATTAGGTATAAAAACACTCACGTGTTAATATTATAACATAAACTCACGCTCGTGTTTTAATAACCCCTATTATATAACCATTGCATAAACTACTATTAAATGTCGGTGGCTTTAAAACAACTGTATTGAAAAAAAAGTTTCATTTGTATGGGACCGTTCATATTTAATAAATTACCTGATCATATAAAAACTAACATATTTCTTCATTTCAAAAAAAGCTGCATGATTTTTTACTGGAGAAATGTTATTATTCGATTAATGACTTTTTAAATGATAGATTATAGACCTTGACAATTTGTTAATTAAATTATTATATTTCAACTATTTTGATTTTTTTGTACTTGACGATGATGATTTCATTAATGACATTTTGACTGTATTAATAGTATTCGACAGATTTGCTGTTCTGATTTTATTTTATCTGTTTGACTGTATATTTTTTATTATGTTTCTTTTTTACCATGTTTCTGTTGATTGCAATTTTGCCTTTTGTTTGAATATTTTTTTAATCCATTTTCTATTTGACTGTTTTGTTTTTTTATTCTGACATATTTATCTGTTTGACTTTGTTTGATTAATTGTTTTTTATTTTGTTTTATTTAATTAACTATAATTTTGCATTTGGCTCACCTTTTCATCCCACGATCTTATTATAAACACCTACATTCTATTGAATAAATGATTTGATTTGATAAGTACGTAATTTTGACTGTTCTTGATATTTCTGGGGCTTATGATAACGCTTGGTGGCCATTGCTATTACTTAAAATGAAAACTCAGGGCTGCTATAGAAATACATATAATCTGGTTTACTCTTACTTTTTAAATCCATCTTCCATCTTTTTCTTGTTTCTCCTTAACATTATTTATATGTATGTATGTATCTAAGTATATATTTATCTTAAATTGTTTTATTTATATTACTTTTATCTCTGCACCACCCTAAGGTCGACTGGTAGAAAATGCCTAAGGCATTAAGTCCGCCTTTGTACTTGTGCATAAAGTTTTATAAATAAATAAATAAATAAATGGTTCCGCGAAACTCAAACTTGGCCATCATTCCGTATCGAAGTCTCTTACCATGGGATGTGTTCAGAGTTCAATTATTATTATACGGAAAAAGCAAAAAAAAACTTCAATGCCTTAACGACTATCTAAATGTACGTGGAGGTCTGTCTTTTTTAACTTTAAAGACTATTTTTGTGGCTACTTACTTGGGTTGTATGTGCTACGGGGCACCTGTTGAGGCCGATAGGGTGCCACACCATAGGGGGCGGTACGAAGTAAATTACTTCAAAGTCAGCGTTTAGCTTTGATATTTTTATGCAAAGCGTACAGGACGGTTACCTTACTGGTACTTGCTGGCGTACTGCCGGTCGATCTTGAAGTGCAGCGACCTGCTGCAATGTACTATTCTGCAAGCGAGACCATGGACGCGGACTTTTTAACGCAGAGTGACCGTGTTAAAATCTCTACTGCAAGCGAGACCATGGACGCGGACTTTTTAACGCAGAGTGACCGTGTTAAAATCTCTAGATTATTTAAACCACAGACTGACGTCTGGGAAGAACATTTATCCGAATGGCAATGTAAGTGGAATACTTACATCAAGGACCGACACCTCCACCAATTCTTTCCATCCGTTCGTGAGCGCATGGCCAGGACGTGGCTGGAGGTGGATCACTGTGTTGCCCAATTTCTCTCAGTGTTCTAAATCTGTTTGCGAATATGTACAATCTGCACATTATATCTTATGGGAGTGTATTTTTTGGCAGAATGAACGCAATATTATATTGGATAATGTACAGGCTGCATCCGGAGTTATTTATTATATGGACCTTGTGGAAACTAGAATACTGGAATCGTATACGAATACGTTAATACTGGAATCAAATATAAAAGGTCACAATGTTAGGATCCATTAATATTAATCCTAATTATTATCCGTGGTGCAACTGCAACTGGACTTATCCCAATTGTAAACGACCCTTTGTACCTATTGGCCTTGTTTGTTCTGTCTCCTGCTTGGTATGGAGGGAAGTGGAAATTATGTTTTTGTTTTCCTTTATTCTTTTCTAATTATTTTGGTTCCGGGATCCAAATTGAATTAAAAAAGAGTTAAATTCACTCTCCGGGACTTCGTGGAGCTTCATTGCCTCTTCTTGCGCTTTTCTGGTGATCGCCTCTGTTGGTTCTGGCTAACAGGCGTTGCAGTGGTTTGGAAATAGTGCGATGGGATTGTCTTTATAACGATATCTTAAAAAGGAGGTTATCAATTCGATACGTATCTATGTAATATTGATTGAATTGCACAATATTCTCACATGTTACTCTATGTGGGCTTCTTAACACGTGTGCCAAATTTCAAAAGTATAGGTATGTGTGTACCTATATTTGTATGTATGTATGTTTGTCCACGCATTTCTCCAAAACTAGTTAGCGGATCATGATCATTCTCTTTTTTATTGGATTAGGTATCTCTTAATTTTATCAATCCTTTCGGTACCTTACTACAGAACTTGCACGCTTCTTAGTGATGGTGTACCAAAACTAAAAAGAAAAATAAAAACTTTTTCACAAAAAACCAGCCAAGTGCAAGTCGCGAACGAAGGGTTCCGTACCATTTTCGCAAAAAACGGCAAAAAAATCACGTTTGTCGTATATAATCTGTGAAAATTACAGCTCTCTCACGGTTCATGAGATGCAGCCTGGTGACAGACGGACAGACAGACAGACAGACGTATCGCGGAGTCTTAGTAATAGGGTCCCGTATTAACACTTTGGGTACGGAACCCAAAAAATAAAACGACTTCCAAAGCAAAACACTAAAAAGCGCAAAAACAACTTTTGTTTCAGAAGTCAGTGTCATAAAATGACAAAAAAATAAGACTTACTAAAGACACCGATTGCCGAAACGAAAGTTTTTTTGTTCTTTTTAGTGTTTTGCTTTGGAAGTCGGTTTATTTTTTTGTGGTATTTATCTCTATGATAATGATAAAGAGAGTACTGTTTGTAGCAGTCATTCAGTATATCGTGCGTAATAAATACAATATACTTTTGTATTTAGCTGTGTTATCCAAAAGGCAGTCAAGCATTTTACAAACGAACAAAACTTCAGAAAGTGCCAACAAACTTAACCGTTATTACAATTCGCTTTGTATTGTAGCTATTAACAAAAACCGGTCAAGTGCGAGTCGGACTCGCGCATGAAGGGTTCTGTACCATTATCGCAAAGAACGGCAATAAAATCACGTTTGTTGTTTGGGAGCCCCACTTAAATCTTAATTTTATTCTGTTTTTATTGTTGTGTTTTTGTATTTGTTGTTATATCGGCAACAGAAATACATCAGATACAGCCTGGTGACAGACGGACAGACAGACAGACAGACGGATCGCGGAATCATAGTAAGTCCCGTTTTTACCCTTTGGGTACGGAACCCTAAAAAAAGAGTGCGAATACACTTAACCTAATTTAAAATGGAGTAGCATTAATGAATCTCAGTCCACTTTCCGATAAAAGCCTAAGTTCCAGCAATCAAGTGCGTAATAATTACCTGCAGATACTTAAGCAGAAGGAGTTTGGTCGTTAAGACTTTGTTTAATTAAAAAACGGCTTTAACGGCGCCACTAAGTCAGGTGCTCATCTCATTCCTATAAAAGTTTTTATTTGTAACATCTTGAGTCTGTAATATCTAGAAAGAGCCTTAGTTTAAATTCTTCTAAATTGCCCAGCAAGTGTTTTTGAAGACGCTTTTAAAAGTTACTTTTCGATTTAGAATTTAAACTGTTTTTGTTTGACTTCATTCTTTGGAAGTTCAGTTTAGTTTTGTATGCTATGGCTGTTTCAATACAAATGTGTTATTCAAATACGGATGCAATTAATTCAAGCGTGTATTTAACTTTTCGACTAAAATCTGGTAAATAACCGAATTAACGTCACATAATTTAGCTTTAAAATGGTATAGAACGAAAACAAAGCACCGACTCACAAATTGGTCCTGCAATTTCAATTAGAAATAGTTAGATCCATGATCTATTCGTGAAAAACAAAACTAAATCTTCCGCCTCGGAAGTAAACACCATTGCGAACCTGTAACCACTGTGAAATCCTGTAGCCACAATTCTTGTATTGTATACGACATTGACTCGGAACAATAAATAACACAAATTGTTTATGCTTGCCAAATGATTAGCCTTAAGAACGTGCTTTGCGTCAAATAATACTACAGAAGGTTAGCTTCATACAACGAGTGGAAACGCACGCACACATAGACACGCTTCACATACAGCGTGTGCAAGCGCACTCGCGCCTGTCATTTGTTTACTATCTTCATACATTAATTTAGTCTATGTGTGCGTGAGTCTCTTTACACTTGATGTTTGGAGTAAATCTTCTGAATCTTTTCTGTGTTAGCACTACCAAATCGATACATACAGGTTTTCTTGCTAACTCTGGCCGGTCGCCAAATGCAGCTGCATTTCGTACAAACTCTGCCTTGCCTTCGCGACAATTTATTAAAGTTCTAGCAGTTAACTGTTAAGTAATTATTTCACTAAAGGCAGCAATTACACTGTTGAGTCCTAATGTTTGCGATGGAATGAAATCGGGTGTCAAGTACACTTGGCTTTGGAATTTAATGAAAACTGATGTTCGAATTTCAGTCTTTAAATTGGCCTCAAGTTGTGTCAGTATTGTAGGTTCTTTCTTGTTCTTGAGATACTTAAAAAAATATCAACTTATCAACAGCGTAATGTTTTTAGCAAACTCAATCACCTTATAAAGAATTCAACTCTAGCAATCATTAATATTAATGGAAGTAAACTCCAGAAAGCTCTTTAAAAATTCAATTTGTCGTTCTTAATGCAATTAATGTCAAACAAATCGGGTGCTCAACATTTCCTGGTAAAGAAAATTGAACCAATTAATCTGCTTCCACAGTAGTACTTACACAGCGTCACACCAGCAAACATAATCAATAGTGTACTAAACTTGCATGTGCTGGCGATACGCCAGAACCATCTGTTTTCCATCAGCAAACACTGAGAAATACGTGTCATTGATTGAATTGAAGTCCTTTACTAGGGTATGCAGTGTGCGTAAACGGTGCATCATCGTGTATTTAACCAAAACACAGGTGTACAATGCCGCCTGTCATCGCTGTTGCCTTGGTACGAGTATGCAAATCCGGCCAAGTTGGACGTGTGGCATAATTGCTACCTCACGCTGGCCAATTAATTTGACACGTTGTTATATTGTGAATCGTGATGCCGAAGCCACAAGGCATTGCTAATGCACTGCAGCCTAATGTAACGAGATGTGTATTTGAGCATCTATCTGAAATGCAATTTTGATGCGGAATTGTCCAACATGGCTTTGCAGCGCTGTTCTACTTAGCTGTGTCCCAAATGCAAGATTATGTTGGCTGTGGTATTGTAGGTTATGTAGGTAGGGTATGATAGGTAGGTAGCCAGATGACGGGAGCGAAGCCGCGGGGGACAGCTAGTGTTTTATATTCTTTGATCGCTTCTGAACTGTATTTTGTTATCTGAATTTAGGAACAGTTTTTACCCGACTACGGCGAATAAAAAGGGTTATGATTCACAACCACCGTCTTCAGATCTGAATTCACTTGCTCACTTTGAAAGTAATATTATGATAGCAGATTAGATCTCGCGATCGTTTTCCTTATCATGTAAGACTGAGTTAGTGAGCGATAGTGAATGTCGTTTCCATGTTTGAACTGTTGATATTTGATTTTAAAGGTATTGATCAGAGTTTATTCGTAAAACTCCTTCACAAGAGCTATTGAGACGAAAATATTATCAGGCTTAATATTGTTCCCCTCATATTAACTGTCGGTATGCAGTGAGAATCTTTTGAGAAGGATCCCCGATCACCAAGTTCCTTGAGAATTAGGCGTCATAGTTGATGACAGTGGTAATGAGACCAAGACTGATGCCTTGTACACTCATACTCGGAACTTTGGACTGCACCTCATGAGTAACATGTGGCGATGGGTCAACGAAGAAGTTTTATGAGTTGAGTATGCATTGCCTTTGAATTATGGTAAAGAGTAACAGAATTATTACAATTATTTTTGTATAGTTGTTGAACTTTTTGATCGTTGGACCTTTTTCTAATGAATAGTGTTGTGTGGGAAACTTTAGTACGAAAACTAAATTGGCCCTGTAATAAGTCCACGATAGGTGATTAAGACAGTACGGTGATCGTTATACACCGAAAGCTTTAAATAGGTACGCTTAGAACCTACAAGTATGCACAAGGTAGGTTAGGGGTAGATGCCAGCGGGTCATGTACCAGTCAATGTTGATGTCAAAAGGATTTTAATAATAATGAGCAAGCCAAGCTAGTAATTGAGTCTATCTGTTTGACCGTACCAGTGGATTCTGGCGGAGGTCGGGGTCTAGAGAGAGACCGTAAGACCATTGTGTGAGAGCAATATAATTGCTGGTCGGCTAGAGAGCCGTGGCGTTAGAGGTTTTACTCGAGGGTTTCTGTAAGTTTGACAGTTTTTGCTGCAGAAAAAGTCTTAACGTTTGTTTGGAACGACTAGTGGTACATGGCCCAGGGTAATGATTTAGTTAAAGAGTAGGGTTCTAAAATTTCCCTATTTTCACGAACCCAATAATCTAGTTCGGTCAGGAGTAGCCGAGCCTAGGTGGCAACTGTAAGCCTAAGTGGCAAGTGTTGGCCTGTGTGGCAACTGTTGGCCTGTGTGGCAACTGTTGGCCTGTGTGGCAACCGTAGATCTGAATGGCACCTATAAGTCTGTGTGATACTGTCTGGTGTGAAAAGTCATGTTTGTGTTAGGAACCTTACAGAAAGTTCCTATTGAGTCATGAGGTTAAAAGAAAGCAAACTTGCAATCACGCATGTGGCGAGGTCACCATGTTAATGTTGATGACGTTCGAATCGTCAAGCCCTCATTACGTAAATTGCAATAATTTTGGTTTACTAATTTTGATTACTATGCGTAGATCGTGTTGGTAAGACACACAAAGCTCAAGTACCAATTGAGATTGTAGATGAATTAGATGATGAATTGACGTAACATAAGACAGACTAAATCTCTGTGTGAACAGGTTCTGAGTTCAGAAAGTTGAGTTGACTCGACATCGTGGGGTTGTGCGAGTACAGCAATTGTGATTTTTGAGAGAGCTATGAGATAGCTAAGGGAGCTGTGATGGCTAAAAATCGTGAATAAGAAACATGGTATATTGTTTCTTTAGTTTGATTTAATTTGAGATTTATGACTGTCAGTGGTACTTGAACTTTGTAATCACGTAGATTGGGTATTTTTAAGTACCAAATCGATGATTAAGTTGCTATTTTCATTAAATTGACAGTAAAATTACTCGTTCCTTGCAATAGTGAACAGAGAGATTTAAATGATCATGTTTGATTGTTTAAAAATGTTTCCTCACTCTAGTGTATGAGTCAGGATTGGACGAACAAATACTGTTTGAAAATTTTGTATTTTTCAGAAAAACATTCCTTGTATGATAGGAGATTGCCAGGATGGAGTGGACTAAGACGACGTGTGGTGTAATACGAGGAGACCATGAGATGGCATGGAGCAAGGACAAGAAGATGATGCCTGAAGGTAAGGATAGATTTGGGGATCTGTCACCTGAGAGAGGCCCTAAAAGGCGATGTGTGTGTTCCACGCTCGCCTTTCAAGAGGAATTACGGCCATGTGGTTTTAGTCAGTAATAATAATAATAATAATAAAATTGTTTATTGACACAAAATACAGGTGTGACATACTTATTTGAAGCCCTGGCTCCTGTGCTAGGTAGCAACCTGTGTTACAGGAGCCTGTGTCTTCAGTAGGAGTCTGACAGATCCCTCAGCTTTCCCCAAGGGCTGAGGACATCCATTGAGGATTTCCACATGATTCGATACTCTGTTAGAACCTGACAATGAGAAACAGACGAGGACGCCAGTCTCGCAGGATGGCCGTGTCGGGTTTAGTCAATAGTACGGACGTAAAGTCAAATCACAAGCACGCCCCTAGCGGCAATCAAGAGCAACTACGCATTGGCGCGCTTTTATAAGCACTAGCGTGGTGCGGAATAGAGCAGTTGATTACAGACAGCCTTAGAGCGAAGACTTCGTAGAATCAGTGTCGATCCGTAATATTAGTAAGCAGGAATGTAACTTGTGTCTATTTGAATAAACCCAGTGTATCGAATAACTTATGTGATTTCATTTGCACGATTATACCCACCGACCTGCCCACACAGGATGTCTTAACCTAAGAGAATACATCCTGACTTCCCGATGGTTTACATCTATTGGCCAGCCTTGATGCGACATGCTATTAAAAATAAAAAAGTAGCTACGTCTGCTGCTTTGCAGTTTGGCAGAGGTAATATTTAAATTGTAACAATTTTTTTTTCATTTTTTTTTCATCATTGCCAGTGGCTTCACCCACGTGGAAGTTGAAAATTATCTCACAGGAACGAAATAGCGGAATGAAAGATGGCCCATCCGTGTTTCTAATTTCATCCGAATCTTTTCAGTCGTTGTATATTGATTGATAAAAAAAAATATCCAAACAATAGTATAAAAATAAATAAATAAAAGAAAAATAAGTACTATTTTATTGACCCAGTTTTTATTTACAAAAGAATACGTGTTTGTAAACAATATTGCAATAAGGTTAATAGTTGTAGGACTTCTCAGAAAGTCTACCATTCTGTCGTTTAAGACCAACAGTTGCCAATGACCTTAAGGGTACACTAGTCGACGGCACGAACTATTTTGTGCGCGGGGTTAAAATGCATTTTATATCAACCGACAACACGTGCGGCAGAGATAGATGCTGTGATGAGCAGTAGGAAGCTAGTTCGCGTACGAATACACACTTTTGCAAATTTGTAGCGAAATGGATAATGATTTAGGACGAAACCGAGCGCGCGAAATTTTATAAACAGATCTTTGGCAGTCTAGATATCATGAAAAAACGACTAAATAAATCAGTTCAAAATAAAATTATTTGCATTGTTGAACATTAACATTAGTCTATCCCTGTATGGAGGCCGTTTTGCAATTTTCCGTCTTCTTATGGTATTTATTTGCGCCCAAAAATGCGTTAAAATTAGTGTCGAAATGTGGAACTTTCGACGCTCATAACTTTCAAATATTTTCTTTTTTGCTTCCATACAGGGCTAGATGATGATGAGACAAAATGATATCACTTTATTTATTTTGAACGTACATTGTCAAACAGTGGAATAATCCCTAGACTACGTTTGTATGGAAGAATTTTCGACTAGTGTAACCTTAAGGTAACAAAACACGCACTCTTTTCACACCCGCGCGACCCAAGATTCAGTAGTTTTTTTTGAGCTTTCCTTATTTTTCAATGACTTTAAAAAAGCCTTAGATCAAAATGTATATATTGTATAAATTGTCTTTGAGATGGTAAACGTTTCATTAAAATAGGCCTGGCGGGTTTTGTGCGATTGTTGTTTTTGGCCGTGGTAGACATAACTTTACAAATTAATTACACTATGTTATAAGAATAAAATTAAAAAATTTCGTAGATCAAATGAAGGATACAAGCATAAAACAGGACATTTCCTAATTAATAGCTTTTGAGAAAAACGTAGTTAAAAGTTTAGAAGTGTCAAATTTTTATCAAAATCAAAATCAGTTTTTATTATTTTACATAGGCCTACATGGGCACTTATAAAACGTCGACAAAAGGTGCAAGGTTCGGGTTAGTCGTTTCCTATGGAGAAGAAACGGCAAGAAACTGAATGGTTACACTTTTAAAAATTTGTTTGGTTTTACAATATTTCCATGTTACAGCATTAGTACTTGGATATGGGGGGACAACGTAGGCCCGACAATAAGTAGTACGAAATTAAAAAAAAACAAAAAAAAATGTAATACGAAATTAAAAGTTAACAAATTTAATGTTGACAATGATCTAGAAATCTTATCCTTCTTCTATACCGGTACGTATGTCATGGACATTCCCGGTTCTTTCGGCCATAAACAATAACGTCTTTTTGGCGCCTTACGTTTATTTTTAATAGTTTATTATGCAACTAGTGAATAAAAGACGGATTTAAAGCGAGGGTCAAAGATGAATCACTAACAAGTGAATATTTCTAAAAACTGAATCACAACCGTAGGGAGTGATACATGATGATTGAATCACGAGCATAGCGAGTGATTCAAGTGTTAGAATCCTGGGCGACGCGAGTGATTCATGGCCCTCGATATAAATCCGTTTTATTCAAGAGTTGCATACTGTATTTTATACCATAACTACGAGAAAAAGAAAGATTTAAGCAAAAAGCACTAGGAATAATGATAAAAAAATAAATTGTTACCTTCCAAATTTACAAAAAATGAGAAACTTTCGGGTTTCACATTTTTTGTAATATGAAGCTGAGCTAACAGGTCCCTGAAATACAGGTAACAGCACCTGTGCTTCAGGGACCAGTGACCACCTCCGTTACGTTACATAATTATAATTAACTAGCATTTCGCCCGCGACTTCGTTGGCGTTATCCGTATTTTGTCCTGTAGATGAGTTTTTAGTTTTGCTTTCTTAAAGGTTGAATTTCCAAAAATCCCTTCTTAGTGCTCCCCTACATCATAAAAAGAAGCCCGGATTTAGGAACTTAGACCTCCTTAATCCGGCCCTGTCGCAAAATCCGTTCTTAGCGAACGTTTTCTAACTATAAACTACTCTCTGTCAAATTTTAAGTATGTAACTCAAAAAAACCGGCCAAGTGCAAGTCGTACTCGCGCACGAAGGGTTCTGTACCATTATCGGCAAATCAAAAAACGGCAAAAATATTACGTTTGTTGTATCGGAGCACCACTTAAATATTTATTTTATTCTGTTTTTAGTACCTATTTGTTGTTCTAGCGGCTATAGAAATACATCATCTGTGAAAATTTCAACTGTGTAGCTATCACGGTGCATGAGATATAACCGGGTGACAGACAGACAGACAGACGGACCGCGGAGTCTTAGTAATAGGGTCCCGTTTTTACCCTTTGGGTACGGAACCCAAAAAAATTAGGACTTTCATACAAACTTGCGAGAGCCCTTAGACCCCTAAATCAGGCCCTGTCTAAAAATCCGTTTTTAGCGGACGCCTTTTAACTATAAACTACCTCCCTGCCAAATTTTAAGTTTGTTGGTCAGTAAATGAAGGACTTTCATACAAACTTGCGAGAGCCTTTAGACCCCCTAAATCCGGCCCTGTCGCACAATTCTTTCTTAGTGGACGTTTACTAACTATAAACTACCTCCCTGCCAAATTTTAAGTTAGTAGCTTAAAACATTGAGGACTTTCATACAAACTTGCGAGAGCCCTTAGACCTCCTAAAGCCGGCCCTGTCGCAAAATCCGTTCTTAGCTGATGTCTACTAAGTAAAAAGTACCTCCCTGCCAAATTTCATCTTTATACCTCAAACGGTTTTCGATATTTCGTGATAGGTGAATGAGTGACCTTACGCTTTTATATATATAGATTAAACACCAATGCAATTATTATTAGAATTGCAATCCAAATAAATATTCACTAAACATCCTAAACCAAAATTAAAATAATTATTAAAATCCTAAATATAAACAAACTCAAAATTAAATCGACTAAGGAGTTTGAAAGTTGAATATTCCTTGCACAAGAAGTTTGTATCGAGTATTTTATGCGCAAGGAGGTTGTATAGCATTGAGATGGAGGTCGAATATGTATTGGTATTGGTGTGTTCTAAATTCAAACACCAAAACAGTGATTAAAAGTGCTTTTTATTCACTGTTTTCAGTGAGAATAAAAGTGGATAGGTAAAATTAAAAAAAACCATTACAGTGCTAAATTTTCCTTCGATTTTCAAACAACTGCATCATAAAATAAGCTTTACAATGCATGTCCCCGAAAAGAGCGTTTTCCAAGCAGCCAAACTGTGCGGAAAGTGTCAATTTTTTTAATAGTACTTTTTACTTTCCTGTACTTTTTTTTAATTTTTAACTCCAACGTCATTTCATTTTTTATTTTTGAGAAAAGTTTTAAAAATTAGTTCAGTATAGATTATCATTCATATAAAAGGCAAAACAAAACTAATACTTCCTTTAAGGCGTCTTTAATTACTCTAGATTTAGATCAATAAATTAATTTTAAATATTCATTAAATATGTTTGGCAGAATGAATATTTTGCTCGTGCCTTTTTGCGTTACGACGTGACAGCTATTTGCACATGCGCAGTAGATATGCCCGAGGAACTATGAACTATTAGTTAATCTGTGGATATGCTGAGCGCCCTTGAATAAGCGCCATTTTATTAATTTCTTGCTTGGTTTTTTTTTTTTTTTTATTACCTCGCACAATGCATAGTAAAATGTTGTATGATACACGTGCGTAAGATGATTTCCGACTCGTGTTGATTTATCCACTCACGCGCTTCGCTCGCTCGTTAATAAAAATACCACTCATCGGGAATCACATACTTTCCGCACTTGTAGCATAAATAACTATTTTAGAGGGGGAATGGTATAAAAAAAGTTAGTGATTGAGAATAAAACTAACATAGATAAAGATTTGCTTGCCAATATAAATGAAAACTTGTGACATTCCCTGTTCTTTGACTGTACCTTTCAAATTATGAAGAAAATGACCTTAAGTAACATAACTATTTTTTTCAACACACTTGCTCATAAAGTGGCTCTAATTTCATCGCAATTAGGCACATAATGATACCTGTTATCAAACTGGAACTTTTTCATTGCTATTTTTCACAAGTGAGTTCTCAAAGCAACTCAACCAATAAAATTAAAAAAATCTCTATTATTCAATTTTATTGGTTGAGTTGCTTTGTTCTTAAAAAAATTCGATACAAAAAAGATCGTGCTCAGTAGTACAAATAAATGTATGTTAGGTACTACTGTTGCTTGCTAATTTCATGCAACATCGTATTTAAATAGATAATTTCAACTTGTACGTGCTTAATTAATAAAACTTTCCCTCAAATATAACTTTTATTTTCTGTGTAATAAAGAAAAATTTAAATTCCCTATTTTGTACGTGGCTAACACTATCCACGAAAAGCCAAAAAAAGAAACCTCATTCTTTTATTCTATGGCCATTGTTAAATGCGCGCGCATAGGAAAACTGAGTAATTTTGCCCGCCATTGCAAAAAATTTTCACAACTCGTTTTTACTGTTGAAAATGTTTTTTTTGTATTATTTTCTTCACAAGTGTGTTGAAAAACGTCGTATGATACACGTGTGTATTGATGATTACCGTCCTCGGGTCTCAATGGCACCTGAGCGGTAATCACCAACATTACACACTTGTACCATAATGTACTATTATTAAAAAAAATGACTTGCTGTTTAGGCGTGATTCACATTTTAAAATCAGCTACTGAGGGGTATCTGCGATTTAAGTAATGAGATGTGGGTGATCTTGCCAAGATACCCACGCTTGGCAAAAAAGTTGGCGTGTGCTATATAAAGCTATTGAGCGTAGGTGGAAGCTAAGATATCATAGTCTCTCTATTGAATTTGTAAATGTTGGGTTAAAAAAAATAGGTATTAAAAAAGATTATAAGTATAGATTTTAAGTAAGTATCATTTCCAGCTAGATGAGTAATAAATAGAGGGATTGTAAGAGGGGTTGCATATATTTTGATTTCAATGAAATGCTTGTCCAGACAAAAATCTTGGTTTAATTTCGAATCGGTAATGGTAAATTCATAAAAGTTTGCATAATATTTGTTCCATTATCTTAGTTTTCTAGGAAGCTGTATAACAAATAGAAAAAAAAATGTGTGACGAGATTCATAACATCACCACGGTAAATGAAACTGAAGTCGTTGATCTCTTGCCCTAAAACTTTAGCCTTCTTCAGTAGAAGCATAATGTTTTCCATTCAAAGTTGTGTTCAGTCCGCTGAAACATTCAAGATTCAACGCATTCATCGCAACGCAATCGTACTTACATCTGCTGATATGCAAAATGTATGGACACGAGAATCCGACCTGCAACAACATACGAAACATTTCTCGAGTTGTTTCATTTATTCTGTAATTTCTCTGCAATTTATGCGAATGTAAGATAATACCTTAGGCATTAAGTCTGCCTTTGTGTTGGTGGTAACAAATAAATGTATTGTAAGTCTTAGCTGTGAGTAGGAAAGTGGAAATTATTTATCACTAGCGGACGCCTCGCAGTTTCACCCACGTTGTTCCCGTTCCCGTGGAAATACAGGGATAAATAGCCTATGTCACCCGGGGACATTGTAGCTGCCCAACGGTGAAAGAATTTTTGAAATCGGTCCAGTAGTTTTTAAGTTTATTCGTTACATACAAAAATATAAAAATACAAATCTTTCCTCTTTATAATAGCTCCCATTAACTGGCTACCCTGCCTACCCTGCCTATCCAGTCTACCCTGCCTGCCCAGCCTACCCAGCCTACCCTGCCTACTCTGCCTACCTACCTAATCATTTGTATCTATAATCAATAGTTTTCTCAGCGCACGCCAAAGAATGAATTTTATAGGCAACATTTTACTACCTTGGCTTACATTATTGCAATTTTCATAAGGATCTCTATTTGTTTTGAAAATATGTTATAAACAATAACACTCAGGAATAATGAAGCTTTCTACTGGTGAAAGAATTTTCAAAATCGGTTCAGTAGATCCAGAGATTACCCCTTACAACCTCACAAACTCACAAACTTTACCTCTTTAAAATATTAGTATAGATTAGTATAGATATAGAAGTATAGATGAGATAGTCGAAGAAAGACAACATCCACAAACACGCACCCACGTGGTGGAGTAAGGCCCATTTCCTCACTCACAGAGAGGAGTACTGTGTCCTAGCAGTGGGAATATTAAAAGGCTAATGATGAGTTTAAGAAGAAGCTGCGTTGGAAAGCCTTCCACGGTGGACCGATGACCTGGTTAAGGTTGCGGGCATCCGCTGGATGCGAGATGTACAGAACCGGCCAATGAGGCAACACTTTTGGCGGACTATGTTCAGCAGTGGACGTCTTTCGTCTGAAATGATAATGATGATAGTGTTAATTAAGATGGTTCATTTAAATTAAAGAAAATCAAAGGTACCATCCCTATTATGCCATTGACTAATTACTGGCTGTAAGAGATGAAATTACATTGTATTAATAGCGTATCGGAGAGTGTCCTACTGATAAGGTTTAATATACTCAGGTTCCAAAAATATTATGGAAATCAACAAAACAATTTCATTGAAATGAAAAAAAGATAAATCAAACTTATCTTCTTTCTTCTTAACGCAAATAAAATTCATAGGTATAACAAAGACACAGCAAACTCAAAAAAAATTGAGTTCAAAGAATATATTTCTGCTAATAGCTTATTTTACCTTTTCCTATCAAGGGTCACCGTAACACCCACAATATCGGTCTAATCCAGAGTGGAGCGTCAAACGGCATGAATAATAGATGTATCTTTCATAAACAAACTGTGCTTAATAACCGTTTTAATCTCGGCTTTTAAAGCTTTGCCACTTACAAAGGCAGATTGGAAAAGTTTTTTCTTGTGAGAGTCCAATTAAAGTTGTTAAAAGCAATTTCCTGCGGTTCTATGTGTGCACGGACGCAACGGAGCGCGTGTGCCCGTAATCCCGCTTAATTGTTATTTTTGGATACTTTCCCGATATTTTATTTAGGGGTTAGAGCCTTCTTTTTATCTTTTTTAACGTCTCTGTTTACCCTAAGTTTGGAAGCTCAAAGTTCACCCGTCAGAGTTTTAATTAGAGATTTGCAACATCCCTAAAACTAAACAGTCTTATTTATAAAAAAAACGAATCATATGATTAGTTTAAATACTTATTAGCAGATTCTAAAATCAAATTATCCTTAGGACAAGGAGGATTAGACAAAAAGAGGTTTTATATTTATTCTTAAACACTTAATATGAAGTTGTTTTTTGATTTGTGTTCTTTGTTGTTTTTTTTTATTTTATGTCAACTGTGATGTCAACTGTGCTGTGTCCCTGTTTTGAATTAAAAATCAGTTTTAAAGTAATAATTATAATTATGTTATTTTTTTTTATTATAGTTAAAGTGTTTGTATATATAAAGCCCATTTTGTCCAGAATACTCAAATTCTGATTGATTTATATCACGTAAGACGTGCTGTGCTTTATCCGTCAAATAAAAATAAGTTCTCAAGTCACTCACAAAGATAACACAAACACACAAAGATAATATAAATCTTTCCAAGTTATAACAGATATACATATTATAGTAGACACCTAATTTAGCACCGCTTAGCGCTGAATCAGCAAACCGCAGTAGTACGTTTGAGGTGACAGATTACCAGCTCATTAGCCATGAGTACTTGGGATTATATCCTACATTATCTACCATCATTCATAAGTAGAATGTAAAGAAGATCTAATAAAGCTAGCGATATGCCTTACGATAATTAATAAGTTTGATTTAAATATAGCTGTGTGTGTGTGTGTGTATTTAGCTGTTCCCCGTGGCTTCGCTCCCGTGGACCACCCCACAGGCCCCGTTTTCGGGTTTAAAAAATAGCCTATGTCACTCAGGAATAATGTAGCTTTCTAAGGGTAAAATATTTTTTTGAATCGGTCCAGTAGTTTCGGAGCCTATCCGGTACAAACAAACAAAAAAATCTTTCCTCTTTATAATTGTCTAACCGCACAGCAACCATATCAGAAAACACCGTTTTTGTTATGCAATTTGTTCTTATATTCATCACTAGATGGCGCTGTCCATTAACGGTCGATTTCTGAATCTCGATGTTAAGATTTTCCGCCGATAACATAAGTGTCTAGGATTAAGTATTAAAAAAAAACCACTACATACAACCAACCTGTATTCTACGGTGTAATCACTACATCTATGAATAAATCAGACTGGGGATCGAAGTGTTGGCATCAGTGATCCACACTCCCAAGTACAGACTGAAACCTTTTTTCATTCAAACCCCAGTTTCTAACCCTCATGAGTTAGAGGGTTCTTCATGGTCCTTCGGAGCCGAATGTGGCAAGGGCTGTACAGTTCAGGTGTGTTCTCCTAAATTGGACGGAGAATCATCAACCCCATACGTTCCTGTCGAGTGGTCTTGGATGGTGAGAGAAGGAGATAGCAATACCGGATCCAGCAGCAGGGAAGTACGGTGGAAGGAGTACAAAACCAGCAGCAAGCAAGCTGCAGACGACTGAGGTCGTAAGGAAGTGAGTGATAGTGCCGAAAATCGTGAGTACTTTGTGATTTATTATGTGCCAAGCAAAAGTGAACTTTATTGCCTAGAAGATTTTAACTTTAACTTTCGAGTAGTAAATTGGACTTAGAATAATTTCATGTGTGCATGTTTAGACTTAGTTAGATTTAAGCCAAATTAGGTTCAGACGGGGAACCTATGCCCGATTTTTAGTAGACTTAAATGTCAAACACTTAGAAAAATTTGTTGTTTACATTGACTTGTAAAATTTTCGATACTTTTTAGAACTTGTAAAATTTTAAGAAATATTTGGGACTTAGAAAAATTTCTTTGTTTACATTGACTTGTAAAATTTTGGGAAATATTTTAGACTTGTAATTTTTTGGGACTTAGAAAATTTTCTTTGTTTACATCGACTTACAAAATTTTGTCGAACTTTAATTTATTTTTACTTCAAAATGTCTTTACAATCACATGTCAAGGTGCAAGATGATATTCACGCTCGATTGTCAAGAGCTAAAACTAATTTTAAAAAGTCGCCAAAGGATAGAATTACCGAACAATATTTAGAAACCAGATTAGAAAATGTAGAAGAATTATGGGCGCAGTTTAGTTTAACACATAAACAAATTATTGAAGATTTTGAACCTAAGGAGTTGGTATCTTCACCATACACTATGAGTGAAGTTTATTATAATACAGAGGAATTATACTTAGATTTGAAATGTGACTTCAAAACTGCTTTAAATAAAATTAAGATCAGTGATGTTTCTCCAGCTACGGGGTCATCATCAAATAATGGTTCCGTAGGTAAAAGCGTATCTATAAAGTTACCTAGAATAACTATCCCAACATTTTCGGGGAAGTATACCGAATGGCCGACTTTCCGAGATTTATTTGTATCAGCAATACATAAAAATAGCACTATTGATAATGTTCAAAAATTACATTATTTAAAAAGTTATTTGACTGGCGAAGCCGAGCAGCTCCTTCGTCATGTACCAATTTCAGAATCAAATTATGAAAGGTGCTGGGCTCAGTTGGAGACCAGGTATAACAACAAAAAATATTTGTCTCATTGTATTTTGGTAAGATTGCTCAGTCAGAGGAACATAGTACAAGAGTCAGCTAGTGCTTTAAAGGAATTAATGGATACAACATCAGACTGTCTAAATGCACTCACTAACTTAGATATTGATATAACTTCATGGGATATTTTAATCATTCACATCATAACATTAATTCATAAAATTCAGACGCGTTCGATTTTCGCTGAGAGCAGTTGTGTTGCATGCGATCGCGCGCGTACCACAGTGTAAAGTGCTTACGAATCAAAACAACGCCGTCAAGTCGGCTGCATCGTAATGACCTAGTTATTGCGTAATGCTGACGGCTGACGGCAAATAATATTGTTAAGGCCAAGTTAATACCGGCTTAAATCTAACAATGGAATCGAAAATGGATACACTGGGTAATACCAGAGTGGACCTAAAAACAGAGACGGAACATCTGTTGTATAAGTTCTATTGTGAAGAAAAGAATGAGCGCCTAAAGCTCCAAAAGAACCTTAATGACTTGAAAAGTCAAATAGAAAACCTCCAGCAACAGCTAAAACTTCAAGCGGAAAACGCATCCAAATCAGCAACAGCTGCCACCGAGATCTCATCAGCGCCTGTTGAATATGCAACGGACGAGGAAGAACTCGCTCGAGAAACAGGGTGGATACGGCAAAAGAGCAGGAAGAAAAGAAAATTGAACACCTCTCCTGCCCAACTCACTCAAAATGAACACGGAAGAGACGTGAATAGAGGTAATGAAAAGGTCACCAAAATTCCTCTGCCACCACCCATGGTTGTAGATGGTATTCAGAATTACCAAAAATTCTTTGACTTTCTTTGTGAGAGTCAATCAGCTGACGCGTTCAGCATCAAAATGATGAATGGAGATACCGTGAAAGTAAATGCCAAAAACGAAGAGTCGTATAGAGCAATTTCAAAAGCCCTTTCAGACAACAATTGCCTTTGGCACTCCTATGAAAACAAGCAAGAAAGGCCAATAAGAGTTATGGCAAAAAAATTGCATTTCACATGTATCCCGGAAAGAGTAGTCGAAGACTTGCGCAGCAAAGGCTTCAAGATTCTAGAAGCAGTCAACAAATTGAGTTGGAAAACTAAAGAGCCACTCAATATGTTTATGCTGACATTCTCAAATGATGAGGAAACCAACAAAATATTCAACATAAAACATATTTTGGGATGTAACGTGGAGATACAACCTTTAAAATCCACAAAACTGGTACCTCAATGCAAAAGGTGTCAGGCATACGGCCATACGCAAAAGTACTGCTCCAAAGAACCGAGGTGTGTAAAATGCACAGGTAAACATCTCACCAAGGATTGCAGAAAATCAAAAGAAGAGAAGCCAAAATGCGTCCACTGCGGAGCCCCACATCCGGCTAACTACAGGGGATGTATTGTAGCCAAAGAAATACAGCAGCTAAGATTGAAAAAGTCGAAAGGAAGTAATGTGAATGCTCAACAAAGTGCACCTGTCGGAAGAGGTGAAGACCCTGGCAAGTCCAAACCAAGTCAAAGCACGATGCAAACTACAAGTAAAAATATTTCATACGCTCAAGTAACTACACGAGGCATAGTGAAAGCACCTTTGGCTGATATGAACAGCAACAAAAAGTTGGATGAAATCTTAAAGTTAATGTCATCATTCGACGATAGATTAAAACAAATTGAAAATAGCAACATAACTGCTACTTCTAAAACAAGAAATGGATAATACACTCAAACTTATGGCGTGGAACTCAAATGGATTACAAAAACACCAGAATGAGTTGCAAGTTTTATTAGAAATGGAAAAAATTGATGTTTGCCTTGTATCAGAAACGCACTTCACAAGGCAATGCCATATTAAATTCAAAGGATACAAAGTATACCATGCACTACACCCAGACAATACTGCAAGAGGCGGAAGTGCCGTTATTGTCAAAGATAATTTGCGACACTACGAAGTGTTTAAATACGAAGAAAAAGATATTCAAGCAGTGGCAATTTGTCTACAAACCAAAAAATACCCCTTAACAGTGAGTGCCATCTACTGTCCACCACGATACATGATTAAAAAAGATCACTATATGTGTTTCCTAGCCCGCCTTGGTAATAGATTTATCTTAGGAGGTGACTTCAATGCTAAAAATACGTATTGGGGTTCCAGATTAACAACTACGAAAGGCAAAGAACTACTGAGTGCCATAAAAGAGCTAAAATGTGACGTTTTGTCTACTGGAAAGCCCACTTATTGGCCAACAGATCCAAATAAAATTCCAGATTTAATTGATTTTTTCATAACCAAGGATCTACCAACTAGTTATATCAAAACGGAACAAAGCTATGACTTAAACTCAGATCACTCAGCAATTTATTTAGAAATTAGCGAGAGTTGTTTATATAAAGAAAATAGTCCCACTCTAGTTAGTAAATTTACGGATTGGGAGAGCTTTAAAGACAGATTGAATGATCAAATAGATCTTAAAGTTCCTTTAAAAACCCCTGAACATTTAAACTTCGAAATTGAAAAGTTTATTATGCTCATCCAACAAACAGCGTGGGAAAATACACCCGACTTTAACAAAAGAACGAAGGGAAACATATACCCTCACAGAATCAAGCAGGTAATCATGGAAAAAAGAAGGCAGAGAAAAATGTGGCATCAAACTAGGTGTCCTGATGACAAACAAAAGCTAAACAGACTTACAAAAAAAGTAAGAAGATTAATCCAGGACTACAAAGACGACTCAACCAAAACCTACCTTCAGAAACTAAGTAACGACCAAGGGACAAACTACTCCCTTTGGAAGGCTACTAAAAATCTAAAGAGGCCGATAGCTCAAATCCCTCCCATCAGGTGTGAAAACGGGCAATGGGCACGTACTAATGAGCAAAAAGCTATGAGGTTTGCAGATCATCTAGAAAACATCTTTCAACCAAATGAGGGGGAAACCATTGAAGACCACACTCTGGTTAATATAGTGATGCCAGATCATGTTGATGCCATAAAACTAGTAACACCGAGAGAAGTTGCGCGAGAAATAAAGCAGAAGATTAACCCAAGGAAATCACCAGGTTACGATCTAATAACAGGAGAAATCCTTCATAATTTACCAAGAAAGGGTCTGGTTAAGTTAACAACCCTTATTAATGCCGCACTGAGGCTTAAATTTGTACCAGACTTATGGAAAGTTGCTGAAGTAATAATGATAGCAAAGCCTGGGAAACCGGCTCACGAAACAACATCATACAGACCCATTTCCCTGCTACCAATAATGTCAAAGCTGTTTGAAAAGCTGCTACTCAAACGCCTTAAACCAATCATAGATAACAGGAACATTATACCTGAGCACCAGTTTGGTTTTCGAGAAAAACACTCAACGATCGATCAAGTGCACAGAATTACAAACGTAATAGAAAACGCATTGGAAAACAAGAAAGTCTGTTCTACTGTTTTTCTAGACGTAGCCCAAGCATTTGACAAAGTTTGGCATGAAGGTCTCATTCATAAACTGAAGAGCTTGCTACCGAAACCGTTTGCAGACATATTAGAATCATATATTTTAAACAGAGTCTTTAGAATAAGACAAGAAGATACCTACTCAGAACTTAAACCAATAAAAGCTGGCGTACCGCAAGGAAGTGTGTTAGGTCCGGTCCTGTACCTACTATACACTTGTGATATTCCTGATCCTGAAAACAATACCATTGGGACCTTTGCTGATGATACAGCCATAATGGCTGTTGGAAACAGCCACGAAGAAGCAGTAGAAAAGGTTCAAATGGCTGTTAATCAAGTTTATGACTGGACCAAAAAATGGAGGATTAAATTAAATGAATCCAAATCCATACATATAGACTTTACCAACAAAAAGCAACAGTATTTTCCAGTTTATATTAATAACAACCAAATCCCTTATGAGAATACAGCCAAGTATCTCGGTATGACTCTTGATGCAAAGCTACGCTGGAAAGCTCACGTTAAGAAGAAAAAAGATGAACTCGACCTACGATTCAAAAGAATGTATTGGCTGCTTGGAAGAAACTCCGTGCTGTCCGTGCCGAACAAACTATTATTATACAGACAAGTCCTGATGCCAGTTTGGACTTATGGTATTCAGCTGTGGGGCTGCACCAAACAGACAAATGCATTAATCATCCAACGATTCCAGAACAAAGTACTGCGGGAAATTGTTAATGCACCCTGGTACGTAAGAAATGATGACCTCCATCGGGACCTAAACGTTGAGTGCATCGATAAAGTAATCCAAAAATCTGCAGAAGCTCATGACAAGAGACTTCATCAGCATGTGAACGTCGAGGCGATCCAGCTACTCGACCACACGGACATAGTGAGAAGACTAAAAAGAACAAAACCGTTCGAGTTAGTGTTTAGTGCTAGTGTTAGTGAATAGTGTAATGTAGCACAAGTGTTACCAAATAAACACAACAAAAAGTGTATTCGCCTTAATAGAGACAATAAGAAAAGTGCCAATGGACACATTCTTAGTACGTAAAGACAATTTTATAGTTTAAGTTAAAATAAAATTACTTATTAGTCTATATAAGGCTAGATTGTAATAAGATTAGGGTCCATCATTTCGATGAACACTAAGATAAGGCATAAAAAAAAAAAAAAAAAAAATCATAACATTAAAACTAGATCCAGACAGTAGAAAGGATTGGGAACTAAAGGTAACTAGTAATACTGATTCAGATAAGCTGCCAACATTTGAACAGTTTAAAGAATTTTTATCAAGCCGCTATAGGGCATTTGAATTCTTAGGAACTAAGCCAATTAAAAATAATGTTAATGTTAGTAAGGCAAAGGTTTTTCACACGGCGACGGCCAATGTAGCTATAGTTTGTCCGTGCTGTAATAGTAACGAGCATAAAATAAGAAATTGCAAGCAATTTGTTAACCAGGATGTGGATAATCGGCGTAAGTTTGTGCAGGATCACAATTTATGTTTTAATTGTCTGGGGCACAACCACTCTGCCAGATTTTGTAAGTGCACAGCCTCTTGTCAAATATGTAAGCGGAGACATCACTCCTTGTTGCACCCTAAAGGTGAGCAGGAGTCAGTAGGCGGAAAGGGAGATTCGTCTATGAAAGAACATACAAACACGGTAGGATTAGAATCTGAAAACAAAGTAGTAACTTGTTTTTCGAAAGGTTTAGCGAATAACCAAGTTTTATTAGCCACGGCCCTAGTGAGGGCTGTATCGAAAAAAGGAGTTATGTTAACAATCAGGGCCCTGTTAGACCAAGGCTCTCAGGCGTCTTTTGTCACAGAGCATACTGTGCAAAGTTTAGGGCTTCAGAAAAAACCAGTTAAAGGTTTAATAACTGGTATAGACGTTAATAACAAATTATCCTTAAATTCGGTTGTTGAGGTTAAAATTCAGTCCAGGGTCGATCCATCATGTAAACTTGTAGTCAAGGCATATGTTCTCAAATCTATTACGTCATTATTACCTGGTAGGGAAACACTATATTTAGATTGGGTTCAAGCTAGCGACATCAAATTAGCGGATCCTAGATATCATACACCGGATAGAGTGGATATGTTGTTAGGAGCAGAAATTTATGGTCAGATTTTGCAAAATGGGTTAAAAAAGGCTCCTGATGGTAGCACTGTAGCTCAGTCTACCTCATTAGGATGGATTATATCAGGTACAGTAGCCTCTGCTGCTCCGAATACATCAAACATTACCGTAATGCATACTCACCTTGGTGATGACGAAATCCTGAAAAAATTCTGGGAATTAGAAAAGGAACCAAATCAAATTAAGAAACATATACTTACCGAAGAAGAATCAAAATGCGAAGAGAAATTTAAAGCTACAACTGTAAGAGACAGTGACGGTCGTTACGTAGTTAACTTACCATTTCGAAGTCAAGATCCGAGCTGTCAATATGGCGATACAAGAAAGGTAGCAATTAATAGGTTTAATGCATTAGAAGCTAAACTCAATAAAAACACAGATTTAAAGACAAAATATGAAGAAGTCCTCAATGAATACTTGCAATTGGGACACATGAGACAAATAACCAAAGCAGAAGAACAAAATCAACATGCAGTGTACTTACCTCATCATGCGGTTATACGTGACGATAAAGACACAACCAAGGTTCGGGTTGTCTTCGATGCTTCCTGCAAAGGAAAAAATGGAATATCGCTAAACGATGACCTAATGATTGGTCCGGGGCTGCAACCAGATTTGCGGCATTTATTGATTCGTTGGAGAACTCACCGCATTTGCCTCGTTTCAGACATTATCAAAATGTACCGAATGGTGCGCGTGGCCGACCATCATACAGATTTCAGCGCATCGTGTGGAGAGACAGCAAACAATCTTCAATAAAGGATTATAAGTTACTTACAGTTACTTTTGGTACCTCTTCAGCGCCTTTCTTAGCAGTTCGATCGATGCAGCAAGTAGCGTACGATGAAGGAGTCAACTATCCACTTGCAGCTGAAAGGGTACTTAAAGATTATTACATGGATGATCTTATGACTGGTTGTGACTCAATAGAAGAAGGCATGGAAATCTTTAATCAAATGAACGAGTTATTAGCAAAAGCAGGATTCACTTTACAAAAATGGTCAAGTAACAGCAGTGAATTACTGGAGAAAATAATCGGGGAAAGACACTCGTTCAAAGGACAAGATGGTGTAGAAAGAGAGATCAACATAAAACAAGATGAGATATTTAAAACGTTGGGACTTACCTGGAACCGAAGCTGCGATTCCTTCCAGTATTCTGTTCAGTTGCCTCCGCTGCAGGAACCTGTTACAAAAAGAAAAATATTATCAGACATAGCAAGACTATTTGACCCTTTGGGATGGGTCGCGCCCGTAATCATTGTTGCGAAAATGCTCATTCAAAAATTATGGGTTTCTGGGATTGGATGGGATGAGGAAATTCCACCAGAAATAAGAAAAGAATGGTTTACTTACCGACAAGAGTTGCAAAGTTTAAAGAAATTTTCAATACCTCGATGGTTAAACATGAAGCACGGTGACAAGCAGATTGATTTACACGGATTTTGCGACGCGTCAAAATCAGCATATGCTGCGGTAGTGTATGCACGGGTTGTCGATGCTGATGGTGAGATACATGTCACTTTGCTCACGGCAAAAACGAATGTTGCTCCTATAAAAACGGTTTCAGTGCCTCGATTGGAATTGTGCGGAGCAGTCCTCTTAGCCAAACTCTTATCCGAAGTCTCAGAAGTGATGGGAATAAGTAAATTTAATTTGTACTACTGGACCGACTCGGAGATCGTGTTAGCGTGGTTAAATAGCCATCCCAACAGATGGAAAACATTCGTGGCAAATCGGGTTTCTGAAATTTTGAGCTTAAGTGAACCTCAGCAATGGAATCATGTTCAGTCGAAAAGCAATCCTGCTGATTGCGCATCGCGGGGTCTTTATGCATCAGAATTTATAAACTTTAAATTGTGGTTAGATGGTCCGGGGTTCCTAAAAGATAAAACTATTATAGTCGACAAACGCAAGACGGTGTCAACAAATATTGAAGAAATAAAGGTACACGTAGCATTAGACGATAATTTTATTTGGGATAAATATTCATCACTTACCAAACTTATAAGAATAGTAGCATATTTAAGACGTCCTTTAGAGTTGAGAAAACCGAAGACTGAAAGAAAGAATCATACTTTTATAACTGCAGAAGAAATGAAATTAGCGTTGGAGACATGCATAAGGGTATGTCAAAGTCAAAACTTTGAAGCGATAATTCTGGACCTGCAAAAAGAAAAGCCTAAAAGAAATTTGTTTAAATCTTTAAATCTTTACCTTGATTCCGTTAATATCCTGAGGGTGGGCGGTAGATTGGAACGTTCCGATCTTGCCAGGGATCGTAAAAATCCAATGTTGATTCCAAGTAATACTCATTTTACCAATCTTCTAATTGCCGACGCACATTATAGGAATCTTCATGGCGGTCCTCAACTAATGCTTAACTACTTAAGCACAAAATATTATATTCAGGGAGCCAAACGGTTGGTTACTGCATACGTGCGAAACTGTGTAATTTGTTTGCGTTATGCAGCGTCTACAAAACCTCAATTGATGGGCCAATTACCACCTGCACGGGTTACACCAAATAGGCCATTTAAGAACAGTGGTGTAGATTATGCTGGTCCTATTAATTTGAGGACATCAAAGGGTAGGGGTCACCATGCATATAAAGGATACATTTGTTTATTCGTCTGCATGGCGACTAAAGCTGTCCACATTGAGGTCGTTAGCGATCTAACAACACAGGGGTTTCTTGCCGCTTTTAAAAGGTTTGTGGCAAGACGAGGTCACTGCAAGGATATATGGAGTGACAATGGTACAAATTTTCAGGGCGCTTCTAGGGAATTAGGTATATTACTTCGCTCCGAAAATTCAGGTATAGCTAAGGATATTGCTGCGGCATTGGCTAGTGAGGGTACCACATGGCATTTCATTCCACCACATGCCCCGAACTTTGGCGGATTATGGGAGGCTGGAATAAAGTCATGCAAGAAACATTTAAATAGAGTAATAGGAAACGCTACTTTAACTTTTGAAGAGATGTCCACTTTATTAGGCCAAATAGAAGCATGCTTGAACTCACGTCCCTTGAGTAGGCTGACCGATTCGAACACTTTTGATGCATTAACGCCTGGGCATTTTCTTGTAGGGGAACCAATAGTAAACGCGCCTGATCGTAACTATGAAGATGCAAATATTTCTAGCTTGAAGAGGTGGCATTTAGTACAACAGATGACGCAACATTTCTGGCGTCGCTGGTCCAGCGAATATTTGACTACACTTTTTCATCGTTATAAATGGTCTAAACAAACTCCGGAACCCAGCGTAGGGGATGTAGTGTTAATTAAAGAGGACAACTTACCTCCTTGTCGGTGGCTACTTGGCAGGGTGGTTGAAAAGCATCCGGGGTTAGACAACCTTACACGAGTAGTCACACTTCGCAGTAATGGTTCTACATTTAAAAGGCCAACATCAAAACTGTGTGTCTTGCCTATAGCCTAAGAATGTTATAAGTAGGTTAAGTGATAATTTTAAGCTTTGTTTGGTTTATTTTATGATTGTAAGCATTGTTTAAGTTTAATTTAGATCTATAAGTCATATTATAAGGGTAATTAAAACTGTTTAATTTGCAAAATATAAATCGCTGTGTAATATTTAACTTTGGAAGGACATAATGTTGCACAAAATGTCCTTGGTGGGCGGCATGTCTAACCGCACAGCAACCATATCAGAAAACACCGTTTTTGTTATGCAATTTGTTCTTATATTCATCACTAGATGGCGCTGTCCATTAACGGTCGATTTCTGAATCTCGATGTTAAGATTTTCCGCCGATAACATAAGTGTCTAGGATTAAGTATTAAAAAAAAACCACTACATACAACCAACCTGTATTCTACGGTGTAATCACTACATCTATGAATAAATCAGACTGGGGATCGAAGTGTTGGCATCAGTGATCCACACTCCCAAGTACAGACTGAAACCTTTTTTCATTCAAACCCCAGTTTCTAACCCTCATGAGTTAGAGGGTTCTTCAATAATATTGGTATAGATAAATATATGTTTTGCATATGGCTAGGTGACGACGACGACGCTCTTCGCAGCCTGGTAGCAGCTGGATAAGAGTTGCTGATTATCAAAACAAATGGCGTGCAATTTTGAGAGGCTATAGGCCGATGATGATCATAGTCTGATTTATGAATGGCATGATCTTTGATTAATTTTATAGCAACAGCAATGGTTACCCTGAATAAATTACTGTCTATAAACGAAGTCAATTAAAAAACCATCTAGATCCTTGGTTTCACTTGTTCTCGTTGGTTTTACGATAAGAGTTGTGGAACCAGTAGAAAATGCTAGAAGTCCTAACACGCAATCATAAAAGTCGGGTTTTAGGAAAATTATTCAAAGTCAAAGTCAAAGTCAAAGCACTTTATTTCAAGTAGGCCAGTTACAGGCACTTTTGAATTGTCAAAAGACAAAATAAAATATTACAAAATTATGGTGCTACAGTCCCAGTCACAAGACATAATAACTGTGAAAGTACCGTAGATGCCCATTCCAAGGCGTAGATCTCTATGGAGAAGAACGGGCAAGAAACTCCATGGACACTCTTTTTCAATTAGGTAATTATTACAAATCATTTGTTACATCATTCATGTTGAGATTACACATTATGTGAGAACGATGTAGAAAGTTAAAAGTGTCCATAGTAAATATAAAAAGACAATTCAGAAATAAAATTAGAATCAATTAAAATAAACCATGGCAGCTAAGAGATGATCAGTCCCAACCGACAGCGCCCGTTCACGAACATGACACATGTATCAGCACCATTCAGCTATATTCTTATCCTTTAAATATTAACCTAAAATCAACATTTTACTAAGCCACATACTTATGTACATAGTTGCATTATCAAAGTAACAATCCACCCACTTCAAAGAAAATATAAACAAAGAACCAAAGAAAAAACTGTAAGCATCACCAGGTAACAGGAAACGCAGTCGCGTGTTACGTCCAAACTCGGATTTTGACCTACTTTATCTAAAAATGCAGTAGTCTAAGATCCCTCCACTAAAATTTGGAGGCACTTTTTTAGGGTTCCGTACCCAAAGGGTAACAGCGGACCCTATTAATAAGACTCGACGGTCCGTCTGCCTGTCTGTCTGTCACCAGGCTGTATCTCATGAACCGTGATAGCTATACAGTTGAAATTTATACAGAGGATGTATTTCTCTTCAAATACTAAAAACAGAATGTAATAAATATTTAAGTGGGGCTCCCAAACAAAAAACCGTGATTTTTTTGCCGCTTTTTCGATAATGGTACGGAACCCTAAACTAACTATTTTTTTTTCATGAATTATACTTAATCGTAGAATAGTTTGCTGCAGGGCTGCCTGGCAATATCTAGCCGAAATTTGTTGCGTTGTCACTTACTAGGAATTTCTCCTGTATTGTGTGTGGTTGCCAGATGTAAATAGGTAAGCTGGCAACCCATAGATTGCTAGGTAAAAGAATTTTTTATCAAAAAGTATGTACCTGCACATTTAAGCGGTCGGATCTCGTGCTATAATGGCTAATTTAGACGTTCCTCGCTTCGTCTGAAATTCGTTACTTCAGTGGCTCATTACATCAAACATTGAGCACGCAAAACCCCGATTCATAAAATTGAGTGACTACGTCGGCATCTTGAGATATGAAGATGAATGCCATTTGAGTAATTGAGTTATACGCTTATTGTCGACCCCGGGTCTTGCATGCCTTTAGAATTTTTAATTTAGGGCGGGTTTATTGAACGGAGTTTAACGGAGCATTTGATGACATTGATGTGGTGGTAGTGAATTGTAGGAAGGTAGGTAATAAGCTGTTTTGTGCATTTAGTAAGCATAGGACAGTACAACAAAAATTTACCTAGAATCTTTTTAACTTGTAAATATTATTTTACAAGTTAAAAAATAATATTTTTATTATAGTGGTAAGCTGTATTTGCACTCTTCTTCGTGATAGGTAAACTTCGCTTTTATACAGAGGATTGTGATTCAAATAATAGACGCCCAATTGTGATTACAGTCCCATAAATACGACTATTCCGTTCCAAAGTTATTGGTCAGATCGAACTCGACTGAAAATCTTTATTACAGTCCAGCCATTGCAAAATCAGAATGTGTCGCGCGAAATTATTCGTACGGTTTTCTCTACGACTCGAGCACGGCTAGTTAATAGCCGATATCATAAGATCAAGTGATCGTGAAGCGCCCGTCCCGCGCCATCCCGCCGAAGTGCAGAGCGTGGAACGGAAATGCGATATCATGAAGTTCGTACATTGTACGCTGCATATCTAGAATGGACTTTAAGAATTTATTCGCAGGTAAAGTGGTTCTGTGTCATAGATTAAGGTGCATTGCATAAGGTTCATACTCTTGGAGGGTAAAATATATTTATGTAAGTGCCTGTACGGGCAGTAACTCCGTACACTGAAATCTAGTATGTAGATGGACGAATCACACGTGATGTGTACAGGAAATAAAATCACTGTTATGGTGTCCGTGAATGATGACAGTTTATTAGTAAAAACATTGAAATGTATTATACATAAAGTAGGTTACTTGTGGTGGGCGCGATAGCCTAGTAAGCGAACTTACACAAGTAATTGGCGTATTAGCAAATAAAATTCAGAAAATGACGTCAAATGCACAACGCCATCTATCGATTATGAGATACTAATTCATATTACGTTTTGTAGCGTAAAATCCTAAAATGGCAACAGATACCAGAATTAGTGATATCGGCCAGATGCCTGTCTAAGTTAGCTTTAACAACGACCTCCTTGAACAGAATTGCTTATTAATCTAAAATCCATCGGGCCGTATTTGTGTTGATGATGTTACTAGGTAACAATACATTTGGGTCTTGATTAATTCTACTGCTATTAAGCGTTAGTTGGGCAACAACTCCTATTTTAATAGTTTTTTGGTTGACCTTGGGATTAAAGCGGGCTTTTAATCCCACTTACCCTATAAATTATTATAGTATTTTAAAGATATTTGTTATGCGGACACCAACCCGTCATAACTTAACTTAACTTTAACCAATCACTCGTAAATGTCAATATTGTCAATCATTTAACTAAATTGTAGAAGTGTATGCCGATGATGGAAAAGTATGATTCGGAATGCCTAGATTACATATTATAGTCATTTTGGCATAATTAAGTTGTCAACCCGAGAATGAAAAATCATCATCATCATCATCAGCCTAGAGATAATAAACTGAAAATTCGTATAAACCTTAATTTTAGCTTTCTAAAATTTGAATCAAAAGTCTCTTAAAATCTCGTGTCTGCGTCGTAAGTTATTCAAGGTCAAGGGACCCACAATTCAGTATTTTTCCTAAGTCTCTGAAAGTTTAGATTTGACTGCTATTTGTGCTCAAATCAAGTTTGTTCCCTGTTCAATTGTGCAGAAAAAAGTCATACATAACATCCAATAATGTTCATTAGTTTTCGAGATATGAGCCATAATAAATTTTTTTGTGTTTATTTTTTGTACTTAATCTGTACGTATGGTAATTTAGGCTAGTTATACTATGTTTTTTGCACAAGAGAGCCTTTCAATATTCAAATTGACGTAGTCAGTACGTAGACGTAAATAATTAATATTGTGTTATGAAAATATAGGAGTTTTCATAACAATATTATCTATTTTAATGATGATTTTTGGGTTATTAAAATACGAAATTAGAGAAAGTTAACGGCACTGAAATATGTATTGTAGTGTTTTCCATCGACAGTATTAAAGGAATGAAACAATTTGAAATGTGAGAAAGTATGCTTCTTTTTTGCACACAATTGAACAAGGAACAATCTTTCTCTGAGCACAAATTGCAGTAAAATCATAACTTGCAGAGAATTAAGCAATAAACTGATTTTTGTGGCCCTTGACCTTGAATAACTTACGAAGCAGACACGAGATTTTATGAGACTAATGAGACAACTTTCAAAACGCTAAAATGAAGGTGTATATACGAGTTCTCAGCTTTTTATCTCTCATTCCGAGGTTGAATGCTAAAATTACTGGTCTAATTAATTGACATTAAACTGCGATATCGACTATAAAAAAAAAGACATGCGTGGGATTGACATTATGCGCTCCCAAAATGAGACGTGGTCAATCGTATTGTACTCCTAATCGTTATTGCTGATAGTACGTCACTTTACCGATTAGAGATTCCAAGAAATGTATTCAGATACGACTGAAATACGTAATAAATATTTCATATATACATTACGTACATATGTTACGAATTACATTATATACTATAGAGGTCTATATTAAAATAAATTATATTTATAACGAAGTAGATACTATTAATGGAAATAATATTGGCTTTCAATAAAATTGTACCAATTTCCAAGTTGATTGATACTCGATAAATCCTAAATAAGTTAAAAAAACAAAAACAACGTCTTTTTGGCGCTATATTAATTGTGAAGTCTTATTTTTTCTTCCAAACCCATTGAGTAGGGTATTATAATGAAGGGTTTTAATAAAACATTTAGCACTTATATGTTAAAAAGTAAATTGAAAAAAAAAAACTGTAAATAATATAAGTTAATTTAAAAATCAAAAACCCGACTGATTAGTTAAGAAAGGAACTAAAAAGATGTAAAAAAGAAGAAAATCATGCTAAGCATTCGGGGAAATAGGTGGTCAGCCAGCTCGCGTGTATGTAGTAATTAAGTACTTGTACTCGTATCCTCCGACTTCACAGCATGATTTTCTTCTTATTTATTGTTCAATTGATTGCGATATTTATAAATTTTTCATATTAGTTAAAGTCTCAGTCAAAGTTAATTAAAAGTAAGTGGAAAATGGAAAGAGTGGAAAACATTTCTTTATAATTTTTTTTATTATGATTTTAAAAATCAATATCCTTTACACCACACATGTATTGCGACGCGGGTCGCCAACCTCTCCTATAAACTGCTCACGCCCTCACTGAAATAGTTATTTATGCTACAAGTACGGAAAGTAGGGGATTTCCGATGAGTGGTATTTTTATTCACGAGCGAGCTAAGCGAGTGAGTGGATAAATCGACACGAATCAGAAATCATCTTACGCACGTGTATCATACAACATTTTACAATGCATTGTGCGAGGAAATAAAAAAATATCTAAACCAAGCAAGAAATTAATAAAATGGCGCTTATTCAAGGGTGCTCAGCATATCCACAGATTAACTAATAGTTCATAGTTCCTCGGGCACATCTACTGCGCATGTGCAAATAGCTGTCACGTCGTAACGCAAAGAGGCACGAGCAAAATATTCATTCTGCCAAACACATTTGATGAATTTTTAAAATTAATTTATTTATCAAAATCTAAATCTAGAGTAATTAAAAACGCCTTAAATGAAGTATTAGTTTTGTTTTACCTTTTATATGAATGATAATCTGTACTTAACTAATTTTTAAAACTTTTCTCAAATAATAAAAACTCTATGCGGCGGGCTGACGTTGGAGTTAAAAATTAAAAAAGTACAGGAAAGTAAAAAGCACTAGTAAAAAAATGTGACACTTTCCGCACAGTTTGGCTGCTTGGAAAACTCTCTTTTCGAGAACGTGCATTGTAAAATTAATTTCCTTGCTACACAGCATCCGATCCGTTGTTCTATCCGTTTGCAGGGTGAAGTGTCATGGTGTCAAGCATCCTTCGGTAGCTTGTACTCGCTTTGGCTGCAATTACGAATATTTAGGGTCAGAGCTCACAGATCAACAAAATGCTAGAACATAATGCTGTTAAACGCAAATTGAATAAATATGTGCTCGCTCGGACAAACGCCATAGTGACGCTTAAAATATGCTTGATATTGAAAACTTAATAAGGTTATGTCTGTAATGGAAAAAGATGAAAGGCGGATGATTAATTTATAAGGGTGATGGAATCACGTAAATTTAATATATGGAGAGGGACTGGAAGGACAAATAAAACATAGAAGGATTGCGTAAAGAAAAGATACTGAGTAGTAGTACTATCATTCACTCTCTTTTCTTTCGTCTTCAAACAGGTGATAATAGTAGGAGAAAACGAGTTGCATCGAACCCAAAGTAATCAGGGAAAAGGGTAGAAAATGATGACGATGATGAAGAAACTGCTCGAGCGTTTTGTTGCTCTGTCTGTTCTGACCCTTATTCATAGTATTCCGGAGGCGGCTTCAAATAATGTGTGCTACTGACAACTTAAGATGCAAAGATGATAAAATATGTCCAGAGCTTTGAATTGATTTGGAACACTGAAAGGCACATAGCCTTAGCACAATCGCCAAAAAAATTGTAAAGCCATCTTTAATGTATTTAATCATTAAGTCATTATCATCATGATTGCAGGCTAGAAACGTCCACTGCTGGACATAAGGCCCCAGAGCCCCCAAGCGTCGCTTCATAGACCCGTCCTTTGCTGTTTGTGATTAGTTGCTAATTTAAGGTCCGTTTATATCTACAGACACTGAGCGTGCCAGACACGTGCCGTGGCAGACAAAATCATATTCTTTCATACAATGAGTTTGTTGGTGTCTGCGCGGCCGTGTAACGATAGATATAAATACGTTAATAGATACTGTATAAAATAATATTATTTCCAGGATCCATGACGATTTCCACCACAGAGAAAAAAACAACATTACCCTAAAGCACAGATAATATAATACTAGCTTAAAGATGCCTCATCCCATACAAAGAAACCGTGCCGACGTAACTAGCGTTTTTCATCTGATTAATCTTGTTATTTTTGTAAGTACATCAATCGCGTTCGATCCCGTTTCACGGCAATAGATGGTGTTAGCAGCAACTTGCAAGTAAAAGGGTTTACTAGGTTCGTGACTATTTTTTTCTTTAAATACAGTGAAGGTTCGTTTTATAGTATTTTGCACGTTTTTACAGTCTTTTTGCACCAAAATGTGTTACAATGCAAATTTAAAAAATCGGTTAAAATGCCTCAGAAATTTAAAAATGCGCCATCTACTGGCATCAATTTTAAATGATTCGTTAAAACAATCTTTGAAATGTGAATTAAGAGCCCAATATTCCATAATTTTGTACTTAGGAGAGTTGATTAAACAAGAACATACAATTTTTATGCTCAATTCCAAAAAATGTTAATTTTACACATAATTATTATATTCTATTGAATTGTGTGTACATGTCGCGCCATCTAGTGAGAGTTATTTGAACCAAAATTTCTTTATTAGCAATGAGACCCCGTGCCTAAAGTAACTCATTTTGTTATTTAATACCTAACAAATCGACGTTTTACCATTAAGTTTGGTTTCTAGTTTTAAAACGATAAACTAAAATAGGTTTTCAGTATTATCAACCTGTCTGTAGGAAAATTACTTGTCATTTGGTAACTTCATAACTAAATAACAATGTCCAAACCAGTAAGAAGGGACTTGAATTCGGTTCCCCACACATGAATATAGAAATATATTTCAACATTGTACATTAGATTACAAGTCAACTACAAACAGCCCTCATTAGCTTTGGGGATATCGCTGGTGTACAGCGTGAATGATAAAGGGGATAGTACGCAGCCTTGGGGGACTCCGGCTCGTATGGGGTGAGGGGAGGAGAGTTCTCCCTCGACACGATAGCGGAAAGTACGGTCCGACAACCAATCTCGTATGATGAGCACGAGACGGTCTGGCACGCCGAGTTTGTAAAGCTTATAAATTAAGCCATTGTGCCAGACTTTGTCGAACGCTTTCGCTATGTCGAAGAACAAGGCACCCGTCATCAGACCACGCTGGGAACCAGCACTAGTGTGTTCAACGATGCGGTGAACTTGTTGGACGCAATTATGTTCGGAACGAAAGCCGAATTGCTCATTGGGGATGAGGCTCTTTCGCTCAGCAAAGTCTTTAAGCCGCTTATAAATAAGCCGCTCATAGACTTTTCCGAGGGAATTTACTAGACTGATGGGACGATAACTGGTAGGCTCCGATTTGGGTTTACCCGGTTTAGGGATGCCTATCACAGTGACCTGTTTCCAAGCTTGTGGGAATATATTTTTGCTTAATGCAGCGTTGAAAATGGCCGTCATTAGCAATATTATTTGGGCAGGGAGGAGTTTCAACACCTTGTTGGTGATGCCATCTAAGCCCGGGGCTTTGTTGGGGTGAAGCCTTTTGATGACCTCCTCTACTTCATCTGGGGTGACGGGAGGTAGCGGGTCATCGGGGTCTTCGATGGGTAGGAGGGAGGTCCTGCGTTCGACTTCAGCTTCTACCATGTCAAGGTGAGCTTGGTCTACTGGCTGGGAGCTGGGTGAGCACTGAAGTTTTAAACTGTCAGCCAAGCATTCGGCTTTCTCAGTGTTTTCAAATGCTACACTCTTATCAGGGCGAATAAGCGGGGGTATGGCTGAGTCTTCAGTGGAGCGTAATCTCCTCTGAAAGTGCCAGAAGGCATGGTGGTTGGGCTCAAGTTCACTCAGCAACTTATTCCATGTCGCAGAACGGTGTTCAGCAGTGCGTACTTTTACAGCTTTCTGTAATTTCCGCATGTGAGCTACGCTTGCGTCACTGGGAAAGTTCCTGCGGGCACGGACAGCTGCGTTCTTCTTGGTTATCAACCTCCGTATATCGTCCGGGAGTTTCCCTTGCTGGATGTCCAGCACTGGAACCTCCCTTGAACATTCGTTCAGGACAGATTGTACGTGGGTTGTAAGCGAGTCGATCGCCGCCGTCGCGTCAGCGACTGAGTTTATGTCGGAGGGGATTGAGTCTAGCTGGGGTGACGTGGTGGATTTCAGTTTCTCACTTACTTTCCTCCAGTCGGTGACCTTTTTGGTAAGGGGTGGCTGTCCTAGATCTGGGAGGCCTGAGCGGTTGCCTAGGTCCATGATCACAGGGCGGTGGTCAGAGTGGAGCTCGTCTAGCGTATCTATCGAGCGTAACCGAAGGTTAACGTTCTTAAATAACGCTACATCGAGGATATCCGGTCTATGTGTGTGGTCATGCGGGAAATGAGTGAAACTCATTGAGGCTATGACGTCGTAGTGAAGGGATGAGCTTAGGTTTAGCACCAACTTGCCCCTAGGGTTGGTAACGGCACTGTTCCAGACTGGTTGCTTAGCATTTAGATCACCCGCTATTATAACGGAGTCACTTATGCTGAAGAGGGCAGTAAGGTCTTTTTTGAGACCTTGCGGGTTGTCGGGCGATGACGCCGAGTTTGGGGGACAATAGGCGGAGATGATGGTAATCGTTTGATGACCAGTCATTCCTAGCCGGCAGACTGAGTACTCGAGGCACGAAGTGGGGTCGGGAGGGGTAACTACGCTGCAGTGGAGCTCATTTTTGTAGTAAATGAGAGTGCCACCACGGTGGGAGCGCCTCCTATCATTGCAAACTAAACGAAAGTTGGCAATTTTGGGATCGCGCTGATGGGGTTTTAAATAGGTTTCCTGGATGAGGAAGATGTCTAGCTGATGGTCGCGAATAAACCCGGCGATCTCATCACGCTGGTTAGAAATGCCATTGGCATTGAAGAGCCCTAACCTAAGGGATTTGGGTTTGAAGCAATTCGCTCTTAATTGCGTACCCATTCTCCGTTCCTAAAAACAAGAGCGTCTAGTTCCTTCGTTATTGAAGGATACCTATCAAAAATTTGGACGCAGGATATGGGGTTAAGGGTTAACGCTGGGTTCGTTAACTCAGCGTGAAGGGCGTGGGCCTCTGGTGTCATCCAGATCGCGTATGCGCTGAAAATTGTTCCAGCGACACTTCGATATGAAGATGAAGATTGGGCGGGTTGGGACGCACGGAATGAGCGCGCGGCAACAACAGTGGTGGGAGCCACCTTGTTGGTTAGCGCTTGGGCCGCTGCGGCTGGGAGTGGGCTGGGCACTGGTATGTGGAGATCCAACAGTGCAGGAATGGGCTGCGAATTTGACTGAGGAGCCACGTTTTGGTGGTTCAGTTTTCCCCATGGTGAAGCCCTCTGAGGGGCTAGACGGGGGGGTTGGGAGGAGGGCGCTAAGCGTGTTTGTTGCGCCTCGTGGCGCTTGGTCATTTTGGGCGCAAGCTTGGGGGCTTTGGGGCAACCCCGGTAGTTTGCAGGGTGTCCTACCTGGCCGCAGAGCACGCAGCTGGGAGGCTCCGTGCATTTAGCGCGGTCTTTGGGGCGGGGGCAGTTTTTAGTGCTGTGGTCACCCAGGCACTTCACGCACCTGGGGGTCGCAAAGCAGTTGGTCTGGGAGTGACCATAGAGTTGGCAGTTGTGACACTGACCAACGAGGTGGGGGCGATAGGATTTCTCGATCGATATGCCCGACAGGGAACATACCGTCTTCACCTTGAATATGGGGTTGAGGCTCTCTGTGGGGCTGCATACGACCATTACGATCTCGTACTACTTGCCACCTCTCGCTTTGTGCAAGCGGTGGACTTCCGTGACGGGCACGTTTTGGGCAAGAAGATCCAGACGGACTTCTTCCGTGGGGATCTCTTTTGGGATGCGGCGGATCACCACTCGGGTGGACCGCTCCTCCGGGAGGGTGTAGGTATGGAACGAAATGTTCCTAATCTTGAGTAGGCGAGTTAAATCGCGGCAGTCTTTTGAGGTGGGGACAGCGATTTGGATGCCTTGTTGGCATGCAGTCGCTTTGATGAAGTTGATCCTCTGCTCAGTGCAGGCGTTGGAAACAACTTTCCATTTCGATTTATATTGGAGATAAATCGGTGGCGGGGGAGGGAGCTTCCTTGTGGTAGCAGTGGGAGCTGTTACCATCGGGCTCGGGGGGCGGCTAGAACGCTGAGAAGCGTTATTGGGGGCGGGTAGGTCGTCCGGAATAGACAGCTCGGGGGAGGGGCAGGGGGAGGCGACGGGTGACTTAAGCGAGGTTGCGACGACGACCGTCTTTTTGGCCTTGGGCTTTGAGGCCTGGGCTGGGGCCTTGTTTTTTCTCCTCTTCCCACCGACGACTTGAAAGTCCTCGTCTGAGGAGGTGGGTGGAGGAGTAGGGTCCCGCTCTTCATTGGCGGGGATGGGGGAGTCCTCCATGGGGGAGACAGGGCGTGAATTAGGCTCATCGGCCTGGGAGAGTGTTGCGGACCTAGGCTCTTGCCTAGGCTTGGATATGGGTGAGGGCGACCTCGGAGTGTCGTCGTCCGGGAAGGGTTTGAAAGCCCTGATGGGGGCCTCGATCTGGGCCAACACCGTTAGGTATCCGCCAGGGACCACAAGAGGTGGATTTGAAAAAGAAGACTCTACTAGCAACCTAGGTTACTAGTAGTGACGCGGCGCGGAGCGCGCAGCGGGGAGGCGGCGAGCGGAGGCGCGTCGGCCGCAGTGACGTCACGCAGGAGCGAGACGAGGTGGGGGCCGGGGCGCTGAGCGCGCAGCGGTGGTACGGCGAGCGGGGGGCGCGTCGGCCGCAGTGACGTTACGCAGGAGCGAGACGAGGCGGAGTGGGGGGCTCGCAGCGGTGGGGCGGCGAGCGGAACGGCAGCGAGACGACCGCTCGGGGCGACGGCTGGCGAAGAGTGATAGCTGTGTTGACACAGAAACAGTTGCTGCAACATGAAACTTTATAGTTAATAGTATATCCTTGCTAGAGCGAGATAGTAACAGAGAGAGACCAGGATAGACACATGGGTTTACAAAACTATGCAATAAGTTGTGCATCTCTTTCCTTCGTAATAAAATGATAACACTTACATTTAATATGGTCCCAGATGTTCACAAGTGCGTTCAGTATTACTACTACTTTTCGAATAGAAGCACAATAAATGAAAAAATAAAATTTTAGAAATTTACAGTGTCATAATTCAGATTTTGTTGGTCTAATGGTCCCTAGCGTGACTACTAGGTAGTACACTAGTTCTGGGTCTGATTCCGCAGACAAGACAAGACAAGACGAAGATATTTTATTTCAAGTAGGCCACCAAGCGGCACTTTTGAACGTTACATTAAAATTTACAAATAATAATAGTTGATTCTACCGAAGCAAAGCGATATTGGTTATGTTCATGAAAAAACCAAACTCAGTAGAAGCCCAGTTTTGGGCCTAACTTCGAGCAGCTGATGGTTACTGGCAAGATCGAAGGGAAATAAATATCCGAGAGGTCGAAGTTCAATCAGATGGTCAGACCAAGTCCGCACATCGTTAAATACCATTCTGCTCAAAGCTCTTCACGACGCCAAAGACAGAAGCAGATGGCGCAAATTGGTGAAGGAGAAGTTGTTTCCACGAAGACTGAAGAATCACACCTCAGTAATAAGGAAGCCAGGAGGGTGGAGGAGCCCAGTTATACCTGACTAGCTGTCCCACGCGGCTTCGCTCCCTTCAACTGGGTACCTACCTACCCTACCCTACCTACCCTACAAACATGAATGTTGCGTAACTTTAAGACGACGACTAACGCCAACGACCTTGAGGGAACAAAACGCGCACTCGTTTCACACCCGCGCGACCCAAAATTTTGTAGTTTTTTGTACTTTCCTTATTATTCTATGACTTTAAAAAAAATCCTCAAATCAAAATGTAGATAATTAAATTATCTTTGAAATGGTGTTAATTTCACTAAAATACGCCCATCGGTTTTGGTGTGATAGTCGTGTTTTTGTCCGTTTTAGACGTAACTTTACAAATGAATTACACTATGTTATACAAATAAAACTCAAAATTTGCTGAGATCAAATTATTAAGAAAATGGTCTAATATAACATATATTTTTTCCAAAAAATTACCACTAGTCATTCAGACGTGCTTTTCATTTTAAAATCAGATACTCAAGGGAATCGGTGCCTTAACCGCTTCCGCAGCGCACGCAACGGAAGCTCTCAAAAAGGAATATTTTTTTCCCGTTTTTAAACATTTTTCATTTATGCTCCGCTCCTATTGGTCGTAGCGTGATGTTATATAGTCTATATATAATCTTCCTCAATAAATGGACTATCTATCACAAAAAATATTTTTCAATTCCAGCCAGTAGTTCCTGAGATTAGCGCGTTCAAAAAAAAAATAATAAAACTCTTCAGCTTTATAATATTATATATATATAGTATAGATAAGTTTTTCTTTAAATTAATAATGTTGTCAGGTTTATTAAAAAGTAGCTAACTTTGACAGTGTTGTCCCGACCAAATTTCAGAGTTCATACTAAAATTCCTTAGAAAAAAGCACTTCCAGTTTTGCCAGTTCAGATACTGAATTTACCAATATTTCTGAATTCTTTTTTCCATTTTCATCACTATCATAAATAAATACTATCTATATTGGTTCACCGTTTTTCAATTATGTGTTTACCAAATAACAGCATTTAATTTTTATTGATAATCCATCTTTCGACTTCTTCGAACACAAAAAATTCAAAGGTACGTTTATGGTTTAGTTGACATCCAAATTTTTATGCACTTCCTCATTCTAAAACTTAAGACGACTACTAACGCCAACGACCTTGAGGGTACAAAACGTGCACTGGTTTGACACCCGCGCGACCCAAAATTTAGTAGTATTTGTGCTTTTCATACTATTCTATGACTTTAAAAAAAAGCCTAAGATCAAAATGTAGATAATTAAATTGTCTTTGAGATGGTGTCGATTTCATTAAAATACGCCCAGCAGTTTTGGTGCGATTGTCGTGTTTTTGTCCGTTTGAGACATAACTTTACAAATTAATTACACTAAGTTATACGAATAAAACTCAAAATTTTCTTAATCTAATTATTAAGAAATGGTCTAGTGTAACATATAGTTTTTCCAAATAATTACAACTAGCCGTTTAGACGTGATTCACATTTTAAAATCAGCTACTCAAGGGTATCGGCGCCTTAACAGCATCTTCCTGAAAAATAATCCCGTTTACCGCTTTCATACGACGACAAGGAAGGTTAGTAGGATAGCTTTAATATGCTTACTCGAGAAGCACGGCAAACTTAAATAGTGCGGTGAATCAAGTTAAACTTAAGTAACCTCATCTTTTTATCTTAGTTTATATACTTTGTAAGTTGTTAAGTACCTACAAATAGTTCTAGCTAAGGTTTATCCCGTTTATTTTTATATGGGGTACATTGAAATTTGATTTAACCTTCTTGGTATTTCACTGGTTCAAGAATATGACAACGAGCTCCTATAGTACCTCCTCAAAAGTCGAGCACACACCATGTCTGCGTAAGCTATTGTGGTTTCTATTGTGTCTACGTAAGCTATTGTGTCCTCAACGATTCTAATATTTTTTTACCAACAGCCCAATAGATAGACCTTTGAATTCTTTAATATTTATGTAGAGGACAATGGGCGATATTCATGGAAAAAGTGCCTTCCGGAAATGAATACGGTTTCTTTTTTTAGGCAGCATTTAGCCAAATTTTGGGATGGTGTGGAAGAAGAAAACATGTTGCGGCGACCAGAAGTAACTTGGGATAAGGGCAGAAAAAAAAAATTGCCAAATTTTGACGACAACGATCACAAGCAACCTTTAATTTTGCTTTTTTGTAACCAATGTTGTCCCACTGCTAGACAAAGGTCTCCCCATTTTATTTATAAAGTCCTAAATCAATATTATTTAATTTAACTGAATGCACAAAGTAACAAACATAATTAAGGCAATTTTTGACAACGACTAACTGCTTTTAGCGTCTTATTTTTGACAACGACTAACTGCTACGAGTATCAGGGTCTTATTTTTGACAACGACTAACTGCTATCAGGGTCTTATTTTTAACTAGCTTCTGCCTGCGGCTTCGCCCGCGAGTTAAGTGTTTTCCTATCCCATTGGATCTTTATACCGGGATGAAAACTAGCCTATATGCCTATTCCAGACTAGACTATAAAAATACTATGTGCTATTCCTGACTATAATCTATCTACCGCTCTGGCGTGATTGATTGAGGATGTTCTATGTTGAAGGATTTGGTTGCCGCACTTAGTCCTACAGATGGTCCCTTATGCGTGGGTCAGTGTTGCCGACTCGGATTTTAAAGAAGGCGTAGGCAAGAGCCGAAAATTACGTAGAAATAGTAAAATTTGCAAATGCAAAATAAGTAGATCTACGTACTTTTTTCTGAGTGAAATGAAGAGGGTAGGATAGTAGCAGACAGCAGACAAATAAAACTTAGGTCACAGATATCTCCGTGAAAAAAATATATGCCAGTAACCGATATGGATAATTGGTTTTTACATTATCTGCATGTGGTCATTCATAGAAAATAGTATATTATGCAACTAGTGAATAAAGTACGGTTTTAAAGCGAGGGCCATAAATGAACCATGAGCAAGTGAAGGATTCTAACTTGATAACTGAATCACGAGCATAGCGAGTGATTCAAGTGTTAGAATCCTGAGCGACGCGACTGATTCATGGCCCTCGATATAAATCCGTTTTATTCAAGAGGCATACTATATTTTACACCATGACTGCGAGAAAAAGAAAGATTTAAGCGAAAATCACAAGGAAAAATACTAAATAAAAGTTTTATTACCTTCAAAACTTAAAAAAAAAAAGCAGAGCTAGGTAACAGCAACTGTGTTTCAGGGGCCAGTGACCACCTCCGTTACGTTACATAATTATAATTAATTAACACCAATACAATTAATTTTAGAATTACAATCCAAATAAGTATTCACTAAACATCCCAGACTAAAATCAAAATCGTTATTAAAATCCTTAACATTAACAAACTGAAAATCAAATCGATAAAGGAGTTTGAAAGTCGAATATTCTTTGCACAAGGAGTTCGTATAGAGTATTTTATGCGCATGGAGGTCGTATAGCATTGAGATGGACGTCGAATATCTTGGTGTGTTTTAAATTCAAACACCAAAACAGTGAGTATAAGTGCTTTTTATTCACTGTTTTCAGTGAATAAAATAAGCTTTTTAGAGGGGGAATGGTATAATAGTATATTATGCAACTAGTGAATAAAGGACGGTTTTAAAGCGAGGGCCATAGACGAATCACGAAAAAGTGAAGGATTCTAACAACTGAATCATGACCGTAGGGAGTGATCCATGATGATTGAATCACGAGCATAGCGAGTGATTCAAGTGTTAGAATCCTGAGCGACGCGAGTGATTCATTTTGATCCCTTGATATAAATCCGTTTTATTCAAGAGTTGCTTACTATATTTTATACCATGACTACGAGAAAAAGAAAAAATTAAGCGAAAAGCACAAGGAATAATAATAAATAAATGTTTTATTACCTTAAAAATTTACAAATAATTTGAAAACTCAGGGTTTCACATTTTTTGTAAATTGAAGCTGAGCCAGGTAACAGCATCTGTGTTTCAGGGGCCAGTAACCACGTCCGTTACGTTACATAATTATAATTAATTAAACACCAGAATTACAATCCAAATAAGTATTCACTAAACATCCCAGACTAAAATCAAAATCATGAAAATCATTATTGAAATCCTAAATATTAACAAACTGAAAATTAAATCGATGAAGAAGTTTGAAAGTCGAATATTCTTTGCACAAGGAGTTTGTATCCAGTATTTTATGCGCAAGGAGGTTGTATAGCATTGAGATGGACGTCGAATATATATTGGTATGTTCTAAATTCAAACACCAAAACGGTGAGTAAAAGTGCTTTTTATTCACTGTTTTCAGTGAATAAAATAAGCTTTTTAGAGGGGGAATGGTATAAAGTTTTTTTTTATTACATTAAATTTATTTTTGAATTAGTTACGAGCTTCCAAAAAATCCAAAATAAAAATATCGAAATCTTAGTGCGAAATATTTTACGTTATGTTTTGTTTTTATGGCAAGACGTTTCATTCTATGGAATGGACACTTTATTTTTAAAATGAATGCGAGTGTATGAAACGGAACGTTCATTAACTTTTTTCGCGAAAGTAATTAGCAATTAATGCAGCCTAATGAGATCATCATCATCAGCCTATTAATGTTCCCACTCCTGGGACACAGGCCTCCTCTCTGTGAGAGCCTTATGAGATAATTATGTTATTTTGCTTTGTACAATTTTGATAGAAAATACGTAGATTCTAGGACTGAAGTACGTAGGTTTGCATGAAAGGCTTAAAGTACGTAGATCTACGTAAAAATACGTAGAGTTGGCAAAGCTGCTGGGCTAACACATTTATAATATTAGTAAGAATTTTATTTTTTATTAGACTGTATTGACTGGAACTTGACGAATTTGTAATCCCTTTTTATTAAAATTGACATTGTGTATTGCATTGCCTATTTCAAATTTCTTACAGAATTTGATCTTGACATGGTAAATTTGTATTTGATTTAATTGAATGTTTTAATGATTTATATTAATTGGGACTTTATTATATCTAAAACTGTTTGCATGCCTTACTTAAGATAGTTAGTATAAGGATCATTACATTAAAACTTAACAGCTGTAACTTGTACCTACTTTCTGTGCAAATAAAGAACTATTCTATTCTAAGGCTAATCTGGAAGATTAAAGTTATAAATAAATAAATTAACTCATCTAATTACAAAAGTTACTTTTGTCTTACCAATCTAGTATGCATTAATCCTCAAATCATTCGAGCTAACTCGACACTTAAGCCTCCCTGTGTGATTACCTGTCTAAGACAACGAGCATACAATCACTATTACACTGTTAACCACCCTTACAGTACTATCGTTAACTTTTATGTGTAAAGGGATCCCCATGTTGAAGCTTTCTTTGTATTTGACGGAACTTTAGCGCCATCTAGTAGAGTTTTGTGGAAGCTGTTTAAGCGTGTGCTCCTTTGTTATGTTTCCTTTTGAATGAGATTCAGTGATGAATACTTTGTAACTGTTTCAAGGGATTTTTTTGTGTATCTTGAATCAGGCTGAAAAAAAATTGCTACAAGTGTCTTTAGACCTTTTATTTTACTGTGCAGTATTGACATAATAACTAACAGAAAAATCCAAAAGACAATGAATCCTGAATATAACGTCTGCATTCTAATATCTAATATCTTTAAACGAGCAATTCTTGTATATATTACACATATAATATCTGAATCTCGGAAACTGCTCCAACGATTTTCATGAAATTTAGTATGCAGGGCCTTTCGGGGGTGATAAATCGATCTAGCTAGGTTTCATTTTCAGAAAACGTCTTTATCTTTATTTTCACCCGAGCAGAGCTCGATCGACCAGGTACTCAGTATTAATGTGCCAAAAAAGTGCATAAGGCCTTCAACAGTCATTTTCACTAGCTGTAACCCCACATAGATATTAAAAGTTTGAATTACTAGAATAGGTTTGTTGGATTGAATGACTTGTACCACTGTGCAGTAGCAAACAAAATGCAGTTTTATTTTGCCTACTACAAAACATACTTTCTTCTAACTGTCTTACTCTATTCAACATTATTTGAATAATACTAAAACTAAAACAATACCACATTCACAGTTCACGCATTCCATCACTATCAAAACCAATAGTTCTAACCCCACCTAAGGGCAGTGGCACATTGTTTGCATGTCAAACGCAGCCGGAAATCCGTGTGTTTTAATCACACTGAACGGTGAACAGTATGCTTTGGGCTTTATCTCGACGAATTGAAAGTAAATAGGAGCTTTGCGTGCTTGCTTTGTGACGTTTGTTTGTTTTTGTTGACAGTAGGAGGTGTGTGTCGATGTGAACTATAGGTATGACTGAATCATTTAAGGGTTATTTTTGTAAGAGTAACTAAAGTAGAAAGGTTTTGTATAATACCTTTTTTATTCTTAATTCTTTATTGTACACTAAAATGGGGTTTACTGCTTGTTTCCGAATGTCATATCCGCGATGGCTAATTTCCCGAAGTCATCAGATCGAACGTTCGAATCGCCGAAATTTCATAGCATCAATTTACCACAATTTCGAATAGCCATTAGATCTAGCGTCTATTTCGCCGACAGCCCATTGCAACGATAGTTCTATGCATCGAATGTCTATTGGCTCGACGTGCCAGTAGTAAGGTTTGTTTTTTTTAACAGAATTTTATAGATTTATTAGGAATTGTATACAATTCCTGGTTTTCACAAATTGCCTATATCATATTATGTTAATTAAACCCTGCAAGTTTGTTTTTTTTTTACATTTTTTATTCTTTCTTTTAGTCTTCTTGAATAGCTTTCTACTTACTGGCACGTCGAGCCAATAGACATTCGATGCATAGAACTATCGTTGCAATGGGTTTTCGACGAAACGGACGCTCGATCTAAAGCCTATTCGAAATTGTGGTAAATCGATGCAATGGAATTAATCGGCGATTCGGACGTTCGATCTTATAACTTCGGGGAATTAGCCATCGGGTATAATTATGACATTCGGAAACAAGCAGGAAACCCACAAAAATGTCACAAACAACATAGAATGATTATGAAGTCGATGTACAAAGGCGAGCTTAACTCAAAGAAGAGTTTTCTACCAGCAAACCTTACAGTGATTGAGAGAGTTTACAAAAGGAAGAAGAGAAGTAGTCTGGTGCACAATTTTAGAATATTATAAAATCAATCATAAATATACACGTGTGTGTATACTTATGTAGGTATGTACATAAGTACAAAATAAATTTATATTTTTTTAACGTGGAAACCTTCAAAAGGCGCCTGGATTTTTGGGGCAAAGACCAGGGAGTGTTTACCTCACTAGAACCACCCCGGTGATCACCATCAGCACGTAGACTACCCAGACAAACCTTAACAGACTACCCAAGAACCCTTCTGTGCATCGCCTGTTAGGGCACATCGCTGGGGAGACTTGCAAACCGCCTTCCCTGAGTCTTTACTGTACCTACTACTCCTCAATTTATTTTATTTAATGTGAAATCATTATGGACGATGTCTTTAGAACTAGCTGGTCCACAAAAATCTACACGACTTAAATGTTTTAATTACTGACAGTTTTTCATTGATTTACTTAGTACTTATTACGGGTGTCTATAAATAAATGTTGTTCTCTTTATTCAGACTTCAAAATGGAAAGTAATGCTAAAGTGTATGTTCGTTTTAAGACAATTTGAATTTGTGTTATCACTGCTTCATCCCAGGAGATATAGCGTCGAAGCGTTTCACGTAGGTACTGCAAAGGTTACCTGCCAAAGGGAACATTACAGCATGTATACTGGCTAAAAAATAAGTATTGCCAGCATTTATTTTAATATTTACAAACTCAGGCATGCGATTCTATGTTTGCTGAACTTCCGTCTCGGTCTTCATAAAAAGTAAAATAAGTAATTGTCAGCCATGGTGGCTACATCCAAGGTGCGACACATACCCGTACACAGTATTTATCAATTTTTGCCTCTTCAAGCAATGAAGCTAAAATCAATTCACCTGTAATAGAAGATACTATTATAGGTGAATAAAGAAACTTAGTAAGTGATTAGAGCAATATCATAACTTCAGAAGGGATTAAAAAGTGCTCAAGTCTGAACTTACGCTGAACAATACAAATTGGAAACAAATTGTAGTATAGCGTGTTACCTACGTTGTCTTTTATTTTTTTAGTCAGCTTGAAGATTGTGGAAGATTTGGTCTGTACGAAGAGAATAGATAAGATAATGAATGAATTAGCAGTGTCAGCTACACCAAAGTGCAATGTGGGCTACTCCGTAGCACAAAGTGAGCAACGCCAAAGCATAATACTTGCTACGTCGTAGCAAACTTCGACTAGAAAGAAGGAGAAAATTTTAAACTATTGAAAAACATGTTGTTGTTGTTGCTAATAGTTTTTGTAAAATGAATGATTGTTCCTAAATAAACAGATGAATTAATTTTATGGCTAAAAAGAATTAAACACAGAGAAGACAAAAGAGGTCTTCAAAATCGAAATAAAATGGGTCAGGACAATAAGTCTGACGTCTGACCACAAGGAATTTAATTAATTAATAGCAATTATAACGCGTTGGCATAACCAATCCACAAAAACTATAATTTTAATTGCAGATATAAAATTTTATCAGATTTATGAATTATAAATTTAACACTTCAAAATAGTTAAAATGATTTCAGTGGTTTAGCAATAATTGGTTTTAATTTAATGTTAAAATTGAACATGACGATACGAGTATTTAATAATCCATTTGTTACTGAAACCATTATGTGTTAACGACATCAAACAAAGCGAGAATATAACTAAAGGCATATTTGTTTTAGGTTATTTTTCCACGAAACGCTTTGAGGTCGATCACAAAATATTTTTAGGGCTGCTTTTAGGAACTTTTTGTCCACAAGATATTTATATTTCGTTTCCGAGACGTAAAGCACCGGTACAACTGAGGATGGATGAAATGGCGACAGGTCACTGGAACAACTTGCGACCCACGGTTGCCCCTCAAGTTAAAGGGCAAAATCTGCAAGTTCGTGGTTAGACCTGTCGTACTGAATGGATCAGAATGTTGGGCTGTGAAAAATATGGATGAAAAGAGGTTGCATGTAGCAGATATGAGAATGTTCAGATGTATGTGCGGAATGACTAGAATGGCTAAAGTGAGATATGGGTATATTAGAGTAAGTGTCAGTGAAAGTGACAGTGACAGAAAAGTTGAATGGAAACCGTTTGTCCTGTTATGGTCATGTGATGAGAAGGGATGAAATCTCAGGATGAAACGCATGTTATTAAAAGTGTTATGAATATAAATGAGGATGGATGAAGAGTGAGGGGACGGCCAAAGGAAATATGGATGGTCCGTGTGAGGAGTGACATGAAAGAAAAGGGAGTCAGTGTTAGCGTTACGGTGGTCAGGACGGTATGGATGAAAAAAGTGCCCCCAAGTAACACAAGAAAATTAAATGAAGCAAAGCAGAAGTAAAGTGATTCATACAGTTCAAAATACTAGAAATTCATAAATAATTATAAACTGGCCAAGTGCGAATCGGACTCGCTACGAAGTACCATTCCGTACCAAAGACGCAAAAAACGGCGTTGTACGTTTTTGTATGGGAGCACCACTTAAATATTTATTTTATTCTATTTTTAGTATTTGTTGTTATAGGGGCAACAGAAATACATCATCTGTGAAAATTTCATCTATCTAGCTATCACGGTTCATGAGATACAGCCTGATGACAGACGGACAGACAGACAGACGGACCGCGGAGTCTTAGTAATAGGGACCCGTTCACGAAGTCACGTCTACATAGTCCGAAGTCGGTGTCTATGGTACCTACTGTTTTTCGTTTTTTAGTCACCGACTTCAAAGAAAAAGTTATTTTTTCACTTCGTAGTCTTTTGCTTTTTAGGTTTGCTTTATAAAATGATTTTATTTTTCACCATTTTGTGGTACATAATGGAAAAGTTCTATAGTAAGGTACCTATAATGCCCACAGTGATGCCAGAATAGATTACCCGAATATCATGTAACTTGAACATAACAAAAGGGTGAACTGTACACATCTGCGTACCCGTTTAGAGCATACTGGTATGTTATGAAATGGTGTAAACAATAAACATGCATGCGATTGCAGCAATCCCGAGAGATTTGCCGTCATTTATTGAAGAGTTCTGTTGTATATCTCCGAAGTTCTTCATCAGATCTTTACCAAATTCAAATGGGACCATTTCGAAATAAATTTCTTTCGAACAGAAAAATAATTTTGCAAATCCGTTTATATATGACGGAGTTATGCACGAACATACAAAAATATATAAACATCCAAATTGAGAACCTCCTCCTTTTTGGGAAGTTGGTTAAAAACCGTAAAGAATGTGTGTAAAGCATAAATTTATAAATTGTATAAGTATATGTTGAGCATTCAAACGCGCAGTTATGGCAGAACGGCTTTTGGATGTAATTCAAATTTCGCACACAAAAAAAAAAAAAATAGGTCCATGAGGTCCGAGTACGCATCGACTTTTTCGAGAAATTAGCACAAAGCTCGTCGACTCTTCACGTGACCAGAGGGCTGGCCTTTTCATGATGCACAATGAGCTCTTTTCCGTCTCCCTTTTCTATTTGTATATAGGTTTGTTTTTTTATAGAATAATCAATTGTATATATGTTAATAAATGAAATAACCTGCCCATAAATAGATCATAACCTCGATTAGGACATAGAATACTTCATCCCGACATAATTATACGTGGGATAATTTTTGGCTATAGCTAGCCACAGGCTAAAACAATAATAGTATTAAATTTGATTACAATTAGATAAAACAAATACTGTAATTAATCCTTTGAGACCGTGATTAGTTTAAGGAATCCTTTACACATTAATTTGTAGGTTAGCGACAAGGATATATGTTTTAGAATAAATTTTTATCAATCATCTGAGAGAAAACATAATGTGAGTTAAGGCCTCATTTATAAAAACAACTTTATAACACTGATTAAGATTCAGCAGTTTCTAAATTCAAAATCTTAAGGGTACACTAGTCGACGGTGCGAACTATTTTGCATTGTTGAACTACTACTCTATCCCTGTATGGAGGCTGTTTTGCAATTTTCCGTCTTCTTATGGTATTTATTCGCGCCCAAAAATGCGTTAAAATTAGTGTCGAAATGTAGAACTTTCGACGCTCATAACTTTCAAATATTTTATTTTTTACTTTTTTGCTTCCGTACAGGGCTAGATAATGATGAGACAAATTGATTTCACTTTTTATTTTGTACGTACATTGTCAAACAGTGGAATAATCCCTAGACTACGTTTATATGGAAGAATTTTCGACTAGTGTAACCTTAATAGAAAATTTTAATTAAGAACTTGTTAACCAGTGTTTTAACATACGGTTATCGAGATTTTATAAACAAGGCTGCAACATTCTATTTCAACAAAGTATCATCTGTCCATCGTGCTAGTATCTATATAATCGTCTAGATGTCGCTACAAGTCTGTATGAACAATTGTAATTTATTCTTAAATAAAATTCACAACATAGTTTTGTGTCCTCCAAAATCTAGATGTAGAATGCAGGACAAACAATTTTCGTCCACAAAATAATGTACAAGCAGAAGGTGTTGTAAAAATAGTACTGCATGCAACCAAAGTCCAAACTCTGGGACCTCGGGGATGTGGTTGCTAAGTGTCTAAATCTTGAAATCAAATAAAAAAGTTTATTGTCGACACGTATTCTGTCCTTACACGAGGCATTCTCAGGAGATGTTTAATGTTTTCCACAAAACTTATCCTTAACCATATAAAAGTATCGACAGTGTATGAAATCAAATTACGTAAGTTCTAGTAATATCATTTGTATCACCTACAACCCATTTTCTATAAAATATCTAAGAACTAAAAAACTAACATTCTTCTTTACATCCAAAAAGTTCCATACTGAATGCGAAGTACCTTTTATATAAGTTGAAGTACGTCGTCTCATTACTTAAACGTCTCTTCAAATTGACTTCCAAGTCTGTCGACAGGTAAACTTAGTCTGATCACAAAATAGGCAAGTACAGAAGGTCAGCTTCATACAACGGGCAAATACCCTTGCGCACACATAGACGCGACTGTGCATCATCTTCCTGCCCTTGTTCCGTGTTACTATGGTTCAGCGCTATAAACTAGGACAGGCCGGTTTTTTCAAGATATTTTCCTTGACCGTTTGTAGAGCAGTGGTGATACTTTGTGTAATAATTTACACAAAGTACGTATAATACTACGACACGTAAGTTAGGGGCGTCGCTATCATATATTCCATATATTTTCTCACACATTCTGCTGATCATTGACGGCTGACCTTTGCTTTATGCTCGTGAACGGGAGCTGCTTGTGATGGCTGGTCAACTGGCTGGCCATGGTTTTACATAAATTCAAATTCAAATCTTTGTTCAAATTTAAATTCTTAAGTAATTCAAATAGGTTAGTTATATTTCTATACTATACACCGTGAAATTTAAGTGGTTGTTTTCCCGCGGCAGAACGACTTGCCTTAAGGAGTACTTTCGAAGCATAAGAGTTAAAGTAAAAAAATAACGATGTTTTTGTTTTAAAATAATAAAAAAAAAACATAAACTCGAAAAAGTGAGTAACAATAGTAACTTGTAGGTACTAGGTACTACGGTGAATAATACGGTGGTGACGCGAGTAGTACCTAGTACCTACAAGTTACTATTGTTACTCACTTTTTCGAGTTTGTTTTTTTTTTTTTTTGAATAAACAAATCTAATTCTTTGATTTGTTTTTACTATTTCCCACAACTGTATTGAAAAACGTCGTGTGATACACGGGAGTGTAGTTTAATGCACCCTTGTATCACAATTTACTATTCCACTTGTTACTTCGAGTCCATAGGTTAGATTCCACGCTTACACGTGTAAGCGGGTACGCCATAAACTTAGTTTGGCTTACTTTCGTATGCTTAGTTTTGTCTGTTTTTGAAGGCATTATGAAGTATGCTAGCTGACAAGTCACAAATAATAAAATTTTATGATTTTATCGGAACGGTAGTCATATTTTAAAAATAGCCTTGGAGAAATTTATCATAGATATTGGCAGATCCAGTTTTAAATGAACTCACCTTACCGTTATAGTTATAGCCTAAAGAATAACTACAATAATCTACTATACCTACTCATTTCTTACTTTATACGCTCTAGTTACAGTCATCCATCTCAACATCATCATCTCCGCTGCATTTTTCATCTGTCTCCTTCAAGGCCCAGTATTTTTACTCATGCCAGTCCCAGATGCGCTTGCACTCTGTACGTGAAGCGTGTGTTAGATTTAAAGAGGTACCCCATATAAAAGTATCGATATTTACGAAGATAGCAAGTTTAGCTTGGAATGTCAAGATGGTTGCTGGTTATTTACTGTGTATCAGAGTTCCTTTGTGGAAAATAAGGGAAAGGTTTTATTAATAAAATCACAGAAAGACAAGACTAGGTATTTATTTCAATTAGACTTGTCAATTAATTCATATTGAGGCTCAAAGAGCTTACTGCCCGTTCGCTAAACTAGTTCTCGTGAAACTCCACGGAAGCAACTATGGTTGTAAAAGTATCCATATATATCTTTTACAACCATATAAATATCGTTTATCACAATAAAGGTCTAATTCTATTATGGCCATTATATGATGAATCTTGTAATATTCTACAATGTTACATAATCAAAACAACAAGGATAAGGCAAAGAACATGACTAGCCCTTAAATCAATTTAACATCATTATAAATAAAGGCCACAACATGAAATAGAGTTTCAACACCACCATTAGCAATAATCAAGTTATAATATCAAATAACTTACGTGAAGCTTGTGTAGTACATATTTCACAAAATGTAACAATTCAGGAAATAATATCACTATCATAATATAACAACTGGTCTGTACTGGCTTTTAGTTCTCGATAAAGTGTGTCAATCTTATGAATTACACACTATTTATAGTAACGAGTCGACCTGTCAAATGTCCCCACCATTTTCTACATTTCTATAAATAATCCCACAATTAGGTCAATAATCAATTCTTGAGTAATGAAACCTTTTTAAAACTTATCAAGACAATTAAGGAATTGAATATCGCATATTTAGTCATTTTTAATCAATATTCAAAATAATATTGATACTAACTGACAGTCTTGTACTAATTGTCTCAAAGGACTTATAATATTAAAATGGCAATATAAAATCCAGGATACATCACAATGATCTTTACAAATTATGTAATATTTTATTGGAATATCATCACTATGGTTTATATTAGAGTTATTTCCTGTACACACAACAATATTTACTCAGGTGGGTACTCTAACAATTGTAGGTATTTGACAACACAATAATAATTTAGGTAGGTACTTAGACATTTGTCGGTAGATGCTTAATAAATATGACAGTTTGTATTTTGTAGCAAAACATTGTGCTTAAAAAGTGAAAGTTCATGATTAAATGACATCACACGTACTTCCAATACTAACACGTGTCTATGTGTGCGTGCGTTTTCGGTCGTTGTCTTGAGTCGGCCTTCTGCACTTATCTATTCTGTGATCTGGTTTTGAGAAATTATGTAAGCGTGAAGTTTAAGGTGGGCTTAAACATTGTTTACTGGATTGTCTTGTGGTGGGTGGATATTATTATTGTGGTTTGTTATTGGAAAGCCTTAAAAATAGCTTCCTCGTATATTTACAATAATGCTAGTACGTCAAATATCCATCTGGCATATTCTGGATCTGCCCGTGTAGTGTTCCCGCCTATTTTATTTTTTTGCAGAAATCACCAGATACTTATAATAAGAGAGATAAGATAGATTAATTTTAATTTAACCCTTATTCAGCAGTTACTCGAAAAAAATCGAAAGTCATCTAAAATGTTGTAAATAAATAAACTACACTCAAAAATGGTCTCGCTTCTCCATTGGTGTAATTGCTGCAATTGCTGCAAGGCGTTCCAGTGCGAGGAAAAACGAATAAATAAATTCTCTTTTCAGAAAAAGAAAATCAGTTGAGCATCCCTTTCAATGAAGGTTTACAGATAGAAAACCCTCCGAAAACCACATCTCAGCTACAGGTACATAAAGCTTATCTATATTCACAAGAAATGCGTCATAATGAACATCTTTCCTCTCGTTTGGAAGCCCCACATTTTATCCCATAAACGAACGCCATGTGATCTGATTTTTATATCTTGCTTGTTTTCCTTATATTCTTTTCCATAAATATTTTTGTAACAATATTGTAGGTATAAAAGGGAAAATGTATTCATGTATTGTTTACGACGAAAATGTTTTCGTTTTTTATTTTTTGATGTTTTCTTTCTAAGATTCTACTTGAAGTCGTTTCAAGCACGTTTTGGGCGATTAGCATACCGATCTTCTTAAGATACTGTCAGAGACGTTTTCTTAATTTTTGGCTGTCAATACGTCGACACTAAAACTTATTAACAAAAATATTCAAACGACTTCTAAAACAAAACACTACAAAGCGAAAAATAAATTTATTTTCGGAATTCGTTGTCTGTAGTACCCATATTTTTTTTTGTTTTTGACACCGATACCGAAAAGAAACTTATTTTTCGTTTTGTAGTGTTTTGTTTTGAAAGTCAGGTATATTTTTTTTATAAAAAAGTTTTTATTTTTCGCATTTTAGTCTTGGTAAACTAAAATGGGACCACATGATAAGCAACAGATTTCATATAAAAAAAGAATCATAAAAATCGGTTCACCTAGAAAAACGTTCTGAGGTAACACACATTAAAACAAAATCTGTCGAATTGAGGACCTCCTCCTTTTTGAAGTTGGTTATAAACTTGATATAAAAGACCGTACCTGAATATAAATATCAAGCCAATGCAAGATATTTATTGCTATTATCCACAATCCTACTTCACCCAATGCTGGGAGTAAGCCATTATTTTCTCGTGTTAGTCACCACGCTCCTGTGCCTTTCTCTCCGCGGCAAAAATGTCGACTGTCCAGTGTCCATCTCGCCGCTGGATGACCAGTACTTATTTCTACTTCCAGTCCTTGGACGCAAATCGGTCACCGACTTACATTATCTGTTATTCGCCTTGCCATGTGGACAGGCCACATTTGAGTTCTAAAATTAGTTTTTCGATGTTAAATACCTTCTACGTTCTCGGATCACAAAGTTAGGAACTTAAAATCTAAAAACTGTCATTTAACAAATCAGTTTTCTTCTTTCATTACGACTCAATAACTAGTGCTTGGCTTATGTACATTCTTATTTTTCAAGATACTCGTTTCGCGTATAGTACCTGTCTAAGTATTTCATTGAAATACCCAGCTCATTCAAATGATCCGAAAATTCTATAACTATTTCTACGTGTACCGTTTCAATTCAAAACTAGATTACCTATTCGCTTGAAACTCATGGAACATTTGTCGAAATGTTGTAGGCAGGTAATAAAACTAGGCAACAAAGGGCTAATCCCTATTGCGTATTCAGTTGACAACGATAACATTTATTGTGCCTAATGTGAAACATATGTGACCTGTCTGGGCATTACACGTTATGACCAATTTATAGCAATCGCCGAGAAACATGGACATTACATATTATTGGCCCGTGTTACTAGATTATGTTCATAACTAACCATTTATTACCATAACCATTCAATTCTAAACCCTAAAGTTTCACAAGTAAAGTTGAAAATTACATAATTAAATTATGAAGAACTATAAGTACACTTGGAGGCATAGAAATGGTATAGTTGTTCTATCTCACGATGACGGATGGATCGTAGCAAAATGAATCTTATTTCGGCGTCATAAAAGTCACGTAACCCTTCTTCGTGAGATAGAACAACTATACCACGTGTTATCAAAGTGTCTGTCAGTTAGCTGACTTTGCATATCGGTTCTTATCTTTGTCAAAATTCAGCTGAAAGCCGTATTGTTCGTATGTAATTATAATAGTGAGGTTAAGATAAGGGTAGGGGTGTAGCGACGTCTTAATTTGATCATTATAGCCGAGGGTGTTTGGAAATGTTACTTTGAATTTCATAATCTTGAGCTGAAAAGCTTGGTTGAGGAGAATGAAAACAGGGATAATCTAAACACATATATAAAGTCACGCCTTTTTCCCTTGAAGGTAGGCAAAAACTACAGAACTCCACCTGCTACGATCACACAAGATAAAAGTAGAAACATAATAACAAAGTAGATGTATTCATTAATTAGAAACTACCTTTTTTACGCGGTTTTTCTCTTGAAAAGCCCCATTATAGGGACTGTGCGTTTTTATCGGGATAAAAAGTATTCGTGACTCGATAGCGTAGCTTCAAATAATGAATTTTCGTAATCAGATTAGTATTATAACCTCTTACCTGTTCATCATCGTCAGCCTATTAATGTTCCCACTGCTGGGACACAGACCTCCTATATGTCAGAGGGAACGGGCCGTAATCCACCACGCGGGCCCAGTGCGGGTTGGTGGATGTCACATGTCTTCGAATTTTTAGTTCTGCGGGTGAGTTTGAACGCAAAACCTACAACTTGTAAGTCGCGGCCGTTACCACTGGGCCACTACTGAACTTAATTGTCACAAAAAAAAACGTTTTCAATACAGTTGTTAAACATGGCGTACTTTCAGAGGCTATAATTATGATTCGAAAGTTAAATCTTACGCATAGGCATCTTTCTGTTACGCGGTCGTGACTTTTGTTTACGAGCTCGATCATTATGTTTGCAGTTTAGTTTTAAATTTATAAGCCAATTTAAAAAAGTTTAGTAGCAAGGAGTTTTCAAACATAGAATAAAATGGGATAGATTTTCTACGAAGAAAAATTAATGATTCCGTACGTTTTAGCATTGAATTCTCAATTGTTTCTTAAATAGTTGTTTAATATGTTTAATTACCAGTTTTAAGTTAATTATTTTCACATCAACGTTTGTCAAAAATCGAATAGGCTGTATAGGCTGTTTTCTTTGTAAAAAAAATATGTCCAGTTGCAAAAACGCGCCATATTTTAAATTTTATTTTTTGTGAATAAAAAAATCTAATTCTTTGATTTGTTTTTACTGTTTCTCACAACTGTATTGAAAAACGTCGTGTGATACACGGGTGTGTAGGTAAACTCGTGTCATTAAAAACCCTCGCCTTCGGCTCGGGCTTGTTAATGACGGCTCGTTTGCAATAACCTACTTTCCACCCTTGTATCACAATGTACTATTCTGTAATACCTTTATGCTTAAATCACCTGAAAGAAAGAAGGGTTAAACAATTCAGCGACAGTTTCTTAAATAAAAACTACTTTTTCAGTCGTGCTGTTCGCTGTTTACTGCAACCAAAGTTTTTATTATGCTACGTATTTAGCCGCAACGGTTAACCACTGTACTGAAAAATAATTTTATACTAACTACACTCTAAATTAATTTAAATTACAAAACCATTAACGCAAAATATTAATGAGATTCGTGTTTATTCATTCGTGAATTATAAATAGTAATTTACAGTATTAGTTAGTGCAAAACCATGTACGCAACCATATTGCGGCAATAATTTCAATTTGTATTGACAATACAATGTGGTTAATTTGCCAAAAAAAATAATCATCAAATACGTTTTCATTTAATTAAAGTTTCAAATAAATTATTTTTACATGTTACTCCTGGAACGATTATTGTCATTGTTTTATTGTTTATAATGATAGAAAATAAATGTAAGAATAACAAAGGAGAATGAGCATCCAACTATGGAAATTTGCGCCAAAGCTCAATTGCCATAATATATACGACATTAGAAAGAGCTTTTCAAACGTCGAGTCGGAAACAAATGGTGTTCACCAATGGTGTGGTGTTCGACATTTGTCACTTGTTAGTTCGTTCACAGTTAATGACTTATGGGTAACAAATTTTGAGCACCGAAGTTAAGGTTTTCATACCTCCCAATACCTATGAGATATACACTGGTTGAAAGAGCTTTTAAGAATAACCTTTGCTCCAAAACAACTATTACCAATTGTAAGCCAACAAAACTTTTAGTTCGTGAACGAACTGGGAGTTCATGACCTAAATAGGCAATTGATTGGCCACCGCATTAAAAGTTTTGTTTTTGGTACCCCACAACTAAAAAGCGTACGGATAGATAGAGCTTTACCAGAAGATAATTTGTTCTCTAAACGACTTTTGTCAATTGTAATTCGTTCGGAGTTAATGACCTAAATGGGTAAATAATATTGAGCACCGAAATAAAGGATTTTATAGAACCCAATGAGGTATACATAGTTATGAGGATATTTTCAAAAATAACATTTGCTGCGTAACAACTTTTGCCAATTATAAGTCTTTTTGATATTAATGATCTAAATAAGTGATTCATTAGAAAACAAAGTATGGTTCCCAATAACCATCTTACTAATATTCTAAATGCGAAAGTTTGGATGGATGTTTGTGTGTTTTTTACTCAATCACGCCAGAACGGCTGAACGGATCTAGATGAAATGGCATAGAGAAAGGTTATAGTCTGGATTAGCACATAGCCTTTTCATCCCGGTATAATGTTTCCTTGGCATGATAAAAACTTTTCACGCGGGCGAAGCCGCTGGCAGAAGCTAGTAAATTATAAAAAAAGATCTTTTCATGAAATTTTTTTGATAGTAAACGACTTTTGCTGATTGTAAGTTCATTCGGAGCTAATGACTTTTTTAGAAGAACCTTTGCTACAAAACAACTATTTCTAATTGTTAGTTCGTTTGGAGTTAATGACCTCAATAAGAAATTAATTAAACATTGAAGTTAAGGGTTTTAATGGAAGGGAAATTACATTTACAAAAAAGTTTGTTTAGCGAGTATTTTCTATATTCAAATAAGTAAAACTAAGCTAGTCAAAATCAGATAATCAGTGGTGGCCCAGTGGTATCTGCCGCGACTTACAGGTCATGGTGGTCATGGGTTCGAGCCCACGCAGGCGCTTTACTTTGTGTAAATTATTTCATCACCACTGCTCTCAAAACGGTGAAGGAAAACATCGTAAGGAAACCAGCATGTCCTAGAACCAAAAATTCGAAGACATGTGACATCCACAAACCCGCACTGGGCCCGCGTGGTGGATTGCGGCACATTCCCTCTCACAGAGAGGAGGCCTGTGTCCCAACAGTGGGAACATTAATAGACTGATGATGATGATGAAGCTAATCAATTGACGAAATACAAGAATTTAAGTAATACCTACTTTGTTATTCACAATTAGAGCTCTATAGCTCCTCACAATTAAAAGAAGTCATCAGAATAAGAAATATTCGCCTTAAAGAGATCCAACGACATATAATATCTTAAAGCTATTGAGGTTAAGGGGCCGGCGTAAAGTTTTGTTTGATCTAGTCACCACTTAAGACATTAATCCTAAAACAGGAGGCCAAAGTTTTAAAAAGAACTTTAATATACTTATGAAATGATGTATGATAAGAAAAAGTAATTAATTGACGAAATACCAGAACTTAAATGAGATTTACTGTCTCACATAGAGCTCTCTAGTTCCTTGCCTATCCACAATCCAGAGAAGTCGTTAGAATAATTTTGTTAGTCCACCTATGCTCAGCCCCGCTATGCTCGAATCGAAAAGAACCTACAAAACAATTTCGCTATGCACGCAGTTCTTCGATTCTACTTAAACAATGGAAGGTACTAAGTAATACTCACCTTAAAGAGATATATTCAATAACATATATATATCTTAACAATGTTTATTTAATGTTTATCTTAATTATTAAATACTATTCGCACAAATAAGAGATAAAAATCCAATTGCCAATTTGTTAATTTATATACTAATTTAATGTTATTTAATTTTGTATTATTATCTAATGTAAATCATATATTTAATCTTAGTTTAATTTAATTTATTCATTTGCTATTTTATAATCAATCAATATATATATATATATATTTTTTTTTTAATTTAATGCATTATCCATGATTAATCGCAATAATTTATATTTATATTCAATCAAAGAAGTGCATGTGGTGTTAGCTTGTAAATAATTGTTGCACTTATAAATGTATATCGTGTAATTATATGAAATGTAATGTATAAACAATTGTAAGCTAACCTGAAATAAATAAATAAATAAATAACAATGTGATATAATGATACGGTTTCATTCAGAACTTTGAACCCATTTTGAAGTGAGAATAAAGACGGAACAACAATACGTGTCGTGACGTGGCGTGTCGCAGGATCCGCCAATCCAACGGCTCTGTTCCAGCCTACGCCATAATACAACGAGTTTTGTAGCCAATCAAATGCGTCAGAAGGCGCCACGCCAACCACGACACATAAGTGTGGTTCCGTCTTTACACAGCACAAGAATTTACCGATCCATTTTACTGAACTACTATATAATAAATAATATTTTTCAACATACTTGCTCATAAAGTGGCTCTAATTTCACCGCAATTAGGCACATAATGATACCTGTTATCAAACTGTGACTTTTTCATTGCTATTATTCACAAGTGAGTTATAGAGTTTTTTTTTTAATTTATTGGTTGAGTTGCTTTGTTCTTAAAAAAGTTTCGATACAAAAAAGATCGTGCTCAATAGTACAAATAAATTAATGTACCTATTCCTTGCTCATTTCATGCAACTTCGCATTTAAATTTTTTATTTTAATTTCAACTTGTACGTGCTTAATAAATAAAACTTTCACTCAAATATAAATTTTATTTAAACTGTAATTAAGAAAAAAAAAAAATCTCTATTTTGTACGTGGCTAAAACACTATCTACGAAAAGCCATAAAAAAGAAACCTCATTCTTTTAGTCTATGGCCGATCGCAATTGTTAAATGCGCGCGCATAGGAAAACTGATTAATTTTGCTCGCCATTGTGAAAAATTTTAACTCGTTTTTACTGTTAAAAATGATTTTTTTGTATTATTTTCTTTACAAGTGGGTTGAAAATCGTCGTATGATACACGTGTGTATTGATGATTACCGTCCTCGGCTCTCTTAAGACCCTCACCTACGGCTCGGGTCTCAATGGCGCCTCAGCGGTAATCACCAACATTGCACACTTGTACCATAATGTACTATTTTCTAAATTTGTATTTACTTGTTATTAAAATCCTGTGGTTCTTAGTCCTCCTTTTATTCTGACTAATTATAGATAATCAAGGACACTCTATTACCATAATTACGATGTCTGGTAAACCACAAAATATGTTACTCGACCAAAACAAGACAGTTTCTGCCATCCCATTAATTTGGCACGGCATCATTATCAACCGGAAGATACTGCTTGTTAGGGACCTTTCTAGGACACTTTAAATTAAATATCAGTGGACTGTATAAACTGATGTAATGTAGGTACTACAATATAGGTAACAATAAAATAAATGAAATGCGCGTGTGTCTTCGTCGGAGCTCGGTAGTGAAGTGGCGGGCCCCTAGGCACCGCGTCCCGCGCGCCCGCGCCCCCCGCCTCCTCCAACCGTCGCCTGCGCCGCCGGCCGTAGAAAGCGCCCGAACATCCTCCCCGGGTTGAAGGCTTCAAGTAAGAGGGAGTGGGCAGACATTGTTGTAGGCCCGCACCATCGTCCCCTTCTTCGTCTTCAGCTCCACCACCCGCGTGGTCCCGTCGCTCCCAGGAAAGACCTGGATGACTCGCCCCAGTGGCCACATTAGTGGCGGAAGTCCCTTCTCTTTGATGAGAACGAGTGCTCCCACAGATAGCTGCCCTGTCGAGGTTGACCATTTTGTTTTTTGCTGAAGCAGAGAAACATACTCTAAGTGAAACCGCTTCCAAAAATGCTGTTTAATGTGCTCCATTCTGTGGTAGCGCTCCAGTCGCCCGATGGTGAAATCAGTCACCTGTGGATGCGGAACGGACATAAGTGGTCGCCCAATTAGAAAGTGTGAAGGAGTGAGGGCAGAGAAGTCTAAGGGATCAGAGGAAAGAGGGGTAAGAGGACGAGAATTTAAAATGGCCTCTATTTGAGTCAAGCACGAGGCCATCTCTTCATACGTAAAATGAGTCAAACCTAAAAGCCTCTTTAGGTGATGCTTTGTGGATCGGACGGCAGCTTCGGCAATGCCGTTAAAGTGAGGGGAGTATGGAGGCGTGAAAGTAAACTTGATACCTTGTTGAGCAACTTCGAAAACAAGGTTAGAATCTTGTAGGAATTTACGGAGCTCGTTATTTGCACCTACGAAATTGGTGCCGTTATCTGACAGGATGCTTTCGGGTTTACCACGACGAGCCACAAAACGACTTAAGGCAGCCATATAAGCTTCCTTCGTCAGATCTGTAACGAGTTCGATGTGAACAGCTTTGACACCAAGGCAAACAAAAATACAAATATACGCCTTTATAAGCCTACACCCTCGACCTTTGCGATCAGCTATCAATACTGGCCCGGCATAATCAACGCTGCACTTTAAAAACGGGTATTCTAAATGTGTCCTTGAGGAGGGCAGTTGACCCATTGAGGGTTGCACGATTTGACATCTATATTTAAAACATTTTATGCAATTTTTAACAGTGGACTTTGAAAGGTTTCTGCCGCCAAGAGGCCAATACGTTTGCCGAATGTTAGCCAACAATAACTGAGGTCCAGCGTGTAAGAAATCGTAATGATACTTACAAAATATTATTTTAGTAATGTGATGCTTACCACATAACAAGATAGGATGTTTGACGTTGTAGTCATATGGCGAATTATCAAGCCTCCCGCCTACGCGAACGAGACCGTCCGTGTCTATAAAGGGACTTAGGGAAATTAGCCTATTTTTACTACGCAACGGTTTTCCTGATTGCAATAAGGCGTACTCTTCAGGAAACATATCCATTTGGGCATGACGCATAATGAAGTTGAAGGAGCTGATAAGTTCTTGAATGGAAAGGGGATCACGGGAACGATTATATTTATGTTTTAAATTGTATATAAATCTGTGTATATAAGCAACTACTCTATGTAAATGATTAAATTTAGAATATTTGTGAATTAATGATTTAATGAATGATTGATTGCCCGAAATTATATTATTACTAGCTGTCCCACGCGGCTTCGCTCCCGTCAACTGGCTACGTATCTACCCTATCCTACACCTACCCTACACCTACCCTACACCTACCCTACACCTACCCTACACCTACCCTACACCTACCCTACACCTACCCTACACCTACCCTACACCTACCCTACACCTACCCTACACCTACCCTACACCTACCCTACACCTACCCTACCTACTCTACCTACCCTACATACATGATTGCATAACTGAAACTGTTTACGTAGCGCACGCAACGGAAGCCCTCAAAAAGTAATATTCTTGCCCGTTTTTGCAACATTTTTCATTAATGCTCCGCTCCTATTGGTTGTAGCGTGATGTTATATAGCCTATAGCACTCAGGAATAATGTAGCTTTCTACCAGTGAAAAATTTTTTAGAATTGGATCATCAGTTCCAGAGATTACCCCCTACATACAAACTTACAAATTTTACCTCTTTATAATATTATTAGTATATATTAGTATTAGTATATTAGTATAGATAGCACTCAGGAATAATGTAGCTTTCTACCAGTGAAAAAATTTTTAGAATTGGATCATTAGTTCCAGAGATTACCCCCTACATACAAACTTACAAACTTACAAATTTTACCTCTTAATAATATTAGTATAGATAAAAATAGTGTCGATTCCTGAGTGATCGAAAATTCAACAATTTCACGGCAAATAAATACATTTGTTAAGAAACATGCGGCCCTTATTTAATTTCTCCTCATTTTTTTTACCTACCCTACACCTACCCTACACCTACCCTACCTACTCTACCTACCCTACATACATGATTGCATAACTGAAACTGTTTACGTAGCGCACGCAACGGAAGCCCTCAAAAAGTAATATTCTTGCCCGTTTTTGCAACATTTTTCATTAATGCTCCGCTCCTATTGGTTGTAGCGTGATGTTATATAGCCTATAGCACTCAGGAATAATGTAGCTTTCTACCAGTGAAAAAATTTTTAGAATTGGATCATTAGTTCCAGAGATTACCCCCTACATAAAAACTTACAAACTTACAAATTTTACCTCTTTATAATATTATTATATATTATATTATAGTATAGTATAGATTAAGAAACATGCGGCCCTTATTTAATTGCTACTCATTTTTTTTACCTACCCTACACCTACCCTACACCTACCCTACCTACTCTACCTACCCTACATACATGATTGCATAACTGAAACTGTTTACGTAGCGCACGCAACGGAAGCCCTCAAAAAGTAATATTCTTGCCCGTTTTTGCAACATTTTTCATGAATGCTCCGCTCCTATTGGTTGTAGCGTGATGTTATATAGCCTATAGCACTCAGGAATAATGTAGATTTCTACCCGTGAAAAAATTTTTAGAATTGGATCATTAGTTCCAGAGATTACCCCCTACATACAAACTTACAAACTTACAAACTTACAAATTTTACCTCTTTATAATATTAGTATAGATATGAGTGATTATGAGAAGTATGATCATTGAAATGTGATGATACTACTTCAGGTAGATCCTGTTTCACGTTCTCATTGGGTATTTTTGGCCAATATATTTCATCTTCCAACAAAAATTTAGGACCTGACCACCATAAGGAACACTCGCTGATAAGGTCAGCCTTCAGCCCGCGAGAAACAAGATCTGCCGGATTTTCCTTAGACGGCACGTAGCTCCACGTATGCTCTGTAGTGCTTTCCTGAATTTCATCGATGCGATTACGAACAAAAGGCTTTAATGTATTTGGTGCCATGGCAAGCCAGCTTAACACTATTGTCGAATCGCACCAAAACCGGCATCTACTAACGGGCTTGGTGAAGGATTTCAGTACATTAGTACACAGTCTTGCTCCCAATAAGGCTCCACATAGCTCTAGCCTTGGGATAGTTGTTGGCCTGATAGGTGCCACACGATTTTTAGAGACTAGCAGTTGAACTCTTACTAACCCATCCTTGTCCATAGACCTAATGTACACACAAGCACCATACGCCTTTTCGGACGCATCTGTAAACACGTGAATTTCATTAATTGTAAGGTTGTTGCATGAAACCCATCGAGGTATTTTAAGGGTGTTTAAACATGAAAGACTATTTACAAAGGAAACCCAAAAACTATGAATGTCATCAGGCACCATCTCGTCCCAGTCACATTTAGCCAACCATAGTTTCTGGATGATTATTTTAGCCTCGACAACACAAGGCCCAACAAGACCCAATGGGTCAAATATCTGACTAATCACCGATAGAATCTGACGTTTTGTGATTTGTTTGTTGGTGTCGATGCATATTGAAAATGCCAGAGAATCAGATTCACATAGCCAATATAGGCCTAACGTTTTAGAAGACACGTTTCTATTCTCTGATAAGTCCAACTTTTTAGAATGCCCTGAAATACCTGCGATTTCCGTTAAAATGGTTTCACTGTTAGACTGCCATTTACGCAAGTGAAAACTAGCAGAAGCTAAAATGGAAACGACTTCCTTACCCATCTCTACTACTTCTGGAATGGAGTCACCCCCACTAATGTAGTCGTCGACGTAAAAATCACGTTCAATGGAAGACTTGACAATATTATTAGTAGCGTCTGCCGCCAGACTGACCAGGCACTTCGCAGCTAAATAAGGAGCGGAGGCCGTACCATAAGTGACGGTGTTGAGACTGTACGTCTGAAGAGGTAATTTGGAATCTGCGCGAAAGATTATTTGTTGCAAATGGCGTTGCGAAGGCGTCACAGAAATAGCCCTATACATTTTTTCTATGTCTCCAGAAATGACATATTTATGCTGACGGAAACGTAGCAATATAGAAAAAAGATCATCCTGGACAGTGGGACCTACCATTTGGATATCGTTCAGCGATATTCCAGATGTAGTTGCAGCTGATGCATCAAAGACTGCCCGGAGCTTTGTTGTTGCACTGGATTCCCTGATGACCCCATGATGTGGCAAAAAGTACTCATTGTGGTCACCTGAATGAGGTTTCTTCTGCGATTTATTCATTGTCATATGGCCCAAACTCTCATATTCCTGCATAAAGGCGACATACCTCTCCTTGAAAGCAGGATCACGTTGGAAACGACGCTCCAATGATAGGAACCGACGCTTGGCCATTTCATAAGATTCACCTAACACACTAGGGTCATTCTTAAGAGGTATCGTAACTACAAAACGGCCATGTTTATCACGCGTCGTGTTACGGCGAAAGCTCTCTTCACAAGCTCGTTCTTCTTGTGACAAGGAGTGCTTAGAAGACACGGAATCAAATTCCCAAAATTTATGTAAACTATTATTTAATTCGTCAATTGATACATTACAAAAATGTGACTGTACCTTCGTTGGTGGATATAATGGAAGAGCCACAGAGCCTGATACAATCCACCCGAATTTAGTCTCCTGTAACTTGGGCTGATTTTTTCCTAAATTGATAGATGCAGCACATAGGACATTCCAAAATACTTCTGCACCGACAAGTATGTCTATTTCTGACGGAACATTGAACGACGGATCGGCCAGTTGCAAATTCGATGGTATCGGTACTTTGCGTATGTCAATCAAAACAGACGGCAGCATGTTTGTGATTGTCGGTAATACAAAACAATTTACATTTGTTTTATAGCTACCGCTGTAGGATTCTATAGTTAAAATGCAAGACTGTGTACTAGATGTAATCTGACTATTGATACCTGTAACCGTGGAACTCGTGCTACGTCGAGGTAATCCTAGCTTATCGCATAGTGTCTGCGTAATAAAGTTGGCTGTGCTACCATTATCGAGGAGTATCCTGGCGGCGACCTTCACACCGCGGTTGTTCACCACTCGCACCAGCGCTGTGGACAGTAAAACATTGGAAGTAGTATACTGTGTTAAGGCAACATTATCTAGTGTGTCTTTTTCAGAAGAGCCACTTCCAGAAAGGTCAGTAGGTAAGGCAACACTACTGGGCATAGGATCTTGAAATTGGGTTGGCTTAGAGTCTTCAACATGTAAAAGAGTGTTATGCTTGCCTTTACAATATTTACAACGCGCTAATCTACATTGCTTTGTTAAATGTCCAGTACGCAAACAATTAAAGCAAACTTTAAACTGTTTTGCTTTAGATATACGATTGTCTACAGTCAGATTACGAAATTCTTCGCACGTATACAAAAGATGATTTTTGTTGCATAATGGACACATTAATTTATTATACTTATCCTGATTTTGATTACTGCTATGATTTGTTTCTACTATTAATGCTTTATGTTTATTTTCTATCTTGTTATTTTTATTCTCTGGATTACATGTATTTTTATTATATTCTAATGTTTCTAATAGATCAGCCTTTTTACTCATGAATGAACAAAATTGTGATACTGTGGGTTTCTGTGATAAGGTGTTACGATGGGCTTCCCAATCTCTACTGGTGATAGGATCTAATTTAATGGACATCATATAAACAATCAGCGTATCCCATGTCTCCGTAGGCTCGTTCAATGTTTTAAGGGCTCTCATATTTTTATTAATAAGGTCAACTAATCGACGCAGAGCACTGCACGATTAACTCAAAATGTGTTCAACATCGAACAATGCCTTCAAGTGATTATCTACTAAAAGCCTACTGTTATCAAAGCGATCACATAGTAACTTCCACGCCATCTCATAGTTATCACCTCTAAAGTCGATATTTTTAATTACTTCTAGTGCATCACCTTTAAGTGATGCACGAAGGTAGTGGAACTTACTAATTTCGTCTATGCAACTACTATTATGTATTAGTGATAAATACGTATCTCTAAACTCAAGCCAGTACTGATAACCACCATCGAAATTAGGCAAATTAATCTTGGGTAAGCGTATAAAATTACGTTGTTGGCACGATTCACCTGTTTGCTTGTTCACTGAACCCGCTACAGACCCGTAGTCACTGGCGCCGACCGTGACAGCTAGCAAGCTGCGCGCCTGCGCTACGAGGGAGTGGAAACGCTCCTCAAACTTGGCCCGCTCGGCATACGCCTCGTCCGGCTTGTCCAAAAGCACCTCGATTTCCATCTGTAAGTCATCAAATTGATCGTATATAGCCTCAAATTTATTAAAACGGCTCTCCAACTCGATGCGTTGTAAGTCTGAAATCGATTTACAACTTTGAAGTACATTCAGATAGTTGGCGAAATTTGTTAACTTGGCTTTTAAAGCACTACGCTTTCTAATAAGAAGTTCTTCTGTGGCCATAATGAAAGCTAGTAGCAAGATAAATATATACTGTTAAAAAGCTAGCAAAGTATAAAGACGTTATAAGTCGTTAAATTTGAACAAAGGAAAAAGATAACGGCGATGAATACGCGTGACCTTGAAGTCACTAGCGGCGACGGCCAGCTGTTGTGGGTAGGTACTTATGCGCTCAGCTGATGCGACCGTTACTAACGGTATTGGCAAGATAAGCAGTGCGTAAGCGCAATACAAGTGTGAAGAGAATAGCTACTGCGATGAAACACGTGTTGGCTCAAATGTAAGGTGAAAAATAGGATGATTATAATATTTTACGGAAAATAACACTTAAGAAATGTTGGCAAAGGATCTAGAAGGGAAATAATTGGAACAAACTCACAAAATATCCTGATCCTTATCCTTAGGGTGAACTGATTTTTATCACTCGAAGCGATGACTCGGCAACAATCTACTAATCCAGCAGATCTGGTATGCACGGCGTCGTATTTCAAGACTTCAGTGAAGTTGTCGTAGTTCTTCGTGACTTCAAAAAAAAACCGTTTCTCCGATGACAGGGCGATTTCAAATTTAAGTTGTCGTACTGCCAGTAGCCGACGTACTAGGAATATGCTATACCAAAACGCGACTTTGAAGAGGCTCGATGGACCAAAATGTTAGGGACCTTTCTAGGACACTTTAAATTAAATATCAGTGGACTGTATAAACTGATGTAATGTAGGTACTACAATATAGGTAACAATAAAATAAATGAAATGCGCGTGTGTCTTCGTCGGAGCTCGGTAGTGAAGTGGCGGGCCCCTAGGCACCGCGTCCCGCGCGCCCGCGCCCCCCGCCTCCTCCAACCGTCGCCTGCGCCGCCGGCCGTAGAAAGCGCCCGAACACTGCTTGAAACAGTCCCATAAACTGCAATGTACAACTTTGTCCTTACATTTAACGTTTCCTTGCTTCTAAACAAAACATTTTTGAATTGAAAAAATTGGACTGTAAAGTCGTTTTACGGACGACAGTTTAACGTGACAACGTCACATACATAACGATACAATTAACGTCATTGCAACGTTACGATTATAACGTTACAATATGCGTAACGTTACATTGAGCGTAACGCTACATTGAGTCATCCTTTTTCCTACGTGCAGCCGGCGTTCATCGATTTATAAGACGTTGTCACGTCAAAAAAATGCCTTTTTTTTTATATACCGATTTTTATACAAACAAGCTTCGGCGTCGCCTACATGAAAGTTGGAATTATCCCGTGAGAACGCACTACGAGTACCAGGATAAAAAAATGCAACAGTACGTAAGTAGTTGGAATGACTGTAAGGTCGTATATAGTGTGAAACTTAATAAACAAACATCACCATAAAACTAAAAACCTATGTTCTGGTAAATGAAGAGATAATTAATTAATTCATTTTACGACATAGTTTACCCGTTCGGCAAGTTTCATCTTAATCCATTCAGCCGTTGAGGTTTTATTGATTAACAAACACCCATACATCTAAACATCCAAACATAAACACACTTACATATACTATTGGTAGGAAGGCTCTATATATTTCTTACTTACTGAAACGTGACTCTGTGGTTCCGTTTGTGAAAATTTCGAGTGATCGTCTAACATAGAAATAACATTTCATTTCATGGACATGTGGTTCCCTTGGGTTGCCGTTGGACTAAAAAAGTACGATAAATTCAGGATTTTATGGCAACACAGTCGTTTTGTTACGTTACGAAATTTATATTTATCAGTTTGCTTGTGAAAGAGGTCTTGTTTGAGAGTGTTTGCATTTTTATTTTGCTCTTTATTTTCATCTGTGTATAAAAGTATATATTGAAATAATTTAGAAATGAGATATATTAAAGTTTCTGTGTAACCAACCACTCACTGTGACTTGGTTAGCATTTTTCGGTAGGCTGAGATCAAACGAACTGCTATTTAAACTGTCTGAGTATTTTTTATAAGAATAAGTCCTTATTCTACTCGAATAAGTGTCTATAAGATCTTTATCTTAATACAGAAGCTATTAGAGGTATCTCTAATAGAATAGAATAGAAAGTCTTTATGTCGGACGTAAAAATCCATAGGGTGTTAGTAACATAGAAACAACTTATTGCCTAGTGTTAGTAACAAAGAAAACTTATTACCTAGTGTTAGTAACAATCAACCTCCGCACAAACTGCTGCATAATCGGAGAGCCGAAGCTCTCAGCTACAGTTTTCAGGATGCCGTTTTGACTGTCCCTCACTCTCCTCAGTAGCGACGCAGTTTTTTTACGAAAAATCGCATAGAAACCGCACGGGCTTACACAAACATCTCCGACGCGCTACAGTAACGGGGCAGTTTCAACAACATCCTGAAAGCATTGTTGTTGTTGCATTGTTTTAATAGCTTTTGTTCTGTTAAGATCTTATAGAAATTTACTGATATAATTATCTTTTAAATGTTATATGTCAACTATGGTTACCCGACTGTCGAAGGAGGGTAATGTCTTTATCAGTCTATGCATGTATGTATGTAGGTATGTTTGTTCCTATGTGGCGTTCTAGAGACCAAATGCGTTAACTGATTTTGAAGATTCTTACGTCAATCGATTTGTCTTAACTTTGCGAGTGTCACTGGCTACATTGAAATTGGAAAATATAAAAATGGCGGCTTTTGGGCGCCATATTGTTGGGGTCCAAGGTCTTTTTTGTGTCCAATCCCATCGTGTGGGGTATCAAAATAGAGGGTTTTAAGAGGTGATATCAAAAATCTATAACACTTATATGTTTAAATCCACCTAATTCGAAAAAAATGTAAATGTAAAAAGTTAATTAAAAAAAAAACAAAAAACCCGACAGCTTAAGAAGCGAACTAAAAAGATGTAAACAAGAAGAAAATCACGCTTCTTAAGCAATCGGGTTTATTTGATCTTTCTTTCTTTCTTTTTTAACTAAACGTCTACTCAAACTTATATTAATCACGCACTTTATTATCTTATGAAAGTTATAAATTCCTATCACACAAAAACAAAATAACCCATAGATTTTATTTACAAAAGCATTTTCACCGATGCAATAGAAAAACTTATTAAATTTTTTGCTGGCAAACGACCAATCTAAGAAAAGCATTATTATTCGCCAGCAAGAAGTATTTAGTAAAGTTTCAACAGTTGGCAAGCTGCGGATTGGCAAATAAATTGAAACTTGAAAATGTGACTAAAAGTTTCAGTGACGAAAATTATGTTTGGTTAATCCATTATAATTTGTCTTTTCGTAATTGTAGTATTGTTAACAGTCGTAAAACGTGCTGTGGTTGTTAACAATTTGTCTCTTGTCAATCCTCGATTGATGGACGTGAATTGAATTTTGAGTGGTGCTTTAGTTTTAACGGAAACTTTGAGTTTGTTGTGACTAGTAAATGGATTGTCATAGGAATGGACAATGTGACATTGAATATTAACAAATGAATTCTATAGCATTTTTAATAAACCACTCGTAAGAGTTTTCCCTCAAACTGACATATAGGTATTGATGGGAACATTCTAATGCGCATTCTAACGATCAACATCAACATTGATCTAAACAAATTAATATTCAACTTGTCAGTGTACTCCATTCGTAAATCCCAAAACCGGAATATGAAATCAAATTCCAAAACTAAATACTGGACCAGATAAACCGAAGCCGAAACTTTCAGCCATTTAGACTACATTGCATAAATACCCGAAAGGTTTGAAAATTCAATTTCTGCAACCCTATTAGCTAAGTCTAGCTAAAACCTAACCGGCCCAAGTTTCACCTAATCGCTATATTGAGTGGCCAATCTAGCAGAAGCCTGAAGGACTTAATTCACATTATGAAGTTTGCATTTTAACAATTCTACAAGGCAATCTGGGCTTAAAGTAAGAACTGTAATTAGATTTTGATTTAGAATCCTTAGAATGGGTGAAATGGAATGAAAAGGAATTAGCCTTTGTGATTTATGTGATTGCATTTATTTTTCCTTATAATCATTATTGAGCTATTTTATCATTGACAATAGGCAATGTGATAACAAAAAGCTCTCTGATCCTACTCTCAAGCTCATGAAGGAGAAGCGTTAGATGATTCTGCAGCCTTCAGACGATGCGTTGAAAAACCGGCAGCTATATAGAAGGATCTCAAAGTCCGTGAAAAACGACATCTGCCGGTTTAATACCGAAAGTATTAAAGACGCGATTGAGCGGAATAAAGGCTCTAAGGTCTTTGCAAGAGATCTGACTATTGGGCAGAGCCAGCTCACGACACTGAAGACCGATGATGGCATGATCATATCCGCCAAACCGGAGCTTCTGAGGAAGATTGAAAGATTCTGTGAGCTAGATAGAATAGATTGAATATATCGAAGACAATCTTGACGTCCAACGAGATTAGGATGGCTGTTAAACAGCTTAAAAACTACAAGGCACCGGGTGATGACGGAATTACGGCCGAGCTCTTGAAGGCGGGTGGAAAACCAGTACTTAAGGCCCTTCAAAAGATGTTTCATTTCGTCATACTCGAGGGGAAAACGCATCACGCTCAGGCATAGTGCTAGGGTGTGGTGGTACTCTTCTTCAAGAAAGGTGACGGGCATTGTCACCCTTACATATTTTCGTTATACAGTAGATCGAAGAGTACAACCTGCCACTCTGCTTAGTGTTTATGGACTACGAGAAACCCTTCAATTAGATCGAAACTTGGGCAGTACTGCAGTCTCTCTAACGCCCCCAAATTGACTCCCGGTACATCGAAGTATGAAATGTTTGTACAAAAACGTCAGCATGACAGTTCGACTTCAGGACCAGACCTCGAAACCTGTCCTTCTGCAGCGAGGTGTGAGACAGGGAGACGTCACATCTCCGACACTGCGTGATCGAATCAGAAATGTAGAGATCTGCAAGAGAACCAGGGTTACCAAAATAGCCAGAAGTATTGCCAAACTTAACTGGCAGTGGGCAGGTCACATTGCTCGCAGAATGCCTTTTTGATGGGGCCGAAAAGTTCTGGAGTAGCTACCGCGAACCGGAAAACTCTGTGTTGGAAGGCCTCCCACCAGGTGGACAGATGACCTGGTGAGGGTTGCGGGATTCCACTGGATGCGAGACGCACGGGACCGGTCAATGTGGTGACGCTTGGAGTAGGTCTATGCCCAGCAGTGGACTTTTTATGGCTGTTATGATGATGATGCTGATGATGATGATGATGAATATGATACCTTTATGTTTACACCACGGAATAGTTGAATGCAGAAGATTTTTTTTTATTTAATCTCATTCCTTTCTCATCATTCAATATTACATTCTTGTTGATCAAATTCAGAAATTCATCATATTCAAGATGGTCAACAATCAATCAAATATTCAATTTTATTTGAATTACGCCATAAAATCATGCAAATAAATTTAATTATAAAACTTTCAAGATGTCTCAAGAGTTCATTGTGATTCATTGTAATTGCTATTCATAGTTGAACTAATAGAATTTTACAAATTCGTAAGTTGAGTTCATTACTCGATCAAGAAACTTTTCAACAACGTCCGAAGAAGTGGATGAAGAAAAACTTTCTGAAGTTCTCAAAGAAATTCGTCAAGTCAAGAAGGCTAAAAAAGATAACAACATAAGAATGCTAAGAGACAAAAAAAACACGGAAATTTTATTTATTTGCCATCAAAAATAATAATGTTTTAGGCTCTGAAAATAAGAAAGTTTGTTTATAAGTTCATTCCAGGACAGAGATTCTTCTTAGAAAAAGTTTTATTGACTCCTACGGGCTCCCTGAAGAATCGGTTAGATAAAACAAATGTTGGATTACTTTGACAACTTTTGTGGGCAGATGAAAGGTATTACCGTATTATGAATTTCAGAATCTATACTAATAATGTAAAGAGGAAAGAGTTTTTTGTTTGTACCGAAAAGGCTCCGAAACTACTGGACTGATTTAAAAAATTCTTTCACATATGGAAAGTTACATTATTCCTGAGTCACATAGGTTATTTTTTAATCCTGAAATCCATTGGGGTGGTCCACGGGAGCGAAGCCGCAGGGCACAGCTAGTAATATTATAAAGGCGAAAGTGTGTATGTTTGTTACTTTTTCACGCCAAAACGTCTGATCGGATCTAAACGGATAGCTAGATCATAGTCAGGAATAGCACATAGAATACTGTTTATCCCGGGATATGTTTCCTCGAGATAATTGCCGACTTTTACACGGACGAATGTCTAATGATTATTATATACATTTACGAGACACGCAACGATTCTTTTTGCACTACCTGATGAGCTTACTTAATTAAATGCAAATGAGTTCTAACAGCAATTGACTATATGATACACAATCAACGCTTGCTTTTTCGAGAGGTAACAGGTTCAGTATTATTCTGCCAGTTACATAATGATATCAAAACGCCATACAAAAGTCATTTCGTAACTGTCATTAGGTTTTTTTTTATAATCTTGTATGTAAACGATCATATTTCGAAACGAAACTAATTCTTAGGCAATGTGTTATATTATAGACAAGGTAGTGGAAAAAGTGTATATACGTTTTATATAACATATTTATAAAATATTAAAAATTTCAATAAATTTGAATTATTATACATACACATTCATACACACATACACACACGCGCACACACAAACACACTCACTCTCATACGCTCAAACACCTTAGTTCTATGTTGACAATCTCTATCTATAATCTACGCGTATAATCTAAAGGCCTAGGTATAGTTTAGACTCCAGGGGGGTGACCATAAGCTCTTAGAGCGGTATCAATTTGATATCGAGTATCTAAGTGACAGATGAATACAAGTCATATACATCTGTCCCTTATTCGATCTCAAATTGATACCGCTCTAAGAGCTTATGGTCACCCCCCTGATCTCCCACATTTTTTTTTGTCAAAACAACTCAACTTACAATGTTAAAATAAGGATGTAATTGGTAGAGATAAATAAACATTTATATTATTATAAATATTATACAACCTTCATAGTGCGTTCATACTTGTTTTTTTAACTCGTTACGTTTTCAAATGTGTTGGATGACCACGATTGAAAATTAGTACAACCTACATTTACTAGGTAATTCAGTAACTTCTGTAATAACTATTGAGGCCTTTGCTGGATTATAGTGCGTAGAATGCTCTAGGGACTAAAATTTTCTCTATTAATAATAATAACTGTTTCCCGCAAATGAACATGATAATTACTAGTAGTTACTTTGGTAGAGTATGTACTGAGAATATTGATTTTGAATAATATTTTACATGAATAATTGCTAAATTGTGGTTAAGTTTATGTTAATTGTGAAAATAACGAGAATATAATACGTATGTCCTTTTATTTCAACATTCAACCATTTTAAATAAATTTTCAACTCTCGGCGCTAATTCGAGGATTCAAAATTCAAACAATGTCATATTATTCATGTTTTATCTTAGCTGTCACCTAGTTTAAGGGAAAATGGGCATTATTTTGCTAAAGCAGATTAGTTTCACAGCCCACATCAAAGAGAAATGAGCACCATAGTCATGCCGAAGTTATAACTTTACATAGACACATTCCTGCAGAACTTTCCACTGCTTTGTATTTAATTTAGAAGTAACTTTAGTAGAACTCAGAGTTAGCACTTCTACACGGCATTAACATGGTATAATAGATACCTGATGGTTAAACATATGCGTAAACATAATCAGACTGTTATGTTCCCATTGCCGGGACTAGAATAAGACTCCACCACAAAAGCCCAGTGCGGATTCTGGATCTGGTAGCAAACATGGTTCATAGAGTTTCTAAAAAAAGTAGGACCTTTTCCCATCGGTGGGACACAAATCAGCTATGAAAAAAGTTTTGGTTTAAAACCAATTTAGACAAATCACTTCAAAGTTTTCAAAAATCAAACAAAATAACTTCTTCAAAGAAACAATGAAGAAACATTCCAGAATCAATTGTTCAACAGTATACTTTACCTCCTTAAACAAAAAGTTATCTCACAAAATGGCGCGAAGTTGATATTTTGGTTTAAGAAAATGGTTGATCTTTCGCGGACCTGCATTTCTTTTAAAGATGATTGTGAATTTAAAGGAAAATGGGAAATATGCCAGCTGATATTCTTTTCAAGTTGAAAGCTAAAAACCTTTATAATAGAATAAAATAAAGAGCATAAGCGGATGGTCACGTGTTGTGGCGCATCTCGGGCGAAACATTGGACGGCGTTTGATCGACTTAAAACAGTCAAGTGTGCTATAAATTAAACTTTCAGTGCTTTAGTAGCTGTACTCTAAGATCGGTCATTAGTTTTAGGTACACTCCGTCCAGCTTTTAATTTCAAATTTGACAGATGCACTTTTAAGAAGTTTCATAATTATTAACAGGCAACCAATAGTGAAGCGACGTGCTTATTCGCTCCGTTATTCCGATAAATTAAAATGTATAGTTAAATCGAATTTACGTAGCAGTAAATATTGTAGTGAAGGTGTGAAGGTTAAATTTAGAAAACAAGTAATATTGAATTTATAAACATAGAAAAACAGCAAAGATATTTATTTAAAATACATACTATTTTATCATGATTAATCGTTGGATTCTTTTTCATATACACTGGCATCATCACTTGAATCGTCTGTCAAATTAATTATTAATTCTCGAGTGCACAAATTTTGTATAACAATGTGTTAAATTGATTAAAATATCGTCACTGATATAGTCGATTGTTACTAGAAATCGAATCGGCACCGCATTAGTTCATCACTAAATGATAAGATTATGAGCTGTCAAATGAAAAATTACAGGCTGGCTGGAGAGTAATCAAATTGGTTTTCTAATTTCTATCTAACCAGTCTGTTATGTTTCACTGCTGGGGAAAGGTGTTTCTCTTCTATTCCCACACTCAACTGTCTTCTGTCATTGCAGGACAGTCATCCTTCCGTTCATCATTCCGTCTTCGTTGTCGCTCTCACCTTTCTTTCTGCTCATCTAACATGTGTCAGACATGGCCATCCCAATCCTACTTAGGTACCTACCTAATAAGTATATAATTCTTCATTAACATAAATCAGTAATGGCCGCATTTAGAAAAATACTTATTCGGAGCCACAAAGTAAATTCATCACTAATTTAATCACAAAATTATAACTAACTTTTCAAAGCCACTCATTTTCATTATGGCAAAATTTTATTATAACAAAAAGTTTCAAACAGTAATTTATTAAAGTTCAATCAATTTTAATGAACTTCTAATTTTATTACAACTATTATTTTCATGAAATTATAAGAAAATGAGTCTTAAAACCAAAGGCCGCAATATCCACTTTTACTGAAAAGCCAGTAGGCGATTTTTAACCGACTTTCAAAAAAGGAGGAGGTTCTATTTTCGACTTCATGTATGTTTTTTTTTTTTGTTTGTTTGTTCACCGATATCTCCGAAAATTGTGAACCGATTTTGAAAATTCTTTTTTTGTTTGAAAGAGTATGTTTCAAAATTGGTCCCATTTTAATTTGGTGAAGATCTGATGAAGAACTTCGGAGATATACAACAGAACTCTTCAATAAATAACGTTAAATCTCTCGAGACTGCTGCAATCGCATGTATTTTTAGTACATTGCTCCAAAAAATAAACATTAAGCAATTTTGCCATAATATTATTAATATCAATCATGAGAAAATTAATAACTAATTAAGCATAATAATGTTTTTTTTTTGATAAAAACTTAATCTTATAATTTGAATCGTGACCACTTTTTAATTTATGATTCAGGTAGATACATCGCTGACAGTGATCAAAATTGGTCCCATTTTAATTTGGTGAAGATCTGATGAAGAACTTCGGAGATATACAACAGAACTCTTCAATAAATAACGGCAAATCTCTCGAGACTGCTGCAATCGCATGTATTTTTAGTACATTGCTCCAAAAAATAAACATTAAGCAATTTTGCCATAATATTATTAATATCAATCATGAGAAAATTAATAACTAATTAAGCATAATAATGTTTTTTTTTTGATAAAAACTTAATCTTATAATTTGAATCGTGACCACTTTTTAATTTATGATTCAGGTAGATACATCGCTGACAGTGAATTTCCCCTTTTCATTCCAAAGAGTTATTAAGGATTCTAGTACATACACATACTACAAAAACACATTGCTCTCTGTCAAAATAAGGAACCGTTCATTACCAACCGGATAGCCACCATACCGTGGCAGATGAATGACAAAACATTATTAGTACGGGACCCAAACTCATGGTCGAATAGACAAATCGAGAGCAGTCTTTACGCGCCGTTTGTTCCTACCCGTTATATTGGAATCTTTTTTTTCTTTTCTATATTATAAAGAGCCCAAGGCTCATCGTTTCGGTTTATGAACTCTTAGATGTCTGTGGTCCAAAGATTAGACCCTTTTATATGGCCGATACGTGGCCGATATTTTAGACCATATCCTGGCTAGCTTGCTGAAAGAGAAAGAATTTGTTGCAGGATGTTAACAGTTTTGCAGGTCGGTTTCTTTGTGATAATTGGGGGACGGTAGTTTTGACTTTGACTGCGGGTTTGGTGAATTTTTGGTGGCTATTGTTAGTGGTTAGAAGGGTGCATGTAACCTTTAGCGTAAGTTTTAGTAGACTCACCCAACCTGCCGTGAGAAATTTATAAAGCTGCGTGGCCTTTCAGTATGGAAGATAGCAGGGGCAAAAAAACATTCTTGTTGTCCTACTTATATCATAAATGTAATATGCATGTATATTAAGGGACTGAATCACCCACTTCCGTAAGAGTGTGTCCTATTTGATTCCCTACACGTGGTCCTCGGGTGGTACAAATCGGGTGACACTAACTGGTGGTAGGCTTCGGCCGAAGGCTTGCGACCACCCACTGAGCAAAGACGTACCGCCAAGCGGCCTAGCCGTGTTCCAGTATAATGCTCGGTGTAGCTAACTAGAGGAGTTGCGTCGACATAGCTATTCCACTGCATGCAGACCAGCCTGATGCGCGCCGTTATGAATGTATCGAGAAACTGGTCATGGAGGGTAGTGGGATCCGAGACATGGTGCGCCGCTGGCCGAACGCAGGTAGTTGGGGGCCCAAGTAGTGTGCCAGCCACACACGAAAGGGGGCAGCCTTTCTTGTGTGGCCCGATAAACTGTCGGATAACATGTCCGGTAAAAGCCCGGAATGCGCCATCGTGCTGGTTGTCGACCAGAAGACAGTGCGCGATGGTCATTTCCGGCAGGTATCCCCGCAGTCTCCAGACCAGTCCCCCAATGATAGCATCCTGCCGGCGCGTATCTGTGGGTTGCCAGCGTGGAACCTCATCTCACTTTCTTCTTCTCTCCTATCTTTACACTCAACCATGGCAATAAAAAACAAAATAAAAAAGCTGTACAGCGGCAGCACTCACTGTCAAATAATGCACCTACGTAATATCAGAGGTCTACACTCAATGCAGTCCACTATCATTTGGAGACTGATAAACCAGCGCCTTTGTTACATTTGGAGACGCAGATCTCCGTCAGACTTGGCGTACCTTTCTTGCCCAGTGTTTACCCTGGAGCACAAGTTCAAGCCACGCGTGGGTGTATGCATTTAGTCCGTGACGACATCTGTTTTCAGCGTCTTCGAAACCTTCGAAACCTCGATACTCAGCGCTCTGGGCCCTGGTGAACACAGGTCTGGTTAAGTTATCTATGTTTGTGTCTACCGGTAGCACAGTGGAGATCAGGAGACAACCGGGCTTTCACAATACCTTAGTGAGGCGGCTGATGAGGCTCAGCAATGGCCATCCGCCCAACTGGTGATATTGGAGGAATTTAATGCCCACCACCAGGAGTGCCTCTTCCCGTACCAGTACTCTGACCATGCTGGCGAAGCACTGTTGCTGAGAGATACTTATCCTACGCACGGGCTAGTGGGCCTCAGGTCCGGTCTTGCTGTGAGGCCATGGTGGAGTGCTTGAGCTTATCCTTGGAGGCAGTCTCCGAATAGGGCAATGCCAATCTGGTCAACTTCAATGCCACTAAACCACAGGCGTATCTTTTCTCCGCTAAAAACGGTCAATTTCACCCGGTTCTATCTTGCCGAGGTGCATCCAACGGACCATTTTGAGCTTCTTGGCGTAACGTTAACATTGACACTAAATTTTGGTCCATACCTACTTTTTTGCCCTATGTTACCCGGGCCATAATAACGAATCGATAGACACCTTCTTCACCGTAGTCGGGTAAAAAAATTAAAACGCACTGTATTTTGATGTTTGTTAATCAATCAAGCTTTAACGACTGAACGGATCAGGGTGAAGAAATACTAGTTATAACCATGAAGCCATGGTATGTATCCTGTAGTAGTATGTTTCCATAGCATAATTGGTATTTTTAATGGGAAAAGCCCTATAGTTCTGGAACCAAATCTATGGTCATTCTTATAAACCTTATTTCAATTGGAGATTCAAAGAAATAAGCAGACTTTTTTAACCGAACAAGATGCTCTAAATCTGTAACTTTCTCAAGCGCTCTGTTTTATTTGTTTCTCAAGAGCAAAGTAGAGCTATACCTATAATAGGTGTTTTTCTTACACCAAGTTTAGTAAACAATTTTAATTAAAAACACTGGACATTTAGTTGCTGAAGTTAATTCTTACAAGAAGAACAAGATAAACATCACTTCCTCCAGGTGTAACTACGTTACATTTCTAATAGTTTTCTACTACACATACATACACAAACTGACGTCTTTTTCCATGGGTATACAGTAACTACAGAAAAGTATCTTCTACGATCCTAAAATATTCCTTTTGCTCAGTTTATCTTCATACTTCTGCATTTGGGTTCTAAATATACCATTACCTTAAACCCTGTTTAATTTATAATGATTGATATATCACATATGACAGATAAATTTAATTAATTTTCATCCCACATATTGCAGTGTATGTAACGTTAAACTGAGATCAACAATCAAATCGAAGAAATACTTAATCAGCCAACTTCAAACAGTGTTGTAGGTAATAATGAGTCAACTACGATTCATATAGACACAGGAACACACAATTTTAATTTGCGTTGTTTTTATTTCTTCTAGAAATTCTCAGAAAACGTATTTTCCTTATATAAATACAACTGGTTAATAGGTACAGAAGACAAAAGACAAGTAAATAAGAATGTGTAGGATATTACCAACCGTGTGTTCTCATCACTTAAAAAGAAAATAGGGTGAAAGCCCCAGTTTTAGTCGGAAAAACGTCGCTTATTTTTTCATTTAAATAAAAGGTTAGAGACGAAAACGGGGGCATCTACCCTGAAATATTTTCTTTACTTAATTTACTAAAAAAATATATCAAGAAAACTTGTTAAAATATTTTATTTAAAGAAGAATATTTTTATTTTACTTTATTTACTAGCTTCTGATTTTCGAATAGCCATTTGTTTAAGTTACAATATGATAGAGTCATATTATTCTTAGACAGGTACTAGATAACAATGCTGAATGTAATTTTACGCTCACATGAGAACGAATGAATGAACGAGTGAGTGAGTAACACTGTAGAGGTCACAAAAGGGATATTAAGGAGTCCTTTAAAATTAGTTTTGATTAATGTATGCAAACCTTTGTGTGAGAGGAGTAGTGGGTTTGAAACAGGAAAATTATATTATTTTAACAGCGTTTTTATTACCTTTTTGGAGTACTTTAAGTGCATTATAACGCAGTGACCATACTATATTGACTAGGTATACTAATTTTAAATAATACGAGTATAACTTATATAAACAACTTTTATCATCATCATCATCATTTCAGCCAAAAGACGTCCACTGCTGGACATAGGCCTCCCCCTGGCGTCGCCACATTGACCGATACCGTGCGTCTCGCATCCAGCGTCTTCCCGCAACCTTAACCAGGTCATCGGTCCACCTAGTGAGAGGCCTTCCAACGTATCGTCTTCCGGTTCGCGGTCGCTATTCCAGAACTTTTCGGCCCCATCGGCCATCCGTTCTGCGCGCAATGTGCCCTGCCCACTGCCACTTAAGTTTGGCTATTCTTTAGGTTATGTCGGTAACTTTGGTTCTCCTGCAGATATCATCATTTCTGACGTGATCCCGCAAGGAAACTCCGAGCATAGCCCTCTCCATTGACCTTTGGGTGACTTTAAAGCCCATTGTGACCACATCTCGGTCCCATAGGTGATCACTGGCAACACACACTGGTCATAGACTTTTGTCTTGAGACACTGCGGTATATTGGACGAGAAGATACCACGCAACTTCCCGATCGCCACCCAACGAGTTGGATCGACGGTTGACTTCTTTCTCGAATAAATAACTTTTTATGTGTCTATCATAATACTGATAATCTTTTTTGTTTGGAGACTGCAGTATAAAACGATATGTTGATGGTAGATTGACTTCGATGGTTGTAATTTTTTTTATGTTTTAATTTACTAAGGGATTCAGCCGTATTAATAATAAAAGAATAATAATCGTATCATTTTGTTTAGTTTAAATACTGATTAGATTCTAAATTCAAATTATTCTTCGAAAATTTGAATGAAAACCTAATAATCAGTGCATATGGTTAAAAATTTTTTGCTTAAAATAATGTATGTACTACTACTTATTGAAAAAAAGAAACAATATTAGTAAGCAATAGAACGTTGCAAAGGGGAACACAAGACTGCTTTTTGCTGTAACGACCAATCTTGGAAAAATGCATAAAGATTTCACCTGCGTCGGTTCTACAAAAGTTCTAAAAAGCATATATTTCTTCTCCTCCTTTGAAAATATATATTTTTGGTCCCATGTGCAAGGAAGCGGGAAAGTGATTTTATCATCAGAGCAAAATTCAAACACGTTTACAGGGAGGTTCTACCCTCGAATGTAGGGGTCGTTATCAAGATCAAAATATATCATTCACAGCTGTGCTTCCTACTAGGGTAGATAAGTGTAAATAAAATAATGCAGGCTGGTAGCCTGTGAGGAAAGTAGAACATGGCAATAGGGACGCCAACTGAGAAATAGGCGATGTTGACGAGTTTGCCACTTGTATATTCCTGCAGTGTTCGATATCTGACTTACTCATAGAATTTTGGACAATTGCTGTTGTTGTGCTGTGACGCTACCGTTTTGAGAGGAATAAAGAAAGGACAGTTCCAGACAAAGTGGAAGATTTTCAGCAGTTACGCAGTCAAAAAGTAAAAAATAAATATGGGGCTGACCGCTAACGAAATGTCGAGTGGCAAATCACAAAAGTTTTGACATTTCGACAATCCATATCGCATACTCGTATAGAATGACACTTTGTGTTGAGCCCAAGTGGATAGTACATGACTATAGAACGATTGTGTTTTCTTAACACATTCAATGCCAGTGACATCTTTAAAAATGGCCGTTGGATGCCCGCCTGGTGAGTCCTAATCTTCTAAGATAAATGATACTTTGTTTTAAAATTTCTTCAGGGGTATTTTAGCACCATAAACTAACAACATGTCGTAGTATCAGTAATTAACGACATTACACAACTAATTTGCCTTATAAAATGCCAAGAACTCGCTAGGCGGGTTCGTTGATCAAATATACTCAGAGGTCTACTAAATGTATAAAAAAGACTAAGTGCGTAAAAAAAAACACAATACTTAACGCGTGCGCCGCCGTTTGCGCTCTTCGATTTAACAATGAGTGACGCTTTTCAACATGTCAGCTGCTCTAACACGGTTAACTGAAAACCTTTTTACAATAGTTGGTGACCGAATACGGGCTGTGGTCGAATACGGCTGTGGCCGAATACCGGCTGCAACCGAATCGGTCAAAACGACCTAATGTTAATGAACCATAATGCATTAAAATGTTGTTTGCTACTCAATAGCCAAGTGATGGTTGATTATTGTTCTTCGATTCTTTTATTGACTTAATTTTCTTTTAGACAAACTTCTTCATCTGATCCAATAAATTCTTCCATTGATGAATTCGAAACTAAATGTACAGGGTTATGCGAAACACCGAATATCCTTTTCATTGGTACATTCTGTAAAATCGATTGAATATATTCAAAATCATTTTCATTTTCTTTATGATCTTATCATCAAAATTGGTAAACAATGCCTGGCTGCATGCGCAAAATTTTCCCAACACCAAAACCATTAGCCATGTCTACAAGTTGTTTTCACGAGTCATCACGAATTGTCTCGCGAACAAGCCGGATTCCGAAAAGGCTTAAACACCGTATACCACATAAATACGCTGCGGTAGGTATTATACTGTTGGAATACTGGCAGTAGGTAAGCCTATCACTAGTTTAAATATTTTGTATGTGTTCTAAAACGGACGTGTGAAGTCACTACAATATTTTTTGTCCTGTGAACTCTCAAATACAACGTGGTATTTTTATTTAAAACAGAACACTGCATTTCAACAATTCAACATAATATACAGAAGACCGAAGAGTACAACCTGTCTCTCTATTTAGCGTTTGTGGACTACGAGAAAGCTGAAGGCTTTTCATTCGATCGAGACTTGGGCTGTACTGTAGTCTTTCCAGCGGTGCCAGATCGACTACCGGTACATTGAGGTGATGAAGTCTTTGTACAAAAACGCCACCATGTCAATCTGTCTTCAGGATCAAACCTCGAAACCAATCCTTCTCCAGCGCGACGTATGACGGGTACGTATTAAAATCCCGATTTTTCATAATAACTATGACTGAAATACCGACGACCAAAACAATGAAATTCAAAATACCGAAAGTTTTAAATGCCGATAGCCGTTATATCGAAACATAAAATACCGATGTTCAAATGCCCGAAAGAATAAAATCCCGAAGGTACGAAATCCCGAATGGACGAAATACCTGGATAAAATCCCAATATTATTTTAATTTTTAATAATTAGAAAATGGTGAAAAACTTCTGCGAGCAACTTGGAAGTAGCGCTCGCCGGCCGCTGCCGCGAACCATAGGTATTTTAAAATACGGTCTTTTAAATTTCGGTATTGTAATACGTACCACGTGAAAAGGAGACGTTATTTCTCCGAAAATGTTCACTGCTGCGCTGGAGGTTGTCTTCAAGGTTCTCGACTTGAAGGGTTCGTCATCAACGTTAGTAGCGAGTACATCTTTCACCTTCGGTTTAGCGATGACATAGTGTTCATGGCTGAGGCCATGGAGAGCCTCAGTACAATGCTCGACGACCTCAGTAGAGCTGCCGAAAGAGTGGGTATTAAAATGAACATGGACAAAACCAAGGTTATGGTGAATGTCCATGTAACACCCACTCCTATCAAGATCGGAGACTCTACACTCGAATTTTTAGACGATCACGTCTATGTACTACTTGGGACAAACGGTCCATTTGGCTAGGTCTAACTTCGAGAAAGAGGTCAACCGTCGAATCCGACTCGGCTGGGCGGCGTTCGGGAAGTTGCGTGGTATCTTCTCGTTCAACTTACCGAAGTGTCTCAAGGCAAAAGTCTATGACCAGTGTGTGTTGCCAGTGATCGCTTATGAGACCGCGGCGAGACGTGGTCGCTCACAATGGGTCTTATCAGAAAGCTTAAAGTCACCCAAAGGGCAATGGAGAGGGCTGTGCTCGGGGTTTCATTGCGTGATCACGTCAGAAATGAGGATGTCCGCAGGAGAACTAAAGTTACCGACATAGACCGAAGAATTGCCAAACTTAAGTGGCAGTGGGCAGGGCACATTGCTCGCAGAACGGATGACCGATGGGGCCGAAAAGTTCTGGGATGGCGACCGCGAACCGGAAGACGATACGTTGGAAGGCCTCCCACCAGGTGGACCGATGACCTGGTTAAGGTTGCGGGAAGGCGCTGGATGCGAGACGCACGGGATCGGTCAATATGGCGACACCTGGGGGAGGCCTATGTTCAGCAGTGGACGTCTTTCGGCTGAAATGATGATGATGATGCAGAAAAAAAAACCGTCATTTTCTTCATCGATTGGAAAAAAGATCTGGACCTGCAAAGTTCCAATAATTATCTCCTGATGCTATCGTCAGACCATTACAAGCTTAAACTATTGCACTCATCAAACTCGAAGTGATTATTAGTTGCTACTGATTTTGTTATACAGTGAGTTAGTAATATAAACCTTACTTTTTATCTACATGATACTAATAATAATGAAAGAAAAGCAAAGAAATAAGAGTATTAATAATATAATTGGATCTCATAGTCTCTCATTGTTGTGAACGAAACGTTTCGCTCCCTTTTCTTATTTTGTTGCAACACAACGTCAGCTCGATGTCATTCGAATTGACAGTTCTCGACTGAGCTTGGAGTTGACAGTTGACACGAGTGTGAAAAATTTAGCCGACGGGCTAGACTTAAAAACCTATGATCCCCATTTAATTTTGTTGAAATGTGTATTTAGCAGACCAATCTTTGTTTGAAAGTACGTCGTGATCCGCGCAGTGGTATCGTGCTCCACCGGTGCATTTGTTTTTTTGTATATTTCGGGCGCAGCGAGGGAATTTTGGTGGTAGCATGTCCAGGTGTCTGCAGCGAATCTTTGCTCCAGACCACGTCCCTTACCCTTTATTATATATATCTTCCTCTATAACCCTCGACCGGACACGGGATTGACCAGGAGCCCACCGCGGGAACAAACGTGAGTATTATTTGTGAGTTGTGCAGTTAGGTACCACATTCCACCTGTCAGGCAGGAACCAGTATCTCAAAGAACAGACCCCTAGCTGACCGCTGCTGCATATTGCAGTTTCGCGGGTATGGTCCTGGTTGGATCCAAGAGTAGCAGCGTTGCTAATGGGCCCCAGCGTTGCCTCTTGGCTGTGATCCGCAGGCCTGTACTAAACACTCATATCTGTGCCGGTTGACTGGTAGAAAATGCTTTGTAGCATCAAGTCCACTATTTGCTGTTCTTGGACAGTAAAAAGAAAATAAATAAAATATTCACTTCTTTAAAGTTGTTATTGTGTAATTTGAATTTAAATGACATATCTATTTTAATTTATAATTTAATTTAATTTTTAGTTTTAATGTATCAAATTTTAATTGTTTTGTACTTTATTTGAGCTTAATTAATGTGACTGCGTGTGCTGCTATTATTGTTATTATGTTATGAGTCTGTGTTACTTGAAATAAATAATTGACATGAATTGAATGAATTGAATTTAAAGGGCTTATCATATAATAGCTATTTTTTTTTTCATTTTCACACTCAAAAACACGAAAAACTACCTTCATATACACAGATAAACTACAGCGAGTAAAGAACAACGTTCTAAAAGAAAGTTTTCGACTGTATGCAATGCCGCCAACTTAGCCTTAACACGCACTGTGATTTTTATTCGCGCGAATTTTTTAGTGAAAATATTTTTTTGCAATGCGTGCAGCTTCATACATTTCCATAGGTCACAGAATGGGCGGAAAAAAATTCGCGCCAATAAAAATCGCAGTGCGTGCTATGCCTTACCCGCCTGGCGAGTTCACCTTATCTCGTAAGCAGTACCGGGTATCCACCTACTAGCGAGTCCATAGAAAACGTAGGCGACATCTGTGTTTTATGTTCAAAATTTGTGGCGGTGATGCATGTGCTCAAATAATAATAAAACGAATTTTATTATTATTTGATCACTTCCTCGACTGGAACAATGCTGTCGATATTTATATCTTTATCAAATGATTGTTTTGAGAAACTACGTCGTTGATATTCAACCCATCTGGTCTATATTACAATGGGTTCAAATAAGGGTCATTACGCGTTTCAAATAACTCGATTTAATAATCATTATTCGGATTACATTGTTTAAGATTTATAAATTATTTTATAGTTCAGGCTTCACTTTACAGTCTGGTTATGCATGAATATTCGTAACTGTGATTGGTATTCAAATTAAACGTCTTCTTTATGGTGCCTAGATTTAACTATGGTAATTTAACGCATCTTATACAATAACCTTACATACTTCTTTTGTTTCACTCACGTTCATACATCTAGTCGTATGACGCACGTTGGTTATGTGTATTGGGCACCTGGCCATTTTTTTTTAATTTGTGATGGGTTTGCTCTTGACTCTAGTCTAGGTCAGAGGTGACAGAGACAAAGTCGACGACGGAGTGAGCTTACCCAGAAGAAGCCTGTTCACTCTAACTTTGAAGAGATTGGGGTTGTATGCGTTCGGAAACACAGACGCAGGCAGTGAGTTCCACTCTTTTGCAGTGCGAATTATGAAGGATGTTTGGAAGCGCTTGGTGCGAACTGGTGGAGAAGACCAATAAAGTCTATGTCTGTCGTACCAGGTGGCGTTCTGTAGTTTCTGCCTACCCTCAGGGGAAAAAGGGGTGTGTTTATGTATGTGTGTATATTATACAATAGAATCCCTGCGTTTATTGACAGTCAATCTTGACCATTAACCCCTTGAATGCCTAAAACGTGGCTTCACGTGAGAAATATTGGCTTTCTCATTGTTTCGATAATTAAGGCTCAGTGTAATTTATTAAGGCTCAATTGACGTCTCAAAACCAATCATTCGACAAATCTAAACTTGATGTAGATTTAATTGTTTTAACGATCGGTTTTTTAGGGTTCCGTACCCGAAGGGTCCAAACGGAGATCTATTGCTGTCACTCACGCGTCTGTCCGTCTGTCTTTTAACTTCTCATTGACCTATGAACTTGAAATTTGGTGAAAATGCTTATTATTACGTATATTTTACTAACAAATACCAATATGTAGAAAGATCTGAGTTTTTCTTTGGTGCAGAATCCTAAATGTGCGAAGTCTGGCATCGCACTTGGCCGGTTTTTTTTTATTAGTTGGCAGCTCTACTTGACAATATAATCGACAGAGTTGAAAATTACACGGTTCAAAATCGTTACTTGAAATCTTTGTCAAGCAACGATTTTGAACGGTGTTATTTATATTTTGTAGCGAGGTGACTTTAAAACAAAATATTTGATTAAAACCGCACTCCCAGTGCAAAAAATGCCCAACCCAACCCAACTACTAATTTACATTTAACAAGCTGAATTACAATTAAATTCATAGTTAGAATAAAATTGATTTTCTGTGAACAGAATAGTTATAATATAAATCACCTTTACCTGCCATACCGGAAAACACAAGGCGCACGACTTAGAAAAAAAAAACAACTGCCTCATTTTCCACAAAACGCAATTCACTCGAGAAAAATGAATCACTTAAGTGGTAAAAGGCGCTGGCCTAACAAACCATCCCCTTCTAATGGGCAACGGTTAATGTGTTCCGTGGCCTGGGAGAATATGAAGCATAACATTAAAGGGAGAGGGAAATAATTGCAGGGAAGAGGCAGTTCTCGTATTTATAAAAACGTTTAAAATCAAGACGCGATCACTCTCATCATGGCTAATAAAATATAATTTTACAAAATTTATCAAAGGAGGAGCTCGTGGCTAAATAATAACAGCCGCACGGGTCGATCATCAAGGTTAAGCAACGCTTGACGAGGTCGGTCCGCGGATGGGTGACCATTTCAACATACCGAGTTTCCTCCCGGCTGTCATTTGAAAATCTTTGATTCGTCGTTACGAGTAGTCAGAAGCTTGGGCTCTGACACTAGTCTTGCCAAGGGATATCGTGTTACCCAGTTACTGGGTTGTGGAGGCCAGATAGGCAGTCGCTTCATGTAAAACACTGGTACTCAGCTAAATCCGGTTAGACTGGAAGCCGACCACAATATAGTTAGGCAAGGCTAGGCAGATTGATATTGTTAAAAAAATTGTCAAAGTGTCCCTATGTGGCCACCTACAGGTCCCAATAGATTTGAAGAGTTATTCATCAACTCGAAAAGAAGAAGAGGATTCGAACGTTGCTTAGCCCGTAAAGTGGCACATAGGTACGTCAGGCATTATGTAACGCTAGTGGAGAGCAGTGGTGGCCCAGTGGTATCGGCCGTGACATAATAGTTGTAGGTCGTGGGTTCGAGCCCAGGCAGGCGCTTTACTTTGTGTAAATTATTTCATCACCACTACTCTCAAAACGGTGAAGGAAAACATCGTGAGGAAACCGGCATGTCCTAGAACCAATAATTAGAAGACATGTGACATCCACCAACCCGCACTGGACCCGCTTGGTTGATAACGGCCCATTCCCTCTCACAGAGAAGAGGCCTGTGTCCCAGCAGTGGGAACATTAATAGGCTGATGATGTGTGGAGGTTTAATTTTGAAATTGTTTAGTGCAACATGAAACCGAGATTAATGTCCTTTTACGCATCTTAATTACATCAATTCTTCGCAGATAGTTGACATCATAACATCAACAACCCTCTCACTATTAGATAATATAGTGGTGGCCCAGTGGCTAAGATCTGGCCTCTCGGGCTTGAGGTCACGGGTTCAAATCCGGGCAAGTACCAATGTGACTTTGTCAATTCACATGTACTTTTTAAGTTTATCTTGGACATTGCTGATAACGGTGAAGGAAAACAGGTGAGGAAACCTGGTCTTATAATGAGTTTATCAAAAGATTGTGCTCGATTGGTGTAATTGCTGCAAAGGCGTTCCAGTGCGAGGATAAACTAATAAATAAATAAATTGCCATTTCATGGCTTGTTACAAATAGATTTATTCAGTTAATTAATCTGGAAGATAAATTCATGAGAAAACTTTTCTATATTGTATTTTTTTTCAGACCAATACAATACACTAAGAAACAGTGTCTTCATCATTATCATCATAATAATCAGCCTACAGTAGTTCACTGGTGGAAATCATCAAATCCAATCACTCTAAATTAATCTTGATCCTCGGTAGCTCTCATCGAGCTCCTACCAGCCACTCTGAGATCGTTGCTTCACTTAGCCCGTTAACCCAAAGGAAGGATGCACTCGCATTCTTTCTTTGGAAACAGTGGCTTAACCTTTCGTGTGTTTAAGACGTGGAACCACGCAAGACGTATACGTATACGACCAGTTAAAATGTTTTACTATTAATTAACCTAGTTTCATATAGGATCATACCGATACTATCACAATACAACCAATCCAGAACGTTAACAATGTCACCATTGTAAACTATTACTATTCGGTCGAATAGTTTCTGGACCGCACTAGGTATATAAATCGTTTGATCCATTGCTACAAGATTCTGTTATCTATTGGTTACGAATTGACTGTTTCCAACAGTATATTAAAGTTTGTCAAAGTATCTACCAATACTCAATCAATTTCAATGACAATTTTTTTTTGTAAGGTGAGCCCTTTTTTCAGTTTACATCAAAAGGATTAAAAGCGGGTGCTTATCAAAGAACCGAAGCATTTGTTGTTAATGAAGGAACCTAAAACGATCCACTGACCGAAACTTTTGGTCGTGGTGTTGGTTCTGTTTTTTGTATGTTTTTACTTGAATAATGATGTAATTCTGCAAGTATTCCATTCCAAGAGCCGGATGCCATAAAATACTGAAAAAACCACGCTATTTTTCTTTTGCTCGTTTATGTTACGTACAGAGTTTTAGTGTTAATACAATATCTGTCACAAACTCGTGATATTCTATCATCACTCAAATATCGTGCTAACAGTTTAAACTTGCCACCCACGAAGCACTACTAGGTGTAATTGAGTACAGTGCGGGGATTAATTGAAGCAGAAATGTATCAGGAGTGCAGACCCGGTGCGCAAAGCTACGCAGGCGCGTTGCGTACCCCACATCGCAGTGGCAGCCCTACTGACGCCGCGAACACTCGTAGTCTCGTACCACTCACAACCTTCGCGATACGAACACGCTAAAAAGTGTACGTTGAGTTACAACCCTATTTTTAAAAGTTCATGTATTGTGTGGAAGTGATTCTCTTTTTAAATCGAAACCAGTGTTCCGTTTTCAAAGTGCTGTCCTAAAATTGTGTGAAACTTTTTTTTTGTTGAAAACTTTGTGACAGTTTTGTATTTAATTTTCACGCCAGTACTGTTTTGTTCAAGTTTTGTTGAGTTTTCTGTGGGACCGGAGAGTTTAGAAGTCTGCTTAATTGGGTGAGATTTTCTCCTTTTGTGCACTTAGTAGTTCCTTTTGTCGCAATAGCTAGATTCTTATCGATATAATTCGTATCGCGATTGAATCGCAGACTGAAAGGGATTGTTGATTTTATTTCGAATCAAATTGCTCGCCCTAGAAGGTTTATCGTTTTTCCAATAATGACATCAAATCGTAAAGTCGTTTTAGGTTAATATAGACGATATCGGTAGTTTATTGGTATCGTTAACTCTACCTTAAATGTGAGTTTGTTCAGTTTTATGTGCAAGCAATAATGGCTGTTGTTCTAGAAGTGCAATTTTGTTAACTTTTACGTGTTGTAAAAGTTTAAAGAATACTTTGTGTTATGAGACGTGCAACATTGAAACTTCTAAAATACAAGTGAGTTTCTTTCCTTCAAGATAAAAATAAAATACAGTGAAATAGTTAACCCTGAAAAAATCTATGGCATTGATCAATAAAATGTAAATTACTCATATTAGATTTCCTTAAAACTTAATGAAAATAAAACAAGTATATAAAACAGTGTACCGTAAATTTTGCAACACACAGCAAGTATATAATAATAAATTATAATTCATTTTGCAAACCTGATATAAAAATAACTTCCTCACCATTATTCTTCATAAAAAGCCGATGAAAAAAAGTGACTTCGCATCTTGATCTCCCCTGTGGTCCAAAATGATTTATGTCAATCCACAAAGGCCGCACATCACTCTGGTTACACAGCGGGACAAATTGACTTTTGGAGTACATATAGTGTGTACTTTTTTATGCTCGTATGTGTAATTTATAAGGCAGTGTAGGTAATGTATTGTGTGTAATATTTTACGAGGGTGCACATAAAAGCCGTAATGAAAAATTCGTTTATTTAACGCTCTGTGAACTGTAGGTTTGGACGAGTTTTTTTCATTGCATAGTGATGTCATATAGTTTATTTCGATGGTGTTGGAAGTAGGTTTCCGTGGTCTATTGAAAAGTAAAGCAACAGTACAAGAATTAATTTGAATTATTGTGAAACTTTTCTTATTAAGGAGGACTATATTTTGAGATTTATGAAAAGAGACAGTCACAGAAAACACCTAAAAGCTTTTCTGTAGCTTCATATTATATTTTTCTCAGTTACGAGGTAAACTGGTGCTTCTAGGCTACCTCTAAAATTCAGAACCGTGATGTGGATCTCCCATGGCACTGCATCATGCCGAGTGTAGCCTTCTTGTCACAATCACGACTTGTATCTACATGGTTTCTGTTCCATCCTATTTATCACTTTTGTTTTTACGTCAAAGCTAGGTAAAAAATATATTTTTTTTCTTTATAATTTAAGTACCACTAATACTATCTCTAATAGTTTAGTTTTTTAGCAAAATTAACGTATAGGTATGTCATTTTCTGTAGCAAATAATATTATTTCACTTTTCTTCATTACAACAAATACAAAGAAATTATAAAATTGTATAAATAAATGTGTGAAAACAGCATTAACATTTAAACAACAATCCTGTTAAATGTTTCGAAGTAACGTGATCTTTCACACGAAGATATCAATGTTATTTTCTCTCGGCTTTCAATTGAATAATTTTACGTGTCTTTGTTCGATAAACAGTTTTCGTGTTTATTTAGAGTACGTCTCAAGTATGTGGTATACTTGAGACATGAGGCGTGAGTATATATATGTTTTTATGATCAACTATTCACACTGCTATTATTATAAATTTATTACGATTTTAATAGGTAACTTGTTGCTTTTAATATGTGGGCCTACATATTAAAATCATGAGTGATTTTACAGTCAGAATTTAGAATACATTTTTACTTTTACGTTAAATGAATTGGTTAGTCTTATTATTTAATAACGAAAGTCTATAATGTTTCTTTGATGAGATGGTCACAGAGTGGAAGTGTGTCTTGAGTGTAATTTTGCAAAATTCTAAATTTTAATGAGACAAATTAATTTGTCTCATTGGTCAAATTAATGTTCAACTACCAACCGCAACACTTGACTAGTATTTAATTTTTGAAGAGTTTGGAACTAGAAATCGGGGGTTTCTAGTAAAAATTACATAAATAAAATTGTATTATAACATTATTGGCTGACTATACAATTCTTGTAACACATACCATACTGTTTAAATTAAACAATAAAAGAGCTATCCAATATACAACTCCTTATATTTCTTTATTATCACTTAGCTTGACATTGGAAAAAAGAAAACCGTACTCATTCTGCGTAATGCATATCATTTAGGTGAAGAACACGGAATAATCGCCATTCTCGTTGGAAATAAGCCAATAACTCACAATGAACCGGTCTGTTCTGTGGCTCAGCATAATATTACTCTCAATTCACACTTTATTGTGTGGATACTGCATAATATCGACATAATTTTTGTGGTGATAAACTTATCGATAGAAGCTGGAAAGTAGTTGAACGTAATGAAAACAGAATACATACATAAACTTACGCCTTTTTCCCAAGAGGTAGGCAGAAACTACGGAACGCCACCTGCTACGATTCTTACATACTCCAAATAAAAGAAAAACACAAAAATAAATATCTAATATCCCTTGAAGCAAAAATTCCAAGACAAGTGACATACACCAATCCGCACTAGAACTGTATGGTGGATTACAGCCAACTCCTTCTCACAGAGAAGAGGCCTGTGTCCCAGCAGTGGTATTTATGTATTCTGATTATTCTTATATGCGTGTACAATAGTATATTATGCAACTAGTGACTAAAGGACGGATTTAAAGCGAGCGCTATAGATGAATCACGAAAAAGTGCACAAGGAGGGAGTTTGTATCGAGTATTTTATGCGCAAGGAGGTTGTATAATAGCATTGAGATGGACGTCGAATATATATTGGTGTGTTCTAAATTCAAACACCAAAACAGTGATTAAAAGTGCTTACATTCACTGTTTTCAGTGAATAAAATAAGCTTTTTAGCCCCCCTGGTGGTATAAAAATATTTTTTCTTCATCTTATTAACTGATTAATGGTTCCCAGCATGCCAGTGAGAGCTATATTAATGGTTCCCAGCATAACAGTGAGAGCTGTATTAATGGTTCCCAGCATGCCAGTGAGAGCTATATTGGTTTATTAAAAGTTAAACAGAATAGTACCATCACACAATAAAAGCGCAATATTTTAGCCAACATACTCGTAAGAGATTTCTATCCGTCCATCTTCTGGATATAATCCTTCACTTATCTTTTACGATACCCACAGACATAGAGATAAAAGTGTGACCTTTTATTTTGTAAATAATACAAGGTGAACAAAAATACAAGATATTTATAGCGGTATCATCCGCGAGATTAAAATAAATTCAAGACCATGAAGATATTAGCTAGCTGCTATTAAATATTGAAGTGTAAGAGGCTGATAAGAAATCTCATATTTTATGAATTCTTAAAGTTTTACAACTTGAGAAAAAAAAACAGCCGGTTCTTCTTTTTAAAATAGATTTCGTAAATAAAAGACATAATATTTTACCAAGGAAAAAAAAAATTTATAAACCTTTGACCGGTCAAAGAAAGTTTCTTATCATGGAACACATTTATTTTTGGAAATAAAATTATAATATTGAGTTCTGGTGAGAGATGCGGGCGTCCACTGTATTATAGAAGGTTTGGACTGGTTGACGTTACGGCGCTTGGGGAAAACCTATATCTAGCAGTGGTTTGGGTTTGTGCTGAAATGATTTATCTATACTAATAATAATAATAGTATACGTTACGTTTTTCTTTTTTTTCCAAGAAAATACTTCACTTATTTACATAATGTACAATATTATTTACAAACTAATATTAAAACTAAAATAAGAATAAACATATGTACAATTACGGGGCGTCAAAAATTTCGTCCACATCGCTGTCAACAGGAAAAGTGCCTAGAAGGCTGGCAGCATTGCCACGTTGGATGGCAATGCTGATTCTTTCTTTCTTTTTTGTATGTATTTTGTAAAAATATTTAAAAATGTAAGAAATAAGAAAGAAAATTAAATAAATGATATATAATATTATAAAGAGAAAATATGTTTTGTTTGTTTGTTTGTACTGAATAGGCTCCGAAACTACTGGATCGATTAGAAAAATTGCTTCACCAATAGAAAGCTACATTATTCTTGAGTGACATAGCTTATTTTTAATCCCGAAAATTGGTCCTGTGGGGTGGTCCAGCGGGCCACGGGCAACAGCTAGTTTATTATATATTTTGATGTACACCACAAAAAAACGTCACAAACACAAGTGTACAATGGGTGGTCTTATCGTACTAGGCAATCTCTTACAGACAACCTTTGGATGGACAGAACTATAGGAGAAGAATTTAAGGCTCTCAGTGTACAAAAGTTTATGTTTAGAGCATTTAGTTAGTTAAGCGGTTTTTAAATATTTTAACTATGGACCAGCATTCATTAAATAATTGTAAGGAATTATTCAAACGACGCTTTTACTTCTGTAGGCACTTACTTCAATAAAGAATAAGCCAGTACTTCATGTAACTATTACTTGAAGCGAAGCATGAATCTTCTTTTTAATGGCGACCTATTTAGCTATTTACTCCCTAGTCCCTCTTACTCAGAGTAATTGCTTGGCCGTTCATCAGCAATCCCTTAGGGAAACTAGGTTATTGCAGAGTAATGGAATCACTGGGCCCACTGCTACTGGCTGTAGTGAACACAACGAATACCTAAATAGATAGGCTAACAGAAGAAAAAAAAGAAAAGGGTTACATATTCTTCGTAATGATATCCATCATGATAGGAAATCATCATCATCATCATCAATATCAATACATATAATAAATCTGTAGTAAAGTCGTTTTTGTACAGCGAAAATATTGCCAAAAAAAATTGCCAAGGTGTTAAAGGACAACCAACAGAACCCATTTCCAGCATTTTTGAAATTTATTTCTGTTCTCTGTTTGTCTGTTTATTTATGCACGCATCACGTAAAATGTACGAAACCAATGTATATAACTTGTATACATAAAAATTGTGTGTAGCTTGAAGTATTACTTAGTTTTTGTTTCATCGCAATCGGTTCACTCTATCAAATGTTAGATGAATTTAAACTGTTCAAGAAGTAAAATTATCACAACAAACGCAATTCAGATACTCGAACAGTTGAACTCGATATTCGATTGATCGCGTTGTGCATTTGAAGTAATTTTCTGAATGGCGGTGTCAAGATTCTCCGCGAAAGAATGATAACCCTAAAAAAAATTGGAAGGGTGTGGTAGGCAGTCAATTGACGGGAGCGAAGCCGCGGGCACAGCTAGTTTGCAATAAAAATGCGATGATCTCATTGTTAAGTTCAAGATATTTAGAGTTCCGTACCCGAAGGGTCGAAACGGAGCCCCATTGCTGTCACTCACGTTTGTTGAAATGTCAAAAGGAACGAAAAAAATGGTCAAAAGTGTTTCAGCAAAGAAAATTCATACAGCAATCCTCAACAGGATTGCTGTATGAATTTTTACTCCAAGTTGTGTTTATTTTGTGACGCTTCTCGTATTTATTTACAAAAAACTTTAACATTATAACTGGGACTGTGATTCAGGCTCGTGAATTAGAATTTCCCCGTAGGTGATATGAAAAGATACCAAAATCCCATATTTTAGGCACTAAACTCTCATATTTTATGAGACCTTTAATATTCTAATAATTTACTCTCAGAAACCTCAGTTTTATCCTCCGGGGACACAAGTTAAAAGTAGAAGGAATAAAATGGATTTACAGAAAAAAAGTTCCACCGCAAAACACTCTGTACTGAGATTTTCAATTACTTTTCTCTTATACTGTCACTGCAATGAACAGACTATCACGTTCACACTCTGCACTTTTATTTTCTGTAGAAAAAGCAGCGAAATGGTCCGTAGCTAGCTACACCTACACATCGGATGTATACCAGTTTAATGAATCAAAGTGAATGAGACGAATTTGTCCCGTAAAGCACACTAGAGAGGACACTATTAAAATTCACTACACGAATGCGAATGCGAAAAATGTTTGATGCGAAAATGCGAAAAAAGATTCTGTCCGTTGTCACGTTTCTATAGTTCGTTAACGTTTGATTCAATCGGTTGGTGCTGAATCGAGTGTTTGTAAAAAGGTAGAGTCAATGACTAACGCCTGACGCGTTTATGTGCTTGACTTCTTTTTTTCTCGTTTGAATTTCGAATTATGACTTTTTTTTGTGTGGTTGACAGTTTAGGGCCGTGATTTTTGTATTGTTTGGAATCAATAAAAAATTGTGTTTAAATCAGCCAGGTAAAACATTTCGGCTAGTACCGCTATGCTCTAGTCCCGCTATGCTCGACTCAAAAAAATACCTACTAAACAGTTCCGCTATGCACGAAATCACATTTGCGGGCAGTGATGAAGAAAAGTGTTACAGTGTAATATTTTGTTAGAAAACCTAGTATGTCGATTCCGTTACGTTCGCGAAGAAAAGTTAATAAACGTCCATTTCATCATACTAACGTACACTCACCTCGCCGCCACTCAACATGCCGCGTCATTAATTTTAAAAACACAGTGGCCATCCATACCATAGAACTGTGAAAAACGAAACGACTTTCCGTAAAAGTGAAACTTAACCTTAAATATTTGGAGAAGATTTTTCTTTTCAGTTTAATTTCAATATTTTTCAGATTCATACTCAATTTAATTGAATTCAAACAGTTTTCTTTCCAACTGTACCTTCCATTGTTAACGTAGAATCGAAAAACCTTTTTAGCAGGTATTTTTAGAGTCTAGCATAGCGGAACTAACCGAAACATTTGACTGAAAACTATTACTTCCCTAGCAGCAAAGAATAGGATCGCGGCAAATTTATAGTTACCAGATTAATTAATCTCTAACTTATTAACCATCTCCAGTGACATTTTCCTCAAGGTAAATCTCAAGTAGGATATCCAGTTACCTTCTGATCAGCATACCGACTAACTTCACTATTACTGCCTTTAGCGACTCACATAATTACTTAGTTGAAAAAGTTTCGGTGTCTCGATCACAGGGATCACTGTTACGGAGAACCTTATCAGTTTTATGGAATGAGGTGTTAGATTCTAGTTTTATAAGCCTCTACTTCGTTCGTTCAGCTCTTAAGTGTAGGAGTGATTCTTTATGTAGTTTGATAGTAAGGTTAATGGTTCGATATGGTATCTGAGTTTATAGGTAGGTGGTATGTATTTGATTTACGGCGGGAGTTTTGGCTTACGATGCCTGTTTACACGTAATATTACGTGACTTCTAGTTAGAAAAGATATATTAACTTAGTATTTATCAGAATAGGCGGTAATTAAGGTGTAGTATTCGTAAGGCACAGTGGTAACGGCATCAACTTACGTGTCTTAGGTTGTGGGTTTAAACCCAGGTAGTCGCCTTACTTTGTGTATTATATATCACTATTGCTCTCAAAACGGTGTAGGAAAAACATCGTGAGGAAACTGGCATGCCCTAGAACCAAAAAATCGGATACATGTGACATCCACCAACCCGCACTGGGCCCGCGTGGTGGACAAAAGCCCATTTCCTGTCATAGAGGGGAGGCTTGTGTCCCAGCAGTGGGCACATTAAGAGCCCCTACAAGTTTCACGAGCCAAAAACAGAAAACAGCTACTTTTTCAGCGAAAATTTCTCAATAACTACAAGATATAAAAAAGATAAAAGATAGAAGATAGATATAAGTATGATAAAAAATATAATGACAAAAATAAAAACGACACAGGTCCGTCGTCTACAAGCCCTTGAGCGAAACTGAATACCACGCGCGAGCGCAACGGTTTATAAGACAGTATTTAGACAATTTATTAAAATAAAATAAGTACTTAAAAATAAAATATAAAAATTGGATTCGATTGATACACACCTCAAATTTCAAATTATTTACCAGTTATTTTCATATTCAACATATTCTTATACGTAGGCGACGCTTTTGCACATGATAAAAGTGCCTTTTTTCCACGTGGACAATTTTTTTTTTAAGTGCAAATACAATAAACTTAAAAAAACTAAATTGGTGGCTCACTAGTATACTATATGCCCAGTCCACACCATTTTTTGCAGATTGTTTTATGCCACCAGTAAGCTGAAAAAGCAATTGAAAAACCTGGTGTTTCGTGATGACGTAAAAACGTGTGTTAGGATTTTTTTCTAATTTAAATTGAGCAGTTATCAAAAATATGTAATGTACATTCCCTAGATAACTATGTGACGCAAAAAGTTGCATCAAAAGATTTATCATATATCTTGTAGTTATTGAGAAATTTTCCCTGAAAAAGTAAAATTGAATTTTTTTTTAATTTTTTTTTTTTTTTTAAAAAACGTTGCCCCACACTAGGAATTTCTCCTGTATCGTGGGTGCGTTTACAAACATAAACTCACATACACTAACACCCAGAGCCGGAACAACTATTTGTAGATCATACAAATAATTGTTCCGTGCGGGAATCGAACCCGCGACACGCAGCGCAGCAGTCAATCGCTCAACCACTGCGCCAACCGTGCGCCCGATATGTCAGAAGAAAGACAGCAATATGTCCGAAAATTATAGGGACTCTTAAAAAGTTGATGTTCATGTCTCGTAAGGCCCTATACTGATGGTACGATGCAATTTAAATTGCGTCGATAGGCGATATCGCGCACTTATTTAATAAGAAAAAATCAAGAGCGTATCGATAAAATTGCAGTAAACAACTACTGATGCAGCCTGTACATTATTCAAAATAATATTGCGTTAATTCTGCCAAAAAATACACTCCCATAAGATATGATGGCAGATTGTACATATTCGCAGTCAGATGTAGAACACTGACATAAATGCGAGGCAAAGAACTTGAAGGAAAATAATTTACTTTTAAAGTTACTCGTACCATGCCCTGTGAGAAATTGGGCAACATAGTGATCCACCTCCAAAAACAAACGAGTAGAAAACGTGATGCCCCCAAGTAACATGGGCACAGAGCAAAAAGATGAGTGCAATAATTTCTGACTCTATTTAACTTAGAGTATGTATCTAAGTGAAAAATGATTTTGACTTGCGCCCGATACTTATATACAATTCCATTCAATATTAACCTGTCATTAACCTGATGATTGATAGCCTTACTGCCTCAGGCCGTTATTTTAAGGTTTACGGCCTGAGGCAGTACGTTCTAAAGTACCCACTCACTATAACTGAATTTCAGCTGAATACAAGATTTTAGTTTAGCATTGTAATAAACTCTTTTAGGTTTAAGAATATTCAAATAACTCACTAAAGTTCAGCAGCATACTTTGTAAAAAATTTTGGCTGATTTATCAAGTGACATCACAATAAAAGTGTTGTTCTAGGTATATGGAAAAAAAAAAATAGCATTACATTGGGTGTACAATTAGGTAGATACAGTATCTCCATCAATTTGGGAGCACATTTAGGAAACACAAACAAGTAAAAGAGATTTCAAGAAAAGTAAAAATATTATATTCTCAATTCCGCAGTCAGTTGATAGCTAGTGTCGATTTTCCAATATTCCAGCACCAATACATTTTTTGCGAACACGATTTGAAATAAATTGAAGGAAGTCTTCGGTGTGAACGTTTCATTGTTTTTTTGTAAGAAAATATTACTTTGGAATGGCTTTTTTTTTCGATACTGGCGATTGAAGTAATAATGAGTTTGTTTTTTTATATACATGAACGATAAGCGTTCAGTCATCATAATCTACTATATTTCAAGTATCAGAAAATAACCTGCGATTTTGTTCTTTTTAAACAAATTTTTGTAGACAGTTTTTTATAGTTTCTGTAAATATTTTCTACATTTATTTACGAAAAACTTTTTGCTTTTTGCGCTTCCTATGCGTCCCATTGAGGTACCGCGAAATTTGTCAGATAGTGTAGTTTTCGAAGTCAGTTTAGTGCATTCAGGGTTAACCTTCAAACAAACTATTTTCTCTCTTTATGATGTACAAAAGTTTAGTTGAATTAATTCGTATCTGCAATCAATATTTATCCATTGATTTATTTTTAGATGTGCTCTCGGATTTTTTCCTTTTGCAAAGTATTTAACAATCACGGTTAGTGTCCTAATTGGACGTCATTATTTTGATCCCAATCACATTATCGCATACTGGGTCACTAATGACCCCTTCACACGAAGCTTTATATTGACCATACTTGCATTTATCAGATATGTTTGATATGTTAGAAGACAGACAGCAATATATAATATTATCTCATCGATAGACATTCGACAGATTTGTTACTTGTAGGAAATAGGAATTAAAATTTAACTTGTAACTAAATATTAAATAAGAGAACTTTTTACCTATGCAATCAATATTCTCATTGGTTGTCATTATCTTGATCATTACAAATCTCATTGTCAATCAATGGGTTGTCTTAATAACGCCATGTACCCTGGCTTGTATTAGCTACATTTGCCTCTACCTCGTATATTTACTGCAATACGTCTATATACGTTTATCCACAAGACGGGCAGCAATATGTCCCCGTCTCGATACGTCATTGGTCGGTGTTATCTCGGTGACACGCTCCCTTGCCGTCAACGTGTCGATGTCGGGTCGCAGTTACACGGCTAAGCTTGGCTGTTAGCGCGACAAATGTGTAGGTCGTCAGGGGACGGTCAGTGTGGAGACCTCGTTAAGAGGGTGACGGTAGGACTTTACACGGCGATTTGTCTTAAAACACACGAGGTTCTGATAACTTTATCGGTGCACAGTTTTTGACAAAAAGTTTGGTAAAAAGAAGTAGTTCGACGAGGCATAATAATAACAGCCTTACGCTTTGAGGATAAGCAACGTTTGCTGAAGTTGGTGGTCCATCCATGGACCACCCATTATTACATCGAAGCCCAGGGCTCAGAAAGCGCCCGGCTGTCATGAGTATTAGGATCGGTCTCTTATTAATGGACAAAAAAAATGGTTTTGTAATTGCATTCTAATGCTATTCTAATAGTGATATTTTATTGTATTATGAGTAAACAAAAATGTGAGATGAATAAGTTAAATTGAGTTGAATTTTTAGCACGCGCGTGCGGTTCAAAGTTGAAGAAAAACAAGGTAAAATCAAACTCAATTATTTCATTAAGAACCTACAAATGTCATTATAATATATTATACAATGTATGTGAAAGAAAAACAAAAAAAATAATAAAAACTTCAACAGTATTTTTGATTTATATACCACTTCAAGATCTGATTTTATACCGTATATTACAGAAGGAACAAGTGCAGCAGCTGCTCTTTTAAGAAATACCATAACGGTCGGCGGTTTTTGCAATTAATAACTAAAAATGTATACCTAGTATTTTTTGTATTATTGTGATGTGGATTGTAAATTTATTAGATCAACTGTGCCCGCGGCTTCGCTCCCGTTTACCCTACCTACCTACCAATTTTTTTCTAGGGTCATCATTCTCTCGCAGCGAATCTTAACACCGCCTTTCAGAAAATGACTTCAAACGCACAACGCCATCTATCGAATATAGAGTTCAACTGTCCAATAAATTCATTTAACATTTGATAGTGTGAACCGATTGCGATGAAACAAAAACTAAATAATACTTCAAGTTACGCTAATTTTTTTAGTATAAAAGTTATCTACATTGGTTTCGTACAATTTATGTGAAGCGTGCACAAATAAACAGATAAACATACGAAAATTCCGAAAATGCTGGAAATGAGTTCTGTTAGTTATCTTTTAACACCCTGGCTATTTTTTTTGGAAATATTTTCGATGTACAAAAACGACTTTTCTACAGATTTATTATATGTATTGATGTTGATGATTGATTGATGATAAGAAGACACGCTATTTTCAGAATTACTCGAAGTTTACACTCATTCCTGCTGTTCAATTTGATATTCTGTTTAGTTGTAAAACTGTATTATTAGTGTAGTTGCTCGGAGGGTGTGTGAAACGTAATTATATTCTACAACAATTCGCGCGTGCGTTCGCCGTCGGAGAAGGCTGGCGACTGGTGCTGATGACCGAGCGGTCGCGGTTTATTTACCCAGCGCTGGCGCGGGGCGTGCGGGCGTCTCAGGTGCGCGGGCGCAGGCGGCGAGGTAAACACATCGCGCGGTCGGCGAAGGTGCGAGCTACCTGCGCTCCAAACAGGTGCGTCCTCTGACCGCGGACGGTGCCACATTACTCCCCCGCTTAGACCGCTACTGCGGGCGGTAATAATCTGGGAAGTGCACCCGTCGTCCGGACCTCGTCTTCCTCTCTTCTTCTTTCGCTGGAAGAGGGAGTGGAGCTGGTGCTGGTACTGGTGGCTCAGGAACCAGTGGTGGCTGATCGTCTGCTTCCTGCATGACGTAGGCCGGCTTCAGCCGATCAACACTGACGGTAACTTCTTTACCACGTACGTCGAGCTTGTAATACTTGGGTTGGCGCTGTATGACCTTGTACGGGCCGGCATACGGTGGTTCTAGTGGTCTTCGAACAAAGTCCTGCCGCAAGAACACATGTGATGATTCGCTGAGACTATGTGGTAAGTAGAATGGACCTTTTCTATGACAGGATGCTGGCCTTGGCGTGAGGTTGGCCATGCGACTTCGTAAGCGCGTTGCAAGGTCAGTGACGTCAGATGTCTTGTAGTCTTCTGTTGGTGCGATGAATTGCCCTGGTAGTCGTAGTTGTTCACCGTAGACCAACTCTGCTGGTGATGCTTTGATGTCCGGCTTCCATGCACTTCGTATTCCTAGAAGTACTAGTGGAAGAACTTCGGTCCATTGCGGAGTAGAGTGACACATGATGGCTGCTTTCATGTGCCGGTGTAGACGTTCCACCATGCCATTCGCAGCGGGGTGGTAGGCGGTTGTGCTGTAGTGGTGCGCACCAACCATGGTAGCAACGGCTCGGAAGAGGTGTGACTGGAACTGAGTGCCACGATCAGTTGTTATTTTGAGCGGACAACCGAATCTGGCGACCCAGCCGGACACCAGCGCTGTTGCACAGGTCTCAGCCGTGATGTCTTTGATGGGGTACGCCTCAGGCCACCTGGTGAATCTGTCGATGACAGTGAGACAATACCTGTAATCATAAGAGATTGGTAAAGGGCCGACGATATCAAGGTGGATATGGGAGAACCTTGATGTTGTGACAGGAAATTGGGAAAGAGGTGCAAGGGTATGCCGTGTCACTTTACTGCCTTGACACCTTAGGCATTTACGGGACCACTCTCTACATTGCTTGCGTATCCCTGGCCAAACGTATCTCTGTGCCACCAGTCGCACTGTAGCTGTGTTTCCTGGGTGACTTAAATTGTGCAGCGAATCGAACGCCTGCCGGCGGAATTTCGGCGTAATATACGGTCGTGGTAGTGTACCCGTAACGTCACAGTAGATCTCGATGTCTATATTGGGTATTCTAACCTTTTCGAGTCTAAGCGAGGATCCACTTTTAAGGAGACTTTGTAGTTCTGGATCGGTGTTCTGACATCGTGCAAGCGCCTGGTAATCGATTCCTTTAGGAACTCGAACCTCCTCTATTCGGGACAATGTATCCGCGACAACATTCTCGGGACCAGGTATATAGCGTATGTCCGTTGTGTACTGAGCTATGTAGTCGAAATACCTGTACTGCCTTGGTGAACAGTTCTCCCTTGGAGTTTTAAAAGCGTAAGTTAGCGGGCGATGGTCTGTGAAAACAACAAAGTGCCGGGCCTCCACCATGTAACGAAAATACCTGATGGCTTCGTACACTGCCAGCAGTTCGCGGTCGTAGGGGCTGTATTTTTTCTGCGCTGGGCTTAGTTTCTTAGAAAAAAAACCCAGTGGTTCCCATTGCTCACCATTTCGTTGCTGTAGCACAGCTCCTATTGATACATCTGATGCATCCGTTGTCATAGAAAGCTCGGCGTTAGTAAGCGGGTGAACCAAAAGCGTAGCGTTGGAAAGTGCCCTCTTACATTCGGAAAAAGCTTCTAGCTGTTTCTGCGTCATTTCAACCGGTTGGTTTTTCGTAGTTTTGCCTCCAGCCAGTATAGCGTTAAGCGGTGTCTGTGCCTTAGCTGCGTTTGGTATAAAGCGTCTATAAAAATTTAGCATACCCAGAAATCTTCGTAGCTCCTTCACAGTTTGTGGTACTGGCAAGTCCTGGATAGCCTGTATCTTAGCGTCGAGTGGGCAGGTACCGGATGCTGAAACGCTGAAGCCGAGAAAAGTTACCTCTGGCTGTCCCCAGACACACTTCGCTGAGTTCACCAATACCCCATACTCTCTTAGGCGATCCAGCAGCCGTCGCAGGTGCACTTTGTGCAGCTCTGGAGTGGAGGAAAAGCACAGAATATCGTCCAAATAACAGAAGCAAAACTCATCCAACCCAGCAAGTACCTCATCCATAAACCTCTGGAACGTCTGCGCCGCATTCCTCAAACCGAAGGTCATGTACGGGAATTCGAATAAGCCGAACGGTGTTGTTATCGCCGTCTTTGGTATGTGAGGTTCATAAATAGGTACCTGATTATACGCTTTGATCATATCTATTTTCGAAAATATAGTGCTGCCGGAAAGCTGATGCGAGAAATCCTGGATGTGTCTCACCGGGTACCTGTCAGGAGTTGTGCGTGCGTTGAGCGCGCGGTAGTCGCCGCACGGCCTCCATCCATCATCCTTCTTCCTGACCAAATGCAGGGCTGAAGACCATGGACTGTCTGACCGCCTGGCCGTGCCGTTGGCCAGCATGTCCTCGAACTCCTTTTTGGCTAACTTCAAACGGTCTGGATCTAGCCGCCTAGGCCTACTTGATACCGGAGGTCCAGGGGCAGTATTAATATAATGCACCGTATTGTGCCTAGGTTCACGCACGGTACCTGCAGGTCGAGTCACCTCCGGGTACTCACGGAGCAACTGGTGAAACTCTGACTCGCCGGCGACAGTCTTGATAGACGCCACGTCATCTGGTATCCTCTGGTGTGATGCGGGTACGGAGAGAGAAGTGGCGGCATCTATCAGCCTATGGCTGCGGCAATCTATAATCAGATTATAAAACTTTAAGAAATCAATTCCTATAATTGGTTTTGTTATGTCCGCTATGGTAAACTGCCACGGAAACACCCGGCGTAGTCCTAGATCCAAATTCAATTGTATCGGGCCATACGTGTTGATGACCGTACCATTCGCAGCTGTTAGACCGTATTTCGTGCTCGCGCAGGGCATCCTAACTGCTGTGCGTGGAAAAACACATAAATCAGACCCTGTGTCTATCAGAAACATCATCTTCGAATGACGATCTGTTACAAAAATACGGCCTGGGTGGGTTCCGCAGTGGTAGGCCGCTACTTCCGACTGCCCATGGAGTTTTCCGACGACCACTGACAGGGCTGCCGGCATTTATTTGCCTGCGAACCATAAGTAAAATGGTACCAGCAATGAGGGTGGTTTTCAGGTGGCTGTCGTGATCGCGACATAGACCTTTGCCTAGCATTCCTACTCCTAGATCGCTGGCGGGAGCGTTCATGACGCTGGATATGCATTGCACTCACCTGCTGACTAAGTAATGCTACTTGCCTGGTTAACTCGCCCATTTGCGTCACCATACCTTCCATGAGGGTAGATGTCACCGGGGCCGCCGCACTCGCTACCTGTTGGACAGCGGTCGGCGCGATATCGTGGACCCTGTCCGCCAGGTCCACCATCTTTTCTATGGGTAAATCTTCTTGGGAAGCTATAATAGTTTGGACATTGTTCGGTAACCGGCTAGACCACAAAGTTTTTAAAAATTCTTCGGGTACCGCCGGCCCAGCCAAATGTTGCAGGTGCCTAAAAAACTGGGACGGCTTCCGGTCCCCCAATTCTTCGTGCATTACCAGCTGTGCCACTCGCCGCTCCTGCGAGGCTGATAGTCGCTTGATCAGCTCCGTCTTCAGCTTTTCATACTTGTTCACCGCTGGAGGTTTGGCGATGATGTCCCTGACCTCCGCCACGAAGCGATGATCCAACGAGCCGATGACGTGGTAAAACTTTGTGGAGTCGGCGGTTATATTGGCGAGCGCGAACTGGCCCTCAATCTGAGCAAACCACAATCCGGGTTCTTCGGGCCAGAAAGGGGGTGCGCGTACTCCCACACGCAGGGCCTCAGGGCCGCACCCATCGCCTTTCGGGTCCGTCATCTTGATCACGTCGGGGTCACCAATTTGTAGTTGCTCGGAGGGTGTGTGAAACGTAATTATATTCTACAACAATTCGCGCGTGCGTTCGCCGTCGGAGAAGGCTGGCGACTGGTGCTGATGACCGAGCGGTCGCGGTTTATTTACCCAGCGCTGGCGCGGGGCGTGCGGGCGTCTCAGGTGCGCGGGCGCAGGCGGCGAGGTAAACACATCGCGCGGTCGGCGAAGGTGCGAGCTACCTGCGCTCCAAACAGGTGCGTCCTCTGACCGCGGACGGTGCCACATTAGCTTTCAAGGCTCGTGTCATCTTTTTTTCTGTAATTTAGCTGTAATAAATACCAATCCACATCTTATTTTCTTGTCTTTTATCAGTCAAAAAGAACTGGTCTTCTTTAGGAATGTTATTCTCTTTCGGATGATAACATTGTTTTAAATTTTTACATTTACACGCACAAATGTCAAACAAACCTTACTACTCTGCAGGAATAAATTTTTTGACTTTCGTATATTCTTTTGAGAGATTTTTGTACTTTTAATGATATGCTTTTATGAGTCAAATTGTTATTTTGTGCGATACAGTAGGAAGTGATGCATTTCTCCAAATTTTTCTATTTTTTCAGCCACAACTTGAGAAATTTCTAAAAAAGGTGGTTCTTTCTTTGTATTCTTGCTAATTTTCAGCTGTAACCTGTTCCATTCATAACATCTTCGTGAGTTGGTATCCTGTTATGCTTAATGTCTTCAACACTTTTAAAATAGCACACTGATGAGTTTGTCTCCTTGAAGATATTCGGTGTTATTATATATATTCTAAAAGAAACGCAAACAAGTGTTGTCTAGATGACAAAATTTTCTCAATTTCACGTGTTCTTGCACCAAATTCAAACTAAAACAGCAACGTAACTTATTGACGAAGTAAGCCCACGATCACTTATTACTACCCTAAGTGCTAGGTAAACAAAACTTAGCCGGTTCAAGGAACTTATATCTTAAAAACCTCTGCTAACAATCACTAAACATTTCATTTACAATATTTCAAAATAGTTTTTTTCTACCATAATACTTTTTAGTGGCATTAGTATCGTATGCTCATTTACACTATTTTAAATTATTTTTATTTTAAAAAATCCTATGTGCGGGCTGATCTACTAAACGCTTATGAATAATATTTTGCAGGATTTTTATTTATGTAATAAGACATTATTATTTGGAATACCAGAAAAAAAAAAAAAAAAGTCCCACCCTAGTGAGTATAGACGTTACGGGTAGTCAGGAACCCGAACATCTGATAAGACTTGCAAAGGAGTATCGTGTTTCCCAGTTGCTGGGATTAGTAAGGCAGTTACTCAGTGTAAAGTAATCGTATTTACCTGCATCTGGTTAGACAGCAAGCTTGCCACTACATAGTTGGAAAAAGATAGGCAGATTGGTTGGTTTCGATTTATGTATTTAATTATTAATTGCTAGTACTCTGTGCTGCACCAATAGGAGGAGCTTGTGGTTTAATAATAACAGCCGCACTGGTCGATCATCAAGGTTAAGCAACGCTTCACGAGGTCGGTCTGTGGATGGGAGACTATTTCAACATACCGAGTTTCCTCCGTGCCTCGGAAAGCACGTTAAGCCGTTGGTCCCGGCTGTCATTTGAAGATCTTTGACAGTCGTTACGGGTAGTCAGAAGGCTGAGATCTGACACCAGTCTTGCCAAGAGGTACCGTGTTACCCAGTTACTGGGTTGTGGAGGCAGTCGCTCCATGTAAAAACACTGGTACTCAGCTGAATCCGTTTAGACTGGAAGCCGACCCTAATATAGTTGGGAAAAGGCTAGGCAGATATATACTCTCTGCACCAACAGTGTTGGATTGTAGGTTATCTTTTCTTTTATAATACCTATAGCCCAGTAGAAATAGACATAAAAATTGCAAAGCTTGATATAGTTCTGCATTTTTTGTATGTTTTATGGGGCCAGTTAAGGTAGTGTTGTCTTACACTTACAGGCTATGATTTTGAGAAGGTCATAGTTTCGTCCCTAAAGGGTTTATATAGCTGCAGTTGGGCTTAAAATGTTGCAAATTTATTGAACGCCAAAAAAGTACGAAATTTGGTTTAACAAAAACGACATAGTTTAACGCTTTTAGAGCGAAAAGTGAAAAAAAGTCCGAAATTTCGCAATTTGTCTCGTGGTACGCCGCGAACACACGTTTTTCGAAGTTGCAAATTTGGATTAACACACTCTTACTCGCTCATACAACATACTTAAAATACAGAACTACATTAAGCTTCGCGGTTTTAGTCTTTTTAGTGTCGATTTTTACTGGGCTACTATAGATTATCTCACTTCCTAAAGACGTCGATTAACGCTTATAAAAATCTCTCTCATACATGTGAGTTTATCACTGGCCGTGGCCGCCAATAAGTTGGCAAGTGACCAAAAAAGAAACAAATCTGTCATATTTGTCTATTGAGGCTTGGTCAATTTATAAAGATTTATAGACCTCTCTCTCTGTATCTAAAGCTGGCGCCCAAAGTAGATTAGGCCAAGAATAGCAGACTGAGCTCTGAGTTGCTGATATAGCGAGAAGGATTCAAGCATTATACGATTTCAAAAGGCAGATATTTATGTTTGTACAACAAAAATCAATGAGCCTTTGCCATGTTGGGGTCGACTCCCAGTCTAGCAAAGATAGAGCTGTATACCACTATTTCCGAAGTAGCCGTAGTACTCCTTGTAGGGAAAAGTTTACGCACTACATCCAAATTCTACGTCATAATTCAGAACATTTTGAACTCGGAACTCAAATCACGTACTCGAATGTAGTGCGTAACCACCCTTAACGTGCTTTCCAAGGCATGGAAAAGTCACGGTATGTAATGGATGGTCACCCATCCACGGACCAACCTCGGCCAGCATTGCTTAACCTCGATAAACAACCCAGCTGGTTGTTAATATTTCGCAAAGCACTCCCTTCCTTGTTAGGGTTCCGACCGGGAAAAACGGGACCCTATTACTAAGACTCCGCGGTTCGTCTGTCTGTCTGTCTGTCTGTCAGCAGGCTGTATTTCATGAACCATGATAGCTAGACAGTTGAAATTTTCACAGGTGATGTATTTTTATTGCTGCTATAACAACGAATACTAAAAACAGAATAAAATAAATATAAAAGTGGTTATCCCATACAACAAACGTGATTTTTGTGACGTTTTTTGCGATAAAGGTACGGAACCCTTCGTACGCGAGTCCGACTCGCACTTGGCCGGTTTTTTCGCACACATGAACGGGAACATATAAGTAAACAAAATCTAGTAAACCGAGTATTTGTATAGCGTCAAGTAATTCGTTTAATTTTCCGAGTGGATTTTGAGGGTTGTGTATTTTTCCGTTACCACATCCATTAGGATATTAAGGTGAAAGTTATGTAACGTTCAAGTAATCACTTACGTCGTTACCGTGTGAGGCAGAGGTGATTTGTTGGGCAACCCTGAATAAGTAGGGCTGCTGCTTAGTATCGAGTTGGTCAATTTGATTTGAATTGATTATTATAAGGCAAATTCATAAGTTTCATATTTAGTTTCATTTTCCTAAATTAGCCTTATTAGTCTTATTAGCCTAAAACATGAGTTTACATGACAGATCATACAATTTGTTACGGTATAATTTTTTTCAGCCATATTTGGTTATGGATCTAGGCTTTTTTTTTTTTGTTAACCGTTATTCGTTGATTAACCTTGTGAGCTAGCCTAAGGTATTCAGCTGTATCGAGTTAAACTCTGTTTTTTATTTTGTTGACTAAACTGATATTTGTTGAGTTGCTACTTTATCGTTACACTAGCTGACCTCCCGTCAACTGGCCACCTTAGGTAGGTACCCTACCTACCCTGCCTACACTGCATACCCTGCCTACTCTGCCTACCTTGCCTACCCTGCCTACCCTGCCTATCGTGCCTACCGTGCCTACCGTGCTTACTCTGCCTACCCTGCCTACTCTGCCTACCCTGCCTACTCCGCCTACCCTTCCTACCGAACCTCAATAGTTTTCTCAGCGTACGCCTAAGAATGAATGTTATAGGCTACATTTTGCTACCTTGGTACATTATTGCAATTTTCATTAGGATCTATATATTTTTAAAATATATTATAGCCTATGACAGTCAGCAATAATGTAGGTTTCTACTGGTGAAAGAATTTTCAAAATCTGTTCAGTAGATCCAGATACCCCTTACAACGTCACAAACACACAAACTTTACCTCTTTATAATATTAGTATAGATAAAAATAGTGTTGTATCCTGTGAGATCAAAAATCGAAGTGGGTCGAAAATGGAAGTATGTCACAGCAAATAAATAAAGTTGTTAAGAAACTAGCGGCCGTTATTTAATTTCTACTCATTTATGTCAGACTATATTCTATCGATCGCATTTTTATTATTGTTGATTTCTTATTTATTGTATTAACAGTTTATGTGCTTTATTTATTAAAAGAGTTATAATTTAAATCTATTTCGTATATTATCATAAAACATTTACTTATACCAATTAGTACAATTAAATTGAGAACTCGTGTCACAATCATTCGATGAATATTAACATATAATAATAATTTATTTGGCCTATAGATAAGGCTCAATCATAATCACTTATGATTAAGCCTTACCTACAACAGTATGCTCTGCGCTTGCAAAATATAAAAAATAAGGTCATTGGCAGCTGCCCTTTTGATCTACGATATTCAATCTAACTAGCCTTTTTCCCAACTATATTGGGGTCAGCTTCCAGTCTTACCGGATTCAGCTGAGCATCAGTGTTTTTACATGGAGCGACTGCCTATCTGACCTCCACAACCCAGTTACTGTGTAACACGGTAACGCTTGACAAGACTGGTGTCAGATCTCAAGCTTCTGACTACTCGTAACGACTGTCAAAGATCTTCAAATGACAGCCGGGACCAACGTCTTAACGTGCTTTCCGAGGCACGGAGGAAACTTGGTATGTTGAAATGGTCACCCATCCACGGACCAACCTCGTCAAGCGTTGCTTAATCTTGATGATCGACCAGTGCGGCTGTTATTATTTAGCCACGAGCTCCACATTTTGATCTACGATATTAAAAATCAGAAATCAAGTTGCCTAGGCAGGTTGAAAATAGGTACCAGTAAGATTTTTTGATTGCGTTTAATTTCATTCTCACTACTATTTTGATTCTATACAGTTTATTGTCTTTAATTTTGTTAAAAAAAACCTTCTTCTTGTCTGTTTAGGTACATTGAAATCTAATACTACAATGCTATTTTTAATTTAATTCTCTCTAGACCAAAACAGTATCTAAAGCCTGGGCACGTCACCAAGAATCCAATTACGTCGACTAAAGATTTAAGTCTTTAAAATAAGCTTCAACAATAGCCATTATTTATACCAAAATCCAGTTTATTTTCGTTCTTTTCGTTATTATTGCCGGACTGAAAAGCTAGGATGAAATCCAGGTAAAATTCTACCGCATTTTTGTAAGGCTAATCCTGCACATATTTTACGGTACAAGGGTAATAAATTTCCAAAGTGCCGTCTACAAGTACGTCGGGTATATTTATAGCTCAAAACTAGTTTCAACTAGACTAGACGAGTAAATCAAAAACTATTTACCTTTACAACGAGTGCAACTCTAGCATTCACGTCGAGATATGAAGTTTCTATTCAAAAATTGTTTAGAATTTTAGTGCTATATTGTATTTAAGACAAATATTCTTATCTATTTCTATTCTGTGTATAGGCTAAGGTTTCAAATAAATGATCAAATTTGGCTAAATGAATTAATCATACAGAAGGCCCCGAGCATTGCAGCAAGCCCAGTACAGGATAGCAGGTTGAGCTAGACTTATTTTTCAAGGATTATCCCACAAATTGATCAGTCTACGAACAGTGAAAAGCTGGTAGTTGCTCTGCAGATGACAACACTGTAGTAAAATAAATAATTAATTACCAAAATAAATAATTATAAAATCGTTAGGTTATTAGTTCAGCGATTTGTCGATAGCCGGAAAATACACCATGATTTTCAGAAAGACATGAAACCGGTTTAAATATAATCGGTTATAAAATATTATTATCGGTTTTATCGTTTATTTTGTTCGGAGTATAAACGTTAAAAGAGCGTTAATGAAAACCTTAATCAACTGATTTAGGCGGGGCATGCGCCTAAAATTGAATCGTTTTTGTACTTCACGGTTGCGCATTGAAGGTATGCGACAAAAACCATCAATCCGGGGTGCATCTGTTCCTGTAACTGATCGGCTCGAGCTCCTTGGCATGGAGTTGACATACAGTCTTAACTTCGGCGCCACCATCGAGTACAAAGCCCAAATTGCGGCAAAGAAACTGGGCGTCCTAAACAGAGTGAAGCGATACTTTATGTCTGGACAGCTATTAACTCTTTACAAAGCGCAAGTCCGATCCTGCATGGAGTATTGCAGCCACCTCTGGGATGGCTCAGTTAAATATCAGCTTGCCGCGATTGACTCGGTGGAACGCAGAGCCAAGAGACTAATTGGTGACGTCAAACTGGTGGATGCCAAGCTTCACAGCTTAGTTCATCGCCGTAAGGTTGCCTGCTTGTCGGTCTTCTACAGACTGTATTTTGGCGAGTGTGCTCATGAACTCCACGACCTCATCCCACCGGCCCAATTTTACCATCGGACATCTAGACGCACTGAGAGTTACCATCCTCACCTAGTTGCTATTCCACCAATTCGCACCAAGCGCTTCCAAACATCCTTCATAATGCGCACAGCAAAAGAGTCGAACTCACTGCCTGCGTCTGTGTTTCCGAACGCATACAGCCCGAATCTCTTCAAAGTTAGAGTGAACAGGCTTCTACTGGGTAAGCTCACTCCATCGTCGACTTTGTCTCTGTCACCTCTGACCTAGACTAGAGTCAAGAGCAAACCCATCAAGAATAAAAAAATAAAAAAGTACCATATCATAACCGGTTAATTCCAAAAAACCTATTCATGAACATTTGTTGCCTAAAGCCGTTTAATTGTGGTGCAAGGCAGAACAAAACTGAAAGAAAATGTTCCTTTTGTACATAGGCGATAACCAGTTCAGCCGTCAACCTTTTCGCCGGTTTCCAACCACTTTACAGTTTGAACAACCAGCACTCATTTCTGTAATTTACCTATTACGCTTTTCAAAGTAATATCCATAAAATCCGCCCAATATCCATACAAACTAGTTCCTTGAACCGGCTTTGTTTATGTTCTGTTGTGAATATGCTTGCATAGACCAGCTTTGCCATGACCTGAATACAATGTTCTAGCTTATGGATATTCATAGTTCTAAAGCTAACAAAAGTGGTTTTTGGATTAAAAGCAAACATTGCCTTGAATGCAAGTTTTGCTATTCTCTGTATATATTCAAAATGCATATATGATCCTGTTATGAGAGTTCCTGTTCCACTTTCAATTTAACTTCTTGAATCTATAGGATTTGTTTGCTACGGTATGGACAGCTTCTAACTGAAGAGTCCTCTTAAAAAAGGGTAGGCAATAACTAATATCGCTGGTATTGCAGATGTCCACCACAAGATGGGTGACCAATTACCATCAGATGGGATGCCTGCTTGTTTGCCACTCTATGCCAAATTATCAAAATTGAAATTTGAATTAAAACTGTTAGGTAAATGGATCCTATTATAATTGTGTACGTGTGGGAGCCATATAGCCCTAAAAATTGCCGAACTTAAGAGGTAATGGACTGGGCACATTGCTCAGAGAACGGATGGTCAATGGGGATGAAAAGTTATTTAGTGGTGACCGCTTACCAGAAGTCGCAGTTTTGAAAGGCCTGCCTATCGGTGGACTGATGACCTGGTTAAGGCCTGGGGAATCCGATGGATATGAGACGCACATGACCGATTGATGTGGTGGGATCTCGATGAGTTCTCGAGAATCCCACAACATCATTGTCATTTTAGCCGAAAGACGTCCACTGCTGGACATAGGCCTCCCCCAGGCGTCGCCACATTGACCGATCCCGTGCGTCTCGCATCCAGCGCCTTTCTGCAACCTTAACCAGGTCATCGGTCCACCTAGTGGGAGGCCTTCCAACGTATCGTCTTCAGGTTCGCGTTCGCCATTCCAGAACTTTTCTGCCCCATCGGCCATCCGTTCTGCGAGCAATGTGCCCTGCCCACTGCCACTTAAGTTTGGCAATTCTTCGGGCTATGTCGGTACCCCTGGTTCTCTTGCGGATCTCCACATTTCTGATTCGATCACGCAAGGAAACTCCGAGCATAGCCCTCTCCATTGCCCTTTGAGTGACTGTAAGCTTCCTGATAAGGCCCATTGTAAGCGACCACGTTTCAGAGCCATATGTCATCACTGGCAACACACACTGGTCATAGACTTTCGTCTTGAGACACTGTGGTAAGTTGGACGAGAGGATACCGCGCAACTTCCCGAACGCTGCCCAGCCGAGTCGGATTCGACGGTTGACCTCTTTCTCGAAGTTGGCCCTACCCAATTGGATCGTTTGTCCCAGGTAGACATAGTCGCCCACAACTTCGAGTGTAGATTCTCCGACCTTGATAGGAGTGGGTGTAACATGGGCATTCACCATGACCTTGGTTTTGTCCATGTTCATTTTAAGACCCACTCTTTCGGAAGCTCTACTGAGGTCATCGAGCATTTTACTGAGGCTCTCCATGGTCTCAGCCATGACCACTATGTCGTCGGCAAACCGAAGGTGAGTGATGTACTCGCCATTAACGTTGATGCCAAGCCCTTTCCAATCCAGAACCTTGAAGACAGTTTCGGAGAAATGACGTCTCCCTGTCTCACGCCGCGTCGGAGAAGAATTGGTTTCGAGGTCTGATCCTGAAGACGGACTGACATAGTGGCGTTCTTGTACAAACACTTCAACACTTCAATGTACCGGTACTCGATCTGGCACCGTTGGAGAGACTGCAGTACAGCCCAAGTCTCGATTGAATCGAAGGCTTTCTCGTAGTCCACAAACGCTAAACAGAGAGGCAGGTTATACTCTTCGGTCTTCTGTATAACCTGCCGCAGCGTATGTATGTGGTCTACGGTGCTAAAGCCTTTTCGGAATCCGGCTTGTTCGGGAGGCTGGAAATCGTCAAACCTGCGCGCGAGACGATTCGTGATGACTCTTGAAAACAACTTGTAGACATGGCTAAGAAGTGAGATGGGCCTATAGTTCTTCAGCCGGGCATTGTCGCCCTTCTTGAAGAAGAGTACCACCACACCCCTGCACCATGCCTGTGGCGTTTTGCCCTCGAGTATGACGGAATCAAACAGCTTCTGAAGGGCCTTAAGGACCGGTTTTCCACCCGCCTTCAGGAGTTCAGCCGTGATTCCGTCATCACCCGGCGCCTTGTTGTTTTTAAGCTGTTTCAGAGCCATCCTAATCTCGTACAGGCTGACGTCCGGAATATCTTCGGTATAGTGTCGGGTCAATCTAGCTCTTGGGTCGTTTGCTAGACTCGCAACGGGCTTGCTGATTGATGTGTACAACTGCCCATATAATGTCTCGATCTCCCCCAGAAGCTCCGGTTTGGCGGATACGATCCTGCCATCGTTGTCTTCAGTTTCGTGAGCTGGCTCTGCCCAATAGCCAGATCCCTTGAAAAAACCTTGGAGCCTTTATTTTGCTCAATTGCGTCTTTAATACGCTCGGTATTAAAGCGGCGGAGGTCTCTTTTCAAGGATTTAGAGATCTGTCTATTGAGCTGCCGGTATTTGCACGCCTCATCTGAAGACTGCAGGATCATCTCACGCCTCTCCTTCATAAGTTTGAGGGTATGATCAGAGACCTTTTTCTTTCTATCTGTACGACGGGTCTTGAAAAACTTAGACCCGACCGTATGGACAGCTTCCACGAACCCATCGGCGTAGTCGTCCACGGAGCTCCCTAGGCACTCGAAACGATTCTGGAGTTCGAGTTGAAAGCTTTCGGGGTTTTGGACCTGGATCTGTGCTGGACGGAGCGTGGACTTCATCAGTCGAGACCTTTCAAGCTTAATATTAATGTTCAATGTGCCTCTTACCATGCGGTGATCGCTCCCGGTTTTTACCGAATTGATCACAGAGACATCATTGAACATTTGCTTCTTGGTTGACATGATGAAGTCGATCTCATTTTTTGTTGCACCATCGGGGCTCTGCCAGGTCCACTTCCTGTGTTCACGCTTTTTGATGAAGGAGTTCATCATAAAGAGGCCCTCCTTCTCCATAAAACTGGCCAGTAGGTGACCCCGGTGGTTCCGTCGTCCAACTCCAAATTGCCCCACTTGCAGCTCATCCTCGTCTCGTTTACCCAGTTTCGCGTTGAAGTCCCCCATGACAACGGTGAAGTGAGTTTTGAAACCATGCATGGCTCTGGAGATATCCTCATACATGGTCTCTACCTCGTCGTCGGGGTGTGCCGAGGTTCGGGCGTAGACCTGTATGACCTTCAGCGAATATCTTGAGGATATTCTGAGTATAAGGCACGCCACCCTGTTCGACACACTCTCGATCTTCACCACTTTGTTCACAAGGGACTTGTGGACGATAAACCCGACACCACCCTGGGACTGCCGGTCACCCTCTCGGAAATAGAGCAGGTTACCGGATTTGAGGATTATCGAGTCCTCCCCCTCTCTTCGGACTTCCGATAACCCTATAATACTCCATCGCAACCTGCTCAATTCCTCTTCGAGTTCGGTGATCTTCTCGTCGGTCTGAAGTGTGCGCGTGTTGTACGTTGCCAGGTACAGTCGTCGGTAATTCTTTGGGTAGCCGGATCTCATCCGGAGATTCTTGGCACCCCTTGCCATGCCGTAACCTCGACCGCTACCGTAGTCAAGGGTAGGCAGGCTGGTACTTTATTGTACACCATAAAATTATACACATTTTCAAGAAAAACTTATTTCTACGGGTACAAAGGCGGTCTTAGCTCTGCGTTCCACCGAGTCAAGCACGGCAAGCTGATATTTAGCTGAGCCATCCCAGAGGTGGCTGCAATACTCCATGCAGGATCGGACTTGCGCTTTGTAAAGAGTTAATAGCTGTCCAGGCATAAAGTATCGGTTCACTCTGTTTAGGACGCCCAGTTTCTTTGCCGCAATTTGGGCTTTGTACTCGATGGAGGCGCCGAAGTTGAGACTGGATGTCAACTCCATGCCAAGGAGCTCGAGCCGATAAGTTACAGGAACAGATGCACCCCGAAAAGTAGGCGTTTGGATGAAATGAGTCCTTTTTGCGGTAAAATGTCATGCCTGTGTTTTGGTGGCGTTAAAAGAGACCAGATTGTCATCACCGTGTGATAGACGATAATCATCACAAGGAAACGTACTCGAGATAGATACCAAAAGTGCCTTATGTTCTTCTCCGAGGTTCAACTTAGCTCTACATCATAATCCGTTTTTTTGGATGTTGGTGGTGTGTACCCTTGTTTGTGCCTTGGCAAGCCAGTAAAGCCATTAGTCCTGCACCTGGTCTTACCGGAATGCCTTCCTTTCGAAAAAAACCGGCCAAGTGCGAGTCGGACTCGCGCACGAAGGGTTCCGTACCATTATCGCAAAAAACGTCACAAAAATCACGTTTGTTGTATGCCCGCCCCACTTTGATATTTATTTTATTCTGTTTAGTATTTGTTGTAATAGCGGCAACAGAAATACATCATCTGTGAAAATTTCAACTCTCTAGATATCATGGTTAATGAGATACAACCTGGTGACAGACAGACAGACAGACGGACCGCGGAGTCTCAGTAATAGGGTCCCGTTTTTACCCTTTGGGTACGGAACCCTAAAAATGAGGGTCTTTACTATTCTAATTTTTTTGTTTACTTTCATTCATTTGGCATTCCGACATAAACACGTCCGACATTGCACAAACACAGGTGCACTCTCTGTTTAAAAAAAACAGAGTGTGTATGTGTTTGTGCACTGCAATAAAGTACTGTCATTATTTTTGGACCTGAAAAAGGCATTCGACACAGTTTCGATCCCTAACTTGCTTTTAAAGCTGGAGGAACTGGGGATCCGAGGTGAACCTCTTGAATTTATGAAGGATTATCTTCAAAATCGAACTCAGTGCGTAAAAATACAGGGGCACTACAGTAGAGATGCGCTTGTTACTTTTGGTGTCCCCCAAGGCAGTGTACTTGGGCCAACTCTGTTCCTAATTTACGTTAACCAGCTCTGTAACATAAACCTGGAAAACGGAAAAATAATAGCGTTCGCCGACGACACCGTCCTTACTTTTTCCGGCGATACTTGGCACGACACCTTTAAATCGGCACAAAAAGGACTCAATACTGTTCTGCAGTGGCTTAACACACATGCGCTTACGCTAAACACTGACAAAACTAAAATCCTTACCTTTTCTATGCGAAACTCCACACAACCTCCTGACACGCAAACTTTAACAGCACACTCGTGTTTGCTGCCGGGTATGGTAGCTTGTACCTGCCCTAAACTAGAGCGATGTAGGACTATAAAATATCTCGGAGTGACAGTTGACAACGCCCTGAGTTTTGCAGCTCATATAGAGACTCTAACTAAAAGAGTCAGAAAACTTATTTTTGTCGTTAAGGCACTTCGCCACGTTGCAGAACCTCAAATTATGAGATGTACTTACTTCGCTCTCTGTCAGTCTCTCCTAAATTATTGTGTAAGTGCCTGGGGTGGTGCTCCAAAAACCTTACTCTTAAAGCTAGAAAGAGCTCAGAGAGCCGTGCTAAAAGTCAGTACCTTTCGACCTATCCTTTTTCCAACTGAGGAATTATATAAGAACTGTAAGGTCCTCACAGTCAGGCAATTGTTTGTACTTAACACTATACTGTTTCAGCACCATATAACTCCCTACAAGGTAATCACCACAAGACGCAAAGACAAAATAGGCCAACCCTACCGTTCGCATTACTCTTTTACAAGAAGGTTTTCCTGTTTTCAAGGCCCCCATCTGTATAATAAAATTAATAAAATACTAAACTTCCATTCACTTCCAAATGCATCTCTTAAAAAGAAACTATCTACTTGGCTCCAGACTCTTGACTATAACAACACAGAGCTCTTATTGTCGACTCAATCAGCTAGGTAAAATCTACACAGCGCACTATCACGCATAAACACATGCAATCCCGCAGTCACTAATTCACACACTCACACCCACCCACTCACACACACCCACTTACATACACCCCCACACTCTACATCTTTCCTTTTTTCACTTATTTTTTTCTTTGTTTACCTACTTGTTTTGCTAAATGATTTATTTGTCTATCCATCTACTTGCTGCAAAAATGAAAATATGTTCTCGATAATTAGACAAACTTTCTTTATAAGACACCCATGAAAGGGTTGGGCCTAGCACCTTTAATACAAGTTGTCTTGGCAACTTAGCAAGGGTGCTAGAGTCTCCAAACATATTAATGTATAACGTCTCCATATCTTTGTCTGTAACCTAATGTTGTTCAAATGTACACCTTTTTTATTGCAAATAAATTATTATTATTATTATTATTATTATTATATAGAGTTCTTTACTTTTCTTCTCTTATAAGAGAGTATACGACCTTACACACGGGCCAGGACCAAGTGTGTGAGGGGATAATTAAATTGAAAAGGTGGATGATAAGGTAGAGGAAGTCAGGAACTTCCGGGTTATGCGACAAGTATTGAGAATGGTGGCTTTTTGTAGCATGTATAGTGTGTGAGAAGGCATGTGTAGAGTGCCGAGACTTTGCGTGAGAGCTTTTGGTACTACACCGGTAGATGAGAGTACTATAGGGACTATGTGGACGGTTTGTACTTTCCACTGGGTTTTAATTTCAATGGCGAGTTCTTGGTACTTACTGAGTTTTTCGGATATTGTTGATTGGATGTTGTGTGAATTAGGTATAGCTACATCGATTAGGTATACTGTTTTATTTACTTTGTCATGTACAGTGATGTCAGGTCTATTATAATGAATAGTTTTGTCTGTAATTATTGTTCTATCCCAATAAATTTTCTGATTTCTGCTTTCTAAAATTATTTCAGGTTTATATTTATAATATGGAATCATCTCTCCTATAAGATTATATTTGTGTGCTAGGTGTTGGTGTATAATGGCGGCAACTTGGTCATGTCGGTGTTTATAATCTGTCTGTGCAAGAGATTTACAGGCCCCTGTTATGTGTTGTATGGTCTCAGAGGCACTGTTGCAATGTCTGCATATGTCAGTCGGTTGATTAGAGTCTTTCATTATGTACTTTCTGTAGTTACGTGTTGCAATTATTTGATCCTGGATCGCAAGCATGAAACCTTCTGTTTCGGGAAACAATTCACCTCGTTTGAGCCATTCGTTCGACTTTAATTTATCGACGTGTGGCTGGCTCAGGGTAGCTTGGTGTCTTCCGTGTAAAGCTTTTCCAGCCCATGCTGCAATTTTTTGCTGTGTGCTTGTAATGTTTTCATTAATTTGAGTGTTTTTATTTTGCAAGTTGAGTGGTGTAAGTTTTTTATCTGCTTCTGTTATATTATTATGTAGTGGTGAATGTTCTGATTTATTATGGAAGTATGATCTGAGTGAAAGTATCTGTTTGTTGTGTAGATTGTGTATATCAATCAATCCTCTTCCTCCTTCTTGGCGTGGTAGAGTAAGGCGCTGTATGCATGATTTCGGGTGGTGTTTCCTATGTTTGGTAAGGAGAGTATTGATAGTTCTTTGTAGTTTTTTCATATCGGTTTTTGACCATCGTATAATTCCGAAAGAATATGTAAGAATGGGTATTGCGAATGTGTTGATAGCTTTAATTGTGTTTCTGGAGTTTAGATTACTTTTTAAGATTAGGTTAAGACGATGTGTAAACTTTTTGAGCAGTTCTTGTTTTGTTATCTTTTGTTCTATCTGTCTGGATTGTTTGAAACCTAGATATTTGTATGTAGTTTGTTCATCCATAGGCTCAATAATTTTACCTGACTCGAGTGTGTAGCTGTTATTTTGAATTGTTCCTTTAACTATTGACATAATTTTGCATTTATCTACCCCGAAATGCATACTAATATCGTTAGAAAATTCTTGTGTTGTATCTGCTAAATGAAAAAGGGAGTTTTTATCTGCTGCGTACAATTTTATGTCATCCATATACATAAGGTGTGTTAAGGTGAATTGGGTGTTACTACTTGTCAAGGTAAATCCTGTGTTAGCTTTATCTAAGAGTTGTGAGAGAGGATTAAGAGCCATGCAAAACCATAAAGGACTTAGTGCATCGCCTTGAAAGATTCCACGTTTTATTTGAATAGGTTCAGTTGATAAAGCCGTGGAGGCTTGATTTATTTTGAGTACAGTTTGCCAATTTTGCATGGTAGATTCTAAGAACAATCTGAGTGTGGGGTGAATTTTATAGATATATAGGACATGCAACAACCAGCTATGCGGAACTGAATCAAATGCCTTTTGGTAATCGATGAACATGGTATGAATATCTTGTTTGTTTTTAACTGCGCTGTTCATAGCAATCGCATCAATAGTGAGCTGTTCCTTACATCCTTGGCTGTTTTTACGACATCCCTTTTGTTGCTCTGCAAGAATGTAATTTTTATTTAAGTGTTCGTAAATTACTTCACTTACACAGGCTGTAAGGATTTTGTAGAGCGTTTGCAAGCAAGTGATTGGTCGGTATTTGGCTGGGTTTGTGGTATCATTCATGTCCTTAGGTATCATGTATGTGACTCCCTGTGTTATGTATGTTGGGAGCAAATGTGGTGATTTAATGAAGGTGTTTAGGTGATTAAATATGAATGGATGTATGCTAGTGAATTTCTTATACCAGTAGTTCTGAATGTTGTCTGTGCCTGGCGATTTCCAGTTGTGAGAGCGTTTGATGACGTCTATAAATGTGTTTATTGGGATGAATTCAAAGTCCATTTCAGGGATTTCTGGTGTTGCGTCATTGAGCCAGTTGGCGTGGTTATTGTGGCATACTGGGTTTTCCCATATGTTTGCCCAAAATTCCCGTAATGCTTCGGAGGAAGGTGTTTCTAGCGATTGGCTAGTGGTGTCTCTATTATTAGATGTAAGATTTCTATAAAATATTCTTTCGTTGTTAATGAATTTTGTGTTTTGAACTTTGCGGTTCGTGCAAGTAATATATCTTTTAAGTCTACTAGATGCTGCGCTTAACTTTTGTTTTAAGGTGTCCAAAAAGTGTTCTAACAGTGTATTGGAATTCTCGTGTTGTGCGTGTAGTTGGTATTTTATTTTTATTTGTTCTACTGCAGCTATTAACTTTTGGCTTCTGCTGCCATTAATGTATTGTGTCAGTCTACCAATGTTTGCTCTTAAACTTTTGATTTTATTTTCTAATCTAATTTGCCACTTTGGTTGTCTTGGTTTATATGTGCCGCGTTCATTTTGTGTAGATGCTGATATTTTGGCTCCGTTGTATTTAACTGCCGTCCATGCTGCACAATAAATTATTGTCTGCAGTTCGATGAATTCAGTTTCGACATTTACGTGCTTAGGGAGTATGACATTATTTATATATGTGACTATGGCAGAAAACTTCCTAGATGTCTTCTGTTTGGGAATGTAAGGCCTATTAGTGGGATCTGTGTCAGTAAAATTTTGTTGAGCTTCTTGAAATATGGCTTCGATTTCAGGATTGATAATATTACCATTTGTTGGCGCAGGTTCATAGTTACCAATTTCTATGTTGTTCAAGAAATTGTCATCGTCTGTATTTACGAGTGTTTGAGGAACAAGATTAAAATTTACGCTGGTATTTATAAATACATCCGTTGTAAGGGTATTTCTGGGCGTGTCAGTAAAGTTAGTAATGTTGTCAGGTGGTTCGGAGTCATTTTGCGAATGTGTATTAACTAAATCGTTATAATCAATATTCTGAATGTTGCTGTTTTTATGCCTGAATTCTGCAGCTACCTGGTTTTTGATTTCTTCTAATCTGTTGCTGTCTATATATCCGTTATTTGTTATTGCTCTCACTTGGTCAGATAATCTTTGCTCTGTTATATTTGTTAATTCTGGATATCTATTTGTGAATTCTTCATGTAAATATTTTCTATAGGCTGTTTTATTTGATTCTAATTGTGTAACAGTGTAATATATTCTAATTAGTGTTTCATTGTATTCGTTCGTCCATCTCATGCGCTGACTCGTTTGTGTATTAGATTGTGTGGAGTGTTGCTGTATTTGAGTGTGAACCGTTTGTAGTTCAGCCCTAACTTCCTGATATATCTGATCTATTGTGTCTTGTGATAATAACTTCTTTTGTACTATTGCTCTTCGCTGGTCACCTATTCTTTGTCGGCTAACTTGCATAGTTGGGTATTTTTCTAAAAACTTTGTGTGAAGTGATGGAAGGTATGCGTTTTTGTCTGTATCCATATTAGTAAGGTGAAGGTAAGTACGTAGGATAAAATTGTTCATTTCATTACTCCATTTCCTACGAGCTGTTGCAGTCCTAGTGGTGGGTACAGTATCGTCGACAATATTTGTCTCCTGTACAACATCCGCTGACTGTATACTGATTGATGATGACGATGGCGTCGGAGAGACGCGAAAAGATTGTGAAGATGATGGAATTGATGGAAAAAGAGATGAGGAAGATGACGAAGAGAATTGTGAAGTTTCGTCAATTATTGGAGGCATATTTGCCTGAAGTTGTTTTTTTGTTTTAGATCTAGTTATCATTATGTTCCCACGAGTAGCTAGGGACTTAGAAGTCGGCACACAGCAGAGCCCTGCGTTCACTGTGGCAAGGGTAGATAAAACTGGAGGTCCCCCATTATCCAGAGTTGGCGCACTAGCGACTGAAGCACTCCCCTAGCCATGCAGCCCTCGGCATGCGCGACCTTGGCTTGGATTTGTATCTCTCTTAGTCTGGCCCCTCACCCTAAATCTATCTCGGTAAAGTTACCTCTACCGACACAGACCTAGGGTTTACTGGAGCACGCAAGCCCCACCACGTCGTCAACGTAGAGATACGGCGGTGGGGTTATTATTATTATTATTAATATCACCTGCACATTTGGCTAATCTTCATTGAGTAATTGACCAACGTGACCTAAAATTCGGTCAGAACATTTGCGTAATTTCAGCCAAATTACAGAAAACCTTTTGCACAATATTTTCGCCACTATCAAAAGACCCCTAATTTACTACTTCGGTCATCACAGCATTGTTCGAATTCTTGGCATCTTTAAATACTCGGCTGCCAGCTATTTTGGGAAAAGTTCCAAAACTCTTTAATATGTATGGTCCTACTTTTATATTGAGGAATTCTTCGAATTGTGTTTTTAATGTTTATTCCTTTGAGTTAGTTGGACGTTATGACAAATGTACGTGTATTATAATTTTATCAAGTTCTAGGAAATCTATCTACATAGTGTTCTATTCTAGGTATATTTCAAGTTTCAGTTTTCATTTACGACAAAGTGAGGTATGTTTTACCAGTAGACAAAAAACCTCTGTCATAAATAATAATAAGGACTTTAGCAACTTTTAAAAACATTCTAATGCCTTACCTGCAAACATTTTCACTAATACTAGGCGACCCCTAAATGCCTAAATGTATTGTCTAAATAAAGGCGCACTGTTTTTGCTTTGCGCAATAGGTGCTTTACATATAGGAGTCACCTAGTAGGTATTTGAAAAGCACCGCTTGGAGGACACGGTGGAGATCTACCCTGCTTGGGCGGAGCACCGCCGTGTCCTCATGGAGGCGATCGACGGTGGTGACCTCTCGCGTTCGGCCCTGGTCCAGGCCATGGTACGCAGCGAGAGGGCATGGGAAGCTGTCTCCTCCTTCTGCGAAGCAGTAATGCTCGCAAAGGAGGAGGCGGAACGCGTGAGGGAGACGCAAAGGAGACGCCCTCACGCCCCTAGGCACCGCAGGTGACGCCCCGGGCGTCGGGAGTCGCGAGCCGATTCCCGGCCACCGTAGAAGCGGGCTTGCGGACGGAGAGTTATGGGTAGCTCGCCGTCCGATAAGGACCAAGCCCGAGTTTACGGCGCGTAGTGTTCCACGCGCGCCTCAAAGAGATGTCAGCCAAAGTGACGGGGTCCGCTGGCCGATGCCTGTCTGGGTCGCGGATAAAATGAAAAGAGAGTTACCGCGGCCCTGGCACAAGCAACTGAAGGAACACGGGTGGGTTTTAGTCAGTAAAAGTCTGACATGCCCTCCCGCTTCACCCAGAGCGGGAGAAGTCATAGGATGATTTCCAACCCAAAAAAAAAAAAAGGTATTTATAAAGCACTTCATTTTCGCCAAACCTTCACCCGTCTCCAAAACTTTTGATCAGCTAACTCCACTTTTCCACTCCCGCACTCCGCCCTTTTCAAAAGCCCTTGTTAATCCCCTGATTCAATTTTCTTACATTATAATCATAAACAGCGCCCACTACTTAAGAGTCTAATCCCGTGGTCCCGAACAATGTGTGACCTCGTCACTTTAGCGCCAAGTTGTGATGCGTCATCTGCCAACCCTCTCCCGCGGTCAAAGGTACAATAGACCCTGCCTCTGTTAATTTTCTATGATCCATTATTTTCGTTATTTATTATGAGATGATAGACTATTTTTTTGTTGGTGATACTAATTTAGTGAGTGAGAGGTAATTTTCTGGTCACGCAATAATGTCTTAGAAAACATTTATTATATCCCGTGAATGAACATGCTGCTGTCAAGTCTGTTATTATAATTACAATGACATGAAATAAATTTAATTATGATTGGTTAATGCAAATTAAGAACCTCCGAGCTTTTGATAAAGAGTACCTAGTATTGGCTAAATCATCATAATCATCTTCAGCCTTTGGCAGTCCACTACTGGACATAGGCCTGCTCCAATTGCACGCCATTTGTCTTGATTTTCGGCAGCTCTCATCTGGTTGTGGTGGGTGGGTCTCACCTACCAGTCATTCTGCGAAGATCGTTGCTCCAAATTGCCTTAGGGCGTCCCAAATGTAAGATTTCGCTCGCAAAATTTTGAAAGGGGAAAACAAAAATAATTAAGCGACCTTCTTAATTAATACTTATTTAAACCCAACTAATTTTCAGCTTTATGCCTCTAAAATTAATTCACACATGTTATCGAATCACGCAACCACTTAACAAATTGGGCTTAAAGTTAAAATTTTAATGTGCTGTTACATCCCGGAAACAATTAGAGTTCCCAGAACGATCAAACAGTGACTACGAAAATTAATGATGATTTTACAAACCTTCGACATAGTTTAACTTTGTAATTGAATGTAATTAACAGCATTATGTCACAACACAGCAGTTTCTCCATGCGTATATAATATTAATTGCTTAATTAATTACTTTGTTCGTCTTTGAGCCTTCACAATATCCGACATCCTTTATTTTGGGCTTGACATGGCATGGGAGTAATTTGTTTTGAGTTTAGGTGTCTAAAATGTCTAAGTAGAGACATACCTATTTTTGGATAACCTTGTAATATAACTTTGAAAATAATTGTTGATTATACTTGTTAAGGTAATTCTTTAGATTTATTGAAAGACGAAGACATTGAAACAAGAATCGATGAATGGATTTGTGTGAAAGACCATGGACCATGGTTTGGGGCCGAGTGTCACCACCCCAACGCGGTTAAACACAAGGCCTACCAGGCATGGGTCGTCGCTCGAACGCGCAAGGCAAATGACGTGAGTCAGAAGAAGAGAGCCTTCAACACGGCTGTCAAGTCCTGCAAAAAGGTGATGCGAAGAGCACGGTTTGACCACATTAACAGAATCGGGAACAAGCTTGCTTCATACCCAGCGGGTAGCAAAGCGTTTTGGTTCCTGGCTAAGTCGGTCGAATCAAATTTCTGTCGCCCCTCACTACCACCACTGCTGAAACCTGACGGGTCACTGGCCCACTCCGCTAAGGAGTTGGCAAACTTGTTTGCCTCCCTATTTGCGGAATCTTCGCATCTGAATTCTGATGGCGCGCAGCCTCTGCCCTCTCCGGATGGATGTGTGACGAGTATGTCAGACATCCGCATCCATCAAAAGGACGTCCGTAGGGTTCTGCGTAGTGAACAAAGCGAGTGGCCCCGACGGGATACCAGCAATTGTACTTAAAACCTGTGCGCCTGAATTGTCTCCGATCTTGACAAGCCTTTATCGCCTTTCGATAGAAACTGGAAAAGTGCCGAAGGCTTGGAAGCAGCCAACGTACAGCCCGTGCCCAAGAAGGGCAGTCGAGCTGACCCGGCCAACTACAGACCCATATCAGTAACGTCCATCCTCTGTAAGAGTATAGAACGTGTACTCAACGGTAAGCTCCTGGCATGAAGCGAATGACATCCTCAGTGACCGCCAATACAGCTACCGCCGAAAACGGTCCACTGGGGATTTTCTAGCGTATGCCATTCACATCTCGAGTGAGGCCATCGAGAGACACGGGGAAGCGCTAGCCGTCTCCCTTGACATCTGGAGGCTTTCGACAGGGTCTGGCACGAAAGCCTCATTGGTAAGCTTCCTTCCTTCGGTCTGCCTAGTGGTTTGTGTGATTGGATAGGGGACTTCCTGAGGGATCGCTCCATCCGAGTGGTTATCGACGGCTGCTCGTCCGGTCAGTTAGATATCAACGCCGGAGTCCCTCAGGGGTCAGTGCTATCGGCAACATTATTCCTGCTGCACATTAATGATTTGCTAAAACCCGGCACCTTTGGGTACGCAGACGACAGCAATGTTGCTGAGAGATACGTGTCCAGCGCACGGGCTACTGGGCCTCACATTCGGTCTCTCCGGGAGGCCATGGTTGAACGCTTGAACCTGTCCTTGAAGGCGGTCTCCGAATGGGGTGATGCCAATTTGGTCAGTTTCAATGCTGCGAAGACCCAGGCGTGTCTTTTTTCCGCTAAAAAGAGCCAATTCCACCCGGCTCCTACATTCCATGGTGTAACCGTGCCGATAACGGACCATCTCGAACTTCTCGGTGTTACGTTGACATCAACCCTCAACTTCGGTCCATTCATTTAGGCGAAAGCTCAGTTAGCTGCAAAAAAGTTGGGGATTCTTGCTAAGGTGAGACGGTACTTCATGCCTGAACAGCTGCTCAACTTGTAAAAAGCGCAAGTTCGGTCATGCATGGAGTACTGCTCTCACTTCTGGGATGGATCTGCCAAATACCAGCTTGATGCACTTGAGTCGATCGACAGACGGGCCAAAAGGCTTGGCATTGGCATCGATGCACTGCTCGCCTCAAAGCTCCAGAGCCTCGAACATCGACGCCGAGTTACCAGCCTGTCGGTTTTTTATCGGTTACATTTCGGGGAGTGTGCGACGGAACTGCACAATTTGATTCCGCCTAGCCCTTTCCATCATCGGACTACAAGACGTACGGCCATGCGCCATCGGTACATGGTGGACATCTCTCCCATACGCACAAAGCGTTTTGCTAATACTTTCATTGTGCGCACAGCTAAGGAGTGGAATTCCCTTCCGGGGTCTTTGTTCCCTGATAGCTACAACCTTGGGATCTTTAAGTCAAGAGTGAATAGGTTTCTTCTAGGCAAGCGTGACCGTAGACCACGTCATCGCTTAACATCAGGCGAGATAGTGGTCAAACGCGAGCCTATAGATTATAAGAAAAAAAAAAGATGATAATATTAAGGATGACTATATTGTGATTTCGGAAAAAAGGAATATTTGGGCGAAAAATATGTGCTGCGCCAGCCCTAAATTAATTGGGATGATGGCAAAAGGATGACAGTATCAATTATAATAAAATAAGTGTTAGTGTTGTCCATTAATGAAATGAAAAATTTAAATTAGTGTGGTTTTCTCATAATTATCTCATTATTTTGTTTGTGCTAAAAAAAGTGACAACTGTGTTTGCAGTTTTCACATTCAAATCATAAAACATAACAAAAGAAACTGAATAAAACATTTCTTCATGTTATGCTATGAATTGATCATGAGTTTAGGATCTGAACAAACTAAAGAACAACTAACAAGTGAAATAGAAAACTTCTTCACAATTTTCCAAAAACCTTCAATTTCAAGAATGAAATCTTCAAGTTGGAAAGCTTCAAGTTCAATAACATAATACACACGCAGCTGTTTCATAAATTTGAGAACTTTGAACAAAATAATGAAGGAATAACCAAATATAAATTAATTCTTAGAGTTTAAGAAAAATAAATCCCCTGAGTTGTTCTTGGTTCACAGCGTTGTTACAACTTACCCCCAACTCGCAGCGGCGGGTTAACACAATTACAAATCTCAGGTCATAATATTTCAAAGATATAAAACGAGTTCGTATACCCACGAATGAACGTTCAAACAATAAAATTCAAAAGCTTACAATTGGTTTAAAATCACACATATTGCTTTCGGTCCGTATTTGTATTTTTAAAAAGGGCAAATCCCCGTAACATGTACCATAATTGGCTCATAAAAGGGTTTATTCAAATATAAGGTCCGGGTTTGAATGGCGACGGACATGAATAGTATATTTGGGTACATTAAAGGAATTAAAGAACGAATTGCTGACCACTAAATGAGACAGTAACGCTGAATTATGAGGAAGCGGTGTACCTTATGAGTTTTTATTGGTATCGTTTGCCCTTCTGAGTACTTAGGAGTATAATACCCACCGCGACATACCTATTCAAGATAACAGTAAATTTTAGTGTAGGATTTTTGATAATCTGTTGAAGATTAAATTGAACTACCTATGATATGGCGCCCCTCACCGAAGATATTGCAGTCGACCGCACATCAGTGATATAATAGTACATTATGGTACAAGTGCGTAATGTTGGTGATTACTGCTGAGGCGCCATTGAGACCCGAGCCTTTAGGTGAGGGTCTTAAGAGAGCCGAGGACGGTAATCATCAATACACACGTGTATCATACGACGTTTTTCAACACACTTGTGAATAAAATAATACTAAAAAATCATTTTCAACAGTGAAAACGAGTTGTGAAATTTTTTCGCAATGGTGGCGGGGTAAATTAATCAGTTTTCCTATGCGCGCTCTAACTATCTAACAATGGCGATTGGCTATAGACTAAAACAATGAGGTTACTTTCTTTTTTTTAGCTTTTCGCGGATAGCGTACTAGCCACGTACAAAATGGGGAATTTCAAGTTTTCTTTATTGCAGAGAAACAAAAGTTATATTTGAGGGCAAGTTTTATTTATTAAACACGTACAAGTTGAAATTATCTAGTTGAATACGAAGTTGCATGAAATGAGCAAGCAATATGTTAGGTTCTAGCATTTTGCTGAATTGTTTGACTAGAAGATAGCTTCTTTGCCACATTTTATGTATTTAATGGATATCATGGAAATAGTAATTACTACCCATATCATGTAATGGATATAGTAAGTACTACTTCCATGACAGGAATAGAAAGGGATTAATGTCGAATGGAACACTTTTAATTGATTAACAGTGTTACATTTTATTATATCGAAAATACTTGAATTATAACTGGATTAGAATTAATGACTTATTTTATTAATTTTCCATGGATTGATTTGTGACACTTTTAAAATTAGGTTAATTTAAAAGTATTTAAAATGAAGGCAGGAAACCATTAAAAAAAAAACTATAACTCACTTGTGAATAATAGCAATGAAAAAGTCACAGTTTGATAACAGGTATCATTATGTGCCTAATTGCGGTGAAATTAGAGCCACTTTATGAGCAAGTGTGTTGAAAAATAAATAATAGTTTAAGAAAACTAAAAAACATGCTTTAGTAGAAAACCAAACTAAAAAGTAGAAAATAATTTTCAATACATTTAAAAAAGCGTGGGGTGATGTCAATAAAATTGTAAAGCCGCCACACTCTTGGTGTTTGCCACAAACATGGCAGACGACGAGCTTCTTGTGGCAGCGATTACTTTCAGGTTAACCTCCTCAGACCGAGCATCCCTCTCTTGGCATAATTATTTTCGCCATAATGTTGTTTGACATAACGTTTTCGTATAACTTTTATTAGCATAATACTGTGGAATAATAATACTTTAGCATAATGCAAAGGTTAGCATAACTGTCTTTGGTATAAGTTGTTTTGGTATAATTTAGAGTTGCATAAATTTTTGGCATAATATTTATTCATCGTAATAATTAGATGTTGTTTTATGTTGATCTGTGTGTTGTTTTGTTAGTTAGTAGTCAATTTCCCCACGGTTTGTTCGGTGAGTTTGGAGTTCGGTGGGTTCGGGAGGCCGTGGTGGGAGAGGAGTGCCGGTATGGCGGTGCGCCGGTCTCCCTGCCTACCACGGCCTGGACGGGGTCGCCACCTTCTGATGGCGGACGTGGTGTGACCACAGGGGAGGAGTGTCGGTATAGCGTTGGCTGGTCTCCTGCGGCCGAAAAGTGGTTGGCAGCGGAGCCACTGTCCCGAACAGTCACAGGGGTACCAAGGGTGCCATACACGGAGTCACCTGGCGCCCATGTGCTGGTTTGGTCCCTGGGGTGGTCAGCGGCGTGCAAAGTATTCTGGTGCGCCGGTGATGGGGGCTACTCCCCAGAGGAGGGTCCGGTGACGGACTGCCGCTGCGGATTCGCGGATGAATGCTAATGTTTGCTCATCATAAGTGGCACAGGGGACACCGTGGAGTTTTAGTGGGTAGGGGTACTACTTAACTGAACTATCTCCCTGTGGTAGCACAGTTTGCATGAGCATTTCTCCAAGCAAAAAAAAAAGTTATGGTCTCAATTGGATTAGGTTAAGGTGCTGCGGGAGTGGCCCTTGGGCCACCCTTGAGCCGCGAACATGTTTGTTTTATTCCAAATAACATTATGTGTAAATAACATTATGTGTAAATATCATTATGCGTTTATAACATTATGCTTTATAACATTATCATATCAGCTGAAAGACGTCCACTGCTGGATATAGGCCTCACCAAAGCGTCACCACATTGACCGATCCCGTGCGTCTCGCAACCAGCGGATCCCCGCAACCTTCACCAGGTCATCGGTCCACCTGGTGGGAGGCCTTCCAACGCAACGTCTCCCGGTTCGCGGTCGCCACTCCAGAACTTTTCTGCCCCATCGGCATTCCGTTCTGCGAACAATGTGCCTTGCCCACTGCCACTTAAGTTTGGCAATTCTTCGGGGTATGCCAGTATATCAGGTTTACTCTTGCGGATCTCTACATTTCTGATTCATGATAAAAACGCCGAGCATAGTCCTCTCCATTGCCCTGAGTGACTGTAAGCTTTCTAGCTTTCTTTTCTGATAAGGCCCATTGTAAGCGACCACGTCTCAGAGCCATATGTCATCACTGGCTTGACATACTGGCCATGTTACACCCACTCCTATCAAGGTCGGAGACTCTACACTCGAAGTTGTGGGCGACTATGTCCACCTGGGACAAACGATCAAATTGGGTAGGGCCAACTTCGAGAAAGAGGTCCACCGTCGAATCCGACTCGGCTGGGCAGCGTTCGGGAAGTTGCGCGGTATCTTCTCGTCCAACTTACCACAGTGTCTCAAGACGAAAGTCTATAAAATTATGCTTCATTATAATTATGAAACAGTATTTATGGCAATAAACATTATGGTAAAACATTTATGCCTAATAATGTTATGCGTAATGATCATTATGCTGAATTTCGTTATGCCAATGTAAATTATGCCAATATGTTTTATGCTTATCATTAGTAAACCCCTCAGACTAATTAGACATTTTTCCTTACAATTTAGCTTAGGATACACAAAATGTCACGATTTATAAATTTGACCACCACTATTAACTCCGTCCGCCGCCCGCAAGCTCGCTCGTACCAGTAGTAACTGAACAAACGTTTGGATACATCGCAGACACGTTTGTCAAACACCCTTTGATTTGTGCATAAAAACCGGCACCGATGCCGAACACGGGCAAACACAAACAAAAATAGGCAAACACCCATCCACATGTACGTGTTAGTTGTTTTGAGTTTGCTGTTTGCCATTGTTCGCCAAGCGTGTGGAGCCGGCTTTATAACATTTTATTGGCAGGTGTTGGTAAAAGTATCAATTTTGAAAATGTCTTAAAAAGCACCCCAGGCTCTTTACAATTTTTTTTTGTTATGTTATTTTCTACTTTTTAGTTTGGTTTTCTATTAAAGCGTGCTTTTTTGTTTTTTCTTACTATTATTTATTTTATACTTTTTAGTTCAATCACTAATCCTGAATATCCTGTTATGGATAATGGGTCGGGATGGTTGGTCGTTAAAAACTGTGCAAAGTTTCAAACTAATCCGACGTTTTGAAGGGGGTGAAAATCACGTTCAAAGATTTCGTTACATATATTCATAGATACATACATACCAAGCTAATAAAATCGAGTTAAAAAAACAAATAATTCTGCCTTTTTTCAACTATCTTGAGGTTATAGCTGTCTTACGGGATGCAGCCAAATCCCAGAATTTTACATGGAGGTAAAGTATTCCGAAGCAAGTCTGATGGAGGTATGTAATTGATGAAAAAAAGACAATGTTGTCTTTATTCAATTCAGGCCAGTTCAAGGTCAAAGTGTTACTGCTGATATGCAGTCGACTGTAAAAATGCTTAAAATGCCAAGAATTAAATTATTTTCTAGTCACAAAAATGATCAATATTGGTGTCCTCACTCAAAACATTATACATTAAAAATGTAAAGAGTCCACTTCGAGCGTAATATATATCTCACTGCCTTTAGTAAATTTACTCGATGTTGCGGTCTCTCTAAAAAGAACCGACCTCATTTGGGACCCACTGTAAATGTCTGCTGGTCGTCTTGATCAGATGTGAAGGAGCTAAGGGAATTCTTATGGATTGTATCGGTACCACTTCTGGGCGACTATAGACTAGTCTAGAATTACTATTTTAGGAAAATGTTAGAACTATCTTATTTAAATACTAGATGTGTCCGCGGGTTCGCTCCCGTCAACTGCCTACCCTACCCTACCTTATTTACCTATCCTACCTACCTACCCAATATACCTACCTACATACCTACCTACCTACCTACCATACCTACTTACATACCTACCTACAGACCTACCTACCTACATACCTAACGTATCTACCAGTTTTTTTTCAAGAGTTTGTTTGCCAAGGAGGCAAAATCTTAAGGTTACACTAGTCGACGGCACGAACTCTTTTGTGCGCGGGGTTAAAATGTGTGCTACCATCCGACAACTCGTGGGAAAGAGATTCTGTGATGAGCAGTAAAAAGCTAGTTCGCGTACGAATTAGCACTTTTGCAAGTTTGTAGCGAAATGGATGATGATTTAGAACGAAAACGAGCGCGCGTAATTTTATAAACAAACCTTTGGGAGGTCAGATATCATATATTTATATATATATATTTTTTTTTTTTTTTCAGAATATATTTTTTTGCATTGTTGAACTACTAACCTATCCCTGTATGGTGGCCGTTTCGCAATTTTCCTTCTTCTTATGGTATTTATTGCCGCCCAAAGATGCGTTAAAATTAGTGTTGAAATATAGAACTTTCGACGCTCATATCTTTCAAACATTTTTTGTTTTTTTTACTTTTTGTTTCCATACAGGGCTAGATAATGATGAGACAAATTGATATCATTTTTATTTTGAACGTACATCGTCAAACAGTGGAGTAATCCCTAGACTACGTTTGTATGGAAGAATTATCGACTAGTGTAACCTTAACACTGCCTCTCAGAAAATGACGTCAAATGCACAACGACATCTATTGTATATGGAACTGAACTCTCCGAGTATCCAAATTGCGTATGTTGTGATATGTTACTCCACGAATACTTTAAATTCATCTAACTTTTGATAGAGTGAACCAATTGCAATGAAGCAAAAACTAAGTAATACTTCAAGTACCTAACGCTCATTTTAATGTATAAAAGTTATCTACTTTGGTTTCGTACATTTTACGTGATGGGTGCACAACTTAATATCCAAATTTACTAAAATGCTGGAAATGGGTTCTGTTGTTTGGGTCCTTTAACACCCTGGCCCTGGTCTTGTGCCGCATGTCCTGTTGTCTGTTCACCTGAGGACCTTATGACTGCGTCAGCGGAGGGCGTTGCCGTGGCTGAATCCTGGGCCAGGCAAGGCATTTAACTAAAAAGAGTGTTTGTCATCGACACGCTAAGAAGAAGAACACCCTGGCTATTTTTTTTTGAAATTTTTCGATGTACAAAAATGACTTCTCTTCAGATTTATTAAATGTATTGATTTACTGCATCTGAAAACGTGATGTCGATAAGAAGACTAGTGTCAGTCTAGACAAGTGACAGTCTATCAATGAAAGCTTCGCGATTGCGATTATTACAAGCTTTTATTTAACTTGCAATGTATGTATGTATGTAAGTGTGTTTAGGTCAAATCATGCAACTGCAGTTATCCTCCACCTATTAAGATGAAATTTTGCATACACGATTAGTTTGGATGACAATGTTTGGTTAGCTAAGTGACGTCATTCTAAAGCCAATTTAGCGGACGGCCCAAGATGGCGAACTAGTTTTTTTTTGCGCACTGCCATGATATGGGTATCAAATGAAAGGGTTTTGCTGAGAAGAATACATAAAGCTTGATTTAAAAAAGATTTTTAGTGAATAATTTATTTTAATGTCAAAATAATGTATGGGGTTGCCAAGTGTTTCAAAATGTCACGATAATAATTCCTTTAAGCTTCCTTTTCGCTATCGGCGATGATCGTTTCTCGTATGATCTTCTGTCATCACCAACGTGGAGATGGATGTGGAGTTTAAAGCTGATGTTACTACTAATTTAATTTCAGTATACTATCATTTTGTCAATTTAGTTGAAAGAAAAGTTGAGAAAAATTACGGCAAAAGAAAAGATGGTGGTGTTTGAGCATTCATCGTAATAAAACAAAGTAAATATACCTAGCTCGCTTGCCTGGCTTCGCTTGCTGTCGGTGAATGAATGATCGGCGATCGTGTGGGCACGCGCATGCAAGTACAAGCGAATTCCCTTCGATGCGTGCCTGAAAACCGACAAGTAAGCAATCGCCGTGATTGATGTATATACCAATCATCGATTAAAGACGATGATTGGTGACTACAAGCGAGTACGCCCTCCAGATGATCGTTCTCGCATGTAATTATTGATGAATCGTCGATTGTGAAGAGGTGCCATTACATTTTGGCTTTTGGATAATCGCCATCATTGTATGAATGACCCTTTGTTTAGAGCCTCTTGGTTTTTAGCCGACTACGGCGAAGCAAAAGTAAGAATTATGTTTTTGACCGATTTGTGTGTATGTATGTTCATCTGTTCTAAACTAGTTATCATAATTTGAATAGGTTTATTTCTATCTGCGTTCGAGCTTGCCACCCCGGTGTCATCTGCCACCTTCCTTTATTCCCATCTGCCACCGGGGTGGTGGATGGCACTAACTAGTGGCATTTGCCACCCCGGTGGTCAATGGCACTTATTTAGTGTAATCTACCACCTGCATAAGTATAGTCGGGTGGTCGATTCTCATGACCGTAAAACGGGGTGTATAGAAATTGCGGGATGAATAGAAAACTATCAAGAAAATTTTCAAGATTCATCGCCCTCTAAGGGAAACGAAGTCAAGAACAAATTTTATTTTTCGTCCCTATGCATCATGTGTGATATCATTGAACAGGGATTTTAAAATGAACGTAGGGAAAGTACATTATATTTTTGTCAAGCGTACTATTTGTGAGACATATTCCGTCAAATTTATGAAAACAATTTTTTTACTCGACTACGGCGTCGCAAATTAACCGGAAAATTAATTTCAAATAATAAAGTTACTTTCAGTTCCCTGCTGACTTTTATTTGTCTTGGCTCTTTTATTCCGATTGGCCCTCGCAGCTTACAATAGTTGGTTTCTTATAGTGTGACAAACTAAACCACTATAAAATGTTGCAAGGAAAACGAAGTAATTAATTCAACTCCGTATCAAAAGTCATTCATTCTAAGCCTACATGGAACTAAACGGTCGGTAAACGATTCAATTGCCCATGTTAGTTACATTATAATAGTATACGATTTGTCGCCTTTGAACATTAATACCCTTACCGGTTTCTGTGACTTGTATGGCAAGTAAAGCACATAATTTATTGCCGTATTTGTATACACTAGAAACACGCCCCGGCGTCGCTTGGCTGGCGGAAATATTGCGTTTCAAACCACAAGGTAAAGAGCGAAATAGTAAACAGAATGTCATGAGAGAAAGCGTTGTGTGCACTTGCTTTACGTTCGCAAACATTTGTGAATTTTGGAACCAACTTCTATGTGCTTTTGGGGTTAAAGTTTTTCAATAAATTGAAAAGAACCTGTTTTCCATGCGTAGAAAAGAACACATCTCTCAGTTTTGTATAGAGCTATCAAATTCCACGAAGATGAGTTTTGGCGTCTTTTTGTTATTTGCTGAGTCTGTATGCCAACGTATAGAAAAGCTACGTTTGCTACTGAAATTTATAGAAGAATATTAAAGCACTCTTCGAATAAGTTCCTTGTCTAAAGTTACTCCCGACATTTATGAACTTAAAATGTCAGATTTAAATAAAAGTTTAAATCAACTATGATTTTGTTCTGTTTCAAATATAAAAAAGCAATTATCCAGTTGGATGAGTAGGATAATTGAAAAGTTAAAAAGTATTTGCGGCTCCATTTCACTAGAGTGCCGTTTAGTAGGTTTAAAGCTACTTTTATTCACATTTCAAGATCAGCTGATTTTTATTTATGTTTAAGGTTGAAGTTTCTTTTAAGTCTTGAAGTTTTTTGCACTATTATTTTAATGTGTATTGTTGTTGGTAGTTTTTATGTAATGTTTTAGATAAACTCATTTATTAGATTTCCTTAACGCAGAACTTTTCTAGATTGATTGAAGTTTAATAAAAATAACTTAAACTTTATAATGGAACACGAACAAGGTATAGCACAGACCATTTTTTTTACGTTCAGCTGATTTGCTTTATCATATTATGTAGGTGGCTTGTTCTACAGGAACCGTCAATTTATCTGAGATGAAAATAGTCTATGGCAACCAGCGAAAATGCAGTTTCCATGCTTTTAGTCTCATTAGATAAGACTGATCGTTGTCAACAGTTACACAACTACACAATTAATTTATAGTACATTACTGCAGCGGCCAGCAAAAGTGGCATTGATGGACGAACGTGTAAAGTCTTAAGTCCATCAATGCCTAGTTGTGGCCAAGGTTTACATAGTAGTTTTCTCAAATAATGTGCGAAAATTAAAACTATGTAGTACCTAGAACTCATTTTGTCAAGTACAATTACTTTTCAAAATCAGTGACCAACAAAGAACAACAATATTTTTTCCCGCGTTAAAGTGTTCATTTGTTTTTTTTTTTTTTTAATAAACAGCTTTCTATTTGCAAGCCAGTTCGAAATTTAACTAAAAACTTTGATAAGTTACCTCCTTGGTTGCCATGTTTCGGAGTTAAAGATCGTTCCATTTTTAAATTACACAACAGATACGAGTTCACTAATTTTAATTAATATGGCCGCTAAACCACAACAGATATGGATTTGCATACAACTTCTGCCGGCCGCTGCTCGCATGTTTTGGCCAGTACAGCAATTAAATTTATCTCGAAGAAGGTTGTCAAAATAATGCTCAAATTTTCAAGCATGTTTGAGACAATATATTTATTAAGTAAACTGAAATGTCGTCTAATACAATTGAATTAAAAAATGAAGAAGAGTGATAACCCCAAATGAATTGCCATAAAAGCAAAAAAATATATTAAGACTTATAGAAAAGACGAATATAAAAAGACCGCAGTTCATGAAAAAATAATAGAAAAGCGGAAAACTAACCAATTAACCTCAACTAACATAATAATTCCCTTAACGTACAATTTAGCAAAAATATTCCCATATAATTGATAGTAAGAGTAAGCTCCTCTAAGGGGGAGAACGGGCAAAACCGACCACAAGTATGATGTATTACTCGGTCGCCATCGTTTTTGTTTGCAAAAATAGCGCTAGGAACGACAAATTGTTTATTTTTCCTTCCTCTGCTAAAATATTGGCAAGTTTAATAAGGTACAATAAAATTAAATATTTATATGTCGCATCAAGGCTGGCCGATAGATGCAAAACATCGGGAAGTCAGGAGCTTAGGTCGCTTAGGTTAAGACATCGTGTGTGGGCAGGTAGGTGGGTCAATCGTGAAAATGAAATCGCACAAATTATTCGATATACTGAGTATATTCAAATAGACACAAGTTACATTCTTGCTTACTAATATTACGGATTGACACTGTTTCTACGACGTCTTAGCTCTACGGCTGTCAGTACTCAACTGCCGTATTCCCCACCACGAGTGCTTATAAAAAGCGTGTCAATGCGAAGTTGCTCTTGATTGCCGCTAGGGGCGTGCGTCCGTACTATTGACTAAACCCGACATATAAGATTAACTGTTTTCAAACAGCGAAGTCGACTCTCTCAGCCCAAGCTCACTGATTTCAAAGAAAGCTTCAGCAGTAAAGCCAAATATCTTAAAGTGGATTCCAGTACTAACAGAGAGGCAAACTGGACTCGAATAAAGCAGTTGATACTCTAAGGATGGACAGAACTCCAATATCAGGACACTGATCGTCCGAAGAAAGGCGTAGATTACTGACGAAACAAGAACGGCGATCAAGGAGAGATAGCAACTCAAAAATATTCCCGTATAATTGATAATAATAGTAAGAGGGGGGAAACGGGCAAAACGGACCACAAGTATGATTTATTACTCAGTTGCCATCGTTCTTGTTTGCACAAGCAGCGCTGGGAACGACAAATTGTTTTATTTTCCTTTCTGTTCTGATTGTTTATTGGCTAACTTAATAACGTATAGTTAAATGAAATTATGTCTGTGGATTGAGTGTTTTGGCATTTTTCCACTAAGTTCCGAAATAATAAAAAAAATCACGCAACCCAAACACTGACAGAAAAGGGACCTATGTCCCAGCAGTGGGAATATTATAGGCTAATTATGTTATGCCATGTGATGCTTACCTTTAATGTGTTGTTTTCATGTTTTTGTTTTTTATTTCGATATTATGCCTTAACATCGATTTTAGTAACAATATTGCTAGTAACAATAATAACAACAACAAGTAACAAGGTAAGCTCCTTACCTACCACAAGTACGTAAAAACATATTACATACTTCAAACACCATCGCTCTTGTTCTCGAGTAGCGTTGCGAATACAGAGCACAGAACGCCGTCATGCGTGCATTGACTAGAGATGCCATTGCTGATTATATTTTAATTTGAATTTGATTTTGCTCAAACAGTGGTTGTCTTCGCCGTAGTCGGAATAGGATAATTGACTAAGCCCTTACTATAAAAAGTGTGCAGGAATCACTACGTTTTTAAAAAATGGTACTAATATAATAGGATTCGTGAAAATATCTAGTCAAATACCGTATTGTCAAGGACAATCAATTTCGATGAATAACATTGACACTCACTAACACGCTTGGTTTGTATGCGTAGTTTTGACAATACCGTATCCACCAGTGCCCACTGTGTCGAATCATAGCTCTGTGGTAGCGAACGACAAATTATTTCATTTCCCTTCCACGGCTGACGTAATGGGGCTATTGTTTGACACCGAACGTGTAGGCATGGCCTTATTTTTTCGGCTAACTTTCTTCAGTGTTCGGGCCATCTGTTGTTATCTCGAATATGTTTCGGAATTAAGTTTCTGAAGCACTTTTAGTGCTTGAGTAATTTTTCTGAAAGAATAAGCAGCTGAATTTATGGTTGTAGGATATTGTTGGAATTCTTTATTAAGTGTCAGTCATTTAGGATAAAAGTATACTGCTAGATTAAGCTTTTGAATTTAGCAGTCAAAATATATGATTGAACCGATTGCGATGGAACACGTCTACAAGTTGTTTTCAAGAGTCATCACGAATCGTCTCGCGCGCAGGTTTGACGACTTCCAGCCTCCCGAACAAGCTGGATTCCGAAAAGGCTTTAGCACCGTAGATCACATACATACGCTGCGGCGGGTTATACAGAAGACCGAAGAGTACAACCTGCCTCTCTGTTTAGCGTTTGTGGACTACGAGAAAGCCTTCGATTCGATCGAGACTTGGGCTGTACTGCAGGCTCTCCAACGGTGCCAGATCGACTACCGGTACATTGAGGTGTTGAAGTGTCTGTACAGAAACGCCACCATGTCAGTCCGTCTTCAGGATCAGACCTCGGAACCAGTCCTTCTCCAGCGTGGCGTGAGACAGGGAGACGTCATTTGTCCGAAACTGTTCACTGCTGCGCTGGAGGATGTATTCAAGGTTCTGGACTGGAGCGGCCTAGGCATCAACGTTAATGGCGAGTACATCACTCACCTTCGGTTTGCCGACGACATAGTGGTCATGGCTGAGACCATCGAGAGCCTCAGTACAATGCTCGATGACCTCAGTAGAGCTTCCGAAAGAGTGGGTCTGAAAATGAGCATGGACAAAACCAAGGTGATGTTGAATGCCCATGTTACACCCATTCCTATCAAGGTTGGAGACTCTACACTCGAAGTTGTGGACAACTATGTCTACCTGGGACAAACGATCCAGTTGGGTAGGGCCAATTTCGAGAAAGAGGTCAACCGTCGAATCCGACTCGGCTGGGCAGCGTTCGGGAAGTTGCGCGGTGTCTTCTCGTCCAATTTACCACAGTGTCTCAAGACAAAAATCTATGACCAGTGTGTGTTGCCAGTGATGACATATGGCTCTGAGACGTGGTCGCTAACAATGGGCCTTATCAGAAAGCTTACAGTCACTCAAAGGGCAATGGAGAGGGCTATGCTCGGCGTTTCCTTGCGTGATCGAATCAGAAATGTTGAGATCCGTAAGAGAACCAGGGTTACCGACATAGCCCGAAGAATTGCCAAACTTAAGTGGCAGTGGGCAGGGCACATTACTCGCAGAACGGATGGCCGATGGGGCAGAAAGGTTCTGGAGTGGCGACCGCGAACCGGAAGACGTTGCGTTGGAAGGCCTCCTCTAAGGTGGACCGATGACCTGGTGAAGGTTGCAGGAATCCGCTGGTTGCGGGACGCACGGGACCGGTCAATGTGGCGACGCTTGGGGGAGGCCTATGTCCAGCAGTGGACGTCTTTCGGCTGATATGATGATGATGATGATGATGAATCTTTGTTGTTTACTTAGGTTCGTATTTGTCATGTTTCAAGTTTATTAACCCAAGTAAGATTCTTCAAAAAAGCTTTAACACCCCAAAATCGTCTTTTGTTATTATTATTTTTTGAAACAAGCCCTGTTTAAATAAATAATAATAACAACCCTTATTATTACTCATGTAGGTTTGTATTCGTGCCAAGTTTCAAGTTTATTGACCCAAGAAATCAGAATCTTCCATACAAACTTCAACACCCCCTAAATCATCATTTGGAGTTATTTTCAAAAAACTAATAATGACAACCTTTATCGTTTACTTAGATTACTATTTGTACCAAGTTTCATGAATTTTGGCCTAAGGGGTTAGATTTTTCATACAAACTTTCAATCCCCTTAGGGATGAAATTTCCAAAAATCGTTTCATAGTGCTCACATACGTCACTTGAGGAACCTGCCTGCGAAATTTCATGCTTCTAAGCCCAGCGGTTTTGACTGAACGATCAAAGCACAGCGCATTGATCGTTCAGTCAGTCAGCCAGTTTCTTCTTTTATATGAATAGATGAACCATGTAAAAATATACAAAAATAAAATCATAATATCCTTAATAAAAATGACTACTAAATTAATAATGTTTACGCTCGAAGTCGAGTCGAGTCGTTGGCAGTACCGGTCCGTACGGCGCATACTCGCAGGGTAGTCTATTTTGTTGTGTTAGTATAGTAAGTATTGGTACATTCGATGTTATGTAATCTAAAGTCAAACTAGATTCGATTGTCAAGCAAGTTCCGCTACCCGACATATGGCGATGATTCTTAGTGGTCGCAATTAAATTATACTTAAGGGTACACTAGTCGACGGCACGAACTAGGTATTTTGTGCGCGGGGTTAAAATGCATTTTATATCAACCGTCAACACGTGCGGAAGAGATAGATGCTGTGGTGAGCAGTTGGAAGCTAGTTCGCGTACGAATACACACTTTTGCAATTTTGTAGCGAAACGGATAATGATTTAGGACGAAACCGAGCGCGCGAAATTTTATAAACAGACCTTTGGCAGTCTAGATATCATGAAAAAACGAATTAATCTATCTGTTCAAAATAAAATTATATGCATTGTTGAACTACTAATCTATTCCTGTGTGGAGGTCGTTTTGAAATTCTCCGTCTTCTTATGGTATTTATTTGCGCCCAAAAATGCGTTAAAATTAGTGTCGAAATGTGGAACTTTCGACGCTCATAACTTTCTAATATTTCATTATTTTACTTTTTCGTTTCTATACAGGGCTAGATAATGATGAGACAAATTGATATCACTTTTTATTTTGAACATACATCGTCAAACAGTGGAGTAATCCCTAGACTACGTTTGTATGGAAGAATTTTCGACTAGTGTAACCTTAATCGCGTTTGAAGTAAGGTTAAATTCGCGTCATATCGCATGTTCCTGCTTTTATCCCATGTTACATGGGGTCAGCGCAACACCTTTTCTTCTTCCATACCGTTCATATTTATTTTTCATAAATCAAACCAATTTGAAATTATGTACGAATTTAATTGTACTCATGGCTGGCGGGCCTCTTTATAATATCATAGTATAGAAATATTTAATTACTTTTTTTTGTCGATATCTCTCTATAAAGTCAATATCCGACCCAACTACATCACTAATTCAGTAGCGAAAAACTTTCGAGAGTGATATAGTGAATACATATTTTTTTTTTCAAATTTCGAAAGAGAAAGAAACAAGGAGCGTGCTTGTGATTAGAGCCATTCGCCGTGGCTCTAACACGGGGTCGTATCCTTTCGCAATTGACGTTCTTCATACACATTATTTGTTGCAGCTTATATACGTTGGTTGTTTGTTCCTATCATTAAATAATTTGATTTTACTTTTTGGTATTTCAGTAGATTGTTTGAAAATACTCGTACAAAAATATTTCTTTTCGGTTTGTAAATAACCTTGCAATTTTAGGTTTTTCTTCTCATTTTTTTGTTTTGTTTACCAAACGAACGTAATTTTGTGAGTCAACTGAAATTCGGTTAGGCTGCCAGACGGACGGACGTAATTTCAGTTGCTAGTCTACGTTTGTACGGGGCGCTGACGCTTGCCTTGCTCCCCTCCCTCACCTCAAGCGCAATTTGGTTGCAATAATGTGTGTGAGAGACAGAGGAGGCCTGTGTCCCAGCAGTGGGAACATTAATAGGCTGATGATGTGATGTGTGTGTGTGTGATGTGTGTGAGTCAGCAGAGAACTCATTTTGAGTCGCCGTGAGACACAAACAGGACTTTAGTATGAAACCGAATGCAGCGTAAATTCCGCCACGCATTTTACGCTACTCACAACTCACAAAACTGCGTTCACTTCGCCTCAACCTAAATGGTTAGTTGATTGTTAATAAGTACTTATTTGTAAATAATATACAGTTCTAACTGTTCTATTTTTTAGTTTTATACTGCTGTGATTGGTAGTACCTACCTAGTAGCACAAAATCTGCGGCGCGCCGCTGCCGTTTACTTACTTTGTGCTAGTAGGTAAGTCGTATTTACGTTAGTTGTTTGTTCGTGTGGTTGCTGGTTCCGATCATTGAAAATTTGATTTTACTTTTTGGTAATTGAGTGGGCCGTTATCCACCACGCGGGCCCAGTGCGGGTTGTTGGATGTCACATGTCTTCGAATTATTGGTTCTAGGACATGCCGGTTTCCTTACGATGTTTTCCTTCACCGTTTTGAGAGCAGTGGTGATAAAATAATTTTCAACACACTTGCTCATAAAGTGGCTCTAATTTCACCGCAATTAAGCATATAATGATACCTGTAATCAAACTGTGACTTTTTCATTGCTATTATTCACAAGTGAGTTATAGTATTTTTTTTAATGGTTTCCTGCCTTCATTTTAAATACTTTTAAATTAAACTAATTTTAAAAGTGTCACAAACTAATCCAATGAAAATTAATAAAATAAGTCATTAATTCTAATCCAGTTAAAATTGAAGTATTTTCAGTATAATAAAATGTAACACTGTTAATCAATTAAAAGTGTCCCATTCGAGATTAATCCCTTTCTATTCCTGTCATGGAAGTAGTACTTACTATATCCATAACATGATATGGGTAGTAATTACTATTGCCATGATATCCATTAAATACATAAAATGTGGCATAGCTTCTAGTCAAACAATTCAGCAAAATGCTAGAACCTAACATATTGCTTGCTCATTTCATGCAACTTCGTATTCAACTAGATAATTTCAATTTGTACGTGTTTGATAAATAAAACTTGCCCTGAAATATAACTTTTGTTTCTCTGCAATAAAGAAAACATGAAATTCCCTATTTTGTACGTGGCTAAAACGCTATCCGCGAAAAGCTAAAAAAAAAGTAACCTCATTGTTTTAGTCTATGGCCGATCGCCATTGTTAGATGCGTGCTCATAGGATAACTGATTAATTTACCCCGCCATTGCGAAAAAAAATTCACAACTCGTTTTCACTATTGAAAATGATTTTTTTGTATTATTTTCTTCACAAGTGTGTTGAAAAACGTCGTATGATACACGTGTGTATTGATGATTACCGTCCTCGGCTCTGTTAAGACCCTCACCTAAAGGCTCGGGTCTCAATGGCGCCTCAGCGGTAATCACCAACATTACGCACTTGTACCATAATGTACTATTACACAATGTAAAGCGCCTGCCTGGGCTCGAACCCACGACCAACAACTTGTAAGTCGCGGCCCATACCCCTGCGCCACCACTGCTCTACCACTGCTCTGTGACGCTGGTTATCAATCTTTATTACTAACGCTTGCCTCTACACGCAGTGGTACTCAAATACTTAGAAAATATTATTCTAACTTCACTTGTGAAGTTGGATTTTATTACTCCTTCTTCAATTACCATCGTCCTATGTGGGCCCAATTTTAGACGTGAGGCGCTAAAACCGTTCCAATGTTCATGTAACAACAAAAAGCCCTCTTCTTAGTCCGCATTATTGTGCAACTACGGAACCCTATAACTGCGCACGGCCCGACACGCACTTAGCCGGTTTTCTTTTCTAATTAGAGCTAGGTTAGGTTAGGTTAAAACGGGCTGTAATTAGAGCTATTATTTGATTACAAATCATGCAGGCAAGGACTTTCTTCGTAAATTATGCAAATAAACAACATTTGCCAGCAAAATAAAATACTATTTCCGACCTAAATAATACTGTCTTCAGGAATACAAAAATAATTAACAAATATCTATGTTGAATCTGACCATTAATAAGGAAAATAAGTTCTGTCAATAAATTATTATTTTTCCTGTTGACTTTAGCTAGAATCGTTTTAACTTTATTATTCCATCAAAATCATCTCGTATGGTGGTATTCTTATAATAATTTCGTTATAATACGTACAGGTTATATTTATTCATGAAATCTCTATAAGACATTAATTGGCAAACGTTGCCAAAAGGCATCGTGTTACGTTTGCCAATAATAATAATACCGGCGATAGGAAATCTAATGCCTGCCGGGTATAACGGATATTTTGCTACACGTCAATAAATTTTATGTTCCATCGTGAACATTCCGATTTCCGATATCAAAGAAAATTTTAGGGAGGCTGTACAACCGATATAACACAAAGCCTTTACAATAAAGTCTTGAAGCCTACCCCATGCCAGTGAAGGCTTTCATCAGAAAGCAACGAACCAGTTCGTTTTAAGCTTATTGCTTCAGATTTGAAATTGGGACAATATGGCGCTCAAAAGTTTGTCAAGAAATTTTAAAGGGCTTCGGACGGGATATTGATTCTGTACCAGTTTTGTAATCAACGATCTGTAATTAAATGGCATGAAATTTTGAGGCTTTTGTTAGTTTGTTTGTTTGTAATTTAATTTTCTTGATTGTTTGAAATCTTAGCTTTGAGTTTACTGGATGAGAAATCGCGGAAAGGCGGAAATTGTGTAAAGAGTTATGTAACTACTAGATTTTCAAGAATTTGGTTATGAACACAAAACTTAGGACTGTTTTCGTTTCTTCTAAATTTGGCGTTCAAATTAATTTTATTATTTACGTAAACGTAAACACACTCTAGCCTACTTGACCTTGAAATGTGGGCCATATAAATTATGTATTAAAGGTATTAAAATTAGTTATACTATTTACGTTTGTGTAATAAACACACTTTAACCAACGTGACCTTGAAATGTGGGTCACATAAGTTGTGACTAATAATATTCATGGATGCAACTTGTTAGTAAATATTTTCCCGGAGCTGCATAGCTTATTTGGACTTGTTTGAATAATGTACCAAACATTCATTCGGATTTACTAAGCCATATTCTCTTGACAATGTTTAGGTAGGTAGGTGAATAGGTTATTTTTAGGCAAGCGTGCTTCACCGTCGACCACATTATAGCTTACCATCAGGTGAGGTAGTGGACAAGCGCTAGCCTATAGACTATAAAAAGAATTGTATTTATAATGAAACTACAAATGTTTTTCAATGTTTACTTAACCATACACTGACTTTTATATTGGTACTCCTTTGGACAATGAAAGTACTCATGAACAAAAATAGTAGATTAGTAGCCAAGGGCTGTAAGGCATCAATTGCAGCCCGAGATATTTTCGAACTATAGGTATAGTTCGAGGGTGCAATTGGTACTTACACCCGAGCTAACTATTCTGCTTTACATCTCGATTGTGAGGTAAGTAGAAAAAAACCGGCATTACAAGAATAAAATGGATGACTATTATACTCACACGAAGACAAGGCTGAATAGCAAGAGAGGTCGCTACCTCTTTGGTCATTGGGCTGAATGCGTGATGTCTATTGCCAGTATGATGGTTAGATGTACGCGAACTTTTTGAAAGAAAGAAGTATTTTTTTTTATTACTTACCGCCCTAGGGCGTTTCTAGCTACATTATTACCCTAGAGCGTTAATTAGTCACCTACAAGCCCCATTTGGAGGTAATAAGAACCTACTTACCGAACATGAGAGATGTAAAATCTTTTACTCTAAAATATGAAAAAAAAACAGCTGTTCAGTACATTTATGTTGGCTTCTATCGACAAAAATCGGTTTGGAACAGCCGATTTCAGGGTTGGTCCTATAGGGAAAGTCATTCATATTCATGAGTATTTTTACGCCCTCCAGGATTGATCATGAATTTAAACGTCATCCTGAATACTTCGTATAGTATCTAGAGAAGAATTTTGGAAAGATCACTGCCCTTGGTTGACTGGTAGAGAATGCCTAAGCCATTAAGTCCGGCCATAGTATCTTTGTGCATAAAGTTTAAATAAATAAGGAGTAAGTATAAACACGGACCCTCTTCATTAAAACACTTGTCTTTATAATAATCAAGTCGTTACCGTTATCTTGTCCTAAAATGTGAAGTAACAAACATAATGAGTCTTTGAACAGCTTCATGGAATCAAGGCAAAGATATATTATGCTATCTTAAAGTCCAAGCATCCATTATTTGTTCTATTGTCTCAAAAGCTAGTGGAACGACTGCCTAACAAAGGGATGTTGAATGGAACAGAATGGGAGATAGAGTAACTATCTTAGCATTCTGATTCGTGTGGAATACCCACGTTTTAAGATAAAATTGGAGTGGATTTTGTAAAGTTTGTTGAATGGGTTCTTGAACGGTCAAAGAAATATTTGTTTAGAGTTTAAACAGATTTTTGCTCTAAATTTTTGAGTATGGCTTTTTCAACTTATAAAACGAAGGAGGTTATTTTAATTAATGAACTCAACTTGTACATTGCTGTGCAATTACAAACATCCTCTTATTTACTGCAGATTGTTATAAAAACTACAAAAGTTCAGTAATAAATTCAAGAGCATGGGCAGTATCTAGCTATCATCTAAAAAGAAAAATGTTTTGCTTTTCTCGAAGTAGGTGTCAAAAACGAAAAAATATAGGTACCAAAGACACTGACTGCCGAAAAGAAAGTATTTTTTTCCTATGTAGTGTTTTGTATGTCAGTTTAATTAGGGTTCCGTACCCAAAGGGTAAAAACGGGCACCTATTACTAAGACTCCGCGGTCCGTCTGTCTGTCTGTCTGTCTGTCACCAGGCTGTATCTCATGAACCGTGATAGCTAGACAGTCGAAATTTTCAAAGATGATATATTTCTGTTGCCGCTATAACAACAAATACTAAAAACAGAATTAAATAAATATCTAATCCCATACAACAATGGAACATTTTTTTTTGCCGTTTTCGCGATAATGGTACGGAACCCTTCGTGCGCGATTCCGACTCGCACTTGGCCGGTTTTTTTTTTGGTGGAATGTTTTTTATTAACTGTCTTAATTATGGTGAAAATCACATCAACATTCAAAATACGTTGCAGAAAGAACAACATGACCCTAAAGGTAGACATAAAAAACTTTATTTTATTAACATGATCATATTCCCCATAATAGAACCAAACATGCAAAAAAAAACGCAATCATAAATATTTTATAGAAGACCTTTTTTATTCATAAAACAGACATCGTTTGACTTTATTAACCTTTCATGGCAGGACCTGGCATATTGTAATATTTTCCGCTGAATGAATATCAAATGAGCCGAATAATTACAGTATGAAAACTGGACAAATGATTTAACCTGTACGGAAACAGCTAAATTGGTTGACTTTGACCTCTGTCTACCAATTACGTATGATGAGAACAAAGAAAAATGTGCTCACAAATTGTTGTTATGAGGAAGCATATATATATGTAAATGTCTCCTATAAATGTTAATTCTTACAACAGTAAGGTTATGTATTTTTAGGTAATAATTCTGAAAGGCATGGTCAAAGAAACGGTGATATGTGAGGAATTATATCAACGAAAGGCGAGTCAGTGATTGAGTGACGGTTGACAGCATGGAATTAAAGAAGAAAAGCTATGTGAGACAGGGCCTGTAAAAAAATATGTATCCCGAAACTCGATGCTAGTTAATAGTTTGTTTTCCGTCGAAGGAATTTTTTATCTTTTTTCAGAGAAAGAAAAGTACAAAAATATTCTATGAGCTAAATAAATATCTTTCCTTTTTTATTTGAAATACTTGTAAAAATACTAAGGTACCTTCGGTTTCTTAGTCGTCTTTAATAAAACTCATTTTTGTTCACATCTTTCCAAACGGTTAGATCTAGGCAGAATTTAATGTAGGCAAACGAAATTCATAGCAAATAACTGAGCCACTATTTAGAGCATAAACTTTTATGATCAGTGTATGCCTGGCTTATGATATTACGTTAACATCCTGAAAATTCAAATTTGGAATATAGCTAGGTTAGAAATAGGGATGTTAGGAAGGCTATCTAAGCAATGGCGATGGAAGAAAAAAATAAAAAAGAATTGGAAGACTGATAATCAAATTTTAGGGGAATGCCATTTTTGAAAAAAAAATAAACCGTTTCGCGGCCTTGCCGAGGAAATTTCTTAGTTACTCAGCAAATAATTCGTCCTCACCAATCATCAGCTCTCTCTTTGTATTGAACTTGTCGACAACATTAGTACGAGACTTAAAACATGAAAATTTGGGTTATGTCTCCCCTGTTTTTCTTTATTAGACCTCCGTTACATCTCCGCTTGAAATTTCCAGTTCTGTATTTCCATAGGCGGATGCGAGATTCTCTTACAACCCTAGTCAGAACATAGCTATGTTAAAATGTTTATTATCATAGCAAGGATATACCCATTTTGCTGGAGTAAAAAAGGGCTGAAATTGTACTGATGTTTTAATTTGAAATTACTCACATCTTTTTTTAGGGCCCCCGGTTAGAACTTGTGGTATTTTTGCGTGTCTCTGTTTCATTTTGCTAGCTTTTTCATTTAATATAATTCAATAGACTCTTTGAATCCTTTGATCAGTAATTCTACTTTCAAAATAATAAAATATGATAGTGATCATTTAATTGGTGAATCAAACACCATTCCTGAGTGTCATTGGCTACCAATTTCTGGTAGCCAATGCCATTTAGGAATATTTGTATAGTATCATCATCATCTTCAAGCATCAGGGATACAGGTTAAATCCTAAATTACAAATAGACAAACAAACAATTTATTCCATTACCTCTTTGGTATATTACTTTAGTTTTGTAGATACTAGCCGTTTGTGATACCAATTTTCTTGTTGGTTACACATGGTTCATGTTGAACGTCAATAATTCGTAACCTTAGGTCAGCAAAATCTGTAACATCAATATTATCTTCAGACAATATTATGTAACATCACCAAGGGTATAATATGTAGTGTTTTTTCACATTATCAGTAATTAAGGCTGCGTTAGGTTGAGACCGTTTTCTTTGTCACAATGTTAGATTAGGTTACACAAAGATTCCATTAGTGAACACTTAGATACTGTGTGTATTGGCTTTGAGTACTTATTCGTTCATTAGTGGTGTTCTGCAATTGACGGGTAGTGAAATTCATCTAAATATTTGCGGTTACGGTTTAAGGGTTATGATTTACCACCATTGGATGTCTGTCATGACTGTCCCTGTGTATGCTTAGATCTTTAAAACTATGCAACGGATTTTTATGCGCTTTTTTTAATAGATAGTGACTCAAGAGGAAAATTTATAGGTATAATACACGCGGGCGAAGCCGCTGGCAGAAGCTAGTTATTCATAAAATAAACTTTTTAGATCACGTTTCATTGCCAAAGGTCATTGTCTACCAGACAAATAATTAAACTAAACAGATTTCATATTTTATCAGCTGTCAGATTAATTAAACAGAACTAAACTGGTGACCGTGAAACATTTTAATTATCTTCTCACAACTATGTTATTAGTTATGGGTTTTCAGTACAGTTGTTACATGTTATCAAGAACATTATTAGGTTGAATAACCAATTTTTATGCTGTTAGAAAGGCGTACCCTTTGTGTATCTGTAATATATCTGGATTATAAGTATAAGAAACGTAGTTTTAGTAATACAAAACATATTTGTCTGAAATGATGAAGACTAACAATATTATCTAACGTCTTTAGGCAACGTCCAATTAAAGTCCCAAAACGAAAGGCAACAAAAAACACAAGTTCCGTACTAACCCAGCAAGTAATAAAGACGGCTGCAGAACAATATAAAACACACAGTAAGACCGCCTACTTAAGAAAATTGACGCCCTTACAAACCCTACCGTTTCCACCGACCATCCAAATGCCACGTCCTATTTTACATACTAGCCTAAAGCTGCGTGTTCACTGCACAATTTGTAAATGTGACAATGCTTGCTCCAATTAATTCAGATTTTTTATATTTTGCACAGTGCATTTTTTTTTGGCTTTCTTGCCATTACAAGAATATTTACTTTTTAAAGTATTGTATTATTTTATTTTAATTATTGTGAATGTGAAGACTTTATTTTATTTTATGAAGATTTTATTTTAATTTATCTTAGTTTTTACCCGAATGTCCTTTCTTTGGTATTGTTCGTCGAATCGTTGAGCTCCTTAAATTCTGAGTTGAGCTGCTCGGTTATTGACAAATGCGTGTACTGACTGGACAGGTCCACTCAATCTGGTTCTTTCCTAAAAAGACCATTTCAGGCATTAGTCTACATGGTCTTGACATGATCTAACCAAGACTTTGTCTGGACTTTAAAAGAGACTGTGACCTCTGAGTTTGTTTCGGCCTTTCTTCTCAGAGTAGTCAAATAGGAAACGCCGACCTAATCTAGTTTAAAAAAATATGATCGACATGTAAAAGTATTTGTAAAAACCAACTTACAGAAATAAAATCATTCATCATTTATCATGATTGTCCTTTGATTGACCTTTTTGATGTCGTTAGTAGCACTAACGACATAAATATCGATATCGATATTATGATGTCATGTCAATGACATAATAAAGTTCAATTTTTTCAGCTGGTTCGCTCTCTTGGCCTGTCACTTAGAAAAGGATTTTTTGTTGTTTTTACTGTTGATAGATTCGCGTTTGATTACTATCTCATAGGTTAGTGCTATGGTCGACGATGAAGTAGGCTTGCCTAGATGTAACTATTCACTGTTTAATTAAACTGTAGTTTGTATTTCTATTTTTCTGGGGTGATGTGGTGGGGGTTTTTCTTAGTCTCCAACAAAAAAAAACAGTTGAATCATAATCTTCATCATCATCATCATCACCTAGTATACCCAGATTTCGTAAGTTGTGTTTAAGTCCAATTTAGTAGGGGACAAGCCTATACCACAATTGAATACCTCTTTATAATATTACTAGCTGCCACCCGCGACTTTGCCCTTGTGGTATTAATACTTCGCCCAATATATTTATAAATTATAGCCTATGTATTATTCTGATGTAAAAGCTATATTTCAGGAGCAGTGGTGGCCCAGTGGTATCGGCCGCGACTTACAAGTTGTAGGTCGTGGGTTCGAGCCCAGGCAGGTGCTTTACTTTGTGTAAATTATTTCATCACCACTGCTCTCAAAACGGTAAAGGAAAACATCATGAGGAAACCGGCATGTCCTAGAACCAAAAATTCGATGATATGTGACATTCACCAACCCGCACTGGGCCCACGTGGTGGATTACGGCCCATTCCCTCTCACAGAGAGGAGGCCTGTGTCTTAGCAGTGGGAACATTAATAGGCTGATGGTGATGATGAAGCTATATTTCTGTAAAGTTTCAACAAAAACCGTTCAGTAGTTTTTGCGTGAAAGAATAACAAAAATCCATCCATGCATCCCTCCTTTCGAACTTTTAAGTTAATGATATAGTAGAAGGATATATTACGTTTATATTTAATAGGTATTTTACGACTGTCTTTTTTTGGCAATATAAAAGAAAGGGGCATGCTCGAAAAAGCTGTAACCTAAAAATATCAAATGAGGTCAATTTTTAGATTACCGTTCGCGTTTGGAACAAATCAATACCCTCCACTCCAAGTAGGCAAGTTAATCTTTCAGCTCTTGTTTCCACGTGAAAATGATCTGACTGTTTGTGAAACTGCTGAAATATTAATACACAGTATAGGCTGGTAAAATTGGAGAAAAAGCCGGTTGATTCTGTAATAAAACTCGTCGTGAAAACTGAGTGAAATGAGCTGTCTTTCCAATTTATGCTAGGGTTTGAAATCTCACTTCAATTGAGTTATCACGCTGACATAGTTGCAGAATAGTACGACAGTTTCAACACACGTATTTTATCTGAGAAATTACATAATCTGCCAGGACCCAAGACTCTTCTCTGTAAAAGGAAGTGGCCCAAATACGCATAAAACGATTTGAGAATACTTTCATTGTACATGTAACTGAGGAGTTCCGTTCTGTGAATCTTTGTTTCCTTTCCTTATAGCTAAAACCTGGAGCTTTTAAGTCAAAGATGAATAGGCTTCTTCTAAGCGAGTGCGCTCCATTGTAGGCCACATTAATGCATACCATCAGGTAAGATACTGGTGAAACACAAGTCTATTAAAAATATCTATTAAGGATCTATAAAAAAATATTTTGTTATTTTGTACAAATAATTCTAAAGAAAGGTGTGCGTCTATTATTTAATAATAGACGCACACCTTTTTTTTAATTAAAATCTCGACACTGTTTAGCGATTGATTAGCACACTCTTCAAATTTTCTATACAGAATTTGAATTAGGAATCTGAAAATAAACTGCTAAAACTGAGGCTCGCATTCTCAATGCCAAGTGAACACACAGCCTAACACCAAGGACTACAGACGTTATTAGCGCATTCTTTTGTTTTCAGGAGCGATGACCCCTCACCCCGGGGAGGCCTGAAAGATGGCGCGTGCTGCTGCCGTCTGCCTATTCACAGCTCATTTTCTGGGCTGCATTATTGGTAAGTTTTTGTGATGTTATCTTAAGTGCGTGGGAGGTTTTATTTTTATTTCTGGTGTGTGTAATGGATGAATGTAGCTACATTGAGGCGATTGTATTATAAACAATGTTTTTCACATCAGTGGGGCAATTCCCGTAATATGACGAACGTTCGCATTCGCATCGCAGACGCTATCTGTCAAAAGTCAAAACTCATAGCCCTACATTTTGAGATAATATGTATAAGTTCGACTTTTTTTTAATAAGTTCGATTATTACACTGTAGTTAAAAAAATAGACTGAATTCAGCATACCTTGTCGTAGAAAGTTAGAAAAACGCATGTTTAAGCTAAAGTATACGGTATAAAATGCCTTTGCACACATGGGGACCTTGTGATGTTTTGAAACTGTATTTTTACAAATAAATACAGTGTAAAAATCCTCGTGTTGAAAAGAAAGTAAGCCAAAGTAATTTGCATACCACAGCTTTTATCACTTCAATAAATCTGCTTCCAAGTACAATTTTTTATAATAACAATTATAAATATGATTAATGCTTTAAACTCACGCTTTAATATAACAAGGCTTGTAACGAAACTTATCAAGTACCAAGAATACGGTGTACAAAAAAAGAAAACTAACAAAAAGTTAAAATTATGTGAAAGTTTCGGAAAAAGCCTTTCAGCGTTACAAGAATAACGTGCTGTTTAAAGAAAACCTTATTCATTATAAAACCTCTAAAAATTTACAACGGGTCATAACTTTTTGCTCGTACTTTATAATTAGTAGGTACTTTGTAAGCACGAAGAAGCCTGTGACCTCGAGACACCGTGCATATAAACCCAAAAATGATAAACGCCGAAAATTTTAAACGACACCTAAAATGAATATGTTCTCAAATGTTTTTGATGCTACGATTCACGTAAAAGAGCAGCGATAACATTAAGCTTAGCGGTGAAATAAAATCAAAAACTACTACTTCTTTTTTTCGATTCGACGGCACATTTTTTTTTTTTTTTTTTTATTTGTGATGGGTTTGCTCTTGACTCTAGTCTAGGTCATAGGTGACAGAGACAGAGTCGACGATGGAGCGAGCTTACCCAGAAGAAGCCTGTTCACTCTAACTTTGAAGAGATTCGGGTTGAATGCGTTCGGAAACACAGACGCAGGTAGTGAGTTCCATTCATTCGCTGTGCGCATTATGAAGGATGTTTGGAAGCGCTTGGTGCGAATTGGTGGAATGGCAACTAGGTAAGGATGATAATTTGCAGTGCGTCTAGATGTCCGATGGTAGAAGGGGGCTGGTGGGATGAGGAAATTGTCTGGGCCTCTAAACCGCATAAACAATAGTAAAAACCTTATTAACCTTATAAACTGTGTAGAAATAGCAAGAACCAGCTCTATTAGAGAAAATGCAAGCCAAGTCTATCGCATCATATTGTACACTATGCTTGTATCATACCATTTTGCTTGTATTATTAGGATACACAGTGCAACAATCTATACTAATATTATAAAGAAGAAAATTTTTTTTTTTGTTTGTTTGTGTGTTTGTTTGTACCGAACAGGCTCCGAAACTACTGCACCGATTTAAAAAAATCTTTCACCAATAGAAAGCTACATTATTCCTGAGTAACATAGGCTTTTTTTTAATCCCGAAAATGGGTCCTGTGGGGCGGTCCACGGGAGCGAAGCCGCGGGGAACAGCTAGTTGTAGATAAGACAATAAATAAATAAAATAAATTTCTTCTTATAGAGCTGGTGCTTGCAATTTCTATACTATTTTTTTTAATTCTAGGAGATACAGAGTTAATAAAATCAAGCTATTCGCTATCTGAACCGCATAAGCAATAGTAAAAACTTTACTTTTAAATCTTACGTAAAAATAGTAAGAACCAGCTCTATTTTGGAAAATAAATTGTATCTTATAGAGACCAGCTCTATAAGATACAATTTATTTTGCAACGAGATTGGATAAAGTGAGAAATAAGTATAATCGAGGAAGTTTGAAAGTGGCGCCAATGACAGGAAAGTTGAAAGGAAACTATTTGTCCTGGTATGGTCATATGATGAGGAGCGATGAGTCGCATGTTTCTAATAGAGTTATGAAAATTAATGTAGATGGATGGCGAGGGAGAGGAAGGCCAAAGAAAAGTTGGATGGACTGTATAAGGAGTGATATGAAAGAAAAGGGAGTCAATGATAGTGTGACTTGGATAGGGGACAGGACGGTATGGTAGAAGAATAAGTGTTGTGCGGACCCCAATTAGTATGGGATAAGGGCAGGAAGATGATGATGAGAGTTGGTGCTTGCAGAACAATTAGCTACGACAGTCACCAACCCATCTTGTCTATTATTAATTATGGTAAGATATAATGTTATTTTATCTCTGAGTTGCGTTCGAATTATCGTCCATAAGTAAGGTCTATATTCTCAGTAATTTTAAAGAAACCTCCACTACAATCGACTTATTTGCAATGATAACGGAAAAACCTTAATAATTGTCAATAAGTTGTTACCTACTCGACTGGAGTAATTCGATTCCAGTGGAGAAAAGGACTTATAATAAAGGGTAAGCGTTTATAGGTCCAAAAATTACCAAGCAACATAAAACACAATTCGAAAACAGAAGCGACAGGGCTCATTTCCTACTACCATCAGACAAATGACGTGCCAGTTACTTGGTCAATTGAATCGGCCACAATTACTGTCACTCAAGATTTTATCATTTCAGTTTGAAACAGCTACAAAAACACGCAATGCAGGTACGATTTATCTACTTGCGACAGACGTGGGCATACATTTTTCATGTGCGTAATAAAATGTGTAAGGGGGTATGTAGACAACCGACTGTAAAGAATAGCCAGAAGATTTTTCTTTTTAAATGAATAAAAAAAAACATTCTGGTATCAATGTAAAAATAGTTACTATGAGTGGCTAAATTTAACTTATCTTCATTTAAAAGGATCGATGTTAGCATGCAGTGAAAATGGTAATCTTAATAAGACACAGTCATAGCAATCCCTAAAGATTATTCCAGTTATTTGATATATGTCTGGGGAAAGTCAGACACTGACCTTAGGGTCTAGAGAAATTCTATCAGCGGTATGGATCGTCAAAAACTTCAAAATGTAAAGGCTACTATTATTACTACTACTATTAACCAGAGGCTCTAAAGTAGTTCCGTTGACGATGGGAATGGTCGAAATGCCAAAATGTTAAGGAAGGATCACGTGACATTTCAATAGCGCTTGGCATTTTTTACATATTTTCCAATCATTAATGTCACCTGAGGCTCCAGACAAGTGTCATTCGATGTCAGCGATGGCGAACGCCCGAATGGTCGAAATGCCAAAATGTCAGAGATTGATCACGTGACATTTCGATGACATTTGACATTTCCATATATTTTTGTAATTTTTAGGGTTACCCGAAGGGTCCAAATGGAATCCTATTGCTATCACTCACTTGTCTGTCTGTCCGTTGTCTGCCACACAATTTTGAACCGAATATTTTTTTAACTTCCCATTGACCTACGTACTTGAAATTTGGTAATCTTTATTATTACGTATACTTTACTAACAAATACCAATATATTGATAAATCGACAGTATGAAACCCTAAATGTGCGAGGTCCAACACGCACTTGGCCGGTTTTTCCAATCGCTATCGCCACACTCTCGTAAATAGAACGTCACTTGTCTAGAGCTTCAGGTGACGTATCGGAGTGGCGTTTTGGATGTTTTTTTAATCATTACTACTAATGAAATTTCACTCTCTCTTATGCTTCCTGAGTACCTACCGGTCAGATTTTCACCGCACAAAAACCTACCGTCTGCACCCACCCTAAGAGATTCTACAAGTCCGTTGCGCAACCAACTCTCTATAGTAATAAAAGCGTCAGTTATAAATTCTCCAACAAAGCTGAGGGATCATAATTTAAAATTTAGCACTTAATCAAGCTTCAGCTGACAATCACGATTTACGTCTCCTCTGTGGACGTTTCATTTTCCCCTAAATTACTTTCCTGTGCTCTTTAAAAGATAATACGATTAATTTTTAATCTGATCAGAGGATATCATTAATCTGATGAGGATCTTGGCAGTCTGAATTAAATTAATGAACTTATTTCTTGTTTATTGTAGATGGAGCCTGAATATTTACAATTTAATGTTGAGACCTAAAATTATAATATTTTCGAGACTGGCTTTTGTTATGAAGTCGCTGTTTTACGAACGTGTTTTGTTTTTTGGTTTGGTGAAGAGTCTGTGGAATGAATAATTTATGATTTTGTTATAGCAATAATATTTCAAACTTATTTCGCGTCTCGGTATGAACTGACTCTTCTTCATAATAATGGGTCATTTTCATTTTCTTAGGTACATAATTATTTATAATTATGTAGTATACAGTTATAAAATTGTCATAATATAACTGAGCTTGTATTTCATGACGGTTAAATTATAGTTGTCTACTGACAGAGTAATTAGTTTCGCGTGATAGAATATTTTTTCATGAAACATACTTAGTTGCATTTATTTTTTATTGGGAATAAATATTTTAACATGCTTTCATGCAGCCCATGGATAGATAACTGCATTATTTTGCAGCAAGACAATTAAATAATATTTTGAATTCAAAAAACATAATTGCACATTGTAAACATAAAGCAAAAAGAAGTGGAAGGTTGGTTTTAAACTCGCAAATATGTTGACATAGGTTCACTGATGCAACCACTAGACCAAATCGTCTTAACAAATATTGTTGAAATGAACAAGTCCATCATGGTGACAAAACAGTACTCAAACGCTTACCTACCCTAACATTACGTGTTAAAGATCAAATTTGCATAACTGTATTATATCATATTTGCCTGCCTACATTAACAAGTCGTTCTAGATTAATAAGCTCATTCTTATCGAATAACACTTATCTACTGCTAATTGCAGTAGGTTCAAAATCATCTAACTTTTAGTGGGTCGGCTAACAGCTGGGTGGATCTATTACCGACTGTACATATTATAATAAAATAAAGTGTTTGTATCTGCATAGCCATGTTGGTCACTTAAAAATATAACGGATCTTGAAGTAATTTGTCATGTCGTTGTATAAAGAATTTATTCCGGAAGGTTTACTTATGTGTATTAAATTTACTGTAGGTAATAAAGTAATCATGGAGATTTCGATCAATAAGTAATAATTTTCCGAAGCACGGACGAGTTGCTAGTCTTAAATACAGTTTGACCCAATAAAGTTTATTTTAAAAATATTCGTGTTCTGCAATATTTTAAATATTGACCTAAATCAAAGTTAAACTAAAAATAATAGTCGTTCATTTTGTATTTTTCCGCTGAATATATTGAAGTTACGAATATTCGCAAACAAACAAAACAACATTTGTTAATACGCATGGAAATCGCAATCGAAAAAAGTGAATACAGTCAAGTTTATTATATTTCAGTATCGTTTACCAGCCCAAATAATTAAAAGAAGCAGAAACAATAAAAAGCTTTTGTGCTAAGTAAGAAAATTAACATGAAAATGAAATCCTTCATTTTTACGATTCAGTTTAGGGTTGAGAAATATTCAGAGAACTTTAATTAATCAAAGAAGATCTGTAATCTAATTTGAAAAGTTAGGATTTGTGGTCAAAATAAGAAGGAAAAATCTTCTTACTTTAGATGAAATTTCTTTAATTATAAACTAACTTCTGCCAGAGGCTTAGTTCGCATGAAATTATAAAATTCATCATCATCCTCATCGGCGTTATTTTAATGTGCCCACTGCTGGGACACAGGCCTCCTCTCTGTGAGAGGGCATTAGTCGTAATCCACCACGCGGGCCCAGTGCAGGTTGGTGGATCTCACATGTCTTCGAACTTTTGGTTCTAGGTCATGCCGATTTACTCACGATGTTTTCCTTTACCGTTTTGAGAGCAGTGGTGATGAAATCATTTACACAAAGTAAAGCGCCTGCCTGGGTTTGAACCCATGACCTACAACTTGTAAGTCGCGGCCTGTACCACTGGGCCACCACTGCTTACATTCTAAAATTATCTTTCGGGTAATAATAATAATAATTTTCTCTTCATTTTTACTGTTTACACTGTTTTTTGTTTGGGGTCGGAAATCATCCAAAGCGGGAGAGTTAAGTAAGTGTCAGACTTTAACCGAATAAAACCCACTCGATTTCCTTCAGTTGCTTGTGCTAGGGCCGCGGTAACTCTTTTTCATATTTATCCGCGACTGTTTATCCTGAGATAGTAAGTATCCTATGCCCTTAACCAGGCCTTGTTGTTTATTTCTTGTGGTGATCTGTGTTCTATAATTTATCCAAATTCGTTCGGTTGTGAGTGGATGGCACGATTGTGTCACAAACAACCAACTTTCACATTGGTAATATTAGAAAAATAGACCAATATATAAGGATAGGATAATTATGATAAAGAGATGTAAAATAAAATAAGCTGCTGGTCCAAAAATGGGGTATAACTTGCTGTTAAACGATTGAAAACAAAATCACGATAGTAAAAATAAAGTACAAGGTGCATGCCTTAATTGGTGGAACAAAGTGAACTACGCATTCACCTAACATCTAGAAAATAATTTATGTAAATTTACTGTGTTGAGCAATAAATTTTGAATTTAACATACCTATTGTTTGCCTGAATATTAAAGAAAATTATTTAAAAACTTTTACTACTTATTAACATTTTCATTCCACGACTGAAAATGTAATTTCAAATTGAACTTTAAAATATTTCGCCTCGAGTTTCTGCAATTATATTCATACAAAAAACTTTCATTTCAATATCGTTCCAATACAGTAACCGTTCATTTCTTGTTCGCTCTTCCGATTGATTTCTTTCGACGAAGCGATTGCTGTCTAACCTCAACAAGGCGTTATGAAACTATAATTGTACTTGTACAAAAATCTGTTCGTTTGGAATGAGCTTAATGCTAAGAAAATGAATAAATGGATCGATTTCATGTTATGATAACGTTTTTCTTGCTAGTCATTTCTCATAAGGCGAAGATACTTGTCTACTTGCCTTCACGCTCCATGCTGAACGACTACGTCTTCATCGTCGACTACATAATCGCTTGCCATCAGGTGAGATAGAGGTCAAGCGCGAGCCACTTAATAAAAACGAAAAAAACGGTTGCATCTCTTTCATACTTTTCATACAGACTTGCAAATCATACGTGAGACTATCAAGAAAACTATAAAAAAAAGAAGTGAAGCAATGAGTCATAAGAATAATGAAATATCTACTTTGCACGTAATCCGCCGCCGCAAATTGAAATCCATCTGTATCTACGAGTATACTTATAATATACAGAGGAAATATTTGTATTTTTGTATGCAACAAATAAACTTAAAAAGAGGTGCAGTAGACACCGAATTCAAAAATTCTTTCACCGTTGGGAAGCTGCTCTATTCCCGGGTGACATGGGCCACTTTTGTCTCTGTATTCTTACGGAAACGGGAACGCGGGTGAAACCGCGAAGCGTCAACTAGTTATTTATAAAATATGAACAAAAAATTAAATCAGCTACGCGTATATGTTAATTAATGAAATACGTCACTATTGTGACGTCACCATTTGCATCGTAGATGACAAGATTCTTAATATGGTAAAAAAAATCTGAAGTCACCATAACGGTACCTTACTACTTACTTAGGTATAACGGTACCTAGGAGGTAGTAATATAGTACATTGTGATACAAGGGTGGAAAGTAGGTTATTGCAAACGAGTTGTCATTCACAAGCCCGAGCCGAAGGCGAGGGTTTTTAATGACACGAGTTTGCAATAACCTACACACCCGTGTATCACACGACGTTTTTCAATACAGTAGTGAGAAACAGTAAAAACAAATCAATGAATTAGATTTGTTTATTCACAAAAAATAAAATTTTCAATATGGCGCGTTTTTGCAACTGGACTTATTTTTTTACAAAGAAAACAGCCTATACAGCCTATTCGATTTTTGACAAACGTTGATGTGAAAACAATTAACTTAAAACTGGTAATTAAATTTATTAAACAGCTATTTAAAAAATAAAATGAGAATTCAATGCTAAAACGTACGGAATCATTAATTTTTCCTCGTATAAAATCGTATCCCATTTTATTCTATGTATGAAAACTCCTTGCTCCTAAACTTTTTTAAATTGAATTCGCGTTTTTGCAACTGGACATTTTTTTTTCAACGAAAACGGCCTATACAGCCTATTCGATTTTTGACAAACGTTGATGTGAAAATAATTAAATTAAAACTGGTAATTAAATATATTAAACAACCATTTAAAAGACTTTTGAGAATTCAATGCTAAAACGTACGGAATCATTCATTTTTCCTCGTAGAAAATCTATCCCATTTTATTCTATGATTGAAAACTCCTTGCTACTAAACTTTTTTCAATTGACTTATAAATTTAAAACTAAACTGCAAACATAATGATCGAGCTTGTAAACAAAAGTCACGACCGCGTAACAGAAATATGCCTATGCGTAAGATTTAATTTTCGAATCATAATTATAGACACTGAAAGTACGCCATGTTTAACAACTGTATTGAAAACATATTTTTGTCCACAGTATGCCGTCAAGACAGTGGCAACAATCGTCCTCGGGATCAGAGCACTGTATCAGAATCTTCTAGAAGGTTTCGGACAGAGTTCCTGGAAGACTGGCCTCAAACTCCTGGAGCGCCATACTTTGACCCAAGCACGCCAGACAACGTGACCGGCCTTGTGGGACACCCGGTCTTACTGCTGTGCAAAGTGAAGAATTTGCAGAATAGAACTGTGAGTAGACTTTTATTTCATCTATTGAGCTTTTTTACCTGCAATTTCTTTCAAAACGTGATGTCTGTAGGTAATCGTATTCAGCATAGACTAGATGGACTGATGGGGCCGAAAGGTTCTGGAGTGGTGAGAGCATACCTTTTAGAAATCTTACCACAAGTTGAACCGTTGATCTGGTGGATCGTCGGACACCCTTTGATTTGCGAGAAGGCCTCTTGTATACTTGTTATATCGATGTATGAGTAGCTATGCTTAGAGAAGACCTAATATGCTCATCAGTGGTCACGACTGTTTGCTGAAACTGTGATGACGATGTTAAGGTAGTTGTTATAATACTCTATGGCACATTTATATTTTTTAATCCGGGCAACACTTTTTTACCTTGCACACAAGAAAGTAATGCTGTATTTTTTACCCGGCTGCAAGGAAAGGGTTATGTTTTTCGCGCGTATCTTGTATGTTTGTATTTATGTAATATTTTTATTACCTCATATCTTTCAAACTACTTGGTGGATTTTTATAATTGGGACATCGTTAGATAGGTCTTGACCGCCAAAGTGTTCTTAGCTAAGTGCCGTTTATAAAAAGGAACATTGCGGATTTTGGACGCCATATTGTGGGGGTTGCAATTTTTTTTCTTTCCTACCCGTCGAGTGGGGTATCAAAATGAAGGGTTTTTAGAGGAGATTACAAAAATATAAACTACTTATATGTTTAAATGTCATTCGAAAATAAAATGATAACTAAAAAGTAGTAAATAAAAAAAGTTAATTTAAAAATCAAAAACCCGCCTGCTTAAAAAGCGAACTAAAAAGCTGTAAACAAGAAAAAATAATGCTGTGCAGTCTTCCTTTTAACTTTTTTTGTTATATTTTAATTCTTAATAATAAATAAACAGTTTAAGGACAAAATAGTGTTTAATATCAATCAGCCAATTTCCCAAGTAAGCATTTTAACAAACGAATAGTAAACTTATGTAGAACTTAAGGTCCGTATAAACTCTTATATAAGCTCACCGAGCATCTTGACGCTTTATATTAGCATTTTTAAACAATTATGATGCTTTACACTGTATAAAGTTTGGATAATGGCATATCAAAATGCGTTTGTGAAGCCTTTAGTTTTAGTGCAGCAAATCACACCGCAGCTGTACAGCTTTCAGCTGTTTTTAATGCATTTGGATTTACAATAGCATTTTTAAGTAGTAAATAAATGCTTAATGCTGTTTAATAGCATATAAATGAACCATTATAATGCCATGTAAATCCACTATACAGCTTTCAGCTGTTTTTAGTGCTTTAGGGTCTACAGTACCATTTTTAGGTAGTAAGATAATGCCTAATGCTGCTTAATAGCATAAACTTGTACCATTATAATACACCGTAAATCTGTTATACAGCTTTGAGCTATTTTTAGTGCTCTTTGTTGTGTAACAGCACTTTTAAGTGGTTAGTAAAAGCCTAAACCTGCTGAACAGCATAAACGTGAATCAATGTAATGCTTGCATTTTTAAAGATCAACTGAGTTCTGTTGTATAGCTAACAGCTCTTTAATCAAATACACGTGATTTATTGTAATGCATAAAGCTGTAAATAGGTTCATTTTACTATATTCGTAAAACCAGTTGTTGGCCTTATTGAGGTTATGCACAATATTCGCTATAACCATTTTTATTTTTTTTGTTGACGGCACCTTAATTATTTTAATAAGCCACGCGCAGGCATATGGAGATCATGCGTTCAGAAAGCTATTGTATCAACAGATTCTTGGCAAACGGATACAAGTTGAACAAAAATTCAGAAACGGGCTTATTTGTTTTGCTCAAGGATCCCCAAAATTACGTTTAAATAATAGCACTATTTCAGTCTACATTAAGTCTACTGGTATACTGATGAACCCATATAGAACTACTTTATAGACAATGGCACTACAGTGGTTCATCAAAAGTCTTCTCTCTGGCCTCTGGCTTAATAATTGTTCACGTGTGAGTGTTTATGCAGCTGGTGGCATTAATTAGCTTTTTTAAAGGCTCACCGGGTTGCTATGGACCGACACCATTTTGTAAATAGTTGATAACCTAAAAGTATTATTATTCGGACCTATTTATAAAAACAATAGGCCTATATAGTAATAATGTAACTTAATTTAATACTGTCCAATCAATACTATTATGTTAATTATGCAAAATTCGCTCTATACTAGGAATACACAATTGTTTTGGTTATGTAACACATATATTTATATAAATTTTTTAAACAAAACCACAAAATATCGAAGGCGCGTGAAAATTTTCAATTAAACTTATATAGACATTTACAGTAAACTACATTGCGCAGTAATATTTGAAGGTATTAAATAACAAAAGAGTCAAAAACTTAAACAGTATAATAAATTTAGTTTAGATGCAAACAAATATGGTGTCCCTCAGTTTTAAACCTCTTCGTCCATATTATATTCCGAGACAACGTAGTTAAATTACAACCATAATTGTATTATAACATTTGTACCGTGGTATTAGAGATGTTTTTGCAATGATGTAGGGTTTAATTAAGTTCTAACTGTGAACACTTAAATAGCTCCAATAATTCTTTTGCTACATTCTAATGCTAGTCTTATGCTTTTGTAATGCAGTTAACATCGTCAATATCAATAATATTGCTAGTATAATGCTTCTGTAATGCGATTGGCTACTTCATTGACTGTAATATAGCTTCTTTAATGCGATGGGCAACTTCATTGACCACAATAATGCTAATATAATGCGCCTGTAATGCAATTAAACAACTCTTGTGAACGTATTTAGGATCTAAACCCGTATAATTTGTGCCCAAATAAGCATTACAGTAGCCGTATAACCGTTTGTAATTCTACCATAGAACTAACTCAAAATGCGAAAACGATACATAAATGCTGCAAGTCGGCCGTTATACTGCTTTGATGTGTTACTTGGGTTATAAACAGCAATAAATACATATGTATATACATACATATGTATGTACATATATATGTAGATTGCGACTAGTCTTTACTACAGAGTAAATACTAAAATAGTTACTGCTGCGATTGGCACAGACATTCAAATAGATATTAAAAACTGGCCAAGTGCGAGTCGGACTCGCCCACTAATATTTCCGTACCATTATCGCTTTAAACGGCGAAAAAATCATGTTTGTTGTATGGGAGCCCCACTTAAATATTTATTTTATTCTGTTTTTAGTATTTGTTGTTATAGCGTCATCAGAAATACGTAATCTGTGAAAATTTCAACTGTCTAGCTATCACGGTTCATGAGATACAGCCTGGTGACAGACGGACAGACAGACAGACAGATGGATCGTGGAGTCTTAGTAATAGGGTCCCGTTTTTACCCTTTGGTTACGGAACCCTAAAAACGGCATTTTTTTAAGTTTTTCGTCTACCTTAATAATATGGTAGTTATTGTAAAAACTAGCGACCCGCCTCGTTCTTCGTCTGAGTAGAAGAGCATATTATTTTATACCATTCCCCCTCTAAAAAGCTTATTTTATTCACTGGAAACAGTGAATAAAAAGCACTTTTTCTCACTGTTTTGGTGTTTGAATTTAGAACACACCAATACATATTCGACGTCCATCTCAATGCTATACAACCTCGCTTAAAATACTCGATACAAACTCCTTGTGCAAAGAATATTCGACTTTCAAACTTCTTCATCGATTTAATTTTCAGTTTGTTAATATTTAGGATTTCAATAATGATTTTGATTTTAGTCTGGGATATTTAGTGAATACTTATTTGTATTGTAATTCTAATACTAATTGCATTGGTGTTTAATTAATTATAAGTATGTAATGTAACGGAGGTGGCCACTGGCCCCTGAAACACAGATGCTGTTACCTAGCTCAGCTTCAATTTACAAAAAATGTGAAACCCTGAGTTTTAACATTTTTTGTAAATTTTGAAGGTAATAAAACATTTATTTATTATTATTCCTTGTGCTTTTCGCTTAAATCTTTTTTTCTCGTAGTCATGGTATAAAATATAGTATGCAACTCTTGAATAAAACGGATTTATATCGAGGGCCATGAATCACTCGCGTCGCTCAGGATTCTAACACTTGAATCACTCGCTATGCTCGTGATTCAATCATCATGAATCACTCCCTACGGTCGTGATTCAGTTGATAGAATCCTTCACTTGTTCGTGATTCATCTATGGCCCTCGCTTTAAAACCGTCCTTTATTCACTAGTTGCATAATATACTATTTTCTGTCGTAGGTTCCCGCCATCGGTGTGAGAACCGCGCTGGAATTTATTGTACCTAGCGCGCGCGCGTTAATTTTTATTGCGCGATAAATCCTAAGATATTCATTTAAATTATATGGTGTAATCTGTTAAGGATTATCATAATGTGTATGAAACTGTAACTAACTTATTTAAGTTGATAAGGATTAACACTTTATCCGTCTAAATGTTTTTTTTTTTAATTTTTTTTTTTTTTGTCTATTGGCTTGCGCTTGACCACTATCTCACCTGATGGTAAGCGATGATGTGGTCGACGATGGAGCACGCTTGCTAAATCGATAAAAAAGATAGAGATATGCCATCGCGGACTTTTTTTCTGAAGACCTATAAAAGAGGAACAGCTCCACCATACATTGTTTTGCTATGTCTCTAAGCAATTAGGCAGCTTTTTCGATGAAAGCTCCCAGGTTGCTTGACTTTGCCCGACATTTTCAACAATCATCGTCATATTTCAACCAATTTACACAAAACCTTAACAAATTATACACCTGAACCTTCCTCATGAATCACTCTGTCTATTGATGAAAACCTCATAAAAACACGCTTAGTATTTTTTGAGTTTATCACGGATACACAGAAAGACAGACGCGGCGTGGGTTTTTGTTTTATAATATATAGTTTAGGTACCATATAAATAAATCAAACAATTTTACATTGAATACATCATCATTATTGTAGAATTTATTAGTGAAAAAAATGACGGCTAACACTGCTACTATTTTAATGAGAAACCGCTAGTAAAGAAGACAGAGCACGTTATAGAATCTATTGTATAATCAATCCAGATCAACAAATCTCTGAGTTTTCCCAAATCATGGACAAAAGCAACTAACATAACAAAAGACTAATTACCGAGCTCTATTTCCAATTTAGCAAATGCTCAATCTGAATAGGGACCACTCGTTTGAGCTTCAAAGTCCTGTCTCCATATTCCAGTCACAGTTTCCGTTGGTACTTCTAGATGAATAGCGAGCTAGTCGCTTTGAAATCTGTATTAAACTGTGGTATTACAGTTATTAGAGATTTAATGTACCGAATGATTGGTCTCTGCATTTAACTGAAGTTGGAGCTATAGCAGTTGCGTTTTAGCATGGCAATAGCGATCATTGCCCCAATTGAATTTATTGAGATTCTCATTTTAAAAACGGAAATAATTACATATAGCCGACTACCGTCCTTCTTGGTATTTGTTTTGATTCTCAATATTTTGACGAATAAATACGATTCATTGTTTTTTGTCCAGGTTTTTACGAAGAGATTGTAAGGGCAAGGACCGCTATTGCTACAACGAAACTGTTTTGTGATTCAATACCTTGGCTAGGGTTTTAACTCGAATGTTGCTAGGAATCCATCGTTGTTAGGGATCTTCTCTATGTTTTATGAACCCCAAAGTTAATGATTGTAATTTTTCTTTGAAACTGTATTGGTCGAATCTTATTAGTCGAGTTCAAAAAAAGAAGGAGGTTCTCAATTCTTCAGAATCCATTTTTTTTATGTATGTTTGCGATTACTCAAAGATGCCTGGACAAATTTGAAAAATTGTACTTTCGTTTGATAGTGTATACTTTCCAGGTGGGTTCATTGTAAGCAAGTCAGGATATGATGATTGGATCCCATGGAAATGGGATGAAGAGAACTCTACAAATATTAAATAGGCATACATATAGCGATTTTGGTATATTTTCATCAACAATGCGATCATTTCCACTTAGAAAGTATCACTTGGTGAAGTGGAACTGATGAAGTAGACCATAGATGGGCACTGGAACTCCTTAATGATAAATATGTCACGGGTATTAAGATAATATTTCAAAATAGCTAACCAACTTTGATGAAGTAAATACTTATAAATAAATGGAACCATCACACTGATGAAAATGGTACCATCGAACTGATCTGATGATGAAGCCGGAAGATACGTATTGCAACTCCGAAATAAAACAATGTATCCTATTCGTATTTGAGCTTATTGGAATCAACATGAGATGTACTTTGGCTATAAATGATTTTCATGGTAATTTGAAATAGCAAAACTAAAAATTAAAAAATAAATACATTTTAACCAAAAAATCAAACCGACTTCCAAAATAAAAAAAAATGACACCGACTTAGGAATAGAAAGTTATTATATACTTTCTAGTGTTTTATTTTGGAAGTCAGTTTTTAAATAAAGATCCATCGAGAATATGTACCTTTGTGACCCAAATTGGGTGAGGCTTCAGATCGTTAAAAAACATGGACCCCCAAATCGGCACATCCGTCATCCAACATATTTTTTTGCGATGTCGATGAAATAAATATAAAGGAAAATGATCGTATTATGCCCAGCAGGATGAAAATGTACCATCAGACAGTTAAAATTTTGTTGGTAATAATATTACAAAGCTATATAAAATAGCAAAGCATACTCAAAACTCACAACATGAAACCAACATTTTCATACTAAAATATTGAGATATTTGATATGAAAATACTTGAAGTTATTAACATTTGTTTATGTGAACAAAGTTATGATAAAGTTCTTTTCCGAAACAGGTGTCGCGAGATTGTTTGCTTGTATAGAAACTGTAATATCAAGCTTGGATATAGGTCTCGCCAATCCTCGAACCTGTTTTCCTCGACTTTACAATAGCCAATTTCTGATTCGAGTAGGACTCATTTCTGCAACGGAGCCCAAAGCGCTTTGGGAGTTGAAAGTCAGTCTTGAAATTACCCAACTTAGATCCTTGTTACCTGTTGGTAAATAGGTGGCTTGACTAAAGATATTGACTTTGAAAACAGCTAGAGTAATGTTATTATCTACATCACAATCGATAAGAAATTTCTGCTGGTTTTAACATGCATTAGATTATTATATTAACTGACATTTTCCAGCTAATGCAGAATATCAGTAAACAACAGTTACGTTATTCCTGTATAATCTATCCCACTATCCCAATTGCTTGCTAGGTCCCACTGTTAAGCAAAGGGTTTATTTTCCACATCATAGTTTCAGTAATTAAATAAATTTTGGGCTACCGAAATAAAACGATGCATGATCTTAGTATAGAGCAGTATTTCTAAAACAATTACTTTTTTATTGTTTCTGGGCTTAATATTGTGCTTTAACAATAGATTTTTTTTTTGCTTTACATTTATCGAGTTTCTATAGAGTACCATCCAAAGCAATTGTTTCTTTTATTAAAAAAAAACTTTCAATTTTGAGTTAATATTGTATTTCTTCTTTTGTATTATCTTTACTAGCTCTACGCCTTTCCATTGTCATTATTACAAGTTTAGTTAAACCAACGAATAGCAATTTTCTTGTTATCATTGTTCGACCCATCTCAAATAAGTTAGACAGGGCAATCCACTGGATTAGTTATCGCGATGCCGTTTTGATTAACCTAACGGTATTTCTAAGGTTATTCGGTAAATTTCATGTACTTCAGTTTCTAATGTATGTTTGGATGAGAAAGTTAAGCTTTGTTACTAGTGTTTGAATTGGTATTGAAAATCAGTTCTATATATCTATGTATGAATATTCTGTGCTTGAACATAAGTTTATTGAAGGACCACTTAGGTCGTCTACAACTACTCTTCATGTTGTTTATGCACACTATGTAACACATAGTTATCTATGTATATGAGCTGTTAAATTCTTCAAACCTTGGGCCATTAGCAATTTCTAATAACTGCACATATACCTACTTATTACTTACTTGTGGATAATTTCTAACATCACTGTTGTGTCGTATATGTTTCGATTAGAAATATTTAAATTTTAATCAGATTCTTCTCCAGTCAAAACGTATCAGAAGTACATCATCATCACATCATCAGCCTATTAATGTGCCCACTGCTGGGACACAGGCCTCCTCTCTGTGAGAGGGAAAGGGCCGTAATCCACCACGCGGGCCCAGTGCGGGTTGGTGGATGTCACATATCTTCGAACTTTTGGTTCTAGGACATGCCGGTTTCCTCACGATGTTTTCCTTCACCGTTTTGAGAGCAGTGGCGATGAAATAATTTACACAAAGTAAAGCGCCTACCTGGAACCCACGACCTACAACTTGTAAGTCGCGGCCGATACCACTGGGCCACCACTGCTCTTCGCATCAGAAGTACGATTCATATTAAATTGTTTCTCGGATTTGATCCTGTATCTAATCTTTTTATTGTACAGGTATCGTGGGTCCGTCACCGTGACATCCACTTGCTGACGGTTGGGCGCTACACGTACACGTCGGACCAGCGCTTCGAGGCGCAGCACAAGCCGCGCTCTGAGGAGTGGGCGCTGCGCATCCGCAGCCCGCAACGCCGCGACTCCGGCCAGTACGAGTGCCAGATATCTACTACGCCGCCTATTGGACATGCTGTCTTCCTTAACATTGTAGGTTAGTACATGTATGAGTAACTCTGCTGCCAGGCACTGCCAATTGTAGTGTTTAAACTTTTGAGCAATTTGTTTACAAAATCTTACTGAACACACGGTTCAATCACAGTAAGTGGTTCCTACTTTGCATCTAATGTCCTGTTTTTGTCCACTTAAACGTAATCACGGCCATGAATAACTAGAACACTAATTTCCACTACCCTACTTTTAAAATACTTACCCCCAATTACACTGAATGAGTTCAGGACTTGGATTCGGCCGCCAAATTCAATGCCATTCGAATCTGTCCAAAGGTTGTAACAAGCTACGTTACTGTACCATATTTTTCACGGGTGCCTAGAAAATAAATTTGCAGCCAATAGACGTTTGTGAATTGGAAAAATTCTTGGCACTAAACTTAGATTCGACACAAATAGTTCGACGTCACGGTAGATCTCAGAGAAAAGAATAGAGCTTGAATGTGAGGTCAACTGGTGTATAGACCAGTACCGAAACCTTTGAAAATGGTAAAAAGTTACAAAAAATAATAGTATGATGAAACCCATTGGAAAAGGAAGAGAATTTAACAAAAATTAAAGGAAAAATAATTTACGGGCGATCTGAAGGTAGAAAACGGTTTATCTCGATTTCCGGCAAAACTACAAGTCCTATGGAAAAAAGTTAAAAGGGCAAAGTTATAGGTAATAAAAAGATCTACAACTTTTGTATTAAAACTTTTTTCACATAACCTCTAAATTTACCTCAAAATTTATGTTCAAATAACCAAGTTTTTGGTTTTTATTTTTATCTTTTACGGAAAAAAAAATTTTTTTTTCATGGCATTTGGTGAAAACTTACCTTTTTATGTCCCAAACACACTGTCTTCTTTTTTTTATTAAATATATTTATTTTTTCACCTTATTTTGACTTACTATCGAAAAAGCACCCTAAATTTCAATCAAAAATTCTCACGTCAAAATATCTGCTTTTTAAAAAGTCGGTGGGCTTTTTTTCGTTGGAATCTCTACTTTCTGACGGTGTAAATAAAATATACATTACTATGGTAAATATAATTTGTATGTAAAACACACAACAGTCCTAGGTGACCACTGAAAGTCAGAGCCGTGGGTGGGTCTCTTAAGGCACAGCATTATGCTGAGTGGAAGCCTTCATGCCACAATCACGACATGCATCAGCCTGGTTTCTTTGTGTCACACTATTTCTTTTCTATTTCATACAAAATATAGGTAGTATATATTATTATTATTTTATTTCTTTTTCGTCTTTACTTACATAATTTAAGAACTAGGTACTAATACTATTGTTAAGGGTTTAGCATAAGCGTGTATATATGTATGTCGTTTTGTGACACTAAAACGCTTTTTCTTTCTTTCTTTTCTTTCCTAGCACAAACAATTTTGATAGTTATAGAGTTCGGCCAGGTAATGGCTGATAAGTACCTACCGATAGTACAATAATATATTTAGTATTAATATTTGTTTCGGGATATTTACCATGTATATTTAGATTTAAACCCGCAAAGACTTTAGTTCTCTCAGTCAAAATCTAAATATACCCATAAAAAGGTAAAACCATATAAAGGTATAACCCGCAAAGACTTTAGTTCTCTGAGTGAAAATCTAAATAGCCCGAAACAAATATTAATTCTAATGATTGCGACCATGTTAGCTTAAAAACTTAAAAATATATTTTTTCACAGAAATTACAAGCATTTATCGAAACCGAGCGAAAGACAATAAATACGTCTAACAGTGTGACCCTATGCCCACAAAACGTAAAATGTAACCTTGCCATTAACATAATTAGCATACCATTTGTAATACCTATTTTGCAGCACTAAGAACATAGGGTAGCCGAAATCAAAAGGAAGCAACTTCAGGTAGAGAGAAACCAAAGTTAAATAGAACACTTTCCTAAAACTATTGTTTGCATGGCTGGAGTTTCACACTCGTCGTCTAAGTGCTCTGCAGACGAGTCACAACGCCAACCACACCGCAAAAAGTCGCTGGATAATGTAAATAACGTCGCTTTGCAATGGCTTGAGGGTATATTGTGGAAGCCACAAAATGCGAGAATTCTCGATCTCACTAGCGAGACTGACTCCTATAAAGCTATGCGTAAAAGGGTGGCAAGTCCCGTAACTTCCATAGAAAAGGGAGGTTCCGTCGACCTCACGGGTGTTGTATCTGTTAAGCAAGAGTTACAATGGTTGTTGTCGGGCTGTTGTATCTATCTGCTCAAATCGCACGGATAACTTCTATAGCGCGATGTAGGAATTGTGTGACATTAGTTCGTATGTTTCGATGTAGATGCACGTAACAGCACGGAATCAGCTGGCAACAGCCAGAAACGACATCAATCAATATCATCATCAACACATATAATAAATCTGTAGAAAAGTAATTTTTGTACATCGAAGATATTTCCAAAAAAATAGCCAGGGTGTTAAAGGATAAACAACATAACCTATTTCCAGCATTTTTGGAATTTTTGTCTGTTTGTCTGTTTATTTGTGCACGCATCACGTTAAATGTACGAAACCGATGTACCTAACTTGTATACATAAACATTGTGCGTAACTTGAAGAATTACTTAGTTTTTGTTTCATCGCAATCGGTTCACTCTATCAAAAGTAAGATAAATTTAAAGTGTTCAAGAAGTAAAATTATCACAACACAAGGAATTCAGATACTCGGACAGTTGAACCCGATATTCGATAGATGGCGTTATTCATTTGAAGTAATTTTCTGACTCTCGGTGTTAAGATTATCCGCGAAAGATTGATGACTTTAGAAATAATAATGGTAGTTAGGTAAGTAGGGTAGGTGGGAAGGTAAGTAAGGTAGGGTTAGCAGACAGATGGAGGGAGCGAAGACGCGGGCACAGCTAGTTGTAAATATGTTTATTGTGCTAGTGCTAAAGAAGAATAAACTAAATTCTTCTTTAGCACTAGCCACCGAAGCATCTCGGTCTCTGATCTGATCTCTGAGGTCCCAGTAGTGATTGAGTCGCAACTATTGTATTGTAAATAACCCACACCACGTTCACGACATACATTGAAATTGACAAGTGTAATTTTGTACGTAGCATCACATTTTTAGTGCTGTGCTGTGGTGTGATCGTTGCCCGTCTGTGTAGCCCCTAAAAACATAATATACGTATACGTACTTTGTCCGTTTGCTTTCTATTATTATTTCATTCGATATTAAAGTTAGTACATTGTTTGTTTACTCTTAGTTAGTAGGAAATGGTGAGTCGATATTGTTTTAGGTTATCGAAAGTTTATTTAGTGTAAGGGTTGTGGTTGTATTTTATGTTTTGTGTTGATTTTAGAGAGATTAAACATTGAACGCGGTAAACTTATTTATAGGGTACTTAAGTTACAATAGTTCAAAACTAATAATATTGGCTTTCATTAACATGGAACTCATTTTTAAGTGTATGCTAATATTAGCCAAAAATCACTGTACATATTAAAAAACAAATTTATCTTGCTCTTATATACTAATGTTTATTCATTTAGCGCAAAATGCATTCAGTTATTTTTGATCCAAGAGGCAGGTACAGAGCTGTTATTTTGATTTGTCGAAAAACTCTTAAAGTTTCTGAAAAGCTTGTCCTTTTCGGATAAAATATACCTTTAGCATTAATAAGGGTTACTATTATAACACACTTGATACTGGATACCAGCCAAGCATCTCTAATACTTTCAAAGGATAAAGTAGAAAGAGAATAGAATAAAAAGTAGCCAGAAAAATGTCCTTTCGCCTTTTTACTCAAAGTGTAATGGGACCCTTATGTTAAGAAACAGCTGTCTCTCAGAAAATGTCAAAGTTTCCTACGGAGTAATGAAGCAAAATTTTACGGCAACTATTTTTTGTTAAGGGTTATATATCCTTCGGGTTATTGCGTTTTTGTGAGTGACGGTTATGTATGGTGTTACGGATACGTGTCTCAATATACGATGTTCTTCTTGTTAGGTGCTTGGAGAATTTATGTTCGAAAGGTTATTGCTCCTTGTTTACTCGTTGAATAAGATGGTATACTGTTTTTGAAGTCTACATAGTAAAGGAACTTCTGTCTTGAATTGCCTACATAATTTTATTCATGAATTAAAATTAGCTATTATAACATTTTGGCCTGTGATCTTTAAACTAAGCAGTTAGGGTATCAGAATAAATAATAATAACAAAAATAATGTAATCATAACCCTCCTTTTGGCTTCGCTACAGTCGGGTAAACGTTAAGTACCTACTACAAAATACAAGTACTACCATAGGAACCGTGAAATTTTTCAGGATATAAGTGTAGTATCTTCTTCTACCAGTGCAAAAATCTTCGTAATCGGATCCAAAATTCTAAAAAAAAAAAAAATATCCTGCCAATTTTGCATTGTCATTTTTAATTTTTTACTTTATAGTTATCTTTTTTTTCGGATTACATTTAAACATTTAAGTGTGATATATTTTTGAAAGCACCTCTCTCAAACCCTTTTATTTTGATACTCATACGATGGGTATGGTATGGAAAATAAAATAAAATTGGGCCCTCAAAATATGTCACCTAAAACCAGCCATTTTTATTTTTCAATTTTAATGTAGCCAGAGACATTCGAAAGGTTAAGACGAATCGATTGACGTAAGAATCATCAAAATCGGCTTACGCCACATTAGTAACTCTGGAACGCCACAAAGGAACAAACATACATAAGTACCTAAATAAATACATAGACTGATAAACACATTACCATGCTTTACATTGCGCAGTCGGGTAAAAAAAAATTAAGTGCAAGAAACACCATGGGCACACCATTTTACTTCATTATAACATGCTTTTGTTTTGATTTAGTTCAAATAGATCAAATTAAATCAAAGTATTATTTTGTTTATGTTACTTTAGCTGCATATATTTTCATAGCACGTGTGATGTTTTAAACCTATCAAAGTGTCATCAATTGTAAACTTTGGAGGAACTTTTCACCAGCACGTGTTTTCTTAAGCAGAACTTATTTATTTACAAACTTAGTACAGTTTGCACTTTGCAGTTTGAAAATAGTTCTGGTTTTATTTGTTTAGGGAATAAGACGACTACAGTTCAGAGTTTTAAAGATATTTCAGCAGGTTAGAAACCACAGGTAACAGCGGGGCCAAGTGTGAGAAGTTCTTAGCTTTATCTTTGTTTTATAACTCCATAAAATCGTACGTTTTTAGATAGAGAACTGTTCCTTCAAGCTTGTAGTAATAAAACTGATATGTTTTATTGTTGATGTCATAAAAATAGTGTTGGGAGACGGATTTAGCCTCAGGCACTGTCTCAAACATTGGTCATCGTTATGATCTGAGTAGCTCGTCAGTGACTTCGTCAAAGCTTTCCAAGACGGGCATGACATTCAGCAATGAAGCCAACTATTCGTTGTCTGAGAGAGAAGAGATTATCTTAGCAAACAACTCCGTGACAGATAGTTGATGTGTTGACAGACTAACCTATAATGATAAAGTGAGGCATGAATGGAAATTAGAAAACAATGCGCCTTGGATGGACATCCTCTTACGAGTATTTTTCCTTTTGATAATTGTTTAGATATAACGTTACTACTAAACAATGTATTTTCCTCAGCCGCAGTAGTATAAATTAATATAGGCTTTTTGTATTATTACTTTTTTATTTTATAAAAACGTTGCCCTACACTGGGAATTTCTTCCTGAAAACAAGACACCCAAATCCGGAACAATTATCTGTAGGCCATACAAATATTTGTTCCGTTCGGGAATCGAACCCGCAACATGCAGCGCAGCAGCCGATCGCTCAACCACTGCACTAACCATGTCATCAAGAATTAATTGAAATGCCACAGAGCCGAAGCCAATGAGGCTTTCTCAGATTATTCTCGCTATCAACTACACGCACTCCTCAAGTACCTTCAATTATCCCCAACTAATTACCCTGGTTACTAACAGTGTACTCATATGTGTACCCGTTGTCCACAGAACCCGAGACGGAGATCATGGGAGGCCCAGACTTGTTCATTTACGCGGGGTCTACGATAAACCTGACGTGTATTGTAAGACATACACCAGAACCGCCCAATACCATTAATTGGACGCATAGAGGGAAGGTGAGAATGCATTTGAATTAGTTGTAATATTAGAGCTTATAAGACATAATGCTTTTTAGGGTTCCGTACCCGAAGAGTAAAAACGGGACTCCACGATCCGTCCGTCTGTCTGACCGTCTGTCACCAGGCTGTATCTCATGAACCGTGATAGCCAGGCAGTTGCAATTTTCAAAGATGGTTTGTTTCTGCTGCCACTGTAACAACAAATACTAAAAAAAGAATGTAATAAATATTTAAGTAGGTATCCTATACAACAAACGTGATTATTTGCCGTTTTTTGCGATAGTGGTACGGAACCCTTCTTGCGCGAGTCCGACATACACTTGGGCAGTTTTTTTTGGCAATTAGCGATTTAGTACTTCTCCGCAGCTTGCCGCGCTGTTACAAGGACTGACGGAAAAACACGACACAGTCACCGAAACTCAATGAAGTGGTAAAATTCGTTGACCGTTGATGCTAAAAATATCATGTCTGGTAAGATATTTAATTCTCATGCCAATAAATAAAAAAAAAAGGTATTTTACTGAGGGCTCCAAAATTTGCAAAATCATGTACAAAATCGATCAACTGACAGAGCAGTAGAAACGTTTTAGGTTGACTAGGATTAAAATTACTAAAATTCAAATAAACCCCAACACATTTATATTTCATACTACATAATTAATCTAGAAGTAGATGCTCTTCGATCGATAATCTATTGAACACGTAATTATGACACAATATCTTGCGGAAAACCCCGTTTCAAACAGTAAATAGCCATAACTTTTGAACTGCTGAACCAATTTTCATCAAACATAGCTAAACACTCTCGATAATATAAACTTTCATACAAAAAAAACGAAACTAAAATTCATCCAGGAGCTATATTGCCACATACAGATAAACAAATACACAAACACACAAATACACACGTCATACTTATAACATCCCTCTTTTTCCTTCGGGGGTTAACAACTTTAAAATATACCAAAATTACATTTCAATTCTAAAATGAACTACTACTCCAGCTAGCAATTATGGTTTTAAAATCTTAAGGCGACTCCGTTAGCTTATCTAGAGACTTGCGGCTTTCAAAACGAGACTGTCTCGGTTTCAACAGGACTTTAATATTACCGTTCAAAACTACTTCAAGCCACTTCTGTTTATTCTTTGTACTCTATTGTCAGAACTGTGAGCATTTCTGTTTAAAAATCTCCGAAATATGAAATCGTAATATAATTAATAGTGTAAAGGTTAGTTCACATATAATAGAAGAACATATTTTCATCAATTTCCTGCCCTTGTCCCGTGTTATTGGGGACGTTGCAACACGGTCTCGTCTTTCATTCCACCCAGTAAACCGTCAAGCTATCACTGACTTCTTTTTTTCGTATCACTCCACACACAATCCGCTCATCTTTTGTTTGACCTTCTACTACTCACACATTTACTCTTCGAAAAAGATCGAAATGAGTTCAACATTGAGTTAAGCTCGCCTTTGTATATGTACTTTATTATCACACCACATTTAATAATTTTTTGGTGTACTTATTATGAATTATAAATTCCGAGGATTGTATTCGATTTCTCTCAATGAAATGTGTACCTTTTTGCGTAGTTAATAAAATTCTATATTTTATCGCTATCTTAAAAAGTTTCGTCTTTGTGTGTGGTGACCCACATGGTTAGGAATAAAAATGCTGGGGTGTGATGATATAAAGAAAACTGTTTTTGTTGCAATATGCAAATGAAAATTGCTTAGGTACTGGGATTATGTTAAACATTATTACATATTTTTGGGTACGTCTATGTATTTGACAAAGGGTTTTACGAGAAAATTGTATATCTACTACTTTTTGGGGGTGCAATCTGCCTAAGGGTCTAGACCAATTAACATTCAGAGAGAGATATAAAACAAAAAAAACTTAATCTGGGCACAAATTCATCATCATCATCATTATATCAGCCGAAAGACGTCCCCTGCTGGACATAGCCCGGCCCCAACCGTCGCCACATTGAACGGTCCCGTGCCTCTCGCAACCAGCGGATCCCCTTCACCAGGTCATCGGTCCATCTGGTGGGAGGCCTTCCAACGCAACATCTTCCAGTTTGCGGTCGCCACTTTTCTGCCCCATTGACCCTCCGTTCTGCAAGCTATATGCCCTGCCCACTGCCACTTAAGTTTGGCAACTCTTCGGGCTATGTCGGTAACCCTAGTTTTCTTGCGGATCTCTACATTTCTGATTCGATCACGCAAGGCAACTTCGAGCATAGCCCTCTCCATTGCCCTTTGGGGGACTTTAAGCTTTCTGATGAGGCTCATTGTATGCGACCATCTCTCAGAGCCATATATAATCACTGGAAACTCACACTGGTCATAGACATTCGTTTTAAGAAACTGTGGTAAGTTGGAAGAGAAGCCGAGTCGGATTCGATGGTTGACCTCTTTCTCGAAGTTAGACCTACCCCACTGGATCGTTTGTCCCAGGTAGACATATCGCCCACAACTTCGAGTGTAGTCTCCGACCTTGATATGAGTGGGTGTAACATGGGCATCCAACATCACCTTGGTTTTGGTCCATGTTCATCCTAAGACCCACTCTTTCGAAAGCTCTAATGAGGTCATCGAGCATTGTACTGAGGTCCTCCATGGTCTCAGCCATGACCAATGTATTCGTCGGCAAACCGAAGGTGAGAGATGTACTCGCCATTGACGTTGATGCCTAGCCCTCTCCAGTCCAGAACCTTGAAGATATCCTACAGTGCAGCATCGAACAGTTTCGTAGATATGACTTCTCCATGTCTCTCACCTCGCTGCAGAAGAACGTGTTCCAAGTCTGATCCTGAAGTCGAACTGACATGGTGGTGTTTTTGTAAAAAACTTCAACACTTTGATGTACCGGTAGTCAATTTGGCACCGTTGGAGAAACTGCAGTACAGCCCAAGTCTCGATCGAATGGAAGGCTTTATCGTAGTCCACAAACGCTAAAAAGAGAGGCAGGTTGTACTCTTCGGTCTTCTGTATAACCTACCGCAGCGTATGTATGTGGTCTACGGTGCTAAAGCCTTTACGGAATCCGGATTGTTTGGGAGGCTGAAAATCGTCAAACCTGCGCGCGAGACGATTCGTGATGACTTTTGAAAACAGCTTGTAGACATGGCTAAGAAGTGAGATGGGCCTATAGTTCTTGAGTAGAGCATTGTCACCCTTCTTGAAGAAGAGTACCACCACACCCCTGCACCATGTCTGTGGCGTTTTCCCCTCAAGTATGAAGGCATCAAACAGCTTCTGAAGGGCCTTAAGTACTGGTTTTCCACCCGCCTTCAGGAGTTCAGCCATAATGCCGTCATCACCCGGTGCCTTGTTTTTCTTAAGCTGTTTCAAAGCCATCCTAATCTCATACAGGCTGACATCCGGTAGTATGTCTTCGGTATAGTGTCGGGTAAATCTAGCTCTAGGGTCATTCGCTAGATTCACGACGGGTTTACTGGTTGACGTGTACAACTGCCCATAGAATCTTTTGTCCATAGAATCGTTTGGCGGACACAATCCTGCCATCATCGGTCTTCAGTTTCGTGAGCTGGCTCTGCCCAATAGACAGGTCTCTTGCAAAGACCCTTGTTTCGCTCAATCGTGTCTTTAATACTTTTTCGGTATAAAAGCGGCGGAGGTCGCTTTTCAAGGACGTTGAGATCTATCTATTTAGCTGCCGGTATTTCAACGCATCGTTTGAAGACTGCAGGATCATCTCACGCCTCTCCTTCATTAGCTTGAGAGTAGGATCAGAGAGCTTTTAGTTTCTATCTGTAAGGCGGGTCTTGAAAAACTTAGACCCGACCGTATGGAGAGCTTCCACGAACCCATCGCTTTGTTCGTCCACGCATCAGCTCCCTAGGCACTCGAAACGATTCTGGAGTTCAAGCTGAAAGCTCTCGGGGTTTATGTGCTTCTTACCATGCGGTGATCGCGCCCGGTGTTCACTGAATTGATCACAGAGACATCATTGAACATTTGCTTCTTGGTTGACATGATGAAGTCGATCTCGTTTTTAGTTGCACCATCGGGGGCTTTGCCATGACCACTTCCTGTGTTTACACTTTCTGAAGAAGGAGGTCATCATATAGAGGCCCTCCTTCTCCATAAAACTGGTCAGTAGGTGACCCCGGTGGTTCCGACCTCCAACTCCAAATTGCCCCACTTGCAGCTCATCCTCGTCTCTTTGATCCAGTTTCACGTTGAAGTCCCCCATGACAACGGTGCAGTGTCTTTTGAAACCATGCATGGCTCTAGAGATATCCTCGTACTGGTCTCTACCTCTTCGTCGGGGTGTGCCAAGGTTGGGGCTTAGACCTGTATGACCTTCAGCGAATATGTTGAGGATATTTTGAGTACAAGGTACGCCACCCTGGTCGACACACTCTTGATTTTCACCACGTTGTTCACAAGGAACTTCTGGACGATAAACCCGACACCATCCTGGGACTGCCGGTCACTCTCTCGGCAATAGAGCAGATTACCGGATTTGAGGATTATCGTGTCCTCCCCCTCTCTTTGAACTTCAGATAACCCTAATAATTCTCCATCGTAACCTGCTCAATTCTTCCTCGAGTTCGGCTATCTTCTCGTCGATCCATGTGAGATATGAGTGTTCACGTGTTATACATTGCCAGGTCCAGTCGTAGGTGTTTGTCCGGGTCCACTCCGGGTTTTCTACACACCCTTTGCCACGCTATCGCCTCGATTTTTTATTGTGCTATTCATTTTGGTTTGGAGGGGTTTGCCGTAATCGCCACGCTTGGCTGGTGGGTTGGCGATCGTAGTTTGTTCTTAAAGTGCACAGAGAACGCTGCTGCCCATTCTCTGGTGTTTCCCTTAGTCGCCTTTTATTACGAAACCCACGGGAAGATATGGGATGGAGAAATTCTTTACTTCCATACGGTACGAACGCAGAAATTGCAGTATAACTTTACGAGAATTAAGCAAAAGACTGATTTTTGGGCCCCTTGACATTAATAAAAAAATACTCACATAGGATCGATGCGGACTTTCATTATAATGGTATCCCTAACTTTCTTTGTAAATTATGACAAAATGTATGGGATTGAAATGCGCTACCGAAATGTCACGTGGTCAAACCCTAAAATTTTTACTTTTCGACTGTCGTTGTAGTTCGGTCAACATACATACATACAAAATATTCACATCTTTTTTCCCAAAAACTACAGAACGCTATCTGCTGCGATCTCCTTTCCACATCCTTTTCAATATTTCCATCCCTTGTGAACATACTTCTCAAATATACAAACTCGTTCACTAGTTCCATACTCTTATCATTTATTTTCACTTCAAACTCCGACACATCGTCTTCTCTTTTAAACACCATTACCTTATTCTTGTTCACATTTATACTCATCTCTTTTTATTTAAAAGCTTAATTCATCACAGTCACCATGTCTTGCAACTGTTCTGCTGACGATGGAAGTAGAACTTGATCACCTGCGTAGAGAAGGCATTTTAAAGGCAATTCATTCACACTAAATCCGCACTCGTGCTCCATTCTATCAGTCAAATATCCATGTACAAGTTGAACAGCCACGGTAATGCTACACAGCTTTGTCTAACAAACCTTGAGATGGGAAACCAGTCCGTATACGCCCTATTAATCCTTACACAAGGACTGGAATCCCTATATAGAGATTTCAGTGCCGGTACCAAGCGCCAGTCCACACCGTACCCAGATAGCATCGATCACAGTTCACCCCTCCAGACACTGTAATAAGCCTTCTCCATGTTAACGAAAGAACAGTAGACTTTTTGTGCTTTGCCTTACATACATGCTCATTCGTCCATGATCTATTCGTGTACCAAATTTCTTCTGTTCAACTCTTGAGGAATAATTCGTTTACAAACATTTAAACTTACTCTAAATACTACTTTCACATTCTATCAAGTACTATTTTCATACAAGAATGAACCCAGAGGTGCTCGAGTTAAATAAACAACTTCTTATAGAATTACAAAGTTTTTCGAAAGTAATAAATTGATGAAAGCCCAAAAAAAAACAAATAAAAAGTTTGATTATCATAATGAAAGTTGTTCCTTCAAAAGTACATAATCAGTTTGTGTCATCTACAAAACGAGATTCTAAGAAAACGGGATCGAGATGTTTCATTCATGATCTATCTTTGGATTTCTATTAATCATGAATTATACATTAAAAGGAATGAGATGACGAAATGTGTTTTATTTTACCTTTGATAGGTATTTTGTAACAACTATTACTAAAATACACAATGTTTTATTTTGAACCGACTTCAAAAAGGTCGTTCTCAATGCGACAGTATTTTTATTTATTTGTGTTAACTCAGAACTTTATACTAGATGAACTGACTTTTTTTATTTAAAAGATGGTGCTTCTCGTGTGGTCCCATTTAAATTTAGTTAAGAGATGATGAAGAACTTCGGAGATAAAAAACAGAACTCCTCTTCGCTCGGAATAGCTGCAAATGCAATTGCATGTCTATTTATTGTTTATACCATTTCATAACATAACGCCGCCGGTATTCCTTAAAAGGGTATGTACAGTTCACCCTGGTACATTCTCATTCCACCGGTTTTGTTCAAGTTTCATGTTATTCGGATAATTTTTTCTGGCATCATAGGTACCTTACTGTAGAACTTACCCATTATATACCACAATTAAAAAATTAATAAAAAACAAAAAAATACTTCAGTCTTCCAAATAAAAACACTACAAAGTGAAAAATAACTTATTGTTACTTACTTACTGTTTTTATTTGGTAGTTAATTGGATTTTTTTGTAAAAAAGTTTTTACAAAAAAACTCCAACTTTCCATCCACGGCTCTACATTCTATTATATTTTGTAGGAATTACTACTCTAACAATATGTACATTTTTTTTTCGTTGTTGATATACTTGCGCTTGACCACTATCTACCTGATGGCAAGCGATGATGTGGTCGACGATGTAGCACACTTGCCTTGAAGAAACCTATTCATTCGGCAATATAGACTCCGGCAGGGAATTCCACTCCTTTGCTGTACGCATAATAAAAGTATTACACAAATAAAAAAAATAAAAAAAACAAAACGTTTGATGCGTATGGGATTATGTAGCCTGTGAGACAATTCTGATGTATAAACTATATACGTGACCTTACAGATGGCGTGTCACAATTTCAACTACGTCGCAGGCCATATCGTGCAGTAATTTCTAAGATAACTTCAAGTGCATATTGGTAAGATTGAATCACATTGCGTCCATGTAAACGAACCTGCAATTTCACTTAGTAAAATCGCTAATCGAAGTGATACAAATTGAATCGCGTCGAATCTCCAGGAATCTCTCTTACTGTAAAAGTTTAATCAAAACGCGTTCAAGCGATTTTGCATGGAAGATTAATAAACTTCCATCCACAAACCCATCCTCACAAACATTCACGTTTACAGTAGTAATAATAGAATATTCTTGTTTAAATGAATTTTGTTGTAAAGTTAGGTAAGGATGTATAAATTGTTTGCTAGTTTAGACAACAAATCCCAAAAACTTCACTTGGGTTGAAACAATGTAGGTTATTGTCACATAAACACAATGTGGGTGGAGATGTTTACCACTATTCTTGTGTTTACCTTCCGCCTTCTCATAGTTTGAAAATTTTGGGTAAACGTTAGCCCTCCATTCAAACAACGTATGCATACCACCTGAGTTGTCGCTACATAAGTAGAGCTTTCATGCCATACATTTTGGAACCTCCGCCGATTATTTCATATAACAGCACATTGTAGATTATCACAGAAGAAGGCCCTTTTTAATTTCGTTTTTGATTAACTAGATAGTCAAAAGAAAAATAAAAGTAGGCGCACACTTTGTTTATGATAGTTACAAGTGTAACGCTTGAATTGTTACCTATTATATCCTAAGTAGGAGAGCAGTGGTGGCCCAGTGGTATCGGCCGTGACTTACAAGTTGTAGGTCGTGGGTTCGATCCCAGGCAGGCACTTCACTTTGTGTAAATAATTTCTTCACCACTGCTCTCAAAACGGTGAACGAAAACATCGTGAGGAAATCGGCATGTCCTAGAACCAAAAATTCGAAGACATGTGACATCCACCATCCCGCACTGGGCCCGCGTGGTGGATAATGGCCCATTCCCTCTCACAAAGAGGAGGCCTGTGTCCCAGCAGTGGGAACATTAATAGGCTGATGATGTGATAATGTGATGTGATATCCTAAGTAATTTTCTCCACTTGCCCTCGCTCTCGCACCCGCAATAGACGAAGCGATTAATTATCAACTATTTTATCGCTGAAGAAACTGACAAAATATATAGATCCCGTATAAATAAAAGATACACATATATTTAATAATTATTTGCTGTCTGTTCAAACTGCCGGCGATAACTCACTCTCTACTCACTCACTACTAATTTGTCGCAGCGGCAAGAGCTATCAAAGAATACTAGCTCAGAGAAAATAAATCATTTCTTTTCTCTTCTTTTCTATGATCTTCATTTCTACCTACAGTGCAGATCTGAGTGCAGCTAGCAAACATACTCGTATTATGAATTTAGAACAATTATTAGAAATACCATTGTTGTCAAGTTCAGACGACGTTTGCACAGAATTGTCTGCCCCGAAACACACTTATAGCCGAGCGACGAAAATATCGGAACTACACACTCGCTTCTCGCCAACTCGTATCTAGTTTCTAGCACTACTCGCTTCTCGCTGGTCATCAGCGGTGCGAAAAGAACCTTATAACTTGCTATTTACTGACGCAGTTTGTTTTGTTGCGTCGAGTGAAGTGGAGGTAATTTTCTTCAAAAGAATTTAGAATATAAGTATTTTCCAATAAACGTCCTAGCAATTGAATTAACCATTTCCTATATCGATAATACAATAACCGTAAACCATAGTTAATTCAAACATAAAACGTCAGCCTGCAAGCTAAGTCGGTCGTTAGTTCGAGAGCTAAGTCCATGAATTCAGTTCTAATTCCATCTAGATTCTAGTGCTCTTAACCGGTCTATTATATACCATGAGAGCGAAATGCTATTCCCAAAATCGCAATTAGACGTAAACTCGACGCATCCACATGTGAATACCGCTGGGAATTAGGATTAAGTTGATTTCACACTGGCCTGTTAACACCAAATTGGGTCTGAGATAATGGCATTGCCTGGGACTTTAAACTTGCCTCTCGAGTTTGTAGTGTTTAGTTTGGAGCTGATTAAGTTTCAGCAATTTTGCTATTCCTATACACGGATCCTTCTAATATCTATCTATATATTATAGAAAAGCGAAAGTTCACTCACTCACTCCTCACGAAATATCAAAAACCGTCTTGACGCAAGGAGGAACCTCAATTGACATAAGTGCGCACTAAGAAAGGATTTTTGGGACTTCCACCCCTAAAGGGGTAAAATGGGGGTTGAAAGTTGATATGAAATATCTACAGATTGTAAATTGGACACATGAAATTTTACATTTACGTTCTTGATTGATAAAAAATAATTCATTTATAAACATAAATTCCGGCCGTGAGGAGGTAAAAAGGGGGTTGAAAGTTTGTATGAGAAATTCTACCCATAAGGAGGTGAAAAGATGGAAATTTGATGGACTGAAACTTGGCAAACCTAAGTAAATAGTAAAGGTTTTCATTATAAGTTTTACAAAACACTTATAAAAGACAATTTTACTGTACAGGGCTTCTTTTTATGATGTAGCTGAGCACTAAGAAAGGATTTTTTGGAAAATCAACCTTGAAGGGGGTGAAGCAAAAATTATCTGTAGGATAAAATACGGATCACGTGACCGAAAACACCGTCACCGTGGCGAAGTGCTAGTCTATTATAAACGTGAACTCCCTTGTTGCTCATGTGGTCATGTGACACCTGTGCATGAGGTCCCGTTTGATTCCCAGATTGGGCAAAGTGAAATCAGAACAGCTCGGAATTTGGATATTGGCGGTGTGAAATTTCTGTGAATCGAAACGCATGTTAAGCCGTTGGCTACACGCCTGTTCTCTCTCAGGTCGTTTAGTGCACTTGTATTTGCGCACACACTCGTGCACTATCATATCTCACGCACCGATAGCTACGTATAGCCTCCACTGAGATTGGCCGCCGTGACTGAAATTCGGTCTGGAGGACTATTTATAAAAGTGAAAACCTAGTACTGTAAATTTAGATTTGTGTTAATCAATCACGCATGGTATGTTGTAATTGTGTTCGTGAGTACTCATCTATGTTGGTATGTTGCAACAGGTAAATCATAACCTGGATTTGATTAATTGGATCTGCCACATAGCTTAGTAGTGAGAACAGTTATAGAGATATTCTGCACAAAAACTCACCGTGATGACCTACCTGTAAAGCCTATTGACATAGTAAGCTATATTTTTGTTTATATTTTGGCTTCGCACGGTTTGTGCATTTAGCCAGTGTCACGTTTAGAATAGAAGTTCTAGTTTCAGTAGATTTTAGTCCAGTGTCGTAGTTAGGCCTCAATAAAATGGCGGTAACTTTATTGGAAGCTTCTACGGAGTTTTGTCGACAACATGTACAAACTCATGTTCTACCGCTGTGTTTTACTTGCCCACACTCGCGCACGTTCACTAATATTACTAGAATAAAAAACACCATTTTTAGGGTTCCGTACCCAAAGGGTAAAAATGGGACCCTATTACTAAGACTCCGCGATCCGTTTGTCTGTCTGTCTTTCCGTCTGTCACCAGGCTGTATCTCATGAACCGTGATAGCTAGACAGTTGAAATTTCACAGATGATGTATTTCTGTTACCGCTATAACAACAAATACTAAAAACAGAATAAAATAAATATTTAAGTGGGGCTCCCATACAACAAACGTGATTTTTTTGCCATTTTTTACGATAATGGTACGGAACCCTATGTGCGCGAGTCCGACTCGCACTTGGCCGGTTTTTTACACTAATAATATTCAATTTAACACAATTATAGGAAAATAAAACATAGAAGAAACATAGACGCCATCACGTACCCGCCAAAACTCCCTAGCTATAATTCCAACCTAGCATCGGTTAAAATGACAGCAACGCTGCGTCGTTTTACTTTTTTTTTGTGCCATGCCACATTTTGCGTTGCGTCGTCGCACGCGATGTTTCAAGGGATCAATGGACAAGAGACGAAGCGGGTGAAGGGTGGGTGATGCGCTGCGCTGTTGGAGCTCCTGGCGACGACGGACAGTGTCTGTTCCGATCCATTATCGAATCTGAACATCATCGAAACGCAGATGTGGAATACAATGCGTTGATCCGTTGCGACAACGCATCGCACTAATGGGGGCCTCAGCATTAGGTAGCCTTTTGGAGGAATGCAGAACAGGGAGTAAAGTCCCACAACCTATGCTAACAAGGGAAGATCCACCGACCAGACAGGTATTGTGCCTGGTCTGGCAACGCCCGACGGTTGTTATCGGACTGTTGTATGTGTTAAAATCGCGCCAAAATTGCGCGATACAGGATCTTGTGTGACATCTAGTAACGCAACAGCATCTTAATTTTCTTGCCCTTATGCTCATTGATTGACGCATTATAATTTTCTTCTTCCACATCTACTCTATTTATATCGTTATCTCAGTGTTCCCACACTTTCTGGCCATATCATCCTGCACTTAGTCCATTTATCGTCTCTTTGATCTTTACCTAATCTTATACAGCCATCAACATTCATACTCAAAACTTTTTTGACAACATTTTCCTCATTTATCGGCTGTAATCATCAAATGGCTTTTACTCAAAGTGGGTAATAAAAATAATAAATACCTGCCGGAATCTAGGGGTCTTTAAATCAAGAGTGAATAAGCGTGCTTCACTGTCGACCACATCATCGCTTACCATCAGGTGAGTTAGTGGTCAAGCGCCTATCGACAATAAAATGCTCATGTAGTGCGACTGTGGAACTCACTTCCACTTAAAATCCGTGACTCCCAAAATATATATCTATTCAAGAAACAAGTCAAAGATAATCGATTTCTCCACCATCTTGTCATTATATGTATGTAATTTAATTAAATATTTAGTTAAGGTATATGTGTAATTTGTTAAGTTAAATAGTTGTTAGTCTATTTTAAGTTTCCTTATTTCATTCTACACACTGCGTCTTCGTCTATCATCCAACTTGCCTGTCTCAGGTCTGCTGGAAGAAATTTCTATCTAAATAAGCAGTACCTTCCGTCCTTCTGCAGCGAGGTGTGAGACAGGGAGACGTCATTTCTCCGAAAATGTTTACCGCTGCACTGGAGGATGTCTTCAAGGTTCTGGACTGGAGAGGGCTAGGCATCAACGTCAATGGCGAGTACATCACTCACCTTCGGTTTGCCGACGATATAGTGGTTATGGCTGAGACCATGGAGGACCTCAGTACAATGCTCGATGACCTCAGTAGAGCTTCCGAAAGAATGGGTCTTAGAATGAACATGGACAAAACCAAGGTGATGTTAAATGCCCATGTTACACCCACTCCTATCAAGGTCGGCGTCTTCGTCGACTTGCCTTGATAATATATTTTGTGATTTTGATGCCGACAATAAATTGGTGTTAAGTGATTTATCATCAGATCACTGTGGATTAATGGCTAGCTTCCCTATGCCATTAAGTAAAAAGCCGCGCAAAGTAGAATGCAGGCCTTATACTGTTAGTCGTTGCAGTAAGTTTAAAAATAATATAGCTCTTAAAGTTATACCGTCAATAATAGAGTACGAGAACCCAAATGAAATGTACGAGGCCCTTTTTGATGTTGTGCAAAATGAGTACAAATCCGTTTTTAATACTAAAACTATCAACATTACTGGGACTTCCGCTGGTTTCAACCAATGGGCTACACCAGGCATTTATAAAAGCCGAGCGAGATTGTATGAGTTGTATGGTCTGAGACAGTACAAGGTTGATAATTTTTTTTAGAATATGTTAAAAATTATTCAAAATTATTTAAAAAGATTTGTCGTGTTGCAAAATCAAAATTTCTAAGTGAGACTATTAAAAATTCTAATAACAAAGTAAAAGCCACTTGGAAAATCATAAACAACGAAACGGGTAAATCGGTTAAAAAAGAAAATCAACTCGAGATCATGGTTGATAACAAATTAGTTAATAAACCAGCTGACGTAGCTGAGGCGTTTAATGAGTTTTTTACGAGCATACCTGCAACGACGACTTGCTCCTTAAGTTCGTCGCCGTCTAAGGCTGAAAACCTATTGCATAGTAGCGTCCCTAAATGTAGTTATGTATTGAGATTCGAGCATGTAGCGCCTCGTGATGTAGTTAATGTTTTTAATTCTCTTAAATCTAAAAACACGGGTGATTACTGGGGCATATCTACCAAACTTTTGGGCAATATAATAGACATTGTGGCCCCCTATCTTGCTGTTACGTTTAACAAATGCATTGATTTGGGTACTTTTCCTGATCTCATGAAGAGCAGTAAAGTCATCCCTCTATTTAAATCCGGTAGCAGAAATGATATTGGTAATTTCAGACCAATCTCTATTTTGCCTGCATTCAGCAAAATATTTGAAAAGTTAATTCTTAAGCAGTTACTCAGACATTTTAACTTACATAGCCTCCTTCACAATGACCAATATGGGTTTACGAAGGGTCGCTCGACTACAGATGCGGGTGTTGCTTTGTTGAAGCACATATTTGACGCATGGGAGAAGTCGCGAAATGCAATTGGTGTTTTCTGCGATCTTTCTAAAGCCTTCGATTGCGTTCACCATGATACGCTTTTGCGTAAACTACGCCATTACGGTGTTCAAAACGAAGCCCTAAATGTAATTGAGTCATATTTACTTAATAGATACCAGTGCGTAGACGTTAATGGCGCTAAATCTTCCAGGTTACCTGTTGAGCTGGGTGTACCTCAAGGCTCAATACTGGGTCCGTTTTTATTCCTGGTTTATATTAACGATCTGCCATTCTATTTAAAGGATATTTGCGACGTTGTACTGTTTGCAGATGATACTTCTCTGATCTTTAAAGTAGATAGGAATAGACAAGTTTTTGATGACGTGAATAACGCACTATCAATGGTCACAGATTGGTTCACAACAAATAATCTTGTTCTTAATGCCAAGAAGACTAAATGCATAAAGTTCGCTTTGCCCAATGTTAGAAATCTGGGTCCCAACATTGTGCTCGGTAATGAGAAGCTCGAAACTGTTGATTCAGCTGTGTTTCTGGGTATAACAGTAGACTCAAAAATTCAATGGGGGCCACATATATCAAGCCTAGCAGGTAGGCTTAGCTCGGCCGCCTACGCCGTCAGAAAGGTTAGACAATACACTGACGTTGATACAGCAAGGTTGGTCTACTTTAGTTATTTTCACAGTATCATGTCCTACGGTATTCTACTGTGGGGCAGAGCCGCTGATATTCAAAATATATTTGTGCTTCAAAAACGAGCTGTTCGTGCCATTTACCAATTAGGTGCGCGTGATTCTCTAAGAGATTTTTTTAAAGAGATTGGTATTCTCACAGCGGCTTCACAGTACATATTCGCCAACATTTTATATATTAGGCAGAACATTCATTTGTACAGTAACAATAGTGATATTCACAACTTTAACACCAGAAATAAGGACAAATTACGAGCTCCCTTTCATCGACTTCATAAGGTGCATAGTTCATTCGTTGGGGTTGGTATAACTTTTTACAACAAGTTACCGTCTTCTTTTCTTGATTTGCCATTTAACGCATTTAAAGCAAAGGTAAAAGCTAATCTCTGTTCTAAGGCATACTATTCTATTAATGATTATCTAAATGATAAGCATAGTTGGTCGCTGTGTTGAACTCAAGACAATGTTCGTGTTCTTTTACCAAAATTAGCTTGCTGTCAGGTTAAATATTATTATTTTTTAATTTCGTTTTTATGTGTATTTTTTAAATTTTATTTTTTGGTAAGACTGTCGTAGGTATCGTTTACTGTTATTGTCGGAGCTGATGAAGATTGCTACTATCTTTGCATTATATAGAGTTAATCTTTCTAGTATTATATAGCAGCATAGCCAGCATTGTGTGAGTACCATGTACTTCAGAGCTATCATTGTCTAGATACCTACGTCTTCTATTGACTTGAATGACTCCGGTGGTTGAGAGTATGTCTTGCCCACTCAAATGTCTCGCCGATGGTGGCGCGTTTGTCGGATCATTTAGCTCCCTTCAAAATGGTTGAGCTGAATGGTGCTGATACATGTGTCATGTTCGTGAACGGGCGCTGTCGGTTGGGACTGGTCATCTCTTAGCTGCCATGGTTTATTTTAATTGATTCTAATTTTATTTCTGAATTGTCTTTTTATATTTACTATGGACACTTTTAACTTTCTACATCATTCTCACATAATGTGTAATCTCAACATGAATGATGTAACAAATGATTTGTAATAATTACCTAATTGAAAAAGAGTGTCCATGGAGTTTCTTGCCCGTTCTTCTCCATAGAGATCTACGCCTTGGAATGGGCATCTACGGTACTTTCACAGTTATTATGTCTTGTGACTGGGACTGTAGCACCATAATTTTGTAATATTTTATTTTGTCTTTTGACAATTCAAAAGTGCCTGTAACTGGCCTACTTGAAATAAAGTGCTTTGACTTTGACTTTGGTCGGAGACTCTACACTCGAAGTTGTGGACGACTATGTCTACCTGGGACAAACGATCCAGTTGGGTAGGGCCAACTTCGAGAAAGAGGTCAACCGTCGAATCCGACTCGGCTGGGCAGCGTTCGGGAAGTTGCGCGATATCTTCTCGTCCAACTTACCACAGTGTCTCAAAACGAAAGTCTATGACCAGTGTGTGTTGCCAGTGATGACATATGGCTCTGAGACGTGGTCGCTTACAATGGGCCTCATCAGTAAGCTTAAAGTCACCCAAAGGGCAATGGAGAGGGCTATGCTCGGAGTGTTCTTGCGTGATCGAATCAGAAATTCGCAAGAGAACCAGGGTTACCGACATAGCCCGAAGAATTGCCAAACTTAAGTGGCAGTGGGCAGGGCACATTGCTCGCAGAACGGATGGCCGATGGGGCAGAAAGGTTCTGGAGTGGCGACTGCGAACCGGAAGACGTTGCGTTGGAAGTCCTCCCACCAGGTGGACCGATGACCTGGTGAAGGTTGCGGGGATCCGCTGGTTGCGGGACGCACGAGACCGGTCAATGTGGCGACGCTTGGGGGAGGCCTTTGTCCAGCAGTGGACGTCTTTCGGCTGATATGATGATGATGATGATGAAGCAGTACCTTTGTGCTCTTCTATCTGTTTTTTTTTTATATTCTCTGTTAAGTGTTTTGTGTGTACATAAATAAACAAATTGATATAGTTATAAAAAGTAACATATTGGAAGCAACAGTGGCCCAGACGCTAAGACCTCGTGCGTGGGGTTCAAATCCGGGCAACTAAAATGTGTTTTTCCCTGGAATTATGTTCATATAAGTCTGAAATCGCCAACCTGCCTCTATCAAATGAGATTAATACACGTGTCTTCTCTGTATGAGAAGAGGCCTTTGCCCTTAGGAGGTACAGTAACAGACTGCTATTATTATCATTACAAATTTATTTGTTTCTAAAACTATGTGTTGTTGATAGTCTTCTCAACAATCAAGTTGCCTGACTTTACATAAATCTCATAACAGTTCGCATACATAATATTCATCCATAGACGATTATGCCGACAGAACAGGAAATTGCTACTCGCATCCTTCGTAAATTAAATTATTTAATGTTATGAAAGTCTCTTGAGTTCTGACAGTATCTCAGTCATTTATTTCAGCACGTCACTTCAGATGACAGTGAATTTCTACAGTTTATATGCTCCTTAAGAGCAGTGGTGGCCCAGTGGTATCGGCCGCGACTTACAAGTTGTAGGTCGTGGGTTCGAACCCAGGCAGGCGCTTTACTTTGTGTAAATTATTTCATCACCACTGCTCTCAAAAACGGTGAAGGAAAACATCGTGAGGAAACCGGCATGTCCTAGAACCAAAAATTCGAAGACATGTGACATCCACCAACCCGCACTGGGCCCGCGTGGTGTATTATTGCCCATTCCCTCTCACAGAGAGGAGGCCTGTGTCCCAGCAGTGGGAACATTAATAGGCTGATGATGTGATGTGATGTGTGTGATATGCTCCTTTTATCTTCTAGAATGTAAGTAGTCAATTTAGTAAACCCTAAGTACTACAAGTGCCATTGACCACCGGGGTGGCAAACGCCACTAGTTGGTGCTATCCACCATCCCGGTGGCAGATGCGAATAAAGAAAGGTGGCAGATGACACTAAATAAGTGCCATTGACCAGCGGGGTGGCAAGCTCGAAGATGGCAGATGCGAATAAACCTGTTATTTGAGCCTTTACATTTTTATATTTTTTTGTGAGTGAATCATGTTTCCCTTTCATGATAAATGACTTATTCTGTGGGTTTGAACAAACACCTTTACACGTGAGGAAAATAAAATTTTGAAAATCGTTTTCTACCTGACTACTCTGGGAAGAATCACCGAAACAAATTCACAGATCACAGTCTCTTTTAAAGTCCAGACATTATTTGGTAAATCTATATCATTTTAGGATTACCCAGGTTAATATCTGAGATGGTCTCTAGACTTCATATTTCTAATTTAAACCACAACACTTATATCATAAAGCGAGTGTGACATTTAGTGAATTTGTTTACATATAATATGAGGCGGGTATTCACTTTTACCACTGCACCTTTTTGAATTATTCTTTTACCATTTGAAAGTTACATTATTACATTTTCTCAAACATGCTTGGAAATTTGAGCATTATTTTGACAACCTTCTTCGAGATAAATCGCAATTGCTGTACTGGCAATATACATGCGAGCAGCGGCCGGCGAAAGTTGTATGAAAATCCATATTTGTCGTGTTTAGCGCCCAAATAAATTACATAGTAAACTCATATCTGTCGTGTAATTTAGTAATGGAACAATCTTTTACTCCGAAAAATTACAACCATGGAGGTAACTTATTAAAGGTTTGTTTAAATTTCGAACTGGCTTGCAAATAGAAAGCTGTTTATAGAAAAAAAAAAACACTGTAAAACCTCCTGCCTCTTTTGCTGGCCGCTGCAGTATAGTACATTACTGCAGCGGCCAGCAAAAGAGGAATTGTGGCCAAGGCTTGTATAGTGCTTTTCTCAAATAATGCGCGGAAATTAAAACTAAATAGCACCTAGAACTCATTTTGTCAAATACAATTACTTTTCGAAATCAATGACGAACAACAATAATATTCCCGTTTTAAAGTGTTTTTTTTTCTATAAACAGCTTTCTATTTGCAAGCCAGTTTGAAATTTAAATAAAACCTTTAATAAGTTACCTCCTTGATTGTCATTTTTCGGAGTAAAAGATTGTTCCATTACTAAATTACACGACAGATATGAGTTTACTATGTAATTTATTTTGCCGCTAAACACGACAAATAAGACTTTTCATACAACTTTTTCCGGCCGCTGCTCACATGTATATGGCCAGTACAGCAATTGCGATTTATCTCGAAGAAGGTTGTCAAAATAATGCTCAAATTTCCAAGCATGTTTGAGAAAATGTACTATATTATATCAGGGTAAAGCGGGTGGACCACTATCAAGCATTATCCAGATACGTCAATACTTTACGTTCTGCAGTCCTCTCGTAAGTTATCTAGTTCTGCCCGCGTTTCTATATATTAATAGATTGACCTTGCCTCTTCCTGGGAATGCAAAAAGTTTATATATTAATAATGTTTTCCCTGCACTAAGCTTTCAAGCACTTCGCATAAGTTTTCTTGCACTGTTTAATCTCGAAGTTGTTTGCCAAGTCAGCACTTCTAATTTCATACTTGGCGTAGCGAGAACTATGAAAAAAAAGTTATTATCATCTATTGTAAAGCAGATTGTCAGTGTCTTAGTTTAGACTTTTATTATTTGGTTTTAGAAGCAAACTTTGGACAAATAATTTAAAATGGAGGTTTGATAGTTTTATACAGAAAACTTCTGCCGGCGGCTTCGCCCACGTAAAAAAGTAATTACTATCCCAAGGTAACATACTACTAGGATATAGTTATTTATGCTACAAGTGCGGAAAGTAGGTGATTTCCGATGATTGGATAAATTGACACGAGTCGGAAATCATCTTACGCACGTGTATCATACAACATTTTACTATGCATTGTGCGAGGAAATAAAAAAATATATCTGAACCAAGCAAGAAATTAATAAAATGGCGCTTATTCAAGGGCGCTCACCATATCCACAGATTAACTAATAGTTCATTCCTCGTGCATATCTACTGCGCATGTGCAAATAGCTGTTACGTCGTAACGCAAAAAGGCACGAGCAAAATATTCATTCTGTCAAACATATTTAATGAATATTTAAAATTAATTTATTGATCAAAATCTAAATCTAGAGTAATTAAAAACGCCTTAAATGAAGTATTAGTTTTGTTTACCTTTTATATGAATGATAATCTGTACTTAACTAATTTTTAAAACTTTTCTCAAATAATAAAAACTATGCAGCGGGCTGACGTTGGAGTTAAAAATTAAAAAAGTACAGGAAAGTAAAAAGCACTAGTGAAAAAAAGTGACACTTTCCGCACAGTTTGGCTGCTTGGGAAACGCTCTTTTCGAGGATATGCATTATAAAATAGTTTTCTTAATCTAAGACATGCTCTATCCGTAAGTCGTTTCATGTATAATACGTGAAAAGGTAACAGACAAGCATAGTACTTTCGTATTTATTTTATTAGTACGAATATAGAATATATTATAATAAGCTGAGAACCGAATGAAGTAGAAAAACATTGTGCATAAAGCCACGACAGCCTTTCAGGGACACGACCTTTAGTAATGATGAACGCGACTAAGAAGAGAGGACACGAATATATCAAACCACCATATTTATTTTTTGGATAAAAGTTTCCTGAGTATTGCAAATTCAGCCATTCATCGTTATTGTTATTAAAACTATAGGTATATTATTAAAATGATTTACTCTTACAAACTGGGCAAGAACAGATTATCATCAATTTGCAGCTTAACAGAATACCGGAGGCTTTGCGTATTGAACCAAATTAAATCTGTTATTATGGAATATAAGGAAAATAAAATAGGAAAAAGGTAAAGATGAAGTAACGTGTACCCCAACGAAATAAGAATAAGACAACGATAATAATTCGTTCTTGAATAAGTAGGTAATCCTTTAATTCATTTCGCTGCTTAAATTCAAAAGGGCCACAAACTAATAAAATGAAAATTCGTTTTGTTTCAAAAATCGTTTTTATTCGGTTTATATTTTTGTATTGGAAAAAGAAACTCAGTAGTTTCGCATTTAAATTGGCCCAATCGCACAACAGCCCTTTTGGCATTTTTACACTTGGGTAGCTAATTTTAAAGCAAAACAGCGATATAGTGAGATGTGGTACACACATTTATTTTTTGTGAAAAATTGTAACAACAAAAAAAATCTCCTCTTTGTTCAAAACTCATAGTAAAAAAAAACAAATTTTGGACTTAAGGCTTTTTTGAATTTAAACAGCGATGTTAAATTTGATTTCTCCCACATACAATTGTGCAGTCGCCTTCACACATTCTCTATGACATTCAACCCTCTCACGGCGACTGCATTTCAGATTGCCGTATCTAGTAGTGCAGGCGGGTCGTTGGCACAATTACCGGAGTCACAGTATTCTTGGACATTACTTTATATGAGAATTTCTCGCCCAGTTTGACGTTAAATTGTGTTGGTTAGGTAAGAGAATTACTGCCATAATGCTGCATGAGAAAATATAGTTACTTTTGGAAGAAGATTGATGTCATACAGTTCGACATTACTTAGTTGTCACAGTTTTCTCAAAATTTTATGAAAATATGACCCAGGTAAGAAAGTAGGTTTTTACTGCTGTTCACTATTTTCTGCTGACTATTCTTATTATTGTGTTATTGTGGTTGTTAAGAGAAATACAATAATTTTGTTCTAATAGCTAAAAATTATTTTTCTAATTTTCTACCCATGATAAAATCAGTGACAACCGTCCTTTTTACAGACAAACTAAAAAAATAAAGTCATCTCATAGCATTTGCACGGTCGCAAATGCTTTAAGTTCCCTCAAGTAAAGTTTGAACAAACATTGTAAACATCATTCAACTTTGACTCGCATTTCTTAGTCTGATTAAAGTCTTTACTGCGTCAGAAAATAATATTATTCCCTCAAGTTCTTCAAGAGTATTAACACCTTTATTTTACAGTGGTTTGAGAAAACTGCTGAACATTATTTTGCATAAAGCTGGATTATTGAAACATCAAAAACTTCTCGTCTAAAGTGAAAAATTTTTAACCGACTGCGGGCGGGTAATGTTTTTTGAACGTATGTGTGTATTATGTATGTATGTCCATTTCTATGGCACGCTCTACAGCACGGTACAACCGTTTGACGGATTGTGAGTCGGAATGCGGTGTCGTAGGATTTGTCTCAATTGTGGGAGTGACATAGGCTATATAATTTTCCCCCGAAAAAGGGGATGATATCATTTTTGTTTTGTTATCATAACAATATGGGTATCAAATGAAAGCTACTAAATAGACTATGCCGAAAATATATATGTTATGGATCAAGTTAGTGATGAATACGGTATCATTCATAATGCCCAGACAATTTGAATAATGCCCAATACGATCAGGCAATATGCTAGAAACTATTGGAATAATTAAATTGACCAGGCTTTCTGAATTATGCCCATCACTTATTAGGCCGGTTAATAAAAAGATGTGTTTTTTTATTATTTTTATGTTGACTTTGACTTAAATATAGAATAGGTAAGTACGATTACTATTTAAGCAACAAAGTAAACTGCCGTCCGTCCGTCGTCGTTCCGTCTGCAGGGTCTAAAGTAGCCGGGGTGCCCTAAGCTCCCGAGCTCACTTCGCTCGCTCTTGGACTAAATGCCTTGACCAAAATTATCGAATTGCTCAACCGTTACGTAGCAATATTCATAATGACCAGGCAATGGGATAAATATAGAAGTTTAAATCAGTATTCATTCTCGCGCTCAGAGGCTTCCGTATAAGCAGCATATTCACCAAAAAATAGGTAACATTACTAACGTTTATAAACAATGAAAGCACCAAACATTGCTCTGACGAAGGAACAAAATTAACTTTGCCATTAAAAAACTGTTGTCCCCATACATCAATATACAAAATTTTTACATTTACAAGTACATTTTATAAGTTGGTCGACTATTACACGTAAACATGTAATAAGCTGTGATAGTTTTTCTTTTAATTTCGTTGTATATACTACTACCGTGAAATTGTTCACACACCCGAAAGCAACCATTTAGCTGGCAGGGGGAGAGGACACTTGACTAACAAAAATTTGCCATATAAAGCTTAATTTTACGCAAAAGGATCCCTGAATCGAAAAATGGTTTTCACAAACCCGTAATATTTTTGAGTGGCCTATCCAACGATACCCCACACCATAGGACAAACAAAAAAAACATCCCCGCTTTACGTGTACAGAAGGTAACCTAAAAACATGTTTTTCATTATTTTATTTTACCACTTTTTCAACGTGATTAAAAAAATTAAAAAATGTTTAAAATGTTTATTTCAATTACAAAGCACATTTTGATACATATTTATTGAATATTGGAGATCACCTTTTAAGCAAGGAATTGCTTGTATTAGATAGATTAATATGTATATTCATGCCAAATTATAGCTTTCTAGTACTAAGAGTGTCTGAGCTAAGCTGCGAAAGGACAGACAGACATGGCGAAACTATAAGGGTTCCTTGTACCATAAAAACTATGAAAAACCACTCTCATATCAACCGTCGAATTCATAGCTCAAGCCCATCAAGCTGTCAATAGTTATGTAGCCCTTATTTTGAGTAATCTAGATTTTTTTCTCTCCAGGTATCACATTAAGTGGTTTCTTAGTAATAGGTACTCGAATATATTTTATTTGGAAAAGTCTTTGTATGACATTCGACTATTCTGTTTTATCTGAAATCGCTTATTTTTGTCTGCGAGTCTAGTGTTCCAGAAAATTCTTGTTACTATTTGGCAATCGTTAGGCTATTGAAGATCGTCGACCACTTTGTTGAACGCTATTTTATTTCAGTATTGTTAAAGAAAATATAAGCCCGCGAAGCTTAGAAAAATAATGTTAACTTTTACAACTGGTAAAAAAATCAGAAATGTCAATCATCTTCCGTTTCAATATTGTGATACACATATAACACATACCTACTCATAATTATAATTAGCTTATTTCGATTTATGTACCAAAAAATAACTAGCTCCCTCCCTTTCCTTTCTTTACCAAAATAAACAACCCAATCTATACTAATATTATAAAGAGGTAAAGTTTGTGAGTTTGTGACATTGTAGGGGGTAATATCTGGATCTACAGAACTGATTTTGAAAATTCTTTCACCAGTAGAAAGCTACATTATTCCCGAGTGTTATAGGCTATAATATATTTTCAAAAAAAATAGAGATTCCTATGAAAATTGCAATAATGTAACCCAAAGTAGCAAGATGTTGCCTATAAATTCATTCTTTGGTGTGCGCTGAGAAAACTATTGAAGATACTTAAAAAATATTAGGTAGGTAGGGTAGGGTAGGATTCGGTAGATCGTTAGGGCAGGTAGGGTAGATAGGGTATGGTTGGTAGGGTGGGGTAGGTAGGGTAGGGTAGGTAGGGTACGGTAGGTAAGGTAGCCAGTTGACGGGAGCAAAGCTGTGGGGGTCAGTTAGTCTACAATAACTTCAGTCTTTCAACAAAATTCCATACTCAAATCAAACTTCAATGGAACAGAAATTCAAATTCGAAATAATTTCGAATTAATCACATTGAAATGGCAAAGCTGCCAGCACTGCAACATGCAAATAGGGTTTTCACGCGTTTAACGTTTGCCAGCCTGATTAAAATGTCCTTGAGTTGGTAGTATCGGCAAATTGCTGGTTTATAATGTTACGGGAAATGCTTGAACTGTGGTTTCATTTAAACGTTTTACTGAAAAACCTGGGAGTGAAAGTTTTAGAAGTGAAGAGAGAAGCTACGAAATATTCTGTGATACATATTTTTATTTTATTTTTTCTAGCCACGGGTCTTAATGAAATAAAAAAACGCAAAGTTGACTTTATGAATATTTAATCAATTTGTGTATTTATATTAGACCCGAAACAATCGGCTTTATACAATTGCAAAGTGGTTTTTCTGCAAACATCTTATCGTGATAACTTGGGTGGTTTGAACTCGAAGTAAACTACCTTTCACCTTGATTGGAACGATTGACAGCTTACATCATATTCAACGTTGAAAGTTTGAGAGAATAGTAACTAGTAACTAACACTACTAATTCTAAATTAACGTGAGTGTACAAATTCACCCAGAAACCTATTGTTATGCCAGTCTACATGCTGTAATGTTATCTTCAGCAAAAAAACATTACTGCACAATTTTCTGTAGGTAAATCGAGAAACATTAGAGAGAACAATATTAATTTAAGATATGGACAGGAAATACGAATAAACACAAAAAAGACGTGATTAAATCTAAAATAGTAAAAAAATATCTGCAAAGCTGGTATTCTTATAGTGACCACAATAAAAAAACACTATTCGAACTTTCATAGAATAGGTAAATAATAGCTACACAATTTTTATTGGCATTTAAACGTCGTCGTGGATTACTGCACTCATGCAATCATGAAACCGGTCTCTTAGACTCTTAGTACCCAACTTACTGGAATTGATGTAGTTTTTATCAAGAATGAAAAAACGCTCGGAATAAATTTAACTCTGACGTTTCTTAAAGAATCAAGCGGTTGCGTCTTCAACTTTCTCGTAGTTTTTCCTACTGTAATGAGTTTTCAGATTACAGAGAGAGAGTTAAATTGCAGTTATACCGTGATATTTACTGAATATTAATACCTAGGTATAGTTCTCGTCAAACTTTCTGGCCGGCCTGAAGTTGGCTACAATGGCTGCGCAGACTAAAATACTTTTTTACAAAAAAATACAACCGACTTCCAAATAAAACACTACAAAGTGAAAAATTACTTCAATTTCGGAAATTGGTGTTCCTGTTTTTGTTTCTTCGTTTTTTGACACCGCCTGCCGAAATTGAAATTATTTTCACTTGTTTTTATTTGGAAGTCCGTTTTAACCCAGATATTACTGAAACTAAAAAACTTTTTTTAAGTTTTTTAATTTTCACTTTTTTGTTGTGGTACATAATGGACCAGTTCTATAGGCTAGTGTGATAAGTAGTGATAGAGTAGTGATACCAGTATAGATTAACCCAATAACATGAAACTTAATTAAACAAAACCGGTGGAATGAGAGTATACCAGTGTGAAATGTTCACACCTGCGTACCCCTTTAGAGCATACCAGTGTGATGTTATGTTATGAAATGGTGTAAACAATAAACAGACATGCGATTGTAGCTATCCCGAATGATTTGCCGTCATTTATTGAAGAATTCTGATGTATATCTCCGAAATTCTTCATTAGATCTTGATGAAATTATAATAAATGGGGCCACATGACAAGCATCAGCTTTCAAATAAAAAAGAATCATCAATCAATCGGTTCACCAAGTGAAAAGTACACACATAAAAAACAATACAAAGCGATATTTTCAAAGGTTGTCTTGAAAAGATCGCTTTCAGCGATAAGGCCGCCCATTGTGTCACCCAGTGCAATGTTTTCTTCGTCTATACTTTCTGTAACTTATATGGTGTATATAATAAAGAGTATTCTATTCTATTCTACAATCGAATTGATAACCTCCTCCTTTATGGAAGGTCGATTAAAAACAGCACCGTGTCGTGCCTTGCGCAAAGGAAAGCCAACTTCAGGGCGGCCCAGAAGTTTGGCGAGCATAATATCTGCGTTTGTACTTATCCAAAGATATGTTTTCTTTCTTCTTACTTTCTTTTTTTACCGCCAGATTTTCACCAACATACCTAATTTTAGTAATCAAATAAATGTTTAAAATCGACTTAAGCATCGTTCTTGCAAATAACTATTGTATTGTATGCATGTTTTTATTAAATAGAGAACTTTAATGTCTGCACTGGAATTGACAGTTGTTTGACATCTACTTTTTCAAGCAGTGCCATCATGACACACTCATAGCCAATTCCCATAACGTTGTAACTTTTGCATCTATATCTCAGTCACTATCAAAAATAATTCTTATTTTCTTACATTTAGACTAGTTTTTGACATAAATTGTCGCCGAAATTGGATTTGAATGTGAACGATTTTTACGTACGAAAATTGACCTTCTGATGTTATGCGAATCGATTTATAAAGACGGCAACTTGGCCGCTCGGGTATTACCCATCGGCTTTCACCTGTCACTTTTTCCTCCGTCGTCTTCGAAATCCCCGACTTTTAATACATCTTCTTCTTCAACAGACGATAAACTTCGACTCGACGCGGGGCGGCATATCCTTAGTTACCGAGAAGGGTATACACAGTAGCAGTAGGCTGTTAGTGCAGTCGGCACGGACGTCGGATGCTGGCACGTATCAATGTGCGCCAGATAATGCGCAGTCAGCGACGGCAAGGGTGCATGTGCTCACTGGTAAGTTCTTGAAACTTTTACGAATAATACTTTTTCATGCTTGTACACACGACATTTTTAAAAGCATCGACATAGCTTTTCAGCGTTGATAAACATGATGAAGCAATACTAGTTGTGATTGCGTTAACACGTAATAATGCCGTGTGAATAATGGTCTTAGTCACAGAACAAAAAATCTGTTCTGTGGCCTAGTGAAGACTCCAAAGTGTTGTGATTGTGCTTCAATGTGAAAACATGCTTTTTTTCTTGTAGGTTTTTACTTAGAACCAAAACTAAATTTAACTTTTTTTTTTTTTTTGTGTGTGATATCATCCAATGACTTCTTCCGCTCTGGGTGAAGCGGGAGGGCGTGTCAGACTTTTATTTATTTATTTATTTATTAATCACAAAATCCACAGCTCTTAGAAATACCTTAACACACTTATTTTACTACTATTACAGCCAATTACGGATTTACAATTTATTATCCTTACAAATAAAATTGCAACAGAAACTTAAAAAACAAAACAAATCATTTCAATTTTTTTTTAAACTCGTATGAAGTGTGCAAGAGGAGTTGTGTGTGAGTGTGTTATAATATTGTATTGTATTATGCGTTTCAAATGAGAGGAAAATCGACTAGTCCCCCAGCAAGCTACAATCGGACAAGACAACCTATTCCAAAAGCCTCAGTTATTTTTATTAACTCCCAGAAACGACACAATCCTGACGAATCGCGTCACAATGAGCAAACCCGCCGACCGTCCTCGCATTCGGAACGCACAGTGTTAGTGTATTGTATAGTGTAGTGTAGTCTATGTAGGTCTGTATTTGTACCTTCCATTCAATTCAATTCCTAATAGTTTCATTCAGCTTTAGCTTTATTAGTCAGTTCGCCACACACAGAGGTTAATAATAGTTTTCTAAACATACCTTTTTTGGAATTAAATATATCTATGTGAGAGAACATGGCAACAGGAACAGGCATGGTGCAGGGGTGTGGTGGTACTCTTCTTCAAGAAGGGCGACAATGCCCGGCTGAAGAACTATAGGCCCATCTCACTTCTTAGCCATGTCTACAAGTTGTTTTCAAGAGTCATCACGAATCGTCTCGCGCGCAGGTTTGACGACTTCCAGCCTCCCGAACAAGCCGGATTCCGAAAAGGCTTTAGCACCGTAGATCACATACATACGCTGCGGCAGGTTATACAGAAGACCGAAGAGTACAACCTGCCTCTCTGTTTAGCGTTTGTGGACTACGAGAAAGCCTTCGATTCGATCGAGACTTGGGCTGTACTGCAGTCTCTCCAACGGTGCCAGATCGACTACCGGTACATTGAGGTTTTGAAGTGTCTGTACAGAAACGCCACCATGTCAGTCCGTCTTCAGGATCAGACCTCGGAACCAGTCCTTCTCCAGCGTGGCGTGAGACAGGGAGACGTCATTTCTCCGAAACTGTTCACTGCTGCGCTGGAGGATGTATTCAAGGTTCTGGACTGGAGCGGCCTAGGCATCAACGTTAATGGCGAGTACATCACTCACCTTCGGTTTGCCGACGACATAGTGGTCATGGCTGAGACCATGGAGAGCCTCAGTACAATGCTCGATGACCTCAGTAGAGCTTCCGAAAGAGTGGGTCTGAAAATGAACATGGACAAAACCAAGGTGATGTTGAATGCCCATGTCACACCCATTCCTATCAAGGTTGGAGACTCTACACTCGAAGTTGTGGACAACTATGTCTACCTGGGACAAACGATCCAGTTGGGTAGGGCCAATTTCGAGAAAGAGGTCAACCGTCGAATCCGACTCGGCTGGGCAGCGTTCGGGAAGTTGCGCGGTGTCTTCTCGTCCAACTTACCACAGTGTCTCAAGACAAAAGTCTATGACCAGTGTGTGTTGCCAGTGATGACATATGGCTCTGAGACGTGGTCGCTAACAATGGGCCTTATCAGAAAGCTTACAGTCACTCAAAGGGCAATGGAGAGGGCTATGCTCGGCGTTTCCTTGCGTGATCGAATCAGAAATGTTGAGATCCGTAAGAAAACCAGGGTTACCGACATAGCCCGAAGAATTGCCAAACTTAAGTGGCAGTGGGCAGGGCACATTGCTCGCAGAACGGATGGCCGATGGGGCAGAAAGGTTCTGGAGTGGCGACCGCGAACCGGAAGACGTTGCGTTGGAAGGCCTCCCACCAGGTGGACCGATGACCTGGTGAAGGTTGCAGGAATCCGCTGGTTGCGGGACGCACAGGACCGGTCAATGTGGCGACGCTTGGGGGAGGCCTATGTCCAGCAGTGGACGTCTTTCGGCTGATATGATGATGGTGATGATGATGTGAGAGAACTGTTTATTAAAATTCCTTAGTATTCTATCAATAACTGAGTTTTTAGCGTAGTTTGTACCACTATGTGGTACATCTAAAAATTGCGTGTGCCTAGTCCGTCGAGACGGAGTACTCAATCTTACAACTAAGTCATTAAGAGCGATACTGTTAATGTACCCACTACAAATATTATAAAGAAACAACATATCCGAAATCATACGTCTATTCTCCAATGGAAGTATATTATGATGTTTGCATGATAGAAGATAATCTTTTTGTCTAAAATTACTGCGATAATTAATATATTTAATGAATTTAGACTGTATGAATTCTATCTGCTGAATATAAACCAAGTAGTGAGGATTCCAGATGTTGCTACAGTATTCCAAGATACTGCGTATGTACGCAAAATAAAGTATTTTGATGCAATCTATATCAGTAAATAATTTACACATACGCATAATAAATCCAAGATTTCTGTACGCCTTACCAACGACATAAGCCACATGCTCCGAAAACAGAAGTTTTGCATCCAGAACGACACCAAGATCCTTAACAGTATGTTGTATGTTACGCACAATAGTGCCACCACTAAGACTATAACAGTAGCGGATGCAATTTCGTTTCCTAGTAAATGTTACGACCTGACATTTGTTTACATTCACATTGATTCTATTGGTACTATAGTAGTTAGATAATCTATTCAAGTCATTTTGTAGCTTCTCACAATCATCCTTATTCCTAATATTCATATAAATCTTGGTGTCGTCCGCATACATCAAAAACCTTGCATTGAGAACATGTTCTCCTATATCGTATAGGTAGATAGAGTACAACAGGGGTGCCAAAATTGAGCCCTGTGGCACACCAGATGGTATGGTTACGCAGTTAGACCTTTGTCCACCTAGTATAACAATTTGAGACCGATTCCTAAGGTATGACTCAAACCATCTGAGCAAGTTACCGCGGATTCCAAGCTCCTGCAGTTTACGCAGAAGGATCACGTGATCCACACGGTCGAAGGCTTTTTCAAAGTCCGTGTAGATCACATCAACCTGTCCACCACCATCCATATCACTGACAACACTATCAACAAATACTGCTAAATTAGTGTTAGTAGACCGGCCCTTAATAAATCCGTGCTGTTGCTGCGGAATTAATTTAGAGATAGTTGGATAAATAAAGTTGTGTACTATTTTCTCCATTATTTTTCCTAAAACATTCAAAATTGATATGGGACGATAATTCTCTATACTATTTCTACAACCTTTTTTGTGGATGGGTACAATGTGTGCAGTTTTCCATATAGTTGGGCAGTAACCCTCACGGAAACACCGGTTGAAGATATAAGTGATTGGTAAAGACAGGGATTTAGCACAGTTAACAAAGAAAAGAGGGGGCACAGTGTCACTTCCTGGACCCTTCGATGTATCTAAATTCTGCAAGAGTTTGAGAATGCTCGCGTTGTCTATGGCCAGGTTGTATAGTGTGTCGCCGTATGTTTCACAGTCAGTTGAGAAAGAAGTGTAAGATCCGAGCTTACTGCTAAAATTCTTGTAGAAGAAGTCATTAAATGCATTACATATTTCGGCCTCACTTGTTAGTTGGTTATTATCATACGTCATATATTTCGGGTAATTATTTTTATTCTTTTTCCTAGCTTTAACGTAAGTCCAAAAATGTTTAGGTGAAGTTTTTATGTTTTCCTGTGATCTGTGTATATAACGATTATGACACTCCCTTTGCAACTTTTTTTGCCGGTCCCTTAATAAAACGAAAGTTGCGTAATCTTGGGGGTTATTATATCTCTTCCATTACCTGTGTGCCTTCGACTTTTCCTTAATGACATTAATTAATACCCGACTGTACCAGACGGGGTAGCAGTAGGTTCCCCCTAAGGTGACTTTTGGGATAAATTTACCAATAACCGAATTAATGACTGAGTAAAACATGTCTATTACATGATGAAGTTGAGCATCATCATTACAAACTAATCCCCAATCACACTCCAGTAATTCGTTATTAATGACTTCATAATTCCCCTTTCTATAAACATGCTTTTGAAATAACTTAAATTTTAAGGGAGGAATTAGAATATCTAAAGCTTTGACAAGAATTGCAGGGTGAAACGCATCTTCAGGTACTAACGGACAGCTCGATTTTATAGTGTTGTTAGGAAAATTGGCAAAAATTCAATCTAAAGTATGATTGTGAGAATTAGTGAGAAAATTAAATTGATTCAAACCGCAGTAAAACATTGTGTTGATAAGGCGGGACGCGGAGTTTTGTACCTCAACGGCGCCTTTCCTCAGCAGCACTGGCTGTCCACTTGTCCAGTCAATACCAGGTAAATTAAAATCGCCCGACACTAGGAAATAATCGTTAGGGTTCTGGTCAATTACCTCAGATATTACCTGCGTTAATGACTGAATACGTTCCGATATCGCGCTGTCTGGCGGCAGGTAAACCGTCGCGATGTGTAAATTGCGACTTATGCCAAGTACTCGAGCGGGAACAGTTACCCAGATGCTCTCAAGGTCAGGACGGCCCCACTCAGTGCGTACGCGAGCTTGCAGCCGCGAAGCGCAAGCAACCATTACTCCGCCGCCTAGCGAGCCGCGATCGCGTCTAAACAAATCATAAATATCATTACATAGTTCGGAGTCTAAGATGCCGTCATGTAGCCAGGTTTCGGTAAACATTAATATATCACTATCTGATGACAGTATGTTCTCGTAAAAAGTATTGGTTTTAGTGCGCAAACCCCGTACATTTTGATAGAAAAACTGTAGATAACTGATAAAACCCACCCGTATTCCTTCAGTTGCTTGAGCCAGGGCCGCGGTACCTATTTTCAAATTTATCCGCGACCCAGGCAGACATCAGCCCTAGCGGACCCCGTCAATTTTGCTGACATCTCTTTGAGGCGCGCGTGGAACACTACGCGCCGTCGACTCGAAACTGGTCCCTATTGGGCGGCGAGCTACCCATTACTCGCCGTCCACAAGCTCGCGCCTACGGTGGCCGAGAATCAGCTTGCGACTGCCAACGCCCGGGGCGTCTCCTGCGGTGGAAATAAATTCACCTAGACAAATAATAAAAAAAGCTAAATCAAAAAATCGCTTCGCTTGATGCAGTCGATTTTATGTTTTCCAGGGTTCCGTACCCAAAGGGTAAAAACGGGACCCTATTACTGAGACTCCGCGATCCGTCTGTCTGTCTGTCTGTCCGTCTGTCACCAGGCTGTATCTCATGAACCGTGATAGGTGGACAGTTGAAATTTTCACAGATGATGTATTTCTGTTGCCGCTATAACAACAAATACTAAAAACAGAATAAAATAAATATTTAAGTATAATATCGTTTATCGTTTCGTTTATTTATAACATAAGGCACATTTTGCAATAAAAATATCTTAAAAATATAAAAGAAGACAGTTGCTTATTTGCCTGAACTAGGTTGAACCTGTGTTTCAGACTATAAAGTGCTTAAAACTAATAATAATAATAAATTAACAATGACATTGTATATGAATACTTAAATTAAAGACAAGCAAAATTATTATTTTGTTACAGCCAGGAGATCTTCTGTCTCTCCGTAAGAGATGCGAAGCAGATGTTCAATAATAGTCTTTTTACAGCTAAAATAATTTAAGTTATAGATACTTAATTTTCTATTTAATCTATTGTACAGAAATGGTCCTAAGAATGTAAAGAATCTATTTACAAATACATATTTTGAGGATGGATTAGAATCGCAGACAATATCATTTCGTCTCTTATTATTTATGTATTCGGCGTTATAGGAAAGCATGGTGTGTTGTTTTAATACTAAATGCATAATGAAAAGCTGGCGAACAGTCAGCACGTTGCAGGATTTGTAAAGAAGATCAGTAGGGTAGAGGAAAGGGTGGAAATAGGCTACTTTTAAAATTGCTCTCTGAGCCCTTTCAAGAGGCAGTAGATTCGTTTTTGGTGCCCCACCCCATGAGGTGATACAGTAATTGATTACAGATTGACCTAGGGCCAAATAGACTTGTTTCATCAATTTTGAATCTGCAATCGTTCTCAACTTTTTAAAAACATAAATTAATTTGCGCACTCTATTAACTAAGCTATCAATATGAGGTCTAAATGAGAGTGTTACATCTATAATAACCCCGAGATATTTTATGTTGCCTGTTTTGAGGATAAATGGACAATTACACATGCTGACTGGGTGGGATCCACATTTATGGGCATACAGATGAGAGTTAGCAATGTTAAATTGAGGCTTGCGCATGGAGAAGTGAATATATTTTGTCTTGTCAGCATTTAGTGTTAGTAAATTGTTTTGTAGCCAATTTGTCACAGTATTGAAACCTTGTTGAGCATATTCGTACAATTCATTACTGGTTTTCGCGGTAAACATTAACGCCGTGTCGTCGGCATATGATATGAGTTTGCCTTGTTTAATATCTAAATTACACAGATCGTTAATGTAAATCAGGAATAGGGTAGGGCCCAGAATGCTTCCCTGAGGAACACCATAACCAGTATTTTTTTGCTCATCGCTAATAATGTCGTCTATTTTAACACATTGAGATCGTTCATCTAAGTAGTCAGCAAAAAGTTTCAGCGGTGTTCCCCTTATTCCTAAAGCCTCTATTTTTTTTAGAAGCATAGGAACGGACACCGTATCAAAGGCTTTGGCTAGATCAAGGAAAACCCCCAGGGTCTGGTTTCCTTTGCCAAGTTCTTCTGCGATATAATCTGTCAGACTATGCACCGCATCGGCTGTGGATAGTTTGGCTCTGAACCCAAATTGCGCAGATGATAATAGTTTTTTTTTTCTAGATAATTAACTAGTCTACTGTTAACAATTTTCTCTAGTATTTTAGATATTGAAGGGAGTAAAGATATTGGTCTATAATTATTTACTAAGTTTTTGTTTCCATATTTAAAGATAGGGATTACAACTGCTTTTTTCAGAAATCTAGGGAAAATACCTTCAGATAAACAAATACGAAATATATGCGTTAAGGGAGGTACTAGGATATGCTTAAAGGTTTTAAGGATCTTATTGCTTATATTATCCCATCCAACTGCACAGTCATCCTTTAGTCCAGATATGATTCGGGTTATTTCATCTTCGTCAGTATCCAGTAATCCAAAAGATTTTAAAGGACATCTATTATTTTGGGAAGATGGTAGAACACAGTAATGTTTTGGAATCTGTTCGGCAAGAGTTTTCCCAACATTTGCAAAAAAGTTATTAACGTGGTTGGCTGACAAGAGAGGTGATGGATTAGCAAGCTCGAATTTGATTCACGCTGTTTCGTCCTATAGGTGACGTTCTTAATATGTTTCCAAAGTTGCTTGCTATTGTTTCCTGCTCTATTTAATTCATTTTTATCGTAATTAATTTTTAAGTTCTTTAGGAGGTTGTTGCAAAAATTTATGTATCTCTTATAGGTTATTTTAATGATTAGATTATCAGGGTTACTCCTAGATCTCTGATGAAGTTTATCTCTGTGTCTTATACACCGAATTAGGCCAGGAGTCATCCAAGGCTTGATGTTACGAAGTTTTTTGTTTACTATAATAGAAGTCGTATTACGTAATATTGCTAATTGAACATGTTTTATTAAGTACGATAAAGCAAAATTAGCGTCAGCAGTATTGTAAACTGGGTTAAAGTCAAGATTGCATAAATCACATTCGAGTTTGTTTATGTTTAATTGCGTTTTCGTCTGGGGACGGTTTAGCTTAGGCAGCGTTAAGTTTAGGGTTAGTAGAACAGCGTGATGGTCTGTAATAGTTGAGTTAGTAACAAGCGTAACATATGAAAAGTTAGATTTGATCATCATATGATCCAGACAGGAACCACTCTGATGAGTAGGCAAAGTATGTGCGGGGAGAAAACCATGGTATGAGCAGATATTAAGGTAATCTTGGGCCCCAGGGTCGCAGTTTTCCGAGTTAATGTTTATATTTATATCACCTGTTAATATAACATTCTTAAATGAACTTAGTGCTTCAAAGATCTGGTTTAAGGATGCGTGAAAAGAGTCTAAATTTCTTGCAGAAGGGGACCTATAAACAGTGATTATTGCTGTACTTGTATCAATTTTGATAACCAAACAATTACTCACACAGTCTTGAAGTATTGGTTCTTCGATTGTGACCATTAATGATTCCTTACAATAAACAACCACACCATCGTTTTGATTGTTGTTCACTGTAGTATACAATAAGTTGTATCCCGGAATTACTGGAAGGTGTTCCTGTCGGTTAGATAGCCAGCACTCGGTTAGTACCATTATGTCACAATCAAAGTTAAGTCTGTGAAGAAAAACGTTAAAGCTATCTATGTTCTTATAAATACTGCGAATGTTTTGAGTCAGTATGGTTAGTGAGTTTTGATATTCAGAAAGATATTGCCTGCAGTCCTCAACCTCACATGACTTTGCATCGGTACGAAATGTATTATCTATATCGGTCAATAAGGTATTATCCATAGTATAAGAAAAATATAAACAATAAAATTAAGTCTTAAAAATATTCGAATATGTGGCGCTCTTAGGCGCCTTCATAATCAATCGAGTTAATGTACCTGTTTTCGGCAGATTTTTTTGCAGGACACTCTTGTTCTCCCGTTTTATGGCTGGCTGGTTTTTTGAAGCGCAGACATGTTGCACATTTTGGCGCTTCGGATTTCTTTGTGCAGTCGGAGATAGTGTGTCCTTCTTCACCGCAATGTCCACATGTGGGGGCAGCTACTTTGCATGTCTTAGCCGCATGACCGTACTGCTGGCACTTGTAACATCTCGTTACCAGTGTTAAGTCTCTTACCGGGCAGGAAGTCCAATTTATGAACAATCTCTCTTGTGAGATTAGAGCCTTGCGAATGATCGCAGGGACTTCTAAGATGTAGTTGCAGTTCTCAACATCTTTTCTACCAGATTTGTGGCTCAGTTTGATTAAGGACAAGAAGGTATCTCTGGATATAGTTGGCAGTTTTTCGGCTAAGTTTTGATCGTAAATGGATTTATATACCTCATTTTCGGCCATTGATGCTGGAACTCCAATCACTATTATGCGGGGTTTGCGCTTTTTCGGTTCATCGACGGTAAGCCCTGACGAAGCAGTTTGTACTGATTGCCTCAGCTTATCTAGGTCCTCTTTCGTCTCCGTGCTAATTATTAGTCCTTTCCCTATCTTGCGTACGCCTCTCACTTTCAGCTTCATTTCAGCTGGGCATATAATTTTCTGGACTATGTTCTTGGTTTCATCGCGGGTCTTGGTAAACTGTCAGTGGGATAAATCGCCACGGAGCTAAAAGTATTAGGACGAACGAAGTTGTTAGACCCCTTCTTCACCATGTTTGCAAAAGATGATGCAGCTGTTTCCTGCCGCTTTGCACAGGATTCCTTAAAAGTCCGGTTCATCTCCATTACACACTCCTTTAGGTCCGTTACGCAGTCTCTTTCTTCGGTCATTATTTTTAGGGAGTTATGGGTCCTAAGGGCATTTTGTTTAAGCGACTGGTATTGAACAGCCAGTTGCGAGACTCCATATCCAACCTTTCGGCACAAATTGGTTATTTTTAGCTTCTGGTCTGAGTTTAGCTTTCCTTCAGAAGCAATAGCACATACCTCACCCAAGTGTTGTTCAATGGAACCCATCCAGTTCTGTATTTCCGCAGTTGAGACTACCTCCATTTCTTCCTTGGCTTGAAGACGTCTCGGTTGTTGGGGCTGGGTCGGTGTAGGTGTTGAAGGAGGGCTGCGCCGGATCAACCCACTCCGATTAAAGGGGCTGCCTTCCATCTTTCAGATTATAATAATATATAATCCAGTCAGTCCATTATTCCACCTATTAGCACTTCCAAAGATTGTTTGTATTACACGTCAATATACTAAAACTAGGTCACTATTTATGCTAAAACGTTAATTTATATTATTTTTAATGCATTGATGAGCACGTCTGTATGCAACGAGTGCGCAGAAAGTAGGGCTCCCATACAACAAACGTGATTTTTTGGCCGTATTTTTGCGATAATGGTACGGAACCCTTCGTGCGCGAGTCCGACTCGCACTTGACCGGTATAAAAACCGGTCAAGTGCGAGTCATATTTTTTTTATTTATAACTTTTTAGATATTTTTTTTTTTCGAATTATGTACATTAAAACGTATGAGAGTTATATATTTTTGATGTCATCTCTTAAAAACCTTTATTTTGATACACTACACGATGGTTTTGGAAGAAAAAAATTGGGCCCCCAAAATATGGTGCCCAAAAGCCGCCATTTTTCTATTTTACCATTTTAATTTAGTCAGTGACACTCTCAAGATTAAGTCAAATCGATTGACGTTAAAATCATCAAAATCGGCCAACGCGTTTGGTTTCTAGAACACCACATAGGAACAAACATACATACATACTTGGAATGATAAACACATTACCAACCTACATTTCTTTGACGTAACCTACCTCCTACGTTTGTAGTTTTATAGTTTGACAGAGTATGTGGTACCTAATTAGCTTAAACTATATTTAGCTCTACTTTATTACGTAATTAGTGTTAAATCGGGAAACAGAACCTTATTAAAACGGAAACCTTCTAAAAACACTAAACAGATTAAAAATTATAATTATAAAAGATTAAATACGCAAACGTATTTAATCTTCTACCAAGACAACAGTCTTCTAAATAAAACAAAAGCAAAATAAAGGCGTGACTTAACCTACGCCCTCGTGTCTGTATAAAGATGGCGATGAATCAGCGCTGTCTTCCTAATTAACGGCATCTCGGAGCGTCTAGTAGTTCTAATTAGTTAGACAATCGTCAGACGTTGTCGCAGGATGGAATTGGTGTGGATTTCATCAGCTGAGATAAACGACGATTTGCTTAATTGCTGTTACAAACATCTCTCCTTGCTTTTGTGTTTCTATTTTTTAATCAAGTTTTTTTTCAAGTATTTAACGGTTTTGGAATTGAGTATTTTGAATTAAGAACATGCCAAACCCTAAAAACCGTTGGACATTCTGAATTTGAACGTACTTTAATACTAAAGTTTGGCAGTTTGTAGGCTAAAGTTTGACAAATACTTAACATTAAATTCTTAATTCAGAAATCTGCGGAATGCCAGCAGTTACCAAGTTTGACAAAGTAATGAATTTAGGTAATGTAATTTCTTGTAACACTACTTTGGGGAGTAGTTTAGGAGGCACTATTATTCGCTTTGATATTAATATCACCGCAAATAGTAGCTTGTAGAAACAAAGTTTTGTTATAAAACTTTGTTTCTACAAGCTGAGCTAGATTTAATATTGATCGCTAGTATTGCAGTAGTAATAAGTTGACCGTATCTTTGAGGCAACAATCACCAAATGCCACCAGATGCGTCTAGAAGTTCTAATTAGTAAGACATTCGTCAGACGTTGTGGTGTGGATTTATTCAGCTTAGATAAACGACGATTAGTTTCATTGTTGTTTCAAAAATCTTTCCTTGGTTTAGTGATTCTATTTTTGAATCGAGTTCTTTGTTCTTTCATTTGTTCTTTTTTTCGCTTGGATCTGTGTTGAATCTTATTCAATTGTCTCAGGTTGGACAAAATTACAATCAACAATGATATGTCACGTCGTCGATCCCAAACATTTTGGATTTTTCTTTGTCTTTTCGTCTCGAACCTCTTGCCAGTTTAGTTAACTTCCTTTTTAGTTGATTCAAGATCAAAGGATTCAGCCATCAGAAGTAATCTGCCGGGTCATTCCGGTTGTCAGAAAGTTTGACAAAGTGTTGAATTGATTCGACCAATGAATTAAACGTGTTGCAATTTACGGCTGGATCTAAAGCCTTTTCCAAGTTGCCGTTCAACTTCCGAGACTAAGTTTATTGTAGGAAGTTTCAATTAATTTCTGCTCCAATAATAACACGGATTTTTTTTTTTTACGGATGGCCGATGGAGCCGAAAAGTTCTTGCATGGTGACCGCGAACCGGAAGACGATGCGTTGGAAGGCCTCCCACTAGGTGGGCCGATTACCTGGTTATGGTTGTGGGAATGCGCTGAATGTGAGACGCATGGGATCGGTCAATGTGGCGACGCCTGGGAGAGGCCTATGTACAGCTGTGGACGTCTTGCGGCTAAAATAATGAATGTGGATTTTCCTAAAAAAATACACCAAGAAAACTTACTACTTAAATAAATTATTTTCTTAAGTTACTAACTTCCACTATCTTGCAGTTCTAACTAGTTTAACGTGTCTGGGAGGCAACAATCGTCAGATGCTTTAGACTTAATTAGCTAATAAAACATGGCCTATTTGTACGATGGGTACCAAAATCGATCACATTTTGTTGCTGTTTTAAATCGATTTTTTTAGTTAATAGGGTAGTTAACAAAAAAAATGTTTTTGTCCGTCAGGTAGATTAATAAAAAATATTGGACACGTATTTTTTCTTTTGACACGTAAATATAAAGTGACGACGATATAATGCGTTGAAATATCGTGTGACGTCACGCCGTTAGTACACTTTATACTGCCTTAGTGATGTCGCAAGCCCCCACTCCTGAACTTGGATGCGCTTTTACTTTGTAAATTTTTATTAATTTGGTAAAGCAAAAAATACGGGTCCAATGTTATTTGATAATCTCACAGACAGACTAAATAGAATTATCATTTTTCTACCCGGGCAACATCCCTGTTCAACCATTGTCTTTTTACCCGACTGCAAGGAAAGGTTTATTTTTTTCACGCCTATCTTGTATGTATGTACCTAATATTCTGTATTACCTCATATATTTCGAACTACTAGAAGGAGGGGGGCGAGGGGGTCAACTTTGAAAAATGGTTTTTAACATGACATTGTTAGATAAGTCTTAACGGCCAAGTGCTTTTAGATGAGTGACTTTAAAAAAAAAACGTGGTGGATTTTAGACGCCATATTGTGGGGGGCATTTTTTTTATCCAGACCCTTTGAGTGTTGTATAAAAATTAAGGGTTTTTTGTGGTGGCTACAAAAATGGTGATCACTAAAAAACGTAACAAAAATGTTGTAAAAAAATTAAAATAAAAGACCCAAACTAAAAAAGATGTAAACAAGAAGAAAACCATGCTGTGCAGTCGGAGGATACGATATGGTTTTGGTCAGTCAGCTCGAGAATATGTATCCTCCTATTGGTATTAGTCAGCCAAAAAACCGTAAATATCTTTTTTTATTTATAGATAGGCTCGCGTTTGACCACTATCTCACCTGATATATATGGGGTGGGCAAAACATTCGCGGAACAAACGAAAAAGGGCGATAGTAACATTCAACAAACCATGAAGCCAAAATTCATTGTATTAATGTAGAATTGAGATGCTTTTAATTCTGAGAATTACTAAAACCATGTCAAATGATAGTAGTGCATGCTTGTTGTAACTTCTACTAAATCTACAAAGCAAACACGTGTTAGTCACAGGTACTAGTACGTCGAGATATGGTTTAAGCATGAGTACTTGTTTATAGTATTCTAAAGCCATTTTGTTTTGTCCATAAAAGGTGAAAAGCATTCAGTGCAGAGAGCATTAAGGCAGCTGGTGTTGGTTTCAAGTTGAGAACTTGTGAAACTCCACTTTAGCATCAGAAATTCATCATACAAATAGATTTTGAAAAGTTTTAAACTTTACATTCTCAATTCAGAAAGTACGACAGATAGAACAGTTTTGTTGCAAGCTGAGATAGGAGCCTTTTTGGTCTCGCACGGCGTTTTCTTTTTTACTCGACTGCCATTACCCTCGAAGGAGGGTAATGTATTTATCAGTCTATTTATGTATGTTTGTTCCTATGTGGCGTTCTAGAGACCAAACGCTTTGGCCAATTTTAATCATTCTTAGGTCAATCGATTCGTCTAAACCTTAGGAGTGTCACTGGCAACATAAAATTGGAAAATAGATAACTGGCGGATTTTGGGCGCCATATTGCAGGGGCCCAATTGTTTTCAAAAAAAAGGTTTAAATGTACCTAATCCAAAAAAAAATAACTAAAAAGTTATAAATAAAAAACTTAATTTTAAAAAAAACAAATAAAAAACCCAACTGCTTAAGAAGCGAACTAAAAAGAGGTAAACAAGAAGAAAACCATATTGTGCAGTCGGAGGTAAGCCTTTACATTACAACTATACTAACATACTTCACATTTATAAAATTTATACATATTCGTGAGCTGGCTGACTTAAACCAGATGTATCCTCCGACTGCACAACATGATTTTCTTATTGTAAACAATCTAAACAGTCTTTTTAGTTCGCTAGTTAGTTAATTCTTAAGCAGTCGAGTTTTTTGACTAAAGTTTTATTTTTTATTTTTTTGTTTTTGCTTATCTCTCGTGTCTCTAGTATAGGTCACAAATATTTTATGTGTTCCTGTTTTCGTTTCTTTGTTTTTTGACACTGACTTCCGAAATTGAAGTTATTTTTCACTTTGTAGTGTTTTTGTTTGGAAGTCGAATGTAATTTTTGTTACAAAGTTATTTATTTTTCACTTTTTAGTTGTGGTAGGTACATAATGGACCAGTTCTATAGGTACCTATAACGCCCAAAGTGAAGCCAGTGTAGATAAACCCAATAACATGAAACTTAAATAAACAAAACCGGTGGAATGAGAGTATACCAGGGTGAACTGTTCACACCTGCGTACTCCTTTAAAGCGTACCAGTGTGATGTTATGTTATGAAATGGTGTAAACAATAAATAGATATGCGATTGCAGCTATCCCGAGTGATTTGCCGTCATTCATTGAAGAATTCTGATGTATATCTCCGAAGTTCTTCATCAAATCTTTATGAAAATTAAATGGGACCACATGACAAACACCAGCTTTCGAATAAAAAATCATCAAAATCGGTTCACCCAATAAAAAGTTCTGAGGTAACACACATAAAAAAAAAATACAATCGTATTGATAACCTCCTCCTTTTTTGCGAAGTCGGTTAATAACCTCCTCCTTTTTTGCGAAGTCGGTTAAAAAAAAATACAATCAAATTGATAACCTCCTCCTTTTTTGCGAAGTCGGTTAAAAATAGTTTAGAGGCCCTACAAATGACATTCTACCATCGAAAGGGTCCAGATAGCGATTGTTTTTTTTTTTTAATGTATTGCAATGTCAAACGCTATTTAAATGTTACGTGATCAATCCTGCATTTCAACCATCGCTGACATCGAATGACACTTATCTAGAGCCTCTGTTTTTAAAACAACAGCCAATCCACAATCTTGCCTCGATCTGCGCTCAGCCTAAAATGGACTGTGACGTTAGACTAATGTATTCATTACTTGGTGCCGGCAATGTGCTCCAAATTACAGCATTAGTCCTTTCTCTAACCCTCTTGTGTGGAATAGAACGGGGTTGGACAAATCTATTGTAATATTTTACTTCAGACTGTTTTGTTGGTCGGCGGTTAAAGTGCGGCTGTTGAGGGTTGGGTCTAGGTTGATGAGGTCGTTATTAGTGCTTCATCATCTGCCTTATAATGTTCCTATTGCTGGGACACAGGCATCCTCTCTGTGAGAGAGGTAATGGGCCTTAATGCACTTTACGGGCCCAGTGCGGGTTGGTGAATGTCACATGTCTTCGTTTTTTTTTCATAGTTGCGTTTGACCACACATTTTTGGTTCTAGGACATGCCGGTTTCCTAACGGTGCACAGTGGGGCAAGATTATAAAAAAGGGTCGTTAATTCATAAGATGATTTGAAGTGGATATTTTGATGAGACAAGATAGGTTTGGCAAAAATAAAAAACTAATTTGTTTGTTTAAGCTTTATGTATATATAATATATAAGGTGCTACATTTGAATAAGAAACTAAAAAAAATAGGTCGAAATTATATTTATATGATCGGGAAACAACTAAATAATAATATAACTAATCACTATGGCTACAATCAGTATCATCGGCATCGTTATGGTCAGAATCCACTTGTGCATCATCCATGGAACTTTCATTTTTCAGTTCTAATGATGGAGGTATCAGAAGATTTAGAGCTTCTTTAGGTATTAAAGTTAGTTTTTTTTTGGGCAGTTTCCTTTTGCTTGTTATGACAGGATCTGATGATAACAGTAACAGATTAAAAATATCACAGTTTGATTTCTCACGACTACATTTTTTCTTTAAATCTTTATTCCGGGCTTCTTCTGTTAATTGGCCTATCGGCAATAGCGCAGTCTTTATTATTTCTGGCCCGTGAATAAAAACTTGTGTACTGTGGGTGACATGTCATATCACGGGTACAGTTGCACAAAGTATTTAGCAGTGTCAATTATGTAAATTTTTGAAGCCGCGCCTTGTCCAGAAGCTCTCAGTTTCACTTGTGTGGCATAAAACCAGCTCAGGTAAAGGCGTACTCTTTCTCAACTCAGAAGTCTTTTGTCGCTTCATTCTGTTTAAGCTTTCCTCAAAAGGTTTTGCTGGACGACCGAGAATGCTTCGTTTTCTTTGAAGTGTAGGAAAGGCAAGTAACGTAGATAGCCACGTCTTATTTTTACCACAAAACCTATATTCTATGCGGCGAGCTGCTTTCCATCGTGACTTATATGACTTATTTAAATATGACTTATTTAAAAAGTTTTATCGTTTGCGAAATAGCAGTCCGAAAGCGACCGTCACATTCGGTAATTTTTTCGATTTCTTTCTGAAGTGAATCTATCTGATCTTGAAGTTTTTTATGGCCAGATATCTTCTTTATCATAAACAACTCTCGTCTTGTCATAAACATGTTATTGTAGTCCGTACCTGTGTAAAAAAGTAACAATTGGAGTTAAAAAATAATAATGGGTTAATTTTAATACAGCGACTTAACCGTTAACAATGTCATTTATTCAAAATAGGCAAAACATAAGCAAAAAACTAAAATGCTATCGTAACTATAACAGCTGCTAGTATTAAAAAATATTGAAATGTAAGCCCAAACGGTTTCAAAACATAACTAAAAGTTTAGATGTTTTATTATTTTTTATATTCTTACTACATTTTTTTTGTGCAATCTTTGACTACCAATTTTACCCTTCAAGACAAATATAAAAAAATAACTATAATGTCAAATAATACAATACATACCTGAAAATGATGCTGCCATATCCACTTTTGGAGTTTCACTAACTAGTATTTTTAGAAAGTGGGTACACTGCAATGTTGCGCTGACGCACAAAACACACGTATACGCTCGACGAGTGATTGGCTGAAACTGAAGGGCTTGGTATGGGAGTACGGGTTGAATAAATCGCGTCCATTTATCTGCGATTATATGCTACAACTAATGAACTGTCGCAGCACAAAAAGGCGACGTGATGAAGCAAAATTTTTTGTTTTTATTTATTGTATCGATTTTAGTAGTCTTGCCCCACCGTGCGGTGTTTTCCTTCACCGTTATAGGAGAAGTGGTGATGAAATAATTTACACATAGTAAAGCGCCTGCCAGTATGTCCAGCAGTAGACGTCTTTTGGCTGATATGATGATGATGATGATGAAAGCGCCTGCCTGGGTTCGAACTCACGGCCTACGACATGTAAGTCGGGGCCGTTACCACTGGGCCACTACTGCTCTATGGTACCACCAGTGCTTGGTTGATAGCAATAGAATAGAATATACTTTATTGTACACCATAAAAGTTACACATCTATTTTATAAGAAATACTTAATTATACAGGGTACAAAGGCGGTATTATCGCTGACAGCGATAAAAAAATATAAAAAAAGAAAAAAAGGGAGTAGTCTCTTCACCTAATACCTAGTTGTCGTCGCAAGCACGACTGCTGAACATGCGTTACTGGGTGCGATACCCAGGTTGGGTATGGATAGTACAACTCATCTTTGCGCGCAGCGCTATGTGTGAATAAGCATTGTGTGGGTGGTTGTTTGCTCGGACGCCGAATAAGCGCACACACACTTGGCACCACGCGCACATATGAGTTGTACTATCTATTTTTGAGATTTTAAGAAAGGTTTTCAATTATTTTTTCAGATTTGATTTATTTGCTTTTTTGACATTGTTTCATTTAATTAAGATAAAGGCCAATCTATTGTGATTTTTGTATAATAATATCAGACATTGCTATATTTTAGTAAATTCATTATTTTGTAAAACATATTTGTACGCCTCATTAGGCAAAACATGTTGGTAAGCGCTAAATAAGAAGTGATCATCTTGCATGACTATTGTAAGTAAACACATGTTTTGACAAATAAATCATCTTTATCTTTATCTTTATCTATAAGGGGTTATAGGATTTTTCCACTAGAAAGTTTTAAGGTCAGTTTCAGTTTCGGATTATATGCTAAGTCATCGGCCCTGCACCTGATCTCACCCCAATCGAGTCGGATTGCCGTCCCATTGTATTATTAGAATCTTTTATAAAGAGTACATCTGTGTTTGCGCAAACAATTGTGCAATATGATTGACTTTTGCGTATTTATCTAATCTCCCACGGTGGCCGATATTCAGTCGGAAGGGTATTTACTTGGAATTCAAACATGCTATTATGGTGGCCAACTTAAAGAAAGGTCAACCATCGAATTCGATTCGGCTGGGCAGCGTTCGGGAAGTTACGCGGTATCTTCTCGTCCAACCTACCAGTGTCTCAAGACGAAAGTCTATGACCAGTGTGTGTTGCTAGTGATGACATATGGCTCTGAGACGTGATCGCTTACAATGGGCCTCAACAGAACGCTTACAGTCACTCAAAGGGCAATGGATAAGACTATGCTCAGCGTTTCCTTGCGTGATCGAATCAGAAATGTAGAGATCCGTAAGGGAACCAGGCTTACCGACATAGCTCGAAGAATTGCCAAACTTAAGGTGCAGTGGGCAGCCCTGCCCACATGTGCCCACATTGCTCGCAGAACGGATGGCTGATGGGGCAGAAAGGTTCTGGAATGGTGACCGCGAACCGGAAGACGTTGCGTTGAAAGGCCTCCCACCAGGTGTTCCCCACCAGGTGTTCCCAAAGGATCCGCTGTTCGCGACTTGCGAGTCGCACGGGATCGGTCAATGAGGCGACGTTTGGGGGAGTCCAGCAGTGGACGTCTTTCGGCTGACATGATGATGTTTAAGTTTTGCAAGGGATCTGTCTATTGGGCAAAGCCAGCTCACAAAACTGAAGACCGATGATGGCAGGTCGTTTCCACCAAACCGGAGCTTCTGAGGGAGATCGAGAGATTCTATGGGCAGTTGTACACGTCAACCAGTAAACCCATTGCGAATCTAGCAAACGACCCAAGAGCTAGATTGACACGACACTATACCGAAGATATCCCGGATGTCAGCCTGTACGAGATTAGGATGGCTCTGAAACAGCATAAAAACAACAAGGCGCCGGGTGATGACGGAATCACTGCTGAACTCCTGAAGGCGGGTGGAAAACCGGTCCTTAAGGCCCTTCAGAAACTGTTTGATTCCGTCATACTCGAGGGCAAAACGCCACAGGCATGGTGCAGGGGTGTGGTGGTACTCTTCTTCAAGAAGGGCGACAATGCCCGGCTGAAGAACTATAGGCCCATCTCACTTCTTAGCCATGTCTACAAGTTGTTTTCAAGAGTCATCACGAATCGTCTCGCGCGCAGGTTTGACGACTTCCAGCCTCCCGAACAAGCCGGATTCCGAAAAGGCTTTAGCACCGTAGATCACATACATACGCTGCGGCAGGTTATACAGAAGACCGAAGAGTACAACCTGCCTCTCTGTTTAGCGTTTGTGGACTACGAGAAAGCCTTCGATTCGATCGAGACTTGGGCTGTACTGCAGTCTCTCCAACGGTGCCAGATCGACTACCGGTACATTGAGGTGTTGAAGTGTCTGTACAGAAACGCCACCATGTCAGTCCGTCTTCAGGATCAGACCTCGGAACCAGTCCTTCTCCAGCGTGGCGTGAGACAGGGAGACGTCATTTCTCCGAAACTGTTCACTGCTGCACTGGAGGATGTATTCAAGGTTCTGGACTGGAGCGGCCTAGGCATCAACGTTAATGGCGAGTACATCACTCACCTTCGGTTTGCCGACGACATAGTGGTCATGGCTGAGACCATGGAGAGCCTCAGTACAATGCTCGATGACTTCAGTAGAGCTTCCGAAAGAGTGGGTCTGAAAATGAACATGGACAAAACCAAGGTGATGTTGAATGCCCATGTTACACCCATTCCTATCAAGGTTGGAGACTCTACACTCGAAGTTGTGGACAACTATGTCTACCTGGGACAAACGATCCAGTTGGGTAGGGCCAACTTCGAGAAAGAGGTCAACCGTCGAATCCGACTCGGCTGGGCAGCGTTCGGGAAGTTGCGCGGTGTCTTCTCGTCCAACTTACCACAGTGTCTCAAGACAAAAGTCTATGACCAGTGTGTGTTGCCAGTGATGACTTAAGGCTCTGAGACGTGGTCGCTAACAATGGACCTTATCAGAAAGCTTACAGTCACTCAAAGGGCAATGGAGAGGGCTATGCTCGGCGTTTCCTTGCGTGATCGAATCAGAAATGTTGAGATCCGTAAGAGAACCAGGTTTACCGACATAGCCCGAAGAATTGCCAAACTTAAGTGGCAGTGGGCAGGGCACATTGCTCGCAGAACGGATGGTCGATGGGGCAGAAAGGTTCTGGAGTGGCGACCGCGAACCGGAAGACGTTGCGTTGGAAGGCCTCCCACCAGGTGGACCGATGACCTGGTGAAGATTGCAGGAATCCCCAGGTTGCGGGACGCACGGGACCGGTCAATGTGGCGACGCTTGGGGGAGGCCTATGTCCAGCAGTGGACGTCTTTCGGCTGATATGATGATGATGATGATGATGAAGATTATGGTACACCACTGCCTACCGCTTCGGGGAATACAAGCGATATTGTTATTGTTACTTTTGTACAAACACTAAATTACAGAACAAAGAGTGTTTTTCCATTGCTCATTGACATTTGTAGTCATATAATTAAGTCTTAAAATTATATAAACAATTAGAATACTAGGACAAATGTTCTAAGCACTTAATTACTTTTGTATCTTTCTAGAGCAGACTCTTTCACATAATTACTGCTACAATTTGTTTGTCTGGTCCAGAGACAAATATAATTACGTATGTAATTACTGCTTCTAATTGTCTCACTGAAACTCAAAGTCATCGGTCTTTTCATAATAGAGAGAATGCCAATTTGAAAACCGTAATTTATAATTTGTTTTGATTATTATTGTAAAAATAACGAACGTTCAGGCCCATTAAACTCCTGTAAGAATATTCAAAATTCCTTCTTTAGTACTCACTTTCATTGGGTGTTGGCAAAAAGAAACTTCATTGTTCGTATTGCATTACTCCGAACACTTTTCTCCGATGCTACGTTAGTACGAAGCATACGTATTGTTACATCGATACGTTCTAGTTCGATGTAACGATACTTCGAAACTTTCACTATGATATCAATAGTGTATTGTTTGAATCTTTGGTATCGAAATAATAATATTTGAGGAATTCTTGTGGCAAATTTCATGTTTCAAACCCAGTGGTTTAGGCTGAAAATCTATACTAAATAAATGCGGCAGTAATTCTGCCTGTTTATCGGTCAGACGGCCTGTTTGCTATCCTTTCACACCTTAAGGCGATATATACATCCCAATGCTAACGCAGTACTGGCCGTGCGCCTGCTCGATGCCAAAATATCAAAATTGAACCTCCTTTTGAACAATTTTTTTTGCAAAATATTATTTGATTTACATATGCAATGTTAGTTATGAAGAAATACCAGCCATCAATTTTTCTGGGTAAAAATATTTTTAAACATCCAAGTCGTTTTGGAGGAGTTTCCAAAAGTTGCCAAAAAATATCGTGTTGTTAATTATTTTTTTAAAGCAAAACTATTAGTTACACGTAAAAACCTTGTGTTCAAAATTATGTACATAAACCAATTTTTTTTTTTTTTCAAACCTTTTAAACTAGCCGTTACTAAGGAGTATACTTTAGAAAGTTACCGTTTTACAGCACTAAAGCGTATGTAGGCCCTTAACGGCTGAATGAATTTTGATAAAATTTGGCAAAAAGATAGATCAGAACCTAACATAATGTTTTATTGGAAAAATAAAGCACTTTTCAAGCGGGCGTTAATCATAAATTTCACTAATATTGCATGTGTCTACAATAAAATTAACTGTCTTATTTACTTGCATTACCTAGCTAGTCTTCATCTACTTCCAAAAACCATTTTCTTTAACACAACAAATTAACATAAAAGACCAAGCAATCCAATAAGAAACACCCCAAGCAAAACATATAGTTTCGTATTCATTGCCTCCTAAATGTAAGAAGCCAAGAGTACTACAAATTACAGCATTAGTTCACTTCACTGCCATCGACTTTAATATTTTCTAGTAATATCGTTACAACGAGGCATAATGCATACTAAAGTGCACCTTAGTTTTCTTACGTGAAGATTAAGCGGAGAAATGGATAGTGCCAAGACATTTACAGCCAAGTTTAGGTAAAATGCTGAATTTGAATTTTTAAAGTTATATTGTAGACTTTATTCTGTTAAGCGTATTTTATCTGATTTTGTTTTCACAACACAATAAATAAGTTACCAAAAAAATGTAGACCTTTGGCTACGAGTGACAAATCATTAACTGTTGAATGATTTGAATTGTTTTTGCCAAAAATGTATTATCATAAATGTGAGAGTTCGAATGGATGAATGTTTGTTACTCAATCACGCAAAAACTACTAAATGGATTACGATGGAATTTGGTACAAATGTAGTTTATTACCTGGATTAAGTAATACTTAGGATATTTTATATCCCGGTCGTATGTTCATGTGGGATAATTCCTGACATCAACGCGGGCTAATGCTTGTAAATAATAATAATCTGAAGTCATCACCATCATCATCATATCAGCCGAGACGTACACTGCTGCACATAGACCTTCTCCAAGCGTCGCCACATTGACCGGTCCCGTGAGTCTCACATCCAACGGATCACCGCAACCTTCACCAGGTCATCGGTTCACCTAGGGCCCAATAAGGCAAATGTCGATGCCGACATAGCCCAAACAATTGCCAAACTTAAGTGGCAGTGGCCATAGCATATTGCTCGCAGAACGGCTGGCCCGATGTGGCAGAAAATTTCTGGAGTGGCGACCGCGAACAGGGAGACGTTGCTTTGGAAGGCCTCCCACCAGGTGGACCAATGACTGGATGCAGGACGCACGGGACCGATGAATGTGGCGACGGCTGGGGAAGGCCTAAGTCCAGCAGTGGACATCTTTTGGCTGATATGATGATGATGGTGATGAAGGCAAATGTTTCAAAGAATATGAAAAATGATTGCCATAAACCTTATAGTCTAGTTTTAAAACTTGACAATTGATTGGCGTGTTAGAGAACCCAAAACAAAAGAATACCGTAACAACCAATTTTCAGAACTACATGGATAAGCCTACACAAATCAATTGCTGTCAATTCAACTGTGAACATTTCGGAATTAATTCTTTAGAACTGTCAATCGATTCGGAGAGCGTTAATTCAAAAACTCGTTTGACATCGGTACATACATTTTTAAATTTGGAAAGGTCGGTGGTGTCATTTGTTTCGCAGTTTAACCGTTGCCATGTTTGTTTTATTATTATTGCATGTTTTGCCGTTAACAAAATTTATTTTATGATTTTTCAAAATTGATTTAGTTATGAAACTTATCTAGCTTTATTTATTATTGATGTTTAATTAAATCAACAGAAATGTTTTAATAACAAATCCTGTTATAAATTACGTAGCCAATGAAACGGAACCAATCTTAACTTATTTAATATAAACTGAAAATTGTTTGTTTGTTTGTAAGAGATAATCTTTGTGAATAATGATTCAATTTCAATGATCGTAGAGTGTCATATTCTATTTTATCCCGTAAAATGTTTGGTCCCTGTAGAATAAACCACGAAAGCTAAGCTGCAGGGAAAACCTGGTGTTTTTATTTTTTATTATTTTTATTTGTGATGGGTTTGCTCTTGACTCTAGTCTAGGTCATAGGTGACAGAGACAGAGTCGTCGATGGAGTGAGCTTTCCCAGAAGAAGCCTGTTCACTCTAACTTTGAAGAGATTCGGGTTGAATGCGTTCGGAAACACAGACGCAGGTAGTGAGTTCAAACCTGGTATAGCAGGCAATTATCTTCCTTACAAGGCACATTTGTTTGACCGTATCGTTCCGATCAAGTGGTCGTATTTTGTAGCACTAAACTCCTTGTAAACTATTTTCTCCGGATACAAGGAACATGATTTATGTCTTGATCTAGACTTGAGATCAGTGGTGGCCCAGTGGTATCGGCCGCGACTTACAAGTTGTAGGTCGTGGGTTCAAGCCCAGGTAGGCGCTTTACTTTGCTCACCACTGCTCTCACCACTGCTCTCAAAACGGTGAAGGAAAACATCGTGAGGAAACCGGCATGTCCTAGAATAAAAAAATCGAAGACATGTGACATCCACCAACCCGCACTGGGCCCGCGTGATGGATTACGGCCCATTCCCTCTCACAGAGAGGAGGCCTGTGTCCCAGCAGTGGGAACATTAATAGGCTGATGATGTGATGTGTGATCTAGACTTGAGATGCCACGAATTTTCGGCTACTATTCGGCATTCGGGCTTTTCGGCTGTTTTTTTTTACTATTTGGTATTTGGCCGACTATTGCGAACCATTTGGTCGAATACCGAATACCAAATCATGAAAAAGAAAACATTAAAAAACACTAAAATCAGCATAATTAATACTTAATATCAGTATCTGTTGATAGCAAACGATTGCACGTGCTTGTCCTCATTAATTTATGCCTGCTTTTTAAAATAGCCGCAAACTACATATAAACTGATACCGGGAGAAGATAAATTAATCTTAGCAAATTCTGCTATGCTTGGATACTGTTTTGCGTGTGCTGACCACCACTTGTAAGGCGCAGGTTGGAACTTGTCACCCGCAAAATGGACTGAGTGTCACCGAATGTTCGGTCTCCAAATATTCGGCGTTTCAGCCGAGAACCTAGTCGAATATTCGGTATTCGGCTAAATCACTATTCGTGGCATCCCTAATCTACACGACAACTCGGATAAAAACCCAACTTATGTAAGTAGCATCGATAGTCTTATTTGCATAATACAAATAATCTGCAAATGAAGTTTTCACTGCTGAGGCACAGGTCTCCTTATTATGAAATGAGTGGGTAGAGCCCACTCATTTCATAAAAATCAATCTCGCGGGCTCAGTTCAGATTGGTAGATGTCACAATATGCTTTTAACATTTTTGTTTTTAGGACGTGCCGGTTTCTTCACGATATTTATTTTCATTTACAGCTTAGAACAGCGATGATGAAATATATTACACGAAATAAAACGCCTGTCTTAATTCGAACTACAATTCGTAAGTCGGGACGGTTTTAGAGAGTGAATCTATATTAAAAAAAAACATTTTATATTTTCAGAACGTGCATATTTTGCAATAACACTCACAAAGTTTACACCTCAACACAAACAACAATTTACATCACATAATATTACTTGCAGTTAAATCACAAACGAGCTGCAGCGGTACCAGCAGTTTCGTGCTTCGCTTAGCATACAACAGCCATTGTACTCTGCCGCTATTTAGCAAGTCGTGCATTTGTTGAATTTAGTAATATGCAATAAGGGATTACCATGACCTAATAGAGCAAGGTAATATCCAGTCCAGTCCTTACTCACACTGGAAATAACCTTGCTCTAAGAGATCATGGTACGGGTGCAGAACTAAAACGTTTCCATACTGTTACGCAGTTCAGTTATGGACTTCGTAGTTTGTGTACTAGCTTAACAAGTAACTGGAGCTTTTAATTGTTGGAAATAATTGGTGTACCTAGTTAATTTGGTCTCTCATTTATGTTTATGCTGCTATGAGTGAAATATTGGGTTCTTGTGACTTTTTTGCACCTACGTCAAATGACCAATGCCTAAAAAAGTATTAAAAAAACTTAAGTCTTGGTCTTAGGTGTTCGGATTATTGAAAATATTGGTACAAAAAAGGAAAATATGTATAAGAATAGAAACTCTTTCTATCACCATGTTTATAAAATTAATTTTATATTATATGTAGAAATATAAAAATATCCCAAGAGGATAAGGAGAATTAAAAAACTACAGGTAACCTTGCAACATATGCTCCAAACTTTTTTTAAAACAAAACAAAATAAACGTAAAACTACGTCACGCAAGTTACAGAAAGCTTTTTGACATTTAGACAAACGAACGCTCTCCTTCAACCCTGTTGATTGCCGACGGAAAAAAGTACATAATTCTCTTTGGAATTGTTTTATGATAGGCGTTAAATAATATAACCTTTGTTTACCGTTTTGGTTGTAAACGGACAAAAAATTATGGAAAAATACAACGGCGTAATACGACAGCCATCCGACACGATTGTAATAAAATTATTGTGATAAGGAGATTAATCAGTCAACTAAGGCTATCACAGTCCGCTGCCGGACAACGATCCCAACGATTTATTAAGGCGCCGATTTCCTTGAGTAGCTGATTTTAAAATGAGAATCACGTCAAAATGGCTAGTCGTAATTTTTTGGAAAAAATATATGTTATATTAGACTATTTTCTTAATAATTTGATCTGAGCAAATTTTGAATTTTATTCGTATAACATAGTGTAATTAATTTATAAAGTTATGACTAAAACAGACAAAAACACGACAATCAAAAACCGCTGGGCGTATTTTAATGAAATCGACACCATCTCAAAGACAATTTAATTATCTACATTTTGATCTGAGGCTTTTTTTTTTAAAGTCGTAGAATAATAAGGAAAGTACAAAAAACTACTAAATTTTGGGTCGCGCGGGTGTGAAACGAGTGCGCGGTTTTGTTCCCTCAAGGTCTTTGGCGTTAGTCGTCGTCTTAAGGTCAGCGATTCGCTACGCTTGTTGATACGCGGGACCTCCGCTCTAGGATATAGAGTTAAAAATTTAAATTTGCTAACAACCTTATGAGTTTTTGGAATGAAGGTACAGCTATAAGATCAGAATGTCTACCTATTTAAATTATTATTTCCATCGAAAACAAAGTCAACATTAATAAAACAAGGGCTATTGATAGTAGGTAAATACAAAGAAACAGAGCATGAAGGTGCGAAAATAAAAATAAAGGATCGTAGTAACAATTATTTTATTTCGCTTGATCTCCGCATAAAAAATCTGTATAAAAAGCAAATACAACGCTTGAGTCAAAATTACAAAGCGTGCCTTTTTGAAAAATAAATGTTACTGGAATCCCTGCTGAACATGTTTCGAATGCCGATCAGGACGCGTTCAATATAAAATGTATAAGAATGGTTTTATTCATTGTGTTTTCTGTACAATTTTTGTACCTACGGTGTGTAGGGTTCCGGGTTGGCCTTTTAGGAGACTTAAATTACTTAAAAAAAAGGAGGAGGTTCTCAATTCATCGGAATCTTTATTTTATTGTATGTTCCCCGATTACTCAAAGACGCCTGTACTGATTTCAAAAAATATTCTTATGCTTTGAAGGGTATAGTTCCTAATGGTCAGGATCTGATTATGAGATCCTAGAGAAATCGAGGGAACTCTTCAAATATTATAGGCATACATATAGCGATTTTAGTATTTTCATCAACAATGCAATCATTTGCACTTAGAAAGTAATATTTGGTGAAGTGGAACTGATGAAGAAGACCAGAGATGGCCACGGGAACTCTTAAATGCTAAGAATGTCACGGGTTTAAGATATCTCGAATAGTTAACCGACTGTAATGAAGCAAATACTTATAAATAAATGGTACTGATGAAAATGGCACCATTGAACTGATCTGATGATGAAGCCAGGTAGGCACTGGAACTCTGATATAAAAGAATGTATTCTAGTCATGTTTGGGCTTATTGGAATCGTTATGAGCTGTACTTTGACTATAAATGATTATCATGTTAATTGGAAATACCTACCAAAACAAAAAAGAGAAAAGTAAAAAACTTTTTTACAATAAAAAAACTTTTTTGCAAAAAAATACTACCGACTTCCAAATAAAAAACTACAAAATGTAAAATAACTTTATTTACAAAAAAGTTTTTTTATTTTAACCTTTTTAGTTGTACCTATAGGCAAGTTGTTTAGTAAGTACCTATAACACCAGAATAGATTGCCCGAATAATATGAAACTCAAAACATAATCGGTGAAATGAGAGCTCTGCGTACCACTTTTGAGCATACTGGCGTGATGTTATGTTATGAAATGGTATAAACAATAAACAGACATGCGATTGCAGCAATCCCGAGAGATTTGCCGTTATTTATTGAAGAGTTCTGTTGTATATCTCCGAAGTTTTTCATCAGATCTTCACCAAATTAAAATGGGACCAATTTCGGAATATGTACTTTCAAACACCGACTTCGGAAAAGAAAGTTATTTTTTACTTTGTAGTTTTATTGTTCTGGAAGTCGGTTTGATTTTTTGTTAAAAGTTTTTTTTACAATTCCAACCAGTAGTTCCTGAGATTAGCGTGTTCAAACAAACAAACAAACTCTTCAGCTTTATAATATTAGTATAGATAATACGAGTAATAATAGGTATTACTTAAAAATAATCAATAAAACTTCAAAATATACGACAGTGAAGTTTTGCGTCCTGTTAAGGTCTATCCACACATATCAGGGCCGTGCCCGGGACATGGACGGTCCGTGCCCCATTAGCGGCTCAAAAAAATATCAATGTGTACATTTTATATGAACTCGTTCACATACTTCCGTGCACGGGACGTGCACGGGCTAGTGACAGAGCTTCAATGCATGGGTCCTGATATGTGTGGATAGACCTTTATACGTTATTGTTGTTAATTGTACCAATGTACGTTGGTCAGTATTACTGGAAAAATGTTTGAAGTTCACGGTAAGAGGTTACTTTGCCGTTCAATTGTATCGAGGTTTTTGTGCTTAAACGTGTTTCGGCTACAAAGAAGTTTTCATAAATATGATCAAGATTAACATATCTTCAATAGATTTGACTAAAAAATGTTTAAAAGAAAGCCTATTTTGGGTATTCAGCCCCTTAAGCAAAATTCAAAATTAATTACTTGTTCAGAAGTTATTTACTTACAAATTTCCTATGAACTTAATTATTTATTAAATTCACAGATTTTCGTAAACTTCTTTCAAGTTCGAAATTCATAATTAAGGCTTAATCACAGTGTAAATCAACGCTGATGGTATCACACCTACTTTTTGGAATAAATTAGTGTAATTATTCCATTAATTTCATTTTACCTCCGGTAGTATAAAGCCGTTCACTCACTTAACAGCTTATAGTGGATCGCTGAAAAACCATGTTTGTTTGTTTGACATTACATGACGTGAAAAACGCGAACATGCAATGGTTTTAAAAACGAAAAGGAATTTATACGGCGTAGTTAGCAAGGGTAGCATGAAAAATTCACTTACGTGTTGATTTGTTATTTAATTTCAGTTTCAAAATCAAAGGAGTCAATTTTTTTAGAAAATTTGTCAAACTTTTTATTAAGGTTTGAGTTGTGTGCTGTATAGGCCCAGTATCTGAAAATGAATAAACAAATGTTAAATAACAATGTAAAACGCATGTTGGCTGTTGTGATTGGTTGTTGAATTTTCAACAGCCAATAGCATTACTTGACATGCGTAAATTTTGTAACGCACTGGTTTTTCACAAACCGGGGGAAAGTTACTCAACATTTTTTTTGCCTTGTGAATGCACGGCCTTACTATTTCGAGAATCGTGACAGTAGCCCATAACATAAAATAAATATTGCCATATCGCGCGATAATTGTGTTTATTTTTATAATTACTTTCTCCTATTTTTACCATTAACACCGCGGTTGAGCTATTTTTATTTACCTTTTTATTAGCTGAGAACTCGTTTATTTTAAAAGTGGATTTAGCACGAAACTTCGTTAGCGGTGTTTGTATATCAATTATGCATTTATGGTCAGTCGATCTTATTCCTAGAATCTGTTTTTATTTTGTGGCTCTATTTTTTCGAGCAAAGGAAGAAGGCATTTATTTTTTTCCATATGGCATCCCGGATAGATACTGGCATGTGAGATTTCTTCTACTCTTTAAGATAGTTAAAAACAATTCATGCAGCTCGGTTGTGGAATATACTATCTATAGAAATAAGATGTGCTCGGACACTGCCAACTTTTAAGAAAATGGTGACGGAGCATTAGCATTGCCTTTCGCTATATTGTTTTAATTTTCACATTTTTCTGTATATATTTGATATCTTAGTATATTATTTTATTATGTCTAACTAATATTATTTAAGATATTTTGTACACTGATAGCCCTAAATGCATCTCCTTTCTATCAGTCCATCCACAGGTTGTCTGTAAGAGACTGCCCAGTGCAATTAAGACCGCTCATTGCATACTTGCTTTTATAAACGTTTGTCCTGAATGTATTCTGTGGTATACAATAAAAGTATATAATAAATAAATAAAATGAGTGGTTTTCCTGCTTAGATGCATCGGTTTTTTCTGGGCTGGACGTAGCCTTTGTAGAAATCAAATTCTATAATTTTAACCAAGAACCGTAGCTTATTTTTTAAGGTGTAGACTGCTCAGTAGCTGATTTTAAAATGAGAATCATGTGTAAACGGCTAGTCGTAATGTTCTAGCAAAAATATATATTACATTTGACCATTTTCTTAATAATTTGACTTGTGAACATTTCGAGATTTTTTCGTATAACATAGTGTAATTAATTTGTAAAGTGATGTCTAACACGGACAAAAAACGACAATCGTATAAAATCGCCGGGCGTATTTTTATGAAATGTTCACCATCCTAAAGACAATTTAATTAACTACATTTTGATCTAAGGTTTTTTTAAAGTTATAGGTAAGGTAGGTAGGTAGTTATAGGTTGTTTTTTAAGCAATAAACAAAAAAACCGGCCAAGTGCGAGTAGGACTCGCGCACGAAGGGTTCCGTACCATTATCGCAAAAAAATCACGTTTGTTGTATGGGAGCCCCACTTAAATATTAATTTTATTCTGTTTTTAGTATTTATTGTTATAGCGGCAACAGCTAGACAGTTGAATTTTTCACAGATTATGTATTTACATCATCTGTGAAAATTTCAACTGTCTAGCTATCACGGTTCATGAGATACAGCCTGATGACAGACGGACAGACAGACAGACAGACAGACGGATCGCGGAGTCTTAGTAATAGGGTCCCGTTTTTACCCTTTGGGTACGGAACCCTAAAAACTACTGTATTTCGGGTCGCGCAGGTGTGAAACGGCTACGCGTTTTGTCGTTGGCGACTATTTGTCGTCTTAAAGACTATGATTTAACTGCCTAACTTTTTCCCATCAATGTTTGGATAGGCCTTCACTCCATAACCGAATGCAGCTAAGTATCCGTATCTTACATGGAACAACTGCCTATCTATCTCCTATAAGCTTGCAAATAGGTAACATGATAGCAAAAAGACAATGATATAAATTAGTGATTATGAAAAGTTTTTTTCTTAGTCTAGCAATAAATGTAAAACAAATTTGCTCCAACTAAAATTTTATCAAGATATACCCCGTAAAATTTTGATATTCTTTTTTTATCATTTTGCAACGCCGGCTTCCGAGACGAACGATATTTTTGCACTTTTTAGTGTTTTGCTTTGGCAGTCGGTATATATATATTTTTTTATATCATCTTTACAAATCGATACTGTTTCATGTACAGGTCCCGTCACGTAAAAAGAACGCTGGCCTGGAATCTGCGCAGAGAGCGATTTATCGATCAAACTGGTGGTATGAAGGGGGCGCGACGGGGGAAAGCTCCGCCAATGTTTCTGTGCGCGCACGCTATTGGTTCGTCAGTTGACCCATGCTTCCCGCGCTGAGATCACGCTTCGTTCGCTCCCAAAATACAGTCACACACAACTTTCTTTGCACGACGAAGGTTTTAAAAATAAAGGAAAGAAAAATGATTTATAGTATTTATTGTTTTATGAAGAAAGAAGTTGAGAAAAGAGCAGTTGATAATTTATAATGATAAGATATTTATATATTTATAATAATAAAGATCGAAATTTAATAAATATTCTTAAGTAAAGATTAACCAATTTAAATCCAGCCTCTGCCAAAGTTCTAAGTAGCTACTAGCTAATAATTACCTAATAAGATTCTACAATAAAACAATTACTCTTATAAAACAATATCCTAGTACTTTAGAACGCGACTCTCCTCCACTGTCGCTCAGCGTTCTTTTTACGTGACGGGACCTGTACCAGATTGACCCTCCACGGGATTATTTATCGGTTTATAAGCAAGGGTTGATAATAACATTTACTCCACATGCTCAGATCATTTTTTGTGGTCAGTTTTCCTCTTGATTAGGGATCAAGAGGAAAACTGACCACAAAAAATGATCTTCCCATCCTACTAGTCGGCTAGTCGGCAAGGAAGATTTCTTTGAACCGAGTACCATTATCATCAATAGTTCGCTAGACAAGTGATTGAGTGATTGAATGATAGTATGATTCTTACTTATCAAGCGTGTCATAGATTTATTATTGGTTTCTGTGGGTTACTGGACACGCCTATGGTTCAGGTAATTATTGTTCTGAATTTAGAAACGTTTTTCTAAAATATTTGCCGATTACTTAAGGACAAACCTATTTTCATTATTATTAGAATACTCACCTATTATCACAATGAATCAAGGTCGCTATACTAAAATTTGTGTAAACTTAACATGCTTTACATGGGACGAAGTCAAAAAGCACATAAGAATTTGCCTCCATAAAGGCAGACAGGATTGATGTGACATCGTTTTCTTGAAAGTGATTCTAAAATTGACAGAGACAACAGTTCCTCTGAAAGCGCAGTGTCGCGTCGTTGGCACGTTTTCGTATCGCGCCTTTCGGTGATATACTGAATAGAGTCGGCGTGAACACTAACAAATCAAAATAAAGGTAGTAGCAGAGGTAGAAGCAGGTACAAGCGGGTGCTACCTGTAGTAGCAGATAGTAGCAGGGAGTAGCAGGTAGTAGCAGATAGTAGCAGATAGTAGCAGATAGTATCAGGCAGAAGCAGGTAGTTGCAGATAGTAGCAGGTAGTAGCAGGCAGTAGCAGGTAGTAGCAGGTAGTAGCAGATAGTAGCAGATAGTAGCAGGTAGTAGCAGGTAGTAGCAGGTAGTAGCAGGTAGTAGCAGGTAGTAGCAGGTAGTAGCAGGTAGTAGCAGGTAGTAGCAGGTAGTAGCAGGTAGTAGCAGGTAGTAGCAGGTAGTAGCAGGTAGTAGCAGATAGTAGCAGGTAGTAGCAGGTAGTAGCAGATAGTATCAGGTAGTAGCAGGTGGTAGTAGCAAGTAGTAGCATGGAATCTAGATTGGGTGTACTAAATGTGCACCTCTGCCCAACCATTCGTGGATAACCTACGTGATGTTATGTTTATGTAATGTTAGTACCTATCGCAATACTCGTTTTATCCTACCCTCCAATGAGAAAATTATAGGGGAAAATTGTTATTACTGAAACACATAAACGTACAAACGGCTGTTTTATTAATCAATTAAATTAAAATATTTATGCTTTGAAAATATACTTAAAACATGGGTTTTATGGGGAAACGGAAAAAGCGTCGTAAACAAGTAAACAACCTTTTTACAATGCAGATAAGCGATCTCGAATTATTTATTAGGTAAAATTACTATGTTTGCTATGGTAAAGGCAAAATTTCCTATTTAAAATGACTTATTGTTTCAAATTATGTAGGGTACCAACGTAATTGTGAACGCATTTAGTTTCAAGAAATTATTAGAAATTTAGGATTGCAGCGATGAATGTATGAGAGAGAATTAATGGTAAATTAAAATGCTAATGTCTTCCGGACACAAATACAGACTCGAAAGTGTAATTAAAGGTGAACCCCAATAACTCTTTGCACAACTCGGGCATCTAACTCAAAACCTCATGCTTAGCAGTAGCGCTTACTACCATTAGACCAACGAGGTAGATAGTTTACCGATCTTCTTCTTGTTCATTGTCTTCATTTCTGAAGGTCGTGCCCGTCTTGGAACGCTTTGACGGAGTCACTGACGAGCTGCTTCCACGCCACTTTTATTCAGCTCTTCTCAGGGCAGCGGTCACCGTGTGTAATCGCTCTTATCTGGTCTGATCAGCGAGTAGGTGAATGTCCGTGCGGTCTTTTATCATCTAACCATCTAACCAGTTTTTCGAGGCAACCAGCTTCCCGATACATTAATGTAAATAAACTTTAATACAGCATTTTTACTTCAGATACACCAAATGTATTTTGACACATTGTAAACAAATCAAGTAATAATCTTATCAAAATAATTCATCCAACCAAAGGAATTTTTAAAGCAAAATATTTCCTTGATATGATAAAGTACATACAACCTTTACAAATCATATGGACTTTTATAACCATTGACAGACCAAAATATCACATAATAGACCGTCATGTTACATGTTTTATTATACCACATAACATCCTGCTTTTCCTCGTACATTCAGGGAACTGTCAAGTTTGTTTGACAATAATAAAGTAACATGGGATTTTTTGTAAAGCTTTTTATAGGTACGTTTTGATAAAAATAATGCTGGAATTTTAAAATTAGGTCGGGACCCACATTTTTTTTTTTTTTTTTTTTTATTGTTGCTAGGCTCGCGCTTGACCACTATCTCACCTGATGGTAAGTGATGATGTGGTCGACGATGTATCGCGCTTACCTAGAAGAAACCTATTCACTCTTGACTTAAAGACTCTCAGGTTGTAGCTCTCAGGAAATACAGACTCCGGCAGGTTATAAGGCCTCATTTACGGCTTTGTTTGGGCATGGTCTATTTTGTTACTTTAAGTTTTTAGGACGCAGATATTTTTTTTTTATAGAATTGTTTACTTAAAAAATGCTAGAACAGGTAGGAATTAAAATTACTATTACGCATCTTTATTTTTTACAGTTGGGACCATCGGTACAGGCGTCGAGATCTCTTCTAAGGTCTAGACATTAAGATGCCTTGTCTTACATACGGTCTTGCACCACGAGTCACTAAATGTTTTTAACTCTTCTCGAATTGGAATCGTGAATCTATTTCAGGTTTCGATGAGAGAGACAGAATGATGTTCCATATTCAAATGTTAAATGCATTTAGTGATTAGTGGTGTAAACCAGCCTTAAAATATACCAATAAAATCGGTGAAACAACAACGCAGGGCAGCGTCAAACAGGCTACCGAATTATATTTGGTGTGAAAACAAAACAAACAAGGGTCACAGTATTTTTGATTCTTAACATTACCTTTACAAATAAATTGATACTGTCAGATCAACCCAAAAAGAAATCAAATCTTAGAATAATTCACCGCCAAAGTTCAGTTTTTCTCAGAATTTTCTCCAATTTGGGCTTTACAAAAGAAATTTGAGAAATAAATCTTGATAAAAATAACCATCGAAAGAAAGCATTACATCGCCTATAACTGGTGTAGTTACTGAATATTTATGTGGCAGTTTCATACTATGTAACATAGGTACTTAGACCATATGAGGCCGTTATTAATTATAGGTTTACACCTATGAAAATAAAAATAAAGGTAACTATTACTAGGTACCTTTATTTTTATTTTCATTACAATCCCACTTAAGTGCATGAAACTGAGAAAAAAAATCCTGCGACTGAAAAAGACGGTTGTTATAAGTTTGACGTGTGTACCTGTGTGTTTGTGTTTCTGTCTGTGGGGTCATAGCTCTTAAACGGATGAACCGATTATGATATCGTTTGAAAGGTGACTATATTGAGAGTGTTCTTAGTATACTTTAACTAAGAACACTCTCGATAAAAATCGTTTGATGAAAATCGGTTCAGCCGTTCAAAAGTTATGTGCGTTTTTCTGTTTGAATCGGGGTGTTTTCGCCAGATATCGTGTCATAAATTACTTGTTCAATAGATTATCGATCAAAGCGAGTCTACTACTAGATAAATGATTTGGTATGAAATAAAATATGCCAAGGGATTTTAAAGTTTCTCTCCAGTTCCGTGCCCATAGCTCTCGCTGGAACGCCCATACCAATCTGCACCGACTTCCGGTACCTAGGGTCGCTTGTTCAAGGCGATGGCGAGGTAGACCGAGACGTAACGCACCGGATCAACTCGGGATGGATGAAATGGCGACAGGTCACTGGCACAACTTGCGAACCACGGATGCCCCTCAAGTTAAAGGGTAAAATTTACAAGTCCGTGATAAGACCTGTCGTACTGTATGGATCAGAATGTTGGGCTGTGAAAAAGATGGATGAAAAGAGATTGCATGTAGCAGAGATGAGAATGTTGAGATGGATGTGCGGAGTGACGAGAATGGATAAAGTGAGAAATTAGTATATTAGAGGAAGTTTGAAAGTGGCGCCAGTGACAGAAAAGTTGAAAGGAAACCGTTTGTCCTGGTATGGTCATCTGATGAGGAGCGATGAGTCACATGTTTCTAAAAGAGTTATGAAAATAAATGTAGATGGATGGAGAGGGAGAGGAAAGCCAAAGAAAAGATAGATGGACTGTATAAGGAGTGATATGAAAGAAAAGGGAGTCAGTGATAGCGTGACGGGGGACAGGACGGTATGGCAGAAGAAAACGTGTTGCGCTGACCCCAAGTAACATGGGACATGGGCAGGAAGATGATGATGATGATTTTTAAATTTTACTTGTTTCATATAGGTATTTAAATACAAGGCAACATTAAAAAAGCTAAATAAACCCCTAAGACGTGATGGTTCTAATGTCTAATAGTAGTAATAACATATCTATACATCTATATATTTTCTTTTCTTTTTTTTTTATTTAAGTAGAAGATTTAAATATGTACATACTTATACACTAAACAAAAGTAAACTATACAATATTATACTTAAACTAACTACTAACACTATATACAAAAGAAAGGTACACTTAGGCGTCGAAGTACTCCTCCACACCGCTGTCATCCGGGAACGTGCCCAGAAGACAAAAAATAAATAAAAAAAAAACATTAATTGTCTGTATGTAACATAAAGAAGAAAGAAAGAAAGCTAGTTTATTAGGCACACACAGATACACACAATGTAGGTACAAATAAAAGGGAATTTAACATCAAAATAACAACGTTTTATTGAATGCGTGAAAGTATATACGGTACTAATAACAAATAAACGCATTTTTTTAAGATTTTTGTCTGTCTGTCTGTTTGTTCCGGGTAATCTCCGAAACGGCTAGACCGATTTTGACGGGACTTTCACTGGTAGATAGCTGATATTGTAAGGTGTAACATAGATATTACTACATAATTACTTTTTATAACAGTTCCCGTTGGAAAATTATAAAAGAAGTCACGGGCAACAGCTAGTTACAACAAACTGCTTAGCCTTTTCCTAACTATATTGGGGTCAGCTTCCTGTCCAGCCGTATGCAGCTGATTACCAGTATTGTACATGGAACGAGTGCCTACCTGAACAGAGTCATCATCATCATCATCATTCAGCCGAAAGACGTCCACTGCGGGACATAGGCCTCCCCCAGGCGTCGCCACATTGATCGATCCCGTGCGTCTCGCATCCAGCGCCTTCCCGCAACCTTAACCAGGTCATCGGTACACCTAGTGGGAGGCCTTCTAAAGCATCGTCTACTAGTTCTCTGTTGCCATTCCAGAACTTTTCAGCCGTATCGGCCATCCTTTCTGACCAGAGTAGATAATACAAATAAAATAAATAAAAAGAGCAGATCAAAAGTTTAAAATTTTTCCTTACCGTCTGCAGTTTCAAACGTTATTTGAGAACAAAAATCAAAAAAGTTTGTGTCTATAGTAAATCTAGAAAACGGCACCTCGAGTGAGTGTTGCCCCATAAATTATGTAAATCTAAACAATCTACATTCTTCTTTTTAACTGAGCAAAACGGGTCTCTAATTTTTCCTTTTTCTTTCACAGGCGAGACTCCAGCAGCAATGCAGGGAAGCGCGCAGTGGGCCAGCAGTTTTGACTTACACACGTTAATAGGTCTTGCTAGTGTTATATACTTATTAATTATGTAAATAAAGAAAACATTTAAAGGACTGTGACTGTTCAAAATGAGTTTGATAAGAATCTATTTGGAAATCCAATTAGAAAGTGTCAAAAACCATTGTGTTTGAAGTGTAACTTCAGTTTGAAGAGTGAATTCGAAATGTGAAAAGTGATTTGATTTATGGAGATGTTCGATTGATCAATCAAAAATTCGAACAAAGAACTATAGTTGAGTTTTCAAAAGGACTGGTGTAAAAATGTGTGTAAAAAATAATAATAGTGATGTACAGAATGTTTCAAAAAATACCAAAGCCCACGATCCTGATTGTCACTTGTCAAACGGACGTCAATCTTTTAGTAAAACTATGGATTGCGAATTTTTATGATCCATTATTTTTTTTGACAAGCATTTTATTGCGATTTTTTCCGTGTCGAATTTTGAAGGGGATGGTGCCTATGTATGCGTTATTTTTTGACGTTTAATTACCAATATTTCCAGCTATGCGAAATTTTAAATATGTATCTGAAATTTGAGTTGCCCTTGCTAGTGTCTAGGTTGTTTTTTCACTTCGGATACGTTAGCTGTATTATTTTGCAAAATTTTCATGTAATAATTTAGTTGGAGTGAACTGTAAATCCCTAACATTAGATGGGATAATAGCTCTCGAAGTAAGCTTAAGTTTTTTTGACGAGATTTTTACAGAAGACATGCAATTTTTCGTGAAATGGTCTGTTTGTTTTTTTCGTCGTGGCAAAATAATTCAGGATTAATGCAAGCCTGAAAGGGAAAATCTGTGCCAACGTCGCATAGAAAATATCCTAAGTATCAGGGTAATGTTAATAAAAGCTAGAATAGTACTACATTTCAACAAACTCACGTTTTTAATGTTTAAATTCATAACTTTAATAACGGTCAGTTGATTGTCAATCAAACGATTGAAACTGATTGACTGATGATTGAAAGCAGTCTCAATCGTTACTGACAATCAGCTGGTCATCTAAGATCGAACGATGTAAAAATAGAAGTTAATATTATAAATAGGTATAGATATTGTTTTTTTAATTTAAAGTCGATTTAAATAAATTATCATTTTTTAAAGATTTTGAAGTTTTTCTTTTTGCATCCTTGAACATAAATCAAAGCAATTCAATATGTGAAGATGATGAATTGATCAGCATATCAACCGAACGGCGAACAGCTGACGTCGACTGCCCACAATGGCCTACAAGTGTCGCTACATTGCCATGTCCTGTGTGTATCATATCAAGCTGATTCCAACAACATTAACTAGGTCTTCGTACCACCTAATACTTCCGTCCGAAAAACTTCCGTTTTCCAAAGCAGCTTCTTCCAGGACGCGGTCGCCAGTCCACACTGGAAACTATAACGAAGTTTATTAGAGCAGCAGTGCAGGATTATGTATTATAGATAAAAAAAGATAAAAAAAACCCAATTGGTTTATGTTTTCCCTGTGTAAAAAAGAATGGGCATCATTCTATTTCATTTTAAATGAAGGACTTAGATAAAACATAGAAGAAGAAAGTTAGGTACCTAATCTTAGCGAGGACAACATGGAGTAGATGAGTACCTAAATAAACTTCCTTAATCTAGTTTGTTATACAACAGGACTTTACCTGGTAAATTAGTGTTACCAACTAAAGTGGAAGGTAAACTTCGACGCTAAGCTGTAAATATATCTTGTAACATTATTTAAAACAAGGACTTAGTTTGAGGTAAACTTTGTTTTAAATAAACTGGTAAGTAATTTTACACACAATATATTCATCTGCCGAAACAGCTACGTGATGATCACCATTACTCTGTCAAGACTGTGACAACAAACAAGAAGAAGAATAGTCACACTAAACCAGAACCACACCTAACTGGAAGACGCAGCGCTGGAAGACCTCCCTCTAGATGGATGGTTGGACCTGATTAAAGCTGCGGGATCCGCTAGATGCGACCGGTCTCCTCAGGACCGATTGATGTGGTGAAACTAGGGAAGATCCTTATCCAGCAACGGCGTCTTTTGGTCGATACAATGACCTACACTAGACATGCAGATATGGAGATCTTCTAAAACTATTTGTATAGTAAAATCATACTATTGTCATGAATAACACTGACTCGCAGATAATATCAGGAAAATGGGTTAGGATATTACCTCCTTTTTATGAAGTTGGTAATATCAGTATCACTTTTCGACTAAACAAATATTTTATACAGCACGAGATCACTTCCAAAGCGTTCATTCATGGATAATGAAAAGGTTCTAACACTTATCACCCGTTCACAGTACCCAACCACGACGCTTCCTTTATCAAATTATCACAACCCACTGATTACAAAACCCCCAGTAATTCCCTTACTCAATGCTTTGATAACACGAAACATAATTCTGTACTACGCTCAGTTTGCCACCATTCAAACTTCCGGAAAACGACTTCCATACATAACACCCGTGTTTTCCTTCCCGCCTTTTCATACAGGTTCTTAAGAGCACGTTCACGTCAGCTTGTCTATTCAAAGGTAGACTCATTCGGGTTTTATTTAAGCCTTTTCATTTAGACGAATGTAGTTGACGGCGTACAAAAGTATGTGAGTGCCTCAGGCGCGAATGCTTCACTGGGAATGAAGCCAATCGAAACCTAGTCTGTTGGAAAAGTATTTAGCAGAGGTTCGGGGTTTCGTTTTTAGTCGTTGTGTTTTTAGATAAAAATAAAAAGTGGTTTAAATATGGTACAGTATTGTGATGGTTGAATTATGTAAACCAGTGCGGTATTTTAACTATTCGAATCAATATACACTCTATACACACTCGGGCTCCTTTAAATTGCAGTATACAAAAGGAGCCAAGCAAGCACTGTAAATATGGAAAAAAAAAAATTAAGTAATATATCTTTGTATATATGTAACTAAAGTACACCTTTGTATATCAACTTTGTAATGTAGACTTTAAAACATGCTTTTAAGAATAAATTTGTTTTGATGTATGCTGAGCAGCGAAGAAAGGTCATAAAATTTTATTGCTTTTTGTACATAGCTTTGTGAATGCAATTTTAAGCATTGCTTTTAAGGTTGAATTTGCATTAACGTATATTTATTTCAACTAGAATTCTTAGAATAACGAAGGAGCACAATTGGTGACAGTCTTAAAGAGATTTTTGTATGGGATTGTGCATCTAGTGTATTATTGATCGAAGCTTAGACATAAAAATTTGTAGTCAATTAAACATAAGATTATGCCAAATTTCCAAACCAAAATTGGCAAGCTTTCATTACTTCATTTATCGGTCATCTTGGTAAAATACCTTGAGCTGGTCTGAGGTAATTACAGAAAGTCTTCTTCTATCTTTCGTGTCGATCAACTCAAATTAAGTCACAACCATTTAAAAAAAAGTGTTCGAGCAGTATCTGGCTACTTAAGTAGCTCTGTCGTTCATTATCACCACGATCAGATCCTGAAAGGTACAGTTGGTTGGCCATGAGAGGTGGGACATATTCTGCGAAGGGGCTCTATTAAGGGTACACTAGTCGACGGCACGAACTATTTGTTGCGCGGGGTTAAAATGCATTTTATATCAACCGACAACACGTGCGGATGAGATAGATGCTGTGATGAGCAGAAGGAAGCTAGTTCGCGTACGAATACACACTTTTGCAAATTTGTAGCAAAATGGATAACGATTTAGGACGAATCCGAGCGCGCGAAATTTTATTAACAAACCTTTGGCAGTCTAGATATCATGAAAAAACTACTAAATTTATCTGTTCAAAATCAAATGACTTGCATTGTTGAACTACTAATCTATCCCTGTATGGAGGCTGTTTTGCAATTTTCCGTCTTCTTATGGTATTTATTCGCGAACTAAAATTAGTGTCGAAATGTGGAACTTTCGACGCTCATAACTTTCAAATGTTTTCTTTTTTTACTTTTTTGCTTCCATACAGGGCTAGATAATGATGAGACAAATTGATATCACTTTTTATTTTGAACGTACATCGTCAAACAGTAGAATAATCCCTAGACTACGTTTGTATGGAAGAATTTTCGACTTGTGTAACCTTAAGGAAAGTAACTTCAAAAAAGTTATATTCCAGCTTATACTTATTTTGTCACCACTTACCTATCAGTCGCTTATAGGTACTAAACGGCCAGCGATGAGTGGCTCGACCTAGTGCTGACTTACCCTTTCTAAGTACTTAGCGATGATTAGTCGTGTGTAAGCCGATATTTAAGCGAACGAGTTAGCTGTCGAACTGCTCAAGATCGATCAATGTAGTCTTGAAAAACGAAGACTAGGCTGGGATATAAAACGAAACTGGTAGGTATTTGGTGAGATGGTAATCAATTTTCTTCTGCAACGCGCCGCCGCTTGCGTACTTTGTGACATAAGTAAGGCAGATTTCTTGTACGAACTCTTACAAGAAGAGCTCTACTAAATACGAAGGTTTTGAAATAGATGAAACCCTACTAACATTATAAAACTAAAGATCTGGATATCGTATCCCGGTAGTACCTTAGTACCCTTTCGGTAGTAACCGACAATCTCGTGAGCGAAGCCGCTTGCATATACTAGTAATCGCAACATCTGCGCAATCTACTTACCACCCCCTGTGGGACAGCAGCATCTGGATATGTTTCTCAATTCGGTCACGAGTGTCAATGAAACTACTGGTGAAGAAATTATACTAGTCGGAGATTTTAATCTCGGCTTCATCGACTGGAACCAGGACCCTAGACAATCTCATGCAACTTCTACTATCCCGTCAAACTATAACAATAACCTATTATAGGGTACTCTCTTGTTGATTTTATGTCTTTAAACAGTATGTCACAATATAATGCTATTAAAAACACTAATAATAGATCGTTAGACTTGGTGTTCTCAAATATGCTGGGTGCAGTGGCCAGGAGGTCCATCTCACCTATCTGTAGAGAAGATTGTCACCACCCCCTTTAGAAATTGATTTTATTCTAAAGACGTATGTTCAGCTCTTCTCGGTCACCGTGTGTAATCGCTCTTATCTGGTCTGACCAGCGAGTAGGTGAATGTCCGTGCGGTCTTTTATCATCCACCTTTCCCATCACAACCAGTTTTTCAAGGCAACCAGCTTACCGATACATTAATGTAAATAAACTTTCATACAGCATTTGTACTTCAGATACACCAAATGTATTTTGACACATTGTAAACAAATCAAGTAATAATCTTATCAAAATAATTCAACCAACCAAAGGAATTTTCAAAGCAAAATATTTCCTTGAAATGATAAAGTACATACAACCTTTACAAATCATATGGACTTTTATAACCATTGACAGACCAAAATATCACATAATAGACCGTCATGTTACATGTTTTATTATACCACATAACATCCTGCTTTTCCTCGTACATTCAGGGAACTGTCAAGTTTGTTTGACAATAATAAAGTAACATGGGATTTCTTGTAAAGCTTTTTATAGGTACGTTTTCATAAAAATAATGCTGGAATTTTAAAATTAGGCTGGGAACCACATTTTTTTTTTTCTGCTAGGCTCGCGCTTGACCACTATCTCACCTGATGGTAAGTGATGATGTGGTCGAAGATGTAGCGCGCTTACCTAGAAGAAACCTATTCACTCTTGACTTAAAGACTCTCAGGAAATACAGACTCCGGCAGGTTATAAGGCCTCATTTACGGCTTTGTTTGGGCATGGTCTATTTTGTTACTTTAAGTTTTTAGGACGCAGATGTTTTTTTTTTATAGAATTGTTTACTTAAAAAATGCTAGAATAGGTAGGAATTAAAATTACTATTACGCGTCTATATTTTTTACAGTTGGGACCATCGGTACAGGCGTCGAGATCTCTTCTAAAGTCTAGACATTAAGATTCCTTGTCTTACATACACTCTTGCACCACGAGTCACTAAATCTTTTTAACGCTTCTCGAATTGGAATCGTGAATCTATTTCAGGTTTCGATGAGAGAGACAGAATGATGTTCCATATGTAAATGTTAAATGCATTTAGTGATTAGTGGTGTAAACCAGCCTTAAAATATACCAATAAAATCGGTGAAACAACAACGCAGGGCAGCGTCAAACAGGCTACCGAATTATATTTGGTGTGAAAACAAAACAAACAAGGGTCACAGTATTTTTGATTCTTAACATTACCTTTACAAATAAATTGATACTGTCAGATCAACCCAAAAAGAAATCAAATCTAAGAATAATTCAACGCCAAAGTTCAGTTTTTCTCAGAATTTTCTCCAATTTGGGGTTTACAAAAGAAATTTGAGAAATAAATCTTGATAAAAATAACCATCGAAAGAAAGCATTACATCGCCTATAACTGGTGTAGTTACTGAATATTTATGTGGCAGTTTCATACTATGTAACATAGGTACTTAGACCTTTCCTAAGTCACGCTACACCATATGAGGCCGTTATTAATTATAGGTTTACACCTATGAAAATAAAAATAAAGGTAACTATTACTAGGTACCTTTATTTTTATTTTCATTACAATCCCACTTAAGTGCATGAAGCTGAGAAAAAAAAAATCCTGCGACTGAAAAAGACGGTTGTTATAAGTTTGACGTGTGTACCTGTGTGTTTGTGTTTCTGTCTGTGGGGTCATAGCTCTTAAACGGATGAACCGATTATGATATCGTTTGAAAGGTGACTATATTGAGAGTGTTCTTAGTATACTTTAACTAAGAACACTCTCGATAAAAATCGTTTGATGAAAATCGGTTCAGCCGTTCAAAAGTTATGTGCGTTTTTCTGTTTGAAACGGGGTGTTTTCGCCAGATATCGTGTCATAAATTACTTGTTCAATAGATTATCGATCAAAGCGAGTCTACTACTAGATAAATGATTTGGTATGAAATAAAATATGCCGAGGGATTTTAAATTTTCTCTCCAGTTCCGTGCCCATAGCTCTCGCTGGAACGCCCATACCAATCTGCACCGACTTCCGGTACCTAGGGTCGCTTGTTCAAGGCGATGGCGAGGTAGACCGAGACGTAACGCACCGGATCAACTCGGGATGGATGAAATGGCGACAGGTCACTGGCATAACTTGCGAACCACGGATGCCCCTCAAGTTAAAGGGTAAAATTTACAAGTCCGTGATAAGACCTGTCGTACTGTATGGATCAGAATGTTGGGCTGTGAAAAAGATGGATGAAAAGAGATTGCATGTAGCAGAGATGAGAATGTTGAGATGGATGTGCGGAGTGACGAGAATGGATAAAGTGAGAAATTAGTATATTAGAGGAAGTTTGAAAGTGGCGCCAGTGACAGAAAAGTTGAAAGGAAACCGTTTGTCCTGGTATGGTCATCTGATGAGGAGCGATGAGTCACATGTTTCTAAAAGAGTTATGAAAATAAATGTAGATGGATGGAGAGGGAGAGGAAAGCCAAAGAAAAGATAGATGGACTGTATAAGGAGTGATATGAAAGAAAAGGGAGTCAGTGATAGCGTGACGGGGGACAGGACGGTATGGCAGAAGAAAACGTGTTGCGCTGACCCCAAGTAACATGGGACATGGGTAGGAAGATGATGATGATGATTTTTAAATTTTACTTGTTTCATATAGGTATTTAAATACAAGGCAACATTAAAAAAGCTAAATAAACCCCTAAGACGTGATGGGTCTAATGTCTAATAGTAGTAATAACATATCTATACATCTATTTATTTTCTTTTCATTTTTTTTTTATTTAAGTAGAAGATTTAAATATGTACATACTTATACACTTAACAAAAGTAAACTATACAAAATTATACTTAAACTAACTACTAACACTATATACAAAAGAAAGGTACACTTAGGCGTCGAAGTACTCCTCCACACCGCTGTCATCCGGGAACGTGCCCAGAAGACAAAAAATAAATAAAAAAAAAAACATTAATTGTCTGTATGTAACATAAAGAAGAAAGAAAGAAAACTAGTTTATTAGGCACACACAGATACACACAATGTAGGTACAAATAAAAGGGAATTTAACATCAAAATAACAACGTTTCATTGAATGCGTGAAAGTACTAATAACAAATAAACGCATTTTTTTAAGATTTTTGTCTGTCTGTCTGTTTGTTTCGGGTAATCTCCGAAACGGCTAGACCGATTTTGACGGGACTTTCACTGGTAGATAGCTGATATTGTAAGGTGTAACATAGATATTACTACATAATTACTTTTTATAACAGTTCCCGTTGGAAAATTAAAAAAGAAGTCACGGGCAACAGCTAGTTACAACAAACTGCTTAGCCTTTTCCTAACTATATTGGGGTCAGCTTCCTGTCCAGCCGTATGCAGCTGATTACCAGTATTGTACATGGAACGAGTGCCTACCTGAACAGAGTCATCATCATCATCATCATTCAGCCGAAAGACGTCCACTGCGGGACATAGGCCTCCCCCAGGCGTCGCCACATTGACCGATCCCGTGCGTCTCGCATCCAGCGCCTTCCCGCAACCTTAACCAGGTCATCGGTACACCTAGTGGGAGGCCTTCTAAAGCATCGTCTACTAGTTCTATGTTGCCATTCCAGAACTTTTCAGCCGTATCGGCCATCCTTTCTGACCAGAGTAGATAATACAAATAAAATAAATAAAAAGAGCAGATCAAAAGTTTAAAATTTTTCCTTACCGTCTGCAGTTTCAAACGTTATTTGAGAACAAAAATCAAAAAAGTTTGTGTCTATAGTAAATCTAGAAAACGGCACCTCGAGTGAGTGTTGCCCCATAAATTATGTAAATCTAAACAGTCTGCATTCTTCTTTTTAACTGAGCAAAACGGGTCTCTAATTTTTCCTTTTTCTTTCACAGGCGAGACTCCAGCAGCAATGCAGGGAAGCGCGCAGTGGGCCAGCAGTTTTGACTTACACACGTTAATAGGTCTTGCTAGTGTTTTATACTTATTAATTATGTAAATAAAGAAAACATTTAAAGGACTGTGACTGTTCAAAATGAGTTTGATAAGAATCTATTTGGAAATCCAATTAGAAAGTGTCAAAAACCATTGTGTTTGAAGTGTAACTTCAGTTTGAAAAGTGAATTCGAAATGTGAAAAGTGATTTTATTTATGAAGATGTTCGATTGATCAATCAAAAATTCGAACAAAGAACTATAGTTGAGTTTTCAAAAGGACTGGTGTAAAAATGTGTGTAAAAAATAATAATAGTGATGTACAGAATGTTTCAAAAAATACCAAAGCCCACGATCCTGATTGTCACTTGTCAAACGGACGTCAATCTTTTAGTAAAACTATGGATTGCGAATTTTTATGATCCATTATTTTTTTTGACAAGCATTTTATTGCGATTTTTTCCGTGTCGAATTTTGAAGGGGATGGTGCCTATGTATGCGTTATTTTTTGACGTTTAATTACCAATATTTCCAGCTATGCGAAATTTTAAATATGTATCTGAAATTTGAGTTGCCCTTGCTAGTGTCTAGGTTGTTTTTTCACTTTGGATACGTTAGCTGTATCTAAAGTGAGTTTTTAGGAAACAATAGATTATTCTGAAAAAATTTCGTGTAATAATTTAGTTGGAGTGAACTGTAAATGCCTAACATTATATGGGATAATAGCTCTCGAAGTAAGCTTAAGTTTTTTTGACGAGATTTTTACAGAAGACGTGCAATTTTTCGTGAAATGGTCTGTTTGTTTTGTTCGTCGTGGCAAAATAATTCAGGATTAATGCAAGCCTGAAAGGGAAAATCTGTGCCAACGTCGCATAGAAAATATCCTAAGCATCAGGGTAATGTTAATAAAAGCTAGAATAGTCACATACAGTCACAGACATTTCAACAAACTCACGTTTCTAATGTTTTAATTCATAACTTTAATAACGGTCAGTTGATTGTCAATCAAACGATTGAAACTGATTGATATACGATAGATTGATTGACTGATGATTGAAAGCAGTCTCAATCGTTACAGACAATCAGCTGGTCATCTAAGATCGAACAATGTAAAAATAGAAGTTAATATTATAAATAGGTATAGATATTGTTTTTTTTTAATTTAAAGTCGATTTAAATAAATTATCATTTTTTAAAGATTTTGAGGTTTTTTCTTTTTGCATCCTTGAACATAAATCAAAGCAATTCAATATGTGAAGATGATGAATTGATCAGCATATCAACCGAACGGCGAACAGCTGACGTCGACTGCCCACAATGGCCTACAAGTGTCGCTACATTGCCATGTCCTGTGTGTATCATATCAAGCTGATTCCAACAACATTAACTAGGTCTTCGTACCACCTAATACTTCCGTCCGAAAAACTTCCGTTTTCCAAAGCAGCTTCTTCCAGGACGCGGTCGCCACTCCACACTGGAAACTATAACGAAGTTTATTGGAGCAGCAGTGCACGATTATGTATTATAGATATAAAAAGATAAAAAAACCCTATTGATTTATGTTTTCCCTGTGTAAAAAAGAATGGGCATCATTCTATTTCATTTTAAATAAGGGCTTAGATAAAACATAGAAGGAGAAAGTTAGGTACCTAATCTTAGCGAGGACAACATGGAGTAGATGAGTACCTAAATAAACTTCCTTAATCTAGTTTGTTATACAACAGGACTTTACCTGGTAAATTAGTGTTACCAACTAAAGTGGAAGGTAAACTTCGACGCTAAGCTGTAAATATATCTTGTAACATTATTTAAAACAAGGACTTGGTTTGAGGTAAACTTTGTTTTAAATAAACTGGTAAGTAATTTTACACACAATATATTCATCTGCCGAAACAGCTACGTGATGATCACCATTACTCTGTCAAGACTGTGACAACAAACAAGAAGAAGAATAGTCACACTAAACTAGAACCACACCTAACTGGAAGACGCAGCGCTGGAAGACCTCCCTCTAGATGGATGGTTGGACCTGATTAAAGCTGCGGGATCCGCTAGATGCGACCGGTCTCCTCAGGACCGATTAATGTGGTGAAACTAGGGAAGATCCTTATCCAGCAACGGCGTCTTTTGGTCGATACAATGACCTACACTAGACATGCAGATATGGAGATCTTCTAAAACTATTTGTATAGTAAAATCATACTATTGTCATGAATAACACTGACTCGCAGATAATATCAGGAAAATGGGTAAGGATATTACCTCCTTTTTATGAAGTTGGTAATATCAGTATCACTTTTCGACTAAACAAATATTTTATACAGCACGAGATTACTTCCAAAGCATTCATTCATGGATAATGAAAAGGTTCTAACACTTATCACCCGTTCACAGTACCCAACCACAACGCTTCCTTTATCAAATTATCACAACCCACTGATTACAAAACCCCCAGCAATTCCCTTACTCAATGCTTTGATAACACGAAACATAATTCTGTACCACTCTCAGTTTGCCACCATTCAAACTTCCGGAAAACGACTTCCATACATAACACCCGTGTTTTCCTACCCGCCTTTTCATACATGTTCTTAAGAGCACGTTCACGTCAGCTTGTCTATTCAAAGGTAGACTCATTCGGGTTTTATTTAAGCCTTTTCATTTAGACGAATGTAGTTGACGGCATACTAAAGTATGTGAGTGCCTCAGGCGCGAATGCTTCACTGGGAATGAAGCCAATCGAAACCTAGTCTGTTGGAAAAGTATTTAGCAGAGGTTCGGGGTTTCGTTTTTAGTCGTTGTGTTTTTAGATAAAAATAAAAAGTGGTTTAAATATGGTACAGTATTGTGATGGTTGAATTATGTATGCCAGTGCGGTATTTTAACTATTCGAATCAATTACACTCAGCCCCTTTAAATAAAACAACAAGCACTGTAATAACAGTGCTTGTTGTAGTTTTTTTCCATAATAATGGAAAAAAACTTTAAGTAATATATCTTTGTATATATGTAACTAAAGTACACCTTTGTATATCAACTTTGTAATGTAGACTTTAAAACATGCGTTTAAGAATAAATTTGTTTTGATGTATGTTGAGCAGCGAAGAAAGGTCATAAAATGTTATTGCTTTTTGTACATAGCTTTGTGAATGCAATTTTAAGCATTGCTTTTAAGGTAGAATTTGCATTAGTGTATATTTATTTCAACTAGAATTCTTTGAATTACGAAGGAGCACAATTGGCGACAGTCTGACAGAGATTTTTTGTATGGGATTGTGCATCTAGTGTATTTAGATCGAAGCTTAGACATCAAAATTTCTTATCAAATAAAACATAGGATCAAATTTCCATACCAAAATTGCCAAGCTTTCATTACTTCATTTATCGGTCATCTTGGTAAAATACCTTGAGCTGGTCTGAGGTAATTACAGAAAGTCTTCTTCTATCTTTCGAGTCGATCAATTCAAATTTAGTCACAACCATTTAAAAAAAATTGTTCGAGCAGTATCTGGCTAATTAAGTAGCTCTGTCGTTCACTATCGCCACGTTCAGATCCTGAGAGGTACAGTTGGTTGGCCATGAGAGGTGGGACATATTCTGTGAAGGGGCTCTATTAAGGAAAGTAACTTCAAAAAAAAAAAAAACAGGTTATACTTATTTTGTCACCACTTACCTATCAGTCGCTTATAGGTACTAAACGGCCAGCGATGAGTGGCTCGACCTAGTGCTGACTTACCCTTTCTAAGTACTTAGCGATGATTAGTCGTGTGTAAGCCGATATTTAAGCGAACGAATTAGCTGTCGAACTGCTCAAGATCGATCAATGTAGTCTTGAAAAACGAAGGCTAGGCTGGGATATAAAACGAAACTGGTAGGTATTTGGTGAGATGGTAATCAATTTTCTTCTGCAACGCGCCGCCGCTTGCGTACTTTGTGACATAAGTAAGGCAGATTTCTTGTACGAACTCTTTCAAGAAGAGCTCTACTAAATACAAAGGTTTTGAAATAGATGAAACCCTACTAACATTATAAAACTGAAGATCTGGATATCGTATCCCGGTAGTACCTAAGTACCCTTTCGGTAGTTACCGACAATCTCGTGAGCGAAGCCGCTTGCAAATACTAGTAATCAAAATATTTTTGCCATGCTTATGTAAATGTAAGCACTTAAATAAGAAAAAATAATAATAATATAGTTCAAATGTTATAGATAGTTCAACTCCTTTTTGCGTACGGCGCTATGTATGTGCGAGTAAGCATGTGTGGGTGGTTGGTTGCTCGGATGCCGACTGCCGCGTAACTGCCACACAAATGCATATTGTATAATTAATAGCGCACGCACACATGGATCCGCGAGCACAGATGAGTTGAACTATCTTTACTATATTTTCGTTGACGATCTAAAACTACTTAGTTTTACCAAGCACTAGGATAATGAAGACTATAATAATTTGATTTATTTACTTAAGTTCAGTTTTATAACCATAAATTCAAGTCAAAAGTTTTGTACGAGTTATTGATAAATTGAATTCTGAGCAAAATTAACGAATTTCAATTTATTGAAACCTTTGATTCACCTTTGAGATAAATTAAGGTATCGGTGTATGATTGAATTAGATTAGTTTCATCATATTTCGTCGGTAAAATATGTATTATTTATCTATAATCTTTTATGGTTATTTTTGTCTGATAATGCTGGTTAAAAGGGGATGAGTGCTTTTCAATCTATAGCTAACTTGATTATAGATGTTGTAATTAGAATTTATTAACAGGTTTTAGAGACAATCCCTATCAGCAAGCCTACCTAAAAATATGACAAGAACATTTTGGGATTCTAGACACATCCATAAAGACTGTCGGAAGTCCAAAATATTTGACCACCAGATATTTCGATAGATTTTTTGACTTTAGTGGTATTTTTATTGTATCTTGTAGTCAAGCCAGTCAGTCAGTCACGGACCGACTACCCTTTTAAATATGGTTAAAGTTTCAATATATGACAGTAACGCACTTGTACAAAACATTTAGTATTATTCTCAAACAAAGTACCTTACTTATGTTGTCCCAAAAGATTTATGAGGTCAACAATAACAAGACAAAAATAAATCAAATAAAATGATATTCATGATACCTAGAATAAGCCCCTGAGTATTATAAATGAAGCCCATTTTTTGTTGTACATCTTAAATTATGAGCATTCAGGTATGACATTTAAAAATCCTTTAATCCAGCTTTGAAAACCACTCACCCGCTGAAGATACAGTGCCATTGTATTTTAATTCAACTCAGAAGATTAGGGTTATGTTGTCTGCCTTTTAAAGTGAAGTTTTATTAAACAAAACATGGTTCAAGACAAAGAATCATCTAATATCAGCCGATCTTGATGATCGAGTTATATTAAAGTTTAGTTTAAAATGCCCAAACGAAACGGAGTGATCTCGAGTCATTTCTATAACGCTTTAACAGGTTCACAGTCCAGGCTCCAGAGTGGGAATGGTCCATAAGTCCAGTTATGTCCTGCCTGTGATGATGTGTCCTGCCAAGTCCGCATTAAATACGAGACTTTCTCCTTACGTCCACAGTATCAGATGACTTAGAAATTGTACGGGCGAACATACCACATACGGTCTGTGGACTGATATGGAAGTCTCTCTACAGACCGTATGTGGTCTGTGGACAGTGAACCTGTACATTTTTAATCTCTTTTGCGACACTTTCGTTTATAGTATGATGTTTCTTGCGAACCTCATAATTATATATAGACACCTAGTATAACACTACTATATTACGTGTAAGTATGAAATTTTATAAGCACTAACGGTGAATTCATTCATTTTATAAATAGGAACATAGTACTCACAAATGTTCGCACAACAGCCTTAAGAACTGTCAAAAGCTTAAAATGCCACGCTGCTTAAATGTCACGTGATCGGTTCCAAACAATTGCATTTAGTTTTTCCATACTATTATTCAAATTTATCAAAGTAAATATAGTGCGCGCGGAACTAGTTGGCCGCGCCTTAGGTGGCGACAGGGTGAGGGGGCGGGTTACGACAATGGACAATGACAATGTCAATGGTTCATCCCGGGAAAAAATACGTTTTCAAAAATACGTTTTCTGTGAAAAGTGCGTTTGGCTCGCCGACATTCAATATTATGGCTGCACCGATTGAATATTAATAATAGCTTTCCAATTTCCTTTTTAAAAGCCCAAAAATTTTACACTGAAAATTAAATAAATTTACCCACAAAAATTAACTTATTGGAGACAGTTAAAGGCATTCAGGGGCTTCAGCCCTATTAAGACCAAAAATTTATTCGGTGAACCATCTTGAATTGCATTTAAATTTCAATTTAAAGGCAAAACAAACAAAATGGCCACGAACTGTTGCGCGAGCAAATGTATAATTAAATTCATTTCGAAAATGTTTAAATAGGCGTTAACTTATTGGGAATACTGTTACGTATAAAAGTGCTTTACTGAGTAAGCGTGCGAAATTGTTTGTTTAATTAGATATTGTGGTTTTCAAAGTAGAGACCTTATGAATTTTTATGTTGAAGAAGTTAATTGCTAAGGGGTTTATATTTAGAACAGAAAGTAAGCTTTTTGTTAGTTACCAGTATGACGAAGCTTCTTAGGCAGGAACAAATACCGGACAACACACGACAGAACGTTTTGGTGCCGTGAAATAAGGAGAGCCGAACACACCTTAAGTGGGAAAAGGGTAGGCAGAAGAAGACAGAATACTAGCCAGTAAAATAACAATTAAGTTAATCCTATCGATCACCCTGTCTTCTCACGGACACGTTACCGTAACCACTAATATGTGTGCAAAAAAGCAACCAAAAAAACCAACTTGGAGCAGTAGTGGCCCAGTGGGGAGCAGTGGTGGTCCAGTGGTAATGGCCCCGACTTACGTGTTTTAGGTTGTGGGCTTGAACCCAGGCAGGTTCATCACTTTGTGTCAATTATTTCATCACCACAGGAAAACATCGTGAAGTGAACCTATCCTGGGACCAAAACTGTGAAGACATGTGACATCCACCAACACACACTGTGCCCGCGTGGTGGATTATGGCCCGTTCCCACTTGACAAAGAGGAGGCCCGTGTCCCAGCAGTGAGAACGTTAAAAGACTGATGATGATGAACCTACAATTAGTATAATGACCATTGCACTTAGTACGTTTTAGAAACTTGAACAGTAGTTACCTATATAGGTAGTTAAAAATAAAGAAAAATATAGCTACCACTACACAAAGTAGTATTTAAATTCTCACTCTTCCATAAATTCTTCTTTTTGTACAACAAAAACCACTTTTTTAATCGCTATAAACTCTGGTCCACTTTCCTCAACACAAAACACGCCTTTATAAGCTTAAGGAAATTTTACGCTGCATTTTATTTTAAGGTTTGAAGGTCATGAAGCCCAAGCCGCATCGACCCGGATTTCTTCAAACGCTTTTGTGCAGCTGCAGTTTCATGCAGCACTAACGATGCAAAAACAGCTCAAAGTAAGCGAAGCTTAAGCCTTTGCCGTTGAAATTGTATTTAATTTTGTTATATTATTATTTTATTCGCTCAGAGATTGAGTTAAAATAAGTCCGTATCTCCTTTGGTGTTATTTTTAAGATATAAAATAAACTTTGAATAAGAGAGCTGTTAGAATAATGCTTCTCGGAAGTGTGGTTTTATATTCAATGAGTCATTTTAGTTCAGGAAATGTCTGCTCCATTTTCGCGTGGTTGTATAGATAAAAATAGTATTTTTGATTGCAAAAATAACTCGATTTATGTGACTTATGAATAACTCATTGCTTTGTTTTATTAGCTATATTCTGGTTTCTATACTTTATTACGCACACAAAAAACGAATCCAAGTAATTAAAGCCACAAAAGAAAATGCATAAACACAAACAATTGTGGAATTTACTCAAAAACTACTGATTGCCAGGAACACAATATTAACTCATTCCGTGCGGTGAATAATTAAAACTTGCACGAAGAGTGAAACGAGTTATTTTTCTTCAAAGGGTTTATTAAAAGACTGTAAACTTCATAATACTGCTTGATAACTTAACAACAATGTTCGTTTAAACATAAGATTGCTTTTCAAAATCATTTGTTGACCATAGTATTATAAATTGTACGCTCAATTACTGCGCCCCCGATTTTAATCGAAGATTTATGAGTTGGAAAAGACATTTAACACCCCATCCGCACCCTTTGCCTTCGCTAAGGGAATTCAGTATTTCACTTGTCCAATAATGTCGATCCCACTTTCTTGGCAGATACTTGGAACTCGAAATTTCGATTGGTTGACGGCTTTTTTTGTGTTAAAAGTTTTGTGATAATTTATCGAATACAAATTTAATTAAAATTTACAGTACATTTAATTTATTTTGGATTTGAAAAATTCTTTAATTTTTTATTTTATTAATTGTTTGTTTCCAGCTGAAATTAAATCATAATTAATAATCTTTCACGAATATAAAACTATTAACTGAATGGTTTAATTTACTTTGATATTCATTAATAATTTCACTTTTTGTGACAAAAAATTGTTTTGATGAAGAACCTCGTGACCTGAAAATACAAGATTACTATTCCAAATTACGCGCAACTACACATACATACAGAATAATAATTAGTCCAATAATAAACTCAATTGACATTACCTTCAGTTACTACATTAAATGTCCATTCATTCGCCCATCTCACTGTATCTCCGAAGCATTAAATTACTTAAGGGCTAAAAGCCGAAATTGGGGATCACATCATTAAATTTAATCTATATTTTAAACCATTTAGACTTGCTGGGGTGCGTTTGTTCGTGGATTATCCCGGATTATAATTAAGTGGTGGTAATTTGGCTGTATCCACTCTTTTGGCCTGACGTTGACGTTTGGAATATTGTAGTAATTTCAAACGCAGAAAATTTAAGTTGCGAGGAATATTGTATTTTGCGTTAGGTTCTTAGAAACCCAAAAGTTTTGTGGCTAAAATATCCAGCTAGCTTATATCATTTCATTGTAAAATTTTAAACTGCCAATGGATTTCTAAAGAAATATTCTTGCGGACAAAGAAATATTAAAATGAAGTCGAATGAGCAAATAGAAAATTTGGAAGAAACTTTGAAACAATATTTTTTTATTAATTTTCTCTGAAAGCGAACATTGAAATTATTTAGTTTTATATTGTGCTGATTCACATTCATTTTCTCAAAGAAATAATGAATTCTTGTTGTGAAACGTGCAAAACAATAAAATAGCAATCTAAATCAAAATTGAAAAACAATATATCACGGGAATTTAACGCGATTATTTCAATTATTTATTTACCTACTTAACCCGACGTTTCGGCCGTGTTGCAACGACCGTGGTCCCGGGTCGTCAGGTTAAATAGTTAAATAGGTAAATAAATAATCGAAATAATCGCGTTAAAATCTGCTTTTCAATTATGTAACACGAAAGTTTTAAAACTAAATCTAAATTACAGAACCACACACTTTCGTCCTGAATTTCAACAGCGTTGAAACAAATATTTTATTGAAAAAAAAAAGTGATTTGTAATGCTATCGAAGGCATTATAATATTTTATCCAAAGTGATTGAAGGTGTGAAACCTCAATCTGATTTAAAATTTGCAACTTCATATTTATAAATGGGTCTCGATGATAAAAGCGCTTTTAAAAGATTAGATATCGAGAGTAAGATTTAAAGTATTAATTTGGAAAAAAAATACATAAACTTAGGACTATTGCACGGTTAAGCGAACCAAGCATTAAAGTTCTTAATCTAGTTAGTGGGTGCAGTACTGACCTTCCACATAGGAGATGAAGTCACCTGTGTTTAGAAGAAACAGAAAAGGGTTTGTAACATATCTAATTACTACCACTAACGCCATCTGCGTATAAAGCTGTAAACTATTACCAACAAGTAAGCGTAACCAACCAACTGTGTTCATATCATTGATTTTCTTGTAAATAGTTAGCAAGATTAATACTAGATGTCGCTGTTCGCTCACCTCGGATTTATAAAACTCGGTGTTAAGATTTACCGCGAATGAGTGACCTTTGCTACAAACATTGTTTCATTCAAGATTTCTACTAACCAAGTGCACCAACCACTTTATCCTAATTGGAAAAGTGCGTAGGACGCTCTGGCTAGCTAGTTTTCGTGACATTTATTTACTTTTTGGGTGAGAGGTCATCTACCGCCTCCTTTGTCCAAGCGGGCGTGGTGAAGTTGGTGGAAGCCTATTATAAGTACTGTATAAAATCACTCTAAATTCTGTAATCATCCATACCTGTTGGAAATTACTAATAAATTGTCCTGCCTGAACCCTGGAGTTTTCCTGTCTGCCGGAACGAGTGACGTCCTCGACTTCCAGTCAACGCAACCCCCTTTACAGGTTTAGATTATTTCAAAAATAATATGGCTGGCAATAATGTGACATGACGACAAATAAAAGAATGCTGCGTCGACCCCAAATTAAGTGGTAAGTGTGATTATGATTTTCTTTCATTGTAATATTTTTATTTTCATTCAACAATACAATTACATAATCATGCATGTCGTGGTGGTCCAGTGGCTAAGACCTCACCTCTCGTGCATAGGTCACAAAAAGTAACATTCACATACACACATCATCAGCCTATTAATGTTCCCACTGCTGGGACACAGGCCTCCTCTGAGAGAGGGAAAATAATAATAATAATAATAATATGAGTATTTGCATAGGCACAACCTTGTAGCCAGGATCATCCACCAGCAACTTGCTCTGAAATACACTCTTGTGGCATCGGAGGTACCGTACTACAGGTATGTGCCCGACCCAGTTCTCGAAAATGGCAATATCACATTGTACTGGGATCGGTCCATCATCACTGACAGGACTATTATCGCTAACAAACCTGATATAGTGGTGGTGGACCGAATCGAGAGGCGTGCAATGATTGTTGACATAACTGTCCCGCATGACGGGAACCTCGTGAAAGCCGAGAAAGATAAACAAATCAAGTATCTTGACTTGGCTCGCGAGGTTGTCGACATGTGGGATGTGGACACAGCGATCATTGTACCGATAGTCGTGTCAGCCAATGGCTCAATAGCCACGAGCCTCGACCAACATCTTAGAAGGCTCTCGTTAGGCGGCTGGGTCAAGGGCCTGATCCAGAAAGCAGTACTGCTGGACACGGCTCGTATAGTTAGGAGGTTCCTCTCTCTGGAGCCCTGACCGCCGGTAGCTTGGACCCTGTTCCCGATACCGGTGGGTCTCTATTTTTTATATTTTTAAATGTTTTTGTTTTTTAATTTATTTAATAAAAATATTTAAAAATGTAAATAATAAGAAAACTGATTAATAAAGGAAATAATAATAATAATAAAGCCATTTATTTCCAACTTGTTAACTTATTTTACAATCCAAATGTTGTTAGTAAGATTGTTAGTGGTCTTTTTGTAGGCTAGTTGTTAGTAATGTTAGTCAATCTTTAAGTTGGACCCCTCTTAGGGTGAAGGCCTCCTCCAGCTTGTCCCATTTTCCTCTGTCCTTCGCCTTGAGCAGCCAGTCTTTCCCTGCTGTTTCAACTATGTCGTCCTTCCATCTCTTAAACGGTCTTCCTACATTTCTTTTCCCAGTGGGACCTTTCCACCTGGTTGCTATTAGTGTCCATCTTTTGTCTTTGTAGCGTGCCACATGTCCAGCCCATTTCCATTTTAGTTTAAGGGCCTTGGTAAGTGCATCTTGAACTTTAGTCTGCTCTCTTATGGTTTCACTTCTTATTTTTTGTACTTTTTTTATTTTAAGAATGCTTCTTTCCATGGCTCTTTGGGTGGTTCTTATTTTTCTTTTTATTTTGTCTGTGAGGGTCCACGTTTGGCAGCCATAGAGCAAGCTGGGCAGAAGGCACGTATCAAGAACTATCTTTTTTAGGTTTATGTTATAGTTACCTTTCAGGATTTCTTTCAGTGACCAGAATCTTCTCCATGTTAATCCTACTCGTCTCTCTACCTCTTCCTCATTGTTCGACTTTGAAAATGACATTTGCTTTCCCAAGTATATGTATTGGTTGACATAGTCTATGTTTTTTCCTTCTATCATAATTGGTACTTGGTGCCTGTTAGTCATGATTTTTGTTTTTGAAGCGTTCATATGTAGGCCAACCTTTGTGCTTTCATTGTTTAATTGTTGTATAAGCTCCTCAAGTTCTTTGGCAGTTTCGGCCATTAGAACTATGTCATCCGCAAAACGTAGATGATTGAGATTACAGCCTTCTAGGCTTATGCCCTTTTTTTTCCAGTTAAGATTTCGGAATATGCATTCTAGGACAGCAATAAAGATTTTGGGTGATAGGGGATCGCCCTGTCGGACCCCTCTCTCGATTTTTATTTCGTCGCCTTTTGTTTCGAGTTTTACTCGACTCGTACTTTTTGCGTATATGTTTTTTATGATGTTGATGTATTTTTGTTCAACTTTTAGCTGTGATAGGGCGTTCCATATTGAGCTGTGGCTGATGCTATCAAATGCCTTGCTGTAGTCGATGAATGCGACATACAGGTTTCTGTTGAATTCTTTATATTTTTCCATAATTTGGTCCAATGTTTGAATGTGGTCTGTTGTGCTGAAACCTGCCCTGAATCCAGCCTGCTCTTTCGGTTGTGATTCATCTATTGTTTTAGCTATTCTATTTAATAGTATTGAAGAAAAGAGTTTGTAGATGCTCGCCAGTAGACTAATAGGTCTATAGTTTCCGATATCCATAGGATTGCCTTTTTTATAGAGCAGTATGATGTCAGATGTACACCATTGTTCTGGTACAATTTCTGAGTCTAGTATCATATTGAATAAGTGAGTTAGGTGGTGAAGTAGAATTGGTGCACCTAGTTTTAGGGTTTCATTAGACAAACCGTCTGGGCCAGGGCTTTTTTCGGCTTTTAACTGTCTTATATGTTCAAATACTTCTTTTTCTTCAATTGGCTTCGCTGTTGAGCTTGTGTTGAACGTCTCGTCTATAGCTTCTACTATATTGTTTTCATTTTGAGAGAGGGAAAAGTAACATTAAATTATTCAAAACCGGGCAAGTACCGATGTGACTTTTTTAATTCATAATTATGTACTTTCTAAGTTTATCTTAGACCTCGTTGACAGCGGTGATGGAAAACATCGTGAGGAAAAGTTTGTGATCCATTGGTGTAATTGCTGCAAGGCGTTTCAGTGCGAGGATAAACTAATAAATAAATAGATATTCTACATGTTTTATTTTTGCTATTGTTGCGGACGGTAGCCGGGTGGTACATACGGTCACCCTTGGGCAGTATCCCGCTTGAGTTTGACGTGCGTTCCCTACGTACTGAGTCTAGCGACCCTGCTGGTGGGACACGTAACCACGCACCCCTGAATATGTATGAAGGGTGGTACGAAGACGACCCACATACAAGAACCACGTTTTTAACCAAAGAAATGAGAAACAGCGGGATTTTTCTTGAAAAATCTTGTACCACAGTTTTCGGCTTGCTTACTAATTGCTGTTGCCTCTTCGGTGGCTAAACTACGACTATATTGCACTGGCGGCGAATTTTATATGGCCCGTTGTTTCGAAAACAACGAAGTACGTCGCGTTTTGGACCGTTTTTTGCGTTACTAAGCTGAAATCTTTGAAGGCTTTATTAACCTTTTAAACATAAATAATCATTCCAGTTTTATTTCGTATAACAATAACATCAAAACAGATGCCTTGTTACATTATCATTATACTGTTATGTAGTTATCTCGGATACGCGTGAATCGATACATAGTATACAAATGAATAAAATGAAAATATCTCCATAAACAAAAAATCACAATTTCAAATTTTGTAATGTATAATTACTACAACTGATTTTCTACACATTCTTGGATCCATTATCTATCAAAACAACACATTTGTAAATCTATGCGTACTGCAAGGCCTTTTGTCATGAGATCATGAAGGCTACATCAAAATAAATTTACTTATTTAAATTACATATATCTCAAAATTTACACCATTGATGTGGACAAATAACCATATAAAAATAACACTCCTTTTGTTTGTATTGTACTACAATTTGATGGTAAATAAAATTATGAACGATCGCGCAAATGCTCCATTAGACTAGAGATTTCGTAATTTTAAAATGTGCTTTCAAATTACGTAATAATAATCGAACAATCTATGAACTGTAAACAATTCTCTGCAATTACACGTTTAAACTATGATTCTAATATGACTCTACATGCTAGTTAAAAACGAAATAACATAATTAGAACACTCAAACTGGCGTCTAATTAGAAATAATGAACACGTACAGATAGTAGGTACTTGGGTTCATCAACAATCAATAATAATCAACATAGGCCGTAACGGTTTCCATTGAAACCGTTACGGCATATGTTCTTGTGACTTAGCTTACAGATAATGATTCGTCGCCGACAGCAAAAACATCGATCTCCCTTTTTTAACCAACTGCAAATTTTATTTGCTATAGAACTGACTTGCGTACCGATAAAGTGTTTACACTAATTGAATCGTCCAAAGCGAAACACTATCAAGCGAAAAATAACTTTCTTTTACGAAGTCGGTGTCTTTGGTACCTATGGTTTTCTTGTTTTTCGACACCGCCTTCGGCAAAGAAAGTAATTTTTCGATTTGTATTGTTTTGCTTTGGAAGTCGGTTTAATTTTTTTGGTAAAAAGTTATTTATTTTTCTCTTTTTAGTTTTGGTAGTTCATATTACCATGAAAATCATTTATAGACAACATCTCATGACAATTCAAAAAAGGATTCAGCTGAGTACCAGTATTTCACACGGAGCGACTGCCTATCTGACCTCCACAACCCAGAAACTAGGTAACACGATGGGGTATCGTGTTACCCAGTTTCTGGTGTCAGATTTCAGGCTTTTGACTACCTGTAACGGTTGTCAAAGTTCTTCAAATGACAGCCAGGACCAACGGCTTTACGTGCTTTCCGAGGCTTGCAGGAAATCGCAGACAATCGCTATGTAATTTAGTTAATTGATGTTAAATTTTTATTCTCATTTTAATTTTGACTTGTATTTTTATTAATTGAATCTTTAATGTTATTTATTTTTAAACGTTGTCGTCTCCCTTCTGGAGGTTCAACTAATGCAGCTATTTCTGAACACAATTAAATAATTGTACATGTGTTTTTTTTGTTCCAAAAAAGATTATTATATGAATGGTCACCCATTGATCCACAGACCGATCATCCGCCATCCACCTCAGCAAGCGTTGCTTAAACTTGAAGATCGACCCATACGATGTTATCTATACTAATAATATAATATTATAAAGAGGCAAGATTTTTTTGTTTGTTTGTACCGAATAGGCTCCGAAACTACTGGATCGATTTAAAAAATTCTTTCACCAATAGAAAGCTACATTATTCTTGAGTGACATAAGCAATTTTATATCCCAAAAACGGGTCCTGTGGTCCACGGGAGTGAAGCCGCGGGGGACAAATAGTTATTTATATAGCCACCTGCTTCTCCTAGGAGTCATGCAGAACTGCACCTACATATATTAAGTACACGCAAATTTCGCCAGCTATGATAAAGTCCCACTAACTCTCAACTAAATCCGGGCTGTTACTGAGAAATTCCTTAGAGAAAAACCAATAACACTTTGCGTGACCTGGGCATCGAATCCAGGGCTTCATGCTAAGTAGTAGCATTTGTGATCACAAACGAGGCAGTCAGATGACAAACTTATTTAAAAACTGCACATCGATCATGTCAAAACAAAGTTAATACCACTATTGGAAGCGTTACGAAAAGTTACAAAATGTATCCCGAAAAAACAAAAAAACCGGCCAAGTGCGAGTCGGACTCGCGCACGAAGGGTTCCGTACCATTATCGCAAAAAAACGGCAAAAAAATCACGTTTGTTATATGGGAGCTCCACTTAAATATTCATTTTATTCTGTTTTTAGTATTTGTTGTTATAGCGGCAACAGAAATACATCATCTGTGAAAATTTCAACTGTCTAGCTATCACGGTTCATGAGGTAAAGCCTGGTGACAGACAGACAGAGGGACCGCGGAGTCTTAGTAATAGGGTCCCGTTTTTACCCTTTGTGTACGGAACCCTAAAACGTACGCCTAGTTATATATAACTCTCTAGTAAAATCAAACCTCGAATACCTACTTGAAGTGTGGGGATCAGCCGCTAAATCTAGTCTAAACACACTACAAAGAACATAAAATATAAAACAAAATTATCAAAGTATTACTCCACTACCACTATCTAAATTCAATAAAAAAATATACGAAAAATTTAACCTGCTTAAACACACACAACTTTACACATTTTACCCCTGCATTCTCATAAAAAAATCACCATGAATTCCGTACAATTAAACAATTGCATAAAAGAACAATTCAACACAAGAAGTAAAAACCAATTCCAACTAGCAACTGCATGTGCACGGACAAAAAACAGTACTAGTTGAGGGAACACAGCTGATCAATGATTTGCCGGAGGATATAAAGAGGTGTGATAATATTAACATATTTATGAGTAAACTAAAAAAAAACATGTATGTTCCCTTTAACGTCGCCAACGCCCCAGAGGCAAATATTATATTATTATTTAGAATAAGTAATTCTGTATCTCATTATGAGTGAACTATTATTTATTAGTTCTTTAAATGGGAAATAAATATCTTTAAACCTAGTCTAGGTCAAACTCGTCCGAAAAAATACTTACAGCAGAAAATAGATCTCTTATTATTTCGTTCTTAAGCTGATTTGCGAAAGAAACTGGAAATCCTAGCTTCTTATCATCTTACACAAGAAAAGGGTATCGTCTGAGGAAAATAAGGTTTTATTGTGCTTAACATTTTACTTTTGCGTATAATAATATTATCTACGGTACTTTTATTTTATTTAGGCGTATTTCTGCGCTGCCTTCGAGCGACGATAACGCAATGTACCTTCATATATTGTTGAAACGTAAAAATAAGTGTTTATGATTGCAACCACGTTGCTGCGCCTTCGCAGAGACTCCTCATCCTTATGAGGAGTCTTAAAAAAGTCATCAAACATTTTTTGGATTCGCTCAATCTATCGTTTACATACATTACTTATTACCAGACGAGATCGAAGCAAGAGCTGGCATATCTTTAAAAAAAAGAAAAGGAAAAAAAAAGAAAATCTGTCCCGCATCGCTGGCCACTAGTATTGTGCCCAAAAGACTGACACCGTCATTGTCACGTTGTACAGCAACACTAATCTTAACATTAAAGATGCACAAAAAATTGACCACTGATAAGTTGCAACTCAGTTTGGCATTACAACCATATAATAAGGGTTTTCTAATCATTATTAATACCGAAAAGTGTCACTGAAACAGTGGAGCCGTTCTGCTATAATCAAATACCTTCTCCTATTTAATCCATGAGGAAAAAGGTTTCCGAGATAGCCATATCTGCATGTTTGAGTAACCCAAAATTATCTTAAACATATTCCCAACCGAACTCCCATGTGTCTAACAATGAATATTTAACTTGGATCCCTTAAGGGGAATGCTCGTTTTATTTCTTTCCATACAAAATTAAGGATGACCCTTTTTTCCTTTCTTGTAAATTAAATTACAAAATAAATGACAACTTGACAAATACCTTGCATTTTTTTTTAAATTATTTTGATCAGGATCCAAGATTTAAAGTTTTTAGGAAATTACCCTGCATGAGTGCGAATTTCTGCAAATGTTTTTTTATTTTTTTTTATCTTTTTTATAATTCAGGTACAAAAACAAAATAAAAAGACTTTCACATTCTCTTCTGCTTTTAATGCTTTTACGAGAGAAAGAATAAATCACAAAAAAAAACATACAAAGGTAAATACATTATTTCAAGGGCCAACATTTTCCCTTATCATAATTTTGTATAGACTGATATACAACAAAATCCCTTAAGGGATCGCCAATTGATTGGATATGAAACCGGAAGGTTTGATATGTAAGACGATTGTCAGGTTGTTACAAGCAACCCCGAAGGACTGATGTTGCATACGTAATCGAGAAGGAAAGTCCGGATGTGTTACTGGTAGTGTGTATTGACACGTCAACGGGATTTTGTCGTGGGCTCTTTTATGTTTTTGGTTAGACAATGGTTTGAAAGTGGGATGATGTGCGTCAATGTCAATGAATTGTTTAAGTGAGTTTTACAGATTCATGTATTGAGCTGCAGTTGTTTTCGTTTTATTTCAAAAATATCAATTATTACTAACACCTTACAGTCTTAGGCCGATGTTCTCATAATAATGTCTAATACGCATAATAACCAATTATATGTTACACATAATAGCGAAGAAGTAAACTTTTGTTTATTTGCACCAAATTAAACTAGAAAATAATGTACAAAAAATGACTTGCGAGATTTATTCTAAGAAGAAGAAAGAAATATTCATTCGAAGTGAGTACCAACTTAACTAACCGTGAAAAAGGTTCATATAACGCGTTCTTCATATCAGACCAAAAAATTTAGTTTACACAAACATAAAATTCTAAGAAATATGAACCCTAAAATTCTTAGCAAGAATTTATTTGCGATTGTGAAAAGTTATCACTCTAAAATTGTGACTGAAATCCATAAATTTTCTTATCTTGCTTCTATATATTATTTTTTTAATTTAAAATACTGCATTTTTACCTTTTTCAAAGAATGTATCTCTAAAGGTAATTTAAAAGCAAAAAAAAAATGTGACTAAAGCTGCATGTATCATGCCGCATACATGTTTGCAATGCAATATAAATGATTTTATGGCAACACTTTATGCATACCTAAATAAGATTATGAAAAATAAAGTTTTAAGTTTAATTAGGTAGTTGGGGTCACGCATTTATTTATGAAATTACTGGCACTATGAGGCTGTTCTATAGCTCTACCTCCATCTAACCCTTCAGGCATATAGGCGTAATGTTATTTCAAATTTGATTCTTCTTGTAATAATTGCAATGGCAGTGAACATTTTTAAAAGAGTAACCATGGAGTTTCTTGCCGGTTCTTCTCCATAGGAAACGACTAACCCAAACCGTGCACCTTTTGTCGACGTTTTTTAAGTGCCCATGTAGGCCTATGTAAAATAAAATAAAAAATATTTTGAAGCATCTTTTTTATAAAATTACAAGTAGGTATAATAAAGAAAACATGAAAATCATCAATCAAGTGTCATCATGATGATAATGATGATGCAAACCTATTTTCTGGGTCAAAATTATCGACTAATAAATCAACTCAAATGATTGAAAATTAATTTAGCCACTTGCAGTAGCTAACACTCGTCTCACAATTTGTCACATTAATTTCCGTTCCAGAAACTGAACCTTTGTCGAGTATTTCAAAACAAACCAAATCTATTAAGATAATCAGGATAGCCAACGTGGCTACTTTTTATTTAAATTGCGTAATAAAATCGATAGATAACACAGTCTGCTATCACCAAAAAACCCACAAAAAAGTACAACGCACCCTCTATCAATTCGAACGTATCTATTAAGGCACTGAATAAAGGAACGAGTAGAAAATCTTTTACATTTTGGGCCGAAATTTCGACGATTACACCCACAAATTACATGATAATGCGTTTTACGGATGACTAAAAGAAAAGTTTTCTCGAAAAATCGATTTGGAATTTTGGGTAACTTTGCCCGAGGTTCATTGACAGTTCTGGTATCGACATATTATTTGAAAATAATCTGGATCTTTGATTAATGTTTTTGTTTTACAGTTGAGAATTATTTATTCCTCTATAATATATAAAATTGAATATTCTAAAACATAAGACTATTAACAAAACAAACCAAAATAATATATACACAGAGAACAGGCACAAGAGCTTATTGCGCATCAAAAAATTCATCATGGGGAACGTGCCCAGAACGCTGGACAATCTCTCTGGTCGAAGAAAAGGCAAGCCCTCTGGTCACGTGAAGAGTCGTCAAGCTTTGTTCTAATGTCGACGGCTCAAACATATAACTTCCAATTCGGTTGTTATATTTACGCCGTTTGTGATTTTCTGCACCAGCAGCAGTCGCCCCAGCACAGCTCGCCGCCGCCCTGTTAAGAAGATGGGATGGTGCAAGGGTATTAGTGATTAACTGGATTCCGTTAATTGAGTCAAAGTCTCTTTACAGTGATTATTCGAATAAGAGATAGGAAAAACGATTGGGAGGAAACTACATCGCAGAGTACTTTCTGAACTACCACATTTACTATATCAAATTCGCAACTTATTTATTTATAGTTTATTGTTGGTGCACCAAGTTAAAACATAGAAAAAGAAACTTAAAACTAAAATAAACGCAACGGGTGGCCTTATCGCATACCGCGATCTCTTCCAGGCAACCTGGAATAGACTGTTATAGCCTGGACATGAAATGGGTTTGACATTGGTGTAACACAAAACATTACGAATATTTACTTTAAATATACAATAATATTATATATATTAGATACACAAATACATACATATGTTACATAATAGATACATAAATACATACATACTCAATACTCTACATCGGTTCATGAGAAAAAATATCGAAAAACCGCAATTTGTGGTAGCAGTCGCCTTAAAACACAAAATCGAAAAAGTTTTAAATTAATTCGTCCTGAAAACAAAGTTGCGTGAGAAATTATTAGCCTTATCAACCAAGAAGAGAACTTTACGTCCGCAAAAGAATGTTTGGAAACTATTAAATTGTTGCGGGAATGATTACATTAATAAAGGCGGACCGTAAACCTGAGTTTGTAAAAGTATGGTTGATGGAATCGACTAAACTGTGATGATGACAAGTCGTATGGTAAAGAAGATACAGAAGTTTCAGTTTGATCAAATATTAATCCTTTTACTCGTATTCAGGCCATAATCCAAGTTGGTTTGAAGAACCTCCTTGACTCAGACGCTATTACAACCCTTTGATTTATGTCATTAAAGAACAAACTAACTGTCAATATGATGATTTGAGGTAGAATCGAGTTGGAGGACATGACTTGGAATATAAAAGCCTCTAGAAAGAAAGAAAGAATGAAATAAATAAATCTAGTTTATTTGGCACACACAGATACACACAATGTAGGTACTAATAATAGGGAACTTTATTTTAAAACAATTACATAGCGCCAAATAGATCAAATTCAGCAAAATGCTCTGGCATTCGACTAGAAGTTGCCTGATGCCGGTTTTCAACTAAACCTTACGTTGAAGTGTACGGATGTGAATATGTTTTTACGGTGTTAAATATACAGGTAAATAGATATATGTTATAAACAATATAAATATATAATAAATTAAGTGTGAACTACTATGCCATGAGCAGCTGAGCGAAATATACACTATGATTGATTTTACTTCAATATTCTGTCATTTAGCCGATGTATGAGGAATCAGCTATTATACTTGCCCTCATCGTTTGATTGACAGGACTCAACTTCTGCGTCTTTGTCGAAAGTACTGACTCAACGTCAGGTTCTGCGATGTCAAGAGTCTCAAACAGACGATGGTGTTTTCACAATATATAGGTAGGTACTGCAGAAAAAATTACGGTGTCAATTTTAATTAAATAAAGTCAAATGTAAGAGTAATTGTAAAATGAAACTATCCTTGACTGATGGTATCACATCACATCATCAGCCTATTAATGTTCCCACTGCTGGGACACAGGCCACACAGAGAGGACTCTGTGAGAGGGAATGGGCCGTAATCCACCACGCGGGCCCAGTACAGGTTGGTAGATGTCACATGTCTCCGAATTTTTGGTTCTAGGACATGCCGGTTTTCTTACGATGTTTTCCTTCACCGTTTTGAGAGCAGTGGTTATGAAATAATTTTACATAAAGTAAAGCGCCTGCCTGGGCTCGAACCCACGACCTACAACTTGTAAGTCGCGGCCGATACCACTGGGCCACCACTGCTCTGACTGGTATAGCAATTATTTATTTAATTTGTGGGTTGCACTTTACGAATCGGCAATCTACACTATATAATATTATAAAGAGGAAAGATTTTGTGTTTGTTTTTTTGTACCGAGTAGGCTCCGAAACTATTGGGCCGATTTGAAAAATTCTTTCACCAATAGAAAGCTACATTATTCCTGAGTGACATAGATTATTTTTTAACCCGAAAATGGGTCCTGTGGGGTGGGCCACGGGAGCGAAGCCGCAGGCAACAGCTAATTGTTAATAAAGTAACTAGATCAAAATAATTCCAAAAAAACCTGAATATGTAGATAGATTTACCTATAAGACCAGCCAAGGTCTTAATCTAAACTTTCTTTATTATTCTCCACAGCTATTTAACGCGTAGTTAACTAAACCTGCCATTACTCCGCATGAATATCCATAGTTCCTTAATAAAGATTAAACTGATATATACCAATTTGTATGTAATCCTTACGAAGGCTTTCGTTACTTAGTGCTTTTAATTTTAATCCTAAAGAAATTCCAGTCACAAATGTAGTTAAGTAAAGCGGTAGAGATAAGCCTTGTTCGAGCGCACAGACGTTTGAAGTAAGCAGTTGAATTAGCATAAGTGGGAACCACTCAGGTTTTACTAAAACTGTTGGGTATTTGTCGCAGCCATCCAACTATGTTTTTATCACCTACAGGGCTTAAGAGAATTGGTACGTACCTTTGTTTATGAAAATTGAAAAGAACATGCACAATTTTATTTAATAAATAAAGGAAGTATTTATACATTGTATGTCTCTGGAATGACAAATTTTGAGACGCTGGGTCTGTTCAGCATCCCCTCCGGGAAGTTCCCACATTTTCGAGGCGGGGCCCCCCCCGGCTCAGTAGCCGTGGCTTGCTCACCCACGGTGAAGCAAAGAGGAACCCGAGGAGGGGCCGCTCGTCAGGGCTTTTACTGATTAAACTGACGACGTAGCGGCCAACATGTAGGTTGCCTAACTCCTGTGGCCGAAAAGTCGTAGGTGGCAGAGCCACTGACCTAACCCGTCACAGGGGGACCAAGGGTGCTATACATGGGGTCGTTTGGCACCCTTGTGCGTACATGCTGAAGAAAAAAAAAAGGTCTGTTCAGCATTTCCATATGCATAAGCAAATTTTAAGCAAACTTTCGGGGCCTTACGCCTCGTAAAAATGACTTAACACATGTTTTTTTCGAATATGTAAAGTGGGTTTTGTTTTCGATAAAAACACAAATCACTAAATAAAAATATTCACACTCAAAATCAAAAATCAAATAAAAATTTCGTTATGAATTAGGCCACTAAGCGGCACTTTTGAACGTCAAAAAAAAACAGTATTAATAATTGATTCTACCGTCACTTCGGAAATTTAGCTTGTTATGGAGAAGAACGGCTTGAAAGCAGCTCGTCGTTGACTCCGTCAAAGCTTTTCAATGCGGGCACGACCTTCAGAAATGAAGACTACGAATAAGAAGAAGGAGAAAAACGGACAAGAATCTCCACACTTACTCTTTAAAAAAAAGTGTTTTACATGAATTTGGTTACATTATTCTTGTTGGAAAATACATATATGTGAGAACGATGTAATAGTACATTGCAAACGAGCTGTCACTAACAAGCCCGAGCCGAAGGCGAGGGTTTTTAATGACACGAGTTTGCAATAACCTACACACCCGTGTATCACACGACGTTTTTCAATACAGTTGTGAGAAACAGTAAAAACAAATCAAAGAATTAGATTTGTTTATTCACAAAAAATAAAATTTTCAATATGGCGCGTTTTTGCAACTGGACATATTTTTTACCGCACAGCCTATACAGCCTATTCGATTTTTGACAAATGTTAATGTGAAAATAATTAACTTAAAACTGTTAATTAAACATATATAACAACTTTAAAAAAAAAAGAGAATTCAATGCTAAAACGTACGGAATCATTAATTTTTCCTCGTATAAAATCGTATCCCATTTTATTCTATGTATGAAAACTCCTTGCTACTAAACTTTTTTAAATTGACTTATGGCGCGTTTTTGCAACTGGACTTATTTTTTTACAACGTTAACAGCCTATACAGCTATACAGCCTATTCGATTTTTGACAAATGTTGATGTGAAAATAATTAAATTAAAACTGGTAATTAAATATATTAAACAACCATTTATAAGACTTTTGAGAATTCAATGCTAAAACGTACGGAATCATTCATTTTTCCTCTTAGAAAATCTATCCCATTTAATTCTATGTTTGAAAACTCCTTGCTCCTAAACTTTTTTAAATTGACTTATAAATTTAAAACTATACTGCAAACATAATGATTGAGCTCGTAAACAAAAGTCACGACCGCGTAAAAGAAAGATGCCTATGCGTAAGATTTAACTTTCGAATCATAATTATAGCCTCTGAAAGTACGCCATGTTTAACAACTTTATTGAAAAAAAACATGCACGTAAAAGCAAGCGTCTAGAGTAGAACCAACAATTAAAACATAACACACTGTCAAAGTTTAAAAAAAACATTTCACATTAACAGAAAAACAGAAAATAAAAATTGAATCGAGGTTAATATAAAGAAATGCAACGGTTAGCAAAGAAACGAACCGGAAAACTACAATTTCGCGTAATGTAAGTAGTGCTTTAATGTTAGTAGTTCCTATTCTAAAGTTTGAAAAATGTTTCTACTTATATTTTTTTCTATGTCGAAGTGAACAAGCGAGTCGAGTATCGGTTATCGGCTACGACAACCAAGCTCGCGGCGTAGCGGTGAGGGCTACACGACAGCTACGAGCTAAGCCGTAGCAAACAAACTACGTCGTGGTAACATGCTATGGTTTTGCATGCTGCAAACATCACTGCACAGCATTCGGCTCGATAACCATAGATTTAAGGCGCAGCTAGTCGTAATTTTTTAGAAAAATATATGTTGCACTAGACCATTTTCTCAATAATTTGGTCTAAGAAAATTTTGAGTTTTATTCGTATAACATAGTGTAATTAATTTGTAAAGTTATGTCTAAAACGGACAAAAACACAACAATCACACCAAAACCGCTGGACGTATTTTAATGAAATCGACACCATCTCAAAGACAATTTAATTATCTACATTTTGAGCAGAGGCTTTTTTTTAAAGTCATAAAAAAATAAGGAAAATACAAAAATCTACTAAATTTTGGGTCGCGCGGGTGTGAAACGAGTGCACGTTTGTTCCCTCAAAGTCGTTGGCGTTAGTCGTCGTCTTAAATAATAAAGATACGGCTGTCCAAGCGTAAATTGCTTATACGTGTTCAAAATATTTTTTTAATTTCTTGTAAATCTTAAGAAACTTTTGACGGATACAAAATTGACCAATCCTCTGTTTGATGCTGTTGATGTCATTTCTAGCAAATTAACTTTATTACACTTACTCGGAGTATCCTTGCGTGATCGAATCAGAAATGTAGAGATCTGCAAGAGAACCAGGGTTACCGACATAGCCCGAGGAATTGTCAAGCTTAAATGGTAGTGGGCAGGGTACTTTGCTCGCAACATGGATGGCCGATGGGGGAGGAAAGTTCTGGTGTGGCGACCGTGAACCGGAAGACGTTGCGTTGCAAGGCCTCCCACCAGGTGGACCAATGACCTGGTGAAGGTTGCGGGGATCCGCTGGATGCGGGATGCACGGAACCGGTCAGTATGGCGACGCTTGGAGGAAGCCTATGTCCAGCAGTGGACGTCTTTCGGCTGATATGATGATGATGATGATGACTTTATTATAAACTTTATTCTAAACACGCACAGGATAAAAAAAAAACATTATTTGTAGCGTTAAATGGCAACTCCGTGTTCTATTAACCAGGAACAGATTTTGATCAGTTTATAAGAATCTTATCTAATCTAACTTTTTATTTTTTTAACATTATTTTTTTTTTTTTTTTAAGAAAAAAAAAAAAAAAAACTAGCTCATATTGTTCCACTAAAGTAAAGGCCTTTCATCTGTCTTTATCACTCAATTCTGTTCTCTTAGTGCCGGTCAGTCATATCGGTAAAGGTCAAGCTCGTCCCAATTTTTTCTATGGCTAACATGAAATGATAACCAAAATATTCGCTTTAGACTACTGTTCTAATCCGTATCATGGCATTATTACGTCATAAACGGTTACTATGGCATCCAGCAGTAAAGTCATCGCGCTACAAACCTACATGTTTACATTGTTTTTATAAACCTTCAGGAAGGTTTCAAGTAAAGTTTCAGGTTAGCGATTTAAGTTTATATGCACTGCCTTAAATAGGGTGCTTTGAGGTAGTATAATTTAGACTGAAGTTGTAAACCTCGCAGTTTTAGTAGAAACGTTTTTATTAGTGTTACTAGACCAGAGTTGTAATAAACAAAAAATATGGCTCACTTAACATTTCCAGTTTCCCTAGAATTATAACACAATCATCATTTCAGCCGAATTACTTCTGTTTTTTTTTCGAAATAAAATGTTAGACACAGAATTCCTTGTTTTAGTGAAAAACTCAAACACGTGTTGGTACTATAAATAGGTACCCTACAAACCCACATTCCTACAAGCTTTTTTTTTATTATTTCCTCATACAGAGACAATACCGAATTTGCAAAGGTCATTTAACACAATGTAAGGCTCTTGGTTTCCGTGGGCAAGACACCTAATCCTCTAGAGAGACCTGACCAAATACTTCCAAATTAAACCTTTCAGTAGGCACATAGTAGGCGTCAGTAAATCCGTAGGTTTGGTAAATAGATACGTAACCCTTTGAACTATTCGATAAGGAAAGTATTACGTACCAAAAAAGTTGGTAACTTCGTAAAAAACTAAGTACCTAGTCAAGTTTGTACTGGCCTACGCCCTATATTATTTGAAGTGAGAGTGTGAGAGAGTGAGAAGTTATTTCTGTTGTAAAGGTTAAACACATAAATAAGTAGCAGTAGAGGTAAAGTGACTGACAAGTTGTAGATCATGGGTCAAAGCAAGGTAGGAACTTCATTTTAAGTAAATCATATTTTCATCGCCACTGTTCTTAAAACTCTGAAGACAAAACATCGTGAGGAAAACGGCCTGGCCTGAACTAAAAAGTCGAAGGCATGTGATATCCACTAACCCACACTGGGTCAGTGAGGTTTACGCCCAACTTATTTTCACAAGAATGAAGGCTGTGTTCCAGGAATAGGAAAATAATAAGCAGATTTTGCTTTATGCTACATGGACAGCATTTTGAATACGAGTTTCTTTTGGGCATCTCATTAAGTAAAGTTGATGACAGGGCTTAGTGACCAGTGATTTGGCGAAATGTATGTCAGCAAGTTATGTTCATAATCACGAATTCTCTGTGTAGTTTTTAGGTACCACTCAAGAGGCACTATGTAATCTAGTAACAAGCTCTAAGCTCCTTCTCCAATACGCAAAGATACTTAAAATGACCTAGGTACCCTTTAAAAGCATTCTCTTGTACACTAGATCACGTAAGCGTGGTTTTAGAGGACCCAGACCCAACCGCAGTACGTGACATTTACAAAATATAGTATAACACATAAAATATTTTAAATTCTGTTTACATTTTTAGTAGGTATTCGGATTTAATGCTAGGCGATAAATTTTATGGTGCCATAACAACATGAGTGATAGGATTTTGTTCGGAAGTTAAAAATTTTAAACTTTCTCTGAAGTATTTTTCTATGTACTGGCAACGACTAATAACAATGCTAAATTGCTTGACACTACATTTTTTGTAGATAATACCGAACAACGAAATAAGTCAGGAGAGATTTTCGAATGGCATTCAATTTGGTAGATATAGAGTTTTGTAATGATTAAGTTCGCAAGATAATGGAAACTAATTGTAATTGACATAATTTAAATGTTACGGAAAATATAAAATCTGTTATGCTCGTATTAAATTCAAATACATGTATAAAAAAATGCGTGATGAAGTTTCAATTCCCTAAAAAGTCGACCTACAGTCACTAAAAGTTTAATTAAGCCTATTTTAATTTAATTAATTATTCATCTTCATAAGAACCTAATTACTGAGATAAATCGTGTCATCTCTGTTCATTGTCAAGGGGATAGCAGCGAAAAACATATTTATTTTCTTTTTAATTAAGTACCCACTTCAAACAGAAACGTGCTTTTCGTCTGGCACATAATAATATGATCATTTTTAAAAGTATAGCGAAATAAAACGATGAGAAAAAAATCTCTGGAGTGTCGTAACGCCTTCTTCAAATTAGCATTTCTCGAAGCGGTGGCGAAAGAAGTTATCAATGTCGATGTAGGTAGCCACGTGGCTTGGAGAAAGTAGGACAGGTTTTTAAAGTCTGCGACTCAATGTAATTTGTGGTGACTCTTTATTTAGTACGGAGTTTAAATAGAATATGAAGTCAACTAATACTGGTTTCATTACTTAACATTGTATGAGAAGAGAGCTCCAGAAGGAGTTACAGGCAGAGGCTGAAAAAAGTTAATGATTTTATTCCGTGTTTCACTAACACTGGAATGGGACTCCTAATTTAAAAAAAAGAAATGGCATCTGCGCAGTACGCACGAAATAAAGTTTTTTGAACACTTTCCTTTACCAACAACGATTTCAAATTTGCACTTCAAATAGACAACATTTTTAAGGTTCATTGATAAAAGGCCTCTACCATTTCGCACATTAACAGTAACTAATATCAACAACTGAACATTATTATTTATACTGAATTTGTATTAAAATACACTATTACGTTACAACAATAATAACTTCTCAGAATCACTGGATATTCTAAGAGGTCTATAAATTCCATATTTATTTACTTATGTATTTTCCGAAAAACAACGAGCAATTTGGGTCTAGTATTCTGACCGTATCGCTCATTTAGCTTAACAAAAGTAACTACAAGATACTTTTGTAACTACAAGTACCGTTGCCAATTGAACATAGCCTACAGGTATAGTTAGGCTAGCAAGAGCGGAATACTGAACGATATAAAAACTTATACGATGAGTATCTACACAATAAAAAATAAATCTCAGACCATAGACACAGATAATATAATACTAGCATACAGATGCTTCATCCCATACAAAGAAACGGTGCCAACGTAACTAGCGTTTTTCATCTGATTATACCGATTATTTTAATGTAAATCGATCGCGTTCGGTTCCGTTCCACAGCGATAGATATATCACCATCTATATCCGTGGAACGGAACGAAACGGGACCGAACGCGATCGATGTACAAAAAATAATCAGAATAATCAGTATAGAACGTTAGCACGATTTCTTTGTCCCATACAAAGAAATCGTGCTATGATGATGAGACACCACTGTTATAGATTTTATAGTCTGAGAAAATTTCGACAATTCTGCGGACGAGGTATCGATACCAAAATCAATGTGCTGAGCTTATTCCCTACGATCGATGTTAAGGGTACACTAGTCGAAAATTCTTCCATACAAACGTAGTCTAGGGATTATGCCACTGTTTGACGATGTACGTTCAAAATAAAAAAAAGACATCAATTTGTCTCATCATTATCTAGCCCTGTATGGAAACAAAAAAGTAAATATATGAAAGTTATGAGCGTCGAAAGTTCCACATTTCGACACTAATTTTAACGCATTTTTAGGCGCGAATAAACACCATAAAAAGACGGAAAATTGCAAAACGGCCTCCATACAGGGATAGATTAGTAGTTCAACAATGCAAATAATTTTATTTTGAACAGACAGATTTAGTCGTTTGTCGTCATGATATCTAGACTGCCAAAGGTCTGTTTATAAAATTTCGCACGCTCGGTTTCGTCCTAAATCATTATGCATTTCGCTACAAATTTGCAAAAGTGTGTATTCGTACGCGAACTAGCTTCCTACTGCTCATCACAGCATCTATCTCTTCCACACGTGTTGTCGTTTGATATAAAATGCATTTTAACCCCGCGCACAAAATAGTGCCTAGTAACCTTAAGGTCGGCTTTCAATCTAACCAGATACAACAGAATATTTTTTTTTCATGGGGTGACTGCCTATTTTTCCACCACAACCCAGTAATTGGATAGCACGATACCTTACTAGGCACAAGGACAAGATGATAGTCACAAAAAAATGGCCGCTGTTTCCTGGTATCAAAAATGTGTCAGAAAAAACTATAGGTACCGCTACTAAAAAGAAAGAACAGTATAAATATTATAGTAGATCGACACAAATCATAAGTTATGTACTTCATAAGTTTGTCCAACGTATTATCCCGTCCTTTCATTTCCTATCCTCGTTTACCCAAATAGTACGGTTACCCTACCGGACCCGAACGAACGTTGACGCCTTTATGCTCTACAGATATTAGGTTTTCAGAAGTTCCGATTTTATTGATCGCATACATAGGCGAAGTCATCAGCATTCTTGTAAGGTACATATTGAAAGATGTCCTAACTTTGATTTTTATCTCGAACTTTTTCGTTCCCTTCACCTTCAGAGTTTTTTTTGCCGTTGAAATTGAACCTGAAAGAATTATAGTAGACGTTTTTGTTGTAACTTATTTACCTTGTTATTTGATTTGAAATGTACACTGTTGCAACGGATAAGCAGATGGAAATAAAATATCTGTATACAAATAGAAATAAAATATCTGTATACAGATATCTTATTTGTATTTGTGTTTTTTATACCTATTTAATATACCTACACTGTTTTTCTTGAATCATCAAGGTGCATTTAATAACAGAAATATTAGTTATTTTTCAACACACTTACTCATAAAGTGGCTCTAATTTCACCGCAATTAGGCACATAATGATACCTGTTATCAAACTGTGACTTTTTCATTGCTATTATTCACTAGTGAGTTATAGAGATTTTTTTTTAAATTTATTGTTTGAGTTGCTTTGTTCTTAAAAAAGATTCGATACAAAAAAGATCGTGCTCAATAGGACAAATAAATTAATGTTCCTATTGCTTGCTCATTTCATGCAACTTCGTATTAATTTCAATTTATACGTACAAAATAATAAATAAAACTTTCACTCAAATATCAATTTTATTTGCTCTGTAATTAAGAAAAAATTAAATTCCCTATTTTGTACGTGGCTAAAACACTATCAAAGAAAATCCAAAAAAAATAAACCTCATTCTTTTAGTCTATGGCCGATCGCCATTGTTAAATGCGCGCGCATAGGAAAACTGATTAATTTTGCCCGCCATTGTGAAACAAAATTTCACAACTCGTTTTTTTTGTTGAAAATGATTTTTATTATTTTCTTCACAAGTGTGTTGAAAAACGTCGTATGATACACGTGTGTAGTGATGATTACCGTCCTCGGCTCTCTTAAGTCCCTCACCTACGGCTCAGGACTCAATGGTGCCTCAGCGGTAATCACCAACATTGCACACTTGTACCTTAGTGTACTATTTCTGTGTAACAGCTAGGTCCTGCGCTAGGTAAGCTTGCGCAGGCCGCTAACTGATAGGTGAGTAGGTAGATGCAAAGTAAAACAGCTGGACAAGTTAATACTTATATTTAGTCTAAAGACTTACAGCTAGGTCGTGGTACGTAGACTCTGTTCTGCATCGATCACTAACACACCGTAAAAACTTAAGAAGGGTACCGTCCCTTTGGCAGCACGTGGCAGACGCGAGGGCCTGTAACCACAGGATCAGCGATAGGCCGCCGGAACTGTAGTTGCTCGGTTGGCGCAGAGTAGACCGCGCAGGCACTGGCTCGCGTGGAGGCAGGCCGTAGGGAGGCAGGCCGTAGGTAGGCAGGCCAAGACCTGGGCAGCGTGCGTAAGTAGCGTGCAGGAAGCGAGTCGCGTGCAACAGTAGGCAAGGGGTCCAGCCCTCAGCCCGTACGAAGAGCCCTGAAAGCACCATTGGGTGCGCATGTTAGATGCGGTGCAATTAGCAGCAAGCCGCATACGATGTACCAGCTTCTTCCCCTTTTTAAGCCAAGGAACGGTGTGGGAAGCATTGTAGGTGAAAGCTCAGCACATCGCAGCGGTTTACACATAGCAAGCACATTGACAGATGCAAAATTAGGTTAAGTATAAACACGCTAGCATTTATTAACATAAAGTAAACGTGATCATTTACAATAAAACACTGAGGCACATCCGGATGCAGTAGACATACATACTCCTTACAAACTTCTATGTCCTGGATAACCCTTAGCCACGCTTCCAACAATGACAGCGCCAGAATAGATAAAAAATAGGTGACGGAATAGATATTGGTTATCCAGCACAGAGAATCTGGCACAATCACTTAACTAATGTGGAACTCACTCTAGATCGGGGCAAAGAGAGTCGTGAGGATCGAAAGATAGTTTTTTCAGCTAAGCCAGCGGAATCGAAATGACCTGAGTCATAGCGTCCCGGAAAATTATAGTTGTTCCGTGTTTTTAGAGGTGTGGCTATCAACCGTACTAAGTTACTAATCTTGATTTTTAGTATCACTCGACTATTTCCAGTTGAGAATCACCACAACGCTACATCTGCATATCTATCGATATTTTTCATTTTCATGAAGATTTTTTTTTGTTCCTTTTATCATCTACTAGCTTTTGCTAGCGTACAACAAACAAACAGACAAATAGAATTACCTTCGGAATTATAATTTTATGGATGAACTGTATAAGGATGCAGTTGAAAAATATCGCCGCAAGACTCGAGCGATCTGCGATCTGCCGAGCTATTTTCCAAAGTCTATTTCAGCTTCAACTTTGACCAGATGCGGCAGAATATCAATATTTTACAAGAAGCGACCTCACCGACCCCGGAAAATAAGATGTTAAGATAACTTTTCCTCAAATTATAGACCTATGAGGGTTGGGTTAGTTTGGTTGACCTACATCTAGCTTCAGGAAGTGATAATATTTTTGTTGCAAACTGGCCAGATGTGTACAATTTATAACTTGACAAATATTTTTAAAAGTAATGACGGTAAAAATGACACATTTATGAAGTATTGTTCCAGTCACTAAATGCATTATCACCTTAAGTATATTTGTAAATACTTTAATTATGCGTACAGCTAAGGAGTGGAATTCCCTGCCGGAGTCTGTGTTTCCCGATAGCTACAATCTAGGAGTCTTTAAGTCAAGAGTGAATAGGTTACTTCTAGGCAAGCGTGCTCCATCGTCATCCACATCATCGCTTACCATCAGATGAGATGGTGGTCAAGCGCGAGCCTATATAAGATAAAAAAAAAGAATTGTAGTTTATTTACATAATTCACACAAAATTAAATGATAAGGGTGAAAAATTACATATTCCTAACTTGCACACAATTATGAATCTGATTGGTAAATATCACAATGGCATACAAACTACACACTTTTAAGAAAGTTATAGACATGTTTTTTTTTGTGTTAAGGGGTCATAGTAGGTGGCATAGTTTCTGCTATGTATAAAAATATCTTGATTCGAAAAGGAAACCTTATTACATGAAAATTGTCTTATATCGTCCATTCTTATTTCCATAACATTTGTCAGATAGTTATCTTCAAAACGTTCTGTGTCCAAGCTTAGGCTTAGACCCACAGATGCTTCACGACACAAAAACAAACCCAGCTTGCTCTTTACCTCACTTTTTGTCGCAAGCAATGCGGACAAAAGCTAAGTACTATAATAAATAATAACAAAATCCAAAAGTAATGTCGCAAACCACAGCAAAACAGTTCCAGCCTGATAAACAACCCTGTTGCATTTGCTGCAGAAATATAAGCTTTATTGCTTGGAAACACGCATTGTGGCATTGCTATCTCATGCCATAAGCAAATTAGAGATCACGCCATCTGATAGGGACGTTGGGAGAAGACTCGTTTGTGTTTTGATAAAGGGGAAAGCTTTTTTGTGATGGTTTTGACGAGGTTAAAGAAAGGGTAGAAAATCTTTTGTCGTAACATTTTTGTCTAGTGGATTTCGTCTTATTCAATTTTTTTAAATAAATGATGGACTATCTTTTACCCGACTGCCGAAGGAGGGTAATGTGTTTATCAGTCTATGTATGTATGTTTGTTCCTGTGTGGCGTTCTAGAGACCAAACGCGTTGGCTGATTTTGATGATTCTTACGTTAATCGTTCCATTGACCTTGCGAGTGTCACTGGCTACATTAAAATTGGAAAAAAGAAAAATGGCAGATTTTGGATGCCATATTGTGGGAGCCCAATTACTTTTTTGTTCCAAAGCAGTCGGGATTTTTGATTTGTAGAATTAACTTTTTTTATTTGCCAAAAAATTTGTTGAACAAATCAGTCATAAAGTATTGCTCGGGTTCCTACAAACAGATATTAAGAGAAGTCGGTTAAAAAGAGCAATGTCGACTAAAATCTATTGGCATGCTAAATCGCAACAACTAAGTTTAATATATGGTTTTCAAATGTATGTGATGATGTTGCACATATAAAACGGCTGCATAATATAATCGTCTCTCTGGCTAGCAACCATAAAAATAGCAAAGTATTAGCTAGTCAGTGAATAATTTGGATAAATAACACAGGCATTACAGACGATCAAATATGCATTTCTTACGCTACGGAACTCAGCGTGGCCTGTATTAAATTTACCTTAATTTCAGCTGAACACTAAAAGTGTGTCCTAGAAAATATGCGAGGCACCTGTGACCGTACTAACATAATTGGCTGTTCAACCTCTTTCTTGCTATCCTCCATTGCTTTCCCCATTCCTACCTCCATTTCTCGATTTAGAAAATATTCTCGAAATTATGCCCGTTGAGGAAATAATAAAGAAAATGCTGTGTCGTATTTTGTAAGGACTTTTAGCTGTATTTCTAGTAATTTGATTGGTATGGATTCAGGAAATCGTTTTTATTTGAAAACTGCTTGTATTTCACAATAACCTATAACTTTTATCATTTTAGTCAGTTGCAGAATAATTTAAAAAATTAAAAACATTTTGAGAGAAAGATCAAAGATTGATGGGGACCTAAGTGTCAATATCGTGTTAAATTTTCCTCACTCCAAAACTATTTTAAACTAAATTAAGTACTATTAAGTTTGTAGCCGTAATATGTAGGCAGTCTACCTTAAATAACGTGACATTCTCTAAAAGCGCAGCCTTAGCGAATAACACGCCAGTACAACCCGTTCTTACTATAAAAAACAATTGCCATCTACATTCCTCCGGCTTGTTATCCTAAACAACACAGAGCTCGAAAATCAGAGCCTGTTCATGCAGAGAAAAGAGAAATCAGCCATTACTAAAATATTCGTGGAAGCGCAAAAGATTATTATTATTTCTAGATAAAATAAATTAATTTAGTCTTTTTACTTTAAAAAAAAATATTTGGCACGTATTTTTTGCTTTGTGATATCAATAAGAATTTACAAAAATAAAACGCATCAAAATTGAGGAGCGGCCCGCTGGTGACGTCTCTTTTTTTATAAAAAGGGTAGCAAGTACATAATTTTTTGTTTACGTGATAAAAGAAAAATACTGTCCAATAGTTTTTGGTTTCATAACTGACGGACTAAATGGAATGTTTCAGGAAACTACCCTTTTAACATTTTTTGACTATGCATCTCTAACAATGGCCAGTGAAACATCTGGGTCTATATGCTCTATGTAGGTCATTGTAGGTCTGCTGTAACGTTTTTGCCGCATACCCGGGTCCCAAGGCTCGCTTTACAGATTGCCTCCACCTACTGCTGTCCTCCCGGTCTAGCAAATTTGCTAGATTATTATCTGGCTAAATAATGCGTACTGGGGACTCATTGTGGTTACTCTTGTTAGATTAGGTATTGAGCTAAGACAAAATTAGTATTGTACACTTGGTTACAGAAACGACGACCTACGTTAATCGGTTCAGACTGTAGTGTAATAGGTGTATTAGTTATTTTCGTAGTATAAAATTTAATGCTACGTGTCTTAAGACTATGTCAATGGTTTAATTCGAAAATGGCAGGTATTTAGCATTGGGATATTGAAGGCTGTAAAAATGTTCTTAGAAAAATTCCATGTTTTCTTGAAAACTATTTTATTCAAAAAACCCGACTGCAAAGATGTAAACAAGAAGAAAATCATGCTGTGCAGTCGGAGGATACATATTCGTGAGCTGGCTGACCAAAATTATAAATTTCCTCCGACTGCACAGCATGCTTTTCTTCTTATTTACATCTCTGCAAACGGGTATTTTAATTTAATTAACTTTTACATTTACAATTTTTTAATTAAACCTTTTTTTTTCAAATGACTTTTAAACATATAAGTGGTATATATTTTTGTAAACACCTCTAGAAACCCTTCATTTTGATACCCCACTTGATAGGTTTCGAAGAAAAAATAATTGCAACCCCTACAATATGGCGCCCAAAATCCACCATGTTCTTTTTTTTTAACGGCACTTATTGTCTAACAACACTTGGGCGGTCAAGACCTATATCTAGCGACGTATTATAAAAATCCGACAAGTGGTTTGAAAGATACGAGGTAATAAAGAATATTACATACATACATACATAAAAGATACGCACGAAAAACATAACCCTTTCCTTGCAGCCGGGTAAAAAACGTTACATTTTTAAATGTTTTATATGCTTGTAAAAGAAAATCGGTGGAAGAAGTGATCCGATGAAGGTAATTCTTTCACTGGTTAAGCTACACTATCACGACTCAGTGGTAGCGCTCAGCTAAGGCAATATAACCCTAGTTTTACCCCACAGCACATCTTCTGTGAATGGTCATGGGAGCGAAACCCGGGGATGAAGCGTAGTCGTAAAATAGTTCTAAATATTTTTATCCAACTAATATTATTAATGCGAAAATTTGTTAGCGTCAGAATGGCTGGTTGCCTAAAGCAAGCGGCTCTGAAAGTATATTCAAGAATTGCTACCCAATTGCTTATATTTGATACATTTCTTCAATAATTGCTACATATCATGGATTCAGAGAAATCTTTTTTTTTTTTTTGACCAGTCATTCTGACGTCAGGATGGCTGGTCGCCTCCGTGTTCTGCATGAAGGATGCAGAATTTCTAAACGTTTGATGTATCAATAATTGCTTACTAATTGCTTCTTTCACGAATTTAAGTTTGAGCTTCGTACATACATTGGGTAAAAAAATAGAGCTTGTAGCAATTATTGAAGAAATGTAGCAAATATAAGCAATTGGGTAGCAATTCTTGAATATACTTTCAGAGCCACTTACTTTAGGCAACCAGCCATTCTGACGCTAACGAAAATTTGCATGTATGTTTCTTACTCAATCACGCCGAAACGAATCTGGATGAAATTTGGCAGGGATAGATTATAGTCTGGAATAGCACATAGGCTACTTTTCATGCCGGTATAATGTTCCCATTGGATAAGAAAGCACTTTTGACGTGGGTGAAGCAGAAATAGGTATTTGAGTAACTAAATTGTCTGCGTAATGTTTAGCATTTTCCGTCACAAAATTTCATTAATAAAGATAATATTGTTATGTAGCTAATAAAGATACAATGATATCGTTAGTGATACGCAATATGTTCAAAACGATTCATTATGACAGTCTTTAGGGGTGCTATGTTCTGTAATGGAAGTCTTCCTGCCGACATCACAGTAATGAATATTTTGATACAATATTTATTTTCTTTATTAAAATCTCCACGTTATTACTTTGTAATATTAATGCAAATGTTTGTGTTTGTCTGTGTGTCTGATACGTTTCCATGGCCTACCAGGATTACGGAAATTAAAAAGAAGTACGTTATGTATAGTACTTATGATCCGGAAAATTAAATAAAATATCACGTGGAAAGAGAGATGTGTTGAAGAAAACACGCTGCAAATTAACGAAGATAAGCGCAGGAGAAAGATGACGATGATGATGATGATGATGTGGACTAAAAGAGTAATGAGCGGCTGGATATATGTATAAGAGATCAAAATATCATGAACAATTTATTTATTACATATTTTATTATTACACATATAATACGTACTGGCTAAACGTTTATAAAAGAGGTATTTTTTTTTTCCTACAGTCTGGGTTTTATTTTAGAAATTATATTTGCTCAAACTAAACTAATATCAGGATATTAGTTTATTTTGAGCAAATAAAATTTCTTATTCTCTTACAACCTGGCTATTTAAGTCACGAGTGAATAGGTTAGGTACTTCTAGGCAAGCGTGCTTCACCGTCATCGACCACATCATCGCTTACCATCAATAAGATAGTGGTCACTAATAAACTTACTATCGATTATAACTTAGATATAGTGCTTGTTCAAGAACAATATCAAAACGCGTGTTTACGTCACAAAGTAGTACAGTTGGATGGCAAAGCACGAGCCGGAATTTACGTGGCCCGTTCTTCTAACTTCACAGTAACGTCTTTGCGTAACCTTATGACACCCCATTGTGCCGTTGCGGAGGTTTCATCGTCTTCTTTTAAAGTTTACGTTGTGAGCTGCTACTTTCAATATTCAGACCCTGTTGGTCCTCATATACATAATCTCCGTCACGTCTTGCAGTCGCTCGCGGGCTGCAAAGTTATCGTTGGCGCTGATGTTAATGCGTCTTCGACTTTATGGTATGGCAAAGTTCGGTCTACGGATTATGAACGACGCTGCGCTGTTGAAGATTTCATTGCTGAAATGAATCTGACTATTCATAATACCCCTGACGCACCACCAACTTTTTGCAGCCAAATGGGCGAATCTTGTATTGACGTCACACTGTCTAGTGCAGACGTACGCTTGGATAGGTGGCGTGTCCTACCGGACGCGTCTTGTAGTGATCATCGCTTGATCGTGTACGAATTTGTTCCGGTTTTTACTCAGGGTACGACACATGCAATTGGTAACTTTAGGTATAAATGTAAGGGTGCGAATTGGGAATTCTTTAGCTCGCTTCTTGCGTCTCACGCCAAAGATTTCACTCGTGATGGGCTGTCAGCTGAGGAAAGTGCTGAAATTATGTCAGACACCTTTACTTACTGTGCTGACATTGCCATTGGTCGTGGATCTATGACCAATGTACGTAGATGCGATTGGTGGTGTGACTACCTAACTGAACAGCGTAAGGGTTATCGCCGAGCGCGTAAACATCTTAACAAGCTTAAAAAACGTAAGGTCACCGGTGACCCTCTTTCCATTGCGTTGAATGCTTTTAGAGTTGCCAGGTCCCACTACAGAGCATCGGTGGAAAAATCTAAGGGTAATTTATTACGTAAAATAGTAGAAAAATTAGATAAAGAGGGTCCGTGGTCTCCTTTATATCATGAGTTTAAAGCCAATCGATCAGTCGACCTCGCGTTTGTTCAGAACATTAAAGTAAATAATAAACACACCGCCGGTATTGAGGAGGCAACTGAAGCTTTGCTGAACACTCTTATACCTGATGACTTACTTTCTAATGACAACGACTACCATCAACAGATCAGAGCGTGGGCAGCTGTACCACCTGAATCACCAGCGTCAGACCTTCCATCCACTAACGAATTTATTAACGTTGTCAAGAGGTTACCACTCAACAAGTCGTCAGGTGAAGATAAAATATCTAATCGGATGATTATAGAAGCGTGTAAAACAGCCAGTGATGCGATTTTAACCGTTTACAACCGTTGTATTGCAGAGGGCGTATTTCCTCGTATTTGGCGACGTGGATTTATACGAATCATCCCGAAAAGTGGCGACAAACCCCCGGACGACCCAAAGTCATACCGGCCCATAACATTACTTCCATCTTTGGGCAAACTCCTGGAGCGCCTTATCGTTCCACGTTTGCTACCGGACGGACCAAAGTTTCATAACAATCAATTCGGTTTCACTATGGGAAAATCTACCGTAGACGCGGCCCTTACTGTTAGGAAAATTGTTAATACATCTGAACATAACTACGTAATTGGGATTTTTCTAGATATTTCTGGGGCCTTTGATAACGCATGGTGGCCAATGCTATTACTTAAAATGAAAACTCGGGGCTGCTATAGAAATATATACAATTTAGTTTACTCTTACTTTTTAAATGGTTCCGCGAAACTTAAACTCGGTCATCATTCCATGTCGAAGTCTCTCACCATGGGATGTCCTCAGGGTTCGGTTATTGGTCCACCTTTATGGAACTTAGGCTTTGATGATTTCCTCGCGATTCCGCTTCCAAGCGGCTGTTCATTAACCGGTTACGCGGACGACGGTCTTCTGCTCATTCAATCAAGTACTCGAGCTGGACTCGAGAACTTGGCTGACACTTGCCTACGATTAATATCTCAGTGGGGTGATCGAAACCGTCTGACCTTTGCTCCGCACAAAACTTATCAACTCATTTTGAAAGGTAATCTCAAATCGTGTCCTACTATAAAATTTAATAACGTTTCCGTAAAAAGGAAGCAGTCCGTGTGCTATCTTGGTCTAGTGTTAGAGAGGAATTTTGCATTTATAGATCATATTAAAATAGTCGGTGAAAAAGCAAAAAAGAACTTCTATGCCTTAACGAGAATATCTAAATCTACGTGGGGTCTGTCTTTTTTAACCTTAAAGACTATTTATGGGGCTACTTACTTGGGTTGTATGTGCTATGGTGCGCATGTTTGGGCTGATAGGGCCACAATAGGGGCGGTACGACGTAGATTACTTCAAAGCCAGCGTTTGGCTTTGATATTCTTATGCAAAGCATACAGGACGGTTAGTACTGACGCCTTACCGGTACTTGCTGGCGTACTTCCGGTCGACCTTGAAGTGCAGCGACGCGCTGCAATGTACTATTCCGCACGAGAGATCATGGACGCGGACTTTTTAACTCGGTGTGACCGTGAGAAAATCTCTAGGTTATTTAAACCACATATTGACGTCTGGGAGGAACTTTTATCCGAATGGCAATGTAGGTGGGATAATTCCATCAAGGGCCGACACCTCCACCAATTCTTTCCATCCGTTCGCGTGCGGCTCGCCAGAACGTGGCTGGAGGTGGATCACTGTGTTGCCCAATTTCTCACAGGGCATGGTAACTTTAAAAGTAAATTATTTTCCTTCAAGCTCGTTGCCTCACCTTTATGTCAGTGTTCTACGTCTGACTGCGAATATGTACAATCTGCACATCATATCTTATGGGAGTGTATTCTTTGGCAGAATGAGCGCAATTTTATGTTAAATAATGTACAGGCTGCATCTGGAGTTGTTTACTATACGGACCTTGTGGAAACTAGAACAAATTTCCGTGCGTTCAAGCATTTTTGTCATACCTATTATTGGAAACAAATATAGCAGCTCACAATGTAGGACCCCTTAATATTAATGCAAATTTTTATCCGTGGTGCTAGGCAACTGGGCTTATCCCAGTTGTAAACGACCCTTTGTGCCTATTGGCCTTGTTTGTTCTGTCTCCTGCTTGATATGGAGGGAAGTGGAAATTTGTACTTTTTCCTACTCCTCCGTTATTATTTTCTGATTAATTTCGTTGCGGGATCCAAGACAGTTAAATTCATTCTCCGGGACTTCGTCGAGCTTTATTGCCTCGGCGCTTTTCTGGTGGTCGCCACTGTTGATTCTGGCTTTCAGGAGTTGCAGTGGTTTGGGAATAGTGCGGTGGGATTGTCCCAACAAAAAAAAAAGATAGTGGTCAAACGCGACTTTCTAGATCAATCAATCTGCCTAGCCTTTTCCCAACTACATTGGGGTCGGCTACCAGTCTTACCGGATTCAGCTGAGTACCAGTGCTTTACATGAAGCGACTGCCTATCTGACCTCCACAACCCAGTAACTGGGTAACACGGAACCCCTTGGCAAGACTGGTGTCAGATCTCAAGCTTCTGACTACCCGTAACGACTGTCAAAGATCTTCAAATGACAGCCGGGACCAACGGCTTAACGTGCTTTCCGAGGCACGGAGGAAACTCGGTATGTTGAAATGGTCACCCATCCACGGACCGACCTCGTCAAGCGTTGCTTAACCTTGATGATCGACCCGTGCGGCTGTAATTATTTAGCCACGAGTCTTTCTAGATATTATTTGATAAATAACTGCGTCTTTGTTTGTGACAAAAACAAATACACCTGCTCAGTTCAAGTTACATAATTCTAGCAAGACACACAACTCAACAATGAAAACCCACTTTGACAACAATCATGCCAATCATGCAAATCATGCAAAGGTGTTAAAGAATGAAATTATACGCCCTATCTATAAGTCTGGAAGCCACTTGGAATATGTAAATTACAGGCCCATTGCCATACTGTCTGTCATTGATAAAATAGTAGAAAAAGTCATTGTTAGCCAAATTAATAAATTCTTAGAGAGTCATGCTATATTGTCAGACACACAGTATGGTTTTCGGAGAGGGCGCAGTACTGTATCGGCCCTAACAGCGTATAGTGATTATGTTAATGAGTGTCTAGACTCTGGTAAGCAGCTGATAGCACTTTTTATTGACTATAAGAAGGCATTCGACACATTGGACCACGACATACTACTACAGGCCATGGATGAATGTGGCATACGTGGTCCCACCAAAAATTGGTTCCAAAATTATTTGACCAATAGGAAAATACGCACGATCATAGCTAATGTGACTGGTGAAGAGGCAAGTGTGGATCTCGGTGTGCCGACCGGATCGGTGTTTGGGCCCGTGGGTTACATAATGCACGTGAACAGTGTGTCGAATGTCGTAAATAAGTGTAGAGTGTTTATGTATGCAGACGACATGTGTGTGGTTTATGCTTCGAAGGATATCTCGGAGGTACAACAGTACGTACAAGAGGACTTCGAACTTATCACCAAATGGGCACACGATAACGGTATTATATTAAATCTGTCCAAGACAAAATGTATGCATATATACTCGCCACATAATCTTCGAGCTAGAAATGTACGCAGAAAGCATCTTGATGTAATAGGACATACATATGAGTGTCTGCATAGGGACAAGGTTAACTGCGTATGTATGAAACTGGAGTATGTTAGCACATTTAAATATTTAGGCCTTAGTATTGATTCAAACTTTAATTGGAAAACGCATGTGGCTGACATTTGTAACAAGTTGAGATCTGTATTGGGGCAGTTCTATCGGTTAAACAATGTGGTGAATAAACAGACGCTATTGATTGTATATTATGCACTTGCTGACTCATTAATTAGTTATGGACTTATTGTGTATGGGCGAACGTTTAAAACTTATTTACAAGACATAAAAAAATTACAGGTAAGACTAATCAAGTTCCTAGTTAGCAAAAAGGTTAAGAAAAAATGTAATCAAGAATATGAAAAATTATGCCCTATTTGTAAAATCCTGCCTGTAGATAAGAAGGTTGATTATTTAATAAGCCTAGAACACTATTTAAGTGATGAATATAAAGTTCCTATTGAAAATAAATATAATACAAGAAGTGTAAGGGAGAAAAGACTAGTGCAACCGAAAATAAACAATTATTATGGAGAAAGAATTTCAAGGTATTTAGTGCCTAAAGTACTGAATAAAACAGATATGCTAAGACGCAGCCCTAAATTAAACAAAGGTATATTAAAATCAAGATTGAGGAGTTTATTTCTCGGTAACGAGGATTTACCCGCTGCCGAGAAATGAATTCATATCTTGTATCCTAAAGTGGTAACAGTTGCTCGGTAGTTTTAAGGTCAGTTGTTAATAGAATAATTGTATGACATTTGTATTTAAAAACAAGCGCTTCTCGCCATCAAACTTAAAAGTTTGGCGAGTAAATTGTAAATTATAAAAATATGTAAGTTTATGAAAAACAATAAAAAAAAAAAAATGCAACTGTCAAGGTACATTTTTATAGAGATTTTGTCCCGTAACACAACTCGAATACATTATTTTTCTTATCACGATTATCTCTAAACAAAATATTAGCATAACATTGAAGCTTTGTTGGAATTTTCCTCTTAAGTTTTGCTTGTAATAATTCGCATGTAATCTTAGGGCTTCAGTTAAGTGTGATACCGTATAACTTACGGCCAAGGGCGTAAGTTATGAAAAGCGTGGGCGGTCCTTTATGTTCAGATTGTTATTTGTAAGTTATTTTTGGCAAACAAAATACAGCCCAACTTATTTTTATAAAGGTGATGTGATTTTCAAAGAACTTTTATCCAAATGGCAATGTAGGTGGGATAATTCCACCAAGGGCCGACACCTCCACCACTCCTTTCCATCCGTTCACGAGCGGCTGGCCAGAACGTGGCTGGAGGGTGGATCACTGTGTTGCCCAATTTCTCACAGGGCATTACTTTAAAAGTTAATTATTTTCCTTCAAGCGTTGTCTCGCCCTTATGCCAGTGTTCTACATCTGACTGCGAATATGTACAATCTGCACATCATATCTTATTGTATTCTTAGGCAGAATGAACGCAATATTATGTGGGATGTACACGCTGCATGTAGAGTTGTTTACTATACGGATGTTGTAGAAACTAGAACAAATTTCCGTGCGTTCAAGCGTTTTTGCTACTCGTATACCTATTATTGGAATCAAATATAACAGCTTACAATGCCACTCTGTCGGTTTTTTATCGGTTACATTTCGGGGAGTGTGCGATGGAATTGCATGAACTAATTCCTCCTAGCCCGTTCCATCATCGGACTACAAGACGCGTCATCGATACATGGTGGACATCCCACCCATACGCACCAAACGTTTTGGGAATACTTTCATTATGCGTACAGCTAAGGAGTGGAAGTCCCTGCCAGAGTCTGTATTCCCTGATAGCTACAACCTGGGAGCCTTTAAGTGTAGAGTGAAAGGTTTCTTCTAGGTAAGCGTGCTACATCGTCAGCCACATCATCATCATCGCTTACCATCAGTTGAGATAGTGGTCAAGCGCGAGCCAACATTGTTTTTTTATAATTGATAAATTATAAAAAAAAACAATATTAGGACCCATTAATAATTCATATAATTTTTATCCGTGGTGCTAAGCAGCTGGGCTTATCCAAGTTGTAAACGACCCTTTGGGCCTGTTGGCCTTGTTTGTTCTGTCTCCTGCTTGGTATGGAGGGAAGTGGAAATTTGATTTTTTTACTTCTTCTCCATTATTCTTTTCTGATTAAATTCGTTGCGGGATTCAAGACATTTAAATTCGAGCTTCATTGCCTCGGCGCTTTTCTGGTGGTCGCTACTGTTGATTCTGGCTTTCAGGAGTTGCAGTGGTTTGGGAACAGTGCGGTGGGATTCAAAGTCGTTTCTTTAGCTTTACTAATACTTTCTACGTCCCTTTTATATTTATGGTTGATTTGGGACTTAAGAACATTACTTATAATATCATGCCTGTATTTCCTGATGAGTAAGGCATAGGAGTAGCTATAGTAAATCCATATTTTACAGGTTATGGTAACTTAAGCGAGAACAAATAATCTCTATGGAATAGTAGATGTCCTACGATAATAAGAGAAAAAAACCGGCCAAGTGTGAATCGGACTCGCGCACGAAGGGTTCCGTACTTGGTAAATTGCGGTTTACGATTTATGACTTATTAAAAAAAAAACTACTTACTAGATCTCGTTCAAACCAATTTCGGTGGAAGTTACAATGGTAATGTACATCATATATTTTTTTAGTTTTATCATTCTCTTATTTTAGAAGTTACAGGAGGGGGACACATTTTACCACTTTCAAAGTGTCTGTCGCGCAAACTATTCAGTTTAGAAAAAAATATATATTAGAAACCTCAATATAATTTTATAAGACCTATCCATAGATAGAACACGTATGGGTATGATGAAAAAAAAATTAAGTTTCAGTTCTAAGTATGGGGAACCCCCAAAATTTATTGTTTTTTTTCTATATTTTTGTGTGAAAACCTTAATGCGGTTCACAGAATACATCTATTTACCAAGTTTCAACAGCATAGTTCTTATAGTTTAGGAAAAAAGTGGCTGTGACATACGGACGGACAGACAGAAATGACGAATCCATAAGGGTACCGTTTTGCCATTTGGCTACGGTCATACCAAAATAGCGCTAGCTAGCGCGGTATGAACCTATGCGATATTATGCGAAACATGGAAGGTAAACAAACAAATTATAAATTGCACATGGAGCCGTTACTTGGGACTGGTCAATCATGGACGCGAGTAGGTGTGTGATCGGTTTTCGAGAGGCGTCTCTGGGTGTCACATTGCATGACTACTTTTATTGCCTTAGGTTCTACCTGCAAAAATAATTGTGTTGTAGGATCTCCTCTCCGCTGTAGAGATCTTTTATTAGGCGGGTAATTTGAAGGTGAATGTGTTTTTTATTTTATGTAATTTGTATTTTACTTTGTGTTTTAATTTGTTTTTTTTTTAAGTTTTATTGAATCAGTTGTATGGATTAAGTTAGCCGAAATAAATGAATTTGAATTTGAAATGAGTAAATAAATAAAATTGAATTAAGTTTACACGTGAATTCAGAACTGTTATTAGAAAACCAATTTAATTTTTACCTTACATGAAAATACAAGTCCAAAATGAAAATCCATTAGAAGTGGGTACTAAAATCCAGCTTTAACTGCCTAATCAGTCAGCCAGAAAATAAAAATGGTTGAACAAGATCCTCTTACACATATTCACTATAAATCCTTTATTATTTCTTCGGAATGATATTATAGCACGATTTAGAATTTCATTTCCCGAGCTCCGGGCGTCATATGCAGTTCACTGCGACGAGTTCGTTTTGCCGTCGTCTGGCTATAGGACTTTTTTTAAAAGCAAAGTATACTCGTATTTATGTAAATATGGACGGAGACTAGTGAGGTTCTTTTTAAAGAGGTGGTGGTGTGTGAAACTGTGAGAGTAAATTCAGAGAGTTCAAAGAGAATTTAGAGTTACATAGATAAGTTGTTTTACAATGCTATCTGTTGTTTAGTTTTTTGTTAATAAATTATGCTTCAACGGAATAATGGATTCGGATGATTGGGACTCGTATAGACAGTGGCCAGAATTGGAATATGGAGTACTTTTTATTCCGGTATAAGGTTTCCATTCTTTATTCTTTATTGTACACAATAATGACACATTCAACATGAGTGATTATAAAGTTGATGTACAAAGGCGAGCTTAACTCTAAGAAGAGTTTTCTACCAGCAAACCTTAGAGTGATAGAGAAGAGAGAGTTTACAAAAAGAAGAAGAGAAGTTGTCCATTGTACAATTTTAGAATACTATAAAATTAATAAATTAATAAATAAATCCTTGATTTACCTCTTGAAGATATTCAGACGGACAGACATTAATTTATTTCCATGGACTAGTTTCTGAATAATTCTAACCAGTACACGGTCAAAGCTATTGCTAAAAGTTAATGGAAAATATTATCATCCATATTAATATTGTGTATACAAAATTTTGGTATCGGTGCGACTTACAAGTTGTAGGTCTGGGGTTCGAGCCCAGGAAGGCGCTTTACTTTGTGTAAATTATTTCATTACCACTGCACTCAAAACGGTTAAGGAAAACATCGTGAGGAAACCGGCATGTCCTTGAACCAAAAATTTGACATGTGACATCCACCAACCCGCACTGGGCCCGCGTGGTGGATTATGACCCATTCCCTCTCACAGAGAGGAGTCCTGTGTCCCAGCAGTGGGAACATTAATAAGCTGATGATGTGATGTGATACTAAATTTAGTCTGACCGTGATATAATGTTACTAATATTATAAATGTGAAAGTTTGGATAGATTTGTGTGTGTGCAGATTTATGTAAACTAAATAACAATATCACAGGAAAGGAAAGAATGGAAAAGGTTGGAGGAGGCCTTTGCCGATTGGCAAACAGATCTAGGAAAGATAACCGAGCAACAGATATTAGATTAAAATTAAATAGTTCATTAGTTTAAGAGTCCAGTGTTATTATTATAATATATAAAACTGCATTACCACTGACTGACTGACTGACTCACTCACTCATTGACATAATTGTTCTCCCAGATGGTGGATGGGGAGGTGGGTATATTTTGACAGATTCGTAAACAAGTAACTCCCGTGAGTATGGGAAAAGTGCCAAACCTCCCCTTTTCCCTCCCCCTCCTCCCCCCCTCTATCGTATCTCGGAAACTAAGGTACCCGTATTTTTTGTTTTTTACGGATTCGTTTAGAGGAGGCTCGGAAAAGTAAAGACCATTTTTCAAAGTTGACCCCCTCGCCCCCCTTCTCCCCCCCTTTAAGCGTATCTCGGAAGTTGAGAGACTTGGAACATTTCTTTTTTCAGATTCATATAAAGGGGCAATGCTATAGTCACAAACAAACCATTTTTCAAAGTTGACCCCCTTGACCCCCTTCTCCCCCCTCCCCCCCCGTTTTGGCTAATCTTTTTTTTTGTTTTTTTTTACGGAATCGTGTAGAGGAGGCTCGGAAAAGTAAAAACCATTTTTCAAAGTTGACCCCCTCGCCCCCCTTCTCCCCCCCTTTAAGCAGATCTCGGGAGTTGAGAGACTTGGAACATTTCTTTTTTCAGATTCATATAAAGGGGCAATGCTATAGTCACAAACAAACCATTTTTCAAAGTTGACCCCCTCGCCCCCCTTCTCCCCCCCTTTAAGCGGATCTCGGCAGTTGAGAGGATTCATATAAAGGGGCAATGCTATAGTAACAAACAAACCATTTTTCAAAGTTGACCCCCTTGTCCACCTTCTCCCCCCCTCCCCCCCCCCCGTTTTGGCGACTCTTTTTTTTTAGTTTTTTTTACGGATTCGTTTAGAGGAGGCTCGGAAAAGTAAAAACCATTTTTCAAAGTTGACCCCCTCACCCCCCTTCTCCCCCCCTTTAAGCGGATCTCGGAAGTTGAGAGACTTGGAACATTTCTTTTTTCAGATTCATATAAAGGGGCAATGCTATAGTCACAAACAAACTATTTTTCAAAGTTGACCCCCTTGCCCCCCTTTCCCCATATGGGGTAGGTGTAGGGTAGGTGTAGGGTAGGTGTAGGGTAGGTGTAGGGTAGGTGTAGGGTAGGTGTAGGGTAGGTGTAGGGTAGGTGTAGGGTAGGTGTAGGGTAGGTGTAGGGTAGGTGTAGGGTAGGTGTAGGGTAGGTGTAGGGTAGGTGTAGGGTAGGTGTAGGGTAGGTGTAGGGTAGGTGTAGGGTAGGTGTAGGGTAGGTGTAGGGTAGGTGTAGGGTAGGTGTAGGGTAGGTGTAGGGTAGGTGTAGGGTAGGTGTAGGGTAGGTGTAGGGTAGGTGTAGGGTAGGTGTAGGGTAGGTGTAGGGTAGGTGTAGGGTAGGTGTAGGGTAGGTGTAGGGTAGGTGTAGGGTAGGTGTAGGGTAGGTGTAGGGTAGGTGTAGGGTAGGTGTAGGGTAGGTGTAGTGTAGGTGTAGGGTAGGTGTAGGGTAGGTGTAGGGTAGGTGTAGGGTAGGTGTAGGGTAGGTGTAGGGTAGGTGTAGGGTAGGTGTAGGGTAGGTGTAGGGTAGGTGTAGGGTAGGTGTAGGGTAGGTGTAGGGTAGGTGTAGGGTAGCTGTAGGGTAGGTGTAGGGTAGGTGTAGGGTAGGTGTAGGGTAGGTGTAGGGTAGGTGTAGGGTAGGTGTAGGGTAGGTGTAGGATAGGTGTAGGGTAGGTGTAGGGTAGGTGTAGGGTAGGTGTAGGGTAGGTGTAGGGTAGGTGTAGGGTAGGTGTAGGGTAGGTGTAGGATAGGTGTAGGGTAGGTGTAGGGTAGGTGTAGGGTAGGTGTAGGGTAGGTGTAGGGTAGGTGTAGGGTAGGTGTAGGGTAGGTGTAGGGTAGGTGTAGGGTAGGTGTAGGGTAGGTGTAGGGTAGGTGTAGGTTGGTGTAGGGTAGGTGTAGGGTAGGTGTAGGGTAGGTGTAGGGTAGGTGTAGGGTAGGTGTAAGGTAGGTGTAGGGACAACAACACGCGAGCTGCTTGCAGCTCGCGCACCAAGCAAATACTAGTTATAATATATAAAACTGCATTACCACTGACTGACTCACTCACTCACTGACTCATTGACATAATTGTTCTCCCAGATGGTGGAGGGGAAGGTGGGTATATTTTGACAGATTCGTAAACAAGTAACTCCCGTGAGTATGGGAAAAGTGCCAAACCTCCCCTTTCCCCCCCACTCCTCCCCCCCTCTATCGTTTCTCGGAAACTAAGATACCCGTATTTTTTGTTTTTTACGGATTCGTTTAGAGGAGGCCTGGAAAAGTAAAGACCCTTTTTCAAAGTTGACCCCCTTGCCCCCCTTCTCCCCCTCTTTAAGCGGATCTCGGGAGTTGAGAGACTTGGAACATTTCTTTTTTCAGATTCATATAAAGGGGCAATGCTATAGTCACAAACAAACCATTTTTCAAAGTTGACCCCCTTGCCCCCCTTCTCCCCCCCCACCCCCGTTTTGGCGAATCTCTTTTTTTCAGTTTTTTTTACGGATTCGTTTAGAGGAGGCTCGGAAAAGTAAAGACCATTTTTCAAAGTGGACCCCCTCGCCCCCCTTCTCCCCCCCTTTAAGCGGATCTCGGAAGTTGAGAGACTTGGAACATTTCTTTTTTCAGATTCATATAAAGGGGCAATGCTATAGTCACAAACAAACCATTTTTCAAAGTTGACCCCCTTGCCCCCCATCTCCCCCCTCCCCCCCCCCGTTTTGGCGAATCTTTTTTTTGTTTTTTTTACGGAGTCAGCGTAGGGGTCCCGAGTGGAGCGAAACTACGAGCCGGCGACCTCCGTAGCGTAACGAAGGTTGAGTGGGTGAAGCGAAACTCAGTGCCTGGCGACGACAAGCAAACATTAGGGTTATGTTTTTTGGAACAAAGTTTAGGGTAGGTGTAGGGTAGGTGTAGGGTAGGTGTAGGGTAGGTGTAGGGTAGGTGTAGGGTAGGTGTAGGGTAGGTGTAGGGTAGGTGTAGGGTAGGTGTAGGGTAGGTGTAGGGTAGGTGTAGGGTAGGTGTAGGGTAGGTGTAGGGTAGGTGTAGGGTAGGTGTAGGGTAGGTGTAGGGTAGGTGTAGGGTAGGTGTAGGGTAGGTGTAGGGTAGGTGTAGGGTAGGTGTAGGGTAGGTGTAGGGTAGGTGTAGGGTAGGTGTAGGGTAGGTGTAGGGTAGGTGTAGGGTAGGTGTAGGGTAGGTGTAGGGTAGGTGTAGGGTAGGTGTAGGGTAGGTGTAGGGTAGGTGTAGGGTAGGTGTAGGGTAGGTGTAGGGTAGGTGTAGGGTAGGTGTAGGGTAGGTGTAGGGTAGGTGTAGGGTAGGTGTAGGGTAGGTGTAGGGTAGGTGTAGGGTAGGTGTAGGGTAGGTGTAGGGTAGGTGTAGGGTAGGTGTAGGGTAGGTGTAGGGTAGGTGTAGGGTAGGTGTAGGGTAGGTGTAGGGTAGGTGTAGGGTAGGTGTAGGGTAGGTGTAGGGTAGGTGTAGGGTAGGTGTAGGGTAGGTGTAGGGTAGGTGTAGGGTAGGTGTAGGGTAGGTGTAGGGTAGGTGTAGGGTAGGTGTAGGGTAGGTGTAGGGTAGGTGTAGGGTAGGTGTAGGGTAGGTGTAGGGTAGGTGTAGGGTAGGTGTAGGGTAGGTGTAGGGTAGGTGTAGGGTAGGTGTAGGGTAGGTGTAGGGTAGGTGTAGGGTAGGTGTAGGGTAGGTGTAGGGTAGGTGTAGGGTAGGTGTAGGGTAGGTGTAGGGTAGGTGTAGGGTAGGTGTAGGGTAGGTGTAGGGTAGGTGTAGGGTAGGTGTAGGGTAGGTGTAGGGTAGGTGTAGGGTAGGTGTAGGGTAGGTGTAGGGTAGGTGTAGGGTAGGTGTAGGGTAGGTGTAGGGTAGGTGTAGGGTAGGTGTAGGGTAGGTGTAGGGTAGGTGTAGGGTAGGTGTAGGGTAGGTGTAGGGTAGGTGTAGGGTAGGTGTAGGGTAGGTGTAGGGACAACAACACGCGAGCTGCTTGCAGCTCGCGCACCAAGCAAATACTAGTTATAATATATAAAACTGCATTACCACTGACTGACTGACTCACTCACTGACTCATTGACATAATTGTTCTCCCAGATGGTGGAGGGGGAGGTGGGTATATTTTGACAGATTCGTAAACAAGTAACTCCCGTGAGTATGGGAAAAGTCCCAAACCTCCCCTTTTCCCCCTCCTCCTCCCCCCCTCTATCGTTTCTCGAAAACTAAGATACCCGTATTTTTTGTTTTTTACGGATTCGTTTAGAGGAGGGTCGGAAAAGTAAAGACCATTTTTCAAAAATGACCCCCTTGCCCCCCTTCTCCCCCCCTTTAAGCGGATCTCGGAAGTTGAGAGACTTGGAACATTTCTTTTTTCAGATTCATATAAAGGGGCAATGCTATAGTCACAAACGAACAAGTTTTCAAGTTGACCCCCTTGCCCCCCTTCTCCCCCCTCCCCCCCCGTTTTGGCAAATCTTTTTGTTTTGGTTTTTTCTACGGATTCGTTTAGAGGAGGCTCGGAAAAGTAAAAACCATTTTTCAAAGTTGACCCCCTCGCCCCCCTTCTCCCCGCCTTTAAGCGGATCTCGGCAGTTGAGAGACTTGGAACATTTCTTTTTTCAGATTCATATAAAGGGGCAATGCTATAGTCACAAACAAACCATTTTTCAAAGTTGACCCCCTTGCCCCCCTTCTCCCCCCCCCCCCCGTTTTGGCGAATCTTTTTTTTTTCAGTTTTTTTTACGGATTCGTTTAGAGGAGGCTCGTAAAAATAAAAACCATTTTTCAAAGTTGACCCCCTCGCCCCCCTTCTCCCCCTCCTTTAAGCGGATCTCGGAAGTTGAGAGACTTGGAACATTTCTTTTTTCAGATTCATATAAAGGGGCAATGTTATAGTCACAAACAAACCATTTTTCAAAGTTGACCCCCTTGCCCCCCTTCTCCCCCCGTTTTGGCGAATCTTTTTTTTTGTTTTTTTTACGGATTCAGTGTAGGGATCCCGAGTGGAGCGAAGTGAAACTCAGTGCCTGGCGACGACAAGCAAACATTAGGGCTATGCTTTTTGGAACAAAGTGTAGGGTAGGTGTAGGGTAGGTGTAGGGTAGGTGTAGGGTAGGTGTAGGGTAGGTGTAGGGTAGGTGTAGGGTAGGTGTAGGGTAGGTGTAGGGTAGGTGTAGGGTAGGTGTAGGGTAGGTGTAGGGTAGGTGTAGGGTAGGTGTAGGGTAGGTGTAGGGTAGGTGTAGGGTAGGTGTAGGGTAGGTGTAGGGTAGGTGTAGGGTAGGTGTAGGGTAGGTGTAGGGTAGGTGTAGGGTAGGTGTAGGGTAGGTGTAGGGTAGGTGTAGGGTAGGTGTAGGGTAGGTGTAGGGTAGGTGTAGGGTAGGTGTAGGGTAGGTGTAGGGTAGGTGTAGGGTAGGTGTAGGGTAGGTGTAGGGTAGGTGTAGGGTAGGTGTAGGGTAGGTGTAGGGTAGGTGTAGGGTAGGTGTAGGGTAGGTGTAGGGTAGGTGTAGGGTAGGTGTAGGGTAGGTGTAGGGTAGGTGTAGGGTAGGTGTAGGGTAGGTGTAGGGTAGGTGTAGGGTAGGTGTAGGGTAGGTGTAGGGTAGGTGTAGGGTAGGTGTAGGGTAGGTGTAGGGTAGGTGTAGGGTAGGTGTAGGGTAGGTGTAGGGTAGGTGTAGGGTAGGTGTAGGGTAGGTGTAGGGTAGGTGTAGGGTAGGTGTAGGGTAGGTGTAGGGTAGGTGTAGGGTAGGTGTAGGGTAGGTGTAGGGTAGGTGTAGGGTAGGTGTAGGGTAGGTGTAGGGTAGGTGTAGGGACAACTACACGCGGGTGTAGGGACAACAACACGCGAGCTGCTTGCAGCTCGCGCACCAAGCAAATACTAGTTATTATACTATATAAAACTGCATTACCACTGACTCACTCACTCACTCACTCATTGACATAATTGTTCTCCCAGATGGTGGATGGGGAGGTGGGTATATTTTGACAGATTCGTAAACAAGTAACTCCCGTGAGTATGGGAAAAGTCCCAAACCTCCCCTTTTCCTCCCCCGTCCTCCCCCCCTCTATCGTATCTCGGAAACTAAGGTACCCGTAGAATGTTTTTTTTACGGATTCGTTTAGAGGAGGCTCGGAAAAGTAAAAAGCATTTTTCAAAGTTGACCCCCTCGCCCCCCTTCTCCCCCCCTTTAAGCGGATCTCGAAAGTTGAGAGACTTGGAACATTTCTTTTTTCAGATTCATATAAAGGGGCAATGCTAAAGTCACAAACAAACCATTTTTCAAAGTTGACCCCCTTGCCCCCCTACTCCCCCCTCCCCCCCCGTTTTTGCGAATCTTTTTTTTTTGTTTTTTTTTCGGATTCGTTTAGAGGAGGCTCGGAAAAGTAAAAACCATTTTTCAAAGATGACCCCCTCGCCCCCATTCTCCCCCCCTTTAAGTGGATCTCGGAAGTTGAGAGACTTGGAACATTTCTTTTTTCAGATTCATATAAAGGGGCAATGCTAAAGTCACAAACGCACCAGTTTTCAAAGTTGCCCCCTTGCCCCCCTTCTCCCCCCTCCCCCCCCCGTTTTGGCGAATCTTTTTTTTTTTTTTTTTTACGGATTCGTTTAGAGGAGGCTCGGAAAAGTAAAAACCATTTTTCAAAGTTGACCCCCTCACACCCTTCTCCCCCCCTTTAAGCGGATCTCGGAAGTTGAGAGACTTGGAACATTTCTTTATTCAGATTCATATAAAGGGGCAATGCTTGAGTCGGAATCATTTTTCAAAACTCCCCACTCTCCCTCCCTTCATCCCTCCTCTCCCCAACCTCCCCTACCTAATATCGGTCGTCGAAACCTGTCCGGTCGGAGTGGACCAGGCAGCGTAGGGACCCCGAATGGAGCGAACCTACGAGACCGAGTGAAGCGCAGGGGGGAGGTGGCGAGCGAAGCGAGCCGGCGACCTTCGTAGCGTAACGAAGGTTGAGTGGGTGAAGCGAAACTCAGTGCCTGGCGACGAATGCAAACATTAGGGTTATGTTTTTTTGAACAAAGTGTAGGGTAGGTGTAGGGTAGGGTAGGTGTAGGGTAGGTGTAGGGTAGGTGTAGGGTAGGCGTAGGGTAGGTGTAGGGTACATGTAGGGTAGGTGTAGGGTAGGTGTAGGGTAGGTGTAGGGTAGGTGTAGAGTAGGTGTAGGGTAGGTGTAGGGTAGGTGTAGGGTAGGTGTAGGGTAGGTGTAGGGTAGGTGTAGGGTAGGTGTAGGGTAGGTGTAGGGTAGGTGTAGGGTAGGTGTAGGGTAGGTGTAGGGTAGGTGTAGGGTAGGTGTAGGGTAGGTGTAGGGTAGGTGTAGGGTAGGTGTAGGGTAGGTGTAGGGTAGGTGTAGGGTAGGTGTAGGGTAGGTGTAGGGTAGGTGTAGGGTAGGTGTAGGGTAGGTGTAGGGTAGGTGTAGGGTAGGTGTAGGGTAGGTGTAGGGTAGGTGTAGGGTAGGTGTAGGGTAGGTGTAGGGTAGGTGTAGGGTAGGTGTAGGGTAGGTGTAGGGTAGGTGTAGGGTAGGTGTAGGGTAGGTGTAGGGTAGGTGTAGGGTAGGTGTAGGGTAGGTGTAGGGTAGGTGTAGGGTAGGTGTAGGGTAGGTGTAGGGTAGGTGTAGGGTAGGTGTAGGGTAGGTGTAGGGTAGGTGTAGGGTAGGTGTAGGGTAGGTGTAGGGTAGGTGTAGGGACAACAACACGCGAGCTGCATGCAGCTCGCGCACCAAGCAAATACTAGTTATACTATAAGTTTAAATCCATTGTAATTAGTTAAGAGATCTGAATAATAGGCTATATTATTATTATTATTAAATAACAATATCAGTGTAAGTAATTATTAGTGGGTGGTTAGTGCCTCAATACGTACTAAATAATTATCATTCTGAAGTAAGTAGGTACTAAACGAACAACACTTATAAAATGTTCGAAAAAAAAAACAAAAAATACAAATACATTCATCATACATTAATTCATTCGAAGTACAGGAAACTCTTTGTTTATGTATGTAATGTCTACCTACAAAATGTCAAAAACACCTAATTATAAGGTTGTACTATTTAATGATACAAATAAAGTTATATTATATTATTATGTTTGTTACTCAATCACGGTACAACGGCTGAACGGATCTGAATGAAATTTGGCACAAACATAGGTTATAGTCTGGAATAGCACATAGACTGCCGACTTTAATCCTGGTATAATGTTGCATTGGGATCTTCTTCTTATTGGGATAAGAAAACACTTTTCACGCGGGCGAAGACGCTGACAGAAGCTAGAAGAGACATACATCTTTACGAAAGAACTCGAATTTAATAAAGTTTGTCAAAAGGCAAATTAGAAAGGGACTGGAAAGGAAAAGGACCAAGGTGACTTTGACCCCGATGATAGCTAAACTTTTCAAATGGACACAACATTATTGGAAAATGAATATACATACTAACATCTGTTAAGTATTTTTGATTTTCAAGGCTACTATTCTGTCGACTGCAAAATATGCTTTACCATGGTTAAGAGTCCCTACAAGTTTCGCGAGCCAAAAACAGAAAACAGCTACTTTTTTTTCTAAATTTCTCAATAACGACAAGATATATGACAAAAAATATAATGACAAAACTAAAAACGACACCGGTCCGTCGTCTACAAGCCCTTGAGCGAAATTGAATGCCTCGCGCGAGCGCATCGGTTTATAAGCCAATATTTAGACAATTTATTAAAATAAAACAAGTACTCAAAAATAAAATTGGATTCGATTGAAAACACCTCAAATTTCAAATTATTTACCAGTTATTTTTATATTACACATATTATTACACGTAGGCGACGCTTTCGCGCATGATAAAATTGCCTTTTTTCCGCGTGTACAATTTCTTTTTAAGTATATATACAATAAACTTTAAAAAACAAATGGGTGGCTTACCAGTATACTATGCCCAGTCCATACCATTTTTTGCAGAATGTTATTGGCCACCAGTAAGATGAAAAAGCAATTGAAAAACCTGGTGTTTCGGGATTACGTAAAAACGTGTGTTAGGAATTTATTTTTTCTAATTTAAATTGAGCAGTTATCAAAAATATGTAATGTAAATTTACTAGATAACAATGTGACGCAAAAAGTTGCAATAAAAGATTTATCATACATTTTGTAGTTATTGAGAAATTTGCGGTGAAAAAGTAGCTGCTTTCTATTTTTAGCTCGTGAAACTTATAGGGGCTCTTAAGTATGGGCTATTTTCATTTAAAAATAGATCTTGGTGAAAAGAAGTAGGGGTAGGGGGAAGATAGCACGGAACCCATTTAGATAAATGCTATTGTTTTAGCATTACAATTAATCCTAAACGCGGATAAAACTAAGCTAGTTATGATACGCTCACCATATTGAATACCACCTGGCGAGCCACCTCTGATGTATTGTACATGTAGTCATGAGTTTACGTGCATTCATAAATACTATTTGAACTGTAATGTCAACCTATACCTGTCTATACTTCTATACTTATAATATTATAAAGAGGAAAAAATTTTTGTTTGTTTGTTTGTACCGAATAGGCTCCGAAACTACTGGACCGATTAGAAAAATCCAAGTGCTAAGTGCCTTTATCTACAATTTAGTTAACCCCATATTAGGTAAGGCCTTCGACTGCTATGTACTCACATTCAAAATAACTGAGAAAATTTTGAAGCACAATACATTAGATTTTTTAACTATTAGTAAGTAAGAAAACTACTAAGGAGGAGCTCGTGGCTAAATAATAACAGCCGCACGGGTCGATCATCAAGGTTAAGCAACGCTTGACGAGGTCGGTCAGTGGATGGGTGACCATTTCAACATACCGAGTTTCCTCCGTGCCTCGGAAAGCACGTTAAGCCGTTGGTGCCGGCTGTCATTTGAAGATCTTTGACAGTCGTTACGGGTACTCAGAAGCTTGAGATCTGACACCAGTCTTGCCAAGGGGTACCGTACGTGTTACCCAGTTACTGGGTTGTGGAGGTCAGATAGACAGTCGCTCCATGTAAAACACTAGTACATAGCTGAATCCGGTAAGACTGGAAGCCGACCCCAATATAGTTGGGAAAAAGGCTAGGCAAGATGAGTAAGTAAGAAAACTAGAAACTAATTTAAAGATGATTATAATAAGTTATTTAAATTTTGCAAAATTCTTCCTATCAGCTTCTTCTTTTTAACTACTTTTGGTTTATAGTCATGGCAGCTGGGAGCATCACTCGCTAGTTACCCATAAGTCCATAACCACGCAACGAGGATGGTATCAACAGGAAAATTTGATGTACCTAGAATAAGGAATAGGGATGATGACAAAAAAAACTATTTAGTCCGTCAGTTAGACAATCTAAAAACATTGGACACGTATTTTTCTTTTGCCACGTTAACAAAAAATACGACGATACAGTGCGATGAAATATCGTGTGACGTCAACCTGTGCTACACTTTATACTGGCAAAGTGACGTCACAAGCCCCCACTCCTGAACTTTGATACGCTTAAACTTTGTAAATTTTTATTTATTTGATAAAGCAAAAATACGGGTCCAATATTATTTGACAATCTCACTGACGAACTAAATAGAATTATCACTATTCTACCCAGGAAATAACCCTATTATTTTGGCGACCAAACGCTTGATAAAAGAGTACCATACCTTCTCAACCAATTGCTAAGTAATATTAGAAGTCAGGCAATAACAGGTAAATTTGCAAAATTACTTAGCAGTTCTTTTTCAAGAGTTTGGGTTTGCAGATTGTAGAGGAATAACAAATAAGTAATTATGTAATTTTATAAGTTAGAAGTCATGAAATATAGGATACGATATTTCCTTTATTCACTTTCCATACATATAAGATCATCATCATCTGCCTAGGCTTTTCCCAACTATATTGGGGTCGGCTTCCAGTCTTACCTGATTCAGCTAAGTACCAGTGTTTTACATGGAGCGACTGCCTATCTGACCTCCACAACCCAGTAACTGGGTAACACGGTACTCCTTGGCAAGACTGGTGTCAGATCTCAAGCTTCTGACTACCCGTAACGACTGTCAAAGATCTTCAAATGACATCCGAGACCAACGGCTAACGTGTTTTCCGAGGCACGGAGGAAACTCTATATGTTGAAATGGTCACCCATCCACGGACCAACCTCGTCAAGCGTTGCTTAACCTTGATGATCGACCCGTGCGGCTGTTATTATTTAGCCACGACTACGATATAAGATAAAATATTATTATCAGTTACTTTATAATTGCATTAATATAACAGTTATTAAGTTAAGATTTTATACATTTTGTATTTGAATATGTAATTATAATAGAACTCTACTACTACTTCCTCTAGTATATCTTCGCAGAACCCAACCATAAACAAATCATTTTCAATGCTAAAAAGTTAAAGATCGAAACAAATAGATTCAGGATGGCTTTAAGTGTGTGCTATTTATATTTTTTAAATTAAGAAAGTCAATAATATTTATGAAGGTAGTGACCGCTTTTGTCAACCCAACCACTATAGTCTGCTCAACCAATCTGTCCAACCTTTTTCCCAAAATATATTGGGGTTGACTTTCTGTCTAACCAGATGTATTTATTGATTTATGAACACACAACTACACTGAGAAAAGAAATAATACAGATTGAAGAGCACAAGTTTACTGCTTACTTCATTAGAAATTTCTTCCAGCAGACCTGCGACGGGAAAGTTGGTGATAAACGAATACAAAGTGTGTAAAAATAAAAAAGGAAAGGAAATAAGGAAACTTAAAATAGACAAAAATAACTTTACTAGTCATAGATAAATACATATACTAGACATACCTTAACTTTTACATGCCTATCTGAGCTCCACAACCCAATAACTGAGTTATACTGACTATCCGTAACTACTATCAAAGATGTACATATGATAGCTGGGACCAACGGCTTTTCGTGCTTTTCGAGGAACGAAGCAATCTCGGTATGCTAAAATGGTCAGCCATCCACGGACTGACCTCGGCGTTGCTCAGCGTTACTTAACCTTAAAAATCAACCCGTGTGACTGTAATTATTAAGCCACGAGCTCCTCATTTTGCCACGATATCTACAACAAGTGTAGACTGATAAATGCGTAAAAATCTTGTTTTTTCCACAATAACAATATGACGCCATTCAGAATTTCATTTTCTGTGCAGTTATGACGTTACGTACAATTCACTGCGTCCAGTTGAATAAAGTGTAAAAGATCATAAAATATTAGTCCAATGGACAACTAACTCTGTTGTGTCGATGATGAAACTTTTTCATATTTTATGTGGTTGGACAAATTTTTTGTAAAAGTTAAATTTTTATATTGAAAATAGTGTTACGGTTTTTGTTTTATTTAAGACTATTATGATAGTGGTAATTTCTGTCAACCGATTTAAAATAATGTTATTTTATATGTTTTCTGAATCACTATAAATAGAAATTAATTTGAATGGGATCTGGCAAAGCAAAACTAAGTCTGAGGCGCACAATTAAACTGGCATAGATCATAGCATATACTTATTATGAAACTGGCATAGATCTTAGAACATTATTTAATGTCAGTAAAGTTAGAATTGGAGGAGCAGTGGTGGCCCAGTGGTATCGGCCGCGACTTACAAGTTGTAGGTCGTGGGTTCGAGCCCAGGTAGGCGCTTTACTTTGTGTAAATTATAAACGGTGAAGGAAAACATCGTGAGGAAACCGACATGTCCTAGAACTAAAAAAATTGAAGACATGTGACATCCACCAACCCGCACTGGGCTCGCGTGGTGGATTACGGCCCATTCCTTCTCACAGAGAGGAGGCCTGTGTCCCAGCAGTGGGAACATTAATAGGCTGATGATGTGATGATGATGTGAAGGTTAGAATTCAGTTAGAATTCACAGAATATCTGATTCGTGCAACGAAATCCAATTCTCTCAACTAAGTCAATCGCGCAGCTCAGATATTGTTGTCTACAATAATAATTAACCTTAATAGGTACAATCGTATTACCCTGTTTGTTAGATATGAGGAACAATCATAGCATATTGCACAGTATAGTCAATTTCAGATTGTACTTTATATCAAAGACTGGAATTGCTTTGTAATATATAGAGCTTTAACAGAAGAGCAAATGTTTGGATTGTGATTTTAACAATAATATTACTAAGGTTTTGTTGACAGTAAAATCATATCTAATAGAGAATGGTTACTGAATACGAGCGGGACAAATGGCCTTGGAGCGAACCATGCTCGGCATAATCCTACTAGACGGAGTACGCAACACAAAAAAATGTCTACGAAACGGCGATGTCGAGGATAGGGGGATGTGCCTCGGATAGTGCTGGGCGGGACATCAAGCTCGATGAGAAGATGGATAATGGAGTAATCCTAAATAAGGACCCGGAAGACCCGGGAGTACTAGTGGCAGAAAAAAGGGAAACATTTGCTTAGCAGTTGCTGATTTCAGGCCAAATGCTGAGGAAATGATGGTGATGAAAATCATAATAGTCTACACAATTTTCAAAAAACACAATTCTAAGCTTATTCTCAGTTGCTCAGTATTAGGTGACATAAAAATTATTAGGTGATATAATACTATAGTTAATGTACTTGTGCTTTTAATTAGGGTTATGTAAAATATGTATGTAATAATATCACATAAAATCCATATCGATATTACAAATATCTGTGTAATAAATCGGGCCCATCAAACTTATTTTAACTGCAATAATATACGAGCAAGTTAATTTTATGATTCTATCAAGAGGATTGCTTATCTGAGTAATTTATCAGATGTTCGGTATTAAAACATGCCTTTAGGGTATGCAAATATAACATCTGTATCAGCTTGTTCTAATAATCGTCGGTGGTTGGTAGTTTTGAATAATATTTACCTCCATAAATTGTGAACAAAGTAGAAAATCAGATATTCTACTCGTAAAACTTAATGACTGGAAAGTTGAACACCAGTATTTTAGTTGGAAGTAGTAGATATATTAGGTAATATTTTAATCAGGACTACAGGAAGGTGTAGTGTTACCCGAATGGAAAGGATAACAAATGATTACATAACAGGAAGTCTAATGTCTACCTAATGAACTAAACCGTTTCTTATATAAGAAATTGGGTACGGTAACAGAAAACTAGTGTGGAAATCTGTTGTCAAGGTATAAGCTTTTTTGATGCGGAAGAATGAGAATAATGTCATGTAGAAAGTTTGCGTATGAATGTGGATGAGTGTAAGAGTTTAAACGGCTACGCTATAATAAAATAGCATAAAGTATATAGCTCATAGCACAACAATATCACGCACCATACATTGTTATGGACACGTTCACACTGTACTGTACCATATATTATTGGCTTATAAAATTGGTGTGATGCGCTGAGTTCATGCTGTGCTATATCACGCGCCGCTCTCTTCCTCCTCCCTCACCCCCGGACGTCCCGCAAGCACTGTGCACTCTTCAAAGATCGCGGTCAACTGAGCTTGCTATAAATGCTTGCGTTAATATCACCTAATGTGAACGCCATGCTTAGCATTAGGTCCTTCTTTGCAATACTATATAGCACAATAGTATAGCGTAGTCTGAAAGCCGCTTCTCAATGAGGGAAGACCAAAGAAACGATGGAGAGTGTTAGATTATATATTTATTCATTCATAGGTTCGCACTTGACCACTATTTCACCTGATGGTAAGCGATAATGTGGTCGATGATGCAGCACGCTTGCCTAGAAGAAATTTATTCACTCTTGACTTAATGACTCTTGTAGCTATAAGGAAATACTGACTCCGGCATGGTATTCCACTCCTTAGCTGTACGCATAATAAAAGTATTTCCAAAATGTTCGGTGCGTATGGGTGGGATGTCCACCATGTACCGATGACGCATCGCCGTACGTCTTATAGTCCGATAACCATGTTATGTGTAAAACATAACATGTCTAGAAAAGGTGAGAAAATGACTACTAAAGAAGTTACTAAACTGAAGAACTGGCAGAAGACATGTTCAGCCGACCCGAATTAGATTGGGTTAGAGGTATAGAGCAGTGGTGGCCCAGTGGTATCGGCCGCGACTTACAAGTTGTAGGTCGTGGGTTCGAGCCCAAGCAGGCGCTTTACTTTGTGTAAATAATTTCATCACCACTGCTCTCAAAACGGTGAAGGAAAACATCATGAGGAAACCGGCATGTCCTAGAACCAAAAATTCGAAGACATGTGACATCCACCAACCCGCACTGGGCCCGCGTGGTTGATAACGGCCCGTTCCTACTCACAGAGAGGAGGTCTGTGTCCCAGCAGTGGGAACATTAATAGGCTGATGATGTAATGATGTGAGGTATAGAATATTGGTTATACCATAAATTCTACTACTATTATAAACGCGAAAGTTTGTGAGGATGGATGGATGTATAGATGTTTGCTACTCTTTCACGCAAAAATTACTGAACGGATGTTAATGAAACTTTATTCTTAAGTTCTAGAATGGCGACTGCGTACCGGAGGACGCAGTGTTGGAAGGTCCCTCTAGGAGAAGCGACGAGTTGGTCAAGGCTGCGGGCGTCCGATGGATGCGAAACGCGCAGGACCGATCAGTGTGGCGACGTTTGTGGGAGGCCTATGTCCAGCAGTGGACGTCTTTCGGTTGAAATGATGATGATGATAGTAATATATTAGCAGAATAACACGGTCATAATTTATAAAGATAGAAGTACTTAAAACACGTGGGTAGAGCTGCAAGCGGCAAGTAGTGGCCTATAATCTTATAGTTTTCACAGATAAACAAGATGAATGAGAAAATGAAAACTCGGGGCTGCTATAGAAATATATACATTTTGTTTACTCTTACTTTTTAAATGGTTCCGCGAAACTTAAACTCGGTCATCATTCCATGTCAAAGTCTCTCACCATGGGATGTCCTCAGGGTTCGGTTATAGGTCCACCTTTATGGAATTTAGGCTTTGATGATTTCCTCGCGATTCCGCTTCCAAGCGGCTGTTCATTAACCGGTTACGCGGACGACGGTCTTCTGCTCATTCAATCAAGTATTCGAGCTGGACTCGAGAACTTAGCTGACACTTGCCTACGATTAATATCTCAGTGGGGTGATCGAAACCGCCTGACCTTTGCTCCGCACAAAACTTATCAACTCATTTTGAAAGGTAATCTTAAATCGTGTCCTACTATAAAATTTAATAACGTTCCCGTAAAAAGGAAACAGTCCGTGTGCTATCTTGGTCTAGTGTTAGAGAGAAATTTTGCATTAATAGATCATATTAAAATATTCGGTGAAAAAGCAAAAAAAAACTTCTTTGCCTTAACGAGAATATCTAAATCTACGTGGAGACCCCACGTAGATTTAGATATACTTGTTAAGGTCTTTTTCAACTTTAAAGACTATTTATGGGGCTACTTACTTGGGTTGTATGTGCTATGGGGCGCCTGTTTGGGCTGATATGGCCACAATAGGGGCCATACGACGTAAATTACTTCAAAGTCAGCGTTTGGCTTTGATATTATTATACAAAGCATACAGGACGGTTAGTACTGAAGCCTTACCGGTACTTGCTGGCGTACTTACGGTCGACCTTGAAGTGCAGAGACGTGCTGTAATGTACTATTCTGCAAGAGAGACCATGGACGCGGACTTTTTAACTCGGTGTGACCGTGAGAAAATCTCTAGATTATTTAAACCACATATTGACGTGTGGGAGGAACTTTAATCCGAATGGCAATGTAGGTGGGATAATTCCATCAAGGGCTGACACCTCCACCAATTCTTTCCATCCTTTCGCGTGCGGCTATCCAGGACGTGGCTGAAGGCGGATCACTGTGTTGCCCAATTTCTCACAGGGCATGGTAACTTTAAAAGTAAATTATTTTCCTTCAAGCTCGTTGCCTCACCTTTATGTCAGTGTTCTACGTCTGACTGCGAATATGTACAATCTGCACATCATATCTTGTGGGAATGTATTCTTTGGCAGAATGAACGCAATTTTATGTTGAATAATGTACAGGCTGCATTAGTAGTTGTTTACTATAAGGACGTTGTTTGATTAATTTCGATGCGGGATCCAAGACAGTTAAATTCATTCTCCGGGACTTGGTCGAGCTTCATTGCCTCGGCACTTTTCTGTTGGTCGCCACTGTTTATTCTGGCTTTCAGGAGTTGCAGTGGTTCGGGAATAGTGCGGTGGGATTGTCCCAAGGTAAACAAGATTGAATCTCACAAGAAGTTTCACTGCTGTACCAGAAGGCCTGTGTCCAGCATAACTTTCACCAAATTCCTTTTACCACAGTAATAATAATCATCGATTTCCCGATACCCCAAGTATTTTAAAGATCCATTGACATGAAGCTTATCGAGTTTAAATTAAATAAAGCCTATCCCATCTGAAATGCAGACAAAGCCACGGGAAAATCCATTACATCATAAAACGGAATCGTTTTAATTTATAATTTCATCAGCGCGTTTCGACCACTACATTGTGCAGTACGCGGTTTTAATTAACTTTTTAATAACTTAATGAAAGAAATGTTAATGAAAGTTTGCCGACATAACTACGATATCTTTCTTTGTCATTTTAATTGATGTTTTTATCGTTGACGGGGTAATTTGCAACTGGTTTTCTTACCCGGAATTGGAGGTTTTTAGTGTTGGCAAGAAACTTTTTTTTTACAATTACTGCCAATAAATTCGTTTAAAAAATAACTTTTGTGACAGATTAGGTTTTGTTCTATTGAGTATAAAGGGTGACAAGTTGATCCATATTTTACTTTGATTGAAATTGATGATTATATTCAAGTATTTTCAGTAATGTTATTCAACTATACAATAACGCTGTTCTGAATACACATAATAACGTGGCCAAGTCAAACCGTTGTAATTCGATTCTTTAACAATGTATACGTTTCCATTCACGCATTTATTTGGAGCATTTGTGATTAGTTTCGACATCAAACTTGCCTCGTCGAAATATCGAGCTTTTACAAAACCAATTTAACACTGCTACATGGAAATAGTAAGTACCACATCACTGGTAGCTCTCCTCACCAGCCAGTACAACAACTCTAGTTCAATTCAAATAAAACTTTCTTTGGCGCGCTACAAAGTTGCAACTCAAAATGGCCGCCAGTAATTAAAGGTCCTTTTGTTAGCAGCATACTAAAATACATGTTACTTATATACTTATATGTATTTGTATCTCGCAAAGAGGAACAGATGTGTGTGAGGACTGCTTTGTGCATTTTACTGTTTCATTTTTTTCTTGTTTTAGCGTGCTTGGGTGACTGTAAAAATAGTCGGTATATAATCTAGCACCAGAATTTTAGTAATAGGCAAGTGACTTCTTGCGTTTAAGCATTTTAAAGGAAGCATTTTAAATTATCAAACTCGTAATAGAATTAACGCAATACTTCAGACACCCCGTCAGAACACTAAATTATAAGTCTAAATTAACATCTAAAGTCATAAAAATCAATGCCACTTTTCGTTGTAATTTTATAACTCAAGAACGGGCTCACCTATCCAAACCAAATTTTTAGGCTTTGTTCGGACTATTTAGTAGATGGTTTATGTGAAGTTGTTTTTTTTTTGTTAGGGTAGGGTATGTAGGGTAGGGTAGGGTAGGTAGGGTAGGGTTGGTAGGGTAGGGTAGATGAATGTTTGATGTTTTATGGCAAAACAAAATTTACCGGTTGGCTAGTAATTTTATAAAATAGTTGTGCAACCTTCAGATTTGGTCGTTCATATAAGGCGCAGATAACCCTCTGTGCTAATTTTAAAACTAACATTGCATCGAAGCTTCAAATAGTAATTTTTTGACAAAAATATAGGTATGTTATACTGGACCATTTATTAATCTTAACAGTTAGATTACAAAAAATATATAACATGGAGTAATTAATTTGCAAAGTTATGTCTAATACGGACAAAAAACAAAAATCGCATCAAAACTACAAAGCTTATATTATTAAATTTAACACCATCTCAAGGACAATTTAACTGTCTTCATTTTGATCTACGCCTTTTTTTTAAAGTATCATAATAATAAGAAAAACTATTATATTTTGGGTTGTCGCGACCTAAAATTCACACAGGTTTCGCCCCTGCGCGACCCAATATTTAGTAGTTTTTCGTACTATTCTTATTATTTTTAGTCTTAAAAAAGGCGTTCATCAAAATGTTGAGGTTTACTAATGATAAGCATAATTATAATATATTGCCATAATGTACATTGGCATAACGAAATTCAGTATAATTTGACTTATGATTTACGCATTATGCATCAATGTTTTGCCATAATGTATATTGTCATAAATATTGTAGGCATAATAATAATGAAGCATAATTTTATAAAGCATAATGTAATAAACGCATACTGATAATTATTTACACATAATGTTCTTTGGCATAAAATAGACATGTTCGCGGCTCAAGGGTACCCCGCCGCACCTTAACCTAACCCAATTGAATCTCAAATTATTTATTTTTTGCTTGTAGTGCAGTTATGTACAACTCCAACCCACTAATACTCCAGGACGTCCTCCTGTGCCTTATGTTAATATCTTTAAAAAAACATGAAACATTATATTTTTTTAGTTTATCTCTAAAGGCCGCTGCATACGTAACGTGTTTTAATCCCGTACGAAACAGGACGACGACGACGCGCGACGTGGCGTTTTATAGAAAATGCCGAGTCGCCGTCGCGTCTGTGCACCCTTGATGCGCTTTCATATACATTTTACATGAAACATGTTACGTATGCAGCGGCCTTAAATGATTTTACATTTAGAGCAACTAGCCACATGAACTCGAAAGAATAATATATGAGTGCTAATGAGTTATTACAGCTCTTTTAAATTATGCTCTATTTTTTTTTTATTTGGCTTTCCAGTTAGCTGCGGATGGCTTTCAGTGGCTCACTGAACCATAATGTGATGAAAAGAGGAATGAGGCTAGATATTCATTATGTTGTTTTTCTTGTTTTAATAATTATGACGACCTCGTAAGTTTTTTTTTTTAATTAAGCGTATTTCGTAAAGGAGTTTGACGCTATATGATAACAGTCGCACGGGTTGATCTATGATGTTTTTTTTTTCTTTTTTTTTTAGGTAACATTATTTATTTACATAGATACAATTACATACCGTGTATAAAATACTTAATTAACTAACACTACAAATATATACATTTAAACCAAAAACTACTCACTACGTAAACCTAAAAATATACTTAAATAAAATATGGCGTCAAAAAACTATGATAATCTATGATGTTATATTTCTATGATGTAAAATAAATTCTGTGAAGAAACTATTCTAAACCTTTGGTACTAGCTTAAAATAGTCGTGACAGGTTTAACTAGGCATTTTTTACAGACAGTGTTAATATGGCAGATTTTCTTCGCCAAAGTATTTAGGTGGTTTTCAGATTTCCATTTCATTGATATATTTTTTTCTAGTTCTTTGAGAGTAGAGACACTCTTGACTTTATAAAATTCCAAAAGAAAATCAGAACTATATTTTGCAAAAAAAACACGGTTTTCTGCCAGCTTCGAGAGAGCAAAACCAATATTAAATTATCATCACAGTAAGTAATAAGAAATTCTTTGATATAATTTTGAAACAATACATCATTACCAAGGCCGCACCTTTCCACACAACGGCCCCTAATTTCAATTCAATGCCCACAGTTTCAATATAACGAGAATAACCTAATGAATTAATGTACGAACTTTGTCCAATCAATACTCGTCCTAAACTTGGGGACTTGTTTATCCGCAATATTAAACTAATCAAGTTTCGTTGCTAAAAATAATAACAGCCGCACGGGTCGGATCTTTAAAGTTATGCAACACTTGCCAAGATCGATCAATGTATGGGTGAGCGTCCATTACATACCGTCATTCCTCCATTCCTCAGAACGCACGTTAAGGCCGTACGCTGACCTAAAAATCAGCATGAGATATGAGCATTCCTATTGGCCTAGCGGCACTGGTGGCGCATGAATTACGGTAGCGAATACGCCCAGATTTTAGATTAAAATCTTTATAAAATCGAATATTTGTCTTTTGAAAAAAATTATACTTACAAAATGTTCGTTATCAAATTGTCTATCCATTAGTGTTAGTATAAAAAATAATTAATGAACTCTTTACGAGGAGATGCATGCTATCAATAAATTATTTCACATTTTTATGGTTTTGTTAAAAGGAGATTAGTGACACATATACCTCTTTAAAAAAAAGTGTACTATCATTTTAGAATCAACATTATGTAGAAATTTAATGTATTTTTATTAATTGATATTTCTTTTTAAATAAAGAGTAGATAACTCTTAAAAACTGCACAAAATTCGATTAGCGCGGCGTTTTGCTCGGGTAGGTGCCTTAAGGGCCTTCCACCGCTTTAGTGCCGAAAAACGATTACTTTCTAAAGCATACTCCTTAGTAACGGCTAAGTTAAAAGGTTTGAAAAAAAAACATATATTTATTATTAATTTATAACATTATTTGTGAAACATGGTTTTTAAGTTTAACTCATAAGTTTGCTTAGAAAAAATTAACAACGCGATATTGTTTCTCTTATTTTGGATACCTCTCCAAAACGACTTGAATGTTACAACTTATTTTCAGACAGAAAAATTATGGCTAGAATTTCTTCATAACTGAAATAGCTTATGTAAGCATTGAGTAAAATCTATGAAAAAATCATGCTGGACCAGATGTTGTCTCATTTCAATTCAAATGGGATCCTGCATAGTCAGCAGTTTGGTTTCACGAAAGGTAGGTCGACAACGGACGCGGGAGTAAAACTCATCAGCCACATCTTGGAATCTTGGGAGAAGTCCCAGGATGCCATTGGCATTTTCTGTGATCTGTCAAAAGCGTTCGACTGCGTCGACCACAACACACTGATCTGTAAATTACAACACTACGGAATTCGAGGACAAGCTGCTGATCTTGTGCTTTCCTATTTATCAAACAGACAGCAAAAAGTAAATGTTAATGGGGCGACGTCCTCCGGGTCTCTAGTCAAAATGGGCGTGCCCCAAGGTTCAATTCTCGGCCCTTTCCTTTTTCTTGTTTACATTAATGATCTCCCTTTTATGATGGCCAAATTATCGGATGTAATTCTATTTGCTGATGATACTTCGCTAATTTTTAAAATAGATAGGAAAGATACGGATGTCTTACATGTCAATGAAAGTCTAATTGTTCTCTCGGAATGGTTCGCAGCTAACAATCTTTTACTGAATGCGAAAAAAACAAAATGTCTAAAGTTCTCTTTAACAAAAATGTACCTCAACGTGATCTAAATCTAAATCTTGACGGCAAAAATCTTGAAATAATAACGGAAACTGTATTCTTGGGGATTACTATCGATTCAAAATTGCAGTGGGGCGCGCACATTAGAACTCTTTCGGGCAGGTTAAGTTCGGCTGCCTATGCAGTAAGGAAGATAAGGCAGTTAACCGGTGTAGCCACAGCTAGACTAGTATACTATGCTTATTTCCACAGTATTATGTCTTATGGCATTCTGCTGTGGGGGTCAGCAGCAGACGTTGACTCAATTTTTATCTTACAAAAGAGGGCAATCCGCGCGATCTATAAAATGGGTCCTCGCGAGTCCCTCAGAGAAAAATTTAAAAAGATCGATATACTGACTCTACCTTCACTTTATATTTTGGAATGTATTTTGTATGTCCGCAAAAATCGAGGGCTTTTCAAAACTAGAAGTGACTTCCATAATTTAAATACACGCAGTAAGCACGAAATTGTAATACCCAAATTCAGATTAACGAAAACTAGCAAGTCTTTTCTTATAAACAGTATACGCTTTTATAACAAGTTGCCTAAGTCAGTTATAGAACTGACCGATGGAAAGTTCAAAAACTACATCAAACGTGTCCTTGTTAAAAAAGCATATTATAAAATCAAGGACTACGTTGAAGATAAAAAATTTGGCTTTGACACCCTCTGCGCATGCGGCTTCCCTGGTAACTCATAAACGGCACAAATATATGGATATCTCTAACTATTCTCAATCTCATTTTTTTTTTCTCTTTTAATTAGACTTTTTACAATATTTTTCAATCATCATTATAGCCCTTTGCTAAGAATAGTTACAGCACTGATTACAGTATTTGTGCCACATGTTAAATTTAGTGTTGTGGTTTTTTTTTTTTACCTTTGTATAGATTCTTTTACCTATTGTGAATGTGTGAACATTGTAGGCTTTCTAGTTTTCTAGATGATTGTTAACATTTGTTAACTTTTTATTTCGTGCATTTTTTTTTTTTTTTTCAATTTCGTACGACTTATTGTCGGGCCTACGTTGTCCCCCCATATCCAAGTACTAATGCTGTAACATGGAAATATTGTAAACAAAACAATTCAAAAGAGTAACCATGGAGTTTCTTGCCGGTTCTTCTCCATAGGAAACGACTAACCCGAACCGTGCACCTTTTGTCGACGTTTTATCAGTGCCCATGTAGGCCTATGTAAAATAAAAATATTTGATTTTGATTTTGATTTTAAATCAAAGAATATTTTGCAAACAAAACTATCCAAAAGGAGGTTCAATATTTTATATTCTGGATCCGAGCGGGCGCACGGCCAATACTGCGGCCGGTTGTCATTTGCCAGTCGTTACTTTTAGTCAAAAGCCATAAAAAAATTAACACCTGTCTTGCCAAGAGATATCCTGTTACCTAGTTACTGGGTAGTGAAGGTCAGATAAAATCAAAATCAAATAGTTTATTTCAAATAAATCTTATAGGTACTTTTGAATTGTCAAAAAAAAAAAGAATCTAGTTGCACATTCACAAACGTCAGTGACGTTTGTGAATGTGCAACTAGATTCTTTTTCTGTAGGTCTCTATAGAGAAAAATGTGCAGTTTATCTATCTCTTTTACAATTATTTGGTTATATCATTATTGTTGGTATATTTTTCACATTTTTTTTTTGCGTGGAGAAATGCTCATAGTTCGAAAAAGGTAGGGTAGATTGATAGTATTTCGTAAGACTTGCAATCTTGTTATACCTAACTATAGTCGGTAGATATATAATGATTATAATTATGTTATCTTAAAATTGTACACTGGATCCTACCCTCTTTTGTCATCATTCTCTGTCACTCTCTAGAGTTTGCTGTAAGAGAACTTAACATTGAGCTAAGCTCGCCTTTGTACATGTACTTTATTATCACATTGTATTGAATATTGTTTTTGGCGTTCAACACATTAAGAATTTAGTATCACATTTTATTGAATATTGTTTTTGGTGTACAATAAAGAATTAAGGATTTTATATTTTAGTTAATATCAGGTACTTTAGCCTGTTTGAAATATTTACAAGATTTTCTTTAAAATGCAGAATACAAGATTCGAAAAGCACAGGACAATTCAATGTGTACACGATGGTCGGTGAATTAACGAGTCTCATCTAAAAAGGTTAAGATGAAAATTATATTTTAATTTTTGCTAAACCATATGCAACGATTTAATATCGGTAAGAGTAAACTTGACTTTTCTCTCACGAATTTGTAATATTCTTAACCCGTCTGCGGATTTAATATTTCAACTTTTAATTAATTCTGCGAACAAGAAATTCTAACGTTTTCAACAAAGATTTTGTTTTGTTGTTTGTGTTGTTCAAAATTCTGCATATAAAATTTACTTTAAGAGGTGTACAATAAAGTATATAATAAATAACTTATGTGGTTTATTGCTTATAAAGCATATTTTTCCTAGCAGATAGCATACGAAATAAATCTTATGGGATGCAGCATCGTCATTTCTATCGAAAGACGTCCACTGCTGAACATATGCCTTACCCTTGGGCCCTGTGCTTCTTGCATCAAGAAAATTCTCGCGGTGTGAATGCCGCGAGAATCAAGCAAGGTCATTTCAATCAATCAATTCAATGTTTTTTTTTTCAATATCTGCAGATGAGCCACAATATTAAAAAATATACAAATAATTTTTTTTGGGGGTGTATTAAAATCAAAAGGCATTGCCTCTATATTTAAACGGCCTTGATTTTAAAGTCCCACTCACCTACATACCAGAACAAGCGTTGAAATAAATAAAAAAACCAATCCGCGGAAAAACAGTTATGCAAATATTCACTCGTTATAGATGACGTACCAAGGTTTGTTATGCATAGCTCCCATCCAATCAGGATTCCGTTTTATTTATGAGATAAAAACCCATGCAGCGTACAATGGTCGGTCGGACAATGAATGGGCATAATCATCGCCAAACAAATGAAGATCGCGTTGGACCCCGCGGCAGTAAAATCTCATGCAAAAATATGGAACCACGCACACTAGCGTTTCCAGTTTTTATTTAGGTCTTTTGAATGTCTAGGGAAGAGTTATTTTCGTGTGGATTGAAAAGTATGAAATATTGTAGGTTATTTTTGAACTGTTTTGAGTATGTAAATATAAAGTGCAATATTATTGTGATGTTCTCGGCAATAAACTGGGTTTTTCAAAAAGAAAGCAACTTCAATATGACTTATTCAGCGGTTATGGATGAGAATTTCAAAGAACCGACCGTGTGGAAAGTTTTAAACATTGTGCGTCACTGGGGAGAGCATTTGTCATTTCCGGAAATTGCAAATGCCACGTTTATAGGTTGAGTAATAAATAAAATAAATATTATAACGCATAAAATAAATATTATAATTATGCCACAGAACGCAAACGTAAAGTAAGTAGTAAGAGTAGTAAATAAACTATTCAATTTACGAGTTTGTCCTCAAAAACTTATCACCTAATATTTCAAACTAGCCTCAAATAAATCGTCAAAAAATCTGCTACATTTTCAACGGAAAATATGGTATTTTGATTAAATTTGCAAGTGAAATCGCACGCACTATAAAAATAATAGATCCGTTTATTTCGTGAGGCACGCAACGTTCAGTCACGTGAGTTTGTTCCATTTAGGCTGTTCCCTGTTTGTCTGCTACTGGATATATGAAGTTGTACCTGTATTTTTTCAGATGAGCTAACATTATTGTTGCTTTTTTGGGTAGAAAAAGAAGCTGACCATTGATCTTCTTCCTTCTCTTTTTCATCCAATCCATCCAAAGGTTGTTTTCAATAATCATCTCGAAAGAATACATCAATGATAACAATAACAACCATCTTCTAGACTTCCAATGTATTCTATGTTGGGACAGAATAGATTAGTGTAAGTATGTATCCGGATTAAATTGCAAACACCGTAAGTTTACTACAAAATTCGCGAGAGTATAAATTAATAAATTGTGAACAGAAAGTTTCATCCACAATGAAACTTATCAAAATTTGATCTTTTCAATAATCAGTCATCTTTTTGATTTTTATATTTCATTTTTTTTAATAACCTAGATCCGTGTCTTTCCAATATAATGATGACAGATAAACCTGGAAGCTGAACTTCTTACAATGTAAAAGAATTCTGTTCGATTCATTAATTTCAATGATTCACCGCCATGAATATTATTGTAATCAGTATAAACAGCTTACGCGATAAGACTACATAAATTTACATTAAAATCAGCTGAACTAACTTTCTGTTCCTTCTCTTTGTTGTTAGATACAATTTATTTCATTGTTTACTGCTTTTCTCTTGTATTGTTTTATTATGTTCAATATTGTTTTGAGTATTTTTGGATGTCATTCGTGTTTTCCTAGAGAATATACTTCAGTAGATTTACCAATTCAGGTTCCATTTATTTTATTATATCTTTAACCAGCGTTCAGCCGTTAAGTCCTGAAAAAGTCAAACAGAACGACAGACACTTTCGCATTTATGATATTACTAGCTGCTGCCAGCGGCTTCGCCCGCGTGAAAATCGAAAATTATACCGAGGGAACATATTTTCGGGATATTAAGTATCCTTTGTGCTATTTCTGACTATAATCTATCTCTGTGCCGAATTTCATCCAGATCCGTTCAGCCGTTCTAGCACGATTGAGTAACAAATATACATCCACATATTCACACATACATCTATGCAAAGTTTTAATTAGCAAGATGAATCTGTTGATAAACATTTTTTTTAACCAAATTCGATGGCTACTCTAGAAAACATCGCAATTCTGTACAACAGTAACTTCTGCCTTGTTTTAAATAAAAACCTGCTTTAATTTTGTCGCAAGCTTGCGCCCACTCTTTTTCATTACCACTATGTATGTAAAATGCAAAACGAATTTTGATGAATAAGTACGGATCAAAAGATGACAGGCGAGAAATACCGCGACTATTTTGAAAGAGAGAATTTTAGTTGCATTTATATGCTGATTCCGGTATACGTGAGATATTGCAGTGGCTACCCGTTATTTGTTCAGGTCAAAGATTTTATACGACTTCATTTTTCTAGTGCAGGTATTTTTATGGCTTTTCTGTTCGGTAGAATTCTAAGAGCAAAGAATTTCTAAGTTATTGTTCAATTGAAATGTTTTTCTTTCCCGTAGTTCATAAAGTTATTGTTCACATTTTGGAACAAGTATATAATATTTGTAATGAATGTCTGACCTAGAAGTCAAGATTCAAGGTAATTCATTTAAGTAAATCAAAATTTAATCTTCGTTATGAATATATTATGTAAATTCTAAGACCTAAAAATATTTGATATTATAAAAGTTGATGATGAGAAATGTTAATATTTAGTACAATTAAACAAAAGAGTCCAGAAACTTGCTAAAATATGAAGCTGCTGCAACTGGCTGCAGCTCGCGGATTCGCTCGCATAGTATTTAGTACTCTCCGTATATTTATTACTTTATGAATTATAGCATACGTGTTATTCTTAAGTATAAGCAACCTGACTGTAAAGTTTCATGAAAATTCATTAAGTTGTTTTCGCATGAAAACGTAACAAACCTAAAAATTTCGTAGGTACTATGACGAAATTTCACATTTATAATTATAACTAGCTTCTGCCAGCGGCTTCGTTTGCGTGAAAAGAGTTTTATCATCCCAAGGTAACATTATACTGCGACAAAAAGGTAGCCTATGTGCTATTCAAGACTATAATATATATATCTGTGCAAAATTTCATTCAGGTCCGTTCAACCGTTCCAGCGTGATTAAGTTCCTAACAAACATCCATCCATCGAAACTTTCGCACTATTTATTATTTTTCTTTGCGATTTAAGTAAACGTTTTGAAAATTATTTCATTATACGTACAGTTAAGGAGTGGAATTCCCTGCCGGAGTCTGTGTTTCCAGATAGCTACAATCTCGGGTCGGGGTCTTTAAGTCAAGAGTGAATAGGTTACTTCTAGGCAAGCGTGTTACACCGTCGACCACATCATCGCTTACCATCAGGTGAGATAGTGGTCAAGCGCGAGCCTATCTATAATAATAAATAACTTAAATCGTTAAATTCATTGGTAGAATGTAACGTAAAGATGTGTGGATGAGGTGAGAATGTGTAAAGGAGATACAGGGAGAATGGCAGAAGATAGGAAACTGGATTTAAGACGTTAAAAAGAAAAAATGTCTATAATTTGAGTTTAACGAGTCAAAATAAACGAAGTATTTTCTGGAAGTATTTCTCTCATTACGTCTTTCATACATATTATATTAGTATGATTAGATAATAGGTTGAAACATTATTCATAAATACATTAGATTAGCCCCATTCACTTACAAAACCGACTCCACTAAATTGATTACAGTTTTAAATTCGATTCAGGCAACATGAAGCCCTTTTAACTAAGTTTTAATTAATTCAAAATTAGAGGTCGTAACACTCGTAACTGCTAGGAACTGTAGCGACGCCGACGGAGTAAATTAGTACGAACATACGAATGGTACACAAATCTTAAGAATCTAGAACTTGTATTCCGGGATTAAAGACGTTCCGGGAACGTTTCACGTGCTGTAACGGGATTGAACGTGTGTTACTGTTAAGGGCCTACTCAGACGAGAGCTGGCGCTTTTTGTGCGATTGAGTTTGTGTTGACGTCTGTAAGGTCTACACACTTGTTTAATACTACTATCGGTACCATTTGGCACTCAACGAGCCTCACTATCTATCGTCTGGGACTTAAACTTGCTTCTTATATAGCTGGTAGTAAAGTATTTTAGTCGCTGGCTAAGTCGGTTGAATCGAACTTCTGCCGTCCCTCACAACCACCACTGCTGAAACCCGACGGGTCACTGGCTTACTCCGCTGATGAGAAAGGAAACTTGTTTGCCTCTCTTTTTGCGGCATCTTCACGTCTGGATTCGGGTGACGCACGGCCGCCTCCTTCTCCTGATGGATGCGAGACAAATATGTTGGACATTTGCATCCATCAAACGGACTTTTGTAGGGTGCTGCGCCACCTTACCGTGAACAAGGCTAGTGGCCCCGACGGGATTCCGGCAATGTTCTGAGAACCTGTGCGCCTGAACTATCTCCGATCCTGACAAGCATGTTTCACCTTTTGTGTGAGTCGGGCAAAGCGACGAATGCTTGAAAGCAAGCTAACATTCAGCCTGTGCCCAAGAAGAGCAGTCGAGCTGCCCCGGCCAAATACAGACCCATTTCGATAACGTCCATTATCTGCAAGAATATGGAACGAGTGCTCAATTGTAAGCTCCTGGCATACCTATAAGCTAACGGCATCCTCAGTGACCGTCAATATGGCTTCCGCCAAAATTGGCCAACTGGGGCTCTTCTAACGTAGGCCATTCACATCTGGAGTAAGGCCATCGAGAGGCATCGGGAAGTGCTTGCCATCTCCCTCGACATCTCGAAGGCTTTTGACAGGGTCTGGCTTAAAAGGCTTATAAGTAAGCTTCCTTCATTCGGTATGCCCAGTGGTCTGTGCGATTGGATTGCAGACTTCCTGAGGGACCGGTCCAATCGAGTGGTTATTAATGGCCAATCGTCTAACCAACTGTATATTTATGCCGGTGTATTTGTATCTATTAATACCGGAGTCCCTCAGGGTTCAGTACTCTCAGCAACATTGTTTTTGCCGCACATAAACGATCTGCTAAAACCCTTTGGGTATGCGGACGACAGCACTGTTGCTGAGAGATACGTGTTCGACACGCGCGCTACAGGGCCTCAGAGCCGGCCTCTTCAGGAGGCCATGATTGGGTGCTTGAATCTTTCCACGAAGGCAGTCTCCGAATGAGATGATGCGAATCCGGTCAGGTTCGATGCTGTTAAGACCCTGGCGTGTATTTTTGCCGCTAAAAGAATCCAATTCTACCCGGCTCCTTCTTTCCAAGGTGTGATCGTGCTGATAATGGACCATCTTGAGTTCTTTGGCGTTACGTTGACATCGAAACTCAATTTTGGTCCATTCATTGAGGCAAAAGCTCATCTGGCTACCAAAAAATTGGGGATCCTCGCGAAGGTGAGACGGTACTTCTCGCCAGAACAGTTGCTCAACTTATATCAAGCGCATGTTCGATCATGGGGTACAGCTCTCATCTCTGGGTCAGATCTACCAAGTACCAGCAGCCAAGAGGCTCATTGGCAATGAGGTACTGGTCGGGTCTAGACTCCAGAGCCTTGGACATTGGTGCGGAGTTGCCACCCAATTAAGTATCAAAATAGTCCTACAGTAATCGACTTATAAGACTAAACTTACGACTTACGCACTTACCTACTTCTTTGTTTTTATGTATGTACGTACATATTTATGATTTATTTTTATGATTATGTTATTTTAAAATTGTACACTGAATCCTACCCTCTTTTGTCATCATTCTCTGTCACTCTCTAGGATTTGCTGTAAGAGAACTCAACTTTGAGTTAAGCTTGCCTTTGCACTTTTATTTAATCATCATATTGTATTGAATATTATTTTTCACTTTCAATCCTGTTACTTAGTTTTATAGACGTTTACAGGTTAATACGATTATTTCCAGAACTTGCAGTTATTTAAGCGCATAATATAGAACGAAATAGCAAGTATTGCATTTTGATCAACGCTTTTGTTAAGATTGTTTACGCTTGTTTACGTCTTGTTTCATTTATCTATAAGACATGCACTTCTATAAACTAGGTCAAGTATATTGAAGGATGGATTTGTCCGAGACGCGACTTCTAGTTATTGATTGTTAACATGGCAATAGCATGCCCACCGATTGTAATAGGTAAAATTCTGCTTATATGTGTCCAACATTTGCTATCACTAGAGTAGCCATTTTGTAATTAGTCAACCTATCGTTAAATAAATAAAAATGGTTGTAGAGTTGATTGATCGATGTGCGTTGAATAGTTCAAATTCTGTAGATATGTAAGTGGCACAAAATGGTTTTATATAGAAATTATAACCAAAATCCAAAGATCTAGATATCGTTAAAAACCGACCAAGTGCGAGTCAGAGTCAGAGTTACTATTACTACTCTCTTTACAGCGACACATTAACTAATAGGTACTGTACAATATCTTATACGCCACTGTTGCCAAAAGCATCGCGTTCAGCTTAAAGTTGAAATATTACATTTACAGCGTCGAAAATCACTACAAATTGGGCTAGTGATCCAAAGTAGACGTGAGCCAAACTACAGTGAAACCCGTTTGAATATTTGCCAAAAACTAGATTAGCTATTACCTTACATTGAAACGTAAGGCACGTCTACGTTAACTGTTGAAACAGTTCCAATAGATGATGGAATTTAATTATGCAGGAGATGCAGTTGACAGTTTTGTATTTCGTATTGTATTATCATTGAGTTTTTTATTTATCGATAGGCTCGCGTTTGACCACTATCTCGCCTGTTGGTAAGCGATGATGTGGTCGACGGTAAAACACGCTTGCCTAGAATTAACCTATTCACTCTTGACTTGAAGACCCCAAGGTTGTAGCTATCAGGAAACAAAGACTCTGGCAGGGCATTCCACTCCTTAGCTGTGCGTACATTGAAAGTATTCGCAAAACGATATTAAATATCAACAACAAATTTTGTTGTCGAGTATTTGTACGTATGGGTGGGATGTCCACCATGTACCGGTGGCGCATTGCCGTACGTCTTGTTGTCCGGTGATGGAAAGGGCTAGGCGGAATCAAATTGTGCAGTTCCATCGCACACTCCCCGAAATGTAACCGATAAAAAACCGACAGACTGGCCACTTGGCGTCGATAGAATTTATCGATAGTGGTAAGAAGAAGTTCTCCTGTATCGTAGGTGCGTTTACAAACATTTCAGTTCACATAAACAAAAAGCCAGACATGGAACTCTGTCGGCCATACAAATATGTCCGTGAGGGAAACGAACCCGCGTCATGCTAGTCTTGCAGCGCAGCAATAGCTCAGCCACTGTCCCAACCGTGCTGCTCGGTACCATAAAGGTTGCCTTATGAAGGGAAACTTACAGCAAGTGGGCTGTTAGAAAAAAAAATTGTTATGAATGTATGCGGATTTAGATTTGTTTTGAATTTGTTGAACACATTTAAGTTTAGACATCTGATTATTTTTATACAGTTAGCATTTATGTATTAGTTGAAGACTATACGACTCTGACCGGTGCATAGTCTCAGACATTCTCACAGTGCTTTCAAAAGTAAATAGTGTATCTTAATAAAGACTTCAAAAAAAAGGGACTAATCAATTCGATACACAATTATATTTATGTAATATTGTTGGAACTGCACAATATTCACGTTAGTTACGATATGTGGAGAAGCCCACATATCGTAACTAACGTGTGCCAAATTTCATAAGTGTATGTATATATCTATGTTTGTCCACGGCTTTCTCCGAAACTACTTATCGGATCGTGATCATTCTTTTTGTGTTGGATTGAGTATCTCTCAACTTACGAAATAGTGCAAGTTTCATCAAAGTCAGTCGAGCAGTTTTAAGATATGGAGCATACAACCGAACTCCTTAACGATCAACAGCACGAATGTGTAAAGTGAGTTATTATGGATATTTTGTCAATCCATTATGTACCATAGAACTTGATCATTTTAGTGATGGTATACTAAAACTAAAATAAAATCGTTTCTGCAGCCGGTTTCAGTACCTCTTGTTTTTATCATTTTGCGACACCGACTTTCAAAACGAAAGTTGTTATGCACTTTTTAGTGTTTTTTGCTTTTGAAGTCGGTTTTATATTTTTGTTCATTTAAATTAAAAAATATAATTTACTTAGTAATCTATGTCATACCTTTTACAGTGAACAGCCTTTCCACAAACGCCAGACATTTCGACGTTGTTCAAAGCAAAATTGGAGGTATTTGTCCAGCGCGTCCCGCCATTTCCTTCGTGGTTTTCCACAACGTTGGCTGTCTGTGTCAGTCATGGTTTGGTATATACCTACTACCATGATTAATTTCGTGGTTTATTCCAAACTTAGGTTAGTATTCCGTATTTCACAATAGTAATTAAACTACCGGCATTAAAATGGACATTTGAACGAACAGTTAAAACAGATACAAACTCTTCAGGTCGTTTGGTTTTCAATCTAAATTCTTACTCGTAAAGATAGCTATTATCAAGTAGGTAATAAAGATTTAAGGGTTATGTTTTGATAAGATTTGGCTGGCTAACATTATTGCTAATTTTATTATTCTATTAGATTGGAATTATATTAGTTTAAGTTATCTTAAGGTTTGTTTGTCCTTCATATTTGTACTTTAATAATAATATTTTTTGCATCTTTAGCCAGAAGCTGTTTCTCTACTTTTGCCCATAAAAGATTTCATAAAACATTTTTGTTTAAAATATTATAGAAAGAAAAAGCATCAAATATAAAATCTTGAAGTATTCAAGTCTGAAAACGTATTTAACTCAACTCGACTTAAGCTACATGCAATAAAAACACAATACTTACAAAATAAAATCTCACAGCTAAAACTCCATTAATCATTTTAAATACGACCAAGAATTTCGCCAAAGAAAACCATAAACATTTTCCACAACACTGCACTATATAAAAATATTTCAAGAACTTAAAACAATACCACACTATTATTTTCACGATGGAAGCTTCCAGAAGTTTTGGTTTAAAAAAAAAAAAGGGGTATATCAACACGTCCGGCAATGTGTGTCTTTACAATTTTGTTGCTGTACCAACGAAATGTGACGTTGTGTGTTCGAACGTACAATTACTGGAAGTGATTTAAATAAAATGCAGTAGTGGAGTTGTTACGCTTTGAGAGCCCAATTAAATATTTATTTTATTCTAGTTTTAGTATTTTTTGTTATAGCGGCAACAGAAATACATCATCTGTGAAAATTTCAACTGTCTAGCTATCACGGTTCATGAGATACAGCCTGGTGACAGATGGACAGACAGACAGACAGACAGACAGACGGACCGCGGAGTCTTAGTAATAGGGTCCCGTTTTTACCCTTTGGGTACGGAACCCTAAAAAGACTATGGTGGATACCTTTGCACAGCAGAGAGACACTGGGCTTTTAAAAAGTGCAGTATAATAACTATATTGAAGAAAGTGAATCTTCTTATTTATCAGCAGTAATGAATGCATTTCCCATAATCGAAGATCAAACAACTCTAGACGTAATAAAGACGAATTCTATTAAACATTAACCATGTTGTTACAAAATTATTCGAAACAAATTCTTTTAAAATTTTCTTCTTCGAGTACGTAAAGTAATAAATCCACTATTCTTAAACCCAGCCAATTTTCTTTTGATCACAAAACTAAGTACTTATTTAAAACCAATCCTACCAGAGAGATTAACAAAAGCCCATTTACAATTCTTGACTTTTCGCTTCAACAATTAATAAATCGTCCGAGCCGAACCCGACAAATCCTGAATAAATCCTTTATAAAATGTTAAATTCGCTTCTAGTCTCACTAAGTCTGTGTTCACCCTTTTGTGGGAGTCGAGTCACGTAATTCTACCTATTTGAACTAGTACAAAGTAGGCACCTATAGCTTACAATGTTCTTCGCCTAAAGGGGTTTATTTCGGCTTAGAGAACAAGGTGTATAGTCCCGATAGATGTTTATTTTATGCTGGGAGTGCGAGTTTATTATGAATTGCTTAGTTTTGTGAAGTTGGAGTTGATGGAGCGGACTGAGACTGATGGACGGAATAAACCATCGACATTTTTTTGTATTTGACATTTGTTTTGTTGCAACTATAGGAACTATTACGACCGCCAGGTCAGGCCTTGCAAGTGGAGATGGATTGGCCACACGCGGCGAAGGCGTCCCGACCCAAACAAGAGTTGGACTCGAATATTCCAGGGAAGAGAAAGCGTGACTGTCTCCGTCAAACCTTGCGTCGCACCTTGTTAGCAGAAGTGACGAACATCGGAATGATGTGAAGCTCAAGATCGTTCGTGATGGGGAACTTCTGTGGGCGCCCTCTGCCCTATCTAGGAGACATAAGACATTAAGTAAGTAATATGTATTGTTTACTTATATTTGTGATAAATAAGCACATAAATCGCATTATTGCGATATCTGTGTGCAAAAAATATCTTTAACAATAAAACAAAATACCTATAAAAAGGCTATATGTACTGAGTAATAAAAAATAAAGACTCGGTAGATAAAACGAGCCACGCATACATTTTGGTATCTAGATTTTTTTGGTAAAGAGCTGAGAGCTCGTAGACTAAAAAACTAAAAGTACGACGTGGTTGAAATGTGAGACGGCGCGTCTTCGGAAAACATAACTTACACAAACACGTCGTTTTATGAGCGATTACGTAAAGCCTTTACTTAAAATCTAGCCTTTGTTTTACGTATGAAACAATGGTGTTATACAAAATAGCAAAAAGCGGCAATCATTCGTTCATACGCATGGAATTCTATTGGAATTGAAAGGGAAATCGTTTCAAAGATAAATGTATGACAACACCAAAACACAAAAAGGAGTCGTTTCGACCAATCTCGTACTTTTTGGGGTGCATCTGTTTCTGTAACTGATCTGTTCAAGTTCCCATGTATGGAGTTAACAACCAGTCTTAACTTCGGCACCTCCATGGAGTATAAAGCCCAAATTGCGGCCAAAAAACTGAGAATCCTAAAAAGAGTGACAAACCGTAAATATTGTACAAACCGCAACTCCGATCCTGCATGGAGTATTGCAGCCACCTGTGGGATGGTTCAGCTAAATATCAACTTACATCGCTTGAATAGGTGGAACGCAGAGTTAATTTTCCTCAATAATACATGACCTGTCTAAGTCACCTAGGGAGTCTATGGTTATGTTCCAGACAGATCATGGGGAAATAGAGTCTATTATTGTCAATCTAAAAAGCGACTCTGCAACTGGAATTGACAACATACCTACACAGGTTGTAAAAAGTGCGAAGGATAGTCTGATTGGTCCACTTACACATAATATGTGTAACCTATGCTTGGATACTGGAGTTTTCCCGGATATTTTAAAGAGGGCTCTAGTCCATCCTATCCATAAGAGTGGTGACAGATACAGTGTCGGAAACTATAGACCGATATCGGTACTAACCGCTATCTCCAAAATTCTTGAAAAGCTGTTAAATTCTAGACTTACAAAATATTTACATCAGAATAATATTATTGCAAAGAACCAATTTGGTTTTATGAAAGGTAAATCAACAGAAGATGCTACTTTATTGCTTACAGAGATCATAGCCCGTAACCTTGACAGCAAAGAGAAAGTAATAGGTGTGGTCCTCGATATGTCAAAGGCATTCGACACTGTTTCTGTAGGTACCCATATTGCTCTCAAAACTGGAATCGATGGGCGTTCGTGGGGTTGCATTGGAAATGTTTCGCTCCTACCTCTCTAACAGAACTCAATGCGTTAGGATAGGCAATTACACAAGTTCGCAAGCCACTCTCTCCTTTGGTGTCCCACAAGGCAGCGTTCTTGGACCCACTCTCTTCCTGTTGTACATCAACACCTTGTGTTTGAAGACCCTACCTAATTGTAATATTATTACCTACGCTGATGACACTGCGTTGTTTGTTCATGGAAGGGACTGGAAAGAAGCTCAGTTCTTTGCAGAGCGAGCTCTTAAAGATATCATGACTTGGCTTAATGACAATCTATTGACGCTAAATGTCGATAAGACCAAATATGTAACGTTCTCGCACCGCAGTAATACCCAGCCCCCACCAGATTTCGCAGTTATCGCACATACTTGTGACATCCCAGAAAGTTGTAGCTGTCCTAAATTAACTCGTACCACCACTATAAAATATCTGGGTCTCATCATTGACAATTCTCTGAAATGGTCAGCACATATAGGTCAGTTGACAGCCCGCATTAGAAAAATAATGCCAACATTCAGAAAGCTCAGAAATTCTGCTGATAGGGAAACATTACTGTGCGTTTACTTCGCCCTTGCCCAAAGTTTACTGCAGTACTGCATTGTTGTTTGGGGCGGAATCGGCAAGACTGTCTTACTTCCCTTAGAGCGTGCACTGAAAGCTGTTTTGAAGGTCATGCTTGGTCGACCCCGTAGGTACAGCACTACAAAAAAAAATTTGGGGTGGGTATGGGATCTACCTCCTAGCGGTCCACCCCGGGCAACGGCACCACAGGCTTGCCTGTGGTACGGCTGAACGATCCCACTTAAGCGGTGGTAGGCTCCGCAAGGGGCCGCCTGGCTCGCGACCACCATCCCACCGGAATCCGGCGCCAAGCAGCTTGCTGTGTTCCGTCGGTGTGTGGGACTGCCAGTGCCTTTGGGGGAGAAGGAGGATGTTAGTTGCGCTGTTCAGAACCGGTCTTGGTCACTGGGCAAAACTGGCCGGGTAACTCATTTTGGAGGGTAGCGGGATCCGAAGCACGGTGCCAGCCGTTGGCCGACCGCAGTCAGTAGGGGGCCCAAGTAGCACGCCAGCCACGTGCCAAAGGCTGCCCCGCCAACTCGCGAAAAATCCCGGTATGCTCCACCGTGCCAGCTGGCGACTGGAAGGGAGGACCCGGTGGCCATATCCGGGGGGGTTCGGGCGTCCCCGCAGTCTCCAAATGAGTTCCCCATAGGTTGGGTTAGCTCCAGTGTTCCACTTGGTTCACTGAGCAGCGCCTCGACGGTTCGACTTCTTCCCCAAAAAAACTCTAACACAAAATGAGCAACAAAAAGAAGAATAAGGTGAAACAACGGCTGCACTTCCTCCCACTAAAATTGCACCTCACTAACATCAGGGGGCTGCACTCTAATCTCGATCCGGTCCACCACCACCTCGAGACCGAGAAGCCGCACCTGTTTTTCCTAACGGAGACGAAGATAACAACCCCGTCGGACGTGGCGTACCTCAACTACCCGGGTTACTCTCTTGAACACAAGTTCAAGAAGCAAGCTGGGGTCTGTGTGTACGTCCGCGATGACATTTGTTGTCGTCGTCTCCGTTGCTTTGAGAGATCGGGCTTTTCTGCCATATGGCTACTTGTGGACACTGGCGTGGAGAAGTCTCTCTACATCGGCGTCTACCGATCGCACTCCGGTGACCAGGAGACGACAGCGCTTTTTAATTGCCTCGTAGAATCGGCTGAAATAGCCCAGCAACGGTACCCAACAGCGAAGCTTAATTTTCTTGGGGACTTTAACGCCCATCATAAAGAGTGGTTGTACCCATACCGGAAAACTGACCATGCCGGGTTGGAGGCGCGCAAGTTTTCTCTTTCGCTAGATCTAACCCAGCTGGTGAATGTGGCAACGCGGGTACCGGACGTTGACGGCCATACACCCAATTGCCTAGATCTTCTCCTGACAACTGATCCGGACAGTCATTCGGTGTCGGTCTCAGCCCCGCTGGGAACGTCTGACCACTGTCTAGTGAAATCCGTTTCGACTTGCTCTCCTCCAGATGAGAGCCCTAGAGGCACGAGGCGAGTATGGCGATACGAGTCCGCAGACTGGGACGAGATGCGGCACTTTTTTGCGTCTTATCCTTGGCGGTATGTGTGTTTCTCCTCGGGTGACCCCTCGAGCTGTGCGGACGCGGTTGCGGATGTGATTCGGCAGGGAATGGAATATTTCATTCCATTCTCCGACATTCCGCTCGGTCCCAAATCCCGACCTTGGTATAATGCTGAATGCACCCTCGCTGAGGCCCGAAAAGAGTTTGCCTACCAAGCCTGGGTCGGGGCCCGCGACCGCAAAGTTAGAGCGCGTAGGGTTCGCGCGAAAAAAAGAGCCTTTAATTCTGCCGCCAAGTTCTGCAAGCGGGTTCTGCGTCGGGCACGTTTTGACCATATTGGACGTATTGGGGCCAAGCTGGCATCGCACCCTCCGGGTAGTAAACAGTTTTGGTCCCTGTCTAAAGCGGTCGAAACGAATTTCTGTCGGCCCAACTCACCTCCGATGCTGAAACCTGATGGGTCGCTGGCTCACTCTGCGAGAGACAAAGCAAATTTATTTGCATCTCTTTTTGCTGGCAATTCACGTCTGGACGCTGGCTCCAAGCAACCACCTACTGTACCTCACTGTGACTCTTCCATGCCGGAGATCGCTGTGCACGCTAAAGAGGTCCGGAGAGTATTGTGCAGTCTAGACGTGAACAAAGCCAGCGGGCCTGACGGCATCCCAGCGAGAGTGCTGAGGCAGTGTGCGCCAGAACTGTCTCCTGTGTTGACTCGTTTGTTCCGCCTCTCTCTTGTAAAAAGAACGGTACCGAAATCCTGGAAGCTTGCAAATATGCAACCAGTGCCCAAAAAAGGCAACCGTGCAGACCCTGCCAATTACCGTCCGATCGCCATTACCTCCATTTTGTCCAAAGTTATGGAAAGGGTACTGAACAGTAAGTTGCTGACCTACCTTGAAGACAACAATCTCCTCAGTGACCGTCAATATGGCTTTCGCCGGGGACGGTCAACTGGCGATCTTCTTGTGTATGTCACGCACTGCTGGGGCGAAGCCATCGAGAGACACGGCGAAGCACTTGCTGTTTCGCTTGATATCTCGAAGGCCTTTGATAGGGTCTGGCACGCGAGTCTACTCAGTAAGCTTCCTGCTTATGGCATCCCCGCTGGTTTTTGTAGCTGGATATCAGACTTCCTCAATGAACGGTCGATCCGAGTGGTCATTGACGGCTGCTCCTCTGACTTCATGGCTATTGATGCCGGAGTACCTCAGGGGTCTGTTCTCTCAGCAACTCTTTTCCTGCTACACATCAATGACCTACTTCAGCCTGGTATTATTGGGTACGCAGATGACAGTACTGTTGCAGAGAGATACTTGTCCAGCGCAAGAACCAGCGTGGATGAAGTTCGTTCCTTGAGAGAGGCTATGGCGGAAAGGACAGATTTGACCTTAAGCCTTGTCTCCCAGTGGGGTGATGACAATCTGGTCTCCTTTAACGCCACCAAAACACAGGCGTGTCTTTTTACCGCAAAAAGGAGTATCTTCGATCAAACTCCTACTTTTCGGGGTGCGTCTGTTCCTGTGACTGATCGGCTCGAGCTCCTGGGCATGGAGTTGACATCCAGCCTCAACTTCGGCGCCTCCATTGAGTACAAAGCTCAAATTGCGGCCAAAAAGCTGGGCATCCTAAATAGAGTGAAGCGATACTTTACGCCTGGACAGCTTTTAACCCTTTACAAAGCGCAAGTCCGATCCTGCATGGAGTATTGCAGCCACCTTTGGGATGGCTCAGCTAAGTATCAGCTTGCCGCGCTTGACTCGGTGGAACGCAGAGCCAAGAGGCTCATTGGCGACGTTGAGCTGGCGGATGCCAAGCTACACAGCTTGGCTCATCGCCGCAAGGTTGCCTGCTTGTCGGTCTTTTACAGACTGTACTTCGGTGAGTGTGCTCAAGAACTCCACGACCTCATCCCACCAGCCCCCTTCTACCATCGGACATCTAGACGCACTGCAAGTTACCATCCTTACCTTGTTGCTATTCCACCAATACGCACCAAGCGCTTCCAAACATCCTTCATAATGCGCACAGCGAATGAGTGGAACTCACTACCTGCGTCTGTGTTTCCGAACGCATTCAACCCGAATCTCTTCAAAGTTAGAGTGAACAGGCTTCTTTTGGGTAAGCTCGCTCCATCGTCGACTCTGTCTCTGTCACCTTTGACTTAGACTAGAGTCAAGAGCAAACCCATCACAAATAAAAAAAAAAAAAAAAAAAAAAACTTCTTAATACCGAATGTTCAGTGCTGGCTGTGAGACGGCTTTTTATAATGTGTACCATACTCCGTAAACACAAAAGCATAGAGTATAAACCGATGCAAAAACGCGATAAATCTAGAGTTTACGAATCGACACCCCATAGAACAACCCTTGCAACGCACCAGTATTATGTTATAAGTAACCAATTATATAACAAAGTTTCTTATTTTCATTTAAAAAAAATAGAGATACAAATTATATACTTTTTTTTTTGTTTTTTGTCTTAAACAGTGATTTTGTAATATTTAAGTACACTGGGAGGAAGGCGATGTCGACTGTGACACAGTTTATACTAGTACAGCCGTCACCGTAATCTCATAAGCATGTTCATTATTAGATACCTACTCACTTTTTTGTCAGTGGTCAACTTAGATTAAGAGAAAATTGTTAATTTGAATGTTACAAATAAATTATTTATTATTATTTATTAATTGGCGACGTTAAACTGGCAAGCTTCACAGCTTGGCTCATTGCCGCAAGGTTGCCTTCTTCGGTGATTGTGCACAAGGAATCTCTTCAAATTTAGAGAGAACAGGCTTCTTCTGGGTTAGCTCACTCCATCGTTGACTTTGTCTTCATCTCTGACCTAGACCAGAGTCAAGAGCAACCCAACTCAAAAAAAAAGCACTATCTCACCTGATGGAAAGCGATGATGTGGTTGATGATGGAGCACACTTGCCTAGAAGTAACCTCACTCCTTCATCAACATCAAACCCGTTTCATCCTCTGATGATCGTTGGTCTCTTTTCACTGCTCACTTACTTCTTTTTTGACCTAACTCTTCATTTTAAAGGTAATCTAACCTCTTAATTTATTTGTTATTTTCTGCATCACTTGTGAATAATGTCTGGCTGACCTTTTGATCAAAAACACATAAGCCATCGATACATTGTTTGAATTTCCGCATTCAAACACCCATATCAGAATATTCTGACACGTTTTGTGATATATCGACTGACCAAAATGGTAAAAAGGAAGTTCACTGTCGTATTATTGATTTAACCTCAAATAATTTAATATCGAGCATTTTCAATTCTGCCAGGATGCCAGTTTTTAGTACTTAAAATTATTTATTATAAGTGAGACGTGGTCGCTTACAATGGGCCTTATCAGGAAGCTTACAGTAACTCAAAGGGCAATGGAGAGGGCTATGCTCGGAGTTTCCTTGCGTGATCGAATCAGAAATGTAGAGATCCGCAAGAGAACCAGGGTTACCGACATAGCCCGAAGAATTGCCAAACTTAAGTGGTAGTGGGCAGGGCACATTGCTCGCAGAACGGATGGCCGATGGGGCCGAAAAGTTCTGGAATGGCGACCGCAAACCGGAAGACGATACGTTGGAAGGCCTCCCACTAGGTAGACCGATGACCTGGTTAAGGTTGCGGGAAGGCGCTGGATGCGAGACGCACGGGATCGTCAATGTGGCGACGCCTGGGGGAGGCCTATGTCCAGCAGTGGACGTCTTTCGGCTGAAATGATGATGATGATTATAAGTGATATTGTGGGAAATAATTTGGTTTGTGTTAGGTGTCCATTACTGCCTAAGGCCCAGTACCTGGAGCAAACATTATCGCAAAAGAAATGTGATAAATTGTCAAAGCCGCGTTAGTTTCTGTAATTGGTTGAATTAATTTCAACTCAAAGCCGTTTATGTTTAATTTGTGACGCATCGATTAAAAATTCTGGAAGCTGGGGGCGAATTATCAAATCTTACATACTACTCGTAATAATTCATTAATAAAATAGGTTGTAACAAAAACATACAAATAAAAAGATTTGTATGACTGCGCAACTCATCTATATTTGCGATAGTACTGTAATGATAAAGACTCGATTGATCGTTATTGAAGAAACGTCTAAGTTATATGAATAGCTTAAAACTTTATACATACAGTGAAAAGTTTTTAAAATAAGAACCAACTTTAATGATTTCAGAAGACAAATCTAGCCTGAAAGATTGAAATAATAAGTAACATGATTGAAGTTCACTGTATTCTTGTATCCACAAAGCTGAAAGTTTTCCTAAACTCTATTCATTTTTTTTCTGTTTAGTTTACTTTTAGAATTCTATGAATCATGAATTTCCGCAAAATTTGTGGCTCCACCATGTTGTATTTAAAATTCGCAAAATTCGGAATAGGAATGGCTTCTTTTTTGATGTTTCTTAGAACAGGTTTAATTGATTCTAATTAAAAAAACAAGAGCTGTAGTGGGACATTCGATCGGCTCTACACGACTTCGTTTCATGTACTACTCGTAAATAACAGGCACAATGAAACAAAAAAAAAACACAAAACGAATATTGTAAATAAACGAGAATATCTTTTCAAAATACACTGACCAAATCTAAAAAAACTGATCTTAAGGTTGCCCTAGTCGATCACTCTGCCATACAAACGTAGTCTAGCGACTACTCCACTGTTTGACGGTGTACGTTCAAAATAAAAAAATACATCAATTTGTCTCATCATTATCAAGCCTTGTATGGCAACAAAAAAGTAAAAAAATATATATTTAAAAATTATGAGCGTCGAAAGTACTAATTTTAATGCATATTTGGGCGCAAATAAATACCATAAGAAGAAGGAAAATTAAAAAAACAGTCACCATATAGGGATAGGTTAGTCATTCAACAATGCAAATAATTTTATTTTAAGCAGACACATTTAGTCGTTTTTCATGATATCCATACACATCAAAGGTCCGTTTATAAAATTTCGCGCCCTCGTTTTCGTCCTAAATCATCATCCATTTCGCTACAAATTTTCAAAAGTGTGTATTCATACGCGAACTAGCTTCTTACTGCTCATCACAGCATCTATCTCTTTCGCACGTGTTGTCGGTTTTTCTAGCATGCATTTTAACCCCGCGCACAAAATAGTTCGTGCCGTCGACTAGGGCATCCTTGAAATATCAAATAGAGAACAAACACGTCGTGACCTATCGAAGTCTCTTTCGAGAGTTATTAACTACATCACATCACATCACATCATCAGCCTATTAATGTTCCCACTGCTGGGACACAGGCCTCCTCTCTCTGTGAGAGGGAATGGGCCGTAATCCACCACGCGGGCCCAGTGCGGGTTGGTGGATGTCACATGTCTTCGAATTTTTGGTTCTAGGACATTCCGGTTTCCTCACGATGTTTTCCTTCACCGTTTTGAGAGCAGTGGTGATGAAATAATTTACACAAAGTAAAGTGCCTACCTGGGCTCGAACCCACGACCTACAACTTGTAAGTCACGGCTGATACCACTGGGCCACTAGTGCTCTCATTAACTACATAGTTTACTTTATTTCCAAACTAGTAAAGTTAAGTTATATTTCATTTCTGTATAACCTTGTAGATCGTCATCGAAGCTCAACAAAAGCTACACTGTACAAAGTGTAGCTTTTGTTGAGCTACAAAACTGCAAGTTAATATCTCTCAATGGGACCACGCACTAATATATTTTTCGGCCCAGCTCTTGGTAAATAACAATAATTTTAAAAATAATTTATTTTTGCAAAAAATGAAGAAATACATAGTTTCATGTTACATTACTACGAGTATAATATTTTGGCATATTTCTGCTCAATATTGTGAATATTGGCCCCGATGCTAGGAAAATCCTGTGTTATTGGGGCCAACCATTCGTTTATATAGGTAGGCACATTGTGTCAAATCTTGCAACTGAATTTCAAAATAATTATCCTAAACCTTTCAGGCAACTAAGGCCCTTAGATAAAATACACAAATTAAACATACAAAAATAAACTAATACATAATCTTAACAAAAATAACACGAATCTATTTAATACGTTGGGTCGGCGACGTATTGCGATGTGTCGTGGTATCATGTAGCTTTCTGCCGAAACGCCGATACAACGTCATAATTCTTCCTTCGTAAAGGTCTCCAGACGATGAGTTGGAACCCGCTCCACAAAAAAATAATAATGTTGTGATGCGACTCCAACTGCTGGACTCTCAGGGAGATTATTTAGTCTTGATCTTTATATACTCCACGGCCTATTGTATCTTTGTGGAGTGATGCAGACACGATACGTACAGCTGCGTCGACGGAATAGCGGGACTCAGCAACATGTTCAGCCCTGTCAGTGCGGTACCGCACTGATTGCGACAAGCTGGCATCTTCTTCTTCACCACTCGAATGAAACCTTCCTCATCGGTCTGTCGTGGTATTGTTACCGTCAACAACGAGTTTCGAACTTGATCAGAGGGCCCCTGGGAACCCTTTGCTTGCTTGGGTTGCCGCTGATCTTTAGCAGGAGCAGCAATAACGACAGCCGAATAAGCACTTCCCGGTGTTGAGGTGTTATTATTCGTCGGGGCCCCAACGATGGGAGACGCGTGGAGAGTGGAGCGCGCTTGTACATACAAAGAAAGAAAATAAAGAAAAATACCGTGTGTGACCCGCACAGGAGACACGAGAAATAAGCAAAAAACATCGCTTGCATTGACGGCGGCCGGCGACGGGTTAACTTTTGCTGACAGGAAACTTAGGTGCGATGCATTGAATCTGACGTGACGTGTGTTGATGTTGTTAGCTGGCTCGTGTATAGTCCTCGCCAAACTTCTTGGCCACCCTGAAGTTGGCTTTCCGATGCGCAAAGCACGGCGCGGTGCTGTTTTTGTATGAGATTTACTACTGTGCAGCCATTGTAGCCAACTTCAGGGCGTATAAGAAATTTGGCGAGAACTATTACCTGCATACCGTGTTGCGTAATGTACGATTTCCACCACTCGGGCGACGCAGGAGTGCAGTGCAACGCAGAGCGTCGCAGCGGATGCGCGAGCTCGCGTCAGTAGCCGACAGCGTCCGATCGACGGCTACAATATACTGGAACACGGGCGCAAGCGCGTGGTGCTCGCGTATCCGCTAGCATGGTCTCAGCGACTAGTGATAAATTCGTGTCGCAGGCAGTTTTTTAAATAAACAGATAAACTTTTCATCTGTATCCATATTCATTTTGCACGAAAATCAATAAATAAATTATGTCAGTCTACAGTTCAAAGCACAGCTTGAATGATTCAACCATATATTTAGATTTTTTTTTGCTACGCAAAAAGATACACAAAGCGTGCGAGCGAGAAATCCTAATCATGTACTAACCGCCCAAGAGAAAAAGAGAGAGTGAATGAAGTACCAATATGTCATTTTTTTCGCGAGTAAGAATTCATAGCGTCCCATCTGTTTTACGCCGCGGTGAATTTCTTGCATTTAAATCATAATCTTTAGATTTAAATTGATAATATTAATTATACAATTATGGTGGCTTGTTCTGTGAGTGGATGTGACGCAACAAATACACGTTTCATAGGTAAATACAATTTTGTCCTGGGATTGTTTTGAACCATATTTTGACGAATTTCTGCTAGTAATCGGCTCAGAAAAAGATTCTTACAATAGTATATTGATTTCTATTGTTGTATATAAGTATATTTCGTATATATAAACAAAATTTGCGAAAATATTATGTAAAAGAGTAAATTGTTTGTTTACGTTAGGGCTTGACAAAGCGGTGTACTTATGTAGTCAAGTTTTGTTAAAATAGATTGAAGTTACGATAAAGAAGATGTTTTTATCTAAACTGTACTTTAAGTTGCATGTTTATTAAATTATCCTTCATTTAAAAAAAAAAAACTGAGAGTTTTGATGTTTTGTTACTTTGAGTAGGTTTAGGAATGTCATTATATTCACTTGATCTAACCAAGATTTTGTCTGGAATTTAAAAAAGACTGTGACCTCTGAGTTTGTTTCGGCCTTTCTTCTCGGAGTAGTCAGATAGGAAACGCCGACCTCATCTAGTTTTATAAAATATGATCGACATGTAAAAGTGTTTGTACAAACCAACTTAAATATGTAGGCCATACAAATATTTGTTCCGTGCGGGAATCGAACTCGCGACACGCAGCGCAGCAGCCGATCGCTCAACCGCTACGCCAACCGTGTCGTCAATTTCAAATACCTGTCGCTGCGGTATTTTGTTATTAGTATTTCAAATACTTTTGGATTCAAAATACATTTAGCGATTTTATTAAAAGATGCGTTCTGCAGAAAATAGCTCTTGATAGCTTTCATAAGCAAATTGGCGACCGCGTACGTCAAATTGTCAAGTACCTTGTAAATTGTAATTTTCATTTCAAACGGTTATTTGCACCTAACTTCTGTGTATTGATTAAGTTTATTAGTACGAATGTCACGATGGATGACCGACTGTATTTTGTTATTTGTATTTTAAATAAAAATAGTTTAAATACTGTATTTTATATTTTAAATACACGACTTAAAAATATTTCGTATTTTAAATACATCATCATCATCTGACTGTCAAAGATCTTCAAATGACAGCCGGGACCAACGGCTTAACGTGCTTTCCGAGGCACGGAGGAAACTCGGTATGTTGAAATGGTCACACATCCCCGGACCGACCTCGTCAAGCGTTGCTTAACCTTGATGATCGACCCGTGCGGCTGTTATTATTTAGCCACGAAATATATTTTAAATATATGTGAGATATTATTTATAATTTGTATTTTAATTAAAGCAAAGCATGGTTTTTGCCCAACTCTTATTAAAGTTCAATATAACCAACAACCCTTTAATCGTGTTTCTTATGGTGTTCACCAAGTATCGATATCGATACTGAACATGGACTTTTTAGTAACACTTTTTTAACTAACACATGGACAAATTCCCTAACACATAGATTTTATTTTTTTGGTTTCGCTTTTCATCTGACTCTGTGTATCTTGTACTTACTATATCTATGGATTCAACTTGCCGGCCGGTGACAACACAGGAACGCGCGTGGCGGTTGCCGAGCGGAGCCGACGGGATGCGACGACAGCCGAGCGCCGCCGTCGTAGTTCTAAGCAGTATAAATGCCATGCAAACATGAAACTTAACTATTGTATAGAATGAAATGCGCTCCGGCGTGGCCCGGTTGGTGGAAATCGTACTTTAATCTGCCACTCGGTACGTAGATCACTGATGGTGAATTGCGATGTTTCCAACTTGAGCTCCTTAAATTCTGTGTTGAGCTGCTCGGTTATTGACAAATGCGTGCACTGACTGGAAAGGTCCACTCAATCGGGCTGGTTCTTTGCTCAAAAGACCATTTCAGACATGGTCTTCACATGATTTAACCAAGATTTTTGTTTTGTCTGGAATTTAAAAGAGACTGTGACCTCTGAGTTTGTTTCGGCCTTTCTTCTCAGAGTAGTCAGATAGGAAACGCCGACCTCATCTAGTTTTAAAAATATGATCGACATGTAAAAGTGTTTGTACAAACCAACTTACAGAAATAAAATCATTTATTAACTTGTTGTGATGTCCCACAACAGCCTGGTGACATCCGACATGGTCGATTGTGACGAGGGGGAGCTTGCGCAAATCCTTCGCCACTAAAGTCGGCACATCATCCGGGTTGGTATTCTACAACACTTTAATAATGTCTTAGAGACTCCTCTCTCCTTTTTCATCCCTGTGACGGGACGTTATTCGGTCGAGCCATATAAAATATGTAGTGATTCATACAGCAGGGTAACAGTCCTGCGTATATCCTCTTCACTGAAGTTTGAACGTGCAGATCTGTATCACCCTGACTTCGTCAATAACATCCAGCTGGTACTGCAGGAATGCCATTAACTCGTTCGCCACAATTTCTTCCAAACGCATGGTGGCATCGGCATTGGCGCACTCGGCGCAAATTAAATAATTTTCGCTTTCGATGACAGAATGTCATTTATCTAGGGCCGTAGGTGTAGCTAAGGTTTATCTAAGTGTTGTTGATACTATTGACATCAGGCTGACACTGTTAATGTCTTTATATAGAGCAATTAGCAGCATGACATTTGACGCTTAGTGTTAGATACCAATTAGTTGATTTTCGAAATGGATTTCCATTTAGTATTTAGTCTTAGGTTCGATAAACGAAGAATAATTGATAGGATCTTAGTTCTAGCATGATTAGAATAATATTTAGTGTATTCTTCATGAGTAACAGCCAAGATAACACGATTATCTGTATATATGATAGGTGTATATAGATTAAAAGCGCAGACAAATCAAGTTATTATACTTAATGGCGTACTAAATAACTAGCTTTTCCTGCGACTTGGTTTCATCTGTAGTTAATTTTTTACCTCTTGTAATTATTTAATCTGTACTGACCAACGTCTAGAATTAAATAAGTTAATCGTTAAATTACGTTATATAGGCAGAGTTTTCCAAGTGGGCGTGGATGACCAAATCAGACACTCATAGTGTCTGATTTGGTCATCCACGCCAGAATAGCTTAAAATACTAGGAGACACGGGGCCGATTTTAATGAAAACTAAAATTGCACCATTGGATATTTCTCTCTCCTGTGTATAGACAACCAGAATTGATTGACAAAATCTATATTAACGCGAGTGAAGCCGCGGGAAACAGCTACTAGTAAATAAAAAATTTATGATTTACATCAAATTAAAGAAGCATAATATTTTTTATGTTTAAGGGTTTGTCTGTTTTATTTTTGTTTCCAAAGTTTAATACTTGTCTTAATAATAATTAACATTAAATAAAAAAAAAAACATAATATACTGTCTAAAATGGTTAAAAATAAAAATAAATTACAAAGGTCCGTCTGTTACAATGGTTACATTAAAATATGTTTCATTGATAGGATTCTAAAATAGCGACTAGTGGACGACACAGCTAAGCTTTGGCTATAAAATTTTCCTAAAAAAGTAATCCGCCGGTACGCTCGAGATCTAAAGTGCAAATTACGTCGTAATATACACTTACATTCCTGAATCTCGGTGGTCGGTGCGCTTATAATAGTAGTTTATGATACTGTTGCATAATAAGGGGTATTAAAACATGAGTGTGAGTTTAATAGTATTCACACGAATGTTTTAATACCTAGTTATGTGCAGTTTCATCACTACTTTATCTACACTCAAACATTTTGGGATTGAACCTACTTAATCTTTTTTTTGCATTTTCTATGTCATAAAGTCGTGATAAATACCTACATCATATAATAATCTCGACTTTGCTGGTAAGAGATTATAAGTAATTTCCTTCGCCGTATTTAAAATATTTGGCGGCGTCAATTTTTCTTCACATTCACTAATATCAGACATTTTAAGCAAGAATTTAAAAAAGTCATAAAATTCAGTACAGCGAAACCTGCAAAACGTATGAATGGCGCCAAAACCCAGCACATCACCGCATTATCCGCGCATGCGCTAAGGCTTAGCACACGCACTGCGATATTTATTCGCGCGAATTTTTCCGCCCATTCTGCGACCTAGGGAGTTGTATGAAGCTGCTCGCATTGCGGTAAAAAAATCGTGCGGCAATAATACCGCATAAAATCCCTGTTTTGCAACAGAATCCACCGCACCGCAGAGCGAATTTAATTCGCGCGAATATTTTGAGCTCTATGAACAGGTGGAAAAAGACAAAAGTTCGCGCAAATAAAAATCGCAGTGCGTAATAAGCCTAAAGCGGGCATTGTCACAGACAAGTTAAAATTGGAATCATTTTTTATTTATTAGGTTCTATAAAAATGGCATTTCAAAAAAATTAAATAATTAATTTTTAATTATAATTTTATAATTTATTTCTTTATTTTCTCATATTCACAAACACAGTACAAAGTCATTGTAACACTTAATAGAGACTGGTGTCTGCTGTAGGTAAAACCTGTATTACAGATAACCAGGCTTACCCTCCATCGGACAACTCACTTATGACTACTGACTGTATTAAAATAACATACAGTTCGTACATAATAAAACATAAAACAAAAGTGAAACAAAATAGAAAATTAAAACTAAAACAATTGTGGTGACAAAAGTGGCTTTATATGGATTTGGGGGATGAGTTCTTGTGGATGTGTGCGAGTGTGAGTGAAAGAGTGTGTGTGTGAGTGAGAGTGTGGGTGATGGTGTGATGGACACGTGTTAAATTTATTATCGTTCCATGTTATGTTAACGCTATACTAATGGTTTCAACAAACGTTCGGTTCCATTGTAATCAATGCCTTGTAGCCACGAGCAAACTTTTTCCTTGCATTCTGTTCTAGAAAGAGGATAAATTAAAAGCTGCTTGTTTATTTTATTATATAAATATGGACCCAGGAAACCGTAGAAGTTACGTGCCAGACTCAATTTATATGAATTTGTCGTGCAGACATCAGCAGATCTCCTCTTGCCTGAGTTTGTTTTGGGGTCGTAAGACAGTTCCGAGTGCTTCTTAATTACTGTCAGGAGAATAAAAAGCTGTCTAACGGTCAGTACCTTACAGCGCTGATACAGATCCCTTGTAGGGTATCGTATGGGTAGGAAAGAACTAACTTTTAATATGGCTCTTTCGGCTCTCTCCAATTTCAGAAGGTAAGTTTTAGGTGCTCCACCCCAAGAAGTTATACAATAAGTCAGTAAAGATTGACACAATGCAAGATAAACAGATTTAATTAAGGAAGTGTCAGCAATGTGACGAAGAGATTTAAATATATAAATAAGATTTCGAATTCTAGGAACTAAGGCTTCAATGTGGGGTTGGAAATTTAGTTGGCTATCTATTACAACACCCAAATATTTAATAGTGCTAGTTTTTGACAAACGCGGACATTTACATGAATTGTTGTATGGCAGGTTGCAACTGTGTGAGATAATGGGAAGGTTTGGTAGGTCTTGTTTTCTGAGTGTATAGGTCATGTACTTAGTCTTGTCAACATTTAAGGTGAGGATGTTGTCATTAAGCCACTTAGACACTTGGTTGAACCCATTTTGAGCATGTTTATAAACATCTTCCCACGTGTCTCCGTAAAAAAGTAATGCAGTATCATCGGCGAAAGTAATTATTTTCCCATTGGTTAAGTCTGTGTTACACAGGTTGTTGATGTAAACTAAAAACAAGGTCGGGCCAAGGATACTGCCTTGTGGGACGCCATATTTAATCGGCAGTTCATCACTGGTCCAAACATCCACTCCAACAACCTGCGTTCTACCCTTTAGGTAACTCTCAAACAAATCCAGTGGCAAACCTCTCATTCCCAAGTGTTCCAGCTTATTGATCAAGATGGGGACAGACACTGTGTCAAATGCTTTGGCTAAATCTAGAAAGATGGCCAGGATCTTTTTCTTACTATCAAGCTTAGATATTATAAATTCCGTTAGTTGATGAACAGCATCTGACGTTGATTTATGAGCGCGGAAACTAAATTGGGATGGAGACAATAGCTGATTTGTTTCCAGAAACTTAACAAGTCTGCTGTTCATTAGGCGCTCCAATATTTTAGACAGTGTTGGAAGGATGGAAATAGGTCTATAATTATTGACACAGCATCTATCACCACTCTTGAAAACCGGGACTATTCCAGACTTTTTAAAAGCAGACGGGAAAACACCCGTTTTAAATGATAGATTACATATAAAAGTTAGGGGAGGAACAATGACGTCAGTGAATTGTTTCAAGAAACTTCCTGAGATTTTATCAACCCCCACTGCACAATCATTCTTGAGGTTACATACTAATGATTTTATTTCAAACTCGTCTGTAGGCAGAAGTACCATTGAATAAACGAAAGCATTCGTTGCGTGAGATGAACAAGTGTTGCATGGTGTATTAGTTTTGATTTTTTCAGCCAACGATTTTCCAACTCCCGCAAAGAACGAGTTTATATCATTGACTGAAGCTGACGGATTGTTGGGGCAAAGTAATTGTCTTGGTTTGTCTTTTTTCTTTGCGGTATACGTAATGTTTTTAATGGTTTCCCACAACTTCTTGTTGTTATTTCCGGCTTTTCTAATCATATCTTTTTCATAGTCAAACTTAGCTTTCTTTAAAATATTATTACAAAAATTTCTGTACCTTCGATATGTGTATTTAATAATTTCATTTCCAGAGTTTTTCTTTGATTTAATATAAAGTTTGTCGCGGTTTCGCATACACTTTAAAAGTCCCTTAGTTATCCAGGGCTTAAAGATTCTTTTGCGTACAGAGCTTTTAATGGTGTGTGTGTTATTTTCTATGGCATTAGACAGAGACCCTATGAAAAAATCTGCTGCTTCGTTAACATCAGTCATGTTATATAAAGGACTAAAATCTATATTTTGCATGCTTGTGTTCAATCCTTCGGAATCGATACGACGGTATGTTTTTTTAATTGATTGTTTAGATTTAGTGTCCATGAAAAGTATGACGGTATCATGATCAGTAATAGATGTCTGTGCCACGTAACAATGAGCAGTGAGTCTTGTTTTCAATATAATATGATCCAAACATGTACGACTGTGTGTAGGGATTGTGTGAGCTGGCAGCAAGCCGTGAAACGCAATCATATCAAGATAAGGGGAGGATCTTAGGTCTTGGGTACCGCACGCAATATCAATAAATAATTGATGGAATCTCCTTAGTGATTAACTTCTTGGATTTGTCCTGTTTCGTAATAGAAAAAAAGTTATTTTATGATGCAGTTGTTTGAAAATCGAAGGAAAATGTTGCACTATTATTGTTTTTTTTTTTATTTTACCTATCCACGAATATAAAGTACGTGTTTATGCAATATTTTTTGAATTCATATTTGGAACATTACGTTGTGAGTGTAGATAAAGTCAATAATGATGTTGCAATTGAAACAGTTTCGTCTATTATTTGTATTATATATTTTTTACATTATTTCATTGAATGTTTATACCATTACAATTTCATTTATTTATTATGTTTACACTTTTTTACATTTTTAAATATTATTGTATAAAAATAAAATAAAATAAAAAAACATTTAAAAATACAAAAATAGTAGCCCACCGGTATCGGGAACAGGGTCCAAGCTACGGGTGGTTCAGAGCTCCTGAGAGAGTAACCTCTTAACAATACGCGCCGTGTCCAGAAGTACCGCTTTCTGGATCAAGCCCTTGATCCAGCTGCCCAACGAGAGCCTCCTCAGATGCTCGTCGAGGCTCTTGGCTATTACGCCATTGGCCGTCACGACTACACACAATGCAAGATGACTCCTGTATTCACATCCCACATGTCGACAACCTCGCGAGCCAGATCAAGATACTTGCTTTTCTTATCTCTCTCAGCCTTTACGAGGTTACAATTATTTTTAAAAGGTTAAATCGGTATAAAAATTGGTTTTCATTTGACATACTAAACGCCTGTTTTGGATCAATGTACGCTGAACTATAAATGAATCAGCATCTTTTATTTCGCCGGTAACATACAATTTTTGTTATTACTGGTTTATTGCCCGGGGACAGCGCTCTTAAAACTAACCACTAACTAATATTAGACGACATTGTCATGGTTCACGTAGTGGTTGAGTGATCGGCTGCTGCGCTGCGTGTTGCGGGTTCGATACCCGCATGGAACAAATATTTGTATGACCTTTAGATAGTTGTGCCGGATCTGGGTGTCTTGTGTATAGTTCCCGCCAAACTTCTTGGCCGCCCTGAAGTTGGCTACAATGGTTGCGCAGTAGTAAAAACAGCACCTTTTCTTGTCTTGCGCATCGGAAAGCCAACTTTCGGGCAGCCAGAAATTTGGCGAGAATTATATGTTGAGGTGAGTTTAAATGTTTGTTAATGCAATACAGGAAGAAATTCCTAGTGGAGGCAAAGTATAAAAAAATATAAACATGAAAGTTAGTGAGGATGGATAGATGGATGTTTGTTACTCTTTCACGCAAAAACTACTGAACGGATTTTTATGAACAGCTTATACATCAGAATTACACATAGACTTTAATTTATAAAGATATTGGGAGAAGTACATATACCACGCGGTTGGCAGCCAGTACATTATAAATGACCAAGAACTTTATTTTCAAAACTAATGCCTGTTTGCGATTTGTTATATTCTGTGCTTTGTTAATACTACACTCATATTCAATTATAGGAATTATATACCTATGTATCTATGTCTATCTCCTCTCGTTCAATCTATCCAAAGGTTGTCTGCAAGAGATTGCCATGTGCGATAAGACCGCCCATTGTACGCTTAACTTTATAAATGTGTACAATAAGGTATATAATAAAGTAAATAAATAAATAATTTCGTTTTATAACTAGGATAGTTTTAACAATATGTGGTCACGGCAATGGACGTTTATAACGATCGTGTTTCGTTTCGTTACATTTTAATTATTCAACCGCGAACAAGAGAAACCTTTATAAATTAGTTGTTCAGTAAACAAACTCAATTGGGATTTCATAATTATAGAATGAAGTGTTCAGTGAAATGACCTCGATTTTACCGTTGATTAGTGTGGTCAAATTAATTTACATACATAGAGAAAAGGCAAGGCAGATTGATTAATTCTGCCTAGCCTATCCCAACTATGTTGGAATCAGTTTTCAGTCAGATAGTGGTCGCAAACGCAAGCCAATCTTACTATAATCTATATATTATATAATAATTATATAAAAGCGAAAAGTCACTCATTCACCTATCACGAAATATCGAAAACCACTTGAAGTCTTAAGATGAAATTTGGCAGGTAGATTTCTCAAGTGACGTAAGTGCGCGCTAAGAAAGGATTTTTGGAAATTCCATCCTTAAGGTAATTCCAACCTAGTCGAAACTTCTTCCATACAAACGTAGTCTAGGCATTATTCCACTGTGCGACGATGTACGTTCAAAATAAAAAGTGATATCAATTTGCCTCATCATTATCTAGCCCTGTATGGAAGCAAAAAAGTAAAAAAATAAAATATTTTGAATGTTATGAGCGTCGAAAGTTCCACATTTCGACACTAATTTTAGCGCATTTTTGGGCGCAAATAAATACCATAAGAAGACGGAAAATTGCAAAACGGCCTCCATACAGGGATAGATTAGTAGTTCAACAATGCAAATAATTTTATTTTGAACAGATAGATTCAGTAGTTTTTTCATGATATCTAGACTGCCAAAGGACTGTTTATAAAATTTCGTGCGCTCGGTTTCGTCCTAAATCATTATCCATTTCGCTACAAATTTGAAAAAATGTGTATTCGTACGCGAATTAGCTTCCTACTGTTCATCACAGCATCTATCTCTTTCGCAAGTGTTGTCGGTTGATATAAAATGCATTTTAACCCCGCGCACAAAATACTTCGTGACTCGACTACCCTTAAGGGGGTAAAAGAGGGGTCGAAAATTTTTATGAAATTTCTAGAGTTTGTAATTTGGACACGTGGAATTTTAGGTTTATGCTCAAATTGATAAAAAAAAAATGTATTTATAAATTTTTGTAAATTCCACCCGTAGGGGGGTAAAAAGAGGGTTGGAAGTTTGTTTGACATTTCTACAGTTTGTAATTTGGAAACGTGAAATTTTACATTTACGCTCTTGATTGATAAAAAGAATTAATGTATTTATTGGTTGTTAAAAATTCCACCCGTAAGGGGGTAAAAAGGGGGTTGAAAGTTTGTATGAAATGCCTACGCTTACAAAAAAAAAAAAAAAAGATTTACCTACGGTTTTGATTGATAAAAAGAAATTATGTATTTATTGTTTTTTGGAAATTTTACCGCTAAGGACGTCCTTAGGACTTTTGATTGAGTTTAATATTGCAGATAAACAAGTTCCCAAGTTTTGTATGAGTATTGATTGCGCAAAGACTGTGTGCTTTGAATTGAAATTAGGGGACTTTGTGTGGAACAGTATGGCTTTGATAATGAATGAGGTATTGTTTCAAAATAATATTAAAGAATCTTTGATTTCTTTCTATGCATACATATTCTTTATTCATTTGGAAGAGAATCAAATCACACTAATATTATAGAGGCAAAAGTTTGTGAATGTGTGCGTGTGTGTGTTTGTGTGTTTGTATGTTTGTTACTCCTTCTCGCTCAAACGGCTTGACGGATCTGGATGAAATTTCGCACAGAGATAGATTATAGTCAGGACTAGCACATATGATACTTTTTATCCCGGGAATATGTTCACTCGGGATAATTTCACCTTTCACGCGGATGAAGCCGTTGGCAGAAGCTAGTTCTGTTGTGTAATTGTATTTTATTTACATTTATTTCCTCGTAGCTGGGAAGCACGTTATTTGCTTCGACAATACAGTTCAGATTTCCTCCTGGAATTACATACACGCTTGAGCGCTTTCAGTCCTTTTTAAAAATTCCCATTTAAATGAATATTGAAATTTAGTCACTAGCCAGTGTTACTAAAGAATACTTTGCTAAAGAAGTTTACCATTTAAAAATCCATATTTAATGAAATACTTAAATAATATTGTTAAGACCTTTTTACCTAGTTCCAAAGGTATATCAAAGAATTTATTACAGTTCGAAAATATGACCGTCTGTGTAACTCTGCTCTCTTACTAAATCGAGGGTAGTACGTGACATATTTTTGTAACACTCCACTCATATTATTATCTTGCTTTTGGGAATACGTAGGCTTGGTAAACTGCCATCCCCCGAAAGATAGTTCGCAAAATGTTATGGTAGTTGTAAAAATTACGTCGTAAATACAAATTTTAGATGAGGTCTGATAAAATTCTTGGGTTCTGGAGTAGTGTTTTTGAAAGGAGGAAACTTTGTGTTGTTATGTATTTAAACAAAAATAACTATATCATGATAGCGAACTGAAGTATCGAATAAGGCAATCTTCGGACCGGCTACGGGCTCAGGTTGGTCGCAGCAAATCCAAGCTGACTAGATGGCATATCAATCTATCCCAAACACAGTATGAATGTGGAGCCGTATCACATGATATGCTACATATCCTCTTTTGCCCGTCGTAAAAAACTCTTGGCAGAATTCAAAAAAACTTATGAGGCAAATGAAAGATCTGTCCAGTTACTAGGCGGACATAATGGGCCAAGGATATAAGAAGAAAACAATGTAAACAGAACGAAAAACTTGAAGATTTTTTTGTAATTCCAGTGGGTGAATATCAGTGTTTTAGTCAGATACCTCTGCAGCTCTGAAAACAGTAAAGGAAAACATCGTGATGAAAACAAAACCAAAACCAAACCAGAACCAAAACCAAACCAGAACCAAAACTTCGAAGACATGTGGCATCCACATTGGTGGATTGCCGCACTGGGCCCACGCGGTGCATTAAGGTTCAATACCTTGTAGCGTTTGCGGGTTTGCTATCTAATAGTGAGATAAATAATACGCAAAAACTATCTACAATAATTTAATTTTAGGGTCGCAGGTACAAAGGCCGTTTCTCATTTATTATTTATCTTGTACTATGGAGGTAGGCGCTAGGTACTATCCTGGCCTGGCAGCAGAAGCGGTCACGATGACGTGGAAGGCCGAGGACTACGCGCCAGCAGGAAGACGTCCCGCAGAGTTGACGAAGATCGAAGGTTGCCTGCAGGTTCTTCGATGAAGGTCCCAGGTTGAACCGGGACTTTGGACCCTGGAATTTTCCAAACGTCGTGTCAGTCTCTTTGTCTCCCGGCTTATCCTTGTCTGATTGTGACCGCAACAGCGTAAGCGTAGGGCAAAGGATGTACCACGGCGCTTAAGGCGAATATGTGTTTGTCACAATCAGAACCGGAGCTCTAGAGAGTTTTTTATTAAATTTGTAACGGTAAACATAAAAACATTTTAGGCAGGTAAGCGCTAAAGAAATAGCTTAACAATAGGTACCTAACTAAAACACCAACAGAGAATACAATAATGACCGTAACCAGCATGAATAAGCAAAATAATGATTGTCAACACTTACCCAATACGGGGTTAAAATTGAATTTAGGTTTTTTTATAATCAGCACACACGGTATCGATTTTGACTGTTTCTTTTTTTTTAAAAAAGGTACACGAATAAAGACACGCTAGATATGAGGTAATGATACCATGGAGCGAGTATCCGTGCACACTCTTCAGATGTCCGAAAGTCAATGCCCGTCCGGTGCCTTGATGAAAAGCCCGAGTTGTCATGACTCTTAATAATTTTTTTTTTTACATATATATGTGTGACTACCGCCACACGGGAAGTTATCGAGTTGTAACGTAGTGCAATGACTAGTCGTTTTTTTTTTTATATCTCGTTAATAATGTGTAGGTAGATAGATATTAGGTTTAATTTATCCTATTAGTATTATCGCCTACAATGTGTTTGTTATTTGTTTGTTAATTATTTTAAATTATTAGGTTGTAAGATTCTTGCTATTATTTCTGTTGATCTGTGCGTGTTTTTTCTTTTTTTTTTTAACGCAGTTTGCTATTGTGATTTAGTTAGGAACGTTGACCGTAACTATTCAACGTTACAATACCCCCTCGCGCAGTCAAGGATTTTGTCATCTTTAAGGAATGGCAAAATCCGCATGAAGAACTAGTTCTAAACTATTTGTATACCCTTCCAAAAAAAAAAAAAAAAATCTTTCATACTTCTCGCAAAACAAACAATTAGCAGTTACTGTAGAGTGAGTACCTACCTACTATATTAACTGACGCACAATGACATAAAATAGGTAACTAGCTATTACAAAACTTGTTACCTTACAAATAGTGGTTCCAAATACAGGTGGATAAAAAGCGAGACGGGGTAATAGGCATGAATAATAATTCTTCTTAGAAAATAAAAACTACCTAATTGCAACGAATTACATATTTCGACCTGCTAGTTTCAAATCTTTAATGTGCCATGAGCCTATGTTTTTGCCTGACATGTCTTGCAGCACATAAACTAAAGGAGATTTCTTTTCTATAACTTTGGCCTTTATAAATTTTGGAGCTAACTTCTTAGAAAACCGGCTCTCCTTGTCACTAAGAAAGTAAGCACGCTTCATTACTACGTCCCCAACTTTAAATTCGGCAAATTTACGCCGCAAATTGTAATGAGAGGTGTTCTTTACATGAGCTTGCCATAATTTTGCCTGAACGTTATTGAAAATAGAAGAAAGACAGCCTAAATTTTCAGCGTAAATGTCTCGTGGCAAGAACAGTATTTCGTCCCCAAGGTCGTTATCAATGAAATGAGAACCGCAAGTAACAAGCTCACGGCCAAAAACTAAGAAGGAGGGTGTATAACCTGTAGCCTCGTTAACAGAGTTATTGATTGCAAACTGTACCTTTGGTATATACAGGTCCCATGATCTATGATCGTCATCAACAAAGGTTGAAATACAGGTGATGATGGTTCTGTTGTATCTTTCTACTAGATTTACCTGAGGGGTATATTTAGGTGGGTAATGTACATTTGGTATATTATATTGCTTAAACAGAGCCTCTGCTACCTTGCCGGTAAACTGTGTGCCGTTATCCATAAGTACAGTTTGAGGTATGCCATGGACTAGAAAAACGGATTCTTCTAATATTTTTGTTATTATTTCCGAGGTGGCCTTCCTTATAGGATAAATTAAGCAAAATTTGGAAAAAAAACAAGTAACGACCAAAATATAATTGTTTGTTTCCTAGAAGTAGGTAAGGGTCCCATAAGATCAATCGATATCATCTGAAATGGTCTTGAACAATGCTTAGGACGGCCCAATTCTCCAAGAACTAGATGATTTTGGGACTTATATGCTAAACATTTATCACAAGCACCAACAAATCTAACGACGTCCCGGTACATACCAGGCCAATAATAACGTAATGCCAGGCGTCGGTAAGTCTTGAAAATGCCCATATGCCCTGCCGCAGGCTGCGAGTGATTTTCCTTTATAATTGTTTCATGAAATTCGGTAGGAACGACCTCTTTCCATGAAAACTCGGCAGTCAGCTCAGCCTTGCTCTTACATAGTCTAAACAAAGTCTCGTTTTTTACTAAAAAGTTTGGAAATTTGGATGGGTCGTTTAAACAGCCATTATAAACTTTTTTGTACCAACAGTCTTTAGTGTCCAAATGTGATCTGGAAGTACTGATGGAACCCACTGGTAAAATTCCAGACAGAGCATCAGGTATGACATTGTCGATGCCTCGACGGTGTTTAATGACGAAGTTAAAAGCGGATAAGCGTACACCCCATCGTGCTAGTCGACCTGTAGGATTATTAAGGGACAAGAACCATTTAAGAGCACTATGATCAGTATAAACTGTAAAAGGTTGACCGTTTTCTATATAACAACGCCAGTGTTCAAGAGCGGTAAGGACGGCTAAGGTTTCGCGTTCGGTTATGCTATAATTTTTCTCAGCTGCAGTCAGTGACTTACTCATGTATGCAATTGGGTGTTCTTTGCCATCTATAGACTGAGTAAGCATTGCGCCAACGCCATAACTACTAGCATCCGTATGCACTTCAAATGGTTTAGTATAGTCTGGACATGAAAGAACTGGCGCTGAAATTAAGCATTCTTTAAGTTTTTGGAATGCAGAGTCGGCTTCAGGAGTCCATTTAAAAGGAGGGCTACCTTTCTTGGATGACGTTAATTTATTTAAGGGCCCAGCAATGGTACTGAAATTTGGGACAAAACGTCTGTACCACGTCGCCGTTCCAAGAAAACGTTTGAGGTCCTTACGGCAAGTAGGTGTAGGATAATTAAGTATGGCCTCAACCTTGGCCGGATCAGTACGTAAACCAGACTCATCGACTACATAACCTAGATATTTTAGTTGAGAACTAAAAAAATTACATTTGTCAAGGTTAATGGTTAAGTTTGCTTGTTTCAACTTATCTAGGACACGCAAAAGAAGTGTCACGTGACTATTGAAATCTTTGGAAATGATTATAATGTCATCCAAATATGCAAATACCTTGAGCTCGAACTCCGAAAAGAGTAAGTCAACTAGTCGCTGCTGAGTAGCTGGTGCATTAGTTAGACCAAAAGCAGTACGTTTGAAACGAAAAGTGCCCCTGCCAGGAACATAAAAAGCTGTTTTGTCACGATCTTCTGAAGCGATCGGGATTTGCCAAAAAGCTTTGGATAGGTCGATGCTAGATAGGTAGCGAGCATCCCGAAGGTTGTCTAGGATCTCAGAGATATACGGGAGATTGTAGGCATCGCGTTTAGTAACAGAATTTAACTTACGGCTATCAAGACAAAACCGCGGTTGGCCGTTCTTCTTAGAAACGATCAGAACAGGAGACGACCACGCACTCTCACAAGGCTCGATAACGTCGAGTGAAAGCATCTCGTCGACCTGTTCCACTAAGATACTTTGTTTTTCAGGCGATAGACGGTAGTACCTCTGGCGAATTGGTTCTGAGCCACCAGTATCAATCCGATGCGTGATGAGACCTGTTACACCTAGACCCTTACGATTGAATGATATCTCCTCAAATTGCATCTTGATATTGTCAGCAAGTTGTTTCTGTGACTGATCAAGATTCGCATAGCCTTGTATGAAGGGATGATGCGTTGTATCTAGGGAACAATTGTCAGGTTTTGCCATAGCAATGCTACCGACATACTTGGGGCATAGTTTATATTTACGCCAAAAATCTATGCCTCATATCAAGTTCTTTGTAATATCTGGAATGACATATGCTTTTAAAATGTGGAACTGATTTTCAAAATAAACTGGCATATTTATGAAACCTACGCTTTTTATATTTTGACCTCCTGCCGCTGTAACCGTTATACAATCTGCTTTAATAAGGGGCAAACCATTCCTTTCTAAGACCAAATGAGCATTATTACCCAAGATTGTGACAGCAGAGCCAGAATCCAAAAGTCCCGAAACTGTAAGACCATTGATCTGAACAGAAACGTAGGGTCTGTCATCGTGATCACGTTTATTACCGAGAACTGCGTAGATGTTATACGATTCAAAAAATAATTTAATGGTATGGAGCCAATTCCTCCAATCATCGCTATCAAAGTTTTTATTATATACACAGTTCTCGGTAGTTAGTTTTTTCGGTTGGTACGATTCGTCTTGCCACAGTCTGGGCAGTCTGGAGCTTTAACACCTTTACGGCCACACTTGAAACATACTAACTCATCTTTGTTAGCTGTACACTGCCTAAGATTATGCGTGTCATTGCGACAACGGGGGCAGTAACGCTGTTGTTGGGGCGTAACTCCCAACAGTGAAAATGTTATGTTGAACTGTTATGATGAATGAGTAAACAACCGATTGATATAAAGGTTTTATTGCTACTAAAAATAACATATTATAATGTAATAATGTACAATTAATGTTGAGCTAAACAAACTGCAACGTTTCACTGTAAGTAGGACGTATTAGTTAGGGTCAATGTACAGCGTAGCTCGTACATATTGCCCACTCACAAAGTTAACTTAAATGTACATCGAAATTGTTCAAAATCAAGTTAGATTATAAAACGTAAAAATGTAAATACAAACAATTTCATAATTTATTACGGTAACTCACAACGCGCAATAGGCGACGTTGCTTTATTGAGTGTACGTGCACTCGATAAGTGCGCTGCGTTGATGTTTTCTGTGACGTCAAATAAGGCGTTGTCCACGATGCTCGCTGTCGACCTTCTTCGGGGCATCGGATTGGGAATAGATGGAGCTTCTGGTTTCTTTTGACTTGCCCAATGTTTGCGTAGGCGGTTGTAAGCGTATATTACACCCGCAAATGTTGCGGCGGCAGCCAATAGGTAGATGACAACGTATTGGTGGATATCATGGTGTGTTGCATGATCTGACATGATGTCTTCTGATGTTGCGGCTTTCATTTGTTCTACTTGTTTGCCAAGCTCTTGCAGTAATACTCTCTGCTCTGTTACCGTCTCATTCTCGTGAAGATGATTCAGAACCGGTACAGGTAAGTTTATGATATTGTTGATTGAAGGAATTTCTGCTGGACCTGCGTCGACTTGGGCTTGAATTTTGTTCATTTGTTGCCTTTGGGGATAAACAGCAAAAGTTTCACTACTAATTATGCAATCGTCATTGAGTGTTATGACTCCGGCCTTGTGTAGCAGCTGCGTTGAAACTTGATGCCCACAAATAATACGTATTTTGCATTGTTGACAGCAAAAATAGAGGAAATTATTTGCATTGTTTAATCCCAACCACTTGTCTCGGCAGGTTTCATGTTTTGTTTCGCAGTGAAGAGATTCCTTGTCCTTCATGCAAAGGCTCTCGTCCGACTTCATGCGGTATACAGGTTTCTGTAGTGGACACAATTGGGTTGTCGCGTCATGTTGCATGCATTGATGTATTTCGGATTCCGTCATTGGTATGTAGGAGTCCTTTTGAATGTTTATTGCTAACATTTCAGCAATAGGTATTAGGGTGACCATATCCACGTCATTGTTTTTCGGTACTGGTATTGTTCGGTAGATCTCGAAGTTATCTCTGCTGATTAGGGGTACCTTTACCTCGATTATAAGGTATCGTTCGGTCATTTTCGCCTTTAATTGTAAGAGATGATACAGGTGAAATAACTCTGTTTGAATGTTGGTGATGGGTAGGACCAAATCCTTGGATAATTGACCTGAGATTTTGTTCAATTCGTCCCGAAGCTGTTCCGGTGCGATGAGGTGTAGGTTCATCTTGCCGTTATATATGTTTGTTACCGTGTCTATGAGGGTCTCTTGGACGTTTCTGAGATGCTCAATTAAGCTATTTGCCGTAATAGCTGACATCACAAATTCAATAGACAGTTCTTGGGAATTCAGTTCCTTCTGGAGGTTGTTCGTAAACCTTTCAAGGTTTAGCAAATGTTGGTTAAACATTTTGTACTGTTTTTCAACTGCATCTTCCGACCTCTTCAGTAAATTATATTCTGCTTCGATCACGGATGTTTGATTTCTTAACAACAGTGCCAGGTGTTTCTCGTTGGCCTTGACCAGGTCAATGTCTTCTTGATATTGTTTCGCGAAGTCATCATCTAATACTCCGAACAGGGAGCGCGCGATGGAACCGACACCGTTGATAAGCCCGCGTTTGTTTCTCGTATTCACTCGGCCTTGCGGATTCAGCAACATATGGTTGTAGTGCCCTATTTCGTCGGTCGAGTGCTGTAGTTGTGTTAAAATTACGTTACATTGTGTTTTCTGTTTTATTTTCTCGCAGATGGTTTCTAGATGATTGGTGAATTTGCTAGATATTGCTATACCATGCCAGTAGGGCTTGACGTCATAGTACACGATAATCTTCCACTCGCCGCGTATAAGCTGCATATTGGTTACTTTGTCAAAGTAAAGGCCTTGTTGAAGCTCGACGATGTTTGTTGTGTTAGCGGCCGCGACGGGATTTAGCAAATACAGCAGTGCCATGACCAATCCGATGAAGTTTATTTTTCTGTTTGTTGTTTTGCATCGTCGTGAACTTTGCGACTCGCTGTTAGCCGGTAGGTATGACTCATTTTCATTTGTTTTTGTTGTGTTTTGTTGTTCGACATTTTCGTCACTGTTGATAGGCAAGACGGATAGTTTTGTGACAGGCCTCTTCATATGCCCGTTTCTTGTTTTTAGGCTAACGACCGAACGTATCCATCATTCCCAGGGTGAAGTTCTGTTATTCTCCCCATGAGCCATTTCCCGGCTGGTACATGATCTTCATGGATTACCACCAGATCGCCTATCTTCAGATTTTTCCGTGGTTCCTGCCACTTTGATCTGGCTGATAGCTGGCACAAATATTCGTTCCTCCATCGTTTCCAGATTTCTGCGAAGATCTTTCTTGTTAGTTCCCATCTTGTTCTTGCATCTTCCATTGTTTCTATGACTGTCAGCCCCGATCTACCCGATAAAAAGTGTGCTGGCTTCAGACAGTCTAGATCGTCTGTGTTTTCACTTAGTGGACACAGAGGTCTGGAGTTCAAGCAGGCTTCCAGTTTTGTTAGGATTGTGGCAAACTCTTCAAATGTTAGTTTTTGTTCTCCTACTACTCGTTTCAAGTGGTGTTTTAGGCTTCTGACTGCTCGTTCCCACAAACCTCCCGCTGATGGCCAAGCGGGGGCATTAAAATGCCACTCAATTGTCATCTCCGCGATTTCCTGTTGTAGTTGGATGCTTTTGTATGTTTGTTCAATTTCCTCGTATTGTTCTACGAGTTGTCGGTTTGCTCCGACAAAGTTTGTCCCGTTGTCGCTGTATAAGTGACGAGGGGCGCCTCTTCTTGCTGCCATTCTGTTGAGGGCTGCCAAAAATGCTGAACTGGTGAGGTCTGACACCAGTTCGATATGCACAGCTTTGGTCACCATGCATATAAAGACTGCTATGTAGCCCTTTGTTGTTCTTGCTCCTCGGCCTTTGTTCATTTTGACGTCCACAAATCCAGTGTAATCTACCCCAGTATGGTAAAAGGGCGGCGCTTGATTTGCTCTTGCGCTTGGTAGATTACCCATCAGTTGGTGTTCTTTTGTTGGGTTGTTCTTGCGGCACGTCACGCATTTTCTGATTTGCATCTTGGTTGTTCGGTTCCCACCGACGATCCAGTACTTCTCCCGTAGGTGTGATAGAGTGAGTCTCGGGCCGCCGTGAAACGTCATTCGATGAGCTTGGTCGATGAGAAGATGTGTCAATCGACTGTCGTGTGGAATGATCATCGGATGTTTCATGTTTTCGGTTAGCGATGCGTTTTTCAATCTTCCTCCCACTCGTAGGATGTCTTGATGATCAATGAACGGAGTGAGGTCTTTTATTTTACTGTTAGCCTGCACCCTGTTATTTTTCTTTAAATGACAAAGATCTGTGTCAAATGATTTTTGTTGAGTTTGTTTTATGAGCACCTTTATTGCGTTATTCAATTCGTGCAACGTCAGGTATCTCGGTAGCTGTCGCCTTTTCGGGTTCAATGCTCTGAGTATCCATGCGACAATGCGAATAATATGTTCGATAGAGCTGTGATTTTGCAATAATGTTTCCACAATGCTCGTATTTTCTATGATGTGTTGAGAATGTTGGGATACATTGGCTTGTTTCCGGACTGTTTTTTCTTCTTGGTCCGTGTTATAATTGTGTTTTTCTATGTTCTTTGTTTTAAGCAATGGTAGCCATGTAGGTCCATGCCACCATAATTGATTTTCTTTCAGCTGACTAGCGTATTGGCCTCTGCTTGCGGCGTCAGCGGGATTTTCCTTTGTATTAACGTAGTTCCACGATGATCGTGGTATGACGTCAGTAATACTTCGTACTCTGTTTTCTACGTATGCTTTCCAGCGGGATGGGTCTCCTTGTAACCAACCCAGGACCACCATGGAATCAGTCCAGCCGTAGACGTGTACTTCATATTGATTCAATGACTGTTTGACTTTGCGCATTAGTTGTGATAGAAGGTGCGCTCCATTCAATTCCAGTCTAGGCAATGTTGTTGATTTTCGGTGTGGTACAATCTTTGACTTTGCAGCGACCAGTATTGTTGATGACTGGACTCGTGCATAGATGACGCAGGCATAGGCATCCAGGGAGGCGTCGCTAAACCCATGTAGCTCCATTGTCTGCTTTCCGCCACACTTAAGCCATCTAGGTATTTCGCATTCGTTTATCGCTCTTATATCGGCTTGTATCTTGCACCACTCCACATGTATGTTATCGGACACTTCGTCGTCCCAATGTAAGTTGCCATCCCACAGTTTTTGAAATAATAATTTCAATTTTGTTGACACGGGGGCCAGCCAGCCGAGTGGGTCAAATAGTTTGGATATTTCGGCAAGTAGGCTTCGTTTTGTTTGTTTCTTGTTTACGTCAGAAATTGTGCATTGAAAGGTGAATTTGTCCTCTCTTGAATTCCAGCACAGGCCTAACGTTTTTTGTGTATTTTCTGTTTTGAAGTTGAAGACAATCTTATCGTTGTGTTGTTCGGAGATATCTTCCAAAAGTTCTTGATTGTTTGCTGACCATTTTCTGAGGTTAAACCCTCCATTTTTCAGTAACTGTTTCAGATCCGCGATCAATTGCTTTCCTTGTTCGATTGTATGTGTCCCGTGAACGAGGTCATCCATGTAGAATGATTCTTCCAGCACCTTTGAAGCCTCCGGGAACTGTTCATGTTCATCTGCTGCCAATCTCCTGAGCGTCATCATAGCTAGGAACGGCGCTGCCTTGGTTCCGTATGTTACGGTTGTTAATTGGTATGAGCGGATAGGTTGTCCCAGTGATTCTCGCCATACAATTTGTTGCAGTTGTTGGTCTTCAGGGGCTACCCAAATAGCACGAAACATCTTCTCAATGTCCGCTGTAAACGCATATTTGTATTGCCTCCATTTCATCAGTAATGTTTGTAGGTCCTGTTGAAGATTGGGACCTTTGTACATGAGGTCGTTCAAACTGCATCCCGTTGACGTTTTTGCTGACGCATTGAACACCACTCTGTACTTTGTTGTTGTTGATTCAGCGCGTTGCACGCCGTGGTGAGGTAAGTAACACTCGAGTGTTTTGTTGCTAACTGTTGATTGCTTCATATGACCTAGATCAATATATTCAGCCATGAAGTCTTTATAGGCCTTTGCCAGGTGTGTTTGTTTTTCCAACTTTCTTTCTAAAGTTTTGAATTGGGCTACAGCCATTGGTTTGGACGAACCCAGTCTGCTCTCAAGTTCTTTCTTCATCGGCAGTCTGACTTCGTATTTCCCATTCTCCAGGCGTTGCGTAGTGTTGGTGTAGTATTCAATGCATGTTTCATTTTCCACCGATAAATTGGATTGATCGGTGATGTCTTCGGTTTCCCAGAACTGTTTGATATCTTCAAGATTGTTTATGACCACATTGCAGTGGAAAGTTTTGACATTTCCGCATAGAAGCCAACCTAGGTAGGTTTGTTGTGCGATAGGTTGAGTGGTGTCATCGCCCTTTATTATGCCTCCTAGCATGATTTGCGAATAAATGTCTGCTCCAAATAGTAAATCCACCTGACGGCTGTTATGGAACTCCGGATCTGCTAAATGGATGTTCTGTATGTGGGACCAAGATGGTTTTGCAAAGGTCTTATTCGGCAGGTTCTTAATCAAGTTATTCATAATGATGACAGTCGTTTGGAACTTGAAGTCGTTGTAGACAGAACTGCAAGTAATTGTTGTCATTCCTTTGCAGTGGTTTTCCTTCTGTCCAACTCCAAAGATGACTCCTTTGCATCTCTCGCGCTTAACTCCTAGAAGTTGAGCAGCATGTTCGGTGATCAAAGATATCTGAGAACCTTGATCGATGAGGGCTCGCAACTTGATTAGGGTCCCATCGGCTGTTTCTATGTTTACTACAGCTGTCGCTAGTAGTATCGCCGAAGTATCATCATCCTTTGATACATGGGAAGAATTTGTTTGTTTTTCCGTTTTGTTCGTAATACATGCATCGTGTAGCAATGTATTATGTTGACCCGAGCACTTGCGACATCGGTAAGCTGACGTACATTTCTTTCCGTTATGGCTGAACAGACAATTTACACAAATGTTCATTTTATTTACTGTGCTAAGTTTTAAGTGATTCGGCATTTCTAAAAACCTTGCACAATTGTACATGCCATGTTCGTCATCGCAAAGGGGGCATCGGAATGTTGACGCATGGAACGATTTCGTAATTTTCTTGTTGCTAGTTGCTTGATTACTGCTGTATTGTTTTTTAGAGTACAAAGTATTTTGATGTTGACTCGATGAGGTATTTGGTTTTTGATTGTTTTCTTGTTTGCGGCGCGATGTTTCCAATGATGTAAACTTCCCTTCTAGGAAATCTAGCAGATCTTTCAGTATTGGCAGCTTTCGGCAGTTCTTCAGCGATTCGTTGTACTCTGAGTGTGTGTCAGCGTCTAATTTTTGCGATAATATATGTACAATTATCGGATCCCAGGTGTCGATATTCACTCCTAAATTCTTTATCGCATGTAGGCATTCTATGCTGACGTCATGGATTTTCTTTATTTGGGCCACTGTTTGTTGTTGCATGTTTGGTAAATTGAACAGCATGTTGATGTGCGATGTGAATATAAGTTTTTCATTATTATATCGGTGATTGAGGATATCCCAACACACCAGGTAGTTATCCGAACTTATCTGTAGATGTTGAATCAAGCGTTCCGCTTCTCCTTGCACCTTACTCTTCAGAAACTGCATCTTCTGAGCAGATGAGAGGGAATTGTTGTTGTGTATTGCTTCCGTAAAAAGGTCTTTAAATGGGATCCACTGGTTGTAGTTACCATTGAAGACTGGTATCTCTAATTTCGGTGTTGTTTTCTCCCGATGAGTGCCGGACCACATTTTGGTATTCAAAGCCTTTTTTAGTTCCTGGAACTGGTTTTCATACCTGGTGTAGCGTTCTTCATACACTGCGTTCTTCTCTCCGTTGGTTTCATACTCTATCTCCCAGTGAAGGTTGTCAATAGCTGACCAGCGTGTTTGCAGTGTTTGCAGAGCGTCTTGAAACTCCCATTTTTCAGACAGGAATTCCACGTGTATGTTCGCGACTGCTCTCATGAAGGCTTTGAAGTTAGCGGTCTGTTTGCGCATCATATCGTCCAGCTTGCTATTGGATCCCGTGTCCTTTTTCGCGGTGTTTTGTTGATCTTGCCGAGGAGGAGGAGGTGATGGTTCTCTGTTTTGTTCGTTTTGATTGCCAGCTTGTTCTGCCTCACTCTCCTGGGCTTCTTGTTCCTGTTTTGTTTGTTCCGAAGTACCTTCCCCTGTTTGTTGGTTGGCACTTCCCAATGTTTTTGGTTGTACCGACTGCTCCCTCGGAAAACGAGTGAGAGTCGTAAGTTGTTGGTGTTGTTGAAGAATAAGCTCCTTTACTTCATTGTAGCACTGCAGAGTTATGTTATAGCAGTCATTACTAAAGTACGGATGACTTACACTTTGTTCCGTGGGCTGGCGGTCGTGATTGAACTGAAATTCTGACCACAAGTTTTCCAGCATTGCCTTACGGCGTTTGAAGTAGTCAGTGTTCTTTCTGTCCCAACCATCCTTCTTGATATTTATACCGATCTTCTTTATGCCGTCGTAGAGTTCGTTCTGCTTCTGGTAGAACTCAGCTGCCGACATGATGTTTTGTTGTTTTTCTTGTTGACTTCAAATGAACTCTTTTGTTTCGAGCGTTGACTGTTGCTCCACACTCTTGGTTCTTCGTATTGTGCAACCTTCTCCTCTGCGGTATGCGCCTTCTCAATTGGTTACTGGGGCGACTCGCTTCTGAGAGACCAGTCCAACCGATTCGCGACCGTAAAAGATGTAAATTACACAACACTAAATTGCTCGAAGGACCATATGTTGGGGCGTAACTCCCAACAGTGAAAATGTTATGTTGAACTGTTATGATGAATGAGTAAACAACCGATTGATATAAAGGTTTTATTGCTACTAAAAATAACATATTATAATGTAATAATGTACAATTAATGTTGAGCTAAACAAACTGCAACGTTTCACTGTAAGTAGGACGTATTAGTTAGGGTCAATGTACAGCGTAGCTCGTACAGCTGTTTAGTATTAGTATTATTAACGGCATGTACATAGTTAGGAGAATTTGATGTATTATTATTTGTAGTATTATAGCTTTTATTTTTGTTAGCTGTACACTGCCTAAGATTATGCGTGTCATTGCGACAACGGGGGCAGTAACGCTGTTTAGTATTAGTATTATTAACGGCATGTACATAGTTAGGAGAATTTGATGTATTATTATTTGTAGTATTATAGCTTTTATTTTGCTTATAATTATAGTTTTTATTTTGTTTATAATTATAGTCTTTATTTGATTGACCCTCGTAAGCGAATTCAGGTGCTAAGGTATTCGAGCCAGGCTTTGGTGGTTCAGTAAATTGAGAAAACCGTGCTTGTATACTCTCATAATTACGGCACAACGTTCGCAGCTCATCGATGGATTTCACTTCGGAAGCAGAAGAAAGGGTATTAGCGTAAATTGGGCGAATGTTATGTAGTAAAATTTCCAATTTATCTTCCTATTTTTTTCGATAATCGCGAAAAAAGTCCAGACATAATGGCAAGGTAGATAACTATATTCTCCCCTTCTCCTTGTGTGCGAGACCTAATTTCAGACAGCAGTCTGTAGTCAAAATCAGACTGGTCGAAATCACGTTTCAGCGACAATACGAGTTCGTCCCAACTCGTTACCGAATCCCTAATACTCCTGTACCAATGCAATGCATCTCCACTAAATATTTCAGTAGCATTAGCCAGAATTTTATTGAGTGGGATACTCTTTGAGTTGCAAAATTCCTCACAACGTTGAATGAACGCTCGCACGCAAGACTTACCGTCATATTTTAACTTTATAAATTTATTGAGGGTACCTTCACAAGTAACGGTGACATTAACAGGCGTCGATGCAATAGCGGGAGAAGAATCGTTACTCGCGATAGCCAAGGGGTCTATAACCGAATCGTTAAGCGAGATAAGTTTTGCTGCCGTCTTTTTGTAAAAGTTGACACATTGGTCATAACTGTCCTTTAATTTGTCGTCGCATGCAATACGGTTCAACCGATGATATAAATGATTGAGTAAATTTTGAGTGCGCAGCAACGTATTCTTATCTAACGATGGGGATTCTAAAATGACGTTAGTTTTTCCTAAAACATCTACAACACCACTCAAATCGTCCGCTGGGTCGAAAGGGCTAGTAAGAATGTCCTCAGACGGAAACAATGGACCGCACTTAGCAATTTGTTTGCGTAATTCCTGCACTGTGGCAGCGGGTGATTCTCCTCTAATAGCCACCTCATACTCTAGCTCTGCCTTTTGCAACGACATAAATTTAACAGCAAAAGCCATTATTAAATTAGTTTGTATGTATTAGCGGTAGTGAAAGTAAAAAAAAAAAAAATTTTTTGTTTGGGTAAGTGTCGAACAATTTACGTAAGTAGGTACGTGAAAAAACAATAAGATCGAAAAACCTTCTAGAAACAAAGCACTCCGTCTGTTACAATTTGTTATTTAAATAAATTAACGTCTTGGTTGTTTTTTCATCTGAATAAAGAAAAGCATTGATAAAAAAAAATTGCAACCAAAAACAAAAGGAAACACAATAAAATTGCAACTAATGTGTACGTACGTTTGACAAAACTTTCGAAATGAAGGTAAAAAAATATGTTCACAAAATTTTGTTGCCGACTGTACTAATTAAAAACAAATGTATCACATTAATGAACGTGGATAACATTAAAACAAATTAACAGAGTAAAAAAAATATCCTTTAGACACTTTTTAAATTGTCTGATTTTACTATGGTCACTGCTACACAAGAATTTTCGGTTAAAAACAATACGTACACCTTAGTTACGATCAACCAAAATAAAATAAAACGTTTTACAACATAAAGATAAGACAACACACACAACACCATTAAGCATTACTACCTCCATAGAAGCAAAAAAGAAAATAAAATAAAGAAACTTTGTACAAAAAACCACGATAAGGGCGCCAGTGTAGCGTTTGCGGGTTTGCTATCTAATAGTGAGATAAATAATACGCAAAAACTATCTACAATAATTTAATTTTAGGGTCGCAGGTACAAAGGCCGTTTCTCATTTATTATTTATCTTGTACTATGGAGGTAGGCGCTAGGTACTATCCTGGCCTGGCAGCAGAAGCGGTCACGATGACGTGGAAGGCCGAGGACTACGCGCCAGCAGGAAGACGTCCCGCAGAGTTGACGAAGATCGAAGGTTGCCTGCAGGTTCTTCGATGAAGGTCCCAGGTTGAACCGGGACTTTGGACCCTGGAATTTTCCAAACGTCGTGTCAGTCTCTTTGTCTCCCGGCTTATCCTTGTCTGATTGCGACCGCAACAGCGTAAGCGTAGGGCAGAGGATGTACCACGGCGCTTAAGGCGAATATGTGTTTGTCACAATCAGAACCGGAGCTCTAGAGAGTTTTTTATTAAATTTGTAACGGTAAACATAAAAACATTTTAGGCAGGTAAGCGCTAAAGAAATAGCTTAACAATAGGTACCTAACTAAAACACCAACAGAGAATACAATAATTACCGTAACCAGCATGAATAAGCAAAAGAATGATTGTCAACACTTACCCAATACGGGGTTAAAATTGAATTTAGGTTTTTTTATAATCAGCACACACGGTAACGATTTTGACTGTTTCTTTTTTTTAAAAAAAGGTACACGAATAAAGACACGCTAGATATGAGGTAATGATACCATGGAGCGAGTATCCGTGCACACTCTTCAGATGTCCGAAAGTCAATGCCCGTCCGGTGCCTTGATGAAAAGCCCGAGTTGTCATGACTCTTAATAATTATTTTTTTTACATTATATATGTGTGACTACCGCCACACGGGAAGTTATCGAGTTGTAACGTAGTGCAATGACTAGTCGATTTTTTTTTTATATCTCGTTAATAATGTGTAGGTAGATAGATATTAGGTTTAATTTATCCTATTAGTATTATCGCCTACAATGTGTTTGTTATTTGTTTGTTAATTATTTTAAATTATTAGGTTGTAAGATTCTTGCTATTATTTCTGTTGATCTGTGCGTGTTTTTTCTTTTTTTTTTTTTTAACGCAGTTTGCTATTGTGATTTAGTTAGGAACGTTGACCGTAACTATTCAACGTTACAACCTCTCTCACAGAGAAGAGTCCTGTACCCCAGCAGTGAAAACATTAAAAGGCTGATGATGATGATAGACTTAAATCCGCTAGCCGTCTCCCCACAGTACGTCTTCTTTATATATACTACAGTGACGGAATTTTCTTCATACTTCTTCATCGAGATTACACAGCATAATTTATCGTCTCCCCAAATAAAGTAGGAAATAATTATTCCATCCACCCCACCAAATAATTTAAAAACAAAACATTGAATTTGTATCCATTCCGTATCTTGAATAATAATTAATCGAAAATCTATCCTGAAAAGTGACTTTGAACCTTACCGAGGTAATAATAGAGTTCCATAAAGATGATCGTTGTAACTTTGCACATCATTGTAAGTAAATTTTAATGTTCTCCTAATATTTCGGTGACTTAACGAAATTTTCTTGTTTATAGTATATCTCGTTTGGGTCATGACATTCAGTTTTTGTTCCTTGCTTCATAAAATATTGCCTAAACAACTATCGCTGCTGAACTGGTGAAAACTGGTTTAATGTTTTTGTTCGATGTTAAAGTCGGCCCTTAACGCAAAAAGGAGAGGATCAGAAAGTTTAATGTATGTGGCATTAAAAGGCCAGATCAAAAGATAAGAATTAGTGCTTGTTTCTATTGTTAACCAATTTTGGGATATTTTTACTACGACGACTGTAATTCTGAAAAAAAAACATATTTTCCTAATTGTAAAATATGCACATTTATCAATATTAATAGTCGACTCGCCAACGCACCACCGCACAGGCCAACAGACCGATAACGACTGATCGCCCCACTACTCGGACCGGTATTTATAACCGAGCGACGTATGCGTACGAGACAACATTACAATACTGTTATCGGCTTGTAGCGCGATCTATTGACATCTACATACACTACATTCCCTTCCTTGTTTTAACCAGTTGTATGTAACCAGAATTATTAATAAGACACTTAGCATATTCTTATTTTTTTAATAAATGAACTGGCATCTCTGGCATAACAAAATGAGAGCACAATAATATTTAAAAATCATTTACTGGTTTAATTTAGTGCTTCCTTTGACCCTTCCTCTTCTTCTTCTATTCCATTTTCTGATACCCATTTCAGGCCTTCTGATGAAGGTTCCCCCTCTCCATCAAATTGCTCAACGTTAGTTGAGAACTCATGTTATTAATTAGTTACCTGGCACTAATTAATTAATACACGAATCGTCTCGCGCGCAGGCCCGACGACTTCGAGCTTCCGAACAGACTCCAGCACCGTAGACCACACACGTACGCTGCGGCAGGCTATACAGAGAGCCGAAGACAACAACCTGCCTTTCCGCTCAGCGTCTATGAAACACGTAAAAGTCCTCGACTTGATCGAGACTTGGGCTGCACTGCAGTCCCTCCAACGGCGCCAAATCGACCACCGGTACATCGAAGTGCCGAAGCGCCTGCACAAAAATGCCATTACGCTAGTCTGACCTTGCGACCTGGCTCCGGAACCCATCCCTCCGCAGCGAGGTGTGGTACAGGGAGACGCCACCTCCGAAACCTTCCACCGCTACACTGGAGGACGCCTTCAAGGTTCCGGACCGGAGAGGGCCAGGCACCGAAATCAACGGCGAGCACTTCACTCGCCTTCGGTTCACCGATGATATAGCTGTCATGGCTGAGACCATGGAGGACCCCAGTACAACGCTTGATGATCTCAGTAGAGCTAGAGTTAAAGTGAGGTTAAACGCCCATGTCGCACCCATTCCCGTCAAAATCGGAGACTCCACACCCGCAGCCGTGGACGACCATGCCTACCTGGGACGAATAGTCCAGCTAGGCATGCCCAGCCTCGAGAAAGAGGTCAACTGTCGAATCTCACTCGGCCAGGCAGCGTCCGGGAAGCTGCGCGGCATCCTCTCATACAGGTTTGACGGGGCAGCCAGCGCTTTCTTAGGTATATGATCAGAATCCCTTCGCAGCGTGTGGCCGATCCAACTCCATTTACGACGCTTGATCTGGCGGTCAATCGGGCTCTCGTGGCATTGCCCCAAAAGCTCTACGTTGGTGATGGTCTCGGGCCAGTAAATGTCGAGTATGCGACGAAGACAGCGGTTGACGACGACTTGGATCTGGCGTGAGATGTCTTTTGTGACCGTTCACCGTAAAGCAGCACGGATTTGTGTTGAGAAAGTTTTAAGTTTGATCCTTCAGGTCAGTTTCCGCGATTGCCAAACAGGTCTCAGCTGTGCGAAGGTGCTGAGACCTGTTGCTGATCGTGCTTTAGCAATCCTTGATGCGATGTCCTCTTCACTACCTCCAGTCTATGACACGACGCTCCCGCGGTAAGTGAATTTGCGGACGCGTGCCACTGCCTCTGTTCCAATCAGCAACGGTGAAGTATTCTACACACCAGATCTCATCTCTTGGGTCTTCCGGGTGTGACCAGTATGTACATATAAAGTACCACTACTGCTGACTTCTCTCTTTTTTTTCTTTGATAACTGTCAATTTAATGACCAGTAGGCATAATCTACTGCTATTATTGTCATTCTCTGATGACTGTCAATTTAATGACCAGTAGGTATAATCTACTGCTATTGTTGTCATTCTCTGATGACTGTCAATTGAATGACCAGTAGGCATAATCTACTGCTATTACTGTCATTCTCTGATGACTGTCAATTTAATGACCAGTAGGCATAATCTACTGTTAAAACTGTCATTCTCTGATGACTGTAAATTGAATGACCAGTAGGCATAATCTACTGCTATTACTGTCATTCTCTGATGACTGTCAATTTAATGACCAGTAGGCATAATCTACTGCCTGTCAATTTAATGACCAGTAGCTATATTCTACTGCCTGTCAATTTAATGACCAGTAGCTATTTTCTACTGCCTGTCATTTTAAGGACCAGTAGCTATATTCTACTGCCTGTCAATTTAATGACCAGTAGCTATTTTCTACTGCCTGTCATTTTAATGACCAGTAGCTATATTCTACTGCCTGTCAATTTAATGACCAGTAGGTACGTTCTACTGCATTTGTGTGCTCTTTGATTTATTATTTTAGAACTAATCATGTAGCTCAAATCAAATAACTAATCATGAGGTCACGGATTCGACTCCCAGGTCGGCAGTGTCACTCGGTTTCTCCATCAGGAACTTATTCCCAATAATAAACCACATGCGCGATTTTATGTTATGCCAGCGGTTGCCACCTAGGCTCACAGTTGCCACAAAGGCCAACTAGGCTATTCTTAACCAATTCAATTCAACTCTTTTAGAATTTGATTGAACACAGTCACAGTCGTTCCAAAGAAACTTCGAAACTCTACTGCAGCAAAACTGCCAAGTCAACAGAAACCCTCGAGTAAAGCCTCTAACGCCACGGCTCTCAAACCGTCCAGCAATCGTATTGCCCTCACACAACGGTCTATCTAGACCCAGACCTCCAAAAGAGCTAAACGCAATATCGCGAACCTACGGACTACTTGTGATGCCTCAATTATACCGATTTACGGCCAAGATTAGGCTTAACCACTGGTACGGTACACGTACGGTACATGATAGACTGAATTACTCGACCTTCTACAGCTTGCTCATCAAATATCATTATCGAAATCAACATCGACTGGAACGTGAGTACGTGATCCACTATAATCTTCCTAAACCTATCGTGTGTATACTTCCAAGTTCTAAGCGTGCCTATTTAAAGCCTTCAGTGTCTAACGATCACCGATAGCGAAAAGTTCCTCTAAGCCTTAGTAGTAATTGATCAGAAACCGTATCAGCTTAGATCATATACAACGCTCATGGCACGACTGCCGCAGCAGCTAGTGACACTCATGCCACCCATATCGTCACAACCTCAAGTGATCATCACACATCACTTCACATAGAGTCTATGACTTCTAGGTTATTACAAAACCAATACAACGAATCTCCTATGAGACCCGTGTCCCCGCTACACCACCAGCTGCCCATCGCCCCCTGAACAACTCACAAGTGAATTGCAGGTACGACTACAGAAAAGTGCGTATAGTGTGAGCTACGGTATGTGCTCTCCTGCTCGGTGGAGGAAGCCTCCTCACTGTTTTCTACGTTTAACTCGTTAGGAGCACAACTTAGAGGCATCCTTTGTATGCGATCGTGAGCGTCATTATTCATTCTATAATATTTACAGATTTCAAAAGATAGCGATCGCGGGATCTAATACTATCATCATGTTACTTTAAAAGTAAGCAAGTGAATTAAGATCTGAAGACAAAAATCGATTTTTGAAAATGAATGAAAACGACTCACCAGATTGGCATAAAGAGCCGTGTGTATGGATCCACACATACACACGCTCCTCATTGACCTGTCCAACTCCTTGTTTGTTGCTAGCTTTCTTGTTGCTCCACTCTGGACTTATTTTTCAGTATTCGAGATTCTGAGGGTAGTCGTAGAAAACTAGACGACTCCTTAAATTAGTCCCACATTGTTCCTGCCATGTAGACGCGAAGCAGAAGGGCTTACTTCTACTGCATTCAGTTTTGGTGGGACCAAAACAATACGACGCAGACGGTATTGTGTGCCAACAGTGTGCACAGTGTATGTTTACGAGGTTGAATTCCACAGCACTACTCAGCAAGTGCACTACTTATCGTATACATTTGATGCGCTTCAAAACGAACCGCCACTGATTTTAACTGTCACCGTCACACACATTTTTTTTCGTTTTTTTTTTTTTTTTTTTTATAATGCTTTGTAACCAAAGTCTTCATGTTCCTTTTAGAGAAAAACAACTTTATTTCACTCTACGGTTTTATCCTCGTCGCCAATGTAAAATATGCACATTTATCAATATTAATAGTCGACTCGCCAACGCACCACCGCACAGGCCAACAGACCGATAACGACTGATCGCCCCACTACTCGGACCGGTATTTATAACCGAGCGACGTATGCGTACGAGACAACATTACAATACTGTTATCGGCTTGTAGCGCGATCTATTGACATCTACATACACTACACTAATGTAATATCTACATCGGTTTATTTAATTAATAGTTCAGCCTAGTGATGGTGTGTATTTAAGTGCGGATGTGAAATGATTAGGTAAATAAACTATAATGATCTTTGCAAATATTTTCAGCCCTGTGTCAGAGTACAGTGAAGATTAAAACGATTGTGAAAACGGCCTTTGCAGATTTCTCTTTGTACACCGAAACGCTCTCAAATCTCGGCGAAAGATAGATCCTCCCATTGTGCAACAAAGCAACTGCGTCACTCTTTGAAATGGCCAATAGTCAGAAATGTGGTGTACTTGGTGGAATAGACTTGCGTATAATTTGTAACGCGTCCATGGTTTTATTCCAGAAACCCCGGTTTATCTCCGGAGTAAAACCCTCACGACTATCACGATTGTTTTTGCCACTATAAACAATACCTAATTCTTTGTTCAGATTCCAAATTAGGGAAAATAAATTTGCTGTTATCTTATCTTAAGGAGGGGCCGAGAGATAACTCGGACACTTCGACCCATTGGGATCTATTGTGGTCCCCTAGATGACTTACTCCTTCTCAATCTCGTTGAAAACCGTTTTCATGAGTTTTAAAACAATACTAGGAGATATGAGCCTATAGTCTTCTGGTTTTGGATATCCAACCCCTTGGAGACTCATTCGCTTACCAGCCAGTGCATTGCATGTGCACAGAAAATGCTCCTTAAGTTCCGTATGTTTCCCACACAACCTGCACATGGGTGTCGCGGTTAGACCCATCTTCATGAGCATGTCGTTGGTTCCAAAGTGCCCAGTAAAGGCTCCAAGCAGGTAGCAGATTTTCCCCCTGCTCATGTTCCAAATACATTCCCGGGCTTTGAACGTAGAGCCTAGGAATTTCTTGGAGTGTTGTAGACCAGTATTAGACAGCCAACAAGTTCGTTGTCTGTGATCTGCAAACTCCCTGAATGTGGCTTTTACGATACACGTCGAGATGCCTACACATGGTTCTGGACCCACAAAATCATTTGCTGAGCCCTCTCTTGCCAGTTCATCAGCCACTTCGTTACCATGGAATCCTTTATGTCTAGGGACCCACATCAGTCTTACCCTGTTGTGCTGCCCAAGCCTGTTTAGGGCTTGGATAGCATCCAGAATAAGGCCGGAGTCTACTTTGTAGGATGATTGCAGCCTGACTGTCACTTAGAATATATATGGATTTACCTCTGGTTCCTCTATCTATATTCTCTTGAGCACAGGTTATTATGGCATATGTTTCGGCTTGGAATACAGTTGCCATCTTTCCTAAGCTTTTGCTACATTTGTAGCCTTTTGCGTATATTCTCGCGCATGTACCTGATTCCATTTTGGATCCATCAGTGTACCACACCAGACTATCTTGTTCTGGTGGATCGAGTCCCTTCGTCCAATCCTCTATTGTAGGGATTTGGACCTTGAAAGACCTTTCAAACACAAACATAGTTTGCATTTTATCGGATAACATGCTTGTTACCCGATCCAGGTCTTCATACTCATCGAACTTTGTATGGTTAGTCTTTGGCTTAGAGGCATCCCATAATCCAGCAACAGCGAGACGATGTAATGTCTTCCTTGCCTCGAGTTCAACCATCATATGCAGAGGAGGGATATTGAGGTATCTCTCAATCGCTGCCGTAGGTGTTGTCCTGAAAGCACCCGTGATGCCGAGACACGCTGTTCTTTGTAACCTGGTGAGTGGCGCTTTGCACGAGGCAAGCTTTGTTCTTGGCCACCACAGTATGCTGCCGTATGTGAAAATAGGTATTATCACTGTCCGGTACAGCCATCGTATCACTTTGGGCTTTAGCCCCCAAGTTATACCGTAGGTGGAATGACACATGTCGAACACTCGTGAGGCCTTTGTCGTAATATTTTCCACATGAGTTTTCCACCTGAGTAACTTCGATGGACCAGGGCAGTTTTATTCCATTGAGGGAGAGCTCTCCTAGGTTTCCTAGTTGTCTCTTCCTCGTGAATGGAATAATGACTGCTTTGCTTGGGTTGATAGAGAGGTGGTTCTTTGTAGACCATTCCTCTGTCATCCTCAATGCCTGTTGTAATAATCCAGACACTATGTTCGGGCATTTACCATTGACCATTATAGCTATGTCATCTGCATAGCCTACTGTGTAGAATGGTCCGGTATTGAGTTTGGTAAGTAGCGAGTCTACTACCAAGCACCATAATAATGGTGACAGCACACCGCCTTGCGGACAACCTCTTGTTGTTTTTGCACTAAGTCTGCCTCCCATTAGTTCCGATCTGACTATTCTGCTTCTCAGCATATAATCAATCCAGTTGCACGTGGTATCATTGATGCCATGTTCCTTTGCAGCAGTGCGTATGGACTCAAATGTTGTCGTGTCGAAGGCCCTCTATGTCGAGGAAAGCCCCGACACAGATTTCTTGTCCCTCTAGTGCAGCCTCGGCTCGACTCGCAACATAGTGCAATGCCGTTTCCGTAGATTTGCCAGGGCTGTAGGAGCATTGTAGTTTATGTAGAGGGAATACTTTAAGTGGTCCCTCTCTTAAGTACCTGTCTACCAGTTTCTCCGGAGCTTTCAAGAGAAAGGATGATAGACTGATGGGTTTTTGCTGTTACTGCCATGCGAAAACGAGAAAAGTAAAGATTTAACATACATTTTGATTTGAAATTATTAATTATAATAAACAATCTTCCAGCAAAAGCTTCACAACATAACTAAAGGAGTCAAGTTCATCGCAGTGAGTTCACTACCGACTCCAGTTCTTGGAAAGTCCTTTATTAAACTCTCGAAGAAAATTTGCAGGATATCATTTTAGCGGTTTTTGTGTAAATTGTATATTTTCGCATTTTTAGCAGATTTAAGACTGGATAAGATAAATCTTTGTAGGATATTTCTTCCTTATCTCATTTTTTTTTCGGTAATAAGAACAGACAATTGTGTTTGTTGTTAGAAACCAAATAACGGTTGGCCAATAATGAGACAGCATTATTTAATCTAAACTAATATTATATCTATAGGTACTTTTTCGTTTTATTGTACATAATTAATTCAGCCAAAAGACGTCCATTGCTGGACATTGGTCTGACCCCAAGCGTTGCCATACTGATTGGTCTTATGCAATTCGCATCCACCGGAATCCCGCAGTCTTGACCAGGTCGTCGCTCCTCGCCTTTCAACACTGCGTCTTCCGGAACGGTTTTGTTGTAAGTATTGGGCATTCATCCCAACACTTCGGGCGGCTGGAGATCACCTTCACGCAGCACACACATCTGCGTGACCACACGGCATCGGTGTGTGAGTGCGCAGCGTGGCGGCGGCAGCGGCGACGACGTGGTGCGGCTCGGTGAACCTTTCATTTCCACGGACTCCACCGGGACAGTCGACACCCCTCTCTTAATACCATATATATCATACTTCAAAAAGGAGGAAGGTTCTCAATTCGACTGTATTTTTTTTGTATTTCAGAATTTTTTGACACAATTTTGATGATTCTTTTTTATTTGATAGCTGAATGATTTTTTTATTTGATTAAGACCTGAAGTGTAGTTTTTGAGCTATTCTTAATAATGCGTATTTTCTTGGTAGTTGGAGGTACCTACCAAAACTAAAAAGAGAATAGAAAATAACCTTATAACAAAAAAATAATCCAACTTCCAAAACAAAACACTACAAAGCGAAAAATAACTTTCTTTTCGGCATTCTGAGTCAAAAATAAAAAAAAAGACACCGACTGCCGAAAAAAAGTTATTTTTTTCGCTTTGTAGTGTTTTGTTTTGGTAGTCGGTTGATCTATTTAGATTCTTGCCCTATCCCATTTCAGATTTTATGTTTCGATAGCTTAACAGCAAATAGTGATAAAATAACTTTAAAAAACATTGTCAGCGACTATAAATCTGCTTAGCTGGATAGAAGAAATTGCCAGCCCTTAGGTGAATGTAACGAGCAACGATTGTTATCCTTGGCATAGACAAGTAAGGAAGTGCTGAGATCGGGCTACGGCAATAACTTTTAAATATGAGGTCTTTGTTCAAACGTCTTGTTATGGTGAAAAATTGTTTGGCGTATCAGGTTTGCATCATTTTTTTTTATTTTGTTACATGTAAATAGAATAAAAAGAGCAGAGGTGGCCAAACGGTGAAGGAAAACGTCGTGAGGAAACCGGCGATGTTCAAGATTCAAAAAAAATTAAGACTTTTGACATCCACCAACCCACACTGGGCCCACATGGTGGATTAAAGCCCATTTCCTCTCAAAGAGAGGAGGCCTGTGTTCCAGCAGTAAGGACGTTAAAAAACTGATGATGGATGATAGATTGTGGCCAAGTGGCAGATTGTTTTGGACTTATAGATGTCAGGCTAACCTATTTTTTTATAGTTGACATGCTCGCGCTAAGAAGTAAGTAGGGTATTGAAATAACATTATTAATTCGCATAACTGAAGTAAAATCACACGTGCAAAAAAATAACGTACAACACAAAAAGTCTGAGTGACATCTACTAGATGTGATTCTTACAAGCACATATGAAAACACTTACAATCGAAAAAGAAAAAATGTTCTTTAATAATATATTTATATACAATTGAATATTTCAAAACTTATGTTTAATAACAAAACAAACATATATATACAAACCTATGTAAACCTATATACAAAGGGGAGAGGGAAAAAGGCTCATTGCGCATCAAAAAATTCGTCCACATCGATGTCAGTCGGAAAAGTGTCCAGAAAGCTGGCAGCATTGCCACGTTGAATGGAAATGCTGATTCTGTGGCCGAAGAAAAGGCCAGCCCTCTGGTCACGTGAAGATTCGACTAACCGTTTACTTATGTCTCGAAACACTCGACAAACACTTGGACCCCATGGACCTAATGTTTCAACCCCAAACGGGTCAAACATATAACTGCCAATTATGTTTGTTATATTTGCGCCGTTTGAGGTTTTCTGCAGCAGCTGCTCCAGCACTGCCCACCATGCTAAGAAGATGGGATAGTGCAAGGGTATCGACACATGTTGCATACAACACCAAAGGCCTACCCAACTTCCAAGGCATATTCGTTATCCCGTCTGGCCTCTTCCCATCGTCGCGTGCCAAGTCATTGGGTTCAAGAGCCAGACGTATGATGTAATTAATGCTGGTGTACCGTATAATCTGGCCGGTGCTCTTACTGCAGGATAGGCCATGGTGCCACATTGACAAAAGACAAAACTAAATTGTATACAAATCAACATCAAATCAAAATATTGTTTATGTTATACTGGTAGGTACTGTGTTGGCGGATCTACAATGACCTCTCATAATTATATTATATACTAGCTAACCCCTGCGGTTTCGCTCCCGTCAACTGGCTATATATCTACCTACCTACCCTTCTACCCTACAAACAAACTCTTCAGCTTTATAATATTAGAATAGATGTTGATAAAACTCCTTCGCAAATGAACAAATTTAAATTTACCATAAAAAAAGGTTGCTGCTCGCTCGCTAAAGCTGTCTCGGAGTTTTTTTAGTATTTTTAAAGGGGATCAATTCCATCATACATGATATTTGCGTAACGGTTAAATTACGCAGCGCACGCAACGGAAGCTCTCAAAAAGGACTATTATTGCCCTTTTTTGCAACATTTTTCATTTATGCTCCGCTCCTATTGGTCGTAGCGTGATGTTATATAGCCTATAACCTTCCTCAATAAACGGACTATCCAATACAAATCAATTTTTTCAATTCTAACCAGAAGTTCCTGAGATTAGCGCGTTCAAACAAACAATCTCTTCAGCCTTATAAGATTATATATATAGTATAGATCGTATTAAGGAAACACTGAAAAGAACAATGACTTTTTTTAAAGAGTAGGTAATCGTGATGTTTCTTGCCGTTGTCTGACTTTTCATAAGAACCTAAATAGGTTTACCAATATAAAATATTTTTAATTTGAATTTTGAAAATGGAATACCATCACTTTCTTTTAATAGCGCGTGCACCTGCCCTCTTTTTCCATTTATAAAACCTCATCGCTTCACAAATTACGTTTTGTGGTTCAATTCTCGTCGTCACCTCCCCAAAGAGGCGCAATAAACATAAATTAAAAACAGAAATTCAATTTTAATTTGGGAGTAATTATTTTCTCATTACTGTAAGCAACTGAGGTTTAGAGGTTTAAATTGTTGTTCATTACCACGCTCATCCCACTGATTTGAATGGGTTCCCTACTTGAAATCGAATGACGTAAGATCGAATAAAACTTGCTCGAAAACATTAAGTCGAAGGCCAAAATAATGTTTAGCGTAGTTAATATTTAATCAATAGTCACTATTAAGAATTGTTTTAATTGAATAGTTTAATCATCATCATCGTCATATCAGCCGAAAGACGTCCACTGCTGGACATAGACTTCCCCCAAACGTCACCACCCTGATCGGTCCTGTGCCTCTCGCATCCATCGGATTCGAGAGGCTTTTTACCAGGTCGTCGGTCCATCTAGAGGGAGGCCTTCCAACGTTGCGTTTTCCGATTCACGGTCGCCACTCGACTTTTTGACCCAATCGACCATATGTTCTGCGAACAAAGTGCCCTGCCCACCGCCATTTCAGTTTGGCAATTCTTCGGGCTACAGTGACCCTAGTAATAGTTTGATGTGTTAGCGATCTTTATATTTAATTGAGCACACTAAGTGATTTTTCTATGTTGGCAATAATTTGTCTGATATTTTTATGCTTGCAACAAAGATGGACTGTTTTTTGTCAGGTTGGTAAACGACAAGCTTGCACTTATCGTTTCCCGCCCATTTCGAGAATATAAATATTGTAGCTCTTGCCATCAAAGGCAGTCTATTTTTGATCGAGGCTACATTAATAAGTATTAGGGTAAGTGCTATATAAACTGTATTCTATAAACCGTGTTCTATAAACTATGTTCTATAAACCATGTTCTATAAATTATTTTCCATAAACTGTGTTCTGTGTGACTGTGTATTTGATATGAGAATACACTGGGTGAGTAAACCCTTTCTAAGCATTTTTATTTACATCGCCATCCCCGCCAAAATACCCACACAAGATTTTGGTCTTTTAAGTAAAAGCCGACATTTCAGAAGTGGGATGAGCCCAATTATTTTTTTTTGTGTTTTGTACATAACACGTTTGCTAAACGCTCACTTTCAAGGATTTATAATGAGGAATATGAGTACGAATAGAGATAATTTGTTTGATATTTTTATGTTGGCTGCATGACATTGCACATTGGTTCAGGATACTCCCTGATAGTGTATAGTTTTGTGTAGATAGTGTGTAATTCTGTGTGGGTACGTGGCCGGAGCTACTCTCCGGTAGTACTATAACTCAGATCATTGCACATTCTAGGCGAATATATTCTGTGTTTTATTGGGGCTACCCTCCAATATATCCCGCAGAATGTTTAGTCTGGCCAAGCTCAATCGATAAATATGATTTCTCGGTAGTGATGTGGGTGCCGCATATTAAGTCAGGGTGAGTTACCCTGAAGATGTGCATTAAAATACTCAGGTGTATAGCGTTTTGTGTGAGTGGTTGGCTGAGGCTACTCTTTGGCAATACCATAGCGCGAAATGATGTACACCACGACTGGATTTATCGTGTGCTTGATCGGGGCTGCCCTCTAATGGCGCGGGATATGTCTTGGTCGTATTGTATCTTTGAAATCATATCTAAATTTTCAATTTTTGCTACAAGTATGGTTACGTACTCATAAGCTTCTATAAGGTATTTGAAGGTGCACAACTTTGACTATCTAGTAAATTAAAAAGTAAGAATCTGTGCGGGTATGGTGATGACATGTACTCATCTTTACTCTTAGGCTCATGTTAGAAAATACTTATTGAAGTAGGGTACCTCAATAAAATTAGAGAATAAAACTTGTTGGTAAGTACCGTCTACTGCTAAATATTCGTGTGAAATAAGATATTCGTTGTTTTTAAGTTCATATTTTAACAAGCCAAGTATTTTAGTTTTTGTGTTTCGTGTACAATAAAAAAATTAAAATGAGCTTTACCCTGTTAGTTTCGTAAACGAAATAGCGATTTGAATTTACAAAAAAAAATAGAGAATTAATCCTTTTTATGGCCGGGCTTTACGCTTCGCAGTTGTAAGCTGCACCAGCAGCCATAGCTTACTATGCTACTAGCGTATGATGAGATACAAAGCTAGTTGGAATTTGTTTTTACTTCTTGTTGATTTTATTTAATGAGAATGCAGGTGTAATATGTGTAAAGTTGTGTGAGATTTAGCAGGTTCGTTTTTTTCGTATAGTTTTTTTGTTGGATATAGATAGTGGTAGTGAGATAATACTTTAATAATTTTGTTTTGTGTTCTTTGTAGTGGGTTTAGATTAGATTTAGCGGCTGATCCCCACACTTCGATTAGGTATTCGATTTTAAGAATGTGGGTGATGCTACATTGTAAGAACACCTTAGAAATATTAATGTATATCATAAATCAAAAATTAGAGTTCATTTTACAAGAAATGAAGTTTCAAATTAACTGTCGTTCAACGTTGTATAGTTATGGAAGGAAGTACAGAACCTAATGTCGGTTACAGAAGCTTATTATTAAGCAATTAGATATTGAAAACATTAAAATAACAAAGATATTTATTAAATCGATTTTTTGCTAAAGGAATGTCGGTTGGAAAAATTTGCTTATGGTGGGTCATAAATTAATCCAACCGTACCTATCGATCCTTGACATTTCGTTCGTAGAGGTTTATAGCCCTACTTTCGAGGATGTGTATAGATTATGTCGATTTGCTAAGGTTCTCATCTTGGTTATTAGTTTAAAATATCAATTAACATAAACTTTATAACCTTGCCATTTCTTGGATACTGTTAGAACTATTTCAATATTTAGTTACGGGATGTTTATATAAATAAGGCCAAAAAGTAAGTACCTTTTAGATGGTCTGATTGGAATGGATTATTGCGTTTGGATTTGGTTTCGGATTCGGATTCGTATTTGAATTCTTATGCAGAGTTTGATGATGGGTTAGAAAAGTTCGAAACAGAGTTGAAAGAGTTTGATATTTGAGGTTGAGTTAGAAGAGTTGGAAACAGCGTTAGAGTTAGAAGAGATAGAACGAGTATAATAAAAAAAAATTGTTTGATATATAGATAGTGAGTTTGATATTATGTAGTTAGCGAGTTTGATAATTGATGTATAAATAGATAGTGAGTTTGATATATATAAATAGTGAATTTGATAAATATAGATTGAGATTGATGAATATAGATTGAGATTGATGAATATAGATTGAGATTGATGAATATAGATTGAGATTGATGAATATAGATTGAGATTGATGAATATAGATCGAGATTGATGAATATAGATCGAGATTGATGAATATAGATTGAGATTGATGAATATAGATTGAGATTGATGAATATAGATTGAGTTTGATGAATATAGATTGAGTTTGATGAATATAGATTGAGTTTGATGAATATAGATTGAGTTTGATGAATATAGATTGAGTTTGATGAATATAGATTGAGTTTGATGAATATAGATTGAGTTTGATGAATATAGATTGAGTTTGATGAATATAGATTGAGTTTGATGAATATAGATTGAGTTTGATGAATATAGATTGAGTTTGATGAATATAGATTGAGTTTGATGAATATATATTGAGTTTGATGAATATATATTGAGTTTGATGAATATATATTGAGTTTGATAAGCTTAGATTGAGTTTGATAAACTTAGATTGAGTTTGATAAGCTTAGATTGAGTTTGATAAGCTTGGATTGAGTTTGATAAACTTATATTGAGTTTGATAAGCTTAGATTAAGTTTGATAAACTTAGATTGAGTTTGATAAGCTTAGATTGAGTTTGATAAACTTATATTGAGTTTGATAAGCTTGGATTGAGTTTGATAAGCTTGGATTGAGTTTGATAAGCTTGGATTGAGTTTGATAAGCTTGGATTGAGTTTGATAAGCTTAGATTGGGTTTGATAAACTTAGATTGAGTTTGATAAGCTTAGATTGAGTTTGATAAGCTTAGATTGAGTTTGATAAGCTTAGATTGAGTTTGATAAGCTTAGATTGAGTTTGATAAGCTTAGATTGAGTTTGATAAATATAGATTGAGTTTGATACTGATTGAGATATATAGGGATAAAGAGATTGATAGATAGAGATAGAGATTGATAGATAGAGATAGAGATTGATAGATAGAGATAGAGATTGATAGATAGAGATAGAGATTGATAGATAGAGATAGAGATTGATCGATAGAGATAGAGATTGATCGATAGAGATAGAGATTGATCGATAGAGATAGAGATTGATCGATAGAGATAGAGATTGATCGATAGAGATAGAGATTGATCGATAGAGATAGAGATTGATCGATAGAGATAGAGATTGATCGATAGAGATAGAGATTGATCGATAGAGATAGAGAGATAAATAGAGGTAGTTTGATAAATAGAGGTAGTTTGATACATAGGGGTAGTTTGATACATAGAGGTAGTTTGATACATAGAGGTGGTTTAATACATAGAGTTGGTTTGATACATAGAGGTGGTTTGATACATAGAGGTGGTTTGATACATAGAGGTAGTTTGATACATAGAGGTAGTTTGATGCATAGAGGTAGTTTGATGCATAGAGGTAGTTTGATATATAGAGATAGTTTGATACATAGGGATAGTTTGATACATAGGGATAGTTTGATACATAGGGATAGTTTGATACATAGGGATAGTTTGATACATAGGGATAGTTTGATACATAGATATAGTTTGATACATAGATATAGTTTGATACATAGATATAGTTTGATACATAGATATAGTTTGATACATAGGGATAGTTTGATACATAGAGGTAGTTTGATACATAGAGGTAGTTTGATACATAGAGGTAGTTTGATACATAGAGGTAGTTTGATACATAGGGATAGATTGACACATAGAGGTAGTTTGATACATAGAGGTAGTTTGATACATAGAGGTAGTTTGATACATAGAGGTAGTTTGATACATAGAGGTAGTTTGATACATAGAGGTAGTTTGATACATAGAGGTAGTTTGATACATAGAGGTAGTTTGATACATAGAGGTAGTTTGATACATAGAGGTAGTTTGATACATAGATATAGTTTGATACATAGAGATATTTTGATACATAGAGATAGTTTGATACATAGAGATAGTTTGATACATAGAGATAGTTTGATACATAGAGATAGTTTGATACATAGAGTTAGTTTGATACCTAGAGATAGTTTGATACATAGAGATAGTTTGATACATAGGGATAGATTGATACATAGAGGTAGTTTGATACATAGAGGTAGTTTGATACATAGAGGTAGTTTGATACATAGAGGTAGTTTGATACATAGAGGTAGTTTGATACATAGAGGTAGTTTGATACATAGAGGTAGTTTGATACATAGAGGTAGTTTGATACATAGATATAGTTTGATACATAGAGATAGTTTGATACATAGAGATAGTTTGATACATAGAGATAGTTTGATACATAGAGATAGTTTGATACATAGAGATAGTTTGATACATAGGGGGTTTGATAAATAGTTTGATTAATATAGATAGCGTTTGGTGAATGAATATAGCGAGTTTGATTTATTTACATAGATTATATGTAGAGAGTTTATTATACCTACCCGTTTGATACAGATTATGATATACAGAGTTAGATTTTAGGGATAAAGAGAATGTAAAATGTAAAATAAAGCATATAATAAATAAATGTGTGTATGTTAGAATCAGTTAGAATTATGACCAGGTTTCAGATGTTAGGGTTTTAATGACCAGCTACTAGATATTGGTTTAAGTCTCAAGACTGTTTTTACACAGCAGTTTAATAAATACCACTTTGGTGTTTATGTATTGTTGTGTGTTTAAAAGCTAGATGGCGGAAGGACAGAGGATACCTAATGTCAGTTACTATCAGAATGGTATACAAGAAATGATTTTACCTTTGGTCATATCGTTGAGATTATTTTAGTTTATTAGAGAAAAGTTAATTTGATAAAAAATTCCAGCACTCGAATGAGGCTTGTCATTACAATGCAATAGTTGATAACGATGCAACTTGAAATTCTAGTGATCCTGAATTCTAATTTACAAAGACTTAATTTAGTTCTGAATGAAAGTCAAAATGAATCGTTGGTATTTTGTTTATTGCCATAGATAATTTTAATACATTATCTCAGTTGATCTGATTTAAGTCGGAGAAATTTGCTACAGTGAGCCATTGCATGCTCGAATTGCAATGAAATAATAGTGAGCAATAGATTGCCATTTATTAAAAAAAAAAAAAAAAAAAACATTTAGAGATTCTTTATATTAGTATTTCTTTATTTATATAAATTGTCTTAGCAGGTGTAAAGATGCCTATCGAATTATATAAAATTGATTATTCTGTAACTTGCTGTGTGTGATTAGTTTTATCTTACCGCAATGAAATTAGCATGCGCAGCTAGATTTTATTTGGTGTCCGATATCACCAGCAGTTGATGAATTTGACTGAAATTTTAAAGAATCTGGTAGACAGTTTTGATTATGACTGATGGTGACCACGATGTCTTGCAAGTCGCATTGTATATATACCTGATTATAATTGGATGCTACATTTTATAAACATTAAATTTTAATAAAAGTGACAGAAGTAGTCTTGAGACACTGCTGAGCTGGGATCTAAGCTCTTAAGTAAATTTTAGAATGGGAGACCGTTCTCCGCAGTTGTGGCAAATGCAAAATGAAACCTTGAACATCCTCACAAAGAGGACATAGTCTAGTTCTAGTGAATATATTGATCGGTAGTTTCGAAACTGGATATTTACGCTTGACATTTTGTATTGGTAGAATTTGAATTGGAATTGACATTGTATTTTTTACCTTTGACATTTGTATTACCTAGTGGAATATGAATTGAATTATATTTTTTGTTTAATCTTGACATTTGTATTAATGAAATCTAAATTGAATTTGTATTGGTAGAATCTGCATTGAATTGAATTATATTTTTACTCTTGACATTTGTGTTGATGGAATCCAAATTGAATTGATTTGATTTTGTATTTCTCTTTCTTCACATTTTTAATTGAATATTATAAAAGTAATAAATAGTTGAGATAGTAATTTGGTTGATTAATCAATATTTTATTGTTTTGTAATATATAATATTTTTTTGGAAATAAATAAATGAAATGAATAGTCGGGCCAAAAGAGGTTTCAGGCCTTTAAAGTATAATCTATAAAGATTTGTTAAATGTGTTCTATGTGTGTAGATTATAATGTTGTTTACATGTTATAACTATTATGCTTATATTTAGTTTTTCTTTCTTGTTGTTGTTTGTCACGTACGAGGTCGTACTTAATAAACGGATGGCCGACTGTTAGCGATCTTTATATTTAATTGAGCACACTAAGTGATTTTTCTATGTTGGCAATAATTTGTCTGATATTTTTATGCTTGCAACAAAGATGGACTGTTTTTTGTCAGGTTGGTAAACGACAAGCTTGCACTTATCGTTTCCCGCCAATTTCGAGAATATAAATATTGTAGCTCTTGCCATCAAAGGCAGTCTATTTTTGATCGAGGCTACATTAATAAGTATTAGGGTAAGTGCTATATAAACTGTATTCTATAAACCGTGTTCTATAAACTATGTTCTATAAACCATGTTCTATAAATTATTTTCCATAAACTGTGTTCTGTGTGACTGTGTATTTGATATGAGAATACACTGGGTGAGTAAACCCTTTCTAAGCATTTTTATTTACATCGCCATCCCCGCCAAAATACCCACACAAGATTTTGGTCTTTTAAGTAAAAGCCGACAGATGTTTATGTTTTATTTTATTTCATTTATGATTTTATTTGCTAAATGTAATTTATTTTTTTTAATTTTATTATTTATTTATTTCAGGCAACTAAGGCCCATAGATAAAATACACAAACTAAACATACAAAAACAAACTAATACATAATTAATAACAAAGTTAACATAAATCTATTTAGTACGTTGGGTCGGCGACGTATTGCGCTGAGTCGTGGTGTCATGTAACCTACCGCGGAAACGCCGATACACGACACCCTTCGGCCAAAATTCTTCCTTCATGAAGGTCTCTAAATGATGAGTCGGAACCCGCACCACAAAAGATTTGAAATTAATCTTGAGACGCGACTCCAACTGCTCGACTCTCAGGGAGAATTTAGTCTTGATCTTTATGTACTCCACGACCTCTTCTGCCTTCGTGGAGTGATGCAGACGTGACACGTACAGCTGCGTCGACGGAATAGCGGGACGCAGCAACATGTTCGGCCCTGTCAGTGCGGAACCGCACTGATTGCGACAAGCAGACTTCTTCTTCTTCTTCTTCACCACTCGAACGAAGCCTTCTTCATCGGTCTGTCCTGGTCTTGTTACCGCTGGCAACGAGCTTCGAACTTGATCAGAGGGCCCATGGACACCCCTTGCTTGCTTAGGTTGCCGCTGATCTTTTGTAGGAGCAGCAATAACGGCAGCCGAGTAAGCACGTCCCGGTGTTGACGTGCTATTATTGGTCGGCGCCCCAACGTTGGGAGACGCGGGGAGGGCGGTGCACGCTTTTGCATCGCTTGCAGTGACGGCGGCCGGCGACGAATCAAATTTTGCTGACTCGAAACTCAGCTGCGATGCATTGAATGCGCCGTGACGTGTGTTTTCGTTGTTAGCTGGCTCGTGTGACCTACATACCGTGTTGCGTAAAACTGCCATCTCGGTACGTAGATCACTGATGGTAGATTGAGATGCTTCCAACTTCAACTGCATTTCAACCAGGCTTGACCTGAGGGTTGTGATGTCCCGCAGTAGCCTGGTGACGTCGACGTGGTCGAATGTGACAGGAGGTAGCTTGCGCAAATCCTTCGCCACGAAAGTCGGCACGTCGTCCGGGTCGGTCTCCTTTAACACTTTAATAACGTCCTGGAGACTCCTCTCTCCTTTTTCATCCCTCCTACGGGACGGTATTCGGTCAGCCATATGTAGCGACTCGTACAGCAGTGTTTTTGCCCTGCGTATCTCCTCTTCATTGAAGTTGGACGTGCAGATCTGTATCACACTGACCTCGTCCATGAAATCCAGCTGATACTGCAGGAATGCCAGGACCTCGTTCGCCACAAGTTCTTCCGAACGCATGGTGGCAGCGGCACTTGCCGCGCTCGGCAATAATTAAATAATTTTCGCGTTCAGTGTAGTCGCGTCCGATTGCAACGGCTGATCGCACTGCACTGTGAATACTGTACTATATGGCAGTTGAATACTGACCGCCTTAAAGCTAAGTCGTTGTAGAATCAGTGTCGTTCCGTAATATTAGTAAGCAAGATTGTAACTGTAAGTTGTGACTATTTGAATAAACCCAGTGTATCGAATAACTTGTGTGATTTCACCCACTGACCTGCCCACACACGATGTCTTAAGCTAAGGGCATCCTGACTTCCCGATAGTTTGCATCTATCAGCCACCCTTGCTGCGACATATAGATATTAAATACAACAGTAATGCAAAGTATTTTCTGTGTATAACTTGAAGTAGTATGTATCACATTGTATCATTAAAAGTTCAGCTGTGCTAAAAGTCACGCCTTAAAAAAAAAAGTTAAAATATGATAAATAAACCCACATGAAAACCCCTTATCCATTCACTCCCAAACATCGTACATCTTTAAAAAGTCTGTAAACTTGAACAAAAACATCTTTCTGAACTCGTCAGCCCCAATTTCCTGGACAGCAAAAATTCACAGTTAGTACGCGAACCCAAGCACAAAACTTCAACTAAAGGAATTATATTAAGTTAAGAAGTTCATTAAACATTTCCTCGATACGGTTCGGCTTTAGAAAGTTTTCGTACTACCCTCTTAATAGGGTAGTATTGGAGTAGTAGGAAATGTTAAATTTCTATGGGACTTTCGCGGGGAGAATGTGAAGAGGATGTCTTGCCTGGTTTTAAAATTCTGTTTGATTTTTTTTCGGTATATATTTGACATTTTACTCAAAAATGGATACAACTTTTCATACTCTATGAGACTAAAGCCAATTGATGCCAATTGATGAAATTAATAGCCGTAACATACGAATACGAAAACTAAACTTCTTTTTCTTCTTTGTACTTATTTTATTTCTTCTTTCGAAACTTTCTTTGCAATAATTGTTTTAAGTTGCCTAAAGATTGATCGATTTTTGATTATTGCCACTTCTTGATTTCCTTAATACTCTGAGGGCTGAAGAAAACACGTTTCAACCGTAAACACAAGCAAATCTGTAGGCTGTAGGTACTGATACCGCACTTCATTATAAAACAAGGTCAATTTGCCCGAGTTTTTAGGGTTCCGTACCCGAAGGGTAAAAACGACCCTTTGGGCCCGGAACCGGCCCTTTGACTCCGCGGTCCGTCTGTCTGTCTGTCTGTCACCAGGCTGTATCTCATGATCCGTGATGGCTAGACAGTTGAAATTTTCACAGATGATGTATTTCTGTTGCCGCTATAACGACAAATACAAAAATATAACAATAAAAACAGAATAAAATAAATATTTAAGTGGGGCTCCCATACTACAAACGTGAATTTAATGCCGTTTTTTGCGATAATGATACGGAACCACGTGTGTGAAGTTAGCATCTCACAAATTAACACCACATATAATGGCATCCCACATAGTTCTACAGTTCTTGATAAGTATTATCAATAGTTCCGTCGATTTTGGTACCAAAATCGCCTTTTGAAAAAAAGAGATGCTAACTTCGCAATACATATCATAGCATCTCATCGAATTCCTCAAATAAACACCACATATAAGGGCATTGTGCATAGTTCTACAGTCCTTGATGCGTTTTATCAATAGTTCCGTCGATTTTGCTATCAAAATTAAGCATATCAGCATTTTGAAAAAATGAGATGCTAACTTCACAATACATATCATAGCATCTCATCAAATTTCTCAAATAAACACGACATTTAAGGGTATTCCGCATAGTTCTATAGTTCTTGATGTGTTTTATCAATAGTTCCGTCGATTACACTATCAAAATCGCATTTTGAAAAACTGAGATGCTAACTTCGCAATACTTATCATAGCATCTCATGGAATTTCTCAAAATTGACCTTGTTGTAGTTGGAAGCAAAAGAGTTCTGCATCCTAAACCTATTCTGGTGATAGTTCTGTCGGTTGAGTCTAATTTAAAACCCTAAAAAAAATATAAACGAAATATCCGTACAGTAGTGAGATCCTGAGGCTGGGCGTTCTGCGTTATACCTGGTTTTACCATTTGAACGATAAGTCTAAATCCCTCACACAAGTCCCAAAAGAGTTTTAGTGTTTAAAACATCCACAATAATAATAAACCATTGTTATAAACAAAATATTCATGAAGGAGTGAGATGCTAAGGTATAACTGGGAGTTCTGGTTCGTATAAAACTTTTGGACGATTAGGCTAGGATCCCCTCGGTTTCAAATACTAATATCAATGGACTTTAAAAAGTAAAATAAATAAAAATTAAATTAAGTTTATTGATTCAATAAAATAGTGTTACAGTATAAAGATGTGACACTGGATCCTGCACTAGGATACCCTGAAATGCTGCCGAAAGCGAGAACTCTCACTCAAGTATCAGGAGAACATGGTTGAAGATTTGGGATGGAAGAAAAGCGTCAGTTTAAAAAAATCTAAAAAAATGTTAAGGGGTACTGAGAGCCAGCATCTCATTAGTTTCTACCACATTTTTAACTGGACTTTATAAAAACATACTATAGAAAGCCAGAACTCTCATTAAAGACTCCGCAAAACCTGGTTGAAGATTTAGGTTAGCAGAAATCAAGAATGTTTTCAGAGTTCACAATAAAAATACAAAATCAATATTAACAGGTACTGAGGCCTGATGATGAAGCCGGAAGGTAGGCACTGGAACTCGAAATAAACAATGGATCTTAGTCGTGTTTGGGCTTATTGCAATCGTCATGAGATTTACTTTGGCTATAAATGATTTTCATGATATTTGGAGGTACCTACCAAAACTAAAAAGAGATAAATAAAAAAAAAATAACAAACAGACTTCAAAAGCAAAATACCACAAAGCGAAAAATAACTTTAGAAGACGCACGGGGTCGGACGAGGAGTGTGCAAGCGTAAACATTAGCTTTTTTATAACAGAATATATTTTTAATAACAGAAATGACTAAAAATATCAAGTGAAATCTAACAGCTGAATTCGTGAAGTTTTCTATAAAATTATTACACCACAACATAATAAATACCTTAATGAAGAAATCAGCAAAAAAGTTCAAGGAAATAAGATGAATAAGTGAGTGTATTTTTAAATATTACTTCAAAAAAAAACGTTGAACAAAATAAAACAAGGACACATTTTGCTTGATTCAAAAATGACCTTTGGACCTCATCATCATCATCATCATTTCAGCCGAAAGACGTCCACTGCTGGACATAGGCCTCCCCCAAGCGTCTCCACGCTAATCGGTCCTGTGCGTTTCGCATTTACCGGACGCCCACAGCCTTGACCAGGTCCCCAAATATTCAACCAACTTTCTCCTGATAGTTAAGTGAGAGTTCTCGCTTTTGGCAGAATTTCAGGGTATCCTAGTGCAGGATCCAGTGTCACATCTTTATACTGTTATGTAACACTCTTTTATTGAATCAATAAACTTTATTTTATTTTTATTTATAGTTTTTAAAGTCCATTGATATTAGTATTTGAAACCGAGGGGATCCTAGCCTAATCGTCCAAATGTTTTATACGAACCAGAACTCCCAGGTATACCTTAGCATCTCACTCCTTTATGAATATTTTGATTATAACAATGGTTTATTATTATTGTGGATGTTTTAAACAATAAATCTCTTTTGGGACTTGTGTGAGGGATTTAGACTTATCGTTCAAATGGTAAAACCAGGTATAACGCAGAACGCCCAGTTATACCTTACCATAGGTATATATAATTTAGGTTTTAAATTAGATTCAACCGACAGAACTATCAACAGAATAGGTTCAGGATGCAGAACTCTTTTGCTTCCAACTACAACAAGGTAAATTTTGAGAAATTCGATGAGATGCTATGATAAGTATTGCGAAGTTAGCATCTCAGTTTTTCAAAATGCGATTTTGACAGTGTAATCGACGGAACTATTGATAAAACGCATCAAGGACTGTAGAACTATGCACGATGCCCTTATATGTGGTGTTTATTTGAAAAATTCGATGAGATGCTATGATATGTATTGCGAAGTTAGCATCTCATTTTTTCAAATTGCGATTTTGATAGCAAAATCAACGGAACTATTGTTAAAACTTATCAAGAACTGTAGAACTATGTGGGATGCCATTATATTTGGTGTTAATTTGAGAGATGCTAACATTTGAGATGCTAACTTCACACACGTTACGGAACCCTGCCCGAAAAAACCCAATAACACTTCTCCCGACCTGGAAATTGAACCCAAGACCTCATGCTCAGCATTAGCGCTTGCGACCACTAGACCAACGAGGCAGTACATACTTATAGTCCTAAGAATAAATTCGATATGTTAATAATTATTTAATTATCCAGAAACAAGTTGTTCATAAGCCACTAAGCGCCTACAAAAACATTGTTAGCAATTGTTCTGAGAAGAAAATATGTAAATAATAATGTACAGGCGTTAAAATGGCTTTTGAACGCCTGTACATTAACTTTTTATAGGAGCTTCTTAAAGTTGAGTAAAAATATATATGTTAAGGTAGCAAATAGGTAGTAAATATTTATATTAACTACGCGGTTAATACAACTCTAAAACTATGACAACTTGGAAGTGGTCAGCCAACCTGACGTCAGAATGGCTGACCATTTTATTTCTTTGATATATTTCTTAACGCAGAGGTAGCAAATATTTCACTATAGGTAGTAAATAGTAGCAAATAGGTATTAAACAGTGCACATGGTCTCATGGACATATTTCGTTTGGTCCAATCATCCTGACGGTCACGCTAGTCCGACTCGCACTTGGCCGGTTTTTTTAAAAATGTGGTCCTCATAAAGAATTCATCCAAGCCACCAAAATTTTAGCAATAAAAGATAACATTACTTTAAGTCATAGCTACAAATTGTTGACAGATTACATTATTATTACCTTTGAGCTCACAAATGAGCTCAATCTTTTTAAAGATGGCGACTATTAAAACGACTTCAAAGATAAAATGTTTTAACGCTGAAAACGTTTACGCGACGTTCTGCACTGGGAATAAAAGAAAAAGTATGATTTTATTAGTGCCTTGGGTAACCAAGTGGAGGGACTTTAAACTTTATAGTCAAGCCGGTATTATTTTGTTTTATTTTATGTGTAAGAGGTCAGAAATAAAGCTTCCAACAGAGAATAAATAATAGCATAAGTACTTCTAATGGCTTGATGTATTGCGTGGAAAAATTACAAAATAATTATCATGGTAATCTATACTTATATTATAAAGCTGAAGAGTTTGTTTGAACGCGCTAATCTAAAAAAAAAAAAAAAAAATTAAAAAAATATTTTTGTGTTGGATAGTCCATTTATCGAGGAAGGTTATAAACCATCACGCTACAATCAATAGGATCGGAGCATAAATGAAAAATGTTGCATAAAAGAGAAAAAATATTAATTTTTGAGAGCTTGCGTGCGCTGCTTAAGCGGTTTTGGTAGAGTAAGTAGGTAGCCAGTTGACGGGAGCGAAGCCGCGTGGGACAGCTAGTAAAAAGTAAAACATTTTACGAAATCTGATACCGACGACGCCTAAATTACGCTTCGGTATTATCTATACACAGTACTATATTACAGGAGAGCCTAGACCAGGGGTCACCAATGACTTTCATTTTGGGTTCGCCAAGTCCGTCTGACGTCCACAGCTTAGCTTAGAGACTCTTAGTACTAGAAATATATAATTTGGCATGGATAAAAAACATCATATTAATCACGCCGAAAAAGTGATAAAATAAAAGCAAGAAAAAAATATATTTTCAGGAAACCTACACGTAAAGTGGGGCTTTTTTTTCCCTCGTCCATCCCATAGTGTGGGATATCGTTGGATAGGAAATTCGAAAATATTATGAGTTTATGAAAACCATTTTTCGATTCGTAAAATTAAGCTTTAAATGGCCATTTTTTGTTAGAGTCAAGTGTCCCCTCCCCCCATGCCAGCTACCCGAAAAAAAAACATCGCAAATACAATAAAGTATATAATAATAATAATAATAGTAAATGGTGGATTTTGGATATGTGAAAAATTTCACGGCAATAGTATATATAACGAAATTAAAAGGAAAACTATCACAGCTAAGTAGGTTTTACAAGTTCAAGAGTATAAGTCGACCAACTTATAAATTGTACTTGGAGAAGAAAAAATGTTGTATATTGATGTATGAGGACAACAGTTTTCGAACGGCAATGTGAATTTTGTGCCTTCGTTAGAGCAATGTTCGGTACTTTATTTGTTTATGAACGTTAGTAATGTTATCTCATCGACTATACAGCCTCTGTATAGTCGATGTGTTATCTATTTATTTTGGTGAATGTAGCTGTTTATACGGAAACCTCTGTGCGCGAGTCACACTCGCATTCGGCCGGTTTTTTTGAAATATGTCCGTCGCTTTTCGTACAGAAGGTTTAAAGGATTTACTTTGTTAAACTTGAAGAATTAAACTAAAATAAGTAAATAAGTATGTAAATATAGATTTTATATCAATGAAGATTTTGAAGAGATGTTTCGTCCGTTGTCGAATCGACGGCAGTAAAAACAAAGCGCGGGATAAATAATTAAATTACGTACTCTAAAACAAGTAAATTATATTGTACTGTTCACTTGTTTGTTTGTGTTTTCCCCACCGGACTCTGTATTTCCTGATAGCTACAACCTGGGAGTCTATAAGTAATGAGTGAATAGGTTTCTTCTAGGCAAGCGTGCTACATCGTCTACCACATGATGATGTCAAAAAAAATCAGGTGATTTATTTACATTGTTACACTTTTTTCGGTCTAGCCCCTCAGCCCGCAAACAAATCAGAACTATAATGTGCGATAAGGAACACTGACAAAATAGGTCACGAATCCGGATGCGGCCCGCGGGCCGTCATTTGGTGATCCCTGGCCTAGACCCTAGATAAAGTTTAGTGAAGTTGTATATTGATGTATGAGGACAACAGTTTTCGAACGGCAATGTGAATTTTGTGCCTTCGTTAGAGCAATGTTCGGTACTTTATTTGTTTATGAACGTTAGTAATGTTATCTATTTATTTTGGTGAATGTAGCTGTTTATACGGAAACCTCTGTGCGCGAGTCACACTCGCATTCGGCCGGTTTTTTTGAAATATGTCCGTCGCTTTTCGTACAGAAGGTTTAAAGGATTTACTTTGTTAAACTTGAAGAATTAAACTAAAATAAGTAAATAAGTATGTAAATATAGATTTTATATCAATGAAGATTTTGAAGAGATGTTTCGTCCGTTGTCGAATCGACGGCAGTAAAAACAAAGCGCGGGATAAATAATTAAATTACGTACTCTAAAACAAGTAAATTATATTGTACTGTTCACTTGTTTGTTTGTGTTTTCCCCACCGGACTCTGTATTTCCTGATAGCTACAACCTGGGAGTCTATAAGTAATGAGTGAATAGGTTTCTTCTAGGCAAGCGTGCTACATCGTCTACCACATGATGATGTCAAAATAAATCAGGTGATTTATTTACATTGTTACACTTTTTTCGGTCTAGCCCCTCAGCCCGCAAACAAATCAGAACTATAATGTGCGATAAGGAACACTGACAAAATAGGTCACGAATCCGGATGCGGCCCGCGGGCCGTCATTTGGTGATCCCTGGCCTAGACCCTAGATAAAGTTTAGTGACGTTCTATCAGTGATTGTCAAAAATGCATGGATAGATATAATGGCACGTGATCCTCATTGATTTAGCTAGTGGTTGGTCTGCTGAGCTATGTTCGATTATCGGGTCTAGTAATGTTTTTGGGATATTCCATCTAAAATTTCTCAATAGCAGCCTGAAATCTGGGCTCAATTGCTATTACATGGGATTTAAACATAACAGGCGAAATTCATTGTTTACGACCTCAGACTAATATGTGTCTTCTACAAATCCTAAGTAAAATAGATACCAAGACATTCTCAGCGTACAAAAATCACAAACAAAAGAAAATCTCAGAATAAAGTCATAAGTGTAAAGCTTTTCTTATTTTCTATTCATGCTCCCTGTGGCTATTTTCGTGAGAATGCACCAACTTTATCTCATGCATTTGACTGTTCTTTTCTTAGAAGTGTTGGAACTGCTGCCTTTTTATATGGAGTAAGATGTTCTGACGATGACTGAGATTAGATTTTTATTATAATTTTGTTGCCATTTTATTTTATTTATTTATTTATTTATGTACACACAAACACACTTTACAGAGAAAAGAAATAATACAGATTGAAGAGCATAAAGGTACTGCTTATTTCATAAGAAATTTCTTCCAGCAGACCTGCGACAGGAAAGTTGGATGATAAACGAAGGCACAGTGTGTAGAAAAAACAAGGAAACTTAAAATAGACAAAAATAACTTAACTAAACTATAAATTACACATATACCTACCTTAACTAAATAAATATAGAAAATAAAAATACTTATATACTCAATATATAAAATTACAATATAGTGGAGAGGTAGTGTTCTTTGACTTGTTTTTTGAATATAGATACATTTTGGGAGTCACGGATTTTAGGTGGAAGTGAGTTCCACAATCGTACTGCATGAACAGTGAAGGAGTGGGAATAGAAATGGGTTTTATGGGATGGGAAGTTGAGATGTAGTTTAAGGCGAGATCTGCACAGAGCATCAGCAGGGCGAGTAAAAGAAAAACGATCGCGCAAGTAGCCAGGGTATGCAGGGTTAAAAAAGATGTGTTCCTGCGAAGACGGATAGGGAGCCACTTGAGATCCTTGCGGAACTGAGAGACATGATCGTATTTCCTCAAACCAAAGACAAAACGAATGCACAGATTTTGCAAGCGCTCAAGCTTATTTAAGAGCTCCTCAGTGGCATCCAGGTAGCAGGCATCGGCGTAGTCTATGATGGGCTGAATTAAAGTTTGAGCTAAATAAATTTTAGTTTTGAAGGGAAGGAAACTTTGAAGAATTTTTATAGAGTGAAAAGAAAAATGCACCTTACGACTAACTTCATTTACTTGCGCACGCCAAGAAAGGTTGCTGTCAATTAAGACACCGAGATTCTTAGCCGTTTCAGTATAAGCAATAGTCGAACCGTTAAGGGACAATGGCGTCAAAGTAGAAATGTCAAGCGCAGCGCGATAACATCGACTACCTATAATCATAGCCTGGGACTTGGAAGGATTAATCTGTAAGCCATAAGACTTAGCCCATTCACTAATTCTCTCCAGGTCACGATTCATGTCATTGATAGCTACGTCTACGTCCGCAAGCAAGAAATGTCGATAGAGCTGCAAATCGTCTGCATAAAGATGGAAGTTGGAAGTGATAACCTTGGTAACAGTGTTTATGAAGATAGAGAAAAGAAGAGGAGAGAGAACGCCACCCTGAGGTACACCAGCAGTGAGATCACACCAATCAGAGAATATCTCATCAAGGCGAACACACTGAGAGCGACCCCGAAGATATGAGTCAAACCAGGCTAATGCAGAGGACGAGAAGTTAATAGATTGTAGAACTCCAAGTAGAATATCAAAATCCACCGAATTGAAAGCACAACTGAAGTCAAGTAGGACTAACACGGTTAGAGATTTATTATCCATAGAATGAGTTGAGTTTAAAATCCGTGATTAAATTTGGGATATTTTTCCATTATTGAAATGAAAATTTCTCTAGCTGCGTTGAGTGATTTTTGTAGTGACAAAACTTTTGAGTTCTCGTCACAGACATGCTAGTGTGATCGCGTCACCGACATGCTTTGGTATGTGATATGTTGCGCCAGTGAAAAGTTGGAACTTGGGAATATAGGCCGCTAATGATAAAACAGACATCCTTCTTTTATTTAAACTATCACGTGATATGAAAATTTCGGAATAAAGGGTTAGAAACTCTGTTTCAGTTTCTCTTAACGAAAAATAATTATGACGAATTGAAAAACATGCTATAGCAGCTGTGCTGAATGAATTTTAAACAGCGAATCGCATTACTAGACTGTTTAATTTTTGACGCATCTATAGCTTCTTTTCAGAAACCTTAAGGTTACACTAGTCAACGGCACGAACTATTTTGTGCGCGGGGTTAAAATGCATTTTATATCAACCGACAACACAAGCGGAAGAGATTGATACTGTGATGAGCAGTAGGAAGCTAGTTCGCGTACGTATACACACTTTTGCAAATTTGTAGCGAAATGGATAATGATTTATGACGAAACCGAGCGCGCGAAATTTTATAAACAGACCTTTGGGAGTCTGGATATCATGAAAAATCTACTAAACGTATCTGTTCAAAATAAAATCATTTGCATTGTTAAACTACTAATCTATCCCTGTATGGAGGCCGTTTTGCAATTTTCCGTCTACTTATGGTATTCATTCGCGACCAAAAATGCGTTAAAATTAGTGTCGAAATGGTGAACTTTCGACCCTCATAACTTTCAAATATTTACTTTTTTCACTTTTTTGTTTCCATACAGGGCTAGATAATGATGAGACAAATTGATATCACTTTTTATTTTGAACGTACATTGTCAAACAGTGGAATAATCCCTAGACTACGTTTGTATGGAAGAATTTTCGACTAGCGTAACCTTAAGTTCTATAGTTGAAAAGTAATTTAACTATGCAAAACCTAACATTTTCACACAAAATACAGACTTATTACAAAAATAACTTGTTCAAAATACCACTTCATAACCGCCATAGGTAAACCAGACAATCATGTATATATAAGCCGATCTTATGCCACACGGAGGCTAAGCGCGTGCCTCCACTCCATATTGAGCTGGCCTTAGCCAAAACCTAAGCATGTGCGGAACGATTTTTGGCTCCGGACCAAAATGCACGTACCATGTAATTAAATGGACCACTGTTCACCAACTCCAGTACAATATTTTAAAAATTGTACAGATTTATTCTGGGTGGAAGCTTTCGTGTAGTGATTTAAAACGGAGCGGGCTTTTTATGTCTGTATTTCACGCCCATTTTTCACTTTGCTGCATGGGTGGATTTTGGGCGTTAGACGCAAATTGTTTGAAGAGTTAGATTGATACGACTGGTTTAAATGTTCTGAAATTGGATGTGCACAAAAAGTGCTGTTTTCGCTTATATAATAATCTTGAAATTATACCATAGGAATAACTTACAGCTTGAATAAATCAGACAAAGTAAATAATGAAATAATACGAATGAAAATAAAACTGACCGACGTAAATGAGAGAATAAGATTACTGAAGTGGACCTGGGCAGACTGGAAAGTACTAGATGGTCGAAGAGGGTTACCGAATGGATTCCACTACAAGGTAAAAGAAAGTAAGGAAGACAAAGAATGAGATGGAGAGATATATTTACCCAACGTTGTGGACCAGACTGGATGCAGAAGGCGTGCGATAGAATCGTGTGGATTGATTTAGGGGAGGCCTAACGCCTCAAAGACGACCGCTACGAATAGCGATGGCAAATGCGCATAAAATAAAGTAAAGAAGGAAGTAACAGATTGAGATTGTAATTAGAATTTCTTTTAAGACGACGACTAACGCCAACGACCTTGAGGGAAACAAAACGCGCACTCGTTTCACACCTGCGCGACCCAAAATTTAGTAGTTTTTTGTACTTTCCTTATTATTGTAAAACTTTAATAAAAAAGCCTCAGATCAAAATGTAGATAATTAAATTGTCTTTGAGATGGTGTTGATTTCATTAAAATACGCCCAGCGGTTTTAGTGTGATTTTCGTGTTTTTGTCCATTTTAGGCATAACTTTACAAATCAATTACACTATGTTATACGAATAAAACTCAAAATTTGCTAAGATCAAATTATTAAAAATATAGTCTAATATAACATATATTTTTTTCAATTAATTACGACTAGCCATTTAGACGTGAATCTCATTTTAAAATCAGCTACTCAAGGGAATCGGCGCCTTACTATCATTTTCAACATTTAAAACAGTGTTTCTATATTTGGTTGAGTGTAAAAATTTTGAGTAGTGGAATTGAGGGCATTTTTTTTTATAACTTACTGCTTGTACAATAACGAGTTTGGGAAGTAATATAGTGGCGGAGAGGAAGGTGTTCGTGTATGACAAAATGTATGAACGCAAAAGGAGTATATAAGGTCGTAATAGGTGTGAATGGATTTTACTTATTTTTTTGTTTCCATTCTGTTTCTTTTAAGAGAAATCGTGAATTTATGTGTGTAAGTAAATAATACTTGTGAGAACTTGGATTGAATATATCACTGGTCTGCAATGAAATCCTCCTTTAAATTTTTTTGTCATAAACATGACGATTTAAATGTTCTGAATCTATCCCCGTTGGCCGATTTTTTCCATTACGTATAGATTTTTTGCTTTGAATGTTTTTTTAAATTTCAAAAATTTGTTTTTTTTTTTTTGCGCGTCAATGTTACAAACAGTGTATATACAAATAGTGTATGTACAAAATAAGTTTTAGCGAGTTGTAAGAGAAAGAAGGGAAGTGTCGAAGGTGATTTTAATGGTGGTACAAACGCGCATGCGCAGTATTTGCTGTGAGTTGAGTGAAAACTTGTCTCTTAATTGTTTACATTTTGTATCAAATATTTTGGTAAGTTTTGCATAAAGTTCATGTTCTCTATATTGGTTTTGAGTATTTTATATGTAGTTTATGTATTTTTTTATGAGCAGAGCCAATAAATATAAAATAGATGTTTGAAAATTATTTTAATAAAATTTTATGTCAAAATGCCTCGAACTTGTAAAAATTCTATCGACTGTTTTTGCTACATTTGTGGGGAATTCGTACTAAAAACACAGCGAAATGTCATGACAGATCTTGTTAAAATAGCTTATAAGCTATATTTTGGATTTTCTATCGATGAGCGAGATAAGAGTTGGTTGCCAAAAGTATGTTGCAATAGCAAAAAAACCACAAAATAACAAATTTTCTCACCATATAATGAGATAACTGACCGATATATATTCTTTTTGTGACTATAATTTAGGATTTTTCACTGTAAAACTTAGACCGTAATATTTTTTCATTTCGTTATGATAATTGGTATTTTAATAATATTGTTTGTTAATAAATAAATATTATATTGGAAATCTACGTGTGGAACTTAATTGTATGTCAGATTCCGTGTTTAGAGCACAAAATATGATGAATTCATGCATGAAAGCAAGAAGGAGATTTTTTTTTTTTTTTTGCAGACCAGTGATATTTGTTTCGTCATGAATTTTATGTTTAAAATAAAGTTAAGCAAAATAATATTGGTCCTTTCAGACGATACAATTGAAGATAACAAAAAAATACTTGAAACTTTCTTTTATAATAAACCGTTGCACCACAACAAATAACCCTTTTTCAATTCCAACCACTACCTTTTCAAGAATAAATACACTTCGAAAGAGGATTTTAATCGGCTTAGCAACGGATTGGAATTAGTAACGGTTGTCTTTGAAAGGTTAAAGAGGGATTGCGTTTCTCTTTTCTGCATTCTCGCTCATTTTGCATTCCATTATTAATTACTGCAAATGGGAACAGTCGTCTAGATGTTGCATTATTTAAGATAGTTTGTATAAGTTTGTAATAGTTTTGCAGTGTCATCACAAAAAATATTTATGAAGAATTTTTTTTAATGTGTTTTACCGCTTTTGTTATTGTGCGCATCATGTATATAATGGGTATTGTAGTCATCATCAGCCATTTTCAATGTTCCCACTGCTGGGACACAGGCCTCCTCGCTGTGAGACTCCTCTCCGTAAACCATCACGCGGGCCCAGTGGATGTTACATGTCTTCAAATATTTCATTCAAGGTCATGCCGGTTTCCTCACGATGTTTTCTTTCACAGTTTTGAGAGCAGTGCTGATGAAACAATTTACACAATGATTGTATTACGAACACTAAAATCATTCACGAGAGGTGCAATTTTCTCATGGTATCTATTGAAGACATAGAACTAGTTCACAGATTATTACGCCATTAGACACTTCAAACCCAATCTCTAGTCGACCCCTGATTGACCAATTAAGTCAGATTGTCTTGAGTCATTCGTACTAAAGGCTTCGATTGACTGTGACTAGAACATTCGGGTGCAAAGACTCACTACCAAAGGCTAAGGATAGTGCGTCTTTTTAAAGATTATCGATTTTTTATACAAAGTCGACTAAACGCATGTTGGTTTTTCTCGTCGAAATGTCGAGCTTTTACAAAACCAATTTAACACTGCTACATGGAAATAGTAAGTACCACATCACTGGTAGCTCTCCTCACCAGCCAGTACAACAACTCTAGTTCAATTCAAATAAAACTTTCTTTGGCGCGCTACAAAGTTGCAACTCAAAATGGCCGCCAGTAATTAAAGGTCCTTTTGTTAGCAGCATACTAAAATACATGTAACTTATATGTATTTGTATCTCGCAAAGAGGAACAGATGTGTGTGAGGACTGCTTTGTGCATTTTACTGTTTCATTTTTTTCTTGTTTTTAGCGTGCTTGGGTGACTGTAAAAATAGTCGGTATATAATCTAGCACCAGAATTTTAGTAATAGGCAAGTGACTTCTTGCGTTTAAGCATTTTAAAGGAAGCATTTTAAATTATCAAACTCGTAATATTTATTTTTCTTTCACGCTGCCTCAAAGTTACAAATCAACTTTTTTTTTTTTTCACAAATATGTCTAGTTTATGCGATTTAGAGTGACATAAGCATTATTTTGACCGGTAAATATATGGTTTATATATGAGCCACAATGGCGGACAAAATTAATCAGTTTTCCTATGCGCGCGCATTTAACAATGGCGATCGGCCATGACTAAAAAAATGAGGTTTTTTTTTTGGCTTTTCGTGGTTAGTGTTTTAGCCACGTACAAAATAGGGAATTTCAATTTTTCTTAATTACAGAGCAAATAAAATTTATATTTGAGTGAAAGTTTTATTTATTAATTAAGCACGAAAACAAGTTGAAATTATCTATTTAAATACGAAGTTACATGAAATGAGCAAGCAATAGGTACATTAATTTATTTGTACTATTGAGCACGATCTTTTTTGTATCGAAACTTTTTTAAGAACAAAGCAACACAACCAATAAATTAAAAAAAAAACTCTATAACTCACTTGTGAATAATAGTAATGAAAAAGTCACAGTTTCGTATCAGGTATCATTATGTGCCTAATTGCGGTGAAATTAGAGCCACTTTATGAGCAATTGTGTTGAAACAATATGAAGGAATTGGTAAAAATATTTACAATCTTCCTTCGCTATACCTAGTCCAAAGATCAATATTTTACAACTAGTTGTGCCCGCGGCTTCGCTCCCGTCAAATTCCTACCCTGCCGTACCTTCCCCACCTACTTAACTACCAATTTTGTTTTCTATAATCTTAAAACCGCCATTCAGAAAATTACGTCAAATGCACAACGCCATTTATAGAATACTAGCTTCTACCAGCAGCTTCGCCCGCGTGAATGTCGCAAATTACCCCAAGGGAACATATTCCCTGGATAAACAGTATCCTATGTGTTATTCCAAACTATAGTCTATCTCTGTACCAAATTTCATCCAGGTCAAGAAGTAACAAACATACAAACACACTCACAGACTTTAGCCTTTATAATATTAGTATGATGGAGTTCTTCTGTCCGAGTTGTCGTGTGTTGTGATATTTTACTTATTGAAGACTTTAAATTCATATTTCTATTGTTAGAGTGAACCGATTGCGATGAAACAAATGCTAAGTAATACTTCAAGTTACGCACAATTTTTATGTATAAAAGTTATCTACATTAGTTTCCTACATTTTACATAATGCGTGCACAAGTAAACAGACAAAAATTCCAAAAATGCTAGCAATGGGTTCTGTTGGTTATCTTTTAACACCCTGGCAATTTTTTTAGAAATATTTTAGATGTACGAGTTTTTCTTTAGAACTAATATATGTATGGATAAGACGGCAAGAAGCTATTATTGTTTCTCAAAATAAAAATAAAATCAACATTGATTTAAAAATAACCAATTTACAAACGCCCTTGAAGACACAAAGGCCGATCACCGTGTCCAATATTAATTAGATACATGAAAATGGCAACAAGAAAATTCCTTTCTTGTAGGGTAGTAAGGAAAATGCCATTCTCGTCTCTAAGGCCACATAATGCCGGGCCATACAATATTGTGTTGCCAGTATTATCTCTTTCAGGGGCTATGAATAATGTAGTAGAAAAATAATGAGCTCCGCCAGACATCTGTCGTGGTATAAATGGGTTAATGGTTACACAATGGCGATGCATGGTCTTAATTAGACCCTAGAGAACTGGAGTTGTTTTCTTGTTCGAGTTTAGATGTTATTAAGGTTATCGAGAAAAACAACATCTAATCTGTATACCTACATTTAGCAAGTAAACAATTTCATTCATTCATCGAAACTGATAATTAATTACGGTACGGTTCGCGCAGTGGTTGAGCGATTGGCTGCTGAGATGTTGTCACGGCTTTGTGGATGTGAGTTTCAATGTTTGTAAACGCACCCACGATAAGGGAGAAACTTCTAGTGTGGCACTATGTATTAACAAAAAATACAGAAGGAATCCTTATCAATGATCGATGTTCAACCATGAACAGGCCATAGTTACACGCGCCAAGAACAGCATTACAGCGTCAGCGACATACTTTCGGTCCACGCGCCGGCAACACCGGCACACCGTCAGCGCTAAGAAGTGACCCACATAAATCTTCGCTTCATCGGCTCAATACACACATAACACACATGTAAATAGCTATTTTTTTATATATTTTTTTATTAAAAATGTTGCCCCACACTAGGAATTTCTTCCTGTATCGTGGGTGCGTTTACAAAAATATAAACTCACATACACAACACACCCAGGGCCGGAACAACTATCTGTAGGTCATACAAATATTTGCTCCGTGCGGGAATCGAACCCGCGACACGCAGCGCAGCAGTCAATTGCTCAACCACTGCGCCAACCGTGCGCCCTAAACAATGTAGCAATGTAGCTATCAATGTGTATTGACCACAAAAGTTGTATATAATTTCCCAAGTTCCTTCTGTTACCGTAGGTCACCTTGTAACCCCCCCGCATTGGTTCCCGCCTTGTCGTGGCGGGGGACTCAGTTGCCGCGGTGGCGGAAACCCACGGTGAAGCCAAGAGGAACCTTGGCGGGGGCCGCTCGTCTAGACTTTTGGCGATAAGCCGACGACGTGTGGCCCAATAGTTGCGGTGCCGCGGGTGCCGCCTGTAGCGGCATCGCAACTGGGCGGGCTGCGATCATGCGATGTCTGATGGGGGGGGGCATCGTGGCGGAGTGCGGGGGGCCGCGGTGGGGAGGGGAGTGTTGGTGTGGCTTCGGCCATTCTCCCTTACCTTCCGCGGCCTCAACGGGGCCGCCACCGTCAGATGGCGGACACGGTGGGGCCGCGGGGGAAGAGGACTGTCGGTGTTTCGTTGCCGCTGTCCCTGTCCCCTGCGGCCGAAAGGTGGTAGGTGACGGGGCCACAGACCCGACCCGTCACAGGGGGAGCTCCGGCGTGCCATGACTGCGGCGCGTCGGAGGGCCTGGACCCCTCGCTTCGTGGCGTGGGTAGCGCCATGCTGGAAGGCAACGGGTCTGGGCAGCGGTCACCTCCTTTTGCGAGGGTGGTAAGTCGCAAAAGAAGGCGTGATACGCGGGCGTCAGGTGCGGGGGCCCCTTCGCCCGCATTGCACATCACCACCCGCGGGAGGGAATGGCCGAGCACTCGCGGCATTCCCGGGCCCCTCCGTTGAGAGGGGCATGAGGGGCCCGCTGTGAGAGAGCGGGCAGTCGTCGGCGGGGGACTGGAGGTAAAGGCTCTGCCGGTTTCCCAGTCCTCCTCCACTAAGACGATGCGGGAGTGCCGTTGGGTTTTTTAGTGGGTATACCGGAAGCAGACCGGGGAGTCCCACATACCCCTCCCTTCCCCCGGAGGGAAGATGATGCGTAATGCATTTTTCCCAGAAAAAAAGGTCTCCTTGTAACAGACTTCCCGCACGTAAAACCAACGTAACCTACGTTTGGTGTGGTTTGTATGATAGGGTAGGGCAGTAGGATAACTAGGGTGCTAGGTAATTGTTATAGGGCTAGGTTTGTAGTCAGTGGAGTCTTGGGTATCTCATAGGTACCTGGCTCAATTGGTGCAAACATAGCCTCACTGTACGCATTTGGAATAACGGCCGTACTAAGCTGTAAGTCCTGTCCGTACACCATCATCATCATCTGCCTAGCCTTTTCCCAACTATATTGGGGTCGGCTTCCAGTCTTACCGGATTCAGCTAAGTACCAGTGTTTTATATGGAGCGTACATTCAATAAAAATAGAATTTCTTAGAATATTTCCAATGATCATTGTTTATTGTTCTTTTTGTCAAATACTTGAGGGTCTTTGAAGTTCTAGGAAGGACGGTATTATCTATCTGTATCAAAATGAAAATAAAAGATGGCGAATGTTTTCTCCAAAAAGGAGGTTGTTTGTATTTACACAGAAATTGGTAACTAAGCCTGTCTTTTGTTTTTTTTCTGTGTATATAAATACCTACAGATTATATTCTTAAAAAAAATGGAGTTTACGGTACAGCAGTACAAAAGGAGAAGCTCTAAATAATAAAAGCCGCACGGGTCGATCATCAAGGTTAAGCAACGCTTGACGAGGTCGGTCCGTGGATGGGTGACCATTTCAACATACCGAGTTTCCTCCGTGCCTCGGAAAGCACGTTAAGCCGTTGGCCCCGGTTGTCATTTGAAGATCTTTGACAGTCGTTACAGGTAGTCAGAAGCTTGAGATCTGACACCAGTCTTGCCAAGAAGTATCGTGTTACCCAGTTACTGGGTTGTGGCGGTCAGATAGGCAGTCGCTCCATGTAAAACACTGGTACTCAGCTGAATCCGGTTAGACTGGAAGCCGACCCCAATATAGTTGGGAAAAGGCTAGGCAGATTGATTTTTGTTTACGGTACAGCAATATTTTTTACAGAAAAAATTACTTATTCCAAGTTACAAAACTGTTCACATTTTTGTCTCTTACTGCCAGAAGTAGCTATAAATCCGTATCATTATAACAATAACTCCACTTCATTAGTAATAATTCTCCCCGATTTTTCCTCAACCCCTAATTTTCCCCATTTATTCCTCATTTCCTGCTAAATCCATAAATCGTACATAAAAATCTCGAGACGAAATAAGCATAATGCGTAGATATCAATTTACGATAAGCCATGCTCAGAACGTATTAGACAGTGATTACGGAACGAACCCAAAATGTGGGAAATTGAAACGTCCTAATATCGGCTAAGTAGGTTTTACACACGGCTTTACTTGAGTATCTCGGAAAAGGAGTTGGAACGTTGAAATTGTAATTGAAATCAATTGGCCTGATTTCACTTAAGCAGTTTCGTATGAGATCTATGTATATTACTTTTACTATATTATATTAGTATTGTTTGATTGCTGGGACTCAGACATGCAGCCTTATTGCGTTAGTGAATGCGGCAACGCAAAGGGTTTGACCGCTATCAATCGAGCAATCACACAGACGGAAATCCACATCGCGTCATTCATCTCTTATGTGATTGGTCGATTTGATAGCAGTCAAACTCTTCGCCTTGCCGAATTCACTTGCGCAATTCGGCTGCAGGTCTGAGTCCCAACAATCAAACAATACTAATATAGGCTGAGTATGACGTCACGTTTGGGGATGGTATTATTTTAGGACTAGCTTCTGCCAGCGGCTTTGCCCGCGTGAAAAGTGTTTTATTATCCCCAAAAACATTATACCGGAATAAAAATTTCATCCAGATCCGTTTAGCCGTTTGAGCGTGACGAAGTTACAAACATACAAACTCACACACACTCACAAACTTTCGCCTTTTTAATATTAGTGTGATATAGTGTGATATTTGCAGTATCATACCACTGAAAATTGATTTCAGTGGCATGCAATATTAAAGATTCTCTGCAGTAGGCCTCTATGGATAGATTGGAAAGTGTATAGTGTGTAGTGTTCGTTGGGTGATCACGCCTAAACCACACCCTTTCCGGGGATACTCAAAATCCAAGGGACAGTTCTTGGGGTTATTTCTAACTTCTTTACGGGTGGGCTGAGCGAAGCCGCTGGAAGCTGCTAGTAAATAATAATATAGATTAAAGGAGCCTTTTAATGGCCTCATTGAAATAAAATTATTTGATTTGGACTCAGGTACATACAATGTAACAAAAACTTCACAATTTTTGATGCATTATTTCTTTTTTCTTTGTATCGTGGGTGCGTTTACAAACATATAAACTCAGGTAATACTAATATTTGTTCCGTGCGGGAATCATACCCGCGACACGCAGCGCAGCAGTCAATTGCTCAACCACTGCGCCATTATTTTATTGTAGTAAGTATAGTACTCATGGCCAGACAATACATAGTATAATATTTCGTATTCTTTATCCTTCTTGAAAATTTGCCGAATACAATTCTCAAAAGAGACGTTAGAGATAAATTCTTTTGTTGTTGTATCGTTTTTAAAAACTGGGTCGAGTTTCAAGTCTTGCGGTGTAGTATTTAACATGGCTAGTTCCTCGGGATTTGCCGGTTATTTAACGTCATAGGTCATTGTTTGTATGTTCGTATTATAAAAACGGTTATTACTTTTAAAAGTTTGCAAGAAGGAAACAGCTGCCTCTCTTTTTTTTGTGGCTACAGATCATTGTCAAATAGTTTAGAAAATATGACAAATTGCTTAAAATTGTAAGGGTTTATAAAAACCTCAATTTGTGATGGAATACTAGTACTAACATTACAAATAAATGTAACTGTGACAGTCCTTATATATTTTTTTGTGAATCTGTATGTTTGTCCAAATCCGTTGAGGCGTGATTACGTAATAAACGGATTTGGATGATATTAGAAACAAGGTTGACCATGGCCTTGCCATAAAATTTGACTTGACTTACTTGACTATGTCCCCTAGCCGGATCTTTTTTTTTATTTTTATCTAATATAGGCTCGCCCTTGACCACTATCTCACCTTATGGTAAGCGATAATGTGGCCGACGGTGAAGCACGCTTGTTTAGAAGTAACCTATTCACTCTTGACTTAGAGACTCCTAGATTATAGCTATCGGGACACAGACTCCGGCAGGGAATTCCACTCCTTAGCATAATAAAAATATTCTCAAAACTTTTAGTGCGTATGGGTGGGATGTCCACCAATTTACCGAGGAATCTCGAACAGTCTTCAGCTTCACGCTCCACGTCATACCGATGATCGTCGCTAGAGCGAATACGGTGCTTCGTTGTTTGACGGGGACGGCCAAGCTTCCTTTTTCTTGAAGATTCCAATCCATGGCCTATTTAGGTATGTGATTGGAATCCGTCCGGAGTGTGTAACCAATCCATCTCCATTTAAGAATCTTGATCTGGCTGTCGATCGGGCTCTCTTGGCATCTCTCCAACAGTTCCATTTTAGGGATGATCTCGGGCTAGTTTATGCCGAGGATGCCGACGAAGACATTGGTTGATGAATACCTGGATTTGGCGTGATATATTCTTTGTTATCTTCCACGTTTCGCACCAGTAGAGCAGCTCGGATTTGACATAGGACCCAAAGATAGATCATCATCATCATCAGCCTTATAATTTTCACACTGCTGGGACACAGGCCTCCTCTCTGTGAGAGAGGTAATGGGCCTTAATCCAACACGCGGACCCAGTGCGGGTTGCGGCTTTCAGTCTATCCGGATGCCGCTAAGTACCAATATTTCACATGGAGCGTCTACCTATCTGACCCACAACTCAGTAACTGGGTAACACGATACCTCTTGGCAAGACTGGGTAGCAGATAACCAGGCTTCTGACTACACGTAACGACTGTCAAAGATCTTCAAATGACAGCCGGGACTAACAGCTTAAAGTGTTTACCGAGGCACGGAGGAATCTCGCTATGTAACGTAAATATGGTGACCCATCCACGGACCGGCCTTGGCAAGCGTTGCTTAGCGTTGAAGATCAACCCATGCGGCTGTTATAATTTAACCACGATTCCATTTTTTTTTTAAGAAATTGACTCACGCTTTTTCGTTGTTGTAGAATTAGGTATTTTACCTCTGTTTAAAAAAATTTGTAAGTATGTGAGAACCATGTTCCTATTTTTAATGAATGAATTTACCTGTTAATGCTTTTAATACGTACTAGATATAGTATGTAGTGTTATTCTGGGTGCATCGGTTTCACGTATATGAATTAATGTTAAAACACTTTTTTAAAAGAGCAAGTGTGGATTTTCTAGTCCGTTCTTCTCCATAACAAGCTACTTTACTGAATGGACGGTAGAATCAATTATTATTATTTGCAAATTTTAAACGTTCAAAAGTGCCGCTTACCCGCGGCTTCTTAATACTCGATTATCGCACTGTTAACGTAATCGACGAATAATCGCCGGTTATCTGCTGTGGTTAGCTGTTGAAAATTCATTCAACCAATCACAGCGATAACGCGTGCTTGACAATTTGTTACATTAATTCTGCGTTAAAAGCGTTGAGAAACCTGGCCTAATTGAAATAAACAATTTGACTTTTACACGAGTTCTTCGTAGCTCCTCAGAGTTGCTAGCACAAATTAGTACTTAACAAAGTAATCAAGTGTGTCCAAGTCAACGACCCATAAGCGGAAAATATGAACATTTTCATGTAAATACAAGGCATGTTTTATTAAATTGTTTGACAATCAATTAATCATTCCTAGCGTGACTACTAATTCCTTGTACTGCTTACTGATTTGTTTTTATTGCTCATAAAATCTGTTAACAGGACCTAGTAATTAATGGAACACTTTTATGGCTAGTAAAATTTAATGTTCAGTTTGTGAACCCGACACGGTGACATTGACGGGGGCCGTCGACACTTTGACGTCGAGCCAATATCGTTGCATATGACAAACATGATAATAATGTTGCCAAAGAGAAAAAAATATGAGGATAACAGAATTTTAAATCAATTTACAGGGCAAAAAAAATAATTGGTGTCTTTAAATACTTGATTATATCATTCTTCTTATCTAAATTTAAATTTCCTAAATAAAATTTATATTAAGATAGATTCTAATCAGTGTTTAAACTAATCATATGGTTAACAAGTTTATATAAATAGATTTAGATTGAACGTTACGTCTGTCAGTTTTGTATTTCATGTGACATGCCAGTAAAGAGTATTTGATGCAAAATTGATGCCTATAGATGTTTTGTTTTAACATGGCAACCCGTCAACATTTATGAACATTCTTAATATTTAAAAAAAAATAGTTGTCTGTAAAGTCGGTTTACGAACGATAGTTTAACGTGACACCGTCATAACAAAAAGATGCGGCGCAAGCCGAACGCTCAAGCCGATCGTGCCTTTCGCTCGCTCGTGTAGCGCTCTCGTACCGATCGTAACGTTACAATGAGTCATTCATTTTCGTGCGTGCAGCCGGCGTTCATCGATTTATTAGACGTTGTCACGTCAAAAAAACAGAAAAATACTTAAAGCCGCTCACGAAACTGAAGACCGATGATGGCAGGATCGTTTCCGCCAAACCGGAGCTTCTGAGGGAGATCGAGAGATTCTATGGGCAGTTGTACACGTCAACCAGTAAACCCGTCGCAAATCTAGCGAATGACCCTAGAGCTAGATTGACCCGACACTATACCGAAGACATTCCCGACGTCAGCCTGTATGAGATTAGGATGGCTCTGCAACAGATTAAGAACAACAAGGCACCGGGTGACGATGGAATTACGGCCGAACTCCTGAAGGCGGGTGGAAAACCAATACTTAAGGCCCTTCAGAAGCTGTTTGATTCCGTCATACTCGAAGGGAAAATGCCACAGGCATGGTGCAGGGGTGTGGTGGTACATTTGCTTAGGACGGCTTTAAGTCATCATATCAGCCGAAAGACGTCCACTGCTGGACATAGGCCTCCCCCAAGCGTCGCCACTTTGACCGATCCCGTGCGTCTCGCAACCATCGGATCCCCACAACCTTCACCAGGTCATCGAAGGCCTTCCAACGCAACGTCTTCCAGTTCGCGGTCGCCACTCCAGAACCTTTCTGCCCCATCGGCCATCCGTTCTGCGAGCAATGTTCCCTGCACACTGCCACTTAAGTTTGATAATTCCTCGGGCCATGTCGGTAACCTTGGTTCTCTTGCGGATCTCTACATTTCTGATTCGATCACGTAAGGAAACTCCGAGCATAGCTCTCTCCATTGCCCTTGCCCCCGAGTGACTGTAAGCTTTCTGATGAGGCCCATTGTAAGCGACCACGTCTCGTCTCTTGTATTTTAATGTTTTTTTTATTGCATTTCATATTCGTATCGCATGTCAATTAATTTTAAATATATACTTTTAACATTTTTATTCAATTAAATTTAGATGTGTATGCTCGGCCATGTAAAAGCTGTGGTTGCCTGTAATTGAGTGTGTAATAAAGGATAAAGATAATGTGTACCAATTTTTGGAACGAAGTTCCTTATCGCGCGTTGCGAAAGGGGTCTAGACGGAAAAAATTGTGACGAAAAGTTGTAACGACACTTTTTACTATAGTTGTAAGCCGTGCGGCGTGCGCGTGTTTCGTGCGTGTTCTAACCTATACGCTGTTGTGTTTACGAAGTCGAAAGAGTATATATACATATATATGTATATTTATATAATATATGTATATATATATATGTGTATATATATGTATACACATATATATATATATACTAAAGGAAATTCGTTCCATCCGGGTGTCCCTTGACACCACTCAAGTTTTTTATTTTGCGTAGGTTTTATGGTTTACAAAACCACTCTTTGGTAATATACTCGTTGGTAATCCTTAAATTAATAAATAAATGCGTGTGAATTGGCGATTTCAAAATAAAATTAACTATTTACCTAAGTCCAGGTTTCCTCACAAAGTTTTCCTTTACCAATATTATAGATGTCTAAGATAAACTTAGAAAGTACATAATTAGGAATTGAAATAGTCGTATTTGTATTTGCCTGGATTTGTACCCACGACTCTTAACCACTGGGTCATCACAATAAAACTTCAAACTGGAAATATCATAATATGGCTCTACTTTCTGCCTAGTAACAGCGAATGATAATCCTATGATTTTAAAAGGTTACTCTCCCCAAAACTACTCAAACTAACAACAACTACAAACCACAACCCATCATATACTTATCGAGTAAAGGGATTTATTTCAGGCCACAGATGAGTTGTAAAGCGTCAGATTTCGCCACCATTTGATCTTGCCTAGCCAACTTCTGAACTGTGGTTCCCTGGAGTACCCTTAGCCCACTCGGCCTGAGGCCATTTACTGAAGTGTGCTTTGAAAAAAATCAACGAGGAATAAAACCTTTTTCTGACGCGACTTTTTCTGTGTTATATAATACTTTATACGTTGTTCAACGCCTGCCAGTCACAATTATGTGCTTGGATTTGTCAAATACTAGCTTCTACCAGCGGTTGCGCCTGTGTGAAAAGTGTTTTCTTATCCCAAGGGAACATTGTACTGGGATGAAAATTAGCCTATGTGCTATTCCAGATTATAATCTATCTCTGTGCCGAATTTCATCCAGTTTCGTTCGGCAGTTCTGGCGTGATTGAGTAACAAACATACATCAATCCATCCATCGAAACTTTCGCATTAATAATACTAGCTTCCGCCAGCGGTTTCGCCGGCGTGAAAGTCGGAAGTTGTTCCGTTGTTTAGAACGGGAACCGTACACTTTTCCGGGATAAAAAGTCGCATATTGCTATTCCAGACTAAATTCTGTCTCTGTGTCAAATTTCATTTAGATCCATTTAACCGTTCTGGCATGATTGAGTAACATACATACACACATCCATCCAAAATTTTCTCATGTATAATATTAGTAAGATTATAAAAAGAAGTGTCTAGTTAGTGGTTGTGATTGTTCGAGCTAGTAGAAAAATAGGGTTGATGGTTTGAATAAATTGGTGAGAATTTAAACGAATTGTATCTAATTGTTCTAACATTAATGAGATGGCATCGAACTCCAAAAACCGGCCTAGTGCGGGTCGGACTCGCGCATGAAGGGTTCTGTACCATTATCGCAAAAAACGGAAAAAAGCACGTTTTTTGTATGGGAGCCCCACTTTAATATTTATTTTATTCTGTTTTTAGTATTTGTTGTTATAGCGGCAACAGAAATACATCATCTGTGAAAACTTCAACTGTCTAGCTATTACCGTTCATGAGATACAGCCTGGTGACAGACGGACAGACATACAGACAGACAGACAGACAGACAGACGGATCGCGAAGTCTTAGTAATAGGGTCCCGTTTTTAACGTTTGGGTACGGAACCCTAAAAAAGAAATGCCTCATCATCTTGCCTGCCCATCTTCACACTTAAAACAGACACCTACATATTTGTGGACATGAACAAGTTGATATGACAGAACTGTCTGTCTAGGTAGATGCATCACTGATTTTTTTTTTTGCATTAGGTAGTAAATATATTCGAAAAGAAGAAGGAAAATGAGGGGATGACAAATTGATAGTTTATATAACTTCTGGTTCTCTTAAACATTATTAGAAATACTGAGTACTGAGAGTAGTAGGAACCTACCTAAGCTTAGGCAATAATACCGTCAAAGGATGGACATGGCCGTTCAAGAATTTCAATACGAAAAAGAACAAAAACCGGCCAAGTGCAAGTTGGATTCGCGCACGAAGGGTTCCGTGCCGTTATCGCCAAAAACGTCCAAAAATCATGTTTGTTGTATGGGAGCCCCACTTAAAAAAAAAAACAGTTTTTAGTATTTGTTGTTATAGCGGCAACAAAAATACATCATCTGTGAAAATTTCAACTGTCTAGCTATCACGGTTCATGAGATACAGGCTGGTGACAGACAGACAGAAAGACAGACAGACAGATGGACCGCGGAGTCTTAGTAATAGGGTTCCGTTTTTACCCTTTGGGTACGGAACCCTAAAAACATTATATTCACTCAAAAAAATATCAATCACTTTCCATTTCTGTTTGTGGCAACAAAATGATTACCCAGCGGTATACCAACAGGAAAAAAGTTACACCATATTAATCTCGTATTCAAACTCCTCTCTTTTCATAACGAACTCCCGACATACCTCCCGAGGGAAACCGTTACCGTCTCACAGAAGGATTTCCTCGCGAAAGCTCTTGTCAACCAGACGCTTTGGATTTTAAACGTTATCGCGTATTTCTTTGACCCCACAAAAGGTATGCATCTTTCATTCCGATGAAGTAACAAAAATACAAGGAGAAGATTGTAATTGGTGCTCTGAAGGCCTTTTCGTTTCTGCAGAGAGTGCCGTGTTGTTGTAATTTACACTTTTTATTTGCTCGTGACTTCGCTCGTGTAACCTATTCAACAGAATAGGAAATGGACTATGAAACTCACCAAAGTGTAGCATTATATCAATACTTCTAGAGATGAACTTTTATAAATTTTACTATATTAACAGAGACTAGCTGTTCCCCGCGGCTTCGCTCCCGTGAACCACCCCACAGGACCCGTTTTTGGGCTTAAAAAATAGCCTATGTCACTCAGGAATAATGTAGCTTTCTATTGGTGAAAGAATTTTCAAATCGGTCCAGTAGTTTCGGAGCCTATTCGGTACAAACAAACAAACAAAAAAATCTTTGCTCTTTATAATATTAGTATTGATAAGTATAGATAAGCTACCAAGATAAATACGGATAAAGAACTCTAAATGTCTGCCTTTCATTCGGGAAATTGTCGGGTTCTTTGTAGAACTAATCCAAATAAGTTACAGTTATCTCTCACAAATTCGAAAACATCTGTAAGATTTTGGTAGATTTTATACGACAGCCACATAAATAGATATTAGAAATGCTAGCAGTCAGGGTAGGTATAGATCCCTCGTATTATTCCTCAAAATATTTCTTCCTTACATTAATTAATATACAGATTGATATCTGGTACAATTGTACCAGATATCAATCTATTTTAATTCCAAGCTTAAAGAAATCTCCAAAAATTATATCATTTATGTATTTTTTCATCAGAAGAAATATTAGAGGTTTCATTTCTCATAATCATTGAGCGATTTCTTAGCATTTATTTCTATACAATAATCTATTCTGGTACTGTAGCACCATCAATCTTTCGAGAGTAGTTTTAAATGTAAGTTTTATCTGATCCACCGTCATTCCTAACTGGTTCCTTTTTACATTTCTCTCCATTTAAAATGTATTATTTCTTTGCTCAGAAAAATCCTTTGGGCGTGGATTTATAATTAGTGACCTATTTTTTAAGTTAATGAGTTTCTAAAATTCTGGCTCAAGTCAAAAGTTTGAAAATATATTGTAGAAAAAAGGAGATAGATGGTCCAATATATATGGACCGAAAACCCAGAAATCGATAAGAACTAACTGTATGTGAATCGATTGCTTATAACGAGCGAAATAACCCTACCAAAGTCGCTGACCTCAAGTCCATGGGTTAGGATAAGATAGGATAGATGGACCCCTTTTCCGCACTTAGACTCGCATTTGGTCCGTTGTACGTGCTGGCCTAATCTCTGTGAGAGGGAATGGGCCGTAATCCACCACGCGGGCCCAGTGCATTATGGTGGATGTCACATGTCTTCGAATTTTTGGTTCTAAGACATGCTGGTTTCCTCACGATGTTTTCATTCACCGTTTTGAGAGCAAAATGTGTTTATAATGTTCAACATCTAACAAAAAAAAGCAAAAGAGGAAGTTATATTTTTATCATGTTGTTAAACTCTCAACTGATTTTAATCAGATTTTTTATTTAGTCTTCCTAAAAAAAATTCTCCCAACACTACTTACCTACCTACTGATCCGTAGGTGCCAAATGTGAAATAAATTTTGAAATAATAAATTATTCCACATGGCACCTGCGGAAAATATCGATAGGTGCCGTATGTGGAATACCTCAGGTGCCATTTTTTACGCTTTTTAACTGAAATATTATAAGACCAATTATTGTGATTTATCATGTTTACCGTTGATTTTATGGAGGAGCTCGTGGCTAAATAATAACAGCCGCACAGGTCGATCATCAAGGTTAAGCAACGCTTGACGAGGTCGGTCCGTGGATGGATGACCATTTCAAAATACCGAGTTTCCTCTGTGCCTCGGAAAGCACGTTAAGCCGTTGGTCCCGGCTGTCATTTGAAGATCTTTGACAGTCGTTACGGGTAGTCAGAAGCTTGAGATCTGACACCAGTCTTACCAGTTACTGGGTTGTGGAGGTCAGATAGGCAGTCGCGCCATGTAAAACACTGGTATTTAGCTGAATCCGGTAAGACTGGAAGCCAACTCCAATATAGTTGGGAAAAAGGCTAGGCAGATGATGATGACCGTTGATTTTGTATATTAATTAATCTTTTTCCAAAAATTGCCTAACATTTACTTGAAAAATATAACCTTACCTAAGGTTTTCTATTCTGATTCAAAATTTTCTTAAAAAACGTATAGTCCGAAACACCACTCAAAAATATTAATAATAATGAATTTCTCGTTTCGACCGGATCGGCCGAAACGCCTACTAAGCCCTCGACCGTTCTGTTCATTGTAATTGTAATTTATTATTTTGAAAGAATAGGTACCTAAAACAAAAAATCAAAGATAGGTTTTGATATTTCATGCATACTTTGTCAGCTTATAGCACCTGGAGGTGTGATGGAGTATGTGACTTGGGTAGGGTTATTATGCTCATTCTAAGCACAGACAGTTCGGGATACAGTTGGTTCGTATCGATATCTGGGCCAATTGTGATACCACTTCTTTATTTTGAACAAGCATTTTTCTGCGACTTTTCTACCGTGGTTTACTCGATTGAAGCCGAGCATTTTCCGCGATAAAAAATTGCCAGTAATATATACAGCGATTGTGTGGTTTTGTATTAGTGAAAGAGGTTTTGTAATTGGATCAGTACTTCTAGGGAATATCTCCTACAATAAACAGTTGTACCTCCATACAATTTCAGTTTAGATAATACTAGCTGCTGCCCGCGTTTCCGTCCACGTGGAATCAGTACCTTCTCCAATATCTTTATAAATATCCTTGTGTTATTCTAATGTGTAAAGTATGTTGTTTTGTTTTTGATAAAAATAAAACAACGTTTTTACGTTACCTTGGGCGATTCTCGGTATCTGAAACTTGACAAACGCACCCAGTTTGTCAAGTTACATCAAAATCCGTTCAGTACTTTTTGCGTAAAATAATATCAAACATTCATCCTCACATCCTTTCACATTTATAAAATTAAATATGATTACTAATAACAATTTTATAGCAGCTTTTTATCGATGGGTCAAGTAATTTGACAATCCGATATTTTGTTTTTATTTCTAATCATCAAAAAAAATAACTATTTTTATTTCATCATCATCATAATTTCAGCCGAAAGTCGTCCACTGCTGGACATTGGCTTCCCCCAAGCATCGCCACACTGATCGGTCCTGTGTGTTTCGCATCCACCGGACACCCACAGCCTTGACCAGGTCGTCGCTTCACCTAGAGGAAGGCGTTCCAACGCTGAGTCTTCTGGTACGCGGTCGCCACTCTAGAACTTTTCGGCCCCAACGGCCATCCGTTCTAAGAGCAATGCCCACTGCCACTTATTTCTACGGGCTATGTCGGTAAACTTGGTTCTCTTGCGAATATCTTCATTTCTTATTCGAACAGGAAAGGAAACTCCGAGCTTAGCCCTCTCCATTGCCCTTTGGGTGACTTTAAGCCTTCTGATGAGGCCCAATGTGAGTGACCACGTCTCTGTCTCGTAAGTAATCACTGGCAACACACACTGGTCTCAAAAAATAAAGCGTAACTCCCTTAACCTTAATCTTGATTATACCCTTTTTGTAAACCTACTCGTACATTGTTAACCTATTACCGAATCATCGGAATTAATGATCACTAACCTTGTCCAATGATAAATAACTACAGTATAGGTATACCAACCTGTGGAGCGGTAATCCGCTGAATATTTTAACGAACACATTTCATCATATCCTCATTTGTTTTCATCATCATCTTATGATAAGGGCAGCCTTATCCCATATTGCATGGGGTTGCCACAACACGTTTTCTTCTTCCATACCGTCCAGTCCCCTGTAACGCTATCACTGGATCCCTTTTCTTTTATATCACTCTTATTACAGTCCATCATTCCATCCACATTTATATTCATAACTCTTTTAGTTACATGTGTTTTATCCCTCCTTATCACATAACCACACCAGGACAAACGGTTTCTTTCTGACTCTGGCGCCACTTTCAAACTTCCTCTTAAATACCCATTTCTCACTTTATTCAATCTTGTCACTCCGCACATGCATCTAAACATTCTCATCTCTGCTACATGCAATGTAGCAAACATTTCTTTTTTTAAATTTCTTTGCATCTTCATCTTTTTCACAGCCCAACATTCTGATCCATACAGTATGCACACAGTATACTCATTTGTTTTGTTTATGAAAAACATAATTTTTGTTTGTTACTCTCTGATTATTATTTTTCTCAAAAATGTAATGTTGTCATAACATCTCTAAAAAGTATCCAGAAAGTGAACTCTACCGGATACTTATTCACAACTGTCCAGTAAGAAGCGAGATTTTAAATTTGGAATCTCCTACTGTCCAGTAAGTAAGTATGTAATTTACTTACTGGACAGTAGTAGGGATTGGTCCGATATATCAAAACGCAACGTATATCGGATATGCGTTAGATATAAGTTACGTAAAACTGTATCTAATAAAAACCTTACTAGCGTGCGAGAAAGTATAAGTCAAAACTTAAAACCGTAACAATGCGGAAACGTACGAACTACGAAAAAAACGCAAACTTCACAAACGATAGGAACCATAATTATGCGCTACCTCTCTTTCTTAGTATTATTTCGCGTTCGTTGTTAGTTTGCTCATCTAAATAACATATTAACTTATGCAAACTGTACTAAATGATATCGATATCTGAAAACCATTTTCGATATCGATATGAAATCTGTATATCGGTTACAGATTTCATCAATCGATCACAATATCTATCAGTAATTGCCCTAATATGAATGTAACCTTCAATATTAATTAAACGAATTTGTTGTTAAAATTTCTTTCATTTTTGAGAAAAGCATTATACAAGCCTCAACCAGTAAGAAAGCCATCCTGGCCTCATATATAACCGGACCTCACCTGCGGTTCGGTCCGGTTAACTCATACTTGGCCAGAAAGGCTTACTTACTGGATTCTGCAGTAATGTACTATTTCAGTAAATACGGTGATTTTAAATGTTTCTTTATTCTTCTAGACTCAGATTACAATGTCAATGTTATTAACTTTTATCAATAGACAGTATTTTCTCGCTCTTGGCAGGCTTATCCACGTCATTTCAACTCTCTATGTCTATAGAGATACCAAGGCCCGACCATTTCATTCTGAACCATATCACTTGCCATTCGTAGGGGTCAATTGGGTGGTGATTTTGACTAAAAATAAACTTTAAAAAAATAAGTTCAAAAACTAAAGACTACTGGAAAATCACTCACTTTTAGAGCGTGATTTTTCAGTAGTCGGGTTTTATTTTAGGGTTCCGTACGGACCCTAAAACGGGACCCTATTACAAAGACTCCGCGGTCCGACTGAACCTTTCGTGCGCGAGTCCGACTCGCAATTGGCCGGTTTTTTGAACTCATTTTTTATTTAAAGTTTTTTGGGGATTTTGCACGGTCACATCACATTTTTGTCTGTTTAGGGTTTGTCGTTTTATATACATACATACATACATAAACTCACGCCTTTTTCCCATGGGGGTAGGCAGAAACTACAGAACGCCACCTGCTACGATCCTTACATACTTCTTTTGCTTCACTCGTCGTTTTATATGTATCCAGATAATGCATAAATTACTAGAGTGGGCTTAAGATAAAGTATAACGATAGCGTAGTTGATTTAGGGGATATTCACTAAAAGACAGGTATAGGTATTTGCTACGTGTGTGTACTTATATTAGCTAACGAAACATACACATGGGTTTATGATTCGAAATTTGAGAGACTCAGTAATGAGGGAACAAATGAACATAAATTCATACACCGATCAACAAACACTGCAACGCCGTAGTCGGGTACAAATTGTTTTCATGACTTTGACGGGATATATCTCGCAAACGGTACGCTTGACAAAAATATGGTGTACCAACGATACCACACATGATGGGGTGGGGTGACATTTTTATTTTGACCTTGGCTTCGGGCTCCCTAGATTGCGCCATATTTAATTTAATGTGACGTCACATAGCTTGTAACCAGCGAACAAACAAAACGCTTCCAACGACACCTCGTTTATCAAATCATGATAAGTAATTTAGCAGTTATGGGGGAACAGATGAACATACATACATACACTCATACTGGTTAAAAATATAACCCTCCCTATTGCTTCACCGTAGTCGGGTAAAAAAAATCGTTACCCCACACAACGAATTTCTCCTGTATCGTGGGTGCGTTTAGAAACATATAAACTCATAAACACAAACAAACAGATCCGGTACAACTATCTGTAGGCCAGACATATATTTATTCCGTGCAAGAGAACCCGCGATACGCAGCGAAGCAGTCAATCGCTCAGCCACTGCGCTATTTTATTATACTTACTAGCTGTGCCCGCGGCTACGCTCCCGTCATCTGTCAGCCAAGACTACCCTACTTACCTTCCTGCCTACCCTACTTACCTACCTACCATTTTTGTTTCTATAGTCATCATTCTTTCGCGGAGAATCTTAACACCGCCACTCAGAAAATGATTTCAAATGCACAACGCCATCTATCGAATATCGAATTCAACTGTCCGAATATCTGAATTGCATGTGTTGTGATAATATTACTTCTTGAACACTTTAAATTCATCTAACTTTTGATAGAGTGAACCGATTGCGATGAAACAAGAACTAAGTAATTTTTCAAGTTACGCACAATTTTAATATATAAAAGTTATTTACATTGGTTTCGTACATTTCACGTGATGCGTGCACAAATAAACAGATAAACAGACAAAAATTCCAAAAATGCCGGAAATAGGTTCTGTTGGTTATCCATTATCACCCTGGCTATTTTATTGGAAATATTTTCGATGTACAAAAATTACTTTTCTATAGATTTATTATATGTATTGATGATAAGAAACAAATTGGCTTCTAGTACGATTTAAATAAGCAATTAATTGTAACTCCTCTTGGTCGTAAATGTAATTGCTATGAAACCACTTCGTTAAGTAAACAGGAAACATGAAGTGTTAATAATGAGTATAGTACGGTATATCATCATAATTATAATTACGTCATTATATTAATATTTCATTCACTGGCAATAATTATACGTATTTATTTATGCATCAACGTTTTAAATGATGTCAACATACAAAGTAATTACGAAACCATTTAAGTTCATGAAATGAAAAGCAAATTAACGTTTAATTCCATATTTAAAATCTTTTCCCTTTTCAGGGGTTAAAATGAAACTGTATGAGGGTAGAACACAAAGTACACAATTTTCGTCACGAAAAGTAAAATCTTTTTCTTCTTGGCTGAGCTAAGGTCAGGCACTGTGTAACCGATCATTACAAATGTCGGGGTGACTCTTTACTTCTAAGAGAAGGTTTTGCCTTCACCGGATGTCAATAAGTATGAAAATATATTTTTTTGTAACGCTTTACTCATAATGACGGAGAATCGAATATTTTGACTAATCTTTGTTGCCCTGTATCTATTATTTAATTCAGATCCGTATGTAGCTATCTATATTAGTATCAATCTTACTTAGTTCTTGATTATTATGAGTTACTAGCTGACCCCCGCGGCGCCACCCGCGTTGTATTAGTACTTCTCCCAATATCTTTATAAATTATAGTCTTATGTTATTCTGATGTCTAAACTATATTTCTGTATAGTTTCATCAAAATCCGTTAAGTAGTTTTTGCGTGATAGAGTAACAAACATCCATCCATCCTCACAAACTTTTACGTTTATAATAGTAGTCTTCTTCATCTTTTCGTGTGTGGATAATAAGTTAATTAAGCTGCCTCTGGTAACCCCACAGGCTTGGATATTTCAGATTAACGTTCAAGGGCGTTGCCAAGGGGGTGCAGTTGCCCCCTCATAGAGATTATAAAATAAGTAGCCAAATGGAAATAAATCAAAGTCCTAGGTCAACATAAACCCAACCCAACAAATCTAGCCATTTGTTGATGTCCTAAAAGAGTACTAAAAGTGGAAATTTTGCTACCAAAATCAATCTTTAAGAAGCCTCAGGAGACTAAAATCCTGGTTAAGAAGTACTATGGGAAAAATTGCCACAATAGTCTGGCCATGATGAAAGTGCTCAGAAAACTTATTAGATTCACATAATTAAGTGATCGAAAAGTTTACCTAAAATCCGCGATGATAGAGCTCGTGGAACGTTACCAATTGGAATTTATACCGTTCTTATAACAATCGCCGTAGGGGTAAGACTCGCACTACCAGTTTAAAGCTTCATATTATGTTTTTGATTGTAACGTTTTTAAAATTCATACTTTTATGCTCCATATATCAACTTGCCTCCTTCTGGTCCATCGGCTGGCGACGCCTTCGTTAAAGTTAATTATATAAGTCAAGGTTTCCCGACGGTCTTTGCCTTCACCGTTTCCTGTGATGTTCAAGATAAACTTAGAAAGTACATATAAATTTGAAATTGTCACATTGGCACTTGCCCGGATTGGAACCCACGATCTCAAGCACGATAGGCGAGGTCTTAGCCACTGGGCCAACACAACATTAACCCTAATATATGTCGCATCAAAGCTGGCCGATAGATGTAAACCATCGGGCAGTCAGGATGTATTCCCTTAGGTTAAGACATCGTGTGTGGGCAGGTAGGTGGGTCAATCGTGAAAATGAAATCACACAAATTATTCGATACACTGCGTTTATTCAAATATACAAATGATAAATGATTTTATTTCTGTAAGTTGGTTTGTACAAACACTTTTACATGTCGATCATATTTTTAAAACTAGATGAGGTCGGCGTTTCCTATCTGACTACTCTGAGAAGAAAGGCCGAAACAAACTCAGAGGTCACAGTCTCTTTTAAAGTCCAGACAAAATAAAAATCTTGGTTAGATCATGTGAAGACCATGTAGATTGATGTCTGAAATGGTCTTTTGAGGAAAGAACCAGCCAGATTGAGTGGACCTGTCCAGTCAGTGCACGCATTTGTCAATAACCGAGCAGCTCAACACAGAATTTAAGGAGCTCAACGATTCGACGAACAATACCAAAGAAAGGACATTCGGGTAGGCCGCATAAACTACTCAAACTGCCAGACCACGATTAAATTAATTAGATAAATTAAAAATAAAAACAAAAAAAAATGGTCCACATAGTATTCACATTCACAATAATTTAAATAAAATAATGTAATGCTTTAAAAAGTAAATATTCTTGTCATTGCAAGAAAACCAAAAAAAAATACACTCCTGCTTACTATTATTACGGATCGACACTGATTCAACCATAGATATAGTATGTACAAGATACACAGAGTCAGATGGAAAACGAAACCGAAAATATAAAATCTATGTGTGAGGGAATTTGTCCATGTGTTAGTTAAAAAAGTGTTGATAAAAAGTCCATGTTCAATATCGATATCGATACTTGGTGAACACCTTAAGAAACACGATTGCTGGGCAAAAACCATGCTTTGCTTTAATTAAAATACAAATTACAAAATAATATCTCGCATGTATTTAAAATACGAAATACAAAATATTTTTAAGTCGTGTATTTAAAATGTAAAGTACAGTATTTTAACTATTTTTATTTAAAATACAAATAACAAAATATTCATTCATTGGTCATTCATCGTGACATTCGTACTAATAAACTTAATCAATACACAGAAGTTCGGTGAAAATAACCGTTTGAAATGAAAATGATAATTTACAAGGTACTTGAAAATTTGACGTACGCGGTCGCCATTTTGCTTATGAAAGCTATCAAGCGCTATTTTCTGCAGAACGCATCTATTAATAAAATCGCTGAATGTATTTTGAAGCCACAAGTATTTGAAGTACTAATAAAAAAATACCGCAGTCAGGTATTTGAAATTGACGACACGGTTGGCGTAGTGGTTGAGCGATCGGCTGCTGCGCTGCGTGTCGCGAGTTCGATTCCCGCACGGAACAAATATTTGTATGGCCTGCAGATAGTTCAATGATAAATGATATTATTTCTGTAAGTTGGTTTGTACAAACACGTTTACATATTTTATAAAAGTAGATGAGGTCTGTTAGAGGTATCTAGATGGTTTGAAAACTAACACTAGGTTGGCCACTAACTAACCATACGATAGGAAGCGTCATTCTTACAGGCACAATTAAAGTAGGTATAGATTATTTCATTAGAAGTCGTCGATGTTTTCTTTGTATGCAGTATTTCGATTCAAAATGTTTACTACATATTGTAGAGTTTTTATTTGGTGACCATCCATCTCTGTTTAAAATTCGAATCCATTTTTCTCTTAATACAGAATTATTTGGGAATCTGTAGGTACATAAATATTATATATTATTATTTACACAACAGAAAAAATTGCTGATGAGCAGAGCACTGATGTATTCTAGCCACTGTAAAACTAATAAATGCATACAATTATAATGACCCTAAATAGACTCCGCACTCGGGTTGGCCGCAGCAAGGACAACCTCCTCAGGTGGGGGTTCTCTGATGGCATTAGTCTTCAGTGCTTATGCAGCATCTCTCCGCAGACCATGGCCCATCTCACGGAGAGCGCAGCATGCCCTGTCACCTGTACTTACGAAGACCTTATGACTGCGTCACCGAATGGTATTGTCGTGGCTGAATTCTGGGCCAAACACAATATTTAACTTTTTATATTTGCCATCGACACGCTAAGGAGAAGAATATAATGACATTCCTAAACCTACTCAAAGTAACAAAACATCAAAACACTCCGATTTTTTTTGAAAAATAAAGGCGACAATAAACATGCAACTTTAAGTACAGTTTCGATAAAAACATCTTCTCAATCGTAACTTAAATCTAATTTAACAAAACCTGACTAAATAAGTTTGTATTCATGTCATGATGTCACTAAAAACGATTAAGTTTTTATCGATACTCATGACGTCACCGCTTTGTCAAGCCCTAGCGTAAACAAACAATTTACTCTTTTGCATAATATTTTCTCCAATTTAGTTTATATATACGAAATATACTTATATATAACATTGGAAATCAATATACTATTGTAAGAATCTTTTTCTGAGCCGATTACTAGCAGAAATTCGTCAAAATATGGTTCAAAACAATCCAAGGACAAAATTGTATTTACCTGTGAAACGTGTATTTATTGGGGTTATTTCGTCTTGTAACGTCACATTCACTCACAGAACAAGTCACCATAATTGTATAATTAATATTATCAATTTAAATCTAAAGATTATTATTTAAATGCAAGAAATTCACCGCGGCGTAAAACAGATTGTCCGCTAGGTTTACTTATTCGCGAAAAACATGACATATCGGTACGTCATTCACGCTCTCTTTTTCTCTTGGGTGGTTTGTACTTGATTAGGATTTCTCGCTTGCACGCTTCGTGTATCTTTTTGCGTAGCAAAAAAATTCTAAATCTATGGATTCAACGACGTCTTAGCTCAACGGCTGTCAGTACTCAACTGCCATATTCTGCTATCCCCACCAAGCAAGTGGTTAGAAAAAGCGCGCCAATGCGTAGTTGTTCTTGCTTTGCCGCCAGATGGCGTGCTTGCGATTTTTTTGACGTCCGTACTATTGACTAAACCCGACATATATATATTAATGTCGTGGTGGCACAGTCGCTGAGACCTATTATACATATTATATTAGAATGTAGAAAGATTTTTGTGAAGATTATTTGGTTGAATATAAAGTATGTAGAACTAGCTTCTACCAGCGGCTTCGCCCGCGTGAATGTCGAAAATTATCCCAAGAAAACATATTCTAAAAGTATCCTATGTGTTATTCTAGGCTATAATCTATCTCTGTGTGTGAAGTATTTGCATGAAACAGTAACAAACATACTAACACACACACCCACAAACTTTCGCCTTTCTAATATTAGTTTAATTCTAAAATTCATCCGCGTCTAGCTACAAGTCGACCGTGACCACCTGAGGATGAAAACAGGAGTTTTTTTTTTTGAAATGAGCACTTGTTTTAGATGTAAACCTATGTGGCAGTTTTCCTGGTTCTAGTTGTCTTATCCACTTCTATGTAAGCAACTTCTTTTTCCTTTTCTCGGGTCGTTGGTGATTAAACCCTTAGACAATAAATTTGGGCCCAGTCATCATCATCATCAGCCTTTTTTTTTTTTTTAAATTCAAAATTATTTATTTGCCAGCATAGGTAGGGGTAAAGATGTTATATATTTGTTTTTTAAAGTTCTCAATGCTCTGCCGTCATATGGGCATGCAAAATCTTACACATAAATTACAACCTAGTATCAAAATACAATAAATATTTAATATCAAGCCGAATAACAATAAATATTACAAAATCATTAAACCATTTTATTTTTAATATCAAGGAGTATCCAGTAGTCAAAAATTAAATAAATGTCAGAGTAGATAATGTAATTAATGTCGATAAAATAAAGAAAAGTCCTAGATAAATAATAATTGAATGCATAGTATGTCATTATTATTGTCATAAATATTATCTGCCATAAGGATTCCCGTTTAAATACTCCTTCACACTGTAATACGCCTTATCAGTTAGAAATTCCTCTAGCTTCCGCTTAAATATGTGCAAATTGTCAATATCTGTAATACAACATGGCAATTTATTAAAAATCTTGGATGTCATACAATAAACACTGGAGCCCATTAAATAAGTTCTGCATGGTGCAATCTGAATTTTATTTTTATATCTAACACTTCGGAATTTTTCATACTTATGCATATTACTTTTGACAAAGACTGATATCTCATAAATGAAGAGGCAAGGTAAAGTTAGAATCTTAAGTTTTTTGAAATATGGTTCACAGCTATCTGTGTTTTTAAGTCTACACATTGCACGTATGCATTTTTTTTGGGCTTTAAAAACAGACTCCCATTCTGTCGAGTTCCCCCAGAAAATTAAACCATATCTCAGCGTGGATACCACATATGCATGGTAGGCTGTCATTACCGTAGATCTATTTACTATTTTTTATTGTGCTTACTTCTGAGACACGGGCCTCCTTCTCTGTGAGAGGGAACGGGCCGTAATCCACTACGCGGGCCCAGTGCGGTTTGGTGGATGTCACAAGTCGGTTGCCTCAAGATGTTATCCTTCACCGTTTTGAGAACAGTGGTAATGAAATAATTTACACCAAGTAAAGCACCTGCAGAAAGGATCTGGAGTGGCAACCGCGACACGGAAGAAGTTGCGTTGGAAGGCCTGTCACCTGGTGGACCGATGACCTGTTGAAGGTTACGGGGATCCGCTGGTTACGAGACACACGGGAGCGGTCAATGCGGCGACGCTTTGGGGAGGCTATGTCCAGCAGTGGACGTCTTTCGGATGATATGATGATGATGATGATGATGATGAAAGCGCCTGCCTGCGTGCGGACCCACGACCTACAACATGCGGCCGTTACCACTAGGCCATCACTGCTCTACCAGCACTGCTCACTTGGGCCCAACAGCATTTTATACTTTTCAAGTAAGCAACTAGAAAAGTATAAAATGCTTGCGCTACGGAAGGAATCGTGGCAATATTACAAAGCCCGGTATTTGAACTCTCGACTCGACCTTTCATTCACCAGTCTTTCGGGACCTCTGAGGCATTCTGCTTGAAATGAAGATTAATTTGGCCTATTTTTGATCTAAGGCTTTGCTTTGGGTGAGTAACCAGAGACATTTAAATGCGTAACAGTGGTACCTAAATGCGAAATGATCAAAGGACAACCTTCACTAATGCTATAAATAGCCACTCTGCCAGTAAATTCTGGTAGGCCAATTAGTATTACTAAAATAGTTTCCTATGAGTACCAAAATGGCATGTTTAATTTATGAATAAAGTTTGTCATACCCATTTAATTATTACCTACCTATAACGATATAAATATTGATCCTGTGTCCTTCTCAGTAGGCTAAACAACAATGAATGATTGCGAGCCTTGGCAAAATACTACACTGGCAAACAGATTGGATTTGGCGCTTTCGAGGTACGTGACACAGAGAGAAACATGGAATACTTAGCATCATGGCCAGTACTCTCCGATCGGGCATCCACATTTTGGTATAGTTTAATGTGGACTCCGTTTTTATAATTAGACTCCTATTCAGTCTGTTGTTGTCTGTTGTTCTTGGGACGTATTGTTGTAATGTTTAAGTCGAATAAAAAAAGAGGGACGAGCCTTACCATCAATCGGACACGAATCCAGACTTTGGGCTGCTACTGACAAAATTTATAATGAAAAAACCGGCCAAGTGCGAGTCTGAATCGCGCACAGAGGAGTCCGTATAGACAGCTACATTCACCAATATAAATAGGTAACATTACTAATGTTCTTAAACAATAAAAGTAACGAACATTGTTCTAACAAAGGGACAAAATTAACTTTGCCGTTCGAAAATTATTATGTATGGGGACAACAATTTTGTACATATCAAAAATCAACCATTTAGCTGGCATTTACTTGACTAACCAAAATCAGTAATTTAAAGCTTAATTTTGCGCAAACGGAATCGAAAAATGGTTTCATAGGCCCGATATATTTCTGAATGGGCTATCCAACGATACCCCACACCATGGGCTAGACGAGCAAAAAAGCATCCCCACTTTATGTGTACAGGAGGCAGTCTAAATTAAATAAAAAAAAATTACCACTTGGTCGGTGTGATTAATATCCATGCCAAATTTAAGATTTCCAGTACTTAGAGTCTCTGAACTAAGCTGCGGACGGACGGACGAACGGAAAGACGGACATGGCGAAACTATAAGGGTTCCTTCTTTACTACGGAACCCTAAAACCTAATAATTGCCCTACCTGAGAATATAAAATGCCACCGGACTTCACACCCATTAGTCGTGCTTGTGACGAAACCAATGACACTGCCAGCATAAAATCATTTTCAACTATATAACAAGGAAATACCCTAGTTCAGAATGCTTTACATCTTCGTTCCATCATAATATCATTAGCAAGATTGTTTATTACTACAAAACTAGTTCACTTAACTTAAAACTATTTAGTAACGAGATCGCATCGCAACTCACGCCTAAACTTACCAAGCTGTCGCGTAACCGTACGTACCAAAGAATAAAAAAATTGAGTAGACGCGAAACTCATTGTGTTTGCCATGTGTACATCGATATCCTCCGTGCGTAAAAAAATAAGTCAAATTGTTTGGTTGTAAGAGGTTTTCTCGGCAAGTATTGATCCTATTATAAACATTCTTTCACTTACGGAAAGCTTCAGAATCGCAGAGTGCCGCCTGTAGGCTTCACATTTATTTATAAAACAATTTATGTACACAAACATAATACAAGGAAAAAAGGAAACGCATAAATAGGTACAGAGGTGATGTTTATTTATAATGAAATCTCTTCCAGCATAACAGCGAAAGGAAACATAAAAAAAAGAAATGTAGACATTGTGTATAGAGGCGCAATATTAACAAGTAAAACAATTTACAGCCCAATAATATATAATAATACATATAAAATAAACTTTCATATATTTGAGAGTGAACCAAACTTTTGAAGGTATATGACATCCACAAACTCGCATCGGGCCCTCGTGGTGGATTACGGCCCAGAGAGGAGGCCTGTGTTCCCAAAACATTAAAAAGGCTGATGATGATGATGATACTTTCATATACATTCATACAATGTATATCATACATATTAAAATGTATATCTGTCATAACTATGTTATATATATACGACTAATAAATAATACATAATTATATGCAACTGTGACGGAATGTAAAGGTAGCGTTCATTTACTCTTCTTTTGAACACAGTACACAGTAGCAAAGCCGCTAGAAAAAGATAAATTTCATAGAGTTTAAAACCCCCCCCCCTCCCCGGTGGTGGAGGCGGGGAGCTCAGTAGCCGTGGCTTGGTCACACCCCGAGGAGCAGCCGCTCGTTAGGGCTTTTGCCGATTAAACCGACGACTTAGCGGCCAATAAGTAGGTTGGGGTGCCGCTTGGACGTCATCGCAACTGAGGCAGGCCGCGATGTCGTATGGGGCGTCCCATATCCATATTACCCATGGTATGATATTGCGGCTGAGCGTTGGAGGCCGCGGCGGGAGAGGAGTGGCAGTATTGCAGTGCGCCACTCTCCCTACCTGCCACGGCCTGGACTGAGTCGCCACCGTCTGATGGTGAATGCGGTGGGCCGCAGGGTAGGTCTCTATACCCTGCGTCCTAAAAGTGGTAGGTGGCGGGGCCACTGACCTGACCCGTCACAGGGGGACCAAGGGTACTATACACGGGATCGTCTGGCACCCATGTGCTGTTTTGGTCCCTGGGGTGGTCACGGCATGCAAAGTGTTCTGGTGTGCCAGTGGATTACTGCCCAGAGGATGGTCCGGTGTCGAACAGCCGCAGCGGGTTCGCGGTGAGTGCTAACGCGTGCCCGTGCTCCCGCGATAAGCGGCATAGGAGGACACCGTGGAGTTTAAGTCGGTTGGTGTAGCACGTAACTGCGCTATGTCCCCGTGTTAGCGCAGTATGCATCAGCATTTCTCCATGATAAAAATAAAAAAAAACATTGGCCACTGTTGAGCATTTTTGATGGTTCTAGTGCTTCTAAAGATATCATCATCAGAAATGGAAGCAAAGGGGCACATTATATATTACTAGCTTTCCGCCCGCAGCTTCGCCTGCGTGGACTATACGATATTGGCTATTACGTTTTTTTCAGTTCTGGTAGAATATTTCAAATTATTATCAAAACATAGTTTTCCGCCCGCGTCGTTGTTTGCGTAGACCACAAAATTTGCTCAACTTTATTATATTATCGAATTATAAAAATTATGTGTAAATTGATATAAAATGAGCATAAACTGCACTGCCTTCCAGTTATAATAGCTAGAGCTAGCTAGACTTTCATTCCAGGTGTTCTGAGGTTTTTTTTTTGTTTTTTTTTTATTGGGACAATCCCACCGCACTATTCCCAAACCACTGCATTTCCTGAAAGCCAGAATCAACAGTGGCGTCCACCAAAAAAGTGCCGAGGCAATGAAGCTCGGCGAAGTCCCGGAGAAAGAATTTAACTGTCTTGGATCCCGCAACGAAATTTATCAGAAAAGAATACCGAAGGAGTAGGAAAAGGGTAGTCTGAGGTTTGTTGACTTAGACTCGTGACTTAAAAAAAAACACAGAAAGAAGTCTGGAACAGTTAAATCAGGCGATCTTACTGGCCAGTGCAAGTCCGGATAATGCCCTCCTCAGAATTTCGGTTGCGACTCGTGCAGTAAGCGCTGTTGCATTATCCTATTGGAACCATTATGTACTCTAGTTCAAATTTATTCCTTTTAAGGATAGAGAAATTTGTTGATCATGGCTCTTTGACCTCATCGACCATAGTAGAGGTTTGGCGGCCCGATGACGCCTCTAGCGTAAAAAAACACACCATGCAGTATTTTTGAGCGGATGTAATGATTCTGTCTGGATTATACGCGGATTTTCGGTGCCACAGAGGTGATAATTTTGGTTATTCACATATTCACAGAGCTTGCTCATGATGATTTTCGATGAAAAGTTGTCTTTCTCGTGGTCGCGATTTAGAATGGCTTGACGTAGGTTACACCCGCTTGGAGGTTACCAGCTATATTTTGAATCTGTGTACAAATATCGAAGCACAATTGATATTTTCCGCCATTTTTTTCAAAATGACCAGGCAGCTAGTGCCGACTCTGGGACAGGCAACGTAAAATTGCCCGTATCGGAAGCAATCTTGCCTTAAATGTATGCATGCCACCCTTAATGACTGACCTTGAGAATTATTTATGGTCATTGCAAAGCAGACCTTAAGAGGAATTGTAATCGTTGAAACTCAAAGACATAGTCAGATAGTATGAGTGGTACTCGATTTATGAAAACTGTTTCCTCCTGAGCACATCCAGTAATCATTCACATAAACTTTAACAACTCTTTAAGAGATAAAATTCAAATGATTCTTAAATTATTGTGTGTTTCATTGTATAGAAGAGCAGAATAATTAAATTTCAAGTAATTTTAATAATAAACAATTTAGTTTTCATGCAAACCTTAACACCCCTTTTTACCCCTTTTAGGGATGAATTTAAAAAAAGCCTTCGTTACGTGTTTCTTTAATTGTATTGAAGAGCATAAATACTAAATTCCAAGTAATTTTGTTCATACACAATTTATTTTACATTCAAATTTAATCACCCCTTTATACCCCATTAAGAGATGAAATTCAAATGATTCTTAAATTATTGTGTGTTTAATTGTATAGAAGAGCAGAAATTCTAAATTTCAAGTAATTTTGTAATAAACAATTTAGTTCTCATACAAACCTTAACACCCCTTTTTACCCCTTTTTGGGGATGAAATTCAAAAAAGCCTTTAATATGTGTTTTTTTAATTGTATTGAAGAGCATAAATACTAAATTCCAAGTAATTTTGTTAAAAAACAATTTAGTTTACATTCAAATTTAAACACCCCTTTTTACCCCTTTAAGGGAAGAAATTCAAAAATCCTTAAATATGTTCTTAATTCATTTAATTGAAAAGCATATATACTGAATTCCATGTAATTTTGTTAATAAACAATTTATTTTTTATTCAAATTTAAACACCCCTTTTTACCCTTGTAAGGTAAGACATTAAAAAAATCCTTAAATACGTGTTTGTTTAATTGTTTTGAAGAGCAGAAATACTAAATTTCAAGTAATTTTGATAATAAACAATTTAGTTTTAATGCAAACCTTAACACCCCTTTTTACCCCTTTTAGGGATGAATTTCAAAGAAGCCATCAATACCTGTTTCTTTAATTGTATTGAAGAGCATAAATACTAAATTCCAAGTAATTTTGTTAATAAACAATTTATTTTTCATTTAAATTTAAACACCCCTTTCTACCCCTTTAAGGGATGACATTCAAAAAATCCTTAAATACGTGTTTCTTTAATTGTTTTGAAGAGAATAAATACTAAATTCCAAGTAATTTTGTTAATAAACAATTTATTTTTCATTCAAATTTAAACACCCCTTTAAGGGATGACATTCAAAAAATCCTTAAACATGTGTTTCTTTAAATGTTTTGAAGAGAATAAATACTAAATTCCAAGTAATTTTGATAACATACAATTGATTTTTCAGTCAAATTTAAACACTCCTTTTTAGCCCTTTCAGGGATGAAATTCACAAAATCCTTTATTACCTGTTTCTTTAATTGTTTTGAAGAGCATAAATACTAAACTCCAATTAATTTTGTTAATAAACAATTTAGTTTTCATTCAAACTTTAACAGCCCTTTTTACCCCTTTAATGGATGAAATACAAAAAATCCTTAAATACGTGTTTCTTTAATTGTATTGAAGAGCATAAATACTGAATTCTATGTAATTTTGATATTAAACAATTTATTTTTCATACAAACTTTAACACCTATTTTTAACCCTTTAAGGGATGAAATTCAAAAAATCCTTAAAGACGTATTTTACTATTTTAAATTTAGACGCTAAATATCACATTTCATTCATTTCAAATTAAAAATGACAGAGTTTCATACAAACTATAATCCCTTATTTCACTTAGACTCACCCTTTAGAGGATGAATTTCCAAAAATCCTTTCTTAAATGACGCCTACAGTATAAATTAAACATCCTCCCATAATTTCACACTTCTATCATTAGTGGTTTAGGCTAGGCGTTGATATGTCAGTCGGGACATTGCCTTTTATATATATAGATTATCTTTCTTTTTGCAGTTTATGGAATATCTTTTAAATAGGAACAATATTGGAGGAGGAAATAGACGAGAGCCAAACCTCGAATTATGACTTTTTACTGCTAGATATTCAGTCGGATGTCTAAAACCGCATTTCCTTTTATTAAGCTGCTCCCATAATTGTATGGATAGGCTTGTGGCCTAGGATTGTACTAAACTTCTTCTACGACCTGGATCTGTAGGCACATAGATTGTATTTTAATGCATTTAATAATAATACACTTAACTTTTTTTTCAGTTATTTCTCTCCCATTTGTAAAAGATTACCACAGAACATAAAAGCTATACTGCATAATGGGTTTGGCGCGTAGTTTCACTTCTGTACCTTCATACTCTATGTGTATAGCCAGCCGGCGTATTATTTATGACGTCACATCCGCATTACGCTATCGTTATTGAGATACGCCCGTTAATAAACAGAAACGTTTATTAGTGACATCTGTTCTGTGATTATCGTGGAACTAGTTTATGAGGCCTACTAGCAGTGATTTAAATTGACGTTAAATTAGCACAATAATTTGAATTAATATTGTGCAAATTACCTATCACAACACGAAATTCACAATTTCTAGATGCTACTGAGAATTAACCGGAAAACTAGAAGTATATATAGTATGGATTACATACATACTGTAATAAAATTCATTTTTTTCAACTCGTTTCAATCTCCCATGAGGACAGGCAGAAACTACAAAGTGCCTACTACTGCGATCCTTATATAGTCGTACGTCTTTTAGGTACGTATAGAGAAGCTCTTTGTGACATTGCAAACAAGAATAGGGGCACCCTATTATTTTTATTATTCTCCTAAGAAGCTCCTTGCTAGAAAATACTGTATATGCACGGAATTTGGATTGTAACCTTTGACATTTATCTTTAGAGAATTGCTATTGTTCTTACTACTGTAACTGTTATCTGTCTATTCAGTTCCAATATTATCTGTACATAATCTGCAGTCTTTAGTCTTCTGAAGAGTTTGACACCAAATTCCAGAACCACTATAATTGGTTGCAAGCTAATATTTTGCTACTAAATTTAATATTAGCCCTCATAAAAATGTCTCTACCGCAACTTTTTTTACTCAAAATAAAAACCTGTAATAAATATCTTTCTTCACAAAATTGTCTCATACCGGTAAGCTTTGAGGATGATATCCATTCAAGTTTCTGATCTTGACAGCCCGTCGGTCTGACTTAGCCCTGAATCCTGTCAACTCAGTTTATCCTTCAAGCGAGTTTTTATTTCTATTTATATTTATTGTCTCGACAACTGAAGGACGTTAAAGGCTATTTTTGTTTAAGAATCTCAAGCATTTGTTGGGAGTGGCTGAAGCGTATGTAGGTTTAACCTTTCATTGATACGTGATACTCGTACTTAAATTTTTTGAGTGGGTAGATTTTATGTGGCAGTATATTTTATTATCTGGATTAGATATACGTGTTTGATTTCTGTATTTTCATGATTTTCTTACAACTTAATATTTTATCCATGCGAACACGACGAATCTAATTTGTGATGTTCTTAAGAAAGAGGAGCAGTATTAATAACGGGCGTGCGTGTATGAGTAGATGCATGAACATGGAAGAAGCTGAAGGAGTATGTAGAGATCCGTAGCAGGTTGCGTATTGTAGTTTTTGCCTCTACCCCATGGACAAAAGGCGTGAGTTTACATATGTGTACGAACACGGCCATTGACGCTTCTACGTGCTACATTATAGCGGCAGTGAGAAAAACTATTTCTTTTGATTTATGTACTGTACAGCACTATAATTATTTTATAATACAAATTTTCAATAGTCATCATCATCTGCATAGCATTTTACAGACTTCAAAAAAAAGAGGTAACAATTCGACACGCGTGTATATAAGTAAATGTTGTTGTAATTGTCCAATATTCACATAATGTTACTCTGTATGGGCTTCTAAATACGTGTGCCAAATTTTTTAAGTGCATGTTTGTATGTATGCTTGTGACCGCAATTCTCCGAAACTACTTTTCCGTACTTGGATTGTGATCATTCTTTTTCATTCAACTTAGGGAACAGTGCAAGTTTTATCTAAATCTGTTCAGCAGTTTTTTAAGATTGGAACAAACAACCTAAATTTTTAGCGTAAACAAAGTAAACAGAGTGAATGGGTAAATTAAGTTATTATAATATGTTGTCAATCCTTTAGGTTTAGTGATAGCGTACTAAAACTAAAAAAAGAAATAAAACTTTTTCAATTTAAATAAACCTATTGAGTAACAAACATACACACATTTTATATAGATGCGAAAGTTTGGGTGTTTAACTTTCGCATCTATATAAAAGCGAAAGGTCACTCACACACCTATCACGAAATATCGAAAACCGCTTGACGTATAAAGATGAAAATTGACAGGGAGGTACCTCAAGTGACGTAAGTGCGCACTAAGAAAGTATTTTTGGAAATTTGACCCCTAAGGGGGTAAAAGGGGGTGTTTAAAGATTGTATGGAATTTCTTCAGTTTGTAAGTTGGACACATGAAATTTTAGTATTACGCTCTTGGTTGATACAAAGAATTCATCTATTTATTGGTTTTTGGAAATTTTACCCATAAGTGGATAAAATAGGGGTTGAAAGTTAATGTGAAATTTCTTCGGTTGGGAAGGTTAAACATCTGAAATTGTTGGTTTAAGCTCTTGGTTACAAAAAAAAACAATGAGTATTTTTTTCAAAAATTCTGTCCCTAACATGTGTGACATGTGTTGAAAACAATCGTAAACTAAAATTATACTGGCATCTAAATACCAAAATATAGTACTTGAAGTATTGTAAAGCGGAACATTGCAATGCTGCCTGCTGCTGTGGTAATTGAAATACATAGTTTAGTATTACTCTCTAAGACTAATAAAATTCTTCCACAAGGCTGCATTAAAACTGCATACCTAACCGTAGATTATGTCTTGAAACCTGTAGCATTAATCATGAAAAACGATAAAACGAGAGATACCAAAGTCACCGACTGCGGCAACAAAAGTTGTTTTTGCACTTGTTAGTGTTTTGCTTTAGAAGTCGGTTTAATTTTGTTTTTTTTTTTAATTTCTATCGTTTCGAGTCTAATTAAACGTAGCTAAATACCACTTTCAGGCGTAGAGCTACCTATCTGATTTCCAGACTGGGTAACACCATAAAATGTACAATCATCATCATCATTTTAGCCGAAAGATGTCCACTGCTGGACATAGGTCTCCTCCATGCGTTGCCACACTGAATGGTCCTGTGCGTTTCGCATCCACCGGAAGCCCACTGGCTTGACCAGGTCATCGCTCCACCTAGGCGGAGGCCTTCCAACGCTGCGTCCTCCGGTACGCGGTCACCCCAAATTTTTTTTGGGCCATACGGCCATCCGTTCTGCGAGCACTGTGCCCTTGCCCTGCCCACTGCCACTTAAGTTTGGCAATTCTTCGGGCTATGTCGGTAATCTTGGTTCTCTTGCGGATGCCTTCATTTCTGATTTGATCACAACAGGAAACAGCGAGCATAGCCATTGCCCTTTGGGTAATTCACAATATAGTATATAATTATAAATACCCGTTTCTAAAACTCTTAAGTTAACACAACATATATAGGAACTTGTGTTTCTTACTTGATTCTATATAAATAAAATGTAAACTTAGACACATAGCTTTATATACTTAAGACAACATAGCAGGAGCAAGAAAAGAAAACGTAATAAAGAATTTAATCTTATCTCTGCACGTCTACTCTCAAATCCTTGCAGTAAAGACAAGATAACGCGGAAAGGAATAAAAGAAATCCAGTTTGAAATCTTTTAGAAAACTAAAGGCACTAAAGATTACTTACTGATACAGACCAGATTTGTTACTAATGCACATTTTTTTTCACATCCGCTGATTCTGATGCTGATATCTTATCATTGACATCAGCGAATGCTGATTTTAATTATTTTAGAAAAAAAGTAAATTTCTTATTTTCTTTAAAAACGGGCAAAAGCTTGTTGTTTTTCGTTTCTTCTGGTTAAAAAATTTCAAACTCATCAGGATGTTTTCTCTTTAAGTGTTTTTTAAGTGAAGTATATAGGTACGCCCTTTGCGTGAATAATCATTTTTACACGACTACGGCGAAGCCAAAAGGAAGGGTTATGATTTTAGCAGTGTAATCTATGTATGCCGAAGCGCCTAAAATATTCATCCGATTTTGACTAATAAGGTCTCAATCGATTCGTTATTATGTCCCGGGTAAAATAGCCAAAAAAAATCCGTAGTCCGGTTTCAGTTTTTAAACTTTGTACTTGTCACACAAGTTACAGTTTGCGGTTTCTAGATTCACTTATATTAAATATGTACGTATTTCACTTTGCAACAGGGCCTCTATTATTTATAAAATTTCACAACAGTTTACAAAAATAGCAATAACTGCAATTTCATCCACAATGACGTTGTACCGGACGGACGGGATCGCTTGAGCTCTGTATACGGGAGGGTGTAAGTCTCCTGCCCTAGCGCGTTGACGCCTTGTACCTATAGTTCAGTTTTCAATAGTCCTGGAGTCTGGGGTGTTGATTGATAGCTGCTATGTGTTGAGAGGTGAAGGTTTCTTACGTAGGAAATAAAAGACTTGATTCTTCATGACTATTTGAAGCGGTTCTGCTGGAACCCAATGTGCGGAAGGAGGTGTGAGGAAACTATTTCCATGTCGATGGCTACGACTAGTTTGACGCGCATGCGCGCTCTCGAACCTTGACACTTTACTTTATTGGGGACCGCGAAATCACTTGCAAATTAGTTTTTTATTTTGGTTAATTTTCATTATGTTTATAACCTACAGATCAATAAAACTCCCCTTGACCCTAAAGGAATTATGACATTTTATATATGATGGGATATATATGAGGATGTTGACATTTTGACCCGGTAGCTATCTTAACAGGCCCTCATGGGGTTTGGTAGTTGCAACTTTAACCCTCGAGCGATTACCCTCCCAGGAAGGGTTGATTCTATAAAAAATTGTGTGATCGCGCAACCTTGCAAGTCGACTATCTCCCAAACAATCAAAACTATCCTCATTCTAGAAGTATGGTTGGGCAGACAGGCGAACGGACTAACAAATGTTAGTACTTTCACAGGTACATCTATAAACCTTCAGGTACTTAGGGCACCTGAAAGCGGATAATTTTGCAAGATTGTGCAATCCCACCATCTTATGAGTTGGTTTTTACTTAAACCATTCAGGCGATGTTCATCACCTATGGATGGTTCAGGGTACGTGCTAGTGTACGTGCTCCCAGGAGGTATTGCTTCAGAAAGCATATATATAATCTTTCAGGCACCAAGTATCCCTGAAAGCGGTAAGCCCGCTAACACGCAAATATAAACCTCTGTACTGGTTCGTACAAACACATTATCTCAACTAATTGGCTTTTTTATACTAGAACTACGTACAGGATTTAATCTAAATACTAGGGCCTAGGTACAAGTCTCTGTTATACGTCTGGGCTAAAATGAAAATAACATGATTACTGACCACTTCTAAAGGAAAATGTGCCTATATTTACCGTTCCGGGGTGAGATTCTATTAGCCCTTGCTATTTACCGTTGTTATGTACTGATTATCAGTCATAGACATAGGGCAAATAAGTTAGAACACTTTTTTTTTTTTTTTTTTGGGTGGGAAATCATCCAATGACTTCTCCCGCTCTGGGTGAAGCGGGAGGGCGTGTCAGACTTTTACTGACTAAAACCCACCCGTGTTGCTTCAGTTGCTTGAGCCAGGGCCGCGGTAACTATTTTCAAATTTATCCGCGACCCAGACAGGCATCGGCCCTAGCGGACCCCGTAAATTTTGCTGACATCTCTTTGAGGTGCGCGTGGAACACTACGCGCCGTCGACTCGGGCCTGGTCCTTATCGGGCGGCGAGCTACCCGTAACTCACCGTCCGCAAGCCCGCGCCTACGGTGGCCGGGCATCGGCATGCGACCCCCGACGCCCGGGCGTCTCCTGCGGTGGCTTGGGGCGTGAGGGCGCCTCCGTTGCCTCTCCCTCACGCGTTCTGCCTCCTCCTTCGCGAGCATTACTGCTTCGCAGAAGGAGGTGACGGCTTCCCATGCCCTCTCGCTCCGTACCATGGCCTGAACCAGGGCCGGTCGCGAGAGGTCGCCACCGCCGATCGCCTCCACGAGGACATGGCGTTGCTCCGCCCAAGCGGGGCAGACCTCCACCGTATGTTCTACCGTGTCCTCCGGGCGATCCGCACAATGGTGACACCCGGGCGTTTCCTCCCGCCTTATCCTGAACAGGAACCTCCCGAAACAGCCGTGTCCGGTGAGGATCTGCGTCAGGCGGAAAGTGAGGACGCCGTGACGCCTCTCAAGCCACTTCTCAAAGAGGGGCCTTATCGCCACTATTGTGGCGTGCCCAGCGCTGGGTTGCGACAGTCGCCCTCTCCATGTCGCCATGAGATCTTGCCGGAGCTCTGTCCGCCGAGACGTGATTTGTCGCGGCAGCAGAGTTTCGCCCCGGCATTTCTCCTCCTCGCGCCATTCCCATATAAGTTAGAACACCTGGTTTGTGTTTTCTAACAAACTAAATGGGAGAATAAAAATTCAAGACTGGCGCGTCACCCTGCGTCAGAGGATCGCATGGCCCACTACTTGAGACCTTGTTGTTTTAGAGGTCTCGCAGTTTTTTTTTTTTTTTTTAATCCTTAACCTATTTATTACACATCGTATGCTAGTTTATAAGCTATGTGACGCCTTGTCGCGAACAGACGTAATGAATAGTAATGATGAATTGAAACACAAACACAAACTTGCCTTAACAATACAATCGGGATCGGTGCGGTAGACCCCACGATTGGTTATAACTCGCAACTTGAAAGAAAACGTGCCCTAAGCCCCGCTTCATCTGCAGTCATGTCACAACTAAGCTGAGCATTAATCTTCTTCTTAGTCGGGCACTCTTGGCAGAGTGGTCGTGGTCATGGTGGCTCTTGCCATGCGGCGCCATTCAGTTCTATTAGACGCAATGTGGGAATGGGAACAGTCAGTCATCATAGCTTTGGTGATTTTTTTTATTGGGGTTTCTTGTCCTCCATTCAGTCTTGGATTACAAGACGCTCCATTGAGTCTTCATTGCGAGTTATATGCCCAAAGAACTTTAGTATTCGTATTTGAACAGTCGACGATAATCTCTTTTTGATGTGAAGTTCTTTTAGGATCGATACATTGGTGCGGTAAGCGGTCCACGGAATCCGCAGCAGATGTCTCCAGCACCACATTTCCAGTGCATCGATTTTCCTCCTTTCCTTCATCCTCAATGTCCACGTCTCCGCTCCGTAGAGAAAAATTGGAAAGACGAGACTTCACATCAGTCGTACCTTAGTGGTTTTGGTTATTCTGCGATCTTTCCAGATTTTTGTGAGCTTTTCTACGGCAGAACGCGTCACAGCACAACGCCTTCGTATCTCGTCTACGCAGCCTCCGGTGTTAGCAATGTTGGAGCTCAAGTAAATATAGCTCTGGACAATATCACAGTTGACTATACTTTTGACACTAGGTTTGTTGTTTTTAGCTCTGTCCACTATCATCATTTTTGTCTTATCACGATTGATGGCGAGTCCAAGTCCAATGCTGTTTGTTCCCAGGCAGTTTAAAAGATGTTCCATCTTCTTTAGATGTTGTTAGAAGAGTGGTGTCATCGGCATACCTTAGATTGGAGATTTTGCGCCCTCCAACAGAAACAATGATGCTAATGCTGATATTGAAAATTATGCTGATGTTCCGCGGATGCTGATGCTGATATTGACAATGATGTTGATGTTCTACGGATGCTGATGCTGATATTGAAAATGATGCTGATGCTCCGCGGATGCTGATGCTGATATTGAAAATTATGCTGATGTTCCGCGGATGCTGATATTGAAAATGATGCTCATGTTCCGCGGATGCTGATGCTGATATTGAAAATTATGCTGATTTTCCACAGATGCTGATGCTATGTTCCCGTCAGGTGACCTCCACCCCGCGCGCACGTTTACCACCCCCGCTGTCATTCGTACCCCATACCCGCGGACCATGGGAATGTTTCATACGAATTGGCCAAGCTCTACCTTAAAGCACCTCTTTTCAACCCTTCGAGGTACCCAGGTGTGTTTTTATGTTATGTAGATAGTTATGGAACAGTCGCAAATCTCTCATGATTAATGTTGCAGGATACAAGATATTCTAAGCTTATGCAGTTTTAATAAGCCTTGTGGAAGAATTTTATTCGTCTAAAGGCCTCATCCAAAAGACAGCAAACCGATAGCGTGGCGAAGCGTTTTTATTTTGTTATTTGTAGTATCGTTTGAATCTAGTCACATAGAAAAGTGAAAGCGAACCGATTTACAAATTAAAAACGCTTCGCCAAGCTATCGGTTCACTGTCTATTTGACGAGGCCTATACTAAACTATGTATTTCAATTTTACCACATAGCATTGCATTGTTTCGCTTTTGGTATTTGGATGCCAGTAATATTTTACACAAATTTTGGCCAAGCTTTGCAGTAAATAATTCCAATAAAGACAACAACATAGGTACTATAAACATCATCATCCGCATTTCAAACTGAATGACGTTCTCTGCTGGACGAAGGCCTGCCCGAAGTGTAGAACATTTTAACAAATAATACTAATGGATTGCTAGTGTGAACTAGATCCTAAATGATGTTTATATACGAAATGAATGCCTTGTGGTAAAATTTTAATAACCAAAGAAGTAATGAACATGGAATAAATACACAGATTCTGTATTAGAAACAAATCTTTTCACAATACTCAACTCTATTCCTCTACCATATTCAAAAAGAAAGAAAGAAAGAAAAAGTATTTATTTGTGACCCGCACAGGAGACACGAGAAATCAGCTTAAAATTAAACAAAATTAAAAATAAAAACCCCGTGCGAGACCAAAAAGGCTCCTATCTCAGCATGTGCAGCGATATCCAAAAAAAATATGAAATAACGCTGCGCTGATATTCTGATAAGACCAACTGTTGATGCCACGGACACACTTACGGAAACGGAAAATACTTAAATGATACAAAACACTACAAACAATGAATTACTAATGAAACAAAATCTCCACACTCACTCTGATTCAGAAAAAAGCCAAATTTTGCCCGTCTTGCGGGAAGTATGGTTTAAGAGTAACTGGTAAGATCGTTTCTCTTTATAAATGTTACGATATTATTATGGTTAGGTAAATACCTATAATTTTATAAAGCAGTTACCTAAATGATCAAGTTATATAAGTACAAGAGGCTAAATTGGCCACATTCATCAAGAAACTCTGCTTGGACGTCATAAGAACCTATTTGTTTTTCTTTCGGTAATTATTATTATCGTAAGTACGGAAATTCTTAAAGGTTTATTTGTTTTTTTAGATAAATGTAGGCTATGTAGTCAGTCATAGTCTCCTGGAAGAACTAGAGAGGTGTCATATGTGCAAACACATCTTAGCTCCCAAATGGAGCTATTTGTGAAGTGTGTGGGAAGGAGACGCTAAGGTGATACTATTAACAACGATAATAGTGTGTGCATCTAGTACACACTATAGCAATCCATTAGTTTTATTTAAATCCTAAATGATGTTTATACCCGAAATGAATGCCTTGTGGTAAAATTTTAATAACCAAAAAAAATAATGAACATTGAATAAATACACAGATTCTGCATTAAAAACAAATCTCTTCACAATACTCAACTCTATTCATCTACCATATTCAAAACACTACAAACAATGAATTACTAACGAAACAAAATCTCCACACTCACTCTCAAAAGTATCCATGTTAATATCATTAAAATTAATGAAAAGTAGACTGAATTCTCTTTGAAACGACATGTTGTCGACACCAAACTAATGATGGAGCCACACCACATAAAAAGCAACAGACTGCATGAAAACTTGAGGGCCCTTTTCAAAATTAATTAAGTATACACGACTCCATGGTTCTCTTGATCCGTGCGCACACTGAGACTGGAGTCGCTTGTTGAATTTTTTTGTTCATTTTGTTTGTAAAGAAAATTAAATATGTCATGTAGGGTTTTTCAAATTTTGAGTTTAAGTTGACGTCTTTCATGTAAGATGATATTTTATTTGATAGGATGAAGTAATTAGTTTATTACAGCTGAGAATAAAATAACGAAAGATTTCATTTTTAAAGAAACTATGTTCTTCAGTCGACTTACATGAGCGTGAAAGCTGGATTTCATATAAAAGTTCTTTCCAGGTCAACTAGTAGGTTCTATGAAGGAGATGACTTCTCAAAGTGTTAAAAATGCCCCACAATCATTAGGTTTCAGATATGAACAGTCATGCTTATCAAATTGGTCATACTTTATTTTTATAGACGCTGCGTTTACACTACAGGAACTTCATACAGGAAGAGATTCCTAGTGTGTGGCGACGATTTTTATTAAAAAAAAAGCTGTGGTGGTAAAGTATATCAATAATGATAATAGAAAATAAATAGATTGGTGGGACAAGCTTTTATTTATTTTAGCTTGCAGTCGAGGGTCAAAGTTCGCCTGCCCGCGAATGGCTCGTATATCGTAGTTAAGTTGTGAGGTGTATGTAAGTATGTTCGGGTCAAATCTTGCAACTGAATTTTAAAGTATAGATCCTAAACCAATTAAGATGAAATTATGCATTCACGTTTGGGTTAGCTAAGTAACGTCAGCCAAATACAATATGGCAGACGGTCCAAGATGACGGACTAGTTATTTTTTGTGGACTCCCATGATACGGGTATCAAATGAAGGGGTTTGCTGAGAAGAATACGAAAAAAGCTTCGTTAAAAAAGTTAATAGAATAATGTTATTTTTATATATTCATTTTCTTTATTGTACACAAAACAAGAATATACAAATACAAAAGGACAACTTATGAGGCGAGTTTAACCCATAATTGGGTTCTCTGAAAGCACACCTCAGTGTTATAGAGACATTTTCAAAATTAGGACAGATAACAAAAGCGCATAACAAAAACTTAAAATCACTTAAATATTTTAATTCTTACATATATACAATTGTATATTCTAAAAAAAACAAACCTTTATACAAATACAAAAGAGAGACGGAAAAGAGATCATTGTGCATCAAAAAATTCGTCCACATCGATATATTGAATTGATATATATATTGATAGGTATATTATTTTATATCATTGTTGTATTGAATTCTTACTAACTAAATTGACTACACAAATACGTGTGCAGCACACAATGCATAAATGTAATACATACTATATAATTAAATTAATTATATATTTACAGGAAATGTTCCTTAGTTCTTCTCCTGAATATCTCTCTACGGAAGGGCTATCCCGTATGGAGTGAGGAAGATTATTCACCGTAAACAGACAGACCACCAGACATAATCCACCGTAACGACATGATGAGTGCTTGTGATTTTGTTTACTTAAAAATAAATGGATCAACTAATAAATATACAAATAAAAGAGGTTTTGTTTTTGTTATTTAATTGTGAGAATACCCCTGCAATCCTTTTATCTTCTCATGTGAAAACCATTGTTAAAATATTGAATAAAACGTCCCCAAGTTGTTAGGACTCTGCTTCAAGATTCACGAGTTATGAATAAAACAAAAGAAATCTCTCGACTCTCCAGAAGGACTCGAAACACTCTAATATACCACGTGTTATATTGAAAATATTATACGGTTACGGCCAATAAAATGGTGGAATAGTCGTTATAAATTGTAAAACGCTGAATGAAATATATTGAGATGAGGGTGGAACACTTTTGGTTTAAGTTTTGCAGTGTATTTGGTATTCTAGAGCTGAGCCATAGCATGAATCTCGATTTTAAAGTACGTAGTACCGATTGTTACGGCATCTGTTGGTTAGTCGAGAGAGAGAGAGAGAGATGAGATCGCACGTAAGCATTGTTTTAAGTAATTTTCCTTATAATTAGCCTTTGTCTATTGCCCGTACTATAGATTTGTTACAAATGAGGGACTATTGTAGCGTTATAGTGTCTGGTTTCATCGAATTTTAGTTCACTCAATCTAAAGCTTAATGTTCCTCCATGTAATTTTGATCAATTATGGACAATAATGGTGAATTAAAAGCAGAAACTGTAACATTCAGGCTGAGTTTCTGGGACGAAAACAAAATTAATGTGGCAAATTGTCAAATCCACCATACGTGCTTTGATTGGTGAAATAAATTTTCATCAGCCAATCGTATCACTTGACTTACATTTAATTTGCCACGCTCCGATAGATTTCTTTCCAGGAAACCGTGTGTAAAACCACACAATAACTAAAAAGTTCACTATTCTGATTTAATATTAAGGTGTTCCTTTCCAAAATAAAAAAGGTGTTCCTTAAGAAGGCCTTTCCCATCCAACATAAACAGTCCCTACGAAAGTAATTAAGTAGCAACTCGCAAGCACTAACTAATGTCTGTAGTGTGACGTTACTTTGTGCATTAGGAGCCAACTTTAAGGCACCAGGAAACTGACACAAAGTAGTTTGGCAACAGCTGGTAATCAATAAAGATAAGTGCAGCTGTAATGGCTTTAAAGACTCTTGGGAGACGCAAACAGGGAGGCAAGGGGACTGTGAAGCTAGATTGGAAACCAGATTGTTTTTGGGACGAAATAACGAGCTAAGAAAAAGTGTCTTAATTTGGCATTTAAAGCTGATCTAAACTAATATTATAAGGATGTTCAATGTTCAGTTTGTTTAGAGGTAATTTAGAAATACTGTACTGGCCTGATCAGAACAATCTGGTCACTAATAACAAATTCTATATAGAAAGCAAAACTACCTCCGAAAGTGGTAGGTACTACTTTTTATTCCAAAAATGTGCACATTTCCTGCATGCAGGAGCGGATCTACGATTTATTCCGTTCTAATAACAACAGCTATTACCACTGGTATTTGTTTCAATTCATATTTATTTTCTATTCCGAACGGATACCAGGTTTAAACGAATACCAAAATAAGTTCAAAGATACAGTCAATAAAATACTTGATTATTATTTTGTATGTTTTAGTTTTTTAAATTATATTTTTAATTTATTTTGAAGAACAGATAAGAATGACAGTTAAATTGTGCAGTAGCGTTTTTGATAAGATCTAAAGAATTTATGGTAAATCTAGTCAATTCACTTGTTTAATTTTCATAATAGTTATCGAAAAAACAATTGTTTTTTTAGTTAAGTTAATATTTGCATTAAAATAATATATCATAAAAATCGATTGAAGAAAATAGAATCGATTCTATTTTCGACGAAATTACTAATTGGCAATACTTTTTATTTTATCCACAAACCAATTATTGCCGGATTTACCTAATTTCATTTTTATCTTTCCGGAATTTTCTTGTGCAAAAATGTTGAAATCTTGTTTGGATATCGCGATTAATAAACATAAAACAAGATGCTTTTTGTAACAAAAACTAATTGTTGGGCGTTTCATGGCCAAAAATGAGGATTTGCCTTTAATTTTATTAGGTTTGACTTAGCTGACTGTTGTAAACAAATTCGAGTTGTTAGTATTCGATCGCACATTATTTTTAATTATTTAAAGAGTGGTATCCGTTCGGAATGAAAATAAATATGAGTTGAAGCAAATACCAATGATATTAGTTGTTGGTATTAGAACGGAATAAATCGAATCTACGGAATAATGCTAGTGTTGTATATGGTGTCAGCGCCAAAATCGCGATTCTTCGTATTATTTCTTTAAAATACGCAACATATTCTTCCTAATTATTATTTTTCAAATTCTTATATTTCCGAATTCTTAGATTTCTTAATTGTTTACTGTCCTAACACCAAAATTATGTCTGATGAAGAAGTGTGTGCAACGAAAGTCACATTTCTATTCATCATCATCTTAATCAGCCTTTTAATGTTGCTACTGGTGGGACACAAGCATCCTCTCTGTTAGAGAGGGAATGGGCCTTAATCCACCACGCAGGCCCAGTGCAGATTGGTGGATGTCACATGTTCTTGATTTTTTGGTTCTAGGACATGCCAGTTTCCTCACAATTTTTTCCTTCACCGTTTTTGGAGCAGTAGTGATGAAATAATTTACGCAGTGTAAAGCACCTGCCTGGGTTCGAACCCACGACCTACGCCACGTGATTCGGGGCCGTTACCACTAGGGCACCACTGCACTTTTTATAAATTATTGTGGTTCGAGCCAAATTTTACCCAATAGGTTACTTCTAAGCAAGCGTGCTTCACCGTCGAATACATCATCGTTTACCATCAGGTGAGATAGAGGTCAAGCGCGAGCCTATCTAAAGTTAATTACCTAAACCGAAAAACTTTTTAAAACAACGCTTAGTATAATGCGCTCGTCTGTCTCACCATTAATTTGTTATGAATAAAATATTAAATTAGCTGAAAGTATTTTCAGTTTCTGAAAGCCCACTAAATCATACGTTAATCAAGCCTTTATAAGAAACATACTATCTGGAAAATATAGCTTGAAAATATAAGCACTAAGCGAAAATTCTGTTGCGCCTACATTTGTTAGCATTGAATATAATAAAGAACAACAAATAAAGACCCTTTTAACCCCTTTACTTCTTGAGCAAATAATGTTGAAGTTGGGGTAAGAAAGCGGTCGGATAATTTCGTAAATCCACATTTTCATGGGTTAATTTCACCCTTAACACTTTCTACTTGACTGCACGGTCAATACTAATGTGGAGCCACAAGAAAGGTAGCTTTAAAATTAATTACTAAAATAACATTTGTGTATTCTTATGGAACTGTTTTTAATTTTACGCGGCAGTTAGGTCTATGTCTAATCCCGGCGGAGAAGGCGTCGTGGAGGCAACCGCCTCGACGCCGCCTAAAACGCCGAAACCCCGCCTGCATCATTGGCAGGTGGGACTCCAGGGTCACGGGTGGTCAGATTGGGGATTCTGTCCACCCACCAAGTGACTCTAGGAAAGACGGTGGCACAGTGATCACGTGCTGCCGTAAAAAGCGAGGCTCAGGGGAGACGCTCCTCAGTCTCCCCAGGGATGTGCCCTAACAGGCGTTGCACAGAGGGGGTTCCGGAGTGGTCTTTTAAGAGGTAACGGGGCCCCTTCTAAGTGCTGATGGTGATCACCGGGGTGGTTTTAGTGAGGTAAGAATCCCACACTCCCTGGTCTTTTCCCCAAAAGTCCAGGCGCCTTTTGAAGGTTTCCCCCGTAAACAAAAAAAAAAAAAAAAAAAAAAAAAAGGTCTATGTCTAATAAGTTTATACAGCTATATGCAACGAGAATAGCATAATTATCAAACAAAATATTGTGTACAAAAAAACGGGCTAGTACCTTAAACTCGTTCTTCTATTTGGAGAAAATGAGAAAGTAAAAATAAATCAAATCAACAATGCCAACTAAAATTCTTGCCACAACTTCAGGTAAAACCTTAGCACAACAGCCAGTGCTTGTTCCGCATAGTTCTGCATGTTGTTCATTCTGACATATTTATTTATAAAACACAAAGCCACATTTTCCACAAACTCACTTACCCGCTCATTTCGCAGCCCCAACCTAAGTGGTGGATTCGCAAGAGCGTCGAGTGGTTTTCTAAGTGAAAACAAACGCTTGCCACCACCCGCGAAGCGAGCAATTTATTCAAATAAAACAAAATAGGACACACTCCAACCCACAGGAGTTTTAGAATGGAATTTTGACTTTCACTCCCACACACGTGGTGTTAAATTGCCTGGTAGGGGATACGTTTGTATTGGAAAATTTAAAGTTGTTCCAGGAACTCGATAGTTGTGGAAGTAGTTTTGAAGTGGAATGAATTTCGAGTTTCTGGCGTTTATTTTGATGTTTTCAGTTTTATATTCAATTAAATATTAGCTTTTTTCTATGGCTACAAAAAAGATACAAAAAAGGCAATACAGGTTACAAAAAAGGCTATTGCAATCAGTCTTAGTGTAGCTCACTCTAGATATAGATTCGACAAAAAAAAATCGGAGGTGTATTTTTTTTTAATTATAATATTATTACATAACATCCCTGGAAGTACTTAGGGTAAATCTTTGCCCAGCAGTGGGACAACAATGTGTGGTAACGCAGAAACAAAAAAAAACAAAACCGATTATCAGAACGATTGAAACACAACAGAATTTATGCCAACACTTACATATCTAAAAAAAGTAAAAAATTCGTGTTTATTTAATACACAAATTAAACCAGTTTTATTATATTTATTTATTATAATGGGAACATGTAGATTATTTGTTTCCCGATTGTGAATAATCAAAGAGACCGGAAGTTTTTCATCTGATTTGTTGTCAAACCGTAAAAATATTAAACCCCATAAATTATTAACCTGTCATTTCTGACGTGATCTTAACGAATATGGAATTTATCGGGTTTCAACCTTTCAAGTTGATTGACATAATTTTAATATCTTCCTACCTCAGAGGACCTAATAGACTTGAATACCAATATTTTATTTTTCAGAGAAAAATTCTAGCGAAATAGTACCTAACGTTGGTTTCTTTCTCGGATAATGAATCTATTATAGGGATCGGGCATTAACTGTTAATAGACTGGATAGTATTAGGATATCAAATTACAATGTCACGTCGTATTAGAAACTTTTATCGTCACAAGAATTTATTTGATGCTACAAGTTTCAAAATTACTAGTGAAATTACTACTAGCAATGAATTATGGATAACGAAGACATGTTGCGCCGGTATAGGGGCAAGAAAATTATGAGGACAAGTGAGAACAGAACATTATTGTTTTGAAGTATTGTTGGACCTGCTAAAGACTGTTGGAATATATTTGTATTGTATAAACTTTATTCCTTTTAGTATTATATAACTGTACAGTAAATGTGTGTGTACTATGTACGAACTGTAAATCTACCATTTACTTCACCTATAGGTCATTCGGTGACCTGTGTTTGTCCTAGCAGTTGAGAGTGTGTCATGCTCTCTCTAATATCATGGTGGCACATGTGTTGTATCATTCGGTTACCTTCATGATGGTTGAGCTGATTGGTGCCAATCCATACGCCATGTTCGTGAACGGGAGCCATCAGTTAGAATTAATTATAACTGAGCTGCCTCGGCCTGCTTTAAATTGCGTACATATTGTATTTTATAATTTTTTGTTTTACTCTAGATGATTTTACGTGCACGTCTATTTACATCATTCTCACATATATGTATGTTTCCAATAACAATGATGTACTTACTACCAAATAATCTAATTAAAACTGATGGCAAAGACTGTCCGTGGTGTCTGTGTGCCTCGCACATTCTTCATGACCTGCTGACGCTTTCGAACGTGCAACTAGATTCATATTTTGTTTGACAATTCAAAAGTACCTTTATAAGGTTTAGTTGAAATAAAAATATTTTGATATTTTGATGTTGATTTTTGAAAGAGAATCGTTTTTCAAAATGGGAAATAAATTTGATGTTATTTTATAATCAGATAGTTATCCTACTACTACCTATAGACGTTAAAGTTTGTGAGGATGGATGGATGAATGTTTTTTAGTCTTTCACGCAAAAACTTCTGAACGGATTTTGAAGAAACTACAGAAATATAGTTTATACATCAAAATAACACATAGGCATTAGTAGATAGATAGATATATCATTTATTTAGTGCACACAAAAGACACAACACAACACACAAAATCTTAATAAAATTATTACAATTGTCATGTAGGTATGTTTAAAAACAAAGTGCCAACATAAAAAGAAAAAGGAAACCGAAACAAAAGTGAAAATGACACCAGTAACATTAATTTTGACAATCATAACACAGTGCGGTGTGCGTCTCAAGGTTGCACCAAATGGAAGTCCAGCTCAGCACGTGTCAGGCAAATATACCTGACGCTGATATTCTGCTGGACGTAGTACTTCTCCCAATATCTTTATTAATTCTTTTTGAATCTCTTTAAAGTTAGAGTGAACAGGCTTCTTCTGGGTAAGCTCACTCCATCGTAGACTCTGTCTCTGTCACTTATGACCTAGACTAGAGTCAAGAGCAAAGTCATTACAAATAAAAAATAAAAATAAAAGATATTGGGATAAGTAAGTGCCACGCATTCGGAGCCGCGGGCGGCAGCTAGTATTATACTATTGTTTCGATTGGTTTCCACGAATATTCTACGGCCTACTAAAAGTTTATAGCGGGGGAAAATTTGTCATTTTAATATTGCATCATAGCAGGTATATGCAGCACATCATTATATCTCTTACACATCAGTAACGTTTTACCTTTTGCAAAAAAGATAGGAGTGAATGAGGAGCTCGTGACTAAATAATAACAGCCGCACTTGTCGATCATCAAGGTTAAGCAACGCTTGACGAGGTCGGTCCGTGGACGGATGACCATTTCAACATACCGAGATTCCTCCGTGCCTCGGACAGCACGCTAAGCCGTTGGTTCCGGCTGTCATTTGAAGACCTTTGACAGTCGTTACGAGTAGTCAGAAGCTTGAGATCTGACACCAGTCTTGCCAAGAGGTACCGTGTTACCCAGTTACTGGGTTGTGGAGGTCAGATAGGCACTCGCTTCATGTAAAACACTAATACTTAGCTGAATCCGGTAAGACTGGAAGCCGACCCCAATAGATATATATATATATTTGATGGTGTACCGTAATTAGGGCAATAGCCGTAATTAGCTCGATGATTATGCACGCTTTTGAGGAAAGTTTTATTCCGAGTATAATGCCTCCACTGAGTACATTAGCACAAAATCCTACTTCCTACATCCTAAAAAATATTACAAATGCGAAAGTTTGGATAAATGTCCGCCAGAACGGGGAAACGGGTCTGGATGAAATTTGGCACTGCGATAAATTATAGTTTGGAATAGCTCATAGGCTATTTTTATCCCGGTATAATTTTCCCTAGGGATAATAAAATACATTTCACGCTGGTAAAGCCGCGGGCATAAGCTAGGCCTACTAGTCCTTCTAATATTATGAATGCGAAAGTTTGGATGGATTGATGGTTGTTACTTTTTCACGCAGAAACTACTGAACGGATTTTGATAAAACTTTACAGTAATACATCAGTTTTTAAGGGTCCTTACCTTGAAAGAAAAAAAACAGAACCCTTATAGGATCACTTTGTTGTCCGTCCGTTCGTCCGTCTGTCTATCTGTCAAGACCCTTTGTAAAATTTCTAAGCCAACGCAATCAAAAGATACAGCCGATTATGCCGCAAATTTTCGACACTCGCAAGGGAATCAAAACCTACAGGGTACTTCCCGTGAACTCATAATCTTGAATTTTGATACGAAGCAACGTCTTCTAGCACAGATAAAGGCATAATTGCGAAACCCGTAAATTTTTAGCTACATCATATAATAAAAACTATTGTAAATATTTTATAAAAAAAACGCACCCACTATACAAGAAGAAATTTCTAGTGAGGGGCAAGGTTAAAACAAAGTTTTTTTTAACTCTTCTTGTATCGTAGGTAAGTTTAAAAACATATAAACTCACATACACACCCAGAGCCGGCACAACCATCTGTATGTCATACAAATATTTGTTCCGTGCGGGAATCGAACCCGCGACACGCAACGCAGCAGTCTATCACTCAACTGCTGCGCCAACCGTGCGCACTAAATATTCCTCCTGGAATAATGTAATTACACATAGGATACTTTCATTCCGGGAAAATGTTCGCTTGCGAAAATTTACAACTTTCGTGCGGGGTGTAGCGGCAGGGAGAAGCAGTAGTACCTAAACACGAGCTAAAATATGTAGGTCTTATAGTAATTAATTCAAAGTTCTAGCAAAGTTTTGAGACACGTGGGTGATAGTTTACCTTTGCATAACATTGAAGGTTAAGTACTATTAAAGTATGTTTTCTGCTTTCATGGTCTGCTTGGATGTCTGTAAACTTCTAAGAAAATTTACATGAGTAGAACTGTAAGTTATAAGTCTTAACCTATCAAGAAAACAGTAAGATCTAATTTTCCTCTTAAAGAATCTCTAGAATCTTCCATTGAATCAGATTCAATCTCGTACGGAAAAGAAAAATGTAAAATATAAGTAATTTTATTTTCAATCAATTCATCGTCTGAGAATTCGACGTCGGCATTTATAATCAAATAAAAGCAATTACTGTTGACTTGAATTAGTTCCAATTTGAGATAATATTTATTGAACATCGTCAATTTGACGTGATTTAGTGAATACCTATCATTATTACCATAATTATTTTATTTTCAGCCTGCTTTTATCCAATTATTATTAAAAAGGAAGGGAGGCCTTTGACCTGTAGCGGGACATAAAAAACTCAAAATAAATAATGTTGACATAACTGTCCCGCATGACGGGAACCTCGTGAAAGCCGAGAAAGATAAGCAAATCAAGTACTCGTATCTTGAGTTGGCTCGCGAGGTTGTCGACATGTTGGATGTGGACACTGCGATCTTTGTACCAATAGTCGTGTCAGCCAATGGTTTAATAGCCCCGAGCCTCGACCAACACCTCAGGAGGCTCTCGTTAGGCGGCTGGGTCAAGGGCCTGATCCAGAAAGCTGTACTGCTGCACACGGCTCGCATTGTTAGGAGGTCCCTCTCTCTGGAGTCCTGACTGCCGGAAGCTTGAACCCTGTTTCCGAAACCAGTGGGCCTCTATTTTTTATATTTTAAATGTTTTTTATGCTTTTAAGGAATATTTTAAAATGTAATATAATAAGAAATAAGATGAATAAGCGACAAATTAATACCTAAAAATCTTGATCTGGCTCGTGAGGTTGTCCACATGTGGGATGTCAACACAGCATTCATTGTGCCGATAGTCGCGACGGCCTATGGCATAGTAGCCAAGAGCCTCAATGAAAACCTGAAGAGGCTGTCGTTGGGCAGTTGGATCAAGGGCTCCAGAAAGGCACTTCTGGACACGGCACGTATAGTTAGTAGATTCCTCTATCAGGAGCCCTGACCACCGGTAGTTTGGACCCTGTTTTCGATGCCGTTGAGCTACTTTTTCTTACATTTTAAAATGTTTATTTTATTTTATTTTGTAATAGAATAATATTAAAAAATGTAGTTTATATGTATACATGTATTTACAATGTATACAGTGCAATGTGCTCTTGTTTTATGAAATAAATATTTTTATTATTATATTATTATTATTACACAATGAATAAATGAAATGCTTAATATTTTTTTCCCTTTCTTCTTTCCATTATTTTCGATTTTCTGCTAGTAATAAAGATGTCTAAATGCTATCCATACAATCTTATAGCACATCACATAAAAATGTTTCACCTTTAAGCTAATCTTTCAGTGAGCCTGAATTCGAATTTGAGTTCTGAGTTCTATGCGAACTGCAAATTGCAACCACTACTAGCTAGTTCGCAGCAGCATTTCTCGGATACGGATCGGATGCAGTGAACCGCTCTAAGAGAGCATAGAAACCTAAAAACCTATTTTGGATCTTATTGATCCGCCGATGTCAATCGACGACCTCTGAAATCTCGCGGATTATACCAAAACTGTCCATTAATACCTGTGACAAAAATCGCGTTTTGTCGCATTGAAGACACATTATCTGAGTGGCAGCAAACTGCGACAAAATGTCTGACGTAAGACGGAAACGCGTCATAAAAATGTCACTTGTTCGAGATAACTTTTATGACTAAGCCGAGCTTGTTGTGGACATAAATAAAAAACAACTGGAGTTTTTGGAGCGTGAAAAAGGTGAGTTTCAAGTTACGTAGTTCGGAGGTACCTGTATTTAAAAAGTACTGACGAAGTAGGTAGGTAAGTATTGTGAGGACTCTTCGTCTATTTAAAGTGGAACTCCTTGCCTATTATAAGACTGGTAACAGATTACTGTTTAGTTTTGGAAGGTGAATGAAATAGGAACGCTTGTCAAATATAGAAGATGTTTTTGTTAAGCTTTTGGTTGGGACTTTTGGGTATAAGTCACCTGAAGACAGGCGCGTTGTTGATTCAATATAATATTTCAAAGCAATTTCTGCTTATAATTTATAGCTCTCTGAGCGACCCCCTTCACAGTATCTAAAATATTGTTTCAACATAATTAGAACTAAGTTATAATACTGCTGATAATTGAAAGTAAGCTGTTTAATGGAAGCCTTTAAGAAAGACATAAAGATTCTTACTAATAATGCCCTTCAAAAACAATAGGTACAGTGGGCCAAACTTTGATGTAACGCTTTAACCTTGCGTTAAAGGAAAATCTCACCTCGTTCATGCTGGAGTATACCAAGTGTCCATACACGGCATATACTTATCTTATCTTATGGAGGGGCCGAGAAATACCTCGGACACTTCGACCCATTGGGATCTTTTGTGGTCCCCTAGATAACTTACTCCTCCTCATTCTCGTTGAAAACTGTTTTCATGAGTTTTACAACGAGACTAGGAGATATGAGCCTATAATCTTCTGGTTTTGGGTATCCAACCCCTAGGAGACTCATTCGCTTACCAGCCAGTGCATCGCATGTGCACAGTAGGTGCTCCATGCGTTCCGTATGTTCCCCACACAACGTGCACATGGGTGTCGCGGTTAGACCCATCTTCATGAGCATGTCGTTGGTTCCAAAGTGCCCAGTAAAGGCCCCAAGCAGGTAGCGGATTTGCCCCCTGCTCATGTTCCAAATGGAATCCCGGGCTTTGAAAGTAGAGCCCAGGAATCTCTTGGAGTGTTGTAGACCGATATTAGACAGCCAACAAGTTCGTTGTCTGTGATCTGCAAACTCCCTAAATGCGGCTTTTACGAGACACGTCGAGATGCCTACACATAGTTCTGGACCCACAAAATCATTCGCTGAGCCCTCACTTGCCAGTTAACCAGCCACTTCGTTACCATGGAATCCTTTGTACCTAGGGACCCACATCAGTCTTACCCTGTTGTGCTTCCCAAGCCTGTTTAGGGTTTGGATAGCATCCAGAATAAGTCCGGAGTCCACTTTGTAGAATGCCATGGCTTTGATTGCAGCCTGACTGTCACTAAGAATATATATGGATTTACCTCTGGTCCCTATATTTATATTCTCTTGAGCACAGGTTATAATGGCATATGTTTCCGCTTGGAATACAGTTGCCATCTTCCCTAAGCTTTTGCTACATTTGTAGCCTTTTGCGTATATTCCCGCTCCTGTACCTGATTCCATTTTGGATCCATCAGTGTACCACACCAGACTATCTTGTTCTGGTGGATCAAGTCCCTTCGTCCAGTCCTCTATTGTAGGGATTTGGACCTTGAAAGACCTCTCAAACACAAACATAGTTTGCATTTTATCGGATAACATGCTTGTTACCCGATCCAGGTCTTCATTCTCATCGAACTTTGTATGGTTAGTCTTTGGCTTAGAGGCGTCCCATAGTCCAGCGACAGCGAGACGATGTAATGTCTTCCTTGCCTCGATTTCAACCATCATATGCAGAGGAGGGATATTGAGGTATCTCTCAATCGCTGCCGTAGGTGTTGTTCTGAAAGCACCCGTGATGCCGAGACACACTGATCTTTGTAACCTGATGAGTGGCGCTTTGCACGAGGCAAGCTTTGTTCTTTGCCTCCACACTATGCTGCCGTATGTGATAATAGGTATTATCATTGTCCGGTACAGCCATCGTTTCACTTTGGGCTTTAGCCCCCAAGTTTTACCGTAGGTAGAAAGACACATGCCTAACACTCGTAAGGCCTTTGTCGTAATATTTTCCACATGAGTTTCCACCTGAGTTCTTTATCAAGCGTTACACCCAGATATTTAACTTCGGTGGACCAGGGCAGTTTTATTCCATTGAGGGAGAGCTCTCCTAGGTTTCCTAGTTGTCTCTTCCTCGTGAAGGGAATAATGACTGCTTTGCTTGGGTTGATGGAGAGGTGGTTCTCTGTACACCATTCCTCTGTCATCCTCAATGCCCGTTGTAATAATCCAGACACTATGTTCGGGAATTTACCATTGACCATTATAGCTATGCCATCCGCATAGCCTACTGTGTAGAATGGTCCGGTATTAAGTTAGGTTAGTAGCGAGTCTACTACCAAGCACCACAATAATGGTGACAGCACTCCGCCTTTCGGACAACCTCTTGTTGTTTTTGCACTAAGTCTGTCTCCCATTAGTTCCGATCTAACTGTTCTGCTTCTCAGCATATAGTCAATCCAGTTGCACGTGGTATCATTGATGCCATGTTCCTTTGCAGCAGTGCGTATGGACTCAAATGTTGTCTTGTCAAAGGCTCCCTCTATGTCGAGGAAAGCCCCGGCATATACTTACTCTTTGTTTGGTTTTAAGGTTTGCCCTTATGCTCGCCATTGTCACCGCAAGCGGCGTGACTTCCTCCTGAGTCCAAAATATTTAAAGTGTTTTTCATCGACTACAGAAGAAGAAGAAGCATAAATTCATATTTACATATCATCATATCATATCATATCATTTTTCATTTTTAATTTTTTATTTTTATTTATACAGTTTCAAAACAATCATTGGCCAGCTTAAACTGTTTCCACCGTCGTCGCAATGTATGACTAAATACAAGTAAGTACAGTGACACTTGATTAAGTGTGACCGGATAAGTAAGAAACCTCCATAACTGGAACTCATGCTGAGGTCCCAACACTTTGGCACTGAATTACCCCTGTTAGTGGGACGAAGCAAACATCTATACCTGGGATTTGTCCTTTTGATTTATCACCTCTGTAACTGAGATAACATCGTTTTGTATGTTTACTTATTTTATTCCGTTGATGATATTTTTAACGCAGACGAAGCGGGTTTATTTTGTAAGTGTCTACCCTGTAAAACTTTTACCTTAAAAAGTGAGTCCTGTCATGGCGGAAAATTTAGTAAAGAGTGCGTTACAATACTTATGGGTGCTAACATGTCAGGAACTGAAAAGCTGCCTATCCTATTAATCGGAAAATCTAACACTCCACGATGTTTCAAAGGTATTAAAACTTTGCCTGTGTGTATGAAAGTTGTCAGAGAAAAATTATATTTCATCACCCGAGTTTAGGGAGGTATATTTCAGTACCTAATACTTTATATTGGTTTTATCGATGTATCCCTAGGAGAACAATAGATAACTGAATTTTTTTTTACATTTCGAGCACTCCTCTATATCTATCAAGTAGGTTTAGGCTCGCATAAATAGTAAGAAATTGAAAACAAATTAGGTGCTTCAGCCTACTTAAGAATATTTGTATTTCATTTTGAAGCACCCAAAGAAAATAACTAAGCAAATCTTTTACAAGGACGTTCAAGACAATATTGAATCATAGCAAGCCAACTTTGAATTTCAATACAACGTAGGTAGAATATTTAAATAAATGAATACTACTGCTGAAATAAGCGGCGGTCATAAATCGTTCCAACTGTGATTATTGTTGTATCGAATCAATATTTTATTGCGTTGAAACGATCGCGTTTCAACACTATTCATAATACTTCCATAATAGCAAATAAAGCAGCGAATTAACGCGTTTATGTATAATGTTCAGAATAATGAGTTATTACACATTTCGTAATGGATTTCTAAAGAGAAAGTCAAACAGTCTACAGTCTATGATCATCATTTCTGCCGAAAACCATCCACTGTTGGATATAAAAAAATTGCCACATTGACCGGTTCTTCATTTCTAGTATCCAGCGGACACCTGCCACTCTTACCAGGTCATCAGTCTACCTTGTAGGAGGCCTTCCAAAGCTGCGTCTACCAATATGCAAGGTCCTCTCCAGAACCACCCCAGACTCTTACAACCTCATCAGGCATCCGTACTGAGAGCAATGTGTCCTAGAAAGTAGAAAGTTCGAAATCTCCTGAAAATAATTCCTGAGACACACGTCTTATAATTTTATTGTTTTTGTACTATTTACTAAAAATAAACAGCTCTTGTTTAGGAAACGATTGATTTATCCCTCACAAGGAAAAATGAGATGATTTAATTTACTCCCCAATTATCGCTAATAGGAAACAATACATGTATACTTACTAGTATTATTTGTTAGTAGCGATAATTGTCTAAAAGGCAGAAAAACTATCCGTTTCCCGATCCCTAAAGTTTCTCGACCAATTGCTAAGGTCCGACTTGGGAAACTATGTGTTCATTAGTGCTAATGAGACCTTCCAAATTACTGTCTAGACTAAAAAATAGTACCAATTTATAAAGGCCCTAAATACATACAAACAGTACAACTATTTTCTTAATGTTCCTCGGCAAACTTCGTGTTTCGTCAGTCGTCGGATTTCTAACAGATACCCTTTGCACTTGGTGAAGACCGGACGCTCTCAATCAACTTGGAAATCTGATAGAATTCCGACGACTGACGAAACACGAAGTTTGCTGAGGGACATTAAGAAAATAGTTGTACTGTACTTTTGAAACATGAACAACCAAATTATAAGACAAAGGGGAGCTAAAATTACGTCTGTATAGATTGCGTTTGTAATATACCTTCTTTTGTTTTAATCTTCAGATAAAGCCCTTTGTCTGATAAGTATTTAATTAGGACTATCGGATCATATTATGTGGTAACAACCCCATTTTCTTACGTTCAAAGTACGATTTTTAATGTAATGTTAACTTTAGTTAACTTCTGCAGCATTTCAGTCTGGAGTTGGAACGTAACAATAAAATAATTAGCTGGTTTAGGTAGGTAGTAAAACTATTCCTGTACATTTTCGGTAAAACTCCTGCGTGAAGCGACAATTTATATGTCTCCGACTAAGTTAGTTAGTTTGGAATGTTACAATTTATAGAAACGTTTAATATTATTTGTAATCAATTAATGTATCCAGTACTTACATTTTGTACTCTAAAATTATTCTACTACTTAACACTATCACAGGAGTGCTACTTAAACTCAATAAATTGCTAATCTCATCAAGCTGCTGCCAGCCACCCAGTCCAGATCATCGTTCCACCTAGACTGAGGGCCGTCTCCTCATACTTGCCGATGCACGGTCTCAAGAATGCTTCGACGGAGATCTAGCGTTTATACAACTTAACTCTACAAAAATTATCATCATATGTTTTTGCCCATTCCTCGAATTATTTGTCACTAGCTTCTGCCAGCGGCTTCGCCCGCATGAAAAGTGTTTTTTTCTCAAACATGCTTGGCAATTTGAGCATTATTTTGACAAGCTTCTTCGAGATAAATCGAAATTTCTCTACTGGCCAAATACATGCGAGCAGCGGCCGGCAAAAGTTGTATGAAAATCCATATCCGTCGTGTAATTTAAAAATGGAACGATCTTTTACCCCGAAACATGACAACCAAGGAGGTAACTTATCAAAGGTTTTATTTAAATTTCGAACTGGCTTGCAAATAGAAAGCTGTTTATTGAAAAAAAAACAAATGAACACTAACACGGGGGAAAATTATTGTTGTTCGTCATTGATTTTGAATAGTAATTTTGTTTGACAAAATGAGTTCTAGGTAACTAATTACTTTTAAATTATTTGAGAAAAGTTCTATACAAGCCTTGGCCACAGCTAGGCATTGATGGACTTACGTATGTGTGACTCGGCTTCGCCTCGGCCCACATTTACACGTTCGTCCATCAATGCCTCTTTTGCTGGCCGCTGCAGTAATGTAATATCATCTCAAGGGAACATTATACCGTTTGAAGAATTTGCCTATAATAATAATAATCCATTTATTTCATGCAACATGGCCCATAGATAAATACCTTAACCTATACATACATATTTTTATATCAACATGGCTGTGTTGGCGTCATGTTGCACAGCATGGTATCGCGTAACCTTCCACGGAAACTTTGATACGCAACACCTTTCGGCCAGAAATCTTCCTTCATAAAGATGTCTTGCATCTGAATTGGAACCCGCACCACAAACCACTTGAAGTTAACGTTACGTCGCAACTCCAACTTTTTGACACTCAGGGTCAAATTGGTATTGCGGTAGATTTACTATATGGCGTCATTGACCTTTGTAGAGTGACGAAGACGCGAAACATACAGCTGTGTTGTCAGTGTTACAGAACGCAGCAGCATATTTGGTCCCGCCAGAGCAGTACCGCATCGATTTCAGCAAGTGGACTTCCTTCGCTTCGACTCCACCGTCTTGAAGCCCTCCTTATCTGCCTGCCTTTTTTTAGCGGCTAGGGCATCATACTGTGAGCCGGTGTACTGCGACTCTTTGATGCCCTCTCGGTTGTTTTTGCACTTCTGGAAAAAGCGTCTTGCTGTTGCCGCTCCTTTCGGATGGGAGTTTGTGCAGCGGCTGCTGAGTAAGCACGGCGAGGTATTGACATCCTTACCCGTAACGTCCAAAAGGAGGTTGAATAATAATATTCTGGCTCCGAGCTGGCGCAAGGCCAGTACTACGTTATCATCGGGGAATATAGCCTTAAGCCATCATCTCAATAAACACCCTCGTTCTGGACACAATTACCATCTTTCACTCAGCCCAACCATCGTTTCTTTGATGTTTCCCTTCTCATATATCTCTTTTCATCTACACATCATATCAGACCCATATCTATCACATTACTATCGACGCAGATATTAAATTACATACTACAGTTAATACATAGCCGTTATATATCGCCATAAACGGATCGCGTCAAGTCAATTGCGATTTATATAAGATAAATAGGGGCCAGATATGGTAATGTGGACATCAATCATTATTACGCCCCACGCTACCTTTGAAAGCTGATATTTGTACTGGATTAATTTATACGCGGAAGCGATAGAATGTAAAGTACATATTTTTGTTTTATCGATCTTATAAGATGAAGATAAACACTAGAACTTTTGCAGTGATTTAACTCAAATTACCTAAACAGTAATGGTATTAAACAACGTCTTTCAAAGAGTTTGTTTTATAAAACTTAGAATGTTTACTCCAAAGATTTTGTACATACGCAGCCCTATGCGTTCCTTAAAATATCTGCAGATTCAGTCATTGTTCAGCAGTAATGGATTTGTTTTCACGGTATCAATCAACTGCCAGTATATTTTATAAACAGTCAAATTGTTTTCTGAAACGGTGCTTATAAAGTAAAGAGATTTGTTTGATTGATCAAAATGAATGAATTTCAAAGTGCTAGCTTGAAATAGTTCCTATACTTAAAACTTTAAAACTCCTGTAACTTGCACCACATCCTAAAAGTATAATATATGGCTCATAGGCAATCGTAAATAGTTGATAATGTATGTTTGCACTAAACTTAGCCGGGTTATACAATAAGCTGTACATTTATCTCTTTATGTCATATAACTATATCTCACATGACTGGTGTTTATTATTTAGTAAAGGATGTATCGTTCCGGGATGAGCAGTGTTCTTGGGCAAACTGAGGTCAACTTGAATGGGTATCTAGTTGCAGTATGGTCTCTTAATCTAATCTTTCTTGAGTTTTTATAACGATGAACATAATATGATAAGATGTCTTTAACTCATTGCATTATACTCGTACCCAAAGATGGGTATTTTCTAGAAAACAGGTGACTATCAAAATGTTTTCAAAAGAAAGATCAAATATATTTGGACAGCCATATTTGTCGTAGCTCCAATTCCCTTCTCAATAAAATAACCATTTCACAAACAAAATTATAATGAGTTCACAGGAAGATTAGGTACTATGCCTAATTGAGTTCCGTGCGCAATCAAATTCAAATTATCCTTCATCAAACTCAAAGCGAAGCTTCTATTGAATCAAGGTTTCACGAAACCTAAATAATTCCATTAAATACTAATTACACAGTTGCTTTAAACATAACAGAACAAAGCTTTTAAACATGAAGCATTGTGATACATAGTACATCTAATTACCACTGCATGTCGACAAAAGGAGCGTCCCCAAAGAATAAACGAGGAAACAATCGCTTTGTTCCAAAGGCTCCAGAATGTACTTTAGATTTGTTATGTGTCGTTGTGTTTGAGGAACAAAAAGTTGGCCTCAAGCGAATAGATGCGGGAGTTAAAAGCTTTGGACTAGGAGTTTAGAATAAAAGGATTCAAAGTTCGCTGAAGCAGACACAGGATCGGACTTCTAGATTTAATAACCTCGGTTTTCTAGGAAATCGTTAGTGGTTTTTCAAGTTGTTGTTGGTTTTGCGTGTGAACAAACATTTAAAAAAGAGAAACTGACATGATCGTTTATTAGAGAAGTTTTGTTACTGCTCTTTCCTTCATCTTTAATTAAAAGCAGCAGTATTTCAATATTTTATGTTCTATGACTCCCACTAGAGATTTGAAATCCTGACTCGACTATTATGGTGCTACTTCATAGTAAGCCTGCACTCATTAAAGTGATTTTGCGACTAATAGCACGTAGATGAGATTGGCACATTATTTATAAAACTAATGCCAAAGCCTGAAGCTGTTTGTGACTGCAGTATCTACACATAATAGTTTGGTTTTCATGCCACAGTTCAAAGAGGTAAAAAAGGTCCATCCATCTTGAAGTCTAAGTAGTATTTGATTAATATTATTAAGTTACTCTGTATAGTCTTTTATACATGAATAAATAAAGACAATTATAAATATATTTTAAATCGCCATAATGAATCCTCAAACACGAGAGGTGTTTTTGACAGATTGAAACTGAGATTAGAATGCAAACATACTTTGAAGATACGGGATCCACATTTATGTTATTAACGAAAGACTAATTAACGGCGTAAACGCGTATCACTCGTATATCTTACTAAGAGCGAAATAATATATTACTAGCTTCCCCCGCGTGATCGTCGAAAATTATCCCGACGGAACATATTCACGGGATATAAAGAATCCTATGTGCTATGCCCGACAATCTATCTCTGTGCCAAATTTCATCAGTTAAGCCGTTCTGGCGTGAAGAAGTTTCAAACACACACACAAACTTTCGCCTTTATAATGTTATAGTGTAACAAGAGCTGTACATATTTTTTATTAAAAGTCTTTATTCTTCTTTATTGCGTCAACATAGACGTTTGTTCTGTACTATGAAATATTTCGCTTCATTTTTGCCAACCGTTCGAATTTTTATGACAATTTTTCAAACGTTACTTTGAATATAAATGGTGATTGTTAGTGCTTCGCGTCTGAATTCAGAATTTAGAATACATGGAATAATTGCAGTTCTCGTCTGCTCGAGGTTTTTGTGTTTTATTTTAAATCCGTGTGAAAGTTGCATTTTTTTGTTCATAGTAGTGGAGGACAATGGTGTAATTCGACGTACAATGAATAAAACAAGAAATTGTTGGTATTGTGTATTTTATTTCTGTACGAAAATGTTGGCAGATACTATGAGATAAAAGTAATTGCATTGTTCATCACAAACTGTTAAAAATAAATGTGTCGTGAAATTCTGATAAATTGCGTAACATACGAGTAATTATGTATTTCTTATAGTGAGAAGCTGAAGCAACAATCCCCCTGAGCTAAAAGCGAATAATTATTAATAGATAGGTAGTATTTCTTTTCAGGCGAGAGCTTCAAAATATAATGCAACCATAACGAACGGTACCTTATCAAGTTTTCATATAAAACAGGCATCGTGAATATATAAAAATCCCAATCAAATCCATCAACAATAGTTACTAGTAAAGTAGTCATCATGTCAGCCGAAAGACGTCCACTGCTGGACATAGGCGTCCCCCAAGCGTCACCACATTGACCGGTCCCGTGCGTCCCACAACCAGCGGATACCCGCAACCTTCACCAGGTCATCGGTCCACCTGGTGGGAGGCCTTCCAAAGCAGCGTCTTCCGGTTCGCGGTCGCCGCTCCAGAACCTTTCTGCCCCATCGGCCATCCGTTCTGCAAGCAATATGCCCTGCCCACTGCCACTTAAGTATGGCAATTCTTCGGGCTATGTCGGTAATTCTGGTTCTCTTGCGGATCTCTGATTCGATCACGCAAGGAAACGCCGAGCATAGCCCTCTCCATTGCCCTTTAAGTGACTATAAGCTTTCTGATAAGGCCCATTGTAAGCGACCACCGAAAAAGTAGTAATATTAATATTTTTGTGAGAAAAATAATAACCGTGGAAAAAACCTGGTCTTTATATACACGTGTAAAAACGAACTAGAATAAAAGAAAGAAAAACCTGTTTCAACCTCCACTTTGAAAACTAAACACAGTGTTCCAACAACAATGCTAAAAAAAATCTCTGTACTGTGAAACCATATTTTTTTCTAATCAAAGCGGGTATTTTCGTTTGTAGTAGCAAATCAAATACAGTCACAGGTGTGGTATACGGCGAACAAAACAAGCTCAGTTACTGGTAGTAACGGCATTTGTACCGAAGAAGTGACGATGAAAATGACTTATTGTTCAAAAGCTAAAAAGTTGTTTTTGTCGACAGGTTCTGAAATTAGGTTGGCTTATTTTTGATGTAAATTAAACTAAAAAATGGGTGTGACCGCTGACCGCCAGACCGGCTTCAATAATTAAATCGTAACACAAATAATTGCATATCTTTGGAACGGTTCTTTTTCTTCGTGGTTTTTTTTTATATTTTTATTAATACCATGACCAAGAGGAGCTCGTGGCTAAATAATAACAGCCGCTCGGGTCGATCATCAAGGTTAAGCAACGCTTGACGAGGTCGGTCCGTGGATGGGTGACCATTTCAACATACCGAGTTTCCTTGCGTGCCTCGGAAAGCACGTTAAGTCGTTGGTCCCGGCTGTTATTTGAAGATCTTTGACAGTCGTTACGGGTAGTCAGAAGCTTGAGATCTGACACCAGTCTTGCCAAGGGGTACCGTGTTACCCAGTTACTGGGTTGTGGAGGTCAGATAGGCAGTCGCTCCATGTAAAACACTGGTACTTAGCTGAATCCGGTAAGACTGGAAGCCGACCCCAATATAGTTGGGAAAAGGCTAGGCAGATGATGAATGCGACTGTATGACCTACAAATACAAAGGACAACTTGTAAAACTTGGATAAAACTTGCACGGAACAGTCTAGCGTATGTAAGAAGTGCGAAGACCTACACCAAGCAGTAGGTAGAACAAAGATGCTTATGCCAAATGTGGGTAAGTAGAATTACAAATGAAGATTCGTGTATGGACCAGCTCTCAGTCCCTAATTAAATGTAATGTTTTCTTATTCTTCGCCGTGTCAATGATTCCTATTTTATATATAATTAAACAAGCGATCCGCCCCGGTTTCGCACGGAAAGTAGAGCATATTTATGGCTATATGTTTTGTCGCATCAAGTGACTCACTTGATGTGACACTTGTCAGCCGTTTAAAACCGCATTTGAATTTGTTTTCGCATGCGTTAGTATTTGTTTTGCGATAACTTCTAAGATATTAATTTTAAATTATAATGGTGTAAAGGATAATCGTAATGTACATGAAATCAAATGCATTAGAGCAGTGGTGGCCCAGTGGTATCAGCCGCGACTAGTAAGACTAGTAAGTTGTAGGTCGTGGGTTCGAGCTCAGGCAGGCGCTTTACTTTGTTTAAATTATTTCATCACCACTACTCTCAAAACGGTGAAGGAAAACATCGTAGGGAAACCGGCATGTCCTAGAACCATAAATTCGAAAACATGTGACATCCACCAACCCGCATTGGGCCCGCGTGGTGGATTACGGCCCATTCCCTCTCACAGAGAGGAGGCCTGTGTCCCAGCAGTGGGAACATTAATAGGCAAATGATGTGATGTGATGTGACATGAAATGCTTAAGGTAAGTAAATTATTCAAGTTGATAAGGCGACCTTTTAAAGAGGAATATCCCTCCATACATTGTTTTGTTATATCTCAAAGGGATTAGGCAGCTTTTTCGATGAAAGCACCCGTCATGGCTTGACTTTGGCCGACTTTTTCAACAATTATCGTCATATTTCAACCAATTTACACAAAACCTTAACAAATTATACAACTAAACCTTCCTCATGAATTACTATTGGTGAAATACGCATGAAAATCCGTACAGTAGTTTTTGAGTTTATTGCGAACAAACAGACAGACAGACAGACAAACGCGGCGGGGGAAAAATAGTGATGTCTTAACCAAAATTCCTCCACGTATGATCCATAAGATACTGAAATAATGGATCAACAGCTTGTTAGTACTTTATCTTCGCGTAGCACCACCTAAGAAAGCAGATACCCTAAATGCTCCAAAGCAAACTGGCCCCGTAACCTACAAACTCTTCTTTCACTGCGTAACAATTTCTTAAAGACGTCGTCGGGGAAATATCGTCTTGTAAACACTTTTTCAGGGCAAGGCCAACCATATATTCAGCCTTCAGGGAATGCTAGCAGCCAGAGTAGTGGTCAATAAAAACAGCAACCAATAGCGTTTGATGTGCCCTAAAGGAATTTACGTGGTTTGGGGCCCTCATCGGAATTAATCAGGAGGAACTGGTGAATACTTTATTACATAACATCACGACTGTGTTTACAGAAAGTTAAGGCAGAAGTGCGACTTTAGTACACATAATTTCGTCACTTTGGTTAAGTTCCATGTAATAGGGGGCGAGCCTTCTGCCATCAACCGGGCAGAAACCCAATATTTTTTTGTATAATCGTTTACCCTCAGTGAGATAGAGTGGTCAAGCGCTAGCACTTTTATCATTTTGCTTGTATTGTAAGGATAAACAGTGTAACAATTGTAGAATTGTAGATAGGCCAATAAACAAAATATGGCCTACGAATATTTATATCATGACAGATAACAGTCGGTCAAGGCGAAGGGGCTTGATTGACGTATCCTATTATTTTTTAGGTCCTTACCTGTGAAATTGGCGTTTTGTCGTACTGGCCACTTGATCTCAAATATCTTCTCTTTGGTTTGTAATTCCAATTTTAAATTTATACAGCTATTTACTCATGCTTTTGTGTTTGGAAAACCGTAATTCATTTGTTTTTTCATATTTTGGTTTTTCTTTGCGCCAGTTAGTTTACAAAATGGAAAACTTGAAATATCGCGTTATTTACGAGTACGAGTTCCATCGTGGCACTAGTGCTGCAGAAACAGCTCGAAGAATTAATGATGTGTATGGCGACGGTGTCGCAAAAGAAAAAACAGTGTGTTTTTGGTTCCAACGTTTTCGTTCTGGAAATTTCGACCTGCAGAACAAGCCCCGTGGACGGCCGGTGACCAAACTTGATAATGAAGAATTGAAGCCTATTATAGAAGCGGATCCATCGCAAACCACATCCGAGTTAGCTGCAGGCTGCGGTGTTAGTAATAAAACTGTTTTAATCCACTTGAAGCAAATTGGGAAGGTGAAAAAGCTTGAAAGGTGGGTACCTCATGAATTGAGTGCAGCAAACCGACAAACGCGCGTCGACTGCTGCGTTACATTACTCAACCGGCACAATAATAAAGGGATTTTAAATCGAATCATTACCTGTGATAAAAAGTGGATCCTGTACAATAATCGGAAACGCTCATCGCAATGGCTGAACCCTGGCGAACCAGCCAAATCCTGCCCCAAGCGAAAATTAACTCAAAAAAAATTACTTGTGAGCGTTTGGTGGACTAGTGCCGGTGTCGTTCACTACAGCTTTCTTAAATCTGGCCAGACGATTACGGCGGATGTCTATGTCAGCAACTGCAAACCATGAAGGAAAAGCTAGCTGCTAAACAGCGGAGGCTGGTCAATCGCTCTAGGCCACTGCTGCTTCAGGACAACGCTAGACCACACACTGCACAACAGACGGCTACCAAATTAGAGGAGCTTTAATTGGAATGTCTAAGACATCCACCGTACTCTCCGGACCTTGCTCCAACAGATTACCATTTTTTTTCGAAATTTGGATTATTTCTTGCAAGGGACAAAATTCAACTCCGATGTGGCAGTCCAAAGCGACTTCAAAGATTTTATTGATTCCCGTCCGAATGGTTTTTTTAGTAAAGGGATCAATGAACTACCTATGAGATGGCAAAAGTGCATAGATAGCAATGGTACATACTTTGATTAAATAAATATATAATATTTAAAAAAACGACTTTATGTTCCTCCCTTACAAAACGCCAATTTCATATGTAATGACCTAATAATAATAATATACGGCGCGTATCGTTAGGAAGTTCCTGTCTCAGGAGCCCTGACCACCGGTAGCTTGGACCCTGTTCCTGATACCGGTGGGCTACTATTTTTGTATTTTTAAATGTTCTATTATTTTATTTTTATAGAATAATATTTAAAAATGTGAAAAATATGTAAATATAATAAATAAATGGAACATAATAATATAAATAAAGTATATAAAATAAATAAATAATCTAAATAACTATAAAAAACAAAACTGAAATTCAGGCAATTACTCATAAATCCAGATCCCGGAAATCGGACACAGGACTTCACGTTCAGCAGTAACATTTCTGCAACTAGTAAAACGTTAAAACAACAAACGAATCAATTACGGATAGGGCTAGTCAGGTGTAATACAACATACTCGTTCACTCAATTTTACGAGGATTTGCATATCACATGACCAGTATATTTATAAAGCTTTGACAAAATGCAGTATTTTTTGAACTTGTTTGGTTTTGTAGCAATTTCAAAAACTGGCCAAGTGCGAGTCGGACTCGCGCACGAAGTGTTCCGTACCATTATCGCAGAAAATAGCAAAAAATAACGTTTGTTGTATGGGAGCCCCACTTAAATATTTATTTTATTGTGTTTTTAGTATTTTTTATTATAGCGGCAACAGAAATACATTATCTGTGAAAATGTCAACTGTCTAGCTATCACGGTTCATGAGATACAGCCTGGTGTCAGACGGACAGACAGACAGATCGTGGAGTCTTAGTAATAGGGTCCCGTTTTTACCCTTTGGGTACGGAACCCTAATAAAATGTTATTTTATGAAGGTACGCAAACAGATAGCTATCCGTCAAAATAATGTACAATATATTTAAATTAAGAATAGTGTAACAGGATAAGAATATGTACATACTTAAAAACTAAACAAAAGTAAACTTTACAAACTTAAAATTAAACTAACTACTTACACTATATACAAAAGAATGGTACACTTAGGCGTCGAAGTACTCATCCACATCGCTGTCATCCGAGAACGTGCCCAGAAGACTGGCGGCATTGCCACGTTGAATGGCAATGCTGATTCTTTGCGCAAAGAAAGAGCCAGCCCTCTGGTCACGCACGGTGTCGATCAGTCGGCGAGAGATCTCCTTAAAAAGGAGACGTGCACTTGGGCCCCATGACCCAAGCGTTTCGACCCCAAACGGCTCAAAACTGTAATTACCAATTAGGTTACAGTATTTGCGCCGCTTGAGGGCCTCAGCAGCCGCAGCAGCAGCGCCAGCACAGCCCGCCGAACTAGGAATATGAGATGGCGCAAGGGTGTCGACACAGGTTGCGTCCCACACCAGAGGCCTACCCACCTTCCACGGCACCAATGTCATGCCATCTGGTCTCTTCCCATCGTCACGTACCAAGCCGTTAGGTTCTAATACAGCTGGTACGCCGGCGGTGACAAGGGCTCGACGAATAATGTCATTGATGCTGGCGTGCCGTGCTCTGCGTCCTGCGCTCTTGCAACAAGACAGGCCATGGTGCCCAAGGCTGCCGACAGCTTCACCATATTGACACCGATGTGGAGCAACACAAGGTGCGCCTAAGCGTAGACAGGTTGCGAGCCGAAACGAAGAGTCATCCATCATAGTGCCTATGGTGGATGACGGGAGTGCTTGAAGCCACAAACCCGACTCCCATTCCCCCACAGCCAGCAGACGCGCTCGCTCAGCAGTACTAGACGATGTATTTATAAGATTATTCTGTATAATACTGCAGAGCGGCACATCCCATCGTCTCTGTGAGGACAGGTTGTCGGGCAATTCCGTATTGGGACAAGCCATTTTCCAAGCGTTCAACGCATCGGTCAAATACGGTACCTCAAAATCAACCAGTGAGGAAGATAAGATGTTCCTGGTTAATTTATCAGTACCGTAGACCGAGGAGAGGAAGGCTGGTAAACTTATACTTGAAATTTTGCGGACGCCGAGGCCGCCCAGGCGAATGGGAAGCGTGGCTTGTTGCCATGCTCGGTCGTCCAAGGCCACATTTAGGATAGATGAAAGTGTGTTTTTTATAATTTGGTCTACTTTTTCTAAAAGTTGTGGGTGTTTCCATAAATGAGAGGAGCGAAGGCTATAAGTAAATTTTGGTCCAAAGCAACAATATCGGATAAGAGTGTAGGCCGAATGCATGTTAATTTTGAAAAGTCTAAAATTTTGTATTTTCTGGTCAATGAAATTTGGAAAGGATTCATCAAAAATAGGAGAACCCAGGAGGTGAAGAGAGTTTCTCTCGGTAATTTTAATACTAGGTGCTATGGCGTTGAATTTTGCTAAAGTAGTCTGTCGGTCAGTAGTTTGGGGGAGGTAAATTTCGCATTTCGAAAGGTTAAGTTCTAGCCCAATAGAGCTAAATTTATCATTCAAAAAAGTTAAATCGTTCAAGACTGTATCTACATCACCTCCTAGGGTTCCATCATCCAAATACCAAACATTGAATTTAGAATTTAGTTGCCGAATGATTGGGTTTATTGCCAAACTGAAAATGACTGGCCCAAGAGGGTCTCCTTGTTGACAACCAACAGCTGATTCCAAAAGGTTTTCCTTGTAGAGTAATTTAGAGGGCTGCCTATAACATTGATATAGAAAACTGTAAATTTTGGGTATTTCTTTTTGAACTTCTGTCAACAAGGTATCCCTATTTACGGAATTGAAGGCATTTTTTATGTCAACCTTAAGTATGACCTCACCTTCATTGTTGTTGAGGTATGTAGATAAGGCGTGTACCGCAGCCTCACAGCCCCCTTTGGACCCGAAGCCCAGCTGTAGGGGCTGGAATTTGCTGGCCAATGCTTCACTGTAATAAGCACAGCAAATTTTGGCTGCGATACGCCTGTAGGTAGACCCTACGGCAATGGGACGAATGCCGCCATCCTTCTTGCGCAGGGCACATAGATTGGCCCCGTACAAAATATCAATGACGGCTTCGTTCACATTGCCGGAGAGCATAAGGTTGATGAGGGCCGTCAGCTCCTTCAAAAGGGACTCACCAGCTTCCCCGGCGCCTGCGCACATTAAATCTTTCAAGTGTTGGGGTGTCAGGCCGTCGAGGCCGCCAGCGGATCCGCTCCGGAAGGAGCCTACGGCCGCACACAGATGTTGGGCTGTAATTTGCAAAACGTTATGATCAGGATCGGGGGGGTCGGGGAAGGTGAGATCATCTGCCGGGGAGGGATGTTTGCTCTCCAGAGCTGCAAGTGTCTCTGGAGAGTACGGTGCAACCACATCGCTGCTGAAGATGATCCTAGCCGCACCTCTGATATCACCTTCACTTAGTTTAGACTCCACATGGTGCAATAACCCTCTTTGGGGGAGGTGTGATGTTAATTTAGGTTCGAAACTTTGGGCCGAAATGTTACAGTTGTCTTTGATTTGAGCGGTTAAAGTTTTTGTGGTTGCCAGATCTTTTTGCACATGTAGGATTCTAAACGGGAAGGTGAGTAATTGCTCCCAAGCACTTAATGAGTTCTCTCGGACGGCGAGACGGACACTGCGCGCTAGGCTCGAGGCCACGGATGGTCTCGCGCCACGAGGAACTCTTTTTAAGACCGGCGTTGAAGTTTTTAATTTCGCAAGCTTTTGCCAAAGGGGTTGAGGGGGTGAATCTGTTGTATCAGTACTGGTTATTGTTGGGCATGATGAAGGCACATTGTGGGTTTTGTGTTTCTTACCCAGATGTACCTTCAAACCTCGTTCACCTTTAAAAAAACGTGCTTGGGAACAGTGAGGGCATCTGACTAGGGCATCCAGCGATGTGGCAGGTTGACAAGCGCTTCGTACGGCATCGCTACCGTCGTAATTAGTAAGCATATAAAAGAAAAACTATAATACAATAGGTACTTACAGAAAAATTAATAAAACATAAAAACAATAAAATACGCACTTAAAACTATATATACACTGCACCATTTACTTAAAACTAAAACAAACTGATGTAAAATAAACACTAAAACACGTTTTTTTTCATGAAAAAAGTCAGTGTCACATTGTGACGCAGACGCCAACGGGGCCCTTCGGCGCCCCGCGCACGCAGAGCACTCTTCCCGGCCAGCAACAATAAGGCGCGCTATAAACGAGCAATTCTGGTATATATGTAAAAATATAATCTGAATCTCGTAAACGGCTCCAACTATTTTCATGCAATTTAGTATGCAGGGGGTTCCGGAGGCGATAAATCGATCTAGCTAGGTTTAATTTTTAGATAACGTCGTTTTCTCTATTTTCACCTGGGCAGAGCTCGGTCGCCCAGGTACTGGGAATTAATGACGACTGTTGGTTGGTGGTAGGCCTTCTTTAAGGAGGAACGATGACCTGATTATGGATGAGGGAAACCGCGCTGGATTTGAGAAGCACCGGACTAATTGATCGATTTAATTTTAAATTTTAAATCCGCCAGTTTTTTGGGCACTTTTTTCCGTTGACAGTTGACAGAATAGTGTGAAATAAATAAACAAATCAAATAAAATAAATAAACATAAACATAAATAAACTCTAACTAACTAACTCTAACTCTCCGTCAAATAAACATAAACACATTTCTAATTACATGAAAAAAAAAAAATTCGAGACGAATACCCTGTAGAGACGAGCCAACGACCAAATACCGAAAACAATCTTGTAGCTATTTGCAGTGGTACAAAAAAGTTGTAACTTATTTTTAAAGAAATATGGCCTGGTTCCCATTTTCCAAGTATCTGGCCTTTTAAGTCCAAAATAAACTGAAACGTGTCATATTTCATCCCAGTTAGTGTCCCAAGACTTTGTTGTCATAACCTAGAAACTTACATGTTTCAGAGCTAACATGAATGTTTCTGCAGTGAAGTTTAGTGTTAACAAACAGACATAAACCTAGATCATTTAGTTTTAATTAATGAACAAGACTGGATGGCAACCAAACTAATTCTCTACCAAATGTGTGTTCTGAATATAATGTTTGAAACCACCTACACTTAGTAACAAATAAGACATGAAAGAAAATACATTTATTTAGCACAAACATAAAGGCACACAATAAGGTTTTTGGAAAAGCGAAACAAATAATTTATTAAAAATTTGTAAAGTACATTAAATTGAGTTTTGTAAAAATTATGCGAGCTTTTATTTGAGTCGTTTCAATAAATTTTATTTTAGTCTGATCGACAGACAAGAATAACATGAAATCGAAGACTAGTTTTAAATAAAAAGCCAAATACTTTACAAAAAACAAGCTCCAAATTTGTTAAAAAATTCAGAAATAAAACTTTTTACATGCAAAAACCGTCTCGGGGTACAAGCAGTCACATCGGGTGGTTATCAAATCCCTCAGCTCAAACGAGTCGATACTCCCCGGGATCGAGTAAATACGACATGTTTACGAAAAGTCTCGAGAAATAGGATTATTCAAACAGCCTGCCTTCAGGTGTTCGATAGTGTCAATATTAAAAATTGTAAAGAGGAATGTTTGTATTTTCTTCTATTTTATTTTTAAGATATCAGAGTATTCTTGTACTTACAAAGTGTTCTATGACAATGAGAAGTGTTGCAATTTGAGTTTATCTAGTAGCGCCATGAAATGTAAGCGTATCACTGTTCTTGGGTATGGAAACTAGGGTGTAGATTGTGTGGAAAAATGTTGCTTGGAATATGAGCAATATTCCAGAACTTATGAGTCTCTATCGTTGTTTCTAGTGCTTATAAAATACTAGCTTCTCTCAGCAGCTTCGCCCGCGTCAAAGTCGAAAATTATGGGATGAAAGGTCTATCTGCTATTCCAGACTGTAATCTATCTCTGTGTCAAATGCCATCCGTAAACGTTTTAGCGTGATTGAATATCAAACATACACACATCCATCCAAACTTTCACATTTATAATAATAACTAGCTTCTGCTAGCGGCTTCGCCCGCGGCGTGAATAGTGTTTTATTATCCCAACAAGCATTATACCGGGATGAAAAGTAGTCTATGTGCTATTCCGGACTAAAATCTATCTGTGTGCCAAATTTCATCTAGATCCTTTGAGCCGTTTGAGCGTGAAGAAGTAACAAACATACAAACACACTCACAAATTTTCGCCTTTTTAATATTAGTGTGATAGTGTGATATCTAATAGCTTTAAACGAGCAATTCTTGTATATATGTATATATATAATCTGAATCTCGGCAACGGCTCCAACGATTTTCATGATATATTTATTTACTCATTCAAAATTTGTTTACACTATTACATTCATACATTCTGCCAAACTGTAAAACAGTTTGTCGGCAGTTTCTCTCGTGTCACAATATATTACAAATTATGTACTCAAACAACAACATAAATAATTATGCTAAGTAGGTAAACTAAATTAAACAATTGATAACAATTCCGTCGGTAAAAAAGCCCATATTCCACACCCATGATCACTTTGCATTGTCCATGGTTGCAAAACGCGAGACTTGTTACAAAGCATGGCTAGTGACAGAGAATGTTTTTTTTAGAATTTTCTTAATTTGGTATTTTGATTTAATACATGACACCAACTTTGCAAATCAAGCAAGTAGTTTATGAAATTTAGTATGCAGGGGTTTCGGGGGCGATAAATCAATCGTCGTTTTGTCTATTTTCACCCGATTGGAGCTCGGTCACCCAGGTACTATTACATTAAGTAATATAAGTAAGAAGTTAAGTTCCTAAATCTGACCATTTTCTTTTCCCTCAAATAGTAACATGTCCTAACATTGAGGAAAAGCAACCTATCTATCCATTTAATAATATATACATAACATCACGCATGTATTCTTGGCAGGGTTTGGCAGTAATAATTAGTTACTTTGTGCGGTTAGTTTATATTCATATTTATACCAAGCATTTTGTACTATCATCATCATCAGCCTTATAATGTTCCCACTGCTGGGACACAGGCATTCTCTCTGTGAGAGAGGTTATGGGCCTTAATCCACCACGCGGGGCCAGTACGGGTCGGTGAATGTCACATGTCTTTGAATGTTTGGTTCTAGGACAAGAACACATAACACGCTGGGTTACATGTGACATTCACCAACCCGCACTGGGCCCGCGTGTTGGATAACGGCCCATTCCCTCTCACAGAGAGGAGGCCTATGTCCCAGCAGTGGGAACATTAATAGGCTGATGAAGTGTGATGTGGACAAGCCGGTTTCCTCACGATGTTTCCTTCACCGTTTTAAGAGCAGTGGTTTTAAAATAATTTACACAAAGTAATACGCCTGCCTGGGTTCGAACTCAAGAACAACGAAACGTAAGTCAAGGCCGTTACCTCTGAGCCACCACTGCTCAGTGTGTACTATAGTTTTTTCTAATAGCCTCTCAAAAAAAAAACTACAGGTATTTATGGCGAAATACAACCTTCGCTTAATAATAATTAGGTACTATGTGCGTTTGTAACATTTATACTTATACTGTAAGCCTTTGTCGCCTACTCCGGAGCACTTAGATATTCCAAGTATGATTTATTAGTGTAAGCAGATGTTGACATTATCCATGATAACGAGCAACGAAATAGGGTGGCGTAAGTATTTTTATTACATTGCCAGCCGTAAAAAAGGCATGATTATCGTAACAATTTTTCATCTCAATAAACATAAATGCTGATAGCTCAATTACTGAGGCGATTCAATTGAATAGAATATTTAATAAGTAATTTTACCACAACCGTCTTAAGATTACACTAGTCGATAATTCTTCCATACAAACGTAGTCTAGGGATTACTCCACTGTTTGACGATGTACATTCAAAATAAAAAAATATATCAATATGTCTCATCATTATCTAGCCCTTTATGGAGCCAAAAAAAAAAAAAAATGAAAGTTATGAGCGTCGAAAGTTCCACATATCGATACTTATTTTAACGCATTTTTGGCCGCAAATAAATACCATAATAAGGCGGAAAATTGCAAAACGGCCACCATACAGTGATAGATTATTAGTTTAACAATGCAAATAATTTTATTTTGAACAGATACGTTTAGTCGTTTTTTCATGATATCCAGATCTCCAAAGGTCTATTTATAAAATTTCGCGCGCTCGGTTTCGTCCTAAATAATTATCCATTTCGCTACAAACTTGCAAAAGTGTGTATTCGTACACGAACTAGCTTCCTACTGGTCATCACAGCATCTATCTCTTCCGCACATTTTGTCGGTTGATATAAAATGCATTTCAACCCCGCGCACAAAATATTTCGTGCCGTCGACTAGTGTACCCTTAATACCCTAATCTGATTATTTAATTTTCAGCTATTTATCGCTTTTAAATTTTCGTCAAAATGACTTAGTAATTAGAATTTTCCTAGCCTTATCTCAACTATGTTGGGGTGGCCAACTCCAGTCCAACTATCATCCAGCTGAGTACCAGAATTTTGCATGGATCGACTGCTTATCTGACCTCAACTATCCATTAGCTGGGTTATACGATACCTCTTTAAAAGACTGGTGTCAGATATTCTGTCTCCTGACTACCTGTAACTACTATCAAAGCTATATAAATGACAGTCAGTACCACTGGCTTAACATATTTTACGAGGCACGGACGAATCTCATGCTAAAATGCTCATGACCACCGCAAACGGTCCGTGAATCATATTATAAAAAATATTTAAATTAGACTCAGCTGTAGTCGAGTAAAAGACATATTACAGATTTTTATTTTCGAACGATAATTTTAACGCATACGCATTCGCTGACGCTGCTTTGGAAGGTCTCCCACCTGGTAGACAGATGACCTGGTGAGGGTGTCGGGAGTCCGCTGGATGCGAGACGCACGGGACCGGTTAATGTGGCGACGCTTAGGGAAAGCCTAATGTCCAGCAGTGGACGTCTTTTGGCTGATTTGATGACGATGATGACTATAATTCCTACTGGCTTTTGGTGACTTCAGGCCACCCACCAAGGCACTTACTTCATGGCGAAAATTGGTGTTTCTAAAATCCTCTCAGGGCAAAAGTCTATATCCAAAAGCTGGTTTCATTTTGCAATCTTTTCGTACGCCTGCCTCGGGGTGAAAATTTTCAAAAACCTAAAAGCATGTTGGTAGAAGCTTCCATACGAAGTAACAGATGAAATAACGGGCGACCATGACAGGAAATGCTCGTATTCTTCCGTTACTAGGGGAACAATAACAACTACTGGTAAACTTGGAAATATTATATGATATTCCTTGCCTTGTGTTGGGTAAATGAAAATGAAAAATGTAGTTGCTTAAAACCTATGAGATGCTTGACTACACCTGAAACTTTGCACTAGTCTCGTTTTATTTTATAGTAGCTTCTGCCCACGGCTTCGCCCGCAAAAAAAGTGTTTTACCATCCCAAGGGAATACAAACTATCTTATGTCCTTCTCTATCTCCATGCCAAATTTCATTTAAATTTGTTCAGTTATTTTCAGTTCAGATTACCTCCTACGAACTCACAAACCTTACCTCTTTATATATGTCGCATCAAGGCTGGCCGATAGATGTAAACCATCGGGAAGTCAGGATGTATTCCCTTAGGTTAAGACATCGTGTGTGGGCAGGTCGGTGGGTATAATCGTGCAAATGAAATCACATAAGTTATTCGATACACTGGGTTTATTCAAATAGACAAGTTACATTCCTGCTTACTAATATTACGGATCGACACTGATTCTACGACGTCTTAGTTCTACGGCTGTCAGTGCTCAACTGCCCTGTTCCCCGCCACGCAAGTGCTTACAAAAGCGCGCCAATGCGTTATTGCTCCTGTCCGGCGCCAGGGGTGCCTGTGACTCGACTTCTCGTCCGTACTATTGACTAAACCCGACACGGCCATCCTGCGAGACAGGCGTCCTCGTCTGTTTCTCATTGTCAGGTTCTAACAGTGTATCGAATCATGTGGAAATCCTCAATGGATGTCCTCAGCCCTTGGGGAAAGCTGAGGGGTCTGTCAGACTCCTACTGACTAAAACCACATGGTGTTCTCTAGGCCATATTTCCTCTTGAGAGGCGAGCGTGGAACACACACGTCGCCTTCTCGGGCCTCTCTCAGGTGACAGATCCCCAAATCCATCACCCGCAGGCATCATCTTCCTGTCCCCGCTCCATGCCATCTCATGGTCACCTTGTGTTACACCAAACGTCGTCTTAGTCCACTCCATCCTGGCAATCTCCCATCATACAAGGGAAGTTTTTCTGAAAAATACAAAATTTTCAAACAGTATTTCTCGTCCAATCCTGACTCATACACTAGAGTGAGGAAACATTTTTAAACAATCAAACATGATCATTCAAATCTCTCTGTTCACTATCGCAAGGAACGAGTAATTCTATTTCCAATTTAAAGAAAATAGCAACCTTGTCGATTTGGTACCTAAAAGCACCCAATCTTCGTGATTACAAAGTCCAAGTACCACTGATAGTCATTACTCTCACATTAAATCAAACAAAAGAAACAATACACCAGGTTTCTTATTCACAATCTTTAGCCATCACATAGCTCTACTAGCTATCTCATAGCTATCTCAATTACTCTACTCGCACATCTCCACGATGTCGAGTCAACTTGACTCTCTGAACTCAGAACTTGTTTACACAGAGATTTAGTACTTACTACTTTATCTACAATCTCAATTGGTACTTGAGCTTTGTGTGTCTTACCAACACGATCTACGCATAGTAATCAAATTTGAAAACCAAAACTATTTAAATTTTCGTAATGAGAGCTTGACGATTCGAACGTCATCAATATGAACATGGTGACCGCGTGACTGTGAGTTTACTTTCTTTTAACCTCATGACTCAATAGAAACTCTCTGTAAGGTTCCTAAAACACACATGAATTTCCATACTAGCCATAGTGTCACACGGACTTACAGGTGCCATACAGGCCTACCGTTGCCATAAAAGCCTACCATTGCCATACAGGCCTACCGTTGCCATAAAGGCGAACAGTTTCCACTCAGGCCAACAGTTGCCACACAGGCAAACAGTTGCCACTCAGGCCAACGGTTGCCACACAGGCCAACAGTTGCCACTCAGGCTCTCAGCTGCCACACAACGCCCGGCAACTCCTGACCAAACCAGATTATTGGGTTCGTGAAAATAGGGAAATTTGAGAACTACTCTTTAACTAAATCATTACCCTGGGCCATGTACCACTGTCATTCCAAACAAACTTTAAAACTCTACTGCAGCAACAACTGCCAAGCTTATAGAAACCCTCGAGTAAAACCTCCAACGCCATGGCTCTCTAGCCGACCAGCAATTATATTACTCTCACAACGGTCTCTCGGTCTCTCTCTAGACCCCAACCTCCACCAGAATCCACTGGTACGGTCAAACATAGTACGTTCGATAGACTGAATTACTCGACACCTTAAGCTTGCTCATCATCATCAAAACCCTTTTGACATCAAAATCGACTGGTACATAACCCGCTGGCAACTTTCTTAACCTACAGTGTACTGGTAAGTTCTAAGCGTACCTATTTAAAGCTTTCGGTGTATAAAGATCACCGTCCTGTCATAATCACCTATCGTGGACCTAATACAGGGCCTATTTAGTATTAGAACTAGAGCATCCCACAAAACACCATTCATTAGAAAAAGGTCAGACGATCAACAAGTTCAACAACTAAACAAAGTTATTGTAACAATGCTGTTACTCTTTACCATAATTCTTGCAATGCATACTCAACTCAAACCTCTTCGTAAACCCATCGCCACATGTTACTCATGAGGTGCGGTCCGGAGCTTCGAGTATGAGTAGACATGTCAATCATATTTGGTCTCACTACCAATGTCATCAACTATGACATCAAATTCTCAAGGAACTTGGTGATCGAGGATCCTTCTCACAAGATTCGCTCTTCTTACTCAATGATTTTGGAACATACCGACTGTTAATGTGAGGGAAACAATTATGCCTGATAATATTTGCGTGATAATAACTCGAGTGAAGGAGCCTTACGAATTAATTCGGATCAATATTCTTAAAATCTTATTATCAACAGTAACCCTCCACTATCGCTCGCTAACTCAGTTTTCACGTAAGGAAAACGATCGCGAGATAACTGCTATCATAATATTACTTTGAAAGTAAGCAAGTGCATTCATATCTAAAGACGGCGGCTGTAAACCGTTACGCAACATAAGATCCGTACCGAATACACGCAAATGACCAGTACCGTTACCAACCCGATACAACTGCCTTCGCCCAACGACTTTACCAACTCGCCCTGCCACTGAAAATGACTAGTTGTTAAGTCACTTTGGATTGATCATCTTCTTCATCATCTGCCTAGCCTTTTCCCAACTATATTGGGATCGGCTTCCAGTCCTACCGGATTCAGCTAAGTGCCCGTGTTTTACATAGAGCGACTGCCTATCTGACCTCCACAACCCAGTAACTGGGTAACACGGTACCCCTTGGCAAGACTGGTGTCAGATCTCAAGCTTCTGACTTCCCGTAACGACTGTCAAAGATCTTCAAATGACAGCCGGGACCAACGGCTTAACGTGCTTTCCGAGGCACGGAAGAAACTCGGTATTTTGAAATGGTCACCCATCCACGGGCCGACCCCGTCAAGCGCCGGCCAACCCCGATAATTGACCCGCGCGGCCGCCATTATTCAGCCAGGAGCTCTTCTTCTTATGGTATATTAAATCCCAAAGTTCGTACGGAACCAAATGATGAAACTACCGCCAATAGGAAACTCATTAACTACTTGCTTACAAGTGTGTCTTAATTACCTAGTGATAGTGCTAGATGTAACCACGACCAACTCAGTGGTCAAACATGAACACTCTTAAATTTTGAAATAGCATCTTTTCACTAGAGAACATTCGACCTCACTAACGAAACAAAATAGAAGCGACTCACCGAGTATTCCATTCGAAACTTGCGATCGCCCGACTTCACAGCTGTGGTCGTAATGTTCGGCTACCACCTGCGAACCGCTAGCCCGCCGTTCCTCTTAACCTCTCGGGTGTTGACACATCAGCCTTCGCATACACCATCCGAACCACCAGCCTGCAGCAGAGGCTCCACTGCGACGCAATATGGTATCTGAAACGTGAAAAACATTACGAGAGTATATGTTCACAGTTATCTTAACTATACACAGCTTGATGGAAATTAACCAGTGCAGCGGTGTAGTAAACTAAACCGGCACAGCAAAATGGGTTATTGTGGACATGAACCACACATTACGGTGTCCCATGTGCTCGGGTAGGTAGATATATGGGCTTTATAGAATCCAATGAATGCCATAGCATTTTAAGTCGCAATTTCTAGGCCTGGCAGGGTTTATCACCTTTTAGACAGTCTGGCCCTCCGACGACCACAAAAGAAGAATACCATGCTTCTTCTTAGTTAAGTCTCACTACATAAAACTATCACACTACAAAAGTAATCAGAATATTTCATTTGGAATTATAATAATTTCCGGACTGAAATGTAAGGTAGGTACGTCACTGTCACCATATCGTTCTAAACAATGATAGTCAGCCAAGGCCAGCCAAGGGTTATTGTCAGTGATAGTAGAACAATAACTCTTCAATAATACCAAAACTTGACTATTGATTGTAACTAATGTGAAATTATGACCTGACACGGGCCACCCCAACGATCCACTGACTGCCATACCGTACACAAAATCAGAATTTTGAATAATGAACACTCTTGGCCATAGTCATAACAAAATGAAAACGACTCACCAGATTAGCATAAAGATCCGTGTGTATGGATCTTTCCACACATCCACAAGCTCTGCCTTGACCTGTCCAGCTCCTTGGTTGTTGCTAACGTCCTTACTGCTCCTTTACAGACAGTTTTTTTTCATTTTACCAGTTTCCGAGGGTAGTCGCAACTGACACCGCGATACTTTTTTGCAAGAATGTAACCACCATTTTCACCAGCATTGTTTTTACGTGTGATCTCATTAGCACGACCGAATCCCAATTCTGATGTCGCATCAAGGCTGGCCGATAGATGTAAACCATCGGGAAGTCAGGATGTATTCCCTTAGGTTAAGACATCGTGTGTGGGCAGGTCGGTGGGTATAATCGTGCAAATGAAATCACATAAGTTATTCGATACACTGGGTTTATTCAAATAGACAAGTTACATTCCTGCTTACTAATATTACGGATCGACACTGATTCTACGACGTCTTAGCTCTACGGCTGTCAGTGCTCAACTGCCCTGTTCCCCGCCACGCAAGTGCTTACAAAAGCGCGCCAATGCGTAATTGCTCCTGTCCGGCGCCAGGGGTGCGCCTGTGACTCGACTTCTCGTCCGTACTATTGACTAAACCCGACATATATATATTATTTTTATTTTATTTATATATATTTTATTGTGGAGCTTGTGGCTAAATAATAACAGCCGCACGGGTCGATCGTCAAGGTTAAGCAACACTTGACGAGGTCGGTCCGTGGATGGGTGACCATTTCAACATACCGAGTTTCCTCCGTGCCTCGGAAAGCACGTTAAGCCGTTGGTCCCGGCTGTCATTTGAAGATCTTTGGCAGTCGTTACGGGTAGTCAGAAGCTTGAGATCTGACACCAGTCTTGCCAAGAGGTACCGTGTTACCCAGTTACTGGGTTGTGGAGGTCAGATAGGCAGTCGCTCCATGTAAAACACTGGTACTTAGCTGAATCCGCTAAGACTGGAAGCCGACCCCAATATAGTTGGGAAAAGGCTAGGCAGATGATGATGATACTTTATTGTACACCAAGATAAAAATAATTCAAAAAGACATCTTTAAACAAAAACAAACATACAACAGGCGGCCTTATCGCTTGCCACGATATCTTCCAGGCTACCTAGAATAGAAAAAGACAGCCTGGACACAATATGGGGTTGCACTTGGTGCAAATTTTCAACCAATAATTAGTTTATTGAGAAAGTGGTACTAAATACAAAAAAAAATAGATACATAAATACATACATACAACTAATATACAGACAGTAACACAATTCAGCTTAAAGAAGATTATGATCACAATGACAAGTAGTGCTCCTTCACAAGTCGCTTAAAAACCGGCAGTGATTTCGCGCGTCTTATAGTCACAGGCAATGCATTCCATAGACGAGTGGCCTGGACAGTAAAAGATTTGTCTAGGAAGGTAGTGGAATGCATTGGCATTTTAAGTTTCATATTATCCGATGACCTATAACTTTCAGGTGCGAGTCACTCAGAAACTGAAATCGTTTCTTAAGGTAAAGAGGGATGAAAGAGAATATTATACAGGAGAGAAAGAATATGAGCATTCCGGCGATGGCAAGTTTGCTTGGGTTTCACACGAAATTCAGAAACATGGTCATATTTGCACAAACCAAATACGAACCTTATACAAAATTTTGAAGCCGCTCAAGTATATCAAGTTGTACTTCAGTAAGGTCAAGATAGCTGCGGCATCAGCATAATCAAGGATGGGTAGCAGAAGAGATTGTGCAAGCGCAATCTTGGTTACAGTCCGCAGAAAATTTCGCTGTCTTCTCAAAGATCCAGCAGATGCGAACAGCTTGCGGCTAACTTCCTGTAGCTGGGCAGTCCCTTAGTAGCTTTTGTCAAGGAATATGCCCAAAATCTTCACTTTCTCGCTAAAAGGAATAACAGAGTTGGCAAAAGAAACTTGGGGTAGAGTCGTACAGTCGATCCTTGAGACCGTTCTTGAACTGCCCACCACTAAAACTTGCTTCTTATATAAGTAGCTTGGGAGATTAGGACAACAAAACAAAATGTATTTACCCATATTTTATCATATTCACTATACAGGTGATATTCTTCCCCTGCGGCCGCAAAATGGTAGGTGGCGGGGCCATTGACCTCGACCCGTCACAGTGGGACCAAGGGTGCCATACACGGGGTCGTCTGGCACCCATGTGCTGAATTGGTCCCTGGGGTGGTCATGGCGTACAGTGTGTTCTGGTGCGCCGGTGAGGGGGGGTACTCCCCCGAGGAGGCTCTGGTGATGGACAGCCGCGGCGGGTTCGCGGTGAGTGCTAACGTGTGCCCGTGTTCCCGCCATAAGCGGCACTGGAGGAGTTTTAGTGGGTTAGAGTCCCACATAACTGCACTATCTCCCCGTGGTAGTGCAGTATGCATGAGCATTTCTCCACGCAAAAAAAAAAAAAAAAGGGAGGAAGTAGAAAAACGGAAACCTGTTAAGGCATACAGATTACAATAGCTCTGTAACTAATCAAAATAATTTTGATATACAAATTATTTCTATGTTTATCTTTGGTATCCATAAACTGAGCCTAAATAAATTCCCACATTCACAATCTGTTTGAACATGAAATCCCTACATACAAACAAATTATTTTTGTACACAACACACGGTGGATTTGTAACGAAATAGCTTCACTCGGTTACGTAAAATGTTGCCATTTATTTTGTTAAAGCTTTGGCTCTTTTTAGAAGCCAATTCCTAGGCACTTTAGTTACTGTTGTGAAGCGAAAAGAACGGATTGATAAATTGTTTGCTATGTATCCTACTTATACAGTGTAAATAAACCAGTAGCATCACATTTTTTTACTACACTGGGCTGATATTGTTTAATCTCAATATCAATCCAGTGTAGTTAAAAATTAGAATTAATATTTGTTTCGGGATATTTACCGATATTTAGATTATTATTTTAACCGGCATGTCCTAGAACCAAAAATTTGAAGACATGTGACATCCACCAACCCGCACTGGGCCCGCGTGGTGGATTACGGCCCATTCCCTCTCACAGAGAGGAGGCCTGTGTCCCAGCAGTGGAAACATTAATAGGCTGATGATGTGTGATGTGATATTAGATTATTGTTGAGAGCTCGACATTTCGGCACCGTTACAAGCTCCATGATCATGTTTTTCTAATGATTGTGACCATGTCACTCAAAAACTTGATTAAAAATTGTTTCGCTACTGGTTTTACCTCGTGCTTTGATACCAAAACAAATACCAAAATGGTCAAAAAAACAAATATACCAAATTGAATTATTTCGAAATCAAAGAAATCAAACTTATTTAGAAGGTACTTTGCTCTAAAGCTTTCCTGCTGAACATTAATACATGCAAAAAAAAAAAAAAAAAGGCCGGTAGAAAAATAATAGGTACTGGCTGGATTTGAACATTACGAATTTAGAACAAGGAATTAAAATAATACAGATAGTCAACAGTAGGCTGACTATCTGTAGTATGTAAAAAATATTCATTATAAAAATAAATTGTTAATGTAGCACTATATGAAATAAAAATATCACGGAATATAGTGTAGATTCACACGTGCCTCAATTTACTATACGCCCTCCCCTCAAACTAAATGAAAATCAGAACATTTAACAAGGATATCTGTTAACAAAGCCTATTTATCTGTTTCAAAACGTCCCAACTATGTACATAGTGATGGTCTGCGGTTTCCCAGTAACAAATCAACTGGTACTGTTATAAATCATTTGTAACATTATTGTTTGACAGAATCGGGTTTTAGTACGGACTCGTAGCGAAGATGTTATTAGGGACAATGTTCTGGGGTCGTGGTTCAGATGTGATTATAAGTAAAAGTATTTGTTTGACCATTAAATTTCAATAATAATATATTTTACATCTCTCATGTTCGGTAAGTAGGTTCTTATTACCTCCAAATGGGGCTTGTAGGTGACTAATTAGCGCTCTAGGGTAATAATGTAGCTAGAAACGCCCTAGGGCGGTAAGTAATAAAAAAAAAAACTTCTTTCTTTCAAAAAGTTCAAACCATCATACTGGCAATAGACATCACGCATTCAGCCCAATGACCAAAGAGGTCGCTTTGCTATTCAGGCTTGTCTTCGTGTAAAGACAAGGCTGAATAGCAGAAGTATTTTTTTTTAATTACTTACCGCCCTAGGGCTGTAAGTTATTAAAAAAAAAAACTTCTTTCTTTCAAAAAGTTTGCGTACATCTAACCATCATACTGGCAATAGACATCACGCATTCAGCCCAATGACCAAAGAGGTCGCTTAGCTATTCAGCCTTGTCTTCGTGTGAGTATAATAGTCATCAATTTTATTCTTGTAATTCCGGTTTTTTTCTGCTTACCTCACAATCGAGATGCAAAGCAGAATAGTTAGCTCGGGTGTAAGTACCAATTGCACCCTCGAACTATAGGCCCCCTCGCTGCGCTCGTGCGCCTAAATATCTCGGGCTGCAATTGATGCCTTACAGCCCTTGGTTACTAATCTACTATTTAGAAAGTTATCTTTTTACATTTAATCCAATAATGTTATTAAATAAAATGTAAAATTCATTTGTTACAACACGTAAACACGTTTCTGTTCATCTATTTATGAATCGCGTAGCACCTTTGCTACGCCGTAGCAACCGCGTAGCATTTTATTCGTAGTACACTTCATACCTTCATCAAAACCTACTTACATTGCGCTATTTGAAATGATATTCTATAAATTCCGTCAAATAATCCTCTTTCAAGAATACGTCTTTCCAGTACTTATTTCAGGCTCGAAATATTGCTCAATACGCCGACAAATTCTCATTATACGCCCTTCCACTCGCAAGATTCTCATTCCATCCTCAATAGACCGAAATCTCAAGAGTTTTGAAGTGTCTGGCGAGAATCGTAGGTGCGCAAACACCGTGGGCCCTTGACTCACTCGTTGTCGCTGAATATACATTGAAACCTATAAATAAATTCAACAAAAGTGGGTCAAGTTTGCCATGGATAACCGAGTTTGAATAATTAGGGTGAATGTCGTGAAGAAGATGGATTAATAATGTGTGTCAATATTTTGGGTGACTTGTTCCTGGAAAAGTACAGATTTACGTATATTAATAAAACTTATAATAAAAAATCAAAGATGAGAGAGCGGTCAAATTTGCTGAAAGAGGTCCAGAAAGAGTAAGATGAAGAAAGTTAAGTACTTATACAACATAGAACAGAGCTATTTGGCGCAGACGTAAAAGGAAACCCAACCCCAGCAAAACTGAGAAGAGGATTGGACGAAGAAAAGCAGATAAAATGGACAAGGCGGACTTAAGACCATATCGCATTCTCAGCCGGTCATTCTCTATTATAAAAATATTGTTTCCATTTTGATGTTTCAGGATTGGCCCATCATGCATAACAGCATCTTCTAAGATGCTGTTATGCCATGCCCACGGTCATAAATTCGTGCGCCAAGATACTTAGTGAATTCAACATTTTATACCATAAATAACGTTTACTCTACCGTTTTATGTTTCGAGTAGACTTAAATACAAAAATGAAATAAACCTAGTATCTGGAACATAACTTTTAAAGAACGTAAAACGCAGCGTTCTTTAGTCTTACGATTTAATAAAAAATATACCAACATTTAAAATTCTGAATTTTATGTAAACCATAAACCATGATGTTAGTAGTAAATATTTTATTTACAAACGTAAAGGAACGATGATCCGTCACTAGTTTAGGGTTGTAAAATATGACTTTGAAGATATCTTTGAGAAGTACCTAAAAACCTGGCATAATTTATTAAAGAAAACTTACTGAATAGCATTTTTAAGTCATTTTAGGTTCTTAGAAGTTCACTGCAAAATATAATATAATATCTGCAAGAATGATGTGACGGAAGGTCTTTTGGCTTAGTAAATCTTATAGTACACACATTGACAATTCACAAATATACACGTGCACTCACTTACATACGTATAACATACAGACACTCACTTTTAACACCAACACAACTGACACAAATCACAGCACCTGAGCACCATGCATACACTCTTCTTTACCTAATTTTAAGATTTAAAATTGTGCCCTTTATAAAAAAAAATAACGGGACGAAGGAACCTGGATCTCACTACACAGGGAATCCTAGTGTGAGGTCTAGGAATTCAATGCACTCGAATGTAATCTTATCAAATAAAGAGTGACAAAATGATCATTATGTTTTGGCGTCAACGATTATGCCACAATAAACCTGTTAAAAAATCTATACTAATATTATAAAGATGAAGAGTTTGTTTGTTTGAACGCGCTAATCTCAGGAACTAATGGTTGAAATTGAAAATTCTTTTTGTGTTGGTTAAAGGCTATTTAACATCACGCTACAACTAAAAGAAGCGGAGCATAAATGAAAAATGTTGCAAAAACGTGAAAAAAATTGAGAGCTTCCGTTGCGTGCGCTGCGTAAGTTAAAGTTACGCAACATTCATGTATGTAGGGTAGGTAGGGTAGGGTAGGTAGGTAGCTAGTTGGGAGCGAAGCCGCGTGGGACAGCTAGTCAACTATAAAGAGGCAACTTATAATATTTTTCACAATATTTCAGAAAAAAAATCAAATAACCTTCGTCCAAACAATTCTCACGCCTCATAATTTCTCGGTGACTACATTTAAACAATCACGTACACCATTAACTGATCGGGCACGTTCAAAAAACCTCCCTACACATTTCAACAGCTGCCGACATAAACTATTTGGTGCCAACAGCCAACACTCTCCTACGCAATTTGTGTAATGTATTGCAATAAAAGCCTCGTGATCTGTGTTTATTCGGCCATTTAACTCTTATCTCCCCGCTGTTAGGCAATGTCACGCTAAAATAATAGTCTATTTCCCTTTGCAAGTGTAAAATTATCTAGTGAAGGACTTTTAGAAAAGGGATCAATTTTAGTGGTCGGGTCTGTAATTTTTTTGTGATTTTTGTAAATTCTGTTTTGATAATTTTGAAATTTGGAACAGAAAACAAAAATTAAATATTGTAACGAGGTTACATAAGTTCCGTTCTTTTTAGTGAAATTTAGAATCAATCGTATTTAGAACGATGAGGATCGTCAAGAATTATCAGGACGCCAGGTGATCGCACGTATGATTTAATAAATTATGTAGAAATAGTCATCCTTTAGGAATAAATCCCATTATTGATCGCAATAAAGCATATTATTTAGTGGATAGCGTCACGGGTTATTATAATATTTAAAACAAAATTCGAATTCAAATTTTGTCTTTGCCGCCCTCAAAAGATTGAAGAAAATAGAACGATGATTTAAATGTCATCATCAGCATTTTAATGAAAAACAAACTAAATATGGTGTTATTTGCTGACGACTCATCTTTAATTTTTAAAATAAATAGACGTACTTGTCAGGTTGACGACGTAAATAACGCGCTACGGCAGGTTCAGGATTGGTTCACAGCCAATAATTTAGTTTTAAACGGTAAAAAAACCAAGTGCGTAAAATTTTCATTGCCGAATGTCAAAAGTACTGATTGTGACATTATGTTAAACAAGGAGAAGCTAGAATTCGTCGATAAAACGGTTTTCCTGGGGATCACGCTGGACTCAAGGCTGCAGTGGGGTTCTCATTTGGTGTCCCTTGCGGGGCGGCTGAGTTCGGCGGCTTATGCTGTTGGAAGGATTCGTCGGTTAACGGATGTGGATACCGCGAGACTGGTATATTTTAGTTATTTTCATAGTATAATGTCTAGCGGTATCTTACTATGGGGAAGGGCTGCAGACATTGAGTCAATTTTTATTCTGCAAAAACGAGCCATCAGAGCAATATATAATCTTCGCCGGCGCGATTCTCTAAGGGAACTGTTTAAGGGCATTAACATCATGACGGTTCCTTGTCAATATATTTATGAAAACATCATGTACGGGAGAAAGAATTTACATCTTTTTAGTAAAAACGGCGACAGACATAATTACGTTACTAGAAACAGGGACCAATTAGTTCAACCAGGTTTCAGACTGGCAAAAGTAGCCTCATTTTTCATGGGATACTGTACAAAATGTTACAATAAAATTCCTTCAGACATTCTTGAACTGAATGAGACGAAATTTAAAACTTGTATAAAACGCACACTATGCAGGCTGGCATATTATAAGTTGGGGGATTACATCACTGATAAAAATGCTTGGCTAAATGCTATTCCTGCCCAACATCCACGAGGGCGCAAAAACAAGTGATATGCAGAACATTATTGTTTTGAAGTATTGTTGGAAGTGCTGTAGACTGAATGAATATATTTGTATTGTATAAACTCAATTTCCTTAGTATTGTATAACTGCACGGCACGTGTGTGAGTACTATGTACCCAACTGTAAATCTACTGTACCTGTGTGTCGTTCGTTGACTTGTGTGTGCCCTGGCAGTTGAGTGTGTCATGCTCTCTCAAATGTCTCTCTGATGGTGGCGCGTGTGTTGGATCGTCCTGTTCCCTTCATTATGGTTGAGCTGGGTGGTGCCATTCATGCGTCATGTTCGTGAACGGACGCAGTCAGTTGGGATTGGTCGTAACTTAACTGCTTTGGATGTTAATGCTTTTCTAGCATCTATTATATAACTGCACAGTACATGTGTGAGTACTTTTATTACTTTATGCCTGTACGTAGTATAGTGTGTAGTGCTATTCTGGGTGCATTTTCCTCACATATGTGAATTTATTAATGTATGTACTTATGTAACTAAATATTGTAAAAAAACATTTTCTTTAAAAGAGTAAGTATGGAGTTTCTTGTGCATTCTTCTCCATAACAAGCTACTTTCCGAATGCACGGTAGAATCAACTTTTATAACTTGTAAATTTTAATGTACCTAACGTTCAAAAGTGCCGCTTGGTGGCCTACTTGAAATAAATATCTTTGTCTTTGTCTTGTCTTTGTCTTTAATGTTCCTACTGTTGCGACACATACCTCCTCTCTGTGAGAGAGGTTTTAAATCTGTTAAGCCCTAAATGCCTTCAGGATGCAATAAGGTGGATAGTCTTAAATTACATGATGATAAAAGCCAACAGTAACAGTGATAACAGTGCTCTAGCCAATAGCAGCAGTGGCTCACAAAACGTGAAACATTGACTGAACTTTTTATGGTAACGTTACCACTCTGAGACGACAGTGTTTAAATTTATTTTAGGCCTGTTTTATTTGCACGTCTACAAAATGTTCCAAACTTCTCCAACTTAGTACATAAATTCATTTACTTTTGAATTAAATGAAGCATTAAAAAGGGTGGACAAAAAGTATGTTCTTTTTTGTTGATTTAAAAACTGCCATTCTGTGAAGTGGTTGCGTTATTTTTGCTAAGACTGGGCGCTATTTTATGTAAAGGGTTAAGTAGTAATGTAGATTATTCTTGCTTCGTCTGTCTTTTGAAACCAAGCGCTAATGTCGAGCATGAGGTCTTGGGTTCGTTTCTTGGATCGGCCAAAGTGTGATTAAGTTTTCCCGTCTGGACATTTTTACTAGCAGCCCGCAGTCTTGTTTCGTATCTGGCTCGAATAAACATAACTAGCATGTGCCTAACTCTTTGTGAATTAGACAAAAAATATGTTACGTTAACTTATTTTTTTTTTGTTCTAACCTTGAAAGTTTCGTGAAGATTTACTGCTGTGATGACAGTGCTTTATATGTTTTAACACAATACAATTCTCTAAAGAAGAAAACGTGGCGTTTAAATAATATTCACCAAACTAATTTTACATTATGACTACAGAACCCCAAACCAAGTTTTGCTCAACGAGTTTTTTGATGAAAAAATAAAAGTTTTGAGTTTCAAACATGGCATTAGGGGACGCATTAACAGCACATAAAAGGTGAAAATTATTTTTCCAGCACATTAACTCACTTACTGCTACAAGATAATGCTCCCAACTTGAATTTAAGTTCCTGAAGTGTTCTTGTAGAACGTAGTACTTCAAAAGAAAAACAATGGATTCCGCCGGACAGGGTTCAATGTGGTAAGGGTCCCAAAGAAAGGAACTGCAACACAATACGTGCATTATCGAGAAGATAGTACTGTTTATTGTATCGGGCTAATTGCCAATCAAACGGAAAGTCTACAACACCTGCAGCCTCCCTTGCATCACATCAATCTGCCTAGTTTTTTCCCAACTATGTTGAGGTTGGCTTCCATTCTAACCGGATTCAGCTGAGTACCAGTGTTATACATAGAGCGAGTGCCTATCTGACCTCCACAACCCAATAACTGGGTAACACGATACGCCTTGACAAGACTTGTGTCAGATCTCAAGCTTCTGACTACTCGTAACGACTGTCAATGATCTTTACATGACAGCCGGGACCAAAGTCTTAACGTACTTTCCGAGGCACAGAGGAAACTCGTTATGTTGAAATGGTCACCCATCGACAAGCGTTGCTTAACCTTGAAGATCGAACGGTGCGACTGTTATTATTTAGCCACGAGCTGCTCCCTTGCATCCCATATGGATGTGAAACATGGTCAGTTTCAAAATGCAATAGGTGATATGTATGTATGTATGGTGTATGGCATTGCCATAAAGCTACGGAAAGAAGGATGTTAGGTATTAAGAAACTAGACAAACAACGAAACACCTTCATCAGAGCAAAGACCAAAATAACAGTTGTGCTTGCCAAGATACACAAACTGAAGTGGGGATGGACAGGCCATATGCTACGTAACCCACAAGAAAAATTAAACAAAATTGTGACTGACTGGTAACCTCCAGGTGGAAGAAGGAACAGAGAAAGACAGTGAAAGAGATGGGAGGACAGATTAAAATTGACAGCAGGTCCTAATTGGAAAAGAGTTGCTAGAGACAGAAAACAGTGGAAACGGCCGGAGGCACACTGAATTGAGCGTTATACTTTAAAAAAAAATAGAAAAAGTACAACTGAGGAAAGAATCGAAATTCAGGCTCTCTATCCTAGGCTTATATTATATTATATATTAATCGCCCATCATTGTCTCGAATTACTCATAAGTCAATTATTTCTTAACAATATACATTGAGTAGAAAGTAATAAGTAAAATAAAAACAAAACCATAAAATCGACCGAATAAAATGAGAGAAAAAAAACTGGTAAATAATAATAACTCAATAATTGACAATAGTTATCCAACAACAAAGGAAAAAAAATATAATAATAATAATCCAAATTCCATTTTAAAACCATTCCAGTAAAATAAAAAATTGAGGGTCGAAAATATCAATAATAAATATAAAAATATATATAAGTTAACATATATGCAATAAAAAAATAATAATCCAAATTCCAAATCATTTAAGTCAAAATTAGAAAAAATCAATGACAAAAATAAAAATTCAGTTGTAATTTCGAAGCTAATAATTAATGTCACATATTCAACGACAAAAAAAGTAATAATCCAAATTCCATTTTAAAATCATACCAGTCAAATCAAAAATTCAATTTCAATAAAAAAAAAAAATACACTTAAAAAGATCAATAATTTCACAAGAGCAATAACAAAATAAATCTCTCTCGAATCAGTCACCTAATGAGAGCCTGTTCAGACAGATGTTAGACATCTGTCTACAGAGTCAATTAATCGTGTTTCTTAGTTTGGTAGTAGTATGCTTATAACTAATCCAAATTAAGTAACTGATATCTTTTATTGATAATGTTGTCCTGATAAGTTTTAGCAATAAGTAGGTAGTAAGTCAATGTTTGGTTTTGTGGATAAATACAGAAATAAATCTATATTTTTATTCATGCGAGAAAGTTTTATAGTGCCTATAAAAAATGATTCACAGATCACACCGTTGAGAAAAATCTTAATGAACTTGCAACATTTTCTTGTTAACTATTCCGTCATAATATTTTTAACCACAAGCTCTATTACACGGTTTGACCTATTTACAGTACTTGCTACAAAACATTAAGGAAGTGTAATGCTGTGGTGTCGGCACATGTTTCTAGTTAAGTATAGAACCACCCTATCGTTTTCCGGCGGTTTCCTTACAGAGTAGTTACTGTACCAGGAAAATTTTGAAATAAGGAAAATGCCATGCAGGCGTTGGAATTTTGCTGTGTTGCAATCCTAATAGGGTGGTATTTACTCAACTGCCGAAGGAGGGTAATATGTTTATCAGTATCTATGTATGTTTGTTCATATGTGGCGTTCTAGAGAAAACAGAAAATAGGCGGCTTTTGGGCGCAATATTGTGGGGGCCTCGTCATCAAAACACCCCGACGACGAGGTAGAGGCCATGTATGAGGATATCTCTAGAGCCTTGCATGGTTTCAAAAATCACTTCACCGTTGTCATGGGGGACTTCAACGCGAAACTGGGCAAACAAGACGAGTATGAGTTGCAAGTGGGTCAATTTGGAGTTGGACGTCGGCACCACCCGGGTCACCTACTGGCCAGTTTTTTGGAGAAGCAGAGTCTTTACATGATGAACTCCTTCTTCAGAAAGCGTGAGCACAGGAAGTGGAACTGGCAAAGTCCCGATGTTGCAACAAAAAACGAGATCGACTTCATCATGTCAACCAAGAAGCAAATGTTCAATGATGTCTCTGTGATCAATTCGGTGAAAACCGGGAGCAAACACCGCATGGAAAGAGGCACATTGGACATAAATGTAAAACTTGAAAGCTCTTGACTAATGAAGTCCACCTTCCGTCCAGCACAGATCCAGGTCCAAAACCCTAAAAGCTTTCAGCTCGAACTCCAGAATCGTTTCTAGTGCCTAGTAAGCTCCGTGGACGAATACATCGATGGGTTCGTGGAAACTGTCCATACGGTCGGTCTAAGTTTTTCAAGACCCGCCGTACAGATAGAAACAAAAATCTCTCTGATCCTACTCTCAAGCTCATGAAGGAGAGGCATGAGATGATCTTGCAGTCTTCAGATGATGCGTTGAAATACCGGCAGCTAAATAGACGGATCTCAAAGTCCTTGAAAAGCGTCCTCCGCCGCTTTAATGCCGAAAGTATAAAAGACGGAATGAGCGGAATAAAGGCTCCAAGGTCTTTGCAAGAGATCTGTCTATCGGGCAGAGCCAGCTCAGGAAACTGAAGACCGATGATGGCCGGATCGTGTCCGCCAAACCGGAGCTTCTATGGGAGATCGAGAGATTCTATGGGCAGTTGTACACGTCAACCAGTAAACCCGTCGCGAATCTTGCGAATGACCCTAAAGCTAGATTGACCTGACACTACACCAAAGATATGCCGGACGTCAGCCTGTATGAGCTTAGGATGGCTTTGAAACAGCTTAAGAACAACAAGGCATCGGGTGATGACGGAATTAAGGCCGAACTCCTGAAGGCGGGTGAAAAACTAGTACTTAAGGCCCTTCACAAGCTGTTTGATTCCGTCATATTCGAGGGCAAAACGCCACAGGCATAGTGCTGGAGTGTGGTGGTACTCTTCTTTAAGAAGGAACCATACTGAAGAACTATAGGCCGATCTTACTTCTTAGCCATGTCTACAAGCTGCTTTCAAGAGTCATCACGAATCGTCTCGCGCGCAGGTTTGACGATTTCCAACCTCCCGAACAAACCGGATTCCGTAAAGGCTTCTGCACCGTATACCACATACATACGCTGCGGCAGGTTATACAGAAGACCGAAGAGTATATATCCTGCCTCTCTGTTTAGCGTATGTACTCGTAAACTACGAGAAAGCCTTCGATTCGATCGATACTTGGGCTGTAATGCAGTCTCTCCAACGGTGCCAAATTCACTACCGGTACATCGAGGTGTTGAAGTGTTTTTACAAAAACGCCACCATGTCAGTTCGACTTCAGGATCAGACCTCGGAACCCGTCCTTCTGCAGCGAGGTACGAGACAGGGAGACGTCATATCTCTGAAACTGTTCACCGCTGCACTGGAGGATGTCTTAAAGGTTCTGGACTGGAGAGGGCTAGGCATCAACGTCAATGGCGAGTACATCACTCACCTTCGGTTTGCCGACGATATAGTGGTTATGGCTGAGACCATGGAGGACTTCAGTAAAATGCTCGATGATCTCAGTAGAGCTTCCGAAAGATAATTCTTAGGATGAACATGAACCAAACCAAGGTGATGTTAAATGCCCATGTTACACCCACTCATATCAAGTTCGGTATCTTCTCGTCCAAATTACCACAGTGTCTCCGACTTTGATAGAAGCGGGTCAACATGGGCATTCAACATCATCTTGGTTTTGTCCATGTTCATTTTTAGACCCACTCTTTGAGGTCATCTAGCATTGTACTGAGTTCCTCCATGGTCTCTGCGATGACCCCTATATCGTCGGCAAACCAAAGTTGAGTAATGTACTCGCCATTGTCCTTAATGCCTAGCATATTCAAACGAACGTTTACGTTTTATACGTAACGAATAATGTAGTTAATTAGGTTTAAAGTAGGAATGCAGTGCACCATTGGTGTATAGAGATTACCCCCACTATTACGTAGTTGCAGCCACATTGCAGGTCTATAAACAGTCAGATACTATGTTGTCAAACTTGGCTTACATTATGACGCTATAGGTCGTCAAAGCCGTACAGAATCGGTGCGTCATCGCGTCATTTAGTAGTTTACCAAATTCATTGCGTAGCATAGTGCATCGTAACACAGCAAATGCGTCATTACCGTATCTACAGAACTGTTCTCCCAAATACAACGATTACAAAACACCAATCGCAGAGGCAATTAGGAAATTAGTATATTTATTTGAATTGCCTTGTTGATTGTAAACGTTTACACTGTCTGTTTGTTAAAATATTCAAACGCGATATGCAAATACAGGGCACACACATTTTGCATTCACTTTATACTCATATGAATAGGAAATTCACATAGAGAATGAATACACGATAAGTTTACATTAGACAACTTAAATCATTGTTGAGCACAGTCCACAAGGTAGATTAAATAATTACATGTTCTGACCTCAGTATTGTTTTAATTTTCCGTCATGAAAAACACGTCTAGTTTTTTGGAGTGGTACCGTATAATTTACTCTACTGCCGAAAAAAAATTATTCGGTAGTTTATTTCTGGAACACAACTTTGAGAGTGAGGTATCAGTGAGCAATAGCTTTGTCAGTTGGAGTAACTACCTGATTAAAGAGGTTACGTGAAGATGGGTGCTACTGGTGAATATGAGGTCCTAGTTTAGGTTGGTCCGAGACAAATAGCAATCCGGAGTCTGTACTTGTGTCCAATAGTTAGATGATAATAGGCTCCTCTCCTAATATTTTGGACATAAACATAATTATCGAACTGTGGGTATACTAATGGTGTACCACATTTACCTAAATCTTCGGTATTAAACCTTCGAGACTTGATGTTAAAACTTTATCAGGTACAAACCTACTACCGAAACATTCTTGGTACTTGACTCCGCTTCCTTCTCAATTATTGTTTAGGACACCTAAGACCTATTTATGTATAGGGACTATTTTGCACGATAGAGACAGGTAAATATAATATGGACGTATATACTTCATCCATGTAATAACACGTGTAACAAATAAGTAAGTAATAAACATACTTAGTAGATCACTCACACTCTTCAAAAAAAAGTACAATAACAAGCCTCACTAAACTGTCACAATAAGATTCCAGTGTAACTTTCACAAAACTCCAAGAGGCGAGTGCGTCTGTCTGTACACCGCGCGTCGGTATTCTTTGTAACAAAAGGCGCGTCCCTTTGAAGATATGAAGACACTTACTAAGTTCCGTCTCGGGGAAAATAAGAAACTGTCGCAGAATGAAGTGATTGAATAACTGAATGGAACTGATGAAACTTAAGTCAAAGGATGGAGAGAAATGAGTAGATTTACTTGATTTTGTAAATCTTTTTTTTGCATAAGTTACTAACTGTACTAAACCTATGTTCTTATGCACGTAGTTAGGACGTATATAAAACACGTTCATATTTATGTATAAACAAAACTAAACACACCTAGGCAACGATGATCTCCTCCACATCGCTGTATTTCGGCAAAGTGCCCAAAAGACTGGCAGTATTGCCAGTGATTGATTGGTTGAATTGTGATTTTTTTATTTATTTATGCTTGCTCGGTTATTGGAACAGAGTTCCTTATCGCACGTTATAGTTCTGATTTGATTGCGGGCTGAGGGTCTAGACCGAAAAAAGTTTAACAATGAAAAAAACGACACGAAAAACCGACACCTTTCTGCTGTGATTTTTGAATCACTGCCCGATCACCTGGGCAACTATAACTTTTTTTAATCGATTCAACTAGCCGTCAATTTTGCAAAAATAATTAGAATTGTAACGTTTAAAATATACCCCTTTTTATATTTTGCGTGGATAATGTGGATGGGTGGAGAGGGAAGAGACGGCCAAAGAAAAGATGTATGGACTATGTGAGGAGTGATATGAAAGAAACGGGAGTCTGTGATAGCGTGTCGGGGGACAGGATGGTATTGAAGAAGAATACGTGTTGCGCCGACCGCAAGTAACATAGGACAAGGGCAGTAAGATGATGATGAATTATTTTTGCGTGATAAAACACAACGGTGAAGGAAACCATTGTGAGGAAACCAGCATATCCTAGAACCAAAAAAAATCGAAGACAAATGACATCCACCAACCCGCACTGGGCCCGCGTGGTGGATTACGGCCCATTCCCTCTCACAGAGAGGAGGCCTGTGTCCCAGCAGTGGGAACATTAATAGGCTGATGATGTGATGTGATGTAATAAAACACAGCGTGAAGCATGCAGGATAGCACAAGCGAAGATCCGCACAAAAGGGAGACGCCGAGGAGAGAGCCGGAGGCGCACAATGAAAACCGAAGACGTACGAGCGCGCGCTGTCTAAATCTTGGTAATATGAGTACTTTTCTAAAAAAGTATCAACCTTTAATAGAATCGAAAGAAAGCAGAAAAAGAAGTAAGAGAGATAAAGAAGAAATACTTGATTCTGTCAATTTAGCTGTCAAGTCTGTGTTTTTCAAGAAAATGACGAAATTTATTCTTAAACGTAAAATTCAATTATTGCCATTTTAAAATAATATTTTCTTAACGACCTCAAAACTCATATCACAAAATCTATTAGAAAACCAGCCATCATACCGACTTTTAATTTGAATTAATCCGTCATTTATAACTCTATCCGAGCGCTAACACGCTCTAGGCGTAGCGTAGGCCCAATTTGTTTGCGGTTAAGCCAGGTGCACACGGTCCTGCGCCTAATTGTACTAACTGTATTAACTTCCACTGCTAGTGCACTAATGAACCCGCTGATAGTACATTTGCAGTCGACGTAGACTAACCTTTTTGTTGTTCTTTTTTAACTATCGACACACTGAATATCAATTAGTGCGAGTCTCGTTCTACGTTTTGGCGTTTACATTACTATTGTAGTGTGGTGGTGATTGCATGTGTTAGTTACAAACGTAGATATTCAAAAGTTATTGAAAACCCAGAACCTTCAATATAAGCTTTATTAACCGGCTTCAAAAACGAGGTGGTTATCAATTTGACTGTACTGTAATTTTTTATGAGTATTACCTCAGAACTTTTTTCTAGGAGAACGGATTTTGATATTTCTTTTTTATTTGAAAGCTGGTGCTAGTCATGTGGTTTTATTTAAATTTCATCAAGAACTTGATGCAGAACATCAGAACTCTTAAAATGAGACGGCAAATCACTCGGGATACCTGCAATCCCATGTCTGTTTATTGTTTACACCATTGCATAACAGAACATCACACGGGTACGCTCTAAAGGGGTACGCAGGTGTGAACGGTTTACCCTGGTTTACTCTCATTTCAACAGTTTTTTTTTAAGGGATAATCTATTCTGGCATCACTTTTGGCATTATAGGTACCTAACCTATAGAACTGGTTCATTATGTACCACAACTAAAAAGTAAAAAAAAAAACAAAAAAAAACTTTTTCCAAATAAATAAAACCTAAGTACTTCCAAATAAAAACACTACAAAGTGAAAAATTACTTCAATTTCGGAAGTCGGTGTCAAAAAACGAAGAAACCGAAACACCGACTACCGAAATTGAAGTTATTTTTTACTTTTTTTTAGTTATTTGTAAGGCGGTTGTATTTTTTTTTGCATGACAAAGTGTTATTCTAGCGATGGCGATTGTCAAAATGCCAAAATGTGAGGGATTGTTTACGTGACATTTCGATAGTGCTTGGAAATCCCATACATTTATAACATTTTGGTAATTGCTACCGTGACGCTCTCATTCATAGAAAGTCATTGTCTAGAGTCTCTGGATTTCCGAAGTAAGTATTGACTTGAAGACAGATTTTTTGGATGTATCGTACCTACCGCAGAATCGTGCATTTTTACAAGCTTTTTTAGCTCTGTTCGGGTCAAATCTTGCAACTGAATTTTAAAGCAGTTATCCTGCACCGATTAAGGCGCAGATACCCCTGAACATATAGTATTCGTGCAATCCAGCCAAGTCAAATCTTGTGCTACAATTTATTCTAAGTTATCTGATTTATGTAAATAATTTGACTTTTAAAATTTAAGAAGTTATACTTTATAATACCAAATATTTTTGTATCAGAAAAAGCAAGAAATTGTGATTTTAAATATATTTAAGAATGTTTTATGTTCTTGTATACAATTTCGGAATAATAGAACTTGGCACCCATTTAGATCTCAATTCTTTTGTCGGCGTAGTCAACAACCGCGGGTGCGCCAAAGTTCACCTAAATTTTCAACTCCGATAATTGGAAATCCGAAATCCGAAAACGTGAAAATGAAATCCGAAAAAAAAAAGTTAGAACTGTGACCAACTACTTCGAAATTGGTCGAAGAAGCGAGCGGTGCCGCGGCAGCGGCCGGCGAGGGCGACCTCGAAATTGGTCGCGAAATTTTTGTAAGTATTTTTTTCATGGTGGCCCCCAAGACGACACTCTGACATGAATTTCATTCATTTAAGACAAAAATCAGTGAAACGACCTTTAATCATTCAGAACAATTGGTTTTTTAGACATAATTATCTCAGGTATAGTTAAAGTAATACGTATGTAAGAACAATATCTGGTTCATGATTATGTTCTTGGTGCTTCATATATTTTTTATCACACTTGGTAAATGTTTATTTCTGAGTAGGAGTTAAAATATTATGGTAATTATGTTTAGGGATAAAAGCGTAATGATAAAAAAACAGTAGGAGTTTAAATATAAATTAAAATATTCGGAAACACGACTTTTATGAACATCGCCGGTAGCCCTACAAATAGTATGAATGAAAACTTTAGGATGAAAAATTTTAGGAAGAGTGATCATTCGGATTACAAATCGTTAGGAAGAACAATTTCGGGTAAAGAAATTTAGGTGAGCCAATATGGACCCAACAACCGCGCATATTATTAGTATTGAACTTGGCTCCCTTGTTCACATTTATGTTTTTGATGGGTAGTGTAGTTTCCTAAGCTTCTAAAAATTACCTACGACAAGCAGGCGTAGCTGAAGCTTCCTGTAACTAACTTTTTATACATACGAATCTTTATACGAGTAGTAAATCAATAATGTAAATATTCGCTAACACTATTATCAAACGAGATCACAAAGCTAGTTGAATCGTACCCAAACTATCTAACTTCCTGAATTTTGTAAACAGTTTACGACTAGTAATAAACTGTTAACACGTTAGAGATAAACATAAAAATGGGTGAGGCAGTAAAATAAATCGTATGGGGTTTAAGGAGACATCTTGTTTATCTAGTGAGACGAAGTTTTTAAGCTGGTGAACTCAAACTGCTAGTTCCTAGTCTAGACTGTATGAGAAACTTTTTGGTATATTTGGACAACATATTATTTTTATCAGTTTGAACGATGGATCGGTCTAATAAAAGAATCATACAAAAGATCATCATCTGATAAAGGCCAACCCATTATTTCCAGTACCCTCAGTGGCGTGCTTCATATTTCAATAGTAATAACTTATTACCAAACAAATATTATTGCAGCAAATAATTGGGAGTAAGATTTTTTTTTATAGTAGACAATTAAAGTTCACAATTAAAAAAAACTTGTAAAGTTCATTAAGTCATACTATAGTTTATAAAAAAACAACATACTACACATCATAAAAGATAGTTCGATCTCTGCGACAGCTGTCAGAATCAATAAAGTAACAATAACATTAACATATTAACAATAACGTGTACGTAAGTTTGACACCTGTCGCAGATATCAAGCTATCTTTTGTGAAGTATAGTACCAGGATCATTATGAATTCCCTTGTATCTATCAATTAACGGATTGCAGCAACATTTTCCGTTTCTTTTGTTTTCTACTAATATTTCAATTATATATTATACACGTTCAATTACAGTTCATCCGAAATTAATATACTAAAACGAGCTTCAAATAAAATTGCATGCAGAAAAATATCGCTCAATAACTTCAGGTTCAGTCAACCATGACACCTTCATTGTGACAAGAATATCAATACACATCACATTTGTAGCCATTCCAGTGCATCGCAGGTACAATTACGTCGCTCACGAGAGATTGTTCGACATTCATTTGTACCATTTATAGCTAAATATAGACGTCAAACGATCCGGAAATATACACAGGTACTGATAGCAAAAGAGGTTGACAGGGTAAGAATAAACATGGTTACTTCACGTTGTCGCAGTCAGAAGATAGATTCTGTTGACTACTCCGCTCAATAATAACCATGTTAGAAAAAATACGCCCAGAGACTGGGCATTTGGACAAATCCAGTAATTGTTTTGTAGTTTTACAAACCTGTACCACAAAGAACGTAAGGGTAGCGAGCCGCAGACAGAGAACCCACTAAGATCAAAGCGACATTTTGCACGCATACATTGACATTACGATTTTAGAGGGATTCTCGGGCAATATTAGACATAAATCTCATCATTTTCATCATCATTTCAGCCGAAAGACGTCCACTGCTGGACATAGGCTTCCCCCAGGCGTCGCCACATTGACCGATCCCGTGCGTCTCGCATCCAGCGCCTTCCCGCAACCTTAACCAGGTCATCGGTCCACCTAGTGGGAGGCCTTCCAACGTATCGTCTTCCGGTTCGCGGTCGCCATTCCAGAACTTTTCTGCCCCATCGGCCATCCGTTCTGCGAGCAATGTGCCCTGCCCACTGCCACTTTAGTTTGGCAATTCTTCGGGCTATGTCGGTAACCCTGGTTCTCTTGCGGATCTCCACATTTCTGATTCGATCACGCAAGGTAACTCCGAGCATAGCCCTCTCCATTGCCCTTTGAGTGACTGTAAGCTTCCTAATAAGGCCCATTGTAAGCGACCACGTCTCAGAGCCATATGTCATCACTGGCAACACACACTGGTCATAGACTTTCGTCTTGAGACACTGTGGTAAGTTGGACGAGAAGATACCGCGCAACTTCCCGAACGCTGCCCAGCCGAGTCGGATTCGACGGTTGACCTCTTTCTCGAAGTTGGCCCTACCCAATTGGATCGTTTGTCCCAGGTAGACATAGTCGTCCACAACTTCGAGTGTAGAGTCTCCGACCTTGATAGGAGTGGGTGTAACATGGGCATTCACCATGACCTTGGTTTTGTCCATGTTCATTTTAAGACCCACTCTTTCGGAAGCTCTACTGAGGTCATCGAGCATTTTACTGAGGCTCTCCATGGTCTCAGCCATGACCACTATGTCGTCGGCAAACCGAAGGTGAGTGATGTACTCGCCATTAACGTTGATGCCAAGCCCTTTCCAATCCAGAACCTTGAAGACATCCTCCAGCGCAGCAGTGAACAGTTTCGGAGAAATGACGTCTCCCTGTCTCACACCGCGCCGGAGAAGAATTGGTTTCGAGGTCTGATCCTGAAGACGGACTGACATAGTGGCGTTCTTGTACAAACACTTCAACACTTCAATGTACCGGTAGTCGATCTGGCACCGTTGGAGAGACTGCAGTACAGCCCAAGTCTCGATCGAATCGAAGGCTTTCTCGTAGTCCACAAACGCTAAACAGAGAGGCAGGTTATACTCTTCGGTCTTCTGTATAACCTGCCGCAGCGTATGTATGTGGTCTACGGTGCTAAAGCCTTTTCGGAATCCGGCTTGTTCGGGAGGCTGGAAATCGTCAAACCTGCGCGCGAGACGATTCGTGATGACTCTTGAAAACAACTTGTAGACATGGCTAAGAAGTGAGATGGGCCTATAGTTCTTCAGCCGGGCATTGTCGCCCTTCTTGAAGAAGAGTACCACCACACCCCTGCACCATGCCTGTGGCGTTTTGCCCTCGAGTATGACGGAATCAAACAGCTTCTGAAGGGCCTTAAGGACCGGTTTCCCACCCGCCTTCAGGAGTTCAGCCGTGATTCCGTCATCACCCGGCGCCTTGTTGTTTTTAAGCTGTTTCAGAGCCATCCTAATCTCGTACAGGCTGACGTCCGGAATATCTTCGGTATAGTGTCGGGTCAATCTAGCTCTTGGGTCGTTTGCTAGACTCGCAACGGGCTTGCTGATTGATGTGTACAACTGCCCATAGAATGTCTCGATCTCCCCCAGAAGCTCCGGTTTGGCGGATACGATCCTGCCATCGTCGGTCTTCAGTTTCGTGAGCTGGCTCTGCCCAATAGCCAGATCCCTTGAAAAAACCTTGGAGCCTTTATTTTGCTCAATCGCGTCTTTAATACGCTCGATATTAAAGCGGCGGAGGTCTCTTTTCAAGGATTTAGAGATCTGTCTATTGAGCTGCTGGTATTTGCACGCCTCATCTGAAGACTGCAGGATCATCTCACGCCTCTCCTTCATAAGTTTGAGGGTATGATCAGAGACCTTTTTCTTTCTATCTGTACGACGGGTCTTGAAAAACTTAGATCCGACCGTATGACAGCTTCCACGAACCCGTCGGCGTAGTCGTCCACGGAGCTCCCTAGGCACTCGAAACGATTCTGGAGTTCGAGCTGAAAGCTTTCGGGGTTTTGGACCTGGATCTGTGCTGGACGGAGCGTGGACTTCATCAGTCGAGACCTTTCAAGCTTAATATTAATGTTCAATGTGCCTCTTACCATGCGGTGATCGCTCCCGGTTTTTACCGAATTGATCACAGAGACATCATTGAACATTTGCTTCTTGGTTGACATGATGAAGTCGATCTCATTTTTTGTTGCACCATCGGGGCTCTGCCAGGTCCACTTCCTGTGTTCACGCTTTTTGAAGAAGGAGTTCATCATAAAGAGGCTCTCCTTCTCCATAAAACTAGCCAGTAGGTGACCCCGGTGGTTCCGTCGTCCAACTCCAAATTGCCCCACTTGCAGCTCATCCTCGTCTCGTTTGCCCAGTTTCGCGTTGAAGTCCCCCATGACAACGGTGAAGTGAGTTTTGAAACCATGCATGGCTCTGGAGATATCCTCATACATGGTCTCTACCTCGTCGTCGGGGTGTGCCGAGGTTGGGGCGTAGACCTGTATGACCTTCAGCGAATATCTTGAGGATATTCTGAGTATAAGGCACGCCACCCTGGTCGACACACTTTCGATCTTCACCAAGTTGTTCACAAGGGACTTGTGGACGATAAACCCGACACCACCCTGGGACTGCCGGTCACCCTCTCGGAAATGGAGCAGGTTACCGGATTTGAGGATTATCGAGTCCTCCCCCTCTCTTTGGACTTCCGATAACCCTATAATACTCCATCGCAACCTGCTCAATTCCTCTTCGAGTTCGGTGATCTTCTCGTCGGTCCGAAGTGTGCGCGTGTTGTACGTTGCCAGGTACAGTCGTCGGTAATTATTTGGGTAGCCGGATCTCGTCCGGAGATTCTTGGCACCCCTTGCCATGCCGTAACCTCGACCGCTACCGTAGTCGAGGGTAGGCAGGCTGCCGGGCACTAGGAGCCATTTTTTATTTGTGCTTTTCATGGGGGGGTTTTTGCCATAATCGCCACGCTTGGCAGGCGGGTTGGCGATCGCAGTATGGTTGTTGTAGAAGCACAGAGAACGCTGCTGCCCATTCTCTGGTTTGTCCCTTAGTCGCCTCTTACGACACCCACGGGAAGACATGGGATGGTGAAATTCTTTACGTCCGGCACCATACGGAGCATATAAATCTATAGAGAGATTATTATATGTCTAGCGTGGGCGTTTGTCACGTCATTCACAAAGTAAAATTGAAATAAAATAATCATGCATTTCAACAAGGTCGCAAACAATCTTCTTCTTCATCGTATCGATGATTCCTCAATTATATACGTTTTGACCAGAATTCAGCCACGGCAATAGCGTTTTCATTTGGCTCACAAAGGTCCTTCAGGGTGCAGGTGTTTTTGCACAAAGAGCACGATAGGAGGTGAGGCATTGTTTGAGACGCGGCTCCGCAATCGCACTGCGGGTCATTGGAGTATCTCTATCTATCTAACTAAGTTGTGCCTGCAGCGACCCACTTGGCTTTGGAGTCGGTTTAAAGATTTCCAGGTAGGCCATGGAAGTTTGTGGCCTGCAGGCAGCTTTTTTGCAGGCTCAACATAGTCAGTCGGAGAAGGATGTTTGAGGAGCCACAGTCTCTTCTTTGCCCCACCAGAACTGCTTTCATCAATTGGTTTGGTTAACCTCAGAAAGCTTTTCCGACTCTTCAATCTGCCCCTTGGCTTGTCCACATTGTATAACGAGTGTCGTCTATCTGTCTCCTGCTTGTGTTTTTCGGAAGAACAGGCCAGTTCTCTTCGGACCTCCGGAGGGTTATTCCTGCAAGCGGGTACAGTGCTGCGAGTGGTGTGGGTTTTAGGCAGCCCGTAATTATCCTGCATGTCTCATTGAGGGCTACAGCAACTTTTCGGGCATGGACGGATTGGTGCCACACTGGGCATGCGTATTCGCCAATCTTCTCCCCACGATGATTCCTCGCAATCAATGACAATATTTTTCAGTTAATAAATTGTAAAAGCGGTGCCATATTTTAATTTAAAATTATGATATTCTAATCTACCACTCTTTTAATTTTTCGACATGTATATTTTTTTAAGGTTGCTGTACCCGAAAGGTCCAAACGAAGCTCTATTGCTGTCTGTCTGTCAGTCTGTCCGTCGTCTTTCACAAAGGTTTTACAGAAAAACGGTTGGAGTTACCGTATTCAAATTTTCACAGTACCAGCACCTTGATGACCAAAGACATACAAATTTACCAAAAATATTTTTAAGTGTTTTTAAGCGTTAGCTATCCGCTATAACGCTTAGCGGGGAGCGCGAATTAAAAAAAATATCTACCCCATTGAGTGGGATACCTTTGTTTAGAACTCGTTTAGTAGATAAATAATGTATTTTTAACACGCTTTTATTAGCTTGGTATGTATGTATCTATGTATCTATGTATCAATGTATCAATGTATCAATGTAACAATGTATCAATGTAACGGAATCTTTGAACGTGATTTTCACCCACTTCAAAACGTTGGATTGATTTGAAACTTTGCACACTTATCAAGGACCGATGACAATGCAATAATTTAAACAGTTTGTCCCATTATCCTTACCATTAAAGCGTGTTTTTTAGTTTTTAGAACTACAATTTTTTGTTTTAAAAAATATTGTAAAATAAAGGAATGAGAAGCCACCAAAGAATTGTTTAACTTCCCATTGACCTATGAACTTGAAATTTTGTAATAAATTCCATATTTCCTATTACAACCAACTTAATTTTGCGGTCAAGGTACGGAACCCTAAATATCTGGAATATAATAAAAGTCTGACACGCAATTGGCCGGTTTTTTATGTATGAACACGAATATTTTTTTATAGAGTGGTAATTTATTTAACTTACTAATTAACTAATTCTTATTTTACTTTTTTTTATATAGCCTCTTAGCTGGACCCATTCAAATTCTAAAAATAAATCCACCCCATATTTGCACACTGAATTTTAAATTGTGAACCGATGTTGTTGAAATCAAGTGAACTGAAAAGCGAAAAACTAATCTCTGTAACAAAAAAAAAAAAACTCCGAAATACCGAACTTCTTCTTCTTTTTGAGTCGATTAAAAACTTTTTAGATATTTTGGGACCACGAAGTGAAAAGCAAAAAAAAGTAACAATGATGTAATGTATGTACCTGTGATACCCTAATGTGTAATACCCTGCAAGTAGGCAAAATTTCACATTTTATGTTTTTGGTGGGATGAATATTACATCATTGTTACGAGTATGTTACACTACAATCTTCGTCGTATGTGGCGTCGTGATCTTTAATGGATATTAAATGGATATTAAAGATCACGACTAGACTACGATAGGTATATATTTATGTTTGTAAACTTACTACCTACGCCTTTTTAAATTCAGAGTCAATATATTAGCAACCCTAGCGAGTCCGGCAAGTATAGGTAATAATTTTCGAGGACGGCGGGAGTCGTCCCTCTGTAAATTTTCTATTTTCTGATGATCAATCTAATCAAGGTAATACTTGTGTTGATTGGAAATTGGAATGACAATTAACCTAAAGTATGATGTTGTTGACGTTTGTGCGGTGCAAATTGTAATTGCCATATCAATTTATCCATTTACGACAGAGTTATGAATTTGGTAACCAGGTAATTTGGTTTGATATACTAAATAACAAGCACTTAGTAAATTAATTTGCCTAATCGTTGCGTAGGCTAAATAACTCCCTGTCTGGGTCGCGGATAAATTTGAAAGAGAGTTACCGCGGCCCTGGCACAAGCAACTGAAGGAACACGGGTGGGTTTTAGTCAGTAAAAGTCTGACATCTCCCGCTTCACCCAGAGCGGGAGATGCCATCGGATGATTTCATAACCAAAAAAAAAAAAAAAGGCTAAATAACTCACACTTAAAATTAAGTGAATGCCAATACGTCAATTTAACATAAATTCCGTGCAGACTTTAAACGACTCAAACACACACACACACTGAAAATAAAGTCAGAGTTCTCTTAGTACAGAAATTGTCTTTGTCACATCATATGAGTAAGTTCCATACAGATTTGATTCTGAGATGGTATTTTGAGCAAAGATTAACCACTGTCACTGCACGCAAATCCTAAATTAATGGAAGTTCTTGGAGTTAAGATTCTTCAAACCCCATTCTAATGGTAAACATGTTTTTAGGCTAACATAGTGTTTGACAAATACTCAACTTCATTTAGAAATTCGGGATCGGAAATACTTAGGAACTCATACGTAGCGTATTACAAAGCGTAGCCAAACTAAAAAAAAAGCAATGTTTTTTATTTCTGCGTAATTGCAGACCGAGTACTTGGCTGCAGTTTGTGAAATTGCACGTTAATCCTGAACTTATTGGTCTCCTAAGTAGCATTGAGTTAAGCTATTGCCCACTAAATAGCCTATGCTATCGATGCTTTGTGTCCAGGGAATTTTAGAACTAGTCAATATTGACTTTTTGAATTAGAAATCAATGGTTATTATCGTGTTTTATATTGTTTAATTCTATAAAATTTATGGCTGTAACATCTCAATCCAACAAATTTTGATTAGAGAATGTTATTTTAGAATATATAAAACTTAGGTACTTACTTTCAGGGCAGCTAATTGTTTAAGTCTGTGACAACAAACATTTGTCAATCGATATCTAAGTTCTTAAGCCACGGCCAGTGACATCTATAGCTGAATTTATTTATATATTTTAACTTCATGCACAAAGGTACATCATCATCAGCCTATTAATGTTCCCACTGCTGGGACACAGGCCTCCTCTCTGCGAGAGGGAATGGGCCATGCCCACAAAGGTACAGTGGTGGACTTAATGCCTTAGGTATTCTCTACCAGTCAAAAGAGAGTGACGAAGGGATAACATGGTAGGTTCAATGTTTAAACCGTGGCATGCAAACAAATAAACAAAAAATAACAATAATAAACTGCTTAATTACATTATAAGTTACATTTTATATATTTTATACGTATAAAAATTAGTTTAATTTGAGGACGAACTTAAATTGGAGCGAAAAGTATTTGAATATTATATTCACACGGCCGACCACAGAGGCCCACATCATAAACGCACTCTTCCGATAGTTAGAGTTTAAAAACAAATAGGCGCAAAAAAACACGATCATGTCCACTTGATCAATTTGTATATTTAAAAATGCTTTAAGCTGTGGTAAGCGTATTCACTAGAAAACGGCTGAACCAATTTGCTGCTATTGTATGTTATATATTTATAATTAATAAAATTGAGTGAGGTTCTTAGGAAAAGAAAAATTTACAAAGTTGTCCAGAAAATTTTCATGTTGACTACAAATTGTCGGCAGTTTTGCGTCCTGTTAAGATACGTTATTATTGTTGATACAATCAATACAATGTACGTTAGTCACTTTTACTGGAAAATAAATTTAAAGGCCAAGAGGGTAAAAGTTTACTTTGCCGTTAAATTGTATCGAAGTTTATGTTTTTAAACGTGTTTCAGCCGCAAAGAAGTTTTTCAGTTTTAACATATGCCACAGCTTCAATAGTTTTTTTTTTATGAATGCTTAATTTCGATATCTGCGCCTTAGCTGTTACTTCCGCATCATAAAGCGACAAGGTATATATTTTTTTCTATGTGACAGTTACAACTTCTGTGAAGTGGAAGTCAATTTACGGGAAATTGTCTCTGTCAAAAGTGGAAAGATCAACAAACAAGTGAAAAAATCTAACCTTACCTACTTAGAATAATAATGAAAATACATTGTAATCAGTCCTTCTGACTGACTATACCGTAACTGTACTTGAACTATTAGTATTACAATGCCAATATTTAGAAGGCTACGTATTGTTATTTCAAGTTAGGTAAATGAAGTTTATCTGCATTATTAAACATATGATACAAGAATATCTTGTTATTAATGCTTTCGTTCACTCTACATTTACATAATAGTATAGAAATCAGAAAAAGATAAAAAAAAAAATAGAAATTATTTTAAGAAATAAAAGGAAGATTTAGTGTCAATACAGCACAGTATTTTTAAATCATCATCATCATCTGCCTAGCCTATTTCCCAACTATATTGGGGTCGGCTTCCAGTCTTACCGTCATTCAGCTAAGTACCAGTGTTTTACATGGAGCGACTGCCTATCTGACCTCCACAACCCAGTAACTGAGTAACACGATACCCATTGGCAAGACTGGTGTCAGATCTCAAGCTTCTGACTACCAGCACAGTGTTTTTAAATAAGAGCTCAAAAAATACTCGCAAGTAGTAACAATCCTATAGAAATAAAATACTCATTACTTTCATGCCGCTTTAAATTATGCTCATTCAACAAAATGAATGAACATTCCACTGACTTCAGGATTGATTTATTTTTATGTTCAAGCGATTCGCAAAATTGAAACAGATAACTGTTAATCTCTGAATTTATGGCGAAATTATGAAATGTTATAAAACGAAATATTTTCAGGGTGTGCACCAGTTATGAGTTAATCATTTGATCGAAATTATGCTGACGCAAAGTGCATTGTTTTTTTTATTTCTGGATCCAGTAATGGAATATCATTTTGATAAAAGAGTAAGCCTTTTATGAATACTTTTTCGTTCATTAACTTATTCGACTAAGGTTAAGGACACATGGTCCAAGAGGAGTCAATGGTTGGTGTTAAAATCGGCAATGTACAAGAGCAATTGATCAATGCTTATTCCTTTTAAGTGTGAGAAGATGTTCTTATCCTACATTGGGTTTAGTGAGATACATACATAGGTATCTAAAGTAATATAATTCAATTCCTATTATATTAAGACATTTAAATTAATATATTGTTATGTGAATGCACTTCATAATATTGTTGCATCTTTATCTATCTAAGAAAAAACGTTGCCCTACACTAGGAATTTCTCCTGTATCGTGGGTGCGTTTACAAACATATAAACTCACATAAACAACACCCAGAGCGCGAATCGAACCCGCGACACGCAGCGCAGCAGTCAATCGCTCAACCACTGCGCCAACCGTGCGCCCAATCTAATTAAATCATGTTTGCATGCCTAATATAAGGTAGATTGTACAAGGATCACCCATGTTTTCAACTGTCACATCTTATTTACTGTACCTATAATCTATGCAAATAAAAGTCTACTTACTTCGTCATCATCACATCATCAGCCTATTAATGTTCCCACTGCTGGGACACAGGCCTCCTCTGTGTGAGAGGAAATGGACCGTTATCCACCACGCGGACCCAGTGCGGGTTGGTGGATGTCACATGTCTTCAAATTATTGTTTCTAGGACATGCCGGTTTCCTCACGATGTTTTCCTTCACCGTTTTAAGATCAGTGGTGATTAAATAATTTACACAAAGTTAACTGCCTGCCTGGGCTCGAAACCACGACCTACAACTTGTAAATCGCGGCCGATACCACTGCTCTCCTCTCCTTACTTACTTACTTAATATCATACAAAGGCAAAACTTGTTTGTTGGGAAGTACTGATCCAATTTCGAAAATTATTTCTGTTATAGAAAACCACACTCTCTCTGAATCCCATGGGGTCTGGTTGAGTTAGTCTTGTATGATAGGCTATTAGGAAAAAGCTAGTAAGGTCATTTTAATAATGGTTCCCGGTTCACGTTTGAGACTTACTTTGTTCCTACATCACACTAATATCACACTAATCATCATATCAGCCGAAAGACGTCCAATGCTGGACATAGGCCACCCCCAAGCGTCGCCACATTGACCGGTCCCGTGCGTCCCGCAATCAGCGGGTCCCTGCAACCTTCACCAGGTCATCGGTCCACCTGGTGGGAGGCCTTCAACGCAACGTCTTCCGGTTCGCGGTCGCCACTCCAGAACCTTCTGCCCCATCGGCCATCCGTTCTGCGAGCAATGTGCCCTGCCCACTGCCATTTAAGTTTGACAATTCTTCGGGCTATGTCGGTAACCTTGGTTCTCTTACGAATCTCAACATTTCTGATTCGATTACGCAAGGAAACGCCGAGCATAGCCCTCTCCATTGCCCTTTGAGTGACTGTAAGCTTTCTGATGAGGCCCATTGTCAGCGACCACGTCTCAGAGCCATATGTCATCACTGGCAACACACACTGGTCATAGACTTTTGTCTTGAGACACTGTGGTAAGTTGGACGAGAAGACACCGCGCAACTTCCCGAACGCTGCCCAGCCGAGTAGGATTCGACGGTTGATCTCTTTCTCGTTGGCCCAACCCAACTGGATCGTTTGTCTCAGGTAGACATAGTCGTCCACAACTTCGAGTGCAGAGTCTCCAACCTTGATAGGAGTGGGTGTAAATTTTAAATATTTTTATTATTTGCAGTATACACTTACAACACATCTTTTTTATCTTTTATACAAGTAAGTGCATTTTTCACATACACATTTAGTTACTGTAAGACTGCTTTACGTCCGTCACGTCGGTCACAGGTTCAGTTGAAAACCAGCGTCATTTTGCTGTGCTGGACTGACACAATGTTACTTTTATATTGTTTTTTTTTTATATTATTGCCGTTTAGCCTAAGTATTTTTTTTTCTATGTTGTGTGCTCTGGCTTGTGTCAAATAAATGTGTTTTCTTTCTTCTTTCTTTCTTTCTAATATTAGTACCTAGGCGACCGAGCTCTGCTTGGGTGAAAATAGATTAAACGACGTTTTCTAAAAATAAACCTAGCTAAATATATTTATCGCCCCCGAAAGGTGCATACTGCATACTTAATTTCATTAAAATCGTTGGAGCCGTTTTCGAAATTCAGATTATATATACATATATACAAGAATACGACTAACCCGCACTAGGCCCGCGTGGTGGATTACGGCCCATTCTCTCTCACAGAGAGGAGGCCTGAGTCCCAGCAGTGGGAACATTAATAGGCTGATTTTGATGATGATTGTATGTGTTTGCTTGAAAAATAGCACAAAATAATAGCTTGGTTTATTTGCTACGAACTCACACAGCATAAATTGAATTCCTTTTAAGTTTCTAAGCATATTCTTTCTTTATTGCACAAAATTCAAATTAAAATGTTTAAAGCACTTAACTTTAGAACTAAGTGCATTGTTTTTCATAACAAACTTTGCCATCGCCGACTGCTGTCTAAGACTAAAGTTTTACTGCAGCTACATTAAGGCTGCGCGTAAACGGGCCACCGACCACAGCCACCAGTGGATGTCGCGCGCCACTTCCTTTGGTACCGCGCAAACAAAGGTGGTCGGTAGCCGCCACTAGCGTTCACTTTCCCCTACAATTTGTTACTCTCCTGCTTTGAGTGCGAGTGGTCGCTACCGGTGTCTTGGCCGCTCAGTCGCGTGTGGTTGACACTAAGGCCGAGGCTAAAGTTGCCAGTGATTTGCGATGCAACTGGAAGAGCGAAACGAGTTAAATAATAGTATGGCTACATTATAAGCGAAAAGCCGGCGATGACGTGGCTAAATTACACAATTGCTTCACAACGAATTAGAAGATCGATTCATGCAGCTACACTGTAAAATGAGAAAGACAGCGATTTCGCTGTGAATTTGCAAATACATCGCATCATTACTAATCGTGATAAATTCGCTGCGACTCCGTGCCTAGGCGGCTAAATAGAAGCGGTACAGAGGCGAAGTACGCGACGCGTGCGGAGGAGATCGTTTAGTTCGACACTCGCCCAGTCGTTGTCAAGCTTTGTGAAGACGTGTATTATTTCAATGGCTTTGTCAAAACAAAACCTTGTATTTTTGCTAGAAAGTTCTTACCTTAAGTACGAACTATTTTTGAAAATAAATTATATTGAATTCATGAAATAAATAAAGAGCGCAATAAATAAGGAGAATTTCATCATTTATACGAAAAGTTACGTCAATTTCCAGAAAGATTCTGAATGAATATTAAGAATGAATATTGAAACGTTCGAATATATTTTGGAAAAATTAGAATCCATATAACAAACGAATAATCAAAACAAACTAGTTTGAACGCGTCGCCGCGTCATGAGCGATATTCGAGTGCACAAGAGTTTCCATCGTCTCTCGTACCGTCATTAGCGTGATAATGTAGCCACTAGACAGCAAAACCTCTAAAATTTATATTTTGAACTTCACGTAAAATAAATTGCTCCTTGATTTAAATTCGCTCAAGTAGTGTAGCCACATAAGGAGGAGCTGGTGGCTAAATAATAACAGCCGCACGGGTCGATCTTTAAGGTTAAGCAACGCTTGACGAGGTCGGTACGTGGATGGGTGACCATTTCAACATACCAAAATTGCTCCGTGCCTTGTAAAGCCGTTGGTCCCGGCTGACATTTGACGATCTTTTTCAGTCGTTATAGGTAGTCAGAAGCCTGAAATCTGACACCAGTCTTGCCAAGGGGTATGGTGTTACCCAGTTACTGGGTTGTGGAGGTTAGATAGGCAGTGACTCCATGTAAAACACTGGTACTCAGCTGAATCCGGTTAGACTGGAAACCGACCCCAACATAGTTGGGAAAACGCTAGCTAGGCATATTGATTGAGTGTAGCCACATAATATTACACACGAGCATTTGTTTTCTTACGTTCTAAAATGCAGTTGTAATGTAGCCACTAACATTGCAGAGACTTAAATTGAAACGGGCATTTTCTAAGACAGCGATGAAATCGTCTGTCGCTGTTGACGGTACGCCTAATGTAGCCACAGACATATTTAGTAGCACTATTGAACTTGTCATGCAAGTGAGAAATTAATTTCGCTGATAATTTGATGTAGCCGATGCTATGATTACTCTACTGTTGTTCCTATCGCTTAAACAAATCAAATATCGCTAGTAATATTCGGTGTACAGTGAAGCCATAAACGTGATTTTTAATTATTTGTTTTAATTTGGGCCTCAGCCTAAATCGTGAGCGGCCGCCACTCGCTATGCATGTGCGCCGAGTCCTTCCATACACATTGTATGAAAAATCTTATAAACTGTATGTCGCTAGCCACCAGAGGCTGCCACTGGTGGCTCGTTTGCGCGGAGCCCGAACTTAGTTTATTTGTGACACAGGCTCAGCTTTTTAGCAAAAATTATTTCCTGAGCAAACTTTTAAATTATCATCACTGCATCCAATTATTCAGTAACGTCAGCCAGCGGCTTTGTCTGTATGAAACTCGGAAATTATTCCAAGGGAACGGTATTCCCGGGATAAAAGTCCTATGTCCTATATATCCTATTCCTAACTCCAATCTATAGACAATTGGCTACTAAAATTAAACTATAATGATACTGAAAACATCCTCATATAAACAAACCTAAACAAAATAACCACACACTCTCACACACCCATACACTCTACTACTACTTAACCTATATATTAATCAAATTAAATAAAACTTTGAAAAGACGTATAATACCTTACTACATTCTGTCAGCGCGCTTAGTACATAATTTATAAAATGTAAATGTAAAGGGGTGGGACCCTGGTGTCCTGAAACACAGGCAACGAGCCTAGCTTAGGCACCAGTCTCCTACAATATATACTTACCAACGGCTGTATAATTATCGAATCTGACCAATGTAAGATAATTTATGTATATTGTGGTGAGAAAAATTTTTACTTTCGCTAGCTTTTGCTAGTGGCTTTGTCCGCGTGAAAAGTGTTTTATCATCCTAAGGGAAAATTGTACCGGGATATAAGTCTATGTGCTATTCCAGACGATAATCTATCTCTGTGCCAAATTTCACCCAGATCCGTTCAGCCGTTCTGACGTGATTGATTATCAAACATATATTTACTCACACATCAATCCAAATTTTCACATTTATAATATAAGCAAGAAGCAAGATAGTATGAAGTATGGATTTTTATACCTACCATTAACTAAGGTTTTACTCGCACCAGATATTATCAAATGCATTTGGTGGTCAACGAATTTTTTTAATAATCGTTCTATTTTTAAATGGTTTGAAAAGGACACAGACTGAAATATGTTATTAATAGGTTAAGCATTAAATGCTAGTATAATCATAAAACGGCATGAAAATTACGTTTGTTGTATGGGAGCCCCACTTTAATATTTATTTTATTATGTTTTTAGTATTTGTTGTTATAGCGGCAACAGAAATACATCATCTGTGAAAATTTCAGCTGTCTAGCTATCACATTTCATGAGATACAGCCTGGTGACAGACAGACAGACAAACGGATCGCGGAGTCTTAGTAATAGGGTCCCGTTTTTACCCTTTGGGTACGGCACCCTAAAAATTAAATAAAAGATGATAAAAATCCAGACAAAAAATATTTAAAGACTTTCGACGTCTGAATCAAAAGACCGTTTCACAATAAGGCCCCATTCCATCTGGCGACTAAGTTATGTTTGTTGGAACGAAGCACTCGTCTTCAATTACACATTACGAGTATTCCCTTTGCCACTAATACTCGTAGAGCTATTATGAAGATGTCATTGACACACTTATAATGTTGAACCGTTTGTGCTGTTTATTAACCGACTTCGCAAAAAAGGAGGAGGTTATCAATTCGATTGTATTTTTTTTTTTTTATGTGTTTTACCTCAGAACTTTTTATTGGGTGAATCGATTTTGATGATTCTTTTTTAATTCGAAAGCTGGTATTTGTCATGTGGTCCCATTTAATTGTCATCAAGATTGTATGAAGAACTTCGGAGATATACATCAGAACTCTTCAATAAATGACGGCAAATCACTCGGGATAGCTGCAATCGCATATCTGTTTATTGTTTACACCATTTCATAACATAACATCACACTGGTACGCTTTAAAGGAGTACGAAGGTGTGAACAGTTCACCCTGGTATACTCTCATTCCACCGGTTTTGTTTATTTAAGTTTCATGTTATTGGGTTTATCTAATCTGGCTTCACTTTGGGCGTTATAGGTAGCTAGCCTATAGAACTGGTCCATTATGTACCTACCACAACAAAAAAGTGAAAAATAAAAACTTTTTAACAAAAATTACAACCGACTTCCAAACAAAAACACTACAAATTGAAAAATAACTTCAATTTCGGAAGTCGGTGTCAAAAAACAAAGAAACGAAAACAGGAACACCGACTTCCGAAATTGAAGTTATTTTTCAATTTGTAGTGTTTTTGTTTGGAAGTCGGTTGTAATTTTTTTTTATTGTTGTTCAACTTTAAAGTTGTAGGCGATAAGTCTGCGGATCGAGACAGATGCAAATGCAGGGCTGGTTCGCACACTATGCTCCACCTCGAATCCTGTCTTCGCCACTGACTATACCATAAAATTAACAAAGGTTTTGCCTGTAAATTCTAAATTATATTGCCATTGATAAAAAGAATATGGAGACAAAAAAATAATAATTGATAGCTAGAAGTCATCTTAACCCAGAAGTGGAGAAGTCAGTAGCATTCAGGTATAGCTGGTGGATCTCCGATCCACAGTTTTAAATGAACCCATAGGTAAACAAAAAGTTCAAAGAATTTGCTATTCAATTTGGGCTACTAGAGAATTTACCATAATTTCCATCGTATTTGGCAAACGAGTTGCTTTAACACATTGACAAGCTATATTATTTCTGTTCTATTTTTGTATTTATCACAAGAATTTTTGGGTTGGGTTACGTGCGGGTGTTTGTCTAGTAGGATCGTATCCGGATAAGTATGAAGTCTATCAGAACTGCCAGTAGATGCCCCACCACGACAATGCGAGGGCACAATTAGCCGTGGCTTTGTCACCCAAGGTGAAGCAAAGAGTAACACGAGCAGGAGCCGCTTGTCAGGGCTTTTGCCGATTAAGCTGACAACGTAGCGTCCAACAAATAGGTTGCGGTGCCGCTTGGGCGACATCGCCACTGTGAGCGTTGGTCGCTCTCCCTCTCCCCTGCAGCTGTAAAGTGGTAGGTGGCGGGGCCACTGACCTGACCAGTCACAGCGGGACCAAGCATGCCATACCCATGTATGCGACCCCATGGTCGTCTGGCACCCATGTGCTGGTTTGGTCCTTGATGTGGTCACGGCGTGCAATGTGTTCTGGTGCGCTGGTAATGGAGGTTACTCTCCATAGGAGGGTCCGGTGACAGCCGCGGCGGGTTCGCGGATGAGTGCTAATGCGTGCCTGAGTTCCCGCAATAAGTGGCATAGGAAAAAAAGCGTGGGTTTTTTAATGGGTTGGAGCCCCGCATAACTGCGCTATTGCCCCGAGGTAGCGCAGTATGCATGAGCATTTCACCAAAAAAAAGGTTAAATTTTTGGTCCGTATTTATGAAATTTTGGCTATGATGATTTCCTCGCGATTCCACTTACAAGCGGCTGTTTATTAAACGGTTACGCGGACGATGATCATCTGCTCATTCAAACAAGTACTCGAGCTGGACTCTAGAATCTGGCTGACACTTGCCTACGATTAATATCTCAGTGGAACGATCGAAACTTCACCTTTGCTCCGCACAAAACCTATCAACTCATTCTGAAAGATAATCATAAATCATGTCCTACTATTAAATTTATTAGTTATTTCTTTTCTGATTAATTTCGATGCGGGATCCAAGACAGTTTAATTCATTCGCCGTGACTTCATCGAACTTCATTGCCTCGGCGCTTTTCTGGTGTTCACCACTGTTGATTCTGACTTTCAGGAGTTGCAGTATTTTGGGAATAGTGCGGTGGGATTGTCTCTGGTAAGTCCTCTCACGACACCCACAGGAAGATATTACATGCTGGTACTACTTTTTACATTTGACACCATACGGTACTGGTAAAATCATTTATTTATTATTTATTTAAACTTCATGCAACATACAGGTACATAGGCGGACTTAATGCCCGTTCATTTATGTCTGGTAATAATAGCATTAAAATTCATAGTTGTAATAATTACATTAGTGCACATAAATATCTAGTTTATAAGGAAATCTTCATAGTGAGTATCTCATGGGGTTCTCAGCGTCACGTAATTCATACGGCGAGCCATAGATTTTCATCCAACGCCAACCCACCACTCTCTTGTGTATACTTTTGCCTTCTACTTCAATTTTCTTGGCTTGAACTAGTACTTATCTCTTGGTATGCCTTGTTTCACAAGTGTTTCTTTTATTTTTTTCAATGTTTAATGTAATTTGGTGGCAAATATGATGCCACCTTCCTCATGTAAGGCAATTACATTATCTAAGTTGCTTTGTCATCTCAGAGAAAAAGCAGAATTATTTTATGTGCCTGTATTTTTTTGGAACAGTGTTCCTTATCGCACGTTATAGTTCTGATTTGTTTGCGGGCTGAGGGGTAGACCGAAAAAAGTGTAACAATGAAAAAAAAACCGGCCAAGTGTAAGTCGGACTCGCGCACGAAGAGTTCCGTACCGTTATCGCAAAAACGGCAAAAATATCACGTTTGTTGTATGGGAGCCCCCCTTAAATATTTATTTTATTCTGTTTTTAGTATTTGTTGTTATATTGGCAACAGAAATACATCATTTGTGAAAATTTCACCTGTCTAGCTATCACGGTACATGAGATATAGCCTGGTGACGTGGTGGACGGACCGCGGAGTCTTAGTAGGGTCCCGGTTTTACCCTTTCGGTACGGAAAACTAAAAACATCACCGAAAATCGACACCTTTCTGTAGTGATTTTTGAAGCATTTTCCGATCACTTAGGAAACTAAAACTTTTTCAATTGTATCAACTTGTCGTCAATTTTGAGAATATGCAAAAATTTTTAAAATTTTAACGTTTAAATACCACTTTTTGTTAATATAAATAAATACAAATAATCATTTTTGGGTGATACATTGTGTGAGGCACAGCATTTTGCATGCAGGATACTATATATGCGAAGATCCGCGCTAAAGGGAGACGCCGAAGAGATGCCGCTGCCGGAGGCGCACGAAGAAAACCGAAGACATACGAGCGCGCGCTTACAAGACACATACAGTACCGACGCTAGCAGCCGCTATTGTGTGTTTAAACCTGTGCTACACGGTTGCCAACCAATACTACACGGTTACACCAAAACCAATGTGTCCTGTGGGGTGGTCCACAGGTCCCATTATAGCAACCATGTAGCAAACCAAACAAATAGTAAGATCATAGTTAAGTTTTTAAAGTTTATTATTATATTCTTTTTGAAGTTTTAATAGGCAAGGCGCCATGACATCGTTGTAATAAACGTACGGTGCGAGCGTAAATATGACCTCTCTGCGCAGCGTTCTAAACATACTGAGGTTTGGAGCTTGTTTGAAACCGTGTATCCGGCATCGCCCCACTCACTTCAAACCGAGGTGACCTTGGTTTTTGGCTTGGTTTGCAACCGAGTAGCACAGGCTTTAGCTGTGTTATTGTTATTTCAGTTTTGTCATATTTTACGAAACTGAAAGATTGATTGAATCGAATGAATCGAACTCCGTTCCAACCGGGGTCCATAAGACTCTTTTTATATTTTATATATGCTTATTTTGCAATAAGTTTATTATTAGTTTAGTTTTTTTTTTTTTTTTTATTTAGCAGATAATTTAGCTCGCACAAAATATCACATTGTTGGATTTTGCATCTTGATTGGGATCTCTCTCCAGTCTGGACATGTATGTTTGAGACCACGACCATATTTATTCCTTTTTAAATTAAGCACTGATATACGTCACGGAAATGTTGTTTTTTTTTTGTAATGGCAAACTCAAAATATTAAATTTTCAATCAGCCTCAAAAATGATAAAAGCACAAAATTGTTGCACACTTTTAGGAAGCTAAAAATGATAAAAGCACAAAATTGTTGCACACTTTTAGGAAGCTTCGAAACTGTCAGGAGCAGTCTAGTGAAACTCTTTGGGGATTTACGCAACATTTATGGTTATGGCACGTGATGGTGGCAGGTTAGTATATTTCCGACATCGTTTTCATATATCGCCGGTATTCTGTTATGTTTTTCGTAACAGTATTAAGACGGTTGGGAGTTATATCCGGCCATTTGGTAGTAGGGCGTATAATTTTTGGAAATATCTCTTTTTATCGGGTAGGAAAGTGAATTATTATTTAAAATAAAACCTTCTTTAGCCGCGTTGATCAATTTTTGGTAAGGTAACATATAGGTTCACGTCATGCTAATGTCACGTGTTGCAGCAGTGAAAACTTCTCTCACACACTTTTCAATTTTGTCAGCAGTCCCCATGACTGTCGTTTTTTAGGGTTTCGTACCCAAAGGGTAAAAATGGGACCCTATTATTAAGACTCCGCGATCCGTCTGTCACCAGGCTGTATCTCATGAACCGTGATAGCTAGATAGTTGAAATTTTCACAGATAATGTATTTCTGTTGCCGCTATAACAACAAATACTAAAAACAGAATAAAACAAATATATAAGTGGAGCTCCCATACAACAAACGTGATAATTTTGCGGTTTTTCTCGATTATGGTACGGAACCCTTCGTGCGCGAGTCCGACTTTGCCGGACTTTTCTTCTTCTTTGATGAATTAAAAGTAAATATATAGTAGAGTAATACGCTAAGTAGCTATGCTTCATGACACAGTAATTTTCTCTACTTTCAAACTGAGGCAGAATTTTATTAAACGAAAATTAAGTATCACATTAAACATCAAAATCAATGAAAAGGCATGAAAATCCTAATATAGTTAACGGCTAGCACGATGCATTATAGAAATGTAGTAGAATATTATAGGCAAACTTCACGTCGATTTATTTACCCAAGTGATGATGCAAAGAGCGTGACACATATAGGTACGTCGGTACTTATGTATAATTGAAGTGGACTGTATTTGTTGTGCGTTGGAAGAATGAAAATACTGTCGTGATTCGTATCTTCAATTTTATTCCTTATTGTTATTACAACTGTATGTTATTACAATTGTAGAGCTGAAGACTGACTGTGTCCGACTGTGCCTCAGCCTCCAAACGGTCCGTTATTTATACAAGAACCGCTAGGCGCGAACAATGGCGCCCCTCTCTCTCAATGGCGCTCGGGCATGGCGTCATAGAAATGCCGTAATCATCAATATTATCTTACTTAAATCTACACAAATTATACATTTCCTTAATCTACATACTTAATTCTACCTAGGAAACATATAAACTGTAAAAAGGTCAACACAAAAATCTTATCTAACCTAGATTCCTCCCTACTTATGAGCTATCAAAACATGCATAATCTTACCTAATTATCTACGTTTTCTCTAGTTCTTATATGTATTACAGTAGTTCTCATATGTTTTGTACTCATACTTTAGAACTCACATGGAACCTACATCAATTATATTTTAACATTCACGTGTTATTTTTAGTACCACGAAAAGAGAAATTTACAGATAATAACTAACTAACGGGATATCATATTTTCTCACGCCGACCCCGGCTTAATGTGTTTTGGGATAACAGCAATAGTCCATTCAATGTTTTATTAAGGCGGCGTACGGGTCTGCAGACAATAAGCATTTATAGTTATTTATTTTTCAAAGCGGTAAACCTTTGACAAACAAGGCGTTCACCGTTACGGAGCCATTAAACATGGATTGTTTCTTTATTTTTACAAAATGCCGACAACGGTCAGGGTTATTGCTTCATTCAAAGATTCGTTAAAAAGACCCAAACACATGTTCGCCATAAACACCGTTATAGGTCTACGTGGGAAGCCCTTATGCTAAAAAATCACCACGCAACGTACAAAGCCATGCGTCCGTTACAGTTCTCCCCCCGGCGCAGCTCGCGTAGCCTCCTTTGTTGACACGACGACGAGCTTGCTCACGGGGCGTCGGAAGGTGCCAGTCCTGGTGCGCACCTCGACGACTCTGATGCCGCCATCCGGTCCGCGATGCGTGCGCTCGACGATTCCCATCGGCCATGTGTTCCGTGGCAGCGTGTTGTCGACCACGAGGACCACGTCACCGGCTTGAATGGGTCGCACGTCGTTCCGTGGCTCGCCGCGAGGTACCAACGTGGGCAGGTACTCGCGTAGCCATCGTCGCCAGAAGTGGTCAGCGAGCGCCTGACTAGCTCGCCATGTCCTCCGGTCGTCCTCTTCGCAGGGTCCTGTCGTCGGCAGCCCCTTAGACGACCCCAACAAGAAGTGGTTGGGTGTTAGGGCCTCGGGGTCGCTGGGATCCACACTGACGTGTGTCAGCGGTCGCGCATTGATCGAGAACTCAGCCTCAGTGAGCAGAGTCCTCAGTACTTCTTCCGCCGGCGCCTTCTCTCGCAGGGTCACGCTGAGCGCCGTCTTCACGGAGCGCACCATACGTTCCCACGCGCCACCTTGGTTGGGCGCGCCGGGAGGGATGAAGCGCCACTCCAAGCGATGCAGTAGCCCCTCATCTCGCAGGGCAAGCATCCACTCGGCGTAGGCGTGGCGTAGCTCCTGGTCGGCCCCGCGAAAGTTAGTCGCGTTGTCGGAGTACATCACTCTCGGCCAGCCTCTGCGCGCGGCCATTCGTCTCAGCGCCATGATTGCTGAGTCGGTGGAGAGTGAAGCGACAAGCTCGATGTGCACGGCGCGGGAGGTGAGGCACGTAAAGAGTGCGCCCCACCTCTTCTCTCGGCGGCGTCCTACCTTGACCATTATTGGCCCAAAATAGTCCACCCCACAGTTGGTGAACGGGCGGTGAAAAGGGTCAAGGCGGGCGTGTGGCAGGTCTCCTGTAGCTGGGGTTTGCGGCCTCGCCCGCCTCGTTTTGCAGAAGGCGCAGCTCCTCTCGACAGCGCGTACCGTGGGTCGCAAGTGAATGACCCAGTACCGCTGTCGCAGGTCGTTCGTCACACGCTCCCTATTGGCGTGGCCTGCAGCGCAGTGCTCCCGCAGCACGAGGAGCTTAGTCAGCTGATGACGGCCGTCGAGTATAATAGGCCGCTTCATCTCGGTCGGGGCGGGAGAGGCCTCGATCCGGCCCCTCACTCTTAGGACGCCGTTTTCCAGCACTGGATCCAGCCTGTACAATCGACTCGCCCTCGTGAGCGGGCGAGCAGACTGGATCTTCTTCATATCTTCCCCGAAGCTGTCCTCTTGTGCTTGTTTGATTAGTTCAGCCTCGGCGCGCTGGATATGATGATACTCCATCCTTGTTGCTCTTCGTCTGCAGATATCAGTGAAAGCGATCGCTCGAGCGACGGCTCTCACCAATACCTCATACTTTGAGAAGCGGGCCGGGTTCGGTAGCCAGCTATCTCGCTCCGTTTCTTCTCTCGTGTGAAGGACCTCCTCGTCCTCCTTGTCATCCGTCGACGTCGTGGGCCACTGCTCTTCTGGCAGGAGCAAGAAGTCCGGTCCTTGAAACCATCTATCCGTGGCGCAGATGGGCGTGTCGATGAGCCGAGTGGCGTCGTCCGCTACGTTGCTTGCAGTAGGCAGCCAACGCCACTCTTCTTTCTGGGTCAACTCTGCGATCTCTCCCAGCCGATGCGCAACGAATGGCGTGTAGCGTCGCACGTCGTGATGGATCCAGTGCACCACGGTAGATGAATCGGTCCAGTAGGTCGTCTGGCCGATGATGACTCGGTGCTCCCTTCTTATCGTCTCAGCGAGTCTTGCTCCAATCACTGCGGCTTGTAGCTCCAGGCGCGGTATAGTTTGCGCCCGACGAGGCGCCACCTTAGCTTTGGCGGCCACCAACACGACGTTCAGGCTCCCATCGACGTTTCTTATTCGCCAATAGGCCACAGCTGCGTAGGCTTGCTCGCTGGCGTCGCACAGTATGTGTAAGTCGACGCGTTCATACTTTTGCGTCACGTAACAGCGCGGTAGTCGCAGCTGAGCGAGTTCAGTCAGGCGAGCGAGCCAGGAGGCGAAGAGCTCGTTCTCTTCCTCGGGGATTTGCTCGTCCCACGTCGTCTGAAGGCGCCACAAGCTCTGCAGTATGATCTTCGATCGTATTGTGTAGTGGCTCAGCAACCCAAGCGGGTCGTATATGGACATCACGGCGCTGAGGGCTTCACGCTTAGTCGGGGCGCGCGTTCTCGCTCGTACTTCAGCCGGGACTCGGTTCATAGATGTGTTGAACCCCAGCTCATCGCGCTCCGCGTCCCAATGCAGCCCCAGAATCTTGCTCTCAGGCTGCTCACCCCCCAATTGTGTAGGAGAGGTGGCGTGCAGCTCGGTGGGCACGTCGCGTAGCACCGTCTTGTTGCTGGAGCTCCAACCTCGCAGCGTGAACCCTGCGTGCGCGTGCACTGCTCTGGTTTCCTCTACTGCCTTCCGTGCTTCTTCAGCGTCTTCATAGCTGGCCACCAAATCGTCCATGTAATGACTTCCTTTGATGGCCTCCAGCGCCCGCGGGTACTCCTGCCCATGTACGTCTGCGTTGTGGTTGCGAACGTAATGGGCCATGTACGGGGAGCTCGCGGCGCCGAATAGCATACTGGTCATCTTGTATTTCCTCGGCGGCTCTTGTCGGTCGTCACCTCTCCACAGGAACTGTTGCGCTGGTTGGTCCTCCGGCCTTATCCTGATTCTCAGGAACATCTCCTGCACGTCTGATGTAATCGCTACCACCTTCTCTCGGAACCTAAATAGGATTCCTGGCAGCGACAGCAGTAGGTCGGGTCCCTCCAACAGTTCGTCGTTTAGGCAGACGCCGTTGCTCTTCGCTGCTGCGTCGAACACTAGCCTATGTTTGCCGGGCTTGTTCGGGTTCTGCACGGCGAAATGTGGCAGATACCAACAGATGGCACTCGCTCGCTCCGACCCGTCGCATGGCGTCGCGTACCCTTTGTCCAATAGGTTGTTAACCTGCTTGGAGTACTCAGCCGCGAACTGTGGGTTGGCGTCCATCTTCTGCTCGATCTTCTTCAGCCGGCGGAACGCTTGATTGTAGCTAGGCGGCATAGTGACCTCGTCTCGTCGCCATGGCAGCCCAACCTCGTACCCGGTGTCAATCTTCCTGATTGTCCTTCCGACTATGTCGATGGCCCGTTGATCGCTCGCCTTGACTCTCGGCCTTCCTTGTATGCCGAGCGCGTCGATCCTGAAGTGGGCTTCGACTAAGTCGTGGAGTTCCTGGCTGCACGCACCCGTAGTTCGGTTGGGCTCGTATACATGCAGCACGTTCCCTTCTTTGATGATGGTCTTGCGTGGTGCGGTTCCGTGTACCACCCATCCGAGTTGCGTTCTTGATGCTGCCGGTTGGTTAGGGCCGCCGATTCGGAGCTCACGGGACACGATGCACTCCCAGTGGTCTGTACCCACTAGAAGCCCGGGGCGCGCCAGTTCGTAGCACACCTCTTCTGGGGTCAGGTCCCTCAGGTGCTCGTAATCCAGCAGCGTGTCGGGAATGGACTGTTGGTGAAGCCGGAGATCCTTCATGGTCCTCGCTCTGACCCTGTAGCTTTCGTCACTCTTCAGTCCCTTCACGTTGATATTCACTACTTGGCTGCCCATATCTCGCTGCGACATGTTGACCCCGCTCAGGTGGAGCGGCCGTGATGGCCCTTCTGCCCCGACGCTCGCCGCCAGTGCTTCGTCCACTAGGGTGATCGTGGCCCCTTCGTCTAGGAGTGCGTAGGTCTTGACCTCCCCCCGTGGTCCGGACACGATGACAGGGCACATCTTGAGCAAGACTGCCCGTGGCCCGGTAGCGGGTTGGGTAGCCACAGACAGGACCGCTTCCTCCTTCCGTGGTTCAGCCTTCCCCATGTCTTCCGTCTGCGCTTCGCGTACCGCTTGATGGAGCGTCGCGTGATGCGGGCGGCGACATTGATCCACGCCGCACAGCTGCGCCTTGCAACTTATGCGCCTGTGTTGCTTCTGGGCGCATTTGAAGCAAATCTTATTAGATTTAAGAAAGCTCCATCGCTGCTCTACCGTTAGCGCCTTGTACTGCGGACACCGCGTCAACAGGTGGGCTTGCTCGCACTTAGGGCACTTGTCCTTTTCTTCTTCCCTTCCCGCGGTCGTAGTGAACACGCTCGCCTTCTTCTTGAGTGTCACGATGGGTCGAGTTTCCTTTCTCGGTGCGGCGGCGCTTGTAGACGGAGCGTACGTATATCGTAACGCTCGGTCCGCCTCTCGCATTAGAAACCGTGACAGCACGACGATTTCCGGATCCGTTGTCCCTTCTTGATCGTAGGCGTAGTCACACCAGCGGGATCGGAGATGCGGGCTGAGCTTGTCCAGTACTTCCCGGGTCATAAAAGGGTTGAACAAGTAACCTCTTCGATCGATTGTTTGCAGTACGCAAATTATGTTCTGTAGCTTGACAGCGAAACTGTTGAGTTCTGTGGCCGATGTACCAGGTTTTGGAAGCTTCTTGAGGTCATCCAGTGCCCGGTCGATGATGACTTCCGGTCGACCGAAGCACTGCTCAAGAGTCTTCATAATGACGCCTGGATCAGTGGCCGTATGTAGAAGGGCGGCCACGGCGTCTCTTGCTTCTCCTTTGAGGCAGCTTCTCAGCCTTTGTACGTTCTCGGCTGCTGTAACCTGGTACATATCTGTCGAATCTCGTACAGCCGCCTTGAATGGCAGCCACTCGTTGGCCGCTCCGGAGAATGTAGGTAGCTCCGTGTGCCTAGGCCTAGGTCGGGCCATTTTTTCTAGTGTTGCTGCCAAGTGCTCAATGCTGTGCTTTGCTCTTGTGGGGGTCGGCGATCTCGTTCTAGACACGAAGCGTATCTGTTTGGATTCTCTTGGTCCCTCCTCCCCCCGTGAGTTGAGGGGGTTCGTCCTCAGCCATTCATCCACCATTTGATGAGGCTCTTCGCGTGGACGAGAGGGCTCTTGTTCCTCTTGTACGCTTTCTTCATCATTGATCGCTGACACCTCCACTGCTAGTCTCTTCTTGACTAGCTCTTCTTCCAGTGCCAGTTTCTGGGTCCGGATGGCTGCTAGCTTCTCTGCAGCCTCCAGTTCCGCTATCCGTAGCCTTGTTGTGACGCTTGTCGTCGACCGTTGCGACCTCATTGTCCTGGTCGGTGACGTCATTCGCTGTCGGATCGCGGTGTTTGTCGTCTGTGCACTGGAAGGCCCCGCTGCGCTGTTGTGTGCCATTCTCGGAAATGGTGATGCTGGTGGGTCCGGTGAGAGTCTTCTTCTTCGCTCCCGTTCGATCAGCTCCGCTTCCTGGCGGCGCGCCTCCTCTTCTTGGACGCGTCGCGCTTCCCGTTCTTGGATGCGTAGCTGTTCTTCTATCTCGGTTGCGTCTCCCTGGCTCCTTGTGAACACCATCTTGAGTATAGCCGCACGTTCAGTTTGGCAAGGCGGGTTAGTACCTTTTCGGTTCGGTACTTCAGGTGAAACCGGTCGGCTCGGTTCGGTAAGCCGGTCGGGTTCAGTTGTGTTGAAGCCGGTCAGGTTCAAGACCGGTTAGGTTCGAAACCGGTCCTGTTCCGTACAGCTTTGTTCTTACCGCAGATCTTCTTACTTCGTCTGCGGCTCGGTGACAGCCGGGTTCCTTTCTTCGCTCTTGCCGCAGATCTTCGTACTTCGTCTGCAGCTCAGTGGTTCTGGTTGCAGCGGGTTCTTCGTTCTTGTATCCGCTGCTTGATGGACCAGACTGTAGTGGGCCTGGTTGCCGCTGGTTCTTGGTTCTTTATCCGGGCTCGTAGGACCAGACTGAAGTGGACTGTATTTGTTGTGCGTTGGAAGAATGAAAATACTGTCGTGATTCGTATCTTCAATTTTATTCCTTATTGTTATTACAACTGTATGTTATTACAATTGTAGAGCTGAAGACTGACTGTGTCCGACTGTGCCTCAGCCTCCAAACGGTCCGTTATTTATACAAGAACCGCTAGGCGCGAACAATGGCGCCCCTCTCTCTCAATGGCGCTCGGGCATGGCGTCATAGAAATGCCGTAATCATCAATATTATCTTACTTAAATCTACACAAATTATACATTTCCTTAATCTACATACTTAATTCTACCTAGGAAACATATAAACTGTAAAAAGGTCAACACAAAAATCTTATCTAACCTAGATTCCTCCCTACTTATGAGCTATCAAAACATGCATAATCTTACCTAATTATCTACGTTTTCTCTAGTTCTTATATGTATTACAGTAGTTCTCATATGTTTTGTACTCATACTTTAGAACTCACATGGAACCTACATCAATTATATTTTAACATTCACGTGTTATTTTTAGTACCACGAAAAGAGAAATTTACAGATAATAACTAACTAACGGGATATCATATTTTCTCACGCCGACCCCGGCTTAATGTGTTTTGGGATAACAGCAATAGTCCATTCAATGTTTTATTAAGGCGGCGTACGGGTCTGCAGACAATAAGCATTTATAGTTATTTATTTTTCAAAGCGGTAAACCTTTGACAAACAAGGCGTTCACCGTTACGGAGCCATTAAACATGGATTGTTTCTTTATTTTTACAAAATGCCGACAACGGTCAGGGTTATTGCTTCATTCAAAGATTCGTTAAAAAGACCCAAACACATGTTCGCCATAAACACCGTTATAGGTCTACGTGGGAAGCCCTTATGCTAAAAAATCACCACGCAACGTACAAAGCCATGCGTCCGTTACAATAATCATAGACCTTTTGATCTTGGTATGACAATAAAAAAATGCTCTTTTGGATTTAATTGTTTGCTTGACGACCTGAATCATTTTAAAACGTTTTACGCCAATTGACTCGGTAAGGTTCTCATGTCAAGGACAAGAATAAGTAAGATGCTTAAACAGATAAAACTTTTTCACAAAAAATAAACGGACTTCTAATATATAATAAGCCTTTGCTTTTATGTCTTGTCAAGTACTAACAAATGCATACTATAATTGCCTGATGAGTATCGCCTAAGTGCACATTCTCACCACAAAACTGGTGAAGGCCCTCTCTGTGTGAAGCTTTGGTATCTTGATCTGAACGCACAACGCTGTGGTATGCGTTGCCGGACACATAATCCTCCTTACCGTTGATGCATACTGCCAAGAAACAAAAGAATATTCATATGTGCCGGCACCACATACCGCAGCATTATGCGTTCCGAGCAAGATACCAAAGCTGTCTTAGTTCTGCATCTCACTATCGCTACCACTTTCCACTCAAAACAAAACACTATAAAACTACCAGCTATTTCAGATTATTTTACTACTGGACTAGCTCACTATATCCTAAGGTTCATATTTCGGTAGCAAGCTTGTAGTAAACTTTAAACTTTTAAGTGGACTGTCGACCTACGTTCCACCGTATGCCGCCTTGGCAACTGCATATGATTACCAATCGTTATTATTCAAAAGAATCGCTTTGGAACTGAGTATTACTTGGGAACTGTAATTGAAATTGTAAGTCGTATTTTATATGGAAAGATCTTTACGAGCCTAACGCATTTGTATGGTAGGTATTGCCTAAATTAATATTCTTTCTTGATCCTAGGCGGAGAACAATACGCTGAAGGATCCTATATACAATATGTCCGGACTTGTACTAATAAATCTTTAAGACTGTTGGGAAATGTACCCAACACTTCGGGTGGCTAGAGCGCGCCGTCTTCGCTGCACGCAAATCTGCGTGACCCACACGGCATTGGTGTGTGATGGCGCAGCGGCGGCTCGGCGCACCACTCGCTTTCACAGGTTCCACCAGGACATTCGACACACTCTCTCTTAAAAGCTTAATAGTGTTTAACCGGGACAGTTGATTTGGTATTATAATGGCATTAAAACCATTTGCCTATTTAATACAGTCCACTCAGTTCTTCACCCACGAGCTAACTAAGACCGTAAAATGCATCAAATTTTGTCGATAAAAACAACCCATATGGGGTGTAATCAATAGACCCTCAAATATAGAGCAATTTTAGTACCTGACTTACCTATTACGTTATTTATGTAGTCTAACAACCATAACTTTAGAACGTATATTTCATGTTATTTTTACGGTCAAAGCATAGATAATCTAACAATATACAAGTTGTAGGGACGCCATAGCGACAGTATGTACGTAGGTACCTATCTAGTATGTAAGATGATACTTCATAATGAAAGTTGTGCGCACAAGTGACGTGGCCACTCGTACGCGATCATTCCAGTGTGTAGACTGTGTCAACTAATTAAAGTGAATACATATGAATTTGGTAATCTATTGTTTTAATGAGACACTACTCCTAAAGTTAAGACATTTTTGTATTGAGACACAAAAGTCAATCTTTAAACATTTTAATGCATGCAAACACACGTTTTTATTTATTTTTATGGTTGCTTTGAAAGAACCCCTGCGCATTTTTGGCTTATAATTTTTGTAAATATTTAACGAAATGCAATACGTGTGGGCTTTAAACTTAAACCATAAGTGGTGTGTTTTTGTCGACAGAATTAAATGTATAATAGCGGCCTTACTCTTTTATAACTACTGCAATCCCGGACAAATTGTATGATTATACCCAGGATCGTTTTTTGGCACCGATCAACCTTGACTGCAAATCTATGTGTGTGACCAATGTTTGACTGGCTTCTCTGTTTGCGGCAATTTGTAACTTCTTTTGCTAACTTGAGATCCTGTTTGTAAAAATAAATGTACGTCTCCATGAATAAATAAATACATCTATGGTTCCTGGAGAGAGCAGCGGTGGCCCAGTGGTATCGGCCGCGACTTACAAGTTGTAGGTCGTGGGTTCGAGCCCGCAGGCAGGCGCTTTACTTTTTGTAAATTATTTCATCACCACTGCTCTCAAAACGGTGAAGGAAAACATCGTGAGGAAACCGGCATGTCCTAGAACCAAAAATTCGAAGACATGTGACATCCACCAACCCGCACTGGGCCCGCGTGGTGGATTACGGCCCATTCCCTCTCGCAGAGAGGAGGCCTGTGTCCCAGCAGTGGGAACATTAATAGGCTGATGATGTGATGTGATGTGTGGTTCCTGGAATGTAGGATAGATCATGGGACTAAACCGCGGATAAAAGTTCCTATATAAGAATTAGCCTGATTTTCAGCATATTCATCGACGTAAGCAATCATTCCGACAATTATTTCACATTCAATTTATCAATACAAAATGTGCCAAAATATCACTCACGCCAGTTATCGGTACCAAAATTCATATCGGTAGATACCAAAAAATTCATTTCGGTACCGAAACGACGGGACATAAATTTAAAATCTAGGCTTTGAATCCGAGAGAGTTATCACTCGACTCTTTGTTGCTAATGTGTTCCATCTATCATGAGAGCTGTGACGTTATTGGATTTCCCCTTTTTGTTATGAAAGCCTGGTATATTTTTTGGTTAGGCGAAGATTTTTTTGGTGTTCGAGAGATTTGTCAAGATCAATTTTGTAATTAATCCACTATACTTATTTATAATGTTCAACAGTTTACAAACAAGTACGACTACTTGAAAAAAATACTTATGGACATGGGTACTTATCATTAATATTAAAAAAAAAATACAGTAGAAGGAACTCTGAAATGTGAAAAAAACAATTGCTCAGTACTTACTCAGTATTTATTTTTGGTTCGTAATTCGTTTTTGCGTTTAGCAATATGAATCGGTATATTGCGTATTGCAGTGTGTGTAGCAAAATGTAAATAACAGCTGATTTAATTTTTCACATTGCAGAGTTGTTACCATAGTAAAAATTTATTATATTCATAAGTATTTTCACTCCCTCCAAAAATTGCTTGGAAATAGCCAATATTTGAAAAAAATTGAAAATATTGATTGAAAAAAAAAACCCTTGTCTAAAAATACATACTATAAAGTCAAAGGCGTTCTCGATCGCTTATCCCAGCGGAAGTCACCACTGTGACTGTTCATGGCTATCTGAGTGCCGATAGCGCTTAGCAAATGGTCTCGTCTAGACTGTAGAATCACAAACCATAAAACGTATCCGTAGCAAAAGGAAGTCCGGCCATTTCAGTGAGGATTTTTCACTGACCTATTACCCGATTTATCTTTTAGCTCGGTATATGGCCATCATATTACACCGAGTAGTTACAAAATCGTTTTAAATTCAATCTTCACAGAAACTGCACTGTGCCACGGGATCTCAGTTCTAAGAAAGAAAATTTGGTTCAAATAAATCCCACTAGATGGCGCGATATGATATAGCCGGTGCACATGTGTGTAAAATTTACATTTTCTAGAATTGAACATAAAAATTGTATGTTCTTGTTTAATCAACTCTCCTAAACACAAATTCATGGAATATTGGGTTCTTAATTCACATTTCAAATATTATTTGAACGGATCATTAAGAATTGATGCCGAGATGGCGACTCACCACTCACCACTCGATTGTTTAAATTTGCATTGTAACGCATTTTGGTGCAAAGAAATTGTAAAAACGTGCAAAAATACTATAAAACAAACTTTCACTGTATTTAAAGAAAAATATTCATGAACCGAGTAAACCCTTTTACTTGCAAGTCGCTACTAACAACATCTATCTATCGCCGCGGAACGGAACCGAACGCGATTGATGGACCAAAGATAATCGGTTTAATCAGACGAAAAACGATAGTTACGTCGGCACAGTTTCTTTGTATAGGATGAGGCATCTGTATGCTAGTATTATATTATATGAGACTGTACAGATTTTATCATAATTTAGAAAAAGCAAAAATACAATTATCAGTCTAGGCAAATTTATTGCAAGAAACTAACTTCTGCCAGGGCTTTTAATTATACCAAAAGAACTTACTTCCCGGATAAAAATCTTATGTCTCCTAACCTACCCGTGTGCCAAGTTTCATCTAAATCCATTAAGTCGTTAAGACGTGAAAAAGTTGCAGACAGACAGAGCTACGTTCGTATTTTTTGTTAGTATGGATAAATTGCATTATTATTTTTGTTTTTTGTATTGAAAGAAAGAAAGATTTACAGCCCGCCCGGCTGTAAATCAGTGCTGACCAGCGTAATAGCCATGCTTTACACTGCTCAGCATATGCTGAACCCGTCCTTTGCCATACTGAATAATATTGTGCCTTAGAGCAAATTTTGTGTTTGTTCATGTTTTGTTATATTTGGCAATAAAGGTTTGCTTTCTTTCTTTTTAAAAATTTAAGTGATTCCAATTACTTAACTATCTTAAACTTCAACATTCCACTCCAATTCTTGACATTCCAATCGCAACTTTCTCCTTCGGAAATTAAATAAACCACCCTACACACACCCTACACACCTATCAATCACCGTTAAGCCCTACCCAAAATGTCTGTAACTCTGTAATCAACTCACGATACGTTACTTGGCCAGAAAATTATCCAGAGTTAAACAAGCGTCGACAGCTTAATTACAACTGATAGCATTCACGCTCCAAGCTACTATGGTGGATCACAGAGCTATTTCTATGCTAATACCCAAGCGGGCATGCCCGTTGTAATACGTACTCTAGATTATTTGAAGAAAATTGTTTAGAAGATACCGTATCTTTTGAGTTATCGATACGTAATTAAGGCCTAGGGTAGGTCAGGAATTTGGTCTGACTTCTAATTTTGGATTATTGGGTATCGTATTTTTGGTTCGGTTCGGTCTGGTGGCTAATTTTAGGACTTTAATTTAATTCATCACGTAAAGGGCCTCATTGGTAAACAAAAACAGCTGAGGTCGATCTTCAAGGGTAAACATCGCTTGCCATGATCGATAACCCTTTATCGACAAGCTCGTTATACAACCCTAGCTGGTATTCGTAAACCTTTGACAACATTACGGATATACATAAAGCTAGAAAGTCTGACCTGTCCTGCCAAAAGGAGTAACTGGCTTTTTGAGGTCAGATAGGCAGTCGATTCATATCAAGAACTGGTATTAAGCTGCATCGTTCGGGAAGTTGCGCGGTAAGTTCTCGTCTAACTTACCAAATTGGCTTTGTGTGTTGCCAGTGATGACATATGGCTCTGAGACGTGGTCGCCCACAATAGGCCTCATCAGAAAGCTTACAGTCACTCAAAGGGCAATGTAGAGGGCTATGCTCGGAGTTTCCTTGCATGATCAAATCAGAACTGTAGAGATCTGCAAGAGAACCAGGGTAACTGACATAGCCCGAAGAATTGCCAAACTTAAGTGGCAGTGGGCACATTGCTAGCAGAACGGTCGGCCGATGGGGCAGAAAGGTTATGAAGTGGCGACTGCGAACTGGAAGACGTTAGAAGACGATGACCTGGTGAAGGTTGCGGGGATCCGCTGGATACGAGACGCATGGGACCGTTCAATGTGGCGATGCTTGGGGGAGACCTATGTCCAGCAGTGGACGTCTTTCGGCTGATATAATGATTAAGCTGCATCAGCTGGAAGCCGATCCCAATGTCATAACCTAGGTAGATGTATTTTTTTCTGACCTTCTCAATTTAAATGAAGACAAAATCATAAAAACCAGACGATACTAAAAATAAAACTCTTTTAACTTATACATTTATTCTCAAAAAAGGCAATAAATATTAATACTGTTGTAAGATTTGCCTAAAACACTCGAGACTAAAGTAATATTAGTCCAGGACTACCAGAATTCATGCATAATCGATCAACCGCGACTTTCTTGGGAAATTCTAGGAGAAGTATATTGTGCGTGAAGTTAATGAAAGGCACTTTTTATATCAAACTTTATAAAAAGACAAAATAGTCCAAGAGTATAAAAATAATAGTTTAACTTGTTTACTTTTCAGCGCATAAAGCTTTTAATTTTATGTCTACGCTGTCACACTGTCGTCAAAGTCCATAATATTTTTTACGAGTATCTACACTCACAACGTAATGTTCCAAATATGAATTCAAAAAATATTATTAATGCATGTACTTTATATTCGTGGATAGGTAAAATTAAAAAAAAAAACCATTACAGTGCAAAATTTTCCTTCGATTTTCAAACAACTGCATCATAAAATATCTTTTAAATATTTATAGCACACTTTTACTTTTTAATTTATTGGCGTTTATGGGCTCCTTGACTTACTGTCGAAAAGTAGTGTCATGTCTATGGAGGAATGGCAGATCGTTAATATAAACCAGGAATAAAAACGGACCCAGTATTGAGCCTTGAGGTACACCCAGCTCAACAGGTAACATGGAAGATTTAGCGCCATTAACGTCTATAGATAAAGTAGTGTATGCAACGGCATATAATTAGGTATTATATAACCATTGCATAAAGTACTATTCCTTTCTCGCTGCTGTTGGGCGAAGTAAGAGTTTTAAATATGGATTTTAAATACCTACCGCATGAGCAGAAGTGGCAAGATAGAAAAGAGCTTTTTCTTTAACTTATATTAAAGTAACATGGAACGGTGTCGTTGCGATATAGTTTTAAGGTAAGGGAAGCTAAGCTAAGGTATATATAGATGTAAGAGCGGAAGTACTCAGGGTTCTCAAATGATAACGATCAGAAATCTTGTAAACACTTTTTATTACTCACACCAACAGTAAATCAACTTAATTTTATAAGGAGATGTGCACAGTTCAAAATACAATTCAAAATTAGGTTCTTTCGACTAGAACTAACCTATTTATACGTTTTGACAAATGAAAAGGCGTCACATAGCAACAACTACCGGTGACATTCGTTTATCAATTAATTTTAGATTTAAGTTTGTAAAAATACAGTAATTGTGTTCAATATTTGATTAGTAATTAATAACACTTTTTACAAATATTTTGAATGGATTTAGCTACCAATTATTTTATTTGAATGAACTAACAGTCAGTGATCTACCTTCCATTTTTGATTTTTAAAATATTACTCAAATAAAAAGAAATCTTTACATTAACAATACTTAATTCGGGTTTCCGTTAAGTCACCTGCCTTGAAGTTTGATTTCATCTGTGGTACTATTTTCATTTAGCAGCGCTATCATAGATGTCACTCTAAGATACCCTTTTGTAACGTAATAGATTCGGATACTACCTGGAAAGCTAGATAGTATCAGGATGAGTTGCCGAACTGGACATTAAACTTTAATGGTAATCGACTGCACACAAAGTTGTAACTATGTTACAAACAATACCCATCAATATTTGGACTATCATCGGAACATGTCTAAAACGCAGCTGTTATGTTGAATTTATATGCAACTATATTGTGTACCTAACATCTTCATGAAACCCACCTCTTCAACAACCAACAACCGATCTGATATTTATGCTCCAAAGTGAAGATCTGTAATAAAAATCCTATTGGTTTATGGTTCGTAACTTCTACCGCTGCTGCCTATTGATTTACACCGCTATTTTAGTTATGCCTGTTAAACTGGGCACATATTAATTTTTTTGCCAATTTTACGAGCTACGTTAAACGTAAAATAAATCGACCTTTCACACCTAGATAGTCCAAAAAGTTAGAGAAAGGTAAAACGATGACATAAGAAAAAAACTGCAAATTAGATTTATGAGGAACGAGGATAATGGAGAATACAATGAATGAATGCCTATAATATTTCAGTGGATAATGCCTGTAATATTTATCGCCTCGGCTCGAGTTGTCAACCACGCAATAACACTAATTCGTTGAAATCTTGCGAGTTTCATTTTTATACAGCATATAATCTACATTCGAAACGCATTTTTCGAAGCCCATTTAACAAGTCCACAGAATTTCATTTCAAATGGGCGATCCCTCCATCTGTACGAAACCGGAATCGAGATAAATTCATTGGCGGTTGGTTCGTGTTTCAGATAAATTAAAACTACGTTGTCCGTGTAAAACAGCCTATGAATGATGATGACATAGATGTTGACGCTCCGACAATCATTGTAAGTACACAAATAACACGATCGCATTCGCATCGTGTTTACATGAAATAAACATGATGAAACTCAGTAAAATTTCCATCAGATGAAGTATGCAGGACCAGAGGAAAAACATTCCTCACTTACTTCACACGACTCCGCGTACAATGAATGAAAAATTCATCATAAATTTCACTTTCGAGAAACTCGCAAACGTTGTTGAGATACTCTCGAATTCACACATGGAGCCAAGACGTAGTTGAAAATGCTTCCAGAGTTAATATTGACATTAATGAATGTGCGAGGCAAATACCTGAGAGTCAAACCGAATTGTGAACGAAGGGTACCTCGAGTGCCTAGAAAATTTGAGGATTGTGGCTGAATTAAATTGAATGTATCCTGCGTTGAAGAGTCTTGCCTGTGTGTAATATTCACACTGCGAATGAAAATTTGATCAACGTCAAAGATTATTTTGTGTTAAATTGAGTGTAACAGCGTTTATCCTCGCAACATGTCGGTTGATGTGGGTATCTGCTACTTCAAAGGCCATTTTTTGGAAAAATTTACCGTCGTCTAAGTTGGGACAAGATTTCTTGACTGTCAAATAATATAGGTACCTATTGCTATTTCATATTATTTAGTGAATGCAAAAGCCAAATGTTCACAAAATAATATTAAATCGCTGCCAGTGTTTTATTTCAATTTTCATTCAACAAAAACATTCATTTATTCACAGCCATAATTCATTTCTATATTCGACACCCATTCTCCTATTTCATTCCCCAACATTAATTCTATGCACAAAAGCTCGTAATTTTGAAGGCCTCGATACAATACCTTTTTATCTAATAAATCCTCTAACGCGGAAACTCGCTCGTTTTCCTTTGAAGCCTCATCACACACAATACAAGTGGTATCGACCGAGCCCATCGACTTGAGGGCTCTCGACGAAAGTAATTCTGTTTATTAACTTTAACTTCAGGGAAATCAACGATTTCTATTCTTTGAAGGAGGTTGTAGGCAATATTAAATGACTATTATTTGACTTTAATGTTGGCAACTGGCAAACTGTGTCCTATTGAGATATTTCGAGTATGGTCCTTTTATATCTACTCCTAAAAATCGATCTTGATATAAAACCTATTGTAATTATATTTTGATGATCTGAAGCTCTAGGCAAGAGAAATTATGTCAGCGAAGGCGTCGAAATAACGATTGAAAAAAAGTAAAAAATGTATGGGAATTCCAAACGCTATCTAAATGTCATGTGATCAATCCCTTACATTTCGGCATTTAAGAATAGACTATAAAAAAATAGAACACAACACACACATACCAACAACAACATATCACAACAAAAAATACAAACTTTCAAACACAACACCACGACACCAAAAAAAACAACAAACAACACCAACAATTTTTTTTTTTACATTTGCAACCATCGCCATCGCTCATAGAATGACACTTTTTCTAGAGCCTCTGTATGTCTGTATACCAACATATATCTTTTTATATATACCTACATACACACATACGTAAACTCACGCCTTTTTCTAAAAATCAAAATCAAAATCAAATATTTTTATTTTACATAGGCCTACATGGGCACTTATAAAACGTCGACAAAAGGTGCACGGTTCGGGTTAGTCGTTTCCTATGGAGAAGAACCGGCAAGAAACTCCATGGTTACTCTTTTGAATTGTTTTGTTTACAATATTTCCATGTTACAGCATTAGTACTTGGATATGGGGGGACAACGTAGGCCCGACAATAAGTCGTACGAAATTGAAAAAAAAAAAAATAATGCACGAAATAAAAAGTTAACAAATGTTAACAATCATCTAGAAAACTAGAAAGCCTACAATGTTCACACATTCACAATAGGTAAAAGAATCTATACAAAGGTAAAAAAAAAAAAACCACAACACTAAATTTAAATTTCTTTCACTAAAATTCTCATGGATGTACTACAGGAAACTACAGAACATGTATATATATATTTATTTATTTATTCAAACTTCATGCAACATAAAAGTTCATAGGCGGACTTAATGCCTGAGACATTCTCTACCAGTCAACCATGGGCGGTGAAGAGATAGCATGGCAGGTACATAAAAAATGAAATAATAAACACAAAATGAGTACAAAAGTATACAGTTAAAATAAACATACATAAATAGGTACTATCGTATAATAAATACTATATATAAAATAGTAAATGTATATAAATTAATAGAAAGGCGCGTATTGAGACGACTCTGCTATTGGTTTAGAAAATAATGCCGCAACTTCCGCTTAAGGTTACACTAGTCAAAAATTCTTCCATACAAACGTAGTTTGGGGATTATTCCACTGTTTGACGACGTACGTTCAAAATAAAAAGTGATATCAATTTGTCTCATCATTATCTAGCCCTGTATGGAAGCAAAAAAGTAAAAATAGAAAATATTTGAAAGTTATGAGCATCGAAAGTTCCACATTTCGACACTAATTTTAACGCATTTTTGGGCGCAAATAAATACCATAAGAAGACGGAAAATTACAAAACGGCCTCCATACAGGGATAGATTAGTAGTTCAACAATGCAAATAATTTTATTTTGAACAGATAGATTACGTAGTTTTTTCATGATATCTAGACAGCCAAAGGTCTATTTATAAAATTTCGCGCGCTCGATTTCGTCCTAAATCATCATCCATTTCGCTAAAAATTTGCAAAAATATGTATTCGTACGCGAACTAGCTTCCTACTGCTCATCACAGCATCTACCTCTTCCGCACGTGTTGTCAGTTGATATAAAATGCATTTTAACCCCGCGCACAAAATAGTTCGTGCCGTTGTAACCTTAAATGCATACTGACTGGAGGCCGTCCTGATATCGAGAGGAAGCGCATTCCAGAGAAGAATGGATTGAATATGAAAGGAAGAATGAACAAAATCAGAATTATGAGAAGGACAGAGCAAGAGAAGATTGTTAGATGAACGCAGATTCCTAGCGTGTGAAGTACATAGGTATTGAAAGTGAGGAATGAGATAAGAAGGAGGTGTGCGAGAGTTGAGTACAGAGAAAAGCGCAGTCAAAGCGCGAAAATTTCTTCTCTGCCGAATGGGCATCCATTTGAGTTCAGTTCTGCAGCTCGACACATGGTCATATTGCCGGAGGTTGAATATGAACCGGATGCAGTTGTTTAAGAGCTTATCCAGGAATACCGCGTTTAGGTCAAAGTAGCACACGTCACCATAGTCAATCAAAGGGAAAATTAAAGTCTGCACAAGCATGGTCTTCGTTTTTGCAGGTAGAAAGTTTCTCAGACGATACAGGCATCGCAAAGTCCCATTGACCCTTTGACTGACACTAAAAACCTGACTTTACCAGCTTAGCTTCGAATCAAGATGTAGACCGAGATCTCTTACACTAGGGCTGATGGGGATGACAGTACCATTAAAAATTATAGGAGGTAGAGAGCTAATCCCCAATCGACCCATCATGCGCGAGCTTCCTATCACAATGGCCAAACACTTTTATACAATCATATATTTACTTTTATATATATTTTAAAAAATACCTGAAAAAAAGTCAAAGCCAAAGCAAAAGTCAAAGCACTTTATTTCAAGTAGGCCAGTTACAGGCACTTTTGAATTGTCAAAAGACAAAATAAAATATTACAAAATTATGGTGCTACAGTCCCAGTCACAAGACATAATAACTGTGAAAGTACCGTAGATGCCCATTCCAAGGCGTAGATCTCTATGGAGAAGAACGGGCAAGAAACTCTTTCGAATAGAAAATAACACAAAAAATCTTTAGAATAGAATAGAAAATAATATACATCAATTAAAAGAAAAAACTGCAAACACACACACACATTACACATACATTATTACTGTGTTAATCTTTTGACACAAATACACAGAAAAAATATTAAGTTAATATATTTTGTCTAGCACAGCACTGCTAATGAAAATGCAGAAAGATAAGGATTTACAAAATTACGCTAGCAGACGACTGTAGTACCAGGAGTGTAGGAGACAACAGTGATTATAAAATTAAGCATGCCTCGGCCCTGGAACATACGCCGATGGCTGGCACGTTGCGTGACTGCGGTGCGTGACGGTAAAATGGATAGGAACACAGAAGACCCATTTGGCACAAATTAAACCAAAACATAAAAATAAACTCTTTCCCGGCTGCAGATTTGATACTCCTCAAGACGTTGCATATTTTTTTATATTTGCTTGTATACTCTAACCCTCCTTCTTCACGACTTAAGTATACTTCATTATGTCATCACAAATGTTTTAACTTTATTTCCATTTGTCTGGTTTCAGCACGACACGTCTTCCATGTTCTTTCTTGTTCCTTAATCACCGTCCTACTTCAATTTCGAGCATTTTAAGTTTCCTTTTGAATTTGCATTTTCTGAAGCTATAATTTTGGCAAATATATAAAAAAAATGGTGTCTTACTGTATCATATCTCTGCCTTTTGCAGTAAATATGCTGCAAAAGGGAGTATTCTACCTTTTTATTTGAAAGTTTTATAATGATTGCACCTTCTATAAACTTTTATATTGTGACATGACCCCACTCGTATTCTGGTCACGATCTCCTCATCAGTTTCGACCGCACATAGCTTGTCCTGCACATTTAAATAATAAACTTTAAGTAAAAAACGAAGCGGCAGCGTATCTCTTTTTTCTTCCAAAGTAATTTCGGAAGATCCGGGAACAGGACATAAAATTGAGTATATTCGTAAATTTCAACTTTGGGCTTCGTTTCCTTTCTTTTTGCTGGTACACTATTTTATATAAAAGAAGTACCGTATATTTAAATATAACTTAACAACTTACGAATAAAAAGTTGAGCCTTGTTTGCATTGAAACGTTACAAACCAACTTGAAGTACTTTTTATTAAAAACTTAGAATTCAGACTATTTTGAATCCCAAAACCAGCTAGATTGAGCAAGATAAATTATACAGTTCGTTTGGTAAAAAATCTTTTTCTACGTTTCCCTTCTAGGGATCGAATTAAGTCATAGCTTACCTTTTGCAAACAGAAAGACCAAATAAAGTTATCAACTGCTCTTTCAACATCGATTTCGAATCAGAATATCGTAAATTCTGGAACCTTTACCTTATAATATTACAGAGTTTTCAGTAAAATGGAATTATACTAATATCATTTAGCCCACCTTAGGATCATTCACAGAGATGACGACATATCCTCATTTCCTGGCAGAAATTTTACGACATCATTTCCTTATCACAACGGGGCAGGCTGGAAATTCAAAATTTTTATTATATTCCACCATTTGTAGGCAAAGTCGAGGTATATTAATGTATTTAAGTAAGATGAGTAGTAATTTTTTTGCGATATTTTCTTACGATTGTAAATATTATTGGATTCTTTATATTAGATTTTTAATATAATTTAATATAATCTTAATTTTATGTGCGTACCTAATTTAATTTGATTAAGCTATCTTTACGTAAAAGATAGGTATTATTTTTGGCGATTAATTATTTGCGTATGACAAGGATTTTATACTCAATAAAACCTATCTAGACAAATATAATTAAGGTTATTAATACCCAAGGTTCATCTACCAAAGAAGAGTTCAACAAAGAGTAGTGAACACTAATTTACACTGTTAGACGCCGAAAAATGCTAGGGTTCCATACAAATATGACCAGTTCAAGATTTTCTGAATAACCATAGACAGAAGTTGTATGTTAGGTTACACAATAAAGAAGCTAGAATGTAAGATTAAGCTAGGCGTAAAAATACTTAAGGCTATATAGACAAAGAGTCATTCGATTCAGCGATGGCGATGTCAAAATGCCAATTGATCACGTGAGATTTCGATAGCGCTTGACACACAGAACAAAAAAAACGCCTACTCTCTGTTCTGTGGCTTGACAAGCCGTAATATATTTTTGACGTTTTTGAAATTAATATAACGAGTCATGACGTTTTTGTTGATGAGCCTCTGAAAACAAGGCCATTTGCCTATGATAATAATGTGACCAAATCATGATAAAATCATTTTTGCGACTGCCTACGTGACCTACGTCATTGTTATGTTCGCGTGCTTTTCCAAACCGGTAGCTCTTTCATAGTTCACAATAGATAAGTGTGGTATAGTTACAGTGCTAAAATATCAATTTACTCGGCACTTATATAAGTTGTCCTATTTTGTGAGTAATCAAATCATTATTTTTAAACATATACTATCGAATTTTCAATTTTCCACAGATTTGATAGCTCAAATTGTCGAATTTAAATCTGAAATACTTCCGAGTTCAATTATTTCAAGGCTGTGATATGATGAGGTCATTTCCTAATAAAACTGCTATTCAATGTAGTTTTTCAAAAATTAGGGACAGAAATATGGCAAAATTATGTCTTTGGTACAACAAAGATTATCAAAAACGTTTGCGGTTGGGTTAGACTCTTACGTAAAGGATTAAGCTCTGATTTGTTAAACAAAGAGAAAAAAGAACGAAAGGATGTCTTTGACCTGCAGTAGGACAACTCTATGAACTTTGATTTCATCCATTATTTTCATTAGAATTCGATTGTGGTCCTATACCTAAACACGCAGACGAGTAACTCTCAATTTAAACATTCGTTCATGTTCGTGCTACGATTTTCTGGTATTTAGGCAGCGTTGTCTATAATTATATTTATTCAAGTATAAATATTTGTTCACGATTTTATTTTTCACTGTCATTGTCAACATTTGGATAAACATGTACCGTTTTATGATTTTGAACTTCATTTTTGGCACAGCTTTGGTAAGACGTTTTGGTACAATCAAAACAGTTATTTAGTATTTTTTCTTTGTCTACTAATAATTTACGTATTCTTTTTACTTTACAGGCTGAGCATATTGACAACAAACAATGTGGTAGACTTTTTTACCCTGTAAGTTCACACATTTCTAAGTTTATCTTGGACACCGCTGACAAAGTTGAAGTAAAACATCGAGAGGAATTTGGACTTTTAGTTAATATAAGTTTCAAATCGCCAACCCGTTTTGAGCAAGCGTGGTGATCGGTGATCGTACTTTCTATTAATCAGAAGAGTCCTTTGCCCAGTAGTGGTACCACAGAGTGGGACAGTTTCAGACTGGTTATTAAAAGGGGCCTTCCAGGTTCATCTATCGTCCACGGGAGCATGGTCAAAAGCTTTTATTTACATGCAGCGCAATGTTTGAAAAAGAGGCAAAGCGAAAAGAGAGATAGGGAAAAATAATTTTCGAAAATTGCATAAAGCCCGTGTTCCCGCCATAAGTGGCACAGGAGGACACTGTGGTGATTTAGTGGGTTGGAGTTGCGTGGAGAAATGCTCATGCATGCTCCCCGTGGTAGCGCAGTATGCATGAGCATTTCTCCACGCAAAAAAAGCACATTATGCGTGCCGCACAAGTTTGTGAAATAAATATTAGTCATTTAGAATCTCCATTACTCGTGCAAGGATTCTATAAGGATGTTTTCTCTATTTTTACAATTAATGAGTACATTATGAACGGCCAAAGTTCAGGTAAAATTTGTGCAAAACAGCAGGTTTTTGGCGGCTTATACTGAATTTGTTTCTGTAAATTTTTATTTTTTGCATTCATAGAAAACTAAATGTGCACTTTGCAAAAGATACCTATTAGTTAAAAAAAACAAAGATAGATGTGTTACGACGGCATAATCACGTACGAGTGTTTGTATGAAAAGTATGACGGTAACACCTACTGATAGAAAAGACACTTGGTCATTCTGCACCCGAATATTTAACAAATAAACGTATCGCCGCATTACACACTAAACTCAAGTCAAGTGAAGCGATTGGCTCTAAATTTACTCAATCAACCATAGCACCAAACAAGCGGTTGACAATGTATCACGTTAATTTTGTAAACATATTTTCAGAAGCATGGCCATAATCAATTGTTTATAGCCCCAAATCATTATCTACAAAATGCACTTCTAGAGAAGCTTTGATTTGATTTTGTCCAGCAGTGGACATTCAAGGCAAAAAAGAGATTCAGCATAATAATCTGTATAATAGTTTTTATATATGTATTGTAAAGAGTATAAATGTTATTTTGTTTCAGAACGCAATGCGTTGTTGCCAGAACAATTCTGACACGGTTTACAAAATCATCATTACAGATGACTTAAGTGAATGCTTTCAAGTATCCAAGGACCCTGTTTTAGTAAGGAAAAGCACTTTAACAAAATTATAAAACGACTATTTGGGACTAAAGACTACATTTTTGATATAGTGGTCGTAAGCGCCACTTCTGAGCTTGAGTTCCTGGGTTCAATTCGCGGGTTGGGCGAGGTTTTGTTGGGATTTTTCATCAGGTATATACAATAGCAGCCCGGAGTATGGATGTATGCCCGGTAGATGGCGCCCTTTTACATGCAATATAATCATACATGGGAATGTGATACGTGCACTTCTGCCAAATGATAGAGAACTACAGGCGTGATTATGTTATATAAAACCACAAAATTTTTCTTTTTGCTCACTTCTTTTTGTTTGTTTAATTTTTCAGTGTGAGCGTGAAATATGTATAGCTAAAAAGAAAGGCTTTGCTACGGATGATAACAAAATAGACAAGAAAAAGCTAGAAGAAATTATAGCCAAAGACTTTGCATTTGATGCTGAGTTACTGGCAGATGTGAAATCGAAATGCCTCAATGGACACTTCGAGAAATATGCACCTCCGGTTTTCTGCGAATTCATGAAGATGAGGCACTGTGTTTCAATGCAAATTCTTAATGTAAGTTTACATCATACAAAGGGTAGCAAATGCTGGATTGTTGTTGGTTTTATCTCATTACAGGCGAATTTCCTACAGTTGGGGATGGTCTTCTATGTTTTTCCATATTTTCCGTTTCTGCGTTCCGAAGGTGTTTACAACTTTGTCGATATCGTCAAACTAACACGCTTGCTGTCTTGCAGACGGTGCTGGTTCCTTTGGCCAATCTTGCCCATTGATTTTTCCAATTATGCGTTCTTTTTCGTCAATGATTCTCATTCGCCATATTACACCCGGCGCTTACCTTCAAAATTTAATTTAATTTATTCAATTCCACATTTTCGCCTTTCAAATTTTCATTGTCGAACAAGTAACTTCACTAATTTATTTTTTGATCGCAGCACTGTCTGGAATGGAGTGAAAACGCGGAATGCCAGGAAATGAAGGGATTAGTAACAGAATGTGTCAAATTTATTTTGTGAACGTTGTATCTAATGGAAAAGAGGCCATGAAAGGATAGGGGCGATGGAAATTACTGATTAAATTAAACTGGAGCACTTCAAAATTGTTTTATTTCCGACGTTTCTTGTCAAAAGTGGACAGGCGCAACGCAATAATAATTAATGTCGCAGCAATTGTTCTACAGATGGCGGCCTCTCTCTAGGTAAAGCGATGACCTGATCAAGGCTGTGGGCATACGCTGAATGCGAGACGCTCGGGACCGACTGAGGTGGCGACACATGGAGGCCTATGTCCAACAGTGGACGTCTTTCGGCAGAAATTATGATGATAAGATACTGCTTTGTCACATTGTCGCGCCGCACCTGTCTGTTTTCTAGTGTACTTAACTGACAGTTAAAACGAACAAAACAAATGAGCTATGGAATGGTACACAATGCATTTAAAATATGCAACGCCATGTGAAACATGGGCACAGTGGGTATGATTATTATGTGTACTACTTATTAACTTGTTATGCCCACGGCTCCACTCGCATTAACTGTTTACTGAAATCTTAGGCTTTATAGATAAAGGGATTTTCTATCAATGATTCAAAGTAAAAGTCCAATATATTTATTCAACCAGGCCAATAAGCGGCACTTTTGAACGTCAAATAAAATTTAAAATTAAAATGCACAAGAAAACCATACTCCATACTTACTCTTTTTAAAATAATAGGTGTTTTACAATATTTACATAAGTATATACATTAAAAAATCCATATATGTGAGGACGATGCACCCAGAATATATAGCACTACACACTTTAGTACGTACAGGGGGGTGACCATAAGCTCTTAGAGCGGTATCAATTTGAGATCGAGTAAGTGACACATGTATACACGTCAGATACATCTGTCTCTTATTCGATCTCAAAATGATACCACTCTAAGAGCTTATGGTCACCCCCCAGGTATAAGATTACGACGGTCCAAAAGCCTAAATGGGCTAAACAAGCGCTACAGTAATATCATGAGGTCAATCTCTTACATTTAGATTTTTCGGCAATTTTTACCGCTGCTAGAATGTCACTATAAATAATAAAAAGAATAAATGTACCTTCTTTCGTAGTTTTATTAAAACTAATTAAATTTATAATCGCTAATTTATTGTTTTGAGGTCTGGAGCAGGTAGCTAAATCTTATTTTAAGATGAAAACTAAATTTCTATAAAATATATAAGGTTACATAAGGCTGATAATAATGATACAAAACAGATTGTACTTGTGAATACACAGACAGAACAATTCACTATTTTCGATACAAATAAACTTGAACACTTATATTGCATCATTACTCAACAAAGTGTGTGACAATTTTCTGGCATTTAGATAATGCAGGAAATAAAAACACAACAGTTTTCGTATATATTCTAACGATTTTATCTTTCAGTATCAGTGCTTTGAGTTGTGTCACTTGGTTCAACATGAATCGACTTCTGTTTTTGAGCATTTTCATCGTTGTAGCTTTGGTAAGATGTTATAAATCACAGTCACATTAATATATTGATAAGGGTTTCTTACAATACATAATAAATGAAGATCATATTCATAATGCTCATCCATTCTTAAATGATCTTAAAAGTAAAATTATAAAATATTACAATTTATTTTATTTACAGGCCGATATAGACAAAAAAGAATGCGAAAAATTATTTGGTTCTGTAAGTACACACATAAAAAAATATCTATTTTTGTTTTATTTTTATTCGGCTCACATCAAACCGATTTTATATTTATATTGCACTGTTTTTCAGTCTCCAACTCATTGTTGCAAAAAAACTGCAGAGCTTCACGAGAAATTCTTGAAGTCTGAGGATATAAAGCAATGTTTTCAAGGCAGCATGGATCCTGCCACAGTAAGTAGATTGATTTCCGCAGAAGTACCTACTTATAACGTTGAGACTTGTAACATCCACCAGCAGTCAACATGCATTGGACCACAGCGTGGTAGCTTTTGGGGTAAAGGCAGCACCTAAAGGCTGACTATGCTTGTAATTTAGCGAGAATGCCGAACTTTTTACCAGCCAGTTAACCCCTCGGCTCGAAATATACCAAAGTTATGATTATTAGCTGGGGCGCATCATATAATACGGAAAGTTGGGGATGTCCAAAAAGCCTCTGAAAATAGGCTTGACTTAGTTTTGATAACATCGAACTTGATCAAGACGATTTTATTAATAAATTATATTTATGATGTTTTTCAGTGTGAGCACGACCTATGTGTAGCTAAAACGAGAGGTTACGCAACTGATGACGATAAATTGGACATGAAAAAGTTTGAAGATACTATGATTAAGGAATTTGGATCCGATGCAGGTCTGATGACAGATCTAAAATCAAAATGTTTTAAAGGAGATCTCGATAACTACGGACCATCAAAATTTTGTGACTTCATCAAAATGAGACATTGTATATCTGTGCAATTTTTGAAAGTAAGTACTAGTATAAGCTGTAGAAAGCTGTGAGTGCAGACCTTTCAATTTAATTCACTCTTCTTCTTCTTCCTGGCTCTATCCCACTTAGGTGAGGTCAGCTCTCCTAATTTACTGGCGCTAAGACAACCTGTCCTAGGTAGGTTATTCCTCCATTAGGAGAATTTCAATTTGATCGATTGGCCAATTCATTTGAAAAATACTTGTGTATTCTTGAGACGTCTAATTAACTGACCATTGTACTAAAAATTGCAAACTTGAAATGAATTCTGTTGGTCAGGCTACGTCATGTCCGACCAGCTGTGGGTCAAAATAGCCACTGTGTGATGGAGCCCTGTCATAGCCAGAAGGCGACCACTCCGTAGCAGATCCTGTAGAAGGTGGCGGAACGAGTTGGACAAAACAAATGACCAAAAGAAACATTACCCTTGAATAGAAAACGTTTCAAGTTCCATTGCCTAGCAGTGGGACTGTTTCAACTAGATTTATTATTATTTTTGTTTGATTGCAGAATTGTCGCGAATGGAACAGCAATGAAGCTTGCAACACATTTAAGGGACTGGTCCAAGAATGTGGAAAGACAATGCTCTAATGAAAATACGCTTTGAATGAACAGAGAGTGAAGAAAATTAAATTAAACCTTAAAATTTTTCATTATTTTTTAGATGTTTAATTTTTTTTTGTTTCATATATACATTAAATATGTTTAATATATGTTCTTGTATACGAATGTATAAGTGGTAATAACTTTAAATTATGGAACGTAATAAAAATACATTTTGTTGAACCTTTTGTCACTAATTGACCTGTTAATTAAAATTTAGTGCTATACACACTGTTACATCAAATTTTATTTTTCACAGCTATATGATTTAGTCCCCAGTTTTAAACGACTCACGTACCTACAGTATTACATGTTTACTAGAATAAGAAGACGAAAGAAAGAAACATAGTTTATTTTCACAAGGCATGACGTATACCAATACAACATATCTTTGAAAAAACTTAAGAAAAACTTTAAAAATTATAGGAAAAGTAAGCATCACATACGCATCAAGTGGCTGGGGCCAACTGGATGACCTACAACACAACCCAAGCATCGTATCAGTTACTATTACAATGGTATTGCCGTATCAACCTTATTCATATGAGCACCAATTACGCTCACAATACTTGGTTTAACTGCATAATATGTATTTAAATGCAGACACCATGAAGTATGTATCCTTTCTCTAAATAAAATTAACAAGTTCTTTCATTCCATTCATAATAAATAACAAGCAAAATTAAAAAAAAAAAAACTTCGACATATTTTTACTGCATACTACATTATTTATCTAGTAGTAGACAGGCTTCGATCGACAATCTATTGAACACGTTCTTATGTTACGATAAGCTCGTATCTTACGATAGCAGCCTAATTCAAACAGTAAAACACAAATAACTTTTGAACGGCTTAATCGATTTTTATCAAACATAGCTAAGAACACTCTCAATAAAGTCAATATTAAAACAAAAAAATTAAATCAATAATGGTTTATGCAATCAGGAGCTATGATGCTACAGACAGATACACAAGTACACATTTATACACAAACACACAGGTACACACATCAAAATCTAAATCAAAAAAGTTTATTTCGTTATTACACGTTATAAAATGTTATACATTTGTTGGTGACCCCTTTTAAGCATATAGATGCCTGTACCAGAAGGCGCCGCGCTCTTTTATATCTTACGAGCGTAATAATAAGTTACAAAACAAAAGTGCAGTCATCTGCCTAGCCTATTTCCCAACTATATTGGGGTCGGTCGGTTCCAGTCTTACCGGATTCAGCTAAGTACCAGTGTTTAACATGGAGCGACTGCGTATCTGACCTCCACAACCCAATAACTGGGTAAAACGGTACCCCTTGGCAAGACTGGTGTCAGATCTCAAGCTTCTGACTACCCGTAACAACTGTCAAAGATCTTTAAATGACAGCCGGTACCAACGGCTTAACGTGCTTTCCGAGGCACGCGAGGAAACTCGGTATGTTAAAATGGTCACCCATGCATTGACCGACCTCGTCAAGCGTTGCTTAACCTTGATGATCGACCCGTGCGGCTGTTATTATTTAGCCACGAGCTCCTCACAAAACAAAAGTGCAGTGAAAATGAATAATTAATAGTCTATTTTTAGTTGTATCATGAGTCTGTTGGTGTGTGTGTATGTGTGTAAGTGCATGCGTTCGTGCGAGCGTGTGTGTATGGGTGTGTGTGTACATGGTTTTTTATGAGAAAGTGATGTATAAATAGAAACAGTTAAAAAAACCTTATATTTAATAGAAGATTCTCTATTTCATCGTAGGATAACTTGTTTATCCACTTATACAGCAAAGATTCTTTAAACGGTTTAATATGTATATCTATTACTTTATTTATTTTATTATATAAGTAACACGAGCGTCTGTCATACTGAATATTTGCAAATTCTGTTTTTACAAAAGGGTTTCAAGCAACATTGTGTTTCCTCCTTCTAGCTAATATATTGGGATCTAATGGCAAGGTTTTATGTTTTTTTTTAATAAAACGTGTAAAATATATAAAATTTTCAGAATGATAATAAGTTACTAATTTGGTATAGCTCATAAGTAGGAATGGTCCTTTATATGAAGTTCTTTTACTTTTACTTTTATTAATATTCGTTGCGCTCTTTCAACATCAAGAAATAGTACATTGTGATACAAGGGTGGAAAGTAGGTTATTGCAAACGAGCTGCCATTAACAAGCCCGAGCCGAAGGCGAGGGTTTTTAATACAGACGTTTTTCAATACAGTTGTGAGAAACAGTAAAAACAAATCAAAGAATTAGATTTGTTTATTCACAAGAAATAAAATTTTCAATATGGCGCGGACATATTTTTTTACAAAGAAAACAGCCTATACAGCCTATTCAATTTTTGACAAACGTTGATGTGAAAATAATTAACTTAAAACTGGTGATTAAATATATTAAAAAACTATTTAAAAAAAAATGAGATTTCAATGCTAAAACCTACGCAAACATTATTTTTTCCTCGTATAAAATCATATCCCATTTTATTCTATGTTTGAAAACTCCTTGCTACTAAACTTTTTTAAATTGACTTATAAATTTAAAACTAAACTGCAAACATAATGATCGAGCTCGTAAACAAAAGTCACGACCGCTTAACAGAAAATTGCCTATGCGTAAGATTTAACTTTCGAATCATAATTATAGTCTCTGAAAGTACGCTATGTTTAACAACTGTATTGAAAAGGTGTTTTACGCGTGCCTCCCCAAATAGAAATACAATATATTATTACGGATTGAACTAGCGAGATATTATACACATCATTTAGAAGATTTTTTGATATGCCACTCCTTGGGAATATGTGTCGTAATGTTGTAAAAATTCAAATAAATTTTCGTATTCTCGCAGTAATTTGTCCGATTTGAGGATACCGGGACAGGCTTTGGTCTAACATTATCCCTAGATTCTTTACTGATGGTTGGACAATTACAGTTGTAATCAACCATACTCCTACACTCATGTATTATAATGTTGAAATCATGTTCTGGTTGGATTTTTTTATGGATTGTGAAGCAGATTTAATTAGTTTTGCTCGTGTTTAACGTAAGGAAAATAGTTTTAGCCATTAACGTATTGTACCAAACCTTCTCTGTGTTAGTTTTAGTTTCAGCCCAGGTTGGGCCAGTGAAGACGATTGCATTGTCGTCGGCATAGGCAAAAAATTTTACAATTTACTTTATTGATTTCTATACCCAGAAGAACAAAATATTTAGAGAGACTAGGTAATAAACGTAGGTATAGATTTAGGCCATTCTGGGTTACGGTTTGTTGGATGTCACTTGCAAGTTGATTACCAATATTTGCGAAATATTGATTAATGAAGTTTTCTGATACCGTAGATGATGCTTTTAGATTAGTTGATTAAAAATTAGTTCTAGTAGATTTATTTGTTAATGTGATGTTTTTTTTTATTTTTCTAGAGAAGATTGATATTGTTCAACGATTTATTAAGAAGTTTTCTTTCGTGTTTTTTATAAGATTGTTGCAATGGTTTCTGTAAAGAGCATATTATTATGTAAGTTTTTTAATTTCATTATGGGGGTCATACATCAAACTTATTACACCCCTCTTTTTCCGTCGGGAGTTACAAAAGGTTGTCTGGTTATCGCTGTCAGACATAAGAATGCCATTGTACTCAAATTGTAGAATAAAATTTTATTTTATGTAAAAGATTTGTGTAACAATTTTGGTGTGCAATAAAATAAATTCATTATTTTTTCTAGAGAATTATTTCAGATAGTCATCTAGTCATCTTAATCAGCAGCCTTTTAATGGTCCTACCGCTGCACTGCTGACACATAGGCCTCCTCTCTGTGAGAAGGAATGGGCCGTTATCCACCACGCGGGCCCATTGTGAGTTGGTGGATGTCACATGTCTTCCAATTTTAGAGCAGTGTTTTGAGAGCAGTGGTGATGAAATAATTTACACAAAGTAAAGCGCCTGCCTAGGCTCGAACCCACGACCTACAACTTGTTAGTCGCGGCCGATACCACTGGTCCACCACTGTTCTTTTGAGAGCTGTACATAAGCAGTAGAAAATTTGCAATTGCTTTACCTTACCTTTATTAAAAGTCACAAACAAATAGACTAGAGGCACTAAATAAGAAGTGATAATCTAACAATGAAAGAGTCGAGATAGCGATTGGAAAAAACTCTAAAACTTATGGGAACCAAAAACGCTTTCGAAATTTTACGTGATCAATCCCTTACATATTCTATAGCGTGGGCATTATCAAAGGAAAAATAAATAATCATCCAGACCGAATTTCAACCACGACGACCAATTTCAGTAGAGACTACGCGTCGGCTCGGGAGATATTATATATCCACAAGCGGAAACACAGTTGCCATCTCGGTTCCTTTATGGACGGTGATCCGCAATACCAGCGAGAAATTAGGCGTACGACCAACCGATTGATGCTTTCCGAGGCACGGGGGTGTCACACCGTCAATTGCCAAAGTCAGTATCACTTTTTGCCTGCCATCGAACCCTCACGCTCGGCAGTCGCACATGCTGAATTATCAAAAAAAACTGTTTTTTTTTTATAATTCGTGGTGCAATTCGCTATGCCTGCAGAATTACATAACCGTGGTAGGGGAATCCCGAAAACCCTTTTTACACAATAATGAATCAGTGACGCAATGCATGAGTATTATCCATTAAAAACGTGCAATGCTACGTTCGTTAGATCGTATCAGTGCGTGGCGGTCGATATTATTATCTCCTGTTCTTCTGAAAAACACAAGCTGGAGTCATATAGACGACACTCGTTATACAATGTGGACAAGCCAAGGGGCAGATTGAAGAGTCGGAAAAGCTTTCTGAGGTTAACCGAACCAATTGATGACAGCAGTTCTGGTGGGGCAAAGAAGAGACTGTGGCTCCTCAAACATCCTCCTCCGACTGACTATGTTGAGCCTTCAGAAAAGCTGCCTGCAGGCCACCAAGTTCCATGGCCCACCTGTAAATCTTTAAACCGACTCCGAAGCCAAGTGGGTCGCTGCAGGCACAACTTAGTTAGATGGGGTACTCCAATGAACCGCAGTGCGATTGTGGAGTCGCGTCCCAAACAATGCCTCACCTCCTATCGTGCTCTGTGTGCAACAACACCTGCACCCTGAAGGACCTTTGTGAGGCAAATGAAAACGCTATTGCCGTGGCTGAATTCTGGTCAAAATGTATATAATTGAGGAATCATCGATACGACGAAGAAGAAGAATATAATATAAGAAGAATATATATAATACATACTCGCGGCTTCGCTCATGTGGTGATAATTATTAGATAATTATTTAATGCTTAAAAAAAATATATTGATCTAATCTTTTTCTTATTTTTTTAATTAACAATTATTCGAAGAATTTTTAATTTTCTTAATAACGTTAGGAAACCAAGGTGAATGGATCCGGCGCACACAGTTGACTAAAAATAAAATATTGCAACAATGTCGTCCGTCCATGTATCACATTTATAGTATGTTATGGACCAAGTGATTATTACGGCATTATTCATATTGCCCAGACAATTTGAAAAATGCCCAATATGAATAGGCAATATGCTAAAAACTATTGAAATAATAAAATTGACCGGGCTTTCTGATTAATGTCCATCACTTATTGGATCAATATAAAATAGGTAAGTGCGTTTACTATTTAGTAACAAAGTCCGCTGCGCGGGGCTCATATTTCTGTCTGCAGGGTCTAACGTAACCTAACATGAAGGAGATAACGAGAGCTGAGTTCGCTCGCTCTTTCACCAATTCATAAACTATAATTATCTAATTTCCCAACCGTTACGTAGCAATATTCATAATGACCAGACAATGTCATAAATATAGAAGTTTAAATCAGTATTCATTACTTTGCCCGATTTGACTTGACTTGAATCATACTGCCCGGGCATTATACATATTGCACTGATTAATCATGTTTGGTGACTAAAATACAGCACTTAAATATTATTTAACCAATTATAGGTCCTATGATTGGAAGTATAACGACCGAAACTGTCTGCGGAGTTTTGTTATCGTTAAATACATAACTTACAAAAAACACTAAATACACGAAGGATTGGGTAGAGGTGCTCCGTGCACCCTCATTTCACTATAATATGTATGTTATTCAATTTCTTCACTTTGTTTTCAAATTAGCCAACCAGCTCTTTGCCGATTCCAGAAATGGAATCGTATTTGTTTCACAATAACACAATAAGTTATGAAACATTTGTAGAGGTTTTAACAAAACCACTTTTCAGAAAAACCTCTACAATACCTACATAATTATTATATGTAAACTGACTCAATTCAAAGCCATTGTTCATCATCGCTAATCGTCAGTGGTCTGACAACCACCTAATTTGCATGTGAGGTGCCAATCAAAACCACGCCATTGATTGTTATAAAACGTGGATGCATTTCAAATCTAAAATAAAATAACCTCTACTAGGTGTATGATTCGGATTTGCTTGAGTCTTATTTATATGAATACTACCTAGATTTAAATTCAACTATTTTTATCACCATTCAAAAAAATCTTTATGTATTCATTCATCACATTAGGGTTCGCATAATTAAAAAAAATATAGGGAGCAGATGTTTCGGTTTATAGAGTTATTATTTGGAACTTTTATTAATAACTAAAGCCTAGAAAAATGTTGTAGGTATTGTGACAAAAAAAAAAGCAGTATTTCGAAAAATCTGTAAACACCCACCGATGCGAATTGCGAACCTACTTCACGTGTCTGAATTACATTGTAAAGTCTTCTTATCATGTCCGTTCCTGGTAAATCATACCGCCTCTGTAAAAAAGTAAATCCAAGACGTTATTTAGTTGGCAAGCACGATAAATACTCATCAATCACTATACGACAAGGTCTTTGCCCTTAAATTGGATAATTTTTTTTTTTCATATAAAATGCTTTTTATGACTCAATAACATAAACTCTTTGTTCTCATAAACAAACAGACGGAACAATTCAATTTTTTTAACACACAAACGTGACAATAATTGTTGTTATTCTTCAATAGAGTGCTACAATTTTCTGGTAGTTAGGCAGCAGGTAATAAATGTTAGATGTAGCCAAGTATAAATATATGCTCATGATTATGTTTTTCAGTGTCAGTATTAAGCATTTGGTTCAACATGTATCGTCTTGTGATTTTGAGTGTCGTCGCCGTATCAGCTTTGGTAAGATTGTTTTTTTTGGTAGTATGGTTTCTATTTCTAAGTCTATTTACATTATCTGACCTAATTTAACTTTTACATAGGGGTCGACATTATTGTGTTCTTTTAATGTAAAACCAAGTTGGTTAATTTGTTTGTTTGTATCCTTATTATTTGGGTACCTACTGAATAAAATATCCGACTTTGTTTTATCTCACTACTTTTTTCGGTAGAAGAACTGCGCCTCGAGACTTGTGGTTTTTACATGTTATGTTTTTGATAGGCTCTCATTTATTTATGTACGTAGTCCTCCTTTGTTTCTTTTGGGGTACTATTTATGGAGCGTCAGGTACGGACTATATCACGTCCGTGTGCCACACACATGTACTATAGGGGTCAAAAGTGCAGTCACACTCTACCAAAACAGAAAAGGCATTTTTTTGTAGGCAGCAGAATTTTAACTTTTCGCGTTTAGTAGGAATAATCTATACTTTAATTTCTATACAAAATATTAAACCAGTTTTGGATAATTTAACTTTTTCTACAAAAACTAGCCATTTGAGTTTTGGGAGAGTATGACTGCACTTTTGACCCTTGACTGTACCTACATAGGTACCTTTTCCCTATTTGTACTGTAAATGTAGGTAGCGCAGGTGATGAATAGTTTTACGAACAGTTTGTTTAGGAAATTCAAATTCAAATACTAACCTAAATTTTGTCTGCTATAAGATCGTTAAGATCACAATCTCATCGCTTGTCTTCGACATACTGTGCCGACTCATAAGTATGGTTTAGGTATTAGGTATATTAAAGGAAACATCGTCTGTGACTTACTGTAACTACCTTTATTCACTGTTTACCCACTAACTTAGATATAAAGTGTAGGTGATTGAAAATTGTATGAACTGTAAAAGTAACTTTGTAATCCTATATATTAAATGACTATTTATATAGCATTACAAAGTTACTAATGCACATTAAAATTCCTTTATCGTTAGTCACAGGTGAAAAAGCAGTTATTATTATAATATATATAGATCCCCTCTCACAGAGAGGAGGCCTGTGTCCCAGCAGTGGGAACATTAGTAAGCTGATGATGTGATGTGTGTGATGTGATTATAGATCACTGCAACATACCCGCAGGGCGTACAATATTTAATAGTCATTTAAGATCTATTCTATCATTGTTCATGTTAAAGTACATTATCTTTTGTTAATATTATTATACATTTCAAAGAAAAAGAAAAAATACCATTAATTAACATTATTACTTATGTCAAAAAATATATTATCATTATTTATTATGTCAAAACGTCATGTCAAGAATACAATATTTTCTATTATATTTTTGATTTTATTAATATGTCAAAACTCATGTCAAAATTACATTATAATTCATTCATGTTACACTCTTGTCAACAATACATTGTAATTCATTATATATTGTCGTTTGGTAATCTGTTATATATTTTTATCCCTATCCCAAATATACTCGTCTTGAATTTATCTTTTCTACATCTAATAACACTCAACATATCTTTATGTCGTGCACTTCTTAATGTTTTATTATTACTAATATCGCGTTTTATCATCACTGCAGCCACGTAAATATACATTGAAGGGAGGGATAAAATGTTTAATCTAGTAAACTAGTACAGTAGATCTACACGTATCAGTTTGTGTAAGTCCACATATTCTCCTAATGCATTTTTTTGGGCTTTAAACGCATATTCTCTGTTGGGATAATTACCCCAAAAAAGAACACCATATTTGAGTGTAGAACCGACATACGCATGGTAAGCGCTTAGTAATGCACTTTCGTGTACAAAGCACTTAGCATTTTTTGCAGATATGATCGATTTGCATTTTCTAGTTGAGCCCAGAGTCAATGTGAAAGCCTAGAAATTTTGTGTAATGCAGCTTGTATATCTAGGAAACGGGACATAAATTGCGAGATGTTTTAGTTTTCCCTTGCTTTATAGGCTGAACACTAGTTTAGTTCAACATTTTAAGCTTGTGAGTCTACTAGAAGTACCTTAGAATTTTGATCGGTAATTCAGTGAGTTAGAGACGAAATTAAGGAACGTTGACTTGCAATAATTCCAAAACGAAAAGTTCAAATTAAATGTAATTTGAGATTATGCCTATTTATATTATGTTCTCTTAGTCACTGAAAATTTAAGCTCCTAGCTATAAAGATCTCTCTTCGTTGTGGGTAACCACAACTTGATGGCTTCGAGAAAAGTATGGTACGGCTGTGCCTTTGTATGCTTGAAATGTTGCGGGCTCTACCGTGCCCCCAGATAATCCTTCGAACATTTTCATTCCATTTTAATTAAGTTCAAACCCGATGGGGTTTACGGAACTTAATTACAGGACAAACTTTAATCTCATAACGTGCTAGCTGTTTCATACTAGTCCATAAAAACTTACGAAAATTACTTCCTGAATTGTTTTTGTAATTGCCTGCTATGTGTTAATACTGATTTTATTTTACAGGCTGCGGACATGGATAAGAGAGATTGTGTACGAATGTTTCATCCTGTAAGTAAACACCTACGTATATGGTAAATAATCTTAGATGAATACCATCATCAAAATCAATCAGCCTGCATAACAGCAGTCCACTGCTGTAAATAATCCTTTCCAATCACACGCCATTGGTAATTGTAGTCTCCAATCGGTCATCGGTTCTACGGCTAATATGACCGATCCATTGCCACAGTTTGCTGATTCTGTGAGCTATGTCCACTTTTGTATTCTGCAGAAAAAGCTTCTCCAAGTATTATTTCAATATACGTTTTCAGTATACGGTCCAATTTGTAGTTTTTATTTTGTTGATATTAGAACCATTTTTCGTAATTCAAGTCATGAGGAACAGCAGCTACTGAAATGTTGGTTTGGCATCCGTGGTCTACCACACAGGAACCGTGCGTTTGCCAGGATTTGGGCGCACGGTGGGCGCATTGGTTGAGCGATTGAGTGCTGCGCTGCGTGTCGCGGGTTCGATTCCCGCACGGAACAAATATTTGTATGACCTACAGATAGTTGTTCCGGCTCTAAGTGTTTGTGTATGTGAGTTTATATGTTTGTAAACGCACCCAAGATACAGGCAGAAATTCCTAGTGTGGAGCAACGTTGTTTAAAAAAAATTGGGATAAATAGAATCCTATGGCACTCAACAATAATGTTGCTTTCTGTCAGTGAAAGAAGTAACCTAATAAGTCATTCCAGAGATTTTACAAACAAACTATTGATATTCATCATCATCATCATCATTTCAACCGAAAGACGTCCACTGCTGGACATAGGCCTCCCGCAGCAAGCGTCGCCAAACAGATCGCTCCTGTGCAACAAACTATAATAACTCTTTATAATATTAGCGCGGATTGTAGCGGCACCTACACCGCCACTTACGAACAAATCACATGACGTTACACAAATCCTGCATCGCGCAAACATCGGCGCGATTTGAACACATACAAAAGTCCGACAATTACCGTCGGGCAGTTGCTCGGTCCAGACACAACACCCGTCTGGTCGAAGGATCCTCCCATTTCAATGGAGGTTTGCGGAATTTTACACCCTGTTCTGCATACCCTCAAAGATGAATATAAAGTGTTCTGTTTTTTTTCAGCATACCATACATTGTTGCAAGAAAAGCGCTGAAATAAAGGAAAAGGTTTTGACTGAGGACATGAAGGAATGCTTTCAATTACCCAAGGACCCAGTTTCAGTAAGTACCACTGCTAAAAAGGTTTAACGTAAGAAACCTTTTGGAATGAAGTTCCTTATCGCGCGTTGCGAAAGGGGGCTAGACGGAAAAAATCTAACGAAAAGTTGTAACGACACTTTTTGCTATAGTTGTAAGCCGTGCGGCGTGCGCGTGTTTCGTGCGTGTTCTAACCTATACGCTGTTGTGATTACGAAGTCGAGAGAGTATATACACATATATATATATATATGTATGTATGAGTGTATATATGTATATATATACATACATATATATATATGCTAAAGGAACTTCGTTCCATCCGGGTGTCCCTTGACACCTCTCAAGTTTTTTTTTTTTCGAAACATTAAATCTTAGCAGGTGGATGGATTTTATTTGCCAAAAATTTTCTTTCTCTCGATATTTTTTTTACTGACTCGTTGGTCTAGTGTTCACAAGCGCTACTGCTGAGCAGCAGGTCCTTGGTTCGATTCCCGGGCCGTGCAAAGTGTTATTGGGTTTTTCCATCTGGAATTTCTCAGTAGCATCCCGGAGTCTGAATTAATGGCAACAGGCTTGCCCCCTATTACATGGGACTTAATCATGGTCACGGGGTACCAGCGCTAAATCGATTAAAAAAGAAAATTTGGTACAAATAAATGTCACTAGATGTCGCGATATGCATACATTTGTTATTGAATTGAGTGTAAAATTAACATTTTTCTGGAATTGGACATAAAATCGTATGTTTTTGTTTTATCAACTCTCCTAAGCACAACATTGTAGAATATTGGGCTCTTAGTTCACATTTCAAATATTATTTGAACGGATCTTGTGGAATCATCTTAATTCACATTTCAAATATTATTTGAACGGATCTTGTGGAATCATCTTAATTCACATTTCAAATATTATTTGAACGGATCTTGTGAGATTGATTCCAATAGATGGCACGGTTTTAAATATCTGATGCATGCCACTCGATTTTCCAATTTGTATTGTAATACATTTTGGCACAATGAAACGGTAAAAACGTGGAAAAATATATAAAACAAATCGTCACTGTACTTAAAGAAGAAATAGTTACGAACCGAGAAAACCCTTTTACTTGCAATTGGCTGCTAACACCATCTATAGCCGTGGAACGGAACCGAACGCGATCGAAGTATTTATAATAATTAACAGCCTAATCAGACGAAAAAGGACTAGTTACGTCGGCACGGTTCCTATGTATGGGATGAGGCATCTGTATGCTAGTATTATATTGTCTGTGACATAACTAAGCGAATTGTGGGTGTACTAATAGGTTTACCTCTGCTAAACACTTTGGGGAATACTGGCTTGATGGTATGCTTTGTTATTTATTTGTTTTGTGTTTTCTAGTGCGAGCACGAAGTATGTATAGCTAAAAAGAGGGGCTTCGCAACTGATGACGGTAAACTAGACAAGACAAAATTAAAGGAAGTTCTGTCCAAGGATATGGATGACAAAGACCTAATAGCAGATATAGAAAAGTATTGCATCGATGGAGACCTCGAGAATTATGGACCTCCAGAGTTCTGTGACTTCATGAAAATGAGGCATTGTACCTCCATGCAAATGTTGAACGTGAGTAAAAATCTTACAAAAAACAAACAAAGCCTAAACTCACCTTTACACAATGACTATGTGTAAAGGTGGGTTTAGACCAAACGAACACAGAATTGGAGTCATATTTTATCATTGTAAAATTACAAGGATGAAAAGCTTCGCCAAGGTGGAACGATGATCCAGTGCGGGTTGCGGAAAGAACAACACCAATCGACACGGCGTTCCTTCCCAGCCATGGACGTTTTTAGCTTAAAATTATGATAATTAAGTACCTACTACTTGACGTCACTAATTATATGTTTTTTATTGCAGCATTGTACCGAATGGAACGACTTCCATGACTGCAGTCAACTTAAAGGAGCAATCGGAGATTGTGTAAAATTATTTGCGTGAAATAAATCATTTTTTATTGGAGAAGAGGCCGTGAAAAACAGGGCGTGTAGAATATTTTTGATTGAATAAAATAAAATTGGTGCAATAAAATTGAAGTTTTATTCTGGACAGTTGCTGTAACATATTTCAATTAACTACGAGGTCATAAGTCACACCAAATTCATGTGTATTGAAAACTGTACACAAGCATAAAAAATGGGAACAAGACGTAAGAGCTGGTTATGGTTTTGTAAAACATTCTATCAAAGGATACGTCCACTACACTTCACCACACACCCTAATAACTACAGCACGTTGTCTGACGTACGAATGGCATTTATCGTTTATTTAATCAAAGGATCGGTACATATCCAAATCGAATACGTCTAAAAAGTCCATTTCAATTTCGAATCAACCAACCAAAACCTCAAATTATCAAGATTCTGTACTTAACTACACAAAATAGCTAACAGTAACGTTAATTTGAAGGGAAGAAGTGTACAATTGAGGTAACAACACACGTCATGCGAAAACTTTCCGCCGTTGTGACCGGATCGCCTCAAACGAGGCAAGTTCGTAGCAACGGTACATTTACCATACTACTTCTGCAGTTTTAGGGTGAGGTGCTACTGAAACAAGTATTTGAAACTTACAATGTTAAGTTTATTATCTCGGTTTTGGTGTGGAAAATAAAGACTAGGTTAGAAGCTAAGATGCTGGTGTGGCTACGTCATTTATTCCTAATTAAGTATCGAATACTCGTATTATATTTATATTTAAAACTGCGCATTGCCGGCCACATGTGCAAATCACATAGAGACGTGGGCATTGTGGATTAAGTTACGGTCTGACAGCCACCCTAGTAAACTATTATATATTTATTATTTACTTATTAAAGTACAAGTTTACACAATCTTAACTTATGTCTGTGGGAACGGAACAAAGAGTATTAAAAATAAAGTTTATTATTGCGGACACTTAATTTTCACTTAATTAAATTTATCTTGATAAAAGAGTACCCTAAAGAAAGGCCCTAAAGAATTATTTCGCCAAAATAATTCTTAATTCTAGGTACATCAAATTTACCTGCCGATACCATCCTCGTTGTGTGGTTATGGGTAACTAGCGAGTGACGCTCCCAGCTGACATGACTGTTAACCAGAAGTAGGTATTTATGTTTTAAGCTGATAGCGAGAATTTTACAAATTTTAAATAACTTATTATAATCATCTTTACATTTGTTTTTAGTTTTCTTACTTACTAATAGTTTAAAAAATCTGATTTGTTGTGCTTCTAATTTTTCTTTCAGGATACTTTTGAATGAATCAGTCTATTCAATTTAAAGGATAAAACAATACCGAACCTTTTAAAGAAACTCACAAATTGCCTTTTTAATTTCCAAGCTGTCAAAATAAAAGTAATATTCCAACGAAATTCTAAAAAGACTTCAAATATCCGATTTCTAAGACGACCCATTTCATAAAAATTAAGAAATTGTACAAAAACTGCAATAAAAATGATCTCGCAGCAGTGGAGACGTGAGAACGGAATATCGTGATAAATATTAGAAATCGCAGCGGTCCAGGGGCGAGGTACAAGGCACGCTTAGGTCAGATAGTTGAAGAATGAAATGGACAAGGACGAGGCAGTTGGCTTGAGGCCACGTTAGAAGACGTACTTTTCGAGGCACTAGAGTGTTAGGGTGACATAGAGGAAATAGCTTTGGAACCAAGAGTCGAGAGTCGTGTCGTTGGAACTATCGTAAAAACGAGTGCTTATCATTAAGTTAATTATAATTTAGTCTAATCCCGTATCAATATTGCGTGAGTGAGTGCTAGTGTGACTAGGTAAGTCTTTGACTTACTTGACTTAATTTCCTTGAGCTTTACGTTTCACCTCGCTCCAAGTCATACCGATGCTCTTTGCTTCCGACAACACGGTGCGACGCCAGGTTTGACAGGGACGTCCACGCTTTCACGGCGCTAGATTGGAATCCCCAAGGCAAAACCTTGGGGATTCCAATCCAGCGCCTGCTTCGGTATATGATCAGAATACCTTCGCAACGTGTGGCCAATCCAACTCCATTTGCGACACTTGATCTGGCGGTCGATCAAGCTCTCGTGGCTTTGCTCCAACAGCTCCACGTTGGTGATGGTCTTAGGCCAGTAAATGTCGAGTATGCGACGAAGACAGCGGTTGACGAAAACTTGGATTTGGCGTGAGATGTCTTTTGTGACCTTCCACGTTTCGCACCCGTAAAGAAACACGGATTTGCCATTTGACCCGAAGATTTTAATCCGCCGGGTCAGTTTCCGCGATTGCCAAACAGGTCTCACCTGCGCGAAGATAGCTCGTACTTTGGCGATTTTTGAACCGATGTCCTCTTCACTACCTCCAGTTTCCGACACGACGCTCCCGAGGTAAGTAAACTTGTGGACGCGTTCTACTGCCTGTGTGCCAATCAGCAACGGTGAAGTATTCTTCACACCAGATCTCATCTCTTGGGTCTTCTGGGTTTTAATTTTTAGTCCCGTTTCTGCCTGGGTAAGTCTTTAATCATTTATATTTCATAGGTAGAGACAATACACTATAACGTACTATTTTATTCCAGCTGGACGTGACCTTGTATTTATCTCCTAAGCAGGAGCTTTTTTTTTTTGAGTGGGAAATGAACCAATGACTTCTCCCGCTCTGGGTGAAGCGGGAGGGCATGTCAGACTTTTACTGACTAAAACCCACCCGTGTTCCTTCAGTTGCTTGTGCCAGGGCCGCGGTAACTCTCTTTCAAGTTTATCCGCGACCCAGACAGGCATCGGCCCTATCGGACCCCGTCACTTTTGCTTACATCTCTTTGAGGCGCGCGTTGAACACTACGCGCGCCGTAAACTCGGGCTTGGTCCTTTTCGGACGGCGAGCTACCCATTACTCTCCGTCCGCAACCCCGCGCCTACGGTGGCCGGGAATCGGCTAGCGACTTCCGACGCCCGGTGCGCCTGCGGTGCGCTCACGCGTTCCGCCTCCTCCTTTGCGAGCATTACTGCTTCGCAGAAGGAGGAGACAGCTTCCCATGCCCTCTCGCTCCGTACCATGGCTTGGACCAGGGCCGGACGCGAGAGGTCGCCACCGCCGATCGCCCCCATGAGGACACGGCGGTGCTCCGCCCAAGCAGGGCATATCTCCACCGTATGCTCCACCGTGTCCTCCAGGCGGTCCACACAATGGTGACACCCAGGCGTTTCCTCCCGCCTTATCCTGAACAGGAACGTCCCGAAACAGCCGTGTCCGGTAAGGACCTGTGTCAGGCGGAAGGTGAGGACGCCGTGACGCCTCTCAAGCCACTCCTCAAAGAGGGGCCTTACCGCCGCAATTGTGGCGTGCCCAGCGCTGGGTTGCGACAATCGGCCCCCTCAATGTCGCCATGAGATCCTGCCAGAGCTCTGTCCGCCGAGCCGCGATTTGTCGCGGCAACGACCCATATTTGCGGGAGGACTTTTGCTTTCAGATCCCATGGCGGCAATCCGGCAAGGAGACTCGCCGCCTCACCGGAGACCGTGCGGTATCCCTGGACCAGCCGGATGGCCATGATCCTTTGGGACGCGTTTAACCGGCAGGCTGGTCGCCGCCTCAGGGAACGCTCCCATACCGGTGCCCCGTAAAGGGCCATGGACCGCACGAACCCCGCAGCAGCCGCTTGAGGGCAGCCCCCGCCCGCTCCAGGCTGGGAGCCAAACGTCGGAAATGCTCCACGAAATTCCAACGGCTGTTGAGGACGAGTCCCAGGTACTTCATCGTCGACTCGACGCCGATGTGAACCCCTCCTATCGTTATTTGGGATCCCGGCGGTGGCACGTTCCGAGGACCGTGAAAACAGGACTTGTGCAGGGCCACCTCGAGTCCCAATTGCCGGATCCTCTTGACGATTGTCGCAACCCCGCGTGTTGCTATTTCAACCGTCGCCTGGTGCGACCTCTCTTGTGCCAGGACAAACCACGCTGAAGCAACTAGGGAGGTCGGCGCGCAGCACCCAGTCGTACCCGATGTCCCATAGATGCGGCCCCACGACCGATCCCTGCGGGACACCGCACGACATCCCTCGCCGGTTCCACTCCCCCTGGTGACCGGAGTAGATGACGGCCCTGTCCGTCTGATTCCTAATCCACACCTAGAGGCAGATATTTATCACTATCTATCAGGTTTAGGGACACGGTAAAGCCTTTTGTCACACATTACATGCCCTAATCCATTATTTGTACACTAAAAAATTACTCATTTGATTAAGGATCATTATTGATCTTTAACTGACATTAAATACATGAAAGGCGGAACCGTAATTTTTCACTATTTGTATAAAACTAGCTGTTACCCGCGGCTTCACTCCCATGGACCACCCTACAGGTCCCGGTTTCGGGCTAAAAAAATAGCCTATGACACTCAGGAATAATGTAGCTTTCTATTGGTGAAATAATTTTTTAAAATAGGTCCAGTAGTTTCGGAGCCTATTCGGTACAAACAAACAAAACAAAAATCTTTCCTCTTTATAATATTAGCATAGATAGGCTAGATAGCCACCATTGATTGGGAAGGAAGGACGAACAAGTGCTTATTGATGAATACTGTTCCCCTTTTTTATTTCAAATAGGCTCGCGCTTGACCACTATCTCACCTGATGGTAAGCGATGACGTGGTCGACGGTGAATCACGCTTGCCTAGAAGTAACCTATGCACTCTTGACTTAAAGACCCCTAAATTGTAGCTATCGGGAAACACAGACTCCGGCAGGCAATTCCACTCCTTAGCTGTACGCATAATAAAAGTATTCTCAAAACGTTTAGTACGTATGGGTGGGTGATCCATCATGTACCGATGGCGCATCGCCGTACGTCAGGTAGTCCGATGATAAAACGGGCTGGGGAAAATTAAATCATTCAATTCCATCGCACACTCCCCGAAATGTAACCGATAAAAAGCCGACAAGCTGGCAACTCGGCGATGTTCAAGGCTCTGAAGCCTCATCGCCGATGAGCCTTTTGGCTTGTTTTTCGATCTACTCTAGTGCATTAAGCTAGTATTTGGCAGATCCGTCCCAGAGATGAGAACAGTACTCCATGCACGATCGAACTTGCGCTTGATACAAGCTGAGCAGCTGTTTTGGCGTGAAGTACCTTCTCACCTTCGCCAGGCTTTTGGCAGCCAGCTGAGCCTTTGCCTCAATGTATGAGCCAAAATTGAGAGTCTATGACAACGTAACGCCAAGAAGCTCATGATGGTCAGATGTTCAGGCGCACAGGTTCTAAGAACAATTTTCCGTCAGGGCCACTAGCTTTGTTCACGTCGAAGCTGCTCAGCACACTACGGACGTCCTTTTGATGGATACGAATTTCCGACATACTCGTTTCGCAGCTATCAGGAGAAGGAGTGGGGCACGCGTCACCAGGATTCAGACGTGAAGATTTCGCAAAAAGAGAGGCAAATAAATTTGCCTTCTCCTCAGCGGAGTGAGCTAACGACCGGTCGGGTTTCAGCAGTGGTGGTAGTGTGGGACGGCAGAAGTTCGACTCGACCGATTTAGCCAGGGACCAAAACGCTTTACTACCTGCTGGGTAAGAAGCAAGTTTGGTCCCTATTCGGCCAATGTGGTAGCCCTTCGCAAAACCGACTTGCAGGACTTGTCAGCTCTGTTGAAGGCCTTCTTTTTCTGAGCCACGTCACCTTGCGCGATCGTGCGTCGACCCAAGCGAGGTAAACCTCATGTTTACGCGTCGGCGCGCTTACATTCGGCGCCAAACCATAGCCAGTCTACGCTAGACATTGATACGTCAGAGAAAGGAATCTAGAACTCCATTCCTTGACGCAAAACACCCGTCACGGCATCCGCGCAAGTCGATGGGTCAGTCGAAGATAAGCATGTAGGCCGCCAAGGATAGCATGCGAAGAAAGATCGCATACCAACCCAATCTGATGACTTGTACTGCCAAACCCGCCAGGTGCCTCTTGGGCTGGGATCGTGCGGAGAATACACGGACACAGACTTCGCCAGACAGTGGCCGGAACTAACCAAAGGTGAAGCTATGGGCACAAAGTATCTGTCTGGATCTGTTGTCAGCAGACGGTCCAAGCAATTCGCTGGTATTCGCAGCAGCTGGGTGAGGTTTAGCGCTAGCGAAAGCTTACGCATCTCCCGTCCAGCATAATCAGTGCACTGGTCACTACTCCTGGTGGTGGGCATTAAAGTCCCCCAGTAACACTAATTGATGAGAAGGGTACCGCTGTTGTGCCACATCAGCCGCCTCACTGAGGTACTCTGTGAGCCTGGTTATCTTCTGATATATATCCGCTGTGCGAACGGTAGACACAGGCGTAGATAATTGTATCCAGACCTGTGTCCACCAGAGCCCAGAGCGTTGTGAATCTGGAGTCCTCAAGGTTACGAGGACGCCGATAGCAAATGTCGTCATGGGCGTACATACATACGCCCACCCGTGATTTAAAATTGTGCTCGAGAGTGAATCCTGGGTAAGACAAGTCACTTCTGACGTATTTGCTATCTGCCTCGCCGCAAGGAAAAAGAGTGCTGGTTTCGCAGCCTCCAGGTGATAGTGGAATGCAGTGACTGGGTACAAAAAATATCATTTTTGTACCTAGGAAACATCACTGTTGGTTTGTCTAGACAAACACAGGACTAGTCCTATATACACAAAATTCGCCACAATTACCGACGGGTTTGCTCTACACGCATGAACAGATACTTACAACCTTTGTCGTAATACCTAGGTCGCTGCAAGTAGTTTAAATGATAAGTCCTTGATGTTGGTTTAAGTAAATACGCGAGAAATACTGTATCGAACATGAGTCTCTTACACTGTCTGAACCAACCCCTCGTCAGCTAATAATAGCACCCCACCCTTTGCGTTTATTAAGACTAGGTGAGCTTTCATTAATGCATTAAGGGTTTTGTCTTGACACGACACTTTAACTTAGATGATTATGTTCGGGACCCTTCGGTATAAAATAGAGATTAACTCTCTACTCAGGTAGGGAGACTTAATTTTAGTGTTATCCAAAATAAAGTTTTATACTCAGTGTTCAGTTATTAAGATCCTAATTCAATTAAAGCTGTGACAAAATGAGTGTCGCTTTTGTGCTAGCATTGTTTTTAAGTCGGTTTGAAGGAGGCTTTTAAGTGGATAAGTATGGAGACTGCCTAAATATATATGAATATTCATGGCAATTCTCTCTTTGAGGCTGGTGGTGTGTTGAAAAGGCAATTAGCGGTAGCTTAAGGTCCTGTTATTTCCTAAAAAGCTATTTAACGGGTATCGTAGGTACGTTGTTAGTTTAATTTCTAGGTTGGATACAGTCAATTTGAGTCATCAGGTGTGTGATTGGATGTGAATCTAATAAATAAATTAGATAGTTTGCCTTTTCTTATGAGGCTTGACATATTTGGTATTTTAGGTACGAGTATGTTGTACATAACATAATATCACGCGTGTGTTTCTAAAGGTGACCTACAGTAAACCCAAATATCGCCAATTATGTTTCAATCACTCTGCTTGACAAGATTTTGACATACTCGTACCAGCTGAGAAGACTTGGTGTTGCAAATTACGTAACGAAATTCAGAAATTTTGTTTCAACATTCGAATTTGTTTCAAAGTCAAATATATTTACGTCAATTAGGTCAATAAACGGCACTTTTGAACGTCAAACAATTAAAAATTAAAATTTACAAGTTATAAAAAAAATATTCTACCGTGCATTCGGAAAAGTAGCTTGTTATGGAGAAGAACGCACAAAAAACTCCACGTTTAGTTGGTTTTAATCAAATTATGTCCAAAAATCTATTAAGATTACATTACGAAAGTATTAATAGTAATTATTGTTTTTTCTGCCCAAAATGGGGTTATTCTATTTTTTAAGAATCGATTTGGAATAATCGCTCATTAATGGAGTCGATAGATTTAAAAACCAATATCATTGACGAATTGGAACTTTTGAACATAAATAAAGTAGTGTTAATGAATTTAAAGAGTAATTGAACAGTTGTTTGTTAATTACGTTAAGATCTGGACTTCTTCCTGTTGCTTATTATATTTAGAGACATAATTGTCATATTTGTAATCATTTTTACAAGTGTGTGGGTGATGTTTGTGTAAAAAAAAAATGTAAAAAAACACGATTGGCGTGAAACTTCGTCTTTGGATAACAAATAACTTACTTTTTATTACCACTAAATATTTAATTTTAAATATGGATGAATTCGTCAAATAATCAAACGATGAGCAAACCTCTACCTCTGCAGTGCAGTTTGGGTGTCCAAAATATGCATTTAAATATTTTTTTGCGTCGACCACCACTGTCATCAAAAAGGCGATTATCGCATTAACAAACTTCTATTTAACAAAAGTGAATTAAAACACTTGCGTGCTTAATCTAAATATGTATATAGCGAAAATGTAAGCTTTTTATCCAAATGTTTTAATTAACGCCTTAAAACTAAGTTTCTAGGTATCTTAAATCTCTAATAGGTATCTCAAATTACGTTATTAATTGGATGTCGTATGACGTAAATCTGGGGTTCAAAAGGAACCGTTGCTAAATCAGTGGAGGTATGGTTTTCGCGCCCCAAAGTGAACCCGCCCCGAACTATAGTTCAGGGCGGGTTCACTTTGGGGCGCAGTTTAATAATTCCCATGTAATAGGGGGCAAGCCTATTGCCATCATCATCATCATTTCAGCCGAAAGACGTCCACTGCTGGACATAGACTTCCCCCAGGCGTTGCCACATTGAGTGATTTCGTGCGTCTCGCATCCAGCGCATATTGCCATCAACCGGGCACAAATCCAGACTCCGGAGTTCTACTGAGATATTCCAGATTGATAAGCCCAATATCATTTTGCTCGGCCCGGGCATCAAACCCAGGACCACAGGCTCAGCAGTAGCGCTTGTGATCACTAGACTTATGAGGCAGTCAGCCTTATTTCAAAATTAAAGACTTATTATCGTTTCTGAAGTTATGACCACACAAAATAATGAAACTCACATTATCACCATTTCACTGCGATGCTGATCGTAAGTCATAACTACAATTCCGCACTAAATCGAAAACTTTCGAGCGGAAAACCAATTTATCAATAATTTACACCAACATCCTCATTTACGTGAACAAAGTTATCCACAATCCGGCTAAACTGGGCAACTATTTAGCCTTACATCAAAAACTGCAATGGAAAATTCAATTATAATGCAAATTTCGCTAAATTTTGTACGTAGGGGACAAAATGATAGTCGGCCATTGTTGCCTGATAGCTCTAGGCAATTCTCTAATGAAAAACTTCATGCTTTGTTCACTTAATCCCCCTATTAACACAATAGAGGGCGCTGTACTCAACTTATTGTTGTATAACGGTAAATTTGTATGGGTTAGTTTATTTTCCAGCTTATTTTAGAAACTGTTTCGATGGAAATTTATAATGAAAGCAAATTTGATTTGACAGTTTATAATATCTAGTGAAAATTGGTAAAGTGCTTTTAATGTTTTGGTAAAATTGCTAATAGAGTGCTATGAGTTGTTTTTGGGCCCTGAAAGACTTTATGTTTCTGTTTCTGTATATTCTGTTAAGGCGATATATATACCCCAATGCTAACGCAGTACTGGCCGTGCGCCCGCTCGATGCAAAAATATCAAAATTGAACCTCCTTTTGAACAGTTTTGTTTGCAATATATTATTTGATTTACATATGCTATGTTAGTTATGAAGAAATAGCAGCCATCAATTTTTGTGTGTAAAAATATTTTTAAAATTCCAAGACGTTTTGGAGGAGTTGCCAATAGTTACGAAAATTATCGTGTTGTTAATTATTTTTTTTAAGCAAAACTATTAGTTACACGTAAAAACCTTGTGTTCAAAATTATGTACATGAATCAGTAATAAATATGTATTTTTTTCAAACCTTTTAACCTAGACGTTACTAAGGAGTATGCTTTAAAAAGTTGCCGTTTTACGACACTAAAGCCCTGTAGCCATGTAGGCCCTTAAAATATCACCGTGAAAACTTATCATCCCTTTATATTCTAGAAACTGTAATGTTTGTTAAGACTAATTACCACTTATTACCCCGAATGGCGGATACATGTCCTCCATCCTCCATTTAGAACAGACGAGAGGTTCTGTCCTGTCGCCATGAAGAAGACACTTATGCATGGCTCCTACTATTTAAAATAAGTTACCCAAAAGTTGGCGAGAGCTAAATAACGTTCAATTTTATTTTGACATAAATTAGTATTTTTATTTTGACATTTGATGAATATTGCATAGCTTTGATATATTTACATTTTTTTGTTTGACATTTATATGATATTCTACACAGATCTGACAATTTCATATGACATTTGCTTGATATTTGACATTGTAATTATATATTTTTTAATTGTTGAAATTTTGTAATTATTGTGTTTAATTACATTTTGTAATTTTTTATGATATTATTAACATTTCATTGTTATTTGACACAGATATTATATACATTTTTATTTGAAATTTATTTGATATTTTACATATATTTATTATTTATTTATTTACACACAAAACACTTAAAATAAATAATACAGATAGAAGAGCACAAAGGTACTGCTTATTTCAATTGAAATTTCTGCCAGCAGACAATTCACAGGCACTGGTTACTTGACTGGTTGGTTGGATTTTTGTGAGATATTATTATTAATTTACATTCCCGAAATATAGTATGAAAATAAATAATAATTAAGTCAAAATACGTAATTATTATTTATTTTCAGTTCTTGAATATTTACCTTTTATAATTTTTGTGTTTAAATTCATTTTATTGTTTTTGTAATTGTTCATTATAATAACTTTGAAAATATTTGCACGGCATAGAATGTGGCAAACATGTCCGAGCTTTTTGTATTTTTCAATGTTATCCTGCATGCATTATTATTTATGCCTGCATGGTTACCGTTAGAATACGGAACACGTTAATATGCGCATTAGCTAGGTAATCTGCAAATTACCGGGTACAATCCGTTTAAGTGTGAAATTTGACTTAGAGTAGCAGTTATCTCCACTTTACCTAGGTAATCTGCATATTAACGGATGAACAATCGTTAAATTGCTGAAGACAGTGAGCCAAACACTTTTGTCTCGTTTTCTCGGCCCCCCGCACTTGCGCCTGTATCCACAACAGCCGTGCGTGTGCCATCAAGTGAGGAACTGTGTTTTTCTGCTCGCTGTAAACGCGTAAAAAAGTATCGCGTGTGAATTTTTACCTGATTACCCGTAAAATGCAAGCAAACATTTGTAAGGTAGAATTTACACCCTTACTCACCAGCGTGCTCAGGGGTAGGTATTCTGCATGAGACTATAGCAGGGATTATTTCACATGAAGTTGATTGAAGTAAAAGTCACACAGTTTGGTCAACTAATTTAATTCTTCGAGCATAAAGTCCGTTATCACAATTAGTAGATGTTCAAAATATAGGTATAAACAACTCACTTTCAGAAGGAACACATTTTACCATCAATTCACAATACTGGAGATATGATTTCTCAAACAGTACCGTTATCCTGTGTAGCTGTCTTCAAACTTTGGTAAATTATATCATCAGGAGTGTTCGAAACCTTGCTGTAGCTATATCTGCGAGTTGACCATTATATATCTAATATTATATCTAGAATGCTCCTAAAGAGACACTTGGAGCCAGCGCCCACTGAACGATTGTTCCTTTCATTTTGACGCTAGCCAGCCTTGTCCTTCCCATTATCAAGAGTATTTATTTTCGGTTTTATTTTAGGTTATTACTTTCACAGGTGCCAGTGACCTCAAGTGCACCCTTGTAAAAGAATCGACAGTCATGTCAACCACAGACCTTGAACGTTTTATTTTAAACCATAGACGCCTTTTCTAAAGTATCCTTTATGTAACTAATTTGAAAAGAATTTAATAATTTATTATTTTGTATGTTGAATTTGTGTGTTTATTGAATTAAATGATTTCACACAAATATGATATATTTTATTTATACGTTCATCAATGCCATACATATGTCAGCGCCATCTAGTACCTAAATTACCAAACAATCAAGTAATAATAATAATATTTTTTATATTTTAAATGTTTTTAAGTTTTCTTTTTATTAATATTTAAAAATGTATATAGTTAGAACGAGAATAAATAAAGGAAATAATAATAATAAAATAGTCTTTTATCAGGCGGGAACAAGGTGCGCGCCTTCAACGGCTGGGTCATGCCGGTCTTGATGTACTCTTTCGGCATACTCAAATGGACTCAGAAAGAACTTGACGCCCTGGATAGGAGAGTCCGCACATTGCTTACCGCAAATCGTATGCATCACCCACGGTCATCGGTTATGAGACTGTATATCCCTCGGAAGAGCGGGGGTCGTGGCTTTTTAAATGCTAAGACCCTGCACAACCGCGAGGTATGCAGTCTTAGGGAATACTTCCAGGCCGCTGACGTGGGTATGCACCGAGATGTGGTAGCAGTGGACAAGGGCCTTACCCCGCTCTCCTTGGCTAACGAGAACTGGCGCAAACCTATAGTATTAGATACTAATGACCGCATGGAGGTATGGCAGAGCAAGGAGCTTCACGGACGCTTCTATCGGGTCCTACATGGGCCCGATGTAGATTTTTTGGCGTCCGTGGCCTGGTTGCGATTTGGTGACCTTTTTGGGGAAACCGAAGGTTTTGTCTTTGCGATTATGGACGAAGTTATGATGACGAACAACTACCGGAAATATATTGTGAAGGACGGCACGGTTGACATTTGTCGGGCATGTCACCGGCCGGGGGAATCAATCAGACACATTATTTCCGGTTGTTCTAGTCTGGCTAACGGAGACTATTTGCATAGACACAACCTTGTAGCCAGGATTATCCACCAGCAACTTGCTCTTAAATACAATCTTGTGGAATCAGAAGTGCCTTACTATAAGTATGTGCCCGACCCAGTTCTCGAACATGGCAATGTCACGTTGTATTGGGATCGGTCTATCATCACTGACAGGACTGTTGTTGCTAATAAGCCTGACATAGTGGTGATAGACTGACTAGAGCGTCGCGCAATGATTGTTGATATTGCGGTCCCCCATGACGAGAACCTCGTGAAGGCGGAGAGAGATAAGAAAAGTAAGTATCTTGATCTGGCTCGCGAGGTTGTCGACATGTGGGATGTGAATACAGCAGTCATTGAGCCGATAGTTGTGACGGCCAATGGTATAATAGCCAAGAGCCTCGACGAACATCTGAGGAGGCTCTCGTTGGGCAGCTGGATCAAGGGCTTGATCCAGAAAGCGGTACTCCTGGACACGGCTCGTATTGTTAGGAGGTTCCTCTCTCAGGAGCCCTGACCACCGGTAGCTTGGACCCTGTTCCCGATACCGGTGGGCTACTATTTTTGTATTTTTAAATGTTTTTTTATTTTATTTTTTATAGAATGGTATTTAAAAATGTATAAATATGTAAATGTGTTAAATAAAAGAAAACAACATAATAATAAAATTTATTGTTCATATTTACGTAGTGATACAAATAATCGAACTGGTTTGGCAAAAGGAAACCAGATGTCGCTAACATACACAGTGGTATGTTTTATAATTGCTACACATTGAGTTGCAGAGTAAAATGAAAGAGAGATGCCACCCGATTCTTTTTAGCAATGATTAATATAACAGTGCACGTGTGACATATGCACGTGTTTGAGCAAATAAATATAACTTTATCTTTAAGATAGGTGGAGATAAAATTAAGTGGACTGTCAAACCATCCAATCAAGGTGGAATGACAGTTCGCTTCAAGCTTACGCCACCTAATTCACGGTGAGATATTTACAGAATAGACCAGCTATTCTTAATAGGTGCAACAATTAAAATCAATAAAATTTCAGACACTTTCTTTTGTCCGTTCTTATTGTCTTACCCAGTTTATGGAAATAAAGAAGCTTAATAAATTAAAATGAAAGCAAGTCATGCAATTGACTGTTGGAAATCCATTCAACCGATCACAACAGCTAACGCGCGTTTGATAGTTTCTTACAAAATTTTATTGATTATTTTCTTTTAAAAAAATAGGCGCCTGATTAAGTGCAAAAGAGCGTGATGAAATGCGAAATCACTCCAGCGGCCAGCCCAAAGGTAGCAGTAGATTCTGATAGATCCCTCTGGTCGCTGGAGGCCATCTATGAGGATATCCACGAGGATAAAAAATTAAGGATACAAAATTAATCAGAAGACATCCAATTCGATAGAAAATGTATGTATGTATGTTTAAATATCAAATTTACTAGAAAACGTAATAAAATTCAGTCGAGCTACAATATTCAGGGAAACACATTAAATGAAGTGACGGTTATCCGAGATTTGGGAGTATATTTGGATGGCGGTTTGAGATTTAACGAACACATTGACAAAATGCTCAATTCAGCTTATCGGTCTCTTGGATTTATATTGCGATCTTCCAAAGAGTTCAAAAAACCTTCTACTACACTTCTGTTATACAATAGCTATGTAAGAAGTCAGTTGGAATACTGTAGCACGGTCTGGAATCCAACATACCATGTTCACACAAACAGAATCGAAAGAGTCCAAAAGAAACTTGTTCGTCACCTAGCTTTTCGGTTTAAAATTAGGAATTTGAGATCATATGCGGACAAGCTGAATTATTTTAAAATCATTCCTCTCAAGTCTCGCCGTACAGTCTCTGATTTAACATTCCTGTTTAAATTGCTTAACAGTAGTATTGACTGTCCAGATCTTCTTAGCAGAATAAACCTTGATGTTCCTGCTAGGATCCCGCGTTATCGCCGCCCATTACTCAAAGCCCCTCAATGCCGAACAAATTTGGGTAAACACTCACCGGTTGCCAGGATGAGCCAGCACTACAATGCCTTAGCATGTGCATCAGAAGACATAGACATTTTTCTAATACTCTGGGTAAATATAGGTCATTGATCCGTACACAGTTGCATATTATGTAAGTGTTGATCTGCCTGCCTAATTGTGTTTTGTTTACTGCCGTTTTTGTTTGTCTGTAGGTCTGTTTTTTTTTTATCTTTGCTCTTTGATCTTTTGTATCTTTTTTATTTATTTAATTTAATTGCATGATGTGGTCTCCTATAATTGAGGAAGCACATAGTTTTTTCTTGTGTTCTGTTACTTTATAATAATATAGCATGTAAGGTGTATTCTTTGTTGGAGATCCTAATAAAATAAAATAAAATAAAATAAAATGTATATATTTTTAGTCTTAGTTAATGAAGTATTTTATACACGGTATATTGTCAAATAATTAAATAAAAAGTACTGATTAATTCGATAGATACTTAATTACTGTCATATATCTTCATTTTAGTACCAATTCAATGTTCACCGGATTCTCACCTCAACGCAGCATATAGACGTATTTGGAGCGTTAAGATGAAATTCCTGTCATACCGCGGATTCTGAATGTATGAGGCTTTGTATGAACTTCATATACGCCCTATGAGATCGGCATAGTACGGACTCAATCCATATTATGCCGATTGTGCGTGTACTATTAATTTTGGATATTTCATTTTATAAATGTAATAGAAGAATTATTTGTAAATGAAGTATAATCACAGGACCGCAGTCAGCATTTAATAAAATTTTATATTTAATAAAACTTAAAATAGCTTTGGGTTACAAGTATCGTGAATATGGATTTTTATACTTACTATTATGTACTCACATTTCAGAGACTGATTGAAGTCATGACTTTAAATTATATTTGGCAAAGGTTAATTGCAGGATTGTCATAATTATGGACTGCCGATCCGAAATAAGAAATTATTTTACTCAATGCTGGTCCATAAACGTTTCATTAACAGTTGCAAAAGCGAAATGAAATAAATTCTAGTAATATCTCGAATTTATACATAACTAGCTGTTGCCCGCGGCTTCGCTCCCTTGGACCACCCCACAGGACCCATTACCGGGATAAAAAAATAGCCTCTGTCACTAAGGAATAATGTAGCTTTCTATTGGTGAAATAATTTTTCAAATTTGTCCAGTAGTTTCGGAGCCTATTCGGTACAAACAAACAAACAAACAAATCAATCTGTCCACTTTATAATATTATTAGTATAGATATTATATTATTATCCATTATTATCTTGATAAAAAAGTAGCCTGTATGCTATTCCGGACTGTAATATGTCTCTGTGCCAAATTTCATCCAGATCCGTTTAGCCGTTCTGGCGCGATTGAGTAACAACAATACATCCATGCAAACTTTCGCATTTATAATATTAGTAAGATAAAATAGTAAGAAGTAACATTCTAGAATGCACGTCACTATTTAAACAGCGATTCATTATACTCTAAAAAGGGATGAAAAAGGCATTAAATCTTTACTAGTACTATAAAGAAGTAAAATTGTATGTGTGTTTGTTATATGGATAATCTATGGAAGTAGGTACTGATCAGATTTCGAAAATTCTTTCAATGCTCTGAGACTTTTCACCCTGAAAAAATCGGCCAAGTGCGAGTCGGACTCGCGCAACGAAGGTTCCGCTACATTCATCAGAATAATTAGGTCACATTACCGACGTTCAATAAAAGAATCGAGTATTGCTCTAACGAAGCTACAAAATTAACTTTGCCTTTGGTAAACTGTTGTCCCCATACATCCATAAAGGTCGCGGTAAGATTACCGACTGCAAATATTAAGATCTTATTTTTTATGTTGTGCAAATTTACAGTTTTCACATTGTTTTCTTTACTTGTGCTATAAGACATTGTTTTTTGGCAAATTTCATGATTCTAGGTCAACAGGAAGTACCCTTTAAGTTTTACTTCCCTTACAATTCCTCAAATATGTGACATAAACGGCTATATATTTTGATCACGTTGCTTTAGAAGTTTAGATTTTTCACAGCTTTAAATTAATATGATATACTCAGATCTGTAATCCCTACAGACCTGAGTATATCATATTGATTTCAACTTGATACCTCGAGGCATTCCAGAGTTAAAGGTCTTGACACACGAACAAACTGACAGACAGACAACGCAGTGATCCTATAAGGGATCGATTTTTCTTTTGAGGAACGGAACCCTAATTACTCTGCTTCGGCAGTCGGGAAAAAAGTAGACCATCCGTTTCTGCGGGATAGCACACGGGAGTGAAGCCGCGGGTACTAAGCTATCTTAAATAATACAGCTGCTTTCATGATACGTAATTAGGAAAACTTGTTGGTACTAAACGGTCGTGGCTAATACCAAGCTCCACTGACTTAATTATGTAAAAAAGCAACAGCGATCAGGCAAATGTTAAATTAAATTAGTTTAAATTTTTCTCTTAGATACAACTCTAAAGTTTAATGAAAATTAAACAGTCTGGAGTGAAGTTGAGCTTGAATTAAAATAAATGCCACGCTGACTTGCAAAAGAAACATGGAATGTACGAAATATAATTAATTGGTTTGGCATTTTGATTAGATGTTCTTGTCATTGAGATGACGTATGAATTGACTTATGGCGTACTCAATGTGAATAGAAGGTCACAGATTAATACGTCGTCCTGGGTTCGAACCCATGACCTAATATCTACTCGTAAGTCGGAACCGTAACCAATGGGCCACCAACTGCTCTCATGTTCATATTCAGATGGTGTTCGGTACAATATTTGCAACCGAACAGCTCAGCATTTTGCCTGCGTGCATTTCCATAAACACATGTATCGCAACTAGTGCCCGTTAGTACGTGTTCGGATACCAATCGCATAACTTAAATCAAGCCAGGATCAAACCATCTTAGCGCTACTTTAGCTTAGATTTAGCATTTACCATTTGTTTTTTTTTTTTTTTTTTTTTTTTTTTATTTGAACTAGTATTCAATATAACCTTTAAACCATATTATTGAATTTCATCAAACCAGTGTTCTTAAACCGATAGCCAAACCATTACCAGTCTAGTAAAAAGCTAACCAAATCAACCAAGATACCAACCAACCCAGAAGTTAGTGCATAACCATGCAGGCGCCAAATGTTACATGGTCATTCGAGCCGGATAACCTGCGGTTTTTCAAACATGCTTTTTTTTGCTGCCAAAAGCCACTTACAAGGTTATCCCATCTAACTGCAAATAACCATCTTCTTAACCTTCAAGCGGGCGCCCGCTTATTTGAAACGACAGCGGTCGCACATAACTTATAGGACCTATGAAAGTTTTCAGGAATTTAGATTAAGCAAAAAATATTTACTATTTATATTCACACACTATCGATTTTTGTGCAAAAAAAAAGTTTGTTTAAATTAAAAACAAAATATAAGAACAACTTTCCCTGGATCACGAACCAATGTTGTAGTTAAATATAACTGATTTGTTTTTTCTTCTATATTATTTAAATTATCTCTTTCATAGTTGTTGAAATCAAATAAAATACATCAAAGTGTGTCTAGGTCAACTTAGGTCTAGTTTTCTTCAAAATCAGTCTTCTCTTGAAACAGCAGCCGTGCGTAGTCTTTTCGACCCCAGCGTCAAGACTGAAAAAAAGCTTCTTTTACCCTTTGGGAGACGCGAAGAAGAATAGAATGGAGTGGTTTTCGTGCGTAGTGAACGTATTACAGGCTACTAGAAATGATAAATATTTTTTGCGAGAAATCTCGATATTATGAACGAAATGTATCGAATGCGTTCGATTCGACGCCGCACGACCTCTTGAAGTATTTTTTTTAATTGATTTTAGGCTCACGTTTGACCACTATCTTACCTGATGTTAAGCTATGATGTGATCGACGATAAGACACGATTGCTCAGAAGTATTAACCTATTTTAAATTAAACCTATTTAAATCTCTCCAGTTTTGTTCTCATGAATTGAAATTCCAATAGAAAATCCGTATTAATTCAACAAAACATTACTTCACGTCTGTATTCCCCGAAAGGGAACACACAATTAGTCCTGATATTTAATGGATGGTTAACTTACCATGGGTCAATCTGAGCAAGCGTTACTTCATTTACCGACTGCCCAAAAAGGAGGAGGTTATCAATTCAACTGTATTTTTAGGGTTCCGTACCCAAAGGGTAAAATTGGGACCCTATTACTAAGACTTCGCGGTCCGTCTGTCTGTCTGTTTATTTGTCTGTCTGTCACCAGGCTGTATCTCATGAATCGTGATAGCTAGACAGTTGAAATTTTCACAGATGAAGTATTTCAGTTGCCGCTATAACAACAAATACTAAACACAGAATAAAATTAATATTTAAGTGGGGCTCCTATACAACAATCGTGATTCTTTTGCCGTTTTTTGCAATAATGGTACGAAACCCTTCGTGCGCGAGTGCGACTCGCACTTGGCCGGTTTTTTATGTTTGTACCTCAGAATTTTTACTAGAAAAAATAAGAGATATAAAGAGTATTGTATTCTATTCTAGATGCACCGATTTTCATGATTCTTTCTCATCAAGGTTCCGAAGAAGAAATACGGAGATATACAGCAGAACTCTTCAATAAATGACGCAAATCACTCGGGATAACTGCAATCGCATGTCTTTTTATTGTGTACATCATTTCATAACATAAAATCGCACTGGTACGCTCTAAAGGGTGACGCACCTGTGAATAGTTCACCCTGGTATACTTTCATTCCACGCAGTTTTGTTTAAGTTTCATGTTATTGGGGTAATCTATCCTGGCATCAATTTCACATAAAAAGTGAAAAATAACTTCAATTTCGGCAGTCGGTGATCCTGTTTTAGTTTCTTCGTTTTTTGACAAAGACTGCCAAAATTAAAGTTATTTTTAACTTTGTAGTGTTTTTATTTGGAAGTCGGTTATATTTTTTTGGGGAAAAAATGTTTTTTTGAAGACCGATGAAAATGTGAGTAAGTAACAATAACCATACGGTTATTGCTACTTACTCACTTTTTGTCCCATGTTATAAACGGAACGAGCCTATTGCAATCAACTGGGCACAAATTCAAACTTCTAACTGCTACTGAGAAAGTTCAGATGGCAAACACAATAACATTTTGCACAACCCGGGCATCAAACCCTGAACCTCGTGCTTAGTAATAGCACATGAATTGTATTAAAAACCAAGGTAAATCGTGTTTGAAATTCGAATGCATTACGCTCCTAATCATCACACTATAATTATATAGACGAAAATTAGTGAGTATGTGTGTGTGTGCGTGTATCAGTTTGATTTGCCTGAATATCAACGCGTGTGTCAGCCTTGTGCTTTGTGATACTTATGAATTTTCTTCTTGGCAGGGCCCTTAGGATAATTTTAAATACTTATATAAACATAAAAATGGTCAACTCAATTTAAAATATCAACATCCTACGACTTCAGCAGAATTTTCATTTCCGAATCCAGATGTCCTCATGGTGTGGTTGATGCATAGATACAGCTGCACAGGCTGAACGATGCTGTTTGAGATAGCACATCTCCAGTGTTGAATCTTAAGGGTCAAAATGAAAAAAAAAAAAAAACCCGAAAATGAAATGAATCCCGTTTAATGTTAGTTATGCTTATTTCATAATGCTCATCAAGAAACTTCAGTGACGGACTGTATTTGTGTGAAGATTAAATTTAGTTGAGAAGACCAACTGAAATACTTTTACTCCCATCAATACCTCATGTGAAAACATCCCTATCTAGTCTCATGCAATTCCTACCACTGGGTGAGTTGGTGTGTAAGTAAAAATTTAACCATACAATTCGGCTGTTACTGTGTTCTATGTTCGTTACTTCTTCTCAATCGGCTGGACGGATCCGAATAAAATTTGGCACAGAGATAGATTATAGTCAGAATTAGCACATAGGATACTTTTTAATCCCGGGAATGTGTTCCCTCGGGACGCTCAAACGGCTGGACGGATCTGGATAAAATTTGGCACAGAGATAGAATATAGCCAGGAATAGAACATACGATACTTTTTAATCCCGGGAATGTGTTCCCTCGGGATAATTTTCGACCATCACGCGGGCAAAGTCGCTGGCAGAAGCTAGTAACTTTATAATCAGCTCACAAAAAGTAGTTCAAGATTTTTTAATATCCGCAAGGTGCACATATTTACCTTTCGAGATTGCAATAACATAGTGCCAGGTTTATTAGCTTACGCGAAATAACTCAACTCATAATATACAGTGCTAGTTTGTTCAGCCAAAGTGCACTGCTGGAGATTGAATTAGTTTCTCAAGTGATTATGAGTGGGTTTAGTTGATTTTTATTTTTTTGGTATATTCAACAGAACAAATTGTATAAAAATATTACTATCGATCATTCAGAATGTTTAGATGGCTGAACGTTTTATTTTACACATTTGTTTCGTGTCTCTAAGTATTCATACTTGTATGTGAGATTATTTTATAGGAACAATAATTCTGCAATTTAGTAGTAGTAACAGTAGAGCAATGTTTTTAAAATGGCGTGCTCTTTTCTATGACACGTTTCTAATGTGTTGCAAATACCTACTTTACTAGTTCGTAATCCACCTATCTTTTGTCTGTCCGACTTCACAACACAACCCCTGTTAGTGGGAAGCCTATAACGGTGTCCATAGGTAAGACTGGCTCTCAGTCTTTTAATCTTGGTTACTGTCTGCGCCACATTGAAATTAGAAATTAAATATTGTAAACATTACTCACGCACTCAAATTATCACAATAGCAACACTATCATTCATTTCACATCATTCAACCTAATACGCGAGGACCAATCCTTAACTCCCGCGCACACCCCTTCCTACTTCCTAGTTCCGGTCATCCGGTCATTCCGCTCATCAGTTGTCAAAAAGTCGCAACTCCGGAAACGCGGCCGTTGCTCCCGCTCTCAAAGAAAACTCAAGTAAAAAGTGTTGCGTGTGAAAAACAGACTCTGTGGGTGGTTTACCAGCATTCAGACTATAGACTCCACTGCTAAAACTATCGAAGGACATTATCAAACAAAGCTCCATTCCCGCACCCGTAAGTACCTACCTATTTGCCTTTTTCCTCTGCGCCCACAGTTACCTTTTACAAATGACTAATTAGCCAACGGCTTGACGTGCTTTCTGACACTCAGTGGTCTTGATATGTAATGGACAGTGTACTATGGATCAGTCTAGGCAAGCGTTACCTCATTTTTAAGACCAGTCCGTGTGGCTATTATTACTTAGCTGCTGGCTCCCGTCTAATACCAAGGCATATCTGGTAGAGACGAAAAAAGATCAATGAACTTGTAGTTGCATATTTTGTTGCCACACAAAATGCAAATCGAACATTGTTTCAGATCCAAGTGATGTTACGTCGTACACTAAGTTGGCACGCCACGAGTCGATCAAGACAGTCATGTTCCGTGTAGGTACATAACGGCGACATGTTGAGGGCAGGTCAACTTGCTTTGCAAGATATAGGCCTATGTAAAGTCGTGAATTTACAATGTTGACGTAACGGTGGGTATTAAATAAACTTGTTTTGTGTTTATTTGTGTGTTTCTTGCTAATATTATGCAAATAACATACCCTTTTGACTTACTCTACGAGGTATGCAGTTATAATACTATATGACCTTAAGAGTCAGCTAGTGTAGCCATATTTGGCCAGTTCAAGAATAAGGTAATAGGGGGCAGATTTTTTACCAATAATTGAACGTAAATTCAGACTCTAAAGCTGCTACTGAGAAATTTATATTTGGAAAATCCAATAACTCTTTGGCCAACCAAAACTTGAATCCAGACCATCGTGATCTGCAGTAGTACTTATAACAACTAGCATTGGACCAACAAGGCAGAGGCAGACAAAATTACCCATGTGGGTGTATTTAGAAAGAAAGAAAGAAAAAGTGTTTATTAGCCACAAAAACGACATACAAAATTTTCGATATCTTAAATTAAACACTAACTTATTTAACACGTTCCCTGTGAGTGCAAAACATGTGGGTCACTCCGTCGTACAGAGTTTTTCTCTTATCAAATCTCACACGTAGAAGCAAAAGCATTCCAATTGCTTACAAGTGTGGGCTGCGAAGTTTTTAAGAAAAATCTTGAAACACTTGAGGGCAATGTCTTATTTTCAATTCCAAAGCCAACGTGAGTCAATATTCAGATTGAGGCACGGTGATGCTTATTTCCATTTTTGTCAACGCATCTCCTTAATAACGACTAGTCAGCTCCACAGCCCCTTGCTAACTTTCTATTGCACCATGATACGGCCAAAAAACCTGGTCAAAAAATTACTCAATTTGCGAATTTATAAACGATGAATACTTAGATTAATCCTGACATTTCTGTAACTATGATGATGACTGACCTGAAATGATATGGCTATCGACTAGAATTCTTCCTAATAATTGTATATTTATAAATTTTGTTTCAATTTATTTTGACATTGTGCTTGTACTATGCTTGTGTTATGCCTGAATTGTTATAATTAACTTCGATTATGTTTATAAAACTGTTTTGCATGCCTTAGTTAAGGTAGAAAGTATAAGGATCACCTAATATTATAACATCTGTATCTTGTACTTCTGTGCAAATAAATCATTATTCTATTCTATTCTGGCTCTTTTCACTTGCTCAACCTAAACCAGTCCCTCTCTAATTTCAACCAAAACGTTAAAAAAATGCTCTAAAGCCAGTTGCACACTCTACAATGTTTAATCATCGCAAGTTACGCGATGCGATTACTCGTTGTAATCTTGTTCTGGTCTACATAAATATCTTCTGTGACCATTTGGCTTTGTGTGTATTTGGGTAGTGTGCCAAGGGATCTAGTAGTTCCGGATAAGTCAAAGATGTTGGACGTTTTCTGTAAACGCTTGTATATAAGTAATTAAACTTGGATAGCAATTTTAGAGGGGAACTTGGTGTGTATTTTGTTTGATAAGACGTAGTATGTATATGTTACTGTAAAACCCAGAAATACGGTAAAACCTAGGATCGACCGGAAAACCTAAGATTAATCAAGTCTTACTGGTAAAACTCCGAAATGATACATGATTATCGCAAATTTTGGGCTTTTACCAGCTATCACACGGTAAATCTTAGGCTTTACCTCAGAGACTGGTAAATGTTGCAAAATCATAATGTCTCCGACATACTATTTTAGAAAGTGATGAGAACAATTAAGGAGTGATTGATTAGCTTTACCAAAGCAGTTATTATGATTGTTAGATGGAGTCAGTAAAATGTATTTTTACTTACTACATCTAACACCTAAAACAAATTACAGATAAAATAAAATGTCACAGGCTTACAGTCACTGGCTTTTGGCAAATTAATGAATTGGCCAAAACATGATTAACGCTACTAATTAATGATTCTGGAAGTCGTTAATCATCCCCATCGTACGTTTTCCTTGCACAGTAGAGAAACTATCCCCATACTTAAAGATATACGAGTAAGTAAACATTATAATATAAGGACGATAAAACTCGATAAGAATTTCATACAGTATTTATAGAAATTCCAAAACTATAAGTCGGACATAAATAAACCTACTTAGACGTAGCTGACTTATTCGAGCAAAAGTTAATTAATTATGTCTGGTCTTTAGAGACCTAGGCTACGAAATTGGACCTTGAATGATTGGACAATATATTACTAAGATAGGCCCTAAGTACTTTGCTGGGACAAAAAAGGACCTTTATATAAATTTGGCGCGCCGCTAGGAGCAGCCATGCTTGGTCATTCAGTTGCTGTAGCGGTGTACGTCCGCATCTGATACCGTCACTCTGGTCTTTTCGCTGGCACGGGCTAAGTCTTCGTTTGAAACAGGAGCCTCTAATTCAGATCGTTTGACCTGTCGAATTTCTTCCGGGGACTTGCCGGCTATTTTGCGACGCATCGTAATAACCTAGAGCCACGGCGCCGATTCCCTTGAGTTGCTGATTTTAAAATGAGAATCACGTCTAAATGGCTAGTCGTAATTTTTTGAAAAAAATATATGTTGTATTAGACTATTTTCTTAATAATTTGATCTGAGCAAATTTTGAGTTTTATTCATTTAACATAGTGTAATTAATTTGTAAAGATATGTGTAAAACGGACAAAAACATGACAATCACACCAAAACCGCTGGGCGTATTTTAATGAAATTGACACCATCTCAAAGACAATTTAACTATCTACATATCTGAAGCTTTTTTTTTTAAAGTCGAAAAATAATAAGGAAAGTACAAAAAACTACTAAATTTTGGGTCGCGCGGGTGTGAAACGAGGGCGCGTTTTTTCCCTCAAGGTCGTTGGCGTTAGTCGTCGTCTTAACCAATCACATCTGCCTCATTTGCTTAATCTTCTCCAAACTATGTTAGGGGCGGCTTCTTGACTAACCGGATCCAGCTGAATACCACCGAGTACAGTATTTAACCGACTTTCCTTAAAGTAGGCGGTTCTATGTTCGTATGTTTCCGAATTGGTCCCATTTAATTTGGTGAAGATTTGATGAAGAACTTCGGAGATATAAACGGAACTCTTCAATGGATGACGACAAATCTCTCAGGATTATTGCAATCGCATGCCTTTTTATTGTTTACATCATTTCATAACATCAACCCAAGTACGCTTGAAAGGGGTAAGCAGATGTATACAGTTCACCCTGGCACACTCTCATTCCACTGGCTATGTAGAAGTTTCATGTTATTCAGGTAATCTATTCTGGCATCACTTTTGGCATTTTAGGTACCTTACTATATAAGTTGCCCATTATGCACTACAACTAAACAGTAAAAAAAAATTTTTTTACAAAAAAAACAAACGACTCCTGAAAAACCGGCCAAGTGCGAGTCGGACTCGCGCACGAAGGGATCCGTACCATTATCGCAAAAAACGGCAAAAAAATCACGTTTTTGTATTGGAGCCCCACCTAAATATTTATTTTATTCCGTTTTTAGTATTTGTTGTTATAGCGGCACCAGAAATACATCATCTGTGAAAATTTCAGCTGTCTAGCTATCATGGTTCATGAGATACAGCCTGGTGACAGACGGACAGACATACAGACAGACAGACAGACAGATAGACAGACAGACAGACGGATCGCTGAGTCTTAGTAATAGGGTCCCGTTTTTACCCTTTGGGTACGGAACCCTAAAAATAATACTAAGTGAAAATTAACTTTAATTTCAGAAGTTGGTTTTCATTTCTTCGTTTGAAGTTATTTTTCACTTTGTAGTTTTTTTTTTTTACATGAAGTGACTGCCTATCTAATAACCTCGACAACCAAGTGACTGGGTAACACGATACCCTTTGGCTCAACTAGTATTAGATTTTACAGCTTCTGACCACCCATTACGACTGTAAGTAACATTGAAACTAAGTACTAAAGTAAGAAAAAAAAAAAGAAAGAAAGTAATTGCTACATGTCTGCGTTTGGGTACTCCTAGTGGAGCTCCACATTGTTGTCAATGTGGAGAAGCAATCGACCGCCTCGGTCACCATAGCCTATCCTGCAGTAGGAGCGCTGGCCGGGTAACACGGCACGCCAGCATTAATGACATCATACGTCAGGCTCCTGTCACACCCGCCGGGGTACCAACTATTTTAGAACGCAATGGCTTGGCACGTGGCGATGGGAATGAGACCAGACGGGATGACCATAATGCTTTGGAAGGTGGGTAGGCCTTTGGTGTGGGATGCAACATATGTCTACACCCTTGCGCCATCCCATCTTCTTAGCACGGCGGGCTATGCTGGGGCGGCTACTGCCGGTAAAGAAAACCTCAAACGGCGCAAATATACCTTATTGGAGGTTATGTGTTTGAGCCATTTGGGGTTGAAGCATTAGGTCCTCGGGTCTGAGTGCGCATCGAGTTTTTAGATACATTAACACAAAGCTGGTCGACTCTTCACGTGACCAGACGGCTGGCCTTTTTTCGGCCAGAGAATCAGTATTGCCATCCAACGTGGCAATGCTGCCAGCGTTCTGGGCACGTTTCCCATTGACATCGATGTGGATGAACTTTTTGATGCACAATGAGCCCTTTTCCCTCTCCTCTTTGTATTTGTATATAGGCTTGTTTTTTTTATTTAGATTTTATAATTGTATATGTTAATATATTTGTTACATTAAATAAAATAAAAGTGTATTACTGAGTCAAGTGAAAATTAAGTGCATTAAGCTGCCTCATAAATGAAGCTTAGCTATTCTAAATTAAATTTGCACTTTTCTAGTGCATTTTCTAACGCAGAATAATTTTAACCAAGAAATAGAGCCATACTCTTCGGTGCGTTTTATTTCAGCACTAAAAACAATTCTGCTTAATTAGCGTTATTTCTAATAAATACACTTCGAGACAAGGGTTCTTTGTCTAGGGTGTAACTGTGTATAATAAACTTGCAAATTAATGGCCGGTGAATAATGTGTCTGCCTGTTGAAATGGCTATCATGCATTTCATTGTTTTAGGTCGAGGACCTATGATGGGCTATTAGTTGTAGTCATTTGTTCTTAACAGCTGACTTCCATTGTTAGGGGGATGTCTACGTGTATACTTGAAGACTAAGCCGTTTCGTTAGGGAGTGTACTGACTGTACCAGAGTGTACTGAAAAGATTTCTCTAAATCTTATTAATTAATTGTTCATCCAATACCTATTGTTTCATGCTGATTGTTTTGAACGCAATGTTAATTGTTACTGAATAAACAAATTGAATTGATCAATTCTAAAAGTTGATTTAGTTGTTGATTGTCGAACGCTTAACATAGAATATTTGTGTGAAATTATTCATTTAAATAGGTACAACCTGGTTTTTGTTGTTCAGTACATTTTTTTTGCGTAACTCGACATGTGTAGGAAACAGCTGTTTTTACAAGCTTTTATTTATGAACTTGCAATGTATGTAAGTGAGTTCGGGTCAAATCTTGCAACTGAATTTTAAAGCAGTTATCCGCCACCGATTAAGTTGAAACTTTGCATACACGTTTAGTTTGGATGACGTCGTCATTCTAAATCTAATTTGGCGGACGGCTCAATATGGCGGACTAGTTATTTTTTGTGCACCGCCAAGATTGCGTATCAAATTAAAGGGTTTGGCGGTTTTGAAGAAGAATACGAAAAAAGTTTGTTTAAAAAAAAAAACAATTATATTTTTACAATTGTTTTTTGCGTAAATCATGTCTGACTAATTTGTCATAAAACATCAGGCAGTAGAATATTTCTCTCTTGGTCTTTCGATTTAGGTCGTCAGACTTAAATATTTTTCATAATGGCTAAATACATGAGAGAATGAATCTTCCAAATATTAGTTCTAAAACTTCTTTAGGTTCTACCACTTATTTTGCACGAAACCAATAAAAGCATTTCACCAAACCAAATTTATTAATGAACTCCTTAACAAGTATTTAAACTAAATAAATTAGGCTACCCACAATATGGTAAACACGTCAACCGGCGTACGTGGAAGGGTGACACGTTTTCCAAACCAAAATTAATTACTTTCCATCTAATTGATTTATTACGGTTAATTAAGCGTCTTAACTAGGTGTGAGCGGTGGTTTATTAAATGTAGTTTCTCTAGTGTGAACACACAAGTTTGAAAAAAGAGTAATTACCTACTTACTTAATAAACTATAGATAGATTCTACTATACTGCCTTCTTAGTCTAATCAACACAAACTCTACTACTTCTAAGTGAGGTACTTTTTATTTTTCCTTGGTGAAATGCACCCTAATACTCTACGGTGTCCTCCAATGCCACTTATGGAGGGAACACGGGCACGCGTTAGCACTCACCGCGAACCCGCCGCGGCTGTCCGTCACTGGACCCTCCTCTGGGGGTTGCCCCTCACCGACGCATCAGAACACATTGCACACCGTGACCACCCCAATGACCAAACCAGCACATAGCCGCTAGACGACCCCTTGTATGGCACCCTTGGTCCCCCTGTGACAGGTCAGCTCAGTGGCCCCGCCACCTACCCATTTTCGACTTCAGGGGACGGGGATCTCCCCTGTGACACCACCGCGTCCACCATCAGACGGTGGTGACACCGTAAAGCCTGCGTTAGAAAGGGAAAGCGGCGCACCGCAATACCAGCACTCCTCTCCCGCCGCGGCCACCAACCCTCAGCCACGATATGGTATGAGAGGCCCTGCGAAGCTCCATTTTTTTATTCTTTATAGGCTCGCGTTTGACAACTATCTCGCCTGATGTTAAGTGATGATGTGGTCGAAGGTGAAACACACTTACCTAAATGTAACCTATTCACTCTTGACTTGAAGACCCCTAGTTTGTAGCTATCAGCTGTACACACAATGAAATTATTTTCAAAACGCTTTGTGTGTATGGGTGGGATATCCACCATGTACCCATGGCGCATTGCCGGACGCCTTATTGTCCGATGATGGAAAGGGCTAGGCGGAATCAAATTGTGCAGTTCCATCGCACACTCCCCGAAATGTAACCGATGGAACACCGACAGGTTGGCAACTCGTCGTCGGTGTTCAAGGCTCTGGAGCTTTGAGTCGATCAGCGCATCAGTCGCCGATCAGTCTCTTGACCCGTCTGTCAATCGACTCAAGTTCATCAAGTTGGTATTTGGCAGATCCGTCCCAAAGGTGAGACCAATCCCACCGCACTATTCCCAAACCACTGCAACTCCTGAAAGCCAGAATCAACAGTGGCGACCACCAGAAAAGCGCCGAGGCAATGAAGCTCGACGAAGTCCCGGAGAATGAATTTAACTGTCTTGGATCCCGCAACGAAATTAATCAGAAAATAATAACGGAGGAGTAGGAAAAAGTTCAAATTTCCACTTCCCTCCATATCAAGCAGGAGACAGAACAAACAAGGCCAATAGGCACAAAGGGTCGTTTACAACTGGGATAAGCCCAGTTGCCTAGCACCACGGATAAAAATTTGCATTAATATTAAGGGGTCCTACATTGTGAGCTGCTATATTTGTTTCCAATAATAGGTATGACAAAAATGCTTGAACGCACGGAAATTTGTTCTAGTTTCCACAAGGTCCGTATAGTAAACAACTCCAGATGCAGCCTGTACATTATTTAACATAAAATTGCGCTCATTCTGCCAAAGAATACACTCCCATAAGATATGATGTGCAGATTGTACATATTCGCAGTCAGATGTAGAACACTGACATAAAGGTGAGGCAACGAGCTTGAAGGAAAATAATTTACTTTTAAAGTTACCATGCCCTGTGAGAAATTGGGCAACACAGTGATCCACCTCCAGCCACGTTCTGGCGAGCCGCACGCGAACGGATGGAAAGAATTGGTGGAGGTGTCGGCCCTTGATGGAATTATCCCACCTACATTGCCATTCGGATAAAAGTTCCTCCCAGACGTCAATATGTGGTTTAAATAACCTAGAGATTTTCTCACGGTCACACCGAGTTAAAAAGTCCGCGTCCATGGTCTCTCGTGCGGAATAGTACATTGCAGCGCGTCGCTGCACTTCAAGGTCGACCGGAAGTACGCCAGCAAGTACCGGTAAGGCTTCAGTACTAACCGTCCTGTATGCTTTGCATAAGAATATCAAAGCCAAACGCTGGCTTTGAAGTAATTTACGTCGTACCGCCCCTATTGTGGCCCTATCAGCCCAAACAGGCGCACCATAGCACATACAACCCAAGTAAGTAGCCCCATAAATAGTCTTTAAGGTTAAAAAAGACAGACCCCACGTAGATTTAGATATTCTCGTTAAGGCATAGAAGTTCTTTTTTGCTTTTTCACCGACTATTTTAATATGATCTATAAATGCAAAATTCCTCTCTAACACTAGACCAAGATAGCACACGGACTGCTTCCTTTTTACGGGAACGTTATTAAATTTTATAGTAGGACACGATTTGAGATTACCTTTCAAAATGAGTTGATAAGTTTTGTGCGGAGCAAAGGTCAGGCGGTTTCGATCACCCCACTGAGATATTAATCGTAGGCAAGTGTCAGCCAAGTTCTCGAGTCCAGCTCGAGTACTTGATTGAATGAGCAGAAGACCGTCGTCCGCGTAACCGGTTAATGAACAGCCGCTTGGAAGCGGAATCGCGAGGAAATCATCAAAGCCTAAGTTCCATAAAGGTGGACCAATAACCGAACCCTGAGGACATCCCATGGTGAGAGACTTCGACATGGAATGATGACCGAGTTTAAGTTTCGCGGAACCATTTAAAAAGTAAGAGTAAACTAAATTGTATATATTTCTATAGCAGCCCCGAGTTTTCATTTTAAGTAATAGCATTGGCCACCATGCGTTATCAAAGGCCCCAGAAATATCTAGAAAAATCCCAATTACGTACTTATGTTCAGATGTATTAACAATTTTCCTAACAGTAAGGGCCGCGTCTACGGTAGATTTTCCCATAGTGAAACCGAATTGATTGTTATGAAACTTTGGTCCGTCCGGTAGCAAACGTGGAACGATAAGGCGCTCCAGGAGTTTGCCCAAAGATGGAAGTAATGTTATGGGCCGGTATGACTTTGGGTCGTCCGGGGGTTTGTCGCCACTTTTCGGGATGATTCGTATAAATCCACGTCGCCAAATACGAGGAAATACGCCCTCTGCAATACAACGGTTGTAAACGGTTAAAATCGCATCACCGGCTGTTTTACACGCTTCTATAATCATCCGATTAGATATTTTATCTTCACCTGACGACTTGTTGAGTGGTAACCTCTTGACAACGTTAATAAATTCGTTAGTGGATGGAAGGTCTGACGCTGGTGATTCAGGTGGTACAGCTGCCCACGCTCTGATCTGTTGATGGTAGTCGTTGTCATTAGAAAGTAAGTCATCAGGTATAAGAGTGTTCAGCAAAGCTTCAGTTGTCTCCTCAATACCGGCGGTGTGTTTATTATTTACTTTAATGTTCTGAACAAACGCGAGGTCGACTGATCGATTGGCTTTAAACTCATGATATAAAGGAGACCACGGACCCTCCTTATCTAATTTTTCTACTATTTTACGTAATAAATTACCCTTAGATTTTTCCACCGATGCTCTGTAGCGGGACCTGGCAACTCTAAAAGCATTCAACGCAATGGAAAGAGGGTCACCGGTGACCTTACGTTTTTTAAGCTTGTTAAGATGTTTACGCGCTCGGCGATAACCCTTACGCTGTTCAGTTAGGTAGTCACACCACCAATCGCATCTACGTACATTGGTCATAGATCCACGACCAATGGCAATGTCAGCACAGTAAGTAAAGGTGTCTGACATAATTTCAGCACTTTCCTCAGCTGACAGCCCATCACGAGTGAAATCTTTGGCGTGAGACGCAAGAAGCGAGCTAAAGAATTCCCAATTCGCACCCTTACATTTATACCTAAAGTTACCAATTGCATGTGTCGTACCCTGAGTAAAAACCGGAACAAATTCGTACACGATCAAGCGATGATCACTACAAGACGCGTCCGGTAGGACACGCCACCTATCCAAGCGTACGTCTGCACTAGACAGTGTGACGTCAATACAAGATTCGCCCATTTGGCTGCAAAAAGTTGGTGGTGCGTCAGGGGTATTATGAATAGTCAGATTCATTTCAGCAATGAAATCTTCAACAGCGCAGCGTCGTTCATAATCCGTAGACCGAACTTTGCCATACCATAAAATCGAAGACGCATTAACATCAGCGCCAACGATAACTTTGCAGCCCGCGAGCGACTGCAAGACGTGACGGAGATTATGTATATGAGGACCAACAGGGTCTGAATATTGAAAGTAGCAGCTCACAACGTAAACTTTAAAAGTAGACGATGAGACCTCCGCAACGGCACAATGGGGTGTCATAAGGTTACGCAAAGACGTTACTGTGAAGTTAGAAGAACGGGCCACGTAAATTCCGGCTCGTGCTTTGCCATCCAACTGTACTACTTTGTGACGTAAACACGCGTTTTGATATTGTTCTTGAACAAGCACTATATCTAAGTTATAATCGATAGTAAGTTTGTCTAGTTCAGAAGTCGCCACCCTATCGTTGTGGAGATTTAATTGTCCTATGGTTAATCTATCCATTATTTTAGTAGTTGGTGTTGAGGATAAGTTGTTCGAGCTTAAGTTTATAAGTTGCACACTCGTGTGATCCACAGCGATGGTCATATGATTTCTTGGAACGTTTACAAGCAACGCAAGACGGTGTATAATTTAAATTGTCCTTATGCGGGCAGTCTTTGGTTTCATGTGCCTCAGAGCAATTAGCGCAGGTAGGTGATTTAATAGTGCAGTGTTTCTTAACATGACCGAACTGTTGACAATGTGCACAACGTACTATCTCGACATCATCAATGAAACGGCAAGTCGCCCAATCAATAAACAGTTTATCCTTAGTCGAGACTAAATGTTTCCGGACCGCGGACTCGAGTTCAATGCCTATCCATTTCCGACCGTTGTCTAGCGAACGCCTACGTATAATTTTTGTTGATTTAATAAAGTCGGCTTCATTTAATGGCAACTCGTCTTTAATGTTTTGACAGTACAATGCATGCAAAAAGGCAGTGTCTTCCATTGACGACGGGATGTCTTTAACCAAAATACGAGGCCTACGGCCTTTCGGTTTCTCAAGTCGTAAGCCAGCGGACCTAATGGCATCGACCGATTGCAATTTTTTGATTTGGTAATCGTTTGCGACACGTAACACGACGCCAGATTTCGCAGCTTTTTTGACACCTACAATTTGAAAGCCATCACTAGGATTTATAGCTTTCATGAGCGCTTGTTTAGTCGCGGAAGACGTTCCGTAATCAGTTGATCGCTCATCAGTGGGGTAGGCCACAAGACACGGAAGTTTGGCGCGTGACTCCACCACGGGTACGACTTTAGGTAAACGAAGTTTTAATTTATCAGCATATGACATATTATTGACATCAGACTTGGCAATATCGACACCGGAATTATGTTTCATTTTATCCAATTCGCGTTCAGTATTGGCCAACTTAGTCTCGTTAGCGGATGATTTTATGGCTAGCAATGAGACAATAGCCGTTACGCGCTGAGTCATATCCATAATAGCGGATTTGTTAGCAACATTCATCCGGGACCCTTGGTCATTGACAAGGTCGTTAATTTTGGTCAGATACGCAGACGCCTGAGAAACCAAATCACAATAGTCGTCATTGCATGCGTTAGTGACATTTAATATCGGCGAGCTTACAATTGACTCTGATGTCTGCATTCGCTTTGATCTGTCTTCGGGTGAAATATATGAAGGAGACATTTCACTAAATAAACGTTTTGCATTAGCGGAGGTCGTCGGCGACCTTGGTTTATTATTTCGGCGGAATAATATTTCTCCACCACGATCAGGTGGGTCATCATTATTAGACAACATAATTAAATATGGAAATTAAACGAACAAGCGTGAAAAAAAAGAAAGAATAACGGACGATACAATTATTTCGATATACCCGCACGTCAAGAAAAGTAAATGTACTCACCGATAGCTGACTAAATTTACTGATTACAAGTAAAAAACGGATGTATACGTTTAAAAACTTACGATATCAGCACTTATCACAACACAAAACAATTTTTTAAGCAACTCACAAGCCGGAAATAAATTTCGGAACACAAAAATCGCAATTTCAAACAGAGAGCGAACAGATCACCGCCAACCAAAGCGAGCGCGCGGAGGGAAGTGGTGGTGAAAGGTGAGACCAGTACTCCATGAATGATCGAACTTGCGCTTTATACAAGTTAAACAGCTGTTCAGGCATGAAGTACCGTCTCACCTTTGCAAGGATCCCCAACTTCTTTGCAGCCAACTGAGCCTTTGCTTCAACAAATGGACCAAAATTGAGGGTCGATGTCATCGTAACTCCAAGAAGGTCGAGATGGTCTATTATCGGCACGGTTACACCGCGGAAAGATGGAGCTGGTTGGAATTGTCTCTTTTTTGCGGAAAAAGACACGCCTGGGTTTTAGCAGCATTGAAACTGACTATATTGGCATTGCCACATTCGGAGACTACCTCCAAAGACAGGTTCAAGCGCTCAATCATGGCCTCCCGAAGAGACCGGATCTGAGGCCCAGTAGCCCGTGCGCCGGATACGTATCTCTCACAGTGCTGTCGTCTGCATACCCAAAGGTTCCGGGTTTTACCAGGTCATTAATGTGACGTAAGAACAATGTTGCCGAGAGCACTGCCCCTGAGGGACTCCGGCGTTAATAGATAACCACTCGGATGGGCCGATCCCTCAGGAAGTCTGCAATCCAGTCACATAAACCACTAGGCAGACCGAAGGAGGAAAGCTTACCAATAAGGCTCACGTGCCAGACCCTGTCAAAACCCTTCGATATGTCAAGGGAGACAGCAAGCGCCTGCCCGTGCCTCTCAATGGCCTCACTTCAGGCCATTGAGAGGCACGGGCAAAAATAAAAAAATAATAATATGATATGACTAACACCCTAATAAATGAAATTGCAATTTACTCACGTTAAATTTAAATAAAACCAAATATATAACTTTTAGCATCAACAACAATCTACAGCCCCCTTCTGATTTCCTATTGAGAGCGCACACTTCTGATTGTTCTCTTCTTATTGGAGATTGCGATTTCCATGTTTTATCTGCGACTAATAGTACTGCCGATCTGAGTCTCCGTAAGGGACAAAAGTGCTTGTTTCTCAGTCTCAAGGTGATGATGGACTGCGACAAGGTTCGATACGACATCGCGGCCCGCCTGAATTGCGATGTCACCTCTATTTCCAAGCGGCACTGCAACCCACTTGTTGACCGCTACGTCGTCGGCTTAATCGGCAAAAGCCCTGACGATTGTACCCACCTCGGTTTCTCTCGCTTCACCGTGGGTGACCAAGCCACAGCTACTAACCCACCTTAAAAATGCGGGAACCCACCGGGGAAAACTGGGTGAGGTCCTAGGTTCATTTTCCGGCTGGTGCAAAGTATTATCTGGTCTCAGTGCCTGGAGCCTGGGTTTACTTCGGATACTACATATAATGTGATGTAAGACGAGATAATTATAATGTTTTTTGCAGAGTCTGAATTTGTGCCTAGCAATTGGGAATAGGCGACCTTATTGCCATCAGCCAGGCACAAATTCTCCCTATTCTATAGGATTTAATCATTACTAAATGGGAAATTATAAACCGAGCGAAAAATATACTGAATGGGCGACTATTATACTAAGTAAGTGACTATTTATCCGGTTTGAGCAATACCTTTTAGGACGTTTGCTGCGGCAGTAATATTATTACATAACTTAATTGTATTTGGGGTCCTATTTTTCTATGTTAGCATATTATTCTTTTGAAAATAGCATAATAACCGACGAGGTGACATTGTTGAGCAGCCTGCAAGTTCGGATTTATTCGTGTTTTCAACGAATTAGTCCAAAAGCGAGCGAAGCGAGCTCGGGAACTTAGGGCACCCCGACAGTGGTTCGAAGGGGATGACGGGACCTGAAGTGAGCGAGCAAAGCGAGCGAACTTAGCTCCGGTCATCTTCTTTTTGTTAGGTTACTTAAGACCCTGCAGACATAAAAAACCTGCCAAGTACGAGTCGGACTCGCTAACAAAGTGTTCCGTACCATTATCGCAATAACCGCCAAAAATACGTATGTTGTATGGGACGGGAGCCACACTTAAATATTAATTTTATTCTGTTTTAAATATTTGTTATTATAGCGGCAACAGAAATACTGGTTACTCATATTTCTACTGTCTAGCTATCACGGTTTACGAGATACAGCCTGGTGACAGACAGACGGACCACGGAGTCTTAATAATAGGGTCCCGTACGAAACTATAAAATGAGGACCGCGCAGCGGGGCTCCATCGACAAACTTTTATTTTCAAGTCGCTGTTTTAAACATTTGTATTCGCCCACTGTTTGTTGGCCAATAAGTATTTCAGTAAGCCTTCAGTATTTTTACACCTTTAATTTGAATTTATTTTCGATCGTTTAAATACTATCCTTACCAAATTAACCCATGCTTATTTAAACATATCTATATTTCGGGTTTAGTCAATAGTACGGACATCAAAACAAATGACAAGCACGCCCCTAGCGGCATTAAGAGCAACTACGCATTGGCGCGCTTTTTCTAACCGCTTGCGTAGTGGGGACAGCAGAATAGAGCAGTTGAGTACTGACAAAAAAAAATACAGCCGTAGAGCTAAAGACGTCGTAGAATCAGTGTCGATCCGTAGTATTGGTAAGTAGGAGTGTAACTTGTGTCTATTTGAATAAACCCAGTGTATCGAATAACTTATGTGATTTCATTTGCACGATTATACCCACCGACCTGCCCACACACGATGTCTTAACCTAAGGGAATACATCCTGACTTCCCGATGGTTTGCATCTATCGGCCAGCCTTGATGCGACATAATTATACTTAAATAATATTTTGAAAGCTAAATTAACTCTGTCTGTCTGTCTGTTATCTTTTCACGCTTAAACCGCTATACCGATTTAATTTTTATCCCAGATATCATCCTTAATGGGGTGGAAGTTTGTATAGTGAACCAATCATTTCTCAAGTAAAGTAGCCTACACACCTACAATAAAAAACGCACACGAAGGGTTCCGTACCATTACTGCAAAAAACGGTAAAATAATCACGTTTGTTGTATGGGAGCCCCACTTAAATATTTATTTTGTTCTATTTGTAGTATTTGTTGTTATAGCGGCAACAGTAAAACATCATCTGTGAAAATTTCAACTGCCTAGCTATCACGGTTCATGAGATACAGCCTGGAGAGAGACGGACAGACAGACAGACAAACAGACAGACAGACGGATCGCGGAGTCTTAGTAATAGGGTCCCGTTTTTACCATTTGGGTACGGAACCCTAAAAAAGTGGGCGTATCAGTGGTATTCACTAAAAGGATAGGGATGGGTGTACAGCCATCCCTATCCTTTTAGTGAATATAGATGGGCGTGATGTTACGTGTTGACTTTGATGATTTTCAGCAAAAAGGAAGTTAAGTGGGTAACCCTTTTTAGCAGCAGCACCTTTTATGTTAAGCCTATAGTTAATCACTGAGCTTAGTTCGAAATTTCAGACTGTTACTTTTTCCGTCACAAAAAATACAACACGGGTGGGTTACTAAAAAGGTAACCTAAATAAACCCGCTCGTTTAAATCAAGTCCATAGTTATAATAACTAGAACAGATAAAGTTATTAAAAAAAACCGGCCAAGTGCGAGTCGGACTCGCGCACGAAGGGTTCCGTACCATTATCGCAAAAAAACCGCAAAAAAAAAAAAAACACGTTTGTTGTATGGGAGCCCCACTTAAATATTTATTTTATCCTGTTTTTAGTATTTATTGTTATAGCGGCAACAGAAATACATCATCTGATCAAGAGATTTTTGTGTCGGAGGTTTTTATCTCTCTTTCTGCTTGCCATCATCCAAACATCTCGGTTCTAAAACAGTCAGTAGTCAAAAGTTTTGTTTATTACTTTACCTCTAAGATTTTTCTCTTTAATGTTTTTACTAAAAGAGGACGATAACTGGTGGCTCTACCTTATTTAGCTATATTTATCTATTAAAAACAACATAGACCAAAAGAAAATTCTCACGGTACCTACAACCCATAAACAAAACAAAACAAACACAAAGCTATACAGCAATAAAATACAACCCCGTAAGGAGGAGATAACGAAGTTAATTAAAATGTAGCTGTCTACCCATCCAGAAAGCAATTACACACGACATGGAGTACAAATTTGAACTAGTCACAATACGCAACGCCTTTTTCCTTTATGTCAGTCCCTCAGAGGTCAGTTTCTTTGATCGTCTGACGGACAATATTGACATTGTCCTTTGTAACACGGCGTTTGGGTTTTTTTGTGTCTCATTTTCAGCTGTTTAAGGGAGTTGGAGGTGTTGGGGAAAAGTGGTCGTTTTATATTTTACTAGTGAGTGATCGCCTTGTTTTTTATATAAGCAAAAATACGTCCACTGCTGGATATAGGCCTCCCTTCACTTCACCTCTTTATTAGTGACCAATCGACCATGCGTTCTGCGAATAATGAGCCTTTTTAGCCAATTATTTGGACTATGTCAGTAACCCCAGTAATTCTAGGTTTTTGGTCTCTTTTAGCTACCTATGCCAAATCTCACAATTTGCTAAATATAAATGTTACTGTGTCTTCACTCAAAGGTTATGTACTAGGATTCTTATTTAATCGTATGCTTACCATCGTATAAAATACGATTATAATACCTTGGCTTTACGCCAGCCATATTGAAGATACAATGTTTACTAACAAAGTAAAACAGCAGATTTTTTAGGATGTTGTGTTTGTTGTACATCGATTTAATTGAATTAGTATAGATCAAAGATAGTTTGAGAACATAAAATATTCAAGGTCCGATGACCTTGAATATTTTACTAGAAGATTAGATAAGAGCGAGCCAAAAACAAAATAAAATCACTGCTGCTATCAGCCGATTAAATATAATTGTACCTTCATGTGGGCCAGAGTATGTTTGTATTTATTTATTAACACACTTTATGTCAAAAATATCAGCGCAGAGTATGTTACTATCAGAGTTATGAATATAAATGTAAAGTAAATGAATAGAAAATGGATGATGATGATGATGAGATGGAGAGGAAGGCCAAAAAAAAGATGGACGGACTGTGTGAGGAGTGATATGAAAGAAAAGGGAGTCAGTGATAGCGTGACAGGGGACGGAACGGTATGGAAAAAGAAAACGTGTTGCATGGATGTAACATGGGATAAGGACAGAAAGATGATGATGTTGGCTAGAGTATAGATATTTATTATTTATTAATTATATACTTTATTGTACACCACATAAAAAATACAAGACAAAGATTTATAAAGGTACGTGTACAATGGGCGGTCTTATCGCACAGAGCAATCTCTTACAGGCAACCTTTGTATTTCTTCATAATAAGTGGGTAGGTATATGTGGATACCTAAGATGACCAAATAATATCGTAACACTTTTTTGCCTTTAACCTCGAATAATATTTGCCTATATTTTAATTATTCATACAAGTTTATTTTTACCTTTTAGATCATAAAGAGAACTTTCATAAAACGTCACAATACCTCGGAATATAAATTCACTCATTACCACACATACTCATCATTAATGAATCTTCTAAGCGTCGAATAAGTTATGAAGCGGCTATAAACATGGGATTTAAGGGCTTTTGTAGATGAGGCAACGGTAGAGCTACTACGTAGTTGTGATTGAAAAATGTGTCATAATGTATGTTAGTGGAAAAACTTACTAAAGAAGCTATGAAAAATTATAAAAATATATTGCATTTGGTATTTCTGGGCAGGTATTCTTATACTTTGACATAGTTAGAGGCAATTAGAGTTTCGGAAAGTTAACAAACAAAATGTTTGACTAAATAATAGAAAAAATTACAACAGATGATTAATTAAATGACGAGTTTAAGTCATCTTTGATTTTATTGTGATAAAGGGACGCTGCTTTAGTTCCATCTTTCACTTGCATAGATGAAAATACTATGTGAGAGAAAACTAGTGCGGTCCAAAATACAGTTTTGCAACAAAACAAATCCAGACAATAAACTCCACCACAAACATAATGAGTGCATTAACAGCCGTGGTTGCTGTGGTTGGTCCACTAATAATTGCCTGCAGACGCCAAATCAGTGATAACGACCACTTTACCCCAAATGAAATAATGCATCTTCGTAAAAGTAGTTTCCATAAAGTAGCTTATAATGCTAAAAGTCTATTCATGTTTCATATTTCAATACGCTGTTAATGATTTCATGCTCTAGAATATTTGAGCTTTATAATGAAGGTGTGAAGATGATTGCTACATAATGCCCTCACAGCCTTGTTTTTTTTAACTAACACTTTTTTTAACAACACAACCAAAAAACGTCAACAGTAGCCGGGCATGGATCTCTCCCAAGTTTCGCCACATCGACCGGCCCTGAGTTTCTCACATTCTTCTAATTCCCGCAGAAACTACAATACTTTCTGAGAATTACCTTGTAGGTAGCACTTTTTCACACCTACGGGATTCGCCACGGGAGTTACCACCACACGTGTTGTATTTAAATAAAAGGTTTTGATCACTGTAGTATTATTATTTTATTCCCGTAATTATCCCAAGTTGAACACAAACACGCGGACCGGCCAATGCGCAGTAACTGGCGATCGCCCATTCACACTTCTCTTTCATACAACAAAACGCTGACGCATAACATTCGTACTTACATTGTCCCTACATTGCCCCTACAACCTCTTAACAGAACCTTCCCAGTAAATCCTGCCCCCTTAACTTAATCAGTGCATAAACTCGGAACTAAATTGGAAATTGCATGTGGATGAAGTATGTAAAAAACTTAACCAGTTTTCATATGCTCTCTACGTACTTCGGAAAGTCGTTAATGAAGGCGTACTGCTAAATGTTTATCATGCATATGTAGGTTCTGCACTTAAGTATGGTATTTTGTGCTGGGGTAACTCTACTAACAGAGAATTTGCATTCAAAGCCCAAAAAAAAATGCATCAGAAGCATTTGTGGGCTTAAACAAACCGATTCATGCAGAGAGCACTTCAGAAGGTTAAAAATCTTAACCCTAACGTCAATTTATATCTTGGAAGCAGCATCAATCACAAAACGCGATATCAGTAATTTCGAAACAATGAGAAGTACAAGACATAAAAATGAACTTAGGTCAGTTAAATGCAGAACAGTTAAGTTTCAATCCAGTATATTTGGTATGGGTGTTAAAATTTATAATAAATTACCAGACTGTATTAAAAATATTGAAAGACTAACTACATTTAAATACAAACTCAAAGAATTACTGATACAGAAAGTATATTACACAATGAATGAATTCCTAAATGACAAATGTTTTGACTAAATTTTATTGAATATTATAATAATCCACTTAATTATTATGAAATAGTATACTCTGACATTACTTATTGTACTTATTGATTTGAATCTGTGACATAACTTACTTATTCATTTGTTTTATGACATTGTATAATGTATTAATTTGATTTTATGATATTGTAGGTATGGGGTACTATTTTTGAGTTTATGACATTATACAGGGTATTTGTTGGAAATATTGACATTGTACAGGGTATTAATTGGAAGTCATGAAATTGTATAATTTAATGATAATTTTTGCATGCCTGAATTGGTACAACACAGTGGACTGCGCATTCACTTGACACCTGGAATTGTATAATTATGTACTGTGTTGAGCAATAAACATTTGAATTTGATAAACTTTTCATAACCACCGAACACTAATATCAATCGCCAATAGTCGCCGGCAGTTGCCAAGTCAGCGATAGCGCTTACCCTATATGAAATAAGGTCCGTAAAATGCGTTTTCATAAAGCAGCTTATAGTGCTATAAGTCTATTCATGTTTCATATTTCAATTAGCTTTTAGTGTTTTCATGCTTTAGAATACTTTTAGCTTTATAATAAAGGTTTGAAGATTGTTGCTACGTACTGACCTCATTGCCTTTTTTTTACAAACACTAAGCAACGCCTAGAGAATGCCTTTAAAATGACAAATATTATCATTATTTCTACCAAAAAACGTCCACAATGGCCGGCAATAGACCTTTTCTAAGTATAGCCAAATCGACGGCCCTGAGTTTCTCGCATTCTACTAATTGCCGCAGAAACTACAATACTTTATGAGAATCACTTCTTAACAGAACCTTCCCAGTAAATCCTGCCCCCTTAACTTAATCAGTGCATAAACATTTCACAACCACCGACCACTAATGTCCACCACTAATAGTCGCCTGCAGTTGCCAAGTCAGCGATAGCGCTTACGAAAGGTAGGTAATTAAGTGACCGCTGTACCCCACACGAAATAATGAAGGTTCGTAAAAGGAGTTTAGTATAAAGCAGCTTATAGAGCGATAAGTCTATTCATGTTTCATATTTCAATACGCTGTTAGTGTTTTCATGCTTTAGAATATTTGAGTTATGTATGTTTGAAGTTTGTATGTGGTCGTAGTTTGTAGTTCCGTACTGCCCTCATTAGCAACCTAATTAGACCTAAACCTAAGTACACATAATTTAATGCCATTGGATTATTAACTGTAGGTACTAATGCTTAAGTTGAAAATCCAACAATGAAATAATATTCAAACATTCATTTAAGCGTTGTCTGGCGTTAGTTACTGAAAAATCCTAAAAGTCAAGTGCGAGTCGAACTCGCGCACGAAGGGTTCCGTACCATTACCGCAAAAACCGGTAAAATAATCACGTTTGTTGTATGGGAGCCCCACTTATATATTTATTTTATTCTGTTTGTAGTATTTGATGTTATAGCGGCAACAGAAATACATCATCTGTGAAAATTTCAACTGCCTAGCTATCACGGTTCATGATATACAGCCTGGTGACAGACCGACAGACAGAGACGGACCGCGGAGTTTTAGTAATCGGGTCCCGTTTTTACCCTTTGGGTAAAGAACCCTAAAAAGGTACTACAGGTCTTACAGGGAGTCATCATCATCATCATATCAGCCGAAAGACGTCCACTGCTGGACATAGGCCTCCCCCAAGCGTCGCCACATTGACCGGTCCCGTGCGTCCCGCAACCAGCGGATTCCTGCAACCTTCACCAGGTCATCGGTCCACCTGGTGGGAGGCCTTCCAACGCAACGTCTTCCGGTTCGCGGTCGCCACTCCAGAACCTTTCTGCCCCATCGGCCATCCGTTCTGCGAGCAATGTGCCCTGCCCACTGCCACTTAAGTTTGGCAATTCTTCGGGCTATGTCGGTAACCCTGGTTCTCTTACGGATCTCAACATTTCTGATTCGATCACGCAAGGAAACGCCGAGCATAGCCCTCTCCATTGCCCTTTGAGTGACTGTAAGCTTTCTGATAAGGCCCATTGTTAGCGACCACGTCTCAGAGCCATATGTCATCACTGGCAACACACACTGGTCATAGACTTTTGTCTTGAGACACTGTGGTAAGTTGGACGAGAAGACACCGCGCAACTTCCCGAACGCTGCCCAGCCGAGTCGGATTCGACGGTTGACCTCTTTCTCGAAGTTGGCCCTACCCAACTGGATCGTTTGTCCCAGGTAGACATAGTTGTCCACAACTTCGAGTGTAGAGTCTCCAACCTTGATAGGAATGGGTGTAACATGGGCATTCAACATCACCTTGGTTTTGTCCATGTTCATTTTCAGACCCACTCTTTCGGAAGCTCTACTGAGGTCATCGAGCATTGTACTGAGGCTCTCCATGGTCTCAGCCATGACCACTATGTCGTCGGCAAACCGAAGGTGAGTGATGTACTCGCCATTAACGTTGATGCCTAGGCCGCTCCAGTCCAGAACCTTGAATACATCCTCCAGTGCAGCAGTGAACAGTTTCGGAGAAATGACGTCTCCCTGTCTCACGCCACGCTGGAGAAGGACTGGTTCCGAGGTCTGATCCTGAAGACGGACTGACATGGTGGCGTTTCTGTACAGACACTTCAACACCTCAATGTACCGGTAGTCGATCTGGCACCGTTGGAGAGACTGCAGTACAGCCCAAGTCTCGATCGAATCGAAGGCTTTCTCGTAGTCCACAAACGCTAAACAGAGAGGCAGGTTGTACTCTTCGGTCTTCTGTATAACCTGCCGCAGCGTATGTATGTGATCTACGGTGCTAAAGCCTTTTCGGAATCCGGCTTGTTCGGGAGGCTGGAAGACGTCAAACCTGCGCGCGAGACGATTTGTGATGACTCTTGAAAACAACTTGTAGACATGGCTAAGAAGTGAGATGGGCCTATAGTTCTTCAGCCGAGCATTGTCGCCCTTCTTGAAGAAGAGTACCACCACACCCCCGCACCATGCACAGGGAGTAATTAATGTCATCTCAAACATCAATTTATTACCTACATTTTATCTTAGTCGCATCATGAATAAATAAAAGCGTAGCAGAATACCTACACATTTTCCAGTCATATAGTCTTGCACATTTCTCTGTTGTACATTATTTATTCAACTCTCGTAGTGAAGGGTAAAGAAATCCCCGGTAACTCCGTAATTTGTATCTTAACTTGGTTAAGCAAGAGATTTTCGTGTAGGCCAACGCGGCAACCCTTTTTTATCAGTCAACAAGTTCGCGCGCAGATTCGTGATAACTATTTCACAAATTAAATATTAGCCCTTTTTATCAGTCTTACAGTTTTGCGCGCAGATTCACAAAATGTTTTCTTTTTTTGTTTATCCTCATCAGAGGCGTTTGGCTTCGTACATCTTGTGCGTTATTGAAGTTCTAGTTCCTTTAATTTTTAGTCCAATATCCTTTAGGCCCTTTATTAAAATCTTCCATAACTTTATTGAAATCTTCCACGGAGTTTATTCGACTAACACGAACAAACTCATGTTCTACCGCCGTGTTTTACTTGCCCACACTCGTGCACGTTCACAAATATTATTTGGCTAAAACATCACCATTTTTACTCTATTAACATTCATCAGCCTATTTATGTGCCCACTGCTGGGACATAGGCCTCCTCTCTGTGAGAGGGGATAGGCTATAATCCACCACGTGGGTCTAGTGCGGGTTGGTGGATGTCACATGTCTTCGAATTTTTGGTTCTAGGACATGCCGGTTTCCTCACGATGTTTTCCTTCATCGTTTTTGAGAGCAGTGGTGATGAAATAATTTACACAAAGTAAAGCGCCTGCCTGGGTTCGAAACCACGACCTACAACTTGTAAGTTGCGGCCGATACCACTGGGCCACCACTGCTCATTCATCATTAACATTCAATTTATAACAATTTTAGGAAAATCAAATAGAGAAGCAACATATACATCATCACGTTACCGCCAAAAAACCCAAAATGATTCTTTGAATAGGTTTAGTGTAGGTATAAATTAAATGTATTTAGCGGTTTTCGGTGCAAATGGACTTCGATAGATAGAATATACTTTATGGAATACCAAAAGAATAACAATCTTCTTTACAATACCTATTTCTAATCCAATAATGGTTAAGTATAAGCGGCATTGGTTAGATTTAGATGCGGCAGTAAGTAGGTAGGTAGGTCATTATTCATTATTTTTTGTTATATTATTATATTTTATTATGTGCTTTATTGTACAACTTAAGAAATACAATTATAAAAAGAAAACATTTTTACAAAAATATACATCTATTCTAATATTATAAAGAGGAAAGATTTTTTTGTTTGTTTGTACCGAATAGGCTCCGAAACTACTGGACCGAATTGAAAAATTCTTTCACTAATAGAAAGCTACATTATTCCTGAGTGACAGGCTATTTTTTAATCCCGAAAATGAGTCCTGTGGGGTGCTCCACGGGAGCGAAGCCGCGAGCAACAGCTAGTATAGTATATCTATGAAGTTCTTCATCAGATCTTTACCAAATTTAAATGGGACCATTCCGAAATAAACTTTTTCGAACAAAATAAGAATTAAGTAAATCCGTTTATATCAGCCGGAGTTATGCCCGAAAATATATTATATATATATACATATATATATATATTATTATTATTATATATATATATATTCCCTTAGGTTAAGATATATATATATATATCGATGTCTTAACCTAAGGGAATACATCCTGACTTCCCGATGGTATACATCTATCGGCCAGCCTTGATGCGACATCAGAAGTGGGATTCGGTCGTGCTAATAAGATCACACGTAAAAACAATGCTAGTGAAAATAGTTACATTCTTGCAAAAAAATCGCGGTGTCAGTTGCGACTAGCCTCAGTATTGAATAATTAAAAACCAGTCCGGAGCTGAGCAGCAAGGAGGATAGCAACAACCAAGGAGCTGGACAGGTCAAGGAGGAGCGTGTGGAAAGATCCATACATACGGATCTTTATGCCAATCTGGTGAGTCGTTTTCAGTTTGTTATGACTATGGCCAAGAGTGTTCATTATTCAAAATTCTGATTTTGTGTACGGTATAGCGGTCAGTGGATCGTCAGGGTGGCCCGTGTCAGTTCATAATTTCACTTAAGTTACAATCGATGGTCAAGTTTTGGTGTTGTTGAAGAGTTATTGTTCTACTATCACTGGCAATAACCCTTAACTAGCCTTGGCTATCATGACTATCATTATTTGGAAGTAAGAAAGATATGGTGACAGTGACGTACCTACCTTACATTTCAGTCTGGAAATTATGTTATTTCCTAATGAAATATTTTGATTAGTTTTGTAGTGTGATAGTTTCATGTAGTGAGACCAAATATGATTGACATGTCTACTCATACTCGTACCTACCTGGGCACTTGGGTCCTGTACTGTGTGGTCAGTGTGGTTCATGTTTTGGGTAGGGACTCTGCACTCACATTTGGTGTCCACAATAACCCATTTTGCTGTGCCGGTTTAGTTTACTACACCGCTGCACTGGTTAGTTGCCATCAAAGCTGTGTATAGTTAAGATAACTGTGAACATATTATACTCTCGTAATGTTTTTCACGTTTCAGATACCACATTGTGTCGCAGTGGAGCCTCTGCTGCAGGCTAGTGGTTCAAATGCTGAATGCGAAGGTCGACTGTCAACATCTGAGAGGTTGAAACTGACGGCAGGCTAGCAGTTCGCAGGTGGTAGCCGAACTTTACGAGCGCGCGCATGTTTGGAATGGAATACTCGGTGAGTCGCTTCTATGTTATTTCGATATTGAGGTCGAATGTTCTCTAGTGAAGAGATGCTAGTTTGAGCTTTGAGAGTGTTCATGTTTGACGACTGAGTTGGTCGTGGTTACATCTAGCACTATCACTAGGTAATTAAGACACACATGTAAGCAACTTTAGGATGAGATATCCCATCTGAAGGAGATGAGATATCCAAAATGACTGCAAAACCAGTGAGTTTCAGTGGCAAAGCGAGTTAGGAATGTCGTGGGGTAACGAAATTGTATCGAGTTAGTTATTAACTGTATTGGTCATTTACCTGTATTCAGAAAAGATCTTGTTTCGTCTCTTGCATACTTTCAAAGTAATATTATGATAGCAGTAGATCTCGCGATCGTTTTCCTTACATGAAAACTGAGTTAGTGTGCGATAGTAAAGGGTTACTGTTGATAATTTGATTTTAACGATATTGACCCGAGTTAATTCGTGAAGCTCCTTCACACGAGTTATTAACACGCAAATATTATCAGGCTTAATTGTAACCCTCATAATTACAGTCGCTATGCTCCAATATCTTTGAGTAAAAAGAGCGGATCTAGTAAGAAGGATCCCCGATCACCAAGTTCCTTGAGAAATAGACGTCATAGTTGATGACAGTGGTAATTAAACTAAATCTGATTAGGAATGGCTTGTACACTCATACTCAAAACTTTAGACCGCACCTCATGAGTAACATGTGGTGATGGGTCTACAAGGAATCGTTGTTGCGATTTCTGTCTGTGTTGGTGCACAGAGCGATTCATGTGTTATAGCACATATTCGCTAGATTTTTGAGAATCGTTGGTGCGATTCCTGTCTTTGTTGGTGCACAGAGCGCTTATGTGTTGTAGCACATTTGCGCTAAATTTTTGAGAATCGTTTATACTATTTCTGTCTGTGTTGGTGCACAGACAGCTTCATGTGTTGTAACACATATTGCGCTTGATTTATGAGAATCGTTGGTGCGATTCTTGTCTGTGTTGGTGCACAGAGCCCCTCATGTTTTGTAGCATATGTGGCGGCAGAAATGTAAAGAATCGTTGGTAGATACGATTCTGGTTTGAATTGGTGCACAGATCACAATGAAAGTTTAATTAGTTGAGTATGCATTGCCTATGAATCATAACAAACTGTTACAGCATTATTACAATTACTTTGTTTAGTTGTTGAACTTGTTGATCGTCGGACCTTTTTCTAATGAATAGTGTTGTGTGGGAAACTCTAATACGAAAACTAAATAGGCCCTGTATTAAGTCTAAGATAGGCGATTATGACAGGACGGTGATCGTTATACACCGAAAGCTTTAAATAGGTACGCTTGGAACCTACAAGTATGCACAAGGTAGGTTAAAGCAGATGCCAGCGGGTCATGTACCAGTCGATGTTGATGTCAAAAGGATTTGATGATGATGAGCAAGCTTAAGGTGTCAAGTAATTCAAGCTATCGAATGTTTACGTTAAAGATTATGTTTGACTGTACCGGGGTCTAGAGAGACCACTGTGAAAGCAATACAATTGCTGGTCGGCTAGAGAGCCGTGGCGTTAGAGGTTTAACTTGAGGGTTTCTGTAGGCTTGGCAGTTGTTGCTGCAGCAGAAGTTTTAAAGTTTGTTTGGAGCGACTAGTGGTACATGGCCTAGGGGAATGATTTAGTTAAAGAGTAGAATTCTCTAATTTCCCTAGTTTCACGAACCCAATAATTTAGTTTGGTTAGGAGTAGCCGAGCGTTGTGTGGCAACTGAGAGCCTGAGTGGAAACTATGAGTCTGAGTGGCAACTGTTGGTCTGTGTGGCAACTGTTGGCCTTTACGGCAACGGTAGGCCTGTATGGCACCTGTAAGTCTGTGTGACACTGTCCGGTGTGAAAAGTCATGTTTGTGTTATGAACCTTACAGAAAGTTCCTATTGAGTCATGAGGTTAAAGAAAAGTAAACTCGCAGTCACGCATGTGGAGAGATCATGTTAATGTTGATGACGTTCGAACCGTCAAGCCCTCATTACGAAAATTAAAATAATTTCGGTTTTCTAATTTTGATTACTATGCGTAGATCGTGTTGGTAAGACTCACAAAGCTCAAGTACCAATTCAGATTGTAGATGAATTAGATAATAAATTGACGTAACACATGACAGACTAAATCTCTGTGTGAACAGGTTCTGAGTTCAGAGAGTTGAGTTGACTCGACATCGTGAGGATGTGCGAGTAGAGCAATTGTGATTGCTAAGAGAGCTATGTTGAGATAGCTAGGAGAGCTATGACATAGCTAAATATCGTGAATAAGATACCTGTTGGTTTCTTTTGTTTGATTAATAACTATCAGTCGTACTTGAACTTTGTAATCACGAAGATTGGGTGCTTTTAGGTACCAAATCGATGATTAAGTTGCTATTTTCTTTAAATTGGAATTAGAATTACTCGTTCCTTGTAATAGTGAACAGAGAGATTTAAATGATCATGTTTGATTGTTTCAAAATGTTTCCTCACTCTAGAATATGAGTCAGGATTGGACGAGCAAATACTGTTTGAAAATTTTGTATTTTTTAGAAAAACATCCCTTGTATGATGGGAGATTGCCAGGATGCAGTCGACTAAGACGACGTGTGGTGTAACACGAGGTGACCATGAGATGGCATGGAGTAAGGACAAGAAGATGATGCCTGCGGGTGATAGATTTGGGGATCTGTCACCTGAGAGAGGCCCGAGAAGGCGACGTGTGTGTTCCACGTTCGCCTCTCAAGAGGAATTACGGCCTAGAGAAAACCATGTGGTTTTAGTCAGTAGGAGTCTGACAGACCCCTCAGCTTTCCCCAAGGGCTGAGGACATCCATTGAGGATTTCCACATGATTCGATACAGTTTAAAACCTGACAATTAGGAACAGACGAGGACGCCTGTCTCGCAGGATGGCCGTGTCGGGTTTAGTCAATAGTACGGACGTAAAGTCAAATCACAAGCACGCCCCTAGCGGCAATCAAGAGCAACTACGCATTGGCACGCTTTTTCTAACCGCTTGCGTAGTAGGGACAGCAGAATAGAGCAGTTGAGTACTGACAGCCGTAGAGCTAAGACGTCGTAGAATCAGTGTCGATCCGTAATATTGGTAAGCAAGAATGTAACTTGTGTCTATTTAAATAAACCCAGTGTATCGAATAACTTATGTGATTTCATTTGCACGATTATACCCACCGACCTGCCCACACACGATGTCTTAACCTAAGGGAATACATCCTGACTTCCCGATGGTTTTCTTTTATCGGCCAGCCTTGATGCGACATATATATTCCCCCCTGTACGTTGTGCCGAGCAGACGTGTTTTTTGTACCCGCGAACATTTTATTTCTAAAAATTTGTTTAAAGTGCAGTGAACCTCGTCCCGAGGGGTAAACCTTGTCGCACAGCTACTTCGCTTCTTCTTCGAACTCCACGTCACACTTCCAGCCGCTATGATGGCTCCTTCTCTGTTTCTGCAGTGCATCTCTGGAACTCTCTCCCACACTCCCTACGCGATAGCCCTTCTCTCGATGTCTTCAAGAGGAAAGTTACGGAGCATTTTCTTTCAACACAATAAATATTATTAGTAGAGATATACATATATATTTGTATTAATAAACGTAGTTCTTTTGTATGTATTATTATTATATATTTAATTAGTATGTTACTGTTAAATTGTACACTGGATTAGCCCTGAATTAAAATTATCTCTACCACTCAAAGGTTTGCTGGAAGAAAACTCCATTTTGGAGTTAAGCTCGCCTTTGTACATGAAAATTAATTTCACTCTGTATAAATGTATTGTTTTGGTGTACAATAAAGAATTAAACTTAAACTACATACAGTACTTAACTACATACAGTAAAAAAACTAAATCAATGCACAAACTATTGTAGAAGAAATAAGCAAAAACATTTCAAAGTTTTAAAGTGATCGTTCATAATTTTTTTTTTGTCTTTGTGCCGAGGTGAATGACCTTTGGACGCTTTAAATGACACACGCCTGTGATCCTGTTAGTATTGATAACACATCGCCTAATTCGCAACATACGCTATAGTCGTTGTGGCCTAGAGGCGTAAGCCGCTACCTGCCATAGACAGAGCGTGGAGTCTCGAGTTTGAGCCCCGCAAATTGCGCTACTTTTTGGGATATCTAACTTAATATAACTGAGCTGTGAGATAAGAACATGCAAGCGCGCATTCGTCGTGTCATCGTGCGAGTAGGAAGATAGTTAGATTTCTGTTTCTGCCAGCTACTAGAAAAGCGGACGCTTGCACAAAAATATATTGTTAAAAGCATAGCTCTCACTACACTGGACGAAAGGCAAAAGCTTCGCATTCCTCGATTGCGGCTAGATAGGCTGACCCCTGTCGCGACTGTGAAGAATCTATCGCTTACGGCGTATGTTTTCCTGATACTTGTTTTGTTGTGACGGTTTAAGGACAAATTCATTGTCATCATGCCACTACAACAAGCTTCTCTCGCTGCCACTTCCGCCTCAACATCGTTGGCTGCTGTAGAGAGCATGCGGAGCACTGCCCTAACTTTCGCTAAGGCAGCTATTGATTTGCCGTTGAAATAGTGTGAGTCTGAACCTGACCTCCACTCACTTGCGATCAACATTACGGAGCAAAAAAAAACTAAAGTATGATGATGATATTATGGCCCTTATCAAGGAAATGTTTGTGTCTCTTTCGAGTGAACAGGAAAAACGCTTCCATGGCTAAAAACTAGTATGGATTTAATGTCTGATAAGTACGACGAATTTTTGTCAAAAATAAAGACGCTTGAGACGGAAAGAAAGGCTGATAAACTGCTGATTATAGAGTTGGAAGAAAAACTGGAGCAAATGGAACGAAAAACCCGCGAAACTGGTATTGAAATTCGGAATATACCGAAACAAAATGGAGAGACGAAAGAAACTCTGTGTAAAGAAATAATGCAATTACGAAAAATGATTCACATCGATATTAACGGGTCTTGCAGGATATCTATCGACTAAAGTCAAAAGATGGCTCAAACCCGGTAATTGTGGATTTAACCACCGTACTATTGAAAGAGAAGCTTCTTAAGGCTGTCAAGAGTTTCAATAAACCGAAAACTGAAGGTGATAAATTGAATACTACTCACATGAACACCAAGTATGTGGCTAAACCTATTGTATGTAGCGGAAACTCTCACGTACAAAACGCAAAAGCTTTACTTCTTGGCGAGACAATTTAAGAATAGCCATGGCTACAAATTCTGTTGGACTACAAATGGAATAGTGTACCTCAAAAAAAACGAGGACTCATCACATATTCGTATCAATGATGCGGCGGACTTAGAAAAAATACGTAACACAATAATATGACTATTACATGTTACGATCAGTCTCTTCAAATGGTGTAAAGTTCCTCTAATGCATGCTTTCCCTTATCGTTTTAGCGTAAGATAATTTTTTTCTGGCCTTTGTAAAACACATTTCAAAACACACTTATGTTATAACTTTAATTTATTAACACACCTCTCTCATCATACGTTTAGATCTAGTTTTAAAATAATTCTAACACATTTAGTCAAAAACATATTACAAATCAACATTCACACAAACATACACATAAACATACTCTACAAACACGTCCTCATAATTACAATACATACTATAAAAACAACTTTCTTCGCTACACTTATAAAAGATTTCTATAATAACGTTCAATCCCTGATAAAAATTAATTGCAAAATTATGCTTTTTTTTTTAATTCAGTAATATAATCGACCTTACTACTAGCTTTGATAGCTTATCCGTGTCCCATTCGCAAACTGCTGACATAGAAGAATGTCACACTATCATCACTAGTACTGCAAATCATATACTTATATTCACGCAGAACATCCGTAGTATAAACTGCAATATGTCAGGCTTTGAGATCTTATTAAGTAGATTAAAACTAGAATGGGATGTTCTAATACTGACCGAGTGTTGGCTCTCTTGTGCATCGGTAATTCCAAAACTGGACGGATATTTTCATGTGTCAACTAAAAATAATAACAAACAAAATGATGGTGTAGTTATTTATTATAAAGAGAATCTAAATGTCCGCATAGAGGAGCCTGATTTTCAGGATTTTTTTATTATTGGTTTATACAGATCGCCATCATATAATAACATAGATCCATTCCTCTCTTCTCTAGACAAAATACTTCAAGTAGTATCGATCTATAAACATAATTTGTTAATGGGTGACATAAACATTCCAATAAACCCAAATAAAATAGACATACACGGAGAACGATACTTAACTTTAGCAGCTACACACGGCTTACTACTAGCTCATAGCCTGATAACTCGTGGTGACAGTGAAACTTGCTTGGATCACGCCTTAGTAAAAAGTATAAGTACTGCCACTACAATAGTCCCATTCTCAACGTTAACGGACCATTATTCGGTTTTGCTATGCCTACAAACAAAAAAAACATTGCATTATATGGCTACAACTATAAATAAAGTTAAAAATGAAGGAATAGTGGCAGACCTGTTAAAACATGATCTTGATCCAATTCATCAGTCGGCAGATCCTAACTTTACATTAAATTATTTGATGCAGTCTCTTCAAAATATTATTGAAAAAAATACACAAACAAAAACCTTGCCAAGACGGTCAGAAATAATAAAGCCTTGGATCACACCGGGTTTGTTGAGGTGCATGCGAAACAGGGATAAGCTTCACAAAATGGCTAAATTATCACCAACAAACGAAAATTTTCAAATTATTTATAGACGTTACAGGAACTTTTGTAACGCTCTTTTACGAAAAATAAAAAACAGTACGAAAAAAAACAAATTGTAAATGCACAAAAATACAGTAAGAAACTATGGAAAGAATTAGATACATCGCAAATACAACAAAACCAATACAACGCACAAAATAACTCCTAACATTCTCTACTTCTGCTGAGCAATCTTTAAACAAAATAAATCGTTATTTCATTAATGTTGGCGCATCACTAGCCGACTAAATTTATAAAAAAAACAATCACACCTGCTGCACATTCTAAATCAAATTTAGACAAGTATAACCAGCAGAGTAATTCATTTGTTTTGATGGACACTGATTAGCAAGAATTTAAACTAATTATAAATGGTCTAAAAACAGATTGTGCATCGGGTTGTGATAAGATTAGTAGTGAGTTTCTGAAATTGCATAAAAAGATTCTTATGCCACCTATTACGAAAATTATTAATGACAGCTTAAGGTCAGGCTATTTCCCTGATTCTCTGAAAATGTCGGAAGTGTGCCCAATCTATAAGAGCGGGGACAGAAATCAAATCAATAATTATAGGCCAATATCCATTCTACCAGCATTATCGAAGATATTGGAAAGAATAATAAATATATGCTTAGTGAATTACCTGGAAAATAATAATTTACTGTCTAAAAATCAGTATGGTTTTCGGCATGGTAAGTCCACCGAACAAGCAGTGAACAAACTCACCAGCTTTATAAGCACAAATTTTGACAAAGGTAAAAAATGTTTTTCAATATTTCTCGATCTTGCCAAGGCATTTGATACGATTTCTGTTTCCCTCTTATTGACTAAACTCGAGAAATTGGGAATTAAAGGTACTCAGTTAAAACTCTTTGAAAGTTATTTGTCTGGGCGAAAGCAGTGTGTACGTGTGAGCAAGTACAAAAGTACCTACCTTCCAGTTACACATGGCGTACCACAGGGCAGCATCATGGGACCCACCTTATTCCTTGTGTACATTAACGGACTTACGAGTCTTAAGCTCACTCATGGCGAAATCATCTCCTTCGCAGACGACACTGCTTTAATTTTTGCCGCCAATACTTGGGATGAGGTATTTGATGCTGCTCAGCAGGGCTATAATATCACTAGAAGCTGGCTTCAGGTGAACATTCTGACTTTAAATGTGGAAAAAATAAAATGTATTTCTTTCAGCATCAAAAATTATTCAAGTCTCAGAAACAGCCACAAAATTATCTCTCACGAGTGTACCCTCAAAGCCGACTGCACGTGTTCATCTCTGGAACGTGTTCACATCGTCACGTACTTAGGTGTTACTATAGACAGAAATCTCAATTTCAAAGAGCATATCAAGCTGCTTGGTGCACGAGTGCGCAAACTCATATATGTCTTTAAAAATTTGCGGCACGCTGCTGAGCCTTATCTCCTAAAACAAATTTATTATGCCCTAGGTCAGTCATTATTAAATTATTGCATTTCATCCTGGGGGGGTACTTGTAAAACCACTATGAAGTCCATTGAAATCGCTCAGCGCGCAATTCTAAAGGTGTGTATTTTTAAACCCATCCTCTTTCCTACTGTTTCTCTATATCAGATTTGTGGAGTTCTGACCGTAAGACAACTTTTCATCCTCAACATTATTCTGAAACAGCGTATAAAACTGCCTTATGACCCACTCGCGCAAAAATGTCGAACTAAAAGAGTTCGTATGGAACGGACCACCAGAAAAAATAAATTTAGCGAAAGATTTATTGAATTTCTCTGTCCGTTTCTTTATAGGAGAATAAATAATAAATTAAATATTTACCCTCTTACCAAATCTAAATGTAAACAAATAGTAATTAAATATATGCAAAAGCTAAATTATGAAGAAACGGAGTTATTACTATATGTTGTACAGTAAGTAGTATATTTAGGTATTAATTAGTTATTATTAATTAAAATAAAATAATCTTAGTCAAAACCATGGCATGAATTTACAATCACTTACACTCACCCCTACACCTACACACATTCACCCTCGCACACCCTCATATACCAAAACTCACACGCACACACATCACTCATACTCCACATAAATCACCGTATACAATGTTAACATTGAAGTTAGTTATAAGTCACTGTAAATATAATAAGAACAATCAAACATATTTGCTTTGTTGGCATTTTACTGTTGAAATATCGAGGGAAAAGGCACTGAAAACCGAAATACAGGCATTGCCTAGTTCGGTTGCAGTGACTACATCCATTTACTAGAAATGAATATAGCCAAACTATTTTTTGTAAAATATTATTAAGTTTTTTGAGAAAAATAAATTATTATTATCAACAGTAAAAAAATATATATATACATAAATCCGAATTGATAAAAATCCTCCTTTTTGGGAAGTCGGTTGGTAAGAAACTTAAAACTACATACTACACATACCATGGCCGGACTTATCGCCATGCCCATGTTGTTGTGTTGATGTCGTTACACACATTGTTGTGATACATGATTAAGACCCCTGTCATTCAAACTAGGAAAATCTTGTATCTTGAAAAACAGTGGTTTCATGCAATTTTGTATCTTAGACCAAAGCTTAGTGAAATCAACTTGCTGGTCAGCGTAGCAGCCCTACCTTTATCAGTATACATTTTCGCTTTCATATCCGACATAAATACCCCGAAAATGCATGAAGTGTACAGAGCTACGTATGCAGCCGCAAAGTCTCGGGATTTGATTAGCATAAGGTTACTTAATTCCTCGGTTTGGCCTGCACATTTTATTTGCATAACTACCGGGAATGCATGGCGCTGGAAACAGTTAGCTTTAACATTAATATCGTTTTAAATTATTTTGTGAGGGATGTCCGTTTCAAATGGCGTTTGTGGATTTATTTGGTAGAAGCTGTTACAGTTGTCAAAAAATAAAAGGATTGTTTTGACAGCTATAAAAATACTTCGTAATAATTAAACTTGATGCTTGCGAATGATACTCGTTGTCATAGTGTATCCTCTAAGTTTGTTTTGGCCTTTTTTCTCAGAGTAGTCAGATAGGAAACGCCGACCTCATCTAGTTTAAAAAAATATGATCGACATGTAAAAGTGTTTGTACAAACCAACTTACAGAAAATAAATCATTTATCATTTATCGGTAACATAGTATTTAATTAGGATTATGAATTTGTTTTTTTAATTTCTTACGCAGAAAGTTATAGCGGCATCAAAATGAGAAACGTCAGCGGACTTCTTAGATTGTGACGACTATAATATAATGCATTTTTATTTTAGTCGAATACTCAGAATTTTGAACATCATTAACAAGAAATACAATGTTTTGTTGTAAAATATAGACAATTTTTTTTCCATAAATGAATAGGTACTCTCAGGCACCTGCAATTCACATAAGCACAGGGTGATAAGAAAATTGAAGACTTGAAAAAAAAACAAAGGTAATGAATTGATATCAAACTACCGTCATTTTATATTGGTATATAAGGTTATCACCCTGTTTTATAATCAACCTAATACACACATACGTTGCTATATTCTGACAGTCTAACCAATAAAGCAACGCTGAAAATCCCCCTTATGTTTCGGATTTCTCAATTGTTTTTGTAAGCTGGTTAAACAGACTCAAGTCGTTTAAACACAGGATACTTACACGCATTCATATCACTCATGTGAGCACTGGGCTTGAAATCACAACCATTATTTCGAACATTGTAGATGAATGTGAATTTATTTAAGTAGCAACAATTTAATTTTAGTTGAACAGTTACGACATTTTTATATCAAAGATACTCTGCCCTCTATATAATTTAAATTGGTTTATAAAAATAATATGGGTATATTTCGAGACAATTCTATTGATAAAGTTATAACCAATCATCATCATTATCATAATCAACCGAAAAACGCCCACTGCTGGATATAGGCCTCCCGTAAGTGTCGCAACATTGACCGCTCCCGTACGTCTCGCATCCTGCAGCGTATCCCCGCCTTCTTCTTCGCGAACCTTCACCAGGTCATTGGTTCCAACGCAACGTCATCCGGTTCGCGGTCGCCACTCCAGAACATTTCTGCCCCATCGGCTAGCCGTTCTGCGATCAATGTGCCCTGCCCACTGCCACTTAAGTTTGGCAATTCTTCGGGCAATTCGGTTTGCCTGGTTCTCTTGCGGACCTCTACATTTATGATTCGATCACGCAAAATAACTCAGTAATTATAACGTAACTTTACAATCATATTTTAAAAGACTGACATCACTCATGTTATTTGAAAACCATTTGATACATTATTTTGATTGCAATAATAATTTACGATTGTTTTCACCTCTAAATACTTGGGTAATTCTGTAATACGGAATGCATTTTGATACCTTATCATCTTCATTTTAGCTTTACGGATTCACTTTGATATTAACTACATGTATTTTAAACCGACTTCAAAAAGGAGAAGGTTCTCAATACGACTGTTTTTTTATTTGTGTTACCTCAGAATTTTTTAACAGGTGAACCGATTTTGATGATTCACTTTTTATTTGAAAGCTCGGTCCCATTTAAATTTAGTTAAGATCTAATGAAGAACTTCGGAGATATACAACATAACCCTTCAATAAATTATCGTGCTGCTGACGAGCAGCGAAGTTTTTGGCCGCTCTGGGCGCAAGCTTAGGGGCTTTGGGGCAGCCCCTGTAGTTTGCTGGGTGTCCGACCTGACCACAGAGCACGCAGCTGGGAGGCTCCGTGCATTCTGTGCGGTCTTTTGGGCGGGGGCAGTTTTTTGTGCTATGATCGCCTGTGCACTTTACGCACCTGGGGGCAACAATAACAATTGGCCTGGGAGTGGCCATACAGTTGGCAGTTCACGCAAAATATTTCAGTAATTAGAGAGAGTTGAGAGTTTATTATCCCGAGAGGGATAGCTTTATTCGCATGTATGTTTATTGTTTACACCATTTTATAACAACATCAACCCGGTACGCTTTAAAGGGGTACGTAGATGTGTACAGTTCACCCTCGCTCACTCTCATTATACTGGTCTTGTTCTAGTTTCATATTATTCCTGTAATCTATTCTGGCATTACATTACGAGTACCTAAGGTGATGTGTACTTATTTAAAGAATTAGTACAGTTTCTGTTTAATTAAAACTAGAATTTATGATCTTAATTATTCACTTTAAGTATCTTTAGTAAACATATTTTTTAGTACCGTAGTCCTAATAAATTGTAGCGTACATTGTTTTTATCTAGGTCTTCCTAAAATAGAAATTAGGTGTAAAATACTTACACCAGGCATTCAGATACATGAATGTAGGTATAATTTTAGCTTCCAGATTAGTATATCCGTACAATGCTTAATATATTCTTTGGATGTATTGCTGGAATCGATTGTCATCCGAGTTCTCGGAAAATTCCAACTGGATTTCCTAGTTAACAACAGTAACCTAATATTTGACCGATTGCTAAGCAATACCAATGGCGTTATACAATACTCTTTGTTTGAATCAATGTGAAATGCTTGTTCACTCAACGATACATAAGAGTGAAAATACAGGTGCCTGTAACTTGCATCGTCTTTAAGTAATTTGCATTTTATAGTGGCATACTTAGATCTGATTGGTGAATGTCACAATGGCATGCTAGCTATTTGCATTCTTATATGCAAGCTGTATGTGTACATGTGTATTTTCACCCTAAGGTACATTGTGAAATAAATTAAAATATTATTAAATATGTAATAAAAACAGTCAAAATTATTGATGTGTCTTGTAACTCTTTAAATCTCAATTGGTGTTTGTTTCAATAATTGCAATCAATGTTGATAATAGAAAAACAGTAAAACCGGCCAAGAGCGAGTCGGGCTCGCGCACGAAGGGTTCCGTACCATTATCGCAAAAAATCGGCAAAAAAATCACGTTTGTTGTATGGGAGACCCACTTATATATTTATTTTATTCTGTTTTTTGTGTTTTTTGTTATAGTGGCAACAGAAATACATCATCTGTGAAAATTTTAACTGTCTAGCTGTCACAGTTCATGAGATACAGCCTGGTGACAGACGGACAGACAGACATACAGACAGACAGACGGACCGCGGAGACTTAGTAATAGGGTCCCGGTTTTACCCTTTGGATACGGAACCCTATAAACCAATAAATACGGTGATAAGATCGCTTTGTGATAGGATTGGTATAAACTTTATACCAATTCTAAAAAAGAGTCAGATTTCTGTGAAAATAATAAGACTGTTCAAAAGAAAATAATCTGCAGAAAGTGTGTATTATTCTCAAAAAATACCAAAAAAACATTTTAACATTTATATGTAAAACATTCCGGCCTATGAATATTTGAGTGCCCAAAAGATTCGTATAAAAAGCAGTCTTCGATTAACAAACGTAGCGATACTAAGCGAAAGCTTTCAAAAGCCCATCCCTAACAAAAGATACTCTCTTTTAAAAACGACCCATTATATTTCCCCGACATTTTATTAAAACTAAACGCCGTGGAACTGCGTAAATATAAAGAAAAGAATAAATGCTAAGCTTTAAAATTCTTAAGAGGCTTATAAATGGCCAGTTTTTCATTATTTCTAAGCAATAAAGGGACTGCTCCATTTTTGAAATTGGTAATATAGTACCTACTGCCAAACTGTTTTTGTGTGTGGCCATTGTTATTCTGCGTAACAGAGAAGAACATTTTAGATTGATTTTTGAATGTTAATCACAGCAAATATAAATTCAAGACTGAGAACTACATACCTATGATTAAAGCAAAAAGCTGTGTAATATTTTTTATGGGAAATTATTCGACTAACGAATGAAAAAAAACAATTTATAAGTTTTTTTTATGATTAGCATGAAATAACCTAACAAGGTTATTTGGGTGTGAAAATCCGATAGAAATCTGCTACAAGCAATATGTATACGTCACTCGTGAAAACGTCAAAAAGTGGCCATTTTCACACTCTAGAATTCAGAAAGATACGTGTAGACTGGCCACGTCAGGTATAACTCAGAATTACTCAGGTACAGCCTGTCGAATGTCCTTCCATCTTCTCAACAATATTGGTAACCTATATCACTCAAAGTGATGACAGAAATGAACATGCGCAGTAGGCAAAGTAGGCATAACAATACCTATAAAACCTATGTAACCCATATATGCCCAAGAGCCCGAAAACGACCCAATTTTTCTTAGACAAATTATTTATTTATTTAATTTAACACTGCATGCATACAAGAGTACAGAGGCGAACTTAATGCCTCAGGCATTTTCTACCAGTTGACCTTTGGGTGATGCAGAGACAAATAGTGGTAGTTGCAATATTTTGAGAGATATTTCGAGTTAAGCAAATCGCGTTTATTTAAAACGCGATTTGCTTAACTCGCAAATACAATATATACTCAAAAATAAACTCATCATTATAATTATCAGCCTATTAATGTTCCCACTGCTAGGACACAGGCCTCCTATCTGTGTGAGGGAATGGGCCTTAATCCACCACGTGGTCCCAGTGCGGGTTGGTTCACGATGTTTTCCTTCACCGTTTTGAGAGCAGTGGTGATGAAATAATTTACACAAAGTAAAGCACCTGCCTGGGTTCGAACCCACGACCTACAACTTTTAAGTCGCGGCCAATACCACTGGGCCACCACTGCTATCAAATATACCTAAACAATAAGTAGTAATAGATAAATAATTGAAAAACATTAGCGCTGTGACGATACTACTGCCAACTTCTTACGAATATGCTCACGAACCTTAACATTGAAGGTTAATCAGTTGGTTGCCATCCTGGTTTCCAGGGGGAGCGCATTCCACAGAGAAATAGACTGAACGAAGAAAGAACAGAGAATGAAGTCAGTGCGTTGAGTCGGACATTGAAGAAGGCGGTTATGTGATGACCGTAATTTTTTATTATGGTTGGCGCAAATGTATTGAAAGTTTGGGGCTAGATAACTAGGGAATTTGGAAGAGTCGAGAAATAAGAACAAGGTAGTTAGTTTTCTCTCTGTATTTGCGTATGGGTAACCACTTTAGAAGCGATTGATGCGCAGAGACATGATCATATTTACGCAAATTGAAATGAATTGAATGCAGTAATTTAAAATACGGTCAAGTTTATTAAGGAGATCTGCTACAAAACGAATACATTATTAAGGTAAACAAGTATTAGCTTTGGAATAAAAATGCTTGTCTTTGTAATATCGTTACAAATACTTTGGTGGGTCGGTAACGACCCATTGGGCATTATTTTTTTTTTTTCTCAGGCCACGACGACTACTGAACGCCAATGCTTTAGATAGGTATTCTGGAGAGTGGTGATATTCTGGAGAGTGGTGATATTCTGGAGTGTGGTAATAACGAAGGTATACAAAATATTAAAGTCTATTTAGACCCGCTGTGTGATGGAACCACATTCAATGATGATTCGAAAGATAAAGATTGCAGTGATATTGCAAGGTTGAACCGGCATCAACTATTGGCTCTTGCCGAATTGGTCATTAAATACTTTTAAGATATTCCAGAGATCAAAGATACTGAAATAACTTTGGATGCTGGTGCACCCTCATCAGGTCAGTCATCAACAGGGTCGCAAAGATTTAAACACCAGCTCTTGAAATACTTGCTAAATCTGTCATCGCTATCGTCTACCGTGTATGGTATTTCGGTCTTCACGGCTGCAAACAACATATTCATGGCAAACCGATTCGTTTTGCAAAGTATGGGTGGCAGCTACTCGCCTGGGCTACTGCTTACAAGCTGATCTCTATGGATGCCGATCTTAACTGACCTTGGGGAGCATTAAGTAACACAACTAACCGGGGCTGTAAAGAACGTATACCCAGATAGATCGGTCTCTGTTTATTGTGATATCTTTTTCACATCACCCCTCTTTGCTAAGTACGTTACAGAATAGGAATGTAAAAATCACTGGAACTGTTCGGCAGAACAGAGTAGATAAATTTCGATTGCTCGATGTGAAATCATTCGAAAAAGAAGCCAGAGGATTGCATGACTTCCTATATGAAAGAGATGAGGGCATTTGTGCAGTGCGCTGGAATGGCAATAACGTGGTGACTTGAGCAAATCTTCAACTCGTCCAACATGCCTACGGCCCAATTAGGAGGACTTGCGGCAAATCAAACTAATAATATTTTCATCCTGCAACTAACTTACATTTACCACATATTATGCCCAAAAGGTCGTTGACGACCCATCGAAAAAAAAAATTCAGTTACTGAAACTGTAAAAAAGTACGGGTTAAAATCCCTCATGGCAAATTCAAAGACATTAATCTTTCTGGGCACATATTATGGCTAGATAAGCTCGCAAGACAAATTCTAAGTTTTTTCTTTTGATCTATATTGATATTTGCAGGCAGTGTTTTTCAATGGAAAAATGTTTAGTTAACAGTTACCAAAGGTTTGGTTGCTGGTTACGAAATATTTCGAACTTTGTCTGACTAGCAACAAAACAGTTTTTCTATTTGCTTAACCCACTTTTCAGTGTAACCAGAGTGTATCAGTTGATAGTCACGCGAATTTGCGTCCGTGACGATTAATGAAATTAACTTTTTCGGAAAATTAGAAAGCGCAATGAAGCGTTCTGTTCCGCTGAACATATGACGATCATAGTTTAGTCGCACGACTTTTGCTTTGGGTAGGACACGGGGTCAATAGGAATTTAATTTATGCGACATCGGTTCAGTCATGGTAGTTGCTTGTACAAACTGAATTATAAACAGCCAATCCAGTTGAAATCTCTTTTTTATTTATTTATCTATGAATGTATTTACACATATTTAATAAATAGACATGAAGAAGGAACAGAGAACATACTACAAAGGTAATGCTTATTTCTAAAGAAATAAATACCACCAAACCCATGTTAGAATAAAAATTGATAAAATATATTTAAGCGACCAACGATTTTTCATTATAAATATTCAGAAGGTTTAAATTATAAAGGCTTACGAACAAGAGGTAAAATACCAGCGTTTAAAGATCTAACGTTCGGTAAATAGTTCTAGGACGTAGATAAACTTTATAAATTGTTATTTCTATCCGCATAGTGATCCAGTTTACCATTTTAGCTTTATTAGGTATACAATGGAAACATCTATAGCCTATAAATACAGGTGCTTTACTTTTATCTTACGTTTATATCGCAGAAAAACTTCGCTACACAAGCACCAAATTATTATCATACATCGAACACACACGACGTTCCTAAATCAAAAACAATTTTCACTTCCAATTTATGTAAACGAGCCAAGTTCGTGTAAAGCACACAATTACAAGTAATATGTAGCCCTAAGAACAGTAATAGGTACTAAGAAAGAGATAAATAGACACGTAACCTTGATTTAGAATACAGGGGTAATTTCTCTGGCTAACATTGGGGTAAATTACCCCACCTGTGAAGTGTTCGGGGAAATTAGGACGAAAAAGTGTTTGGGCGAAGTGGAGTTGGGGAAAGTACCTTCTCTTAGGCCTATTTTTCCTGTACCTACATAAGGTAATGTAGCAGTATATTTTTTTGCTATTCTGCTATTTTTCCAGAGGAAACAATTGTTGCTTGTTGGATTTCAATCCTCAATGAATTGAGGTCAATTTCAGTTTTTAATTGGAAGGTTAAAAAATTGAGATGATTAATAAATTCTACAGCCGATCTTTGAAAATGTTTTTTTTTTGTACCCATATAAAAAGTATACTGTCGAAAATAACTCCAACTCTTGATCTGGGGGTTGACCATAAGCTCTTAGAGCGGTATCAATTTGAAATCGAATAAGGGACAGATGTATATGACTTTTATACATCTGTCACTTACTCGATATTAAATTGATACCGCTCTAAGAGCTTATGGTCACCCCCCCACTGGTTTGATTGACTTTACAGTCATAAAAACATAACATTACACATACTAATAAGACGCACCCAAAATTAGAAACACCCCTTCAATATCAACCCTCAAACAGTCACGATAGTTTCTGTATAACTAATTATGTAAATAATCATTGCGAAGCGACGGTGCTTGTATAAGCGTATGCTAATGTAACCAAAGCCACGGCCATCGCATACCAGTTAGTTGCTGCCTATTCCACATTGCCAAAAGGATATTTGACCCCGCATAATAGGATGGCAACGCTCTTAAACAGGCTATCGCGGAGCTAGGGTTAAAAGCCGTTTATATGAAGGTGCGGGACTTAATATGGTGCCGTCCTAAAACTAGAGTGACGCTATCTGACAAAATTGTATTTTCAGTTACCTATTGATTACAAACTTAACCGCGAAATAATAATAACCGATATTGTTTATCAGCGATATATCATAATATGCGAGAGTTTAGTAATATAGTGAGAAAGAGCGCACTTTGCGCAATAAGATCAATTTTTGACACCGGAGTCAAAAAATTATCTAATTGCGCAAAGTGCGCTAATAAATTACTTAACAAAAACAGGCAATTAAACATAGAAATCGGGGGCGTTTTTATTTTTTAATCGAAATCTATTGTTAGTAGAAAAAAAACACAGCTTAGGGTCCAAACACAAAACTGCGATGCAACGTCGCATCGTAAAAATCTACGTGCTTTTTGCTTAGCTGTTTTCTGCGTTGCGAATTTGCAGTTTTGTGTTTGGGTCCTCAGACAGCTAATAGATAACTTTTTGCTGTTTACGGAGATCGGCCTCAAAATCGGCCAATTGTCATATAGTGACACTCTAGCTTAATACGGCAGTATGGGTCTAAATTACACTTAGGTACAATGTGTACTCTTTGAGGGGATATTAAGAAGTCTGAACAAGTGCCATTGTAGTCAGCAACATGTTGGTATACTCACGTTTTGGTGATTTAATAATATGACACTGTGTGTTCTGGTTATATGAAACTGTTTTGAAAGTAGAAGTATATGAGGAGGAAAACGTTAGTGTTGGTATATGTTTACAAATGCTAGATAGAAGAAGCATAGGTCTGGACAACGCGATGACGCTGATATGATCATGATTATGATGTTGCTAAAATAGACTGTCCAGTTGGAGTCTTCATTTTCAATTTTATTTACTTACTGTGATGAGACAAAACATCTATCGAACCCAGTTCCTTATCTGAGATTGTAATTAATCAAAATAAATTACGAATGATAACTTATAAAGCCACTAGCAGTTCCCCGCGTCTTCCCTCCCGTGGACCACCCCACAGGACCCGTTTTCGGGATTGAAAAATAGCCTATGTTACTCAGGAATAATGTATCTTTCTATTGGTGAAATATTTTTTATATCGATTCAGTAGTTTCGGAGCCTATTCGGTACAAACAAACAAAAAAATCTTTCCTCTGTATAATATTATATTATAGTATACATTAGTATAGATAAAACATTCACAGCTATCGTTACCAAAGAATCTAGCGAAACATTTTAATATAGTAAAAAACTCTTTGAAAACGTTAAGAAATTGAAATAAAGCAACACTCGGAGAACGCGGCAGTTTCTTTTTTTCAGCACCCGGTACATGGAGACGATTTCCCATTTAAATTTGCAATAAAAATTACTTCTGCGACCATTTTTCAGCTGCAGAACTTCGGGCAATGCAGTTACCCGTTGAAGTTATCTTTACGCTCAATGACTTCGTCGAGTGAGTGTTATTTCAGGCTATTTAAAATAGTTCTCTGGATGTTTTAGTATTTTTGTGTCTCCCATAAAGTTGTCTTATTTAACCCATTGAACAAAGTTGTCAGTCGCATTTTCATGCATTCTTTTGTCAACATTTTACTGTCTTGGCAATATGGGGTCAATATTGTTTCTGACTATTTCTCATACAGGTCTTTTAATTCACGTAACCCTGTCAGAAAAGTTGTGAGTGGGTAAAAAAATGAAGGGTATCTTAGTTAGATAAACTTTATTAATTCGGATAAACAAAGAAAACTCAAAATAAAACCGTTAATATTTATTTCATTACCCATTTTATACAATTCATAGAGTATAATGCCAAGATTAGTACAAAAAGTTAAAACAATGTAACATTAAATTATATTGCCGAACATTCCACATGAGATAACAAATGATTAGTAAATAGGCTAAGTTTTTGTGTGTACTGGGGCAGAATTTACAGCGAAAAGGGTAACTACCCTTACCCGCCGAGCTACCCAAATGAGTTTTCCAATATTAATTCTGGTTCGAGACTCGATTCATTACTTTTAGTGCTCAAATTTCAGTTCTATTTGTGAGCCTACTTTAAATTAAAAATAAGATAATTTAGCATTGTAGGCACATTAATTTATATCTTTATATTTTGTACATATTTTGCGTAAAAATACGATATTAAGATTATTTGCTTCTGCAAAGTCAAAGTCAAGTTAAAGACATAATTCTTGATTTCAACTAGGCTATTATGAGGCACTTTTGAACGTCATAGATTTAAAAGTAATAATAATTGATTCTACCGTCCATTTGGAAAAGTAGCTTGTTATGGAGAAGAATGAGCAGGTAACTCAACAACGAATCTCTAAAAATAATTGCAACATTTACATACAAACGTTAATTACAACAAAGGCTTTTTCAAGTTCAGTGTAACGGCCAATGTTGGAAATAAGAATAGAATTATTGCAGATGTTTTTCTGTTCCATGTTGCTAGCTCATCATTACACGATATAATTACTGAAAAAACTCGCGTATCAATAGTAAAATAATATTAACATATAAATATTTGTTATAATAATTTGTCGAGCTGGGACCGTACTCTGACTAGTCAATGCTGTTATGATTCCGCTAGGGAAGGGATAGTGCTATTCGTCCTGTATAGCCTCGTCTCCCTCTCACAGTGCGACCATTTGTGACGCGTCATAGTAAGGCCCCCTGGAGCCCTACCATGACGTCAAAACTATCATGATGTGACTGTGAAAAATGAACAGACTTTAAAAACAAAACACTAAAAAGTGCAAAATAACTTTCGTTTCGGTGTATTTCGTACCTTATGTTTTTATTTATTTAATACTAGCTGTTGCCCGCGGCTTCACTTCCGTAGACCATCCCACAGGACCCATTTTCGGGATTAAAAATAGCCTATGTCACTCAGGAATAATGTAGCTTTCTATTGGTGAATGAATTTTTCAAATCGGTCCAGTAGTTTCGGAGTCTATTTGGTACAAACAAACAAACAAAAAAATCTCTCCTCTTTATAATATTAGTATAGAAGTATAGACTTCATGCACATAAGCGTACAGAGGCGGACTTAATGCCTAAGGTTTTCATCGTTTTGCGACACCGACTTCCGAAACGAAAGTTATTTTGAACTTTTTAGTGTTTTGTTTTAGAAGTCGGTTATTAAAAAGTTCCATGGTAAGGTACCTAAAGGATTGACAATATACCCAAAATAACTCAATTTACACATTCGTGCTGTATGTCGCTCAAGAGTATAATGTATTTTGTATCTTAAAACTGCCGAACCTTGCACTATGACCTAAGTTGAGAGATACTTAATCCAACAAGAAAAAAATGATCAATATCGGTTCAGCCAAACGCGAGAAAATCGCGTTTGGCTGAACCGATATAAAAATACATAAAAAGAATACAGGTCAAACTGAAAACTTTCTTTGAAATCGGTTAAAAAGGGACAGATTTATATGACTTGTCCCTTATGCATAATGGAAATAACCTTTCTCTAAGAGATTATGATAACTCCCCTAACGCGATAGCAATCAATGTCAGACGTGAATAAATGCTTGATACACACACTTCTAAAATCAAGCGGCAAAAAGATAAACAGGAAAATAACCTACAAATCACCGACCCACAGCAATGTTATGACCACACCAACTCATCAGTTACTCAACATTCAAGGGTTCGAATAACAAGTAAATTACAATTCGAAAATTTTGAATTATTCATATCCTATTTTGCCGATTCGGAGGGAACGTATTCTGATAATTCAATTCGTAATTCTGTAATGTTGTTACTTTGAAACGAAGCTCAAAGTCCGTGCATGTAGTTGTTTATCAGCTTTTTCCGGATTGTTTTGGTACTTCCAGCGTAATCTACATTCTCTTCTCAGTATTGGCTTTAGATACAAAAACATTACTTTAGGTTATTTACTATGGTGTTTGCTTCAGAATGTATCCACCCTTATGCCATCGCAAGCTCTATGTCATGAGAACAATGGTATTAAATGCATGAAATTATCAGGATGCCAGTAAAGGTTATAATTTTAGACTTTCGATTTAAAACTACTATTTTGTTTTATGTATTCAGCTGTAAGCTCAGATACTGAATCTATAATAACTGAAGTACCAAATTAAGATCTCGCCCAAAGAAATCTCCAAGAAACTCTCACTTCTCCAAGAAATACCAGAATAAGGTCCCACCAAATCTTACCAGTTATGAATTACACGCGTATCGATACGTCGGGATGACTAATCGTTATGTCCAGACATCTCCATCCATCAGTGAGAACGTGATGTGTCATACTCGCCCATCGGTATCCGTGATTGAGAGTCTATGAATCCTCGATATTATTGGTTACTTGTCATATAGAATAAGAATTTGATATAGAAGCGAACGTCCGCTTGTAACATATTAGAAAGCCTAATTTTTCGGACTATAAGAAACGTTCAAGACAATCAGGATAACTGCTGTCACTTGCACGTTGTACCTTAGGGTGCTACCATACTCATCAGATTGGCGGAAATGTATTATACTCGTAGTAGTCTCTGGTAATTGATATTAACTGACGTCGTCAGTCTTGCATGATTGCAGATTGCATGTAGCAGAGATGAGAATGTTGAGATGGATGTGCGGAGTGACGAGAATGGATAAAGTGAGAAATGAGTATATTAGAGGAAGTTTCAAAGTGGCGCCAGTGACAGAAAAGTTGAAAGGAACCCGTTTGTCCTGGTATGGTCATCTAATGAGGAGGGATAAAACGCATGTTACTAAAAGAGTTATGAATATAAATGTGGATGGATGGAAAGGGAGGGGACGGCCAAAGAGCCCTGTGTGAGGAGTTATATGAAAGAAAAGGGAGTAAGTGATAGCGTGACGGGGGACAGGGCGGTATGGAAGAAGAAAACGTGTTGCACCGACCCCAAGTAACATGAAGGGCAAGGGCAGGAAGATGATGATGATGACGTCGCAGAAGACTACTCTTAGTCGTTTTATCAATTGGGTCAGGTAATTGAGTGTTTATATATTACTATCCTACTGCAGATCGAAGAAGTCTTCTTGTACAGAGAAGGCACGAACATTAATCACCACGTTTCCCAATTCGGGAAATCTTATGAGTTTGATCATCAACAAAATTGACAACCTTCCGTTATAGAGAAGCATTTTATCAAACAAGTCTCTTAAAGTTTCCCTAGTCGACGGCACGAACTATTTTGCGCGCAGGGTTAAAATGAATACTATCTCATCCGACAACACGTGCGAAAGAGATAGATGCTGTGATGAGCAGTAAGAAGCTAATTCGCGTACGAATTTGCACTTTTGCAAGTTTGTAGGGAAATGGATGATGATTTAGGACGAAAACGAGCGCGCGAAATTTTATAAACAATCCTTTGGGAGTCTAGATATCATGAAAAAACGAGTAAGTATATATTTTCAAAATAAAATTATTTGCATTGTTTCACTACTAATCTATCCCTGTATGGTGGCCGTTTTTCAATTTCCCTTCTTCTTAAGGTATTTATTTCCACCCAAAGATGCGTTAAAATATGAAACTTTCGACGCTCATAACTTTCAAATATATATTTTTTTACTTTTTTGTTTCCATACAGGACAAGACAATGTTGGGACAAATTTATATAATTTTTTATTTTGAACGTACATCGTCAAACAGTGGAGTAATCGCCAGACTACGTTTGTATGGAAGAATGATCGACTAGTGTAACCTTAAAGTTCAAAATGTGACTGACAGGCGCGACCAAAATGTTACATGGTCAGTCCCTTATATTTTGACATTTTGAACTGTTATTGCTGAGTCTTTAATGTAACAATCGTTTCTAGGAGGATTTATACTCTATGGCTCACCTATGTGGTTGAGAGAATCCGAAGAGTTATTGAATATGTTGGTTCAAAATTTCCATATTTATTGGGATATGCGTGAATAGTGTTTTGTTTGCTTAAATAGCCATGAGGTTAAGCAATTTGCATTTGTGTTGAGGCTGAAATCTTACACTAGAGTGATTATTTTAATGATGTAAGATTGATATGAAATTTCAATGAGAGGTTTTTCTAAGAAAAGGGTAGGTATGTGAAGGATACTTGTTTGTGTCTACTTTAACTGTAAAAAAGTCTATAAATGTAGCTGCAAAATGACGACAAAAATGTCACCAAAATACCTTTAAACTTAACGATTGGTTGCAATGTTCATTAACTCTCAGTAATCGTATAATTGTGGCGGATATTTTGTTCAATGTGCTTCAATATATTCCTTTTTCCACTGCGGAAAACATTAACGAAGCAATTTATGTTTTCACGTTTAAATATAACCAAAACACCGGCTTTTTGAATATTTTTATTTTACTGGAACAGACGATTATTTCTCAACAAGGGCCTCATAAAACCCAAAAGAAAAAGAATCTTCACAAAAATTATGAATGTTTAACTCATTCTCCCCTAAAACATAAATCTAACAATATCATTACACGAACGCACACGCACATCTTATGCAAATCGGAGTCCTCAACGTGTGGTTATTAAAAACATGAATTTTACAAGCTTAATATTTCGTGACACGTACGACCGCGGTAATCCCTCGAGTACCAGTACTTCGGATGTCGGATTTAAATATGATTACTTTATAATATTACCGGTTCGAGGGAAAACGTTGACATTCTGGCATTTTGTGAAAAGGGTTTAAGTTCTCGGAATAAGATTTTTGGAGAAATATTTTGATGAATATGTGGTAGACTGCCTATAGTTTTTACGCGTGCTGTAGGGTCTCCTTTGAGAGTATATTTGCAGAAAAAACAAAGCCAGAATTATGTAGGTAGAGTCAAAACAAAGCCAGTCACAAATTTACGAATGAAACCACAAGTTCACCAGTAAAGTAGAAAAACATATATTTTATTTCAAACGCCATAAAACAGGGCATTTGAATGTCAAAATTTACAGTTAATAATAATAATTGATTCTTCCAGTATAGTAATATGTGAAGAGATTAATCTATTGAAATACTTCTGATGGAGATGGCTTGTTTATTTTTTCATTTTGTTTTGCTTTTGGTGGTGTAACGATCTGATCAACTTTACGGGTCAGACTTGGCCGGAGAAGCTTGAAAGCTGAAAGGCCTTTGCCCAGCAGAAATGATATACATAGATACTTTTCATCAAAAAATATTACAAAACCAGGAATTTCTGTACCCTATTTGAAATTTCTAATCTCGACAACGTAAGACTTGACACAAATATACATGTCTTTCCATTTCTTCCGCTTCCACGCTGTGCATCTGTCTTATCATTCTTTTCTAAAACATTCCTTCAATATGTCCGACCCGTTGGAGCGTGCTCTTTCGCAGTCAGTTCAAAGATTGCAATTATGCACAGGAAGCGCCATGCCGCCACGCCACTGATATTGTATTGTTGAAAATAGAGGTAATATTTTGACAAGAATTTAACCAAATTCAGAATCTTCTCCTTTTTTGTAGTTGGTTAATCTTCTTCTTCTTCTTCGTTTCGCTCTTGACAGAGCGGTCGTGGTTACGATGAATTTTGTCCAATCGCTGGTGTGGTAACTCGCTGCACGATCTATCTCCATTTAGCTTGGTTACATGAAAGTTTGGCACACTCATTTACAGGACCACCAACGGCGGTCTTAATTTGATCAGTCCACCTCATCGGTGATCTCCCGCGTGGCCTGTTACCGTCCACTCTGCCCTGCACCACTAGGCGCTCAATGGAGTCGTTATTCCGCCTCGAGACATGGCCAAAGAATTTCAGTATTCGAGACTGTACTACTGCTGATAGACGCTCTTTGATGTCGAGTTCTTGGAGTATGGAGACGTTTGTGCGGAATTCGGTCCACGAAATACCAAGAATTTTTCTCCAGCACCACATTTCTAGAGCATCTATTTTTTTCCTTTCCAATTCTCGTAGTGTCCATGTCTCAGCCGCGTAGAGAAATATAGGGAATACAAGCGAACGGAAGAGCCTGATCTTAGTAGCTTTGGTTATTTTGCGATTCTTCCATACCTTCCTTAACTTGTCCATTGCCCCTCTAGCCATCGCCATTCGGCGCTTCACCTCATTCATGCAACTGCCATTGCCTACAATCATAGCGCCAAGATATATGTAGGACTACACTACTTCACACTTGGCAATCTGTGTCCACACCCGGCGATTTGTTGTTGCTACGGTCCACAATCATTATTTTGGTCTTGTTCCGATTGATCTTCAACCCAAATGCAAGACTCACGCACTCCATCTTAAGAAGTAGTTCCTCCATTTGGTCAGCACTAGTCGCAAACAATGTTGTGTCATCAGCGTAGCGAAGGTTCGCAGTTTTGTAGCCACCAATTGCAACACCATCAGTCCAGTCTTCGAGGGTGATCTGCATAATGAGCTCTGTGTAGATGTTAAATAACAGTGGCGATACAAAACAAAAGAAAAAACTTTTTGTTTTGTTTTGTGTTAACGCAAAAATACTTCCTCTTTTAGAATTCCTGTATTTTCTTAATTAATTTAGAAAAACATGTTGCTAATAGGCAATTCTGTGTATCCCTCCGTGTTCGTGTTCCTCTTACTTCCTTATTAAAAACGAGTTTGAACAAAAACGTTTATGAGACAAAGGAGACAGCATTAATTTATCGTAAGTTTAACGTACTGAAAATATTCTCAAAATTGCTGCCATGAATATGGCCTGTCTGCCGTAGAATATAATAGTCTGTCATAAAAACTTTGATAATCAAATCCTGAACTTGACACGCTAGCGTTTGTTTGTGACTTTGTTAGTTATTTGTTGGACAAATATGCCACTTATCTTTGTACAATTGTTCCGGTGTTTTATTGACAAAACTTGGTGGAGGATCCAACGTGCTGGAGAATGTTTAAGGCATGGTATGACTTGCTGGAGTTACGAAAACTGTTTTTTTTATTGCATCATTCCAAAACAACATATATATTTTAAAACCAAATGAAAATAATTTTAACAGGTTAGTTGCCGTAATTACTAAACAATTAAAAATCCATTGTGTATCGCGCGAGGCGAGTCCTTGGCAACGATTTTAATGTATTTGAACAAGGTGTTTTAATGTGTTTTTAGGGTTCCGTACCCAAAGGGTAAAAACGGGACCCTATTACTAAGACTTCGCGATCCGTCTGTCTGTCTGTCTGTCCGTCTGTCACCAGGCTGTATCTCATGAACCGTGATAGCTAGACAGCTGAAATTTTTACAGATGATGTATTTCTGGTGCCGCTATAACAACAAATACTAAAAACAGAATAAAATAAATATTAAAGTGGGGCTTCCATACAACAAACGTGATTTTTTTGCGATAATGGTACGGAACCCTTCGAGCGCGAGTCCGACTCGCACTTGGCCGGTTTTTTATGATTTTCCAGCGTGAAAGTTAGCATAATATTATTTGAAATTTTGTAAATGTATTAGAATAATTTAAGTTAAAGAAGCCTCAAATTGTAAAGCCACAAATAAAAATTCTCAGAAACATCTAGATACAGCATCACTCGCAAACAACAGTGAAAAATATCGAGGGTCTCATCTATCCACCAATACATCTTCGTAACCCGCTAAAAGCGCCCCGTTCGTTTGAGCTCAAACATTTTACTGTGCAATTTCTTTCGGCCGACCATCCAAAACTTAACACAATTCCGAAATCAAAAATCTGATTCCATCCACCAAAGTGAAGGGAATTGTTTCACTCGTGCCGAGCAGATTTGATTTTCATTTGACTGAAGTCAACTAGAAATGAAAATTTTGAGTCTAGGGGGCCTGACGATATTGCTCTTCGACGCAGCCTTTTCGCTCCAATCTTTTAATCAAAGGAGTTAATTGCTTTCAATTTTACGCGGCACGCGTTGGGTCTCATGACAAATGGTACCTTACTCCCTTTTGACGTGACGTACTTTTATGTTCTTCGTTAGGTAACATCGTTTTAATTTGTTGGCAGAGGTGAATATTGGAGGTACTGTGACGTATGTGCTTATTAAGTAAATCTGATGGATCTAATAAGGGACAGGCTGCGTGGATACTGAAATCAGCACCAATTTATTTGTGTACGTGATGTTTTGAATGACGCAGGTCATGAGATAATTTGTTCTTGTTTACCAATTATTATATCCAACGTAATGAAGGTATGGAATTTTTAAAGTACGAGTATCATCTGGATCGAATGCACTCAATTACGTCCTTTCATAAATATTCAGCAACTATTTTTATGTGAGCATAATGTAATTTCGGTCTTATTTTAAGATAAGATTATCAGGTTTTATAGACACGTCTGATACCAAATATGGGTACCCGATGTAAAATATGACACAGATGCTGGAGCACCTCAAGCACCCATAAATTTGTACTTGGGGGGATCTAACAAACGTCATTGATGCTGCAATTAGCGTGGTTTCTGTTTGTTTAAGAAATTGTCTCACCCACTGTTCCATTGTTGATGAATTAGGATATTCACATACTTAAAATATTGCAAACATAGGTGAATAGGTTCAACTGAACAGGTTTAGATGAAACATGACCTGGATTAGCATATTTAGTTCTGTAGTACGCTCCCGTAGGATTATTATCGACTTTCAGGCAGGTTAAGCCAGTGGCAAAAGCTAATAAATAATATTTTGTTTAAACTTCCATTTTGTGAATGTCAAGAAAATACATAACAATGTTTTAGAGTACCGAAGCTAAATTTAAGTCATCTAGTTAGTATGCAAGAGCTAAATTTGACCGAAAGTACCAGAAAACTAAACGATGAGGCCCGACTATACTGAATTGATTTGCGTGTCACTCACACGCAAATCAATTCAGCTATTTATGGCGTATGCATGGATTTTGATTCATACTCTAAAATATCTGCTGGGTTCATAACGACCTTTCGTGAACTAGTAGGAACGTTAGCTGACACGCTCTCAGTGGTGTGATTAATAAAAGGTATTCACAATGGAACATTTCATATACAAATACAGTAATAGTTGCTTAGAACTTTTAATCTATAGTTTGAAATAAAAAAGAAAATGTTTGATAAGTTTTGAATAACTACGTCGAAAAATAACAAATGAGTAACGCAAAAACTTTGTGCATAACGAGTTTGAGACCGATTCACTTACGTGAGATACTTACTCGAGGTAGCTTGATATTTAAAATTCATGAGACTTTTAGGAAATGATAACTCGTCGGTGCACGCAAATTATACTGTTTATTAACATTCTACGGGCACAAGTTTTTGGTTTTATGACTCTGCAAGTTAGTCTTTGAAATTTGCTCAGTTTCATGTTAGATTTTATTTTTCGGCTTTTTAATGTAAATATTATTTAATGTTAATTGATTGCATTATTATTTTTGTCACTTATTTTAATTATTGATTTTAAGCAGATATTTGAGATAATCACTTGTTGCTGTACCTTAACAGGGTCCATTTGTGTATATACAGCATCTGCAGTATCTGTTACATAAAGTCATACAGCTATAGGACTTTATGTAACATCTTTAAAACTAATGGAAGACAATAAATGAATATGAATATCCCAATCGTAATTTTTTTACTTAAGCTTGGCCACTATCACATCTGATGGTAAGCGATATTGTGGATGACGATGAAGCAAGCTTGCCTAGAAGAAAACCATTCACTAAAAGACTCCCAGGTTGTAGCTATCAGGAAATACAGACTCCGGCAGGGAATTCCACTCTTTTGCTGTGAGCATAAAAAAAGTACTTCTTAGCCTCATCGTCTAGTCTATTTCTGGTACTTTCGGTCAAATATAGCTCTTGCATAAGGAAAATATAGCACAATGTCACTGTCTGCCACAAACTAGATGACTTAAATTTAGCTTCGATACTCTAAAACATTGCTATGTTTTTCTTGATATTCACAAAATGGAAGTTGAAACAAAATATTATTTATTAGCTTTTGCCACTGGCTTAACCTGCCTGAAAGTCGATAATAATCCTACGGGAGCGTACTACAGAACTTAATATGCTAATCCAGGTCATGTTTCATCTAAACCTGTTCAGTTGATCATCTGATGAGGCGTGATTTTGATTATCAATCATCCAGACTTGTAAGATTTTTAATATGAGTTGAATAGGATAGCAAGATTTAAAGAAAGTATAGTCTCATCATGTAGCAAAAATGTTAATAACTAAAAGACTAATGCACACATCACCCAGCTTTTCAGAATAATCCGCATCACCCACTTCTCTTTAGACGCTGATGTCGTAACTACTACGATGACATACTCGTACGACTATTCTGTTATATCCAATACCTATAATTAACCGATTGACCAAACCATAGAAACCTCGATTCCCATAATTACGGCAACGACAGTAATTCACACCAAAACTGATAGTAGTTAATGAGGACAATTCTATTTGGAATGTAATGGCCGTTTCCAAAACTAAATAGCGGTCGCCTAACTAATTGGCCTGGCCCGGTTATCTGGCCAGAGCCTTATTAATTGCTTTATCTATTGATTGGAGGGATATGGGAGGTATAAAGGCCCGTAATGTAACGGTATGGCGAAGGGCTAGAATGTGACATATCTTTATTGCTTCGGCCTTTGTCGTGGGGATTGACAAGGATCAATGGTCATTGGTAATTTGTACCTTTGATCGAATCTAGTTTCTTATTGATTTTGATAGATTATTCAATGCCTAGCTCTGTTCTGTCTCCTGATGCTTGATAAGGAGGGAAGTGGAAATAATGTGAATTGCTTCTGCTATTCTCTTCTGGTTAATTTCGTTGCGGGATCAAAGACAGTTGAATTGTTTCGCCGGGACTCATCGGCTTCATTAAATCACCACTTTGTTGGTGGTCGCCACGGTTGATTCTTTAAAAAACAATATTTTAATAGAAAACGAAACTAAAAAGTAGAAAATAATATTCAATAAATTAAAATTATGAAAATTAAAGAAAAACGTATTTTAATGTAAAAAACTGGCCAAGTGCGAGTCGGACTCGCGCACGAAGGGTTCCGCACCATTATCGCAAAAAACGGCAAAAATGTCACGTGTGTTGTATGGGAGCCCCCCTTATTTTTTTTATTCTAATTTTATTATTATTATTTTTTGAAGTGAATATACGACTAAATATTCTGTGACTATTTCAAGCGTCTAGCTGTTGCCGTTATTAATATCGAGCAAAAAACGGCAAAAAAATCACGTTTGTTGTATGGGAGCCCCCTTTAATATTAATTTTATTCTGTTTTTAGTATTTGTTGTTATAGCGGCAATAGAAATACATCATCTGTCAAAATTTCAACTGTCTAGCTATCACGGTTCATGAGATACAGCCTGGTGACAGACAGACAGACGGATCGTGAAGTCTTAGTAATAGGGTCCCGTTTTTACCCTTTGGGTACGGAACCCTAAAAAGCATAGGGTGCTTGATGACAATCGTTAAAATATTTTATTGACAGATATTGGTAAAAATAAGTCGTTTTGAAAATATCTTAAAAATAACCCCACGTTTTTTTTGGTTGTTAATCACACTATATTAATTTTAATTTATTTAAAATTATTCTCTACTTTTTAGTTTGGTTTTCTACGTAAGCCTGTTTTTAAACTATTATTTATTTTGCTTTTTAGTTCAATTGCTAATCCTGAAAGTAAGGTTAATGTGACCAACTATTTAAATTTTTGCATTGTCATCGGTCCTTGATAAGTGTGCAAAGTTTCAAATTAATCCGACGTTTTCAAGGGGAAGAAAATCACATTCAAAGATTCCGTTACTGAGATTCATAGATACATACGTACCAAGCTAATAAAAGCGTGTTAAAATTTGCAGTGGTTGGCAATAGTGGCTCAAAATAAAAATTAACTCATTACAGTTATTGGTGTTGTTCAATTGGCTGTAATCAGCATGCCGTACTCCCTTTGAAAAATAATTAATTGCTATTAAATGGAATAGAACTTAAGATCATACGCTCGGCTGCCGCGCTTATGGACAGTAAGTAGTTTACAAAAGGTAGAATTTAAATAGCAATTGGCTTAAACCTTTAATCTGGGTTGGCCCTTATTAATTGCTTTATCAATAGGAAGGGTTATGGTAAATAATAAGGGGATAGTATGAGATGGCTAACGCTAAACCGTAGATGACCGTTTGCAGGGGCGGCCTTAACCGCTGCGAGGCTCGGGGCGGGCGGCAGATATTTGCGAGGCGCTTGTTCTTTTTACAATTTATGAGATATATGAGAAATGGAAATCTTGACAATTATTGTTTTTATTATTAACTAGCTTCTGCCAGCGTCTTTGCCCGTGGGTATGTCAAAAATTAGCCCAAGGGAACAATTCCCGGGGCCTACGTACTATTCCAGACTGAAATCTGCGCAATAATGCGCACAGCGAATGAGTGGAACTCACTACCTGCGTCTGTGTTTCCGAACGCATTCAACCCGAATCTCTTCAAAGTTAGAGTGAACAGGCTTCTTCTGGGTAAGCTCGCTCCATCGTCGACTCTGTCTCTGTCACCTTTGACCTAGACTAGAGTCAAGAGCAAACCCATCACAAATAAAAAAAAAAAAAAAAAAAAAAAAAAAAAAAAAACTCTGTGCCAAATTGCATCCAGATCCGTCCAGCCATTTGAGCGTGAAGAAGTAACTAACATACAAACACACACTCACAAACTTTCGCCTTTATAATATTAGTGAGATTATTGATACTTGACCCATATTAATACTCGATTCCTAATCGACTAACTTTATTTTATTGTATGCTAAGGATAAAATTATAAGCTTTTTGTGTTGTAGCGCGAGGCCCCTGCAAGAGCGAGGCCCCGGGCGATTGCCCTGTTCGCCACCCCCTAAGGCCACCACTGACCGTTTGAAAGAGAAAGTCAGTCACTCGCATCATTTAAAGCCCTTTAATACAATACAATACAAACAGTAAATTAAAATAATGGTAGAAACTGCAAACTAAAAACTCTAATATCTAAAATGGACAAGATAAGGTTTCAGTCGTTTCTAAGCAACATAATTGTATCCCAAATACTAAGAACCACCGTTATACAGTCAAGAGTAGCACTCTAAAAAGATACCGGTTTCAAAAGGGGCAGAAAGACATTAAAAGATATCTTTTCAGGTCATGAAAGATAAGAGTGAATGTGAGCATGCAACGGAAACTGTACTCAAGTACAATTTTCGCATTCACAGAGAAGTATTTCCTAGTTTTGACTCCGTAGATTTCCGGCGACAGAATGGATGCTCTTTTATATTTTCGTAGTTTATATTTTTGTTGTTGTGATTTCTTGTGAGGAATAAATAAAATAATTTTCGGCATAAAGGTACAGTGGCATCTATTTTACGTGTTTGTAAGTTTTCAAGACGATTTAGAATTTGAATATTACTCTCTTTTCTCCCTCAATCTTGGATATCCTTTTCAAATACAGAAGTAGCCTTTATCATGTAATTTCACTTCCTGTGATTAAATTATTGAAATCTTAAGAAATTCAAGAGTGAGTGATCAATTGACAAACGCTGCTGAGCTGTTGTTGATTGTTCGAATGTACAAGTATTTTCATCAATAAGTATTAGCATCATTTCAATTTGGTTTAATTCGTATCTCGTCGATAACTTCTTTCCAAAAGCCGGGTCTTATTCATCACGAACAGTTCCGTTAATTTAAAATCCATTAACCGATTTTTCAGCATCATCTACCGACTCTTTCAGCAAAATTTAAATACATAAAAGCAATCTAGCAGTCGTTTATTTATTTTTTTCTGAAGAAATACTTTCTTCAGCAAATCAAACTGAAATTATTTCAAGAAATGTATCGCTGTCTGTATTTTTTCTCGAGCTATTGGCCAAATCGAAAGAGAAGGGTTTAATAATTCCCCGGGATTAATTTTCAAGAAAAAAGGGGATGATTAAACCTTGAAATCGTCGTTCTTTGTGGCTTTGTTAATCTGTTGTACAGGTAGACGTTTTTCGTTTTATTTATACACATTTTTCAGCAAGAATGTTCTAAACATAATGTTATTATTTTTTGTTTGTAAGTGGTAAATAAAACTTTGGGTTGTGAAATGTTTTTGGAATGCATGGAGCTGTTTTCTTTGCTTAGCTGCTAATTTTGGCACATTACTACACAAATCAGGAATTATGTAATACTTACACTACGGAGGGTATCCGATCACATTCCTAAACAGGCCATGGATTGAAAATAATAAAAACAAACTGTTGATACATTTTCAGGTAGATTTTCCTGCTGTAAATGATTGTCCAAACCGGTATAATTTAGTAGGTGACCCGTATCCGACTTGACAGATGATGGTATTAATTGCTTTCGGATTAAAATCAATATATGTTGTGTATCTCTGATTGCCTGTATATTGAGGTTTTCTCTACCAAGTAAGGTTGAAGATTGCAATGGACTGAAGCTGGAAAGTCCTTCCTAAAGACTCCCACAGACACGTGCGACGCAATCATTCGCCAACGAAGCTAAAATGGTTTTCATAGAAATTGCTTTCCTTATGTATTTAACCATATTGTCACATTGTCGCATACCGTCTGTCTACGACGAACTTCAAGGTTTAGTAGGTTTTCCCTCTCGTGAAAATAATAGGTGCTTACACCGCGTGCTATAAAACAGCAGGTTTTTTGTAATAAAAGAATAAATATTGAAACTTATCTGACATATTTCAGGATCCGATTTTTTTTGTTCAAATTTCATTTTACCGAAAACTATTGACCGACGTCTTTTTTGCTATATCATTATCTGACATATTTTCATAGCATCGAAGTATCATGTATATATCATCATCACATATAATATATTATTTTAGCAACTACATTTCGCCGATTTACGAGTAACTTTTTGCTTTTGGCCGAAGCTTCTTTTGAACTTGTTTCATTTGCCATATTTTCTCCACACCGAAACAACATTTTACGGAATATTATTTGGTCACAAATATATAGCCGGTTACTTGGTAGCATTTTCAATTTAAAATTGAAATAGTGGAAATAGGACAACTGAGACAGTGGCAGGCGTGACTTCGATGAAGTAAAAAAAAACGAAACGATAATAGTTGAAAAGTTTTAGGGGAAATGAAATTCGGTCAAACATTTTTCAAACTTATGATAGGTATTTGAGGAACATCACCATTTTAGTGCGAGATCCGATAAAAGAAATATATACCCTCAATGTTATTTAGTGATGATAAGGAATATATGCTTGATAATATATACATGGATACATCGCAAATAGGTTACCTAGCTAAATCATGTACCGATGGTGTTAAATAAAGTTTTACATCAAAAATCTAGGCAACCATGGATTCAATCAACTTTTTGATAAAGCAGCCGTATACGGTTGTATTGGGATTGAAATACCCTTTCTTTTTCTAGGCCGGCCTTGACGGCGCGTTCCATCTACAGGAACCCAAAGCGCGTCTTGCCCAATGGTCAATGTATATGCGAATAACGTGACCCGCTTAATCTCTTTTGAGCCAGGTAGCCTTTTATCTTAAGCCTGTATACTCGTTTTGCAGTGCAGCGTCTGATCATATATATAACATTAATGTTCGTGAAATGATTTTTGGCTCTGTTACGTTATGTGAATATACGTAACGAGGTATGAAACAGTGTAATATGCATTCACCCTAACGAGCAGTAGATAAACGTGCACTAGGTAAAGTGCACTTAACCCAATATAACTAAAACAATTCAATATTATTAAAGAAAAATTATGAAGAAAAGATACAGTTTTCTTGAACGGTGAACTGGGTTCCGCTGTAATTTAAATCTGAAGTGTTCCTAAGCAAAAATTACGTAACGAGGTATGAAACAGTGTAATATGCATTCACACTAACGAGCAGTAGATAAACGTGCACTAGGTAAAGTGCACTTAACCCAATATAATTAAAACAATTCAATATTATTAAAGAAAAATTATGAAGAAAAGATACAGTTTTCTTGAACGGTGAACTGGGTTCCGCTGTAATTTAAATCTGAAGTGTTCCTAAGCAAAAATTAAGGTAATTATGTTACTTCCTATTATAAACGCGAACGTTTTAGGATGGATGGCTATTTGTTACTCTTTCTTGCAAAAACTACTGAACGGATTTTGATGAAACTTTACAGTAATGTAGCTTATACATATTATATTATTATACATAAGTATCGAAAAAAAGGTCAAACGAAAGCGCGATTAAAAATATATCACGCAAATAAGCGATGCGATCATCGCGTGGTCGCGCGATCACATAATCTGGGTCTCCTGATAGAATACGCAAATTTCGCGCGAATCAGGATCTAGGTACGCAGGGCGACGAAAACACAGTTTTTACAATTGGAAATCGTGTGGATGTCCTATTTTGCGGGTGTCAATAGCAATAAAAACTAATTACATGGGAAGGAAGCAAAGTTCTTTGTCGAAAATGATACGTATTAGATACCTACGTGGCGAATTTCACAATCAATATTTTGACTTACCAGTAGATGGGTCTACATTTAATCATTACCTATACTTATATAATTGTGACATTGACAAATGTCACAATTGACGACATATGCATCATAATCAGAGTTGATGACAACCATATGGTTAGGAACTACAAAGACCCCTCAGACAATGCGTCGCGATTATCGCGCGAATTCAATTAGGACACCTATTCGACATCAATTCGACACAGTTGGCGCAGTGCTGCGCTGCGTGTCGTGGATTCGATCCCCGCAGCGAACAAATATTTTTATGAAACCAATATTTTTACCTACACATATTTTTTCCGGCTCTGGGTGGTTGTGTATGTGAGTTTATAAGTTTGTTAACGCACCCACGATACAGGAGAATTTCCTAGAGTGGGACAATGGTAATAAAAAAAGTATTTTTGATCGCTCGTTAGTTTGCACGGATAGATTGTTAAACATTTTAGTCGCGCGACCGCTAGGACACCAATTTGACATAGTATATTTGATCGCGGATTCGTAAGACTAAAATTCGCTAGACCTTTGAAAAAGCACACAACCGGTTTTTGGAATTAAATTATCGACACGTGACAAAACCAGCAGCTAGAACGCGCGTGTGTCAATTATGTATCACATTAATAATTAAACTAGTGTATTACTGCCACACTGCAGGGCAATACCTTTTCTCAAACGAAGAAGCCAAAGCATGAGCATTAATCACTGAGCTTGCTCAATTTGGGTTGGTGATTTCAGACATACATCAACTAAGTCCTAAGTCCAGGTATCCTCACGATGTTTTTTCTTCACCGTTGACCGTTGTCACAATAATATCGCGATGCATGAACTAATTCCTCCAAGCCCGTTACATCATCGGACTACAAGACGGACAACGATGCGTCACCGATACATGGGCACGGTGGACATCCCACCCATACACAGTAAACGTTCTGGGAATACTTTTTTTATGCGTACAGCTAAAGAGTGAAACTCCCTCTGCCAGAGTCTGTATTTCCTGAAAGCTACAACCTGGTAGTCTTTAAGTCAAGAGTGAATAGGTTTTTTCTAGGCAAGCGTGTTTCATCGCCGACCACATCATCGCTTACCATTAGGTGAGATACACTTAGCGCGGCGGGCAAGCGCGGCCTATTAGGGCTGTACTAAAAGTATCGGGAATGGAATATTTCCGCTGTTTCTGTCATATTAAAATCTTTTTAATTGAAAACTCATTGGTTTTAAAAATCGAATAACATTTATTATTTAAAAAAAGATTCTCGGTCTTGTCACAAGTCTTTGTCAAACTTGTTTAGTCGTTGAGAAAATGGAATTGACTCGAGAAAATTCAAGAGCGATGATTTATTATGACTTACGAAGTGGTTTAACACAAAAACAGTGTTTTGGCCGGATGATTTCTGCATTTGGTGATGAAACCCCATCCAAAACCACAATTTATCGCTGGTTTGCTGAATTTCAACGTGGACGTGTCAAGCTTAGTGATGATTCCCGTCAAGGTCGTCCAAAAACTGCAGTCACCCAAGAAAACGTTGATGCTGTGCGTAAGCTGATTGAGGAAGATCGACATGTGACACCGCGAAATTCAGGCAACTTTAGACATTGGCATGAGTCAAATACAAATAATCTTGCATGAACAATTAGGTGTAAAAAAGTTGTTTTCCCGATGGATACCGCATTCGCTCTGTGAAGAGCAAAAAGCGGCTCGCGTTACTTGGTGCTTCTGAACTCTCGAAAGATTCCACGCAGGATCCTCAAATGTACTGTATACAACATCGTATCAGGTGACGAATCCTGGATATACGCGTACGAACCCGAAAAAAAAACCAGTCACGAGTTTGGGTGTTCGAAAATGAGTTAAAGCCAACAAAAATTGTTCGTTCACGGAGTGTTGCAAAAAAAATGGTGGCCACGTTTGTCTCCAAAACCGGCCATGTTGCGACTATTTCTCTTGAGGGACAAAGAACGGTTAATGCAGAATGGTATGCTAGCATTTGTTTGCCACAGGTCGTTTCTGAACTCCGTAAGGAGAACTGCAACCGCCGCATCATCCTCCATCACGACAATGCGAGTTCTCACACCGCGCACAGAACAAAAGAGTTTTTAGAGCAAGAAAACATAGAATTATTAGTCCATATACCGTATAGCCCCGACCTAAGCCCTAATGATTTCTATACTTTTCCTAAAATAAAGAATAAATTGCGTGGTCAGAGATTTTCATCACCTGAAAAAGCTGTGGACGCCTAAAAAACGGGCATTTTGGAGACTCCAACTTCCGAATGGAATGGTTGCTTCAATGATTGGTTCCATCGTATGGAGAAATGTGTCAAATTTCGCGGAGAATACTTCGAAAAGCAATAAATACATTTTTAAATGAAATTTTCAGTGCCGCCATAAAAATAAAGATATAATAATATCCATTCGAGAAACTTGGTCTAATTCTACCCAAACGCATAGCTACACTCATTGTAGCTCATGTTTCAAGGATTAAAATACTTATACGGAACTCTAAAACTTCAAATGAGGTCACAGGTCGTCCACCTAATCTTTGTTATCGTTTTATTTTCATCACATATTAAAGTGGGTATTTTGGTACCGCTCACTCGCTGTTCTTAACCACGAGGTTTTCCTCGCTGGCTCCCATTTTAATTCAATATTCCACTTTTCTCCGCCAAGAATTCTGCCAAACGATTCAGTAGTATATACGAGTATCAACATTTTGTAGGTTTTTAGTGTTAGATAGCTACATTATTGTCAATGTCAAATCAAATCAAATCAAATCAAAAGTCATTTATTCAAACTAGGCTGAGAATCAGCACTTTCCGAACGTCAAAATTACATAAGACAGTCCCCCAAAAACGCCCGCCCTTCACCACTTCCTAGTGCTTTTGCTGGGAAGAAGAAGTGGCGCAACAAACTCCCCAGCAGCACAGCTGTCTGTTCAGTTAGAAAAAAACAAAAACTTGATTCTATACAAAATTATGCAAATAATTTACATTACTCAAAACAAAAAATTATAATAAAATATATTTGCCATAATGACAGCTAGCACACGCCAATATACCAACAAAAACATCGAAATCTAAACTCAAGCGAAAATAAAAACTAATAAAAAAAACGTAAACGGAACTTAGTACCCGAATTATAAAGCCTCCAGGCATAAAGGGCGTGCCCGCCTACATATAGCTAATACAGCTGTAACTCGAAGTCACATAATTATGATAAACTAGGACCATCGAAGTAAAAAATAAATCAACAGTTAGGCAAGAATAATATATTATGATCCACTGTCGAGGTCGCTAGCTGACCACATATTGCAATACAACTCATTAAAAAATAAAAAACAATGTAGTGAGTCGATTATGTCAATAATATGACAATTAAATTAACATAAATTGACTTATACTGTCAAAAAAAATAATAAAAAAATATAAAAAAAAATAAAACATAACTCATATAACCTGTCAGTATGTAAGCTAATTCTGGAGAAAGAACACAAACATTGTCTTGAGTTAATCACAGCGACCAACTATTTAAAGTATATGTAGTATTATTAAACGTTTTTCGTATACCTTAGTAAGTGTGACTAAGTAATCAAATAAGTACCTAATCATCATCTGCCTAGCCTTTTCCCAATTATATTAGGGTCGGCTTCCAATCTTACCGGATTCAGCTAAGTACCAGTGTTTTACATGGAGCGACTGCCTATCTGACCTCCACAACCCAGTAACTGGGTAACACGGTACCCCTTGGCAAGACTGGTGTCAGATCTCAAGCTTCTGACTATCCGTAACGACTGTCAAAGATCTTCAAATAACAACCGGAACCAACGGCTTAACGTGCTTTCCGAGGCACGGAGGAAACTCGGTATATTGAAATGGTCACCCATCCACGGACCGACCTCGTCAAGCGTTACTTAACCTTGATGGTCAACCCGTGCGGCTGTTATTATTTAGCCAAGAGCTAAATAATAACAGCCGCATCAAATAAGTACCTAACGGTGAAAATATTAATATATTAGAGAGGACAATATCCAGCAATAATAGACAGCAGTTGGGTTCAGTTTATTGATTTATTAATAAAATAAAAGTATTATTTCTTAAGTATTACCTATAGGCCTTAATATGCATAACATTAATACTCCAAAAATAATAATCATAACTTGCTGGATTTCTATAACGATTCTAAACCTTTCTCTAATTGTTACCGTCACGATAATGGTAATAGCTTATTTGCATGTCAATGTTCATTGAGAAGGGATAGTTCTGCTAAGCCTCAGTTATCCAGTGGGTTAGAAAATTAGGGTTATTTACAATTATATTTAGGGATTAACTATATTGGGACTGATTAGGTCAGTACTGAACTCACGAAATTGATCAATTTCAATTACAGAAGGTAGAAGCGAAGGAAATCCTGTCGCAAGCAAAAGTATTCTTGATAAAGTGTTCAAAACTGACCAAAATAGTGCTAACAAAGCCACAGGATTGTATACCGTGGTTTAGCAAAATTAACCTAAAATTTGAGAGTTGGTGGTTTTATGGTGTTTTAACAACGACAGATCAGGTAACTTAATAGGGCGAGGGAAAGCAAAGGTGAGGCAAGGCAAGGCAAACCATGGTAAGGTATTTCCATTAAGTACTGAACGGGTTTACATATGGGGCGTAGCATAGCATAAGTGCTTAAAGAAAGAAAATCAGTTATTTGACACAGCAACAAAAAACACCAAAAAAGAAAAGCCAAACCACAATAAATAAAACGAAGTAGCAAATTGATCAAAATCATTGTTTTCGGTTGGCTATTTGACAACCACAACCTAAACTATCTTGGTCATAAACTATAGGATTAAGGACGACCCTTATGTAATTTATTATTGTATCAAGGCGGTAGTGTTATTATCTCATTAGTTATATTTTGTGTAACGTTCATTTTCAGGCACCGTCACCCTATTGAAAAAAAATCCTTCTGTAATAAAGATACTTTGGTCTTGCTGTAACATTTAATTTTATTCGAATTTCGAAATCTCAACTCTGAAATTATAAATTGCTTCAGACAATTTCCAATAAAAAGTTTGTAACTACACAGCAGCTTTCACTACTGTTGCCTACTAACTAACACTTTCCCAAACTATGTATTTCGAAGACAATTTCGAGCTTGAGCAGCTGCAGCTAAGTGTAATACTAAGCTACATCTGTTTGGTATTGACAGGGTTGTTATATTATTTGAAACTTACGGTCAAAACGAAATAATGTGTTAGTTCAAAAATATACATCGCATATTGACCCCTGTCTCCACCACATGGTGCATACATTCATATCAAGATAAAAAAAAGGGAGACGCGCATATTCTCGCATATATTACATAGTTTAACGTGTCACTTAAACTCGACTACATATCCTCGAGGTAGGGGTAGGTATATGCTAAGTACATTTATAGACCGACGCGTCGCTTCGCTTCGACTTTGTCTTAATATGCTTTGACCCTTAATGTACATTAGCACCTAAAACTTACCTGATGAAGAAACTAATGAAAATGCAAGTTATAAAATGAGCGGGTTCTTTGCAAGAACGTCATTTAAGCCCAACCATTTCTTTCATTCACCACTAAGTGCAGTTGCAATAAATTGCAATTTAAATTCCGTGGTTCTCCAATAGGTATCACTCCACACAATTAATCTCAAACAGCTACGGCCATTGACCCTGTAACAAAAGAAAAGCATTCATGCATCTTGATTGGCTGAACACTAACGTAAACACAAGGGTAATTTTAAACAATAGAGGGTTTCAAGTTAAAGTTTCAATCCAAGGTTGTCTGCGGCTGAAGAAGTTACGTTGAGTGTTAGATGAGGACTATGTCGGTTTTCTTGAATGTATAGTTTGAAAACTTGAAGTTATGTGTGATATAATTATTACATTATGTGGCTACTTTGTGGGTACAGAATGGGGAACAAGCCGAAAGAAAACTTCTTCTTCTAAATCTTTTCAAAAAGAAACTACTTCTTGATGAAAAGATCCTGCGTAAATGGGCAAGTTTTAATTCAATCTTTCAGGGGGTGAAAGTACTCAGGAATATGAACAACTTGAGGACGACGCCCAAAACCACGAAAAAAAAAACAGCTGTTCCCAACATTTTGTCGAGGTACGCGGACATATAAGTCAGACCTATTTAGTGAATTGATGTTTTTTTTTCATATTCAAGTTCTCATAGTGAAAGTGGTTTAATAAAGTATATTCTATATATATATATATATATATATATATCGCAAATAGGAGGGGTATCTTGGATAAACACTCGATCTTGTGGGCTTTCGTGGGTATATGCATGCTACAAAGCAGGTAACTTATGCCGATTTGGAGATAGTCCTTGTTCCAATCTTATCAAAGCAGCGAATTCGGCCACCTATTCGTTTCGCTTTCTCTCAACAAAACACACTTTCAAGTTTATAACGCCACACTTTAGGCTACTTCTCAATTATTTCTCTCACAACTCTGTTTCCAACTTTTTGCAAACGCGCTCCCGCGCGTTCCTTTTTTTCTAACTCTTTTCCGACCAAATATGGCGGGCGACTTCGCTCAGGTCGCCATATTGGCTCCCCTGCTTTCATTGGTTTTTTGAACACCTCGGGCAAAGTTCACAGCTTTTAACATCCAATCAAAATCGAGTATTTTGACATAAGCCAAATAAAGTGTTGTCAATCGAATAAAATCGAACTGAGATTGAATCGTAGGCTAAATGTTGCCAATTAAACAAAACTGAATTAATAAGTTTAAATGCGTCATACTTCTTTGTTCTAGATTGTTATTAGTAATATAGCTTCCTCCTACATATAAATAGTATTGTATAAAAGTTATACACATTTATAAGAAAAACTTTTTATACGGGTAAAAGGCGGTCTTATCCCTGACCCCGATATCTACCAGACAACCTTTGGATGGACTGAAAGAACTTAGAAAAAAAAGGGGTTAGTCTGCGGTGTATTGCTATTACATTAAATCATAAATAAATACAAAATTATATTACTATAACAAATACTACACATAAACTTATATATACATACATAATATGACTTGAAATTCATTGAAATAGAGAGAAAAAAGAAAAAGGGTTGAATAATGATGAAAGAGATGAGATCGAAATAGAAAAGCGTTAGAGAGAATGGAAATGGCTTTTAACCAGGTTTTAAAAGAAATCAGTGACTGGGCTGTAGGTATTTTAACACCTGAATGCAAAGCTGAAAGGCCTCTGACCTTATTATGAAAGCTATAAATAGAACGTATGAATTATTGAAAACCGATACGATATAAAAAACTACATATTGGAATACTATAAACCCAAATATTCATCGAACTGCCTGGATGAAATTGGCCCTGCTTTCCATTTAATACTTTGCCTACATAATTCAACATCTAGAAAAACTAGATCTTGTCCATGCAACATAGTTATTTACTTTAGTTTAGAAATACAGTAACATCAAAATAATATCATCCTTTTTAGATTTGGTATAATTACCTTTTTTGCACAATAACACCTCGTAATACAAATAACTCTTCTGATAAAAGTTGGCGATTTCGGATATTTGCTTATTATTATAAGTCCATGTTTCCTGGCGACGTTTTGTCGATGTCAATGATGGCTAAGGGCTCGTTCAAACAGAACATCCGTATTTTCAGGATCATTTTAAAGGACCCGTTGCTACTGGAGGTGATGTTCACACCGCAATTACAGTACCGTACTCGTACAAATGCATACGTCAGCGTCGAATAAAAACGTATACGATAAAGCGGATTTCTAAAACGGACCCCTGTGTGAACGAACACTTGCGCGATAAACTTAGTAAGTAACAATTCACATTGGTAATTGCCAAGATTACCCTCGATAATTGCACAATATATTATCAGGTCATTGATTCATAATTATTCTAAGCTGAAGAATAATAATTAACCTCGGCCTTTTAAACAGGGCTCAATAAAAATCCTGGCCATCACAGAACATCAAAAAGTTTCATAAAAGGAGATTGAAGCACTCTCGCGATATGCCATAAAGTTGACAACGACTCTCGACGACGAAAATTATCTATTGCTCAATAAATCCTTCAATAGCCCCAATATGGCGTGATGTTATTGGCGACAGACAGTCGTCTGTTTTATATATAGACATTGAGAAATGGACGGAGCGTTCCTTGTCTGACATGTGAAAACGGTCAGAGATGTGTGAGAGAGACAATGCGACTGTGCTTCCAATTGTTGTTGCATTCTAGAATTCTTATTAGTCTACGTCACAAGCTTGCGGTACCACCTTCGTTACTACGACCTACAAAGTAGAGATTGAAACTGGCCGCATGTTCGTTTTATCTCTTTCTACATTATCAAGCGGCCCTGTGCTCTGTATATAGCTGATTCCCTCATTCTTAAGCGCCTCCCACCACTTTAGTGCAGTAAAACGGTAACTTTCTATAGCATACTCCTTAGTAACGGCTTGGTTAATGGCCGATTCATCGGTGCACCTAGTGGGAGGGCCTTCCAACGCTGCGTTTTCCAGTAAGTATACGGTCTCGTTCTCTACAGTTAGTCAATTATGTGAAAATAATGCTCAGTCCAGTTCTCTACGTCTATGATTTCACGCTTATCTTGACGGATGGACGTCAAGGGTTGTGGAAAATCGATTGGAAGAGATAAATTATGTTTGGTAAGCTTGGCTCTAGGCAATTATTAGTTAGTTATTGGCCGCATGGAACAAATATTTGCATGGCCGATAGTTGATTCCAGATTGGTGTTTGTGTTAGGTGAGTTTTGTGTTTGTTAATAGAAATATATGGAAAACGAAAACTATAATTCGAAACAGACACAACAAAGTCAAAGTAATGGCAAAATAGTAAAAAAATATACAGAACTTACTCGCAACATGCCGAAATCGCAAGAGCAAAAAATAAAGCTAAAGTGGTTTCATTTCAGCTTGGCAACAGCGTCTGATCAACGTCAATAACCGTGATAAAGAAATGGCAATCTCTTTCCCTAATACATTTTCTTAGAACCCCGAGCAATGGACTATAATGTATCGTTTTTCATTAGTAAATAAAAACTTTTTTACAAAGTTTTTGAAACAACAACAAATACAACCGACTTCCAACAAAAACAACTACACTACAAATTGAAAAATAACTTGAATTTCGAAAGTAGGTGTTCTTGTTTCTCTGTTTTTTGACACAGACTATAATATATATTATTCCCATAGATATAAGTAGCAAAAAAAATTCTAAATCTATGATTATTCCAGTCATCCATCTTCAAGGCAGGGTTAAGCCACTGGAGTAATCGAAAGGCCCGGGCAGAGTCTTGCAACGCCAAGTTGTGACTCTTCCATGCCAGTTTGACTGGCTTTGAAGAGAGTTTGACCAGGTCCTTGGCGTAGTCAATTTTTTTTTTTTTTTTTTACTTTTGATAGGCTTGCGCTTGACCAATATCTCACCTGATGGTAAAGCACGCTTGCCTAGAAGAAACCTATTCACACTTGACTAGAATGCTCTGAGGTTGTAGCTATCAGGCAATATAAATAAACCACTCCTTTGCTGAACGCATAATAAAAGTATTCCAGCTGGTACTTGGCAGTTCCATCTCAGAGATGAAAGCAGTACTCCATGTATGATCGAACTTGCGCTAGATACATGTTGAGCAACTGTTGTTCTGGCGTGAAGTACCGTCTCACCTTCGCAAGGATTCCCAATTTTTTGGCAGCCAGCTGAGCTTTTGCCTCAATAAATGGACCAAAATTGAGCGTCGATGTCAACGTAATGCTAAGAACCTCAAGATGGTCAGTTATCGGCACGGTCACTCCTTGAAAAAAAGGAGCCGGGTGGAATTGGCTCCTTTTAGCGGCAAGAGATAAGCCTGGGTCTTAGCAGCATTGAACCTGACCAGATTGGCATCGCCCCATTTGGAGACTGCCATAAAGGACAAATTCAGTCGCCCAACCATGGCCTCCCGGAGAAACCGGATCTGAGGTCCAGTAGCACGCGCGTCGGACACTTTATTCTCAGCAACAGTGCAGTCGTCCGCATACCCAAAGGTACGCAATCTTTCAAATTAAAAAAAGAACGATCAAAATCGGTTCACCTAGTAAACTGTTCTGAGGTAATAAAAATACAGTCAATTTGAGAATCTCCTCCTACTTGAAGTCGGTAAAAAAATTGAGGATCACGTTCACGATAGATGACGATTCGGTACGTTCGGCTTATTAATGTCTTTATTTCCGTTTTGAAATGCAGATTGCTAAAAAATGCAAATGGAAGTAGGTCAATGACCGCTATTGTCATGTTAAAACGAGACCCTTTCTCATTGATCAGTACTCATATAGATTCTGCATTCTGTCGTATTTTCAATACTGGGGGACTAATTTTTATAGCAGAACTTTTTATGTCATAATATTATTTTTCAACACACTTGCTCATAAAGTGGCTCTAATTTCACCGCAATTAGGCACATAATGATACTTGTTATCAAACTGTGACTTTTTTATTGCTATTATTCACAAGTGAGTTATAGAGTTTTTTTTTTAATTTATTGGTTGAGTTGCTTTGTTCTTAAAAAAGTTTCGATACAAAAAAGATCGTGCTCAATAGTACAAATAAATTAATGTACTTATTGCTTGCTCATTTCATGCAACTTCGTATTTAAATAGATAATTTCAACTTGTACGTGCTTAATAAATAAAACTTTCACTCAAATATAAATTTTATTTGCTCTGTAATTAAGAAAAATTTAAAGTCTCTATTTTGTACGTGGTTAAAACACTATCTACGAAAAGCCAAAAAAAAAGAAACCTCATCCTTTTAGTCTATGGCTGATCGCCATTGTTAAATGCGCGCGCATAGGAAAAATTTATTAATTTTGCCCGCCATTGTGAAAAATTTTCACAACTCGTATTTATTGTTGAAAATGATTTTTTTGTATTATTTTATTCACAAGTGTGTTGAAAAACGTCGTATGATACACGTGTGTATTGATGATTACCTTCCTCGGCTCTCTTAAGACCCTCACCTACGGCTCGGGTCTCAATGGCGCCTCAGCGGTAATCACCAACATTGCACACTTGTACCATAATGTACTATTGCATTACAACGGATAGCATAAACTTCATTTCGCAGAAAATCGTTTGGCATGTACTCAATTATCACACATTCAGAATAAGTAAGTCAGAATCATCTTTTGTGATAAATTGCATATCGATAATCGTTAAAAGGCAGAACCATCATATCGCAGAAAGTCTGACTGTGGAATCGTCTTTTGGCATACTTTTCGTATCCATAATAATTGGAAGACTACATACATAATAATTGGACATATTACAGAAAACTCATATTAATAATTTGTATTTCTTACCATATAATAATAAAATTGTTTGTCACCCCCTGCCATATTATAGCCGTGTAGTGCAACAGTGGTCTGGCAAGGGCCAGTAGTCCTCCTATAGTTTGAGGCAATCGATTCACTAAACCTACCAAACCCCAAGCCCGATATTTTTTTTCTCCAAATTTCGCAATAGTCCTGCACCAACCGGCGATTGCCCTTGGGTGCACTTGCGTAGTGCATACAGGTATAATAATAATTGGTGTCTCATTTTATGATACATGCCTAGCAAGGCCTCTGCGAGTTGACTTCGGCTCCTCGAGACCCTAGCACAAGGTCACAAAGCAAAATTGAATGAACACAATTTTTTTTTGTTTTTATTTGCCTGTAAAAAGAATGTCAACAAGCATACACCATGCATGCGGCAGGCATGCAGCATCTAAACAAGCATACAGCATGCAAGCGAGCATGCAACATTAGCAGGCATGTTTTCTGTTACGGCTCCGGCGGTCCCATGCGAGCTTATCGTCGCAGATGGTTTAAACGCTCACCAGCTGCTCCTCAGCTCGCGGGCCGCTGCGCTCCTCCGCGGCTACTCGGGCTTAAATTACACTCAAGGGGTAGGGCAGACAAGACTACGGGGAGCAACGATTCGTCACTGTCACTAACTTTTGTAACACAATATATCCACTTTTTACGGCACTATTTTAATTTAAGGTTAAAAATGCTATTTTATGGAAATGGTAAAAAGCCTAATAAAATTATTCTACTTAAATGAAATTCTGCCATTTTCATTGTAAGTGAAATTGTACTAAATAATCGTCGCTCTAAATAAACGTTATGCTAAATGAAATAATGTCAAATAAAATTCTACCATCTTAAAATTAACGATAAATGATTTATTTTCTGTAAGTTGGTTTGTACAAACACTTTTACATGTCGATCATATTTTTTAAACTAGATGAGTTTGGCGTTTCCTATCTGACTACTCTGAGACGACGAAACAAACTATGAGGTCACAGTCTCTTTTAAAGTCCAGACAAAAACTTGGTTAGATCATGTGAAGACCATGTAGACTGATGTCTGAAATGGTCTTTTGAAGAAAAAACCAGCCAGATTGAGTGGACCTGTCCAGTCAGTGCACGCATTTGTCAATAACCGAGCAGTTTAACTCAGAATCTATGGAGCTCAACGATTCAACGATCAATACCAAAGAAAGGACATTCGGGTAGGCCGCATAAACTACTCAAACTGCCAGACCACGATTAAAAAACTAAGCTAAATTAAAACAAAAAAAAAGATCCACTAAGTCTTCACATTCACAATAATTAAGATAAAATAATACAATACTTTAAAAAGTAAATATTCTTGTCATTGAAAGAAAACCGTAAAAAAAACAAAATTCAAAGTGCAAAATATAAAAAAAAAAACAAAATTAATTGGAGCAGCTCAACCCCAAGCCTTTTTATCCTCAACGTAATCTTCTGGTATAAAATGCTTTCTGGCAATACTAATGTTTAATGAATGATTTGAATTTATTAAGACTTAATTCTTGTACGTGACTTGGAAGCTTACTCGTATTATAAAAGCGCACACATTGACATCTAAACGAGCCACCTATTTTCAGTAATGACATACTTGCCATACTTGCCATTGTAAATTCGGACATATAAACATTCGGCCAAACGATAATTAAATTTAATAATTTTTATTCCTTAAAAATATTCATTTAAAAGAAATCATACCAAGTGTGTTTATGCCAAATAAATTTCCGAGCATCAAGATTCTGCCCTGAGGGAACCCCAATACTGGATATCTTTAGTAAAATCAGATTACTAGTTCACTCAGTAATAAAAAAAGTAAAAATAGATAACTACGGCTCTGCTTGCGGAAATATTTTTAATTTACACGGATGCTAAACTATCCTACTTCATAATCCTTTTTTGCAACATCGCTGGTCAGGCCATATTCGATTTGTACATTTCCGAAAACTTATAAAAAGATTTGACATGGACCCAATTTCAGTATTTTTAACACGCTTTTATTAGCTTGGTGTCAACTTCAAAACGTCGGATTGATTTGAAACTTTGCACACCTATCAAGGACCAATGACAATGCAATAATTTAGTCAAAGTCAAAGTACTTTTGAAATTCAAACAAAAATTAAAATTTACAAGTAATAAAAGTTGATTATACCGGGCGCGTTAAATTGTTTGTCCCATTAGCCTTGCCAAGATGAACTAAAAAGCCAAGATCTTCAGGATTAGCGACTAATCCTGAAGATCTTGGCTTTTTAGTTCAATTTACCATTAAAGCGTGTTTTTTAGTTTTTAGAACTACAATTTAATATGTGAGCGTTACCAGCTGTGATTGGTTGAATATTTTTAAAACAATGTCTTTAAAAAAAAATGTGCCGTATCATTTATCTAACGTTTAATTTAAACAATGGCTTGATATTCCCTTTCATGAAACCGCGAGTTGGAGTCACAATCGTTTTATCAAAACGATTCTTCAAAAATAACACGCTAACTTTCAAAATTCATAATATCTCACTTCAATGCCAACAATGTAAAACTAATATTCATATCCACTAAAAATTCATCCGTAGCGAAACGAAATCTACTTCAAAATCCAAAGAATTTAAATTTCTCGGATACGAAATCCTTCCATATTTCAAATTCGATATAATGTATGAAGTTTCTTACCAATGATAGTCCTATATGCCCGATATGCCAAGAGTGAGTTTCCTTGTTTCCCGAATAGTAATATGTTCATATTATAATAGAAATGTTACTATTTCTATGATCCCTTGTTCTATTATACGATGGAATAGTGTATGTACATAATATTATTGTACGGCATACATTTCGAATGTGCTATTCAATACGCTCAGGTTATTTGAGCAGGAGAAATGGGTAGATTTAATGTTATTTGCCACGAAGGTATAAAGGTAAACATGGCGCGTAATAGCGGTTTGATATTCCAATTTGAGTCAACTGACGAAATTTTCCACACGGATTTAAACTATAAAAGTTTTATAGTTTAAAAAACTACTTATTTCTGCCGCCGAAACACTGCTTAAAGACGAGAATTCGGTAAATTACAGATACGTGAAACTACTAAAAGTCTCTTAGTTCGACGAATTCTATCTAAATCTGAAAATGTTTACATAATAGCGAATTACTTTTAACTCTGTCCTTTTTACTGTTGTCATCTTTCCAAAGTCAGACATATCCATCCATCCGTTACCTAACATAATTGTATTTGAAGAAAATCAACTTATTTAATTAACGAACGGACCCAGTTTTAAAATTGGTACCTTTGTACACAGAAAACGTTGAAACTAGAACAAAATCTACCAGTAAAGTGCACCCAATGCTAACACGATTTGCACTCCAGTCGCTCCAAAGCTAAAAAAACAATAAAACACATTAATTAGTTTACTCCAAACACCTTTTACAAGCTCCCTCGTCCGGAAATAGTGCTAGGAATTTAAGTTATTTGCTGTAAGGTCAGTACAGACTTGCTACAAACACAATCACACCTTAGCGATAAATAAATGCTTGGGAAAATAATATAATGCAATGCTATATAATCGTAGTTCTTTTTACACGGAGAAGACTAATGATCCTTAGGTAGGCCTAATGTAGTAAAAACGATGCTTATGTTAGCTTTTTAGCAGTTTGATGTCACCTTCGACGATATTGTAACAAACGCAGTCACTTAAAACACACGCAAATGAACAAAAATAAGGAGACCGTATTGAATTCTGTGCCTACTACGTTATACATCACGAAGTTGCTGTAACATAATTTACCAGTTACAGCAATATAGCCCAGCAACTTTTTAGTCGCTGTGGTGTTATTGCCCCTGTGGCACGTCTGTACGAGAACAGAACCTTTAGAGAGAAAATCAGTCAGTGGGTTCATAGCTATCGGTACATCGATGTTAACAGAACACTTTCTTCGTTTTGTAAACCAAGTTTTCACCTGTTCTAATCCACAAACTCAATTTAGTCTGTGTCGGTTGTGTATTCCCTTCGCAGAAAAGAGAGAATTTAACCATAAAAATATTGGGCGAAAATCCAATATTTTAGTTCCTATAGTAATCACTCGGAGATTTCACCATAACGTTTTACACGTAAACTGCGTTTGAGAATTAAAAAATATATTCACCTCAAATATTGTAGGTGTTGATTACTATGTATTATATTATTGATGTTATAAGTTTTAACGCATGCATAAACTCTATAAATAGGTAGAAATTTAATAGTACGGAGACGTTGCATTGAGACACTATCTTGGGAGACGATATCCTATAACTACGCTTACATTATCCTATAGAATTATCATATTAATTCCCGTTTAGTGTCCTGTTATCTAACACATTCATAACTGTGGTGCTGGGATACCTGCTCGATAGTAAAATTAGTTTCTTTGCATGTATAGTATTTTGGTACCCGGGTTGTGAAGGTCAGATCGAGGACGTCACTCCATTAAAATATATTTAGTAAAAAAATTGGCCAAGCGCGTGTCGGGCCACGCGCAGTAATAGGGTTCCGAAGTTGCATAATAATTCGGACTAAGAAGAGGGTTTTGTTGTTGTTACATGAAGATTAAAACGGTTTCAGCGGCACACAACGTCTAAAAACGGGTCCACATAGAAAGATGTTTTGTTTTTAATCTATATGCTCGCATGACCACTATCTTGCCTGATGGTAAGCGATGATGTGGTCTACGATGAAGCACGCTTGCCTAGAAGAAACCTATTCACTCTAGACTTAAACTAAAGAAGGACTTACAGGGAACCGAAGAAGGAATAATAAAATCCAACTTCGCAACTGAAGTTAGAAAAATATTATACTATTATTATTATACTATTTGTGTACCACCGCGGGTGCGATTTGCGAAAGGAGCCGAAACGAGCGCGTATTAGAGCCACAGGGAATGGTATGGTTCATTCCTGGATCCTTGCACGCACACTCCTTGTTTATTTCTCTTTCGGAATTTGAAAAAAATCGTATGTATTCACCTCTAATCTGCGCTATTCAATATTTCGTTCTGGAAAGTTTTACGCTATTCAATAAGTGATGTATTCGGGTCGAATATTGACTTTATATATGAATATCGACAAAAGAAAATAAGTAATTTGCTTGGCAATCGAATCTAATTTGACTTTAGATTACAAAACGTTGAAAATACTTCTGAACTAACATAAAATAGACTACCCCGTGCGCATGCGTCGTATGTACTACGGACCGGTACTGCCAACCACTCCGGCCACTCCAATGCGTTATTCGAGCTTAAATGATTAATTTAGAAATCATTACTATTAAGGCTGTTATGATTTTATTTTTGTATGTTTTTGTATTTGTGGATCATAAACATATATTTACTATCTGTTTTACACAGCTAACTAATATTGAGTACGCGTTCCAACTCTGTAAGAGTATGGAACGCGTACTCAATATTAAGCTCCTGGCATACCTAGAAACTAACGATATCCTGAGTGACCGCCAATACGGCTTCCGCCGAAATCGGTCTACTGGGGATCTTCTAGCGTATGCCATTCACATCTGGAGTGAGGCCATCGAGAGGCATGGGGAAGCGCTTGCCGTCTCCCTCGACATCTCGAAGGCTTTTGATAGGGTCTGGCACGAAAGCCTTATTGGTAAGCTTCCTTCATTCGGTTTGCCCGGTGGTCTGTGTGATTGGATTGCAGACTTCCTGAGAGATCGGTCCATTCGAGTGGTTATCGATGGCTGCTCGTCGGACCACTTGGATATTAATGCCGGTGTCCCTCAGGGGTCAGTACTCTCAGCAACTTTATTCTTGCTGCACATTAACGATCTGCTAAAACCCGGTACCTTTGGGTATGCAGACGACAGCACTGTTGCTGAGAGATACTTGTCCAACGCTCGTACTACCGGGCCTCAGGTCCAGTCTCTCCGGGAGGCCATGGTGGAGCGCTTAAACCTGTCCTTGCAGGCAGTCTCCGAATGGGGCGATGCCAATCTGGTCAGGTTTAATGCTGCTAAAACCCAGGCGTGTCTTTTTTCCGCAAAAAAGAGTCAATTTCACCCGGCTCCAACTTTCCGAAGTGTGACCGTGCCAATAACTGACCATCTTGAGCTGCTTGGCGTTACGTTGACATCGACTCTCAATTTTGGCCCATTCATTGAGGCAAAGGCTCAGCTGGCTGCCAAGAAGCTGGGGATCCTTGCAAAGGTGAGAAGGTACTTCACGCCAGAACAGCTGCTCAGCTTGTATCAAGCGCAAGTTCGATCATGCATGGAGTACTGTTCTCATCTCTGGGACGGCTCTGCCAAATACCAACTTGATGCACTAGAGTCGATCGAAAAGCGGGCCAAGAGGCTCATCGGCGATGAGGCATTGGTTAAGTCAAAGCTCCAGAGCCTTGAACATCGTCGCCGAGTTGCCGGCTTGTCGGTTTTTTATCGATTACATTTCGGGGAATGTGCGATGGAATTGCATAATCTAATTCCGCCCAGCCCGTTTCATCATCGGACTACCAGACGTACGGCGATGCGCCATCGATACATGGTGGACATCCCACCCATACGCACTAAACGTTTTGAAAATACTTTTATTATGCGTACATCTAAGGAGTGGAATTCCCTGCCGGAGTCTGTGTTTCCCAATAGCTACAACCTAGGGGTCTTTAAGTCAAGAGTGAATAGGTTACTTCTAGGCAAGCGTGCTCCATCATCGGCCACATCATCGCTTACCATCAGGTGAGATGGTGGTCAAGCGCGAGCCTATATAAGATAAAAAAAAAAAAAAAAAAAAAAAAGCTAACAACGTTGAACACGTTGCCTGTCCGTGCATTATATATAATGCATTTTTGGCTGCTGCTGTGACGCCCGTGCTTTATCGATAATGCACGAGCCTATTCTTTTTGAATGGGGTTTTGTAGACTGGACGTGAGAGCTACGTCTATAATATTTTGCAGACGTATGAGCAGTGAATTGGGAATAATAAAACACCAATGTCCCGCCAATTTTTTTTTTATTGGTTGGTAGCATGAACTGGTTTATTGAAAAGCATTATTATTTGAATAAAGTCCACTGGCAATTAGTGAGTTTCGTTATAACATTGTAAGCAAAATGGTTTTTTACATGGAATGCACTCAGTTGTAACTTGTGAAGTCTTCTTCCTTGCATCAGTAGCTGTGAATCCCGATTCTTTCAGCTTTTTGTAGCAACTGGCACAACGTTTTTGCCAAATTTTTCCATTAGCTTTCTTGGGAATTTTCGTTAACTTGTGACTTGTAGGACGCAAAGAACTCGCAGAACTGGAACTTGAACAGTTCTCAGTTTCAACCCTAAGTAATTTCCACAATGTTCTTGCTACTACGTCTGTGCATTATTTGTAATGCACGGTATTCTAGCTGTCACGTCCGTGCATTAAAAATAATGCAATGCTGAAATTCAGTAAATTCGAAAGTTTTATTGATAATCATTTGTAAATTCTTTGTAAGTACATAAAATGAAACAGTTTGGCCGAAAACAAAAATTGGACGTCACGACAACCGTACCCATCCAGTATTCTGGACAGGCAACGTGTTAAGTAATTTTCAATGGCATTTGTACAAAAATGTCATTATGCCAAGTACATTTTATAAGTTAGTCGACTATTACTCGTAAACTTGTAAAGCCTACTTATCTGTGATAGTTTTCCTTTTAATTTCGTTAAATTTACTACTGCCGTGAATTTTTTCACATAACCAAGAGCAACCATTTTGCTGGCAGGGGGGGAGGGACACTTGACTCTAACATAAATTAGCAATTTAAAGCTTAATTTTACGCAAACGGATCTCTGAATCGAAAAATGGTTTTCACAAACCCATAATATTTTTGAATGACCTATCCAACGATAGATATCCTCACACAATGGGATAGACGAGAAAAAAAATCATTCCTACTTTACGTCTATAGGAGGAAACACTAAACAATTTTTTTTTCATGATTTTATTTTACCACTTTGTCGGAATTATTAATATGTATGTCCATGCCAAATTATAGCTTTCTAGTACTTAGATTCTCTGAGCTAAGCTGTGGACGGACAGTTGGACAAAGCGAAAATATAAGGGTTCCTGGTTACCCGGTAAGTGACCGAATACTAACGTTGAGAATCAACACAAGACCATGTCGTGTCAATGTAGTAGTGGTATATGCTCCAACGTCCACCTCAACCGAGTCTGATGCTGAGGCATTCTACAATCAAGTCGACGATACTCTCAAAAGTATGGCAAAAAGAGATATCACAGTTCTGATGGGGGACCTTAATGCCAAGATAGGGGACACGTCGAGAGATGGACACCTAAAAGACGTAGTGGGCAAATATGGACTTGGTACCAGAAATGACAGGGGCGAGAAATGGCTGCAATTTTGCGCGGAAAACTCCCTAACAATTATGAACACCTGCTTTAAAAACCACCCGAGGAGACTGTATACGTGGATAATGCCAGGTGACCGAGCACGTAATCAAATAGACATCGCTGTCGGCAAGAGGTGGAGATCTTGCATAACCTCCACTAAAACGTACCCTGGAGCGGACTGCGGGAGTGACCACAGACTCTTGGTGGCAGAGATGTGTCTCAAACTGAAAAGATGCCAGCGAGTAGTTCAACCGACACAAAGGAGACCTGAACCTGGAGAACTAAAGGCTTTCAGTGAGTGCTTCAAGACCAAATCAGCCAATTTTGCCATTAACTGTCATGATAACACCGACGACAACTGGAACAGAGTGAAAAATCTTATTCTCTCATCACGCAAAGAAAGCCAGAGCAGGGCAGCCGACGCTCCAAGAAAGGTATGGATAACGGAAGAAACATGGAAGGCCATCAGAGAACGAAAGGAACTACTCAAGGACAATAATGAATCCGCGCTAGCAAACTACCGGAAAATGTCGGCAAAGGTTCAACGTCTGTGCCGCAGGGACTATAATGACTACCTGAATTCAGTTTGTCAGGATATAGAAAACCATACGCAAAAATTTCAGACAAGGGATCTATTCCTGAAAAACAAAAGTATCACTCGAGAATTCAAGCCGAAAACATGGGCCATAGAAAGTGAAGAGGGAAGACTGTTGACCGAGATAGATCAAGTTACAGAGAGATGGAGATCATACTGTGAAAACCTATACGCTGACTCTGCAGCGCGAGCTCCAGGTAGCCTGATTGCAGACAGGCAACGCATGGAACCCGAAATCCTCGAATCTGAAATCCGGAGTGCATTGCACAAGCTCAAGTCAAACAAATCAGCCGGTAGAGACAACATTTATGCTGAAGAGCTTAAGCACCTAGGGGATCTAGGGATAAAGATAATGCTTGACCTGTGCAATCAAGTCTGGAAAACTGGCAGTTGGTGTACTGACTGGAAAGAGTCCCTACTAATTCCTCTGCACAAGAAAGGTTCCACTAGAACATGCGGGAATTACCGGACAGTTGCACTTATTTCTCATGCCAGCAAGATAATGCTTTACGTAATCAACGGCCGACTGCAATCGTACCTTCAGTGGCAGATACCCAGTGAACAGGCGAGTTTTGTGAAAGGTCGAGGCACAAAAGAACAGATTGTGAATGTGAGGCAAATAATTGAGAAAAGCCGAGAGTTCAACACGCCGATATTAATATGTTTCATCGATTACTCGAAGGCGTTTGATTGCGTCAGATGGGGTTGCCTGTGGACCGTGCTTCAAGAGATGGGCGTTCCTCAACACCTCGTCTCGTTGATCGCTAATCTGTACCAAGACGGGGTATCCATGGTAAGGGTTAATGACGTCATCTCAGGCCCTTTCAAGCCAGAAAAAGGGGTAAGACAGGGGTGTATTCTTTCTCCTATTCTCTTTAATATATATGGTGAATACATAATGAGGAAAGCCTTAGAAGAATGGGAGGGAGGCGTATCTGTCGGGGGACTAAAGATCAGCAACCTGAGATATGCGGATGACACTACACTCTTTGCGGCTTCAGAAAAGGAGCTGGCAGATCTATTTCGTAGAGTGGAATATGAGAGTGGAATGGTTGGACTCACCATTAATAAGTCTAAGACAAAAGTCATGCTTATTGACAGAACCGGTCAACTCTCTAGAACGAAAGAACTCGCGGACTTAGAATTTGTCAGCGAGTTTATATACCTCGGATCGCTACTTACTGACCAGGGAGGAAGCGAAAGAGAGATCAGGAGAAGGACTCAAATGGCCAAAGCTGCGATGAGTAAGCTGACACGTATTTGGCTGGACAGAAAAGTCTCCAATGTCACCAAGATGAGACTAGTCCGGACACTGGTTTTCTCGATATTCCTTTACGGATCGGAGTCGTGGACGATTCGGGCAATAGAACGGAAAAAGATAGAAGCTTTTGAGATGTGGTGTTGGCGAAGAATTCTCCGCATACCATGGACCGCCAAGAGAACGAACAAATCTATCCTTGATCAACTAGGCATAAAAGACAGACTAACCACGCTCTGCTACCGAAGGATTCTCAGCTACTTTGGTCACATTGCCCGTCGGGATCCGGACAATCTGGAGAAGTTGGTGGTAATAGGCAAGGTGGATGGGAAAAGACCTCGCGGCCGGTCATCTAACCGCTGGTCAGACCAGGTAACCGCCCTCACTGGACTCTCTGTTACAACCGCCCTGAGAGAAGCTGAGAACCGACTGAAGTGGAAGAACATCGTGCATAAAGCCACGAGGGCCTTTCAGGGACACGACCTTCAGTAATGAAGAATGCGACCAAGAAGAATATCTGCAAAATACACACAAAATGATACGAAACATGAAACAAAATTAAATTCACCTCATAATTTTCTTTTCCATTATGTTTCTTTAATTCCGCTTAATTTAAATCATTCCAATCACAACAAATGTTTACATGTCCATTAATTACACATTAATATAATATGATGATGAAAACAACGCAAACCAGAAAATTACCCACTGTAGATTTAATGATTAAATAACTGCAACCGTATCATTCGTCGCTTTTCTGAATTTTCACTCGCGTAGACAAATTCTCATTGCTTTACAGAATCATTTATAAAATTAATTTTCGCGTTGTGTTTTAATCTGCTTTACTGACGGAACCATTTTCAAGAGAACAGTTTTTAATCAAGAATGGTTCAGTCATAAGTTTTTATGATTGAAATCCTCTCGGATTTCAGGTGGACAAGATTCCGCTTACGCCAAAACCACGGATTTAATTTCCGAAATCCGAAAACTTTATTGCCTTCGCAGACTGTTCTTGTGAAACTTGTTCATTTTGGATATCTACCGCAAAATAAAGCTGATGGGGAAATATTGTATTCTTAAGTTGGAGGCGAGCTTGTCTGCCAACTTGGATCGAGTTGAGACCGGTATTTTTATTCATCGGGGATGTCCTTCGGTGTGCTGGAAAGTTTTGAAGTAAGGGCATTGGTACACTTGTTACCCGTTTTTTATTCCCATGGGAAAATCTAATTTGCACACTATGAAGTTTTTACCTTATTGTTTTGGAAAAACTGATGGTAATTCATTTTCTTTTGTTCTTTGATACCTTATTCTTATCGCCAAGTTCAACTAAATAGGCGGTTTTAAAGACGAAAAAGTGCAAACGTAAACACACAACTAAGATAATATTAAATCTAAACACGAATAACAAATCTAGACGTGTTGAAACCACATTTCTCACAGAGCTAGAATTCTGATTTCCTATTCAGTGACTCAGGTGAAATTAATTCTTGGAGACGTGACACATAATGGAGACACTCAAAGAGAAGCAATTCTTAGAGAATCCTCGAGTTTATTAGGAACAAAAGTGGTACTAATTAGGCGGTGAACGCATAGTTAATTCTATGCTGAGAGGTAAACAACTTTATTCACTAGTTTTTGCCTGCAATGTCGCCCGCCTAAATGTCGAGAATCATATGACAGTAACGGTTTGCTATGATAAAAGTATCCTATGTTCTAATCCGTTTAGTCTTTGTGATATGACTCATTAACAAACATCAAATTTCGTAAAAACAAATTTACTAGACCTTTATTAATGTTAGGTAGGTTAACGGTTTGAGAGCAGTGGTGGCCCAGTGGTATCGGCCGCGATTTACAAGTTTAGGTCGTGCGTTCGGGCCTAGGCAGGCGTTTTAGTTTGTGTAAATTATTTCATCTCCACTGCTATGAAAACGGTGAAGGAATACATCGTGAGGAAACCGGCATGTCCTAGAACCAAAACTTCGAAGACATGTGACATCCACCAACCCGCACTGGGCCCGCGTGGTGGATTACGGCTCATTCTGTGTCCCAGCAGTTGGAACTTAATAGGCTGATGAAGAAGATGAACAGTTCGATGCAGGCAATTGATAAACTTACCTACTACTCTAAATGACGTTTGGAATGAGGTTCAATGATGTTTAAAAAAAAGAAAAACTTAACGGAAAGCCTTTTTTGTCACATAAAAAGCAGACTTTATATAAAGCAAAGTACAAAAATTATCAAATTTGTCAAGACATGGCAACCCTCAACAACCTGAACAAAAAAGGTTAATACTATAGAATCATTTAATTGAAACGTTGGCAAAATATAAAAACGTGAACAAAAATAAACACATAATTATTCAGTACTGTTTAACATATGCCAGGTAATTTAGTCCTATTAACAATTTTCTCACAAAAGGCATCCCTACTAAATTCACAGAACAAGATACATACGTAGAACTCCAGGAATAAGTAAATGAATATTGTATGGAATCTCACGTACCGAGGTCTTGCATAAGTCTCTCAAGACGGTATTCAGACGAACCCACTCATTCATAAAGGATCATACTTCTCTGAATATACACTGTCACTACAGACATTTGAAGGGCTGCTGTACTTTGAGAAGAACACAAATGGCTTGATTAAATTAGTAGTTGAAGAGCTCCTTCAGAAATGGGAAGTATTATTTTGTCATTTCTGTTGCTAAGTGTCATTGCTGTTTTCTCGTTTGTAGGATTTTGAGTGCCAGTGAAAAGTCAAAATTGAATAATCAAAAGTGCCTGTACACTTTTGATTATTCAATTTTGACTATGAGGTTAGCAACACAGCAGATTTTTATTAATAGTATATTCTTAGTAGTCTAAAAGGAAACATCAGTGTTTATATAAAATAAAAACTAACTGCTGTTTATGACAACACAAAGTTACTATTGTTTTTGTTTGTTGTATTTTTAATCAACACGTATGCAACCTCTTAATTGAGTCAAAAGGACTTGTGGGCGCAGCGGATAAAAGGCAGATAGGTAGGTATTTACGGGTGCGGGAATGGAGATTTGAATAAGAATGTCGAATTTCTTCGATAGTTTTAGCAATGGAGTCTTCTCTATAGTTTGAATACTGGTAGGTCACACACAACACTTATACTTGAGTTGTCTTTGAGAGCGGGAGCAACGGGCGCGCAGACGCGTTTCCGGAGTTGCGACTTTTTGACAACTGATGAGCGGGATGACCGGAATTAGGCAGTAGCAAGGGGTGTGCGCGGGAGTTAAGGTTACACTAGTGAATTATCCGTCCATACAAACGTAGTCTGGCGATTACTCCACTGTTTGACGATGTAAGTTTAAAATAGAAAACGATATCAATTTGTCTCATCATTATCTAGCCCTGTATGGAAACAAAAAAGTAAAATAAAAATAATTTGAAAGTTATGAGCGTCGTAACAAAAGTGTATAAACATCGTGAGGAAACCGGCATGTCCTAGGACCAAAACTTCGAATACATGTGTCATCCACCAACCCGCACTGGGCCCGCGTGGTGGATTACGACCCATCCCCTCTCACAGAGAGGAGGCCTGAGTCCCAGCAGTGGTAACATTAATAGGCTGATGATGTGATGTGATGAGTGTGATGACGGAAAAAGAAAAATTATTAAAATTACCATTAGAAAAAGGAAAATTTAAAACGACCACCATACAGGGATAGATAAGTAGTTCAACAATGCAAATTTTTTTTGTTAAAAATTTACATTTTGAAGTTTTCAGGGTTCCGTACCCAAAGGGTAGAAACGGAACCCTATTACTAAGACTCCGCGATCCGTCTGTCTGTCTGTCCGTCTGTCACCAAGTTGTTTCTCATGAACCGTATAGCTAGGCAGTTGAAATTTTCACATTTGATGTATTTCTGTTGCCGCTACAACAACAAATACTAAAAACAGAATAAAATAAATATTTTAGTGGGGCAACAAACGTGATTTTTTTGCCGTTTTTTTGCGATAGTGGTACGGAACCCTCCGAGCGCGAGTCCGACTCGCACGCTCCTTTTCGTCTTAAATCATCATCAATTTCACTAAAAACTTGCAAAATCGCTAATTCGTACGCAAACTAGCTTCTTATTGATCATTACAGCATCTATCTCTTTCACATGTATTGTCTGATTAGATAGCATGCATTTTAAACCCGCGCACAAAATAGTTCGTGCCATCGACTAGGGGAACCTTAAGGATTGGTCCTCGCGTATATGATTGAATGATGTGAAATAATTGTTAGTGTTGATATTGTCATAATTTGAATGCGTGAGTAAATGTTTATAATATTTAATTTCTATTTTTAATGTGTCGCAGACAAACATCACGATTGTTTTCATCGAACATACACACATATTGCGCACGTTATGTAATTATGTCCCATGCAATAGGGGCCCATCAATCGGGCACAAGGCCAGACTTCGGGCTTCTACTTCTTTTTTTTAGCGTGTCGATGGCAAATACAATTTTTAAATGTTATGTTTTGCCCAATATTCAGCAACGGCAGCACCATTTGCTGACGCAGCCATGAGGGCTGCTATTGAAAAGCTCCAGATGGAAAAACTCAATAATACTTTTCTCTACCCGGGAATCGAACCTAGGACTTACAACATGCTCAGTAGTGCTTGTGACCACTAACGAGGCGGTTTACGAAATGTTGAATTTAAACAATAAAACAAGCAAACTGGGGGTGACCATAAGCTCTTAGAGCGGTATCAATTTGACATCGAAGGGACAGATGTATTTGACTTGTATACATCTGTCACTTACTCGATCTCAAATTGATACCGCTCTAAGAGCTTATGGTCACCTCCCTGACATCGTTTATCAAACTATTAAGTTAAACAGATTAATGACGACTGATTACAGGTAATTTGATTGGATGCGATGCAATTGGATTAGATAGATGTTAAAAGGTACGTCGCATCAAGGGCGGTCGATAGATGCCAAACCATCGAGAAGTCAGGATGATCCCCTTAGTTTATGACATAGTGTCATTGAATACGACCTTGAGTACTTTATCAGGTATTTTTAGGGGAAAAGAAAAAAACTTCAACTTCCAACAGTACCAATGACTTGCTATATTGTCTTGAACTGACTAAAAGTATGCGCCAGACACAATTACAACTCTCAACAAGACAATAAACAATGGCAAGTATTAACCTTTGTGCAGGCGCAGGTTGCATTTATATTAACTTAAAATATACTAAAACTATGAAGCAGAGCTTCAACATGCCCCCAGCCGTTGAAAGTTCACCTTTCAACTGAACTCTTCAATCAAGGGACAAATCTTCGAAAAGGCTCTTCTTACATTGCCGGTTGCAGTTTTAATATCAGCGACCCTGGATATTCCATCGCTGCCGGGATGGAAACCGACGACACGACCCATCTTCCACTTCAATGGTGGCAGATTATCGTCCTTTATAACGACGAGGGCTAAATAGTTACCAAAAACTGTTAATCTCCCTTTATAACTGCCACGTTTCTTTTTTAATTCTTTTATATCAGTCATTTTGAAAGACGAGTGTCGTAGACCTGAAATACACAGTTAAAACAAATCAGTATAAGATAAACAAACTTATGTACTTGTTACTGACACAAAGCTACCTACTGTAAATAGTAATAACAGTTTTAATAGTAGTTAGAATACAGATTAAATTTTGTATTTAACTATTAAATTTTGAATATAATAAGTTAGGTAGGTAGGTACTGCTGAAATATTAAATTTATGTATACGGTAAATTTTATAGAATTTTGTACCTAAATAGGCAATTCATGTAGGTAACTAATCTTACAATGCAAATTTAAAACTGGTTTATATCAATTTTGTAATTAATTATGAACTGTATAGTTAACTAATGTAACTTTAACGTTACTGTGCTGTATTATTAAGCACGGATTAACTATTGCTTTATACAAATGTTAGACAAACCTTTGCAATGCCAATACCTATTTAACAATATGAACAATATAATATTTACCTATGTGTTATATACTGGCCACCTAGAATCCATACCTGTCAAGTAGACGACGTGTGACATTCATCCTTCATTGTACAGCTTATTAATTATATACTTCTACATAATGAAAATGTGTATTTAATACTATGTAACCATAAATGTTAATTAAAAATGTTACTAACCTTATAAAATCTTTGTACCTAAATGTCGACAATAACATTACATATATTACCTGATATAAAGTACCTATGGAGTGTTGGGTGGAAATTAATAAATTAATTATGGTTGAATTTTTAATTTAGTTATTTATATTACTCTAAAGTCCAAGCCACTTTTCCATCCATCAATGTGAGTAATTTTAACCTCTCCACTCCGTAACGTCGTGCACTTTTTATTTAAATTAATCCTCAGATTTATCGCTTAATTTCACTTGCGCTAACGATCCTCAGATATCAGGCTCGTAATGGACCATGAATACGACCTTGAGTACTTTATCAGGTATTTTTAGGGAAAAAGAAAAAACTTCAACTTCCAACAGTACCAATGACTTGCTATATTGTCTTGAACTGACTAAAAGTATGCGCCTGACACAATTACAACTCTCAACAAGACAATAAACAATGGCAAGTATTAACCTTTGTGCAGGCGCAGGTTGCATTTATATTAACTTAAAATATACTAAAACTATGAAGCAGAGCTTCAACAGTCATCATCTGCCTAGCCTTTTTCCCAATTATTGTTGGGGTCGGCTTCCAATCTTACCGGATTCAACTGAGTACCAGTTTAACAAGGAGTGACTGCCTATCTGACTTCCACAACCCAGTAACTGGGTAACACGATACCCCTTGGCAAGACTGGTGTCAGATTTCAGGCTTCTGACTACCCGTAACAACTGTCGTAACGAAAGATCTTCAAATGACAGCCGGGACCAACGGCTTAACGTGCTTACCGAGGCACGAAGGAAACTCTGTATGTTGAAATGGTCACCCATCCACGGATCGACCTCGTCAAGCGTTGCTTAACCTTGAAGTTCGACCCGTGCGGCTGTTATTATTTAGCCACGAGCTCCTCCACGAGTTTATGACTTAGTGTGTGGTGTGCTTATTCTATACACTGGGTTTATTCAAATAGTCACAGTTACAAACTTTGCTTACAAATATTACGGTTCGACTGTGATTCTACGATGTCTTACTTGGAGGCGGTCAGAACTATATTGCCATCATTCTGCTATCATTCATATATCATCACCACGCAAGCCGTTACAAAAAGCGCGCCAAACCGTAGTTGTTCTTGGAGTCGCCACCAGGGGGCGTGCTAGTGATTTATTTTGTCGTACGTGCTATTGACTTAACCCAACAAGTAGGTATATTAGTAATGCATTAGCTACATTTAATCAATTTGACATAATAGCGGTAAGTGATGTTATTGCCTGAGCTATAAATTACTAATAACTCAAGTAGGTATACATTATGTATATAAATTACGCCAATTAAGGTTGGTCTCTGACATATTAGAGAAGGGAAATTGTAGAAGGAACATTTACTTTTACGTTAAAATAAATTGATCACTTACTTATCATATGAATTAATACCAAGAGAAAAACCGGTCAAGTGCGAGTCGGACTCGCGCCCGAAGGGTTCCATACCATTATCGCAAAAAAACGGCAAAAATATCACGTTTGTTGACAATACATATTATCAATAACGATGGTAGACCGTTTTAAACATAAAAAAATAAAAAAATCGTGATGTAAACAAAACAAAAATGATTTGACAGCAGCCATGGCGCCGCCAGCGACATCTGCGCGCAGCTTTGCGTTACATCCACATTGGGGCTACCGTGTATGAATAGCGGATAAAGGCGCTGGTGTGGCGCGAGGTCTCCGATATGTCAAATTTCACAGTTTTTTTGGCTTTCAGCGCGAGTTTATATACTTTTTTTATCGTTGTGAATATTTTTTAAATATGGCAGATTAAGATAGGTACGGGATTAACCTATCACTGCTTAATAGAATTTTATGTTTCGGCAAATTTTCTTCTTCTTTTTTTCGGAAAATAACGGGGCTGCGCAAAATTGATTTTATTTTTAATTTCGCTTCTACGGCATTAGACAAGATTTTTATTCAAACTTTGCTTCCGTGCGCGTTATAACAACGTTTAACAGCTATATTTATGTACCTTAGTCAACGTTCCAAGTTTAAACTGACGTTAATTAGTTTATCTTCATTAGTTGAATGTCAATATTTTTCTGAGTCCAAGGAACCCTTGAAATTATTATATTCCATTATCTGTCTAACACGTAGTTATTAATCAGTTAGTATACAAATTTTCCAAAATGAAAAGACAATCAAACAACATCATTGTTCCACATCCACCAACCATTTTAAAACCTCTAAACAAAATCTGTCCTGTAAACTGTACCTATAAGCCGGCACAAGTACGTAACACAAAGTTTGAAGGCTCTATCTCAAATCGTTGACAACATTCCAACTCGTTCTGTGAACAATACGATTTTAGGAGTTTGCCAAGCTTGTTTATTTGCTTTGTGATAGACTTGCGACAACTGTCGATAGGAAAACAATGCGAGGAAGGTAGGGATAGAATAGCTGCGGCTTTTTGTTGTTTTTTTTTTTTTATCGTTCGACGGGGTGAACTTGCAAGTGAGTGTACTATAGGTTTGAATGGTTTTTGTTCGCTATAATTTTGTCATGAATAAGTATCTGAAAATAGTCTTTGAAATTCAATTGAGACTCTTCATAAATTACTTGGAGTAATTATAAAAATATTAGCTGCTACCAGGAGCTACGCCCGCATGAGTTCAGGCACTATCCCAAGGCAAGTACTCTCGGCATACAAAGTTATATTATTATGATCGTCTCCAAAGTCCAATCTATGTACCTACATACATTAAAATTGGTTCAGCGGATCAGGAGTAAAAGCGTAACGTACAGACAGATGGAAACGCAGACAGAGTTACTTTCGCATTTGAAATATTAGTATAAATGCATAATGATATGGATGAGTTAATGCAAGAATTAACAAATTCTTCAACGGATTGCTCGCCTCAAAGTTTTAATGGTTATACTAAAACTTTACAAAGTTGAAACTTTAACACAAGCAGGTACCTACTTACAAATCTGAATCCAATCCGTTTGATGCAATTCGAATTAATTGCCCAGTATTATCAAAAGACAAAACCGAAACTTGAAAAGTTCCACCTCAAATACGAAAAGTTCCATATCAATGGAAATATAAGTTGTTAAACAGATCTCTTAAAGCCAACTCAGCGTATGTGGTTCGGAAAGTTCTCGAAGTGCTTTTGAAAATCTATCGCACTTCAAGTCCTACTTTGAGGTTCATTTGAATCTTTCTTCGTTTGAAATAAGATCGTTTTGAACTAGCAGTGACGTTCCATAACTTTCTACTTTTGAATTTAAAATCATATTGGATTTGGAACTCGATTTAAAGTGATGTCTAACAAACGGATGGAACGGGGTACTGGAGTGAGCTTAGAGTTTACTCACTTATCTGTAGTTGGTCTGTTAGTTTTCCAGACTTACAACGAATAAAAATAAGACAAATAAATCTTTGGTTTAATAAGAAACGAAAAAAAAAACACAATAAAAAAAATAAGAAAATCGGTATTTTATAAACACAATTTTGGTATAAGGCCGCTTTTTAATTTTATGTCAAAGATTGTGATCGATGATCTTTTGCAAGTAAAGGTAAATCTAAGGCCCAGAATGCATATAAGAAGTGAAATTCTATCAGCGTTATTGATTAATCATCAAAATGTTCAAAATTGATGGATTGACATGCACTTCTAAAATCTCACGAGATTAATCTACTCATTTTGGAGTTTTGACAATCGTGGTTGCTGCCTATCAGCGAAATGTTACCTACCCAAGATCAGCACGGGCATTGTACGTCTATACGTGTCATAAGATAAATAAAACACTAAACTATAATATACAAACTATGAGCCCAAAAACTTGTTACTCGAACGTAACCCTAACTTAAGCTAAATACACTCCTAAACACTAACATAAAACTCTTGTAAACATAGTAAAATCGAAAACTTAAACACGGCCAATTTCCCCTCAGACAAGTTAAACTGTGCCCGATATTTACTCCGTACCAACGCAACGCTGAGAAAAATAGCAAGGAACGGGTATCAAAGCGGGTGGATATGTGGGTGCTCAGTGCGGGCATAGAATAGGAAAAGTATTTAAGAAGCGACATTTACAGTGGCGAAAAAAATAATAATTAAATCTTACTATTATATTATTGAGTGGCAGTACAATTGTTTGAAGGTTTATTTGTGCCTATTAACAAAAAGTTTATCTCTGAGTGTCACAGGCTACTTTTATATCACACACTTTTACATCTTAATGGAAGACATTTAGCGTTATAGATGTACACTAATATGTGTTTGGTGGTGAGAGGAAAGAAATGAAAGATGAGGTTCTGTTCACTACTCACGGTTATATTTATGTACACAAACACAGAAACATTCACGCTAGAAGGCACGTAATATATCGCTTAGACATACTCGGACAGGATACACAACGAGGAAAGTCTTATAGGTTTATTAGTCCACGGGTGTACGGCAGTACACGGTAGCACACTTAGTAGCTTAATCCTGAGGGATTGAGACGTGTATAGTTCACGATCGTAAGGGCACAAAGTTACGTGGGCTTCGCGTCGCGACAGCGAGATTTTGACTGAAGGTCAGGTAAGGTTGACGATCGCGCGCTTCGTAGCGCGCCCCTTCTCATGCGCATCAACTACGTCACCGCGTGACGTAGACGCAGCGCGTTTCCACAGCACGATATATTTGTGTACGACATTTACAAACAATATATATATATATAAGTGTAAATAGTATTTGTTCATGTAAGTGTATAATTGTATATGTATTATTTAATATATATGTGCGTGTATTAGTATAATGTTTATGTATTGTATATTGTGTTGTGTAAGGTTAATATTGAGGATCGCCACATCACTCCCCTCCAGAGACCGTCCTACGGGCGATAATAATCTGGGAATCGGATCCTTCGACCAGATCTGGTAGTTCTGATGGTAGTGTCCGTGGGCTGATTGCCCTGGTCTTGGACATCATGGTCGGATGGTGGTATGTCCGTTAATGGGGTGTCTGCCAAAATGTAGGCGGGTTTTAGGCGGTCCACGGAAACTTTAACCTTTTTACCTTTTTTTATTATTGTAAAGGTTTTGTCACCTTTTTGTACCACTTCGTGAGGACCAGTGTATGCTGGTTGCAATGAACCTCTAAGCGCATCGTCCCTGAGGAATATGTGGCTTGAGGTAGCGAGGTCCTTATGGACAAATATTTTGTCCTTGGAATGACGTGCAGCTGGAGTGGGCTGCAATTTTGCGGCGAACGAGCGTAAACGGGTGGTGAACTCCGAGATGTCGGTGGTGCCGCTGTCACCCGGACTGAAAAATTCTCCCGGTAGTCGTAAAGGCTCACCGTATAGGAGTTCCGCAGAAGAAGTATGAAGATCCTCTTTAAGAGCGCTCCGGACACCCAGTAGTACCAAGGGTAGGGATTCTGTCCAGTTTTGGTCAGCGTGGCACATTATCGCCGTTTTTAGTTGCCTGTGGAATCGTTCCACTAGGCCGTTGCATGCTGGGTGGTAGGCTGTGGTCTTCCGATGTTTGAATCCGGCTATTTTGGCTAGGCATTGGAACAGTGTGGATTCAAATTGCCGTCCTCTGTCTGTGACTATATCCGTTGGACAACCAAAGCGGGAGATCCAGTTGGTCAGCAATGCTTTACCGACTGTCTCAGCGGTAATGTCTGCTATCGGTATCACTTCTGGCCACCTAGTGAAACGATCCACGGCCGTCAGGCAGTACCGGTATCCCTGTGATGGTGGTAGTGGACCTATTAAGTCGATGTGCACGAAAGCAAATCTAGCACGGGGTAATTCGAATGTGCCCAATGGTGTTGACACATGGCGATTTACCTTAGTGCGTTGACAGCTGAGACACGTTCGTGACCATTGTCGACAGTCCTTGCGGACTCCAGGCCAAACGTATCGCTGAGCAACTAATTTTGCGGACGTGTTTGCTCCTGGATGGCTGAGGCTATGAAGGCTCTCAAAAATTTGCCGTCGAAAGGGTTTGGTCACGAATGGTCTAGGAATGGCAGTACTCACGTCACAGAGTAACTCGACGGGACTACCGTCTATTTTCAGCCTCTTAAGTTGAAGTGATGTTTGGGACTGTAGGAGTTGCAACAGTTCTGGGTCGGAAATTTGGGACTTAGCGAGAATCTCGAAATCGATTGGAGTTTGCAGTTCATTGACGCGGGACAATGTGTCGGCGACAATGTTGTCCTTGCCGGAAATATGTTGAATGTCCGTTGTAAACTGCGAGATAAAGTCGAGGTGTCTATACTGACGTGGAGCACAGTTGTGCTTTCGCTCGTGGAAAGCGTATATCAACGGCTTGTGGTCAGTAAACACTGTGAAGAGTCTCGCTTCCAGCATGTGGCGGAAGTACTTTATGCCCTCATATATCGCGAGTAGCTCGCGATCGTATGGCGAGTACTTCTGCTGAGCGGGGCTCAGCTTTCGTGAGAAGAAGGCGAGTGGTTGCCACTGCTCGTCTTTGTACTGTTGCAAAACTGCACCCATTGCTAGATCAGACGCGTCTGTAACTAGGGCGAGCTTTGCTAGGTAGTCAGGGTGTGCAAGCAATACTGCATTGCAGAGGCTGTCTTTGCACATGTTAAAGGAGGTGAGCGCTTTGCCTGTAATTTCCACGGGATGTTGGCCTTTTACTGAGCCAGTTAGCAGGGCGTTAAGGGGACCTTGAAATTTTGCGGCTTTAGGTATGAACCGCCTGTAAAAGTTCAACATCCCTAAGAAACGCCTGAGCTCCCTAACAGTTTTAGGTATTGGAAAGTCCTTGATGGCTTCCACTTTGGACGCCAAGGGTCTGGTACCGGCCGCGGAGACGAGGTAACCTAAAAATGTGACTTCGTCTGCTCCGAATACACACTTCGAGGTGTTAATGATTATGCCATATTTCTGCATTCGGGTGAAGAGCTGATGCAGGTGGTCCTCGTGCTGCTTCTGGTCCTTCGAGAAGATTAAAAAATCGTCAAGGTAACAATAGCAGAAGTCTAGCCCGCGCGTCATTTCATCGACAAACCTCTGGAATGTTTGACCTGCGTTCCTCAGACCAAAGGTCATATAAGGAAACTCGTAAAGGCCAAACGGAGTTGTTATCGCCGTCTTCTGAATGTCATCCTCACTGACCGGTATCTGGTTATATGCCTTGACCAGGTCAATGGTTGAGAAGACCTTGCAACCGGCTATGCTGTGGGTAAGGTCGTGGACATGCTTGATGGGATACCTGTCTGGTATAGTCCTCGCGTTGAGCAGCCTGTAGTCACCACACGGTCGCCAGCTGTTGTCCTTCTTTGGCGCTAAATGAAGGGGTGAAGACCAAGGGCTCTCCGATGGTCGAGCGGTGCCGTTGCTAAGCATGATCTCAAACTCCTGCTTAGCGATCTGCAGTTTGTCCGGAGCTAACCTGCGAGGGGGACAAGAGATGGGCGGGCCGGGCGTGGTGCGTATGTGGTGTACTGTGTGGTGTGTGGTTTGTCGGGGTGTGCCAGCGGGTCGCGTGATCTCGGGGTACTTATTCAGAATTAAGTGATACCTCGAGTCTCCAACTGAGACCTTAACTGAACACGTCGCTGAAGCCTTCGCAACTGAAGCTGTAACAAACATTGAGGTGGTTTTGTCCACCAAGCGTCGGTTTCTGATGTCAACAAGTAGATCGTAAAAGCTTAAAAAATCTACACCAATGATCGGCTTGGTGACATCAGCTACAATAAACCGCCATGGGAAGTTACGGCGCAAACTGAAATCTAAATTTAGCTGTAGATAGCCGTAAGTATCAATTATAGATCCGTTTGCGGCCGATATTTGATAGTTCGACTTAGCGCGCTTTTCACGTAGAACATGCCGTGGAAACACACACGAATCACTACCAGTGTCCACTAAAAACTGTGTCTTTGATGTTCGGTCCGGTCCAGCCAAACTTTGGAGGTGTCGCAGGAACTGTGAGGGCTTGCGATCTCCGAGCTCTTCGTGGAGTAGAAGCTGTTTCACTTTCTCCTCATGCGACGCAGTCAGTCTCTTAATAAGCTCCTGCTTGAGCTTCTCATATTTATTGTGCTCCGGTGGTTTGAGAACAATATCCCTTACTTGTTTGGAGTACTGGTGCTCAAGGCTGCCGATGACGTGGTTAAATTTTGTCGCGTCGCTGGTGATGTTTGCGTTCGCGAACTGAGCCTCCACTTGTGCGAACCAAACTTCAGGGTCGTCCGGCCAAAATGGTGGAATTCGTACCGCGATACGGTAAATGTCGGATGGCTCGTCAATGGACATGCACTTTGCGCGCCGAGTTTTTTTAACAGAACGGGTACTTTTGCACGATTTTGCGGTGTCACTGCTATCGCTCACCGTGCTACTGCGTTTTTCTTCCATGGTTAAAAAAAATATGTAATAACGTCCCCTTTAGGGCCTACGTGGTTATAGAGCCTTCTTGGCGTGATCACGTCGGGGTCACCACTTTAGCGTTATAGATGTACACTAATATGTGTTTGGTGGTGAGAGGAAAGAAATGAAAGATGAGGTTCTGTTCACTACTCACGGTTATATTTATGTACACAAACACAGAAACATTCACGCTAGAAGGCACGTAATATATCGCTTAGACATACTCGGACAGGATACACAACGAGGAAAGTCTTATAGGTTTATTAGTCCACGGGTGTACGGCAGTACACGGTAGCACACTTAGTAGCTTAATCCTGAGGGATTGAGACGTGTATAGTTCACGATCGTAAGGGCACAAAGTTACGTGGGCTTCGCGTCGCGACAGCGAGATTTTGACTGGAGGTCAGGTAAGGTTGACGATCGCGCGCTTCGTAGCGCGCCCCTTCTCATGCGCATCAACTACGTCACCGCGTGACGTAGACGCAGCGCGTTTCCACAGCACGATATATTTGTGTACGACATTTACAAACAATATATATATATATAAGTGTAAATAGTATTTGTTCATGTAAGTGTATAATTGTATATGTATTATTTAATATATATGTGCGTGTATTAGTATAATGTTTATGTATTGTATATTGTGTTGTGTAAGGTTAATATTGAGGATCGCCACAGACACACATTTGTATCAACATCAGTTTTTATTATACGCTTGCTATCGACTCACGCCTTTTATTTGACTAAGTACCAGCTCTTCACCTAATACATACGTTTTTTAGTTCCCTGAAAGTATCGTCATGATTATATTTTTGAACTGTCATTGTGTTATAATATATTTAGTTTAGAGTGTCCACCAACATGTTACACACTAATGCAGAACGTTTCTTACGCCTCTGAAAGTGTAGGAATTTATAATGAATGTGGTGCTTCTATGCATTCTTACTCTATGATAAAGGCTAGCACATAAATAAAAGATTTTATCACGTCCGCAACGCTTCTGCATTACAGAAGTTAAGCGGTTATTTGTCAGACGTGGAATATCTATACCGATACCGTTTACGGTTGAATTTTGTATGCATTTTAGAGTTATCTTATTATAAAACAGTGATAGATTGGTAGCGAATTCCGTATATGTTGTACAGATCGTTAATGGTTACAAAGCTGAATGTACTCGTATCTTCTTATAAGAAAACTAGATGTACCCGCGACTTCGCTCATGTAAACAGGCACGTGAGCCTAGTCTATTTTGAGGTCGTGCACGAACTCGACACATTTTAGTCAATTTTGTTTACTTATGCGAGGAAAGGGAGGCGAAGCTAGGGTATGTCTTGGTGAGAATCGCTGTTGGTGAGAACAGCATTACCTATAAAGTGCCAAAAATACCTTCTGTTGGCTCGTGGCGGAGTACCGTATAAAGCAGAGCCGTAGCCAGTCCGAGTCATCCACTTCGCCATCGTTCACCACCCTGAGTTGCAGCTGAGCAAAGGATGCAGGGTGAAGGACGAATATTCTGCGCCTTGAAACAGAATCGTCACATTCAGTAGGATATATACTTGAAATAAAACTTTTGTGTATCTTAAATGTAGGTACCTACTTGGAAATTTTATTCACAAATAAGATTTGTACAAGTACCCCACATGTAAAATATATCAAGTCGTTGTAAGTTTTACTGAACATAATAGTGGCGACGAGGAATAAACTTTCAAGAATGGAGTGTAGGGCAGTGAATTTTTCGGAATTTGATTCTCAAGCAGACAATTGGAACAATTACATAGACAGGCTAACATTTTGCTTTGAAGTAAATGACGTTGTGTTGGGCATAAGTAAAAGAGTGAAATTTTACACAGTGTGTGGATCGAAAGTGTTTGATAAATGAGGAATGTTTGAAGAATTGAAAGGGTTTCTTGCGTTAATTACTCGTACATCTAAAAAAGCTAAAGTGATATCTCATTTAAGGAAATTGTGAACGTTTTAACGAAACATTATAGCCCTAAACCTAACGAAATATTAGTGTCATATAAGTTCTATAAACGTGACCAACAACAAAGCGAATCAGCATCGGAATATATTACTCAGCTCAAGAAGATTAGTTCTGATTGTAATTTTTCTGATTTAGAACGTATTTTACGTGACAGACTCGTGTGTAGAATGGAAGCACCAGAAACGTCGCAAGCAGATTCGATTTGACGGCTAGTAAATCGACGACTATTCCGACAGCTTCTGAGCCAATAATCGCGGCTCGGTGGACAGAGCTCTGGCAAGATCTCATGGCGACATGGAGAGAACGGTTGCCTCTATCTAATCTCTCTTCATTTGTATCGTGTTCATGTAGATACTTTTTAAGGTTAGTCAGGAGTACTAAAACGTAGAGACGGGGTACTGTGAGAATATCTAATTGAGTAAAATCAGGACGACAGCTCTCTCTCTGTGATATACGGACTATAGTATGTACAGCTCTTTTCTGAAGGATAAAGGCTCTTTGACGATTATAATTATAGCTATTGCCCCAAAATTGCACGCTGTATCTTAGTTGAGACTCGACTACAGCGTAATGTACGATTTTGAATTGTTTTATGTCTATTTCTTTCTTCTGATTCTTAACGCATAACACGCAGATGATATGTATGCAAATGCTATGGCGGCTAGTTCCTTTTTTCAATTCAACAAATCATCTACATATACTCCCAAGAATTTATCTTCATTCACTAGTTCAACTTTTCGTTCAATTTTAATTGTTTCTTTATAGCGAGCAGTCATTTTGAAAAACATTATTTTAGTCTTTGTCCTATTGATTTCTAACTTATCCCTTATTCTTTCTGGAGAATATCTTCAGGGGATATAGTCACGGACCTGGTCGTGAGTTTGCTAAATAGAAGATTTCAATGTGCACACGCCTATATATAATATGTCATAATTCCTTTAACAACAAGGGGTTTTTGTTGATCTGTAGGTTAGGTACATGATGAAAATTAACCAAAATAAAAAAAATATTTGCAAGTGATCTTGCGGTCCTCAATGAAGTAAATTTTTGGGGTACGATAGCGAAATAGTATCCTGACACCTCCTTCTGTACATTGGGGACCTGTAGAATCACTTCAAATTTTCATGAAGAATCAAGTCTTTTATTTCCTACGTAAGAACCCTTCACCTCTCAATACATATCAGCCATCAATCAACACCCCAGACTCCAGGACTCTTGAAAATGAACTATAGGTACAGGGCGTCAACGCGCTGGGGTAGGAGACTTTCAGCCTCAGTTATACAAAGCTCAAGCGATTCCGTCCGTCCAGTACACTACATTTATTTCAGTTGTAAAAATAGGTGGATCTAGTTATAAATGGCTAAGCTGGGATCACTGCGTTCACAATCACATTAATGTCTTGGGGTTGACATACTTAATAATAATTATGAATTGCACGGAATTAATAAGTTTTGTTTACTTGTAGTATTGTTTATTGTAATGGGTACGGGGTATTCCTATTTATAAAAGGACTAGCTATTCCACGCAGCTTCGTTCCCGTGGTCCACCCTACGGGACTACAGAGTTTTCAGGAAAAAATTTAATGTCACTCCAGAATAATGTAGCTTTCCATAAGTGAAATATTATTTTAAATCGGTTAAGTAGTTTTAGAGTTTATTTATTGCAAACAAACTCACAAAAAGTCAAATCTTTCCTAGCTTTCCGCCCGCAGCTTCGCCTGCGTGGATTACACGATATTGGCTGTTACGTTTTTTTCAGTTCTGGTAGAATATTTCAAATTATTATCAAAACATACTTTTCCGCCCGCGTCGTTGTTTGCGTAGACCACAAAATTTGCTCAACTTTATTATTTTATCGAATTATAAAAATGATGTTTGCCTTCCAGTTATAATAGCTAGAGCTAGCTAGACTTTCATTCCAGGTGTTCTGAGGTTTTTTTTTTATTGGGACAATCCCACCGCACTATTCCCAAACCACTGCAACTCCTGAAAGCCAGAATCGACAGTGGCGACCACCAAAAAAGTACCGAGGCAATGAAGCTCGGCGAAGTCCCGGAGAAAGAATTTAACTGTCTTGGATCCCGCAACGAAATAAATCAGAAAAGAATACCGGAGGAGTAGGAAAAGGGTAGTCTGAGGTTTTTTGACTTAGACTCGTGACTTAAAAAAAACACAGAAAGCTTAAGCTCTTACTGGCCAGTGCAAGTCCGGATAATGCCGCCCTCAGAATTTCGGTTGCGACTCTTGCAGTAAGCGCTGTTGCATTATCCTATTGGAACCATTATGTACTCTAGTTCAAATTTATTCCTTTTAAGAATAGAGAAATATGTTGATCATGGCTCTTTGACCTCATCGACCATAGTAGAGGTTTGGCGGCCTGATTACGCCTCTAGCGTAAAAAAACACACCATGCAGTATTTTTGAGCGGATGTAATGATTCTGTCTGGATTATACGCGGATTTTCGGTGCCACAGAGGTGATAATTTTGGTTATTCACATATTCACAGAGCTTGCTCATGATGATTTTCGATGAAAAGTTGTCTTCCTCGTGGTCGCGATTTAGAATGGCTTGACGTAGGTTACACCCGCTTGGAGGTTACCAGCTATATTTTGCATCTGTTTACTTTACAAATATCGAAGCACAATTGATATTTTCCGCCATTTTTTCAAAATGACCAGGGCCTGCAGTCTCGACTTAGTTAGCGATCGATAAGTGAGCTAACGATCGTTAACTCTTACCGATAAAATACGCTTGGCGTAACGACGCTAACGTTAAATGCAAGTCTCGACAGCCGAGTTATCGTGCAAAATCGGTCACTAATTTGACTTAGCGTTGTCGGTACGATAACGATGTTCGTATTCATAGTGCGGTGATTTTATTGCAAAATTATGGCAGTTGAAAAAAATCCTTGTATTTTAGGGAAAATTGGTAGACAAGATATTCAAAAAAAACTATTTTTCTTTGAAAATTGTGCTGAAGATAGGTAAACTTTATCATGTTAACAATTTTTTGCATCGAAACGTGTAAGCAGCTTATACCGTTTTTAAGTATACGCATAACAAAGAAGAAAATAGTTCGCTTCCTTGCAACACAGACGTTGAACATGGGAAACAAACTGTCAATGTCAACTTTGTTTGTACACAAATTATGACATTGAGATAGAATTGGAATTGATAGAAAAACTGGAAAAGAACCGTATTTTGATGGTGGAGGATAGTGTCAAAGGCGCAGGCCCAAGCCCGAGTGCCAGCAGCGTGAGCGTCAGGTAAATACATCCTACAACAATTTTCGATTTCAATTTTTGGTACTAAATTGAATACTTTGCGTATTTCCAAAGAAGTTCGTGTTTATGTTTACTTAATGAATATCTTAAATATTTCAGGCGTACTTCGGGGCAGATTGATCCGCTTTTGGCGACTTTAGAAGCCCGACCATATCCCCACACGGGCAAATTTTGAAACAGGCTGGAAGGAGGTTGCCAAGGAATCCATCAAGTAGCCCGAGCAGTGCATGACGTTAAATCACAAGTTGCTTTTTAATTGTAAGTACAATCCACGTCAGTTTTATTTATATTTAGTAAAATACACTATTCCAATTACGGCTTGAACTAAGGCAGCAAAATTAAATAAATAAATAATACAGTCTGGCAACCAAAAAAGCAAATAAATAATCAAAATTCGTTCGTCTCGCTCTTGCACGTATAAGTTTAGCTCCCGTATATTTGTCATTATAAAATAAAAATGGCTGATAAAAGTGCCGAAAAAACCATTCGCGAGTTGGCGAAAACTGTGCTGTGCTTGCAAAGTAAAGTGGTTTCGATGGAAAAGCTTCTGATTGAGCAAAATCAACTTATAAAAAAACTGGTGAACAACTCAACACAAGCAAAACAAAATATCACCGAGGGTACTTCGGTGCTGGAGACGGCAACGCGACCAATACGCGAAGCCCACATTCGGGCCGCATCGGCCATCGCTGCGAACACTGTGAACGCTCGGAAACGGACTGCCAAGCCCGCTCCCACTACTACTGGTCACGACGCGACGTCATCAGCGGTGACCCCTACTCCGAGTGCGCCGTCGACGCCACAACACACTGGTATCGAGAGCGCTCCTATCAGTGCGCCGGCAACAGATAACGACGCGACGAATGCGAACGAGTGGATCGAGGTGAGACACCGGCGTAGTCGACGTTCGCTCGAGAATGTTATCCGAGGTACGGCCGTCGCTGAGTCATCGACGTTGGTAGCTGCCGAACGTAAATCTTACCTACATTTATATTATGTTAAAGTTGGTGCAACGGTTGATCAAGTGACCGCACATTTGAAAACAATATGTTCCGAAGATTTCTGTTCGGCTGAAGCTTTGAAACCGCGCGGTGATTACGCTTCTTTCAAGTTGACCGTGCCTACCAAGCATGTTAGTCTGTATATGTCCCCGGAGAACTGGGCGGAGGGTGTGCATATAAAGCCATGGCGCAGTGGGTTTCGAAAGCAAATCCACAAAAACTCAGAAACCTAAAACATATAACATTTTTTATCAGAACGTTAGAGGATTGCGTTCAAAGTTAGATGCATGCAAACTAGGAATTTTGAACGAATCAGCTGACATATTTGCACTAACTGAAACGTTCTTGATGAGCAGTGTACATGACGCGGAAATATTTCCCGATGGTTACAGTGTCATAAGAAGAGACCGTGTCAATGATACTGGTTGGGGTGGAGTGTTGTTGGCAGTGCGGAGTCAATACACTGTAAAGCAAATTGTCGACATTGACGGCTACGCCGACGATATTGAAGTAGTGATGGCATCAGTTTGTTTTAAAAATAAAAAAATATTAGTTAGTGTTGTCTACATACCCCCCAGTTCTAATGTAGATAAATATCTTAATACTTTTATGGTATTGGAAAACCTAGTTAGAAAATACCCAGATAATGACATTATAATATTAGGCGATTTTAATTTGAATTCTTGCAATCAACATGTCAAAATGGAGTTTGCTCATTTAGTTGCATTTTGTAAATTGACGCAGTATAACACAATCAAAAATAAACACGGTAATATGCTAGATCTGGTTCTGAGCAGCCTGTGTAGTGAGTATTTGCTTATCAGAGGAGATACTGAGCCTCTGGTGCCGGAGGACGCGCATCACCCTGCACTCGGAGTGACGCTCAGTGTGCCCCGGCCGGCGGCGCGCGCGCTTGCACCGTGCTTGCTGCCACCGCCCGCGCCGTCGTTGCATGACTCACCACCTCAGTGGAATTTTAGAAAAGCTGATTTTGAGCAATTATATCAAACTATTGCGGAGATAACATGGGATGAGGTCCTAGAAACAAATGACGTTGACAGAGCCGTTGATATCTTTTACCAAAAATTACATGATTGCATGCATTGTCATGTTCCTGTGAAAAAGCAGAGGAAGTTTAGCTCGAGGTACCAATATCCAACATGGTACACTCCTGACATAATTCAAAATATACAGATGAAGTATGCCTACCTAAAAAAGTCTAGGGAAGTTTTAAACAATGAGTACTACATATCTATGTTCAAATTTTATAGGCAACATGTTAAAACTTCAATAAAGCTTGCTTATGATAACTACATCAAGCGAGCAGAGATGGATATAAGGAGGGATCCGAAAAATTTTTGGTCTTTTATTAGGGAACAGCGCTCAACTAGACATAGCTGTCCAGAGTACGAATATGAGGACAAAATGGTGACTGGTTTAGACGCCGTAAATGCTTTCGCTAAGTATTTTGAATCAGTTTTTTTACCAGATAAGCCCTTACTGTCTCACGAAATATCTGAGCGAGGGGAATCCGTTGCATCATCATCCCGCATTGCGCTTGACAGCATAAGCAGTAAAGATCTGCTGCAAGCTGTCAAGCGCTTGAAGCCCCATTCATCCACCGGGCCAGATGGTATTCCCCCATTTTTTTTGAAAGACTGCATAACGGCTTTTAAGGTACCCTTATTATTTATTTTTAATCTTGCTGTTGAAAGCGCAATCTACCCGTCGCTTTGGAAACTTTCTCGTGTGACTCCCATACACAAGGATGGCTCAAGATCTCACATCTCAAACTATAGGCCTATTGCTGTCCTTTCGGCCTTTGGCAAGTTATTCGAGTCTATATTGAACCGACACATAACTAGACAGATCGGACCGCTACTGAGTGATTGTCAACATGGGTTCAGAGCCGGTAGGTCAACTGCAACCACCTAGTCAATCTTGTAGATTATGCTGTCACTGAGATGGACAGCAACAAGCAGGTAGATGCAGCTTATTTTGACTTTAAAAAAGCTTTTGACCGTGTCCATAATGACGTGCTATTACAAAAATTTTCAGCCATAGGATTTACGCCTAAATTATTAAAACTATTTTGTAGCTATTTTGGTAATCGAAGGCAATATGTTCAGCTCGCCGGTTATCGGTCTGAAACGTATGTAACGCAGTCAGGAGTAAGTCAGGGAAGCACTTTTGGCCCAACCCAATTCCTTGTCATGGTGAATGACTTGCCGGAGGTCATTCGGACGGCTAAGTGCCTCATGTTTGCTGATGATCTGAAGATCTACTTTAGCATAGGGACGGCGGCTGATTGTGATGCTCTTCAGCGGGACATCGACAATGTGGTAGCCTGGAGCAACCGCAACCGCTTGGAATTCAATACATCTAAGTGTAAGACCATTACATTTTCTCGCCAGCGCTCCCCGCATTTGTATATGTACAGTGTGTCGGGCACCCCGCTGGAGCGCGTCACAACAATCCGCGATCTCGGTGTAGTGTTGGACACCGGGCTGACTTTTAATGACCACATAACCACTCTGTGTAAACGAGCACACAAATCTCTTGGGTTTGTCATGAGGCAGTCGGCTCGGTTTACCAGCAAACACGCTATTGTGGCCCTGTATTTCGCATTTGTCCGCAGCAAACTTGAATTTAATTCGGTTGTGTGGGATCCACACGAGTCAAAGTATAATCTCCTGTTGGAGCGGGTGCAGCGGAAGTTCTGTCGGTACCTGTACAAAAAAATGTATGGGTATTATCCCTACTTGTATCCCTCTCTGTTCGTATCAGGAATGGTCGGTATTGATACTCTCGAGCTGAGACGTAAGTGCGCACTCCTTCTGCATTATTTCTTATTACTTAACGGCAAAATTGACAACCCTGCGGCATTGTCTCGCTGTGGACTATCCGCGCCGGCTCAATACACGCGACTGCGCTCGCGTCCGCTTTTAGCGACATCCAGAGTCCGGACTCGTACCGCACAATATGCGGCATCAAATCAAGCTGTTTCATTGCTCAAAACCCTGACTGCTCAGCATCCGGATGTGGACATATTCCACTCCAATGTACGTGTATTTTTAAAGGGTTGCAAAGAGTGTTTTAGCGACTAAATGAGTTAATTGGAAATTATTGAATATTGTTGAATTATTATTATGAAATTGTTATTGTTGTATTATTATTATGTAATTGTTATTATTGAATTATTACTGATTTTTTTTATTGGTCTGTTATTGTTTGATTATTGAATTGTTGTATTATTTTTTATGGAATTGAAGAATTGTTTGTGTTGAATTATGATTTGTTTATTAATGTTAGTTTAATTGGTTTGCCTCTGTTTGTTTTGTTTTTCTGGTTTAATCTGTGTGAATTTAAATTATTAATATTATTCGTGTTATGTAATTCTTATTGACTCTCTGCACGTGTTGGGTCAAACTGTGAGTGCAGAGAGTAATTGCAATAAATAAATAAATAAATAAATAACCGAGGCATCATCACTGCTCCTTTGACTGAGGTGGAGAGATGTATGACATCCTTAATTGGTGTAGAGAACACATTTGGCATCGACTGCCCGGACATTAAAATGTCTCAAAAGAGTAACCGTGGAATTTCTTGAAGGTTCTTCTCCATAGGAAATGACCAACCCGAACTGTGCACCTTTTGTCGACGTTTTATAAGTGCCCATGAAGGCCTATGTGAAATAAAAAGAAATATTTTGATATTGTTATGCTATTTTCTTTTTTATTATTAGAATCACAAGCACGCTAGAGGGTATTAAGAGACATTTTTAGTACATTTAACTTTTTTACAGATGCTGGCAGCTGCAACTCAAGTGCAAGCAGACGCTGCCAAGATGCAGGCTGAGGCAGCCAAGGTACAAGCCGAGGCGGGAATGCTATTTGCATAGGCTGCAAATAAAATAGCTGATGCTTTTACAACATTTGTAAATAAAAATATTAAATGAATTTATATGTTTTTTATTTAAATCACAGAGGGTCAATAAAATAAAATTATGTAAATCTAGTATTAATGAGTCTTCTTCTTATACACTCTGCAACAGCTCGCCCAGTGCACGATACAAGTTCTGTATAACAAAAACAAGATTTTAGGAGTATTCATACAATGGTGTTACATAAGGCGGACTTGATGCTGTAAGTCATTATCTATCACCTTTGGGTCAAATAAATGGAAATTCCAATGAAATAGGTATCTGGGGAAAATTATATATTCTGCAAATATAGGTAATTAATAAATAGAATATATTCACCGGTAGCTTGGACCCGATACCGGTGGGCTACTGTTTTATATGTTATTTTTTATAAGGTAATATTTTATATATAATAATATTTTATGTTTTTAGTATGTATTGAATAAAGGAAATATAATATAATAAAATATTAAATGAATACCTTAAAATAAATCAATTGATTTGGCACCTGTAACTTCTAGTCCATCATCATAACGATGACAAACGTCAAAAATCGATAGCTTTGAAAGTCGAGACTACCGAAAATCATTATTTGACGATCGTTAGGACTTATCGACCGATCGTTACGAGTTATCGATCGTTATCTATGTCGAGACTGCAGGCCCAGGCAGCTAGTGCCGACGCTGGGACAGGCAACGTAAAATTGCACGTATCGGAAGCAATCTTGCCTTAAATGTATGCATGACTGACCTTGAGAATTATTTATGGTCATTGCAAAGCAGACCTTAAGAGGAATTGTAATCGTTTAAACTCAAAGACTTAGTGAGAGAGTATCAGTGGTACTCGATTTATGAAAACTGTTTCCTCCTGAGCACATCCAGTAATCATTCACATAAACTTTAACAACCCTTTAAGAGATAAAATTCAAATGGTTCTTAAATTATTATGTGTTTAATTGTATAGGAGAGCAGAATAATTAAATTTCAAGTAATTTTGATAGTAAACAATTTAGTTTTCATGCAAACCTTAACACCCCTTTTTACCCCTTTTAGGGATGAATTTCAAAGAAGCCTTCAATACGTGTTTCTTTAATTGTTTTGAAGAGAATAAACACTAAATTCCAAGTAATTTTGATAACATACAATTTATTTTTCAGTTAAATTTAAACACCCCTTTTAGCCCTTTGAGGGATGAACAAACAAAATCCTTTATTACATTTTTCTTTAATTGTTTTGAAGAGCCTAAATACTAAACTCCAAGTAATTTTGTTAATAAACAATTTAATTTTCATTCAAACTTTAACAGCCCTTTTTACCCCTTTAATGGATGAAATACAAAATATCCTTAAATACGTGTTTCTTTAATTGTATTGAAGAGCATAAATACTGAATTCCATGTAATTTTGATAATAAACAATTTATTTTTCATACAAACTTTAACACCTATTTTTAACCCTTTAAGGGATGAAATTCAAAAAATTCTTAAAGACGTATTATATTATTTTAAATTTAGACGTTAAATACCACATTTCATTCATTTCAAATTAAAAATGACAGAGTTTCATACAAACTATAATCCCCTATTTCACCCCTTTAGAGGATGAATTTCCAAAAATCGTTACTTAAATGACGCCTATAGTATAAATTAAACATCCTCTCAAAATTTCACACTTCTATCATTAGTGGTTTAGGCTAGGCGTTGATATGTCAGTCGGGACATTGCCTTTTATATATAGAATTGTTTTATCTATACTTAATACTAGCTGTTGCCCGCGGCTTCCGGAATATCCCGGAATCAGGACCTGTGGGGTGGTACGTGGGAGCGAAGCCGCGGGAACAGCTAGTTACACATACAGTGTAGATTAAATAAAGAATAAGAGGAGCTCGTGGCTAAATAATAACAGCTGCACGGTTCGATCTTCAAGGTTAAGCAACGCTTGACGAGGTCGGTCCGTGGATGGGTGACCATTTCAACATACCGAGGTTCCTCCGTGCCTCGGAAAGCACGCTAAGCCGTTGGTCCCAGCTGTTATTTGAAGATCTTTGACAGTCGTTACGGGTAGTCAGAAGCCTGAGATCTGACACCATTCTTGCCAAGGGGTATCATGTTACCCAGTTAATGGACTGTGGAGGTCAGATAGGCAGTCGCTTCATGTAAAACACTGGTACTCAGCTGAATCCGGTAAGACTGGAAGCCGACACCAACATAATTGGGAAAATGGCTAGGCAGATGACATATAGTGTAGATTACAGGAAGGTTATCCTTGCGGTAGCAAGGCTGCTTACTATTTATACTATGTGTATTTGTTGCTTTAAAAGCCCGAACTACAGTAAAACCATGCACCATGCATGTTTTGTTCAGTTTTATTTACCTATTGTGTAAGAGTTTTTACACGAATAACATAGTCGATTTCTAATTTTTGGTGAAGCTAATCAATCAAACCTATATTTTCTTAAAATATCGTATCATAGTGTACCATAGACATTAAAATTTTCCAATATTTACCAGTTTCTCCGTGTGATCGCTAAAAAGGCTTTTTAATTGTTTTCTCCCAAGTGGCGCGGCATAGTGGTCGTTTACGTCCAAAACTTTGAGACCTTCTTCATGACGTTATTATTATCGTTAACCTGAACCAAACATACTAATTGGAATTATTTAATTGCAAAGTTAAATCAACAAACTCATAAATAAACATTCCATTTCACTAATGGAAATGGATTATTAGCATGATTTAATTAAAATTTTAATAATATTAACTCAGTCCGGATTTTCAGATTAACTCTTAATGTATATATACGTAGCTGTTATGAACCGATTAATAACGTGAGCAATAATTATTATTCTTATTAACTACTGAGTAGATGCTCGAGTCGTTATTTTTTATTCATAACCTAACAAAACATGCCTTTTTACCCGACTGCCGAAGGAGGGTTATGTGTTTATCAGTCTATGTATGTATGTATATGTTTGTTTCTATGTGGCATTCCAGAGACCAAACGCGTTGGCTGATTTTGATGATTCATACGTCAATCGATTCGTCTTAACCTTGCGAGTTTCATTGCCTGCATTAAAATTGGAAAATAGAAAAATGGCGGCTTTTGGGCGCCATATTGTGGGGGGCCAATTTTCTTTTTTCTTCCAAACCCATCGTGTGGGTTATCAAAATAAAGGTTTTCAAGAGGTGATTTTAAAAATATAGAACACTTATATGTTTGAATGTACCTAATTCGAAAAAAAATATATCTGAAAAGTTATAAATAAAAAAGTTAATTAAAAACATATTCGCTAGCTGGCCGACCAAAATCAGTCAAATCCTCCGACTGCACGGCATGATTTTCTTCTTGTTTACGTCTTTCTAGTTCGCTTTTTAAGCAGTCGGGATATTTTTTAATTTCCTTTTTTTCCGTATTTTAGGCAGCGGTGCACCTACAGTACAATCCTACCGCACTGTTGCCAAACCACTGCAACTCTTGAAAGCCAGAATCATTAGTGGCGTCCACCAGAAAAGCGCCGAGGCAATGAAGCTCAACGAAGTCCCAGAGAATGAATTCAACTGTTTTAGATCCCACAACGAAATTAATTAGAAAATAATAACGAAGGCGTAGCAAAAAAAAACATAATTGCCACTTCCATTCATATCAAGCAGGAGACAGAACAAATAAGGCCAATAGGCAACGTCGCCGATCCATCGTTTAAAACTGGGATAAGCCCAGTTGCCTAACACTACGGTTAACAATTATCAATACATATAATAAATCTGTAGAAATGTTGTTTTTGTACATAGAAAATATTTCCAAAAAATAGCCAGGATGTTATAGGATAACCAAAAGAACGCATTGTATTCATACGTAGGTAATATCCTGTTTAAATATTTAAAAAGGTTCGCGTAAAGAGGTAAACAGGTTTACTCAAAGTAGGTTCTCAATGCTACCGAAGTCCGATTTTTCAAGGCGTGGGTAGCACTTTGAGAGGCTTCTACTTTGATCATCTTGATCCGTTACGTGGTTTTCCTATTTGTGGACGCATGAAAATAGAATTACCTTGTACACACTTACGCTTGGTCTTCTGCTAAATGTATTGAAGACCATAAAAGGTCTATCCACACATATCAGGGCCGTGCTCAGGACGTGGACGCAAAAAATATCGGTGAGTACATTTTATATGAATTGGTTCACACACGTCCGTGCACGGGCCCTTCACGGGCCGTGTACGGGCCAGTGACGAAACTTTAATGCCTAGGCCCGGCCCTGTCACGTCCCGGGCACGGCCCTGATATGTGTGGATAGACCTTAATATGTCTGTTCAGTGTGAAAATTATAAACTGTGCAGAATTGCTCAAAGGAGGTTTTATCTTGTCCATTTAGATTTATCATAAAAATGAAAATTACAAATGAACATTAATATGATCTGATGGGTTTTATAGGTAAAATCATTGTAATTTTGTAAGAACATAAAAATTTTATGGTGATAGCCCTACAAAATCAGCTGTTTTCGTTTGTTTGTAAACATTGTATCTTCGTGGATCATGTTATAGAACTTTTTGCTCTCTTTTCAGTTAATTATTTTTCAGCACTCGGTTTTTAATTTAAATAATATGTTTTATTTCAGTTTTACTAATGAACGAATTCTCCAAATAAGTTATGTAGTATATGATTATTTATTTTGCTATCAAAGATACGCTTATCCTGACTTTGTTGCAAAATCACACAAATATTTTAAAGGCGAAAATAAACGGCTGGACGGATCTGGACGAAATTTGGCATAGAGATAGATTATAGCTAGGATACTTTTCATCCCGGGAATATGTTTTAAACATTCACGGAAGTGACGCCGCTGGCAGAAGCTAGTAGTAACATAAAAGTGTTACGATTATATATTTTGGAATAATCTATTTAGTAGCCACCTGCTCCATAAAACAGGTAGTCTCACGGAACCTAAGAATTATAGACCTATAGCATGTTTGTCGACGGTTTATAAACTTCTTACATCCATCCTGAGCGGAAAAATTAATATGCACATTGAAAGTAACTTAATAATGTCTGCCTCTCAGAATGAATGTAGGAATTGGTCCCGCAGCAGTAAGGAGCTACTCCTCATTGACATGGCTACAAGCCAGCAGGTTCGTAGATCCCGTAGGGATCTATCGACATGCTGGATAGATTACAAGAAGGCATACAACTCTGTGCCACATACATGGCTCATGAGGGTGCTGGAATTGTACAAAATAGACGAAACTCTGCGCACCTTCCTTGAGTCATGTATGGGGCAATGGCAGACGGTCCTTCGATATCCAGGATGTTGAGATGATGGATGATGAGCCTGTAAGGATTAAGCGGGGGATATTTCAGTGCGACAGTTTGAGTCCACTTTGGTTCTGCTTAGCCCTGAATCCTCTAAGTACACTGTTAGAGGATTCAGGTCTAGGCTATCGGTTGAGAAGAGGTGGTCAGGATGACCTGATCATGACCTGACCATGTAAAGGAGGCTGAAAACTAGCGCTGTGGCTCTGTCTCGCACACGAGTCCCAGCATTATGCTGAGCGATGACCGTTTTGCGTAGTTGTGACGCATACTTTGTAATGATTGTATTTATGTTTTTTTATGGTATGCATCGAGCCTGGCGCAAATAAACAATTTTTCTTTCTTTCTTTTCTTTCTATTTACCCCCAACAACTTGCAACTGATGAAGTTACTGAAGGTAACAGAAACGCTATCAGGATGGAATATGGTGTGGACAAATGTGCAGTCATGCATGTAAAGCGAGGGGAGATTATGGCATCCGAGAGAATTCAACTCTCTGATTCCATACACCTTAGACACCTCTTCTCGACCAAAACTTACAAGTATTTGGGTATTTCGGAAGCGCTGGGCATTAATAGTGCGGACATGAAGCAATTGCTGAAGGAGCGCTTCTTTAGCCGCCTGAAAAAGCTATTAAATAGCCTTTTGTCGGGCGGAAATAAGGTGCGCGCCTTCAACAGTTGGGTCATGCCGGTTTTGATGTACTCTTTCGGCATACTCAAATGGACTCAGACCGAGCTCGACGCCCTCGGCAGGAGGATCCGGACACTGCTGACCGCAAACCGGATGCATCACCCACGATCATCGGTGATGAGACTGTACACCCCGCGGAAGTGTGGGGGTCGAGGCTTTTTAAACGCCAAGACTCTTTATAACCGCGAGGTGTGCAACCTCAGAGAATACTTTTACAAGCTGAAGTGGGTATGCACCGGGATGTGGTCGCAGTGGACAAGGGACTCACCCCGTTGTCCATGGCTAAAGAGAACTGGCGCAAGCCTGTAATACTAATTACTGATGAACGCAAAAAGGTATGGCAAGGCAAGGAGCTTCACGGGCGCTTCTATCGGGCTCTCCATGGGCCTGGTGTAGATTGCCCAGCGTCCGTATCCTAGTGACGTTACGGCGACCTTTTCGAGGAAACTGAAGGTTTTGTCTGTGCAATTATGGACGAAGTTATCCTGACGAATAACTACCGGAGACATATAATGAAGGACGGGACGGTTGACCAGGTGAATCCATCCGACAAATTTTCTCTGGTTGTTCCCGTCTGGCTAACGGCGAGAACTTACACAGGCATAACCAAGTTATTCACCAGCAACTTGCTTTGAAGTACAATATAGTGGATTCTGAGGTACCGTATTACAAGTATGTGCCGACCCAGTTCTCGAAAATGACCATGTCACGTTGTACTGGGATCGTTCTATCATCACTAATAGGACTATTGTTGCCAATAAGCCGGATATAGTGGTGATAGACCGATGATCGCGCCGCACAATGATAATCGATGTCACCATCCCGCATGACGTGAACCTCGTGAAAGCTGAGAAAAAGAAACAAATCAAGTATCTCGACTTAGCGCACGAGGTTGTCGACATGTGGAATGTGGACTCAGCGATCATTGTGCCGATTGTCGTTACGGCCAACGCGGCCTGATAGCCAAGAGATGTCATTACGCGGTTGGATCAAAGGCCTGATTCAGAAGGAAGTACTCCTCGAAACGGCTCGCATTGTGAGGAGGTTTCTGTCTCTGGAGTCCTAACCATCGGTAACTTGGACCCTGCTCCCGATACCGGTGGGCCTCTATTTTAAAATGTTTTAAAAAAACTTTTTTTATTATTTAAAAATGTATTAGTTAGTAGGAATATAAATGAAAATAAAAAAATATAATAATTTAACTGCGGTAAAGAAATGACGATCTTCACCGTGACCTTAAAACGGAATTCGTCACCACCATCATCCAAAAATTTTCTGAAGCCCACTTCATCGACACGTGTTTGTTGATGCTATCCAGCTGCTAGACAATACTGACTTAGTGCGTAGGCTAAAAATAACTAAAAGTTTTGAATAAGTGTAGTGTACAAAGTGAATGCATAGTAGTGGAAACACTGTGCTATACATATAACACATGAACAATTTTTTTTTATAAATTAATCAGTGTCTAAGAAAGTGCTATGGATTTGTTTAAGAGTGCAAATGGACACTATTCTTAGTTTTAACATAATCTATCACGTAAAATATTTAGTTACAGTTAAATTACTTCTTAGTCTTTTAGGCTAGATCGTAAATAATTATTAAGAATGTTGTTCTTATTAATAAAAAAAAACATGCATAAAATCACGCCTTTTCAAAAATTTTTTTTTTTTAAAAGCGTTTCTTTTTTTTTTTGTTGGACAATCCCACCGCACTATTCCCAAACCATTGCAACTCCTGAAAGCCAGAATCAACAGTGGCGACCACCAGAACAGCGCCGAGGCAATAAAGCCCGACGAAGTCCCGGAGAATGAATGTAACTGTCTTGGATCCCGCAACGAAATTAATCAGAAAAGATTAACAGAGGAGTAGGAAAAAGTACAATTTTCCACTTCCCTCCATATCAATCAGGAGACAGAACAAACAAGGCCAATAGGCACAAAGAGTCGTTTACAACTGGAATGAGCCCAGTTGCCTAGCACCACGGATAAAAATTAGCATTAATATTAATGGGTCCTACATTGTGAGCTACTATATTTATTTTCTATAGGTATGGCAAAAACGCTTGAACGCACGGAAATTTGTTCTAGTTTCCACAAGGTCCGTATAGTAAACAACTCCTGATGCAGCCTGTACATTATTCAACATAAAATTGCGTTCATTCTGCCAAAGAATACACTCCCCTAGGTACAATCTGCACATCAGTGCAGATTGTACATATTCGCAGAAAGACGTAGAACACTGACATAAAGGTGAGGCAACGAGCTTGAAGGAAAATAATTTACTTTTAAAGTTACCATGCCCTGTGAGAAATTGGGAGACACAGTGATCCACCCCCAGCCACGTCCTGGCTAGCCGCACGCGAACGGATTGAAAGAATTGGTGGAGGTGTCGGCCCTTGATGGAATTATCCCACCTACATTGCCATTCGGATAAAAGTTCCTCCCAGACGTCAATATGTGGTTTAAATAATCTAGAGATTTTCTCACGGTCACACTGAGTTAAAAAGTTCGCGTCCATGGTCTCTCGTGCGGAATAGTACATTGCAGCACGTCGCTGCACTTCAAGGTCGACCGGATGTACGCCAACAAGTACCGGTAAGGCTTCAGTACTAACCGTCCTGTATGCTTTGCATAAGAATATCAAAGCCAAACGCTGGCTATGAAGTAATTTACGTCGTACCGCCTCTATTGTGGCCCAATCAGCCCAAACAGGCGTCCCATAGCACATACAACCCAAGTAAGTAGCACCATAAATAGTCTTTAAGGTTAAAAAAAGACAGACCCCGCGAAGATTTAGATATTCTCGTTAAGGCATAGAAGTTCTTTTTTGCTTTTTCACCGACTATTTTAACATGATCTATAAATGCAAAATTCCTCTCTAACACTAGACCAAGATAGCACACGGATTGCTTCCTTTTTACGGGAACGTTATTAAATTTTATAGTAGGACATGATTTAAGATTACCTTTCAAAATGAGTTGGTAAGTTTTGTGCGGAGCAAAGGTCAGGTGGTTTCGATCACCCCACTGAGATATTAATCGTAGGCAAGTGTCAGCCAGGTTCTCGAGTCCAGCTCGAGTACTTGATTGAATGAGCAGAAGACCGTCGTCCGTGTAACCGGTTAATGAACAGCCGTTTGGAAGCGGAATCGCGAGGAAATCATCAAAGCCTAAATTCCATAAAGGTGGACCAATAACCGAACCCTGAGAACATCCCATAGTGAGAGACTTCGACTGTTTTAAAAGCCGACGACTGACGAAACACGAAGTTTGCCGAGGGCCATTAAGAAAATAGTTGTACTGTACATACATAAAATAATAATAGTCCTCCAGGCAGAATTATCTCAGTGGATACTTGCCATCAGCGCGGGATATTATTATTATACTGCACAAATGTGTGCGCAAACCCAGTTGCACTGGCTGCAACCTCACTCTCATGGTCTGAAAAGAAAAAATTAACAAACACTTCTAAATATTTTAACACAAAAATAAAATCTAGGAAATTCCCCGATTTAGTTTTCAAACATAGCTTCTAGAATAATTTATCCTAGTCAGCTACACTTGTGAAATCTAAGCACATATTCTCGTTTCATCAAAATGCATCCAGCTGTTTAGATGCCAAGTGAAAATAAATTCATCACGAAACCGGAGCAAGCTGTATATCTTTGTGAAAAATTATACCCTTTTAAATTGAAAAACTTGGAAGAACAACGTCTTATACTTCTTATTTTACTATAGTTTTTTAATTGAATAAGCAGGGTTTAAGTTTGTGTTTCCAAGAACGGAGAAACACTTAAGCTTTACGATATGAGTCAGCTACAGAGCGCAGAATTGCCGAAGCGCCTGTAGTGCCTAGGGACACCATTTCTATACCCGCCTTTGTACCCTCGGGAATAGCAATTAATGTAAGTTTTGGCTGTCATAAGCATAGTGAGAACGAATCGTTAGTTTCCATTACATTCAATGACACGCTTGATTTTTATGGAGAGCTTTGACAATACCGTCTATAGCAGTGGCTACAAAAATGTTTATTGCTAATGTGCTAAATGTATTTTTTTCTCTTTGTAAGTCATCATCATCATATCAGCTGAAAGACGTCCACTGCTGGACATAGACCTGCACCAAGCGTCGCCACATTAATCGGTCCCGTGCGTCTGCACCCGGGGGTCACCGCAACCTTCACCAGGTCATCGGGCCACCTGGTGGATTGGCCATCCAACGCAACTTCTTCCGGTTCGCGGTCGCCACTCCAGAACCTTTCTGCCCCATCAGCCATCCGTTCCACGAGCAATGTGCCCTGCCCAATGCCACTTAAGCCTGCCTTTGTAAGTATTATATAGTAATTCTAGCGTGTAACTATTCCACTGCAGGGCAAAGGCCTCTTCTCATACAGACAAGGCACGAGCATTGATCACCACGCTTGCTCAAATAAGTCCAGGTTTCCTCACGATGTTTTACTTCACCGTTGTCACAAAAGTCACATTGGTACTTGCCCGGCTTTGAACCCATAACCTCAAGCATGGTAGGCGAGGTCGAGCCGCTGTGTCACCACGATTTGTAAGTTTGTATAATTCGCTTTTAGGTTTCTTTAGTCAACAAGGAACCCTTATGGTTACGCCATGTCCGTCTGTCCGTCCGTCAGTCCGCAGCTTAGCTCAGAGACTTAGTACTAGAAAGCAATAATTTGGCATGGATATACATATTAATAACGCCGACAAAGTGGTAAAAAAATGATTCCGACGAATTGAGAACCTCCTCCTTTTTAAAGTCGGTTAAAAAACAGGTACCTCCTTTACACGTAAAGTTGAATGTTTTTTTTTCTCGTACATCTCACGGAGTGGGGTATCTCATGGGCGATAGGCCATTCAAAAATCATTTAGCTGTTTCTGTAAAATTGATTTTTCGAATCAGGGATCTGTTTGCGTAAAATAGGTGGTAAAATCGAAAAAACTACTAAAGCGATACGCAATGGGAGGTCGATTTTTTTACAATTGAGCAACATTTTAACAAACAAAATGACCGTATTTATGCTCAAAGCTTTAGAGCTTCCTTAGGGAAGCTTCCCAATTAGTCGACAGAGTGCAACGTGGGCATTATCCGACTTCAGTGATGGTTTGGTGGGGTGTTAGCTATAAAGGAGTGACTGAGCCATACTTTTGTGAAAAAGGTATCAAAACGTCTGCACAAGTGTAACAAGATACCATTCTTGAGACGGTAGTTAAGCCCCTTAACAACACCATGTTCAATAACCAAGAATGGTCCTTCCAGCAAGACTCGGCACCGGGTCACAAAGCTCGGTCCACGCAGTCTTGGTTGGAATCGAACGTGTCCGACTTCATCAGAGCTGAAGACTGGACGTCGTCTAGTCCCGATCTTAATCCGCTGGATTATGATTTATGATAAGTTTTAGAGAGTACGGCTTGCTCTAAACGCCATGATAATTTGGAGTCCCTAAAACAATCCATACGATTGGCAGTCAAGAATTTATCCATGGAAAGAGTGCGTGCTTCTATTGATAACTGGCCTCAACGTTTAAAGGACTGTATTGCAGCCAATGGAGAACACTTCGAGTAAGCTTTTTAACCGACTTCCCAAAAAGGAGGAGGTTTTCAATTCGACTGTATTTCTTTTTTATGTGTGTTACCTCAGAACTTTTTACTGGGTGAACTGATTTTGATGATTCTTTTTTTATTTGAAAGCTGGTGCTTGTCGTCTGGTTCCATTTAATTTTCTTCAAGATCTGGTGAAGAACTTCGGAGATATTCATCAGAACTCTTCAAAAAATTACGGCAAATCACTCGGGATAGCTGCAATAGCAATTCTGTTTATTGTTTACACCACTTCATAACATAACATCACACTGGTACGCTCTAAAGAGGTACTCAGGTGTGAACAGTTCACCCTGGTATACTCTTATACCAAGGGTTTTGTTCAAGTTTCATGTTATTAGGTTAATCTATTTTGTCCTAAACCTAGCCTATAGAACTGGTATATTATGAACCACAACTAAAAAGTGAAAAATAAAAAAAACTTTTTTACAAAAATACAACCGACTTCAAAATAAAAAAACTACAAAGTGAAAAATAACTTAAATTTCGGAAGTCGGTGTCAAAAAAAAACTAAAAAACAAAAGCAGGAACACCGACTTCCGAAATTTAAGTTATTTTTCACTTTGTAGTGTTTTTATTTTGAAGTCGGTTGTATTTTTGTAAAAAAGTTTTTTATTAAAATATACACTCTCGACAAAGTCACCTTTCAAACAAAACTTAATCAAAATTAGTTCATCCGTTTAGGAGCTAAGATGCCACAAACAGACACACAGATACACAGAAACACAGCAGCACATATCAAACTTATGACACCCCTCTTCTTTCCGCCGGGGGTTAAAAAAGGAATCATCAAAATCAGTTCATAATTGGCGGAGTAATTGCGTAACAAACATACAAAAACAAACAGTTGAATCGAGAACCTCGTCCTTTTTTAAGTCGGATATAAACACAAGTTCACCGCATCAAGACATTATCCACCCATTCATCAATCTTCTAATTCAAGAGCCTCTGGTCGTAAATGCAAGCAAAATGTAAATTATATTACACTGCATCCATCAATATCTGCCCTTAGATGTCCATTACGGGACGCGGACCATTTCACTACAATGTATGAGCCTGGAGATGTATTTACATAATGTACGCTTTTCATATAGCATGATGTATTAGGATGGCTGAGTAATGATGCTGAAGTTTACAGGTGAATGATAAATTAGTAAAGGGACGTGAAGAGAATTTGAAGGGAAATTATGAAATAATTTATGATAAATAAAGCTCTTTTTAGCCTCCATCGGAAAAAATGTGTTATAAGTTTGACGTGTGTTGCTTTGTATCTGTGTGTCTGGTGTGGTATCATAGCTCCTAAGCGGATGAACCAATTTTGATTTAGTTTTTAGGGTTCCGTACTCAAAGGGTAATAACGGCCCTTCATGCGCGAGTCCGACTCGCACTTGGCCGGTTTTTTGTTTGAAAGGTGACTTTGTTGAGTGTACTTAGCTATGCTTGATTCAAATCGGTTAAGCCGTTCAAAAGTTATCCGCGTTTTATTCTTTGAATCTGGCTTTTTCACAAGCAGTCGTGTCATAATTACGTGTTTCGATAGATTGTCGATTGAAGTATATCTACTACTAGGTATATTAAATGTAGTTTAAAAAGCATGAAATAAAAATTCAATTAAATATTTAAAAAAGCCCGACACAAATCCTCTAAAAAGCAAAAAACATTTCTCGTACTTGCGTTGGGGAACCGATAATAAACTAAAATAAACTGCTGTACACGTTGGCAGTTCCCCGACGCGAGTAAGAGACTTATTTTTTGGTTTTAGAGGATTTGTGTCGGGGGTTTTTTAATTTTTTAATTTAATTTTTATACGCTACAGAAGCCACGAACAGCTGCAGCATTAGCTGAACAAAGTAAAAATACGAAAACGTGTTAGGTAGGAACTAAGCTAGCAAGAATATAATAATATTTTTTTAAGAATCATCATAAAAAAACATCTGCGTATGTGAATACTACTAGTACTGTAGTCATTATCATTCCACTGCTGGGCAAAGGTCCCATGCCTTCTAGGATATTTTATCCAGAATTTTTTGTCCAGTTGGTCTCACCTTTCTCTACGGAGTCTGATGCGATACTTTTTAACTCTCATGGTATCTACTATTTATAGAACCACTCATCGCAGCTTTAAGAAATCTTAAAATGCACATCACGCAATTTTTCTAGTCTTTGAAGAAATTACAGACTATAAAATCACAAACACGAACGTTAACTTCCCAGTTAGCTTAAAAATTGATGATAGCCCCAGGACATAAACAGGGAGTCGTTGGCAATAATCCCATGCGAGCGAGTCATATATTCAAATTTATGCAAAAAGCATAGCTCTAGAGGAAAATGCCGTTTGAAAACGCTGCCATAGGAAAACCAGCAAAACAAAAGAATATTTCATTTTGTAAATTGAAACTGGCTGGTTTAAAAACAACAGTGTTGGCGAAATTGTAAGACTGAAGTCCTAGACTACGTTACTATATATATACGCCTTCATCCAGACACGACATTATTGATTTTGTTGTTCATAGATCCTTCTTTTGTTCCATTTTTGTGTGTCCTTTTGCCAGGTGGCAAAGGCCTCCTCCAATCCAGCCTTTCCGTGGCCACTCTACCCCATGTTGTTCCAGCGACTTACACATTGCGATTGCTTTGACATTTTGCGAGCACCTAGTTTATTTTTTTACTAATCACATGTTAGTTAGCATTGATGTATACAACAATAATAATCACATCACATAATCAGCCTATTAATGTTCCTACTGCTGGGACACAGGCCTCCTCTCTCTGAGAGGGACAATAATAATAATAATGATTTGGAGAATTCAGGGCTAGGCTATCGGTTGAAGAGACCACATGTCAGGTTATATCTCACCTCCTTTATATAGATGAACTGAAGCTCTTCGCCCCCAGCAATCTTCAGCTAATAGAGCTACTGAAGGTAACTGAAACTTTTAGTAGCGCCATCAGGATCGAGTTTGGTGTGGATAAATGTGCGGTCATGCATCTAAAGCGAGGGGAGATTATGGAATCCAAGGGAATTCAACTCGCAGATTCCATAAACCTGACATCCCTCTCTCCAAACGAAACCTATAAGTATTTGGATATGTCGGAAGTGTTAGGTATCAGCACTACTGACATGAAGCAATCGTTGAAGGAACGCTTCTATGGCAGCCTGAAGAAAGTACTCAATAGCCTTCTTTCGGGCGGAAACAAGGTGCACGCCTTCAAAGGTTGGGTCATGCCGGTATTAATGTACTCTTTCGGCATACTCAAATGGATTCGAACGGAACATGATGCCTTGGATAGCCGGGTCCGTACATTGCTGACTTCATATCGAATGCATCACTCACGATCGTCGGTCATGAGATTGTATATCCCGCGGAAGTGTGGAGGCCGAGGCATTTTAAATGCCAAAAACTTCCACAACCCCGAGATATGCAATCTCAGGGAATGATTTCTACACACAGACGTGGGTATACATCGAGATGTAGTAGCAGTGGACAAGGGACTCAGACCGCTCTCCTTGGCGAATGAGAACGGGTGCAAGCCTGTAGTGCTTGACACTAACGACCGCAAAAAAAAAAAAAAAAAAAAAAAAAAAAAAAAAAAAAGGGAGGTAGGGCAGAGTAAGGAGCTTTACGGACGCTTTCTGGGCCCTACATGGGTCCGATGTAGATCAGTCAGCGCCAGTAGCCTAGCTGCGTTTCGGTTTAAACTCTTTGGGGAAATTAAGTTATCATGACGAATAACTACTGGAGATCTATTGTGATGGATGGCACGGTTGACATCTGTCTGGCATGTCACCGGCCGGGTGAATCGATCCGCCACATTATCTTTGGTTGTTCTCGGCTTGCTTACGAAGAGTACTTGCATAGGCACAACCTTGTAGCCATCATTATCCATCAGCAACTTACTCTGAAATACACTGTGGTGGCATCGGAGGTACCGTACTATAGGTATGTTCCAAGTTCTCGAAAATGGCAATATCACATTGTACTGGGATCGGTCCATCATCACTGAAAGGAATATTGCAGCCAATAAGCCTGATATTGTGGTGGTGGACCGAATTGAGAGGCGTACTATGATTGTTGACATTACCGTTCCGTATGACGGGAACCTTGTGAAAGCCGAGAAAGATAAGCAAATGAAGTATCTTGACATGTCAAAATACTTGATCTGCTTATCTCGCCAAGGCTCGCGAGGTTGTCGACATATGGGATGTGGACACAGCGATCATTGTACCGATAGTCGTATCAGCCAATTGCTTAATAGCCACGAGCTTCGACCAACACCTAAGGAGGCTCTCGTTAGGTGGCTGGGTCAAGGGCCTGATCCAGAAAGCAGTATTGCTGGTCACGGCTCGTATTGTTAAGAGGTTCCTCTCTCTGGTGCCCTCCCGATACCGATGGCCCTCTATTTTTTATATATTTAAATGTTTTTTAATTTATTTTATAACAAAAATGTAGAAAATAAGAAAACAGATAAATAAAGGACATAATATATTATATATAACAACAGTTTTAATAATAACTATTTTATATTTTATTAAATGTTTTTTTTATTTATTTTTATTATAAGCTAATATTTAAATATGTAAAATGTTTGTACATAAATTGAATAAAGGAAATAATAATAAAATCGTATATTCAGGTAACTTTAACTCCACATTAATTACAAACAAAATGTCAAAACCTAATTAAACTCTATAATTACATAAATCCACGGAACAGAAAAAACAATGGAAGTGCAATGCAGCAAAATTACTATGGGAACCGTTGTCGCCAAACTCACACAAATAAACTGATAATCATATAATGAACTATCAATAAGCCGTTCGTTTGATTTGTCGTTTTAATTTAAGTCAAAATAAGCATAAGTCACAGATCCTACATCTGAAAAGAAATCTTCACACTCTTTAAATAGGATTTATTTTGCGTTTGTGTAGAAATTATTTACGACGTTTTGTAATCTAGAGTCAAACTAGATTCTATTGCCAAGTAAATTCCGTTACCCAACCATAGATGGCGGTATTTTCAGTGGTTGCAATTATAAACTTTATTACGTATGTTTTAAGGTTGACATTCGTGTCATAGGTCGATATCTTCTGCTACTCAACCATTAAAGTAACATTACATTTTTAATTACATTATCGATATCGATAGATACCTGATTTCTTATTCGAAAAAATAAACTTTGTTTGGAGTTCAGTAAAACTGTAGGATGAATGGCGTACTATTGTGTAAATATAAAATATTCTATGTATTACTTTTCGCTAGTCTCGCTAAAACTCAATAACGGCTTAATAAATCAACTTCTAAAACATGTTCAGAGCATATCGTGTTTGATTTGGATGGCATCCAATTAAATCTACCCGTCGCATCTATCCATTTCTCTTTGACGCTAGCTTCTTTGGGAAATCTAAAAATCAGAAGGATTTAGTGATTTCAAGAAATTGCTGCAACAATCACTGTAATAATTATTATGCATGCAATACAGCATACTTCCATTTTTTTGGAAATATCTAATTCACCTAATATAAAAGAAAATATAGGTGCCTATTTTCTTTTATCGATATCTATCTATAAAATCAATACCCGACCCGACTACATCCCTAATTGAGTAGCGAAGAACTTTCGAGAACGAAATAGTGAACATATTCAATCCAAAATAAACTTTATTTTATAAGTTTTTAAACTGTCATGGTCACTAACACTAACATTAACATTAAAAGCGGGATATTTACCGAAATATCGGGAACTCGCAACAAACAGAAAACATGGTAAATATCCCGCTTTTAATGTTAATGTCAGTAAACTTTATTTGAATCGCGTAAGGTCGATTTTAACTAGACGTTTTATTAAATAAGAAGTAAATTTAAATTTACTAAGATTTTATTAGAAAACAAATAAAATCGTTTTTACCGATGATACGAAACAACTCCATTTTTAAGATTATTTCTCCTACTATCATTTTTGTACTCCAAAATGGAATAAAACGGCATAGTTACGGACAAATAAATTTGTCGCGAGACTAGCAACTGGACGCGATGTTAGAACACGATTGGAGTCAGTTTTGCGTGGATGCGCTTATTAGTGACACGCGTGCCACGCCTACTTTGCATTTCCACTGTTTTTTCTGTTCCGTGCATAAATCAATCAAAATAAATTAAATTAAATCAATCCCAAAACTAAATGTCAATTCATAATAAAATTACATAAAGTCAATCAAAATGAATACATATAAAATCACATCATTAAAATAACATCAAAATACCAAACACAATTATTAAATACATACAAATAAAAACATTAAGTATCAATTAATTAAGAATCTCTTCAAAGTTAGAGTGAACAGGCTTCTTCTGGGTAAGCTCACTCCATCGTCGACTTTGTCTCTGTCACCTCTGACCTAGACTAGAGTCAAGAGTAAACCCATCTCGAATAAATAATAATTACCCATATTAATACTTTCTCTCCGGCCTGTCTGCCAGCACAATACCGGCGGAAAGGGCAGTCCAGCCTCTCCGCGATCATCGCCAGGACGGTGTTGGGACTGGCCCGTACCCTGCACACTATAGATGCAGCACGCGTGTGCCTCTGCGAACATACCTGAGGCGCTACTGTCTCTTCGCAGCGCCATCACCGCCCTGAACCCATTATTGTACTGTACCCTTATAACATTAAGGACGTTTGCCTAGAAGTATTCACTCGTGACTTAAATATTTGGATTGATGATGTCCAGATTAGTTATCAAGAAACATAAACTCCGGCAGGGAAATCCACAATCCGATAAAAGATCCTAGAGCAGAACAATTATACATTTAGTGAAAATTACAGAAACACTTTTAACTAAGTAAAGTCAAAGGTTTATACAGCCGAGTAAATTAAAACAACATAACTGCCTAGATTTTAGTAACAATATAATACAATTTATCTCAAAAATAAACAAGTTTCAAAATCATAAACCGTATTACGAAAACAATAACACAGTTATTCAAACCAAAATCCATTTGCAAGTAAATTCTAAACTGCTTACAAACACACATTTACTTTTGAAGTAAACAGAACACTCGGTTTGCTTGGAGTTTGTCAGTATTTAAGGAATGTTCGGTTTCAGTTCAGAACAGAACCACACCTGACCTGAGGTGTTGGTTGCTAGCTTTGGAAACGGATGATTAGATTGGCAATATTTCTATAAGAAGTACGATATTATGTTTAAGTTTAAAAAAAAAAAAATATGTCGGATCTTGTCATGATTTGTTTACTTAAAATGATACACAAGTACCTTTGTTTGGTACTGGGTGGAGTCTAGTGTTGCGTATGGTGTCGATATTGTTCATGGAGAGCCACAGTGATCGTTCGGACATTGCCGTGACATGAAAGATACTGGCCTAGGAACTGCTCAGTGTTTCCTTTTAAGTCCAGAGTAGTACTTAGTACCATAGTAATAGTAATTGACTCTGTAACGAATTAAAACTGTGTAGAAAGAAGTTACAAGAGATATTTCTCTAGTTTACCCGTATCCCAAATTCTGCACCCACGACTATAATTCTGACACCTGTATGACACTAAGTAGATCAAATCACGACCCTGGACCTGGATTTGACAAATATAATAATATCGTTTATTAAGTGCAATTAAAATCATCGTTTTTAGCTTGTTTTATTTCGAATTTATTTTAATCTTTTAAAAAATAAGAGAAAGAGTATGTAAGGACCAATTAGAAAAAGAGCACCAGCCAGTCGAGCAAGCAGGATTTAGAAGTACGTATCCAACTATAGACCATATCCACTCATCAGAACTAATTATAGAGAAATACGAAGAAATTAAACACCCGTTCTACCTAGCGTGCATCGACTATCCTAATGAATTTGACTCTATATCCCTTAACAACACGTGGAGAGCCTTACAGGAATGTGATGTACCATTAGAAACTATGCAGCTCATACAAGAGATGTAAGAAAAGCATAAGTAGAGTAATATTAAAAAAAACAGGCACAGTAGTTTATGTATGAAGAGGCGTTCGTTAAGGTGACCCACTCTCTCCCAGATTTTTTTACCGTTCTACAAAACATAATGAAGGCACTTTAGTAGAAAAACAAAGGTCTTCAACGATCAATTTATAAGTAATCTCAGATTCACCGATGACATCATAGTCTTCGCAGAAAATTCATCGCAAATTAGAGTGAATGATAAATGAAATTAATTATGTCAGCAATGAAATTGGCCTAGGACTAAACAAAACTAAAACTAAAATTATGAGAAACAGCGTAAAGGCACCAATATATATTAACAGTGTCTAACTAGAATTTGTCCAAGGGTACACATATCTAGCCAAACAAGAGTCATTTAAAAATTCTAGACACTTATATGAGATAATGAGACGTGTAAACATGGCCTGGAATAAATTCCGAAGCCTGAAAGAAATTCTAAAGTCAATTATTTCAATGAACCTGAAGAAAACTGTATTGGACCCATGTATCTTACCATCTTTCACCCAAATATGGATTTTCAATAAATAAACCAGAAATATAACATTAACAACACAAAGAGCCATGGAACGGAGCATTCTAAATCTAAAAGAGACACAAACAAAACTGAAACACAGACGACGTAAGAAAAACAACAAAGTTGATTGATGCCCTAGAATACTGCAAAAGACTGAAATGAAAGTGGGCCGGCCATATTGCACGTATGAACGAAAACAGGTGGGCCAAAAGATAACTTCGTGGAAGGGATCTGTAGGAAAGAGAACTAGATGTAGACCGGAGATATGGTTCGATGAAATTTTGAAAGCACCGGGAAAAGTTTGGACTGATAAAGCGTAAGACAAAACTAAGTGGAGACAAATGGAAGAGGCCTTTGCTCTATGCAAAGGTCCTTAATAAATGAATAAAAAATAACAAGAAGTAAATATTGTTACGAGCTGGGGTTCAGGGATAAATTATTTAAACAGCAGACTTCAATTAAAGACACTTTATTACAAAAAAACTTCTATTACTTCGCACTATTTCTCTTTTCCGATTGCTCTGTGTCGCTTCCAAATCGAAACTACCTCACGACGTTTTTTTTTTATGATTGCCCTCTCGCAGTTCAATCAGCGTCTACTGCTTAACCGGACGATCCTGTGGAGACTAAACTATATAGCCTCCAGGTACAAAGTGCCTGTACTTTATTTAGCACGGCAGATGTTTCTAGAACTTTCCGTACTGTTCTAGATAATTCGAGAATCTTCCAGAACATTTTTTTTCTTTATATCTTATATAGGCTTTAGCTTAACCACCATCTCACCTGACGGTAAGCGATGATGTGGTCGACGATGGAGCACGCTTGCCTAGAAGTAACCTATTCACTCTTGACCTAAAGACACGTAGATTGTAGCTATCGGGAAACACAGACTCCGGCAGGGAATTCCACTCCTTAGCTGCAGTGCTATTCTCTAAGGATACAGCCTTGAGCGCAGTGCTGGTGCCAGCGACGAATCTAAGTTTGGTATTCGCTAAGCCGCGAATAGCGACACTAGCGCTCTAAGCTGTGACGGCCGTGAGTTAGAACTACTCAATGTCGAGCAAGTTGACAGTTCTTCATACATTTTGGTATTCCGTAAGAAAAAACAGCGTCGAAGACGCTCACAGCCTGGCTTACAGCCTCGTTTTTATCTGTCAAATCCAAAAGCCACTATTTTTGCGCGTAACGTAATTCTTCTTGGATTTTAATCTAACTAATATTATAAATGTGAAAGTTTGGATGGGAAGTTTTGTTGGTTTGATGTGTGTGTGGATGTATGTACTCAATCACGCCAGTGTTACATACTCTTTGAATCACGCCAGAACGGCACTGGATGAAATTCTGCATAGAGATAGATTATAGCTAGGTAAAGGAATAGCCTATAGGATACTTTTCTGCCCAATATAATGTACCCTTGGGTTAAGAAAACACTTTTCACGTGTTTGAAGCCGCTGGCAGAAGCTAATAAAATAAGTTTTTACCAGCTTGCCAGCTTACCAGTTTGCCAGCTTGGTTAACTAAAGCTACATTTATTAGAAGAAGCTAAGAAAATTAATGATTTTAAGAGAGCTCGACAGGCGAGAGAATTAGCAACGTTGATAACAATATCCCGGAATAGAGACACTTTATCCATAGTTACCTTCAGGCTTTCTCAGGATTTAATAACATACCTAGGTAATGGAAAACGACTTAGCTCTTAGCGTACGGGGGTTTTAAATGTTTAATGTGAATTTTAATTTATATATTATGTAACTAGCTGTTGCCTGCAACTAAGTCTGCGTAGCATTAGTATTTCGAATAGCCATTTTTTTATATCAGGAAATAATATTGTAGGTTTGTGGGCCGCCTTACTACATATATTATTAATTCATCATACAAACTTAAGGAATATTTCCATGATAAAAATTATCCTATGAAGGACATAGGATAGTTAGTTACCTACTGTCTCAAACTGTTTCCATAGGTACCAAATTTCATTTAAATCAGTTCAGCGGTTTAAGCGTGAAAAGGTAATAGACAGAGTTACTTTCGCATTTATTATATTAGTATGGATAGCATAAGTTAATTAGTAGCTTCTTTAATTAAAATTATATGTCATAAATATATTTAAATAATATTTGTTGTGATGTGAATCATGTTTATTGGTCCGGCTTCATCATCATCATATACGTCGAATGACGTCCACCGCTGGACATAGGCCTTCACCAAGCGTCGCCACATTGACCGGTCGCGTGCATCTCGCATCCAGCGGAACACCGCAACCTTCACAACCTGCCTTCCGGCTAGATACTCAATCTTAATAGGCCAAATTCTTGATTGTACAAGCAAAATTGTGCATTAAGACTGCAAAAAGGATTAATGGGATAATTTATTATGGATAATAATTAGACATAATATACATATTGACTAATAAAAAAACTCAAAATGATAAAACTCAGATTTATTTATTGAACTATTTTCCAGTAATAGAATTTTATCCTGTAAATATCTTCAGTGTGTCTCCATTTGTGACTGCCTTTGTGAAGGTTGTTGTGAAATGAGCATTGGATTAGATGGCCTCATACCGTTAGCAAACGACGCCTGCGAGGAGCTGTGAACATAAAAATGAAACAAATTACTATTATAGGTAAAAAAATATGCAGGATACTATGTATAACAGCATCACTCTCTCTTTCTGAAGGAACAGATATCATAGGCAGACAAATTATAGTATTGCAGGTAAATTGATTTTTTGGCTACTTTTAAAAACACACAACACACAACTTGGTCCAATCTGGGAATGAAAAGTGAGAACACTATTTAATTATCTAGAGCTTCTTACACTGCACCAACAATGCATGAATAGGCAATTGAGGCATCTCTAATATCACCTGCAGTGCCTCAAAGCAGAGATCTAGCCTCAAAGTGTAATACGAAGTATAAACAAATTATAACATACCTAGTAAGACTTTTCTAAAAAACTTCATCACTTGTTTTGTGTTCGGCTGGTTTTCCATCGTAATATTGTTCTTACGCCAAGATAGCCCTGGTTTTACATTCTGCAAATTTAATTCAACGCAGTACTATTATATTTTATCTAAAGATAAACATACTATACTTGACTTCACTTTCTTGGACAATAATAATATTGTCACATTGTCAGTGTACCCATATATATATACTTAATATTAAAATACTTACATTTCACACAGTCACACAACTATGTTAAAATCAATCGCTGTAAAAGCACTTAATTTTTTTTAAACTTGTAAATCCTCTACCTCATCATGATCTACCTAGCCTTATCCCAACTATATTGGGGTCGGCTTCCAGTCTTACCGGATTCAGCTAAGTACCAGTGTAAAAACTTGTAAATAGTTTTAAATAAAAATAAACAACAAATTATCAAACAAAAAGAGTCGGTTGCGATTTTGCGACCGTGTTGTGTGTGGCAGCGTCACAGCGCGTTGCTTTTACTTACGAAATAGGCAAAGAAATTGTCATTCAGCCTTAAGATGCAATAATAAAAATACATTAGTTAAACTCTTATAACTATGAAATCGTTTGTAGTTTCACTCTATTAATTAAAATACTAAAAAATAGACCTATACTATACATTTTAAGCCTATAAAACTCTCAGTCGAGATTTATCGATTGTAATTTAAAGAATTTGTTTCAAGCCCTAATTCGTCTACGAAATTGTGACACGAGATGTCAGCCTTAGAGTTCGTCGACGACCATAACCGCGCTAGAGAATACCGTTTGAATCAGCGCTGCACGATCGGTCGATCTCGAGTCTGTCTCGAAGACGAGCTCGTCAACGAGCACAGCCAAGAAACTGTCTCTTAGAGAATAGCATGGCTGTACGCATAATAAAAGTATTCTCAAAACGTTTAGTGCGTATGTGTATCGACTCGAACTTACTGTTCCCGTTGCGACTAGAAACTTCCAGTTCGGCTCGAACATTCTGGAAAAGTCTATTCGATACGAGAATATTAGTTCAGCTATTCGATACTAGGTGGCGCCATTTGTAACTACTTAGTTCTTCTACTCGTCACTAGAAGGCCGAGCCCTATATTGTAACAATATTATTATTAAATTAAATTGAATTTTGTATAAGGTATTAAATAGTTTTTTATTTTATTAATACATAAATTGCATATTCTTTACTCGCACTATCATTGTAAATTGAATTTAATTATGGTAATAAAAAAAAAACATCTTATTATTATAATGTTTGGACCAAAATATAATTACTGAACCTGCGACCTCAGTGGAAGCCTGACGTACCATCAGGATTTCATCTGTAAAGTAGTATGGTCCTACTACCAATAATGCTGTTTCTGGGGAAGACCACTTTTCACCGAGACCTCGCAGAACACAAAACTTTCTCGTATCACTTTAGTAGTTTTGTTTCAAAATAGCACAATACTCTCTCAGTAGTAATGTTGCAGACACCAGCCTGAAATACAATCGCAAAAAACCATTCTAACCTCATTAAAATAATAAAATTGCAATTTGTCAAAAAATAACCCAGTTCACTGGCACCTAAGGTTCCGGAAAACGTCAGCCCATGTCAACATTTTTAGTCGAACCTTTACCAAATTAGAACGTGTAATTTTTATGAAGGAACACGTACCACAGTCTACATTTGTGATTGTTTTATCATTGACAAAGGACCTTAAGGGAGTTTACACGTGCCTGGTATGAGTATTAATAAATTATTATTTCAGGATTATTTATTTCAAAGAATATGAATGAATTTAGTATGAATTAACCACCCACGTTCGAAGTACCGTGTTGTTTTGTTTCTAATTGAATTCCATAAATAACTGTGTAGAGTTCTCGATAGAACTGTATGAGGAATGTTAATTTTATCAGACTCACGTATTACTTGTGATAATATTATTATAAAAGTTTGTTTCTATCTCAACGTGTGTAAGTCATAAATAAATTGTTACGAGATGGGTATTTTTGAAATTAGGGACAAGCCCGCCATACTATCTTCAACCACAGAAACTGCCGTAAATCAAGTTCAAAAGTGAAGAAGAAGTGGCAGGTACCAGAAATGCGCCGAGGCAATGAAACTCGACGAGTCTTGGAGAAACCATTTAACTGTCTCTGAATCCGTAATGAAATCAAACAGAAAAGTCATCATCATCATCATCAGCGTTTTAAGGTTTCCACTGCTGAGACACAGGCCTCCTCCCTGTGAGAAGGAGTGAGCCTTAAGCCTCCACGCTGGTCCAGTGCGAGTTGGTGGATGTCACATGTTCTCAAATTTTTAGTTCTAAGACATGCCGGTCACCTCACGATGTTTTCCTTCACCGTTTTGGGAGCAGTGGTTATGAAATAATTTACACAAAGTAAGGCGCCTGCCTGGGTTCGAATCCACGACCTACAACTTGTAAGTCGCGGCCACAGAATTAAAAAAACGCCTACTACAGGTCGCGGCCATTACCACTGGGCCACCCCTGCGCCAACAGAAAAGTAAATAAACAAAAAGAAATTTTCTTCCAAAGATAGGGTTATTTTAGGTAAGTATACTTAGTATTTTAGTAAAATGTTATGTTATGAAGCGTAAGCAAGAGTTTTAAGTGAATGACGGGCCCAGGGAGATTTTTTGAAGAACAATTTACTTTTGTGACGTAATTTAATATATGGGTAGATAGGCTTCTCGGTGACCTTTTATATAACTGCAAAAGAGTATATGACCCATTTTAGCCGAAATTATATTAGCAGACTAAACAAATACATTTGGGTACCTACTTATCCCTGAGTAGCAGAGTAATTTACAAATTGAGTCCCCTTCTAATAGAGTTCCCTTTACGAATTGGACCAATCTTTATATAGGCACTATCAAAGGGGTTACCCAGACATCCAGACGGTGAATAATTACGCCCCGATTTCATAATTATGTTTTGTAGCCTAATTTGGGCTCCAATTGGACGTTTGAGTAAGAAAAAAAAATGTAATCACCTCTTAAAACCCTATAAAATGATACCCCATGAAAAGTGGGACCAAAATCCGGCATATTTCCATTTTTCAAAATCGGCCTACGCGTTGGTCTCTAGAACGCCACATAGGAACAAACATACATACATAGATTGATAAACACATTATCCTCCTTTGCGTCGCTCAGACGGGTAAATATCGAGACAATTCGGTAAAGTAAGCTAAAATTGACCTGTCATACCACTTGATGCTCAAGCATCGACAGCTCAAGTGCACTTCACCTTGGTTTACACGTTGTAAATTCGTATTTTCGGAGAATTGCACTGCAACTTTCCTGAGGAGCTCTTAGCTAAATAATAACAACCGCGAGGTTCAATCTTCGAAGTTAAGCAACACTTACCGAGGTTAGCAAGTGGATGGGTGACCATCCATTAAATACTAAAACGCCGTGCCCCGCCAAGCAGGGTAAACCGTTGGTCCCGGCTATCATTTGCACTTTGACGGTCGTTACAAATAGTCAGATGTTGGAAAAACTGATACTAGTCCTGCCACGGGGTACCGTGTTACCCAGTTACTGGGGTGTGGAGGTCAGCTAAGCAGTAGCTCCATGTAAAATACTGGTATACGGCTGCATCTGGTTAAATTGGAAGCCGATCCCAATTTAGTTTGAAAAAGGCAGATAGATAGACTGCAGGACTGACCGGAAATCTCTGTATATATAATCATATTCATCTTATAGTCTCATAAATGTAACCAAGACATATATTTCCATAAAGTGCTATGATTACACCAGGTAATTTTTTTCATCTGGCCCGAAAGGACCAGGATTAATAGCCGAACCTTAGGACCATTATTAAAAGCATATTTTAGTACCTAGCTAAACATTTTTATGACCTTCCGAGAATGTTCCGAAATACATGCCTTTTAGAGGGAAAGTGTGTTAAGTGTCTACAATTTATAGGACCTATAAATATAGAGGGTGTGATATTAAAACACACGTCGCCGTCGCCCGTGAAACTGAATGAAGTTATATTTTTGTAGGTAAATGTGGGTTTTCATGGTCATAGAAGTTGGGGAAAGTTCAAATATAAATGATCTCATGTGTAATTCATCGACTTGTCGTACATGCCTACGGCCCATTTAGGACGACTTGCAAAAAAACAAAATAAATAATATTTTCATTCTGAAACCCGTCTCACGTTACTATCAAAATGAGACAAGACAAGACAAAGACAAAGATATTTTATTTCAAGTAGGCCACCAAGCGGCACTTTTGAACGTTACATTAAAATTTACAAATAATAATAGTTGATTCTACAGTGCATTCGGAAAGTAGCTTGTAATGGAGAAGAATGTACAATAAACTCCATACTTATTCTTTTAAAAAAAATATTAAAAAATTACAATATTTAGGTACATAAGTACATACCTTGATGAATAAAATTGAGTTTATACAATACAAATATATTTAGGGAAATTATTAACCGAGGGAAAAATATACTGAATGGGCGACTATTATACTAAGTAAGTAACTATTTATCCGATTTGAGTAATACCTTTTAGGAGATTTTTGTGAGCTGCGGTAATAATATTGTTACATACTTTAATTGTATTTGGGTTTCTATTTTTTCTATTTTAGAATATTATTATTTTGAAAATAGCTGAACAACTATCGAGGCGACATGACTGTGCAGTGCGGGAGTTCGGGTTTATTCGTGTCCAAGAGCGAGCGAAGCGAGCTCGGGAACTTAGGGCACCCCGACACGGATAGGTTAGGTTCGAAGGGGATGACGGGAGCTGAAGTGAGCGAGCAAAGCGAGCGAACTTAGCTCCCGTCATCTCCTTCATGTTAGGTTACTTTAGACCCTGCAGACAGAAAAAGGAGCCCTGTCGACAAACTTATATTTTCAAGTCCCTGTTTTAAACATTTGTATTCGCCCACTGTTTGTCGCCCACTTAGTATTTGAGTAAGCCATATTCAGTATTTTTTACACCTTTAATTTGAATTTTTTTTCGCTCGTTTAAATACTAGCCATATATTTATACAGTCTTCAGAAGGTCCAACAATACTTCAAAACAATAATGTTCCGCATATCACTTGTTTTTGCGCCCTAGTGGATGTGGAGCAGGACTAGCATTTAGCCAAGCATTTTTATCAGTGATGTAATCCCCCAACTTATAATATGCCAGCCTGCATAGTGTGCGTTTTATGCAAGTTTTAAATTTCGTCTCATTCAGTTCAAGAATGTGGGGAGGAATTTTATTGTAACATTTTGTACAGTACCCCATGAAAGAAGAGGCTACTTTTGTCAGTCTGAAACCTGGTTGAACTAATTGGTCCCTATTTCTAGTAACGTAATTATGTCTGTCGCCGTTTTTACTAAAAAGATGTAAATTCTTTCTCACGAACATGATGTTTTCATAAATATATTGACAAGGAACCGTCATGATGTTAATGTCCGTAAACAGTTCCCTTAGAGAATCGCGCCAGCGAAGATTGTATATCGCTCTGATGGCTAATTTTTGCAGAATAAAAATTATATATATAAATTATATAATTTTATAATATAAATTATACTCAATGTCTGCAGCCCTTCCCCATAGTAAGATACCGTAAGACATTATACTATGAAAATAACTAAAATAGACTAGTCTGGCGGTATCCACATCCGTTAACCGACGAATCTTTCCAACAGCATAAGCCGCCGAACTCAGCCGCCCCGCAAGGTATACCAAATGAGAACCCCATTGCAACCTTGAGTCTAGCGTGATCCCCAGGAAAACCGTTTCATCGACGAATTCTAGCTTCTCCTTGTTTAATATAATGTCACAATCAGTACTTTTGACAATCGGCAAGGAAAATTTTACGCACTTGGTTTTTTTACCATTTAAAACTAAATTATTGGCAGTGAACCAATCCTGAACCTGCCGTAGTGCGTTATTTACGTCGTCAACATGACAAGTACGTCTATTTATTTAAAAAAAATTAAGATGTGTCATCAGCAAATAACACCATGTTTAGTTTGTTTTCCAATAAACGGGTTAAATCGTTTATGTATAATAAAAATAAGAAAGGACCTAAAATTGAGCCCTGGGGTACCCATTTTAACGTTTAACCCGGACGAATTCACACCGTTTATTTGAACTATTTGCTGTCTATCATTCAAATAAGATTTAACCAAACTTAACGCTAATTGACCTAGCACGTAATGCTCAAGTTTCAGAAGTAATGTTTCATGATTAACGCAATCAAACGCCTTCGACAGGTCGCAGAAGATACCTATGGCATCCTGCGAATCTTCCCACGCATCAAAGATGTGTTTTAATAGAGTGACACCAGCGTCAGTTGTACAACGTCCTCTGGTGAAACCATACTGTCTATCATGCAAGATGTTATTCGTATTAAAATGAATGAGCATTTGATTTAGCATTATCCTTTCAAATACCTTGCTGAAAACCAGCAACACGGATACTGGTCTATAATTATTTGTGTCTTTACAGTCCCCGGATTTAAGAAATGGTGTAACCTTACTATATTTCATTAGATCCGGAAAGACTACTTGATCCACACACAAATTGAAAATCAAAGCTAACTACAGCGCTATAGTCTGAATAATGGAGGTACAAGCTTTGATGGACATTCCCCACAGATCTTTAGTCGGTTTGATCTTGATTTGCTTAAAAGCTTTTATTACTGTCATGGGGTTTATATGTGAAAAGTTAAATACAATCGGGCAGGCTGAAACGTTCGCGTTTAATAATCCAAAAGCAAGCGAGGGCGAAGAATTTAAGGTTTCAGTAGTTTTAATTGGGATGTTGGTAAAGAAATTTACATATTCTTGCGCAACTTTTTTGTTATCTCTAATAAGTCCGTGTGTGGTCTCAAGCGTGTAATCACTACTATTTCTTTTATTCCTATTCGTTTCATTGTTTATAATTTTCCAAACCGTCTTGATTTTATTTTCTGCTAATTTAACCTTATTGCTAATGTACAAGACCTTAGCTGCCTTGCAAGTATTTAAAAAAATTCTTGAGTAAGTAGCAACATACTTATTAAACGTTTCAGTGTTAATACAAGGCTTAAGGCCATATAGCTCGTAAAGTCTTTTCCTACTTTTTCTAAGTCCTGTAGTCGCCCAGTCACTGAATAAAAACTTAGGGCATATAGTTTTAGTTTTCTTCTTAAAAGTGTTATTGAACTCTTTTTGAACCACTGAGAAAACTTCATCATAAGTTTTTTACCATCATTCACTGTGAGGTCCTGGTCGCTTAACTTACTGATTAAAGTGCTGTTAATTTATTTAATTTACCGGATGTTATTGGTCTGGATTGAATCTGCACTTGCTTTATTAGCATAATGGACTCAAAGGCTACCAGTAGCCCACTATGATCCGAAGGCAGATAATTTATAATGGCCTTGTCCAAGTAGTTGCAGCTACAAAAAACATTATCAATACATGTAGCAGAAGTCAGTGTAGTTCGGGTTGGTTCCATAAACACATGTGACAAATTAAATGATTTAAAGAGATTTAATAACCTTCTGCTGTCTTCTAGAATATTAATATTAAAGTCACCACAGACAATTACTAGTTTATTAAAATATACAATCAATAGCACAACATTGTCACATATAAACAGAAAAGATGATTAACATCACAAATTTGACACCAATTAACACACGAGGCAATAATGAACACTCATAAATAGATAATAACCGGAGAGACATCACTGATCAAAACAAAAGATTTTATTGTATCTTCATTCTTTTCGTAGTCTGTCCTACTTCAAAAGTAACCACCGTTACCATTGTTTACTTGCCTGATAATAACCGAAAGTCATATACACACATTAACACGGTCTAGGAATATTTTTTAAAAAGCGAATTACTATCAATGTGTTAATTATTTATAAGACATGTATATATTTAAAAGATACGTTATTTAATATTCTACCATTTTTTAATAATGGTTTAGGTACTTCGATTAAAATTTCAGGATTTTATGGAAAAAAAATGAATATAGACGGAAACCGTATATGAATTAACTTTTAATTTATGAGTAAAAACTGAAAAAAAATAGAAAAATCATTTAATTTGTGTTTATAAACTTGAAGTTAGTAGTCTGAGAAAGCGCCCATGATGTTCATAACACATCGGCAACGATTCGGCATGCTCAGAACAAGGTTGTCAATGTCTTGCTGTGGAATATTGTCCCATGTCCTTCTGAGGTGCGCAAAAAGTTGATCTTCTGTAGCCAGATTTTCAGGAACTTCCTTCAGAGCTCTTCTTTGCAGCATATCCCACGCATGCTCAATGGGATTTAGATCTGGCGATTGAGCAGGCCAGTCTAAGGCCCTAACATTGTGTGTATGTAACCAAGCTGCTACCGTTCTCGCGTGTGTGCCCGGGCACTGTCGTGCATGAGCAGGAAATCTTGCCCCATTTGTGTTCTATGGGGCAAGATTACGGGCCCCAGCACCTGTTGGACGTATCGTTTTGCCGTCATATTGCCCCGCACCCAAACGAGATCCGTCCGTTCGCCAAAACGAATTCCTGCCCAAACCATAATTGTTCCTCCTTAGTATGGGTGAACTTCCTGAGGGTTCTGATGACGGCTCCATCGTCCAGGAACTCGCCAAACACGCGTCCTTCGTGAATCTGGATGGAAGCCGAACCTAGATTCATCCGTGAACAGCACATTGGACCATTGCTCACGGCCCCAGTCCACGTGGTTCCGAACCCATTCTAATCGTCGTCCACGATTGCCTCTCCGTAAAGGTGGGACCCGGAGTGGTCTACGAGAGCGTAGATTGCTTTCATGCAGTCGCCTTCTTACAGTTTGGTCACTCACAAGCACTTGGTGTTCCACTCGCAGCCTTTGGACCAATTGAGTCGCCGTTGCATTTGGTTGAGCTCGCGCAGTAATTTGCAAAAATCGGTCTTGTCTGGGGGTAGTGAAGCGACTTGGCCCCCGGTGCCTCTCCGCTACTTCACCTGCGGCACGATAGCGTGTCCACAATCTTGAAATTACATTTTGGTGGGTCCCTAAAATGAAAAAAAACTGTAACTAAACGTAATTCGTATTGTATTCTAAATTTCGCACAAATGAAAATTCCCTCTCCTACACATCAAGACATTTTTATGCCACCGAAACAAAAGAATTAAAAAAAATTTGAATTTGGAATTAGTCTGAGATAAATTACAAACAAATCGGTGTATAAAAGATTCCAATGCGGCCAGTACTTTTCGAGTTATTTAATTGAGTATGAAATATCCCTAGATCGTGTTGATGTGTTTATATCAATAACATAATTTCAGATAACACTTGAACTTTTGCGTTTGCTTGTAAAATTAAACTGTACTGAAATCTGTAATGTACTGACTTTTTTAATATTAAAGTATAAATAAACAAAACAAAAAATATTGCAATATCTTGTCTTACTAACTGTACCAAACGTTGATAAAGTTTATAGTTACACACAAACATAAACGTGGGACGAGTTGATGAATTACTCGATCTCATTCGTTGATCTTTGATAGGTAATCAGAATCTCGTAAGTCTGACAGTTTTATCAATGTATATTATAATACCCAGTAACTCTCTTCTCTTCTTCTCTGTCGTTTCGCTCTTGGCAGAGCGGTCGTGGTCACGTCGAGGCGTTCACGTCGGTGGTAGTTGCAGACACAGCTCTCCCAGTAACTCGTCCATGGCTAAAAAATCGTTCCATGATAAACTGGAATAGCTATATAGCTGGGATGACCACAATACTGTTATGGGTGGTACTGTACAAAGTAGATGTATTAATAAAAAATATGAGTCAGTAGGTAGGTATTACAGTATATTATCTAATTAAAAAAAGGTTATCCACGTACATGATTAATTCACTACATAAATTATTCATCTTGATGTTTTACGGTCATGAAACAACATTGTACTGGCAACTACACTTAACACTAAAACTTTACTTCTAATAGAAAACCTTATCATACAACACATCGCTTTATATTTCCAGCATCTATTTATGGAGGAACATCACAATGTTATGCTTATTACGTCTGCTTGTTATATGAAAGAAAATCTTTATTCTTAAGTTCAAGGGCATTATTGATATTGGCCCGACGCCTCCGACAATGATTTGCAGTTTTCTCTTGTTTTTTTATCAAAATGATAATCACTAGATTTTTCCTCAGCTTAGCTGCCATGAAATATCCCAAAGGAACTGTATATTTTGCCGGATAAGCTGAGTTGACACCCGGAAAAGGAAAAAAAAATACAAATTACGTTATTATGACGACTAAATAATAAATAGTAGTTTATGATACTGTTGCATAATAAGGGGTATTAAAACATGAGTGTGAGTTTAAAAACCGAGCCGTAGGCGAGGTTTTTAATAGTATTCACACGAATGTTTTAATACCTAGTTATGTGCAGATTCATACACTACTTTATCTACACTCATACATTTTGGGATTGAACCTACTTAATCTTATTTTTTGCATTTTCCATGCCATAATGTCGTGATAAATGCATCATATATAATAATCTCGACTTTGCTGGTAAGAGATTATGAGTATCCTTAGTATCCTTCGCCACATATAAAATATTTGGCGGCGTCAATTTTTCTTCACATTCACTAATATCAGACATTTTAAGCAAGAATTTTAAAAAGTCAACGAAACCTGCAAAACGTATGTATGGCGCCAAAACCCAGCACATCACCGCATTAAATTGCGGTAAAAAAATCGTGCGGCAATAATACCACATGAAATCCGTGTTTTGCAACAGAATTCACCGCATCGCAGCGCGAATATAGTTCGCGCGAATATTTTGAGCTCTATGAACAGGTGGAAAGAGACAAAAGTTCGCGCAAATAAAAATGGCAGTGCGTAAAAAGCCTAAAGCGGGCATTGTTACAGACAAGTTAAAATTGGAATCATTTTTTTTTATTAGGTACTATAAAAATAACATTTCAAAAAATTTAAATAATTGATGGAATCTCCTTAGTGATTAACTTCTTGGATTTGTCCTGTATCATAATAGAAAAATAGTACATTGTGATACAAGGGTGGAAAGTAGGTTATTGCAAACGAGCTGTCATTAACAAGCCCGAGCCGAAGGCGAGGGTTTTTAATGACACGAGTTTGCAATAACCTACACACCCGTGTATCACACGACGTTTTTCAATACAGTTGTGAGAAATAGTAAAAACAAATCAAAGAATTAGATTTGTTTATTCACAAAACATAAAATTTTCACTATGGCGCGTTTTTGCAACTGGACATATTTTTTTTTTCAACGAAAACAGCCTATACAGCCTATTCGATTTTTGACAAATGTTGATGTGAAAATAATTAAATTAAAACTGGTAATTAAACATATTAAACAACCATTTAAAAGACTTTTGAGAATTCAATGCTAAAACGTACGGAATCATTCATTTTTACTCGTAGAAAATCTATCCCATTTTATTCTATGTATGAAAACTCCTTGCTACTAAACTTTTTTAAATTGACTTATAAATTTAAAACTAAACTGCAAACATAATGATCGAGCTCGTAAACAAAAGTCACGACCGCGTAACAGAAAGATGCCTATGCGTAAGATTTAACTTTCGAATCATAATTATAGCCTCTGAAAGTACGCCATGTTTAACAACTGTATTGAAAAAGTTATTTTATGATGCAGTTGTTTGAAAATCGAAGGAAAATGTTGAACTATAATGGTTTGTTTTTTTAATTTTACCTATCCACGAATATAAAGTACGTGTTTATGCAATATTTTTTGAATTCATAATTGGAACATTACGTTGTGAGTGTAGATAAACTTCTTAATTTGATCAGTACTTCAAGAGCGCTAATAAAAAAACAGTATTTAATATTAGTTTATAGATGTAATCGCCATTCACTTTGGTTTCATTGTAGTATCTACATTTTTATGGCATTTCATAAAAATTACTTCCGCGAAATTGTAGAAATTGAAATGTCTTATGTACCTCCTTAACATTCCAAACTAGAACACAGCAATGTTTCTCGACGTTGTTACTAGTAAACGCACTTTTTTTACAAGGAGCTTTATTATATCATTTTAAATATCAAAATAAAAAGGATATCTTATTCAAATGAAGATACACTCATCATCTGCCTAGCCTTTTCCCAACTATATTGGGGTCGGCTTCCAGTCTTACCGGATTCAGCTAAGTACCAGTGTTTTACATGGAGCGACTGCCTATCTGACCTCCACAACCCAGTAACTGGGTAACACGGTACCCCTTGGCAAGACTGGTGTCAGATGTCAAGCTTCTGACTACCCGTAACGACTGTCAAAGATCTTCAAATGACAGCCGGGACCAACGGCTTAACGTGCTTTCCGAGGCACGGAGGAAACTCGGTATGTTGAAATGGTCACCCATCCACGGACCGACCTCGCCAAGCGTTGCTTAACCTTGATGATCGACCCGTGCGGCTGTTATTATTTAGCCACGAGCTCCTCCAAAATGAATGAAGATACACTACAGAAAACATTTAAGATACAGTATTAGAGGAAAATTCTTAAATGTATTTCCATTTACCTTACTACAACTGTTAGGATCAGATAGTTTATTTGCTACAGACAGGTAGGAATGGAGTTCTACTAGGTAGAATCTGAATACTTTTTACTATCAGAGGAAAGTATCTAGACATGAGTTACTACTCGAGAGGGGTTGTATCGTTTGAAGAATACATTTTCCTCTTTGAAAATTAAACTGAACTACACTAACTGTTTATTAAGAGTCTTGATTTTATTGCTGAAACGCTGGTAGTCAATCTGCTATTGAAATAAGTAAGCAATTACTTTTCAAAACAATCTTTTTGAATTTAAAGATACAAAATTTGAAACTTTCAATACACATCCAATATACTTAAACTTCATGATGCTATCATGTCTGATGGAAGAGTTTCTATGGCCACCTGCCGGCTCCACCACCCCAAAATGTCTTTTATTTTTTCAATGTTTTTAAAATTACATAAGTACACCAAGTTTCAAAATAAATGTGGATGGATGGAGAGGGAGAGGAAGGCCAAAGAAAAGACGGATGGACTCTGTGAGGAGTAATATGGAAGAAAAGGGAGTCAGTGTTAGCGTGACAGGGGACAGGGCGGTATCGTAGAAGAAAACGTGTTGCGCCGACACCAAGTAACATGGAATAAGGACAGGAAGATGATGATGAACTACACCAAGTTTCAGCTTAGTCTGTTGCCAGTTTGAAAAACGGATTACTAGTTGTCGGACACAAATACGAAAGCAAGCTTGTAATAATTTAGGCACACTCCCATGCTAGAAACTTAGGTTAATGTAAATAATGGTTTAATAGTGATAGTTAAGTCCTAAGTCTGTAAGTTTGTGTGCGAAAAGTGTTAATAAATAAATAAATTATAGTCAGTTTCAACTCGATAAACATAAAAAATAATTGTTTAAACACACTAACAAACAAAATATTTCGACCTTAAAATTAAAGTTGAAAAAGCCCCAACAGACAGGCGAGGCGAGCCAGTGATACAACGAAGTAACAACACGTTTTCTTAGAAATAATTATTTTACGGATACTCAAAACTATTCCTTTGAACCCGTCTATCTAAGAGAGAATTTATGGAAATGCGGTCGTAGACATCCGACTGACTTTCCTAAAAAAAAGTCATAATTCCAGGTTGGCTCCCGCCAATTTCCTCCTCCAATTTTGGACCAAATTAAAAGATAAACTACAAAATAAATATATGCTGTGCCCCAATGTTTTTATTTTTGATTCCACATTATCTTTAGAAGCACTAGAACCTTAAATAATATACTTAAAATTGCGCTGTCAACAGAGGCCTAGTGAACAATTTTGACAGCTATAAATAAAAAAAGGAAAGGGGCACAGGTTATATCTCTCTTGAGTTCGCGTTATCCTAAGTGTCAACTCGCAGACATATTACAATTATAGTTGCGAAGCGCCTGTCTGCAGAAACCTCAATTCGTATAAAATCCCAAAATACTTCAAACAGGACGCACATACACTTCCCTTCTTACCCATATACCCACTTTAATAAATCAACCTACTCCTTCATATAGATAACATTGCAAGGACAATGGGATGTTTCACCATGGTTAATGGTGCCTACACAATGGGACAGGATAATCCCGTACGGTTAATAAAGGAGCCTTCCGCTAAAGCAAACTTTATCGTTTTGACGGAACTATTTTGATATTTTACCGTATGGACTAGTGTCTTTATTTATTCATGCAAATGGGGTATATGAAGATGAAACAAATGGTTGTTATAACTTTATAAGTGGAGGTAAACTTTGGTGGTATAAGTTGTGAAATTAATTAAGTTGTTTTGTGGTGTACGGGTACCTACCGCGAATAAGTAAACACTTAAAATGCTTTTCTATATTATAAAGAGAAACGAATTCGAAAACCTCTGGATCTACTGAACCGATTTAGATGAAATTTGGCATGGAGGTAGTTTGAGACCCTGGGAAGGACATAAGATAGTTTGTATTCCCTTGGGATGATTACACACTTTTTACGCAGGTGAAGCCGCGGGCAGAAGCTAGTAGAAGATAAAGATGAAAATGCCCATCTTCTGCTACGCTGAAAATTGCACAGATTCTAAATTATTAGTAGAACTGTTACTAAATATTAAAGGTTTTTCATTTTTTCACATGCTCGTGGCTAAATAATAACAGCCGCACGGGTCGATCATCAAGGTTAAGCAACGCTTGACGAGGTCGGTTCGTGGATGGGTGACCATTTCAATATACCGAGTTTCCTCCGTGCCTCAGCAACCAGCTTTAGACCGTTGGTCCCGGCTGTCATTTGAAGATCTTTGGCAGTCGTTATGGGTAGTCAGAAGCTTGAGATCTGACACCAGTCTTGCCAAGAGGTACCGTGTTACCCAGTTACTGGGTTGTGGAGGTCAGACAGGCAGTCGCTCCATATAAAACACTGGTACTTAGCTGAATCCGGTAAGACTGGAAGTCGACCCCAATATAGTTGGGAAAAGGCTAGGCAGATGATGACTTGTCATTTTAATCTTATCATATGAATGGATCTTATTACAGACCCAACTAGGGCAGATAGGTTTTAATGTTATAAAGGTTAACAACTTTTAAATGGTGTCAGAAAAACAACTTAAATATAATGTCTAAATTCGACGATGCTAACATATTTAGTTCAGTCTACATACCAGTTATCTCAACAGATGCTTCAAACCTCTGAAAATGCCTGCAACACACTATTTGATATTGGCAAAAGACACATTTACTAACAATATCAATATCAAAGATATCCAATTCCCGCGCATAACTGCTAAGTGGCAATTGTTCGCTCTTGCCGCCAGATGTCGCTGGCGTAAACAAAGCATTTTACAGCCAATGAGCTTCAGTTTGAAACTACCACACTAATATAACGGGTAGTGTTATTAAAATTTTGAATTAATTATTGAGGTTTAGATTAACTTAGAAGGGCTTAGTAAGGTCGGGATTATTGAGATGGGAATTATGTGAAAGAGAGTCAATTTTATTAATGAATTGATAAACGCAATTTAATCTCAGCCAAGTTATAGAGGCAGTCTGGCCGGTTGAGCTGAAAGGTCCTTGAGTGGCGATCGCGTACCGGAAGACACAGCGTGGGTTTGACCCCACAAGATGGATAGATGACCTGATTGGACGTAGCTGAGTGTGAGCAACATAGTTCCAGTCGATGAGATATCGCATGGGAGAGGAGTATATCCAGCAGAGGACTTAATTTGGTTGTAATGAGGAGATGGTGATGATATTCAAAAGATCAGACTGGCTACACCACTCTGGCTCACTCTGGCTGGCTGCTATCTACAGTTTCAACCACGACTTAAATTATTCCAGTTTTATAAAGCGAAGCATTAAGTAAACTACATTTTCCTGTAGAACGGTTTACGTTTTTCATCTCGCAGTAAAGGAAAACCCACAGAAGCTACTCAAACCATTTTTTTTTGCTTCTCAAAGTTTCAATTCCATTACTTACTCTTACGATAAGGAGACAAATAATACATTATTCAATCCATTTCTTCCGCAAAAGTTTATTCTGGCTTTCCATTTTATGTTTTTTTTTCGGTTTAATCTCGTGGAGTATTCTCTAAAGTCTCAGTTGTCTATAGTTCACTGGCTCCACATGATAAAACCGTTTTATTTACGATGCCACCAGATGGCGCAAGCTATTTCGTTTGTCTGGTGCCCTAGTAACTGGAGTGTGTATATTGTCTTATGTATTTTCATTTTGGTAGCGGGTAAATTGTGGCAATTATTATTTTGCGGATCATAAATATATTTTTTACCGCAAAATGTGGTTGTGCGTAGTGTTTTCATTAGAAAACCAGCGTCAGGCAGCAACAGACTGTGACTTATCGTTGAAATAGCGGCCAACATAGTGTAGCATATACACTTTATTTTTAACTGTCTTCCAAAAAGAGGTTCGCAATTTGTTTTTTTTAGCATACCATTTCAATGTGTAAGCATCTACAGTTGCTAAATAAGTGTTTTTATTTATTTCTTTGCATTACCTATTTATTGATTTTAAACCAAACTCTAGACTTTGAAAATGGTTGTGCCATATGCAGGCGACGAGCCACTGTTTTTCCTTGCCTATCTTGATGTCACTATGTTTATTTTTATTTATCATGCACGCTTCTCGTCGCTAATTAGGACTAGACTATTACTTTTTTTAATCACAAGCTTTTATTTAACTTGCAATGTATGTAAGTGTGTTCGGGTAAAATTTTGTAACTATTATCCTCCACCGATTATAATGAAATTTTGGATACATGTTTAGTTTGGATGACATTGCATTGTTAGCTAAATGACGTCATTCTTAATGCAATATGGCAGATGTCGCAAGATGGCGGACTAGTTATTTTATATGGGTATCAAATGAAAGGGGTTGCTGAGAAGAATACGAAAAAATGTTTATACAAAAAAAAAAACTTATTTATATATGCTTTATTATAGGTACACCAAGTAAAAACATAGAAAAGGAAATTTAAAAACTAAAATACAAACAACAGGCAGGCTATATATTTTTTAAATAAATAATTTTATTATCTTATAACCCCGACACCAAGAAAAATAACAGATCAAAGTGACCGTAACTCTAATAACTACATCCGATCCGTGTCCGTGATTTGAGTTCTGGGTTCAAAATGTTCTGAATTATGACGGATGGAGTGCGTAAGCTTGCCTACAAAAAGGTCTACGGCTACTTTGGAACCAAAATTTCACGGAAACGTTACGGATCAGATGTAGTGCGTAACCGCGCTAAAAATACTCGTCATTTGTTTTTGTTTCAATATCTTCATATGCATAAAAAATTAAGAATACTAATCTATACTATTATTACAAGGAGGAAAGATGTTTTTGTTTGTTTGTCTGTTTGTACCGAATAGGCTCCAAAACTACTGGACCGATTTAAAAATATCTTTCACCCTTAGAAAGATACGTTATATCCCAAAAAACGGGTCCACGGGAGCGAAGCCGCGGGGAACAGCTAGTTTTATATACAAAAAAAAAACTAATTACTATTTTTTTGCAAATAAATAACTCAATTTCTCTCATTCAATTTTATTTTAACATATATTTGCTTATATCATAAATAGTCGTTTGTCAATAGTTGAAACCAGACACCCCAAGTTTGTTCACTGGTAAGCAATCCTATTTGTATCTCACAGGTTTATGTAAATGTATAGGCTTGTATCTCTTGGGAAATCTGTAAAAAACCTTTACATTACCTTGCAGCATCGATGTTTTTTACACAAATGAAAGGCATTCTTTGATAAAAATGTCTATACCAATAAAACTATTGTGTCTTCGATTTATTTTCGCTTTGGTTGCATTTTGAAGTTGTTTTTCAATAGCAATTTTCTCTTGAGGTTTACTTTGTATCTGAAATAGAACACACTTTAGCTCTTTTTAATAGCAAATATCATCTCTAAATACGATGAATCCCAGAATCCTGCCACGGCAGCACTATCAGGTGACGCAGTCTTAAGGTTACACTAGTCGATAATTCTTCCATACAAACGTAGTCTAGGGATTACACCACTGTTTGACGATGTACGTTCAAAATAAAAATGATATCAATTTGTCTCATCATTATCTAGCCCTGTATGGAAACAAAAAAGTAAAAAAGATATATAGTAAAAACATTTGAAAGTTATGAGCGTCGAAAGTTACATATTTCAACACTAATTTTAACGCATCTTTGGACGGCAATAAATACCATAAGAAGAAGGAAAATTGCAAAACGACCTCCACTCCTTACAGGGATAGATTAGTAATTCAACAACGCAAATAATTTTATTCTGAAAATATACTGTTAGTAATTTTTTCATGATATCTAGACTCTCAAAGGTCTGTTTATAAAATTTCTCGCACTCGTTTTAGTCTTAAATCATCACCCATTTCGCTACAAACTTGCAAAAACGCAAATTCGTACGCGAACTAGCTTCTAACTGCTCATCACAGCATCTATCTCTTTAGCACGAGTTGTCGTATGAGGTAGCAAGCATTTTAACCCCGCGCACAAAATAGTTCGTGCCGTCGACTAGTGTACCCTTAAGGAACCTACTCATAATTATGCACAGGTGACAGGGCAGGCCGCGCAAGACGAAAGTTGGGCCATGGTCTGCTGGGAGACGCCGCACAAACACTGAAGGTTGGAGCCATACGAGAATCCTCTCCTGTGGTGGTTGTCTTTGGTACGGCCGACCTGAGTGCGATGGCAAACAGAGTTAGAATCAATATTATTTAGTGTTTAAATCTAAAGTCACTTTACCTAAGCAAAACAGATTTAAATCTAATATTACCTACAAAGAGATATTTTTTTACATATGTTTGCAGGAGGTAATCTCTAAAAGAACATCATATTACTGACCAATTTAGGATAGGCCAAGGGACGAAGCCGCAAGAAAAACCTAGTTACCTTATACTTTGACTAAATAGCGAATAGAAAAATAGCATTAAGGTTACACTATAGTCGATTTTTTTCCATACAAACGTAGTCTAGGGATTATTCCACTGTTTGACGATGTACGTTCAAAATAGTAAGTGATATCAATTTTTCAAATCATTATCTAGCCCTGTATGGAAGTGAAAAAGTAAAAAAAGAAAATATTTGAATGTTATGAGCGTCGAAAGTTCCACATTCCGACACTAATTTTAACGCATTTTTGGGCGCAAATAAATACCATAAGAAGACGGAAAATTGCAAAACAGCCTCCATACAGAGATAGATTAGTAGTTCAACAATGCATATAATTTTATTTTGAACAGATAGATTTAGTCGTTTTTGCATGATACCTAGACTGCCAAAGGTCTGTTTATAAAATTTCGCGCGCTCGGTTTCGTCCTAAATCATTATCCATTTCGCTACAAATTTGCAAAAGTGTGTATTCGTATGCGAACTAGCTTCCTACTGCTCATCACAGGATCTATCTCTTCCGCACGTGTTGTCGGTTGATATAAAATGCATTTTAACCCCGCGCACAAAACTGTTCGTGCTGTCGACTAGTGCACCCTTTACATAAAAAGTTCAAGTTTAAGGGATTGTTTGTCATTTTTTTTTAAACATTACAAAGAACATTAAGCTTGTTTGTATTCCATTTCCCCATAAACAATATAACACAACCTATCATATTGCTATAGGTTCAAATTATTACAAGTTACATCATACAAGGGAATTAACCCTTACGGGATCAGTAACAAATAACTCTGTTTGTATAGGATCGTCCGCTAGGGACAATCAAACCAGAGTTCTGTATGTAATCGTAACTTTATACTAAAACAGTTAAATCGTTTGTTATAATGTTAGTATAAATAATAATCTTATTCATTGATATTATCCAATCTAATGTTATAAAGATATGAAATTGTTCGTTTCTATGGAGTAATAGTCTTTAGAATTATGATCCAATACAATAATTATTTCACCGAGCCGTAGGCTTATTTTTATAACTTTACTAGCTGTCCCACGTGGCTTCGCTCTCGTCAACTGGTTACCCACCTACCCATCTACCCTACCTTCCCTACCTTACCTACTCTAAATACATGATTGTTGCGTAACTTAAACCGTTTACGCAGCGCACGCTACGGAAGCCCTCAAAAAGGAATATTTCGTCCGTTTTAGCAACATTTTTAATTTATGCTCCGCTACTATTAGTCGTAGCGTGAAGTTATATACACTATAACCTGCCTCGATAAATGGATTATCCAAAACAAAAAGAATTTTTCAATTCCAACCAGTAGTTACTGAGATTAGCGCGTTCAAACAAACAAACAAACTCTTCAGCTTTATAATATTAGTATAGATTAATAATTAACTAGCGGAAGCCTCGCGGTTTCACCCGCGTAGTTTCCCTTCCCGTGGAAATACAGGGATAATAAGTAGCCTATGTCACCCAGGGATAGTGTGGCTTCCCAACGGTGAAAGAATTTTTGAAATCGGTTCAATAGTTTTTAGTTTATTCCTTACACACAAAAATACAAATCTATCCTCTTTATAATATTAAGTGTAGATATAGATAACTGACCGAGATCAATAAAAATGTGGTTCTATTGATCTCGGTCCAGTAGGCTTATTACGTAAGAAACAGCAAAAAGCAATCATTGCGCGATCAAACTCTTTGAGTCATAAAAGTCTGCATTACCTACAGTGTAGGTATGGTAGATCATACATAATTGTTAGCTTATCGCTCGCTGTTTCAAATGCACTTTTTTTTTATTCGCCGAAAACTATAAATTTTCTGTACTAAAGAGCAATTATTGCGCAGAAATCGCTATCGTTTTGCTCTTGCAAGATAATAAGCCTGCGGTATCAATAAACATACAGTAGGTATGTCACAACACAGGGATGGAAAATGATATAATTATTTTGAACTTTTACATAGGTGTTTCAATATTATTATAACTCATCAATATTAATTTGAAGAAGAAAAACTGTAAGTTTTCTTGTTCAAACGCACGCTTCCACGTGTTTAAATTATATTGACTTTTCCTAACATTTTAAATTTTTTGTTCCAGCCCATTGTTGGCGGTTTTCTTTAGATATTTATTTACTTAAAATTTGGATTTTACTTATATATCCAAAATAATATCCTTTTATTGGACTGCACTACGGGAATCCTTCATCAATCATCGCTTCTATGGTTATGTTAAACTTATTCTTAAAGCCAGCAATCTGGTAGGAATTTTCCTTTCTTTTATTATTAAAACTTCAATTAGTGCAAGAGGCAGTAATATCACCCTTTAGTTATAATATAGCCATTAATTTAGTCATGTTAATAAGTATAAGAATTGTTGTATTTTTAACTATACTGGTTAGTGGATGTGAAGCTACGGGCAATTAAATGGAGAAAAGATAAACATCTTGTTTTAATTTTCTTTATTTAGCTCCCCACCGGCAGATTAAAAGTCTGACTCTTCCGATTAGTTCTTTCCGGCAACCTTTACTGTGTGAACCTCCCTGGCGCCCGAATTTATTATCTAATTATTTAATTTCATTTTGGGAGAACACATATTTTTGTATGTTAATTCAACTATAACATACTATTAAATTATTACATTACATTTGGCAGTTACAGTTTACAGTTTTTCTTCTTCAAATTGATATTTCGATCACAATCTGTCAGTGTATATGGTAGATTGACTCATCAATCTGAGTTGAGTGTTCATAATCCTACCCATTGAGCGTCTAATTAGTAGGCACAAAAGAACAACAATAGCTTAGGCACACATAGTGTGCGCGCGACGTTTGGGGAGGCGATATCTTTACAGATTCGTCAGCCGTCATCCTGTGCAACTAAATTTAAATTCTTTAATATTAATATACTGATTCCCTATGTACAGGCTTGCCTAAGCTGGGAAATCAGCGAGTCTTAATCCCTCTATGCTACTTCGATGATTGAAAGTGTGTTGCAAGTATGACGGTGGAGTAGGTGTCCAGTGCCTGTAACACAGGTAAGTTCCTGGCGCAGGGCTGGGTCTTGCTCTGCTCTCTGCTGCAGCGCGCCTCATTCACGTGCTTTATTTATGTGGTAGTATTAAGGATAATTATGTACTCAAATATTTGTTGACGAATAAATAAAAATAAAAAAATGTGTTTACATGAGGAGTCTATTTTTATTGAATGTAAGTTCAGGTTTAATTTACCTATCTATTGATTTAGATAGCTTTGGTTTTGAAAACTAACAAAACAGTACAAAATATACCGTTATTAAAGTTCAAAACTAATCAAACAAACCCAAAAAGTGTTTATAGTTTATATAATAATATTTCAATTCTATAATTACTTATTCTAAATGGAGAAGCAATAAAAATCTCCACATTTTCCACGATTTATTAAAGATTCGGCTATACGTTCAATCTTGCATGCGCAAAAATTCGCGCAAAAACTGCATGATGTGCACAAAATAGCGACTTGTATGCTTGTTTGCTTGATGGTGCAAACGTTTGCGCAATTATATTGTACGTGTTTAATTGTACAAATCAATTTTGTACAAACTAGCGTTTTGTGCAAGCCATTTGTGCGGTATAGTGTGCACATGTTTGCTTGTACAAAGAAGAATTTGTGTAAATAAGATCGAGCGTGTAGCTATACCCTTCAAGAATCTTATAATTATATTGTACATGCTTAATTGTACCAATTAATGTTGTACAAACTAGCGTTTTGTGCAAGCCATTTGTGCGGTATTCTATTTGCACATGTTTGCTTGTACAAACAAGAATTTGTGTAAATAAGATTGAGCGTGTAGCACTTCACCGTGTGCACCCTTCAAGAACCATAAAAATATTTTTTGTTATTTAAAACTTAGTCAAACCCACTCAGTTTAGAACTTCCATTAACCTGGCAAACCAAAAGATATTTAAGTATAAAAAAATGTGAAACATTAACAAGATCCTTCCAAATTCGAAGAAATAGTAAAAGATTTCCAAAGAACTTGATTTCCTTATAACTAACTTCTGATAGCGGCTTCGCCTAAGTAAAATTCGGAAATTATCTCAAAGGACTGGCATACTTGCGAGATGAAAAGTATCCTATGCTATTCTCCAAGGTCAAATCTATCTTTACACCAAAATTCATCAAAATTGGCTCAGCGGTTTACCTAGGTGAGAAATCGTAACCAACAGACATTCAAACTGAATTGCTATGCTTTTATAATGTAAGTATGAATATTCTCTCTGGAATAATTTTAGAAGCTTGACATTAACAAAGCCACATATTTTAACAAGAAAGAAAATATTAAGAAACATTTTCACCAATGAGAAAATTAATTTCCTCAGCCTTCAGCCTCTTGGTCGCTTTTATTCCGCCCGCACTTCACCTCCCCGAGACCGACCTTAGGTATAGTCAAGAGCATTAATAAGTGACAATTATGCAAAATTCAAAGAGTTTGCTTTCTAGAGCGTTAATATAAATTTTACAGTGTGACGAACCCGGTATCTTCGAATCGAAATTATACGAAATTATGATCGTTATTTCACGAGATAATTGCTTTTGAATTTTGCGTGAGGGTAAGGTGTTTATGCTTACGACTGTACTGCCTACCAAATTTGAAGACCATTGCTCTATCTAATTAAAATGTAGCAGTGAAAAGTTCCTTTGTCTACACATTGCCTTTTAGCTTTTGTACTTGGTGTAATTTTCAAAGTAATTCAACGAAAAGCGATGTTTGAGAGTGTAAAGGTGCTAAGAATGATATTAAAGACTTTATCTACTCTCACAACGTATTGTTCCGAATATGAATTAAAAAAAACATTGTATAAACACGTACTTTATATTCGTGGAAAGGTAAAATTAAAAAAAACCATTACAGTGCAACGTTTTCCTTCGATCATAAAATAATTTTTATAGCACACTTTTACTTTTTGTTTTATTTTCTTAATGTAGGAAAGTAGTGTCATTGTCTATTGGAGGCGCGCGCTGCGCTGTGATGCGCAATGAGAATCTAAATTGCCTGCCATACCACATATTTTTACCGTATCCACTTTTATTTTATTGCAACTGTATGAGCGAAGATAAAATAGTATTAGCAACGGCATATAAAAGATAAACCCACGCTCGTGTTTTAATAACCCCTTATGACCATTGCATAAACTACTATTACAATAATTGTATGAAGACTCCTTGCTCTTTGCAATAATATAAGCATGAAAACGTTACTCATTCATAATTATAATTTAGAAACTAAGAAAAGTACAAATAAATACTTAACTCACTTTCTTTTTCCATGGAAGTAGGCAGAAACTACAGAATGCTTCCTGCTACGATAGAAAGAAAGAAAAGAAAAGAAAAAGTGTTTATTTGTCACAAAACGACATACAATAAAAGAACATGCTTATGCTAAACCCTTAACAATAGTATTAGTAGTCACATCACATCACACATCATCATCAGCCTACGAGTATTAATGTTCCCACTGCTGAGACACAGGCCTCCTCTCTGTGAGAGGGAATGGGCCGTAATCCACCACGCGGGCCCAGTGCGGGTTGTTGGATGTCACATGTCTTCGAATTTTTGCTTCTAGGAAACCGCCATGGTTCCCTCACGATGTTTTCCTTCAACGTTTTGAGAGCAGTGGTGATGAAATAATTTACACAAAGTAAATCGCCTGCCTGGGCTCGAACCCACGACCTACAACGTGTAAGTCGCGGCCTATACCACAGTGCACTGGGCCACCATGCACTGCTCCCTGCTGCTGTATTAGTAGTACTTAAATTAAGTTAGTAAAGACGAAGATAAATCAAACAATAATAACTTATACTACCTACATTTTATTTATAACAGAAAAGAAATAGGGTGAAAATATGTCAGGCAGATGCATGTCGAATAGGCGACGATCGTTTCTTACTCCTTTTTACTAGCTTTTTATATTAACTTGCAATGTATGTATGATAGTGTGTTCGGGTCAAATCTTGCGATAGAATTTTAGAGCAGTTATTCTCAACCGGTTCAGATAAATTTTTGTATACACGTTTGGATTGGTTGACAATGCACAGTAAACTAAAAAAGTTTGTTTAAACAAAACGAAAACTAACTTTCTTTTCTGAAATCGATGTCTTTGTTACCTATTTTTTTTCGTTTTCGATACCGACTTCGGTAAAGAAAGTTATTTGTCGTTTTGTGGAGTTTTGCTTTGGATGTCGGTAATTTTTTTTTTTTTATAAAGTTTTTTATTTTTTCTTTTCAGTTTTAGTAGGTAGGTACCTCAAATTGCAATGAATATCATTTATTGACAAAGAAAATCTCACGACGATTACAAAAAGCCCAAACACGAATAGAATACATTTTTTTATTTCGGAGTTCCAGGCCTTCCTACCTTCCCGTCCCGTACCTTCTGGCTTCATCATCAGAGCAGTTCGATGGTACCATTTTCATAAGTACCAATTATTTATAAATATTTGTTTCATCATAGTCGGTTAACTATCCGAGATGTATTATACGAGTACCCGTGATATACTATCACTAAGGATTTCCAGTAACCCTCTGTAGTCTTCTTCATCAGTTCCACTTCACTAAATGATACTTTGAGAGTGCAAATACTTGCATTGTTGATAAAAATACCAAACTCGCTATACGTATGCCTATAATGTTTGAGGAGTTCCCTCAATTTCTTCAAGATCCCATCGTCAGATCCTGACCTGATCACTATGGGACCACTTGGAAAGGATACTTTTTCAAACAAAAGAAGAATTTACCAAATTGGTTTAGGCGTCTTTGAGTAATCGGGGAACATACAAAAATAGAAGATTCCGACGAATTGAGAACCAAAAGTGAAGTTAAAAAAAAAAAAATTGGACAAAATATTACAGGGTTTATAACTTGTGTTTCCGGCAACAAGTAATCGATTTTCCAAGCAATTTCTCGCATGCAATTAAGCTGAAATACATAATTAAATATGTTACTATGGAACTGGACTCACGATGAAGCCGGAACGTGGCCCTAGTAACTCCTCAACCAGACGAGATATCAACATCATGTTTTTGCTCATTGGATTTGTATTGTCAAGCGATATTACATTTCGTACTTTTAAGCTCATTAGAAGCTTGTTTTAAAAGGATTTTCCTTTAAATTATTCTTCAATTACGTTCATAAATCTAGTCACACACGCACGCCGGTTATTAGTATCTGGCCGTTCTGAAGAACATCACCAATAGATCCGTGTATGTCCTTCTATGGCGGTATTGGTGTTTCCACTCACGTCTGCCTTGAAGAAAAGTAATTTATAATGATAATGAGTCTCGTTAGCAATTTAGTTCATAAATCAATTACTTATTAGCCTACTTAACAGGCTAGATTGTAATTAAAATGAGGTGGAGGGAGAGTGGGAGTCGGGCCTCTGGCTACAAGTACTACCGTCACCCAACCTAGGTACTATGTTAAGTGACAACACCTTCCAGATCGTTACATATTGGTGCTTCTTGCGGAGTTCCACATTGTTATCAGTGTGGTGAAGCAAGCGACCGCCTCGGTCACCATGACCTATACTGCAGTAGTAGCGCTGGTCGGGTAGTACGGCATGTCTGCATTAATGAAATACACGTCGGGCTCTTGTCACCGCCGCCCGGGGTACAAGCTATTTTTTTTATTTTTATTTAACCATTTATGCTCACACACATATACAGACAATAAGGAGGAACAGAAAAATATGTACATAGGTGGTGATTATTTCTAATGAAATCTCTTCCAGCATGCCTGCGAAAGGAAAGAGGAAAAAAGAGATGTAGACATCGTGTGTAGAAGGGAAAAATAAACACGTAAAACAATTCAGAGCTAAATAATATAAAATAATTATTAGATACAAATAAAATATACTGTCATATACATACATACAAATAAAATAAATATTATAGCAATAACTACGTACCTACTAAGATATGTGAAAAAGATAATAATACAGACCTATATGCAACTATGATGGAATGGAAAGGTAGTGTCTTTTCATCTCTCTTTTAAAAACTGAAAGAGTTTGGCAATCTCTTATGTCATGCGGAAGAGAGTTCCACAAACGCACGGCGTTCACAGTGAAGGAGTAGGAATAGAAGTCGGTAGTGTGGGAAGGGATATTAAGGAGATTTTTAAGATGCTTCCTGCAAAGTGCATCGGAAGGACGGGAGTAGGAAAAGCGTTCACGGAGGTAGGAAGGCATCTTAGGGTTATGAAGGATGTTAAATAATAGACACAATAACTATTTCAGAACCGAATGGCTTGGCACGCTACGATGGGAAGAGACCAGACAGGATGACCATAATACTGCGCCGACTCATACCCACCTTGGGTATGAGTCGGCGCAGTATGTCGAAAGCTAGTAGTAGTAGATGAGATTGTGATCTTAACGATGTTATAGCAGACTAAATTTAGTTAGGTTAGTTAGTACTTATTTGAATTTTATAAACATACTATTTGTAAAATTATTTATCACCTGCGCTACCGAAATTTACAGTACAGATGAACTAGGTACCTACCTAATGGAACCTGGAATAGAAGAACACAATAATTTCGACCCTTATGTAAAAGTAAAACCAAGTCGGTTAATGTGTTTGTTTGTAATCTAATTATTAAGATACCTACATAATAAATTATCCGACTTGGTTTTACATTCGATCTCACAACTTTTTGCGGTAGAACAACTGCGCCGCGAGACTTGTGTTTTTATTACATGTTATACTTTTGATGGGATCAGTTTGACTGCTAAGTATAGGTTGGGAAAAAAGTTTCTTCGCATTTTTTAAGAAAATTCAAAACATTTTTTAATATAGTTTATTCACATTTAACTAAAGTATGTAGGTACCATTTTGTTCGATAACTTCTTGCCATCTTGTAGGTAGGGACATGATCCCATTGCTATAGAAATTTTGGGACTTCTGATCAATATACCGCGACAAGTGGTTTTGGCAGTCCTCTCGGGATGTTAACCTGATACTGCCTATAGAATTCTGAAGAGACCGAAACAGGTGGAAATCTGAAGGTGCAAGGTCAGGACTATAATAAAGCGGATGCATTAACACCTCCCAGCCAAACTTTCTTAATTTTTGCTGAGTGGCTAAAATGTGTGAGGTATAGCGTTATCATGATGAAAAACCACACCCCTTCTGTTGATTAATTCCGGCCGCTTTCTCTCAACTTCTTACTTTAATCTCATGAGTTGTTCGCAGTAGAGTTCAGAATCGATGGTCCTGCCTAGTGGTAACAGCTCATAATGAATAATGCCCTTCTAATTCCACCACACACACAGCATCACCTTGTTGCGAGTTAACCCGGGTTTCGCCACAGTCTGTGAAGCCTGACCGGCCTTTGACCACGACCTTTTTCGCACGTTCTTGTCGTACGTGATCCACTTTTCATCACCAGTTATCAGCTTCTTCAAAAATAAAATGGTTCGGTTTCATTACGTCGTAATAAAGAATCACAAATGAGTACACGGTTCATTAGGTTTCTTTCAGTGAGCTCGTGAGGTACCCAAATATCGAGCTTTTTTGTGTACCCAGTTTTTTTCAGTCTTCAGCTACGTCGTAACTACTGATATGCCGATCTTGCTCCACTTTTTCAAAAATGGCATCCATTTTATCCGTAATAGGGCGACCAGAGCGACGTGCATTTTTGACATCAAAATTGCCGGATTGAAAACGCTTAAACAAAAATTTTTCTACTCTCACAGACACTGCACTAGGTCCATAAACATCCCAAATTTTTTTCGCGGCTCGCGTTGCATTTTTACCTTTTTTGTAGTAAAATTTTAAAATGTATCGAATTTCTTCATTGGATTCACTCATCTCGACGGTACGAAAAACAAATGAAAATCACACATTTTCCTAATTTGAATTTGGAATTATGTTCTTTAAAATTTAAACTTTCAATGATACCAAAACCAGCCAGATACAAATAGTATAGCCAAAGAGACTTTATTACAAGTTCATACATACTATAATGCGAAAAGACTTTCCCCAACCTATTATATTAATAGTTAAACTGCATGGACTTAGTGAATTACGTTTGTGTCTATAAGGCAAACTGTCTACATCAAGGAAAGATACGAGCGAGCGAAGCTATGTTATGAAATGTCGAAGATATTCTCCTTTTGTGCCATGGGGACTTGGTGTACAACAAACTTCTAAATTACCTGACACATTTTGTGCTTTTTCTTGAATGCTAATGCTAACGCTGTCGATGTGGCCGAATTCTGAGGCTCCAGACAAGGGGCATTTGATGTCAGCGTCCGCGTTCGTCGAAATGCCAAATTGAAAGGATCTATATAGAAATTTTGAATAGCTTTTTATGCTCTAGAGCAGCAGCAGAGAAATAATCGTAATTATAACTGTTTGATTTTGCTCTAAAATACCTTTTAATGTTGCTATCAATAATCAATGTCAATACCATATACCTTCAACGTTTGCGCCGGTGCTATAAAAAATTGTTACAAGCTATAGATATTCTCAGAATGACTGCTCTCTTATTTTTCAACCAAATTATAATATATTTAATGCCTGGCACATTATAATGTACACATTACTAGATATAAAATGCCTTACCTCTAGTGCAGAATTCAACTACTACTACTTGAGCAATATGCACCTTTTTAATTTAGTTTATAAAAGATAAGTACTATTAAAAAACTGGCTGTGGTTTCCGGTGTTTACTTACGTCAGTCACTTTGCAAAACGTTCCCCTGTTTTATTTAAAAAGTGTACGGATTTATTAAATTCTACTTAAAAGTGTCGTTCTGAAGGTTATTTTGTGTGAATGGGCATTGAATCACAACAGTAAAACATCAAGAACACGCCAATAAAGTTTGTACATGAAGGCAAAAAAAAAACATCTCGCCGAAGCCGAAGTTGAGGTTATCTGTCAAAACAGCATACCAGAAAGAATCAGTATAGAATTTATTACATTACCAAACTAATAAAAATTATAAAGTTTGCGTTCGGAAACATAAAAAAAAAATATTTACTGAGCTGCGTTTTGTTACTGCAAGATGTCTGCACAATTGTCACCTGAGATGTCACTGCTTTGGTCTAAAATGACAGACCAACTTAATGTTCAAACGAACACAATAACAGAAAATATTACCACAGCTATACTACAGAAGGTTGACGAAAAAATTAAACCTATTATAGAAGAAAATGGGAAACTGAAAAACGAAATTGAGAAACTAAATAGAAAAATTGAAATCCTTGAGATGAATGGAAGGAGGAACAACGTAATAATCCATGGGGTCCCAGAATTGAAGGACGAAAAGCAGGAGGATTTAATAACTTTGGTAACATCGACACTAACGGATATAGAGGTGCAGCTTAACCAAGGAGAAATCGATAGAGTCCAGAGACTGGGCAAAAAAGGAAATAAAGACGGTAAGATAAGACCAATTCTTCTTGCTACCACGACCCTTGGCAAAAAGATCCAGATTCTGAAAAATAAAAAGAAAATGAAACTAAATACCTATATTATACCTTGCCAAGGCCTTCGACACAATTTCTTGTGATACACTTTTGCAGAAGCTTGAATCGCTTGGGATAAGAGGAACGCAACTTCTACTGCTTTCTGATTATCTCAGCGATAGGCAGCAGCGTGTCAAAATTGGTCCGTATACAAGTTCTGATCTTACTAATAGTGGTTTTGGAATTCCACAAGGTAGTATTTTAGGTCCCACATTATTTTTAGTCTACATAAATGACCTATGTAGCCTGCCACTGCAGAATGGTGTCATAATTTCTTATGCTGATGACACCGCTCTGTTGTTCGCAGCTAAGTCAAGAGCTGAGGTTTATGAACATGCTCAGAATGGCGTTAACATAGTGTCTAATTGGCTCAAGGCTAATCTTCTAACACTGAATTCAGATAAAACCAAATACATTTTATTTACAATGAGAAATACTAACATACCGCTTACTAACCTAAACATTTACGCGCATACCTGTAACACGTACGCTGACACTGCATGTTCTTGCCCTACTTTAGCTAAAGCTGATAATTTTAAATATCTAGGTGTCACTATTGACTCCAATTTAAATTTCCGTAAACATATCGAGTTACTATGTACTAGAGTGCGCAAATTAATATATGTTTTTAAGAATTTACGTAATATAGCTGACTTTAAATTAATTAAACAGATTTATTTAGCGTTGTGTCAATGCATTCTTACCTATTGTATAACTTCTTGGGGTGGCGCGGCTAATTCAATTTTACTTCCCCTAGAACGTGCTCAAAGAGCAATTCTAAAGGTTGCTACCTTTCGCCCATTTCGATTTCCGACACAGCTGCTCTACAAAGCATGTGATGTTCTTACAGTACGGCAATTATTTATCTTCCACACAATACTGCAACAGCACATTGCACTACCCTATGATCCAGTTCCATCCGACAAGAGACGGAAGGATCTGGTATGCTCAATGCCACAAACCAGACATGCGTTTATAAATCGGTTTTATGTGTTTTTAGGACCTTTTCTGTATAATAGACTCAACAGGTTACTCAATGTTTATAGCTTAACATATAAAAAATGCTGTTTTACCTTAAAAGATTATTTAGGGACACTCAATTGCAGTGACACAGAAAAACTTCTAGAAATTGTTGTTTGATTAGGGTATACCCTCATATCTACTTGTACATACTTTAATTACTTAATTTTGTTTTTATTTATGTATCTTTTTTGTTTTTTGTACCAAATTATATATTTTCATGTTTGTTAATAGACTAATTTTATTTAATATTTTAAGTTTAACTGACTCAATTATTAGTTTTTGTAAAGTGATGGCCTGAAACACAGGTTTGAAAGAACCTAAATCGGGCCGGTCCCTACCAAAAATAGAAATTCTTGTCTAAAATCTTGGAGTTGTAATAAAATATTTTAGTTATAATTTACATATAAGCACTATTTATACCATTGTTTTAGAAATAATACTACTGCACCTAATGTACATTCTTGTCAACGTACTTACTTTTAATAAATTATTCTTATTCTTATTCTTATTACACATGATTTACCCAAGGAAACCTATTTAAAGAATAAAGAAATCAGAAACAAGGGGAGAAACGAAAATGAAAACGAAAAAAGGAAAAGATCTGAAACTCCAAGTCCCAAGAACGAGAATGGTACCACTAAAAACGACCCAAAAATGAAGAAGCTGGATGCATTTCAGTACTTACGAGGGCGATCAATCTCGTTCTCGGACAACACATCCAACAGAAATTAGAGATCAAGCACCACTAACCGGACAATCACAGCAACATAAGAAACAGTTAGCAACAAAATGTCTCCCAGCACGGCTGGTCCCCGCGGGAGAACTAGACCACCACCCTCTAACTAAAAGATGTGAAGTATTTAACATTGCAACACTAAACACGAGAACTCTTAGGACGCCTGAAAGCTTGATGGAATTAAACAAAGCTCTAGAAGATATAAAATTCGACATACTGGGTTTATGTGAAATGAGAAGACTAGGCGAAAAAATTGAAGAATATACAGATTATATCCTATATCAAAAAGGTGAAACAGCCGGCCAGAGAGGAGTAGGGTTTTTGATAAAAATGTACCTAAAACAACATATACAAGAATTTATTGGAATTTCTGACAGGTTAGCAGTAGTTAACATTAAACTGCCAGGCTATAAAAAACTTTGGTCAATTATACAAGTATATGCCCCAACTGAGCAAGCTGAACTGTCAGTGTTAGAGTCGTTCTATGAAGAGATGTCATTAGCAATAAAAAACAACTCAGATAAATTCATTATCCTAATGGGGGATTTTAATGCACAAGTGGGGTATAGAAAAAATAACGAAGAATATGTCCTTGGAAAATTCGGTCATGGTAAGAGAAGTTGCAATGGCCAGAAACTTGTTGAATTTCTTATGGAACATAATTTAATACTACTGAATTCAATTTTCAAGAAAAATAACAAAAACAAATGGACTTGGATTTCCCCCGATGGATCATACAAAAACGAAATCGACTATATAATAAGCAATAACCCCAGAGCGTTTACAAACACTGCCGTTATAAGCAAGCTAAACTTTAACACAAACCACCGCATGATACGCTGCTCCTTAAGAAAGTGCCCCATAAAAACCTCTAGAAAATATATAAATACCAACCGATTTGAAGTCCAACCAAGAGATCTACAAAACACTAAGTACACAGAAGAAACAAAAAAAAATATTACAACGAAGGATTTAACAGTGACACAGAAATATGACATACTAGAGAAAAAAATACAAAACCATCTGATTTCAAACAGGAAAGAAAGTAGTAAAAAATATCAACTTAGTGACCAAACTTTACGACTTATAAGCGAAAGGAAAGAACTGATAAAGGACCAAATAAAAAAAGGAAACTTGAAATTAATAACAGAGACAAGTAAAAAAATAAAAGTTAGCATCAGAAGGGACCGTAAAATCAAAAGACTACAAACCCTAGAATACCATATACAAAAAACAGGTGGTGTCAAAAAAGCACTAAAGGAACTGCGGGAGGCTGGAAAAGAATGGATACCAAAACTTAAAAGGAGGTCAAAGATCACTACACAGAGGCAGAGCATCAGTGAATTAGCAACAGACTTCTACCGTCAACTATACGCAAAACATACTCCAAATATAGCAAGAAAAAGACATACCGAATCAATATTTGAAGCCACTCTAGAAACCGTACCTTCAATTTTACCTGAAGAGGTAGAGAAAGCAATTAGGAGTCAAAAGGTGGGAAAATCTCCTGGACCAGACAGAATCACAAATGAGCTGCTGCAGGGATCAATGGACGAAATGATACCCATTCTAACTCAAATATTTAACGAGATTCTGAGGAGCGGTGATATTCCTGAAAGATGGGCTAAATCTCACATCATCTTAATACACAAAAAAGGCGATAAAGAGGATATTGAAAATTATAGACCAATTTGCTTAATCTCAAATGTGTACAAGATATTTGCAAAGATCATACTGGATAGAATGAGCCCAATGTTGGATGAACAACAGCCGGTTGAACAGGCAGGTTTCAGAAAAGGTTATTCGACTATTGACCATATCCATACAGTCAAACAGGTCATTGAAAAATATAAAGAATATAATAAAAAGATATATATTGCCTTCATTGACTACGCTAAGGCTTTCGATAGTTTAAGTCACGAGTACATATGGGAAACTCTAAAGCAACAAGGAATTCCAGCAGCATACATAAAAATCATTCAAACCATTTATGCCAACAGCAAGGCTAGAATTCAATTGGAATCTCTGGGAAACGAATTCCACATAGAAAGAGGTGTGAGGCAAGGTGACCCACTATCTCCAAAATTGTTTTCAGCCGTTCTGGAAAACATCTTTCGCCACTTGAACTGGGAAAATTTTGGTCTGAACATAAATGGTTTGAAAATGAACCACCTCAGATTTGCCGACGACTTAGTGTTATTCGAAGAAAGCCCAGAAAACTTGCAAATGATGATAAAAAGTCTGAGCGAAGAAAGCGAGAAAATTGGGCTAAAAATGAATTACAGCAAGACAAAACTAATGACTAACTCGTCAAGAGTAGACATAAAAATAAAGGAGGAAGATTTGGCTTATGTAGAGGACTACATATACCTTGGTCAAGTCATCTCTACCAAAGACCAAATTAGCCAGGAAATAAATATGAGGATTGCAATTGGTTGGAGAAAATACTGGTCCCTCAAGGAGATAATGAAGTCTAAAGACCTAGGCATGACTTTGAAAAGAAAGACGTTCAACTCATGTATACTCCCATGTTTAACATATGGGTGCGAGACATGGGCACTCACCAAATTGCTCAGAGAAAAGCTTTCCAAGTGTCAAAGAGCAATGGAGAGAAGTATGATAGGCTCAAAGAGACAGGATAGAATAAGAAACACAGATCTTCGGGCCAAAACAAAGCTGACCGACATTCTAACAAAAATAGACCAACAAAAGTGGAGGTGGACAGGCCACATGATGCGAGACACTAAAGGCAAGTGGAGTAAGGTAGTGACAGAGTGGTATCCAAGGGACGGCAAAAGAAATCGGGGAAGACAGCTTACCCGATGGGAGGATGAAATAAAGCTGACAGCAGGTCCAAACTGGAAGAGGGTACCCCAAGACAGACGACAATGGAAACTGTTAGAGGAGGCCTATGCCATGAGGCACACCGAAATTCGAGACATTTTGTGATCTTTGTTTTAACTATTACTGTAAATTTGCTTTGTCTAGTCTCGGAATAAAAGGCTTTATTATTATTATTATTCCATTTATTTATTATATTTACATATTTTTACATTTTTAAATATCATTCTATAAAAAATAAAATAAAAAAACATTTAAAAATACAAAAATAGTAGCCCACCGGTATCGGGAACAGGGTCCAAGCTACCGGTGGTCAGGGCTCCTGAGAGAGGAACCTCCTAACAATACGAGCCGTGTCCAGGAGTACCGCTTTCTGGATCAAGCCCTTGATCCAGAAAGAATATTATTATTATTATTATTATTTATTATTATTATTATTAAAAAACATAGATTTTATATCTGTACATTCTGGGCTACAAGCCCTTACAATTTTTTGCAATATACTTTGGAATTATCATAGAAGCTTGTTCTTTGAGATAGCAACACTCACATCTACGTCTTTGGTATTGCAAACGTTTATCAATAGGCGTCATAGGTGACCACTCAGTATCACTTTTATTGTTAACATCAACATTTACCCTGCTACGTTGTAAGATGATGCATTGTGCTATTGATGTATGCAAAGTGTATACCAACGTTCCTTTCTCACAACTGATAGATAGCTTAGTCTAAAGGGAAATTCACTACGTTACCAAGCAAAAGGTGACCACAAGGGATTACCAAGACGATCAAAGGTGCTTACCTCGCAGTACTCCGAAGTCAATAGGCCTCGAGACAATAGGCTAGCACGCTATTTGTCTCTTTGTGAGCTTATTTCAATGCACCTTTAGCTGTGCATCAGCATTTCCCAGCTGTCATTTGTGGCTGTTTGTTTGTTTGGAGTCTAATAAACAGTTTTGTCAAGTGGTATAGTGTTCACAATCAGTTTTTGATTTGCTCTAAATATAGGTACCTACAGTATAAGATTAATAACATATATAAATTAAATTAGCTACATTTTAACTTACGGCGAGCAAATCATTACATTAATTTTACAAATAAAAAACCGGCTAAGTGCGAGTCGGACTCGCGTACGAAGGGTTGTTTGTTTGTTTTTTTTTAAAAACGTTGCCCCACACTAGGAATTTCTTCCTGTATCATGGGTGCGTTTACAAACATATAAACTCACATACACAACACCGAGAGCCGGAACAACTATCTGTAGGTCATACAAATATTTGTTCAGTGCGGGAATCGAACCCGCGACACGCAGCGCAGCAGTCAATCGCTCAACCACTGCGCCAACCGTGCGCCCAATACGGTTCCGTACCAGTATCATAAAAAACGGCAAGAAAAGCACGTTTGTTGTATGGCAGCCCCACTTAAATATTTATTTTATTCTGTTTTTATAGCGGCAACAGAAATACATCATCTGTGAAAATTTCAGCTGTCTAGCTATCACAGTTCATTAGATACAGCCTGGTGACAGACGGACAGACAGACAGACGGATCGCGGAGTCTTAGTAATAGGGTCCTGTTTTTACCCTTTGGGTATGGAACCCTAAAAAAGGTCAACAATACAAAAATAATTAATAATGAAAAAAAAAACAGATAGTCAGGCACTTATATGAAACATTAAAAATTTATTTAATGTCAATTAGCTAATAAATTTACAATAACATTATGTAACTGGGTTGTAGATATAAGATAGACTGGCACTTCATGTAAAGTACTGTTGCAGCTGCATTTGGATAAACTTTTAGCCTACCTAGTTTTTTTCCTAAATTATAGGGATGGTCCAACAACATAGTTGAGAAAAGTAGATATTGAGTTAAGAGTGTTTTTGGATGACATGAACGTAGAAATGGGTTAGATGGTACTGTTGCAGCAGTATTCGGATCGTAAACCTGCCTAGCTTTTTGCCAACAATGTTGGGGTCCAACACAGTTGGGATAAGTCTAGTTACGAGTAGATGTTGAGTTTTTGGTGTTCTACAGGATGACATTAACGTAGGAATTGATTTATCTTAGCCATTGTCTTGATCATGTAGACGAATTGAAAGTTGTTATTTCAAAATGATAAACTTAAGGTTTATGTATTCTGCTTGAGCTTGTCCTTAAATAAACTGATAACTCTCCTGGCCTTGCTATATGTAATAACTAAACTCTTTGGTCACGAAACCACAATAAAATATTTTTCCAAAATACCATTTCACAGACACAATATTCCTCCTAACTTCAGTTCCACAGACACTCAGTTGTATCAATATCTTTCACTAAAATAAAAATCTAAAGTCTATATAGGTACCTTTTAGCAAACCTAACAGCCTTAACTAAACCTCAGCTCATCCAGTATTAATAGACAGTTACTTGTTTAAATTTAATTTGGCAAACGACGTTCTGAACCCGGTTAGTAGATTAGTAACCCGTTTCAGACCAATTTAGAGGTCTCAATGCCTATTCTAGACATAAGTTGATCGGTATTAGGTCTCTCTAGGTAATGGAATAATAAATTTTACGAAAGGTTTTGTGCTCTTAAAACTGCTGGTAAATACAAAGTGCTTTTGGGCGATTTGTTGATCCAAGGTTAATATAAACATAAATAGGATTAATCTGTAGCAGACACAGATTAACACAATTATTTTCATATTCATCATCGTCTTCCTGCCCTTGTCCCATGTTACTTGGTGTCGGTGCAACACGTTTTCTTCTTCCATACCGTCCAGTCCCCCGTCACGCCATTACTTACTCCCTTTTCTTTCTTATCACTCCTCATACCGTCCATCCATCTTTTCTTTAACCGTCCTCACCCTCTCTATCCATCCATTCCAATCCAATTATTGCCATATTGTGAGCTTAAAATGCATTAATGTTGGTACCATCATCTGCCTAGCCTTTTCCCAACTATATTGGGGTCGGCTTCCAGTCTTACCGGTTTCAGCAGAGTACCAGTGTTTTACATGGAGCGACTGCCTATCAGACCTCCACAACCCAGTAACTGGGTAACACGGTACCCCTGGGCAAGACTGGTGTCAGATCTCAAGCTTCTGACTTCCCGTAACGACTGTCAAAGATCTTCAAATGACAGCCGGGACCAACGGCTTAGCGTGCTTTCCGAGGCACGGAGGAAACTCGGTATGTTGAAATGGTCACCCATCCATGGACCGACCTCGTCAAGCGTTGCTTAACCTTGATGATCGACCCGTGCGGCTGTTATTGTTTAGCCACGAGCTCCTCTTAAAAATGTTGGTAAATACTATAAATATGCGTAACACATCACACATGGTAAACTTACTAATATTTAACACTAAAACTCAGTGATTTTCATTAAAGTAATTATTAAGTATCTGTTTAGGATCCAGTATTAAGCTAAGGGCAAGTTTTTGAATTGAGTATTTGTGTCAAACCCTTCTAAAATTTTTTAGGTTTTCAGGCTAGTAGTAGTTTGACAAATACTCTACTTTAAATTTTATAAGACATCACCAAGCTGACAGGCGGAAGATTAAAATATAACTTTTCCAAAATCATCTCAATTATTTAATCACATAAAACTTACCACTTTCTAGTTCCATAGCTATAAATAACTAGCACGAAAACCACGTTGTAATTAATGATGAATTTCAGCATTTTGAATAAAGTTCTGAACTAGTTAATTTGTGGTTTTCCGCCACACGCTATTACCAAGCTAAAGTTGATACGACACTCGATATAATGTGATAGTTTCGTTGGAAAATACCACTAATATCTAAATTCAACTGCGCTAAACCGTTGTTCCGTTTACAGTCAGTGGTCTGCAACATTATAAAGTTGAATAATGGATAGCAATACTCCTCTGGTTTCACTAATTGTTTTCCCGATCAGTAAATCTGCAAATAAACGTTAGCTGTAGCTATTGGTTGAATGAAGTAAAAGAGAAGAGCAGAATTCAAGATGTTTTTGTTTTAGTGTGTTAAATGGTTAGGAAAGCCTGTAGTTACAATGTTGTGTGCACATTTGACTAGTTATGTTTCAGTAATAGGAGGCGAGCCTCTTAATTTTAAACGGGCACAAATCCTGTCGTTCGTGGAGAGCAAGAACAATTCCACATGTAAAACCCAAAAACACTGTTAATCATGATCATCATCCTCATAATCCTATTAATGTTCCCACTGCTGGGACACTGGCGTCCTCTTCTCTGAGAGAGAGATTGGGTGGTAATCCACCATATCCCTCTCTCAGAGAAGAGGATGCCAGTTGATCGCCGGCGCAAGAAGGCTTCTTGTTGTACTAGTACACACAAACACAATTCAATTCGTTTACCCAAAATTGATTGGAGATTGACATGATTGGCTGGAGTTTTGAGATACTTTTATTTCCATAGTACATAAAAACACACCCTTCGATAAAATAAATAAATTGCACTATCTACGTGCTTCTTTAAAGGGTAGTCCATCTCTTATTGTTGATAACCTTGACTTCAGGTCAGAAAACTACGACGCTGCCTGGCAGTTACTCTGTGAGAGGTATGACAACAAAAGATTGCTTGTCAACTATCATGGGCAAGCACTCTTTAACGTTCAGTCTATAGAAAGAGAGTCAAGTAATTCGCTACGATACATAATTGACTCAACCAATAACAATCTGAGGGCTTAAGCAACCCTTGATCAACCAGTTCAAAACGCCTTTGTTGATGTTCTTATCATTTACATAATGACCAGTAAGCTCGACCACCTTACAAATCGTCAGTGGGAAGAACACATAAACACTTTTTCTGAACCTCCAACTTTATCTGTGTTTATTAAATGCATCAGTAGCAGGGCTGACTTATTAGAGACACTTGAGGAGTATAAGCCTATAGCAACAGCCAAGATTAAACCCAACACACCTGCGACCAATTCTAAGAGCAGTGCTGTGGTACCTGACCTGTGGTTCAAAACCTTTGTCATGTCCCATGTGTCGTCAGGATCATTTTATTTATGCATGCGAGCAGTTTAAAGGTCTCTCGATACAGGCTCGTATTAAAAAAGCTCAGGGTTCAAATCTGTGCATGAATTGTCTTCGTACAGGTCATGATGTTTTCAAATGCAAATCTGGTCATTGTAAATATTGTCGTCAAAAACACAACACCCTACTACACATCGATAGTGACAATGCTCTTCCTAGTGCACACAACACTGCATTATCAGCTAGTTAATCTTTTACATCTCCATTAATCTTACTTTCCACAGCGCTCGTAAGGGTGCCCGACGCTGACGGTAACCACCATACAGCACGACTCTTGCTGGACAGTGGAAGTACAACAAATTTCATATCGGAGGAATTTGTTCGTAAGCTACACGTTCCTACCTACATTACCAAGTCCAAGGTAACAGGTATTAATTCTCAAACTTCTAGTTGTACTCAGGGATGCTCAGTGTCATTAACTACTTGCCGACCCCACTTATTACATCCCGTCTTCCATCGACGTCCTTGTCGGTGCAGAAGTCTTTTGGGGTATCATAGGCACTAGCCGTATCGGATTAGGTACTCATAATCCCACTTTACTAGAGTCAAAATTAGGTTGGCTCATTTCGGGTGCATACGAGTATAATCAATCAGATTCCTCTTCACATGTTTGTATGCACACAAAAAAAATACAAGTAGATTTAGACCAAGATTTGGATTTATCTACTTCACCACATCAAATTAAGACATTCGTTCGTCATCGAGTGTCTAATATTCAGGCAACTGAAGGAGGAGAGGCTTGGCACTATGTTCCGTCAGCTGAAAACCCCGCAGACCTCACTTCGCGTGGACTTAGTACTGACAGGCTGATGTCGCCTCCATTGTGGTGGTCAGGACCACAATAAAATTACTTAGCAAACATATGTCTTCATTGCCTCAGTACCCTGAATCACATCGTAATCATTCTAGATTACCGGAAACAGTCGCTTCTTGTCATGTTTCTAATAACATTATTGAAAATCCTATTGCCGTATCTTATTGTAAACTCTCAAGCTGCAGCACATTCCAGCGTGTCATGCGATTCATTTATAAATGCAATAAAAATATCTGGAGTCTGGTTCACTAACTTTTACTAAGCCTCTAACTTCTAAAGAACAAGCTATTATCTTTGTCACCTTTCTTTGATACTCTTTCTAAATTTAATTCGTGTTGCAGGATCAAGCCCAACTCTATTCAGCCTATCATGGATAATCTTCCAGAGCAGCGTCTACATTTAAACACAGGAGTAGACTACGCCGGTCCTATCGTGACAACTTACCGGAAATGTAGAGGGTGTAGGCTCATCAAATGCTTCATTTGTGTGTTTTATGTGTTTGTGTGCCTAGCTATGAGAGCCATGCACCTCGAACTTGTGTCGGGCCTCACAAAGGAAGTTTTCTTAACCGCACTAAACCGCTTTATTGCTCGAAGGGGAAAACCCCGTAGCATCTTTTCCAACAACGGTACAACCTTTGTCGGTGCTTTCAATGCGCTCGCATTTTGGGTTTAACAAACCTGATCTTTGAAGAGATGGCTTTCTTAATTCAAGTTGAGGCTACTTTAAACTCAAGTCCCTTTACTCCACTGTCCTACGACCCTTCCGACCCCGCCCACTTCCTTATTGGTCGTTCTCTAATCATGCTGCCTCATCCACAGATCCAGGACGTCACCGTCAACAATGGTGCCGGTCGTCTGGCGAGATTAAGGAAGGAACATTAGTCGTCATAAGGACAACCACTTACCTCCTGTTATGTGGCTTCTAGGACGCATCATCCACATTCTCCCAGGGATGGCGTCGCGAGGTTCACCGACATCCACACAATAAAGGGTGTCATCCGGCGCGCCTTTAACACCATCTGTCCGCTGCCGGCTTCCGGGGGGAGCATGTTGAGACCCACTTCTCTCATCACCGTCGCGCGCCAGCGGCAGTGAACGAGGGACGCGGGGCAGCAGGGTACCAGCCGGCCGACGGCCGAGCGAGCGACACACCGCCACGACAGTCAGCTGCTCTTATCTCTATCTTATTGCCCTTTGTTTACTTTTTAACCGATCGTTGTAATATTTCTTCTTTTCTTCTTCAATACACTTCATCTCTTATTATACAGTCCACTCTCTTTTATTTCCTCTACCACGACCTATCGTCGCGATCAGTGGATGTCACATGTCTTCGAATGTTTGGTTCTAGGACATAGCGGTTTCCTCACAATGTTTTCCTTCACCGGTTTTAGAGCATGGGTGATAAAATAATTTACACAATGTAAAGCGTCTGTCTGGATTCGAACCCACGACCTACGTCGCGTAAGTTGGGGCCGTTATCTTTGGGCCACCACTGCAATGTACGTCCCCAAAATAGGGTCCAGGATTTCATGCTTAGAAGCAGCGCTGTTACCACGAGACCAACAAGGCTTCGAGATTTCACTACCAAAAAATGTGGAAAAAAGAAAATACCTAGTTTCACAAGTAGCAAATAGAGTTGCATTATTAAACTTTTGCATTATACTTTCTAGCAGGCGTTTTTGAACTCTCTTCTTAATAGGGCGGCCTCTTTCGAAGAGCAATGCTTCTCTTGCGATCATTTTGCTTAGCTATGTTTTTAAAGAAAAATATTGTCTTAATAACTTTCTGAAAACTGAAATAATAAAATTGAGTAAATAGTTAGTAGCTACCTAAGGAGATGTTACATTTTGGGCTACCATTATGTACACTACATCGATAAATAGGATATAAAAGACCGAGATTAGTATTCTTCTTTAGCTTAGAGTAATTATGAATCAATGACCTGATAATATATTGTGCAATTATCGAGGGCAATTACCAAGTGAATTGTTATTTACTAAGTTTATTAAAGTGCTCGTTCACAGGGATCCGTTTTACAGGTCCGTTTTATTGTATACGTTTTTATTCGGCGCTGGCGTATGTAGTTGTATGAGTTACTTCACACACATCAGAGTATGCGAGATCCAGTAAAAATACCGATTCGATTAAAAATACAACTGTCCGTTTTACAAGTCCGCTTTATCGTATACGTTTTTATTAGGCAATGGCGTATGTAGTTGTATGAGCTACTTCACACACACAACAGTATTAAAATACTGATCCGTTTTATCGGGTTGAAGGAACGTGGTGCGAGTCATAACGACCAATAGCGACGGATCCGTTAAAACGGTACCGTAAATGCGATGTGAACATCACCTCCAGTAGCGACGGATCCGTTAAAATGATCCTGAAAATAGGGATGTTCTGTGTGAACGAGCCCTTAGCCATAATGATGGCCAATGGGCATCGGGCAAATGTCGTCAGGAAACATGGACTTATTATAATAAGCAAATATCCGAAATCGCCAACTTGTATAAGAAGAGTTATTTGCATTACGAGGTGTTGTTTTGCAAACAAGGAAATCATACCAAATATTAAAAAAAGATGGCCTTATTTTGATGTTACTGTATTTCTATAGCAAAGTAAATATCTACTATGTTGCATGGACAAGATCTAGTTTTTCGAGATGATGAATTATGTAGGCAAAGTAAGTATTAAATGGAAAGCAGGCCCGTTTTCGTCCAGGCTGTACGATGAATATTTGGGTTTATAGTATTCCGATATGTGTGTTTTTTTTATATCGTATTGGTTTTCAATAATTCATACGTTCTATTTATAGCTTTCAGAAAAGGTCAGAGGCCTTTTAGCTTTGCATTCAGGTGTTAAAGTACCTACTCATAAATGTGAACCACTTTCATTATTAGAACTGGAATTTGAAAAAAAACATCAGTTTTCTTACTTGTATGTCCGCGTACCTCGACAAATAAAAGCTGTTTTTCGTGACATTGGGCATCGTCCTAAAACTGTTTATATTTCGGAGTACTTTCACCCCTTGAAAATTAAGATTGAAATAAAACTCGCCCGTTGAAGCAGGATCGTTTCATCAAGAAGTAGTTTCTTTTTGAAAAGATTTAGGAAAAAAAGTTTTATTTTGTCTTGTTCCCCATTCTATAACCACTAAATAGCCACATAATATTATAATTATATCACACGTATCTTGAAGTATTCTAGCTATAAATTAAAGAAAACAGACATACTCATGTGATTTTGTTCATTCTTCCTTTTATATTCAGTCTATTCTTCTTTGGAACGCGCTTCCTCTCGAAATCAGGGCGGCCACCAGTCGGTATACTTTCAAGCGGAAATTGCAGTATTATTATCAGTAGGGAAAAGGGTCATCTCGATAACTTATTTTCATTACTTTATTAAATATATATATTTATTTAGGTATGAATCATATAAAATATGTATATATGTATATTTTAAGCAATTTAAAATTATATGTTTTTTTGTTAAATCTGTTGTTGCCACGATTTAAACAATGCACCTGCCATGTTTTCTCTTCACCACCCTTAGTTGACTGGGAGAGAATGCCTAAGGCATTAAGTCAGCCATTGTACCTTTTGTGCATGAAGTTTAAATAAATAAATAAATACTCCTCATCCTACACTCAACATAACTTCTTCAGCCGCAGACAACCTTGGGTTGAAACTTTATCTTGAATCCCTCTATAGGTTATAAAATTACCCTTGTAGATAGTATTTTTGTTCAGCCAATCAAGATACAGATGCTTTTCTTTTGTTAAAGGGTCATTGGCCGTAGCTGTTTGAGATTGACTGCGTGGAGTGATACCTATTGGAGGACCATGGAATTGAAATAGCAATTGATTGCAACTTCACTTAGTGGCGATTGGAAGAAATGGTCGGGCTTAAATGACGTTCTTTTAAAGTACCAGCTCATTTTTCACCTTGTATTTTAATTAGTTTTTTTGTTAGGTAAGATGTAGGTGCTAATGTACATTAAGGGTCAAAGCATATCAAAACAAATTCGAAGCGAAGCAATGCATCGGTCTAATAATGTGCTTAGCTTATTTACCGATAGGGGTAAAAATGGTTATGCTATGCACATATATAGTATAAAATAAATGCGGGAATAGTTGCGTCTCCGTCTTTTGTTTATTTATTTATTTAAAACACGCTACTTCGCTTTGACTGTAAGTTCCAAATTATATGATACTAGCTGTTCCCCGCGGCTTCTCTCCCGTGGACTACCCCACAGGACTCGTTATCGGGATAAATAATAGCCTATATTACTTAGGAATAATGTAGCTTTCTATTGGTGAAAGATTTTTTGAAATCGGTTTAGTAGTTTCGGAGCCTATTCGGTACAAACAAACAAAAAAAAATCTTTCCTCTTTATAACATAAGTATAGATGACAGGGTAGTCAACACCAAACAGGCGTAGCTTAGTATTACACTTAGCGGCATCTGCCCATGCTGGAAATTGCCTTCGAAATACATCGTTTGGCAAGGTTTTAGTTAGTAGACAACAGTAATGAAAGCTGTTGTGTGGTACAAACTTTTATTGGCAATTCTCAGAAGCAATTCATAATTTCAGAGTTGAGATTTCGAAATTCAAAGAAAATTAAATGTTACAGCAAGACCAAAGTATCTATATTACACAAGTATTTGCAATATGATGATGAGGCCTGAAAATTAACGTTATGCAAAACATTAAGCAGAATATGACTAATGAGACAATAACACTACAGCCTTCATACAATAATAAATAACATAAGGGTCGTCCTTAATCCTATAGTTTATGACCAAGATTGTTTAGGTTGTGGTTGTCAAATAGCCAACCGAAAACTGAAGATTTTGATCAATTTGCTACTTCGTTTTATTTATTGTGGTTTGTCTTTTCTTTTTTGGTGTTATTCGTTGCTGTGACAAATAACAGTTTTTCTTTCTTTAAGTACTTTTAAATCCTTATATAAAAAGCCGTTCAGTATTTAATAAAAAATCCTTACCATGTGTTACCTTACCTCGCCTTTGCTTTGGCTCGCCTTATTTATCGTACAAAGATGCATGTTACTTACCTTACATGTCGTTGTGAAACGACCCGAATTTGAGGTTAATTTTGCTAAACCATAGTAGACAATCCTGCTTGGTGGCTTTGTTAGCACTTTTTTGGTCAGTCTTTAACACTTTCTCAAAAATACTTTTGCTTCTAACACGATTTCCTTCGCTTCTATATTATCAATTTCATGCGTTAAGTATAGACCAAATCGGTCCCAATATCGTTAATCCCTAAATATAATCGTAAATAACCCTAACCTTCTAACCCACTGGACAACTGAGGCTTAGCAGAACTATTCCTTCTCAATAAACATTGATATGCAAATAAGCTGTTACCATTATCGTGACAGTAACAATTAGGGAAAGGTTTAGAATCGTTATTGAGGACCAGCAAGTTATGATTATTATATTTGGAGTATCAATTTTATGTATATTAAGGCCTATAGCTAGTACTTAAGGAACTATACTTTTCAATCAATAAACTGGACCAAACTGGTCTGCTGGATATTGTCCTCTCTAATGTTATGCTAATACTTTCACAGTTAGGTACATTTTTGATTACTAAAGAACAATTCACACCAAACGGCACGTATTACATCGGATCGAAAAGGATACGAACGGATACGGCGACCACCGATCGCGTCCGACAGGATTTCGACGCATACGAACGGCTCCGTACGGCTTCCATCGGCATCGCTTGCATAAGAATCCGTATCTGCACCTGTATGTTCAATTCTGGTAGTGGTATGCTTTTGCACCAAACAAATCAGTTTTTCTTCTAAATCTTCCATGAATGGCGTCAAATGACAGTGCACTTTCGAGAATGAGTGTTAACGCGGCCGCGGCCGCAGCCCGGCCGCACCTTCGAGCGCACGCGACGGCAACCGAAAGGATTCGATCAGATACGACGACACCTGACTGAACGGAGCCGACCGCGTTTGCAGCATATGCTTTCGGCTCCAAGCGCGTGTTTCGGAAGACGGCTCGGTAGTAAAGACTTTAAAAACTGTGTACACGATTTAATTTCGTTTAAAAACCCCGCTTCACCCAGACCCCCGAATTCATTGGATGATTATAATAATCCCAAAAAAAAAAGTGTACCATGAAACTTATATTAATTTAGTACATATACTGTGCCATTGAAAATAATGTAGCGTCTCAACACAAAAAAATACTTACAAAATTTTGATTCTCGTTTATTCAACTGAATCGTTTGGCAAACATTTTAGCAAAGACGTGAAACTAAAAAACTTAAAATGTGGCATAATGGGTTAAAATGGGCTCAAGCGAGCGGTACCAAAATACGCACTTAATATGTGATGAAAATAAAACGTAAACAAAGATTAGGTGCTCGACCCGTTGTGACCTCATTTAAAGGTTTAGAGTTCAGTACAAGTATTTTAATCCTTGAAATTTGAGCTACAGAGAGTGTAGCTATGCCTTTTTAAAACAAAAACATCGTTATTTTTTTACTTTAACTCTATGCTTCGAAAGTACTCCTTAAGGCAAGTCGTTCTGCCGCGGGAAAACAACCACTTAAATTTCACGGCGTATATTTGATGTTACTGTATTTCAATAGCAAAGTAAATACCTAATATGTTGCATGGACAAGATCTAGTTTTTTGAGATGATGAATTATGTAGGCAAAGTAAGTATTAAATGGAAAGCAGGCCCCTATTCGTCCAGGCTGTTCGATGAATATTTGGGTTTATAGTATTCCGATATGTGTGTTTTTTACATCGTATTGGTTTTCAATAATTCAAACGTTCTATTTATAGCTTTCAGAAAAGGTCAGAGGCCTTTTAGCTTTGCATTCAGGTGTTAAAGTACCTACTCATAAATGTGAACCACTTTCATTATTAGAACTGGAATATGAAAAAAACATCAGTTTTCTTACTTGTATGTCCGCGTACCTCGACAAATAAAAGCTGTTTTTTCGTGACATTGGGCATCGTCCTAAAACTGTTTATATTTCGGAGTACTTTCACCCCTTGAAAATTAAGATTGAAATAAAACTCGCCCGTTGAAGCAGGATCGTTTCATCAAGAAGTAGTTTCTTTTTGAAAAGATTTAGGAAAAGAAGTTTTCTTTTGTCTTGTTCCCCATTCTATAACCACTAAGTAGCCACATAATATAATAATTATATCACACGTATCTTGAAGTATTCTAGCTATAAATTAAAGAAAACAGACATGCTCATGTAATTTTGTTCATTCTTCCTTTTACATTCAGTCTATTCTTCTTTGGAACGCGCTTCCTCTCGAAATCAGGGCGGCCACCAGTCGGTATACTTTCAAGCGGAAATTGCAGTATTATTATCAGTAGGGAAAAGGGTCATCTCGATAACTTATTTTCATTACTTTATTAAATATATATATTTATTTAGGTATGAATCATATAAAATATGTATGTATGTATATTTTAAGCAATTTAAAATTATTTGTTTTTATGTTAAATCTGTTGTTGCCACGATTTAAACAATGCACCTGCCATGTTTTCTCTTCACCACCCTTAGTTGACTGGTAGAGAATGCCTAAGGCATTAAGTCAGCCATTGTACCTTTTGTGCATGAAGGTTAAATAAATAAATAAATACTCCTCATCCTACACTCAACATAACTTCTTCAGCCGCAGACAACCTTGGGTTGAAACTTTATCTTGAATCCCTCTATAGGTTATAAAATTACCCTTGTAGATAGTACTTTTGTTCAGCCAATCAAGATACAGATGCTTTTCTTTTGTTAAAAGGTCATTGGCCGTAGCTATTTGAGATTGACTGCGTGGAGTGATACCTATTGGAGGACCATGGAATTGAAATAGCAATTGATTGCAACTGCACTTAGTGGTGAATGGAAGAAATGGTTCGGCTTAAATGACGTTCTTTTAAAGTACCAGCTCATGTTTCACCTTGTATTTTAATTAGTTTTTTTGTTAGGTAAGATGTAGGTGCTAATGTACATTAAGGGTCAAAGCATATCAAAACAAATTCGAAGCGAAGCGATGCATCGGTCTAAAAATGTGCTTAGCTTATTTACCGATAGGGTTAAAAATGGTTATGCTATGCACATATATAGTATAAAATAAATGCGGAAATAGTTGCGTCTCCGTCTTTTGTTTATTTATTTATTTAAAACACGCTACTTCGCTTTGACTGTAAGTTCCAAATTATATGATACTAGCTGTTCCTCGCGGCTTCTCTCCCGTGGACTACCCCACAGGACTCGTTATCGGGATAAATAATAGCCTATATTACTTAGGAATAATGTAGCTTTCTATTGGTGAAAGATTTTTTGAAATCGGTTTAGTAGTTTCGGAGCCTATTCGGTACAAACAAACAAAAAAAAAAAACTTTCCTCTTTATAACATAAGTATAGATGACAGGGTAGTCAACACCAAACAGGCGTAGCTTAGTATTACACTTAGCGGCATCTGCCCATGCTGGAAATTGCCTTCGAAATACATCGTTTGGCAAGGTTTTAGTTAGTAGACAACAGTAATGAAAGCTGTTGTGTGGTACAAACTTTTATTGGAAATTCTCAGAAGCAATTCATAATTTCAGAGTTGAGATTTCGAAATTCAAAGAAAATTAAATGTTACAGCAAGACCAAAGTATCTATATTACACAAGTATTTGCAATATGATGATGAGGCCTGAAAATTAACGTTACGCAAAACATTAAGCAGAATATGACTAATGAGACAATAACACTACAGCCTTGATACAATAATAAATAACATAAGGGTCGTCCTTAATCCTATAGTTTATGACCAAGATTGTTTAGGTTGTGGTTGTCAAATAGCCAACCGAAAACTGAAGATTTTGATCAATTTGCTACTTCGTTTTATTTATTGTGGTTTGTCTTTTCTTTTTTGGTGTTATTCGTTGCTGTGACAAATAACAGTTTTTCTTTCTTTAAGTACTTTTAAATCCTTATATAAAAAGCCGTTCAGTATTTAATAAAAAATCCTTACCATGTGTTACCTTACCTCGCCTTTGCTTTGGCTCGCCTTATTTATCGTACAAAGATGCATGTTACTTACCTTACATGTCGTTGTGAAACGACCCGAATTTGAGGTTAATTTTGCTAAACCATAGTAGACAATCCTGCTTGGTGGCTTTGTTAGCACTTTTTTGGTCAGTCTTTAACACTTTCTCAAAAATACTTTTGCTTCTAACACGATTTCCTTCGCTTCTATATTATCAATTTCATGCGTTAAGTATAGACCAAATCGGTCCCAATATCGTTAATCCCTAAATATAATCGTAAATAACCCTAACCTTCTAACCCACTGGACAACTGAGGCTTAGCAGAACTATTCCTTCTCAATAAACATTGATATGCAAATAAGCTGTTACCATTATCGTGACAGTAACAATTAGGGAAAGGTTTAGAATCGTTATTGAGGACCAGCAAGTTATGATTATTATATTTGGAGTATCAATTTTATGTATATTAAGGCCTATAGCTAGTACTTAAGGAACTATACTTTTCAATCAATAAACTGGACCAAACTGGTCTGCTGGATATTGTCCTCTCTAATGTTATGCTAATACTTTCACAGTTAGGTACATTTTTGATTACTAAAGAACAATTCACACCAAACGGCACGTATTACATCGGATCGAAAAGGATACGAACGGATACGGCGACCACCGATCGCGTCCGACAGGATTTCGACGCATACGAACGGCTCCGTACGGCTTCCATCGGCATCGCTTGCATAAGAATCCGTATCTGCACCTGTATGTTCAATTCTGGTAGTGGTATGCTTTTGCACCAAACAAATCAGTTTTTCTTCTAAATCTTCCATGAATGGCGTCAAATGACAGTGCACTTTCGAGAATGAGTGTTAACGCGGCCGCGGCCGCAGCCCGGCCGCACCTTCGAGCGCACGCGACGGCAACCGAAAGGATTCGATCAGATACGACGACACCTGACTGAACGGAGCCGACCGCGTTTGCAGCATATGCTTTCGGCTCCAAGCGCGTGTTTCGGAAGACGGCTCGGTAGTAAAGACTTTAAAAACTGTGTACACGATTTAATTTCGTTTAAAAACCCCGCTTCACCCAGACCCCCGAATTCATTGGATGATTATAATAATCCCAAAAAAAAAAGTGTACCATGAAACTTATATTAATTTAGTACATATACTGTGCCATTGAAAATAATGTAGCGTCTCAACACAAAAAAATACTTACAAAATTTTGATTCTCGTTTATTCAACTGAATCGTTTGGCAAACATTTTAGCAAAGACGTGAAACTAAAAAACTTAAAATGTGGCATAATGGGTTAAAATGGGCTCAAGCGAGCGGTACCAAAATACCCACTTAATATGTGATGAAAATAAAACGTAAACAAAGATTAGGTGCTCGACCCGTTGTGACCTCATTTAAAGGTTTAGAGTTCAGTACAAGTATTTTAATCCTTGAAATTTGAGCTACAGAGAGTGTAGCTATGCCTTTGGATAAAATTAGACCAAGTTTCTGGAACGGATATTATTATATATTTTTATTTATTTATTATTGATAGACTCGCGCTTGACCACTATCTCAAGCGAAGCGATGATGTGGTCGACGATGATGCACGCTTGCCTAGAAGAAACCTATTCACTCTTGACTTAAAGATTCCCAGGTTGTAGCTATCAGGAAATACAGACTCCGGTAGGAGGAGTTCCACTGTTTAGCTGTACACATAATAAAAGTATTCCCAAAACCTTTGGTGTGTATGGGTGGCATGGTGGACTCCCATGTATCGGTGACGTTTGGCCGTACGTCGTGTAGTCCGATGATGTGCATCTCGATATTTATGTGAAAATGGTCAACGGTGAAGAAAAAACATCGTGAGGAAACCTGGACTTAGGACTTATTTGATGTAAGTCTGAAATCACCAACCCGCATTGAGCATACTCAGTGATTAATACTCATGACTGGGCTTCTCCGTATGAGAAAAGGCCTTTGCTCTGCAATGCGGCAGTCATAGACTAGTTTTATTATTAATGTGACACATTATTGTCACACGCGCGTTAGCAGCTGTGTTTGTCACTTGTCGATAATATCTTTCCAAAAACCGTGTGAGTGCTTTGTCAAAGGTCTAGTATTAGGCATTGTCCTAATAGAACGCGAACATCGCGCGAATTAAAGACGTGATCGACCGCGAATCCAGGTACTCGGTCCGCCCAGCATATTTCGGTGGCACAGTGGTCACGTGCTGCCATGCAGTACGAGACTCAGGAGAGACGCCTCGCGGTCTCCCCAGGAATGTACCTTATCAGGCGTTGCACATCGGGGGTTCCGGGGTGATCTTTCAAGAGACATAATCTGGGTGTCCAAGACTATGTGATCGCGCGACCACGCGATTTTCGCATCGCTTATTCACGTTGTATTAGGACAACGCCTTAGAAATGTGATATTTATAAATCGCGTTTTCGATCGACCTTCTTTCGGTACTTACGTGTGCCTGCGTACCCACTGTGCTTTGAACAGATTTTACCTATGCAAAAGAGTTTATGGTGCAACCATACCTGCACCCAAAGAGTAAAATAATAACCTTTTTTTTTTTTTTTTTTTTTTTTTTTTTTTTTTTTTTTTGCGTGGAGAAATGCTCATGCATACTGCACTACCACGTGGAAATAGTGCAGTTATGTGGGACTCTAACCCACTAAAACTCCACGGTGTCCTCCAGTGCCGCTTATGGCGGGAACACGGGCACGCGTTAGCACTCACCGCGAACCCGCCGCGGCTGTCCGTCACCGGACCCGCCTCGGGGGAGTACCCCCCATCACCGGCGCACAAGAACACACTGTACGCCGTGATCACCTCAGGGACCAATTCAGCACATGGGTGCCAGACGACCCCGTGTATGGCACCCTTGGTCCCACTGTGACGGGTCAAGGTCAATGGCCCCGCCACCTACCATTTTGCGGCCGCAGGGGATAGGGAGAGCGGCTAACGCTATACCAACACTCCTCCTCCCCTGCGGCCCCACCGCGTCCGCCATACCTGCACCCAAAGAGTAAAATAATAACCTGCACCACAGATAATACAATACTAGCATATAGATGCCTCATCCCATAAAAAGAAACCGTGCCGAAATTTTTCGTTTGATTAATCTGATTATTTTTTGTACATCGATCGCGTTTGGGTTTGGTTTCGTTCCAAGGCGATAGATACATGGTTTTAGCAACGACTTGCAAGTAAAAGGATTTACTCGGTTTGTGAATACTTTTTTCTTTAAATACAGTGACGATTTGTTTTTTAGATTTTTTTTACAGTTTCATTGCAAAAAATAGGGGTACAATACAGATCAATTTAAACAATCGAGTGGAATGCCTCAGAAACTTAAAAACGCGCCATCTATTGCCTTCAATTTTAAATGATCCGTTCAAATAATCTTTGAAATGTGAATTAAGAGCCCAATATTCCATAATTTTGTGCTTCGGAGAGTTGATTATACAAAAACATAGAATATTTATGTTCAATTCCAGAAAATTCTAATTTTACACACAATCCAATAACAAATCGTTTCATATCCCTTCATCGAGTGGTATTAATTTGAATCAAATTTTCTTTCTTAGCGCTGGGACCCCGTGCCTGTACAAACAGTGTGCAAGATTAAACCAGAAACATATTGAAGGAGGTATATTCATAACTAGCTTCTGCCAGCGACTTCGCCCGCGTGAAAAGTGGGAAAATGTTACTGTGACGAAAAGTAGCCTATGTGCTATTCCAGACTTTAATCTATCTCTGTGCCAATTTTTTTCCAGATTCATTCAGCCGTTCTGGCGTGATTGAGTAACAAACATACATCCATCCGGACTTTCGCATTTACAATATTAGTAAGATCCATAATTGAATTGCATAGACGTATTAAATTCTCGGCCTAAACCTGAATAAAACTATTTATAACTAGCATTTGCCCGCAGCTTCGCTCGCGTGAAGTTCAGAAACTGATACCCTATGTTATATTCTGATGTATAAGGTACATTATTGTAAAGTTTCATCAAAATCCGTTCACTTGTTTTTCCGTGAAAGAGTAGTAAAAAATAGTAAGTAGGAAGTAGGATAATTACTTTAAATTTGTTAACGAACACTTCAGATTTACAATACTGCGGAACCCAGTCCACCGTTCAAGAAAACTGTCTATTTTCTTGATAATGTATCTCCTAAGAGCTTAAGTGATTTACACTTCAGTAATATTGCGTTGAATGCACTTTACGTAGTGCACGTTTATTTCTTGCACGTTAGGGTGTTTGCCCATTACACTGTATTATACCTCGTTACGTATGTTTACATAACGTAACAGAGCCAAAAATCATTTGATGAAAATTAATGCTATATAAATTATGTGATTAGATACTACACTTCAAAACGGGGATAAAAGGCTACCAGGCTCAAATGGGATTAAGCGGGTCACGTTGTCGCATACACATTGACCATTGGGCAAGACGCAGTTTGTTCCTGAAGATGGAAGGCGCCATCGAGGCCCGTCTAGAAAGAGATCGCAAGATGATTTGGACGTAAACCATGAGGGCTGGTCCAAGCTGCAGTGGGAGAAAAATGTCTAGCAGAAACTGGGGGAGGTCTTTGTCCAGAAATAGGACAGCAATGGTTAGAAAAAAAATATGGTCAGTCTAAAAGAGAAGTATGCAGTAATATAATTATGTTGTGCCGACCCAAATATATTCGGTCTGTCCCACTAGTCCCATTGATCCAGTCCCATGATGGGACAAGTGAGATGATATGTCTCAATAGTCCCATGAGACAATTGATACTAACATTACATTGGAATAAGAGCTAGAGAATGATGATGTGTAGGTTGATGATGCAATGTGCAACGAACTAGTGGGCGTTGAGAAGACCGTTTTGCATGTTCCTATCGAATCAATCTGTCCTTTGGGAGGAGTCGAGCTCGTCCTGCCATCTACCCCACGTTCTGCTGTGATATCATCTGGTGTTTGATAGATCCCTAGTGGTGGTTCTTTTAGCCCTTTTCTCCCCTTAATTGAGATTGTGGCACACATGTCTGTCACATGACAAATAAAACTGGTACTTTAATGCTAAAGTTTAATAGGTTTTCAGGCAAAAGTAGCTCGTAGTTTTATACATACTCAACTTCCTTCTTATTAGAAAAAAGACAATGATTTTAGAGATTACCAAGCCAGACCGGGATATTCTTGATTTAAGTTAAACAGACAAGAGCACAAAATATAACTTTTCCAAATTCATTCAGCTTATTTATTCACATCACACAATCTTCCGCTGCCTAGCTCCTAAGCTATAAATAACTAGCAACAAAATCACGTTGTAATTAATGATGAATTTCAGCATTTTGAATAAAGTTCTGAACTAGTTAATTTGTGGTTTTCCGCTACACGCTACTACCAAGCTAAAGTTGATACGACACTCGATACAATGTGATAGTTTCGTTGGAAAATACCACTGATATCTATCTAAATTCAACAGCGCTAAACCATTGTTCCGTTTAAAGTCAGTGGACTGCATACGCTTTTTAGGGTTCCGTACCCAAAAGGTAAAAACGGGACCATATTACTAAGTCTCCGCTGTCCGTCTATCTGTCTGTCTGTATGTATGTATGTCTGTCTGTCTGTCACCAGGCTGTATCTCATGAACCGTGATAGTTAGACAGTTGAAATTTTCACAGGTGATGTATTTCTATTGCCGCTATAACAACAAATACTAAAAACAGAATAAAACAAATATTTAATGTACTCCCATTCAACAAACGTGTTATTTGCCGTTTTTGCGATAGTGGTACCGAACCCTTCGTACGCGAGTCCGACTCGCACTTGTCCAGTTTTTTTGTTTTGGTGAGTCAAGTGTTTTAGTTTAGTTTAGTTTAGATGGGCTGTTTCCGCAACTCCACGACCAAGCGCGTATTTTGCGTACGGGTGAGATACAGTCACATCATTCAATCCACCCCAGCTCCTCGAGAAAGGCCAGCAGCGCCCTGGTGCTGCCGACTACCTCCTGCAGGGTACATGGGTCGCCGAAGTATTTGGCCCTGTAGCCAGCGATTACACGGCAGCTAGGAGCAGGGCAGGCTTGTGTCAAGTGTTTAGAAAAGGCTGTAGTTACAATGCTGGGTGCACATTTGACTTGTTTGGAGATTCAGAACAATTTCAGATGTAAAAACACTGTTCATGATCATTATCAGCCTATTAACGTTCCCACTGCTGAGAAACAGGCCTCCTGCTCTCTTTGAGAGGAAATGGACGTTAATCCACCACGCGGGCCCGAATCGGGTTAATGGATGTCACATGTCCTAGTATTTGGGTTCTAGGACATGCCCGGCTATTACCACTGGGCCACCACTGCTCTACAAAAAATCTCTCTCTTAAAACACTGTCCTCCCCATAGAAGGTCAAGACTTCAAGAGGCTCTGGATAAGTGGCATTCATATCAAGCGAAGGCGAAAGTCGAAATGTCAAAAAAGCGAACAAAAAAGCTGTAAACAAGAAAAAATCATGCTGTGCAGTCGGAGGATACATATTCGTAAACTGGCTGACCCCCTGATCCTCCGACTGCACAGCATGATTTTTTCTTGTTTACAGCTTTTTTGTTCGCTTTTTAAGCGGGCGGGTTTTTGATTTTTAAATTAACTTTTCTTTATTTACAACTTTTTAGTTATCATTTTTTTTTCGAATGACATTTAAACATATAAGTAGTTTATATTTTTGTAATCTCCGCTAAAATCCCTTCATTTTGATACCCCACTCGATGGGTATGGAATAAAAAAAAAATTGCAACCCCCACAATATGGCGTCCAAAATCCGCCATGTTCCTTTTTTTTAACGGCACTTAGCTAAGAACACTTGGGCGGTCAAAACCTATCTGACGATGTCCTAATTATAAAAATCCGCCAAGTAGTTTGAAAGACATGAGGTAATAAAGAATATTACATACATACAAACATACAAGATACGCGCGAAAAACATAACCCTTAATGCAGCCGGGTAAAAATAACAAACTATAAGGGATTGATCACGTGATTTTTCGATATCTCTTGTCAATCCCATACAATTTTGCCGTTTTGACAATCGCTATCGCCACGCTTTCGATGATAAATTGTCACTTCTCTAGAAACTCTGACAAGCGCTGTTACCACGAGATCAACAATGCTTCGCCATTTCACTACCAAAAAATGTGGAACTTCCTAGTTTTTCAAGTAGTGAATAGAGTTGCATTACTAAGCTTTTGCATTAATCTTTCTAGCAGACGGTTCCAAAGTTCTCCTCTTCCAAATAAGGCGGCCTCTTTCCCGCAGACATACTCTCTCGCAATCATTTGACTTAAGAGCCCCTACAAGTTTCACGAGCCAAAAACAGAAAACAGCTACTTTTTCAGCGAAAATTTCTCAATAACTACAAGATATATGATAAAAAATATAATGACAGAAATAAAAACGACACAGGTCCGTCGTCTACAAGCCCTTGAGCGAAACTGAATACCACGCGCGAGCGCAACGGTATATAAGACAATATTTAGACAATTTATTAAAATAATATAAGTACTCAAAAATAAAATATAAAAATTGGATTCTATTGATAAACACCTCAAATTTCAAATTATTTACCAGTTATTTTTATATTCATCATATTCTTACACGTAGGCGATGCTTTCGCACATGATAAAATTGCCTTTTTTCCGCGTGGACAATATTTTTTTTTCATTGCAAATACAATAAACTTTAAAAAACTAAACTGGTGGTTCACTAGTATACTATATGCCCAGTCCACATAATTTTTTGCAGATTGTTTTTAGCCCGTCCAAAAATGCGTTAAAATTAGTGTTGAAATGTGGAACTTTCGACGTTCATAACTTTCAAATATTTTCTTTTTTTACTTTTTTGCTTCCATACAGGACTAGATAATGATGAGACAAATTGATATCACTTTTTATTTTGAACGTACATCGTCAAACAGTGGAATATTCCCTAGACTACGTTTGTATGGAAGAATTATCGACTAGTGTAAACTTAAGTGGAATTGTGGCGGACATTTCTGTCGCTAGTTTTACTCGTTTTCGGCAGTGAGACAGGTTCCTAAAATACAAAATCCTTGGAGACGAAGGTTTATATAGTAACCTACCAAGTTTCTATAATGCTGTTTACATGCTTATGAAGTAGATGTAAATCAAGAATGTTTTTGAAATAACAGTGATTTAAGTGCAACTGCAGTTTTATTCAGTGGTTATTTGAATCGAAAACATAGCAAAGTATGGAAACGTACATTTCGAAATTGGGTCAGTGTTATGATATGCAAAACAGTACATGACTATTTCAGTACCTACCTCCTTTTAAAAATAGTTGCCTATTTTAACATAATAGCCATAGTCACTCCTCAATCTTCAAAGATAAACAACAACTTACAATGTTTGCTTTTGGTCTCTTGAAAAGCTGCAAAAATGGAAGAATCGAATCTAGAATTGTCTTGAATAGTGCGCAGTTGATGACAATATGGCAATAAACTTCACCCCCTTTTCCATGGGACTGAAATATAACTGGATAAATATGACCTATCTAACTATTCAGGGGGTTCCCTACTTGAAATCGAATGACGTGAGATCGAATAACACTGGCTCGTAAACATTTAGTCGATAGTACTTGAAATCTATAAATTATGAGCGCGACAGTTCACTACCTCGATGCATCAAAATCTCGAATTACTAGAAGCTCGAATCATCGGCAGCACGAAAGCCCATTATCTTGAAACATCATTACTCGACCGACCACCTAATCGATATATTTGGCACCTATTTAGGACTTAGGACTTATTTTTCGCTTAGTAGTGTTTTTTTTTGTTTTTTTTTTTTTTTTGTTAAATAGGATTTTTATTTTTAGTTTTGGTACCTCAAATTTCTATGAAAATGATTGATAGCCAACGTAAATCTCATGAAGATTCTAATAAGCCCAAACACCGGCTTCATCGGCAGATCAGTTCGAAGGTACCATTTTCGTTAGTGCCATTTATTTATAAGTATTTGCTTCATCATAGTCGGTTAACTATTCAAGATATCTTATACCAGTGACATAAGTTTTCATTAAGGAGCTCCAGTGGTCTTCTGTGATTTTCTTCTTCAGTTCACTTCACCAAATTATACTTTCTGAGTGAAAATGATTGCATTGTTTATGAAAATACCAAAAACAGTATGAGTATGCCTATGTTTTTTATTATTTTTACTAAGTTGCCCCACACTAGGAATTTCATCCTGTATCGTGGGTGCGTTTACAAACATATAAACTCACATACACAAACACCCAGAGCCGGAACAACTATCTGTAAGTTAACAAATATTTGTTCCGGGAATCGAACCCGTGACACGCAGTCAATCGCTCAACCACTGCGCCAACCGTGCCCCCAAATTTGAGGAGTTCCCTCGATTTCTATGGGATCCCATCATCAGATTCTGACTTGGTGACAGTGAAACCATCTCGGGAGTTTCACCCTTTCACACATCATCAGCCTATTAATGTTCCCACTGCTGGGACACAGGCCTCCTCTCTGTGAGAGGTAATCGGCCGTTCGTTATCCACCACGCGGGCCCAGTGCGGTTAGGTGGATGTCACATTTCTTCGAATTTTTGGTTCTTGGACATACCGGTTTCCTCACTATGTTATCCTTCACCGTTTTAAGAGCAGTGGTGATGTAGTAATTTACACAAAGTAAAGCGCCTGCCTGGACTCGAACCCTCGACCTACAACTTGTAAGTCGCAAACAATACCACTTGGCCACCACTGCTCTTTTAAACACAATTTTTTTTTTCAAAATCAGACCCAAATTGACAGAGAAATTGTTGAACTTACATTAAAATAAAACATACAGTTATAGAACATAGAATCTCCTCCTTTTTGGAAAGTCGATTAAAAACTATTCTGTAAATCGACCGATCGTTCGGTCGAGAAATGATGTTTCAAGTTAATGGGCCTTCGCACAGCCGATTATTCGAGATTTTGATGCATCGAGGTAGTGAACTGTCGCGCTCATAATTTATCGAATTCAAGTACTTTCGAGCAAGTGTTATTCGATCTCACGTCATTCGATTTCAAGTAGGGAACCCCTTTCAGGACAGTCTGTATGTTATGTTGTTTATTTTTTGTATCCAGCACCAAATTGCTTACTAAACCCTACTTAATTTTGAAAACGCCCTGTAAAGCAGTAAAGTCGGGTCACAATGAAAGCACATCAATTTTTCAGACACAGTTATCGGGTACCCGAATACAATAATCCTAAATACAACAGACGAGACATAAACATAACAAAACGTACACGAGTATCACCCACACTTTTATTTCCCGAGAGGAACCCCTTGTCATTTACATAAACTGTCTAATACCATTATCGGGCATAACATAAACACAGGCATTTTACGACAGTAATACCGATTGTGAAAAAAAAACCTCGAATTTTTACACTGTTTTGTTCTGATAATAAGTCCTGAAGGACATACTGAATGGGTTTCAGTAGGGTAATTTACATCCCTGTGGATATTTTAAAATTCCTACTGCTGTGAAAATATTCATTGTTATTGTATTCTTATCGTGCATAAAATGTTTATGCAATTCTGTGTTATTGTACAGAAAGAGTATGTTATTGTGCCACCAATAACAAACTTTCACATGTTCATTAGGAATAGGGTCAGCTTATACCGAGACCCAGAGCAGTGGTGGCCCAGTGGGATACCACTGGGCCACCACTGCTCTGGCGCGGCTGATAAGCCGCGACTTACAAGTTGCAGGTCGTGGGTTCAAGCCCAGGTAGGCGCTTTACTTTGTGTAAATTATTTCATCACCACTGCTCTCAAAACGGTGAAGGAAAACATCGTGGGGAAACCGGCATGTCCTAGAACCAAAAATACGAAGATATGTGACATCCACCAATCCGCACTGGGCCCGCGTGGTGCATTACGGCCCCTTCCCTCTCATAGAGAGGAGGCCTGTATCCCAGCAGTGGGAACATTAATAGGCTGATGATGATGATACCGAGACCAGATGTACCATGACTTGTTAAAACTATCATAGTACGACTGTGAAAGAGAGATAGAGCTATTTGTCATGTATAGCTCCGTCCCTCTCTCACAGTGGAACCATGATAGTTTTGATTTGACACGTCATGGTCGGGCCTCTGTAGTTTCGCGCTATGCACAGCGGCGCTAAGAAACACTTTGAGAAAGGTACATCGTGATACGGGCGGTGCAAAACACGTCGCGTCTCTTGTGTGTAAGTATCGGTGCATACATCAAGATAGCGACCGCCGCGCCGCCGCGGGGTGATGCCGAATTCTATCACTGAAACGTGTACCTTATTTGTACTAACTAAGGTATATATTAAAGAACGCTATCTTAAAAAGTGTGCACATCTCCGAGTAACGTCGCTTTTTGGTATAAGTTAACCCTTAATTGCCTTGATAAATTACGAAACTATTAAAAATAGACAGGATTTTCACAATTTTTTTTTCATTTACCTTAGTACTCTTTTGTTTCAGGAAACTACGCGTCGTTGTTAATTAACTTAATTATATCTATTCAAACAAATTTAATCATCGTAAAGTGAATTTTAAGATGTGGTAATATTATTTTAGTTTTAATAATTTAAATGGAATGTTATTTTTAGATTGTATTTTTTTAGTAAAAATGCAATCATAACAACAATGAAATTGTTTTTATAGTCACTTTTCACACACACCTTCACAAAGATTAACATCGCCATCGGTATGACGTATACATTTGTAAAGTTTAACAGTTTTCAGCTCAGATTGCGACCTTTAACACTGTATGAACGTTTTATTATTTTATTAACGTTTTATTAAAAACTGTTCCAAGTAAGTTTTCTACACAAATAAAATTGACGGTAAAAGACCAACAGGAAACCATTGTTCATCCCGTGGGTACCGTAAAATGCAGCATAAGTAGGTTTATCAGAGATTTCTTGGCTCTATCCTTTTGTCCTTTTTTATCAACAACTTTTTATCGCTATTCATCGTCATCTTAATTTCTAAGGTACTGAGTTTTAAAACATTCCAATGAGATTAAAAATGAGATTAGATATGTATTAAATCAATGTGATATTTATCATTGTTGCTGACCTTAGCTAGATGGACCGAGGACCGTAAAAAGATAACTAGAATAGATTGGATGCGGAAGGCGGAGCATGGTTGTAGCGCAGCTTGAGAGAGGCAACAGTGGACTCTGATAGGCTGTTTTGATGAAGAGCATTAAATTGTAAACACTCTTAAAGCAGCTATGAATATTTACGAGCTAAGAGATGGTCACAATGGCTCATTGTCCACTTCGCGCGGAGCGGAGAAAATAGGTGCGGAACCAACCAATCGAATTGCATAAAACCTCTTCTCCGCTTTAGTGGACAGGGATTTGAAAACTAGTTCCAAAATTCATACATATTTACACAGAGCGAAGATGAGAAACAGAGCAGTGAGGCGGAGTGGGGGAGCGGAGCGGGGAAACGGAGAGGAGAAACGAGTGCGGGCGCGGGTTGACCCGACACGTTGTTGTGTTGGCCGGGGTAGTACTAAGAACTTATCATTTTTTTTTTCGATAACACGTCTGCTGTCACGGACATTTTGCGTATAATTAAATCAATAGCCGGCCACCGCCGGGTTCGCCGGCAACTCAAATGAGTCGTCGGATGCTCGCAACCAAGCGCCGCGTATGAAAAATCACAGTCCGCTACTCCGCTTCGCTACTCCGCTCCTCATTTCTTTCTCTCTCCGCTCCGCTACCTAGCTCCGCGTCTATGGACAGATACAGTCCACAACACCGCACCGCATCTCCGCTCCGCTCAAGTAGACAGGCAGCCTTACATTGGGTTAGCTACCATATTATAAGAACTATTAAATTTGAATTCAATTAGAACAAATGAGTAAATTCTAAATCAAACAAAAACAAAAGACGATGCCATTCTTATTTCAAAAATGTTAATGCTCTTTCCTAAAGTTATAGATTAAAACCACTGTTTACTACCTACAGCACGTTGTAATCAACACTAGTACGAGTATTACAAACTATGCAAACTGCTGAACTGAAATTATAGTTCTACTGTACAAATTTAATAATGCGGCGTAATAGTAATTTAGATCTTAGTGAACCACTGGCTTGGGAGTTAGTGACCGCTTTCGAACTGTTACAGTATTATGTAACCCTTGTTTGTTTAGCTAGTGGTTTTGCGCGGATATGCTTGCTGGAGTTGGTGGTAAAAGTTGGTTTCGTACGCAATATGAGCAGGCCTCCGTCACTCCACACGTAAGCACGAGATAAGTGCCTACCGCTTCGAGCATCGCCGGCGATGCTAAGATCAGTGGGTTGTCTTGTCCCATGCCTTGTGGTCGCATGCCTTGACTTGCGTACGTACCGTATATTACGCGGTAAAGTATCTTTCTACATATTTTTCGAGTAAAATATCATTCACTTATTAATCTTAGTGATAATTCTGTGTATTTAAAAAAAATATTTTTTTCTACTATCAGATTTGATAACTACGAACTCAGGGTGGGGAAAAAATATATTCGCCATTAATAAAACATATATAAATATATATATGTATATAAAAAGCCGCTAATTACTTTAAAACATATTAAAGGAATGTTATTAACCTGACTTTTATATATTTCTTATGTTCGTAAGCAACCCTCATGTGTCCGAGGCCGCGCGGCCGGCAAAGAAATTATAAACTCTCGCTACGATTATTTTATTTTAGGCATGTTTTCGTTTGTAGTGGACGCGGCGACGCTCTGTAGGTATTTATCGATTTCTTCGATTTCTTGTTGTATCTGTTACTATTAATTAATCTGTGGTTCATAGTCTGAAAATGACAAGCATGTGAATTGATGCAGCGTGGAATCTGTAAACTATATGCCTTCTAATATTTTGACTTGAACTAAATTAGAGGAGCATGTGGCTAAGTACTTACAGCCGAACGGGTAGATCTTCGATCTTAAGCATCATTTAGAGACGTCGATCTGCTGATGCGGACCATATATTGCATAGAGAGACTCATCCGTGCTTCGAATAGCAAGTTACGCAGTTGGTTCCGGGTGTCATTTGTAGATCTATGACAGTTGTTACGGGTAGTCAGTATCAGACAACAGTCTTACCAGAGGTTATGGTGTTGCCTGGTTGCTGGGTTGTGAAGATCATATAGACAGTCAGTTCGTGTAAAATATTGGTACTCAGATGCATTCAGTAAGAATGAAAGCCTGAATATAGACTGATTGACTTACTCCTTTTAATAAAGCTTAGGTTTACCTTCTTATGCTTCGGAATTACCAATGTTATTTCATTTTCTGGTTTAATAATCTGATTCAATGCGTCCCAAAGGGTCATGGCCATCCAGCTGGTCAAAGCATACCGAACGATATCCGGTGAGGTGGCAATCCTCCTTGCCAGATTGCCACCATGGGATCTGAAGCCGAAAGTCCTCGCGCACATATGGGAGTGGCGCGAGGCGAGGATTGGAAACGCCGGGGCGAAACTCCGTTACCGTGACAAATTGCGGCTTGGCGGACCGAGCTCCGGCAGGGTCTCATAGCCACAAGCAGAGGGCGACTGTCACAACCCAGCGCTGGGCACGCCATAATGCCAGCGATAAGGCCCCTCTTTGAAGAGTGGCTTGAGAGGCGTCACGGCGTCTTCACCTTTCGCCTGACGCAGGTCGTCACCGGCCATAGCTGTTTCGGGAAGTTTATGTTCAGGAAACGCCTGGATGTCACCACTGTGGATCACCTGGAGGACACGGTGGAGCATACGGTGGAGGTCTGACCCGCTTGGACAGAGCACCGCCGTGTCCTCGTGAAGGTGATCGGCGGAAATGACCTCTCGCGTCCGGCCCTGGTCCAAGCCCTGGTACGGAGCGTTAGGGGCATGGAAAGCTGTCTCTTTCTACTGTGAAGCAGTAATGCTCGCAAATGAGGAGTCGAAATGCATGAGGGAGACGCAACGGAATCGCCCTCACGCCCCGAGCCGCCACTGGAGACGCCCTAGGCGTCGGGAGTCGCAAGCCGATTCCCGGTCACCGTAGGCACGGGCTTGCAGACGTTAGCTCACCGTCCGGTACGTAACAGGCCTGAGTTGACGGTGCGTAGTATTACACGCGCGCCTCAGAGATGTCAGCCAAAACTGGCGGATCCCACTAGGGCCGATGCCTGTCTGGGTTGCGGACAAATTTGATAGAGAGTTACCGCGGCCCTGGCGCAAGCAACTGAAGGGACATGGGTGGGTTTTATTCAGTAAAAGTCTGACACCCAGAGATGGAGAAGTCATTTCCTAACACAAAAAAAGATAGTCTTAGATGTTTTTTTTAAGTAGCAATGACTGTTTTGTTGCTACGTAAACAAAATAGCTAAAATTATTGTGTAATGATTTTAAATACGTAGGTATTAGGTTCACATCACTATACGCATTGGATGATTATAAAAACAAGTATAAAATTGTATACGCTTTTTTTGTTAAAATCATATTATACTAATTATTAACAACATCCTCATAACTGTGGCTCTAACAAAATAATTGTCTTTTTTCTTGTGAACTAAAACTGTAAACAAAACATTTAAAATATTTTAATAGAATTTATCCTTATTGATTTTATTACTCAAACAAACATTTTATCAATTTTATCAATAGAGTTCAAAGTCAAAGTTGTGTATTGAATAGAGCAGGAAGTTGGACCAAGATACAGACGTCCTTGTCAAGATGGACCTAATGCCCATTTGATTAGCTATGAACCTTTGAAGCTGTAGACTTTAAGGCGATTGGATTACCGAGAAATTTGGGTATTGGATGAATATCTTGTTGTGAAGATTTAGACATATAATTTTTTGTCTTTATTGTTACGAAATCCAAATTATTTACAAAACATCTTGCAGGTAATCTGCAACATAATAAAAACATGGCAAGGTGACTTTGTAAAAACAAAATCATTATGAGCAATCAAGAAGATGCAATCAACTAACCTCTTACAAGTAGTAAGAAGATCACAAAAAAAAGAACATAGGTAACTTATAATTATTATAACTTGATTAGCTGATAGTGTTAACAATGCTGGGACACAAGCCTCCTCAATTTGTGATGTAGTGAGTCATAATGCACCACGTGGGTCTTAAAATTTTAGTTCCTAGACATGGTGATTTTATCACCTTAGGCGCGGGCTTGCGGACGGCGAGTAATGGTTACCTCGCCGCCCGATAAGGACCAGGCCCGAGACGACGACAGCGCGTAGTGTTCCACGCGTGTCGCAATGAGATGTCAACAAAAACTCACGGGATCCGCTAGGGCCAATGCCTGTCTGGTCGCAGATAAATTTGAAAGAGTGTTACCGCGACCTTGGCTCAATCAACTAAACGCCCTTCCCCTTGACCCAGAGTGGGAAAAATCATTGGATGATGTCCCAGGGCAAAAAAAAATAACATGGCCATTTGGTCATGTTACGATGTGTTGTAATTAGAAGAAAATTAATAAAACAGGAAATAGCATCCTGTTTTAAAATGTTGTCCGCACCTTAATAGGTTTTAATAATGTATTTCTTTCACGAGTGAATAATCTATTATATTCTATTTGATGAGCCTTTAAAGGTAACTCTGAATTATTTTAACACGCTTTTATTAGCTTGGTATGTATGTATCTATGTATCAATGTAACGGAATCTTTGAACGTGATTTTCACCCACTTCAAAACGTTGGATTGATTTGAAACTTTGCACACTTATCAAGGACCGATGACAATGCAATAATTTAAACAGTTTGTCCCATTATCCTTACCATTAAAGCGTGTTTTTTAGTTTTTAGAACTACAATTTATGTTATTATATAATGTGAAAAGTCGTAAAAGTGAGAAGAACTAGGTTACAAATAGAAAGAAACAATCCTACTCGTATTATTTCTAACATTTTGTTACCTGAAAATCCATAACTGCTTATCATGAAAATTCTTACAACCTTGAAAGGAGTTCCATTTCAGTTTTATAACGCAACGCGGCACGTAACGTTACGGTCTGTCAGTCATAAAACGTGTATTTGTACGTTTGCAATAAAAAAGTTAAGTGGTTGTCCGGTTTATAGGTAACGGTATTGTACACTCTGACCGAGGAAAGAAATTAAGGAGGAACATTTATTTTATTTGAGAGAAAAGACAGCTTTATGTGGCTTAAATACTGCAGTGCTTGGTTTTTGTGCAAACATTTGCAATACCTACTTTACGTATTTAATAAACTATTGGCTCACGTTTGACCACTGTCTCACCTGACCGTGAGTTTACATTACATTTCTTTAAACGTCGAAATCTGAACCATTTTTGGCAACAACAAGCAGGGTTATTTACTCACCGGATTTTATTATCTATGTCTAATCAAACAATGCCTCACCGTATGTCTTGCAACAAAACCTGCACCTTAAAAGACCATTGTGAGGCAAATGACAACGCTGTTGGCGTGGCTGAATTCTGGTCAAAATAAACTCGTATTTAAATTTGGAATCATCGATACGACGAAGAAGAAGAAGATATATGTCTAAAGACAAAGTTAAATTTGTTGTTACAAAGTAATTTGAATCTATCAGATATTGCGATTGTCTGCCCCCTAGCCAAGTTACAAACGTTTCGTATCGAATATCTTTCTACAGTCGTTAACGCTTCTATTTCTTTGGTCTGACCACGTGACTTAACGTTCAGATGTGTCATTCTGATACATTGATTCGTTTTCTACTAGCGTTATCGATTGTAGATTGTCAACTTGGGTACTGGTAATATATGAGACAAGCTTCTGCCAGCAGCTTGGCCCGCGTGAAAAATGTTTTCTCATCCCAACGGAACATTAAACTGGGATGAAAAGCGATGATAAATCTTATGTGCAATTCCTGACTATAATCTATCCCTATGCCTAATTTCATCCACATCCGTTCAGCCGTTCTGGCGTGACTGAGTAACAAACATACATCCACACATCCAAACTTTCGCACTTATAATATTAGTAAGATTAATAATTTTGTAAAGGGCTGTCATTTTGAACTTTTTGACAATCGTTTTCGCTATTAGAATGTCACTTTGTCTGTCTGTCAGTCTGCTTTTAAGTACCTATAACTTTCTACAAGCTGTGCCATATTTAATACTAAGAGCAGTTACGCACTGCATCCGACCCGAATTCGAGAAATTTCGGTTCTGAAGTATTCGTAGTACTTCTTGTACGTACCTACTCCATCCGAATGAATTCAGAATTCAGAACATTTTCAATTTGGATGCAACTCCGAACTCAAATCACGGACTGGGATCGGATGTAGTGCATAACCACCCTAAGGTTTAACAGACTATACAAATAGATATTGCAAAATTATCATCCCTAGCTCAGGAAAAATCCTTGTTGCCACGCAATTTAAATTGTTGCAGCATTTTCCTCCTAGAATTTCCTCGACAATAATCTTAAAACAGTCCCAGTGATATCAAAAGCTGTTGTTCCTTTTGGCCGTTCATTTCTCTCCTTAAGGACCATTTACCACAATCCTGAATGGTGCACGACTCACGAGTGGAAAAACACCATCTAAGGACGCGTCCTCACCAAGACCGCCGACTGTGAGCAAAAATAAAATAATAATACAATTCGCCTAATAATTTATTAGTTTCGTCAGAAAAATAGTGCAAATATCTATTCAAATCACATCACACTATCACACTAATATTATAAAGGCGAAAGTGTGTGTTTGTATGTTTATTACTTCTTCACGCTCAAACGGCTGGACGGATCTGGATGGAATTCGGCACAGAGATAGATGCGTCTGAAATAGCACATAGGATACTTTTTATCCCGGGAGTATGTTTCCTTAGGATAATTATCGACATTCACGCGGGCGAAGCCGCTGGCAGAAGCTAGCTAAAATATAATCTTAATTCTGTTTTTTTATCTCGGAGACAAAACTGACACATGTAAATGTCAAATTACTTCTTTTAGGGCTTATTATGTCACCTGAGGTATGTTATATATGTCTTATTTTAGACCTACTGTAAAGTATTTGAGACTACAAGAGTTATATATATCATACCTCGGGAGGCCTCATAAGCCCTAAAAGTAGTAACATGACATTTACATGTGTACATTTTGTCCCAGAGATAAAAAAACAGACTTTAATACTTTTTATAAATTTATGTAACTCGATAATGATAAATGATAAATTATTTGTAGAGTTGTTCCGAAAAAAAAACAAATTGAGCAAACTGATTGAAGGACAGTAATCGTTCTAAAAACATTTTTAATTCAATTCGAAGTAATATCATCTAAGTGCCAATGAACAAAACCTTGTCAAAAATGTAGGGAACTCAGAGAAGTTTACGGAACAGTGGACGATACGTTAATACGGAATCATCCATTCTGATTTTTTTCAATGATAGTTGTAGGTGTAGGTAGACTATATGCGTAAGGATACGTTCACACAGAACATCCGTATTTCCAGGCTCGTTTTTAACGGATCCGTCGCTACTGGAGGTGATGTTCACACCGTATTTAGAGTACCGTTTTAACGGATCCTTTGTTACTGGGGTAATGTTCACACCACATTAAGTCAGTGTACCACCAACTTTCAAACAAAACGAATCAGCATTTTAATACAATTGTGTTTGTGTGAGAGCAGTGGTGGCCCAGTGGTATTGGCTGTGACTTACAAATTGTAGGTCGTGAGTTCGAACCCAGGCAGGCGCTTTACTTTGTGTAAATTATTTCATCACCACTTGACTGCTCTCAAAAACGGTAAAGGAAAACATCGTGAGGAAACCCGCATGTCCTAGACCCAAAATTCAAAGACATGTGACATCCACCAATCCGCACTGGGCCCGCGTGGTGAATTACGGCCCATCCCCTCCCAAAGAGAGGAGGCCTGTGGCCCAGCAGTGGGAACATTAATAGGCTGATGATGTGATGTGATGTGAACTCGCTCATACAATTATATTCGTCAGTGCCGAATTGAATCGTATACGATAAAACGGAGCTGTAAAACGGAACTCTGTGTGAACGAGCACTAAGGTGTGAACACAGCCTAAAGTCACACGATTTTCCTTGCTAAATGTATTTTTTCTACAGTCTTTGATTTGATAATTTACGATGTTTGCCTTTTGTTCCGGTACTAAATCAAGACGTTTTTTCTTACGGGTTTTCTTCTTCCACCTCTTTTTCATGTTTTCGTATGGTAAGTGCTAAAGTAATTGCGGTTTTATCGCAAACAGGTTTCATGAGGTGAAAGACTTAAATAGATTGATGCTTGTGGTGTGCGTAATTTAGTTTTCTACTTCTAGAGTATGAATACCATCAGACTACATATTAAATAATTAATAAAATCTAATATTGAAACGACTGATTAGATACATAATTTGTACGCAAGATATTGCCCGTAATACTACCTATTCTATGTACTCGTAATTATGTCTTCTTCTTCTTCCTAGCCCTTTTCCCACTTTAGGTGGGGTCGGCTCTCCTTATTTCACGGCGCCAAGACGCTCTGTCGACGGTTGTCGGGTCAGGCAATTTCTCCTTCTTGAGGAGCTTCGTCATACTGGTCCACTATGTCAAAGGAGGTCGTCCTCGGCCTCTTTTGCCCTCAGGTAAGCTCAGAGCCGTTCTCACGACACGTTCTTCTGTCCTTCTCGTGACATGTCTATACCATCTTAGTCTACTCTCCGTCAATTTGTCCTGTATTGGGGCCACCCTTAAAGTACCTCGGATGTATTCGTTGCGGACCCTATCCATTTTCGTTACTCCTCCAGACCACCTCAGCATTTTCATTTCTGCGGTGTGTAGTTTTTGGACGTGGCTGTTTTTCACGGCCCAGCACTCGGCACCGTACATCATTGCCGGTCTAACCGCCGTCTTGTATTGTTGTCTCGTAATTATGTATATAATGGAAAAATAAATACATCAACAATTGGCATCGTAAGTTTTATTTTATTAAATAAGACAATTTAAAAACCAGGGTTTATTTTCATGCATCATTGGAAGCTAATTTGATCGCTTACCATCAGGTTAGATAGTGGTCAAACACGAGCCTATATATAAAAAAGCTGGCCAAGTGCGAGTCGGACTCGCGCACGAAGGGTTCCGTAGCACTATCGCAAAAAATGGCAAAAAAATACGTTTGTTGTATGGCAGCCCCACTTAAGTTTACACTAGTCGACGGCGCGAACTAATTTGTACGCGGGGTTAAAAGGTCTGCTATCTCATCCGACAACTCGTGCGAAAGAGATAGATGCTGTGATGAGCAGTAAAAGCTAGTTAGCACAGGCACAGCTGGTTAGGTAGCACTTTTGCAAGTTTGTAGCGAAGTGGATGATGATTTAGGACGAAAACGAGCGCGCGAAATTTTATAAACAGACCTTTGGGAGTCTAGATATCATGAAAAAACGACTAAATGTATATTTTCAAAATAATATTATCTGCATTTTTGAACTACTAATCTATCCCTGTATGGTGGTAGTTTTGCAATTTTCCTTCTTCTTAAGGTATTTATTGCCGCCCAAAGATGCGTTAAGATTAGTATTGAAATATGGAACTTTCGACGCTCATAACTTTCAAATATTTTTCTTTTTTACTTTTTTGTTTCCATACAAGGCTAGATAAAGATGAAACAAATTGATATCATAATTATTTAACGAACATCATCAAACAGTGGAGCAATCCCTATACTAAGTTTGTATGGAAGAATTATCGACTAGTGTAACCTTCAATATTTCTTTTATTCTGCTTTTAGTATTTGTTGTTATAGCGGCAACAGAAATAAATCAAATTTCAACTGTCTAGCTGTCACGGTTCATGAGATACAGCCTGGTGACAAACGGACAGACAGACAGACAGACAGACAGACGGACAGACATACAGACCGATCGTGGAGTCTTAGTAATAGGGTCCCGTTTTAACCCTTTGGGTACGGAACTCTAAAAAAACAATTATATAATTAGGTAACATTGTTTGTTTACAGGTATGTTTGTAAAAGAATACCCTGTAAGTACTAATCCGATTAGATTCATTCACACACACACTATAGCTGAGTGTCATATTATGCTGTTTTAACGACTTCAAAAAAAAGAGGTAATCAATTCGACACGTATAGTCCTCGCCAAACTTCTTGGCCGCCTTGAAGTTGGCTACAATGGCTGCGCAATAGAAAATTTCATACAAAAACAGCACAGTTTCGTGCCTTGCGCATCCGGTAAACCAACTTCAGGGCGGTCCAAGAAGTTTGGCGAGGACTATATGTATGTAATACGAGTATTGTTGGAACTGCACAAGATTCACATATGTTATTCTCATATGTTCATAAGTGTATTTATGTTTGTTTGTATGCATTTCACCGAAACTACTTATCGGATCGTGATCATTCTTATTTGTTTTATTAAATTAAGAATCTCTCAACTTAGGGAACTGTTTAAGTTCCATCAAAATCTGTTCAGCAGTCATCAAGATATGAATCATACAACCGAACCACTTAGCGACAAACAGCACGAATGTGTAAATTGAGCTATTATGGGTATTTTGTCAATCCTTTAGGCACCGTACTATAGAAATTGCTCATTTTTAGTGACGGTACACTAAAACTAAAAAGAGAGAAATGAAAACATTTTCATAAAAATAAAAAATAAACCGACTTCAGCAGCAAAACAATAATAACTCTCGTTTCGGCAGTTGATATCAAAAAATAATAAAAACAAGAGGTACCAAAGACATCGACTAAAAAGTGCAAAACACTAAAAAGTGCAAAATAACTTTAGTGTTTTGCTTTTGAAGTGTCGGTTAATTGTTGTGAAAAAGTTTTTTAACAAAATATTTAATGTGATTACAGTGTGGTAATGAGCGAAGCTAAGTAATAGTGTAAGATTAAAACAAAAAAAAAACGTTTTAGTGCCTGGATTCTTTGTTTCTTAGATCTTTAATTGTAATTAAGTTTTTTTTTTTATAATAGCTCTGTGATAGTGAGAAAATGAAACAATAATGAATTATTATGTAGGTAAGTCTTGAATTTTTTGTTTTGGTTATTCATCTTAGAAATAAGGTGAACAATTTTTTTAAGATATTACGTGCTGGGATAATAATATTTTTAGCACATAGATATAATTATTATTTACATCTTTTTCTAGTTTACTACTTTTGATACTTAATAAAAATTATGGTATAATCTATGTCTAAATCTAGTTTCCTACAATTTCAAGCTGATTTTTAATAAATACTCGTTAAAGGTTTTAACCGAATGATTTGTGAATACGCTATTTTGTTTAATTTTTAAAGGAAATGACACTCCCTAAATTAATATGAAGGTTCTAAATAAGTTTGACCTTCACACCTCAAGAACCTTCGTAGAGGTCAATACAAATCATACCGGAAATACACTAAATTATTTTGTCTATCTCATAATTATCCCATACAGCCTTTTTAGAGGTCACTGCAAAACAAACTTGTTTGTTAAAGAACCTTGTATTTATAGATATTGTTATTATTTAGTCTGTTATAATGGCCCAGCTCAGTAGACTGACAAGGAGTCTTACCAAGGGATATTGTATTACTACGGGGTTCCGCTAACAAAGAAAAAATGGTTCAAATAAATATCACTAGATGGCGCGATGTGCATCGACTTGTTATTTGATTGTGTCTAAAATTAACCTTTTCAAGAATTGATCATAATAATTGTATGTTCTTCTTTAATCATCTCTCCTAAGCAAAACATTATGGAGTATAGGAATTTAAATTCACATTACAAAGATTATTTGAACGGACCATTTAAAATTGATTCCAACAAATGGCGCGGTTTTAAACTACTGAGGCATGCCAATTTTTTTTTAAATTGTATTTTCATAAAATTTGGTTAAAAAAAAACGTGCAAAAAAATACTATAAAACAAATCGTCACTCTATTTAAAGAAAAAAATAGTCATGAACCGAGAAAACCCTTTTACTTGCAAGTCGCCGCTTACACCATCTATAGCTGTGGAACGGAACGGTTGCTTTGTATAGGATAAGGGATCTGTATGCTAGTATTATGTTATCTATGGTATTACTACTTGTACTATTATTTATTCTGTGGTATTACCCAGTAATTGGTGGAGTCCAGGTAGGCAGACTGCATCCAGTAATACTGGAAGCATACCACGACATAGTTGATTAAAGCTTGGCAGATATAGATGAGCATTAAGGTTCTCGCTGCAGAGCATGGGGTCCTACTTTGAAGGATAAATTTGCCTCTATTACATACGAGTACCCTTAAATTAAGGTCGCTTAAATCTCGTAGAGGGGCGATCCGGTACATGAAATAGGATATGTATAGGAAAAAAAACAAAAAAATACCCGACTTCCAAAGCAAAACACTAAAAAGTGCAAAAATAACTTTCATTTCGGAAGTCGGTATCTTTGCCACCTCTTTTTTTATCATTTTACAACACTACAATACTTTATTTTATCTTTACAAATCGATACTGTTTTATGTAGGTACCGGATCGACACTCCACGGGATTTAACCAACCAAAATTTTACGGTCTATTGCCATCATCATAAGCTGTGGTTGGTAAAACCCGTACCGTACCTTTCTTTTTCTTTTTGGGTGGGCAATCATCCAATGACTTCTCGCTCTGAGTGAAGCGGAAGGGCGTGTCAGACTTTTACTGACTAAAACCCACCGTGTACCTTCAGTTCCTTGAGCCTGGGCCGCGGTAACTCTTTTTTAAATTTATCCACGAGCCACCTATCTTAATCTGCCATTATCCACAAAATAAAAAAGTAGTAAATAAATTCGCTTTGACAGCCAAAAATCTATTAAATTTTACATTTTGAAGACCTTAATCTACACCAGCTCCCCTTGCGGCTAATTCAAACGCGGTTGTACTCATTCAATACATTTTGAGTTTTTTTGATAGTCGCTATCGTCACGCTATCGGTGACAGAATTTCTCTTGTATAAAACCTCAGACGCAATCTGCGATAACGATTGTCAAAAAGTCATGATGTGAATCCTATATATTTATCATTATAGTTCATTCACGTTATGAAAATAGTGAGTCATCGTTTTCAGCCGGTCCGTCGACAGATCGAGTCACATGCTTTCTAATTTGTTGAACACGATTGCTCGAGCGCCCGGCTGACAACGATGAGTAAATGAATGATGAGGTGGGTGAATGAACTATACATACCACCACCTAAAAGATTAAAACACCTATTAAGAACATGCCCCAGCTCTTAATTATCGATAAATATATAGAAAATAGAGGACACGATAAATAATTGTAACCATTTAATGCATCTATTACTGTTTCAAGGTAAACAAGTAACCCTATCATAGTGTATATGTAATCATATGTATGTGTATCCATTAACACTTGTATACATGTCATATATACAAGTGTTAATGGATTTATGGTGGCTTTATATAAATACTAATGTATACCTAATAATAATGCTCTCATTTATATGGAGGTATTGTGTTGACAATTTATGTGTTTTTATAATAGGAAGATAAATAATATGTCGTCATTTGTCATTCGGTTTAAAGAATTTATTCTCATAAGAACAATACATAGGTTCACTTACAATGAGATACAAAGTAATTGTTTATATCTAAATAAATACATTTTGCCTCCGATGCGTGTTGGTGAAGTTATACAAAACAAATATATAGGAAATATGTAATTGCTAACATTAAATATGCGGTATGACTACATTTCATAAACATAATTTCTCAGTTTTAGTTTAAATCTGTTAATGTTATCACAATCTTTTACGTCATTTGGTAAGTCGTTAAACAGCTGTGCTCCTTCGAACAGTATAGTTTTTTTACCGTAGTTTGTCCGAGCTTGTCTTCGTTGTAATTGATTTTTATTTCTTAGGTTGTATGATATTGTTTTTTTGTGTAATTTTAGCTTTGATTGTACGCTGTTTGTGGTGATTTTATCGGTTGTTTCTTCTTATATCGCTTGCCAAAGAATGATATTTTATTTATTTTAATTAATGATGATTGTAATATCAGAATTACACGCACGTCTATCTTGGTGGTATGAGGAAAAGGGACAAGAAAGGACTTTTCCCCAGCAGTGGGACTTAACATGTAACAGGACATTAGCCTGTTACCTCCCACTCACAGATAAGACACACATACAGATTAGATTATTTTTGTGTTGTTTGTTCTTATGATTACGTTTAAAATTGCTTTTAAATTGTGTATTTTTCTAAAAAGTGGATCATTTTTAGGGTTCCGTACCCAAAGGGTAAAAACGGGACCCTATTACTAAGACTTCACGATCCGTCTGTCTGTCTGTCTGTCACCAAGCTGTATCTCATGAACCGTGATAGCTAGACTGTTGAAATTTTCACAGATGATGTATTTCTATTGCCGCTATAATAACAAATACTAAAAACAGAATAAAATTAATATTTAAGGAGGGCTCCCATACAACAAACGTGATTTTTTTGCCGTTTTTGCTCGATATTAATAACGGCAATAGGTAGACGCTTGAAATATTCACAGAATATTTAGGTGTATATTCACTTCAAAAAATAATAATTAATAAATAAAAATATAATAAATTAAGGGGGGCTCCCATACAACAAACGTGATTTTTTTGCCATTTTTTGCGATAATGGTGCGGAACCCTTCGTGCGCGAGTCCGACTCCAACATATCGATACTGTCGATGTATTGTATATTTTTGTAGGTCTACATTCTGCTTATTAAGTATGCACTGACATGGAGGTGACCTTAGCTAGCAGTACTCTAAAATAATATGTTTAACGCCCGTTATAGATATTATATCATTTTAGGGCGCACGGTTGGCGCAGTGGTTGAGCAATTGACTGCAGCGCTGCGTGTCGCGGGTTCAAATATTTGTATGATCTACAGACAGTTGTTCCGGCTCTGGGTGTTGTGTATGTGAGTTTATATGTTTGTAAACGCACCCACGATACAGAAAGAAATTCTTAGTGTGGGACAAGGTTTTTTTAAACTAGAGAATGTTTTTATTTAACTTATGAAAAAAATTACCATATAGTACTCTTTTTTGTAACATAATCAATTCAGACATCACAAGCACGATATAATAAACTAGCTTCTGCCCGCGGCTTCACCCGCGTATAAAGTGTTTAATCATCCCAAGGGAATTAAAACTATCCTATGTCCTTGCCAGGGTCTAAAACTATCTCCATGCCAAATTTCATCTAAATCAGATATTACCCCCTACAACCTCACAAACTGTACCTCTTTACAATATTAACATAGAATAATTTAATATGACTTTTGAATAACAGATAACTCGATATGTCCCAGGCATACATAGTCAAGTATTTTTAGAACTTTGGCCTTTTTTTTGAAAATTCCTCCTATTGCAGTGTTTTAGTTAATTACTGGCTTCTGCCAGCGGTTTCGCCCGCCTGAAAAGATTTTTCTTATCCCAAGGGAACATTAACAACATTGGGATGAAAAGCCTATAATCTATTTCTGTGCCAAATTTCATTCATTTCATTGTGAAGAAACTGCCATGTCTTAGAAGACATGTGATATCCACCAACAGGAACTGGGTCCGCCTGGTGGTTTACGGTCCATTCCATATCACATAGAGGAGGCCTGCTCTTACAACGGACCAAATGCGAGTTTTAGTGCGGAAAAGGGGTCCATCTATCCTATCCTTTCCTAAGTGCACCTCTGCTTAAGCCTTTCTCCAGATTTTATGTGTGCATATATTCTCTTAGAATATCGTAAATGTTACTCAAAGTGCCATGAAGCTGTAATTTACTATACCTTTTACGTAAAATACAGAACGCCCATATTATTATGGTGGACCAATGTCCTGATAATGCTTGCAGGCATCCGGTGGTTTAGAAAAGCATAGACTCTGTCGAGAAGATGAGTTTACGACCCGTAGGAGACTCTGATATAATGATTATCTAAATACCTAGTATGAAGTAATTTTGCCACCAAATACACATATATTAACTTTAACCTTTCGTGTGCTACTAATTAGCGAAACAATAGAAAAGTCATTGTGTCTCACGTGGATCCACGGCTTATACACACGAAAGCTTGTTAACTTCCTAATTAGTAACTAATTTATTTATTTATAATAAGGTACACCAACAGCATTACATACAAAACAGTTTGTTGTAAACGAAGAAAAATAAAGGTGCTGGTATGTATGCCTATTACAGGTATAAGCAGCTTACACCATATGGTCAGAAACACAAAATTATTTAAACTTTCAAAATATAAATATTAATCTAAAGTTAAAAAAGTTAAAAACATAGTAATAATAAAACATACAAAATGAAAAACAGACAGAATAAATAATAATATTTATAATTTAACATAAAACAAACCTAGCGCATTTCCTATTGGCTCAAAACTCAATAAAATGCACAAGTTAACGTTAGACAAACATATCTGAATGAGGAAAACAGAGACTTTTGCGATGGAAGTATGCATTACGTTACTGACTTGTTTAAGTACTTTATTAGTAGTTATGACTAATTATTATAAACACTACATAAATAATAGCAGAGCTTTTTAGTTAAGTTTTTTTTTTCTAATATCCGAAATAGATCACAGGACCACTGCCCGATTTTTTTAAGAGATGGTACCATACTTCTTATCAGTTTCGATCGGGTTTCAAGAAAATCTTTGTACACGAGGTCATGAAATTCTAAGAAACTTATAGGGCACTGAGCTATTATAGATTCTCCAAAACTTAGATCCAATCTAGTTTCATAAGCAGGTTAGTGACCGCAGCGTCATTTCTCCTGTACCAGTGATAATAGTTAAAATATGAAAGTAGCTTGTAGGTATTTAGATTGGCAAGATGACATACTAAATAAAATTAAATTAAAATAACGTTTATTCCCTGTAACCTGTTCACAGTACTTTTTTTATAAATTATTAAATCTTATATCTATCTTTTCTCGATCATATTTATATTCGAGCAAATAATGCCGTAAAACAAAAAACATCAGATCACTCTTTCGTTTCGACCAACGTGCAGTGGAGACGCGTACCGTCGAGGCAGTCGACGCAAACTCGCAATCCACGCGATGCACCACCGTCTCCGCCACGACACGTGTTCACTAAGCGCGTTCTAGACACTATCAAGATCCGCGAGAAATTATTACGAATTCATTTTGACCACCTTATGTCATTAGAATGTCCTGTTAAATTATGTAAAGGGAAGAGAAGCTAGGGTAAATTTTGGTGGGAATCGCTGTTGGTGAGAACAGCATTACCTATAAAGTGCCAAAAATACCTTCTGCTGTACTCGTGGTGGAGTACCGTAACAAGCAGAGCCCTAGCCAGTCCGAATCATCCACGTCCCCGTCGCTCTCTCTGGGAACTGCTGCAACCGCGCCGCCGCGCGTCCACCACCCCGAGTTGCAGCTGAGCTAACGGATGCAGGGCGAAGGGCGAATATTCTGCGCCTTAAAACAGAATCGACTCACTAGGGAGGATACCCGAAAAAAAAACCAAGCAAATCCGTAGGCTCTGAAGCGGCAGCCCCGATAGCGGATTAAGGCACAGTGGGCTAATCACTCGCTTGCCCGACAATAATAGATTCATGAAACTGAAACAGTAAAAAACTGGACCGATACCCTACCGATGAATTTTGGCTTTAAAACACGGACAGGAATTGCTTTTTGGAATATAAGAACGCTTAGCGATGACAGCAGACTAGCCCAAGCAGAAGCAGTAATGCTAAATTACAACCTGCAAATACTCGGTCTAAGCGAAGTGAGAAGAAACGGCTTCGGTGAGCTGAGAATGTCCAGGGGCTTGACTTTGCTGTATTCTGGTAAAGAAAGTGAGGAAGATGTGCGTGAGTACGGCGTAGGGCTCCTCCTTTCTAATGCAGCTCAGAATAGCCTCCTGGACTGTAAGCCGATCTCAGACCGAATCATGTACGCCCGTTTTTACTCGAGAGCCCGGAAGATCTCCATCGTACAATGCTACGCCCCAACTACAATCGCCCTCAATGCCACCCTTAGGAGCATCAAGAAACAAGATATCGTCCTAGTTATGGGGGACCTGAATGCAAAGGTTGGGAGAGTTAAAACAAACCGCGAGTGGCACATGGGTACGCCCCTGCGTACCCATGTGCCGCTCGCGGTTTGTAATGAGAACGGAGACCGATTTGTCGAATTTTGCCAGAACCACGACCTGACCATTGGAGCAACATTATTCATACATGGGGACCACCACAAGTACACGTGGAACTCACCCGATGGAGTCACTAAGAACCAGATTGACCACCATTAGCGCCAAATGGCGTTCCTCATTGCTCGATGTCCGAAACCGCAGGGGCGCCGATATGGATAGCGACCACCATCTGGTAGTTGCTGAAATCCGGCTTAAGGTTGCAGCGGCTCGTGCGGCTGGTGGACCCGGCAAGATGAAGAAGGTTCGACGTGAGCAAACTGCGTGACCCGGGCATCCGTAAAACGTTCCAAATCGAGCTACGTAATCGTTTTTGGGGATGTCACAGCACACTTGGAACCTGATCGAAGACAGAAGAAACCTTCATCTTAGATTGCTTGAGACCCGTAATGACGCCATGCGAGCCGACCTTAACATGCAATACCGTCAGAAACCAGAGAAATCTATCGCAGCACCCACAAAGATAGGAGGCAGTGGGCTGATGGTATTGCTGATCGTGCTCAACAGGCTGCAAACACCGGTAACCTGAGGGAATTGTATCAAGCTACCAAAACCTTGGCAGGTAACAGCAAGTATAAAAAGAAGCCGCTCAAGTCTAAAGACGGTCAGCTCATAGTGACGTTTGAAGGGCGGCCCCTACGCTGGCGTAATCACTTTGAGGAGGTCTTCCGTATGTCAGCAACATCAACACCTGACGAGTTGCAAGTCATTTCTACACCACCCCGGCCTCTCAACATCGACACCGTCAGAGCAGTCCTCTCTTTGAAGACAGGCAAAGCACCAGGACTCGACCTGATAACTGCGGAAATGCTACAAGCTGTCGTATTCTCCGCCGTCAACGTTCTGACGCCTCTCATTGAGAATGAGATGATATGGTCCACCGAAGAGCTTCCGGACAAATGGAACAAGGGTCTTTTGATAACTGTACCCAAGAAGGGAGATCTTAGTCAATGCGATAACTGGAGAGGTATTACGTTGCTCTCAATTCCCTCGAAGGTCATCTGCAAGATTATCCTGGATAGGTTATCGAAGGCCGTGGAACCTCTCCTACGCAAAGAGCAGGCTGGTTTCCGCGCAAACCGCTCGTGCACGGATCAGATCAATACTCTCTGTATCATTTTAGAACAGGCATCAGAATGGCAGAGGGAGATATATCTCACCTTTGTCGATTTCGAAAAGGCATTTGATACGCTGAAGTGGTCCAGCATCTGGTCCCGCCTACTGGACATCGGATTGCCACCAAAAATATACACGCAGGTGTCCGCCAGGGCTGTCTCCTTTCACCGCTCCTCTTTTTAGTCGTTCTTGACGGGATCTTGCTTCGCATTTTCAGCAACAAGCGCCGCGGTATAGAGTGGGGATTATCCAACGTCTTAGAGGACTTAGATTACGCCGATGACCTATGCCGATTTATACCCACGCTGACATGCAAGCTAAATTGAAAGATTTAAGTCAGGCAGCGGCAGAAACGGGACTAAAAATAAACACCCGGAAGACCCAACAGATGAGATCTGGTGTGAAGAATACTTCACCGTTGCTGATTGGCACAGAGGCAGTGGAACGCGTTCACAAGTTTACTTACCTCGACGTGGAGCGAGGTGAAGCGTGAAGCTCAAGACCGATCGCGATGGAGGACTACTGTGGACGCCCTTTGCCCCATCCAGGGGACGTAGGACATTAAGTCAAGTAAGTCATTTAAACAAATATTCGTGGGCTTTTATTATGATTGTTAAGTAAATAAACGTATTAAGAAACTTTTAATGGATTATTTTGAATTTATTCGATTTGCATGCACATATTAAACAAAAATTTTAATTAAAGAAAAGTCTTCCCCATTGATTACTTAGACAATCAAAGAAATGATGAAGTTACGTGACAAGAGCCATGTAAAGGCTAAATCTACCAAATCCTTATGGCATGTTAACTCTTACAAAGAACTCAAATATCTGGTTAGGGCTGCTATTGAAAGTGACAAGAGTGCATACTTTAAAACATACATTAATAAAAATATTAAAAAAACCAAAAAAGTTATGGAGAAACATGAAGTCAGCTATTGCCACTGGTATCTCTAATGGACCAGAGAGCAGTTTACAGCATTTTTCAACGATCCCGAAAAAATGAATGAACACTTTTTGGATGTTCCTGGCACTGGTAGAGTATCTGCTGCTGAGTTAAAGCACTTTGAGCACCACAGATTCGGCAGTGGACAATTCCAGCTTGAGCCGGTCCGAGAGCACATGGTGCTGAAGTTGTTGCATAACCTTAAGTCCAATGCACAGGGTTGTGACCGTATCTCCTTGGAGATGTTGATGATGACTCTTCCTCAAACCCTTGCAGCTATCACGGCCATCATTAACCGTTCCATCACCACCTCATCTTGCCCGGATCTGTGGCAATTGGCGATAGTTAGACCCATCCCTAAAGTATCTAATCCTGCCAGTGTGAAGGAACTTCGCCCAATTAGTTTATTGACATGCCTCTCCAAGATCCTGGAGAAGGTTGTTTTTAACCAGCATCGGTCATGAGGAACACAGCATCTTGTCGCTCGCTCAATCAGGTTTTCGCAAGGGACACGGCACGGCAACAGCCCTTCTTAATGTGATTGGAAATATTTTGGAAGCTAGAGATAAGGGCATGGGGAATCTGCTGGTGTTACTAGACTTTTCGTGCACTTTTGACTCTATCAATACCTCGCTCCCCCTATCGAAGTTGCCTTACTATGGATGTCAGCCTGAGACAGTAAAGTGGTTTGAAAGTTACTTGACTCACCGTTCTCAGTTTGTCCAGGTGAAGAGCGACAGTGATGGAGCCGTTAAATCCTCTGGTCATAAGCACGTGAATAGGGGTGTACCGCAGGGATTGATCCTGGGCTCGCTACTCTTCATTCTTTACAGTGCTGACATCATTAACTGCCTGTTTAACACCAAGTTCCACTTATATGCTGATGATCTGCAGATGTATCTATCTTTTCATCGCCAGTAGGCTGTTGACACTGTAAAAAGTATGAATGAGGATCTTGTTAGGATCTCGGCATGGTCTATGAGAAATGCCTTAGTTTTGAACCCAACCAAGTCAAAATTTATTTTAATTGGATCAAGAGATTTTTTGAATAAAATGGGTAATAGGAATCGGGTGTTCCATTAAAAAGCTCCGGGATGCCCGTTATCTTGGGTTACTATTTGACGAACACCTGCACTCTGAGACCCACATCATGGAGGCTGTGTGCAACTGCTTTTACAGGCTTAAGCTAATGTATCGTGTGCGTCCCTACATCAGTGTGGATATGCACATTCTGCTTTGTGAATCACTAGTTTTGGTCAGTGGGTCGTCTTAGAGGCGGTTTATCTAAGCTGAACTACGCTGATACTATGTATGGGGCGTGCATTCTAGGTAAGAGCGAAAGGTTGATTCAGCGAGTACAGAATGCTTGTGCGACATTTTGATTTACCATCCCTCCTAGATCTCACGTAACTCCTTTTTTAAATAAGGGTAATTTGATGAGAATGTCAGATCGTAGAAAGTTGCATCTGGCTACCTTGCTCTTTGGCACAATTCTCACTAAAAAAACAGACTTTCTGTTCGGTAAATTCACCAGAGGGGTGACCATAAGCTCTTAGAGCGGTATCAATTTGAGATCGAGTAAGTGACAGATGTATACACGTCAGATACATCTGTCCCTTATTCGATCTCAAATTGATACCGCTCTAAGAGCTTATGGTCACCCCCCTAGTCACGTGATGTAAATAAAGTCAAAACAAGAGCTTCTGCCTACCTGTAGTTTAAAACTGTTGCATTCCGTGGAAGTTTAAAATTCGCTGTCTCTCGTATCTGGAATGATCTTCCGCCATTTCGCGCTATAAAAACGATTGGAACATTTAGTACTAAATTCAAGCAGTACTTATTACTCAAGCAAAAGGAATCCGAAAGATAAGCTTACCTTAGTCACGGGGTCTCATTGCTAAGGAAGGAAATTTGGTTCAAATAAATCTCATTAGATGGCGCGACATGTGCACACAATTAAATAGAATTGTATGTAAAATTAACATTTTCTAGAATTGAACATAAAAATTGTATGTTCTTGTTTAATCAACTCTCCTAAGTACAAAATTATAAAATATTGGGCTCTTAATTCACATTTCAAAGATTATTTGAACGGTTCATTTAAAACTGATGCCAATAGATGGCGCATTTTTTAATTTCTGAGGCATTCCTCTCGTTTGTTAAAATTTGCATTGCAACACATTTTGGTGCAAAAAAAAAACTGTAAAAACGTGCAAAAAAATACTATAAAACGAACCTTCACTGTATTTAAAGAAAAAAATGTTCACGAACCTAGTAAACCCTTTTACATGCAAGTTGCTGCTAACACCATCTATTGCCGTGAAACGGGATCGAACGCGATTGAAGTACTTACAAAAATAACAAGATTAATCACATGAAAAACGCTAGTTACGTCGGCACGGTTTCTTTGTATGGGATGAGGCTTCTGTATGCTAGTATTATATTATCCGTGCCTTAGTTTAGCTTCGGTTTGTACACAGTTAGTACTACTGCACTTAATCCATTTTCTTTATTTTGAACTTTTGTTGCTAACACCGCACCACACATAATAACAATCACACCACTCTGTTTTATCGAATACTAGCAAAACACTCTACAAACCTTCAAATTAAGATTAATTATTTATTAATCGTCTCCAATATTTTATAGATTAGTGATTTTTTTTCCTGTTACATTAAACCTAATGGGTTGAGTTGAGATTTAGATCATCTGGTAATCGGAATCGTCTGGATTATTCTGCGTGACTTCGATTTAATTCATTTTTCGTTATGTAGGTACTCCTTAATCTTATTAAAATGTGTGAGCAACCAAATATTCTGGTTCTCTTTAGGCATAAGCCCAAAGGACTTTGTATAAATGTTTTGTTCAGTAGAAAGGATACAGGATCGAACCTTTTCAGGTCTGTCATTTTTTAAGTAAGTAGGTCTTCTCAAACTTAAAAAGATACCTACTTAATTAAATTTGATGGGTACAACACCCCATCAAAAGTAGCATTTTCCTTATAATTACACGTCAATTGCATAAATTATGCTAGAGGTATAATTAATTAAAAAATTAAATAGTTAAACAAATGCTTATTGCTCAAATAAATCTCTTTAAAACTAGCTTTTCCTACTGCTTCGCTTATATCATCATCAGTTCAGCTACAAGTCGTTCACTACTAGACATAGGCTTTACCCAGGCGTCGCCACATAGACCGGTCCCGTGCGTCTCGGATCTAGCGGATCCCCGCAACCTTCACCAGGTCTACCTAGTGAGAGGCCTTCCAACGCAAAATTTTCCGGTTCGTGGTCGCCACGCCTGAACTTTTTCGGCCTCATCGGCCATCCTTTCTGCGGGCAATGTGCCCTGCCCACAGCTAATTATATGCTATGTCGGCTACTTTGGTTCTTCGCTCATAATTATGGACTAGCCCAAAGCAACCATGCCATAATCCGGGATGAAAAAAGTAGTCAATAACGCTCAGCTATAGCGTAATTTCAAAGTTGATTGAGCTGAGTTCGTGTGGTATTAGTAAAGTATTTGCAATTGTTAATTTTTGTGAAACCCACGAGTTTCCAGAGATAACATAATCTGTTTAGTGACAAAATCTTTTTAGGATTCTGAAGGTTTGAATAAAAACTGTTTATAGTACCTATTTTAGCAAAACAAGTTTACAAGCTCAATCTTGTTATAGTCGTGTGTTGTTTCTAAAAGAACGAAACTAATTTGTGTACTTTCTGCCATCGGTAGGTATTAAAGTTAACATAGGATTCGTCATATTCTTTGAGAAGCTATGAAAATTTTATCCTTAGGCCAAGACAAGTGAGATTCTGTCAATTATCGCGGTAGCTATGTCTAAAATAAGGATTTCCAAGAACAAGAGCAATAGGTTATTTCTAGGCCAGCATGTTTCACCTTCGACCACATCATCGCTTACCATCAGGTTAGATAGTGGTCAAGCGTGAGCCTATACAATATAATAAAAGAGCTTTTAAAACACGTGATCAATCCCTTACATTTTGGCATTTCAACAATTGGCATTGCTTACAGAATAACACTTCATGTAGAGCATATGGATGATGACCTAACAAACTACAGACTGTTTTCCATGAAAAGAGAGAAACAATATAATAATAATAAAACCATTGTTACATTTGTTGCTTAAAATTAGTTTAGTTCAGTGGTAATTTGTTAGGCCCTTTCCTGATGGCGCGACGCAATTCGATTTATATCACACCGATGAGCGATTTTTACTGAGCGAAATTGCAAGTATATTCACATGGACGCAATGCGATGCAATGCAATGCGATGCAATTTTTCTTACACAATACTTGATATCGCCTGTCGACGCATTAAAGTTGCGTCGCGCCATCAGGAAACGTCCTAGTGATGCATATTCAAAGTCAAAGTCAAATTTCTTTATTTTAATTAGGTCACTAAGCGGCACTTTTGAAAGCCAAAAATTTTAATTTATTCGTAATAATAATTGATTCTACCGTCCATTCGGAAAAGTAGCTTGTTAAGAAATGAACGGACAAGAAACTCCACACTTACTCTTTAAAAAAAAGGGTACACTATATTTACAAACATACATTATTTCTTATACGTGAGGACGATGCACCCAGACTAACACTAATATACTGCGTATTTCAAACAAAGAATTGGTCTTAAGGTGATGACGATGCATCATGCAAAAAGGGGTTGTTTTTTTATAAGGCGAATGGCCGTTGATAACCATCATAAGATTCAAATTAAAATATTTATTACATACCTTTAATACCATATCATCCTACCATACCATACCTGTATATAAAATACTAGCTGTTGCCCACGGCTTCGCTCCCGTGGACGACAGTGTGGCTGTGGGGTGCCACAGGACCCAATTTCGGGATTCAAAAATAGCCTATGTCACTCAGGAATAATGTAGCTTTCTATTGGTGAAAGAATTTTTCAAATCGGTCCAGTAGTTTCGGAGCTTATTCGGTACAAACAAACAATAGTATGGTAGTAACAAATATTAGTATAAATATTAGTATAAATGTAACAATGGGTTATTATTATTATATTATTTCTCTCTTTTCATGGAAAGCAGTCTGTTGTTTGTTAGGTCATCATCCAGATGCTCTAAATAAAGTGATATTCTGTAAGCAATGCCAATTGTTGAAATGCCAAAATGTAAGGGATTGATCACGTGTTTCGAAAGCTTTTTTTATTATATTGTATAGGCTCGCGCTTGACCACTATCTCACCTGATGGTAAGCGATGATGTGGTCGAAGGTGAAACATGCTTGCCTAGAAATAACCTATTGCTCTTGTTCTTGAAAATCCTCATTTTACACATAGCTACCGCGATAGTTGACAGAATCTCACTTGTCTTGGCCTAAGGATAAAATTTTCATAACTCCTAAAAGAATATGACGAGTACTATGTTAAGTATAATACCTACCGATGGCAGAAAGCACACAAACTAGTTTTGTTCTTTTAGAAACAACACACGACAATAACAAGATTGAGCTTGTAAACTTGTTTTGCTAAAATAGGTACTTTAAACAGTTTTTATTCAAACCTTCAGAATCCCAAAAAGTGTTTGTCACTTAACAGATTATGTTATCTCTGGAAACTCGTGGGTTTCACAAAAATTGACAATTGCAAATACGGTATGGTTGTTCTATCTCACGATGATGGATGAATCGTAGCAAAATGAATCTTATTTCGGCGTCATAAAAGTCACGTTACCCTTCTTCGTGAGATAGAACAACTATACTAATACCACACGAACTCAGCCCAATCATTTTTAGGGTACCGTACCCAAAGGGTAAAAACGGGACCCTATTACTGAGACTCCGCGATCCGTCTGTCTGTCTGTCTGTCTTCGTATGTCATCAGGCTGTATCTCATGAACGGTGATAGCTAGATAGTTGAAATTTTCACAGATGATGTATTTCTGTTGCCACTATAACAACAAATACTAAAAACAGAATAAAATAAATATTTAAGGGGGGCTCCCATACAACAAACGTGATTTTTTTGCCGTTTTTTTGCAATAATGGTACCCTTAGTGCGCGAGTCCGACTCGCACTTGGCCGGTTTTTGAAACTACGCTATAGCCGAGCATTATTGACTACTTTTTTCATCCCGGATTATGGCATGGTTGCATTGGGCTAGTCCAAAATTATGAGCGAAGAACTAAAGTAGCCGACATAGCCCAAAGAATTGCCAAACTTAATTGGCTGTGGGCAGGGCACATTGCCCGCAGAAAGGATAGCCGATGAGGCCGAAAAGTTCAGGCGTGGCGACCGCGAACCGGAAGATTTTGCGTTGGAAGGCCTCTCACTAGGTAGACCGATGACCTGGTGAAGGTTGCGGGGATCCGCTAGATGCGAGACGCACGGGACCGGTCTATGTGGCGACGCCTGGGTAAAGCCTATGTCTAGCAGTGAACGACTTGCAGCTGAACTGATGATGATATAAGCGAAGCAGCAGGAAAAGCTAGTTTATAAAGAGATTTATTTAAACAATAAGCATTTATTTAATTATTTATGTTTTTAATTATACCTCTAGCATTATGTAAGCAAATGACGTACATGTAAGTGACATTATTTCTGTGTATAATTACCTATTATAAGATTAATGTAAAATTAGTGTCTGTAATTATACGGAAAATGCTGCTTTTGATGGGGTTTTGTACCTATTAAATTTAATTAAGTAGGTATCTTTTTAAGTTTAAGAAGACCTACTTACTGAAAACATGACAGAACTGAAAAGGTTCGATCCTGTATCCTTTTTACTGAACAAAACATTTATACAAAATCCTTTGGGCTTATGCCTAAAGAGAACCAGAATTTTTGGTTGCTCACACATTACACATAAGATTAAGGAAAACCTACAAAACGAAAACTGAATTAAATCGAAGTCACAGAATAATCCAGACGATTCCGATGACCGAAATCTCAACCCATTAGGTTTAATGTAACAGGAAAAATCACTAATCTATAAAATATTGGAGACGATTAATAAATAATTAATCTTAATTTAAAGGTTATTCTCATCATAATTGTCACTTAGCTTAATTGCATCGGCTTAATCTCTAAAGCCGCGTCTTTACGACCAGCAGTAGTGCTGCGCCACTGCTTAACTGCGCACGCGCGAACCGTATCGCGACTTCTGCGCAGCGGTGCCCGAAGTTCGAAGTTTAAATCGTGAATCGAAATTCGTTTTTTTTTTGCGGAATTGAATGCTGATAATCGTATAAGTAGTTCCGAATTTTTTAAACCAATTTCGTACATAGAGTTAGTTGTTTATTTGCATATTTAATGTGACAGATCCAGTTTTATTCTACAATTTTAATTTTTTGTAGTTAAAATATTAAAAACAAAATAAATTTTATTCAAGTGAGTTTACATAGTGTCAAAATACTTGACAGAATAGTGCAAACTTTCACCGAAAATGGCATCAGTACCGTTAGTTCGCAAAGCAATTGTGGGGGCCGCGTTGGCCCATGCCGCCCCATCATCCCACCCCAACCCTGTTCAGTTCGAGGAGGGTCAGGAAAGTCATTGGACCCCGGCTGCTTTGGAAAGGGCCGGATCCACTTTGAAGGCTCTGAATCGCATGGCTAAGCGACCACCGGTGCACATCGTTTTTGAGGATGTCAATTACACCGTTAGCTCACATAAAGGTATGTTTTTTTTTATTTAAGATTTTATTATTCCAATTTTTAGGTCGTCGAAAATGATGGCCTGACTAGCTATCGCCCGTGGATATACCCACGTCGAATTTGAAACAATATCTTTATACATTATAACCCAGGTAATATTCTGATGTATTAGCTATATTATAGTAACATTTTATCAGAATCCGTTAAGGGTACACTAGTCGACGGCACGAACTATTTTGTGCACGGGGTTGAAATGCATTTTATATCAACCGACAACACGTGCGGAAGAGATAGATGCTGTGATGACCAGTAGGAAGCTAGTTCGCGTACGAATACACACTTGCAAATTTGTAGCGAAAAGGATAATGATTTAGGACGAAACCGAGTGCACGAAATTTTATAAACATACCTCTGGGAGTCTGGATATCATGAAAAAACGACTAAACGTATCTGTTCAATATACAATATTTGCATTGTTGAACTAATAATATATCCCTGTATGGAGGCCGTTTTGCAATTTTCCGTCTTCTTATGGTATTTATTTGCGCCGAAAAATGTGTTAAAATAAGTGTCGAAATGTGGAACTTTCGACGCTCATAACTTTCAAACATATATATGTCGCAAATAGGGAGGCTATCTTGGATAAACACTCGATCTTGTGGGCTTTCGTGGGTATATGCATGCTACAAAGCAGGTAACTTATGCCGATTTGGAGATAGTCCTTGTTCCAATCTTATCAAAGCAGCGAATTCGGCCACCTATTCGTTTCGCTTTCTCTCAACAAAACACACTTTCAAGTTTATAACGCCACACTTTAGGCTACTTCTCAATTATTTCTCTCACAACTCTGTTTTTCAACTGTTTTCCAAACGCGCTCCCGCGCGTTCCTTTTTCTAACTCTTTTTCGACCAAATATGGCGGGCGACTTCGCTCAGGTCGCCATCTTGGCTCCCCTGCTTTCATTGGTTCAAGAACACCTCGGGCAAAGTTCACAGCTTTTAACATCCAATCAAAATCGAGTATTTTGACATAAGCCAAATAAAGTGTTGTCAATCGAATAAAATCGAACTGAGATTGAATCGTAGGCTAAATGTTGCCAATTAAACAAAACCGAATTAATAAGTTCACATGCGTCATACTTCTCCGTTCTAGATTACTAGTAATTATACCTTCCTCCTACACGGCCAATCCTGACAGACAAACGGCCCCACGTTTGTGCGACGAGAGAAATCGTTACTCAATTGTAATAAAAAAAAACAGACAGAGAGACAGAACAACAATAAAAAAATAAGTAATAGGTTAAGTTCGGCCGCTCCTGACCAAATAAAAAAAATAATGTGGTCGTGACATCTTCCTTCTACATGAAACCTTCAATCAACACCCTATATTACCAGCCTATAACAAAAATCAAGTACTTCTTTACTCATGAAAACGGAATTCTCATAGCTTTCACACTGTTCATTTGTTTTCTCCATGTAAATCTAGGTCTCCACACCGTACACCGTACACAACCATCTTCGTACTATCGAAACAGCCACGTCACCGTTTAGACAACCATATTACCACATTCTAAACGGTTACCGAAGCACCAGAGGTACCAGGTTCCCAACAGACGTCCATTCGGTCTCGAAGATCTAAGTGTGCCAGAAACCACCCAAACGCCCAACACAACATACCATGCCACATACACCAAACAACAGGTCACCGAGGCCCCAGAGGGACCAGGCTCCACCAGACACACAACAGGTCACCGAAGCCCCAGAGGGACTAGGCTCCCCCCAGACAACAGGTCACCGAAGCCCCAGAGGGACCAGGCTCCCCCAGACAACCGGTCCTCTCAAAGCAACAAGACTGCCAGATACCCATACCACATACACTAAACAACAGGTCACCGAAGCCCCAGAGGGACCAGGCTTCCCCAGACATACAACAGGTCACCGAAGCCCCAGAGGGACCAGGCTCCCCCCCTCACATATCCAGCAATGTTTCTTGGTCCCACAGCAATCGCTGTGGCTCCCGATGGTCAACCCTGTGACCATCCTGCAACCATAGTTATCCTGACCAGGCCTCGTAACCCACCTCGGTTACAGCAGTCATCTTTGACCACTCACCACGTAACCCATCTCGGTTACAGCAGTCATCTTTGACCACTCACCTCGTAACCCTCCTCGGTTACAGCAGTCATCTTTGACCACTCACACCTCGTAACCCTCCTTGGTTACAGCAGTCACCGCAGTGACTACTCATCACCGTACAGTCAGTCCTTTGACCGTACACACCTCACCGTACAGTCAGTCCTTTGACCGTACACACCGACCTCACCATTGCCAGATTGATTTGAATCAGTCTTCAACATAGTACATTCAGTTACGCCAATGGGTACTTTTTCTTTCAGCTTTTCTCTAACTCATCATAAACCAAACAAAGCCTTTAATTCAACACATAGTTGCCACCATTCAGAACTCCAATAACCATAAACAGCACCTTTAAACCATAACAAAATTTGTTATTTCATACTTTATTCTCAGTACAAAATACAACAGCAACCTCACATTCAGGATTTCTTACCCAGCCAAAAGCATTTTCAAGAACTCCATTTTATGTTCATGATTTCATACCAAACCCTCAGTGCGATAGGTATAATCTACCAACTAACTACCATCATCAAACATTACCAACTTTGCAAAATAAAAAAAATAAAAATCATGCATCGCATGTCACCGACTTTACATCTGTGTTAACATTATCTTATCCAGCTTGGTCAGATAGCAAATAACACAAAATTACGTTAGGTATGTTCACAATGACCAGCACAGAACATTCAAAAAGTTAGAACACCACAACCATTACTGACACTTTAAATTCCACATTTATTATTCAAGTTAGGTAGGTACTAGACTTCCTACATGACACCACACAATCACACAATTCACAAATTCACACCTTTATTTTAAAGAGATGTTACAATTATTAAAACTTTTGAACAATGTTCAGGATTACCGAGGCCAAGCATCGTTGAACAACGCAGAACAAGAAAACCATTCCAAGTTTCCTCCAAAAAATGACTCCTGTACCAAGTAAATAAAATAAAACCCAAGTGTCCACAATCCACAATAACTTAGAATTAACTCACTACACAGAATGCACTTTCAACTTAATTGCCGAATCAACTCTTGACACCGTCAGCTCTCTGACCCATGAAACTAAGAAACTGTTCTATGTAAATTAAAATGTTGCCAATTGAACATTTATCTCATCTTCAGCCACAACTTCAACAGTTATTGGCCCTCGGGCATCTCATAATACCTAAATACGTCTGCTAGACACCATCTAAATGTCTAGTTGCACTTTCATTCGCCGTAGTCAATTTAAATCATTATTTTTTGTAGGTATCGTTAGAATGACATGTTATTATATGGTTAGTTCTCTACAATGCGGTATATAACAACTACAGACATTAACTTTACCTTTATTCAACCGTTGGTAGCAACAAAACTAAACGCCAACTCTAGAGAGTTTACGAGGATTAACGTGACTATAGCCTAGAGGCTATAGTCACGTTAATCCTCGTGATATTTTCGGGTTAAGATTGCAAATCGAGTCTAACAACAAACTATTTCACTAAACTTAAACACCGGTTTGAAAATAATTTTGATCACAATATAACTATTAACTGAAAGTTATCGCAAGTCTTTGGAACAAAACAAAAGTTTAATCCTCACATTGACTCACACCTTGTATCGATTTATTAATAATCTAGTCTATAACTAGTAACTTATAAGTTAAAAATCATTCAAGTTATTTGTTTTGTTTCGTCAAACTTTTTTCAATGTTGACAGTTAATGTCACTCTCTGATAGAGATGGGCAAGGGATGGCGATCTGTTATCGATCAATCGACGAACCGATTTAAACGACAAAAAAAATATAAACAATTTTCCAATCGATATTTAGCACTGAATCGATCCAGCGAATCGACACTCCACCCCAGAAAATCGAGATTAGATTTTTCTGTTATGATATGAACCAAAATACTATTTAAGAATAATTTAATGTATTACACAAACTTCAGTGAATTCAATGTAAACAAAATAAATATCTTTCCCTTATACCTGATACTTTAATTTAGTTGTGAAAACAACCCTGATCCGCCAAAGATGTTAAAAGATCGACTATTATTTCGATTTTCCTTTTTGCGTTCCGTAACTGTATTCACACTTGCATTAAAAAATACCAACGCGAATAGTTAGAAAGTACGTTAATTTCAAAGAAAAGCATATTCACAAATTACCTTGGTGATCAAATCAACAACAAACTCAGTGGTAGTAGTATTTACGGGAAATCTGAAGTGACACCTATTGATAAAAAAATAATGCATGGCTGAAATTGCTAGTGTTCAAACATGTAAAAAAAACGGATTGCTAATAACTTCACTTCTCGATTTTCAGCAAACTAACAACCTATTTAATAATCTGTATGATGTACGATTGTAACAGCACTAGTGGTCACAAAACCGTATATTGTTCTAACATCATGCAACATAACATAATGAAATTTGTTTTCTTTGCGTTTTGTACTCACGTTTCAATGCTCCGGATACATTATAAAGATAATATTGCGAAAATCGTTTCGTTGTTTGTTTTGTTGGTGAACATAACGATTAAAATACTTGTAGCAAAATATTTCAAAGCTCGAACACAACATAGATTTAAATAGATGGCGTGACATGCACCAACTTCTCATTCTGTTTATGTAAAAATAATATGTTCGTTTTTAAATTGATCATAAAAAAATTCATGCACCTATTCAATAAGTTCCTCCAAGCAGCATATTATGGCAAAATGGGGTCCCGAAGCTAATTTCGATGATTATTGGAAGAAACACAGTATCAATACCATTACATAGATGGCGCTGTTTGAATTTTCTACTCTTTTCATGTAACTTACCTTACACATTTCCATGAAATAAAATAATGCAATAATTATAAATTGCAATGAAAACAACAATTAATTATAAAACTTAGGTACTTCCAAACCACATAAGATCCCAATGGGTCGAAGTGTCCCGAGCTATTTCTCGGCCCCTCCATAAGATAAGATAGGTACTTCCAAACCCAATACATACTTCGGCTGCCACAAATGTATGCCGATGCACAGATAGTTGAATGCAGATCAAAGTCACATACCTTTAAGCCTGTACTCACGGGAAGGTCAGGCAGCAGCGCTTAGTACACCAGGCACAAAAGCAAAATTTTGTCACTGACCATGCACTTGTCCAGACTCCTAGCTGCTTTCAGAAAATATCAAATTGATTGATCACCGCAGCGGCATGTATAACACCGCAAAATTTCCTTATTCATAGCGCTGTAGGTTGCAGTTTGTGTGTTGCCTCTTGAATTGGAACCCGAGCTCCGCACTTGTTTCACCACACGCAGCTGGTCACAACAGGTCTTGTGGTATCCACAGCCATGTTTAAGGGCTCAGACGTCCCTGTTATCTGTTGCATGTTGTGCGAACGGCTGAAAAATTCATGTCTATGAATAAGTGTTCCACAAGCATAATCATAATGATGTTTTGCTAAATCAAGCTGTAGCTTAGGATGTTTGCATTGTATTTGCACAAGTCGTCTTAATCTCTTGCAAACTCCGCTGACGGTATGAAACTGACTGAGTTTCATTTAGCATCATAACGAAAATAGAATTTTATTTTAAATTTTAGCCACTTTACACCAAGAAAAACTAACAATATTGCGGCTAAACTTCATAAGACATTAGGTAGGTACTTATTATTATCAGAATACTTAAGTTTATACTTCCCTGAACATCACCACTACAGTTGCGTTTCCTCAGTATCTAGTCAGGATTGGGCATCGATGTCATCATCAACATTATCTGCAGCCCGACTTCGCACATTGTCTAGTATAGGCCACACTATACGGTTGAATTCGGGCAACATGAATTCCTGTCGCCAGTAGCCGACGAGTTGCGAAACGTCTCTATAAGTAGGTAGCTCTAGCTACTTCCATGCCATTTTCTTGCGCACCAAAGAGAGCGCGCCAGCCATTACTCGTCTCATTTGGTCCATTCTCCATTATCGCTTTGTGCTTGCACTGATCCCGGACTTCTGATGTCGCAAATAGGGAGGCTATCTTGGATAAACACTCGATCTTGTGGGCTTTCGTGGGTATATGCATGCTACAAAGCAGGTAACTTATGCCGATTTGGAGATAGTCCTTGTTCCAATCTTATCAAAGCAGCGAATTCGGCCACCTATTCGTTTCGCTTTCTCTCAACAAAACACACTTTCAAGTTTATAACGCCACACTTTAGGCTACTTCTCAATTATTTCTCTCACAACTCTGTTTTTCAACTGTTTTCCAAACGCGCTCCCGCGCGTTCCTTTTTCTAACTCTTTTTCGACCAAATATGGCGGGCGACTTCGCTCAGGTCGCCATCTTGGCTCCCCTGCTTTCATTGGTTCAAGAACACCTCGGGCAAAGTTCACAGCTTTTAACATCCAATCAAAATCGAGTATTTTGACATAAGCCAAATAAAGTGTTGTCAATCGAATAAAATCGAACTGAGATTGAATCGTAAGCTAAATGTTGCCAATTAAACAAAACCGAATTAATAAGTTCACATGCGTCATACTTCTCCGTTCTAGATTACTAGTAATTATACCTTCCTCCTACATATATTATTAATTTTTTGGTTCCATACAGGGCTAGATAATGATGATACAAATTGATATAATTTTTTATTTTGAACGTACATCGTCAAACAGTGGAGTAATCCCTAGACTACGTTTGTATGAAACAATTATCGACTAGTGTAACCTTAAGTAGTTTTTGTGTGAAAAAGTATCAAACATTCATCGTCACAAACTTTCACATTTATTTTAAATATTTATATAATTATGGCTTGATTATGTTTTATTGCACAATATTAAAATCCAAGTGTGTTCCACTTTTTTGACCGATACGTTGACAAGGATGTGTGTAGGTATAATTAGTTTAAAATCATTAGTTCTGTAACCTTAGTAGGCAAGTAGCAAAAGAAATCATAACATTAGATTCAAAAGGTCTAATAGCTTTAGTGGAACTGATTAACTTAATGCAAACGTTATAGATAATGTATCTGAAAAAAAGTATGCGTGTTGGTTTTTTTTATTTTTTTTTATTTTAGATAGGCTCGCGCTTGACCACTATCTCACCTGATGGTAAGCGATGATGTGGATGTTTTTTCATAAAAGAGATGAACCAAAACGTATCCGGAACCAGCGCAAAAGTTAATTGTTTCATAATGTAGTATAAAAAGTGTAGTAATAATTCAAGTTGTCACTTGTTATGATTTCATTGGTTTACATTTTTTTGCCTTCATAATTTTCGTAGGCGCCAATATTATAAATTTATTTATTATAAATTTAACTTTTTAATAAATAAATTTCAATTTTACTTTTACACAGAGCCTGGTTTTTTTTTATGGAGAGTTGTAGTTCTACTGAGGGGTTTATAGTTGAACTAGCTTCTACCAGTGGCTTCGCCTGCGAGATTTTTTTTCCTAAGGGAATGTTCCCTCAGGGATGAAAAGTAACCTATGTGCTATTACAGACTATAATCTATCTCTGTGCCAAATTTCATACAGATCCCTTCAGCCGTTCCAGCGTTATTGAGTAACAAACATACATCCATCCATCATAACGTTTACATTTATAATATTAGCAAGATTTCCCTTCAGGGATATTAAAAATAAAACAATCATTTATAATAATGTTATTTTATGAGTATCATATTGATTAAATAGTAAGAACAATTAAATACGCCTTGAGTTTCAGTCAATATTATCAATCAAGATTCGTTTTGTTATGATAATAAAACTTTGCTTCATCGCAACACGATAGGTATGTATAAACATAGTGTCAATATGACAGGATTTTTGTTGCTATGATGACAGACTTGAAATCATTTTAAGGGTGATAGGAAACTGTAAGGATAAAGATAATTTATTTGTGGCACATACATGTTCTGCCTATCGAGGCGTACATTTTTATAAATTGTTTGTATTAATTAAATTGATCTAAAGAACATTTTAATATAATTTTATACAAAAAACAATAAATTTATGTAAGTTAATGAATCATAAAAATATCATATAAAATCATGTTTAATAAAAATACTTAAAAAAAATGTCAGAGAGGTATAATCAAATCATAATATGTCATAGAAAATAGTGGCTAGTAAAATTAAATAATTTAAAAAAAAAACACAATAAAATCATAAAAATAATGTCCAAGAAAAATACAATAAAATTATAAAATGTCTTTCAAGATCAAGATCAATAAAATAAAATAATGTCGATAAAGTACAGTAAAATTATAAAATGTCGTAAAAATTAGCATTGTTAAAACAAAAGAATAAAATGTCAAAAATGTACAATCAAATCATAAAATAATGTCAAAGAAAAATACAGTAAATTCATAAAATGTCTTGAACAATCAGGATTAATAAAATCAAATGATGTCAACATATTTCAGTAGAATCAATGAAAATCAATGAAATATAATAAAATGCTGTCAGGTACAAACTAAACAAAAACAATGTTATCATTCAAGAAGTCACATATATTGTAATAATATTTGTCTGTTAATAAATCTCGCATCTTTTTTTTAAACAGGTTTGCTGGCAAAGCTTTATATGATTGAAACACTCTTTGACATTAAGGCTGTTTTTGACGTGTGCAAGCAAAGTTGGCTATTGTCACGTCTATTACGGGGGAGGGTGTCAGCTAGTCGTGGGAATAGTTCCGGATTGTTACTAATAAAAAAATGTAAAGTGAAGGTAGGGTTAATAATTTTTATTTTATAAAATATGGCTTACAGCTGTCTGTGGTACTCAAATTGAACATAGCTCGAATACATCTTTTTTGAGCCTTAAACGCTATTTCTTTGTCAGTCGAGTTTCCACAAAATATGATACCATAGCGTAGCAACGATGCAACTAGCCCATGATATGCAGTTACCAATGCCTCTGTGTTAAGTTCTGGGGCAAGTTTATATAATGCATACGCAGAAGAGCTTAGCCTTTTACTTAAGTATTCGATGTGTACCTTCCAGTCCAACTTTGCGTCTACCATAATTCCCAAAAATAGTAGGGTTACTATTGCATTATTGACAAAATTGATGAGGTTGCAATTGATTGGAGAGTAAGTGATGGTGTGGCGGCGGACAGGACGGTATGGAAGAAGAAAACGTGTTGCGCCAACCCCAAGTCACATGAGAGAAGGGCAGGAAGATGATGATGATGACATTGCACTTCATTGTGATACAATCAATTACAATGACAGTTGCTTTACATTTCACAATTCAGAAACAGTCATTAGAATTATAACAAGACTCACAAAACGTTTGTTCTCTAACTCTTTTTTGTTAAAAGTTATTTTTACAGAGTGCTCCGATTTCAAAAAATCTTTTCTTATTGGCAAAAGTATACCTCAAAGTTGAAAAAAACTGGCCAAGTGCGAGTCGGACTAACGCAGGAAGGGTTCCGTACCATTATCGCAAAAAGCGGCAAAAAAATCACGTTTGTTCTATGGGAGCCCCATTTAAATATTTATTTTATTCTGTTTTTAGTGTATAGCGGCAACAAAAAAACTTTTTTGCAAAAACATACTACCGACTATGTTCTATGTTCTATGTTATGGGGTTCGGTTTCCGCACTTAGTCCTGTAGTTGGACCTTTGTGCGTGGGCCTTGGCGGCCGTTGGGTGGGTTATTCCAACCAGCCCACCTCCCTCCAGAAGCTTATTAGGGCTCCTGGTTTTTTTAGAACGTCCGTGTAAGTTCTGGGTGACCCGAGGGTTTGTGTTCTTATCTGTGTGATCCCTGTACATTCAAAGAGAACGTGTGTGACGGTTTCCTCAGTCTCCATGCATGCCCCGCACAGAGGACTGTCCGTTATGCCTATTGTGTGGAAATGTTTGTTAAGTGAGCAGTGTCCCGTGATGGTCCCCGTCACCATGCGCAGGCCATTCCTGTCCAGACGTAGCAGACGTCTGGTAAGACTACTGTCCAGAGATGGCAAAGCTTCTTTGGACTGCCTGCAGCCTGGTGCCGAGGACCACCAGTTCCCCGCCTGTGTCTTGGTGAATTCCTGTAGCCACCTACGTATTTGGTTGAAGGGGATGGGTACTACGGGTTCGGGTCCATAGACCGCCGTGCTGGATCCGCGTCTCGCAAGCTCGTCAGCTGCGTCGTTGCCTAAGGATCCGCTGTGTCCCTTTATCCATTGCAGTGTCACCGTGTTACGACTAGATACGGTTATTTGTTCTAGTGCGTTGTGACATTCTAGTATTAATTTCGATGTAATATATTTTTTTCGTAAGGATTGTAGGACTGAGGCACTGTCGGAGAGTATACGAATATGGGTGTCCGTAACCCTCCTGGCTTCTAGGGCATGGACCGCCAGTATGATGCCCACACACTCCGCCTGGTAGACGGTGTTGAAACCTCCTAGCGGTCTGGATATATTTATATTTAGGTCTTGTGAAAAGACTCCGACTCCGGTACCGGAGTTCGTCTTCGACCCGTCGGTGTATACTCTCATCTCCTTCGGGCCTGAGTAATCACATTGTTCTTCAGTAAGTGTTATGTTGTAGTGCCTATGAAAGTGGTGTGTTTTTGGGGCTTTGTCGCATGGTGATGCTAGCATCGGGTTTCGCTTGATCGCGTCTTCTCTTATGCGTGTGTGCTTAACCCTGGAGTCTTGAGTTAGGATACCTGATAGATGGAGTCTAAAAGCGGCCAGAGCTGCCTCCTCCCGCACGATAAGATGCAGAGGTGGCAGTCCTAGCATTGCTTGTAGGGCGGCCGTGGGTGTGGTTCTCATGCTGCTGGTGATTGCAACGCAAGCAAACCGCTGCAGTTTTTCAAGATCTTTTTGAGCTGTGCTGAGGTCTGTCCTGGGCCACCAGACCAACGAGCCGTATGTAATGATTGGTCGAATTACTGTGGTGTATAGCCAGTAGGTGATTATGGGGCTGATCCCCCAATTCCTGCCCAGCAGTCTTTTGCACTGCCACAGGGATATACTGGCTTTTGTGGTAATATAGTTCATGTGTCTCGCCCAATTCAATTGTTTGTCCAAGTAAATTCCCAGGTACTTGGTTTCGGTTGAAAGGCTTAGGGTTGTTCCAAAGAATCTTGGTAGCTGCATTGGCATTGGTTTCCTCTTTTTAGTGAAGAGAATTAGTTCCGTTTTTGTGGGGTTCACTGAGAGTTGGTGCTCGCCGCACCATTCCTCTACTAGTTTTAGGGCTTGACGCATGAGATTGCATAGGGTGTTTTCGTGGGTCCCGTTTACTATTATTGTTATATCATCCGCGTAGCCAACAGTGAAATAACCTTTATTGTTGAGTGTTTTGATGAGGCTGTCCACTACCAGGTTCCACAGAAGTGGCGAAAGGACGCCCCCCTGTGGACAGCCCTTCGCAACGACGGCCCTTGTAGTGTCGTTAACCGTGACCTGAACCGCTCGCAGTTTGAGCATGTTGGTGATCCAGCCTCCTAGGGTCGGGTCTATGCCGTGTCTGTCGAGGGCCGTGTTTATGCTGTTGAACGTAGTCTTATCGAAAGCACCCTCAATGTCAATAAAGGCAGCTAGTGCTGAGCATTTATGGTCCACTGCGCATTCAATTTTAGAAACCACGTTGTGCAACGCGGATTCTGTTGATTTGCCTGTGGAGTACGCATGCTGTTGTCTATGAAGTGGTTTTACTCGGAGAGGCCCATCACGGATGTGCCTATCGCAGAGTCTTTCTAGGGTTTTCAATAAGAAGGATGTGAGGCTTATAGGTCTATACGCCTTGGGTTGTGTGTAATCAGTTTTTCCAGGTTTGGGTATGAAGATGACTTTCACCTCCCGCCACGCAAGAGGTATGTATCTGAGTGCTAGGCAGGCCCGATAGATCTCCAACAGCCACGGTGTTAGATGATCTACCCCCCACTGCAGCAGGGCTGGGAAGATGCCATCCAGCCCCGCTGACTTGAAGGGTTGAAAGGTGTTGATAGCCCATTTTATCCGGTCTACTGTTACTATATTGTGGGCTCTTGACCAATCTTGTTCCGTTGAAGTCCATACGGTACCCGCCTCCCACGTCCTGTCCTCCATGATTTGACAGTCCGGGAAGTGAGTTTCGAGGAGGACCTTACTGGTCTCATAGTCAGTTTGTGTGTATGAGTTGTCGGGTTTTTTCAGCGCGCCGAGAGTTCGGTCCTGATCGGTTGATAGTATCTTCCGTACCCTGGCGGCTTCGTTATTTGTCTCGATGGATTCACAAAATTTCTGCCATGCCGATCTCCTGGCGGTTCTAATCTGCTTTTTGTATACATATTGGGTCTCTTTGTATATCTCCCAGTCTTCCGGGAGTCTAGTGTTTTTTGCTCTGTTAAATTGCTTACGTAGCGTTTCTCTGAGTTTACCAAGTTTAGCGTTCCACCAGGGGTTCCTCTCGTTCCTACTTTGTGGCGCTCTTGATTTACAGCATGCGTGGTAAGCTTCGGTTAGGTATTCGGATAATTTTGTTACGGTGTATTCTAATTGTGCTTGGTCCCTTGGTCCCTTATTACACCTGGCATGTCTTCTGTTCGGTATAATAAAACACAAAAAACCGAAATATCTATATGACAAGCTGTGTTGGATGACCGGTGGACGGGATTGCGCGCCCAGGCTCTGTGCACAGCAATTAGCAACGCAGTCTCACAGGACAGCAGCTTTTAGAGGCAGCTTTAGATATGCTGCATCCAAGGTGTGGAATAACATTCCACCTCCGATAAGGGTGGTGGGTACAATACACACATTTCGGACTCGTTTACGGCAATACTTAATAGATGCGCAACGGAAACTGGATATGGTGCAGCAGAATATTTCAATAATATAATTTATACCTATCCATTATTATTATTGTGATGTGGATGACTGCGGTCATCTGCTGTTGCTCGCCCGGGTAGGTAGTGCGCTCCTTTGGGTGCCTGTCGTGTCCCCTGGTTTGGTGCTGGAGGTTACAGTTGCGCTGCCCGCAGTGACGTGCCGTCGCGGAAAGGAAACCTACCCAAATATAAACAAATAATTAATATAACATATTTTTAACACCACAAATATTGACAAATAATTATTATTTTATCATCTACTTACCCAACGTGTCTTGCTTTCTTGTTTCCGTGACGTACCGGATCGGGGTTGCGCGGTGTAACTCTGTCCAATCATCCAAATGCGGGATACATGGATGGTCTTCGTATGCATAATGAGATTTTAGTTCCACTCCATCAAAGAACTGAATAAGAAGAAATATAATAGTTAGTACTGTGTAAAATGATACACCCACTTGTTTCGATGTAGATACTTTACTTGTCATAAAATGTAAGATCTTTATAATGTAATAAGCACACTCACCTCGTATTATTTCATTCATGTATACTTGTTTGTTTTAATTACATGTTATATTTCACTGTAATCTAGCACCTAATTAGTTTTTTTTATAGAAAGTAGGTACCTTATAAAATACAAAATAAAGAACAAATTATCCGTTTGTTTTGTCTTGCACCGATGCACGCGGCCGCTCGCAGTGACTGTGTGCGCCGCGTGTGGCGGGGGTAATGCACAAACTTAATGCATCTCCCGCGGTACGCCCGTTCGGTTTGTATTTTGTAGGTACTTCTTATTATTATTATTTATGCATAGTTTTTAGATAGTGGTTATTGATCGTAGAATATTATTTCAAACTCATACGACAATAACAGATTTATGTAAATATACAGGACACATTACTTATGTTTGTATGTTCACCTCTCAACCAGGTCCTGTTGAAAATCAGCGTCAGGCAACGCCAGTTGTCTGACATATTGCTGAACAGGGCCTGATTGGCACTGCCGTGAGTCACACAGTATGATTGTTAGTTTTAAGTTTTATTTTTAAGTTTATTTTCATAATTGTGTAGGTAATTTAATTTGTGGTACGTGCCAATAAACGATTTTTCTTTCTTTCTTTTCTTTCTTTCTTTCTTATGGTTATCATTGCTAGATGTCTAGCTAGAAGCGAAGCCAGAAGACTTTTATATCTGGGCACATTTGTGCGCTCGGGTTTCGCCTCGGTGCGGGTTTTTTAGTGTTTGTAGTTAGTGTAAAGCGGATTCTTCTGTGGTCTGAGCAAGAAGGTTCGTCCGATACGTGCCAGTTTGTGATAAGGTTTGTCGCATTTTCTGTAGCGAGTGTTAGGTCTATGATCGTTTGTCCGCGGACCATGACCCAAGTGGGTTCTGAGCCGCGGTTAACAATGTTAAGATTAGTGGAGAATAAAAAGGTGGATAGTACCTCTCCTCTGGGGTTCGGCGTGTCGCTGCCCCAGAGCGGGTGGTGGGTGTTTGAGTCGGTGCAGATGATCAGGTCCAAATCGGCGCGCTCACAGTGCTGCACCAAGTCAGCCAACTCCTTTGGCGGGCAATCGATGTCCTCGCCTGGCATGTATGCCGAGACCAGTACAACATCTGGAACGCTAATTTCGGTTTGGAGCCTGACAGCTGTCAGATCTCTGGAACAAAATTGGGTCAGTGGCGTAAAGGGAATTTCATTGGGTATAAAGATGCAGGTTCTTGGCTTATCTGAGCCATGTGTGTCGAGAATTGTCTTACCTCCGATGTTACCGAGGCCACATATTCTGTTATTCCTGATCCACGGCTCCTGGATCAGTGCGATGGTTCGGGGCTTTACCTCCAGTGCCCTGCGTAAGCTAGCCGTGGCAGTCTGGCTATGCTGGAGGTTTGTTTGGATGATGTTGATGGGTATTTGTGAAGGTGGAGTGGATTTAGTAGGAGACGGATCCATTAGAAAGTCCCTACGTCTCCACCTCCCGGTAATGCTCGTCGTCGTGCTCATCCCCCGGCGATGAGGCAAGAAGCTGCACGTTCCAACCGGGTGATGCGGGCAGTGTTGGTTCGTCGTCATCGGCCATTGCCGCTCGAGCCATCTCCTCCTCGAGTTGGACAATGTCCGTGTCGCTCGTCTGTGTCGTCGTCGGTTCTGTCGTCAATGTGTTGTCGGTCTGGGTGTTGGCGGGTCGGGTCGTGGGCCAGAAGCGAACGTATATTGACCCTAAGAGGTACGATATCCATCGCTCCCGCCCCAGGACCTTTTCGGCTTCCTCCGGTGGCAACCCCAGGGTCAAGTAAGTCCCGTGTCGGTCGCCACCGACGGTTGTCGCCCTGTACAGTGACCACCTGCTGATGTCATACCAGGTATTCTGACGGATCAGAATACCGTGGAGCTTGCCCACGTCACCTCTGTAACGAGGGACGAAGAGCGAGGCTCGGACACGGGTGGGCACGTCGGTCTGTTTGAGTACCGTCAGTGTAAGGTCGTTGTCGGGGAGTTTAATTTGGGGAACATTCTGGGTCAGCCAGGTCAGAGCATTTTCATCCTCGCACCAAAGCTGCACCGTGCCTTCCGCTATCCGTGGGTATCCACGGAAGGCCGGGAGCGGTGTCGTCGAGTCCGTGTCCAGCATTCTGTCCTCTAGTGCGGTCTTTATGTGTTCGGCCTCTTGTCGGGTCAGTTCTCTGCCGGGATGGGGAAGGCAGATTGCTACCGCCAGCCGCGCAGGAATATCCTTCGTGGCCCGCGCATAGGTCCTCTGCCCCCCCTGAGCGGAGTGAATTCTCACTCGCTTGGCATCCCCCTGTAGTGTACTTGGCGAAGCCGTGTCGTCGGGGCGCACCCTTTTCAGTGGCGCTGTCCCACTCAGTCCAGGTTGTGGGTTTGGGGAGCTTGGCACGGTTTGTTTTGTCTTGCGTGCGGCTCCACCGCGCTTGCTCCTAGTGTGTCTATTTTTAGGTCCGTCGTGGGGTTTTTCAGTGTCTTGGGGTCGGTTTGCGGCCCTGGCAGAAACTATCGCTTGTGAAGGCATTTCGCTCTGGGTTGCCCCTTCGCGTACCAGCCAGCGCTCGCTATGGTCCGCGTCCGATCGCTGTTCACGCTGGGTTTCCCCTACGCGTACTAGCGGCTGGTCGCGTGGCCCCGAGTCCGGCCGCTTTTCGCGCTGGGTTGCCCCTACGCGTACTTGCGGTCGGTCCCGTGGCCCCGCGTCCGGCCGCTCTTCGCGCTGGGTTGGCCCTACGCTTACTTGCGACCGGTCGCGTGGCTCCGCGCCCGGCCGTTTTTCGCGCTGGGTTTCCCCTACGCGTACTTGCGGCTGGTCGCGTGCCATCTCTTCAGCGTCCGATCGCGCTTCGCTCTGGCTGGTGCCGTCGCGGGTGTTGCGCTTTCGGTCGCCTACTTTCCTCTCGTGGGCTTGGATTTTGCCGCGCTTATTCAGCAGGCGAACTCCTTCCACTACAGCCGGGAGAGTTGTAGAACTGCCAGTTCCACTATCCTTCCCCATGTCTGTCTGTCCGTGTTGGTCTGGGTCTTTGTCGGGGTAATTTGTGCTGCTCCGCACGACGCTCTGTTGCCAGGGGTTCGTGGGAGGCATACACCGTGTAGAGGGTGTCGTAGTCGGGGTCAAGTCAGTGGGCGCGTTGGACGCAGCCGCGGTCTGGTTTATGGGCGCGTTTGTCGCAGCCTGTGCTATGGGCGCTAAGTCAGCAGCCGGCCGCGCTGTAAAGCGCGGCATTAGTTGATCAATTATGCAGTTTGATGCTCCCCCCATACTACGCTGGGAGCTAACCGCCGAAGCGGTGTGGGATTCCCCGGCTTGGCCGGGACCCACCTGGGTATGTGGCTTTTCATTCTGCATTTTTCATTGATGAAGGGGGTGGGCTTTTATTGGAACCGAGGTTACCCTTCCTCGGGGACCGACGGGATTAAGGGGATAGGAGGGAAGGAGTTTGATGGATAGGAGTGTGGGTTACTTGGGGATTTAAGGATCGACGGGATGTGTACGGATAGGGAGGGGTGGCTAGTTTAGGTGATGGACACATAGGAAGGTGGTGTATAGGTTACCCTAGGCATGGGGTTTGGCTTTCGGGAACTTCTCTTGTCCGGGATCTTTTTAAAAGATGCCCCGACCACAGGATCGCCAATCAGCAAAGAGAGCTGCGGCCCCGCAGCCGGGGTTGGGCTATCCGCAACCTGCCCACCCGCTCGGTTGCATGAGAAGAAGTGCCTGGCTGTCCGGGTCGCCCCACCACGGATGTACGTATACATTCGCGTTGGGTCGACCCAGCCTCCCCCGAGCGTGCAGCGAGCATCGAGGAAGTCGATGTCTTTCGTAGGTACCAATTTTTTTGCTATATAGACACCGACTTCCAAAAATAAAGTTATTTTTCACTTTGTAGTTTTTTATTTGGAAGTCGGTACTATTTTTTGCAAAAAAGTTTTTTTTTAATTTTCTTTTTAGTTGTACCTACCTAATAGGCAAGTTGTTTAGTAACCTATAACGACAGAATAGATTACCCAAATACCATGAAACTTGAACATAACCGGTGGAATGAGAGATCTGCGTACCCCTTAAGAGCGCACTGGCGTGATGTTATGTTATGAAATGGTATAAACAATGAACAGACATGCGATTGCAGCAATCCGGAAAGATTTGCCGACATTTATTGAAGAGTTCTGTTGTATATCTCCGAAGTTCTTCATCAGATCTTCACCAAATTAAAATGGGACCAATTTCGAAACATTCTCTTTCAAACAAAAAAAAGAATTTAAAAAATCGGTCTACTATTGACGGAGATATCGGTGAAAATACACAAAAAAAAACATACATAATGTCGAACATAGTACCTTCTCCTTTTTGGTAAGTCGGTTAAAAATACATCATCTGTGAAAATTTCAACTGGCTAGCTATCACGTTTCATGAGATATAGCCTGGTCACAGACTGACAGACAGACAGACGGACCGTGGAGGTTTAGTAATAGGGTCCCGTTCTTAATGTTTGGGTACGGAACTCTAAAAAGGATTAATTAATAATATTGCTACCGTAATTTCAATTGTAGACCGATTAAAAATAATTTCGTTTAGATAATTTAATTTAATTTTAAGATAAGAAGTAAACTAAGTTAAATATAACATTAATATAAAAAATATATAACTTAAATATAAATATAAAAAATAAATAAACAAAAACACGGAAAAGTAAGGTTTTATTCCTTACCTCGTCTTATATTGAAAGTGTGGCATAAAATAAGAAGGTGGGGTGGGAGTGTTGAGTAGAGAGCAAAGCGTAATTAGAGCGCGCAAACATCTTCTCTGGAGAATCATGAGCATCCATTTGTGCTCAGACCTGTAGCTCGACACATGGTCATATGGTCATGGTGATATTGCCATGATTACCTTTAAAATATATTTTTTGTGACCATGCAAAATTTATGAATTTTCATTTATCTACGTTTTCAACGTTTAAAGCTTCTGGGAACCTCCTTCTTCTATACGTAAGATTTATCTTGATTTGAGTGATCGAATTACATAAATTATACGAGTAACCGATACTTTTGAAAATGTTTTTTTTTTGTTGTAACGCTTTTGTACTTTTTGAAGAATAAAAATTATTATTATGTAATTATTATATTACCTGACTATTCGTAATTAAGAACTTGGTCCTAGGCAGAGAACATCCCTCGAGTCAAAATGACAAGCAGAGACTAGATAGAACTGGGCAATAACTAAAAACTATATTTCTTTTTACGTTGATATTTTTAATATTGTACATCAAAAAATTAAATCGGCTTAAAAATTATTATGAATCTGCTAAAGCTGTAATGCAGCATTTTTTACTTAGTACAAGCTCATTTGATTAGCTACACGAACTGTAGTTGGATAAATTTTTCTTATTACCTGACTGCCGAAGGAGGGTAATGTGTTTATCAGACCCATTTTTTTTCTCTTTCTACCCCATCGTGTGTGTGTATCAAAATAATACTTATATGTTTAAACGTACCTAATTCGAAAAAAATGTTAACTTAAAGTTATAAATAAAAAGTTAATTCAAAAAAACTAAAAAGCCGACTGCTTAAGAATCGACTAAAAAGACGTAAACAAGAAGAAAATCATGCTGTGCAGTCGGAGGATACTGGTCTTGGTCAGCCAGCTCGCGAATATGTATCCCCCGACTGCACAGCGTGATTTTTACCTCAGGTATTAAGGCTTCTGACTAAGGACTTTATAATAACAAAATACAATTTAAAATGAAAAATTGCCTACTTTATTTTAGTAATCATTTATGAACAATATTCATTACAAGAACCGGGCCCCAAAGAAACTATCTCCTTTAAAGAACTTTATACAGGGTCCCAGTGCTGATTAAAAGACAGTGGTATTTTTATTTTTCAGACACAGATAATCCATACTAATATTATAAATGCGAAAGTATCTCTATCTATATGTCTGTCTGTCTGTTACCTTTTCAGGCCTAAACCACCGAACCAATTAAGATGAAATTTGGTATGGAGATAGTTTGAGAGCCTGAGACGGATATGGGATAGTTTTTATCCCGGCAATCATCCTTAAGAAGGTGGAAAGAGGGCGTGGTATTTCGTATGGTGAAATAATAATTTCTCAAGTAAGGTGGCTCACACAACTACAATATATAAAAGCGGCGAGATATAAAAAAATGGCTATTCGAAGTACTAGTGCTGCGCAGACTAAGTCACGGGCAACAGCTAGTTATTACGAGTAATATAAGAAAAATCTCTCAAGGTCTCAAAACATCTCATGAGAATAACCACGTTTAAAAGAATAAACTTGGCCAAATTACAATATAAACAGCTATGTTAAAGTTTTTAGATTATAAATTTGCGTCATAATTAAATGACGTCATTCTAGGCTCTATTACAAACCAAAACATTCTATTATCACGTTTTCCGGCAGCATTGAATCCTTGGGCAGAACCAGTCCTAAAATTGATTAATGGCCAGTACAAATTAAGTGCATATACCTATCAACTCTTTTTTGAGGAAATTCTGCTTTTAATATTTCGCATATAGTAACATAGAGTTTAATTATTTTACTAAGTTAACTTGTAAAATATGTAGCTTACAGCTAACATAATTACTAATTATTTTTTATTTATGTGGTGTTTCACATAATCACATCACATCATCAGCCTATTAATTTTCCCACTGCTGCGACACAGGCCTCCTCTCCATGAGAGGGAATGGGCTGTAATCCTCCACGCGGGCCCAGTGCGGGTTACATGTCATCGAATTGTTGGTTCTGGAACATACTGCAGCATGCCGGTTTCCTAACGATGTTTTCCTTCACCGTTTTGAGAGCAGTGGTGATGAACCCACGACTTACAACTTATTAGTCACGGCCATTACCACTGGTCCACCGCTGCTCCTCACTCACAATAACATATGTGATTGCGCCAATTTTGAATTTTAAACGTTTATAATAATTGTCTAAAAACAAAATGTTGACATGTTGTTACTCCTAGCGAAAACTCTATATATTTGCAACCAGTTGATCCAAATGAAGTAAAATTTATAATTAAACACTTAAAAAACAAGCAAAGTTTTGGTCACGATGAAATACCACCATCGCTAGTTAAATCATGTATGGACGAATTAATAATGCCTTTAACGTGTCTCATAAATCAGTCATTCATGGAGGGTGTTGTCCCAGATTTACTAAAAATATCTATAGTAAAACCTATATATAAAAAAGGCAAGAAAACTGATGCAGGAAATTATCGCCCTATTGCTTTATTATCTTCATTCTCAAAAATATTTGAAACTGCAATGTCTAAGCGGCTTAATATTTTTTGTGAGAAGTACAAGATTTTTAACACCAGTCAAAATGGATTTAGGAAAAATAAGTCAACGACGTTAGCAGTATTTAATTACGTACATGAAGCATTAAAAATATTAAATAATAGGAAATATGCAGTAGGGCTACTGTTAGACATGAGTAAAGCCTATGATCGAGTATCATATAAATACTAATAAATAAGTTGTACCAAATAGGTGTGAGAGGTATCGCGTATGAGTGGTTCTGCTCGTACCTCAAAAATCGCATACAGTACGTGGAAGTGGAATATCTTCACCCGGACACTGGCAAAATGACTCACGTGCGATCAAAAATGGAGCACGTAACAATGTCTATACCTCAAGGCAGTGTCTTAGGGTGCATTCTATTCCTTATATATATAAATGACTTGCCAAATGAAATAAAAGTACAGAGTGCCCTCTTTGCTGACGACATTTCGATAGTGTTTCCATGTGACGGCGGTAGCAAATTAAATTCAATATTGGACGATATACTAACAAAAATAGTGAATTGGCTAAAGGATCACAATTTGGAAATAAATTTCTCGAAGACAAAACTTATGCAATACAGACCTTATCAAAAACGTCCATTAATTATAAATTACTCATACAATAACATACCGCTCCAATGTGTTTATGAATTTAAACTCTTGGGTCTGACTGTTGACACTAATTTAAATTGGAAGGCACATATTAATGTCGTGTCAAACAAACTTGCAAGTTTCGCGTATGCCTTAAATGAGCTGAAAAGATCAACTAATTTCAAAACAGCGATGACAGCATATTATGCCTACGCCTACTCGTGTTTAACATATGGTATTAAAGTGTGGGGAAATTGTGTTGAAGTAGAAAAACTCTTCATCTTACAAAAAAGATGCGTGAGAATTCTCGCAAATATAGACCAAATGCAGAGCTGTAAACCATATTTTATTAAATATAAAATGCTAACTGTAACAAGCATTTACATTTTGGAAGTAAGCAAGTTTGTTCGAAATCACGCGTCACTATTCCCTGTAGTTAAGAATCAAAGGCTGCTGCAACGCTCTATAAGAGTCAAAAATGAATTAGCTTTGCCGAGTTCCAAACTAGCTATGTTTCACTCAGGACCTCTAGTAATGTGCATAAAAATTTATATTATACTGCCCAATGACATAAAAGACATAGAATTTGATAATACATTTGTAAATGCACTTAAAATGCACCTAATACAGAAATGTTATTATAGCCTAAATGAATTCTTAACAAATTGACACTATACTCGTACCTATTTTGTATATAAATTATCAGATAAGACGCAATGTAATAATGTAGAAATCAAATAAATGACATCCAATATTTAATTAATTAATAATGAAATTTTGACATTATATCATATAAACTGATAATGTAACAATGCATTTTTCTTAATAATTTTATATAATTTGATAATGTAACAATGATATATTTCTAAATAATATTGCATGCAATTAATATTAAGATAAGTATACAAAATGTTGCGGTGCCCTCGCAGGGTTCATGTACGATACTTATATTTTATAACAACACCTTGTAAACGACATGAATGCAATAAATAAGTAAATAAATCAAAAATCATTTATTCAAATTAAATTGAGAATCAGTACTTTTTGAACTGTAGAAAATATAGAAACAGCCCCTCAAAACAGCACCGTCATTGAGATTGCTGTATATCAATTATATGCAATTATATGAATTTTGGATTAAAAATTCAGCCTCAGCCTACAGCCAGAAAAAAACGCTAAAAAATTCCAAAATTTAACCTCTAGAAAATATATTCTTAATCAAATTATAAAATCAGAGAAATAAATGTACTGCGTTTCAAATGCGTTTGCTTAATAAAATGTCACTGTATTACTTAAAACAACACAAACCACGACTGAGGTGATCGAGTTGTATAGTGAATCTAGTTTCACAATTCAATTGAATAACTTTACGTAAGTCGATAGCGTTATTGATTTTGTTCTTAAAAATTGTATGTTTGTGTATAAGTAGGTAATGTCTGAAAATACTAAACCCATAATTTAACAAAAACCGGCCAAGTGCGTGTCGGACTTCGCACATGTAGTGTTCCGACCAAAGAAAAATCTGATTCATGAATATATTAGTATATTTAGTAAAGTATACGTACATCATCATCACTCTTCTTGAAGAAGAGTACCACCACACCCCTGCACCATGCCTGTGGCGTTTTCCCCTCGAGTATGACGGAATCAAACTGCTTCTGGGGGGTGACCATAAGCTCTTAGCGCGGTATCAATTTGATATCGAGTAAGGGACAGATCTATACAAGTCATATACATCTGTCCCTTATTCGATCTGAAGGACCTCAAGTGTTGGTTTTCCACCCGCCTTCTGGAGTTCGGCTGTAATTCCGTCTTAAGCGTATACGTATGTACATACATAAATATTATCACCAAATTTGAAGTTAGACTAAATAGACACGTGAGTGACAGCAAAAGGCTCCGTTTGGACCCTTTGGGTACGGAACCCTAAATACCATTCTCTGATAGAAACCTTAACTATCGTTTAGTGTCATTAGACTACTTTTTATTCCGAAGAAAAATGTGGTTTCCTGTAAGATCTGTCCACCAGAACGAAGTCACGTGAATGAGCTACTTGGTAATATTCACTATCTTGACTTGGAAACAAATGATCTAAACCATTTATTACAAAATAGGTAGACATGCCAATAAAATCTAAAATTAAAAAATAAAACAGATATAATCTTGCTAATATTATGAATGCGAAAGTTTGGATGCGTGGACGTATGTTTGTTACTCAATCACGCCAGAACGGCACAACGTATCTGAATCCACCGACAGATAGACTTAGAAAACTATGCTAACCTAGAACTAATTCACATTTTACAAACGTTGTTTTTGTATTAATTATATTCAAATTAGCTAATTTGTTATTCAAAGTTGACTTTACATTTGGCATCACGTGTGTGGATGGAAATGCGATTATTACTAACCTGTATATGATAGGTAATTAATTTTTATTACGTTTGTTGGGCGACTTTTTTGAATTCGTGTTCTCTTTTGCATAGCTACCTATTATAACGGCTTATGATAAAAATAAAGAAAATAAATTAAAAGATTCCATTTGAAGACTGGAGTCTACTTAATAAAACTGGCAGGCAACTGGTGACAGTTGACTATCCATACCGACGATTTTGTGAATTTCGTTCATATTGCAGATGTTCTGACATAAGATAAGGATAAGGATGACCATCGGCTTGTTTTTATGCAAAAAAAAAAGATATTTTCTCTTTCTCCTTGCCTCAGAAAGTACGTGCGGTGTACAATCTTTACTAAAAGAGGAAGGATTTGTATATGTGTATGAAACGAATTTACTTAAATACTACTGGACCGATTTCAAAAATTATTTCACCGTTGGGAAGCTACACTATCCCCGGGTGCCATAGGCTACTTTTTATCCCTGTATTCCCATGGGAACGGGAACTACGCGGGTGAAACCGCGAGGCGTCCGCTAGTACAGTATAATACAAAAGATTCAAAAGTTAAATATTTAAAATTTATCTTGACTAATTGATTGTCATTTAGACACATCAATTTCAATTCAATTACAAATGATTTTTTTGCAAGGCTATTTTAAACATTTTTGAATAGCAGGTTTTTTATAAGCTTCTCGTGTTTATTTCCTCTATTACTGACAACATAAAGCGATAGAACCAGTTTTTGCATACGTTCTCTTACTTAACATATTATATGTCATTTAAAACAGTATAATAAAATAAGATTGTAAAAAAACTGCATGAAAATAATGGGTTAATTACGTGTGGGATATCAATCGGCATTTTGAATGTGAAAAAAAACTATTTAGCCTAATAGTTTTCAAGTCAATGTACACATGCCACTTGTCAGCTTAATTAATTGGTTATGAAAAAAAAACCGGACAATTGCGAGTCGGACTCGCACACCGAGGGGCCCGTACAAACCTCAGCTTAAAGATAGACAGATAGATAAAGTATTTGATATGAATTTAAATTTAATACCTCTAAGCATTCATGAGGAAAGGGGTAGTAAGTTTAAAATTATTTTTATTATACGATGTATCTAAAAATTTTAGGTTTTCGCAATTTTTCCTTTATCTGTGCTATAAGCCGTTGCTTTGGACCAAATTTCAAGATTCTGAGTTCACGGGAAGTACCCTGTAGGTTTTGATTCCCTTGCGAGTGTCGAAAATTTGCAGCTTAAACGGCTGTATCTTTTGATTGTGTTGGCTTAGAAGTTTGATTTTTGCACAGTTTTAAAGGACAGTAGACCTGAGCATTTTATATAAATTTCATCTTGGTACCTCCATGCCTTCCTGAGAAAAAGGGTCTTGACAGACAGACAGACGGACGGACGGACGGACGGACAACAAACTGATCCTATAAGGGTTCCGTTTTTTTTCTTTCAAGGTACGGAACACTACAAAAAAAGAAAATTATTTATTTAAGACCCGCACAAGGCACCTATCTAAGCAAGCTTAACCTTTTACTCGTAAGCTTTTATTAACTGAAAAGGTAATCAATCATTATCATCTGCTGATCTCAATACAGCTTCAAACACTGAATATAATACACGACCAACATACCTCCATTCATTAGTAGTTGATTAAAAATTAACATATGATAATGAAGCGGGCAGAGGCCGCAACCACAACGGAGCAGCCTGCGACCAACGGCCATTGGTCACCTGGTCGCACGGTCGTACAGCAAACCGAGGCTAGAATTTAGTTACGTTTTAGCATTGAGTAGAGCATTGTTGTGGGTTCTACTGGACTAGCATAGTCATCAATTAAATAGATAGGTAGTAGCCATTTCTTAAGGCTTCTCTTCCATAGTCTATCCCTAGGTATCTCCGTGTAATTTGCCGGGGTAAAAATAAGAGACTCTCAGAAGCCCTAGACAAATGAAATTATATCATCGAAAGCGTGGTGATAGCGATTGTATGGGATTGGCAAGTGATATCGAAACATAACGTGATCAATCACTTACATTTAAAAGTAATTCTAGAATTTCAAAATCGGTTAATCGAGTCGAAGCAGATCTAAAATTATATTGTTTTGTGTAAGTTAAAAAAATCATTCGTGCGTCATTTGAGTCCTTGTAAATGTTTTCTATCACCGATCATAAATTAATGTTTAACAATTTAATTGAAAAAGTTTGAGCCTGATTCGGAATCAACAAACACGTTCGGGCGGTTTTGGGCTCCACAGTGCAGTGGTTAATCACTATAGTAGATTTTTTGTAGACATTATAATTATGAGTCATGATAAGTTTAAAAAAATTAGAAGTTTTCCGGAAGCTATATTTGACGCTTTTTCTTTAGATTTTTTATTACGTGTTTACATAACGTCAACACTTATATTTAATTTGATTTATGTTTCGCAAACCTAGTTGATTATATTGGGTAGTATTTAAACGCAAATCAAAAAATATCCTTTTTCTATGCAATAAAATTCCGAATTCTCATCAAAATTACTGATTGCGCAGCAAAATATTTAACGCAAAATATCACTAAACACACTACAATTTATTTTCGCAGCGTACAGCGATTTTTCCTAAAGCAAAAGCTTTTTTATTAATGCACAGCTAATAATCTTAATGCACATCATACATGTTAACTCTTTTTCTTTTAAATATGGCTTCTATTTTTATATTATTTGCAGCAGTTTTTCTAACTAAAACAGCATTTTATTAGTCACAGTAGGGGGCGATGGGCGGAAACCCCCCTGTACCATCCCCACAACTCGGAGCCCCATGGTTCTGGAGATATCCATGGTTAAAGTTTTTACAATTATTATCTAACGACAATGTCGACGGAGCCCCGCGCAGCGGGGCTCCTATTTCTGTCTAAAGGGTCTAAAGTAACCTAACACGAAATGACGGGAGCTGAGTTCGCTCGCTTTGCTCGCTCACTTCAGCTGCCGTCATCTTTTCGAACCTAACCTGTCCGTGTCGGGGTGCCCTAAGTTCCCGAGCTCGCTTCGCTCGCTTTTGGACTAATTCATAAAGACCACATGGAAAGTGGGTGCTCTATATATCTCTAAATATGGAAAATTTGCTGTGCAGTTAGTATTTCTGCTATGTATGTAGTATTTTTGTACAAAAATAAATTTAACTGTATTGCATTATGAGGAAAAAAGTAACGTCATATTGATGTATAATTTCGAATTATCTGCAGTTTGAGTTTTGCTAAACATTTAGTAAGTTATTTGATGTAAAAAAGAATATAAATGATGAGTATGTATTGATAGACGATTATTTTATTTGATATGCAATTTTATTATATTTAGATTATATTTAGCACTGCTTTTTTGCGTGGAGAAATGTGTAGGAGAGTTATGGAAGGAGAAGATAAACCAGATTTTAGTTTGAGAAAATACATAGTATATTGTCGCTATTTCACAGTATCAACCACAAGTGTCACAGTGTACAAAAGTTCTCAGCCTGTAGTGGCTCGGCTGTTATCAGTACCTTTCCATTAACGTACCTCCATCCATCACTTTTATTTTAAATAGCCTGTACCTACCAGGATTTTCCAACTGTCGTAGTTGTCTTTGCCCAAGGGCTCGATTCGCATCATGTTGCTCGTCATCGCACCTCGTTATTCGATCAGCTTTTTCGTCTCTTATCGACTTTACAATCTGGTTTTTTTTTACTATCCTCTCTACATACGATTACTCTGGGCCCATAACCAATGTAGGAGAGTTATGGAAGGAGAAGATAAACCAGATTTTAGTTGGCAAAAATACACAGAATATTGTAGCTATTTCACGGTATCAACCACGAGTGTCACAGTGTACAAAACTCAAAAAAAGCATTCCAAACAAACAACTTTTACTCATATACAAAACACAAATAATTTTGTATATCCGACAAAATGCAAATGGGAATCCAACCCACTAAAACGCCACGGTGTCCTCCTGTGCCGCTTATAGAGGGAACACGGGCACGCGGTAATCACTCATCCGTGAAACCGCCGCCACCATCACCGGCGCACCAAAAAGATACAATCCGTCCTAGAATATGTTTGAAAAAAACATGGACGGTTAAAATAGTTTTTGGGATTCAACGGAATTACATAATGTTTTGTGGGATCCAACGCCAAAACTATTAAAATGGGATTCAAAACTGAAAAATAAGTCAAAATTAAAGGGGATTTTTTTGAAATGTTTTGATTTTATGACATTCTTCCAAATGCAAGTTTTTGTTATCAACTAAGGTGTTGATAACTTAATATTCTTTTCTATTCAACAATTTAAAAGCAACGGAATCGTGTTCGTAGGTATAGAAAACATAAATACTAGTGTTTCCTCCGAAGAGTTAAGTAGAATGGTACTTATAATACACCCGTATTTCGCCAGTTATGGTTAAACCCCATGAGATAAGAGGCATGTTATTTGTTAAGATACGGCCCCTACACATAACGATAAATAGTTTACAATAATGCATTTATGAGTGTTGAGTGATGGCTCAAAACTTTGTGACAAATCACTAAAAATATTTAGGAAAGCAGGGTTGGTCACGTCTGCACAATAAAGCGACAAAAACTATTTCTGACTCGACCCACCTTTGATTGCACCCTTGTGTGAGATTCATAGGAAAACTTTCAACGATTTCCAGTGGAAAGTTTTTTCATAGTAATCTTTACTTGAATTTATTGTGAAGGGAATTTATGTGTGTTCTTCGTAGTTTTCAGGGACTTAATTCGTAGTTTGTAGAAGTAGATATTTCGAATAACACATACTTTACCTCAAAATTGTAAGGAAAACCTTAGAAGACTAAAGACTCAATAGGATTCTTATTCGAGTCTTGGGATTTTACCTCCGACTTTTTAAGGTCACATTATTTATGCAATCCTAGTAACTTTGCGAAATGAAAACAAAATAGCTCTACGAAAATACCAAATATTATGTAACTAATACATGACAACTTATATAAATAACTTTTCTAGTTTGAATCCAGTTCTCATTTCATTAATATTGTGTTAATATATTCAAAAACACAAAATAACTATAATATTAATAAAATATGCTGCCCAACAAACAGTAACAAAGCGGTTTTATTTTAGAACATAATCAATCTGCCTAGCCTTTTTTCGATTATGTTGGGGTCGGCTTCCAGTCTTACCAGATTCAGCTGAGTACCAGTGTCTTACATGGAGAGACTGCGTATCTGACAGTAACAATGCGGTTTTATTTAGAACACAATCAATCTGCCTAGCCTTCTCCCAATTATGTTGGGGTCGGCTTCCAGTCTTACCGGATTCAGCTGAGTACCAGTGTTTTACATGGAGCGACTGCCTATCTGACAGTAACAATGCGGTCTCATTTTAGAACACAATCAATCTGCCTAGCCTTTTCCCAATTATGTTGGGGTCGGCTTTTAGTCTTACCGGATTCAGCTGAGTACCAGTGTTTTACATGGAGCGACTGCCTATCTGACAGTAACAATGCGGTCTCATTTTAGAACACAATCAATCTGCCTAGCCTTTACCCAATTATGTTGGGGTCGGCTTCCAGTCTTACCGGATTTATTAATTGATTTTATTTTTATTTATTTATTTTATTTCAGGATAAAAAACAGGAGTACAATTAAATGTGATACATACTATCTAATTAAACAAAATACTTATTATACTACTAGCAACATCATCCACTTATTACTAATTTGATGACTATTAATGCTACGTGAAAAAAAAACAGAGAATACATGAGTGTGTGGAGTGAACGATAAATCGTTGATTAATTGCTCAGCTGAGTACCAGTGTTTTACATGGAGCGACTGCCTATCTGACCTGCACAACCCAGCAATTGGGTAGCACGATACCCCTTGGCAAGACTCTTGTCAGATCTCAAGCTTCTGACTAACCGTTACGTCTGAAACATTTTAGAAAACAAATGAAATTAAATTCGTTACGTATGATTTATATAATTTCGATTTAAATAGATTTGGTGTTCAAAGACTGTGTGATTCAAAGTATAAATAAAATGTCAGTGTCATTAAAATTTAGTAAAATCTCTCTAGATTTTAATTTATCGTTCCAGAAACTTGGTCGAGATCTCTACCTAGACCAAGTTTCTGGAACGATAAATTAATGTGACACATTACGATTGGTGACAACTTTGTAATTTATGTCACATTTCTAATTGGTGTCATATTTGTTATTGTTCGATTCCGTTTCCAACAGCCAATCGCATCACTTGACTTGCATTTAATTTCTAACATGTCGTTAACCTTTTGAGAAACAGTGGTTTAGACATGTACGAATTATATAACATAATTTTATAAAGGTGAGGCCAAACGAACATAATTTTGTGAGTTGTGAGTCGCGTAAAATACGGCGCGGAATTTACGCTGCATTCTTTTTATTATTTATGCATAATATTATTGATCGTCATCATTTCGGCCGAAAGACGTCTAGTGCTGGTTAAATTATTTATTTACAGGCTATTATTTATTAGATATTTCATGTTTACTCTACGTCACAATGAACAAACATATTATTATTGTATTGCAATGGTGCAAGTCAATAGTAATTATGGAAAAAGCCATGACTGCTATAGCATGTAATTTTTCTACTGCAGTGCAAAGGCTTCTTCTCATAAACGAATAAAGATTATTATTTTATTTGTTAGTATCCGCACATGACAGAGGATGGGCTTTATTTAATTAATTCATACATTCCATATTTTGAAAGATCACAACCAAAGAAATTTTTCAGTTCATTTATCTAATAGATTTTTTTGCAATGATATTGGTTGTCCAGAGGTTTAAGATTAAGTAACATTATTTCAGAGATAACGATTGTCATAAAATGTTAAGGCCCTTACACCGCTTTAGTGCCGTACAACCGTTACTTTTTAAAAGGTTTAAAAAATATATATCTATATATTATTATTATCGGTTCATGTACATTATTTTTGAAACAAAGTTTTCTCGTATGACTTATTAGTCATACGAGAAAACTATGCTACCTTATACTATTATAAGGTTTAAAAAAAAACTTTATATTTTTTACTTCTTTCGCATTCTCCTTCAAAACGACTTGGATGCTTAAAAATACTTTTGCACAAAAAATTGATGGTTAGAGTTTCTTCTTAACCTACATGTATTATAAAATAACTATTTCCTATTATAATTATATTATAGAAAATAATTATTTCATAATTTTAATTAATCAGGATCAGTTAGATTTATTTAATCAGATTTACACAGCAATTTTTGGTACAAGTTCAGAGAATTTTCTATTTGATTGAAACCATAAACATATTGCTAACATAAACAGACGTCATAATAACACCCACCCACTTATAACAACTTTTCTTTTCATTCACATCAAATGGAACGGAAACAATTAGGTACATGAAATTACTAGTATTGTTTATCGGAGCCAGCGATGTATTTACTTGATGTCATAAACATTGTTCAAAGCGTAACCAAACACGCATTAGGTCATGTGATTGCACTGACTTCTAATAATTACATTGACCTAAAAAGATTGCTACAAAAGTGTCCTGTTTGGCAGATATCGAAAATCCTTCTAACGAATTAATACCCTATTTAGCAGATGTCTTGTGACTTCTGAAATCTGCTGAGTAAGTTGTTAGGGCGTCGTGAAAACCGGGCAACGAGCATGTTCTAAATTCAAAAACTCGAAGTCATGTGGCATTCACCAATCCTGTCCTACTGTGAGTATCCAGGCCCAGTTCTTCTCTCAGAGGGGAGCACTGTGGCTCACCAGTGGGAACGTTTTATGCTGCTTATGATTTGAAATTTCTGTAATTGCATAAAGTCTGTTGTCGACTAGAATACATTCGATATCTATCGAATATCATTTACATCAATGAGAATATATAAATTTAAATGGAAAGTGATCTAACCATATCCATAAATGTTCAACGTATTTTTCAAATCGTGTCTGTGGTTTGGATTTATTTTTAATAATAACACATTGAAGGTATTAAAACAAGGACTTATTGTACTAGTAATTCAATATAGATAAAAATATACCTTGCTCTACACATTATGACGCAGTTTCTGCAATTATCTTGTCTATGTTTAAGTCTTGGCATGTGTAAAAATCGTGAATACGAAAACTATAAAACTGTAATAATTATTACCTTACCACAAAATTATGCAGCAGTTTTTGAGATTACCTCAATCAAACATGTGTATATTTTAATGAGGAACATACAAACTTATATTTTGTTATGAACTTTATAAAAACCTGTGTAAGCATAAAATAATACTTATTCTTCTTATTCTGCCTCTTTGGATTCCGGTAACCTAATATTATAAACAGGCAACATTTTTTGTTCGTTTGTATGCGATAATCGCCGCAAATAAATACTGTTTATTTATAAAAATTATTTAATTGGTAAAAAGCAATACTATCACTATATCCTATTTGCCGAGGATAAAAAATAAAAGGTAAATAAACAAACGTCAAACGTTTATAAGCCGACTAATTTTAAAAATACATCCTTACAACGCAAAATGGTAACTTTTGTGGCACTCTTTAATTTATCATCATAAATTCATAATAGTTCCGAACTCCAAGCTTTCGAGATGCTGTTTAATGTCTGCTATTTTGGTTCTAATAATACATTTATTTTATTTATAAAAGAAAATATTGTTAAAAATACATTTAAAAAAATTATTTAAATGGTTGTCATATTTGTGCATGCACGTACGAATATTTGGTTTTATCTAATATTAAAGAGGAAAGGTTTTTTTGTTTGTTTGTTTGTACCGAATAGGCTCCGAAACTACTGGACGGATTTGAAAAATTATTTCACCAATAGAAAGCTTCATTATTGCTGAGTAACATAGGCTATGTTTTAATCCCGAAAACTGGTCCTGTGGGGTGGTGTCCACGGGAGCGAAGCAACGGCTAGTATGAAATAAACATCTCATGATATTTTTCATTTTAGATTTAAGTAACAACAAGGAAAACACTGTAAATCCCTGTGTATGGTCCCTTTATTTTTGCCCCAGCAAATAGAGCATTAGTGGCAATAGGCTACATTTAACCGCAACGCGGACAAATACAAACGAAGCTGCGGAACAATATAAATCATAATTATTATAAGGTAAACGTAGATAAAAGCATGGATGTCTCATGCATTTGTTTCTAAAGATATTTAAATTAAAAAATATAATCCAAACTGTTAAAGACACCTCAAAATATATCACAATTTTACAAAGTGTCTGCTTCAAAATCGAATTATTAACATTGAATTAATAATAAGTCATGTTTCCAATATTCCACTACCTGCTTCAATAGTTGAATTAAAGTAAAACATCTTAAAGATACTTCCGTTTAGTTGATAGACGTAAACAAATAAATAAAAAAATCAATGTCAAGGTGCATCATTAAGAGGAATAGCCCTGAGTGTTTGTGCTTGACTGGCCATCAAGAGGTTGTGAGATCAATCTAACCAATAAAACTTTAATAAAAATGCGTGTAGATTAAAAAAACACGCAGATCCATATCTGTTCCGCATTATTCTTACTTCATCATAAAAAATTATGTCCCATTATTGGGATGCTGGGTGATCAGCATTTGATATAATTTTTAATCACATTATAAAGTTTTGAATGAAGTGACATTGCTTTACAAGTTTGAAGAACTGCTTGATGGACAGCGATAGTTAAGGTTCACTCAGGATAGAGCAGGCCAGTCAAGAAGATGGTTGTTCTAGTAGTCTTGTAAGTTGTAGTAAGGAATACAGAGTCTGGCGCTTTGGTTATGACCTAATTTGCAAATCTCTCTATGTCACTGAGGTTCTCTAACATCAAATGTTAGAGAACTTTGTACATACGCTCTATTTTATTTGTACATATTTTATTTGTGTACAATAAAGAATGTATGAATATGCTGGCTGTGTGCATACCTAATGAATGTGGAGGAAAAGTATAGAATACGGTAAGGCGGGATATCAACCAATTGCGGATATTAACCTGACTTACGTCTGTTGCTTAATTATCAAAATAAATGACCACAGGCAACAGACCATAGGTCAGCCCAGACAAGATCACAATACAAATATACGAAACATGAAAATAACTCGGTTAACAAGTAAAAATTACAAAAATCTAAAACCCCGACAATTTTTTACATTTAATTATTTTTATACTACATAATTTATCTAACAGTAGACACGCATCGATCAAGAATCTATCGAACACGTAATTATGACACGATATCGTGCGAAAATAACCTAATTCAAACAGTAAAATTAAATAACTTTTGAACGGCTTAACCGATTTTCATCAAACATAGCTAGGAACACCCACACAGATAGGAGCCTTTTTGGTCTCGCACTGGGTTTTTATTTTTAATTTTGTTTAATTTTAAGCTGATTTCTCGTGTCTCCTGTGCGGGTCACAAATAAATACTTTTTCTTTCTTTCTTTTCTTTCTATAATGTCACCTTTCAAACAAAACAAATATATAAATCAAATCGGTTTATCCGTTTATGAGATATGATGCTACAGACAGATACACAAATACACATATACATAAATACACAGGTACACACTTCAAACTTATAACTCCCCACTTTTTCCGTTGGGCATTAAAATAGTATTTTATGGTGCATACTTTGTCACCAATTTACCGTAGATAAACATAGGCAAGGTAACCGAGTCTGCGTGCGCACAATATACCTAACCCTAGAAACCATGACCCAGACAATTACAGGTTAGTTGTCTATTTATCTACAAGACAGAAAAGTAAGTACACATTCCACCTACTTCTATAATTACAATAGATGTAAGTATAATACTATATACTTATTTATCTGATTTAAATTTGGATTTCGTAATACAAAATTAAGGTTAGGTATATTAATTAACATATATACAATTGAATATACTAAAACAAAACAAACCTATATACAAATACAAAAGTGAGACGGAAAAGAGCTCATTGTGCATCAAAAAATTCGTCCACATCGATGTCAATGGGAAACGTGTCCAGAACGCTGGCAGCATTGCCACGTTTGATGGTAATATTAATTCTTTGGCCGAAGAAAAGGCCAGCCCTCTGGTCACGTCAGGTAAGGTTATGTATCTATCCAAATAAAATAAAAACCGGCCAAGTGCGTGTCGGATATCGCAAATTTAGGGTTCTGTACCAAAAGAAAAATTCAGAGTTTTTCAATATATTGGTATATTATGTATGGTTACTACAATATACGTACTATTAAAAATGATCACAGAATTACAAGTTCATAGGTCAATGGAAATTTAAAAATTCTTCGGAACAAAATTGTGTGACAGATGACGGACAGACAGACACATGAGTGACAGCAACAGGGTATTAGGTACCTCGGGTATACCCTCTACCCTAAAATATGAAGTCGGATTGAGAACCTCCATCTTTTTTGAAGTCAATTAGCAAGTCTTTTTCTTTTTGAGTCGATGGGAAACTCGCAAAACAAAAAATTTTTTTGGCCCCAGTAGGTGGCCCCAGTGGCGTTCATAAAGTCTTCTTAAGTAAGTGTGGGTTGGGTACCCTAGGAAGTGTATATCAATCACTCATATTCTACACAGGAGTACATCACTCGTATTAGCTAGACAGATCTAAAAACCCTATTTTGCAATAGCAAGTGGAAATTAACCAAGAAATACCTTACAAGAGCGTGTGACTCCTACAAAGTATTAATAATCCTGTGAGGCGTTTGTGCAACTTATATATAATTAGTTAATACTTACCTTGTAGTAAGGTTTTATGACCTACTTCCATTGTCTTCTTTGTAAATCTATTATGGTAAGGTAAAATTTAATAACCCAGGTCAGTTTTATCTTTCTTTGATTTGACAGGTGTATTTAACATGTTAGTTCCATAATAAAAACTAATTGTTCATACAAACCGGTAAAGAGCGAGACAGACTTACAGACGATACATCTGTTCGACGCTTCATTCATTCTACCTGCAACATTTATTCCTTATGTTGCAGTGTTTTTTTTTCTTGTTGTTGTTTTTTGTTGTCATAATCATCGAGCAGTCCACCCGGACCTGCCAATTACTGTTTTATTGTACATGACAAAATAAAATTGTTATTAGTATATATTATTTAATTAAATTATTTTTATTATAATATATCAATTTATTTAGAGAGCAGTGGTGGCCCAGTGGTATTGGCTGTGACTTACAAGTTGTAGGTAGTGATTTTGAGCCCAGGCAGGCTTTACTTTGTGTAAATTATTTCATCACCACTGCTCTCAAAAACGGTGAAGGAAAACATCGTGAGGAAACCGGCATGTCCTAGAACCAAAATTCGAAGACATGTGATATCCGCCAATCCGCACTGGGCCCGCGTGGTGGATTATGGCCCATCCCCTCTCACAGAGAGGAGGCTTGTGTCCCAGCAGTGGGAACATTAATAGTATATGTTATGTGTGATGTGATATATCAATCAATTATTAATTATTAATAACACTAGTTTGTAAGGTCACAATTATACGAACAAATATGGATGTAATCGTAAGATGAAACTGAAATAAATGATGATTTATTTTATTTATTTATTTAATATACCTAATATGTAAAAAGTTAAGACATCTTTTAACTATTGCAAACTTCGAGGTAATAATATAAAGTATTTCATATATACAGCTGTGACAGATAGACAGACAACATAAGTGTTATTTTTTTAATTTAGGTACGGAACTCCAAATACATTTTAAATTAAGCATTAGCAAACACTGGCCACTCCCACATTTTTCTTTCTACCTCTAATCACCAAAGAAACAAAAGGCACCCTTAATACTGTAGTACCAACCACGTTGTAACAATAGCAAGTTTCAACTTAATGTACTTGACGATAACTAATGAATAAAGTTTCCCTATTGCCTTTGCGCGTTAGTCTTTGAATGTATTTGTTCGGCAATCGGTAGTTTGCTTTTCGGCTTTCGGCCTTTCGGTTATTCAGCGATTGTATGCGCCTTACAAGATACACCAGATAAGTGACATTTTGTCATATTAAACTATTAGATTTTGAACTTTTTGACAGTTCGTATTGCTATTAGATTGCCACTTTGTTCAGGCCGTAGGCCAACTGAGCAGTGTCCATTTATCTTTTTTGCGAGGCCGTTCCCACCAGAAATGTGCATGTTTTCGGGACAAAAATAAGCCTATGATCCGTGAAAGGATGTTTGTAATTGCAATAGTACTACTAGAGATTTCCTCCAACAAACATACATCATCATCATCGGCTTTTTAATGTGCCCACTACTGGGACACAGGCTTCCTCTCTATGCGTGGGAATCGGCCGTATTTCACCACGCGGGCCCAGTGGGGATTGGTGGATGTCACATTTCTTAGATTTTTTGGTTCTAGGACATGCCGGTTTCCTAAAAATGTTTTCCTTCACCGTTTTGAGAGCAGTGGTGATGTAATAATTGTAATAATTTACACAAAGTAAAGCGTATGCCTGTATTCGAACCCACGATCTACTGGGCCACTACTCAGCAAACATACAATTGTACCTATTCACAATATATTGTATAGATAAATATTGATAAAAATAAATTATACCGATAAGTAAGCCTTTTTTTTTTTTTTTTTTTTTTTGGGTGGGAAATCATCCAATGACTTCTCCCGCTCTGGGTGAAGCGGGAGGGCGTGTCAGACTTTTACTGACTAAAACCCACCCGTGTTCCCTCAGTTGCTTGTGCCAGGGCCGCGGTAACTTTCTTTCAAATTTATCCGCGACCCAGACAGGCATCGGCCCTAGCGGACCCCGTCAACTTTTGCTGACATCTCTTTGAGGCGCGCGTGGAACACTACGCGCCGTTGACTCGGGCCTGGTCCTTACCGGACAGCGAGCTACCCATTACTCGCCGTCCGCAAGCCCGCGCCTACGGTGGCCGGGAATCGGCTTGCGACTCCCGACGCCCGGGGCGTCTCCTGCGGTGGCTAGGGGCGTGAGGGCGTCTCCGTTGTGTCTCCCTCACGCGTTCTGCCTCCTCCTTTGCGAGCATTACTGCTTCACTGAAGGAGGTGACAGCTTCCCATGCTCTCTCGCTCCGTACCATGGCCTGAACCAGGGCCGGACGCGAGAGGTCGCCACCACTGATCGCCTCTACGAGGACACGGCGGTGCTCCGCCCAAGCTGGGCAGACCTCCACCGTATGCTCCACCGTGTCCTCCGGGCGATCCACACAATGGTGACACCCGGGCGTTTCCTCCCGCCTTATCCTGAACAGGAACCTCCCGAAGCAGCCGTGTCCGGTGAGGACCTGCGTCAGGCGGAAGGTGAGGACGCCGTGGCGCCTCTCAAGCCACTCCTCAAAGAGGGGCCTTATCGCCGCAATTGTGGCGTGCCCAGCACTGGGTTGCGACAGTCGCTCTCTCCATGTCGCCATGAGATCCTGCCGGAGCTCTGTCCGCCGAGCCACGATTTGTCGCGGCAACGGCATTTCGCCCCGGCGTTTCGCCTCCTCGCGCCACTCCCAAATGTGCGTGAGGACTTTTGCCTCCAGATCCCATGGCGGCAATCCGGCAAGGAGACTCGCCGCCTCACCGGAGACCGTGCGGTATCCCCGGACCAGCCGGATGGCCATGACTTTTTGGGACGCGTTCAACCAGCGGGCTGGTCGCCGCCTCAAGGAACGCGCCCACACCGGTGCGCCATAAAGGGCCATGGACCGCACGACCCCCGCGTAGAGCCTCCGGCAGGAGGCGTTTGGACCCCCTAGATTGGGCAGGAGTCGCTTGAGGGCAGCCCCGGCCCGCTCCAGTCTGGGAGCCAAACGTCGGAAATGCTCCACGAAATTCCACCGGCTGTCGAGGACGAGTCCCAGGTACTTCATCGTCGACCCGACGCCGATGTGAACCCCTCCTACCGTTATTTGGGAACCCGGCGGTGGCGCGTTCCGAGGACCATGAAAACACATGGCCTCGGACTTGTGCAGGGCCACCTCGAGTCCCAATTGCCGGATCCTCTCAACGACTGTCGCAACCCCGCGTGTCGCTAATTCAGCCGCCGCCTGGTACCGATAAGTAAGCCTGTAATTGTAACATTAAATGATAACGAAATCATTTAATGTTACAATTACAGGCTTTCGGCTTTCAGGTAGGCAATTCGGTTAGGTAGGCTTTTTTCACAGTCGAGAATTTTGATCAGGGTAAATGCCACTTTTACGAAAAAGTGGCATTTGCCCTGTTCAAAATTCGTGACTTACCTATATTTATTCTCGACTGTGAAAAAACCCTTTGACCAATATAAGGAATTATTCCATAACACCTTGAAATCTACTTTTTAAAAATGGTACCAACTGTACACGTAAAGTGCAGATGTTTTTTTTTCATCTATCCCATGGTGTGGGGTATCGTTGGATAGGCAAATCAAAAATATTATGGGTCTATGAAAACTATTTTTCGATTCAGGGACCCGTGTACGTAAAATTAAGGTTTAAATTGCTATTTTTTGTAAAAATTTACGGGTTCACACTCCCATGAGCCACATATGGTATTTGATGTATGGGGACAACAGTTTTCGAACGGAAAAGTTAATTTTCTTCGTTAGAGTGTTCAATGTTAGGTGCTTTAATTGAACATTTGTAATGTTACCTATTTATTTTGGTTAATGTAGCTGTTTATACGGAACCCTCTGTGCGCGAGTCAGACTCGCACTTGGCCAGTTTTTTATATAATGCAAAGACGCTGTCTAATAAACCTTTTTTTTAAACAAAATAATGGGGACCAAAGTCTGTGGCAGTAACAGCAATCACTATGTTAGTAACAACATTATGACAACCTCATACGGAAATCCATTGAACAGTGTAATCATTAAACATGTCGTACTATGTTGTTAGATCAAATCATTATGCTCCGGCAACATTCAAATCCACCCTCTTTTAATCTTTCTAAATTAAGGGTACACTAGTCGACGGCACGAACTATTTTGTGCGCGGAGTTAAAATGCATTTTATATCAACCGACAACATGTGCGGAATAGTTAGATGCTGTGATGAGCACTAGGAAGCTAGTTCGCGTACGAATACACACTTTTGCAAATTTGTAGCGAAATATTTAATGATTTTCGACGAAACCGAGCGCGCGAAATTTTATAAACAGACCTTTGGCAGTCTAGATATCATGAAAAAACTACTAAATCTATCTGTACAAAATAAAATTATTTGCATTGTTGAACTACTAATCTATGGACGCCATTTTGCAATTTTATGGTATTTATTTGCGCCCAAATTGCGTTAAAATTAGTGTCGAAATGTGTAACTTTCGACGCTCGTTTTGCTTCCATACAGGGCTAGATAATGATGAGACAAATTGATATCACTTTTTATTTTGAACGTACATCGTCAAACAGTGGAATACTCCCAAGACTACGTTTGTATGGAAGAATTTTCGACTAGTGTAACCTTAACTACTAAGAGGCAGTACAACGTATATAGCACCATTAAATGTAAAACTAGCTCTGCCCAAAAATGTTATACTTCCCGAAAATCCGTACTCTATAATAAATTAAATAAAGAATTTGATTTTCAATTATAATAAATATAATTTAAACCAATATGTTAATATTAATAATTGGCTCCTAAAATTGGACTACACAAAACAGAAGAGCCGCTCGTCATAAAAACGTAATGGGCATTAAATAATGTATCCTACCAACACCATACTTTTTGAACCCACTCATATAACATCTCACCCTCTCAACACCACACACACATAAACACAAACTCAAATATACACACACACTCTTAACTGTCCTGAAATACAGGTTACGGCTTGGTTCAGGCACCAGTTTCACGCAAATAACTATGAGGCATATCGATATTACTTACAATGTTTTCCGTTTTTGAGTTTTTAGTTAATAATTTTTATTTGTGGATGAAAAATAAACATGATTTTGTTTTTTTTTTCATTTGATTATTTACACAACATTTAACATATTTATGTGTAAAGATAATAAAGATGTAGGGGAGGCCTTTTCCCAGCAGTGGGACAAAGAAAATAAATAAATAAATGTGCTAGTAACGAAATAACAATGTTTATTTGGCGTGCATTCGTAGATAGTGCGTGACTGTTTCATTCCATTTCACATTGGGAATTTATTGAAAGTGCTACTCGGTTAGGAAACTCTTATAAGGAAGGAACTAATAGAGCTCATCGTTTGCATCATATTGTATGCAGTTACATAAAGAATAATATCACGCCTGTTAAATACTATCCAGCCCGTCCCTTGCTGTCCTCTCCCAAACAACGTCCAAAGCTGAGGTCCGTACCCCACACGGGATGCCCTCAGTAGTCGCTTAGTTTTTAAAATTGTGTGGTCCTGGCTGGTGCCTTTCATTTTTTTTAAGTTTTTATTGGAAAGAGTATTCTGTCTGACTTTACATGTAAAGCGCCAAAAGTTTCTCCGACATTCATCACTATCTTTTCATTCGAAAGACATTACTGCTGAATATAGGCCTTGCCGAAGTTTAGCCATATTGACCGGTAAGCGGACCGCGGTGTGCGTCTCACATCCAAAGAATTCCCGCAACCTTCATCAGTGGACTTAGTGTGAATTTTTACTCACGCTCACTCGTGATAACGTAAACGATCTCTTATGCCAAAATGTATACAAAAAAAAAGAGGTTTCTCCTTACCGTCACCAGACGGCGCTTATCCAGTTTCAATACAAATTGTAGTTTACGTTAACGCGACTGAGCGTGAGTAAAAACCCGAACTAAGGCCTCTGAGGCCTGAATGGTAAGGAGAAACCTCTTTTTTAGGGTTCCGTACCCAAAGGATAAAACGGGACCCCATTAATTAGACTTCGCGGTCCGTCTGTCTGTCTGTCTGTCACCAGGCTGTATCTCAAGAACCGTGATAGCTAGACAGCTGACATTTTCACATATGATGTATTTCTGTTGCCACTATAACGATACATACAAAAGAAAACAGAATGTAATAAATATTTAAGTAGGGCTCCCATACCACAACTGTGTTTTTTTTCCGTTTTTTGCAATAATGGTACGGAACCCTTCGTGCGCGAGTCCAACTCGCACTTGGCCGGTTTATTTGTATACATTTTTAAATAAGAGGTCGTTTACGTTATGACGATTGAGTGCGTTAATAAACTCGAAATAAGCATACAGGTCATCGGTCTATCTTGTGGGATGCTTTACAATGCCAAAGTTTCTTGTTCCCGAGCAACAAAATTGACTCCGTATCGAAACTTGAAATCGGATCAAGTTATTAGTACATCTAGACGCACTGCAAGTTATCATCCTTACCTTGTTGCCATTCCACCAATTCGAACCAAGCGCTTCCAAACATCCTTTATAATGCGCACAGCGAATGAATGGAACTCACTACCTGCGTCTGTGTTTCCGAACGCATTCAACCCGAATCTCTTCAAAGTTAGAGTGAACAGGCTTCTTCTGGGTAAGCTCACTCTATCGTAGACTCTGTCTCTGTCACCTATGACCTAGACTAGAGTCAAGAGCAAACCCATTACAAAAAAAAAAAAAAAAAAAGTTATTTTTTCAAAAATCGTCGAAAACATTTTGTCATGTATTTCTAATTGACATAATATATATCTTACCTACTATCAATATAAATGGAGGACTCTTGTAGGTAAAGCGTGCATTAATGTGGACAAAAACAGATGAAATCAAGTAGTTAAACGACTTGTTATGATCATTTTATAGTACCTTATAAAAGATCCGGAATGTAGATGCACTGAGGTAAACTTTGTCTGTTGGCAATTACTCGCCATCTTGCCACGACTTTCCTAAGGTCATTGACTTACTTACAACCGTCATTTCTCTTTTCATTCACTTAGGTGGTTTATAGCAACGACCTAATCTGTTCATTCCTTTATTTCAGTGGCGATTTTTGCCATACATATAGAACCTCTTTACTAAATCAGCAATTCTTCGTCTTTTCTAGTATATTTTTTATATTTATTAATATATTTATTTAAACTTCATGTACTTACAATGGTGATACATAGGCGGACTTAGGTTACACTAGTCGAAAATTATTCCATACAAACGTAGTCTAGGGATCATTCCACTGTTTGACGATGTACGTTCAAAATAAAAAGTGATATCAATTTGTCTCATCATTATCTAGCCCTGTATGGAAGCAAAAATGTAAAAAAAGAAAATATTTGAAAGTTATGAGCGTCGAAAGTTCCACAATTTGACACTAATTTTAACACATTTTTGGGCGCGAATAAATACCATAAGGAGATCGAAAATTGCTAAACGGCCTCCATACAGGGATTGATTAGTAGTTCAACAATTCAAATAATTTTATTTTGAACAGATAGATTTAGTAGTTTTTTCATGATATCTAGACTGCCATAGGTCTGTTTATAAAATTTCGCTGCGTCGGTTTCGTCCTAAATCATTATCCATTTCGCTATAAATTTGCAAAAGTGTATGTTCGTACGCGAACTAGCTTCATATTGCTCATCACAGCATCTATCTCTTCCGCACGTGTTGTCGGTTGATATAAAATGCATTCTAACCCCGCGCACAAAATAGTTCGTGCCGTCGACTAGTGTACCCTTAATGCAGCAAGGCATTCTCTACCAGTCAACTTTTGGGTTAAAAAATGACACAACAGTGGTAAGAGTACAAAAGAAAATGTGAACAATAATTAAGGCGGATATTAATAAACTATCTAACTAATAAAATACATAAATGATTTCTAAAACAATAGACTAATAAATATCATATTCTAAATGAAACAGAAATTTAAACATAATAACTATGACGAAGACCGAGCTATGTAAGAAAGGACAGGTGCCGTATCCTACGCTTAAATGAAAATTTACTCTCAGCTTTTTTATGTCAAGGGAAAGGACGTTCCAGAGTTTTATAGTAGAGACAGTGTAAGCATTAGATAGAAACCCAGTGCGTTTTATACTGGATAGCTTCGTGCAAGACTACTATCTCACCTGATGGTTGCGATGATGGTGTCGACGCTTGCCTCGTATATCAGCACCACATTCATGAAAATGCAACTTAGGCCCTAATGCATATACCAATTCCAATGATCACTCTAAGACAGCTGCCTCATAAGGCAGTTGTCTAAGAATGGGTGATAATTGGTATAAGTATACCAAGAATCATCATCATCATATCAGCCGAAAGACGTCCACTGCTGGACATAGGCCTCCCCCAAGCGTCGCCACATTGACCGGTCCCGTGCGTCCCGCAACCAGCAGATCCCTGCAACCTTCACCAGGTCATCGGTCCACCTGGTGGGAGGCCTTCCAACGCAAGGCCTATGTAAAATAAAAATATTTGATTTTGATTTTGATTTTAAAGGTTTTGATAGTCCAAAATATTTTGGTTTTAGGGTTCCGTAGTCAACAAGAAACCCTTATAGTTTCGCCATGTCCATCTGTCCGTCCGCATCTTAGCTCAGATACTCTTAGTACTAAAAAGCTATAATTTGGCATGGATATACATATTTAATAACCCAACAAAGTGGTAAAACGAAGTTCTTTTTTTTTTATTATGCCTCCTGTACACGTAAGATGTGTTTTTTCTCGACTGTCCCATGGTCTGGGGTATCGCTGGATATGCCATTTAAAATATTATGGGTCTGTCAAAGCCATTTTTCGATTCAGGGATCCGTTTGCGTAAAATTAAGCTTTAAATGGCACATTTTTGTAACAGTCAAGAGGAAGCCCTGCCAGCTAAATGGTTGCCTTACGATATGTGAAAAAAATCATGGCAGTAGTAAATATTACGAAAACTATCACAGATAAGTAGGCTCTACAAGTTTACGAGTAATAGTCGAATAACTTATAAAATGTACTTGGAAAAGTAAAAAAAAAGTACATTGATGTGTGGGGAAAACAGTTTTCGAACAGCAAAGTTAATTTAGTCCCTTCGTTAGAGCAATGTTCGTTAGAGCAATGTGCTTTCATTGTTTATGAACATGAGTAATGTTACCTATTTATTTTGATGTATAAAGCTATTTATACGCAACCCCCGGGGCGCGAGTCAGAGAGGTTTTTGGCAGGATATATAGTTTCTTATGCATTTTGGACTATTTGATCACCATTGGCCTTCTTCTCCAAACTACCATTATGCTATGCGTGGTGATATCATTGCATAATTCTTCCTCGACTACTATCTAAATCTATTAAAATTGCCTCAATCAACATAACATATTCTACAACTACAATATTAGCAATAATGCAGACAAGCTTGTGTATCAGTCAATTCATCGGTCAATACCCCGTTTCCATTATTTTTATAGTCCAAGATGGTCGTCTAATACCAAACAAATACCGATGCGAATAAATATTTTATTCTTTAGAAAACATAGAACTGAAAACATAGGCACATTTTATTTGATGCGCATAAACATTCAAGAAGTAATTACAGCATTTGGCGAGTCATTAAATGTCTTTATTGTATGCTAATAAAATGTCAGAGTTCAAGCAATGTGTTGATTGCATAATTTTGTAGGAAAGTTATGCAACAGGGATAAACACAATAATTGTTTTGTGAATCACCTAATAGTTAAAAAAACCGGCCAAGTGCATGTCGGACTTCACACCATTAGGGTTCCGTACAAATTTATCAATTAAAATATGTTATTATTTATTTGTAAAATATACGTAATAATAAACATTATCACCATATTTCAAGTTCTTAGGTCAATGGCAAGTTAAAATTCTTTGGAACAAAATGCGTGACAGACGGACACCTAAGTGACAACAATAGGCCTCCGTTTTATCCCTTCAGTTACGGAACCCTAACCCAATAGGCAGTGGTAATAAAACGAAATTAGAAGAAGTAGAAGCCGTAGCAACCAACTTACTGATTACATAATCTGTCTACTACGCAAAAACAGCATATGTTTGCCACGCATTCGACAACAACACGATGACGCGTTGTTGCATCGCAACTATTTCGGGAGCCTTCATGAGCAATATTATCGTACCTACAGCTAGTACCAATAAGAGATATGAAATAAAAGGAAGTCTGTGTGTTTGATTCCGTAAAAAAGTATATGATAAAAGTTGTGACACATTCATCCGCGGGAATCAATCAATTCTCTTCAAATTATTAATGTTTATAGCACGAGTATTAATCAGCGGAACATCCGTCTATTTAACTTTAATTCCATATCCATAACTGAATAATTATTCAGATACTTCGACTTGGCGGCATAAAAATTAATTTGCAGTACAATTCAGATGCGAGCCGCGTTCAGTTTGCACCTTGTTACGACTGGAAAAATTAATAAAACCTACCAATGCCGACGGTAGTCACATCCGAATGCGTTCAGCGGAGACATGGAAATAGCTATGCTAGAAGTGACAGTCTAAGATTGACGAAAACAAGTGAGGAAACCGGCATGTCCTAGAACCAAAAACTTAACCCGCACTGGGCCCGCGTGGTGGATTAAGGCCCTTTTAATCTCTCACAGAGAGGAGGCCTGCATCCCAGCAGTGGGAACATACAGTGCAGTACATGCAGTGGGACCCGATTTAATATCTTTTTTTTATGCACCTGCCATGTTATCTCTCCATCACCCTTGGTTGACTGGTAGAGAATGCCTCAGGCATTAAGTCCGCCTATGTACCATGAATGTTGCATGAAGTTTTAATAAATAAACAAATTAATAAACATTAAAAAGCTGATAATGACGATATCACTTTGTCGAGGCAGAGTTTAGATGCACTAAATGATGTCTAAAATTAATTGGACTGGCGAGCGCTATGAAATGCCATCGCTGACATCGAATGACACGTGTCTAGAGAGCCTCAGATCTCGTGATGACCTACAGGATCGAATGTCATTAGAAAAACTAAGACTTCCTATAATAAATTTAATCTACTACTAACTGCCCTTTGTTTAATCTTCTTATAATGAAGTATCTATTAGAGGGCAACTTCAAACAGTTGCTAATCATGTTAATTTGATACGGCATTATGCTCAAAATGGTGGAATCGCCTTCCTATATTCGAGGTCACAAGTTCAATAATTTCCGTATCGGCCCAAAAGTCTCTATGATTAAATTAATGAAGTTAATAGGTATGTTGAGAACCGGCAAATTAAGGTTGTTAATTAAATTGTGTACTTATAAGAATATTAATGTAAAGGATCCTATTATGTAATTCGGACTGCTAAATAATTGACTTTTACTACTGATGAACATTATATAACATTGTATAACGTGTTTTATACGATCGCAAAGGTTATTTAAAACACTATAAGAAGTCAATGTAAGTACCTACCAGTTTCTACCTACGTTAACTTAGGTACATGGTAGATACTTTATTAAGTGATAAAATGTTATCAATTGATTTATTCATCATCATATCAGCCGAAAGACGTCCACTGCTGGACATAGGCCCCCCCCAAGCATGCGTCTCGCAACCAGCGCAAGCTTCGCAATTGATTTATTACCAACTAGCTGTGCCCGCGGCTTCGCTCCCGTCATCTGCCCACCCCACCCTACTTACCTTCCTGCTTACCCTACATACCTACATACTACATACCAATTTTTTCTAGTGTCATTCTTTCGCGTCGAATCTTAACACCGCGATTCAGAAAATGACTTTAAATGCACAACGCCATCTATCGAATAGCGAGTTCAACTATCCGAGTAACTGGATTGCGTGAGCTGTGATAATTTTACTTCTTGAACACTTTAAATTCATCTAACTTTTGATAGAGTGAACCGATTGCGATGAAACAAAAACTAAGTAATTCTTCATGTTACGCACAATTTTTATGTATAAAAATTATCTACATTGGTTTCGTACGTTTCACGTGATGCGTGCACAAATAAACAGACAAACAGACAAAAATTCCAAAAATGCTGGAAATGGGTTCTGTTGGTTATCCTTTAAACACCCTGGCTATTTTTTTTGTTTTTTTTTTCGATGTACAAAAATAATTTTTCTACAGATTTATTATATGTATTGATATATAAATTGAATAATATAATAATACATGGCACCATTTTGTTCCATTTTTTGAATTATTCGATGAGTATGCACCTAAAAAGTGGCTAGTCCAAGATTCTCTGATTGATCTTGGCGTCCAGGTATCCTTTACTTGTGACAATGCTACCAAGATGTCTGAAGTTCTACAATTTATCATGTTCTCAATGGTGTTCTGACGTGACCACTTTGTGCTCTGAGTTTTTTAGCCAAAGTTGCATAAACAAGTCACATGACACATAACAGAGCAGCAAATCTGAACTCGCAATCACAGTCAGTAGCAAGAAATGCGGTCACAGCGGTCGAAAATCTGCTACATGGCATCATTATCATTATTCCTACATCACGAAACAGGTCCTATGATCAGTCGTTCAAAAACGAAACTATAATTTTAATATGCGTCACTTCCATCCACACTCCATCTTTGTCTACAGTGTATCCACATCGATATGCAATTTGGCAGTAGAGAGGAATATGCGATATTCGGCAAAGCCATTGCGATTCCGGCCGATATATACCTCGGACGTGACAGAGATTCTGTGTGTTCGCGCCGTGATTTCCGTACCTACACGTTTATTTTTGATATTGGTCTCTTGTGTATGTTTGTTTGTAGATGATGTTCAGTTGGAAGTTTGTCGGTTTTAGAACGCTGTAAGATACAGAGATGTTATCTACTGGATATACGTGGCAGTGTAATTTATAGAGGGAATGGATTATGTTTCTTCACATTTTAGCAGAACAAATTAAAATTTTAGGGAATTTCAAGTACTTAATTCACAGAAAAAAGATATGGAGTTAAGATCGCAAGAAACATTTTTGAGTTGCACATAAGGCATAAGATAGAAATAAAGGTGCAATACCTTGCATTTAAACAAATTGAAATTCTATCAGCTATTAAGACTGTCGAAAAGTGTAAAACGTGTGCACTGTCGAAATGTCACGTAGACAATCGCCATCGCCGGTAGAATATCATTTTGTTAAGAGCTTCTTGATGATATTTAGAATAGATTAGTGACCATTTCGACTATCGCCATCGCCGGTAGAATATAATTTTGTTAAGAGATTCTTGATGATATTTAGAAAAGCTTAGTTATCAATTTCGACAGTCGCCATTGCCTGTAGAATATCATTTTGTAAACAGCTACTTGATGATATTAAGAACAGATTAATTATCATTTCGACAAACGCCATTGCCGGTAGAATATCATTTTGTAAAAAGCTTCTTGATCATATTTAGAACAGATTAATTATCATTACGACAATCGCCATTGCCGGTAAAATATCATTTCGTTAAGAGTTTCTCGATGATATTTAGAATAGATTAGTTTTCATTTCAATTATCGCCATCGCCAGTAGAATATTATTTCGTTAAAAGCTTGTTGATGATATTTAGAAAAGATTAGTTATCATTTCGACAATCACCATTCCCGGTAGAAATTATTTCGTTAAAAGCTTGTTGATGATATTTAGAATAGATTAGTTATCACTTCGACAATCGCCACTGCCAGTAATAATTATTTTGTTATGAGCTTCTCGATGATATTTAGAATAGATTATTTATCATTTTGGCAATCGCCATCGCCAGTAGAATATCATTTTGTTAGCCTCTGAGGCTCTTCATCATCATCATCATATCAGCCAAAAGACGTCCAATGCTGGACATAGGCCTCCCCTAAGCGTCGCCACATTGACCGATCTCGTGCGTCTCGTAACCAGTGGATCCCCGCAACCTTAACCAGGCCTCAGGTTCTTGGCAAGTGCTATCTAAATGTCAAGTGACCAATCTCAATTTTTTTCTTTCTTTATTTAATTAGGGACTTTTATAATCGCCATGCGTATGACAGTCCCATCATACCCTAAATACACACTATGTACCTACTATTCATCAGATTTGGGTCATGAACTTGAACAGACTCTTCGCTTCATCACCATTTGGTTGAGACATAAGTCTATGGAACATGCCTACATCAAGTCGGTTTAACCTCAGGACTCTAAACAGATCGTTTGTTATAGACTCATATCGCTCACAGTCCATCAATAAGTGCTGTAGGTCCTCGACAACTCCACACTCGGCACAATTAGACGAGTTAACTTTTCTCATTAGGAACGCAAACTTATTACATGGAATGTGTCCAGATCTGAGTCTACAAGCAGTAACAACTAATTTTCTACTAAAAATAGTATTAACAAACCAGGGCACATGAAAAAGCTGACCATGAATAGTTTTATACCAGATCCCTTTTTCTAAAGAACGCTTATCAAAGTACTCATTCCAATCATCGTAACACTTACTTTTAAATTTAGTTAAAACTTCTGTATAATCCAGCGTTATATTAGTGTCTTTTCCATATTTAGCTGCATGTTTAGCTAGAGTGTCAGCCTTTTCATTGCCCTGTAGCCCAATATGCGATGGAACCCATTGCAGTCTTAATTTAACTCCCTTTACAATTAATTCATCGATCTTAGATAGAATAACATAAGCTATCGATACACCTCTTTTCCCGGAGGCGCATCGAGCTATATGTTGTAAAGAACTTTTGCTGTCTGTGCAAATAACAATACATGTTGACAAGTGATACAATAAGACAAAGCTTCAGAGATCGCAATAAGTTCCAACGACATAACGGTCGCATTCTTATCTATTTTAAAACAATTAATTTCACAACCTGAAGGTGACCTAGGTACATAAAAGGCTGCTCCACGACCTTCTACACTCTTCGACGCATCTGTAAATATACTAAACCAACCATTTTATTTTAATTGTAACTCTCTAATAACTTCCGATTTTAATAAATTAGTATCATAAGATTGTTTAGATAATTTTACTACATTCAAATTCCATATAATCACTTCCTGAATAATAATGTTGGTCATCCATGTTCTCAGAGTAAACATCAGCAAGGGATAAGAACATGCTACATTTTCTACTATTATTTCATTATATAAAGAAACCAGCAGTGGAATCTTTTCAATAACTATTTTGTCAAAGAGTTTGAAGTTCCTGTAATCTATTTGTAACATTGTTTTGTATGTATTTAGATTTTAAACAGAACTTATAGCTTAAATATTTTCTCCGTTAACACAGTAGGACTTCACAGAGCTCACTTTCCATGACATGGATAGGTGTAGTCCAATCTCTTAAATTTTGGCATCAAAAATCGATAGCCTAAGTCATCATTTCGATAATTAATTCCTATTGCCAATAGAATGCCACTTTTTTAAGAGCCTCTTGATGATGGTATTTAGAATAAATTAATTGTTGTTGAAATATAGATGGTAACCGTTACTTTTCAAATAAAACGATATAAAAACCCACGTGTTGATTGATTAATAGGTATAAACTACGTCGAACGGGTATTGACTTCTTGCGAATTTTGATCTGTCCAACATGTTCTTTTTTTATAATGTGAAGAATCTTATCTTATTTAATAAATAACATCACACATACACTTATCAACTTATCATACAAGTTATTCATACAATTTTTACCTTGTATAACAAGCCTATTATGACAAAAATCCTTTTGTGGGTTAGACATTTCCATAAGGTAGCTATACAATTTTATTTCTGAGATTTTTTCATTTTCTCATCACACAGTTTTGTATGAAATTCTGCCTGTCTTACCAAAGGGCGTTGCTTTACCCAATTTAGGGGCTGTGCGACTCAGATAGGTGCTCTTTGTAAAAACAAGTTGGTATAGACATATATATAGGTCTATACCAACTTGTTTTTACTTGTTTAACATTATAATGTTAGACTTGAAACAGCTTCAGGCCGCATAGCACGGCACGCCAGCATCAACAACATTATTCGTTGAACCCTTATCATCACCGGCGTAGCAGCTATATTGGAACTTAGCGGCCTGGTATGTGACGATGGGAAGAGACCAGATGGTATGACGTTGGTGCCGTAGAAGGTGGGTAGGCCTCTGGTGTGGGACGCAACGAGTGCACGTCTCCTTTTTAAGGTGGTCTTTCGCCGATTGATAGACTCTGTGCAAAAATGCCATTTAATGTGGAAATACTGCCAGTCTTCTGGTTCCCGGATGACAGATATGTGGAGGAGTACTTCGAAGCCTAGGCGTAAGCTGACCAGAGGCAGTCGCTCCGAGTAAAACAATGGTACTTGGCTGCATCCAGTTACACTGGATGCTGAAGTAAATACGGTTCGCGTCGCGTAGGTTTTCCACTCTAAGGCCGTGTGCTAAATGACAGGCGAGCGCGCGGAGCGGGACTACGACGCGGGTGCCCGGCTTGAACCAGGCGGTCACTCGCCGCGGGAGCCCGCATTATTTCAGCGCCGCTAGTACGCTAGTACAACTTTCGACTCGAGCGTGTACAGTTGTGTCTTCCATGGATTATTTACTTATTTATTATTTGACAAAAAGGCGTCGTTGACAATGCAGTCGACATATTAGCCAAAGCCGCACGTGTGAATCCCGACACTCGCACCCGCGCCCTTGTAGCGCTGCTCACACTATTTTTCAAAACAGATACGCGAGCGTGAACCTGAGCGAGGTTTAGCGCACCGCCTTAAATGTACACTGTAGCTTTTAAACATGCATGGTATGGCGCTCAGCTATTTCAGTTTGAGACTTAGTACTGCGCAGTCTTTTGATTTATGGTTTACTTCCTAGTGGCAATACAAGATGCGCCCTTTATGAAATGAATTTAATTTTTCTTCTTTACTTATAACGCCACAATTTATTGCAAAATCGGCTTTATAGTGACCCAATTTGTGTGTGTGTTTTCTGTGTCACAACAAGTTTGGTGTTTTATACACATATCGTGAAAAAATAATAATGTTTTAACTAGTAAAATAAGAATTAACGGTAAACGGTAGTGGCGTTCTCTTATTCATCTGCAGGCCATTAAAGTACCGTTTATGATTCATCGAGGATGTTTTTCTATAATGACGACTTAGATCTTGCATGTTGTCTGTCAAGCCACATCATGGCTTACCATCAGGTGAGATAGTGGTCATGCGCAAGACTATCAACAATAAAAAAATTAAAAAGCCTTTTAAAAAGACTTTGAACTAGTTTACCAATTAACCTCTTTTTGACGTGTTGTGGTTCCTGATCCGACCACGACATGGAACGGAGATTTTACTATGGCACAAAATGGTTATTTTAATTGTGTTTTATTGTGCCACTTATCCCAGGAATTTGTGCCTTGTACTTTTTGAGTAATAAGAGTACGATTGTGGTCGGGCTGGGGATCACGGTTCCTGACCCGACCACAACCAGATCTAATAAAATATCAATAGTGGGCAGTTACTGATTACGCCAGAAATATGTGTCAAATTGTGCCAATGGCACACACAACGCATTAAGTCAAGTAGTCACACACTATGTATAATTTAGTCTGCAATTAAACATTTGAATTCTGTTAGTTATGATTTAACTGAACTGTTGTCGTATCAAAACTGGTCATATAGGGTAAGAAATAAAAATGAAATAAAAATGCAAGCAGTTTTATTTTGTGAAATTATGCTATATATAAAGCACTTTATTATTTTTCTTCCAAATATGCTTTAATTTCATCACAATCACACTAAAAACTCAGTACAAAGCGAGTCTTTAATGCTCTAGAGCAATAAAAATGTATAAAATTTCATTATTGCACAGTTTTTTTTTTATCGCACCAAAAGGTGCCAACCTCAGTGGATTAGCTCTATTCAGCCAGCCGATATCAATACTTTTTTTTTTACGTACGTATTATTCGTTTCTATCCTACTTGTTCCAAATTTAAAAAATGATTGCTGCTAACTCTGATTTAAAAATGAAAGAAATTTAAAAAGTGATTTTCGACATCGCCGCGCCCATCTACTTCCCGTGATAACGACTTCATTGTAACAAATCAGCCAGGCCCATCTACCTCGTCTGATAATATTATTCAGTCCCAAGTTAAACAAACAAATATAAATTTGCCCAATAAAACTCTTAACCTTACGTTTAATAATTGCTCAAGTATAACTTTTAATTTCAATAATTAAACTTCTATTTTAACTGTTTGATATGAGTTTCTTTTATCTACTATTCCTATAGGTAATAATTGAAAGAAAAGCAGATTATGCACCTCACTTTAAGTAATTTATATAGCCCTCGTGCCTGTTAGATTAGAGCTAAATCAGGCACTCGGTGCAATAATAAATTACTTTGTGCTCGATGCAATAATCTACTATTATTTTACTGGATGTGTTCACGACTTCGTACGCGTACATATGTATTTATAAAAAAAATTACAACCACTAAGTTTTGTAGCATTATATTAGAGTGTTAAGCTTGTATAAAAAACCGGTCAAATGCGAGTCGGGTTAAAAACAATAAAAATCTAAAATTATGCGATATTCCTCAATACTTTGGTATTAAATATAATACTTACAAATAGTTGGCTGTTGTTGAATACATGCCTGGGCACTTTCGTGTACATTCCAAAAAAGATCAGAAACGGGTGTTATTAATTGCTCTGGTTTTTCAAATAATTTAAAGTTATGTTAATCAAAATCATGATTGTTGTGCTTATGTTAATAAAAATCGTTGATTGTTGTGCTTATTTTCACGAAATAAGTATTTTTTTTTATTTTGTTTTATGTAAAAATTCAATATATCATCAATCAATATCAATACATATAATAAATCTGTAGAAAAATATTTTTTGTACATCGAAAAAAATTCCAAAAAAAATAGCCAGGGTGTTAAAGGATAACCAACAGAACCCATTTCTAGCATTTTTGGAATTTTTGTCTGTTTGTCTGTTTATTTGTGCACGCATCACGTGAAATGTACGAAACCAATGTAGATAACTTTTATACATAAAAATTGTGCGTATCTTGAAGAATTACTTAGTTTTTGTTTCATCGCAATCGGTTCACTCTATCAAAAGTTAGATGAATTTAAAGTGTTCAAGAAGTAAAATTATCACAGCTCACGCAATTCAGTTACTCGGACAGTTGAACTCGCTATTCGATAGATGGCGTTGTGCATTTAAAGTCATTTTCTGAATCGCGGTGTTAAGATTTTACGCGAAAGAAATGACACTAGAAAAAAAATTGGTATGTAGTATGATAGTATGTATATTTTAGAGTATGTGGAGTAGGCAGGCAGGCTGGTAAGTATAGTAGGGTTGGCAGGCAGATGACGGGAGCGAAGCCGCGGGCACAGCTAGTATAATAATAAGAAAGCTGACAAAATAAACTCCATTTTTATTTCTTACTCTGTAACCCTATATGACCAGTTTTGATACGACAACAGTTCAGTCAAATCATAACTAACAGAATTCAAATGTTTAATTGCAGACTAAATTATACATAGTATGTGACTACTTGACTTAATGCGTTGTGTGTGCCATTGGCACAATTTGACACATATTTTTGGCGTAATCAGTAACTGCCCACTATTGATATTTTATTAGATCTGGTTGTGGTCGGGTCAGGAACCGTGATCCCCAGACCGACCACAATCGTACTCTTATTACTCAAAAAGTACAAGGCACAAATTCCTGGGATAAATGGCACAATAAAACACAATTAAAATAACCATTTTGTGCCATAGTAAAATCTCCGTTCCATGTCATGGCCGGGTCAGGAACCACAACACTTTTTGACCTAATGAAACACTCTATTCAAGCATTAGCTTAAAAGCTAGACAAAAACTAAAATAGTTATCACTATTTGTTTTTCATTTACTTTCAAGACTATAAAGGATTAATTGCCATATTATTGTACCGACCTTTTCCCACCCAGATCTATCTCAAATTGGATAGGTTAGCTAGGGCTGAAACATGAAAGGTACAATAACTTTTGATTTCTACATTGCTTAATTTGATTACTACATTTTTTTATTACTGAAAAAGATTCAGATCACGATAGATATATTATAAGGTGTTCAAAAAATAATTCTAAGAATCTCGTGTTAAACATTTGTCGGATTACAAACAAAAACAAACGATTTTAATATTTCACAAAAATAACCTACCTACCTACCTGCGAACACTACCTACGTATTTCAGTACCTAATGCGCTCTGTGGCGCGGGTCGCTGACCGCCAGACCGGCTTCAATAATTTAATCGTAATACAAATAATTGCATATCTTTGGAACGGTTCTTTTTCTTCGTGGTTTTTTTTATATTTTTATTAATACCATGACCAAGAGGAGCTCGTGGCTAAATAATAACGTCTTGCCAAGGGGTATCGTGTTACCTAGTTACTGGGTTGTGGTGGTCAGATAGGCAGTCGCTTCATGTAAAACACTGTTACTCAGCTGAATCCGGTATGACTGGAAGCTGACCCCAATATAGATGGGATAAGGCTAGGCAGGCAGATTTTTATTAATACCATATAGATTCAAGATAATATAAGAAAAAAAGAAAAGAGTGTATTTGCCCTAGTCATGACGTTTACTATAAAAAGAAAAGAAACGAAAGTTAAAAGATATCGTACTTTATTGTGTTTTTGAAAAGATGAATACAGAATACCACCAACTAATGCGAGGATATGGAGCGGTGCTGTGAACATTTGTGATTGTTTTCACTAAAGCTTGCGACTCTTGACAAAGCACCCATAACATGAAAAACAAAAGAACTTAGATGCTTACTGTAAACCAAATTCTTGAGGCTCTGTGTCTCATAAGCATCATGCATCCCGTGTGATGTCTCAGACTGAGACTTCACACGGGATGCATCACATCATCATCAGCCTATTAATGTTCTCACTGCTGGGACACAGGCCTCCTCTCTGTGAGAGGGAATGGGCCGTAATCCACCACGCGGGCCCAGTGCGGGTTGGTGGATATCACATGTCTTCGAATTTTGGTTCTAGGACATGCCGGTTTTCTCACGATGTTTTCCTTCACCGTTTTGAGAGCAGCGATGATGAAATAATTTACACAAAGTAAAGCGCCTGCCTGGGCTCGAACCCACGAACTACAACTTGTAAGTCGCGGCCGATACCACTGGGCCACCACTGCTCCCTGCTCACGGGATGCATGATGCTTTTAATATTTCATAAGAATAACATACCTACCTACCTGCGAATACTACCTACGTATTTCAGTACCTACTACGCTCTGTGGCGCGGGTCGCTGACCGCCAGACCGGCTTCAATAATTTAATCGTAATGCAAATAATTTTGAAATGCAAAAATAATCTTTGGAACGGTTGCTTTTTCTTCGTGATTTTTTTTACATATTATATTACACAACTCCTTAAAATTCTTAGAATTAATTTATTAATAACATATAGATTCAGGATTATATAAGAAAAAAGTTTATTTGCGCTAGTCATGACGTTTACTATAAAAAGAAAATAAACAAAATTTAATAGATATCTTACTGTATTGTGTTTTTGAAAAGATGAATACAGTAGACCACAAATGTGAGGATATGGAGCGGTGCTGTGAACATTTGTGATTGTTTTCACTACAGCTTGCGACTCTTGAAAAAGCACCCAAAACCTGAAAAACAAAAGAACTTAGATGCTTACTGTAAACAAAATTCTTGAGGTCTGTGTTTCATAAGCATCATGCATCCCGTGTGATGTCTCATAAGCTTTAAGGCCCAGCGCACACTGCTGGAGGCGCGGCGGAGAGCGATTAAAGGCAACAATTTAATATAAACCTTAATTACATTGACATACGGTCAATATAAGCGCATGCTCTTGTAGCAGCTTGAGGGCGCTCCGAGCACCGCATGCGAATTTATTCATTTATTATTATATTGACCTTAAGTCAAGGTAGTTAAGGTTTATATTAAATTGTTGTCTTCAAATTGCTCTCCGCCGTGTCTCGAACGGTGTGCGCCTTGTTTACTGTAAAGCATGACTTACAATACACGTGGTACGATTACAATTATTGAATGGATTATATAATTTCTACTTAACCAGTGCATGATTTATATGTCGCATCAAGGCTGGCCGATAGATGCAAACCATCGGAAAGTCAGGATATATTCCCTTAGGTTAAGACATCGTGCGTGGGCAGGTCGGTGGGTACAATCGTGCAAATGAAATCACATAAGTTATTCGATACACTGGGTTTATTCAAATAGACACGTGTTACATTATTGCTTACTAATATTACGGATCGTCACTGATTTTACGACGTCTTAGCTCTACGGCTGTCTGTACTCAACTGACTCAACTGCTCTATTCTGCACAACGCTAGTGCTTATAAAAGCGCGCCAATGCGTAGTTGCTCTTGATTGCCGCTAGGGGCGGGCTTGTGATTTGACTTTACGTCCATACTATTGACTAAACCCGACACGGCCATCCTGCGAGACAGGCGTCCTCGTCTGTTCCTCATTGTCAGGTTTTAACAGTGTATCGAATCATGTGGAAATCCTCAATGGATGTCCTCAGCCCTTGGGGAAAGCTGAGGGGTCTGTCAGACTCTTACTGACTAAAACCACATGGTGTTCTCTAGGCCGTAATTCCTCTTGAGAGGCGAGCGTGGAACAGACACGTCGCTTTCTCGGGCCTCTCTCAGGTGACAGATCCCCAAATCTATCACCCGCAGGCATCATCTTCTTGTCCTTGCTCCATGCCATCTCATGGTCATCTCGTGTTGCACCACACGTCGTCTCAGTCCACTCCATCCTGGCAATCTTCCATCATACAAGGAATGTTTTTCTGAAAAATACAAAATTTTCAAACAGTATTTGCTCGTCCAATCCTTACTCATACTCTAGAGTGAGGCAACATTTTAAAACAATCAAACATGATCATTCAAATCTCTCTGTTCACTTTTGAAAGGAACGAGTAATTCTATTTCCAATTTAAAGAAAATAGCAATTTAATTATCGACTTGGTACTTATTAGCACCCAATCTTCGTGATTACAAAGTACCACTGATAGTCATTAATCTCAAATTAAATCAAGCAAAAGAAACCACAAGGTATCTTATTCACGATATTTAGCTATCTCATAGCTCTCCTAGCTATCTCAACATAGCTTTCTTAGCAATCACAATTGCTCTAACTGAACTCAGAACCTGTTCACACAGATTTAGTCTGTCCTATGTTACGTCAATTCATTATCTACTTCATCTACTATCTCAATTGGTACTTGAAATCTGTGTGTCTTACTAACACGATCTACGAATAGTAATCAAAATTCAATTTACGTAAAGAGGACTTGACGATTCGAACGTCATCAACATTAACATGATCTCTCCACCCGCGTGACTGCGAGTTTACTTTCCTTTAACCTCATGACTCAATAGGAACTTACTGCAAGGTTCCTAACACAAACATGAATTTTCACACCAGCCATAGTGTCACACAGACTTACAGGTGCCATACAGGCCTACCGTTGCCATAAAGGCCAATAGTTGCCACACAGGCCAACAGTTGCCACACCGGCCAACAGTTGCCACACAGGCCAATAGTTGCCACTCAGGCCAACAGTTGCCACTTAGGCTCGAAGTTGCCACCTAGGCTTACAGTTGCCACCTAAGCTTAGTTGTCACACAACGCTCGGCTACTCCTGCCCTAACTAGATTATTGGATTCGTGAAAATAGGGAAATTTGAGAACTCTACTCTTTAACCAAATCATTACCCTGGGCCATGTACCACTAGTCGCTCCAAACAAACTTTAAAACTCTACTGCAGCAACAACTGCCAAGCTTATAGAAACCTTCGAGTAAAACCTCTAACGCCATGGCTCTCTAGCCGACCAGCAATTATATTGCTCTCACAACGGTCTCTCGGTCTCTCTCTAGACCCCGACCTCCACCAGAATCCACTGGTACGGTCAAACGTAATACGTTCGATAGACTGAATTACTCGACACCTTAAGCTTGCTCATTATCATCAAAATCCTTTTGACATCAACATCGACTGGTACATGACCCGCTGGCATCTGCCCTAACCTACCTTGTGCATACTTGTAGGTTCCAAGCGTACCTATTTAAAGCTTTCGGTGTATAACGATCACCGTCCTGTCATAATCACCTATCGCGGAATTAATACAGGTCCTATCTAGTTTTCGAACCAGAGATTCACACAATACTTCATCAGAAAAAGGTCCAACGATCAAAAAGTTCAACAACTAAACAAAGTTACTGTAAAAATTCTGTTACTCTTTACCATAATTCAAAGGCAATGCACACTCAACTCTGAAACTTCTTCGTTGACCCATCGCCACATGTTACTCATGAGGTGCAGTCCAAAGTTCTGAGTATGACAAGTGTACAAGCCATCAGATTTGGTCTCACTACCACTGTCATCAATTATGACGTCTAATTCTCAAGGAACTTGGTGATCGGGGATCCTTCTCACAAGATTCGCGCTTTTTACTCAAAGATCTTGGAACATACCGACTGTTCATATGAGGCGAACAATTAAGCCTGATAATATTTGCATGATAATCGTGTGAAGGAGCTTCACGAATTAACTTTGATCAATATCGTTTAAAATCAAATGATCAACAGTAACCCTTTACTATCGCTCGCTAACTCAGTTTTCATGTAAGGAAAACGATCGTGAGATAACTGCTATCATAATATTACTTTGAAAGGAAGCAAGTGCATTCAGATCTAAAGACAGTGATTGTAAATCGTTACGCAACACAAGATCTGTTCCGAATACACACAAATGACCAGTATCGTTACAAACTCGATACAATTGCCTTCGCCCAACGACCTTTGCCACTGAAGATGACTAATTGTTAAGTCACTTTGGATAGATCATCTTCTTCATCATCTGCCTAGCCTTTTCCCAACTATATTGGGGTCGGCTTCCAGTCTTACCGGATTCAGCTAAGTGCCAGTGTTTTACATGGAGCTACTGCCTATCTGACCTCCACAACCCAGTAACTGGGTAACACGGTACCCCTTGGCAAGACTGCTGTCAGATCTCAAGCTTCTGACCACCCGTAACGACTGTCAAAGATCTTCAAATGACAGCCGGGACCAACGGCTTAACGTGCTTTCCGAGGCACGGAGGAAACTCGGTATGTTGAAATGGTCACCCATCCACGGACCGACCTCGTCAAGCGTTGCTTAACCTTGATGATCGACCCGTGCGGCTGTTATTATTTAGCCACGAGCTCATCTTCTTATGGGATATTTACTAAAATGTTGAAACTATTCCGCCAATAGGAAACTCATTAACTACTTGCTTTTTAGTAAGTGTGTCTTAATTAGCTAGTGATAGTGCTAGATATAAACACGACCAACTCTGTGGTCAAACATCAACACTCTTAAATTTTGAAATAGCATCTCTTCACTAGAGAACATTCGACCTCACTATCGAAATAAAATAGAAGCGACTCACCGATTATTCCATTCCAAACTTGCGCGCGCTCGTAAAGTTCGGCTACCACCTGCGAACTGCTAGCTTGCAGTCGGTCTCAACCTCTCAGATGTTGACACGTCAACCTTCGTATTCAGCATTTGAACCGCTAGCCTGCAGCAGAGGCTCCACTGCGACGCAATATGCTATCTGAAACGTGAAAAACATTACGAGAGTATATGTTCACACAGTTATCTTAACCATACTCAGATTTGATGGAAATTAACCGGTGCAGCGGTGTAGTAAACTAAACCGGCACAGCAAAATGGGTTATTGTGGACACCGAATGCGAGTACAGAGTCCCTGCTCAAAACATGAACCGCACTGACCACACAGTACAGGACCCAAGTGTCCAGGTAGGTATATGGGCTTTAGAGAATCCAATGAATGCCATAGCGTTTTAAGTCGCAATTAACGAGGTCTGGTAGGGTTTACCACTTTTTAAATAGTTTCCGACCACAAAAGAAGAATACTCTGCTTCTCCTCAAACTTAACCCTCACTGCGTAAAACTATCACAGTATCAAAACTAATCAAAATATTTCATTTGGTATTATCATAATTTCCAGAATGATGTGTTCGGTACGGCATTGCTACTATATGGCTCTTAAGTCCGAACAATAATTTTCAGCTAAGGACCATTACCCGTGATAGTAGAATAATAACTCTTCAGCAACACTAAAACTTGATCAGTGATAACTAACATGAAATTACGACCTGACACGGGCCGCCCCGACGATCCACTGACCGCCATACCGTACACAAAATCAGAATTATGAATAATGAACACACTTTTCCATAGTCATAACAAAATGAAAACGACTCACCAGATTGGCATAAAGATCAGTGTGTATGGTCCATTTCACACTTCCATACGCTCCTCCTTGACCTGTCCAGCTTGCTGCTCCGCTCCAGACTAGTTATTTTCATTATTTTGTTTTCGAGGGTAGTCGCAACTGACATCACTTTTTTTTTTTGCAAGAATGTAACCGACATTTTCACTTGCTTTGTTTTTACGTGTGATCTCATTAGCACGACCGAATCCCAATTCTGATGTCGCATCAAGGCTGGCCGATAGATGCAAACCATCGGAAAGTCAGGATATATTCCCTTAGGTTAAGACATCGTGCGTGGGCAGGTCGGTAGGTACAATCGTGCAAATGAAATCACATAAGTTATTCGATACACTGGGTTTATTCAAATAGACACGTGTTACATTATTGCTTACTAATATTACGGATCGTCACTGATTCTACGACGTCTTAGCTCTACGGCTGTCTGTACTCAACTGACTCAACTGCTCTATTCTGCACAACGCTAGTGCTTATAAAAGCGCGCCAATGCGTAGTTGCTCTTGATTGCCGCTAGGGGCGGGCTTGTGATTTGACTTTACGTCCATACTATTGACTAAACCCGACATATATATTTTTTCAATACTGCCAGCTTCACACGACCTTGGCTCAGCCAGGTATAATTATACGACGGCATAAACTTGATTTTAATCCGGTCATTATGATTTTATACCGGATAACATTATGGTTATGAGGTAGAAACCAATGACGTTAGAATTTTTATAAAGTAATTTCTTGGTGTCAAAAAACTTTTAAGACTTGAATACCTACCTGTTTTATATGTGGTATATAAGCATCCGCGTTCCTGATCAAAGTGTTAGCTAACCATTTGACCAATTAACATGGGTCAATGTCGGCGCTATTTTGACAGTGACGTGTCATAGAAATCAAGATTTTAATGGGAGTTACCGTTTTAGTGCTCACCAGTTGCTACTACTGGCAAGTAAGGTATTATTATTTTATTTATTTATCTATCTATAGGCTCGCGTTTGACCATTATCTCGCCCGATGGCAAGCGATGACGTGGTCGACGGCGAAGCACGCTTGCCTAGAAGTATATGTAGTACCTATTCACTCTTGACTTGAAGATCCCAAGGTTGTAGCTATCAGGAAACAAAGACTCCGGCAGGGAATTCCACTCCTTAGCTGTGCGTACAATGAAAGTATTCGCAAAACGCTTTGTACGTATGGGTGGGATGTCCACCATGTACCGGTGGCGCATTGCCGTACGTCTTGTTGTCCGGTGATGGAAAGGGCTAGGCGGAATCAAATTGTGCAGTTCCATCGCACACTCCCCGAAATGTAACCGATAAAAAACCGACAGACTGGCCACTTGGCGTCGATGTTCAAGGCTCTGGAGCTTTGAGGCGACCAGTGCATCGTGGCCGATAAGCCTCTTGGCCCGTTTGTCAATCAACTCAAGTGCATCAAGTTGATATTTGGCAGATCCGTCCCAGAGGTGAGAGCAGTACTCCATGCATGACCGAACTTGCGCTTTATACAAATTGACCAGCTGTTCAGGCGTGAAGTACCGTCTCACCTTTGCAAGGATCCCCAACTTTTTTGCAGCCAACTGAGCCTTTGCCTCAATGAATGGACCAAAATTGAGGGTCGATGTTAAAGTAACACCAAGAAGGTCGAGATGGTCCGTTATCGGCACGGTTACACCAAGGAAAGATGGAGCTGGGTAGAATAGGCTCTTTTTTGTGGAAAAAAGACACGCCTGGGTCTTAGCTGCATTGAAACTAACTAGATTGGCATTGCCCCATTCGGAGACTGCCTCCAAAGACAGGTTCAAGCGCTCAACCAAGGCCTCCCGGAGAGACCGGATCTCAATCCCAGTAGCCCGTGCGCCGGAAAAGTATCTCTCAGCAACCGTGCTGTCGTCTGCGTACCTAAAGGTGCCGGGTTTTAGCAGGTCATTAATGTGCAGCAAAAACAGTGTAGCCGAGAGCACCGACCCCTGAGGAAGTCCGGCGTTAATACCTGACTGACCGGATGAGCAGCCATCGATAACCACTCGGATGGACCTCTCCCTCAGGAAGTCAGAAATTCAGTCACACAGACCACTGGCAACCGAAGGAAGGAAGCTTACCAATAAGGCTCTCATACCAGACCTTGTCAAAAGCCTTCGAGATGTCAAGGGACACAGCAAGCGCTTCCCCGTGCCTCTCGATGGCCTCACTCCAGACATGAATGGCATACGCTAGAAGATCCCCAGTTGACCGATTTCGGCGGAAGCCGTATTGGCGGTCACTGAGGATGTCGTTGTCTTCTAGGTATGCCAGGAGCTTATTGTTCAGCACACGTTCCATACTCTTACAGAGGATGGACGTTACCGAGATGGGTCTGTAGTTTGCCAGGTCAGCCCGACTACCCTTTTTGGGGACTGGCTGAACGTTAGCTTGCTTCCAAGCCTTCGGCACCTTTTCAGTCACTAACGAAAGGCGATATAGGCGTGTCAGGATCGGTGACAATTCAGGCGCACAAGTTTTCAGTACAATTGCCGGTATCCCGTCGGGGCCACTAGCTTTGTGCACGTCAAGGTTACGCAACACCCTACAGACCTCCCTCTGATGGATGCGAATATCCGACTTACTCGTCCCACATCCAACAGGAGACGAAGGGGGCCGCGCGCCATCAGAGTTCAGACGCGAAGATTCCGGAAAAAGGGAGGCAAACAAGTTTGCCTTGTCCTCGGCGGAGTGGGCCAGTGACCCATCGGGTCTCAGCAGTGGTGGTAGTGAGGGGCGACAGAAGTTTGATTCAACCGACTTAGCCAGGGACCAAAACGCTTTGCTACTAGCAGGGTATGAAGCTAGTTTGTGCCCGATTCTGCTAATATGGTCAAAACGTGCCCTTCGCATCGCCTTTTTGCAGGACTTGGCAGCCCTGTTGAAGGCTCTCTTCTTGAGTTACGTCATTCGCTTTGTGCACTCGAGCGTCGACCCATGCCAGGTAAGCCTTGTATTTAACCGCATTTGCGCGGGGTCACTCAGCACCAAACCATGGTCGGTCAACGCCGGAAAGCGCTACGTCAGAGAATGGAATGTAGTACTCCATCCTCTGGCGCAACACATCAGTCACGGCGTCAGCGCATGACGATGGATCTTCCGAAGAGAAGCAAGTGGGCCGCCAAGGATAGCATGCGAAAAAAGATCGCATCCCATCCCAATCTGCTGACCTGTACCGCCAAACCCGCCGGGTGCCTTTCGGGCTGGGATCGGGCGGGGAGTAGACGCATACAGACTTCACCAGACAGTGGTCGGAACTACCCAAAGGTGATGAAATCGACACTGAATATCGGTCTGGATCTGTTGTCAGCAGAAGGTCCAAGCAATTGGCCGTATGCGAATCAACATCCGGCACCCTCGTAGCCCCCTGCACCAGCTGGGTGAGATTAAGCGCAAGCGAAAGATTTCGCATCTCTCGTCCAGCATGGTCAGTGCACTGGTATGGGAAGATCCACTCCTAATGGTGAGCATTAAAGTCCCCCAGTAACACTAATTGGGCGGAAGGGTACCGTTGCTGGGCCACATCAGCCGCCTCACTCAGGTACTGTGTGATCCTGGTTGTCTCCAGATCACCGCTATGCGATCGGTAGACACAGGCATAGATAATCTTATCCAGACCTGTGTCCACCAGGGCCCATAGCACTGAGTAGTTAGAGACGAAGAAGGTCCTTAAATACAGGTTGTTAAACGTTGTTATTTCGCGCATGGATTAATTTAATTAACATTTCTAATGCGGTAGAAGTGCGATTAAATATAAAATCAATTTGCACAGGCCCGTTTTTTCGAAAAAAGGGGAATAAATTTTCCGAAACATAAAACTCTATTATAGCAGTGGTTGGTAAAAGCCCGTACCTATCTTAATCTGTCATATTTGTCAAATATTCACAACAATAAAAAATGTACATAAAGTCGCGCTAAACGAAATTTGTCATTTTGGAGACCTCACGCCACAACAGCGCTTCTAGCGGCGAATACATACTCGGTTAAACTTAATTCTATAGCCCCCAAGTCTCTATATATGAGGACAAACGATATAATAATATCATTATATTACAAATATGCCTCGATGGTTAAGTGGTTGCAAGCGCTACTGCCAAGGATAAGGTCTTCAGTTTGACTACTAGTACCGGGCAAAGTGATATTGGGCAAAGAGCTAACTTGGTGTGTGAGCTAACCAGGTTGGAGTTTGGATTTGTGTTACATTACAAGTGACTGAAATATTACTGGGAGTACCATATAGACCAGAGCTGAAGCCTTTGAAAATGGTAAAAAGTGAATAATATAATAGTAGGATGAAACTCATTAGAATTAATATTTGTTTCGGAATATTTACCGTGTACATTCAGATAAAAAAAAAAAAACTTTTTACACCATGAGATAGTAGGGATTTCAAAGCCCACAGACTTTTTAAAAAAAGCATATATTTTGACGTAAGAATTTTCGATTAAAATTAGGATGCTCTTTTAGATATTAAGGTTACACTAGTCAACGGCACGAACTATTTTGTGCGCGAGGTTAAAATGCATTTTATATCAACCGACAACACGTTCGGAAGAGATAGATGCTGTGATGAGCAGTAGGAAGCTAGTTCGCATACGAATACACACTTTTGCAAATTTGTAGCGAAATGGATAATGATTTAGGACGAAACGTATGTATGGAACCAAAAAAATAAATATATATTTGAAAGTTCATCATCATCATATCAAACGAAAGACGTCCACTGCTGGACATAGGCCTCCCACAAGCGTCGCCATATTGACCGGTCCCGTGCGTCCCGCAACCAGCGGATTCCTGCAACCTTCACCAGGTCATCGGTCCACCTGGTGGGAGGCCTTCCAACGCAACGTCTTCCGGTTCGCGGTCGCCACTCCAGAACCTTTCGCCCCATCGGCCATCCGTTCTGCCCTGCCCACTGCCACTTAAGTTTGGCAATTCTTCGGGCTATGTCGGTAACCCTGGTTCTCTTACGGATCTCAACATTTCTGATTCGATCACGCAAGGAAACGCCGAGCATAGCCCTCTCCATTGCCCTTTGAGTGACTGTAAGCTTTCTGATAAGGCCCATTGTTAGCGACCACGTCTCAGAGCCATATGTCATCACTGGCAACACACACAGGTCATAGACTTTTGTCTTGAGACACTGTGGTAAGTTGGACGAGAAGACACCGCGCAACTTCCCGAACGCTGCCCAGCCGAGTCGGATTCGACGGTTGACCTCTTTCTCGAAATTGGCCCTACCCAACTGGATCGTTTGTCCCAGGTAGACATAGTTGTCCACAACTTCGAGTGTAGAGTCTCCAACCTTGATAGGAATGGGTGTAACATGGGCATTCAACATCACCTTGGTTTTGTCCATGTTCATTTTCAGACCCACTCTTTCGGAAGCTCTACTGAGGTCATCGAGCATTGTACTGAGGCTCTCCATGGTCTCAGCCATGACCACTATGTCGTCGGCAAACCGAAGGTGAGTGATGTACTCGTCATTAACGTTGATGCCTAGGCCGCTCCAGTCCAGAACCTTGAATACATCCTCCAGCGCAGCAGTGAACAGTTTCGGAGAAATGTCGTCTCCTTGTCTCACGCCACGCTGGTGAAGGACTGGTTCCGAGGTCTGATCCTGAAGACGAACTGACATGGTGGCGTTTCTGTACAGACACTTCAACACCTCAATGTACCGGAAGTCGATCTGGCACCGTTGGAGAGACTGCAGTACAGCCCAAGTCTCGATCGAATCGAAGGCTTTCTCGTAGTCCACAAACGCTAAACAGAGAGGCAGGTTGTACTCTTCGGTCTTCTGTATAACCTGCCGCAGCGTATGTATGTGATCTACGGTGCTAAAGCCTTTTCGGAATCCGGCTTGTTCGGGAGGCTGGAAGTCGTCAAACCTGCGTGCGAGACGATTCGTGATGACTCTTAAAAACAACCTGTAGACATGGCTAAGAAGTGAGGTGGGCCTATAGTTCTTTAGCCGGGCATTGTCGCCCTTCTTGAAGAAGAGTACCACCACACCCCTCCTGCACATCACCTATTTGAAAGTTATGAGCGTCGAACCATATTTCAACACTAATTTTTACCCATCTTTGGGCGGAAATAAATACCATAAGAAGAAGTAAAATTGCAAAACGTCCTCCATACAGGGATAGATTAGTAGTTCAACAATGCAAATTATTTCATTTTGAAAATATACATGTAGCCGTTTTTTCATGTTATCTAGACTCCCAAAGGTCTGTTTATAAAATTTCGCGCGCTCGTTTTCTTCCGAAATCATCATCCATTTCGCTACAAACTTGCAAATTGCTAATTCGTACTCGTACTGCTCGTCACAGCATCTAGATTTTTCGCACGTGTTGTCGGATGAGATAGCTGGCATTTTAACCCCGCGCACAAAATGCGCACAAAATAGTTCGTGCCGTCGACTAGTGTAACCTTAAGACAAAATAAGGTGAAAAATAAATGTTTTAAATTAATGTGTTTGGGTCATAAAAAGGTAAGTTTTCAACAAAATTAGTGTAAAATAAAATGAGAAAGATAAAAATAAAAAAACCAAAAACTTGGTTATTTGAATATTTCACATAAACTTTGAGGTTATGTAAAAAAAGTATAAAAACAATAGTTGTAGATCTTTTTATTACCTATAACTTTTCCCCTTATTTTTTTTTCCATAGGACTTGTAATTTTGCCGGAAATCGAGATTAAAACGTTTTTACTTAAAAACTCCCCGCCTTTCCACTTCCCGACCTCAGATTGCCTGCACATTATTTTTCTTTTTATTTATCTTTTCTTCCTTTTCCAATGGGTTACATCCGACATTTCACCTATTTATCAGTGGACTTGCTTGTCGGACTATTTATCAGTGGACTGCTTGTCGGTCTTCTACAGACTGTATTTTGGCGAGTGTGCTCATGAACTCCACGACCTCATCCCACCGGCCCCCTTCTACCATCGGACATCTAGACGCACTGCAAGTTACCATCCTCACCTAGTTGCTATTCCACCAATTCGCACCAAGCGCTTCCAAACATCCTTCATAATTCGCACTGCAAAAGAGTGGAACTCACTGCCTGCGTCTGTGTTTCCGAACGCATATAACCCGAATCTCTTCAAAGTTAGAGTGAACAGGCTTCTTCTGGGTAAGCTCACTCCATCGTCGACTTTGTCTCTGTCACCTCTGACCTAGACTAGAGTCAAGAGCAAACCCATCTCGAATAAAAAAAAAAAAAAAAAAAAAAAGGAATAGATACAATTATTTTTGTTAAAATCTAACACAAACGTGTCAATATCTAGCAATTTATGTAACGGTGTTTACAACCTAACAGTATTAAATGAGAATTCTCGATCATAAACAATTTAAAATAAAATATATAGATACCGTTGCTAATGCTAAACTATGGTACAATACATATAGCTTTTTGTAAGTTTTAATTTGGGAAATAAACCGACTTCAAAAGTGTCGTTGGTACCTCTTGTTTTTATCATTTTTTGAAGTCTGTTTATTTTTTGTGAAAAAGTTTTTATTTCCCTCTTTTTAGTTTTAGTGTACCATCATTAAAAATGAGCAATTTCGGATACGGTACGGCACCTTAAGGATTGACAAAATACCCATAATCAATTTACAAATTCGTGCTGTTTGTCGCTAAGGAGTTCAGTTTCATGCTCCATATCTTGAAAACTGCTGGACTGATTTTAATAAAACTTACACTATTCCCTCAGTTGAAAGATATTCAAATCAACACAAAAATGATGATCACGATCCGATAAGCAGTCTCGGAGAAATGCGTGGACAAACATACATATATACAAAAAAACATACATACGCTTATGAAATTTGGCATACGTGTTTAGAAGCCCACAGAACATTTGTGAATATTGTGCAGTTCCAACGATGTTACATACATACGTGTCGAATTGATTACCTCCTTCTTTTTTTCGAAGTCGGTAAAAAAAATACAAGTAAAGTCACTTGTCCTGATCATATAGGTGACTGACCTAAACTTTATTGCAACGAAGTAAGCTTGTGATTTTTTGTGCAAAATAAAAAAAAAAGGACTGCCATGTCATTGCCCTGCAGTTAGTAAAGACGGGTTACTTAAAATAACTGCCCCTGACTGATCCATTTTACATTATTATACATACATTAGTTTTTTTTTATTATCTTTATTGATTTAATCTGGGGTTTTTATCTCAATGGATACGCCAACCCCATCATGCCTTATACATACTACTACAAAAAATTGCTTTAAAATTAAAATAAAAGGAGGATCTTAATCAGTTTGATACACCAATTCGCAAAATCTTATCGCCACATCTGATTTCGGTTGTGCTAAAATTGAATGAATTAAACCTACCTCTACCTACATTAGTTATCTAAGATTCTTTTTTTTTGGAACGAAGTTCCTTATCGCGCGTTGCGAAAGGGGGCTAGACGGAAAAAAATCTAACGAAAAGTTGTAACTACACTTTTTGCTATAGTTGTAAGCCGTGCGGCGTGCGCGTGTTTCGTGCGTGTTCTAACCTATACGCTGTTGTGTTTACGAAGTCGAGAGAGTATATTTATATGTGTATACATATATATATATATAAGTATATGTATGTATGTATATGTGTGTGTATATATATGTAAATATATATATATACTAAAGGAACTTCGTTCCATCGGGTTGTCCCTTGACACCTCTCAAGTTTTTTTATTTGTGATGGGTTTGCTCTTGACTAGTCTAGGTCAGACATGACAGAGACATGTTCGACGATGGAGTGAGTTTACCCAGAAGAAGCCTGTTCACTCTAACTTTGAAGAGTTTCGGGTTGTATGGGTTCGGAAACACAGACGCAGGCAGTGAGTTCCACTCTTTTGCTGTGCGCATTATGAAGGATGTTTGAAAGCGCTTGGTGCGAATTGGTGGAATAGAAACTAGGTGAGGATGGTAACTTGCAGTGCGTCTAGATGTCCGATGGTAGAAGGGGGCCGGTGGGATGAGGTCGTGGAGTTCATGAGCACACTCGTCAAAATACAGTCTGTAGAAGACCGACAAGCAGGCTCGCCTATGTACATAACCTGTCCATTGTATTTGTATCTTCATGTTAAGTTTTGTGTGCAATAAAGAATAAGAATAAGAATAAGCAGGCAACCTTACGGCGATGAGCCAAGCTGCGAAGCTTGGCATCCACCAGTTTGACGTCGCCAATTAGTCTCTTCTGGTCTGCGTTTCACCGAGTCAAGCGCGGCAAGCTGATATTTAGCTGAGCCATCCCAGAGGTGGCTGCAATACTCCATGCAGGATCGGACTTACGCTTTGTAAAGAGTTAATAGCTGTCCAGGCATAAAGTATCGCTTCACTCTGGTTAGGACGCCCAGTTTCTTTGCCGCAATTTGGGCTTTTTGTTTTTACCTTTTCTAATTTCTACAGATTTATACAAAAAAAATACAATCATCTAATACTCGTAAATTATTTGTTCGACATCAGATTGCGATAAAACTTTGTTAACCTATTGCTTGCACTTGTGCTAAGGTGCGTAGTGCTTATAGTATAGCACAATTAACTTACATTAAGCAGGCCATACACGCTACGGTGTACCTGACAGGTTTACAACTATAATACTGTACAGGTAACCTTGATCTATATAGAGACCATACACGTAGCGAAAAACCTGTACAAACTTTCAGTTGAAACTATGGCACCGGCAGCGGCCATTGGCCTCGACGCCAGGTGGTTCTTCCTTTTTTCTTTCTTTCCTTTCCTTTTTTTTCTTCTTTCCTTTTTCCTCTTTTTTTTCTTCTTTTGCTATTATTTCTTTTTTTTCTTTGTCGACCTTTACGACTTTTATTTCTTCTGTAGCAGCTAGGCACCATTAACGCAGCAACTTTTACCAGCTAGTCTTACTTCTTATATCGGATGGATCCATCCAATGTGTGTTTGAAATTTGGCACAGAGATAGATTTTAGTCTGGAATAGCTCATAGGCTACTTATTATATTCACGTTATAATGTTCCCTTGGGATGACAAAACACTTTACACGCGAGTGAAGCCGCTGGCAGAAGTTAGAACATGTCAATCATAAATTCTCGGTTGCAATAAAATAATGGCGGAAAATGTCCGTTCTCGAATATTCGACAGACTAATTTTAACAAAACGGTTCCTAATTAATTCTACCCAATTCTTAACAAGTTGAGGTTTTCAAATTGGAATTTCTTGAATCAACGTGGAACAATTTTAAGTGGCAAGGTTTTAATTAGTTTCTCAAAATTGTTGAAGGAACTTTGGTACATTGGTGATCTCGCAGTGACGGTAAAATATGGAAAGAGGAGTGTGTAAATTCGATGTATATTTTGTTAATTATTCAATGTCTAGACCGTGGTTTGGAGGAGCTTCTTGTACGGTTCAACTTCAGATTTGCTAGATTTTTATTTGATAAAATAAAAATCTAGCAAATCTGAAAAAATCTTGTTTAAATCATATACAAAGTCACAATGCAAATAAAATAAATATTTCCTTCAAATAACGATAGAACTCAGGTGGTTCCCCAATATCTTGCTAAGGTCATAGTTTTGCATTATAAATAAATTAAATAAAAAAACAACAGGTTTTTATCAATGTTAATCTTTTATTTGCTAATGAATTTTAATGCAATTATTGTGAGCTAAGTAAATCCTTGAACAGCAATTTTTGACAAAAAGTGTGTTGATTGTGTGTGTTCACCTTTAAATTCAAAGGAATTAGACGAAGTGGTACTTATTGAAAAAAAAAAAAATTGTCTCCTAAGTGTTGTAATGCCAGAATGTCTCATGGCATAAAACAGATGATTCTATTTAGTTTGGTGGCGAGGCAAAACTATTCTAAAGAACGTGGGAATAATAAAAAAAAAAAAATGGATATCTAAATATCTGAAATAATAACATCAGCGAAATTAATTTGAAGTTATAACATACAATCATCATCAAATGAAACATATCTTTAATGTGATTTAAAATTTTAATTAGTTTTGTTTTATTAATAACAATAGCTGTCCCACGCGGCTTCGCTCCCGTCAACTGGCTACGTACCTACCCTATCCTAACTACCCTACCCTACACCTACCCTACACCTACCCTACACCTACCCTACACCTACCCTACACCTACCCTACACCTACCCTACACCTACCCTACACCTACCCTACACCTACCCTACACCTACCCTACACCTACCCTACACCTACCCTACACCTACCCTACACCTACCCTACACCTACCCTACACCTACCCTACACCTATCCTACACCTACCCTACACCTACCCTACACCTACCCTACACCTACCCTACACCTACCCTACACCTACCCTACACCTACCCTACACCTACCCTACACCTACCCTACACCTACCCTACACCTACCCTACACCTACCCTACACCTACCCTACACCTACCCTACACCTACCCTACACCTACCCTACACCTACCCTACACCTACCCTACACCTACCCTACACCTACCCTACACCTACCCTACACCTACCCTACACCTACCCTACACCTACCCTACACCTACCCTACACCTACCCTACACCTACCCTACACCTACCCTACACCTACCCTACACCTACCCTACACCTACCCTACACCTACCCTACACCTACCCTACACCTACCCTACACCTACCCTACACCTACCCTACACCTACCCTACACCTACCCTACACCTACCCTACACCTACCCTACACCTACCCTACACCTACCCTACACCTACCCTACACCTACCCTACACCTACCCTACACCTACCCTACACCTACCCTACACCTACCCTACACCTACCCTACACCTACCCTACACCTACCCTACACCTACCCTACACCTACCCTACACCTACCCTACACCTACCCTACACCTACCCTACACCTACCCTACACCTACCCTACACCTACCCTACACCTACCCTACACCTACCCTACACCTACCCTACACCTACCCTACACCTACCCTACACCTACCCTACACCTACCCTACACCTACCCTACACCTACCCTACACCTACCCTACACCTACCCTACACCTACCCTACACCTACCCTACACCTACCCTACACCTACCCTACACCTACCCTACACCTACCCTACACCTACCCTACACCTACCCTACACCTACCCTACACCTACCCTACACCTACCCTACACCTACCCTACACCTACCCTACACCTACCCTACACCTACCCTACACCTACCCTACACCTACCCTACACCTACCCTACACCTACCCTACACCTACCCTACACCTACCCTACACCTACCCTACACCTACCCTACACCTACCCTACACCTACCCTACACCTACCCTACACCTACCCTACACCTACCCTACACCTACCCTACACCTACCCTACACCTACCCTGTAGCGTTTTGCGTCACACTCCATCAGTATTGTCACAGTATTTGATAGTTTCAATATTTTGACAAAGTTAAGAAGTAATAAATAATTATAATAATAATGGAGCTCGTGGTTAGTTAATAACTGCCGCACTGATCGACTTTCAACTTTAAGCCACGTTTGCAGAAGTCGGTCCGTGTATGGGTGACCATTTTTAGGGTTCCGTACCCAAAGGGTGCACATACCCTACACCTACCCTACACCTACCCTACACCTACCCTACACCTACCCTACACCTACCCTACACCTACCCTACACCTACCCTACACCTACCCTACACCTACCCTACACCTACCCTACACCTACCCTACACCTACCCTACACCTACCCTACACCTACCCTACACCTACCCTACACCTACCCTACACCTACCCTACACCTACCCTACACCTACCCTACACCTTCCCTACACCTACCCTACACCTACCCTACACCTACCCTACACCTACCCTACACCTACCCTACACCTACCCTACACCTACCCTACACCTACCCTACACCTACCCTACACCTACCCTACACCTACCCTACACCTACCCTACACCTACCCTACACCTACCCTACACCTACCCTACACCTACCCTACACCTACCCTACACCTACCCTACACCTACCCTACACCTACCCTACACCTACCCTACACCTACCCTACACCTACCCTACACCTACCCTACATAACTGAAACCGTATACGCAGCGCACGCAACGGAAGCCCTCAAAAAGTAATCTTTTTTCCCGTTTTTGCAACATTTTTCATTTATGCTCCGCTCCTATTGGTCGTAGCGTGATTTTATATAGCCTATAGCACTCAGGAATAATGTAGCTTTCTTAACAGTGAAACATTTTTTAGAATTGGATCATTAGTTCCAGAGATTACCCCCTACATAAAAACTTACAAACTTACAAATTTTACCTCTTTAGTATAGATTAAAGCACAACATTTATAGGAACACTACAGCACTACCTACATTACTTCATTTGTTAACACTTCTGACAAATAGATTTGGAACATTATAAGTATGTTTTTTTTGCGATACCAATTAAGTGTCTATACTACCAGGTTTTGATACCAAAATACAATGGTTTTTCCAGATAGATAGGTATCGATTAAAGAAACGATTTATCACAAACGAACTCTTCAAAAAAATTCAGTCATATTTTACCTACGTTTTATCGAGTTATGCGAGCAAAAATAAACTGAACAGTTTATTTTGTCCTTTTTAGAAGTTGGTTTTTGCATAAGGAGGCCTGGTAAAATAAATAATTCCTGGTTTATGAATAGTATAACGCTAGTTGCTTTCAAAAAGTGTTTTTATTCAAACTAATGAGCTGCTAACGACATTGCCTTGAAATCAATCAATTAGCAAGCGAAACTATACTAATAGGTGTTTTTTTTATTCCAAATGCGAATATAATGCAGATTTTTAAATCTTGAATCAGCCAGAGAATATTTTATTAAACTGGTTGGTTTAGATAAAATTAGCATAAGACTGTGCCTATAGGCTGACAAACTGAGTCAAGTTAGGCCTTGTATGTCTTAAATTAGAATCATTGTCAGTTCCTGCCAGATATTTTTTAGTAAACCGATTTAGTCTTTGTAGCATTGAAATTACCACTTTATGTCAATCAGTCTACGTTAACTTTAATTATAGTTGCGTTATCTTTTTTGAATAATAAAAGCTAAAGACTTCAAAACTAAAGAACAAGTGAGTGTCACGTGTTAAGAAATGCCGCATTTTAAAACCAGTTTCTAAAAAATACCTATCAATAAGATTCCGCAAAAAGGTAGTAGCCGTTTTGTGAGAGATTTGAATATACGTGCTACATAAATTATCGTGCACATACAACATTGTATGATTATGCCAGCCGTGATTATGATTATTATTTCTGCCGAAAAGAGGCCCACTGCTAGGAGCATAATCCATACACCGATCTGAAAGAGGCAGTTTAGAAGTGTATGGATTCTTGCATTCAGCTGATTCCAGCGGCCATGATAGTCAAACTTATGCTTATTACACATAACCTAGTTATACATAAGCCTCGCAACAGTGAAAATTAACTTAACCAAACTAAATTCATATTAAAACCTTTTTACTTCCCCCGAAAATTCATAAACCCAGTTCTAAACGCACTCCGCAGCCAAATTTATTCCCTCATTCAACTTGATAAATAGATATGGTATACCCACATAAGTAACACGTCATCAATCGCCACAAATGGCAAAACGAAGACGTAAGAAACGTAACAAAATGGAAATTGCGGTAATTTGTTCTGGCCACACCGTGAAACACCCGTTTCCTCTGGCCCATTCGTAATATTGGCTGTGTTGCCAACTTGCCAATATTTTTTACATAGACTTCCCTTGACATGAAACAAATCTTTTGGGGTGATTGATCTGAGTAGTAAATGGAAATGGTGGCCGAGTATTTTCAAGTATGAATTATATAAGGGTACCTAACTGTTATAAAATATGGTTTTCTTTACCAACTAAATTGAAAGCTTGGTTAATTTTGTGTCTTTTTTTATCTTTTATAGGCTCGCGCTTGACCACCATCTCACCTGATGGTAAGCGATGATGTGGTCGATGATGGAGCACGCTTGCCTATAAGTAACCTATTCACTCTTGACTTAAAGACCCCTAGGTTGTAGCTATCGGGAAACACAGACTCCGGCAGGGAGTTCCACTCCTTAGTTGTACGCATAGTAAAAGTATTCTCAAAACGTTTAGTGCGTATGGGTGGGATGTCCACCATGTACCGATGGCGCATCGCCGTACGTCTGGTAGTCCGATGATGAAACGGGCTGGGCGGAATTAGATTATGCAATGTGTCTATTGTTTGTTTGATTCTTTGAACCTAGCTACTGTTTTAAGATGCCTTATTTAAAATGTAAAGGCTAAAATAAACAGCGTCTGATTTTATATCTCAAACTTTCTCTTTGCTGATCCTTTGTTTCTATGGACCATCAAAAATGAAAATCTCCTCCTTTAATTCTATTTCAGATCGCTCCTTATCTGGGTGACATCGTAAAGTTAAAATGAAACAGCGAAGAATGTAATAACGCAGAAAGAAAGTAAATATCTAATAAAGAGTAATAAAATACGTATCTTGGGCTCACTGATTGATTTGGGTTTGTTTTTTATTCTGATCGTACCGGATTTGATGAAATGGCGTCAGATTTTCTTTGAGGTCACGGCCAAGTTTACGACTTCGGTTTTAGACAAAAAAACTGTATTGTATCCTAGATCTTGCCTGTACCAAAACAAAAAATGTTTGACGATCTCGCATAAAACGCTCTCGTTAAATAGCATATACGTAGTTATATGAGTAGGTACACGTATCTAAATATTGATGACTGCCTCGTTGTCATTGGTATTTTTTTGCTAACGCTATTGCAGGTTTTAAAAACCTTTATTGGTTTTATAAATTTTTATTTTCTTTTGTTTGCCTGTGCGGGTCTCAATATTTTTTCTTTTATTTCCGTAAATTAGGTTCTGAGTTCGATGCCTTTGTAGGGCAAAATGTTAATGTGTTTTTCCATTTGAAATTTTGGGAAGCTATCTGCCCGGCATCTAGATTTGTGCCCGACTAATTACACGAGTGAGTATGAGAATCTTTGCCATTCTTCTCATTTACTTTGTGATGGTTGCAGTTATGCCTAAGTTTAACAAAAGTTGTGATCTTCTATTTAACTTTTTTTATTCTTTGTAGGCTCGCGTTTGACTACTATCTCGCCTGATGGTAAGCGATGATATGATCGACGTCGAAGCACGATTGCCTAGAAGTAACCTATTCACTCTAAACAAAGGCAAGGAATTCCTTCTAAGTCGTACGCACGTTGAAAGTATTTTCAAAACGCTTACCATTACTTTACTATTGTAGGCTGCCAATTACTTGGGCGAACCTGGCTATACACTTCTACTAACTCCATCGATATATAGGTGTATATATAATATACAGACATATAGGTGCGCTTTTATGTAATACTAGCTGTGCCCGCGGCTTCGCTCCCGTCATCTGCCTGCCAACCCTACCATACTTACCAGCCTGCCTGCCTACTCCACATACTCAAAAAAACTTTTTACAAAAAAATACTACCGACTTCCAAATAAAACTACAAAGTAAAAAATTACTTTATTTTTGGAAGTCGGTGTCTTTCGTAGGTACCAATTTATTGCGTTATGGACGAAAAGTTTTTTTATTTTTCACTTTTTAGTTGTACCTACCTAATAGGCAAGTTGTTTAGTAAGTTACCTACTCTATAACGCCAGAATATATTACCCTAATATCATGAGACTGAGAGATCTGCGTACCCCTTAAGAGCGTACTGGCGTGATGTTATGTTATGAAATGGTATAAACAACAAACAGACATGCGATTGCAGCAATCCCGAGAGATTTGCCGTTATTTATTGTTTTTTATATTTTTACGTTACGGAAGATTTGTGTTGTATATCTTCGAATTGCTTCGTCAGTCCTACACTAAATTAAAATGGGACCAATTTCGGAACATACTCTTTCAAACAAAAAAAGATTTTTTGAAATCGGTCCACAATTGACGAACATATCGGTGAAAATACAAAAAAAAACCTAACGGCTAACAATGTCGAACATAGAACCTCCTCCTTTTTCGGAAGTCGGTTAAAAAATATACATACTACAATTACTACATACCAATTTTTTTTTTCTAAGGTCCTTCTTTCGCGTAAAATCTTAACACCGCGATTCAGAAAGTGACTTTAAATGCACAACGCCATCTATCGAATAGCGAGTTCAACTGTCCGAGTATTTGAATTGCGTGAGCTGTGTTATTTTACTTCTTGAACACTTTAAATTCATCTAACTTTTGATAGAGTGAACCGATTGCGATGAAACAAAAACTAAGTAATTCTTCAAGATACGCACAATTTTTTTGTACAAAAGTTATCTACATTGGTTTCGTACATTTCACGTGATGCGTGCACAAATAAACAGACAAACAGACAAACAGATAAACAGACAAACAGACAAAAATTCCAAAAATGCTAGAAATGGGTTCTGTTGGTTATCCTTTAACACCCTGGCTATTTTTTTTGGTTTTTTTTTCGATGTACAAAAAATATTTTTCTACAGATTTATTATATGTATTGATGATGATGATAACATAATAACTAAGAATTTCGTACACAGAACATGAGTTGCAAACAGAGTATGAACAAAAGTTTGTGGCTAATTTAGTTTGATTTAGGTAGAAAGTTTGGAGTGTGAGAAAAACCTTTACTTGGATTGTGAAACCCAATATGAAAGCCTGACTTTTTCTGCGGTTCGCAGATGCAGATGACGATCTCTTTTAGAAAGTAGGTTACTATAATTTTCTTTTATATAAACGAAAAATTACGATGTTTATAGTTCCTATTAATTCTTAGTATGTAGACTATCGGTCTTAATATAAAAACTTTTAACGACAGGGCATTTTTTTTATTTATTGAAATTAGGCTCGCATTTGACAACTATCTTACCTGATCGTAAGCGATGATGTTGTGGACGGTGAAGCACGCTTGCCTAGAATTCACCTATTCACTCTTAACCTTGAAGACCCCTAGATTGTAGCTATCGGGAAACACAGGTTTTGCTCTGGTTGAGTCTAGACAGATATAGCATTGAGTTTTGGGGCAATAGTTTCAGTACTACATCGTCCACTCTGCATTTGTCATTCAAAAAAGTGCCTTAACGATTATGCTCCGCTTGATGGAGACAGAATCGTGTAGGGACCATTTTACCCGCCTTAAAATTTTTGACGGTGCCATGCCTCTTGATTCTAGTGTTGCTTACCAATAATTATGTTACGAATTTGCCCAATTTTGAAACCGATGAGCTAAGACGAGCTAAGTAATTATACTTAGCTCGTCTTAACTCGCCGGCAAGACCTACCTAATACAATCTAACCAAAATTAAACGTAGATCAACATAATCCCTGATACCAATCAGTCTTCCTATATAATACTTATTTTTTTTATGAGCCTGTTATGTCCCACTGCAGGGCAAAGGCCTCCCTTCCGTCTTTCCATTTTTTTAATATATTAATATATATTAATAATAAAAATATAATATGTATATATTAATAAAAGATATAATATATATATTCATAAAAATATAATATATATATTAATAAAAGATATAATATATTAATATATAATATGTTAAACTTAGAATTTAAAACTATAAATAGCACAAATTTATTTAAAAACAAACTCAAAACATATTAATTGAGGAAGTGCTATTACAGTGTCAATGAGTTTCTAGTTGACAAATTATATCAAGATATCATTATTTGACTGGTTATTGAACATTTTAATCTTTAACATTGAATTTTTAATTGATTAGAATTAATGTAATCTGGATTATTATTTTTAATTTGTTATAGTATTTGTGATACATTATTGAACTTTTTTTTAAATTATATTGACATTGAATTTTTAATCGACTAGAATTGATTTAATATGGATTTTTATATGGTATTTGTGGACATATTATTGAACTTTTTATAATTTTATCTTTGACATCGCATTTTAATTTGACTAGAATTATTTTTTAAACGTAATTTGTGTTATTATTATTTTGATTTGTTTTAGTTATGTGTTATATTATAAATCATTTATTGAATTAATTACTACTGAATTTTTAATTCATTGAATGCTATATAATACGGAATATGGATCATACGAATTATTATATTTTACTTGTTTTTGTATATTTGACATAATTAGTGATTTTCGCAAAAAAGTAACGAAAACAAAACGAACGTCCCGTTCAGGGGCCGCTGCAAAACGTACTGAAGGTATCAGGAAGCCAGCTATACGTCTTATGGAGAGACACGACCGGTAATGTAGGTCGTATATCTCGGGGAAACTGAACGACTATTGCTAAAAATAATATGCTCTCTTTGAAAGATGCTTGTGCTCATAGCAGAGCTAAGATGGAGATAGGCGTTGGAATATAAAAAGAGAGCGACTCAATTTAAAATCTCGCAGGTGGCCAAGGAAATAAAGACATTGGACGCGTAACTATTCTTACTTATTCAAAACAGACCAGTCAATAAACTTTCAAAATTTAAGTACCTACTAAAAGACGAGCGATATTTATATCGCTTCGTATATTATACGAAGCCTTTTTTAAATTACTCATTACAAATGCCAAAACTATCATATTCATATGACCAACTAAATAAAACAGTTTTTTTTCAAAATGGCTTCCAATCACCAGCACACATATTCTCACGTTTGTTAGTTTATTCTACAAATTATGCCTTCTGTTTTTTTTTAATTTCACAACCAACTTTTTAGTAACTAGCGACATACATATTTACCTTTATAATGGAGGAACACTGACGCCCAAGTCACAGGCTATACATAGTTTGGGAGCCAGGGGACCTATTGCTAAGACTAGTTCTGTGTTGTAATTTTGTCTGTAACTATGCTGTAATTTTTTTTTAAATAAATATTAAAAAAATTACAGTTACAAATAAATTTTTCATATATTTTTTGGGAATACTTTTTAAGAGTACAGCTAAAATATATATTTCCCTAACTGAGTCTATTTCCTGATAGCAACTACGTTGAGGTTTTTAAGTCAAGAGTGAATATAATAATGAATTACTTCCTGGTAAGGTTGCTTCATCGTCGATTCTATCATCACTTACCATCATAATATGAAGTCAGTGGTCAAGCGCGAGCTTATCAACAATATAAAAAACTTTTGTAAAGACATTGCACACGTGACATATACAAACCATCGAACAAGCTCCCAAAACATCGGGACACACTTAAATGGGGTTAAAAAACACATAAAAAATCTTAAATAAAACGCATTCTCATAAATGAAACATAAAATCCTGCTCGACGAACTTTTGAGTTTATTTTTTTACCATAAAAATGAGACCCAAAGTGTTTTCGCCATATGCATACATCAAAGCGTTGCTATAACTCAAAGCATTTTTTGTTTTACGCGGTTTAGGTAAAAGCCTGTCATTGTCATACGCATACTGATAAGGGCATTTTAATTTTTAAATCATAATTTACATTTAAAAAATCATTTTGTTTTCATCCAGTGAAAGATAAAGATAAATTTCAAAAAAAAATACGTCAGGCGATAGCTTTAGACTTGGTTTTTTATTGTTATTGATAAGCTCACTTTTGACCACTATCTCACCTGATAATAAGCGATGATGTAGTCGACGATGGAGCACACTTGCTTAGAGGTAATCTATTAATTCGTGACTTAAAAATAATAAGGAAATAAAAATAAAAATTGTTTATTCAGGTAACTTTTCAAACCCATTTTACATTAATTCTTAACAACAGAATAATAAAAAAAAATATGAGATAAGTAAAGGTAAAAGAATAAGTAATGTCAAATCAAGTCACAAGTAAAGTCAAATCAAAATAAAGTAATGGCAAATCGAAATAGAATAAATTATAAAACAAATTATTATTAGTTACAAAATTTAAATAAAAATAAAATTCATTATAATCAAATAAATTTAAAAGTATTAGTACTTTCTCTCTGGAACTGGCACATTGCCGGAGGAAAGGGCAATCCAACCTTGCCGATATCATCGCCAGGACGGTGTTGGAACTGGCCCATATCCTGCACACCATAGATGCAGCGCGCTTGCGCATACCCGCGTGAAAACCATCGATGTGTGCCTCTGCGAACATACCTAAAGCACTACAGTATCGGGCAGTCCCATCATAAACGCGTTTTTATACTGCACCCGTATGGCATTTAGACTTCTTTTGGTGTAGTGAGCCCAAATACTATACGAGTACAGCGATGTGCAAAAGGCTCTAAATAGTGTAACCTTTACTTCGTTCGAGCATCGGGTGAATCTTCTAGCAACCATATTAGTTCTCACAGATAACGCACTTCGCTCCCGTTCCATATCTGGATGTTGATTGAGGTCGCCAGTCAATACATGTCCAAGATATTTGAAATGCTCAACTCTTTTTAGAGGAGCACCATTCAATCTAACTGGAGGTAAATTCTCGGGATATTTTGCACTGGTCGTCCCAAAGACCATGCATTGGCTACTATAATAATATAGTAATCCATGGCCACAGGCATATTCCTCGCTCGGTAAGGATGTTAAAAAGATCCACGGGTTGTAACTATCAGAAAACACAGCTAAAGAGTAGAATCCCTGCCAGAGTCTGTATTTACTGATAGCTACAAAATAGGAGTCTAAATAAAACACAGAATATGACAGGGAATTCCACTCCTTATTCCAAAATATTTTAAAGTTGCATTGTGCATGTGCGTACAACTGTTATACGGACATGCACAATGTAACTTTAAAATATTTCTCTTTCATTTTCTTTTCTTTCTTTCTTTCATTGTCTGGGCCGTCTTATCGCTTTCAGTGGACATCTGACTTGAGACAACTAGGAAACGATTGTTCTTACCTTCCAAGTTGCTTATGCTTTCTCTGGGCGCATTCTAACCTATAAAATAGGGTTTCCTGAAACAAATGTTGGCGAAAATGCTTGGTGATTTATTATAATTTTCGTAGGCCGCTCTTTTAATGTACCTCCGTCTTATTTAAATTTGCATTATTAAATTTCGGCGGGAAATTAGATTTCCGCAAAAGGGCAATAGAGGAAAACCATCTGTTCATGCCTTTTGATACATTTCTGTTGTTATTTTGCATACATCCATACTAATATAATAATATTAATACTAATATCATTATTTGTGTTTGTTATCTTTTTATTTCTTAACGGTTAAAATAATTTAGATGAAACTTAGTATAACGATAGACAATGTCCTAGATTAGGATATAGAATACTTTTTATCCTGGGAGTATATTCACTTGGGATGATTTCCGACTTCCACGCGGGCGAAACCGAACGGATGACGCCGAACGAGCCGACCTCAATGCTCAATACCTTCTGAAGCGCAAGGATGATATTGCTAATAGTGCTCAATACGCTGCAAACACCGGCAACTTAAAAGAGCTTTATTAAACCTTGGCTAGAAACAGAAGCCTCAAAAAGAAAACACTTAAATCCAAAGACGGGCAGCTCATTGTGATGTCAGAAGGGCAACGGTTGCGATAGCGCCAACACTTTTGGGAGGCCTTCCGCTTGTCAGCATCATCGACACCTGTCGCACTGCGCATCGGTTTCTTGCCACCTCGGCTTCTCGACATAAACACGGAACCACCGTCAGCCCGGAGGCTAGCTGGAAGGTAGCTGAAGCGATCCTCTCTATAAAGGAAGGCAAAGCACCAGGACTCGACTGATAACTGCAGAAATGCTTCGAGCCAACTTATCCTCCGCCATCGACTTTCTGACGCCTCTTATTTAAAAGATCTGGACCGCTGAAGAGCTTCCGGCGGACTGAAACAACGGACTTTTAATTGCCGTGCCCAAAAAAGGTGATCTCAGTAGTTGCGACAACTGGAGAGGCATTACATGGCTGTCGGTTCCCTCCAAAGTCTTCCACAAAACTATACCGGATAGGTTGTCGAAGGCCGTAGAACTTGCAAGAAAGTGGGTTGCTGTGCGAGCCGTGGACCAGATCAAAACTTTTCGTATCATACTCGAGCAGGCAGCAGAATGGCAAAGGGAGATTTGTCTTACCTTTTTCATCTTCGAAAAGGACTTTGATTCGTTGTTTAACAATCTGGTCCCACCTGCTGGACATTGGAGTGCCGCCAAAAATAGTTCGCCTATTGGAGAGCATCTACATGAAAATTCTTGCAAGGTCGTTCACGAGAGCACGCAGGTGTCTGCCAGGGCTGTCTTCATTCCCCTCCTTTTTATAGTCGTACCTCGGGAGCGTCGTGTCAGAGGCTGGAGGAACTGAAGAGGATCTTCACTTCACGGATCATCCAAGAGCAAGCTACCTTCGCACAGCTGAGACCTGTTTGGCAATCGCAGAAACTCACCCGAAGAGTAAAACTCAAAATCTTCGATTCATTGTTAAATACGTGCTGCTATACGGTTGCGAAAAGTGGAAGGTAACAAAGGACATTTCACGCCAAATCCAAGTCTTCGTCAACCGATATCTTCGTTACATCCTCGGAATTTACTGGCCCGAGACCATATCTAATGTAGAGCTGTTGGAAAGACTCCACGAGACCCCATCGACAACGACCACCAATATCGTCACTAAATAAATAAATAGATTGCCCACACGCTCCGGAGGGATTCCGATCACATTCCTAAATAACCTGGCGACGCTCTGTATTGGCTGAAGTGACGAGTATCGAAAGCCCCAGCTAGGGGACATTGGATCGTAATTCACGCGGGCGAAACTGCTGGCAGAAACTATTTAGTAAATAAAAATAACATTAATAAAAAATCCGTATCACATAAGTATAATGATAATTATGGACATTTAATTTAGTCCATTAGACAATAGAAGTTATTATTTGCAAGGGGAAAATAGTCAGGTATTATTAGTAAATAGTAAAAAGGTATCTTCTGGCAATTCATTCAGTGGTACTGTGGTACAAAGCTGAGTGGAGATCAATACTCTTTAAAATTATTAAATCAGAACATTCAGGGTTGCTCTCCCAAATTATTAGAAATTGAAATATTTTTGGAATAATACAAGTTTGATATTGTATGTCTAACTGAACATTGGTTAAAAGGTTACCATTTCAGTAGACAACGTATGATACATGGCGGATCCTTGATATTTATTAAAAACTCTATTAAATCTAAAGAAAGAAAACACATTGCTAGACTATCGGTTGAACACACCATTGAATTGTCCTGGGTTGAGCTTGATAAGCATGTTGTAGTTTGCGACTTGTATAGATTAAAATTGTTGTAATTGTGATTACATAGATAAAGAAATTGTAAATAAGTTAGCATCTGATCACAGTGGACAAACAATAACGTTTAGCACCTACATTCCGTTACAGAAATTGAAAATAAAAATTAGATCAATTACATGTAAAATTTAGAAAAAATATATAATACCTTGAAAGTAGTAAAAAAAAAAAAAAAATAGTTTGTAAAGTTTACTTTTGTTTAGTGTTTAAGTATGTACATATATAATATTTTTAATGTCTAAAATAAATTTAATACCTTAAAATAGTAAGTTATATGTTCAAAACTTTAATAATATAGATGATACAAATGAGTTCTATGCCTAATTTTTAAAAGTACTAAAATAATGACATTTTTAAATCAATTCATTTCATTTCAATTAATGACATTTTTCCACTGAAAGCGAAAAGTATTTACACCTAGTACGTATTTACCGATTGGGCGACTCCAGGAATTCGTAAAAGCAGGGAAAAGCTATATGAACTGTATGGCCTAAATCAACACATCAAAATCAAAATCTTTTTTATTTTACATAGGCCTACATGGGTACTTATAAAACGTCGACAAAAGGTGCACGGTTCGGGTTAGTCGTTTCCTATGGAGAAGAACCGGCAAGAAATTACACGGTAACTCTGACTCTTAAAAAAATGTTTTGGTTTTACAATATTTCCATGTTACAGCATTCGAACTCAGTTATGGGGGGACAACGTAGGCCCGACAATAAGTCGTAAGAAATAAAAAAAAGAAAAGTAAAACGAGATAAAAAGTTAACAAATGTTAACAAGCATCTAGAAATCTAGAAGGCCTACAATGTTCACACATTCACAAAACAATCGTTAAAATAATCTATACAAAGGTAAAAAAAAAATGTATAACAACACTAAATTTAACATGTGGCACAAATGTTGTTATCAGTGCTGTAACTATTCTTAGCAAAGGGCTATAAAGATGATTGAAAACTATTGTAAAAAGTCTAATTAAAACAAGAGAAAAAAAATTTGTTTGAGAGTAGTTAGAGACATCCAGTTAGTCAGTTTGTGCCGTTTATGAGTAACCATAGAAGCCGCATGCGCAAAGGAACTAAAGCCATTTTTTTTATCTTTAAGAGCGGACTCTAGTCAACAAGAATTTGAAAAATAGGTATTTGAAGAAACTATTGCCGTCGCGCTGCGCCCGACCAAGCGAGCTATCAATGTGTGAACGAGTAGTGTATTTGTGTGTGTAAGAGCGCGCCGCAGCGGCCGATCGACTCCGGTGCACGCGCCCTCACCGCGAGTTCCGAGCCGCTTTTGACTTTACGAAAAAATTTCAAGAGACGATGTATTTTGGAGAAATTTTGTTTTTTTTTTAAGTTTTCCGCCAGAAATAATTGATGGTCGTATACTACGAAATTTACCGGCAAGTGAAACGATTGAAATTACGATAGATACTCCACATTTTTACACGACTGCCCAAAAACGGAGTGCTATTATGTTTATAGGGCTCATGTATGTTTGTGAGTTTCGTTATTCCACCATAACTTCTAAACGGCTTAACCGGTATCAATTTATGTGGTATCTGTAGAAGCTTAACGTTATTAAAAAATTTAAAAAATCTAATGGGCAACAAAAAACATAAAAATGATACTACCTATTCTATCATCGTCTAGCTAGTCTAGAGCTTACTTAGTTTATATATAATAATATGTAACAGTTGAATTAAATAATCATTCGTTCCCTAATAACATACCTAAAGAAATTAAATAAATATAAGAGTAAGTACTATTCAATATCCCATAGAAAACTTATAAAATAATTAGTTTTTGCAAAAATTTCGTTTTATTACTAAAAGAGGTATGATATAAAAAATAAATCATTAAAAATAATTTAAGGCGCCGATTCCCTTGAGTAACTGATTTTAAAATGAGAATCACGTCAAAATGGCCAGTCGTAATTTTTTGGAAAAAATATATGTTATATTAGACTATTTTCTTAATAATTTGATCTGAGCAAATTTTGAATTTTATTCGTATAACATAGTGTAATTAATTTTTAAAGTTATGTCTAAAACGGACAAAAACACGACAATCACACTAAAACCGCTGGGCGTATTTTAATGAAATCGACACCATCTCAAAGATAATTTAATTATCTACATTTTGATCTGAGGCATTTTTTTTAAAGTCGTAGAATAATAAGGAAAGTACAAAAAACTACTAAATTTTGGGTCGCGCGGGTGTGAAACGAGTGCGCGTTTTATTCCCTCAAGGTCGTTGGCGTTAGTCGTCGTCTTAAAACAGGCCTGCCTTGCAGTCGGGGGACGGTTTTTACAGGTCCCCCGACTTCGTTGAAAATGTTGGTTTTTAGTTGAGCCCATTCAACACAAAAATAATTTCGCTTGTTTTTAATTTTTTTGTTCAATTTTTTCATTCACTTTTCGACAAGCTACCTACCTTGTCAAAAAGTGTTTTTAATTAATAAGCGTGTTTTTTTTTTATTATTATGATTTAATTAAATTCTATATTTTAATTTAAATATCCACAAACCCTACTTCTCCAAATTTCATAAAACATTTTTATAAGTATCTGCTTGATAAGAAATTAAAATTTAGTTTGCATGATACTGGGTGTAAGACCAGATAAGAATGCAAATCAGCAGACAGGACGTAAGTTGAGCGAACGATTCAGTTCATGAGAGTCATCATTTTGAGGGCCGGGTCACCCGTGTCCGTAGGAAAATAAGCGTTTTGAAGCCCTATACGTGGTCCCCGGATGGTGCTAATCATGTAACATACTGATGGTAGGTTTCGACCGAAGGGCTTATGACCACATAGCGGGCAAAGACATACCGCCACGTGGCCTAGCCGTGATCCGGTTACGATGCTCGGTGCAGCCATTAGAGGAGTTGGGTAGAGATAGCTGTTCCACTGATGGCTGGCCGGCCAGACTCACGCTGTTATGGACGTATCGGGAGACTGGTCGCAGAGGGCAGTGAGCACGTACGCAGCCACTTTAAAAAATAAGATGCAATATACCATTCGTATTATGAATTTGTAAATTTATATTGCAATTTTAAAGTTACATTTTTTTTGCAAGTTATTGCATCGGAAAAGGTCAAATACTATTTCTAGAACCTTTGGAAAAAATAAATTTATTAGTCTTTTGTTCACTAAAAAGAGCCAATTTCATCCGGCTCCATCTTTCCGTGGTGTAACCGTGCCGATATGGTCAAAAATTGAGTGTCGATGTCAACATCGATACTAAATTTTTTACCATTATATTGAGGAATGCCTCAACATGCTGCTAAGAAGTTGAGACGGTACTTCACGCCAGAACAGGTGCTTAAGTTGTATCAAGCGCAAGTTCGATCTTGCATGAAGTACTGATCTCATCTCTGGGACGGATCTGCCAAATACCAGCTTGATGCACTAGATTTGATCAAAAAACGGGTCAGCAGGCTCATCGGCAATGAGGTCGAGTCAAAGCTCCAGAATTTTGAACATCGTCGCAGAGTTGCCAGCTTGTCGGTTTTTTATCGATTGCATTTCGGGGATTTTCCGATGGAATGGCATGATCTAATTCCATATAGACCGTTTCATCATCGGACTACAAGACGTACGGCGATGCGCCATCGGTACAAGGTGGACATCCCGCCCATAGCCACTAAACATTTTGGAAATACTTTAATTTTGCGTACAGCAAGGAGTGGAATGCCTTGCGTCTGTGTTGCCCGATAGCTTCAACCTCGGGGTCTTTAAGTCAAGAGTGAAGTTACTTCTGGGCAAGTTTGCTACACCGTAGATCACATCATCGCTTACCATCAAGTGAGATAGTGGTCAAGAGCGAGCCTATCTATAATAACAAAAATCAGCGATTTCTTTTCAACAACATTTGTTAGTTCGTTCGGTTGGTCTGTACCGAGCATTATTCTGGATCTTGGCTTAATTTTCTTAACAACTTTTGATCGTGTATTTGCAAGTGCATTTTCCAGATCTTATGCATACCTAAGTTAATTCGACAAGTGCCTTCAACAATAATAAGTAAACTCACAATTACACGATTTATTAAATGAAAACATTGTATAGTGTAAATATCGACATCGGTGTATATCACTAGAGTATCGATAAAAATATCGCCAACTACCACTTCCCTATTAGTGTACGTGTAAGCCTTACCCTCCCTCACCTCCAACCTCCCCCCGTAAAGTGCGAAAGGGACAACTGCAGCTTCGGCTGATTTTACCTACAAAAACCTTGACCAAAAGGCGTTTCGTATTCCGCTGTTTTCTTCTTCAAAACTGGCCTGATCTTAAAAATTCTTATATCAAAATTTAGAGGAAAAGTATATCTATGCTTGTATCATTTTCATTTTTGTTAAAAACTTATCAATTTTGTCTGAAAGTCGTCTGAACATGGCGATAAAAACGGGCATTTTTTTCTGGTTTTTGGATTGTCATATTTCTTTTAGTGATTATGTTTTCGAAAAAAAGAAATGATAGGGGCACGTATGAATTAGACCTTGAATTTATGGGAAAAAATCATTGCTCTGGAGGCATTATCCACGAAGAAAACAGCGGAATGTTTTTGTATGGAGAAAGGACCAATAGAGACCCCTCTTAACGTTGTCCTTGATTTTATAATATGCTTTTTTTAATAAGGACACGTTTGATGAAGTTTTTGAACTTTTAATCGGTCAGTTCTATAACTGACTTTGGCAACTTGTTATAAAAGCGTATAGGTACTGTTAATAAGAAATGACTGGCTAGTTTTCGTTAATCTGAATTTGAGTATTACAATTTCGTGCTTACTGCGTGTATTTAAATTATGGAAGTCACTTATAGTTTCGAAAAGCCCTCGATTTTTGCGGACATACAAAATACATTCCAAAATATAAAGTGAAGGTAGAGTCAGTAAATAGATCTCTTTAATTTTTTCTTTGAGGAACTCGCGAGGACCCATTTTATAGATCGCGCGGATATGAATTATGAATAATACAATCTTTGATAAATATGTTGCAAAATAAACAAGAACTTTTAAATTTGCATTCAAAATAGCTAAAGCGCTATAAATAAACAATAAAATAAAATCAGGCAACGACAAAATAAAAACTACCTGGCAAATAATAAATAATTAAACAGGTATAAAAAAAAACAGCGTAACACTTAATTTAGCGACTGCGCATGGTCCCATACACTCATGTAGAGGTAGCTCAGGAATTTGAAAACTTTTTTGTTACCGCTTAAAACTAAGGCAGTTCTAAACGCCTCACCCGCGCCCTCTGCTGCCTTACTTAGAAAAAATGTAAATGTGTGCCCTTCAGTGTTTATGTTTCAAGACCAAACCCCCAGGCTATTTTAAAAGCTTTTAAAGATCTTAAAATTAAATCAACAGAAGATCTTTGGAAATTATCTGTAAAAGTCTGTATATCAATAATTGAAACTATTGCGCCCTATTTAGCTTTCATATTTAACACTAGTGTCGATCAAGGAGTTTTTACGGAAAGACAGTAAAGTAGTTCCATTGTTTATCTGGAAATAGCAAAGAATCCAATAATTATAAGCCAGTGTCAATTCTGCCGGTTCTTAGTAAAGTCTTCGAAAAGTTAATGCTCAACCAATTACGGTATGTACATGCGTATTAGTACGGTTTCACAGAAGGGCGTTTCACAACTGACGTTGGCGTCACCCTAATAAAGAATATCTTTAACACCTGCGAAGAAGCACAAGACCCCAATGGAATCTTTTGCGACCTCTCGAAAGCGTTCGATTGCGTTATCCAAGTGACACTATTGTTGAAACTCGAGCACTATGGGATTAGCATCTAATCAAAGCAAATATATATTTGAAAGCCAGACAAGTTAAAGCTCAGGTAAACGATGTAAACTCACTAGGGTCTGAAATGACAATGGGCGTTCCTCAAGGCTCGATATTGGGTCCATTCCTCTTTTTAGTTAACATTAATGATTTGCCCCAATTATTACAAAATCAACCGAAGATGGTGTTATTTGCTGTTACATCTTTGATTTTTAAAATAGATCGGCGGTCACAAAATCTTGATGGTATGATTTACTAATATGTTTCTTGTTTTATCTGATTTGCATGCACAAACCAGGATGAAGATTTTATATGTATAATTATCGAGGTACTAAAATGTTATCGGTATTAGACTGCTATTACATCTAGATGTATTTTTTTACCATTCCAAATGAATTATTTTGCCTTGTAAAATAAAACATCAGTAGATTGCCCCGACAAAAATTGTAAATCAGGAATTTTTATCTTTCTGTTATAATTAATTTGGACCTGATAGAAAATAAAACTGTATCTATATTATTAACAGATGCATGACGTATAGAAAATACTTGTAATAATTGTAATCCAACACTTAACAAATTTTATTAAAAAATGGTATTTTTAATAAAATTTGTTAAGTGTTGGATTTCCTCAAGGCTCGATATTGGGTCCATTCCTCTTTTTAGTTAACATTAATGATTTGCCCCAATTATTACAAAATCAACCGAAGATGGTGTTATTTGCTGTTACATCTTTGATTTTTAAAATAGATCGGCGGTCACAAAATCTTGATGGTATGAATTACTAATATGTTTCTTGTTTTATCTGATTTGCATGCACAAACCAGGATGAAGATTTTATATGTATAATTATCGAGGTACTAAAATGTTATCGGTATTAGACTGCTATTACATCTAGATGTATTTTTTTTACCATTCCAAATGAATTATTTTGCCTTGTAAAATAAAACATCAGTAGATTGCCCCGACAAAAATTGTAAATCAGGAATTTTTATCTTTCTGTTATAATTAATTTGGACCTGATAGAAAATAAAACTGTATCTATATTATTAACAGATGCATGACGTATAGAAAATACTTGTAATAATTGTAATCCAACACTTAACAAATTTTATTAAAAAATGGTATTTTTAATAAAATTTGTTAAGTGTTGGATTTCCTCAAGGCTCGATATTGGGTCCATTCCTCTTTTTAGTTAACATTAATGATTTGCCCCAATTATTACAAAATCAACCGAAGATGGTGTTATTTGCTATTACATCTTTGATTTTAAAATAGATCGGCGGTCACAAAATCTTGATGGTATGAATTACTAATATGTTTCTTGTTTTATCTGATTTGCATGCACAAACCAGGATGAAGATTTTATATGTATAATTATCGAGGTACTAAAATGTTATCAGTATTAGAGTGCTATTACATCTAGATGTATTTTTTTTACCATTCCAAATGAATTATTTTGCCTTGTAAAATAAAACATCAGTAGATTGCCCCGACAAAAATTGTAAATCAGGAATTTTTATCAGTCTAATATAATTAATTTGGACCTGATAGAAAATAAAACTGTATCTATATTATTAATAGATGCATGACGTATAGAAAATACTTGTAATAATTGTAATCCAACACTTAACAAATTTTATTAAAAATACCATCAATCATTTTTTATAAACAAAAACAACGAATACAATAGAATTGTCTTGATATCAATCTTTTTCACACTGCAACAGGAAAATAAAATATCTGGTCTGCAAAGTGGTTTTTAACCGACTTCCCAAAAATTAGGAGGTTCTAAATTCGACAGATTGTATGTTTTTTTTATTTATGTTTACCGATTTCTTCGTAAATTGTAGTCCGATTTTGATAATTCTTCGAACTATGTTCCAGCAGTGGGAACATCATAGGTTGATATACTTGTGTTTCATGCTTACGTGACATCATCTCAGTTTTTCTCTTTATATACGCAATGTGTTTGATAACCGGATATTAAAACCAGACTATCTAAATATAGAAAACTTTTGTTAAGCTATTGCATATATTAAAAACATGTCTCTAACTAATGTAGTGGGCCTGCGGCCGTGTTATGTTAAGTAAATAAATATATATGTAATATATTAGGACACGATTGTTTTTTCTTCACACTCGGAGACACACTTTTGTCTAGTTTTTTCTGCCATTTTTAATTACACTTACAATCAGCAAAATTACATAATCATCTTAACAATTTAGCATTAACACAATGACAATGGGTTTAGAAATAAAACTTGAGACCTTTGAGGAAAAACCGTATTCTTTCAAGGGTTAATGGTAAGTATCCAATTATACAATTGCTTCATCATCACATTGTGAAGCATCATTAACCTTTTAATTGAAGGTGACATAGATATTATTTTCAATATAGTAATGGAAGAATCACAGCTTACGGTAATACAAAATAAGTTTTCTGATTAACCAATGTGAGCCTTCATTGCGTATTGGGTTAACTAAAAGGTATAGTTTCAATGTAAATGTTTAATTTAAGTAGGTAACTAATTATAATAATGAACAAGTGCGTATAATAAGAGAAGAGGGAAAGAGCATCAAAAATATACATGTCGAATTGAGAAGGTCCTCCTTTTTTTCGTTGGTTAAAACATTCTTCCACGTCACTGTCAATGGGAAATGTATTTAGAAAGCTGGCAGCATGGCCACGTTGAATGATAATCCATATTTTTTGGAATAAAAAAATCCCAGAATTCTGGTCATGTAAATAGTCTACCAATAATCTATACTTAAGATCATACTGTTTACCTTGTTGGTTGAAAGTTTTTACCTACCTATTCAAAAAGTAAGTGATATATAAAAGAATTTCCACAATTATCTCACAAAACGTTACCTTTAAATGTTGAACTAGGAATACTATTGATAAGGTACAAGTATATCTTTTAGTGCAAGCATGTACAGAAAGGTGACTCACAGTAAGTTGCAATAGTTAAGCATAAAATAAAAGGTGTAGGTAAAATTGCAATCTCCAGTTCCTAACTGCATTCACTCGAGTAACGTGGTAAGTGTAAAAGTGAGTGCAGTTTCACTTTCAATTCAGACTTGCAACACCACTTTCATATGCCGTTGACCGAGTACCGAGTCAAGGCAAGCAGAACAATTTCTTTTGTTTGCTTTTACGCAGTTATTTTAATTCATTTCCTATGATTCAGGATAAAGATCCTTATGTATCCTCATTACTGGTTCATGAAGAGTACTTTTTATATTAAGTTTTATTTTCATTGGTGAGTTGTTTACTTTATTGTAGAAAGTAAAAATTATTATTATGAGTAGTTTTGCATCAGGGGTTTCTCCGATCGCAGATTGTGATAACTTTTTTTTATGATTCACAGTTTTAATACTGGTAGCAAAAAATTGCAGTAATGTTTTTCATTATTTTTCAATCGTTTTAGCGTCATTTTACCATCTTTCTCTTTCACATAAACTTACATAAAAACTCAGTTTTTTTATTTGGTCTGCAATTGTTTATCATCTTTAATTAGAGCATACTAATCACTTTTTTCCCACGGCTGCACTCCGATAAAATTCGATCATTTCTATAGCTTTCTTGTCTCATCTCTGGTTTTTTTTTCGTAGACTAATCTGACATTTGGGGTGTTGCCACTTTATCGTTAGGTACATAAAATGTCGTATCCTGAGTGAACGAAAATAAAAGTAGTTAGAAAATGGAACTCTTTCAAGGCAAAAATACATTTATTAAAAAACTAGCGGCCCTTATTCAATTTCTACTCATTTATGTCAGACTTCATTCTATCGACCGCATTTATTTTTTTGATGACTAGCTTCTGCTCGCGGTTTCGCCCGCGTATATAGTATTTTATCATCCCAAGGGAATACAAATTATCCTATGTCCTTCCCAGGGTATCAAACTATCTCCATGCCAAATTGCATCTAAATCGGTTTAGTAGATCCAGAGATTACCCCCTACAACTACACAAACTTTACCTCTTATAAGATTATTATAGATTGGAATTAAATAAATTGGAATGGCTGAACGGATTTGGATAAAAATTTGGCACAGAGATAGATTATAGTTTGGAATAACACGAAGACTTGTTATCTCAGTAGTATGATCACGTGTAATATTTATTTTTATTTGATGGATATATAGATAGATAGATAGATAGATAGATAAATCATTTATTTAGTGCACACAAAAGACACAACACACAAAATCTTAATAAAATTATTACAATTGTCATGTAGGTATGTTTAAAAACAAAGTGCCAACATAAAAAGAAAAAGGAAACCGAAACAAAAGTAAAAATTACATCACTAACATTAATTTTGACAATCAAAACAATCATAACACAGTGCGGTGTGCGTCTCAAGGTTGCACCAAATGGGAGTCCAGCTCAGCACGTGTCAGGCAAGAATACCTGACGCTGATATTCTGCTGGATCCCTGATGAATATGGATATGGATTTATCATTCTAGTTTGGAGGTATGCGGAACATGGTGTAAAGTCCCACAAACCTCCATAGAAAAAGGAGGATCCTCAAAGGGAGGGTTCGGGCAACTGGCCAACGTTACTGTCGGACTGTTGTATGTGTCCAAATCACGCCGAAAACTTTGTTTTCGCGATGCAGGATTTGTGTGACGTCATGTCATTAGTTCGTAAGTGGCAGCGTTGGTGCCGCTACAGATAGCTGGTTGAGTCGTCCGTACATCTCGTGATGCGTGCCAGGCCAGTGGAAGGTTGGTTCCCGTGAGTCGTAACCGGAAGTCACAGAGTTTGCGGTGAATCAAACCTATATGCTATTATACCCCAGTGAGTCGGGGTGATGATATCCCAGTGAGTCTGGAACTGGCTGGCTGTGTGACTCGCTGCTCGAAAGCTTGAGGAAGTGATGATGACGTCACGATTAAGTAGCTCTGCACGAAGGCTGCGCTGATGTTCATGTTCGAGGGACTTCTTCCGAACGAATCTTTTCCGCGTCTGACTTTTCCTGCTTCTTTTCCAATTGCTCTTCCGTCAATATTACGGTCTCTTTTGTGTCGTTATTTGCGCTCATCTCAAAGGTGCTCTCAGAGACGCTAATCGTTTACTCGTTGAGACATATGTCACTATAGTGATATCAAATTCTCAAAAAATATCGGTGACTTTGGACGTTCAGCATTCTGAGGTTCGGCAAGTTTGCGCCGTTTTGCACACAAATAAAGTTTTTTGGCACCTGGTCTACGTCAAAAAACATCTTTTCTTAGTGGATGCCTACGTTATAAGATGAACACATGCGCGAAATTTTAAGTTTCTAGCTCGGGTTTGGCCTGTGCGTTTATTTAAAACTTTCATCCCCTACTTTATCCTCTTAGGGGATGAATTTTGGAAAACGCTAAAATACTTAACTCATTATTTTTGCCGAACTCAATTCATACGAAATTTCATGCAAATATGTCCAAGGAATAAAAAGTTTAATACAAACTTTAATCCCCTATTTTACCCCCTTGGCAGTTGAATTTTGAAAAATCTTTCCTTGGTGGATGTCTACGTCATAAGAGGAATACGTGCGCGAAATTTTAAGTTTCTAGCCCTAAGGGTTTGGCCTGTAACTTAAAACTTTCATCCCCTATTTTACCCTCTTAGGGGTTGAATTTTGGGAAAGGCTGAAATACGTAACTCATTATTTTTGCCGAACTTAATTCATACGAAATTTTATGCAAATATGTCCAAGGAATAAAAAGTTTCATACAAACTTTAATCCCCTATTCCGCACCTTTGGGAATTGAATTTTAAAAATCCTTCCTTAGTGGATGCCTACGTCATAAGAGGAATTCGTGCGCGAAATTTTAAGTTTCTAGCCCTAAGGGTTTGGCATGTGCGTTGAAACATCAGTCAATCACTTTTGCCTTTTATATATATAGATTTCTTATTTATTACATTCATAGTTTATGTACTATGTGTATTTATACCTACTGGATTATTTAAATATATTAAGTTTATATACATAAAACATTTATTTACAGCAATTAGTAAAATTAAATTGAGGAGTCATGTCACATCGATTCGATGAAACAATTGTGATTGAGCCTAAACTACAATACTATGCACGCTTGCAACATTAAAAAAATAAGTCCAATGGCAGCCGTCAGTTTTCTCTACGAAATTAAAAATCACATAATAGTACTTCCAGAGAAAAGTACAGACAAACAATTTTAACAATTTAAGATATCAATATCGTTAGAGCACGTAGTTTTGTCTAAAAGGTCTACGGCAGATATAAGTTCCTCAATCTAAACAAGTGCAACTGAATTCCGTCCGATATTTCATTCCAAACGATGGACATCTGACCTCAGCCTCCGGAGAGATAAATCGGAGATACCGGTATTCCAACTCGAGAGCAGTTGTTACAGATTTTTCAGACGTCGACTACCCGAGTCGAGTGTTATTGATTCATGGCACTTCGGTTTATAAAAATGTTTATCAATCCAAGAAATGAACCAATCTGTTGTAGAAAATTGTAGATTTCTAACTATTCTCATGTTACTTTGTAATGTTATGTTTTGTTAACTTTAGTACTATGTAGTCTCATAATAATTTAAAGATATTTATTTTTCAAAAAATCAAAATCATAATATTTTTTTTTTATTTTACATAGGCCTACATGTGCACTTATAAAACGTCGACAAAAGGTTCACGGTTCGGGTTAGTCGTTTCCTATGGAGAAGAACCGGCAAGAAACTCCATGGTTACTCTTTTAAAAATTTGTTTGGTTTACAATATTTCCTTGTTACAGCATTAGTACTTGGATATGGGGGGACAACGTAGGCCCGACAATAAGTCGTAAGATTTTTTTATTTTTTTAACAAATCTAGAAGGCCTACAATGTTCACACATTCACAAAACAATCGGTAAAAGAATCTATACAAAGGGAAAAAAAAATAGAAATAAAATATAACATCTAACAACACTAAATTTAACATGTGGCACAAATGTTGTTATCAGTGCTGTAACTATTCTTAGCAAAGGGCTATAAAAATGATTGAAAAACATTGTAAAAAGTCTAATTAAAAGAGAAAAAGAATGAGATTGAGATAGTTATAATAGTTAGAGACATCCACATATTTGTGCCGTTTATGAGTTACCAGGGAAGCCGCATGCGCAGAAGGAGCTAAAGCCAATTTTTTTATCTTTTTAGCGCAGGATGCATTACAGGAAGCTAGAGAGATAGGACAAACCCTTTGCCTAGCCGAATTCATTACGCAATAAGACTGTAGGTTCCTGAATCATAAAAAAGCAGACACTTGTTCTTTGATCAGAAGAAAACCCATACATGGATAAAAGGAACAAAGAAGAAAGTACAAGTTGTTTTTGTGCAAAAATAAACAAGTAATTTTGCCGGAATCTTTTGTAAACGAAAACAAAGAAATCGCTCACAGTATCTTTAATGAAATTGCAAATTATATGAGATAGCGTCAGACTCGTTGGAATGTCAATTTTAATACTCCACTTGCACCATTATAAGACTTCCTCGTATAAAAAAGATCTTTTACAAAAATGGTTGATATATAATGATTTCAACATTTCATACCATTTAAGTTTTACGTAGCAGGAAAAATTCCCACGAACTTCCATGCGTAATTTTTATAATTAGGTACTTAAATTAACATTAACTAAGTTTTAGAAGATAACCTCTGACAACAATTAGTATAAAAACAATGACTATATAAGAACTAGGTATTTTCAGGTACAAGGTGTTTGGGCCTCTTACAACTGTTGTGATAAGGACTAGATTTCGCCAGTGGCTTTGCTCTAATAAAGGACAATAATAGTCTCAAAGTAATGTACTAGGGAATAAAACAAAAAAGGGGATAAATCCTATGATTATGGCTACCTTGCTTCTTCCAGCGGCTCCGCCCGCGTGAGAAGTATTTTCTTATCCCAAAGAAATACAGTACCGGAAAAAAGTAGCCTATGTGCTATTCCATATTATAATCTGTCTCTGTGTCAAATTTCATGCAGTTCCGGTCAGCTGTTCTGGCGTGATTGAGTAACAAACATACATCCAAACTGCCGCATTTATATTATTATTATTACTAGATTTGCCTCACAGCTTCGCTCCCGTGGCGCACCCACAGGACCCGTTTTCGGATTTACCAAAATAGTCTATGTCACATCATCAGCCTATTATTGTTCCCACTGCTGGGACACAGGCGTCCTCTCTGTGAGAGGGGTAGGGCAGTTATCCACCATGCGGGCCCAGTACGGGTTGGTGGATGTCACATGTCTTCGAATTTTTAGGTCTAATACATGCCGGTTTCCTCACGATGTTTTCCTTCACCGTTTTTCAGAGCTGATGAAATAATTTACACAAAGTAAAGTACCTGCCTGGGTTCGTTTTTTCAAAATCGGTTGAGCAGTTTTTGAGTTTATCCATTACAAACAAACTTAAAAACAAATCTTTCCTCTTTATAATATTAGTGTAGATAGGTAAGAAGTAAAATTGACCTTGTGTATGCTTGTCTATTTAAGACCATCAATACCGGTTTCGACTATATACCTTACTTTTTTTATACCTAATATTTTTTTGCCGATTAGGCCGACAGGTGCTAATTAATATAACTTGTCCAGGCCGATCTTAAGTACTGACGAGATCGAAAACCGGTTGTTGACCGAAATACTCAATTAATTAGGCTTAGCTCGCATAGCTGAGGTAATTTTTCAATAGTTTTCGGTCTACACATTAAGTAAAATTACTTCAGCCATAAGAACTAGCTTAGGCTCGTGGTCTGCATCTAGCTTAATTGCTAACTAAATACCTACCTTATTGTCTTAAGGTATTTAGTTGGCAATTAGGCATGTCCGAGATCTGTTTTAATATACGTTGCACAGAGTGGGTTTCGGGGTAATATTTTAAGAGGTCTTGGGGTTCTAAGCACTGATAGCGGTCACTGGTTTGGTTTTAGTGAGGTAGAATCCCTCGCTCCCTGGTCTTTTCCCCAAAAGTCCCCCCTTTTGAAGGTCTCTCCCGTAAAAAAAAGTATATTTCACAATACACTGGTAGTCACAAAAACTTTAAAGCCGACATTCCAGATGCTCTTGCTCGACTTAACTCACACTGGACAGTTGTGATTGGTTGGCTTGTTTTTTTGACATTAAGTAAGTAAATATTTATTTCTCAGTATATGGTACATTGAGATCTTACATTTAACATTGTTTCACACATAATACCGTTGCTTGTGAAGAAATATTAAATAATAAGCTGGGTACATTATAAGAATATTATATAAATTTATGAAATATTGTATTAAGTTTATGAATTTTAATTAGTATAAATCATAATGTCTATACAGTGGTGGCCCAGTGGTATCGGCCGCTACTTACAAGTTGTAGGTCGTGGGTTCGAACCCAGGCAGGCGCTTTACTTTGTGTAAATTATTTCATCACCACTGCTCTCAAAAACGGTGAAGGAAAACATCGTGAAGAAACCGGCATGTCCTAGAACCAAAAATTCGAAGACATGTGACATCCACCAAACCGCACTGGGCCCGCGTGGTGGATTACGGCCCATTCCCTCGCATAGAGAGGAGGCCTGTGTCCCAGCAGTGGGAAAATTAATAGGCTGATGATGTGTGATGTGATAATGTCGAAAATATAAATCATAATATCAAAAAATATATCATCATGTCAAAATATAAATCATAACGTCAAAATAAAAAAATACAGTGTTAAAAAATGCATTATAATGTCAGTACTAATATCATTATTAAGATTTCAATTACAATATCAAAATGTATGATTTAAAAATTCATTGACGGTATAAAACACATGTCTAAGAGCCAAGCAAACATTTTGCATTTAAACTTATTAATTGGTAACATTCTCAGGGCAGGTGGAAATTTATTATAAATTTTTAATGTCACGTATCAGACATTTCTACTGTATAATTAAAAGTAAAAATTAAGTAAAAGTAAGTAAAATAAATCTCTGAGCAGGTACTAGTAATTGCCCGGCATTTCTTTTTGTTCAGTTTTTCGGAGACTTCTTCATTTAATGGAAATAAATGAGAGATTTTTTTACAAATAGACAAACATCAAAAATATACAGACATGTTAATGGGAGAATTTTTAAGTCCTTAAATATTGGCCTGCAATTGTTAAAATATTCTGCTCCACTCATGGCTTTGATGCATTTTTTGCACAATTGCAGGCTATTATTTAAGGACTTCAAAATTCTCCAATGTAATAATAAATATAAAAATAATACTACTGAATTACCCCATATGACTAGGCCGTAACGCAATACCGATGAAACATACCCATGATAAGCATTTAGGACTGTTTTTTACTGGACACTAGTCTTAAGTTGCGAAGAGCATAATAATATACAAACGTAGCAAGCTTACTGCATACTCTTTCTACATCTTCCTTCCAGTTCAATTTGTTGTCAACCTAAAAATAAAGCTGGTGGTTCTGGTTGCAGAATTGCATTATTATGTCTAATTGCTGTATTACTGACAAGTTACATGTTTGATTTAACTATTTTGTTTTATTTCAATATTAACATGAAGATTATTGTCCCCCAGCCATTTTGTCACATTAACTAATTCATTGTTAGTGTCAATTTCTATGTCAGTTTTGTTGGAAGCTGCAGCAGCTGATCACTGAACCACTGTGCCAAACGTTTCGTCGAACAGTGTAAGTTTTTATCAGTGACAGAATGTTCGTAATCCCAAAACCTAGATTACCTTTTACAAACATTTAAATAAAAATAATTAACCTTTTTACCTCTTTATACTATTAGTTTCTATTTAGATAAGTACCTTACAGCCAATTAAAAAATTTTTTTCTCGTGTAGACATATTCATAAACTGACCGTTAAAAATTGTTACTAGCTTACACATCGTCTGTAAGGTTTTTTTTTCGTGGATCGGACCATTTACCATTGCGCCTGAAATTGGTTGTGTCATGTGTTATCCATTTACTTTTAGGTAACAGCGCACCTTTTTTTTGTTTTTTTGTTTACGGAGGGAAACCTTCAAAAGGCGCCTGGACTTTTGGGGAAAAAGACCAGGGAGTGTGGGATTCTTACCTCACTAAAACCACCCCGGTGATCACCATCAGCACTTAGAAGGGGCCCCGTTACCTCTTAAAAGACCACTCCGGAACCCCCTCTGTGCAACGCCTGTTAGGGCACATCCCTGGGGAGACTGAGGAGCGTCTCCCCTGAGCCTCGCTGTGCACGGCAGCACTGTGCCACCGTCTTTCCTAGAGTCACTTGGTGGGTGGACAGAATCCCCAATCTGACCACCCGTTATCCTGGAGTCCCACCTGCCAATGATGCAGGCGGGGTTTCGGCGTTTTAGGCGGCGTCGAGGCGGTTGCCTCCACGACGCCTTCTCCGCCTAGAGAAAACAAATATTCACATCCTTTACCTCATCATCATCATTTCAGTCGAAAGACGTCCACTGCTGGAGATAAGCCTCACCCAGGCGTCGCCACATTGACCGATCCCGTGCGTCTCGCATCCAGCGCCTTTCCGCAACCTTAACCAGGTCTTCGGACCACCTAGTGGGAGGCCTTCCAATTTTTCGGCTCCATCGGCCATCCGTTCTGCGAGCAATGTGCCCTGCCTACTGCCACTTAAGTTTAGCAATTCTTCGGGCTATATCGGTAACTTTGGTTCTCCTGATTCTCCTGATTCTCTGGTCTCCTTTGCCTGTACTTATACAAACTTACCTAACATACCTTACTTACTCAGCCCGGGACTTAAATTATATCTATCATGGTAAGGCAATTTGCCGCTAATGCAGGCTGTGTAATCAGAATTATCCGTGGTGAAATGCTGCTTTACCGGAATGCATTTACAACATAGCCCTTGTGAGACGAAGCAAGTTTCACGGTAAAAACATAGTGGGTAGTTTTTTGAAGGAAAACGTTTCAAATGCAGTCAACCTATTGAAATCATTAAAAAGATGTAATAAGCTTAAGACTGCCACAGAAAGGCGCTTTGTCGACAATACGATAACGCGTTTTCATGGAAATTGGTAAGTCTGTAAAACAATTTTAGAAAGAAATATCTGAATGCTCCTGTCGCGTAGTATTTGTATTGTCTGTCGCCGAAAGCCTTTATTGTTATGTTTTATATTTAGTCCTTTTAAATTGATCAGACGATACTAGTCTTTGTTTGTCTGCAGACTGTGAGAATTATGCAAACATTGTAAAAAAATCACTTAACAAACTTAAAGTGCCCGCGACCGCAAACAGGCGCTACTCAGCGAAATATTACCTTTTCGTAGAAAGAATTGCTCAACACAATTTCTATCAAAAAGTATTGCTGCAACGCACCAGTCTGTGTAAGTTAACGGTTCTTACACACCTAATAGTTTGTGCACATATTCGTAGTTCGCCCGTTTATTACTTCGTATATTTACATTTATCTTTGCAATATCCGACCTGCTTTCCCATTTATGTTCTTAGGACCTTTGCAAAAATTGGCATGATAAGGTGTTGGTTATGTTGGAATTTTGTGAGCTAAAACTGGTTTTCAGTACCTATTCGTTTTCATGACTTACCCTCAATATCTGAATAAAGAATTTGTCAAACTATACTTAAGCCTGAAAACCTTAAACTTTAGCGTCAAAGTAGAGTTTGACATGTTCTTAACTCCAAATATTCATTTCAGACATGGGCTAAATCAACGACCATTAATTAATTTATTTATTTAAACTTCATGTACAATGGTTATACATAGGCGGTCTTAATGCAGCAAAGCATTCTCTACCAGTCAATCTTTGGGTTCACACAACAGTCACCGGTGGTAGGTGTACAAAATAAAAAATATGAACAATAATTAATTTCGGATATTAATAAACTACCTAAGTAATAAAATACATAAATAATTTCTAAAACAATAGACTAATAAATATTGTAATAAATACCAAATTCTAAATGAGACTGAAATTTAAATATGTTACTATATGACGAAGACCAGTGAGAGCAGTGGTGGCCCAGTGGTATCGACCGCGACTTACAAGTTGTAGGTCGCGGGTTCGAGCCCAGGTAGGCGCTTTACTTTGTGTAAATTATTTGATCACCACTGCTCTCAAAACGGTGAAGGAAAACATCGTGAGGAAACCGGCATGTCCTAGAACCAAAAATTCGAAGACATGTGACATCCACCAACCCGCACTGGGCCCGCGTGGTGGATTACGGCCCATTCCCTCTCACAGTGAGGAGGCCTGTGTCCCAGCAGTGGGAACATTAATAGGCTGATGATGTGTGTGATGTGATGACGAAGACCGAGCTATGTATGAGAGGACAAATAATAGTTCCTGATTCTACGCTTAAATGACAATTTACTCTCAGCTTTTTTGATGTCAAGGGGAAGCACGTTCTAGAATTTAATCAACAAAGCATCATCTTCCTGCCCTTATCCCATGTTACCTGGGGTCGGCGCAACACGTATTCCTCTTCCATACCATCCTGTTCCCTGTCACGCTATCACTGACCCCCTTAATCAACAGAGATAATACAAAATGTTACTTCTTACTTATCATACTAATATTATAAATGTGAATGTAAGTTTGTTTTTTACGCTTTCACGCGAAAACTACTTAACCGATCATCATGAAACTTTGTACACTTATTCTTGGAGGTATTAGAAGTAACATTGGATATTTATTATTGAAAAAATATATGACTTTTGCTGCGATAACCGACATTCACGCGGACGAAGTCGCGGGCAAAAGCTAGTATTGTATATGTGAAAATTTGTAAGGATGTTTTTTTTTTTTTTTATTTATTTATTTATCGATAGGCACGCGTTTGACCACCATCTCGCCTGATGGTAATCGATGATGTGGTCGACGGTGAAGCACGCTTGCCTAGAAGTAACCTATTCACTCTTGACTTGAAGACCCCAAGGCTAAGCAAAGGCAAAGCTATCAGGAAACAAAGACTCCGGCAAGGAATTCCACTCCTTAGCTGTGCGTACAATGAAAGTATTCGCAAAACGCTTTGTGCGTGTATGGGTGGGATGTCCACCATGTACCGTTGGCGCATTGCCGTACATCTTGTTGTCCGGTGACGGAAAGGGCTAGGCGGAATCAAATTGTGCAGTTGCATCGCACACTCCCCGAAATGTAACCGATAAAAAACGGACAGACTGGCCACTTGGCGTCGATTTTCAAGGCTCTGGAGCTTTGAGGCGACCAGTGCATCGTTGCCGATAAGCCTCTTGGCCCGTCTGTCAATCGACTCAAGTGCATCAAGTTGATATTTGGCAGATCCGACCCAGAGGTGAGAGCATCTCCATGCATGACCGAACTTGCGCTTTATACAATTTGAGCAGCTGTTCAGGCGTGAAGTACCGTCTCACCTTTGCAAGGATCTCCAAATTTTTTGCAGCCAACTGAGCCTTTGCCTCAATGAATGGACCAAAATTAAGGGTCAATGTTAACGTAACACCAAGAAGGTCCGTTATCGGCACGGTTACACCACGGAAAGATGGAGCCGGGTGGAATAGGGTCTTTTTTGCGGTAAAATCACACGCCTGGGTCTTAGCTGCATTGAAACTGACTAGATTGGCATCGCCCCATTTGGAGACTGCCTCCAAAGACAGGTTCAAGTGCTCAACGCGGATGTGTGTGAGGATGTGTGGATGTATGTTTGTTACTCAATCATGCCAGAACGGATGAACGGATCTGGATGAAATTTGGCACAGAGATAGATTATAGTCTGGAATAGCATCTTTTCATCCCGAAAAAAATACGGTTTCTGTGGTCTAATTTCTCACATTGACGCGGGCAAAGCCCCCGGCAGAAGCTTGTATAATATAAGTACTCCTCGATACGTTTCGCTTTGTATCACATACCACCGCACCGGTACCTTCTACTCTGCTCTCGACATGAAATATTTAAAATGTAAATAAGATGTGTAGACAATTGAATAAACGAAATATAATATCTGGAATAAAAAAGTTAAACTGGTGCGTTTTATAAATTTTGGCGTAAACTTTTTTATATTCACTCTTTAAAGTAGGCACTACGCTCTTTATTGTACGTACTAAGGAAAATGCTAAAATTTTAATTATAAGTGCATAGTCTGAAATCTACAAATAGTACGCGGAACAATCTCCTTTAAAAGATATTATTTAATTACCGGTAAAATAAAGGAGGTACATAAATCTTTCGTAACAAGTGTTTACGCCATCTCCACTATTTCAAGTGAACTTTGGCGTAGAATGTTTGAAATGCGCAAATGGTATTTAGAAGCAGGATATTTTCAACATAGGCATCGTTAAACGGTTAATTAGTCTGATAAAAGTTCGAGCGGACTGCGATTACGCATTTTCACATGCCCACGCCTTAGTTAGCAACGAAAATCTCTAAACAAGTATGGTACGTCGAAGTAATGTAACGTAGGATTGGGTTCGGGGTGAATAAAGCACAAGTGCCCAGTTGTCAATCGGTATTAATTGTTAAAGTTGAAGTTGAACCCAAATACGTAAAAAATAAAAAAGATAAGGTTGTTGGTAGCAGTTGGCTGGTCTGATCTTGGTTTAAAATGAGAAAGTATAAAGTTACACGGCCGGTGAAATCAAAAGTTTAATGTAAGTGTTAAGGTAGAAACTAAACCATGGACCGCCTTTCGCACCAACGTGTCTATTCTGAGAGAGCTTAATGTCAAAACTAGACTTTCCACTATATGCCTTCTTAGGGTACTGGAATTTTTCGGACATGTTGCTCTTAAAGAGGGTCACAATCTTGTCACAGCTAATAAAGCAAATACGATCTTCTCTGAACATCAACTTCCACAATGCCCTTCATGAAGCTAAGGATCGAACAAGATGGAGGGAAATCGTACGGGAGAAATTGATGCAGCGGGGAGTCACGACCCTCAGTAATGAGGAAAACGACGCTAGGAGGAGGAGTTTAAGGTAGAAGTAAAAACCGGCCAAGTGCAAGTTGGACTCGCGCACCTAGGGTTCCGTACCGGCAATAAGATCACGTTTATTGTATGGAAGCCCCACTTAAATATTTATTTTATTCTGTTTTTAGTATTGGTTGTTATAGCGGCAATAGAAATACATCATCTGTGAAAATGGCGGTGACAGAAAGACAGGCAGACAGACAGACGGACCACGGACAACGGGACCATATTACTAAGCGGTAATAGGGTCCCGTTTTTACCCTTTGGGTACGAAACCCTTAAAAAACAGAATGGGATGCCTGTCACTCGGTGGGGGTGCAGGTCAGCCAATCAATTCCATACCACCACAGGCAGACAGCCAGCCAGACGCCTCCTGCAGTTAACAAAATAAATCATCCTAGAAAACAACCAGGCCGAAACACACACTGTTTCCCGGTAGGATGACTAAAACTCCATACACGTGGTTTTACACATCATGGATTAATAAACATAATTCTCTTATATACATACAGTAATCAACAACACTCCATAGATGTTGACAGAGAGACTCTTCTTCTTCCTGATCGCTCTCTCATTGCTGAGAATCGTGACTTCATTTCAAACTGTCAACGGCTTTTCTCCATCTGTTACGATCAACAGCCTGGTGGAGTGACGCGTTGATCGGTAACTCCAGTTGTTCCGATATTTGCTCCGACCACCGTTTCATTTGCTTCGGCCTCTTGGTCTATTACCCTCTATTTTCCAGTTACCATAAGTCGTTCCATGTTTTTGGTTCCTCTGCGGGCAATGTGGCCGATATATCTCACGACGCGTTGCACGCAGTTTGAGGACAGCTGTTGCGCTTTCTCTATTTGTAGTTATTTGAGGATCGAGACATTTATGCAGTGGGCTGTCCATGGTATTCTTAATAGGCGACGCCAGCAGCACATTTCAAAAACGTCAATGTTTTGCCTGTCGGTAGATTTGTGCCCCATGAAAGATAGAGAAGACAAGTGTGCGGACCAGGTGTTGTTTTGTCCTATTTGTGATATTTTTGCCTCTCCAAATTTTGCTGAGTTGAGTCATCGTGGTTTTAGCCATGCCAATTCGTCTTTGAACTTCTAATTCACAGCTACTCTTATTTGTAATGACCGAACCAAGATACTGAAACTACCAGACGGTTGCATATCCCGTTTGAAAGTCTGTTCGATGGATGATTTCGAAACGATCAATAATTAGGAGCTTGGTCTTGCTTTGAGAGCAGTGGTGGCCCAGTGGTATCGGCTGCGACTAAGAATTTGTAGGTCGTGGGTTCGAACCCAGGCAGGCGCTTTACTTTGTGTAAATTATTTTATCACCACTGCTATCAAAAACGGTGAAGGAAAACATCGTGAGGAAACCGGCATGTCCTAGAACCAAAAATTCGAAGACATGTGAAATCCACCAACCCGCACTGGGCCCGCGTGGTGGATTACGGCCTACCCCCTCTCATAGAGAGGAAGTCTGTGTCCCAGCAGTGGGAACATTAATAGGCTGAGATGATGATGATGGTCTTGCTTTTATTTATTGCGAGACCCATTTCCAGGCTAATGGTTTCCAGACGACGCAGTAAAGTCGCCATTTCAGCTATCGATGATGTAAAGACTACAAGTATTTTTTTTATACAGACCCTTATATTTTGGCATTTCGCCCACCGCCTTCTCTAATAGATTGGCACTGTCTACAGCAGAGCCTCACGTAGGTAAACCCAAAATACCGTAAAAACAATTGTTATGGAGCACTTGTTTTTACGGCATTTTGGGTTTAAGATAAGACTGAGTATTTTCATTATAATATAAGGTAGCCAAACAAAAAAGAGAAAAATAACATTTTAGCAAAAAAATTCAACCGGCTTCCTCTTATATTCCTTCCTTTTTTTGTTATTAGGTCTACATAGTACACACACATGTCGCTAGTTTATTTTTGAAGTCTTTTGTAATACTTTGACATCCGGGAATCGAACCCAGGACCTCATCGAATGCGCAGCCGTGCTTGCGACCACTTGACCAACGAGGCTTCGGAAGTCCTATTTTAAAACTACCTACATAACACCATAAAATAAAACAGGTTATTGTTTGTTAATTAAGGTTGTTTATATAATTTAGACCCTTCTATGGCACTGTTATCACCGTGAGAAACGACTTACATTACAACAAGTCGACCAGCAGTCGACTTACAAGTTTGACGTACTTATTGTGAGTCACGTGAAAACGTTTAGTTCAGAGGTTTTAAAGTTAATCTTAGCTAAGGTTCAAATGGCTATTTCCTCAGAAATCGTGCATATTCCGTGACTAAAAGCAACCTTGCGGTAGGGTAACTTTCTAATCTAAGTATGTGCTATTTTTTTTTTACCTAAGGTGAAGCCAAAAGGAAGGTTGTTGTTGATGTTCCTTCGTAACGCCTAAACTATTCATCCGATTTGGATGAACATGGTGTCAATCGATTCGTTATTATTGTCACGGTAATATTTACTAAAAAAAACGTATTCTGGTCACAGTTTTTTATTGAACTTTTTGCTTATTCTTTCTATCAGTGAAAAAGTTTTCGCAATCAGATCAGTGTACTTCTTGTATAAAACACACACTATGCAGGCAGGCATATTATAAGCTGGGGGATTATATCGCTGGCTCAATGCTAGCCTTGTTCCACAAGGGCGCAAAAGCAAGTGTAAAGAAAAACATTATGGTTGGACCTGCTAAAGACTGTATGAATATATTTGTATTGCATAAACTTAATTTATTGTTTTATTATATAACTGCACAGCAAATGTATGAGTACTATGTACCAACTGTAAATCTACCATTTACTGTACCTATTATGTCGTTCGTTGACTTGAATGTGCCCGGTAGTTAAAAGTGTGTCATGCTCTCTCAAATGTATCTCTGATGGTGACACATTGGATCAATCATCCATCATTCGGACCACTCAGCTAATCCCTTCATGATGGATTAGCTGAGTGGTGCGTCCATCCATGCGTCATATTCGTGAACGGGCACTATCAGTTAGGATGGGTAACTTGGTTGCCTATTTATTTTTTATTTAGTTGCATAATTAATTATTTTATTTTGAGGTTGTTAATTTTACTCCAGATGCTCTTACGTGCACATATTTTTACAACGTTCTCACATATATATCATATAATTTTCCAACAAGAATGATATACCCAAATACTTATAATGAAAACTTGTTAATGGAAAAGAGCGTCCTTGAAATTTCATGTACGTTCTTCTCCATAGACACCTACTAACGCTATCAAATGTGCACCTCACGTTCACGACGCGATGCGATGCAATTCGACCAATTTGCATGAAAATTTATTAGTAAATATGTACGCGATATCGCCTATCGACGCAATTTAAATTGCGTCGCGTCATATAGATGGTTCCTTATTTTGTATTTGGAAAAACTCGAGAAAAATTAGTGTAATGGGAAGGTACCTATCTACAATCTAATGATACAACATATTAATATTATGCGTTTGATTATTAATAAGTTATGACGCAGACGATTAGTCAATTGCATTTGTACATAATTTTCCATAAAATTTGCTTCATAAGTTAATAAAAGGTTAATTTATGGCAACAACACAATTGTCTTGTCATAATTATAGACGCCTTATTAATTTATTGTTCAGTCCTTACATTTTTCCATAGAAGAATATTATTCTTAACACAATACAAGATTTGCCTGAATATTTTCCTTAAGATCAATCTGCAAGTCTTTTTTGTGTCACAACTTAATTGCGTTACAGACACACGCAATGCCGTAGTGTAAATGAGTTATTTTGGTCGACCTGTATATTGGATTGAAAAAGATTTAAAGCAATACCTGTATAAAAAAAAAATTGCGACTTATTTTTTTTCCCTTTATTGTTTCGCTGTTGGGCTAACATCTCCCCCATACAGTTTTCTGTTTTTCTCTATTTACCTTGTCCAATCTCTCGACTATCATATTAATCCTAAGGACTCCGGCCTGATGTAAATTGACAAAAAATATTGACTTGTAAAGTGGTTTAACCGGGTGCGCCAAAGTTCACCTAAATTTTCAACTCCGATAATTGGAAATCCGAAAATGTTCTTCCTAACATTTGTCATCCTAACAATCACAATTCCTAACTACTCTGTCTCTAATGTTCATAATTCCGAAGCATTCAACTTCATAATGTCAGTAGCAATAAACATTTATCTTACTTTTATTTGTTTTCCTATATTTTCTCAACATAACCATCTTTTACACTATTATTCAAAGTCATATCTTTTTTGTTTAGATTTCTTTTTATTCATAATAATCAGTATTATATACATTCATTTTACGTAACTTTATTTTCACATAACATGTATAACATATAAGAATAATAGTACCATGGTACAAGTAGTTAAATACATGTTTTCATATACACATTTCAATTAAATAAGTTTAATATTAGCAAAGATATCCATAGGTTAGGTTAGGTTAGAACTGTGACCAACTACGCCCGAGCCGAGCGAGCGAAGCGAGCGGTGCCGCGGCAGCGGCCGGCGAGCGCTACCTCGAAATTGGTCGCGATATTTTTCATAGTGCCCCCAAGACGACACTCTGACCTGAATTTCATTCATTTGAGACAAAAATCAGTGAAACGACCTTTAATCATTCTGAACAGTTGGTTTTTTAGACATAATTATCTCAGGTATAGTTATAGTAATAAGTATGTAACAACAATAACCAAAAATAAAATGGCTAAATGTAAAAATGTGAACAGTTGTTTTGTAATCACAAGAAATAGTTTAAAAACAAACCTTTTCCTTCAAAGCATCTGGTTCATGATTATGTTCTTGGTGCTTCAAATATTTTTTATTACACTTGGTAAATGTTTATTTCTGAATATGAGTGAAAATATTATGGTAATTATGTTTAGGGATAAAAGCGTAATGATAAAAAACAGTAGGAGTTTAAATATATTTACATTAATGAAATTACTAATTAAAATTTTCGGCAACAGACTGTTATGAACATCGCCGGTAGCACTACAAATAGTATGAATGAAAACTTTAGGATGAAAAATTTTAGGAAGAGTGACCATTCGGATAACAAATCATTAGGAATAACAATTTCGGGTAAAGGACTTCAGGTGAGCCAATATGGACCCGGTTTAACCTATTTGCAAAAAAATATCATTGAAGGCTTCGTGTTTTCACGAATGATGACTCTCAGTTATATCACCTTAATCTGTATTGCATTGATATTAAAGATTTTAATTAAATTCTCTTTCCCTATTATTCCAGGTGATCGGAAGATTCTTCACAATATCTCCGGAGAGTTTCGTTCTGGAGAGCTGACCTGCATTCTCGGACCATCTGGAGCCGGCAAATCTACACTCTTGAACATACTAGCAGGATACAAGTAAGTTTCTTTTTTTTTTTTTTTTTATCTTATATAGGCTCGCGCTTGACCACCATCTCGCCTGATGGTAAGCGATGATGTGGTCGATGATGGAGCGCGCTTGCCTAGAAGTAACCTATTCACTCTTGACTTAAAGACCCCCAGGTTGTAGCTATCGGGAAACACAGACTCCGGCAGGGAATTCCACTCCTTAGCTGTACGCACAATAAAAGTATTTTCAAAACGTTTAGTGCGTATGGGTGGGATGTCCACCATGTACCGATGGCGCATCGCCGTACGTCTGGTAGTCCGATGATGAAATGGGCTGGGCGGAATTAGATTATGCAATTCCATCGCACATTCCCCGAAATGTAATCGATAAAAAACCGACAAGCCGGCAACTCGGCGACGATGTTCAAGGCTCTGGAGCTTTGTCTTAACGAATGCCTCATCGCCGATGAGCCTCTTGGCCCGCTTTTCGATCGACTCTAGTGCATCAAGTTGGTATTTGGCAGAGCCGTCCCAGAGATGAGAACAGTACTCCATGCATGATCGAACTTGCGCTTGATACAAGCTGAGCAGCTGTTCTGGCGTGAAGTACCTTCTCACCTTTGCAAGGATCCCCAGCTTCTTGGCAGCCAGCTGAGCCTTTGCCTCAATGTAAGGCCCAAAATTGAGAGTCGATGTCAACGTAACGCCAAGCAGCTCAAGATGGTCAGTTATTGGCACGGTCACACTTCGGAAAGTTGGAGCCGGGTGAAATTGACTCTTTTTAGCGGAAAAAAGACACGCCTGGGTTTTAGCAGCATTAAACCTGACCAGATTGGCATCGCCCCATTCGGAGACTGCCTGCAAGGACAGGTTTAAGCGCTCCACCATGGCCTCCCGGAGAGACTGGACCTGAGGCCCGGTAGTACGAGCGTTGAAAAAGTATCTCTCAGCAACAGTGCTGTCGTCTGCATACCCAAAGGTACCGGGTTTTAGCAGATCGTTAATGTGCAGCAAGAATAAAGTTGCTGAGAGTACTGACCCCTGAGGGACACCGGCATTAATATCCAAGTGGTCCGACGAGCAGCCATCGATAACCACTCGAATGGACCGATCTCTCAGGAAGTCTGCAATCCAATGACACAGACCACCGGGCAAACCGAATGAAGGAAGCTTACCAATAAAGCTTTCGTGCCAGACCCTATCAAAAGCCTTCGAGATGTCGAGGGAGACGGCAAGCGCTTCCCCATGCCTCTCGATGGCCTCACTCCAGATGTGAATGGCATACGCTAGAAGATCCCCAGTAGACCGATTTCGGCGAAAGCCGTATTGGCGGTCACTCAGGATATCGTTAGTTTCTAGGTATGCCAGGAGCTTAATATTGAGTACGCGTTCCATACTCTTACAGAGTATGGAGGTTACAGATATGGGTCTGTAGTTGGCCGGGTCAGCTCGGCTGCCCTTCTTGGGCACGGGCTGTACGTTAGCCTGCTTCCAAGCATTCGGCACTTTTCCAGCCCTATACGAAAGGCGGAATAGGCGTGTCAAGATCGGAGACAGTTCAGGCGCACAGGTTCTAAGAACAATTGCTGGTATTCCGTCAGGGCCGCTAGCCTTGTTCACGTCGAGGTTGCGTAGCACCCTACGGACGTCCTTTTGATGGATACGAATGTCCGACATACTCGTCTCGCATCCATCAGGAGAAGGAGGGGGCCGCTCGTCACCAGGATTCAGACGTGAAGATTCCGCAAAAAGAGAGGCAAATAAATTTGCCTTATCCTCAGCGGAGTGGGCCAGCGACCCATCGGGTTTTAGCAGTGGTGGTAGTGAGGGACGGCAGAAGTTCGACTCGACCGACTTAGCCAGAGACCAAAACGCTTTACTACCTGCTGGGTAAGAAGCAAGTTTGGTCCCTATTCGGCCAATGTGGTCGAACCGAGCCCTTCGCAACACTAACTTGCAGGACTTGGCAGCCCTGTTGAAGGCCCTCTTCTTCAGACCCACGTCACTCGCCTTACGCGATCGAGCGTCGACCCAAGCCAGGTACGCCCCATGTTTAAGCGCGTCGGCGCGCTTACAATCGGCGCCAAACCATGGCCGGTCTTCGCCAGACATTGATACGTCAGAGAACGGAATGTAGTACTCCATTCCCTGACGCAACACATCCGTCACGGCGTCCGCGCACTACGCCAGGATCAGTCGAAGAAAAGCAAGTAGGCTGCCAAGGATAGCATGCGAAGAAAGATCGCATACCATCCCAATCTGCTGACTTGTACCGCCAAACCCGCCGGGTGCCTCTTGGGCTGGGATCGGGCGGGGAATAGACGGATACAGACTTCACCAGACAGTGGTCGGAACTGCCTAAGGGTGAACCTATCGACACAGAGTATCTGTCTGGATCTGTTGTCAGCAGAAGGTCCAAGCAATTTGCTGTGTGCGAATCAACATCCGGTAACCTCGTTGCTCCCTGGACCAGCTGGGTGAGGTTTAGCGCTAGCGAAAGCTTACGCATCTCCCGTCCAGCATGGTCAGTGCACTGGTATGGGAAGAGCCACTCCTGATGGTGGGCATTAAAATCCCCCAGTAACACTAATTGGGCGGAAGGGTACCGCTGCTGAGCCGCATCAGCCGCCTCACTGAGGTACTCTGTGAGCCTGGTTGTCTCCTGATCTCCGCTGTGCGAACGGTAGACACAGGCGTAGATAATTTTATCCAGACCTGTGTCCACCAGAACCCAGAGCGTTGTGAAATTGGAGTCCTCAAGGTTACGGAGACGCCGATAGCAAGTGTCGTCACGGGCGTACATACACACACCCGCACGCGGTTTAAAACTGTGCTCCTGGGTAAACCCTGGGTAAGATAAGTACGACAAGTCTGACGGACTCGCTATCTGCGTCTCCGTAAGGAAAAGCAGCGCTGGTTTCTCAGTCTCCAGGTGGTAGTGGACTGCAGAGAGATTTGAGTGCAGACCTCGAATGTTGGTGAGGTGCACTTTGTGGGGGAGGGAGTGCAGCCGCTGTTTAAATCTCGTATTCTTCCTTTTCCTTGGCATTATTTTGAAGAGTGAATGGAGGAGAGGAGTTGGAAGTGAGACGAGGTTCCACGCTGCTAACCTTCGGACACGCACTGAAAGGACAGCATCATTGGGGCACTAGACCGGAGACTGCGGGGACGCCCGAGCCCTCCCAAAATGTCCATCGGGCCCTCCCCATCTGGTCGCCAACCAGCACGATGGCGCATCCCGGGATTTTTCGACAGTTGGCGGGGCAGCCTTTCATGTGTGGCTGGCACACTACTTGGGCCCCCAACTACCTGCGGTCGGCCAGCGGCGCACCGTGCCTCGGATCCCGCTACCCTCCGAGACCAGTCTCCCGATACGCCCATACCAGCGCGCGTCAGGCTGGTCAGCCTGCAGTGGAACAGCTATCTCGACCCAACTCCTCTTGTGGCTACACCGAGCATCGTACCGGAACACGGCTAAGCCGCTTGGCGGTACGTCTTTGCCCGGTGGGTGGTCGCAAGCCTTCGGCCGAAGCCTACCACCAGTTTTTGTCACCTGATTTGCACCACCCGGGGACCACGTGTAGGGTATCTGAATAGGGTACACTCCTACGGACGTGGGTGACTCAGCCCCCAAAAATTTCTAATCTAAACGATTTTTTTTGGTGCTAACCTACCGGACTATTCCCAATCCACTGCAAGTCTTGAAAGCCAGAAGCAACAGTGGTGACCACCAGAAAAGCGCCGAGGCAATGTATCTCGACGAAGTCCTGGAGGATGAATTTAACTGTCTTGGAGCCCACAACGAAATTAATCAGAAAAGAATAAAGGAGGAGTTGGAAAACAAAAACATAATTTCCACTTCCCTCCATATCAAGCAGGAGACAGAACAAACAAGGCCAATAGGCACAAAGGCTCGTTTACAACTGGGATAAGCCCAGTTGCTATCGCTAGCTATATATATACTATAGTTGCAATCTATACGAACACTAGCTTGTGGCGGCTTTACTCCTGTTGCCTATCCAACAAATGAAAGTGTACGGATCTTTTACCTTTTTCGGGATAAAACAGTACCCAATGACACCCAGCTCTAGTATAGCTGAGTCAAAGAATTTTTGTTTTTATTAGATCAGTACTTTCAGAGAGTAAACAACGGAACTTATTCATTATAATAGGTATTTGTTTAGAGGTTTAGATCAACCGTAAGCATTATGGCTTTGAAAATGACTCGATACCCATCATGAATCTCCAGCCCATACTTAGGTATATAAATTTATCGAAGGTCAGCGTAACCTGGGTTCTTACAAGAATTTCTATTAGACGGGATTTCAGCATTCATAGGCCATATCCTCCTTTATTTAATCTATTCACCACCCTACATATCCATTCTTCTGGCTTCACACAAAGACATTCACATAGTTACTACATTCTTTCAATTCCTCACGAGAAGTCCCTCATTCCTAAAAATCCCATACCCCATATTATAGTAAATACGATAACTATGACAAACTTTATAACATCATGCTTTCCGCAATTAGGCACATAATGATACCTGTTATCAAACTGTGACTTTTTCATTGCTATTATTCGCAAGTGAGTTATAGAGTTATTTTTAATTTATTGGTTGAGTTGCTTTGTTCTTAAAAAAGTTTCAATACAAAAAAGATCGTGCTCAATAGTACAAATAAATTAATGTACCTATTGCTTTCGCATTTCATGCAACTTCGTATTTAAATAGATAATTTCAACTTGCACGTGCTTAATAATTAAAACTTTCACACAAATATAAATTTTATTTGCTCTGTAATTAAGAAAAATTGAAATTATCTATTTTGTACGTGGCTAAAACACTATGCACGGTTGGCGCAGTGGTTGAGCGATTGACTGCTGCGCTGCGTGTCGCGGGTTCGATTCCCGCACGGAACAAATATTTGTATGATCTACAAATAGTTGTTCCGGCTCTGGGTGTTTGTGTATGTGAGTTTATATGTTTGTAAACGCACCCACGATACAGGAGAATTTCCTAGTGTGAGGCAACGTTTTTTTAAAACAAAAAAAAAAAAAAATCAATAACTATCCATGAAAAGCCAAAAAAAAAGAAACCTCTTTCTTTTAGTCTATGGCCGATCGCCATTGTTAAATGCGCGCGCATAGGAAAACTGATTAATTTTGCCCGCCATTGTGGAAAAAAATTCACAACTCGTTTTTACTGTTGAAAATGATTTTCAAGTACAAGTGTGTTGAAAAACATCGTATGATACACGTGTGTATTGATCCTCGTAGGGTGTTCCTGTTTTATTTTTTTCGTTTTTTAAGACCGACTTCCGAAAAAGAAGTTATTTTTCACTTAGTAGTGTTTTTATTTGGAAGTCGGTTGTATTTTATTTGTAAAAAACGTTTTCTCTTTTCAGTCATGGTACCTAATAGGCAAGTTCTATAGTAATGCACCATAGTAATGTGTAATGTATAATGCCAGAATAGATTAAACGAATATCATGAAACTTAACATAACTGGTGAAATAGGGGTGTACCAAGGTGAACTGTACACGTCTGCCTACCCCTTTAGAGCCTACAGGTGTGATGTTATGTTATAAAATGATATAAACAATAAACAGATATGCTACTATTGAGAGATTTACTGTTATATATTGACGAGTTCTGTTGTATGTCTCCAAAGTTCTTCATCAGATCTTCACCAAATTTAAACGAGACGAATTGAAGAACTTATTATTTCGAAATCAGTCTACAACTGACGGAGAAATCGGTGAATATACACAAAAAAAGAACAAACATAAAGCGAACATAGAACCTCCTCCTTTTGCAAGGTCAGTTAAAAAGAACATCTTGTAGTTATTTTGCGACACCATTCAAAAAGGTAAAATTAGAGATTAAATCTTTGTAAACAGTATTGTAACATAAATTGTAGGACGATCTTGAAAGAAAAAATAAATATTTTCGGTTTTCAAAAGAAGTGGGTCCCTTTTCTTGGTCTATTGAATTTGGTCAGCAAATTCTCGCTTTTTGTGAGAGTCACAAAGAATAAAAAAAAACACTATTTAAATTATTGCATTGTCATCGGTCCTTGATAAGTGTGCAAAGTTTCAAATTAAGCCGACGTTTTGAAGGGGGTGAAAATCACGTCCAAAGATTCCGTTACATTGATACATACATACCAAGCTAATAAAAGCGTGTTAAAAATCGAACGTCTTAGCCATAGGTAAATATAGTTTGCATCTTGTCCTACTAGATAGGTAAGCAGTGACGACAGGACCCCATCCTGTTCCGTGTTAAATCTAGTATTACCTATTACCTCAGTGTTAAAAACTGACAATTATTTATGATAGCTACACATTATTCTAACAAGTGCTGTGGAAACTTGGCAGTACGCGACTAGTTAACAATGTAATTATTGTGTTTAATACATCTTTATGACATACTGTAATTATAGTGCGCGCGGAACTAGTTGGCCGCGCCTTAGGTATGTGAGCGGTGGGACAGAGAGGCGGGGGCACCAGTAAAACCCGGGATGACCCACTGAAAATGAGTGTGATGACCCATTGACATTGTCATTGTCCTAACCTGCCTCCTCACCCCTGTTGCCACCTAAGGCGCGGCCAACTAGTTCCTTGCGCACTATAAATCAAAGGCGGTTATTGTTCTAGGAATATAATGAAATAGTTGAGAGTTAAATAAAAATTGTTGTTGTGTTTGTAAAACTCTCCTCCTCGCACGCATATTGCGATGAATATGATTTCATACCATAATGATTCATTAAAAAGATTTGAAAACAATGACTAGTTTTGGTTGTCTAACAATTTATTCGTATGGAGGAGGTGTATGTCCTGTAGTTGACGTTTTTCGGATCAGTTGATGATGATGATGTCAACAACCTAATAATTTCTCAAATATGATATTAGACAATCATCGTTGTTACGTTTTTTTATGCGACGTTGCATTATGCCTCAATATTCAGTTTTGCGGTCCTCGTAGGACACCAAAAGACCACCACCATTGATAAACACTATTTTATAATGTGAAATCATACCTAAGATAACAAAAACTGGCCAAGTGCGAGTCGGACTCGCGCACGAAGGGTTCCGTACCGTTTGTTGTATGGGAGCCCCACTTAAATATTTATTTTATTCTGTTTTTAGTATTTGTTGTTATAGCGGCAACAGAAATACATAATCTGTGAAAATTTCAACTGTCTAGCTATCACGATTCATGAGATACAGCCTGGTGACAGACGGACAGACAGACAGACAGACAGACGGACAGACAGACAGACAGACAGACAGACAGACAGACAGACATACAGACAGACAGACGGATCGCGGAGTCTCAGTAATAGGGTCCCGTTTTTACCCTTTGGGTACGGAACCCTAAAAAGAGAACCGTCTGATATAGCTAAGAATAATATATTTGTTTTCTTGCACCACACATGAATAATTATCAGATTTTAAATAAGTAATCAAGGTAAAAAAAAATACTAAAAAACTTAAAACTTAAACCAAAACAAATAATAAGAAAATCACTCACACACCGGAAGCTTGCTGAGTAGACTAGCGTGCCAGACCCTGTCAAAGGCCTTCGAGATATCGAGCGATACGGCAAGTGCTTCGCCGTGTTTCTCGATGGCTTCGCCCCAGCAGTGCGTGACAAGCACAAGAAAATCGCCAGTTGACCGTCCCCGGCGAAAGCCATATTGACGGTCACTGAGGAGCTCATTGTCTTCAAGGTAGGTCAGCAACTTACTGTTCAGTACCCTTTCCATAACCTTACATAGTATGGAGGTAATGGCTATTGGACGGTAGTGGGCAGGGTCTGCACGGTCGCCCTTCTTGGGTACTGGTTGTACATTTGCAAGCTTCCAGGATTTCGGCACCTTTCTTTTTTTAAGAGAGAGGCGGAACAAGCGTGTCAATACAGGAGACAGTTCAGGCGCACACTGTCTCAATACTTTCGCTGGAATGCCATCAGGCCCGCTGGTCTTGTTCACGTCTAGGCTGCACAGTACTCTCTGAACCTCTTTAGTGTGAACTGCAATCTCCGGCATCGAAGAGTCACATTGAGGTATATTAGGTGGTTGCTTAGAGCCAGCATCCAGACGTAAATTGCTTGCAAAGAGAGATGCAAATAAATTTGCTTTCTCACTTGCAGAGTGAGCCAGCGACCCATCAGGTTTCAGCATTGGAGGTAAAGTGGGACGACAGAAATTAGTTTCAACCGCTTTAGACAGGGACCAAAACTGTTTACTACCCGGAGGGTGCGATGCCAGCTTGGCCCCGATACGTCTAATATGGTCAAAACGTGCCCAACGCAGAACCCGCTTGCAGAGCTTGGCGGCAGAATCAAAGGCTCTTTTCCTCGCACGAACCCTACGTGATCTAATTTTGCGGTCGCGGGCCTTGACCCAGGCTTGGTAGGCAGACTCTTTTCGGGCCTCAGCGTGGGCGCATTCTGCATTATACCAAGGCCGGGATTTGTGACCGAGCGGGATGTCGGAGAATGGAATAAAATACTCCATTCCCTGCCGAATCACGTCCGCAACCACGTCAGCACAGCACGAGGGGTCACCCAAGGAGAAGCACACATGCCGCCAAGGATAGGACGCAAAAAAGTGCCGCATTTCATCCCAGTTTGCTTACTCGTATCGCCATACTCGCCTCGTGCCTCTAGGACTCTCATCTGGAGGAGAGCAGGTCGAAACGGATTTCACCAGACAGTGGTCAGACGTTCCCAGCGGGGCTGAGACCGATACTGAATGACTGCCCGGATCAGTTGTCAGCAGAAGGTCCAAACAATTGGGTGTATGGCCGTCTACATCCGGTACCCGCGTTGCCACATTCACTAGCTGGGCTATGCATTATCTAGCGTTAAAGCAAACTTGCGCGCCTCCAACCCAGCATGGTCGGTTTTCTGGTACGGGAACAGCCACACCTTATGATGGGCGTTGAAGTCCCCCAGAAAAACAAGCTTCGCTGTTTTTAATAAATTCTTTCACCAATAGAAAGCTACATTATTCCTGAGTGACATAGGCTACTTTTTAATCCCGAAAACTGTTAGTAGTATTTAGTAAAGGGCAGACTTACGTTGAACTCTCTAGAGTTAAAACCTTAGATGGAGTACATCTTATCAATTTAGATCCAAGTCAAATCAAGGCACAAGAGAGCTCTATTGTAGAGTACAACCGCCTGCGCACGTTATACCGCCCCGACTTGGCCAAATTAAAGGATAAACAGAAACAGCGTAAAAAAAGATCCGGGTACTGAATGGGCAATTAACTCGAACATTTCAAAGGCACAAAAAAAAAAAAAAAAAAAAAAAAAGACAATTACACCCAGTAAACGTAAGAAAATCCAGTAGATCAACAAAAACCATTTGGTATTAATTTTATTATGAATACCTACTAATAATTTCTGTACAAAAGGTAATGATATCCGATCAAAACAAAAATGTGAAAAAGAGAGCCAAGTTCAATACTAAGAATATGCGCGGTTGTTGAAAACGCTGACAAAAGAATTGAGATCTAAATGGGTGCCAAGTACTGTATCCTGAAATTTATTTACAAGAACATAAAACATTCTAAAATAAATGTAAAACACAATTTCATGCTTTTTTTGCTGCAACAATATTTGCTGTTTTAAAATATAACTTCTTAAATTTGAATAGTCGAATTATTTACATAAAGCATAACTTTGTTTTTCCGATTTTTCAATACTTTCTATGTTATTCTGGACGGAGATAAATCGAACCAATGAAAAATTATGTAAATCGGTCCAGCTGTTCACTATTTATAAATGGTTTAACTATTTCGACTTTATTTTAGATGAGTGTCTTAGAAAAACGCATATGTATAAAGTACTTAATCACTTTATAATCGGCGTTTCATTCGAATCAATTAGTCTATGGATTAATTTGAGATTAAGATTCCATTAAAATTCCACAAAATTATCGAGGAACAAACTAGATTCTTGGTCGAAAACAATACTTACTCAACTACCACACTATGTTATGTTTTTTTTTTTTATTTTTACCTGTTTCATTATTTACTATCTGTTTTACACAACTAACAAGGTTATTTAAGGATTTTATCAAATGACATTTGTACAAAGTTTTTACATTTTATAAGTTGGTCGAATATCACTCGTAAACTTGTAAAGCTTACTTAGCTGTGATAGTTTTCCTTTTAATATAGTTATATAAACTACTGCCGTGATTTTTTTCACATAACCAAAAGCAACCATTTTGCTTGCGTCGGGGGTAGGGGCACTTAACTTTAACAAAAATTAGCAATTTAAAGTTTAATTTTACGCAAACGGATCTCTGAATCGAAATCTAAAATGTTTAACAGACCCGTAACCCAACACCAAAAAAAAACATCAACCCACGTCTATAGGAGGAAACCGAAAACAATCTTTTTCATTATTTTATTTTACCAGTTAGTCGGCATTATTATAGCTTTCTAGTACTTAGAGTCTCTGAGCTAAGCTGCGGACGGACATTCGGACATAGAGAAACTATAACGGTTCCTTGTTGACTACGGAACCCTAAAAATCATTCCATGTTGGTGAACTTTTTCGTTTCTGTGCCTTTAAACATACCTACGTAATTAATTTAATTTAATTATATTTAAAACACAGTATAAAAACAAATGTGATAAAAACATCAACCTGCTTCATATGACGTCTTTGCATTTTTTATGGTGTTACATACCTATAATAACACTTTAACAATAACAAGATTTGTTATAAATACCAGCCGATTAATTTATTATTCGCTTATTATTTGTTAATAACTGTTGTTTGTGGTGAGCAGTGAGGTTTTAATTTAGATGGTAATCGTGGTAAATTATGGTAATTAGTCGATTTTTTTACTTATTTACTTTGATGGATGTAGGTGTTAAGTAAAATGCGTTATGGGCATAAATGTACCTTTGATCTATAATGTATCTTCTAATATATAAAATTCTCGTGTCACAGTTTTCGTTGCCATACTCCTCCGAAACGGCTTGACCGATTTTGATGAAATTTTTTGTGCTTATCCGGTATCTATGAGAATCGGCCAACATCTATTTTTCATCCCAAAAAAATAAAATAAAAAAATATGGTAGGGTAGGTGTAGGGTAGGTGTAGGGTAGGTGTAGGGTAGGTGTAGGGTAGGTGTAGGGTAGGTGTAGGGTAGGTGTAGGGTAGGTGTAGGGTAGGTGTAGGGTAGGTGTAGGGTAGGTGTAGGGTAGGTGTAGGGTAGGTGTAGGGTAGGTGTAGGGTAGGTGTAGGGTAGGTGTAGGGTAGGTGTAGGGTAGGTGTAGGGTAGGTGTAGGGTAGGTGTAGGGTAGGTGTAGGGTAGGTGTAGGGTAGGTGTAGGGTAGGTGTAGGGTAGGTGTAGGGTAGGTGTAGGGTAGGTGTAGGGTAGGTGTAGGGTAGGTGTAGGGTAGGTGTAGGGTAGGTGTAGGGTAGGTGTAGGGTAGGTGTAGGGTAGGTGTAGGGTAGGTGTAGGGTAGGTGTAGGGTAGGTGTAGGGTAGGTGTAGGGTAGGTGTAGGGTAGGTGTAGGGTAGGTGTAGGGTAGGTGTAGGGTAGGTGTAGGGTAGGTGTAGGGTAGGTGTAGGGTAGGTGTAGGGTAGGTGTAGGGTAGGTGTAGGGTAGGTGTAGGGTAGGTGTAGGGTAGGTGTAGGGTAGGTGTAGGGTAGGTGTAGGGTAGGTGTAGGGTAGGTGTAGGGTAGGTGTAGGGTAGGTGTAGGGTAGGTGTAGGGTAGGTGTAGGGTAGGTGTAGGGTAGGTGTAGGGTAGGTGTAGGGTAGGTGTAGGGTAGGTGTAGGGTAGGTGTAGGGTAGGTGTAGGGTAGGTGTAGGGTAGGTGTAGGGTAGGTGTGGGGTAGGTGTAGGGTAGGTGTAGGGTAGGTGTAGGGTAGGTGTAGGGTAGGTGTAGGGTAGGTGTAGGGTAGGTGTAGGGTAGGTGTAGGGTAGGTGTAGGGTAGGTGTAGGGTAGGTGTAGGGTAGGTGTAGGGTAGGTGTAGGGTAGGTGTAGGGTAGGTGTAGGGTAGGTGTAGGGTAGGTGTAGGGTAGGTGTAGGGTAGGTGTAGGGTAGGTGTAGGGTAGGTGTAGGGTAGGGTAGGTGTAGGGTAGGTGTAGGGTAGGTGTAGGGTAGGTGTAGGGTAGGTGTAGGGTAGGTGTAGGGTAGGTGTAGGGTAGGTGTAGGGTAGGTGTAGGGTAGGTGTAGGGTAGGTGTCGGGTAGGTGTAGGGTAGGTGTAGGGTAGGTGAATGTTTGGAGTTTTTATGGCAAAACAAAGTTTGCCGGGTCAGCTAGTGTATCTATAAAATAATCGGCTTCGATAACTTTTGAATGATTAACCCATCGGCTCCATATTTTTCAAATAGGTTATCAATTTTAACAAAAAAATTAAACCGACTTCTAAAATAAAACACTACAGAGCGAAAAATAACTTTCTTTTCGGAAGCCGGTGTAAAATCGAAAAAAAATTGGTACCGAAGACACCGACAAGAGTTTTTTTTCCGTTTTTTGCAATAATGGTACGGAACCCTTCGTGAGAAAGTTCGACTCGCACTTGGCCGGTTTTTGTAAAAGATTTTCTGTTTTTTTTTTTTTTCTAATTTTAGAACATTAGGATCAGGAATACCAAAAATATGGTTTTATATAAAAAAAAACAATTTAGTTATATTTTTCCTTCACAGTACAAACGGCGTGCATGGCAGGATCACAGTGAATGGTCACTCTCGCGACATGAGGGTCTTCAAGAAATTGAGCACCTACATCATGCAGGATGATCTGCTGCAACCCAGGCTGACAGTTCAGGAGTCAATGATGATCGCAGCTAACTTGAAGCTTGGAAAGGAACTGGGAAAGGCTGAGAAAGAGCTTATCGTGAGTTTTGAAGTCCAATATTCTTTATAACAATATGAAATCATGAAAATCCCTTGCTATTGTTGAATTGTCAGAGTAATTTTTAATCTACAAACTTCCATGACCTCAGATGATATGACATTAAAAAAAAACAAAGAAATGCCAATGACTAAACAATGTTCTTTTTCCTAACGTAACTAATTAATGATATACAAACGCATTTGTAATTATAGCATTTATGAGTGATATGATTACAAAGAGAACTTATTCTATTAAATACACACATACAGCTTTAATAATTCAATAATAATGCTCCAATTGTACAATTTATGAAGAAATAAGTATAATATCATTTATACCATAGAATGAGTTCATCTTTGCAGTGCTTCTTCCTAGATAGATTGATAAAATAGCTAATGATAATTATAATGCTCAAATTGTACAATTTTATGGAGAAATAAGTATAATTTCATTTATACCATAGAATGAGTTCATCTTTGCAGTGCTTCTTCCCTCGGATCAAATTCCTAGATAGATAGATAAAATAGTTATTGATAATTATAATGCTCAAACTGTACAATTTTATGGAGAAATAAGTATAATTTCATTTATACCATAGAATGAGTTCATCTTTGCAGTGCTTCTTCCCTCGGATCAAATTCCTAGATAGATAGATAAAATAGTTACTTATACTTTATAAAGTATAAGTAGAACTATAGTTCACTAAAATTATAACACTATCTACCACCCCATGTGATATGATGTTAAATCTGTTTCTGTTTAAGACGACGACAGTCGCCAACGACCTTGAGGGAACAAAACGCGCACTAATTTCACCCCCGCGACCGACCCGACTCATAATTCAGTAGTTTTTTGAACTTTCCTAATTATTCTACGATATTAAAAAAAAAACCTCAGATCAAAATGTAGATTATTAAATTGTCTTCAGTGACAGTTTTATTAAATAAAATACACCCGGCGTTTTGGTGCGATTGTAGTTTTTTTGTCCGTTTTTAGTTTACTTTACAAATTAATTACACTAGGTTATACGAATAAAACTCAAAATGGTCTATATACAAATAGAAAAGGGAGACGGAAAAGAGCTCATTGTGCATCAAAAAATTCGTCCACATCGATGTCAAGGGGAAAAGTGCCCAGAACGCTGGCAGCATTGCCGCATTGGATGGCAATGCTGATTCTCTGGCCGAAGAAAAGGCCAGCCCTCTGGTCACGTGAAGAGTCGACGAGCTTTGTGCTAATTTCTCGAAAAAGTCGATGCGCACTCGGACCCCATGGACCTAAAGTTTCAACCCCAAACGGCTCAAACATATAACTTCCAATAAGGTTGTTATATTTGCGCCGTTTGAGGTTTTCTGCACCAGCAGCAGCCGCCCCAGCACAGCCCGCCGTGCTAAGAAGATGGGATGGCGCAAGGGTGTCGACACATGTTGCATCCCACACCAAAGGCCTACCCACCTTCCAAGGCATTATGGTCATCCCGTCTGGTCTCTTCCCATCGTCGCGTGCCAAGCCATTGGGTTCTAAAACAGCTGGCACCCCGGCGGTGACAAGAGCCCGACGTATGATGTCATTAATGCTGGCGTGCCGTGCTATCCGGCCAGCGCTCCTACTGCAGGATAGGCCATGGTGACCGAGGCGGTCGACTGCTTCACCACATTGACAACGATGTGGAGCTCCGCTAGGACCACCCAAACGCAGACATGTAGCGATCCGGAAGGTGTTGTCACTCAACATAGGTACTATGTACGGTACGGTAGTGCCTGTAGCCAGAGGCCCGACTCCCACTCTCCCACAGCCAGCAGGCGGGCACGCTCAGCAGTATTGGTGGACGTATTTATAAGTTTATTCCGTACCAATCTGCAGAGTGGCTCATCCCACTGTCTCTGGGAAGATGGGTTCTCGGGCAACGCCGTATTCGGGCAAGCCACTTTCCAGGCGCACACTGCGTCGGTCGAGCACGGCACTTCAAAGTCAACCAGAGAAAGGGATACTATTTTTGTGGTTAACGTTTCAGTGCTGTGGACCGAAGACAGGAACGCTGGTAGGCTTATACTAGAAATTTTGCGGATGCCGAGCCCGCCAAAGCGAATGGGTAGTGTAGCTTGCATCCAGGCTCGATCATCCAAGGCCACATTTAAGATGGATGTCAGAGTTCATCGAATAATTTCGTCAATTTTTTCCAAGAGATGTGGCTGCTTCCATAAAGGGGAAGAACGGAGAAAATACATAAAATTTGGTCCAAAACAACAATACCGAATAAGAGTAAAAGCCGAATGAAGGTTAATTTTGGAGAGTCTATCCGAAATATCATTAAAATGGTTAATTTTGCCATCAATGAATGAAGAAAAACTGTCTTCCAAAATTCGGGAACCTAGGAGGTGCAGTGAACTTTTATCTAAAATTTTGATCTCTGGGGCTATTGCATAGAATTTTTGTAGGGTCGGTTGTCTGTCGGTATTGTCACTAAGAAAAATTTCACATTTGGAGTGGTTGAGGTCTACGCCGATGGATTTAAACTGCTCTTTCAGGAATTTGAAATCTGCTAAAACGGTGTCTACGTCACCTCCTTGTGTTCCATCATCCAAATACCATAAGTTAAATTTCGAATTTAGTTTCTGAATAATGGGATGAATAGCCAGACTGAAAATGACTGGCCCGAGAGGGTCACCTTGTTGGCAACCAACTGAAGATTGCAAAACATTTTCTTTGTACAATAATTTTGATGGGTGCCTATAGCATTGCCACAAAAAACCGAAAATTTCTGGCAGTTCTTTTTTTGCTTCAGCCAACAAAGTGTCCCTGTTGGCGGAATTGAAGGCGTTTTTAACGTCAACCTTGAGGATGACCTCACCCTGGCTGGAATTTAGGAAGGTAGAAAGGGCATGTACGGCAGCCTCACAGCCCCCTCTAGAGCCAAAGCCAAGCTGTAGGGGCTGGAATCTGCTTGTAAGCCTTTGGCCGTAAAGCTTACAACAAATTTTGGCTGCCATACGCCTGTAGGTGCACCCGACGGCAATAGGACGAATGCCGCCGTCCCTCTTGCGCAGGGCACATAAGTTGGCCCCGTACAAGACATCGACGACGGCATCGTTCACGCCGCCGGAGAGCATTAAGTTGACTAGTGCCGCAAGATCCTTCAAAAGCGACTCACCAGCTTCCCCGGGGCCTGAACTTAACAGATCCTTTAAGTGTTGTGGAGTCAGGCCGTCGAGACCGCCGGCGGAACCGCTTCGGAAGGTGTTCACGGCAGCAATCAATTGGGTGGCTGAAATTTTGAAAGGAATTGAATCAGGATGAGGGGTTTCGGGGGGGTCTGGAAAGGTAAGGTCATCCGCAGGCGCTGGATGTTTACTCTCCAAAGCAGATATTGTTTCTGGAGAGTAGGGCGCCAACACATCACTGCTAAAAAGTAGCCTCGCTGCACCCCTAATGTCACCTTCACCTAGTTTGGATTCCACGTGAAAACATATGTCTTTCTGTAAAAGGTATTATGCTATTGAATGGTTGTAAATTTTGAGTCAAAATTGTGGTCGAATTGTTGCAGTTTTCTTTAATTTGATTTGTAAGTGTTTTTTTCAGTGCCAAATCTTTTTTAACGTGCAGAATCCTATAGGGGAAGGTGAGCAATTGCTCCCAGGCACTATTTGAGTTCCCTTGGGTCACAAGACGGATGCATTGCGCCAGACTCAAAGCAACGGACCGTCTCGCACCCCGAGGAACTCGCTTCAATACCGGAGTAGAATTTTTTAATTTTGATAATGTTTTCCAAAGGGTCTGTTCAAAAGATTGGGAAGTGGCTGGAGGGCACAAAGGAACACTATGTGGTTTGTGAACCTTGCCATAGTGTATCCTCAGCCCCCGTTCGCCTTTAAAAAATCGTGCCTGTGAGCAATGGGGACATCTCACCAGCTGAACCTCAACGGATGTGGCAGGTTGACTGCTACAGATGCCGGCGTCGCTACAGACTGCATTGTTCATTAACACAAAAATAAAATAAAACTTACCCTAATATAAAACTATACACACGATATTACATACACTAGAACTCATAAAAAAGATGTATAATATAAAAACACAAATAAAAATTGTTATTAAATAAAAGTTATACATGTATACTTAAATAAAAAATATCAAATTGACACACACAAATGTCTTATAATGACGGCTGTGGGAGGCCTACGCCCTATGCAACCGTCGCCTAGGCAACCGGTGGGGCGTCGCGTCGTATTTGTTGGCTTCTTTTTATTATTTTGGACAAAGACGAAACACAGAGAACTTTGTAAGACGAAACCAGTAGATAGCGCCACGGCGCCGTGTGCCAGCGCTGGACTCCAATTTTAAATGGTCTTAAATCAAATTATTAAGAAAATGGTTTAATGTTACATAATACATTTTTGCCAAAAAATTACGACCAGCCGTTTAGACGTGCTTCTCATTTTAAAATCACCTACTGACTCCTCAGTAGGTGATTTATCTGCGCCTTAAGTTTCATCTTTAACATTGACGTAGGAATAGATACAAAAAAGAGGAATGAGTACCCATTCATTTCCCTTTTTTAGGGTTCCATACCCAAAGGAAAAAATGGGACATTATTACTAAGACTCCACGGTCCGTCTGTCCGTCTGTCTGTCTGTCTATTGTCTGTCTGTCTGTTCGTCTGTCACCAGGTTGTAACTCATGAACCATGATAGCTAAACAGTTGAAATTTTCACAGATGATATATTTCTGTTGCCACTATAACAACAAATACTAAAAATAGAATAAAATACATATTTAAGTGGGGCTCCCAAATAACAAACGTGATTTTTTTGCCGTTTTTTGTTTCTACTCCTACGTCACCCGATAATCATTCTCACGTTCCTGAATCTGTATCATCACATCACATCACATCATCAGCCTATTAATGTCCCCACTGCTGGGGCACGGGCCTCCTAATGTGAGAAGGAATGGGCCGTAATCCACCACGCGGGCCCAGTGCGGGTTGGTGGATGTCACATGTCTTAGATTTTTTGCTTCTAAGACATACCGGTTTCCGCACGATGTTTTCCTTCACCGTTTTGAGAGCAGTGGTGATGAAATAATTTACGCAAAGTAAAGCGCCTGCCTGGGCTCGAACCCACGACCTACAACTTGAAAGTCGCGGCCGATACCACTGGACCACCACTGCTGCTGAATTTGTATAGTATAGAAACAATCGTACAATTTTAATAACCAAAGTAATCAAAGCAGAAGCGATCTATCCCCTGTCGACAATATTCATAAATAAAGATTTGTTAATATTTAACACCGGGCAGTTTAAGAAAGTAGTTGTAATACACGAAAAGGTATCTTCGGAATCAATTGTGTTGATTGAGGCAAGAAAATTATTCGTCTCACTTTGTTGGTTCAATATTTAACTTTGGTTTTAGTAGTACAGAAATTAAATGAGACGTTTAGGGAGCGTTTTGTCAGTTTCCTCTTTGAAAAAAAAGCTTGTCATGCAAATATGGATGGGTTGTCAGAAAAGAGACATTTCAAGCAAAATCCTCCTTTTTCTTAAGAAGGTAGTTATAAAGAAATGTATAATAAATTGTAGTTCTAAAAACTAAAAAACACGCTTTAATGGTAAATTGAACTACAAAGTCGCTAATCCTGAAGATCTTGGTAAGGCAAAACAAACACACAAACTATTTAAACGTGCCTGTAGAATCAACTTTCATTATTTGTAAATTTTAATTTTTCTTTGACGTTCAAAAGTGCCGCTTATTGGCCAAGTAGAATAATTTTATTTGACTTTGACTTTGACTTTGGCTTTGACTTTGACTAAATTATTGCATTCTCATCGGTCCTTGATAAGTGTGCAAAGTTTCAAAACAATCCCACGTTTTGAAGGGGGTGAAAATCACGTTCAAAGATTCCGTTACATTGATACATAGTTACATAGATACATACCAAGCTAATAAAAGCGTGTTAATAAAAGGCCTATGTCAAGGACACAAAATACGGCACGCCGCCGTATTTTGTGTTATCTTTAGAGAAGAAAATAGTCCCTTACGCATACACCTTAAAGGGTATGCGTAAGGGACTATTTTCTTCTCTAAAGAGTATAAAACAAAATCGCTAACCCCGTCTGTCGACGTCATTTCTATTTCTCCATCAACTTCTTCTGAACCACGCAACAGATTTTGATACGGATTTGACTTAAAGAAAGAGTGATGAATGTGGAAGGTGTTTGTATATAATTTGTTCCGTGTGAAGCCGGGGCGGGTAGCTAGTATAGGTACTATAATACACAATGACATGTATTTGGTGTACTGGCTGAGATCTCGAGACTCACGCACCGAGGGTTCCGTACAAACCTCGGCTTAAAGGTATTATACCTGAGGATTTGATATGAATTTCAATTTAATACCTCTACGCGTTCATGAGGAAAGGGGTAGTAAGTTTAAAATTATTAAAAAAAAAACTATTATATGATGTAACTAAAGACTCTGTTCTGTTCTGTTCTGTTCTGTGCTATAAGACGTTGCTTCGTACCAAGTTTCAAGATTCTGAGTTCACGGAAATTACCCTGTAGGTTTTGATTCCCTTGCGAGTGTCGAAAATTTGCGGCATAAACGGCTGTATCTTTTGATTGCGTTGGTTTAGAAGTTTGATTTTTTCACAGCTTTAAGGGACAGTAGACCCGAGTAATTATACATATGTTTAATTTCAGTTTGATACCTTCACGTGTTCCTAAAAAAAAGTGACAGACGGACGGACGGACGGACAACAAAGTGATCCTATAAGTGTTCCGTTTCTTCCTTTCGAGATACGGAACCCTAAAAAACAACACAGGTAAAGAATGCAAACGCGGATGCATCTCATGCATGATCTCTCTTAATTCCATACACTGAAATGATATAGGAAGAGCTAAATACCATACATTTCTCTTTAAAAACTACTGCCCTTTAAATAAGTAATCGATGTAATGTAATTTTGTTAACATTCCAGCATGATGTTCTTTCTTTATTTTCCTTTTCACAATGAGGCGGAAATAGGAATAATTTCGTCATCATCATCGTCATTTCAACCGAAAGACGTCCACTGCTGGACATAGTAAAAAATAATTTATTTTAATTAAACACAAGTATAAAGGTAAATTCAGATTAAGTATGTACTAACATTGAAATTTTTATACAAATTCAAATGGATAAATTTCATAAAAAAATATGTGCTTCGATTTAGTCACTTGTTATTTTTTTATGATATCTGAGCTGGGGGGTGACCATAAGCTCTTAGAGCGGTATCAATTTGAGATTGAATAAGGGACAGATGTATCTGACGTGTATACATCTGTCACTTACTCGATCTCAAATTGATATCGCTCTAAGAGCTTATGGTCACCCCCCAGTTCAGACACTTGCTACGTTATTAATTGGTAAAAAAATTTAGTTCTAAAAACTAAAAAACACGCTTTAATGGTAAGGATAATGGGACAAACTGTTTAAATTATTGCATTGTCATCGGTTCTTGATAAGTGTGCAAAGTTTCAAATCAATCCAACGTTTTGAAGTGGGTGAAAATCACGTTCAAAGATTCCGTTACATTGATACATTGTTACATTGATACATAGATACATAGATACATAGATACATAGATACATACATACCAAGCTAATAAAAGCGTGTTAAAAGAAGCCTTTTTGAGTCAAAAACTGATTTAAATCGAATAATAAGATGGAACAGATATCTAATTAAAGAATCAGTAGGTACTGCTCTAAGTTCAATGAGGTTTCCTTTGGAGATCCTCTTAAATCAGATTAGATCACGTTTGAATTATATTGGGCCCTGAAAACTTTTAGATTGGTTACTTGAATGCGACTCATCTCTAGCACAAATATAAGAACAAGTAAAACTTTAACTCTGGACACATTTTTATTTCAAGCTACATAATTTATCTAGTGTACTTCACGGCCAAAATTCTTGGCCACCCTGAAGTAGTGTTTCCGATTCGCAAGGCAGAAATCGGAGCTGTTTTTGTATGGGATTTACTACGGCAGCTATTGTAGCCAACTTCAGGGCGACTAAGAAGTTTAGCGAGAACTCACGCTTCGATCGACAATCTTCGATATCTTGCGAAAACACCCCGAACCAAACAGTAAAACGCCTGTAAATTTTAATCGGCTGAACCGATTTTTATCGAACATAGCTAAGAACACTCTCGTTAAACCTCTCGCCTGTTGTATGTATTTTAGTTTTAAGTTTCCTTTTCTATGTTTTAACTTGATGTACCTATAATAAAGCATATATGAATAAAAAAATTATAAATAAAGTCACCTTTCAAAAAAACCGGTTTAATTCTGTTCTTAGTATTTGTTGTTATAGCGGCAACAGAAATACGTCATCTGTGAAAATTTCAAGTGTCTAGCTATCACGGTTCATGAGATACAGCCTAATGACAGACAGACTGACAGACAGACAGACAGACAGACGGACCGCGGAGTCTTAGTAATAGCGTCCCGTTTTTGTTTTTTATGGTTCCGTACCCTTTGGGGTAAAAAAACGAAATAAAAATCGGTTCTTCCGTTCAGAAGTTATGATGCCACTGACAGATACACAAACATACAGGTACACACGTCAAACTTATAACACCCCTATTTTTCCGTCGGCGGTTAATTAGAAAAGAAACCCCTTGCCTCTTTGGTCTAGTGGTCTAAGCGTTGAGGTACTGATATCGATTTCCAGGTCGGGAAAAAAAAAATGAAATTCAGAGCAGTGGTGGCCCAGTGTTAACGGCCCCGACTGACGTGTCGTAGATCGTGAGTTCGAACCCAGGCAAGCGCTTTAATTTTTGTAAATTATTTCAACACCACTGCTCTAAAAGCGGTGAATTAAAACATCCTGATGAAACGAGCATGTCCCAGAACCATAAATTCGAAGACATGTGTCATCCACCAACCGCACTGGGCCCGCGAGTTGGATTAAGTCGACGACTAACGCCAACGACCTTGAGGGAACAAAACGCGCACTCGTTTCACACCCGCGCGACCCAAAATTTTGTAGTTTTTTGTACATTCCTTATTATTCTATGACTTTAAAAAAAAGTCCTCAAATCAAAATGTAGATAATTAAATTGTCAGCGGTTTTGGTGTGAATGTCGTGTTTTTGTCCGTTTTATACTTAACTTTACAATTTAATTGCACTATGTTTAACGAATAAAACTCAAAATTTTCTTAGAACAAATTATTGAGAAAATAGTCTAATATGACATATATTTCTGCCAAAAAATTACACTATAATTACATTATAAACTGAACCTGCTGTATACTTGTTTTTTCAGGTTGAGGAAATTCTTCAAACTCTTGGCTTATGGGATCACAGGAGCACAATGACTGAAAAACTGTCTGGTGGTCAACTGAAGAGGTTGTCAATTGCTTTGGAGCTTGTCAACAACCCACCTGTCATCTTTCTGGATGAGCCTACTACGTGAGTTTGAATTGTCTATCTTATTTTAAGTATTAACAGCACTCCGAATGCTGTGAAATAAGCGCAGTGGTGGCTCAGTGGTAATGGCCCAAACTTACGTGTCAGGACGTGACTTTGAACCCAGGCAGGCGCTTTACTTTTCGTAAATTATTTCACCACCACCGCTCTTAAAAAGGTGAAGGAAAACATCGTGAGAAAACCGGCATGTTCTGGAACCAAAAATTTGAAGGCATGTAACATCCACCAACATTATAAGGCTAGTGATGATGATGATGATGAATGCTGTAAAAGTTCATGGTTTGCAACAATAGATCTTTTGTAGATTACACTGAAGTATTATCAAGGGTGTGGTTCACACAATAAATAAATCGAGTCGGCATCTAGAAATCATGCATGGTAATCATTGTAATGGTATCTCTCTCACTTTGCAAAGCCTCTAAGACATCAAGTTTCCTTAAAGAAAAAATCTGTAACAGCCCTAATCATGACAATCTAAGAAGTTCGATGGCGTTTCTCATTTCAAATGCCGCGATAATTTTGTATGAACGTCTACAAAAAAATCGGCCAAGTGCGAGTCGGACTTGCGCACGAAGACTTCCGTGCCATTAGCGCAAAAACGGCAAAAAAAAACACGTTTGTTGTTATATGAGCCCCACTTAAATATTTTTTTATTCTGTTTTTAGTATTTGTTGTTATAGCGGCAATAGAAATACATCATCTGTGAAAATTTCAACTGTCTAGCTATCACGGTTCATGAGATACAGCCTGGTGACAGACAGACAGACGGTCGGTGGACACTCAGTAATAGGGTCCCGTTTTTACCCTTTTACCCGGAACCCTGAAAATTCAAATTCATAATCATAACTAATGAATATGCACACACTATAACAACGAGTATCATTCTTAAGCAGTATCGTATATCAAGTTTAACTTTCTAAACGTATTTTTATAGCTGTCAAATCTGACTTCTTAGATTGTCGTGACAATCTAAGAAGTCAGATTTGACAGTTATATATATTTTACTTATATTAAACTGGTCATTAAATCAGAAAAAAAAAATGTCCCCGCCTTATAAAGTCGGAAGCTCTCATCACTTAGCCAGTAAAGCGTTATTTAAAACAAAAATATGAGCAACCCCCTTTAAAAAACACAGAACCTTATAAATAAAAAAAAACTCAATTAATTAAAGGTGTTAAGAACAAAAGGACCAAAAAACAGCTCCTGTTTTTCTACGACGATGACATTTGTCTCATTACAAGGGGAGGGTTAAAAAAAAACAATTAGAGGCAACCGCCATAATAGCCTAAGATCTCACTGCTTAAATCTGCAGGTAATTTCGTTTTTGATAAAACTTAATTTTCATGAATGCTGCACAGTTGCATGGCTAATATTTAGCCGCAATTACCTTAATTATATGAAATTGTAATTTATTTTTAATAGTCGACCCCAGATGTATAAGTTTTTCAAGTGAAACCAACAAAGAAAGTAATGTGGAAAATAGGAAAAAAGAACATTACCAGCTCTTAGATTGCCAGTTTTCCTATTCAAATCTAACAAGCGAAAAATAGCAGTGGTGGCCCAGTGGTATCGGCCGCGACTTACAAATTGTAGGTCGTGGGTTCGAGCCCAGGCAACCGGCATGCCCTAGAACCAAAAATTCGAATACATGTGACATCCAACAACCCGCACTGGGCCCGCGTGGTGGATTACGGCCCATTCCCTCTCACAGAGAGGAGGCCTGTGTCCCAGCAGTGGGAACATTAATAGGCTGATGATGATGATGATGAAGCGAAAAATTGTGGCTTATTCAGAGCTGGCTGATGTTGCATTACGTACATTAACATACATAAATAATAGTTATACAGGAAAAATTCCCAGGGCAAAGTATTAAAAAAAATAACAAATAACCAACTGCAGCTACATTTTGAAGACCCTGAAGAAATTTATACTACTATCCTCTACTATTTATTCTATTTCTACATCTATATCTTTTATGAAAATTAAGTTTGATCAAAAACTAAATTACCTGCAGATTTTAGCAATGGGATCTTAGGCTAGAATATACCGCACGTTTGAGGAAAAGAATAATCCTCGGATTAAACATGAGTAATTGGTGTCATTAAGCGTGGCCATGTGTTCGTGTAATATAATTTTTCTGCTTTCTTTTGAGGAAGGAAAAAGGCCTTATTTAATATAACCCTTATCTGGTAATGGCGAAACCGTGTTTTCTTGCTCGTCTTTCCGGAAAAGTGAAGTGAAAAATAGAATTGTTTTGAGAAAACATCCGGTAGTTTCAACCCTTTTCTATATATTTTTTACTTTAGATCATCTTTCACATGATTATTTCAGGGTACTGTTATTTGCATACAATACACATCAATAAATAAATTGTGTCCCATATATGTTGAGGTCCGGTTCCAGTATAACCGAAGACACTAGTATTTTCAAGGACTGACGACCTATCTGACCTTGAACTTCACAACTTGTTACTGGATCCGCAGCTCAGACGCGCCCGTGGGCTCGTACATCACGTACCCTCTGCCTAACGACAAGGAATGTGTTCCTGTCATTCCCGCACAAGAATTGACATAGCAATGGTCATATTGTTGCTTGCCATTTTTAAACACGCTTTTAAACAGTCACTATAAACATACCAATGATTTGGTAAAAGATTTCAGTGCCAAAACATTTTTTTTATAAATCTATCAGTCAGAGAGAAAATTGTCTTCCTTTTTCTTAACAAACAAAATATGAAAATTTTAATAATTGTAACCGGTCTGTTTCGGATAATCCAAAAAACCTAAAGCAAAGAGTCTTGTAGCGATTACGCTACAGTAACACGATTGCCCTTGTATTGATCCTAAGAATAACGATAACCTAGAACTAAATGGCTCAACTAAACGCTTTCAAATCAAAACTATTCAACAACTAACAGCAGTTCTAATCAGTATTCTCCTCGAATTTCAACTAAGCAACAATCTTTTGAAAGCACGAAATCTTTGGAGCAATTCATTAATATCTATTGCCTAAAAGGTCCGTCCCAATCGGAAAGCTAAACAGAATTACATAAGTACAATAGGAGGTAAATGCTTTAATCACTAGGTCCCTCCATAAGCTTTTATTGAACGTTTAACCTGAAGCGTGTTTATGAAATCACGGCGTGTATTTAATCCATTGAAAGAGGGTACTTTGACAAAAAGTACCCTGGTACGTAGGAAGCCCGGATGCTGATTTGTGGGACCTTTTTGAAGTGATCCCTTTTGTGTTGCATTCATTTGGTCCGGTCCTTTGATTCTGGTTTTGGAGTATGAATAAAATAATGAATACCGGTTTATATAACCCTCATCGTAGTGAGTTCAAGTTCTAGGTCGAAATATAATAATATAATAATTATATAATAATACGTTGTTGGTAATATGGATGTCTTTTTTTAAAGTTTTTGTTTTTGTTTATTTAGTTTTGTAAAAAATAGAGGAGCTCGTGGCTAAATAATAACAGCCACACTGGTCGATTTTCAAGGTTAAGCAACGCTTGACGAGGTCGGTCCGTGGATAGGTGACCATTTCAACATACCGAGTTTCCTTCGTGCCTCGGAAAGCAAGATAAGCCGTTGGTCCCGGCTGTCATTTGAAGATCTTTGATAGTCGTTACGGGTAGTCAGAAGCTTGAGATCTGACACCAGTCTAGCCAAGGGGCACCGTGTTACCCAGTTGCTGGGTTGTGGAGGTCAGATAGGCAGTCGCTCCATGTAAAACACTGGTACTCAGCTAAATCCGGTAAGACTGGAAGCCGACCCCAAGATAGTTGGGAAAAGGCTAGGCAGATTGATTGATTGGTCTAGTTTTGTAACAGGCAAAAAGTGCTGAGAATATTCTCTTCATTTAAACTACACATTAGCGCATAATGGCCCTGCCCAAGCTTTCTATCTCTGTTAACATAAGGTTAGTTGTATTTTAAGGCCGTACCATGACCAAAAAATCAGCATGAGATATGAGCATTCCTATTGGCCTAGCGGCACTTTTGGCGCATGAATTACGGTAGTGAATACGCCCAGATTTTAGAATAAAATCTTTATAAAATTGGACTTTAAAAAAATAAAACTTACAAAATGTTCGTTATCAAATTGTCTATCCATTAGTGTTAGTATATAAAATAATTAATGAACACTTTACGAGGAGATGCATGCTATGAAAAATTATTTCACATTTTTATGGTTTTGTTGGAAGGAGATTAGTGGAACATATACCCCTTTAAAAAAAAAGTGTACTACAATTTTAGAATCAACATTATGTAGAAATTTAACATATTTTTATTAATTGATATTTATTTTTAAATAAAGAGTAGATAGCTCTTAAAAACTGCTCAAAAACGACTAGCACGGCGTTTTGCTCGGGGAGGCGCCTTAAGAGACAAAATAGCGGATGCGCTCTATAACGCTCTTACAATACTCGAAGGCCTTCATCTAGAATGCACTAATTATTATTTATGTTGGTACCGCGTGGGATTTACGGTGTCCCGTTTTGATTGAGGACACGTTTGACCGTACGGAGTTCAATAAAACAAAATGAAAGTAATTGTTCTTGCAAGTAATTGGCATGTTCCATCCTTGATATCCTTTGTAATTAACATTATGTGATCCTGTATGGAGAAAATTGGATGAGTAAATGAATCATGCCGGAAGCGAAATGGCACGTGAGACGTGACAACGTGCGAGGTACGGTAAGGACTGATTTTGCGAACGTCATATCCGAGTTTTTTTCTAATTACTGTTTTTCGAAATAAAAACTAGCCATCAAACGATTTCACGGATGAAAGATGTCTGACGAAGGTACGCCGAGCTCTTATTTACTAAGCGAATAGTTTCGGTTACCGGCATGAAATATTATCAGATGTTTTTAAAAATCTCACAGAAGATACACAAACGTTTAGTAATCCTCCTATTCATAATAATTTTACAACTACCCACTTCAATCGAAGGGTTATTTTCGCTTCAAAGTACCATTTCGTATGAACTTCACATACATAAGTTCACCTTTCGCTTCAAAAGACCATTTCATATGAACTTCACATGAGTTCTATCTTTGAATCAAGTCGACCTGTAGCCTACGACTACTATAAATTACATAACCTGTCATACCTAGAACCAACCCACGGTTGAGATAATTACAGTTATGTGACCGAGAATAGCAAGAAACCTAATAAGTACTCATACAATGTTATTATTGTAAGTGAATATATTTCTTGCATGCCACCGGTAATATGTAATGAATATGATCATTTGTAAGATAATTATACTTAGTTGTAAATGGTGCATTGCGTAAGGCAATTATTTGGAACTAACTTATCTATATAGATACATAAATGTATGTATAGTGTATAGTATTAGTTGCTTAAATATGCAACGACAATAGCATAATTAACCCAGCAAGTGCCCACCGCTGGGACACAGCTAGGCCTCTTTGAGAGGGAATGGGCCCAGTGCAAGCTGGTGGATGTCAAATGTCTTAATGTTTTTCGTTCTATGACATACTGGTTTTCCTTCGTCGTTTTGAGAACATTGCTGATGCAACATTTCTCAAGTTTTCTGGCCTACTTTTCATCCTGAAATCCGGTCTCTGGACGCTAGGCCACTATCACTCCTAGGGCCTATCCTTCACGTGGAGAAGCTGATCAGCAACCTAGCAACCTGTTTTTAAGTCAAGAGTGAAAAGATTTCTTCTAAGCAAGCGTGCTTCATCGTCGATTACATCATACCACCATCAGATGAGATAGTGGTCAAGCGCAAGCTTGTCAACAATAAAAAAAAAAAAAAAAAACCGTAAGCCAATTGAAGGGTATGTAAGGTAAGGTTTCGTATCAATCGGGTCAGATGATCTTCATTGATTTAAAAACCAAAAGTTTGATGTTAAGAGGATTATGTTTGGAACTGTGCCGTATCGGTTTCAATAACCACTGTTAGCAACTTCCATGAACTTGAGAGGCTTTTGCCAGCGGCGTCACCTGTGTGGTCCTCGAAAATTTTCCCACGGGGACGTAAAGTATTTTTTTTGTTTTCTTTCTGCGAAATTATCCAATGTGATCTCCCGCTCTGGGTGGAACGGGAGGGCGTGTCAGACTTTTTCTGACTGAAACCCATCCTTGTTCCGTTAGTTGCTTGTGCCAGGGTCGCGGTAATTCTCTTTCAAATTTATCCGCGACCCACTGGGTCGTAACACTTGGATTCTATTTCCTAATCAAGGTCATGGTATACATGTTCTCCATATGTCATCCAGATTCATTCATTGCAGCTTTTATGACGTTAAAGGAACAGACAAACAGATATTTTGATAGGGGTATCTGGCAATCTGACCTGGTGGCCTACAGTGGCCCACTTGACTTCGTAGCCTATTTAGAGATTTTTAGGTGGGTCATAGCTATTGAGCTATGTCCCACCGCTATGATGCTATTGATTGCAATATACTCAGTTGGAAGGAGATATTTGAGGAGCCACAGTTTTTTGCGTGCTTTGACGGATTATGAGACAGTCAGACATGAAATGTTTTTAACCCACTTCAAAAAAAGGAGGAGGTTCTCAATGCGTCGGGACCTTTTTTTATGTTTGTTCCCCAATTACTCAAAGACGCCTCAACCGATTTCAAACATTCTTATTTTGTTTGATAGGGTATACTTTCCAGGTGATCCCAACGTCATCAGGTTAGGATCTGATGATGGGATCTAGGAGAAATCGAAGGAACTCCTCAGATATTTATTGGAATCGACATGAGGTGTACTCTGGTTACACATGATTTTCAGGCTAATTGGAGGTACCTACCAAAACTAAAAAGAGATAAATAAAAGCTTCTTAACAAAAAAATCAAACCGAAGTCGGTTTGATTTTTTTTTTCAAAACAAAACACTACTAAGCGAAAAATAACTTTCTTTTCAGAAGTCGGTGTCGAAAAACTGAAAACAATGGATACCAAAGACACCGACATCGGAAAAGAAAGTTATATTTCGCTTTGTAGTGTTTTGTTTTAGAAGTCGGTTTGTTTTTTTTTTAAGTTTTTATACATACCAAATTCATAGATTTAAGACCATTCAAATTCTGAAAGGGGAAATATTACTTATCTAGCCTATTCCGTTTCTCATTATATTTTGTAAAAGGCTTTAATTTTAACGGTATTTAACTTTATAGGGTCATAACTCAATTTTATTTGTTTAGGCGCGTCAACAAACCATAACATTTTAAGACATTAAAACAATGGTCATTTATTAGTGTTCTGCCTAATTGTATGTACATAATTTTGTAGGTCGTAAATTGTTTTTTTTTCTACCTTGTCCAAAAATATACCTTAAGAAGTTTGATTTGAATTCAGCAATTCCTAAATGAGAGTCATCAATAAGAACAACTTTTAATAGACGTTGTTACACCAAATCATGATTGGGGGACCGTTAAAACGATTAAGATTTCCATTCAATATCAATCTAGTCCTATCCATGTAGGTAATATTCACATAGATATCTAAGCATTGAATCTAAGACATCATCATCATCATATCAGCCGAAAGACGTCCACTAGTGGACATAGGCCTCCCTCAAGCGTCGCCAGATTGACCGGTCCCGTGCGTCCCGCAACCAGCGGAGCCCTGCAACCTTCACCAGGTCATCGGTCCACCTGGTGGGAGGCCAACCAACGCAACGTCTTCCGGTTCGCGGTCGCCACTCCAGAACCTTTCAGCCCCATCGGCCATCCGTTCTGCGAGCAATATTCCCTGCCCACTGCCACTTAAGTTTGGCAATTCTTCAGGCTATGTCGGTAACCCTGGTTCTCTTACGGATCTCAACATTTCTGATTCGATCACGCAAGGAAACGCTGAGCATAGCCCTCTCCATTGCCCTTTGAGTGACTGTAAGCTTTCTGATGAGGCCCATTTTAAGCGACCACGTCTCAGAGACATATGTAATCACTGGCAACACACACTGGTCATAGACTTTTGTCTTGAGACACTGTGGTAAGTTGGACGAGAAGACACCGCGCAACTTCCCGAACACTGCCCAGCCAAGTCGGATTCGACGGTTGACCTCTTTCTCGAAGTTGGCCCTAACCAACTGGATCGTTTGTCCAGTTTGGTAGACATAGTCGTCCACAACTTCGAGTGTAGAGTCTCCAATCTTGATAGGAGTGGGTGTAACATGGGCATTCAACATCACCTTGGTTTTGTCCATGTTTATTTTCAGACCCACTCTTTCGGAAGCTCTACTGAGGTCATCGAACATTGTACTGAGGCACTCCATGGTCTCAGCCATGACCACTATGTCGTCGGCAAACTGAAGGTGAGTGATGTACTCGCCATTAAAGTTGATGCCTAGGCCGCTCCAGTCCAGAACCTTGAATACATCCTCCAGCGCAGCAGTGAACAGTTTCGGAGAAATGACGCTGGAGAAGGATTGGTTTCGAGGTCTAATCCTGAAGACGGACTGACATGGTGGCGTTTCTGTACAGACACTTCAACACCTCAATTAATCGAACACATAAAAATGATTAAATATATAGTCTAATTTATTTTGTATTTATTTATTTTATTTATTTTCAGAGGTCTTGACATCGTCTCCATCCGTCAACTGGTGGTTCTACTCCGTCTACTGTCCCGTCAAGGCAGGACCATTGTGTGCACAGTGCATCAGCCATCAGCGTCACTCTTCGCGCTTTTCGACAGGATATTCGTGCTAGCTAGAGGAATGTGCTGTTATCAGGTATTTTTACTCCAATATGTTTCTTTATATAAATTAGGTCATCTTTCATCATCTTTCTGATACCCTTATCCTTATTTATTTGGTATCAGTATAATTCGAAAGCGGTCGTCTCAGTAGTAAAAGAAGCTATCTAATCGTTTTTATTTAAATTTTGCCTCATTTTGTAATCCGATTAATGGACCAACGATTGTGCGAATTTCAGTAGTGATAAACACTACTGAAATTCGCACTACTATACTTTGAAAACCTAAACAAGCTTAATAAATCTGAAGATAAACAATGCTGTTAAATTAATTTAACAACTTCTATGATACGGATTAACATCTTTGTTACTCATAACCTAAATAATAATAATGCACTTTTACTAGCTTGGTATTTATGTATCTTGGTATGCATGTATCTATGAATCTATGTAACGGAATCTTTAAACGTGATTTTCACCCCCTTCAAAATGTCGGATCAATTTGAAACTTTGTACACTTATCAAGGACCGATGACAATGCAATAATTTAAATAGTTTATCCCATTAACAGGATCTTCAGGATTAGTGATTGAATAGAACTAAAAAGTAAAAAATAAATGATAGTTTAAAAAACTAAAAAACACGTCTTAATAGAAAACAAAACTAAAAAGTAGAAAATAATTTTCAATAAATTTAAATTAAGAATAGTGTGATTAAAAAAAATATTGTTAGAAAGCGTGGGGTGCTTTTTAAGATATTTTCAAAATGACTCTACTTTTACCAATATCTGTCAATAAAATTTTACTGCTTTTGACATCAATCACCCACACGCTTTTTAGTTTTGTTATCTATTAAAGCGTGATTTTTAGTTTTTTAAACTATCATTTATTTTTGTAAAAGGTATTCTCTAGTAGGACTGATCCGATTTCAAAAGGAATTTTTATTCGATCGTTTTATAATTCCCCCAAAAAAAAAATGTGTCTTTGGTTTGTGCGAAATCAATTTATTTTCTTGGTTTCTTGTTTTTAAATTCACGCACACTCTCTGACTGGTATCGGCCCGCCATTGCTAGCCTCCATTGCTAGCCATTCCACTACCTAACAAACTTAGATTGTCTCACAAACTAATTATCTAACTTCCTGTCAGGAAAGATGTCAATCACTCCAAAGTTTCCTGAATCCCAAATCAAATGGGTTATTCATTAAAATCTACGCGTTTTGATTTACGCCACCAATTTAATTGGTTTGATGCATCACTTTCTAGGCTAACATTTCAGTTTTATGCTATTTTGTAATTATTGTTGAGTCTACACCTAGTATTTTCATAGCAACATGTACCTGGGCCATGGAAAGTTGCTGAAGTCATAATGATTGCGAAGCCTGGAAAACCACCCCATGAAGCATCATCTTATAGACCCATTTCCCTGCTGCCAGTATTATCTAAACTGTTTGAAAAGCTCTTATTAAAACGGCTAAAACCAATTATAGAAGAAAAAGAACTTATTCCGAACCATCAATTTGGTTTCAGGGAAAAACATTCTACCATAGACCAGGTACACAGAATAACAAACATCATCGAAAAAACGCTCGAAAACAAGCAAGTCTGCGCCACCGTATTTCTAGATGTCGCACAAGCTTTCGACAAAGTTTGGCATGAGGGTCTGATATACAAACTCAGACGCATGCTCCCTGAATTTTCAGATATTCTAGAGTCATATATAAGCAACAGAATGTTTAGGATAAGGCAAGAGGATGCATATTCTGAGCTAAAAACAATTAAGGCCGGAGTACCACAAGGAAGTGTGTTAGGCCCAATCCTGTACTTGGTATACACATGTGATATCCCAGAGCTGGAAAACAACACCATAGCGACCTTTGCTGATGATACTGCTATTATGGCTATTGGTTCAAACCACAAAGAAGCAGTAGAAAAAGTCCAACTAGCTGTGAACAAAGTTTACGACTGGACACAAAAGTGGAAGATCAAACTGAATGAGTCAAAATCGATTCACATTGACTTCACTAATAAACACTGCGATTACCACCCAGTCTATATAAACGGCATGCAAGTGCCTTATGCGAATACAGCTAAATACCTTGGCATAACTCTTGACGCCAAGTTGCGTTGGAAATCTCACGTCAAAAAGAAAAGACAGGAACTCGATATACGTTACAAAAATATGTATTGGTTACTTGGAAGGAAATCCTGTCTATCAATACAGAATAAAATTATAATATACAAGCATATTCTTATGCCAATTTGGACGTACGGTATTCAACTATGGGGCTGTACTAAACATAGCAATGTTAAAATTATACAACAATTTCAAAATAAAGTACTCAGGGATGCTGTTAATGCACCATGGTACATCAGAAATGACGACCTTCACCGCGACCTTGAAATGAAACTCGTCACGACCGTTATTCAAAACTTTGCTGAAGCCCACGAACACAGACTTCATCGGCATGTGAATGTGGAAGCAATCCAGCTGCTAGATAACACGGACATAGTGCGTAGGCTAAAGAGAACTAAACCATTTGAGTTAGTGTAGTGTATAATAAGTGAAAAAATAATAGCAAACAATACTGTGCTATTCATGTAACACGTGAACTAAGTGTTTTTAACGTATCAGACTCTAAGAAAGTGCTACCGAACTGTATAAAAGTGCAAATTGACACTATTCTTATTCATAACATTATACAATATAATTATAAGTTAGAGTTAAATTGCTTATTAGTCTATTAAGGCTAGATTGTAATTTATTATTAAGAACCTTAGTTTTTATTAATACAGAAAAAAAAAAAAAAATAGTAAGCTGAACCCTGCTTGCAGCATGCACTTTTTTCTGTCTCCTGCTTGATATGGAGGGAAGTGAAACTCGTCCGTTATTCTTTTCTGATTAATTTCGTTGCGGGATCTGAGACAGTTAAATTCATTCTCCGGGACTTCGTCAAGCTTCTTTGCCTCGACGCTTTTGTTGTGGTTGCCACTGTTGATTCGGGCTTTCACGAATTGCAGTGGTTTGGGAATAATGCGGTGGGTTTGTAACAATAAAATAAATATACTTGCTCTCTCAAATTATTATTTTTCAGCATATTTAATAACAGCTTTCTTATAATGAAATATTTATGCACTTAATGAAGTTTGTCTAGAAGATCTTGTGAAAACTTAAATACTGAAAATAACTACAATGTACATTTTCTTTAATACATTATGAGCATCACAAACATCGTGGGGAAACCTGAAACTCAGAGAGGCTCTAAAAAGATGTTCGATGTTCGATGTCAGCGAAGACAATGGTCGATATATCAAAATTTAAGGGATTGATCAAGTGGTTTTTATATAAATATATCGCTTATCCTATACTATTTTGTTTTTTTGACAAACGCTATCGCCACGTTTTCAAGTGACTTTCTATCATCAAAAGCATGGCGTCTAGGGCGTTGGTGTCATACGATGTTACAGATCGTCGAAATGCCAAAATGTAAGGAATTGATAATATATATAATTGTGGAATCATTGATACTACTACTACGAAAAAGAATGTGACACGTTTTTGTCATTTTTTCCATTCGCTATTGCTTTGTCCAATGTCACTTATCAACCTTGAGCAAGCGTGTTGATTAATGCTTGTGCCTTCTTTATGGGTCTCATCAGAAAGCTTACAGTCACCCAAAGGGAACCAATGGAGAGGGCTATGCTCGGAATTTCCTTGCGTGATTGAATCAGAAATGTAGAGATCCGCAAGAGAACCAGAGTTACCGAAATAGCTAGAACAATTGCCAAATATATGTGGCAGTGGGCAGGGCACGTTGCTAGCAGAACGCATGATCAATAGGGCTGTAAAGTTCTGGAGTGGCGACTGCGAACCGAAAGACGTTGCGTTGTAAAACCTCCCACAAGGTGGACAGATGACCTGGTGAGGATGGCGGGGGTCCGCTGGATGCGAAACGCACGGAACCAATCAATGTGAGGACGCTTGGGGTAGGCCTATGTCCAGTAGTGGAAATCTTTCAGCTGATAATTATTATGACATTACGTGCTGGTTTAGCATCAACACTTGAAACCTTCAAAAGTCCTTTGTCACTTCTAGTCATTATAGAAATTATTTAAATATATAAACTGAATATTTTTAGCCAAAACTTTTAATTTAATTTAAATTTTCATTAAAGGTAGTCATTAGCATTCACAGGAGGGCTTTGTGCACCTGATACCAGCCATTTTGTAAATTAAAAGCCCAATAGTTTTTTATTAGATTAATGTTTTTACTACTTTTAGTTATAATCTCTTTGCTATTAGCTTTATCTTTGGACAGAGTGTTACATCTTCATCATTTTAATTGAGATAGTTTCTAAGTTTTTGCATTATTAGTTTTTTTAACTGACTTTAAAAATAGCAGGAGGTTCTCAATTCGTTGGATTCTTTTTTTACTATGTTCCCCGATTTCTCAAAGAAAGCTGACAGATTTGGAAAATTCTTCTTTTGTTTGAAAGGGTGTACTTACCACGTGGTCCCATAGTGGATCGGGATTTGATTATGGGATCCCATGGACATTGAGGGAACGCCTCAAATATTATAGGTATACATGTAGCAATTTTGGTATTGTCTTCAACAATGCAACCATTTGCACTTAGAAAGTATAACTTGATGAAGTGGAACTAATAAAAAAAAACGGAGATGCCCACTAGAAATCCTTATTGGTAAGTATGTCACGGGTAAAAGGTATCTCGAATAGTTAAGGGTACACCAGTCGACGGCACGAACTATTTTGTGCGCGGGGTTAAAATGCATTTTATATCAACCGACAACACGTGCGGAAGAGAATGCTGTGATGAGCAGTAGAAAGCTAGTTCGCGTACGAATACACACTTTTGCAAATTTGTAGCGAAATGGATAATAATTTAGGACGAAACCGAGCGCGCGAAATTTTAGAAACAGACCTTTGGCAGTCTAGATATCATGAAAAAACGACTGAATCTATCTGTTCAAAATAAAATTATTTGCATTGTTGAACTACTAATCTATCCCTGTATGGAGACCGTTTTGCAATTTTCCGTCTTCTTATGATATTTATTTGCGCCCAAAAATGCGTTAAAATTAGTGTCGAAATGTGGAACTTTCGACGCTCATAATTTTCAAATAATTTCTTTTTTTACTTTTTTGCTTCCATACATGGCTAGATAATGATGAGACAAATTGATATCACTTTTTATTTTAAACATACATCGCCAAACAGTGGAATAATCCCTAGACTACGTTTGTATGCAAGAATTTTCGACTAGTGTAACCTTAAGAGCAGTGCTGGCCCAGTGGTAACGGCCGCGACTTACAAGTTATAGGTCGTGGGTTCGAACCCAGGCAGGTGCTTTAATTTGTATAAGTTATTACATCACCAATGCTCACAAAAACGGTGAAGGAAAACATCGTAAATTCTGCAAAAATTTTAGGGAATACTACATTTTTTTCATGGGGTTTTTTCTTAGTCTTTGAGTTAGTTTACACAATGACTAAATAATCAAAGCTGTCAGCCAATTAGTTTCAATATTATTATTGCCTAAAAAGAACCCCTGGGCATTTATGCCTTATAAATTTTTGCAGAATTTTAGGTAATGCGTAATAAAATGGTGTAGGGATTAAACCCGTTATAATGGATGTTTGTACTGATAAAACTAAATTGTTTAGAAACATCAGAGAACAGCCACGCTCAAGACAACCCTACAAAAAGTTCCGCCCAATTTCAAATAAAAATAGCCACACGTACCTACAGCACTTTCACAAAACCCTCAGTTTCAAACAAATACGAAACAAACAAAAAGCGTTGACATAGTTCTACCATCGATAAGGAAATAAAATATGAATATTACTTTACAAAAGTTAGAAGAGTTTGAGGATTCAATTTCTTCACTTGAAGAGCAGACTGATATTCTCAGTCGATATTTAAGAGGCGAAACTTTGGTAAACACCTTTTATATTTTTCTCGAGTAGTTTATAAGCTGTTTATGACGTACTGATTTGGTATCGACTTTCTTTTGAAAGTTATTTTTTACGTGGTTTTATTGCTTTTCATATTTATAAGCAGATAATCTTTGAGTACTTGGTTTATGTGTAGTACACTTAATGCATCACCTGCAGAAACCTACAGAGTTGATACCTTCTTAATAATTCGTTGTGCAAAATAAACTAAGTTTCCTTCGAGAGAACGGTGTTTGTGCTGATTTCATAAAGTAATGCGTCTAAATACGGAGATTTTATGATATACTAGCTTCTGGCTGCGGCTTGACCCGCGTGGGAAGCGCTTTTACAAGCTTTTATTTAACTTTAAATGTATGTATGTTTGGGTCAAATCTTGCAACTGAATCTTAAAGCCACAATCCTCAACCGATTAATATGAAATTTTGCAAAAACGTTTAATTTGGATGAAAATGTATGGTTAGCTAAGTGATGTCATTCTAAATGCAATATAGCGGACGACCCAAGATGGCGGACTAGTTATTTTTGTGCACTGCCATGATATGGGTGTCAAATAAAAAGCTTGTTTTAAAAAACTGGTCAAGTGCTAGTCGGACTCGTGCACGAAGGGTTTCGTACCATTATAGCAAAAAACGGCATAAAAATCACGTTTGTTGTATGTTAGCCCCACTTAAATATTTGTTTTAATTTTTAGTATTTAAAGAAAGAAAGAAAAAGTATTTATTTGTGAACCGCACAGGAGACACGGACATGGCTAAATGAAGTATGGACGATTGCCCTAATAATGTATAACCATTTTAACTAGTAATATGTAATGCTGAACAGCTGAATGTTAGTATTTCGTATGAAAAAAGTTACAAGCACTTTTTATATCGTCACAATCCTGAAAATAAAATCGTAGAAACGCCTACATTAATAGTTATACAAACTTGTAAATAAATAAGATTTTGCTATGATACTTTAGTTAGGCGTTTAGAGGAGCTCGTGACAAAATAATAACAGCCGCATGGGTCGATCTTCAAGGTTAAGCAACGCTTGCCGAGGTCACTCCGTGGATGGGTGACCATCTGTACACAGCGAGTTTCCTTCTTGCCTCGGAAAGCTCGCTAAGCCGTTGATCGTGGCTGTCATTTGAAGATCGTTGACAGTCGTTACCAGAAGCATGAAATCTGAAACCAGCCTTGCCAAGGGATATCATGTTACCCAGTTACTGGGTTGTGGCGGTCAGGTAGGCAGTCGCTCCTTGTGAAACATTGGTACTCAGCTGAATCCAGTTAGACTCGAAGCCGACCCCAACTTAGTTTGGAATAGGCTAGGCATATTGACGTTATTAAGGCGTTTTTTTTTACAAACTTCAACAAATAAATAAAAAAAGATTTTGATAAGATAATCACCCTTCGCATACATACTAAACGCACTGATTAAACAATGGGATATATAATATTGAAATAAAATAACAACAATGGTATTCATTCATTTATTATGTAGGGACATTCATTATTTATTAAGGAGCAAGTGATATTTGCGATTATTCAGTTAATCTCACAAGTAAATTATCCAAAAATGAAGCCGGAGCAGACAACTGGATCTGGTGTCTCGCCCACCCCAAATACCAGATCACTGTCATGACGTGACAGCAGCATCCAACAGTTCTGTTCCCCACAATACAGCTGCAGTAATAGGCAAGTATGTCCTCTAAGGGATTATGTGTAGTTTCACTTTCATATAATATATACACATAATAAACTTTTTGGCCGATATGCCTCGATTTAATTCGGCCTCTTAAGAGTTGAGGTCTCGATCCAGGCCCAGGTGCTGGTACAGGTCTAGGTGCTGGTTCAGGTTCAGGTCTTGGTTCAGGTCCAGGTAGATTTACCCGATTTCGATTTTGTTGGACTGCCGTTGATGTCTCATCCAACAGGGATGACATGCATAGTTCATAACCTAAAAGAAAAAGTCAATGTCACATTTATAGAGTCATCACAGGCCACAAAAATATTATATTATGTGATGAACTTATGTTTGTATTGGTCTGGGTGTTTACAAAAAAATATAATTATTTATACTGTTTCAACCGAATTACGTCCTCTGCTGGACATAGGCCTCGCTCAAGTGTACTGTAAGCGTATAGCTGAATTGAAGATGATGATTATAACTATAGTCTAGTACCATTAATACAAGCTCTGCTTAGTGTGGGACTACATGGTACTGTGTAAAATGCCCCAAAGATTTATTATTAATATATTATGAAGTATACATTGAATCTATATAAGAAAACTTAATAACATATTATTAAGTGTTTTCTTATATTGATTCAATTAGGGACAGGACTGACTATTTGCAGGCTGATGAACTGACTGTCCGAAAAGGAAGACAAATATGAAAGAACATACTGTTTAAACATCATTTTAATTACCTGATAAAAAGCTGGATGTGACCTCGGTAAACTCTGCAACATTAAATTGTTCCTTTCCACTGCATGGTTGTACACTTCTCACAGAACGGCCACAAGTAATGCACACCATTGTATGGCCAAATAACCGTACATCAGCAGCTATTTCCGAACTCAGTAGTTCAAAACATTGATGACAAATGTTAGCATCCATTGGAACCTAGAACAAATTAAATTACATGAGAAGGATATAACAAATACCTACTCACATTTAATCATTTACGAAATCTAAGGCAATAGTTTGTTATTATAACTATTATTACAAGATGACATGAGTCTTTCTGATTCATTGCCATTGAGTTTATATTAGATTTTGAGAACTGGTATCTGCAAATTGCATTTGCACTCAGTTGCTCCTCATATTTATTTTTTGAAGAATGTTTTTAGATAAATGTAGATTACTTACCTCGATTGTTAACCATCGTGCTAAGATAGTAAGTAGAAGACCAGGCAAAGAAGAGGTAAAATGCCTCCGCAGTCTGCGTGGCTACACCACAGTTTATGCATCTCATGATGACACGATACGCAAGGCAAGTCCGTGTAGATTAGCGAAAGGTCAGTAGATAGACGAGCACACACAATAAGTCCGATAAACAAGCGAGAGTCAAAAGTAAATATCCAAAATAATACTGAGAAAACAACAAACGAACGACAGAGCGATCAAACGACGTCTAACCACAGATAATAGTTATGTCTGATCTGACTGACGAGTGACGTTTCTATTTTTTTACAGAGATGCAATTGAACTTGGAATGTAACAGAATCGGTTAGATAATATTGAAAATACATTTATCCTTATAGGATCATTGTTCGGTCAACATTTAATAATGAATACTATTCATTTCGGCTTAAGCAAATATCTTTAAAAGTAGGTTTACTGTTCACATTTTTTCGTAGAACGGAACGTCATAATACTATGGTCCCCTTGTCAAACAAAAACATGAAAGTATCTTTTTATTATTTGATTGATTCACGTAAGTTCCAGAAGAATAATAAAACCGTAATAATTCATTACTGAATATTTGAATGTTACGAGGTAGTAAGTAATTGCCATACATACTTAGGGCAGTTGCTTAGCCATGTCCTTTCAGCTGTCTAGCTATCACGGTTCATGAGATGTTCAGTTTGGTGACAGACGGACAGACAGACAGACAGGCAGACGGATCGTGGAGTCTTAGTAATAGTGTCTCGTTTTTACCCTTTGTGTACGGATCCCTAAAAAAGATCTTTTAATTAATAATTTTAGTAAACCTAAGGGAACATTATATGGGCCTATGTCTGTCTGTGAATGTGTGTAGTCTATCTCTGTGCCAATTTTTATTCAGATCCGATCAGTCAATCTGGCGTGATTGGACAAACATCCATCCGTATAGATCCATCTAAACTTTCGCATTTATAATATTAGTAGCAAGGCTCTACTAAACCGCAAATCAAAGTTATTAGTATTGCTACGTGTAGCGGAGTAATGCCAAAGTTAAAACCTTGTAACTCCTCAGATTGACGGAAACTTGTAACAATAGACATCTCATATTTTTATCTCTTTAATAGTGCCCTATTGGTGGTAATAGGCCTACGCATATTACATGAGACAGAATTAATATAACATATAATATAATATGAGATATAAGAGCAGCGGTGGTCTAAAAACGGTGAAGAAAAACATCGTGAGGAAAGCGGCATGTTCTAGAACCAAAAATTCGAAGACATGTGACAACCACCAATGCACACTGGGCCCTCTTGGGGGATTAACACCAATTCGCTCTCTCACAGAGAGGAGGCCTGTGTTTCAGCAGTGGGACATTAAAACACGCTGATGATGATGATGAATTAATATAACTTGTGAAATATATTAGAACATCTTTGCCTGTCCAATCCTTTGGTGAATACTGGTGCTATGGTATGACGCTATTTCGAATATTCCAACGACGCTTAACGTAAAACATGTCATATTGATTTATAGAACAATCGAAATCCTTTCAAATCTCATAATACACTTAACGTGCCTTTTCACTACACGATGTTCGATTTGAACATAAATCGTTTGACAAACTGCCTGTCTACCAACTGTGAATTTAATGGCAGGATCAAAGCTGTTATTGACATTGCTCAGAGTTCGGCAAAGGGTGGACGTTTGTAAGCACACGGGACGTTGAACTGATTTGTATAATGTTGGTGATATAGACAGTTATTTAGGGAAGGAGGAATTTACCGAAGGAGGGTAATGTGTTTATCAGTATATGTATGTATGTATGTTTTTTTCTATGTGGTGTTCTAGAGATCAAACACGTTGGTCGATTTGATGTTTTTGTCTATTGATTCTCCGGCTACTCTAAAATTTGAAAATAGAAAAATGGCTTTTGGGCGCCATATTGTAAGGGGATTGTTTTTTTTGACAACCCTTCTTCTGCGTTATCAAAATAAAGGGTTTAAAAAGTTGATTTAAAAAAAAAAAAACCTTTCTGCTAACAATTTGCCCTGCCAACTGCCACTTAAGTTTGGCAATTCTTCGGGCTATGTCGGTAACCTTGGTTCTCTTACGGATCTCAACATTTCTGATTCGATCACGCAAGGAAATTCCGAGCATAGACCTCTCCATTGGTTCCGAAGCATAGCCAGAGGATTGGAAACGCCGAGCAAAGCCAGAGGGCTATGCTTGGCGTTTCCATTAAAATCAAAGGGCAATGGAGAGCCATTGCCCTTTAAGTGGTGACTGTAAGCTTTCTGATGAGGCCCATTGTAAGCGACCACGTCACAGAGCCATATGTCATCACTGGCAACACACACTGGTCATAGACTTTTGTCTTGAGACACTGTGGCATAAATATGTTTAAATGTAACTAATTCGAAAAAAAAAGTTGACTGAAAAGTAATAAATAAAAATAGTTAATTCAAAAAATTAAAAAAAACCGACGCGCTTGAGAAGCGAACTAAAAAGACGTAAACAAGAAGAAAATCATGCTGTGCAGTCGGAGGATTTATCTGGTTTTGGTCAGCCAGATCGCGAATATCGAATCAAATCGAATATTATTATATAGCAGTGTACAATTTAAAGAGCATATAACTCACATACATATTTCCCGAAGAATTAGGCAGAGCTGAACCTGTAGTACTTACAACTAACCAATTATTTTTCATTACCATATATAAGTATGCGAGCTATTGCCAGCAATCAAAACCAAAACCTTAAGCTAGAACAGATAACTACACTTATATCTACTCACTACCTATACCTATACTGTGATGCCAATGACCTTATTTTTTTTAATTGTTGCAAGCGCGGAGCATAGTGATGTAGGTAAAACTCAATCATAAGTGATTCATCGAATCGATGTGACATGACTCCTCAATTTACTTTTTAATAATTGGTGTATATGAATATAAAAGTAATATATTTAAATGTAACTGTATTCATACACATAGTACATAAACTTTAATTGTGTTAAATATTAAATCAACAATTAAATCAATGCGATCGATAAAATGAAATATGACTTAAATGAGTAGAAACTAAATAAGGGTCGCTAGTTTTTTAACAAATGTATTTTATTTTGCCGTGAAATTTTCCATTTTCGATCTGCTTCGATTTTCGACCAACTTTCGATGACCCAGGATAGTCAGGTTAGATCACTTTTATATAACGACTAGCTGTCCCACGCGGCTTCGCTCCCATCAACTAGCCAGTTGTAGGTAGGTACGTAGCGTATAGGGTAGGTACGTAGCCACGTACCTACCCTATCCTACCTACCCTACTCTACACCTACCCTACACATACCCTAGACCTACGCTACACCTACGCTACACCTACGCTACACCTACGCTACACCTACGCTACACCTACGCTACACCTAAGCTACACCTACGCTACACCTACGCTACACCTACGCTACACCTACGCTACACCTACGCTACACCTACGCTACACCTACGCTACACCTACGCTACACCTACGCTACACCTACGCTACACCTACGCTACACTTACGCTACACTTACGCTACACCTACGCTACACCTACGCTACACCTACGCTACACCTACCCTACACCTACCCACCCTACATACATGATTGCATAACTGAAACCATTTACGCAGCGAACGCAACGGAAGCCCTCAAAAAGTAATATTCTTTCCCGTTTTTGCAACTTTTTTCATTTATGCTCCGCTCTTATTGGTCGTAGCGTGATGTTATATCAGCCTATAGCACTCAGGAATAATTTAGCTTTCTACCAGTGAAAAAAAATTTTGAATTGGATCATTAGTTCCAGAGATTACCCCCTACATACAAACTTACAAATTTTACCTCTTTATTATATTATAGTATAGAAGTATAGATATAGATAAAGTGACAACCCTCCAAATGTCAGTTTAGTCTACGAAATAAAAAATCAGAGTATAGGGTAGGATTATCCGTTAGGTTGGTCGTGAAGTAGTAGAACATGCTACGCTTGATTTTATCGGCTCTCGAGAAACAGTGTTAACAAATCGAGCTAAGTCTTAAAAATATAAGGATGAAGACAGGCTTCAAACGCGTTTCCAGAACTAAGAATTTAAAGATGAGAATTTTTCCAAGATTAGCCTGAAAAAAAATTGCCGTTAAAGTATGGTTTGACGTTCTCCAACTCCAAATTCTCAATTCAGTACCAGGTTCTATTAAACTTAACCATAGGTTTACTTGTTTTTAGATCAACTTTGAAGAAATAATGCCAGTGCAGTTTTTCACGTCAGTTCCTATCGAACTTAGAGTTCACAATACGAGTTTCCTATTCAACGCATTATAGCAGAATATTTGTGTTGTTTACCTCTGTACGTAAGGTTTAAACTGAGTAGGTAAATAAATAACTACCAAAGGCCAAGACCCTATGCAAATCCTACGACTATAATATTTACTTAGGTGGCATAATGAGTTTTTGGTAAGGGCGCCAACGACATAAACTTTATAGCAAAGATACGTGTTTAACCCTAAAATGATGTCTCGATAATAGTCTGTCATAACTTCGGAGTGTTTCACTTAACCCTTGCGTGAGTAATGGCTCAGATATAAAGCGCTTTTACGGCGATTACTTTAAACTCTATTTGATTTTCTGAGTTTGTCATACGATTTAAGATTAATGATTCTGATTTTTGGCAGATACAGGGTGACTTTGGATGCGTTTGGGGTGAAAGTATTTTTGAAAATGAACCAGTTTAACATTGAAAAAAATTATACTTATCTATACTATTACTATATATTTATATTATATACACCGTGAAATTTAAGTGGTTGTTTTCCCGCGGCAGAACGACTTGCCTTAAGGAGTACTTTCGAAGCATAGAGTTAAAGTAAAAAAATAACGATGTTTTTGTTTTAAAATAATTAAAAAAAAAAACATAAACTCGAAAAAGTGAGTAACAATAGTAACTTGTAGGTACTAGGTACTACGGTGAATAATACGGTGGTGACGCGAGTAGTACCTAGTACATACAAGTTACTATTGTTACTTACTTTTTCGAGTTGATGAATATTTTTTAAATTATTTTAAATAAAATAAAAACATCGTTATTTTTTTACTTTAAGGTTACACTAGTCAAAAATTCTTCCATACAAACGTAGTTTGGGGATTATTCCACTGTTTGACGATGTACATTCAAAAAAATATGTGATATCAATTTGTCTCATCATTATCTAGCCCTGTATGGAAGCAAAAAAGTAAAAATAGAAAATATTTGAAAGTTATGAGCATCGAAAGTTCCACATTTCGACACTAATTTTAACGCATTTTTGGGCGCAAATAAATACCATAAGAAGACGGAAAATTGCAAAACGGCCTCCATACAGGGATAGATTAGTAGTTCAACAATGCAAATAATTTTATTTTGAACATATAGATTTACTAGTTTTTTCATGATATCTAGACAGCCAAAGGTCTGTTTATAAAATTTCGCGCGCCCGATTTCGTCCTAAATCATTATCCATTTCGCTACAAATTTGCAAAAGTGTGTATTCATACGCGAATTAGCTTCCTACTGCTCATCACAGCATCCATATCTTCCACACGTGTTTTCGGTTGATATAAAATGCATTTTGACCCCGCGCACAAAATAGTTCGTGCCGTCGACTAGTGTACCCTTAACTCTATGCTTCGAAAGTACTCCTAAAGGCAAGTCGTTCTGCCGCGGGAAAACAACCACTTAAATTTCACGGTGTATATATAATAATATAATAATAATAATATATAATATTATAAAGCTGAAGAGTTTGTTTGTTTGTTTGAACGCGCTTATCTCAGGAACTACTCAATTCAATTCAATTCAATTTTTATTCATGAACAATTTACATTGTGTTTGAACTCTTAATCTAATAACTAAATAAAATCACATTCATTAAAATTATAAAACTAACACATTCATAATACAAATAATTTTCCTAATATAATTAAAACATTCAATATAGTTAAAAATTCGATAATACTACAAGCTAATACATAATTATTATTACTCAGTCTCACATTAAACAATATGCAATTTAAAACTTGGATATGTCATCGTCTATCGAATACAGACATTTCTCCAATAGGAACGCCTTGAGTGTCGACTTAAATGAGCTCTTGTAAATTATGTTTTTTATGTCCAATGGCAACCTGTTAAAAATCCGAACTGCTTGATAATGAGGACTATGTTGAACAATATTAAGCTGGGGTACTATTTTGTTTTTAAAATCTTTCCTGCGCGTACTTTCCCTCAACTGTCTCTCCTCATCCGTTTCATATGTATGCAGGCATTTCTTAAAATTCACCAAGAGTACCAAAACATAGAGGCTAGGCACAGTAAGAATATTTAAATTTTTAAAGTGTGGCCGACAGCTCTCTATTTGTGATATCCGGACCATGGTTTTTATGGCTCTCTTTTGGAGTACAAAGGCTCTCTGGCAGTTATATTTAAAACTGTTCCCCCAGAACTGAACGCTATATCTCAACCTTGATTCTATTAGAGCATAGTATACCATTTTAAGGTGTTTTATGTCTATTTCATCCCTAAGACTGCGTAAAACTTAACACGCTGAGGAAATATACGAATCAATAGCTTGCAATTCCCTTTTCCAATCTAAATATTTATCAATGAAACTAGAAACTTTACCTCATTAACTATTTCAATTTTAAATGCATTAAGTGCGATCGTCATATTTTCTTTATTACGAGCTGTTGTACTAAATAATATTATTTTGGTTTTATCTGTGTTAATTATGAGTTTGTTACATTCAAACCAAGAATTAAAAACTTTCAACACCGCATTAACCTTAGCGGAAAGCTCCTGTATGTCATTGGCTTCAACTATTGCGTTGGTGTCATCTGCAAAAACTGTCTGTTGTGTGTCGGGAAAAATAGAATTAATGTAATTAATTAAATCATTTGTAAATAATATGAACAAAATAGGCCCCAAAATCGATCCTTGGGGTACGCCCGCTACTATATCCTGCATAGAAGATTTATTGCAATTGCTACTATTTTTTGCTTGCATATTACTAATATCCACATACATTTTCCTGTTCCTTAAATATGATGAGAAAAGTTGTAAAGTTCCGCCTCTCACACCATAATGCTCCAATTTTGCAATGAGTAATTTGTGGTCTATTGTATCAAAGGCTGAGCTCAAATCAAGAAAAATACCAGCTACCCTATTTTTCCTATTCAATTTGCTAGTAATATCTTCCACCAATGTATATATAGCGTCCCCTGTTCCGACATTTTACTGGTATCCAAATTGTCTCAAGAGCAAAACCTTGTTTAAATTTAGATGAACTAAAAGTCTATTCTTAATATTTTTTTCAAAAATTTTGGAAAGAACTGGAAGCAAAGAGATAGGTCTATAGTTTTTTAGATCTTTTTTAGAGCCCTTTTTATGAATTGGGATAATTTTTGCTATTTTTAACTGATCCGGAAAGATACCTTCTGCAATGCATTTATTGTAAAAATCAGTCAAAGGTTCAGCTAATACATTTAAATTTTCTTTAATAACTGCTATTGGAATGTCGTCATAGCCACATGATTTCTTATTCTTCATTTCATTAACCATTTTCACTATCTCGTTTGGAGTAACAGGCGCAATAACTATGTCATTTTGAACTCTTTTAGTGCTTTGTACAAGAAACATATAGGGATCCAGATTCTTAATATTACTCGAAATACATTTAAAGCTAAATTGATTTACTAATACGTTTGCAACATCTAAGGGATTATCTATAATTTTACCGTCCAATTTAAGCAAGAGATTTTCGGAATGCGGTGGTTTTATTTTATTCGTGCTTTTATTTACAACTTTCCAAACCTCTTTACTCAAATTAGAGGAATTGTTAATAGTTTCTGTTATTGATATTTTTTTGGCTTTAGATATTACCCTTCTGTATATTTTTTTTTTTTTTTTTTTTATAATTCTGAACACTGTCTTCCTGCTTATTTATACCACCAGCACACAGCAAACGTTTCATTTGGCTTGATGTTTTAATGCCTTTTGTTATCCACTTTAATTTGAAACCAGTTTTGAGTTTAATTTTTAGTTCTCTCTTTCTGTAACAATTTCTGAAAATTGTAACAAATGTCTTCAAAAACTACTTGTTGGAACTACTGGTTGGAATTGAAAAATATTTTTGTGTTGGATAGTCCATTTATCGAGAAAGGTTATAGGCTATATAAAATCACGCTATGACCAATAGGACCAGAGCATGAATGAAAAATGTAGCAAAAACGGGCAAAATTATTCCTTATTGAGAGCTTCCGTTGCGTGCGCTGCGTAAGCGGTTAAAGTTCCGCAACATTCATGTATGTAGGGTAGTGTAGGTAGGTAGCCAGTTGACGGGAGCGAAGCCACGTGGGACAGCTAGTTGAAAATAAATGTTTTGAAAGTCCTCTATATAAGAGTATCGGTGACAAAAATATCGTGTAGAAACAAAAAAATCCGAAAAAAAAGTCATGGTTTCCAATAATCCACTTGCCAGGCCCATTCTCTCATACAATAGAGAATTCTGTTATGTATGTCTCTGAAGTTTACTTGAACATTATGGATCCATCCCGTATGGTATACTAACAAGATTGATATTAATATCTAATTTAATTTAATGTAAATTATAGTTCCTACTATTAGGTATCACAGGAACTAATTTCCTTTGAGCAATATAAACGCAATTAGTGACTACTGCTTCGATTGCCTACGTTTAATCATATTAGGTATATCATTTAATAATATGAAGTATCTAGAATATCATCCATACCATTGATCCATATTAATATTTTAAATGCAAAAGTAACTGTACATTTTAACGCTTAAGAGGAAACGGGGACAGAGAGCGCCGACTGAATTTCCTTAGTAAAAAGTCATAAATCGAGGTTTGGCTCTCGCCTATTTCCTCCTCCAATATTGGACCAATTTAAAAGATATTCTATAACCTGGTAAAGTAAGATATATACTATGTCCCTTTGTTTTCCTTTTTTCATTTATATTTGTCAAATTTGTACACTAAGCCTCTGTTGACAGCGTAATTTTGTGCATTTTGTGAGGGTTCTAGTGCTTCTAAAGATAATGTAGACTAAGCCTCTGTTGACAGCTGTTGTCGTCCAATATTGGAGGAGGAAATAGGCGAGAGCCAAACCTCGATTTATGACTTTTTACTAAGGAAATTCAGTCGGCGCTCTCTGCCCCCGTTTCCTCTTAAACCGTTGAACCGATTTAGATGCAATTTGGTATTTTGGGTTTTTTTTTGCGGCCTGGTCGTGCCCTAAAAGTCCGCTTGTCATTTAGACTAACCACTCCTTGCCATCTTAGAGAAAAGAGCAGTTAACTGATATTATAGTTATTGTGGCGATGTGAACGAAAGCGCTAGAAAATAAAAAGTTAGTTTGTTATGTTATAAGTTACCATATTTAATATAACTTCACAGGTAGAAGATTATGGGACCCTTTTCAACAACTAAGTCTCAAGGGTTCGTCCTTTTGCTTAACGAACGGATAGGTCAATAGGGCATCTCAATAACCTATATTGAAAGATTGATGTTCGCACTTTGTTGTTTAGTATCAAGTTAGCTCTGCTGGCCGCTTTTATGACTGCTAAGTGGACACTGTGAAGAGCAGTGGTGGTCCAGTGGTATCGGCCGCGACTTACAAGTTTTTGGCTTAGGTTCGAGCCCAGATAGGCACTTTACTTTGAGTAAATTATTTCATCACCACTGCTCTCAAAACGGTGAAGGAAAACATCGTGAGGAAACCGGCATGTCCTAGAAGCAATAATTCGAAGACATGTGACATCCACCAAGCCGCACTGGGCCTGCGTGGTGGATTACGGCCCATTCCCTCTCACAGTGAGGAGGCCTGTGTCCCAGCAATGGGAATATTAATAGGCTGATAATGTGAAGCCGTGTCCAGTTAGCGAAGTGGCTGAGCGATTGGCTCAGATCTCATCAATCTCATTGATTAATGCCTGCACGGAACAAAAACATGTATAGCCTTTAAATAGTTGTTCCGGGTCCGGCTGCTTTGTGTTTGTGAGTTTATATGTTTGTAAACGCTACCACAATACATGAGAAATTCCTAGTGTTGGGCAAAGTGATTTAAAAAACCGGCCAAGTGCGATTCGGACTCGCGCACGAAGGGTTCCGTACCATTATCGCAAAAATCGGCAAAAAAATCACGTTTGTTGTATGGGAGCCCTACTTAAATATTTATTTTATTCTATTTTTAGTATTTGTTGTCATGCGGCAACAGAAATACATCATTTGTGAAAATTTCAACTGTCTAGCTATCAACTGTCGGTTCATGAGATACAGTCTGGTGACAGACGGACAGACAGACAGACAGACAGACAGACGGATCGCGGAGTCTTAGTAATAAGGCCCCGTTTTTACCCTTTGGGTACGGAACCCTAAAAAGAAGTCACTCTATCGCCTTTAACGATCACATTACCATTGGAAATATTAGCTGCTAATTACATTTTACAATTATTCAAATTTTGGCTCAGGAAGTTCATAATATCACTTCTGAATTAAGGAACATTTTTTTCAGAAGTTTGATTGATTTGCAAATTTTATCTCAATGTACAAAATGTTTTTTTGTAATCTCCGAAAGTACTTATACCATTAAAACTCTTTCATTGACAAAAAGATCTATCACTGAGTGCCACTTTTACTATATTCGCATGTTCGATAGATCAGAAGATAAAAGCAGTTATTAATATTAATACAAAACATAATAATTAATTAACTTAGCTTAACTAACACTACACTTACACTAAACACACACACAACGCTTAACTTACCTACTTATTAATTAATTTTCACTAACTATTAAAAATAATCTTTGCATTTTTTTTTTAATAATTCAATCATTTAAAAGATTCTAAAATAAATTATTCATTAGTATTACAGAATCTGTAGTCCAAATCTGAGCTTTGCCGCTCACGGTAAACGTCTCAACGTTTCGTGTGTGGTGACGGATTGCCCGGCACAGGCTTAAAAGCTTATTTGGGAAGCCTACATTTGGATTAAAATCAAACATTATAGACCAATTTTTTATTTTCACGATTACCCTCTATTATATCATAATTGTTTGAACCAATATCTCTCACATTTCATGAATATAATTTCATTTTTTCAGGGTGCACCTCAACTTCTAGTACCGTTTATGGCAGAAGCTGGTCATGTTTGCCCCAAGACCCACAACCCTGCAGATTTCGTGCTGGAGACTCTTGTCACAGACATGGAAGTAGCTGCTCCTCTGTCAGAACTGTGCCAGAATGGTAAACTGTGTCGAAGACTAGACAGAATGATATCCAGAGGTGGACGGTTAGTAGCTATTTCGTAATTAATGTGCAGCTTATAACATGCCATTGATCATTTTCAAGCACATTACCTTCATTATAAGAGAACTATTATTATAATCATTATTTCTATGATGGGCTTAACCAACGTTTCTTATTTGGTGGGTCGCAACAGGTACCGGGCCATCAAAATAAAATACCGGGTCGCAAAATTCACGCCTTATTTTTAAAATAATACCTACTTTTGATCGATACATCTTAAGTTTTCGTTATTTAATAGTTTCAGTGAAATACAAAAAGAGAGACATCGTGACTTAAATTAAAGAATATTTATTAGGACTGCCAAAAACCCCCAATCCAATCGAAACAAAACTACCAACCATAGCGAAAAAGCTTGTACAAGAAACCGATTTACATTCAAGTTAGATTCTGAAACTAATTTACCAGATTCAGATGTCGACTCGTTAATTGAACTGTCAACTGACATAGCACTCAAGCTTATATTCGACACAAGACTACTTATTAAATAGGTCACGAAGGGCCAGAGTGAAAATTACCGGGCCATGGTAGAACAATGTTTGGGAAACACTGGGCTTAACCATTTGCTGTTTCGGTGAAAGAAAAAGATGAATCTATACAGAACCAATAATAGCACCATCTCTTTTTTGCAACCAAATAACCATGGAAAAACACAAAGTCGAACATAGAACCTCCTCCTTTTTATAAAGGAAAGAAAGGAAGGTTAAAATAAGTCATAATGTAGGTATCCTAAATCTATATACCTATAAAAATATACCTATGATTGATGACCTAGAGAAGTAAAGAAAACTGAGAGCGTTTTCATGGATATTCCAAAAACGTATATGCAAAACGTAGATAATTATGAAAAAAAATCTATAGGAAATTGGTGATGAGCTGTCAAACATAACGCTTAAAGTAACTGTCTAAAACCCCTGATTATCAATGTATATTTAATATCGTTACAGAAAACCGGTTCTTCATTCTGACGAGTCTATACAGAGGATATTCACAGAACATGTAAATAAAGACCAGTCATATAAAGTGCAGTTTCCCACAACATTCTGTACTCAATTTCTCATACTGAGCAGCCGAATGTTCTTGCAGAATAGAAGAAATATGGTAAGTTACCACTTAATCCTATATACTCCCCGGTGCTGTCTAAACTCATGTTTTGTATGTTGTTTAGAGAACTGTGAGTTTAGTGAGAGTTTTTACTCATGCTGAATCGCGTTAACGTAATCGTCAATTTGTAATAAACTAGACAAACGCCGTCTGGTGACAGTGAGGAAAAACCTCTTTTTACCCGACTACGGCGAAGTCAAAAGGAAGGGTTATGATTTTAGCAGTCTATGTATGTTTGATCCTCCGTAGTGCCTAAAGTATACAGCCAATTTTGATGAATACGGTATCAATCGATTTATTATTATGATGCAGGTAACAAAAGTTAAAAAAAAACGTGGTCAGGTTACAGTTTTTAATTCAATTTTGTAGGTCTATTGTACTAAATTGGCCTAAGTATATCCGTGTTTTTAAACTATTTGCTTGTTTGTATATAAATTGAATATGAGATCGTTTTAGTTAACTTTAACTCGTGCTCAATCGCGTAAATAAGAATAATATAAAAACTTGGAATAAGACCACTGAAGTCACTCAATTCTTGAATGATGGAAACAAAATTATCTGTGCAATTTACAAAAACCCGAGACCAACCGTAGGGCCGTTGCCATCAGGCACCATTTACGCCGAATCCTCCCCTTTCAATGCAGGAAGAGAAACTTTACATCCCAATTACTTCTTTTTCTTCAGTAAAATATGTCTGAAAGCAATAAAATATATTTTGTTTCTGTTTACCTTCTATTTTATATTTGGTAAGCGTTTTTATTAGGTATTGAATTTTCTTGAAGCACCTACGAGTCTGGATTTTCGACTTTTCGATTCGATCTTCATGCAACTTATTATTTTACTATTATTTTCTATTCCAGACATCTCATTGGATCCAATTGGCCCATCATTTAACCTCTGCCATTCTTCTGGGCAGTATATTCTTCATGGTGGGCAACAATGCTGCTCTTCCTGTGGTCAACTTCAAGTTTTGTTTAAGTTGTCTAGTGTTTTTCATGTACACGTATACCATGATACCTGTTTTAATATGTAAGTATTGTCTTGCCTAGCTATGAGCTTTTCGTGTAACGGTTCCTGAGGTAGCTGCGCGGTGCGAAAGCTCAGTCATTCGCCTTCTGAAGGCCCATACCCCCATACCAAGCTGCTACCTCAGTCATCGTCTCAGTTAAACGATAGTATTCACTCTTGAGTTAATTACCCTAGTTTTAGCTAACACAATGAAAGTATTCCCAAAACGTTTAGTGCGTGTTTTTGGGAGGTCCACCATGTACCGATGGCGCATCAGCGTACGTCTTGTAGTCCGATGATGGAATGGGCTTGGTATTAGATCATGTAATTTCATCGCACTCTCCCCGAAATGTCACCGATAAAAAACCGACAAGCTGACAACTTGGCGTCGATGTTCAAGACCCTGGAGCTTTGACACGAGCAGTGCGTCATTGCTGATGAGCTTCTTGGTCCGTTCTTCGATCGATTCAAGTGCATCAAGCTTGTAATTGGAAGATCCGTCCCAGAGATGAGAACAGTACTCCATACATGATTGAACTTGCGCTTGATACAACTTGAGCAGTTGTTCTGGCGAAAAGTACCGCCTCACCTTTGCAAGGACCTCTATTTTTGGCAGCCAGCTGAGCCTTTGGCTCAAAGTATGGGCCAAAATTGAGGGTCGATGTTAACGTTACGCCAAGATGCTCAATATGGTCCGTTATTGGCACGGTTACACCACGGAAGGAAGGAGCCGGGTGGAATTGGCTATTTTTATCGGCGAAAAGACATGTCTGGGTTTTAGCAGCATTGAACCTGACCAGATTGGCATTGCCCCATTCAAACACTGTCTCCAAGGAAAGTTTCAATCGCTCCACCTTTGCCTCACGGAGAGACCGGATCTGAGGCCTAGTAGCCCGTGCGTTGGATAAGTACCTCTCAGCAACAGTGCTGTCGTCTGCATACCCAAAGGTCAGGTTTTGGCAGATTATTTATGTGCAACAAGAACAATAACACCCAGCCCGACATCAAACCTTAATCCCATTGTGGCACAGTCGCAGCGGCGTTTGAAGTTTTCTGGAACCTTCTTAGATTAGCGTTATGTAATAATAAATTGATGTACAATACTTGTACAGCGAAAATCTTAATAATTGACTGAAAATGGTACCAACACCAATTTTGGCAAATTATGTGAATTAGGATAGACTAATCCAGCGCTCACTTATCCCATCCTTTTAGCTTTGATACTATTTCCTTATTTATAAGGGTTTCTTTGGGTCACTGTCACATGTAATAATTTACTATATTTTTTCTCATTACAGTTCCTTTCCAAGTTCGTTTGCTAAGGCGGGAATATTTCAACCGGTGGTATAGTTTGAAAGCTTACTATGCTGCCCTAACACTCTCGAGTTTTCCTGGCATGGTAAGTAATTAAACACCATTGTAATAATGCCCAATTTCCACTGTGAAAACAAAGCTCACACGTCACCGTCAAAACGTGAAAAGTCAAAATTAATCTGCCTAGCCTTTGCCTTTTTGTATTATAGTCGTGACAATCTAAGAAGTCGGCTTTGACAACTATAATAAAAGTTTATGCAATGGTCATATAATAGGGGTTATTAAAACAAGAGCGTGTGTTTTAATACCTAATTATATGCCGTTGCATACACTATTTTATCTTCACTCATACAGTTGAAATAAAACAAAAGTGGAAACAGAAAAAATATGTGGTATGGCGGCAGATTCTCATTGCGCATGACAGCGCAGCAAGCAAAAAATATTGAATAAACATGTACTTTATATTCGTGGATAGGTAAAATTAAAAAAAACCCATTACAGTGCAACATTTTCCTTCGATTTTCAAACAACTGCATCATAAAAGAACTTTTTTAATTTTTATAGCAAACTTTTACTTTTCAATTTATTGGCGTCCTTGACTTACTGTCGAAAAGTAGTGTCATGTCTATGGAGGTGCGCGGCGCGCTGTCATGCGCAATGAGAATCTAAATTGCCCGACATACCACATATTTTTCCGTTACCACTTTTGATTTTATTTCAATTTTAAGAGTGAAGATAAAGTAGTGTATGCAACGGCATATAATTAGGTATTATATAACCATTGCATAAACTACTATTTTTTAATGTTTACCTATCCACGAATATAAAGGACGTGTTAATACAATATTTTTTGAATTCATATTTGGAACATTACGTTGTGAGTGTAGATAAAAATACTTTAAAATAATTAAACTTGATGCTAACGAATGATACTCGTTGTTATAGTATATGGGTAACATAGTAATTAATTAGGAATCAAATTAATAAATTTGATTTTCAATTTCTTACGTACAAAGTTATCGCGGCATGTATAATGAGAAACGTCATCAGACTTGTCACGATTATAGTTACTGGTAATTATTGAAATATCTCTGGTATACAAATAACACTAAGAGATAAAATCTAATCGGGACGATGTCCATTTCGCCACATCTGTTTTAAAGTTTGTCTTCGGCAACTTATGGACATTTGGACACTAAAGGGACTGAACTTGTTCAATTACGCAGTTAAGAGGAAATATGGGCAGAGAGCGCCGACTGAATTTCCGTAGTAAAAAGTCATAGAGACGAGAGCCAAACCTCGAAGGTTTGGCTCTCGTCTCTTTCCTCCTCCAATATTGGACCAATTTTATAGATATTCCATAAACTGGTAAAATAAGATATATACTATGTCCCTATGTTTTCCTTTTTTCATTTATATTTGTCAAATTTGTACACTAAGCCGCTATTGACAACGCAATTTTGAGCATTTTTTGAGGGCTCTAGTGCTTCTAAAGATAATGTATAAACAAAAAGGAAAAGATAGGATCATAGTATATATCTTTAATTTTCAGTTTACGGAATACATTTTAAATTGGTCCAATATTGGAGGAGGAAAGAGACGAGAGCCAAACCGCGCTCTGCCCCCGTTTCCTCTTAACATACAGACAATAAGGTTCAGATTTAAATCATAGATATTGATAATTGCACGTGACTATACAATAACCGTTGTAAAAATGTCAGATCGTTTTACCTAAATTATATTGTTTTATTGCAGTTCATACTTGGAACCATATTCATGGTAATTGCATATTGTATGTCAGGACAAATGTTGGAATGGAAGCGATTCATATTGTTTGCGGTCAGCGGATTTTTAACAGCGTTGTGTTCTGAAGGACTTGGCTTAGCTGTTGGATCTGCGTTTAGTGTTACCGTAAGTATTTCTTTTATTATTTCTTACTAATGACCTTTTATTAACACTGGTATTTAAAAAAAAACATCATTTATCATCCTGTCGTGGTGGTCCAGTGGCTAAGAACGTACCTCTTGTACCAACGAGGTTCAAATACGTGGAAGTACCAATGTGACTTTTTCAAATTCATAATTATATACTTTCTAAGTTTGTCTTGGACATCACAGACAACGATGAAGGATAAAACATCGTGAGGTACTTCCACGTATTTGAACCTCGTTGTTTATAATTAATGTAAGTCTGAAATCGCCAACCCGCATTGTGCAAGCGTGGTGATGTTTGCTCGTGCCTTCTCTGTATGAGAAGAAGCCTTTGACTTGTAGTGAGATACTAACTTAACTTAACTTAACTTGTGAAAAGTTCGTATTATTATTATTTCCCGTATTCAACTTGATTCTTATTAATTACATTTCTTAAATATTTCAAAAAATTATATTTTGAAAAAATACATTAATAATCATTTAAAAATATAAAAAATCAGGCCCACCGGTATCGGTTTCAAGGTTCAAGCTACAGTCAGGGCGCCGGATATAGGAACCTCCTAACAATACGAACCTTGTTCAGAAGTACAGCTTTCTGAATCAAAACCTTGACCCAATCGCCCAACGAAAGCCTCCCAAGGTGTTGGCTGAGGCTCGTGGCTATTAAACCATTGGCTGACACGACTATCGGTACAAAAATCGCTGAGTCTACATCCTACATGTCGACAACCCCGCTAGCCAACTCAATGTACTTTATTTGTTTATCTTTCTCGGCTTTCGCGAGGCCCCCATCATATGGGACGATAATGTCAACAATAATTGTAGGCCTCTCGATTTGTTCCACTACCACAATATCAGGCTTATTGGCGTTCTTGAATACTGGGTCGGGCACATACCTGTAGTTCGGCACCTCCGATGCCACCAGAGCGTACATCAGAGCAAGTTACTGATGGATAACCTGGCTACAAAGTTGTGCCTACGCAAGTACTCTTCGTTAGCTAGACGAGAACAACCAGAGATAAGATGGTGGATTGATTCATCCGGACGAAGACATGCCCGACAAATGTCAACCGTGCCTTCACAATAAATTCGTCCATAATTGCATAGACAAAACCTTCGGTTTCCCCAAATATGTCACCAAAACACAGCCAGGGTACGCTGATTGGGCTACATCGGACCCGTGTAGGGCCTCAAAGAAGCGTCCGTGAAGTTCGATAATCTGCCCTATCTGCCTGCGATCGGTTAGTGTCAAGCACTGCAAATTTGCGCCAGTTCTCATTCCCCAAGGAGAGCGGGCGGGAGAGCGAGTCCCTTGTCCACTGCTGCTACAGCACGATGCGTACCCAAGTTGTCGTATAGAAAATATACCCAGAGATTGCATAACTTGCGGTTGTGGAAGTTCTTAGCATTTAAAAAGCCTTGGCGTCCACACTTCCGCGGGATCGTTGGTGATTCATTCGATATGCTGTCAGCAGTGTACGCACCAATCCAGGGCGTCAATTTCCGTTTCATTATTATTATTATTCATCATCCTCTTGCCCGTATCACAATTTATTTGGGCTTCTCTAGTATTCACCACTTCGTCATTTCAGCCAGTCACTCTTTTCTTAGCTTTGTTAAAAACAATCTATCTGTGCCGTAAAAGCCGTGTAACCACTTAAACTTTCTGGTCTTCTTTTCAGAACGGTTCCATAGTAGCTCCAGCAGCTGCTGCACCTCTTCTTGCCTTGGCCTGCTACGGTATGGGTTTTGGACCGTACATCGAAGGATTCATGCGGGCCCTCATGTCAGCCTCATTTCTCCGCTACGGAGTCACAGGATTCTCAATAGCTCTCTACGAAAACCGAAACTTAATGGAGTGCAAACAAGACTTCTGTCTTTACTCAGATCCGAAGTTAATATTAAGAGATTTAGGAATGGAAGGCCAGAGTTATATTATTCAAATAGTCGGTCTTTTAGCCTTTACGTTTATTTACAGATTTTTGGCATACCTAGCGTTAAGATATCGCCTGACTGCCGAATTTTCGAATAAGTTCATGTGTTATGTGAGTAAATTTTTGAAACACAGATAAGGAATCTATAATTTAGGTCTTTAATCGTTTTTAGTTGATATTGTGTATCGCAACATTGATATTACTTATGTTATAATCCCTTTAGATGATCTTGAAAAGCGACTATATCTTGCCACAATATTCTTTAGAAATCCTAAGATGCATGGAAATATAAAATGCGGGGCATATTATATAGTTGTAAGATTGCACATTTTGAGACATTATTGCAGGTAGCAAGAATAAGAGGTGATACTTCATAAGCTAGTTTAGTTTCTTTATAATAAATAAGTAATAGTTGTAATCTACAAAGTGTAGGTAAGACACATGACTGAGGTACCACAATATCATATACATTTTCTAAATAAAGCATCACAAATAAATTAACTAGGAGAGATTATATGAAAGCAGCAAGATTCTCAATATCTTGTTTGTATTGCTACTATTCAACATTGCACACCTCTACAGGGCTTTTAATATATTTGAAATCTTTCATGGGGTGAAAGCGTTCTGGAATAAGAACTTTTTTTTTATCTTTTTTTATTTCGATTATTACACTATTCGCATGATTATACTAAATATTTGGTTTCGACAGATTTTTACCCCATGTAATATTGCTAATGAATTAAAAGACACCTTGTATACAGCAAGCAGTCTCGCCCTGCATCACTTAGAAATAGTCTTATCTAGGACCAAACATATTCTACAACAATATACGTAATGATGACGTATTAAGTTATCTGTGATAGTTAAAATAATCCTAATGTTTTAGTTTTTTATCAGTATATTTTTTCCAATTAAGAAACAACTTTTTTCAAATCAAGCTTTTTAGCTCACCGTGCATTGTCATCCAAACCAAACGTGCTTGCAAAATTTCATCTTAATCGGTTGAGGATAACTGCATTATATTTCAGTTGCAAGATTAAGTTAAGATTAATAAAAAACTTGTAACAAACAACTTCCTTCAGGCTCCTTGAATCTAAACTGCTTTAGTGGAACATCGACTAAACATATTGGGAATGCTAAACCCTCTTTACTTACTTCAGATTTTACTGGTCAATTTTGTATTTATGTCAAACATCCTTATTCATAAAAATCTCGCAACATTTATATAGTAAATTTGAATAAAGAATCTGCTAATCGGTTGCTAAACATCTCAGAGATTTTTTTTAGTAAGACCTACTGTTTTTACTTTTTAAGGTTCCGTACCTGAAGGTTCCAAACAGAGTCCTATAGCTGCTCACGTGTCCGTCTGTCTGTCCGTCTGTCCGTCGTCTGTCACACGGGTTTTACAGCCAAACGGTTAGAGCAAATTTTCACAGCATAAGCATCTTGTTGACCCAAAGCCATACAAATTGTCAAAAAATATTTGTAAATGTTTTTAATGGCTTCCATACAGCTAAAAGGGAGAGTGAAAAATTTACTACCCCATTGAGTGGGGTATTGTTGTTTAGAGTATATACGTACTGTATTTTTTGGGCGCACGGTTGGCGCAGTGGTTGAGCGATTGACTGCAGCGCTGCGTGTCGAGGGTTCGATTCCCGCACGGAACACATATTTGTATGACCTACAGATATTTGTTCCGGCTCTGGGCGTTGTGTATGTGACTTTATATGTTTGTAAACGCACCCACGATACAGGAAGAAATTCCTAGAGTGGGGCAACGTTTTTAAAAAAAAAATAAAAAAAATAATTTGGTTTTAAATAATATTGGAAAACAACGGAATGAGAAGCCACCAAAGTCTGTTTTTTTACAATATATTTTTCCGAAGAATTTTTTAACTTCCCATTGACCTATGAACTTGACAAAAATTTTGTAATAATGTGTTTTATTACGTCCCTATATTTTACTAAGAAAACCAATATATTGAGAAACCCGACTTTTACTTTGAAATTTCTTCATTTTTCCTTTTACAACCTACTTAATTTTGCGGTTTGGTACTGAGCCCTAAATTTGCGAAGGCCGACACGAACTTGGCCGGTTATTTTTTAATTTCTGGTAATTTACACTGCTCAAATAGATTTAATAACTCAGAGTAATATTGTTAAATGTGTGTATGAAAACGTGCGACAAAACTATTTTGTCAAAATTATTTTGCTCTGGATCGTAAGAAATGAACTGTAAATTAAAACGAAAATAAAAATCATAAGTATGATATGAAACTTTATGAATAAGATAAAAATATATCTAGAGAAGAGAAGAATTTACTATGTGTTGGCTGGGGTAAGAATAATAAAGATTTTTAAACGAAGCGTTGATTTTATTTTAATTTATTTACACGTACCATAACATAATACCACACCTGTGTATCAGGAAGGGTAAGGCAGAGATGATGTTCATAGTACACTTACATTTAGACAGTTAAGAGCGGACTCTAGTCAACAAGAATTTGATAAATAGGTATTTGAAGAAACTATTGCCGTCGCGCTGCGCCCGACCAAGCGAGCTATCAATGTGTGAACGAGTAGTGTATTTGTGTGCGTAAGAGCGTGCCGCGCCGCCCGATGCCCGCGCGCGCACCCAGGCCTCTCGCACGCTCGTACCATTCATAAATTTCATACTACCGTCGCTGACTCGCTTTGCATTGATTGAAGAATGTGCAATAGAGGAGATGATCGCAGCAGGTGAAGAAGAAAAAGGGCTGGCCATTTTAAATGGTGAGATAGATAAAGAAGGCTGTTGCAGATGGCTCATGGGCAAAACACTCATATAAAAGTGGTTTTAGCTCTGCCTCTGGTGCTGGTTGCATAGTTGGAATGAGAACTAAAAAAGTATTGTTTCTTGGTGTTAGAAATTCATATTGCTGTATATGTTCAAGAAGTTCAAAGCTTAATGTAGATGTAACTGAACATAGATGTTTTAAAAACTGGTCTGATAGTGCAAATGCTATGGAAGCAGACATAATTGCAGAAGGTTTTGCTAAAAGTGTAGAAATGCATGGAATAAAATATAAAAAACTTGTTGGCGATGGTGATTCGAGCATAATGAAAAAGTTGTTACTGAACAAGCCGTATGGCTGCAAGTCCAGATGGACTTATAAATGAGGATTCAATTATAGAGATAAAATGCCCATATAAGATCGCGGAGATGACTCCACAAGAAGGAGTAGAAAATAAAAAAATTGACAGCTGTATACTTCAGAATAACGGCTTAAAATTAAAAAGAAACCACAACTATTATTATCAAGTACAAGGCCAATTACATGTAACACGTCGAAAATTTTGTTATTTTATTTTGTGGATCCCTAAGGGATTAGGTACTTTACGAAAAAATTGAAAGAGACGATGAATTTTGGAGAAATATCGAACCAACATTAGAATCCTTTTACTTTGAATGCCTTCTGCCAGAAATAATTAATGGTCGCATACCACTAAATTTACCTGTAAGGGAAAGGACTGAAATTACGACAGAATAAATAATCATTTTTGCTGTTATAAATTCTATGTTTTAATTTAAATACCTACAAAGCCCACATCTCCAAAAAACAAACATTTTTAAAAGTACCTTCTTTATAAGATGTTAAAATTGAGTTCGCATGATACTGGCTATAGACCAACCGAAAGAACGCAAATCAGCAGGCAGGACGTAAGGTAAACAAACGATTCACTACATCAGAGCCATCGTCATCATCAAGGAATCGCTCCTTTTCACCAATATTTGTGTTTTCCTTCGGTTGGTTTGTTTTTTCTCATCTCTGGGACGGATTTGCCAAATACCAGCTTTATGCACTAGATTTGATCGATAAACGGGCAAAAAGGCTCATCGGAAATGAAGCACTGGTCGAGTCAAAGCTCCAGAGCCTTGAACATCGTCATAGAGTTGCCAGCTTGTCGGTTTTTTATCGGTTCCATTTCAGGGAGTTTGCGATGGAATTGCATGATCTAATTCTGTCTAGCCCTTCCTTAATCGGACTACAAGACGTACGGCGATGCGCCATCGGTACAAGGTGGATATCCCGTCAATACTTACTCGTACTTTCATTATGCGTACAGCTAAGGAGTGGAATTCCCTGCCGGATTCTGTGTTTCCCGATAGCTACAACCTCGGTAAGTCAAGAGTGAAGTTACTACTAGGCAAGTGTGCTTCACCGTCGACCACATCATCGCTTACCATCAGGTGAGATAGTGTTCAAGCGCGAACCTATCTATAATAACAAAAATCAGCGATTTTATTTCAACAACATTTGTTAGTTCGTTCGATTGGTCTGTACCTAGCATTATTCTGGACCCTGGCTTAATTTTCCTAACAACCTGTGATAGTGCAATCGCAACTCCACTTTCCAGTTCTCATGCATGCTTAGGATAATCATTCGACAAGTGCCTTCAACAATAAAAAGTAAAACTTACAATCACACGATTTAATAAATGCAATCATTGTATAGTGTAAATATCGACATCGGTGTATATCACTAGAGTATCGATAAAAATATCGATAATTGCCACTTCCCTATTAGTGTACGTGTAAGCCTTACCCTCCCTCACCGCCAACCTGCCCCCGTAAAGTGCGAAAGGGACAACTGCAGCTCAGGCTGATTTTACATCCAAAAATCTTGACCAAAAGACGTTTCGTATTCCGCTGTTTTCTTCTTCAAAATTCGACTGATCTAAAAAAATCTTATATCAAAATTTAGAGGCAAAGTATATCTATGCTTCTATAGTTTTTTTTTTTGTTAGAACCTTATCAATTTTGTCTGAAAGTCGTCTGAACATGGCGGTAAAAACGGGCATTTGTTTTGGGTTTTTGGATGGTCATATTTCTTTTAGTGAGTATGTTTTGGAAAAAAGGAAATGATAGGGGCACGTACTAATTAGACCTTGATTTTATGGAAAAAAATCATTGTCCTACAGGCATTATCCACGAAGAAAACAGCGGAATGTTTTTGTATGGGGAAAAGCCCAATAGAGACCCCTCTTAAAGTTCCATGTAATATATAGGGAGCGAGCTTATTGCCATTAACCTGGCACTAATCCTGACTACGGTATGTTATAGAGAAACTAGACAGGGAAAACTCTATTAAGAAAGAAAGAAAGGAAAAAAGAAAGAAAGATATAAAGAATGAAAGAAAGGAAAACGGAAAGACAAAATAACACGATATTCAATCCGGGCATTGAACACAGGGCTTTATTAGCATAAAATGTACTGTACAACAATATTAACTATGTACTTAAATTTATCAATATAACTAATGTAACTTATTTCGGGCATCCCGCAAGTGACAAATTATATACAAACTATTCCCGCTTGAGTGGTTTAGAATAAGTAAACGGAGAAACACACAGAAGCAGACAACTTTGTTTTATACTATTACAAGATTCCTATAAGTTTTTATAGGAAAATAATAATTATTGCTTCAAATTTAGTGAGAATAGCAGATGCATGAAATAAAGTTATTATGACGAGAATAGTACCTTCTTATTTATACTAGGAAAACCTTAAAGCGGTCCCATCAGACTTTAAACCAAATAACCTATAACTTAATAAATATTTATAATTGCGTCTTCTTCTCTTCCAAGAATTCCGGTTCCACTATTTTTGGAGGAGGTCTTTTTGGTCCTGAAATAATAAAAGTTTGATTTAGAAACTGTGATCAATATTTACGCTATCCAGATTTTGCGGCAACAACTTTATAGTATTAAATTTAGAATCCTAGTTTATGGTGACCGACTCACTTCGTAAGGCAATATTCAAAAGACCCTGTATCACGAAGAAACACATAATTATGATAGTGTTCGTAAGATTGTTTCCAGAAGCGGCACGGCACCTCAAACCATCTTACTGCAAACGAGTACGTTTTAACTTTACGAGTCGAAATCTCGAGCCTTTTATACTATTTCGAACGTTATTCTGAGCTCGGTAAAGTTCTTAACACAAATTTGTCACTTTCAAAATGATAGAATAGAGTTCGAAATTTAAAAATGGTTTAATTGTTGAAACCTCGGTCGCACAATAAACCAGGATTTGTAGTATTCTAAAGTTATAACTCACCTCCACCCATAAAGTGTTTGATTAGAACAGAACACGGTGCATCAATTATAATAGTTACTATGAACGCAACTATTACTGCCAGTGAGAAGTCAGCCAAGAACTTGAACAACTGAAAAATAAAAAAAAACATAATTATTTGAAAAAAGAATTTCACTACAGCGACATCTACATTGTAGTCACAGAACTTAAACATGGTTGATTAATTTTGAACATAAAGTGAAAGTGAATCTCAGTAACGCCTGAACTGGAGACTTTGTGTTTCATAAAGATCTGGTAGAGGGAGCTTAATAATGCAAATAAAAAATCATCTAAAAATTCCATATCTACTGATCTTATTATAACCCAATGGTCAAAAGCGATACTCGAAGTTGATATACTGTAAAAAAATATTACAAAACTTTTTTACAAAATAATACAACCGACTTCCAAATAAAAACACTAGAAAATAAAATATAACTTCAATTTCGGAAGTCAGTTTTCCTGTTTTCGTTTCTTCGTTTTTGACACTGACTTCCGAAATTGAAGTCATTTTTCAATTTCACTCGTTTTTATTTGGAAGTCAGTTGTATTTTTTTGTAAAAACGGTTTTATATTTTTCACTTTTTCGTTAAGGTACATAATGGACCAGTTCTATGGGTATCTATAATGCCCAAAGTGATGCCAGAATTGTTTAACCCAATAACATGAATCTTAAACAAAACCGGTGGAATGAGAGTATACTAGGGTGAACTGTTCACACCCGCGTACCCCTTTAGAGCGTACTTGTGTGATGTTATGTTTAGAAATGGTGTAAACAATAAACAGACATGAGATTGCAGCTATCTCGATTAATTTGCCGTCATATATTGAAGAGTTCTGATGTATATCTTCGAAGTTATTCATCAGATCTCGATGAAATTACATAGATGGGACGGTATGACAAGCACCAGCTTTAAAATAAAAAAAATAATCATCAAAATCGGTTCACCTAGTAAAAAGTTCTGAGGTAACACATAAAAAAAAATATACTGTCGAATTGATAACCTATTTTAACCGACTTCTAAAAGGAGAACCTTTTAGACATTGGTTAAAAATGAGCAATACCTGATTATTGTGTATTGACAAAATATCAGTATATTCGCTAGATATGAGTAGCAAGTATTGCAACGCGATGCACAAAAGAACCTAAACACAAATTACATCTTATGGTGAAGAGAAGCCACTCATTGCTATAAGATGATCACTGAAATCCATCAATGGTTGGCGCTGTAATGAGCAAAATACAGTAACTTACCGAGAATCGGACATCGAAGTAGATAGGTACAATCGGCATAGCGTTGACGACAAACATCATAGGGTAGTGAACTATGTACATAGCGTACGACAGACGACCTAGAACCTTCCATGCGCGAAGAGATAGTAGCCAGTTGACTGGGCCTGAAAGAAAACATAATCACTTCAATGTGGGTATTTTATCTAGTCGTTTGGCTTTAAAACTTCACCTATTAGGAAATCTTGCTGACAAGGCTATTATTGAATATCGTTAAAGTGTCTAAATGGTTTAAATTTGTCATAAAAATAATGACTGGATTGAGAATTGAAGTGAAGAACGTGCAAACACTGCTTCAATGCCAACTTTTTCCAGATTTTCGGGCTAAAGTCAATGTCCTAATTCAGACATCGAAATTTATTTGGGCATACTTTTACTATGCGTACAGCTAAGGAGTAGTATTCTCTGCCGGAGTCTGTGTTCCCCGATAGCTACAATCTGGGGGTATTTTATGTCTAGAGTGAATAGGTTAGGTAATTCTAGGCAAGCGTGCTTCACCGTCGACCACATCATCGCTTACCATCAGGTGAGAGTCAAGAGCGCGAAATAAAAAAAAAGGAAGAAAGCTAAGGTGGTGATTTGAGTGTTGAAATTGCTGTATCTTGTACCTGGTTGCTAAAATCCAATAACTCTTTGTATAAAACAGCCCTTATAACTGAACTAGCTTCTGAATGTCGAAAATTATCCTAAGGGAACCTATTCCCGGGATGAAAACCATCATATGTGTTATTTCAGACTATAATCTATCTCTTTGCCAAATTTCATCCAGATCCATCCAGCCGTTTGAGCGTGAAGAAGTAACAAACATACAAATACACACACAACTTTCGCCTTTATAATATTAGTCTGAAGTGTGATACCTAAGTAGATTCGATATACTGAACTTAGTTTAATTTAACTACTATTCAAAATAATACATACCACCATATCCATGAACGCAAGCAAATATAAGCCATCCGACAAACATGGCCCAAGCTGGTCTCATGAAGGAATTGATCATACTGTCAGCGAATTGGTTATCCCAGTCCAATTGCATGATTGGGTAGGACGAGTACATGACAAGGAGAGCAATTACTGTCGAGCAGATCCAAAGGAGTGAAGAAGAGATCTGGAAATGATAAAAAGAATCAGCATTTTATTCAAAAACGTTAATTCTTTTATTTGTACGGCAAACTCTTCATCACGCCGACAGAGGGCGCTTGCCGGTTTTACCATACAATACAATTGAACGCGATGATCACATATTCGCGCGATTATAGCTTCTTTTTTGGTGAACGTGCACCTAGACCCCGTGTTCCCCCCCGGTGGGTTCCCGCTTTGTCGAGGCGGGGGGGCTCAGTAACCGTGGCTTGGTGGTCACCCACGGTGAAGCGAAGAGGAACCCGAGGAGGGGCCGCTCGTCAGGGCTTTTGCCGATTAAGCCGACGACGTAACGGCCAACTAGTAGGTTGCGGTGCCGCTTGGTAACAGGCGACATCGCAACTGAGGCGGGCCGCGATGTCTTATGGAGATTCCTAGGTCCCATACGATATCGCGGCTGAGGGTTGGAGGCCGCGGCGGGAGAGGAGTGCCGGTATTGCGGTGCGCCGCTCTCCCTACCTTCCGCGGCCTAGACGGGGTCGCCACCATCTGATGGCGGACACGGTGGGGCCGCAGGGGAAGAGGAGTGTCGGTATTGCATTAGCCGCTCTCCCTATCCCCTGCGGCCGCAAAATGGTAGGTGGCGGGGCCATTGACCTCGACCCGTCACAGTGGGACCAAGGGTGCCATACACGGGGTCGTCTGGCACCCATGTGCTGAATTAGTAGTGCGCCGGTGATGGGGGTACCCCCCCGAGGAGGGTCCGGTGACGGACAGCCGCGGCGGGTTCGCGGTGAGTGCTAACGCGTGCCCGTGTTCCCGCCATAAGCGGCACTGGAGGTCACTGTGGAGTTTTAGTGGGTTAGAGTCCCACATAACTGCACTATCTCCCCGTGGTAGTGCAGTATGCATGAGCATTTCTCCACGCAAAAAAAAAAAAAAAAAAAGGCACGTTTCAGGAGCCGCACGCACAGCAGTCATCGCATTTTATATATCTTTATCTACACTCACAACGTAATGTTCCAAATATGAATTCAAAAAATATTGTATAAACATGTATACTTTATATTCGTGGATAGGTAAAATTAAAAAAAAAAACCCATTACAGGGCAACATTTTCCTTCGATTTTCAAACAACTGTATCTATATATTTTTTTAATTTTTATAGCACACTTTTATTTTTTAATTTATTGGCGTTTATGGGCTCCTTGATAATTGTCGAAAAGTAGTGTCATATCTATGGAGACGCGCAGTGAGCTGTCATGCGCAATGGGAATCTAAATTGCCCGCCTTACCACATATTTTTCCGTTTCAACTTTTGTTTTATTTCAAATTTAAAAATTTAAGTGAAATTTAAGTGTATGCAACGGCATATAATTAGGTATTAAAACACTCGCGTGTTAATATTATCACATTCAGCTTCGCCTCATGTGATAAACCCACGCTCGTGTTTTAATAACCCCTATTATATGACCATTGCTTAAAGTACTATTATATGAAATCGTATGCAACTTCGCCGACATATCCGCTCCGCAAGACCTGTATTTCAGTAAAATTTTGTAGGTATACGGATTCCATCAGCGCGTGCGGATAACGGCAACAAATTCGGCGCGTTCGATGTTTGCGTCACGATGCGGATTGCGCGAGGCCATGAAAAAATGTGATGAATGCGGCGCGGCGCGTGCGGCGCCTGCGGTGCGTCTAGGTGCGCGTTCACCTTTAGGACGACGCCAGAGGGGTATGTGTATAGGTATACTTTTATTTATTCGTAAGTTCTACTATCCAAGTGCACTAAAACACTGCATTTTTAAGGTCTATCCACACATATCAGGGCCGTGCCCGGGACGTGACAGGGCCGGGCCCAATCATTGAAGCTCTGTCACTGGCCCGTGTCACGGACGTGTGTAAATGAGTTCATATAAAATGTACATTTAGTTTTGATATTAGAACCTACGTTAGTTTGGCCTTATATCAGACACAATACGCATTGCGTCCAAATTAACACAACACCGCAGATTGTTTAACAAATTAAGTGGTAGACATAGATTTGTTACTTACAAGATTAATAGTAACTTTCTTCCCTCGGTTGAGATGTAACATGTATCCAAATATTAATCCAACGAAGAAAGGCGAAGCTCTGGTTAGCGTGTTTACATAGTAATTAAGTAAGTAGTCCGCTGAATCTTGAGGACGTCTGAAAAAAATAATATAATAAGGAAAAAAATAACATTCACTTGTTTCTTGGTTTATTAAAGCCTCGTATTCACTAGGCAACATGTGACGCGCAACGGTGCAACACGTGACGTGTTCGGCAACGTTGCAAAACAACGCGCGGCGTTGCTCGTCTGGTCGACTGGTCACGTTGTCTCGTCGCGTAAAGATGCGCCCCAGCTGGCAACGTCGCCGATCATTTTGATCATTACGTTTTGCACGTCAAATGCTGCCTAGAGGATAAAGATTTCATTTTTGCACATAAAAGTTCAAACAGTAAAATGTTGGAGATTGATCCCACATTTTACATATTTTGACAATCATTTTCTTTCAAGTTTGAATACTCACGAAGGTATAATGGGACCTGACGGGAACTCCTTGATGAAGTTGTAAGTAGTTGCAGCTGCCAGTGAAGCTATCAAACCACCAACGAGCGCCGACCAGGCTAGCCGTCGTTTGCCAGTCAGCACCCACACTAGTACCAGGGGTGATAGGATGTGTAGCTGAACGTCTATAGCGAGGTACCAGGAGTGAGGGAGACACTGTAAGGAAATAAGATTATTAGCTACTAGCAGCCACCTGCAGCTCTGCCCACGTTGTATTAGTACTTCGCCACATATCTTTATAAATTATAGCTTATTAAGCTATATTTCTGTAAAGTGTCATCAAACTCCATTCAGTAGGTTTTGCGTGAAAGATTAACAAACATCCATCCATCCTCAGAATCTGTCACGTTTATAATACTGTGGCCCCTGTGAAAATGGATGTCCTGTCCAAAAATACAACTTTACGGGCGACGCAAAAAAACCTTCGCGTGCTTCAAATTGTGTGTTGATCTCGTGTGAAATTTTAACCGCTACCAAATGAAATACATGGGATATTTTTATAGGTAAAGGATTTATGCTCTTTATTACGAGTATATTTGAGCTATTTTTTATTTCAAGTTAATAGTATTTAAGATAGTGACTTGGACTAACCACAAAATGGATTCCATGAGGATATAATATAAAATAAAATATCGTGTGTTACTAACATAGTTTTAAAGTACTTTGTAATACTAACAAAACTGCGTTTGCGATAAAATATTTTTATTTTATTTAATTTTTCATAAAATAATTTTTACCCCTACTCACATAAGTTAATTGTTCATTCACAAAAAAGAAAAGGGATGCGCATTAGGAATGTTTTTTGTTATAACCAAGTAATGCAAAGAAGTTTTGGTATTTTCCCTATATTTTGGTGAAAAAGATTTATGTTTAGTAATATCACACATTATCATACTCATATCATTACTCACTAAACCATTTTTTAGGGCTTGGTGTTGTTGTATTGATAAACGCCAACCAAATAAAATTAATTAAAGTTTAAAAAAATGTTAAAAAAATATGTTAACGTTTAAAAGAATACATTACAACATTTACAACACACCAACAAAGTACTCGAAACCGACCTTTACAGTTTTTTTTGGTGTCAGTTGTGTGTCTAAAAATAAAGAAGTTACTTTGTGTGTTTACACAAAGTAACTTCTTTATTTTTAGGGATAGCTTAGATACATTTAAACCAAACGATAGCGCATTTTTCTGATCACTTTGGTATACTTAACTCATTTCCAACAAAATCAAACTAATCCCCTTTCACTAGGGCCACTTTATAGCAGTAGGATAGCAAATTTTACAACAAATGATTTATAATGAAGCTCCAGCGCAATCAGCTGACAGCAGGGATGACAAACATTTTTATTTTAAGTTTGCCATAATCTTATCTTATAATAATATGGCCTGGGATATTTTATGTTCTCAAACTATCTTTCATCTGTTAAATCGATGTACAACAAACGCAGTATTATATGATATCAATATTTTTTTTCACTTCTATCTAAACATTTGTTGTTGAGTAGAGAGAGACACAACACACATAACACATTCGGCCATGTTACTGATAAGCAACATGCAGCGTGAAGTGGAACGTATTTAATAATAAAACTAAATTAAAATGATACTCAAATACTATGAATGACTACAATCAATCTCTGTGCCAAAACATCTAGATCCTTTCAGCCGTTCTGGTGCGATTGAGTAACAAACATCCATTCAAATGTTAGCTACTATAATATTAGTAGGCAGAAGGATGAGCACAAAGGTTTTTTTCCCAATTAAAAGGCCTGAAGGGGTTCAATAGGGGATGAAAGTTTGTATGGAATTTTGCTGATGGGTATTCCTAACATATTATTATTTCGTGACTTACCATATAACCTGGATTAACAAAGTTCTGTATATGCAACAGCGTGGACCACCAGTATACTCTACATCTATGCGTGTGGTCCGCCGCTACTTCCCAATATGGCCCATCAGAAACCCGATTCAAAATCGAGATTTGTAGGAGTATCATTGCAGCAAGCACAGGGAACATTCGGAGAAGCCGGTTAAGATAAAATAAGTGGAGACTCTTGACTAACTTCACTGAAAAAAAAGGTTCATCGTGAATAATTTTGTGATCAAAATCAGCTCTTTCGTCATCAACGAATTAAATAATAGTCATCGTAATCATAATCTCAGCCGGTGTCTCAGAAGTGAGAAAATTAAAAGGCTGACAATGATGATGATTATCATCATCATGATTATCATTATCATTAATTATCATCATCATTTCAGTCGAAAAACGCCGAAAGAATTGAATAAATAAGCATGCTGATTTAGTCACCTGAATACTGTGTTTCTATTTTGTATGTGACTAAACTGATGGGACTAAACCAAGGAAATATTGGTGACCGTGATTACCTACGTTTACTAAATATTAATAACATTATACTGTAAAAGTCGGAAATTTTTGGTTTTTTTTTTGTACCTCATCATCTGCCTAGCCTTTTTCCAACTATATTGGGGTCGGCTTCCAGTCTTACCGGATTCAGCTAAGTACCAGTGTTTTACAAGGAGCGACTGCCTATCTGACCTCCACAACCCGGTAACTGGGTAACTCGGTACCCCTTGGCAAGACTGGTGTCAGATCTCAAGCTTCTGACTACCCGTAACGACTGTCAAAGATCTTCAAATAACAGCCGGGACCAACGGCTTAACGTGCTTTCTGGATAAAAGTACCTATCCTTAGTAAATCCAAGTCATGGTATATCCGTTTGCCAGGTTTCTTTCAAATACTTTAAGCGGTTAAAAACATCCAAACATTTAAATTTATAGACTTTCAAATTAATTATATTAGTATATAGGATAGAATCTACTACTATTAATAATTTTGGTATGAACCCAATATAAAAATATACTCACTGCTTGACATTTTTCCAGCTGATGTGTATACTAGCAGAAGACCACTCAACATAAAGAAAGTGTCCACTGTGATTGGAGCAGCAGTAATCCATATAGATTCTAATGACGTCATCCACTGGAAATAAACATAATGTCTCGATTAGTGAACCATTTAATAAAAACGATCATCGTGTTTAGGACAATAGTGAAGACTAGAACAAACGATTTAGCCATTTTCTGTCCATGATAAAGCAGAAAAAGCAGCTCCCGAGAAATTAGATCTTGTCCAAGAGAACTGTTGGACGAGATCCCACATTGAGAAAATATTGATCGGTCTAGAGATATTCATGTTTGTTCATACATGTATAAACTCGCCACTTTTTCCCATTGGGGTAGGCAGAAAATACAGCAGGCCTCAGGAGGCGTTTTGTAGTTATTAAAGATCGTAATAGGCTACGATCCTTATATCCTCCTTCCTACTGTATGTTTTTAAAAGTAAAATAAAACTTATGTAGGGATACTTACATTAAAAGCATCTAAAGGATTAGCCATTAACTGGCTTGAAGTCTGAGTAACGAACGTATGTCCAATGATGACCCACATCATGGCAAAAGATCTGATGCCGTCCAGACATTCTAGGGTTCCAGGAACTGGAGTGTAAGTGACGAGACGACGAGTGTTGGTGTAAGCAGAGAACGCGAGAAGCAGCTTGTTGATTTTCTTCGGATCTATTAAGTAATACTAATTATTTTTTTGGAAAAAGAAAAATATAAAAATACCTCTCAGATGGGGAAGGAATCTATTTAATTGTTTGTCACAATGAATTAGCAGAGATATTAATTAAGCAGTAATCACCTATTAAAATCAAAGTGTGATGTTTATGACATTTTAATCTTTAACATGGTATGGACATTGGAATCAATTACTATCAAAATAAATTAAAACTAGTCACCTAATAGGATGATTACTATGATAAAATCTTTAATGATAAAAATGGGAAAAACATATCACAATATCTATTAATTTAACTATGATACTCGTAATGTTGTGAAAAACAGACTTTATTTTGATTGTAGAATGTAAAAATACTCTACTTTGCGTTAAAAACAATAATGCCAGAATGAGATTGTCTTTATCATTAAGTAAAATCCTGACCGAATTTAGGCCGTGACGGTCTATCTCATAATTAGAGTGCACAAGAAGTATACGGACAAACACGGGTGCATTCTCTCTTCTCTCTCATGGTCTGATAAGACAGCATTTTAAACAAACCGAGGATTGATCGGTTGCATGACCGAAGGCTGCTGCTGACCCTACGAATATTTTATTCATAGCACTCAGTCAAAGACCAGACAGACTTTAAAAGGTTGTAGAACATCAAAAATGCTATGTAGAAGGTGTAACAACATAACACAGTAACTCTTTTTAACTCCCTACAAAAAAAGAGAGGTGCGTTATAAGTTTCACCTGTGTTTGTGTATCAGTCTTTGGCATCATAGCTGCTAAACGGATGTCACGATTTTGATTTAGTTTACATTTGAAAGGTGACTTTATTGGAAGTGTTCTTACCTATGTTTGATGAAAATTGGTTAAGCCGTTCAAAAGTTAAGGGCGTTTTACTGTTTGAATCGGGATATTTTCGCAAGATATCGCATTATAATTACGTGTTCGATAGATTGTTGATTGAAGCACGTTTAATACTAGATACATTATGTAGTTTAAAAAGTATGAAATTTAAAATTTGTCTGGGTTTTTGTTTTTTTTTAATTCCACCAATTATTGTATTGTAACAAATAAAATTTATAAAAGACCCGACATTTTTTTTGTTACTTTTTAAACTACCTAATTTATCAAGTAGTAGACACGCTTCGATCAACAATCTATCGAATACGTAATTATGACACGATATCTTACGAAAATACACCCCGATTCAAACAAAAAAACGCCCATAATTTTGAATGGCTTAGCCGATTTTCATCATACATTGCTAAGAATACTCCAAATAAACTAAATCAAAATCGGTTCATCCGTTTAGGAGCTATGATGCATTTTACAGATACACAAACACACGTCAAACTTATATTACCCCTCTTTTTCTGTCGAGGACAAAAAATATAAATATCACGTTATCTTGTTTGGATACAAAGAATCACTGCTCCTAGAATTAATATTCGTTTCGGGATATTTACCATGTAGGTATATTTAGATTTTGGTTGAGAGCTCAATATTTCGGTACCGTTACAAGCATCTAATAATTCTCATGACTGTGACCATGTCAGCTTAAAAACTTACACTGACTCCTAAGTCACTGGAACATGCACCTAGTTTAAGAGACAGAGTAAATAACGAAAAACCTATATTTTTAAGCCTTTTAAAATTTAGATTTATGAATCTAAATTTTATTTTATTTACATAACAAAGAGACTTGAGAGCAGTGATGGCCCAGTGGTTACAGCTCCGACTTATGAGTTGTAGATCGTGGGTTCGAACCCGAGCAGGCACTTTACTTTGTGTAATTTATTCCATCACCACTGCTCTCATAACGGTGAAGGAATAATAGCATTAGGAAACCGGCATGTCCTAGAACCAAACATTCAAAGGCGACCTCTACCAATCAGCATTTGGCCCGCGTGGTGGACAGCTCACTCCCTCTATGAGAGGTGGACCTGTGTCCCAGCAGTGGGAACATTAAAAGGCTGATGATGATGATGACTTAACAAATACCAACTACAATAAATCTATACTTAATAATAATATTATAAAGAGGAAAGATTTTTTTGTTTGTTTGATTGTACCGAATAGGCTCCGAAACTACTAGACCGATTTAAAAAAATATTTCACCAATAGAAAGCTACATTATTCCTGAGTGAGGGGTGGTCTACGGGAGCAAAGCCACGGGAAACAGCTAGTTATATAATAAAAACAACAATGTTATCGTTTAACTAATATAATCTACAACACAACACGTGTGAAGATAGTGTACGAGGACCAGCAGTTGTTGGTGAATGATTGCTTTGGCAAGCCACAGACGTGCAAAGATAAACAATGGTAATTGCTAAATTACTTTCGTTATCTTAATCTTTTTGCGATTTTTATTATTATTTCCACTGATTGCATTTAATAAAAAATGATTGCAACGGTAAGATACATGCAACAAGTAGGGTTTCACCACTACGTTGCCGCATTGCCCGCTTTTGAATATACTTTTAAAAGCGATACGAAGTAGTGCTGCTTGTATATATTGGACTGACATAAAATAAATATAATTATAGGATACACACTTTCTCCGGGATCTTTCATTCTTTGTAAACATATGTACTGATGAACGATCGATAGGTAGGTACTATGGAAATCTTTTGTATAGCATATTTATATTGTAGAACGAAAATTAAAACCCTTTACCACTTTATCTTCGAATTCAGAAATAAAAATATTTGGCAACATTTACTTTTCATAATATTTTAAAATGCATGCAGCTCTATTAGCAGATAATATTAAAACAAGTATCATCAAATAGGATCTAGGATCATCTAGGATTTTACATGATTGATTACTTTAATACTGTTAAGATAATCGTTATTTGTAAATGTTGTTACAAAAATAAAATATTTGTTGTGACAAAATTTTACGAAAACGGAAAATCAAATTGTATGTAAATTCAACACTTGTGTTTTTTTTTTAAACGTGGCAGGAGGCGAAATCCGGTCGGACTAATACCCAAACTGCCTAAAAAAGTGAGCCAGTCTGGATAGTGTCAGGCTCCAACTGACTAAAACCCCTCCTGCCTTACATAATCCCGCCAACAGCGTTGGCGGGATTATTACCTATTCTATGCAAACTCATTCAAACCATTCCTCTTTCATGCCTCTCATACTTTCATTCTTCATACTAATTGTTCTTCTTGCTTACATCTCTTGTATACGGTGGGTGGGTATCCCACTTTATTTAATTAGATAAAAGGCAGCTTTACTTATTTATAATTAGCTCAAAAAGTGCTAAATATACAAGAATTACAAAATGTGCAAGAAAAGCTTTTGATAAATACAATATGCAAAAATGCTATTTATCACAGTCCGAATACAACTACGTGTAAAAATACCCACACGTGTGTTATACGATATCTAGTTACTACCTAGTGACTTATAAAACCTGAATTTCATTTTCAAGTCATAAAAACTTTCAGCTACTGGAAGTAATACAAGTATTAAAGCCTGATAGGCTTTTTCGAAGACTAGCAATTATAAGATTATCAATAATATATACAAAGTGATTTGTGAGTTTGCGCAGCAAGTTTATTTGACTAACGCACGACTCTGTTGCATGATGGGGTCAAGGTGCCCACAGAAAGGCCTAAGGCGACAAAACGAAAACCCTTTGTTATACAAAATTTCATCGGGCAAGTTATCCGTAGAACAATTTCTATGAATGCATCTTCACGTTGTTGATTGTCACGTCACGCCTGTCAATATGATCCCTTTAGAACTAAATGATCCGTGCATTTTAGTTGTCATTCTGATTAATTCTCACCTTTTTGTTGGTAAACATTGTAGCGTATATCATACCCCGTACTTAACACGACGAGAAGTATAAAAAATCCGAATATTGCACTGAAAGAAAAAAAAGACTTGTAATTTTCCATTACCTACACCTACCAATAGGGTTTAAAAAAATATTTTATTTTATTATTATGATTTATTGGGTATTTTTGCAATATAAGAATATAAAGATGTGACACTGGATCCTGCATTAGGATACCCTGTGTTGCAGGATCCAGTTTCTCTCGACAAATATGGTTAATTGTTAAATTTAGATATCAAATGCAACGGTTCCAATCATTAAACGTACCTAACTAATAAAATTAAAAGGTAACTAACGGTGTGTATGTTATGATGAGTAAAAATTTGTATGTGTTGACGTGCAGGTTTATACTCATTTGCTAGTAGGTTTTCTAATTCACTGTAGTTAAGTCCGAGTAACCTAACCAGGATTTCTTTTTGCACCCAAACTTGGTCATGAGGAGGATTTTTATCTTTTCATTGACCCTCTCATACAGATATGGGTAGTAACAATCCTTAGAAAGATGAAGTATTCGTACATTAAAAACAAACCAACCAGTTGGTAATGATGAAATGTCTATGAAATTGACATAATACATATTCTTCATAATTATAAATAATCATGATGAGAAATAATGTTAAAAACGAAAGAAATTCACTGTTGTCCTCAGAATCGCACATTAAATTTATTTCCATGTTTTCATACACTCGATACAATGCATAGGTTTGGGATAAGTTTTGCCACAATATTCTTAACCACTGCAACTCCTGAAAGCCAGAATCAACAAAGATATCCACCGGAAATGTGCCGAGTCAGTGATGCTCGATGAGTCTCAGAAAAACGATTCAACTGTGTTCGATACAATGCATGTCAATACTTACAAAGCAACATATTCTCCAGGCGTCCATAGTTTATCATTGGGCAGACGGCAGTACGCTTCCTCGAAGTTAATAGCCGTGATTTCCGAGGTATTGAACAGGGCTTTTAGAGCCGTGCGAGGAGTGCATGCCTTGGGTATGCAAGTAGCAAGTTGGAAGGTAAGCGCTGCGAGAGGAGTGTCCGCGATTCTGAAAGAAAATTTTAAAAGTTAAATAAATCAATCTAACCTACACAATCCAGTGATCTTGTAAGATTTGATGACTTCTTACTATCGTAACGACTGTCAAAGACGTCAAATGGAGGTTCAAATGTCACGCAGGAGTCTTGGTTTGTAATCGATGATCATAATATCGATGGACCGACTTTGCTTAGCCATAAAATTATTCTTTTTTTTTTTTTTATACAAACTTTTTTCGTATTCTTCTCAGCAAACCCTTTCATTTGATACTCATATCATGGCAGTGCACAAAAAATAACTAGTCCGCCATCTTGGGCCGTCCGCCATATTAAATTTAGAATGACGTCACTTAGCTAACCATACATTACCATCCAAACTAAACGTGTATGCAAAATTTCATCTTAATCGGTAGCGGATAACTGCTTTAAAATTCAGTTGCAAGATTTGACCCGAACACACTTACATACATACATACATTGCAAGTTAAATAAAAGCTTGTGAAAATCAACCCGTGCGACTGTACTTAGCCTCAAATCACTCGTATTTTTTTGAGGATATCGTTTGATACAGTCTAAAACTAAAATATTCACGGCATAGTAATCAGGAATTGGGGGTGAAGCGTAAGGAGAAAAGGCCTTTGCAATAGAAAAAGACTAAGCTGCCGTAATTGACAAAATTCTACATGTGGAAGTCTAAAGTTTAGTAGCTGATAAGGCTAATAGCATCTGACATCATGATTTGTATTGAGAATCGACGATAGGAAACTACGTCAAGGAACGGATTTGGAACACAGCAAGCGATAGTAGGAACGTATTGATTTTGTACTTTGATAAAGTAACATTCTTATATTGTACGTGACTGTAAAAAAATATTCATAGGTATTTCCGATAAAATCTATCCATTAAATATATAATAGTAATGGTAGATAATGGTAATATCCGTGCGAACTTCTTTGTAAATTTGATAAACCCAAGTAAAATACATGTGAATCAGTGGGTAAAATTGTATGGGTAGAGTAATTTAGATATTATTAAAAACATAATACTTTACCTGTTATCGTTCGTTCCAGCTCCATTAAACGCGTTGAATCCTGCAGTAGCTAATTGATAATCTCTTGAACGCTTTACAACTTCTTCTTTAACTCTAAACCTCCTTGGATTTTGTCCAGGCCAAGTAATATCTGGCCATTCGTCAGGTAATGTAAAATCTGGCCACTCATCAGGCCATGTTGGTGTACTTGGCAAACTTGGCCAATTTTGGTCTAATGGCACGTGTATCATGCAATACTTTCCTTCAACAACTGAGTTTGGTATTGGCTTGTGTATGCCCAAGCATTGGAAGTAGTTACCAAGATCCAATACATTACCAGTTAAGATACCTCTTGGCGTTCGGATGCCAGCATCAAGAACTGCAAATAATTTACTATTAATACTGGTCATTTGCGACTTTTTCATATGAATTTCAAATTTTTCTATAAATTTCAACACACCTGTTTTCCAACAAAGGCTACCCATTCACAGAGAGTGAGAAACAGGGTTTCAAAAGAATACCTACGACTCTTTTAAGAGGCCATACTGTCTATATACAAAATATGATACTAATCATTTTAGTGTGTCTAGCCTTGAAAGAGATCCAAAAAAAAAAAACTCTCTAGACAGACAAATAGAATTATGCATTGATAAGTATGGATTTATATGTGTAATAATTTCTTTGAAGATAGGAATTAGTCATCCGCAATTTGAAACAAAGAGCGATAACAAATATTTTGAGGATTAAACAAATCAGCAATACCTACTACTTACGCAATAGCAATTTTAATAAAAACGTGTTTGAACAATGCTTTATCTATGCGACAAAAACGTGTGCACACAAAGTTAAGTGTGATCTTTAATTAATACAGGATTTAAATCGGATCTTAGTGGTATGATAAATATGTTCACAACATTGCTCCGCATAACATACATTAGAGAACCTGCGTGCATTGCTTGGTTTCCAGTTCTGATAGGTCGAAATAGATCATAAATCATTATCGAAATGCGTGGCCGCGTATCGAAAACCGCTGCCCATACCCTCTTGCTACGTACCAGGACTTGAACAAGGCCCGGACGCGAGAGGTCGTCACCGCTGATCGCCTTCACGAGGAAACAGTAGCAGTGCTCCGCCCAAGCGAGGCCGACCTCCACCGTATCTCCACCGTGTCCTCCGGACAATCTAAACCATCCCGCTTTATCCTGAACAGGAACCGCCCAAATCAGCCGTGTCCAGTGAGGACCAGCGTCATGTGAAAGGTGAGGACGCCGTGGCGCCTCTCAAGCCACTCCTCAAAGAGAGGTCTAATCGCCGCAATTGTGGCATTCCAGCGCTGGGCTGTGACAGTCGCTCTCTCCATGTCACCATGAGATCCTGCCGGAGCTCTGTCCGCCAAGGAGGCTGGCTGCCTCACCGGAGACCGTGCGGTATCCCCGGATCAGCCGGATGGCCATGACCCGGTTAGGACAAGATCAACCGGCGGGCTGATCACCGCCTCATGGAACGCGCCCATACCGGTGCCCCACAGTGGGCCATGGATTGCACGACCCCGCGTAGAGCCTCCGATAGGAGACGTCGATAGGAGGCGTTTGGACCCCCTAGATTCGGCAGGAGCCGTTTGAGGGCAACCCCGGCCCGCTCCAGTCTGGGAGCCAACCGCCGGTAATACTCCACGAAATTACACCGGCTGTTGAGGACGAGTCCCAGGTATTTCATTGTCGACCCGACGCCGATGTGAACTTCTCCTACCGTTATTTGGGAACCACGTTAAAAAACGTAGCAAACTACGCTGACGCTGCTAGGGAGGTCAGCGCGCAGCACCCAGTCGTACTCGATGTCCCACAGATACGGCCCCCGATCGAATGAGGACCAGTTTCCCCGTTTTCTAACGGAGTGGGAACTGGCCTCTCTCCAAGCATGCGCTAAGAAGCCTCCTTAGTCGAGGCCCGAGATCCTCCAAGGGCAGGACCCAGGCTTTTCCAGGCAAGCCGTCAGGTCCTGGGGCAGTATATTTTTAAATTCAGCCTACATACCACCACTCTCACCTCTAACCCGGTCGCCTCTGGAGCATCGTCGTCGTCGGCGGTGTATTTCGCTTCGGGCACCGCAGGAGGTGGAGCCATGGGCTCATCACGCTCTCTATGAGCTGTGGCGGAGTTTATCGGAAAAGATCGCCACCTTCGCCATGACTTCAATACTACCACTAGACATTCAATTGTATTTCGCAATCATATAATATATTAGTATCATATTGTAAGTATAAGGGATTAGATTTCTGGGATATTTCATAAAGTTGCAAAAACGAATAAATAACTTCATGTTTTGTAGACATCTGCGAATCTATGATGACTTCATATGGAACGTAAGGCAGTAATTTTATCACGACTGCCTTTCTTATCTATTTGGAGTGGAGGACAATTCTAATTTAAGGATTAAAGGTGTAGCTAATCCGCGATAAACCAAGATTAACGGTTGCTGAAATATTCACATCACATCACATCATAAATAGTCGCACGTAGGTCACGTGTCAACAACTGACTAATATTTTTCATGTTCTTCTGTTTTATGCATTCATAATGGAGCTCTACGCTTTACACTGAAAATAGTTACATATGTAGCTACTCTCCAGATACCATATGACTATAATGTCCAATATACAATTATAGGTCTAACGGTATAGGTTTAAAAAGGTTAAAAAAACATCGTGGGCATCTGTCCATAGATGAACTTTCTCTACAGCAGATGCTCTAGTGAAAACTTCAATTGTGAACTATATCTTAGAATTTTCTTAAGAAAACGTTTAATACGTTCCCACTAAGCATTTTTGATTATGAATGCCGCAAAAATTCATTGGCCTATGATCAACTCAACTGAGTGAAGATACCTACCAAGTTTGCAAAAAAAAAACAACCTCATGATTATATTCTAAACTGAATAACCGCCATCTGACCGATAAAATTCAGGGTATCAACGATCGTAGATATAAATTGACGAATCACATTAAAAAGTTGCAAGGATTTTAAAGGGTGAAGAATCGTCACTCACCTGGTCAGCAATGATGCAAAAATGGCTGTTGCATGCAAACACGACGTCAACTTTTGGTAGACCTTCATGATGGTTCGACGCGATTTACGTTAGATACGTTCGAAGTACGACCTTATTGACGTAATGCGATGCAATTCGACCGATTTGCACTTCAAATTTTCTTAGTAAATACGTGTATGTGATATTCGACCTATATCGCCTAATTATGCAACGTAAATTGCGTCGCGGCATCAGGAAGGTTTGGAAAGGTTCCATAATTTTCAACTTACATTCAAACAAAAGATCAGGTTCGTTTTGCTGCATATGTCTAATTTGTTCTTCACATAATTCTTCGTTTAACACAGATTCATAGAGATTCAAATCAAAAACATTTTTATGATTAGGTACAACCATATCCAAATGGCCACTGACTATATTCCCATATATGGAAATTATAAAAAATAAATATATCGACTTCATTTTGATTTTTTTTCACATAATAATTTTAAACGTTACCAAAGACCTCGTGTTCGACACTGAGTGATTTTAAGATTTCATTAGTTTGTTTTTTATTGAGTGTATCTACTTAGTGAATAATTTTGATTAGATTGCAGTAATCAATTTCATTAGTCTACTACTACGATAAAATACAGATTCATCATAAACGTCAGAAGATATAACAATGATTAATTCTTTATTATAACTAGTCTTCAACACGGATTTTTTTAAGTTTCTTCCAATACATAAAATAATAAGTAGCCTTTTTTTGGGACAAAGTACTCACCGCACTATTCCCAAACTTTTGCAACTTCTGAAATCCAGAATCAACAGTGGCGACCACCAGAAAAGCGCCGAGGCAATAAAGTTTGGCGAAGTCCCGGAGAGTGAATTTAACTGTCTTGGATCCCGCAATGAAATTATTCAGAATAGAATAATAGAGTAGTACGAAAAAAAAAACATAATTGCCGCTTCCCTCCATATTAAGCAGGAGAGAGAACAAAAAAGGCAGAAACGAATATCAACGCTGACCTTGAAGTAAGTTACGTCGTACCGCCGCTATGGTAGTCCTATCAGCCCAAACAGGTGCCCCGTAGCCCTTAATTCTTTTTTCTTTTTCACCGACTATTTTAACCGACTTCTCAAAAAGGAGGAGGTTAACAATTCAACTGTATTTTTTTTTATGAGTGTTAGCTCAGAACTTTTTATTAGGTGAACCGATTTTGATATTTCTTTTTCTATTTGAAAGCTGGTTCTTGTCATGTAGTTCCATTTCAAGAACCAGCAGACCGAAACGTCTCAATAATATATCTACCGTTAAGGAAGTCGGCCCACAATTAAGTATTAATGATGGATAATGACAGTATCTGTAAATTGGTGTCATTTAATTGCAAAAATGTCAAGCGCTCCATTCAAAGTGTCCGCGACTTATGTAAGCAGTGTGATTTAATTGCGCTACAAGAAACCTGGTTACTGCCTGAGGAAATCACGTTTCTTGACTCAATAAGCGACGAATTCAGCTGTACCGGAGTATCGGCGGTGGATACGTCAGCAGGCATTCTACGCGGTAGACCCTACGGTGGCGTCGCCCTATTGTGGAGAAAAAGTCTGTTCCAGAATGTGGTTATTGTGCAGTGCGGTAATCCACGTATTTGTGCTGTGAAAATTGTGGTACAGGATAAATCCTTTTTGGTGTTTAGTGTGTACATGCCCACGGACACGGTGTCGAATTTAATGGATTTTACGGATATCTTGAGCTTGGTGAGTGCGATTATTGATAACTGTAATATAGATTATGTGTACATGTTAGGGGATTTCAATGCGCACCCATCTGAACTATTTTATTTTGAACTCGCCGGTTATTGTAGTGACCAAACATGGACGTGTATCGATACAGAAATGTTAGGATTACGTTCGGGCACATACACATTCTTGAGTGAGGCGCATGGCTCAAAGAGGTGGCTCGATCACTGTGTAGTGACGGAGGCAGCTGTGCCCTCCGTCAGAAATGTGTATGTAATTTATGATGTACTTTGGTCTGACCATCTGCCACTTGTTGTCGAATGTGATTTGAATGTGATTCTGCCAAAAAAATGTGCTAATGTTGTTTGTGTGAACAAGGTTGTGTGGGGGGAGAGAAGTCAAATTCAGATAGAAGATTATCAGCGTAAATGTCATGAAAAATTAAAGCTAATCGACTTCCCACACGAACTTGGTGAATGTTGTGATAGTATGTGTAACGATTCCAATCACAGAATTGTTATTGACAAGCTGTATGCAGACGTTATACATGCCTTGAGTGCAGCTGCGATGGTGGGTCGGGGAAGCGGCGATAGGCGCTCAAAACGGCAAATAGTAGGCTGGAACAAGCACGTTGCTGAGGCTCACAGGGTGGCTAGGCAGAATTTTTTGAAGTGGGCGTCTTATGGAAAACCAACTAGTGGGTTAGTCTATGACGAAATGTGTGGGGCTAGAAGAGTCTTCAAGTCAAGGTTAAAGTGGTGCCAAGACCATGAAGACCAAGTTAAAATGGATATTCTAGCCTCACACCACGCTAAGAATGATTTTCGTAGTTTCTGGAAACACACAAATAAATTGAAGGCCAGGCCGGGCGTCCCTGTGAGCGTCGGTGGCATGAATGAGCCAGAAGATATAGCAAATCTTTTTAAAGAGGCGTTCTTTGTCAAATCTCCTCTGGGCCCATCGCGGTCGGTGCCCGATGTTATGCCCGGGATGGAAATAGGGGTTAAATTTAAGGCCGCAGAGATTACTCGAACGATTAGATGTATGTCAAGGGGTAAGTCCCCCGGCTATGACGGGCTTAGCATCGAGCACCTCCGATATGCTGGCCCTCACTTACCTAGGGTACTTGCTATGCTGTATAGCTTTTGTATGGGTCATAGTTATATGCCTAGTGAGATGATGCGAACAGTGGTTGTACCAATCGCTAAAAACAAAACTGGTGACCTCGCCGACAGCAGTAACTATAGGCCCATTTCCCTGGCCACTGTTATATCAAAGGTTTTTGACAGCATGCTTAATGCAGAATTGAATAAAAGAACAACCATACATGACAACCAGTTTGGTTTCAGAGCTGGATTGTCAACTGAGAGTGCAGTGTTGTGTCTTAAGCATGCTGTCACATACTATGCGAAGCGTGAGACGTCTGTTTATGCCTGCTTCCTTGACCTATCTAAGGCTTTTGATCTGGTTTCCTATGATATGTTATGGAGTAAGTTAGAGCGGGTTGATTTACCTCCAGAACTTATAAACATTTTTAAGTTTTGGTATGGAAACCAGATCAACACTGTACGATGGGCTGGGGCGTTGTCTCATCCGTACGGGTTGGAGTGTGGGGTGAGGCAGGGTGGGTTGAGCTCACCTACGCTCTTTAACCTGTATGTGAACGAACTCATTGCCGAGCTCAGCAGTACCAGAGTTGGATGTTACGTAGACGGTATCTGCCTTAATAATATCAGTTATGCGGACGACATGGTGCTGCTGAGTGCGTCAATCTGTGGGTTGAGAAAACTGGTTGCCCACTGTGAGGCGTATGCTGGGTTACATGGCCTTGCATATAACATCAAGAAGTCGGAGATCATGGTCTTTGAGGCTGGGGGTAGGAGCCCTAATAAGGTGCCACCTGTTTTACTGTATGGCACGCCTTTAAAAAGAGTCCATAAGTTTAAATATCTAGGTCATATATTAACCCCCAATCTCAAAGATGATGACGACATTGAGCGGGAGCGGAGAGCGTTGTCGGTTAGAGCGAACATGCTGGCTCGCAGGTTTGCACGATGCTCACTTTCAGTCAAAATAACGCTCTTTCGAGCCTACTGTACGTCCTTTTACACGAGCAGCCTGTGGGCTAGCTATACGCAAAGATCGTACAACGCCCTCCGCGTTCAGTACAATAATGCGTTTAGGATGCTGGTGGGGCTGCCTCGCTTCTGTAGTGCGTCGGGGATGTTTGCGGATGCGCATGTAGATTGTTTCTTCACAACCATGCGCAAAAGGTGCGCATCTATGGTGCGCAGGGTGTGGGGCAGCTCCAACAGTATCCTTAGCATGATTTCGTGTCGCCTCGACTGTGTTTTCGTAGGTCACTGTTGTTCCATCTCACATGGGTTGTCGCAACGGTGATCCACTGTTATTTGTTGTTTTGTGTTTGTAGTGTCAGTTTGTTAATATCTGTGTTACTAACATAGTTGTAAGTTTTACTAACCATCTTTTGAGTCATGGATACTCGAATAAAGAGAAATTCTATTCTATTCTATTCTATTTAAATTTCATCAAGATCTGATGAAGAACTTCGGAGATATACAACAGAGCTCTTCAATAAATGACGGTAAATTTCATAACATACCATCACGACAGTATGCTCTAAACGGGTACGCGGATGTGCACAGTTCACCTTGATACACTCTCATTCCACCGGTTATGTTCAAGTTAAATGTTATTCGAATTATCTATTCTGGCATCACTGTGGGCATTACAGGTACCTTACTACAGAACTTGTCCATTATGTACCAATTAAAAGTGAAAAATAAAAACTTTTTAACAAAAAAATAAAAACCGACTTCTGAGTTTGTGTGTGTCTTCTTCTGTATTTTGCTTTAGAAGTCGGTTTTACTTTTTTGTTAAAAAGTTTTTTATATGTTCTATAAATGCAAAAATCCTCTCTAACACCATACCAATATAGCACACGGACTGCTTCCTTTTCACGGGCACGTTACTAAATTTCATAGTAGGACACGATTCAAGATTACCTTTTTGAATGAATTGATAGGTTTTGTGCGGAGCAAAAATCAGACGATTTCGATCGCCTCACTGAGATATTAATCGTAAGTAAGTGTCAGCTAGATTCTCGAGTCCAGCTCGAGTACTTGATTGAATGAGCAGAAGACCGTCACCATCGTCCGCGTAACCGGTTAAGGAACAGCCGCTTGTAAGTGGATTCGCGAGAAAATCATCATAACCTAAATTCCATAAATACGGACCAATAACTGAACCCTGAGGACATGCCATGGTAAGAGACTTCGACATGGAATGATGGCCGTGTTTGATTTTCGCGAAAACATTTAAAAAGTATTAGTAATCCAGATTATTTATATTTCTATAGCACCTCAAAATCCCAATAACGTACTTATGTTCTTTTTAATTTAAGCGTAGAATCCGGAACTATTATTTGTCCTCTCATACATAGCTCGGTCTTCGTCATAGTTATTACATTTAAATTTCTTTAGAATTTGGTATATATTATAATATTTATTAGTCTATTGTTTTAGAAATTATTTATATATTTTATTAGTTAGGTAGTTTATTAATCCGACTTTAATTACTGTTCATATTTTTTATGATGTACACCTACCACTGTTGTGTCATTTTTAGCCCAAATGTTGACTGGTAGAGAATTCCTTGCTGCATTAAGTCCGCATCTGTATCAACCATTGTACATGAAGTTTAAATAAATAAATGTTCAAATGTATTAACTATTTTAGTAACGGTAAGGGCCGCGTCTACGATAGATTTTCCCATAGTGAAACCAAATTGATTGTTATCAAATTTTGGTAATACAATGGCTGTAAAAGGTTAAAATCGCATCACCGGCTGTTTAACACGCTTCTATAAGCACTCGATTAGATATTTGATCACCTGATGATTTGTAGAGAGAACCTATTGATAACGTTAATATATTCATCAGTGGATAGACGGTCTGATGCTGGTGATTCAGGTGGTACAGCTGCCCTCGCTCGGATCCGTTGATCGTGGTCGTTGTCTTTTTTATTTTAAATTCACACATTGCATTTAATTTCATTTTCTTCAGCATGTAAATTAATCTGTTTTGTTGTTACTATCTCATTATTCTATTTCTAATTCACTCTTTTTGTTTTTATTTTTATTCTTTTCTGTAACATTCTATTTTATCAAGCAAATAATTCTAGTTCTATTTATTATGTTTGTCATAATTAAAAATCTGTATATCTAATGATGAGTGCGTTATTTTTTTAATCTCTAAAACAATATTTGTTATCAGAAATATTTAGGAACTTCATGTACAATGGCTGATACAGATGCGGACTTAAAGCAGCAAGGAATTCTCTACCAGTCAACCTTTGGGTTAAAACTGACACAATAGTGGTAATAAATGATTTCTGATAAGGGATACCTCAAGGGCATATTCTGTCCCCTGCTCTATTTTCATCCATTATTTATTCATTGTGTAGTATTTTATGAACAAAAAAACGGAAAATTTGAAAACGGCCACCATATAGAGATAGATTAGTAGTTCAACAATGCAAATAATTTAATTTTGACCAGATACCTTTAGTCGTTTTTTTATGATATCCAGACTCCCAAAGGTCTGATTATAAAATTTCGCGCGCTCGGTTTCGTGCTAAATCATTATCCATTTCGCTACAAAGGACATGGCTAAATAAAGTATGGACGATTGCCCTAGCAATGGATAACTATTTTAACTAGTAATATGTAATGCTGAATAGCTGAATATTAGTATTTCGTATGAAAAAAGTTACAGACACTTTTTATATCGTCACAATCCTGAAAATAAAATCGTAGAAACTCCTACATTAATAGCTATACAAACTTGTAAAAGAATAAGATTTTGCTATGCTACTTTATTAAGGCGTTTAGAGGAGCTCGTGGCCTTATAATAACAGCCGCACAGGTCGATCTTCAAGGTTAAGCAACGCTAGCCAAGGTCATTCCGTGGTTCCATCGTATTCATAGCGAGTTTCCTTCGTGCCTTGGAAAACTAGATAAGCCGTTGGTCCCGGCTGTCATTTGAAGATCTGTCATCTGTCAATACGCAATTGAAACTTAAGATCACACGAACTCTGTAATTACATACTTAATACCCGGCGAAAGGAGCATCGTTCAAAGTGAGTACCCACGACACCCCCAACATGTTTTTTTTTATTTGGTTCTAATCGAATCAAGTGTAATCTAGAAGAATCGACTGTAACTTTTTAGTGTCAGCACTATTTATGTGCCGTTTCTTTCCAGATTTTGCCAATAATTTCTAGAAATCAGATAAATGCAAAGAAAACAACATCTATGGTTCTATCTCTAATGTTTTAAGATGTATAGCGAAAGGTACAAAAATAAATAATAATGAATACTGTTCGTTTCGAGTTACACAAATGTTTTTAAAAGTAGGTTTATTGACTACAATTTTTCGTAGAACGGAATCTTATGTTCTTCTTGTCAAACAAAAATATGAAAAAACTTTTAATTATTTGATTAATTCACGAAAGTTCTAGAAGAATAATAAAACTGTATAATAATTCAATAATGAATATTTCAGATGTATTGTGATAGGTACAAAAATAAATAATAATGAATACTGTTCGTTTCGACTGTCCTTAAAAGTAGGTTTATTGACTACAATTTTTCATAGAACGGAATCTTATGTTATTCTTGTCAAACAAAAACATGAAAAAACTTTTAATTACTAATTTGATTAATTCGTGAAAGTTCTAGAAGAACAATAAAACTGTAATAATTAATTAATGAATATTTGAATGTTACGAGCTAGTGAATAATTTCTATACATGCTTAGCGCAGTTGTTTAGCCATGTCCTTTGCAAAAGTGTGTATTCGTACGCGAACTAGCTTCCTACTGCTCATCACAGCATCTATCTCTTCCTAACGTGTTGTCGGTTGATATAAAATGCATTTTAAACCCGCGCACAAAATAGTTCGTGTCGTCGACTAGTGTAACCTTAAGGGTTAAAAAGGACACAACATTTATAATACGTTCACATAACAATGCAAAAAAATTATAATCCGATAAAAAAAATGAATCACGTAAAATCTATTACCTACAATGACCGTAACTTTGATATGATTCATTATATTTTTATGATTCCGTAGGGAAATGACATAAACAAAATCCTTATCAATTTAATTAAAACATAAAAACTGGGTGGAAAGATAGCGCCCCAGAGTGGAAATATCTTTTCAATACAGTTGTTAAACATGGCGTACTTTCAGAGGCTATAATTATGATTCGAAAGTTAAATCTTACGCATAGGCATCTTTCTGTTACGCGGTCGTGACTTTTGTTTACGAGCTCGATCATTATGTTTGCAGTTTAGTTTTAAATTTATAAGTCAATTTAAAAAAGTTTAGTAGCAAGGAGTTTTCAAACATAGAATAAAATGGGATAGATTTTCTACGAGGAAAAATGAATGATTCCGTACGTTTTAGCATTGAATTCTCAAAATTCTTTTAAATGGTTGTTTAATATATTTAATTACCAGTTTTAATTTAATTATTTTCACATCAACATTTGTCAAAAAACGAATAGGCTGTATAGGCTGTTTTAGTTGAAAAAAAAAATGTCCAGTTGCAAAAACGCGCCATAAGTCAATTTAAAAAAGTTTAGTAGCAATGAGTTTTCATACATAGAATAAAATGGGATACGATTTTATACGAGGAAAATTAATGATTCCGTACGTTTTAGCATTGAATTCTCATTTTTTTTTTAAATAGTTGTATAGTATATTTAATTACCAGTTTTAAGTTAATTATTTTCACATCAACGTTTGTCAAAAATCGAATAGGCTGTATAGGCTGTTTTCTTTGTAAAAAAATATGTCCAGTTGCAAAAACGCGCCATATTGAAAATTTTATTTTTTGTGAATAAACAAATCTAATTCTTTGATTTGTTTTTACTGTTTCTCACAACTGTATTGAAAAACGTCGTGTGATACGCGGGTGTGTAGGTTATTGCAAACTCGTGTCATTAAAAACCCTCGCCTTCGGCTCGGGCTTGTTAATGGCAACTCGTTTGCAATAACCTACTTCCCACCCTTGTATCACAATGTACTATTGCTGCCTATTTGCTACTGCTAATATATTGAATTTCATTCAAAAGTAGTATCATGTCAGTATCAATAGTATAGTGCATAATAACTTTGTCTGACAAATAAGAGAGCGAGCACATTTTCAGAAAAGGCATTGAATTAGGAATTGTATGTAAATAAATTATTTTTAGTTATTGATACTGACTTTTGAATGAAATTCAATATTTGAGCAGTAGAAAATAGGCAGCAAAGGTATTTCAGATAATGCCACTCTGGGCGCTATATTTCCACCCAATTTTTGTTTCCTTTTTAACCCAAAGGTTGACTGGTAGATAATGCGTTGTTGCATTAAGTCCGCCTATGAATCACCATTGTAAATGAAGTTTAAATAAATAAATAATATTTATAATTTAATTTGTTCAAAAAATACTACACAATGAATAAATTTAATGGATGAAAATAGAGCAGGGGCTGAATACGCCCTTGAGGTATCCTTTATCAGAAATCATTTATGAAAGGGCCAGATGTTTTAATCATTTTGTATTTGATAGCTTAGGCACAGATAATATAAGCTTAGGTAAAATTAATTATTTTAATTTATATACCAACTTCTTTCAGTATACCTGTCGATTCCATAGTAATAAATACTTCTACAATAAATAGTTAAACGCTTTTCTTAAGTTCAGAATGAAGTTTAAATTAAAGGATTTAAAAACTGAGTATAATTAAACATTGTGAGGGTTTAGAGATCCACCAACAATAAAAGTCACGTGTCTAGTAATTTAAATAATTATTTATTATCACAATTATCATTTCAATTCTAGTCTTTTAATCCAAATCACGTGCTGTGCACGTGCATATTCGTGTTCATTATTATACTACACGATACGTTACACCTTTTCACATACAAAAAGGATGTGCTAATAATAAAGTATTCCAAAAAAGAGAAACAATGGAGTGGATTGATATTCACCCCATTTTCATTAAAAGCAAGAGACTTATAAATTAAAATATTTTCTATTAATCGATATTTTCATAATTAAAATCCATTCGCGTTTCATTCCTTTTTATATTTATATTCGAACTAGAGTTTGTCTTCAGCCTTCTTTGCTCCTGTGAAAAATGAAATAACCGTAAGTATGTAATTTTAAAAACAAATTTTTGAAATTTGATTACAATTAAACGTGGTTCTATATGAAAACCAATCTCCTCTTCGGCGTCAACTGATTAAAGTGAGCAAGAGTGAGGACTGGTCTATGAATTTAGTATAAGAAGTTAAGGACGTGTCTAACCTTATTTTAATGCCACAAACTTGAACATGTTTTCAGAATATGGTAGAATTTGACTAAAAAACTTAACTTCAAATTCTTAATTCAGAAATCAGAGGTAACTACGGTATAGATTTAAATCGTAGTAACCCCAACTTAGTTTTGTTTGCCAAACTTACCTCCGCCCATAAAATGTTTAATAATAACAGAAAACGGCGAGTCAACCATAATAGTCACTAGAAACGCTACTAAAATTGCAAGTGACAAATCTGCTAAAAACTGGTAAATCTGTAACAAAATAAAATATTTAATAATCGCTATTTCAGTTTTATCAACACTTAAAATAGCGACATCTATGTTAATACACGCATACTACTCACAGAAAAAGACCGAGTGTGCGAAAGAGAGCAGTATAGTTTTGTTTGAACGATAACTTGTAGCTTTAGTCGTTTCGTGTGGAATCGATAGGGCGCGCTGCATGAATGTTGTGTTGTACGAGTTATTTTTTGCTTTATTTACCATTTATAGAATATAAGTACTTGGGAGACCGAACTTTGATCGGTATTCATTGACGTTTTCAAAAAAATACATCCTTTTAGGTACTAATACTACTAGCTTCCGCCCGCGGTTTCACTCGCGTGAAAAACGTGTGTATTATCTCGAAGGATAAAGATTTCCGGATAAAGAATAGCCTATGTGCTATTCCAGATTTTAATATATCTCTGAGGCAGCCGAATTCCTATCACTGTTTTACATAGATCGCTTTCTTTCTGCCCTCACGTCTCGTTCTCTCCCAAATAAATTACTATTATTATTTTAGGGAGGTACTTACAGCGAATTGAAATGTGAAATACTTAGCGGCAACTGGCATAGAATTGACGACGAACATCATAGGGTAGTGAACCAGGTACATCGCGTAAGACATGCGACTTATAACCTTCCACATACGTAGAGATAACACCCAGTTGATTGGGCCTGAAAACAATCAGTTTTATAAATACATTATGTAGTTATCGGTATTTCAAATCAAATTACACGGAAAATATTACGATAATTATATCCGATGGATTTATCGATAATACTGTTGCTATAAATGACACATACCGCCATATCCATGCACACAGGCGAATATAAGCCATCCAACAAATGTCGCCCAGGTTGGTCTCATAAATGAATTGATCAGACCATCTGCTATTTCGTTATCCCAATCCATTTGCATGATAGGGTAGGCAGCGTATATGATTAGCGTTGAAACCGCAAACGCGCAGATCCATATAAGAGATACTGGAATCTGAAAAATAATGAAGCCTCATCACTAATGAAGAATCACTGATGAATTGGGTTTGTGGTCCTGTGGTTGCAAGTTGCAATGGTGACTGCTAGGCCTAAATATCTTAATTTCTGTGACCTTAAGGGTGCCCTAGTCAGTAATTCTTCTACACAAAAGTAGTATGGCCATTACTCCACTGTTTAACGGTAACTTCATTCCAAATAAAATGATACCAATTTTTCTTATTATTATCTAGCCCTGTATTGAAAAAATAAATAAAAAGTATATATATTTGAAAATGATGAGCGTCGAATGTTCCGTATTTCAACACAAATTTTAACGCATCTTTGGGCGGAAATAAATACCATCAGAAGAAGGATAATTGCAAAACAGTTACCATACAGGGATATCATGATATCCATATTCCCAAAGAACTGTTTATAAAATTTCGCGCGGTCGTTCTAAATCATCATCCAATTCACTACAAATTTACAAAAGTGTGTATTCGTACGCGCACTACGCGCACTAGCTTCTTACTGCTCATGAAAGCCAATGAAATAGTTCGTGGCGCCGACTACGGCACCCTTAAGTCTGGCAAAAAATGTGTTCTGCAGCCATTTACATTACTTTTGGATCCCACTTTTAACAGATGTGCTCATGATAACTAAGTAGGTCTCTGTGGAATTCTAATAACAAGGAAAGTTTATATACACAAGAACTGAGCTTACCAAAGGAATAACAACTTTCTTCCCTCGATTAAGGTGTAGAATGTATCCAAATATTAATCCCACAAAGAACGGCGAGGCTCTCGTCAATGTATTCACGTAGTAGTTAATTATGTAGTAAGCAGAATCTTGTATACGCCTGAAATGTAAATACGGATTGTAGAATTATTGCGCGGCGATAGACTACTTTAAAAAAAAATGGGTCATTTCGATGTACACAGCTTTAACAACCAAAAATAAAAAAACGAAGCACGTCAAGAGTACGAGTATAATCGTATGGCTAAAGTTCCATCGACAATTTGTCAGTCATTGCCAGTCATCGTTACCAATCTGAACAGAATGTAAATATCTCCATTGACCCATGACTAGACACCATATAGTTCACTCCTACGAATTTTGTAAAGTCTCTCTTACCACAATTTTTCAATTAAAAGAATATACTTACGATGGTACGGTAGTTCCTGGAGGAAACTTCATAATAAAGTTGTATGTAGTAGATGCGGCGAGTACAGCAATCAGAGCACCGACAAGCGCTGACCAGGCCAGTCGTCTTTTGCCAGTCAGCACCCACACTAGTAACAGGGGTGATAGGATGTGTAGCTGAACGTCTATAGCGAGATACCAGGAGTGGCCAAGACACTGAAATGTAAGGTAAAATAAATAAGGTAATTTGGTAGGTATTAAATCCATATGAAGAGACAGGAGGTGACTATACAATCCTCCTGTTTATTGAAATGATGAAGATTAAAGATGCCTGGCAGACGGTGACATGCTGCGTCGACCTTTATTAAATTGGGATGGTTAAAAAGAACAATACGAGTATAATCCCCGGCACGTAAGTTGCCAAGAGTCGTTAGGTACGCAGAAGTCGTTTTTTAGGTATATTTGGTAGTGAAACGGGGTGCGGGGAACGTTTAGGACCGTTCCGAGCGCGTGATTGGTTGCTCAGTTGACACAAGGATCGACTGACCAATCGTGTCGCGTCCACGTTCCGTTCGCTCTATATGGTGGTTGGTCAGTTCGCGGAATATGCGCTAACTACGCCAAAACCTTGCCAACTTACGTGCCGGACACTATAGCTTATTTTTTTATCGTAAACAACATAAGATGCTTTATATAGTTATATTCTCATTATTATATTTAAAATGGGCATAATAATAATCTTAGGAGAGGCTTCGCCTAAGATTTACTTCCATGTCCAGTCTATCCTAGCCATCTTTAAATAGAAAATCTTTATGAAATGTGATTTCCAGAAGAACTTATCTCCTCTAAAATATACCGTAAAAATATTTATCACTCACCGTATTGGCGGGGTTAACATAATTCTGTATATGTAGCAGCGTAGACCACCAGTAAACTCTACACTTATGTGTTTCATTCACCACGGTGTTCCAAAGAGGACCATCTGTGACTCGGTTCAGTATAGAAACTTGTAGGAGAATCGTCGCGGCTAGCACGGGGAACATTCGGAGAAGGCGATTCAGGTAGAAAAGATGGAGATTCTTGAGTAATTTTACTAAAAAAAAAATAGAATAAACCGTGATTTATTTTGTGTTTGCATCATCATCTGCTAAAACACATCGCGACAGGCAAGCAATGATGTCGGGGCGAGCTCGACGTTTACCAAAAAAACTGATCCAGTCAATCATAAAATTGAATTTTGTGTAACATGTTGAGCATGCTTTTGCCTTAAAATCATCATAAACCTACATCAGTCCACTGTCGTATAAAACGAAGCTCCTTTAAAGACCCTCGCCAAACCGATTTATTACTTAGTAGTTTCCCCGTGAAAATGGGTACTTCACCAACCCTGATAGTGTCTCACGTTCGCCGTTTCCTGGTCTTCATTCCATAAATAGTCTATCACAGTGGTCTATTGTGTAATTTAAGGAAATAATAAAAAGATTAGCATCCGCCTCCTCTTTATTAAGTGTATTGTGGTGCAATTTGGTACAATGCATGTAACAATTTTTATAGTTTAGAATAAAAATAAATGTACTTACTGCTAGTTAATTTACCAGCTGTAGTGTAGACTATTAGAAGACCACTTAGCATGAAGAAAGTGTCCACTGTGATTGGAGCAGCCGTAATCCATACAGACTTCAATGAAGTCATCCACTGGGAACCATAAAAGATAAAATATGTAAAAGCTATTAAAATATTGAATAACAATCGTCATCATCGTAATGAAACCTGGGCTTACAGTAAGTATAATAAGTAATAGAAATAAGAAACTATAAGTAAAAAACACATTTATCTGAACTGGGATCCCTTCTTTTCGCAAAATGAACTTTTTCCTAATATACTTTGGCATAACTATTTTGGTATAAATTGTTTTGTCATAGTAATTTTTTAACATTTTCTGGCATACAGTATATGTTGGCATAATTGTCTTGAAGGCTTATTTGTTTTGGCATAAATTTAATTCCTTTATGTTACTTGGCATAATGACTAATAGCCTAATAGTATTTAGGCATAAAATCAATAGTAATAACGACTTCCTGCCTACCCTACTTACCTACCTACCATTTTTGTTTCTATAGTCATCATTCTTTCGCGGAGAATGTTAACACTGCCATTCAGAAAATGACTTCAAATGCACAACGCCATCTATCGAATATCGAGTTCAACTGTCTGAGTCAAAGTCAAAAGTCAAAGTCAAAGCACTTTATTTCAAGTAGGCCAGTTACAGGCACTTTTGAATTGTCAAAAGACAAAATAAAATATTACAAAAGTATGGTGCTACAGTCCCAGTCACAAGACATAATAACTGTGAAAGTACCGTAGATGCCCATTCCAAGGCGTAGATCTCTATGGAGAAGAACGGGCAAGAAGCTCCATGGACACTCTTTTTCAATTAGGTAATTATTACAAATCATTTGTTACATCATTCATGTTGAGATTACACATTATGTGAGAACGATGTAGAAAGTTAAAAGTGTCCATAGTAAATATAAAAAGACAATTCTGAAATAAAATTAGAATCAATTAAAATAAACCATGGCAGCTAAGAGATGACCAGTCCCAACCGACAGCGCCCGTTCACGAACATGACACATGTATCAGCACCATTCAGCTCAACCATTTTGAAGGGAGCTAAATGATCCGACACACGCGCCACCATCGGCGAGACATTTGAGTGGGCATGACATACTCTCAACCACCGGAGTCATTCAAGTCAATAGAAGACGTAGGTATCTAGACAATGATAGCTCTGAAGTACATGGTACTCACACAATGCTGGCTGAGTATCTGAATTGCATGTGTTGTGATAATTTTACTTCTTGAACTCTTTAAATTCATATAACTTTTGATAGAGTGAACCAATTGCGATGCAACAAAAACTAAGTAAGTTCTTCAAGTTACGCACAATTTTTATGTACGAGTATAAAAGTTATTTACATTATATTTGGAAATATTTTCAACGTACAAAAATTACTTTTCTGCAGATTTACTAGATGTATTGATAACTTTTCTACAGATTTACTATATGTATTGATTACTTTTCTACAGATTTATTATATGTATTGATGATTATTTGAAAAAAATAGTCCAAGAGCGAGTGAAGTGAGCTCGGGAATTTAGGGCACCCCGACACGGATAGGTTAGGTTCGACGGGGATGACGGTTGCTGAAATGAGCGAGCAAAGCGAGCGAATTCAGCTCCCGTCATCTCCTTCATGTTAGGTTTCTTTAGACAAAAATAGGAGCCCCACGCAGCAGGCACATCGACAATTTGTTTTTCAAGTCACTGTTTTAATTATTTGTATTCGCCCGCTGTTTCTCTTTCACTACCTTACTAGTATTTAAGTATATTCAGTGTTTTAGACACCTTAAAGAACAATGGCGAACTCCCAAACAAATGTTTACATTCAATTCAATTTACATTCGCTCGTTTAAATACTAAACAAAAAAATTGATAGAACTATAACCAATATTATTTATATAATGTAGTGTATCAATCGTTCAAAGTGCGGTGGGGCCCTTGGGCCACCCTTAAAACGCCAATATAATTACATACATGTAACAAATTTACTACACTTACCTTTTAGAAGATGGTTGTTTATATGGAGTAACATATGCTACAGTTACTCCTTAACTTACGTATGTATATTTCTAATTTACTTCACATTAGAGATACATACGTGTAGAAAATAGTAAAGTTTGACAATTCAAAAGTGCCTGTAACTGGCCTACTTGAAATAAAGTGCTTTGACTTTGACTTTGACTTTGAAATATTTTTTAGTTTCTATGATTATCACGCGGACAAAGTCGCGTGCAACAACTAGTAATACATAAGAAAATAGAAGTTTATAAAACTTACTTCAAAAACGTCTACCATATTGCCAAGAGTACCGGTGGAAGGCTGACTCCCAAACGAGTGTCCAATGATGACCCACAACATCGCAAATGACCTGATGCCGTCCAGACATTCTAAGGCTCCAGGAACTGGAGTATATGTGACGAGACGACGAGTGTTGGTGTAAGCAGAGAAGGCTAGGAGCAGCTTGTTCGCTGATGTTGGCTTCTGAACATCTGTTGGAAAAAAAAAATTGTTCCTAACACATCTGAATTAAAATATCGGGTTGTGCTCATTTAGGTTTGTCACTGTAGTGTGACGTTATTATGCCTATTTAGGGCCACTTCGTGAAGAACAGCTTTATGTCAAATAATTTACGTACTTGTTTTAATTTTCAAGGATAGTAGAATTTATATTACGTTACCTACCTAAGAATTCGTACTTGAATTTAGAATAAACATATCAATATGTAGCCAAGTCTAGACAAAAACAGCAGAAAGGATCAACAGATTAAAAACATGAGATCAACACTAACGGAAAAGCCAGTAGATAATGGGGTGTAAATAGATGAAGATAAAAACCTATCATTACTCAAACAACAGATTGTGTTTATAATCAGACTAATCGCCAAATCTAATAAATCATATTAAATAAACATACGAAATAAACGTGATAATCACAACACACAATATCAATATCACGAGATTGAATATTTAAATTATTGATGGTTTGGATTATTGATTTAAAAACGCCCGACATATTTTTATTTCAAGCTACATAATTTATCTAGGCAGTAGTCACGCTTCGATCGACAATCTATTGAACTCGACATGACATCTTGCGAAAACACCCCAATTCAAATAGTTAAACGCCCGATAACTGTTGAACGGCTGAGCCGATTTTAACCAAACATAGCTAAGAACACTCTCGATAAAGTCACATCTCAAACAAAAATAAACAAATTCAAAATCGGTTCATCCTTATAGGAGCTATGATACCACAGACAGATACACAAATACACACAAACACACAGGTACTCACGTCAAACTTATAACGTCCAGTATTTTTACGTCGGGGGTTAAAACGACTAAAATAAGCCGTATTAATTCACAAACCAAAAGTTAACCATTAAAATAGCAAACTTGCCTTTATTTTTGCACCTTTCAATCACATGACATCACACATCATCAGCCTATTAATGTTTACACTGCTGGGACACAGCAGCCTAATTGCGTAAGTATATTATCCAAAGCAAAAGAATCGATTCTTTCCCAAAACCGACTTTACGTAGTGCATATTGATACGAAAAGTTGTTTTTGGGAAGGAATCGATTCTTTTGCTTTGGATAATATACTTACGCAATTAGGCTGCAGGTCTCCTCTCTGTGAGAGGGAATGGGCCGTTATCCCTATCATGTCACATGTCTTCGAATTTTTGGTTCTAGGACATGCCGGTTTCCTCACGATGTTTTCCTTCACCGTTTTGAGAGCAGTGGCGATGAAATAATTAACACAAAATAAAGCGCCTGCCTGGGCTCGAACCCACGACCTACAACTTGTAAGTCGCGGCCGATACCACTGGGCAACCACTGCTCTTCAATCAAATCGAATGAATTTAAAAAAATTATACGTAATATTTTATATTTTAATTTTACATGATAGCATATTATTACATAATTAGATAATTCGTTACCTTTTTGTTTAACAAAAATGTGGTATAGATCGTATGCCGTACTCAACAAGACGAGAAGTCCGATGAACGAAAATATTGATCTGAAAATAAATAAACGAACAAACTTTACTACATATTTGTAACCGATTTGTGTATGTCAATGATTTATCTAATATTTTACAGGTTTATCTATAAGAAACAAAAGAAAATAGGTAGGTATTTGCCATTTCTTGACATAATACAAGCAAAACAAAATATAATTTAACACATCATTCAATACACAACTAGCACTATCTATCTGCCTAGCCTTTTCCCAACTATATTGGGGTGGGCATCCAGTCTTACCGGCTGCAGCTGAGTACTAGTGTTTTACATGGAGCGACTGCCTATCTGACTTCCACAACCCAGTCACTGGGTAACACGGCAAGACTGGTGTCATATCTCAAGCTTCTGACTACTCGTAACGACTGTCAAAGATCTTCAAATGGCAGCCGGGACCAACGGCTTAACGTGCTTTCCGAGGCACGGAGGAAACTCGGTATGTTGAAATGGTCACCCATCCACGGACCGACCTCGTCAAACGTTGCTTAACCTTGATGATCGACCAGTGCGGCTGGTATTATTTAGCCACGAGCTCCTCTAATACACAACTAGCACTGAATTATATAAAAAAGTAAGAATATAATGAATTATTTAGGGCGATCCCATTAACCAGATCCAAATTAAAACTCCGAATACGACAGTATTGTCAAGAGGTTAGATTAACCCAGCACTCAATAACATTAAACATGACAATTATCATTTTCAATAACCAACCAGCGAGTACGAGTGTAGGTGGCGTTCAAGTTCTTTAACTGGTATTCACCTACATTCAGCTTGACTGCAAGACGACCCAAACATAGTTGGGGAAACGCTTTTTTAGTCTCCCCAGGGATGTGCACAGGCGTTGCACAGAGGTGGTTCCGGGGTGGATTTTTAAGAGTGCAAGGGCCCAACTACGTGCTATAAATGGTGAATACCGGGGTGGTTTGAGTGAGGTAAAAAGCCCACATTCAGTGGTATTTTCCTCAAAACACTACCTTTTGAAGGTTTCCCCCGTTAACAAGAAAAGGCAGCTGATGATAGTGACAAGTAGAAGATATAAAGGTATGCATACTTACACTGCAACATAGTCCCCAGCCACCCATGGCTTATCATGAGGAAGTCGGCAGAAGGTTTCGTTAAAGTTAACGACTGAACTTAGCTCAGAACTATTAAAGAAGGAGTTCAGTGCTGTATGAGTAGTGCATGGCTTGGGTATGCAGACAGCTAGGCGCAAGGTAAGGGCGGCGAGAGGACTGCCATCAGCGACCCTGTAAATGAAATCGTTCTTCATTAGGCAGTCTTATTCAAGTAGACTGTTAAGTTTTTAGTTAATTTGGCCGCTGGTTTTTACGTCGTGGCGTCGTATAAAGCAGCGTCAGTGGCATTAATTAGGTCCTCTAAACTTCTAAAGTGTAGGTCTATGTGCATTGGGCATTTGTGGCAATCCAGCATTTTGTGGACAGGGGACGGTATCTACTTCTCTGTGCCGACGATTATATGTTGAATTATTTATTTATTAACTGCATTTATAATTAATATAAATGCATATTTATTACATTTTTTTTGCAATTATTTATTTATTAACTGCACTTCCATCCGCGCGCGCGCTCCGGTTGACGGTGGTCTGCTTTGCTCCTGTTTATTGTTGAAATTATCGTGTTCCGTAATTTATTTCCGGCTTGTGATTTGCTTGAAGTTGTGTATTGTTTTGATAAGTGCTGGTATCGTAAGTTTTTGAACGTGTTTTCGTTCGTTTTTAATTGTAATTAGTTAATTTTGTCAGCTATCGGTAAGTAAACACATCAACATGGTCTAGGGATATTTTTAAAAAAGCGAATTACTATCAATGTGTTAATTATTTATACGACATGTATATATTTAAAAGATACGTTATTTAATATTCTACCATTTTTTAATAATGGTTAAGGTACTTCGATTAAAATTTCAGGATTTTATGGAAAAAAAATTAAGCATAGACGGAAACCGTATATGAATTAACTTTTAATTTATGAGTAAAAACTGAAAAAAAATAGAAAAATCATTTAATTTGTGTTTATAAACTTGAAGTTAGTAGTCTGAGAAAGCGTCCATGATGTTCATAACACATCGGAAACGATTCGGCATGCTCAGAACAAGGTTGTCAATGTCTTGCTGCGGAATATTGTCCCATGTCCTTCTGAGGTGCGCAAAAAGTTGATCTTCTGTAGCCAGATTTTCAGGAACTTCCTTCAGAGCTCTTCTTTGCAGCATATCCCACGCATGCTCAATGGGATTCAGATCTGGCGATTGAGCAGGCCAGTCTAAGGCCCTAACATTGTGTGTATGTAACCAAGCTGCTACCGTTCTCACCGTGTGTGCCCGGGCATTGTCGTGCATGAGCAGGAAATCTTGCCCCATTTGTGTTCTGTGGGGCAAGAATACGGGCCCCAGCACCTGTTGGACGTATCGTTCTGCCGTCATATTGCCCCGCACCCAAACGAGATCCGTCTGTCCTCCAAGACGAATTCCTGCCCAAACCATAATTGTTCCTCCTTGGTATGGGTGAACTTCCTGAGGGTTCTGAAGACGGCTCCATCGTCCAGGAACTCGCCAAACACGCGTCCTTCGTGAATCTAGATGGAAGCCGAACCTGGATTCATCCGTGAACAGCACATTGGACCATTGCTCACGGCCCCAGTCCACGTGGTTCCGAACCCATTCTAATCGTCGTCCCAAGATTGCCTCTCCGTAAAGGTGGGACCCAGAGTTGTCTACGAGAGCGTAGATTGCTTTCATGCAGTCGCCTTCTTACAGTTTGGTCACTCACAAGCACTTGGTGTTCCACTCGCAGCCTTTGGACCAATTGAGTCGCCGTTGCATTTGATTGAGCTCGCGCAGTAATTTGCAAAAATCGGTCTTGTCTGGGGGTAGTGATGCGACTTGGCCCCCGGTGCCTCTCCACTACTTCACCCGTGGCACGATAGCGTGTCCACAATCTTGAAATTACATTTTGGTGGGTCCCTATGGCCTCAGCAACATTACGCTAAACAGACCCAGCTTCCAGCATTCCCACAGCTCGTAACATCTCCGCCCTCGTCAAATGTTGGCGTTGCATGGCTACAATACCTCAATTTTAACTTTATCTTTCGTTTAAAAATGAAAAAAAACTGTAACTAAACGTAATTCGTATTGTTTTCTAAATTTTGCACAAATGAAAATTCCCTCTCCTACACATCAAGACATTTTTAAGCCACCGAAACAAACGAACTTTCAAAAATTTGAATTTGGAATTAGTCTGAGATAAATTACAAACAAATTGGTGTATAAAAGATTCCAATGCGGCCAGTACTTTTCGAGTTATTCAATTGAGTATGAAATATCCCTAGACCGTGTTGATGTGTGTACATTTATTTTTCTAGACTTGGGGGTATATCGAAATATTGTATCGTTTGTTAATATTTCGCTTTTTACGTTCTAATACGTTTTTTTTTTGTTTGTTTTGCGTAAGCAACTATGTTGTCTATTAATGATGACCCGCCTGATCGTGGTGGAGAAATATTATTTCGACGTAACACTAAACAAAGGTCGCCGTCGACCTCCGCTAATGCTAAGCGTCTATTTAGTGAAATGTCTCCTTCTTACATTTCACCCGAAGACAGATCAAAACAGCAGGTTTCAGAAGGGTCTGTAAAACCTATTTTGTAAATATGTGTCTTGCAGCGTTCGCAACAAAATATCGCCTTTCACCTGCCCTTTTCGCAATCATGTAAAACGTGGTCATTATCTGAAGTTTATAGATTCATATTTAATTTTCTGAAATAATTGCATCTCAATTTTCTATTAAATCCATTGCACCTCCAATAGTACGAAGGGATGTCACATGCGCGCTTGAAAAAAAATACCAGGAATCCGATGCCCGACACCCTCTCTACGATCACACTACAACTCCGGGTAGACTTAAGAGTCGGAAGAGTTTTCTTCGATGCACACGGGCCATCCAAGACCCACCGCCTATAGTGAGGAGCAGGTTGTGGAGAGAAGCTCACCTATCACCACCCGAATTCTTGAAACCCCAGGAACACCTCCGCCACGACCACCGGTGGGACTGCATTGGACTGCAGTGGCCTATATGGAAAGCACTCAATCGTTTGCGCACCCAAGTAGGCCGCTGCAAACACAATTTGGCAAAATGTGGTTTTATAGAACCGTCTGATACCCAGTGTGAGTGCGTTGTCCCTTTGCAAAATATGGCACAGATGCTGGAGTGTCCCAGGTGCCCATACACCTACACTTTGGAAGACCTTATGCTCGCCACTGACGCCGCAATCGGTGTGGCCACTTACTGGGCCAAAAAAATATAACGAGTTTTCCATCGACTCGAAAAGAATCCTAATCGTTTTCTGTTACTTTCTTACTTGACAATTCCACCATATACTTTTTCTTAGGTTTGATACTTTTGCTACTGTAGCTAATATTTTAACTTGTTTCATGAAGCACACCAACGATCATAAACATAATAAACACTTACTTGCTGACATTACTTTGTGTTCCAATGAGATCTTCAATTCCTGCAGCCCATAAGTTAGCCTGTTTTAGTCGCCTCACAACATCATCTTTCAATTTTAATTTGTTTGTATTGAAATCAGGCAAGGGTATGTCTTCAGATAAAGTGGCCAAAGTGGGCCAGTTTTGGTTTATAGGCAAGCTTATCATACAATATTTGCCTTCTATCACAGAGTCTGGTGTTGGTTTATTGATTCCCAAACATTGGTAGTAGTTTCCAAGATGTAACATGTTTCCTGTCATAATACCAGTTGGAACACGGATGCCAGCATCAATAACTGCAATGAAAGAAATAATAAAATTTATTTAGAAACAGTTCATGGCACACAAAAATAATAATAAAAAAAGTTTAAGTAAAATAAAAAAAAACCCTAGTGCTTAAGAAGCGAACGTAAAAGACGTAAACAAGAAGAAAATCATGCTATGCAGTCGGAGGATACATAATTGCGAGCTGACTGACCAAATCATATGTATCCTACGACTGCACAAAATGATTTTCTTCTTATTAACGTCTTTTTAGTCCGCTTCTTAAGCAGTCGGGTTTTGATAGTTTACATTTACTCTTTTTATTTATATATATATACTTTTAATTTTTTTTACCATTATGTTTTTTCAAATTTCTTTTAAACATACACCAATTTTGGTCATTTAAATCCCGTGGAGGGTCGATCCGGTACATGAAAGAGTATTGATATGTAAAGATGACATAAAAATTATAAAAAAAATCACGAAATAAACCGGCTTGCAAAGCAAAACAAAAAAAAAGTGCAAAAAAAACTTTCGTTTCAGAAGTCGGTTTTGCAAAATGATAAAATAAGTGGTACCAAAGACACCTTTGATGATTTTTTATTATTATTTTGATTTGTTTAGATCTATGTGAGGCAAATGACAACGCTGTTGACGTGGCTGAATTCTGGTTAAATTATATAAAATGTTGGAATTATCGTTACTACGAAGAAAAAGAGGAAGAAGAAATGAAATGAATACGTAAGTGACTGAAATTAATTAATTAAATTAAGTTAATTTAAATAGAAGAAATATGAGAAGAATCAATGTATGAATTTGTGGCCATAAGGCCAATAAGGCCAAAAAGGGTGAGATTATTGACAAGAAGTCTGACTGACAGAGATTCACCAATGAAGGAGACGTGCTGCAAAAAAATCCAATGGAATTCTTAGAAGGATAATTATAATCTCAACCGTACGGAAACTTACCTTATTGCTATAGTTAATATTATTATTTTTGGGGTAAGGTTATGATGTTGTTATTATTTTACTTACATTCAAGTAATAGTTCCTGATCATCTCGCTGAATATATCGAATCTGTTTTTCACACAAATCAGGATCTAACACTGATTCATAAAGATCCAAATCAAAAACTTGCTTTTCATCGGGCACTGTTATACCAAAATGTGCACTCACTATTTTTCTATTACTAAAAATAACAATTAAAAATAACAAAAATATAGAATTCATTTTATCTTATTCTCATACTTAATTCATGAATTACAAAGATACTACTGAACAATAAAATGTATTGCAATCATTCGAGATTTTATTTTCCTTGGTTATTATCAATTATTAATTTCAGAAGATTAGATTTTTATTTATCTAAATTCGTAGTAATGATAAAAGATTAAACGTAATTTAGAAAAACCTATTGATGATTTTATGTTAGATATTTTATAATTATCTTGGAGTTATGGTTTCCGTGTTTTCAAATATCTTATCGAATATTAACAGTGGTATATATTCATATTCTTTATTGTACATAAACAAATACAAAATGACAACGTTTATAGAAAAGCGAGCTTAAGTCTTAAAAGGGAAAATAAAAATTATAATATAATCAACGGTCATCATCCTATTTATTTCAGCCGAAAGACATCTACTGCCGATCATGGGCATCCTGATCATAGATCAATGATGATTCAACATTTTTTCTGTTTAACTTATGGAATTCTACATGACGTATTTGATGATCCGTGATCAGAACACCTAGTTATACATATATTTTCTAAACACTATATAAAAGTACAGATTTTATAGCGTCCAATGCAAACGAAGACGTTGACAGATTCAATAAGTTAGATGGTGCGGAAAATTCAATTTAAAGTTGTACTTGTTCAATTTCAATGAATGATGGTCGATGATTGAAGTATGTAAATGGTGATCACGTTACTGATTCAGTCTAATTGATACATGAATGGACCACACTTAAATATTCTTTATTTCATCTAATAAGATTTCTATTAAAGTAGTTTTACAACCTACTAAACTGCTGTTCAAAATATCCTCACAGTATTATGTCTGACACACCTTTTACGACCGTGTCGATGGGTCTTCAATACTAGAAATGCCCAGTGGACTTCTATAATAATTAATTACATAATTATTACAAACACGTCGACCACATCATCGCTTACCATTAGGTGATCAAGCGTAAACCTATCAATTATAAAAATACCGGTAAAGTGCGAGTCGGACTCCCGCACCGAGGGTTCCGTACAAATAGCAACATTGAGCAAAATAGTTAGGTAGCATTACTGAGGTAGTAATCTATCGGTTGGCAAGGGGAGGAGGAGGAGGAAGGGGAGGAGGGGTGGAGGGGAAGGTGCTTCAGACGACTCACTGACCGCCTCCTGTCCCTGGTACCACTCCCATGAAAAGGTAACGCACCGTTCTTGAGAAAAACAAATTATTGTAACCTAACCTCTAAACACTTTGAAGTTGCTTCTGCACCGCCTCGGGCGCTGCGGGAGGTGCAACCCTTTCGCCCTTACGTAAAAAAGGAAAGAAAAAACTTTTTATCAAAAATACAAACCGACTTCCATTAAAACACTGCAAAACAAAAAAATATGAAAGAAGAGTTTTTTTTTGGAAGTCGGTTTGTTTTTTTGTTGAAAAGTTTTTTATTTATCTATTTTTAGTTTTGATAGGGACCTTATGGCAATTGGATTGCCATAAAAATATAAGCCGAAGTACATCTCATGGCGATTCCAATAAGCCCATACACGACTAGGATATAATTATTGTTTTATTTCGGAGTTCCAATGCCTACCTGCTGGCTTCATCATCAGATCAGTTCGATGGTAACATTTTCATCAGTACTATTTATTTATAAGTATTTGCTTCATCATAGTCGTTTAACTATTCGAGATCTTATACCCCATGACATACTTAGCATTAAGGAGTTCTATTGACCATCTTTAGTCTTCTTCACTAGTTCCACTTCACCACATGATACTTTCTGAGTGCAAATGATTGCATTGTTGATAAAAATACCAAAATCGCTATATGTAATATTTAAGAAATTGCCGCGATTTCTCCAAGATCCCATCATCAGATCCTGACCTGGTGACTATGGGAACAACTGGGAAGTATACCCTTTCAAACAAAAGAAGAATTTTCAAAATCGGTCCAGGCGTATTTGAGTAATCTGGGATTCACGCAACTCGGGCAACGGAATGAACGAAACCAAATGACATACTGACACATGGTACACATGTCGCAAACGGCGTAGTTTATTTCTTTTTTTTTAACACGCTTTTATTAGCTTGGTATGTATATATGTATCAATGTATCTATGTATCAATGTAACGGAATCTTTGAACGTGATTTTCACCGCTTTCAAAACGTGGGATTGATTTAAAACTTTGCACACTTATCAAGGACCGATGACAATGCAATAATTTAGTCAAAGTCAAAGCCAATGTCAAAGTCAAATATGTTTATTCGACTAGGCCAATAAGCGGGACTTTTGAACGTCAAACAAAAATTAAAATTTACAAATAATGAAAGTTGATTCTACCGGGCGCGCTTAAATAGTTTGTTTGTGTGTTTGTTGTTTGTTTTGACTTACCAAGATCTTCAGGATTAGCGACTTTTTAGTTCAATTTAAAATTAAAGCGTGTTTTTTAGTTTTTAGAATTACAATTTATTTACATTTCGTTTCAACAATTTTGACAATATTATACCGGTACTACTTTGGTTGTCAATCTTCCATTTTAACGTTTCGTTTTCACTTTATTATCTGATTGAGGTTAGACACAATTTTTGTTACTTTCTCAAAAAATATGCGTTACCTTGTAATAAGAGTGATGATAGCGTTTTAATCAGGGAGCCGACCACTTCCAGTTTTAACCACTTTTGACCCCCTCCTCCTGACAACCGATACTAGATCGAAGCCTTAACTTTGCAGCAGGGAAACTGTTGTCCCCATACATAGACATGAGCCCCGGTCAGTTTACCAACTGTAAGTAAGTTAATAATCTTGTTTTTATTTACGTACAAAGGTTTTCGACTTTTTTTGCTTTACTTATGCTGTAAGACATTGCTTCTGGCCAAATTTCATGATTCTGGGTCAACGGGCAGTACTCTATAGGTTTTGATTCCCTTGCTAATTTTACATAAATGGCGATATCTTTAATTTAATTCCGTAGATCTAGAAGTTTGACTTTTTCACAGTTCCAAGGGATTGGAGCCCTGAGCGTAAGATATTAATTTCAATTTCATACATCCAAGCGTTTCAGAGAAAACGGTCAGACAGACGGAAAGACAGACTGACAACGAAGTGATCCTATAAGGTTTCTTTTTTTCCTTTGAGGAACAGAACCCTAAAAAACACTAAACAATACGCACGTTCTTCTTATTTTAAATCAATTCTAAATTCAAATCTAGCCAGACCTATTTCTGCCAGCTACTGTAAGGTTACACTCTTAAAAGGACTTGAAAAAAAAATACACATGCTCTCAAAAAGCGCCATCAATTAATACTATAGATAAAGCAGCTATAACTTAACTTGGTTGTGCAAATCGTCCAGCCTGGTAATTATCGGCAGCATTACTCGTGAATATAATGTCTCATTGTTAATTGTTAGCCGAGGTATATCTTTGGCGGATCTCTTTAGTCTTTGCTCCTGTCCACGTTATCTTTGTGTGAGAGGGGCCGCTTCTTGTAAGGCGGCCTGTTCAGGTTTCGGATGGTTTGCCGTGGGTAACTAGTTTAATATTCAGGTTAGTGCTTTGGCAATAAGGTATTGGTGTTGTTGCGACAGTGATTGTGATGTTTTTTTAAATAGAAAATATATTATTAACCTGTTTTTTTTATGCAAACACTTGCCCACCAAATCAGAAATAAGATATGACGGGTTGGCTGTGCTGTAAGGAAAATGGTTTTAGATGCAGTATAATAATAGCCTAATAGGAAAAGTGAAAATGAAGTTTTTTATTTTGTTCTGAATGTTTGTGTTTTGAACCTTTTTTGAGTCAGTTGCAATACCCGAATAGCAGAAGTATATACTCATTATGACATTTGAACCATCAACGGGTAAGTATTATGACTATTATCGCTGTAATTTGAGTGACATACAATTACGACGTTACATTAAGAGCCTCACAAATATAAGTATTTAAAATTTACAATAGACTAAACAAGGTGGCTGCCGATATTGTCCGAACGCTTCCTACACATTCATATTACGTATAAGGAAAATTAATAGCCAATACAATTTAAACGACCGAGTCGTCCTTTGAATGGGCATCGTTATCTGTTCATTTTGCTTGCAATTAGCACCCCATGTACCAAGTGAATTTCTAAAGAATATCGGTATTATAAAAGGCTGATAAACGGCCGAAGTCGGTGACTTAAGTACGGGTAGTTATTGTGTCGGTAATTGTGTAAAAAGGTTTAATAGCTTGCGACCTTACAGGACCTCTGGATGTACTTGCTGTGGTTCTTGATAGCCCTAGTACTTATTGTATCGCTAATAGCCTGAGGGCGACAATACACATGTCTGTAAGTTCCGTAAAAGTGTGTAAGCAGCTTGCATGCCATTGAACCATTCATCATGCAAGCAACTTTCACACTCTTATTGTTACATGCATTTGCATTGACGCCCTTATAGGTAAAATATGTGACTCTATTATGCTCTCTCGACTTAGGTCTGTGATCTAAGTTCTTTTGAGTGAACTTTTCTTAACTCTAATTGAATCTGCCGCCACGACAATGAAAACATTCCTCGACTGTTGCAATTAATAACAAGATGTAACTCTCAATTTGATTGATTCTTTACTCCATTTACATTTTCATTACACAAAAGTTAAAAAGAGGATTTTTATATAATTTGAATTCCTGTATATGCTTTCAAAAATTGTGCATAGATTTAAGGACGAAGGAAGGTGTCCAAATTTTAGTCAGATTTGCCTGTTTACATCATTTTGCGGCAAGCTACAAGATCAAGTGAAAATTAGCAGATCACGATAAAAAGTGTCCTTTTTGCCAATCTGAAAATAAATCCTTGACCACAGGGCTCCTATATGAAACTTTTCACATATATTCTCGTTGTTCTTTCAGCAAGCTGCAGCTACTCAGCTATCAATTCTTCACTCTGAATATAGCTGATCAAAAACCTTGCGAGCTCTCCCTCCATAAAAGCACTGTTTACACATAATTAAATTACATCAATATATAGGAAAAATATATAGGAAAATTTTGTAGATATAACCAGTCATCAGAGTACTATAGGGTGGCAAGCTATGTCTGCGTCCACTTGAGTATATAGAGTAATTCATGGCCAGTTTTCGCAGCAGACGTCTCCACTACTCCCAAGGTTTTATGTATTTTAGTTTGAATCGATGTATTGAACCTAAGAGTTGTAATCCCACGCTTGGAATATTGTACATTTGTTCACATCCATCCTGCTGCTGTTACTGCAGATTGCAACTTTAAAGTTCCTGTAGGACCTCTTTCAGTGTCAAATCATTTTGGAGTAATCTCTTCGTAGTGGTGTTGATCTATTTCTTCAATCTTGTGATCACACTCTCGTCTAATGAGCATGTTCTGATAAAAAGGTTCCATGTGCTGAAAATTACAAATGTATTATTAAAATGACTAAATTATTGACTTTAAAACCGAAATACGAACAGTGAGAAAAAAACTATTACAATGGTTGACTAGAATGCATTTCAGTAGTTAAAAGCACTCAACATAAACACAAGACTATGTATGATAGTATCTTATTTGTAATGCAAGCGTTGCTTCTATTGCTGTATGCAGTAACGACAACACTAGACGCAGACATAGGCGTGCACTGCAGATACGTATTGCAGTAGATAGTATTTTGCGCACTGGCTGTCACTAGAAACACTGCCTGTAGCATTTCTAGTTTCTTCTTCATCACCAGAACTAAAATCATCATCGTTTCAGCCAAAAGTTTTCCACTGCTGAACATATGCCTACCCCTAGTGTCTCCACATTGACCGATCCCGTGCTTGTCGCATCCAGTGGATTCCCGCAACCTAAACCAGGTCATTGGCCCACCCAGTGGTTGGTGTTCCAAACGTGTTACTCCCTTATTAGGTACTAGCTGTTGCCCGCGGCTTCGCTCCCGTGGACCACCCCACAGGATCCATTTTCGGGATTAAAATATAGCCTATGTCACTCAGGAGTAATGTAGCTTTCTATTGGTGATAGAATTTTTCAAATCGGTCCAGTAGTTTCGGAGACTATTCGGTACAAACAAACAAATAAACAAAAAAATCTTTCCTCTTTTTAATATTAGTATAGAAGTATAGATATTATAGATTATAATATTTTGAACAAACTTACTACGCTCGTTGGTTGTTGGGTTCTGTCTGGTGGATTGCGTTTCATCCAGCAACGTTTCCAAATCGCAATAATGATAATAACTACCAATATTAACGCTATGCCTGATAGTGATGTAGCTATAATGACAGTGGTGTTTGCATCTGTAAACAATTTGTTTTTATTATTATTAAGAATTTTATATTACCTTGCTTTTGTACCTTTGGTAAGTCCTGACATCCGATTAAGCCGAAACTTGGCGTACTTATTTAATTTTGGAAAAAAAAAAAGGTACAATGGAGCTGGTCTCATGATGGAGCCAGAAGAGTGCCATAGCAACTCCTCAACCAGACAAGATAGCACCATTGTGTTTGGGTTTATTGGATATGTATTGACAAGTGATATTATATTTAGAACGTTTTATTTCAAAAAACTGTTTTACTTAATACTTTTATATTCAGAAGTTGTTACATCATTACTCGTATTTGCTAGTAATCGTTTACCGCTGAACTCAGAGCTTCTGATGACGCTGGCGAGTTATTCATCAGTCAGTAACGAAGTGCCAACCTAATATACATAGCCCAAATAATTGAATGTACTATTTTATTTGTGATAATAAGTTAAATAGATCATAAATAAAATAGAAAAACGCTTACCGACACATTTATGTTTTAAATCCACCACTAGCACACAGTCACCAATATTGCATTCATCAATATCTGTAAGATAAATGACAGCAACTGATCACATTAAATTAAAAATAAAAGAAAAGCGCTGCAAAAACGAGCAGTAAAAGGAGTGAGGCCAAGCTTACATGCTAAGCTAATTCACCAGAGCTACGCAAGAATTCGTGTCGTACACAACCAATTCATCATGTACACGACAAGCATTTTGTCAGACCTAGGCACGAATCTTGCCTAGCACAGACAAGATTTTTCTTGTTCCGTGCTGTTTGCTTACGCACAGTGTCTTTTCTTAGCTTGTAAAAGCAGTGCCAGCATATTTTGATACAATATAACATTGTATTACTTTTATATTCATTTTCAGTTGACCCAATTTTTATTTTCGAGACAGGCCTCCCCGTAGCTACCAAGACATAAGATCTTCGACGTTTATAAGTTCAACATCACTTTTATTTCTGTAGTGTTTTCTAGAGTTAAACTATTGAACCAATAATATTGTTCGCCTTCTCTTCTACCATGAAGTACTGTATAGTTAAAATAAATAAATAAATAAATATAGTTCTCCGCCTCGAAAGTTTCGACATCTGTTGCATATAAAAACATAGAAAAGCAAAATTTTAGTACCGCATTTAAAAAATAAGATATTTTTTGATGTTGCAGTAACTTAATTCATTTATAAAAGTTTTTACAAATGTTTAATGAATATAATTGGTCGGAAAAAGTGGTAGGTATACGCATATAGTGCCAATCATCCTGGTGTTATAAGAACTTCAAAGGGAATGGAGACATCACAACTGGGTCTAGTTCAGGGCCAGGCTCTCCTTCACCTAAAAATAAAAATAATCTTAGTGATGCGACTATTTACACTTGTAAAATGCGTTGCTTTCATCCGCTGCTACTCATTAGCCTCAGCTCTGTAACAATGAACTTGATAATGAAATGAATGAAATTTGGTGAAAATGTAACCGAAGTACAATCATATGTTCAACACAATCAACAATTCGCGATACATAATATTATGCAAATAAATTATTTGATTTCAAACATAACTAGTAGTAGTAAAGCTCTAAATGGGTACAAAGATGTGTACAGTAAACCTTGGTACACTCTCATTTAACAAGTTATGTTCAAGTTTCATGATAGTCGGGTAATCTATTCTGGCGTTATAGTTACCTTACTAAAGAACTTGCCCATTAGGTAGGTACAACTAAAAAGTGAAAAATAAAAAACAAACTTTTTACAAAAAAAATACTACCGACTAAATAATTTTAGAGCAGCCATGGAGTTTCTTGCCGGTTCTCCATGGAGTTTCTTGCCGGTTCTTCTCCATAGGAAACGACTAACCCGAACCGTGCACCTTTTGTCGACGTTTTATAAGTGCCCATGTAGGCCTATGTAAAATAAAAATATTTGATTTTGATTTTGATTTTAGAGCAGTGGTGGCCCAGTGGAGCAGTGGTGGCCCAGTGGTATCGGCCGCGACTTACAAGTTGTAGGTCGTGGGTTCGAGCCCAAGCAGGCACTATACTTTGTATAAATTATTTCATCACCACTGCTCTCAAAACGGTGAAGGAAAACATCGTGAGGAAACCGGCATGTCCTAGAACCAAAAATTCGAAGACATGTGACATCCACCAACCCGCAATGGGCCCGCGTGGTGAATAATGGCCCATTCCCTTTCACAGAGAGGAGGCCTGTGTCCCAGCAGTGAGAACAATTAATAGGCTGATGATGTGATGATGATGTGTAGCGGCACTGGTGGCGCATGAATTACGGTAGTGAATACGCCCAGATTTTAGAATAGAATCTTTATAAAATCGAATATTGGTTTAAAAAAAAAAAAAAAACTTACAAAATGTTCGTTATCAAATTGTCTATCCATTAGTGTTAGTATAAAAAATAATTAATGAACACTTTACGAGGAGATTCATGCTATCAATAATTATTTCACATTTTTATGGTTTTGTTGGAAGGAGATTAGTGACACATAATACATCTTTAAAAAAAAGTGTACTACCATTTTAGAATCAATATTATGTAGAAATTTAATATATTTTTATTAATTGATATATCTTTTTAAATAAAGAGTAGATAGCTCTTAAAAACTGCATAAAATTCGACTAGCGCGGCGTTTTGCTCGGGGAGGCGCCTTAAGGTTACACTAGTCAAAAATTCTTCCATACAAACGTAGTTTGGGGATTATTCCACTGTTTGACGATGTACGTTCAAAATAAAATGTGATATCAATTTGTCTCATCATTATCTAGCCCTGTATGGAAGCAAAAAAGTAAATATAGAAAATATTTGAAAGTTATAAGCGTCGAAAGTTCCACATTTCGACACTAATTTTAACGCATTTTTGGGCGCAAATAAATACCATAAGAAGACGGTAAATTGCAAAACGGCCTCCATACAGGCATAGATTAGTAGTTCAACCATGCAAATAACTTTATTTTGAACATATAGATTTAGTAGTTTTTTCATGATATCTAGACAGCCAAAGGTCTGTTTATAAAATTTCGCGCGCCCGTTTTAGTCCTAAATCATTATCCATTTCGCTACAAATTTGCAAAAGTGTGTATTCGTACGCGAATTAGCTTCCTATTGCTCATCAAAGCATCTATATCTTCCACACGTGTTGCCGGTTGATATAAAATGCATTTTAACCCCGCGCACAAAATAGTTCGTGCCGTTGACTAGTGTACCCTTAAGGCACAATGAGTAAATGTTGTTGTTTTTCCTATTCGAAACAGGAAATTATTTATGGTAGCAACAATATCATGGGACACAAAATCGAATTTAAAAGGAAACTGTTGAAGAAACTATTGAAACTACTGTTATGAATAATCAGAGTGAGTTTTTTCAAGTGGGTGTGGATGGCCAAATCTAAAACTGTGAGGAATTTAGCGATAAAAACTCAAAGGAGTCTCGAGGCCTTGATTAAATCTAAAACTGTATAAACATGTGTAATACATAAGTAATGACATATTATGCCGAACTAAAGGAATGTGTTAGTTCCAAATCATTCAACCGTAAGTACGGATATTTAAAATTACAACAAGATAACCACAAATAAAAGTTAGTAAAATATAAAAATATAAAAACAAACCCGACTGCAAAGATGTAAACAAGAAGAAAATCATGCTGTGCTGTCGGAGGATACATATTCGCGAGCTGGCTGACCAAAACTTTAAATATCCTCCGACTGCACAGCATGATTTTCTTCTTGTTTACATCTTTGCAATCAAGTTTTTATATTTTTTATTTTAAGTATTACAACTTTTTACTTCTACTTTTTTTTCGAATGTCTTTTATACATATAAGTGATATATTTTTGTAATCACCTTTTAAAATGCTTCATTTTGATACCCCACTCGATGGGTTTCGAAGAAAAAAAAATTACAACCACTACAATATGGCGCCCAAAACCCGCCATGTTTTTTTTAACGACATTTATCTAAGAACACTTGGGCGGTCAAGACCTATCTAACGATGCCTTAATTATAAAAATCCGTCAAGTGGTTTGAAAGATACGAGGTAATAAAGAATATTACGTACATACATACATACAAGATACGCGCGAAAAACATAACCCTTACCTTGAAGCCGGGTAAAAATGATCGAACGTGTTCTTTAGCCACAATCAGTGCTATCTTTTGCAATAAATCTTAATAATTGAACATTGGATAATTCAGATAATTGGAGGAAAATATATCGATGTATTCAAGACCACTTGAATGAGATCGGTACAAAGGTTCCTCTGCCTACGAATTATACTCGGCTAGAATAATTAGATGAAGTTAGAATGGGTTTAGTTTGACAATTCGTTTAGGTAAGAACTTCATATTTTTAATGTGCTTGCACACACACTTTTTTACTTGTTTCAATTCTTAATTCAGGGCGAATTTTATGAATGAAACCGAACATAATTAGCACATTAACAAACCGCATAAAACATCTAAACCCAGAAATCGAATTCGTGAATGAATAAATGTAAACAAAAGTGTTGCCAATTTTAAATAATCACCTCAATTGTGCAGTTTGCCAAAAAGTACTATTAAATAGCGCTTATTTTACGCATATCTTAAACAGTAATAATATAATATTGCACACAGTTTTCAACTTTAAAACTGACGTAAACTAGGATCCAAGATAAAATGTAACTGTTTGAAATAAAATCGTGCAATCTATTTTTATGCTACTGGCAATAAGGCAATGGTTTTAAATATTTGGATTATATTTAGTGTTTTTATCTAGCGAAACTCCTGGGCTTCACATGGGTGTTTTTTACTAATGAAATAAATGAGAATTTTCTCACACACAAACCTTGTCCTGACAATTATGAACAGAACAAAAAAGAAATCGGTCAAATCGAATTTAAATTTAACCAAACCCAAAACCCATGAACTGTCACTTTGACAATGGCATTTCATTGTCTACAGTTTTGATCTCGAATTCGATTTCTGGGTTTAGTAGAATATTTACACTTACAGCGTTTGAACGCTGTCAAAGGCACTTTTGAACGTTACAATAAAGTTTATAAATAATAATAGTTGATTCTACCGTGCATTCGGAAAGTAGCTTGTAATGGAGAAGAATGCACAAGAAACTCCATACTTACTCTTTTAAAAAAAAAAACTTTTTACAATATTTAGGTACATAAGTACATACCTTGATGAATGAAATTCAGTTTATACAATACAAATATATATAGACAGTCTTCAGAAGGTCCAACAATAATTCAAAACAATAATGTAATAATGAATGGCAATAATGAATGGCAACAAAGACAATCTCTATAGGTGTGGATTCTCGGATGGTTCCGATCTTCCGTGCTTGTGCGGCGTCTCCCGCAGACCATGGCCCACCTTTCGTTTAGTGCCGAATGTTCTGTTGTCTGTTCACCTGAGGACCTTATGACTACGTCAGTGGAGGGCGTTGATGTGGCTGAATTCTGGGCCAGACAAGGCATTTTACTAAAAAGAGTCTGTTTGTCATCGACACGCTAAGAAGAAGAAGATGGCATAGTTGTCAAAGATAGATTATTTACTTAGATGATGCTCAGCTGCTTATAGGTGAGTTGCTATTTGTTAACTTACAGGCGTTATGAGTTCCTACGTTTGTGATTAGTTTGGTAAATCTGACCAGTCTAGACCAATCTTATATATAATATATAAAATTCTCGTGTCACAGTTTTCGTTGCCATACTCCTCCGAAACGGCTTGACCGATTTTGATGAATTTTTTTGTGCTTATCCGGTATCTATGAGAATCGGCCAACATCTATTTTTCATCCCAAAAAAAAAAAAAAAAAAAAATATGGTAGGGTAGGTGTAGGGTAGGTGTAGGGTATGTGTAGGGTAGGTGTAGGGTAGGTGTAGGGTAGGTGTAGGGTAGGTGTAGGGTAGGTGTAGGGTAGGTGTAGGGTAGGTGTAGGGTAGGTGTAGGGTAGGTGTAGGGTAGGTGTAGGGTAGGTGTAGGGTAGGTGTAGGGTAGGTGTAGGGTAGGTGTAGGGTAGGTGTAGGGTAGGTGTAGGGTAGGTGTAGGGTAGGTGTAGGGTAGGTGTAGGGTAGGTGTAGGGTAGGTGTAGGGTAGGTGTAGGGTAGGTGTAGGGTAGGTGTAGGGTAGGTGTAGGGTAGGTGTAGGGTAGGTGTAGGGTAGGTGTAGGGTAGGTGTAGGGTAGGTGTAGGGTAGGTGTAGGGTAGGTGTAGGGTAGGTGTAGGGTAGGTGTAGGGTAGGTGTAGGGTAGGTGTAGGGTAGGTGTAGGGTAGGTGTAGGGTAGGTGTAGGGTAGGTGTAGGGTAGGTGTAGGGTAGGTGTAGGGTAGGTGTAGGGTAGGTGTAGGGTAGGTGTAGGGTAGGTGTAGGGTAGGTGTAGGGTAGGTGTAGGGTAGGTGTAGGGTAGGTGTAGGGTAGGTGTAGGGTAGGTGTAGGGTAGGTGTAGGGTAGGTGTAGGGTAGGTGTAGGGTAGGTGTAGGGTAGGTGTAGGGTAGGTGTAGGGTAGGTGTAGGGTAGGTGTAGGGTAGGTGTAGGGTAGGTGTAGGGTAGGTGTAGGGTAGGTGTAGGGTAGGTGTAGGGTAGGTGTAGGGTAGGTGTAGGGTAGGTGTAGGGTAGGTGTAGGGTAGGTGTAGGGTAGGTGTAGGGTAGGTGTAGGGTAGGTGTAGGGTAGGTGTAGGGTAGGTGTAGGGTAGGTGTAGGGTAGGTGTAGGGTAGGTGTAGGGTAGGTGTAGGGTAGGTGTAGGGTAGGTGTAGGGTAGGTGTAGGGTAGGTGTAGGGTAGGTGTAGGGTAGGTGTAGGGTAGGTGTAGGGTAGGTGTAGGGTAGGTGTAGGGTAGGTGTAGGGTAGGTGTAGGGTAGGTGTAGGGTAGGTGTAGGGTAGGTGTAGGGTAGGTGTAGGGTAGGTGTAGGGTAGGTGTAGGGTAGGTGTAGGGTAGGTGTAGGGTAGGTGTAGGGTAGGTGTAGGGTAGGTGTAGGGTAGGTGTAGGGTAGGTGTAGGGTAGGTGTAGGGTAGGTGTAGGGTAGGTGTAGGGTAGGTGTAGGGTAGGTGTAGGGTAGGTGTAGGGTAGGTGTAGGGTAGGTGTAGGGTAGGTGTAGGGTAGGTGTAGGGTAGGTGTAGGGTAGGTGTAGGGTAGGTGTAGGGTAGGTGTAGGGTAGGTGTAGGGTAGGTGTAGGGTAGGTGTAGGGTAGGTGTAGGGTAGGTGTAGGGTAGGTGTAGGGTAGGTGTAGGGTAGGTGTAGGGTAGGTGTAGGGTAGGTGTAGGGTAGGTGTAGGGTAGGTGTAGGGTAGGTGTAGGGTAGGTGTAGGGTAGGTGTAGGGTAGGTGTAGGGTAGGTGTAGGGTAGGTGTAGGGTAGGTGTAGGGTAGGTGTAGGGTAGGTGTAGGGTAGGTGTAGGGTAGGTGTAGGGTAGGTGTAGGGTAGGTGTAGGGTAGGTGTAGGGTAGGTGTAGGGTAGGTGTAGGGTAGGTGTCGGGTAGGTGTAGGGTAGGTGAATGTTTGGAGTTTTTATGGCAAAACAAAGTTTGCCGGGTCAGCTAGTAACTTTATATAATTTAATGAGTAATGTCTACGTAACTTGTTTCCGATACATAAAAACTCTTTAGTTTTGTCACAAAGATGCGACTCATATGCTGTATTTGTGGGTTAAAAAATTTGTTATTAGAGTTTTAAAATTCGCTATCATTTAGTCACGTTCTTGAAGCATGGTGATTGGTGGTAATATATACACCTATAACAAGCGCTGATTACTCAGTAGGTAGATAGTAGACCAGACAAAAAAGCTGATATTCTTCTAAAGATGTTGTTTTTTTGTTAATTCAATAGCAGAAAAATAATGCAAAATACAACAGTGTCTCTAAAAAAACAAACCATTCAAACATAAATTTTGATATAGCCTCCTGCTTACCGTTCCGTTTCACGCATATCAATTTATTTGCAACGCCCAATACTAAAACATTGCCTTTTTTTCTTAAATAAAAAGTTTGCATATCAAATTTATTCCTTTTTCAAATCCGATTGCCCATTAAGAGTAGAGGTGGCCAGTTTCTTTAACTAATCGAATATAATTCGATTCGATATGCCTACTACAAGTCGATTTGTGTTGTTATTAACTACTACCAACTAACTATGTTAACTGTAGGTTAGTTGCATAAAAAGTAATATCAGAAAGCATTTACCTACATTAAGGAATTTTCATTGATGGGTATTATTTGTGGTTAAAAGTAGAGATATTTTTTTCTGTGGCAATCCGTAGATGTGGGTATTTAAGGTATTACGTAAAGTTTTATTTGTCATCAACACGGGAACAACCATGAAGCAGTAAAGTTTCTTAATAAGTAATAAGCATGACAAGCTAACTTTTTCCCCAAAAGAAGAAGAGGTTAAGGTCTGCCTATGTCATCTCAATGCTAGGCAAAGGCCGAAACAGCTGCCAGTCGTTTCGATCCCAGGGCTTGCGTGGACTATTGACTGTTAATTTTCTATATCTCGCCATCTTCTGAGAGCCACGAAAAGGTGAGTATTGATAAACTTGACGTTCATCACAACAAAATCGTATTCAGCCTAACATATTTGTTCTCACCTCTACTTCTTTTCCAAATGCAGTCGATTACGAATACGCACAACAGTAGTCATCATGGTATTGCTTCTAAATGATAGCTGCCATTCCCTAACCGTAGGCGGTATTCAAATTGTATACCAACTTAATATTCGTCTGGAAACGCCAAATGGAATTCTGTAAACGTTCGAATGATAGCTCTCGTTTTAGAGATTTGGGGATCGTTGTGAAGTTCAGAATTTGAAATTCTTTAAAGTGAAAGTTTATTGAGAATCGGCATAAATTTTAAATCGGCCAAGGGCAAGAATGGATGACGGAAGGTAGACGATAGAGTAAGCAAGCAATTGTTTACCGGAGGATGTAAAATAAGGCTAAGGAAAAATTATCAGGGAGAGTAACAATTTTCCATACTTTTTACTAATAAGGTTAAAAACCATGAGAAGTGGAAAGAGTGGAGTGAGGCACTTGCCTTGTGTGATTTAGGTTGTCTTAAAAGAAAATCAAGTTTTAGATATTTTTCACCTTTCTCTACCCAAATTTAGGTTTTGCATAAGACATATTTTGGCAAATAAATTTAAATAATATATTATACAATAATATATATTGTTGTTAAACTTATGTTAATTTACTTTTTTAATAATCTGTGGAAACTGTTTCTGGTTCGTGTTGAACTAATTTTATACTTATGTTTGTTTTTGCATCTGTTTGTTTCCCAAATAAAATAAAATAACATAAATGCAAAAAAATATCTGATAATGTATAAACTCTTATCATCTTAAAGGGATGGATTTGCCGAGATGTTTATGTTTTTTTAATTTATCTGATTATGCACCTCAACAGTGACAGTAGCACCTAACCCATTTACTCTTCTAGCTATTTACACAGAATCAAATTAAATTACCTAGTGAACTCCGTAGGCATTATATTTATAGATAATAACGCCAAACAGAAAAGAACCGTCTAACAGAAATGATAAACTGCCAACTACTCTTAAGACCTAGCCTCTAGTACAAATATTTAGAATTCTACCCTTCCGGGCTCAAAACGTTTACGTCAGTTTCAAAGAAATATTAATTACATACTAAAATGTATCCTTTCCTTTGGCTACCGACCATTTTGAGGGAATTGGAGATCTAATTTTATATTAGAGGATGTTAACTTACAATCATATTCACATTTAGAGAGATAAGTTTTATTTGTAAGTCACGACTTGGACGATTGAAATATGGTATCTTGTAATCTTTTATGAGTATTTAAAACCACAATGTGTAGACTCACCAAGAAATTATAACATATTTTATGTAACAAAATTATTCATGAGATTTATATTTGGTTTAAAATTCTGAGTAAATAAAATCTTGTAAAAATAGAGTTAGTACACCAATTAAAATACCAGATGAACAAATTTTATTTGCCGCCCAAATAAGATTTGTTCATTTGTTTTTTTTTAAAGTAATCTTGCTCTTGATTCTTTAGAACTCAGACTAGTTGGTCTAATTAATGGTTTGGTTGCAAACGCTCCTACTATATTTAGTAGGAGCTTTTTTTTTGGTACGGGAAATCATTAAATGATTTCACCCGCTCTGGGTGAAGTTTTCTGACTAAAACTTACACGTGTTCCTTCAGCTGCTTATGCCAGGGCCGCGGTAACTTACTTTCAAATTTTTCTCCGACCAAACATGAGGTCCTGGACTGATTTTCGGATCGGACAAAGTCTTCTTTTTCTGTGAGGATGTGGCCATCTCTGGTCTCAGAATTAATAAAGCCGCTTCTGGGAATCCCACAACCTTCTGACTAGGCTATTTCAGACTTACATTAACTCTATTAATAAGTCCTTTTATCATGCGCATAGCAAAAGAGTGGAATTACCTGCCGGAGTCTGTATTTCCTGATAGCTAAAACCTGGGCGTTTTTAAATCAAGAGTAAATAGGTTTCTTCTAGGCAAGCTTGCTTCATCGTCGACCACATCATCGCTTACCATCAGGTGAGATAGTGGTCAAGCGCAAGCCTATTATTTAAAACAAAAAGCATTCTATTTTCTAGTCAACATCATCATAATCGTTCAAAGCCTTTTTTGGGCAGTCCACATAGAGCAAGCCGCCTCAGTCATCATCTCTGATCTCTGACTAATCCACCATTTATAACTTACAACACCCATTCATTAAAGAATACATGAAAAGCGTGCCAGTACACCATTTGAATATTCTTACAAATCTAATCACCACGTTCTATACGGTTTAATGAGCCTTCCTTGTACTCTATGGTTTGAAAAATAGTTACAAGTAGACCGACAATTACTTTAACAAGACTGCCGTAGGCGGCAGTTGGACAATTAATATCTTGTTAGAAATGTTCTAGCTACCGTAAGGTTACTGACCTTTTGAACAACAAACAATTGCTTTCTGTATTTGGTGATGAATTACTATAAGGAGGCGTGAAATCTGTGTATGGTTGAGAAGTTAGTTAAGAAGTACCTATTCGTTTATGTTTAAACGCCTGCACTTGACACTTATAGATTTGTAGTTTGAATTGAACACAGAGATTTTGAGACTAGACTTGGTGAAAATTATGGGTGTGAAAGTTTGAACTCGTTGAAGTCTTTTGATCAAGGAAATTGTTTTTTTTTTTTATTGAAAGAAGAATTGTGCGATTTTTGTATCTACTAAGTTAATTTATAGATCAAGTTGAGGTGATGGTTTGACTCGGCAGGGGCAAGGCATCTTCACAGCAACAACAGAGTCATCATCAACATCCTCCCCATGACCAAGTATCGGTGCAAAAAAAAGTTCGGGATTGGCTACTAGGACCTATAATGAAAGAGAAAACCTACTAGCAATTTAGTGTTAACATACCATCGAATTCACATCATCACTTACATACCACCACACTTACGCTTACAACTTTAGTTACCTTTCAGTTTTTGTTTAATATTGGAACCGTGAGAGCAGTGTTGGCCCAGTGGTATCGGCCGCGACTTACAAGTTGTAGGTCGTGGGTTCGAGCCCAGGCAGGCGCTTTACTTTGTGTAAGTTATTTCATCTCCACTGTTCTCAAAACGGTGAAGGAAAACATCGTGAGGAAACCGGCATGTCCTAGAACCAAAAATTCGAAGACATGTGACATCCACCAAACCGCACTGGGTCCGCGTGGTGGATTACGGCCCATTCCCTCTCACAGAGAGGAGGCCTGTGTCCCAGCAGTGGGAACATTAATGGGCTGATGATGATGTGATGATGATTTTGCAACCTTTGCATTTGATATCTCTAATCAAACAACTATATTATTTGTCGAGAGAGACTATATTCTGCGACACAGGGTATCCTAGTGCAGGATCCAGTGTCACATCTTAATACTGTAACACTCTTTGATAGAAACAATCAATCAATCTGTCTAGCCTATTCCGAAGGCTTCCAGTCTAACTGAATTCAGCTGAGTACCAGCTTTACATGGAGCGACTGCCTATCTGACCTCCACAACTCAGAAACTGAGTAACACTATACCCTGTGGCTAGACTGGTGTCAGATCTCAAGCTTCTGACTACCCGTAACGACTGTCAAAGATCTTCAAATGACAGGCGGGACCAATGGCTTAACGTGCTTCCCGCGGCACGGAGGAAACTCGGTCAGTCTCATTACAAAAAACTAAATAAACCATGGTTTAAACCTGTACTATCAAGTCCAGGTTTATCTGCAGAACCATGGTCTAAATTTTTCCGTATTACAAAACTTATAAAAACCGTGGTCTTCTTAGTACCGTCATTTAAACCATTGTCAATATATCAACCACAGATTAATACAAATATCATTCGTTCACCATCATATCATTCTATTGCAACGTTCCGTATGCACAGAAAAAAAACGTTTTGATAATACGATAAGGATTAAGTGATGTTTAGGAGTGTTAAAAATATTGAGACTTTGTTATTTTGCATGGATATAAACATTATTTATTACTCGATTGCACTTTTGTTTAGGTTTAAGCACTTACTTAATGTCGTATTAATTACTAATAATACATCTACGTACGTGTAACGAAACGTAACAATCTCGCGCGTTATATAAAACCATAGCATTAAACAAAACTATCGCAAGTTGAACAAAGTTCGTTAAGCTTTGGAATTTTTAAGTTATCCAAGACTCGTCTCTAATAGAACAATTGACTCTTTGTTAAACATGAATTGTGATGGACCAACAAAAAAAAAACGATCTGAGAATTGGAGTACCCAGGAATAACAAATAAAAAATATCCTCATTATCAATTAAATCCACCATGTTAATATCCATTTTCGGGTGAAAACAACAGAATACAATGAAAAAGATGCTAACCTAAAAGAGAAACTTTGACAGATACGATTTAGACCATCGTTAAACTAGGGGCCGGCGAGGTTTAGCGTTAGACCATGATTTGGTCTATGGTTTATCGATAAACCACTATTTTTAATATCATTTTTGTCTAAACCATGGTTTATAGAGATTTAGACCAGGGTTTTTAGTTAAACCGTTTTTTGTAATAAGACCGGGTATGTTGAAATGGTCACCCTACGTACCGAGTTTTCTCTGTTCCTCGGAAAACACGTTAAACTTTATTTTATATATTTTATTATCATCATGCGACTTGCAAAGACTTGACATACGGTCATCAATTTCATAAGTGTATCGTTCTAATGATTTCGATAAAATTTGCAGTATATTGGTTTTCGTTGGCGAAAACACGATCTAACTAGATTTCATATCTGAGAAAATTAGTTTTCTCGAAAATAAAAGTTTTCTCTATTTACGCCAAAGCAGAACTGGGTCGCCCAGGTCAGTTTTGGTGTACGGATTGTATCAGTATGGCGGAACGAAACAGCAGTTCCGTAGGTGTTGATAAATCATGATAACAATCATTAACTGTTGTCGACTCTATTATTACAAGCTTCAAATTCAATTAAAAAACCAATCAAAATCTAAACCTACTCCTGAAATTTATTACACCTAAGACAAATTGCATATTTTGACAGTCTATTATTGAACCACTTTGACAATCGCCCACATAAACCACACAGATTCATTGACGAAAAGTATACACTCGTAAACACCCACACTTTTCTAAATCAATCTGCATAGCCTTGTCTCAAATATATTGGGGTCGGAATAACCAAACGCAGATGAGTACTAGCATTATACTAGTACTAAATGTTTTGGGAATATCTTTATTATGCGTACAGCTAAGGAGAAGAATTCCCTGCCGGAGTCGTTTTTTCCCGATAGCTACAACCTCGCGGTCTTTAAGACAAAAGTGAATAGGTTACTTCTAGACAAGCGTGCTACACCGTTGACCTCGTCATCGCTTACCATCCGGTGTGATAGTGGTCAATTCTAGCCAATTTCTTTTTTTTTAAATACCATAAGCTTCTGCCTATCCGTCCTCCAAAACCTTGATATTGGGTATCACAACATCTCTTAGCAAGACGTGTCAGATTTTCTGGTGACTACCCGTAAAGACTGCGAGTGGAGTTTTTTTTTTTAATATTCTTTGTTGTATTTTTTTTTTTCATATTATTTGCATGGTATGGAAAACCTTGCTGAACCTTTCTATTATTTTTTTGTCACCCTGCATGCTAGTGCAATGATTTGTTGTATGTATACCACATGTTTGGGCAAATAAATATATCTTATCTTATCTGCCAAAAGTCTACGAATAACAGCCGATACCAAATGCTCTCGGTATTTAATGGATCGTCACCCATCCGCAAACCGATCTCAGCAAGCGTTGCTTAACCTTAAAAATCAAACTTTGCAGCTGTTATAATATAGCCACGAGCTTACACACCCACACTTTTATAAATGTACGTACGTAACTACACGCTACAAAGATGAAAAATCTCCATGGCCGGCGGTACAAGCTTCCCATTAATGAATTTATAATTTGCGCCGGCCGAACAATTAGACTCCTGCATCGCCTCGGGAACAAATTTAAATGTTAAATCCACGGTCGTTCATAAGAACCCGGCTGCTATGGGTTTTTTGTGAGATGACCATTTAGAATAATGCTGGTACATTGACGTTCATAATGTCTGTTTCCCTTCCGGCAATTAAGTAGTTAGTAGAACTTGGTTTAGTTAGTCCTGTCAATTACCATTAGATGATAAGAAGAATAGTTTAATTTTACATTAGAGGTGTTTCTTGTTCTATCTAGCTATTCTTATCTGATGGATTTCAGAAACTAAGAGGAGCTCGTGGCTACCGTTCATACAACAGCAGCTGGACGGGTTGAATGGTCGATCTTCAAGTATAAACAACACATGCCGAAGTTGGTTCCTGGATGGGTGACCATCTATATAACATACTAGCAGACCCCCGCGGCTTCACTCCCGTCAACTGGCTACGTACTTTTCTACCACCTACCCTAACTACCTACCAGTTTGTTAAACTAATTATTTGAAAAATTAATACTACAATACGACTGTAGATATAGAATAGAGGAGCTCGTGGCTAAATAATAACAGCCGCTTGGGTTGATCATCAAGGTTAAGCAACGTTTGACGAGGTCGGTCCGTGGATGGGTGACCATTTCAACATACCGAGTTTCCTCCATGCCTCGGAAAGCACGTTAAGCCGTTGGTCCCGGCTGTTATTTGAAGATCTTTGACAGTCGTTACGGGTAGTCAGAAGCTTGAGATCTGACACCAGTCTTGCCAAGGGGTGCCGTGTTACCCAGTTATTGGGTTGTGGAGGTCAGATAGGCAGTCGCTCCATGTAAAAACACTGGTGCTTAGCTGAATCCGGTAAGACTGGAAGCCGACCCCAATATAGTTGGGAAAAGGCTAGGCAGATGATGACGAATGTAAACAACTTTTGTTTCTACCGGCGATCTAATTAAAATTTACAACATAAAAGCTGCTATTGTGACTAAACTATGATAGTTAGATATATTCTCTCCCAGACTTTTTTTTAGGTAATAATGAGTGCTTTAATTACATAAGTTACATTATTGGGTTACCTTATTGCAATTTTTATAAGGAGCTCTATTTCTTTTTTAAATAAGTTATGGCCTGTTAAAAGAATTTTATAAATCGGTTCAGTAGATTCAGAGTTTACCTCCTACAACCTCACAAGCTTTACCTCTTTATAATATTATTATTATTATATTATATAAATATTACATAGTATAGACGAGACTTCTTCATGCCTGGGAAACTATTATGCCTGGCATAACTCGAACATGGATGGCAACTTAGATGATCAACATTTTAATATTCATATCAAAACCTTGCCAAAAACTGCACATGACAAAGAATATGCAACAGCTTGCCATTCAGTTAAGTGCCTTTATAGTAAATGTTGCAAGGAGACGGCATGTGGGCTATTTCCCTTCGCGCAAAATGTATTGGCCATATGGAGGTACGAATTACCTTGTTTGCATGTAAGTGTGCTAAGTGATGTCGACTGGCTTCAAGTCTTAGTAGCGAAACAACCTGCCCTAAAACTGAAAAAAAGAAGAAACTGCTGCTTGACACCTAACATTTCCTTTTTTTAATTGTTTGGTAAAATTGTGAATACTGTTCGGGATCAAACGGTTTGGTTTTGGCTGCAACCCAACTACTTACATTATAGCAGCTGGAGTTTCGAACAAAATTGCTGTTTCTTTGTGGTTTTACATTCCAATTGTTGGCCGTATGATATGGTGTTAATGCATAGGCGTTTAGAACCTTCTAAATTCACACTAACTCCATATATAAGAACTAAAGAATTAGAAATTTTTGGAAATCATCAAAAATTTAATTGTCCATTTCTGCATCACCAAGAAGAAGGTACCTATTAATTAAGACAATTCGCCGATAAAACCCTTCCACCTTCTTCCACACTTTTAAAAACATTTCAAACGACAAACATCTATTAGCCATCCTCCCAAAATTCGCCTTTCAACCGCTAAACGTAAGATAGCGTGAAGGAATGCGTCGAGACTTGCCTCGGGCCCGGAAGAAAACTCCAAATTAAGTGGCAGTCGATCGTTGCATGCAAATGTTGGTATGCGTAATGGCAGGAGCTGTCCCGCCGTTTTGTGTTGTGCCTTTCTTTTGTTGTGGTGCGGCTAAACGCTAGAGTAGACTCGTTTTGGATATAGAAGATATTTACGTATTTACGTACCTAAGGTGGAAGAAAGTATTTTTCTCAAACATGCTTGGAAATTTGAGCATTATTTTGACAACCTTCTTCGAGATAAATCGCAATTGCTATACTGGCCATATACATGCAAGCAGTGGCCGGCAAAAGTTGTATTAAAATCCATATCTGTCGTGTTTAGCGGCCAAATAAATTACATAGTTCTAAACTCATATCTGTCGTGTAATTTAAAAATGGAACGATCTTTTACTCCAAAATATGGCAACCAAAGAGGCAAGTTATAAAGGTTTTATTTAAATTTCGAACTGGCTTGCATATAGAAAGCATATAAAAAAATTATCACGGGATTGTTGATCGCCATTGATTTTTAAAAGTAATATTGTGATTGAATGAGTTCTAGGTGCTACTTAGTTTTAATTTCCGCGCATTATTTGAGAAAAGCACTATACGAGCATTGGCCACAACTAGGCATTGATGGACTTACGTATGTGTGTGAACATTTACACGTTCGTCCATCAATGCCTATTTTTCTGGCCGCTGCAGTAATGTACTATAACTTTCTGTAATTTTTAAGCAAGTCCCCAATGTTCTGAATCATTAAAAGGATTATTGGTATGAATGGAAAACAGATAAGAATGATCAAAACTCCAAATTAAGTGGCAGGCGATTGTTTTTATGTGGCTAAACGCTAGAGTAGACAGGTCTTTGAGTAGAAAAGATTTTTACTAGAAAAAACTTTTTCTTGTTAGAAGGCATTGAATTTTTCTGGAATTTTCGAGCGAATCTCTGATGTCCTTTTTCGTTAAAAGGATTGTAGTTCAGCTATGTATGATCAAAACTTAAAATTTGTTGGCAGTCGATCGTTGCATGCAAATGTAGGTATGTGTATTGGCAGGAGCTGTCCCGTCGCTTTGTTGTGCCTTTCTTTTGTTATTGTGTGGCTGAACGTTAGAGTAGACATGTCTTGGGTAGAAAATATTTTTGCTAATGGTGAATTTACAAGTCCTTTCAAGTGAGGCACTTTATCGTTAAGAGGTTTATAGAATATTTACTTTGAATTTTTAGAATAAGAATTAAATAATACCGGTATTCTTAAAAACACATTCTCACAAGCCTCTCTGTCGCTACTTTAGAACTGAGTCAAATACAGAATTACAGCAAAACCACTATTCTAAATTGTGATGCAAATTAATTAGGTTTAAATGTGTTCTAGGATTTTCATGTAAGTGTTGTGTAACAGTTTTTTTTTCTATAAAGTATATTTTATTATGTCTTTCTGTCCATACCTTCTTGTTGATAATGTAAAAATTCAAGTTGATATCCTAAGTACACTATGCAGCATCACTGATTACAGAGTATCTGTTTACAAAATATACAAACAACTCCTATTGCACCTAGTCAAGTAGAAATATGTAACATTAGCCAATCCAAACATGACTCACTAAATCAACTAGGTACAAATTAATCCCAAGACATGAGAACAAGACGTGAGCATTACCTACCAACGTAACACGACACCTGAGCTTGCGCATTACTCAAAATCAAATTATAACTATTTTCTATTACCGACAGAACGTCAATTGTGAACCACAGACAGCTCAGTGAATACGTCAAAAAATTAAGATATTTATCTTTTGATGTATTAAAATAAAAATTCGGAGCGACTCGGGGGTATTCGGGACATGTCGGCTTGTCACCGGACCTTTGATACAGATTAGAGACAATCCGATTTCGGCGTGCCCTGTTTGGACATTATGCTTTGATGGTTTTTTTAAGTTCAGTCCCTTAAAATGTTGATGCATTTATTAAAATTAAATACCTAATATATTTTGTAACTTTTGTTTACGTTTCGAAACAGTTTTCATAAGACAATTATTTTTTTAAATAGTAAATTATGCAACAGACTGCTAGTTTGTGAAAACGCTTGGGTTTTTTTGTTAGCATTGAAAACCTCAATTACCAACAACCACTCACTTTCCTAGAGACTGAACCTCTTTCTATTTATTTAAATAATATGTAGGTTTTTCTTGCTAATATCAAATAATGAGGAAAAAGAGAACATTTAGAAAAATAGTAATCTTTTGGAGACATAAAATGTTACCATGGAATTTCGCCGTATCCCGATTAATAATATAAATAACAGAATATTCAAATTAAATCTTTCACTTACTTAACCATCCAAAGCGGGTGGCTCGATCAAACAAAACCCGTCAATTTTACCGGCCCGCCTCTCCGATATTATAAAATAAATTCCTTTAAGCCGAATAAAGAGAATAAAAAGGCTATAATAACATCGTACAATACCGCATCGAAGGCGACGTGTTACACCAACTTATCTGCGTTTGGAACACAAATTGAGTTGAATTTAATGACAATTAAGCCACATGGACGCGTGACGGGCTGAGCCCGCTTAGTGTCTGTCCGGTGTGGGATCATCGGTTTCAGAATATACGCAGCGGGAATTTGGACGAGTACGTGAACGCTATAGTTTGAAGTTCGATAAGTGAGCATGGAGTCGTTACTCTGTAATGTGGAGAAGCTTAGGTAAGTACCAGCGAAAGTCACAAGCGATCTAGTAATCTAACTTAACGATATCCACCACAGTACAAGTTAATATTTACCTTACAAGTTAATTTTAAACACATGCAACCTTATTTATACAAATCTCGGGACTTTTCAGCAACTGATTAGCAGGTTCTAAATACAAATTCTCTACCTATAGAAAATTTTAATAAGCACCTAAACAACGTTGAAATTTTTATAAATAAGGTTATGGTTTTTAAAAACTGGGGTTAAAGAATAGTAAACATTTATTTGACACAGACACAACACTACAGCAACAATTACAAAGTAACAGGGCAGAACAGTAAAAAAAGTACAAACAAGGTTCAAGAAGAGCTCCGCGAGGGTTCCCAACTCAGTATTTGCTGGGCGTCAGACACCCAGCACTGATTTTCAATTGGCTCCCCGCTAGTGACACACGGACGTGGGTAACTAAAACAGATACTGAATATAATGTTAATATGTAGGTTAATAAATAGGTACGTAAAATAGATAATATACAAAAAATAAACAGTAAGTATATAATTTACAATAATAAAAAGTATTTAATGTGCTATGACGGTTAATTTTAAGCCATTTAATTAATTACGTGACTAATCAGTTGAATTTAATCAATCAGTGTTACTGTTATAATTAGGTTAACCCGCGTCTACGCTAGACGAGCCGACCACAAATTCGTTTAATGTGGACTGACTTACGAGCCTCGAACGCTACGAACGACGACGCGACGCCGCGAAGGGCTTCGCGGGGAACCTCGGTTCGTCTAGCGTAGACGCAGCCTATATATACATGAAAATAAACAATGCTTCATTATTGACAGTTACCAAATAAACAGACAACAGTCGAATAAACTGTCGTGTGTTTTCTAAAGACGTTTGACAGGTTTAATAAAAAAATGACGAACAAGTAAATTATTTTTATGAATAGTTATAAGTACCTACAAGTTTTAATATACCAAGTTGTAAGTAAAATAATAATAAAATAAAAATATGTGAAGGTGAAGAAGAAGTCACACAATAAAAAGGGGGGCCCCCTCGAAAAACATTTTCGAGGGGGCGAAAGAGAGTTGAGGGGGGGGGGTGGTGGGAGGTCGCGGGGTCGGGGGGAATGGTGGGGGTACGGGAGGTATGTTCCTAGGGTACCATCATCCATCCATACCACTTGGCACTTTGACAAAAATTTTCGGTCCGGTCGACACCACACCGATGACATCGTTTTACCTCTTTAACTTTATGTTGTTTTGTAACATAATTAACTTCTTTTGGCCTAATTCTAACAGCATCGTGATTTATAATCATGTATTCGTATCAAGTATAAACGCATGATTTATTCTCATTGAAAGATCTTTCATTTTTCAAAAGCTTTGTTCAAACAAACCATTTCTATAACCCAATCACAATCAGTAGGCGTACCAAGTAACCACAATCCTAACGTCAAAAAGCTTCTAAAATAAACATAAGTCCGACTGACAAAATAAAAATCGTCGGTCGCGCTAACAATAGGTCTTGCGTACCGGTAACGCACGGTGCGAGGCGGGCCTTCGGACGCCACGCCCCAAACCCCGCCCGCTGCGCACGCGCAACTTATTCGGATAATCATTTTTTGATACGATTTTTGTGAGTATTGATTTTTATGCAAATTTTTTATTATTTTTGTGGTTTATGGTATTGATTTTTAGGGTTGTAGATTTTACTCTAAGTTATTTTATTTTCATTTTATAAAAAAAAAAACATAAATGACCTATGATTAATAATATTCATAACGTGTCGTTTACCTATTTATTTGTGAGTTCCCGTGTAATAATATTGTCATAAAAAATGGTGCCAATTACATACCAGTTACCGTTAAGAAGGTAATAAAGTTACCATTACATGAAATTATAAATAGATACAGCCGACATCATAAATTAATTACCTATCTACAATTTTTTTCGCCAAACTGTTCTTTAGTGCTTTATCTTTTCGTTATATTTTATTGCCGACGATATAACTGTTAATTTTATTTATGGGAGGGTTTGAAAATTAAGAGAACAAAAAAATATCATCTACATAATCTCGAGTTTTTTTAACGGTTTGTGTACGAAGTACGATATACAGGTTTAACTTGAGTATCTTCTCTATTCAAAACATCTAAGTACCTACCTACTCGTTTCACTCTTTAAAAAACAACCCTCATTTCAAAAATGTCAAATGCCCAGGAGTCATGCATGCTGGTAAGTAACACGTTTTTAAATTCCTATAACATACCTAATATAGTTCAAGTAGGATTGCGGTTACCGGCAGGTGTGTTCAGGTCGTCGACATTTCGTATCATGTGTGGTTGTTAGACAAATGCGAAAAGCAACTCTGTTGCTTCCAACTAGGGTTGAAATTTCCTTGGTTAGGAGACAGTTTCAGTGTTAAACCTGCGGTCTTCCATGAGGAGGATCCGATATCATAACACCACGGTTGTGGGCAATATCGATCAATTTCATTTGATTATTTTCTGAAAATGCCGCAGCGGGCTCGACGATGTAACTAAATGTAACTGACAGATTTTAAATCTGACGTGTTGGCCGATGTCTCAAGTTTAGTTTATAAGTAAGTCTCATTTAAAAATATTTCAGCTGTAGACACACAATTCTATGAACAAGATAGAAAAGTAAAATATTTTATTTGCAACTCACACAGGAAATACACACACGAGAAAAAATATTTGACAAACAAAAGTTTAAAAACGAATTCCATGCAAAACCAAAAGGCTCTTCCTAAAGGTGAGTATACACCAATGTATTTTCGCGAGCATGTAACATTCGAATGGTACAATACAGACAAATGCTCAGTTTTCCAAAGCATTTCCATGTAATGTAACGTTCTTGCGAAAGTTCGACGCTGCGTTCGACATAATGCTCACGCCAAGTGAGCATTTACCTGTAACATTTCTTTGCTCGCTCCACATCAACTGCGATCGTGCCTTTGTCGTTGTTTTTAAAGTCAGGTTGTAACAAAACATCGAGCGTTACGTTCGAAGTGTGGTTCGAGTAAATTTAAAAACAGCGAATGCTCGATGTTCTGTTACAAGTACTTAAATGCTCTAATCTATACTCAACTTAAATTACTTTTCTCACAGGTATTAACAATAGTAGGTACCTATTTCAGTATTTACTTAAGCAATGCCAACAGTAGGAAATTAATGGTAACTGAGAACAGAGATCCGACAGTAGATACTAAACTTGAGTTACAGACTAAATTCTGGGGCTCATTGCATTGAACACATTTTCTAAAGACAAACTATGGAATATTAATAACTCTCCAAAAACAGCCTTACGTAACAAAGCTTAATTAATCCAATTCATTCAACTTTCAGTTGCCATAAAGATAAAACATTGATGTTTGCGTACATTTTTCCGTACTATGATACACAATGAAGACATTTGAACTTGAAGACGATGTTGAACAATGCCTTAGGTAAGCGTGTGAAAGGCATAAAACAGTAAGTACGAGGTTTTTATTACAATACACTGACATGTCATTTAGAAAAGTCACGCAGGCAAACATGGGTGCCGACGACTAATTGTGTTTTATTCCGGGTTTCTAAATGCCAGTAATTGGCTCCCCCCACAAAGATAAATGATTTCTTAAGAGCCGTAGAGAAAATTGTTGCCAGCAATACCAAAAAAACGGTATCACCGTTTTTATGTATACCAACCAATCATTATGTTATACTACTATTAATTATTATTTATTTATTTATGTACACACAAAACACTTAAAAGAGAAAATACATATTATTATAAATATAGAATAGCACAAAGGTGCTGCTTATTTCTAGAGAAATATCTTCCAGCAGATCTACGACAGGAGAATTAGATAAGAAACATAGACATAGTATTTATAAGTACAAGGAAAGGTAATAAAGCCAAACTAATACAAACATCACATCACATCATCAGCCTATTAATGTTCGCACTACTGGGACACAGGCCTCCTCTCAATGAGAGGGAATGGGCCGTAATCCACCACGCGGGCCCAGTGCGGGTTGGTGTATGTCACATGTCTTCGAATTTTTGGTTCTAGGACATACCGGTTTCCTCACGATGTTTATTATGTTTTCTGTAATATATGTAATGACAATAAGTGCCTCAACATTATATATATTTAAAAAATACAAAATAACTATACTATAAAATAAATAAAAACCTATAATATGTAAGATCACGGGATAGAAGAAAGATTCTTTGACTTGCTTGATATTTTATGCTATAGGGAACCATGGCATTACCAAATTTTTCGTTTCTGGATAAAAAGTTTCATTGATTTCCAATAATGTCCTTATTGATGGTCTTTTACAAGAAGTGCTATGAAATATTAACCGAATAAAGGGGTACCCATCTGTTGCCAGTAATGAAATGCCCATACAAAACTGCAAAATAAACTAAAGTAACCGACTGTACCTACATGGTCAGACTAATTGGTAATTTATGCATTAATATAATAATTTATGAGTTCAGATTTTTTTAAACTAGTCATTTTTGTAACAGAAAAATAAGTACGCATATTTAAAAGAAATGCTACTACAATTAGAAGACTGGTGCGTCTAACGCGGCCTTTTGTGAAGAAAAAAATTCTATTAGGTTTAAAAAAACGGTTTGTCTATAATATACAGGTGGATCAGGTGCGCGCACACCGCTCCACGCTCTACGCGACTCTGACGGGCGGCGCACGGTCAAGCAGGTGACGCCTTTGGAGGGGAGCACCTTACTATACACCTTACAAACTTGCATTTACATTCGCATGTATCTTATGCACTTAAAAATAAGGTTGAAAATAGTGTAGCTTGGTTAGATTATTTGTTGTAGGGCTCTACTCCTCTCCTTTTTATCGAACAAAAAATGAACTGTAAACGCGATCACGGCCGCGGCTAAGGTCAATGTTAGCGCTTCCTTCAGTGCACGTTCAGAGAAGAGCGCGTGCGCATCCTACCGCGCATGCGCCGTACACTACCCGCCCAGAGCCGTAATGTAATATTGTACCGAATTACTGGACTTATAATACAGATTCTTCGTTTCGTTCGCGCATTTTTTTTTAAACTTAGAACAATTTTTTTTCTCGAGTGTGTTACACTATACAAACTCATGCGCAGTGATTAATACGTAACGACATTTCACCGGGCGATCGATCACGCACCACCGATATTTCGTCGGCGACATCACCGACCGATAATCGGACCGACGTCCCGACATTTTTTTTTTCGTATACTAATTTATTTATACTCATTAAGTGTGATGGACGAGACCGGTCACATTTTTAAATATAACTCATTTATGTGGTGACTGTTGTGGTACTTTGGAGAAAGACTGAAGTGTTTTGAAGATGGAGACTTTGGTGTTGATTCCGCAAGACTTGAGCCTGGCTTTGAGGCCTGGTGGAGCGAGGGGGCGTGAGGCTTCGGTCAGCGTATGGACCTCGGCTGAACTTCCTCGAGGATCACTACTGTATCCATTCCAGGGTACAATAAGGATCGACAAGCTGCATGTTTATACATACGTTCCGGATCACGATGTAAGTAATATTTTAAAATTTATCTTACAGCTTCTGAGCTGCTATCTGCAGTCTTAAAGCCAATTTTACTCTTAAGGGTGCTAAAGTAAATATTGTGCCAGTGTCAACAAGTTTATTAATTGTCATAACTTGACACGGTCAGTGGTTATGCAAAGGGTTGATTGCATGTAAGGGGTCCTTACGCGCAATAACAGAAACAAGGGTCAGCCGTATAATGATTGTAAATTGAAACATTTTGCTAATTAATACTGCACAGTTTTAATTAGCAAAATTACACTGAACTTCATTGAACATTTTAGCCTATAATATAAATAGTGCAATCATGTTAATGTCTTTATTTTGACCTGTAACACAGGCTTTTTCAAAAACCTACTTCAGACACCAGTCTCTTACAATGGTGGAAATGGTGGAATATAGCATTAGCCAAAAACATTGTTAATTTTAAGGTAAACTATTATTGTAAAGAGATAACAAATAAATTAATTTAAGTGTTTTAGAATGTCAGTATTTTGGTTTAATACTCATAGTATGTAAAACAAGTATTGCATTATAAGAATTTAGCTTTGGGTTTAATAAGTCCGCGTCTATTCATAATTAACAACAATAAATTAATGAATCAGGTATGTTTTTTGTAACGCAAACGAAGAAAATATACAAAAAAAAAAAACTAGTAAAGTACCTGCCAGTTATAGAAAAAAACCGGCCAAGTGCGAGTCGGACTCGCGCACAAAGGGTTCCGTACCATTATCACAAAAATGGCAAAAAAAAACACGTTTGTTGTATGGGATCCTCACTAAAATATTTATTTTATTCTTTTTTTAGTATTTGTTGTTGTAGCGGCAACAGAAATACATCATCTGTGAAAATTTCAACTGTCTAGCTATCACGGTTCATGGTGACAGACAGACAGACAGACGGACCGCGAAGTCTTAGTAATAGGGTCCCGTTTATACCCTTTCGGAACCCTAGAAAACATAAAAACTAGTAACGCTTTCATTTATCACGTTTATATTAGTAATTTAGGTATGTTTTAAATCAAAAACCTATTTCCTCCGAATAATGTTTGTAGGTATTTAATTAATGAACCTAATTAAGTCAGATATAATTTAAATTAATATCACCATAACAGGTGCTTAGAAAAACTACATAATTTTTCAAATAAGTCGTTTACCTATTTTATGGGTATTAAAATTAATTTAAGATTAGAACACTCCATTCATAGATTTAAATTAATTAATTAAAGATCTTAAATCTCCATTGATACAAATAGGAACCGCATAGTATAAAATTGATGTAGGTATTTCTACTTTAAGGAACTTAATTTTGTGGAATCTTATGCAAATCAAATTGATGTTCACAAAATAAATCCGTCACGGCCACTTGAATATTATTTATTACTAACGTATTATGATAAAATATAAAACTTATGGGAAAATATAATAAGCGGCAAAACAAACAAATATAAATATTATAATAGATTATGACGTCTTCTCATCTTATGAATATAAATAATTGGTTTAAGATATAAGTTTCACAACCATTGTTATGGTAATTTTACGGTTTTTTTATGCTGAGAAAAATCAGTGAGGTATGAATCTCTGTACTGTGGTTGGCCGTCCGTTTTCCTTTTTGTTGTGTAACTTAAAAGTTGACGTAAATACCTATAAATAACACAACATAGCATCACACGATCTTCAAATGCGCTTAAGTTTATTTTTATTTACCTAATTATTATTATATATACCTTATTTGTTTAATTTGCATGTAAGTACCTGCTACCTATTATTAGGTTACCTACCTTGTGAAACTTTTATCCAAAATGGATGCAAATACAATTTTAACACTCGGAATTGCATCTAAAGGCGATTAAGTTCAATTACCATAAAAGCTTTGCATATTAAAAACAGATCCTACGGTTATCTAAACTGTCGGATCTGTATTGAAATCATCTCCATAAAGTACTTACTAAGATCCTTTAGAAGACCATAAAGGCCAGTTCTTAAATACTTTTATTTAACTTAGAAGGATAAAATTTGTGGCTACTTATATTTAAAAGAATATGTATCAATGAAATGTAAAAGTAGATTATTTATTATATTATTTTGAAGTGGAACTGATGAAGAAGACCACTGATGGCCACTGGAACTTCCTACTGCTTAGTCACTGGTATAAGATATCTCGAATAGTTAACCGACTATGATGAAGCAAATACTTATAAATAAATGGTAGGTACCTACTTATGAAAAAAATACCATCGAACTGATCTGATAATGAAGCCGGAAGGTACGGCACTGACACTTCGAAATAAAACAATGTATCCTAGTCGTGTTTGGGCTTATTGGAATTGTCATGAAGGCTATAAATTTTAATTTTCATGGTAACTGGAGTTACTTACCAAAACTAAAAAGAGATCTTTTTTTTTAACACAAATATCAAACCGACTTCCAAAAAAAACACTACAAATCGAAAAAAAACTTTCTTTTCCGAAGTCGGTGTCGAAAAACGAAAAACAATAGTTAACAAAGACACCGACTTCGGCAAAGAAAGTTATTTTGCGCTTTGTAGTGTTTTGTTTCGGAAGTCGGTTTGTCATTTTTTGTTAAAAAGAGGTTTTTTCTTCCAAACATCTCTTTTGCGGTTAATAATCTTGGTGCGGTATTTGATAATAATAATCATGTTTCGGTATTTGATAATAATATTAATTTTTCGGTATTTGATAATAATATTAATGTTTTTACTACAAAGCAAAGAATCAGTATGGCGACCAATGCTAACGAGCATTAATGTAGGTATAATGTGTACGGGTGCAATAAAACACTGCCATTACTAATATTTAAGATTCATATTTTTACAGTACTGCAAAAAGACCCGTGTGATACACGGATACACATTTTAAGGCTGTATTTAACTAAAGAAGAAAAGCTCTTTTCAAACTATGTAACTAGTTGGTCACAGGGGGGCATTGCTACTTCATTCACTACGACAACTAAAGCAATTGAGTTGCTTGCCCATTGCCCAGCAACTCACCAATCTGGCGATTGCTTTCACAGTTCTTTCAACGGTCGATCTTTAACCCAGCACGTTTTTACTGAACGGCACAAACGCACTCCGAGTTACTGCCGTTGTAGTTTTCTTGCTGAGGAAAAATATTGTTACTAGGTGTTCAAACAGCTTTAGACTTTGAAGTAACAGATTTTAAAGCTGGCAGAGTACGTGCAGATGCTTTCAGGTTAATTAATAAAAAATGTAAAGTGCCTGTTTCACCACCTCTTTAATTTCCGTAAGCCTACCTTGATAGAGGAGCTCGTGGCTAAATAATAACAGCCGCACGGGTCGATCATCAAGGTTAAGCAAGACTTGACGAGGTCGGTCCGTGGATGGGTGACCATTTCAACATACGTTTCCTCGGTGCCACGGAATGCACGTTAAGCCGTTGGTCCCGGCTGTCATTTGAAGATCTCTGACAGTCGTTACGGGTAGTCAGAAGCTTGAGATCTGACACCAGTCTAGCCAAGAGGTATCGTGTTACCCAGTTACTGGGTTGTGGAGGTCAGATAGGCAGTCGCTCCATGTAAAACACTGGTACTTAGCTGAATCCGGTAAGACTGGAAGCCGACCCCAATATAGTTGGGAAAAGGCTAGGCAGATGATGATGAAGCCTCCCTTGATAGATAATTTCATACAAATTCCGTTTCATTTTTAATTTATTCGTTTAATACGTGTGCTCTTAGAGTTATGTCTGGCCAGGATAAGATTTATTTTGGTTTCATCAATTTAGGTACTTACATATATACTTATTTATTAATATTCTCCTTCCTTTTATTTTCATAAAAAGTGCACTAAGTTGCCAAAACCGCTGGTGTATTATTAAGCACTTTAGTAGCAAAATATAAGGAAATTCATACGATTCAGAACCATACTTGTATTACATAGGTGTGACGATGTCGATTTATTCCGTTCTAATACCAAAAAACTAATGAATACTACTGGTATTTGAATGATGGTTGATGGTTGTCTGTAAGAGATTGCCCTGTGCGATAAGACCGCCCATTGTACACTTGTTTTTACGTTTTTTTGTCCTGTATATATATTTTTGTGGTGTACAATAAAGAATATAATAAATAAATAATAATAAATAAGATATAAGGTACAGTCAGTAAAAATGCTTTGTGTGTAAATATAAGACCTTTAATTGAAAAAAAAACAGTTAAATCCAAAATAATAAAATTAAATTAGAAATTAAGTTAATAAAATATGACTAATAATCAACTTAATTGTAAATTATAGTTCCTCCTTGTACCTTAAACCTTAACTATATCTTTTGTAAAAATATTGGAATGAAATGAATTTGGATAGCATTAGGCATAATTACGATCACATAAAAATATCAGAAAACCTATTTATTTGATTAGGTTTGACAGTGCTGACTGTACTAAATTCAAAATAAATATGAGTTGAAACAAATACCAGCGGTATTAGTTTTTGGTATTAGAATGGAATAAATCGACTGGTCATATTTATGATGATATCATTAACATTGAAACCATAACTTATATCTCATGATGACTAATAATTTAGTTTCCAAACCATAATTGTTTTAAACTGGATTTCCATACCGAACGATAAGGACAAAATCTTGTAACATTTTATATTATTTACTCTTGATATGTGTTTTTCCAAATCATGAAACGGGTTTGCAATAATTATACAGGTTTAAGCAATATAAATTGGATTAACCAGATGTTATGTGTAAAATATGAAACCACAATAATTACATGGAAAATCTATAGAATAACGTTTAGTCACAAATTAACCAAATTAATCTGGCACGAACACCCTCACGGTTTGGTTGTCGAAAATGGTATTAGTTTAATCAATAGATGATCAAAAATGCACGTATATACAATAATGGAATATTGATGATGTATGTCTAGTGGTATACTCGCAAAGCTCATTTATCATACTCCAAGCTTTTAGCCTTAGTTAGAAGGCCTCCTTCTAGGTGGAGCGACGACCTGGTCGAGGCTCCGGGAGTCTCGTGGATGCAAAACGCACAGAACTGATCAGTGTTGTGACGCTTGGGGGAGGCCTATGTCCACCAGTGGACTTCTTTCGTCTTAAATGATGAAGCTTTTGCGCAACGCTTTTAAGTCCGGAAGACGCTAGTTTTTTTAAATCATTTAAAACACCTGTAATCATTAAAATAAATGGATATCGAACAGCCTCCGAAAAACCTAAACCTTAAACAAATACAGAAATAACTATATCATCTAAGAACATAGTTACAAAACCACCAGCTATCCAGTTAGAAGTAATACTGGACAGTCACGAACACCGTCGGTTACTAGATGACGGTTTTTATAAACAATTGTACAAAAACTGTATCATAATACAGACCGCATGATTGTACGCTTTCCCTATTGTAGGGCTGGTACGTGATGAAGTATGCGCAGTTAAAATAGTTCTGGGGTTTGAATTCGGAATTATCTTATTGGGTGCGTCATTGGTTGGTTGGTAGTGCGGTCTCATCATACCTTGTATATTATCAGTTTCCACAACGTCAAGTCACAGGATTTGTAAAATGACTTCCTACTTATTTAATATTGTGGATAAGAGAAAATTATCCAATAATGTTTTTATTTCATAATAAACATTCTATGTTTTCAATCGTGAAGTATTTATTTTTGTAAGTAAGAAAAAAAGGTCATGCCCTCAACAACAAAAGTTTTCTTGAAGATTCTAGCAGTTGCACAAATGGATAGTTACTATCTGGTATTGTATTTGAAATCAACCAAAGCGCAATATCATTACTGAAGGTGACCAAACTAACTCACACACTAATGTTGATACGAGTAATATCCCTTTAGTGAAGTCAAATATCTAAAACTCAAATTCTAAATCCGGGAAGTTATTCAACCACGCCCTTCATAGAAACTCAAACCAAACTAGATCGATTTACAGCATAATTTATCGCATTACATTCGGCGATTCCGGCATTAAGCATCTACCTAATAGAAAATTATTTCATATCAGTAATTATATAGAAAAATACCTTGGGGCCTCGACCGGAAGCTTTCGCACTTGGTTCAGGTGTTAGAATGCACAAATATAACTTTCACTCTGAACTGGTTTGGCGTCGGGTCCGTGCTGGGTATTGTAAAAAAGCAATTGCAGTGTTTGCTGTCTGCAAGCTGTTAATATGTGAGCTATGTTCTACAAAAACAGAGCTAAGTATATAAGAACATGTGCAAACTACATGACAGGAAATCTCTCAAAGGTGTAAAAAAATATCTCTGTTATCTAGAGAAATGTTCATTCGGAAAAACTTGAAGAGACAAAAACGGAATAAGGCTGGAGCATCGTGAACCTACACGATGAATAACACTTTTGGCATATTTTTTACCAGAGCGACATTATACCTGATTTTAATAAAACAATGATAACCATGACCCAGGCTCTCGCTATATCCCAAGAAGAGCAGTAAAGCTCTGCTTTTGACCTGGTCATTTTCTGAATAAACATTGTACAAGTTACTTCCTTTCTGTCATTAGATGAAGTAGATACATAATAAAAATCTAACAAACTAGTAGTAGTGCATGTTGATGAAATCGCAGACCAAAATATGGAAGCCAAAGTAGGTACTACAACACAAGCAGTATAAGGCATAATTAAAGCACAAGAACAACATCTTTAAGGAAAGCGGACTGCTGGGCAAACACAAGGAAGCATGCACTACGCAGAATATTAAGTATTCTCAATAGTAATAATATAACTGTGGTAATGGCAGATGTTAGTATTGATAACAGCATTGTGTTTATAATTAATTAAACTTCGTTAGCGTTCATTGAGCTCACTGGAGCAGGATATGGTTTAAACAAAGAGCGAGAGAAAGACAACTTAATTGAATTCTTTATTTTCAAATAAATTTATAAAAAACTGAATAGCTACTCAAAGTAGCTATTCAGGTTTTTATTACTTGGAACACAAAATATGTACCTAAATTTAATCTTGGGTACGACAACTTACACATTAAAAAATATTTTGTATAATAAATATTTCGTTAAATCTATCTCCTTCATTTGTCTTTTCTATAGACTTTCCATGATTGCGCCTGTACATGCTAGTAACGATATACAACTTTTTCTACTTCATAAAATAAAATAAAACATCTTTAGCTTCTAACTTGCACCACACAAACTAGTAGCTTTTTGTGTCTTTCAACGCACGCGCCTTTATTAACCATACCACTTTTGTTCGTTACAAGAGCCTAATTATGACTGTTTCATATATTTTGACAACACCAATTTATAACAGCGTTTATACTAAAGTTATTGGAGCGTGAAACTTCTAAATTATTCCAAATCGAGTTCTAATAAGTGTATAGTTAGGTAGTATATATGATTGCTTGTACCATGGACTTCTTAATTGTGAAGTGGTTAACGGTATAATTAAAGCTGAAAGCTGATTCGTTTGGATTGGAGGTTCGATATGCCCGGCGGATTATTGCACAGTGCATTCTTTAAGAGAATGTATATAGTAGTAACTTCTTTGGTGAATAATTCATAAAAGGCGATGATGAAGTAATTTTCAATCTGTGGCTTTAATTGAAGTCACACAGCAGAATTTTGTAGATAAAATTCGAAAACCACTTTGATATACCCGTTCAGAATAACCAACTGCATAGTTAAAAAGTTTTTGAAGAGTTTGATGACTAATTTAAATCACCTTTAAATTCCAAACAAAGAAAAATCAACTTCAATCATAGCACACTCATAAGGAAACGAATTTGATTCGCTTCGTTATTGCAACAATGAAATAAGACAAAAGACGGGCGAACCGTGGGAACAACGTCTGTATTCAAGTAGTGACAAAAATGAAGCGATTACCTCTGCGGACGTTGACATTGCATGGACAACCTTATGACTTGTGGCCAAGGCAGTTGAGGTAAATGAGTTGTTATAATGAATCCTTACATTGCTACTTGATGGGTGCTAACCTGATTGTAATGAAAAGAGTGGTTCTGATATTTACTTCTGTACTTCGAATTTGGAATGAATCGAGATCTTTAAATATTGTATTGTTTTATAGATGTTTTAGTGAAGCAAACTACCAATTATTCAGGAAGGACAAGCATACTCGAGGCAAATTAACCCGAGAATTTGATAAAGGCCGACTTGAGTAACCTTTGTCCGGGTAAATTCCAAATAAAATATACAAAACCCTGAAAAAAATTACGCACAAAGCGACAAATTTGACACCTGTCACAATGACAGTTCCCTTGCCGTACCGTCAACACATTCATCAGAACGATTAGAAAAAAAATCTTCCGACAGATCACACAACAATGGCACGCGTGGCAATTTTTTCCATACACATAAGTTCAGTGTCCAAACAATCGGTGAAAAACCGTCGTGTGACGCAATAAGGTGAAACACCTAATTATCTCATAGTGAATGAATGAACTTTCGCTTTTGTGTTTGAACAATGAGCCCAACACTCTCTTCTAGTGTGGTAATGTTGTTTTTACCTCGTATTATGTGTATGAAGGTGTATGATAAAACATAGTTCGCAATAGGCAATTGTCTTTCTATAATTTCCGCGTTAGGTCAGCTAATAAGTTCTGACTGATGATGGGAAAATGAATTTTGAACACATGATATTTGGTGGTGTTATATATGTGGAGAAGTGAAAACTGTTTCCATCCGAAATTATCTAATTTGAAAAATAACAGCAAATATTTCTAGACAGTCATTCTGGTCATGCTTTGTTGTTATTAATGTAAACAATTGTAGAAGTAACAGTTGTAAGCTTATCAGAAGTACCCGAAATGAAAAAAGAAGATAATATAGAACATCCAGTTGCATTTGTTAACATTACTACAACGAATCACGCAGATTCAAATTTAGAGAAAATTTTATACGCAACTTATAAACAGAGAAAATGCAGGTTAAAATCTTTATCTCAAAACAGTTTCAACATAATTAATTAAAAATATAAATACCAAAACTGAATAAGAAATAAATAAAGACGTTAAAACTAATAAACCACCTAAGAAAGTCCTTATCAGCCGTCAATCATGTTTAAATGATATATTATCCACAAAGAATAAGTTTTACTAATACGAACATCATTCAACTGTTCTCATTAGAAATTCATATTCATATTATAATTAAAAGTGCCCATAAACACAGCCATATAATTATTGACGTACGTCTAATTGATAGACCACGAAAAAGTGATTTGTTTGAAATGTATGTATGTATGTTCTACTGCAGAGATGCCAAACCTTTTTACATCTGCGAGCCTTTTCAATATCAGGAAGAAAGCTTTGCAACCTAGACATGCCTCTAAGAAAAATAAGATTTGATCCTAATTTTCAAATTTCATATATTTACAGTTTAAAACGGTTCTATGCAGCAATATATAATTACGTACAATTTCATTATGCATTTTTCATCGCTATCAGTAATCACATCATCACATCACATCATCAGCCTATTTATGTTCCCACTGCTGGGACACAGGCCTCCTCTCTGTGAGAGGGAATGGGCCATTATCCACCACGCGGGCCCAGTGCGGGTTGGTCACATGTCTTCGAATTTTTGGTTCTAGGACATGCCGGTTTCCTCACGATGTTTTCCTTCACCGTTTTGAGAGCAGTGGTGATGAAATAATTTACACAAAGTAAAGCGCCTGCCTGGGCTCGAACCCACGACCTACAACTTGTAAGTCGCGGCCGATACCACTGGGCCACCACTGCTCTCAGTAATCGGTAATACCTAAAAAGAAATAATATATAAAAAAGTTCCGTTATGATATCTCCAGAATGTTCAAATGCATTGTCCTGGTGGAACTCTTGCTAAAGGTTCACCATCCCTGGTCAAGACAGCACCATACAAATAGAAGTTACCTCGTGCGTGGCTAAAGTCAATCAATTTTGATGTGTAACGTATGAGGAGGTCGGACCTATCACATTTGGCGATACGGTTTCTTTCGGTAATGGAGAGAGAGTCGAATCTTGTAGAATGATTATGGAACTTTTAATTAACTGTATGCTTAGTAAGGAAGCTGATATAGATAGTCTCATTTAGGAAAGACCAAATTAGATTGAGCAATCGCCACATATCAAAATATATGGCAAAAGTTTCTGTAACATTATGGAAATCGCGATTTCTTACTTCCTTCACCTTTTGGAATTGTCTAGATTAGCCAATTTCTTGCTTTGAATCACTAACACACACACCCTCATTTTAAGGCAGAATGTTAATGTTAATAAGCTATAATAACCAAATAAAAATCTATGAGAGTTTAAAGGCCACTCTATATGAATCGTCCTATAAAGAGACAATGGTAGTGGGTAGTTTTGCCAGCTCATTGGTCAACTTGGAACAAAGATTTGTTCCTGTTCGTTTTACTTTGATGCGACATTGCCGTTTCTGAGACATTATAAATATTCTGACCTCACTGCACCCCCATTGAACCAGCCACATCAGTTTCTAGAAAGACTCCTTCAATTTCATTAAAGTAGTGACCAGCTTTTACTACTTATTACATTTTTTAAAAATTAAAAGTATTTCCTACTCTAAGATGTCCAAGATAGTATAATGCTTATAGCTATAAAAATAAAGTGTACAGTTGTATGTAAGGTACCGACAGATGCCGGTCATCTTGTAACTAAGTCTTCAGCTTGCCCCATTGTCAAGCTATGACTGATTTATGCGAGGTACAAGATTCATTTCATTCACATTTATTTAAATGTCCCTCGAGGATTTACGTTGTCTTGGTGAAATTTCAATATTACAATGAGACTAGCCCTCACTACTAGACGTTTGTCCTTTTGAAAATACATGTCTTCACGGTAGGTCTCTAGTGGGATGAGCAGGTACTATAGATATATATATATATATATATATATATATACCTACGGTTTATATTTTTATCTTCCTCTTCACCTCTTCTAATAAATCCTAAAAACGATGCAATCATTTGATAGCTTCTATATCTATGAAATGTCTAATACAACGCATCACTATGTACATTGGTACCTACCTATCCAAACATTTAAACTTGATATGAAAAGAAATATTCTTAATTGTTAGGTGTGTTCTTCAATTTAAATCACAATAATGAAGTAGCGCATTTTAAAAGCCATAATATCGTTAGTACGGACGTAAATTATTAAGTTAAATATTGATCCCAATTACGAAAAGCACTTACAGCGCAAAATATTACTCACCAATAAAACTTAGAGTTATTTTATAAGATTTCAAAGTTATTCAACGTTTTCAAGCCGTAGGCGAATATAAAATTTAATTAAAAATCAACTAACAGTCTAGTATTTAAAATTGTAATGTTATATCGAAATCCATAAACTGCTATCTATAAACAAGTCGGTTTTGCATAATACAATAACACATCAAACTGAGTTTATGGTACGGGCTTTCAGAATGGAAAGCGTTATGCGAAAAGAAGCCAGGAGCGGTGCAAGTGTCCACTTCTTAGTATTCATGAGGATGGCGTTATGCCGAACATAACCATTAACATTTAGATCACACGAGATGAATAAAATTTAGATTAATACGGAAGCCTGCATATTCATAAATCGATGAATCGCTATTGGAGAAAGAAAATCGGATATGTTTATCGGATAAAATTTGGAATAATTCCATTATTAAACGTGAGAATTGTCGTTTAGATTGCAATTAACATGCTTGTTATGTCGTTTATCTTGTTAGTTTTTTCGTGGATGTTAATTTATTATAATAGATTCATAAGTCACGACGGCGATGGTCCAAAGTTTATTTGTTACGGAAGCCCGATCGGAAACTGCCTTCCCGGGAAACCTATGATGGTCTAAATAAGAGTGAGAAATATCTGAGGTAACAAATCAGTATGATACAGGTGATTTACAGTTATATTTATTACGATTTATTAATTAATCTTGATGAATTTATTAATTGAATCAATTTCATGCATTGTAAAGAGGTGCACATAATTGATAGAAATAATATATGATTTAAAAATATGGTCTGACTTTCATCTATCTAAAAAACACTTATGTTTTAGTGATTCGTTACAATATGAATATTTAAGTCTAATCTAAAATACAGCTCATTAGAAATTAGCACGTTTTTCACTAAAATTCATATTCAATTATTAAAATTTATTATTGATTTGCTTACGCATGAAGCAATTCTACACCCGCAGGATATTCAAACATTTGAATAACCAATAGTCGCGTCGTCTGGACACGGTGATTAGGTGTTTGCTGATAGGTGTCTTAGCCCAGCTGTTGTTATCATATATTTTATAGGCTTACGTAATGACCACCTTCATGAAATACTGGAATGGTTTGTATACTTGGTATTTTTAATATAAATATAAGTGTAAAATTTATTTTGATGCTGTTTTTACAGGCAATTTCTTTCCTCATTTATTTTTAGATAAGATAAAAAAATGGAAGAGTGGGGTCTCCTGACACAGGTTTTTTTACTTCAAAGGAAAAAAACTGCAATCACTAGTTGAAGGAAAACTTTTCCTAATTAATAAACTGTTATAATTTACTGTTTGTTAAATTATTTTCCCGATTTACGATTTTCTTCCCGAATTGCAATATACATTTTGTGAATCATCTACGGCCACAGTGCGCACAATCATTTATTTAATAGGCCAAAAACGTTTAATTTTAAAATAACTTTTACCTATACCAATTAACCGTATTCTGTCGTCTCCTTGACTAGTTTAACGTTATACACTAGAGTGAGCATGTCCATCTACTTGTACTGGTCGACATTATCATTTTATATTTACGATCCAATACACTTGCCTGTTTATACCTGCGTTTTCATATTCAGTTTACTCGGTTGCTTGCATAACGTACGTAGATTAGATATTAGACTGCGGAATTTTAGTTACATTTGCCAGTTGATTGCATAGACTATACAGTGCACGTTAAAAGTACTTATGCAAGATGTAAAAATCCATTGCTGTTAAAAGGGTCGTAAATATACGATAAGATATGTCGGATGGCTGATGGGGCAGAAAAGTTCTGGAGTGGCAACCGCGAACAGGAAGACGTTGCGTTGGAAGGCCTCTCACCTGGTGGATCGATGACCTGATGAAGGTTGCTGGGGTTCCACTGGATGCGGGAGGGACGGGACCGGTAAATGTGGCGACGCTTGGGGGAGGCTCAATATTCTAAATCCAGCACTGGACGGCTTTCGGCTGATATGATGATGATCAAAGATAATAATGCTATCTAACGATCTCTAGATTCAAATCAAGGGTACTGGAGTAACAACAACACTAAAGGTTAGGACTCATCCATGACTACAATTGTAAACCTCTTTGGAAGTAGTAAATATCAGGCACGTACTGGCCCAAACATTTCTAATGAGAATTTAACAATATTATGTTAATAAATGCAAAAGAAACACCACAAGCTCGACACTCAATTAATCCGTCGCTCAACCAATGACAGTTGCACAAAACCGTTTAATAATCGTCTACACAGCCTTTACATTCAATTACAAAAACACTTAACGATTGACTTGCAGTGATCTTCTTTTATTCGTGCTTTAATTAATTGAAAACAGATGGTTCCTTGTTAGCCTGCGTATAATACAGTATCGATATCTTTAATTGAAAAGATAGTGAATCCATCTATAATCTGGCTTCGTCGAACAAATACAATGATCGCCCCGTGGTGCCCACCGCTTTCTACAATGCCATAATCACCTATTGTTCGTAAAGTCACAAATAAGGACAATTAAAAACCTTGTAAGCATCATGTGTTACTATAAAGTTATAATTCTCTTTCATAAGAATAATGAGAAAGTAGAGAAAGAAGAGATTTTATAAAGATAATATTATATGAAAAAAACAGAAAATATATGGTTGGTAAGTGTCGCTTATGTTTTTTGAATGATTTACTTCTTTCTGACTTTCAAAGTTGAATCAGATTTTAGTATTTGAACTGATGATCACACGTCTACTTCTCTAAATTCTTTAAAATCGTTCTAGTGCCCGTGTACCTACTGAGTTAAAAGGTGCCTGTCATTGTCCTAATAAATTTTTAGTTTAATATTATTTTTATTGATTACCGTAGTTGTTCAATAATTATACCGATGAGAAAACTCTAAGAAGATGTCCAAAGGTCGTTAATCAATCACACATCATAACTGTTTGCGAAGACTTTATTAATCCAATTCCCACTACTCAAACACGCAAAAACTCTAGAAAAAAAATTAAAACCAGAATTAATGAAATCTGACATTTATTGATACTATTTCATATCCCCTTTAATTTAGGTGCCATATAAAAATAAAAACAAAGCAATTTCGCGATAGACCCATCAAACATCATAAATAAGCGAATAAAAGAGCCTGACTCTTTATTGCGCCCATTTATGAAAAATTCATTGGAATCATACAAATTTAAGTCATTATGTCTCATTTTTCGAAGTTCTCAGAACGATTAGATCACGATTTGAATTTCATTACCGAAGATTACAGTGTTTTTTTATTGGTTTACTAATATTATGAGCTATTAGAGTCGGCGTATAGAGGCTTATAAAATGGAAAGATTTCTGTGCGGTAGTCATGAATTGTTCACCTATGTTAGTTTAGATGATTTATTGGTGGTTTTTATGTTTATAGACGTTTGACGCAACAAAGGTTTTTAGTTTGTAAAATACTAAGCCTTCTAATGTTGGTAAAGCAACTGATGCTGACAAAATAGTAGAGCAAACTAATCCGAGTAGGGTCCAAAAATTTTTCGTAGAGGTTGTACGATAGTGACGATTTATATAAACGAACAGGAAATAGTTGTCAAATTAAATAATTACGAAGATAACTTCAAAGCCAATATAAAAAACTGGATCAATAGTAACTGCTATTTCTTAATGAAATTCACAAAAAGGCGGGCTCAAAGACAGATGGCAACCGATGAAGTAAAATATCGTTTGAAAACACTAATAATAATGCTTTATGACCATTTTTTCTATATATTGCAAATAACTTGTTTCTATTATTAATGAGAAAGCAGTAAAAATAACAGATTAAGACGCGTGGGAACATAATATAGTTAAACACGGATATTGGGCAACTAAAAAGTCGCTCGGAGCTAAACACAGTGCTCCATTATACCTTATTTATAGCTAAAATGTTGGAACGTTTTGTTGTATTGTAAATTAAATCCCGCTTAGCTTAGGCGCGGTTGGATTTAGAAATTATCACGTCATCAATCAGTAAATGTTAATATGTCTTCTAGTTTATAATGGAGCAGTAAAAGTAACCGTTTGATTAAGTTTAAAAACCATTTTTTTTTCTGGTTGATTGTTTAAATAAGTTGTTTTATTTTTTGTTCAATTAGATTATTTAATATCAATTCTGATTACATGAACAATCACACATTATTATAAAAAATACTACTAATAAAATATGTACAAAGAAAACAAGCTTCAAGTAGATCTCAGTTAGCATAAAATTAAATTACAGCTTCGTCATTGCAGTGAATGCTTCATTAGTGATATATTACTAGTTATATTAGCTACATGACAAGCAAAACCTGGTCAATTTCTATATCATAAAAAGATTTTGCATAATTTAATAATTAAATTAATTGATTTCGTTTTTATAAGAAGCATGATAGCTTCGTCTTTTTATATCGCTTGCCTAAATTTTTTTTTTCAAAACTATGTCGCCCCACTGTTGGGCATAGATAGCTTCGTCTTTATACATGGTTTAACTAAAAATAGATTTTATTCCAGCCTATTTTGTCCCACTGTAGGTCTACCTCATAGGTTTTCAATCCCGGCATTTTGCCTTTTCTGACCAATCTCTCAACTGATATTTTTAGGAAGTGTGAACAAACTAATTTATAAAGAAAGCCGTAATCTCTTCACTTTGCTACCATTCCTATAAATAATGTACGATTTCCAACAGCCCTATTCTTACAATTTCAACAGCTTGTTTATTATAAATTTAACAATAAACAAACACAAAGACATACCTCACACGTACAGTTTACTCGCTAGACTAGTTAGTTAGTTCCGTAGAGTTATGTTCGCGCTGCTATCGCTAGAAATGTTTGCAATAAAATATAATTATTTGCTGGAAACCAATTTGTTCCTTGCACTATTGAAATTGTGATTTGTGGTCATCAGAAACGGCGTACCGGAGCACTGTTATAAATGTTTAATACTGAGACCTGAACAAACGAATCCAGCTTTTATTTCGTGAAGCCAAAACTGCTTTTTCAATAAATTCGTGATGAGCAGTTGAATAAAAATTAAATTAAGTAAGCAATCATTTATTAGGAATCACATTATTAATAATGCTCTTTTTATATTCGCAAAATAAGTTATTAAGCTTCATATCTTAATAGCTCATTACAGCCATTTCACATGCAAACATAATCGAAATATCGTATCGATAATAATTTAAAAAAATCTATTCCATCGATTATCCTTGTTGCTTTATAACATATGGAACCAAAAAAACATATTGAACAGGTTTCACAAAGGTGCCCGGAAGTGTACAATCAAACGCATCGTTAGTGGAATTGCGTTAAAACCATAAAAAAGGTGCATTATGTGAAGGTGCAAATTTGAAAAAAGTTACCTCAAGATTACCTGCTTAGTGGGCAAAAAATATATCAATAGCGAACGAATTGACATGTGGGTAAAAAAATCTTCCTAATGCGCGATATTGGGGCCGGTGAATGGTTTTTTTGTCTAGAAAAAAATTACATTTGGAACAATGTGCAGTCTTTTTGTACAAGCCTAAAGAAAGGAAGAGTAATTAGTAGAAATTTATTCCAAATGTTCAGTTAGTGATTGCCATTTTTTGTGTTAATTATCATGAATAATTTCAGTACGCAAGAACGAGTCTCTCTCTAATTAATCACGAAGTAGAGTATCTGAGAGATCCTAATAAAAGAGCTATTAACTATGATACCCGTGAAATTTTAGCCGATTTCACCGTACTACTTTAACGTTGGATCGAATTTGGGGTAAATAAAGCGCAAGATCCTGAGATCTTATACTGGTATACAATTGTAACAATTAAAAATAATAAAAATAGGGTTGTTGGTATCAGTTGGCTGGTCAAATTATATTTTAAGCTGATGGTATTTAAAAAACGAAAACGGAATGCCTGTCACTAGGTAGGAGCGCAGGCCAGCCAGCCAACTCCACACCACGAAGCCCTGCCTCAGGCAGACAGCCTCAGCCAGGTGGACAGCTCTAGCCTAACAGTCAGCCTTAGCCGGACAATCGGCCCTAGCCGGACTCTCAGACCTAGCCAGACATAAATTTAGAGGTATTGAGTGATTTCAAGTTATTTTAGTTAAATTAATGAATCCCAGGTCGAATAAAAAAAGGTGTTACACTATGTAGGTACCTGAGAGTATTTACTAATTCAGAATATAGTGGGATTCGTAGTCAAATGCACGTAGTTTGTTTACGAAAAATCTATAAGATTGACAAAAAGAAAGGCAGAAGAAAACTGACAGGACTTAAATAAATGACCCGCATTTTTGTCCATCGACAGACAAGAGTAGTCAACACTTTTTGATGTGTTATAAGTTACATAACATAGCTAATAGTGACAACAAATCAAACAATGTCAAACCCGTTATGTATCGTAACAAAACCAGCCCTCAAACCCATACAGTGTAAAAATATGCACAGACAGTCGAGACCATTGACCCATATTTTTTAACACATCACACTTCAAAACGTATCACAATTCTTACAATTTCATTCACTCGGCAATATGATCCATGCATCTGACTGTACATATTGATACCCTTGATGGGAAAGCTATGGGAGGCTGACCGTGACGGCTTGGGTTACGATCTCGTGGATATCAAGTCTCATATCTGTATTATGGAGACTCTATGTGAAAAAAATTACGCATAGGTGGCATTTTATGTTCAGAAATGAATGTCTTCGAATTACAATATGAGAACGACAAATGGCAATATATCGTAGATAATGATTAGTAAGAAAAGGAAGTGAATGATAGTGTGACGGATGACTGTGGAAAATGGCAGAATACTAACGTTTAAACGATGTTGCAAGAGACCACGTTCTATGTCCAAATATCAATCATTTTTATCTGTTCTAAATTCGTACGCGCGAATTCATTTCCTTTATTTGATTTTGTTTACGAAATGATTGATCATCGAGGATTTATCAAACCACCTGTTAGATTGTTTATGAACAATAATTTATTATTATGCGCACGTTTAGCGTAATATAGAATGCAGTTACACAAATACTTTAGTTAACGATGCCTAGTATAGTTATGAAATATTATGATTATCTACCTAATTTATTTAATGGCGAAGTATATTGATAAATTTTTGATAAATGATCGAACCAATTTGTTTTGACGTAGATGACACTTTATTATCAACATTTCTCAGCTGAATGCCAATCTGCTTCTATAATTATTATGAAAATTAAATATTTATATCTCTAACTACGATGCAACAAAAGATGTTTCAAAAAAGAAATGAGTATCTTTTTTACTACCGACGTCATTAAAGCCTTCTCCAAAGATTGAGCGGGTCTTTTCATATCCAACGAATCTTTTAATGATTTAACCAACTCAACGTCTTGTCTATTATAGGCAATATCCAATATGCAAATATATTCATATAAATTATATATTTAGTAATTTATGCTAATTTCCCTTGTGAACTAATAGAGGACGTCCGTTCCAATGATTCTATATCAACTGGAGCCAAGTTTCTTAATGTGATGGGAAGATTTCGATGTGAATTTGGGCCCGTCTTTATCGATTCAGATCAAACTATTTAAAGGTATTTATTAGTGTAATTTTGCTTACGGTAGGCTTCCATCGGATGTAGTGTAATTTGAAAATGATAATTAATGGCCAATTTTAATAAGTAAGGGAGTGAGAATTTTTATTTTGCTTCTCTTTCGCACAAATTAGACGAGGCTATTGAAGGAGTAGAAACTGGTAGCGGTTACAGCAATTCTTAAAGACAATGGTGAGGTGTCATTAATTATGCAATGTTTTTATATTTAACTCTACGATCATCCTCCGTAGTAATAATAAAACTCTATACATACAGGAAACAAACTAATCTAAGAAGTAGGTATTACAATCAGCAAAGAAGAAAACTTCTTAGTCAAAACATCATTAATAAACAATAAATATTCGAGTATGTATTCAATTAATAAATAAGTAATTTATAACATTCTGCTACCTGAAAAAACACTATCAAGTGAAGATCTTGAAAAAAGTAATGATTTTAAAGTTGATTAAACTATTGACTTACAAATTTAAATTTTATGATGTGCATGATTTATACTCCAACTACCATTCGTCAGCAGCCAGCACAAAAATTAGGACACAGTTGCTTTCAGAAGACACTAAACCATTAACTTTCATCTTTGATGCATCATCTTCACCACATCTCCCATTTATATTATTAGCACCATCATATATAAAAAAGCGTTTTATAATCAATTTGATAATTCGATTTATGTTGTTACTATATAAAATTGACGCAAATATATTCAAATATAGCCTGTTAATTGTGAAACAACGAACGATTTTATAGACAGCTGCTTATACATCACGGGCGCCTCCACCACATATCAATCATGATAACGACTGTTCCTATAAAACTTGTAACCAATAACGTGTCGTAACTGCTTGAGTCTTTCTCCAAGCAAACAAAAACGGTAATGGATGTTGTGTAGTAGAAAAATGTACGTGTCAATTGATAGATAGCTGTTAATTCTAATACGATTTGTCGTGACTGTCGGGTGATAGGTGATGGGAAAAGGTTCTAAGGTGATTTGTGGTTGAGCATTAGGAGTTCAAATGCTAACACGAGTATATGTGAGGTCAAATACATTAGCCACCTAGCGGGTATGAGTACATTTGTGTAAACCTTTATTAATCAAACTTTATTGGTTTGTTGGCCGCCTGAGAATTGTTTTTGGTAGCAATTTTGTTGAAGTGAGATTTGATAGGTATAAATATTTTGACCGGCGATTTTATGTAACTTCTCCAAATTGAGACAGTTTTAGAAGTTTTTGTCGCCAATTAATTACACTATTCAATTAAGATGATCTAAATTAGCACCAGGCATACGTAAACAAGACATCAAAAATCCAATTTTATTTTTAATAGTCCATAAAAATGCAATAGAATCAGAACTAGAAAATATTTATCGGCAAATCAAATACCGAATTGGATGAAAACGTTACTTTGTCGCCATTAAAAAAAGCCTAAAATATAACAAACTTTTACTTTTTATATACCATTTAATTAATTTATTTCCTTATATTTTCCGTACGTCGGAAGCTGGGCTCTCGTTAAATATTGATAAATGTGTGAGTTTTAGCATTTTACCGTAATGGTAAAGTGTTAGATGACAGCATGGGATCCCATAAATTAATGGCCTCTGTTTCACATGTTATCGAACTGGTAAACATACTAATTAGCATGGCTTGTCAAATATACAAGTTTTTGTTCAACGAGTAAATTATTGCTGTGTTCGTTAATAAATTTGATTAATATATTGTAAGCTTCAACTTTAGTGTGCAATGAAATAGTATCTAATGAACTGGGTGATTTTATATTGAATTTTAAGAATGCTTTATTTCAATTAAACCAGCTAAAACTCGTATTAGCTGTCTCAACGACTATTCGGTTCCCAACGCATTTGATTTCTTTTAACTTAGCAATAATAGGTAGCCAATGAGTTTGCCAATGAGAATGTTTTTCATCTAGCCGGACACATTTATTAAGTTGTAGGCCCAAATTATCATAAAATTGTAATCAATCCAAAAATTTCTAAAAATCAACAATCATTAACCAAATAAAACCAGCTCAAATCGAGAGCAAAAAGCACCAAACCCTACGAACGGAAGTCAACCGGACGACCATTACTAGCAGTAGGTACGCGATCCAGTTCTGCTTTTATTGCCCACACACATCCTCACTAAAAGTAGACTTCCGAGCAAAGTCGCTGCGGCTTCACTAACGCATCGACAACATCGAAATTTACGGAAATAAGGTCTTAAGCGCATTGTAATACGCGTCGCTTACTTGTTCAAGTCGAACCACTGTAACAATCACCGAGACAGAGTCATCATCATCCTACTGCTGAACATAGGCATACCCCAAGTGTCACCATATCGATTGGTACCGTGCGTCTTACATCCAGCGCATCCCCGCAGCCTTAGGGCCAGCCTTGTTGTCCACCTAGAGGGATGCCTTCCAACGCTGCGTCTTTCCATATGTGGCCACCACTGCAGAACTTATCGGCTCCATCAACCATCCAACATGCAAGTGTCACTGCGCTCAAATGGTGCTCCATCAATTTTCTGTGTCACTACGGGAGCCGTTTTATTCGGCAGTCTACCTTTACAATCAACAGCGCTAGTGGTATTGGAATTTATTGATAGACTCGTTGCGGCGCACCTCCACCATTTGGTGCCAAAACGTTTGTTTTACGAGTTACGACCTGTTTTGGCAATTAAGAGAAATCTTACGAGTAGTAACAAGGTAACTACGACCAATTAGCTGTTGGTTACTGGTTGTCTCGATGAATGGTCGGAGCAGATGATCAGTTGAATGAATGTTTATTGGTGTTTAGATTTGTGCGTAAGTGGCTTGTGCTGTACAGTGCACATACCACTTACCGACATACTTGTCTGAGCTTTTCTTGCTCAGTCACGCACACCTTTAGTATCCGATTCAATAAAGCACAGATGTAAAGTTACATTAAGCGCTTTATTGAGTTGGCGAAAAACATTTGTTGATTCTATATTACTAAATTCTAGATGAAATTTACAAAACCTTAATAATATTCCTCTGTTTTACTTACTTTTCTTTGATACAAAAGTCTACTCAAGTCTACTTTTAGGTAGGTATATATATTTTTTTAATATTTTCTTGTGATTTCAGAACCACATTTTGCATGTTTTCGTGAAATATTTTCTAATTCTTAAGTCCTGGATTCCATAATTAAGGTTCTACAAACTACAAAAAGGTTCCACTTATTCCATATGTTTTGTTCTGAATCAAGTAAAACACGATCTTATCCCCTTGGCTGCTCATCCTCGGTTGTAACCTTCTCGTTTTCATATCCCACCGCACGAAGCACTCGAATTTCACCGCAGAACTATACTAATGACATACGAGATCCTTCGTAATCACTTGTGTTGGACATCTGCTTTGTCGGTGGAAAATATTCATTAATAATTCTCTACGTACCATGTTTTCATATTAAATATGTAGTTTGATTGAAATATGACTATAATATAATATTACTTAACAAATGAAGCCAATATAATTACCTAATCAAAAAAAATCAGAAAAAGAATTTAGTAGTTAGTGTCTTAGTAGGTAACAATTACATTTTTAGAAATCGAAACAACTTAAAAAAAAATCTCTTCACTTTGACGTAGACGCCCCGAACTGACGTGGTCGAACTTATAATAGATTGTCAACCTAGTCAGTATAGCGCTTATCTCATTAAAAATATAGTTTTTAGACACATAATTCATTTCTATTGACAATTCCAAACTAAAGCTGACACTAGCTGGCCAGTTTGTAGATCCCCAATCAACTGGAAAACGTAATCGTCACTAACTCCTCAACAAAGATTTGATAACCAAAAACTTTAGGTAAAACCGCAAAAGTAGCAAGTCTGACAACAGCATAATCTTCTATTATTGATACACGTAACAAAAATAAGAAGTTCATCTGCCTGTCAGTGTTTTTGTTCATCACCTAAACCGTTTTATAACAGCTTTTTTGTCTTAACTAAAAACTGTAAACACGGTATAAAATTGACAGCTGAAATCAATTTTGGTAACTAACTAACTTTGAACAATGTTTTTATTTTGTTTGCGTTTTTTATTTTGAAGGAGACGGCGCCTGTTCACGATTTGGTACCCAATTGGTACAGTATGTTTATTTTATTTATGGCCTTGTTAACTTTTCCTGATATACATTATTATGTATAAGTAAAATCTGTCCATTTCAAAACCAAGTTAGGATGATCTATCTATTTTTTTTTAATTAAAATAATATTTGGTTTGAAACAAATAAAGTAATGCTCAAAAAGTTACCATAAGTAAAGCCAAATGCTTCAAGCTTTTCAAGATACTATCATAATAAGGTGGTAACAACACTATATACACTTATCTTCTTTGTTCCAAAACAAAATTCAAAATGCAAACCATAAACCGTTTAAAATAACCGCTAACTAAATATTCAACCAGCAATAAAATAGCTTTTAAAAACTAGTAATTTTCAATAGACGCTAGTCGTGACGTGTCTGCCCGTAAATATTGTGGCCAGTAATCGAACCTGGGTCCGAACGCTTCTAACTACCGGTTAATGTAATACGCTCCGTGCCGCATTGGTTCTGATAAGAATTTCCAATGGAAGCAAACACCTTTTTCTATTAATTGGTTTTGATAAAAATAACACCATGGTTCTGAAACAATATCTATTTTAAAGGAAGCGTTTTTTGTTATAGTTACGAGAATTTACCATTTCAGACAAAGAGGTAAATTCGTTATAGGACTTCAAAGGAACAAAGAACCAAAAAGTCAGCACAAGTCATAAGGTCGAATTCTACTATACTAACTACAATAACTCCAATAGGTCCTTAAAACAGACAAGAGCTTAGGAAAGTAACGTGAAAAATCTTACGACGTTTTTGTGCAGTAAATCATTCCGTACAACAATAAATTATTCTCCGGAACTTACCTGTCATGCTTACATAACCTTCAAGCTATTAGCTTTTAAACGTTTCCTTCTACATCTAATTCGTTTTCTCATTTCCCAATTAAAACCTCAAAATAATCAACACCTTTTTAATGTTTTTAGCACCAAATATGCAGACACATTAATATCCCATCGACACTTAGTATACGGAACACCGATATTTCATTGGTTAACAGTAAAACGATTGTACAAACCAGCTTATATAAAACATATATCCAATTTGGCAATATAGCCATTTGGCGAAATAAATGTCGAACTCATAAATCTAGCCATAAATAAGTTGGAGACTTATATTGGCGGTGACATTAAAGAAATAGTCTAGAAAAACGTAGGTTGGATTTAGAAGTCTAGGTTGGCTAGGTCTTTCTAATATAAAAGATTTTTGTATCTGTTGCTTGGAAGCTAAACATTCACTATTTTGTCGTGACACTCTGGACAGAGAGTTTGTGTCATCACATAACTAATTCTGTAAGAGCAGATTTGATTTGATTTACGTTCATTCGCCACTTTTCTCTGCTGGCTGACTGGTGTATACGAGTAAGGGTCTGCCCAACAAGTATTGTAATGATTTCCACACTAGAAGTTTCAATCGAAGCTTCTTGAATGGTGCAAAAAGAAGACAAAGTTCAGTTTCGACATACTTAATTTTGATCCGGGAAATGATGGAAGCTACCTAATTTCATGAATTTATACTGTTATCTGCAAAAGTGTACCTGTACCTATATCACATTTACCCTTTGATGATTATAGCTTGACAGCCTCAAGATAAACAGAAATATTTGGATAGTGTGGGACACAGATAAAAAATAACTAATTTATAACTTCTTCTGAAGATTTTAAAGAGTTGACTTACTGCTCTATAATCTGTTGAGTGGGCGACTATGTAGATAAAATAATTTATCAATTTCCTCTGTGTTTTATCGTAGTGTAAGTCGGTGGGTCTTTAACAAGTTTTTATTAATTATTTTCTAGTTTAGATTCGGCACTAGAAAAGGCTTTTGTCGTCGAATGAATTATTGAGTCAGATTGTCTGTTTTAGGATTTATTATAATGAGTCTGAATGGCGACGTTTTGTGTGAAAGGTGATTATTGAATATTATATGTTAGTTGGTTTTACAACTTTATAGATTTTAAATTAAAGATGGCTGTCTGGGAATATGTGTTTGGTTAACATTTTATATTTTATTATGTTCCTAGTTACAATCGAGCGGTTATAATATTTATATGCAAATAGTTCTTCATTAAAAGTAGACTAATGATAGTTTTTTTGACGTTTTGATGATGATTTTCATCGGCAGATAAACCTTGTTTAACTTCGATACTTCATTATTGCCTCGTTAGTAATTCAACAAGGCGCCTAAGCTGCCTGATTAGGTAATTAATTCTCATATTTGACGTGAAAGACAATAAAGATAAAAACCCTATTAAATTAGTGTTATCTATAATACAGGAAACATCTGTAAAATGCTCGCGATACTAGATTTTTATTATTGTTTTCTGCTTTCAATCATGTGGGTCCGTAAAGTGTTAATGAATCCACGTGTAAACTCGCCTTTTGGTATTTATTTAGACATAATCTTAAAATCTACATATTTTGCACCTACATAATAATATCTATTATCTAGGAATTTTACTTAATAAAAGACACGATGTTTTTGATGAGATTATTGTTCAGTAAATTTTCAAACAATTCTGAAAAATATTTGTACAATACACGTTTAAATGTATAATTATATTAACATACACGTCATCAGAAACAGATTCATTATCATGATTCCATAGTTTTACAAAGGCGTGAGAAAGCATTAAAACGTACCTACGTCAAAAGGCTCATAATAATAATATTATTTCAAAAACAGGCTTCTGTTCACATACTAACGAATGTTTACTAATTTGATAATTTCAAACTTTTAAGATTCACATCTGTTAATTAGCTTCCTGATATTAATGGAAAACAGGCTAAATATTGACCGAGTCATTGGTATAAATTAATTTGTTTAACGACGTCATCGGAGTTAAAAACCGGCCAAGTGCGAGTTGGACTCGCGCACGATGGGTTCCGTACCATTATCGCAAAAAAACTGCAAAAAAATCACGTTTGTTGTATGGGAGCCCCACTTAAATATTTATTCTATTCTGATTTTAGTATTTGTTGTTATAGCGGCAACAGAAATACATCATCTGTGAAAAATTCAACTGTCTAGCTATCACGGTTCATGAGATACAGCCTGTTGATAGACGGACAGACAGACAGACGGATCGCGGATTCTTAGTAATATGGTCCCGTTTTTGGGTACGGAACCCTAAAAACTGGAGATTTTATATGTCCCATCTAGTTCAGAATAAAATTAACTACTTCAATTCTAAACTAATAATAATGAAGTCGGTTGAAAAGAGGTAAATGTTTTTGTGTATTAGTTTGTTGAAGTGCTTTTCCGATTTCGAAAATTATTTAGTGATATTACAGCGATTTGGTGCCACACTATCTCTGAGTGTTATTTTTGATCCGATAAATTCACAGTTCGTGTGGGATGAGACTCAAGAGCAAAACTACAAGAAAACCGATGAAATATTATATTTAGTTACCACTTTAATTTATGAGAACGGCACATTTATTTCAAAAAAAATTAAAAGGGAAGTTATAACCCGAATTGGGTTTCGCATTCAACTCACCAAAAAATTTCGATATTATTAAACTATAAATAAATTAGGAGCGAAACATTCTCTAACCATTTCTTGGCCATCAATTACAGCCCTACTTAAATCATTCCAGATAACTAGCGTGATTTTTCTCTCAAAGATAAAATCAAGCAATTCAAACAGTAGTTTTGGAATTTAAACCATGAATTTGACCCAACAAAACGACCATTACTATTAAATAGTCTGATAAAATTGATTACTATTTTGACGGTATTCGGATTTCGTTTATCTCTTACCGACATCTAAGGAACCGCGTAACTGCATTAGCCCTAACGATTTATTGGTACAGTCGACAACAAAAGTTGACTCTCCTTTATAAATCACTTTTCAAACTCAAATATTCATCGTAATTTCGCTCCAAATGTTAAATTTTTACAATAAATTGGTTATTTGCAAACTAGATAGCGCCTGCGGCTGTATTCTATTGCTTTTTATAATTATTTTTGATTATTAAAATTTGAAATCTAGAACTGCGTAAAATATAAACACTCCATAATTAGACATTCTAAGAAAAGAGTTTGACTTGTTCTAAATTATTGTGCAATAAATTGAAAGCGGAGCGAAGTGTTACAAATAATAATTAATCCTTATTTTTTATACATAAGGGGTTGTAATTTATAGTTATGTTAAACATGTTTTATACTATTTTCAATTTCGTAAATCTGTCTGATCCATTTGCAGTTGCGTTTCTAGGAAATAAACCAACAAGTTGAAAAATTGTAAAGTACAGCGATATCGCGTATGCAAGTTGAAGAATTGTAAAGTACGGCGATATCGGGTATGCAAGTCGAACAATTTTAGAATACACAGATACCGGCGCAAGACGAAAAATAACTGTCAATAACTCAAATTACTTTTTCCTCCATTACAACCAGTAACACTAACCACACTAACACACTAACCAGTAACACCGCTATCAAAGTTATTTGTTGTTCCACATTAACTCACTGTCACAAAGTCTTAACTGAATCGGTAGCTTAATCGTCTGTTAATTTGTTAGATCCGAGACCAAAAGTGCCGCTCTACTATATTTATGACTTCATTCGAGTCACCTTGTTTATTTAAAATTCTTATTTTTTCTAAGTGACTATCATTTATGCTCCTTGGGTGAAGTTTCACTGATAAGGATGCAATTAAACTTTTTTTGTTTTTCTTTTGGGTTGTTTTATTGGACGTTTTTTCTGTCACTGTGTAGGAGTATTTTTAGCAGATTTTAGTCTAGAAATTTGTGGAAAAATTGCAGTCATTTGTCTAGGATTAGATGGTGATAAATGAGAATGATAAAATATGTTGCTTTTAAGAATATCTAGTTTCGAAGCCATATTGACATTTTATAGCTACGGTCATAGATCTGCAGTATAGCTAAAAGCATTCATAAATCACTCACAAAAAACATCTAGATGTCTCAAAGAAACCAAATTAACAACCTTGTAACCCAGTATATTACAATGCATTTTAATATTATTTATTACATATTTTACTAGCTTTTTTTCCGCGTCTTTACTCCTATCGCAGGATTTCTTATTTTTTCGAGATAAAATGTATCCCGGCGCTGGATGCGAGACGCACGGGATCGGACAATGTGGCGACGACTGGGGGAGGCCTATGTCCAGCAGTGGACGTCTTTCGGCTGAAATGATGATGATGATGATGAAAATGTAGCCTATGACTCCCAGTGATAGTGTACTCTTCATAATATTATAAAGGCAAAAGTTTGAATGGATGTATGTATGTTTGTTACTTAATCACTTCAGAATGGCTGAACGGATCTGGATGAAATTTGGCACAGAGATAGATTATAGTCTGGAATAGCACATGGGATACTTTTTATCCTGGGAATATGTTCTCTCGGGATAATATTTAACTTTTACGTGGGCGAAGCCGCTGGTAGAAGCTAGCAGCTCTATATTAGTAAAAGAACTTTATAATCAGATGGGTAGTTTCGAGATTTAAGATTGTCTCCTACATCCAAACGTGCACAGTTTACCTCTTCCTAACATTATTATTAACCATGTGTTAAATTCTTTCAACAAAATTCAAACTGGATAGAGACAAACCTAGAAAGAGAAACTAATATGAAAATCAATCGCAATTGATGTACATTCCGTGTTAATTATGAACGCATAAACAGACATCGTATTAAGGCGTGCACCACTTGTTAAGGCATGCGTCTGCTGGGATTAGGGTTGTCACACTCGAGAAAATTAGAAAATTAGAGGCTAGAACTAATTAGCAGCTAGTTGTCGACTATTAAATAAATAGCATTCAGGCCTCTAAGTGCCACTTTCCGTTTTCCACTGTTTTCAGGCCTATGCTATTTGTTACTGTCCATCATCATCAGCTGAAACAGGTCCTCTGCTGAGAACTGAAATACTCCTCCATGTCTCGTCAGATCGACTGGTAGTAAACTTCTTGCATCCAGAGGATTTCCATATCTGTGGCTCACTTTGTGGAAGCCAATTGTTACTGTTGTTAACAAGCATTTTTTGTTACCGTTTTTCAAACAAATCATGTCCACCAGGGATTTTTGTTCATCAAAAAAGCACCTTGCTTCTGACTCATTCGACTTCTCAGTTCTATAAAAACATATATTTGTTATGTGCTACCTTTACTAATCCGTACCTACAAGTGACAACCCTACTTACAGATAAAGTCTGCCCGATGTACGGATCGGATTAGCATACATAATACCGTTATCCGTTACGAATTCTTTGTCGGTCTTATTAATAAGCAAATCTATGAAACTCGTCTCTGTACCTGCGTCTGGTTTTATCTTGCATGCCTTCTTTGAGTGTTGACGTAATAGGAGCAAGATGGGAAGCTATGGATCGTATGAGGAAAGATGAAGAATGTTTTAGATGTTATTTGATTCAGTTCAATAGTCATCCTAACTTGAATCCACCCCAGCCCAAATATGATATTTTTAAATAATAAAAAAAAGAAACCTATATGAATTGAGTTTTTCTTTCTGTATGTATTTAAACATACCGTCGCTTCATTTTTCTTATGTCCCCACCTTGGTCCATAAGACATTTGAGGGTAAGTCTGGCTATACCCAAATTTGCCCTAACTGGCCCATATAGCGGTCCTCCATGACGAAAACCTCGTGAAGGCTAAGAGAGATAAGGAAACTAAGTATCTTGATCGACATGTGGGATGTGTATACAACAGTCAATGTGCCGTTAGTCGTGACAGCCACTGCCATAACAGCCAAGACCCTCGACAAACACCTGAGGAGGCTTTTTTTTGGGCAATTGGATCAAGGGCTTGATCCAGAAAGCGTTGCCCCTGGACACAACACGTATCGTTAAGAGGTTCCTCTCTGAGGAGCCCTGACCACCGGTAAATTGGACCCTGTGCCCGATACCAGTGGGATACCAGTATCTTAAATGTAATACCTAAATTATGTGAGATAAACCCAATCAACTAGTTATACTCGTATCTTTTTTTATTTGGGTATCGATGGTGGTTTTTACTACAACCAATAAGGCACTAAATTTACGCCATTTCAATTATCTCTGCTGATGCCAACCTATGGTTTATTAAATCGATGCTGTACCTATTTTTTGTGCGCTATCATTGAATGTTAATTTTCGCTACGGTAGCACAAAATTATGATTTATTCTGTCAAAGTTAAAATTGGATTCTAAACGAGTTTAAATTTTATTATTTATCGTCTTTTTTGTAAGGGTTGCTTCTGTTGCTACTTTGCTAGATGTTGGTAGCTACAAATTATATTAATTGGGGCTAATCTAATAACACTTTTTTAAATCAGAAGAAAAAACCTAAATCACATTTCAGTTTAGTAATATAGCTGTGCCCGCGGCTTCGCTCCCATCAGCTGCCTGCCAACCCTACCCTACTTACCTTCCTGTCTACCCTACATACGAATTTTTTTTCTAGGGTCTTTCTTTCGCTTAGAATCTCAACACCGCCATTCAGAAAATGACTTCAAATGCACAACGCCATCTATCGCATATCGAGTTCAACTGTCCGAGTAACTAAATTGCGTGTGCTGTGATAATTTTACTTCTTGAACACTTTAAATTTATCTAACTTTTGATAGAGTGAACCGCAATCGGTTCACTCTATCAAAAGTTAGATAAATTTCGCACAATTTTTATGTATAAAAGTTATCTACATTGGTTTCGTACATGTCACGTGATGCGTGCACAAATAAACAGACAAACAGACCAAAATTCCAAAAATGCTGGCAATAGGTTCTGTTGGTTATCGTTTAACACCCTGCCTATTTTTTTGGAAATTTTTTCGAAGTAAATAAAAATATTTCTACAGATTTATTATATGTATTGATATTGATGATTAAACTTTACTTTTAAAAATTCAAAACCCAGTAGACTCTTATATCCTTCCTAATTCAAACTAAATTAATAGTGCAAAGGTTTGAAAACAATATAAAATAAGATTTTATTCCCTGAGAAAAAACATAGGCAAAGGGCCCACATTAAAATATTTGGGTGATGATTTTTGCATGGGAAAATATGCATGCTGGTAAAGTCGCGAACAAAGCAAATATTTATTTTCACAATACGTAAATAAAGTAAATAAACCTCTTTACAAGACCTTATATCTAAACAAAGGGATAAACCGATAAAGTTTCGGTTTAATTGTGCGTGTACTACATTTGGTACATGTTAACTGTCCTTTACGCAATGTAACGACCGTGCTTAGCACTACATGGATGTTTAGTGCTAAATTGATCGTAAATTCTTGTGTTTCGAAGATAATATTGTTTCGATAAAGACTTGAATTGGAACTGAAGTCCTATTTCGGCAAGGTAAAAATAAAAACAGCCAAGAGAGAAAGAAGAAGAAAATAAAACCGGCACAGTGCGAGTCGGACTCGCGCACGAAGTGTTCCGTACCATTATCGGAAAAAAACCGGAACAAGTCACGTTTCTTGTATGGGAGCCCCACTTAAATATTTATTTTATTCTGTTTTTAGTATTTGCTGTTAAGCGGCAACAGAAATACATCATCTGTGAAAATTTCAGCTGTCTAGCTATCACGGTTCATGAGATACAGCCTGGTGACAGACGGACAGACAGACAGACGGATCGCGGAGTCTTAGTAATAGGGTACCGTTTTTACTCTTTGGGTACGGAACCCTAAAAATTAATTAAAAATATTTTATTTAAATTAATACATATTTCTTAATTCCATTATTTTTAGGACTTTTTTATTTACCCTAATAACTAGGAATAAATTAAGTAGGTATATATGTGCTGAGCTATATAATTTAACAGGTGTCCAATATAATCATTAATTGCCTGAAAAGATAGACGGGGGATCAAATGGATTGCTTTGAGTTGGGTGTAAAACTGTGAATTATTAATTAAAACAGTATTAAAGCATTTTATAATAAACTCACTATAAAAACACTATGAATAAAAAAACACAAAACTTTTGAACTTTTTTATTTTTAAAACATGGATCGTGTAATAAGCAAAGAGCTAACGACGGCTTGCTATCCGACATGTAATTACTTCATGTAATGTCTATATTGTTTATTAAACTAACGGCTCTTAGACTAACTGGCGCATTTTTTGTACGCTCACATGAGTTTTTGATGGGCGATAATGTTTTTAAAAATCGTTTCCTACTATACATATATCACGTTTAGCTTATTTTTTTAACACAATGTAGTAGTCATTACTGTTATTAACAGTTATTTTAAGAGTAGAAAAATTAAAACAATTTTAAGCTTGAGTAATACTAGTAACGATTCAACTATTACAGTAAAGTCTGTCAGCATAACTTTATAAGTATTGGGTAGCAAGTTCACTCCCTTCAGGCGTTTTACATTCCATATATAAATGTCTTAAAGAACCTCCAAAAGTCCTAACACCAATCAATATTTCGGTAGCCCAATATGCCCTTCGGCAACGCGACTTATATAGCACAATTAATTTGAAACAGCATCCCTTAACGAAGCCGCAGACTCCAAACGGGTACCATAATCCAAAAAAAGGTTCACAATCATAAAGTTCCAGGTCCAAATCAGTAATATATGGTCCAATTTGATCTTATCTCAACTACTGGAAGCATTTCACCCAAAAAAGGGAACGTAGAAGCCGAACAATCAAGCTGTCACAATTTTAATCAGAGCCCCGGCGAATTCTATCGCTTTTTTCACTTTTGGATTCCCTCGCGACGTAATAATTGCGCCAAATCACTGGCTTGGGATGCTGTTTGTGTGTGTAAGTTTATGTGGTACTGTCTATTATATTTGAATTGTATTTTTGGTCTTGGTGGGTATTTAGTTTATGTTTCGTAGATTAAGAACTATTTGACAAGATAACGCGCGATCTGAAGGTTATTAATATTAGCTGGAGTAATTACTCTGGATCGAATAAATTTATTTTCCCACTATCTATTATTGACGTGTCTGTCTACCAAAACGGGACCCTATTACCAAGACTTCGTGGTCCGTCTGTCTGTTTGTCACCAAGCTGTATCTCATGACCCGTGATAGCTAGACAGTTGAAAATTTCACAGGTGATGTATTTCTGTTGCCGCTATAAAAACAAATACTAAAAACAGAATAAAATAAATATTTGATGGGGTTCCCATACAACAAACGTGACTTTTTTGCCGTTTTTTGCGATAATGGTACGGTACCCTTAGTGCTCGAGTCCGACTCGCACTTGGCTGGTTTTTTTTATCTGACGAAGTTTTCACCTAAAACACAACACATATATTATATAACGTATGGATAATGATACAGGTAAACAATCCTCACCTGCTTTATTGCATTTGGTATCTCAACAGAAAACAAAACAAATTGCCATCAAAAAGCTCATCAAACAACAACAATGAATGAACGTTAACACTGCAAACCTTTCTTTCTCCCATGTTACATGACTGTAAAGAATGCGAATTCGTTAAATATGCAACTGCAAAAAGTATACAGCGGCCGAGTATTTTAATTCCGGCCGGAGCCGTAAGCTTTGTAATTATCCCGTAATTGGTGGGCTGGACAGGCCCGGTAGCAGATATATCACGGGATGAGCCTTAGAATTAAACTGGAGCATATTGTGAGTGGGTTTAAAATTATCTATATTAAAACGTGTGGAAGGATATTTTACTGCTGTTCTACATCACGTTTTTTTTTTCTCAGGCAAAAGAGTTTAATGACAACGCATCTTTTCTAGGAATTAGATATGAAATTAAAGATTTTTTGCTATTTCAATAAGGTAACCTCTTAAGGGTACACTAGTCGACGGCTCGAACTATTTTGAGCGCGGGGTTAAAATGCATTTTATATCAACCGACAACACGTGCGGAAGAGATAGATGTTGTGATGAGCAGTAGGAAGCTAGTTCGCGTACGAATATACACTTTTGCAAATTTGTAGCGAAATGGATAATGATATAGGACGAAACCGAGCGTGCGAAATTTTATAAACAGTCCTTTGGCAGTCTAGATATCATGAAAAAACGACTAAATCTATCAGTTCAAAATAAAATTATATGCATTGTTGAACTACTAATCTATCCTTGTATGGAGGCCGTTTTGCAATTTTCCGTCTTCTTATGGTATTTATTTGCGCCAAAAAACGCGTTACAATTAGTGTCAAAATGTGGAACTTTCGACGCTCATAACTTTCAAATATTTTCTTTTTCGCTTCAATACAGGGCTAGATAATGATGAGACAATTACATATTGATATTTTCGACTAGTGTAACCTAAACTACACAAATACATGTAAGGAAATAAGCGGATAGTCTTAAATATGAGTGCAAATACTGATGCTTCCATTCTCGTAGTACGATAGTATGACAATCGACCTAGTCTGGGGATATATCAGGAGTAGGACTAAGTGCTTAACGTTTTTTCCGAAGAACGTGAATGTTACTGCTATAATAGCCAGCAGTTTTTTGACCTAATCACAGTTGCCTGTGCGCAAGTACTCTTACAAATAGGATCATTCATTTGATCCATATCCGATCACAGACAGTTCTAGCAACAATCGTAGATACTTACTACCTAATAACTAAAACCGTTTCAAATGACAGCTATATTTAATTAAATACCAACAAGTCTTTATATCGTTTTTGTGAATGCGCACCCAGACAGAATCACGACTCGATGGCGTCGAAACGTGAGACCACAAATAGATTTACTTGTAACACAATTTTAACGGTCTTCAAGATATGAAGTTTCTAGCAAACTGTAGGGGGTGGAAAAGGAGGTTCTATGTTCGACTTCATGTATGTTTTTTTTTTTGTGTATGTGCATAACTTCGTCAATTGTGGACCGATTTTGAAAATTCTTCTTTGTTTGAAAGAGTATGTTCCGAAATTGGTCCCATTTTAATCTGGTGAAGATTTGATGAAGAACTTCGGAGATATACAACAGTACTCTTCAATAAATAACGGTAAATCTCTCGGGATTGCTGCGATTGCATGTCTGTTTATTGTTTATACAATTTCATAACATAAAATCACACCAGTACGCTCCAAAGTGGTGCGCAGATGTGTACAGTTCACCTTGGTACACTCTCATTTCACCGGTTATGTTCAGTTTCATAATATTCGGGTAATCTATTCTGGTATTATAAGTACCTTACTAAACTACTTGCCTATTAGGTAGGTACAACTTAAAAGTGAAAAATAAAAAAATCTTTTTACAAAAAAAGACTACTGACTTCCAACTAAGAACACTACAAAGTGAAAAATAACTTTATTTATGGAAGTCGGTGTCTGGTAGGTACCAATTTTTTGCGTTATGGTTCACCTTGAAGACGGTAGTATTTTTTTGTAAAAACATTTTTTAGTGTACAAAGTTTACTACTGCAGTAGTGACATTACTTTGATGATACAAAAACATCCTAGTGAACATTGAAAGAAAGAAAAAAATCATATTTGTGACCCGCACAGGAGACACGAGCTAAGTCCTGTGCAAATAGTAGAATGTCGAAATTAATTAATTTACCTAGTTGTCATCGTTAAACAGAACTGTATACGTCTACCATATTACATCAATCAAACTTCCATTACCCCCTGCTTACCCACAAACGGTAGCATCAATTTATGCACTGTTTGTTAAATTAAAAGGTGTTGACAGGTGTGGCATGGTCTAGTGCCTACCCCTCTGCAATATCACACGTGGTATACTCGACCGTGAAATATGGCTGCTTTCTTCACGCATGGCGAATATTGCATTTACTGTAGTGGTGTATGGCATTCATCACTATTATCTAAGGGCAAACTTTACCAATAAATCACATTCAAGACCTGTCCGTGTCATCATTCATTAGTGAAGATTCATCTTCTGTTTCATTTATTGGTTCATTTGGCGCTTTTAGTTTGATTTCCCAAGTTTTTGTTATTTTGCAGAGGTCCATTCCAGATATTATGGGACTTTGGACAAAATTCTTGAACGAATCTTCTTTACGTCAATCAAGCAGAATCACCGATGCATTTTTTTTTCTCCTTTTTCTTTTTTAGTTTATTCCTCTGAAACAGGGAGATACAAACATAAGTTGGTTGAGATCACGTAATTTTCAAAAAAACTTTTGCTTATTAATCCAATTAGATTAACGCTTAATATCGAACTCTGGCTTTCCAAGGGTGTCTTTGACCTACCCTTCGAACGTTCTTTACCTCTGAACAGGTGTGACATGGTCTGCTGCTTACACCACACTGATATCGCACGTGGTATACCGAAGCGTGACATATGAGTACCCCTTCGTTACGGTTCGGTATACCACACAATTCATATTGTTTGATTAGTGGATAATGAACTGGTTTATTAAGATTGTAGTGTATAGCAGAAAAGGGATACTTATTGTTTTAGCAACACTTATAATTTATGACTTTGTGAGTTGTTGTAATTTATCACAAGAAGTTTGATTAATATACTTCTGCTACTACATTTTGAGAGCAGTGGTGGCCCAGTGGTATCGGCCGCGACTTACAAGTTGTAGGTCGTGGGTTCGAGCCTAGGCAGGCGCTTTACTTTGTGTAAATTATTTCATCACCACTGCTCTCAAAACGGTGAAGGAAAACATCGTGAGGAAACCGGCATGTCCTAGAAACAATAATTCGAAGACATGTGACATCCACCAACCTAGCCCAGTGCGGGTTGGCCTCCTCTCTGTGAGAGGGAATGGGCCATTATCCACTGACAATGGCCCATTCCCTCTCACAGAGAGGAGGCCTGTGTCCCAGCAGTGGGAACATTAATAGGCTGATGATGTGATGATGACTACATTTTCAACGTAACATATTAGCTATCTACTTAAAAATGCTGCAAAGAGTAGAGAATGAAAATCAACATTCAACAAACAAAGAGCAAAATCAACTCAGTCTATTGCAGTCTACTGCTGGACATATTTATTATATTAATATGCATGTATTTAAGAGTATATATTAATTTTATATTCAGTGTTCTTCTTTATTGTGAATTGTTTAATATATTTTTCTTTTTATGCCCCTCTATACACGGTGTCTACTTATCTTTTTTTACAACTCTCCTCTCGCAGGTATGCTGGAAGAGATTTCGTTAGAAATAAGCGTACCTTTGTACCTATTTTCTGTTCCTTCTTCTTTTATATTTATTATATGTGTGTACATTAATGGTTAAATAAATAAATAGTCCTCTCCCAAGCTGCACTTTTCATCCAGTCATAAAATCAGATTTTTAAAGTGCTCAAAATATAATTATGACGTAGCCGCTATGCTACAGTGTCAATCTCAAATATTGTGTCGAGTCGACAGTCTATTGCTGATAAAAGGCCACTTTGTCTTGAGTTTATTTGACTGTTAATACGGCTACTTCAATTAACGATATGAACAGTTAAATGTAGACTCGCTACTTACACAGAAGCATGAAAAATACAATTCCCGCACACCAAAAAAAACAAACACCGTAACGTAAAAGTCAATAATTCAATTAAGTGGCTATAAAACACGCAATTTGCTTGTTAACACGCATTACAGGCGTTTACACGGTAATCGCGTGCCGTACCGACCGTGACGGAGGGGTATCGCACGCGTGACGGAGCGGTATCGCCGCGGTATGCTACCAGGGTGGGCGGCAGACCATGTTATTGCTGTCATTGTTGAAGATTAGCGTGTTGTTTTGTAATTAATAGGGAATTTGCCGTGGTAATTTAATAAATGGTGATTTAATGGTAGTAGTTTTTGCATTTTTATTTCAGATATTAAAAAATATCCCCTTAGCCACATGGCCCATGACGAAGTGCTTCCTCAAAACATCCACTTCGATCGTGGAATTATGTAAACTGTTTGACTTGGTATATCAAGTAAAAACTAAGTCTTATAATAATGCATCTAATACAACCATCTTGAGCAGTGGTGGCCCAGTGGTATCGGCCGCGACTTACAAGTTGTAGGTCGTGGGTTCGAGCCTAGGCATGCGCTTTACTTTGTGTAAATTATTTCATCACCACTGCTCTTAAAACGGTGAAGGAAAACATCGTGAGGAAACCGGCATGTCCTAGAACCAAAAATTCGAAGACATGTGACATCCACCAATTCGCACTGGGCCCGCGTGGTGGATAACGGCCCATTCCCTCTCACAGAGAGGAGGCCTGTGGCCCAGCAGTGGGAACATTAATAGGCTGATGATGTGATGATGAATACAACCATTACTAGTCACAAATGCACCAAACATAGCCACTTAAAAACCTTTTATTATCCCAACACATTACCAGAATCAAGGTGTAGATGATTACATTACTAAGAAGATTACACGGCACCACGTAATCTCTAGTATCAATCACTACATTACATCCCTCTCTTGCATACCACTTTCCGCAAATAGTGGTATCATTCATATCAGAGACAGGTCATTTTAAAACTGTCGAAAGTAGTACAGACAAAGTGGCAAGCTCACAATCATTGCAACCGGTGGTACTGACGAAATGAGATGCAATTTCAGACCATGCCTGTAACATTTGGGACCTAGGTGCTAGCCTTTAGGGCTTAGGGCGTGTGTGGAGCAAGTTGTGAACAGATGGCGAATAGAGGTAGCAGCAAATTAAGCAGTGTAAATCATAGTTGCGAAGTTGGTTACCGCGATGTTCGTTACTGCGAAAGTTTACTATCCCGACGTTCGTTGTTGCGAAAGTTCTTTGCTGCGATGTACGGAACTGCGAAAGTTTACCATTGCGACGTACGTTGTCGCGAAAGTTCTTTACTGTGATGATTGCAGTTTCGATAACACGCTATTGCGATGTAGCTCATGTAGCTGATACTGGTGATATTGTGCGTAGAGCAAAAGCCAGCAGGTTCCAAAGCAGTGAAAAAAAAAACTTAACTATAGTTACAAATACAACCGATCATTTGTAGTAGGTACATGTATATAAGTTTCTTCAGAAAAAAAAATCAATCAATACAATAAAATGAATGTGAAAAAGCTCCTGTTAGCCTAGCTTGTTTAGCTGCCCTTTGTCCAAGTTTATTCAGGGATTTTTATTCATAATCAAAGAAGCGATTGGAGTGGTTTCGCACTGCGTTATTCCGAAGCGAAATATAATTAACAATTGTAAGAATAAGTTGCTTGCAAAAATCTTTACCACACCACTGTACCTGTACCCGCTCCATCGCATAACTTAGACCACACCTAGTCCCTATGTCCAGTTGCAGTAATACGATGTTATTACAGTGCACCCGCGGCCTTCACGAACTTGTACCATTTTCGCAAATTGTTTCCAGTGCTTATCTAGGCACGTGCTCTATCCGCTCTTAAATTGTAGTTTTCCTTGAATCTGAGCGTTGCAATTATTTGAACTTTGAAGTTTGACTTGTTCACTTGAAGGACCTATTACTAGGTTTTTAGGTTATTGCGAATATCATCATCTGCCTAGCCCATCGACTATACAGCCTCTAGACGCCTATTGCTTGATCGAATACATCAAAATAATTCTGTCAACTAGCTGAGGTATGAGGCACGGGACGACTGCGCTCTGATTGGTCCTTACCAACGTCATTTCGCCGAACTAGGGATGGGAGAGGTTTAAACAAAACCACGAAGGTATCAATATTTTTTTAAATTGTTAATGTACTTAATATTTTTATTTATTAATGTTAGCTACTTTTATTATTAATTATACAGTAATAACATAAAATGCAAAAACTAAAAACTAAATTCTAAAGATAACATATATTTTCGGCGGTTGTTTCATAATATTAAATATTAGTAAAAAAACAATCAATAGAAAAAATACCTAAATTCTAAAATCAAAATAATTATCTATAAAATACAAAAATCTGTCTACAATATTTCCACTGCTGGAACAGAGGCCTTTTCTCCGTAAGAGAATTCACCTATTTTTTGTGCAATAAAAATCACCACTATACTAATCATTTTCAACCACTATACAAATCAATATTCGTTTCGCAATTAATTTAACAAACAATAAACTATTTAATTTAATGTCTCTTTTTGTATAATTGTATGTAAGTATCTAGTTTTATCCATAACAGATTTGGTCATAGAATATGGTGCATCACTAGTTTTGCGTACCAAATTATAGAGGAAAAGAGATAGATAAAAAAGTACATTAAAAAGAAAGAGACGAAAACACAAAAGACATCAACGAGCGCGACAAAATTTATGCTGTTGCAGTTTACACCTACAATAATGACCAGTACAAAATGAACTCCGATAAATAATATCAGAAAATAAATCTGATTATGATTATGTAACTATTAACTTACCGATGAAATGTTATGCCATTTTTCGGGAAACTCGAGTTCTGGCTGTTATTACCACACCAACGTACGGTACAAGGGGCCATTATAATATTTATTTTACCAATTTGTAATTGCCTGACGCGGCAGTGTTTACGGCTCACGGAAGTGGTCGCTACTAATTCGAAATTGTCGAGTGGCGACCTATATTACCAGTATATGATTATTTTAGTCATATGTGTTGACAGACATCGCTCGCCTGTTGTTAGGCGTCTAGAGGCTGTATAGTCGATGGCCTAGCCTTTTCCCAACTATATTGGGGTCGGCTTCCAGTCTTACCGGATTCAGCTAAGAACGAGTGTTTTACATGGAGCGACTGCCTATCTGACTTCCACAACCCAGTAACTGGGTAAACACGGTACCCCTTGGCAAGACTGGTGTCAGATCTCAAGCTTCTGACTTCCCGTAACGACTGTCAAAGATCTTCAAATAACAGCCGGGACCAACGGCTTAACGTGCTTTCCGAGGCACGGAGGAAACTCGGTATGTTGAAATGGTCACCCATCCACGGACCGACCTCGTCAAGCGTTGCTTAACCTTGATGATCGACCCGTGCGGCTGTTATTATTTAGCCACGAGCTCCTCAGGTTATTGCGAATATACTATAGAAAATAATATTGTTCGCGACGAAGCGTCATCAACCATACTAAATGGTTCATAAAAAGTTAAAGTTTGTATGTGTAGACATGTCTGCTCACCACGGCGCGCCATCTGATACTAAAATGAATTTTAGAGGCCCGTCTATATTTATACTAAAATTTTACCTACATTTTTTGAGATAGTAGTATAATGTTTTTAGTATTTGTCAGTATGTCATAGGGTTCAATAGTTCACCCTTAACAGAGTAAAATCATTAGAAAGCATACTGATAAGAGTTATCATAGTAAAAAACATAAATTTCTGTCATACGATACGTCTGTGCTCGGCGACGGATTAGTTCCGAATGGCCCGTCAGATGGAGCACCACGATATATATAGTTTTGGAGTTTTTTGAAAATATTATAGTAATTGAAATCATGTTTTTAGGGGCTTATCCTATGTACTGGACATGTAATCGGTACATAATGATGAAACTATGTGAGGACCACATAGTTTCTGCTATGTAAATGAGAATATTGACTTGATATCTCAAACACCAAATGTATGGTTTCAGGTCATTTTAGGGTATATGGGGGACCTAGACCGGGACAGGAAGCCTATATACACCTCATAGTTAGCGAAGTCTTTTATATAAAGCCCATTTACTTGAGATATCAAGTCAGTATATAATAGAAAAACTGCTGTTTGTCTGGTTTTGGTAATCGCTTTCGGTTTTAGGTGCCCTAAGTACCTAGAAACATATAGGTGTACTGGTAAAAGTACTACCATTGGAAAGCTTGCTAAAAGGGCTTCCAGGCGGTTTCTAGATGGGAAGAATCGCTTGGATAGTCAACGAGATAGGCAGCCGTGAAAAATGTAAACAACGTAAAACGTTGAAATTTGTAGACCCTTCAGGTGGAATAACTCCATGAAGGGAATAGATGTACTCATGGTGTAAGTACTTTCGGATGGCTTGCTGGACTAGCTACCAAGCCATCACTTTGGAGCGAAAATCGCTCAAGTAGTTTAAGTACAATTCCAGAAAATAGGTTTCTGGAAATGTAATTTTTAGTCAGTTTTTGGCATTCCCTGGGACTATACACCCCTGGGAATTCCGAAAATAAGGAATTTTTGGGGACCTCCCGATGGCCCGTTAAATGCACCATCGTGTCGTCCCAATCTTATTAGTGTTATTATACCTAGTTTCTCTGGTAGCTGGGCGCAAAGAAAGTGACCAGCTGCCAAATTTGTACATAGCGAGGCACCTTATGTGCATATGACCTAGATAGACTTACATAAGCACTGGAAATGTAAAGTGTGGTCTATTGGCTACCAGAATCCCCATAATAGGCGGTGATTGTCTGGTAAGCCTAAGTAGGAGGTCCTAAAGTCGGTGAAATGACTTAGGAATTTATAGATTCATTACATAGGGGATGATATCCCATAGAAGATTCCCGAAAATAAGCTTTTTCTAGACGTCAACAGACAGCCTGCTATTGGCACCAGCAGGTCAACCCAACCTATAGATATCCTTAGGCTAGGTTAAAAGCTATTAAGGTTTTAACTGGGAAATAAAGGGAATTGTCCTTTAATTTCATGTAAATAGTCTAGGGAAGCTATCAATACCTGGAAATTAGGTATATTGATTAGATACATAGATAGGGGGCGTTACTGTGTTACAGTACGAAGAAATCCAGCTATTGATGGCACCATGGAAGGGGTGCGGTAACCCTATTTACCAAATATGTATAAGGGTTTTTTACATAATTAAAAATTATTTTCGGCGAGAATTTGCGGGGCTCTCAATAATGGCACGATGCGAGGGTATAAAGAACCCCCGGGCCCAAATAGAATTTGTAGTCATCCAAAGCTAGTCGCTTGTACTTGTCTTAGTAAATAAGAAGTAATTCTTATATAGAATCACGTCTCAGAAATTGTTGAGAGCCCTAGAATCGTGCCGTGTACTGAATAACTTAGTGTTTCATTTAATTCATCAACTTCAACCCTTATGAAGACATCCCTTTTCGATCCTGTCGAGCTGAACCTCGGAACCTGGACACCAGGAGTGCTGATCCAGAAGTAGGCAACCCAGAATCTGGAAATAACTCAAGTACAGCCAACACATCGTTGAATCGTTAGAGTCGATTTGCAACCCTTCGTCACTGCTGCAGCCAGGCATCCAAGAACCTTTATTTTCGTTGATGTGGATGGGGCGTTCAGCGGCAATGGCCAGAAGGTTTACGCCCTTCTTTTCTCGGGGCCAATGAACACGCTACGTCCTGCACATTTAATGGTCCTTGCGAGCCGAATTTTGGAGCCTGGAGAGCCCCAGGACGTCGGGAACAGCAGATCCAGAAAAAACAACTGGGTGCCTGCATATTAAGTCGGCTACGTGCAACACAACGTTGACCCGTTTGAGCCGAAATTCGAAGTCTGGAGCGCCCCAGGACGTCAGGAAGAAATAGTGGTGGAATTAATTTTTCGAATTTTGGAGAAATTAATTTCACAAATAAACCAAAAATCGACGTGCACTGCAGGGAACAAGTCCTACGTGCCCTATTTGCCGCTGGATCCAAGAGGTAAAATTCTGGAGACAGTTATTGAAAATACCCTATTTTTTCAATAATTGTAAGAAGATAGAAAAAATTTTCTGTGAGCCGCAAAATGCTGTATGAAGACTGATGCGCATCCTTGAAGCCCCAAGAATAGTTCCTGAAGACTTATCGCTGAAAACTACCCTTATGTTTTTAGCGATTTGTTTAAAAAACGAGCGCCCGTCAGAAAAATACAAGACGTGCGTTTTAGAAGGCTGATGTGCATCCTTGATGATTGAAGAATAATTCCTGAAGCCTTATGACTGAAAACAACCCCTAGGTTTTCAGGAAAATTTTGAAGACTGAATTTTCGTCAGTGAATGGAAGAAACGTACTCTGAAGACTTAGATACGTTTCGGATGTACTGACTACGCGGTTCCTGAAGCACTATCACTGAAAATAACTTTGACGTTTCGGTGATTTATTTGAAGATTGAATTTTCTTCAATCGAGCAAGATACGTGCTCTGAAGATTGATGCACGGCTCTGATGCTTTGGACAAGCAGTTCATGAAGCATCACCACCGAAAAGTAACCTTGACTTTTCGGTGATTTAGAATTTGATTGAATCATAGTCAATCAAATAGAACATACACGTTTATGGGAAAAATAAACTTGTATAGCAAATGCCTGAAGTTTCCTGAAGACTTATCACTGACCGTAAGTTTTTAGTGATTTTTTATTTGAAGATTGAATTATAGTCAATCGAAGTGGAGGTTAACTTCTGGAGATCGTCGGTTTGAACGCTGAAGCCCGGAACTGGGACTTATCTTTGAAAACTAACTTCGAGTTTTCAAAAGAAAATATTTCAACAACAATGCCGATAACCAGAACCAAAGGCAAGAAGCCGGAGGCATGGACCGTGGAGTTGGATCAGCCAGCTGGCATCAGACATGAGCTGCCGCCGGGTTCACCTTCCACAACCGAAGGGACCGAGCCGGCGGACGAGCAGCGCCATCTAGCGCCTCAAACTGAAAGCACTCCGACGCATCAACCAATAGAAACTGATCAAGCGGTTTCTACCAGATTAACCAGATTAGAAGGAGCTTCAGACACAACATTGAAACCTTCTCAGAAAGAGAAGATTTCCGAAGAAGACAGACGTACAGCGATGCCGATGACTACCCGGGGTGACGCCCGTATCGAACATAGCCGTCCGCCGTCAACTAGAGTGACTCAGTCACGAAAAAATATAGATAAAGCTCGCGAAGACTTACTCAAAATTAAGTTGGAGCTTGCACAACTTGCACTTCAGAGAGCGGAGGAAGAGGGTTCCGAAGCTGAATACTTGGATGACAGAAACTCGAATGACGAGTACGTGCGTTCATGGCTAGAAGAGGCACCAGAACCTCAGCCTGAGAAGGAGGATAACGTCGTGGAAGGGGGAACCAGAAATTCTATGCATAGACCCCTGACTGCGACCGCCACCAAATCGCAAATAGAAGGTCAGCATCCTAAAGAAAAAGAAGTGCGAAAACCTCCAGTTGCAGCGTCAGCTGAGTGTACAGGAGGTCAGAGGGATAGTCTCCGTCCATTCCTGACGGAGTTGACGTCCGCTATAGCGTCGCTAGCCGACAGAAAAATAGAACAGCGGGACCAACCGAACCCCTCTGCGTCGAAATTCGTCATGACATTGCCGAATTTCAATGGTTCTCATACTGAATGGCTATCATTTCGGGCCATATATGAGACAACTCGAGCGTATTTTACGGACGTCGAGAATACAGCGAGGCTGAGGAGAAGCTTACATGGACGTGCAATGGAAACCGTCAGCTCAGAACTCATCGGACATGCCAGGCCCGATGACATCATGAAGGAACTCGAGCTGCAGTTCGGCCGTCCAGACTCCATAGCGCAAGCTGAAACAGATAGATTACGCGGACTGCCGCGCTGCAGTGAGTCACCAAGAGACATCTGCGCGTTTGCAAGTCGCGTAAGAGGTGCTGTAGTCACGCTCCGCGCGTTAAAAAAGGGTCATTACCTTATGAACGCGGAGCTTATGCGATTGTTAACAGAGAAGTTACCCAATTCGCTACGAGCACAATGGTACCGATCATATTCGGAGAAGTACCAATCGGTGCCAGATATTTCATTGTTCAGTGATTTTATATCTGAACAGGCACACTTCTGTAGTCCATTCGCCCCACCCGAAGGCATCGCTTCGGCCGAGGCGAACACCAACAGACGCGTCACAGAAAGGACGCATATAGCTACGGACCAACCGGTAGGAAAATGCCGTGTTTGCGACGTGGGACATCACTACGCCACTGGATGTGCACAATTCAGGGGCGTAGCTGTCGAGAAACGATGGGAGCTAGCGAAAAAACACAATCTATGTTATCGCTGCCTTCAACTTCGACAAGGCAACCACACTTGTAAGAAAAAACAATGTGGCCAAGACGGGTGCAGAGATACGCACCATCGGCTTCTTCATAGGAAGAAGCAACAGCAGAGGGAAGCCAACAAGAAGCCCGATGTTCCTGAATCCCGGAAGGATCCTCAGGAAACGGTGGCCAGTTTCGGGTCACCATCGAGCCAGGCGTACCTCAAGATAGTGCCGGTCCGGGTAATCGGACCGGCGGGAGAGGTGGCAACATATGCTCTCCTAGACGATGGGTCCACCGTTTCGCTGATGGATGAAGACATCGCGAGGCAAGTCGGGGCAGAGGGCCCTGTGGACCCGCTCAAGATCGGTGCGATAGGCAACACCATGCTCACCACCCCATGCTCAAGAAGAGTCAAGGTGACGCTGGTTAGCCCGCAAGACAGAAGGGTACAGTTCAAAGCACGTACTATACCTAAACTCAGCTTGGCAAAACAAACAGTGAGCGATAGGGTTGTCGCACGCTGCAAGCATTTAACCGACTTGAGAAAAGAGTTGATGTACAACAATGGCGTGCCAAAAGTACTCGTCGGCCAAGACAACTGGCATTTGTTATTGGCCAGCGAGATTCGCAGAGGTCCAAGACACCAACCAATTGCGTCACTTACAGCGATGGGTTGGACACTACATGGCGCGCACAGTAGTTTACTACGACAACAAGTACATCATGTCAATAGAATAACAACTGATGATAATTTGGATCATCAGTTGCGCGAACATTTCGCGATAGAATCGTTGTGCATAAACCCACAGCGACCCGCCTCTGACCCAGCAAGAAGGGCAGAGGACATTTTGAATCGATCAACTGTCCAATTAGAGAATGGACACATCGAAACCGCCATGCTTTGGCGTAATGAGCATGCTGAGATGCCAGATAGCTTTGAGACAGCTCTGAAGAGGCTCGTCTCAACAGAAAAGAAGCTGGACAAGAACCAGGAACTTCGAAGAAGATACTCAGACCAGATGGACTCGCTAATTGCGAAAGGGTACGCTGAAAGGGCACCCGCAATTAGCACGCCGGGCAAAACTTGGTACCTCCCGCACTTCGATGTCTTCAACCCAATGAAGCCAGACAAACTTCGCATCGTACATGACGCTGCCGCCAAATCGAGAGGAATGTCACTGAATGACTTCCTGTTAACTGGGCCCGACCTATTACAGTCGCTGCCAGGCGTAATGATGCGGTTTCGCCGTCACTGCGTTGCAATAACCGGTGACATAGCGGAGATGTTCATGCAAGTGAAGGTGCGGAGCCAAGACCGAGACGCGCTTCGCTACCTGTGGAGGGGAAACCGCAGAGAAGGAGCGCCAGAAGAATATAGAATGACGTCCATCATTTTCGGCGCAGCCAGTTCGCCTTGCACAGCAATTTTTGCAAAGAACTGGAACGCAAACAAATATATAGAAAAGCACCCTGAAGCTGTGAATGCTATACTACGTAGTCATTATATGGATGACTACCTAGATAGTTATAGAACTATCGAGAAGGCGGCAGAAGTCGCTAGTATGGTGCGAAAAATACACCTACAGGCGAGGTTTGAACTCAAGAAATGGGTTTCAAATAGCTCGCAGCTCCTAGAAAAGATGGACCCATCGCATATACAAACTGAGATGGTATCCATTGGAGATATAGATACGTCGGAAAAGATACTCGGCCTCATATGGAGGCCAGGCGAAGACACGCTGGGTTTCAACCTCACACTCGCGCGTCTGCCTGAGGGTATCTTGGACCGAGAGGCGCCCACCAAGCGAGAGGCGCTCAGAATAGTAGCGTCGCTATACGACCCACTCGGACTCGCCTCACCAGTAACCATCAAGGCGAAGCAAATATTGCAAGAAGCATGGAGGCGAGGCGTCGACTGGGATCAGAGGCTAGATGTTGACCTAGCATTACAATGGAAAATTTGGGTACAACATTTACGCCAACTAAAAAACGTTAGCGTACCAAGATGCTATCCTGGATATAGCGACGCTATAGAAATGCAGGTGCATGTGTTCACTGATGCAAGCGAGATGGCATATGCTACCGCTGTATACTGGCGGGCCACGACCGTGGAAGGCAAGCACTTAATAAGCCTTGTTATGACGAAAGCGCGGGTGGCCCCACTGAAACTGCTTTCGATACCGAGACTCGAACTTCAGGCCGCGGTATTGGGAACCCGCGTAGCCGCAGCAGTGATGAGTGAACACGACTGCAAGCCCACGTCAGTAACGTATTGGTCAGATAGCAAGACCGTACTGACCTGGATTAGAAGAGGAGCGAGAGTATACAAACCTTTCGTTGCTCACCGAATAGCTGCTATTGAAGACAATAGCAAAGTCGAAGATTGGCGGTGGATACCCACCAAGATGAACATCGCTGATGCAGCAACCCGTGACGTGCCACTGCGGTTCAACTCGGACCACGAGTGGTACTGCGGGCCGAGATTTTTGTCTCTTGGGCCCGAATTATGGCCCACAGAGAAACCTCCGACTATAGACGACACGGGAGAAGAAAAAACTTTCGTTGTCACAGAAGGGGACAAGAAGAGCTTCATAGAAGCCGTTCCAGAGCCAGGCAGATTCTCCAGATGGGAGCGACTGCTTCGTGCGACCGCCACAGTTCTGCGTTTTATATCTCTTTGCAAAAATAGAACAGAGATAACGTCCTATAAACGGACGAGAAAAAACGCTGAAAAGGACCCAGACTGGCGCCAGAAGCCTGCTGTACCTGCACAGAAGCAGAAGCAGGCATGCAGAGCACCAACCCAGGTCAACAGACAAATTATAGAAGCAGAATTTCTCCAAGAAGCTGAGAAAATACTTGTCCAGGTCGCACAACAACAATCGTTCGCTTCAGAGTTAGCGAACGTTGAAGAAATAAATAAAAATAGCTCGCTGCGACCTTTACAAATTCAGGTCGTTGACGGCGTGCTGCGACTAAGAAGTCGCATAGCAGCTACGCAAGAGGTAGCTGAAGAAGTGATGCGCCCGCCTATATTACATGGCGACCATCACATAACGCAGTTGTACATAGACTGGACACATCGCAGTCTACAACATAGTGGCACCGAACTCACAATTAATGAGGTACGGCAGCACTACTGGGTCGTGAAGATGCGACCAACAGCGAAGAAGGTGATAGCAAGATGCCTGCATTGCCGTATACGCAAGGCACAGCCACCAGTACCTGCGACCGGCGACCACCCGAAAACGCGCCTCGCTCACCATAAGAGGCCGTTTACATATACCGGGCTCGACTATTTCGGCCCGCTATCCGTCACCGTCGGTCGGCAGCATCAGAAGAGATACGTAGCACTATTTACGTGTCTCACATCAAGGGCGGTGCACCTTGAAATCGCCGCCAGCCTTAGCGCAGACTCCGCCATATTGGCGCTGCGCCGATTCGCCGCGCGCAGAGGATGCCCAGCTGAGATACACTCAGACAATGGCACCAACATGCACGGCGCCGACAGAGAGCTGCGAGACGCCTTCAAAACAGAGGCAAGTCGCAGAGGCATCGTATGGCGCTTCATAACGCCATCAGCGCCATTCATGGGAGGCGCCTGGGAGCGCCTAGTTCGTTGTGTTAAAAACACACTATGCAATGTACTTACAGAGAAACACCCCACCGAAGAGGTGTTGTCCACACTGATTTGTGAGGCAGAGTACATTGTAAATAGCCGACCATTGACACGTGTCGGTAGATGGTGATGATGACGAATCCATCACACCGAATCACCTCTTGCTCGGTGGGTCAGCCAGACTACCTACACCTGGCACGTTCACTGAGCAAGATATAGACAGCAGGAAAATATGGCGACGATCACAGATCCTCGCTGATATGTTCTGGAGTCGCTGGGTCAGAGAGTACCTGCCGGAGCTCCAAAACCGGCGGGAGCCACATAGTAGTGGGCCCAGATTTAAAGTGGGTGACCCTGTCCTGATAGCCGACGGCCAGCTGCCCCGCAATACGTGGCCGCGAGGCCGCATTGTGGCCGTGTATCCAGGAATCGACGGAGAAATCCGGACTGCTGAGGTACGCACACTTGGCGGTACCTTGAAGCGTCCGGTGAAGAAACTCGTCCCACTGCCCCAGTAACCAGAGATGCCGGAGCGGCGACCGTCCTCTCGGTGGGCCTGGCCGGCAGCCGAGAAATGCCGTCCGTCGCTCACCGAAGGAATGCAGCGCCGCGCCGACAACACTTCGAGTCGACACAGCGAGTCGACACAGCACTGCACGGCGGGAGATATGTTCGCGACGAAGCGTCATCAACCATACTAAATGGTTCATAAAAAGTTAAAGTTTGTATGTGTAGACATGTCTGCTCACCACGGCGCGCCATCTGATACTAAAATGAATTTTAGAGGCCCGTCTATATTTATACTAAAATTTTACCTACATTTTTTGAGATAGTAGTATAATGTTTTTAGTATTTGTCAGTATGTCATAGGGTTCAATAGTTCACCCTTAACAGAGTAAAATCATTAGAAAGCATACTGATAAGAGTTATCATAGTAAAAAACATAAATTTCTGTCATACGATACGTCTGTGCTCGGCGACGGATTAGTTCCGAATGGCCCGTCAGATGGAGCACCACGATATATATAGTTTTGGAGTTTTTTGAAAATATTATAGTAATTGAAATCATGTTTTTAGGGGCTTATCCTATGTACTGGACATGTAATCGGTACATAATGATGAAACTATGTGAGGACCACATAGTTTCTGCTATGTAAATGAGAATATTGACTTGATATCTCAAACACCAAATGTATGGTTTCAGGTCATTTTAGGGTATATGGGGGACCTAGACCGGGACAGGAAGCCTATATACACCTCATAGTTAGCGAAGTCTTTTATATAAAGCCCATTTACTTGAGATATCAAGTCAGTATATAATAGAAAAACTGCTGTTTGTCTGGTTTTGGTAATCGCTTTCGGTTTTAGGTGCCCTAAGTACCTAGAAACATATAGGTGTACTGGTAAAAGTACTACCATTGGAAAGCTTGCTAAAAGGGCTTCCAGGCGGTTTCTAGATGGGAAGAATCGCTTGGATAGTCAACGAGATAGGCAGCCGTGAAAAATGTAAACAACGTAAAACGTTGAAATTTGTAGACCCTTCAGGTGGAATAACTCCATGAAGGGAATAGATGTACTCATGGTGTAAGTACTTTCGGATGGCTTGCTGGACTAGCTACCAAGCCATCACTTTGGAGCGAAAATCGCTCAAGTAGTTTAAGTACAATTCCAGAAAATAGGTTTCTGGAAATGTAATTTTTAGTCAGTTTTTGGCATTCCCTGGGACTATACACCCCTGGGAATTCCGAAAATAAGGAATTTTTGGGGACCTCCCGATGGCCCGTTAAATGCACCATCGTGTCGTCCCAATCTTATTAGTGTTATTATACCTAGTTTCTCTGGTAGCTGGGCGCAAAGAAAGTGACCAGCTGCCAAATTTGTACATAGCGAGGCACCTTATGTGCATATGACCTAGATAGACTTACATAAGCACTGGAAATGTAAAGTGTGGTCTATTGGCTACCAGAATCCCCATAATAGGCGGTGATTGTCTGGTAAGCCTAAGTAGGAGGTCCTAAAGTCGGTGAAATGACTTAGGAATTTATAGATTCATTACATAGGGGATGATATCCCATAGAAGATTCCCGAAAATAAGCTTTTTCTAGACGTCAACAGACAGCCTGCTATTGGCACCAGCAGGTCAACCCAACCTATAGATATCCTTAGGCTAGGTTAAAAGCTATTAAGGTTTTAACTGGGAAATAAAGGGAATTGTCCTTTAATTTCATGTAAATAGTCTAGGGAAGCTATCAATACCTGGAAATTAGGTATATTGATTAGATACATAGATAGGGGGCGTTACTGTGTTACAGTACGAAGAAATCCAGCTATTGATGGCACCATGGAAGGGGTGCGGTAACCCTATTTACCAAATATGTATAAGGGTTTTTTACATAATTAAAAATTATTTTCGGCGAGAATTTGCGGGGCTCTCAATAATGGCACGATGCGAGGGTATAAAGAACCCCCGGGCCCAAATAGAATTTGTAGTCATCCAAAGCTAGTCGCTTGTACTTGTCTTAGTAAATAAGAAGTAATTCTTATATAGAATCACGTCTCAGAAATTGTTGAGAGCCCTAGAATCGTGCCGTGTACTGAATAACTTAGTGTTTCATTTAATTCATCAACTTCAACCCTTATGAAGACATCCCTTTTCGATCCTGTCGAGCTGAACCTCGGAACCTGGACACCAGGAGTGCTGATCCAGAAGTAGGCAACCCAGAATCTGGAAATAACTCAAGTACAGCCAACACATCGTTGAATCGTTAGAGTCGATTTGCAACCCTTCGTCACTGCTGCAGCCAGGCATCCAAGAACCTTTATTTTCGTTGATGTGGATGGGGCGTTCAGCGGCAATGGCCAGAAGGTTTACGCCCTTCTTTTCTCGGGGCCAATGAACACGCTACGTCCTGCACAAATATTGACTGAAACAATTTAAGTTCTGACACATTTTTCAGTTTCATTTATGAAAAAATACGTTATCGTAAATGGTAGTCCCCCTCGCCAAGTTACAAACTTTTCGTATCGAATCTCTTTCTACAATCGTGAACGCCTTCTATTTGTATCATCTGACCACGTGACTTAACGTTCAGATGTGTCATTCCGATTCATTGATTCGTTTTCTACTAACGTTATCGATTGTAGATTGTCAACTTAGCTACAGGTGTTGTAGTGAATTTACGCTGAGATAAATGGTGCAATATACCGATTTTGTAATCGTCTGGTTTTCTAAGCCTATTTAATTTTAAGAGTTTCTAATTGTTATTTGTAATAGAGTACAATATAAAGTACTCTATCTATTGATATGTATGGCTAAACAAAGTTCTGTTTGAATATTACTAGTAAGAGTAAATGTGTGTTATAAAAAAACTGCGCTATTCAGATAGCCTGACTTAATATCAAAGCCCGACCAAAATGCTCTACTGAACTTACACTGTACGTGCGCATGAGTTTGGTTAGGTACTATTTCTCAAAAACACTTTATTTTTTCATTACATTGAGAACCTGAAACACTTAATAGAAGCCTAGTTTTTTGTACCGTTTTTATATAACTATTTTCTGATACTAAATTGTGTATAAAAAATATATAAAGAGACACGTGCTAAGTGGCAGATAAAAGACTATTTGGCTTAAGTCTTAGTAAAAAAACAGGCTCCAAATAGAGTCCTATTTTGCTATTAAGTAACAAAAGTTTATCTAAGTTTCAATTCGAATAGCAATTTGTACTTTTTGTGGCATGTATTCAAAGATAGGTGTATAATGAATTGGCTATAACATAATGGGAACAGTAACGCCTTTTTTTGTTACCACCCATATATGTATTAAAATATAATTAGGATATGAAAGTACATAATAGGTAGGTACTTCACATGTGGATCGGTCCTGTTTAATCATCTCTCGATTTTTTATCTTTGATAATCGTGAATCACATCGTACGAATTCTTATTAGTCTACTATTACTGATTACAATATTAAAATGTACTCTCATTATTCAAATATGAAAAGAAGGCTTTAAATCGGAAACAGAATTCACCAGAGCTACCTACCTCGACGAAAAACGCGTGAACGCAATACATTAACTTTAAAAATTTTGAAATTCAAATTATTTGATAGTCTAACGAGCTTTTTTACGTGCTTTCTTTAGATATAATGACTTGCGCGCACGAACGCATTGGCGTGCAATTTTGTCGGCGTGCGGCAAATAATCGCTACGGGCGACCGCGCGTGCAATCATGCCTTTATTTAAGGTTGGTTCTTACTGAACGTGTGGGTAATAAATTAAGAATTTATGTGCGTATAATTTGTTAAGAAACGTGGCCATCCGAATGCACCGGCTGGCACAAGTTTAGTCTGGAAATTATAAGCTACTGTATAACAGCTCGATTCATAATTTCAATATGGATTATCTGGTTTTGAACTGATGAGCTGATGCCAGAGTCTGACAAGAGTATCAAGTTTTCCAAAATGCAGAGTTTTGATAATATCACGGGATTTTTGTTTTGATTTTGGTTCACAGTTACGCTAGGGCCATATTTTGTGTTGATATCGCTATTTTTCGCTATAAATAGCGATATGAACACAAAAAATGGCCCTAGCGTAACTGTGAACCAAAATAAGATGATAATCATTGTACTAACCTGGGATTGGCATGCGCTATCGCGAAGCTTGCGTTAAAAAGATGGCACTTTGTCAAGAGCCTTAGTTCAAAGTTCCAACACCTTAGCTACAGTCTAATACTGGTATATCCACGAACCAACAATCGGCTCGGTTAGTGGAACCCAACCCTATCCCCAAGTGCCCAACATGTGCTGTCAGAAATGCGCGCCCGAGGCACGGACGCGCGTTTTGGCTTCTGTTTAAGAACTCTTTTGAAATTAGTGTATTATTTTTGATATATGCAGTTCATGCATATTTTTATATTGGAGTGGCTTACCAATAACAAAAATGCCGTGAGCTACTGGAAGTAATTACTGATTGGTTGGAGGAAACTAAATGTCGAAAGGATTCCCTTACACGAAACACGAAGAGGATGAAAATTATTAGAATATTTATTTTTTGCAACTGAGAAAACCGTATAAATAGTTCAAGGTATGTAAAATCATATCTTAAACTATTTATAAGATTTTATTAGATTTTTCCGAGTATACATTTTTGAATAATTTTTAACCCATTATAACATTAATGTGCTTACATACTTTGCTTGATTCTATCTCACAAAAACAATTATTTTACAGTTTCAAACATTTCTTATCATTGCTCCATGATTCGCTCTCACTACTGCAATAAAAACTACGAAATTGTAAGCTGCCAGCTATTTACAGCACTCAGAAGGCTTTTCGAATTTCAAAATCATCGCATTTGTTTAGATTCTTCTTCCAAACTCAAATGATAAGAAACAAAAACCTATCGAATAGAAAGTCGTGATACTCATAAGTACGAAACTAGGAGGCAATTATTGTTTAAAAGGTTCACGGTTAGCAAAAGCACTCTGAATTTAAAATTTAAAACAGTAGTAGTGAATGAGAGTCGTTACTGAGATAAGAATTCAGTGCAACCAGTCGGGATGGCTGACATTACTGACGTTACACATCTGTTATACTATTTATTTGTTAAGGGACTTGCAGAATGGCTTTTTCTGTGTCTGCTAACTGCTTACAATACAATTTACGTTACGTTTTTTTTTTGTAGACAGTTTGAGTTCTGTTATGAAATGATGGTAATGAAATAAGGATAAATTATGGCAAATAATATATGTTGGTCTGGTAGAGGTTAATTATGATACTAAAATAATACGTGAAAGTTACCGTACATAGGAAAAAGCTAAGTAAAATATGTTTTGTTGACACAACGAAATTAAATCAACTATAAATCTAGAATGTTTTGGAGTACCCACGTTCTTTACTAAACAGGATATTCGATGTTCTAGAAAAAGTAAAATGCTATCATCGAAAACTACTGTCAATATGTCTTAAATCTATGGATCATTGACATACATTCTACAATAGACAAGAACATTCATGAAAAAAAAAAAACAAATGCAACTTACAATTAAAGTTCGCTGCAGCGCTATGTTGCTATAATCAAACATACAGCGCTAGATCGCTTGTAGAGTTTAGTTTACTTGCGATCAAAACGTCATAAGCGCCATGAAATTCATTCATTCACGGTTATGATTCAGTCATGAAATTCATGGCGCTTACGCGTTTCGTTCAACATAGTTTTAAGTAAGGTGTACGGATTGCAGTACAGTTCAGTCGAACAGAGTGAATGTTCAGATTGTCAAATCTATGGCGTAGTACATATGCATATCGATGTTATGGATTGACACGCGCCGAAATGTCACATAGTTAACTTATCGTCAATAATTATTATCCCCGATATAATGTATTTTGGTCTACAGCCTTAGGAAGGATTACCGTTAATAAACAACATAAAACTTTTGAGCACCTATATACGTTTTCTGCAAAGCAGGACATCTGCCCAATTCCTCACTACTAAACTAACTTCATAAAACTAAACTTAATTTAGAAACACAACACCACGAAAACCCATCAAATTTCAAATTCATCCCGCCCGATAAAATCGCAGCTACCGTCCGTTCAATGTGAAAGGTACGTCATACGGAGCGTGCGCAAAGCGAACAATTTGACGCCTCAGGCGCAGCCGCTTCTGTAGATCCGATCGTGATCGCTCGCGGTGCGCCGGCGCTGCCGAGTTCGAGGTGAGAATAGCAGTGCGGTAATGTGACAGCGAAATTATGATATTGTTTATTGAGGATTAGGGTGGTTAAGTAACAGTATTGGGATTGAAGAAGTATATTTTTGAGGATTAAAGGAAAGGCCAAGCATCTAGAATGGAAACGATCAACATTTTCTGCATTATAATAAGTTATCCTGATTCTTTAGGAAGGACTAGGCAAAGAGACATCATCAACGATTGTAATAAAGTCCAAAATGTATTGACAAGCGATACCGAAATTTCACGTGCTCACTATCCCCATAATTTTGAAGACAACCCTTAGATATCGTTGGTGGAATGTCACTTTTTAGGGTTCCGTATCCGAAGGGTCCAAACGGAGCCCTATTGCTTGCATTCACGTGTCCGTCTGTCTGTCCGTCGTCTGTCACAAAAATTTGTTCCAAAGATTTTTTTAACTTTCCATTGACTTATGAACTTGAAATAAAAAATAAATATACTACATTTGGTACGGAACCTATTTTTTTTTTTTAATCTTGCCAGTCTTTTTTAGTAAATCTGTTGAATCTAATTAATTTCACAAAGATGTAAATGCAATCTCTCAAAAAACTTACTAGCTAGTCTAAAATGTCACTGATCAGAAAACTCAAAACGATACGAGACATCGGCCACAATCAATTCAAGATGTCACCGAGACATAATAATCGTTTAGGTACTTTCATTACTTTCCCAATGACCATTTCAGGCCGATCAATATACGAACGCTTTTGAACTCCCTCACGATTGACGTCAATTAAATTTGATAGAGACCATTTAAGAGATTGATTAAAAATCGATACAGAAATCGATTGCGGCAATCGGTAATGAATTCGGATCGACTGACGACGAGACGTACGGAATTTTAAGTTCTATCGACTCGTAGGGTTTATTAATAAAGTTTATTTAATAGCCATAACGAAGGTTCATACAGTATTTATCATAATTCACAGGTTGAAGATGCATTTTATTCTTCACTAATTGATATTGCAAAGAAATCGATTGAAATATTAACCTTGTTTTCTTTGATGAGTTCGATATTTGTATCGAATACTTGTATTGGAGAGTCTTAACGGTAATTTCTATTCCCATTCAAGCCCTTTTTATTTTCGAGAGTTGGAAGTAATATTTCTTATTGATAAATGCATTGCTGTTGACTTTGATAAATATTCATACGATTTTTTACATAAATTAGTGAACCGATTAACACGTCTTCTTTGTAAGTGAATGCCTGGGCAAGGTGATCAGTGATACGTAATTTATTTACCCATCATTCTCTTGTCAATCTGATGCTCTTTCTTTATCAAGTATTTTATAATTAATGAGAAACAGGTACTATAAAAAAACCACAGATTTATACCTAATTGTCCTGTCTTTCTCAATTCCCAGTGAGTCACACTGAAAAGAGTGTAGCCAAAATTTCACTCTGTATTTATTTTGGTTCCCATACCCAGTGGTTAGGCGTGCATCATATGGACAAAAACCCGACGTCACAAAGGACTGCAGACGGTTGCAATTTATTCTAAATAACGGGATCACAGATTTATGGGGACCACTATGCGAAACTGAGACAAAAAAGCGGCCGATTGACGTTTTGTTTTCGAACTGTAATCCGGCGTTTAATAAGTTCGCTTTTTTCGTGAGCTGTGGCACTGAAAACATTTATAGGCTTTTGTTATGTATGGAAATTATATTAGATTATGTGTTTTAGAATTAATTATATTAAGCTTATTATTTTCGTACTGTCATTTTTGGGTTCCGTACCCAAAGGGTAAAAACGAGACCCTATTACTAAGACTCCGCGATCCGTCTGTCTGTCTGTCCGTCTGTCCGTCTGACACCAGGCTGTATCTCATGAACCGTGATAGCTAGACAGTTCAAATTTTCACAGATGATGTATTTCTGTTGCCGCTATAACAACAAATACTAAAAACAGAATAAAATATATATTAAAGTGGGGCTTTGCCGTTTTTTGCTATAATGGTACGGAACACTACGTGCGCGAGTCCGACTCGCACTTGGCCGGTTTTTTATATTGTTTTTCTAAGTTACTTCAATTACACAAACTTCTAGTTTAAGTAAACAAAGGTACCAGAAATAATCAAGTTTACAGAAAATTTGTGTGTGTTGATTCATCATGTTAGTAGATCATTTGTTTTCGCAGTGGTTTGGCACTAATTGAAACGGCTGCTCACACCGTTAGGGATCATAAACCTTTTTATGTTAGCTTTTTATTCCCAGATCGGCAAAGAAATAATAAAACTCCCATAAATCCATTTATTATCATTTTTCCATAAAAAAGTCAACACCAATCAATTTTTTTGATAAACATTATTAAAAACCAACAGTTGTCGTTCGTTCAGATGAGATTTATATACAAAATTATATATTAAAAATTAATAGACCAATCCGAGTACAATATCAGCATAAATTTACATATTTATTGTACTTTAGCATAATTATTTTGTGGCCATATCTAATTTAAGTACTACCTGTTGAATATTCATACTTATTAACGTCATAAAAGCTTATCACAGTTAAATAAATTGCGGCTAAATAAATATAAAATGATGTTGTTTACGTGTCATTTATATTTTACTATGTCGTTTGGGATTGTAAATAAAACTCAGATTCGTTTAAAATGGTAGATGAGGAAGAATTGACGGTTTTACCTCTGTTTAACGGCAGAAATTACATGTTACTGGATCAATGGTTTTATATTACCCAAAGTAGGTATACCATTGATCCAGTAGCGATTCCGTATTGTGCCCAAGAAATGGTCAATTAATTAATTGATTGTGACTAGATTTTTTTTATAAATGAAAATTTAATTTATCTTTAACTGCTATTTTGTAGTTATGAAGTTGGGATTCTTTCCAAATACCTGTCGAAACATAACACTTGTTTAACAATACAAGATCTCAAGAAAATATCCTTTATATTAAAAAAGAGAACTTATAAAAAAAAACATCACACATCGTATAAAATACCTCTTCAATTAACTAATTTTGCGCAGTTAGCTGTACTTTATCTCATTGGCTGTATCAGGACCGTTAATTGCAACACGGCGGATTGAATCTTGCGGCTCGTAGCATGCGCCGGCGTTCATATTTGTTGTAATTTTCACGTCATTACGCATAACGTAGCGTTGGCGGTTTGTTGAAAGCGAACACAGAACAAATGGAGCAGATACGACAGTGTGAAAGTAGTTGATGTCAGAGCACGATTATCTTGTTGTTGATATTTGATTTAAGATTGTGTCTGCACGCATGTTTTGCGATGTTGGCAGAATAGTTTTGCTAATCTGGCGTTGTTAGTGGACTAGCTAACGTAAAGCCGTTAAAGGTAGTGATATTTTTTTCTGCACTGACGAACAAAGAAACTGCATATAAATACAGGGAGGCTTTTATACTTATGCACCAAATCCATTAAAAAAAATAAAAGAATATTAGAAAATATATTTCTAATTTACATCATATTTTGCACTAAACGTGTCCGTCAGTTCAGTGGGTCATATTATTTGATATTAAGAAAAGAAACAAAAATTTACATAATATATGAAATTATACACTTATTTTTAAAATACAGTCAATTTGACGTACAATCTTTAATTAAGTTACATATTATAAACAAAAATTTTAGGACGCAAACTTAATTAAATTAGTCACGATCGAACTTAATAATAATTTATCAAATCCTAGAATCAGTTATTAATCATATCGTTCTTTGTAACTGATGAGATTTTTTTTTTTATCTGACAGTATTTAAATCTGAGAAGACAAACTTGAAATGGCATAGATAAGTAGGTTGCGATAGTCGATAATATTTTCCCAATTTTTTTAAATGAACCTCTTATGTTTCTTCGCCAACTAACTTTAAAAAAGAAAAATAATCGACAAAATGTAGGAAAAAGCAAATTAGAAAAAAAAACGCTGTGATAAAAAATAATTTCTCATGAAAGATAGATCTAGACATACTCGTACTGAACCTACTTGTTTTTGTTTTATCAAATCGTAAAAGACATAAGGACCCCAACAGGTTTCATTTTACTATCAAGTCCGCCCACAAGGATACTCGTATCGAGCTCCAAAGATAATACTTACAGTAATCTTAAACAGCCGCACATCAGGTCTTTAACTACTGTCCTATCTGCCCTAACAAGTTTTAATCTTTGACACATAGGATTAGAGAAATGCACGGGCAATTTTCATCGCTTTTATGATAATGTGGTTACGAGTATTGCGCTCAGAACATTTTACTACTAATGCCTTCTGATATGGATGACTGTTATCTTAAATTGAAATCCAGGCTAGATGCGAAGAAAGTTTAATTTAGTGTTGTAGCTTTTTTTGTTTATGACTCCCTGGTAGGATCGAGTTTGTGTTTCACGCTTGTTTGAGTTGTAGATCGAATCGAAGTGACTGTTTTATAGGTTAGTAGTGTAGGTTTTACAAATTAAATACATTTTATGGCAGGTAAATGTCTTACAGGTAAATGTTTAACTGCTATAACACAACAGCACTGCAGTAACAACTAAGAGGGAGATATAGAGAGACAGGGAAAATACTCAGTCTTTACTTATTTATTGAAGGGTTGCCAGATGAATAAAAATTTTAAATAACAGTTTGCAATTCTACTGCTTTTAGGGTTCCGTACCCAAAGGGTAAAAACGGGACCCTATTACTAAGACACCGCGATCCGTCTGTCTGTCTGTCTGTCTGTCCGTCTGTCACCAGGCTGTATCTCATGAACGGTGATAGCTAGACAGTTGAAATTTTCACAGATGATGTATTACTGTTGCCGCTATAACAACAAATACTAAAAACAGAATAAAATAAATATTTAAGTGGGGCTCCCATACAACAAACGTGATTTTGTTGCTGTTTTTTGCGTCAATGGTACGGAACCCTTCGTGCGCGAGTCCGACTCGCACTTGGCCGGTTTTTTAATAAACACGGTGCATTGTGTTCTCCTACATTTAATTAATGTTGCATAATTAGTGTAAATAAAGTTTTCTTTTTGCTGCCAGATCCGGCACCGTTTCGGGTTATTCGATGAAGTATGTACGTCGGGTGGCGTGCAAGTCCGTCACTGCAACTGGGTTCGATTCCTGCGAGTGTCTGATAACTATGGACCACAAGTAAGTGAGCAACGTTATTATTTTAAGAGATTTCTGAAGTTAATGACAAACATACAATGAAAAACTAGACACCAACGTTAAAGTAAACCCTAATTTCTTTTTAACTGATAGTCTACCAAATGAATTCAAAACTGGAGCAGAACTTGTTAGAAAAAATATCAAGAGTGAACAATGAATACTTATTGAAGTCATGATAAATCATCATGACAAAAATCTTTACTCTAGTTTCACTTCATCAGGTGAACCTAGTCTGCACGAAGGTCAAGGGTGAACCAGTCTACGAAGCGGTAAAGCCAGTGTCTGCACACACGGAGCTGGTGGTCTACTACCTTCCTGAAAGACCAGAGGAGATGTTCTTTGTGAAGATGAGGAGCAACCTTTATAGACAGACAATGGATTCTATATTAGAAGGTAACTTCACTGACTTATACCTAAGTTACCTCACTTTTTCTATGGTTTTAGTGGAATGGGTTTTGTCTATGGTGAAAGGATCAGCTCGTTGAGGAAATATGAAATAAACAAACTATAGGTCAGCGCAGGAGTAACGTATCGTCAACGAAACAACGAAATGTTGTTTTTATTAGTTTTCAGACAAAACAAAAGCATTCTACAACATTTATATCTTAAATCTCGTTAAACATTTTCAATGACTTTTTCCTCAAAAGGTTACAAATTTTTGATATGCGAAAGATGTAATCATTCTCGATTTATCACTAAATTCGAAAGAAATCGAAAGTGAGTTTGTGTGTATAAATCGGTTCACACATCATGGGAACCATAAATCATGGCGAGACAGTTATTATGACGCACGCTCCGTAAAAATATTAAATTAATACAATGTTTTTTTCTCACCATGTGAGCGTGGTCCGTATTGGCTGTCTGGTAAAACTATGAAGGCTCCCTAAAAATAATTCGTGAAGTTGGATTTGGAAGAACGGTTACAAAATTATAAAAAGTCTGTTTGCTAATTTTTTTTTTAATTCTTGTTTCTGCAATGAACCAAAGAAAACATAAATCTTGTCATCTATACTAATATTATAAAGAGGAAAGATTTTTTTGTTTGTTTGTTTGTACCGAATAGTCCCCGAAACTACTGGGCCGATTTAAAAAAATCTTTCACCTATGGAAAGCTACATTATTCCCGAGTAACATAGGCTATTTTTTAATCCTGAAAACGGGTCCTTTGGGGTGGTCCACGGGAGCGAAGAAGCGGGCAATAGCTAGTATTGTATGTTTTATTGGTCTAACTAAGTAAGCTCTCTAATTTTATTTGAAAGATAATATAACTGAATTATGAATAGTCAAAATAAATGTTATTGTATTGAATTTGTAATAAAATTAAAAGAAGTCTACACCTGTTTTGTAATGTAACAATCTATCTACATCTCATCTATGAAATGTGAAAATTATCAACAACATAGAATGCGTCTGGAATAAAACGTTTCACTTATATTATTACCACGGCAGTCATTAAACCGGCCCTAGTTATAATTTTTATCAATTTTTCAATGTAAACAGATACATTTTCAATATTAAAGCTTCGATGGTAATGCTACTAAGTTTATTTGTCAATTATTATAGTTCACCATTAAATTCCTATAAAATTGAACTGCCAATATAGATATGATAATATTATCAAATCGATGAATAGTAAAAAATAATTGCATTTAGTAATATGCATTTTATGATCTAGGACTCAATTTTGTACTTAGTCCGACGTTATGGTGGACGCACTCACATTTAGCAAGGTCGTTAATTCTGTAGGCTTACCATGATTGAGAAAAATTATAACTTACTAATGAGTTTTATCAAATAAATGTTTAACTACACTATGCTGTCACTTTCTTCAGTAAAAGTATACAGCCTTTTATTTAACCTAAAAAATTCAAAGTAGGTGTATTCGAAAAGGAAATGAGACGTTAGTAATTTCGTTTGTGAATTTATCATGTTACACAAATTCACTTAGGTAAATTTATGTTTTGTTTTTTGGAAATTATGATAAAATTATTTACCTATATGGTTGCTGAAAGTGTTACACAAAAAACATCCAAATTCACAACAATCATGGCCATCCTATAAAAGTCATTTCAACTATATTTCAATAATATATAATAATCTATAAGCCAAGCGTTCACGTCTTTATTTTAAACTCTATTTACAGCAAACATATTCTAAGCAATTTCATATTAAATACTAAAACGTATGATAATTGTATTTTATGATTAAAATTTTCATACTGCTCATAATTACCGATACTGGACAAACTTATAATGAATTGCAGGAACTCGATAAAGATTTTAATTCATTCGAACTGATATTTAATTTCTTGAATTTTAATGAATTTTCTTGGTTATTTAGAAGTTTTGGCGCAGGTGATCTCATTAGAAAAACAAGCGCCATTTTGCTGCATTATTCTATTGCCATAATTGTAGCAATGAATAATATATACTGTCTAATAAATTGCAATTGTAGTCTTAAAGTTGAATAATTGTTTAAAAAATTAATGAAAATAATGATAGTTCGTAATTAAATGTTAACCCGTCCATGTGTTCTTTTTTATTATACTTCTTTTTTTTTAATTATTTTTTTAAATTGATCTATAGTTCTGTACTGTAATTTTTAGCTCTCACTTCCTAAGCAGTGCTTTACCATAAATTGCAATTTACCAAACCCGTTAGTCAACACTTCGCAAGCATATCTATGTGTCTAATAATTTAATGCATAGATTCTTAGGTCGTCGCCCCACTGACGTTTCAACCGTGCGAACTATCAACCTAATAAATCAATATACATATTATATTATATGTAAGAGTATATATGTCTATCAGCAATCTTCACAGAAACACGTCAAAGTGAAATGCTAAGTTCTAACTTAATTAAAAAACAGTACTAAGTCAGTTAAGTGGTTATTTTCACACGATTGTAAATTACCGCGTCTCGTTAGATTTTACGGATATATATCTATGTTTTATTTAAGTAATAAAATTAGAGTTGTATCGATGCAGAGTCTTGGGCACTTATTGCTAAATGTCACTTTCAAGTGTGATTTTACAAATATTTAAGTAATTGGTTTTTATAGTTTGGATTAAGTAAAAGGTTGTTGTGAAACAATTATGTAAACATTTTTGTAAACGGATGGAAAATATAAGAAGACTTTGATTGCAGCTTGGCCTGTGTGTGAGTCGGAAATTATCTCATGGGAATCTGTGGTCTATTTTTGTGCCAGGTCATGGGCACCCAACGGGAAGAAAGAAAATTTGGTTTAAAGAAATTGCACTAGATGGCGTGATAAGCTTTGATTTGTTATTGAGTTTTGTGAAATATTAAGATTTTGTAGAGACACATAAAAATGTATGTCCTTTTCTAATTGACTCTCCTAAGCACAAAATTAAGGAATATTGACATTGATTGTAATAGATGGCGCGGTTTTAAATTTCTGAGACATCCACTCGATTTTTTTAATTTAATTTGTAATACATTTTGGTACAATGAAACTGTAAAAACGTGCAAAAAAATACTATAAAACTAATCGTCGCTGTATTTAAAGAGAAACATTTTCACGAACCGAGTAAACCCTTTTACTTGCAAGTCGCTGCTATCACCATCTATATCCGAGGAACGGAACCAACCGCGATCGATGTTCTTTGAAAAATAATCAGTTTAATCAGACGAAAAACGCTTGTTACGTCGGCACGGTTTCTTTGTATGGGATGAGGCATCTGCATGCTAGTATTATATTATCTGTGGCCAGGTATACTATTTCATCTTAAGAAAAAGCCAATTACAAAAAAATTGGTGAACAAACATCCAAACACGCTGACTTTATAATATTAAGTAGTATGCTTGGCTAGGATTTAAATAATTTTAAACAGTACAAGAACAAGCTGTGCCGAATAATTTGTTATAGAGCAATTGATACAAACACAGAAATATTTCAATAAAGAACACATAACGCAACACACACATACATCACCCACACAGCATTATTCCAAAACTGTTCCATAAAACACACGCACACACAAGCCATCGCGACATTATTCCAAAGCACGATACAGTCGGCCGATCAAAGAGAATTCCTACTTGGATCGCGTCGCGGTTCGGTAGTCGGCACTCCTGATCGCTTTTTTATAGTTAAGCTGTGCACATTGTGGTCGAATAAGTTGCTTTCGCATAATAAAAGTTGCGTGGTGTTTGGGGGATAAGTTGTATGGCCAATGTTGGCGTCAAGGAAAACTTTATTGGAATGTTGGTGACTTGATGAGTCTTCTAATCACAATATATTTTGCAGTATTGTCAACCTTGAATAATTATATAGCTTTTTCCAGGCTTATCCCACATAAACTGATTATTTCTTTGAGTTTATGTGTTACTAAAATTACTTACAAAACACTAGCAACTGCCCACGGCTTCAACCGCGTTTAATGTTAAAAAAAATCTCCGATCGTCACCAAACTTTACATGATTATACATTGGGTCAATCTTAATATTGTCTGTGAATTTCATTAAATCTGGTCCAGTCGTTTCGGAGTCTATATGGATCATACATACATACTTTCTCTTATAAATATATAGACAGAAGATAGACAGATGTATTTTACGAACACAAAAAAATAAAAATTACTGTCTGAAGTTTTAAATTATTTATTTAAAATATAATGAATAGAGTAGCTTGCTACCAATCAAAGATTTTTTGCAATTGGATCATTATGATCGGATTACCTTCTATAAATAGGCAATTTTATCTTTTTAGAACATACAATTATATTAGGTACTTTGTGACCAAATTCAAGCTAACATTTTTTTTTATGGTGTATTCTTTGGCAGAATGAATGCAATATTATGTTGAATAATGTACAGGCTGCATCAGGAATTGTTTACTCTACGGACCTTGTGGAAACTAAAACACATTTCCGTGCGTTCAAGCGTTTTTGCCACACCTATTATTGGAATCAAATATGTTAGGACCTATTAATATTAATGCTATTTTTTTATCCGTGGTGCTAGGCAACTGGGCTTATCCCAGTTGTAAATGACCTATTGTGCCTATTGGCCTTGTTTGTTCTGTCTCCTGCTTGGTATGTAGGGAAGTGGATATTTGTATATTTTTTCCTACTCCTCCGTTATTCTTTTCTGATTAATTTCGTTGCTGGATCCAAGATAGTTACATTTATTCATTGCCTAGGCACTTTTCTGGTCGCCACTGTTGTTCTGTCTTTCAGTAGTTGCAGTGGTTTGGGAATAGTGCGGCTGGATTGTACCAAAAAAAAAAAAACAAATTTATTAACTTTGTACAATATACCTAGTCGCTTCTTGCATAGTCCTTGTGGTAGTTACAAAACAGGCAAATTAAAATAATTTCCACAATTTTATTCGCTTCTCCTGTTTCTAATAACTAAAAACATTATTATTATCTACCTCGGTTATTGCAGAGATACCTTTTACAATTTCATGAATATTCTCAATATGAACGCCGCCTAACCAGTTAAGTTACATACAGTTTGATAACGCGGCGGCTTCGTTTGTCCCTATATTGATCAGATCGCACAAGACTGTATTATGAATACAGATCTAAATAAAATCTTTGATATATTTTCGTCTTTAAAAGGTGATAATTTGGAACTTTAAATTTACGAATTTTAGAGAGTCATAACTGATTAAGAAGGTCCTGGTTGAGACATACAATTGTACAAAAATAAATTGTCCTAAACATTTTTTACGTAAAACAATACGTTTCATTACATGTCTTATACATTTTACATACGTAGAAATCAGTCTCATAGTTGATAAAGAAACGAAAATTAATCTGCTTATTTTAATTGAATATATATCAGCGTCAATTTCCAGAAATAGATTTAAAAAAATGTGGTTTTTATTCCTGTATGTTCAAGCCCAGATACCTCGTTTTGTATTCACACCTTATCGTACTCTATAAAAAACCCACAATTTTCTATCTTAGACCACGTAATTGAATAAATAAATTAAAATCCTATAAGGCTGTACATCACTACGCAAATAAAGTAGGCAAAACGAAGCGTAGACAGTCGACCAGCGAGAGATATTATCGTCCCCCCATCTGTCCGGTCGCCGCTCCATATCTAGTATTTTCTATCCTCCCATCTTGAAATACACCTACCCTTACAACAGATAAAGAAACAACCTATCCTTGATCTAGAACACAAACAGGCCGCTAATTAATCCATGCCATTCGACGTCACTATTCGAGATTTATTGCAATCCATTCCATTATAATTCTGCGGAAACTTCAATGCGAACAACTGAAGATCAACCTTCAATAGTAAAAGTCGGAATTGGGGACGCCAATTAAATCGTTTCAAAGAAATTTTAAGACGGGTCTCAATAAACATAAACTGTCCAAAGATCCATAGCGAAATTTACGGTTGTCAATAAAATTGGTTCATTAAAAATTTTTGCTTGATTGGGATTATATAAAAACATTTGATCTGAATTATAAAAAGCGCCCACTGGCCGTCTAATCACCGTAAAATTCGTTCGGAATTTTATCGATGGTAGTTTTTCGAGAAACTAATATCAATAAAGAGAAAATATTCAATTTTGAAGAATGATAATTATGATGTTGTGTTTAGTCGGTGAAGAATTTATGAATTATGACGTAAAATGTCTTAAGGAAGCCGAGTTTAGAAGATTTGTTGCTTGTTAGCATAAACATATATTTTAATATCTGATAATGAAGCCTGATTGAGTGATATCTATAAAATTGATTCTTGTTGACGTATCAACCTGTTTAATGCCTTCACCCTTCGTGAGAAAAATATAGCTCTATAAATAACGCGGTGATCGTGTCTGTCTGTTCGTTGGAATAATTTTCAATTTAACTGATGTGTGTCGATAAAAATAGTTTGAAGAAAGTATTGGTGCGTTATTCTTTTTATTGTAATCAAATGGCTTGAGCATCGACAGACGATTGAGTGATCGTGAGTTCTAATCGATTTGCTCTCATTGAAGATATTTTTAAATGATAGCCGATTATACCACGAACGATATATAAGTACAATTTACTGTGTGATTTCCACGACCGACACTAAACAACACTTATCTTTTGCAGATTCACCGCTAGACCTATCCACATCCCTTCTTTCAAGGGTTCTCCTTCCAATATCCCCTCCTTCAGGTGCTGAAGATGAACACAAATCTATATCAGGAGACTCCCTCACGTCATCATCAGCTGGTTCCTCAAACGAACTCCTGGACATGACTCCTAAAATCCAAAGAAGACCTGCCAAGTCTGAAAGAGCATTGCTACCTTGTGAAGTTTGTGGGAAAGCCTTCGATAGACCTTCATTATTGAAACGCCATATGAGAACACATACTGGTAAGCATTCTATCAATTTCTCATCTCATCTTATTTATATTTCATTTAGACAGTTGGATAATGTAAACTATAAAATTGTCTTTTCTGAAAATACTGGATGTTGCTTGTTTGCATTATGTGTTTTGATTTACATCCTTAGTAAATAACAGCAGAAGGTGAAATTAATGAATGCAATCCAATATTTCAAGTGATTTGTTAGTAATCTACCAAATGAAGATTTTAATTTGCATCCGAAGCATCTGTGAATTTTACTCACTTAAAACGAGTCGTTCGTTTATACATTACAGCATTCATTTATTAAAAATCTATTTTAAATACTGATTTTATTTGCTCCCAACCCAATTAGTTGTGTCCAAGTCATAATTTAGAGCGTTTTAATCAAATTGATTAACGTGCATAAACACTGTATTAATTAATTCTACTAATATAATATTCTAATTGTATGACTGTGTGTAGGTAAAATACTATGAAATAAAAAACAACCGGCCAAGTGCGAGTCGGACTCGCGCACGTAGGGCTTCGTACCATTATCGCAAATAACGGCAAAAAAAATAACGTTTGTTATATGGGAGCCCCACTTAAATATTTATTTTAATCTGTTTTTAGTATGTGTTGTTATAGCGGCAACAGTAATACATCATCTGTGAAAATTTCAACTGTCTAGCTATCACGGTTCATGAGATACAGCCTGGTGACGGACGGACAGACAGACGGACCGCGGAGTCTTAGTAATAGGGTCCCGTTTTTACCCTTTGGGTATGGAACCCCAAAAACATTTTTTGTGGAGTATCGATAATTTTAAAACCCCCGACGAATGCTAGTGGATAAATCTAATAAATTAATCATTTGTCCATAAATTGTTGTGATCCTTAATTAAAATAATCAAATCTGTATGGATTCATCGTAAATAAAAAATTAACGAACAAATCGACTACTGTAACTGGCATGTCGTTTTCTGGTTACATAAACAACATCTAGATTTGTAGACTTTTATTACATCTACGTTTTATTTATAACTTCGTTTAGAGAGCTTGATATTTGCAACTTTATTGCTCTTTGAGAAATAACGTCTACAATTCTACATACTAATCTGTCAATTTAATCGTCGGTATATTGTAATCAGTCGTATTCTTGACCAATGACACTTAGAGTTAATGTCAGCTCTATTACTATGCACAGCAGTGTAATATTATTCAATGAAAAAAAAGTGGTTATAGAGAAAATTCTAAATCAAATAGTACTCCGTATCTATTCTAAGTCTATAGATACCTAAGACAACTTTGCCCGAAACTATAAAGCAATAGAAAAATCATGCGGGATCTATATAAAAAATGTGTTTGCTGGATACACACACAAAATCCTAATCACTGCTTTAATTTTAGGTGAAAAACCGCATGTGTGTATGGTCTGCAACAAGGGCTTCAGTACATCTAGCAGCCTGAATACCCACAGAAGAATCCATTCTGGAGAGAAACCTCATCAATGTCAACACTGTGGAAAAAGATTCACCGCCAGCTCCAACCTTTATTACCATCGAATGACGCATATAAAGGTAGGTCTATCTTCCATTCTTTCAAATATTTCAAAAAACTACCGGAAAGTTCATTTTGATCCTGTTGCAAGTCAGTCCAAAAACACATGATGCGTTGAAAGCGATTGTACTTTCCTAGGCAATTTCAAAACATTTCTAGGGCCCCATACTTTTCTTAACGACCCAAAAACTATTAGCCCTCTTGCGTCTTATTGCAAAAAAGCTTATGATTTTGAAAAATCTGTAGTTGTTAAAAAAAATATAGTGCATGATTATAACCAAGAGATCTTTACGACTTTTCAATAACCGAACATTCAATTCAAATAACCAGAAGAATAAATTACTGTTATTTGGGTTTAGTTTAAATTATTTCTTACTGCGTTTACGTGGAGAATCTTATATTCTTACCAAGCAACTGGTCAACACAAATTAGGTAACCATCCTCTCTTTTGTCGGTCCTAAAGCATTAGGTAAAATCACATCCATAAGCCAGAGAGATTGTCAAACAGCGAAAAATGTTGAAATGTCGTGTGGTCAATCCCTTACATTTGGGCTTTGTGAAAACCGTTACCGCTGAAAGAAGTCTCTTTGTATAAACGCTCTACCAATAAGAAAATATGGTAAAGCCCTAGCTTTGTTAAGGGCCTACATACGCTATAGTGCCGTAAAACGGTTACTTTCTAAAGCATTCTCTTTGGTAACGGCTAGGTTAAAGGTTTGAAAAAAATATATATTTGTTATTGATTCATGTACATAATTTTAAACACAAGGTTTTTTCGTGTAACTAATAGTTTTGCTTTAAAAAAATAATTAACAACACGATATTTCTTCGCAACTTTTGGAAACTCCTCCAAAACGACTTGGATGTTTAAAAATATTTTTAAACAGAAAAATTGATGGCTGGAATTTCTTCATAACTAACATAGCATATGTAAATCAAATAATATTTTGCAAACAAAACTGTTCAAAAGGAGGTTCAATATTGATATTTTGGCATCGAGCGGGCGCATGAACAGTACTGCGTTAACATTGGGGCGTATATATCGCCTTAAACTCTCCGATATAATTGTATTCCCAGATCAGTATACCCAATCCTTTGTTATGCTCTCATGTTATATAATTCACACACATCTCTTCTGTGCGTGTGGGCATCAGTCCGTAGAAGTCATGCCTACCGGACCGTGCCCGTGGGAATAGGTCGGAGGTTGCGTTGATTCCCTACATGAAAATCACTCTATTTTTTATGATTGCACGTTCGATTTGCTAAGGAATTAGTGCTAAATCATGGTTGCTCGTTGAGTTAGTGCTTCGTTTAGAGGTGTTTATTGTAGTGCTGTATTGTTTGTTTGATGTGTAGTAGGTTCGCACCTAGGTAAGGAATGGTGATTCAAATTGTAAGGCCTTCGTGAAAAGTTTAGGTTATTCGGTGTTGTATATAAGTAAGATGATTTATTTCTGTAACCATTGCTTTCCCACTGCTGGGCAAAGGCTTCCCCGAAGTCTTAATGTGTTATTATCAATCATTTTAAAATTAATTATTAATATTATAATTCAATAGTATAGTCGGCGTTCTTGATTTCTTTTTTTCGTTTTTTGACACCGAGTTCCGAAATTGAAGTTATTTTTGACTTTGTTGTGTTTTTATTTGGAAGTCGGTTGTATAGTTTTGTAAAAGGTTTGTATTTATCACTTTTTAGTTTTGGTACATAACTATAATGCCCACCGATATGCCAGAATTCATTACACGAAAAACATGATACTTGAACACAACCGGTGAAATTAGAGTGTACTGTACACATCCTGCATATCCCTTTAGAGCGTACCAGTGTGATATTATGTTATGAAATGGTGTAAACAATAAACAGACATGCGATTGCAGCAATCCCAAGAGATTTGTCCTCATTTATTTAAGAGTTCTGTCGTATATCTCCGAAATTCTTCATCAATCTTAAAAAAAAACAGTTGAATTACGAACCTCCTCTTTTTTGAAGTCCGTTAAAAATCCAGCATCAGTCTTAAGTAAAACTAAGCTCAAGTCAAGATTTATTCTTTAATATGAATCATACGGTTTTTATTATATGCTAATATAAATAAGATGACGCTTGTCAAGAACTTATCTGTCGTAATATAATTTTTATTAAAATATATTTTGTTTGATTTTCTCACTAGTTAATTATCAGTTATCTAATATATATTTTATTTTAAATGATTAAATGGCATATAAACTGTGTGTTTATTATACTTTTATGATATTATATTACTGGAAATTAAAATTATTTAATATCACATATATTTGAATTCAACAATGGAGCCGTTTATATTAAATTAACATATTTTATGTTCATATTGACGTCAAATTGTTTTACTTGGTATTGTTTGCCCCAAAGTCTAAATTGGACAGGTTTTCAGAATATCGAAGGACATACCTACAAAAAATTATCACCATCATAATGCCAGCAACAATGTAACAGGAGACAGGTAAATACATAAATTAGTCGACCTTCCCACATGTAAAATCAGAACAAAATCATGTTTTTCTACCCCAAGTTTTAGTCAAAAAACATATTTTAGTCTTGAACCTGAAACTAAATGATAGTCTAGAACAGATAGCAAAATGTTATTCGAATCAGTCGATATGAGCAAAAACTCAATTAATGTCAGTAAATAACAAAATATAAAAGTCAATTTGATTGATTCGAGTAGAGAAATGATTTTGAATAAAGGGGTTAGCTTCAACTTTATACATTCAACTAGACATAGGCTTCTCTACACAGCGTTTTTTTTAATAATTTATCTAAAGCAATCTATAGGAAAGTTAATTTAAGGCTCTGTTCATGAGATAAATAATAATATAAGTAAAGGTAAGATTAACGCTTCAAATACATCAACAATCAAGTAGCCACCTGTGTTACCACAATTACGGAAACCTACATCGATTGCAGAGCATTTGCGAAATCCAATAAAAAAAATTGTTTTGTCCTTGATATCTAAACAATGAGATCCATTACAGTTTTTCTAATGATAATTCACATGAACGCATCCTTTTTCATTACGTTGGTAGCTCTGTGAGGGATATAATTGCTGTTTTTTTTTCTTAAACTTTGTAGCTTGCATGCGATGTAGGTATTGTAGTATCATCTTGGATAGTTCCGTGATTTTTAATGGTGTAATGGACATTATTCACAATAAGTTATTAATTGCCATTGTAGGAATGTTGTAAAGAGTAGTAAGTGAGCTGGTTTATATCCTACTTAGGTAATATCTTGTTAGAACTTAGCCTTCAGTTGCGTATTGAAGGACCAAATTAAATGCTTAATATAATGCAATGTGTATTAACCAGCTTATTCGCCTTCACATATTAAGTTACGTTTAGGCTTTTTACTTACTCAGCCTACACAAACGTTTACTGCCTTTTCTTCTCTTTAGAGATTGAAGCGCTTTAGGGCTCTTCTTTAAGAAAACACATTGTTTCTTTCTATCAAATAAAATCAATCACTCACTGAATTAAAAATTCCAATTACGCCAAGAAAACATTCTTGATTCTTCAACTTAATTAAGTATTGTTTCTAAGTGATGATAATACACTAAAGTGCTATGGTACGGTTCGGTAAAGCCTTACATTATACTGTGGAGTTACCGTGCTCAGTTCCCATAACGCCCCACCTTAAGTTTTTACTTATTTAACTATGACCTCATGTGTCCGCGACTTAAGAAAATCACACAAGTGTATACGGTCACTGAGCACAGGGCTGTCGCAAACAATAACACGAAATGGTAAGAAAGTGGCAGATTGTAACACAAAAGAAAAACGTTGGATACTTTATTTATAATATAATGTCATACGTGTGCGTGTAATATATTTTCATCACCACTGCTCTTAAACGGTGAAAGAAAACATCGTAAGGAAACCGGCATGTCCTAGAACCAAAAATCCGAAGACATGTGACATCCACCAACCCGCACTGGACCCATTACCTCTCTTAGATAAGATGTCTCAGCAGTGGGAACATTATAAGGCTGATGATGATGATTATACATTTTAAAAGTTATTAATTATGGGATACAAGTCAGTATATAAAAATAAACACAATTATTTCATTACCTCAATTGAGTTACTTATAAAGTTTTTATTGCCATAGTAAAATGAAGACTATCATACAATTAATCTTATCATGATTAGTTACCAACATACGATCATTGGTTCACTCTGAAACACGAACAGAGAAGAGCAAATTAAAAATTATAGCTAAAACTTTTACCTTATAAGAATATAGAAATAAAAGAAACATTCTAACATATTTAAAAACCATACATCATCATCTGCCTAGCCTTTTCCCAACTATATTGGGGTCGGCTTCCAGTCTTACCGGATTCAGCTAAGTACCAGTGTTTTACATGGAGTGACTGCCTATCTGACCTCCACAACCCAGTAACTGGATAACACGGTACCCCTTGGCAAGACTGGTACCAGATCTCAAGCTTCTGACTACCCGTAACGACTGTCAAAGATCTTTAAATAACAGCCGGGACCAACGGCTTAACGTGCTTTCCGAGGCACGGAGGAAACTCGGTATGTTGAAATGGTCACCCATCCACGGACCGACCTCGTCACGCGTAACGTGCTTAACCTTGATGATCGATCCGTGCAGCTGTTATTATTTAGCCACGAGCTCCTTTCCAAAAACCATACATCACAATCTAAAAACAAAGAAAAAGAAACAAAAGACGAGAAAACACTCCCGTGATCCACATCCCTTATTTCTTAAGACGCACCTGCGGTCACAGGTAGTTACAGTTAAGTAAGGGCCAATAAATTGCATGTCAACGTGGGAACTGCTATAGTCATCGACTGTGACGCATACAGTGATGTATCGACGATATGAGACAATGCTCAAATCATTAAAGGCAATCGGATAAATTATGCTGAATGACATACTTTCTTTCTTTGATATGTTTTGTTTTTTCGTAATTTTAGACTTAAACTTACGGATTTTCTGTTGTAGTTTGAGTATTCAGCTTGACAGGAAGTTCAGTAAAAATGAAGTGATATGTTCCTGAAGTGTTCCAAAACATTTAATTTTTTTTCGTCTGGTTCGCAAGGGTCATTGATTATTATAACCTTTATTTTTTATGATTTACCATGTTTGTTTCCTGAAACTTTTTATCTATACCCAAGATTTCGTAAGAATAACACAGTAATTAATTTGATTTGAGATAAAGATCTCGTAACAAAATCATACGTGCATCCGTAAACAAAAGACTGGGTAGTGTTCGGGCGTAATCCGCTGCGTGCCAAAAGGGCGTAAGATTGTATGCTGTGACTTCAAAATAAAGCTGTTTAAATACCTTCTTTAAAAATACTTTTGATCAGCATTACAAATTAGGAATTTAAAAACGAAATAAAAAAAATATTATTTATATCAATAATAAAAATGAAAATTCACGCATTTTATTTCCATAACCGAATTTTCACGCACATACGTCCTTTAGACATGGTAGTGTAGGTATAGGTTCACATACGATCGTGTGAACCATATGTCCACGGTCTGGTGCTCGTGGCGTCTTCGGCAACGTCTTTTGCTTACGATACGGTCCGTGAACTCATGGGAATTTGAATTTTGGATGTCTGTTAAAAACGTTTTCTACGACCCCAGTAGGTATGGATCTTGTTTTCCGAATTAAGTTTTCTAATCTTTTTCTGTGACAGCCCTGTTTATAATTGCACCAGTATTAAAATTAAATTAAAAACTAAAACGCACAGTTTAAAGTAATTTTAGCCAACTTTACAGTGGCTGGGTGGGTTTTATTCCAAACAGTAATTATCACTGTTTGGAATAAAACCCATATAAAATACTAAAAAAACAAATAAATTTCGCATCACAATTCAAAACAGTTCCTATAAAAAGTCACTAATTTGTCCATTAAGAGCAAACTAGGCTTAATCATTCCCAATATCAATAAACAGATAATTACGGGCCGATTAACACTAATTTATTTGATAAGTCCGAATAAAATTAGATTCCTAGTCCATTTATTCGGCTCAAAATCAAGATGAGCTGTGTATTTGAGCGTCAGCAAGTAAAGAAAATTGATAGACCATCCTTTATTCGTTCATCTTTGATCGATCGGCCATTCTCCGTCGTAAAATGGATCTTTTCAGCTGTCACAGACCTGAGCTGCAGAATTAAACTGGACAGTATGGAAGGGTAGTTAAGTATAGGAAAGCTATATAATAATGCAGCCTTCACAATAGTCTGATGGAATCGAGTGATACACAATAGCATGGAGTTTGGTTGGTACATTTTATGGGCTAGATATGGAATGTTATGTATAGGCCTTTCAGAATTTTGTTTATACCTTGCTGTAAGAAATTGAAGTGCTAGGTTTTCTCTAGTTGGTGTATTGTTGAAGGTGGATAGTGTTACGGAAGCTTCATTATTAAAATGCCGCGTTCTAAAATAAAAAGATGAACTGTTTGTTTGTTTGTGAAAGGTTTTCGGAAGTACTGTTCACATCACAAAACCTTACACTGGTGGGGATTAAGCTGAAAGATACATCTACACAATAGACGAGAATATTCACTTGTAAAAACATACCGAGCCACTCTAACAAAACATCGACCGTCGTTTTGGAATTGCGGTTAAAAAAGGCGAATGGCTCAATGTTCTGATACGAACAAATGTTCTAGTCTATACTAACCTTTAATGGTCATGGGTACTTTTTATTTCGAAATAATGCACGGTTACTATTAGATTTTGTTTGAGTTTGAGAGCAAAACCGTTTAAAAGCTGGTAACAAGCATTCAAAGAAGTTCAGAATAGGTAGACGAAAGTTATACGGAGAAACCCTCACATTTAATTATATTCTAAAGGTGTGTAATGTCGTCAGAATGTCGGCAACTCGTATCACCTGTCACGGCTGACACAGGAATATCTCGACAACCGACAAGCTATAACCGACATCACCTTTTTAACTAAAAAACCTTTGAGATTGTCGCCTCATTGGTTTAAAAGCTGTGGTGTACGGACTTCGATGATTTAGAGACGGTTCCTAAACACAATAAAAAATGAGAACTTAATTCTGATCGTATAATTTTAAAATCGATGATGGAATCGTATTCGCCGCAAAGTTGCCTGCTTGTCGGTCTTCTACAGACTGTACGTTGGTGAGTGTACTCAAGAACTCCACGATCTCATCCCGCCAGCCCCCTTCTACCATCGGACATCTAGACGCACTGTGAGTTATCATCCTTACCTTGTTGCCATTCTACCAATTCGCACCAAGCGCTTCCAAACATCCTTTATAATGCGCACAGCGAATGAATGGAACACACTACCTGCGTCTGTGTTTCCGAACACATTCAACCCGAATCTCTTCAAAGTTAGAGTAAACAGGCTTCTTCTGGGTAAGCTCGCTCCATCGTCGACTCTGTCTCTGTCACCTCTGACCTAGACTAGAGTCAAGAGCAAACCCATCACAAATAATAATAAAAAATTTCATTAGTTCTGCGAATAATGCTTTCTTTTGTAGGAACAAGAAAATAATGGAGATACCTACCAAATTCTTATTTACTACCTTTTTCGCATTATTACTCCCAAGGCCTTTCATAATAGGAGCAATGAAGTAGCTTCAATTGAATATTTGTTTGAAGCACACTACTACGTTATGATAACGAATAGCTTGTACTTTACCAAATCCATACCTAACCCTCTACCACCGTTTGGTAAAACGGTCCTTCCTTCTAAGCAGCGGTCATCTGCGCGTGCGCTTGACACTTTTCCACTCGTTAGAGGTTCGTTATTTGTTTGTTGTCAGTCTGTCTGTTCGTCTGTCACGGTGTTGCGTCCCTACAATTGGTTGCCGCACAAAGAGGCGAATCTGTGGTCCATTTGATGGTCCATAAGCGAGCTGGTCTCGCAAATTATTGTACGAAGTTTTTCAGAAATTCAAAAACAGCATTAAGTTGAATATTGAAATGTTAATATTACTGAAAAATAGACGAGTTGAGTATCGTCAGGAATTGTGAAATCTTTATAATTATGTAATAATTTAATAAAATGTTTTGTGAATTGAATAGACAATTATTTTTAAGATAATATGTATCTATTAAATTTTGGTTTAAATGTCAGAAATAAAATTTACTAAAAAAAAAAAAAAACTGTAATTTAGGAACCAAAGGACCAATCTGAGAAGTTGTATGAGCCCTAACCACAAAGTTTTATAGCTTGGACCACACAATTTGAGTAACAAGGAGCCAATAAGATTGGTGGTTGTCTCAAATCAGAATGTGATTTGCGTTTGTCAGCACCACCGCCGACTGACACTTGGTCAGCCATTGTGCACTTTGTTTTATAGGAAATACGTTTAATTATACCTCCTATATTGTAACTCGTAACTATTAATTTTTGGCATTTCAGCAGATATTGGAGGGACTATTGTAGGGTAGTAATTCAAACACTTTCAGGTTATGTTCGTTACTAACATATTTCAATCCATTTAGGTTTAGTAGTTTATTTTATTATAGTTTAGTTTCTTTAATTTAGACTTCGATTTGCATATTATCCTTTTTCTAGTCTTTCATGAAAGAGTTTAATTAACTACTATTAAATTTTTAGTGATCTTGTTGACGGTATAACATTGGGTATACAACTGTCAACAATAGCAATTTCTTGAAGATATTATTGTAAACACAGCAACCCAGTGGCATAAAATCGTAACAGGCAGAGAGAGAGACAGGTGGCAAATTCATTGCGTGTTTCCTTTAGTCCTTAGATATTTACGACTTGGGAGTAGAAGCAGCTGATGCTGATACGCCATCTTAGATTTTGTTCTCACATTTACGATCGGTAGAGATTTATACCGTCACAAATTAGAGAAATTATAACTAATCCTTGTGGCTTTTTTTGCGGATAAAATGTTCAATCCCACTGTGTGAAGTTATTTCGAGAGAAATAATATAGATTAATTGAGTGTGCTTGAAATAAAATCCAACTGTATGCTTTTTTTAATACTGCAATATATCTTAGAACATAAACAATGGAAGAAACTGGTCAACAAACGGATCTAGATGATCAACAAGTTTTTAAATCAATTTAGTTAATCAAATTAAATAATTAAGAAGAATAAGGATTAAGATGAATATCTGTCATAAAACTGTTGCCAAATAAAGCTGTTAATTTTTTAAGCCATTCTTTAACTAGCAGGCATCCTGTCTAAATCCTAATAAATTATTCTAACAATACGACATAATGTATTATTGTCGAATAAAATATATTTATCCGGTATAAATTGATACAAGCTTTTACGATAGCATATTGCTTTTATAATCTCATTAAAAAACTTATTGGTGGCCGGTGCGTGTGCACGCCTGTCGTGTGCACCTGCCCTAATAAGGGTTTTTAAAAATCGGTTAAAAACGGTCTTCGTATGCAGTTAGATACTGAAATATATTGTGATAGTAGGCATTTCTGTGTTAAGGTTACAGTAGTCGAAATTTTTTCCATACAAACGTAGTCTAGGGATTATTCCACTGTTTGACAATGTACGTTCAAAATAAAATTGATATCAATTTGTCTCATCATTATCTAGCCCTGCATGGAAGCTAAAAAGTAAAAAAAGAAAATATTTGAAAGTTATGAGCGTCGAAAGTTCCACATTTCGACACTAATTTTGACGCAAATAAATGCCATAAGAAGACGGAAAATTGCATCATTTTATTTTGAATAGATAGATTTAGTAGTTTTTTCATGATATCTAGACTGCCAAAGGTCTGTTTATAAAATTTCGCTACAAATTTGCAAAAGTGTGTATTCGTATGCGAACTAGCATCCTACTGCACATCACAGCATCTATCTCTCCCGCACGTGTTGTCGGTTGATATAAAATGCATTTTAACCCCGCGCACAAAATAGTTCGTGCCGTCGCGGCGTCGACTAGTGTACCCTTAATTTCATTTCGTTAGCTTTTTGTTCATAAGATTGCGCGGGCATTTTTCTGCTTGCAGGTTCCGATGGCAGGCGATAATCATCATAAGTAGATTCCTTTTTTATTGACATTTAAAGAATTTACGTGTCCTTTGATCCATTTTTTTGTATGCTTTTGCATCTGTTCTAAATGCAACCACAAGCAATGACATTTTAATTAATTGCGAGTTTTGTTTGGACTTTGACAAAAGATCAAGCAGAATAATAACATTCAATGTTGTTAACTTTTGTATAGAAGTTTGAGTTCTTTATAACGATTAGAAGGCAAATTGCGAGTACTGAGTTGACTCTTAAAAACATATAAAAGCTTATCCTTTTAATCATAAACTGACACATCAAAAATCGAACGGTACAAAAATATGATTTATTTAATTGAAAACAAGTCGCATAAGTTTGGCGAGAGTTACATTCCGACAAACATAATTAAGCCCACATAATACACAAGTATCAAAACCATAATTCCACTTGTTTTAACAGGAAGTCGGTTTAATGAATTTTTATTGGTTATCAAAGACTTTCGAATAATGAAATCTGGGCGTTATATGACGACTAGTTTATGTCTATATCTGTCCACTTTGACGTCCGCCGTCCATTTCGATTGAATATATTATAGCCCAAGAGACAGGGGCGTCAGTTACGATGTTAAATAAGTAATAAATGATTTTATTTAATAGGATTTTTTATACGGGGATTCTGCTAGTGAAATTAAATTAAAAAGGTAATTTTCGCTATCATCACCACGCCTGCAAATTAGATAGTAATAGCAGATAGATAGTTGCACCAAAATATCACGGCAAAAAAGCTAAATGCTTATAAATGAAATTTTTCTAACGGATTTTTCAATTAGTTCTAAGGTTAAATTGCTATTTTTAAAACGTAATATTCATAAACTTTAAGCATACCTATTTCAAAACTAAACCCCGACTCCCCTGACACCGAATTAAGAATTTGAAGTTTTATATTTGTCAAACTCTACACAAGCCTTGGGTTTGACACGTTCTGAATTCCAAATACTCAATTCAGTCTCTTATACTCCAAAGCACACACCTACTAATCTTTGACGGATTACACAGATAACACGTTTTTTCAACTACCCGTCTCCGGGCCTACACTCAAGTAATTAACAAGGCAACAAGTTGACAATTTAAACTGGTACAGTTTTTTATATATATATAGCTTCGAAATTGGGGTCCAATCACCAATAGTTTGTCAGTATGCATATAAAACAAGCTTTGGGTCGACCGTTAGAGTAAAACGTCTTAATAAATATTGTACTAATGTCGTAATTCTATCGTATTGACGTTTTTTTTTTGTTGGGAAAAGTATCGACACTTTTTGATAAATATTAAAATTTTGATCTCATACCTAAATTTATTTTCCTAATTGAGTAAATTATACTATAATGTTGATACTATCGATTATATCGATTCCAAAATCGATAAGGTTGATTGAATGCAAATAATCTTAGAGCCTGTTTTAAAGACATTATCTTTAAGATTAATTCAGAATTGGAATTTAATTTGAAATTCTATTTATCTATTTATATTGATTTGAATTTTGTAAGTTATTCTATATTATACTAAAATTATCTGCAAAATACCTGTACTTCATAAAAGATAGCTTAATCTCTGTGACATATGTCAAACTGACGTATACATTATTGTTAGAATACGTTATTTTTAGTCTGTCAAGCGCTATTGTTACTGTATTGATACTGACAGCTGTCGCAGAGATCAAGCTATCTTTTATGAAGTAAAATTAAGCAAAATTTTCACTGTCCCTATTATAGGCGAGTTATTTTCAAATTAAAAATATTTTACATTATTTCACATAAACCTACACGAGCACGATTCGAATTGATAATTTTCTATGAAGATCGAAGAAACTCCATGGTTACCAACTCTTTTCAATATCGATACTCAGACTTAGACATCGATAGTTCTGTCAAATCCCTATTCATTCGATGTCGGTATAATAGAAGTGTAGAAGAGTGTTTTTATTGACACACTTCTTTGGAATATGTTTGTGAAAACGATGTAACCCGACGAGTTTTATCGCTAATTGATTATGATCTACATAAAATCGATGTATATCGTTCCGTCGGATTTATTCATCTGATTATATTCGTCTTCTCAGAAATAATCAGTGAGTGAGTACCTATAACTTAATTGCGCTTAATTGTGAAAAGCTTATGAATTGTCTTTTTGATGTTGGTTAGTGTTGGTGCGATTTTCATTTACTTGTTCACTTTATTTTGTTTGTTTTTTTTTGTTTTTTCTTCATTGTTTTTTTCTTACATTTTTATTTTATGAATTAATTTTTTTACTTAACTGCATTTATTGTGATGTTCCATGAGTAGGTCGTTGCTAATATAGGTACTTACCAATCCCTTCATACGATACGTACTGCTATATTTCTGCAACAACATCCGCCCCGCGCATTATCTTGTCAAAGATCCCAAAAGTTATAGTTCAATTGTAAAATCGTTGTAATCACAGAATCACTTGCTCATACATTTTAATGTTTTACAAAATGAAAGAGGCCACATGTTTGTATGGGATTGTTTACGGTCTGATAGCGAATATATGAGAAAGGACCAGGTTTATGACTTACTGAATATTTGTAATACCGGCCACTTTGAAGTCATAGGAAAGTCGCATGGTTTTATGTATTACAAGGGTTTTATCGCGACTATATTATCTCGGTAGTTTTCTGTTTATGTACAGCTTGCAGTACCGTATTAACAAATGAGTGTCGTTTAGAAGTTCCTTCTTGAGTGTCGAGTTAATGCCTCTAGAGACATAGATTTTATGTAATTTATTTAAATGTTTTATTTGACCCAATCGGTCGCAAGAAAATACGGTTTATTTCTGATTTCCTATTAATAATGATAGTATGGTTTATTCAACGTATCATAATCATTTTGTAAGCCACTGTCTGACATAAATTGGCACCAGATTAGCAAGTAGAGTACAGCAAAAACTTAATCCAAATTATACACCTTCAACATTAAAGTGGCACATGGCAAAATCCGAGCCAAAAAAAAAAACAATCCAAATAACAGATGTTCAAAACAATTTCACCTTACGATCATTCGAGCTCATTTCATTTACATTATAATTGCACAAACGATCCGGGTGCATTTTTTCTGAACTACACTGTACACGTATATCGCGTGACAATTGTCAGCCAGCAATACACTTGATTTACAAATAATTGACCCAATGTTGTAACGAACAATCATAATTCATTTTAATCAACCACAGACGCGTGCGCCATCTTGGATTTGTATAAGTTTTTTATAGTGTAAAGAAATGCGTGCAGCTAATATTTTCCGCTTCAGTTGACTGTTGTATGTAAAAAAACCTTTTGCAGATGTGTTAATTATGGTGATTATTTTCCTTATAATGTCATTCAGTGATTATGGACTATTGTTATGGTGTTTTGTCACGGTAGATTGACATTTACTCATGCAGAATGTACTTGGTTGTTGTAGGTATAATTGCTTCTGTATAATATGGAGTAAGTACATCATGATCTGTTAAGGTCACGTCATGATCTCAGTTGCATCCGGATTTGTATTAGATAAGTGATGATTAGTTACTGGTTGGTGATTATGAAATGAAATGATTGTCATATCCTGATGTTGCAAAATTGTATAAAATAATAAAAAAACGGCGAAAGCAATGGAAAGGAATGACAAAGACAAAGACATTTTATTTCAAGTAGGCCACCAAGCGGCACTTTGGAACGTTACATTAAAGTTTACAAATAATAATAGTTGATTCTACCGTCTAATGGTGGATGGGATCGATGGATGGAATGGATGGTGGTATTATTTAAAAAAGTGGCAGTAGTTGTAGCATGTGCCTTCACCAAGGAGGCACAGGCTACAATAACTGCTATTTTTCAGTACAGTTGTAATTTTCCTTAAAGGATGATCTAATATAGATTTCTCTCTATTGACCGACCTTCAAAATATTTTTCTAAAAAGAACTGAACAAATATTCCGATGACACATATTTGTATCAACTAGTGCAGGGACCAGTCACCAACACTATTAATAAAAACCTAATAATTAATAATACCACGAGTAGTATGTCTCGCTTTCAGATAACACACGACATCTCCGAAATGAATATTCAAGAACTCGTTAATATCTTTAGCTGCCATTCAATGTGCCTAAAATGATTTATACCGGCTGACATGCCATCGAAAATTCAACTTTGAATTTGAAACATTATAGTTAAATTTTGCTTGAAATAATTAGTAAACAGCCCTTATCAGCCGCCTACGCTTATATCGATCTTTTTTTAAATTTGATGTCGTAATTATGGAGTTCGTATTATATTAATTTATTGGGAGGCGCAGTGTTTAGATTATTGAAGGGCTACCGTAATTGTAAAGTGTAAATTGGAAAAAAATATAATTACAATTACATTATAGAGTTTTGTAACGTTTAAAATACAAAATGAATTTTGACATATTATAATGTGAATTTGAATGTGCTCATTAATATCAAAACGTTCACTAAAGGACCGACTCTGAAATTTGAAAAACGATCATCTGTTCAGTAGTTAGATTCATTAAAAAAACATTTTTATAGTGAAATTGACTTTTTTGTAGACTTATAACAGAGAGCAGTCTCTTGCTTGGACACTAGTATAGTATCTAACTCAAAAATCAATGGATATTTCTCATTCCACCTTCAGTAATTCAGAGATTACTAACATCCATACCTGTCAAAACCCTTTTGGCTTTACCGCAGATCGATCAAAACTAGTTCCACCTTCGTTTCTGCTTACCCCATACTCCATACGCGTACATAAACAAGTCCATTCATTCCAGAGATTAAACGTTCATGTTTTAAAAAGAAAAATAACGCGGGACCGGCACAGCGGCAGATTGCATCTGTGGATCGTCTGTACTATCAATCATTCTTTATCGTCCTTTTGCTGTGGACGGTACTGATTAAATTATTCCATGGAGGTGACTTAATGAAATAGCCTGGTTAGGGAGGATTCACATTAAGGTTGGGCCTTACTATATTACGCTGAGTGCAATAAATCGCGATATTTCCCTTCTTTGAACGTAATTTTTTGAGTCGCGTTAAATGAGTCGCGGAATTTACGTTCAACTGAAATTCGGTTAGGCTACCAGACAGATGGACGTAATGTCAGTTCCTATTCTGCTTTTTTATGAGGCTTGTCTCGCCCCCCTCCTTCACCGCGAGCGCAATTCGGTTGAAATAATGTGCTTTTTTAACTCATATTGCGACGCCGTGTGACACAAACAGGAATTTAGTATGAAAATTCGATTTCATACTAAAGTCCTGTTTGCAGCGTAAATTCCGCGGCACATTTTACGCGACTCACAACTCGCAAAATTACGTTCGTTTGGCCTCACCTTAAGAGTGTTTCTACATTAATGGCTAAAAAGTATACTTTAGGATCTAAAATAGAGCAAAACCTTTTACTTGCCGAATTGATACATTCTCAGTCCGATCATTTTAATATCCGACTTAAAGTAATATTGATTTATACATAGAAAACGCAGTCTAGACCGACCAGTTCTACATTGTAAGCAAACACTAACTAACTCACAAACTCACAATCAATGACCATTCATACACCCCATTCATTCATAAACAGCTTAAATCACCTTTTGTACAAAATCTAACAGTAAACTCAATAACTAGTAGCTTTACTCTAGCCACAAATCATGGCCCCGTATACCTTATTATGTCAAGTTATGAACACGCAAAGACACAATTGTGAACACAGCAACATCGCACATCATGGCGGCTGGGCCAATAAATATGCATACATTGTCAATTAATAGCCTATATTAAATTAATGGGCGCCTGCTATTTAGAAATGAAACGGTTAAAGGATTAAAAGGCTACAGGGTTCTGCACCTGTTAAAGATTGATAAGTTTTTAAGTGAAGATTTGCGATAAAATCTTTAGTCGATTGTGCTTCTTGTAGGGGGAGCCGTTATCCGATAAAGGTGTTCAATTATTTTTTTCATTTCGATTAACAGTGACATTGAAACCGGGCTTTTTAGGACGGATCTTTCTTAATCTACTGTTCTTTTCTCTATACAATACAGCACCGATCTTAAAACGAAGTAAAACTCTTTTTGTTTCAATAAAGAAATAATCCAGCAAAGGAAAACCCAGAGTACCTATGACTGACAGCTTCGGACTTATCAAAATTTTCTTTTATTCATTTTAATTTTTCATAATTTTCTAAATCGTTTTTATTCTAATTATTCATCTAAACACTTGCGGAACCCAAAACCGTCAGCAATAAACCAAGTGAGCCCGTTTCGAATCACGAATAAGGGATTCATAATAACAGAGCCCTCTAAGATATACTATGTACCAATTAGTTAACTTCTTGTCTTGACAACGGATTGGCCGACACCACAATATTGATTAACTGAAGCCCCAGATAATTGGCTATGTGGTTATTAATTAGTTCCCCTTTGAATATATTAATATTTATAAGTAATTTAGTGATAGTACTGAGATCATAACTCTGTTAGTTCATTTTTGAAACGGGTTTCGCTTTGGGTTATTCGATTAAGGAATTGATCATCTAGTGGTAAATCATGCGAGACCAGTACAGCTTCTGTGCATCGGGTTTAAAATAAGTGAGATATATTGGCTGGGAACTATCTTGACTTTTTTATTAAAATAAAATTATTAATGATTTCAATCTCAAATGGGTCCGGATGATTAGAAATTGGAACGCCTTTCGTAATTTTGAGTAATGTGTATTAATCCCTATTAGGGAAATTATGCGCAATAAAAAACACGCTGTCAGGTAACAACCGTTTGTGTACTTTTTTCTGCACCCACGCGTATGTAGACTACCGAGAATACGTTAACGAGATCAATACCGAAATACCTTCTCGGCTTATTTCGCAACAATTTATTTAGCTAAATTAACCGAAGCACAACGTATTTGCATTCGATTTCCATAACGTGGCACAGGCGTATCGAGGGGCCATACGTCACTGTAACCGCGAGATATAGCCTGTACGGTCGAAGCCTGCTTGATCGATTGTGCGATTCGGTCATCGAGAATTTTACGGTATTGAAACGTTGTTAATTTTATTTTGCTACGGTTTGGTCATGTCTAAATATGGAATGTAATTATGTTTGTTTTTAAGGTTGATTGGAAATCATTTGTCATTTTTGTGATTACAAATATTAATGTTTTTTCCAATAGTAATTTTCGTGAGATATCTTCAAGAGATATATAGAAAGTTAATAAATACTTCAGGGAAATTCATCATTTTAATTGTTAACAGAGTGCACTGTAGTAAAAGTCTTTTGCCAGGATGGAGGATAGAGTTTAGTGCAACATGCAATCTCGTAAAAAGATGGTGTTTGTGTTACACCCTAGAAAATATTCCGTCAAAATAATTCATTAGAACAAAATATTATCATTCGATAGTATCGTACCAATATCGTTTGTCATAAATAATCCCCGCTCCTTCATTATCGGAGTTCAGATGAGACGGCCGGTTTTTTGCCAACATCGTGATTTATCCAAAGGAAATTGTCAGACAACTAATGGCTCTTTGTTTATTGATTTATATGTTGCAATATTCGGTAGCGAGAAGGGTCGGTATAATACCGGTACTCGTTTTTTTCCCCACCTGATTGAGCTACTGCATAATCCGCCCACAAGAAGATGGCTATGCCGATCGCTCACGGCCCAACCCATCGTGTTCTTTTTAATTTAGACGCGTAATCAAAATTATAGGGTTCGTAGATTGGTGTGAATTAGCGAGTAAAAATTTAATGGGAACGCTTCTAGGATGTGTCTTTATTAAGTTTTTTTGTTTTTGCTGTACAGGAAATTATTTTAGAATTAATTAAATTTTTTGATATATTGTTTTGGAAAGACGATAATAAAGTTTGGAACAAAAAGATTTGATGGTTGTTTTGGTAGCTGAGTTTTATGGCCCATAATAATCCAGTGATTCACGGTAAGATGTAGATAATTTGCGGTGTTTTAGCTCGATAGTAAAATCTAGACTTGAACGAACTTTTACTGCAACTAATGTAATAATGTAGTGGTTAATTTTAAGCACTCAATATATTGTTTTCGACAAAAGTTTTGCCGATAATACTTTAGATAGAATTGCTTAATAATAACTCTGGTTTACCAAACAAATACAAGTGTAAACAAACCTTACATTTCACGACTTCTGACCAATCTAAAGCGATATTATTTAGTCACGATCATTTGAATGTCGTGCGAACATTGAATTTTATATCTAATGATTTATTTTCTACAAAGTATAAAGCAATAAAGCTTCTACCATAAAGCTGTTTTAGATTCTTAAATTAATTGATTGCATTTTAAATAACAGTTACTTAAAATGTTATATAAAAAGGTATCGTTACTACTTTCTCTCTAAATGTCGTGACAAATGCTCTAAAATTATATATTACTAAATGTTGAAGCAATTAATGAGTAAGATAACATGGTAATTAGGAAAGAGGTAGTTTGAGTCTTGTTTCGAACTTTTTATACCAATTCCGAAATCATTTGTAATTAATTATTTGATTTGGAAGTTGATTCGGCCGATATAGCGGTATTAAATCGTTGCGAATAGTTTTATTGTTGTGAGTAACTTTATTTAATTCAGAGGACATTATTTTACTTCTAATTTTTCAAGAGCGTAAGATCATAGACACAATCACAATTCTTGAAAAACGGTAGGGTTTACAAGCATTTTGAACTGAGAATTTGAATTTGAGACTAGCTTTAGTAAAACATGTCAAACTTTTGAAGTTCTCAACTTGAAAATGTGAATTCGAAAACACATGATATTTTGCCCTCATTTGCAGCCAGTGTCAAGAAAACTTGTAATTTCCTTCATGTAACTATCGTACTGGAAGAAAAAATCCTTTAGCCAATTCGACAAGCTGTTCCCGAATCCAAGACTGAAAGCATCAGAGAGTCCAACCACAAAATTAAAGCCGTCCACAAATCCACGACTAAAAGTATTTTGAACGCACAAATTGAATGTTTTGGTGACCACAAATTATTTTGACCGTTCCTACCATAAAAACAAATGGTCATTTAGTAGTATGGGAAGCATGGAATGACGATATGGTATTCAATTTATTCTTCACGCTCACTGTTTTACGGATCATCAGCAGTGTGATTTGGTTGGAAGTTGTTTATGGTGTTGCGGCTAAGTTGAAAGGGGTTATTATAGTTCTTTTTTTTGTTCTAGACCGCTGAAATGTACTTTTTAATTAAGTGTTAATTATTGAACTTTTACTATAGTTTCGTTAACCAATTGGATGTATTGTAACTGATAGTGAGACGAAAAAATGTATCATCATCATGATTTCAGCCAAAAGACGCCCACTGCTGGACATAGGCCTTCCCCAATTATCGCCTCATCAAACTGATCGAAAAAAATTAAGGTTGATGATAATCTCTAATTAGCAAGCTTCGCTTGTCCAGTAACAAAAAAAAAAGTAGAATTTAGAATTATTGAATTGGTGGCCTTTATGTTGAATGCTCATTTCACTATAGTCTTATGAAAAATCTGTTCGATATATTTTCAGTGGATTGAGTATACATTATAAACACATATCAACTTCGCGACAAAATCCTAGAAATTCTTAGCATCCTAAAAAGAAGAATCTACATTTGTACATTTCTTTTACGAATGTCATGGATGTGGCGACAATCGTGTCGCTCGTGCGCATATTACCACCGCGCCTAATGTCACATAATGACTGCTTCGTAACGCGTGTTAGGCCGCGCGCACACTGGTGACTTGCGACTAATGTCACCGCGGTTAGTGACGGGCTCATTATGAGTGTGACAAAAAGTAGTAGCTTTTTCGTGAGCTGGATTTTTAGTAGTGCTTCTACATTCTTAATTTTTATCAAGTTTGGCTACAGTAGTCTTTGTATATTAGCTTACGCTTCAGTGACATAGAACAAAGCGCTCTTAAAAAGCCTCTTTCAGACATTTTCTGTTTCTCTTGCAACTTCCCTACTTTACTTTACCTGGAAAGAGACTACCTTGTCGAAAAAGGCAGCTTAATTTTAGCCATATGAACTACTGTTTCTACTTCTTCTCTTAGTGCATTGATAGATAATTATGTTCATTCATAAAATCTTTTTGTTTTAAGCCTGAATTGTCCTACCGAGGAAAGACCGTATAAATTCTGAAAATGTTAATTCCATTCCATATTAAGCCCATGAGCACTTTTAATTGTTATTTCTTACACCTCTTCTTTGGATGCCCAACTAACATTAAATGCCTATCAAATATCAAGACTCATTGAACCACATTGGCTGGGCCCAACAGGTTTGAGCCAGCATCCTTCATTATAAATTCATTTGCGAGCAATGTGCGATGTCATGACTTTGATTATTGCCCGTGATGAGTATTATTAGGTCTTTTATTGTTTAAAAGTATTGGTTTTCTTTTTTTTTGGGTCAGTATTGAAGTGAGTCAGAGTCAGAAATAGATGTATTGATTTGCAATTGATACAGTAGTTTATGCCAATGAAAACAAAGTTGATGTATCTTTGAATAACGCTTAAGTTGCAAGTTCTTGCTCTTCAACTAAAATTGCGCAGTTCTTGGCAAAATTTATTTTAATTACGGTACTGTTACAAATTTCTCTATGGTCCCAACTCCCAAGACGTCAAAGTTAGCACAACAGCTACCAAATCAGCGTATCTTGAAAACATTGTCTCTGTCACCTTTGACCTAGACAAGAGTCAAGAGCAAACCCATCTCGAATAAAAAAAAAAACTTTCAAATTTTTAATCTATACTATATTTTTAATATTATAAAGCTGAAGAGTTTGTTTGTTTGTTTGAATGCGCTAATCTCAGGAACTACTGGTTGCAATTGAAAATTTTTTTTTGTGTTCGATAGTCCATTTACCGAGGCAAGTTATAGGCAAACAACATCACGCTGCGACCAATAGGAGCGGAGCATAAATGAAAAATGTTGCAAAAACGGGAAAAAAAGACGTAGTCTAGGAATTATTCCACTGTTTGACGATGTAAGTTCAAAATAAAAAGTGATATCAATTTGTCTCATCATTATCTAGCCCTGTATGGAAGCAAAAAAGTAAAAAAAGAAAATACTTGAAAGTTATGAGCGTCGACAGTTCCACATTTCGACACTAATTTTAACGCATTTTTGGACGCGAATAAATACCATAAGAAGACGGAAAATTGCAAAACGGCCTCCATACAGGAATAGATTAGTAGTTCAACAATGCAAATAATTTTATTTTGAACAGATAGATTTTGTCCTTTTTTCATGATATCTAGACTGCCAAAGGTCTGTTTATAAAAAGTCGAACGCTCGGTTTCGTCCTAAATCATTATCCATTTCGCTACAAAACATTCATGTATGTAGGGTAGATAGGTAGCCATTTGATGGGAGCGAAGCCACGTGGGACAGCTAGTTCAGGATAATTATATTAGTATCAACTACAAACTAATTTAATTCTGGTTTCTTAATATCTTTTTCCCTATATTGCCTAACTTATTCCAGAGGCTTGCGACAAGTGGCTTTCGACGTCACCAAAGGTCGATCGTGTCAATGTCATTATGTAAGGGATTGATTACGTAATTTTTCGATATCGCTATCGGCACGCTGTCGATGATAGAATTTTACTTGCTATCAAATATAGCGATTATCGAAATGCCAAAAAATAAGGAATCACGTGTCATTTTGTTAGCGGTTGGGTTCCTTAATTTTTTAGGGTTCCGTACCCAAAGGGTAAAAACGGGACCCTATTACTAAGACTCCACGATCCACCTGTCTGTCTGTCCGTCTGTCACCAGGCTGTATCTCATGAACGGTGATAGCTAGAGAGTTGAAATTTTCACAGATGTTGTGATGTGTTCTGTTGCCGCTATAACAACAAATACTAAAATCAGAATAAAATAAATATTTAAGTGGGGCTCTCGTACAAAAAACGTGATTTTTGTGCAGTTTTTTGCGATAATGGTACGGAACCCTTCGTGCGCGAGTCCGACTCGCACTTGGCCGGTTTTTTTACTTTTACCAATCGCTATCGCTTCGCTTTTTTCGATAAAATGTCACTTAACTAGAGCCGCTGAACTGACATGACAATATCCTTTAACATTACTTCCTCAGAATCCTTTCCAACATTACCTGTAGCTATGACTTGCATTTCAACTAATGGCTTTCCTGGACGTTTGAAGGACGTAGCCGTTCTAAGACATGCATGTTTCTCAGCAGTCATTCTGATATCGACTGGATATGTTCCATGTATTGAGTTATCTGCCTATCTTTGATGAATGTGCGTCCAATGTTTATTTTTAGTTGCTCAAGACGATATTACTATAATACCCAGCTTTACATTTTCTAAAATTACATAAATTTGCTATGTCCCTCTACAGACTGTCCATATTGTATTGAGTTGTCAGATTGTACCTACCGACTGAATAATCAACTTAATTTATAATAGTGAATATGAAATGTTTACTTTTTTTAGTCACTTTACTACCGAGTGTAATTATTTCGGTTTTGTTCATACTTTGTCTTTATCAAACAAAGAGACAGTGGAAATAAAATATCTTACCTGACTGCATTATAATACAAATACAAAATCGTTCATTGTCACAATTAGAATATTTTACATTAAGACGTGTTTGGAGCCTCCCTTTAAGCAAACAATGCCTGTATTAGGAGACTCCAAAATAATTGCATCTTAATGCAATATACAAAAAAAAGGGATGGATATTGTTAAATTTTTGGAGTCAAGATTAGTCCCCAAACCTTTAACAAAAAATGCATACCTTACAAATCAGAATCTAACCAATTTATTCTTTCACAGGAGAAGCCCCACAAATGCAACCTCTGCTCCAAGTCGTTCCCGACTCCTGGAGACCTCAAGTCCCACATGTACGTCCATAGTGGCTCCTGGCCTTACAAGTGCCACATCTGTTCTCGAGGGTTCTCGAAGCACACCAACCTGAAGAACCATCTGTTCTTGCATACTGGTAAGTTTTGATACTGTATCTCTTTAGAAAAATGTGTGTGTGTGTGTGTATATGTAAAATCTGAGAGATTACAAGAATTGATGAATAGTAATTCTACTTGAACAGATTTTTTCGGCATTGTGGAATGATAACTAAGGAAATGTAATATGATGGTGCTATAAATGCCTATATGCTAAATAAAATAATTCAAGAAGAAAATAAGAAAATTCTGAATGGTTTATTTGTATTGGTCATACTAACCGACAGCGTAGAAATTGTAAGCCTTTCTAAAAAACTGTGGAAATTCTATAAAATCAAGAAATTTTTTTTCGTAGAAAATAAAATAATAAGAATTATGTCAAAAAAAGTTAATAAAAAAAATAAAAACGACTGCTTAAAAAGCGAACTAAAAAGACGCAAACAACGAGAACAAAATCATGCTGTGCAGTCGGAGGATACATATTCGCGAGCTGGCTGACCAAAATAAGATATATCCTTCGACTGCACAGCATGATTTTTTCTTGTTTACGTCTTTTTAATTCACTTTTTAAGCAGTCGGTTTTTTAATTTTTTCAATATTTTTTTTTATTTATAACTTTTTGTTATTTTTTTTAATTTGGTACATTTAAACATATAAGTGTAATATTTTTTAGAAATCACCTCTTAAACCCCTTTATTTTTATAACCCCACACGAAGGGTTTAGAAGAAAAAAAAATTTTACCCCACAAAATGGCGCCCAAAATCCGCTATTTTTTTTTAATTTATCTTAACCTTGCAAGTGACACTTGCAAGGTTAAGATAAATCGACTGACGTAAGAATCATCAAAATCGGCCAACGCGTTTGGTCTCTAGTACGCCACATAGGCACAAACATACATACATACATAGACTGATAAACACACTACCCTCCTTCGGCAGTCGGGTAAAAATGGTTGAACATTCAAGCTGGATTGTCCTTCTGACTCTGTTCAACGAATTTTTATGGCAATATTTTTAACATTTGTTTTCTTTTGTTACAGCTAAACATCAAAGGAACAGTGCGAGGGACGCAACCTGAAATCAGAAAATAAAGTTCATGTTTACATCGACTTGATGTATCGTTACATTATTTTTACATCTAAGACTTTTTTACGTCTATCAAAATATAAAAGTGTGATATTAGACTAATTATTTGTAAGTGTTATCTATTTAAGTTGTATTTATGATTTGCTTATTTTGACTTTTAATAGGGTTTTAAAAATAAGGGATTTACAAAAACTGAAGTTTTGGGGGCTTGTATTAATTGTTAAGAATTTTTTGTACGTGTATATAAATTCGACTTTATATTACGGTTTTTATGGACTTAATTTTGGGGTGTAAAGTATTTTAAATTAATTTATGTAATCTAGTGTTTTGGATGAAATAAATAAGCAAAATCGAAAATATCTTTAGAATAGCGGTTGTATCTCTAGGATAAACTATAGCTATTTATAAACAAACACATTGTTGAAAATCAAAATTATTTATTTACTATAATTTGTTGATGTTGACAGTTGATAAAAACAGTGCCAATTGAATTGTCGTTCCGAATAATAAAATATCAAATCGAATAAAAAGTGTAAAATGCACCACAGAATGGCTTTTTGATGAACAATTTTATTGGAGCGATAATTTTATCGGGGCGATAACTATTTGGATTAAGAGTTAATCTTAATCCGTTTCAAAAACATCACAAGTTTTTTGGCTACATAGTATCGAAATGACTACATAGTTTTATGTAGAATTAGTTGTAATTGTAAATATTAATCTTAAGGGCTAATGATATACCTACATTGAGTACGTATATTGTGATTTACGTCTCCGTCCATTTTTCCTGTAAATATAGAATAAGGGTGCTCATAAGCAACGAATTATTAAATTATGAATATTATTTATATTTTTAGATAAGTAATTTCAATAAATAATTTACTATAAATTAATTAGCATTTCTTTTTCGTCTGAACATGACAATCACTGACATCCTAATCACTACCTAAACCTTCAGGGAAACTAGCGTGAAGTTATGGTTATGTTAAGGTACACTTGAAAATCCAAGTTGATAAAGATATCCCTTATATATTATAACAAATATATATTAACAAATTTTTAAGGAGTATAATTAATTTTGCAAACACAATGATTCAGAAATCCAGATGATACCAACTCTAATGTCAATTTCAGAACCCTCAGTCTTTGCCACTTTTGAATCTATAGGTTCTGGGTTTTGTCGTCTATGGATCGAACATAACATTGAGGCTTTTTAGGGTACCGTACCCAAAGGGTAAAAACGGGACCTTTTTACTAAGACTCCACGATCCGTCTGTCTGTCTGTCTGTCTGTCCCTCTGTCCGTCTGTCACCAGGCTGTATCTCATAAACCGTGATAGCTAGACAGTTGAAATTTTCACAGATGATGTATTTCTGTTGCCTCTGTAACAACAAATACTAAAAACAGAATAAAATAAATATTTAAGTAGGGCTTTCATACAACAAACGTGATTTGTTTGCCGTTTTTTGCGATAATGGTACGGGACCCTTCGTGCGCGAGTTCGACTTGCAGTGTGACCTTCTGTAGTGTGAACCGCTTGGTAGATGCAGCCTCCAACAGCCTCGAACAGTTTAGATATGAATGAAAGGGTCTAAGTATTTCATGATGATAAAATACTTGAAACAAACAAACCAATCATTGTTCTTTATATATAAAAATACTGACTGCAGCTAAAAGCTGATACAAATCTGTGACTTCAAGTTGTGCAACAAAAAATACGGAACTGATGGAATGCCGAACTAAGTAATAAGCTGAGAACCAGAACTGAACCAAGGATCAATAAACCAAAACCAGCCCACAGTTACCACTAAATGACGTATTCCCTATAGTTTCCTAACAACACACATCGATAAACCTAGACAACTACAAGCATTGGTCAACCCATGCATCGAAGAGGCGTAACAGGGTCCCATAAACGACAGGTAGCTTATCAATCGCTTTAGACAGGACAATAAACTGTCTCCATCGAACATCGAACCAGCTTACGACATTCAATACACAGAACCTCATAAAATATGACATAATAACATCATCATCGGTACATCATTACTTTCCAACATATGGAGGAGGCGTCGTGTCAACCAGCGTGAAACCGGCAAAACTAATCGCAATTTAAAACTATCTGCTTTATATTTAGAAGTATCTCGAAGCGAGTAGGCGTTGTACACGCAAGCCCTCAACTGATTTGCATAAAACAACTCCAGTGGAGTGTATTAAGACTTAATTGTTGCTGCCGTGGAGTGTCCGTGCCTTGTGGGACGCTACATGAACCGTGGTCTCGATAAAAGCCATACCAACATTTCATTGGCGAGGAAATTCAATGTTGAACGTTATTTATTGTTAGATTTTATTGTTACTTCGATTTTATTTGGTTTGCGATTGTGTGGTGTGGTGTGCTATGCAGGGGTAGGTGAAGTCTGGTTTAGTACCTGCAAAAATAAATGCCAGACCATTAAGATTTTAGACAATAATCTGATAACAAATTGAAAGGCCTTATACTTTATTTCAGTATGAACCAAGAAAACTTATGTGTGAAAACCATAAAATTCTAAAATTAAATATTTTTCTGCGAAGTATTGATTATGAGCTAGTCTAAAAGCTTGCAATGTCACAGTAAAAGGTAACCCATTCAGAAAGATCTGCAGCATAGTAACATCGATCTACCGGTCTAAATTTATGCTGTAAATAAATGTTAATTCAATAAAAAGCTTTTTACAAAAAAAAAACAACCGACTTCCAAAAAAACACTGCAAAGTGAAAAATAACTTCAAATTCGGAAGTCGGTGTTCCTGTTTTCTTTTCTTTATTTTTTGACACCGACTTCCAAAATTGAAGTTATTTTTCGCTTTGTAGTGTTTTTTTTTGACAGTCGGTTGTTTTTTTTTTGTTAAAAAGATTTTTATTTTTGTCTTTTTAGTTTTTTTTTTAATTTACATATGTACATTATTATTTACAAACTAATATTAGAACTAAAATAAGAATAAACATATGTACAATTACGGAGCGTCAAAAAATTCGTCCACATCGCTGTCAACAGGAAAAGTGCCTAGAAGGCTGGCAGCATTGCCACGTTGGATGGCAATGCTGATTCTTTTCTTTTTAGTTGTGATATATAATGGACCAGTTCTATAGGCTAAGTAGCTATAATGTTCAAAGTGATGCAAGAGTAGATTAACCCAATAACATTAAATTTAAACAAAACTGGCGGAATGAGAGTATACCAGCGTGAAATGATCACACCTACGTATCCCTTAAGAGCGTACCAGTGTGATGTTATTTTTATTTATTAATTGGTGTAAACAATAAAAAGATGTATGTGATTGCAGCTATCCCGAGTGATTTGCCGTCGTTTATTGAAGATTTCTGATGTATATCTCCAAAGTTCTTCGTTAAATCTTAATAAAATTTAAATGGGACCACATGACACCAGCTTATATATAAAAAAAAGAATCATCAAAATCGGTTCACCTAGTAAAAAGTTCTGAGATAACAAACATAAAAAAAACACAATCGAATTGATAACCACCTCCTTTTTGGGAAGACGGTTTAAAATTAGGTTAGTACCGTAAAAATTAATCCAATTACTTTTAGCAATAGGTACTTAATTTGTCATCTTTTATCACCGACAAGGGTGGTTTATTTACTCTAGTTTGATCCAGATCGACTCCATAAAACAACAGTTATTCTCGCCATTTAAGTTTATTGTGCAAGGAAGCATTCCTAGAAATATCAATTTAATGAATCCTTAACCCCTTAACATATTCCCATCGTTTGGCACACGCCACAATATTAGAACATCAAGAGATTTGCTAACAAAAAAAAACTAATTGCACAAGGAGCAGAATCTCAAATTTTCAATTAATTATATAAATTGGTTGTTAATATAAAATGTTTTACATAACTTGGTCTAGTAAATAGTGACTGACATAATCATTTAACTTTCACTGAGTCTAAACTTAATAAATTAAACTTATTGATTTATTTATAACGATTCACTAATGACGATGATAAATGCTATTGACTTGAGCAGCTACGTTTTCGTGAATGTATACAGTGTGTTTCTTTTTGTAATCGAAATAATAATTGTTAATTTATTTACACAGGTCTTATTAAAAAGGTTAAATTGTTGCGTTTTGGAACACAGATGAAAAATACGGGGTCCTGCTCGTTTTGTTAGTTTTGTAGCTTGGTACATAGTTATACGTTAACTAACAAAATCATCTCATTTTAATTGTTAGTTGGTTATGAAAATTAAACATCAGTACAATCATAGTTTAAAAAATATGTTTTTGTTGAAATAGTTGTTTTATTTTTGGTACATAAATAACACAAAATAAAGTATTGGCATGGATATTTTGTTCTAACTCAATGACTTAATAGCAAAATTATATTCTCCTGCCCTTATTCCTGTATTTATTTGGGTTCAGCGTTATATATGTCTTCTTCTTCTATAAATCTCTTTTCGACATCATCAAAGATGATGATGAGATCCGTCTATCGTTTAATTGGTCTTCCCCTACCACTATAACAATCCAAATTTTTAATTTAACATCAGCATCATCAGCCTTTTTCAATTTTCCCACTGCTGGGACACAGGCCTCCTCTCTGTGAGAGGTAGAATGGGCCTGAATGCACCACGTGGGTCCAGTGAAGGTTTGTGTATGTCACATGTGTTCTAATTCTTGGTTCTAGGTCATGCCGATTTCCTCACGATGTTTTCCTTCGCCGTTTTTAAAACAGTGGTGATGAAATAATTTACACAAAGTAAAGCGCATGCCTGTGTTTGAACCCACATCCTACAATACGTAAGTCGGGGCCCTTACCAATGGGCCACCAATGCTCTTAATTTAACAATCAAAACAAAATAATAATGTATATAAGTAAATTATTATTTTGTTTTGATTGTTAGCTTACTTTGTAGTTGTCCCTTGGCGTGTATTAATTGTACCTTCTACAGATAGTTAATGTGCATGCTAATGTGGGCATTATGAATGTGGAGGTAGTTTTGTACGCCCACTACCCTTTGAATCAGTGAGTATTAGTTTTCAATGTGATAGTGGGCGAACCAAGCCCATTTGAATTTGCAATCCTGAGCTATAACAGATTTTTTTGTAAACGTTAATTACTTGCTAAGATCCTATCCATCTGTGACCATCCTAGGGATGGTCAAAGCAACCAGAATTGGAAAAAACACTTGTAAATGCGAATTATTCGCCACAAAATAAATGCAAATCCATTAATTTTATGGCAGTTTTTGTGTGCAAAATTTATCGGTATCTTGCAGTACAATAATATTTTTTCCAACTAGGTATTAGGTCTACTTCTACAGTTTTCTTCCTAAGAATCAATATTAGGTAATCCTGTTATAACATTTTGTGAATATTTTCATATGTGTTTTGTAATCATCATCATCATATCAGCCGAAAGACGTCCACTGCTGGACATGGGCCTCCCCCAAGCGTTGCCACATTGGCCGATCCAGTGCGTCTCGTAACCAGCGGATCTCCGCAACTTTCTCCAGGTCATCGGTCCACCTGGTGGGAGGCCTTCCAACGCAACGTCTTCCGGTTCGCAGTCGCCACTACAGAACCCTTTTGCCCCATCGGCCATCCGTTCTGCGAGCAATGTGCCCTGCCCACTGCCACTTAAGTTTGGCGATGCTTTAGGTTTTTTAATATATTATTTTAATATCAATTTATATATATAATATGTTATTGGTATTATAATGTTATTCTTTACTTTGGGTAAATTATTTCATCAGCACTGCTCTCAAAACGGTGAAGGAAAACATCGTGAGGAAACCGGCATGTCCTAGAACCAAAAATTCGAAGACATGTGACATCCACCAACCCGCACTGGGCCTGCGTGGTGGATTACGGCCCATTCCCTCTCACAGAGAGGAGGCCTGTGTCCCAGCAGTGGGAACATTAATAGGCTGATGATGTGATGTGTGATGTGTTATCTATAAGCTTTCCTAAAATGTAAAACATAAAATAATTAAAAAATAAAATTATGCCGTTAGCAAACCAATTATTGAAAATTTCCAAAGTTCGATTGGTCTTCGAACATTTTCTGCCTTTTTCTAAACTATAAAACTAGGCAGGTATTTAAAATGAGAACCGGGGCCTATTATAACTCAACGTGTTCTTGAAATCAAAATTAGACTACTTCTTGGTATAATTAAAAATCTAGTTTAGTTCTACATACCATATAACCGGCGATTGATCCAACAAGACACGTCAATCAGTAACATTATAAATCTTGTATGATGATACAATTATTAACTTAAAACAACCGGGTGGTCCATTGCTAGTGGACCCATTAGACCACCAAAACGATTGGAAACAGTAAACGATCACGATGTTATATTAAACTCTTTCTTATTAACTATTGGTACAATATAATTTGAAAGGTTTGCTTCATTTTGTGTGGGTTGCCTTATTAATTTTATGAAACTTAAAAATAGTTTTTTTGTTTGTGGTTGGCCTGTCGGTATGGGATCCAATGGTAGAAGCTAAAACAGAATGAAATACTAACTGCTCACCTTTGTTATAAGTCGTTCACCGTATTATAAGTACTAATATTTTCTATTAAAAACTCATTATTAAAAAAAAATCTTTTAACCATTTATACTGATTGATATAGCTGATTAGCATTTTTCTTTAATGAGAATTTTTTTATATGATTAAAATGTGAGAACAGGGAAAACATTTATAGAATAATGGTATTATATATGTAGGCACCTACTACATTTTAGCCTTCCGAAAGGCACCAGATAACTTCTGATTCATCATTTTTTTCGTTAAAATCCATAGTTCAAGTCGCAAACTTGCGCAAGCGGAGACAGTTTTTTCCTCAAATTCCATTTCACTTTTTACTAAACTTAAGACGATCATTAGAACTATTGCATTCACTATCCAAACGGTGATTACAAAAAGCTTGATTAAACTAACAATTGAGATAGGCGCGGCCGTACAATGCCATAGATCGCGCTACGGGAGTCGCTGTACCCACTACTTCAACCCACCAAGCATAAAAAGACCCGTACTTGCGAGCTGAATATGGGCAATGATGGTTGAATAGATACTAGACATTTACACAGTCCTATCGTCTGAACAAAAAATCTAATAAAGCTAAAGCAAAATAGAAGAGATGTTTGGATCAATATGGAGTGTTGTTCCGAACAAACTGCGTTGTCATAGACCATAATCGAGGTGCGACGGTGGCGGCTTTGTGCTCGGCCGTCATCGGCTTTTTGTAACGCTATCTGATGAGTATTGCTCCCATTTTCGTCGACAAAAAACTGATCGGTCGCCGCAACAATCGATGAGGTATAAGCACCTACTATGAGTGGGTACTGATACAGTAGTGCGCTGTTGTGTGGTTTTGGGGTCTTCAGAAAAACTTGTTCTCGTAAAAACATCCTGCATTAAAACAGTAAGAGAATCGAATCAGAAATCCAACATCGTCAAGTTTTTGGTAAAAAAAGCTGAGCAATATATTTTGGTAAATCGGTGATGCATTTATTATGAACTTTAATAGCATGATCATCATTAAAGCATGCTATTGTTAGACAACGAAGTTATTTTGATTACTTTAGCTTAGTTGTATAAGTAAAAATTTAGATAAGCGAAAGAGTACAGACACAAAGATATATTGAAAAGATACAATGAAACAACAGGCAGATCGGGTATTATCAATGACATAGGTGAGCAGCAATACATCGAAGTATCTCCAAGCATTCAAGTGTCCAGATTCAGCACCAATCCCTCATCACCAAATAGAAAACGGAAATTCAATAACAAATTCATATTCAAATCTCCATAAAGCGATTAGCAGAGTGTTAATTGAGGAAGCTTTGGAGCCATCAGATGATTTAAACGCCGTCGTTTTACTCACTCCAATCGAGTCCTTAATAATCCCGATTAAACTTACGACCGCTGCTTGAATTAATCGATAATTGTTCATAAATCATCGATGTTCGATTTGCACAAAGCAGCATCAGGGTGCGAAGATATAAATTTATCGCTCGAGAATAATATGGTGGATAGCGTGCTTAAGGAACATAAGTTGGGAATGAGTTGCAATCTTTGTTTATGATGTTGGCGCGAGAACCGGGCTTGGTAGGCTATTGGGACCTAATTGTGTGACTTATTCATGCGCTAAGGCTTGCTAGTAGCTGAGCAGTATCTTCGTTAATGTTTTGTTGGAACTGTCATGCTTAGTTTGGTGTTGGAGTAGGAGAAAAGTTTTGTTACATCGGAATTGAAAGATTTATCTCTTTTCATCTTGCATTTTAACCGTAAAATTCACTCTATGACTGTTGAGTTTTTGATACGGCCAGTAAAGCATTTTCAGAGCATTCCTCAGTTCTTCTATCAATTCTTTTTGTAACCATTTTCAATTCATATTTCGAATTTCACTTCATGATTAGATTACGAAGACAAATTATTTAAACAGCGCCTCAAAACACGTACTTCATAGTACTATTTCACGGACAACTTATTTCCCTTTTTCCAAAGGCAAATAAGAAACCAATTCCAAACGAAATTGCTTCCGATCCAAATATTAACACGAAACAAACAAAACAGAGAACAATACGAGGTATTATTGACAGGCAGATCAATATTATTTGAACCACAAGCAAATACGATAGAGGTGTAATTTCATCTAAAGCTGAAACAAAAACTATTACGATTGACCATCGCCACATTGCGCCAATCATTCCAGCACCATTGGAATAGGGGTGTTAAGAATTAGAAGGGATTTTAAAATTAGTTATTTACATTTAACCTCGGTTAAGCCAGTTATTTCGGTTACAGAACATTAGTCTCCATATATTATGGCAGCCACACTGGTCGATCATCAAGGTTAAGCAACGCTTGACGAGGTTGGTCCGTGGATGGGTGAACATTTCAACAAACTGGGTTTCTTCCTTGCCTTAGAAAGCACGTTAAGCCGTTGGTCCCGGCTTTCATTTTAAAATCTTTGACAGTCGTTACGGGTAGTCAGAAGCTTGAGATCTGACACCAGTCTGCCAAGGGGTACCGTGTTACCCAATTACTGGGTTGTGGAGGTCAGATAGGCAGTCGCTCCATATAAAACACTGGTACTCAGCTGAATCCGGTAAGACTGGAAGCCGACCCCAATTTATGGTTGGGTAAAAGGCTACGCAGATTGATTGATTTTATGGCAAATTAGGGACAACACAGTAGATAATGCCTCTTTTATATAAAGTGCGTCTATGTACCAATATTGTGGGTTTTTTTTTAATATTTATTTATTTATTTAAACTTTATGTACAATGGTAATACATAGGCGGACTTAATGCAGCAAGGCATTCTCTACCAGTTAACCTTTGGGTTAAAAAAGAACACAACAGTGGTAGGGGTACAAAAAAAAATATATGAACAATAATTAAGGTTATTAATAATTATATGAATATTCTACCTCGGACATATGGTAGTCCGCGCTGTTTTTTATCGTGTTTATATTTTGTTTGATTTTTTTTCATAAAAATTACGTCGGACATTATTTCTAGGCTTACTTAACTAACTTAAGTCTACGTGAGTTCATCCCTCACTAAATACTATATATATGAATATATATATTTTTTTTATATATATTACACACTGGCATTACAATTTTATGTTTCTATTTACTACTTATCCTTATGTTATTTACTATTTTGTTTACTTATTTCTATTGGTACACTTTCGGGGAAGATGCATGGCAGTGCGAGCAGACCAGTCCCGGCCGACGGTTCCCGTTCTAGAACCCCGTCTGTCGTTAGGACGTTAAGGTGATTATGACTGACTCGCTCCACAACGCAGTTTTACATATTTTTAATACTGTGGGTTGGATATATAAAGTTTAAATAAATAAATAATGACCGGCTAATTCTATATTCTGCAGCTTCTATTCATATAATGGATGAGAATTTGTGGAACTTTTTGGCAATATATAAATTATGTGACGGCGTGTGTTAAGTCAAGCGTGGTGCTTAAATTCGGATCTATGTAACCTTAGTCGAAGTAAAAAATTTGACCGTCAGTGAAATTAGCATCGAGTCCAATACCCAGAGTACATCGGAAGTATTTAAGTATCGTCACTTATCGGAGGTTTTAACATACCCTCATTTATACAACACAACACAGTGACTATTAGCAACTTCACAACCGTTATTTGCATGTTTTAGTACCCACATTTCAATAAGGGTTCGATTTACCTCCTTATATTACTTCAAAGGGAATGAGAAGGAGAGGGAGACCGATGCTAGGTGGGAGGACGACCTGCGATCGACAGCAGGAGCGTCATGGAGGAGAAAAGCACACGATCGTGTACTGTGGCAGAGTCTGAGGGAGGCCTATGCTGAAAAACAAAACAAACTGTTGTTTATCTGTACAAAATATAATAATATGTAAATAATTAGTTTTAAGTTTGTAAATAAAGGCTATTTTAATTTGAATTACTTCAAAGACTTTCCGTACATTATAAAAATACGTTACATTTCACACTAATCAGAGCGTTGACCATCTCGAAAACGCCCGTAGACCACAGACAAAAGACACAAAAACTGACAGTCACGAAATCTATAAAAAAAAACTCGATAACAAAGAAAGCACAGCCCTACGAAGTGATCACCCTGAAGTAGGCTAGGTTAGGAGACGCGTGCCAGAGCAAAAACAATTTCGCTGGAGGAAAAAACCACGATATCTTTGCACTTCCGTATTCCTTAAGTTAATGTTTTATGGTTCAATTTTCCGTGGCAGTTTTTCAAATGGATGGTCTCAAAGATAGCTCACGTTCGAATCGTTGTTTGTAGTGCTGATTATTTTACAAGTGGTGTTTGTTGAGGCCTTTTATTTTCTTTGTGTACCTTCGATCATGTGTTCTGGTTTATGATGTAGGAGTTCGAGGATACTGGTGTTTTGTTTATACTTCCGCATTTATGTAACTATTTTTGGAATGCGATTTTTTTTCCTTTTATCTTTATGGTCAATATTGGTTTATTTTAAGTAATAAGTTTATTTGTTTCGCCATGATAGGGTCATTTACTAATCTACAAACAGTAAACATGGTAAATATCCCGCTTTTAATGTTAATGTTAGTAGTAGAAACTCGTTTGTAAATTTGAAAATTTTGAGTAATAAATACTTAAATTAAAGTATTAATTAATTAATTATCCGGAGTCAAGTTTTTTTCGAAAGGTGCCGGCCGGGACACTCCTGTGGGTGCTAGAATAAAATAGAATAGAATATACTTTATTGTACTCCAAAAAATGAAGTTATACATATCTTTTATAATAATACTTATTTCTACGGGAACAAAGGCGGCCTAATCGCTGACAGCGATATCTACCAGACAACCTTTGGATGGACCTAAAGAATTTAGAATAAAACAAGGGTTAGTCTGTGGTGTAATGCTACATTAAAATATAAATACACAATTTTCTTTGGTAAAAAGCCTCGTATCAGTACTTTTGTAACTTTAGGCATTCTCTCGTGTGTGACTGATGGAGCAAACCTCAGATATACTACTGTCTATGATCGGCTTAAAAATTCAAGCTGTTAAGTACAATATTCAAAATATTATTTATTTTTCCTAACACCCAATTAACCTGATTACTCCAATTACAAACAATAACTCAAAATTTAAAAAAAAACATACATGAAAACACAATCGGAATTTACACTACCGACCAATCAAGCAAAAAACGAACATTCCCCCACTATTTAGCTATACAGATCCATAAGTCTAATCTACCCATCGTAATGTCAGTCGCATAAAGGAAGCGACCGACCGTTGGCAGGTGCGTAGTCACCTGTTTCACCCCCCTCCCCCTCCCACCTGCGCCTGCGCACCTACCCCACCCCCGCGACCGTTAAGTAATTCGGATACATTGACGTAACGTCTCATTATCAATGAAAGGGTGACCGGAAAAGGTGGTAATGATTTTTGTTTAGAGTGATGGTAAAATGATTTTATGCTTTGTTGCAGATGTCACGGTATGGTCTTTGTAGTCTGACTGTTTTTATACTGGTAATTAGGACTATTAGAACTTTTTTAATGTAAATCTAAAATAATAAGGTTATTTTCGCTCGTTTTTTTCAGCTGTAATCAGTGGAAATCTAAACAAGGTTTAGTTTATAAAAACGCCAGAATGCCTAGGTCTTCTAAGTATAAACCTTAAAAATAGTGAATACTAAATATAATAATATCGAAAGCAAATCATATCAAAAGGTATTTTGACCAAACAATGTTTGCCGTCGCTAGCACCATTTATTCTGAACAATTAACCTTTGCGTTGAACTCTTTTGTATGACGGATATGAATTCAAGTCCGATGCACAAAAAGGACGAAACGGAAAAAGTTGCCGCTCGCCTTTCGGTATAGCGCCTAAGCTATGGCGAGGGACATACGAGTATTGTGTTGAACTTTCCAATAGAGTAGCAGGTTTTTTTTAATATGATTATGAAATAAATTGTACGAATTAAAAACATGGACAAGTCAAGAAATTTGCTATTATATTTTCTATAAATGTATTATTGTATTGAAACTGGCCGCTTACATCTAAGTATATAATTCACCGGCCAGATAATGGGGCTGAAGGTACTAAGGTACAGTAGATAGCGGCACTCTTTGTCTTTAAAGACTAAAACCATAATTATTCCACTTGACAGGTGGTGCTTGTGAGTCATTAGAACATCGACAATAAAAGAGGGAGGGGCCTATTCTAAGTCACAGACCCCATCGTAATGACGATACACGATCTTTATTAACTTCGTGTCCAAGTACTAAAGTCTAACAAAAGTTAATAGCAAAGCATTTAGTTACAATAGTCTTCAAAATTACCAAACAAAAAAAGGTTTTATTTCCAAAACAGAAGATACAGCTACCTTCAAATATCTATCACGACTTAGAGCTTTCTAACAACGCAAACTGTAAAATCAAATCAGTGTCCAACCATCTTGGTTTCTCTTTTAAATTGAATTTGATGCAATAAAAAACCAAATTTTAGGCTTTCAGAGTAACTGAAAGGCTCTATTGGCCGGTCGAATCCATTCGACTGTAATCAATCGGAAAAATGGCTCCGTGAAATAACGGTTAATCTGTAAATTGGATTAAAAAAATTACGTTAGCTGAAAGTGTCAAAGGTCATTTTAATTTCAGTATCAATACGCCATTTTGATCGAATATTTTTTTCGTGTTCGAAATTCGATTGTGATCTTTCCGTATTTTTGGATTCGTTTGAACGATATGAAAAACCCGGATGCAGTTAAATTATGTTCCATATAAACAACAATTATTTATCTTCTTTAACTTGAATTGGTATTGTGTAGTACTTCATGCGGTTCCGATTTATATTCGTTGCAAATACGCGTGTAACCTCTTTGTTGCTGCTTGCTGGTTTTTCTAGGCCTCATCTGAATTTGATAGGCTGTTACGTTTTGAATCAATTTAGACACTAGATCTATTCTTATCTATCAATTCAATTCAAAAAGGCCTATGCTTTATTCAAATTATTCTACAATACCCAGTTCTCTGCCACTCGTATCAGTTTTTTCACTCTCTTTACAATTCTAACAGCATTTCGAGTTATTATTATCTATTTTTCTTGACTTTTGTCTGAACTGAAACTATCTAAAAAAATGCAAAAAGATAATTCAAAACAAGGCAAAAAGATGATTGCATTCATAATTGTTGCATATTATTATGCTTTTTCAAATACTGAACAGACAGTGGCAGCAAATACACCACACCTCAGAAGTGGCCCTAAAACCAAGCCCTGGGGAACACCACTCAATCAGCAATCAAAAGATTCACAAAGAAAGCTGTTACCAAACAGCATATACATTTAAGCTTCCGATGCAATTAACTATAATTGCTAGTTTACAATAGCACTCCTTTGGAATAAAGACATAACCATTTTCCAAAGAGCAGTATGAATACGAGACTTGTCAATGATTTCAAACGAAAAACAGAAGTCCAAACAAAGCCTATACTCATTTCAACAAAAACCCAACTAGAAGCTTCAAATACGAATTTAATGAAACAACATAATGTTAACCACACGGGCCGGGGTCGCGGGACAGGTGCCTTGCGCACGCGCCGACCGTTAGCGGTAGAAAGTACGCGACCGCGTCGGCACGCGAATACTGTGGCTATGATGTTACAATTAAAATATAGATATTTCCGTGCGATGCTCTTTTCGATAATGATTGTTGTTAATGGCATAATGAAGATAGCTGCTTAGGTTAATTAATTAGGATCAAACGTTAAGACAATTTATTTATATGTAGGGCAGTGGTGGCCCAGTGGTATCAGCCGCGACTTACAAGTTGTAGGTCGTGGGTTCGAGCCCAGGCAGGCGCTTTACTTTGTGTAAATTATTTCATCACCACTGCTCTCATAACGGTGAAGAAAAACATCGTGAGGAAACCGGCATGTCCTAGAACCAAAAATTCGAAGACATGTGACATCCACCAACCCGCACTGGGCCCGCGTGGTGGATTACGGCCCATTCCCTCTCACAGAGAGGAGGCCTGTGTCCCAGCAGTGGGAACATTAATAGGCTGATGATGATGATGAGGGTTCGGAATAAGTAGGATGAATAAAAAGAAATATTTTCAGGCAATCGGATTTAGGTATTAAAGAATTTTATATCATAGCAGCCTGCTTCAGTCTACTAAAGCTGCGCCACAACTCCTTCTGGTATTGCAAGGTGAAGGACCTTTAAATTGAATCTACTCAATTAGAAAGATGCACAAAACATTGACGTTTATGTCTATGTACTGCACGCAATATTACACTAAAGGTCGTGAGACAGAATCAACCACCCATAACGTCCTTGTCAAGGAAGGTGGCCGTATTAGGGGAAGCGAAAGGGGTGTGGTGTTCAAATCGGTCACGTGCTGATTCACTTGAGTTAACACATGATTTTTTACTGAATATAAGGTGTTAAATGCATGACCTAGCTAGAGTTCGACTAGGAGTATAATGATTTAACAAGATCATTAGTATATTTTAATGTACGCTGGGTATTTTCTTATTTTTTATAATACATTTTTTGGGTGAGCAAGTTAGTAGGTAATGTTAGGAAATAAAATTACAATTTTCGGTTACACTACTGTACAGATTGAATTATTTTAAAGTAATTCCTTCACACAAGAAACTTTTTTTTCTAGCCTAGTTTGTGTCTTGCTGTGCAAAGTTACAATTATTGCGTAAAAGATACAAGATATTTTTGAGGTCCCACCAAAACATAAGCCATGGCCACACTACCGGCTTACCGAACTCACTAGTGTGATTAATGTCTGGAGGAAATTTGACGGGCACTGTTGTTTTATCTACTTAACTGCACGCCTTCGCGTTTTTTGTAGCTGCCCAACGCAAATGTGGAGCAGTCGTTAATGCTACTAGCGTTATGACGCTGGAGAGATTAAACTGGTAGTACTTGTAGAGGCGACACGTTAGGTCATTGACAAGAAGAGTATGACGTCAAAAATTAAATTTTGGTAGTAAACAAGATTAATTCATTGACCACAATCATCAGTTTGTTTTTGTTTATTCTAATTTTGTAGAAGTAGAGGGTTTGACCTGCGGTAGAATTGTTAACTTAAGATTGATTACTGCCCGTAATTACCAGAATACCGCAGGCTTTGGCGACTACCAGAACTCAAAATTGCCGAAAAGAATGATTGATCCGAAAAGACCACACTTTATACTAGCCACGTATTGAGACGTGGATCTCGCAAACTTACCCCCGTAGTTATAATTTCGTAACGACAACTGTAAAAGTGTATTTAAGAATAGGTTTAAATTGTCTCTAGCATTCTTCATCTCTGTACATTTTTATAATAACTGCTCCAGATTCAAAACTATCTGAATAGCGTATTGCAACGGAGTCCGAAATTAAAATGATATTTTCGTGTGCAAATATTCACGACCTATCATTTTAACCACTCTGTTATTATAGGTAAGTATTAGCTTCTTGTAATGAGGTTTTCATGCTTCATTTGTAATGAATGTAAATTATTGTTACATTTTCTAAATAAGTGACTCCAGTGAGTTCTGATAATGCTTTATGAATAAATAAAGCCAGAGATAACATTTCAAAACGATATTTAGAAGGATCGCAATGACACATTTCGGAGTAGACACACATAGTAGGTATCATCTAGCCTAGCCTTTTTCCCAACTATATTGGAGTCGGCTTCCATTCTTACCGGATTCAGCTAAGTACCAGTGGTTTACATGGAGCGACTGCCTATCTGACCTACACAACCCAGTAACTGGGTAACACGGTACCCCTTGGCAAGACTGGTGTCAGATCTCAAGCTTCTGACTACTCGTAACGACTGTCAAAGGTCTCAATAACTCACACATAGTAGTTATGACTTTTATTTAATTTTCTTTCTTATTTCTTACATTTTTAAATATTTTTACAAAATACATGCAAGAAAGAAAAATATTTAAAATATAAAAAATAGTAGCCCACCGGTATCGGGAACAGGGTCCAAGCTAGTGTAGGTATGTCTTATTACTAGCTTTAATTTACAGTTAGCAATAAGAAAGTGATCACCACCAAAGTCAATATACGCTATTTTTACCAAATTATACTAGTTTCCATTATGAAAACAAGCAAACTTACGAATTCAGTTACTTCAGGTATTGTATTAATAAGCACAAATTCATTGTTACAAGGAAAACAATTCTGTTTTGTCTTGGTTTTGCGATAAATTAGAAACCACGGAAGGAAATTCGCAGTCAAAAACTTCAAGTGTATTTACAATGGGGTGGAACAAGTGGCATGCCCAATAATTTAATAGGGGCAAACTTCCTTTCCCTTTAGTAACGGATGCAACAACTGTCTAAAACCTCAAGCCTTATTTTGCTGTCTATCCTTTCTTCAATCGAGTATTTTGTTAAGAGTCCCTGCAAGATTCACGAGCCAAAAACAGAAAACAGTTAGTTTCTCAGCGAAAATTTCTCAATAACTACAAGATATATGATAAAAAACATAATGACAACAATAAAAAGGACACAGATCCGTCGACTACAAGCCTTTGAGCGAGACTGAATGCCTCGTGCGAGCGCAACGGTATATAAGGCATTATTTGGACAATTTATTACAATGAAATAAGTACTCAAAAATATAATATAAAAATTGGATTCGATTCAAAAACACCTCAAATTTCAAATTATTTACCAGTTATTTTTATGTTCCACATATTCTTACGCGTAGACGACGCTTTCGTACATGATAAAATTGCCTTTTTTCCGCGTAGACAACATTTTTTTTAAAGTACAAATACAATAAACTTTGAAAAACAAAATTGGTGGCTTATCAGTATACTATATGCCCAGTCCATACCATTTTTTGCAGATTATTGTTGCCACCAGTAAGCTGCAAAAGCAATTGAAAAACCTGGTGTTTCGGGATTTTGTAAAAACGTGTGCTAGGAATTTAATTTTCCTAATTTTTTTTGAGCAGTTATCAAAAATATGTAATGTAAACCTACTAGATAAGTATATGATGCAAAAATTTTCATTAATAGATTTATCATATATTTTGCAGTTATAGAGAAATTTGCACTGAAAAAGTAGCTGTTTTATGTTTTTAGCTCGTGAAACTTGTAGGGGCTCTTAATTTTGCAAAAGCATAAATTAAGTCAGAGTCTATATTTCCTGTTAGCTACAACCTGGGTTCAAGTCAAGGGTGAATAGGTAACTTTTAGGCAAGCGTGTTTTACTGTCGACCACATCATTGCTTACCATCAGGTGATACAGTGATCAAACGCTAGCCTAACAATAAAATAACTAAACATAAAACACTCTTTCGTCACAAAGAGACTCTTTCGTCTTTCGTCGTTTTCACATCGTATTACTTTCAGAAAATACCTATATAGGTACCATTACTTAGGGTGACATATGTTGTTCCTATGTTTCTTCAATCGAGATTATACATGTTAGCTAGTTTATTGCTTTTGGGTAAAATAATTATAAAAAATTGACCTTAGTATAGATACTATCGCGAACCGATCGGATATAGTCACAGTTTTTTCAGCCAAAGACCTACGACAAAGCGATGAATTCAACAAAAATCAAATTAAATCGTAACCACGATCTTTTTGGTGTCCGGAATACGGCGTAACGATTTTTTCCGAGTCATTTACGGAGCTCGTGCCAGGACCACAAAATTTCCGTTCGTCACCGTTCAATGGGTGATCTTTGGTGTTCCGTAGGCTTTGGGTAAAAGGACCAGTTTTAGTAACTCTAGTTTGGTTGGTAACTGCATTTTGGAAGTTTGCCTTAACAAAAAAAACTGGCCAAGTGCGAGTCGGGGACGCGCACAAAGGGTGCCGTACGATTATCGCAATAAACGGCAAAAAATCACGTTAGTTGTATGGGAGCCCCACTTAAATATTTATTTTATTCTGTTTTTATTATGTTTGTTATAGCGGCAACAGAACTACATCTTCTGTGAAAATTTCAACTGTCTAGATATCACGGTTCATGAGATACAGCCTGGTGACAGACAGACGGACGTCCCGTTTTTACCCTTTGGGTACGAAACCCTAAAAAAGTTCAGATTCTTTATTTTTTTTATAAGCGTAGATACATTACAAAGTATGCTGGTTATTCAAGAAAATTTTAGTTCAGCCAATAGGGTGTTTAATTTTTTTGGTAACCTGTTAAAAAAATAAACAACTACTGGGCCCAATTTTCAAATTGATTCACTAAAAGAAAAATAAAAATATATACTGTATACTACATAAGTATAGTCCAGAGATTATTTCCTAAAAATAAATTTAGGGAAGATGCAAACGAAAGCGTTAACTAATCTTAAATTAAAATCTAAAAATTATCAAATTATTTAACAGCACCGATGAAAGAATCAGCTAATCTTTAGTCGGACATTTTATTAACAAAGGGATTTCCTGTAAACTATAACCAAACTATAGTAGCAATAAATCCACGGAACCTCTCCAAAAGCCGATACCATTATCTATGTAACAAAAAACGCAAGGCACAGCAAGGTGCGGTGCTGGCACGCGGCTGCGTGACGGACCACGGCCGGGGTGCGCACGCTTTCAGCATCCAATAATCCAGCCAAGCGTGGAGAAAAAAGTAAAGTACCAGAGACACTAAAATAGTTTTATGGTTGTTGCAACGGATGATGGAATCATAGGACCAAGATGATTTTTGGTCCTTTGATACGCAGGTCTTTTAGGCTGAAAATATATCAAGAAATCAACTTGAACTGCTCTGCTGAATTGAAGAACATACCGTAACTGAATTCTATATTTTATCTCATTCATATTTGCTTCATAGATGTTTGTCAAACAAAATCTGCTACCTATCGAATGGCCATGATATAGCATAACAGCAAAAATATGGTGTTATTCTTGACCTTACTCAAGATCGGTAGATCCTTAAACAAACACAGCACCATGCAACCTTTCAAACATTAAAAATATCCAATAATTTATCCGTAGCAAAAACGCTCCTACGATTTTTATCACGCGATGAATAAATAAAATATTCGTATCAATAGGACCTTATGGTCCATTGAACATGTGTCGTGCATATGGTCCGTACCATAATGATACATACATATTCATAACAGCCTGGTAATTTTTACTCTATAACACCTTTTGTCCTGTTTTTTTATTTTACCCCTTTTATTCGTAATAGTAGCGAACAGTGGTCCAAATGGAACACTGGTCTAAATTGAACAGTGGTTCAATTAGACCTATTGTGAGGAAAGATGGATTAGATCGGCTTTTTTGTTGGGTTTTAGATATGAATGGTGTTTTGTAACCTGTCGAAGTGATAGACAAGTGTGTTCATAATTTGTGTGGTAATGTACGCATAGTGTTCTGGTTATGATGCGTTATGGAAATTAGAGTAAGCTTATGTTTTAAGCTGAATGAAAAGTGTGTGAAATGTAAACTATTTTTATTGTTTTTACTTACTTAATAAGAGCAATATGTTTAGTATAGATACAGAGCATTTTAAGGCGATTCGATTGTTTTCTCTTCAGTAAGTGCAATGGTTTCTTTACATTAATAAACACTGGAAGACCATGGCATTTACTAGAACATATACTTTCACGTTATTGATTTTTTTATTACAATAATTCCAATTTATTTGCACTTATTCGAAATCGTGGCTTACTTCAATGATAAATTAAAACGCCATGGCAGAACTTCTTAACAGAAAAAAATATCATAAGTATTTTAATTGCAAAATAATAATTCAAAGTTATTGTCAGTCTACATTTAAAAATCGATATTGTACAAACGAATATAATTTACGATCCTTTTCTTTTCTTTGATTCCGACAGGAAATTGTTTCTTAGCAAAAAATAATATCAGAACAACATTTGAGTGCTACCAACTCCAAAGCTACCTGAACTCTGTCGATACAAAACGACTATATTGTTTTAGAACTTTGCACAATTCATTGCCAATTATGTTCAGGAGATTTTAAGTTGTATCATTGAGAGCCAGCAATGTACTTTCTGCACATTAATTTTGTCGTTTTAAATGAGTTTTAACGGTTTCATAATACTTTTTAAGACTATCATAAATTGTACATTCGTGTGAACTGACCACGCCTGCCAAATGATACATACTTCGAGCAATCGGTAGGTAGACGATAATTATTTTATTAGTATACAACACCTTTTCGCCTATTTTCCTAAAATGATTTACTGTTTATTTGTAATTAATATCTTTTAAACGATTTGTTGGTCGTTATTTTCGATTACTACCCACTTTTTTATTTAGTCTAGATTTTTGAATTCGATATGCCAATTTAATGAGAGTATTACTGATATTTCAAATGCAAGGCAGTTGTAAATCATTTGTCGTAAACTGTTCAAGTTTAATTAATTATTTCAATTAGTAAATGGACCTCTAAACACTGCTCGTCTGTATATATGGGCTTTATAAATAGAATTTGATCTAGGTAAATTACTGGACGTCGCCACATAGAAATAAAAATATATTACTCTAAAGAATAATGTTAATTATTTGTTTTTTAAGTATTTTTTTAATTGTACTTTCTAAATTCATATCAAACCTCACAGGATTCTTATCGAAGATATAAGGAATCGTAGAAAATGTCATAGTATTTAACAAAAAACAATTTGAGTCAGCCTCAGCATCCTTCTTTTGTCCATAACGCTTCATTTGTCCAGTCTCATTTTTAATTTTTCTCTATTAGCCATCTTCAACAAGATATAACATATTTATTTATTTAAATAAGGCATGCTAACAACCTATTCGCAATTACATTGTATATACTGAAATATAATAGATATTCCTGTGCAAACAGGTCAGTTATAGGAATGCACAGCACTCACAGATTAGGACTACGAAATAGGTATTTAACAAAAAATAAAAATAAGATACGGTATTCAAATTAAAATTAGATCACAATTGAATTAATATAGACTAACATTGAATCAAGAGTGAAATACATTTAAATTACAAACAAATATTATAAAAAAATATTCTAAAAAAAGTACATTATTAGTAAATTTATATCATTAATTATCAATCAATATACATAAATCTGTAGAAAAGTAATTTTTGTACACCGAAATTTTTCCAAAAAAAATAGCCAGGGTGTTAAAGGATAACCAACAGAACCTATTTCCAGCATTTTTGAAATTTTTGTCTGTTTGTCTATTTGTCTGTTTATTTGTGCACGCATCACGTGAAATGTATGAAACCAATGTAAATAACTTTTATACATAAAAATTGCGCGTAACTTGAAGAATTACTTAGTTTTTGTTTCATCGCAATCGGTTCACTCTATCAAAAGTTAGATGAATTTAAAGTGTTCAAGAAGTAAAATTATCACAACACACGCAATTCAGATACTCGGACAGTTGAACTCGATATTCGATAGATGGCGTTGTGCATTTGAAGACATTTTCTGAATGGCGATGTTAAAATTCTCCGCAAAAGAATGATGACTATAGAAAAATATTGGTAGGTAGGTAAGTAGGGTAGGGTTGGCAGACAGTTGACGGGAGCGAAGCCGCGGGCACAGCTAGTATATAATATTTCACAAAAAATAAGCAAAATAAGTCTGTACTTGAAAACACTTCAAAACTTTCGTAAGACTAAAAGCGTTCGATATTAGTCGGCGCGGCGCCCACATTCTACGTAAGTAGACAAGTACATATGCACGTAAATACACTTCCCAATCACCGTCATAGAAATAACGATAAAAGTAAACACACGAACAAGCTCTCGGCGTCACCGTGATCGATTTCATATAACGTTTTCTTTAATTACTGACTGCCTACGCAACACAACCGGAATTTTACCGTCCCGATTATCTTACTAGAATTATTGATTTATTACTTTGCATTAAAAGTGGTATAATAAAAACGTTAGCGGCTAAGTTACTTGTGTTTGTGTGCTCTCGTTTATGTAATTTCAGGAATGGGTAATGGTACGGACGTTGACTTTTATCGGTAGACAGACGAGGACGACGATCTTAGCACAAGCTCCAAGTTTGGGGCTCCGTTTGACGAAATACTTTTAATAATGTTTATTTTACTTCTAATTATGATACTGTCAATATTATTCAATTGGTTTTTGTATGCTAGTTTTTACAATGGTACCTATAGGTAGGTATCGAACGATTCCGTTCCACCCATCCCTTTTGTATTTTCCACATTCTGATCCGCACATGAAGTCTTGACCTTTGTTGTATAGATTGCACAATGGAGAGCATTTGCGATCCCCGCATTCTCCTTTTATTTAAAGGGAATGCGGGAGAACCTAGACCGGGGGAGACACGCCGTCAAGCGCTAAGGCTGTAGAACTGGACGGATTGCCGAAACCCCAGTGAATATACTCAGTCTTGCTTTTGCTGATGTTGAGCAGGAAATGAGCAAGTGCAACAAAACTTTTGATAAGCGATGGATAAGGTCTATAAAGGAACGACCATGCGTAACAGGATAAGGAAAGAAGACTAGTTTTCTCTTGGTTTGAAAATAATAGGTTTATAGGGGCGCACGGTTGGCGCAATGGTTGAGCGATTGACTGCTGCGCTGCGTGTCGCGGGTTCGATTCCCACACGGAACAATTATTTGTATGATCTACAAATAGTTGTTCCGGCTCTGGGTGTTTATGTATGTGAGTTTATATGTTTGTAAACGCACTCACGATACAGGAGAAATTCCTAGTGTGGGGCAATGTTTTATAAAAAAAAAAAAAACTCTTGGTTTGAAACTAATAGGTTTATAAAGGGTGCACTGTTGGCGCAGTGGTTGAGCGATTGACTGCTGCGCTGCGTGTCGCGAGTTCGATTCCCGCACGGAAAAAATATTTGCACGATCTACAGATAGTTGTTCCGGCTCTGGGTGTTTGTGTATGTGAGTTTATATGTTTGTAAACGCACCCACGATACAGGAATAAATTCCTATTGTGGGCAACGTATTAAAAAAAAATATGTAGTTGGTAAAGAACAAAGTAATAAATTATTTTCAAAATCAATTTTACAGACGAAGTCTACGCTACGGCTGTGGACCAAGATGGTCCACAGCCGTAGCACTTGCCAACTTCGTAAACAATCAAATAATAAACAATACGTAATGCGAGATAGCTACATAATCGCCTTACTAAAATTGGAAATATTTAAACGATCAAAACCTTCTTAGGTGGCCACTCAAAATTATAGGCCATTGAGAATCAAGCAAGAATTTCTGATCAATATGAGTTTGAGCATTTAAATCCATTTCTATAAATAAACGAAAGTGGAATCTATTTTCATGTTACTCTCGTTTTAATTGAAACGATCAATAATAATGATTTTACGCGAATTATTCTATTCAATTAATTGATTTCTAAGATCATCAAAGATGAGCGCCGGCATTGAATCAATTAGAAGTTTTTTGTTCAATTATTTGAATGTAACTTATAGGTCTTTTAATTAATATTGGGCCTATTAATTTATAAGCAATTTGGGGTAATTTTTATGATAGTTTCTTGTTAATGTACGAAGCACCTCGTGCTGTAGACTTCATTATTGTACCTGCGGCATCAAAACATATCAAGCAAAAAGTTTAATATTGTTTTTTTATCCTATGTTTACCGGGCCGTAATAATAAAATCGATTGACACCTTATTTATAAAAATTCAATGAATAGTTGGCGCTAAGGAGGAACATACGTAAATACAAACATACAAAGACTACTAAGGCTAAAGCATAACCCTTCATTTTGGCTTCGCCGTAGTCGGGTAAAATTAATAAACAATAATACTAACCTTTCCCTCGGCATTATCTACATAGGGAAATATTAAATCATTATCCCAGACTTTCTGTCAGTAAAATATAATTTTGTAATCTAAACTAATGGTTTTGCCAGTGATTCTTTTACAGACACTTTTACAATAATTGTACCTCTTTAAAATATAACTAGCTGTTCCCCGCGGCTTCGCTCCTGTGGACCGTCCCACAGGACCCATTTTCGGGATGAAAAAAATTATACTCTGGAATAATGTAGCTTTCTATTGGTGAAAGAATTTTTTAAATCGGTCCAGTAGTTTCGGAGCCTATTCGGTACAAACAAACAAAAAAAATCCTTTCCTTTTTATAATATTGGCATAGATAATAGACTAGCTTCTGCCAGCAGCTTTGCCCCTGTAAAAAGTGTTTTCTTATCCCAAGGGAGCAATATACCGGGATGAAATGTGATATTACATACTATAATCCATCTCTGTGCCAATTTTCATCAAAATCCGATCAGCCGTTCTGGCGTGATTGAGTAACAAACATACATCCAAACTTTCACATTTATAACAGTAAGATTTAAATGTAAATAATAGATTTAGATGAAAATTAATGATCCTTTTACCAAAGAAAACATAAGCCTTAAAACCTGACCAAGCAATCCAAAATTGGTCTTTCAAGTCACACAGTCGGACGAACCCAATTTTATATCGATCAACAAAAACGCTAATACATCACGTAAAAAAAGAACTCATATGGCACACTGGCGCGGCGCTTGAAAACCAATATGGTTGAACTTAACAAAGCTGACTCATGAATCAAACTTTAAATAGCCTGAACTTTGGATTGTTAAGAAATCGTTCAGTTAGTAGGAATGTTGAAGTTAGTCAAAATTTTGATCTGTATGGAAAAGAACGAGCAAGAAACTGCATGGCTACTAACACTCATCATCATCACCATCATCATATCAGCTGAAAGATCCAGTCCACTGCTGGACGTGGGCCTTCCCCATGTTTCACCACATCGATCTGTCCTGTGCACTTCGCATTCAGCGGATTCCAGGTAATTTTTTCATCTAGAGGGAGGCCTTCCAACGCTGCGTCTTCTAGAGACTACAGAACTTTTCGTTCCTATTCTTCGGGGTATCTCGTCTTCGTGGTATTCACCTGCGGTCACTCTATTAAAAATAAATGTATTAATGATCATCGACAAAAATGCTAATGCCTATAAAAACAAATAGGCATAAGGCACATCGGCGCTAAAAACCAATACGGTTGATCTTAACAGAGCTGACTCATGCATCAAACTCGTGAACGGTCAACGGATGCTGTCCGTCCGGACCGGGACTCGCCAGCTCAAAACTGCAATGGCATGTCTATTTAAAAGTCAAATTCGTTATTGAAATTAAAGTAAGTAAGTAATTAATATTTTTAATGAGGATCATGCTTGGTCAATATAATATTGTTGTGTTTTGAGGTCTTAATTAAGATGTAGAGAAGATTGCGATTCTTTTTCTCGCGTTTTAGGGGAAGATTGAAACAAATAATATTACATTTAAGTTGTTTAAATTTTTTCTTGTTGTCATTATCATCATTTCAGCCGAAAGCGTCCACTGCTGGACATAGGCCTCCCCCAGGCGTCACCACATTGACCGATCCGGTGCGTCTCGCATTCAGCGCATTCCCCCAACTTAACCAGGTCATCGGTCCACCTAATGGGAGGCCTTCCTATGCATCGTCTGCCGGTTCGCGATCGCCATTCCAGAACTTTTCAGCCCCATTGGTCATCCGTTCTGCAAGCAATGTTTCCTGCCCAATGTCACTTTTTGCTTGAGTTTTGGTTAATACTTACTATTTGGTTGATTTTATTTAAACTTATTAAAGTGGTAGAGTTTTAGGTGATGTTAATAAACTATGCCAGTAGTAATATTAAGCATATTTATTAGATAAAAAAGAAACTAACGAATTTACATTGAGAGCGGAGGCCATGACAGTAAGTACAGATTAGTGAACATGAAGAGACTGTAGGTGGCGCTGTGTGTAGCATTGCCAAATCAAGATTATGATATTTAGCACAGATTACAACAAAACTAATTCTGAATTTTAAAATTAGCGACAGCTGAAATCAAAGGCACAATAAAGGGATGCCTAACGTAAACGACTGCAATGTACACAAAAGGTAATCATTCATTAAAACGCTTCTGTAAGTTAAGCTACCAACTTAGATACGTGAATAATGTAGGTAAATGCGTCTGGCCAGGAAAGTCAGTTTCCTACAGGTAGGTTCAAACTGTACGATAGCGCGCAATACAAGGTGAGTCGCTGCGCAGTAGCAAATTCATGAAATATTGTGACAGCGGGGACGAGAGTGAGAGGAAGCAATGAAAAGCAAATTTCACAGCCTTCTCTAAGTTTGCATCGACCTGTACCTTGTTCCTTACTGACTGGCATATAATTAGTCCGTGCCAATACGAGAAAGGGATAAATAATACGAAACCCCTCAGACACGGATCCCACTTCTTATATTGAACCCGTAACAAACAGACATACGCTTCATAAATACATCCGTTGACAGTGTGGGCATCGTGAACCGTAACTACCAATATTTTAGCCAACAACTACAAATTTATTCTTCCATATGGACGGGCGTGGTGGTTACTATAAGGTAGGATCTCACCTGCCATTTGGTTAGCAAATGGTCCAAGTTGTAAACGAAGAGCGGTTTCAAATAGCGACTTTAAAGTCGGGTCAGGGTGCGTTTATATGAGACGAATATTTTCGCGCCAACCCAACGTTGGCGTTAGCTGCGCGATCAACCGCAAATACATGTCCTGTAAGTAATCAAGTTCTTTTGTTACAGAAAAATAAGCTCGATTGATTTAACGGCTAAGTTTATAATTAAAAGGGCAAAGAAACAACATCATCTTTTATTCGTGTTAGGATGTGGCCACTTCCGGTGTCAGAGTTAATTAAGCCGCCTCTGGGAACCCCATACGCCTCTGAATTGGCTATTTCAGACTTACATTTCCTTCACCGTTGCTTGCGATGAACAAGATAAAAAAATACAACAAGCAAATGCAAGTTAGTACGAAGACGCGTTCTTCGTACTATCTGAAGCGGGTGTGGCGAGGTGGTATTCATATGCGGTGCAGTTTTCGTAGCAACCGCGTGGTGTCCGCGCGGTTACATGTTTCCCCGGCATTTAAAATGATGTTACCTAGTAATTAGAACCCACACTCGCCATCAAAATGTCGTGAAGCAGTGACGACCGCAAGAATACTGCCGCGTCGTCGTATAACTGAGATATTAGTCGTTAGGAAGAAACCATAAACGAGATAGGTTGGTAGCTCGGATAGTGACACTCTCCTTTTAACGAACACTTGCAACTGATTTTGTTTCATATTAATATTGTTAGTCACTTGGGGAATGTATGATATTTGAATCGGACGACGTTTTCAGTAGCTGCATCTTGACGTCGTCATCGCAACGCCCATAATCTCGTAACTTGCCCCACACAAAATGCCCGCAGGCCGACAACACCTGAGCTGATCTATAGTCGCAACGGTACTGCGGGCCAAATTGTTACTTGCAATAGTGTTTTAGTTTAAATAATACTTGTACTACCAACATTGTTTATATGCCATTCCTATTGACATTTTTTATTGTGTATTTCTGTGGATATGTACGACTGCAGGCTAGTCACGCAAGGTATGAGCGAATGGTGGATGTTTGGCATAAGTTAGGTGAAATTTGTTGCAGTTGTATGAACAAATTGATGATACTTTTTCACCGCCACTTTGCGAGGGGCTTTTTATACAACGTTTTTGTTTTAAATAATTGTGTTTGTTTGAAGATCTGTATAACTTCAATGTTCTATTTAGTTGCAACAATGTTTGAATACAATACTAAATTTATGAGTCTTGTGATTCTAAATAAATATTTATCATTCATTCTTCAGAATTTTTAGAAGCTACACCAAGAGCTTTTATTTTACTTACACCAAAATAATCCCAAAAAATCAAACCACTCCTCACGTGCTCACCAATACCGTACCATATCATAAATAAAAAAACGATAATTCTAAAGACCGTACGCGATAACATCTGGTGTGCGTACATTCCGAAATAATTCTAAGTCTTGGCGCGTGCGCAAGTATCGACTTTCATCTCTTAGTAATAACCACTCATTGTGGTTCATAAAAAAATCGTATCTCCACATTACTTCTTTACCGTAATAGCTGGAAGCTGATTTCGGCATCTATTTATTAGTTTTCTTTTTTTAGTAACCATAGGTTTGACCATATGGTCGTTTTCGATGTACGTAGGCGGATAAGTATTGGGCTTTTTGTCTTAAGAGTTTTATCCTGTGTATTAAGATTGAGATGGTGGGATAAGACAGACATAATTCATAGTATGGTCTATATTGGTTTCTTACAGTATTATTCTGTAAAATCTCACTATGAAAACTTAAGTACTGTGAAATATCAACCCCTGGTAATTTCTTAATAATAGGCAGCAGTGAATTTCGGTCAAAACAAAAATAAACTGAGAATCATCGATACGAAACCTGCCACGACCACCTGTATACGAACTACAGTGGCCAATCTGCAAATCTCTAAACCGATTGCGGATCCAGGTTGGTCACTGCAGAGACAATCGGTAACATAGGGTATCCTTGACCCGTCCCAAACACAGTGCCAGTGTGGAGCCCCTTTACAGGGTATGCACCACCTCCTTTCCTGTCCGGTACAAATCCCTGCACCTTCCACGACTCGAACGAGGCCAACGACAGAACTGTCAAGGCCCTAGACAAGTGACATTCTGTCAACGATAGCGTGGCGATATCGATTGTCAATAAATTGTAGTTCTAAAAACAAAAAAAAACAATCTTTAATGGTAAATTGAACTAAAAAGTCGCTAATCCTGAAGATCTTGGTAAGGTTAATGGGACAAACTATTTAAACGCGCACGGTAGAATCAACTTTCATTACTTGTATATTTGAACCAAGTTGAATAAACATATTTGACTTTGACTTTGGCTTTGACTTTGACTTTGACTAAATTATTGCATTATCATCGGTCCTTGATAAGTGTGCAAAGTTTCAAATCAATCCCACGTTTTGATGGAGGTGAAAATCACGTTCAAAGATTCCGATACATTGATACATAGATACATACCAAGCTAATAAAAGCGTGTTAAAAAGGCTAAATTGTATGGGATAGACCAGCGATATCAAAAATTAATTAGACTTTTAGACTATCGAACGCCACTTTTCTAGAGCCTCTATGGTGACCACATTTTGGTGTAAATTTGAGTAGAATCGACACGTAAAGCATAATATCGATACTACGAGGAAAAAAGCCAGCATTGCGATTCTATAAACATCCCACCGTGAATACTTAGGTAAAGAGAGCTTCAAATGATTTTCATTCCACCTGGTAACAGGGATTGACTGGTCAAGCTTACATTCATTAATTAATAATTAATTAATTGAGAAACAATATATCACGGAAATTTAACGCGATGGTTTCGATTATTTATTTACCTATTTCACCCGACGTTTCGGCCGTGTTGCAACGTCGTAGTCCCGGGCAGACTGGTGTCTCGGTGTACTGGCTCCGTTGGGGCAGAAAATTCTTCTTCTACCCTCACTTTTCTACACACAACACTGACCGTGTCCTTGTTCTGTATGTTCGCCGACTGCACAAAACGAATGTTTTTTGAATCACTGGATTCCACGCTGCGGATAATTTGTAACCGATACTGTTTTTAAATTATGAAACGCTAAAATTTTAAAGTTAACATTAATGTTAATGTTGAGATTTTTACAGAATAGACCGACCGGTGGCAAACAAACAAACATGCAAATTAATTTCCTAAATCGTAGAATGATTGCAGCTAGGTTGATCTTCGTTGATTGTTATTTTTGTTTGACGTCGCCTGAAAATTCTTAACATTTTTTTTTGTTTTTAGTTTTCGCTTTTCAGTTTGTTATTTCGTCGATTGATTTTTTCGTTAAAAAGGTTTTTTTCTGCTTTACAGTATACTTAATTTCAACAGACTCAGTTCACAATTGAAAATTCAGTGACAAAATTATTAATAAATCCATTTTTTCTACCTTTAAGGGTGGATATTAAATCAAATTTAAATAGGACCAACATTGTGGTTTACTCTTTTGGAATTTTTGAAATCGGACCACTCTATAAAAAGTTATGCATGGTGATATGTAAAAAAATATACATGTCGAATTACGAACCTCCTTCTTTTTTTTCGTCGGTAAAAAAATAGCCCAATATTGCAATGATACAAGCTACTGCTAAAAATAACAATTGCCATGAGGGGTATTTGAAGTAGTCAACAGTGCTACCCTGCAGACATTTCAAAGTGAACAAGTGGTGGTTAAACATATATTATTATAGGCATGAAAGTGAAAAAATATTAAAAAAAAGATAATCCTTGCGGAATGTAAAAGACCGTGAAGAAAAAAAAAGATAAAAGACGCAGTAAAAGTCAACTATTTGTAGTTTTCTTCTGCATTATTATAGCAAATAAAGAGTTAATAGTTCCTTTTTAACCGACTTTCGAAAAAGGAAGAGGTTCTATGTTCGACTTCTTGTATGTTTTTTTTTTGTATGTTCACCGATCATCATCTCATCATCTGCCTAGCCTTTTTCCCAACTATATTGGGGTCGGCTTCCAGTCTTACCGGATTCAGCTAAGTACCAGTGTTTTACATGGAGCGACTGCCTATCTGACCTCCACAACCCAGTGTTGGTATGTTCACCGATATCTCCGTCAATTGTGAACCGATTTAAAAAAATCTTTTTTGTTTGAAAGAGTATGTTCCGAAATTGATCCCATTTTAATTTGGTGAAGATTTGATGAAGAACTTCGAAGATATACAACAGAACTCTTCAATAAATAAGGAAAATCTCTCGGGACCGCTGCAATCGCATGCCTGTTTATTGTTTATATCATTTCATATTATAACATCACGACAGTACGCGCTTAAGGGGTAAGCAGATCTCTCATTTGATCGGTTTTGTTCAAGTTTCATGATATTCGGGTAATCTATTCTGGCGTTACAGGAAACTTACTTAAGAACTTGCCTATTAGGTAGGTACAACTAAAAAGTGAAAAAAAATAATTAATTATTTAATATTTAGTTATTTTTTACTTTGTAGTTTTCTTATTTGGAAGTCGGTAGTATTTTTTTTGTAAAAAAGTTTTTTACATAATAGTTTTAAAGTTATAAGCACAAGTAAAATACTTACTTAATAATAATAGTAATATACTTTGGTAGCTAACAAAACACTTAACTTGTATATAATTTTTAAATACCCTAAGGTTTATATAGCATTAGCTACTGCTAGCAGCTTTGCTACGGGCAAAGCTGCTAGCAGTAGCTAATGCTATATAACCAGTAGAAAATTATTCCGAGGGAAATCACTCTCGTGATAAAAAGTATAATTATGTTCTATTTCGCTTTTCAATCTATCTCTATACTGAAATTCATCAAAATGGGTTCAGCGGCTTAGGTGCGAAAACGTAACTAAACAGACAGACAGAATTACATTCGCATTTATCATATTATTAGTATGTATAGGCATAGCTAACGTTCCCACTGCTGTTATACAAGCTTCCTCTTTGTGTGAGCAATAAAACTCACCACGCGGGTTCAGTACAAATAAATAAAATTTAGACCTAATATTTTATAGAAAAGGGGTTTACCTTAATAATTCCACCGAAAAATAAAACTCCAAACCATATTTTTAAAGCTTCTGTAATCATAATGTTTACATTTTTATATAACCTATTAATCATCAATTTTCCGTTACAAAAAAGCCAGCCACATCTCAATACCGTCATAATTCAGTAAAGAATGAAGACTGAACTGATGCTTCCATGTACCTTTGTCTAATTTGTGCCATCAAACCATCCATACGGACATTATAAATTACTGCCTCTAGCAAAACTCAGTGACCGGATAACGTGCCTTAAAACTGTAAACCAACTGAAAATGAACCTTCAGTTGGTTCTAGTAAGGTTGAATATCCATTGAAACTACCAGTAGCATTTGCATTCTCAAAATCATTGACCAAAATTAAGGCAGTTTCCGATTAATAAGAGCTATAACAATTTCGCCTCGAGCTTACTGCGTCTTGGTCATTATTAGATACTTCCTCTCTGTATTTTGTTATATTTTTATGGCTAGACTAGCACACAGCATAACTGCATTAGCTGTTAAATGTTTTGACATCGTTAGACGCGAATTATTTATTCGCGTGATTAACTGAACTTGTTCTGGTCGATTGGATTTTTATTTCTATCGTGTAATTGTATTGGTATGCAAGAATTGGAGGGTTATTATGAATTGCCTCTTATTTTTTGTTTTCTGGTACAGTCTTAGTCGTCTGTACTTCATTTGTCACCCTTGGGCCTTTCTTAAGTTGAGATGATTATTCCTTCACCACTGCTGCCAGCCGAATTCTTTTGGTTATTTCGAATTAATGTATGTCACATTATAATATGAGATTCGTAGTTTCCTCAGAAAATGTTGATTCCTTATACTCATCTTTGGAGTTGATCGTTACACCACTTGTAAGATCATCTACTGCAAGAAGACCACTGGCATCACCAGCCTTGTCGCAAATACCAATTACATTCCTTCACGTACCAAACCAAACAGAATAAAAACCATATCTTTCAAAATCATCATCCCATCCTGCATTATCTCTATCATTGCCACAACAAACATTTCATTACAGTAACAGTCTACAGAAGCCGGAGGGATGTAATGACAGGATTCGTCAAATTTTATTGTTAATATCGACTGTATTGCCTCCGATCAAAGCCGAGAGTCATATGGTCTTCAGTTCCTATCTTGTAATTTAATGTTCCCAGCAAATTGCATACGATGATGAAATGAACCTCGGTGGCTGTCACGTAACGTCATAATGAATCCCTCCCAATAATTACACTCGGGTAATATCCTGTACAGGGATGGATTGGTGATGGTTACTCGATGCGTACTTACTAATTTTTGTTGAACAGCCTTCAAAATTTGAATATATATTAATCTAACTCTTTAATTTAATCAGCAAGAAGCGTCAACAATCTTTAAAATCATATCACTGATCTTCTAATACCTAAAATTAATCATGTATGGTAGGTATAGTATCTACCATATTTGACTGAGACTTGTCAAATATGGTATTTGACAAGTCAATTGGTCAATTCACCCTCACAAAGATTCAATATGCCAACCTTATTCCATTGATTGCCAAATATCAAGCTGCAAAACGTTAATCAGGTCGTCAAAAATTAGTCATTATGAATTATTTATAAATTCTTCTGTATGAACTTCATTATAAACCAACAGGTTAAATGAGAATTCTCAGATCCATCCCTGGCTACTGAACGAAAACCTGTTCAGCCATATTGCTACTCATTCATATAAGACTGATAACATTCTCCCTTATTGAATAGGTACTATCGATGCGATCTATTCATGATTGGCTTTATTACGGGAGGATATTCCAAAGGGGGCACGGTTGGCGCAGTGGTTGAGCGATTGACTGCTGCGCTGCGTGTCGCGCGTTCGATTTCCGCACGGAACAGATATTTGTATGACCTACAGATAATTGTTCCGGCTCTGGGTGTTTGTGTATACACCCACGATACAAGAGAAATTCCTAGTGTGGGGTAAAGATAAAAAACCGCCTTAGTTTCTTGAAAATTGCCTCAAATTCAATGCCATAAATTGTCAAATAAGGTGTTATGATTTGTTGTATAAATGTTTAGCAGCTAATCGCATCACTTCATAGCATAATATGTGTGGCAGTTCCATAATGAATTATACAGAAACCGAGTTGACGATATTAATTTTTGATGAGCTTTCAAAACAATAAGTATATTTTGTATATTAAAGAATGAACTGTGGACCACAGTTATGGTGCAACATGGCATAAATCTACCGGTCCGGAAGGACCGGTATACCTGGTTTGATTTCCGGAAGCACAATATATTTTTTAAACGGTAATTGGTTCTTGTCATGTTGATTAGACATTCCGAAAGTATATTTTTAAGTGTTACGTGCGTTCATCTTTGATAATTTCTTTTACATTTACTCAAGAAGTTTTTGATAATAAGCTTCTTACTTTTTAAGGGTTATTTTGTACCATACCATTACATATACCATCAAATCATTTTCACAAAAAACTAATCGTGCGCAGAATTTTTAAACTATTAACTTAGGTAGTAACAAACTCATACATACAAATGATCATATTATTCATACCATACATCCAAAATTCGGTTGCATTATGGTAATGACGTAATAATGCGCTGACGATTTACTATACCCTTGTCCAATGGTAAATTGGTCCCGTGGCCCATAAATTTGTACTCCAAAATGCTTTAGGTTATGAAAAATTATGTTTTGGGACGAGTAAGGATCCTGTTTACTGGTGATTGATTCTACTAAAATAATAATACGTCGGTCGCAGTGTTGAAGTTGAGTGAAGAGGTCTTTGCTCTTAGAGTGGGAGTAAACTAATAAAGAATATAAATATAGCCTTCTGAGATTTGGAGCTACATCCAATCTCTACTCAATTGTTTTCTGTATAGCTTGTGATTTTTTAACTTTGCTGGCAGACAACCGCATGCGGGCTTGCGATTTAGGCACTCTGTGGGTTGAAGCACCAGTATTCCAGGCACACCTGTCACCTGGGGCTGTAGTATTATATCATCTGTGCCTGGGGATTAACTAAAGTGGCTTACATGTAAAGTACCCAGGTAGGCCGCTGTACAGTGATCCCGAACATTTCGTTACTAAGCAAAATCAGCGTTTGCATACGCGCGATCCTTTCGTAAATTAGTGAAGTAAAAATAAATTTATGATTTTACCACTTTTTTTATAGACCCGTCTGATACATGATGTAAATGCGGTGTATTATGCTGGAGTGCCCCAAGTACGCCTACACCAGCCTGCATTTAAGAGAACCTATTTACCGCCACTGATGCTGCGATTGGCGTGGCCATTTGTTTACTGGTCCCAACACTTCAAACAGTTTTCCATTGACTCGAAAAAATAATATCAAGGCTGTGTGTTTAAAGTGTAAAATGGATCCCCCTTTTCTAACTTGATCACTTACTGCTGAGTTTAGATCCCTTCAATAGGGATTTTAATTGAAAATTAGTTTTTTGTCCGCAGGTAAACAAAAAATGACGACGATACAGTGCGTTGAAATATCGTGTGACGTCACGCTTTATACTGATATAGTGACGTCAAGAGTCCCCTCTCCTGAATTTTGATACGCTTTATCTTTGTATTTTTTATTGATTCGTTATAGCAAAAAATACGTGTCTAATGTTATTTGATAATCTTGCTGACGGAGTAAATAGAATTATAATTTTTCTACTCCAAAAACATCCCTAATGCACCATCCACATCTTCCTATAAATATAAAACAACCAACAAAAACAGAACCTCATCTGACTAATTGGCGTTCAAATTAATAATGATTGAGACAAAAAATGTTCCGAGAACTACATTTGAATCCCCAATTAGACCATAAAGGCCTTATCATGGACCCATTAACCGACAACGAACGCGAGGGAGGTTTATGAGTTTTACTACACAAAATCGTTGCCGACCATTTTGAACAATCCGAGTAGGATTTACAACCAATTAGCTAAGTAAATATATAAATGGCTTGATTGTGATGTGGGCGATATTAGGGCGAAGAAACTGTGAGTAAATGTACTTCCTACAATTACTTGGATTAGTTGCTGTGGGGTATTGTGCAAATATTCAATCAGGAGCTATAGAAATTTATTGAGATGATTCCTGCTTTGCGAATCTTGTGCTAAACGATGAAAACTGTTATACCTTGTAAAGAAATCAGCGTGGCAACTTAACGGTAGTAAGCTATGATTGCACATGATGCCAGAAATAACAGCCCACTTCATTCTTACTTCAATTTAAGTTTGAAGTGAGCAGTTGTCAATCCTTAGAATCAGATGGGATGACAGCTCGCTTCAAGTTTTTTCTGTAAGTTTTTCACGATGTGATTTTTATAGTAAAACACCTACCGATCACGGTGATGATGTATGTACTTCACTAATGAACAGTGTGATGGAGGACTTGTTATAAGAAAAAGAAAACCGAAGTAACGACAACATTACTGTTTGACCAATGAGTGAGAGAGAAAGTAGATTGTTAATATTTTTTTATTTTTCATGTATCGTATGACTCTTTGTTACAAATACTTTCGTGCAATAAATATGGTTTTCTTAAAAAAAAAGGATTTGCCTTTGACAAGAGATGATACCATATTTTGATATTCATGACCATGTCAATAGCGAGTAATTTTAATATTTAAATCTTCATATTATTTTTTTCAGTGTTATCCATTTTGGTTTTTAACCGTCTTGTACCCATAATTTCGTAGTCTAGGGTTGTGCTAAATTAACAATATAACGGTTTTATAATTAAAAGACTAAAAATGAATAAAATCAAACAAAGTTGCGGCTAAAAGCTAGTTTATTGAAAACCTAATGATTGATGGTTGACAAACAGTAGCATTTAGACTTGTTCTATTAAAATTTAAAAAGCTTTTCGATTTTATGTTCCAATAATTTTTAATTACTTCTAAGATAATCCTGAGATAGACCGCCTTTTAAGTTGAGCGACAATGTTGAACTGAATTTTGTTTTATGGGAATAAATGAATCTGATAGATTGCCTCATTAGTCTTGTAGATGACAGTGACCGCTTGCACTTTGAGGTCCTTGACTCAATATTTGTTGTAAAATAAAACAACTAATTTATTTGATGTTTTATGTACATTTGGACACTATATGCACATGAGTAGAAGGTTAGTAACATACTGATATATATTTACCTCATTGTCGTTCTTTGAACCTTTGGAAAACGTGCAAAAGGCCCAAGCTAACTCGAAAAGACCAGTAAATATCTCTGTACATAGTTGCTATGTAAATGCATCCAAGAACAATACCGGTTGATACAGGACTATATTGGCAGGCCATGGAAACAAAGATATTGGACTATGGGTTTGGGTTAGATGGTAAAAGTGTATCTACTGGTTACCTAAAACTACGAAAGGACTAAATATGTACAATAGTAGTCATAAAGACAGTCCTGCCTTACAATATATTTTAAATTGTATGATCGAATACAAAAACTCAAACAGAAAATGCAACTTTTTAGCAAAAATGGTACTGCAATTAAATAGAGTACATAAAAATAATGAACTTACCATTTTCTAGATCAACAAGAATACAGCAAGCTCGCTAAAACGATCCAAAATTGGTGACATCTTATTAAAAACAGTTACTTTTATCATTAAGCAACGTAAGTCATTACCAAAATGACTTTTATTCTAAAACATCATATGAAATTTGAATATTCTTTCCCACCTTTGTGTCGCATAAATAAGTCTCGCGACAAAACATTTTGTTTCGATTTAAAAACACGAATAGAGCATTTCTTTCTTAATTATACATACGTGTATGGTGTCGGCGCGATTTTGTTTTTTTTTTGCTTTACGATTATGATGCGTTTACAGTCATAAGCGTTAGCGATTATGTAAGCAGCCAATAAGTAATATACAAAAATTGATGTAGGTACCAAACCCATTCAGTATATTCTATTTATAAACCGACTTCCCTTAAAGGAGGGGGATCTATGTTGGACAGTATGTTTGTTTTTTTTTATTAGGTACTATAATCACAATTTAAAGAGAAAGAAAAACAATGTGAAGATCATTTTAGCCCATTATGAACCACAGTTGGACAAATGTTCTGTCTGCTATGCTTTTAAATTGGAAATCAAGATTTTGCTGTTTTTACTTGCATCCAATACTACCTCAAAAAAGTTGCAGTCCTAATAATCCTTAATTTTTTTTAAGATGCGTTTTCAATTTGACAATATTAATTCTATTGAAAACACGTCAATAATGGTGGATATCATAATGGATCGGGTGCTACTAAGACTTTATTACTTAAAAGTTTTGTTTGGTTTTGGCAAACAACAAGTAGGTATTTTACTGAGCAAAATTATTGTATGTTGGTTTTACTCCGTAATCAAATGTAAAATTATTACGTGTTCATCATAACACGACTGGTGACTTACGGTGACTTTGCTTCCATGATATTTATCTGCATTATTCACAGTGCATGAAAACTGTGATATTTTTTGTATTTTTTTTAGATATTTTTGATTGCTTTCAATTTTATTATTTTATTTTATCATTTTTTATAACTCTCTGACATTTTTATTTTTATACTTTTGTGACATTTATTTGCTAAAATGTTTAATATTATTATGACAGTGTTACTGACAGCTAAATTTTTGGCATTTTAATTTAGACATTTTATTTTAATTTCAAATTTTTAAATTATGATATAATGCAAATGTAATATTATGGACTACTGGATCTGAATATAAAAGAATTATTATTATTATTTATTAAAACAAATTTTAAAGCATCTGCAGGTCTTCTCATCATCGTCTTCGTCAACTTTAATCGAGATATGGGTAAAGACCTTTTCGGTTTTTGAACCTTGCCCTTCCATTTTGAGCCCTTCGACTGCAGCCTACTTACATCCAATATGGTATCTAACTTGGTGTACAGATGACCATTCAAATAAGAATTCTTACCTTCACAAAAATATTTTCACCAAAACAAGATTTGAGCCACATATTTCAAACACTTAATTATGACTTCTGAAACCGTTTTTAACCCAACAGAGAACTTATTGATATTTTTTTCACATTCAAGCCAACTTTTCTCTTCTGTTACATCGCTTTTCCATGCTTACTAAGTTCTCAACTTTCCCTCATTGTAAGTTGGTGATACTGAAACGTATGCGTGATGTTGATGGTCCGAATAGACCAGATGTTGATGAATGTCGGCGACAATTATTGTTTTGAAAAAACTACTATTACCTTGTGCCACTGTTTTGTTTGTTGCGGTTGGGTTCCGTAACGGAATGTATAAAGGATTTTATTTTGCATCTTTATTCTTTAGAATACTTCATTTCAGCCTTCAAAATTTGATAACTATAATGAGGTTTACCATAAAATAGCTGACGATTTTCGAAAAATACAACGTCGAGTGATGCAATTTGTCTAGAAAGTTTCTATGAGTCTAATCTATGATGAATTTTAGATTAGAATACATACCTGGTGGTGGTGGCCCAGTAGCTATATAGGAAGACCTCGTATCTCGTGCTTGAGGTCACGGGTTCAAACCTGGCCAAGTACCAATGTTTCATTTTCAATTAATTTATGTACATACTTACTAAATTTATCTTGGACATCGCTGACAACGGTGAAGGAAAATATCGTGAGGAAACCTGAGCTATATAATAATAAACTTAAATAATACTATCTGTGAACTGTTAGGTTCGGAAATGGGGATTGCAGAATAATACTACTATGGTTACGCAAGCTCGTATATTCGACTGCGCAGCCATTCGTACAAGTATTTATAATAAATGTCTAACTACTATTTTGTTAATTGAGGGTAGGTTGTACCCACATATCATTCCTCCACCCTATCAGAAGAACTTCTTATAGTCAATAGCAGTTCTATTTCGTTTCGACCGAATGTCTGGCTCGGGTTCGATAGAGGGAGCTGCTGGAAGCATTTCCTTTTCAGTGGAAACGTCGCCGTGAACAAGAGCTGATGCCAGCACTTAAGACTCCACAGGTGTTACCTCCTCAGAGACTTCTGATGGTTGCTGCCCGGAGCTAGTCGAGCTTGAGGGTATTATAAATGCGGGAACGATCTCTTCGCTTGGCCCATCTGCCCTCCCTCTATATTTTAGCAACTGATTAGTGTGCCTTTTGATAGTTCCTTCTGATGCACTCAGTTTCACTAAATACACTGTTTTTCCTATTTTTCTAATAATAGTGCCACGTGACCAATATTGTTTTTGGTGATAGCGGCTTCGCTACCGTAAACAGCCTATCCTACCCTACCTATCTTACCTACCGACCTACCTACCTACACATTCTTTTTTAGGGCCATTCTTTCGCAGAGTATCTTAACACCTTCATTCAGAAAAAGACGTCGGATGCACAACGCCATCTATCGAATATGGAATTCAACTGTCCAAGTATCTCAATTGCATGTGTTGTGATATTTTACTTCTTGAACATTTTAAATTTATATATCTTTTGATAGAGTGAACCGATTGCGATGAAACAAAAACTAAGTAATAAAACCTTAAGATACGCACATTTTTATGTATAAAAGTTATCTACATTGGTTTCGTACATTTTACGTGATGCGTGTACAACTTAACAGACAAACAGATTAACAGACAACCAGACAAAAAAGCCAAAAATGCTGGAAATGGGTTCAGTTGGTTATATTTTAACACCCAGGCTATGTTTATTGTCATAAGATGCTTTTACCCTGCAGCAGGAAAGTGACAGGCTGATATTATTACTAGGTACTTATGGATTTGATTGCATAGTTACCAAAGTGCTTGGTTTTACTAGTGCAGATTCATGAATATCAAAGTCTCCCAATCAGCTTATCAAAGACCTCCTCTCCGCACGATCGCGTACCAATAACAATTTACTACAGAATTTACACCAAAGGTACCCTAAAAACCAGTGGCTTGCTTTGGTACCAGCTGTGATTACCATAATTTCATCGCTCCACGTGTCTGAGGACTCCACAAAAACTGGTCATAATCACAGTACAGCGGTAAAGGCGCGCACTAAAGTGTTATTGAGACTAATAGATTTTAATAATATGCTCCAGTTTTGGGTTTGCGATTTGACGCGACTGTTAATATGTTTTTCGGCTAGTTTAAAGATTGAGCAAGGTGTGGACATTATTACAGTGACTGGTCATTGGATCCGGTTGTGGTTATATTAAAATATTTAATAGTTTATTGGCTAGCGATAAAGTCTCTGCTTAAAAATGTTACAGCAATCAGAAATAAGTTAATCACCTATCAAAAATAACGCAACATCTAAAGCGGTGTTGTGTTGGCTTAGCAAAGAAGTATCTTACTTGAGTGATAATTCATTATGCACTAGCTTATAAATAGCCTGATAATCTTATCCTCGATTTCGATGGTTGATGTATGATTGACTTACACATATATCTTAAAAATTTAGGAGAAGACTATCTAGTTTTCTAGTATTGTAAAGAGATCACTGAGGCTTTGATGATGACGCAAAATACTGTATATCCCTTGCAAAGGTGAAACACTTTTCTCCGTGCCTGTACGATACTGCAGTATTCTTCTCCGCAGGGCGAACGCAAGGGCTACTGTATGGAATAATAGCTTTTTTTACTCTTATACAATGTCTTCAAATCGACTGTCATATTATTTTGTTACCAAGTAAACACAGGGCCAGGAGGAGTTCTCGAATTTTTAGCATAGTGTCCAATTTTATTTTGATACGAAACAATATGGCAATTGAAAAATAAAAAGCACCGTGGAAATAAGAAAAAAAAAACTTATTAGACATATTTTATTCATCTCTTTTCTCAGCTCAAGTTCCTGAGGAGTGAGAATTTGTCTTGTCGTAAACTTTACACAAACGGTAAACGTATTTGGGAGGCTGACAACGTAGAGAAGTTCATTCATAGTTTATGATGATTCACTCGTAGTTGCTGAAATCTCTGAAATGAAAATAAGAAAAACATCAAAATTAGAAAAAAAAACTGGTAGCACTAACATTTTACTCGAAAAGTGGTTATAACTATACTAGTTTCTGCCAGCAGCTTCACCCACGTGATAGTCGAAAATTATCCCGAGGGTACATATTCCCGGGGTAAAATCCTATGTGCTATTCCAGACTATTATCTATCTCTGTGCCAAATTTCATCCAGATCCGTCCATCCGTTTGAGAGTGAAGAAGTAACAAACACTCACGAACTTTCGCCTTTGTAATATTAGTGTGATAATATATAGTGTGAAGTGTACAAAGAAAGTAAGAGGCGGCGCGTCACAGACAGAGAGGCCACTACGAACAAAGCGTCATTTTGCACACACACACATAGACATTACGATTTTACAGGGAATACTGGGCAATATTGGAGCGAGCTCTGTCGCGGCTGTCACGAGTGCTTTGTTTGATGTCATTCATATAAAGAACTGTAACAAGCTTGCATTGGCTAGGTTACCTTTTTTAATTGTTACAGACCGAATATACTTTAAATTAATCCTTTAAATTCGTTATTTCATTAATATTATACTATATAAAACTGCATTACCACTCACTGACTGACTGACTGACTGACTCATTGACATAATTGTTCTCCCAGATGGTGGATGGGGAGGTGGGTATATTTTGACAGATTCGTAAACAAGTAACTCCCGTGAGTATGGGAAAAGTCCCAAATCTCCCCTTTTCCCCCCCCCTCCTCCCCCCCTCTATCGTATCTCGGAAACTAAGGTACCCGTATTTTTTGTTTTTTACGGATTCGTTTAGAGGAGGCTCGGAAAAGTAAAAACCATTTTTCAAAAATGACCCCCTCACCCCCCTTCTCCCCCCCTTTAAGCGGATCTCGGAATTTGAGAGACTTGGAACATTTCTTTTTTCAGATTCATATAAAGGGGCAATGCTTGAGTCACAAACAAACCATTTTTCAAAGTTGACCCCCTTGCCCCCCTTCTCCCCCCTCCCCCCCCGTTTTGGCGAATCTTTTTTTTTTGTTTTTTTTACGGATTCGTTTAGAGGAGGCTCGGAAAAGTAAAGACCATTTTTCAAAGTTGACCCCCTCGCCCCCCTTCTCCCCCCCTTTAAGCGGATCTCGGAATTTGAGAGACTTGGAACATTTCTTTTTTCAGATTCATATAAAGGGGCAATGCTTGAGTCACAAACAAACCATTTTTCAAAGTTGACCCCCTTGCCCCCCTTCTCCCCCCTCCCCCCCCGTTTTGGCGAATCTTTTTGTTTTGTTTTTTTTACGGATTCAGCGTAGGGATCCCGAGTGGAGCGAACCTACGAGACCGAGTGCAGCGCAGGGGGGAGGTGGCGAGCGAAGCGAGCCGGCGACCTCCGTAGCGTAACGAAGGTTGAGTGGGTGAAGCGAAACTCAGTGCCTGGCGACGACAATCAAACATTAGGGTTATGTTTTTTGGAACTAAGTTTAGGGTAGGTGTAGGGTAGGTGTAGGGTAGGTGTAGGGTAGGTGTAGGGTAGGTGTAGGGTAGGTGTAGGGTAGGTGTAGGGTAGGTGTAGGGTAGGTGTAGGGTAGGTGTAGGGTAGGTGTAGGGTAGGTGTAGGGTAGGTGTAGGGTAGGTGTAGGGTAGGTGTAGGGTAGGTGTAGGGTAGGTGTAGGGTAGGTGTAGGGTAGGTGTAGGGTAGGTGTAGGGTAGGTGTAGGGTAGGTGTAGGGTAGGTGTAGGGTAGGTGTAGGGTAGGTGTAGGGTAGGTGTAGGGTAGGTGTAGGGTAGGTGTAGGGTAGGTGTAGGGTAGGTGTAGGGTAGGTGTAGGGTAGGTGTAGGGTAGGTGTAGGGTAGGTGTAGGGTAGGTGTAGGGTAGGTGTAGGGTAGGTGTAGGGTAGGTGTAGGGTAGGTGTAGGGTAGGTGTAGGGTAGGTGTAGGGTAGGTGTAGGGTAGGTGTAGCGTAGGTGTAGGGTAGGTGTAGGGTAGGTGTAGGGTAGGAGTAGGGTAGGTGTAGGGTAGGAGTAGGGTAGGTGTAGGGTAGAAACGAAGAAACCGCGAGCTGCTTGCAGCTCGCGCACCAAGCAAATACTAGTTATACTATATAAAACTGCATTACCACTGACTGACTCACTGACTGACTCACTCATTGACATAATTGTTCTCCCAGATGGTGGAGGGGGAGGTGGGTATATTTTGACAGATTCGTAAACAAGTAACTCCCGCGAGTATGGGAAAAGTGCCAAACCTCCCCTTTTCCCCCCCCCCTCCTCCCCCCCTCTATCGTATCTCGGAAACTAAGGTACCCGTATTTTTTGTTTTTTACGGATTCGTTTAGAGGAGGCTCGCAAAAGTAAAAACCATTTTTCAAAGTTGACCCCCTTGCCCCCCTTCTCCCCCCCCTTAAGCGGATCTCGAAAGTTGGAACACTTGGAACATTTCTTTTTTCATATTCATATAAAGGGGCAATGCTATAGTCACAAACAAACCAGTTTTCAAAGTTGACCCCCTTGCCCCCCTTCTCCCCCCTCCCCCCCCGTTTAGGCGAATCTTTTTTTTTTGTTTTTTTTACGAAATCGTTTAGAGGAGGCTCGGAAAAGTAAAGACCATTTTTCAAAGTTGACCCCCTCGCCCCCCTTCTCCCCCCCTTTAAGCGGATCTCGGAAGTTGAGAGACTTGGAACATTTCTTTTTTCAAATTCATATAAAGGGGCAATGCTATAGTCACAAACAAACCATTTTTCAAAGTTGACCCCCTTGCCCCCCTTTCCCCCCTTTCCCCATATGGGGTAGGTGTAGGGTAGGTGTAGGGTAGGTGTAGGGTAGGTGTAGGGTAGGTGTAGGGTAAGTGTAGGGTAGGTGTAGGGTAGGTGTAGGGTAGGTGTAGGGTAGGTGTAGGGTAGGTGTAGGGTAGGTGTAGGGTAGGTGTAGGGTAGGTGTAGGGTAGGTGTAGGGTAGGTGTAGGGTAGGTGTAGGGTAGGTGTAGGGTAGGTGTAGGGTAGGTGTAGGGTAGGTGTAGGGTAGGTGTAGGGTAGGTGTAGGGTAGGTGTAGGGTAGGTGTAGGGTAGGTGTAGGGTAGGTGTAGGGTAGGTGTAGGGTAGGTGTAGGGTAGGTGTAGGGTAGGTGTAGGGTAGGTGTAGGGTAGGTGTAGGGTAGGTGTAGGGTAGGTGTAGGGTAGGTGTAGGGTAGGTGTAGGGTAGGTGTAGGGTAGGTGTAGGGTAGGTGTAGGGTAGGTGTAGGGTAGGTGTAGGGTAGGTGTAGGGTAGGTGTAGGGTAGGTGTAGGGTAGGTGTAGGGTAGGTGTAGGGTAGGTGTAGGGTAGGTGTAGGGTAGGTGTAGGGTAGGTGTAGGGTAGGTGTAGGGTAGGTGTAGGGTAGGTGTAGGGTAGGTGTAGGGTAGGTGTAGGGTAGGTGTAGGGTAGGTGTAGGGTAGGTGTAGGGTAGGTGTAGGGTAGGTGTAGGGTAGGTGTAGGGTAGGTGTAGGGTAGGTGTAGGGTAGGTGTAGGATAGGTGTAGGGTAGGTGTAGGGTAGGTGTAGGGTAGGTGTAGGGTAGGTGTAGGGAAGGTGTAGGGTAGTTGTAGGGTAGGTGTAGGGTAGGTGTAGGGTAGGTGTAGGGTAGGTGTAGGGTAGGTGTAGGGTAGGTGTAGGGTAGGTGTAGGGTAGGTGTAGGGTAGGTGTAGGGTAGGTGTAGGGTAGGTGTAGGGTAGGTGTAGGGTAGGTGTAGGGTAGGTGTAGGGTAGGTGTAGGGTAGGTGTAGGGTAGGTGTAGGGTAGGTGTAGGGTAGGTGTAGGGTAGGTGTAGGGTAGGTGTAGGGTAGGTGTAGGGTAGGTGTAGGGTAGGTGTAGGGTAGGTGTAGGGTAGGTGTAGGGTAGGTGTAGGGTAGGTGTAGGGTAGGTGTAGGGTAGGTGTAGGGTAGGTGTAGGGTAGGTGTAGGGTAGGTGTAGGGTAGGTTAAGGAATACTTCTCAAAAACACGACAAAGCCGCGAGCTGCTTGCAGCTCGCGCACCAAGCAAATACTAGTTATAATATATAAAACTGCATTACCACTCACTGACTCACTGACTCACTGACATAATTGTTCTCCCAGATGGTGGAGGGGGAGGTAGGTATATTTTGACAGATTCGTAAACAAGTAACTCTCGCGAGTATGGGAAAAGTCCCAAACCTCCCCTTTTCCCCCCCCCCCTCCTCCCCCCCTCTATCGTATCTCGGAAACTAAGGTACCCGTTTTTTTTTTTTTTTACGGATTCGTTTAGAGGAGGCTCCGAAAAGTAAAAACCATTTTTCAAAAATGACCCCCTCGCCCCCCTTCTCCCCCCCTTTAAGCGGATCTCGAAAGTTGGAACATTTGGAACATTTATTTTTTCAGGTTCATATGAAGGAGCAATGCTATAGTCACAAACAAACCATTTTTCATAGTTGACCCCCTTGCCCCCCTTCTCCCCCCTCCCCCCCCGTTTTGGCGAATCTTTTTTTTTCGTTTTTTTTACGGATTCGTTTAGAGGAGGCTCGGAAAAGTAAAAACCATTTTTCAAAGTTGACCCCCTCGCCCCCCTTCTCCCCCCCTTTAAGCGGATCTCGGAAGTTGAGAGACTTGGAACATTTCTTTTTTCAGATTCATATAAAGGGGCAATGCTTTAGTCACAAACAAACCATTTTTCAAAGTTGACCCCCTTGCCCCCCTTCTCCCCCCTCCCCCCCCGTTTTGGCTAATCTTTTTTTTTTGTTTTTTTTTCGGATTCGTTTAGAGGAGGCTCGGAAAAGTAAAAACCATTTTTCAAAGATGACCCCCTCGCCCCCATTCTCCCCCCCTTTAAGCGGATCTCGGCAGTTGAGAGACTTGGAACATTTCTTTTTTCAGATTCATATAAAGGGGCAATGCTATAGTCACAAACGAACCAGTTTTCAAAGTTGACCCCCTTGCCCCCCTTCTCCCCCCTCCCCCCCCGTTTTGGCGAATCTTTTTTTTTTGTTTTTATTTACGGATTCAGCGTAGGGATCCCGAGTGGAGCGAACCTACGAGACCGAGTGCAGCGCAGGGGGGAGGTGGCGAGCGAAGCGAGCCGGCGACCTCCGTAGCGTAACGAAGGTTGAGTGGGTGAAGCGAAACTCAGTGCCTGGCGACGACAATCAAACATTAGGGTTATGTTTTTTGGAACAAAGTTTAGGGTAGGTGTAGGGTAGGTGTAGGGTAGGTGTAGGGTAGGTGTAGGGTAGGTGTAGGGTAGGTGTAGGGTAGGTGTAGGGTAGGTGTAGGGTAGGTGTAGGGTAAGTGTAGGGTAGGTGTAGGGTAGGTGTAGGGTAGGTGTAGGGTAGGTGTAGGGTAGGTGTAGGGTAGGTGTAGGGTAGGTGTAGGGTAGGTGTAGGGTAGGTGTAGGGTAGGTGTAGGGTGGGTGTAGGGTAGGTGTAGGGTAGGTGTAGGGTAGGTGTAGGGTAGGTGTAGGGTAGGTGTAGGGTAGGTGTAGGGTAGGTGTAGGGTAGGTGTAGGGTAGGTGTAGGGTAGGTGTAGGGTAGGTGTAGGGTAGGTGTAGGGTAGGTGTAGGGTAGGTGTAGGGTAGGTGTAGGGTAGGTGTAGGGTGGGTGTAGGGTAGGTGTAGGGTAGGTGTAGGGTAGGTGTAGGGTAAGTGTAGGGTAGGTGTAGGGTAGGTGTAGGGTAGGTGTAGGGTAGGTGTAGGGTAGGTGTAGGGTAGGTGTAGGGTAGGTGTAGGGTAGGTGTAGGGTAGGTGTAGGGTAGGTGTAGGGTAGGTGTAGGGTAGGTGTAGGGTAGGTGTAGGGTAGGTGTAGGGTAGGTGTAGGGTAGGTGTAGGGTAGGTGTAGGGTAGGTGTAGGGTAGGTGTAGGGTAGGTGTAGGGTAGGTGTAGGGTAGGTGTAGGGTAGGTGTAGGGTAGGTGTAGGGTAGGTGTAGGGTAGGTGTACGGTAGGTGTAGGGTAGGTGTACGGTAGGTGTAGGGTAGGTGTACGGTAGGTGTAGGGTAGGTGTAGGGTAGGTGTAGGGACAACAACACGCGAGCTGCTTGCAGCTCGCGCACCAAGCAAATACTAGTTATTATTATACTATATAAAACTGCATTACCACTCACTGACTGACTCACTCACTCATTGACATAATTGTTCTCCCAGATGGTGGATGGGGAGGTGGGTATATTTTGACAGATTCGTAAACAAGTAACTCGCGTGAGTATGGGAAAAGTGCCAAACCACCCCTTTTCCCCCCCCCCTCCTCCCCCCCTCTATCGTATCTCGGAAACTAAGGTACCCGTATTTTTTGTTTTTTACGGATTCGTTTAGAGGAGGCTCGGAAAAGTAAAAAGCATTTTTCAAAGTTGACCCCCTCACCCCCCTTCTCCCCCCCTTTAAGCGGATCTCGAAAGTTGGAACATTTGGAACATTTCTTTTTTCAGATTCATATAAAGGGGCAGTGCTATAGTCACAAACGAACCAGTTTTCAAGTTGACCCCCTTGCCCCCCTTCTCCCCCCTCCCCCCCGTTTTGGCTAATCTTTTTTTTTTGTTTTTTTTTACGGATTCGTTTAGAGGAGGCTCGGAAAAGTAAAAACCATTTTTCAAAGTTGACCCCCTCGCCCCCCATCTCCCCCCCACTAAGCGGATCTCGGAAGTTGAGAGACTTGGAACATTTCTTTTTTCAGATTAATATAAAGGGGCAATGCTATAGTCACAAACAAACCATTATTCAATGTTGACTCCCTTGCCCCCCTTCTCCCCCCTCCCCCCCCCGTTTTGGCGAATCTTTTTTTTGTTTTTTTACGGATTCAGCGTAGGGATCCCGAGTGGAGCGAACCTACGAGACCGAGTGCAGCGCAGGGGGGAGGTGGCGAGCGAAGCGAGCCGGCGACCTCCGTAGCGTAACGAAGGTTGAGTGGGTGAAGCGAAACTCAGTGCCTGGCGACGACAAGCAAACGTTAGGGTTATGTTTTTTGGATAAAGTGTAGGGTAGGTGTAGGGTAGGTGTAGGGTAGGTGTAGGGTAGGTGTAGGGTAAGTGTAGGGTAGGTGTAGGGTAGGTGTAGGGTAGGTGTAGGGTAGGTGTAGGGTAGGTGTAGGGTAGGTGTAGGGTAGGTGTAGGGTGGTGTAGGGTAGGTGTAGGGTAGGTGTAGGGTAGGTGTAGGGTAGGTGTAGGGTAGGTGTAGGGTAGGTGTAGGGTAGGTGTAGGGTAGGTGTAGGGTAGGTGTAGGGTAGGTGTAGGGTAGGTGTAGGGTAGGTGTAGGGTAGGTGTAGGGTAGGTGTAGGGTAGGTGTAGGGTAGGTGTAGGGTAGGTGTAGGGTAGGTGTAGGGTAGGTGTAGGGTAGGTGTAGGGTAGGTGTAGGGTAGGTGTAGGGTAGGTGTAGGGTAGGTGTAGGGTAGGTGTAGGGTAGGTGTAGGGTAGGTGTAGGGTAGGTGTAGGGTAGGTGTAGGGTAGGTGTAGGGTAGGTGTAGGGTAGGTGTAGGGTAGGTGTAGGGTAGGTGTAGGGTAGGTGTAGGGTAGGTGTAGGGTAGGTGTAGGGTAGGTGTAGGGTAGGTGTAGGGTAGGTGTAGGGTAGGTGTAGGGTAGGTGTAGGGTAGGTGTAGGGTAGGTGTAGGGTAGGTGTAGGGTAGGTGTAGGGTAGGTGTAGGGTAGGTGTAGGGTAGGTGTAGGGTAGGTGTAGGGTAGGTGTAGGGTAGGTGTAGGGTAGGTGTAGGGTAGGTGTAGGGTAGGTGTAGGGTAGGTGTAGGGTAGGTGTAGGGTAGGTGTAGGGTAGGTGTAGGGTAGGTGTAGGGTAGGTGTAGGGTAGGTGTAGGGTAGGTGTAGGGTAGGTGTAGGGTAGGTGTAGGGTAGGTGTAGGGTAGGTGTAGGGTAGGTGTAGGGTAGGTGTAGGGTAGGTGTAGGGTAGGTGTAGGGTAGGTGTAGGGTAGGTGTAGGGTAGGTGTAGGGTAGGTGTAGGGTAGGTGTAGGGTAGGTGTAGGGTAGGTGTAGGGTAGGTGTAGGGTAGGTGTAGGGTAGGTGTAGGGTAGGTGTAGGGTAGGTGAGGGTAGGTGTAGGGTAGATGTAGGGTAGGTGTAGGGTAGGTGTAGGGTAGGTGTAGGGTAGGTGTAGGGTAGGTGTAGGGACAACAACACGCGAGCTGCTTGCAGCTCGCGCACCAAGCAAATACTAGTTATTATTATACTATATAAAACTGCATTACCACTCACTGACTGACTCACTCACTCATTGACATAATTGTTCTCCCAGATGGTGGATGGGGAGGTGGGTATATTTTGACAGATTCGTAAACAAGTAACTCCCGTGAGTATGGGAAAAGTCCCAAACCTCCCCTTTTCCTCCCCCCTCCTCCCCCCCTCTATCATATCTCTGAAACTAAGGTACCCGTAGTATGTTTTTTTTACGGATTCGTTTAGAGGAGGCTCGCAAAAGTAAAAACCAATTTTCAAAGTTGACCCCCTCGCCCCCCTTCTCCCCCCCTTTAAGCGGATCTCGAAAGTTGGAACATTTGGAACATTTCTTTTTTCAGGTTCATATAAAGGGGCAATGATATAGTCACAAACAAACCATTTTTCATAGTTGACCCCCTTGCCCCCCTTCTCCCCCCTCCCCCCCCGTTTTGGCGAATCTTTTTTTTTCGTTTTTTTTACGGATTCGTTTAGAGGAGGCTCGGAAAAGTAAAAACCATTTTTCAAAGTTGGCCCCCTCGCCCCCCTTCTCCCCCCCTTTAAGCGGATCTCGGAAGTTGAGAGACTTGGAACATTTCTTTTTTCAGATTAATATAAAGGGGCAATGCTATAGTCACAAACGAACCAGTTTTCAAAGTTGAACCCCTTCTCCCCCCTCCCCCCCCCGTTTTGGCGAATCTTTTTTTTCGTTTTTTTTACGGATTCAGCGTAGGGATCCCGAGTGGAGCGAACTTACGAGACCGAGTGCAGCGCAGGGGGGAGGTGGCGAGCGAAGCGAGCCGGCGACCTCCGTGGCGTAACGAAGGTTGAGTGGGTGAAGCGAAACTCAGTGCCTGGCGACGACAAGCAAACATTAGGGTTATGTTTTTTGGAACAAAGTGTAGGGTAGGTGTAGGGTAGGTGTAGGGTAGGTGTAGGGTAGGTGTAGGGTAGGTGTAGGGTAGGTGTAGGGTAGGTGTAGGGTAGGTGTAGGGTAGGTGTAGGGTAGGTGTAGGGTAGGTGTAGGGTAGGTGTAGGGTAGGTGTAGGGTAGGTGTAGGGTAGGTGTAGGGTAGGTGTAGGGTAGGTGTAGGGTAGGTGTAGGGTAGGTGTAGGGTAGGTGTAGGGTAGGTGTAGGGTAGGTGTAGGGTAGGTGTAGGGTAGGTGTAGGGTAGGTGTAGGGTAGGTGTAGGGTAGGTGTAGGGTAGGTGTAGGGTAGGTGTAGGGTAGGTGTAGGGTAGGTGTAGGGTAGGTGTAGGGTAGGTGTAGGGTAGGTGTAGGGTAGGTGTAGGGTAGGTGTAGGGTAGGTGTAGGGTAGGTGTAGGGTAGGTGTAGGGTAGGTGTAGGGTAGGTGTAGGGTAGGTGTAGGGTAGGTGTAGGGTAGGTGTAGGGTAGGTGTAGGGTAGGTGTAGGGTAGGTGTAGGGTAGGTGTAGGGTAGGTGTAGGGTAGGTGTAGGGTAGGTGTAGGGTAGGTGTAGGGTAGGTGTAGGGTAGGTGTAGGGTAGGTGTAGGGTAGGTGTAGGGTAGGTGTAGGGTAGGTGTAGGGTAGGTGTAGGGTAGGTGTAGGGTAGGTGTAGGGTAGGTGTAGGGTAGGTGTAGGGTAGGTGTAGGGTAGGTGTAGGGTAGGTGTAGGGTAGGTGTAGGGTAGGTGTAGGGTAGGTGTAGGGTAGGTGTAGGGTAGGTGTAGGGTAGGTGTAGGGTAGGTGTAGGGTAGGTGTAGGGTAGGTGTAGGATAGGTGTAGGGTAGGTGTAGGGTAGGTGTAGGGTAGGTGTAGGGTAGGTGTAGGGTAGGTGTAGGGTAGGTGTAGGGTAGGTGTAGGGTAGGTGTAGGGTAGGTGTAGGGTAGGTGTAGGGTAGGTGTAGGGTAGGTGTAGGGTAGGTGTAGGGTAGGTGTAGGGTAGGTGTAGGGTAGGTGTAGGGTAGGTGTAGGGTAGGTGTAGGGTAGGTGTAGGGTAGGTGTAGGGTAGGTGTAGGGTAGGTGTAGGGTAGGTGTAGGGTAGGTGTAGGGTAGGTGTAGGGTAGGTGTAGGGTAGGTGTAGGGTAGGTGTAGGGTAGGTGTAGGGTAGGTGTAGGGTAGGTGTAGGGTAGGTGTAGGGTAGGTGTAGGGTAGGTGTAGGGTAGGTGTAGGGTAGGTGTAGGGTAGGTGTAGGGTAGGTGTAGGGTAGGTGTAGGGTAGGTGTAGGGTAGGTGTAGGGTAGGTGTAGGGTAGGTGTAGGGTAGGTGTAGGGTAGGTGTAGGGTAGGTGTAGGGTAGGTGTAGGGTAGGTGTAGGGTAGGTGTAGGGTAGGTGTAGGGTAGGTGTAGGGTAGGTGTAGGGTAGGTGTAGGGTAGGTGTAGGGTAGGTGTAGGGTAGGTGTAGGGTAGGTGTAGGGTAGGTGTAGGGTAGGTGTAGGGTAGGTGTAGGGTAGGTGTAGGGTAGGTGTAGGGTAGGTGTAGGGTAGGTGTAGGGTAGGTGTAGGGTAGGTGTAGGGTAGGTGTAGGGTAGGTGTAGGGTAGGTGTAGGGTAGGTGTAGGGTAGGTGTAGGGACAACAACACGCGAGCTGCTTGCAGCTCGCGCACCAAGCAAATACTAGTTTAAGTTATAAAGGTCATTAAATTTTTCTAGATGACAAGTTAGAAATTCAATATCTAGGAAAATAATACATTATTTTAAGTCCCTAGACGAAATTGGAAAGGCTAAGGAACTTAATGTCATAATAATATGGTTTAAGTCATCCAGCTCACAAATATGTTTCCTCCAACTGCACAGCATAACTTTCTTCTGGTTTAAGTACACCTTTTTAGTTTTTTTCTTAAGCAGTCGGGTTTTTTGATTTTATTAACTATTTTTTCATATTTATATTTTGATCAAGCTTGGTGCTTTTCACATTTTAATGTTTTTAGTGGGATCACGTCTTGTTACCATCCAATCTTCGTCGTATGTGGAGTCGTGATCTTTAATGGATATTAGATGGTTGTTTGTCTACCCTCTAAGGCATGTAAGAATGATATGATGTATGTTTAGACAAATCGATATACCAACTTGTACAACCTACTCTTTTTAAAAAATCGGAATCATTACAGTAGCAACCCTAGTGAATCTGTCAAGTTTAGCTGTCAATTTTCGAAACGGTGGGAGTGGTCCTTCTGTATACTTTCTATTTTGTGGTGTTAGTTTAGATTTGGGACAAATGATATCTATTGAAACGGATTATTTTAACTAAGTGATTGAATAAAAAGTGATTTTCACCTTATTATTAACAGAAAAGCTAATTACACTTAACCCACTCGATCCATGGATTGAGTACAAGATGCCATAAGTGTGAGCGATCTCAAGCCAGCTATTAAGTCAATGACTTGACTAAGTATCCATTTACTTACTTTAATACAGACGCATTATGGCGGTAGTGTGAAAACGAGCAAATAATGTGTGTAAATCATTGCTTTAACATACCAAGTATTGACTTCCTTACATTCATAATATTATGTGCTATAAGTGTCGTTGCTTGATTGCAGAGTGCTCCTGAAATAAATTGCGCTTGTTCAATGTTACCTTTGGACATTGACTCAACACTGGGCCCGGCTGACGCGCAGCCAAGATAAAATACTGTTTGGTTGCATCTTACACGCATAGGACACAGACAAATTTGTACATAAGTGTGTATTAAGACAAAATAGAATTAAAGCTGTACAATATTGTAAATGAATCAGATTTGAATTTATATTCTTGTCTCATTACCCCTCGCTGTGGCTAAGACACCTTTAGCCATCTCTGATCAGTCCTGTGAGTCTGCTGGACTGGCAGTGAGTGTACCCTTCCCGAACCTGGAATTCCTGCCCACTATCCGTCTGTAACCTTAGGTCGCATGGTGCAGACATCCTATATATTTATTTATCACACACTAGGTATAAGGTAGGTTAGGGCTGTAGGGCTTATAGGTCTTAGGGTCGTAGGGAGTGTTAGGCTGTAAGGTCTTAGTAGGTCCTTTAGCTTATCATATACTTTCATGTACTATCACACCCTTAACATTACTGCGGCCTTAGTGACATATGTTAGGGTGGGCGTATACCGCTGGTGCAATATTATATGCATGTGGTTCTTGGATTCTTCTGACGTTTCAATATTGTCAGTATTCTGGATTTCTTATTTTTAAACCCCGACGGAAAAAGAGTGTTGTTATAAGTTTGACTTACCTGTGTTTGTGTATCTGTCATCATAGCTCCTAAACGGATGAACCGATTTTGATTTCGGTGGCTTTTGTTTGAATGACCTTATCGAGAGAGTTCTTATATAGATAGATAAAACATTTATTTAGTGCACACAAAAGACACAGCACAACACACGAAATCATAATAAAATTATTTCAATTTACATGTAGGTTTAAAAACTAGGTGCCAACATAAAAATTAAATCGAAAATAAAATAAAAATCTTATCTATGTTTGATGAAAATCGCTTCAGCCGTTCAAAAGTTATGGGCGATTTGCTGCTTGAAGCGGGTGGTTTTTCGCATGATATCGTTTTATAATTACGTGTTCATTAGATCATTATATTAATTAGATAAATTATGTAGCATGAAATAAAAATTTGGGCGCACGGTTGGCGCAGTGGTTGAGCGATTGACTGCTGCGCTGCGTGTCGCGGGTTCGATTCCCGCACCAAACAAATATTTGTATGAACTACAGATAGTTGTTCCGGCTCTGGGTGTTTGTGTATGTGAGTTTATATGTTTGTAAACGCACCCACGATGCAGGAGAAATTCCTAGTGCAAACAACAACAACAGTATTTTTACTACCGTTGCAGTGTAGCAAAGGTAGTAAAAAAAAAAAAAAATTGTGTCGGGGTGTTTTTAACTATTACAATTTTACTTGTTTATATTGTGTTAGTAATACTTGACATTCCTTACGATGAACATCTTAGACACGCCAATTAAGCCAGATCAGTGGGCTAACAAATCGTAAGGGAGGTCAAATTAGACACAGAAAAAAAAACCATGGGACTCAAAATCTTCGGTAAAGGTAAACATAAAGATATTTTTTATTTGTTAAAACATGTGTTTACAATAAGCATGCAGGATGTTATTGTTTTTTTTTATTTTTCTATTTTTTATTTTGCGCTTACACATGTTTTGCCCAGCGAGGAATACAAATATGTGTTTATCAAATTGATTAAATTATTAAAATAGAATAATGTCAGATAATAATAGATAATTATACAGTAACGCCTGAAACTATGGACTGACAGCTCACGTCACCTTCGTTTTTACTGTGAAGTTTACTTATTCAACCGGTAGTACTTACAGTATTGCCACTGGTAGCCCAGACAACATATAAACTCAGAAAAAAGTCGATGAATTAATCAAAACATGCCCGAAATCTGTATTCTAGCTGCTTGAAGCCACAAAGGATTAAGAAACACTCCTCACTAACAACTCCAAAGTTAGAACGTTGGTTGCGTGTAATGGCACGTCGCTTGCAGCATCGGATGCTACCGATAGCGAGCCGGCCCGGGGTGTGGCATTAGTGCGGCCCATCTCGCTCCCAGTTATTACGATCACGGTGACAGAGTGACCATGGGTTTAGGAATCCTGTGTGTTCCTCTGCTAGCTGATGCGTTTGACCACTATCTCGCCTGACGGTAACTGATGATGTGGACGACGGTGAAGCACGCTTGCCTAGAGGTAACCTATTCATTTACTTAAAGACTTATAGATAGGTGTAGGACGGGTCTGTAATATATTTCATAATAACAGATAGTATAACATTTTAAATATCGTTCACATGTTATAAAAAAACCTAATTTCAAGTGATCTAATGTTATATTTAATGTAACCTTTATTTGCTCTAATAACATTTATTTTATTATGTATAACGTTTATTTCACAGAATTTTAATTTGTAGAATGCTATTTTTCTATAAAGTTCAATCTGTATGGTAGATAAGTACGATCTATTTATGCAACATGTCGACGGAGTCCCGCTCCTATTTTTCCCGGAGCTCCTATTTTTGTTTGCAAGATCTAATATAACCTAACATGAAGGAGATAACCTATCCGTGTCGGGGGGCCTAAGCACCCGAGTTCGCTTAGCTCATTCTTTGACTAATAAATCTAGTCAGTTTGAGCAAAAATATACAAAAAACGTAGATGTTTCTGAATGATATTAAATGTGATGATGATGAAAACATAAAACAAACATAGAACTAGCATGTAATTTGTATGTTTTTCGTCATCTTCAAATGTATAGTATCAGAAACTTACCAAGGGGCTCTTCGATTTTCGAATGCACTAACTTATACCTAGGAAAAAGTCTTTTAAAAGATAAAGTATTACTGTGGCGATTTTATTAATCAATTTCTGTTTCTGAATCGTTAAGATACATATGTTATCTCCACTTAGTAGTTTCAGTAATGACCTTGATAACAGTAATAAAACTATTAACCCTGCACAAAACATTAAATAGTATCTGACTGTCTGCATAAACTAGAATAGAATATTTATATATTTCCTAATATTAATTAATTTCTCTGATCTGTGACCCCAGAAGTTTTGCCGAAGATGCATCACTCGATGCCTGGAGATTAACAAATATTCATAAAATCGTAGTAATGGAATGTCGAATCTGTTATTTCACTTCATTTAAAACAACAATACCATTAAAGTCTTCAGAATTTATTATCTGTGAGGATTCTAGTCATAATAGTCTATTAAAATTTTATTTGCGAAGTCCTGAGTTTCACAGAATCCTGGCTAACACGAGGAGCGTACATTATGATTATACCGAGAACCGAGCGTAAAAAAATGAATGTTATTTCTTTGATTACTTCACAACTCAGGCGCAGGATGATATTGTTAATTCCATTCGATATGTTCGTTAATCGCGATCTTCGTTTCGTTTATAAGCTTATAAGCGTAATGCAGGTGCATGATATTTTCAAGTGGTACTGATTTTAAAATGTGTTCAGTTTCAATATTCTGTTTTTTGATCAAATTAGACGCAAAAAAATGTTATGTCATACACGGTGTCGTCTGGCGCCCATGTGCTGGTTTTGGGGTGGTCACGGCGTGCAATGTGTTCTGCTGCGCTGGTGATGTGGGTACCCCTCACAGGAGAGCCGCGGCGGGTTCGCAGTGAGTTCTAAACTGCGTTCCCGTCATAAGCGGCACAGGAGGACACCGTGGAGTTTTAGTTAGTTGGAGTCCCACATAAATGCGTTGGAGTCCCCGTGGTGGTGCAGTATGCATGAGCATTTCTCCACCATAGAAAAAAAATGTATTTCAGCAGCACAATTCAGAAAATAACAAGTTAGAATAAGAAGAAGACACTATTAGTACCTAAGTATAGTATAAGTTGTTTAATTTCGAAGAAGCTTGCTTCATCCTCTTTATTTTTGGCTAGAATTTATTAATCTGGCGACCTAAAGTTTACATACAATATGCTTATCGACCTTTTGAGCTTCAAGATGTCAATTTAAGATTATATTCCTTTTAAAAATCGTCAAGCTAAAAACACTCCCAGTAAAGCTTGATTACCTGCGATAGGATATGTGATAACTTTGCGGCCCCGAAGCTAGAGCCTAAACACGCTGTTTATCTGTCTAGAGGCTCTAGATAAGTATAAGCGATGGCGATAGCGAAATGCCAATATGTAAGAGATTGATCACGTAACATTTGGATAGTTGATAGGCAATCTCATACATTTAGACTTTTTAACCATCAACGGAAAAAGAGGGGCGTTATAAGTTTGACGTGTGTATGAAAGAAAAGAAAGAAAAGAAAGAAAAGAAAGAAAAGAAAGAAAAGAAAGAAAAGAAAGAAAAGAAAGAAAAGAAAGAAAAGAAAGAAAAGAAAGAAAAGAAAGAAAAGAAAGACAATAAAAGAAAAGATAGAAAAGAAAGAAAAATAGTTTATTCTGCACAAACTAAACGCACAATACAAAATAAAGAGTGGCATTCACTATCGGTACAAATTAGCCAAAAGCCTCGTATTTAAAACGATTTTTTTTTTGTCTCTTGCTTGATGAGAGCAATACACAGTTATATCTGTGGGTGAGAGGCCAAAGACAATTTACTTGCGTAATATGTTTCGACATTACCAAATAAAAACAAACATAAATGTATCTGTCTGTATCATAGCTCCTAAACGGATGTACCGATTTCGATTTAGTATGTTTTAATTTGAAAAATTACATTATTGACAGTGTTATTAGCTATCTTTGATAAAAATCGGTTTAGCCGTTCAAATGATATGGGCGTTCCACGGTTTGAATCGGGCTATTTGCGTAACATATCGTGTCGCGGGCTTTTAAATTTTACTTATAACCAATTGAAATCGTGACGTTTTTGTTGAATTGAATGTCATTTGCCTCAGGAAGAGTATTTATTTTAACGATATTTCGAAATATCATAATATATTTGCATTTAATTTCGTAAATAGCTCTTTTTGGCAAACAGAAACGAAGGAAAGAATAAGATTCTGTGCTAATCATACTTTTTACTATTTTATGAATAATCTTATCTTATCTTACTAATATTATAAATGTGAAAGTTATTGTATTTGCAAAATTTTGGATGTGTGTATGTTTGTTACTTAGGACCAATTTCGCCAATGAAACTAATCGTGATTAGTTCAACTAAACTCAGTTTATGCAAATACAGCGTTCTGATTGGTAGTTTAGCAGCGGTCTCAACAAATCAGAACGCTGTATTTGCTTAAACTGAGTTTAGTTGAACTAAACGCGATTAGTTTCATTGGTGATATCAGCCCTTAATCACGCCAGCACGGCTGAACGAATCTGGATATAATTTAGCAAAGAAATGGATATGGATATATAGTCTGGAATAGCACATATGCTACTTTTAATCCCGGTATAATTTTCTCTTTGGATGATAAAACACTTTTCACGCGGGCGAAGCCGATGGCAGAAACTACTCGTAAATAAATAATAATAATAAAAAATATCGTTGCACATGCTGAGATAGGAGCCTTTTTGGTCTCGCACGGGGTGTTTCATTATTGTTTGTGTTTTGCTTATCTCGTGTCTCCTGTGCGGGTCAAAAATAAATATTTTTTTCTTTTTCTTTCATTTTTTCTTTCAAAATAGGGATAAAGGCTATATAGGGGATGGTTATGAATTAGGTATACATCTGAAACATGAATGAAAGAAAAATTAAGTTGGTCGAATTATATCTAAGTTATTGGCATCATTTTAATCTTATGTCCTTTTATTTCATTTGCTAAATTAAAATGACATTACTAATATCTTCTAGTGCAAAGAAACATTCAAAATAATATTTTGCAACCACTTACTTTGTGGCCAAAAGCGTAATCTCATTTAGCTTGCTACGAAGTAATCAGGCGTCAGGTCTTTGGAAGTAACTCCGCAGTATGATACGAGCATATCTTCAATTATCGTGCCATACTTAAACACACCGCGAGCTTACTGGTTTTACATAGAGTATGGTAGCTGCAGAAGGGTAAATCTGATTTGAAAAGAACGACGCAAAACAATGGGTCTTTCAAAATGAAATGGTGCAACAGCTGACGGCCTATACTAACCAACAGCTCTTAATGGTTTTCTAATAATTAAAACGTTAGTAGTTGGTGGCAATCTGCAGGAACAATTTCTGTGTATTGCTGCTATTCTAGATTAATAAGGTAAGGGCTAGTCTTGTATGTATTTAAATAAACCATAGGTATCCGTAACCGTAGGGTGCCATTAAATGCTAGAAGACATCTCGGCAGACGTAAGACAGAGATGTTGGGAAGAGCTCGACTAATTTTCTAAAGGGACTGCCTTTCTGTGGGAGTCAAGCTCGTCCCGCCATTAGTAGGAAACAAAACTTTCTGAAAAAGGGAGATGAAAGCCATTGTTAAGCAGCGGGAACAAAAAATATACTTAACTCTTTCTACGTTACTAATTTAAAAAAAAGAACAATAACAAACATCACCACACGTCTCACTTCATAAAAATCGTGTCCCATCTGCAAACCAAGCACTTATTCTTTGCGGAACTTTTTACGTGCGCTCAACCGTCAATGATCAACTGCTCACTAGATGTGATAGGCGATCGGTGATCGGCGATCGCTAATCACCGCTACACTGACGGCCTAAGAAGCCACTTCCTGTGTTACCGTCTAATTTAAAGATCACTTCGCTTTTATAAGTCGGGCGTACGTATGGTTCAATTTCGATGAAATCATATAGCATTTGGTTTTATTGAATCTTTTAATTTATTTGTAAATGTTTTAGTAAATTATTGTTGGTTGGAGATTAGCTGCTAAGATGTTATGCGAGTGTAATTAAACTGAGATATGAACTTTGATTGACTTTAGACACGCTTTAGTTAAGTAGGATAGAAGTCAAGCCCAGCAGGGGTTCAGCCTGACTAAGGCCCACTAGCGCCAAAATCTTAACTCAGAGTTAGTTGCTAATACCAGGGTAAACTAATATAACCATATCATGTCGTACATAATGTGCCCGTGTTAGCTACTAACTCTGAGTTAGTAACATAACCCAGGGTGGTGCAAATGGCCCTAAGTACTACATTAAACCTAATGAGTCTAACTCAAGTTAGACTCATTAGGCCCCAACGGAAAAAGAGGGGTGTTAATGTTATAAGTTTGTCGGTTGTGTACTCGTAGTACCTGTGTATTTGTGCATCTTTCTTTGGCATCATAGCTCCTAAACGGATAAACCGATTTTGATTTTGTTGTTTGAAAGGTGACTTTATCGAGAGTTTTTTAGATATACTATAATTAATGATAAAGGGCGGGCTGTAAGTCAGCGTTGACCAGCGTTGTGGCTATGCTGCACACTGATCAGCATTTGCTGAGCCCGCTCCTTTTACCACACTGAATGTGCTCATGTTGCCACATCTGTGTTTGACACTATTTATTATTAAGATTGTACACATACAGTGTTTGGTAATTAATGTTTTCTCTCTTTATTTCTATATGTTTGATCCAAATCGGTTCAGCCGTTCAAAAGTTATGAGCGTTTTACTGTTTGAATCGGGCATTTTTCGCAAGATATCGTGTTATAATTACCTACGTGTAAAATGTGTTGGGGGATTTTAAATTTTATTTGTTCTATAGGATTCGTCCACAATCTTAATAAACCGAAAAATACTGACCAAGTGCGAGTTGGACTCGCGCACGAAGTGTTCCGTACCATTATCGCATAAAACGGCAAAAAAATCCCGTTTGTTCTATGGGAGCCTTAAATATTTATTATAAGCTGTTTTTTTTATTTATTTTTTACTTTTCGTTATAGAGGCATCAGAAATACATCATCTGTAAAAATTTCAATTGTCACGGTTCATGAGATACAGCCTGGTGACAGACGGACAGACAGACAGACAGATGGATCGTGGAGTCTTAGTAATAGGGTCCTGTTTTAATCCTTTGGGTACGGAACCCTAAAAAGAGGAAAGAAGGAAAAGATACGTTTGGCTTCCAAATAATGATAATAATTCAAGATTACGAAGACATTGCAATGAGCTACCTATGTTATGGCATTGCAGATCTGAGTATTTTATACTAATTTCAATTTGATATTGCCACGTGTTCCTAAGAAAAAGTGTCGAGACAGACACACAACTCAAAGGGATTCTTTTTACCTGACTGCCGAAGGAGTGTAATGTGTCTATGTATGTATGTAAATAAGTTTGTTCCTATGTGGCGTTCTACAGACCAAATGCATTGGTCTGTAGAACGCCACATCAATCGAATCGTCTTAATCTCGGGCGTGTCACTGACTACAATAAAATTGAAAAGTAGAAAAATTGCGAATTTTGTGCGCTGTATTGTGGGGACCCAATTTCTTTTTTCCTTTAACATCAACAGTTATAATAGACCGCTAATAAAACTATGGAACAAATACAAAAATGTGATACAAAATGACTTCTGATACCGTTTAAACCACACACGGTAGTAAATTAATATCTAAACCTGCAGTCCTGTAGCCATAGTGACAGGTTTAGCCCATGGCCTATTAGCAGCAGGTTGGAACCTGTTCCACTTCAATTAACTCTTACGAGATGTTGAACGGGAAACACTTCCTGATACAACCTATATTTTTGTGTCACTTCTAGTTGAAATGTGCAATAAAAAGTTGAAGCTAAATGCTTGATACGTAAGAAAGATCAGTTGGTACATCTGATTGATTTTTCGGTACCTATATTAAATATCGTTTAGGTATCTGTTAAAAGGCATCTACTTAATAATGTAAATCTGTAAATCATAAAAATAGTGGCCTACTGGTAAGAGCAGTGGTGGCCTAGTAGTAACGGCCCCGACTTACGTGTCGTAGGTCGTGAGTTCGCACCCAGGCAAGCGCTTTACTTTGTGTTAATTACTTCATCACCATTGCTCTAAAAACAGTAAAGGAAATGTCCTAGAACCAAAAAATAAAAAAATGTGACATCCACCAATCTGCTCTGAGCCCGTATGGTTGATTAAGGCCCATTCCCTCTCTCACAGAGAGGAAACCTGTGTTCCAGCAGTGTGAACATTAAAAGGCTGATGATGATGATAGTGGCCTACTCGTATCGAAAACACTCCATCGTCGACTCTGTCTCTGTCACCTCTGACCTAGACAAGAGTCAAGAGCAAACCCACCACAAAAAAACGGAGTCCAAGCTAAGGGTGGTCAAGGCTCTTGTAAGAGGAATCGCCTAACAATATGCACCGTGTTCATGATTGTTATTTTCAGGATCAAGCCCATGATTCAACTGCCCAACGAGAGCCTCCTCAAGTGTTGTGTGCTCTTAGCTATTATCCCAACACGGTACTTAGTATTATTATTATGATGATATCAAATCATAAGTAACATCTCTAAATAATTTCTTCGTGATAATTAAAAAGAATACTCGGAGTCAATTAATTCAAGTCAATCTACCACCTCGAAAGAAACAAACACGATGGTTGACATTACCTACTACAAAATATGCTAATGTGAAATGAATACTGAACTAAGTATGATTCTTCTCACTTAGTTCTTAATAGAGCAATTAAAACAATATTTACTAACATTGGCTTATCATTAGGAACACAGAACTCGTTTAAGGAATGTGCCTAAGTAAGTACTTAATTTTTATCAACCGTTTACATTACAATATTAATTCGCTGCAGATAAAACCGATGGACACTAAGATAATTATGTAATAAAGTCAAACATTGTTGCAAATTATTTTCTTCTGAAGATTCTTGGACAATGTTGCTAAACTCTGTGTTGTAATTACATTGATTTACTCTTTAAATTCCATGGTAATATATAAAAAGAATGTCGTCCAAATAGATAACAATTTAATTAATCCAGTTTCATCATCATCTTTCAGCCCTTGTCCCATGGTATTTGGGGTCGGCGCAACACGTTTTTTCTTCCATAGCATCATGTACCCCGTTACACTATCACTGACCTTTTCTTTCATTTCACTCCTCACACAGTCCATCCATCCACATTTATATTCATAACTCTTTTAGTCACATGCGTTTCATCCCTTAGCATCACATGACCATACCAGGACAAACGATTTTCTTTCAAATTTTTCTTGTATCTTGTTTCATGAGCAGATCAAATTCATGCTACCGCATTTCATTAAAAAATATCATCCGTTATTTTAATGACTAAGATCATGTTCGGGACATACAGCCTTTATTCACATCCGTAATCTCCACCCGCGAGAAGGATATTGCATCTTGAAAAAATATACGACAAGTTATTGACATTCATGAGGCGCGACGCAATTTAAAATGCGTCGATAGGCGATACCACCCGTATTTTCTAGAAAATTATAAGCGCAAATCAGTTATCTTGCATCGCATTGCTTCCATGTGAACGAATTTGCAATATAAATCGCTTATCGGCGTGATATAAATCGAATTGCGTCGACGCATTAACCTTTCAGGCAGTTTGCTTGAGGAATATCGAATTGAGGACAGAAATCAAAGTGCGTAAACCTGGAAGAAGACGAAAAGTATTGAATAGCAACAACATATTAAAATAGATAAATATATTTTGTTATATACCAGCAAACATCACAGGAAAAGGATACACTCTCTACAACACTTTACCAACTACGTACATCAAAAAAATATTCCATCAACACAATCTTTAATTAAAACACAATCCACCGCGGGGAATAGCCATCTTACAAGCAAGCACGTACTGAATATTGGTGATCATTTTACATCTTACGAACACACTGCCCTAATAAAGTCGACTTCTGATAATCACATAGAGACGCATCGCCTGACGCCAATAAAACGCTCAATCAATCAATCGCTGTCTGCGCATGGATCATTAATGTTGCTAGTACTTCGGGTATTGATTGAAGCTAGGAAGTTGGCGGTGAAAGTGATGTGGGTATAGATTTTCAGCTGAAGATGAGCTGTCTCAAGCCTTGGACTTTACTCATTCCTTATGATACTTAATAGTCTAATCAAGCTAGGGAATTCATATTAAGTTGTCAATATAGAATATTAGAAATCTAACCTATAAAAGAAGAAAACAAATAGAAGGGCGTTAAACAGACATGGATCCATAACAGCTATACCAACCGAGACAGAACCTAGTTTGTCATCATTATCATTTCAAACATAGGCCTACCCAAAGTGGCGCCAGATCGACCGGTCGCGGATAAATTTGAAAAAGAGTTACCGCTGCCCTGGCCCCTGACACAAGCAACTGAAGAAAAAGGCGTGGGTTTAGTCAGTAAAAGTCTGACACATCCACCTGCTCCACTCAGAGTGGGGGAAGTCATTGGATGATTGACAAAAAAACATCGACCGGTCCTGTGTGTCTCGCATCCAGTGGAACCAGTGTTTATAGCATTGCCAATTACCAAACACTTAACAAAAGACAACAGATAAGCGATAACTTGAAAATGTTCAAAGTAGCTTCAATAGCCACCGCTGTGTTATCCGCTAACTCTAAGGCCACACCAATACCGATACCACCACCTACTCATTGTAATTACTAGTCTAGTTACAAAAAGTTTACATATACCATCCGGCACGTTTTATTATAAAAATCAGAGCCTATCTAATGAAATCGATACCAACGCTATATCGAGCAAATGGCTACTTGGAACGTGGTAGAATTACTATAATCATGAATGCGACTCGATCCAGCTACCGTCTGCTCGCGTCCAATTTTGAGTTTATACTAGCCGCCTGATTATATGGTTTTGTCACTTCATGACTTAGATTGGTCTTCTTATGGAAGGTAAAATATTGAGGAATTGTAAAGTTTAATTTAAAATAATTATTATTTGCTTAGGCCACACTTAGGCGTTGTTATCATTGGCAGAAACCAAATAGCTTAGATTTATTAAAGTTAGTACGTACATGCAGGACCATATATTTTTCATATCTTCGCAAGTAATAGTTAAATTCACCCTTTGATTTTTCTTTTCTAAATGGGTTTTCTGTTACCCAGCGATATGTGTTGATTCCTATTAGATTATGCTGTAGACAACTCATTCATAGAACGAAAGAAAAACAATTTTTAAAGCTATTTCGTGCAAACACTATAGAACCGTGCTTTGTGACAAGACGCCATAGAATTTTTGATGTAATTGAAGAAGCAATATCGAGACGCAAAAGCAATTTTAGATTTAGATCAAAAAACCATAAACTTGCTAGCGTAGCGACGATGTGGTGCAGCTCTACAATACTGAGGTTACACTAGTGTTGCTTTGAAGGACAAGTATTGTGGAACAGTAAGTGTAGCTAAGGAACCAATAGTTAAGTATCAGAACTGTGATATTGAACTGAAAATCACGATGAATGAAATGGAACTGAAAGCGTAAAAAAGCAAAGAAAACATTCACAAAATAGACATAAAAGATTTTCTTAAAAGAATCGGAAATATTTTATGGTATCGGTGACACTTTCACCTTTAACAACAAGAAGTACATAAAAGCTGTTAATTATCAAATTATAGACGACCAACGGAATCAAGAAGCTACAGCCGGAGATGAATTTAACACTAAATTAACTAAAAATGTTAAATACTTAATTAAGAAAAACATCTAGGGCAATTTTACGGCCGATACCTTATTGCATAGTAGGAACACAATTTAGAACTGTTAATTGTACATCAGTAACTCCATTTGCATAATTTAGTAGATGTAGTAGTCGATTTAAAAATTAACTCTTTTCGGTAGATCACTGTTAGAGGCTGGTTAATTGAAAGAGGTAGGTGCATACTTGATTAGGGGGAGTGGCATTACTAATATAACCGAACCAACGTTACAATTAGAAGCTATCAAAAATAACAGTGAAAAGTATCAGTTTTACAAGCAGTTCTTTCGTAACGCGTCCCACAAGAGATTCAATTACGATACTATCCGTTTTATTTTACTCTCGCAGACGGGAGCCGATCATTACAATAATAATTGTATCACGAGCGATTAATTTATTAACTTGAGTGCCCAACCCCATTCATACGTCTGATGGGCACTAGATTTATGGAGACTATATTGGAAGTGACCAAATTGGGAGGGTTTTAATAAGATTTTAACTATCAAAGTGAAATAATTATTTGGTATTGACGTGGAGTATGCGTGGCAGTTAATTGGTTTTTTATATTGCAAAAAATATTAGTTTGTTGTGCATGACAAATGCCTGACTCTTCATTGAATATATTTTCACCTTCTACGAATGTATTCCGTCCAGTTAAGCTAACGTTGTCATCGGCAGATCAAGGTATTTGCGGAAATTTGTCATCAAAACTACTTGGAACCGCCTATTTGAGGCAAAACGTAGATCTATGGCCTGCCCCATTGTCACAGTGAAAGGTACAAGATCTTTTACCGAATTGTAACTAAAGAAAGGGGACGGTTATGTGTGAGAAATGTGATGTCTAGAAAGGTAGCTTCTGAGAGACAACGAAAATAGAAAAGAATGCAAGACATGTTGCTCCAAAATTATGATGATTACATCTCCTAAGTTATCAGAGCATTGTTAGTCCCAAACATCGTAGTAGGTACTTCAAGCTACTTAATATCTGTCTCCCCTTGAACCCTGTTTTAAGTTTTAACTGCATGTCTGCAACAGACTTGATTTACTACATCATCGTATTGACAACATATCTCCATTTACCACAGCCCAGTCACAGGTAGCCAGTATGAATAATAAATACTACCTCACCGACTTACACCTGACTTCTGAAATCTTTTTTTACACCACAAATCACGTGGATATCACCTTGATAATGACGCACCGATGCGTGTGCGTCGCTAATACGGCCCAAATCTTGTGGCACGATAACTGTAGCGGCTTCTAAGCAAAAAAAGTCGGCCCTCGGACCCACAGTTATATTTGGTTGGAGAAAGAAAGATGGGTGTGTATGTGTTTCTCGTGTTATTTTTTGGGGACATTGTTAAATAAAATTATGAATTGGACACTCTCCCTTAACCTCAAGAGTGACAAGGGATGAAATAAAAGGAAAACATTATTCTAGAAAGTCCGGTTTGGGAGTTGCCTATAAGTAAATGGTATTTTAATACAAAGACTGCTCTAGAATCGTAACATGCAGCTGCTGCTTGAAACATTCAAAGGTTTTACTTAACACATAAAGCAAAAATAGCATCGATGATGTAAATAAACACACTAACAAATTAAATTAAAATAACGACAATGTAACCAACAATAATTTCAATACGAAACAAGAAAAACTGAACGAAAAACAATTCACCTATTCGATTATGCGAACAGAACCGGCTGGCAAGACTAGTTATTGTAAAAAGATTCCAAATTCTTTTGTGGTCTGCCGCCCTGGCAAACAGTAGCTACATTGAATACAATACCACACTTATTTATAGTCAAAACTGTCTTGGCCATAGCGTCCCGGCGAAACCAGTTGGGAGGAGTGTACACTGGATCTGTACTGCTTAAAAAGGAAAGTTTTGTTCGCTTGCCATAGGTAAAAAAATGGTGTATGTTATTTGTTGGCAGTTATGGTATGCAGGCTATTGATGGTGGATCAAGACTTAAGAACTTGGCTAGGTTGAGAATTGATTAACTCTATTCAGTACGGGATTGCATAGTTGCAAATTCATATAAATAATCCTTTGTAATGTAGTCATCATTCAGACGTTACTTATGAAGTCACAAAATAGTCACGGGTATCATGAAATTTAAGAGCGTCAAACGCTCATTACACTATCTCCTAAAAAAATTACTTTTTGCAGTTTTATAATTTAAATTGCTGAAGCAAACATTCGAAATTACGAACACTAATACTAGTTGTATTAGAGTTCGTTATTTCGAATGTTTCAATGTTCAAGTAAGCTCTATCACTATTTAAAAATTATGCTGGCTAGATCCACTTCACCCATCTAGTATTATACAAAACCTTTCTTAAATCGAATAAACCCTTTACCCCGAGTGTGTTCCTTCCCTATAATGTTTATATCATTCGCTCCTTTTGCGTTTAAAAAGATCAGAGGAATAGCTGCGCCCCATGGTTTTGCGGCAAAAAAGGGATCAGTATAACGGTCCCAAAGACCGCAAGGTCAGGTCCTAACAATTTTTGCATTTTTATTTGGTCCTTCGGCGTCCGCCGGTAATATAGTAATAAATAGTTGGTCCTTTTGGATTATTTTTGAAGACTTGTATTTTTAAGGTGTTCGGTTTAAGTCTTTTTAATTAATAGACAGAAGAAATATGTGAATATTACCTACGTAAAAGCTTTCATGTCATTAAAGTTACCAATAATACATTTTACAAAAATAAATGTATCTTTATTTTAGGACAGTATCTACTAATGCTGTGACAAAGGTTTAAGCGAAGCCGTAAGTGCGACAAATTACTAAAAGAGACAAGACTTGCCCTTTTCGAAGATCAGATTAATTAAAGGGCAAGTGAATCTCTATGATAAGGAAACTCGCAAGCATATCCCGGTAAATGCCAATACACCTAGCGACTATTAATTTAATTTTAACACCGCTCTCAACTGTAAACGCAATCCCAAACACCTTCCATATAAGATCAAGTCTTCATTCAATCCCTACTACGCAAGCGCGGTGATCTTGTGCGCATCGCTACACAGCTTACGAAATTACTGGCGCCGTCAATCTAACGCTATCGCCTGTGACGTATCTATCGCATGCTCATTTGATCTCTTTTTATAACTGGTGCCTTGGTACCGCTTCATTGATTTTGGTGATTTGAATTTTGGATGTCAACATTTTTGGGGTTTTCTCTGACCATATACGGTTAAGTACAATTCAACAAGTTTAATTATGTACTTTAAATATTATTTTTAGAGAAATTACTGTCGCAGTCAATCTAACGCTATCGCCTGTGACGTATCTATCGCATGCTCATTTGATCTCTTTTTATAACTGGTGCCTTGGTACCGCTTCATTGATTTTGGTGATTTGAATTTTGGATGTCAACATTTTTGGGGTTTTCTCTGACCATATACGGTTATGTACAATTCAACAAGTTTAATTATGTACTTTAAACATTATTTTCAGGGAAATTACTGTCGCCGTCAATCTAACGCTATCGCCTGTGACGTAACTATCGCATGTTCATTTGATCTCTTTTTATAACTGGTGCCTTGGTACTTGGTACCACTTCATTGATTTTGTAGATTTGTATTTTGGATGTCAACGTTTTTGGGATTTTCTCTTACCATATACGGTTATGTACAATTCAACAAGTTTAATTATGTACTTTGAACATTATTTTCAGGGAAATTACTGTCGCCTTCAATATAACCTTATCGCATCCAATACCGATATCTAATGTGTTCATTTGATCTCTTTTTATATCTAGTACCATGATTGATTTGAATCATTGATTTTATTCGGCTTTTGTTGATTAGAACTTTTAGCCGTTAACATTTTTGGAGACTTGGTCTGGCTATACTTTTTAAGTTTTATCACAAATTGTCTGATTGGTTTGTTAGGAATAAATGAAACTAGTACCTATATGGTTAAATTAATGATGGCTCTTGCAGAGTTAAATGGTGCCATTAAAATGTAAAAATAATGAAGATGTTTTACGAAAAACCAACCACCAATAAGTATTGTTTATCAAAAAATTACTCATGCGTAAAAACCCTAACCGTCTATTTGTCAATCGATTATCATAACATTAGGATCATTGACCACGCCATAGCAGTTCAAAACTCTAATCCTAGACATATAATTTGTACCACACTTATACCCAAAAACAGCTAATATGAGCTTGTAAAAACTCGTTACCTTTATTAAGGGTAATAAACAAGGGTATGGTCAGGTACCATAATGCTGTGGTCATTAGGGTAATGCGCAGGATCTCCGACATTGTGTCGCCTTTATTCTTGTTTTATTAATGATTTGAAAACTGTAATTTTGTTGACGGAGCGATATGGCAAAAAACTATCGTGCCATATTAAAGTTTAAAACGATGAAGTCTATTTAGTAAAAAATCTTATGCCTTGCTAATTTTATCACCATAATACGAGATTAAAGCTCTATCCACACATATCAGGACCGTGCCAGGGACGTGTACGGACCGTGCCCCGTCAGGGGCTCAAAAAATATCGTTGTGTACATTTTATATGAACTCGTTCACACACGTCCGTGTACGGGTCAGTGACAGATCTTCAATGACTGGGCCCGGCCCTGTCACTTCCCGGGCACGGCCCTGATATGTGTGGATAGACCTTTACTGTTTCGCAGATGAATATGATTCGAGGAGAATTTGAAGGCGGTTCAAAGGACCCTAAAAGTAGAACTTTTAGTCCGATAATTTAATATGAAAATGTCTTACTATTGTATATAGGAATCGAGCACTAAGAAAAGCTTTAGCGGTTAGAGAATTTTTAGACCGATAATCTAATATTTGCACTATTTGACATAATTAGGAACTGCCGAGCTGTAGAAGAAGACTCATATAAAAGAAGTTCATGTTTTGATACATCACGAAATAATTGCAAAAAAAAAATCTATTCAGCTCCACGTGCCATCACAAACCCTTTGTGGTGGAACCTCCACGGCAGATTTAAAATCAATAATACACTCAAATAGATCACTTTCCCGAGCACAGTGAGAGATCGATCAGTGATTTATAGATCTTTTGTTGAATGGAATCGATCTCGATTTTTGATTACGTCGCAAATGAAACGGTCACAACCACTATAGATGTGATTTTTTGTCGTTCTTGGGGTCATAGAGTGTCTGATTGGATTTTTTTGGAATCCAGACTTTGGTATCCAGAGGTCCATCAAAGGATCCTATTAAGTTCTTTGGAATTTTTGTCAATGTATTTGAGGCTTTGTCCGACATAAACATGTGGCTCCGTGGGCTGATGGTTGCGCCTATGTCAAAAGATTGTAACTGGTTCATATTGAAAGCATTTTTTCAACACAAAAAACTTCTTTACAAGAAAATACAACCGACATCCAAAAAAAACACTGCCTAGTGAAAAATTAACTTCAATTTCAGAAGTCAGTGTTCCTGGTATTGTTTCTTCGTATTTTGACACCGACTGACTTTGTAGTGTTTTTTTTGGAAGTCGCTTGTATTATTTTGTAAAAAGTTTTTAAGTCTATTTTATAGTTGCGGTACCTAATGAACAAGTTCTTTAGAAGGTGCCTTAATAATGCACAAAGGTTGGCCAGAATGGCCGAATAACATAAAAATTGAATACCGGTGAAATGAGAGTGGACCATGGTGAAATGTACACATCTGTTTACCCTTTTAGAGCGTATCAGCGTGATGTTATGTTATGAAATGGCGTAAAAAATAAACAGACATGCGATTGCAGTAATCCCGAGAGATTGCCGTTGTTTAATGAAGAGTTCTGTTGTATATCTCCGAAGTTCTTCATCAGATGTTCACCAAATTTAAATGGGATAACATAAGAAGCACCAGCTTTTAAAAGAAAAGAATCGTAATCGGTTCACACATATAAAAAAGGTATTGCTAACATTTTAAAGTCGGTTGAAATAAAAACAGTCGATTTGATAACGTTCTTATTTTTGAAGTCGGTTAAAACTTTGATGATAGTCAATCAATACAAAAAGGTTTCTTCTGTGCAAAAATCTAATTGGATTTCAATACTTTCCAGTTTCAAGCTTTCATTGTATGCAATTATTATTGCTACTATTATAGTTGACCTGCAATTTATAGGAAATCTAAATACATATCTTTGACTTCCAGCTTTAGACACTTACTTTAATCATACTACTGATGACACCATACATAGCAAACTTTTATCAAAAATCTGAAGCACTAAATGTAGACGCAAGAATTCGAAGTGATTCATTAAGTCCACGAAAAGATAAAGTTAACAACAATTAATAAGGTCTAACAATTAAAGTTGTCATAGAACATTTGTTTGATCATACAATGGAGTGAGTAATGATCGACCTTGCAAGCGTGGTTTATCAAGATTTGTGGTTGATGTCATGTAGAGTTAGGGTTGGGCTGGTAAAATATGTTATGAATGAGATCACTGTCATCTAAGATGTTTTGTGGACATATAATACGTATTTAGTCCTTCTTGCGAAGTTGGTCTAGACTGAAAGAAACTCGTTAAGTATGTATAATATTTTACGCACTTTGCTTCTTCATTTTCGAAATGCTCCTGTTTGATATCAATTGAAAATATTACCAACTCCCTACTGCCAGTGGCTTTGCCAGCGTAAAAAGTATTTTATCATCCCAAGAGAACATTACACCGGGATCAAAAGTAGCCTATGTGCTATTCCAGACTATAATCTATCTCTGTACCAAATTTGATTCAGATCCGTTCAGCCGTTTTGGCATAATTGAGTAACAAATATACATCCATCCAAACTTTTACATTTATAATATTAGTAAGATAATAAGATTAAGAGCTTTTGCTGAAATTGCATTACGTTTCAAAGTCAAACAAATCGGGCATTTCAAATTTTATTAAAAATATCTTGATAAAAGCAAAATTTATAATTCAATTTATGTTCATTTGCGTTTGCAAAATTAACAGAAACTGCAAGTATATTCCAGATTATAAATAATTCTCGTGACAACCCTACAGGACGATGAATCATGCGCACGCGTATAGATCGATGATAGAAGTGACAGATTAATACGTGTAGCTTTGTGGCTGTTTAATTTAGTTTTAAAGTAGGAGGTCCAGGAATCCAGAATTACACAATTTAAAATACCAACAAAATGACAAACGCAGTTTAATTTAGACATCCCAAAGGCATAGGGACGAGTTTGATGCCTATCGACAGAAATGGTCTTCAATTGCCCAAAATCAGGAGTAATGAAAAGAGGCAACAGTGACCTTAGTCCTGCAGTGGGAAAGAACAGACTGAAAAAAATCTAATAAACAGTATGACCATGATGAAAGTAGCACCATATAGATGCTACTTTTGGGATTATAAAGCAACTCGGTTACTGCAAAAGAGGACCAGATTTACTAAGCAAGTCTATACTATTAACATGAAAAATTACCACTTTCTTAGAAATCTACTATCACCGCAAATCATATTAGATGATAAAGATATCGATACTAGATAGAAGTAATCTATAGATTAATATCTCCCATCCATATGACAGCCTTAGGGGACAGCCAAGTATTGCGTGCTACTCTGTTTGTAGGTAGCATGTTATCCACGTATCTATTTTTAGATACGTGGGTACTACATCTTCATTTAGTGGGAAATAAATTGCATATGGCCGGTGCATTGGGACAGGACAGTTGGATGCATACATTATGTGGCTACCTGAAAGTCGGGGTAAGCAATTTGATGGTTGTAAGTCGTAACTTATTGGATGACAGCAGAAGTTTTCTTTGAGGCAATGATCATATAATCTTTAGCGATGGATAGTCTATGATGAAACTGGTCCTAGGATTAAAAATTTAAGAATTATCTCCAAAAAAAACAAGTGGTTTTGTATGTCGCAATAGGAGCGTTGTAACTGCATCAGCGATGGCTCAAGACAAAGTTAATAGTCAATTTATTATTTAAATAACTGAATAGGTATAAAAAAAACTTTCAAAATCGCTTTTATAAGCTTACTATACTCCGTTTTAAATAACATTAGATATGTTTCCAAATCTTTTTACAGTCCGTTCAACCGATTTTGAGTTCTATGCCGTAAACATAAGGATGTCATAAAAAGTATAAACCTGTTAACAAAACCAACTGTTTACTACAGCTACCATTTGTCGTATTACCAACGCAATAGAAGTCAAAATCGGTTGAACGGGCTGTAAAATAGGCAAATTTAAACATCTAATGATATTGCAAATGGAGTTTAGTACCCAACCCTTCGGGGAACAATCCGTGATGTTATGTTACGTATCGCTTTTATCAAGCTAAATAGGTTTATCCCCAGCCGCCGTGCGGGGCCGCAGAACATCTACCAGGAAACAATCAACAATGCCAAAGCCAAAATGCAATCCAACCAACCAACCAACTCGTCTACTTTCACAAGCCTATTCTGACATCACGGTACTTACTCTCAATCTTTAAAACTACTTACTAACTACAAATCTTTAGCTAATAGGATATTGCCGCTTCATTCCTACCGTTCTATTTATTGCAGCAATTGCGAATAAACAATTTTATGACCCTCTATATGACTAAAGGTTTTTCTACATGTTTGTATCCTTTGAGGCTTGAGGCGACAGACAGGTCCGCATAGCAGTGTGTGCTGCTTCGCTCCTTATGATTACTGCTCAGCGTTGCTCCAAGCCTCGCGTATGGAACTGATTAATACGTCAGTATAGGTCGGTTCATGTTTCGTAGAAAACATTGGCAACAATCTAAATTGCATGGTAGTCGTCGAAAGATTTTAACGCAAATTTAAAGAACTACTAGAAAATACAGACACATTGACAGGGTTTGAATTGTTTCACTGAATTTTTGTGTGTTTCTCTGTGGCCGGACCACAGTTTAGTACTCAGATGGTATAGTTCGAAATAATGCCTACCTAAAGTCTACTTTCATCGGAATATATATATATTTTTAGTACCTCAAGAGATATCTTTTTAATTAACAATGTATATGGTCCGGCCGCCAGGCAGTGCTCTCTGGCCGCGCCACCTCAAATTAAATAGAGTATAATGAACTATTAATAAATCAATATCCCGAAAAAACTACCTAAAGAGTACCTTGCATACGACAAATATGGTCCAATAAACCCCTTTAGTTAAGGAGTTATTGGTCGTCGGGTGTGGTCCGGCTGGAAGGTATACTCTGCAGCAAGTCAATTTTGCAATATTTAATATTAACTATCCATAAATCAATTTATATAATAGTACCTTTTCTCTACTCTTCGTTGATACTTTTTTCTCTCAAGAAACTATTCATTTTGATTAATTAATCTTTAAAGTAGGAAAATATATTTGTTACTCGTATACTTATTGTTTATTTTAAACCAAAATTTTCACTTAACTACCTATTCTTAGGTAGATAAAAACCTAAAAGTGCACCTTTTTCAAAATCAATGTTGGTAATAAAAATAAAAGTTTATAGATGAAGTCCAGTTCTTTTTATAAAGTAGGTACTTATTATGCAGTTTTCGTTGGCATAAAGAAATAAAGCACATTTCGTTATATTTGCTGAAAGTAATCCTCCCTAGCCGCGGCACATACTTTAAAGATTAATTAATCAAATTGAATAGTTTCTTGAGAGAAAAAAGTATCAACGAAGAGTAGAGAAAAGGTACTATTACATAAATTGATTTATGGATGGTTAATATTAAATATTGCAAAATTGACTTGCTGCAGAGTATACCTTCCAGCCGGACCACACCCGATGACCAATAACTCCTTAACTAAAGGGGTTTATTGGACCATATTTGTCGTATGCAAGGTACTCTTTAGGTAGTTTTTTTCGGGATATTGATTTATTAATAGTTCATTATACTCTATTTAATTTGAGGTGGCGCGGCCAGAGAGCACTGCCTGGCGGCCGGACCATATACATTGTTAATTAAAAAGATATCTCTTGAGGTACTAAATATATATTCCGATGAAAGTAGACTTTAGGTAGGTATTATTTGAAACTATAGCATCTGAGTACTAAACTGTGGTCCGGCCACAGAGGAACACACGAATTTTTCTATTACGACAATCGAAGGATTTTCTTTTTATTTATTCATTATTTTTATGACAATGATTAAATGAAATCACAGATTTTTTCATTCCGAATTCATTTAAGGCAGTTTGATGCAGCGACAAAATTACATTATCCGAAATATCTAACCTATGCATATTTTCTGAGATCTGCCTAGAAGGACCAAAAAATAATTTAATAAATTAATTAATTCTCATTCAGATAAAACTGATTCAATTGACTAGACAAAAGAACCGAGAAATTTACCCACCCGTAGTGTCCTTATCGAAGGAACAAGCACCGCAATATCTGTACCGGACTATCCCCTTAGGGTGTCCCCACATTTTGTCTCAGATGAATATGTCCTACCAGTTCCGTAGTAACTACTTTGTGGGACTGCACCTTGAATAATGACTGTAGCTAGTGCTTTAATTAAGGTAGGTATAGACATTAACTTTGTAATAAAGTACAGTTCTCGCCAAACTTCTTGGCCGCTCTGAAGTTGGCTACAATGGCTGTGCAGTAGTAAATCTCATATAAAAACCGGCCAAGTGCGTTTAAGGTTACACTAGTCGAAAATTCTGCCATACAAACGTAGTCTAGGGATTGTTCCACTGTTTGACGATGTACGTTCAAAATAAAAAGCCATATCAATATGTCTCATCATTATCTAGCCCTGTATGGAGCCAAAAAATTAAAAAATATATATGTGCAGGACGTAGCGTGTTCATTGGCCCCGAGAAAAGAAGGGCGTAAACCTTCTGGCCATTGCCGCTGAACGCCCCATCCACATCAACGAAAATAAAGGTTCTTGGATGCCTGGCTGCAGCAGTGACGAAGGGTTGCAAATCGACTCTAACGATTCAACGATGTGTTGGCTGTACTTGAGTTATTTCCAGATTCTGGGTTGCCTACTTCTGGATCAGCACTCCTGGTGTCCAGGTTCCGAGGTTCAGCTCGACAGGATCGAAAAGGGATGTCTTCATAAGGGTTGAAGTTGATGAATTAAATGAAACACTAAGTTATTCAGTACACGGCACGATTCTAGGGCTCTCAACAATTTCTGAGACGTGATTCTATATAAGAATTACTTCTTATTTACTAAGACAAGTACAAGCGACTAGCTTTGGATGACTACAAATTCTATTTGGGCCCGGGGGTTCTTTATACCCTCGCATCGTGCCATTATTGAGAGCCCCGCAAATTCTCGCCGAAAATAATTTTTAATTATGTAAAAAACCCTTATACATATTTGGTAAATAGGGTTACCGCACCCCTTCCATGGTGCTATCAATAGCTGGATTTCTTCGTACTGTAACACAGTAACGCCCCCTATCTATGTATCTAATCAATATACCTAATTTCCAGGTATTGATAGCTTCCCTAGACTATTTACATGAAATTAAAGGACAATTCCCTTTATTTCCTAGTTAAAACCTTAATAGCTTTTAACCTAGCCTAAGGATATCTATAGGTTGGGTTGACCTGCTGGTGCCAATAGCAGGCTGTCTGTTGACGTCTAGAAAAAGCTTATTTTCGGGAATCTTCTATGGGATATCATCCCCTATGTAATGAATCTATAAATTCCTAAGTCATTTCACCGACTTTAGGACCTCCTACTTAGGCTTACCAGACAATCACCGCTTATTATGGGGATTCTGGTAGCCAATAGACCACACTTTACATTTCCAGTGCTTATGTAAGTCTATCTAGGTCATATGCACATAAGGTGCCTCGCTATGTACAAATTTGGCAGCTGGTCACTTTCTTTGCGCCCAGCTACCAGAGAAACTAGGTATAATAACACTAATAAGATTGGGACGACACGATGGTGCATTTAACGGGCCATCGGGAGGTCCCCAAAAATTCCTTATTTTCGGAATTCCCAGGGGTGTATAGTCCCAGGGAATGCCAAAAACTGACTAAAAATTACATTTCCAGAAACCTATTTTCTGGAATTGTACTTAAACTACTTGAGCGATTTTCGCTCCAAAGTGATGGCTTGGTAGCTAGTCCAGCAAGCCATCCGAAAGTACTTACACCATGAGTACATCTATTCCCTTCATGGAGTTATTCCACCTGAAGGGTCTACAAATTTCAACGTTTTACGTTGTTTACATTTTTCACGGCTGCCTATCTCGTTGACTATCCAAGCGATTCTTCCCATCTAGAAACCGCCTGGAAGCCCTTTTAGCAAGCTTTCCAATGGTAGTACTTTTACCAGTATACCTATATGTTTCTAGGTACTTAGGGCACCTAAAACCGAAAGCGATTACCAAAACCAGACAAACAGCAGTTTTTCTATTATATACTGACTTGATATCTCAAGTAAATGGGCTTTATATAAAAGACTTCGCTAACTATGAGGTGTATATAGGCTTCCTGTCTCGGTCTAGGTCCCCCATATACCCTAAAATGACCTGAAACCATATATTTGGTGTTTGAGATATCAAGTCAATATTCTTATTTACATAGCAGAAACTATGTGGTCTTCACATAGTTTCATCATTATGTACTGATTACATGTCCAGTACATAGGATAAGCCCTTAAAAACGTGATTTTAATTACTATAATATTTTCAAAAAACTCCAAAACTATATATATCGTGGTGCTCCATCTGACGGGCCATTCGGAACTAATCCGTCGCCGAGCACAGACGTATCGTATGACAGAAATTTATGTTTTTTACTATGATAACTCTTATCAGTATGCTTTCTAATGATTTTACTCTGTTAAGGGTGAACTATTGAACCCTATGACATACTGACAAATACTAAAAACATTATACTACTATCTCAAAAAATGTAGGTAAAATTTTAGTATAAATATAGACGGGCCTCTAAAATTCATTTTAGTATCAGATGGCGCGCCGTGGTGAGCAGACATGTCTACACATACAAACTTTAACTTTTTATGAACCATTTAGTATGGTTGATGACGCTTCGTCGCGAACATATCTCCCGCCGTGCAGTGCTGTGTCGACTCGCTGTGTCGACTCGAAGTGTTGTCGGCGCGGCGCTGCATTCCTTCGGTGAGCGACGGACGGCATTTCTCGGCTGCCGGCCAGGCCCACCGAGAGGACGGTCGCCGCTCCGGCATCTCTGGTTACTGGGGCAGTGGGACGAGTTTCTTCACCGGACGCTTCAAGGTACCGCCAAGTGTGCGTACCTCAGCAGTCCGGATTTCTCCGTCGATTCCTGGATACACGGCCACAATGCGGCCTCGCGGCCACGTATTGCGGGGCAGCTGGCCGTCGGCTATCAGGACAGGGTCACCCACTTTAAATCTGGGCCCACTACTATGTGGCTCCCGCCGGTTTTGGAGCTCCGGCAGGTACTCTCTGACCCAGCGACTCCAGAACATATCAGCGAGGATCTGTGATCGTCGCCATATTTTCCTGCTGTCTATATCTTGCTCAGTGAACGTGCCAGGTGTAGGTAGTCTGGCTGACCCACCGAGCAAGAGGTGATTCGGTGTGATGGATTCGTCATCATCACCATCTACCGACACGTGTGTCAATGGTCGGCTATTTACAATGTACTCTGCCTCACAAATCAGTGTGGACAACACCTCTTCGGTGGGGTGTTTCTCTGTAAGTACATTGCATAGTGTGTTTTTAACACAACGAACTAGGCGCTCCCAGGCGCCTCCCATGAATGGCGCTGATGGCGTTATGAAGCGCCATACGATGCCTCTGCGACTTGCCTCTGTTTTGAAGGCGTCTCGCAGCTCTCTGTCGGCGCCGTGCATGTTGGTGCCATTGTCTGAGTGTATCTCAGCTGGGCATCCTCTGCGCGCGGCGAATCGGCGCAGCGCCAATATGGCGGAGTCTGCGCTAAGGCTGGCGGCGATTTCAAGGTGCACCGCCCTTGATGTGAGACACGTAAATAGTGCTACGTATCTCTTCTGATGCTGCCGACCGACGGTGACGGATAGCGGGCCGAAATAGTCGAGCCCGGTATATGTAAACGGCCTCTTATGGTGAGCGAGGCGCGTTTTCGGGTGGTCGCCGGTCGCAGGTACTGGTGGCTGTGCCTTGCGTATACGGCAATGCAGGCATCTTGCTATCACCTTCTTCGCTGTTGGTCGCATCTTCACGACCCAGTAGTGCTGCCGTACCTCATTAATTGTGAGTTCGGTGCCACTATGTTGTAGACTGCGATGTGTCCAGTCTATGTACAACTGCGTTATGTGATGGTCGCCATGTAATATAGGCGGGCGCATCACTTCTTCAGCTACCTCTTGCGTAGCTGCTATGCGACTTCTTAGTCGCAGCACGCCGTCAACGACCTGAATTTGTAAAGGTCGCAGCGAGCTATTTTTATTTATTTCTTCAACGTTCGCTAACTCTGAAGCGAACGATTGTTGTTGTGCGACCTGGACAAGTATTTTCTCAGCTTCTTGGAGAAATTCTGCTTCTATAATTTGTCTGTTGACCTGGGTTGGTGCTCTGCATGCCTGCTTCTGCTTCTGTGCAGGTACAGCAGGCTTCTGGCGCCAGTCTGGGTCCTTTTCAGCGTTTTTTCTCGTCCGTTTATAGGACGTTATCTCTGTTCTATTTTTGCAAAGAGATATAAAACGCAGAACTGTGGCGGTCGCACGAAGCAGTCGCTCCCATCTGGAGAATCTGCCTGGCTCTGGAACGGCTTCTATGAAGCTCTTCTTGTCCCCTTCTGTGACAACGAAAGTTTTTTCTTCTCCCGTGTCGTCTATAGTCGGAGGTTTCTCTGTGGGCCATAATTCGGGCCCAAGAGACAAAATCTCGGCCCGCAGTACCACTCGTGGTCCGAGTTGAACCGCAGTGGCACGTCACGGGTTGCTGCATCAGCGATGTTCATCTTGGTGGGTATCCACCGCCAATCTTCGACTTTGCTATTGTCTTCAATAGCAGCTATTCGGTGAGCAACGAAAGGTTTGTATACTCTCGCTCCTCTTCTAATCCAGGTCAGTACGGTCTTGCTATCTGACCAATACGTTACTGACGTGGGCTTGCAGTCGTGTTCACTCATCACTGCTGCGGCTACGCGGGTTCCCAATACCGCGGCCTGAAGTTCGAGTCTCGGTATCGAAAGCAGTTTCAGTGGGGCCACCCGCGCTTTCGCCATAACAAGGCTTATTAAGTGCTTGCCTTCCACGGTCGTGGCCCGCCAGTATACAGCGGTAGCATATGCCATCTCGCTTGCATCAGTGAACACATGCACCTGCATTTCTATAGCGTCGCTATATCCAGGATAGCATCTTGGTACGCTAACGTTTTTTAGTTGGCGTAAATGTTGTACCCAAATTTTCCATTGTAATGCTAGGTCAACATCTAGCCTCTGATCCCAGTCGACGCCTCGCCTCCATGCTTCTTGCAATATTTGCTTCGCCTTGATGGTTACTGGTGAGGCGAGTCCGAGTGGGTCGTATAGCGACGCTACTATTCTGAGCGCCTCTCGCTTGGTGGGCGCCTCTCGGTCCAAGATACCCTCAGGCAGACGCGCGAGTGTGAGGTTGAAACCCAGCGTGTCTTCGCCTGGCCTCCATATGAGGCCGAGTATCTTTTCCGACGTATCTATATCTCCAATGGATACCATCTCAGTTTGTATATGCGATGGGTCCATCTTTTCTAGGAGCTGCGAGCTATTTGAAACCCATTTCTTGAGTTCAAACCTCGCCTGTAGGTGTATTTTTCGCACCATACTAGCGACTTCTGCCGCCTTCTCGATAGTTCTATAACTATCTAGGTAGTCATCCATATAATGACTACGTAGTATAGCATTCACAGCTTCAGGGTGCTTTTCTATATATTTGTTTGCGTTCCAGTTCTTTGCAAAAATTGCTGTGCAAGGCGAACTGGCTGCGCCGAAAATGATGGACGTCATTCTATATTCTTCTGGCGCTCCTTCTCTGCGGTTTCCCCTCCACAGGTAGCGAAGCGCGTCTCGGTCTTGGCTCCGCACCTTCACTTGCATGAACATCTCCGCTATGTCACCGGTTATTGCAACGCAGTGACGGCGAAACCGCATCATTACGCCTGGCAGCGACTGTAATAGGTCGGGCCCAGTTAACAGGAAGTCATTCAGTGACATTCCTCTCGATTTGGCGGCAGCGTCATGTACGATGCGAAGTTTGTCTGGCTTCATTGGGTTGAAGACATCGAAGTGCGGGAGGTACCAAGTTTTGCCCGGCGTGCTAATTGCGGGTGCCCTTTCAGCGTACCCTTTCGCAATTAGCGAGTCCATCTGGTCTGAGTATCTTCTTCGAAGTTCCTGGTTCTTGTCCAGCTTCTTTTCTGTTGAGACGAGCCTCTTCAGAGCTGTCTCAAAGCTATCTGGCATCTCAGCATGCTCATTACGCCAAAGCATGGCGGTTTCGATGTGTCCATTCTCTAATTGGACAGTTGATCGATTCAAAATGTCCTCTGCCCTTCTTGCTGGGTCAGAGGCGGGTCGCTGTGGGTTTATGCACAACGATTCTATCGCGAAATGTTCGCGCAACTGATGATCCAAATTATCATCAGTTGTTATTCTATTGACATGATGTACTTGTTGTCGTAGTAAACTACTGTGCGCGCCATGTAGTGTCCAACCCATCGCTGTAAGTGACGCAATTGGTTGGTGTCTTGGACCTCTGCGAATCTCGCTGGCCAATAACAAATGCCAGTTGTCTTGGCCGACGAGTACTTTTGGCACGCCATTGTTGTACATCAACTCTTTTCTCAAGTCGGTTAAATGCTTGCAGCGTGCGACAACCCTATCGCTCACTGTTTGTTTTGCCAAGCTGAGTTTAGGTATAGTACGTGCTTTGAACTGTACCCTTCTGTCTTGCGGGCTAACCAGCGTCACCTTGACTCTTCTTGAGCATGGGGTGGTGAGCATGGTGTTGCCTATCGCACCGATCTTGAGCGGGTCCACAGGGCCCTCTGCCCCGACTTGCCTCGCGATGTCTTCATCCATCAGCGAAACGGTGGACCCATCGTCTAGGAGAGCATATGTTGCCACCTCTCCCGCCGGTCCGATTACCCGGACCGGCACTATCTTGAGGTACGCCTGGCTCGATGGTGACCCGAAACTGGCCACCGTTTCCTGAGGATCCTTCCGGGATTCAGGAACATCGGGCTTCTTGTTGGCTTCCCTCTGCTGTTGCTTCTTCCTATGAAGAAGCCGATGGTGCGTATCTCTGCACCCGTCTTGGCCACATTGTTTTTTCTTACAAGTGTGGTTGCCTTGTCGAAGTTGAAGGCAGCGATAACATAGATTGTGTTTTTTCGCTAGCTCCCATCGTTTCTCGACAGCTACGCCCCTGAATTGTGCACATCCAGTGGCGTAGTGATGTCCCACGTCGCAAACACGGCATTTTCCTACCGGTTGGTCCGTAGCTATATGCGTCCTTTGTGTGACGCGTCTGTTGGTGTTCGCCTCGGCCGAAGCGATGCCTTCGGGTGGGGCGAATGGACTACAGAAGTGTGCCTGTTCAGATATAAAATCACTGAACAATGAAATATCTGGCACCGATTGGTACTTCTCCGAATATGATCGGTACCATTGTGCTCGTAGCGAATTGGGTAACTTCTCTGTTAACAATCGCATAAGCTCCGCGTTCATAAGGTAATGACCCTTTTTTAACGCGCGGAGCGTGACTACAGCACCTCTTACGCGACTTGCAAACGCGCAGATGTCTCTTGGTGACTCACTGCAGCGCGGCAGTCCGCGTAATCTATCCGTTTCAGCTTGCGCTATGGAGTCTGGACGGCCGAACTGCAGCTCGAGTTCCTTCATGATGTCATCGGGCCTGGCATGTCCGATGAGTTCTGAGCTGACGGTTTCCATTGCACGTCCATGTAAGCTTCTCCTCAGCCTCGCTGTATTCTCGACGTCCGTAAAATACGCTCGAGTTGTCTCATATATGGCCCGAAATGATAGCCATTCAGTATGAGAACCATTGAAATTCGGCAATGTCATGACGAATTTCGACGCAGAGGGGTTCGGTTGGTCCCGCTGTTCTATTTTTCTGTCGGCTAGCGACGCTATAGCGGACGTCAACTCCGTCAGGAATGGACGGAGACTATCCCTCTGACCTCCTGTACACTCAGCTGACGCTGCAACTGGAGGTTTTCGCACTTCTTTTTCTTTAGGATGCTGACCTTCTATTTGCGATTTGGTGGCGGTCGCAGTCAGGGGTCTATGCATAGAATTTCTGGTTCCCCCTTCCACGACGTTATCCTCCTTCTCAGGCTGAGGTTCTGGTGCCTCTTCTAGCCATGAACGCACGTACTCGTCATTCGAGTTTCTGTCATCCAAGTATTCAGCTTCGGAACCCTCTTCCTCCGCTCTCTGAAGTGCAAGTTGTGCAAGCTCCAACTTAATTTTGAGTAAGTCTTCGCGAGCTTTATCTATATTTTTTCGTGACTGAGTCACTCTAGTTGACGGCGGACGGCTATGTTCGATACGGGCGTCACCCCGGGTAGTCATCGGCATCGCTGTACGTCTGTCTTCTTCGGAAATCTTCTCTTTCTGAGAAGGTTTCAATGTTGTGTCTGAAGCTCCTTCTAATCTGGTTAATCTGGTAGAAACCGCTTGATCAGTTTCTATTGGTTGATGCGTCGGAGTGCTTTCAGTTTGAGGCGCTAGATGGCGCTGCTCGTCCGCCGGCTCGGTCCCTTCGGTTGTGGAAGGTGAACCCGGCGGCAGCTCATGTCTGATGCCAGCTGGCTGATCCAACTCCACGGTCCATGCCTCCGGCTTCTTGCCTTTGGTTCTGGTTATCGGCATTGTTGTTGAAATATTTTCTTTTGAAAACTCGAAGTTAGTTTTCAAAGATAAGTCCCAGTTCCGGGCTTCAGCGTTCAAACCGACGATCTCCAGAAGTTAACCTCCACTTCGATTGACTATAATTCAATCTTCAAATAAAAAATCACTAAAAACTTACGGTCAGTGATAAGTCTTCAGGAAACTTCAGGCATTTGCTATACAAGTTTATTTTTCCCATAAACGTGTATGTTCTATTTGATTGACTATGATTCAATCAAATTCTAAATCACCGAAAAGTCAAGGTTACTTTTCGGTGGTGATGCTTCATGAACTGCTTGTCCAAAGCATCAGAGCCGTGCATCAATCTTCAGAGCACGTATCTTGCTCGATTGAAGAAAATTCAATCTTCAAATAAATCACCGAAACGTCAAAGTTATTTTCAGTGATAGTGCTTCAGGAACCGCGTAGTCAGTACATCCGAAACGTATCTAAGTCTTCAGAGTACGTTTCTTCCATTCACTGACGAAAATTCAGTCTTCAAAATTTTCCTGAAAACCTAGGGGTTGTTTTCAGTCATAAGGCTTCAGGAATTATTCTTCAATCATCAAGGATGCACATCAGCCTTCTAAAACGCACGTCTTGTATTTTTCTGACGGGCGCTCGTTTTTTAAACAAATCGCTAAAAACATAAGGGTAGTTTTCAGCGATAAGTCTTCAGGCACTATTCTTGGGGCTTCAAGGATGCGCATCAGTCTTCATACAGCATTTTGCGGCTCACAGAAAATTTTTTCTATCTTCTTACAATTATTGAAAAAATAGGGTATTTTCAATAACTGTCTCCAGAATTTTACCTCTTGGATCCAGCGGCAAATAGGGCACGTAGGACTTGTTCCCTGCAGTGCACGTCGATTTTTGGTTTATTTGTGAAATTAATTTCTCCAAAATTCGAAAAATTAATTCCACCACTATTTCTTCCTGACGTCCTGGGGCGCTCCAGACTTCGAATTTCGGCTCAAACGGGTCAACGTTGTGTTGCACGTAGCCGACTTAATATGCAGGCACCCAGTTGTTTTTTCTGGATCTGCTGTTCCCGACGTCCTGGGGCTCTCCAGGCTCCAAAATTCGGCTCGCAAGGACCATTAAATGTGCAGGACGTAGCGTGTTCATTGGCCCCGAGAAAAGAAGGGCGTAAACCTTCTGGCCATTGCCGCTGAACGCCCCATCCACATCAACGAAAATAAAGGTTCTTGGATGCCTGGCTGCAGCAGTGACGAAGGGTTGCAAATCGACTCTAACGATTCAACGATGTGTTGGCTGTACTTGAGTTATTTCCAGATTCTGGGTTGCCTACTTCTGGATCAGCACTCCTGGTGTCCAGGTTCCGAGGTTCAGCTCGACAGGATCGAAAAGGGATGTCTTCATAAGGGTTGAAGTTGATGAATTAAATGAAACACTAAGTTATTCAGTACACGGCACGATTCTAGGGCTCTCAACAATTTCTGAGACGTGATTCTATATAAGAATTACTTCTTATTTACTAAGACAAGTACAAGCGACTAGCTTTGGATGACTACAAATTCTATTTGGGCCCGGGGGTTCTTTATACCCTCGCATCGTGCCATTATTGAGAGCCCCGCAAATTCTCGCCGAAAATAATTTTTAATTATGTAAAAAACCCTTATACATATTTGGTAAATAGGGTTACCGCACCCCTTCCATGGTGCCATCAATAGCTGGATTTCTTCGTACTGTAACACAGTAACGCCCCCTATCTATGTATCTAATCAATATACCTAATTTCCAGGTATTGATAGCTTCCCTAGACTATTTACATGAAATTAAAGGACAATTCCCTTTATTTCCCAGTTAAAACCTTAATAGCTTTTAACCTAGCCTAAGGATATCTATAGGTTGGGTTGACCTGCTGGTGCCAATAGCAGGCTGTCTGTTGACGTCTAGAAAAAGCTTATTTTCGGGAATCTTCTATGGGATATCATCCCCTATGTAATGAATCTATAAATTCCTAAGTCATTTCACCGACTTTAGGACCTCCTACTTAGGCTTACCAGACAATCACCGCCTATTATGGGGATTCTGGTAGCCAATAGACCACACTTTACATTTCCAGTGCTTATGTAAGTCTATCTAGGTCATATGCACATAAGGTGCCTCGCTATGTACAAATTTGGCAGCTGGTCACTTTCTTTGCGCCCAGCTACCAGAGAAACTAGGTATAATAACACTAATAAGATTGGGACGACACGATGGTGCATTTAACGGGCCATCGGGAGGTCCCCAAAAATTCCTTATTTTCGGAATTCCCAGGGGTGTATAGTCCCAGGGAATGCCAAAAACTGACTAAAAATTACATTTCCAGAAACCTATTTTCTGGAATTGTACTTAAACTACTTGAGCGATTTTCGCTCCAAAGTGATGGCTTGGTAGCTAGTCCAGCAAGCCATCCGAAAGTACTTACACCATGAGTACATCTATTCCCTTCATGGAGTTATTCCACCTGAAGGGTCTACAAATTTCAACGTTTTACGTTGTTTACATTTTTCACGGCTGCCTATCTCGTTGACTATCCAAGCGATTCTTCCCATCTAGAAACCGCCTGGAAGCCCTTCTAGCAAGCTTTCCAATGGTAGTACTTTTACCAGTACACCTATATGTTTCTAGGTACTTAGGGCACCTAAAACCGAAAGCGATTACCAAAACCAGACAAACAGCAGTTTTTCTATTATATACTGACTTGATATCTCAAGTAAATGGGCTTTATATAAAAGACTTCGCTAACTATGAGGTGTATATAGGCTTCCTGTCTCGGTCTAGGTCCCCCATATACCCTAAAATGACCTGAAACCATATATTTGGTGTTTGAGATATCAAGTCAATATTCTTATTTACATAGCAGAAACTATGTGGTCTTCACATAGTTTCATCATTATGTACTGATTACATGTCCAGTACATAGGATAAGCCCTTAAAAACGTGATTTTAATTACTATAATATTTTCAAAAAACTCCAAAACTATATATATCGTGGTGCTCCATCTGACGGGCCATTCGGAACTAATCCGTCGCCGAGCACAGACGTATCGTATGACAGAAATTTATGTTTTTTACTATGATAACTCTTATCAGTATGCTTTCTAATGATTTTACTCTGTTAAGGGTGAACTATTGAACCCTATGACATACTGACAAATACTAAAAACATTATACTACTATCTCAAAAAATGTAGGTAAAATTTTAGTATAAATATAGACGGGCCTCTAAAATTCATTTTAGTATCAGATGGCGCGCCGTGGTGAGCAGACATGTCTACACATACAAACTTTAACTTTTTATGAACCATTTAGTATGGTTGATGACGCTTCGTCGCGAACATATCTCCCGCCGTGCAGTGCTGTGTCGACTCGCTGTGTCGACTCGAAGTGTTGTCGGCGCGGCGCTGCATTCCTTCGGTGAGCGACGGACGGCATTTCTCGGCTGCCGGCCAGGCCCACCGAGAGGACGGTCGCCGCTCCGGCATCTCTGGTTACTGGGGCAGTGGGACGAGTTTCTTCACCGGACGCTTCAAGGTACCGCCAAGTGTGCGTACCTCAGCAGTCCGGATTTCTCCGTCGATTCCTGGATACACGGCCACAATGCGGCCTCGCGGCCACGTATTGCGGGGCAGCTGGCCGTCGGCTATCAGGACAGGGTCACCCACTTTAAATCTGGGCCCACTACTATGTGGCTCCCGCCGGTTTTGGAGCTCCGGCAGGTACTCTCTGACCCAGCGACTCCAGAACATATCAGCGAGGATCTGTGATCGTCGCCATATTTTCCTGCTGTCTATATCTTGCTCAGTGAACGTGCCAGGTGTAGGTAGTCTGGCTGACCCACCGAGCAAGAGGTGATTCGGTGTGATGGATTCGTCATCATCACCATCTACCGACACGTGTGTCAATGGTCGGCTATTTACAATGTACTCTGCCTCACAAATCAGTGTGGACAACACCTCTTCGGTGGGGTGTTTCTCTGTAAGTACATTGCATAGTGTGTTTTTAACACAACGAACTAGGCGCTCCCAGGCGCCTCCCATGAATGGCGCTGATGGCGTTATGAAGCGCCATACGATGCCTCTGCGACTTGCCTCTGTTTTGAAGGCGTCTCGCAGCTCTCTGTCGGCGCCGTGCATGTTGGTGCCATTGTCTGAGTGTATCTCAGCTGGGCATCCTCTGCGCGCGGCGAATCGGCGCAGCGCCAATATGGCGGAGTCTGCGCTAAGGCTGGCGGCGATTTCAAGGTGCACCGCCCTTGATGTGAGACACGTAAATAGTGCTACGTATCTCTTCTGATGCTGCCGACCGGCGGTGACGGATAGCGGGCCGAAATAGTCGAGCCCGGTATATGTAAACGGCCTCTTATGGTGAGCGAGGCGCGTTTTCGGGTGGTCGCCGGTCGCAGGTACTGGTGGCTGTGCCTTGCGTATACGGCAATGCAGGCATCTTGCTATCACCTTCTTCGCTGTTGGTCGCATCTTCACGACCCAGTAGTGCTGCCGTACCTCATTAATTGTGAGTTCGGTGCCACTATGTTGTAGACTGCGATGTGTCCAGTCTATGTACAACTGCGTTATGTGATGGTCGCCATGTAATATAGGCGGGCGCATCACTTCTTCAGCTACCTCTTGCGTAGCTGCTATGCGACTTCTTAGTCGCAGCACGCCGTCAACGACCTGAATTTGTAAAGGTCGCAGCGAGCTATTTTTATTTATTTCTTCAACGTTCGCTAACTCTGAAGCGAACGATTGTTGTTGTGCGACCTGGACAAGTATTTTCTCAGCTTCTTGGAGAAATTCTGCTTCTATAATTTGTCTGTTGACCTGGGTTGGTGCTCTGCATGCCTGCTTCTGCTTCTGTGCAGGTACAGCAGGCTTCTGGCGCCAGTCTGGGTCCTTTTCAGCGTTTTTTCTCGTCCGTTTATAGGACGTTATCTCTGTTCTATTTTTGCAAAGAGATATAAAACGCAGAACTGTGGCGGTCGCACGAAGCAGTCGCTCCCATCTGGAGAATCTGCCTGGCTCTGGAACGGCTTCTATGAAGCTCTTCTTGTCCCCTTCTGTGACAACGAAAGTTTTTTCTTCTCCCGTGTCGTCTATAGTCGGAGGTTTCTCTGTGGGCCATAATTCGGGCCCAAGAGACAAAAATCTCGGCCCGCAGTACCACTCGTGGTCCGAGTTGAACCGCAGTGGCACGTCACGGGTTGCTGCATCAGCGATGTTCATCTTGGTGGGTATCCACCGCCAATCTTCGACTTTGCTATTGTCTTCAATAGCAGCTATTCGGTGAGCAACGAAAGGTTTGTATACTCTCGCTCCTCTTCTAATCCAGGTCAGTACGGTCTTGCTATCTGACCAATACGTTACTGACGTGGGCTTGCAGTCGTGTTCACTCATCACTGCTGCGGCTACGCGGGTTCCCAATACCGCGGCCTGAAGTTCGAGTCTCGGTATCGAAAGCAGTTTCAGTGGGGCCACCCGCGCTTTCGCCATAACAAGGCTTATTAAGTGCTTGCCTTCCACGGTCGTGGCCCGCCAGTATACAGCGGTAGCATATGCCATCTCGCTTGCATCAGTGAACACATGCACCTGCATTTCTATAGCGTCGCTATATCCAGGATAGCATCTTGGTACGCTAACGTTTTTTAGTTGGCGTAAATGTTGCACCCAAATTTTCCATTGTAATGCTAGGTCAACATCTAGCCTCTGATCCCAGTCGACGCCTCGCCTCCATGCTTCTTGCAATATTTGCTTCGCCTTGATGGTTACTGGTGAGGCGAGTCCGAGTGGGTCGTATAGCGACGCTACTATTCTGAGCGCCTCTCGCTTGGTGGGCGCCTCTCGGTCCAAGATACCCTCAGGCAGACGCGCGAGTGTGAGGTTGAAACCCAGCGTGTCTTCGCCTGGCCTCCATATGAGGCCGAGTATCTTTTCCGACGTATCTATATCTCCAATGGATACCATCTCAGTTTGTATATGCGATGGGTCCATCTTTTCTAGGAGCTGCGAGCTATTTGAAACCCATTTCTTGAGTTCAAACCTCGCCTGTAGGTGTATTTTTCGCACCATACTAGCGACTTCTGCCGCCTTCTCGATAGTTCTATAACTATCTAGGTAGTCATCCATATAATGACTACGTAGTATAGCATTCACAGCTTCAGGGTGCTTTTCTATATATTTGTTTGCGTTCCAGTTCTTTGCAAAAATTGCTGTGCAAGGCGAACTGGCTGCGCCGAAAATGATGGACGTCATTCTATATTCTTCTGGCGCTCCTTCTCTGCGGTTTCCCCTCCACAGGTAGCGAAGCGCGTCTCGGTCTTGGCTCCGCACCTTCACTTGCATGAACATCTCCGCTATGTCACCGGTTATTGCAACGCAGTGACGGCGAAACCGCATCATTACGCCTGGCAGCGACTGTAATAGGTCGGGCCCAGTTAATAGGAAGTCATTCAGTGACATTCCTCTCGATTTGGCGGCAGCGTCATGTACGATGCGAAGTTTGTCTGGCTTCATTGGGTTGAAGACATCGAAGTGCGGGAGGTACCAAGTTTTGCCCGGCGTGCTAATTGCGGGTGCCCTTTCAGCGTACCCTTTCGCAATTAGCGAGTCCATCTGGTCTGAGTATCTTCTTCGAAGTTCCTGGTTCTTGTCCAGCTTCTTTTCTGTTGAGACGAGCCTCTTCAGAGCTGTCTCAAAGCTATCTGGCATCTCAGCATGCTCATTACGCCAAAGCATGGCGGTTTCGATGTGTCCATTCTCTAATTGGACAGTTGATCGATTCAAAATGTCCTCTGCCCTTCTTGCTGGGTCAGAGGCGGGTCGCTGTGGGTTTATGCACAACGATTCTATCGCGAAATGTTCGCGCAACTGATGATCCAAATTATCATCAGTTGTTATTCTATTGACATGATGTACTTGTTGTCGTAGTAAACTACTGTGCGCGCCATGTAGTGTCCAACCCATCGCTGTAAGTGACGCAATTGGTTGGTGTCTTGGACCTCTGCGAATCTCGCTGGCCAATAACAAATGCCAGTTGTCTTGGCCGACGAGTACTTTTGGCACGCCATTGTTGTACATCAACTCTTTTCTCAAGTCGGTTAAATGCTTGCAGCGTGCGACAACCCTATCGCTCACTGTTTGTTTTGCCAAGCTGAGTTTAGGTATAGTACGTGCTTTGAACTGTACCCTTCTGTCTTGCGGGCTAACCAGCGTCACCTTGACTCTTCTTGAGCATGGGGTGGTGAGCATGGTGTTGCCTATCGCACCGATCTTGAGCGGGTCCACAGGGCCCTCTGCCCCGACTTGCCTCGCGATGTCTTCATCCATCAGCGAAACGGTGGACCCATCGTCTAGGAGAGCATATGTTGCCACCTCTCCCGCCGGTCCGATTACCCGGACCGGCACTATCTTGAGGTACGCCTGGCTCGATGGTGACCCGAAACTGGCCACCGTTTCCTGAGGATCCTTCCGGGATTCAGGAACATCGGGCTTCTTGTTGGCTTCCCTCTGCTGTTGCTTCTTCCTATGAAGAAGCCGATGGTGCGTATCTCTGCACCCGTCTTGGCCACATTGCTTTTTCTTACAAGTGTGGTTGCCTTGTCGAAGTTGAAGGCAGCGATAACATAGATTGTGTTTTTTCGCTAGCTCCCATCGTTTCTCGACAGCTACGCCCCTGAATTGTGCACATCCAGTGGCGTAGTGATGTCCCACGTCGCAAACACGGCATTTTCCTACCGGTTGGTCCGTAGCTATATGCGTCCTTTGTGTGACGCGTCTGTTGGTGTTCGCCTCGGCCGAAGCGATGCCTTCGGGTGGGGCGAATGGACTACAGAAGTGTGCCTGTTCAGATATAAAATCACTGAACAATGAAATATCTGGCACCGATTGGTACTTCTCCGAATATGATCGGTACCATTGTGCTCGTAGCGAATTGGGTAACTTCTCTGTTAACAATCGCATAAGCTCCGCGTTCATAAGGTAATGACCCTTTTTTAACGCGCGGAGCGTGACTACAGCACCTCTTACGCGACTTGCAAACGCGCAGATGTCTCTTGGTGACTCACTGCAGCGCGGCAGTCCGCGTAATCTATCTGTTTCAGCTTGCGCTATGGAGTCTGGACGGCCGAACTGCAGCTCGAGTTCCTTCATGATGTCATCGGGCCTGGCATGTCCGATGAGTTCTGAGCTGACGGTTTCCATTGCACGTCCATGTAAGCTTCTCCTCAGCCTCGCTGTATTCTCGACGTCCGTAAAATACGCTCGAGTTGTCTCATATATGGCCCGAAATGATAGCCATTCAGTATGAGAACCATTGAAATTCGGCAATGTCATGACGAATTTCGACGCAGAGGGGTTCGGTTGGTCCCGCTGTTCTATTTTTCTGTCGGCTAGCGACGCTATAGCGGACGTCAACTCCGTCAGGAATGGACGGAGACTATCCCTCTGACCTCCTGTACACTCAGCTGACGCTGCAACTGGAGGTTTTCGCACTTCTTTTTCTTTAGGATGCTGACCTTCTATTTGCGATTTGGTGGCGGTCGCAGTCAGGGGTCTATGCATAGAATTTCTGGTTCCCCCTTCCACGACGTTATCCTCCTTCTCGGGCTGAGGTTCTGGTGCCTCTTCTAGCCATGAACGCACGTACTCGTCATTCGAGTTTCTGTCATCCAAGTATTCAGCTTCGGAACCCTCTTCCTCCGCTCTCTGAAGTGCAAGTTGTGCAAGCTCCAACTTAATTTTGAGTAAGTCTTCGCGAGCTTTATCTATATTTTTTCGTGACTGAGTCACTCTAGTTGACGGCGGACGGCTATGTTCGATACGGGCGTCACCCCGGGTAGTCATCGGCATCGCTGTACGTCTGTCTTCTTCGGAAATCTTCTCTTTCTGAGAAGGTTTCAATGTTGTGTCTGAAGCTCCTTCTAATCTGGTTAATCTGGTAGAAACCGCTTGATCAGTTTCTATTGGTTGATGCGTCGGAGTGCTTTCAGTTTGAGGCGCTAGATGGCGCTGCTCGTCCGCCGGCTCGGTCCCTTCGGTTGTGGAAGGTGAACCCGGCGGCAGCTCATGTCTGATGCCAGCTGGCTGATCCAACTCCACGGTCCATGCCTCCGGCTTCTTGCCTTTGGTTCTGGTTATCGGCATTGTTGTTGAAATATTTTCTTTTGAAAACTCGAAGTTAGTTTTCAAAGATAAGTCCCAGTTCCGGGCTTCAGCGTTCAAACCGACGATCTCCAGAAGTTAACCTCCACTTCGATTGACTATAATTCAATCTTCAAATAAAAAATCACTAAAAACTTACGGTCAGTGATAAGTCTTCAGGAAACTTCAGGCATTTGCTATACAAGTTTATTTTTCCCATAAACGTGTATGTTCTATTTGATTGACTATGATTCAATCAAATTCTAAATCACCGAAAAGTCAAGGTTACTTTTCGGTGGTGATGCTTCATGAACTGCTTGTCCAAAGCATCAGAGCCGTGCATCAATCTTCAGAGCACGTATCTTGCTCGATTGAAGAAAATTCAATCTTCAAATAAATCACCGAAACGTCAAAGTTATTTTCAGTGATAGTGCTTCAGGAACCGCGTAGTCAGTACATCCGAAACGTATCTAAGTCTTCAGAGTACGTTTCTTCCATTCACTGACGAAAATTCAGTCTTCAAAATTTTCCTGAAAACCTAGGGGTTGTTTTCAGTCATAAGGCTTCAGGAATTATTCTTCAATCATCAAGGATGCACATCAGCCTTCTAAAACGCACGTCTTGTATTTTTCTGACGGGCGCTCGTTTTTTAAACAAATCGCTAAAAACATAAGGGTAGTTTTCAGCGATAAGTCTTCAGGAACTATTCTTGGGGCTTCAAGGATGCGCATCAGTCTTCATACAGCATTTTGCGGCTCACAGAAAATTTTTTCTATCTTCTTACAATTATTGAAAAAATAGGGTATTTTCAATAACTGTCTCCAGAATTTTACCTCTTGGATCCAGCGGCAAATAGGGCACGTAGGACTTGTTCCCTGCAGTGCACGTCGATTTTTGGTTTATTTGTGAAATTAATTTCTCCAAAATTCGAAAAATTAATTCCACCACTATTTCTTCCTGACGTCCTGGGGCGCTCCAGACTTCGAATTTCGGCTCAAACGGGTCAACGTTGTGTTGCACGTAGCCGACTTAATATGCAGGCACCCAGTTGTTTTTTCTGGATCTGCTGTTCCCGACGTCCTGGGGCTCTCCAGGCTCCAAAATTCGGCTCGCAAGGACCATTAAATGTAATGCGAGCCAGATTTTGGAGCCTGGCGTCCCGGCAAAATTCGACGAGCATCACATTTAATGGTCCTTGCGAGCCGAATTTTGGAGCCTGGAGAGCCCCAGGACGTCGGGAACAGCAGATCCAGAAAAAACAACTGGGTGCCTGCATATTAAGTCGGCTACGTGCAACACAACGTTGACCCGTTTGAGCCGAAATTCGAAGTCTGGAGCGCCCCAGGACGTCAGGAAGAAATAGTGGTGGAATTAATTTTTCGAATTTTGGAGAAATTAATTTCACAAATAAACCAAAAATCGACGTGCACTGCAGGGAACAAGTCCTACGTGCCCTATTTGCCGCTGGATCCAAGAGGTAAAATTCTGGAGACAGTTATTGAAAATACCCTATTTTTTCAATAATTGTAAGAAGATAGAAAAAATTTTCTGTGAGCCGCAAAATGCTGTATGAAGACTGATGCGCATCCTTGAAGCCCCAAGAATAGTTCCTGAAGACTTATCGCTGAAAACTACCCTTATGTTTTTAGCGATTTGTTTAAAAAACGAGCGCCCGTCAGAAAAATACAAGACGTGCGTTTTAGAAGGCTGATGTGCATCCTTGATGATTGAAGAATAATTCCTGAAGCCTTATGACTGAAAACAACCCCTAGGTTTTCAGGAAAATTTTGAAGACTGAATTTTCGTCAGTGAATGGAAGAAACGTACTCTGAAGACTTAGATACGTTTCGGATGTACTGACTACGCGGTTCCTGAAGCACTATCACTGAAAATAACTTTGACGTTTCGGTGATTTATTTGAAGATTGAATTTTCTTCAATCGAGCAAGATACGTGCTCTGAAGATTGATGCACGGCTCTGATGCTTTGGACAAGCAGTTCATGAAGCATCACCACCGAAAAGTAACCTTGACTTTTCGGTGATTTAGAATTTGATTGAATCATAGTCAATCAAATAGAACATACACGTTTATGGGAAAAATAAACTTGTATAGCAAATGCCTGAAGTTTCCTGAAGACTTATCACTGACCGTAAGTTTTTAGTGATTTTTTATTTGAAGATTGAATTATAGTCAATCGAAGTGGAGGTTAACTTCTGGAGATCGTCGGTTTGAACGCTGAAGCCCGGAACTGGGACTTATCTTTGAAAACTAACTTCGAGTTTTCAAAAGAAAATATTTCAACAACAATGCCGATAACCAGAACCAAAGGCAAGAAGCCGGAGGCATGGACCGTGGAGTTGGATCAGCCAGCTGGCATCAGACATGAGCTGCCGCCGGGTTCACCTTCCACAACCGAAGGGACCGAGCCGGCGGACGAGCAGCGCCATCTAGCGCCTCAAACTGAAAGCACTCCGACGCATCAACCAATAGAAACTGATCAAGCGGTTTCTACCAGATTAACCAGATTAGAAGGAGCTTCAGACACAACATTGAAACCTTCTCAGAAAGAGAAGATTTCCGAAGAAGACAGACGTACAGCGATGCCGATGACTACCCGGGGTGACGCCCGTATCGAACATAGCCGTCCGCCGTCAACTAGAGTGACTCAGTCACGAAAAAATATAGATAAAGCTCGCGAAGACTTACTCAAAATTAAGTTGGAGCTTGCACAACTTGCACTTCAGAGAGCGGAGGAAGAGGGTTCCGAAGCTGAATACTTGGATGACAGAAACTCGAATGACGAGTACGTGCGTTCATGGCTAGAAGAGGCACCAGAACCTCAGCCTGAGAAGGAGGATAACGTCGTGGAAGGGGGAACCAGAAATTCTATGCATAGACCCCTGACTGCGACCGCCACCAAATCGCAAATAGAAGGTCAGCATCCTAAAGAAAAAGAAGTGCGAAAACCTCCAGTTGCAGCGTCAGCTGAGTGTACAGGAGGTCAGAGGGATAGTCTCCGTCCATTCCTGACGGAGTTGACGTCCGCTATAGCGTCGCTAGCCGACAGAAAAATAGAACAGCGGGACCAACCGAACCCCTCTGCGTCGAAATTCGTCATGACATTGCCGAATTTCAATGGTTCTCATACTGAATGGCTATCATTTCGGGCCATATATGAGACAACTCGAGCGTATTTTACGGACGTCGAGAATACAGCGAGGCTGAGGAGAAGCTTACATGGACGTGCAATGGAAACCGTCAGCTCAGAACTCATCGGACATGCCAGGCCCGATGACATCATGAAGGAACTCGAGCTGCAGTTCGGCCGTCCAGACTCCATAGCGCAAGCTGAAACAGATAGATTACGCGGACTGCCGCGCTGCAGTGAGTCACCAAGAGACATCTGCGCGTTTGCAAGTCGCGTAAGAGGTGCTGTAGTCACGCTCCGCGCGTTAAAAAAGGGTCATTACCTTATGAACGCGGAGCTTATGCGATTGTTAACAGAGAAGTTACCCAATTCGCTACGAGCACAATGGTACCGATCATATTCGGAGAAGTACCAATCGGTGCCAGATATTTCATTGTTCAGTGATTTTATATCTGAACAGGCACACTTCTGTAGTCCATTCGCCCCACCCGAAGGCATCGCTTCGGCCGAGGCGAACACCAACAGACGCGTCACACAAAGGACGCATATAGCTACGGACCAACCGGTAGGAAAATGCCGTGTTTGCGACGTGGGACATCACTACGCCACTGGATGTGCACAATTCAGGGGCGTAGCTGTCGAGAAACGATGGGAGCTAGCGAAAAAACACAATCTATGTTATCGCTGCCTTCAACTTCGACAAGGCAACCACACTTGTAAGAAAAAACAATGTGGCCAAGACGGGTGCAGAGATACGCACCATCGGCTTCTTCATAGGAAGAAGCAACAGCAGAGGGAAGCCAACAAGAAGCCCGATGTTCCTGAATCCCGGAAGGATCCTCAGGAAACGGTGGCCAGTTTCGGGTCACCATCGAGCCAGGCGTACCTCAAGATAGTGCCGGTCCGGGTAATCGGACCGGCGGGAGAGGTGGCAACATATGCTCTCCTAGACGATGGGTCCACCGTTTCGCTGATGGATGAAGACATCGCGAGGCAAGTCGGGGCAGAGGGCCCTGTGGACCCGCTCAAGATCGGTGCGATAGGCAACACCATGCTCACCACCCCATGCTCAAGAAGAGTCAAGGTGACGCTGGTTAGCCCGCAAGACAGAAGGGTACAGTTCAAAGCACGTACTATACCTAAACTCAGCTTGGCAAAACAAACAGTGAGCGATAGGGTTGTCGCACGCTGCAAGCATTTAACCGACTTGAGAAAAGAGTTGATGTACAACAATGGCGTGCCAAAAGTACTCGTCGGCCAAGACAACTGGCATTTGTTATTGGCCAGCGAGATTCGCAGAGGTCCAAGACACCAACCAATTGCGTCACTTACAGCGATGGGTTGGACACTACATGGCGCGCACAGTAGTTTACTACGACAACAAGTACATCATGTCAATAGAATAACAACTGATGATAATTTGGATCATCAGTTGCGCGAACATTTCGCGATAGAATCGTTGTGCATAAACCCACAGCGACCCGCCTCTGACCCAGCAAGAAGGGCAGAGGACATTTTGAATCGATCAACTGTCCAATTAGAGAATGGACACATCGAAACCGCCATGCTTTGGCGTAATGAGCATGCTGAGATGCCAGATAGCTTTGAGACAGCTCTGAAGAGGCTCGTCTCAACAGAAAAGAAGCTGGACAAGAACCAGGAACTTCGAAGAAGATACTCAGACCAGATGGACTCGCTAATTGCGAAAGGGTACGCTGAAAGGGCACCCGCAATTAGCACGCCGGGCAAAACTTGGTACCTCCCGCACTTCGATGTCTTCAACCCAATGAAGCCAGACAAACTTCGCATCGTACATGACGCTGCCGCCAAATCGAGAGGAATGTCACTGAATGACTTCCTGTTAACTGGGCCCGACCTATTACAGTCGCTGCCAGGCGTAATGATGCGGTTTCGCCGTCACTGCGTTGCAATAACCGGTGACATAGCGGAGATGTTCATGCAAGTGAAGGTGCGGAGCCAAGACCGAGACGCGCTTCGCTACCTGTGGAGGGGAAACCGCAGAGAAGGAGCGCCAGAAGAATATAGAATGACGTCCATCATTTTCGGCGCAGCCAGTTCGCCTTGCACAGCAATTTTTGCAAAGAACTGGAACGCAAACAAATATATAGAAAAGCACCCTGAAGCTGTGAATGCTATACTACGTAGTCATTATATGGATGACTACCTAGATAGTTATAGAACTATCGAGAAGGCGGCAGAAGTCGCTAGTATGGTGCGAAAAATACACCTACAGGCGAGGTTTGAACTCAAGAAATGGGTTTCAAATAGCTCGCAGCTCCTAGAAAAGATGGACCCATCGCATATACAAACTGAGATGGTATCCATTGGAGATATAGATACGTCGGAAAAGATACTCGGCCTCATATGGAGGCCAGGCGAAGACACGCTGGGTTTCAACCTCACACTCGCGCGTCTGCCTGAGGGTATCTTGGACCGAGAGGCGCCCACCAAGCGAGAGGCGCTCAGAATAGTAGCGTCGCTATACGACCCACTCGGACTCGCCTCACCAGTAACCATCAAGGCGAAGCAAATATTGCAAGAAGCATGGAGGCGAGGCGTCGACTGGGATCAGAGGCTAGATGTTGACCTAGCATTACAATGGAAAATTTGGGTACAACATTTACGCCAACTAAAAAACGTTAGCGTACCAAGATGCTATCCTGGATATAGCGACGCTATAGAAATGCAGGTGCATGTGTTCACTGATGCAAGCGAGATGGCATATGCTACCGCTGTATACTGGCGGGCCACGACCGTGGAAGGCAAGCACTTAATAAGCCTTGTTATGGCGAAAGCGCGGGTGGCCCCACTGAAACTGCTTTCGATACCGAGACTCGAACTTCAGGCCGCGGTATTGGGAACCCGCGTAGCCGCAGCAGTGATGAGTGAACACGACTGCAAGCCCACGTCAGTAACGTATTGGTCAGATAGCAAGACCGTACTGACCTGGATTAGAAGAGGAGCGAGAGTATACAAACCTTTCGTTGCTCACCGAATAGCTGCTATTGAAGACAATAGCAAAGTCGAAGATTGGCGGTGGATACCCACCAAGATGAACATCGCTGATGCAGCAACCCGTGACGTGCCACTGCGGTTCAACTCGGACCACGAGTGGTACTGCGGGCCGAGATTTTTGTCTCTTGGGCCCGAATTATGGCCCACAGAGAAACCTCCGACTATAGACGACACGGGAGAAGAAAAAACTTTCGTTGTCACAGAAGGGGACAAGAAGAGCTTCATAGAAGCCGTTCCAGAGCCAGGCAGATTCTCCAGATGGGAGCGACTGCTTCGTGCGACCGCCACAGTTCTGCGTTTTATATCTCTTTGCAAAAATAGAACAGAGATAACGTCCTATAAACGGACGAGAAAAAACGCTGAAAAGGACCCAGACTGGCGCCAGAAGCCTGCTGTACCTGCACAGAAGCAGAAGCAGGCATGCAGAGCACCAACCCAGGTCAACAGACAAATTATAGAAGCAGAATTTCTCCAAGAAGCTGAGAAAATACTTGTCCAGGTCGCACAACAACAATCGTTCGCTTCAGAGTTAGCGAACGTTGAAGAAATAAATAAAAATAGCTCGCTGCGACCTTTACAAATTCAGGTCGTTGACGGCGTGCTGCGACTAAGAAGTCGCATAGCAGCTACGCAAGAGGTAGCTGAAGAAGTGATGCGCCCGCCTATATTACATGGCGACCATCACATAACGCAGTTGTACATAGACTGGACACATCGCAGTCTACAACATAGTGGCACCGAACTCACAATTAATGAGGTACGGCAGCACTACTGGGTCGTGAAGATGCGACCAACAGCGAAGAAGGTGATAGCAAGATGCCTGCATTGCCGTATACGCAAGGCACAGCCACCAGTACCTGCGACCGGCGACCACCCGAAAACGCGCCTCGCTCACCATAAGAGGCCGTTTACATATACCGGGCTCGACTATTTCGGCCCGCTATCCGTCACCGTCGGTCGGCAGCATCAGAAGAGATACGTAGCACTATTTACGTGTCTCACATCAAGGGCGGTGCACCTTGAAATCGCCGCCAGCCTTAGCGCAGACTCCGCCATATTGGCGCTGCGCCGATTCGCCGCGCGCAGAGGATGCCCAGCTGAGATACACTCAGACAATGGCACCAACATGCACGGCGCCGACAGAGAGCTGCGAGACGCCTTCAAAACAGAGGCAAGTCGCAGAGGCATCGTATGGCGCTTCATAACGCCATCAGCGCCATTCATGGGAGGCGCCTGGGAGCGCCTAGTTCGTTGTGTTAAAAACACACTATGCAATGTACTTACAGAGAAACACCCCACCGAAGAGGTGTTGTCCACACTGATTTGTGAGGCAGAGTACATTGTAAATAGCCGACCATTGACACACGTGTCGGTAGATGGTGATGATGACGAATCCATCACACCGAATCACCTCTTGCTCGGTGGGTCAGCCAGACTACCTACACCTGGCACGTTCACTGAGCAAGATATAGACAGCAGGAAAATATGGCGACGATCACAGATCCTCGCTGATATGTTCTGGAGTCGCTGGGTCAGAGAGTACCTGCCGGAGCTCCAAAACCGGCGGGAGCCACATAGTAGTGGGCCCAGATTTAAAGTGGGTGACCCTGTCCTGATAGCCGACGGCCAGCTGCCCCGCAATACGTGGCCGCGAGGCCGCATTGTGGCCGTGTATCCAGGAATCGACGGAGAAATCCGGACTGCTGAGGTACGCACACTTGGCGGTACCTTGAAGCGTCCGGTGAAGAAACTCGTCCCACTGCCCCAGTAACCAGAGATGCCGGAGCGGCGACCGTCCTCTCGGTGGGCCTGGCCGGCAGCCGAGAAATGCCGTCCGTCGCTCACCGAAGGAATGCAGCGCCGCGCCGACAACACTTCGAGTCGACACAGCGAGTCGACACAGCACTGCACGGCGGGAGATATGTTCGCGACGAAGCGTCATCAACCATACTAAATGGTTCATAAAAAGTTAAAGTTTGTATGTGTAGACATGTCTGCTCACCACGGCGCGCCATCTGATACTAAAATGAATTTTAGAGGCCCGTCTATATTTATACTAAAATTTTACCTACATTTTTTGAGATAGTAGTATAATGTTTTTAGTATTTGTCAGTATGTCATAGGGTTCAATAGTTCACCCTTAACAGAGTAAAATCATTAGAAAGCATACTGATAAGAGTTATCATAGTAAAAAACATAAATTTCTGTCATACGATACGTCTGTGCTCGGCGACGGATTAGTTCCGAATGGCCCGTCAGATGGAGCACCACGATATATATAGTTTTGGAGTTTTTTGAAAATATTATAGTAATTAAAATCACGTTTTTAAGGGCTTATCCTATGTACTGGACATGTAATCAGTACATAATGATGAAACTATGTGAAGACCACATAGTTTCTGCTATGTAAATAAGAATATTGACTTGATATCTCAAACACCAAATATATGGTTTCAGGTCATTTTAGGGTATATGGGGGACCTAGACCGAGACAGGAAGCCTATATACACCTCATAGTTAGCGAAGTCTTTTATATAAAGCCCATTTACTTGAGATATCAAGTCAGTATATAATAGAAAAACTGCTGTTTGTCTGGTTTTGGTAATCGCTTTCGGTTTTAGGTGCCCTAAGTACCTAGAAACATATAGGTATACTGGTAAAAGTACTACCATTGGAAAGCTTGCTAAAAGGGCTTCCAGGCGGTTTCTAGATGGGAAGAATCGCTTGGATAGTCAACGAGATAGGCAGCCGTGAAAAATGTAAACAACGTAAAACGTTGAAATTTGTAGACCCTTCAGGTGGAATAACTCCATGAAGGGAATAGATGTACTCATGGTGTAAGTACTTTCGGATGGCTTGCTGGACTAGCTACCAAGCCATCACTTTGGAGCGAAAATCGCTCAAGTAGTTTAAGTACAATTCCAGAAAATAGGTTTCTGGAAATGTAATTTTTAGTCAGTTTTTGGCATTCCCTGGGACTATACACCCCTGGGAATTCCGAAAATAAGGAATTTTTGGGGACCTCCCGATGGCCCGTTAAATGCACCATCGTGTCGTCCCAATCTTATTAGTGTTATTATACCTAGTTTCTCTGGTAGCTGGGCGCAAAGAAAGTGACCAGCTGCCAAATTTGTACATAGCGAGGCACCTTATGTGCATATGACCTAGATAGACTTACATAAGCACTGGAAATGTAAAGTGTGGTCTATTGGCTACCAGAATCCCCATAATAGGCGGTGATTGTCTGGTAAGCCTAAGTAGGAGGTCCTAAAGTCGGTGAAATGACTTAGGAATTTATAGATTCATTACATAGGGGATGATATCCCATAGAAGATTCCCGAAAATAAGCTTTTTCTAGACGTCAACAGACAGCCTGCTATTGGCACCAGCAGGTCAACCCAACCTATAGATATCCTTAGGCTAGGTTAAAAGCTATTAAGGTTTTAACTGGGAAATAAAGGGAATTGTCCTTTAATTTCATGTAAATAGTCTAGGGAAGCTATCAATACCTGGAAATTAGGTATATTGATTAGATACATAGATAGGGGGCGTTACTGTGTTACAGTACGAAGAAATCCAGCTATTGATGGCACCATGGAAGGGGTGCGGTAACCCTATTTACCAAATATGTATAAGGGTTTTTTACATAATTAAAAATTATTTTCGGCGAGAATTTGCGGGGCTCTCAATAATGGCACGATGCGAGGGTATAAAGAACCCCCGGGCCCAAATAGAATTTGTAGTCATCCAAAGCTAGTCGCTTGTACTTGTCTTAGTAAATAAGAAGTAATTCTTATATAGAATCACGTCTCAGAAATTGTTGAGAGCCCTAGAATCGTGCCGTGTACTGAATAACTTAGTGTTTCATTTAATTCATCAACTTCAACCCTTATGAAGACATCCCTTTTCGATCCTGTCGAGCTGAACCTCGGAACCTGGACACCAGGAGTGCTGATCCAGAAGTAGGCAACCCAGAATCTGGAAATAACTCAAGTACAGCCAACACATCGTTGAATCGTTAGAGTCGATTTGCAACCCTTCGTCACTGCTGCAGCCAGGCATCCAAGAACCTTTATTTTCGTTGATGTGGATGGGGCGTTCAGCGGCAATGGCCAGAAGGTTTACGCCCTTCTTTTCTCGGGGCCAATGAACACGCTACGTCCTGCACATTTAATGGTCCTTGCGAGCCGAATTTTGGAGCCTGGAGAGCCCCAGGACGTCGGGAACAGCAGATCCAGAAAAAACAACTGGGTGCCTGCATATTAAGTCGGCTACGTGCAACACAACGTTGACCCGTTTGAGCCGAAATTCGAAGTCTGGAGCGCCCCAGGACGTCAGGAAGAAATAGTGGTGGAATTAATTTTTCGAATTTTGGAGAAATTAATTTCACAAATAAACCAAAAATCGACGTGCACTGCAGGGAACAAGTCCTACGTGCCCTATTTGCCGCTGGATCCAAGAGGTAAAATTCTGGAGACAGTTATTGAAAATACCCTATTTTTTCAATAATTGTAAGAAGATAGAAAAAATTTTCTGTGAGCCGCAAAATGCTGTATGAAGACTGATGCGCATCCTTGAAGCCCCAAGAATAGTTCCTGAAGACTTATCGCTGAAAACTACCCTTATGTTTTTAGCGATTTGTTTAAAAAACGAGCGCCCGTCAGAAAAATACAAGACGTGCGTTTTAGAAGGCTGATGTGCATCCTTGATGATTGAAGAATAATTCCTGAAGCCTTATGACTGAAAACAACCCCTAGGTTTTCAGGAAAATTTTGAAGACTGAATTTTCGTCAGTGAATGGAAGAAACGTACTCTGAAGACTTAGATACGTTTCGGATGTACTGACTACGCGGTTCCTGAAGCACTATCACTGAAAATAACTTTGACGTTTCGGTGATTTATTTGAAGATTGAATTTTCTTCAATCGAGCAAGATACGTGCTCTGAAGATTGATGCACGGCTCTGATGCTTTGGACAAGCAGTTCATGAAGCATCACCACCGAAAAGTAACCTTGACTTTTCGGTGATTTAGAATTTGATTGAATCATAGTCAATCAAATAGAACATACACGTTTATGGGAAAAATAAACTTGTATAGCAAATGCCTGAAGTTTCCTGAAGACTTATCACTGACCGTAAGTTTTTAGTGATTTTTTATTTGAAGATTGAATTATAGTCAATCGAAGTGGAGGTTAACTTCTGGAGATCGTCGGTTTGAACGCTGAAGCCCGGAACTGGGACTTATCTTTGAAAACTAACTTCGAGTTTTCAAAAGGAAATATTTCAACAACAATGCCGATAACCAGAACCAAAGGCAAGAAGCCGGAGGCATGGACCGTGGAGTTGGATCAACCAGCTGGCATCAGACATGAGCTGCCGCCGTGTTCACCTTCCACAACCGAAGGGACCGAGCCGGCGGACGAGCAGCGCCATCTAGCGCCTCAAACTGAAAGCACTCCGACGCATCAACCAATAGAAACTGATCAAGCGGTTTCTACCAGATTAACCAGATTAGAAGGAGCTTCAGACACAACATTGAAACCTTCTCAGAAAGAGAAGATTTCCGAAGAAGACAGACGTACAGCGATGCCGATGACTACCCGGGGTGACGCCCGTATCGAACATAGCCGTCCGCCGTCAACTAGAGTGACTCAGTCACGAAAAAATATAGATAAAGCTCGCGAAGACTTACTCAAAATTAAGTTGGAGCTTGCACAACTTGCACTTCAGAGAGCGGAGGAAGAGGGTTCCGAAGCTGAATACTTGGATGACAGAAACTCGAATGACGAGTACGTGCGTTCATGGCTAGAAGAGGCACCAGAACCTCAGCCTGAGAAGGAGGATAACGTCGTGGAAGGGGGAACCAGAAATTCTATGCATAGACCCCTGACTGCGACCGCCACCAAATCGCAAATAGAAGGTCAGCATCCTAAAGAAAAAGAAGTGCGAAAACCTCCAGTTGCAGCGTCAGCTGAGTGTACAGGAGGTCAGAGGGATAGTCTCCGTCCATTCCTGACGGAGTTGACGTCCGCTATAGCGTCGCTAGCCGACAGAAAAATAGAACAGCGGGACCAACCGAACCCCTCTGCGTCGAAATTCGTCATGACATTGCCGAATTTCAATGGTTCTCATACTGAATGGCTATCATTTCGGGCCATATATGAGACAACTCGAGCGTATTTTACGGACGTCGAGAATACAGCGAGGCTGAGGAGAAGCTTACATGGACGTGCAATGGAAACCGTCAGCTCAGAACTCATCGGACATGCCAGGCCCGATGACATCATGAAGGAACTCGAGCTGCAGTTCGGCCGTCCAGACTCCATAGCGCAAGCTGAAACAGATAGATTACGCGGACTGCCGCGCTGCAGTGAGTCACCAAGAGACATCTGCGCGTTTGCAAGTCGCGTAAGAGGTGCTGTAGTCACGCTCCGCGCGTTAAAAAAGGGTCATTACCTTATGAACGCGGAGCTTATGCGATTGTTAACAGAGAAGTTACCCAATTCGCTACGAGCACAATGGTACCGATCATATTCGGAGAAGTACCAATCGGTGCCAGATATTTCATTGTTCAGTGATTTTATATCTGAACAGGCACACTTCTGTAGTCCATTCGCCCCACCCGAAGGCATCGCTTCGGCCGAGGCGAACACCAACAGACGCGTCACACAAAGGACGCATATAGCTACGGACCAACCGGTAGGAAAATGCCGTGTTTGCGACGTGGGACATCACTACGCCACTGGATGTGCACAATTCAGGGGCGTAGCTGTCGAGAAACGATGGGAGCTAGCGAAAAAACACAATCTATGTTATCGCTGCCTTCAACTTCGACAAGGCAACCACACTTGTAAGAAAAAACAATGTGGCCAAGACGGGTGCAGAGATACGCACCATCGGCTTCTTCATAGGAAGAAGCAACAGCAGAGGGAAGCCAACAAGAAGCCCGATGTTCCTGAATCCCGGAAGGATCCTCAGGAAACGGTGGCCAGTTTCGGGTCACCATCGAGCCAGGCGTACCTCAAGATAGTGCCGGTCCGGGTAATCGGACCGGCGGGAGAGGTGGCAACATATGCTCTCCTAGACGATGGGTCCACCGTTTCGCTGATGGATGAAGACATCGCGAGGCAAGTCGGGGCAGAGGGCCCTGTGGACCCGCTCAAGATCGGTGCGATAGGCAACACCATGCTCACCACCCCATGCTCAAGAAGAGTCAAGGTGACGCTGGTTAGCCCGCAAGACAGAAGGGTACAGTTCAAAGCACGTACTATACCTAAACTCAGCTTGGCAAAACAAACAGTGAGCGATAGGGTTGTCGCACGCTGCAAGCATTTAACCGACTTGAGAAAAGAGTTGATGTACAACAATGGCGTGCCAAAAGTACTCGTCGGCCAAGACAACTGGCATTTGTTATTGGCCAGCGAGATTCGCAGAGGTCCAAGACACCAACCAATTGCGTCACTTACAGCGATGGGTTGGACACTACATGGCGCGCACAGTAGTTTACTACGACAACAAGTACATCATGTCAATAGAATAACAACTGATGATAATTTGGATCATCAGTTGCGCGAACATTTCGCGATAGAATCGTTGTGCATAAACCCACAGCGACCCGCCTCTGACCCAGCAAGAAGGGCAGAGGACATTTTGAATCGATCAACTGTCCAATTAGAGAATGGACACATCGAAACCGCCATGCTTTGGCGTAATGAGCATGCTGAGATGCCAGATAGCTTTGAGACAGCTCTGAAGAGGCTCGTCTCAACAGAAAAGAAGCTGGACAAGAACCAGGAACTTCGAAGAAGATACTCAGACCAGATGGACTCGCTAATTGCGAAAGGGTACGCTGAAAGGGCACCCGCAATTAGCACGCCGGGCAAAACTTGGTACCTCCCGCACTTCGATGTCTTCAACCCAATGAAGCCAGACAAACTTCGCATCGTACATGACGCTGCCGCCAAATCGAGAGGAATGTCACTGAATGACTTCCTGTTAACTGGGCCCGACCTATTACAGTCGCTGCCAGGCGTAATGATGCGGTTTCGCCGTCACTGCGTTGCAATAACCGGTGACATAGCGGAGATGTTCATGCAAGTGAAGGTGCGGAGCCAAGACCGAGACGCGCTTCGCTACCTGTGGAGGGGAAACCGCAGAGAAGGAGCGCCAGAAGAATATAGAATGACGTCCATCATTTTCGGCGCAGCCAGTTCGCCTTGCACAGCAATTTTTGCAAAGAACTGGAACGCAAACAAATATATAGAAAAGCACCCTGAAGCTGTGAATGCTATACTACGTAGTCATTATATGGATGACTACCTAGATAGTTATAGAACTATCGAGAAGGCGGCAGAAGTCGCTAGTATGGTGCGAAAAATACACCTACAGGCGAGGTTTGAACTCAAGAAATGGGTTTCAAATAGCTCGCAGCTCCTAGAAAAGATGGACCCATCGCATATACAAACTGAGATGGTATCCATTGGAGATATAGATACGTCGGAAAAGATACTCGGCCTCATATGGAGGCCAGGCGAAGACACGCTGGGTTTCAACCTCACACTCGCGCGTCTGCCTGAGGGTATCTTGGACCGAGAGGCGCCCACCAAGCGAGAGGCGCTCAGAATAGTAGCGTCGCTATACGACCCACTCGGACTCGCCTCACCAGTAACCATCAAGGCGAAGCAAATATTGCAAGAAGCATGGAGGCGAGGCGTCGACTGGGATCAGAGGCTAGATGTTGACCTAGCATTACAATGGAAAATTTGGGTACAACATTTACGCCAACTAAAAAACGTTAGCGTACCAAGATGCTATCCTGGATATAGCGACGCTATAGAAATGCAGGTGCATGTGTTCACTGATGCAAGCGAGATGGCATATGCTACCGCTGTATACTGGCGGGCCACGACCGTGGAAGGCAAGCACTTAATAAGCCTTGTTATGGCGAAAGCGCGGGTGGCCCCACTGAAACTGCTTTCGATACCGAGACTCGAACTTCAGGCCGCGGTATTGGGAACCCGCGTAGCCGCAGCAGTGATGAGTGAACACGACTGCAAGCCCACGTCAGTAACGTATTGGTCAGATAGCAAGACCGTACTGACCTGGATTAGAAGAGGAGCGAGAGTATACAAACCTTTCGTTGCTCACCGAATAGCTGCTATTGAAGACAATAGCAAAGTCGAAGATTGGCGGTGGATACCCACCAAGATGAACATCGCTGATGCAGCAACCCGTGACGTGCCACTGCGGTTCAACTCGGACCACGAGTGGTACTGCGGGCCGAGATTTTTGTCTCTTGGGCCCGAATTATGGCCCACAGAGAAACCTCCGACTATAGACGACACGGGAGAAGAAAAAACTTTCGTTGTCACAGAAGGGGACAAGAAGAGCTTCATAGAAGCCGTTCCAGAGCCAGGCAGATTCTCCAGATGGGAGCGACTGCTTCGTGCGACCGCCACAGTTCTGCGTTTTATATCTCTTTGCAAAAATAGAACAGAGATAACGTCCTATAAACGGACGAGAAAAAACGCTGAAAAGGACCCAGACCGGCGCCAGAAGCCTGCTGTACCTGCACAGAAGCAGAAGCAGGCATGCAGAGCACCAACCCAGGTCAACAGACAAATTATAGAAGCAGAATTTCTCCAAGAAGCTGAGAAAATACTTGTCCAGGTCGCACAACAACAATCGTTCGCTTCAGAGTTAGCGAACGTTGAAGAAATAAATAAAAATAGCTCGCTGCGACCTTTACAAATTCAGGTCGTTGACGGCGTGCTGCGACTAAGAAGTCGCATAGCAGCTACGCAAGAGGTAGCTGAAGAAGTGATGCGCCCGCCTATATTACATGGCGACCATCACATAACGCAGTTGTACATAGACTGGACACATCGCAGTCTACAACATAGTGGCACCGAACTCACAATTAATGAGGTACGGCAGCACTACTGGGTCGTGAAGATGCGACCAACAGCGAAGAAGGTGATAGCAAGATGCCTGCATTGCCGTATACGCAAGGCACAGCCACCAGTACCTGCGACCGGCGACCACCCGAAAACGCGCCTCGCTCACCATAAGAGGCCGTTTACATATACCGGGCTCGACTATTTCGGCCCGCTATCCGTCACCGTCGGTCGGCAGCATCAGAAGAGATACGTAGCACTATTTACGTGTCTCACATCAAGGGCGGTGCACCTTGAAATCGCCGCCAGCCTTAGCGCAGACTCCGCCATATTGGCGCTGCGCCGATTCGCCGCGCGCAGAGGATGCCCAGCTGAGATACACTCAGACAATGGCACCAACATGCACGGCGCCGACAGAGAGCTGCGAGACGCCTTCAAAACAGAGGCAAGTCGCAGAGGCATCGTATGGCGCTTCATAACGCCATCAGCGCCATTCATGGGAGGCGCCTGGGAGCGCCTAGTTCGTTGTGTTAAAAACACACTATGCAATGTACTTACAGAGAAACACCCCACCGAAGAGGTGTTGTCCACACTGATTTGTGAGGCAGAGTACATTGTAAATAGCCGACCATTGACACACGTGTCGGTAGATGGTGATGATGACGAATCCATCACACCGAATCACCTCTTGCTCGGTGGGTCAGCCAGACTACCTACACCTGGCACGTTCACTGAGCAAGATATAGACAGCAGGAAAATATGGCGACGATCACAGATCCTCGCTGATATGTTCTGGAGTCGCTGGGTCAGAGAGTACCTGCCGGAGCTCCAAAACCGGCGGGAGCCACATAGTAGTGGGCCCAGATTTAAAGTGGGTGACCCTGTCCTGATAGCCGACGGCCAGCTGCCCCGCAATACGTGGCCGCGAGGCCGCATTGTGGCCGTGTATCCAGGAATCGACGGAGAAATCCGGACTGCTGAGGTACGCACGCTTGGCGGTACCTTGAAGCGTCCGGTGAAGAAACTCGTCCCACTGCCCCAGTAACCAGAGATGCCGGAGCGGCGACCGTCCTCTCGGTGGGCCTGGCCGGCAGCCGAGAAATGCCGTCCGTCGCTCACCGAAGGAATGCAGCGCCGCGCCGACAACACTTCGAGTCGACACAGCGAGTCGACACAGCACTGCACGGCGGGAGATATGTTCGCGACGAAGCGTCATCAACCATACTAAATGGTTCATAAAAAGTTAAAGTTTGTATGTGTAGACATGTCTGCTCACCACGGCGCGCCATCTGATACTAAAATGAATTTTAGAGGCCCGTCTATATTTATACTAAAATTTTACCTACATTTTTTGAGATAGTAGTATAATGTTTTTAGTATTTGTCAGTATGTCATAGGGTTCAATAGTTCACCCTTAACAGAGTAAAATCATTAGAAAGCATACTGATAAGAGTTATCATAGTAAAAAACATAAATTTCTGTCATACGATACGTCTGTGCTCGGCGACGGATTAGTTCCGAATGGCCCGTCAGATGGAGCACCACGATATATATAGTTTTGGAGTTTTTTGAAAATATTATAGTAATTAAAATCACGTTTTTAAGGGCTTATCCTATGTACTGGACATGTAATCAGTACATAATGATGAAACTATGTGAAGACCACATAGTTTCTGCTATGTAAATAAGAATATTGACTTGATATCTCAAACACCAAATATATGGTTTCAGGTCATTTTAGGGTATATGGGGGACCTAGACCGAGACAGGAAGCCTATATACACCTCATAGTTAGCGAAGTCTTTTATATAAAGCCCATTTACTTGAGATATCAAGTCAGTATATAATAGAAAAACTGCTGTTTGTCTGGTTTTGGTAATCGCTTTCGATTTTAGGTGCCCTAAGTACCTAGAAACATATAGGTGTACTGGTAAAAGTACTACCATTGGAAAGCTTGCTAAAAGGGCTTCCAGGCGGTTTCTAGATGGGAAGAATCGCTTGGATAGTCAACGAGATAGGCAGCCGTGAAAAATGTAAACAACGTAAAACGTTGAAATTTGTAGACCCTTCAGGTGGAATAACTCCATGAAGGGAATAGATGTACTCATGGTGTAAGTACTTTCGGATGGCTTGCTGGACTAGCTACCAAGCCATCACTTTGGAGCGAAAATCGCTCAAGTAGTTTAAGTACAATTCCAGAAAATAGGTTTCTGGAAATGTAATTTTTAGTCAGTTTTTGGCATTCCCTGGGACTATACACCCCTGGGAATTCCGAAAATAAGGAATTTTTGGGGACCTCCCGATGGCCCGTTAAATGCACCATCGTGTCGTCCCAATCTTATTAGTGTTATTATACCTAGTTTCTCTGGTAGCTGGGCGCAAAGAAAGTGACCAGCTGCCAAATTTGTACATAGCGAGGCACCTTATGTGCATATGACCTAGATAGACTTACATAAGCACTGGAAATGTAAAGTGTGGTCTATTGGCTACCAGAATCCCCATAATAGGCGGTGATTGTCTGGTAAGCCTAAGTAGGAGGTCCTAAAGTCGGTGAAATGACTTAGGAATTTATAGATTCATTACATAGGGGATGATATCCCATAGAAGATTCCCGAAAATAAGCTTTTTCTAGACGTCAACAGACAGCCTGCTATTGGCACCAGCAGGTCAACCCAACCTATAGATATCCTTAGGCTAGGTTAAAAGCTATTAAGGTTTTAACTGGGAAATAAAGGGAATTGTCCTTTAATTTCATGTAAATAGTCTAGGGAAGCTATCAATACCTGGAAATTAGGTATATTGATTAGATACATAGATAGGGGGCGTTACTGTGTTACAGTACGAAGAAATCCAGCTATTGATGGCACCATGGAAGGGGTGCGGTAACCCTATTTACCAAATATGTATAAGGGTTTTTTACATAATTAAAAATTATTTTCGGCGAGAATTTGCGGGGCTCTCAATAATGGCACGATGCGAGGGTATAAAGAACCCCCGGGCCCAAATAGAATTTGTAGTCATCCAAAGCTAGTCGCTTGTACTTGTCTTAGTAAATAAGAAGTAATTCTTATATAGAATCACGTCTCAGAAATTGTTGAGAGCCCTAGAATCGTGCCGTGTACTGAATAACTTAGTGTTTCATTTAATTCATCAACTTCAACCCTTATGAAGACATCCCTTTTCGATCCTGTCGAGCTGAACCTCGGAACCTGGACACCAGGAGTGCTGATCCAGAAGTAGGCAACCCAGAATCTGGAAATAACTCAAGTACAGCCAACACATCGTTGAATCGTTAGAGTCGATTTGCAACCCTTCGTCACTGCTGCAGCCAGGCATCCAAGAACCTTTATTTTCGTTGATGTGGATGGGGCGTTCAGCGGCAATGGCCAGAAGGTTTACGCCCTTCTTTTCTCGGGGCCAATGAACACGCTACGTCCTGCACATTAATTCCCAGGGGTGTATAGTCCCAGGGAATGCCAAAAACTGACTAAAAATTACATTTCCAGAAACCTATTTTCTGGAATTGTACTTAAACTACTTGAGCGATTTTCGCTCCAAAGTGATGGCTTGGTAGCTAGTCCAGCAAGCCATCCGAAAGTACTTACACCATGAGTACATCTATTCCCTTCATGGAGTTATTCCACCTGAAGGGTCTACAAATTTCAACGTTTTACGTTGTTTACATTTTTCACGGCTGCCTATCTCGTTGACTATCCAAGCGATTCTTCCCATCTAGAAACCGCCTGGAAGCCCTTTTAGCAAGCTTTCCAATGGTAGTACTTTTACCAGTATACCTATATGTTTCTAGGTACTTAGGGCACCTAAAACCGAAAGCGATTACCAAAACCAGACAAACAGCAGTTTTTCTATTATATACTGACTTGATATCTCAAGTAAATGGGCTTTATATAAAAGACTTCGCTAACTATGAGGTGTATATAGGCTTCCTGTCTCGGTCTAGGTCCCCCATATACCCTAAAATGACCTGAAACCATATATTTGGTGTTTGAGATATCAAGTCAATATTCTTATTTACATAGCAGAAACTATGTGGTCTTCACATAGTTTCATCATTATGTACTGATTACATGTCCAGTACATAGGATAAGCCCTTAAAAACGTGATTTTAATTACTATAATATTTTCAAAAAACTCCAAAACTATATATATCGTGGTGCTCCATCTGACGGGCCATTCGGAACTAATCCGTCGCCGAGCACAGACGTATCGTATGACAGAAATTTATGTTTTTTACTATGATAACTCTTATCAGTATGCTTTCTAATGATTTTACTCTGTTAAGGGTGAACTATTGAACCCTATGACATACTGACAAATACTAAAAACATTATACTACTATCTCAAAAAATGTAGGTAAAATTTTAGTATAAATATAGACGGGCCTCTAAAATTCATTTTAGTATCAGATGGCGCGCCGTGGTGAGCAGACATGTCTACACATACAAACTTTAACTTTTTATGAACCATTTAGTATGGTTGATGACGCTTCGTCGCGAACAATATATATTTGAAAGTTATGAGCGTCGAAAGTTCCACATTTCGACACTAATTTTAACGCATTTTTGGGTGAGAATAAATACCATAAGAAGACGGAAAATTGCAAAACGGCTTCCATACAGGGACAGATTTGTAGTTCAACAATGCAAATAATTTTATTTTGAACAGATAGATTTAGTGGTTTTTTCATGATATCTAGACTGCCAAAGGTCTGTTTATAAAATTTCGCGCGCTCGGTTTCGTCCTAAATCATTATCCATTTGGCAAAAAAATTGTAAAAGTGTGTATTCGTATGCAAACTAGCTTCCTACTGCTCATCACAGCATCTATCTCTTCCGCACGTGTTGTCGGTTGAGATAAAATGCATTTTAACCCCGCGCACTAAATAGTTCGTGCCGTCGACTAGTGTAACCTTAAGACTTCGCATATTTAGGATGCCGTACCAAACCGCAAAATCAAGTTGTTTTTAATAGACAAAAATACGCCCAAGTGCGTGTCGGGCCACGCGCACGTAGTGTTCCGTACCATTATCGCAAAAAACAGCAAAAAAAACACGTTTGTTGTATCGGAGCTCCATTTATTTTACAAAAATCTGATTTTGTTGGCTTCTCATTCCTTTGCTTTCCAATTTTATTTAAAACAAAAATTACAGTAATTATCTACTCATCGAGTTTCAAGCAACGATACCCCACTCTTTGGGATTGGTATTTTATTTTCGCGCTTATTTATCCTTAAAACATTTAAAAATACTTTTTGACATGGCTTTGGGTCAACAAGGTGCTTATACTGTGAAAATTTGAAGACTGTAGCTCCAACCCTTTGGGTGTAAATCCTGTGTGACAGACGACGGACAGACAGACGGATACGTGAGTGACAGCAATAGGGCTCCGTTTGGACCCTTCGGGTACAGAACTCTAAAAAGAGCACCAATCCGTGACTTGCAAATCGGAAATTTGGGCGGCCAAACTTCTTGGTCGCCCAAATCCAGGGCGGCCAAGAAGTTTGGCGAAAACTATACTTGTGGTTTATTGATGATGCATCTATTGCATAAGTTTTCTAATTTGTATTGGAAGTGGTATGGATTGGTGAAGAAGTTTTATAAGGAATATCAGAGGGCAAAGTCGTCATTCTATGCATAGAATTAGTTAAAAGCAAAGAGTTGCCTAGTTATATTTTGAGAGTGGAAGTGGGAAAAGTAAGGCTTAAGTTACCGCGACTTCACTCTGGACAAGCAGACCAGAGCAGCAGAGGAGTCTTTAAAAATAATAATTGCGATTTTGAAATAAATTAATATAATAATAAGATATGTAATAGCTTGGGGGTGGCCTATATCCAGCAGTGGATGTCTTTCGGCTGATATTATCATGCAATCGCCTCGGTTTCTTTAGCAGGAATGACAGTGGTTTGTGGGGGTTAAAATAAATTGATACTAGTAGTGCCACCTAGTGAAATCATTGTGAACCAGCGATGCAAGCAGTTACAAATCGTCTTCCGATGATAGCTCAGTATCAAGTTTTGAAGTACATTAAGATATAACTAGATGGCGCTTTACTAAAGCTGCACTACGTGAAGCTTTCCTCGAGATGAAAAAGTTCAGTATAGAAAAGCTAGATGGCGTTAAATCAATGTAATGATTGAGTCATTAAATTTCTTCAACCCGGTAATTCGGTAGCCGTAAACTTAAATTGGCCACTTTTACTCCACTGATTTATTTGCATTTTATGCTTATTGTTGCCTCTTTATTTACATGATCTTATTTGATTAGTTAAGTACCTACATAGGTATTCTTTTAATTGTTACTTTGATTGATTAGTAAAAAATAAAATAAATGAGTGTTTTAAAGCAAAACTGGTAGGAAATTCTCTTCTTATCCTTCGTTGTCTTCATTGCTGAAACCCTATCTTCGAAAGCTTTGACTGGGTTACTGACGTACTGCTGCCAAGCCACCCTTTCTTCGGCTCTTCACAGGGCAGTGGTTACTGTGAGTCCTGTACCTAATAGCTCTGGTCTGGTATGTTTCATTATGAGAGATCGTAACTTATAATAAGCGATACATATCTAGTAATTGATGGGTTGTAGTTTGTAGATATCTACGTATTGATAAAATCTCAAAAATTTAATGAAAGGAACCAAGATAGTTATTGTGTACACGTATACAACTAGTAGTTAGCCACAATTATAACAAATTACTATACGAGTATTTAAAAATCAAAACTGACTATGTATCTAAAAAAGTATTGACATAGAACTCAGATAACAAGTAAAAATTCAAAATTTGAAAAAACCCCCGATGTTTTTTTTATTTCATGCTATATAATTTATCTAGTAAGTACATAGTAGATACGCTTCAATCGGCAATCTATTGAACACGTAATTATGACACGTTATCTTGCAAAAACAGCCCGATTCAACCAGTAAAATGCCCATAACGTTTGAACGGCAGAACCGATTATATTCATACATAGCTAAGAACACTCTCGACAAAATCACATTTCAAACAAAAAAAAACAAAATCGGTTCACCCGTTTGGACGCTATGATGCCACAGACAGACACACAAATTCATAGATACACAGCAACACACATCAAACTTATAACCTGCTTATAACACCCCTCTTTTTTCTAAGGGGGTTAAAAATGTATCTGTAAAGGAATTAAGAAATTAATTTTATATTTAAGAATTCCTATAAAGAATTTGCCTCTTAAAGTAAAGAATTAAAATTTGCAAGTTGGAATGCGGACATCCAATCCATGATGCACAGATGTACATCATATATAGCACTACGCTATTGTGGTACAACGAAAACTGAAACTAGACAAGCCACTTTAGCAAATCATTGTTACTAACGATCCACAATAGATGCAAAACTGGTGAAAACGGTCAATTCAATAATAACTGTTTTTTTTAGGTATTAAACTGACATTTTTAGCTGGTCGAATATATATCCAATTAGACCGAGGTAAGTCAAAATAGAGTCTGGTTGATGTTAGTAATAACTTAATGAAGGTATATTTGTTAGAAAAAAAGATAATGAATCTACAACTAGTAAACAGATTTGATTAAAAAAATGAAATAGTCATTGTAGCACGCAGAGATCTTTATTTATTTCTAGAACCTAGATCACTATTAACACAACGATCGATTAGATTAGTGCATATACCTATAGAAATTATTATAATCAACTTAACTGCCATAAAATACAAGTGCGTCTAATTACAGCATCACAATGTTAAGTTCAATGCCACGAAGATGAACGCAATGGCTTAGATCACTCACAGTACCGTAGGCGACCTACTTAGAGAACCTCTTGCAACAAGCTTACAGTCTCCGACGACACCTCACCGCGTTCGAACGCAACATGTTTTTCGAAAGTTTCCTCCTAAACCTCGCCATAATCGTCGTGCTCATAATCGCTCTAATCGTCGACTATGTGACCAAGTTCTTCAGCTACTGGTACGTCCGCCATGTACCCTACAAGTCATCCATCCCCTTCTTCGGAGGCGACTACCACAGAGTCCTTGGAATCAGGAGCAGCACCGAAGATGTCAACACACTCTACTCCAAATACCCCAAAGACAAGTATGTCGGACGAGTCAAATGCAGGATTCCTGACCTGATAGTGAAAGATCCCGACACTGTAAAGAGGATGTTGTCAACAGATTTCGCGAATTTCCATAGCCGAGGTCTCTGCTTGGACAAATCTCAGGATGTTTGTTTACGAGACAATTTGTTTTATGCTGACGGAGAAAAGTGGACCTTATTGCGCGAGGGGTACGACTCTTTATTGAGTAGAATGGACTGTGAATTGGAGAGTTTGAGTGACTGTTTGCCGGGAACAAATGGTGATGCTAACGTTCAAGAGATTTTGTCGAAGGTATTGGACAAAGTCTTCGAGGATTTGCTTCTCGGTAGTAGCGGAGGGTCAGTTGTAAAGGAAGTGAGATCAGCTATACAAAATCGTTCATTGATAGAAAGATTTAAGAGTTACATGAAAGATATTTTCCCTTCTTTGTATATTATGTTTGGATTGTCTACTATATTTGGAGAGCCCTCAGTAAAAACAAAGGGTGAAATCGAAAAGTCAAAACTATTGGCGCAAATCAAGAATTTGGGAAACGTCTATCAACTTGGAATCAAGGAGAAGAATAGAAAGCGTCATACGGACGTCGAATTCGCCTATTCAATAATATCTTCATTTATAACTGAGGGGTACATCCCCTGTCTGAATGCGTTAACAGCATTGATCTATGAACTAGCATTGAATCCGGAGGTTCAAGATAAATCCAGGAATTCAGTATCGATGCACAATAGAGATGAATATTTGGACGTAGCCATAAAAGAGGCATTGAGACTGCATCCTCCGTATTCAATCATTGCAAGACAATGTACGAATATTTATCATCCAGAAGGTGGTTTGTTGATTGATAGGAAAATCACAATCAATGTTCCTGTTTTGGCTTTGCATAGGGATGAAGAACACTATGTGAAAGCGGATACTTTTAACCCTGATAGATTCATGGATGACGAAGGGGCCTCTAAGCATTGTTATGCTTATTTGCCATTCGGAGCCGGACCTAGAAAATGCATAGGTAAGGATTTTCTTTATATACTTCATATATTAACCCAATTGACACTATATTGTTAACGCATACGTTGTTGCTTCCTCGACATGTTTTAAGGTTAGATATATCATTGCATCTGTCGTCATTGTCGTTATATTCGCACGATCTTTAAGCCCTGTATAAGCAGTTAGCAGATGTATATACGTACTAGTAGAAACATACGTCAATGTAATTAGGTACATACGAGTAAAATATGTTAGCATTCTCAGCAACCTTTATTTTATGCGTAAATCATCTAATAATGGCACGTATGTAGAAACGCTGTAGTGACAGATTCGAAATGAATTCATGAATATTCGAAAACATGATGCGAGTATATATGATTTGCATTAATTTAACATTAATACAATTAAAATTACAGTATTGTTTTAATTATTAATAGAAGAACATCAGTTGCTACATAACTAGGTCAGTTTTGAGATGTTCTATCAACAAGTCGGATACAATAAGATTTGACCTCCAAAGTAGGTGCGATTAGTCCCGCTACTACCCACTTAGGTATTATATACAACTGCCAACTCGCCTCGAGCATGCCTTCTCTGTATGAGAAGGGGCCTTCGCTCAGCAGTAGAACTGTTATAGGCTGGTATTACTTTAAGCTATTTCCATATTTATACGACGAAATAAGAATGGCTTAGTAACCCGTGCAAGTACTTGTGTACTAAGTTATATTTTGCAACGCATTCACTGCTCTGTGGCTTTGAGTGCCAAAGCAATTAGTGTTGGTACCGTATGGGTAAATGAGGATGAATATATAAGCCAGAACGGTAAATAATGTATACTGGAAAGGTACTGAAATGATGATAAAGTTATAAGTTTTCCTTGTGTTACGTCCATTGTTGTCAAACACGAAAAAATGGCCCGCAGCTCACAATCAGAATCAGAAATCATTTATTTGCAAATGTAGGTAACAAAACATAGTTTTGATGGTGTAAAAAAGAAAAAAACAATTGGATCCAGTCCATTCTACCTTAAGAGGAAACGGGAGCAGAGAGCGCCGACTGAACTTCCTTAGTAAAAAGACATAATTCGTGGTTTGGCTCTCGTCTCTTTCCTCCTCCAATATTGGACAAATTTAAAAGATATTCCGTTAACTGAAAATTAAAGATATATACTATGTTCCTAAATTTTTTTTTATGATACATTATCTTTAGAAGCACTAGAGCCCTCAAAAAATGCTCAAAATTGCGTAGTCAACAGAGGCTTAGTGTACAAATTTGACAAGTATAAATGAAAAAAAAGGAAAACATACGGACAAAGAATATATCTATCATACTTATCGAGTTTATGGATATCTTATAAATTGGTTCAATATTGGAGGAGGAAAGAGAAGAGAGCCAAACCTCGAATTATTACTTTTTACTAAGGAAATTCAGTCGGCGCTCTCTGCCCATACTTCCTCTTAAGGCATGCAACATTAAGCACTATAACAATCTTATGCATTACAAATCTATAATAATCTAAAGTTGTCAGGTAATCAGTTTCCAATGTCATATTCTTAAAAGACTAATTCACCAGAAAAATATATAAAATTAGAATATAACCAACTTAATAAATTGAAATAGTATTGAACAATTTCATAGGGTGTTATCGTTCCCGATAGCTACAATCTAGGGGTCTTTAAGTCAAGAGTGAATGGGTTTTATCTAAGCAGGCGTGCTTCACCGTCGACCACATCATCGCTTACCATCAGGTGAGATAGTGGTCAAGCGCAAGCCTACAGACAATTAAAAAAAAAATGAAAAAAAAATAACATCTTTCAACTAGTAGCTTCGTTAATACTTTTTGAAAAAATGAGATGATTGTATCATTTTTAATGTCATTAGGTATTTTATTGTAAATATCTGGTCCCATATGCATAATATTCTTTCTTATTAAAGCTGTTTTGAAACTACAGTCTCTCAGCTCGAGACAATATAGTGAAATTCTGTACAAAAGCGTCGCGATAGAGGTTGAAAAATGTCAAAAGTGTATGGGACTGACAACTGCTATCGAGATGTCAAGTGATCAATCCCCTACGTTTTGACATTTCGATTATCTAATAAGGATGTTTCTTGGGTAGAAAATTGATCATTCTATTTAGTCTGTCCGTGACATTATCAAATAATGTTATTATTTATTAACAATTTTGTAGCCGGTGAACGGCTTTAAGTGAAAAGCAGGTGCTTGGGAATCACACTATTATCACATTAATCACAGATATACAACGTTTTCCAAATCACATTATTAATGTGATCACTATAATCACATTAATCATACAGATACAACGTTTTCCAAATCACATTGTAGTGTCACAAAGGTCTTATGTTAAAAAGCGCGTGAAAATTAGCTCGGAGCTACCATCACGAGAAGCTTACATCTCACAGGCTCACCGACTGGCGACTACTCTCAATGGACGGTGAACTAAAATGAACTAATAGTACTAGAAGACTGAACTAAAATATTTGAACGATTGTACTAGTTCGGAGCGTTCCGTTCAGTGTCCGAGTAAGAACAAGCCTCAGGCAACTGCCTAAAATCTACGTTACACTACTATACCGTGGACGCCCTCATACGGGCGGCCGGGTAACCATTCTGGGTTGCCAGTTTATAATCTGCCGCACGCTATAATTTTTATTTATTTGACAAACCAAAACTACGGGTCCATTTTTGGTTCATCAAATAAATAAAAATTGATAAATATAAAGCGCATCAATGTTCAGGAGTGGGGGCTTGTGACGTCACTTTGTCAGTATATAGTGTAGCACACCGTTCCGTCACACGGTATTTCAACTCGGTGAGTATCGTCGTAATTTTTTGTTTACGTGGCAAAAGAAAAATACGTGTCCAATAGTTTTAGGTTATCTAACTGAAACACTAAATAGATATATTTGGTCATCATCCCTGGGGCCAATTTCTGAATGAAGCAATTGAGGTTGAGTATTTTGTCAAACTTTATATTAGCCTGAAAACCTGTCAAATTTTGGCACTTATGTACAGTTTGACACGTTCTCAGATCAAAATACTCAATTCAGATATCGTCCTTATATCTAGGGCCTCTGGGCAGCTAGATCCTTACCAAATGCTATCAAACAACGTTTAATTGAAACAATTTTATTATAAAGTAGACTTCATCTTGCTTACTTAAGGTTGCCTTAGTCGATGGCACGAACTATTTTATGCGCGGGGTTAAAATTCATGCTATATCATCCGACAACACATGCGAAAGAGATTGATGCTGTGATGAGCAGTAAGAAGCTAGTTCGCGTACGAATACACTCTTTTGCAAATTTGTAGCAAAATGGATGATGATTTAGGACGAAAACGGCCGCGGGAAATTTTATAAACAGACCTTTGGGAGTATGGATATCATGAAAAAACTACTACATGTATCTGTTCAAAATAAAATTATTTGCATTGTTGAACTATTAATCTTTTGTTTTGCAATTTTCCTTCTTCTTATGGTATTTATTTGCGCCCAAAGATACGTTAAAATTAGTGTTGAAATATGGAACTTTCGACCCTCATAACTTTCAAGTAAATATTTTTTTTTACTTCTTTTTTCATTCAAGGCTAGATAATGATGAGACAATTTGATATCATTTTTTATTTTGAACGTACACCGTCAAACAGTGGATCGCCAGACTACGTTTGTATGGAAGAATGATCGACTAGGACAACCTTAATGGGTTTTATAGAAACAGTTTTCAATTTACCGTACGACCGCGAAAAACGATTAACGTACCGAGAAAAACTATTATAATACGAATCGATTTTACTGATTACTAGAAAGGAAATCCAATCAATTTCTGGGTTTAGGATACCTAGTAACGGTACCACAAGATTATAAAGCTGCAAATGGGCCGCTTGTAAGGGCGACATCAACAATAGAAAATAAAATATAAAATGTGCAAGTGGCTTGATTATAATGTTTCTGATTGTTGAATGTGTGACATTCATGCATGGCCCAGTGGCTTAATTAGACCAGCGGTCGGCAACCTTTTGGCAGGCAAGGGCCACAAGGTGGCCAAATAAACTAAAGGCGGGCCGCACTTGTGATATTAACCCTAGATTCTACCTGATGCTAGTGTCCAACCGAAAGTTCGGTTTCGGTTTCGGTCGAAACTGAGACGGATGCCGAATTTCGGTTTCGGTCGGACACTATCTGATACCTAGGTATAATTGGTCATATCCCATAGAAAAATGCAAATGCTATTAAAATTGTTAAAACATACGGAATTTAATTCGTACACGTAATAATATGTTTATATTTTTGGGCTTAATAGCTAGAAAAATAACCACCGAAAAATTGAACTAACAAGTAACTGATTTTATACAAATTTCAGTGTGATGTCTGAGGTTGCATTTGGGAGGCTGTTTCTTGTATCTTAGCTGTATATTTGTAGTTGCAATTCGTAGAATAGCTCTCAAATGCTCATCTGTGAGACGAGAAGCATATTTATTTTTTCTCTAATTGACAATTGAAAAAGTTTGTTCGCATAAATAAGTGCTGCCACAAATTGAAATGAACTGCTGAGCAAACCTTTTCAATTCGTCAAAATCAGATGGCAAGCTGCCATAAATTTTATCAAGATCGTTGATTTTATAGAAAGAGCTTTTAAAAGCATCATTAGATTGGAGATCAATCACGTTCATTTGTATATAATTCGGTACTGCCTCATTATCACACGAAAAAGGATTTGTCAAAATTCTCAGTTTCCTTGAAACTTTTTCAAAACCACCCCAGAGCGAAACGCGTTCTTAAAGCTGGATCCACACTATGCGGTCGATCGCGGTTCGTTCATGGATTTATTTTGATATTTATACCTTATTTACAAAACATTCACGGGCCGCAAGTTAGACGTCCGCGGGCCGCGTGTTGCCGACCGCTGGCTTAGACCACTGAGTGCTTCAAATCCAAGTACCAATGTGACTTTTTAATTTCAATTCAAATTCACATTCTAAGCTTATCTTGGCCATAGCTGATAATGGAAAAGGAAAATATCGTAAAGAAACTTGTATTGATAGTTAGTATAAGTTTGTGTTTCCTTGATGTAATTGCTGCAAGGCGTTCCAGTGCGAGGATAAACGAAATATATAAATGGCATGCAAGCTAATGGCACACTTTTATGCAAGTAACTGGCACGTGTATTGTCGCCGTGATTTGTTTAAAAGTGTGAAAGTAGCTTGCATACCAGTGTGCCATAATACCTTCTGATTGGAGAATGTCACAATGGCATGTAAGGTAATGGCACTCTTTTATGCAAGTTACAGGCACGTGCATTGTTGCCGTAACTTGTATAAAAGTGTGAAAGTAGCTTGCATACCAGTGTGCCATAATAACTTCTGATTGGAGTATGTCACAATAGTATGCAAGATAATGGCACGCTTTTATGCATGTTAAAGTCACGAGTATTGTTGCCGTTATTGTATAAAAGTGTGAAAGTAGCTTGCATACCAGTGTGCCATAATAACTTCTCTTTGGAGAATGTCACAATGGCATGCAAGGTAATGGCACACTTCTATGCAAGTTACTTTTATACAGGTGTGTGTTTGAAGTGTCTGTTTGTAATATCAAAATAATAGCTTTTAAGTAAATGCGTATGAAAGTATATAGGGCACTAATGACATTTTTTTTTAACTTTCGTCTGTCTGTCTGTCCCGGGTAATATCCGATACGTCTGGACCAAATTTGACGGGGCTTTTACTTGCAGATAGCTGATGTTATAAGAAGTAACTTAGGTTACTTTTATTTTAGAAAAAAATAAAAGACGTGCCTTTTTTAATTTTACGACTTTGACGCGGACGAAGTCGCAGGCAAAAGCTAGTTAAAAATACATTCTAACGTTAGTACATGGCTTTCTCCACTTACACAGACATCGAGGTCACAGAAGTTATTATGATAAATAAGCACAATGATATTGCAAGTGTTTACTTCTCAGCATCTCTTGGAGTTGTCAATGATTTAGAAAGCTTGTTGACTGTGGTCGTAACCCTGTTTTCTGTTAGATAGAAATTGAAGTGTGGTATTGGCACTTTCATCAGATTTAGGTTTATATTAGATATCCTGTTTCATTCAACTTCGGCCAATAGTTTTTATTTATTCCTTCTAGCTAAGTCATCATCTGCCTAGCCTTTTTCCCAACTATATTGGGGTCGGCTTCCAGTCTTACCGGATTCAGCTAAGTACCAGTGTTTTACATGGAGCGACTGCCTATCTGACCTCCACAACCCAGTAACTGGGTAACACGGTACCCCTTGGCAAGACTGGTGTCAAATCTCAACCTTCTGACTACCCTTAACGACTGTCAAAGATCTTCAAATGACAGCCGGGACCAACGGCTTAACGTGCTTTCCGAGGCACGGAGGAAACTCGGTATGTTGAAATGGTCACCCATCCACTGACCGACCTCGTCAAGCGTTGCTTAACCTTGATGATCGACCCGTGCAGCTGTTATTATTTAGCCACGAGCTCATATATATAATAATATATAGTAATTCATATTTATATTCATATGAGGGCGCACGGTTGGCGTAGTGGTTGAGCGATTGACTGCTGCGCTGCGTGTCGCTGGCTCGATTTCCGCACGGAACAAATATTTGTATGACCTATAGATAGTTCTTCTGGCTCTGGGTGTTGTGTATGTGAGTGTATATGTTTGTAAACGCACCCACGATACAGGAAGAAAATCCTAGTGTAAGGCAACGCTTTTTTTAAAAATCGATCAAATATCGAGTTCAACTGTCAGAGTATCTGAATTGTGTGTGTTGTGATAATTTTACTTCTTGAACAATTTAAATTCATCTAACTTTTGATAGAGTGAACCGATTTCGATGAATCAAAAACTACCTAAGTAATTCTTCAAGTTACGCACCATTTTTATGTATAAAAAATATTTACATTGGTGTCGTACATTTCACGTGATGCGTGCACAAATAAACAGACAAACAGATAAACAGACAAAAAATCCAAAAAAGCCGGAAATAGGTTCTGTTGGTTCCTTCTCCTTTAACACCCTGGCTATTTTTTTTGGATATATTTTCGATGTAAAAAAATTACTTTTCTACAGTTTTATTTTAAGTATCCTGTATTATTAAAACTTCGGCCAATAGTTTTCATTATTGCTTCTAGCTAAGTATTCATATTATTATTCATATATCTTATGATTCATATTATCCACAATAAAAAAATAACTGTCTGTTTCTTAAGCCTGGACATTTAAAACACTGAAACATTTTAATGCATTTATCAAAGGAATCTTCAGAATGTCACTGTGTATATTCTTACTTAGGTACATATTCTTAATTGGAATTGGAGTTAACGCTGAAAAAGTAAAAAAATGCATAATACACACGTACTTTTTTCGGTTTGTCCACAATTTTATTATTAATAATTTTTATTAGGACGGTAAAAAAAATTACTTAAATACGTCTCAAAGTTGCTTTTAAAATTTTATTGGACATTGTAGTCTACAAGGTAATAATTTTTACACGATGATGATGTTGCAGCATAAAATAGTTACATACGTACACATAATATTATTATATGCGCCCCAGAAAAGACAAAGCAACCTTTAAGAAACAAAATAATTATATAAACACTTTTTTGCAAAAAAATACTTCCGACTTCCAAATAAGAGAACTACAAAATGAAAAATAACTTTATTTTTGGAAGTCAGTGTCTTTGATAGATACCAATTTTTTGCGTTATGTTATAAAGTTATTTTTCACTGTGTAGTTTTCTTATTTGGAAGTCGGTAGTATTTATTTGCAAAAAAGTTTTTTTTTTATTTTACACTTTTTAGTTGTACATACCTAATAGGCAAGAAGTTAAGTAAGGTACCTAAATGCCTGAATCGATTTCCCGAATATCATGAAACTGAACATAACTGGTGAAATGAGAGTGTACCAAGGTGAACTGTACACATCTGCGTACCCCTTTAGTGCTTACTAGCATGATTTTATGTTATGAAATGGTATAAACAATAAACAGACATGCGATTGCAGCAATCCCGAGAGATTTGCCGTTATTTATTGAAGAGTTCTGTTGTATATCTCCTAAGATATTTATCAGACCTTAACCAAAAAAAAAATGGGCCCGATTTGGGAACATATTCATTAAAAAAAAAAGATATCTTAAAATCGGTCCACAATTGACGGAGATATCTATGCATAAAAAAAACCTATATTTAAGTCGAACATATAACCTCCTCCTTTTTGGTAAGTCGGTTAAAAAGAATGCTGAATACTCCATCGTATACAATTATGTTGGCTTCAACACTAGATCCGAGAAACTTTATGAATAAATGAATAAACATTATGACTATTTGGTCAAAAACTAGTTTGCTTTTCCTTTCGTCGAAGTCATTTGGAATCGGCGTCGTGTGCTTACGATATGCACATTTATGTTTATTATAATTGTCTTCTGTTTAACTTTGATCATTTTGGGAACGCATTTAGGTTTAAAGAATCTTTATTTCTCAAAAAAAACATTATACAGTTCACTTAAATGAGATTCAAAAGTTTACAAAAATAAATCGTCGTCTAATGACGAGGCATGCAAAATAAAAATAAGTATTAAAGCAAGCATAAAAATGAGTGTTATAACATTTTTGTGTTACTTGGGGAAGTATTTCAGCAAAACTTTGCTTGCTTGTCGGTCGTAAACTATGCTAGTATTATATTATCTGTAACAGTGTTTTGTTCGATGAATGTATGCAAGAGCTTCCCACCACCACTGTTTTATTACCGGACTACCAGAGATACGCTCTTGGTTGATATTCCGACTAGCGCATCTCTTTCACATTTTTTGTTCATCATCTTCCTGACCTTATCCCATGTTACTTAGGGTCGGCACAACATGTTTTCTTCTTCCATACCCTCCTGTCCCCTGTCACTCTATCTCTGACTCCCTTTTCTCTCATATTACTCGTCACATAGTCCATCCATCTTTTTTTTGGCCTTCCCCTCCCTCTTCATCCATCTTCATTTATATTCATAACTCCTTTATAACATGCGTTTCATCCTTCCTCATCACATGATGTGGAGCTCTCTGCTCACTGACTCCCTGTTCTCTCATATCTCTCGTCACACAGTCCATCCATCTTTTTTTGGCCTTCTTCATCCATCCTCATCTATATTCATAACTCCTTTATTTACATGCGTTTCATCCCTCCTCATCACATGATGTGGAGTGATGGATGAGTGAACAGGTATCTTCTGATTTCACTCGTTTCATTGCTTTTAATCAAGCGAGGTCGAGGTCCATAGTTGGTTCATTGGGAACTAAAAATATATCCTTATGTTTTACAATATTCACCTAACCTTCTATCTTTCTTGTTTCAGGCGAACAGCTGGCTCTGAAAATAATAAGGAATGTAAGCAAGGCATTACTGAATAAGTATGAAATCGAACCATGTGCCAAAACTCCGTCGAAGTTGACCATGGTGGACCATAACTTCGGCAGAGTTGTGGACAGGGATATTTGGTTGAGGTTTAAGCCAAGAGTTTAGGTTAATAAGATGAATTACTTCTAGCTCTTGCCAGCGGCTTGTGAAAGTCTGTATGTTTGGTTGTTTGTTAATCAATCAATTATGCCTGAAAGGCTGATCAAATTTGGCTGAATGTAACTTAAAGCCTTGCTTGATCCCCTGGGTTATTCACTGGGGCAACGCTGCTGGCAAGGGCTAGTTCATAATATTAGTAGGATTAGCTTTGATAAAAAGTACCAGTATGACAAAGGGGCTTACAATGTAACGTACAAAAAGTATTTCCTTAGACTAAATATTAATTTTATTATTATTATTATTTCCTTACAATTAATTTATTTTAATTATAATATTGGGGTTCAACAATATTTTCACGTTTTTAAATACCTAGATAAGTTTTCTTAATGGTTGTCAGATATACGCTCAAGTAGGTTCTAGGTTCTGTAAATAGTTTGCAAGGTTGAGTATTTATTTATTTACCTGTAAGGCATTTACATTTTTGTGTTGAATATTCTTTTTCATGTTTTATATTTACATGATAATTAAAAACCAAATAAATATCTGTTGAGTTTTATTTGCTTTTTTTAGCTTTGCAAGCTTACGTCACTATGGTTACATGTTTTGGGGCACAGAGGGTAGGATAGGTGATTGAGCACAATTTTTGATTCAGCTCCACATATACACTATGCTGCCGTTTATAGTCAGAAGTATACTATTATTCTCCTATATTGGTTTTACTTTTTTATATTGGTTTTGTTCTGTCTCCTGCTTGAGTGTGAGGGCAGTGCAATTTTGTATTTTTTCCTACTCCTCCATTATTCTTTTCTGATTAATTTCGTTGCTGGATCCAAGATAGTTAAATTCATTCTCCGGGACTTTGTCGAGCTTCATTGCCTCGGTGCTTTTCTGGTGGTCGCCACTGTTGTTTCTGGCTTTCAAGAATTGCAGCGGTGCGGGAATAGTATGATTAAAAAAAATAAATGGTTTTAGTCTTCTTAGGCCGCTTGTCAACGCTTAGAAAATTTACCAGGCCTACACAAGAATTATTGTCGTATACGACCAATTCTTACATGTTTACAGGCTAAATAATTGGTTGATAAATACTCAACTCGTTCTTAACCTCAAATATTCGGCCCTTAGTGTGTACAAGCAGCCTAAAGGTCTATCCACACATATCAGGGCGGTGCCCGAGACGTGGACGGACCGTGCCCCGTCAGGGGCTAAAAAAATATCGGTGTGTACTTTTTATATGAACTCGTTCACACACGTCCGTGCACGGGCCAGTGACGAAGCTTCAATGCCTGATTGCCTGGGCCCGGCCCTGTCACGTCCGAGACCTTAACACAGTCACTTTTTAAAAGTTAACTAACTCAGGATTCAGCAAACACATAAAAATCAAAACATTAAAATCTCATCATCTCATATTGATGCCTCCAGCATTCACACAACACGATTCAATTTTCGTTCATTTTTTTAATCGGCCCGTAGCGGCTTGTGAAAATCAATACGATTGACAATGACAAAGGGGATCCTAAAAATGGCCGGCGTCCGAAGGGGTGAAAGGGAAATATTTCCCGTGGCCCATCAGTGTTGCCTGATAATGGAGTCTGTCATAGAGAGGGCTGTGACTATGAATGGTGGGTTATTGTGGATATTGGTTTAAAGGGGTTTTAGGCCGTACGGTGTATTGCAGATTTGTTGTTGGACTAGTGGAATCGCGACGTGTGAGTTCGTAGTTTTACTTTTTAAAATACATAGGTCTATCCTTACTTATAAATGTGAAAGTAATGACATGATTACATGATTTAATTCCGCCCAGCCCGTTCCATCATCGGACTACCAGACGTACGGCGTAGCGTCATCGGTACATGGTGGACATTCCACCCATACGCACAAAACGTTTTGGGGACACTTTTATTATGCGTACAGCTAAAGAGTGGAATTCCCTGCCGGAATCTGTGATTCCCGATAGCAACAATCTAGGGGTCTTTAAGTCAAGAGTGAATAGGTTTCTTCTAGGCAAGCGTGCTCTATCGTCGACCACATCATCGCTTACCATCAGGTGAGATAGTGGTCAAGCGCAAGCCTATAGATAATAAAAAAAAAAAAAGTAACTCTATCTGTGTGTCTGTTACCTTTTCACACTTAAACCGCTAAACCGATTTAGATGAAATTAGGTATGGAGAAAGTTTGAGTCCCTGGAAATGATATTATATTTAACACCGTAAAAACTGATTCACATCCGTACTCTTCAACGTAAGGTTCCGATTAAAACCAGCGTCAAGCAACCCCTAGTTGTCTGGTATTTTGCTGAACTGGACCTTTTTTGGCGCAGCCGCGAGGCACACTATGTATGTATTTGTTTTAAAATTAAGTTCACTTTTATTTGTACCTACATTGTGTGTGTGCCAAATAAACTAGTTTTCTTTCATTTATATTTTTATCTAAAGTAGGTAGAGTTTTGTTCAAAAACCGTGAATAGAGTACCGTTCTTTGAGTTTATAACCATTCAAACTGGGTAAGAACTCGTCATTTTTCACACATATAGGTGTTATTTTCGAGTAAATAAAAACAACAACGAATTGTTAATAGAGAATGGTCTCTGCTGTCGGTATGTTTTAGCATTCGTCAACTAAATTGGTTGCTGGGACTAGTAGCTTTCACTTGTATGGAGGTCAGAAAAAAGTTGGTCAAAATCTTGGATCTCGTCAACGTCCATAGAAATTTTATTTAGATAAATATGCCCAGTCTGTGTCGAGTTATTTTACCATAGATGTTTGTGTTTTATTAAAACGGTACCCACTGAAGAGTCATGGTGTATTTTAAGCTCGTTACTAAAACAAATAAAAGTTACTAAATGTAAATTTTATATTGAAGACCCACCGTTGTAATTTAGTACGGTAGTTTTATCTTATTAATTAAAGTAACGACCTTTTGAGTAGGCATTAAATTGTGACCACATTCATTTTATTTCTACTTTTATTCGCAAAGTATAAGTAGGTATGGAAAATTTTATAACAGCTGAGCTACTGGCCTTTATTACAATCCGACCCGAACCTTTCCAGAGAAGCTGACCTACTCAGTAGCCAGATAAAGCCATCAAACAGGAGCGCGCATAGATCCCAATGGATTCCTGATCCAGAAAATGAAAAGGCTTAAAATACTCCCAATACAAGACTTTAGTAAACAAGCCCAAACAACAACCTTCCAAGGATTATAAACCTTCACGAAACATAATCATAAATACAAATTAGAAAGCATCCTCTAAATATCCCATAAAAATCTGCTACCGGGATTATCCTTAGTAATCTCATATTTTATGGGGAACGCATGCAAACATGTTCTGATTTATAGCGAGCTCCATGGTATATGTCCCACTTCTGATATAATGCTATGGATCAATGAGTGATGGTGCCGATATCATCTTAGTGGTTCCGTATATAAAATAAACAACTAAAAGAAAATAGTAAAGGAACTTACCGCTTTAGTAAACAAAAGAGTTTCAGAAGTGGATAACCAAGTTGAATTTGATTTTGATTACATGATTTTTGTCGTCAACTCAAATGGCTTTTTAGGGTTCCGTACCCAAAGGGTAAAACGGGACCCTATTACTAAGACTCCGCGATCCGTCTGTCTGTCACCAGGCTGTATCTCATGAACCGTGATAGCTAGATAGTTGAAATTTTCACAGATGATGTATTTCCGTTGCCACTATAACAACAAATACTAAAAACAGAATAAAATAAATATTTAAGTTGGGCTCCCATACAACAAACGTGTTTTTTTTTGCCATTTTTGCGATAATGGTACGGAACCCTTCGTGCGCGAGTCCGACTCGCACTTGGCCGGTTTTTTATTATTTTGAAGCTATTTTTAGATGTTCTTTTTTAGGGTTCCGTACCCAAAGGGTAAAAACGGGACCTTATTACTAAGACTTCACGATCCGTCTGTCTGTCTGTCTGTCTGTCTGTCCGTCTGTCACCAGGCTGTATTTCATGAACCGTGATAGTTATACAGTTAAAATTTTCACAGATGATGTATTTCTATTGCCGCTATAACAACAAATACTAAAAACAGAATAAAATTAATATTTAAGGGGGGCTCCCATACAACAAACGTGATTTTTTGCCGTTTTTTGCACGATATTAATAACGGCAACAGGTAGACGCTTGAAATATTCACATAATATTTAGTTGTATATTCACTTCAATAAATAACAATTATTAAATTAAAATAAAATAAATTAAGGGGGGCTCCCATACAACAAACGTGATTTTTTTGCCGTTTTTTGTGATAATGGTACGGAACCCTTCGTGCGCGAGTCCAACTCGCACTTGGCCAGTTTTTTTTAGAGTAAGCTTTTATCTACCTAAAAATAATAACCTCACAAAACACAAATTGTTCTAGTCACTTTCCAGCTGCGGAAGTCGACCTAACGTTTTAGCTTTAAGTCTAACCGGACCAGTATTCGAACATCACAAAACACAATGTAAAAATTTCAACATGATGTTCACCTTGCTGCCATAGAAACATAGAAATTTGTGACTAGCAGAAGTGCAAACAGAGCAGCCCCACTTTATCAATAAACTCCAAAAAAACGTATGGTAAATCTGAAGTTTATAGTGGTGGTATCCTTACTCCACGTTTAAAGGTATAGTTATTTTAGACCCTTCGGGACTGATGGTTAAGTGTACCCAACAGTTCCAATACTAACTGTCAACCAACTTTTTCAGACAACAGACTTGCTCTTGAAAACAGTCACAGTCTAACACAATTCGCAATACAAAGTTTTTATGTGCAACTTTGTGGGTCAGTGATCTTACTACATCATCGTTGACAAAGGAACACGTGAACGAACGGTCAGACTGATCAGGGTCACCGTTCGGACAAAAACTGATTCTTAACTGTTCACAGTAGATTTGTATGTGCAATCTCTAATTATAAAAAGGAAATTTTAGTTTGGATGCCTAGATAAAGTCCTTGGTTGAATTAGCTACAGTCTGCCTGGCTTCTTTAGATATTTTAATTGGAAGTGCACGGTTATTTGAAAGATTTTGAGCAGAAAAGGAAAACGATGGTGATGCTTATCCTATCAATCTATCCTAAGACAGCCAAGCGATGTATTTGACAAAGTTTATTTTAACGATGACAATTGTCAAAAACTTTTTTGCAAAAAAATACTACCGTCTTCCAAATAAAAAACTACAAAGTGAAAAAAAACTTTAGTTTTGGAAGTCGGTGTCCTTCGTAGGTAACAATTTTTTGCGATATGGACGTCGGTAGTAATTTTTTGCAAAAAAGTTTTTTTTCCGTTATGGTTATGGAAAAATACCCGTAGGCACTGTACGTGACATTTCGGTCTTTGTCGTGGACTTTTTTACAAACTGTCATCGCTAACAGAATGTCACATTGTCTTAGAGGCTAAGGTCAGATTATTGTATGTTTGCAAACAATATATCAAATATTATTTCTATCAATAATTGAAAATGAGAAGTGTAAAGATTGAATGCCATATAAACCATTCAGATAATTTTTAAAGTGCTAACTGATTTGTGTGAATCAGCAATTTTTTTTTTCTTTATATACTCGCGTGAAGCGCGCTTATCTAGAAGTAACTCACTCCTTATTTAAAGATCCTCGACTCCTTAGCTGTACGCACAATGAAAGTATTCTCAAAACGTTTAATTAGTCCTGACCAAAGAAATTTCTTGTTCAGCTGATCAAAAGATATAGGAGTAGGTAAATGTCATCCTGGTTAATTGAGAAGCCAGCCATAGGGTACTGAGATTTTAAAAATCGTCGAATTCAAACTGAAATTTATGGCGAATAAAAAAATAGGCAACTTTAGCAAATGCCATTTACCGTAGTTTATTTTAACTGTCGTAACATCTCAGTAAGTTAATATAAGGGGGTGCAAGACAGGAGCCTCCCCGAGTGACTTACTTTTCAACCTTCTGTTACGTCCAGTGCGTCCTTTCACCACGATGGAAAAATATAAGCCCTAAGCGGCCCTTCTCGGGGCCCAACAGTCCACTCACAAAACGGCTGGTTTTGTGAGTGTACAAAAAACAACCCGCGCCATCCAATGCACAATTACAGCTCAGTGTCTCAGCGACAAGTTTTCTTGGATATCTGAAAGCAACTCCAACTACGCAAGAGAAGCTCAAGCCACTTGATTATTTCATCGAGCCATCAGAGAGCCTTTCGCCTGGACACGCACTGCCGTAGCCGAGCTGGAAAACTCTTAATAGACTCCGCACTCGGGTCGGCCACAGCAAAAGCAACCTCCATAGGTGGGGTTTCATGGATGGCTTGATATTCAGTGCTTGTGCGGCATCTCTCCGCAGACCGGCCTAACTTTCGGAGTGCGCAGCATGCCCCGCTACCTGTTCGTGCGAAGACCTTATGACTGCGTCACCGAATGGTGTTACTGAGCCTGAATTCTGAGCCAAACATATATTTTTTTTTTTTTTGCCATTGACACGCTAAGAAGAAAAAGAGTAGGTTAATGATCTCTTCCTGTTCTTTTTATGCTTGCAAACTTAGTACTGACACACACTTCCGCTATAATAACCTACATTTAAACTATACAAAATAAGTACGACAAGTAAGTAGGTAAGATCAAAGGGTAATTCTCAAAATTAAAATCTCGACAAGAACACGTCGTCGAGCGTCGCTTGAATTATTTACATTTATTTCCTTAAACAAATTATGTACACAAATGAGCAATCGTTGTGAAGAACGCTTGTGTATTTATACGTGGTGTAAGTCACAAGAACTTGTGTCTATGATTGGGAATAGGGTAGTTGACAAAATAAAAACATCTATTTAGTCCGTCAATCATAACCAAAAAATATTGGACACGTATTTTTTCTTTTGCCACGTAAACTAAAAATTACGACGATACAATGCGTTGAAATGTCGTGTGACGTCACGGCGTGCTACACGTTATACTGACAAAGTGACATCACAAGCCCCCACTCCTGAACTTTGATGCGCTTTATCTTTGTCAATTTTTATTTATTTGATAAAGCTAAAAATACGGGTCTAATATTATTTGATAATCTCACTGACGGACTAAATAGAATAATCATTTTTCTACTCAGGAAACATCCCTATTGACATAGGGAAGTGAGACCGACTCACTCCCTATGTCAATTTCCAATCTTGATCCACTTCTACCCTCAATCTTGCCTTTTGAAAAACGATGGGCACCCAGAATATGCATAATCACTTTTTTTAAAGATACAGAAAATACAGACGCTGGCAAAGAGTGCCATACTTTTCATCAACAAATATGAGTAGTATTACGTCCTTGTGCATAGCCGATGTAAACCTTTCTGACTAATATATTTGTCGCATCAAGGCTGGCCGATAGATGCAAACCATCGGAAAGTCAGGATGTATTCCCTTAGGTTAAGACATCGTGTGAGGGCAGGTAGGTGGGTCAATCGTGAAAATGAAATCACACAAATCATTCGATACACTGAGTATATTCAAATAGACACAAGTTACATTCTTGCTTACCAATATTACGGATCGACATTGATTCTACGACGTCTTAGCTCTAGGGCTGTCAGTACTCAACTGCCATATTCTGCTGTCTCCACTACGCAAGCGGTTAGAAAAAGCGCGCCAATGCGTAGTGTTTTAACGTCCGTACTATTGACTAAACCCGACATATTTTTATTGGTAGAAATATCAACCAATAAAAATATGTCGGGTTTAGAATGTGTAACACAGGTGTCTGAATAAATCATCAACCCTGTTTTCTGTATCAATAAATCCGCTACATTCTCACACTCCACACCACTTCCCACCTCTACGGCCGTAAAAATGGCGTCGATCATAAAAATATTTGATTAGCCCGCTCCCTACACTCGCAATCCGCTAGCCTGCAACATTTATCAGCTGTACGCTCATCCACTGCATTATTTAGTGTAATGCAAACGTAATTTATGAAGTAGGTTGGTATGATGAGACGAAGAGTGGTGCAGAATTTTGTTTTAGTGGAAGATGGTAAACAAAAGAACGACGGTATTGCAAGGATCGTGGATCATGTGCTGGACATAAAAAGGTCGAATGGTCTTCATACTTAGAGATTTAAATGACATGTAAAATAAAGCATAGTATTTTATATATTCATCTATCGATGTGTGGTAGCTGCTCTTAGGGTAGGTGGAGCTACGATCTTCGCTGCCTGAACGAGTGTTGCCTAGAATGGCAAGCGAGTGAATAAGCCTATGTCTAGCCATAAACGGATGTAGTCTGATGATAGTGGGTATCTTACTGTCTTCCCGGGCAGATAATTGCCTTCCCATTCACTTACACAGAAAACTACACAGAACGAGTTATTTGAGTATTCTTTTAGATTATTACTGGAACGGCAATACGTTGATTGCTGATACATGCAATATTGAGCCATTTCTTGCAAAGGAAAATTTTCGAAGATTTTCAAATTATGGGAAATAACATTATTGATTAATAAATCATGTTTTAAAACAAGCTATTCCCCTTTTTTTAGGAAACCCTTTCATTTGATACGGATATCATCGCACTAATAGCGTACCTAATAATTTTAAGCTGATTTCTAGTGTCTCCTGTGCGGGGCACAAATAAATACTTTTTCTTTTTTTTTTTTCTTTAATATCCTAATGGTAGCTAATAGAAAGAAAATTACCTATATCACAGGTAAACGATAAAACCAAATTGAATTCTTGCGATATATACTTTTAAGGTGCGTGTAATAAAATTGCAAAATAAAATTTTGACCTTCGACTGCTCGTAATTCGTCAAATACGTCATAAAATTCTTGATTGCTTATTTTCAACGATTCGAAAATATATCGAGTTTTATTAGAATTTTACTGTTTTCAAGCTAATGTATGATTCAGAGAAATCTAGCACATCTCTGTAACTTTGGTCGTAAAATCCTATCAATCGAACTGAGATGTATTGGCTGCTACAATATTTTAGTAATTGCAAGTTAAAATATATCCGAAGTTACTTCAAAGTAGACCAATATAAAATTACTGACATAGATAAATGAGTTGATGTCATAAAAGATTACCAATTAGAGTAATAAAATAAAAACCGTTACATAATCTAGATTCCAGCATAAATAACGCGGCGAGTATGATTTTTTTTTAACTCATTTTGCTTAATTTTATATTCAGATTATTTATAAAAGAAAAAATAAATACTCTGACAAAAATAAAAGCAGACGACAATATAGAATATGGGATATTGTATTACATAGTTATTATTTTGTACAAGAATGTTGTTAAGCGCTTTGGAAAATAATGTATGTGGGTCAAGCTGTGTAAGTCATTAGATGAATGGTGTAGCCCCATCTCTTAGTTTGTTTATGAACTTTTTTTTCTAGACACGGAGAGAGCGTCCACGGGCGATTTAGTTGTGAAGCAATTTTTTTGCCTAAAAAAGCCGCATTCATCAACACAGGTTTCGATGAGACAATTGTGGTCTGTACGCTTGTATTAGGAAACCGAAGACGATAGCGAAAAAGGCAATATTGGGTGCATCCATTATGGAGTGACAGACAAAAATTTGGTATATTTCATGCAATGAAAATTTCTTTAAATATATATTTATATTTTTTTTTATCAACCTATATTGTCCCACTGCTGGGGAAAGGTCTGCCAGTGTAATGGTTGCATCGATTTACGAAGGTTATTAAAAACTATGAGCTAAATTTGTTGTGACATTTCCTTTCAAGTAGTAGAGCAAACGAAGTATTCTTGGGACATCTCCGGAAACAGGAGATACCTGAACTCACATTTTAATTTGGTTTATATTAATAACAATAAATAATTAATTAATAAAAAAACAGCATTAAAATTTCTTTTTTTTAATGTTTGAAGCGCAGATCATAGTATCGCACCGAACCGAAAAAAAAATTGAGATTAGGTACGATCGGTGAAACCACGCACTCCATCGATAGCTGAGCGGCAACTGGCTGGTCGATAACATTTTTGTCGCCGTGCGCGCCCTTGCATTGGGAGGTAATCTGTGATTGCAACCAATAGATGGGGCGACAGTTGCACGAGGACAAAAATGTCTCCCGGCTGTCTTTCATATAAACCCATAGACTTGATGTGAGAGACAAATTACTTGCGGAGACAAAAGTTGCTCGTCTGCGCTATCTCTAAATAAGATGACCCGGTTTTTACCCGACTACGCGACGCAAAGGAGTGTAATGTGTTTATCAGTATATGTATGTATGTTCCTATGTGACGTTCTAGAGACAGAACGCGTAGGCCGATTTTGATGATTCTTACGACAATTTAGTTGTCACCTTAAAACTTTTAAGGTGACAACAAAAGTGTCACTGGCTGCATTAAATATGAAAAAAAATGAAATATATTGTGGGTGCCCAATTAATTTCTTCCAAACTTATCGTGCGGGGTATCGAAATAAAGGGATTTATGACTGATTTCAAAAATATATAACACTTATTTGTTTGAAAGTAATTCGAAAAATAAATTATATCTAAAAAGTTAAAATAAAAATGATAATTCAAAAATTCAAACAACCTTAAGAAGCGAACTAAAAAGACGTAAACAAGAAGAAAATCATGCTGTGTAGTCGGAGGATACATCTGGTTGTGGTCAGCCAACTCGCGAATGAGTCATGAGAAAATTCATGCGCTCTATAATATTAGACGCATGAATTTTACTTAATCAAGGATATTTTCTTGAGAAATAAACAAAATAAAACTTCATCCGGATAAACTACGCCATAAAACATGTTTGTCATCATAACAATTTCGCAGGAAAATCCCACTGTTCCATGCAAACTAAAACCATATGTTAGCCAGACAGCTACTTATACAATAACACAGACGATAGCACCCGTATCACACCACAGCAAACACGAAACGAAAAACAAAAGGTGCGAACGGACTGTCGAATAAAACGAAAAAGTTTAAATAAAGCTTAGCACACACGGGGGGATAAAACGCGGCGTTGTGTACACGCGCGATATCCCTCGTTCTCTACAGGTGGCACGTATTCTGTAAAGTGCACTCTGTTTCATTGATTAAGTGTAAGCACGTATTTGAAGAGGATTGTTACCTGTAAATATTTGGGTGGGTCTTAGCTTGGGATTAAAAATAGGTGTCGTTTAATTAGCAGTTTTTAAACCCTGTGATTTTTGACGAGAATAATGTGTTGGATCGGTACAGGTGGTTCTGTGGTTCTGTGGTTCAATACGCGTGTAGCGGGTTAGATCAACAGAACAAATATTTGTATAGCCTACAGATAGTTGTTATTTTGTTTGTGTATGTGAACTTATATATGTTTGTACATGCATGCGGAGGAAAAATTCCTAGTCCCGATTGAAACCGATACGGATTGGTAAAATCCAAAATGTTTGTTATCGACATGCGCTACCAAAACACGTGATATTTTGGTATTTCTACAAATTACTATCGTTGATAGACATGTGACTTTGTTTAGGCTCTCTTAACCTTGACATAGGCAGTGTCCTATTTGCCAAAGCTTCACGTGATGTGAGAACCAATAAATGGATCTGTGTCAAAATGTATACAAAAACAGAGGTTTCTCCTTACCGTCCCCAGACGGCGGCGGCGGTTATCCAGTTTCAATACAAATTAACGTTTACGTTAACGCGATTGAGCGTGAGTAAAAATTCGCACAGATCTTACCTCAGATCAATTATAATCGTGATTTTATGGATTTATTAACTTCTGCCAGCGGCTTCGCCCGCGTGAATGTCGAAAATTATCCTGAGGTAACATATTCCCGGGATAAAAAGTAACCTATGTGTGAGAGTGTAAACAACAAAATGTGAGGTTATAAGCAAATGTGAGGGTAAAACTTAATGGAATAAAACCAATGCATAATTTAGACCATAATTATTATATTCAAAGCAGCATAATAACTTCAGTAAAATACTAGCCACAATATTATTGCGTAAAAATACACGCACATTAATAATGAAAATCATGAGTACACAACATAATCACATTTATCACATTAATAATAAATCAAGAGCAATCAAAACGTACCTGACCGTTCAAAGTCCGAAGTCACACCAATAATTGAACGATCAAGCCTCTTGCGCACTCTTTTATAATGCGGGTTGCTTGTCAGTGGCAGGGAGAGTCAATACACCAACTTATTCAACAGGTAGTAACTCAAGATACTCAAATAATATAAAAATAGGAATTGGTCATTTCTCCCACACGGCCATTCTGACGAGCAGCCGGTACGGCTCGTGAATAACAATTTGATGATATTTAAAGTACTCTTAATTTTAGTGATTCATTTTAACATAATTTCTTAGGTGATTAACAATTTATATAAATCAACAAGAATAATCACCAAAAGATGGCCTCGGTAAAAACCTCACATGTAGGCACGGCCTAAAGCACTGAATCATAAACCACAAATAATAAAAATTGCCTCGGTATAAAGCCATTCATGAAGGCGCGGCATGAAATGATAACATTGCCTCGGTAAAAAGCCATTCATGAAGGCGCGGCTTAAAATAACGTGATAACATTGCCTCTGTAAAAAGCCATTCATGGAGGCGCGGCATAAAATAATGTGATAACATTGCCTCGGTAAAAAGCCATTCATGAAGGCGCGGCATGAAATGATGTGATAACATTGCCTCGGTAAAAAGCAATTCATGAAGGCGCGGCATAAAATAATGTGATAACACTGCCTCGGTAAAAAGCCTTGCAATAAGGCGCGGCATTTATCACAAATCATAAACATAGCCTCGGTAATAAGCCTTACATGAAGGCACGGCATAAAATAACGTGATAATATTGCCTCGGTAAAAAGCCTTTCAAGAAGGCACGGCATTTATCACAAAATATAAATATTGCCTCGGTAAAAAACCTTAAATAAGGCGCGGCATTAATGAACTATAGCATACTTATTACCAAGCACTCGCCCAACACCTGGCCAGAATGTTACGGGCGCGTACGAGGCAAAATGTTACTAACTAAAGTTAACAATAATAGTTCCCAGAGTCTAGCGATTCTGCCAGCTCACAGCATACTGGGGAAACAAGTCTCAGATTTTCGTGAGAAACATACTACTAATCATTTCCAGTATTGTGCACTTTTATAATGTATCATTCATTGTCATGAATATTAGATATAACGCATGGACCCTTATGAAAGGAGTTGCATAATAGTGTTACGAGCTGGGGCTCAGGGATAAATTATTTAACCAGCAGACTTCAATTAATCAGACTTTATTACAAAATCACTTCTTAAACAGTTCTATTACTTCGCACTATTTTCCTTTTCTGATCGCTCCGTGTCGCTTCCGAATCGAAACTGACCCACGACGAACCCGACCGCTCTTTATATAGCACCGAAGATGTTTCTAGAACGTTCCATACTGTTCTAGATAATTCGAGAAACTTCCAGAACAATCGACTTTCGAACTCACTGTTCCCGAAGCGACTAGAAACTTTCATTCGACACGAGATGATTAGTTCCGCTATTCGATACTAGATGGCGCCACTAGTAACTACTTAGTTCTTCTACTCGTCACTAGATGGCGTTGCCCTATCTTGTAACATTGCCTCCCTCTTAGACATGCTCGTCCCGAGAATCGTTAGACCCATGATAACGGGCCAACCGATCCACATGAACGACCTTTGATGCACCTCGGGGTCCCTTTTGAATTCGGTAGGTGACGTCATTAATCTGGGTAACTACGCAATATGGTCCATCCCATTTTGCTTGCAATTTAGGCGATTTTCCTTTGCTGCGTACCGGGTTATGTAACCATACCAGTGATCCTTCATCGAAGCCCTTATTGTTCGCCTTCCGATCGTAGCGAGTCTTCATCTTCTCAGACATCTGTTGACCTGTCTCTCTGATGTGCTCATATACATCATTCATCCTGTTCCGTAGTTCGTTTGCATAATCTGTTATACTGCGTGGAGACTCAGGTGGGATGCCAGTGATGAGATCTGCAGGTAATCGTAGTTCTCTGCCGAAATTAGCAAAAGCTGGTGTTACTGTTGTGGTTTCATGAACAGCACTGCGATATGCCATGAGATATGGTTGAATGTGTTTGTCCCAATCCTTCTGTCTGTTTTCCACAACCTTTGCAAGATATCTCTCTAGTGACTGGTTGAATCGTTCAACCATCCCGTCTGATTGTGGATGATAAGCAGTAGTTCTGGTTTTGTGAGCACCCATCACACGACACGTCTCCTTGAACACTTCTGACTCGAAGTTCCGGCCTTGATCACTGTGGATTTCCAAGGGTACCCCAAACCGACAAAACACTTCGTGAACATCAGCCACCGTAACGGCTTCTTGATTAGGGATTGCAAAAACTTCCGGCCATTTTGTGAAGTAGTCCATGACGACCAAGAAGTACTTGTTCCCGCTTTGGCTTTCCGGAAATGGTCCCGCAACATCTAATGCTATACGTTCCCACGGTGCACCAACATTGTAAACCTTTAGTGCCCCTCTGCTTCGAGTTTGTGGTCCTTTCACAGCCGCACAATTTGTGCATTTGCGGCACCATTCCTCAAAGTCCTCTCGACAATGGATCCAGTAAAATCGTTCTCGGATCTTGATTAAAGTCCTCTTAACTCCCATGTGACCCCCTGAACTTTCATTGTGATAGAGCTGTAAGACCTCCGGCACTTTAACTTTAGGTACGACCATTTGTAGATGACATTGGTCACCGCGAGCATTCTCCCATTTCCGGCACAGAACTCCATCCTGGATAACCAAGCTTTCCCATTGTGCCCAATAACTCTTGGTGATGGAACTGGTTGCTGCGACATTACTCCAGTGAGGCCTAGGAGCACCTGATTTCTTCAATTCAAGGATCGGTTTTATGTCTCTGTCATCCTGTTGAGCACTCTGCAAGGTTTCCTTCCACTCTTCGCTAAGATCCGTCCTTAAAACCCGCACTAGTGTTACCTGCCTAGTTTCTTGTCTCGCACAATGTTTACATTGGTCTGGACATGGTCTTCGCGAGAGAGCATCAGCATTACCGTGCGACGTTCCGCTACGATGTTGAATTACGAAATCAAACTCTTGCAGTAATTCAATCCATCTTGCTACCTGTCCTTCTGGGTTCTTAAATTGCAATAGCCATTTCAGTGCAGCGTGGTCCGTCCGCAGGAGAAATTTCCGCCCCAACAAATATTTATTGAAATGCTGCAATGTTTTTACTACAGCTAGAAGCTCCCTTCGAGTGACACAGTAGTTCCTTTCAGGTTTGGATAAGGCTTTGCTGAAGTACGCAATTACAACCTCCTGATCTCCTTTTCGTTGTGACAACACCCCGCCGATTCCAGTATTGCTGGCATCTGTGTCAACTATGAATTCATTTTCATGGTCAGGGTAGCCTAGGATGGGAGCATTGCACAGATGTTCTTTCAGCTTCTGAAATGCGACGTCACAGCTCTCATTCCAGCAGAACTGTATCTTGTCTTCAGTTAGTTTATGAAGAGGTCGGGCAATGTCAGCAAAGCTCTTCACAAACCGTCGATAGTAGGAGCACAAACCGAGAAATGCCCTGACTTGCGTTTTGTTCTCTGGAACTGGCCAATCCTTGACGGCAACGAGCTTATCCGGGTCCGTTTGAATACCTTTTTCGGAAACCACGTGACCTAAAAAGTTCACTTGCCGCCTGAACAACGCGCACTTCTTTGGGCTTAGTTTTAGATTGGCTCCTCGTATCTTCGACAGCACTTGCTCCAGATTGCGGAGGTGATCTTCAAAGTTCCTACCCACGATGATAATGTCATCCAAGTAGACGAGGCAGGCATCTCCTATCAGTCCAGTAAGCACCCGCTCCATCAATCTCTCAAAAGTGGCAGGAGCATTACACAAACCAAATGGCATGACGTTGAATTGCCACAATCCTTTTCCTGTGGAGAATGCTGTCTTTTCTTTATCTCGAGGGTCTATCTCGACCTGCCAGTAGCCACTCTTCAGATCTAAGGTAGAAAACCACTTCATTCCCGTAAGCGTATCCAGCGTGTCGTCGATCCTTGGCAACGGATAACTGTCTTTTTTAGTGATGTCGTTTAGTCGGCGATAGTCAACACAGAAGCGCATGCTGCCGTCCTTCTTCTTCACCAACACTACCGGTGAACACCATGGACTGGATGAAGGTTCAATCACGCCATCTTTCACCATACCCTTGATCATGGCGTCAACTTCACGTTCCCGTGCCACTGGCACACGTCTTGGTCGCTGGCGGATTGGTGCCTCATTGCCTGTATTTATTCTGTGTTGAACTAACGCAGTCTTCCCTATGTCGGCATCATTTGTCGAGAAAATGTCGGCGAACTTGTTCAACATCTTCTTAGCCTTGTTCTTTTCTTCTTCCGATAAGTTATTCTGGGAGTTTTTCAAAAGCGAAGTCACGTCGTATCTTGTACTTTGAACTTTGGCGTTGGTAGGGTTTTCGTGGCATCTACGCATCCAAACCACTCCTTCACAAGTGCCTAACATTGTGCCTTTCTTAAGTACTAGGTCCTGATCACTTGTGTTGAGTGCACGTACGGATGAAACTCTAGTTCCCCTTACCAAGGTGCGTGCAATCTTCCATGAAGCATCGTTATCTAATCCTTCTATAAGTACACATCGGTTTTCCCGACCAGAATTTCCTGGTAGACAAACTGGTACGATTGTTTCTGACCTTGGACGAAGAATAACTTTCTTGACGCAGTACACCTTTCCCGATGATGCACCTTCCATGAAGACTTCCTCTGAGCCACACTTCAACACTCCTTGATGAACGTCAATCTCACACTGATGTTTCCGCATGAAGTCCAAACCCAGAATGCAGTCGTCCACTATGTCGGCCACGATAACATTGTGGCGATAAACTTTGTTCCCTAACTTCATGTCAACCTCCTTCTCACCTCGGACGGATATGTGCTGACCGGTGGCTGTTCTCAGATGTACACCATCATGGCTCCCGAAGAAGTTCCCAAGAAACCGTCTTGCTAATTGGAAACTGACAACTGTCCGAGAAGCTCCAGTATCCAATGTCAGCTTGCAAGGTGTTCTGTTAATTTCGCCCTCGATGATCAGGCTGTTCCCGTCACAGGATTGTGAGATCGAGATCCTTGGGGCTCTTCCATCACCAGCCAGCACCCGCCCCTTAGTCCTGGCGTCTATTCGTTTCCCTGCTGCTGTTGCCCAGCAGGGACGTCTGGTGAAACTTTAACTGGCGGCTGCTTATTACCGTGGGGTTGCCTTCGCTTCGGGCAGCTCAATCGGATGTGGCCTCTCTCTCCGCAGCCATAGCATCGGGGTGAAGTCGCAACCTCCCTGATTCGGTGACTTCGTTCGTCCCGCCGTACTGCCTCTACCTCCAAAGCGTGAGCTAGGGCGTCCTTAAGGTTCTTGAAATGCCCTAGCCTTACGGCAGCCCTAACCTCAAGGTCGCGGATCCCATCTGTGAACGCCTGTACGAGGTTCCCGTCGATCAGCACCGGTGATGACTGGTAAGCCTTTCGGACCAGCTTTTCCACATCAAGAGCCCACTGCTGAAGAGTTTCACCAACCCGTTGTGATCGGTCTTTCAGCTGGGCCCGAAACACATGTTCCAGGTGTGCGTCACCGTATCTAGCTTCTAATGCTTCTAGAAGCTTCTCAAAGGTGACGTCGTGTCCAAGCGCTTCTAATACAGACAAGGCCTGGTCGCGGAGGCCCAAAGTTAGAGCAGTCAATGCCTGTTCGTTGGTCCACCCATTCGATTTCATCACGGCCTCAAACTGAATCTTGTAGGCTGACCATGACGAAGAGCCATCGAATGGTGGCACTTTAAAACCACGAGGCGATGGTGCCACTACCGCAGCTGCCACGGTCCCGCCTCCAGACTTGAACCCACGTATTGTCTTTTCCATCTCGACAATGCGGGTCTCATGTTGCTGGACCTGGTCCTTTACTTCTTTCATCTCCTTCCCGATGGCTCCGCGGAGGTCCTTTATCACCAAGAACTGCTCCTCTTGACGGCGAGCCTGCTCCTCCTTGTCGCGCTGCAGCTGCTCCTCCAAGCGCCGCGCCTGCTCCTCCTGACGGCGAGCCTGCTCCTCCTGACGGCGAGCCTGCTCCTCCTTGTCGCGCTGCAGCTGCTCTTCTATGCGGCGAGCCTGCTCCTCTTGACGGCGAGCCTGCTCCTCCTTGTCACGCTGCAGCTGCTCTTCCAAGCGGCGGGCCTGCTCCTGCATAAAAGCCATAAGGGCGGCGAGGTCAGGGGTCACCGGCGATTGAGCGGGAGCTGCTGCAGTCGCGGAGTCTCGTTGTCCACTTGATGATGGTGAGGGAGCGTCTCCAAAGCGCGTCTGGTCTACGTCTTGCTGGCGCTGACTTCTGGTGCGCATCCCCTCCATTTCTTCCTTTGGTAGAACCGGCATAATTTATCCCGCACTTCTGACACAAATTTGTTACGAGCTGGGGCTCAGGGATAAATTATTTAACCAGCAGACTTCAATTAATCAGACTTTATTACAAAATCACTTCTTAAACAGTTCTATTACTTCGCACTACTTCGGACATTGGTCGGGTTTTTGGCCAGGAGATGTCAGCCGAGAGGGATAACTAGCTCTCTGGTTATTGGAATTTTTTATTTTTTAGGGTTAATTCTAAGGCTTACGGTTTTACTAACTATGTTATGTGCACTTTTGCTTTTGTTTTTAAGTTTGCCCTGTGCGCGGTCAGCTCTGTTCCTGTCTCAGAATGTAATGACTTCTTTCATTGGCCCTGCCGCCCGAGCACTAACTATTTATTATTTACATTATATATTTATAAAGCGTCGGCTTGTCGCCTACACCTCAATAGTGGTTACTAAACATAATATTTTTCTTCTTACATTATCTGTTATATTTGTTAGTTATTGTATCACCTTCATTACGCTAAAGCTATGTTATATTATTACTCTACACTCTACTATACCAACTACACAACGGAGTTCATTATACACCTATACACTTACTATGCACACCTATTTTCATGAATTTTTAAAATGATTAAGTTCAAATATTTCAAAGTTGGTTTGTTTAATGCGGGTTCGCTGGGTTCACACCATGACGAGTTTCTTGTTGCTATGGAGAACAGTGCGGTGGACATCATGGCAATTAATGAGACTTGGCTAAGGAGGGGAGAAGAGGGTATCGCGCCACCGGTCCCGGGCTACCGGCTGCGACACGTGCCGCGCCCGCTCTGCGTGCGCGGCGGGCGCGGGGGCGGCGTGGGCTTCTATGTGCGGCGCGGAGTGCGCGCGCGCACCGTGTCGCATCCACCCGCGCCGCAGGTCGAGCAGATGTGGCTCCGGCTGAACATTAACTCGCATTCGGTTATCGTCGGTACTGCTTACAGGCCGCCGTGGCTTGATGTGAACATCTTCCTTGATGCGATTACCGACTCCCTCTTCTCCTTTGCTGGCGCTGACAAAGTTATTTTGTTGGGTGATTTCAACATTAACATGTTAAACAACTCTGAAAATAAAGTTAAACTTCTGAACAACTTTTTAACATGCTGCAAACTGAAGCAAATTGTTACTGAGCCAACACACTATACGGATCATAGCGAGACACTTATTGACGTCGTATGTACCGACGCCCGTGTACGGCAGGTCTCTGTATCTCACGTACCTGAGCTTGGTCATCATGCGGTTGTTTCGGTTGAGCTCAATTTTAGGGTGGAGAAGCCTTCCCCGCACTGGATCACTTATAGGCCTCTCAGGGACATACTCATTGACCATTTCAACGAAGACCTGAATAAGATGGACTGGGAATACATTGTGAGACTGGATGATGTGAACTCAATGGTAGAAACTTTTAATGGATACATTTTAAATTTGTTTGATCTGCATGCACCTATTAAAAAAGTTTTAATTAAAGAAAAGTCTTCCCCATGGATTACCTACACAATCAAGGAAATGATGAAGTTACGTGACAAGAGCCACTCAAAGGCTAAGTCCACTAAATCCTTATGTCATGTGAACTCTTACAAGGAACTTAAATATCTGGTTAGGGCTGCTATTGAAAGTGAGAAGAGTGCATACTTTAAAACATATATTAATAAAAATTATAAACAACCAAAAAAGTTATGGAGTCACATCAAGTCAACTATTGCCACTGGTATCTCTAATGGACCGGAGCGCAGTTTACCGCATTTTTGTAACAATCCCGAAAAAATTAATGAACACTTTTTGGATGTACCTGGCAATGGTAGAGTCTCTGCTGCTGACTTAAAGTACTTTGAGCACCACAGATTCGGCAGTGGACACTTCCAGCTTGAACCGGTCCGGGAGGACATGGTGCTGAAGCTGTTGCATAGACTATTGGGCTTCGCCCAATTAGTCTATTGCCATGCCTCTCCAAGATCCTGGAGAAGGTTGTCTCTGACCAGCTTCGATCATACCTTGAGGAACACAGCATTTTGCCGCTCGCTCAATCAGGTTTTCGCAAGGGACACAGCACGGCCACAGCCCTTCTTGATGTGGTTGGGAATATTCTGGAAGCTAGAGATAAGGGTATGGGTGCCTTGCTGGTCTTACTAGATTTTTCGCGCGCTTTTGACTCTATAAATACCTCACTCCTCCTATCGAAGTTGTCTTACTACGGATGTCAGCCTGAGACAGTGAAGTGGTTTGAAAGTTACTTGACTCACCGTTCTCAGTATGTCCAGGTGACGAGTGACAGTGATGGAGCGGTTAAATCCTCTGGTCCTAAGCGCGTGAATAGGGGTGTACCGCAGGGATCGATCCTGGGCCCGTTACTCTTCATTCTTTACAGTGCTGACATCATTAACTGCCTGCTCAACACAAAGTTCCACTTATATGCTGACGATCTGCAGATGTATCTATCTTTTCATCCCACGCAGGTTGTTGACACTGTAAAAAGTTTGAATGAGGATCTTGATAGGATATCAGCTTGGTCTATAATGAACGCCTTAGTTTTGAACCCAGCTAAGTCTAAATTTATTTTAATGGGATCTAGAGATTTTTTGAATAAAATGGGTAATGGGAATTTGGACTTGAAGATTGACGGGTGTTCCATTGAAAGGGTCCGGGAAGCCCGTAATCTTGGGTTACTATTTGACGAGCACCTGCACTTTGAGACCCACATCATGGAGGCTGTGCGCAACTGCTTTTACAGGCTTAAGCTTCTGTATCGTGTGCGTCCCTACATAAGTGTGGATATGCGCATTCTGCTTTGTGAATCACTAGTTTTATCTAAGCTGAACTACGCTGACACGGTGTATGGGGCGTGCATTCTAAGTAGAAGTGAAAGGTTGATTCAGCGAGTACAGAATGCTTGTGCGAGATTTTGTTTTTCCATCCCTCCTAGATCTCACGTAACTCCTTTTTTAAATAAGGGTAATTTGATGAGAATGTCAGATCGTAGAAAGCTGCATCTGGCGACCCTGCTCTTAGGCACAATTCTCACAAAAAAACCGGACTATCTGTTCAGTAAATTGTCCTGGTCGCGTGATGTAAATAAAGTCAAAACGAGAGCTTCTGCCTACCTGTTGTTGGCGCCACACAGAACTGCTGCATTCCGTGGAAGTTTCAAATTCGCTGCCTCTCGTATCTGGAATGATCTTCCTCCACCGTTTCGAGCTATAAAAACGATTGGAACATTTAGTACTAAATTCAAGCAGTACTTATTACTTAAGCAGAAGGAAACCGGAAGATAAGCTTACCCGGGGTTTGCACGCAGTTAGTATTACTGCCATTAATCCATTTTCTTTGTTTTGAACTTTCTTGCGAACACCACACCACATACCAATAACATTCACACCACTCCGTTTTATCCAATACTAGCATAATACTATTCTATGTATTCTTTTCACCAAGTTTATTTACACTATTTCATAACATAACAACATTTTTCTTTTGACAGCCGACCATAGATTTCTTCCGTATTTAATAAATTACTCTTTGGTCCGTGCGCTCTATTGTTTGTCTATGGTTTCGACAAATAATTATTGAGCATCGCGGACGTCGGTATAAATAGGTCTACCCACATTTTAATATGTTTCATATTTGTATAATACTAACACATACTCTGTTCCACCTTCTGTGTTTATTTTATTTTGTTTGTTATTTATATATTCTATTTTATTGTATTATTTAAGTATTTTCCGTTTCCGTAAGTGTGTCCGTGGCATCAACAGTTGGTCTTATCAGAATATCAGCGCAGCGTTATTTCATTTTTTTTTTGGATATCGCTGCACATGCTGAGATAGGAGCCTTTTTGGTCTCGCACGGGGTTTTTATTTTTAATTTTGTTTAATTTTAAGCTGATTTCTCGTGTCTCCTGTGCGGGTCACAAATAAATACTTTTTCTTTCTTTCTTTCTTTCACTATTTTCCTTTTCTGATCGCTCCGTGTCGCTTCCGAATCGAAACTGACCCACGACGAACCCGACCGCTCTTTATATAGCACCGAAGATGTTTCTAGAACGTTCCATACTGTTCTAGATAATTCGAGAAACTTCCAGAACAATCGACTTTCGAACTCACTGTTCCCGAAGCGACTAGAAACTTCCAGAATGTTCGGTTCGAACATTCTGGAAAATTCCATTCGACACGAGACGATTAGTTCCACTATTCGATACTAGATGGCGCCACTAGTAACTACTTAGTTCTTCTACTCGTCACTAGATGGCGTTGCCCTATCTTGTAACAATAGCATGTGAATGTTGTTTCATTAAAACAATATCACCGATTATGAATTTTCGCTACCTCCAGATAAGCACAAGGTCCAAGCGTTTAACATCATTTATAAAATTAAATAATGCAACATAATTTAGTCCAGTAATAACTGGAGACGATGGATCGCGACCCATAAGCTGAAAGGGAGTTTGTCCAGAGGTTTTAATAAATATACAATTAATTGCAAATTTGACTTCCCAAAGGCTTACTTCCAGCTTCTTGGGGTGGTATTTTCGACTACCGTGAAACATCAGTGAGGACTTTCATTAGCCTTTCGATATGGCCATTTTCACGACTGACACCAGTTGCGATACAATGTAATTCATTGACCAGTTTTGGCAAAAATCCATAATAATTTTTCAGTGTATGACATCGCTTGATCACAAATTATTCTATTAGGCGTTCAGAAATTAAAGGTAAAATCTTTCAGACAGTTTACGATAGCATTTGTAGTTGGGTTAGTCACAGGTTTTATCAAGCAAAAATCAATCTGCCTAGCCTTTGCTCAACTTTGTTGAGGTCGGCTTCCAGTTCAACTGGTTTTAGCAGAGTACCAGTATTTTACATGGAGCGACTGCATAGGTGACTTCCACAATCTATTAACTGGGTAACACAATAAGCTTTGACAAGACTTTCAGATTTCAGGCTTCAGACTAACCGTAACGACTGTCAATGATCTTTAAATAGTAGCCGGAACAGACGGCTTAACGTGCTTACAGAAGCACGGAGATATCTCGGTATGTTAAGATGGTAACCCATCCACGGACCGACCATGGCAAGCGTTGCTTAACCTTGAAGATCGACCCGTGCGGCTTATTTAGCCGCGAGTTCATGTTTTCGAAACTATGTTTTGAAAAAGAGTTTGTTGCCAGTTAGTTTGCCTGAGGTATCCATATGGAAAACCTATATAATTATTCAGAGATAATTTCCATACTGTAGATACCGTATGGGAATGCGTAGGTGTTTTATCAATTGGATGCTGGGTAACTTGATGAAAACCAGATTATAATCATGTTGATCGGACAAGTGTGGCAATTCTCAACATACCCAAGAAAATCTTTGAACGTGTTTGGCAATGGAAACCAAAACTGTTGTGAACAACTGAATGAAATGCCGTAAGATTTTTGAACAAACAACAATTTCTTTGTTTTGGTATCTTTTGTTTTATAAATTCTATACATTATTGTATCATTGCTTGAAGCTAATTTTTCTATACTGGCAGTTTTATTGAATATATCAAATATTTGGTTTCCAAAACAATCTGCTGTTTAGTTACTAACCAAACTTTCCAATATAGAACATTAATTATGTTGAGATTTGCAGGGTTCCTACTGAGAAAATCCAGCTACGTGAGGTATGCGCTATCCCTTACGATACCCAATCTAAAAGCCGAATGATTGCAAGTATGCCCACCATCAACGAACACTGGGATTACAACCAGTATAGAGCCCAAAACTTCGACCGAATAGGAAGAGCCTTAAAATGTTTTAAGGCTTAACCACCGCCAAAATTTAAAACTCTCACAACTATTTATATCACCGTTCGGTATTGGTGGTGTGCACACCAAAGCAATCTACGACTCATAGTCGAGTATCATGTTTTTGGAATAGAACAGCACCAAAACGTAGCTGGTCCATATGTGGACAAAGTTGGCTCAGATTGTCCTTAATTATCTATATATATAAAAGAAGAAACTGCCTGGCTAATCGATCAACGCACAGTCAAAATTGCTAGTCTATACTTAATATTATAAAGAGGAACGAATTTTTTTGTTTATTTGTTTGTCCCGAATAGGCGCCGAAACTACTGGACAGATTTAAAATTTTCTTTCAGTAATAGAAAGCTGCATTATTCCTGAGTGACATGGGATGGTCCACGGGAGCGAAGCAGCGGGGAACAGCTAATATTATATAAAGGACTCGTCGTCTAAGAAAAGTTCGCCAAAACTTTCTAAAATATCCTGAAAGGTCGCAAATTTTGCGAACCCGTGTCACTGTATGACAAACAGTGATACTTCATATTTTCCCTGGACTGGGTCTAACCGTACCATTGGGAATAATTCTACCTAGATATTTAATTTGTGTTTTGAGAAATTAGGAAAAAAAACAAATCCAGCCCATTTTAAAGACCTTGGACCAAGGACGTTCGAAAAGTTGGAGAAAATAGATAGTTCTTTGATAGACAGAGCCTGTAGCTACCTTTTTTTTGCACCGACAAAATAGGGCTAGAGAAAAGAGATTTACTGACACGAATGGTCCCATTATCTTCAAAAACTTGCACAATCATTTTGACATTCGCTCGATATATCAATACGATAAGAATGGTCAGTTTGTACTGATTTTTGTTACAGAACTCCCTGACGGTAAAAGTTCATAATAAGATTTCACTAAATTAAGTAAACGACCTTTTAAAATTGGATCCACACCAATATCAATATAGGTTTTGCAATTATTATTTTTTTTCAATAAAATTAATGTTGCAAGTAGTTTTAGAAATGTGGTTTTAGAATTGGATAATAAATACTACATGTATGCCAGGAATGTCAAAAAGATTCTCACCCAAAAGGACATTATATTGAATAAGTTACCAGGCTAATAATAATACGAGCTCAAACTCCAAATTCAGGTCATTAACACAAATCAGACTTGATAAGAGTAGAACAAAATATATTTTCTCCAACGCAGCATTATGTCGTTTTGATAAATATTTTGTCACTGGTGGAATCTCCAAGACTATCGCATCAATGAGCACTCTGCTTCAATATTAATGAGACAGATAAAGTCTCTATAGTAGTAGACGGCTATTCGCAACAATTAAGTTGTCACTTTCTTGGTTTGGTCATTATGAGTAGAGGTCCTATCAGATTCACTATTGACTATTAGTAGGGGAATCCTTAAGAATAGAGCACATTTGACATCGCTATGTCTATAACCTTGTGAGTTATGTTTAGTCGTTAGTACCTAGTTAGCATGAATATTGTGATCAGCAGAATCATACACTGGATGTTTACGGTTATAAGAATTTAAATTTTGCATCAATTAAGGCAACGTTTTAAGCGTCATTTGTCACAAATCCGATTGAATACGAAAGCCCAACACACCTGATTTCACGGCGTCCACCAAATGTAGCCCGGTCGCATTCACGCCAACAGCCTTCTTCGCCAACTCCAGTTTACAATCAATCAATCAATCAGTCTTTATTTGTAAACATAAGTAGGTTACAGCAGTGTGCAAGATGTTACAATAATATGAGTTTCTATATGTTTTGCCATATGGCGTACAAATATGCATTTTTGTGAGGCTTTTGCCAATTAGGTAAATTAATTTATAATAACTCCGTAATCAATATCAATTATTTGTGTAATTTAATATGCCAAGTGATGTCAATAATTAATTATAAATTCGATCATGTCAGTAATAAATAGTTATAATGTCAATAAGTAATTTTTAACAGAAAAGTTTAAGTGATAGTGTCCACAGAATTGCAAAGTCATCATTATACATGCTATGGGTATACAAATATTATTATGTCAAAGAACTGTCTTCAAAATAGTCACTGAGACAATAGTAACATTTCCGTACTAATATATTACGTAATGTATGCTTAAAATTGACTAAATTGAGACTTTTTATTGAGCAGGGCAACTTATTAAATATTCTCTGGGCCATACAGAAGAAGCTTTTACTCATTAAAGCCGTGCCTGCACAAGGTACTTTAAGCTCTAACTTATTTTTATCACGAAGTTTCCTGTAATGACTTTTAAAAGCTAATTCATATAGAGCGTTGTTTGTTTTGACAAATACATTTACTTCATATATATACAGAGAAGGCAAGGTTAGGATTTTGAGGCTTTTAAATAGAGGTTGACAACTGTCAGTACTCTGTAAACCACACATAGCTCTGATGCATCTTTTTTGGGCTTTAAAAACATACTCTTTATTTACTGAATTGCCCCAATATATTATGCCATATCTTAGTGCGGATGCAACATAGCCATGGTAGGCCATTAAAAGAGATTCTACGTTTACAATTTTTGCCAATTTATAGAGAGCATATGCAAATTTATTAACTTTCTTACATATATCGTCCGTTTGCGGTTTCCAGGACAAGTTATTATCTATAATAACACCAAGGAATCTAGTCACAGTTTCCGACTCTATTTTGGTCCCCAAATAGTTAATGTCAACGTTGATATTAGGAATTCTTTGATAAAAATGCATTATTTTAGTCTTTTCTAGATTTATGACTAGATTATTATTATTAAGCCAAGTAATTATTTTATTTAATGTCAAATTTATTTCTGCTTCGTATGTATTAGGATCGTCACATTTTATTACTACCGTGCTGTCGTCAGCAAATAGTACCATAGGATGCTTTATTTCCCCAGGTAGATCATTTATATATGTTAAAAATAGTGGAGGTCCTAACACACTGCCTTGGGGGACTCCGTATTTAATTATGCTACTACTAGATCGGTATCTTCTTTCATTTCCAGTGCGTGGGCATATTCGTGTTATTTCTATAATCTGCTTTCTATTGTGTAAGTAAGATTCAATAAGATTCAAAATGTTGCCTCTTATACCATACTTCTCTAATTTATTTAAAAGTATCCTATAGTCTACATAGTCAAAAGCCTTTGTAAGGTCCATATATATAGCACATACGGGATTTCTTTTATCAACATTCGATAGGATAGGGCGTATCAGATCATGGATAGCCATATTAATTGTCCTGTTCTTACGAAATCCTTTCTGTTCATTAACTAGAATGTTTGATTTCTCTAAGTACGTATAAAGTGCTTCATATATGACCCTCTCAAATACTTTCGCAAATATAGGTATCAAAGCAATAGGTCTATAATTTTTCATGAGACATTTGTCTTGCTTTTTGTATAGTGGAGTAACTATGGAGGTTTTCAGCTGCTCCGGGAAGATGCCTTTCTCAATACCTAAATTGATTATGTAACTTAGATGTGGGGCTATGTATTGAGAGACTGCTTTTATAACTTTTGTGCATATTCCATCACTACCTACACTATATGTATCTTTAAGAGATCTAATCTGATTCATGATGTCATTCGGTATAGTTGGTTCCATAAATAAAGAGTTCAAAGAGTTTAATTTAATGGGGATGTCTTGGGTTATGCTAAGATTTGAATTCGATACTTGGTTAATATAATATTCATTGAACGAGTTTGCTATTTCTATAGGGTTCGTAATTATCTTTGTGTCAGTTTTTATTTCACTTATAGGTTCTTTAGGAAAGTAGGCTTTATTCTTGTTAATTACAGTCCACGCTGCTTTGGATTTATTTTGTGATGTTTTGATGAAATAATTATGTTGAGATCTTTGTGTTAAAGATATGATTCTCTTAAGTCTATGTGAATATGCTTTGAACACATTTTTATTCTTGAGAGTGGGCTTTGTTCTGTATTGCCACAGAAGCACACGTTTCCTTTTACTGCATTCTTTTATTCCCTTTGAAATCCACTTAGATTTTTTTGTTAGCGACTTTGTAATTGTTTCGTAAGGAAAACAAAGGTCGTAAAAGCATTTAAATAGTTCTATAAAACAGTCATAAGCCTTATTAGGGTCCAAAGTATTGTAAATGTCTGAAAATGAGAGGCTTTTTATACAATTTTTAAATTTACCCAAATATTCTGGACAAAAACTTCTTCGTTTAATACGCCATGACTTAATAGCACAAGTTTTTTTAACAGGGCATCTTAAAAGCTGTGTGGTGTGGTCTGACAGTCCAAATTCAATAATTTCCCCCCTGCATCCTCTAATATTGTGCGCGAAATTGTCCAAACATGTCCCACTACTTAATCTAGTGGGTTGAGAGAATTGCAATTGTAGATTATAGCCTAAGAGAATATACTCAAAGTCTAGGGTCTGTTTGTTTCTTTTTAATGTGTTTATATTGAAGTCCCCACAGATGATAATCTTTTTATTACGTTTAATGCATACTACCTGAAGAATACTTTCCAATTTAACATAAAAAGTATTTAAGTCGGAATTAGGGACCCTATATATACACACAACAATAATACCATGCTCGGTTAATTCAATTGCGCAACATTCAATCAAATTTTTTACACAATAATTGCTTAAATTTACCTCTCTACATTGATGTCCAATTTTTGTTAATATACATGCACCCCCTCTTTTACATTCTCTTGAGAAACTTATAGCTAGGTTATAATTAGGTATATTTAATAATTCTTCTTGCTCAGGCGTCATAAAATGTTCCGTAATACATACAACATCCACAGTTTTTCTCTTACTTTGCAGCTCTTCAAAACAGATATTGAGGATATCGACTTTGCTTAAAAGTCCGGCAATATTTTGGTGTAGGATATATATGTTATTGTAGACGAAAAAAGTTTGAATGTTCCTTGTGGCTTGCGTTTTGCTCGCTAATGTCGTAAACACTTTCTTGTATTTTACTATTATTATGCTCGTTGATTTGACCAAACAGATGTAAATCGACCAGTATGTTACTCATAATATTGTCATATATTTTTCTCATTCCATATTTATTGATTTTGCCTGTATAGTAAGAAAACATCTCATGTGTTAAGTGAAGGTTGCTGTCGAAGATGTAAGCGTACTCATGACTTTGTACGTCTAGATAAAGGAGGTTTCTAAACATGTCAATTTTGAAGTTGTATATCGGTGCTCCTGTTATGTATGTAGGGAGACAGATAACTATGTTGGTGTGTGTGACTTTTCGGAGAGATTCGTGTATTATCTTAATTACATTTATATAGTTGCTCTCCTCTTTAATGTCATTTTCTCCAATGAAAAGCAAGCAATAGTCGTTTAAGGTGAAGTCTTTTAATTTTTGTTCGATATTACTTATGAGTCGTTTTGTGGTGCTATTGGGCATTATATAGTGGCAGTAATCGAAGTTAACGGAGAACACTTCTTCAATTGCTGACGAGGATCCTTTTATTGTGTTACAACTCAGAATACACATTTTGTTCTTTTGTTTAGGCTTCGATACTACGCTTAAAATCTGCTCTTTACAAGAAGAAACTTCTTTTACTTTATTTGGCATATGGGTATTAGCGGTTTGTGTTTCCTTGTCATATTTTTTGCGTTGCGTAGATACCTCATTTACTTTATTTGGCGTCTGTGTACAGCTAATAGTTTGTGTCTCTTTATTATGTTTGTTGCGTTGTGATCCGCATTCTAGATTTAAAGAATTTGGTGAGTTTACTTGGCGCAGTGTTTTATTTTTGCGTATCGGTGTTGCACTTTGTTTCTCAGGCGTCGAGCATATTTTCTTGTATGTATTAACAGTTTTTATCATGTTTTGCAAATCGGATTTGAGACGATAGTTTTCACTATTTAAATTTTCTATTTCTTGTTGTGCGCTCAATAATTGATTCTTAAGTGTATTGTTTTGTTCAGTAAGCTCACATACAACTCCACTATTGTCATTAAAGCTATCTGGTAAGCTCATCATTGTTGTGTCAAAGATAGTTTTTTCGTTACTATTTGATAAGTTAGATAAGTCGGTTAATGAGCTCGTTCTATAGGGTTTACGGTATGTTATGTTGTTGCTGTCGGAATCCATTTTTTTTTAAAGGTATCGGTGGCGCCCTCTGTTGATATATTTTAGTGTAGACTTTTATTATTAACCTCGAAGTATACCAGTGGTTTTGTTTGTTTCGTCCTAATAATTCTATATTGTAGTTAATACAGAATATATTGTTAACTTAACATTCACAAAAACAGACACTGTTCCACGGGGTTTGAACTCGGTCCCTCTAAATCAGTGACGTTATGCAGTTGCCTGTTGCGCCAATGAGCCATACGAACTTAGTGATCTGTTCTGAAATTTAGCATTGTATTGTACAGGTCTCACTTTCAAACCAAATAAAACGGTTAGGGATGACTCATGTGATTATATTTTTTTTCCACTGTCAAACACTTTTGTGATTTTGGTTTTTTGTTTAAAACTTGGGTTTATAAGTTTTAATAGTCAATGTTTGTGTATTTATTGAGAGATAATCACTGTTTAAATGTCACTGCACTTGATGTTCGTTTAATCTAATTGTTTTTTCGTTGTTCACTGGAAGTTATTTTGACGTTGTTTTTAAGTGGATTTTATCGTTTTTCTTTTAGATAACACTTTCTCCTATAGATTATAACTTCTTGAAGATGATCATGTTGAAAAAAGTTAGCAAAAAGTGAGATTGAATATTTTTAATTATTTTAAATCACAGAGCGGATTCGATCGTGGTCACACACGATGCCTATTCGTCCAAGCTGCTTTTCTTGTTGCTCGTATAAAGCAGTAAGGTCATCATAGAATCAGGATGCATCTGCAAATGATGGAATACGATTAGACTTTAAGTCTTAATGTTACGACTTAAAATCGTCAACATGATACTTTGAATGGCATCATCGGGATCAAAAGAGGGTAGATATAAATGTTATTTAATTTTTTTTTTTTTTGCATGACGGATTCATGAATTAAGGATGAATGTATGCAAAATTGGTACAAGTGACAGTTTTAAGAAATAACTGCCATTTATTTCATGTTAGTCGTCATAAAATCAAGAGAAACAGAATTACTGCCCTGATTGTTCGGTTCCCCGGAGTGTTCGAGCTCGAAGGCCCGGGTGGGTGTCCTGGTTCTCTTGCATAATGCATCTCTGCTGCCATGTGACTCGCACGCCAAGGATAGGAGACGCTAGTTCTTGGTTAGAAGTGGCATCAGAGGTTTCCGGAACGTTTGACGCCATACTGAAACTCAAGAGAAGTGGAAAATATGTTAGTACATGGGCGCTCGATCTCGCTTCTGATGTGAGAGTGTAAACAACAAAATGTGAGATTATAAGCAAATGTGAGGGTAAAACTTAATGGAATAAAACCAATGCATAATTTAGACCATAATTATTATATTCAAAGCAGCATAATAACTTCAGTAAAATACTAGCCACAATATTATTGCGTAAAAATACACGCACATTAATAATGAAAATCATGAGTACACAACATAATCACATTTATCACATTAATAATAAATCAAGAGCAATCAAAACGTACCTGACCGTTCAAAGTCCGAAGTCACACCAATAATTGAACGATCAAGCCTCTTGCGCACTCTTTTATAATGCGGGTTGCTTGTCAGTGGCAGGGAGAGTCAATACACCAACTTATTCAACAGGAAGTAACTCAAGATACTCAAATAATATAAAAATAGGAATTGGTCATTTCTCCCACATAATGTGCTATTCCTGACTATATGTTTTTCTTTTTAGGGTTCCGTAGCCAAATGGCAAAAAACGGAACCCTTATGGATTCGTCATGTCTGTCTGTCTGGCTGTCTGTCCGTCCGTATGTCACAGTAAATTTTTCCCGAAACTATAAGAACTATGCTCTTGAAATTTGGTAAGTAGATGTATTCTGTGAACCGCATTAAGATTTTAACACAAATATAGAAAAAAAACAATAAAATCTGGGGGTTCTGAAACTTAGAAATGAAACTCAAATTTTTTTTTCATCAATTCCATACATATCCATATCCATAGATACCCCACACGAAAAAAAAAATGATATTGAGGTTCCTAATATAATTTTTTTCTAAACTGAATAGTTAGCGCGAGAGACACTTCAAAAGTAAAAAAAATATAAGATGTACATTAATTACCATGTAAACTTCCACCGAAAATTGGTTTGAATGAGATCTAGTAAGTAATAAAAATACGTCATAAATCGTAAACCGCAATTTACTTAGTACGGAACCCTTCGTGCGCGAGTCCGACTCACACTTGGCCGGTTTTTTGTTGGTTGGAACAAAATAAATTGGATTATTCGAACAAAACCAGCATTAATTAGTGAGTTTTTATTTGTATTTGTGCGTCGGTTTTATGTTACAATAAACTATATTTATGTAACAATATATCTAAATAAGTAAAATATGTTTTATAACTGTTCTATATTTCCTACCTCTATATTTAATGTGCCGTGGCAGCCTTTATTTTTGTCTTTTATTAAAGGCTATACTATAAAAAGTAAAATATGAGTACTTAGTTTCACTGATCGCCTCAAAGCTCCAGAGCCTTGAATATCGACGCCAAGTGGCCAGTCTGTCGGTGTTTATCGGTTACATTTCGGGGAGTGTGCGATGGAACTGCACAATTTGATTCCGCCTAGCCCTTTCCATCACCGGACAACAAGACGTACGGCAATGCGCCACCGGTACATGGTGGACATCCCGCCGATACGTACAAAGCGTTTTGCGAATACGCATACGCTTCATTGTACGCACAGCTAAGGAGTGGAATTCCCTGCCGGAGTCTTTGTTTCCTGATAGCTACCACCTTGGGGTCTTTATGTCAAGAGTGAATAAGTTACTTCTAGACTAGCGTGCCTCACCGTCGACCACATCATCACTTACCATCAGGCAAGATAGTGATCAAACGCGAGCCTATCGATAAATAAAAAAATAAAAAAATCTTCAACATGTATTTTAGGTGTATGCTTTGCTGGTTGTCATTATTATTATTTATTTTTATTTTTTTAAACGTTGCCCCACACTAGGAATTTCTCCTGTATCGTGAGTGCGTTTACAAACATATAAACTCACATACACAAACACCCAGAGCAGAAACAACTATAGTAGATCATACAAATATTTGTTCCGTGCGAGAATCGAATCGAATTTAAATAAATAAATAAATAATCTATCTTTGTGCCAAATTTCATCCAGATCCGTTCAGCCGTTCTGGCGTGAAGAAGAAACAAACACACTCACAAACTTTCGCCTTCATAATATTAGTATGATACATTATTATCTAAGACTTTGACTTCCCTGCATTATCAAACTTAAATCCTATTAATAACACCCCTCCCCACCAGATATACCTTTATCTTCCAAGTTACTTCCATTAAGTTATACAATGCCCCCGAGGGCTAAGTTGGGCAAACTTAGATGGTGCTCTCCGCACACCGGGCGATTTACGGTTGCAGCTTGATGGGGCATTTTTGAAACTTTCATGATTCGAGGTGTCATTGTTATCTTAGAATTTTTGGAGACGTGAGTTGACGGTTGGCTTACTAAAAGTTTAAGTTTATGGCCGGTTTCAGTAACGGTATCGTAAGACCAAATTAATAATTCGCTTGTCTTTAAGGGTACACTAGTCGACGGCACGAACTATTTTGTGCGCGGGGCTAAAATGCATTTTATATCAACCGACAACACGTACGGAAAAGATAGATGCTGTGATGAGCAGTAGGAAGCTAGTTCGCGTACGAATATACACTTTTGCAAATTTGTAGCGAAATGGATAATGATTTAGGACGAAACCGAGCGCGCGAAATTTTTTAAACAGACCTTTGGCAGTCAAGATATCATGAAAAAACGACTAAATCTATCTGTTCAAAATAAAATCATATGCATTGTTAAACTACTAATCTATCCCTGTATGGAGGCCGTTTTGCAATTTTCCGTCTTCTTATGGTATTTATTCGCTTCCATACAAGACTAGGTAATGATGAGACAAATTGATATCACTTTTTATTTTGAACGTATATCGTCAAACAGTGGAATAATCCCTAGACTACGTTTGTATGGGAAAAAAATCGACTAGTGTATCCTTATGGGACAGAACTACCTTATGTTCTGATTAGGATGATGTTCAGAGGTTATTTTCGCAATTTTAATAACTCGCAAGTTCTGTGTTTTTTATAGGCTCGCGCTTGACCACTATCTCACCTGATGGTAAGCGATGATGTGGTCGACGGTAAAGCACGCTTGCCTAGACGAAACCTATTCACTCTTGACTACCCATAGATTGTAGCTATTAGAAAACACAGACTCCGGCAGGGCATTTCACTCTTTAGCTGTACGCATAACAAAAGTGTTCCTAAAACATTTAGTGCGTATAGGTGGGATGTCCACCATGTACGTCTAGTAGTCCGATGATGAAACGGACTAGGCGGAATTAGATCACTCAATTCCATCGCACACTTCCCGAAATATGACTGATAAAAACCAACAAGCTGGCAGCTGGGCGACGATGTTCAAGGCTAAGCTTTGACTTGACCAGTGCGCCTTCGCCGAAGAGCCTCTTGGCCTACTTTCCAATCGACTCTAGTGCATCAAGCTGGTATTTGACAGATCCGTCGATCCGTCCTCGTCGAACCTTTGAGACTGAACTCAGAATACCTTGCAATTCTACCAGTATACACTAACATAATCAATCTGCCTAGCCCAATTATAGTGTTATGTACAGAGTAACCGTATGCTGATGAGTACCAGTATTTTATTTATAGCGACTGCCTATCTAAGAAAGAAAGAAAACTAGTTTATTAGGCACACACATACAAACAATGTAGGCACAAATAAAAGGGAACTTAATTTTAAAACAATTGCATAACCGTAGTGTGCCCCGCGGCTGCGCCAAATAGGTCCAATTCAGTAAAATGCTAGACAACTAGGAGTTCCTTACGTTGAAGTGTACGGATGTGAATTAGTTTTTACAGTGTTAAATATACAGGTAAATTGATATATGTTAATGTGTTATAAACGAGATACATGTATAATAATTTTGTGTGATTAACTATGCCATCAGCAGCTGAGCGCTGATCTCACCTCCACATTCCACATGCCAGTAAGTGGGCAACACACGGCAACGGCAAGACTGGGCGTCATATTTTCTGAATTCACACTGCCTGTATTGACTATCAAATATGTATAAACTTTGTTTTTTTTATCGAAAAGAAAGTCAAATTGGTACTTTTGCTAGCCCGGATTTGAACCCACAACCTCAAGCACGAGAGGCAAGGTCTTAGCCACTGGGCTGCCACGACATTTAAACTCACTATCTGACTTGGTTTGGCTTGTGACTTTTTTAAATTCATATGTACTTTCTAAATTAATCATGGACATCACATCAAACTTGAGACTAGAGATGCCGATGCATTCCACCAGCTTTTACGACAAATCTTTTACGGTTCAAGCGGTGCGGTTGTTGTGCCCGTATCAATAAGGCGTGCTCAATCCCTGCCCATTTTTAAAACTACCGTAAAGAATCACTACCTCACCTCTTTAATAGTTGTATTTCTGGATTTCTATGCTTTTGTTCCATACTTATTATATAATATGTATATGTATGTATTTATTTTATACATAAATAGTACACCAAAGACTACCTACAGTGCTGTCTTTCCTTCCATTTTTAAAATCCATCAAAGGTTGTCTTAAAAAGATCGCTTTTAGCGATAAGGCCGCCCATTGTGTCACCCAGTGTAATGTTTTCTTCGTCTATACTTTCTGTAACTTATATAGAGTATTCTATTCTATTCTATCACAGGCAACGGTGAAGGAAAATATCTTGAGGAAACCTGCAGCTTAATTGACCAATCACATAGACAGAAATCCACATCGCGTCGTTCATCTCGCATGTGATTGTTCAAAACCTTTGCCTTGTCGAATTCAATTACGCAATTAGGCTGCAGGACTTATATACTATTAATGTAAGTCTGAAATAGCCAAGTCAGAGGCGTGTGGGGTTCCCAGAGGCGGCTTAATTAACGCTGACACCAGAGATGGCTACATCCTCACATGTAAAAGAAGAAAAAATAAGGTCGAAAGGAAACATTATACCGTAATGAAATGATGCCTATTTGCTATTCCAGACTATAATCTATCTTTCTGCCAAATTTCATACAGATTCGTTCCGCCGTTCTAGCATGACTAAGTAACAAACACACATCCGTCCATCCATACATATTTTTGCATTTATAATATTATTAAGAATACCGTAGAGATCAATGACTTTGCTTTTCCAGGCATGAGAGAATTTCATGTTGTAAAGGTGGGTTTTTTTATTTATCACTCAGACAACCCAGAACAGAGCTATCTGGCGCAGACGTACAAGGAGACCCGACCCCAGCTGAACTGGGAAGAAGGTTGGACAAAGAAGAAGAAGAGGATCGATAGGCTCGCGTTTGACCACTATCTCGCCTGATGGTAAGTGATTATGTGGTCGACGGTGAAGCAAGCTTGCCTAGAAGTAACCTATTCACTCTTGACTTAAAGACCCTAAGGTTGTAGCTATCAGGAAACAAAGACTCCGGCAGGAAATTCCACTCCTTAGCTGTGCGTACAATGAAAGTATTCGCAAAACGTTTTTTGTACATATGGGTGAGATGTCCACCATGTACCGGTGGCGCATTGCTGTACGTCTTGTTGTCCGGTGATGGAAAGGGCTAGGTGGAATCAAATTGTGCAGTTCCATCGCACACTCCCCGAAATGTAACCGATAAAAAACTGACAGACTGGCCACTTGGCGTCGATGTGCAAGGCTCTGGAGCTTTGAGGCGACCAGTGCATCGTTGCCGATAAGCCTCTTGACCCGTTTGTCAATCGACTCAAGTGCATCAAGTTGATATTTGGCAGATCCGTCCCAGAGGTGAGAGGAGTACTCCACGCATGTACGAACTTGTTATACATTTTTAGCAGCTGTTCAGGCGTGAAGTATCGTCTCACCTTTGCAAGGATCCCCAACTTTTTTGAAGTCAACTGAGCCTTTGCCTCAATGAGTGGACCAAAATGGATCACCCCAATCACGGCCCAACTTCGACAAGCGTTGCTTTAGGTCAAAGATCAACCCGTGAGGCTGTTAAGCAAAGAGCTCCTCCACCAGTAGGTAGGAATGAATAGGAAATACTACTAAATTAAATCTCAGCAACAGTTTATTATCAAAAACTTTTCTATAACTTCTAAATTGTCAATAAATATTATATTTGCAAACCATTGAACAAAAAGCTATTGACTCGTTACATAACAACGTAACAGTCAATTTTAACACCTTGCTTGTAACTAACCATTGAACGTAAACGATGAATTAAACGGCCTATTTCCAATGACCTTTTGTATCTTATCGCAACGGTTCATAATCATTGTAACTTGGCCGTCGTTAACTGTGGTTTAACTGTAACTGACCACAGTTTAACCACAAAAGAAATGCGCTTATTTGCGGTTAGTGCTGGGTTTTGCATTGATTATGTTATCATTTATCTCAATTATTAAGGGATCAGTGCAAGATATCTTCTTTTTTTTCTATTATTCATAATTTCGGTCTGAAACGGCCACATCTTTGATCCAATCTGTCAATTGTTTCTTTAGACTTCCTTCTTTTATAATATTCATAATCAAAACTTGTCTCAGGACATTTTTAACCGACTGCGGGAGGGTATTTTTTTTCGAGCGTCTGTTTGTATATCCATTTCTATGGCACGCTCTACAGCCCAAATGGCTTGACGGATTATCACATAGATGTGTCGTTGGATTCGTCTCAATTGTGGTGCCGTCCCTTCCCCTCCTCCACACCCGAAAAAGGGAGTTTTTTTTTTTGGTATCGTAAAAATAAGGGTTCTTCTAGGCAAGCGTGCTCCATCGTCGACCACATCATCGCTTACCATCAGGTGAGATAGTGGTCAAGCGCAAGCCTATAGACAATGAAAAAAATAAAAAATAAAGCTACTAAATAGAACATTCCAAAAATAAATAGGTATATCGTGACACTTTTAATGTTACTATTTTGGCACAAATTTAAGATAAGCATAACTTTGATAGCAAAATATATAATCTTTTACCACATATATACCACGTATATTAATAAAATTAAAAATTCTGAAATAAAACAAATTATTAAAAACCCGACTGCAAAAAAATAATTTACTGGCAGCACCTCATTATATTTAATGTATAAATTAATTATACCTAGTACTTGTTTTTCTCTTTACAATTTTTATTTTTTAGCATTCGGGTTTTTTGTTTGCATAATAATTTGTTTTTTCGTATTCTATCGCATTATTCGTACCAAATAAACGGAATTATTAAAAAAAAAAAACAAATAAACCCATAACAATAAATTAACAGGTTAAACTATCGCAACGATTACCGACTTTGTTCATTACACAGTCCATGGGCGACTACAAAATGTACTTAAGGGTACACTAGTCGACGGCACGAACTATTTTGTGCGCGGGGTTAAAATGCATTTTATATCAACAGACAACACGTGCGGAAGAGATAAATGCTGTGATGAGCAGTAGGAAGCTAGTTCGCGTACGAATACACACTTTTGCAAATTTGTAGCGAAATGGATAATGATTTAGGACGAAACCGAGAGCGCGAAATTTTATAAACAGACCTTTGGCAGTCTAGAATCATGAAAAAACTACTAAATCTATCTGTTCAAAATAAAGTTATTTGCATTGTTGAACTACTAATCTATCCCTGTATGGAGGCCGTTTTGCAATTTTCCGTCTTCTTATGGTATTTATTCGCGCCCAAAAAGGCGTTAAAATTAGTGTCGAAATGTGGAACTTTCGACGCTCATAACTTTCAAATATTTTCTTTTCTTACTTTTTTGCTTCCATACAGGGCTAGATAATGATGAGACAAATTGATATCACTTTTTATTTTGAACGTACATCGTTAAACAGTGGAATAATCGCTAGACTACGTTTGTATGGAAGAATTTTCGACTAGTGTAACCTTAAGACTTACAGTTTTATAACAAAAGCGATTTGTATTCCCACTCCCTGAGCTTGCTGTAAAACTATCTAGACATCGAAGTATTCCAATTGATGCTATTAGATTAGATTCCGTTGCTACAAATACTAAAGAGGTTAGTTATCAAGGTTGTATTTCTTCTCTTTGTTTCAATTCAAGATTAGATGAAGTTGGGGAAATAAAGTTGCTTGTGTGGATAACGGTTGTCATAAAATAGGCATGAGCATGTGATAAGGAGGGAGGAAGACGAGGAAAATATCGTGATAAAAGTTTTGAGTAGGAATTTTGATAGCTATAGAGGGAAAACCACGAAAACGATGGACAGGCTATATAAAAGATGATTTCGCTAGAAAATGGATTATCCGTTCTTCTCCAGGTACCGTACTTCCGAATGTACGGTAGAATCTCTTTATCATGATCCAGCCCTTGTTGTTCCCCAGTGATGCCCTGAGCCGAGATTCGAGCCCAAAGATAGCCCTCGATGTGGTCGTTTAGGTTAAGCTTTTTGTGGCTGGCTTTGGCTCTAGATTAGTCTCCACTGAATTGCCTTGTTACTGAATGCCTAACTGCGAGACGTGCATATAAAAAAAAGGAAAATGCACTATTAAAAAATACACTCGATAATATTTCATCGTTTCAAAGGCCGTTGCCAAAGTATAAATAATTGATCAAGGTATAAAACCTTAAGGACCTTATAAAAAGATGAATTAGACATTCGTTTTTGATAATTTAGAGTCTGGCATTTTTTTTTCTATTTGCTCTTTCATTTATTTGTACCTGCCATGTTTTATCCCCGCACCACCCATAGATCGACTGTTAGAAAATGTCTTAAGCATTAAGTTCGCCTTTGTACTTGTGCATAAAGGTTTAAGCAGAGGTTCCAGCACAGTGAAAAGTTGTAACATCCAGTGCACGTTTCAGTCAGGATGACCCATTAAAATAAAATAAAAATAAAACTCGTAGAAGATAATTAGAAATAAGTTTATATTTGTATTTTTAGTAAGAAATATAAGGTTTTTTTTATTATTTATTTACACCTTCTGTCTCATGATAAAAAAAAAATAAGTTTACTTAAAAACATATCCTAGTAATAATAATTTTAAATTAGATTTTATTGCTATCACAAAAAATACAAAAAAATAAGTATAAATTAAAAAACATTAATTAAGCTTTGTAATTAAGCTGTACATTTTTATGAGTATATTTTCTTTGTCCTAGTCTATTCACCGGTGCAGGCATAATACGATTGAATGCCACAAACCAAACGGGGGGTTTGTTATATCCAGGTAATGAGAAGTACAGAAAGGTCACACAATATTTCTAGAAAATGCAAGTGTTTCAAAATTACTTGGATAACGCAGACCAGACTAATAAAAAAAACCGGCCAACTGCGAGTTGGACTCGCGCACGAAGGGTTCCGTACCATTATCGAAAAAAACGGCAAAAAAAAACACGTTTGTTGGATGGGAGTTCCACTTAAATATTGCTTTTATTCTGTTTTTAGTATTTGTTGTTACGCGGCAACAGAAATACATCATCTGTGAAAATTTCAACTGCCTGGCTATCACGGTTCATGAGATACAGCCTGGTGACAGACGGACAGACAGACAGACAGGCAGACGGATCGCGGAGTCTTAGTAATAGGGTCCCATTTTACCCTTTGGGTACGGAACCCTAAAAAACAGTTTACAACACTCATTAGGAGCTAAAGCTATGTACTGAGCGCGAATACTACAAAAGTAATTCAACTAATACGTAGAGCAGCAATAGGAACAAATATCGGAAAAGTAGTTAACTAGTGATGCAGTTCTGGCCACTTAGCTCTAAAGGTTCCAGACAAGTGTCTGTAACTTATACCGATTTCATTAGAGTTAGAACATTGATGTACTTTGTTGGGGAGAAATAGATACGATCACATTCCCGTTATAATGATTGAAAGACTTCGTATCAAAATGTCCTATTCGCAAGACGTCATATGAGCAGATCATCCTATTCTGATTACAGGACAAAACCTATTAGTAGAATGACCTACAGACTGTCAAAGTACAGTCATGAAAAAAAATTGTATCGATTTTCTTCATTTTGTCACAACTACTGTTAACAAAACAACATTAAAAACATTGTGTAGTATGTACGAGTTCCGAGATGGCTTGTTATCTTTTAATTTCAAGTATTTTAAGTGCAAATATATCCGATTTGGGATTATTATTCTTTGATTTTTAATTGATCATTTATGTAGGTACGTGACTATCGGTTAATTTCAATTTTTTTATCGTCAGATGTATTTTATAATAATGATTTTTTATCTTTTGAATGGAATTTTAAAATGAATTTATTACCATATATTATTCTATATAGTGTTATTTTAATGTTTTTTTTAATGATTTCTATAACATATGATTAATGTGATTTGTAACTTTTTAATTAAAAAAAATGGGTTGTGATTTAAATAAAAATTTATTATTATTATTATTTATATAGAGTTCTTTACTTTTCTTCTCTTTTAAGAGACTATACGACCTTACACACGGGCCAGAACCAAGTGTGTGGGGGAAAATTAAATTGAAAAGGTGGATGATAATGTAGAGGAAGTCACAAACTTCCGGGTTATGTGACATGTATTGAGTATGGTGGCTTTTTGGAGCATGTATATTGTGTGAGAAAGCATGTGTAGAGTGTCAAGACTTTGCGTGAGAGCTTTTGGTACTACACCGGTAGATGAAAGTACTATAGGGACTATGTGGACGGTTTGTACTTTCCTCTGGGTTTTAATTTCAATGGCGAGTTCTTGGTACTTACTGAGTTATTCGGATATTGTTGATTGGATGTTGTCTTAATTACCTAATTCGTGAACAGTATACCTAATCGATATATAGCTTTAGGTATCTACATTGTCGTGTAAAGTGATGTTAGGTCTATTATAATTAAAAGTTTTGTCTGTAATTATTGTTCTGTCCCAATATATTCCCTGTTTTCTAAAATTATTTCAGGTTCATATTTACAATGTGGAATCATCTCACCTATAAGATTTTATTTGTGTGCTAGGTGTTGGTATAATGGCGGCAAATTGGTCATGTGGGCCTTATTATTGTACAATTTATTTTAAAATAATATATTTTTCAACACACTTGCTCATAAAGTGGCTCTAATTTCACCGCAATTAGGCATATAATGATACCTGTAATCAAACTGTGACTTTTTCATTGCTATTCACAAGTGAGTTATAGTTTTTTTTTAATGGTTTCCTACCTTCATTTTAAATACTTTTAAATTAAACTAATTTTAAAAGTGTCACAAATCAATCCAATGAAAATTAATAAAATAAGTAATTAATTCTAATCCAGTTAAAATTGAAGTATTTTCAATATAATAAAATTTAACACTGTTAATCAATTAAAAGTGTCCCATTCGACATTAATCCCTTTCTATTCCTGTCATGGAAGTAGTACTTACTATATCCATAACATGATATGGTTAGTAATTACTATTTCCATGATATCCATTAAATACATAAAATGTGGCAAAGAAGCTATCTTCTAGTCAAACAATTCAGCAAAATGCTAGAACCTAACATATTGCTTGATCACTTCATACAACTTCGTATTCAACTAGATAATTTCAACTTGTACGTGTTTAATAAATAAAACTTGCCCTCAAATATAACTTTTGTTTCTCTGCAATAAAGAAAACTTGAAATTCCCCATTTTGTACGAGCCTAATACGCTATCCGCGAAAAGCTAAAAAAAATAAAGTAACCTCATTGTTTTAGTCTATGGCCGATCGCCATTGTCAGATGCACGCGCATAGGAAAACTGCTTGATTTACCCCGCCATCGCCATTGCGAAAAAAAATCACAACTCGTTTTCACTGTTGAAAATGATTTTTTGTATTATTTTATTCACAAGTGTGTTGAAAAACGTCGTATGATACACGTGTGTATTGATGATTACCGTCCTCGGCTCTCTTAAGACCCTCACCTAAAGGCTCGGGTCTCAATGGCGCCTCAGCGGTAATCACCAACATTACTCACTTGTACCACAATGTACTATTACTCACTTGTTTAGTACTACCAAGTGGATTCGATTCACATGTCGCGTTCAAAGTGTTATTGAGTTTTTCCGTCTTAAATTTTTCAGTAGCAGGTTTCTTGACCGCCCGGTGGCAAGCTCGCCCCTAATTAGAACGGATTGCAACATAGCTGTCAAAATCTCGAATCTGAAATGTCAAATCTTTCTTATTTCAGTTTAGTAAGTATATTTTAATAAGTTTGGGTCTGGAATTGTCTCGAAACCTAAACAAATAACCATCAGAAAAGCTAAAACGGTTTACTAAACGCATATACTAAAACAGTGTTTTGACTAATACATAGAAATGCAAAAAGAACAAATATCGGGCAAATAGAGTTCTGGCTCAATCTACATTGTTTCCAGTCAAATGTCTGTAACTTATACCGATTTCATTTGTGTTAGAACATGTTGGGGATAGATAGACTAGGTTCGATCACATTCCCATTCCAGCTATTTTGAATTTAGTGATGATGACACTGCGGCGGCGTGATCGAATGAGAAATGAAGACATCCGCAAGAGAAACAAGGTTACCGACATAGCCCGGAGAATTGTTAAACTTAAGTAGCAATGGGCAGGGCACATTGCACGCAGAACGGATGGCCGTTGGGTCCGAAAAGTTCTTTAGTGGCGACCGTGTACCGGAAGACGCAGCGTTGGAAGGCCTTTCCCTAGGTGGAGCGACGACCTGGTCGATGCTACGGGAATCCAGTGGATGCGAAATGCACAGGACCGATCAGTGTGGCGACGCTTGGGTGAGGCCTATGTCCAGCAGTGGACGACTTTTGGCTGACATGATGACGATGATATTTATTGATCTGCCTCTCGTCTTGTGATTGCAAGCGTTATGCTACGCATGGGGTTTCTGGGTTCGATTTCCGGGGCTTTCAAAGTTTTATTAGTTCTTTTCATCTGAAATTTATCAGCAGCAGCCTGGAGTCTGGGTTTGTGACTGGTTGTCACACAGAGAAGTAAACATTTCTGTATCATATCATCGTCTCTGCGTAATCTTTATCGTATCATAACATCGCGTATGTATACCCATGCATACGCGATATTATGATACGATATTTATCTTCAGGAATAGTCTATTATGTCAAAGTAAACAAATATATTTCCGCCAAAGATCTAGGTAGGTCCCTATTGAAAAAGGCGTCTAACTCACAATAATTTCAAGTTACAAACAGAAAACAAGAATCTTTAATAAGTTATAAAAAAATAGCTGCTTTTTTTTTTTTTTTTTTTAAATCGTTGCCCCACACTAGGAATTTCTCCTGTATCGTGGGTGCGTTTACAAACATATAAACTCACATACACAAACACCCAGAGCCGGAACAACTATTTGTAGATCATACAAATATTTGTTCCGTGCGGGAATCGAACCCGCGACACGCAGCGCAGCAGTCAATCGCTCAACCACTGCGCCAACCGTGCCACAATCCCTTGTTTGCTTTTTGCTCCATGAAAAAAGTGAAGGCAAAGAAAATATATTATTTTCCATCCCAGGTAACATCGCACGTTTCATTACCTCATATATCAAACAACTTCGAATTTCCAGTCCGACACATACGTACATGTACATATTCGTATTGCAGTTGACATTAAAGTGACGTTCCAATGAGCAAAGCTAGTGAACGCACTCAAAGGATATGCCTGAACGATGCTTCATGTTACTGTGACACCGTGCGTACCATAGATCAGGCACAGGATTACTGTGGATCAAGTTAGAAGCGTTGAGCGACTATGCAGTAATATTATCTAGATTATGTTTGTATGTATGTAAGTGTGTCCGGGTCAAATCATGCAACTGAATATTAAAGCAGCTATCCTCCACCGAATATGATACAATTTTGCATACACGTTTAGTTTGGATGACAACGAATGGTAAGCAGAGTGACGTTATTCTAAATCTAACATGGCGGACGGCCCAAGATGGCGGACTAGTTGAAAAATAACTAGACTAGTTAAAAATAACTAGGGTTCCGTACCCAAAGGGTAAAAACGGGACCCTATTACTAAGACTACGCGGTCCGTCTGTCTGTCTGTCCGTCTGTCACTAGGCTGTATCTCATGAACAGTGATAGCTAGACAGTTGAAATTTTCAAAGATGATGTATTTCTGTTGCCGCTATAACAACAAATACTAAAAACAGAATAAAATAAATATTTAAGTGGGGCTCCCATACAACAAACGTGTTTTTTTTTGCAGTTTTTTGCAATAAATGTAGGTTCGGAACCCTTCGTGCGCGAGTCTGACTCGCACTTGGCCAGTTTTTTGCTGTACTGCCATCAAATGAAATGTGAAATGTGTATGAAATGAAAGGGTTTGCTGAGAAGAAAACGAAAAAAACCTTATTATTAAAATATTTATTAATTAATAATTTTATATTTGATAAGATCACTAGTAGCTATTTAACTGATGCGTGTGTTTTGAGGACATTAATGTGACGTACCAATACACAAGGTGAACGCACTGAAAGGATACGCTTGAAGATGCTTCATGTTACTAAGTCACTGCGCGTATCATGGATCAAGGGGACTACCATTAGCCCTTAGAGCAAGTTTATTTCCATTGTGCGTAAATGACAGATGTATCTGATTTGTATACATTTGTTTCTTTTTCACAGTCGCTCCATGATAGTTTTGGAACGTCGAGGTAAGGCCCCAGGCTCGGTATAACTGTGGATCAAGTTCGAAACGTTAAACGGGACTTCACTTATATTATTTTCATCCTAAATAGTATTTATATGGACCGTTGCATTATTGTTTCAGAAAACTATAACAACATTTTTTTTTTGTTTACTTTTAACATAATGATAAGTGACATAAATAACACTCACCATTCTTAACCACTACAACGACAACAAGCCAGATTCACGCGCTACCAGAAAAACCCTACCGGAGTCCCTGAGAAACCGTTCAATATGAAAACAAACAAAAATCTTAACAGTATTAATCTGCAGGTTGCAAAAGCCATTTCAAATTGATTAAAAACTTCGCTGCCGCTAAAGACTTACAATGCAAAGCATATAAATGGTTCACGAGCCGAGTGTAATATGACAGTCTTCAGTATTTCACGTACTTTCCTGATTTGCATATATCTCAAGTAAAGTAATAATTAATTTTATATTAATTAATTTTCATCAGCAATAATAGGTTCCCACTGCTGGGATACAGGCCTCCTCTTTGTGAGAGGGAATGGGCAGTAATCCACCACGCGGGCCCAGTGCGGGTTGGTGGCAGTCACTTGTCTTCGAATTTTTGGTTCTAGGACATGCCAGTTTCCTCTCGATGTTTTTCTTCACCGTTTTGAGAGCAGTGGAGATGAAATAATTTACACAAAGTAAAGCGCCTGCCTGGGCTCGAACGCACGACCTACAACTTGTAAGTCACGGCCGATACCACTGGGTCACCACTGCTCGATTAGGTGTGTTTGATTTTATCCATATTAATATTATAAATGCGAATGTAACTCTGTACCTATGTCTGTCTGTTATCTGTTGACGTTTTAAGCATTTGGATGAAACTAAATAGAAATACCAATTTTATCAAGATCTGACGAATATCTTTTTATTCTTAACAATGCGTAATTACATGGAAATATAATGTACCAAAACTAAAAAGAGAAAAAAAAAACATAAAAAACGACATCCAAAACAAAACACTGCAAACCGAAAAATTACTTTCTTTTCGGATGTCGGTGTCAAAAACGATAAAAAATAGATACCAAAGACACCGACTTCCGAAAATAAAGTTATTTTTCGCTTTGTAGTGTTTTGTTTTGGAACTCGGATTTTAGTTTTTGAATTATTATTTTTGATTTTTTTTTACCTACCTCTAGACTGCTTGCGAATAAATTTCCTTGAGAATTTCATAAAACAACTAGCTTCTGCCGGCGGTTTCGCCCGCGTGAATGTCTGAAATTTATACAAAAAGTATCCTATGTACTATTCCAGACTATTATCTATCTTTGTTCCAAATTTCATCTAGATCCGTTCAATAGTTTTTGCGGGAAAGATTGACAAACATACAAACATACACACAAACTCACAAACTTTCGCCTTTATAATATTAGTGTGATGTAATTGGAAATCAATATAATGTCTTGTTACTAAAATGAGCTTGCGTCCACCAAGCAAGCAAGCTAAATTGCAAATTAGTACGTCTCTATTCTTCGTATATAGTTTTACAAAAAGATCTTTTTTCCATCCTTACAATCCAGATTTGTGCTGTGATTTCATTGCAATTAAATATACTTACGGCATTGCTGAAGTTTGCACTACGTCACTAGAGTTAGGGTCAAACATTAGCAGTTACTGCCAGCAAATGGGTGAACTTGGCGGCAGACTTCGCTATATTAGTTTGAAGGTAGGTTGGGAGTTACAGCGGGTTTCGGTCTTCGGAAAAGCAGCAAAATTAACTAAAATTAGATGTAGAATAAAAATGAGTATTCTGGATAGTAAATTAGTTACCAATCCATCATCATTAGTTCATCAGCATTGATGACCTATTCATCAAAATGTTGAAAGACCAAACCAAGGTTGGATGGATCGTGTTAGAGATAGTATGGTTTGAATGGAGATAGTCTCTACTACTACTACTCTCTCTACTAGTCGAAAATGTGGCAGAAAAAACATGCCGTGCTGATCGCAAATAAATTGGGATAAAGATAAGAGATACTGCACAGGTATTCAGTTTATTTAATTTTTGGAAACCATTAAACTTTTGTAAGCTTCTTTTTGGTTTTATCACTTTATCACCAAATATTGTAACTGCGAAACGGGACCGAGTAGTTAACCTTTGCGTATCCCGCGTTTATACTGCGTTTAAAACAATAATTACCATAAAAGTCCAACTACTTTGTTTACTCGTTGTAATTGGTACCATAACCCAAATAGGTCTAGAATAATCTAATATGTATTTAAACGTATTGTATTGTAATCTACGGCTTGTCTACAACGTTATTTTAGCTTAGAGCCCTTACTTGGGCCCCTGTAAATTTTGCTCCAATCTATTTTCTTAGGATCTTGTTAGTAGACATCGAGTAATTGGATAAAGAGCGAATTATTGGATCGACTCTTAAGGCAATTACTTGTTAGTTACTTAGAGAATATTGAGAGGAGATAACAAAGCTTAAGGTGAATATTGTTTGTCTAGTGCAAGATAGTTTACTGGTGTAAGTAGAATAGTTTTGCAAAATATCACAATGGATGAAACTGATTTTGCATGAGACATCGAACTTACAAAAGGGGAAAGAACATAAGAAAGATTTGTGCCCGTATCCGAGGCATATATTCGAAGTCATCACCTGTGGGTGATGTAAATGGACAGTAAGAATGCGTTTTCAAGCGAATGTTACTGATTCGTTGTTGTTGAATTAGGTATTTTACCTATGTTTGCAATATTTGTAAGTATGTGAGAACCATGTTCCTATTTATTATCAATTTAATCAATTTATCTGTTAATGCTTTTATTACTTTAAACCTGTACGTAGTATAGTTTGTAGTGCTAATTTTGGGAGCATCGTCCTCACATATATGAATTTATTAATGTATGTACTTATGTAAATATTGTAAATCACCTATTTTTTTTATAGAGTAAGTATGGAGTTTCTTGTGCATTCTTCTCCATATCAAGCTACTTTTCCGAATGCACGGTAGAATCAACTTTTACTACTTGTAAATTTTAATTCATATATGTATGACGTTCAAAAGTGCCGCTTACTGGCCTAATTGAAATAAATATATTTGACTTTGACTTTGATATCACAGGTAACAACGTCTTAGGTACTGAACGGTTATAGCTGTCGTAACAATAAAACTTCTATTGTGTCTCGTCAAGTTTACGGCCCATTGGATCAAAGGACCAAACTGTCACTGATGATAATAAGATACTAAATTATTTTAATCATATTTTCAGTAGACAGTTCAACTAACATGCTTCGCATGGCCACTCACGAACTTTTGCTTTTGGTATAATATGTCTACTGTACTGTAAGGTGATGAATTCGGAGAGATGAAAGAAACGCGCGTGTAGCTTAAGACATGATTTAATACTAAATCAAATACATGAGTTCAAACAATATAAAGATACTTTTATTATACACACAGATACACAATATACATGTTTAGTATTCCGACTACACAGACACGAAAAAAAAAACTATTTTTCATTTTATTTTAAATGAAATTTAAATTAAGCAATAGTTGGGAGTGAGTATAAAATTACAAATAGTAGGTATCTACCAGTATTTTAAGTTGCGCACGGCAAGCTCGGGCAGGCCGCCTAAAATGGCAGTGTCGCCATGTAAGGTGGTGAGTTCGGATAGATGAAAGAAACGCGCAAGTAGCTTAAGACAGATATTTTGATTATACACACAGATAAATCACATACATGTTTAGTACTCTCATTTCAGTACGAAGCTAAAGTGATGTTTCTTTTCTAAGGTTTTGTTATTGCATCGTAGGAATGTCTACAATCAGTAATTTTGACATTTGTTTCTTCTATTTTTATACTGGTCATACTGATTATCATTATCATCAGCTTACAGCTACCCACTGTGGATACGGGCCTCTTTTTCGCGCGCCATTCATTACGATTATCGGCAACTCTTATCCTGCTTCCAAAAGCCATCCTGCTAATATCATTACTTAATCTATCCTAAGAGCCCGTCTAACTTTGGCCGATAGTCATACTGCTCTTTACAATTAGTAGAATAACGGTAGTTAATTTTCTCAAATTGATTTATTTTGTCGGGACATACTTCAAAATAAAAAATGTCATCCTATAAAAATATCCCTAAATCCAGCTGAGCTTACAACTGCCCAAGTGTCCATGGCACGAAGTCATCTATTACCCAGGATTTGAATTTAGCCACATACGAATTCCCCTTATTAATCCAAAGGGACAGGTGATCTTTTTGGCAAGATTGATTACGGTCAGATTGTTACGAACGTAATTATGTGGGGCCAGTTTTGATTTTCATGCTAATTATATTTAAATTAGCAATTTAGCTTTGTAATTAATTTAGAAATACTAAAAGAAATGGTTCGTTTTTAGTATGTGGATATTGCGGAAACGTTTAATACTTCTAATAATGATTTTACTGTAAAATCACTGCTACTGAACAGAAAGCCAAGCCATGTTTATAAAAGCTCACATTTTGTATGTAGATTTTTTATTATTATTTGTAAAAATAAATAATACTGTGCAATTTTTATGTTTGTTGAATCAGTAAGTATCTTGCTATTTTGGATTTGAAGCTCATAAATAGCCGAGATAGCTTACATCATTTTCTTTTTTTAGCTTTAGTAAGTTTTTTACGGTTGGTGTTACCCAATCAACATCAGAATTTAGAAAAGTCAGCCAAAGAAAACCAATAAAATAATGCTATAACAACTTTATTCGCACATTTTTGTAACGATGCTTATTCAATAATTTATAAAAAATCAACAAAAACTCGTAACAAAAATATATAACAATATCACAGTCTAGTTTCAGAGTATCAATGTTTTCCGTGATGGAATCCCCAGTCTTTGTGTCCTCCTTGACCTCCCTTCTTGCCATGATCATCATGATGATGATGATGTTCGTCATGACCGTGATGACCCTTGTGACCATGGTCACCATGATCGTGATGATCCTTATGGTGGTGTCCTTCATGACCGTGATGACCTTCGTGATGTCCATGTTCGTGATGACCGCCCTTCTTGTGGTGTCCTCCCTTATGTTCATGATGTCCGTGATGATGTCCATGTTTGTGGTGCTTGCCTTCGTTATGGTCGCCGTCGTAGAAGTGATGGTCCTTGTGGAACTCGTCCTTATGGTACTTCTTGTGGTAACCGTCGGTCTTCTCTCCCTTGTCGTGGTGCTCGTGATGGCCGTGTTTGCCTCCCTTGTGGTGATGACCATGTTCGTGATGATGTCCGTGGTGGTCGTGCTCATCCCAATGCTTCTTGTGATCGCCGCCATGTTCGTGGTGGTGCTCTCCCTTGTGGTGCTTGCCGTGGTCACCGTGGTCGCCTTTGTGGTGATGGTGGTGGCCCTTGTGGCCTTTGTGTCCCTTGTGTCCGTGATCGTGATGGTGGTCAGCGTGGTGGTCATGACCACCACCTTCTTCGTGAGCGCTGCCGCCGCCACCACCTCCCTTTCCCTTGTGGGAAGTAGCTGCTGCCACGAGATCCTTCTGATCCTCGCCCAACTCCCGAGCGTAGGCCACTGCTAGGCACAGGAGTGCCGCTGCTACTATCAGTTTCATGATTGCAGGTTGACTGTGCTGATCTGATATTGTAGAAGCTATTTATAGTATTAATTTAGTTTAGATGATGAGGAAAGCGTTGTGTAAGCGTCGCGGCATTTCAGGGTCAAGAGTAAATGGCTTCCGCGCGAAATTAGTTTGAGTTGTCTTCAGTATTTCGCAAACTTTTCCGATTTGCTGATAATTATAGTTTTCAGAATGTTGAAAGTGTGTTGTTATTTTTGCAGCGATAAAATTAGGATGCACACATTCTCACGTTTCATTGTCTTTAAACCGTTAGCTTTATTTTTGTACATATTTAAAGATAAAGATAATTTATTTGTCCAAACATGAGTTCACATACAGTAGGCATGCAGGATGTTCTATTTTTAATTATTTTTTGTACTGACATGTTTCGCCTAGTAGGTGTACAAATATATTCTACAATATTTGTAAATTAAAGCACAAATTGATAAAAAAACTAAACAAAAATACAATTTAGCAAATAAAGCACAATGGACCATAAAAAAAAACCTGATTCATATATATTAAAAAAATGTCAAAACGTACAAAAATTAAGTCAGGAATCATAAAATGTCAGGTAAGTAAAAAACAAATGTCAGATATAAAACATAAATCATAAAATATCTTACCAAATTAATAAAATAAACCAATCACATCACATCATCAGCCTATTAATGTTTCCACTGCTGGGACACAGGCCTCCTCTCTGCGAGAGAAAAACAAATAATCCAATGTTTGACATTGGATTATTTGTTTTTCTCTCGAAAAACCAAAAAAACAAAACACATGGCTTTCAAAAAAAAACAATTTCATATTTTAAAAGAATGCCAACAACGTATCAAATAATGTCTAAATTAATTAAATCATAAAATGTCAGAAAAGTAAAAAAATATAAAAATATGTCAGATGTAAAAAAATAATAAAATGTCAAAAAAATAAAAATTTGATTGATTAATAAATTATGTCAAAAAGATAAAATAAGTAATGTCAGATTTAAAAAAACAAAATATCCTGTTGAATGTCATCTTAAATAAATCAAATAAATCGGGATTGATGAAAGAAAATAGCGTGAAATAATATTATCGCTCAAGAAGTCACCTATATGATAATAGCACTTGTCTGTTAGAAAATTACGCATCTTTTTTTAAAATAAATTTACCGGCAAATCTATATAGGACTGTGGTATTTTATTGTAGATTTTGGGAGCCATACAAAAAACACTTTTTCTCATTAAAGCAGTCTTTGATGTGTGCAAGCAAAGTTGGCTATTGTTTCGTCTATTCCTAGGGAAGGTATCAGCTAGTCGTGGAAATAGTCCGGGATTTAGTTTAAAAAATGTTACAATTTCAAAAATGTAAAGCGATGGAAGGGTCAATATGTTATGTTTTTTAAAATATGACCTACAGCTGTCTGTTACATTTAGATTGAACATAGCTCGGATGCACCTTTTTTGGGCTTCAAACGCTGTTTCTTTGTCGGTGGAGTTTTCCGAAAATATAATACATAGCGTAGTAACGATGCAACTAGCCAATGGTATGCAGTTACCAATGCATCTGGGTTAAGTTCTGGGGCTAGTTTATATAATGCGTATGCAGAAGAACTGAGCCTTTTATTATTAAGTATGTATATTCTACAAATAAGTCCGTGAATAGACCTGTTATACTGTATGAATCAGAAAGCTGGGCTGTGGCAAAGATGGACGAAAATATATTGCATGAGAATGTTGAGATGCATGTGCAAAGTGACGAGAATGGATAAGGTGAGAAATGAGTATGTACTTTTCTGTCACTGGCGCCACTTTCAAACTTCCTCTAAGTTAAAAAGTGGCGCCAGTGACCGAAAAGTTGAAAGGAAACCGTTAGTCCTGGTATGTTCATGTTATGAGGTGGGATGAAACGCATGTTACTAAAAGATTGACAAATAAATGTGGATGGATGAAGAGGGAGAGGAATCCATCTGATGGACTGTTTGAGGAGTGATATGAAAGAAAAGGGAGTCAGTGATAGTGTGACAGGGGACAGGATGGTATGGAAGAAGAAAACGTGTTGCTCCGACTCCAGGTAACATGGGATAAAGGCAGGAAGATGATGATTTAAGTAAGTATATTAAAGTCATAAAAATCATTTTTTTTTACATAACAATTACTCATATACTCATCAAAATAGTCTAGAGAGCTCTATTAGTAGCATACAATCCTCCAAATATTGGATGTTTGCCAATGCCTAGTACACTGATGAAGTCTAGTAACAGATCTTGTAAATAGTCCTAATCAATCAACAATGGCATGTTGTTTACGTGTAATTCATATTTAAAAAAATATATGTATTTAAGTTTTGCAACACTGCGTTCCATAACGCGCGATTTATTATTGTCATTGGAGATCATAAAGCAGCAAGAAATAACAAGCAGGCAACGCAGCTAGACCACGGTGCTAGACGGATCGAGTCGAGCGAAGAAAAGATGACTGCTTTGGTTTATGACGACGACTAACGCCAACGACCTTGAGGGAACAAAACGCGCACTCGTTTCACACCCGCGCGACCCAAAATTTAGTAGTTTTTTGTACTTTCCTTATTATTCTGTGACTTAAAAAAAAAGCCTCAGATCAAAATGTAGATAATTAAATTGTTTTTGAGATGGTGTCAACTTCATTAAAATACGCCCAGCGGTTTTGGTGTGATTGTCGTGTTTTTGTCCGTTTTAGACATAACTTCATAAATTAATTACACTATGTTGCACGAATAAAACTCAAAATTTTCTTAGATCAAATTATTAAAAAAATGGTCTAATGTAAAATATATTTTTTCCAAAAAATTACAACTAGCCGTTTAGCCGTGATTCTCATTTTAAAATCAGCTACTCAAGGGAATCGGCGCCTTAAGGCGATATATTCACCCCAATGCTAACGCAGTACTGGCCGTGGGCCCGTTCGGCAGTTTTGTTTGCAAAATATTATTTGATTTACATATACTATGTTAGTTATGAAGAAATACCAGCCATCAATTTTTCTGTGTAAAAATATTTTTAAACTTCCAAGTCGTTTTGGAGGAGTATCCAAAAGTTGCAAAAATTATTGTGTTGTTAATTATTTTTTTAAAGCAAAACTATTAGTTACACGTAAAAACCTTGTGTTCAAAATTATGTACATGAATCAGTAATAAATATATATTTTTTTCAAACCTTTTAACCTAGCCGTTACTAAGGAGTATGCTTTAGAAAGTTGCCGTTTTCCGGCACTAAAGCGTATGTAGGCCCTTAACACAAAAGATGTTTAACATCACGTGTTGAACATTGTGGCGTTATAATATGCCTTCCTCTACACTCTGAAAAACTTAGAGCAGCATTTATGTATAGTGTAGACAGGCAATCTGACGCATTATATACATCCATAACCATCTCAATATGTTGACCACCAAAAACACGAATTTCAATAGTAATTTTATTAATTTTTACCAATGTACAAGTGGGTTGGATAGTTTCCTCGAGAATTGGCGAAAAAAAACACAGCAAAGAGAGAAGTGGAAAGCATTAAAAAGGACAGACTCTTTTACCTTGCCATTCTTTCGTTTATTTAACACTAGCTTCTGCCAGCGGCTTCGCCCGCGTGTATTATACCTATAAACCTTCCTATTGAATCATTCTGTCTATTAAAAAAAACCGCATCAAAATCCGTTGCACAGTTTTAAAGATCTAAGCATACATAGGGATAGACATCAGGAAGCGACTTTGTTTTATACTATGTAAGGAATAAGTAGGGTACATTAAATACCAAGATAACCTTTTGGAATGGCTTCCAGTCTAACCAAAACATCAGCTGATCACCGCAAAGGTCCTTTTTGAATTTTTTACATCTTGCTAAATTTAATATCTAATAAGTTAGAATATTATATTATTCCTTATGAAAAGTTCATCGTAGAAGAGCTCGTGCCTCGACAGCAACACGAATCTATCTTCAAGGTTGCCGAAGACAGTCCGTGGATGGGTGACCATTTTAATATACCAAGATTCTTCCGTGCCTCGGAAAGCACGTAAGCCGTTAGACCCTGTACATCTTTGAGAGGCATTATGGATAAACAGAATCCAGGAAATTGGGCAGCAGTCTTGCCAAAGTGGTATCCTCTTACCCAGTTAATGGGTATTTTTTTTCTTAACTCTAATCCCCACCAACGAACCCAGTTAATGGGTTGTGGAGGTTAGATACAGATAGGCAGTCGTTTCATGTAAAATGATGGTACACAGCTGCACCCGGTTAGGCTGGAACAGAGTTGATAAAAGGCTATGCAGATTGATCAAATAGTTCATCTCGTAGTTTAAGAGGAAGTGCGGTCGGAATATCCTAAGTAAAAAGTCGTAATTCGAGGTCTGGCTCTCGCCTATTTCCTCTAAATTGGTCAAATATTGTAATGAAAAACCAATTTAAAATATATTCCATAAACTGAAAAAGAAAGTATACTATTTCCTTTTTGATGATACATTATCTTTAGAAGCACTAGAATCCTCAAAAAATGCTCAAAATTAATCAGTCAACAAAAGCCTACTGTACAAATTTGATAACTATAAATGAAAAATAAAAACATAGGGCTATATAGTATAAGTATTTTTTTGCCAGTTTATGGAATATCAATTAAATTGGTCCAATATTGGAGGAGGAAATAGGCGAGAGCCAAACCTCGAATTATAACTTAATACGTAACATCCTTCTGGAATGGCGACCGCGAACCGGAAGACGATACGTTGGAAGGCCTCCCACTAGGTGGACCGATGACCTGGTTAAGGTTGCGGGAAGACGCTGGATGCGAGACGCGCGGGATCGGTTAAGGTGGCGACGCCTGGTCGAGGCCTAAGTCCAGCAGTGGACGTCTTTCGGCTGAAATGTTGATGATGAAGTAACATCCTTCACACAATAATTTTAATGTTTCTTCTGAGGTTTCCCTAGATTGTTACTGTCCAGTTGGTCCCGCGATCGCAACCACGGTTGCTGGGCACTGTGGGATTCTGCTTTTAATTCTCAGGTTTCTCAGGTCAGGGGGTTTTCTATGGGTCGCGGATCCATTTAAAAGAGAATTACCACGGCCCTGGCACAAGCAACTGAAGGAACACGGGCGGGTTTTAGTCAGTAATAATCTGACATGCCCTCCCGCTTCACCCGGGGCGGGAGAAGTCATTGGATGATTTCCAAAGCAAAAAAAAATAAAAAGAAATTGGCAATTTCTCAGTGGCAGCTCGGCATTTGAATGTTGTCGGTTTGATATCCTTGAACTTCCAAAAAATCGTTGATCCTGCGCCTGATTTCTCTGTAGTCGTACCAAATTGACGTCCCAATGGACTGTAATAGTAAAGTAAGGGAGAGTGTTCTTATGTTTCAAACACTCGTGCAATTATGTCTTGCGACCATTGCTAGTCTTTTTATATAAACCACAACACATACATATAAATTTTCACCCTAACTTTAAGGACCTACATCCGCTTTAGTGCCGCAAAACGGTTTCTTCCTAAAGCATACTCCTTAATAACGGCTAGGTTGAAAACTTGGAAAAAAAATTATATTTAATATTGATTCATGTACATAATTTTTAACGCAAGGTTTTATCGTGTAACTAATAGTTTTGCTTTAAAAAAATAATTAACAACACGATATTTTTTCGCAACTTTTGGAAACTCCTCCAAAACGACTTGGATATTTAAAAATATTTTTACACAGTAAATTTATGGCTGGAATTTCTTCATAACTAACATAGCATATGTAAATCAAATAATATTTTGCAAACAAAACTGTTCAAAAAGAGGTTCAATATTGATATTTTGGCATTGAGCGGGCGCACGGCCAATACTGCGTTAACAATGGGGCGTATATATCGCCTTAAGCCTGCCTCACTTTAAGACTTCATCTTACATGTTCAATAGAGGTAAATTAAAATTCATAGTTTGGATTATAGCTGACTTATCACAAATTACTTACTGCTCAGTTAATAAATAAATACTGAGGAGAGTTCATGTTCATTTTACTGAGAATATGTTTAATTTATTTTATACAACCTGGCCCAATGTCCCTGTTGAAATTTCTTGTAAACTTTTTCTTTGATGCTGAACTTAAAAAGGCTGCCGAAACCAGTGTTAATTTCTTAGTAATCTCTGTTGACGGAAATTGACATACGTATATATTTCCAAAAAAGAGTGTTATGATTTCAGGGTTCATGTATGTTTGTGAGTTTCTTTATTTCACCATAACTTCTAAACGGCTTTACCGACATCAATGTATTTAGTATCGTTAGAAGTGTTGTGTTATCGGGTAATATAGGCTGATGAAAACTTTAAAAAATATAATGGGAGAGCCATGGTTACAGTTTTTTTTTTTTTTTTTTTTTTCATAACATTTGACTATGTTTACTATCATCGTATAGAGCTTGATCATTAAATAAAGAAAATATATAACAGTAGTAGTCAATATGCATTCGTTCACTAATATCTCATAGAAAAGTTTATAAAAAAAAGATTTTCTAAAAAAATAAACCGACTTCACTTCATAAAAACCAAAAATAAGAACTGACTTCGGTGTCTTGCACCGAAGTCAGTTCTTATTTTTGTGAAAATGTTTTATATCTCTTTTTTAGTTTTAGTACAACATCACTAAAAATTTGCAATTTCTATAGTACGGTACCTAAATTTGTTGATTGACGAAATACCCATAATAAGATAATTTACACATTCGTGCTGATTGTCGCTAAGGAGTTCGTTTGTGTGCTCCAAAGGTATCTTGAAAACTGCTCGAGCGATTTCGATGAAACTTACATTATTCCCTAAGTTGAGAGATATTCAATCCAACACAAAAATAATAATTACGATCCAATTAGTAGTTTCGGAGAAATGCGTGGACAAGTATACATACTTTCATATTCAGTCTATTCTTCTCTGGAACGCGCTTCCTCTCGAAATCAGGACGGCCACCAGCCGGTATGCTTTCAAGCGGATACTGCGGTTTTACTTTCAGCGGGGAGAGGGGTCATCTCTATAACTTCTTTTCGTTACTTAATATATATATATTTATGTAGGTATGTATTATAATATGTATAAGATATTTGTAACATATGTATTTAAAAAGTCAAAGTCAAAGCACTTTATTTCAAGTAGGCCAGTTACAGGCACTTTTGAATTGTCAAAAGACAAAATAAAATATTACAAAATTATGGTGCTACAGTCCCAGTCACAAGACATAATAACTGTGAAAGTACCGTAGATGCCCATTCCAAGGCGTAGATCTCTATGGAGAAGAACGGGCAAGAAACTCCATGGACACTCTTTTTCAATTAGGTAATTATTACAAATCATTTGTTACATCATTCATGTTGAGATTACACATTATGTGAGAACGATGTACAATGACCAGTCCCAACCGACAGCGCCCGTTCACGAACATGACACATGTATCAGCACCATTCAGCTCAACCATTTTGAAGGGAGCTAAATGATCCGACACACGCGCCACCATCGGCGAGACATTTGAGTGGGCATGACATACACTCAACCACCGGAGTCATTCAAGTCAATAGAAGACGTAGGTATCTAGACAATGATAGCTCTGAAGTACATGGTACTCACACAATGCTGGCTATGCTGCTATATAATACTAGAAAGATTAACTCTATATAATGCAAAGATAGTAGCAATCTTCATCAGCTCCGACAATAACAGAAAACGATACCTACGACAGTCTTACCAAAAAATAAAATTTAAAAAATACACATAAAAACGAAATTAAAAAATAATAATATTTAACCTGACAGCAAGCTAATTTTGGTAAAAGAACACGAACATTGTCTTGAGTTCAACACAGCGACCACCTATGCTTATCATCTAAATAATCATTAATAGAATAGTATGCCTTAGAACAGAGATTAGCTTTTACCTTTGCTTTAAATGCGTTAAATGGCAAATCTAGAAAAGAAGACGGTAACTTGTTGTTAAAAAATTATACCAACCCCAACGAATGAACTATGCACCTTATGAAGTCGATGAAAGGGAGCTCGTAATTTGTCCTTATTTTTGGTGTTAAAGTTGTGAATATCACTATTGTTACTGTACAAATGAATGTTCTGCCTAATATATAAAATGTTGGCGAATATGTACTGTGAAGCCGCTGTGAGAATACCAATCTCTTTAAAAAAATCTCTTAGAGAAACACGCGCACCTAATTGGTAAATGGCACGAACAGCTCGTTTTTGAAGCACAAATATATTTTGAATATCAGCGGCTCTGCCCCACAGTAGAATACCGTAGGACATGATACTGTGAAAATAACTAAAGTAGACCAACCTTGCTGTATCAACGTCAGTGTATTGTCTAACCTTTCTGACGGCGTAGGCGGCCGAGTTAAGCCTACCCGCTAGGCTTGATATATGTGGCCCCCATTGAATTTTTGAGTCTACTGTTATACCCAGAAACACAGCTGAATCAACAGTTTCGAGCTTCTCATTGCCGAGCACAATGTTGGGACCCAGATTTCTAACATTGGGCAAAGCGAACTTTATGCATTTAGTCTTCTTGGCATTAAGAACAAGATTATTTGTTGTGAACCAATCTGTGACCATTGATAGTGCGTTATTCACGTCATCAAAAACTTGTCTATTCCTATCTACTTTAAAGATCAGAGAAGTATCATCTGCAAACAGTACAACGTCGCAAATATCCTTTAAATAGAATGGCAGATCGTTAATATAAACCAGGAATAAAAACGGACCCAGTATTGAGCCTTGAGGTACACCCAGCTCAACAGGTAACCTGGAAGATTTAGCGCCATTAACGTCTACGCATTGGTATCTATTAAGTAAATATGACTCAATTACATTTAGGGCTTCGTTTTGAACACCGTAATGGCGTAGTTTACGCAAAAGCGTATCATGGTGAACGCAATCGAAAGCTTTAGAAAGATCGCAGAAAACACCAATTGCATTTCGCGACTTCTCCCATGCGTCAAATATGTGTTTCAACAAAGCAACACCCGCATCTGTAGTCGAGCGACCCTTCGTAAACCCATATTGGTCATTGTGAAGGAGGCTATGTAAGTTAAAATGTCTGAGTAACTGCTTAAGAATTAACTTTTCAAATATTTTGCTGAATGCAGGCAAAATAGAGATTGGTCTGAAATTACCAATATCATTTTTGCTACCGGATTTAAATAGAGGGATGACTTTACTGCTCTTCATGAGATCAGGAAAAGTACCCAAATCAATGCATTTGTTAAACGTAACAGCAAGATAGGGGGCCACAATGTCTATTATATTGCCCAAAAGTTTGGTAGATATGCCCCAGTAATCACCCGTGTTTTTAGATTTAAGAGAATTAAAAACATTAACTACATCACGAGGCGCTACATGCTCGAATCTCAATACATAACTACATTTAGGGACGCTACTATGCAATAGGTTTTCAGCCTTAGACGGCGACGAACTTAAGGAGCAAGTCGTCGTTGCAGGTATGCTCGTAAAAAACTCATTAAACGCCTCAGCTACGTCAGCTGCTTTATTAACTAATTTGTTATCAACCATGATCTCGAGTTAATTTTCTTTTTTAACCGATTTACCCGTTTCGTTGTTTATGATTTTCCAAGTGGTTTTTACTTTGTTATTAGAATTTTTAATAGTCTCACTTAGAAATTTTGATTTTGCAACACGACAAATCTTTTTAAATAATTTTGAATAATTTTTAACATATTCTAAAAAATTGTTATCAAACTTGTACTGTCTCAGACCATACAACTCATACAATCTCGCTCGGCTTTTATAAATGCCTGGTGTAGCCCATTGGTTGAAACCAGCGGAAGTCCCAGTAATGTTGATAGTTTTAGTTTTAAAAACGGATTTGTACTCATTTTGCACAACATCAAAAAGGGCCTCGTACATTTCATTTGGGTTCTCGTACTCTATTATTGACGGTATAACTTTAAGAGCTATATTATTTTTAAACTTACTGCAACGACTAACAGTATAAGGCCTGCATTCTACTTTGCGCGGCTTTTTACTTAATGGCATAGGGAAGCTAGCCATTAATCCACAGTGATCTGATGATAAATCACTTAACACCAATTTATTGTCGGCATCAAAATCACAAAATATATTATCAAGGCAAGTCGACAAAGACGCCGTGATCCTAGTTGGTTCGAAAAACAAATTAACTAAATTAAAAGATTTTAATAAGTTCAGAAGCCTAGTACTTAGTGGAGTAACATCTAAAATATTAACATTAAAATCTCCACATAAAATTATATTTTTACTACTGCATTTAATCTTATTAAGTGCATCCTCCATTGCAGATTCGAAACTAGTAAAGTCCCCTGAAGGGGGTCTGTAGACACAAATTATTATGTACCGCTCAAGTTCAACACAAGACAACTCGATAGTGCGCTCAATGGAAAGATTAACTAGGTCTAACCGTTGTTTACATTTTAACTTGTTTGAAACAAGAATTAAAGATCCACCGCGAATAGCAGTTTTTCTCACAAATGCACTCTGTACAGAAAATAAATTATCATTGATAAACACTACTTCATGCTCTTTCAACCAATGTTCAGTTAAACATAACACATGAACATCATAATTCTCCATAAACAAGCTTAACTCTAATTCCTTGCCGGACAAACCCTGCATATTTTGATGTACAACATTCAACATATGCGACTCACCCGTTGTCGAACCTAACAGTTTAAACTACTAGGTGGTGTATAGCAATGTTAGTATCACTACCAACAGAATCAAAAGTGATATTAGTATCTATACTAATAGTATCAATAGAGATGTTAGTGTCACCACTAACAGTAAACGTAGGTACAGTATAAGTACCGGTGTAAACGTGTAAAGTATATGCTAAAAGATTAGCAATCCGTCTCCTACAACTAGCTGGCAAAAACATGGAACAATCAGTGAGTCTGTAATCTGTAATAAAACTATTACAATCAAAATATATAATCGCGTCCCTGTGACGACAAGTCCTGTTAAACTATCTCCTCTCTCTTGGTCTCTCTCTATAAAAGGTTTGCTTTCCACGGTTTAAACAATGCACCTGCCATGTTATCTCTTCACCACCCTTGGTTGACTGGTAGAGAATGCCTAAGGCATTAAGTCCGCCATTGTGCCTTTGTGCATGAAGTTTAAATAAATAAATAAATACATGTAACACAACATAACATATCATAACATACCAAACTTACATACAATCAAACATACATACACATATGAAAATTGGTTCACGTGTTCTCTAATAACGCCCACATAGAATAACATATATGTGGAATATTGTACAGTTCCAAAAATATTACACACCTACGTGTCGAATAGATTACCTCCTTTTTAGGGTTCCGTACCCAAAGGGTAAAAACGGGACCCTATTACTAAGACTTCACGATCCGTCTGTCTGTCTGTCTGTCTGTCCGTCTGTCACCATGCTGTATCTCATGAACCATGATAGCTAGACAGTTAAAATTTTCACAAATGATGTATTTCCATTGCCGCTATAACAACAAATACTAAAAACAGAATAAAATTAATATTTAAAGGGGGCTCCCATACAACAAACGTGATTTTTTTGCCGTTTTTAGCTCAATATTAATTACGGCAACAGGTAGACGCTTGAAATATTCACAGAATATTTAGTTGTATATTCACTTCAAAAAATAATAATTATTAAATTGAAATTAAATATATTAAGGGGGGCTCCCATACAACAAACGTGTTTTTTTTGCCATTTTTGCGATAATGGTACGGAACCCTTCGTGCGCGAGTCCGACTCGCACTTGGCCAGTTTTTTTTAAGACGGTAAAAATATGCTTTTGCGTTTCCACGCTTACTTCTTGAAGACAAGCTTCATGACAAAAAGTCTCTGCAAGAACTAAATCGCTTCAAAGATGTTAATCACAACAAAAAAAAAAATAGTTTTGCGTTATTATTTGCGCGATATCGATTTCCTAAAGACTAAAAGTTACCTTTTGTGTCACTTGTGCGTTTGCAAAAATATCGTTTTATCACTAAAAGGTATAAAATAATTTAAAAAAAAACACCAAGAAAATTGCTTTAGAAGTCCGTTTATATTTTGTGAAAATGTTTTTATCTCATAACAGTTTTGGTACACCATCACTGCGAAATGAGCAATTTCGAAAGTAAGATACCAAAAGGACTGACAAAATACCCATAATAACTCAGTTTACGAGTACACATTCGTGCGTTAAGGAGTTCGGTTATTATGTTCAATATCTTGACAACTGCTGAACCAATTTTGATGAAACGTGTACTATTCCCTAATTTATATATAATAATGAACACGATCCGACTAATTTTAGAGAAATGCGAGGACAATCATACATACATACAAACATACACTTATGAAATTTGGCACACGTGTTTAGAAAGCCCACATAGAGTAACATAATTATGTGAATATTGTGCAATTCCAACAATTTATAAAAATACGTGTCAAATCGCCGGCTTTGTCAAAAAGAGAATAAAAAAAAACAAAATTAATAAAAACAAGCTTAATGATTTTAGTGGTGAATGGACACAATGGACACAGTAAAAATTAAAATATATTTAGTACTTAACTAAATATATTTTAATTTTTACTGTGCAATTAAACCACCATTGTGTCCAAAAATGGAAAATAGAATCATTTCATCAATCATTTCAGCGAAGTCGGGGAACCTGTAAAGAACTGTTCCAAGGAACCGTCCTGATTCCCGATTTTAACTGTCTTACTACATTCATACTTGACATTCTGTCTTTTGGGTTACAAGTAATAAGGACCTGCCCGTTTTCATATACATATTCTTATTAATCTAAACATTTATTTTTAGTCGTTGCACCGTAATATGTATGTTGGATGTAACAAAAAATATATTTTTATTTTACTATTATTTGCGGTATGCACCATGATCGGAGGAAATAAACTCTTCGGTTTTTATGTTTTCCTTTACAGGCTTTGAATTGTCATTCAAGTAATTAATGTAAATCCTGAAATCCTGTTCCTTCTTTTTTTCAAAATTATCCTGCCTTTTTATCAAATCATTATTTATGTGTTAAAAAGTTCGTATAAATATCTGTCTCTTCAGGCTTTCTAAACTAAATTCCTTTCGTATTTATGTAAAAACAAACAAATCAATAAAAATATAACAACTTTATTCGCACATTTTTGTAACGATGCTTATTCAATAATTTATAAAAAACTAACAAAAACCCGTAACAAAAATATAAAATAGTATCACAGCATATTTTTGGCAATTCAGTGCTTTCCATGATGGAAACCCCAATCCTTGTGGTCGTGATGACCTCCCTTCTTGCCATGATCATGATGATGGTGATGGTGTTCTTCATGACCGTGGTGTCCCTTGTGTCCCTTGTGGTCTTCGTCGTGATGGTGCTTGTCATGGTGTCCGTGCTTGCCGTGATGATGTTCATGGTGTCCATGATCGTGATGACCGCCCTTCTTGTGATGTCCTCCCTTATCTTCATGATGTCCGTGATGATGGCCATGCTTGTGGTGCTTGCCGTCCTTGTGGTGGTCATCGTAGAAGTGATGGTCCTTGTGGAACTCGTCCTTGTGGTACTTCTTGTGGTAACCGTCGGTCTTTTCACCCTTGTCATGATGCTTGTGGTGACCGTGTTTGCCTCCTTTGTGGTGGTGTCCGTGCTCATGATGATGCCCATGATGATCATGTTCATCCCAGTGCTTCTTGTGATCGCCGCCATGCTCGTGATGATGTCCTTCCTTGTGGTGCTTGCCATGATGACCGTGATCGCCTTTATGGTGATGGTGATGACCTTTGTGCCCTTTGTGTCCTTTCTCGCCATGTTCATGATGGTGATCGGCATGGTGCTCCTTGCCGCCACCTGACTCATGATGACTGCTCTTTCCACTGGCTGCTGCCACGAGGTCCTTTTCCTCTTCACCCAACTCCCGACCGTATGCCAAGGCTAGGCAGCACAGAAGTGCCACTGCTACTAACAACTTCATGATTGCTGATTGACTGTGCTGATTTGCTGTTGGCGAAGCTATTTATACGAGTAGTTTATTCTTAGTTTGGATGATGAGGAAAGCGTTGGGCAAACACCGCAACACTTCAGGGACAAGATCGAGACAACCGGTGGAGCGTTACACCGATTGCTGGGACAGTACAAATTACATTTCATTGTGATTTGCTACAGTTGTGTACACTTATTGCAATTGTATTGGAAATTACAATTAAGTTAACATATGGCTTAACTGTTTGACATTGACTTTCACGTTTATAACATTAGCAGTTTTGGAATATGTTTATTTTATTTTGTTCATGATAGTGGATGTAAAAGAAATCGATGAACCGTTAAGGCGTTGCCGCGATTCTTTTTTTGTCATAGTTATTCTTAGTTTAACCGGGTCTTTAGATGGCATGATGCGCCATTAGAATTAAGTACCGTATAGTTTAGATCGTAGCAAGTACAACTTAAATGTATTATTTCTTTTCATGCTAACATTATTGAGGTATTTTCTGTTCTATCTTTATAGCTGATTTTTATTTTTATATTATTAAGGGCAGCGATTAAATTCTTGGCAACATAGAAAACTTCTTGGAGGGATTCGAAAGTTTTATGACTCTTTTTTATTATATAGAACTTATAACTTTGTATATTATTATAACCACCATGGTACCCAAGAGCATAACTTAACTTACGTAATCAACAACCATAACACACGATCTATGGTTGCTGGCAGATTCAATGTACCCAGAGTCACTAATTACTTTGGTGACAGAACTCTAAAAAAACGAATACCATATCTATTGAACAGTCTGCCGGCAGATATAAGGAGTGAAACTAATAAAAACAGCTTTAAAAATCATTTAAAAATATATTATTTAAAAATGTGTCTTTAAGTAATGATTAGCTTTAAGTATGAAATTTAGAGCAGATTTTTAGAGCATTGGTGGCCCAGTGGTATCGGCTGCGACTTACAAGTTGTAGGTCGTGGGTTCGAACCCAGGCAGGCCCTTTACTATGTGTAAATTATTTCATCACCACTGCTCTCAAAACGGTGAAGGAAAACATCGTGAGGAAACCGGCATGTCTTAGACCCAAAAATTCGAAGACATGTGACATCCACCAACCCGCACTGGGCCCGCGTGGTGGATTACGGCCCATCCCCTCTCACAGAGAGGAGGCCTGCGTCCCAGCAGTGGGAACATTAATAGGCTGATGATGTGATGTGATGTGATGAAATTTAATAATTAGTGTATAGAACCTCACCGATCCCACAGACAAACCATTACTACGGTTTTGTGGGGCTTAGTTTGTAAGTTACTTACAAATATAAATAAAATAAAATACTAATAAATAGTCATTTTGCACCCTAAATACACGTTAACATTAAATTTTTCCTGTTACAGATCATGCCACACAAGTGCCTCTTGCCTATAAAAACATAAAAGTTTTGAAATAGCTAACTGCATAGAATGGTACTACCCGTACTGCAGTCAAAAAGGGTTGTCAATAAAAATATTTCTAGCTCGGTCCAGTTCAATTTTTCCGGTGCTGCATAAAAAGAACAATCTGCATTTCTCTGTCAAAATTTAATCAAAACAGCAATACGGATTGTCCGCAGTCGGTACCCGTTACGAGTGTTATTCTGTAAACTGGAACGGTAGGAGTGAGTTGGTCCCTTTTTATTTCAAGTGAATTGATCCTTTGGTATGAGTCTGCTTAATAAAGTAACTATAAAAATTAAAAAAATGTAAATGTATAAAATAATATGTAAATATAAAAATTTGAAATTAATCGTGCCAGTATATAAACTTCAACAAAAACAAAAATATAGGTTTCACTTTTTCAGAGTTTTGGTCAGGTATTTATCTACTTATTTTGACTAAATTTCACAGATATAAGTGCGAAGGATCGAAATTACAAAATAGATGAAAATATTCCACTTCATCTTGAATAAGAATGTATGATTAAAATTCAACATTGACTTTCATAAAGGAACAATGAACTTGAAATAATTAGAAATTATCATGTTTACGTCAGTGATTTAAATCAATACGATTTAAATTCACTGACGTCATCCTAGCGTAATCGACAACATCTTGACGTATGTGAAAAACAGTTTGAACTACGAAATAAATTGGGTGAAGCTAGCAAAAAGTGTAGGAACTGTTTGATCGTTTAACAGTTCATTGACTTGACCAATTGGACTCATTCATACCTTTATTAGTATCTACTTGATACTTGTCTCATTGAAGGGCAAACGCTTTTTCTTCTTCTTATATTGTCAATACGTTCCTCAGATATTTTATTTGATATCCGTCTATGCGATGAGAGATTGATCGGTACTTTGTGTTTGACCTTGATCTAGTAAACTCAATGAGATTCTCTTTTTGACTAAATATCGAGTAGAAAAAGTAAAACTCGTTTTGTTTCTTCCGCCAGCATCTAGGTTTCAAGGCCACGTTCCGAAGTTCCGAGTAAAAAGTTTAAACATACTAGTTAGTAACCAGTATTGTTGAACTATAGTCGTCACGTCATGTCCGGTCTGTGGTAACCTCTTGACAACGTTAATATATTCGTCAGTGGATGGAAGGTCTGACGCGTTGACAAAATGTGTGTATTCGGAACTTTTGTACCATATTGGGTAGTTATTTGCATTTTTTTTCAAGGCTACGGTTCCCTGGTCTATCTTACTGTGAATTTTTAAGGACCTTCTAACTAGAGATTTTTTTATATTACTTTAAAATATACCTAGTATTGCTTAACTCTTAGAGTAATTCACTAAATGTTCATATGTAGTCGTAATTCTGTCCCAAGTCATCCATGACGATCAGTTTGAAAAAATCTTTTTCAAAAATACCAGTATACCGTTCAGAATACGGCTATCCCTCAAAGAGGCTTTCGTCCAACGACCCTTTTGGGACCGGGGACACTGGCCCACCTACCGAGCAAATATTTTTAGACTCTCTCTACCGTTTGTATTCCTAACTAGTACTACAAGTTAGGTGGAGTGGCTCCTTTATTTTCTTTAATCGAATATCCGATTAGTAGGAAAAAGGATGGGTTGGTCGAGTATTTGGGTATGAGCAGGAGGGGAGCTTTTCTAAGTGTTTGAGTACTTTTGTATTGCTGTTTTTGCATTTTGTACGACCTACTCAATCCCCCAGGTCAACCGTCGAATCCAACTCGGCTAGGTGGCATTCGGGAAGTTGCGTGGTATCTTCTCGTCCAATTTACTTCCGTGTCTCAAGACAAAAGTCAAAAGACCAGTGTGTGTTACCAGTGATCACCGGACCGAGATGTGGTCGCTCACAATGGGCCATATCAGAAAGCTTAAAATCACCCAAAGGGCAATGGAGAGATCTATGCTCGGAATTTCCTTGCGTGATCACGTTAAAAATGATGATATCCGCAGCAGAACTAAATTTACCGACATAGCCCAAAGAATTGCCAAACTTAAGTAGCAGTGGGCAGGGCACATTGCTCGCAGAACGGATGGCCGATAGGGCCGATAAGTTCTATAATGGCGACCGCGAACCGGAAGACGATACATTGGAAGGCCTCCCACTAGGTGGACCGATGACCTGGTTAAGGTTGCGGGAAGGGGATAGGTCAAAGTGGCGACGACTGGGGGAGGCCTATGTCCAGCAGTGGACGTCTTTTGGCTGAAATGATGATGATGATGACTCAATCCGAAGCAAAGTCAATCTAGTATCATGACAATAGCCAATGATACGCGTAAACATAATTATTAAATTACGTCTGCCTTACTCTTCGGAGACTACAGTCGTAATATAATGTTACATACATTATGTATGGGTGTCAACTTGATTCATTTTTGAGAAGGTATCTTGATACCAAAAGCACAGGCGTTTGTGTTGCAAGTTGGTAGAAATCTATGTTGAATAGAAAACCATAATAGTCGTATTGATTAGTTCAGTGACCATAATAAGCACGAATGGCTTGATCAGGTACTAATGCAATTACCTAGGTACCTACTTATGTAGGACGATTGTAAATTAATAGGTACATAGAGAGTAGTACTTAGTTATTTAAACGACGCTAAAACGTAGTTAGACTATTTTTAAAGCTCATACTAGGTACTAAAACCCGAAATCAAAATTCACAACGCCATACTTTTATGTATCAAGAAAAACTGAAATTCGCAATGGTTAAGTTTGATCGCCGATAAAACGATCGTAAACCTGTCTGTTTCGATATATGGAAATAATAAAACCGTTAGCAGTACTATAAAGGTATAATTTTCCGTAGAACGTTGACAGATGGCTTGAAATATTGAATTTGAACTGCTAAGGCTGTTCTTCAGCAAAAATTTGCAGTAATACATTTCTCAGACCTTGCTTTTAGCCAAAATTGATAATTCTAGGTTAACCGGTAATTCCCGTTGACCTAGAATCACGAAATTTGGCAAAAACTAAGGTCTTACAGCACAAATAAAGGACAATTCCAAAAATAAAAACAGTTGAAAATTAAGGTAAATTTTGGTACTTAAAAATTTTCGCGAAAATCAAAATTTGCACATATCTTTAAAACTTTGCCACCAATAAAACTGATACCAATTTTATTATGGCGGTATAATGGATAGGTACGGAACCCTCGGCGCACAAACTCGACTCGCACTCGACCGGTGTTTTGTGGATTAAATCAACGCTGGGAAAGGGCCTGTCTGTATCCATATTCCTTCGGGTTTTTCTACATAATAGTTATAAATAAAAGACCAGCGGTATCTTCATCTACCCCTGATGATTTCTAAATTTTCGGAACCGGGTGTAAATGTGATAATTACGGAAAGGCGTGGCAGATCTCATACGATCTATGAAGCATCTCTTTTCCAGCTATAGCCATCTTCTGTCTACAAACAACAAAAAACGGCATTCTCTTATTTTAGAAGTTACAGGGGGGGGGGGACACATTTTACCACTTTGGAAGTGTCTCTCGCGCAAACTATTCAGTTTAGAAAAGAATTAGATTCGTAACTTCACTATAATTTTTGAAGACCTATCCATACGTATGGGTTTGATGTTTGTTTTTTTTTTGAGTTTCAGTTCTAAGTATGGGGAACGCCCAAAATGTGTTGTTATTTTTCTATTTTTGTGTGAAAATCTTAATGCGGTTTACAAATTACATCTACTTACCAAGTTTCAACAGCATAGTTCTTATAGTTTCGGAAAAAAAGTGGCTGTGACATATGGACGGACAGACAGACAGACAGACATGACGAATCCATCAGGGTTCCGTTTTTTGCCATTTGGCTACGGAACCCTAAAAAACTCTTCATTTTAATAAGCTTTTTAGCTAACCTTGCATTGTCATCGAAACTTTTATTTTTATTATTTTTTTAATTTATATTTGCCCCACACTAGGAATTTCTCCCTGTATCGTGGGTGCGTTTACAAACATATAAACTCACAAACACAACACCCAGAGCCGGAACAACTATCTGTAGGTCATAAAAATATTTGTTCCGTGCGGGAATCGAACCCGCGCCACTGCGCCAACCGTGCGCCAACTAAAGGTATATGTAAAATTTTAGATCAATGTGTTGGGGATATCTGTTTTAAAATTCAGTTGCAAGATTTGCTACAGACTTACTAACAAACTAACAAGGCAACACAGTTAAAGCTTGTATTAAAACTTTCTTCAGCAATAGAGTTCTACGAGTATGTTTTGTACAAAAGCTTATAACGAAGTTAGCGTGACATTCTAAGTGCCTTACATGGAAGTTAAAATATCAAATTCACTGAAAAACAAATATGTTTGACAGCCACGTACAGTATGCTCTGGGATTTTCTTTGCAGTTATTCTTAAAAAAAATCCAAGCATACTGTACCTATTGTAGTCTTTTCAAACTTAGATTACCCGGTACAAAGGTTGGTGAATTTAAGCGAAATAATAAAAAAAAAATGTTCACCAAAAATTACTTCTGTGGAGGAATATTGTCATAATTTTTAACAATTATAAACGATAAAAATTTAATTAAAAAAGGTTTTTTTAGTTTAAAATCATATTATGTTTTAGAAAACATTAAAAAATGCATTAAAATAACACTATAAAGAACATTGCAATAAATTAATTATAAAATTCCATTCACAAGATAAAAAAACATGAATTTAAAATACATCGTCAATAAAAATCAAAACATTAAAATTGATCGGTAGTCACATACCTACATAAAAAGTGGACAATGAAAATCTTGTCTTGATACTGTCACTTAAATCTTCAAAAGATACTGATATAAGTACCAGATAACAGCGCCATTATTTTGGCACCTCTTTTTTTGTCACTTTGCAACACTGACTTTCGAAACGAAAGTTCTTTTTCCTCTTTTTAGTGTTTTGAATTTTTTTAAAGTTTGTATTTTCCTCTTTTTAGTTTTGGTACACCAGCACTAAAAAGTGAGAAAGTTATAGTAAGGTGGGTACCTAAAGGATTGACAAAATACCCATAATAACTCAATTTACACATACGTGCTGTTTGTTGTTAAGGAGTTCGGTTGTATGTTCGATATCTTGAAAACTGCTGAATATTTTGATGAAACTTTAACTATTCCATAAGTTGAGAGATAACAATCAAATAAAATAAAAAATATGATCCGGTTACTAGTTCCAGAGAAATGCGTGGACAAAGACAAATATTATAAAGTTTGGCACACGTGCTTAGAAGCCCACATATAATAGCTATGTGAATATAATGCAATTCCAAATATATTACATACATACTTATCGAATTGATAACTACCTTTTTTAGAAGTCGGTAAAAAGGATCCCCACTACCTATGCTACTACCAACACAGATATATAAACTCTACAATTCGTGTACCCCACAGCAGAACTCTGGAGGATAACATTTTGTCGAACCCGCTGTCGAGTTTAGAAATAAATTTAAAAGCGTGCACTAACTTCAAGCCACGTTTGTTTGAAGGAAACTCTGCCACTACGGAGGAGACGTGCCTTTTTTGATAATTTTTAAAGGTATTGTAACAGTTTTCAAGGATTTGAAGATGTCAGATAGAGGTTTAAGGACCATATTCTAAACCTGTTGCAGAAATATTAGTTTATTATATGTGAAGGAACATTTAGTTAAAACATTAAAATTAGTTACTGATTCTGGCTTTCCAAATGGTATACCGTTACCCAGTTATTGGCTTGTGGAGGTTAGATAGGCAGTATTTTCATGTATAATACTAACATTTTTTTTTTTTTTTTAAACAAGCTTTTTTCGTATTCTTCTCAGCAAACCCTTTCATTTGATACCCATATCATGGCAGTGCACAAAAAATAACTAGTCCACCATTTTGGGCCGTCCGCCATATTGGATTTAGAATGACGTCACTTATCTAACCATGCATTGTCATCCAAACTAAACGTGTATACAAAATTTCATTTTAATCGGTGGAAGATAACTGCTTTAAAAATCAGTTGCAAGATTTGACCCGAACACACTTACATACATATATACATACATACAATGCTGATTCATTAATCATTATCACAATAATCATCCTCAATGCAACGCCTGTTACCATTTCTGAAGTCTTAAGTAATTAATAAATATCCAGTTCACCATAAAAAAACTTATTAACAAAGGAATTAATAGGCAGAACTTCACGCAATTTGACGCTATTTTAAAAGTCTTTTTAAGTGGCTCAACACTTCCCCGTTGCAATGTCACAGGGGTGCTTGTACCCCTATAGATAAAAAAATGAGGTATGAAACTTCGTAAAAGTTTTACACTCCGTATAATTGATCTCGGCCGGTCGTTCAACACTGAAAATAATAATTGGGACTTGCGAAAATATTTCTTACGATCAACATAACTAGTTTTGCATTAAAGTTTATTTTCTAATTAATAAAAAATGCTATAAACTTGCTTAAAACTATGCCGTTAAAACCGAATATATATTTAAGCAACCTTTAGTTTTTACGAAATAAACTAATAAAAATTATAAACGCATACTACATAGTTTTGTTGCTATTAAGGGTACACTATTCGAAATTGTTTCCATACAAACGTAGTCTAGGGATCATTCCACTGTTTGACGATGAACGTTCAAAATAAAAAGTGATATCAATTTGTCCTATCATTATCTAGCCCTGTATGTAAGCGAAAAAGAAAAAAAGTAAATATTTAAAAGTTATGAGCGTCGTAAATTTCACATTTCAACACTAATTTTAAAGCATTTTTGGGCGCAAATAAATACCATAAGAAGAAGGAAAATTGCAAAACGGCCTCCACAGGGGGTAGAATAGTAGTTCAACAATGCATATAATTTTATTTTGAACAGATAGATTTAGTAGTTTTTTATGATATCTAGACTGCCAAAGGTCTGTTTATAAAATTTCGCGCGCTCGGTTTCGTCCTAAATCATTATCCATTTCGCTACAAATTTGCAAAAGTGTGTATTCTATATAGTATGTATTCTATATATACTGCTCATCACAGCATCTATCTCTTTCGCACGTGTTGTCGGTTGATATAAAATGCATTTTAACCCCACGCACAATATAGTTCGTGCTGTCGACTAGTGTACCCTTAACACAAAAAGTTCGCAAGTCCCAATTACTTTTTTTAGAGTTCAACCTCGGAGGGTTCACAAACAAAATGTCCGCGTAAAAAATATAAGTTGATGCAAAAACTTGGACCAACATTCTTGATAGGAACCCCTTTCTTCCGCCCCATAAAACTTTTATATAGGAGGTGACGTCCCGATCGTGTAGTTTGTGCAGGGATGATAAGAAAAGGGAGTTTTAAAATAGACTACGTGTAAATACGCGAGTTTCTTTTGTTTTGTTTTGTGAATACGAGATGTTAGATGGGCTTTTTTTTAATTCTGCCTATTTTTCCTAAAACGACTCTTACTTGTGTGTTTTAGAAAAACAGGCCAGAGGGGGTGACCATAAGCTCTTAGAGCGGTATCAATTTGAGATCGAATAAGGGACAGATGTATCTGACGTGTATACATCTGCCACTTACTCGATCTCAAATTGATACCGCTCTAAGAGCTTATGGTCATCCCCCTGTTCTCATCGGACCTCCGGAAAGGGGATATTCCTGCAAGCGGATATAGTGCAGCGAGTGGTGTTGGTTTAAGGTAGCCTGTAATTATCCTGCATGTCTCATGGAGGGCTACATCGACATGTTGGGCACCAGCTACTTAACTGCTCGCGGTCCACGTGCCGACTGCTAGCAGGTTACCAGCTGTCCAAGCGCTTACAGCTAGCAGTCAACTAGCTGTTCCCGCGCCGATCGCTTTCGCCTTATTTTTTTCGACAAGCTAGCAACGTGCTTCAAGCGAGCACTAGGCATGCAAATTAGCCAGCCAATTTTGGATTCATCGATACGACGAATAAGAACAAAATAACAACACTTTTTTTGTTCGTAATAGTTTAATTAAGTATGATAAAAAACCATGGACTGGAAAATATAAAGTATAGTTAAACTTTGCCAATTTTTGTTTAAAATAACAAAGGAAAACTTAAATCCATATAAAAATCATAGCCCTTTTTATGTTCAACACTGCTTTTATGAATAGCTGAATAGACAATGTTTTTATTAATAAAAACTTATACAAGTTTGATAACGCTATCAAAATATCATTCAATTTATTCATAGTATACAGCAAAAAAAGGACCGTAAAACAAAAATCTCTATTTATAATTCAGCGAAGTCTTGTCATAAAATGTTCATTGTCTCCGCGTCTTCTCGACTTTATACGTAAATGTAAGTTTTATGATCTAACTCTTGAGAAATAATCGTAAACCAGAATTGTATCAGAAGTTCCACTCCAATCGCAACTTTGTTATCTGGTGGCAATCCGCACGGATGTCTCTCCACCCGCAACAGGATGGAGAGACATCCGATAGATAGCTTCTTCTTTGGCCCAGGTGCTGGAGTACTTACACAGGGGCCTAAAAACACCTGCTAACAGCTTACTTCTGTTGTTTTAGGACTGAGAAGCATTATAACTCAGAAGCACAGAAGCATACCGTTCCTTAATATAATGTAAATACTTCTTCATTGCACGATCATGTTAAGGCAAGCTCATGCCGTGATAAATATATTTAAGCCAATTTGCGAGGTAGTTAGTAGACCAGAATACAAAGTACCTACATACCATTACATTTAAGAACACTGCAACATTTATAAACCTAACGTTTATGGCAAGGCACTTTTATACATTTTCCATCATTGCATTTTCTTCAGACTTTTCAAAGTGCTTCAGTTTGCAATTATTGTACTTACAATTTGATGAGAGCAAGATTTTGGCGATTAAATTATTTTTATTTGATGTTCTGTATGAAGTATGAAATATATCTAAATGTGTTACAAAAATGTTTTCACTTGTCATGTTGAGGTTTCTGTTAAAACCTTTTTATTTCGCAAAATAATGAAAGTCACGTTTAAATGTTATAGTAGGTTACTCTAAAACATTAACTTTTAACGCGTAGTAAAGATTAATATTTAAAAGACTTTTTTTGGCTAGAACCCTTTTCTTCTTTACATCATCAGCCTATTAATGTTCCCACTGCTGGGACACAGGCCTCCTCTCTGTAAGTGGGAATGGGCCGTAATCCACCACGCGGGCCCAGTGCGGGTTGGTGGATGTCACATATCATCGAATGTTTGGTTCTAGGACATGCCGGTGTCCTCACGATGTTTTCCTTCACCGTTTTGAGAGCAGTGGTGATGAAATAATTTACACAAAGTAAAGCGCCTGCCTGGGCTCGAACCCACAACCTACAACTTCTTTCTTCTTTAAAGTCTCGGGAATTAGGGAAATTCTAACCAAAATAAATGCTTTCTTTCACATCCATGAAATGTAGCGCTTAGATTTACCGGAGAGTTTGCAGAGGTGACCTATATGAAACACTCGCCTTTCACCAGAAAGGTTTTTTAAAGTCTTATGAAATAGAGAAAGAAATAAGACTTCTAAGCAATTCCTAACAGAAAACCCAAATAACTTTCCCCGACTCGTGAAACTATCGCAGTCCCTCATGCTTAGTAGTAGAAATTGCAACCGTTTGACCAACAAGGCCGACCCAAGAAAACTCTGTCCAAAACAAACCTTACAAAAAAACCTTCAAAACATCTAATTAGATCACGTTTTCTGAACAACAAAAGCTTTTAGTAAATATGATTTTTTAATGAAAACGGCACAACTCTTTGTGGTCACAGAACACCACTTTATTAGGTTAGGTTGGGTAAATGAAAATAAAAGCAACAGGCTACAGGGAACAGGGTTACAGGACATTGTAGGAATGGCCTCCGAGAAACTCGCTGAGGATTTTATTAGTTTAAATAAGCTCGGGTTAGGGTGTGTGTACATCTGAGGTTTAGTAGTGATTGCTGTTGTAGTTTGTTTGTGCCCTTGGCTGACCTCTGGGTTTGACCATAATTGTTTTGAATGCTGATGTGTGGGACTTAATTCAGAGCGTGTGTTTTTTGATAGATGTTCTGAAATATAGTTACAAACAGACTGTTTAAATGATTTTTGTACAAACTCAATTAACAGCTAAAAACTTTCTTATTTTACGATACTTGTTTCAAATTCAACTTTTTTTTTGACGTGACAACGTCTGATAAATCGATGAACGCCGGCTGCACGCACGAAAAAGGATGACTCATTGTAACGTTACGATCGGAGCGAGAGCACTACACGAGCGAGCGAAAGGCACGATCGGCTTGAGCGTTCGGCTTGCGCCGCAACACGACGTTGTCACGTAAAACTATTGTCCGTGAACGGACTTTACAGACAACCAATTTTTTAAAGCAATATTCAATTAAGTGTCTAATAGTATCTAAACTGTCGATAAAATTCTTTAATCATTATGATTACAATCATTATGAGGTCCTATTAGATACTGGACTCTGCACGAATTATTCGCGGTAACGCTACATTACACGTAAATCATTTAACCGTCATATCCTTTATGTACTTATGTAAGTAAGTATATCATTTTAACAACCACACACTCAACACAACCCGTCTTATCTGTCAGCTACCAAACAAAGGGGAATTTTTATTCGTCAAACAAAATCATCCGGTTTACCCATACTTGACGTAATGGCCCATTTGCCAGTTAAAGTGCCGGTGGATTTGACGTAATGCGATAAAGGAGTGCCGTTTGTTTTTCACCTGTCAGCCTGTCGGCACCCACTAGAATGTTTATCGAGTTCTGCATTTTAGTGGGTGGTGTAAATGGGCTCTTAGATGAAGAATGGCGTGTGTCTTTGAATTTTTGCGCGAGATAAATCAAAGATGGTATAAATTAAGGTCACTTTTGCTGAATCTCTTCTTCTACCACTCATATACTATGCAGATGTCTGTTTTCTAGATGCAACGGAGGTACTCCTTAATAAACTCGAGCGACTGCAGAACTTATGCATTCGCTTTATTTTTGGCCTACGTAAATACGACCACGTGTCGGCGTCGCCGAGATATCCATATCCTATCTCTCCTCTATACTATCCTACACAATCCTAATTCTCCTCAATACCTTTGTGAACGCTTATTTTGTACCGAGGGGTAAACCCTGTCGCACTTCCACTTCTCTTCTCCTTCGTACCCCACGTCACACTTCCAGCCGCTATGATGGCTCCTTCTCTGTTACTGCAGTGCGTCTCTGGAACTCTCTACCATATTGAGACTAAATATTCTCAAATGGTGGCAAAGATGCAGAACAAGTTTACACGTTACCTATATATGAGGCAATTTGGCGTCTACCCGTTTTACCCGCTTATGTACCCAACTCTCTTTGTAATAGGGGTGGTTGGGTACTATAAGTTGGAAGTAAGGCGCAATCTTGCTCTGGTCAAATATGTCTTTATGGTTTTTCGTGGGATGCTAAACAATCCACAAATTTTGGAATCGTTGGGATTACTCGTTCCAAACAGTAGGCTACGGTTGGGGCCGAGGCAGAGTCTCTCTGAAACTCCGGTAGCCCGTACAAACATATTAAGGTTTGCTCCCGTGTCTCGGGCAATTACGATTATTAATTGCATCTCTCAGCGATTGGAAATTTTTTCCTGCTCTTTGGCGGAATTCCAGAGGGTGACAGAGAGTGTATTGTCCTCTATGTAACTTGTCGTCACTGTATACAAAACTGTAACAGTCGCATTGTATGACTACTTTTATTACCTTGGATTTTACCTGTAAAAATAAATGTATGTGTAAATGAATAAATAAAATAAAATAAAATAAAATAAATAAATATTCCCTACGCGACAGCCCTTCTCTGAATATTTTCAAGAGGAAAATCAAGGATCATTTTCATTCGGGATAACATAATACTCGTATTAGTACCTATATGTATGTATTAATTAATTGTACACTGGACTACTTCTCTTCTTTCTTTTGTAAACTCTTTCTATCACTCTGAGGTTTGCTGGAAGAAAACTCTTCTTAGAGTTAAGCTCGCCTTTGTACATCAACTCTATAATCATTCATTTTGTATAAGTAATTTTTTTGTTTACAATAAAGAACTAAAGATGGTAACTTAAAAATGTGGGGCAAAGAAATGGTATAAAAGACACTTTATGTTCAGTTATTTTAGTTGTTCCTACGATGGGATGGGTGGATGACAAAAAATATCAATTTAATCCGTCAGACATAGGACATGTATTTTTCTGTTGCCACGCAAACAAAAAATTACGACGATACAGTGCGTTGAAATATCGTGTGACGTCACGGTGTGCTGCACTTTATACTGACAAGCCCTTACTCCTGAACTTTGATGCGGTTTATCTTTGTAAATTATTATTATTTGATAAAGCAATAAATACGGGTCCAACATTATTTGATAATCCCACTGATGGACTAAAGAGACTTATCATTTTTCTGCCCAGGGAACAACCCTATTACAAATCATGAGGGTATTGAAGAATCATGACGTCACAAAAGTCAGCATCATCTTTTAAAAACCTTATACATTCTGCAAAAGTAACATCATACGACATCACATGAGATAAATCTTACTTTATCACATATTATAAATGATCTACTTATGGAAAATGCCCAGTTTTATCTCGAGATTAGAATTCTAAAAAGAGTATTTAGCTGTAGTCCTGTTTGCCAAGCGACAACAAAAATCTTCAACCAATATTTTTAAAATGTTTTCCAAATGAATCCACCTCAACCTAAAAACTTGATATCTTAACATTATAATTCGTCGCAAAAATACCAAATTCCTCCGTCAAATCCTTTCCGACCTCCGCATAATATTTCAAGTGCGCAGGTGTCCAAACGTGGGACCCTTGTCAGGGCGATTACCTGGCCTTCAATGGCTTTGCACTTTTATACACCGCTTTGTTAAACTGCACGCGTTGGGGAGTTAAGGAAATAGCAGCAGGATATTGATTTTCGTTAGGTTTTGTTGGAATTTTTAAGGGTGTTGCCATTTCCATAGGATTATAGGGGTTGTAAGAGGAGGGAGAGAAGAAAAGTGCAAGATTTATGAAAGTGTGTTTTTAGTCAGGGTTTGCATTTTACGACATTTTTTTACACTTTAAAAATATAAAATAAATCAAATCATTTTCAATACAGTTGTTAAACATGGCGTACTTTCAGAGGCTATAATTATGATTCGAAAATTAAATCTTTTGCATAGGCATCTTTCTGTTACGCGGTCGTGACTTTTGTTTACGAGCTCGATCATTAATTTTGCAGTTGAGTTTTGATTTTATAAGTCAATTTCAAAAAAGTTTAGTAGCAAGGAGTTTTCATACATAGAATAAAATGGGATACATTTTATACGAGGAAAAATTAATGATTCCGTACGTTTTAGCATTGAATTTGTAGCGACTCCATTAATTGTTTATTAATAGAATAGGTATTACTTTAGGGAACTTGCATATAAATAATATTTTAAGTTAACTGTTAATTACCGCTAGTTTAGTTATTCTCACGGCCTGCGCGCAGATGTTCTTGCATGTTATAATAGGTTATTGTAATGTGCAAGGGACCCTCCTTTGGAACAATGACTTTATTATCTTAGTTTTAAGAATTTAGCTAAGGTTTCTGTGTGATGATGCCGACGGTTCTTTTGTTAATGTATAACTTTCTATATTTATTGTGCAACCCATTATAGCTGTAAAAACCTTTGTGTAACGTGCCGCCCGATCGCATCCCAGCTTTCAACAATTGTGAAGATTCATTCAGTCTTATTCGGTCTAGGGAAGCGGTCGGTCGGCACTCTTATTCTTTGTAATTTATCTTGAATAAACTAACTCCAACACGAAGTTAACCAAGTATTCATTTTCGCGATTCACGTAACGCCGATATAGCTAAGTAACGATACGTACCCGAAAGTGGTGACCCCGACGTGATCTCTGTCGTTAAGAGAACAGGTTACCTAGTGCTTCGGTTCGTGCGCGAAATCGCGATACCTGTGCGCGAACGAGTGTTAGTTTTTCGTTTACGGAAGAAATACGTGTCAACAACAAAATGGCCGGTGAGGACCAACCCCAGCCCGCTGCAAATACACGTCAAGTTATTTTAAAGCCTTTTAATCCGGCTAAGCCGGAAATATGGTTTGGCGGAGCGGAGTGCTTAATGGCATTGGCAGGAGTAACGTGCCCGCGCTTGAAAGCTGAATGCGTGGTACGCGCCCTAGACACGGAAGCGATGGAAGAGCTCACCGACATACTAGCCGAGTTGCCGGCTTTTCAAGGAGATGCATACCAACATGTCAAACAGACAATGCTGACAAGGTTTGGTGACTCACAGACGAAAAAAACACGGCTTTTGCTCGAGGACCAGGAGATCGGTGACCGCACGCCATCACAGTTTCTGCGGCATCTAAAGACTCTTGCTGGGTCTTCGATAACGGACGACGTCCTGCGAGCAATATGGATAAAAGGTTTGGCTCACGACATGCAGAACGTGGTGGTATCAAAGACGGATGCCTCGTTAAATGACCTTGCGGATGTGGCAGACCTCATTCACGAAAACCACCAGCTACGATCTAGCCGAAATACCTGCGCCACTGTAGCCGCTGCGCCACAAGAGCCCGCACCGCCGCCTGAAGGACGAATCATGTTGATACTAGCTGAAATGCAGGCTCAGTTAGACGAATTACGCAAGTCCCGACCACGCAGCCGCTCCAGAGAGAGACCAAGTCGCAGCCACTCAAGAAGCCAATCAAGGTCGAGACCAGAAAGGTGGAAGTGTTGGTACCACCTTAAATTCGGCCCTGCAGCAGAGAAGTGTGTGCAACCCTGCGCATATAAAACACCACCGGCGGGAAACGCGAGCGGGGGTCATTAGTGGCGGATGACGCAAACTCCCAGCCACCCACACGCCGCATTTTTATAAAGGACAAAAGCAACAAGGTAGATTTTCTTGTTGATACCGGTGCAGACCTATGCGTTTATCCAAAGTCACTGATTCATACGGCTCGCCAAATGTCCGCCTATGGGTTAGTGGCCGCCAATGGCACACAGATCGCTACATATGGTACGATCCCACTCACGCTTAACCTAGGTTTACGCAGAGATTTCCCGTGGATGTTCGTGGTGGCAGATGTATCTAAACCAATAATTGGAGTCGATTTTTTAGCGCATTATAATTTAATGGTCGATGCGCGCAACCGACGACTTGTAGATGCAACCACCCAGTGTACCGTTAAGGGGCAGGTAGGTGGGTGCAAAACCGAGTCAGTGAAAACCATTAACGGTGAAACGCCGTACCACCATCTGTTAGCACAATATGTCGACATTACTCGCCTTGATGGGACTATGCAGAAAACGGTCAAACACAATACTCAACACCACATAATTGTTACACCTGGTCAACCAGTTGCGCAGAAGCCTAGGCGTCTAGCTCCGGACCGCCTGATTGCAGCGAAGAAAGAGTTCGAGTCGATGTTAAAATTAGGCATCGCTCAACCGTCGAAAAGTTCGTGGGCTTCGCCGCTACACATGGTTCCAAAATGTGAAGACGAGTGGAGGCCGTGCGGTGATTATCGTGGTTTGAATGAAAGAACAGTTCCCGACCAATACCCAGTGCGACATATTGAAGACTTCGCCCAGTGTTTAAGTGAAAAAAAAGTGTTTTCAAAACTAGATTTAGTGCGTGCGTTTAACCAAATCCCTATCGCCGAAGAGGACATTCCAAAGACAGCAATAACTACGCCCTTCGGCTTATTCGAGTTTAAGTTTATGACTTTTGGCTTGCGTAACGCAGCACAAACTTTTCAACGATTTATGGACGAAGTGTTATGTGAACTTGATTTTGTGTACTGCTACATAGACGATATTTTAATCGCGTCTAGTGACGAAACGGAACATTTAAAACACTTAGAGACTGTATTTGATAGGTTAAGGAAATACGGAGTAGTAATTAACCCCGCAAAGTGTGTGTTCGGGCAATCTGAAGTTGATTTTCTGGGTTATCAAGTGTCATCAGCAGGTACACGTCCGCTCCCCGAAAAGGTTGAAGCAATACGTACCTACCCCTTGCCAACCACCGCGAAGCAGCTACGCCAATTCCTAGGTATGTTGAACTATTACAGAAGGTGCATACCTAATGCAGCGAGTAGCCAAGCTAGTTTACATGAATTACTGTGCGGCAACAAAAAAGGAAAAACACCTATTATTTGGAACGACCAAGCTAAGCGTGACTTTAAGACTTGCAAAGACAGCTTAGCTGAAGCAACGTTATTAGTGCATCCAAAGCCCGATGCCGAACTTGCTATTTTCTGTGACGCTTCCAACATGTCCATAGGCGCGGCTTTACAACAGAAAATCGATAATGAATGGCAACCAATTGCTTTCTTTTCTAAAAAACTTACGTCCCCTGAACAGAAATATTCAGCCTATGACCGCGAATTACTCTCAATATACGCTGCAGTCAAACATTTCAGACATTATGTTGAGGCGCGAAGTTTTTCAATTTTTACAGATCACAAACCAATAACTTACGCTTTTAGGAAGAAAAATCAACAATGTTCCCCTAGGCAATTTAGATATCTAGACTTTATTGGACAATTTACTACAGACATACGTCACATCAAAGGAGAGGACAACATTACGGCTGACCTACTGTCTCGCATAGAATCAGTATGTACTGAGATAGACTGGAAAGCTCTTGCATCTTCACAACACAATGACGCGGAACTTAAAAGCTTAATTGACAATAGAAACTCGTCCCTTAAATTACGTCTTGTTCATTTGCCAGAGTCAGACAAACCAATTTTTTGTGACTTCACTACCCTAACAGCAAGGCCTTTTATTACGGAACCATTCAGAAAGTCCGTTTTCAATATGCTTCATAATACCTCCCATCCAAGTGGCAGGGCAACGACTAAGCTTATCACTAAACGATTTGTTTGGCCCTCGATAAATTCTGATTGTAAGTTATGGGCCAGAGCATGTGTTGATTGTCAACGATCAAAAGTGTCTCGTCACGTCATTACAACACCGGGAACATTTACACTTCCGTCATCTCGATTTGAACATGTGCATATTGACATCGTAGTTATGCCCTATTCTGAGGGATACCGTTATTGTCTTACTTGTGTAGACCGATTTACTAGATGGCCGGAAGCTATTCCCATTGTCAATCAAGAAGCCGACACAGTAGCCCGTGCATTTTATTCCAATTGGATTTCTCGTTTTGGCATACCACTTAGAATCACAACAGATAGAGGAAGACAGTTTGAGTCACACCTATTCAGAGATCTCAATACCCTGACCGGTACGGCTCATTTTCGAACGACGGCTTATCACCCTGCAGCTAACGGCATGGTCGAGCGTTTCCACCGTCAATTAAAGAGTGTACTAAAGTGTCACAATGCAGCAACCAGTAGTTGGACGCGAATTCTCCCTACCATTTTGCTAGGAATTAGGTCGTCTTGGAAGGAGGACTTGAAAAGCACATCCGCAGAGTTAGTTTACGGACAGAGCTTACGCCTCCCCGGAGAATTTTTAGGTGACAATCCGACTAACAAAACTACGCAGGCTGAATTTGCTAAAGAGCTTCGATCGCATTTTAATAAGCTCAAGCCTGTCGCTAGTACCCAACACGGAAAGAAAAGCACTTTCATTTTCAAGGACCTTATTACCTCTACTCACGTGTTGGTGCGGAACGATGCAGTCAAAGTTCCATTACAGCAACCTTATGACGGCCCTTATAGAGTAATTTCTAGGAAGGATAAAACATTCGTATTAGATATACGTGGCCGCGAGGTTACGGTATCAATCGATAGACTAAAACCAGCTTATTTCTTAAGGGATGCTAATTGTCATCCAGATAGCGCTACTAATATTGTCGTAGATCTCGCTCCCGAAATCACTTCACGTTCTCAAACCCCATCTGAATCAGTTCCCCAATGTTCACCATCTGTAACTCTGGTTCCTGAACCGCAGGGGCCGCGAAAGTCTGGTAGACGCGTACGATTTCCTGATTACTACCAGGCCAATTTTTCGTGATCTCGATCACTGGCAGGGGAGTACTGTAGCGACTCCATTAATTGTTTATTAATAGAATAGGTATTACTTTAGGGAACTTGCATATAAATAATATTTTAAGTTAACTGTTAATTACCGCTAGTTTAGTTATTCTCACGGCCTGCGCGCAGATGTTCTTGCATGTTATAATAGGTTATTGTAATGTGCAAGGGACCCTCCTTTGGAACAATGACTTTATTATCTTAGTTTTAAGAATTTAGCTAAGGTTTCTGTGTGATGCCGACGGTTCTTTTGTTAATGTATAACTTTCTATATTTATTGTGCAACCCATTATAGCTGTAAAAACCTTTGTGTAACGTGCCGCCCGATCGCATCCCAGCTTTCAACAATTGTGAAGATTCATTCAGTCTTATTCGGTCTAGGGAAGCGGTCGGTCGGCACTCTTATTCTTTGTAATTTATCTTGAATAAACTAACTCCAACACGAAGTTAACCAAGTATTCATTTTCGCGATTCACGTAACGCCGATATAGCTAAGTAACGATACGTACCCGAAAAATTCTCAAAAGTCTTTTAAATGGTTGTTTAATATATTTAATTACCAGTTTTAATTTAATTATTTTCACAGCAACATTTGTCAAAAATCGAATAGACTGTATAGGCTGTTTTCGAAGACGTGTAGGACTGATGCCTGCCAAGTCGTGATTACTGTACTTAGCATGCTTTGAATCATCACTAAATTTCAAGCCTTAAAGGATAACCGTTCTTGGATGGTTCAGTAGTTCCCTATCTATAAATAATGAGCTGACCTAATACCGAATAGGCCTAATACCTATTCGGTGCTTAGTAACAACTGGAGTTGTAGAAAAAGTGATCCCAGAAACTTTCATTGAAACTTCACACCTATTCTTAGTTTTTCCAAGCCAAAACAATACTTTGAATCTTAACAACGTGACCTCAAAAAAATAAAACAAGAAGTAATAATTGAAAATATTGAAATCAGCAATATTTTCAATAAATTATTTGAAGATTTGTCAATATTACAGGCTTCGAAACTACTCATAAGTTCCAAGACTTTCAAGATGTTTAAGATCAAAGATGTTTTCCACTAAGTGGAATCAATCGTGACTAATCTCTTTGAACGAGAAAATATCTTAAGATTAGATCAGTTTGTTGTAAAAAAGATCAATTTTGCAAGACAAGAGACGTTAGAGCGTGATATTTTTTTTGTTTTCGCCTATAAAAACTCTTGCCGTGCCTGATACAGAGTTCCCTACCACCCAACATCAAATTGGCTTTTGTTTTACCACTATCTAACAGAAGTGACGTGACGATGCATTCTCTTTGAAAAAATCCTTTCAGCCACCGACTCACTCATGGCAGCAATTTTTTGCTGAAAAAATTCTTCGATACGCTGCTACTAAAAACCTTGAAAAAAAGAAATACGGGGAGCTTCATCAATATTTCTGTATCAGGCTTTAAGCAACCTTTGGCATGAATTACGCAGAACACTTAAAACGGAGGCTCAAAGCTTTCGACACTGCAATGTCGTACCTACTTGAGTGCGCACCTTGCTCTAATATAATATGTATCATGTGTCTTGCGTTTAGGCCGTAAGGAACGCGAGAAGAGAAGAGGCAGTGAAGATTTGAGAAGTAGAGCTGAATAGTACGAATACTTTAAAAAAATCTAGTATATCCATTTCATAACAGAATACTCTGGTATGCTGGATGTTGAACCTATATTCCAAACATAGATATTATGTACTAGAGTACCTTTTTCCTCATCATCATCATCTCTGCCGAAAGACGTCCACTGCTGGATATAGGCCGCCTCAAGCGTCGCCACATCGGCCGATCCTCTGCATCTCGCATCCAGAGGAAGCCCGCAGCCTTAATCAGGTCGTCGGGCAACCTGGTAGAATTATATAAGCTTAAAAACAGTGATTTGGGTTATTTAAAAGGTGAAATAATCAGTTTTGTCTTAATATAAATCATTGTAGTGATACAATGATTTATAAAGGTAGGTAAGGTGTCTAAGTAAACAATTTTCAACTTTTCTCCTGCCGAATTTAATTTGTAATACTACACTTCCACAATCGCTTCTCTAAAGGCCCAAATCAAGCGTCTCCTCACCTAAGGTTTCGAGTTTCAGAATAATGTCAAAGTAAATTGCCATGAATTCTTAATAAGCAATACGGAATTAACACAACAAATGCATTAGGGAAGCGGCTGCTACGAATGGTAGCTAAGAGCCGATGTTGCTACGAATCGCCGTCCGTAGTTTCGAGGGGTCACTTTCTGAAAGCCAAGAAAATTAATCTATTTTCGACACTATGTATTAGCAAATTCAACTCTAAGATCTTAAATTTCTAAGGGATTCTATGTATATTTTAGATAGTTTAATTGCGCCTGTTATTTATATTGAAAAAAACCGAGAAACGTAAAGCACATTGGTATTGGGCTTGTTAGGGCTATGTAGCCAAATAGCAAAAAACGGAACCCATATGGATTCGTCATGTCTGTCTGTCTGTCCGTCCGTATGTCACAGCCACTTTTTTCCGAAACTATAAGAGCTATGCTGTTAAAACTTGGTAGGTAGATGTATTCTGTGAACTGCACTAAGGTTTTCACACAAAAATAGAAAAGAAACAATAAATTTTGTGGGTTTCCTATACTTAGAACTGAAACTCAAAAATTATTTTTCATTAACCCATACGTGTGAGGTATCTATCTATGGATAGGTCTTCAAAAATTATATAAAGGTTTCTAATATCATTTTTTTTTCTAAACTGAATAGTTTGCGCGAGAGACACTTCCAAAGTGGTAAAATGTGCCTCTTTCCAAAGTGGTAAAATTCTTACTAGATCTCGTTTAATTTCCGGTGGAAGTTCACATAGTAATGTACATCATGTATTTTTTTTAGTTTTATCATTCTCTTATTTTAGAAGTTACAGAGGGGGAGTCTGTAACTTCTAAAATAAGAGAATGATAAAACTAAAAAAAATACATGATGTACATTACTATGTGAACTTCCACCGGAAATTAAACGAGATCTAGTAAGAATTTTTTTAATACGTCATATATCGTAAACCGCAATTTACCAAGTACTGACCCCTCGTGCGCGAGTCCGAATCGCACTTGGCCGGTATTTTTCTTTTATTATTAATGAAGAACAGTACGAATGTGTTTATAGTTACGAATACGCATGGCTTACGAATGGCTTTCCGTAGTTGGAATCAAGCTAGAGTTTTATTATAAACAACTGGCTAAAGACCTTTTGTTGTCAAATCAACATAATTCTTTGCCTCTAAAATTCCACTTATCGAATATTGTACTTCGCAATGATAAACGCAAATAAACTTTTTAAACTAAGCAATTAATAATTCCCACGTTCCCTTGAATATCACAATGTAACAAGCCGTACTTATGGTCTCACTTAATTAATTGAAAAGCACATTTTAATTGAATTATCTCTACTTCATTGGCTTCCCATAGTTCGCGAATATTAACTGTTAACATTAAAGCAAATATTTGTTACTAAGTTCTTCAAGTGTGGTATAGAATATTTCCACACTATTAACATAGATCACTTAATTAGTAACTTGTACGTGTACGTAGAATTGTTTGTTCGCGGTTTCTGTCAAAAATTCATTAGTTGCGAAATTGTTTGCGAACACATTCTAATTTGATTAAGTTTTGCTGTGGAAAATTATGTTCTATTTCTAGTAAAATTGTTGTTGGATGTTTGTTTGGTTGATGTTCTGTGGATAAGTTATTGATAGTGCCATATTAGCTAGCACGTACTTCATTATCATTGTCGGCCTACAGCAGTTCACTACTAGACATGGCCTATGTCTAGTTTTAACCCGACTACGGCGATGCAAAAGGGAGGGTTATGTTTTTGACCGATATGTGAGTGTGTATGTATGTATGTTCATCTGTGCCCTCATAATTTCTAAACTACTAATCATAAATTGACAAATGAGGTGTCGTTGGAAGCGTCTTGTTTACCCGCTGGTTTTAGGCTATGTGAGGTCACATTAAGTCTAATGTGGCGCCCTCTAGGGGACAAGAAATAGAAAAATCATTGAACAGCGATTTTAAAATGAAGGTTTTGTACATCACATTTTTGTCAAGTGTACCGTTTGTGAGATATATTCCGTCAAAGTCATGAAAATATTTTTTTACCCGACTACGGCGTCGTTATTTTTCTAATCGTTATGTAAGTATGTATATAGGCATGTATGCAATTATGTTAATTTGTTCCCTCGGGCACTGCAAAACCCCCATAATACTTTAAATTAAAAATAACGGTCTAAAAAGTATGAAACAAGAAAATATTCCCATAAATTTACCGTGGTCGTATGCTACTTTCCAGAATGTATTGTTTTGTTACGGTACGTATTCCAATACGACCGTTAGTTTTTAGTAGTCGGGTTTTAGTTTTTGAACTTATTTGTCCAATCGCACGCCAATCGTCACGATTTTCAGCAAATCTCTTGCAGCTGCTTTTAGCTACTGATAGCAAAATACTATTTTTTATTCCACGGATGAACTGACCGACTCCAAGTCACATGGGATGGGGGCAGGAAGTTATCTTCTTTAATTAACTGTAAATGACTACCTTCATATACAAACCATTCTATGTTTAAAAACAATAGTCTGAGAGAAGGAAAACTGAATAGAAATGTCTTAACTAATTTCCAAAGTATCTTTGCGAACGGAAAATAGAATCAATTAGTATTATTTTCTAACTGTTAATTTTGGAATTCAAAAGTGCCATTCATTGAATAAAACCATACTAATTGAAATAAATTATTTGACTTTGACTGTACTTTTGAAAGTATTGAATTGCGGAAGGGATTTCTATAATTGAATTAATAGGATGAGATCATTTAACGTTTTAGCACGTACTGCTTGCTTCAGTATTAAAAATACATCAAACTATTTAAAGTATAGACAGACATACTTAAGGTACCTCGTAAATAACTTATTTTTCTCGTAGTTTTCCATTTGAAAGTTTCCTCTTAAGTTTTTAAACTTTGTTTTTAGAGTGTTGAGTAGTAAACATGAAAGTGTCGCAAGTTAGAGGGCACTTCTTTGAAATGTTGTAAAAGATTAATGACTAAGATCTCGAGAGTAGTGGTGAGAGTTTTTGAAACCGCAACTTTTGAGTTAGTTTCGCTAAGGCTGGCGGTGCTAAATCTAATGTATAAGTCGATAAATATTTATACACAATATTACGACTCTTTTCTAGAGGACTTTCAAGAAAAATGTGTTTATTATTAGGCAAAAGGCTTACTATTAATACCCTAAAATAGCAAGACAAGTGGATATATTTTCCTGTAAAAGTAACAATAAAAATTATTTAAAAACATCGGGCATTTTACTACGAAAACTTTATCAGCTGAATGCCAAGATTTTCAATATTATTAGAACTGCGCAAACGGAGGTACAATATAACTTGACTGCGACTTGACTTGCGATGATGCCCCTCGGCAATCATCGCATTTCCGAATGCAAACGAATGCTAATTTTAAGGTCCATCAATTATTAGATTAATCGTGTATAATAATTTGAATGCAGAACTAAGTACTTAACTGTTATTTTGTTTGGATTTCCGTGTAAACTATATAGAGCTGTAAAACTATTTTCCTATTTTCTTTAAGCAGCTTTCCCCCCATTTAAAAAATAAATAACATTAAGTAAAAAAGGTATTAGCAACTCTATATACTTCCAAGTTGATTGAGAGCATCCACCCTTGGACCAAGTGCAAAGGGGCAACTGATGTAAATCCGACGACTGACGAAACACGAAGTTTGCCGAGGGACACTAAAAAAAAACCTATATATAGAGCACTGACCTCTATCATACAAATACGCTGGACTACATATATTAGATGAAATGACAGTTGATTTTTGTGCCGAATCAAAGCGCCCCACTCGAGGTTCTCAGGAACTAAAATTTACACAATTAGAGATAGGTTTAATACCGATATTTCTCAAGATTAGGTAATACTAATATATTCGCCTGGAAATATTATATTATTTTAACTAATACGAGTATATGAGTATTAGTAATATTTTTAAAATACACTAATATCAAAATAGTAGACTTGGCAAGGCGTATCACTCATCTACTGTATTGACTTCTCATAATATGTTGCATCTAAATATCTCATATCGGTATTAGTGATGAATGTTATATGAATGCCTAATAATCAGTAATAATATGTTAAAAAGCAATGTGTAATACAAAATTCTGGAATCATCATCATGATCATCCACAGTCCGACTTCGCCCACTGCTGAGCACAGGCCTCTCTCTTCTTGTATCAATCACCTCGTTACTATCTGAAATTAATTCTGGAATAATATCATGATAATTATAATAGTATTAACAAATGTTTTTAAGTCAAACAATTTATATCTGCATCTGAAACAGAGTTGAAAACTGATATAAGTCTTCACGTCGCTGGAATGCGATGTCACTCTTATTTGCACCTTAACACTACAGAGACAGGATCTCCGCGATGAGAGCGAGAAATATGTCCGTTGTAAATTATTATCCATCACATTCGTACGCAAATATTTGTATGAGTGATGTTCCAACCGAGTGTATCCAAACTATTGTAAATGTAAATATTAACTAACTAGTATACTTGAGCGAGCAGATACTTGCTCAATTAAACTAGTTTTAAGGATAAGTTGTTAGCGTATCCCCATATTTAAATCTCACTGATCTGACAGTAATGCGCTATAACTTTAGTAGCACGCTATCCACTAGTTTATAGCTTGCAATCTGATTGAAAGTATTTTTCAGTTAACCTTTACAGCAAGTTTTCTATTACTTAGAAATGAATCACAATTAAAATAATTGGGATTTTCTTGTTCTCCTAAGTATAAAATTATTCTCACGTATTTTTATACCGAAGGCTATGTCCCATCTCTAATATTAGTTCCATGGAATCTCACGTTAAGTCACGTTGCTATCAGCGCCAAAATGGCGAAAATCAAAAGTCTTAATTTTGTCATCGATAATATGAAGTCCAGCGTACTTGTATATTAGAGGTCAGTGATATAGAGGGGTAAGGCTGGCCACATACGTAAGTTTCCGCGTTCGATTTCCGAACACGGAATACAGACTCGGAATTACGTGAACCTAGCGCAGACGTTAGTGTTTTCCTGTTTGGAATTTTCCCCAACGCGCGGGCTGGCATTCGATACGTACGTACGGAAAGAGTTCCGATCGAAAAAAAAACGGACGGGAGCGGCAGTCAATGTATTTTATTAGCGTACGATGGTGCATTTGGGTTTCCGAATACGGAAAACGAATTCGGAAATCGAAAGCGGAAACTTGTCAGCGAAAAAGATTGACAAAAGGCCAAAATGGATGGAACTAGAATTATGCTACCGAAATGACACATCATCATCATCATCATAAGCCTATTAATGTTTCCACTGCTGGGACACAGGCCTCCTCTCTGTAAAAGGGAAAGGGCCGTAATCCACCACGCGGGCCCAGTGCGGGTTGGTGGATGTCACATGTCTTCGAATTTTTGGTTCTAGGACATGCCGGTTTCCTCACGATGTTTACCTTCACCGTTTTGAGAGCAGTGGTGATGAAATAATTTACACAAAGTAAAGCGCCTACCTGGGCTCGAACCCACGACCCAACATGACACATGGTTAAACTAAATAAAAAAGGTTTTCACAATTGCACCTTTTTTGCAGGATCAGAAAATTCAGAAATGTGGGTTTACTCATGCGGGGTTATAAAAATAATATTCAAGCTAGATGTTTTTTTTTATAAGACCTCCAGGGCAGCCTCTTTAATAAGTGATTAAATAACTTTCCCATGGATTTCGTAACTTGTCTGTAGAATTTGTATGGAAAATAATTTAGTTTTCAGTATTTAACACAACACAAATTTTTGAATTTCTCTTTTGTGTTGTGTGAATCCTGAATCGCGGAAAGTAATCAATGTCAGTTCAAGCAATGACACCGGTGGACAATCCTATTTTTTTTTTTTAATGTTAAATGTTTTTTTTTAAATAAAGATTTTATTAAATTGAATTATAAAATAATAATAAAAAAAAACGTAAGTTTCCGCGTTCGATTTCCGAACACGGAATTCAGACTCGGAATTACGTGAACCTAGCGCAGACGTTAGTGTTTTCCTGTTTGGAATTTTCCCCAACGCGCGGGCTGGCATTCGATACGTACGTACGGAAAGAGTTCCGATCGAAAAAAAAACGGACGTGAGCGGCAGTCAATGTATTTTATTAGCGTACGATGGTGCATTTGGGTTTCCGAATACGGAAAACGAATTCGGAAATCGAAAGCGGAAACTTGTCAGCGAAAAAGATTGACAAAAGGCCAAAATGGATGGAACTAGAATTATGCTACCGAAATGACACATCATCATCATCATCATAAGCCTATTAATGTTTCCACTGCTGGGACACAGGCCTCCTCTCTGTAAAAGGGAAAGGGCCGTAATCCACCACGCGGGCCCAGTGCGGGTTGGTGGATGTCACATGTCTTCGAATTTTAGGTTCTAGGACATGCCGGTTTCCTCACGATGTTTACCTTCACCGTTTTGAGAGCAGTGGTGATGAAATAATTTACACAAAGTAAAGCGCCTACCTGGGCTCGAACCCACGACCCAACATGACACATGGTTAAACTAAATAAAAAAGGTTTTCACAATTGCACCTTTTTTGCAGGATCAGAAAATTCAGAAATGTGGGTTTACTCATGCGGGGTTATAAAAATAATATTCAAGCTAGATGTTTTTTTTTATAAGACCTCCAGGGCAGCCTCTTTAATAAGTGATTAAATAACTTTCCCATGGATTTCGTAACTTGTCTGTAGAATTTGTATGGAAAATAATTTAGTTTTCAGTATTTAACACAACACAAATTTTTGAATTTCTCTTTTGTGTTGTGTGAATCCTGAATCGCGGAAAGTAATCAATGTCAGTTCAAGCAATGACACCGGTGGACAATCCTATTTTTTTTTTTTAATGTTAAATGTTTTTTTTTAATAAAGATTTTTTTAAATTGAATTATAAAATAATAATAAAAAAAAACGTAAGTTTCCGCGTTCGATTTCCGAACACGGAATTCAGACTCGGAATTACGTGAACCTAGCGCAGACGTTAGTGTTTTCCTGTTTGGAATTTTCCCCAACGCGCGGGCTGGCATTCGATACGTACGTACGGAAAGAGTTCCGATCGAAAAAAAAACGGACGTGAGCGGCAGTCAATGTATTTTATTAGCGTACGGTGGTGCATTTGGGTTTCCGCATACGGAAAATGAATTCGGAAATCGAACGCGGAAACTTGTCAGCGAAAAAGATTGACAAAAGGCCAAAATGGATGGAACTAGAATTATGCTACCGAAATGACACATCATCATCATCATCATAAGCCTATTAATGTTCCCACTGCTGGGACACAGGCCTCCTCTCTGTAAAAGGGAAAGGGCCGTAATTCACCACGCGGGCCCAGTGCGGGTTGGTGGATGTCACATGTCTTCGAATTTTTGGTTCTAGGACATGCCGGTTTCCTCACAATGTTTACCTTCACCGTTTTGAGAGCAGTGGTGATGAAATAATTTACACAAAGTAAAGCGCCTACCTGGGCTCGAACCCACGACCCAAAATGACACATGGTTAAACTAAATAAAAAAGGTTTTCACAATTGCACCTTTTTTGCAGTATCAGAAAATTCAGAAATGTGGGTTTACTCATGCGGGGTAATAAAAAATAATATTCAAGCTAAATGTTTTTTTTTTATAAGACCTCCAGGGCAGCCTCTTTAATAAGTGGTTAAATAACTTTCCCATGGATTTCGTAACTTGTCTATAGAATTTGTATGGAAAATAAGTTTGTTTTCAGTATTTAACAAACGTGTGAATCCTGAATCGCGGAACGTAATCAATGTCAGTTCAAGCAATGACACCAGTGGACAATCATATTATTATGTTTTTTTTTTAATTTTAAATGTTTTTTTTTAATAAAGATTTTTTTTAAAGTGAATTAACAAAATAATAATAAAAAAACCATTTGTCATTATTTAATTTTTCTTAAAAAATATAAAAGAAACTGAATCCCGGAAATCCCGCAGCGGCTAAAGATACTTCAAATAACGCTAACACAACATCAAGCCCGTTTTCCCGGTATGGCAAATCATAGGTGCAGTTAGAGAAGATCCCACATTCACTTCAAATATCATTCAAGTTTTTAATGTCACCCTACTACGAAACCTTTTCTTCATCTAACACAATCTAATTCACTTACCCCACACAAGTATACCGTTACCAACCCTGTTGTTATTGCAAAATTAATTGGCGTATAATTGGCCCCGCCCGGCTGGGTTATGTCTGAAGGCGTCCTGCAATTGACTGGTAGTTAATTAGAGTCGAACGGCGGAACAAACGGTGCACCTAGCCGGAATAAACGTGACTAAGGTGGTAGCAAATGATTGTATAGAATCATGAATAAAATTCATGGCTGATGATCTTAGGCTTTTGATTACTAAGAGTCTAATCGCATTATACGCATAGAACATTTTTATAACTAAAATAGCCAATACTGTAAAATACCTTTACGATGCCTTTAAAATACATACCTACAAACAAAGAAACCAAAAACTTGTAAAAATTAAAATAACAAAACAATTGAGGACCTAAAATAAACCCTAGGCGAACCCTTTGGCTATCACCGCCTTGACAGCCATTTAACAGAATTATTTGTTGTAAAATACGATTTTTACTTACTAAATTGATTGCTCAGGTAACAATAAATGTTGACCGATGGGTAAAACGAACGCTTTAAATAATGAAAATGATAGGAACTATACGTGTATCAAATGTCTCCGCACAGGAGACATTTGTTATACGAATAGTTCCTATCAACATTTTCAATGTAAACATGTTTGTCACAACTGCAATTATAATGCTTTATGGATCAATTCATAAGGTTTTCAATTGAATGGCTCAATAGCAAACCAATTATCCTGGGCTAACAGTTATAAGAAATTGAGAAGGACCAATGAAGAGATTCTGTGAAAACATATTATTTGATTTGGTAGACATAAAATCAAAGAAAACGATGTGGTTCGGTTTGGTATAAATTTGTTTCATAAAGCTAACAAACGAATTCGTGTTTAACAAAATATGTAGGTACTGTGGGGATGTAGCCAGGATGCTACGTAATGAAAGGGATAGTTTTATTTTTATCTGATTTATTTAGGCAATAACGAGCTTGCCTTATGGGCAGCTCAACTAGAATTCACTTTCAAAGCGCAGAGGAGAGCCTAAGGCCTAGCAAAAACATCTTCATTTATTTTATGTTCGATATTCAGTTACCTTTCTGAGGAGCTCGTGGCTAAATAATAACAGCCGCACGGGTCGATCATCAAAGTTAAGCAACGCTTGACGAGGTCGGTCAGTGGATGGGTGACAATTTCAACATACCGAGTTTCCTCCGTGCCTCGGAAAGCACGCTAAGCCGTTGGTCCCGGCTGTCATTTGAAGATTTTTGACAGTCGTTACGGGTAGTCAGAAGCTTGAGATCTGACACCAGTCTTGCCAAGGGGTACCGTGTTACCCATTACTGGGTTGTGGAGGTCAGATAGGCAGTCGCTCCATGTAAAACACTGGTACTTAGCTGAATCCGGTAAGACTGGAAGCCGACCCCAATACAGTTGGGAAAAGGCTAGGCAGATGATGATTCAGTTACCTTTCAAGACGTTATCTGTTGCCAGTCTTAATATAGGCAAGTCGGTTGCCTTCTTAATTGGTGAGTCCTCACAGTACCTACCTACTGTCACCTTTATTTCTGACTTGGCATCTACTTGGTAGAAAATGCTGTTTTCCTTAAAATTTTAACATACAGAATCGCAAACCTTTTCCCATGGGGGTAGGCGTAAACTACAGAAGACTGCCTGCTATGATCCTAACATACTCCTTGAAACAAAAATTAGAACATCCAACAAAATTTCAAAAACATGTCACATCAAATCAAGGTCAAAGAACTGTTAGTGGTTGGATAATGTACCTGTTCAAGAATCAGATAACAACGCATCCTTTTGCCCAATTACCAATCTAATTGATTACCGTGAAACAATAAGCTAATATCACTAAGATAATCAGCCTAATAGTTCAATTAGGACATTTCTCAATCATTTATGGCCCAGTGGAGCCCACAGTAGGTACATGGTCCACTGTTCGTGTAACATTGTTGCTAATTAAGATAGACATTACGCCTATAGCTAGTTTGGACGTAGCACTTAAGCTGATTACATTATTGGAGCATTTGGTAACTTGGTAGAATAGTTGTGATTTATTTTATTTGATGAAAATAATTTGATCTAGAATTCGAAAACGTGTTACAAAATGGTAGACAGCAGATTATTATTATAGTTATACATTTTTGAGTTCCATGTATTATTAAGGGTGGATCTCCGATACAGCTAATAGGCAAAAATAGGGTTGTTTACTGAAAATTTATTTTTTGTCCGTCAGGTAGATTAATAAATAATATGGGACACGATATAATGCGTTGAAATATCGTGAAAAGTCACGCCGCTTAATACTGCCTTAGTGACGTCACAAGTCCCCACTTCTGGACTTTGATGCGCCAATTATTTCTAACGAGATTGATTGTCCTGGGGGGTGACCATAAGCTCTTAGAGCGGTATCAATTTGAGATCGAATAAGGGACAGATGTATCTGACTTGTATACATCTGTCACTTACTCGATATCAAACTGATACCGCTCTAAGAGCTTATGGTCACCCCCCCAATCTCCTGCATAAACTGCGCTTCAACGTCCCCAGGAGATCGGTTAGATTTAATCCGCCTATCTCCATTCTATCTTCTTATTCTAACTACAGGCAAAATTCATACATGGTGCGAGCGAGTAGGGACTTTAATATTCTTTGTAAAATGTTCTCATTTGACCCATTTACCACTAAAACTTATTCGGCACGCACTCGGCTGAATGCTAAGTTTTTTAAAAGTGTTTAGTTCTTATTGTTCTTTATTTAATCATATAAGTCGTACTTGTAAGTGATCCTAAGTTTTCTGCTAATTTTTCTGTTTATATCCGTGAGAACCTGTAATTGACTTTATGTCTCATATACAATTGTTATCCATCTAATAAATAAATATAAAGATTGTAAATTTTTATTCATTTGGTAAAGCAAAAAATTCGTGTCCAATATTATTTAATTACCTCACTGACGGATTAAAGGGCTCCGATACATAACTGCGATGCGATGCGATACGACGCGATATCTATTCTATATATTTAATACGTGCGAGCTTGCAGATATTTGAGATGCATTGCGAATTCGCAGTTATGTGTAGGAGCCCTTAATAGAATTATCATTTTTCTACCCAGTATAAACATAGACAAAAAAAATAACATCAAGCGCCTATCGGAGTAATTTATTTCAAAAGCAGATGAGCAAGATTTTGTAAACACAGAAGCATCAGGCGCCTTTCATAACAACTAAATCATCGCACTTACCTTAAGAAAAAAAGACTTTTGCTCACATACCTACTAGCTTTTTAACCCAGAAAAAGAAAATTTTCAGTAAACAAAAAACAGAAGGCCACACCTCGCACTTTCCCATTTAATGTAGGACCACTTATTAGCAATCTGCCCACCCATAAAATAGAGCGAGCGTGAAGCTATCAGACATTACCGCTTACCCAATTTCCAAGAAAAAGGGTCTTGTTAGTGATCGCGGTTAACTGCGGAACCGGATCAGGTAAACGTATAGAATTAATCACACGGAGCCGTGTGATAGCGCTGTAGTCAGCGTTTGGCTATGTGGGGCTAGGAAAGAAGCGGATGGGATAGCGGAGCGAATAGTGTGACCGCCATGATTATTAAAATCTACCGTGCGTTCAGTTGTTTCGCGAGGCCTACAGGCCGTTTACAGTTATTTTACCTTTGATTTTCTTTTCTTTTATTTGAGGTTCTCGTGGCTAAATACCGGAGGCCCCGAAGAATTGCCAAACTTAAGTGGCAGTGGGCAGGGCACATTGCTCGCAGAACGGATGGCCAATGGGGCAGAAAGGTTCTGGAGTGGCGACCGCGAACTGGAAGACGATGCGTTGGAAGGCGTCCCACCAGGTGGACCGATGACCTGGTGGAGGTGGTGGGGATCCGCTGGTTGCGAGACGCACGGGACCGGTCAATGTGGCGATGCTCGTGGAGGCCTATTTCCAGCAGTGGACGTCTTTCGGCTGATATGATGATGATGATGATGTGGCTAAATAATAACAGCCGCATGGGTCGATCATCACGGTTAAGCAACGCTTGACGAGGTCGGTCCGTGGATGGGTGACCTTTTCAATATACCGAGCTTCCTCCGTGCCTCGAAAAGCACGTTAAGCCGTTGGTCCCAGCTGTCATTTGAAGATCTTTGACAGACGTTACGGGTAGTCAGAAGTTTGAGATCTGAAACCAGTCTTGCCAAGGGGTACCGTGTAGTCGCTCGATGTAAAACACTGGTACTTAGCTGAATCCGGTCCGGTCCAATGGGTCGGTGGTTATGCTCGCCTTTGTACATAAACTTTCTTTTGGTATTTGTATGTTTTTATGTTTTGTGTACAATAAAGAATAAGAATCTGGTAAGACTGGTAGCCGACCCCAATATAGTTGGAAAAAGGCTAGGCAGATGATGATCATTTTCTTTGCTTTTATTTTGTTGTTCCGTTTTTAAATGCATACACTGTATAATGTTAAGGCGCGTCCCCGAGCAAAACGCCGCGCTAGTCGAATTTTGAGCAGTTTTTAAGAGCTATCTACTCTTTATTTAAAAAGAAATATCAATTAATAAAAATAAATTAAATTTCTACATAATGTTGATTCTAAAATTGTAGTACACTTTTTTTTTTAAAGATGTATATGTGTCACTAATCTCCTTCCAACAAAATCATAAAAATGTGAAATAATTATTGATAGCATGCATCTCCTCGTAAAGTATTAATTAATTATTTTTTATTCTAACACTAATGGATAGACAATATTATAACGAACATTTTGTAAGTTTTATTTTTTTCAAAAGACCAATATTCGATTTTATAAAGATTTTATTCCAAAATCTGGGCGTATTCACTACCGTAATTCATGCGCCACCAGTGCCGCTAGGCCAATAGGAATGCTCATATCGCATGCTGATTTTTTGGTCAGGGCACGGCCTTAAGTGGAAGAGCGGAGTCACCTATATTTCACACATGCATTTTCTTGCTTAAAAGGTTCTCCATATTACTTAAGTTATTGCTTTATGTTATTGATGTTTTATTATTTTGCATCACTTAAAATCACAGTAATCTTTATTCTTGTCTTAATAAGGTTGCTGATTTGAAATAACTGTGAACATTCAGTGTGGGATTTGTATGTATGTAGGACTGGCAGTCCGTAACTCCACGTTCAAGAGCATAACTTGCGTGCGAAAAGGGAGAGTTACTAGTCTTCTATTTGCTGCTAATAAATAATAAAAAGTAATATTAATGAGACGCTAAGCGATTTCACCACTAACTTCTTTGTTTATCCGCTGCGCAGAACAGCCCACTACTACCAAACATGACGTTAGCGGTCCGTAATTTAAGCGTTAGAACATATTCTATGGAAACGCGACAAAACCATCACTATTTCGTTGCGTTGCAAATAGAGGTTGTGATTTATCCAGCTGGTCTATTATACAATATGTCTGGATTTGTAGTAATATAATTCTATTTGAAATGGTGGCATTTCTCTGCGACATTTATTTACATTATTGACATTATATTTTACTCTTGACATTTGGTAGAATTTTAATTGATATTGAATTGATTTTGTATTTTTAATTCAAATGGTTGACTTTCTTTGTGACATTATATTTTTTACATTGACATTTTAATGGTAATATGAATTGTTAGCTATTGAATTATTTTTTGTATTTTTAATTCAAATGATCGAATTTCTTTGTGACATTCGTTTTAACTGGACTATTACCAACTCCACTTCTGGTATTATTATTATTTATTTTTGACATTTGTGTTAGTGAAACTGAATTGTAATTGATTTTGTATTTGTATTTCAAATGGTTATCTTTCTGTTACATTTATTTCAACTAGACTATTATATATTATTAGAGTTAATTTAATTGATATTCTATTTTATTGTTGAGAATTGTGGTGGAAGTTGAAGTGTTTTGATTTTAAGTATTTTTATTTGACATTATTGAATGCATGGTTGTGATTGGAATGGCAATGTGGTTGTATAATGTGGTTTTTGTGTTGATTGTTTTGTAATTAGCTGTAGTGTATACCTAAAGTTTTCAATACGATGTAATAATTGTTTGGAAATGAATAAATGAAATAAAACTTTAAGGCCATAAAATTATTTTATCGATAAAAACACCCCACATAAGGGGTGCAATCAATACACCCTCAAAGATAGAGCAATTTTAGGCACCTGTCTTACTTATTACGATATCCACGTAGTCTAACAACCATAACCTTGGACCTAGGTTTCATAGACGCGTACAATTAATGTTTTTTTTTACGGATAATCTTAGAACATATTCAACTTACACACAAAAGTTAAGATATTTTTGTATTGAGCCACACATGTTAACATAATTTCACACATTAGAGCAGAATATTAGAAAATGCAATAAAATCGTGTAGAAGCCGATGTTGGGTGTTTTCATCGATAAAATTAAGTGTTTATAACGGCTTTAAAGTTTTTATGGTTCCGTACCCAAAGAGTGAAAACGGTAGGGTCCCGTTTACTAAGATACATAATGGATATCTACCTACCGACTTCGGAAGATAAAATATTTTCCGCCTTGTAGTGTTTTGCTTTAGAAGTCGGTTTTATTTTTTGTTAATTTTACCATAAATATACGGATTGTTATCTCACTTCATAATCATTTCACCTAAGTTTTTATGGTGAGATTTCTTCCTCTCATGCCTAAACAAAGATAACTAAACACATCATATGCCTACATTACCGCAAACTCGTATCTCAACAGTCTACACGCTGTCTTCCTAGCCACACCGCCACTCACTCGCTTCGGACCTTTTCTCAGTCAGAATAGATTCTCATTCAATTATCTAAATGAAATCCGGATAAAGCTTGTGATCTCGCGACGTTAACACAATTTGCGCCCGTCCAACGCCAGAGGAGAATTAAGAATCAAAGTTTTTGGACTCAGTAATCCAATAAATGGACTCAAGCGTGACTGGTAGTTGTTTTCAGTACCTATGTATACTGTATATTGATGGACAATACTTTGAGTGGCTTTTGAAATGATGTTTGTTGGATTTTTGGGATTTGACTGTTGAAAACTTAACTAAAAGAAGTACATTAGGTATCGAAAGTTTTACTTAGCGTGAGTGGCAATGTCTGATTGTATGTGACGACATGGCATGTTTACACGCGACGAGGGGTAGAGACCAGACGGGATGATCATAATGCCTTGGAAGTTGGGTAGATCTTTGGTGGGGGGTGCAACTTCTTGAAATAGGATTCTTCGAAAACACTTTAACACCCACTAAATCTTCTTTTGGGGGCAGTTTCAAAAAACTATAAATGTCAACCTTTATTGTTTATTTAGGTTGGTATTTATGTCAACTTTCAAGTTTATTAACCCAAGAAATAAGATTCTTCAAAAACACTTTAACACCCTCTAAATCGTCTTTTGGGGGTTCGACCACATCATCGCTTACCATTAGATGAGATAGTGGTCAAGCGCAAGCCTATCAATAATAAAAAATAAAAATCATTTACGTTATTTGTGCCAAGTTTCAAGTTTATTGACCCAAGAAATCAGATATTTCCATACAAGCTTCAACACCCTTCAAATCATCATTTGGGGGTAGTTACAAAAAATAATAGTGGCTGTCGCTTCTTGATCGATCAGTCAGTGAGTCTGTCAGTCAGTTTCTTCTTTTATATATATATAGATTAGATAGATAAATATATACTTAATTATTGTTAATTAACTGTTTTAAATTTGGATCTATGTAAATAAACCATTTTCAGCCGCATATTGTTCCTATGCGTCTGACAGCTAAAGCTTTTATTCCTGAAAACTGATACTAGATCCTACTTTTCTCCAAAAAAATTGTAACGCTCTGTTATGACTAAAGTTTTTATAAGTTTATTTCCAAGGAGACATTCGATCTACTTAATAAGTTACCTGACACAATGACATTACAGTACTTTTTGTTTCTCCAAACCCGAAACACGTGTACCGAAAATACCGAAAACATTCATAAATTATTAGTGACATTTCCTAATTGAATTTTGTTCCAAAAAGCGTTCTTATGTTAAATTTTAACTTGAGAACCTGTACACAAACATAAGCGCTGTTGGTGTGGCGGATATCAGGAATTTGTACATCATATCCGGCATGTACCGGTAGCATCCGGCCGTGTGTGCGCCACTTCCGGCGTAAAGCGCTAAGGCGCGACGTGGATGACGTAAGCAAAGGTTGGATTTATTTTTTATACTTTCCTACTTCATTTTGGCGGTGAAAGTAAATTATTATGGTGTGTATAAGGTTGATTTTTTTTTGCGCTATAAATTTATGCATCGTCTTTGATCCGTTGTGATCATGGCTGAGTACGTTACTAACGGCCTGCTTGCACCATCCTGGGTTCTCTCTAACTCTATGTTAGTAGCTAACCCGGCCAATGGGGGCTACCGTTTCATTTCTCACCAGTTGGCTCCAGTTGAGTAAGGTCCTTAAAAAAGCTTTTAAACGTTGTTATTACGCGTACGGAAGCAAAGTTTGATTTCTAATGCCGCAGAAGTGCGATTAAATATAGAATCGAGTATGCCGCAGTTATGCGCAGCCAATATTCACAAGTATAATTTTTTTTAAATAAACTCGCGCCAACAGCAACTATGAAATATGACATTTTGTGAACCTCACTCTACCCTATCGGGAAATTTAAACGTGGTAGCCCCTGTTATGTATATCATACTTGTTATTTAACCTCCTCCTATATTCATCCTATACATTTTGAGACCCTTTTTTCTTTTACTCATTGCAGCTTAGATAGCGCCTTTCTGAGAGGAGCCTTCTTGTTCTCCGTGTCATACCACCGCTGCATACCGCTGGCATGACAGTAATTTTGAGAACGAAACAGTTGGCGTAGTGATTGAGCGATCGGCTGCTGCGCTAAGTGTAGCGGGTTCGATTCGCGCACGGAACAAATATTTGTATGGCCTACTGATAGTTGTGTTTGATCTGGGTGTCTGGTGTATGTGAATTTTAATGTTTGTAAACGCACCCACGATACAGGTGGAAATTTCTAGTGTGGGGAAAATTAAAAAAAAAGAAAGTACTCCGGCCCAAAACGACGGCAGCACATAGGTCACTTTGGCTCCATATTTTGGGGCTCAGAGTACAGGATTGGAGGGGAACCTTAAAGAAAACCTGATTGGTTTTAAGTTTCAATATTGCACCTTACACTATTTGTCTCTGCATCACCCAAAGATCGACTGGTAGTAAATGCCTAAGGCATTAAGTCCACCACTGTACGTTTGTGTGCATGAAGTATTAAATAAATAAATAAATTAATAAAACCTACCACGACCATGACAGTGAAAACAAAATGTAAATGCAGACATATTATATGACACAAGCTAAGTTTTTAGATCGCCGGCGACGAGTAAAAATTCGAATTCAAAACCCAGCAAGCTAAGCAAATTATACCAGCAACGACTTGTAGCTATATCGACAAATATCAAAAAAGGAAAATGGATATTGAATAAATGGTAATAATAGTCCTAAGAAACAAAGGCTAACAAAAAATACCTATCTACAACCTACCACTTAATTTTAACCCTTCTAGCAAACGGAAAAATAGAACCGACGAGTAATAATGAAATCCTTTGAGCGTTTCTAAGAGGATATAAATGTGAAAAAAGGAGAATTTAACTGAACATTGTTAGACGAGAAGAACGTTAATTACCGGAACTTTTCCTGGATTAGTACATCGATGAGACTAAAAGATCTGCGTTTAATAAAGCTGATTTAAAACTGCGTATATTTGTGTTCGTACTTTTTGCTGTATTGGTGGAAAACTGAAAGTGCGAATAAAAAATTATGTTTAAATCGGTTGTATGCATGTGAAGCGGAGGAATCAGGAACATGTGAGGCAAGATTTGTGTATGAATGAGTTTGGCTAACAAAGAACCAAATATTCGAAGACATGTGACATCCACCAACCCGCACTGGGCTCGCGTGGAGGATTACGGCCCATACCCTCTCACAGAGAGGAGGCCTGTGTCCCAGCAGTGGGAATATTAATAGGCTGATGATGTGTGTGTGATGTGAGTTTGGCTATGGAGGAAAGGGTGACAAAAGAAACGATTGATTGAGAAATATGGAAGAAGATATTAAGGCAGTTGCAGTGATCCCAAATAAATGGGGCTATCGCGTTTGAATTTGCCGCTAGGGGCGCTGGTCTAGAGTGAGGTCTTTTAGCATGAGTTTATTTACTATTTTAGCACGAGTTTATTTACTATTTTAGTCGTGTTTATTTACTATTTTAGCACGAGTTTATTTACATTTTTTTTTAATGTTGTGACAATTTGCCACATATGGTAGATTAAGATAGGTATGGGTTTTACCAACCACTGCTTTAACAGAGCTTTATGTTTCAGAAAATTGTATTCTCCTTTTTTACCAAAAAAAAGATGCTGCACAAAACTACGGTACACTTGACTTTATATTTAATCACATTTGTACGGCATTACAAATGATTTAATTTCAAACATTGCTTCCGTGCGCGTTATAACAACGGCTATATTTAAGGACCTTATTTGCCAGAGACGCCAACTGGTGGGCAAAATACGGTAGCCCTCATTGAGATAAAGGCAAGAGAATGAATACTTAGGCCCGTATTCCAGACGCTCATACTCGACTCAAACTCAAAATTGGCCACACCTACCAATCAGTTGGTAGGTTGATTGCAGTTGCCAACCAATTACCACTCTCGAGTTTGGCATATGATTCTTCAGCTTGACATAAGAACACATTAGAGCTAGAGCCCAGACGCCCAAGACATTACTAAATTATTTCTACACAAAATGTGTGGTAGGTATTGAATGAAAATGAAATTCCAAGTTAGCAACTACGAGTGCGTTCCAAGTACAGCTAACACTACTCAATTCCACTGATTTTGTGTTAAAAGAGTTCGGTAACGTCTGGGGCTAGGATCCTGGACATAAGCAGGTTAATGTAAAAAAAAAACTAGCCAAGTGCGAGTTGGACTCGAGCACGAAGGGTTCCGTACCACTATCGCATAAAATTTCAAAAATATCACGTTTTTTTGCATGGGAACCCCACTTAAATATTTATTTTATTCAGTTTTTAGTACGGAATCATAAAAAAAGCAAGCCAACCAATCACATCTGTCCATTTCCAGTTTGAATTGAGTTGAACATGAGCATGAGCATGTGGAATACCGGCCTAAAGTCTTTGATTTATATTATAGTTGGTTTCCAAAATTTTAAGATACTGATTTCTATTAAATTTGTATATCAGCAGCACTTCATATTGTTTTGTGTCAACCTATAATTTAAATATCTCCCTAATATCGACATTCCTGATGGCCGACACGATTCGATTTATATCACACCGTTACGAGATTTTAACTAAACGAAATTGCAAGTAGAATACGTTTACAATGACGTAATAAGATGTAATTCGACCTATTTGTACTTGAAATTTTCTTATAAAATACTTGTATCATATCGCCTAACGCCATAATTAAAATTGCGTCGCAACGTAAGGAAGGTCTCTTATATTAAGAGACCTTCCTTACGTTGACGCACTACATCCGATACGTGTCCGTGATTTGAGTTCCAAGCTCAAAATGTTCTGAATTTTGACAGATTATGACGGATAGAGTTCGGATGTAGTGCGTAAGCTTCCCTACAAGAAGTACTACGGCTACTTCGGAACCGAAATATTACGACCCTTTACTTTTTAATTGCTTACCTAGTTTAATATCTTGCTTTTCTAATCGATCTTCATCATAACAGAATAAAATTGAAAAAGCATTTTCTTTATCCTTCTTTCTTCGCTGTCCTAGTTGAGAAGCATGCAATTATCCTGAACCTTTTTCTCTATTTATCCAATTAGATCTTGTACCGACATAAAAATTCCTCTTCACAATTTTATAGCCACATTTATTTTACAAAACTATTATTCAAATCATATCGTTTGAAATAGTTTGTGCCACACCTATGATATATTGCTCAGAGGTAAATCACACACAGGGCGATAGATATATTTCACGGATCACTGTGTTTTATTTTGCTCAATTTTAAAACGAATTACTAGTAATATTCTTTTCGATTTAACTTTTATGGAGGTGATCAGGGGGGGTGACCATAAGCTCTTAGAGCGGTATCAATTTGAGATCGAATAAGGGACAGATGTATATGACTTGTATACATCTGTCATTTACTCGATCTCAAATTGATACCGCTCTAAGAGCTAATGGTCACCCCCAGCTTTAAAATAAAAACTTTAGACTCTTTCATAGGCTTTAGGAATGCAGCAATATGTTATATCTTCTGATTTATTCCTAATTAAATGCGTTTTAGTATTATCGGGCAAGTACAAAGCCACCGTGATTGATAAATGGAATAAATTAAAGATCACAGCAACTTCCGGAGTGCTCAAATAGTATAAGATCATACATGCACTAATGAAACCTGCATACTAAAGAAATTAATTACAATGGAAAATAAAAAACCTAATAAAAATTCAAATTTTTGAAAAATAAAAAAATATGTTATAGTTCCAAAGTACATCATTAACACTACAACTTCCTATTCCAAACCAGGAAAACAAAGTGCAGAACCACAAGCTGTAAACCAGGTGTGGCCGAAAAAGTAACGCCACACAAATCCGACCTTTTCTAGCTAGTTTTTGTACCACCACTGACCGCTCACAGCATCATGAACTAAGCACCGAATACTCGTATAACAAAGTTAACGAACCACGAATGGGTGCAGGAGAATAACCCGAAATGTTGGATTGCAACAATCGTGCAAAACGCAGTAAATTTTGTCAAAGTGTAGTTGCCAGTTGAGGACATAAGCGAGCGGCGATTTTGCTGTTTGTACTTTTTTGGAGCCTTTGTTGATTGTTGAATTGGACTGACAATGTGGATCATAACAGAGACAAAGGGGAAATTCCTACGTTTGATGTAGAGTGTATGATTTTGTTGAGATATGAGATAGGAGTATTCAGCAATTTGCTGCTAGCTATCATTTGTTTTGAAGGATATAGAAACTCGAATATTTCAGCATGTTCTTTGAGGGAACTCTGGGAATGGCAAAGACTAACAGAAGCCTTAACCCTCAAAAAAAAATACAAACATGATGTAGTAACAAGATATTGTTATTGAAACTATAAAAAAAACCGGCCAAGTGCGAGTCTTACTCGCGCACCAAGGGTTCCGTACTATTATCGCAAAAAAACGGCAAAAAAAACACGTTTGTTGTATGGCAGCCCCACTTAAATATTAATTTTATTCTATTCTAGTATTTGTTGTTAAAGCGGCAACAGAAATACATCATCTGTGAAAATTTCAACTGTCTAGCTATCACGGTTCATGAGATACAGCCTGGTGACAGACAGACAGACAGACGGAACGCGGCGTCTTTATAATAGGGTCCCGTTTTTACCCTTTGGGTACGGAACCCTAAAAACCGAGACCAACGTCTTAAAACGTGATTGCCGAGACACAGAAGAGGCGTATTTAATGTATCCACCCATCCATCACGAACTAGACAAGCGTTGCTTAACCTCGAAGATCAACCCATGTGGCTGTAGTTATTTAACCACAACCTCCTCTATCTGGATGTGAATGTGTCTTCACGTCCAGATAGAGGACTCTGTCTTGTGTTAATCCTTTTATTTATTTCTCCTAACCCCCGGTTCTTCTGTATTTTCTGCCAACATTAAAACCGGAAAATTAGTTTCCTGGAGTGACTCCCCCAATTAATATTGTCACTTATAACTTGTTCCGTTTGTAATACCGCCCCCACCCCGCCATTTGTATAAAGTTGTACGGTGGAACTTCGAACGAATTATTCATTGCCATAGCGAATAGAACGGGTCATGGTGCTGCGTTTAGACTGGCTTAATGGTTTGACTTTTAATATTTATTAGTTATTCATTCTTTGGGAATTCAGGCACTTTCAGGTCTGCTGGTAGCATGTCGTTTTTGCTCCAGTTTGAAAACCCCTTTTTTGAGCACAGATGTTTGTAGGTCACAATTCGGTTCTGGGGTGGTTTAAAAGGTACCAGGCACCTTTTATTTGCTGATGGTGATCACTAGGATGGTTTTAATAAGGTAGAAATATCACACTACCTGGGGGGTGACCATAAGCTCATAGAGCGGTATCGATTTGATATCGAGTAAGTGACAGATGTATACAAGTCAGACACATCTGTCCCTTACTCGATCTCAAATTGATACCGCTCTAAGAGCTTATGGTCACCCCCTGGTCCTTTCCCCCAAGAATCCAGGTGCCTTTTAAAGGTTTTTCTCCGACAAAAATAAACATGCGTTTCCATAGAAAGTAGCTGTTCATTTCTCATAATAGTGGGCACTCACAAACACCCACATACACAAACAACCAGAGCCGGAACAACTATCTGTAGGTCATACAAATATTTGTTCCGTGCGGGAATCGAACCCGCGGCACGCAGCACAGCAGTCAATCGCTCAACCACTGCGCCAACCGTGAATTTTATACCAAAGACAAATTTTAATTACGCTTGTGTTCATTATAGACAAATACAAAAGCTGCCCATTTTGGACATGTTTGATTTGGGTCCTTCAAATCATTTTCGTGGCAAATTATAATTGAATGTGTTTAACTATTAGGTTAACTCATAGATAGACCATTCCAGGTAGCAGTGGTGGCCCAGTGGTAACCGCCGCGACTTACAAGTTGTAGGTCGTGGGTTTAAATTCGAACCCAGGCAGGCGTTATACTTGGTGTAAATTATTTCATCACCACTGCTCTTAAAACGTTAAAGGAAAACATCGTGAGGAAACCGGCATGTCCTAGAACCAAAAATTCAAAGACATGTGACATCTACCAATCCGTACTGGGCCCGCGTGGTGGAATATCACCCATTCTCTCTCACAGAGAGGAGGCCTGTGTCCCAGTAGTGGGGACATTAAAAGGGTGATGACGATGAAGACGAGACCATTCCAAACAGATCAATGTTCATTAAGGAAGGGAGGATTTCGCGGCATACTCTAAAGTACATAAGCGCCTTATTGGTTCATATGGTAACAGGATTAAGTGAGATTAACACTAATCTAGTTCTCAGTTTCTCATACGTCTTTAGCTCAATTCGATCATCGATGAGATCCATGAGATATGTTTCAAACTTCATTAAGAAGACCTATCATAATCTTACTAATTAGGAATAGGTACTTGCTTATCTTCTTGTTCAAGTACTAATTTGAAATCTTAGAATATTAAGTAACGATCTTATACCAATTTAAGTTTCTTGCTAAATACAACAGAACAACTAATGAATTTTATTAAAATAAGTAATTATACGCTGGTTTAACAAAATATTAAAATCTTTCATATATATTTTCCTTTGCTCAAAAAAACAGCACCCTGATTGCGTAGGTATCTGTTTTAACACCACGAAACACACTCTTTCTCTTTCACTTTGATAACTCAACAATATTCATTGCTTGTTTTACGATGTCGATTAAACGGATTTTTGAACATAAGAAGCAATTAATGCAAGGAAAGCGTACCGTGCGCTATTCTTAGAACTCACACAATTAGTATACAGGTTATAATATATCACCAGTGACATCATCATCGTTCAGAAAAAAACTCTTCTACAACTGGACATAGCCCGGCCCACCATAACTGGTACTTCATTCAGCAGTTAGTATGCATATGTTACTGTACCGCCTTACACCTTACCTACAGTACTGTCTTTCCTTTCATTTTTTTAAATCCATCAAAATGTTGTCTTGACAAGATCGCTTTTATCGTTAAGACCAGTCACGCAGTGTAATGTTTCTTCGTCTATACTTTCTGTAACTTATATGGTGTGCATAATAAAGAGTATTCTATTCGATTCTATGTTATGGACTAAGTGATTAATACGGCATTATTCATAATGCCCGGGCAATTTTAAAAATGCCTAATTGGTGGCAATATGATAAAAACTATTGACATAATTAAATTGACCGGGCTTTCTGAGTAACCCATCACTTATTGGGCCGGGTATTAATACTTACACATAATGCGAAGGAGAGATGGATGTCTGAAAAAATTTTTCATTGTTGGCAATACCGAAGGTAAAAAAGCACGAGGCCGGTCGCCAGCACGATGGTCTGACCAAGTGAAGGATGCTACCTCCTCAAGCAAATTTCAGCAGGTGGTGATGGCAACTTTGGACCGGAATCGATGGAGGCAGATTGTCCGCTCAAAGGAGTCCAGTGACCACGATCCTCAGTAATGAGGGACAGATTAAAGAAGATTAAAAATATGTGTAATTTTTATTATTTTCATATTGATATTGGTTTAAATATAAAATAGGTACGATTACTATTTAAGCGACAAAGTAGATCTTTGAACCTAACCTATCCGTGTCGGAGTGCCTTAAGCTCCCGTGCTCGCTTCGCTCTCTCTTGGACTAATTCATTGACTATAATTACTAAATTGCCCAATCGTTAGGTAGCAATATTCATAATAACCACCAATGTGATAAATATAGAAGTTTAAATCAGTATTCATTAAATTGCCCGATTATTTTATTTTTATTTTTTATTAATTTGTAACAAATCTGTAATGCAACTTGTGTTTAGGAGAAACAGTGCCTGCCCCATAATTGAATATCGATCAATGAATAACATGTTACAAAGTAAAGCTAAATAGGTTAAACAATTCCAAGTATTAATTTTGGTTGATTAAGACTAATTAAGACTTAATCTAAATTTGTGTATGTGAGTTTAACAGTATGTGTGTGTTATGTATTTGTGACTTTATATTTGTGTAGTGCATGTTCATGTATGTGTAATGTAATGCATGTATTGTGTAAAGTTGCGCCGTAGATAAAGTTGCAATTTGACTTGACTAGAGAGAGACTTCTTAATGTACATAAAATCATACCTTTTCCCCATGGGGGTAGGCAGAAACTACAGAACGCCACCTGCCACGATCCTTACATACTTCTTTTGCTTCACTCACGTTCATACATCTAGTCATACACACTGTTAGTATGCATATTAGCAAATATGGTGAAGTTGTTCCATATCAGCCAAAGTAACGCAGTTACGTAAACATCTAAATTATGTAAGTTAGTTCTAGCCAAGTTTGTAGCAAAACTACTTGTATGTAGACGAAGTTATTTTGTACTTATAAGTGGACAACCTAGTAAATGAGAAAATTAGATAATCTTCTTCTAGATTGAAGATTAGCGTCGGTATCTACCATTCCAAGAAAGTTTGGGCTCATAATATTAATAGAAGCAGTTCTCTATTACAACTACTGATGGAGACCGGTCTTTCATAATTTAGCCTTTCAGCATAGATAATCGTAGGTATAGTCTATACGCTCAAAATATAACAGTGTAAACTTAATTCATACACGTATCTCATCTTTATTTCAGCTGCAAGACCACTCTCCACATTTGAAAATAAGTCTGTTCCAAGCGTCGCCACATCGACCATTGCATCCAACGAGCTTCGCTCGGCTCTTATATCTCTCTCCTAGGTCATCAGTACATCCTGTACAAGACCCTATCAGCCATCCGTTCTGTCAGCAATGTACCATGCTCTGACGCTCTTGACGGATTCACATTCTATTTAGAGATTAAGACAGTTCAAAATATACCTATTGTTTACAAGTCAAAATACATGAGTTTGACATGCGTGACTTCGTTCGCGTGATCAGTATTTCATCCTATAGATGACTTTAGTTTCACCACCTTAAATGTTGAATTTCTAAAAATCCCTTCTTAGTGCATAAAAAGAAGCCCTTTATTAAGCAATAAAATAGTTCAAAAATCACCCCCCTAAATCGACTCTTAGGAGTAGTTTTGAAAAACTAATAATGAAAACCTTTACTGTTTACTTAATACTAACCGTATTTATGCCAATTTTCAAATATATAAGCCCAACAAATTTCCACATTTTCATCCTCTTACGGGTGGAATTTCCTAAAACCAATAAATACTTGAATTCTTTTTATCAATCAAGAGCGTAAATGTAAAATTTCACGTGTCCAATTTACAAACTGTAGAAATTTCATACAAACTTTCAAACCCCGTTTTTCTTCCTTAGGGGAAGAATTTCCAAAAATCGTTTCTTAGTGCGCACTTACGTCACTTGAGAAACCTCCTTGCCAAATTTCATCTTTATACGTCAAGCGGTTTTCGATATTTCGTGATGAGTGAGTGAGTGACCTTTCGCTTTTATATATATACACTCGGTTCCAAAAATTACGGGTCAGTCACAAAAATTGAAATACCTCCAGAATTGTAAAAGTTAGATCAATGAAATAAAAAACAGAATAAAGAATTTTTAGTTGCGCTTCTAATAGCATATTATTTAAACTGGTTGATGAAAAAAACTTCATTAGAAAAACAAAATTTAAAAAAAATTAGTATTTTTAAAAACAATATTTTTGTTTCATGTCATTATGGATGCTTTCCATTTCTATTCTGTCACAAAAAAAAATATCGTGAACGTCTTCCACGTGCATAATTATTATTCTGTGAGCCAGAATCCTAACTTTTTTGGAACTTGGGCGGAGCCAGCGTGAAACAGCCAGAAACATTGGTGTATCTTTGTCGACTGTTCAGCGGGTAGTCCAGCGGTACCAAGAGACCGGATCACACCTTAGAAGACCAGGAAATGGCAGACCAAGATGCACAACGGCCAGGGAAGACAGACAACTGGTGGCTACAATGCTCCGAAATCGTTTTCAAACTGCTGTTGGTCTAAAAACTCACTTTATTCGCTTTGGAGGTGGCAATTTAAGCGCTCAAACAGTAAGAAGACGTCTTGTTGAAGCAAATTTGAAACCATTGAGGCCCGCAAATGGCCCCAAACTGGAACGGGGACATCGAATTTCAAGACAGAGATACGTGCGCGAGCACCTAAACTGGACACTAGACGATTGGTCTAGGGTAATGTTCACGGACGAGTCTAAATTCATGCTTTATAAGCATGATGGTAGGCAGTTGGTGTACAGAAGACCAGGGGAGCGCTTCCATCAAGCGTGTGTGGAGGAAAAAGTGGCGTACGGTGGAGGCTCCGTACAAGTTTGGGCTGGGATTTCTGCTGAGGCCCGCAGCGAGCTGGTACTCACTCAAAATGGAACTCTAAATGCAGAGAGGTACGTGTAAGAGATCCTCAATGAACATGTAGGTCTTTTCATGGCCAGGATGGACCGGCATGGCATATTAATGCATGATAATGCGCGTCCCCATACCGCCAGAATTGTACATGACTACCTTGAAGAGGTCGGTATCGAACTCATGCAGTGGCCAGCGCGAAGCCCGGACTTAAACCCCATCGAGCACGCCTGGGACGAGCTTCAGAGATGCGTGAAAGGTCGAAACCCCCCACCAATCACGCTTCCGGAGCTCAAACAAGCACTGGTGGAGGAATGGGAAGGTATTCCTCAGCACCGGCTCCGAAATTTGGTGTACAGCATGCCTAATCGCCTGCAAGCTGTCAGAAGAGCTTGTGGAGGCAACACAAAGTATTTAATAAAGAAAGTGATTAAAAACAGCAAAAAAACAATCATAAAAAAAATGTAATCTTAAGAAAAATATGACTACTTTAGTTTTTTTTTAATTTAGAGATTAATATTGTGGGTGCAACTAAGTTTTATTTTATTTTTTATCTGTATAATTAAATTCTCTCTTCGTTTCATTAGGATGGCATACGTAGTTCGGGAGATATTCGGGTTTATGTGACTGACCCGTTATTTTTGGAACCGAGTGTAGATTAACTTTTTAATTTGTTGCCCTGATATGACAGTGATGACGAAATTGGCTGCGTGAACTTTGTGAAGCGCTGCATTACTTAAGCAGGTGGACTTTACTCTCAAAACCAGCATACACAGAACCCACCCAAGAAACTCCACATACCACCTACACCTCACATAGAGAACACAGAACTTAATACAAAACACCAACATCCAGTTATGTCCATAACTCGGGTAAGTTGATAGTTACATAAATTACCCCGGCTGCCGGACCAACTTTAATAAGGAAGCCACCTGTCTGCCTAGCTCGGTTTTCCTCTTAATTGCTGTTCACCATTTTACCTGCAATATATAAGTTTGTGCGAACTTAGTTCTTAAGTTAAACGCTTTGCACTTTGATTAGGGATGTTAATTGCTTGGGCTCTTATTTTTCATTACAGACTTAACGTTGATTTTAAGAAGACAACTATGACTACTTTTTTAGTTTCATTTTTGAAATTTTCAAGATTCCTTGTTGTTTACAAACAACACACTGAAGAAATCGATCGAGCGATCATGCTAATGGAAATAATAGTTTCATTCATATTGGTCTAGCTAGGGCATATCGGGCAAATTAAGTAATGGTATGTACTGGTATAAATTTTAGGGCCCAAACACAAAACTACGAATTGACGCGATGCGAATTTGCAACGCAGAAAACAGCTAAAGCAGTAACAAGCAACAAGCTCGTAGATTTTTACAATGTGACGTTTCACCGCAGTTTTGTGTTTGGGCCCATACAGTCCAGCAAATTACGACAGAGGGCAATATTTTAGAGTAGTACCTATTAGTGGTGGGCCAGTGGCTAAGACTTCGTCTCTCGTTGTTGAAATAGGGGTTTCAAATCCGGGCAAGTACCAATGTGACTTCTTCAATCCATGTATGTACTTTTTAAATTTATCTTGGACATTGCTGACATCTGTGAAGGAAAAAATCGTGAGGAAACCTGCGTATCTTTTGTAAGAGAAAAACGATAGCGATCAAACGCTTTATGTCATAAAAGTCGGCATTACCTGCAGTGTAGATATGGTAGGTCCTACACAATCGTTTGCTAATCACTCGCTGTTTGTCAAATGCACTTATAACCGCCAACAACTCTAAAACTTCTGTATGGAAGAGCAATTATTGCGCAAAAATCGCTAACGTTTTGCTCTTGCAAAAGGTACGTAATAAGCGTACTGGTCTTACCTGCTCGTCCTGCTGTAAACATAAGTCTGAAATCGCCAACCCGCATTTAACAACCGTGGTGGTATGCTCGTGCCTTCTATGTATCTTTGTCCTGCATTGGGACAGTAAAAGGCTGAAATTATTATTTCATCTTATCCAAATGTTTGGCTTTGAACTACACGTACACCATTCCGATACAAAATCAGTAAGACCATTGTCACTCCAGTTTCTCCGCAAAGTAATCCGAAGTAGGTAATTTATCAAAAAGTTCTTACTCACATTGTACGTTAGGTTGCCTATGTTTGCTAACATTATGACATTTACCCGACTGCGTACAAAAAATGAGTGGAACCCTGTCCGATATGATAAAAACGAGCAAGAAAAGAGAGGTTGTGGGGAATTAATAGCGACTAATAATGACTTTATCTGAAGGAGCGGTAGGATGGCACTTTTCATGTGACATTATAGCAGATATTATTTTCATAGGATTTGTCTTATGTAGATACAATCACAGTTTCTCGGGAAAGATAATATAAGCAATTTCTCTGAATCTATTAGATTTCTATTAGAGCAGTGGTGGCCCAGTGGTATCGGCCGCGACTTATAATTTGTAGGTCGTGGGTTCGAGCCCAGGCAGGCGCTTTACTTTGTGTAAATTATTTCATCATCACTGCTCTCAAAACGGTGAAGGAAAACATCGTGAGGAAACCGGCATGTCCTAGAACCAAAAATTCGAAGACGTGCGACATCCACCAACCCGCACTGGGCCCGCGTGGTGGATTACGGCCCATTCCCTCTCACGAGAGGAGGCCTGTGTCCCAGCAGTGGGAACATTAATAGGCTGATGATGTGATGTGATGTGATTAGATTTCAAGGCAGATGAAAAAATACATTCCTAAGCTTGCTTCTGATATTGCTCTCTATCCAGTGTAGTGTTTCAGTAGAGCTTCAAAATCACTGTTATTTTTTTTTGTACTTCCAAGAATTATCGTGTGTAGGTACCTAACTTGGCAACCAAGGCCATTTAGCAGTCTCTATCAATATTATTTTATGTATTATGAGTTGTTCCACTGCAGGGCCAAGGCTGACTCGGACATTGTAGTCCAACAGCTTGTTTTAATCTATTAAAATTAATAACGAAAAGCCTTAATGATAAACTACCAATTGTCTCCATTTTTCTAGATATGTCCAAGGCTTTTGATTTCGTGAACCATAAACTATTAATTTATAAATTAGACCGATATGGCATTAGGGGAAACGCGTTGAAATGGCTCGAAAGCTACCTTATACATCGACAGCAATTTGTTGAGATTTCGGGACAAACAGGAAATCAAAAGCTCGCATATAGGTCTCAGTATCGCGAAAATAACTGCGGTGTTCCCCAAGGTACCATACTGGGGCCGCCTTTATTCTTGCTATAGGTATGTTAACGACTTGCCTGGTGTAACTGCCCACAATTGCATACTATACGCTGACGATACGACCCTCAGTATTATAAAAGAAAATGACGACATTGTTGAGTACCAAAATGAAATAAACATGACATTAAATAAAATTATTACATGGCTTGAACACAATAATCTTTATATTAATATTAAGAAAACAAAAATGATACAATGCCAGACATATAACAGTACGCGTCCACGGCTTAAAATACAATATGGAAATGAGACAATAGAAGAGGTTGATTACGCAAAATTTTTGGGGATAATAATTGACAAAAACTGTAACTGGAAATCTCATATTGACGATATATGTAAGAAGATAGATAGATTTGTATTCGTTTTATATAGACTAACACGTGTGGCTAGTGTTAATGCGGCACTGTGTGCATACCATGGCGATGTCTCATCAGTCTTGCGCTACGGCATTATAATATGGGGTAATTCTGTTGCCCTTAATAGAGTGTTTCGAGCTCAGAAAAAATGTGTACGCTCAATTTGTGGAGCGCACCCACTGGACAGTTGTGTTCCACTATTTAAAAAACTTAAAATACTGCCACTACCGGCACTATACATTTTTGAAATTTGTATCTTTGTACACCAAAACAGAAATGAATTTGACTTGCATAACGATGTTGTATCCAGACCCAGTCGCAGAGTGCATATTATGCTTAATGTTCCTAGGCGTAGAATTAAGTTGTTTTCTGATGGTGTATACTGCATGTCCATTACTGTTTATAACAAATTACCTGATGGCTTCAAAACTCTCAGCTTTAGAACATTTAAATTTAAATTATTTAACTTTCTTTTAAGCAAATGTTATTACTCAACTGAAGATTTTATGAATGAAAAATTTACATAAATATTTGACATTATTGTATATAAATCATATTTTACCTCCTTGACTTCATTGAATTTTGACTTATATAATTAATCTCATTTACTACTATTGTTCAATTTATTTAAATAATTTGTAATTCTAATTCCAATGTTAAATGACTAAATTTCAAGGTAATGATGACCCATAATTTTACAAACCATATTTGTACGCCGGAAACGGCAGAATATTATGATCGTAATATATAATTCACCTAACAGCTTTGTACAATATTCTGACAAATAAATGCATTCTATTCTATTCTATTCCTAAAATCCAACCCCATATTAATTTACTTATTATTATTTTCAACCTGGTCAATGCCCCATGCACTTTTCTTCAAGAAAGGCCCCTTTCTTGAAGACCTCATAAACCCCACACAAAAGCGTATTCTTAGCGTCCCCAACAATCAGATAGGTAGGTCACACGACAGCGACAAATGTGGCTGTAACTCACACAGCCTCCCGAGATTTCTTATACACTGGTTATTACGGGTATTACCTACCTCATCGTGCCCTGGATGGCCGGGCTTCCTTTTACATTTTTATCTGTGATATTAAAGTAATTATTTAGCTTGTGTTGTGGCGTAGGTGGTAAGGCTATATTAAACTTTAAAGGGGAAGTCATACCGGTAAAAAAAAAAATATCATACTTAAAACAATGCCCGTCTTTATCAACAGGCCTGAGGTTTTTGATCAGACTAAAGAAAAGGCATCCTGATTTTATTCGCTTCTGCCACTTTCTGAACGAATAACGTGAATAATTGGATTTTTAGAGAACGTAAAATAAAAAAATCTGACTATGACCATTATTTTACTGGCAGAATACTAAACTATTGCTTTAACTACTCCATTGAGATGTTTTTATAGCGGAAAAATGCATGGATCCTGTGGAGTAGGATATTGAAACAAAGACGCTGGATAAATTTAGTAAGAATCACAAGTATACAAAAAGTCAAAAGGCAAAAAATAGTTATTTATGCTACAAGTGCGGAAAGTGGATGATTTCCGATGATTGGTATTCGGTATCGACACGAGTCGGAAATCATCTTACACACGTGTATCATACAACATTTTACTATGCATTGTGCGAGGAAATAAAAAATATATCTGAACCAAGCAAGAAATTAATAAAATGGCGCTTATTCAAGGGCGCTCATATCCACAGATTAACTAGTTCATAGTTCCTCGGGCATATCTACTGCGCATGTGCAAATAGCTGTCACGTCGTAACGCAAAAAGGCACGAGCAAAATATTAATTCTGCCAAACATATTTAATGAATATTTAAAATTAATTTATTGATCAAAATCTAAATCTAGAGTAATTCAAAACGCCTTAAACGAAGTATTAGTTTTGTTTTACCTTTTATATGAATGATAATCTGTATTTAACTAATTTTTAAAACTTTTCGGCGGCGGGCTGACGTTGGATTTATAAATTAAAAAAGTACAGGAAAGTAAAAAGCACTATTAAAAAAAGTTACACTTTACGCACAGTTTGGCTGCTTGGAAAACGCTCTTTTCGAGGACATGACATTGTGAAAAATTTTTGACCGTTTTAACTCCTATAATCCCAATAAAGAACGTCCTTATTACAACAACATAAACCACACACTCTCCATATCGATTGTGCAAATCGATATTTCCAATTGAAAAGCCCGATGTAAGGAATAGCCCGGTCGTTATCTAAGGGAATCTATCTTGTTCGAGACGTTGGGAAGCGATTTTTCCCTATGCCTCCGACATGGAACAAATTATCATTCAATTTATATCAGTCGGTCTTTTATCGGTCCCATTCCCGACGTTAATAAGAAAATTTTCTGGTGAATGTTTGATGTGGCGTTTTTTTTTTGTTCTTATGTTTTGGGGTGGGTAAAAGTTGGTTAGTAGGGTGCGGTAAGGTTGAGTGAAACTGTGTTTTATTTTCTTGTTCGTTGTAAACCATCAGAAAGACTACGGAATTATCTTAGGGGTTTGTACGGCAGGTTTCTATCTATTCATTTGTATTTATATAGAAGGCTAATTTCTTTAAACTTAATTATTTGAACCATAATTTAACTACAGTTGTCTATACTTGAATTATTAATTAGAGATAATCACAATCAAATAAATCAATATCTGAAATCTATTAAATATTTGACTTTTCTTCTTCGTGTTGACGAGTCCAGAGCTCGACCCAGTAGTTTTCCTCTTATGGCAGCATGAGTGACGTTCATTAGAACGTCACTCATCTGTGTTTTCGTGGGTCACTGTTGTTCCATCTCACATGGGTTGTCGCAACGGTGATCCACTGTTATTTGTTGTTTTGTGTTTGTAGTGTCAGTTTGTTAATATCTGTGTTACTAACATAGTTGTAAGTTTTACTAACCATCTTTTGAGTCATGGATACTCGAATAAAGAGAAATTCTATTCTATTCTATTAGTTCCTCGAAGGCAGGTGTATGTGCACTGGCATGGCATGGACACTCCAGCACGTGTGTCATGTCATCTTTGGTATCTATTATAAGACGGGACTATAACGGCAACTTGCGTTTGCATACTATAAGACTTTTTATAAAACCAAAAGACAAATCGAGTCAATACTGTTTTATTAAAAATACGAAACCAAATTATAAATCCATGACCAAGTCCTAAGCCAAGCAAAGTATCCAAGAAACATTCCTCCCCGTCTGTTTTTCCTAAAGCCACATAATTATTGTATCAATTTCCATTAGAAGCTGTCCCAAAATGATGAAGAATATGATGAAGTAACCATAATTCGTCACCAGCTGGGCTCAAGTGCGGTTATCAAATAAATTCTCATTTACTGCGAGCAAGATATTGAAAAATTCAGGCATCTGGTAGCGCGACCCTTAATTTTATATTATATGTTTAGGGGATGGTTTTGTTAATGCGATTAATTTTTAATTGGATTAATGTTAGATACGGAAATGATCGGGAAGACACACATCAATCAAACTCGCTAGTGGGTTGCACATTGATTTATGATTTGGAACAATCTAGCTCGCTGGCGGATGGCCGGCCGGGGCACAGCACTCAAACGTAATACATAACAATCAATCAATGCAATCAATGAACATTTTGAATGTGACGATAACTTACCAATGTAAGTGACTTAAAATGTAAAGTGTGCAAATCAAACTGAATGCTGATTTTACAATTAATTAAAGTGCAAAAAGACATAACAATCTTTTAAATTCATCTATAGAATACCATCAGTTAAACACTTAGACTTGCTATCTAAATCCAATTTTGACTTTCAAGCTAAAAGCCCCGGCGGGTGCCAAGATGACCTTCTAATAAAAATTGCATAAAATATATCCCTAAAATGTCTCAAAAACGAAAGCAGGTATCACGATTCTGATATCAAGAAAAATTACCTATTACAATATATTTGTCATCTCAACGCATCATCGGAACCACACCTTAAAGCTATACCGTGATAAACTTTATTATTTTCATTAAAGGAAGGTGATTCAATTAAATTAGAGCTCAAAACGATGCGCCACGCGTGCCTTATCATTAAAATTGCTAACTAGGGTGACTCTATACCTCGCTTTAATAAAACGGGTATTTTTGTTGTTAGGTCACTTTCTTTTACCTTATCTGAAGAAATAAATTTGCTTAATTAACGATACTTTTGTCGTTCTAATTTCACAATTAGTGTCAAGTAATTTGTGAATTGTTTATCACAAGACTTAATTTAAATGGAATTTGTGAAGAAATATTTATTCCATCTGAAATAAACTTACACGTGGCAAACGTCTAAGAAAAACATAATTACGACCTAGTTCACTAGTTAGAACTTTCTATAAATATGAAGATCTTGTTACGCTCAAGAAAAAAATATCTCCAACTACATTATTATAAGTTGTTCTTGTTATCTAACATCATTTCATATACCTATAAAACCGTAATACATTCCAACAGAGGGGCACGATTCTCACAAGTAATACTTTTCGTACTTTTTGTCCGAGATTTATGTTAAAAAGTTCGTCCATTTCTCATTTTTCCCCCCATACCCGTCTCTCACTGTGTGAACGATTATCATTCTCCTTATTCTTAGCCAAAAAAAAAAGTTTCTTTTGTCATTTGGTCCTTTTCAAAATAGGAACAATGAAACGTTCTACATTTAGATGTTGATTTAAATTCGTGTTCTTATTTCAAAAACGTTTGATTTTTTTCTTGTTCTTAATTTGAATTTATTGTCTTTGTAGTTGGGTCTGTATTGTGTGGTCTTTGCCTAAGAATTGATCACCTTCTCCCCTTATTTTGTAGGAACGTCTAAGTGGCTGCCTCTACCATCCTTGGGGACGCCGTAATTTACTGGTAGTATTTATAAAAGTGTACTGCACAGGTGGAATCTTACGTTCTTTTAGTACATATTAATGAAGAGTCTAAAAATGTAATCCACCTGAAAGGCGATTTTAGTGATTCGTTGCAAGTCTTCTCTTTCAGTCTTAAGGATTATAGAATACTAGGAATAAGCAATAAAAGAAACGCAAAAAGATTTTTCAATTTATTAAACATCGCTCCAAGTGCTCACTGCGGTTGCCATTACAACCTACTCATACAATATTTGTTCAAGTGTACCCATAATTTTAAATAAATAATTCGACTAGGTTACTTTTCGTTGTACGTATTTAAAGACTGGTAGTTACTTCATTTCTCCTCAAATCTGGAACGTTAAGTGTAAAATGTCTATTACAGCTACATTCTATGGGACCTCCTAATTTGCCTTTGGCAATACAAATATTTGGGGAGCGATAATTTTCATCTGTACTCTTTTTCTTACCTCTGGGTATAGTGTGAGTACCATATATCGATCTTATGCCTCCGTATACATGATTATCATTATTAATAACTTCGTTTTTATTATAATTATTATAGGTCCTTTGGTACATATCGTTTCTATATAGTTCTTCTTGGTATTTTTTGTCCATTTCTTTGTTTAACATTATCGTTGAGTAGTTGTTTGGTTCGGAATTTGACTCGTTGTCAGTGCTTAGTGTTTCGTTGACGTATCGTTGTGACATCCATACGTATCTCGCCATGGGTTCTTCGGGACCCCATAATCGGGATGGGCGGAACGCTGATGCTAATTTCTGTGAATAATAAACTGATGTTGTAAGTCCATGGTTTTATAAAGTTTAATAGGTACTCACACATATTGCAGAGAAAATAGTTATTACATATTTATTAGTAAAAAAGTTGTGTAACTATTTTGATAATAAAGTATGTTATTTTTAATTCTAATGCAGATTGTGGTGCTAGTTTAAAAAATGCTATATCTGCAAAATAGCTTAGCCACATTGTTTGGGCTAACTATTGGCAAATCCGAATAAATTTCAAGGACAATTATAAACTGTGACGGTACTTACGGTACCATACTTGCCCCATTTTCTCAGTAAATAAACTATCCCCTAAATCTTAAGTACCGAATTGATCATCACCATTTCAGCTTGCACGGTTATAAGCATCTTTCAAGCGTCACCACTTCACCCATTCCTGTGCTTTCGCATTCAATAATTAACATGAGTACTAATTATTTAAAATGTATACTCACTGTAACCAAATTAAACTGCTCCTCCTTAGCAACAGCTACTGCTGCCAACATGACCATGACCACTAATATTACTACAAATACTGCTAACAAAGGCCACAGTGTCAGGCCATTGCCCCAGGATACCCTCAGTAAGGACCGGAGCCACCAGCCCGAGACTCCGATGAAGAGGACCGGGGTTAACCACCAGGTGGCCACCCAGAAGTATGGGAGTCTCACCCCTGTGAGGAATTCTATGTCTACTGTGAGGTAACACGATCCTGAAAAGGTGAAAAAATATGTTTAGAAATAATTTTTGGTGTTATGTGTCCACGTCAATACAAAATTATTTTATAACAGTTATTGAATAGTGTAACATAGACTAAGGCCCGTATTCCAGATGCTCATGCTCGACTCAAACTCAAAATTAGCATTTGTAACTGTAAATGTATGTAATAATAACCAATAATCTTAAATATGTATACTCAAAAGAGCAAGAGCCCAGACGCCCCAGACGTTACTAAATTCTGTCTACACAAAATGTGTGGTAGGTTGTTCCAAGTATATACTAAAACTACTTAATGCCATTGATATAGTGTTAGAAGAGTTCGGTAACGTTTGGAGCGTCTAGGATTTTGGACTTGAGCACGTTAATGTAAAAAAAACAGCCAGGTGTGAGTCGGACTTGCGCACGAAGGGTTCCGTACCCAGGGTGGCGTCAACTATATATGTATGGGGACACTCTATGCATTTCATTTTTTTTAATTTTTGGAATTTTTCCTTTATTTGTGCTGTAAGAACTTACTTTTTGCCAAATTTCGTGATTCTAGGTCAACGGGAACTACCATATGGGTTTTTGACCCAAAACCTATAGGGTACTTCCAGTTGACCTAGAATTTTATTGTCAATTTTGGTTAAAAGCAAGGTCTTACAGCACAAGTAACGGGAAAAGCCCGATTTTTTTTTTTGTTATTTAAGGTAAATAACTTATTAGGTAGACTATTTTAATACACCTAATAGGGACTACACCTCAGTATCTGGTATAAATTTCAATTTGATAGGTCCACCTGTTCCTGAGAAAATCGATGGTGACACACGGACAGATAGACAGACAAGAGAGTGATCTTATAAGGGTTAAAATTACGCCAACCAAACACAACTGTCCATTTCCAGTTTGAGTTGAATTTGAGCATGATCATGAGCATCCCAAATACCGGCCTTAAGGCCGATTTCAGCATCGAGTATTTGTAGTTACTGGTTTTGCCAGTTAATGCTAAAGTTTTACATGTTTTCGGCTAATGTAGAATTTGACGAATATTCAACTTAAAATTCTTAATTTAGAAATGGGGGATAATTCTTAATTACTCGACCACAAATCATAGTACGTCTGTATGTATAAATTTATAACTTGCCATATTCTTGTTACTAACGAAGTCAAGACTGAAATCAAACTCATAATCACTTCCAAAATTCACATACGTTCATTAATTGATAGTTTGAACGTTTCCCCCCTTAGGAAAGGCCTCTCTTCCCATTTTTCAATTTCTCTTATAATCTTTAACAGTCGATCTATCCACGGTCTAGAAACGAAACAAGTTGTTTGACTCACCGTAAATAAATACAAATCCGACCACTTCTGCAGCCGACGTAAATACGGCCAGCACTGGTACCACCAGCTCATCCAACATGGTGGCTATTTCTAACCCTCGAGCCAGTACTGCCACCGTGAGTGCAGTTCCTACTGCTGAAGTGGCACAGGCGAACACCCGCCAATTGTCGCCTGTCACACGGTGGAGCTTGTCGTATACTGGGTAGAGGAGTATCAGCTGGAATTGAAAACAGGATGTTTCAAGGTTTTGATATTATAATAAGAAAGAGCTACTACTACTACTACTACTACTATTTCACAAACTTGCTAGGTTTTTAGGGTTCCGTACCCAAAGGGTAAAAACGGTACCCTATTACTAAGACTCCGCGTTCCGTCTGTTTGTCTTGTCTGTCTTGTCTGTCTGTCTGTCCGTCTGTCACCAGGCTGTATCTCATGAACCGTGATAGCTAGACATTTGAAATTTTCAGAGATGATGTATTTCTGTTGCCGCTATAACAACAAATACTAAAAAGAGAACATTTAAAATAAATATTTAAGTGGGGCTCCCATACAACAAACGTGTTTTTTTTGCTGTTTTATGCGATACTGGTACGGAACCCTTTGTGCGCGAGTCTGACTCGCACTTGGCCGGTTTTTTTGTTACATTCAAACTTTGAGTCGAGTTATGTACAGAAATTTTCAAAAAAAAGGTAGTAATAAAACAAACTACAGAGCATTTTTAACCGACTTTCGAAAAAGGAGGAGGTTCTATGTTCGACTTCTTGTATGTTTTTTTTTTTTTTTTTTTTTTTTGTGTATGTTCACCGATATCTCCGTCAATTGTGGACCGATTTAAAAAAATCTTTTTTTGTTTGAAAGAGTTTGTTCCGAAATTGGTCCCATTTTAATTTGGTGAAGATCTGATGAAGAACTTCGAAGATATACAACAGAACTCTTCAATAAATAGCGGCAAAACTCTCGGGACTGCTGCAATCGCATGTCTGTTTATTGTTTAGACCATTTCATAACATAACATCACGCCAGTACGCTCTTAAGGGGTAAGCAGATCTCTCATTTGATCGGTTTTGTTCAAGTTACATGATATTTGGGTAATCTATTCTGGCGTTATAGGAAACTAACTAAACAACTTGCCTATTAGGTAGGTACAACTAAAAAGTGAAAAATAAAATAACTTTTTTACAAAAAAATACTACCGACTTCCAAATAAGAAAACTACAAAGTGAAAAATAACTTTATTTTTGGAAGTCGGTGTCCATAACGCAAAAAAAATGGTACCTACGAAAGACACCGACTTCCAAAAATAAAGTTATTTTTCACTTTGTAGTTTTCTTATTTGGAAGTCGGTAGTATTTTTTTGTAAAAAAGTTTTTTTTAGTAAAGCAAATTTATCGTGATCTTTATCGAACACGACTCAACATTAATTTTTGGTTTTTAAACTTTTCTTATTATATGGGCTTCACAGCTTGTAAAACGATTCTTGTTAAACTTCTAATTCCACTTAGACTAAGCCTAAAAGACAGATTAAAATTATTATTACAATCTGAAATGGTTTCTTTTAGTACTACCAACTTATTAACTGTAAGTTATGACCACAGATTAGCACCAGGCTGTAGCAACTGAGATCAAATTACTTTGTCACCGCAGTGTTAAACTTAATATTTTGGTCTAAGGCTAAAGTTTGCTTTATATCAAGGAGTTTATTATGATGTTTAACGGTGCCTACATAGTAAGCATCTGCTGCTTTATGTCATAAGACCCTTAGACATTGACTGCAATATTAGTAGTATTTTTTACATCAACTGTAAAATGTTCATATTTTTACGGGTTTTTTCAATATAACCGTTTGTATTCAATTTTACTGATAGACCTTCGCCACATAGATAATTAATCCAAACTAATATTTACCCTCTCACAGAGAGGAGACCTGAGTCCCAGCAGTGGGAACATTAATAGGCTGATGATGTGATGTGATGTAAATATTTAAAATGTTCCCTTGGGATCATAAATCAGTTTCTACGAGGGCGATTCTGCGGGCTTAAGCAAGTTATATATAATTATAGCTATCATACATACCACACTAATAATACCAGAGAAGAACACAACTCCAAAGGCAAGCAGAGGCCACTCTTTATTTCTTCTCTCAGTCACAGAAGATTGATATATTAAGACTAGAATTGATATGAAACTTGTGTCTTTTCTGTTGTTTCCTCCGATGGACTCCCAGAGTAACACCCATAGCCAACCAGCAAATATGCTGGTCATTATCACGAGAGCTGATGTCCTGGAAAATAGAAATAAAAATCCTTTAAAATGGCATTCTTTGTGTCTGATATCCTAAAATAACTTAATCCCCCAAGCGCTTATGCATATTATTATGGTATTTTGTATAGTTCACCCAAATTTTCCAAACCGGACACAAACCCTGAATCCAAGCAGCTCACTCAAATCACTTTTATTGACTAGAGGAGCGAACCCAAGAGTTTCATAACAATTTCACAAAAATTAAAAGGTTCCTACTTATGACGAATACATTTTAGGAAGTTATTATTCTATCTAATTTTAACTGGACAATGTTTTCAGAAGCATATCACTGTAATTTTTTTCTGAGGTAAATCGTACAATCAACCGGTATTCGTTCCACCATTCTCATAAAAATGATTGTGATGATGAATACCTTGATAATGAGAAAGGTAGCCAATACAAATAATAAACACATATCTTACCACCGAACGTCAGAATGTCTGTAAACAGATCCACCCGCGCTGGTCAGGTATCCACTGACAATTTGCGTAGACATTAACGCCTGTACCAATGTACTATGCCAAATATAAGGTTGCTGTAACGATGCCCATTGCACACACGATTCAAACATCGAATCAAGAACTGCGGTCTTAGCCAGAAATGAAGTCAGCAGTATGGCGATAACCACGACAATTATGGTCAAGAATGCGAGTGTCGTTTTCAAGGTCTTGTGGAGGCGGTATAAACTGGAAAAAGAAAATATTTGCGTTTTATATGGCAGTTACAATAAAAGTTCCAAGGATCAAAAGTGCAAATTAGTTTATAGTGTTATTTGAGTTTTCGAATTTTAAACTATTATGAAGAACTTACAACAAAAACCTGCCTGTCAGTTTGGGAGATACATCCTCCCATCTTCATCAGTTTCCCAATGTATTTGACATTGTTTTTTAGATACATTTTCTCAGTAAAAGTTTTAACTGGGAGCTTTTCCCCCCAAACTTCATCAGTTTCCCAATGTATTTGACATTGTTTTTTTAAAGTCCTACTTATATTATGAATGTTAAAGTCTGTATGTTCGGATGTTTGTTACTAAATCACGCTTCATCGGCTTGACGATTAATTAACAATTTTCATTAAACATGACATAACCTGTATCTTTATATTTTTATTGTTTGATCTAATTTGACATCGTCTCTATTGTGACTTAATTTGACATAACCTGAATTTTAATATTTATCGAATTGAATTATTTTTTTGTTGCAATAAATATGTATTATTTTTTATGTAGAGCATGTATACTCGCAATAATGTGTAAGCTGTGGTTACCTATAAGTAATTAAGTGTGCATAGCAGGATATATACATTATATTGATTTCTATGGTTTCTGTTAGTTTTTGTTATATAACTCGTTTGTGATCCTTAAATAAATAAATAAAATAAATCAAACACACGACCGTCGATTAGAATTGAATCCTGGATTAGGACATGGTATGTTTTTTCAGACCCTCACGCGGAGAAGCCGCTTGCGGTTTCTAGTAAATAATGATTAAGAATTGCAATATGTAGAAAGATAATAAGCCGACGACGTAGCAGCCAACATGAAGGTTGCGGTGCTGCCTGGGCGACATCGCAACTGAGGCGGGCCGCGATGTCGTATGGCGGCCTCCCATACCCATACGTTCCATCAATAATATATATACTGCTACCGACTAGCAAAATTATGGGTGGGGATTATTTCAATCAACTAGTTGATAGCTGTTGTTGATTGAAATAATCCCCATACATTATCTATTCTGTTAAATGGTTTCAGGTGCACAATGTTCAGTTCTGCTTTGTCATTTACGTTACGTGAAATGCAGATGATCTGCACAATAGAGGTATTTCAACTAATCCTTCTTTGTTAGGAATACGGTACTCATAAGGGATTCCTAAAACACGTCATGAAATTGATGGAGCTTTGTTAAATTACTGGCTTGGGCAGAAATGCATTTCGAAGAATATGTTTTCAAAATTAAGGGGGTAGAAACTGAGTTAGTTAAGAGTTAGTGTCAACTATCAATATTTTTTCCGATATTTTTCTATACTAACAAGTTGGTTGATAACCTACTCACCGTAAGTTGGTAGGTAGGTAAGGTAGGTGAGTAGGTAGGTAGGTAGCCAGTTGACGGGAGCAAAGCCGCGGGGTTCAGCTAGTATTGCATAAACCAGGGTTTTTAGTGGTATAATTAGTCTGATTTTCAATTACTTATGCTTCTTGTTAAAATGTTGAAAGCTTACTGTACATAATATTTATTTAGTTACTTCTACAAGCTACCATACAAATATTTGTTCTGTGTAGGAATCGAACCCGCGATATGCAGTGAAACAGCCAATTGCTCAACCGCTGCGCCAACCGTGTCGTTAAAATCATTCAAAGTGAAACACTCAATTGTCACCCGGAAAACTCGCCCCAGTTTGTATAAATAGACACTTATTTGGCCAAATGTTAGTACGTTTAGCTTCAACAAATTATACTAATTGCGCTAAACTATTGTTGTTATTTCGTGTTTATTACAAAACAAAAGACAGACGAGACTATTTATTTTAAAACGGAGCATAATTGGATTGCTTTTAAAAACATTAGTAATGTTTTATGTCTACTAAGGATGTAAACAAGACTTTATTTCTGCTTTTAGAAGTAAAATGGATTTATGTCACTTTTTTTTTCTATTGTTTATCAAATGAATTGTGACTCAAAATAATGAAAAATGGGTTTGGATCTACTTTTCTTTAGGGACTGAAAAGTAATTATAATATTAATAAATGTTATTTAATGATAAAATTTAAACTAGTTAAAAGCAATGCTGAAGACACGGTTGGCGTAATGGTTGAGCGATTGGCTGTTGCGCTGCGTGTCGCGGGTTTGATTCCCGCACGGAAAAAATATTTTTATGGCTGTTTGATTTTATTTTATTTTATTTATTTGGCTCACCAACAATTGAATACACTGATACAAGGATATGAGATACATCCAATATACTTATATAGACTAGTGTACCACTTTCTTACAGGAAAGCACATCATGCATTACTTATTTGCCGATTGACACTGGGCGATTGATATTAGGCGCCTACTTACAATTAGATGAGTTCTTATACTCATCCAATTTCAAGCAGGCGCACAAGATTATGCTCTGGACCAAACACCAAATTAAAATCGAAATCAAGATCACATTATATCAAATCAAAATCAATTGATAGTTGTTCCGGATCTGTTAGTCTTGTGTATGTGAGTTTTAATGTTTGTGAACGCACCCACGTTACAGGCAGAAATGCCTAGTGTAGGGCAAAGAAAAAAAATGGATTCACTAACATTTTGCTTTAAGAAGGAAATAAAGGAACAGATTCTAAGATTCTTAATAAAGGAACAGATTCTAAGACTTTAATGTATGAAACTCATGAAAACTAAACAATTTAATCAAGGTATTCAACTTTTGACCCGAAACCAATTGTGCTTTCACAAAATTTTCACTTAAAGCCTAAAGAAATTCTCACTAAACGGCTTATTACAAACGAAGAAGGAAATATTACATGTAATAAGAGTATTATTACTCACAGAATGGGCACGAAGAACCATAGAAGAAATATTAAAATCGCCATTATGCCAAGATACTGAGGATATTCCGTGAACGGCGCCAAAAATGTTGAACTGAAAGTTAAAATAATATCTGTTAGGATTATGGGTGATAATCGTGTTTTAAAAGAAGATGTTACACAGCTGTAAGAAATTACATAAGATGTTAATGTAACAGCAGGCCTAGTAGTACATGTACAACGACAAGTCGCATACGTTGTTGTATTTACCATATTTCTTCAATTGAGAAGAAAGACTCGTTTGTTGAAATATTACTAAAAGAGAGAACGTCTTAAGAGATGTGACATCATATCGTGATTCTCTTTTGTTACAGGTGGTTTTTAGGGCCGTTATGCAATATATCTGATCCGTGTCCATGATTTGAGTTCCGAGTTCAAAATGTTCTGAATTATGACGGATAGAGTTCGGATGTAGTACGTAAGCTTCCCTACAAGAAGTACTACGGCTACTTCGGAACCCATCTCATATGGTGTCATATTATTACAGATAACTTTCTTTTCAATTAATTATAGGATAATAATCACTTGGTCACCAATATCAGTTAGTTATAAAAACTATTTTTTTAAATTATTTAATAGCCTATCTATAATTATTACACGATTTTAAACTAATAATCACATATATATTAAATCAATGATAACACTCATAAAACGCCTACTAGTTTCTAAGTACGTTTTTATTTAATTACGATTTAATTTACGAGTATCATGACAAAATCAGGTTTTTCAGGATGCAATAATTATTTGTATATAATGTAATTCTGTCCAACCAAGTGATATTGGTTTTGTTTGCTATTAATTCTGTAATACAACTTAATTGAAAAAACATTACGTCTATTTTTATATTCAATTGATATACATACTTGAAACACTCGGTTGCGTTCATTTTGTTTTCATATCCGTTCTGAAACATAAACTGAAAGATACAATAAAAGTTGTCGTAAATAATACTACCATCTATTTAGACATTTCTGAAAAAAAAACTGAAAACCCTTTGGAGATTTTGTTCAAACTAAAATCTTATTTGCATCGACAGAAAAATGTTTCCTTGCATGGCAAAAAACTAACATGAATTTCATTTGTAGGATTTTTTTCCATTCAGAAGTTCAGGACGATAGTAATTTTTAACATCAATAGTTAAATTCCTCAAATACACAGCCAATACAGCAAACCATTTTCAACATTTCTCTAAAAACTTATTCTCCTGAAGTTATTAAAATATCCCCCATTTTACAGAACAATGGGAAACAAAGCGGCTTACCGGCGTTATGTGCAGTTTAGTGCAATCCTTCAAAGGGAAGGACCCCTTGCCTATCCACACGAGGTAAGCAGATGACAGAGCTACATACATCATGTAGTACACGCAGCAGACGTATGACGTCAACACTTTTAAATGGCCGACACCTGGGAAGTAATACACAATTAATTATTACGTTATAGATTTAGGAGCAGAAAGTAATTTATGTTATGTGGTTTGAGTGACGACCGTGAAGTCATGGTAAGTACGGAAGTTATAGACATCGTTAGATACAAAACTGTAGTAGTACAGTAGTATGTGAATTATTTTTTTCATTTAATGTTGTCAAGATCCATCATTATTTAAGCCAAAAGACGTCCGCTCGACCCACTGATGAATATAGGCCTCCCCAAAGTCTCGCAACATCGACATAGTCCAGTGTGTCCTGTCAAGATCTATAAAAACATATTTTTGTGCAGCTGGCAACATTTATTTTACTTACCCTGAACCCTGATTGGCAAAATGTTGATCAATCATGAAACTGACGTACCTAACTCTTTTATTACGATTACCCAACATTCTTACTTCGGAGTAACGGCATTTAAAAAGGTTCCAAAGGAGAGTCAGGTTTCATCCTAAATTTTCTTTAATGTGGTAAAAATACCAAGGACATACTTCAAGAACTTAAGAGCCCCTACAAGTTTCACGAGCCAAAAACAGAAAATAGCTACTGTTATAGCGAAAATTTCTCAATAACTACAAGATATATGATAACAAATATAATGGATAAAATAAAAACGACACAGGTCCGTCGTCTACAAGCCCTCAGTGAAACTGAATACTACGCGCGAGGTATTCAGTTTCTATGCAATATTTGACATTTTATTAAAATAAAATAAGTACTGAAAAATAAAATGTAAAAATTGGATTCGATTGATAAACACCTCATATTTAAAATTATTTACCAGTTATTTTTATATTCAACATATTCTTACACGTAGGCGACGCTTTCGCACATGATAAAATTGTCTTTTTTCCGCGTGGTCAATATTTTTTTTAAGTACAAATACAATAAACTTTCATCATCATCTGCCTAGCCTTTTTCCCAACTATATTGGGGTCGGCTTCCAGTCTTACCGGATTTAGCTAAGTACCAGTGTTTTACATGGAGCGACTGCATAAAATACAATAAACTTTAAAAAACTAAATTGGTGGCCCACTATTATACTATATGCCCAGTCCTCACCATTTATTGCAGATTGTTATTTGCCACAAGTAAGCAGAAAAAGGAATTGAAAAACCTGGTGTTTCGGGATTACGTAAAAACGTGTGTTAGGAATTTATTTTTTCTAATTTAAATTGAGCAGTTATCAAAAATATGTAATTAACATTTACTAGATAACTATGTGACGCAAAAAGTTGCATTAAAAGATTTATCATATATTTTGTAGTTATTGAGAAATTTGCCCTGAAAAAGTAGCTGTTGTCTGTTTTTAGCTCGTGAAACTTGTAGGGACTCTTAACACATAAGGAATACCACTTCAGCTATGTGAACATTGTAATCGGATTCAAAGCTGTACACAAAAGGTAGGGGCTGAGTTTTATCTACCTATAGGCTTAACTTGATAACTTTGTGTTCTGTCTACATACATACATGTTTATATGGCAAACATATTAGAATGTTATATGGTTGAGTACCAAGGCAGTGGTTTTAGCCTTGAAAGTAAACTTTGAGAAGGTGAGGATAACATAGTTTTGAAATGATATCATGAAGTGTCTATATGTTTAAATCACCTTAGTCATGAACCTGTCACTCTTCTTTACGAGCGCAAACGTACCACATGCTAATAAAGGTGACCGAAATTACTGGGCCCAAACAGTATAATGAGATAAAAGATTGTACACACAAGAAGAAAAAGAAGTAGACAGTGTCTCAACAAATCGATAGATAAAGGGATTTTTGATTTAACAATTCAGTCAAAAGATGACCTTTACTGGACATAAAGCATTCCCCCCAAACGACGCCATATCGACCGATACTGTATTCAACGATTTAGATGTTTAATTACCACATTCTAGGTAATGATCACCGTACTACGAGTATAATAATGTCGATCAATGTTCTTTTATGATAAACACAAGACAAGACCAAATAAAAATGCAGATTGTCGGACAAATGTTCAGAACACTAACCTCTCAATATAGGCACAGCTCTCCACACCCCCACAGGATCCTGCTGACTAAGCTGCCCCATGGCAAGTTGTAGTAGCGTCGTCGGCAATCCCACAACCAGCAGCCAGAACGAGTAGACCACCAGGTAAGGAACTGCTCCATATCTGAAGGCCTCCTTCGGGAGACGGACTGAGTTGAACAGCGTCAGAGATATTGCTATGGTGCATAGCTGTGTTTTTATGAATTCGCATGTTGATTTGAGGGTCTGAAATGGAAAAGAATAACTTATTTAGATTTCTTGTATGCAGGAGAAGGATAATAAGAATAAGAATAAAGTTTTTTTTATAATATATATATGATTATCTAATCCATAACTATTTTTAAAGTATCTGTTTATATGGACGTTGGTCTCCAAACTAAGTAGAGCCTACATCTTCTAGAGGCTACCTATACTTTCTTCGAGCATCGGAAATGTGCACAGCTCTAGTCGGATAAGTCAAGTAAGTGAAGCCATGGCAAAAAGTCAGTTTAGTAAAGATATATAAAAAGAAATAGATGGATACCTAGCCATTTGATGCGACAATTGATAATGAGAAAATTATCCTTATCAGAAGGTATTATTCTTTTCCTAGCTTAAAAATACGAGTATATTATGTTCTATGCTTGGAATTTCCACAAATAAACAAAAATAGTTATTTATGCTACAAGTGCGGAAAGTAGGTGATTTCTGATGAGTGGTATTTTTGAATAAATCGACACGAGTCGGAAATCATCTTACGCACGTGTATCATACAACATTTTACTATGCATTGTGCGAGGAAATAAAAAAATATATCTGAACCAAGCATTAATAAAATGGCGCTTATTCAAGGGCACTCAGCATATCCACCCACAGATTAACTAATAGTTCATAGTTCCTCGGGTATATCTACTGCGCATGTGCAAATAGCTGTCACGTCGTATCGCAAAAAGACACGAGCAAAATATTCGTTCTGCCAAACATATTTAATGAATATTTAAAATTAATGTATTTATCAAAATCTAAATCTAGAGTAATTAAAAACGCCTTAAATGAAGTATTAGTTTTGTTTTATCTTTTATATGAATGATAAAATGATAAAATTAGTTAAGTACAGATTACTTAACTAATTTTTAAAACTTTTCTCAAATAATAAAAACTTAATGCGGCGGGCGACGTTGGAGTTAAAAATTAAAAAGCACAGGATAGTAAAAAGCACTAGTAAAAAAAATGACACTTTCCGCACAGTTTGGCTGCTTGGAAAACGCTCTTTTCGAGGACATGCATTGTAAACATATTTTCGCAAAGTTTGGATGGGCTTAAAATAAAAAGTGTTTTCATTCAGTAAAACGTCACCTTTATTTCGGAACATTAACACATTTATGTCAAGTTCTTAACATCGTGATAATAATTAGAACTTCCTACTTAGTAGCACAGGCCTCTAATTAGAGCAGAACAAATCTCTTTGACAACTCTAACAGGCATATCTTTTTAATTAGTCAAATGCCATTGTAATAGGACGGTGCTCAGGTGCGCGGTCTTTAAATTTTATTTATGTATGGCTTTTAAAGGCTTCCTTCTGATACACAATAAGAGTGCAGTGCCGCTCTGCAGAACACCACACACATGCTGGAGTGCCCCTAGTGCCTTTACACCTGCACTTAAGAGGACCTATGAACGCCAGTGATGATGCGATTGGCGTGGCCGTCTACTGGTCGCAAAGTATTTAAAGAGTTTTACATAAACTTGAAAAGAAGACGAAGCCTTATTAGACATGTCTCTTTTATAGCTGTCTCTGTTTTATTTTATAATGTTGACTTTTACAATTCTGCTTAGCAATTGCATATTTGCCAACATTTATTTGCATTCAAATCGTATTTTTTTGCAATAAATGTTATTATGACCTAGTAATTTAGTTCTCAAGGCGGAAAAACGACTCCATTGAGCGCCTGGTGGTGCAGGGCAGAGTGGACGGTAACAGGCCACGCGGGAGGGCACCGATGAGGTGGACCGACCAAATTAAATCTGCGATAGGAGGTCCAGTAAATGAATGCGCTAAACTTTCATCTAACAGAGCCAAATGGAGAGAGATCGTGAGGCGAGTGACAAGAACACCAGCGATCGGACAAAATTCATCCTGACCACGACCGCTCTGTCAAAAGCGAAACGAATAACAAGAAGAATTTAGTTCTATGTTTATAATTTTTGAGTCGATTAGGATACATTTTTAAAATTATACAATCTTGCCAATATTTTTAAGACTTCTTATGTTTAATATTGTTTAAATTCTGTAGTCCTACGATATGCATACCTATATTTAGAGCTCCTCCAGCCTGTGATTCAGGATTACCTAGTTCATGCATCTTAAATTTTTAGACTTCCATTGGTTATCTAAAATTGAAACAGTTTTTTTACCTTTTGTAATTTCTGAATAAAGATTATTATTATTTTATAATAAAAATACATAATTTTTCTAAATAAATGTAATCTTTATAGATTAAAGAAAATAATACTTCAGCATTTATCTGCGGTTTTTTAATTTTGAAAATCATCCCTTTCCGGTTGCCTTAGAAATGCATTTAGTGGCCGACGATCCTGGACCAATGAACCATTCTTTTTGGTATTTCATTATGACTTTATAGTTGACTTTGATTATAGATAGGCTCACGCTTGACCACTATCATGGTACTCATGATATTTAGGCTAATTTCGATTGTATCAGTCTGACGCTCAAACCTAATGTCCTGAAATGGACCGTTCAAAATCATTTCACAAATTGACACTTGCTTTCATTTATTGAGTAAATAACGTCAGGGGGGTGACCATAAGCTCTTAGAGTGGTATCAATTTGAGATCGAGTAAGTGACAGATGTATACACGTCAGATACATCTGTCCCATATTCGATCTCAAATTGATACCGCTCTAAAAGCTTATGGTCACCCCCCTGCTCTAAAGTGTGCTTATTACTAGCATTTTTACAGACCTATCAAGGTTGATAGATGTCAGCCATCTTACTTTAATTTCCTAACCTTGTGTAACCTTTTTTCTCCAGCACAACTCTTACATAACAGCCCCGGTTCTCCAGTCCAGTGGTTCAAATCTATCAGTATCATTGTAAGATTGTAATGATCCTACCGTTTCGCCATAGTTCTGGGGGGTAACCATAAGCTCTTAGAGTGGTATCAATTTGATATCGAATAAGGGACAGATGTATACACGTCAGATACATCTGTCACTTACTCGATATCAAATTGATACCGCTCTAAGAGCTTATGGTTACCCCCCTGATGACAAGTGATTGATTACGTGAGAGCAAACAAGTCGTCAGTTGCTTAATTTCAATGGTCTGGCGTTCATGTTTGTTTTTTGTCAGTGATAGGTCTTACAAGATGTTGCAAATGTTTTTCCATGGTTTTTTTACAGTCGACTTGAATTTACTAGTTAATATCATCTGCCAACAGAGATAATTTTTTTTTACTATATTCCTTACCTAAACTATTATTATATAAATAGGTTTTTAGAAGCTTTTATTTTTATCAAGCTTTTTATTAACTTGCAATGTATATATGTTTGTAAATATAAGTATGTTTGTATGTAATGTATGTATGTAAGTGTGTTCGGGTCAAATCTTTCAACTGGATTTTAAAGCAGTTATCCTCCACCGATTAAGATGAAATTTTGCATACACGTTTAGTTTGGATGACAATTCATGGTTAGCTAAATGACGTCATTCTAAATCCAATATGGCGGACGGACCAAGATGGCGGACTGGTTATTTTTTGTTCACTGCTTTCATATGGCTATCAAATGTAAGTGTTTGCTGAGATGAATACGAAAAAAACTTGTTTAAAAAAATATTTTTTAATTAATAATTTATTTTCACCTGGCTTGTTTTTTGGGTCAAATCTTACAACTGAAGTATAAAAAAGTTATCCCCAACCAATTGAGCTGAAATTTTGATTACACGTTTGGTTTGGATGACAATGTATGGTGAGTTAAAAATCTTGATCAAAAAAAGTTTGTTTATTCAGAACATTTATTTTGTGCGAGCTTAATTTATTTATTTTATTAAGGCTTCATGCACAAAAGTTACAAAGGCGGACTGAACGAATGCCTTTGGAATTCTATACTAATCAACCAAGGGTGGTGAAGATACAACATGGCAGATGCATTGTTGTTGTTGTTGCAATGTCTGAAACTATCGATAAAATTCTATTGATATACTTTATATCATGGTGAATGCCCATTTACACGCACTCCTATCAAGGTCGGAGACTCTACACTCGAAGTTGTGGGCGACTATGTCTACCTGGGACCAACGATCCAATTGGGTAGGGCCAACTTCACGAAAGAGGTCAACCGTCGAATCCGACTGCTGGCTGGGCAGCGTTCGGGAAGTTGCGCGGTATCTTCTCGTCCAACTTACCACAGTGTCTCAAGACGAAAGTCTCTGACTGAATGGCTCTGAGACGTGGTCGCTTACAATGGGCCTTATCAGGAAGTTACACTCAAAGGGCAATGGAGAGGGCTATGCTCGGAGTTTCCTTGTGTGATCGAATCAGAAATGTGGAGATCCGCAAGAGAACCAGGGTTACTGACATAGCCCGAAGAATTGCCAAACTTAAGTGGCAGTGGGCAGGGCACATTGCTCGCAGAACGGATGGCCGATGGGGCCGAAAAGTTCTGGAATGGTGACCGCGAACCGGAAGACGATACGTTGGAAGGCCCTCCACTAGGTGGACCGATGACCTGGTTAAGGTTGCGGGAAGGCGCTGGATGCGAGACGCACGGGATCGGACAATGTGGCGACGCCTGGGGGAGGCCTATGTCCAGCAGTGGACGTCTTTCGGCTAAAATGATGATGATGATGATACTTTATATTTAAAAAATACAAGATACCAGCGGGGTTTGCGTACCGTGGCGTAAACGAAACAATACAATGCTTACAATCATATTAAAATTAAATTAAAAGAAATGTTTATGTTTAACAATAAACTAATGCAACTCAATGTAATAAATAATTTTGATTAAAATATTCGCAAGAATTTTTATGCAACGCCCCACATCCTGTCATTTGCTAACGGTACAGTAAACAAAAAACACATACCCGTTAGTTTACTGAAAAATACCAAGAAATTACTAAAAACTAAATACCTACCTAATTATTTTAGTATAAAGCAGTCATGTTTTTTTGGCAATTAACCTTACGTAGATCAAGTTACAATAAAATAGCCTTGCAACAATTTTTATTACGAAATTGGATACTTGTATTTTTTTTTTAACATTAAGCTTATTTTTAATGTTTAGTTTATAATTTAGATCATCAAGGGCATTTGGGTAGACTGTACTTGAAAATAAATCTCTTTTGGGCTCATGAACTTACTGTAAATGGTTGCAACCAAAGGTTTTAAAACCATATTAAACAATATGCTTCAAAAAGCGTCCACGGCCAACAGGAGCGGTTGCATTCGTGGTCACGGAAAGAGTTAATGAACTTTAGCTACAATGAATACATTGTATAATAGTTAATTGCTCACATATTTTCTTTTCCGTTAGTCTACTGATTTATTGTATGGATACATCGGACATACCTTACGGTGTCTGAAAAACCTGTGTAATCCCGGAACCGTAAATCAACGCAACGATATTATATTGTTTTTAACACGCTTTTATTAGCTTTGTGTGTATGTATTGATGTAACGGAATCTTTGAACGTGATTTTCACCCACTTCAAAACGTTGGATTGATTTGAAACTTTGCACACTTACGAGTATCAAGGACCGATGACAATGCAATAATTTAAATAGTTTGTCCCATTATCCTTACCAGGATCTACAGGATTAGCGACTTTTTAGTTCAATTTACCATTAAAGCGTGTTTTTTAGTTTTTAGAACGACAATTTATAATAAAAACGAACAACAACAACACAACAACAACGACAATTGTAAATACGTATTTTTCCCTAGAACTATTCATATAAAAACGAGTAACTTGGTATGTGACGTAAGTAATTTATTTGCGTCAGAGAAGTCGATGACTTTATTGTGATGCACGGTTTGCAATTATTCCATGTTAAGTGTAGATAAAACGGTTTTGTTTTATTTCAAGCCTTTTTAAACTAAATTTAATTTATTTGTACATGTGTATATATTATTTGTACTAATTCATTGACTGTTAAGCTGGATATCAAAAATCAATAGGTATTTTTCACTGAGTTGGCTGAGAGACGTTAAAAAATTATGTTTGGGAATAGTTGATGAATAGGCAAACTAAAAAAAGGGACATTGACCCCACACTTTTGATGAAACAGACACAAAGAATTCGTGTGCAAATGCAGGTGTCAAGTCAAAGGAGGTCGGCATTATACCGAAAACGCGAGGACCTCAAAGCTAGACCACCAACAGCTACCATATATAATGTCGTCAATGGTGTTTTGACGTGTTCGCTTAGTGCTCGAAGTTTTTCGGCCAAAGTTGGATATGCAAGTCACAGAGGGCACATAGCAGAGCAGAAAATCTGAACTCGATACCGCAACGAGGAGCCAAAGAAAGGGGTCGCTGTGGTCGATATTGGCTAGATAATCATCATAATGATTCCGTTGTCAGAAAGAGATGGACCTATACAAGACAAATATCACTATCCCTTTTTCACAACGGATTGGTTATGGCAATCGCATGTCATAGTAGAGGATCTACAGATGGTAAAAAACAAAGGTGAGTCTTGTTGTCTCTTTGTCTGAATTATAGTCATTTTAAACTATGCAGATTAGTTAACTAAAATTAATCACATATTTATAATTGTTGTCATAATGTAATAGAATGTAATTGTTAAGACACAATGGACAGAGAGCATTGTTGAATATTATTAGTATAACATGAGGTCTAGCAATACTTGGTTTCAGCATTCCACTATAAAGTATTCAGATATGATTAAATAATGTTCTGTCCATACTCAAACGGTATCAATAGATAATATGTTTACGAAAAGTAAATCACATGTTCTATGAATCAAAACTCGAAATGGTTTCACAAACTTACTAAATTCGATAGAAGATTTACTAAGTGCCGGTTTGATACAGGCACTTAGGTGACTACCTTCATTAGGCTTTAGGTTTGTCTATGGAATGAAAACGCACTTGGAAAACGAATTGCAGAAAACCATAGACTTGACGACTAGGTGGTCTCCTACCACCTGAAAGTAAGTTGGCACCATTTGTTTATGAACTTTTGAATTGGCTTGAAACGAAAAAAATATACTGAGTTCTATCAATGCTTCATGACATGATCTACAATTAATATTGCCCAAGTTCATCAGTAGTAATTTTTTTTTATTGACTCGATTTGATATAGCATGGATAATTATTTTAAATTTGTCACATATTATTGAACTTTTTATAATTTTATCTTTTTCATTGAATTTTTAATTGAAAATAATGATACCTGTTATCAAACTGTGACTTTTTCATTGCTATTATTCACAAGTGAGTTATAGAGTTTTTTTTAATTTATTGGTTGAGTTGCATTGTTCTTAAAAAAGTTTCTATACAAAAAAGATCGTGCTCAATAGTACAAATAAATTAATGTACCTATTTCTTACTCATTTCATGCAACTTCGTATTTAAACAGATAATTTCAACTTGTACGTGCTTAATAAATAAAATTCTCACTCAAATATAAATTTTATTTGCTCTTTAATTATGGAAAATTTAAATTTCCTTTTTTGTACGTGGCTTAAACACTATCCACGAAAAGCCAAAAAAAAGAAGCCTCATTCTTTTAGTCTATGGCCGATCGCATCGCCATTGTTAAATGCGCGCGCATAGGAAAATTGATTAATTTTGCCCGCCATTGTGAAAAAAAATTCACAACTCGTTTTTACTGTTGAAAATGTTTTTTTTGTATTATTTTCTTCACAAGTATGTTGAAAAACGTCGTATGATACACGTGTGTATTGATGATTACCGTCCTCGGCTCTCTTAAGACCCTCACCTACGGCTCTGGTCTCAATGGCGCCTCAGCGGTAATCACCAACATTGCACACTTGTACCATAATGTACTATTATTTGTTAATCTATTATAATCACTACCTAATGATTTTTTTTAATTGCCTGAATCTATTTTAGTATTTAATTTTTATCTCTGACATTTTAATTTTACTGTTAAATTATTACGAATTATTGTTATTGAAAGTTATTGTTATTTAATTATTTATTTTTAGTGGTGTTTTTAAATTTCTACTTACTTATGACAAATTTCGACACAATGAATATAATTGTTATGAAATAAATTACTTATGACTTATGACTTCTTCTTCTTCCTCGCTCTATCCCACTTTAGGTGAGATCATCTCTCGTAATCTTATGGCGCCAGGACTATCTGTCCTGGGTTGTCGGGTTGAGCAGTTCTTCCTCCAATAGGAGTTTCGCCATGCTGGTCCAACACGTAACCGGAGTTCATCCTCTACCTCTCGTATGTTCAGGTAGTTGCAATGCTTTCCTCACTACATGCTCCTCTTCTCTTTGCATCACGTGACTATACCATATGAGACGGCTTTCGGTTAGTTTCTCTGATATAGGGGCAACTTTGAAACTACCGCTGATATGCTCGTTTCGTATTTTGTCCAGTCTGGTCGCACCTTCAGACCACCTCAGCATCTTCATCTTGGCAGTGTGAAGCTTTTAGTAGTGATGTTTTTGTTCGTTATGCTTTAGAATTCCAGTCTACGTTCGGAATGGTTCTAGCAAACAATTACGTAGTCTAATAGAAATAAAACGTAATTAGGACAAAACACTTGACACCATTTTACGTTTTCATTGTTGTCAAGTCCAAGAATACGTACTACTAAGGAGAATGTCAACAAAAATATTTGTTACTTTGGAATGCAAACAATTCATTCTTTGAATTGCTAGGCTGTTGACGTTGTTGTTTAAGAGGAAATATGGGCAGAGAGCGCCGACTGAATTTCCTTAGTAAAAAGTCATAACTCGAGGTTTGGCTCTCGTCTGTTTCCTCCTCCAATATTGGACCAATTTAATAGATATTCCATAAACTGGTAAAGTAAGATAATATATACTGTGTCCCTATGTTATTTTTTAGGGTTCCGTACCCAAAGAGTAAAAACGGGACCCTATTACTAAGACTTCACGATCCGTCTGTCTGTCTGTCTGTCCGTCTGTCACCAGGCTGTATCTCATGAACCGTGATAGCTAGACAGTTGAAATTTTCACAGATGATGTATTTCTATTGCAGCTATAACAATAAATACTAAAAACAGAATAAAATTAATATTTAAGGGGGCTCCCATACAACAAACGTGATTTTTTTGCCGTTTTTTGCCCTATGTTAATAACGGCAACAGGTAGACGCTTGAAATATTCACAGAATATTTAATTGTATATTCACTTCAAAAAATAATAATTATTAAATTTAAACAAAATTAAGGGGGGCTCCCATACAACAAACGTGATTTTTTTGCCATTTTTTGCGACAATGGTGCGGAACCCTTCGTGCGCGAGTCCGACTCGTATTGGCCAGTTTTTTCATTTATATTTGTAAAATTTGCACATAAGCCTCTGTTGACAGCGCAATTTTGAGCATTTTTTGAGGGCTCTAGTGCTTCTAAAGATAATGTATCATCAAAAAGGTAAACATAGGGACATAGTATATATCTTTAATTTTCTGTTTATGGAATATCTTTTAAATTGGTTCAATATTGGAGGAGAAAAGATCGTCTCTTTAGTAGTAAAAAGTCATAATTACAAACTTCGAATTATGACTTTTTACTAAGGAAATTCAGTCGGCGCTCTCTGCCTCCCCGTGTAGTTACAATATTTTCACAAAGAATATTTCTAACGAAATTATTATTTTTCATTTTTATTTATCGATATGCTCGCGTTTGACCACTATCTCGCCTAATGATGTGATCTTGTTTAGGGAAGCACCGTATGGAACCAACTTGCTATCTGCTAACAAAATGAATCATAAGGCTTTCCTTACGCACTCAGACTTTTTAAGTCCAGTGCAGCTGGGTCTGGGTCTATTATATCCAAAAGTGCTTGTAAAATAAATTGCTAAACAATAAAAAAATAAACGTGTTGTAAAAATTTACTTACAAATACTAAATGAAATGAGAGTTCTATGCTACTCAGTAGTAGCATCACCTGGATTTTGTAATTTCTTGTTGATTTTGTAAATAAACAATAAAACAGGCATAATATAATAGAAAAATAGTGCAATAAGTAAGTGTTATAGCTACATTGAATCCATTTAAAATCCACACAAACTTAAGAAAACTAAGAAAATAATTAAACTGCAGATGCAATCATTATAAAACAATGTTACATTACAACAGTTTATCACATTAACAGCTATTTTCCTAGCAATAATTATGTGCATTACTTAGTCATTTGGAATAGTTAGGAAATATAAAGTAATGGTCTAATGGGTAGAGAGTGAATTGACGGTGCACGCGATCTTCTTTCGACAATCACTTATTAGTGAGTATAGACTGTTGATGATTTATACTTTTTGTTGTAATTAGGGTTGTCATACGCATGGCAAAACCATAATGTGTGAGAGGGAGTGAGCCGTCATAAATCACGCGGACCCATTGCGTGTAACAGGACAGTTGCGCTAAAATACACTTGCCCGAAACCACGTGCGCGAAAGGACAGTACAGTAGCATGAATGACTATTTTCGCGAAAGACACAACCGCGAATTCTTACTATACCACGACATGGTTCTTCAAGATGGCACCGACGAAAATTTGCTAAGTTTTCGTCATGGGTGTCCGGAATTTTCTCCAGATTTGATTTGACAGATTTTTAAATAGATCAGAGGCTTTAGACTCACTTGTCTATGGCCTCTGGTAACCTTAGTTACGAGTACTAATATTTTCACTCACATTTTCTTATATAAAGAGATTAGCTGTAGTGTTGCTGGTACATATGTGTGTCGTCATTGCGGTCTTTGTAATTATTTGCATAGGAGTGTGAACAATGGAGGTTGGCACATTGTACATAGGTATATTACTGCGAATTGTCTAGTGTGTCTGTGTCTAGGCTATGACAATTTGAAGGGTTTACCATGTAGTTTGATAACTCGTTTTTGCGACTTACGTTGGAGTGAAAATCTTTTAGATCAGCACGCTAGATCGGTGGGTAACTCATTAGGTCAAAATCTGCTGTAGTGAAAGACGTTGTTATCAACCACGGTGGAGAGAAAACCAAAGAAGTATATTTCTTTAGTCTAGTCTAATCTAAAAATTTCCCGGAATATTTAACTTTTCGTGATAGTCAGAAAAAAATTAGATAAGACTTTTTTCGAAAAACCCCACCACCACCACGGTCTATAGACCACGTCATCGCTTAACATCAGGCGAGATAGTGGTCAAACGCGAGCCTATAAATTATAAAAAAAAACTCAATAGGGCCACTAAAGTGGCATGTGCGTTAGAAGATGCTTTTTACAAGGGCCATTATAATGGCAAAAACGTTCAATTGGATTCCTATACCCGACAAAGTCATATTAATTAAAGTTGATCTAATTATCGTGCGAGACGCACGGGATCGGTCAACGTTTGCCACGCCTGGGGGAGGCCTATGTCCAGCAGTGGACGTCTTTCGGCTGAAATGATGATGATCTAATTATCTATGCTTATAATTATTGCTATTTCCTTTAATTGAAGAACAAAACTATTAACGGCCACGTGATAACTTCAGACATCCTACAGCTGACATACCCGTGTTTCTTCATTCACATTCATGCATTTATTGTGCGCGTGTGCGCAGTTGACATTGCGTAAACAACATTTATTATTTGTATAAATAAAAAAAATGTTATTAAAACTACTTCATTAGTTTACTGACTGTAAACGCACAGCCTATACCACTGGGTCTAGAGGCTTTTACGTAGCTTTTGTATCAAGTGTAAGCGATTTTCTGATGGTTAGACGCGATTCGATTTAAATCATACCGATAAGTGATTTCTACTAAGCAAAATTGCAAGTACGTTCACATGAACCCAATGCGATGCAGATTGAGAATATGTGCGCGATATTGCCTATAAACGCAATTTAAATTGCGTCGCACCCTCTGTAAAGTAATAAAAAGAACTGAGCTATGGTTTTCCAAATTGATGTCATGTCATGTCATGTCTCACCGGTGACGCTGCTATTATTGAAGTTCTATTAATATTTATAATCTAATGCACTCGTATCTACCCAACTCAGTAGGTATGCAAGTGCATCTTCTCATTTATAATATATGTACATACGAGTGATTAGATCATACGTTATGGTAATATATTATTATTATGTTGCGAGTAGACAATACATAGGTGTAAATCTGACTACTAGCTAATGCACCATGTTAAATCCTTCTGGCACTGCAAAAATCGTGAACAGCAAATTATAATAATTTATCAACACTGCATGCAAAATAAAATGACTATGCGTTACTTTAAGTCTATTTTCAAGTAATCCTTGAATATACCTTACTTTTGAAAATTATAGAACTCAGCGCAACACGTTTTCTTCTTCCATACCATCTTGTCCCATCACTGACTCCCTTTTCTTTCATATCACTTCTCACACAGTCCATCCATCTTTTCTTTGGCCTTCCTCATCCACATTTATATTCATAACTCCTTTAGAAACATGCGTTTTATCCCTCCTCATCACATGACTAGACCAGGACAAACGGTTTCTTTTCAACTTTTCTATCACTGGCGCCATTTTCAAACTTCCTTTAATATACTAATTTCTCACTTTCATCTCTGCTACTTGCAAAAATCTATTCATCCATCTTTATCACAACCTAACTTTCTAAAACATACAGCATGACTTTCAAATAAATAGATTTTCCTATTTAACTTAAGAGGCATCCGTGGGTCGCAAGTTGTTCCAGTGACCAGTCGCCATTTCATCCTTCCTGAATTGATCCGCTGCGTTACGTCCTGGTCTACCTCACCATCCCCTTGGACAAGCGACACTAGGTGCCGGAAGTCTGAGCAGATCGGTATGGGTATTCCAGCGAGAGCTATGGGCACGGAAGTCTGAGTCGGTCACGCGGTCTGGGGAGACCGCGTGACAGACATAATCGCAGAACAATTATTCAGTTTTGGTTCTGTCCAATTTCAGGCCAACACTCTCCAGTCTGTGCCACCAATCTGTTCTGGACTTCTAGGCCAATCTCGGCAACCAGCACAATCGTTGGAAAACAGCATACACCAGGGTGCCTCTTCCTGATCTTATCTTATTTTGTGGAGGGGCCGAGAAGTAACTCGGACACTCCGACCCATTGGGATCTATTGTGGTCCCCTAGATAACTTACTCCTCCCCAATCTCGTTGAAAACTCTTTCCATGAGTTTTACAACGTACCTCTTCCTGATAGAACTATTCTCCAAGGCCCGGTTTCTCGACGCTGAATTATCGCAAAATTAATGTGACAAATAGTTAAACACGCGTTTTCTGCTGTGATTGGTTGAATGAATTTTCAACAGCCAATCACAGAAGATAACCGGCGATTATTCGTCGATTACGTTAACAGCCCGATAATTGCAATCGCTCTTTTAAATATAGCTTAAGGGCGCGGTCACATCGAGAACTACTAGCTAATTTACACTATCCTTCGAAACTAGTGAACTATTATTAAATTGCCATTTCTAACTTACCTTGTTGTTCTAATTGCAGTTGTAGGTCTTCTTGAATTACAAAACTAGTAGTTATCTCTCATTGAGACCGTGCCCTAAGAATCGCGAGAAAAATATATGCTATGAATAAATAATGACGTAATAAAAACATCAGCGTCACAAAAACGTGCTGTCTACGATTTACTAGCAACTAAAAGCTAAATTTTCTTTTTTGAAGTGAAAACTTCTTAAGCCGCGTTAAGCGATTTTTGGTAGTGGCAAAACTAATGGATTCGCGTCAGCGACATGTTGACGACACAACGTAATCGACATGCAAATCTGACAGCGTCACTGACATGCAAATTTAATGAAATAAGGTTTAAGTTTTCATTTCTGTTGACAGTCCCCATGACTGCGTATTTATTTTTTGTGCAAAAGAACTATGATTCTAAGGAACCCATAAAAAAGCAGCTCAGACAACGACTTTGCATTAACGCGAGGTCAAAATTAAGTACTTAGTTAAAGGAAAAAGAGACTCATGTGGTTTGTAATGAATTTTTGATGTCACTACACTGAAAATGTAATCACTAAGAAACCTTGGCCTTACACTTCAGACAAGCGAGAAGGACCTTGGGCATTCCGGAATTGTAAGTCCGTGAGCATGAGACATCCTTTGCAAAAAGGTCCTACATAACGTACTTAAGTATATTACTGTGTAACTATTGTCTTCAAGTCACCACGAGGTACAAAGGTATTACTGAGATCATATATTTATTCATATAATCACGTTTAATACACATGAGCTTAGGCAGAAACTATAGAACGCCACCTGCTGCGATCTTTAATAACACTGTTTGCTTCAATTATGTTCATAAATCTGTGGCCTAAATTAGTTATATGCAATTTAAGAGAGCTACAACCTGGGACTCTTTAAGTCAAGAGTGAATAGGTTTCTTCTAGGTAAGCGCGCTACATCGTCGACCACATCATCACTTACCATCAGGTGAGATAGTGGTCAAGCGCGAGCCTATCAGTAATAAAACAAAATATATATATATATATAAAAACTGAATAAGCGCCTTCTGTTAATAATAATGGATAACCCTTTTTTGTACACAATTTGATATAAGGGAACGATTAAATAAGGGTGAGGACAAACGAAAGTAATTTTGTGAGTTGTGAGTCGAGTAATATGAGTCGCGGAATTTACGTTCAATTAAAATTCGGTTAGGCTGCCAGACGGGCGGACGTAGTTTCAGTTGCTAATCTATGTTTTTACGGGGCGCTGACGCTTGCCTCGCTCATCTCACCTCAACCGCACCCTTATACGATCAAGAACTTACAAAAAACTCGTACGACTGATAATGTTTAAGCTTCGTTTAAGTTCATTCATGTTAACACTTACGCCATCCGATTGCAAGTACAACGCACCTGACCTTTCTGAACAATATCTCCTTTTTGGTCAGATTTAACTGAAAAAAATTACCCAGAGTTAATTAGAGATGCTCCTATATGCCCACATTTCACAAGTTATGTATAAATCCGAAATAACAGGGGGGCGAGCTTATTGCCATTAACCAAGTATAAGTCCAGACTCCGGACTGCGCCCGAGAAATTCCAGATAGCAACCTAATAATATCACTTAAGTAGTATAGTAGAATGGTTTATTTCATGGACGTTTTGATTATAACTAACCTAATTTCTTGAATTTTGGGGAAAAGATCAGGGAGTGTGGGATTTTACCTCACTAAAACCACACTGGTGATCACCATCAGCGCATAGAAGGAACCCCGTGACCTCCCAAAAGACCGCCCCGGAACACCCTCTGTGTAACGCCTGTTAGGGCACATCCCTGGGGAGGTTAATAAAGCACCTCCCTTGAGCCGCCCTGTGCACGGCAGCACCTGATCACTGTGCCACCGTCTTTCCTGGAGTCACTTGGTGGGTGAACAGAGTCCCCAATCTGACCGCCCATGATCCCGAAGTCCCGCCTGCACCATAGGCAGGTTTCGGCGTTTTAGGCATCAAGGCGAAGAAGGAGAAGAAGGCGTCGTTGAGGCAACCCTCAACGACGCCTTCTTCTTCGAGTGAAATCGGCCCTCTCACTGATTATAACTAACTTACAATAATGTAGCTTACAGACTTTTCAAAGAACACTGCAATGGTCTTAGAAAAACCTAGGTTCTTCATAGAACAATGAATGTTCCACCGAATGATGACATTAGTAGGTTCACAGTAGGAATGCTTATATTTATAGTTTAACACAATGAAGTGGATTTATGATCGGTAATCAAACACCTACAGTACTATTATCAGTGAGGGTATTAACCTATAAAGAGGATAGGTATCTTCTGTTATATCTATCGTATTTTATAGATCTAATAATCAGTCTTATTGGAATAGTTGTTGCAAACGAAACGCTGAATATAAGGTCAGGGACTTGATGTCGGGCAAAGTTTTAATGGGTTTTTTTCATCGGGAATAACTCATCGACACCATTTGTACTCGGCTGGTGGCAACAGGCTCAATCCCTATAACTCTTCTTCTTCCTGCCCTTATCCTATGTTATTTGGGGTCGGTTCAACACGTTTTCTTTTTCCATACCGTACTGTCCTCCGTCACGCTATCACTGACTCCCTTTTTTCATCCATCTTTTCTTTGACCTTTCCATCCACATTTATATTCATCACTCTTTTAGTAACATGCGATTCATCCCTCCTCATCACATGACTATACCAGGACAAACGGTTTCCTTTCAACTTTTCTGTTACTGGCGCTACTTTCGAAATTCCTTTTATATACTCATTTCTCACTTCAACTTCAATCCCTTTAACATGGTACTTAAATATAAGTGGCTGTACTATTAGTAAGTAGGGCCCTACCTTTGCTTAATACTTAGGGTAAAAATATTATGTAAGGTATGTTAGCATTTAGGTAAAGCAGGTATGAGTAGTTGTGATTCTTTATACAAGAAGGTAAGCCTTTTATTTGTCTACCGGAAGTTATAAGAGCCGATTTATGATTAGCCAAACTGTTGACTAATGGTAAGTAATGACTATATTTTGAAGTAATTTAGGCACTTATGATACTTATAAGATGAGTAAGATTACGTAATCGAATTGCAGGTAGTAATGTACTTTTTGTAGAATCTTAATTATGAGACAGTAAAATTGGACATTTGTTCAATGACACAAAACAAGGGTTTCCATTCTCTAAAAACCCATTTTATACTTTGACATTATTTGTTGATCTTAACCTACCACATTGTGTACGTTTTAATTTGAATTTATGACATGGTATGATTTTAGTGATAATTGATGACATTGTATAATTTTGGTAATAATTTATGGCATTGTATATTTCGTATGATTTAAGACATAGTATGATTTTGATAATAATTTTTGACATTGCATAATTTAAATAATAATGTATGACATTGTATATTTGGAATGATAATTTACGACATGGTATGATTTTAATAATATTTTTTGACATTTAATAATTTAAATAATATAATGCATGTCTAATTTGGTACAACACTGTGAACTGCGCATTCACCTTACAACTGGCAATGTATAATTATGTACTGTGTTGAGTAATAAAGATTTGAATTTGATCCTTTAGGGGGGTACAGGCATGGAGTTACACAAAACACCTGCTAGTAATGATCCTATTGCCTGGTATAACAAAGGCCTGATTCTGAGTATTTATAATGAAGTATAGGTGTCAATAGCTATTATGTTTTCTTTCACAAGAACTCCGTGAAACACAGGCATAACTTGGAAAATACATAATGTTGAAAAAGTTACTGTATTTTGTACATGCCATTTAAAAATATACGTAGAATTACCGTGTACCTGTGAACAGATTTGTGATCATAAACGATGTAAAATATGTACAGGGGGTTGACCATAAGCTCTTAGAGCGGTATCAATTTGATATCGAATAAGGAACAGATGTATCTGATTTGTATACATCTGTCACTTACTCGACATCAAATTGATACCGCTCTAAGAGCTTATGGTCATCCCCCAGATCTAAGGAGGTGCCTGGTTCTCTAGTTTCTACTTATCCCTATGGGCAAAAGACTCGAGTTCTGTGTTTGTATCTTTGTTTAAGTAGGTAGTATTTTCAATAGTTTTTAGCGTTCCGTACCCGAAGGCTCCAAACGGACCTCTATTGCTGCTAGTCACGTGACCGTCCGTCTGTCCATCGTCTGTCACTCGGGTTCTACAGCCAAACGGTTTGAGCTACAGTCTTTAAATTTTCACAGTATAAGCATCTTGTTTACCCAAAGCCATACAAATTGTAAAAAAATATTTTAAAATGTTTTTAAGGTGGGCTCGCATACAGGTAAAGACGGGAGTGAAAAATATTTTTATACCTAACCCATCAAATGGGGTATCGTTGTTTAAAATTTGTTGAGTAGATAATTACTGTATTTTTTGTTTTAAAAAATATATTGAAACCTAGGGATGAGAAGCCACCAAAGTTAGCTTTTATACAAAATTTTGTTTCGAAGAATTTTTTAACTTTACATTTACCTATAAGGTTTAAATGTGGTGACAAGGTTTATTATTACGTATATTTTACCAACAAATACCAATATATTGATAAATCTGATTCTTTGAAATTCTCTAATTTTTTCCATCACAACAAACTTAATTTTGCGGTTTGGTACGAAACCCTAAATGTGCGAAGTCCAAAAAGCATTTGGTCGGTTTTTCTAATGATTTTACCCATTTTGATAGTACAATCAGTAGATTTATGGGTAAACATGACTTGCAACAAACACTCTTTACGGGTATATGCATATTTTTTTTTTCTTAATCGACATTTATGGTTGTTCATTTCCTTACCATATTGGAGTCGGTCAATCTAACCGGATGCACCACCAGTGATTACCAGTATTTTAGCCACCAACGGAAAAAGAGGTGTGTTATAAGTTTGATGTGTGTATCTGTGTCCTTGTGTATACGTCTGTTGCAGCATAGCTTCAAAACGGATGAACCGATTTGACTTATTTCTTTCATTATATTATACTAGCTATAGCCCGCGGCTTCGCACCCGTTGACCACCCCACAGAATCCATATTTGGGATTATAAAATAGCCTATGTCACTCAGGAATAATGTAGCTTTCTATTGGTGAAAGAATTCTTCAAATCGGTCCAGTAGTTTCGGAGCCTATTCGGTACAAACTAACAAAAAAATCTTTCCACTTTATAATCACATCACATCATCAGCCAATTAATGTTCCCACTGCTGGGACACAGGCCTCCTCTCTGTGAGAGGGAATGGGCCGCTATCCACCACGCGGGCCCAGTGCGGGTTGGTGGATGTCACATGTCTTCGAATTGTTGGTTCTAGGACATGCTGGTTTCCTCACGATGTTTTCTCTTTATAATATTAGATTATAATTATTAATCAGTATAGATTGATGACAATCGGTTAAGCCGTTTAAAAGTTATGCGCATGTTTTTCAGGGTATTTTTGCAAGATAAATCGTGTTATGATTACGTATTTCTACCACGGGCAAAGCTTGACGCGTTGCCCGTGCGGACTGTTACTATTTAGCCACTTACTCCTCTTTAATAGTTGATATTTAATTCAAAAACATTAATTAAAGAAGTTTAAGTTCACATTTTCCCTAATACTTTTCAATTAATTACCCAACGAAACGTTACTATCGATGAGGAAAAGAATGGGGAAGTTCCTGTCAATAAAGAATAAACCCTACGAAACTGTACTATCGATGAGGAAAAGAATGGGGAAGTGCCTGTCAATAAATTTCTTATCATTTCCGTATGATAAAAAAATAATTAAGGCATGCGTTGGACTGGTCAAGTGATACTACTACTACTTCTACTTTTCTTATGAGGTGTGGCTACCTCTGTTATCAGAGTTAATTAAGCCACCTCTGGGAGGCCTCGGACTAGGCTATTACAGACTTACATTAACTATATAAGTCCAGGTTTTCTCACGATGTTTTCCTTCACCGTTGCCTGTGATGTCCAAGATAAACTTAGAAAGTACATATAAAATTGAAAAAAGGTATTTGGTACTTGATAAAATCATCAGAATGCAAAACCATGTACTTACATAAACTTCAGTATAAAAAGAAATATTTTTGATTTCGAATCAAAGAAATAACAGAACACACAACAGATCAGGTAAATAATAAAGTTGTCAGCTGAATCTTACAATATTATAAGGTTTGCAGAGAAATAGTTCTGGCTGGATTTGAATACTGATTCGAATTTAGAATTGGTTTCAAATTATAGAACACTTCTAATGTTTTGTGACTGGCAGGTCTGATTATGGCGAAATAATGTTAAGATGCTGCCTCACCTAGAGCATACGCCTGTAATGTAACGTTACAGTTTTGGGCATTACATTGGTGAGGGAGAACCGAGCATTAAAGTGCGCACTTGTAAACATTGTGGAATCAACTAAATGCTCAAAATCGAATATCATGTTACATTACAGGCGAATGCTCGCCAAGTCAGTCAGGCAGCACTGTAATGTTATGTTCAAAATTGAACCTGGTATGTTACATTACAGACTAATGCTCCAGGTGATGAAGCACCTTAAAGGTGTATGTGTAGGTAGATTATTTGATTCATGAAATCACCCGTGTGTTTTTAACTACTCCCACAGTAGCAAATTCAACCTAGTATCTTGTTCGTCGTGACCGCACTAGCAACCACAGAACCTAAAACACTGGTATAATACCACCTGAACTTAAAGATATCCGACTATCCGTTTTCATTGAAGAATGTTCAACAACATTACACACAGGTAGACAGCAATAAATACAGTATTTGCATCACTATGTACAGCAGAAACGTATAATCAGCTCGAAAATAACCAACGCGCTGTGACAAAGACCTCGTCCCACAAACGATGTTTTTCAAAGAAAAAACATCAATTCACTAATCACATTTTTTTTATACATTTTTTTACTACTTCTAGTAAACCTGACTCTTCAATTACAGTATCACTTGGTAAACATTAAACAAGGTCAATGGTATAAATAAACATTACCCAGCCAGGTTTAGAAGTCCTTCCCATGCATGATTTGGTTCTAACACAACGGAATTCACCACACGGTCGGGTCACCACTGCCATATAAAAAATAATTTTTAAATTTAATTTAGAACACAATCGCGCGCATGCGTTTAGCACGTAACACTGAACTGAGTCGGACTCGGAAGGTGCGCTCGAGTGATGCGCGATTGTATCGATATTATTTTTATAGTGACGAGGTGATTCGTGAGTTGTGTCGGCTTTTATTGTGCTGTTAATATTAATGGGTCACGGTTTGTTGCTAATAGTAAAATTGTATTACCCGGTAGTTACTATTCGATTGTTTTTAGTGTATGTTCACATTATGTCTTATCTTCTGAGGAATATTATTTTTGTAGGTTTAGTACTTTTTTTTTGGTATACTACAAAACAGACTGATCATAAATACTGTAAATAATTTTATTTAAAAAGTATAAAAACGACAAAATAAATGTAATGAAACTCACAACCGTAAACAAAAATAAAAATAGATACTAATGAATATCGACTATCCCCAACACTAGCGGCGTCGGCGCGTGCTACGGTACACCGCGCACAACACTACTCAGTTATGGAAATTAACTTCGGACTGGTAAAAATAAAAACACGGAGTAATTACCATCGATATGGTCAGTGAACATCACTATATCTTGAAAGGGTCTTCATATTGTTAAATTAGCAATGTTTATAAACTTTCTGTCTACTTCCGGTGAAGTAAAATCTAGACTTTGGACTGTTATCTGTTGTAAGTGACATTGATTTAAATATTATTTGTAAAAGGCTTCAAAAAAAAACACTGTTCTCAACGGTTTTGTAGTTTTTTGGTCATGAAATTAAATTCATCGTCAGCAGAACAGTTGCAATACATGGTGACTGTGCTGAATGAAACTTTCAAGTTAAAAGGGATGAGTATAAATGTAAACAAGACTAAGGTTATGGTGTTTGAAAGAGAAGACGCGATGTATCGGAGTGTGAAGTGAAAATAAATGATGACAGTGTGGAGCAAGTGAACGAGTTTGTATATCTGGGCAGTATGTTCACAAGGGATGGAAAGATTGAAGAGGATACGGAAAGGAGAGTGAATGCAGGGAATAAAGTGAATGGTGATGTACATGCTGTTGTGAGCAATTTGATGTCTCCGGAAGCTCGACTCGCCGTTCACAACAGCGTGCTGGTGCCTACACTAATGTATGGAAGTGAAGGTTGGGTATGGCAAAAAAGACATGAAAGTGGGATTAATGCAGTTGAAATACGTTCCTTGTGAAGTATGTTTGGTGTAACTTTAAATGAAAGATTGAGGAATGATGTAATAAGAAAACGTTGTGGTTTAAAAGAAGATGTAGTAACTAAAATTGAAAAGAGTATGTTAAGATGAAACCATATTAACATACTCTTTTCAATTTTCATTCATTTATCCTCTCAACATGGCCAAACGGCCATGTTGAGAGGATAAATGAATGGCGACTAACGAAACGTATTTACGTCTGCCTTAGACGTGAATGGAAACGCCGGGAGGGGACGCCCTAGAAAGACATACATAGACCTTATAGGTCTATAGGATAAGATAGGATGTTCTTCAGAAAGGCCATGCGCAGTACTAATAACCAGCGTGTGTGTATGACTAGATGTATGAATGTGAGTGACGAAAAAGAAGTATATTGTAAGGATCGTAGCAGGTTGCGTTCTGTAGTTTCTGCCTACCCCCAAGGAAAAAAGGCGTGAGTTTATGTGTGTATGAAATGAAATTATTAAAACTTTATCATTAAAACTTGTTGAAAACAGTAATTATTTTTGTAGGTTTCATGTTTTTCCGCAAATTAATCAGGAACTACTGAACTCATTTCAGTAATCAAAATGGGTCGATTACATTAGCTGAAGGATCTGATGTCCTGTGATCATGAGTTGTTTTAGTATAAATTCATTAACATTGACTAAAACACGTAAGGGAATAATTAAAATTTGATGATGAAATTATGCACATTTTGCTCGCATTAGGCAGTAATTTAGGTGTCGCCTAGTTAAAGAAAACTACCGTAAGTTCTCTAGGAGACCGGATTCCTTCTTATAAAATATTAGCTGACCCCCGCGGCTTCACTCCCGTCAACTGGCTACCTACCTACTTACCCTACCTTACCTGACTACCTCCCCTGCCCTACCCTGCCTACCCTCCCTACCCTGCCTGCCCTGCCTGCCCTGCTTAGCATGCCTACGCTGCCTACCCTGCCTACCCTTCCTACCCTGCCTACCCTACCTACCCTACCTACCCTTCCTACCTAATAATTTTTATCTATCATCAATTTTCTCGGCGCACGCCAAAGAATGAATTTTATAAGCAAAATTTTGCTACCTTGAATTACATTATTGCAATTTCCATAAGGATCTTCATTATTTTTAAAAGTATTTATAGCCTATGACACTAAGGCATAATGTATCTTTCTACTGGTGAAAGAATTTTCAAAATCGGTTCAGTAGATCCAGACATTACCCCTTACAACGTCACAAACTCACAAACTTTACCTCTTAATAATATTAGTATAGAAATACTTACAGGTTCAGTGAGATTTTAATAGGTATAATATAACTTCAGTTTAGTATAATTGATTTATTTAGAAGCTAAGGTTAGCGCGTTAGGATTATCAAGCCTAGCTCACTAAAGTTTGATGTCCATAGATATAACCTTGTAAACACCGTTTAGCACTATAATATTTTAATTTTTAACGATTGCATTGTCTTCTTCAATTACATACGGTTACTGATGACCTCACGAATATGCGCGCATACAGTTATTTCATAACGATTAACTCTAGTTTTTTCTATATGATCGAAAAAAAATTGCAATTCGGATATTTTGGGCAATGTCAGTAAAGTATTTAGTTGTTATATTTACATATTTAGAATGTAACGATGTATTGCCATGCACGATTTTAGTCATACATACTAGGAAACACGTAGGTTGCATCAATCTTTTTTATTATAGTTTACTGAAAGGTCGAAGCTAAGTGCTGTGGTTAATGCTTTAGAGGGAAATTTACTAGGCAGATTTGGCCGTTGGCCTACCTGCAGACCATGACCACCGGAGCTTGCTACTATAAGTCAATAAGTCTGCAATGGTGACTCACTAAACAGGCATAAGACAGATGAGACCTATTGATGCTAAGTCCAGTGAACATGGTCCATAGGTATGACCACGGGCAAGGGCAAGTCTATCTAATGAACTCCTCGCTTTAGTGCTACGCTGCGTGGTAAGTGAAATGCATATGGTGTTTCGAGTGCAATGGCCACACTGACGCTTGATGGCAAACTGCTTGACTACATTGCCACTTGTTCGAGCTACTGTAGATACTCACTCACCAAGTGAGGTTTTTAACTGTGTGGCTTCTTATTATAATTGTATAATACAGTTACACACGTGAGTATAATAATATCGTCACATCCTTTTGCAATGTTACGGAAACCAGCCATTTCTGACAGGTTTTCCGTGCTACTTAGATGCAGTATAACTGCATTAAGTCATACATTTGATTAAGTAAGCTCTGTTCTTTTGGTTCTATCCATCAGTAGCTGGAACTTTATTCCCCAACAGTTGATCTGCTGTCGTATTTTCTATGATAGTTTCCAAACGAAAGAAGAAAGAAATAGTTTATAGTGTCACAAAAACCCAAAAAAATACATAAATTATATTATATGTATTAATATAATAAATTAATATAATAATAAAAAGGAGCGAACAGAAACTAGGCAGATGCATATCGCGGCTGTGACAAGTAGGCTCCTCCCACTCAGCATGATACTGTGCCATGGGGGACCCATCAACAGCACGACGCTGATTTTCAGTGGTCGTCTAAAATTTTGATTTCAACTAAACCATTTAAAGGTACTTAAAAATTGTTAACAAAAATGACAAAAATGAATCTAGTTGCACATTCGCAAGCTTCAGTAGGTCTCTATGGAGAAGAATGTGCAAGAAACTCCACGGAAACTCTTTTCCATCAGTTATAATTACAAATATTTTGTTGTTTCATTCTTGTTGGAGAAATAATAATTATATCATGACATACGGCAACTAAGTCTGTTGAATATGTTGGTATTAATATCTAGATAAATCCCCGTAAAACTTTTTGTCTCTGCAAAATTATTCAAAATGACGAAGTGTAAAAAATAACCATTAGAACAGTCAGTTTAAATATATTTAAATTCTCATTCACAGGTTTTCGTCGAGTTTTTCTTAATATTTTTTGCGTATAATTTTTGCAGTGGTTGAAGTCGTCATTTTAATTTGTGGGAACATTGACCGTCGCAAAAACAAAGTCATCCTAATGAACGCTTTGAGAGCTAATTTAATTTCATACTTAATTAATAGTATGAATGAACTGAGAATTCAGAATTTTGCTTTTTGTAGCGAATGATACCTATCTAGTTTTGTAAATTAAAAAGGTATTTCTAAAATTGTTTCAGGCTGGCAAACTAGGGGGCCAACCGGATAGTTTGTGGTACGCAGCGCTATATATGGAAATCTGCAGGCAGACACATCAGAATTGTTTCTCGGTAATTAAGTCTTCATAACGTCAGAACTAGAGCTAGAGCTAGAAGTGATCTGCCGTTTGATTCTGTAGACATCTCACTGTGATGACTTAGGTGAAGTAAGCTTGAAGTGAGCTGGCATGCCACCAAATATGCTAGGGATTGACATTATTGTCATCATCATATCAGCCGAAAAAGAAGTCCACTGCTGGACATAGGCCTCCCCCAAGCGTCGCCTCATTGATCATCCCCGTGGATCCTCGCAGCCTTCACCAGGTCATCAGTCCACCTATTGGAAGGCCTTGCAATGCAACGTCTTCCGGTTCGCGGTCCCCACTCCAGAACCTTTCTGCCCCATCGGCCATCCATTCTGCATGCAGTGTGCACTGCCACTTAAGTTTGGCATTTCTTTGGGCTATATTGGTAACCCTGGTTCTCTTGCGGATCCCTACATTTCTGATTCGATCACGCAAGGGAACTCCGAACTCCCTCTCCATTGCCCTTTGTGTGCATGTAAGCTTTCTGATGAGGCCCATTGTGAGCGACCACGGCTCAGAGCCATATGTCATCACTGGCAACACACACTGGTCATAGATTTTTGCCTTGAGAGACTGTAAGTTTGACGAGAAGATACCGCGCAACTTCCCGAACGCTGCCCAGCCGAGTTGGATTCGACGGTTGACCTCTTTCTCGAAGTTGGCCCTACCCAACTGGATCGTTTGTCCCAGGTAGGCATAGTCGCCTACAACTTTGTGGAGTGTAGAGTCTCCGACCTAGATAGGAGTGGGTTTAACATGGGCATTCAACATCACCTTGTCGAATCGACCGGCTGTCATGCCTTCTTTGGTTGGATACTTATTGAATAGACTATAGACCGACTGTGTAAATTTCTTGAACAGAACCAAGTACATGATTTAATGTACTCGATTCGTTGACGCCAATCAACATGTCATTTCGAGTTGGCGTCATGATCAATGTCCGTATTATTTGTATGGAAAGAGGCATTTGCCCTGCAGTGGGCTATTACAAGCTGGTATTATCATTGTTATATTATGTGAAGACATTTCTTCATCTAGGACAAGACAACTTTATTTACGAATCTGTCTTGTCCTAGATTCAGCTAATTATTACGAATATATTATTTTATCTAAGACAAACATGCGACATCTTACAAGATGGTTGTTAGTACAGAACTAGTAATTATTAGTCTTAACATTTAAATCAGTATTTACAGATCGTGTCATGTCAACATAGGTCGATTCCAACTGAATGACGTCTGTGAGTTTCGGTTTTTACTCAGCGCTATCCCATCTATGACATGAATTTGCTAACAGCAGCTAGTGGAGTGTTTCGAGACGCCATCGTTTAAAATAAATCATCGTTTGGAAAAGATTTTGAACAAGTTTTTCAGGGATTATTAGATTTATTTGTGAGTCAGAGTTAAAATGATTGTCGTTTTAGGAATGTGTCCTTCCATGGATTATGTGCCCAGCCTTAAGAATAAAAACGTGAACCAAAGTGATACTGGAAAGTAGTGTAGTCTGACTGAACGAAACCGGACCTGGCAGCTTGATACATTGAATATAGCTAAGGGCCGTAAACAAAGTGAATGTCACTTTGCTTACAACTTACTAACAAATATTATTCTAAAATGTCATTTTGGTAGCTAATGTTAATACCATATATTTTGGACTATAGAATGTCACTTAGTCTACACTCTTTGGTGTAGCAGGAAATTACAGTATGCCGAGTTAATTCATTAATCCACTGAAATTAGACACATCCTTTAATCACTTCTTCTTAGAAAACTAAAAGACCTTGGGTACTGTTTTCCTTCTTATCTCAGATTTCATCATCAAGATGAGTAGTCACTAGATGAAATATTGCCAGTAGTCTAACCTGTTAACTGCCTGAGTGAGTATGCACATATTGTTTTACAATTTATTTATAGTATAATAATTATGACAACAAGTATCTTATGTTTTGAAGACATTATTATCTTATTATTATAGTGCCGTCATATTGTTATGATTTTAGTATTACTATTTTATTGTTGTATGTATCAAAGCATCGAGAATCATCGGCAGCCATTGTTAGAGACGCAATTGTCAACACAATCCATACGATACAAGTACGCGAGTCAGTGAGTGTCATCGGTTACGTATACCACAGATAATGTAATACTAGCATCTTATACTAATTGACGGCCTGTGACAGTTCGAACTATGGCTGTGACAGCTGAAATTTGCTTGGACCATAGATTTCCTATATCTATGGCTTGGACGCACATTGCACGGACACTTAAATATTAAGTATTAGTATCACCTGCTCTAGTCGCTGGCAGTTCCATGTTCTGTGGTAGCTTGTATGCGTAGTATTGATGGAGTTAGGATTATTTTTTCTTTTTTTTAGTTGCAGGTCATCCGGTCGGACTAACACCCTAACTGCCTCAAAGAGTGAGCCAGTCTGGACAGTGTCAGGCTCCAACTGACTAAAACACCTCCTGCATTACATAATCCCGCCAAAGAAGTTGGTGCCTGTTCTGTGCAGACTCAAATATTTATGGACATCTTTATTTATTGATAAAAAAAAATTAGGTTAAAATAATACAAAAAATGCAAAAATATACAAAAAGTGCGGTTTATCGCTAAAATGTGCATGAAGTGCTGTTTATCACAGTCAGAATACAAAAAGAGCTATTTATCACAGGGAAATCAAAGAAATATAAATTATGCCTTACAATTTAGGGATAAGAAGCATAACAGTGCTTTTCATCACACACAGTCTGTTTTTCACACGCTTTTATTAGCTTGATATGTATGTATCTATGTATCAATGTAACGGAATCTTTGAACGTGATTTTCACCCCCTTCAAAACGTCGCATTAATTTTGAAACTTTGCACACTTATCAAGGACCGATGACAATCCATTAATTTAAATATTTTGTCCCATTATCCTTACCACGATCTTCAGGATTAGATATTGAACTAAAAAGTAAAAAACTGGCAAGTGCGAGTCGGACTCGCGCACGAAGGGTTCTGTACCATTATCGTAAAAACGGCATAAAAATCACGTTTGTTGTATGGATACTTAAATATTCATTATATTCTGTTTTAGTATTTGTTGTTATAGCGGCAACAGAAATACATCATCTGTGAAAATTTATGTCTAGCTATCGCGGTTCATGAGATACAGCCTGGTCACAGACGGACAGACAGACAGACAGACAGACGGATCGTGGAGTCTTAGTAATAGGGTCCCGTTTTTACCCTTATTCTTATTCTTATTATTCTTATATTTTCTACTTTTTAGTTTGGTTTTCTATTAAAGCGTGTTTTTTAGTTTGTTTTTAAACTATTATTTATTCCTTTTGAGGGACGGAGCCCTAAACACAAATTGTGTGTAAGATTGACATGCGCTACCAATATATCACAATCTCTTACATTTTTCTATATTCGCTGATAAAATATCAATTTATGCTTCAGGGCGAAGAAGATGATGAAGATGTGTTGGTTTGTAAAAAGAATTGCATAGTCCAGTGCTTATTCTGATTCATATTTCGGTCTCATCAGTTTAATAAATGACTACTTTGGTCAATTATGTGACTGATTGCAAAGGAAACACCAAATTCCTAACATACATTTCTAAACCAATTTGTAAAATATTCACATTGTGTACAACATCACATTCTCCGCTCAAAACAAAGAAACAAACACAATAAATATTTACTGTCAGGATTTTCAGAACATAAACGCGCGCGTTTGCGTTTGAACATTTTTTTGTATGCGAAGATACAATGGAATCTACAAACAGCTACTGCGTGAGTCACAAATAAAACATAACGTGGTGTGTAATGCTATGTTAATCATCTGTGCAAACATTTGTGTCGTAAAGTGTACCTACAGTAAAGATTTTGTTCCTATAAACCGATTACGGTGAAGCTAGAAGGTTGAGTTATGATTTTATTTATGTATAAGTATGTGTAACAAAATGTTCAAATATAAGATTAGAACCTGGAATAATTAAACACGAGCTATTTGGATGTTCTGTATATTTTTGTTCAGTAAAAATATGAGAGGTACAAGGCAATGGAGTTCTCTTACTTGAGAATATCCGCTGGAGGACCACAGTTACCGACATAGAAGGATGAATTGCGAAATATAAGTGGCAGTAGGCAGGGTACATTGCTCGCAGAACGGATGGTCAATGGGGCAGAAAAGATCTGGAGTGGCCACCTAGAACCGCAAGACGCTGCGTTGGAAGTTTTCCTACTAGGTATACCGATTCGTCACTCGATTGAGTGTTTATGTTGACACATTGTGTATGAAAAATCTTGCAATGACACATCATTAGGTGAGAAACCACTTACATGTTTATAAATAAATAAAGATGATCATCGCTGTATGGATGGGATTTAACCCTATAGAATGGACGATCCATGGTTGAATGTATGTAGTGTTCAACACAATATCTGGTAGACCAAAGAGATCACAGGGCAAGAGATCTCAATTGGGAATTGGGACTTTACAACCCCATGGGTAGAGGCGAGCCTATTTGAATACTATAATTGGTTGCTGCCCTGCTCTATTTCTGTTGAATAACAAGCATACATGACACTTTCTTTAGCTAACTTATCTATTCGTGGTGGTGCTAGGCAACTGGACTTATCCCAGTTGTAAAAGACCCTTTGTGCCTATTGGCTTTATTTGTTCTGTCGCCTGCTTGGTATGAAGGGAAACGGAAATTTGTATTTTTTCCTACTCCTCCGTTATTCTTTTCTGATTAATTTCGTTGCGGGATCCAAGACAGTTAAATTCATTCTACGAGACTTCGTCGAGCTTCATTGCCTCTTCGCTTTTCTGGTGGTCGCTACTGTTGATTCTGGCTTTCAGGAGTTGCAGTGGTTTGGGAATTAGTGTCGTGGGATTGTCCCAGTAAAAAATATAACTTATCTATAGTTTCAGTGTACGTTTCTTTTTCTACGAAGAATATAGACAAAGGTATGTATCCTTCATGAATCCAATGTTACCGTTATCTTTAGCATTTTTGTCATTACGACTATCTTTAAGGTTAAGCATCGCTTGAACAGGTTGGTCCGTAGATGGGTCACCGTCCATTGGGTACATATCAAGACTCCTCCATACTTTGGAAAACACGTTAAGAGTAAATGTGGGCAGAGTCGAGCTTCGACTGAATTTCCTTAGTAAAAAGTATATAATTCGAAGTTTGGCTCTCGCCTTTTTTCTCCTCCAATATTGGACCAATTTAAAAGATATTCCATAAACTGAAAAAGAAGCATATTATAATATGGCCCTATATTTTTTTTTCATTTTATAGTTGTCAAATTTTTACAATAGAAACACGTTAAGAGGAAAAGTGGGCAGAGAGCTCCGACTGAATTTCCTTAGTAAAAAGTCATAATTCGAAGTTTGGCTGTCACCTTTTTCCTCCTCCAATATTGGACCAATTTAAAAGATATTCCATAAACTGAAAAAGATGGATAAATACTTGGCCCTTTTTTAATTTATAGTTACTCGTATGCGCCAAAAAGAAAACATAGAGATGGATATATCTTTCTTTTTCCAGTTTATAATAATAAAATAATTAAATTCGTTTAATTCAGACTATTTAAATGTCCATATTTTTTGTTAGTATTACATTATCTTAAAACTATGTTAGTCATGAGGGTACAAGTAGGTAATGCTAATGATTGATAGTTTATGGAATATCTTTTAAATTGGTCCAATATTGAAGGAGAAAATAGGCGAGAGCCATACCTGAAATTACGACTTTTTACTCGGGGTATTCAGTCGGATGTCAGCGACCGTATTTCCTTTTAAGCCGTTGGTCCCTACCAGAAAACATGATACCAAATCCCAAATATTATCCAGTTAGTGCTGTGTAAAGATCAAAGGCAGTCGCTTCATATAAAAAACCGGTACTCAGTTGCATTCGGTTGGGCTGGAATCCGGTCCCAATTAAGTTGGGGTAAAATGCTAGGCAGATTGATTTTAAGAAGTATTTAAAGTGAGTAAAAATATAATAGAGTCATATGATGCATATTAAAACAGTAACCAATGTTAAGAAGACAATTTGTACTTGTCATGATAACATTTAATTTTTTCTTTGTAGTGTCAATTTCAATGGCATTGTAAACTGTGATGTTTCGAATTGCAAATAAATTGGTGATGACGTGCAAACTACTATTATTGTTCTTGTCTTATTTCCTCGTTTCAGTTAGACGTATTAAGTTAATTTTGAAGATGTCAGTACGTTCCTGAAAACCTGGATAAATTGACATTCTAACAGCAACATCAATTTTCAAAATGTCCTAAATGCTTTGGATTGACATGTATGAGCTACTGAATGAAACAAAACACGTGGTCCCTTATTTTGGACTGTCGACAATCGTTTTTAGGGGACCGTACACAAAAGGTAAAAACGGGGCTGTATCTCATGAACCGTGATAGCTAGACAGTTGAAATTTTCACAGATGATGTATTTCTGTTGCCGCTATAACAACAAATACTAAAAACAGAATAAAATACATATTTAAATGGGGCTCCCATAAAACAAACCTGCTTTTTTGCGATAATGGTACGGAACCCTTCGTGCGCGAGTCCGACTCGCACTTGGCCGGTTTTTTTTGCTGATTAAATGTCTGACATTGATCTTCTTTTTTCTTGAGAATTATCCACTAGTATAGTACTAATTCCCTGTTGATAAGATTTAGCAGTCAGCTACATTAATAACGTACGCGACGGATAAGTACCCTGGGCATATAGACCAATATTAGTTATGTTGAAGAGAGTATTGTAATAGGTTCCAAAGTATTTCTAGATAACCAGCATTTAAAACCAACTGTAGCGTTACGAAATTAAAATAAAACTTTTTTCACGCAACGATAACGTATAATTTTTAATTAAAAAATAAATACACCGAAAACATAAAAAAAAAAAAATTGAAAAAGGTAAAACATATTTAAAAAAAAAAGGAAGGACCGCAATAGTCAACATCGGATCAATTTTTTGAATATAAGTATATATAAAACTTAAAATTAGAATTTAGACAAGGTTTAAAGTTAAAAGCCGAATTCACGTGCCTAATCTTCAACGTAGTTGCAACCGGTTTAATGATAGCTAAAAGATACACGTAAAGTATTAAACTAAAACGAAGTAAGGTAATAGAGTTTTTAGCTACAGAAACTTGAAAGGTAAGCTACATAAATATAAACAAAATAAAAAAAAATATGATAACAGTCATTCGTCGGGTATCCTCGCTGGATGAACAAAACCGTCTTCCGTAGAACCTCTCTAAAAACTCTGGCGGTTTTAAAGAAAATATGTACGGAACCCGATGAAAGGTGTTCGGAATCCCGAAGACTGCAGATACTCCTGAGGTCATTCGTTCTGTCCCGGCTATCCGATGCCGGCAAGTTTTTTTTTATGATAATCTTGTCACCAGTCTTGGCAGGAGTGCCCAGTCCTCCAGTCTGTCGAACGGAAACTGTGGAGAAATGCGGTCCGCGAAAAGGATCCTCGGCCTAACGACATCGAATTATTTCCTGCCATTTTCGCAGAAGAATTGACATAGCCGTGGTCAAACTGTTGCTGACCATTTTAAAACACAATTTTAAACAGTTACTTTAAACATTACAATAACAAATTTAAATTTAAAGTATTACAGAGCCAACATTTTTTATAAAAATCCTTTCTGTCAGTATTAGAAAAATTGCCTTCTGTTTTGATTTTGAAAAATTATAACCGGCCTGCTTTGACAAATTAAAAAGAGGCTAAAGCAAAGCATCTTGTAGCGATCACGCTACACAACCTATTAAACTAAAACCACCTCCTTCTATATTTCAGAAAATGACAGATGATGGCGTCCACCTCGTTGAGTAAGAGGTATCCTGATGACTTCTCAGAGACGATGTAACAAGATTTGCGGCACAAGTGCAACAGGGTGAGTGACGAAGCGTGAAGTTTGCAGTCTATGTGCTATCTCGGTAGGTGGCAAGTTAAGTCAGCCGTGCAGTGTGAATGCGAATAATCATGGCAGAAAAAATCTAGTGTCTGGTTTATAAAATATAGGTAATTCTTGTCATCTCACTAGTGATGAGGTTATAATGATTGCCAAGTGTAAACAAAACACAGTAAAATAAATACGAAATAATTTGAAGGGAGATATTATGCTCTAAACAGAAATCCTTTATATTATTGAGAGGCTCGCTTTTGATAACTGTCTCACCTGATGGTAAATGATAATTTAGCTGACGATAGAACATTCTTACCTAAAAGTAACCATTTACTCTAGACTTGACCTCCATTATGAAAGAAAGACTTTGGTAAGTTATGAAGTACTAGCGGATGCCTCGCGGTTTTACCCGCGTTGTTCCGGTTCACGTGAATACAGGGATAAAAAGTAGCATATGTCACGCGGAGATAGTGTAGCTTCCAAAAGGTGAAAAAAATTTTGAAATCGGTCCAGTAGTTTTGAAGTTTATTCGTTACATACATAAATACAAATCTTTCCTCTTTATAATATTATTAAGTATAGATAGAGAAGTATATAGATAAGAATTTAGGTAAGATTATAAGAAGAAATTAGGATATAAGCAGGTGAAACCAAGGGTTTAGTTAGTTTATCACAGGCAGCACTTACTTAGCAAGCACTCAAAGCGTGTCAATACGTTATTTGCTCTTATAACCACAGTATAAAACACATAACCTTCAACAAATGCACTTTGATAAGAATAAAAATGGTTCAATCAAGCCCCGTTCCCTTGCATGACACTTAGGTATAAAGCTAAAAGTCCGGTCTAAGCACTGCATAAGAAGTTTAGTGCTTATTGTAACTTATTATCGACTTAGAGGCAATGTACACGCGATTCTTCTATTAAGTCGCGGTAGTGTTGTGTTTTCTAATGTTCTTAGGAGAATTGAATTGGATTTGTACATTTTAAAGGACATGTTAGAAAGAAAGAAGTAAGAAAACTAATTTATTTGCGACCCGCACAGGCGACGTGAGAAATAACCATAAAATTAAACAATAATAAAAAATAAAAACCCTGTACGAGACCAAAACGTGATCTGAGCATGTGCAGCTATATCCTAAAACGAAATAACGCTGATATAATGACATGCACCAGAACAGTGTTGCCAAAATCAATTATTACTGTGGGTTGCAATTTAATTATTAAATTATAATTATACAAAAATTAAATGAAAGCGCTTTTAAAAAAAGGAAAAAAATATACATAGTCTCCTTAATTTGTACTTTCATAAAAATATAATCTCTTCTCTGTTCACATCAGATTCGAATAAAAACCCAGCCTCCATACAAAAACCTAACTTGTCCTTTCAGCTGTTTTCAACTTTTATAAATTAGTTTTCAATTATAATGAGTAATGACTTACATGCTCAAAAGCTTAATCCGTCTATAATATACCACTGCTGATTACAGACTCTCTGGAGTTCGTGGATTTTAACAGCTCCGCTGCCAACCCCGCATGTATGCAGAGTGCGGGGTTAGCGCGGAGAACCGACCCCACAAATATGCGGAGCAGCTCCGTACAGTTTCTATGAATCAGTACGCGCCCGGTTCTACGCTTCATCACAAGTTTCTAGACTAGCACCGCGCTTGAATATTGTAGGTTTTTAACGCAAATAGTTGATTTTGAATATTTGCTTTTATTTCAAAGTTATTAAGGGTACACTAGTCGACGGCACGAACTATTTTGTGCGCGGGGTTAAAATGCATTTTATATCAACCGACAACACGTGTGGAACAGACAGATGCTATGAAGAGCAGTAGGAAGCTAGTTCGCGTACGAATACACACTTTTGCAAATTTGTAGCGAAATGGATAATGATTTAGGACGAAACCGAGTGCGCGAAAATTCATGAACAGACCTTTGGGAGTCTGGATATTATGAAAAAATGACTAAAAGTATCTGTTCTAAATAAAATTATTTGCATTGTTGAACTACTAATCTATCCCTGTATGGTGGCCGTTTTGCAATTTTCGGTCTTCTTATGGTATTTATTTACGCCTAAAAATGCGTTAAAATTAGTATCGAAATGAAAAAAAAAAAAAAAAAAAAAAAAAAACAATAAAAATAAATTTAAAAAAAAAAAAAAAAATTACTTTCGACGCTCATATCTTTCAAATATATATTTTTTTTTATTTTTGTTTCCATACAGGGCTAGATAATGATGAGACAAATTGATATATTTTTTTTATTTTGAATGTACATCGTCAAACAGTGGAGTAATCCCTAGACTACGTTTGTATGGAAGAATTATCGACTAGTGTAACTTTAAGGTTCAAATATGGATGATGAAGTTTGGGCTGTCAAGACCAAAACGAAGGAAAGCGCAAGTGGTATAAGACATGACTGATAGTGATATTGAAGAAATGCTTTATGGAGACGATGGCAGTTATGATGAGTTTCATCCTGGGGACTATGATGACTGGGGAAGAGGATGAAGAAGAGGCCGCCAACCAACGGCTTATTATGGAAATTGCAGCTATGGATTAGGTACAGTCGTCGCAACCTCTGAGGCCATCCAGCATTTTTATTGCAATAACTTAGTGGCATTTAGTTCATTATATTAAACTAGCTGTTCCTCGCGGCTTCGCTCCCGTGGACCACCCCACAGGACCTGTTTTCGGGATAAAAATGTCACTCAGGAATAAATTAGCTTTCTATTGGTGAAAGAATTTTTTAAATCGGTCCAGTAGTTTTGGAGCCGATTCGGTACAAAAAAACAAACAATAAAAACTTTCCTCTTTATTATATTAGTATAGACTTATTATTTATTAGTTAAAATATTTTTTTTTTTTTAATAATATATGTAAGATTATTTTGTGAAAGATTTTTAATAAATGTTACCAAAGGCCTCAGAATTAAAAAAGAGACAATCACTTGTTTTTAAATGTCTTAGTTCCTATTTAATAAACCATAATACGTAAAATAAACTACTCCGCAAAATTGCGGACTTTGGCACTGAGGTTCAAATTTTCAATCTCAGTGCCGGGTTCGCAAATTAGCGGGGTTTTTTTTAATATTTTCTTAGTAAAAACTACAAAATATATTATATTATTTTCTAAAATGCATATTACAACAATAATGTCCAGCCTTCAGGCTTTTAATATTTTCTTAGTAAAAAACAACGTCCAGCTTTCCCAAGAACACTATCTATCCCAGGTGGCAGCGAAGCTGTTAAAATACATGTCTTAAATTTTTTTGGTTGTTGGTCATTCTCTATCACGATTGAAAGCTTACGAGCCAAACGGGACTAATGTCTGTTTAGAGCTTGGCAAATTCGTACGTGACATTCCCGTGATCAGCGGGCCCGGGGATGGTAAAATCTGCGCGCGGGACGGGAGTCATGTGACGGGAGCGTCGTGTGGCGTCGCGTCATCGCGTCCTCACCTCATTGGGTAGTAACGTCCCCCACCACCCGCGTGGGCCATGTGAGTGTTACCTATGAATTTGCCAAGCTATAATTAGTTACCCTTATTTATAAGCTTTTATTTAACTTGCAATGTATCTAAGTATGTATGTAAGTGTGTTCAACTGATTTTTAAAGCAGTTATCCTCCACCGATTAAGATGAAATTTTGCATACACATTTAGTTTGGATGACAATGCATGGTTCAGTAAATGACGTCAGTCTATTTCCAATATGGCGGACGGCCCAAGATGGCGAACCAGTTATTTTTTGTGCACTGCAATGATATGGTTATCAAATGAAAGGGTTTCCTGAGGAGAATACGAAAAAAACTTATTTAAAAAAAATACTTTTTAATGAAAAATTGTTTAAACTGCACGCAGCTTAAAAAGCACGTCCAACGTTTTTATTATAATTATTCCCTCTTAAAATAGACTCACAGTTTTCAAACGATAATAATTTTATCATTGTTTTACAGAAACCAGTCACAAAGCGTAGTTAAGGCGCAGATATCCTTGAGTAGCTATTTTAAATTGAGAATCACGTCTAAACGGCTAGTCGTAATTTTTTGCCAAAAATATATGTTACATTAGACCATTTGCTTAACAATTTGATCTGAGATAATTTTGAGTTTTATCTTACCATGGTGTAATTAATTTGTAAAGTTATCTCTAAAACGGACAAAAACACAACAATCACACCAAAACCGCTAGGCGTATTTGAATTAAATCGACACCATCTCAAAGACAATTTAATTATCTACATTTTGATCTGAAGTTTTTTTTTTAAGTCTTAGAAAGGAAAGTACAAAAAAATATTGATTTTTGAGTCGCGCGGGTGTGAAACGAGTCCGCGTTTTGTTCCCTCAAGGTCGTTGGCGTTAGTCTTCGTAACGACTAAAGCTAAGTTATAAAACTTGTTTTTCTAACATCACACAAAAAATCTTCTATTCTTTCAAACGTACACAGGTAGTCGTAAGTACAAAACACAGAACAGACAACAATATCATCAAACCGCGTGACCTCGATGACCTCGTCACGGTCGAGCACAATGTTTGACCTCGGAATCTCCCGTGACATTACGCGTGACTATTGAACCGACTTCCCCCTTTCTGGATGTTAGGTGTGTCTATAAGAGATTACACGCCTTTTTACTCAAATATTCTGTGACAATTTGGCATAAAATTACTCGACGTTTTGCTGGTTTTGTTGCACTGAAAACTCTAAGTAACAGTTTTAAATAGACCAATCTCAAAATAACCTTAATGTTAAGGTCTTCTGAGGCCTTAGACAAGTGACATTTTATCGTCGAAAGCGTGGCGATAGCGATTTCCAAAAACACAAAATTGTATGGGATTGACAAGCAATATCGAAAAATCACGAGATGAATTACTTATACTTACATTTTGATATTTCGACTATTGCCTTCGCTAACATCGAATTCCATTTGTCTTAAGGCGATATATACACCTCAATGCTAACGCAGTACTGGCCGCGCCCGCTCGATGCCAAACTATCAAAATTGAACCTCCTTTTGAACAGTTTTGTTTGCAAAATATTATTTGATTTACATATTATGCTATGTTAGTTATGAAGAAATACCAGCCATCAATTTTTATGTGTAAAAATATTTTTAAACATCCAAGTCGTTTTGGAGGAGTTTCCGAAAAGTTGCGAAAATTATCGTGTTGTTAATTTTTTTTTTAAAGCAAAACTATTAGTTACACGTAAAAACCTTGTGTTCAAAATTATGTACATGAATCAGTAATAAATATATTTTTTTTTCAAACCTTTGAACCTAGCCGTTACTAAGGAGTATGCTTTAGAAAGTTGCAGTTTTACGGCACTAAAGCGTTTGTAGGCCCTCAAGCCTCTGGTCAAACTTATTCCTTGTTTAAAATGGATTACCGAATTAGTTGACGGTTTTTGAGAACGCTATATCTTCCAAAGTAAACACCTAAAATGACAAAATGATATTCTATCATCAATAATAGGTAAATTGAAAGTCAGTTTTTATAAGTAACTGCCCGAACATTGAGTCTCCTAGCCCTGCATTATCTCTCCGGGTGTGGCAACCATATTACATATTTTCGTAATACCTAGTTTTATTCAGTTTAATTTGCTTTAATTTAGTTTAATTTGTTTAAATTAATTTATTAAAGTTTAACTTGGTTTGTTCTACTATTTCTATTTTTTTGTTACGTTATGACAACGTTTTGTGTGCATGCAGAGTTTACCTGTAAGTGATTGTTACACTTTATTCTGAATTGTTACATTTGCGTTCATTTACTTTCCTTATACCAGTGTGTACAATTGTTGGTGAATAAATAAAAAAAATATTTAAAAAATAATTAAAAAAAATGTTGTGAGAAGTGCAAGCCAATCTTATACATTTTGAACTTTTAAACCTATCGCTGGTATAATGTCATTATGTGTAGGTCCTAAGGAAGAGCTAGACAAATTGGTTAACGATCTACTCGTACTTATTCACATAGAGGTTAGGAACTTAAGGAGAAACAGCAACGCAAAGTCTAGACTTCAGACAGAATCAACACGTTTCTGTCTGCTATGTTAGAGAGTCCATACGAAACAGAACAGTAAACATTACTCGAATTCAAATCGAACCATTAAAGTTGAATCGTGGACTTTGAATCCTACATAATTTTACTAAAGCTCAAGTGTAAAATAAGGTTTCAACACAAAAACCTGACTTGAATTAAAATCGAACCTCAAATCGAATGCACCACCACTTCTCAACACCTTGTGCAGCAAACGCAGAAAGAAAAACTCATTCCCAATTCTCAGCACACACGATAAATCCTTCATACGCCAATACTCACGAAACATAGCGCACAGTTTTAAAAAATCGCCCCAACTAACGTCCAGAGAAAGTAAGTTACCACACCTGAATACAAATTTTATACCGTTGATTCACGACAATCTCCCAATCCAATCGGAAACTTTCCTTAGGGGGATAACCCTTGGATTTAATCCATTGGTAATACGAAAATTGATGTAAAAGCCGTAGCCGCACTGTTCCTGAACACGACAACCCCCCGATCCATACAAAATGTACAGCACAGAAAGATTTTCAGATTTTCTTGGAGAATCACAGCGTCGACACGGCTCGTGCCAAAATGTGGCGTGTTACGAACCCAAAAAGGTTTCAATTCAATTGGTTTACGAGATTATTGGAAGCAATTCCGTTCAGAAAGAAGTATGGAACGTGACCAGAATGCCGAGGATTGGGGGCAAATGTGGACGCTGGAGGGCTCCTATCGACATTTTATTTACCTTTTTTATAAAAATCTACGGCTGGAGTGGAGTTTAATTATTCATAAACGGTTTCTAGTTACAGGAGTATACTTAGTAGTTGGGTCAGCGTAATCAAATTGTTTGTAATTACTTTCAGACTTGCCTTCCAAAGAATACAAATTACCAAGCAAATCCCATATGTTAGGAAAGCCGTATCATGGCCGCTTGTCCTGATCAGTCACTTACAGATTTTTTGTTTATCACCATCAATTCATCTGAAAGTCCTTCAGTGCTGGATAGAGGCCTTCCCCAAGCTCTGGTTCTGCTGACAGCCACATTCCTCATCAGATATTTAGTCCACCTTGTGTTTTGTAATATACTCTAAATAGTATTTACGGTTGCATTTCCTTTTCAACTTTTCAAGAGTATTTATAAAGCAGCAGAAATATATATCCTTATTTACAACCCACCTCTCAGGAAGTACTATTTATGTGAAATGTATAAAGCTCTCCGGATTTTAGTTTCAACCGGACGTCCGGTTTCCGGTTGTTCGTCCAACATGTCTGTTGCATCTCTAATTAATATTTTAAAACTTATATTAATTATGCTTATTTTAGCAAATCCATCCCCAATTTCAGAATAAAGAATTTGAAGTTGGGCATTTGTCAAACTACCTACTTCACATCACATCACATCATCAGCCTATTAATTTGCCCACTGCTGGGACACAGGCCTCCTCTCTGTGAGAGGGAATGGGCCGTAATTCACCACGCGGGCCCAGTGCGGGTTGGTAGATGTCACATGTCTTCGAATTTTTGGTTCTAGGACATGCCGGTTTCCTAACGATGTTTTCCTTCACCGTTTTGATACCAGCGGTGATGAAATAATTTACACAAAGTAAAGTGCCTGCCTGGGCTCGAACCCACGACCTACAATTTGTAAGTCGCGGCCGATACCACTGGGCCACCACTGCTCTCCTACTAAAACACTAAACTACCTACTTGACTTGCCTGAAAACCCGTCCAAAGTGTGTCATTAATGTCGGATGGGGTGCAATTTTGGCTACAAATTCTTAATTCAAAAATATGCCCTATAAAGTGTTAAAGTGAATTAAGTGTATTCTAATAAAATAAATGCAAATATCACAAATTCTCACTACATTTATAAGACATATATCATCTACATTTATATAATAAAAAGTTTTCTAACAATTTTACTGTCCCCTTGTGTGCTTTTTCAAACGATTAGGAGGGAGAAGGAGCTTTCGTTTCATCTACATAAATATGGAACGTGTGCAACGTGCAATCCTCCCTTTAGGAACATAAAAAATGTAAGGTGATGTAAACTTTAACAATTATTTTTCTATAAAATGCTTAAGTAATCGATTAAGATGGTTTTCCATTGGAAAAAAAGTGGAGAAAAATCACATACTTACGAGTATTCTCGATTTCGGAATGACGAATTTGAGTATTTGAAAAACTCTATTTTAACCTGAAAATCTTTCCAAATTGGTCGTTTAAGTACGGTTTGAAACGTTCTTAACTCCAAATTCTAAATACCGAACCTTAACATGAACGACTTCAGATGATGGATCATTGTTATCGAGTAAAGCCTTATTATTTCTGCAAACAGAAACAAAAAATTTACAGGTGAAGTTACAGGTAAAGGCGAGTTAAGCATACATATGCTAAAGAAAACACGCTCCAAATCCAGTTTAATTAAACCCCTTCATAAAGAAAATGATGTTCAAAACCATCCCGCAAATCCCACCTACGACTACACTTTGAGCCAAACCGAAGGTAATACGAAGAACGCCGGGGCAATTCCGATTTGATTTATCATTGTTCTTAGCCGATAAATCAGGGGTACAATAGGGCTCCAGGCACAAGCTGAACGGGGAAACTTCTATTAATTCTCCTTAGAACAATCTCCAAGTTACCACACAATGGAGTTTTAGACAATACGTCTCAAACGTGAGATGCTACCATGTGATAGGAACCAGTTTGTTTTGGGATCGATAATTGATAATGCTTGTTGATAGTTTCGTAGTGTGTGGTGATTGTTTTTGTTTTTTATTTATGGCCTATGGGGTTCTTGTAGGCCAGTAGTATCTGACTTGATTGGCGATACGTCATTTCGTATGAAATGTTTATGCTGTTTGTGGTAAAACAATAATTATTATTGTTACACTTCTTTGCATATTTACTGGCACAAGCTATTCAAATAAAAGTAAATAGTTGAGAATAATAAACTGCAATAAATTACAAATAATAATAACCCCAGCGCAAAGTATCTCTACGTTGACGTCGTGGTGAGGCTTGCGCGCTTCAATAATCCTAGGTCTGTGCCAGTAGATTCGATTGCCCGACATGCCTTGGGTGAGGGGCCAGACTAAGAGTGATACAATGTGCAGGGCAGCTTTGTGGCGAGCTGGTGGGCTGAGGCAACCATATGGACCTGATCTCCAGGGAGAAGTCATCTCCGGCTTGCCTTTATTGGCCGGTCGGAGTGACCACTGAAGGGGAACGAGCTCCCACCTCTCACTTGCCTTAATTGACTGGCTTGAGTTGAGATTCACAAGAGCAAACATGCTCGGAATAGAAGAAGAAGAAGAATAGAACAGATTAATGATTTATTCGCATAGAAAGTATGTACAAGATACAGATGTTATGATATTAAATGATACTTATACTTTCTACCTTAACTAAGGCATGCTTATAAAACAAATAAAACTTAATTAAAATAATACTGGTATCCGCATAACACAAGCAGAGTACAAGCACAAAGTCAAAATAAATTGAAAAAATAAATTATAGGAAGTTAACTCAGTATGAGGCTGTTAGGGTTCTTGACCGTACTTACGGGATTGTCGTGATAGCCGTTTTATACCTCTCCACTCCTCAAGCAACTCCGTATATGTTGCCCCTTTGGTCACTCAAGTGCTGTTCATCCCCTGCCATTTTATAGCCGTGTAGTCCAACAGTGGTCAGGCAGGGGCCAATAGTCATTCTATAGTTTTAGGCAATCGATCAACTAAACCCATAGTCCAATATATTTGTCTCCATATTCAACAATACTCCTGCACCACCCGCGGATTGTCTTACGTAGCGCATACAGGTATAATCCTAGGTTGGTGTCACATACCATGATACGTCATGTCTAACAAGGCCTATCAAAAGGACCGGGACCTCAGAGTCCCGAGATTGTTAAAATAATAACAATTATACTGTAGTACATTGTGATACAAGGGTGCAATAACCTACACACTCGTGTATCACACGACGTTTTTCAATACAGTTGTGGGAAATAGTAAAAACAAATCAAAGAATTACCTTTGTTTATTCACAAAAAAAATTTTTTTAAGAAAATGGCGTGTTTTAGCAACTAGTATTTTTTTTTTACTACGGATACAGCCTACACAGCCTATTCGATTGTTGACAAATGTTAATGTGAAAATAATTAAATTAAAACTGGTAAATAAATATATTAAACAACCATTTAAAAGACTTTTGAGAATTCAATGCTAAAACGTACGGAATCATTAATTTTTCCTCGTAGAAAATCTATCCCATTTTATTCTATGTATGAAAACTCCTTGCTACTAAACTTTTTTAAATTGACTTATAAATTTAAAACTAAACTGCAAACGTAATGATCGAGCTCGTAAACCAAAGTCACGACCGCGTAACAGAAAGATGCCTATGCGAGAGATTTAATTTTCGAATTATAATTATAGCCTCTGAAAGTACGCCATGTTGCATGTTTAACACATGTATTGAAAAATAATAAATACTTAGACAATCGATAACATTCAGGTTAAGGTCTTACATTAAGATATGCTGGCTAAATGTGGGTGGACTACAGCTGCACCTCTGCCCAACCCTTCGGAAAATATTGGTGTGATATTATGTAAATGAAACAATTAAGATAATTATAGACACCACTAACCAGAAATAAAGAGACACAGTGTGGTCATAAATTATGAGTACGCAGTAACAAAACTAAGGACCAACCAAATAGGTTTTTGTCACTGCGTTATTAACGAACAATGCTTTTTATTCTGCTTGGCTATATTTATACTCAAAAATAAAATAGGGATAAAATCAAAATGTTTTTATTCCCAAACAATGAACGACCTCCCCGCTCCTCTTCCAAACCGAACGGCTCTTACCTGTCATTAACAGTTTAACCATTCAAAAAACAATGCATTCACTCAATAAATCACCAGGTCTCGGGCAATACTGAACATTGATTGATGTACTTCGGGATCCAATTTGCTAATAGCTTCGACCCCGATCAAATGGAGACAGGGGAAATTCTTCTACTCACGTTAACCCTTATAATGGAGTTTCAACTTTTGAGGTCTGCAGTTCTGTTTTGTTTTTGTTGATTCATTTGTTTTTATTAGGTACCATTTCTGGCGTGCAAAGGTTTGACCTAATTCTATTTTCAAAATGGATAGTTCGTTTATCAATGTCTTAAACATTCTTGTTCTAGGTCTGGACCAGGAGATGAAATTTGAAAGATAACAATAGAATAGAATACTCTTTATTATGTACACCATATAAGTTACAGAAAGTATAGACGAAGAAAACATTACACTGGGTGACACAATGGGCGGCCTTATCGCTAAAAGCGATCTTTTCAAGACAACCTTTGGATGGATTAAAAAAATGGAAAGGAAAGACAGTACTGTAGGTAGTCTTTGGTGTACTATTTATAAATAAAATAAATACATATATATATATATGTTATAGACAAATATATACAGTAATAAGAATGGAACAAACGCATCGAAATGAAGAATAACAACTATTAAAGAGAGATTCGTGGTAGTGATTCTTTAACATAGTTTTAAAAATGGGCAGAGATTGAGCACGCCTTATTAAGTCAAAGTCAAAGACATTTATTTGCATTAAATGCGGTACAAAGATGGTATAAATAAGTTATTAGCACAATGACACATTTCGCCATAAGTTGCCATGCAAATATTAAGATATGAGTTAAGGTGCTAACAATAAGCAGATCTCATAACACATTATTTTTATTAGGTATTTAACCTGTTAAGTTTAGTAAACTCTTCAAAACACTTAGTTTACTTACTAAAGTAGACTATGAAATTATATGGTTAACAACACATAAAATATAAATCAAATAATATCATAAAAGGCAGTAGGTAGAAATTACAACAACTAATAACAAGATAATCTACAATACATCCCTGTAGTGATAAGATTGACATGGAGATTTTTTTAGAAATTCGTTTATGGATTAAAAGCTGTGAGAAATGAGCCACTTTTTTAAAACTACACAGAATTTTCTGTAAGGGAGATCGGTTATAAAGGAGGGTATAGAATTATAAATAAGAGGGGCCATGTAAACACAACTACGCCTAAATAATTCGATTCTGGGTACAGGCAATTCTAATACATACTGTGTAACTTTTCGTTTATTATTGTTATTTTTAGTATTAAAAAGTGAATAATTAGTTTTTACAAATTTAGCGATTTCATATATATACATACAAGGAACGGTGAGGAGATTGTGTGCTTTATATACTGGTCTGCAGGAATCAGTCCAGTCCATATTAAAAATAGTGCGGATGCATTTTTTCTGTGCCAACAGAACTCTACAGAGTTCAGAGGAGTTTCCCCAGACAATGATGCCGTAACGGATGACGGAGCAAACATAGGCATGATACACCATTAGCGCAGTTGGTTTGGATGCCTCATCTTTGACTTTTTTTAGAGCAAAAACAAACCTATTGATCTTCATGCATATTTCATTGATATGCTCCCTCCAGGTGAAATGTTCATCCAGTGTTATACCCAGAAATTTTGTTGTATTTATCTGTTCTACTATTTGATCCCTATGTTTTATTTTAAGATGAATATTTTTACTATTTTGTGTTTTAAAATGTAATATTTTAGTTTTATCAACGTTCACTTTTAAAGCATTTATATCTAACCGTGTAACTATTTTATTCAAACTGGTATTTATATTAGTCTCATGTGTTTCATGATTTTTACCATCTAGGATAACTGTTGTGTCATCTGCAAATAAAACACACTCTTGTTCTATTTTTCGAGGAAGATCATTGATATAGACAAGGAATAATGGAGGGCCCAAGATGCTTCCCTGTGGAACTCCAAAGTAATTTTGCCGAGGCTTAGAGTTGAAGTTAATGAGACTGTTCACTTTGTCATCAAATTTTGTAATTTGGGTAGTCTGAGTTCTATTGAATAAATACGATTTGAACCATTCCAGGGCTGGTCCCCTAATACCAATTCTAGATAATTTGTCGATTAGAATGGAATGATTTACAAAGTCGAAGGCTTTACTTAGGATCTAAAAACAAAGCTGAGGTTACACTTTTAGAGTTAATGTTATTTATTATAGATTTGACTAAACTAAATGCTGCTAGTGAGGTCGATTTATTCTTCCTAAAACCGTATTGCTCTTTTGCAAGCATATTATATTTGTCTAAGAAAGAGAGAACTCTTTTGTACATGACTCTTTCAAAAACCTTGGATAGAATTGGAATTAGAGCAATCGGTCGTTTTTTGCTAAGTTTTTATTACCTCAAATTACCATAAAAATCATTTATTGACAAAGTATATCGCACGACGATTCCAATAAGCCCAAACACGATAAGAATACATTGTTTTATTTGTGAGTTCCTGTGGCTATCTTCAAGCTTCATTATCAGATCAGTTCGATGGTACCATTTTCATAGGTACCAATTATTTATAAGTATTTAATTCATGGGATGTTGCGTGGTATCTTCTTGTTCAATTTACCGCAGTGTCGCAAGACAAAAGTCTATGACCAGAGTCTATGACCAGTGTGTGTTGCCAGTGATCACCTAAGGGACCAAGACATGGTAGCTCACAGTGGGCGTTATGAGAAAGCTTCAAGTCACCCAAAGGGCAATGGAGAGGGCTATGCTCGGACTTTCCTTACCTGATCACGTCAGAAATGAGAATATCCGCAGGAGAACCAAAGGTACCGACATAGCCCGAAGAATTGCGAAACTTAAATGGCATTGGGCAGGGCACATTGCTTGCAGAATGGATGGCCGTTGGTGCCGAAAAGTTCTGGAATGGTGACCGCGAACCGGAAGACGATGCGTTGGAAATCCTCCCACTAGGTGGACCAATGACCTGATTTTTGTTGCGGCAGTTGTGTCTCATCCCATACAAAGAAACTCTACCGACGTACTGTACTGATTATACTGATTATTTTTTGTACATCGATCGCGTTCGGTTCCGTTCCACGGATATATATGGTGATCTATCTATCGCCGTGGAAAGGAACCAAACGCGATCGATTTACAAAAAAAAAACCGTATAATCAGATGAAAAACGCTAGCTACGTCGGCATGGTTTCTTTGTATGGGATGAGGCACCTGTATGCTAGTATTATATTATCTGTGGTTGCGGGAAGGCGCTGGATGCGAGATGCACGGGATCGGTCAATGTCGCGACGCCTGTGGGAGGCCTATGTCCAGCAGTGGACGTCTTTCGGCTGAAATGATGATGATGATTTACTTCATCATAGTCGGTTAACTATTCGAGATATCTTATACCCGTGACAAACTTATCACTAAGGAGTTCCAGTGACCCTCTGCGGTCTTCTTTATCAATTCCACTTCACCGAATGATACTTTCTGAGTGCAAATGCTTGCATTATTGATGCAAATACCATAATCGCTATACGTATGCCGATAATATTTGAGGAGTTCCCTCGATTTCTCCTGTATTCCATCATCAAAGCCTGACCTGATGACTATGGGACTACCGGGAAAGTATACCCTTTCAAACAAAAGAAGAATTTCTCAAATCGGTCCAGGCAATACAAAAGGTTCCGACGAATTGACAACCTCCTCCTTTTTTTGAAGTCGGTTAAAAATATGCGTGATTCTACAATCACGCATATTATACAATCTGAATAGTTGTCGATATGTCATAAAAATCCCATACAAGTAAAAAAAAATATAGAGTTGCAGTAAAATACCTCTTCAGTCGGCATTTAGTACGGTTGCTGCTAACAGCCAAAATTTAAGTAAAACTGTATGAACAGAAACCCCATCCTTGTTGGGGTCCAATTGGATGCAGCTGAACATCAGTATTTTTTGTAAATGCACTGCCTATATGTTCTTCACAACCCTTTGATACCCTGTTACCCAGCTGGGTGATAGATGGACCAAAATGATTAAAAGATGATAATTCACACCACAACCCGTAACACTGCCCTAAATCTGTCACCACATCTACTTCGACGTAACGTACAGTTAATTCTGATTGATCGCCTCCACGAGAGTGATGACGTCATCGATGACGTATGTACACACGCGCCGTATTGTCACGTTATTATGTCCTAGCATTGTTGTGGCTAGTCCTGTTCTAATTAGTTTCAATGTGTTGTAGATGTTGTATTGTCGACAGATTTAGGAGTAGGTATGTAATTGTGTATGTACTTGTGTGGATAATTGCAGTTGTCGAGATGCTAATTAATTGTAGAATGTATGCTGAGTATATCTATCATTATCTTCTATAATACAAGATGTAATGCTATCATCTCTTACTATGTTACTCAGTAGATTATAATAATGTTCCACATGGAGTTATTTTGTGTCATTCGTGTTTTATGTTGAATGATACCTTACTAAATGTCAGCGCGCTTAGTACATCAGGATCCTGGTGTCCTGAACAGGCCACGAGCCTAGCTTAGGCACCAGTCTCCCACAATATATACTTACCTATATTGTGTATCATTTTGGAATCTGTCCAATGTAAAATATTATATGGATGTTGTGGCGATTTTTTTTTTGCTGACAACAACTATCATAGCATAGTCAGCCTATGTTGTTCCTCCTGCTGATGCACAAGCTTCCCCTTTTTGAGAGGTAGTGAGTGTAATAGTTCCATCCATGTGAACCCAGTGTTGGTTTGTAGAGTCAAATTTCTTTGAATCTTAGGTTCTTAGCTCTTGGACATGGCCTCACTAGGCTTAACTTAAAAAAAAATTACACCAGTCTTGCACACAGCCAATAAATGAAAGCTTATTGATTACCTCCTTCTTCGTAGGGTAGCAAGAAGGAAGTAAACGACAAGATTGCTCCCTCATGTCTCTCTCGCAGTGGTCCACCAAGAGACTGGCCACTGCCCTAATAACAAAATAAAAATTGTCGTTACGTACTAGTATCCACATGCCTGGCATAATAATTATTGCAATAGGTAATCGACTGTCCACTCCAGTGATGAGAGTAGTTTCATGTCGTAGCCAGACCATTGAAATGATCACTTCATGAAGTGACCGGTCAGTTCATGAATTGGACAATTTTACGATATGACTACAATACATGGTACGCTTTGGATCCGGGAAAATTTCGGGTGTTTCAAACGTATTACAAAAATCTAAACGAAAATGAAGCCAAAAAGTAATTATCGTTCCCATGTTATAACATAATAGACCCACTAAGTTTTCCTAAAACACTATTGTTAACTTAATAGAACACGTTATCTCCTTACAAAGGCAACTTAAGTCAAATGAAGCAGGAAACTTAACACGAACTTTAGAACTAACGAATTCTCATTATTTAAACATAGATCCATACGAACTTGAGCTAATCCCACAAAGCTAACAATTTAATACAAAGGTTCACACGTTAATACTGGCATTATGAGACAAAAAGCAGTCGCGTGTGGGTCTTATCTTACGAGAACATTCGCACTTGGCGTTGAACAACCCGAGCACTGGAAGTGGCAAGAAAAAAATAAAGTGCAGTGAGTTCCCTTGTCAATCTTGTTGTGAGTGAGTTTGGAGCGTGATATTTTGGGATCGATTCTAATGTCATACGGTGTTGTTCGATCCCGAAAGGAATTTCTTAGTAATAACTTTATTATATTAGATTCTTAGCAAGTGCACGAATAGATTCAATAGCTATTCATACCAGGAAGGCGTTAAATATTATTGAAATTTTACTTAATGAGTGGAACAGGAAAAGCCATAGAAATACCAAAAGTCAGTTATTTGTATAATTATAAATAAATTTGTATAAATAAAATAAAATAAATAAATTATCTTTCAACTTCATATATAGTTCATAGAATGCCCAAAGAGCGAATAAGAACGCGATTAAGGAAGCTAACTATCTATGTTGAGCTAAATACTATTGAGTATATTTACTCCTAAAGTGTCCATACTAATATTATAAAAGCGAACTTCTTTGTTACTATTTCAAGCTTAAACTGGTGAACAATTTTTAGGAATTTTGGTAGAGGGATAGATTGGACCGAGTAATTCGGGCACCAACTAGTTCTAACACAATTTTATATTTATACTATAGTTACGTAAAGTTCTTTCTAGCACTAACTGGGTCAAGGGTTCTTTTTAAAATTAAAACTGCATTTTTATTTGTCCAATTCATGCCGCTTCCAAATCCCCTACATCAACGTCAATCGTTTTTAGTCGAAGGGGTAAATTTCGGCTAATTAATCTAAGCTTAAATACGCCACTTTATAACGCATGAACTTTCAAGTGGGGGTGCAAAGTTTCTAATTACTCCCTGTGTACAAGATAAATATTTTACTTAAGCTGTATTAGCAACTTTTGACTTATATTTGAGTTTTATAGGTAAACCATGATGTATTTAAAAGCTTCTTTGACTTTAATACATTTATGTGACATTTAAATTTAATTTTCAGTTTCATGTTGCGCAGACATCTTAGTATAGAGGTCGAAAATCCTATCCTACATTATTGTAAGGCTATTTTGTGCTCGTTCATCAATCAGGCTTCAACTGCTGGATGTATTTGGTCAAAATTTGAGGACAGGTAGATCGAGAAATGGATTAGAAAATCCCCGTCGGATATTTTTTAATTTCTAGGGGGTGAAGCCTCTGGTAAAAGCTAATAAAGCAATTACGCATCATCATAAACATATACACATATTATGACATAAGCATGCCAAAAAATTTTCAAATTCAATGTTCAACGTAAGGCATTCAAGCGGATTATGGTAGATAGATGGCACGTTGTCAACAAAATCACATAATATGTATCCTGACCACTTGATGTTATGTGTCTAGTGTGTCTATACCTTTAGGTAACCTTAATCCAGGCCCCAGGTGTGAATACGTCTGTCAATTAACTGATATGATCATACAGGGATCACTCTTAGGTAATCTACCAGTCAGTCTTGTGATAACGATAAGTTATAATCAAAGCCAGGCCAGTATTATGTACCAGGGATGTGTCCTAACAGGCGTTGCATAGAGGGGGTCCCAGGGTGGTCTTTTAAGGCGCGGATACTCCTGAGTAGCTGATTTTAAAATGAGAATCACGTCTAAACGGCATGTCGTAATTTTTTGGAAAATATATATGTTACAATAGAAAATTTTCTTAAAAATTTGATATAAGAAAATTTTGAATTTTTTTTTTGTATAACATAGTGTAATAAATTTGTAAAGTTATGTCTAAAACGGACAAAAACACAACAATCGCACCAAAACCGCTGGGTGTATTTTAATGAAATCGACACCATCTCAAAGCCAATTGAAGTACAATTTGATCAGAGGCTTTTTTTTAAGTCTTAGAATAATAAGGAAACTACAAAATTTTGGGTCGCGCGGGTGTGAAACGAGAGTGCGTTTTGTTCCCTCAAGGTCCTTGGCGTTAGTCGTCGTCATAAGAGGTGACGGTGGGTTTGGTGAGGTGAAAATCCCACACTCCCTGGTCCTTTCCCCAAAAGTCCAGGCGCCTTTTGAAGGCCTTTTGAAACTATAATAATACGAGTATAATAACTATAAAAATAATATAAAATAAAATACTGGCCGTATAATTTTGGGCTGCTCTGATTTTGAAAGATACTTAAATCAATCTGCCTAGCAGTTTCCCAAAAAGTTTGGATTCGGCTTCCAGTCCAACCAGATGTGGGTCGCGAATAAATTTGAAAGAGAGTGACCGCGGCCCTGGCGCAAGCAACTGAAGGAACGCGGGTGGGTTTTAGTCAGTAAAAGTCAGACTCGCCCTTCCGCTTCACCCAGAGCGGGAGAAGTCATTGGATGATGTCCCACAGCAAAAAAAAAGTCCAAACAGATGTGGTTGAGTATTAGTTTTCACCCGACTGCCGAAGAAGGGTAATGTGTTAATCAGTCCCGTTTTTACCCTTTAAGTACTAAAAACTAACAAGAACAAACTTATTTCTAATCTTATTTTTCTTTCTGTGTATTCACAATTCAAAACAATTAAATTATAATGCCCTACATGATGTAAATATACAAGCTATTTACATCAATACTTCAAAATAGGATAAGCCCAAAAAATTATTCTCTCTGACCCGACGAATACTCGAACACATTTCTCCACAATTGACCATATCCATGTAATGGAACAAATTGTGGAGAGCGACTGGAGTTAGAAGCTTGGCTCTACATGAGATCTGATAACTTTTTTGACAGTGCGAGCCATATGGTCTCGTTTTGGCATCATCTTACAAACATAAATTCACGCCTTTTTCCCATTGGGGTAGGCAGAAACTGCAGTTTTTAGTTGGAATTTTATTCCTATTTACATGACATGAATAGGTCATAAGTCATAAGTAAGTCATAAGTCATAAGTAATTTATTTCATAACAATATGTACATTGTGTCGAAATTTGTAATAAGTAAGTAAACATTTAAAAACACCACTAATACGAAATAATTAAATAACAATAACTTTCAATAACAATAATTTAACAGTAAAATTAAAATGTCAGAGATAAAAATTTAATAATAAAATAGATTCAGTCAATCAATAAAAAAAAAAAACATTAGGTAGTGATTATAAAAGATTAACAAATAAATAATGATAATCCTAAACAAAAAATACAAGTCAAATAAAAAGATAAAATTATAAAAAGTTCAATAATATGTCATAAATTCTAAATAATTATCCATGCCATATCAAATCGAGTCAATTAAACAATTCAATGTCCAAGCAAAAATTATAAAGTGTCACAATATGTCGCAAATACAATTAATTATTACAATTTAAAAATAATGATCCATAAGTAAAAAATAATTCAAGTCAAATAAAATGAAAAAAAAAATGTTAAAGATACAAATTATAAAAAGTTCAGTAAAAGGTATGTCACAAATACCATAACAAATTTAAATCGATAATCCGTATTACATCAATTATAGACAAATAAAAATAAACAATAATATGTCACGACATACAATAGCAATTCAAATTAATGATAGTAATTATTATAATACGCATTAAATTTTGAATCAATTCTAGTCTAATGTTTGTCATTTGTCATACAGGTACTCATCAACACTGTAGTAGCCCTTCCCCAACAAAAATGTTTTGAGTTTGTTTTTAAATAAGTTAGTGCTATTTATCTGTTTAAATTCTAAGGGTAACTTGTTGAATAGAAAGACTGATTGGTATCTGGGACTGTGAAGAACGACGTTTAATTTTGGTTGTGTTGTGTTAGGCAGGTCTTTCCGTCGAGTTTTATATCTAGCTAGTCTTTGCTCATAGCTTTCGAAATTGTGCAGGTTCTTATGAAAATTGGTAAGCAGACGTTGTTGATAATTAGACTTGCATCTAATTTCAAAATTGTACAAATGAGTAGTTTTTGGTTTAAGTGTACATGTTTGTAGTCTTAGTTAATCAAGTGTTTTATACACTGTATATACTTTTATCTATGTAAATAAAGAAGTTTACCTTACTTAACCAGATATAAATTTTGAATAATTTTGAAATAAGATATAAGTCTTCTTGTCAACCTATTCACGCCATGTGCGGAATTATTATTATCTAAAAATTCCTTTAAATAATCTAACAAAACTCGTTATGTCCAAACTAACCAAACAAACATATTCAACCACCAACTTAATCATACAAGGAGATTTTCAATATTCCACCCCTAATTGCAACCGGTTCGATATAAGCTTCTTATTTATTGATTCTAAAACTACCCTCTAAAAGGGGTGATATAATGATGAGCTAGGGGAAGTCATTCAGGGATTCGAGAGCTCTCCCATTTTCGGTTTTCTCTCTAATTAATGGGAATCCATAGAAAATGTTTTCGGTTTGTATTTGTATTTTGTTCGTGTGTGTTGTGGTAAATACTTTGGGTTTTGAGCTTAGAATTTTGTGATGCCTGAAAGCATTAGTTTTGACGCAATATTTATGTGATACTAATTAGTTTTATTTGTTAAATGACAGAGAAGACCACTGCTGGTGGTCTCATCAAAGGCTGATACACTGAAAAGTGTACAATCACCCTTGAGATTGTAAATAAGAACCGTTGTGTGGCAACTAAAATACTAAACACACAATATCTACAGAAGCTCTTTGCTCCAATTTTGACTAAACCAGCAAACAAAATAAAATAAAAACCCACATAATAACACCAACCACGAACAATAAAATTAATCAAAAGCTCACACAAGAAGCGAGCTGCCTATACCCCTATAGGTAACCAGTATTAATAACCGAGGCGGTGAATTCATATAATTTCTACTCAGTGTTTGTTAGAAACCTTGTTAAGAGAGCGCCACAAGCTAGAGGGTGTAAATTTCACCAACTACCCTGTGCTGTGGGGCCAGGAAGTTATGACTTGAATTTAATTTTAATTTTTGCAAGGGGCCGGGTTTTTATTTAATTTATTTATCGATAGGCTCACGTTTGACCACTATCTCGCCTGATGGTAAGCGATGATGTGGTCGACGGTGAAGCACGCTTGCCTAGAAGTAACCTATTTCACTCGTGACCTAACCAAGTTTTTTTTTCGCTTTTTAAATGAAACATTGTTTTGAAAGGTAACGGAATTAAAGGCACACTTCACTGATAGGTATATACATATTATGAAAGATACTTAAACCAATATGTCTGTAACTGTCTATCTGACCTCCATATCCCAGGAAATGGGTAGCAAAAATTGCAATACTTCTTAATTTTTACAAAATGTTGGGATAAGTTGTTAGCAGACTTCAAGACTAGATTTGGTAAATATTAATTGGATATTTTTCATAGTTAAAAATGTACTTGATCCACAATTTTGAGGTGTGTAATTTGGGAACAACAACACTTACAGTGCCACCAACGCGCCAAGCGCGATGATCAAAATGTTCTCCAGGAGCCGACAATCTTTATTCCTCTCAATCATTATTCCTGAGTGACATAGGCTATTTTTTATCCCAAAAACGGCTCCTCTGGGGTGGTCCACGGGAGCTATGCCGCGGGCAACAGCTAGTTTAAGATATTTTTGTACACTGACAGCCCTATGTTTAACTCCTCTTGTTCAGTCCATCCAAAGCTATCCAAAGGTTGTCTGTAAGAGATTGCCCTGTGCGATAAGACCGCCCATTGTACACTTATCTTTATAAATGTTTTGTCCTGTTATTATTTAAGTGGTGTACAATAAATAAAAAAATACATAATATATACATATGAATCATGTCGTCTTTGATAAAAAAATATGATGATGGTTTTTTTATTGCGATCCTGTGTATGATCCTAGATATATGTTAGTATAATACCTCCCTTAGGAAAGCTCAATAAAAGATTGCTGCTAGGTATCCGTTTTATTAAAAAAGATTTTTGCAAAGTTTTTATGCAAGATAAGGATAAGAACAAAATCCATAACAAATCAAATGCTAGAATATTCTTAACTTAGACTTATTTATTTTGCTCACAGATCGCTGTCTCCTCCACCCCCGCTGTTTCCGAAGCCCAACTGTCCTTAAGCGCTGTCTAATAAATTAGCCTGACGCTATTGTGTGGGCTCACTTACTGGCAGACTTATTTACCTGACTGTTGTGCTAGCCAGAATTCAGACGACATCATTCTACTCGGCATCAGTCCAACTTCTAGATAGGCTTCTGTTTTCTACCTACATTGAAGACACTAGTACTAAATTGAGAAGTCTAGTATGGTAAGATCGGATGCGGCCGTATGTATTGTGACCATTGGGCAAAGGTTTCCATACAATGCGTGCATGAAGTCAGACGGCGCCGCCGAGGCCGACACAGAAAGAGGTGGCGAGACGACAATGAGTGCTGGTACCAGGTGCCCGGGAAAAGAATTTCGGGAAGACCTTGGGCGAGGCATCTGTCCAGCAGTGGCACAGTTAGATTAAGAAAAAAAGCGCTGTCTAATAAAGCCTGACGCTATTGTGTGGGCTCATTTACTGGCAGACTTATTTACCTGATTGTTGTGCTCGCCAGAATTCAGACGGTATCGTTCTACTCACCAGTCTAACTACTAAATAGGCTTCCGTTTTCTACCTACATTAATAAGACTCACGTCTGGAGGCTGGCTCCAAGCAACCACCTACTATACCTCACTGTGACTCTTCGATGCCGGAGATCGCTGTGCACACTAAGGAGGTCCGGAGAGTATTGTCCAGTCTAGACGTGAATAAGGCCAGCGGGCCTGACGGCATTCCAGCGAGAGTGCTGAGGCAGTGTGCGCCTGAACTGTCTCCTGTATTGACACGCTTGTTCCGCCTCTCTCTTGTAAAAAGAACGGTGCCGAAATCCTGGAAGCTTGCAAATGTGCAACCAGTGCCCAAAAAAGGCAACCGTGCAGACCCTGCCCATTACCGTCCGATCGCCATTACCTCCATTCTGTGCAAAGTTATGGAAAGGGTACTGAACAGCAAGTTGCTGACCTACCTTGAAGACAATAATCTCCTCAGTGACCGTCAATATGGCTTTCGCCGGGGACGGTCTACTGGCGATCTTCTTGTGTATGTCACGCACTGCTGGGGCGAAGCCATCGAGAGACACGGCGAAGCACTTGCTGTATCGCTTGATATCTCGAAGGCCTTTGACAGGGTCTGGCACGCGAGTCTACTTAGTAAGCTTCCTGCTTATGGCATCCCTGCTGGTTTTTGTAGCTGGATATCAGACTTCCTCAGTGAACGGTCGATCCGAGTAGTCGTTGACGGCTGCTCCTCTGACCTTATGGCTATTGATGCCGGAGTTCCTCAGGGGTCTGTTCTCTCTGCAACTCTTTTCCTGCTGCACATCAATGACCTTCTTCAGCCTGGTATTGTTGGGTACGCAGATGACAGTACTGTTTCAGAGAGATACTTGTCCAGCGCAAAAACCAGTGCGGATGAAGTTCGTTCCTTGAGAGAGGCTATGGTGGAGCGGACAGATTTGACCTTAAGCCTTGTCTCCCAGTGGGGTGATGACAATCTGGTCTCTTTTAACGCCACCAAAACACAGGCGTGTCTTTTTACCGCTAAAAGGAGTCTTTTCGATCAAACTCCTACTTTTCGGGGTGCGTCTGTTCCTGTGACTGATCGGCTCGAGCTCCTAGGCATAGAGTTGACATCCAGTCTCAACTTTGGCGCCTCCATTGAGTACAAAGCCCAAATTGCGGCCAAAAAACTAGGCATCCTAAATAAAGTGAAGCGATACTTTACGCCTGGACAGCTTTTAACCCTATACAAAGCGCAAGTCCGATCCTGCATGGAGTATTGCAGTCACCTTTGGGATGGCTCAGCTAAATATCAGCTTGCCGCGCTTGACTCGGTGGAACGCAGAGCCAGGAGGCTCATTGGCGACGTTGAGCTGGCGGGTGCCAGGCTTCACAGCTTGGCTCATCGCCGCAAGGTTGCCTGCTTGTCGGTCTTCTACAGACTGTACTTCGGTGAGTGTGCTGAAGAACTCCACGACCTCATCCCACCAGCCCCCTTCTACCATCGGACATCTAGACGTACTGCAAGTTATCATCCTTACCTTGTTGCCATTCCACCAATTCGCACCAAACGCTTCCAAACATCCTTCATAATGCGCACAGCGAATGAATGGAACTCGCTACCTGCGTCTGTGTTTCCGAACGCATTCAACCCGAATCTCTTCAAAGTTAGAGTGAACAGGTTTCTTCTGGGTAAGCTCGCTCCATCGTCGACTCTGTCTCTGTCACCTTTGACCTAGACTAGAGTCAAGAGCAAACCCATCACAAATAAAAAAAAAAAAAAAAAAAAAAAACTCAAGTATTAAATAGAGGAGCTTTTTGTGGTAAGATTCTCTGCTGTAGTGACTTTCAGGGTTTTCACTCTCTGTTTGCTTAGCAAGAAGAAATAGCCCATTATAAATTGATACTAAAAATGGCTAAAATCGCAAAAGGCCAGTTAAACGTGTGCGCATTGCGCACTACGAGAAAAACTGTGTAATTTTGGGACCTCTGTAGGGTTTATAGAGCTATTTTACTGTACAAGTCTTAAATTGATGCAAATTTTATGAACTTTAAAAATATACGATTTTTTATTTTTCGAAAAACGCATAGTTTATGACTTTTACAGCAAAAAGTGAAACAATTGCGTAGTTTTTCGCGCTCGTAGAATCGTAGTTTATCCTCCTGTCATATGTGTACATTTCTAGGGGGATTTTTATGATCGTCTCTAGAAATTCTTAATATTTCACAAAACTCAATAACATATCACGAAGCTTTTCACGCCATTAGTGCAATTGATTTGAACCAAATTTTCTTTCTTCGCGTTGGGTGCCCGTGACGATACCTATAACAAATTACACATAAAACTGAAATTACACACACTTCAGTTCTATGTGTAATTTGCCACCAAGTATTCACGTATGTCAAAGGACCGACGGGTAAATTAACAAAACATTACTAGAATGGAAACCAAGTATCGCCAGTCGTAACATGGGACACCCTCAGCTCGAAGAACCAAAGATCTTAAAAGGAGTCTGAGACTAGATACGGAAGTCGGAAGACCGGGAGCTACTTGAGTCTGTACCACAATGCAGCTTGGGAGAGGCTTCCGTCCAGTCGCAATTTAAGATTTCCTGAGTTGATAAATTTATTCAAATCAAGATCGAAGAACTTCATCACAATGTTATAGGTACTCAATACACCATAAATTTGTAATAATCAGTTCATACTGAATTAAAAGTTGTCTCTAACCTTACTCAAAGTTAGAATTGTGAACTACACAGAGTTTAGGCATACATGAGTAAAGTTCTAGCTCGGTTCACAGAAAAGTTTAGATATTGCCCCAAGTTTATCTCCTGGTGTATTAGCTAAATTCAGTGTTGCCTGTTACTAAAATCTAGCCTCAGCTGTGAACTAACTTTGTTTGCGGACAAGTAAGCTGGTTTCGCAACTTTTTGCTTTTGACTAATTTAACTAGTGACTATAAATAAACATGGCTCTTTGTTATGAGCCAGGTTTGAAAATTAAGGCAACATCCTACTATAAATTTAAAATTTTGTTTATAGATCACGCCTGAACGGCTGAATGAATTTGCGTGAAACTTCACAATAATATTTTTTTTGTTAACAGTTACCAAACATTTGGTTGAGGTTTACAAAAGTATTGGGACTTGCGAACTTTGTCTTAATAACACCAAAACACAGTTTTATTGTTTGCTGCAGTTGGTTTATTTTCTAATAAATAAATGTTTGTTTTGCTTGAATTTAAGGGTACATTAGTCGACGGCACGAACTATTTTGTGCGCGGGGTTGAAATGCATTTTATATCAACCAACAACACGTGCGGAAGAGATAGATGCTGTGAAGAGCAGTAGGAAGCTAGTTCGCGTACGAATACACACTTTTGCAAATTCGTAGCGAAATGGATAATGATTTAGGACGAAACCGAGTGCGCGAAATTTTATAAACAGACCTTTGGAAGTCTAGATATCATGAAAAAACGACTAAATCTATCTGTTCAAAATAAAATTATTTGCATTATTGAACTACTAATCTATCCCTGTACGGAGGCCGTTTTGCAATTTACCGTCTTCTTATGGTATTTATTTGCGCCCAAAAATGCGTTAAAATTTGTGTCGAAATGTGGAACTTTCGACGCTCATAACTTTCAAATATTTTCTTTTTTTGCTTTTTTGCTTCCATTTTTTGTTGGCTCTCATTTAGACCAAGTCTTGGATTTACATAGGTTTTTTTATCCAGGTAGTGCGTTTTTTTGGGATGATTTCCAAGTTACATGCAAAGCTGCTGGCAGAAGCTTGTTCAATACTCGGGCTGCAATGAAAATCTAGAGCGGAAAATTGCTATTGTGGCAACTTAATGACAGCTTAAGATTGACAATAGATGGCGCTACTTGTTTCAACATATTTAAAATAACAATTACAATAACTAATGTTCGTTTTCACAAACACTAGGCAACACCTAAATGAATGCGTTAATATAAATTATTGCTATGACGACCAAAAAAAATATGGAGAGAGAAATAGTCAATTTATGGTTTAAAGCAAAGACAATTTCATGTACAGAAAGCCTGCCTATTAAAATTCAGAATATGAAATTAATTGGACTGGAGTTATGTGTAATATTGCTCGTATACCAATAAAAAACGTTACAGTACAACAAAATAAAATAAAACTTGAATTACAGTCGCACCAACATTTACATATTATAACATTTTTGGACGGACTTTTACTGTGCGTTCTATGCAGTCTCTTCTCCTTGCTGGAAAAAGTGTTTCCTGATAGGTTACGTCTAGGCAAGCCTGTTCTACCGTTGACCACATCATCGCTTACTATCGAGCCAAAAGAAAATCAAGAATAAAAAAGTTAAACTGAACAGTCAAATCATTATAACACGTTAAGTGAGAGTTTTTCAAAATTATGTTCAAACAAGCACAGTTAACTTTGAGTCATCTCGGCAAACTTCGGCAGTGCTCGAGAAATTTCAGCAATTTGGTCTGCCCAGTCGTATTTGACAGATTTCATTGAGCAAATAGAACTTGGGCTTGTATGGCTTTAATCGACATCAAGGTTTCGAACTTGAAGTAATTAATATTTTGAACATTTACATTAAAGTCTTTATTTACTTGCTTTGATCTGAAATTTATGGATTTCTGTTTGTCTAATGTCTGTAACTTTCCTTCATAAAGCTACAGATTATTTAGGTATCGTATCGATGCTGCTAGCCACACGATAAAATACAGTTCAATATTCACCAGACGCTATGCAATCTGCTCACACTTCTTGCGAATAATAAACAACATGATTCCCAGTTTTTATTTGGTTTCGCAATTAACCATAGCCGCGCCAACAGCTCAATTCGTATCACACTCGCCCAAAGGAGAGAAAATTACACCAGAAAAACAAAAATAAACCAGTCAAAAGCCCGTACAGTTGCACAAATATGTAGATTAAGTTCACTCCAACAAAATAAAAACGGCAATTGCGAGAAGAAAATTTGCAGCGAGGGGGGACCGGGGTACCGCTAGCAAATCCCCCATGTGACCACTCAACGGAATATAACCCCGAGAATATACCCAAAAATATACCAACGAATACCGGCTAGCGATTCTCTTTATCCCTGGATTAAATTTTGCAGAGGACCGGGTTCGCGACGGCTAGATGGTCTCAACTGAGCAGATAAAAACGGGCTTGGGGTGGCCCACCAACTTTATTTGAACATTTTTTTCTTATTGAAGATTATGCTTGCAAAATTTGTACTTTGTTTGATTTATTTTGTGTGGCTGTGTTGGCTGGGATTTAAAGTATGGTAAAGTTTAAATTAAAGGCGAAGGAAGGTCTGTATTTTGTGTAAGATTGCTCATTTTTATGAACACAAAAAAAGAAATTGTTGATTCAGTTCGTGAGAAAGCTCAGTGGGAAACTGTATAAGCTTAGAACGGACCCAACTCATGACATTGATGAAAACAACTAAAACTAGTCAATTAAAACAAGATACCAAACTAGTGAACATGGGAAAACCCAAAACGCAGATAGCACCAAGCTCTAATCATCCCAAAGGACAAACTATGGGCGATATCTTCCTAATGTCCATATAATCACGCATGTTATTAAAACTTACGCTACAGAAAAGTTGAAAACAATCTCATTTGAGCAAGTTTTACTTGCGACCCTGATATTGACATAAAAACATCCCTAAAAGAGACAATGATTAGGGCATGATAACATCTATGACAAAACCCAATCCTACTGGGTTTAATAAGGTTTATTATCTAAATTATCTACGAATATGTTACACACGCACCTTGTAGGGGTGGGACGAGATTGACTTTTTGCAAAAGCAATGGCGGGGGTGAATGGGATTTGATCATTTTAACACGCTTTTTGAAAGGCAACTTATTTGTATTGATTTTTGCTGTATTGCAATATTGTATGTTCAATTGCGACAAGAAACACTATTCTACTAACACTATTATCATAAGTTTTTATTATAACAAATGTTTAACTTATTCATTTCTAGGTTACTAACCCATATGATGAAACGATGAACACCAAGCTGCACGATGAATTTCATGACACCTAGGACCAAGGCCAACACAGAAGGAGAAAAAAGTTGATCTCCTGGTGGAATCACGACCCTCAGTAATAAGGTGCGAGGAGGAGGAGGAACCCCTTTAGATATTGCTTGTAAAAAATTAAAATTATTTGAATTCATTTATTTTTTACGCGGCTGCAAGGAAAGGGTTAAGTTTTTCGCGCGTATCTTGTGTGTATGTATGTAATATTCTTTATTACCTCATATCTTTCAAACTACTTGACGGATACTTATAATTAAGACATCGTTAGATAGGCCTTGACCACCCAAGCGTTCTTATACACCGTGAAATTTAAGTGGTTGTTTTCCCGCGGCAGATCGACTTGCCTTAAGGAGTACATTCGAAACATAGAGTTAAAGTAAAAAAATAACGATGTTTTTGTTTTAAAATAATTAAAAAAAAAAAACATAAACTCGAAAAAGTGAGTAACAATAGTAACTTGTAGGTACTAGGTACTACGGTGAATAATACGGTGGTGACGCGAGTAGTACCTAGTACCTACAAGTTACTATTGTTACTCACTTTTTCGAGTTGATGAATATTTTTTAAATTATTTTAAAATAAAAACATCGTTATTTTTTTACTTTAACTCTATGCTTCGAAAGTACTCCTAAAGGCAAGTCGTTCTGCCGCGGGAAAACAACCACTTAAATTTCACAGTGTATAAATGCCGTTAAACGTTAAACATGGCGGATTTTGGGCGCCATATTGTGGGGATTGAAATAATTTTTTTATCGAGTGGGGTATCAAAATTAAGGGTTTTTAGAGGTGATTACAAAAACATAAACCACTTATCTGTTTAAAAGTCATTCGAAAAAAAATGATAACTAAAAAGTTGTAAATAAAAAAGTTAATTTAAAAATCAAAAACCCGCCTGCTTAAGAAGCGAACTAAAAAGCTGTAAACAAGAAAAAAGCATGCTGTGCAGTCGGAGGATACATATTCGCAAACTGGCTGACCCCCTGATCCTACGACTGCACAGCATGTTTTTTTTTTTGTTTACAGCTTTTTAGTTCGCTTCTTAAGCAGGCGGGTTTTTTCATTTTTAAATTAACTTTTTTTATCATCAAAGTGTTTACGGTTTTGACATTTACTAAAAGAGCTAACATTGCCATTAGAAATCAACAGTATTTAACCATTTCATCATAAGTTACAAATACTAAGTCAGAATTTTTTACTTTTGAAGTTGAAATTGGGAAAATGCAATCGTTAACTTATACACCAAACCGATTATTTTTCTTTATTAAATTACGGCATATTTCAGTCGTGTCGCATCCCTAAGAGGGTTGTGAGGGAATATTAAGGGATGAAGTATATTAAACAAATAGTATGCGTATAATAATAATGCGATATAGAGTATAATAGAGTTATGTACCAGTTTAGAGGAAATCGCCTATGCTAGCTTATTCAAAACTGTTATTTTCTTATAGAACTTATTCGTTATTATGTTTGCAATAGTTTTTGAAATTCTTCTTCGTTGGTCTATTGGTCACAAGCGCTACATCTGAGCAAGAGGTCCTGGGTTCGATTCCTGGGTCGGGCAAGGTGCTGTTGATTTTTTTGCATCTGCAATTTATCAACAGCTTCCTGGAACCTGAATTTGTGCCTGGTTGATAGCAATAGATTTAGCTGACTTTTTTTTTTTTTTTTTTTTTAGTCTATGAAACAAAAACGATCGTAGTAGGTACAAACTATTTAGTAAAGAAACTATAGCTCTGACAAAGAAATCATCTTATATTCGCAGATGAAATTGTAGAGCTAGCCAAAACTGCAAAGGAACGGGACGAAATGATAAACTCTAAACCAAGAAAGCTGCAAAGATGCTTAGAGATGAATACAATTGAAACCAAAATAATGACTAACAGCCTAAAATTGACAATTAAAACCGGAGGAAAAGAAATAGAATATGTCAACTACAACATCTAACTGGGCAAACAACTATCACTAAGCAAACAAAGATATTATGAAGAAGCTAAAAGAAAAGCTAATATAACGTGCAAAAAATGTCCTGGGCCAAGAGAGACAGTCGTGGTCAATCCAAATACTAACAATTAGTAAATAAGCAACTTACTGACAAACACTAGCAATATTTGAAATGTACAATAATAGAACATGGAGATAAAATGTTTTATTAGTTTATTATTGCCTTCATATAAATGAAGGCAATAATAAAATTAAACGTAACTGACAAAATATGGGTGTGCTATAGGTGTACTTCTGCCTAATCCTTCGCGGCATATAGTCGTAATGATATGATTAGTTCTTGAAATTTATATAAACTTAACAAAGCAATATCAGGGAAAGGAAGGTTACTTATTAATATTAGTAACTGAGAAATAATATGAAGTTATTACTTGACTGCACAATAAAAAAAATGCGAAATCGTACAAAGCTATCCTTTAACAAGGTATTTTAATTAATATTAATATTAAAACATACCCCAACACATGAATCACCAAACTTCGCCAAACGTTGACAATAATTGAAATCATAAAAATAACAAACAAAATGAGAACAAGCATTTGACCTACAGCGTCCAGTAAATTTAAACTTATTTTCATAGAAAAAGGGGTACCCAACATTTATTATGGCGATAAATTTTAAAGAACATTATTTACACAAAGCCCCGTAGACGTTAAAGACCATTTTCGAAGGCGCACCGAGCGAAAACGATTTGTGTTACAATGAATTTATGCTTTAGGTAGACCATAACGACCTTTGCATTTCAAATGAACAAATGTTTCGATTTTGAAGACATATTGTTTTTGTTTAAATTGGCCTGAAATGTATTGGTGTTTGTAGGGTGAAACTTATTAGATTTTGAGAAAAGCCAGACGTTTTGTACTACAATTTTTGGGATTATTAAATAAGTGCGCCACATTTTGAGCTTAATCGGATGTCAGGAAGTGCTTGAAAAACGAATTACTAGTTGCCAGCCACAAAAACGAAAGAAAGGTAGTATAATTTTTTTTAAATATTGAAATTTGAGGATTTTTTGAAAAATTGAAACTGAAATTTGAGGATCAAAGAACAATTCTTAAATTATCATTTTTCTTTGCATGGAAGTATTTGTTTATGCCGACTAATGTAAAGCATTAGTCGGCATAAACAAATACTTCAAAAATTTTAAACGTAATAAATAATAATAATAATAAATAATTCTCGAGAATGGCAATATCACATTGTACTGGGATCGGTCCATCATCACTGACAGGACTATTATCTCTAATAAGCCTGATATAGTGGTGGTCGACCGAATCGAGAGGCGTGCAATGATTGTTGACATAACTGTCCCGCATGACAGGAACCTCGTGAAAGCCGAGAAAGATAAGCAAATCAAGTATCTTGACTTGGCTCGCGAGGTTTTCGACATGTGGGATGTGGACACAGCGATCATTGTACCGATAGTCGTGTCAGCCAATGGATTAATAGCCACGAGCCTCGACCAACACCTTAGGAGGCTCTCGTTAGGCGGCTGGATCAAGGGCCTGATCCTCTATAATAAGTTACCGTCCTGTATAAAAAATCTGCACTCTTACAATGCATTCAAGACTCAACTTAATCAGCACATAATTGCGGATCGATCTCTTTTGGAGAAATGAATGCATTGGATGGGTAACTATTAAATTGTAATACTGATGACGAACTTTTTGTAATCTATTGTGTTTTTTTTTTTAAATTTGTTTTCAAGTAAGTGACATATGTTTTTATTGGGAATTTAAACCAAAAGTATTATATTATTTTATTTTAATTATTGTGAATGTGAAGACTATGTGGACCATTCTTTATTATTTTTGTTTTTATTTTTAATTTATCTTAGTTTTTAATCGTGGTCTGGTAGTTTGAGTAGTTTATGCGGCCTACCCGAATGTCCTTTCTTTGGTATTGTTCGTCGAATCGTTGAGCTCCTTAAATTCTGTGTTGATCTGCTCGGTTACTGACAAATGCGTGCACTGACTGGTCCTGTCAACTCAATCTGGCTGGTTCTTTCCTCAAAAGACCATTTCAGACATCAATCTACATGGTTTTCACATGATCTAACCAAGATTTTTGTCTGGACTTTAAAAGAGACTGTGACCTCTGACTTTGTTTCGGCCTTTCTTCTCAGAGTAGTCTGATAGGAAACGCCGACCTCATCTAGTTTTAAAAATATGATCGACATGTTAAAGTGTTTGTACAAACCAAATTACAGAAATAAATCCATTTATCATTTATCATTATACTCCACAATCCTTATCTTAACTATTTACGGTGATAGACATTTAAAAAAAACTATATTTTGTGGGAGATCTGGAGTCTAAACTAAGCCTAGGCCTGTATTTCAGAACTCCAGGCCCCCATTACACCGATTTAGATAGAAATTTTCAACACGGAACTAACTAATGCGAATGAGTGATGGTGTGTGTGGATGGTGAGTATGTGTGTGTGCATGTGTGTGTATGCGTGTGTATGAGTGGTGTATGTATAATAATTTATTTTACTTAAATATTATATAAATATATGTACATAGAACGTACAAAATAATAATATTACCTACATTTGCACCCGCTTCACGTTCCCCAGGAACATTCCACGCCTAGCGTAATTAATAAATTCAAAAAGTTTATATCAATTTATAAAAATTAATAAAAGTAAGAATAGTTAAACAATTGTTATTGTTTATATTTCTGTATTAAATCTGAATACCCAGGCTTCAAGTTCAAAACTTGACCTTGTTGAAAGACAATCTGTAATCAAGCTTAACTTGGAACAAGATAATTAAAAAATACAACTTAGATTTTTTTATCTCCTGTCAGTACCCAATTCAACATAAACATTTTCTACTTGTTTCTTTTTTAATAGGTAGGTATTTTGCTTTTTCCACTGAGTAAAATACCTGGATTAATAAATAAATAAATAAGTGGATAGGTTGATAGATTGACACTCGAGTGACCTACCTACGCTCGCGTTAAAAATTAATACTAGAAGATAGTTTCCTAGGCTAGGCTATCTACTTACTTATGTACTTAGGTACTTACATATATAATTGAATTAGACGAAATATGAAATCTTTACCTATGAGAGTAATAAGTGGTAGCTACCTACTAAGTAAGATTTAAATAAGTATAATAAAAAGTATAATATTTACCTACCTCAGATTAGAGAAAAGAATCTGAGATATTTATAATCACAAAACTAGAAAGAAACTTAAGTAGGTAGAGGCGGGCGGCCCTAACGCGTATTTACATGACGCGCGCTTGTAGGCACTTATTTCAAGGACAGGGCCGAGTCACAATACTGTTATAGTACATTACTGCAGAATCCAGTAAGTAAGCCTTCCTGGCCAAGTATGAGTTAACCGGACCGAACCGCAGGTGAGGTCCGGTTATATACGAGGCCAGGATGGCTTTCATACTGGTTGAGGCTTGTATAATGCTATTCTCAAAAATGAAAGAAAGTTTAACAACAAATTCGTTTAATTAATATTGAAGGTTACATTCATATTAGGGCAATTACTGATAGATATTGTGATCGATTTACCGGGGGCATTTATATTTGTTTGTTGTACGTATTGATTAACGGACTCAAAAATATATCTATCTCATAAAATGTCATACCAAAAAGAGAGATAGATATATATTTGGAGCCTCCCTCCTTTAACCATGTTATAATGGCTAAACTCTAATCTGTGTCTGGCTGGTACTGTTTTTTTTTCTTAGCAGATCTGAAGAGGATGACCTACTGTCTAGAGATAGGTGTTTTCGGTTTTTTGCACAAACGGTTATGCAACCGATATACAGTTTTCATATCGATATCGAAAACGGTTTTCAGATATCGATATAATTTAGTACAGTTTGCATAAGTTAAAATGTTATTTAGATGAGCAAACTAAAAACGAACGCGAAATAATACCTTGAAAGAGAGGTAGCGGATATGGTTCCTATCGTTTGTGAAGTTTGCGTTTTGTTCGTAGTTCGTACGTTTCCGCATTGTTACGGTTTTAAGATTTGACTTATTCGTTCTCGCACGCTAGTAAGGTTTTTATTAGATACAGTTTTTGTAATATCGGTTATTTTGATATAGATATCGATATGATATAATATCTAACATTATCCGATATAAGTTACGTTTTGATATATCGGACCAATACCTACTACTGTCCAGTTAGTAAATTACATACTTACTTACTGGACAGAAGGAGATTCCAAATTTAAAAACTCGCTTCTTACTGGACAGTTGTGAATAAGTCTCCGGTAGAGTGCACTTTCTGGATACATTTTAGAGATGTTATGACAACATTACATACCATTTTTGAGAAAAACATCTTTACCGTGGTGTAACCGGGCATGATGCTCGCCGCGTCTACGCCCGGTGCGCAGTAGAGTATGGCCGTGTGTGAGCGCATTTACACGAGATCGGACCTACGCCCGGTGCGTGCCGACTACCTACGCGAAACGCAATGTTATAGAAATATGAAATGAAAGACACCATAATCTTCTCTTTCTGTTAACATGGGATGTACGCAATATAGTCTTTGTTTTTTTTGTCGTCTTTTTTAAGCTTTTTATACATGTACCACTCAATAATACATTTTCTCTTTTTATCACTCAAAATTTTGTAAGTCCTCAATTCAAAGAAGAGCGAATGAAGGCTGCACCTCTATGAACCGGGTCGTCTACAAACCGTCTTGTGTGCAAGCTCGGGCGGGAACTACTCGGCGCCGGCAAAAAACCGGACCGTGTTAAAACCGTCTCGTGGGCAGGAACCCTGAGGCCTCTGAGGGTATAGACAAGTGTCATTCGATGTCAGCAACGCGATGGTTGTAATGTCAAAATGTAAAGGATTGGTCACAACTCACAAGTAACAAGACATTTCTATAGCGCTTGAAAATCCTATTACGATTTTCATATCGCTATAGTGACGTTTTCGTTGGTAGAATATCCTTCGCCTCAGACCAGCAAAAACGAATATCGAAACTTCAAAAACTTATAGGATTGGCATGCAATTGCGCATTGCAATCCTTTTTTTTTTTTTTTTTTTGTTTGGGAAATCATCCAATGACTTCTCCCGCCCTGGGTGAAGCGGGAGGGCGTGTCAGACTTTTACTGACTAAAACCCACCCGTGTTCCTTCAGTTGCTTGTGCCAGGGCCGCGGTAACTCTCTTTCAAATTTATCAGCGACCCGCATCCTTGCCAACCCAAACTGTTTGCATTTCGACAATCGCTAGTGCAGATAAATCTTACCACTATTATAAACGTGAAAGTTTGTGAGGATGGATGGATGTTTGTTACTCTTTCACGCAAAAACTACTGAACGGATTTTGATGAAACTTTACAGAAATATAGCTTATACATCAGATAATAGGCTATAGAGATATTGGGAGATGTACTAATAACACGCGGTTGGAGCCACGGGCGTTATCTAGTATATTATATTACTTTACCAAGCCAAATACAAGTCCTACTTTTATACAAAGACTAGCTTCTGCAGGCGACTTCGCCCGCGTGAATGTCGAAAATTATCCCAAGGGAACATATTCCCGGGATAAAAAGAATTATATTTGCTATTCCGGACTATAATCTATCTCTGTGCCAAATTTCATCCAGATCCGTTCAGCCGTTCGACCGTGAAGAAGTAACAAACATACAAACACACAATCACTCTCACAAACTTTCACTTTTATAATATTAGTGGGATTTGATATTATATATTGTAATTATAATTACAATGTGATGTACTAACAATTGTTTTATACTAAACATTCAATTCAAGGCATCTTAGGAACGATTACCCTCTACACTGGGAGGACTTTATAAAATGGCGGCGCACTCACGCCCTCTCGTCGCCACTCAATGGTTATTTACCGCAATTTCCATCTTCAAGGAAAACTTGGAATAAAACATAACTTGTTCTATTGCGGGTAGATCGTTATAAAGCTGATAATTATGTTCTTGAGTTAAGTAGACAAAAATAAAATTCGGCATTAATTTACCTCTAATTTGAACGTCTTGTAATTAACCTCTAGGAGGAGAGAGGAGGCAATTAAGGAGGAGCTTGTGGCTAAATAATAACACCCGCACGGGTTGGTATTCAAGGTTAAGCAACGCTTGACGAGGGCGGTCCGTGAATGGGTGACCATATTCAACACACCGAGATTCCTCCGTGCCTCAAAAGCACGTTAAGCCGTTGGTCCCGGCTGTCATTTAAAGGTCTTTGACCGTCGTTACGGGTAGTCAGAAGCCTGAGATCTGACACCAGTCTTGCCAAGGGGTACCGTGTTACCCAGTTACTGGGTTGTGGAGGTCAGGTAGGCAGTCGCTCCATGTAAAACACTGGTACTCAGCTGAATCCGGTAATCATACATAGTTAGGTTAGGCAGATTGATTGTTATTAATCTCCCCTTGAAAATATAGAATTCCGTTACTTGTAAATTTTACAGGAGCTAAGAGGAATATTTTTTTAACTGACTGACCAAAAAGGAGCAAGTTCTCAATTCAGATGTTTATATATTTTTATTTTATATGTACGTTCGTGCAGAATTTTGCAAAATTCTTCGGAATAACCTTCTTTTTGTTAACCTTCTTGGTTATTGGAAGATTTAAAGGTTATTGGCTGTAAACCAATTGCATAGAATTTGTAGGGTTTTATTTGCAGTTTTGGTATTTTTTTTTTTGTCATTTTCACCAATAATTATATTTGTGTCATCTGCAAAGACAACAAGTCTTACTGTAGGCTTAATGTGATGCATAAAGTTCAGCAAGTAATTTGTAAATATAATAAATATTATCGGTCCTAAAATTGAGCTTTGAGGCACACAATGTTTTATGTTTTTAATTTTAGACTTATATGCGACTTCGTGATTACTATCATCGATGCTTTTTATTTCGACATAAATCCGTATCTTTTGTAAGTACGATCTAAAAAGCTGTAAGGACTTGCCTCTGATACCATAATATTCAAGTTTAGTCAGTAAAAACTCATAATCAATTGTGTCAAAAGCAGAACTAAGGTCGATGAAGAGTTCAGCCTTATTCAATTCGTGATTGAATTTAGTAATTATGTCATCTACATGTCATGTGTTTATTGCATCTGAACCGACGCCTTTCTGATAGCCAAATTGTATTAAATTAATAATTTTATTTACATTCAAATGTAACATCAGTCTAGTTTTAATAACTATGATAAGGTTGGCACAAGAGATTGGATGGGCCGGTAAATTTTCGGATGTTTTTAGGTCTTTTTTTGAAAATTGGAATTTCTTTAGCCAATTTCAACTGTTCTGGCAAGAAAGATTCTTCGAAACATTTGTTAAAAAAATCAGAAAGTGGGAAGGCTGATGAGTCTATATTTTCCTATAATATCGAAATTAGTAGGTCATCAAGATTTTTTGTTGGCTGCTTAGAAGAGCCGAAGACGGATAACATGGAAGCAGCTCGTCAGATTTTGTCAAAGCTTTCGTCAAAGCTTACCAAGACAAGCACGATCTTCAGAGAGCTGAAGAACTCCAGTAAAAAGTGAACTGCGTTCTCGTGGGATAGTTTCGGATATTGATGCAGGCAAAACAGCTGGCAAATTTAGCTACTTCCAGCTAGTCTTTCCAAAAAGTTTATTTCTTATATATTTACGTCTGAAATCTTTCACATTTTCTTACAGATTTCTCTGTATGTCTGTCTGTCTGTCCGTCTGTCACCAGGCTGTATCTCATGAACCGTGATAGCTAGACAGTTGAAATGTTCACAGATGATGTATTTCTATTGCCGCTATAACAACAAATACTAAAAACAGAATAACATTAATATTTAAGGAGGGCCATACAATAACAAACAAAGTTTTTTGCTCGATATTAATAACGGCAACAGGTAGACGCTTGAAATATTCACAGAATATTTAGTTGTATATTCACTTCAAAAAATAATAATAATTAATAATTATTAAATTAAAATAAATAATAATTATTAAATTAAAATAAAATAAATTAAGGAGGGCTCCTATACAACAAACGTGTTTTTTTTTGCCGTTTTTTGCGATAATGGTGCGGAACCTTTCGTGCGCGAGTCCGACTCGCACTTGGCCAGTTTTTTGTTGTTACTTTATTGCAACACTGTGTCAGCTCGCTGTCAACGATATGACAGCTTTTGGTTGAGTTGACAGTTGACACTGACTCGTAAAATGTAATTAAATGAGCACTTGATAACTTTGGTCCTCATTTAATTTTGTTGAAATGGGTTTATAGCAGACCAATCTTGTTTCAAAATTACGTCAACCATCCGCGAGTGGTACTGTGTGTCGCCCGTGCATTTGTTTTTGTATGTGTTTCGGGCGCAGCGAAGTAGTTTTGTCGGAACCGTGTCTATGTGTCTGCTGGCTGCCGGGAACCCGGCTCAGATCACGTCGGTTGTCCCTTATTCCCTTATTATATATATATCTTCCCACGATAACCCCCGAACACAAACGGGATTGAACGAGTCCAGGAGTCCCTCGCGGGAATTAATGTGAGTAATAGTTGTAATTTGTGTACCTTTGTATCACTTTCCACCGGTCTGACAGGATTCGGTATCACAAAGAACAAATTCCTAGTTTACCGCTGCTGCGTCTCGCAGTTTCGCGGGTATAGACCTTGTAGGATCCAAGAGTCGCAGCATTGCCATGGGCCCCAGAGTTTACCTCTTGGCTTTGTGATCCGCAGGCCTGTATTCAACAACAGTTACACAAAAACTGTTAAAGAACACAGATACAGAACATAGTCACAGCAGCACTTACTCTAAGCGATGTTTGTCGAAACACAATTGAAAATAGACAACTCCTCATAGCGTGAAGCGCGTTGTTTAAAAGCGGCGGTTAACGATAGTGGCGATACTTGACAGGTCACAGTCCATTTTTTGTTGCCAGTGTACAAATATATCTTAAATATTGTTAATCCAGGCAAATTCTCTGCCAGAGTCTGTGTTTCCCGATAGCTACAATCTCGGGGTTTTTAAGTCAAGAGTGAATAAGTTTCTTCTAGGCAAGCGTGCTTCACCATAGACCACATCACCGCTTAATATCAGGTGAGATAGTGGACAAACGCGAGCCTATAGATATATTTAAAAAAAATTGCTTCGAATTAAATGTGGAAACCGGTAAACAAATAAAATACAAGAATTAATTAATGCATCAAAAATGTAAAAGCAATATTAAAAAAAAAAATGGATCAAAACTAACGCTGTCTATTGTTATAAGACAGTATTCCCTAACTTGAAAATAACTGTCGTCCTATCCGCACAGGCGTTTTTTTTGTTCTGTGATCCACAAGAAACTAACAGATTAATAACAACGCAAATATAAATTATAACACCACGCTAACGCTAAAAAAATATTTCATAAAATGTAAGGTGTTATACAGGGTGTTTGGAAGGGAGCTGTACATACGCCTAGGGTAGAAACTAGGGATAGTCTGCTACCTACCCCCGCCCATTATATTGACCTTGGCCTCAAGGTTTTTTTTTAATTTATTATTATTTTTTATTTGACTTTTTTATGATTTTTTGACTAAAACTACCTGTAGCTCAAAATCTATCCATGGGACCGGTCGGCTAATGGTCTTGTTTTAATCGTTAGAGTCTTAGGGTCCTGCAAAAAATTATTTTACACCAGAAAATTGTGGAGAAGAAAAGTTATGGGGCCTGAAGTACCGTAGTAAGGTAAAGAAATAATTTTAAGGGCAACTTTCTATGGGGTTTAAAAAAAAACTAACAGGGTTGGAGTTCTTCTGATTTTTTTAAAACATCCTCAGTCCATGCCCTTTCTAACGATATGCTAAAAGTGTAATTATCACTTTTAGTTTTAAAGTTATTAATTAATTTCCGCAACTACTACGGTACTGCAGGCCCCATAACTTTTCTTCTCCACAATTTTCTGGTGTAAAATAATTTTTTGCAGGACCCTAAGACTCTAACGATTAAAACAAGACCATTAGCCGACCGGTCCCATGGATAGATTTTGAGCTACAGGTAGTTTTAGTCAAAAAATCATAAAAAAGTCAAATAAAAAATAATAATAAATTAAAAAAAAACCTTGAGGCCAAGGTCAATATAATGGGCGGGGGTAGGTAGCAGACTATCCCTAGTTTCTACCCTAGGCGTATGTACAGCTCCCTTCCAAACACCCTGTATTATAATAAACCGTACTATTCTATTTCTGATTCTTGGAATTCCCTGAAATACAGAATATGAAATACATAACCCGTGCGTTAAGAAACTACACAAGAATAATTTTAGCTCTGTCTCCTGAGAATTTATTTTACCGTGGTAAAATTTCTAGTTGCTCCTTTGTTCGAAACACTAAAATAACTACGAATTTTGATCTTACTCCGGAATATTTCTGTTCTTACAAGAAGCTGGTTTATATGCAAATAAATCTTGGCGAAATAACTTTCAGGTTTCTTACTGGCTAGGTATATTGAATTCTTACTTTTGTGACAGTAATTATAATGTAGAAACACGTCACTAAAATAAAATATAATCCATCAATTTATTATCTTCAAAATAACAAAGTATTCATTAAATAACTAGATTCTATTGGCTAAAAGGCATAGAATAGAATGTTAAAATACCCGCTCTTCACCGATTCCCATTGATTGTAAATGATAATATAGCAATCGTTTTTCTTTATCAAACACATTGCTAATCACTGAACTATCTATTTCATTTACTTTTCAAACCTTTTAATATTTACAACTACACTAGAATTTTACGTTAATTTTATGGATTAATAAATAATTTATAAAGTCTGTGACAGTAATTTGGGCGATTTTTTTAACGCGTTCTTCCTCAATGAGTTCTTCCTCTTTTATATGCGCTTATACATCATTAAGTTTATTTATAAGTTAGTCCAATCATCATCATTATTTCAGCCGAAAGACGTCCACTGCGGGTCATAGGACTGCCCCAAGCGTCGCCACACTGATTGGTCCTGTGCGTTTCACATCTACCGGACACCCGCAGCCTTGACCAGGTCGTCGCTCCACGTAGAGGAAGGCCTTCCAACGCTGCGTCCGCCGGTACGCGGTCGCCACTCTATAAATTTTCGGCTCCAACGGCCAATGAACGATGGTCGTATCAGAAACGAAGATATCCGCAAGAAAACTAAGTCCACATAATTTAAGTTAAATTCTGTTGGAAATAATAAAATCTATGATTTACTTATTGTAAAAGGAAAAACCCATATTAATAAAACTTCAAACTCTTACAGCTGTAAATCACAAATCTGCTTCAAAGGCTGATACAATCTGTATGATTTCAACTGGAATGTCGAGATAACAGAACTGTGTCACAAAATTATGTCTCATGATGATAATCTCTCTAGACAAGAGGATACTAACGTCATGAAAGTGTAAAGAAGAAAAGGAGATACGGTAACTTATAAAAAACTCAAGGATGATTTTAAAATATCTTCTGAAACATCTGTAAGTTTTGTACACAATACATCATACATTATAAAGTTGTAGAAGTACCAAAAGGTTTCAGTATCAGTGTTTCACTTACACGGTAGTCACGGTTGGTAGATTCTTAATGTAACTAACAAAATAATTTATCAGATTTGAATCGGGCAAGTGAATTATTTTTCAGTCAGTTAAAGACAGAATACTGATATAAATAAATTTGGGAAATGGATTACATCAAGATCAATGAGCAAGGAATGTTTTAGTCTGTTTATTTCGTTGAAACCGATTTGGAGAAATTAATACATCATCAACATTTAGTTTAACGTCGGCATAAAATGCCTTCTTCTTTCGATATGGTGAAGACATCACGTTTCTAGGACACTTATCCCTAATTCCTTTGACATATCTGCCTAATTTCTATGATCACAAATGATGATAATCTAACCAGATGAGATTACCTACGTCACTCATTCGCAATTGAGAGTCGTTTGGCTGCCCTCCAAAACGGCCCACTGTTACAAATCAGTACGTTCGTTGACAAAAATGTATCGCACATAAACTAGGCTCAACTTCCACGATCTAGCATCTAGACAAAAATAAAAATGGCGCTTATTATTCGTTAGGTTGAAGTATTATTAATGTCTGGGATATTTTTAACTAGCTGGTGCCCTCGTTTTGAAAATTGCAAGGGCGCGTGTCCACAAGACTTCTATTCGGCACGGTACTGAAAGCTCGGCCGGGTCAAACCGTGACACATCGGCGGGCGTCGTGAACAAACCACCGCAAAATTCATACGTGACTACAGATCGGATTGTCACCGTACTGGCAGAAGCCGTGATGTGAAACAAGCCTTTATTGTATCCGTATAAATTATAAAGGGTACCAGCATTTCAGCATCCATTGAAGATTGATTTCTTACGTGCTCAGTTCAGTGGATCTGATGAAAAACTTGTGATGAAAACGCCCTCCATAAAAGTTTAATAGGAGTACATTTATTTATTTAATACTTCAAGCACACAAATGTACAGAGGCGGACTTAATGTCTTAGTCAATCTCTACCAGTCGAACTTAGGGTGATGCAGAGACAACTAGTGGCAATATTGACAGTTAAACGAATCATGATGATCATGATTCATGGTATGACATAACCGTCGAATTAATTGGTCCTAATACATTTGTGAGAGAAATAACTCCTAAAGAAGTTGTGAGTGAAATTAGAAACAACATAAGCTCGAAGAAATCCCAGGGTTATGACCTCATAACAGGAGAAATTCTAAAACACCTCCCGCGCAAAGCCATAGTTAAGCTGACAAGACTTATTAACGCTGCATTTATGCTAAAACATATACCTGGGCCATGGAAAGTTCCTGAAGTCTTTATGATTGTGAAACCTGGGAAACCATTGGGGTGGTGAAGCATCATCTTATAGACCCATTTCCCTGCTGCCAGTATTATCGAAACTGTTTGAAAAGCTCTTATTAAAACGGCTTAAACCAATTATATAAGAAAAAAACCTTATCCCGAACCATCAATTTGGTTGCAGGGAAAAACATTCTACCATAGACTAAGTACACAGAATAACAAACATCATCGAAAAAACGCTTCAAAACAAGCAAGTCTGCGCCACCGTATTTCTAGATGTTGCACAAGCTTTCGACAAAGTTTGGCTTAAGGATCTGATATACAAACTCAGACGCAAGCTCTCCGAATTTTCAGATATTATAGAGTCATATATAAGCAAAATAATGTTTAGGATAAGGCAAGAGGACGCATATTCTGAGCTAAAAACAATTAAGGCCGGAGTACCACAAGGAAGTGTGTTAGGCCCAATCCTGTACTTGGTATACACATATCCCAGAGCTGGAAAACAACACCATAGCGACCTTTGCTGATGATACTGCTATTATGGCTATTGGTTCAAACCACAAAGAAGCAGTAGATAAAGTCCAACTAGCTATGAACAAAGTTTACGACTGGACACAAAAGTGAAAGATCAAACTGAATGAGTCAATATCGACTCACATTGACTTCACTAATAAACACTGCGATAACCACCAGTCTACATAAAAAAATTCACGTGCCTTATGCGAATACAGCCAAATACCTTGGCATAACTCTTGACGCCAAGTTGCGTTGGAAATAACACGTCAAAAAGAAAAGACAGGAACTCGAAATACGGTACAAAAATATGTAGTGGTTACTTGAAGGGAAATCCTGTCTATCAATACACAATAAAATTACAATATACAAGCCAATTCTCTCTTATGCCAATTTTGACGTATGGTATCCAACTATGGGGCTGTACTAAACATAGCAATGTTAAAATTATACAATAATTTCAAAATAAAGTACTCAGAGATGCTGTTAATGCACCATGGTACATCAGAAATGACGACCTTTACCGCGACCTTAAAATGAAACTCGTCACCACCGTTATTCAAAACTTTGCTGAAGCCCACAAACACAGACTTCATCGACATGTGAATGTGGAAGCAATCCAGCTGCTAACACGGACATAGTGCATAGGCTAAAGATAACTAAACCATTTGAGTTAGTGTAGTGTATAAATACGTGAAAAAATAATAGCAAACAATACTGTGCTATACATGTAACGCGTGAACTAAGTGTTTTTAACGTATCGGACTCTAAGAAAGTGCTACCGAACTGTATAAAAGTGCAAATTCACACTATTCTTAGTCATAACATTATACAATATTATTATAAGTTAGAGTTAAATTGCTTAATATTAAGGCTAGATTGTAATTTATTATTAAGAACCTTAGCTTTTATTAATATGGAAAAAAAAGAATTGGTCACTAAGGAAACAAAATTAAATTCTTCACTAGTCCAAGATTTGCGCACCTCACATTACCTATCAATGAACACGTAAACCTACTGACGTAAACCTAGTTTGCAAAAATAATTTCGTATCCAGGCAAAACTCGTACGATACGTTGAGATAGGTATTTTACAATTCTAACTGAAGTATTTATCAATCGAGATTGCTGGCCATCTGCCAAGAGGATGTTGTTCCTACTGATCGCTGTGTCCCGTCTCTGCATCGTTTTTCAACCACTCCGTGTTTCCTGTAAAAGTATGTGTTACGGCAAAAATATTAGATGGCATATTAAGCTTGATTTTTGTTTGACTAAAAATTATTATTTGATTTAGTGTTGTGATATTTCCGACTGCCCAAAAAGGAGAAGGTTATAAATTCGGTTTTTTGTTAAATTCTGGTGTAACTCTCGGGTATAATATATATAAAAGGATTTGAAATAGTACATTACTGCAGAATCCAGAAAGTAAGCCTTCCTGGCCAAGTACGAGTATGAGTTAACCGGACCGAACCGCAGGTGAGGTCCGGTTATATACGAGGCCAGAATGGCTTTCTTACTGGTTGAGGCTTGTATAATGCTTTTCTCAAAACTGAAAGAAAGTTTAACAACAAATTCGTTTAATTATTATTGAAGGTTACATTCATATAAGGGCAATTACTGATTGATATTGTGATCGATTTACCGGGGACTTTTATTTGTTTGTTGTACATCTTGATAAACGGACTCAAAAATATATCTATCTCATGAAATGTCATACCAAAAAGAGAGATAGATATATATTTGGAACCTCCCTCCTATAACCATTTTATAATAGCTAAACTCTAATCTGTGTCTGGCTGGTACAGTGTTTTTTTTTCTTAGCAGATCTGAAGAGGATGACCTACTGTCTAGAGATAGGTGTTTTCGGTTTTTTGCACAAACGGTTATGTAACCGATATACAGTTTTCATATCGAAAACAGTTTTCAGATATAGATATCATTTAGTACAGTTTTCATAAGTTAAAATGTTATTTAGATGAGCAAACTAACATCGAACGCGAAATAATACTTTGAAAGAGAGGTAGCGCATATCGCACGCTTAATAATAAACTGGAATAAGACAAAACTTAACTTTTTTGGGAAATCGCGGTCAAAGTTTTGAGTCTCTAACTTGTTGAAAACATTTTGATGGTCTTCACGTGTTTATGGTGTTATTTTTATTTTCTTGGTCTTAAATTGTAGAGAGATGTATAACGAATATAGCTGGCATAATAGTTTAATTATATTATTTATATCAAATGAATAAATGAAGTTTATTTTCTAAAGTTTTGACTTAGGTCAGTTTAGTATAAAAAATTATGATCCATTTTCTAAATTTATACAAACTAATATTTAATCATTCAGTTTAGTATTAATAAATAATATAATATATTTAAATATATAATACTTATTACACTTTAAAAGTAAAAAGGAAATAAAATACTGAAATGTTTCGCAAAAAACCTTTATATTTGTTAATGTAAAATAACAGTTTATATTTTAAGTTCTATCGTAACTACTTTATTACCCTAATAACAACAGTGGTAATTAAAGTTAGTCATTACAAAATGCTTAAGAGATCTAGCTTTACGTAATTATGCTAAAGAACATTAAACATTGTAATACAAAAGAATAAAAACTGTCCAGCGTTGACCAGCCATGGTTTAGCGCCGAATGTCATCGTGCCAATGCGCTTCAGCATGAGGCGTACCTGGCATGGGCCGACGATCGATCGCGCAAAGCGAGTGACGTGGATTAGAAGAAGAAGGACTTCAACAGGGCTGCCAAGTCCTGCAAGATGGTTTTGCGAAGGGTTCGTTTCGACCACATTGGCTGAATAGGGAACAAACTTGCTCTTACCCAGCAGATAGTAAATCGTTTGGTCCCTGGCTAAGTCGGTTGAGTCGAACTTCTGCCATCCCGCACTACCACCACTGCTGAAACCCGACGAGTCGCTGGCCCACTCCGCTGAGGGGAAGGCAAATTTATTTGCCTCTCTTTTTACGAAATCTTCACGTATGAATCCTGGTGACACGCGGCCCCCTCCTTCACTTGATGGATGCGAGAAGAGATTGTCGGATATTCGCATCCATCAAAAATACCTCCATAAGGTGCTGCGCTACCTCGACGTAAACAAGGCTAGCGGGCCTGACGGAATACCAGCAATAGTTCTTAGAACCTGTGCGCCTGAACTGTCTCCGATCTTGACACGCCTATTCTACCTTTCGTATGAGACTGGAAAAGTGCCGAATGCTTGGAATCAAGCTAACGCACAGCCCGGGCCCAAGAAGGGTAGTCGAGCTGACCCGGCCAACTACAGACCCATTTCAGTAACGTACATACTCCGTAAGAGTATGGAGCGTGTACTTATACAAAGCTCCTGGCATACCTAGAAACTAACGATATCCTTAGTGACCGTCAAAACGGTTGCGGCCAAAATCTGTCTACTGGGGATCTTCTAGCGTATGCCATTCACATTAAGGAGTGAGGCTATCGAGAGGCATTTTCACCCGGCTCTAACTTTCCGAGATGTGACCGTGCCAATAACGGACCATCTTGAGCCGTTTGGCGGAACTTTGACATCGACTCTCAATTTTGGGCCATACATTGAGGCAAAGGCTCATCTGGCTGCCAAAAAGTTGGGGATCCTTGCAAAAAAATTAATTCACGCCGGAACAGCTGCTCAACTTGTATCAAGCGCAAGTTCGATCATGCATGGAGTATTGTTCTCATCTCTGGGACGAATCTGCCGAATACCAGATTGATGCACTAGAGCCGATCAAAAAGCGGGCTAAGATGCTAATCGGCGATGAAGCGCTGGTCAACAAAGCTCCTCCTTGAACATCGTCGCCGAGTTGCCAGCTTGTCGGTTTTTTATCGTTTACATTTCGGCGAGTGTGCGATGGAATTGCATGATCTAATTCCACCTAGCCCGTTTCATCATCGGAGTACCAGACGTACGGCGATGCGCCATCGGTACATGGTGGACATTCCACCCATATGCACAAAAGGTTTTGGGAATACTTTAGTTGTGCGTACAGCTAAGTGGAATTCCCTGCCGGATTCTGTGTTTCCCAACAGCTACAATCTAGGGGTATTTAAGTCAAGAGTGAATAGGTTTTATCTAGGCAAGCGTGATTTACAGTCGACCGCATCATCGCTTACCATCAGGTGAGATAGTGGCCAAGCGCGAGCAAGAGTATAAAAAAAACCACTTGGACATTGTAAAACAGCTTGCAAGTTTTAAATTACGATTTTGTTATTTTCAGTAATATTTTTTCACTCTAGCTTTTTTCATCTGTACTCTGTATCTTTTCCTCATGATGTTGGTCATATTTTACTTACGCCAATCAATAATCCAATCATCAAAACATTTTTCGCCGGAATCGAGTTCAGCCAAGTGATTATTTAAAATGGTACGGACCGACTCGTGAGACACAGAAAGTTCGGTGGCTATCTCTCTCAAACCTGAATGAGGATTTTCATCCCCCTGGACATTCTGAACGATGTATTACGTGGTGACCTTGATTTCCTGCATGGTGAGCTGGGGACCTTGTCTTCCTGTATGCTGTGCTGGACTTCATCGTCTGTTTCATTGAACAAACTATAAAATAAATAATACACAACATTAAATAAAAAGGTAAAGCCCTCAATTAATTCAGAGAATATTACGTAAAATGTATTATAGATACTGTACCCCAAGTGTAAGTTTGGAAGAGAGTAAACGTAACTATTTCGTTTGCGTTAAAATTTGACTGTTGTATCATAATGATAAGAATATAAGGATGAGAATAATAATCTTAACGCAAACGCTATAGTTACGTTTACTCACTTGCAAATTTACAGTTGGCTTACTGCACTTGTAACTACGTAAACACGACGGTTTTTACTTACTTTTATTTCGACTAGCTTACAATTATCCGTATCAGTACATCCAGCATTATTACTCATCATAAGAAGTTTAAGGCACCGCTGCTTCCTATTTGCAGACGTCATCTGCAGGTTTAAAACTATGGCATTAGAAATTTAATACTTTTTATTAATGAGTATTTAAAATAAATTGAAAGGACGTTTTGTAATAAACTGCAGCAATTGCTAGAGCAATTTTAGACTTTAGGATCATTTAAAACGTAAACTGAAATAAACACAAGTATTATTTAAATGTACCGATAGTGTTGGTAATAAACTGATTTAAAATGAATTGCTTCTCGAAAAAAAATAAAAAAAATATACTAAAACGCACTAATACGCAATTTTTCTCATCTATACAATTATAATTTAATGATAAACTGTAACAAGTCTAAATAGTACATGCTGTATTATAACACTGTTTTCAACTAAAATGAAGTAAATCGAAACATGCTTGTTTAGAAAATAAAAATAAGAGAATAGTCTCACCTGCGTTTGAAAATAAACTGAATTATTTCACCTTACTCCACCGTAGTCGCAAAACAACGACACCTATCTCACATCACGGTCGCCGCATCACTGAATAATACTTTATTGCATGAAATGCATTTTCGCGCGCTTTTGTAGAAAAGAGAAGGGTGAACTAACAATCAGCCATTTTGGTTTGTTTCGAATAGCGGGATCGTACCTATATATTCTTCAATCGGAGTTAGTTCGTTTTATTAACAAAAGTGGGAATCCTTAATTTTTGACATATTCCGGTTTATTATTAAGCGTGCGATATGGTTCCTATCGTTTGTGAAGTTTGCGTTTTGTTCGTAGTTCGTACGTTTCCGCATTGTTACGGTTTTAAGTTTTGACTTATTCGTTCTCGCACGCTAGTAAGGTTTTTATTAGATATCGTTTTTATAATATCCGTTATTTTGATATATATATCGATATGATATGATATCTATATCCGATATAAGTTACGTTTTGATATATCGGACCAATCCCTACTACTGTCCAGTAAGTAAATTACATACTTAATTACTGGACAGTAGGAGATTCCAAATTTAAAATCTCGCTTCTTACTGGACAGTTGTGAATAAATCTCCGGTAAAGTTCACTTTCCGGATACTTTTTAGAGATGTTATGACAACATTACATACCATTTTAAAGAAAAATATATTTTTTGTTGGAATAAATTTATTCCGAAATGGTCCCATTTAAATATGGTAAAGATCTGATGAAGGACTTCGGAGATAATATACAACAGAACTCTTCAATACATGACGAAAAATCGCTCGGGATTGCTGCAATCGCATATCTGTCTATTTTTACACCATTTAATAACTTACCATCACGCCAGTACGCTCTAAACGGGTACGCAGATGTGTACAGTTCACCCTGGTACACCGGTCCACTGGTTATGTTCAAGTTACATGTTATTCAAGTAAGCTATACTGGGATCACTGTGGGCATTATAGGTACCTTTATATAGAACTTGTCCATACCGTTTCACTAAAAAGTGAAAAATAAAAAGCTTTTTAACAAAAAAATAAAATACAACCGACTTCCAAATAAAAACATAACAAATTGAAAAAGAACTTTAATTTCACAAGTCGGTTCCAAAAAAAAACGATAATTTCCTTATAGGTTGGTTAATGGTTGTGTCAAATATGACCGAAGACGATGACTGGCTCGTTTGACGCAGTCTTCCACAAATTTTGATGCTAGATGTCTAAAACTTGATACAGGGATCCACTCCTTGTTATAGTAAATCACCCCCATGCTTTAAATTAGGAGATGGAAAAAATGAACAAAATAAAATAAAATTGTCTTAGGGAACTTACATAAATAAGTGAAATCCCACCAAAACATTTTCATGTAAAATTTTGCCAAGACGAGACCGTTATGGCTCGCACTGTCAAAAAGTTATTAGGTCTCATGCAAGCTTCTAACTCTACACGCCCTAAATATACAAGCCCTAACTTCACAAACTCTACACCTTAGTCAAAATATGTGGCTTGGCCGTTTCGCTACCGTCACATGCTTCGTTACTATAAGTCACCACTTATAGGTTTCACGTGCAGTTAGTGCTTGTATAGTTAAGGCGTGTAGAAGCTTGGCTCTTCATGAGATCTGATAACTTTTTGACAGTGCGAGACATATGGTTTCGTCTTGGCAACATTCCCCATGAAAATGTTTTGCTGGGCCTTACTATATTCCTGAATACATTATTTACTTACTGTCTATATTACAAACCGTGCAAACACGCGACATGCAATCAAAGGTACATTTTGTTTTCCAATATCAAAAAAGCTAATACAGACAGCATCAGCTTTATTTTAAGTTGATACGGAACGTTTATGCAAATAGCAGTCGCAAATATTCAATATTGTTGCAATGAAATTCTGTTATGAGCTTCAAGAATATCATCGTTCAATACGCTAGTATTATATTATTATTACAATGCTGTACCACAGGGTACAGCATTGTTATGGTTTTAGTTATCAAAAATTTTATTGTAATGCAATTTTGTTGTAGGGTGAAATTGGAATTGAGATTTTGTTTGGTGACACAATCATGTTCCAAAATTTCATTCACAAATACGTATTATTTGTATCTTGTGTGTTTGGTTTCAGACAAAAATAAATCTTATACTAACCGCTCTTTGGACACTAGAGGAACATCGCTAGACAAAATTTACCATATTGAATACCAAATTTCAACGTAGCTCTGGACGAAAGCGAAACAGCTGTAAGGCATGAGGACAACTTTACACAACACTAGGATGCTAGTCAATCAGTAACCAGTAATTCACCACAATTTCCTTTTTGGTGTATCGAGCAACAGAAAATGATATACATCTTGTAGCATCTCCTTGTGCCAGTGACAAGCAATATATTATGAGGAGTCCGACTGCTAGGTCCACAGGATCCTTGTATATAATCTGAAAATGCTGCTACATGCAGATTGTTATACTTTTTGGAGAAAACGAAAACTATGCTAAATTCACATATCAACAAGATCTTTGAAATTGCAGATTAAATAGAATTACTTCCATCTACCAGATGGAATCTCCTGCATAGAACAGAAATAATAAGATACAAAAATATCTGTTTTCTGAAACGTCTATTTGCTGGCTCTAACAAAGATATCTTGCTAAACATATGAAGTCACAACACGACAATCCACAAACACATTTGAAAAAAAAAACTTTTTTACAAAAAAATACTACCGACTTCCAAATAAGAAAACTACAAAGTGAAAAATAACTTTATTTTTGGAAGTCGGTGTCTTTCGTAGGTACCATTTTTTTTCGTTATGGACACCGACTTCCAAAAATAAAGTTATTTTTCACTTTGTAGTTTTCTTATTTGGAAGTCGGTAGTATTTTTTTGTAAAAAAGTTTTTTTATTTTTCACTTTTTAGTTGTACCTACCTAATAGGCAAGTTGTTTAGTAAGTTTCCTATAACGCCAGAATAGATTACCCGAATATCATGAAACTTGAACAAAACCGATCAAATGAGAGATCTGCTTACCCCTTAAGAGCATACTGGCGTGATGTTATGTTATGAAATGGTATAAACAATAAACAGACATGCGATTTCAGCAGTCCCGAGAGATTTGCCGTTATTTATTGAAGAGTTCTGTTGTATATCTTCGAAGTTCTTCATCAGATCTTCACCAAATTAAAATGGGACCAATTTCCGAACATACTCTTTCAAACAAAAAAAGAATTTTCAAAATCGGTCCACAATTGACGGAGATATCGGTGAACATACATAAAAAAAAAAAAAAAAAAAAAAAAAAAAACATACAAGAAGTCGAACATAGAACCTCCTCCTTTTTCGAAAGTCGGTTAAAAAACACAAGCACCAACACTGACCGTTCACAACGCTATCAAAGATTAAATCAAGGTTATTTTTTATTTCCAGCTCATGATAGTTTCCGAGATGCCAGTTATAAAGTGACCATGCACTCTTGGCTCCTAGCCAGATACTGCAGAACAAAATATTCAAGCAATATAGGCTAAATATGAATGAATTATTTACGGAGTAATAGCCCGTAACGACACTAGCAAATGACCTAGTTTTAAGTGTATTTTTAATTGCACATTCATGTGTACAGGATTTTGAATAATTAAGTGCGTAGGTAAAGTTTTAGTTCGTCTTGACATCTGTTGCGTGTTACACAATGTAGCTGTGAAATGACTAATTATTGTTAATGAATCATCACCACACTAAAACAAAACCTTTAAGTTAAAAGTTACCAAAGTTTTGGTTCCTGGTTACGAAATTATTGGAAATTGCTAACTTTGTCTAACTAGCAACATAATAGAATTTTCCCACTTGCTAATTAGTGTTGAATTATTTTAGTAAAGTTTATTTTCAAATAACTAATATTTGTTTAAATTTAAAGTTCCAAAACTGTTCGGTTATCTATTTACTTTTTCAGTGCGTGCTAGGGATGTACTTTACACTCAATCACCTATATTCGAAGACAGATATGTGACAACAGTTAGTTCATTATTTGCAAACAAAAAGATGCAGTGCTTCCCATTTCTTGCTAGCTTTTCTAGTCACTCACCTGTGAAAGACAGCATTAAACCTCAAACGGAAAAAGCCCCAGGAAAAATCTAAGCAAATAACATGATTGACAATACTTTTTGAAAAGGAATAAGGCATACTAGGGATCCGAAAATTAGAGGTAAAGATTTTCTACGTACAGAAATCTTTAAATAGTAGGTATATAAAACAAAGTCGCTCTCCGCGTCTGTCGACGTCATTTCTCTTCTCCGCTAACTTCTTCTGAACCACGCAACGGATTTTGATACAGTTTTCACTAAGAGAAAGATGAGGAATGTTTTTTTTTTGTATATAATTTATCGCATACAAATCTTGGGTGGTTCGCTAGTTGCCAATAATAAGAGGCGATAGGATCACATTAGAGATCATAAGTTACATCAGTCAAAAATAGTTAAAGGCCTATGAAGCATTCATCATCAAATGCTACACATATCGGAATATTCACAATGTTATTCGATAGACCACAACCATTGCGGTCGGTTTTCACCGCATATGGAGAGTTCCCACATACATTGTCATTTCACGCTGAATTTCAAAACTTTAGGCAATTATGTTGGTTAGGCTAAGACATTGGCAATTGAATAGGTGAATGTAAACCTGGTATTTATTCCATAGATATAGTTCAAACTTCTTCTCTTTTTAGGTCTGATATTTTATTAGTCCAATATCTTTTATCTATACTAATATTATAAAGAGGTAAAATTTGTAATCTATACTTCTATACTATTACTATTATTATTATATATTATACACCGTGAAATTTAATTGGTTGTTTTCCCGCGGCAGAACGACTTGCCTTAAGGAGTACTTTCGAAGCATAGAGTTAAAATACAAAAATAACGATGTTTTTGTTTTAAAATAATTTAAAAAATATTCATCAACTCGAAAAAGTGAGTAACAATAGTAACTTGTAGGTACTAGGTACTACTCGCGTCACCACCGGCAAAGAAAAGCGATACAAGATAATGTTCAAACCAAAATAAACTCTCGAGCTTTTCGAGTTAATGAATATTTTTTAAATTATTTTAAAACAAAAACATCGTTATTTTTTTACTTTAACTCTATGCTTCAAAAGTACTCCTTAAGGCAAGTCGTTCTGCCGCGGGAAAACAACCAATTAAATTTCACGGTGTATAATATTATATAATATAATATATAATATAATATATAATATTATAAAGAGGTAAAATTTGTAAGTTTGTAAGTTTGTATGTAGGGGGTAATCTCAGGCACCACTGGTTGGAATTGAAAAATTCATTTTGTGTTAGATAGTCTATTTATAGAGGAAGGTTATAGGCTATATAACATCATACTACGACCAATAGGAGCGAAGCATAAATGAAAAATGTTGCAAAAACGGGAAAGAATATGTATTACTTTACTTTTTGGTTATAGGGTAGGTGTAGGGTAGGATAGGTAGGATAGGGTAGGTACGTAGCCAGTTGACGGGAGCGAAGCCGCGGGGGACAGCTAGTCTTAAGAATAAAGGCGGTTTCCGATAAAGATAAGCTGTCTATTGAATCGAACCTGAATGTGTTTTATTTTATGAATGTAATTAGTAGTTTATTATAATTTATGTAATTGTGCATTTGTGTGTTATTTTATTTTATTGTTTCACCAAATGATTGATTTATTTATCTGCAAACATGTTTCGGTGAACCCGTGTAATACTTTTTTGATCTTTACATGTTCGTGCCTTGTGGCCCATTTGTAAAGGTCAGGTTAACAGGAAAATGTTCGCTTTAGTTCATAAATTGGTTCAGATATAATATTAATGTATATGAAATAAATTATAGCTATGAAAATACTAATAAAACTGTATTAAACATTTTTAAGTAAGGCTGATGAGGATTAAATCAGGGGTGGTCTAGAGATGGAATAATTTTGGCCAAAACATGCAAATAATTAAGCATGGTTTTATACCTACTAAAAATAATGTTATTTTAAGAAGCTTCTGTCGATACTCTGAGCTTTGTATTTGCGCTTTTAATAAACTTGACTTACTCGAAAACTCGATGGCCGATGGGGCAGAAAAGTTCTGGAGTGGCAACCGCGAACCAGAATACGTTGCGCTGGAAGGCCTCCCACCAGGTGGACCGATGACCTGGTGAAGGTTGCGGGTATCCACTGGACGCGGTACGCACGGGAGTGTGGCGACGCTTGGGGGAGATCTATGTTCAGCAGTGGACGTCTTTCGGCTGATATGATGATGATGACTCGAAAACTAAGCTAAGCTTTAACATTACCTAACGTGATCACACTTCAACCAAAACCAAGAGCTTTTATTTATATCACTAACTGTACCCGCGGCTTCGTTCCCGTCAACTGCCTACCCTACCCTACTTACCTACCTACCGACCCTACTTGCCTTGTTGCCTACCTTACCTACCGACCAATTTTTTTTCTAAGGTGATTTTGCCGCGGAGAATCTTATCCAAATTTATCATTTAACATTACAATTTTGATGTATAAAAGTTATCTGCAATGGTTTTCTACATTTTACGTGATGCGTACAGAACTAAACAGACAGAATTAAAAAAAAAATGCTGGAAATGGGTTATCCTTTGACACCTTGGCAATCTTTTTGGAATTATTTTCGACTTGCTTCTGCCAGCGGCTTTACTCACGTGAATTTGGTTTGTGGAAATTATCATCAGGGATATCCCCGGGATAAAAAGTATCCTATGTGCTATTCCTGATTATAATCTAAAATTTCATCCAGATCCGTCTAGCCGTTTGAGCGTAAAGAAGTACAAACACACGCACACACTCACAAATTTTCGCCTTTATAATATTAGTATGATATGATGTACAAAAACGACTTTTCTACAGATTTATTATAACGTATTGATTGATGATAATCTTACTTGAAAAGCTTAGTACCTACTTACAGTCGCCGCCATTCTAGTAGCTTTCTTAACATACATATGTCCCGACAACTGTCTTCAACAACAGACACTTCTATTCATTATCTGTGTCAACGCATGCCCTATAAACATGCTAGGCGCCTTACTTGTCGTGCTCATTGTTAGAAGCCCGTAGAATGCAACTCGCGTCGCAACTCTATTTATAGAATTATCGATATCTATGCGAACAACCCTTTTGTTTCTAGTCGTCAAGAGATCGATATGACGGCTGCGCTGAAGGTTGCTGATGAAAAAGTAAGGAGGTAATATGGCATCGTTGTTTATGGGATATAGGTTCGTTATTGACATCTGGGCTCAGAAGGCTGTTGTGTTCATAGCGGTCTTCATGGTAGTTTGTGACTGAATTATCTGCAATTTTTAAAAGAGTAAGTAGGTTAAAAAGCCATTAAACTAGCAGGCACTTGTGATCGTCTTTTTTACTGGATAGCTTACTTCAGAAAACTTTCTAAGTTTGGAGATTGACCTCTGATTTCTACGTTATGAATTTTTAAGTGGAGTATTTGCCAAAGGATGAGTAGTATTTGACAGGTTCTTATCTCCAAATTCGCAAACGAGGAAGAGGCCACGGGAACAACAGATAACGTTCTCATACATAACAAAAGATACCAATGGAAAAAGTTTTACCATCGTCATGGGAAACCTCCCTATGCCCAAACAATTACAAACAAAAAAAAAAGAAACACGAAATTTATCCACAATTATTACCCCACGGTCCCTACCGCAATTACATCGAACCTAGCCGGGTCGATAAGACATGTAAAAGTTCCGAGTCCACCGTCCACAGACCTATCAATTATTAAAGGCTGTATCGATTTGGACATTTGCTTTTAGCTAGCCTTACCTTTGTTACGGCTGAGGTACACCGCCTGGACATAATTACGTGAACAGCTTTTGTTTTTTTTTGTGACGGTGAAAATTGGACCGTGTGCTTCTGGTTTAGAATTGTCTACCTCAATTTTTTGGGGTGTGTTAAAAAGGCGACATTTTTTTTACACGTATGTTTTGATGACATTTACGGAGCCATTTAGAATGTAGCAAATTTAAAATGTAGCATCTTACATTAAACGGTCGTTTTAACTTTTCTTGCTGATTGGAGAAAGCTTCTTTTCTTTATTCAGAACGCGTATAGAAATGCGTCTGTGAACACAAATGTTTTACAGGTTTTACATCACGACTAACATCATAAATGGTTAAAAGATATTATTTTGTAGCTAAGATTTCCTCCGTGAAGTAGGACAACAAAAGCCCTATTAATAAGTCAAGTATTTTCTTTGTAAATACTTTCTGTGTACTTCCGTCCAATTAGCTAATATTGATTCAGGGCTGCCAGGAGAAATCACAACAAAACAATTTAATAACCTAGATACACAATATCTAGTAGCAGCGTAGACTGAAGCTTTGGTTTCTTGGTCGGAATGTACAAAGTTGCGGTATGCAGTACTCTGTTCCGGACACATACAGCTTTGGTTTCGTGATCGTAACGCACAACGCTGCAGTATGCGGAGCGAGACAATTAAATGTATGAAAAACGTTTAGAACAGTCTTCTATTCCGTCGCAGTAAGCGTCAGCGATGAGGAGAATTATTATGTCTGGCCCGCATACCGCAGCGTTGTGCTTTTCAATCAAGAGACCAAAACTTAATCCTTCTCGCTGCTGGCGCATATCGCGATAGACCACTAGACCATTCTAGAAGTTTTCGATACGATTAAGTGTTCGGCACCGCATACCGCAGTGTTGTGCGTTCTGATCAAGTGACTAAAGATTAATCCTCTTCACCGCTGACGCATAGCGTGATGGATCATTAGACCATTCTAAACGAGTTATGCGTCCGACATTGCATTCCGCAGACCGCAGTGTTGAGATTTAAACAACCCACAGCAGTGATTGTAATTACTTTCTTGAAGTCAATGTCATCTACTCTAGTATATTACGTAGTAATATTATTTGACTATCGCAAGCATTATGGAAAAAGCTAGGTATTAACAGGTACAGTCACCAGTCATAAATATAGACGCAAAGTACAAAATCTTTTTTTCGTGATATCGCCATTATACCTTTAGGAAGAAACCTGTTTCATAATAGACTAGAATATACACCACAAAATATTAATATTTTGGGAGAAAATCAATTTAGAATCTTGCGTAACCAACCATGATAAAAGTTCATGCTCGTGATTGTCCTTTCGTAGTGGTTAATTTTCAGTTACGGTATGGATGCAAAGAAACAATGTGATGCGAGCTTTTTCAGCCATTACGTGAAACTGTTTTTGGTCATTTACTATTAACAGACTGTTTATTGTTACCCCGATATTAGAAAATAATGTCCACTATTGTTATTTTTATTGTTACACAGATAATGTGCTCTTCGCGTGTTTGTGTGTCCCTTTCTTTTTTCATCCAAAGCTTTTGAAATAGACCCCCTTTTTGATGTATGTGACAATTATTTCTATTGTTCATATAGTAAATAAGTACCTGGCCGACTGAGCTTTGCTCGGGTGAAAATAGATAAAACATTTTTTTTGTTTTTTTTTCGTATTTTTTTTGACATACCTGGATCGATTATACGCTGCAGAAAACCCCTATATTACAAATCCGTTAGACTTGTTTTCGAGATATATATATATATATGTTATATCCAAATAATGCTCGTTTAATAGTATAGGATAATAGTGTACAGTGTGTCTTTGGAGAATCAAATAATACATATAAAAATTAATTTTGTTATTAACTTGTTTGACTTTTCTTATAATTTTAAAATATTTTATTTTGTTTGGTTTATTTTATATTATTATTTATATTATAAAATAAATTAAAGATAATTACACTTATTTGATTATCTACCTGCCTATAAATAAAGAATTCGAGATTAGTTAAAAAAAGATCATTCTCAACTAAGACGTATCTTGGTGAGTTCAAAAGATTTATCAAGTTCAAAACTTAGCCGCCTTAATTAACAATATTATTTATTGTTTTAATATAAAATTACATTCTTTAAAAATAGGGTTCTCTAAGTCTAAAAAATATTATGATCATAATTGTGTTTTGCGAAATAATGCAAAACAACCCACGTTCAAAATCTTTCATTGTTCCATATCCGATGTCTTGATTGTACATAAACTTCTCAACCGTATTATATTTAAATGTCTGAAGAAAACAGACGCCACAATCACCTTTGAACACTAATAACCTACTTAATAAACCGTCTGTAATAACTCTTAAATCTTTTCGCGCAAACTCCGATCGAACACCGTCACGTCATAGTCAAATCGAAAATAGTATCATCATTTCTAAAATCAAAAATCCCAACGCCGCGTACATTAGTCGCATCGATGCGCTATGAAAATAAATTGTTTATATATGTATATGTACAAGAAAATACGGTCAGTCAGTTGTCAGTTAGTAGCGGGAAAGAAGGCCGAGTGGGGCGACGGACGCTCATGAAATAAAATTGTTTTCCGGACGAAAGTGCGCAACACGTGGACTCTGGGACGAAAGTTTGCTAACAATCCGCTTGATTAGCAAAACTTTTCGACGGCGTAGCCGTCCCAATTACGGGCAGTGAGTGTGTGGTTCAATTAGTGGTGTGTGCATGTTTGATGTTTATCGGATCCAAACAGTGAGTGAATTATGCTAATTTTTATTATTGTTTTTAATTGTTTATTGTGCCACTTTCACTGTATTATGTATGTTTATAAGTGTTATTGACGTAATGTCTTGTTTTTAGAACTTTTATAACAGTGATTATTACTCTTTATTTCGGTTTTTATTGTCGATGTGTTGTCGAATATAACTTTGGGTAATTATAATGACACTGTTACATAAAAAATCAGATCATTCTTGACAGTTTTTGTATGAGTCTCGGGTTCTCGTTAAGTAGTTATCTGAGTTAGCAAGTTTTGATAGAGAATCGTATAACTTTGAAACGTTCTTATGATACGAAAAGTGATGTAACTTTTACTTGACTTTTTATGAAATGGTTATGAGTATTTTATTGGGTGAAGATTTTTCATATTGGGCTTTATTGCTTTACAAGATTAGTTAAAGTTATAATACTACTTCTTAGTAAATTGGTACAATACTTATACAAACATACATCATATCAATATTATTTCAAAAATCTGTGTTTAATATTTTATAAATTGAAATAAATCAACAGGCACATAAAACCGATTTTAATAATATAGTCAATTAATAAATGACCCTCTATCGACCTTTAAAAATTAAAACGGCGTATCTAATGCATACTTACACAGTTATAAGGGAGAATACACACTCATTGCATAAATGAAGTATCTCAATGTAGTCATAAAGTGTTGACCTACTTTCTATGATAACAATAGCACTGGGCAGATCACCCTTACATTCCTACGTACTTACCAGTGGGAAAGGGTATTTCACTGGCTTCTACTTCCAAGGTTTATTAACTGAACTATTAATACAACACATTGTGCAACTGAACTCCATGTTAGAGAGTTGCTCTCTAGCAGAACTTCATCATAAAAAATAACAGACCTAGGGCTTAAACTTTTCTTATTCTTAAGTACATAAAGTTCATATTCGTCTGGGATTCACTTAGTGGGACTTTACTTAATGAAGTCAAAAACATGTCTCCGAATCTCGCCCTTATTGTCCTCACGAATCATTGCTGTATGTTTTTGTTTGTGTTCCACTTGGGTAGAGGTGCTTTTATATTGTTGTTGGTGGACACAACGGCAATGTTTTTCTCCGTTTTCTTTCCCAAATCACTAGAAAATAGCATTTTTATAAAAAAATTGCTTCTGCCAGTGGCTTAGCCGAAATTTACCCCGAGGGAACATATCCTCGGGATAAAAAGTATCATACGTGCTACTCCTGACTATAATCTATCTCTGTGCCAAATCACATCCAGATCTGTCGAGCCGTTTAAGCGTGAAAGACTAACAAACATACAAACACACACACACACAAACTGTCACCTTTACAATATTAGTTTGAAGAACACAACATCTAAAGTATCCACTGTCCTGTAGATTTCTACGAACCAACATTCATCATCATCATCATCAGCCTATTAATGTTCCCACTGCTGGGACACAGGCCTCCTCTCTGTGAGAGGGAATGGGCCGTAATCCACCACGCGGGCCCAGTGCGGGTTGGTGGATGTCACATGTCTTCGAATTTTTAGTTCTAGGACATGCCGGTTTCCTCACGATGTTTTCCTTCACCGTTTTGTGAACCAACATTAAGCAAAGGAAATTGTTGTACCACTGAAATGTCGACAACATTCATGTCACAAAGTAAATTATCTAGGTACGCCGTCTATCAACAACTTAAATGTTAACAGATAATACCGTATACGCCTTAATAGTCGACTTCGGTCTTTAGCTTTAATAGTTACTTATGTGGGAAAGCACACATCTGGAATAACCCCCCTTAATAAACTTTTAAGTTCTCGATACGGTAATATAGCCACTTAAATCAACTTTTATTATGTTTGTTATTATTCTCTTCTAGCGCAGTGTGGCAGAGTACTAGTGGCGCAGTGGTAACGACCGCAACTTGCGAGTTGTAAAGTCCAGGGTTCGAACACTTACGTGTATATTTTTTGTGTGTTTTGGAACGAAAATTTCGAAGATGTGTGACATCCATCAAGCCGCACTAGGTCCGTGTGGTTATATGGTATATGGCCCACTCTGTCAGAGAAGAAGCCTGTGTCCATAGGCTGAGTATACTGGACTGTGGCATTTTGAGTAGACAGTTGTAAATATTAAAGTAGAGAAACGAAGCGTACCTAAATTTAATTCAGCTTCATCAAATAAATTTATTGTTATCACCTTAAGGTTGAATGTCACTTGCACATCATAAAACAACAAGGTCTCGGTCTATGTGACTGTTAGCTAGTTTCAACCGTAGTGAGATTTCAACACACAGATTTGTTGCCAAAATTGGAAGGTAAGATTAATTTCGCTTTACATTCAACAATGTATGGGTCGGGTTTTAGTCGAATTCAACCAAAGCTAATAATCCTTTAGTCTGATCAGATAAAAACCAACTTTTCAAATTAGTTTTCAGTTTTTTTTTTGTTATGGATTTGCTCTTTTTCCAGTCGTTTCAATAATCATAACATTAAATATCGTTTTCCATGGAATATTTCTAACACTATTTAACATTAAGTGCTATTTGAGACTAACTTATATTATTATGAAATTCTATATTATATATTTCATTGGACCGACTTTTTTAAACTTAACCTTTACTTAACCTTTAGTTAAGTAAAGGTTAAGTTTAAAAAAGTCGGTTGCCTTTTTTACTTTTAGCAAGTAAAAACCGGCCAAATGCGAGTCGGACTCGTACGCGAAGGGTTCCGTACCATTATCGCATAAAACAGCAAAAAATCACGTTTGCGGTATGAGCGCCGCACTTAAATATTCATTTTATTATGTTTTAAGTACTTTTTGTTATAGCGGCAACAGATATACACAAATACATCATTTGTGAAAATTTCAACTGTCTAGCTATCATGGTTCATGAGATACAGCCTGGTGACAGACAGACAGACGGACCGCGGAGTCTTAGTAATAGGGTCCCGTTTTTACCCTTCGGGTACGGAACCACAGAATAAATAACATGACGGAACCCTGAAAAGATAAAACTGTAGCAAATTTTGTGATGTTCATAAATATACTGAAATATACAACAATTTAAACCTAGCTTAAACAAACCAAACAATAACAATGTAAATAAACCAACAGAAATTAATGAATGAATCAGGAATTTTGACCATCATTCAAATTAATATTCGATCAGAAAACGATTATATATCGGACCCCTTACACATCTCCCCCTGACCACTTACTCATGAATTATTATTTTAATAACTACTATAAAATATGCGTGTCTAAAGTTTCTTAATAATTACACATCAATTCATTCGATCAAATATGGAATGGACTTATTAAGTGCCCACTACTGCGGAAAAGAACTCCCCACTGTGAGAGCATCGTAACCCAACAAGCGGGCGCAGTGTGTATTGGTTGGTTGGATAACACATGTCTTTGAATTTTCATGTCTATGAAATGTCTGTTTTGAGCGGAGATCAAACATTTTCTTTGGAGCTTTAGTATCGACGTACTAAAGCTCCAAAGAAAATGTTAAGGTTTATATTGAAATAAGTTTTGTTGTACAGCAACAAAACTTATTTCAATATAAACCTTAATGTACAAGTACAAAAACTAGTGAAATCTCACTTTATATCCATATCAATATTATTATTTACTAGCTTTTCCCGGCAAACTTCGTTTTGCCATAAAAACACCAAGATACACCTACCCTACACCTACCCTACACCTACCCTACACCTACCCTACACCTACCCTACACCTACCCTACACCTACCCTACACCTACCCTACACCTACCCTACACCTACCCTACACCTACCCTACACCTACCCTACACTTAACGTAAAAACCATCTTTGAACTTCAACGAACATTTAAAAAAAAGAATTGGCCGAATTGGTCCAGGCGTTGTTGAGTTATGCGCTTACCAACACATTTTGCGATTCATTTTTATATATAAGAAGATATATATAAGATGAATGGAACATGTTCGCTCCGTCACTTGCCATTAAGGTTTCATTGTTTCGGCGACACCCAGTCAACACCAGCTATCGCTGAAAACCAGCGCTGTGGCTCTGTCTTGCACGCGAGTCCCAGCATTATGCTGAGCGATGACCGTTTTGCGTTGTTGTGCCGCATACTCTGTATTTGTATTTAAGCTTTCCTTTATTTTTTTATGTTATGCGTCGAGCTTGGCGCAAATAAACGTTTTTCTTTCTTTCTTTCTTTCAATAATTTAATTTTCTGATTAATAACAAGACAAAATGCATTTCGTTACTTATTGGGAACAACTTGACGTCGACAGAGATGACTTAATTAATTGTACAATGAAAAAGAATGTACAACGCGGTACCCTCCGGTTGATCTCCTATCAAAAGGTAAAGTACCTTCTTGGGTTCGAACCCACGATCTACAACTCTAAACTAAATAAAACTACAGAGTACTTTCATCTCCGTTCCAAGACCCACCCATTTTGTTGACTTTGGCAAATAACCCAATCGTAAACTGATGAAAGAAAACCGCGTCATTCATTTGCCGGTAATAGGTTAGTGACTAAACTGTTCGACATACACCTGTGAATACAATTTCTGGAAACTGCTGCGCTTAATAGCGCACAAGATTTGCCCGCGGTTTACTCTTAAGGCCGACCGAGCATTAACCAGGGTAAAAAGTTGGCTATGGACTCTAGGCTGCGGTAGTAGGTCTTCGCCAGCAGTTATGAGTGCCATGCTGGCAGAGACAAAAATTGGAGGGAAACCGTCTCCTTCTGTGAGACGGTGATGGTCCAGAAGGAAGCCGTCGAGCAGGATCGCGAGAGAGCCAATCCCGCTCGGAGAAGAAGACCACGGCAAATTGCCACCACAGTGGAGGCGACCTTGACTCTGCACAGCACACGCTCGAGGAGTGCCCTGCATGGGCCTCTGAGCGGCAGGTCTTGGTCGCCAGGATCGGGCAAGACCTGCCTCTGCCAGCAGTTGTGAGGGCCATGCTGGCAGAAACAGAAAACTGGAGGGAAATGGCCTCTTTCTGTGAGACCGTGATGATACAGAAGGAGCGTGCCGAGCGGGATCGTGAAAGGGCCGATCCCACTCGGAGAAAACAGCGTCGTTGAGGCAATTGCCTCGATACCTAAAACGCTGAAACCCCTTCTGAATTAAAAAAGAGGCGGGACTCCGGGGTTGCAGGTGGTCAGATTGGGAGTCCCCAATCTGACCACCTGCAACCCTGGAGTTCCGCCCAACAAGTGACAAAGACGGTGGCACAGTGATCACGTGCTACCGAGCACAGCGAGGCTCAGGGGAGGCGCTTTTTCAATCTCCCCAGGGATGTGCCCAAACAGAGTGGTGTGGTATTTTGAGATGTAAAAAGCCCACACTCTCTGGTCTTTTCCCCAAAAGTCCAGGCGCCTTTTGAAGGTTTTAACCGAAAACAAAAAAAATGGTACTCTAGGCTGCGGTAGTAGGTATAGCTTTCTAAGAAGAATTATGGAATCGGATCAGTACTTCTAGAGGTTCAATATTCATTATATCGAAGCAAAAATATAAACAAACACTGTGGGCACAATGAAAGATCGACCTCTTCTTATATTGGTTTATTCTTTTTCAACAATATTATGCAGAAATCAAAATATACCGTGTCGCGACAAGAACATGGTGGTGCTTTAGATTCCATAAAAGGCTATCTCTAGTGAAGTGAAGTCCGCCGTCAAGTTGCGAAGGTGCGTTCATGAATAAAGTGAAAGAACTCCCGTCCCGGTGTCAACAAACACAATTTTACGTCTTAACAAAAAATTAAATCAATAAGAGAAAAAACAGAGGGAAGGGTAATGAGGTCATTTAGATTGGTATAAACTAATGTGGGAAAAACATGGCGCCACAACGACGCTACGAACAAAATTATTCACTACCCAATTCGCCTATAATATTCGATATCGGTATCCAGTGACCGCATTCATTGCAATCATTTCTTTGCATCTGGAACAAGCAGTTTTATTCTGAGTATTTTGAACTTCTATTTTTCAGAAAAAAAATACTACTACTGTAATGTATTTTACATCAAAAATTCTTTTTCAACTCGAGTCGGCGGGAAACTCTATAAAGCAACGATAAAAAACATTACTTTCTTGAAGAACTGCCCTGTCCTGAATGTCCCAACGCTGGGCTAAGACTATCCCATTATTTTCATCAGTTATGATCTTGCGCTTCTTTTTTTCCTATGATTAAAAAATTCAAGTCGTCCCTACATAATGTATACTCCTTTATGGTCCAATGCGGCCCTCTGCCACTTTTTTCAGGGTCCTGAAGATCCTGCACATTCTTTTATATCAAGCTTTACTGCCCCACTGCTGAGCAAAAGTTTGCCGTAGGTTTTCATTCTTTCCAGGCATAGGAAAGAACGGATGGCTATGAAGACCTATTCTGACCAGTATGACACGATGCAAGTCATCTTGCTGGCATTTTTAAGCATTCCTCGACAACGCCCGACTTTCACCACTCCGTAAAAAATCTATTATTATATCCAATCTATATAGTCTCATTTGAAAGCCATAGCAATCACATTTTATTCAATTATTTGACATTTTAATTTCTTGTCAAACTTTATTTTTGAGATGTAAAACATAGGTGTAAATATGCACTAAACAAAAATAAACTGTACTAATACTAACCCTAACTACTTACATATTTACAAAAGAAAGGTACACCTAGGCGTCAAAGTTGTCCTCCATATCGCTGTCATCCGGGAACGTGCCCAGAAAATTGGCAGCGTTGCCACGTTGAATGGCAATACTGATTTTTTGCGCAAAGAACGAGCCAGCCCTCTGGTCACGCACAGTGTCGATCAGTCGGCAAGAGATCTCCTTAAAAAGGAGACGAGCACTCGGGCGCAAACGGCTCAAATCTGTAATTACCAATTAGGATACTGTATTTGTGCCTCTTGAGGGCCTCAGCAGCTGCAGCAGCAGCGTCAGCAAAGTCCGCCGTACTAGGAACATGAGACGGCGCAAGGGTGTCGATACAGATCGTTCCTTACCAGAGGCCTACCAGAGGTTTTAAAGCCATTGTAAAACTACTACGCATAAAAAATAAAACTGCAAAAATATGCAAACAGCAATTGTGCACACTCCATAAGCACGAACCAACCGACCTGTAGGTTATCGGCGCCCGTCGCATAGGTCAACGCATTTCTGTCGTCCCCGTCTATCTTTATCTTTATTCCTTGATCGTTAGTTATTATGTTATATCATAATGTTGGTATATAACATATTGATAAATAATATGTTGATAAGGGGCATATAATCATCACGGTTTGGGTTTTGTGCATGCAGTTATACAATCAGCTAGGTTGCAGAATGATGCTCGCCTGATGTGAATTAGGCCTGGTTTCTGAATTGAGATTTTGGGTTACGGACACGTATTACACCTAAAAAAGAAAGAAAGTAAGGTGTGATACGTGTGTGTTTAGGCTAAAGTAGTTTTGCAAATACTCGACTAAAATTTAATGTTAAAAACGAAGATACGAAAAAAGGAACACCGCCTAACGAAATTAAAGTTCTTTTTCACTTTGTAGTATTTTTTTAGAAGTCGGTTGTATTTTTTTGTAAAAATGTTTTTGTTTTCACTTTTTAGTGGTACATAATGGAGAAACTCAATAGTGAGGTATGAAACAGAAATGACCGGATAATATTGTCCGGTGGAATGAGTGTGTACCAGGGTGAACTGTACACATCTGCGTACCCGTTTAGAGCATACTGGCGAGATGGTATGTTATGAAATGGTGTAAACAATAAACAGACATGCGATTGCAGCAATCCCGAGAGATTTACCGTCGTTTATTAAAGAGTTCTGTTGTATATCTCCGAAGTTCTTCATCAGATCTAGGACTTTTTCTTTCTTTCTTTCTTTCTTTCTTTAGATCTTTAAAAAATTCAATGAGACCATTTCGGGATAAACTTCTTTCGAACAAAAAAGAATTTTGCAAATCCACGTATATATGACGGAGTTATGCCTGAATAAACTTAAAAAAAAAATGTAAACATCTGAATTGAGAACCTCCTTTTTGGGAAGTCGGTTAAAAATAAATTTTCAACAAAAAAATTAAACCGACTTCCAAACCAAAACACTACAACGTAAATATACTTTCTTTTCGGCTTTTCTGTGTCTTTGGTATTTACCCAGGGTACCAAATACGGGGTATCCGACCGGAATAAATCCTATTTTTTTCGTGTTTGACACCGAATGGAATACATTGTTTTATTACGGAGTTCCGGTGCCTACCTTCTGGCTTCATCACCAGTTCAGTTCGAGGGTAATATTTTCATTAGAATCATTTATTTAAATTTGCTTCACCAGTCATTTAACTATTCGAGATCTCTTATACCCAAAACATACTTTTCATTGGGAAGTTCCAGTGGCCATCTGTGGTCTACTTCATCAGTACTTCACCAAATGATGATTTCTGAATGAAAATGCTTGCCATGTTAATGAAAATACCAAAATCGCTATAAGTATGCCTATTTAATTTGAGGAGTTCCCTCGATTTTCATGAGATCCCCATGAGATCATCAGATCCTAATTTCAGAAATCGGTGAAAACACAAAAAAAACATTCATTCAGCCTAACATAGAACTTTTTTGGCATATCGTTTAAAAAAAATCGGGGCGTCTGACTACATGACACTTATGAAAACAATTAAATTTTAATTAAGTGCTTTTTTGAAAAGATAATTAAGCTTAATCTTTATCCCCATGCCGATGTCTTTATATTTATTTTTAACCGACTTCATAAAAAGAAGGAATACTAAAAGACGCCTGGACCGATTTGGAAAATTCTTCTTCTGTTTGAAAGGGTGGTCCAATAGTCATCAGGTCAGGATCTGATGATGGGATCTTGGAGAAATCGAGGGAACGCCTCAAATATTATTGCTAAACGTATAGTGATTTTGGTATTTTCATCAAAAATGTAAGCATTTGGTTACTTTGTTACACAGACTTGGGCAAAGAAAGGAATTTTACACTTTGTAGTGTTTTGCTTTGGAAGCCGCTTTAATTGTTTTTTATATTTTAATATACTTACAAAAACATTCCAAAGTACATAACCTAAATTAATTAGAACTCGGAAAATCTTACAGACAATTTTTCTTAGAATATCTATAATTCTGTGAATCTCTTTTAAAAATAGTTGCGGTCACATTGAAGACAATGAGATTCAAAAAGCAGCTGCCTCTATCATTTTCTTTAAAAAATATTATGTGTTTGTTCATTTCATGACTTCAAGACAACATTTTGAAACAAAAACTGGAATTAGCTGAGATGCATACAATTAAAACGATTCGCCAAAGTGACCGAATTGTTGGCTGAGTACCAACTTCTTAATCCTATGGATTTCAAAACATTGTTAAAGGCATATTATATATATATAAGTGTAGTGCTGAAATGTATTTGTGGCGTGAAAGTTCAATGTATCTTATAATTTTCCGCTGTTAGACCTATATCAAAGAAAATCAAAGAATCAAAAATGTTTGGAAAGTGGGTTAGGTCTGCTGTTTATAAACCTAACTCATGTTCTTAGATTTTTTTGTTAAGCTTTGTTTTCTTTATTTTGCATCTTCATACCTTACCCAGCTGTTGATACTCCAAAGTTTGCCTTTTCTTACTAATAATCCTCTGTATGTAGTTGTTATCACGAACTGGTCTACTAAATTATTCTGATCTGTTTTCTAAACCCCGTCTGCAAGATATTACAGCCTGTCGCATCTAGAAAGACTTCTTCGCTAATTTTATTATTACGAAATGACAAATAAAGTCTAATAGTTAAATCTAATTCAAACTTTGTATCGCCTTGGAATACCTCTCTACAATTAAAGGCTGGCCTGAAATTCGTAATTTTGTTCCACGAACTTTTGACTGGTCTCTCGCCAACTGAATCAAATGTTCGACTTGAGAAAATTATAATATTCATTGACATCTTTCGACAGTTTTGTGATGAACATTACAGAGGTTATTCACTTTTTCGACAAATCAGTATTGCTATTCTGTAAAAACTTAGGTGAATGAAAACTAACTTCACCTATGTTTTTACGGTAAATTTTAACAGAATGTTACTGTTGAAAAACAATATATCACGGGAATTTAATGCGATGAATTCCCGTGATATATTGTTTTTCAATTATGAAACACGAAAGTTTTAAAGTTAATTATGTTACTGTTGTTGTAAAGATTCTTGCAACAGCGAATCTTTGACTGCATGTCACCAAAGAAAATACTGGCATGAGGCCGAGAAAATGATTGAGGTAATTTTCATGAGTAACGGGTTACTGACCTTTATGATTCACTCACTAAAAATTACTAGTGACAATAACAGAATACATCTGGGGGGCAATGTCAACGAGACACAGTTTCGGTTAATCATGGTAGCCGGCATGGTGGCTGGTAGATAGCTAGGTAAGGTAGCGGTAGATTACTTATAGGTAAGAAATTCCTGTATAGTAAGTAGCTAGGACTAAATAAACTCCATATTCAAAATCAGTAGACCGTTAACGGAAATAGATCTAATCACCCAACATAACAACAACATAACTTAAATCTTGACTCATTATGCCATTTCTCAATCTAAAGAAATATATTTTTCATAAAAACTGACCTCTACAAAATGAGAATAACAAAACTATTATTGTGTCTCGAAAACAGAGAAAACATAAGTACACATATTGCAAATTTACCTACTCAACGATGCACAGAAGAAAATAAAATGCGTAGGTACGTAGGCAGTGACCTCGGGAGTGTAATTATTTCGGGCTTGCAACGCGAAGCGCTCGCTGTGCACGGACATAGTGCTGTCACCAACCGGCTGGTTATAAAATCGTTTGTTAAGAATAAATAATGTTTTTCTTTTGAACACGTGGTTGTTAAAGTTTTATGTATTTTTTTTACAAATTGATTTTGTGAGACGACTTTATGCTAAACATATCCTCACAAAATTGAAATACGTCAACTCTGATAGCTTCAACAAGCCAATAACAAAAACAACAAACAAATAATAAATCTACTGTAGCATAGTCTTTTTAAATCTGTGTACAATAATAGAACAGCAAAAAGGAAAATGTCTTTAAATCGTAATATCTCCTTTTTACAAGCTTTTATTTATTTCCACCTGCCCCTAGGTTTATGAAGCATATTGCAAAAGCAATATACTTCATACACATGCATATACTTCATATTGTATAATGAATTTTGCAAAATAATTGCTCTTCAATACAGAAAGCTTTAGAGTTTTTGGCGGTTTTTTTACAAATAAGTGCATTTGCAAACAGCGAGCGATTAGCAAACGATTGTGTAGGACCTACCACACCCACACTGTAGGTAATTTCGACTTTTACGACAAAACTTTTGATAGCGCGATGATTGCTGATTGCTGTTTCTTATGTAATATGCGGGTGTCCGCAATCAAATCTTAGTCAGTAAGCAGTTTAAAATCCCACGTCACAGTGTTCGATTAAGCTGATATTTTTCATACGCGTTCGTTATTCGTGAAAATTGCAAATTTTAATAAAAAAAAGATGAAAAAAAAAATCTGCTGTAATAACTATTTTTATTGTTTTTTTTGTAAAATTATTTTTGCTCCATCATGACTAACTCTTTTACTTACACTATTAGGGCATTAAATATATCAATCACGTTATATATTTAAAATTGATATAATTTTCAACTCTATATAGGTTTTTTAGAACACCTGCATTCTTACTTCAAACGAAATTCGTTCTCACAATGTCCAACATCATCATGCAACAAGACTACACTGCCGAGCAATGAAAAAGTTCCACCCACAAAATGCCGACAAACACCTTAATATCTCCTAAGACATAGAACCTAGCTTCTTAATTAAAAAGTATAATGAAATCTATTTGATTATGCAAACTTAAACTCTTTTAAATACTGGTCTTTTTGAAGCCATGGATAAAAAAAGTAGAAAAACAAAATTTTGGTGTTTGAAAATTCGGAATACATTTGTTTCGTTTTTTGTTTTGCTTTTGATTTCATTCTTGTTTTCGCCGTTGTAAAAGAATTCTTAAATTGTAAAGTCTTACGGCTCTCGTACCCATAAATCATGCCTCTATCACCCGAGGATTGTACAAGAATCATCACTATGGTGGAATTGGGGACCAGCCAAAGAAATACGGCCAGAATAATGGGCGTGACATATACTACTGTCCGACGAATGATCCAAAGGTTTAGGGAGACTGGATTAAACCTGAGAAGACCAGGTACTGGCAAGCCAAGGTGCACAACAGTCCGATAAGATCGTTTCATTGCGGCAGCCATGTTAAGAAATCGATATCAGACGGGAATTGTGGTTCAAAAACAACTTCTGCAAGTTCGAAGGGAGCCAATAAGCGAGTGGACAGTCAGGAGACGTCTTGCCGAAAGAGGATTGAAGTCTTACAGGCTAACAAACTGGAACGGCATCATAAAGTTGCCCGATTGCGATACGCCCGCAAGCATACAGAATGGGGTGAGGACGAATGGGGCAGAGTGATGTTCTCTGATGAGTCAAGATTTATGCTGTACCATCATGATGGGAGGAAAAGAGTATACCAACGACCAGGAGAACGTTTTGCACAAGCATGTTTTGAAGAGAAAGTGTCACACGGCGGAGGTGCCGTTCACGTGTGGGCTGGTATCTCTGCAGAGGGTCAAACAGCGTTAGTTACAATCGAGAACGGGAACCTAACTACTGTGAGATACATCAATGAGATTCTCAATGAACATGCTGGTCCGTTTTTGGCCAATATGGGCGACAATGCAGTGTTCATGCACGATAATGCACGGGCCCACACTGCTCAAGTTGTAAATGAGTATCTTCAGGACGTAGGAATCCACAAAATGGAGTGGCCAGCAAGGAGCCTCGATTTGAATCCTATTGAGCATGCTTGGGACGAGCTTGACAGACGTGTAAGAAAATGAGTTCCACCTCCAATTACTCTTCGTGACTTGAATTACGCGCTCATCGAAGAATGGGAGAACATTCCTCAGCATATGCTGAGGAATCTGGTATTCAGCATGCCCAATCGCGTAGAAGCTGTATTGAGAGCACATGGAGGAAACACCAAGTACTGAGTTATCAAAACCTACGTTTACACCTATAAAACCCCTACTTCGAGATTTGGTTTTATTTGCCAAATGGCCCCAACTTTTTAAAACATTTAATTTAAAATTTGAACACAATGTTTACGTTTTAAGTTGGTAATATTCTGATGCGCTGTTAAATGTACTTCAATATTGCAGACGGCGTCATTAAGTCTTTCCCATTTAGGAGTAATTTGGTGCTATGTCACTGTAACATTTTCATTGCTCGCGAGTGTATATTCGTGAACGCTGAGAGTTGATGTACAAAGAGGGTGACAAAGAAAATACCTGAGAGTAACCGCTATAAATATCCTGCCGAGCTGTCGTGGGCGTGAGAGGTGACAACTCCTTTTGAGGTTGCGTGATTCGTTCGCAACCTCCTCTATAGCCTTAAGACTATCCTCGATGCAGGCGGTAAGTTCTGCCGTTGGTTGCACTTGCATTGTTTTAGCCAACGGCTCCGAATCTGGCAGATTCTGGTTTGCCGTTGCCCGAGTGTTAGCCTGCTTAGTGGGTGGGCTTGCTGGCTCGGAGTCTCCATCCTGCTCACGATCTTCGTCGGTAAGTGCCTTGCTAAGATTTAGCGGCTTTTTTTCCTGGATGTAAATGATGATTTTTGTTACATCTTATTCTTAAGGAATTAGACAAATAACAGGGTGGCAACCTCGTGAAGGAAAACCACCAGACTTGCCTTGAGGATCTACATGACTGTAGCGCTCTCCCTCAAGACCACGCTACCTTGCTGCCTCTGAGGGACGAGGCAAGGTAGGCCTGTATCTACGCTACCAAGCAAGCAAAGCTTGTGGTTGTACAACCCCAAAAGCGTACACACAGAGCGCTCCCCATCATTCTATGACCTGTCCAAGAATCCTACGTAAGATCACGCCTACTCTCTCTAAACGAGTAAACATAGTTTTGAAGTACATGCTCCAACTTTAATTCCATGTTGCAGGGGGAGGGGACCCATCAAAAGGTGTACCTTATGAATTGAGCCTCACTCGTTACGCTATTAAAATACTAAACCCTCTTCTAGTAAAACAGGTTACTAATTACTTCCAGGAAATAACAGTGATTGTACCTAATAATTTATCTTTTCTAAGTAATGTGCAAACAACATTGTTAGGAAAATAATATATTGAATATTCCAATATAAAAGATTTACTCATTTTAATATAATTGTACTTTTATCCTATTAAAAAGATGGTACAAAAATATGGCCCTACCTTAAGGAAACCGAATTTTTTTTAAGAAATGTCTTCATAGATAAATGTATTTTATACAGTGTATAAAATACTTAATTAACTAAGACTACAAATAAAAATAACATTGTTTTTTATAAATAATAAGACTTGTAAATAATGTACCTATATACAAACTATATACAAACGCGTATAAAAAGGGAGAGGGAAACGGGCTCAATGTGCATTAAAAAAATCGTATACACGACGAATTTCTTCACGTGACCTGGGCTGGGCTTTTCTCCTAATGGGTATCACATGTGAGAATAAGCTCCAATATTCCTGATGAGAATCACCAAATATGCATTGACCACAACTGTCTGCGTCTTTCAACAGCTAACTAAGCTATCACTAATCCGTTTATCTAGAACTAGTTCATAAGTTTAACGCGTAGTTTAGCTCCGCTGTGCTAAAACCTAACGACCCGATACACAATGCTACGGTGCCATAAGTCACTTGATTAAGGGAGTTGGCGCCAACGATACCATTTTATTTTGGTTAGTTACAAAAAATACAAAATACAAAAATATTTATTCATCTCAAACATTGTGTCATACATAAACTAAGGCAGCCCCATTAAGTTACAATAGTACTTGTGTCGGAGCTGTCTCACTTAGTTAGTTGGTAATGTCTTTAGTATTGAAGACAAAATCAGATTTTTTGTAGGTACATTTGTAGAGATACTGAATGTAAGAGTAATCTAACGATATATATATTATTATAATCTATGTATATAAAAGATGAAACTGACTGACTGACTGACTGATCGATCAATGCACCGCCAAAAATGCTAAGTCTAGAAGCATGAAATTTGGCAGAAAGGTTCCCTAAGTGTCGTTAGTGAACACTAAGAAATAATTTTTGGCAATTCTACCCCTAAGAGAGTAAAAAGGGGGATGAAAGTGTGTATGAAAAATCTGATTTCTTCGGCCAAAATTCTTGAAACTTTGCGCAAATAGTAATTTACGTAAGTTAATGATAAAGGTTTCATTATTGTTTTTTCGAAATCACCGCTAAAAGATTATTTAGGGGTTATTGAAGTTTGTATAGAAGTCAAAATCAAAATATTTGATTTTTATTTTACATAGGCCTACATGGGCACTTATAAAACGTCGACAAAAGGTGCACGGTTTGGGTTAGTCGTTTCCTATGGAGAAGAACCGGCAAGAAACTCCATGGTTACTCTTTTAAAAATTTTGTGTTTACAATATTTCCATGTTACAGCATTCGTACTTGGATATGGGGGGACAACGTAGGCCCGACAATAAGTAGTACGAAAAAAAAAAAAAAAAACAAAAAAAATAGTTAACAAATGTTAATAATCATCTACAAATCTAGAAAACCTACAATGTTCACACATTCACAATCGGTAAAAGAATCTTTACAAAGGTAAAAAAATAAAAAAAAAATAAAAAATACAACACTAAATTTAACTTGTGGCACAAATACTGTTATCAGTGCTGTAACTATTCTAAGAATTGCTGTAAGAATCTGGTTTCTTGGGTTAATAAACTTGAAACATGGTACAAATACTAATCTAAATAAATAATAAAGTTTGTTATTATTAGTTTTTCGAAACTATCCCCAAAAGACGATTTAAGGAGTATTAGGGTTTTTTGGAAGACTCTTTATTACTTTAGTTGATACACTTGAAACTTGAAATAAATACCAACCTAAGTAAACAATAAAGGTTCATTATTAGTTTTTCGATACTACCCCCAAAAGACAATTTAGGGGACATTGTTACATTTTTTTTGAAGAATCTTATTACTTGGTTTAATAATCTTGTTACTCATAATTACAAAAAATCTTCCATCTGAACATACCGAAACTCCTTCGTGCTTCAGAAAGCACGTTAAACCGTTGGTCCTGGCTGTCATTTACATCTTTAACAGTCTTTAAGGATACAGGAAGCGGGCTGTGTTAGCGTTCGCCGGTTGGTCATTAGTATAAATGTTGAACAGTAATGGAGCCAGTACTCTACCTTGAGGCAGCCCATTCTTTTGAACTCACCACTAACTCATATCATCCAGTAGGCTAACTTGGAATCGACGGTTACTGAGGAGTTCTCTGAGAGTTTGGAACTACCACGAGTTAGCCGAATGACGCACGACAATTCACGAACACTGAATTTCAGATTCTAGATTTTCGGGCTAAAACGGAAACTGAACCTTCGGTCGGTCACTAGAAATGTTCCCACTGCTGGGAAACAGGCCTCCTCTCTGTGAGAGGTAATGGGCCTTAATCCACCACGCGGGCCGAGTGCCGGTTGGTGGATGTCACATTTCTTCGAATTTTTGGTTCTAGGACATGCCGGTTTCCTCACGATGTTTTCCTTCACCGTTTTTGAGAGCAGTAGTTATGAAATAATTTACACAAAATAAAGCGCCTGCCTGGGCTCAAACCCACGACCCACAATTTGTAAGTCGCGGCCGATACCATTGGGCCACCACTGCTCACCACACAGTTTTTGAACTTATTTTTTATTTAAAGTATTTTAGAGTTTTTGCAGAGCCACATCACATTTTTTCTGTTTAGGGTTTGTTGTTTTACATTTGTATCTAGATAATGCATAAGTTACAAGAGTGGACGTTGCAACGCTGTTGTCGGGTAAAAATAGTTTTCATGACTTTGACAGGATATACTTCGCAAACGGTACGCTTGACAAAAATATGGGGTGCGAATATTTTTTCGTTCATTACTTCGTGCAGGAGGGAGTCATATTCAATTAAATGAGTCGTCACATAGCCTATAACCAGCGCACAAACAAGACGCTTTCAACGACACCTCATTTGTCAAATTATGATACGTAGTTTAGAAGTTATGAGGGAAAAGATTAATACACATACATACACATATACCGGTCAAAAACATAACCCTGTTTTTTGCTTCGCCGTAGTAGGGTACAAACATACAGTTAAATTGAGAACCGCCTCATTAACACGCTTTTATTAGCTTGGTATATATCTATGTAAATATGTATCTATGTATCAATGTAACGGAATCTTTGAACGTGATTTTCACCCACTTCAAAACGTCGACTTGATTTGAAACTTTGCACACCTATCAAGGACCGATGACAATGCAATAATTTAGTCAAAGTCAAAGTACTTATGAAAGTCAAACAAAAATTAAAATATGCAAGTAATAAAAGTTGATTCTACCGTGCGCGTTTAAATTGTATGTCCCAAATGCCTTACCAAGATCTTCAGGATTAGCGACTTTTTAGTTCAATTTACCATTAAAGCGTGTTTTTTAGTTTTTAGAACTACAATTTATTTTTGAATTCAGTTTTAAGAGCTTTATTTTCTACAACAGACATAGTCTTCATTTACAATTATTTATAACTACAGAATACCGTAGTAGGTTCATTCCATGTTAACTTTGTCGGTACGAAGACGAGCCTGTTTATAATATTTTGTTCTGTAATAAAGTTTTATCAGTGCAGGAAGTAACTCGTCTCCATTTGATTTGCTAGACGTTTTAATATTCAATACAATTTATGCCTATATTATGTAAGCTGCTATCTAATAATAAATAAGTTCCGTACTATCAGACATTAAACATAAATAGTTACGTCAACAGCTCCTTACTAGGAGTAGGTCAGTGTTCCCTCCCCTTTTTACCCGACTGCCGAAGGAGGGTAATGTGTTTATCAGTCTATGTATGTATGTATCAAATCAAAATCTTTTTTTTTTATAGACCAATAAGTATGTATGTATGTTGTACCTATTGGCGTTCCAGAGACGTTGGCAGATTTTGATGATTCTTACGTCAATCTATTCGACTTAACCTTGCAAGTGTCACTGACTACTTTAAAATTGGAGAATAGAAAAATGGCGTATCTTGGGCGCCATGTTTTGGGGCCCTAATTGCCATGGCATTGTGTGGGGTATCAAAACAAAAAGTTTTAAGAGGTGATTTCAAAAATATAAAACACTAATATGTTTAAATTTACCTAATTCGAAAATATTTTTACTAAAAAGTTATTCTACACAGCCTAATGTATTCCACATACGACAATAGATATCATATTCTTAACCGGAAGCAAAACGCCGTATCAGCAAAGTCTTGCAGGGGTTTTCAACCAAGTTTTTGCACGCGAAAACTTCGTCTCCTTTGGGGAAACCCTAGGCTCTTTTGAACCTCAAATAAATTAATCCCAAGGCATTTGACGACAAGAAACTTTGAAATACAGGATATTTCATCTAACCTCCTTCGAAAATCAGGCAACAAAAACAATGACACAAATCTAAGTGGTTTTTGCTATTCCTTTGTTACCCTAAATACACTAAGAGTCCTCAAAATAGGACCAGCTGTTGTGCCTATAAATTCCAATAAGTGTAAAGACTATAGACATTAATCTTGCACCCACTATATAACTGAAACAATTCACAAATGCACCGTGTTACGAGAGAAATTTTGGTAAGTATATATTTTGGATCGACTCCAAAACAATTAGTGCAGTTTGTGCTGTGCCCCAAGGGTTGTCGAATGCTCTGATTTAGCTGAGAATGTATAGATTTATTAGCCATCTTACATTTTTTGATTTATTGGAAGGAAGAGAGGCGTTTATTAGCATGTCTGGACTGATTTGACAACGAGACAGGATAGAAGTACTGACACTAGGTTTTAGTTCTCGTCAGTAGTAGTAAATGAAAACGTTTTCATATCCACTGCTAAGTAATCTTGCTAACTCCCAAAATACTATTTAATTAAATCTATCAGCTTTGAGCAGAGATAGAAAGAAACGTAGTATACCATTTATTATAGTAAACCATAGCACCAAGGTCACAGAATATAAATGTAGAAATCATTAAATTTAATGAGGAGATAATGGGAGATCTGGTTTTTTTATGTAACCGTACCGAAAAACGAATGAAGTCAACCTTAAGTTCTGGTATTGAGACTTGAACTTCTGCTAGAAGGTATTCTAAGTTTTTATTATAACGCTGGATAATTACTGCCAACTCCACTGTCCTATTAGTATTTCAATTAAGAAAATAACCCAACTCAGCGACTACTTAGCACAGATTTTTACTCAAACCGTTTTTATAAAACATTTCTGTTCCAAGTTTAAAAAAAGAGGAGACATTAAAAAACAATTTTAGCACTTGGCAACCCTGAGTACCCGCCAACGACTTGGTGAATTGAGGGAAAACGCCTCCAAATGCATTTAGTGCAGTCTAGTTGAGCATTTTAACACTTGATTTAACTACAGGCTTATTATTGTTTTGGCCGGAATAAACATGGCCATGCATTCTGATTAGATGGGTGTGGTAGCTAGTGGCAAGACATTTGGGGTGGCTTTGAAAAGGAGCAATAGACAGGATGTTATGTGGAAAACTTTAGTTTCTGGTTGTATCTTGTAGTATTTTCCAGTCTAATTTTTTTACAAAATTATTAGGTTACAGTTTAATATTAAAATTCTTGATTTAAAATAAAATTAAATTGTAATACTTTTATTGGACCCAGTGGTGTCTCATCCCATTCAAAGAAACCGTGCCGACGTACTATACTGATTATTGTGATTATTTTTTGTACATCGATCGCGTTCGGTTCCGTTCCGTTACATTCCACGGATATAGATGGTGATCTATCTATCGCCGTGGAACGGAACCGAACGCGATCGATTTACAAAAAATAATCGGTATAATCAGATGAAAAACGCTAGTTACGTCGGCACGGTTTCTTTGTATGGGATGAGACATCTGTGTGCTAGTATTATATTATCTGTGATTGGACCACAATTATCATTAATTTATCAAATGGCTATTCCGTGTTCGTTAATCAAATTCTGTTTGGCCAAAGCTGTGAGCTTCCAATAATGTTATTGTCAATACCAATTTTTGTACCTATTCATTAAATACTAGCTTCATCGCGTGGTTCACCGCCCGTCTAGCAATAGAGCAGCCTTTTGTAGTGAAACAAGCTTTGTAATCTAATAATTACTTTCAGAGATTATCTTTTACAAGCAATGTAACAAACATACAAACAATTCTACCTCATTAAAATTCTAGTTTAGTCTATACTACCCATCATAAACAATGATTTCAGTAAACTAACTGTTCTAAAAGACCAGAAATTTCTTCGCACAAAATTTCCTATATTCAAGCCTTCTCAGAACGTGTAGTGGCCCTATATTGTTTCTATTAGCCTCTTCTACATAAGCTAAATGTGCTTATGCTAGGAGTATATTTACCAAAACAGGTCCTTCGGGACATATTTGAGCTCCCGGACTATTGTCCACACTTACTGACTATTGCTTTCTGAATAAACAAAAAAGAATACCTATACAGGGTGGAATGTTGAATAGAACCCTGGAGGGGAAATGCCCTAAATATTGACTATAAAATTTTTACCCAAAGGAAACATTTAATATAGTATAATATTTTTCTTATTTGAGTTTGTTCGAATCCTAGTCCAGGCAATCGACTTTTGAAAAATGTTAGATTAAGAACGGTTATATTCCGTTTTGAAAAAAAAAACGAACAGCTCCATTTACACAAAAATAAGTACCTAGCATCAATATTTAGGGGATTAAGGCTTAGCACGCACTGTGATTTTTAACCGCGCGGATTTTATTCGCGCGAATTTTTATCCGCGTACTGAATCGTAACTAACACGCACTGCGGCGAAAATACCGCGCAATTTTTGTCTCTTTTTACCTGTTCATAGAGCTCAAAATATTCGCGCGAAATTAATCCGCGCCGCGGTGTGGTGGATTCTGTTGGAAAACACGGCTTTCTTGCGGTATCATTTCTGCGTGACTTTTTTTACCGCAAAACGTGTAGCTTCATACAATTCCATAGGTCGCAGAATGGGGTGGAAAAAAAGGCGCGAATAAAAACCGTAGGGCGTTCAAAGCCTAAGAGGACTTTGTAATTAATATCGCAGTTTTATTGACTTATATTAAAACAAAATGCAACATCTACCGCAACGCTTAATAATTCATTTCAACCCATACTTTTAGCATTATATATCACAGCACTGCCCCTTCAGGACCCGTTTCAAATTTCCATCCTGTATAAGTACATCCTAAATGGTACAGACTTTCTAAGTAGTCTGGGGACCGATTTCGGTATTGGGAATAAAATCTTTTTAGTTGTGTTTATTCCGGCTAGTATTGCTTTCGACCTATCTTTAAATGGTTTTTATTAACTTTGTGGTCTAAACTTTGATCCCATATTAGAAGATGGTCGAGATTCAGTATATTGAGGTTTATTTTTAAAATTGAGGAAGGCATCTGCTGGATTTGATAATGTTTTCACATTATTATAATAATATTCAGTAGGTACATGCCTAAGTATCTCATTGTTGACTTTGTTGTGGAGTTGACTAAAGAGCATTGGTGGCCCAGAGGTAACGGCTGCGATATATATTTTGTAGGTTGTGGGTTCGAACCCAGGAAATCGCTTTACTTTGTGTAAATTATTTCATCACCACTGCTCCAAAATCGGTGAAGGAAAACATCGTGAGGAAACCGGCTTGTCCAAGAACCAAACATTCGAAGACATTTGCCAACCCGCACTGGACCCGCGTGGTGAATTACGGCCTACTCCCTCTCACAGAAAGGAGGCCTGTGTCCCAGCAGTGGGAACACTAAAGGGCTGATGATGATGATGAGACTAAAGGTTTAGCACAAATTATATTGGCAAGCGAAATTTCTTGGACGAATATCAATATCTAAAAACAACAAATATATTTTTGTTTATTTTTTAGGTGTCTGTTTACCCATCACCATCCGGTGAAGTTTTGCTATAGATCGACTGCTTAATTGAGACCATTCTGAAGTAGCTGCGCGGTACGGAATGGGGTATATTCATTTAATTATTGAAACTTTATCTAACATAAAAGTACATAGGAGGACTTAGCATCGCCGCAGGTGCATTGACCTGTCAGTTGATAGTTCACTGATGGGTATCAAGATCTCTCTTGCTAACTAAGGAACGGTCTCAGTTAAGTGGTCTACCTATACCTTATTTTAAGTTGTGGCTGTTACCTCTCACACTAGACCACCGACCGCAACCATGGTCTTATTGGTCTTAGCTCATCATCATCGGCCTATTTAATGTGCCCACTGCTGGGACACAGGTCTCCTCTCCGTGAGAGAGAATGGGCCGTAATCCACCACGCGGGCCCAGTGCGGGTTGATGAATGTCACATGTCTTCGAATTTTTTGCCGGTTTCCTCACGATGTTTTTCTTCGCCGTTTTGAGAGTAGAAGAGAGGGTCTTAGCTACCAAAGTTTTATGCTATACCTACATCTACATATTAGTCAAATTTTCACTGATTTAAACATAGTTGTAACTCTAGTTCAGATGACAACTGACATCAGAGCAAGCGTGTCTCTCAATAAAACAAACCACATCAAAAAAGTCACATGATACCTCAATAAACGTAATTCTTTTGTTCCGAAATAAAAAATGTCTTCAACAACATGTTTAAACTTGTCATCGGCAACATTAATACATCTAATTTCCTCTTACATAAGCAAATCTCTATAAATTTTATTATAGAGAGCATTCTGTGAATGTCTGCCAACAAAAAATATGCTATATTCTTTAAATTATATCATTATGCGGTTTTATGAACGCTGTACATCCTCATTAGAATCGTTATGTGAGTTAATGATACAATAGGTGACATACATACCTACTGATATGAATAAATGAATGGGTCTGCATAATTACGTTTAGTTGGCAGCCAGCCGATTCATATTTTGTGGCGAGATATACCTAGTAACTTCTATATTCTCTTTTACGTGTTTGTTCTTTACCAACTCCAAAAAAAAAGGAGGTAATCAATTCTACATGTATGTATGTAATATTGTTGGAATTGCACAATATTCACAATGTTGCCGTATATGGGCTTCTTAACATGTGTGCCAAATTGTATAAGTGTATGTATGTTTGTTTGTCCACGCATTTCTCCAAAACTACTAATCGGATCGTGATTATTCTTTTTCATTGGATTAAGGCGATTATCACACTGCCACGCATTACGCTGCATGTTGCGTGAAAACGCGCGTATTTGCGTGCGTTTTTTCTATACAAACGGAGACTTAGCAACGTTTAAACACGCATTCACGCGCTACGCTGCGTGGTGCGGTTTTGCAGTTTTCAAGATATGAAACATGCAACCGAATTCCTTAGCGACAAACAGCACGAATGTTTAAATTAAGTTATGATGGGTATTTTGTCAATCCTCTGAGTACCTTACTAAGAACTTGCTCACTTTTTAGTGATAGGGTACTAAAACTAATAAGAGAGAAATAAAAACTTTTTCAAAAAAAATACACCGACTTCTAAAGCAAAACACTAAAAAGTGCAAAAATTACTTTCGTTTCGGAAGTCGTGTTAAAAAACGATAAAAACAAGATGTGAAAGTAATTTTAGGTTTTATTTTTTGTGAAAAAGTTTTTAGTAAATAAGTGTTAATTTATTAAACGTTAACATCTATGAAAGTCTAAGTCTGTCATCGCCCTTTTTCCAATTTAGCGATTAGATACATCAAGTAAGGTATTTTCTTCTTCTTCCTGTAGATGAAACAGTTTCATTTTGTGGCCCAATACTGCACTACTTGCATTGTATCGTTGGCGGCAACACATATTTATGTAGGTAGGTTAGTTTGGAAGGGTATTCAACAAAGTGCACCAACTTTGAAGCGCACCAATTGAAGGCAACAAAAGTATTCCTCGAAACGCACCAACGATGAAACATAGAGAAGAGCATGAAGGATTCGTTATAAATGATATCGATAGACGTTTTAAAATTCCACTGTCCTAATTTTTTATTTACTAAAGCTACCAGGAAACCAGAAATGAACTGGAACTAGGTGCTTAAGCGAATTACTACTTAGCTCAATAATGGTAAAAATAGGAGGAATACTTTTGGTGCGCTTCAAAGTTGGTGCGCTTCGAGGAATACCCCGGTTTTGGGATACAAAGAGAAAGTCACAAACATAAAGAAAGAATAATTGTATAGAGTACGATGATGGGTGCTTCATAAAATTTTATGTCACCTTCTAAAAACAAAGACGGTGATTTACCAAAAAGATTTACTCACTTCCTCTGTCTACATATTTAACGAGATGATTCACTGAATCTGACAAACATTTTCATGAGATGATCTAAATATTTTAGTTATTTTATACGCGAATAGTTTTTTTGTTATGAAGTAGAAATGCTGATATCTCAATTATATTTAGATTAGCTTCGTAAAAACTATCCTATGTAAATAATCCTATTACCCAGGATATTGTCATTAGCATGATTAATTGCGAAGTCAACGCCGTTGTTGGCAATAAGACTGCATGGCTGAAATTGTTCTGGGCGAACCATACATATCCACATGTCGTGGACGCCCAGTCTCGTGCTTGAGGTCGTGGGGTCACATCCGGGCAAGTACTAATGTGACTTTTCAAATTAATATGTACTTTCTAAATTTATCTTGGACATCACAGGCAAAAGTAAAGGAAACATCGTGAGGAAACCTGTACTTATATAGTTAATGTAAGTCTGAAATAGCCGAGTCAGAAGCCTGTGGGGTTCCCAGAGGCAGCTTAATTAACTCTGACACCAAAGGTGGCCACATCCTCACACGAAAAGAAGTAGATACATCCACATAGATACATGGGTTAGTTATGTCATTGTGTCGAAGAATACTAATATGCAGGTAAATTCAAACCCTTTGACCCCACACTAACATCACCACAGTCGTGGGTCTACTCTCTTTTATTCCAGAGGACTCATGACCTCAGTCTTAGTATAAGTAAGAATTAACATTTTACTACACTTTCGATACTCTGTGGTCCTTACAGAAGACACTTAAATGCAACAGCATGTGTTTAACATAAACGCCGCAATATCTTGAGCATCCACTTAGGATTAATGTTACAGTCTACAACAGATATCAATGGTAATATGATGGCTTATAAGCAAATAGTTTAGAATAAGGTAACCGACTGTAGACCCGAACCGACTGCTAGTTTTTTTGACGTGACAACGTCTAATAAATCGATGAACGCCGGCTGCACGCACGAAAAAGGATGACTCAATGTAACGTTACGCTCAATGTAACGTTACGCTCATTGTAACGTTATAATCGTAACGTTACAATGACGTTAATTGTATCGTATGTATGTGACGTTGTCACGCTAAACTATCGTCCGTAAACCGGCTTTACAGACAACCAATTTTTTTTATAGTAACAGCCTCATAAAAACAATTTTTTTTTAAATTTTATTTTTAATGGGTTTGCTCTTGACTCTAATCTAGGTCATAGGTGACAGAGACAGAGTCTAAGATGGAGTGAGCTTACCCAGAAGAAGCCTGTTCACTCTAACTTTGAAGAGATTCGGGTTGAATGACTTGAGATTCTTCATAATTTTATGTTAATTTCACTGAAACGCTTGTAGAGGTTATGTTTTTTGTCTCCTTCTTCCTAGCTCTATTCTTCTTTAGGTGAGGTCGGCTGTCTTAATTTTGCTAGGAAAGTCTGTCCTGGGTTGTCGGGCCGGGCAGTTCTTGTCCAACCCCGAGATTGTCGTCGACCTCCTTGTCGTCCTCCTCCTCTTCCTTTTGTTTCTAATGATAATGACGTGCAACATTGCAAAACAGTGCGACGTTGCGAGGCGGTTTGATGCACTTTCTCGTTGAGAAGAGCAGTTAAGATCTAAGCAGTTGAAACTTTATAGTCTGATTATGTTATGCTACACTTTATCAGATGCTCGAACAAATAGACTCACCAATTCAAGTTGGCACGCCATTTGTCACATCCCAACCTTTTTTTCGTAATTCAAAATTATGCCCATAACTCGATCACTTATTCAATATGACACTCGCTAACACCCGCTAGCATGCATTACCCACTAAAACATAAATGTTGGCAACATTAATTCAAAGTGCGATGATCTGATACTATTTTGGACCGTGATATTAATTGCCCTCTTGTGTTTATACTGAATGAGTTTACTTGTCATAGTTGTATAGCAATGTATAAATATGTTTCGAGCTGCATGTGGTTACGGATCTAGATGTATTGATTTTCTGGCAGCCACGTGGATGTCACTTGCTTCGTTGATCTTGCAACCGCACGTGTGGTAAAGATGGAGAGGTTTGACAGATCAATGTTTATAATAATTATGAATTAATAAATATTGGGTCGCTGGAAACTACACAGTTATTAATTAAATGACTATGAAACAAACACCGGCCAAGTACTAGTTGGACTCGCGCACGAAGGATTCCGTACCCAGGGTGGCGTCAACTATATATGTATGGGACATCCTTTAATTTTCAACTTTTTTATTTTTCGTTTCTTTGTGCTGTAAGACCTTACTTTTTGCCAAATTTCGTGATTCTAGTTCAACGGGAACTAACATATAGGTTTTACACCCAAAACCGATGGGGTACTTCCAGTTGACCTAGAATTGTCATTTTTGGTTAAAAGCAATCTTACAGCTCAAGTAAAGGGAAAATTCCAAAAAATAAAAAAAGTACTTACAAGTTTTCCCGATAATCTAAATTTGCTCATATATTTTTATCGTGTTGACCTTGATTATTATACACATAGTAAGGACTATAGACCTCAGTATCTGGTATAAATTGCTATGTCCACACGTTCCTGAGAAAATCGGTGGTGACACACGGACAGACGGACAAGAAAGTGATCTTATAAGGGTTCCTTTTTTTACCTTTTGAGATACGGATCCTAAAAATATTTAGGGACTAACATTCCGAGTTCGATATACAGGATAAATTTTTCAAGACGGTGTGGATGGCAAAACCTTGAACATAAGAGACACACTGGATGCCTGCACTCTATAATTCTCAACTTTCTCTGTCACTCCAGGGTTTGCTGTAAGAGAACTCAGCATTGAGTTAAGCTCGCCTTTGAACATGTACTTACTTACATCAGATGTATGTAATGTTGTTTTTTTTTGGCGTACAATAAAGAATTAAGAGATTGAGAAAAATACTCCCAGACCCGATGAAAATTAAAACTGAGATATTGGATTTTAGAAAACTCAATATTCCTATGGTTGCGTTGATTTAGAAGTTTGATTTATTGAGAGACCTAATCGCCGACCTGAGTAATAATTTCAACTTGATACCTCCTCACATTCCTGAGAAAAAGGTCTTGACACACGGACATACAGACGAACAACGAAGTGTTCCTATTATACGGTCCTTTTTTCTTTCGGATGATCGGAACCCTAAAAATTAACAAACTGCAAAAATATATCGATCTCATTTTTGCATAACTTCATGCAATATACCGCGGTATTTAGGATCGTTGACATGATGCAGTATCTACTATTACATCGAGTGAACAGTCTGTTATATTGTTGGCCCATTCATAAGCGTTCTGAAGCTCTTTGTTGTGAATGATTCATTGTTGCGTATTTTATATTGTTAACAAGCTCGTCTTATTAAAATATTAATCAGTTAACTATTATGTTTGGCGTGAATGGAAATGTGTATGTAGTGGCTTACTAGTATCACACGGGTCTAGAAAGGCGATGTGATACATTTTGTGTGCAGCATCAGTGATGCTATTCTGTAAACATCTCACTGTAAAAAATTACGTGTGTGAGCTGTCAATCAAATCAACCAAGGTTTCAATGACGGTTCATTTCAAGCTGACTCCACTTGTTTTCAAGGTAAGATGTTTACAGAATAGACTGCCTGGTTAAATTAAAATGGTGACAACTTTAGGTAACCTCATTCTCATCATCATATCAGCCGAAAGACGTCCACTGCTGGACATAGGCCTCCCCCAAGCGTCGCACCATCTTCCGGTTCGCGGCCGCCACTCCTAAACTTTTCTGCCCAATCGGCCATCCGTTCTGCGAGCAATGTACCCTGCCCACTGCCTCTTCAGTTTGGCAATTCTTCGGACTATGTCGGTAACCCTCTCTTGTGGACCTCTACATTTCTAATTCAATCACGCAAGAATAATCCGAGCATGGCCCTTTTCATTGCCCTATGTGGCCGTAAGCTTTGCGATGAGGCCGATTGTGAGCGACCACATCTCAGAGCCATATGTATATTGTGGTGAGAGAAATTAAAGAAAGTTATTATTATATGTCATAACTGGCAAGTGGCAACACACACTGGTCATAGAGTTTCGCCTTGAGACACCGTGGTAAGTTGGACGAGAAGATACCGCGCATCTTCCCGAACACTCAACGCTGCCCAGCCGAGTCGGACAGGTAACCTAAGGGAATGTCTTTCGAGGTTTTTAAGGTCAACGGTTAATTTCGCTTTTAGGTTCATCTTGCAGAAACAGTTCTAGGCTACGCTTGTCTATAGGCGCAGGTTGTCACTCCAACCAACATAAATCTTAGTTAGAATGTTCCTGAACTCAGAATAAATAAAATTAAATAAAAAACACGCCTGCCTTGTCGAAAAGTAAATTAATAAAAAAAATACCAAAAAATCAAACCGACTTTCAAAACAAAACACTACAAAGCGAAAAATAATTTTATTTTTCCGAAGTCGGTATAAGGAAAACAATAGGTACCAAAGACACTGGAATTCGGTTTGTTTTTTTGGTTAAGAGCTTATTTACATCTTTTTAGTTTTGGTACGTACCTTCAATTACCTCAAAAATCATTTTTAGCCAAAGTGCATCTCATGACGATTCTAATAAGCCCAAACACGATTAGGATATCTACGTTGTTTTATTTCGGAGTTCCAGTGCCTACCTTCCGGCTTCATCATCAGATCGGTTCGATGGTAGCATTTTCATTATTTCATTTTTATTTGTTTTATCATAGTCGGTTAACTATTCAAGATATATTATACCCGTGACATACTTAGCATTAAGAAGTGCCAATAGCCATCTGTGGTCTTCTTCATCATTTCCACTTCACCAAATTATACTTTCTGAGAGCAAATGATTGAATTGTTGTTGATAACACGAAAATTGCTACATGTATGCCTATAATGAGTGAGGAGTTCCCTCGATTTCTCCAGAATCCTATTATCAGATGCTGACCTGATCCTGGAAAGTATACCCTATCAAACAAAAGCTCAATTTTCTAAATCAGTCCAGTCGCTTTTGAGTAATCGTGGAACATCATCATCATCATATCAGCCGAAAGATGTCCACTGCTGGACATAGGCCTTCCCCAAGCGTTGACCAGTCCCGTGCGTCTTGTAAGCAGCGGATCCCCGCAACCTTCATCAGGTCATCGGTCCACCTGCTGTGAGGCCTTCCAACGCAACGTGTCCCGGTTCGCGGTCGCCACTCCAGAACCTTTCTGCGCCATCGGCCATCCGTTCTGCGAGCAATTTGACCTGACCACTACCACTTAAGTTTAGCAATTCTTCGGGCAACATACAAAAAAAATTATTCCGACTAATACAGAACCTCCTTTTTTTGAAGTCGGTTAAAAATTGAACTATAAAATTTTAAACAAGCTAACAATGGGCACAAGGTAAATACTAAATAGATTATAATATATACTGTGCAATTAAACCGCCACTGTGCCCGGTGGCAGTGAAGTCGGGGGACCTGTAAAGACCTGTTTCAAGGAATCATTCCCTTACTGCAATTAAAATATTGGTTTCCAGTTTTCCACTTTTGGGCACAATGGGCGGTTCCTTGGATCTTACCCGAGACAACGCAACGCTTTTAACGATATCACATACATTGATATCGGTTAAGGTGTTTAGAAGATATGGTGGGATAAATAAACTCACAAACATTCATGAACCCTGAAAACATAACACCCCTTTTTTGGGCAGTCTAGTAAAAGACAGTACAGTTCTTGCTGTATTTTTATTTATTTATTTAGGATCTCCAACTAAGGATGTAGACATTATAGGTGACATATTCAGTATTTAGGAGTGCACCATCTACATAAGTTTGTAGATGGTGTACTCCTTCACCTACAGGAGACCACAGCATTCACAACAATTTAAACAACTAAGCTATCAAATTTGACATGTCCTTTTCCAGTCTTTGGTGCAGATAAGTTGATCAGTCCGTTAAAAACTTGTCCAGGCCACATAATTCCTCTTCAGCTTGATAACTCTGCAAGCTACCTACACACATACATACATGATAAAAGTGCTGTTAAGTTTACGTCTTTCAGATCTATAGTCCGCCCTTAGATTATTAAATAAATCAAGAATAATCTTCCAGGTCTTTGTACTAGAGTGCATAGACGTTTTACTATACAGTGTTCTTATTTTTATGATTTATGGCATCGGTGACTGCGGCGCATGCTTGGCAGACAGTAACTCATGTGTTATGAGACAGGTGGCGCTGTGGGTCATTCTTAGAATTCAGAACTTTTTGATTTAGATAGGTTGAAAGTCATGAAATTTAAAAAAATAAAACATGGTGAACCATGAAAAATCATGGTTTGAAGTCGGAGGATACATATTCGCGAGCTGGCTGAGCCCCTGATCCTCCGACAACACAGCATGATTTTTACTTGTTTACAGCTTTTTAATTCGCCTCTTAAGCAGTCGGGTTTTGGATTTTATTTACAACTTTTTATTTACCATTCTTCTTCGAATTACTTTTGATACCCCACTCGATGTGTTTGGAAGGAAAAAAATATTGGGACCCGCACAAAATAGCGCCCAAAATCCGACATGTCCAAATCCGTCTAGCAGTTTGAATGTTTGAGGTAATAAAGAATATTACATACATACATACAAAATACGCGCGAATAACAACCATTTCCAAGCAGTGGGTAAAAATGGACAAAAATCTTCTGAGTTTGTCCCATTAAACGCCAGGCGAAATAGCGGCAAACCAAGACGAAAATGGCGTCATGAGATCGACTACTGCCAAAAGGGATTGTGTAGAAAATAAATAGGGAGATTTTTGCTCTGTTGTGGGTCAATATGGTTACGTGTTTGTTAAAAGTGTTTTACGAAACTTTAAGTGGATTCTTGACAAAGTTAACTAGCACACTTCTTGGAAATGTACCTCGTAGATGCTTTATTAATTGATTTTATTGTTGACTAAACGCTTGTTGGCGTGTAAGGCAATTGGACATTGGCACAAAAAAGGAATGCTCTATGCCCAGCTGTGGGCAAAGTCAGACTGCGGATGATTATGATTATACATAACAGCACCTGTAGCTAAGTTGTCAATCTACAATCGATAACGCTATTAGAAAACTAATCAATGTATGGGAATGACTCGTCAGAACCTTAAGTCACGTGGTCAGACCAAACGAATAGTAGGCGTTAACGATTGTAGAAAGAGATTCGAGACGAATCGTTTGTAACTTGGCTAGGCCCGCTGCACATTAACAAAACACTTGAAAACGATGAATTCTAAGAAACTTTCATTCAGCAAATAAGGTTGTGCGTTGTCTAAAGGAAATTTCACAAATGAAACTGAAAAAAACTGAAAACGATTAACTTAAATAAACAAATTTACAATATTCCATACCTATGTTTTACATAGATGTCAGCACAAAATAGAACGGCGCTCCGCCCCTTACGTACTTTGTGGGGTCAGTGTCAATATTCCATACCATACATGGGATTAGTAAATACCATAAATACAATGATGCCTCAAAAAGCGTAGGGTGCTTGATGTTAATTGTTATAACATTTTTTATATTTCCCGGTGTCTGTAAGCAAAACTTGTAAGTTAATTTTAACCTACTTCCCAGGGTTCCATTGAGACACATTTGTTTGTCGTGACCATGCAATTTTTACATACAAGCTTATTGAAAAAAAAAAAAAAACAAATGTTGTTTATTCCTAAAGAGCCCGCTCTTGTCTGGAGAAATGAGTCCTTAAAACTTTCTACTCATATCGATTTTGATACAGGAAATTAGAACTTTAGAACAACCCAACTCATAAAAGAATACAGAAAGCAATAACTCAAATTACCATAGATATCGTAGACAAGTGTGTCGGTCGATACGGACCGGTCAATTGTTGATGAGGTCGACAGTTACTTGGATACGGCGATACAAAGCGCGTATTGACCCGGCTATTACGGGCATAGGACTTTTATTGTGTTCTACTCATTATCGGAACGAAAGCGTATCGTTAACGATGAAAATACGGTTGCGACTAAGTTATGAGTAGATAGAGTACGTTGGAATCCCTTCTAAAAAGTGGACAGATGATCTGGTGAAGGGTATGGGAATCTATTAAATGTGAGACGCGCAGGACCGGTCGATGTGGATGTGATGATGATGGGGTATATTAAGTAATATCTGCTACTGCAATACAGGCATTTGTGGGAGAGGGCTGTTTCCACCTCAAGAGTTATCCACTTCTTCTTCAGAGATGTCATATATCTTCGAATTTTTAGGTGTACCTTTAGAAAATTACCGTGTTATTTGACGTTTGTTAATTTCTGGCTTTTTCTTTCAAAAGATTAGATTGCTAATAATTATTTTGAATTGACATAGGTACTAACAGGTTTGAGGCTCTATCTAATTTTATCCGGCTTATAGATCGGTACCTTCTTCAATATTTTGTTTTCAATTTATTGCAACAAGTCAACCTTGAAAATATTAGGTCTTTACCTATGAAATTGCAGTTTTTTTATTAAATAAGTTAACATATTTTTTTCTATATTTTTATATCTATTAATCCAAGTAATCACCCATGCAATCGATGCATCATTGCCAACGCAGTGGCAGTTTATTAATACCTTTCGTAAAGAAATCAGCCGGACGGGAGGCAACAAATTCTTTACTGCCTCTCGGGTATTGATTTTTTTCCCGCCAAGAATTAATCCAAATTCCAAATTCTGGAAAAAGTAGAAGTCTGTAGGTATAAGGTCTGGTGAGGTACACCAGCAAACATTGTCCAGCGGAGAGTTTTCAACCCCAGCTCTTGTAACTTGGACACCATCTGCTGTGCAGTATGAGGTCGCGTGTTGTCGTGCAGGAGCAACGGAGACAAACAATTGACCAAACCTGGTTCTTCACAGTACACATCTGCAGTAATGCTCGTCCCGTTTGGTAAGAAACTGTGATGAATCACACCGGCCCTAGACCACCCAACAGTGACCATCACTTTTCTCTCACTTTTATCTAAACAATGCCCCAAACGAAAACTTAACCTAGGGGTAAGTTTCGCTGCATACAGGCCTGCGCATTACAAGCCAAGTGGCAACATTGGGGCCCATGAGCAATGCTGCGGATTGCCGCTGCCGCGTATCGCGGTACCGCGAAACCGCGATACGTGGCAGCGGTAACTAGGGGTCCATTTTTTAGGATACCCATTCCCGAATAGCTGGAGAGTGGTCCTACAATTCTACAAGCATACACAACTTACAGCTACAACTTACATTTGTCCCCGTGGTGGTCTCCTGTTCAATCCCGTGTCCGGTCGGGGGTTATAGGCGGAAATTATATATAATAAATTTGGGATAACCGACGTGGTATAGACCGATGTTCCCGGCAGACCATCTAGACACGTTCCCGACAAGAATACTTCGCCACGCGCGAAATATATACACAAACAAATGCACGGGCGATTCCCAGTATCACTCGCGGATCGCGAACGTAATTTAGAATAATTATTGATTGATTATAAAACAATTTCAACAAAATTTATCAAGACCATCTTTTTACGTCTCGCGATAGTAATGTAATTTTTGCAAGTGTTGCCAACTTCAACGCAACCAATAAATGTCAATATCGATGACAGCGAGTTGATACAGTGTTGCATCAAAATAACAAAAATCGGCCAAATGAGTCGACTCGCGCACGAAGAGTTCCGTACTATTATCGCAAAAAACGGCAAAAAAAGACGTTTGTTGTATGGGAACTCCACTTAAATATTTATTTTATTCTGTTTTGAGTATTTGTTGTTATAGCGGCAACAGAAATACATCATCTGTGAAAATTGCAGCTGTCTAGCTATCACAGTTCATGAGGACAGACAGACAGACAGACGGATCGCGGAGTCTTAGTAATAGGGTCCCGTTTTTACCCTTTGGGTACGGAACCCTAAAAAATAACGAAACGTTTAGATGCTGAATGCTGAGCGCTTGCGATTTTCAAACAAAATCCATTTTTCGTCGCAGGTAACAATGTGGTTCAAAATTCCTTCGTTTATGTGCCTGTTGACCAAGGCAAAGCACGTCTCAACACGTACTTCGCGCTAGCGATCATTGAGTTTGTGGGGCACCCATTTTTCAATTTGACGCAAATGGACTAATATTGTTTTTATGCTAACGTCGAAAGCTGCTGCTAATTCAGCCGTAGATTAAGTATCATCAGCTGCCACAATCGTCTTTAATTCGTCATTGTTGACCAAAGTTTTCGGACGACCACGGGGTTCATTTTTCAGGGCTAAATTTCCAGAACGGAAGCGGGCAAACCAATAACAGGCGGTGCGTTCGTTTGTAGTGTTCGCTCCGTAAACTTCGCGTCGTTGATGATGCGTGCCGCTTGTGCCTCATTGCTACCACGACGGTTTTCATATTCCATAATTACTCGAATTTTAAAATGCGATGAAAACATTACAACAGACATTACGCTAACAAATAGACAAATGACTATTAAATAAGAATTCCATGTTTATAAAATTAAATAAATTTTAGATTAGAATTTTTAGCAAAACCATAGTATATTATGCAACTAGTGAATAAAGTCGTCCTTTAGACGGATTTAAAGCGAGGGCCATAGATGAATCACGAACAAATGGAGGATTCTAACAACTGAATCACGCGTAGGGAGTGATTCAAGTGTTAGAATCCTGAGCGACGCGAGTGATTCATGGCCCTCGATATAAAGCCGTTTTATTCAAGAGTTACATATTTATTCATTTATTATATTCTTACATGCTATATTTTATACCATGACTACGAGAAAAAGAAATATTTAAGCGAAAAGCACAAGGAATTATAATAAATTAATGTTTTATTTCCTTCAAAATTTACAAAAAATGTGAAAACTCAGGGTTCCACATTTTTTGTAAATTGAAGCTGAGCTAGGTAACAGAATTTGTGTTTCAGAGGCCAGTGACCACCTCCGTTACGATACATAATTATAATTAATTAAATATCAATACAATTAATATTAGAATAACAATCCAAATAAGTAATAATATTCACTAAACACCCCAGACTAAAATCAAAATCATGAAAATCATTATTGAAATCCTAAATATTAACAAACTGAAAATTAAATCGATGAAGAAGTTTGAAAGTCGAATATTCTTTGCACAAGGAGTTTGTATCGAGTATTTTATACGCAAGGAGGTTGTATAGCATTGAGATGGACGTCGAATTGTGCTTTAAAAATTAAAAGTTATTTTATGATGCAGTTGTTTGAAAATCGAAGGAAAATGTTGCACTGTAATGGTCTTTTTTTTATTTTACCTATCCACGGATATAAAGTATGTGTTTATACAATATTTTTTGAATTCATATTTGGAACATTACGTTGTGAATGTAGATAAAGTACTTTATCTAAGGCTCATTGACTTAATGTAGAAAAGTAGTGTCAATATCTATGGATGCGCGCGCTGCGCAGTCATGGTGCAATGAGAATCTAAATTGCCCGCCATATCGCATATTTTTTTCGTTTCCACTTTTATTTTATTTCAACTGTATGAGTGAAAATAAAATAGTGTATGCAACGGCATATAATTAGGTATTAAAACACTCGCTTGTTAATAAACCCACGCCCGTGTTTTAATAACCCCTATTAAATGACCATTGCATAAACTACTATTATTATTCAGGTGCCATTTATTGTCCAATAAGACGTAATGCTAACTTTATCCATTCTAAGTAACGAAGTAGATAAGAGATTGGATTGAACTTCAATTTTGATTTTCTCATCTCAATAATTCTTTGAAATTCAATCAGATAAAGCTCTGTAGTAATCTTATTTAGTTTTAAAAAGAAAGAAACCTAGAATAGTATATTCCCAATTTTTTTTACCTACGACACGATTACGATCCGAATGTGCTTTTAAACTTGACGATTCTCGATGACTTCATGACGAAAAATTAAAGTTACTATTGTTAATTATTTTCTGACGCCACAATACCAAAGACTTCGACACACAGATGCACTCAAAGATCAGTCCCCGGTCCTGTCTTCTGTAACAATTTTACTTAAACGTATATTTTATTTCGTAGCAAAAATTTCGCGGTACAAATGTTGCCACAGACCCGCATTTAACCGTACTTCATAGAAATGATTGTGTCTAGCTGTCTAGACATTAAAATTTGAAGCAGCTTCGATCTACGGCAGACATGCATGAGTTACATCAGACTAGCATGTCGGTTGGATTACAACCTCTTCAATAATTCACTAGGCACTGCCTTGCCTGGCTTGTCTAAAATTAAACTTTTCTATTCAATATTTAAAATTGAATTGCCTTCTCATAAGAGTGTTATGATGTTATGACTTGACTTCCAGGAATGATATAGTACATTTCGTGCCGAGCATAAAAAGTCGAGATTTTAACACGAGCGATTTAGCCAATTTTGACGTGAGCCGAAGGCGAACTTCGAAAGCTACATGTGAGTTTTAAAATAAAGCCTTTTAATGTGAGATACGAACGATTCTTTTTCCACTACATGATCAGCTTACTTAATTAAATGCAAATAATTTCCAACAACAATTTATTTGAAACGTTCAGACTAAAACCACAGACTATATACTCACAATCAACGCGCGCTTTTTCGAGAGGTTACAGGTTCAGTATTATTCTGCCAGTTACATAATGATCCCTACAAAAGTCATTTCGTAACTGTTATTATGTAATTTTGTTTTATTTTTATTTTATAATATTGTGTCTAATTGTTCATATTTCGAAACGAACTTCTTAGACAATGTGTTACATAATAGACAATGTAGTGGAAAAAGCTTTTTCTGCAGCTACCTACATACACAGAAAGTAGGATCAGGAGTCTTACTCTGATGTATCTAAACTATCATGGTTCCAATAAGAGAGAGATGGAGATATACAGGACGAAGAGCATTATCGCTTTTTCACAGCGGCATCATGATGTCAATGACACCTCACAGTACGGCCCCAGATATGTACTCGATACAAAATGCGGTAATCCCGCACTGACACGTCTAGCAAAGAATGACGAGAGGGGAATAGGAGTTAAAATTTTCTGTTTATTTATATTCGTATATTACCTTACTCAAACATACATTGCCACTTCCTAAACTGGAACTTCTCGTCCGATTTATATGATTCTTTCACTATGCCAGACGCCAAACCTACATTCTAGGTTTGATGGTGACATCGAATATTTTTTTTTGGAATACTCAATAATCATATTTTATGTGTCACCTGCATTACAACCTCTTCAATAATTCACTAAATGCCAGCCCGGCCTTGCCGGTCTATTCAATATTACTATTAAGACAGTTTTTACTTTAGTTCTCGGAAGGGTTAAATCGTTTTCTATGGGTTAGCAAGTAGGCATTACGTAGAAAATACTGTGATTTATTTATTTTATTTTCATTATATTTTCGTATGTACGTCCATTTCTATAAAACGCTCTACAGCCCAAACGGCTTGACGGATTATGACATATGAGGTGTCGTCAGATTCGTATAAATTTTGGGAGTGACATTGGCTATATAATTTTTAAACATAGTAATAACTCGTTCATTAATAAAACTTAAAATGAAATGAAACAAAATGTTATAAAAATAAAAAAACCTGACTGCTAAAAATATATCAACTGAAAAGAGAAAAACAAGTACTTGGTTATAATTTATATGTAAAATAATTTGTTTTATATCAGGTTTTTTTGAAAATACTGAGACCTCACTCTGACGTGAAAGACTACCATCCTTACTATGACTACAAAATATCGGTGGAAGAAACATGTATTAAAAAAAACCGGCCAAGTATGTGTCGGACTTCGCACATTAAGGGTTCCGTACCTAACCGCAAAATTAAGTTGGTAATAGGAAAAACTGGCCAAGTGCGAATCGGACTTGTGCACGAAGGGTTCCGTACCACTATCGCAAAAAAACGGCCAAAACATCAATTAATTTTGTTGTATGGGACACTTAAATATGCAAATTTCAACTGTCTAGCTATCACGGTTTATGAGATACAGCCTGGTGACAGACGGACAGACAGACGGATCGCGGAGTCTTAGTAATAGGGTCTCGTTTTTAACCTTTAGGTACGGAACCCTAAAAAAAACGTTGTTAAAATTATTTTTACCTGCTCTTTACAACTCAATTGAATGAAATTAATACTATCCCTGCAGCATTCATTTCTGATTTGTTATCATTTGCGCCTTTTGTTGGCTGAGCTAATTTCTTATAGTATACAGCTCATAATATAGATATAGAACGGTAGAATCAATTTTTATTACTTGTAAATTTTAATTCATATATGTATGACGTTCAAAAGTGCCGCTTACTGGCCTAATTGAAATAAATATATTTGACTTTGAAGATCAAATAATATCGTATACTGTATAATGTTTTAAAATAAATACGTAATCTTTAAGCATGTATCAAGATTAAAAGAAAAGATGCCTTCCTCAAAAACTACATACATGGTGAAAGTGCAGGCATTACTTTCCTTCCTTTTGAAGTACATACATTATTATAAAAAAAAACAAAAAACCATTTCAAAACTTAATGGACTTAATGGACTACAAAAACACCAAAGGGATCTGCTAAAAGCTCACGTTTTCTCTTATTTATAAAATAAAGTAAGTTAAACGTTTCAAAGCAAAGAAATTACGTTACATGCACAATCAGTTTTGTTAGAGTGATTCCCCTTAAGTATACTGTCTCGTTATTATTATTCATGAACAATTTGCGATGCAATCAGGTCAGGTGGAAAGGTATGATTCCAGTACTGGTGAAGCTAAACTGTGCTAGGAAAAATGTGCTTTTTAACCCGGCTGCAAGGAAAGGGTTATGTTTTTCGCGCGTATCTTGTATGTTTGTATGTATGTAATATTCTTTATTACCTCGTATCTTTTAAACCACTTAACGGATTTTTATAATTAAGACATCGTTAGAAAGGTCTTGGCCGTCCAAGTGTTTTTAGATAAGTACCTACCGTTGAAAAAAAAGAAACATGGCGGATTTTGGGCGCCATATTGTAGGGGTTGAAATTTTTTTTTCTTCGAACTCCATTGAGTGGGGTATCCAAATGAAGGGTTTTTAGAGGTGATTACGAAAATATATAACACTTATATGTTTAAAGTAATTCGAAAAAAAAAGCATAACTAAAAAGTTGTAAATAAAAAATGTTAATAAAATCAAAAAACCCGACTGCTTCAGAAGCGAACTAAAAAGATGTAAACAAGAATAAAATCTTGCTGTACAGTCGGAGGATAAATCTGGTTTTTGGTCAGCCAGCTCGCGATATTAATCCTCCAACTGCACAGCAAGACGCACGCATTCAACCCGAATCTCTTCAAAGTTAGAGTGAACAGGCTTCTTCTGGGTAAGCTCACTCCATCGTAGACTCAGTCTCTGTCACTTTTGACCTAGACTAGAGTCAAGATCAAACCCATAACAAATAAAAAAAAAAAAGATTTTCTACTTGTTTACATCTTTTTAGTTCGCTTTTGAAGCAGTCGGGTTTTTTGATTTTATTAACATTTTTTTATCGACTGTATCGTAATAATAATGTATTTTTTTTAACTAAACAGTTGCACGTGCTTCAAAGTAGTCATGCATCACGGTGATGGTAGTGATGCTTGATGCTTATTTATTTACATAACATTTATTGTGTGTGTTTCTTTGTATTTAGGCCTGCCGGTGTATTTGTTTCTTTTCCGGTTTATATATCAGGTATATACCCGCTCATATAAAGATCGGAGACTCTACACTCGAAGTTGTAGACGCTTATGTCTACCTAGAACATACGGTCCAGTTGGGTAGGTCTAACTTCGAGAAAGAGGTCAACCGTCGAATCCGACTCGGCTTGAAATTGCACGGTATCATCTCGTCCAATTTACCGCAGTATCTCGAGACAAAAGGCTATGACCAGTGTGTGTTGCCAGTGACCACCTATGGGACTGAGACGTGGTCACTCATAGTGGGCCTTATGAGAAAGCTTAAAGTCACCGCAAGAGCAATGGAGAGGGCTATGCTCGGAGATTTGAAATGAGGATATTCGCAGGAGAACCAAAGTTACCGACATAGCCCGAAGAATTGCAAAACTTAAGCGGTAGTGGGCAGGGCATATTGCACGCAGAACGGATGGCCGATGTGGCCGAAAATATCTTGAATGGTTACCGCGAACCTGAAGACGATGCCTTGGAAGGCCTCCCACTAGGTGGACCGATGATCTGGTTAAGGTTACGGGAATGCGAGACTCACGGTATCGGTCAATGTGGCGACGCCTGGGGGAGGCCTATGTCCAGCAGTGGACGTCTTTCGGCTGAAATGATGATGATGAATGATATCCTGTATAGAATTTCATCACGCTCTTTTGCAGTGATACAGTCCAAACAGGCACACCGTGTGTACGCTAAGCTTAAAGCGCCAAAGGATTATGACAAAAGGATTACAATCGCTAGACCATTCACACTATGTATGAACGGTTTATGGGCTAAATAAACCAGAATTTGAGTCCCGAAAATGTCCGGTGACATCGCATTAGACCCGGGTAAAGATGGCGGGTTGAGCTTGACGCCTATTGATAGATTTGGTCCAAAAATGCCCAAAGCTGGGAGGACTAAAAAAAAGAAAGGAGGTCTTTGCCAGCAGTAGAACTGTGGAAGAGAATAGATGGAAAATAAATAGTTAATCAATATACATACCTACATCATTTCAGCCAAAATACGTATACTGATATACATATGCCTCAGTTCGATCGTTCAATGTGAATGTGTCGCCTTGACACAAGCCGCAACAACTGTCAAACGTTTCGCATCCAGCATCCTAGCATCCCCGGGGTTCACACATAGTTATTGGGCCCATCTTGCAGGAAGTTTCATCTTCTGGTACTTGACCGCCACTCCAGTACCTTTCAGACCCGTTAGCCATCTGTTCTACGGAAAAGTTAACTGCCACTTTAGTTGGGCATCTCTTCTGGTTATGGGTTATCTACCTGCACAGCTAAAACCGTAGCATATTTTTGTAAAACATGAAACGCACTCGCACAGCTTAGCTCATCTCTCACTACACCAAAACCCAAAGCGTTCACAATGTCGAAACACGATTTGACTTTGATAAAATACGATTATAAACTTCATGGTACGTTTTTGCATTTTTATAAAGATGGGTACGTTCGATTTGCATTTTCGTGCGCTGAAAAAAGCCGGCTCTTTTTTATTTAGTCCCAATATAGACGATACTGCTGAAAATCTGTTCAGAGGATTATAGTCCACAGTATTGGAAACACGAATGAAAATAGCTGTTTTTGTTGTGTATTTTTAGGGTTCCGTAGTCAACAAGGAACCCTTTTAGTTTGGCTGTCCGTCTGTCCGTCCGTCCGCATCATAGCTCTGAGACTCTTAGTACTAGAAAGCTATAATTTGGCATGGATATATATAATATATTAATCACGCCAAAAAAGTGGTAAAAAAAAAGCATGTAAAAAGGAAATTTTAGCATACCACTGCCATAGCATTACCACTACGTAAAGTGGGGATGTTTTATTTCTCGTCTTTCTCATGGTATGAAATATCGATGGACAGGCCATTCAAAAATATAATGGGTCTGTGAAACCATTTGTCGATTCGGGGATTCGTTTGTGTAAAATTAAGCTTTAAATTGAAAAATTTTGTTACAGTCAATTGTCCCCTCCCCCTGCCAGCAAAATGCTTGCTTTTGGATATGTGAAAACATTCACGGCAGCAGTATATATAACGAAATTAAAAGGAAAACCTATCACAGCTAAGTAGGTTCTACAAGTTTACGAGAAATAGTTTACCAACTTATATAATGTACTTGGAAAAGTAAAAAAAAAACATATATATTGATGTATGGGGATAAGAGTTTACAAACGGTAAAGTTAATTTTGTCTTTTCGTTAGAGGAATGTTCGGTGCTTTCATTGTTTATGAACGTTAGTAATGTTGCTGTTTATTTTTATGAATGTAACTGTTTATACGGAACCCTCTGTGCGTGAGTCGGTTTTATTTGTATTTGATTTTGTTTGGGCATTAAGTGGTAGTTGCGTTCACAATTATAAGTTGACTAGTGCCCTACATAACATTTTTGTTAGAACATGACTTAAATGAATAGCAATTTTATGCATAGGTGCGTTTTTACAAAAAGTTTTATCCACATTAAAACAATTAAAACCTTTGTGAATCTTTAGTATAGCACTGGCAACAAACGATAAAACATACATATCGAATCACAAAAAAACCATGACTTTTCTATGTCATTATTTTTTTCTCAGTTGTGAGAGAAATGGCCGAGCAATGTGACTAAAATTTTAGTTATTACATATTTTGTGTTGTGTGTTTTTTTATATATTTTATGTAGTCTTTTTTATTTCGATTTTTATCCTTGATTTTGTACGAAATTTTAGTGTTTGATACGTCGCGTTGATTTCTAGTAGATTTAACCGTGACTCGCCATTCTATCAAGCAGAGGACTTTGCCATCTAAACAACTTATTTTCGATTCAAGAGGTAAGCAACTTTATTTAGACTTTGTATCTTTTGATTCTTAATTGTATGGCTACATGGGCTACACGTCATCATAGACTTTTGTGATGACAGTTCGAAAATAGTCACCCAAAAAGCGAGCTTTAATTATTACCAAATAATATAATTTTTTTTCCAAAATATGACCTATGTACTTAATTATTTACTATCGACCATCAATCTCTTAGATTTCGATACTTCAGGACGATTCAATTCCTAGAAAGAGATCTTAAACAAAAAGTATCAAATCGTGTTAAAATAAGAATTCGACTTGAGTTTCTCCCATATTTTCCATTCTTATCACCAAAAAGACCACAATGTTTTCGATTGTATCCTGTGCTAGTAAGATACTTAGTTACAAAGGCAAAAGGTGCCTTTGCAAAAATCGATTATATAATCCTGTAAAATAATTTATCAAAGGAATACTTAATGATAGCCGATATAAGCTTAATATAGGGAACAAAGTTCCCCTAAGTATTCAGAATTTATGCGTTATAAAATAGGGTTATATACAACTATGGGAGCGAAACGGTTCCTTCTCAACCTATGTGTGACATACGGGCGTTTCGCTTGTCCAACTTTACATAAAATATTTTGAAGTATTTTTATTTATTAAACATACATTATATACATACATTTAGAGGGTCTAGGTCATTTTAGATAGACAAAGCAAACGTAGCAGTGGTGGCCCAGTGGTATCGGCCGCGACTTACAAGTTGTATGTCGTGGGTTCGAGCCCAGGTAGGCGCTTTATTTTGTGTAAATTATTTCATCCCCACTGCTCTCAAAACGGTGAAGGTAAACATCGTGAGGAAACCGGCATGTCCTGGAACCAATAATTCGAAGTCATGTGACATCCACCAACCCGCACTGGGTCCGCGTGGTGGATTACGGCCCATTCCCTCTCTCAGAGAGGAGGCCTATGTCCCAGCAGTGGGAACAGTAATAGGCTGATGATGTGATGATGTGTGATGTCAAGCAAAGGTTGGGAAGACGACATAAAAAAGATAGCTGGTCCAGAATGGACACGCACTGCAAAGCCAGAACAAAGTGGAAAGCTCTAGAGGTTTTTGTCGAAGGGCAAGCTGTAAAAGAAAAACCGATTGCCGATATAATTAAGTAAAAATATAACCTACTTATAATATCACGAAAAATATTGATTATTTATTTGTTATACTACGCATGTTTAAGTTACAGAAATAAGGCTTATTTTTTATGTACATACAAAAACTCACGCTTCTTCCCATGGAGGTAGGCAGAAACTACAGAACGCCTCTGTAGAGATGTATTTTTATTATCTAATGGAAAAAATCTTTGCATTGTTTTTAAATAGAACATTTTTACATATTTATTTATTCATAACTAGCTGTCCCACGCGGCTTCGCTCCCGTCAACTGGCTACGTATCTACCCTATCCTACACCTACCCTACACCTTCCCTACACCTACCCTACACCTACCCTACACCTACCCTACACCTACCCTACACCTACCCTACACCTACCCTACACCTACCCTACACCTACCCTACACCTACCCTACCTACTCTACCTACCCTACATACATGATTGCATAACTGAAACTGTTTACGTAGCGCACGCAACGGAAGCCCTCAAAAAGTAATATTCTTGCCCGTTTTTGCAACATTTTTCATTAATGCTCCGCTCCTATTGGTTGCAGCGTGATGTTATATAGCCTATAGCACTCAGGAATAATGTAGCTTTCTACCAGTGAAAAAATTTTTAGAATTGGGTCATTAGTTCCAGAGATTACCCCCTACATACAAACTTACAAATTTTACCTCTTTATAATATTAGTATAGATTAGTATTAGTATTAGTATAGATAAAAATAGTGTCGATTCCTGAGTGATCGAAAATTCAACAATTTCACGGCAAAAAAATACATTTCTTAAGAAACATGCGGCCCTTATTTAATTTCTCCTCATTTTTTTTACCTACCCTACACCTACCCTACACCTACCCTACACCTACCCTACCTACTCTACCTACCCTACATACATGATTGCATAACTGAAACTGTTTACGTAGCGCACGCAACGGAAGCCCTCAAAAAGTAATATTCTTGCCCGTTTTTGCAACATTTTTCATTAATGCTCCGCTCCTATTGGTTGTAGCGTGATGTTATATAGCCTATAGCACTCAGGAATAATGTAGCTTTCTACCAGTGAAACAATTTTTAGAATTGGATCATTAGTTCCAGAGATTACCCCCTACATACAAACTTACAAACTTACAAATTTTACCTCTTTATAATATTATATAATAATATAATAATAATAATATAATATAATATTATTAATTAATAATTAATATTAGTATTAGTATATATTAGTATATTAGTATTAGTATAGATTAGTATTAGTATTAGTATAGATAAAAATAGTGTCGATTCCTGAGTGATCGAAAATTCAACAATTTCACGGCAAAAAAATACATTTGTTAAGAAACATGCGGCCCTTATTTAATTTCTCCTCATTTTTTTTACCTACCCTTCACCTACCCTACCTACTCTACCTACCCTACATACATGATTGCATAACTGAAACTGTTTACGTAGCGCACGCAACGGAAGCCCTCAAAAAGTAATATTCTTGCCCGTTTTTGCAACATTTTTCATTAATGCTCCGCTCCTATTGGTTGTAGCGTGATGTTATATAGCCTATAGCACTCAGGAATAATGTAGCTTTCTACCAGTGAAAACATTTTTAGAATTGGATCATTAGTTCCAGAGATTACCCCCTACATACAAACTTACAAACTTAGAAATTTTACCTCTTTATAATATTAGTATAGAAGTATAGACAAAACAGCACTTTAGCAGTGTCTGAATTAAATTTTGTGTATTACTAAATGTTTTAGTGGTAATTTTGGGTAATAAAATGCTAAATGAAAAGTTTAAATTCTCGGTTTTTGTTTTCGGTCTTTTATTTGTGTGAAAATCTTATCAGTTTGTCCCTAAGTAAGTTTTTTTTACTGTTACACAAACTAGCCATTGAGCACATAGAAATACCCAGACACACACAATCACAATTTTTACTTGTGGTGATACACAGCACCACAAAAACCCGGTAGTGTGTTCTCTTAGGATGATACGAGTAGAACAGTCTTTACGCGGGCGAAGTCGCGGGCAGAAGCTAGTCTCCTATAAATCAGAGCAGAAAAGTGAAGAAAAAAAACCGGCCGAGTGAGAGTCGGACTCGCGCACGAAGGGTTCCGTACCATTATCGCAAAAAACGGCAAAAATATCACGTTTATTGTATGGGAGCCCCATTTAAATATTTATTTAATTCTGTGTTTAGTATTTTTTTTATAGCGGCAACCAAAATACATCATCCGTGAACATTTCAACCCTCTAGCTATCACGGTTTATGAGATACAGCCTGGTGACAGACGGACAGACGGACAGACAGACGGATCGCGGAGTCTTAGTAATAGGGTCGTTTTTACTATTTGGGTACGGAACCCTAAAAACAAAAAAGCTCTTTATTATATAACGCCGTATGTCACCCCATATAAGTCTCATTGGGGATTTTAATCGGCTTACTGCTTCGTCGTAGCAGCATTCACTCGAAAAAGCTTCCTACTTAAGTATTATTACTAACTCTCACTTGAAAAATGTTCGAAGCTAAAATGATTAATTCACTCCTTTCGTGAAGTGTATATTCATCAATTTGTCCGTGCATTTTCTGATAGTGATATTATTTCATTAGGATTATTTATAAAAGATAAATCGGCAGATTAAATGCTGAAGCTTTGTTTATTTCAAACGTAATTCTTCTGGGTTTTTAGGGTTCCGTACCTCGAAAGGAAAAAACGGAACCGTTGTAGGATCACTTTGTTGTTCATCCATCTGTCTGTCAAAACCCTTTTTCTCAGGAACGCGTGGAGGTATCAAGCGGAAATGTATATCAAACTAGCTGTTTCCCGCGGCTTCGCTCCCGTGGGCCACTCCACAAGACCCACTTTCGGGATTAAAAAATAGCCTATGTCACTCAAGAATAATGTAGCTTTCTATTGGTGAAAGAATTTTTCAAATCGGTCCAGTAGTTTCGGCGCCTATTCGGTACAAACAAACAAAAAAATCTTTTCTCTTTATAATATCAGTATAGAAGTATAGATACTCAAGTCTACTGTCCCTTAAAGCTGTGAAAAAAACGCAACCGAAAGATATAGCCGTTTATGCCGCAAATTGCCGCATATTTTCGACACGTAAGGGAATCAAAACCTACAGGATACTTTCCGTGAACTCAGAATCTTGATATTTGGTACGAAGCAACGTCTTATAGCACAGATAAAGGATAAATTGCGAAAAACGTAAATTTTTTGTTACATCATTAATAATATTTTTAATAATTTTAAAATTACTACCCCTTTCCTCATGAACGCGTAGAGGTATTAAACTGAAATTCATATCAAATACGCAGTTCTATAATACCTTTAAGCTGATGTTTGTACGGAACCCTTGGTGCGCGAGTCCGACTCGCACTTGGCCGGTTTTTCTATATAAGATTTCTCCACAGCAACAGGGAGTCTGCATTTGTGCCCGCTTGGTGGCAATAGGTTCATCCGTTTTACATGACACTTAATTATAACCGGCTCCATCATCGGATCGGTTCGATAGTACCATTTTCATCAGTACCTTTTATTTACAAGTATTTGCTTCATCGAAGTTGGTTAACGATATATCTTATAGGTATACGTTACATACTCCTATATTAAGGAATTCCAGTGGCCATCTCTGGTCTTTTTCATCAGTTCTACTTTACCAAATGATACTTTCTGAGTGCAAATGATGGCATTGTTGATAAAAATAACAAAATCGCTAGTTATACGCCTATAATATTTGAGGAATTCCCTCGATTTCTTCAAGATACCATTATCAGATCCTGATGACTATGGGACTGCCTAGGAAGTGTACTCTTTCAAACAAAAGAATAATTTTACAAATCGGTTCAGGTGTCTGAGTAATCGGGGAAAAACAAAAAAAAAACGACGAATTGAGAAGTCGGTTAATAAATTAATTTTCGGCCTTACATTAACACTGACAAACCCTAAAAGTATTCTAGATTAAACTATACAATTAGGTACTCCACTTTATTTATTTGAGTACCGGAGATTAAAATATGTTACATGGGATTAGTATTTCTTCAGAGAGTCTGCTCGAGTGGCTTCGTGGCTACATCAGGATAAAATAAATACGGGTTCGAAGAAGTTATAGAAATCAATATGATCTTCATCACATCATACTCTAACACGTTTTGTTTTTTTGACCTATTTTCGCCCACTGCTGGACAAAGCTGTCTCCCATAGCTTTCCACTCTTCCCGATTTTATGCCATCTCCTGCACATCTCCTGTAAACGCAAATACTCGGTTTTACCAATCGGTACACTGTATTTATGCAAATACAGACCTGAGTATTATAGACCTGAGTATTTGATAGAATTTCAATTTAATACCTCTACGCGTTCATGAGGAAAAGGGTAAGTTTATCAGCGGCCTCAACCAATCAGAACGCTGTACTTGCTTAAACCGAGTTTAGTTATACTAATCGCGATTAATTTCTTTGGTGTAATCGGCCCTAAGTTGTCACACCAGCATTATCTAGGCCTCCCACGGCGACGACGCCCGTCTTCCAGCTCTTGCAATTATCTAAATTTATTTGGATTCGGTGCATTCTTCCATATTTCTGCATTATTTATCATTTCAATAAACACCTTATTATTTGCCATTATTATTATTTGTCACACAGTCCATCTAAAATAAAAATATCATCTTCATAATTTCACTTAAATATACTTCCCTGCAATTGATAATAAAGTAAAACCGCATTTCATTTGCACATTTTTATTTTCACATAGCACACCCCCCACTACTTGCGACAACTCGCGATGAATCAACCAACGCACTTATCATTCTGCCGGTACTTCAACAATAATTACTACGATTGTTGCCGTACAGACAGACAGGGAGGCTTGTAAGGGTGTCTGAGGGGATGGAAGACAAAATGGTGGTAAACTGTAATGGATATGTTTGTGTAGATGGTATTTATGTTTTTAGAAGTTGTTTTGGTCATTTTTTTTTCATTGATCGTTTTTTAGGGTTTCGTACTCAATCGGTAAAAACGGGACACTATTACTAAGACGCCGCGATCCGTCTGTCACCACCAGGCTATATCTCATAAACCGTGATAGCTAGGCAATTAAAATTTTCACAAATGTATTTCTGTTGCCGCTATAACAACAAATAAAAACAGAATAAAATAAATATATTAGTGGGGCTCCCGTACAACATACGTGTTTTTTTTGCTGTTTTTTGCGATAATGGTACGGAATCCTTCGTGGGCGAGTCCGACTCGCACTTGGCCGGTTTTTTAATCATTTAATGAGGTCTTCCGTTTTGGTGCTCACCAGTTTGCGCCACTGGCGAGTAAGGTCTTTAAATATAGCTGTTAACCGTTGTTCTTACGTCACGGAAGCAAAGTTTGAATTAAATCACTTCTAATGCCGTAGAAGTGCGATTTAATATAAAATCGAATATGTCGCAGTTTTGCGAAGCCTCTTTTTTCGAAAAAAAAAAGATATAATTTTCCGAAACATATCTCATCTTGTGGAGGGGCCGAGAAATAACTCTGACACTTCGACCCATTGGGATCTATTGTGGTCCCCTAGATAACTTATTCCTCCCCAATCTCGTTAAACACTCACGAGACTAGGCGATATGAGCCTATAGTCTTCTGGTTTTGGATAATATCCAACTACTAAGAGACTCATTCGCTTACCAGCCAGGGCATCGAGGTGCTCAATGCGTTCCGTATGTTCTCCACAAAACCTGTACCTATCCTAATCTGCCATATATTGCGAATATTTACAACACTATAAATGTAGTAAATAAACTCGCGCTATAAGACAGAAATGTGACATTTTGAAGAACTCACTCTAAATCAGCGCCCCTAGTGGCAAATTCAAACGCGATAGCCCATTGAAAACTTGCATATGAGTTATTTTCACTTGATGGAAAAAAAAACCGGCCAAGTGCAAGTCGGACTCACGCACCAGGGTACAAACCTCAGCTTAAAGGTATTATAGACCTGAGTATTTGATATGAATTTCAATTTAATACCTCTACGCGTTCATGAGGAAAGGGGTAAGTTTAAAATTATTAAAAATATTTTTTATTAAATGATTTAACTAAAAATTTACGTTTTTCGCAATTATTCCTTTATCTGTGCTATAAGACGCTGCTCCGTACCAAATTTCAAGTTTCTGAGTTCACGGGAAGTACCGGTTTTGATTCCCTTGCGAGTGTTGAAAATTTGCGGCAATTTGCGGCATAAACGGCTTAATCTTGATTTTTTCACAGCTTTAAGGGACAGTAGACCTGAGTATTTGATATAAATTTCAGCTTGATACCACCACGCGTTCTTGAGAAAAAGGGTCTTGACAGACAGATCGACGGACGGTCGGACGGACAACAAAGTGATCCTATAAGGGTTTCGGTTTTTTCCTTTCGAGGTACGGAACCCTAAAAACAAGTACTTATAGCTAACTTTTGTGTCGTGGAGGCCCATTGGCTTAGACCTCACCTCTTGTGCTTGGTGTCGTAGAATCTCGGGCATGTACGTGGCAACAGTACAAACGAAAAATTAGTCATCTAGGTTTAAGGAAAGTAAAAGTTAGGCACCTTTGGGTCAATATAACCCCCCACGGAAGAACAGGTGTGTTATAAGTTTGACGTGTGTATCTGTTTATCTGTCTGTGGCATCATATCTCCTGAAGGAATTCACCGATTATGATTTATTTTTTCTTTGAAAGGTGACTTTATCTTTACTATATAGTATTCTTAGTTTTGTTTGATGAAAATCGGTTTAGCCTTTCAGAAGTTATGCGCATTTTACTATTTTAATCGGGGTATGTTATAATTAAGTTTTTCGATGGATTGTCGATCGAAGCGTGTTTACTACTAGGTAAATTATGTAGTTTATATTTTTTTATGTTGGTTTTTTCCTACCCCTCCGTTATTCTTTACTGATTAATTTCGTTGCGGGATCCAAGACAGTTAAATTCATTCGCCGAGACTTCGTCGAGTTTCATTGCCTCGGCGCTATTCTAGTGGTCACCGCTGTTGATTCTGGCTTTCAGGAGTTGCAGTGGTTTGGGAATAGTGCGGTGGGATTGTTCCAAAAAAGTTTAAAAAGGTATAAGTGTAGGCGGCTTTTTTAATTTTAAATTCTACTTATTCACCTGCTGGCTTACGCACTAACGACAATTTTCTAAGTTAAAGCCATTGATACACTATCACCCGCGGACGACGACTTTAAACGTCATGTAGATGCCAATCAACATTATGCTGTCAAAACTGGACGGCGTGTTGACAACACGTGACAAGCCGCTAACTGTCGCAGACACAATAGCACATGCTGATTACGATGATATGTAACGGTTGAAACTGTTGTTCCCTAGACTAAGGGGCGATTTTTCAATAGACAGATAACTTGTATCAGAAGAATAAATAAATATTGCGGTTTGACATATTTTCTAAACTAAAGCTGTCAAACCGGCTTTGTAGTTTGTGTAATCCTCTGTTAAAATTATGTGACCATTCAAAAATTAGGGTACCTATAGTATATTTTGAAAGATCTATTCTTATGTCGTATACCCCAATGTTAAGTAACGCGATACTACGCTGTGCGTTCGCTCTGTGCCAGAATATTAATATTGGACCACCTTATGGACAGTTTGTTTGCAAAATATTTTTTTATCTACTTAAGCTATGTAGGTTATGTAGAAATTCTAACCATTTTTTTTCTGTGTAAAAATATTTTCAAACCTCTAAGTCGTTTTGGAGGCGTACGCAAAAGTAGCGAAAAAATATTGTTGTAAATTATGTTTTAAAGCATTCTTCATGTTATGGTGCTCCCACACTGCTGTTAAAAAATGTTTACAAACATTTTCTGACAACACTAATATATTCAACACTAATATATTTACTAACAAATGTTAGGAATTGTTAGATGTTTTGAGTGCTCATAAACTTATGGAAAATGTTTACAAACATTTAGTTTTTCATTTAAAAACATGACATCCGTTCGCAGTTTGGATTTAAGTTCCGAGACGTCTACACGAAAATGGAAGAAGATTTGCTCATTGGATTAGCTTTTACTTTTTGTTAAAAAAACGTGGGTTCGAGCCCAGGTAGGCGCTTTACTTTGTGTAAATTATTTCATTACCACTGCTCTCAAAACGGTGAAGGAAAACATCGTGAGGAAACCGGCATGTCCTAGAACCAAAAAATCGAAAACATGGGACATCCACCAACCCGCACTGGGCCCGCGTTGTGGATAACGGCCCATTCCCTCTCACAGAGAGGAGGCCTGTGTCCCAGCAGTGGGAACATTAATAGGCTGATGATGTGAATGAATAGTTATTTTTTTCAAAGCTTTTACCTTAGTCGTTACTAAGGAGTAAGCTATATAAAGTAACCGTTTTTCGGCATTAAGGGCTCTTTCAATTTTGACGTTTGGTTGGACTACTGCGGCGCCGCGCCGCAGCGGTGCGTTTGACGTACTGCGCACGACCCGTTTATTATTTCAGGATACGGATTTGAAAAGTCGAAATGTAAGGGATTGACTCCATGACTTTTCCATGATATTTGGGACCCTTCTTATAGTCGTTAACGCTGATAAAATATCACTTAGTCTAAAACCGCTTGATAAAAAGTAACCAGTGGCGTTTCCACTGTCATATCGCATTTGGGGAAGTTTTCTCGCCTTACTATTTTCCGGTTGTGCACTCTGATGCGATTTGATCATTACTGTCGGAAATATTTACACATTTGACTTTTCTTCTTGGTTTACCAGTAGATTTATTATATTATGTTTATTTTTATATAGTTTTGTTTTTTATATATATATTTTTTTTGCCAAAGTTAGGTGTCAACCGTTAGGTATACTGATAGCTCATTTCACAAAAGTTACGGTGAGATTTTTAGAGAATAGCCCGTTTGTTGTGCTCTTATTGTAGTGATGTTAGATCGTCGTCAGTCTGCAGCTAATTTTCAAACCTAAAACAGAAGAAAAGCCTCCGGCTACACCATTCAGACTTCAACGTAACTAAATCTAGCTTTAATTAACACAACGATCCCAGAATCCAACTACACACCACAATGGGGTATCCTACACCCGCCAATAGACCGCAAATCAAAATGAACAATGAACAAAAACGGGTCTCAAATTGTGAACAATAACTGATCGCGTTTCCAACATTTCACAATGACGTGTACGTATACGTTCAGATGGGCGGTGGTTTTAATTTCACGTCGGCAATTGTGCTCTAACGAGGCAGATGAACTAGAAACGCTGACAGTCGCGAGCGGCAATTCTGTGTGAGTCTGTGAGTTAGAGTTGAGCGGAGCGGGTGAGATTTAACATGGATATGGAAAAGCTACATGAACGCAAGAGGTTTTCAATTATAAAAAATCGAAATTATGCCTCTAGTCTTCAATACCTAAAACCTGTATTCCTCGAATGGTTAGGCCTAAGTCCACATAGGGCCCACTGTTCGCCAGTTGTGAATTTCAAGATAATCAAAATTATGGTAATTGGAAATCTTTACATAGTTTAAAACTAAGTCGCTGCCGCTGTTTGTACGCTTAGATCTATTAAACTCCGCAACAGATTTAGATTTTAATGCAGTTTTCAGCAATAGATAGAATTATTCAAGAGGGATATTTATATGTATTATGCATGCATGTATTATGCCGTAGTATGTGGCGAACATGTTTGTGCCATTTTTGTATTGTTATCCTGTATGCACTTATTATTGTTTGTTGTATGTATGCACATGTTTATGCAAATAAATATAACTGAATCTGATATTATAGTAGAGAAAAGCCGACAAATTCAAAGATTTATAATGTGATGTCGTAAAAACATATTTTTGTGCGCGCTCACATTGGAAAAGCTGGCTACTAAATAGATCAAATCAATGTACTACTTACAAAGAAGGAATTGTACATCTTACAAAGGTCGATAAAAAGTTCGCGATGGTATATGTTTATCTCCTAAGGATAACCCAAAATAACCTTTAACCCCAAAATTTTATCTTTTCAATATTACAAAAAAATATGGGTTATTTACCAAGCTATATTAAACAATTCAGTATTATTACTTGTCCAATTAAATACATTCGCTACATTTTTCATTTCATGAAGATCAAAATTGCCTTTAACAGAATATCATTAAAATGAATATCTTAGGAGTTTAGGAGTTATCACAAAATAAAAACGAACTATAAATTCAAGCGGACGGGCTTCACACTGATGACGGGGTATCCTACACAAAAAAAGCGTGGTAGGTAATACTTATTCTCTAATAGCTAGTTAAATAGGAAATCATAATCACAGGATACATTAAATAGCACGCACTTAGGGAGTAACCTCATAAATGGTATAGGTTTTTATTTATTTTTTTGGTATACGAAGCTCTATACTGGTGGAAATTAGAAAATGATGTGTCAATAGGGAACTATCCGCAAAGCTGCGCTCAGATGGCGCCACAGGAATCGGAGTAAACAAACTAGAGAAGGGCGATTTCGATTTTTTGCGCAAACGTTTATGTATGTGTTTTTACATCGATACCGAAAACGGTTTTCCGATATCGATATCAGTAGTACAGTTTGCAAAAGTTAAAATGTTATTTAGATGAGCAAACTAACAACGAACGCGAAATTGCGTTTTGTTCGTAGTTCGTACGTTTTCGCATTGTTACGGTTTTAAGTTTTGATTTATTCCTTCTCGCACGCTAGTAAGGTTTTTATTAGATACAGCTTTTGTAATATCGGTTATTTTGCTATAGATATCGATATGATATAATATCTAACACATATCCGATATAAGTTACGTTTTTATATATCGGACACAGCCCTAAAAAAAAAAAACTGTCAAAGTCGAGCGACAAAATTTCGCAGTTTATGCATACAAAATATAAAACTAATAGTGAAAGAATAATTTATTTATTTATTTATTATAAGGTACACCAACAGCATTACATACAGAACAGTTTGTTGTAAACGAAGAAAAATAAAGGTGCTGGTATGTATGCCCATTACAGGTATACGCAGCTTACACCGTATGGTCAGAAACACAAAATTATTTAAATATTAATTATAAATATTAATCTAAAGTTAAAAAAGTTAAAAACATAGTCAAAATAAAACATATATGATATAAAGAAAGATAATAATAATGAAGCTAAAGATAATAATGAAGCTATAATAATGAAGATCTTCCCCAATGTTATTATTTGGTTTTTGAACACAAGTTATCTTAAAAACAGTAAAAAATAGTTCGGTAACCACAAACAGTAGTAGACGCCATGTTGTTATGTTTTTGTTTACGCCGAGCCATCAAGCGCCATCTGGCGGGAGCAATTGGCAGTAATGTTCCCTATGTAACAACACTATTAAACAACTTTTAGCACATTACAGGAAATTTTAATAATCTGTTACCGCTAAAATCGTTTACCCGCACCACTAAGACCTCTCCCCAAAAAGAGTGAAATGTGCGGTTCGGAGCGTATCAGCCAAACTCAACTTTTCTCGTTAGCACGGGGGTGAAAACCGCCTTAGTCTTGCGTTTTATTCATTATTTGATCTCCACTGAGCATCTGTCATCGCTTTTCACCGTCTCGCTACAATATGGCGGCGTGGTGATAATAATTGCGAATGCTCCGAGTGACATGTATTTGACGCGTTGACAAGTGACAGATTGTTAAATTAAAATTTTGGCTGCAATTATACGTACAAGCGTGGAAATTAAATGTTGTTCGGGTGGTTGTGTGTTTTGATTGGAAGTTGCTATTAAACGTTCAAATAACTGTTGATAGTTTAATGAAATAACTTATGGAATGCGTAACCGCCATTTTTTATTCGAAGTTTGTTGAAAATATGAAAAGAAATGCACATTTAGACCCTACCAACTTAATCTTTGAGAGTTACATATTTATCAAAAGTTTTCTCTATTTTTCAGGTTTTTTAAAGTCGGCAAGCTGGAGCACATAAGTAAGTCTATCATCATGTACTACTACATAAAGGATCACTTCCGAGCAGAGTGGCTCCGGCGACTGATGCAGCGACAGAGCGATAGTATTGCACAGCGACAGTCGCCGCATCAATAACACTCATATGGTGCCTCATACATTTCCATAGTGCACTTGTAAGAATTGATATGAAAGAAAAGTGAGTCACTGATAGGGATACGCGACAGGACAGTATGCAGGAAGAAAACGTGCTGCGCCGACCCCAAGTAACATTGGATAAGGGCAGAAATATGATAATAATACCATCGCTCTGTTGCCGCGAAATGTATCACAGCGTCAGTGACGCCGAAACTGCTTTGCTCAGAAGTCTACCTTAAGATATTAACTAACTTAACAGTACCATTGAGCGAAGTTTTATATAAAATCACTACATTTTGGGTGTAACACGATTATTACCAACTAAAAATTAACTTCGATCAGCTGCAGAATATTTGCCTTCTTTAATGTTTAGTAAACTAACATACAACATCAACATCGAAACAGTTTCACCAACATTACCATAAATATATTATATTTATATACCATCTTTTCGATCGTATGCCTACAGGGAAAGTTTTAATTCATTTGAATAAAAATTCCCAGTCGAACCGAAAACTTTGTTTTGGGCCACGTCGCGAAGTAATTTACAAAACGTAATACCTTCCACGAGATATTAAAGTTGAATACTATTTTGCATAAAGTTGTGAAAAAGGGGAACCACCTGTGTATAAGTAGCAGTTATGGGCGGCCGAACGAAATCAAACCGGGATTTTAAGTTTAGATGTGCGGTGCTCAAACTTTTTATCGGGAGAAAAACGATGATTTAGGCCAAACCACGCCTTACTTTCCAAACCGTTTTTTCTGGTCCGATCCGGTGATATTTTAATTTACCTGCGAAAGAGTTTTTCGTAGCTCTCAGCGTCACGTCGTCGAGAACAAATGTTAATGTAAATAATAATTCAATACATTTATCTCTTTTACTGTATAGACAAGTAACCTGGTATAGAAAGATGATAGGGTTGCCCAGCCCAAGCCCATGAACCACATACTTACAAATATTCATAAACTCACGCTTTTTTCCATGGGGGTAGGCAGAAACTGCAGAAGGCCACCTGCTAAGATCCTAAAATACTTTTTTGTCTATTTTACGTTCACAGGTCTGGTTATACAAGCACTTTAGTTTTGAGTACTACTCGCCTCACAAAGAACATTACCAATAAATTCCGTGTATGTTCTTATATGACGTCCCTTCAAAGCGTTACACGTACCATATAATTATTCCCAAGAAAACCTCAACCCGCTACACAATATGTTAACCGCCACAGGTTGAGTAACTCAGGCTCAGGCGATCCTGCCGCGAATGAAAAAACTTCGAGACGCACCCCACACCAAGAAATTCTCGCGACACTCTGAAAAAACACGCGGATTGCGTTATTTTAAGCCTCTTATATTCTTACGCGGACGTGCTGCGGAAATACCGAAATATACCTTTTTTACTGTCGCGACGAAATGTAATTTTGCTTCTAACTTTTCACTTAGGTGGCGAACTCGGCAGATGGGTATGTAAGTTCGGTTATTTTGGAAACTTTTTTGGAGTACATCCAAATAAAAGGAGCTGTATAGCCAAGCTTCTCTCGTGTATAAGCTTGTTCTACAGCTTCGTATCTCTTGCATCGCCCCCTTCCCGTTTTGGTTGGTATTTCATAAAAATGCTCACTACCCCTGCCTGCTTTGTAGAAATTTACGACGAGTTATGCAATATTTCTTTAAAATTATAATATTTTCTTAATAAAACTCGGCTAGTTATTTATACGTTTTAATAAAGTTGAGTTTTAAAATATTGGATTAATCTCATTAAAAACTGTAACGTCGGGCGTCGGTTGATTTTATAGGGCGGTCCATACGTAAGCATCCTGACTTCTAAACTATGTGCAGGATTACACTCAGTTTCTGAACTGAGAAATTGGTTTTAAGAACGTGTAAAATCCTACATGAATGCCAATTTTTTACAGATATGCACGGGCTAGGCACGGGCGGCTTCCTATTCCATTCAAATTTAATACATAATGCTTGGAAATAAAGCGCCGAAAAATAGCAGCTCGTGGCTGAATAATAACAGCCGCACGGGTCGATCATCAAGGTTAAGCAACGCTTGACGAGGTTGGTCAGTGGATGGGTGACCATTTCAACATACCGAGTTTCCGCCGTGCCTCGGAAAGCACGTTAAGCTGTTGGTCCCGGCTGTCATTTGAAGATCATTGACAGTCGTTACAGGTAGTCAGATGCTTGAGATCTGACACCAGTCTTGCCAAGGGGTACCGTGTTACCCAGTAACTGGGTTGTGGAGGTCAGATAGGCAGTCGCTCCATGTAAAACACTGGTACTTAGCTGAATCCGGTAAGACTGGAAGCCGACCCCAATATAGTTGGGAAAAAGGCAAGTTTTATTCCTAGTCAGAGAGCTTTAAAAATACTAAACTTCGAATTCTTTATTCAGGGATATGCCCTGGTATTTTAGAAGTCAGAGTCCGACAATGTTGTGGTACATCAGCCCAAATTTATTTGAATTGCAATTTATTTAGAGTTAAATACAGAAAAACGTTCTGTTAATAGCGCTGGTAAAATAACGTTTAAAATTACAAACCGAGAGGCATTTAAGCAATAGATAAATAATTATTTCAATTATTGCATTCGTCTCCGACGCGGCGACGTCAACGTGTAGTCATGACGTTGATTGACGTCACAGGCGTTTCAGTTGCGGCATGAGTGTGTCGCCTAGTTTAAGGCCGCGTTTAGTGCAAGCAACATGCACGCAAGTTTAATTACATTGCGGAGCATTCACGATCGAACGATGGATCACATTCTGCCTCGGTAGCCCGCAATGTAATGCAAACTAGTTGCTGGTGGACACGTAGTTTCACAAGGCCACTATGCTAGCAGAAGCTTGGGTAATGTGGACTATGTTGTTAAATAGTCATATTTTTATACCTAATATTAATAATAATTAATATTAAGAATTCATTTATTTTCAGACCCAGTTGTCCATAATATTACATTCGCATAACATAAAAATTGATCAATTTAAAATTTAAATAAAATGTAATTAATTAGCATTAGACTATAAAAAGAAAACTGAAATCATTAAAATTAAATCCATCTGAGCCAAAAAATTAACTATCAGCAACACTGTCGTAATAATATTAAACATGTCAACAAAAAATGTCACAAAAGTACAAAAATAAAATGTCAGAGAGTTATAAAAATTTATAAAATAAATTGAAAGCAATTAAAATGTCTCAAAATATTTAAATGTTCACCTGCCCCACGCCCGATACACGAGTACATGTAAGGACTGCCAGTTATGCATAAATGGCCCGTACAACCTGTTTGCAACGACGGCAAGGAGACTGTTGCCGCTGTCCCGCTCACTCACTATCGAGGCAGCCCTCTTGCGCATGCTAGCATAAAAACAGCAACCAAATCCCCAACCAACCAACCTACCAACCACCCTAGCAACCTAATGCAAACAAATCTTTGCGTAAAAGGTGACTTCAAAGTTAACAATGTAATGTACATAAGTTGATGAATAACAATTTTTTTATTTTTTTACATAAACCTTGACCAGTGGATTTACCTGCGTTAATGTCGAAAATAATCCCAATATCTTGTTCTGTCGAGATAACGTAAATACTACCGGAATAAAAAGGATCCTACGTCCTATTCCAAGGTCCAATCTATCTCTGAACCTAAGTTTGTCAAAATTGGACGTCACAGTCGTATCAACCAACATTTCGGCTGTTAAGTTTCGGTACCACGTAAAAAACGAGGACGAGCCTGTTACCAAAAATATCATAGAAATAAAAGGACTGACTCATCATCATCTACCTAGCCTTTTCCCAACTACATTGGGGTCGGCTTCCAGTCTTACCGGATTCAGCTAAGTACCAGTGTTTTACATGGAGCGACTGCCTATCTGACCTCCACAACCCAGTAACTGGGTAACACGGTACCCCTTGGCAAGACTGGTGTCAGATCTCAAACTTCTGACTACCCGTAACGACTGTCAAAGATCTTCAAATAACAATCGGGACCAACAGCTTAACGTGCTTTCCGAGGCACGGAGGAAACTCGGTATGTTGAAATGGTCACCCATCCACGGACCGACCTCGTCAAGCGTTGCTTAACCTTGATGATCGAACCGTGCGGCTGTTATTATTTAGCCACGAGCTCCTCAAGAAATAAAAGGACTGTCTATCGATTGATTTAATTAAAAAAATAACGTAAACTCCCAAGTCCTTGGCTCAAATAATTACTGAACGCTTGAAATGGTTAAAAAGAAACTATTAAACGATTCCGACGGAACTTTGGCGAATGTTTCAGACGTTGGTTTTCAGGAATTCATAATTGAATTTCAGTGGCAAGTGAAAATTTTGTGATTTCATTACGGGGGACGATGAATTCATTATTCGCTTCTTGGTCGGTCAAAATCCGAGAAGAGAAGAATATCTAATCAGAAATGAAACTTTGTTTAACTTAGCCAAGACTCGGCAGTTAATGGTGGGATCCCACAGTCACTTTTCGAAGGAATGAAGTAGGTAGAAAAGGAAAACGTAATCTAAAGTATAGCAGTCAGGAAGCTTATTTAATTATTTTTCTTTAGTAAAAGCGTTTGAAAACCAATTACAATAATTTACTTTGGCGAGCTTTACTTACAGTAGTGAAGCGACGTGCTTTTTTGCTCTGTTATTCCAATTAATTAAAATTCACTATTATATCGAATTTACGTAGCAGTAAATATCTCAATGTAAATTGAATATTTGTTACATAATAATAATGTTATTACAAATAAGATTTGCAATTAAGGTTCGTCTTCCAATGAAAATCAAATTTTGAAAAAGTAATATTTGATATAATATAGAATAACAGCAAAGAAAATAATTGCGATATTATTATGATGAGTCGTTGGATTCTTCTCCATGTAAACTGAAATCTTCACTTGAATAAAATCATGTGTTGTCGTCGTATGTTAAATCGATTAAAATTTCTTAATTAATAAAGTCGATTGTTACAAGAAATCGAATCGGTACCGCATTAGTTTATCACTAAATCATAAATTTTTGAGCTTTCAAAAGAAAAACACAAGCTGGACGGAGAGTAATGGAATATTTATTAACTAGCTGTAGCGCACGGCTCCGCTCGCATTTGCAAAATACTTACCTATTATCTTTATAAATTATAGCTTATGTGTCATTCTGAAATATAACTTTGTTACTGAATAGTTTCATCAAAATCCGTTTAGCAGTTTTTGCGTGAGAGAGTAACACATGGATGGATGTTTACATCCTCACAAACTTTCGCGTTTATTATAGTAAAACTAGCACTCCGCCCGTGAATTCTTTCGTGTGATTTCGTATATTATATGTAGTTAGTGAAGCTTGGGTTTATAAAGGGTTAATTGGTTTGGCACGATTCGTTAATTGATTTAAGTATAATATATTTTGGCTACTCTTCTAAAACTTAATAAACCCTTTTTGCCCTGCTGAGGCTCGAGTTTTTTAACAACCCAAATATGTTATTCACTCTTTTCTTCTCCATTATAATTTTTGTTTATGTTAGACAGATTGCGGAGTAAGATTTTTAAAATTAGAAAAATCTTATGTCATTTTGATTATTTACTTCATCCCTAAGGCAATAGTTTTTTCATAAAAACAAATTGCCCCCTATTCACCCCCTTAAAGGTTTTTGGAATTTCTGAAATTTCCTTCATAGTGCCCACCTGGATCATAACATCAATAAAAAACTTTTTTACAAAAAAATACTACCGACTTCCAAATAAGAAAACTACAAAGTGAAAAATAACTTTATTTTTGGAAGTCGGTGTCTTTCGTAGGTATCATTATTTTGCGTTACGGACACCGACTTCCAAAAATAAAGTTATTTTTCACTTTGTAGTTTTCTTATTTGGAAGTCGGTAGTATTTTTTTGTAAAAAAGTTTTTTATTTTTCACTTTTTAGTTGTACCTACCTAATAGGCAAGATGTTTAGTAAGTTTCCTATAACGCCAGAATAGATTACCCGAATAACATGAAACTTGAACAAAACCGATCAAATGAGAGATCTGCTTACCCCTTAAGAGCGTACTGACGTGATGTTATGTTATGAAATGGTATAAACAATAAAATGACATGTGATTGCAGCAGTCCCGAGAGATTTTCCGTTATTTATTGAAGAGTTCTGTTGTATATCTTCGAAGTTCTTCATCAGATCTTCACCAAATTAAAATGGGACCAATTTCGGAACATACTCTTTCAAACAAAAAAAGAATTTTCAAAATCGGTCCGCAATTGACGGAGATATCGGTGAACATACACAAAAAAATAAAAATAAAAAAAAAAACATACAAGAAGTCGAACATAGAACCTCCTCCTTTTTCGAAAGTCGGTTAAAAACGAAACCCTGTGCAGTAAGATTCTTAGCAAACTTTAATTCTCACTAAATCGTATTTTGGGGGAAGTTCCAAAAACTAATAATGACACCCTTTTATTGTTTACTTAGGTTGGTATTTATGACAAGTTTATTTCAAATTTATTAAACAAACAATTTTTTTTTACAGCCCTTAAATCGTCTTTTGGGGGTTGTTTCGAAAAACTAATAATTACAACCTTTATTGTTAACTTAGGTTAAGGGTATTTATGTCAAGTTTCCAGTTTATTAACCAAAGAAATAAGATTCTTCAAGAAAACTTTAACCTCCGACGCGTCCACTAAATCGTCTTTTCCCCCTATTCACCCCCCTTAAAGGTTTTTAGAATTACTGAAATTGCCTTCATAGTGCTCACCTGGATCATTACATCAAAAACGAAACCCTGTGCACTAAGATTCTTAGCAAACTTTACTCCCACTAAATCGTATTTTGGGGGATATTTCGAAAAACTAAAAATGACAACCTTTATTGGTTACTTAGTTTACTATTTGTGCCATGTTTCAAGAATTTTGGCCGAAGAAATTAGATGTTTCATACAAACTTTCAACCCCCTTTTTACCCCCTTAGCGGAGTAATTTCCAAAAAATCTTTCTTACCGGATGCCTACGTTATAAAAATAACATACCTTCCAAGATTCAGGTCTCTACGATCAACGGTTTAGGCTGTGCGTTGATCCGTCAGTCAGGCATTTTATTTGTACAGATATATATATATATGGAATAAGTAAGTCAAAGCATTTGGTACTCCATGATTTTATTTACTTTCAAACGTTCCGGTGTCTGTAATCAAATCCTACAAGTTAAATTTGACCCAATGCCCGCTGTTGGATTGAGCTGTAATTTGCACACACGTTTATTTCTCGTAACAATGCACCCGAAACGTGAATCCACGCGAGGCACAATGGCTTTTCTATTTATTCTGTAATTAACAGTATTCTTCTTAATAAGCTTGTTTATCTCATCAATACATCTACTGACTCTACTGTACAAATTCACGCGTACAGTTAACAAAATAGTCGTAAAGTACAGCCACGTCTATAAATGCCAGATGAAATTCTGCACCTTTATTTATTTGCGGGAAACATTTGCCCGACTTGGCGAGCTTACCACGAGTGCTCGAGTATTATCCCTAAAATTGTATTAAGCTCAGTACTTTAGGGTTTTATTTTTATTGCGATTTAGGTAACAGGGTTACGGATTTTTTTTCGGGCATTTTTGGTTACTTTAATTATATTAAGTAGTGGCCGTGTTTTTTTTCCGTCCCGAAATGTGTACATTATTACATATGTACCCATAACTTTCTCATTATGTTTAGGTAACTTCTCCAGTAGGATCTTAAAAAAATATTTTCAAAGCTGAAATTTAAATTATTGTAGGAAAAGTAGACATCAAATAGGATGCAATACGAAATTAGAAAAAAACCTACCTAAAAGTCACTGAAGTAAGAAAAGGCAATCAAAAACTAGCAGTTAGTTTTCGTTTTTACACAAAAAAAAAATTCCTGTGCAAAGCTTTGAGAGATGATCATCTCCCAAAAAAGCATGCAGAAACAAACTCGATCCACGCTTCTTAGTAAGGCCGACAGAGGTTGCAATAAAATTGCAACTTGCAATCGCAATCTCGAGGGATTGCCGAGAACAATCAATCGCAAGCTGGAACGTAATTTACTTTTGCCGCCTTGTAAATAAGAATCAAACATGGAAGGAGCATTTGAGCTTAGAGCCGGGGGCACAAACGAAATGCGCGACTCTGAAAAAAGAGTGAAGATATTTTTTTGAATATAGAATGAAGTGTAGTGAACTTTGCGTTGAATATTCTTTCTTATTCTTTAATGCACACAACAATAAATGCAGACAAAATACAATGGCTTATGTACAAAAGCGAACTTAACACTTATTAAAAACAGACAATCTACAATCGATAACGCTAGTAGAAAACGAATACGACCATAAGCTCTTAGAGCGATATAAATTTGAGATCGAATAAGTGACAGATGAACGTTAAGTTACATGGTCAGACCATATGAATAGAATAGAAGGCGTTAAAGATTATAGAAAGAGATTCGATACGAAACGTTTGTATCTTGGCTAGAGGGAATGGAGTGCGTGACGTCACTTCTAATTAAAAGTATTTAAAGGCGCGTCGTCACTCGAAATGTCAACGCACTGTATTGTCGTAATTTTTTTGTTTGCGAGACGAAAGAAAAAGACGTGTCGAAGATTTATTTTTATTTTGTCGGATGAAAAGAACTACTGTGTAAAACAAAAAAATGTATCGTTTTCTTCTAAAACTTAACTCTCGAAGTAAACATAGCGTATTCAGGTCAACTTATTTTTGCTAGGCTTCAGCGTCTTGTGAACATTGCTTCACATTTAAAAGTTTTGCCTTTTTCTTTTTTAACCAACTTCAGAAAGGAGGAGGTTCTCAATTGGACTGCATTTTTTTTAGATAGTTTATTACAGTGTATTCTGAAAGTCCCGTTTTTCTGTTGCTTGCCGACGAAAAGAACAATAAAATCTATAAGTATCCTCCGACTGCACAGCATGATTTTCTTCTTGTTTAAGTACATCTTTTAAGTTCGCTTAAGCAGTCGGGTGTTTTGGTTTCATTAACTTTATTTATTTACAACTTTGCAATTTAGTCATATATTTTTTTGCAATGACTTTTAAACATAAGTGGTGTATATTTTTGTAATAACCTTTAACAACCCTTCGTTTTGATACCTCACTTGATGAGTTTGGAAGAAAAACAGGTAGCGGCAGCCGGGTAAAAATTACTAGGATATTAAATTATTAAATGTTATAAAATTTTCTCAACAATACCCGTCTTTCTAACGGTATTTTTTTGTTTATATCTATACTAATATTATAAAGAGGAAAGATTTTTCTGTTTGTTTGTTTGTACCGAATAGGCTCCGAAACTACAGGACCGATTAAAAAAAATCTTTCACCAATAGAAAGCTACATTATTCCTGAGTGACATAGGCTATTTTTTAACCCCGTAAACGGGTCCTGTGGGTTGGTCCACGGGTGCCAAGCCGCGGGCAACAGCTAGTTTTAAACACATTGCCTGTATTGCCCGAAGGGTTGGGCAGAGATGCACACACAGTACACCCACATTACGCCAATTATGTTTAAGTCCCATGAAATAGGGGCCAGCCTATGGCCTTCAACTTGGTACAAATCTAGACCCCAGATAAAAGAAATTACTACGTAACAGATATTTCACTCTCTGAGATCAAGTACACAATTTTGACCTCAATATTCATGACGGTTGGGTTGATTCAGTGACGGCTCATTTTTTTCGAGGCTGCCGAACTAAAAATCCCGCGGCTACCAACCATGCACGCCCCGCGCACGTCGAGTTCTGCACGCGAGCGGTGACAACCAACTTTCGGAGAGGTGCGGGGTACCGCGCGAAAATGTAAGGCGCAGGCCACACAGAAATGGCGTCGGGCGCGGACATGGCACGGGCGGCTTCCTATTCCATTCAAATTCCAAACAAAATGCATGGAAATAAAGCGCAATTTAGTACACACGGTATGTCGTTGGTCGGACGTGGTTATGACGCGACATTTCGGTGCCCGTGCCTGATCAAATTGCGCTTTATATTTATACATTATGTTTGAAATTTGAATGAAATAGGAAGCCGCCCGTGCCATGTCCGCGCCCGACGTCATTTGTGTGTGGCCTGCGCCTAAGCATTAACAGCGGTAAGTACGGTCAAGTTAAGGAGGCCTGTCTAGACTCCGGGCTCCTACTGAGAAATTTCAGATGGATAAACCCACTAAGTCTATGCTACACCTGGGAACCAAACCCAGGACATCATGCTTAGCAGTAGCGCTTGGAAATATATTGCAGAAATATTTTTTTTTAAGTTTCTCTAAATCAGTAATTAATTTTCACTACGATACGACGTATGTTTAGGATAACGACTTTTGTTTTGCTCAAGCGATTTTTACCCCAAGTCAGCACGAAACTCTTCGCTTTTATTTTATAGCAAAAATAAATTAATCCCACTGCAGTACTCGACTGTACCATAAACAAGCGGCTGCTTCATTACTTACCTCGAAGCCTTAGGAAGTACAGTCGGGCGCAACGGGGTGAAGCCATACTAGCTAGAGCGCGGTAATGGCTAATAGTCGTTGTGGTGCGGCCAATGTTTTTGCAAAATTGTTTTTATTCGTCGGAATTGCGGTTCTCTGAGTTTTCGTTCGTAACGTTTCTTGTAGGGGTTGTGATTTTTACGTGTACGGGGTGTGAGTTAGATTTTCTAGGTTATTTATAAAAAGTTACCGTCTCAAAAAGCTTTAGGTAGAGAACCTATTATTGCAATTTCCCTACCAATGAATGAAATTATACGAATGGGTTGAAATTATACAAAAAACATTGTTACCATCGTATTGTAATAAAATATAGTTCCATTAAAAACATAATTAGATAAATAAGTATGTCATAAAACTAGGAAACAACGAAGACAACTAACTGACGTCTTTGTTGCATTCAAATCGATTAAATACAATTACATAAAATCCAGTCATTAAAATCAATCAAAATAGAATAAAACAAGTAATTCAAATCTGCAAAATCAAATAACAAAATGTTTGAAAATATTGTAGTTGTAGTATTCAACAGTAACGGTCAAGAACACCAACATTAATGAAGAAGGTGTTCGGAGACTTGACAATAAACCACCTGTAGTCAGGATTCATTCGTCTCAGAAGTATGGAGGGATCCTTTAGCTGTAACAGTTCATGTAAGTGCCAGACTGCCTGGTTTCAAAAATTATACTAAATAACAAAGATTAGAGACGCTGCGTTCGTAGGCCTTCCACTAGGTGGCCCGATGACGGAGAAGGTTGCGGGTATCCGCTGGAAGCGAGACGCATGTGATCGGTCAATGTGGTGCAGCTGAAACGATGATGATGACGATGAAGAACGAAGATGAACATAATATTTTTCGGATTAATAGTTTATTAACATAATGGTTCAATTTGCTGTTTTATCATAATTACGGGACGACTAAGGTTGACGTTTTGTTGCGGTGGCTAACGAGGATCGTTATAGTATCATTAAAATCTGCATCAGCTTCGCATCGGGTACCCTCGTAACCTTCAATGCATTCACAGGAAGGCTCATCCTCTTCGTTCAGAAAACAGTTGCCGTTATTTAAACAATATGCATAACACGCGTCGAATTGACATCTCTCTCCATAATAACCAGCGTTACACCTGAAGAAAATGTGAAACAACTTAAAAATTGCATTGTCACGCGAAACAAAAGTGTGTGCAAATTTTCAGCTCAATCTGACACTGGGAAGTCGGTCAAATTTACATTGCAAGATTTAATTACAGACACGGGGACTTGTATGAAAAATATGATTTACCTGCACTTAGGGAGCCCTTCATCATTGGAGCTACAGTTGCCTTGAAAACAATAGTTCTCACACAACGAAACATCGCATCTCTCTCCGAAATAACCAGCATTACACCTGTAATAATGAAAATGTTTAATAATATACTTCAACTCAAACAATTTATATGTTACACCGTTTGCTGGCTCTTTTGAATTGACAAGGAGGCAAAAAAAAAATTAAAGCCATTTGCACTTTCCAAAAGGTATATACACATACACACATGTAGTTTTTATTTTGTTCTATAATAACACCAATTATTATTTATTGATAAAACAATTAAACGACATGTCTCATGCGATTGTTTTAATTTTATTCGAACTTGCATCATTTTGAGAGAATTTCTCTTATTGCCACTTTATGGTTTTGTTTTAAAATTTCGTTTTTTTTTTTCATTAACAGTTATTTGTTTCATTTTAAGCTTTTACGAGGAGGGATCAAAAAGTAGTGAGAATGAGATAGAATATAATGACTATTGATAACTTGAATATAATGATTTATGATTTATTTTTCTACATAGTTTTCGAGTCTCTCTACACACCGAGTCCAGCGCTTTTCCAAGGCTTCAATCCCTTTCACAAAAAAAGTTTTGTCTTGGTCCTGCAAAAAGCTCTCCACGGCATCCATCACCTCGTTATCGTCTTCGTACCTGTTTCCCCTTAAGTATTTTTTCAATTTAGGGATCAGATAAAAATCGCTAGCCGCCAGATCTGGTGAATAAGGGGGGTGGTCAACCAATTCGAAGCCAGCTTGCTGAATGGCAGCCATCGCAACTGCCAACCTGTGCGCGGGTGCGTTGTCGTGATTTACAGTTTGGTCACTCACAAGCACTTGGTGTTCCACTCGCAGCCTTTGGACCAATTGAGTCGCCGTTGCATTTGGTTGAGCTCGCGCAGTAATTTGCAAAAATCGGTCTTGTCTGGGGGTAGTGATGCGACTTGGCCCCCGGTGCCTCTCCGCTACTTCACCTGTGGCACGATAGCGTGTCCACAATCTTGAAATTACATTTTGGTGGGTCCCTATGGCCTCAGCAACATTACGCTGAACAGACCCAGCTTCCAGCATTCCCACAGCTCGTAACATCTCCGCCCTCGTCAAATGTTGGCGTTGCATGGCTACAATACCTCAATTTTAACTTTATCTTTCGTTTAAAAATGAAAAAAAACTGTAACTAAACGTAATTCGTGTTGTTTTCTAAATTTCGCACAAATGACAAATTCCCTCTCCTACACATCAAGACATTTTTATGCCACGGAAACAAAAGAATTTTCAAAAATTTTAATTTGGAATTAGTCTGAGATAAATTACAAAAAAATCGGTGTATAAAAGATTCCAATGCGGCCAGTACTTTTCGAGTTATTTAATTGAGTATGAAATATCCCTAGACCATTTTGATGTGTTTATATTTTATTACCTTAATTGACTGCGAACATTTTTTATCTTCATTATTCTATTGTTTTCTGACATCACACAATTCATTTAATTATTTAATCGACATTGTTCAGTGTGATCGAATATTTTAAATGCGATAGACGATCTAATTAATATACTTGTTTCTCTGTTGTTCATATTTCTATTTTAATTTATCGTTATTAATATTGCATGTCTTACTACTTTTGTACGCCCTAGAGGCAAAACATAGCGCCCTCAATGTATTACCAAATAACAACTTATAATGTACCTATGTTTTACAATGAATAAATGAATCTGAATCTGAATCTGAACAAATACTAAAAACAGAAGAAAATACATATTTAAGGGGGCCATACAACAAACGTGATTTTTTTGCCGTTTTTTGCGATAATGGTACGGAACCCTTCGTGTGCGAGTCCGACTCGCACTTGGCCGGTTTTTTGAAATTAAGGAGTTCATTGTGCCCAACTGAACCCAAGCTAAGAGGGTCAGGGCACTTGAAATTAGGAGAAATGATTAAACCTACAGAATGATGAGCTGATTCATCGTTTGCCTGTTCCAAACATTTATAGCAGATTCGTCCATTTATAAATCATTTCATTCAGTTTCACGTTCGCAAAAACCCGAATTTAAAGGTCGTTCAAGCCAAAAATGACCCTGGAGGAAATTCGAGGTGTCAAAGTAAGGCCTATGGTACGAAGGAGGTTGAATGAAGCTGTTTTTGGCTTTTAAGTACTCGCCGAAGGTCCAAAACTTGAGGTACACACCATAGAAAAAGAATAACTTTTGCTCGGGCACATCGACTTTGGTCCGGACTAGTGCAGTAAAACGTAGGGAGACGTCATTTCTCCGAAACTGTTCACTACTGTGCAACCATACACCTGTCAATGTGGGTGAACTGCGAAACGTCATTGTATAGAAATGGTAGAGACTACCACAGGAAACAATGACTAAAATTATTATCAACATGTTAAGGCAGATGAAAACTTTAATAAAAGCACGAAGAGGAAACACTCAATCTTGAACAATATTATTTTTATCGGAAACTTGGTTTTTTAATAAAAAAAATAACTTCCCTGGATAAACTTCAAAACTCTGCAGTTTTCCCATAAAATCATATTACTAACAAAAAATGTACTAAATGCGATCTCGTATTTATTTTTTCACGTGGAAGGAAAAAGGGGCCGTGGCAGATCACCAACCCGATGGACAGAAGTGGTCAAAGATGTCTGTAGGGGGAATTTTCAGGCATCTGTCCGCATGGCCGAAAACCGCTCAGCATGGAGAGCGTTGGTGGAGAAGGCAACGACCTCATGTGGCCACGAGCCTCAGTCATGAGGAAACGAGGATGAAGAAGAAGAGATATTTATTTTTAAAGGTGTATTTTTAAGAAAGGAAAAGTGTCTAAATTTAAGATTTTTAAATAAAACCTTACTTAAAAAAAAACTACATTTTTATTTTGTCCCGCAAATTTTGCCGGTGTGTGTATATGGAGTAGAACATGCAAAAAACTTCATACACTCTTTAAATAAAGTTCAAAATCCTAATTTACTAAGCAAGGGAATCTATAGCAGAAGGAGAAAATTCTTTACCTGCACTCAGGGAGGCCTTCATCATTGAAGCTACAGTTCCCTTGCGAACAATAGTTCTCACACAACGAAACATCACATCTCTCTCCGAAATAACCAGCGTTACACCTGAAATAGGTAATGAAAATGTGAAATAATATACTTCAACTCAAACAATTTACATACATAATTGTACCATTTGCCGGCCTTTTTTGAATTGACATGGAGTCGGTCGGTTAGAAAGTTTAAGCCATTCGTACTTTGCAAAATATATCTATGGAGAAAACGTGCAAAAAACTCCATGGACGGACCCTTTAAAAAAAAAAAAAAACTGACAGTCGAACATAGAACCTCCTCCTTTTTGGTAAGTCGGTTAATAAATTTGTTACTAAATCCTACTTTACTACTAAGCAAGGGAACCTATAAAAGAAGTAGAATATGTTTTACCTGCAGTCAGGGAGACCTTCATCGTTTAAGCTACAGTTGCCTTGCGAACAATAGTTCTCACACAACGAAACATCACATCTCTCACCGGTGTACCCACGTGTGCATTTGCAAATTGAATCTTCACTAACTTTTGTGCCGTGAACACAAAAATGCACGTCACATTTTGTAGTAATTTTGACCCGACCGGTCTCGCAATTTTTAATTTGATCTTTAATTTTATAGTTAGCAACTATACTGATAGGCATATTTTTATCTGAATATTCACTTGATTTAAAGTTAGCATACGGTGACTTTGTAATTGTTAAAACACTCTTTGTTTGAAAGGCATATTTTAAAACTATGATGGAATTATTTGAAACTGTTAATATATTTGTTGGAGCTTTGATAAAATTTGGACCAAAGATATGAAAGACAAACATTGTATTTTTCTTATTCAATTCTCTAGTAAAAAGTCGGTATTCATCATTCTTCGCAGGCCCTAGCCAATATATCGGTTGGTCAATAGCCAAACCATATGGTTCTAATTTAAATGTTTCGTTGACAGGTAATGTAGTAAGAGTCTCAAAAACTTCTCTCTTGATGTCACTTAGTCGCGCTCTCTCTATTGTGGGTTCGTTATGTTTGCGTTGAGCCAATAGATATATCTGTAAAAAGAAAACATGTTGTTATTATCATGAAATCAATTAGTTTTTGTTGAAAAAATATGATAACTATCGTTGGTACGTACCCTTCACAACTGTCTACGACAATAACACGGGGGATCCCGTCATCAACTTTTATCAAAAGATTTCCATATATAGTATCCTTAGCTCCAGGTATTAATGAAATCCAATTGATGCTTCTCTCATTAGTATCGGTAAAGAAGACCAGCTCTGTGACTGGGTCGTATGCAAGACCATGAATGTTTCTACCGCGTTCACGGTTAAAACATATGTTTTCCATAGAGTTTAAGTCATAACCACATATAGTATCGTTGTTGGTCTGTTTGTCGACGTACAGCATCATGTTATGGACTTCATCGTACGTTAACGCACTGAGCTTTCGGGACTCAATTGTTATGGTGCTTGTTAAAGTTTCGTTTGTATAAAAATGTAATTGATCGTTTCCTGTGGTTGTGGCGAAGTCTGAAAAAGGATAACAACACTTGTTCTACAATTAGAAATATATATAAATTTCATACGTCTTGAACATTTTCTGATAAACCGTATAGAAAATAAATTGTTGGGTCAAGAAGTATAAAATTTTGTGCAAAGGTGTTATATTGGCAAAAATATCCTACTCTTTTAAGCGATCTGTAGTAACTCATTTTTAAACAGGTGGGCGCGCAAACGATGTCAATCATTACAGACATATATAATGATGGCTATTTTATTACAGGCAACTCTGTACCTACTTTCCGTGTTCAGCAAAACCAAAACTTCAATTTAGAAAATAATTTTCTCGAAAATACGATGAGTGTAAATAGTCAACAAAAACGTAGGTACCAGTTCAAACCGGGTCACACAGTGGTTGCAGCTGATTAAGAACTGGCAACCATTTTTTTCTTTAAATGTTCGTTCAAAACCCATATACGAGAAATTAAAAAGAAAATGTATCTACCTACCTACCTACCCTACCATACCTACCTACCTACTACCCTACCTACCCTACAAATTTGTTAAACTATTTATTTAAATAAAAATTAACACTACAATACGAATGTAACCAACTTTTGTTTCTACCGGCGCGGCGATTTAATTAAATTTTAGAACACAAAAGCTGCTATATATTGAATATATTCTGAATATATTCTATTCTCTCGCATAATTTTTCGTACGTTAATAAGTACTTTAATCAGGTAGTACATCATTTTTATGTATCACCAATAGTTTAGCGCATGCTAAATAATAAATTTTATAGGCAAAATTGTGCTACTTTGGGTTACATTATTGCGGATCTCTATTTTTATTAAATAAATTATAGCCTATATTACTCGGGAATAATGTAGCTATAGGTAAAAGAATTTTTAAAATCAGTCCAGAAGTTTCGGATCTATTCGGTACAAACAAACAAACAAAAAAATCTTTACTCTTTATAATATTGGCGTAGATCCATTTAAATTCGTTTTTAAATTAGTTTGATAGGAGTGTGGAACAAGTGAACGAGTTTGTATGTTTGGGAAGTATGTGTTCACAAGAGATGGAAATATTGAAGAGGATGTGGAAAGGAAAGTATATGCAGGGAATGGTGCTATACATGCGGTTGTGAACAGCCAGTCGATGTCTCCGGAGGCTCGGCTCGCCGGTCACAACAGCATGCTGGTGCCTATACTTATGTATGGATGTGAAAGTTGGGTATGGCAAAAAAAACATGAAAGCAGGATTAATGCAGTAGACATGCATTCCTTGCGAAGTATGTGTGGTGTAACTTTAAATGATAGATTGAGGAATGATGTTATAAGACAACGTTGTGGTTTAAAAGAAGATGTAGTGTCTTAAATTGAAAAGAGTATGCTAAGATAGTTAAGCCGTGTTGAGAGGATGAATGAAAGGCGACTAACGAGAGGTATTTACAAGGCAGACGTGAATGGAAACGTCGGGAGGGGACGTCCTAGAAAGACATACATAGACCTTATTGGTGATGTTCTTCAGAAAGGCCAGATTCGCAGTACTCATAACCGTAGTGCGTGTAGGACTAGAAAAGAAAATTAATACAAAAACTATGAATAGGAATATAAATTAGCAAATTTGATTTTGTCTACACGAAAGATTGCTTTGATATGGAGCAGGACCAGCATGTTTCCAAACATTCTTATCTTGAATAAAATCATCTAGTTTGAAATGATAATGATAATTATGTTAGGCTGTCCATTTCATCACAGAAATGGATAGGCCATATGATCAGAAGTAAGACAGAAAAATGGTCAAGGAATATCACCATGTGGTACCCTCGCGAAGGAAAAGGGGCACAGAAGAAAAGATGGGAAGAAACATTACAAAAATAGCAGGACCATTATGGAGAAGAATAGCTACGAACAGAAAAGTACGGCAAAGTCTGGAGGCCTCTATGCTAAAGGGCAATCTGATACAAACGTTGATGATGATACAAATGTTACAGATCTCACAATGAGACACAAATATAAGAGTCCTCATATTGTGTACTCATAACCGTAGTGCGTGTAGGACTAGATAGATGTATGAACGTGAGTCAAGCAAAATTAGTATGTAAGGATCGTAGCAGGTGGCGTTCTGTAGTTTCTGCCTACTCCCTGGGAAAAAAGGCGTAAGATTATGTATGTACGTAGTTTTTTTTTTAAACCTGATTCCTATAGATTATTGCAGTCGATTTCGGATAACAACGCAGCACGCAACATTCTCGTACTTACCCCAAGATTGCACCAACCCCACGTACATGGCTATTACTAACACCAACTGGCACTGCATACTTCACAATTATAATCGTAGGTAAACAAAGTACTATCAACAGAAGTAAATAGAACGTCTTACCCTTCTGATCGCTTTTCGAACTGTAAAGCAAGAGCAACATAAATATGGCTCTTATACTGATGATAAGAATGACTAGCTATGATAAGAATTCCCTGGGATACAAGCGGTTTTATGTAACCAGTTATCACACTGATAACTTGGTGACCCGTAAGCAGTTGGTATCTATACTCGCGGTCAAATTTTTGTCCTACTGTTTTGTTTTAAATTGTAATTGATGATAAGCCTCTAGGCGCGATTAGTCCAATTCACGAATGGTCCAATACACCTTATTTGTGATTGGTCCAATTCGCGGTTGGTCCAAGTCGCGTTTGATCCAATTCGGGGTTGGTCTAATATAAAGTATTTCCAAAATTAAACAAAATGACACATTTTTATGTAGGTTATTTACTTATCTTATGTTATATTACTATATTTATTCATAACTAATCAAATTACTCCTACCAATATTTAGTAGTATTACACTGGTACTTAGCTGAATCCGGTAAGACTGGAAGCCGACCCCAATATAGTTGGGAAAAGGCTAGGCAGATGGTGGCAGATGATGACTAACTAAAATAAAAATCTTTACTAAAAAACCAAACTGAAAAGTAGTAAATAATTTTCATTAAATTTTAATTAAGAATAGCGTGGGGTGCTTTTTAAGATATTTTCAAAATGACTCTACTTTTACTAATATCTGTAAAAATAATATTATAACAATTGACATCAAGATCCTCACGCTTTTTATACCCGTGACATACGTAAACATTAAGGAGTTCCAGTGTCCATACGTGGCCTTCTTCAACAGTTCCACTTCACAAAATGATACATTCTAAGTGCAAATACTCGCATTGGTAATGCAAATACAAACATCGCTACATGTATGCCATGTATTTGAGGAATTCCCATGATTTCTCCAGGATCCCATCATCAGATCCTGACCTGATGACTATGAGACCATTAAGGAAGCCATATACCCTTTCAAACAAAACAAGAATTTTGCAAATCGGTCCAGGTGTCTTGAAGTAACAGGAGAAAAAAAACTCTGTATTGAGAACCTCCTCCTTCTTTGAAGTCGGTTATAAATACGTGCGCGATATTGCCTATCGAGACAATTTAAATTGCGTCGCGCTATCAGTGAGGTCCCAAAGGTGCATTCAATATTAATAGACCCAGCTATACGATAATAGTTTCAGCGAATTGCTTCGGGCTGTCGTTGCAATCCATCTTGGCATTCCGTAGCTTTAGGCCATTGTTAGGGCCGGAACACAAGAAACAGTGCAACAAAAAGAATGAACACAGACCTACTGGTTTCGACTATCCAGGCTTAGAAAAAAATAGTAAAAAACCATTAGAACAAAACCGTAGATAACATATTATCGGAAATATTCCGTTATGAAAACATTTGACATGTCATAGGTTATCAAACATTTTCAAGATTTGTTTTATTTTTTATTCTCTAAGATTAACACAAATGTTATGTTATGTTATTCTCCTCAGGAGATACCATATTTATGACAATATTCCGTTATGAAAATATTTGATATGTAGGTTATCAAATTTCAATTATTTTTATGATTTGAATATTTTTGTTAGTCTCTAAGAATAACACAAATGTTATTATCCTAAGGAGGAGCTCGTGGCTAAATAATAACAGCCGCACGGGTCGATCTTCAAGGTTAAGTAACGCTTGCCGAGATCGGTCCGTGGATGGGTGACCATCTTTACATAGTGACTTTCTTACTTGCGTCAGAATGCACGTTAAGCCGTTGGTCCAGCCTGTCATTCGAAGAACTTCGACAGTCGTTACGGGTCTGACACCAGTCTAGCCAAGAGGTATCGTGTTACCCAGTTACTGAGTTGTGGAGGTCATATAAGCAGTCGCTCCAGGTAAAATACTGGTATTAAGCTAAATTCGGTTAGACTGGAAGCTGACTCCAACATACTTGGGAAAATAATAGGCATATTGATATTGATTGTGTTATTATATTATTCTAAGATATGGCGTATCATTTTTGTTAAATATACTCAAAGTAATTCTTGTGTATAATGAATGTAAATTATATGCTTATCTCAGAGGACACAGTAGGTTATAGTACATTATGGTACAAGTGCGTAATGTTGGTGATTACCGCTGAGACGCCATTGAGACCCGAGCCTTTAGGTGAGGGTCTTAAGAGAGCCGAGGACGGTAATCATCAATACACACGTGTATCATACGACGTTTTTCAACACACTTATGAAGAAAATAATACAAAAAAATCGTTTTCAACAGAGAAAACGAGTAGTGAAAAATTTTTCGCAATCGCGGGGTAAATTAATCAGTTTTCCTATGCGCGCGCATCTAACAATGGCGATCGGCCATAGACTAAAACAATGAGGTTACCTATTTTCTTTTTTTAGATTTTCGCGGATAGCATTTTAGCCACGTACAAAATGGGGAATTTCAAGTTTTCTTTATTGCAGAGAAACAAAAGTTATATTTGAGGGCAAGTTTTATTTATTAAACACGTACAAGTTGAAATTATCTAGTTGAATACGAAGTTGCATGAAATGAGCAAGCAATATGTTAGGTTCTAGAATTTTGCTGAATTATTTGACTAGAAGCTATGCCACATTTTATGTATTTAATGGATATCATGGAAATAGTAATTACTACCCATATCATGTTATGGATATAGTAAGTACTACTTCCATGACAGGAATAGAAAGGGATTAATGTCGAATGGGACACTTTTAATTGATTAACAGTGTTACATTTTATTATATTGAAAATACTTAAATTTTAAATGGATTAGAATTAATGACTTATTTTATTAATTTTCATTGGATTGATTACACTTTTAAAATTAGTTTAATTTAAAAGTATTTAAAATGAAGGCAGGAAACCATTTAAAAAAAAACCATAACTCACTTGTGAATAATATCAATGAAAAAGTCACAGTTTGATAACAGGTATCATTATGTGCCTAATTGCGGTGAAATTAGAGCCACTTTATGAGCAAGTGTGTTGAAAAAATATTATCTAAATGTAATCAATTTTACGTTACGAACAAGAAAGCTGTAGTGTGTCTCTAGGCTAACATTTATATTACAAAGCTATATCTGCGATAATCCTAATATTGCACTTAGCTGTGTATGTCTGCTTACCTAAGTAGTAGCTTAATGGTAGTAATAAATTGATAATCAAGTCTACTGATATAACGGTTGAACACTCTGTCTCTGTCACCTATGACCTAGTCTAGAGTCAAGAGCAAACCCATTACAAATAAATAAATAATAAATACATGACTTCCTGGGTTCGATTGCCAGGATGGGCAATGTGTTATTGTGTAATTCCACATTGAATTTCTCAGGAGCAGACCGGAGTCTGGACACAGTAAAAATATACAAACAGTATGGAAACTACTTACAAACGCTCGAAACGGCACACTCACACAAACATGCGCATCGACGAGACCCCTAAGCGGCTCGCACTACTGACAGCACTGCAGAGGTGCCTTAAGAGGAAATATGGGCAGAGAGCGCCGACTGAATTTCCTTAGTAATAAGTCATAATTCGAGGTTTGGCTCTCGTCTCTTCTTTCCTCCTCCAATATTAAACCAATTTAAAAGATATTCCATAAACTGGTAAAGTAAGATATATACTATGTCCCTATGTTTTCCTTTTTTCATTTATATTTGACAAATTTGTACACTAAGCCTCTGTTGACAGCGCAATTTTGAGCAGTTTTTGAGGGCTCTAGTGCTTCTAAAGATAATGTATCATCAAAAAGGAAAACATTGAGACATAGTATATATCTTTCATTTTAAAAATGAAAATAGAAAAAAAAAATGTTCTTTTTTAATTATTTTAATGTTGGCATTGGTTTTAATTTAGAATAGGTAAGTACGATTACTATTTAAGCAACAAAGTCGACGGAGCCCCGCAACGGGGCTCCTATTTCTGTCTACAGGGTCTAAAGTAACCTAACATGACGGGAGCTGAGTCCGTCATAATTATCAAATCGATAAATATTCCAGACAATGTGATATATATAGAAGTTTAAATAAGTATTCATTACATTGCCCGATTTGACTTAACTAGATTCATAATGCCCTGATTAATCACTTGGTCCATGACATATCCATATATAACTTTGTTTTGCGTTAAATTTTCCTCCGTCCATCAAAATAATGATGCGAGGGTTATTGCACCCATCGACAAAATTATAGGTAATATCTCTATACAAACAAATGGTGCAACCCCAAAAAATAATAATAATATGGGGCAAACTTTTGAAACGATGGATGCGTTGGCCCATTGGTCGGTCACATAGACTTGAGGAATGGACTGAGCGTTCTCTACCCGAGAAACATGTGAGAGAGACAAAGCAATCATGCGGCTAGTACAAGCTTTTATTTAGTTGTCAAGCGCAAGCCTATAGACAATTAAAAAAAAAAAAAACTGTCCCAGTATTTTTGGGTATGTAATCAAAGCTTTCAAGTTAAATTTGACGTACTTTCCGGTGTTCGATTGAACTGAAATTTTGCACACACATTTATTTCTCGTGACAATCAATGTTTAATATTAATAATAAGCTTGTTACTTTTTTTTATTGCTTCATGTCACACAAGCTTGCATTGTTCCCTTCGTCACAACGACGTAATGAACAGAGATTTGCGACACTCGTCAGTGATATCTGTTTCTAGTCAGTAGTCAATTTTATGTCGATATTGCTCAGTCGATTCTTCTATGTCGTTGGTTGGCCACCCCAAAACGCGACGTCAAAATGACGGGTCGTATGATTGATTGCGTCATTTTTTGTCTCACTCCAGTGTTTTATTGAAATTGATGGCTTGTTCACCAAGAACGGACTATAGACATTCGTTCAGTAATCGTTAAATTTTTGAGTATTATTAATGATTATTTTTTGTTTTATTATATTACTTGATCGGTAATATTGAAGAGAAGCTTCAAATTGATTATGTTTCGCGTTCGTACTTGGCTTTTTATTTGAGCAAGGCGTTATAAATTGTACAGAAATTACTGGACAATATAATTATTAAATATGCCTATAACCAGTACCTATCCTGCCAATCGATTACCTCACATAAAAGAAGTAATATCAAACTGAAGATTTAAAGTAATAAAAATAAAACGCTTTGTTTTCCTGAACTTGGACACCACGCCACACAATACCGAAGCGGATCTTTTTTAATATCAGCAGTGCAGTTAAAATGTATATAAACGTATACATTTAAATGCGAATCTGTATATACATTACTTACTTGTTTCATTAAAATGTAATAAAGAGAGCAGCATCCGTCGGATACTACATATTGCAGCCCAATTATTTCAGTTCGGATCAATACATACAATTTTGTTGCATCTTGAATCTTTAATGGGCAAGGGATTTTTGAGTGACAATACGAATGATTCATGGGTAAAAAATGATAATTCTATTTACGTATTTTTTGTATGATTCAATCAATAAAATTGACAAAGATAATTTATCTGTAACGTGGTGTATGGACTTGTAACGTCACTTGTGAAAAAGTGTTCTAAAACTTGACGTCACGCGATATTTCAACACGCTAACTCACTCTTTAAACTCTATAGCTAAAAGTTTACAATATAAAACAGAGGTTGTTGTAGTTCTCAAACTTCGAATTCTCAATTCGGAAACTGTGGGTATATAAGGATCTGTTTCTAAATTGAGTATGTGAAGTTAGGATCGCTAATTTAATGTCAATGTTTGACGGACTGAAGTAGAGTTTGACAAGTATCTACTCAAATTCAAAATCTTAATTCAGATATCGCTTGTAAATATCGTGATTTAAGGGTTAGTCCTTTACTTTATTTGAGCAACTTTCTTCTAGAAAGCCAATATAATAGACAATTCCCAAAAAATAAAATTGTTATTCCATACAAAGTTGTCGTCACATGAGTTTGTTTGGGAACTACATTTTTTTTTTGGGTTTGTATGACTATCGTTGAGAAAGTTGTTAATAATCTTATTCACTGTTTTGGAATGTATTCGTTCCAATTCAGAACTAAAGATTTACAAACATACAACTGAATCACTAGGTAGGTACATGAGTCAGGAGTCGCAAGCCGAATCCCGGCCACCGTAGGCGCGGGCTTGCGGACGGCGAGTAATGAGTAGCTCGCCCGATGCCTGTCTGGGTCGCAAATAAATTTGAAAGAGAGTTACCGCGACTCTGGCACAAGCAACTAAAGGAACACGGGTCGGTTTTATTCAGTAAAAGTCTGACACGCCCTTTTACTTCACCCAGAGTGGGAGAACTATTAAAAATGTATGTGTATTAAACATGTTTAATTATGTTTCAAAGAATTCAATTTTATATTGATTTTTAATTTTGATTTGATTGTTACTTTAATTTTGTTTTAATTGTATTTTGATTTTAATTTTGGTTTTAATTCAATAAAAAAAAACGTTTGTTGTTTGGGAGCCACACTTAAATATTTATTTTATTCTCTTAAGTATTTGTTGTTATAGCGGCAACAGAAATACATCATCTGTGAAAATTTCAACTGTCTAGCTATCACGGTTCATGAGATACAGCCTGGTGGCAGACGGACAGACAGACAGAGAGACAGACAGACAGACGGATCGCGGAGTCATATTAATAGGGTCCCGTTTTTACCCTCTGGGTACGGAACTCTAAGAATAAACAAAAAAAAACATTTGCTAGGACAGCCCTAAGCTTCAGTACACATTTACTTTCAAAGCAAATCTATTTCAAATTCAGCACGAGACGGCAGCGAAACATAAACAGAACATTTTTATTTATAAAATAAAATAAAACGAACCTGTAGCTAAGTGCCGCTAATTAGCCTGATAAATAAAAACTAATTAAAAGTCTAAATAAAATATAGCCTCTTATTTCTCTTGATACGCTCTTTGCAATGTAATTTTTATTTTGTCGATAGAGGGAGAGAACAATTCTATAATGGACGGTTTTAAGATCTATTTCCACCAGAGACGAGCGAAGAAGCTAGGCGATGCAAGGGTGAGTAGCGGTGCTGTGAAAATGTGTGGTTGTTTCTACCAAAACTGTGCAAGAACGCGAAGCGAGTAAACGAATATATAAATGAGTGGTGTTTAGCGAACTCCTTTCCTTGTCCTTTGCATATTTTCCTTGGTCACATCCATTACATCTCTCAATTTTTTGCATGTATGTACAAATAACTAGCTCCGACTATGTTCCAATACCTAGCTCCGCTGGAACTTAGCCAGTAAAAAAATATAATAAATACATTTTGTTTCTTACGCACCGCCTAGCTACATCGCACAAGTCTTTCAGGAAAAACGCCCTTAACAAGGAAGTAATATTACAATAGAAGGGCCCTTTATTGAAAAAGTTCTTTTTAATTACCTTATGATACGTGGAAAGTCTATTGTTTACCTTTAAAGAGTTTTTTTATAGCTTTTTTCTTGTAAATTAGAAACATGGATGAGAGTGTTGGACATGTTTTTTTAATTGACGTGACAAAGTATAATAAATCGATGAACGCCGGTTGCACGCACGAAACAGGATGACTCAATGTAATGTTACGCTCAATGTAATGTTACGCTCAATGTAACGTTACGCTCAATGTAACGTTACGCTCATTGTAACGTTATAATCGTAACATTACAATGACGTTAATTGTATCGTTAAGTATCCAATCATTTCATTAATGTTTTGTTATGACGTTGTCACGTTAAACTAGCGTCTGTAAATAGACTTTACAGACAACCATTTTTAGGGTTCCGTACCCAAAGGGTAAAAACGGAACCCTATTACTGAGACTTCACGATCCGTCTGTCTGTCTGTCTGTCTGTCTGTCCGTCTGTCACCAGGCTGTATCTCATGAACCGTGATAGCTAGACAGTTGAAATTTTCACAGATGATGTATTTCTATTGCCGCTATAACAACAAATACTAAAAACAGAATAAAATAATATTTAAGGAGGGCCCATACAACAAACGTGATATTTTTGCCGTTTTTTGCTCGATATTAATAACGGCAACAGGTAGACGCTTGAAATATTCATAGAATATTTAGTTGTATATTCACTTAAAAAAATTATTATTATTATATTAAAATATATAAAATTAAGGGGGGCTCCCATACAACAAACGTGATTTTTTTCCCGTTTTTTGCGATAATGGTGCAGAACCCTTCGTGCGCGAGTCCGACTCGCACTTGGCCAGTTTTTTTATTTCGGCTCGTGCTTGACCACTATCTAACCTGATGGTAAGCGATGATGTGGTCGACGGTATAGCACGCTTGCCTAGAAGTAATCTATTCACTATAGACTTAGACCCCGAGGTTGTAGCTATCAGGACACACAGACTCCGGCAGGGAATCCAAGTCCTTAGTTGTACGTATAATGAAAGTATTTCCAAAACGTTTGGTGCGTATGGGTGGGATGTTCACCATGTACCGATGGCGCATCGCTGAACGTCTTGTAGTCCGATGATAAAACGGGCGGGAAGTACTGTCACACCATCGCAAGGATCCCCTGCTTCAAATAAAAAATCAATTTATTGCATCCATAATAATATATATATTATCTGCCTAGCCTTTTCCCAACTATATTGGGGTCGGCTTCTAGTCTTACCGGATTCAGCTAAGTGCCTGCTTCAAATAGAAATTCAATTTATTGCATGCATAATGTACATCATCTGCCTAGCCTTTTCCCAACTATATTGGGGTCGGCTTCCAGTCTTACTGTATTCAGCTAAGTACCAGTGTTTTACATGGAGCGACTGCATAACTGACCTCCACAACCCAGTAACTGGGTAAACACGGTACTCCTTGGCAAGACTGGTGTCAGATCTCAAGCTTCTGGCTACTCGTAGCGACTGTCAAAGATCTTCAAATAACAGCCGGGACCAACGGCTTAACGTGCTTTCCGAGGCACGGAGGAAACTCGGTATGTTGGAATGGTCACCCATCCACGGACCGACCTCGTCAAGCGTTGCTTAACCTTGATGATCGACCCGTGCGGCTGTTATTATTTAGCCACGAGCTTCTCCATCATAATGTACATACAGGTGGTAAATATAAGTTACAGAAACAATTATGGACTCTGTCGGGCACAGCAACATTCTAGATACAGGCGGTGTCTAGGAGAGAGGAATAGCGCTCAATATTATCCTAATCTATACATTCATTCATTCTACATTTTAGTTTTTTATTTACTTTTTGGCAGCCAGTTGAGCCTTTGCCTCAAAAGCATTATAGTTTGCTGATGAAGTCTTCATTCTAGTTTAACTATAAGTAACAGCGTCGTTGGTCTAACGTTTGCAGCCCTACTGCTGAGAGTTGTATGGTATGATTGGATTCTGGGATTGCAAAGTATTATTGAGTTATTCTATATGGAATTTTTCTGTAGTAGCCCAGAATCTGAGTTTGTGCCGGGTAAATACCAAAAAGGTTCGCTCTATATTACAGGGGACTAAATAAATATAGTTGTAATCTAGGTAAGTAGATACATCTCTATCTAATCCTGCAAGTAAAAATTGATTGATGTGATGTTAAAACTAAAACTACAATATTTACACAACGTTACTTTTTTATTTGGTATAGGCTCGCGCTTGACCACTATCTCACCTGATGTAAGCGATGATGTGGTCGACGGTGAAACACGCTTGCCTAGAAATAACCTATTCACTCTTGACTTAAAGACCCCCAGATTGTAGCTGTCGGGAAACACAGACTCCGGCAGGGAATTCCACTCCTTAGCTGTACGCATAATAAAAGTGTGCCCAAAACGTTTTGTGCGTATGGGTGGGATGTCCACCAAGTATCGATGGCGTATCGCCGTACGTCTGGTAGTCCGATGATAAATCGGGCTACTTTCCCTATACGGGCTACTTTAACTAACGTGCTTACCCTATATCACATCAATGTTCCCACTGCTGGGACACAGGCCTCCTCTCTGTAAGAGGGATTGGGCCATAATCCAACACGCGGGCCCAGTGCGGGTTGGTGGATGTCACATATCTTCGATTTTTTGGTTCTAGGACATGCCGGTTTCCTCACGATGTTTTCCTTCACCGTTTTGAGAGCAGTGGTGATGAAATAATTTACACAAAGTAAAGCGCCTGCCTGGGCTCGAACCCACGACCTACAACTTGTAAGTCGCGGCCGATACCACTCGGCCACCACTGCTCTTACCTTATATCAGCAAGCACCAATAAGGGTCCACACAAAACAAAATAGCATAGGGTCACGCTTGAAACCATTTCGGAACGTAACTCACTTACGGCGATTCAATTTGACGGTATATTTTTGAATCAATTTGCCGCCTGAGTAACCATGTTTGGTCCATAGAGTGATGTATTCGTGCGTATAGTTTTTTTATATCAAGGTTAGGGGTTTCACTTGCCCGGAGTCATTTAGATTTGGCCTTTTTGAGTTGAAAGGGTAGTCGTGGTTATATTTTTGTGGTGAAAGAGGGTATTTAATCGAGTGTAAGGTCTGGTGGTGAAGGATTGGTAATCGAAATTGAAGTTGTTGCTAATGTTTTTGATTTTACTGATTTATTTTTTAGCATTTTTCTGAGTAAAGGTCCATTTTGTAATTGTACTAGTTGAAAGTGCCATCAAGGGTACCTGAGATTTCAGTTTGTTTTTAGAGCTTTTTTATTGCGCAAGTGAAGAACTAGAACAAGAAAAACAAGTAGGCAGCATCATTTTTTTTAAGAGCAGTTGGACACTTGGAATTCAAAAATAAATTGTGGTTCTTATCAGTTCTTATGTTCTTGTTCTTGATGGTGCAAGTTCTATTTTTTTATATAGCATTATTTAAAAAAAAAATAGAACTTTAAAAAAAAAACCTTAACAGCACGTGTTACAGATAATGTTTTATACTTATACTTAGATTATCCCTGCAGATATTCGTCCCCAAGCCAATACCATATTGACTATTGACAACGCACCCTTATTTTCAACCCTCACAAACCATCAGAGGGTCGGTAGAAATCAATACACCTTTGGAAATTTTAAACGGCCGTTTCCAAGGATTTTTGGAGGGTAGATCACACAATATAATAGATAGGGTGTACGAACTGGCATTAACTGGTTTGAACTGCTTTAAACTTGATTAAGGAGGACATTTTGATGTTACACTCGTTTGTATCGTTCAAGTCAAGATGGCGATAAGATTGGCGCTATTGAAAAGGGGTATAAATAAAGGTAGGGATGCGTGTTTTTCTTTTCTGGTTTAAAATAAAGTGATGATAAGCAAGACAGATGTTTTTTTTTGGTACAGGGGTCTAATCCCTATTTCCTTCAATGAAGTTACGGGCCCCGTCCGACAGTTAAATTTTTCAGACAGGTAAAAACATCGGAAGTAGGTACAACTGTCAAAATGTGTTGTCATTGTATTCTATATCCTCAGAGAATAGCACTACTGTAGTGCAAAACAGCACAAAACAGCAGCAGCGATGAAACTCGTATAAAACAAGTATTTTCGTAGTTGGCGTAGCGCTGCGCTCAAAGCTATATCCTCAGAGAACAGCACAACTGTACTGCTGTAACAGTAGTGCGAAACTGCACAAAACAGCAGCAGCGATGAAACTAGTATTATCGTAGTTGGCGCAGTGCTGCGCTCAAGGCTTAGTGCAAAACAACACAAAACAGCAGCAGCGATGAAACTAGTACAAAACTAGTATTTTCGTAGTTGGCGTAGCGCTGCACTCAGGGCAATCCTTAGGGAATAGCACTACTGGTTACATCTCTGCTTAACTCTTTATCAAATACTAGCTGTTCCCCGCGGCTTCGCTCCCGTGGACCACCCCACAGGACCCGTTATTGGGCTACGCCAAAAGCTAAAAGCTACATTATGTTACTCAGGAATAATGTAGCTTTCTATTAGTGAAATAATTTTTTAAATCGGTTTAGTAGCTTCAGAGCCTATTCGGTACAAACAAACAAAAAAATCTTTCCTCCTTATAATATTATTATTCGTATAGACAAGCATGTAGTTATGATTTATGTCCAAGTGATTTCTAAGTAAGAGCCTTTACATAACAAAATACTTAAGTTCTAAGCATTGCAACGCAATTTATGATGTACTGCGTAGCGTGCACCATAATCTCACTATGACGTGTACCGTACCCAGCTTAACATTCCTTGTAGAACTAATGTAAATTACATGAAAAACGAGCACCTACCCTTAACACAAAGCAGCTCTTTTTTCTTTTTGTAAAACACTTGTCACCTTATTACTGTTTTACCGTGGTAAAATCGAGGAAACTAATAGTTGAAAATTCAGTCAATTGAAACTACACTATGATTGAAATATCTTTCACATAGACGTTAATAACATTTTCGTTTAATGACGTGATAGAGACATTCACTTTATGGTGATTATCCATTGATTAACCTGATTTCATTTGGTTTAGGCCCATTTATTTTATCCGTAGTTACCTGAGCTAGTGGTTTAATATGCTAACCAGAGGTTTAAAATTTCAGTAAAACGTGTTTATTCATCAATTTTAATATGGTCGGAAAAATAACTCTCCAACACCATTTGTGATGCTAACAATTGATGAATAAGCGCGTTTTACCGAAATTTTAAAACATTGCATATTTAACCATTGGTTGACTTAACTACGGATCAAAACACTGGCCTTAGTGGTTTTATTAAAAAAAATACCAAATTGCCTGTATACTTAGTCTTGCCATAAATATAGTAACAAAGAAAAACATTTTTTTTTCTTTTTCAAATAACATTTATTACTATTACAATGTGTTCATTTAATACATAAATATAAAACAATTTAAAATATGAAAAGCTTACTCGAAGTGTTCTCCATTGGCTGCAATACAGTCCTTTAAACGTTGAGGCCAGTTATCAATAGAAGCACGCACTCTTTCCATGGATAAATTCTTGACTGCCAATCGTATGGATTGTTTTAGGGACTCCAAATTATCATGGCGTTTAGAGCAAGCCGTACTCTCTAAAACTTATCATAAATCATAATCCAGCGGATTAAGATCGGGACTAGACGACGTCCAGTCTTCAGCTCTGATGAAGTCGGACACGTTCGATTCCAACCAAGACTGCGTGGACCGAGCTTTGTGACCCGGTGCCGAGTCTTGCTGGAAGGACCATTCTTGGTTATTGAACATGGTGTTGTTAAGGGGCTTAACTACCGTCTCAAGAATGGTATCTTGATACACTTGTGCCGATGTTTTGATACCTTTTTCACAAAAGTATGGCTCAGTCACTCCTTCATAGCTAACACCCCACCAAACTATCACTGAAGTCGGATAATGCTCACGTTGCACTCTGTCGACTAATTGGGAAGCTTCCTTAGAGCTTTGAGCATAAATACGGTCATTTTGTTTGTTAAAATGTTGCTCAATTGTAAAAAAAATGTCATCCGTAAACAAAATTTTTCTGTGACCTCCCTTTGCGTACCGCTTCAGTAGTTGTTTCGATTTTACCACCCTATTCTTTTTTAAATTATCAGTTAAGAAATGACCAGTACGTCTCTTATAGGCTGCAGGTCCTAAGTCATCTTTCAAAATACGCGACATGGTTCTAGGTGCTATCTTCATCTCCCGAGATAAAATCTTTTGCTTTCGGACAGGATTTCTTCAAATTCTTTAAGCAGTAATTTTACCACCTTTTTCGTACACAACACTACGTGGACGTCCAGATCTTTTTCTTTCACAAACTGAGGAGGTCTCATTGTACCTATTGATAGCCCGGTACACAAACATTTGACTAATACCAAGCGTATGGAGAGTTTTAAAAATTGCATTTGGCTCCATACTACTTTGTGTAACGCAATCAAAGCGATTCGGTTCTCTTTATCCCCCCACTCCATTTTAATATTGCAAAATATTGTACAATGTATTGGCGCCAAAATAAGAAAACACAATGAAAAATCATATAAAAATGAAAGATTCCAAATTCAAATGTAATATTTTGTTTATTTTCAATTCTAACAGTATTTATGGCCAGACTAAGTATACCTACAACTAAACTTAGTAAGTCAATCAGTTTTCACTACACCTTAAGATGTAGAAGGGGAGCTGGGGGAGCTTTTTAACCATATTCCCTTCCAACTGTTTTCGTGTAAATTGCGCTGACATAAAAAAATCAGCAGAAAAAACCATCCAACAATATGTTCACCACCGCAAAAGACCAACATTCTCAAGAGAAACGTAAGCCTCTAGGAATTTTCTGAACAACAAGAATAATTCATCCGAAGCCAAAGAGCAGATAACAATTAATAACGAATAATGTATTATGGTTGACAAATTAATAATAATCATCCTATGGAGGGCTTCACAATGCCATGGGTCAGATTCTTTTACTATAAGTACCGTTAGCATAAAAATATTAGATGTATCTATCATCCAAAAATAGTAATATAATAGTAGATTGTTAATGGCCCACAGCAGGGTAAAGGCCTCTTCTCATACAGAGAACTAGGCACGAACATTGATCACCACGCTTGCTCAAGGCGGGTTGGTGATTTCAGACTTATTTTTATTGTAAGTCCAGGTTTCCTCACAATGGTTTTGCTCCGCCGTTACAGCGATGTCTAAGCCAAACTTAGATTATTTATTTCTATTTCAATTACTCTCTGTAGTGTGTAGTGTGATCCAACACGGGCACGCAGGCTATAATTATATGATTACTACATTCAATTTAAGACAGACAAACAACACACAAGTAATTTAAATGAGATTTACCAACATTTTTCACATTCGGTTGACTGAGTTTTTTTTTTAAATTAAATTACTTTCTAGATAAATTTATAAACAATTACAATTCAATAATCTAATAATTAAATAAAGAATAACTCAATTATTCAAAAATGTGTCACTACAATTCACAATATATTTCCATCAACTTATTTAGGTCCTAACACAATTATTTACAGCCTTTTTATGTAGGTACAATTTAGATATTACCTACATTAAAATTTAAAAAAAACTACTTGTTTTTAGACTTCCGTACCCAAAGGGTAAAAACGGGACTATTACTAAGATTCCGCGGTCCGTCTGTCTGTCTGTCTGTCACCAGGCTGTATCTTGAAATTTTCGCAGATGATTTATTTATGTTTCCGCTATAACAACAAATACAAAAAACAGAATAAAATAAATATTTAAGTGGGGCTCCCATACAACAAACGTGATTTTTTTTTGCGATAATAGTACGGAACCCTTCAAGCGCGAGTCTGACTCGGCCGGTTTTAATTTATATTTTCCCGGATTTGAACTCACGATCCCAAGCACGAGAGAGTGAGATCGTAGTCACTGGGCCACCAAGACATTTTACCACCAAAAATTATTAAAAAAACATACGTATTTATTTTCATTTGATTTGCGTAATATAAAGTGCTCCTACTGCATCAAAGAAGAAAAAAAACTAACTTAGAATTGAGTAACAAATTTAAGTTATATCTACATTTCAAATAGGTTGAAAGCTACACAGTGAATTATGAAAATAAAGCAAAAAGCAGAATGTAATATTTTATATCAAAATAATTTTGGCCTCTTTCGTATGAATACAGAGATCAAGTTACTGACACATAACGTTTTTGGCGACAGTCGCACAATGTGGTATGATTTATAAAAAAATTGTCTTTACTGCGCTATGTGTGAGTCATCTCTTATAGGTCTATCTCTTCTCTCAAATTGGCGTTAACGTTAACGCGATTAAGCGTGAGTAAAAACTCGCACTAAGGCCTCTGAACTCAAGCCGAGAGACCAACCAGCGATCATTTCTATCTACAGAGTGGATCTGAGTGCGTGCAGGTTTGCGCAGGACTGGCCGCCCCAAGCGAGTGGTGCGAGTAAGCACCCGTCACACAAGAACACTCGCTTATAGCCTAGCGACAAAACTGTCGGAACTACATACTCGCTTCTCGCTGCGCGCCAACTCATATCTAGTTTCTAGCTCTACTCGCTCCTCGCTGATTGTCAGCGGTGGGACAAGTGTAGGTAGGTCACTACCTACACAAAGCGTTATAAAATTACCTAGTTATGTTTCAAGTAAACAATTCCATGTTAATAACATTACCATTTAATTTAGGTTATATTTCAATAATAATATTACTATATATTACTATATTAATAGTTATATTATTATATATTGTCTATACTATTACTATAATTACTATATAATATTATAAAGAGGAAAGATTTTTTTGTTTGTTTGTATGTTAGTTTGTACCGAATAGGCTCCGAAACTACTGAACCGATTTGAAAATTCTTTCACCAATAGAAAGCTACATTATTCCTGGGTGACATAGGCTATTTTTTAATCCCGAAAATGGGTCCTGTGGTGTGGTCCATGGGAGCAAAGCCGTGGGCAACAGCTAGTGTTTAATATTTTTTATTTTTTTTTGTTTTCATGTATTTATAACTCAAGGTTTTGAAGATTTTATTTTAATTTAAAATAATAATTAAAACATCTGAAATAAATAATTATGCAAAAAAAACATAATGTGTGCAGTACCTACTAAAATAACTATTTCCTAATTTTATCATCGCAATTTTTCGCTGTCAACCGTACCCGCAGTACGGAGCATGAATAGGCCATCCCCTATAGAACTGAATTCTATACATTCATCCGATATTGGAATTCTACTACAAAGGATTGGTCAACCTTTTTAGGGGTATCTACCCCCTAATATCTATGACTGAGTTTCTATAAAACTATTGTGTATAACAAATGATAAGGGCTGAGTAGATTTTGTATTATGAGTAAAAAATTGATGGGACGAATCATTTCTTTTTCGGAATAAAAAGGTTATATGCTAAAAGGCTGATAGGTTATGTATTTTCTTTATTCTTTGGGTCAAAATTGGGTCAGAAGAGTAGCAGGGATATTAGTTCGAATTGATCATTGTGTTCGTGTTTTCATACACGAATTGGATTAATAGTTTTCTGCAAACGTACCTTCATTAGAAAATCTGAGGATAAATACATATAAAACATGCCCGCCGCACAATATAGGCTAATAAATCATTTTAATTAATATATAATTTATAAATTAATTAAAATTAAAAATACGAATATTTTTTTGTTACGCTTCCACACCTTAACAGCTAAACGGATTTAGATGAAACTAGGCATACATATAGATCAGAGCCTGGAATTAGGTCATAGGATTTGAAGAACTTTTCATCCTGGTATAATGTTCTTTTCGGATAATATAACACTTTTCACGCGTGTGAAGCCGGCTGACATACAAAAATTTCATTATTCCCATAACATTAACAAAAAGATTTCCCACCTTGACACTCGGCACACGTTAAATCTTCACCTCTAATGCGACACGATAATACCTGTCAGTCTGTACGTCACTCCACGTTACCAGGATTGCAAGGCTTAAACCGCGACACAACCAATTAGAAGATATTTATTAGGGCTTACTGCCTACCCCTCGAATACTAATTACCATCGAACGATGCTTTTCAATTCACGTGAATTATTGCCGGTTTAACGAACCAATCGAAATTGCCGAATTTTGCTTAAACTTTGTTTTCCGAATTGTTTTGTCTGGGTGCCGTTAATTTGGAGTTTTTACTTTGTTTACTTTTTCGTAACAGCTCTGCCGGCAATTGAAAACAATATTACTCATGTCACGCATAGTTAAAAGCGAGGCCTTATACCCAGCAGTGGGTAAAATGCTATTGATGATAATCTTACTGTGGGTAAAAAAGGAACTAAGCCAGAAATACGAAAAAAACATTAAGAAAAAAAAAACTACCGTTCCAAATAAGAATACTGTGTCTTTCGTAGGTAACATTTTTTTGCGTTATGGACACCGACTTCTGAAATAAATGCGAATAACACTGAGGACACATCTACACCTTACGGTGATCCATGGGGAAGGACCTAATAGGCAAGTTATTTAGTAAGTTTCCTATAACGCCAGCATAGATTACCCAAATATCTGCTTACCCCTAAAGAGCGTACTGGCGTGATGTTATGTTATGGAATGGTATTAACAATAAACAGACATGCGATTGCCGAGAGATTTTCCGTTATTTATTGAAGAGTTCTGTTGTATATCTTCGAAGTTCATCAGATCTTCACCAAATTAAAATGGGACCAATTTCGAAACACTCTTTCAAACAAAAAAAGAATTTTCAAAATCGGTCCACAATTGACGGAGACATCGGTGAACATACATAAAGTAGAAGTGAAGTCAAACATAGAACCTCCTCCTTTTTCGAAAGTCCGTTAAAAAGAGGATGGGCACTATAAACAGGAACAGCCAATAAGCAAACTGCTATACACATCACATCACATCATCAGCCTATTAATGTTCCCACTGCTGGGACACAGGCCTCCTCTCTGTGAGAGGGAATGGGCCGTTATCCACCACGCGGGCCCAGTGCGGGTTGGTGGATGTCACATGTCTTCGAATTTTTGGTTCTAGGACATGCCGGTTTCCTCACGATGTTTTCCTTCACCGTTTTGAGAGCAGTGGTGATGAAATAATTTACAAAAAGTAAAGCGCCTGCCTGGGCTCGAACCCACGACCTACAACTTGTAAGTCGCGGCCGATACCACTGGGCCACAATCCTCTATCACCCGAGGATTGTACGAGAATCATCACTATGGTGGAATTGGGGACCAGCCAAAGAAATACGGCCAGAATAATGGGGCGTGACACATGCTACTGTCTGACGAGTGAACCAAAGATTTAGGGAGAATGGATTAAACCTGAGAAGACCATGCAGGTACTGGCAAGCCAAGGTGCACAACAGTCCGAGAAGATCGTTTCATTGCGGCAGCCATGTTAAGAAATCGACATCAGACGGGAGTTGCGGTTCAACAACAACTTCTGCAAGTTCGAAGGGAGCCAAATAAGCGAGTTGACAGTCAGGAGACGTCTTGCCGAAAGAAGATTGAAGCCTTACAGGCCAGCAAATGGCCCAAAACTGGAACGACATCATAAAGTTGCCCGATTGCGATACGCCCGCGAGCATTCAGAATGGGGTGAGGACGAATGGGGCAGAGTAATTTTCTCTGATGAGTCAAGATTTATGCTGTATCATCATGATGAAAAGAGTATACCGACGACTAGGAGAACGTTTTGCACAAGCATGTTTTGAAAAAAATGTGTCACACGGCGGAGGTACCGTTCACGTGTGGGCTGGTATCTCTGCAGAGGGTCGAACAGCGTTAGTTCCAATCGAGAACGGGAACCTAACTACTGTGAAATACATCAATGAGATTCTCAATGAACATGCTGGTCCGTTTTTGCTATGCTGAGGAATCTGGTATTGAGCATGCCCAATCGCGTAGAAGCTGTATTGAGAGCACATGGAGGAAACACCAAGTACTGAGTTACCAAAACCTACGTTTACACCTAATAAAACCCCTACTTAGAGATTTGGTTTTATTTGCCAAATGGCCCCAATTTTGTAAAACATTTAATTTAAAATTTGAACGCAATATTTACGTTTTTAGTTGGTAATATTCTGATGCGCTGTTAAATGTACTTCAATATTGCAGACGGCGTCATTACGCTAGCCTTTCCCGTTTAGGAGTAATTTGGTGCTATGTCACTGGAACTTTTTCATTGCTCGCGAGTGTATTATGGTTGTTAGTTTGGTTACACCAATGTACCTTCTCTGCTGGTCAACCAATCTGTTCCTATTGATAAAATTTTAACAGTTGATAGTTCATTCGAATATATCATTTAGCATTAATGTTACGGATACAAATTTTGTAATGGTCCCAAGTGAAGCCGCATGCGACACCTAGTCAGACACAGATCCGGTCGCGGTGTGACATAGGTACGACAGTTTCATTTGTAAAGATTCAATGCAATCGATTGCCTTTGTATGGGGACGTTTATGGGGGCATTCCTATTGAATTATTGTACCTTATTCACCCTATGAATTGTTTTTGTTACAGACGAAATGTACTTGATGCCTGGAACCCAATTAGGTATTTGAAATTGTTTTTTTTTGTAAACATTTTGTAGTTTTACAATTTCTACTTTTCATTTGAATATAATAAAATAAGCAACAGAAAAGTGGAAGCATTATTACTAGTGACATTTGGCGTTTAAGAACGACCCTTGTAGTGGTAATCGGTAAGCCTATTTTCAGTTGTTGGACTGAAATTGAGATGATACAAGTAAAATATAGTGTCGATAGTATTCTGTAAAATTAGTTTGATAAAATAGAAATAGAATTAGATAGTGCATAGAATAGAATTTTCTTTATAAAAGTTACTGATATTAGCATCCATCTCTTAACAACTATATCTCAAAAGTAACATCTCTAACGCCATCAAAGACAGGTCAGCCAACACTTGACGATTATATCTGAACTAAGCCGGACGGAACCGAACGTCTCGAGAGGTTGACGTTACATGACGACTTACCAGACAACTCCTACCGCAAGCCGCTTTAAGGAACTTCGTTCCAAAAATTCAAAAAAATATTTCAAACGGAGGAATATAAACTGAACTCTGTAAAGTGATGCAGTAGACAACTGCTAAAAATATTGTTTTTTTAACGGTGTTATTCGTCCAGTCAGCGCCAAAATAGAGAACTATGACGTTTTTACGTTTAATCGCCGCACTTGTTACGTCTTATTGTTGACATAAACATTTTATATCTCAACCTTTCAAGCTTCGTAAACAAAGCTATCAAAATTTCCACCATTTTATAAAACTACAGAGTCGTAAGAAATTCATTTTGTCTAAACTAACTTTTATGTTTTCGATATAAAATGCGCCAGTGTTACTAAGACGAAGCTTGAGTTAAAATAGTAGTTTTCAAAGCTTGGTCGTTGCGAAGTTTCTTAAATAACCTGAAGTATTTTTGTCTCTTCACTTTTAAGCTGTAAAACGTTCGGGTCGTATCGAAATGGAAAGAGAAAAAAGTATTGAAAAAATGTGAAATCAGTTCAAACATTGCAGTGATCTAGTATCGAAATCCAAATGCCTATGAGTGTTGGCATTTCAGTAAATTGGTTGTCCAGAAAATACACTAAGACTTGCACGTGTTACAAACCCAAAATTTTAATAATCTATTGCAAAATAAAGCAAAACCACTATTGCAGTCCCTCTGTCCTCTACTCTCAGCCGTCCGAAACTCTGAATGTCTGTTTATACGCGTTGACTACACAAAAAACAAGGATTTTTTTAATGCCTCGCGTAGATCATACAAGAAAGAAGGAATTTTTAATGCACATGATCGCTCCCAAAGATAGCAGACTCCTCCTTAGTGAGTTTGCGTCAGTCTATTATGACCTGAGTGTGACCAACTTGTGGCGTCTTAAATTGCATAAGTCAATGTCAATACCTCATATCTAGGCCAAGCACTCTGATTCTCAATAAACATCAATCTCCCTCCAATCTCACCAGAAAACTGTCAGTTACCACCAATCCCCAGAAAATTATCAAATAAATTACTAAAGAAATGACGGCCTCCCATCTTAGACAGACAGTTGTACGTCCTCGCTCATTTGGTATTCGAGTCACGATGCGCCGGGGCAATGATTACAGTTCGCGCCGTCTTTATGCTAATCTAACTGTCGGAAATTCACTTTTGCGTTGATTTTTTTCTGCGCACTTTTGTGTCTTGACTGTTTGAGGGGAGAATTGTGTGACGGACTGACAGGATAGTGGAGTTCAAGAATATTCCTGAAAACATCGTGCCTTTGTTTTTTTGGCCTAGATGTAATTACAGCTTTTTCGAATAAACCTGCACTCCTATTCCTATACTATCCAATTTGACATTATGCCAAATAATAGTGGAACCAAATCCTACTAATATTACTCGCATCACTGCGAAAGTTTGGATGGATGGATATTTATTACTTATTCACGCTAGAACGGCTGAAAGGATCTGGATGAAATTTGGCCCAGAGATAGATTATAGTCTGAAATAGCCCATAAGCTACTTTTCATTCCGGTATAATGTTCGCTTCGGATAAGAAAACACGTTTCACGCGCGCGAAGCCCCCGGCAGACGCCATACACACCTGATAACCGTCTCCCTTAGCTGTCATTGCCATCAGAATCCAGATTCACAAATCCAAATGTCAAAAAGCCTGCACACATTAGGTATTTCGCATAAATAAACTACCTTTGTGTCTTAGTCGTACCTTTGGTGAAATAAAACTATACCTACCACTAAACTTTTTAAATAAATTCTTTTTATTTTCACCAAAAAGACGCCTGTGTTCGTCCTAAAAAGTCGATCGCGGTAAATTGTCGAGGGTTCGTGATTGCGGTGGCAGTAGAATTTAAAAATTTTGGGACACGTAGAGGGGTGTGTATTGAATACGAATTGGAAGGGCGCTTGCACTTTCTTTTGAACGGTAGTGTATAAACCCGAGGTTGGTGCTGTAAACTGGCAGGAAACGAAAGTTTAATCTTGTCTATGGGTAAACAGTGTGCATTCTAATTTAATTTTGTTCAACTGTGTAGTCAGTATCTTTTTCGTGCTTCCTATTTTTTCTTGCACAGTCATGGTAAAAAGACAGTTAATGTTGAATATTAGTCTGACTAATGTGAAAATATTTTTGAGGACATTCTATTCTTCATTCCATTTTTTTCGAAAAATAAAAGCAGACAATTAAGATGATAGGAGAGATGGACCCCTTTGCCGCACTTAAAACTCCCATTTGGTCCGTTGTGCGTGCAGGCCTCCTCTCTGTGAGAGGGATGGGCCGTAATCCACCACGCGGGCCCAGTGCGGGTTGGTCCATGTCACATGTCTTTGAATACATGGTTCTAGTACATTCCGGTTTCCTCACGATGTTTTCCTTCGCCGTTTTGAGAGCAGTGGTGATGAAATAATTTACGCAAAGTAAAGCGCCTGCCTAGGTTCGTTTCCACGACCTACAACCACCAAGTCATGACCGTTACCACTTGGCCACCACTGCTCTAATTAAGACGATTCTAAAAACATGACCTTCCTTCGGCACCCGGGTAAAAAGAATAGGGATGCATAAAATATTTTTTTTATTGATATAATGTTAAAATTAGTATATAAATTTTTTAGTTATAAATATCCCATCTATGCTAGGGTCAGATTCCAATTTGACTGAATACAGCTGAACATCAGTATTTTACATGAAGCTACTACCTAACTGACCTCTACAGCACAGTATAAATACGGAAACTATAGTTCTCGCCAAACTTCTTGGCAGCTCTGAAGTTGGCTACGATGGCTGCGCAGTAGTAAATCTCATACAAAAACAGCACCTTTTCGTGCCTGGCACATCCGGTAAACCAACTTCAGGGCGGCCCAGAAGTTTGGCGAGGGCTTTACCTACAAACGCTCGAAAAGGCACACTCATACAAGCATTCGCATCGACGAGACTCCTAAGCGGGAGTCGCGATGCTGTCAGTAGTGCGAGCCGCTTAGGGGTCTCGTCGATATGCATGTTTGTGTAAGTGTGCCGTTTCGAGCGTTTGTAAGTAGTTTCCGTACTATTTGTCCATATTTATACTGTGTCTACATCCTAGTGACTGGCATGATTGATGTCTAATTTGCTGGATTCTAATACCCGTTAAGGAACTTGTCGCACCGCCGACGATCAGCGAGAAGCGAGCAGAGCTAGAACCTAGATACGAGTTGGCGAGACGCGAGTGTGTAGTTCTGATAGTTTACTCACACCACTCGCTCGGAGCGGCCAGTCCTGAGCAATCGTGCAGGCGCTATCTTTGACGGCCATCTCGCCGTCAGTGTGAACAGCCAGAGATCAACTATTAATATATGTGTCTCTTTTATTGACACGGGACCTGTATCTTTTGTTCGTTTCTTCAGCGTGAAAATAGTCGATGGCTAATCGCTTCCTCGTCGACGGTGGGACAATTGAATGACAAATGATAGCCGGGACCATCGGCTCAACGTACTTTCTGTGGCGCGGAGGAGTTGTTATGTAGAGGTTGATGACCCGGGACTGACCTTGATTAGTATTCCTTAACCTTGAATATTGACTCATAAGGCTGGTATTACGTCTATACCAAGAATTCCTCATATTATTATCAAGGTAATGATGCACATCAATCGTAGCATGTAACGCTTACTTTTCCTTGTACACAAGGCTGAATTCCACTCCCCTCGATAGCTGCTGATTGACACATCTGTCAGTAACATTATTCCGCTTATCAAATCGTGTCAGCAGTACTTATTTACCTGAAACGACTTGTCAGTTGTCAGCAACTTTACCTTAATGGAGTCGAAATTTTGTAAGTAAAAATTCCCTGTTTTCAGAGTTGCGTACCCAAAGGGTCCAAACGGAGCCATATTGTTTTTCTGTCTGTTACACAGGCTTTATAGTCAAACGGTTGAAGCTACAGTTGACCCAAAGCCATACAAATTATCAAAAAATATTTTAAAAAGTCTTTTAAGAGGGGCTGGAATATTTTTTTCGACCTTCCCCATCGTTGTATAGAACTTGAGTATATAAATACTATAATTTTTGTTATTTTTTTTGTTATTGGTAGGCTCACGCTTGACCACTATCTCACCTGGATGGTAAGCGATGATGTAGTGCAAATATTGGAAAACAAATATGAAAAGCCAACAAAGTCAGCATTTATTACATAATTTTGTTCCGACGAATTTTTTAACTTCCTATGAACCTCGAATTTGGTGATAACGTTTATTATTACGTATTTTACAAAAAAATCCCAATATTTTGATAAATTAAAATTTTCTTTGAAATTCCCTCAATTTTCCTATTATAACCAACTTAGCGGTAGCGGTTTGGTACGGAACCCTAAATGTTCGAAGACCGACACGCATTGATAAGCTGTTTATTTCTCCCAGTGGCTCTGCCCAAGTGAAAGGTGGAAGTTATCTCAAGGGAACGCACTCCTGAGATAAGAGTATCCAATGTCTTTCTCGAAGGTCCTATCTATGTCTATGGTAATTCATCAACATTGATTTACCGGTTTGGGCATGAAAACTTAACAGACGACAGATTTGTTTTCTTTTTAATAATGTTACTGTTAGTATGGATTTTGCCGTTGCTATTCTAGAACAATATATTCTGACCAAATCATAGAATTGATCACTTCATGACGTGGCCGAACTTTTTTTTTTTATAGGTAGCCTCGCGCTTGACCACTATGTCATTTCATGGTAAGCGATGATGTGGTCGAAGGTGTATTGTAATTAATTGAAATGAAAACTATGCGCTGCCCACATCATGATATGGTCTGGCCAGATCAATAAATAATCAGCGTTTGACGATATGAACAGCTAAACGCACGGCTATTTCATGATCTATGGTCAAACATTGGCGATCATATCGTAAAATAGTTACATTATCCACTGTTAGAGGCGTTGATATCGTTTTGTTTTTGTGATTCAAAATTGCGGCGGACGATATTATTCTGATAAAAAAAAAGATAATAATAACGATCAAATAAAAATAACAAAATTAATAAAAGTGAAGAGAATGTTACGACTCCAAACTACTTGAATTTTACGAAAGTCACTCAAACGAGCGCTACGCAAAATCACCTTGGAGTTCGGAAAATTAATAATATGGCCAAACATCGATGGACATATCATCAAACGTTGTCGTTTAAGATTACACTAGTCGAAAATTCTTCCATACAAACGTAGTCTAGGGATTATTCCACTGTTTGACAATGTACGTTCAAAATAAAAAATTGATACGAATTTGTCTCATCATTATCTAGCCCTGTATGGAAACAAAAAAGGGAAAAAAGTAAATATTTGAAAGTTATGAGCGTCGAAAGTTCCACATTTCGAAACTAATTTTCACGCATTTTTGGGCGGAAATAAATACCATAAAAAGACGGAATATTGCAAAACGGCCACCATACAGGGATAGATTAGTAGTTCAACAATGCAAATAATTTTATTTTGAACAGATACGTTTAGTCGTTTTTTCATAATATCTAGACTCCCAAAGGTCTGTTTAGAAAAATTCGCGCGCTCGGTTTCGTCCTAAATCATTATCCATTTCGCTACAAATTTTCAAAAGTGTGTATTCGTACGCGAGCTAGCTTCCTACTGCTCATCACAGCATCAATCTCTTCCGCACGTGTTGTCGGTTGATATAAAATGCATTTTAACCCCGCGCACAAAATAGTTCGTGCCGTTGACAAGTGTAACCTTAAACGATATGGTCAGTTTTAGCTGGCCATGACGGATACACCACTCAACGTTCTTGTATCTGATTCTCTTTTCAAAAATATGGTTGCACGACCCACATCAAAGTTATGAATATCCGTTAAACCTATTTATATTCCCCCCCTCCTCACTCCCAAGCACTTATAAATCCCAAAATATACATCACCCAATTTACTTAAACCTCCATACACTAGCGTTAACCTTTTATCCTTAGGAAAAATCCAACAGGATTCTACCTAAGCACCTTGAATAAAGTAGTGAACCCACGTAAAATAATGCAGTCGACATAAAAAGATTAACAGCACACCCATATTGTGCTTCGGACAGGGGATCAAGAAATATAGCCGTGAAGGGAACTTAGGTACGATTCGAAAGAATCGTTGCGTGGGATGGGATATTTCTTAGGTTTGGAGAATCGCGTGTTTTATGAAATTGGATTAGCTGAGGTCGGCGTTTTTAATACTTTTGTTTTTACGTATAATTTCATAGATATTAAATAGTCAATACTTACGTTTATAATAGTCACATATTTAACACCTTTCTAAATTTTTATTTCATGTTGTTATCATCATCATCTTCCTGCCCTTGTCCCATGTTGCTTGGGGTGGCGCAACACGTTTTCTTCTTCTATACTGTCCTGTCCCCCGTCACGCTATCATTGACTCCCTTTTTAACCGACTTTCGAAAAAGGAGGCGGTTCTATGTTCGACTTCTTGTATGTTTTTTATTTTTTATTTTTTATGTATGTTCACCGATATCTCCGTCAATTGTGGACCGATTTTCAAAATTATTTTTTGTTTGAAAGAGTATGTTTTAAAATTCGTCCCATTTTAATTTGCTGAAGATCTAATGAAGAACTTCGAAGATATACAACAGAACTCTTCAATAAATAACGGCAAATCTCTCGGAACTGCTGTAATCGCATGTCTGTTTATTGTTTATACCATTTCATAACATAGCATCACGCCAGTACGCTCTTAAGGGGTAAGCAGATCTCTCATTTGATCGGTTTTGTTCAAGTTTTATGATATTCGGGTTATCTATTCTGGCGTTATAGGAAATTTACTAAATAACTTGCCTATTAGGTAGGTACAACTGAAAACTGAAAAATAAAAAAACTTCTTTACAAAAAAATACTACCGACTTCCAAATAAGAAAACTACAAAGTGAAAAATAACTTTACTTTTGTAAGTCGGTGTCCATAACGCAAAAAAATGGTACCTACGAAAGACACCGATTTCCAAAAGTAAAGTTATTTTTCACTTTGTAGTTTTCTTATTTGGAAGTCGGTAGTATTTTTTTGTAAAAAAGTTTTTTATCTTTCATATCACTTCTCACACAGTCCATCCATCTTTTCTTTGGCGTTCCTCTCCCTCTCCATTCATCCACATTTATATTTATAACTCCTTTAGTAATATGCGTTTCATCCCTCCGCATCATATGACCATACCAGGACAAACGGTTACCTTTCAACTTTTCTGTCACTGGCGCCACTTTCAAACTTCCTCTAATATACTTATTTCTTACTTTATCCATTCTCGTCACTCCGCACATCCATCTCAACATTCTCATCTCTGCTACATGCAATCTCTTTTCATCCATCTTTTTCACAGCCCAACATTCTGATACATACAGTACGACAGGGCATCCGTGGGTCGCAAGTTGTTCCAGTGATCTGTCGCCATTTCATCCATCCCGGGTTGATGTTATACAGATCAAAATAGTACAGGATTAATTAAATAGTGGTTATAATTACTCGTACTCCACCAATCGTAGCATCATCATCATTTCAGCCAAAAGACACTGCTAGAAATAGGGCTCCCGTGCGTCCCGCATCCACCGGATTCCCTTAGTCTAACCAGGTCATCATCGGTTCACCTTGTCGAAAGTCCAATCGTATACTCAAAATTAATCTGGACTGTATATTTATTATACTCATACAAAAGGGCTCTAAAAACGTGAGTAAATATTCCAAATACCCCAAAACTGCGACACCATTTACATCTTATTATTTTCTATCCAAAACACCCCCATTCTTCACTTTAATAACGATATATGAATCTATTCCAACACCCCAATAAAAATCATTTTCGTCGTAATCTCGGCGAACCTTCGCTCCCAAACAAATAATCTTCATATGTCCTAATGTCACTATAATACGTTGTAGGGGAACCCATTTCGTTCCATAATAAACATGACTTAGGATGCAGACAGACGGGCAGGATTTTCTGAGACTGATGAGTTTGAAAATGGTTTTGCAACTGAACTGAAAAGGATGTTAAATATTGCTTCGTGGGTGTAGTGGCTATAAGCGCTATAGCTGTAAAAATGGCTCCGGGTGCTATTCTTGGGGCGGGCAAAGTATTATAGAATTTTTTCATCAGGATATTCTTAGAACTGCTCGCAGCCCGAGTTTGGAACTTAGACATAGTTGGCATTAGGCATAGTGAAATATGAGTTGTACGACCTTCAGTTATAATGGGATATATACAGGCGTGATATTATCCTCTTCGGTTTACCGCATTGTCAAGGCGGGGAGGCTCAGTAGCCGTGGCTTGGTCACCCACGGTGAAGCGAAGAGGAACCCGAGGAGGGATTTATTACCTTGACTTCGAGTCTAGTCATTCCAGCCACGTCGAGTCACTTCCACGTCTACTTGTTGTTTTGTATAATATTATTACTACGATGAAAAAAATCTTCCTGGTGCCGCCACGTCAAATTTGACGAAATGATAATTTGACAAATTATTCATATCATAATATTTTTATTTTTTTGACAATTATTTTAATAAAATTAAAAACGGAAATACAACATTAACATTTCTGTATAAATAAAAATGGTTGTAGACGTGGTGGTAATAAAAGAGACATTTTCAACGATTCGACGAGGCGGGAATAAAAGCAGGCGTTTTCGAAGTAGACGTGGCGGGACTCGACGTCAAGGTAATAAATCCAAGGAGGGGCCGCTCGTCAGGGCTTTTGCCGATTAAGCCGACAACGTAACAGCCAACAAGTAGGTTGCGGTGCCGCTTGGATGACATCGCAACTAAGGTGGGCCGCGATGTCGTATGGGAGGCATCGCGGCTGAGGGTTGGAGGCTGCGGCGGGAGAGGAGTGCCGGTATTGCGGTGCGCCGCTCTCGCTACCTTCCGCGGCCTATACGGGGTAGCCACCGGCTGATGGAGGACACGCTGATGCCGCAGGGGAGGAGGGTCGATATAGCGTTGGCCGCTCTCCCTATCCCCTGCGTCCGAAAAGTGGTAGGTGGCCACTAACCTAACCCACCACAGGGTACCAAGGGTGCCAAACACACGGGGTCGTCTGGCACCTATGTGCTGGTTTGGTCCCTGAGGTGGTCACGGCGTACAATGTGTTCTGGTACGCCGGTGATGGGGGGGTACTTCCCAGAGGAGGGCTCGTGACGGACTGCAGCAACGGGTTCACGGATGATTGCTTACGCGTGCCCGTGTGGCCATTATAAGCGGCACAGGACACCGTTTAGTGGGTAAGAGTCCCAAAAAACTACGCTATCACGAAGAGATAGCGCAGTAAGCATGAGCATCCAAGCATCCAGGCAAAAAAAGGCGTGGTGTTATATTAATTTCTGAATGTTTCTAAAATTTAAAACAGTATTCATAAAATTAACAGCTAAATAAAAGAAGTTTCAAATTATCGGGCTTACTTCTGTATTGTCATTCATGGGTGCCTTAGCAGAATATTACTAAATTTATAGGCACTTTGTAGCATGACGATAACGCTATCTTCAATATCCGCAAGCCAAGCATAGTTATTGCATAATATTCCGGCTGATATTCTATACTGGACTAACGGTTAACAATCTGAGCGAACGGTATGAGATCACTCATGAACTAGTCTGGGGGCACAGGAGTGCCCCAACAAGTCGAGCAAACAAAGGCACAGTTGTACCATCCATTTCTCGAAGCCATTCAGGGCATTTTCGAACATCCTTTAAACTTCCTTATGGATAAAACTAGAAGCCAGAATTTTCAGTGACTAAGAGAACATAATATAAGTAGGCATAATCCTAAATTACATAATTCCTAAACTAAAATTTGAACTGATTTTTTTTACTGACTGACACAATCACTCATACTTCTAGTAGACTCAAAAGCTTCAAATTTTGCTTATCAAGCAAGGTAAAACTATAACATCCCGTAATTTCCGTCCCATTTCCTAGATATATAAACTGCACAAGTAACTTTGTAATCCTATATAAATAGTCATCCAATATATGTGACTAGCTGACCCCCGCGGCTTCGATCCCGTCAAAATTATAGCTTATGTTATTCGGGAATGATGTAGCTTTCCATATTTTTTTTAATAACTGTTACTTTTACAGTTCATACAATTTCTCGTCACTTACACTGCTTATCTAGGTAAGTAGGTAAGAAGTGAATATAGTTAGGTACATTAAGCCAATAGACGATGTCTGCTTTATATACCTATACCATATTTATGAGTCAGCGCAGTATGTCGAAGGCAAGCGATGAGATTAAAAACTGTTTAGCACTTTACTTGAATTTTACTTGAAATGTTAATGCATGTGTATATATTCAACACAATGTAAATTGTTTTATGAATACATGAAATTAAATGATTGTGATCTTAACGATCTTATAGAAGACTAAATTTATTTACGTTAGGGTATTTTAATTTTCAGTTTGTAAAATGATTCATCACCTGCGCTATCTACATTAGATGGGCTATGTACCTAGTGTACCAACAAATTAACCGAGTTGGTTCTACATTAGAAGAACACAATAATGTCGACCCCTTATGTAAAAGTAAAACCAAATCCTTTAATGTGTTTGTTTGTAACCTAATTATTAAGGTACCTACTGAATAAATTATTCGACTTAGTTTTTCATTCAATCTCACTACTTTTTGTGGTAGAAGAACTGCGCCGCGAGACTTGTTATTTACATGTTATGTTGTGCCTTTAGTTTTGGGCCTACAAGGTCGCGGAATGAATAAAGACAAATGCAAAGATCCCAAACGTTCATCATATTAATCACCGGGATATTAAATCTGATTACTTGCGGTTTTTGGCTTTCCATCGTTGTCCCCTTCTCTCTTGTCATTCCTTACAATTTATTTAATTGTTAGTATTGCATTTCTTTGAAGTTAATCAAATTGTAAATCTGCTGACACTATCAATGCCCCCAAGTTTTAATATGTATTTTGTTTCCCGCTGTTTTTTGCGCTGGACAAGTATCTCTATGAAACATTACTATCATCTGCGTACCCAACAATACCAGGCAGAAGTAGGTCATTGATGTGCAGCAAGAATAGAGTTGCGGAGTGAACAGACCCCTGAGGAACTCCGGCATCAATAGCCATAAGGTCAGAGGAACAGCCGTCAGCGACTATACGGGTCGACCGTTCTAATAAATTTTATACCGTATATAAGATTATGATGATTTTTATTAATATCTTCTAATATGGCAGCTTCTCCTAGATTAAATCTTATAGTGGAAATTAGCAGGGTGGCATCTTGAAAAATCGGCTGGGAGGCATCCTGCTGGGAGGCATCCTGCTATGAGAGCTGTGTGGCAGCTGATTTCATAAGCAGGAAGCTTGCTGAGTATACTAGCGTGCCCAACCCTGTCAAAAGCCTTCGAGATATCAAGCTATACAGCAAGTGCTTCGCCGTGATTCTCGATGGATTCGCCCCAGCAGTGCGTGACATACACAAGAAGATCGCCAGTTGACCGTCCGTCGACGAAACCGTCGGTGAAAGCCAAATAGACGTCTTCAAGGTAGTTCAGCAACATACCGTTCAGTATCCTTGCCATAAATAACCTTGTACAAAATGGAGGTAATGGCTATCGGTCGGTAGTGGAAAGGGTCTGCACGGTAGCCCTTTTTCGGTACTGTTTCTGCATTTGCAAGCTTCCAGGATTTCGGCACCGTTCTTTTTACAAGAGAGAGGCGGTACCAGCGAGTCAACACAAGAGACAGGTCATGCGCAGACTACCTCAATACTCTCGCTAGAATGCCTTCAGGCCCGCTGGCCTTGTTCACGTCTTGGCTTCACAATACTCTCCGAACCTCTTTATTGTGAACTGCCATCTGCGGCATCATTTTTTAAGAATTCGATTCTTTCAAAGTATTTAAATGAAGAAAAATATAAAAGCACTTGACTCCCATTATCTACTCTGCTATTTCCTTATTGATATTGCCAACATCGCTCTCTTTGTTAACCCCACAACGAGAGTTACAATGTTCGCTACATTGGAGCCTACAAATTATTATTTTCTTTCACGAATTATCCCCTAAATTGTCAATTGCCAATTTTTCGAGTTGACGCGAACATCGTTACAAAAGTTATCCGTGCCGCTGCCTTGCAATTTATAAAGGGGCACATTTCACTCGAGAATTTTTTTTTCAGCGCGGTGTGAAAAAAAAAACAATTTCAGAAGAAAACGTAGGGAAATTTGGAAAGTTTTCGGCGCCACGGATCCAAGACTGCCGTAATTTCGCGGGTACCTAAAAAGGTAGACTTGATAACTCGAGTGTTTGAAGGCTTTATTGTCAATAAAATAAAAATACAATTGATTGCTTCAAGTCTTTTGTAAAGTGATTGATAAAGCGTCGCGGCGTCGCTTCAAATATAATAAATGGAGTTAAATTGATTGAGTATAAAGCTGACATTAAATAAATAATGTAAAAAATAAACTGAGTTAAATGAAATTGAATGCGGCTTAGTAATATCGAATAAATGGCTTTTTAATATTTTGATAAGTTGACCTGTTTAGTGAGGTGTAAAGAATAAATTTTGACAAATTACATTTTTCAGTCTGATAATCTTTAATCATTGTGGTCGAAAACGAAACCAAATCATAGACTTGGAGTCTATGATTTGGTTTCGGTTTCGACCGCATTATACAATTTAACAATAACGCTGTCTATAATAAACATTTGAAAAAAAAGATTAAGAAATTACTTGTTTAAAAAAAGAACTACATATTACATAAATATTGGCACTGTCCCTAATAATTTTGCCACCTACTGTGTAAATGACTTTGAAACTGAAACTTTAATTTTATTTATCTCCAGAATATTGCCTATTACCTTGCCAAGCCTGTACTTAACAGGTTTACAACTGCAATTATGTATATTTTAAGGTGGACTTACGAGCAAACCGGCTCCGGCGTTACTAACGCAGTAAATGTATGGGGCACCGTTCGAGCGCTGAGCACGGTGACGGTATCTCACAGTGGTTTGACTCGAATGCATACGACGGCGACGCGACGCGACGACGCGTTGAAGGTTGTAAGCACCGTGCTCACAACCTTCTGCCACGAATTTCCAGTGTCCCTGCGTTAGTGACGCTGGATCTGCTTTGCTTGGAAGTCTACCTTTAGTAACAAAGTACAGAGACAAATAGTCTGAGAGATTTATTAAACAGGCTCTGTTCTCTCGAACGCTTAAGTAATAACTTGATGTCAAAATGAAGAGAAAATAAATTTCGGCTACGTCATTATTCATCGACAGTGTATATTATAGGAGAATAGATGGGGCCATTAAATGGAAATTCGAAGAAGCGTTTAAATGTTTTCTGACGGATAATATTTGGACTATTTATTCAGTTGAGAGTTAAATTTATTTAGTTATCGGATCGTAAAATTGGAGTCTATCTGTCTAGCGTTTTGCCAAAGTTATTGGAGTCTGTTTCGTTTCTAGTCCAGTTTGATCCGGTAAGGATTCAGCCGATATCAGTATTTTACATGAAGCGACTACCTATCTGACCTCCACAACCCAGTAACTGGGTAACACGATACCTATGCAAGAATTACTGCTAGATTTTCATACTCTTACGACACCCACGGGAAGACATGGGATGGTGAAATTCTTTCCGCCCGGCACCGTACTTAACCTCGAATATAGACCCGTGCGGTTGTTATTATTTCTTCACGACTTGCTCAGGTTAAGTTAGTATTTTACATGAAGCGACTACCTATCTGACCTCCACAACCCAGTAACTGGGTAACACGATACCTAGGCAAGAATTACTGCTAGATTTTCATACTTTTGAGTACCCGTAACGACTGACAAATAACAGCCGCGATAAACTAGTACTGTAATCATGTACTATTAAACGAACAATATTTGAATATTAGGTACTTTTAGGGTGGTATTAGTTTCAATGCCAGGATATCAGAATCTAGGTCTCTAATTAGGTACGACAGATAACCTCAAGGACGCCTATTAGTGGAAATTGTATTAGATTAATATCCAATTACATTGATGAGTACTAATTATGTGACCACAATAAATTACCTACTTCTTGTAAAATTAAATACAGTCTTCTTGAAATATTTGTATTGTGGTAAGTAACTCACTTTGTTTCGCGTGCATGTCATGGACCAAGTGATAAATCAGGGCACTATGTATACTGCCCGGGCACTATGAATCTAGTCAAGTCAAATCGGGCAATGTAATCAATACTTTTTTAAACTTTTATATTTATTGGGCAAGTTGATAATTATGGTCAATGAATAAAAGAGCGAGCGAAGCGAACTCGGGAGCTTAGGCACCCCGACACGGATAAGTTAGGTTCGAAGGAGGTGACGACCTTCATGTTAGGTTATTTTAGAGCAGGGTCTAAAGTAACCTAACATGAAGGAGACAGAAATAGGAGCACCGCGCGGCGGGGCCCCGTCGACTTTGTTGCTTAAGTACTATTCGTACTTACTTATTCTATATTAAAACCAATGTCAACATTAAAATAATTGAAAAATAAACACATCTTTTATTACCCGGCCAATAAGTGATGGGTATTATTCAGAAGTCCGGTCAATTTAATTATTTCTAGTTAGTATTTATTAATAGTTTTTATCATATTGCCTACTCAAATTGAGCATTTTTCTAATTGTCCGGGCATTATGAATAATGCCGTATTAATCCATAACATGCATACCGATTCTTGTTTTTGGCATAAGCCCGCTGTACTACGTCCAACCACTGCATCTCTAGAAATCTAGAATCAACATGTACTATCACCAAAATCTATATGTAATCATTAAATTATATTTAAAAACAAAATCCCGTGCACAGGATGACCACAGCTGCATCCGCCCTTTTTGCGTCGACCATAGCCAAATGTGTCAAGTGTTTTTTTGCCGTCTTTTAATAATTACAAAAACAAGTGGCTGACAGGGACAGACAGGGATTGCCAATCATAATAAACATAAACAAAGTGTTAATTACGAGTTAGTCTCGCACACAAAGGGTTTCACATGTTTTTTTTTATTGAAAACAACCTCTCTAAATATTATTTAACTATTATTTTCATTTAATTGAGGTAAGGAAACAATAATTTGCATAAAGAACACCATGCCATACCATATACAAAGTACTCGTAGTTAAAATTACTCGTTTGTTTTTTTGCCATTTTTATATTACAAAACTCAAGGGCCTGACAGGTACTAGGGAAACAGTCACCCGATGCTGCGAATCTGCGATGCTTTTGGTTGATGAGTATTACTAATAGCGGGCGAGCCCTGCAAGCAGAAATAGTCCTTAAGGTGATCAGATATAGATTTTGTCGATAGTACCACCAGAAAAGCGCCATATCAGTGACTAGTCCTGGATAAACGAGATAATTGACTAAAATACATACTGAAGGTGTGCACACAACTTTTAAAAGACGAGACACTTAAGTTAAAATACGACCCATTCACACGAGTAGTCGAGTACCACTCAAATGATAAACCACATTACCTAAACGAATAAAAATGTTCTCCTTTTTAAAAGCTCAGCCTCATAACAGCCCATAAACAGGCCATACAACCCACTTACATAACATACTTCCCATAAATAAAGCACTTTTTCAGGCAAAACTTTCAGTAGGCCATTTCCCATGGGCTTGGGTCGAACAAGAGAAACGTCTGTGCTCCATTTAGCTCTGCAAAAGTGTGTTGCGAGTAGCTATCTCCCAGTGGAACGAATTAGAAGCAACTGTCGTTGAAAATTGAGGATTGTCATAAAATTCGAGGCTTGAGTTTCGTGCTTGGCTTTAGATTTAAGTTACTGTGTTTAGGGCATTCTTTGAGCTTCTTTGTTTTTGTGTCGTGGGTTCTGTGTAGTGTTTTGGACTCATCGTGAAAGGGCTAAGCAAATTATATATTAAAGTTTTAAGTACGACAAATCATTTACGGTCAAGGATGTGCGATTGTGGAATGAGTTGCCGTTGCCTGTTAGACAAGCCCAGTCGCTGGCTACTTTTAAGAACTTAGTAAAAAACAATTTCCTTTCTCGCTAACGCTTTTACATTTGGATCTACTTCCTTTCATCATTATTCAAAATATATATTCTTTTGTCCCTTCTTTCTTTGAATTTGTTAACTTGAAATATTATGTATATATCTAAGTATATATGTATGTAATCATATGTGTATTTAAGTTTATTGATAGTATTTACTATAAAAATATACTTTTGTATATATTTATGTTTCAATGTAATAGCAGTACACCACAGACTACTCCCTTTTTTCATTCTAAGTTCTCGTCCATCCAAAGGTTGTCTGGTAGATATCGCTGTCAGCGACAAGACCGCCTATGTACCCGTTTATGTGTATTTTTTATGGTGTACAATAAAGTATATTCTATTCTATTCTACTGAAGTTCTTTTCTGGCAACAGCTTTACAGTTCAGTTTTTCAGTAATTATTTTGCTATATGGCTCGCCCCGTATTATATGGACTTAAAATATAACTGGCCAAATGTGGGTGTTATATTATAAATCTCTGCTTGTCCCTTCGAGCAATACAGGTGTGATGTTAAGTAGGTATATCCGATATAAAAAAAATAAAAATAGCCATGTCAGAGGCCTGTGGGGTTCACAGAGGCGGCTTAATTAACTCTGACACCAGAGGTGGCCACACCTTACACGAAAGAAGAAGAAGATATCCGATATAAAGGAAATTAAAAATTAGTCCAAACTGTTTGGTTGTGTCCATTTCGCTTGAGATTTCCCTCTCACAATAATGTTGAAAATAGCCACAACAAGACTTATAGTTCGTTCAATCCACGAAGACGTGCCCCACCAATTATATGATTAGTCTATTCTTCTTCTTTATATTATTATAATGATTAGTCTATTCATTGTAGTGTGCGTGTGCACTCATAGGTAATTAGTGTGTATCGATAACACTCAAACATTAACGGAAGCTTGCACACATATACACACATCAACACGGTCTAGGGATATTTTTAAAAAAGCGAATTACTATCAATGTGTTAACTATTTATATGACATGTATATATTTAAAAGATACGTTATTTAATATTCTACCATTTTTTAATAATGGTTAAGGTACTTCGATTAAAATTTCAGGATTTTATGGAAAAAAAATGAAGCATAGAAGGAAACCGTATATGAATTAACTTTTAATTTATGAGTAAAAACTGAAAAAAATAGAAAAATCATTTAATTTGTGTTTATAAACTTGAAGTTAGTAGTCTGAGAAAGCGCCCATGATGTTCATAACACATCGGCAACGATTCGGCATGCTCAGAACAAGGTTGTCAATGTCTTGCTGCGGAATATTGTCCCATGTCCTTCTGAGGTGCGCAAAAAGTTGATCTTCTGTAGCCAGATTTTCAGGAACTTCCTTCAGAGCTCTTCTTTGCAGCATATCCCACGCATGCTCAATGGTATTTAGATCTGGCGATTGAGCAGGCCAGTCTAAGGCCCTAACATTGTGTGTATGTAACCAAGCTGCTACCGTTCTCGCCGTGTGTGCCCGGGCATTGTCGTGCATGAGCAGGAAATCTTGCCCCATTTGTGTTCTGTGAGGCAAGATTACGGGCCCCAGCACCTGTTGGATGTATCGTTCTGCCGTCATATTGCCCCGCACCCAAACGAGATCCGTCCGTCCTCCAAGACGAATTCCCACCCAAACCATAATTGTTCCTCCTTGGTATGGGTGAACTTCCTGAGGGTTCTGAAGACGGCTCCATCGTCCAGGAACTCGCCAAACACGCGTCCTTCGTGAATCTGGATGGAAGTCGAACCTGAATTCATCCGTGAACAGCACATTGGACCATTGCTCACGGCCCCAGTCCACGTGGTTCCGAACCTATTCTAATCGTCGTCCACGATTGCCTCTCCGTAAAGGTGGGACCCGGAGTGGTCTACGAGAGCGTAGATTGCTTTCATGCAGTCGCCTTCTTACAGTTTGGTCACTCACAAGCACTTGGTGTTCCACTCGCAGCCTTTGGACCAATTGAGTCGCCGTTGCATTTGGTTGAGCTCGCGCAGTAATTTGCAAAAATCGGTCGTGTCTGGGGGTAGTGATGCGACTTGGCCCCCGGTGCCTCTCCGCTACTTCACCTGTGGCACGATAGCGTGTCTACAATCTTGAAATTACATTTTGGTGGGTCCCTATGGCCTCAGCAACATTACGCTGAAAAGACCCAGCTTCCAGCATTCCCACAGCTCGTAACATCTCCGCCCTCGTCAAATGTTGGCGTTGCATGGCTACAATACCTCAATTTTAACTTTATTTTTCGTTTAAAATGAAAAAAAACTGTACCTAAACGTAATTCGTATTGTTTTCTAAATTTTGCACAAATGAAAATTCTTTCTCCTACACATCAAGACATTTTTATGCCACCGAAACAAAAGAATTTTAATTTGGAATTAGTCTGAGATAAATTACAAACAAATCGGTGTATAAAAGATTCCAATGCGGCCAGTACTTTTCGAGTTATTTAATTGAGTATGAAATATCCCTAGACCGTGTTGATGTGTTTACTATAAACGGTTAGGAGGAATAGTGGCAGGGCGCGTCTTCGTGGATTCAACGAAGTATAGTAGGTAAAAGCCGTAACAACCCTCTGTTTTCCTGAGTCGAATTCTATAAGGACTTCCAAATATGAAAATAAAAAGGTGTATAAACTTTACACGCTCAGTAAAGGTACTTACTTATAATAACAAAATACCTGTGTACTTACTGAGAGGGAACTTTTCGCGTAAGTTGGTTATTGGCTTAACTTTGCTTACATAAAGTCTCAAGTTAAGCTGTCTTTTAACAACAACAACAAAAATCTTTGTCGTTTCTTTGTGAAAATGTTGTTTCTTTTTTCACAACTAATTACATTGGGTTATTTCGTAATTCTTACCTGTTGATACGCTTTTGAGTTAATAGGGATCATTTTGGCACCTTTTATAATGTGTCATAAGGTGAGTATACACTAGGACATTACATGTTCGCAAGGAAATGTTCGACTCGAACGTTCATAGTTTTCCTCGAAAGTGAATGCTGGGCTCGCTGGGAAGCATTTGTTGCTCGCCTACGATTGCTTGTTTACAAATGCTCACGAAAGAATGTGCTCCCAGTGAGGACGTTCCTTATGACAACTGACCTCTGCTTGAAGCAAATCTAACTGATGAGATTACACAATTCCTATCATCAGGCTGTCAGAAAAACTCTGTTCAACTTTCTCATGATAGGCTTTATCGTGAGAGCTTCCTAGTATGTATCTTGCTAATATTTTACTAATAAATATGAAAGTATATGGGTTGTTTGATACTCCATCACGCAAAAAGTACTGATCAGATTTCTATGAAACTCTACAGTAATATAGCTTATACATCAGAGTAACGTTGCACATGCTGAGATAGGAGCCTTTTTGGTCTCGCACGGGGTTTTTTATATTTTATTATTGTTTGTGTTTTGTTTATCTCGTGTCTCCTGTGCGGGTCACAAATAAATATTTTTTTCTTTTTTTTTTTCTTTCTTTTCTTTCTTTCTTTAACAAATAAGCTATAATTTATATAGATATAAGTACAAATTCCAAGAGGGTGAAGCCATGGGCGGCACCTAGTCAAACATAAACAAAGACTCCGCATCTTCTTTTTACCCACAACAACGGACGGCCTCTCTCTCCACTTTAGTCCGTCCATTAAACATTTATCAAAAGTATTTCACGCCTGCCACGAAATTCTTAAAGACGTCGCAATATTACGATACGGAGTCGAACCGTCGCTTGTCAACGATGCCATTACTCATAGAAATAAGCAATCATCTGGAGCACCCCTTTTTAATTATGCAAAATCTGTGCCATTCATTAACCCCCCTCTTGTTCTCCCCCCCACTTCAACCCCTCCATTATCTCTGAGGAATGGACAAAATTATTTACTTGGAAATTATGAAAAAAATATAAGATAGATTGCGCAATCTGTTTCAATTTTTGTGGAGTGGTGAACGCTTGCCATTGTTCCGTTGCGTTGCGGATTTTAAATTGGATAGGTGAGGGTAGGCGAAGATTTTTTTCTGATATTTATCATGTTTAAGTTTTTGCGAGGAAAAGTTTTTTCAGTGGTGAGAGTTGGCAGTCCCGGTGTTATTTTTGTCACCAAAAAAAAAAAAAAAAAATATCCATGACCATTTGTCATCATTTTGAAGTTGTTAACTTAGATTCACGTTTCTTTTTCTTGACTTGTAAATTAAGTAATTAATTAAGTACCAATTAGATCGAGGACTCATTAATGCGTTGCGTTGTGTTGCGTCGTCGCAGCGTTTACTCTGCGTCGTTTTACATAATATTTATTAGTGACATGCCACATTATGCGTTGCGTCGTCGCACGCGACTTTTCAACAGATCGACGGACGAGAGACAAAGTGGGGGGAGGGCGATGCGCTGCACTGTCGGAGCTCCGGTGCGACGACGATCGGTGTTTGTGCCGATCCATTGTCAATTCTGAAATCCACACTGAGACGCAGCGCTGCAATGACTAAAACTTGTCTCAAAACCTACTTATCCTAGGGTGTTCGCAACTACAGATATTCCAAGGTCACAGGTCAAAACATCGATTTTTTACACATTTATTTCAAACATCTCGTTTCCTATGGGTTTTATGCTATTAGTATTGAATATAAATATTGTAGAGGATTTAATTCTCTACACCTTTTGTTTTTTTTTTTTATATCTTGAACCATGTTCGAGATAGAGGGCATAGCGTGCGCCCGAAATCCTGGAAGAACTAATGTCAGTCAATCTTTATATATAAAAGCGAAAGGTCACTCATTCACTCATCACGAAATCTCGAAAACCACTTGACATATAAAGATGAAATTTGGCAGGCAGGTTCCTCAGGTTACGTAAGTGCGCAAGTTGCTTTGGTTTTTGCAAATTCCACCCGTAACGCTGTAAAAAGGAGGTTGGAGGTTTGTATGAAATTTCTACAGATTGTAAGTTGGACACGTCAAATTTTACGTTTACGCTGTTGGTTTTTAAAAAGACTTTATGTGCTTATTTATTGGTTTTTAGAAATTTTACCACTAAGGAGGTGAAATGGTGAATATTTGTTGGGCTTATATATTTGAAACTTGGCATAAAAACTAACCTAAGTAAATAGTAAAGGTTTTCATTATTAGTTTTTCAAAACTACTCCTAAAAGACGATTTAGGGGGGTTTAAGATTTTTGAAGGATCTTACCGAACAGGGCTTCTTTTTATGATGTGTGCACTAGGAATATATTTAAAAAAATTCAACCTTTAACGTGGTGAAACTAAAAAGTCATCTGTAGGATAAAATACAGATCACGCGAACGAAAACGCGGTAATAGCGATTTAATACGAGTATCTTAGCAGGTATTATTCTCCTGTATGGAAAAACAGCATTTGTGTCGGACTTCACCATTAAAATGCTATTTTACTTCAACCACAACATCCTACTCATTAGTAAAATATTTAGGTTATTCATGGGAATTATCACTTCCAAAATACTTGTCAGAACCTGGCTTTCCCGATTGCTATATCCTGAGAGTCACCTAAGTCACTGGGCAATAGGCAACATATCTGAAGTGAACGTAGTACACAATTCATCTTGCTGTCGTCCCTCAAAACCAGATCTGACGAAGTTCAAGTGCAAGCCTATACCCATAATCTGTGCTTAAATCCAATGCACTAACCAGTTAACTACACTGGTCATAAAACATCAAAATTAACTTCACACCAACAAAATACTCTATCACTAGCCGATTATCAATTCAACCCGTTAGCTAGTGGGATGTCAATATTCATTTAGTGGCCTAGCCACAGTGTGCGCGTGATTTGTCGTCCCCCCCACCCCGTCGACGACGCGCCGAAGGGTGGGACCACGTGGTCCGAATACAAAATCGCGACGAATTTTGCCCGGGGCCGCCAATTGATGTCGAAAATCGTTTGAGTTATTAATAATTCGGCATTCGTCTCGTAGATTTTGGTTTGATTTGTATGGTGATGCGTTTGTTTTGTTTTTGTATTACAAATGATTACGGGTCTTAGTCACAACTAGATTATCCAGTTTTGGATGAACAAGAAACAGCGCCGTTTACTACAGAGATTTCAATCATTGTTGCCAATCGATTTAAAAATCGTGTTTATTTGTTTAGCGTTGTCAATGAAACAAACTAGTATTTAGTAGTTCTGTATTATATTTTGTTTTCAACAATTTTATGTTTCACTCTAAATTAATGCTAACATATTTCAACCAATTTAAAAGCTGTCTAACGATAAAATTGTATCTGTTTTCAGATTTCTCTCAGTACATGGGTGACATGGATATACAAGACTACAAGGCAATGGCCGGTGGAACTGACAGGTAAGTGCATAATTTACAAAAATGAGACGAATGACGATGTTGTTTCCATGATAGCCTTTTAGCCACGTGATTTGAGACGATCCAGCCGGTAGCACATAATCGCGCGCGGTTTGATTGTATTCACTTGGGCTATGCACATTTTACTCGTATGAAGAACTTTTTCATAGAACAAATAGTTTTTTTTTATTCTATTATTATTTTTTATTTTTGAAAATCAGATTTTGTTTTTACAAGATGTTGATGACTAAACTTCCAAATAAGAAAGAGGCAAAAATCAACTTTTATAAAAATAATCTCATTAAAATACAACACAAAATAAGATATTTATTTTGAATGCTTCATATTCAAATTACATTTCATTTTATTCGCTCAATCCTGCGTCTTCAAATCCAAAAATACAAAATAATATTCATTATTGAGATGTTGACATCAATCACAAGCGAACGACACTAAAGAATGCATTACGAAGAAAATATCAAACGTAGTAAAAGTAACAATGGAACTGTCAACAATAAACATTTTAATCAACATGAAAGCTTGTAAAAAATATCAAAAACTCTTCAACATATGCTTTGTAAGGTCTCAAGGACCCTCCAATCTGCTTCCATTCATTCGCAGGAGTCATCCATCTTGTTTTTATTTTTTTTTTGCTTGTGTATCCTCGCGCCGGGCGTTCGTCAAAGTGCAATATCATCAAATCACTGTAAAAGAAGTTTCATGATTTGAGGGGCGCGGGGGGATGAAATATTACAACGGGAAAGGTTCGTTTCCGAAAGGACGAGTTGCTGGAGTATGTGACGTAGAGGGAGATAAGATAGCGTAGGCTATGTCTGTAGCTTGAGCAATGCAGCTTTTATAATGAAAAGTTAAGACTTACTCAATACTACTTACTTTTCTGGGTAAGCTCACTCCATCGTCGACTCTGTCTCTGTCACCTTTGACCTAGACTATAGTCAAGAGCAAACGCAATACTTTTCTTTTGGACTTGATACAATTTTCTAAAAGATACTTAATAAGGTTATTAAGATTTTCTGTGTTCATTGAATGTTTACTGTTCTGGTATTGCATGATTATAGCAATTGACTTAAACATTGCATATTTTGCAGCATTGCCAATCACAGTCAAAAAGTCATTGTTGTTGGCAAGTGATTTACTCGCGTAGTCGACAAAAATATGTTAATGGTTTTACCTTATCAATGCAAACTTTCAAGTAAGAAACCAGTGTAGAGGACATTGGTTTTTCATTTTATAATTATTATATAAATCCCATAGGATTATTTGACATCTCTTAAAATATAGCATAGCTTTCACTACAGCACAAACCCATCGTTTTTAGAGTCGGCGTCTTGTGCCGAGTCACTCAGGGCGTATTTCATGCTACGTCGACTCACGAAATGATATTGTCGGGAATATGATTCGTGTGTAACAAATGTATTATGTACTCCAACCTTTGAGGGCGTCGGTTCGATTCTCGGACATTGAATGCAATGTGTTTATTTATTCAATCGTAGCTATAAACAGTTTTGTTGGTTGTTCGTGGAACTGTGTGTTTTGAGCGTTATTCGTTCTGAGTTAGGTTTTGGGTAGTAGTAGGCGCGAATAGAGGTTGAACTACCGTCGGGAATAGTTCAAATCTGAATGTATGCTGGTCACACTGTCGAGTACTGTTTACTTAATTAAACAAGTCTGCATAGTACAAAGGACATGCAAATATTGGGCCTTAATAAACCACAATAGTTATTTATGCTACATGTGCGGAAAGTAGGTGATTTCCGATGAGTGATATTTTTATTTACGAGCGAGGGAAGGGAGTGAGTGGATTAATCGACACGAGTCGGAAATCATCTTACGCACGTGTATCATACAACATTTTACTATGCATTGTGCGAGGAAATAAAAAAATATATCTGAACCAAGCAATAAATTAATAAAATGGCGCTTGTTCAAGGGCGCTCAGCATATCCACAGATTAACTAATAGTTCATAGTTCGTCGGGCATATCTACTGCGCATGTGCAAATAGCTGTCACGTCGTAACGCAAAAAGGCACGAGCAAAATATTAATTCTGCTTAACATATTTAATGAATATTTAAAATTAATTTATTGATCAAAATCTAAATCTAGAGTAATTAAAAACGCCTTAAATGAAGTATTAGTTTTGTTTTACCTTTTATATGAATGATAATCTGTACTTAACTAATTTTTAAAACTTTTCTCAAATAATAAAAACTCTATGCGGCGGGCTGACGTTGGAGTTAAAATTAAAAAAGTACAGGAAAGTAAAAAGCACTAGTAAAAAAAAGTGACAATTTCCGCACAGTTTGGCTGCTTGAAAAACGCTCTTTTCGAGGACATGCATTGTAAAAATAATTGTAAGTGTAATTGGATTTTTCCTTCTGGAGTTTTTCGGTAGCAACCCGGCTAATCTCGCCCCATATTCCAAGGAACTTAAACATATCTGGTGAAAGGTGTTCTAAAAGGTATAATAACCTCCGCCCAAACCCATCAGGTAATACAGTAGTGATGTTACATTATATCTGATGTTGAGGCGGTTTTAAAATAGAATTCCAACGTGTCAGAATATCACTAAAACACAATAACATCCTTATCAAAACATTAACCGAGACTCACATTATGTGCGACTTATAAAATACTAAAACCATTTCAAGATGTTATAAAAGTTTTAGTGATCGTAGCAACTCGTAGCCGCGTAGCTGACGGCCGCCATTAGGGCTACGGCGTAGCACGTTCGTAGCCTTCGCTAAACATAAAGTAGTCAGACACTGAGTGAAGATTTTAAGCGTTAATGTTGAAACGAGTGATTTTTTATGTTGATATCTTAGAGATGTTTTATTAAAATGAAAATACTTTGAAAATATAAAGGTTTTTAGTCACAGCCTTTGTGGTCTAGAGTCTAGACCTAGAAGGCTGTGACTAAAAATGCCTGGTCTAAAAATTTCTGAAAGCTTTGGTCAGGGTCCGTACCTAGCGACTTGAGTAAAATTCCTTATTTCTTCAAAGCATTTTTTCTTTTGTCTGTAAATGTTATATCTAAAATGGATGGTTTAAATTTTTGCTTTTGTCTTTTACATGTTACAGCTCCAATATAATTTAATATCTTAAGCCAAAGAGGTAAAAACCTCGCTCAAGGTAATAAACTTCTTTTAAACTTACTTTTTGCTTAAATCAAAAACACTAGACTTATAAATGCATAACTAAAATCCTTGAGTGGGCCAACACTGGGTTTTAAATCAACTTTTTAGCTACCGTAGCAACAACAACTTTTTTTTAGGTGAAGCCTATATCCAGCAGTGTCTGATAATAGGCTAAGTCACATCATGGTTGAAGGAACTGACGAGCGCGCCCGTGTGTTAACGCGCGGCCAGTGTGACACATCTGCGCTGGGCTTAGAATATTATGCTGGTGTTTTGTTCATACGGCATTCAAGTTAAGAGCGGATTTTTTTTAATCAGAAAAAAATAATTTATCTAATAATTATAGCCACGTTAAGAATAAGGATACTATAAATAAATATTGTATAAGATCGGTGGTCTTCTTGTATTACGTATTGTTAAAATAAAACTGGTCAAGTGCGAGTCTGACCCCGAGTTTCTCAGCTCTAACTTATCGCAGAATTAATGTGACAAATTATCAAGCTCGCGTTATCTGCTGTGATTGGTTGAATGAATTTTCAACAGCCAATCATAGCACAGGGGTAATTCGCGCATAGAGGGTTCCGTATAAACAAGTACATTCTCTAAAATAAATAGGTGTCATTCATAAACAATTAAAGCACAGAACATTGTTCTAAAGAAGGGACAAAATTAACTTTGCCGTTCGAAATCAGTTCCCCATACATCAATATACAAAATGTTTACTTTTCCAAGTACATTTTATAAGTAGGTCGACTATTACTCGTAAACTTGTAAAGCCTACTTACCACTTTGTCGGCGTGATTAATATGTATATCCATGCCAAATTATAGCTTTCTAGTACTAAGAGTGTATGAGCTAATCTGAGGACAGACAGACGGACGGGCGGACATGAACATTGCCATTTCATTCCAGTTCTTCACACAATGACATAAAGGCTAAATTAATTAGTAACATGAAAAGGTAAACTTCGGTGGTGTCACCAGTTTTATAGGAGGCGGTAACTAAGTATTTTGTAACCAATTGCAGAGATGAAGGAGATTATGCATTCAACCCCACCAACCTGTAAGATGAGTAAACTTTATTTATTTTCCGAGTCGTGACCGCCTGTGTCTTACGCCAGATATTAATACTCCGCTTCAATGTAGGTAACTTCATGCGTAAGATCATTGTTCATTGGCCTATTAATCAGAAAGTCCGCTTCAACAGTATTTTGTATAAATAGCCATTTTATACATGTAAACAATATTACATGCTACGTATCTAACTTTTTTTGTGACTTTATTATATAATGATAACTCTTTTAAACCAGCATCACAGAGGTATACTTACTGTTTTAATTGGCAGTCAGAGGATGATTCAATATTTTGAATAATCCCCTGATATTATCACTATTTTGGTTATTATTCACATTTGGATTAGACTTGAATTCAGTATTGGACTCCTGTTGTGCAGACTATGAATGTCAACCAAAACTTTATTATTTATTTTCAGTCTGTTCTATTTACCATCCTTCCTTTCTCCCTTGCAAACCAAAACGTTACTCTCATAATAAAACTTCAATAACCAATTTAAAAGCCAAGACACAAACTTCAAACAAAAATCAAACAACAGCCTTCAAACGACTCAGACAACTACCAAGACTTCAAACTCTTTACTTCAGAGTACCTACAACCTTAAGATTGCAAAAGTCTTACCAGTCTACCAGGCGGTCATCAATAACAGAAACTAACTTTAGCCAAGTAAGGATGCAGGATCGATAACCAATCAGATGCTTCCTACGGCCGCTAGAATTACCTGGGGCCCTGATTAGGTGTTCGCGATCTCTGTACTACGCAGCCGGCAGACGGTCAATAAACTGAAGATGACGCCCCTGCTCTTTAATATTTTCTCTAGATAACTATTAGGTGTTAACTTTGACGGTGTTTTGTCGAGGTATTGTGTTTTGACGGGGATTTTCTATAGTGGAGATTGTTTTCTGTTGTGAATGGACGGTGTCTACGGTTGAGTACCTATGCGTGATTAGTAAATTATGAGTTCAATTGAAAAGATATCGTCTATATCGAAAAAAAAAGATAAAAGATATAAAAGATATCGGTTTACTATTATGTAAAACTGAAACTTTATTTTCGTTTTCATGAGTAACGTTGAGCAGTGGTGGCTCAGTGGTATCGGCCGCGACTTACAAGTTGTAGTTCGTGGGTTCGAGCCCAGGCAGGCGTTTTACTTTGTGTAAATTATTTCATCACCACTGCTCTCTAAACGGTGAAAGAAAACATCGTGAGGAAACCGGCATGTCCTAGAACCAAAAATTTGAAGACATGTGACATCCACCAACCCGCACTGGGCCCGCGTGCTGGATTACGGCCTATTCCCTCTCACAGAGAGGAGGCCTGTGTCCCAGCAGTGGGAACATTAATAGGCTGATGATGTGATGTGAGTAACGTTACCACAATTATTTCTAAAAAGCTTAGTTTTTGTTTTTTTTTTCCTGTTGCATATAATCCTATAAATTTTGTCAAATTAATGGATCGAATGGGACGGTACAGTATCGGTAATAGTTATATCCTCACTAATCGAGCGGACGCAAAGCGCAAGCGAAGCATCTCGGTTTCAGCTTGGCCAAAAATGCTTTCGTATATCCGGATGTCCGGCTGTTCTCCTCTGCAGGTCGCATTTCTCAACCGATTCTTGTGTAATTTTCTGAGCATGTACGATAATTATACGGCATTTTTTGCCAAAAAAATCAAAAAGACAAACCTGCGAGGTCTACAGTTCACAGAGCCACCAGTATTTAGTTATATGTACCTTGAAACCAGAACACACTTGTCTACGTCTATTATACCACTCAAGACACTTGTTATGAAAATCTCCCTGATCATTATCGGAACCATTCGGTACACTCGAATAGAATGTCTATCTCACTTGTGTAATAAGTAGTCGTGACACTCACACATTCATTGGTGCTTCCTTGTGATTGAGATTAGAGGGGTGGGTGACGTTTGCTGGTCAATCAATGAAGGGTGTGCGTTGAACAACTTTCGTTAGATTTCTGCTTATGCGACAACGGTTGTATTAAACTCACGTAGGTAGGGCACTTAAACTGTGATCAGAGGGTGTAATAGTATCTACGAGTAAAAACTACAAATTACACAAAAGATTTCGGCGTACGTCTGTCAGCGCTGTGTAGAGCATTGAAGGAGTCTAGTTCACTCCTTCACTATCATTTATACAGTTGTTGAGGGCTCTTGGTAGCCCTCTGATGGGGCTGCCATACAGTCTTTCTTGTAACAGTATCTCTTAAAAGACTAAAAGTTTTCCAAAAGATGATTGTTGTAACAAATCAAATAGTGTTCATAATAAACGTAAGTGCTCGAATTCATCTTTCATGGTAAAAGTGCATAGGCTTTATTTTAATGAATAAAACATAACTGTTTTTATTAATCAAAAAATTGAGATGGTCTTGTAAATGAAAAGTATCATTATCATACTAACTATGAGCAACTTAAGGTGTAAAAAAGTGACACGTAAATACTTCGTCCACAACCGTGCAAAAAACGTCGTATGTCTAAGTAACAGGCCTGAAAAGAACAAAATAAATACATCATCACTTTCCCCACTAAATCAACAACAAAAATAATTCGATCCTACCAGGCTGCCAGAGATACAAAAAGTTGTCAGAAACTGTTCTGTCGTCCGTAGTACCAGGCGCCCAACAACGCAGACTATTGTTATTCGTTATCGTGACATTTCAATTGAAACTTTCCGCCAACATTCGAGAAGATGGTTTTATTTGTGGCGGAACAAACTGTCTTTGCTGCATGAGGTTTAAATAAAACATGAGATGGATATCATTAGTTCAGTAGCGTTATGGAAAAGGTGGGGGCTTAGACGGATTGTTTTTTAGGGGATTGGAAATTATGGTCGTCCGGTCGGTTTAAATATGTATTTACTAAATAATAGATACTATAATTTTAAGTGTTTCTATTCTATCTTTAAACGTATTAAATCTATTGTTGTGCTATTTTAAGTTCTTACAGCGTACGGTAAGAAGGCGTCGCAGGACTTAGAGACTAAATTATTTAATAGTATTCTATGTCTAACTTTTGACTGTCATTGCCATGTAGTTAGGCCCGGTATCCACTAAAGCGGAGAGGAGATGTGTTTTGAATAACCAATCAGATTTCGTTATTTCCACATCTCCTCGCCGCTTAGCTTCGGTGGAAATGGATCAAGCGGAGAGGAGAGATCTCCTCTCCTCTCCGCTTGATCCATTTCTCATTTTTCTATAGAATTTTGTTCCGTGAGCGAGCAAGTGGCGTGGTAGAGCGGAGATGTGTGCAGTGGGGCGGCTGGGCGGGCGGCGCCCGCACTCGCGCACCCTTTTCCCCGCTGCCCACTCCCCGCGTCTCGCACACCAGAAAGCATCACAACTACGCACAGCTCACATCTCCTCTCCGCTACGCATCTCCTTTCCGTTTTGGTGGAAATAACCTGCCAAGCTGAAGCTCTACTGAGGTCACAGAGCATTGTATTGAGATCTTCCGGAGTCTCAGTCCCATGACCACTATATCGTCGGCAAACCGAAGATCAGTGATGTACTCACCATTGACATTGTTGCCTGGCCCTCTCCAGTCCAGAACCTTGAAGAAACGGTTCATGCACTGGAGGATGCTAGTGCAGTGGTGAACCGTTTCGGATATATGACGTTCAAGTCTAAAACCAGTGTGTGTTTTCAGTGATTACCTAGGGGAGGGAGCCGTGGTCGCTCACAATAGGCTTCATTAGAAGGTTTAAAGTCACAAAAATAGCAATGGAGAGGGCTATGCTCGGAGTTCACTTGTTTGATCGAATCAGAAATGAAAATATAATGCCATACGCAAAATACGCGCTTGGTCGTGGAGTTGCGGCAACCAGCCCGTTTTAATCAAACCTAATCTATATTTCCAAGAGAACCAGGGTTACCGGCATAGCCCGAAGAATTGCCAAACATAAGTGACAGTGGACAGGGCACATTGCTCGCAGAGCGGATGGTTGATGAGGCCGAAAAGTTCTGGGAGTAGCGACTACGTACCGGAAGACGTAGCATTGGAAGGCCTCTCTCTAGGTCGGGCGATGACCTGGTCAAGACTGTTGGAATCCAATGATGGGACCGACTAGTGTGGCGACGCTTATCTAGCAGTGGACGTCTTTCTGCTGAAAAAATTATGATGATATTGGCGTCCTTCCTGTCCCCAGGGTAGGTGTTTATCTAGGGATGGGTAGAGTTTAAGGGTCAAATAAGCATGAAGTTAACAAGCATACAATCCTTTAAAACATACATTATTTACTTTCCAGCAGACCCGTAGCCGAACCCAAAACCTCCACTTATCCGGTATAAAGCGATCGGTTGAAGACTATGCGACGTCAATGTTATCTATTATTAAAATCGAGGCATAACCTAAAGCCGGTGTAGGGACAGTTTTCAATTAAGCTCGGTTTGCAGCCCCACATATAGACAATGTGTTAGATAAATACGTGTTTTTGTTTAGCGGAGATAAAGGTGTCACAAATGCTGGTTAGATGTTCTGATATAGGGTACGCAATGATGACTACGGTTTGCTAGTTATGGTGGTTTGCATTTTGTCGAAGTTTGTCGAGGTTGTTTCATGGATGGGTGTCTGTCTATTACATACCGAGACGGTATATAGGCCTTGCCTCAAAAAAACGCGCCGTTGATAACGGATGTCTTTCGTAGATCTCTGACAGTCGTTACTGGAAGTCTGACAGTCTTGCCAAGGGATTCTAAGGAGGTTAGATAAAATCTTATGTAAAATGCTATAAAATTCTGTGGTTAGACTGGGAGCTGACCTTAACATAGTTGGAAAAAGGCGACTCAGATTAATTGATCGACAGACAGATAGCGTATTTCAATACCTTTACAGTACTTTCTACTAGAGATTCGTCTCAAAAGAAAAAAATATTAAAAAAAAAACAAAATAGACATGCCAAAAGCTTTCACCCACCCGCTGCAGTGAGATTGAATACGCCAAATAAAATATTTATTAACTCGACTGCTTAAGAAGCGAACTAAAAAGACGTAAACAAGAAGAAAAACATGCTGTGCAGTCAGAGCATACACATATTTGCGAGCTGGCTGACCAAAACCACGTCTACGACTTTTTAGTTCGCTTTTTAAGCAGGCGGGATTTTTGATTTTTTGAATTACCTTTTTTTTATTTACAGCTTTTTAATTAATATTTTTTTTCCAATTAGGTCTAAACATATAAGTGTTAATCGCCTCTTAAAACCTCTAATCTCTCTCTTAACCCTTTATTTTGATACACGACACGATAGATTTGAAAGAAAAAAATTGAGCCCTCACAACATGGCGCCCAAAAGCCGCCATTTTTCTTTTTAATGCAACCGGTGACACTCGCAAGGTTAAAATGAATCGATTGACGTAACATTAATCAAAATCGGCTAACGCGTTCGGTCTCTAGAACGCCACATAGGAACAAACATACATACAAAGACTGATAAACACATTACTATCCTTCTGCAGTCGGGTAAAAATCAAGAGCGAGACATTTTCAAATAACGCCGCTACGCTTTCCAAAAAATGAATAATTGTCTATTATAGTCTCCTTTAATTGTAAAGTAGTATTTATAGAGCCTTTATCAATGTCAAGTCTAAACGAAAATAGAGGTCAAAACTTATAAGTGGCGGTAAATAACGAGGTCCTATTATTCCCCAATCATCATCAGACCCTCGATTCAATTCTAAACAAAAAGGTTCGTACTTCCTGTTCGCGACGAAGCGTCATCAACCATACTAAATGGTTCATAGAAATTGAAGTTTGTATGTGTAGACATGTCTGCTTACCACGGCGCGCCACCTGATACTAAAATGAATTTTAGAGGCACGTTTATATTTATACTAAAATTTTACCTACATTTTTTGAGATAGTAGTATAATGTTTTTAGTGTTTGTCAGTATGTTATAGGGTTCAATAGTTCACCCTTAACAGAGTAAAATCATTAGAAAGCATACTGATAAGAGTTATCATAGTAAAAAACATAAATTTCTGTCATACGATACGTCTGTGCTCGACGACGGATTAGTTCCGAATGAACCGTGAGAGGGAACCACACGATATATATAGTTTTGGTGGTTTTCGAAAATATTATAGTAATTAAAATCATGTTTTTAAGGGCTTATCCTATGTACTGGACATGAAATCAGTACATAATGATGAAACTATGTGAAGACCACATAGTTTCTGCTATGTAAATAGGAATATTGACTTGATATCTCAAACACCAAATATATGGTTTTAGGTCATTTTAGGGTATATGGGGGACCTAGACCGAGACAGGAAGCCTATATACACCTCATAGTTAGCGTAGTCTTTATATAAAGCCCATTTACTTGAGATATCAAGTCAGTATATAATAGAAAAACTGCTGTTTAACTGGTTTTGGCAATCGCTTACGGTTTTAGGTGCCCTAAGTACCTAGAAACATATAGGTGTACTGGTAAAAGTACTACCATTGGAAAGCTTGCTAAAAGGGCTTCCAGGCGGTTTCTAGATGGGAAGAATCGCTTGGATAGTCAACGAGATAAGCAGTCGTGAAAAATGAAAACAACGTAAAACGTTGAAATTTGTAGACCCTTCAGGTGGAATAACTCCATGAAGGGAATAGATGTACTCATGGTATAAGTACTTTCGGATGGCTTGCTGGACTAGCTACCAAGCCATCACTTTGGAGCGAAAATCGCTCAAGTAGTTTAAGTACAATTCCGGAAAATAGGTTTCTGGAAATGTAATTTTAGTCAGTTTTTGGCATTCCCCGAGACTATACACCCCTGGGAATTCCGAAAATAAGGAATTTTTGGGGACCTCCCGATGGCCCGTTGAACGCACCATCGTGTCGTCCCAATCTTATTAGTGTTTTTATATCTAATTTCTCTGATAGCTGGGCGCAAAGAAAGTGACCGGCTATCAAATTTGTACATATCAAGGCACCTTATGTGCATATGACCTAGATAGACTTACATAAACACTAGAAATGTAAAGTGTGGTCTATTGGCTACCAGAATCCCCATAATAGGCGGTGATTGTCTGGTTAGCCTAAGTAGGAAGTCCTAAAGTCGGTGAAATGACTTAGGAATTTATAGATTCATTACATAAGGGATGATATCCCATAGAAGATTCCCGAAAATAAGCTTTTTCTAGACGTCAACAGACAGCCTGCTATTGGCACCAGCAGGTCAACCCAACCTATAGATATCCTTAGGCTAGGTTGAAAACTATTAAGGTTTTAACTGGGAAATAAAGGGAATTGTCCTTTTATTTCATGGAAATAGTCTAGGGAAGCTATCAATACCTGGAAATTAGGTATATTGATTAGATACATAGATAGGGGGCGTTACTGTGTTACAGTACGAAGGAATCCAGCTATTGATAGCACCATGGAAGGGGTGCGGTAACCCTATTTACCAAATATGTATAAGGGTTTTTTACATAAATAAAAATTATTTTCGGCGAGAATTTGCGGGGCTCTCAATAATGGCACGATGCGAGGGTATAAAGAACCCCCGGGCCCAAAATAGAATTTGTAGTCATCCAAAGCTAGTCGCTTGTACTTGTCTTAGTAAATAAGAAGTAATTCTTATATAGAATCAAGTCTCAGAAATTGTTGAGAGCCCTAGAATCGTGCCGTGTACTGAATAACTTAGTGTTTCATTTAATTCATCGACTTCAACCCTTATGAAGACATCCCTTTTCGATCCTGTCGAGCTGAACCTCGGAACCTGGACACCAGGAGTGCTGATCCAGAAGTAGGCAACCCGGAATCTGGAAATAACTCAAGTACAGCCAACACATCGTTGAATCGTTAGAGTCGATTTGCAACCCTACGTCACTGCTGCAGCTAGGCATCCAAGAACCTTTGTTTTCGTTGATGTGGATGGGGCGTTCAGCGGCAATGGCCAGAAGGTTTACGCCCTTCTTTTCTCGGTGCCAATGAACACGCTACGTCCTGCACATTTAATGGTCCTTCGAGCCGGATTTTGGAGCCTGGAGAGCCCCAGGACGTCGGGAACAGTAGATCCAGAAAAAACAACTGGGTGCCTGCATATTAAGTCGGCTACGTGCAACACAACGTTGACCCGTTCGAGCCGAAATTCGAAGTCTGGAGCGCCCCAGGACGTCAGGAAGAAACAGTGGTGGAATTAATTTTTCGAATTTTGGAGAAATTAATTTCACAAATAAACCAAAAATCGACGTGCACTGCAGGGAACAAGTCCTGCGTGCCCTATTTGCCGCTGGATCCAAGAGGTAAAATTCTGGAGACAGTTATTGAAAATACCCTATTTTTTCAATAATTGTAAGAAAATAGAAGAAATTTTCTGTGAGCCGCAAAATGCTGTATGAAGACAGATGCGCATCCTTGAAGCCCCAAGAATAGTTCCTGAAGACTTATCGCTGAAAACTACCCTATGTTATCAGTGATTTGTTCTAGAACTGAACGCTTGTTTATTCAACCAAGAATACTCGTTCAGAAGATTGGATTACGTCTTTGACGCGGAAGAATAGTTCCTGAAGACTTATCGCTGAAAACTACCCTTATGTTTTTAGCGATTTGTTTAAAAAACGAGCGCCCGTCAGAAAAATACAAGACGTGCGTTTAGAAGGCTGATGTGCATCCTTGATGATTGAAGAATAATTCCTGAAGCCTTATGACTGAAAACAACCCCTATGTTTTCAGGAAAACTTTGAAGACTGAATTTTCGTCAGTGAATGGAAGAAACGTACTCTGAAGACTTAGATACGTTTCGGATGTACTGACTATGCGGTTCCTGAAGCACTATCACTGAAAATAACTTTGACGTTTCGGTGATTTATTTGAAGATTGAATTTTCTTCAATCAAGCAAGATACGTGCTCGGAAGATTGATGCACGGCTCTGATGCTTTGGACAAGCAGTTCATGAAGCATCACCACCGAAAAGTAACCTTGACTTTTCGGTGATTTAGAATTTGATTGAATTATAGTCAATCAAATAGAACATACACGTTTATGGGAAAAATAAACTTGTATAGCAAATGCCTGAAGTTTCCTGAAGACTTATCACTGACCGTAAGTTTTTAGTGATTTTTTATTTGAAGATTGAATTATAGTCAATCGAAGTGGAGGTTAACTTCTGGAGATCGTCGGTTTGAACGCTGAAGCCCGGAACTGGGACTTATCTTTGAAAACTAACTTCGAGTTTTCAAAAGAAAATATTTCAACAACAATGCCGATAACCAGATCCAAAGGCAAGACGCCGGAGGCATGGACCGTGGAGTTGGATCAGCCAGTTGGCATCAGACATGAGCTGCCGCCGTGTTCACCTTCCACAACCGAAGGGACCGAGCCGTCGGACGAGCAGCGCCATCTAGCGCCTCAAACTGAAAGCACTCCGACGCATCAACCAATAGAAACTGATCAAGCGGTTTCTACCAGAGTAACCAGATTAGAAGGAGCTTCAGACACAACATTGAAACCTTCTCAGAAAGAGAAGATTTCCGAAGAAGACAGACGTACAGCGATGCCGATGACTACCCGGGGTGACGCCCGTATCGAACATAGCCGTCCGCCGTCAACTAGAGTGACTCGGTCACGAAAAAACATAGACAAAGCTCGCGAAGACTTACTCAAAATTAAGTTGGAGCTTGCACAATTGGCACTTCAGAGAGCGGAGGAAGAGGGTTCCGAAGCTGAATACCTGGATGACAGAAACTCGAATGACGAGTACGTGCGTTCATGGCTAGAAGAGGCACCAGAACCTCAGCCTGAGAAGGAGGATAACGTCGTGGAAGGGGGTACCAGAAATTCTATGCATAGACCCCTGACTGCGGCCGCCACCAAATCGCAAATAGAAGGTCAGCATCCTAAGGAGAGAGAAGTGCGAAAGCCTCCAGTTGCAGCGTCAGCTGAGGGTACAGGAGGTCAGAGGGATAGTCTCCGTCCATTCTTGACGGAGTTGACGTCCGCTATAGCGTCGCTAGCCGACAGGAAAATAGAACAGCGGGACCAACCGAACCCCTCTGCGTCGAAATTCGTCATGACATTGCCGAATTTCAATGGTTCTCATACTGAATGGCTATCATTTCGGGCCATATATGAGACAACTCGAGCGTACTTTACGGACATCGAGAATACAGCGAGGCTGAGGAGAAGCTTACATGGACGTGCAATGGAAACCGTCAGCTCAGAACTCATCGGACATGCCAGGCCCGATGACATCATGAAGGAACTCGAGCTGCAGTTCGGCCGTCCAGACTCCATAGCGCAAGCTGAAACAGATAGATTACGCGGACTGCCGCGCTGCAGTGAGTCACCAAGAGACATCTGCGCGTTTGCAAGTCGCGTAAGAGGTGCTGTAGTCACGCTCCGCGCGTTAAAAAAGGGTCATTACCTTATGAACGCGGAGCTTATGCGATTGTTAACAGAGAAGTTACCCAATTCGCTACGAGCACAATGGTACCGATCATATTCGGAGAAGTACCAATCGGTGCCAGATATTTCATTGTTCAGTAATTTTATATCTGAACAGGCACACTTCTGTAGTCCATTCGCCCCACCCGAAGGCATCGCTTCGGCCGAGGCGAACACCAACAGACGCGTCACACAAAGGACGCATATAGCTACGGACCAACCGGTAGGAAAATGCCGTGTTTGCGACGTGGGACATCACTACGCCACTGGATGTGCACAATTCAGGGGCGTAGCTGTCGAGAAAAGATGGGAGCTAGCGAAAAAACACAATCCATGTTATCGCTGCCTTCAACATCGACGAGGCAACCACACTTGTAAGAGAAAACAGTGTGGCCAAGACGGGTGCAGAGATACGCACCATCGGCTTCTTCATAGGAAGAAGCAACAGCAGAGGGAAGCCAACAAGAAGCCCGATGTTCCTGAATCCCGCAAGGATCCTCAGGAAACGGTGGCCAGTTTCGGGTCACCATCGAGCCAGGCGTACCTCAAGATAGTGCCGGTCCGGGTAATCGGACCGGCGGGAGAGGTAGCAACATACGCTCTCCTAGACGATGGGTCCACCGTTTCGCTGATGGATGAAGACATCGCGAGGCAAGTCGGGGCAGAGGGCCCTGTGGACCCGCTCAAGATCGGTGCGATAGGCAACACCATGCTCACCACCCCATGCTCAAGAAGAGTCAAGGTGACGCTGGTTAGCCCGCAAGAGAGAAGGGTACAATTTAAAGCACGTACTATACCTAAACTCAGCTTGGCAAAACAAACAGTGAGCGATAGGGTTGTCGCACGCTGCAAGCATTTAACCGACTTGAGAAAAGAGTTGATGTACAACAATGGCGTGCCAAAAATACTCGTCGGCCAAGACAACTGGCATTTGTTATTGGCCAGCGAGATTCGCAGAGGTCCAAGACACCAACCAATTGCGTCACTTACAGCAATGGGTTGGACACTACATGGCGCGCACAGTAGTTTACTACGACAACAAGTACATCATGTCAATAGAATAACAACTGATGACAATTTGGATCATCAGTTGCGCGAACATTTCGCCATAGAATCGTTGTGCATAAACCCACAGCGACCCGCCTCTGACCCAGCAAGAAGGGCAGAGGACATTTTGAATCGATCAACTGTCCAATTAGAGAATGGACACATCGAAACCGCCATGCTTTGGCGTAATGAGCATGCTGAGATGCCAGATAGCTTTGAGACAGCTCTGAAGAGGCTCGTCTCAACAGAAAAGAAGCTGGACAAGAACCAGGAACTTCTAAGAAGATACTCAGACCAGATGGACTCGCTAATTGCGAAAGGGTACGCTGAAAGGGGACCCGCAATTAGCACGCCGGGCAAAACTTGGTACCTCCCACACTTCGATGTCTTCAACCCAATGAAGCCAGACAAACTTCGCATCGTACATGACGCTGCCGCCAAATCGAGAGGAATGTCACTGAATGACTTCCTGTTAACTGGGCCCGACCTATTACAGTCGCTGCCAGGCGTAATGATGCGGTTTCGCCGCCACTGCGTCGCAATAACCGGTGACATAGCGGAGATGTTCATGCAAGTGAAGGTGCGGAGCCAAGACCGAGACGCGCTTCGCTACCTGTGGAGGGGAAACCGCAGAGAAGGAGCGCCAGAAGAATATAGAATGGCGTCCATCATTTTCGGCGCAGCCGGTTCGCCTTGCACAGCGGTTTTTGCAGGGAACTGGAACGCAAACAAATATATAGAGAAGCACCCTGAAGCTGTGGATGCTATACTACGTAGTCATTATATGGATGACTACCTAGATAGTTATAGAACTATCGAGAAGGCGGCAGAAGTCGCTAGTATGGTGCGAAAAATACACCTACAGGCGAGGTTTGAACTCAAGAAATGGGTCTCAAATAGCTCGCAGCTCCTAGAAAAAATGGACCCATCGCATATACGAACTGAGATGGTATCCATTGGAGATATAGATACGTCGGAAAAGATACTCGGCCTCATATGGAGGCCAGGCGAAGACACGCTGGGTTTCAACCTCACACTCGCGCGTCTGCCTGAGGGTATCTTGGACCGAGAGGCGCCCACCAAGCGAGAGGCGCTCAGAATAGTAGCGTCGCTATACGACCCACTCGGACTCGCCTCGCCAGTAACCATCAAGGCGAAGCAAATATTGCAAGAAGCATGGAGGCGAGGCGTCGACTGGGATCAGAGGCTAGATGTTGACCTAGCATTACAATGGAAAATTTGGGTACAACATTTACGCCAACTAAAAAACGTTAGCGTACCAAGATGCTATCCTGGATATAGCGACGCTATAGAAATGCAGGTGCATGTGTTCACTGATGCAAGCGAGATGGCATATGCTACCGCTATATACTGGCGGGCCACGACCGTGGAAGGCAAGCACTTAATAAGCCTTGTTATGGCGAAAGCGCGGGTGGCCCCACTGAAACTGCTTTCGATACCGAGACTCGAACTTCAGGCCGCGGTATTGGGAACCCGCGTAGCCGCAGCAGTGATGAGTGAACACGACTGCAAGCCCACGTCAGTAACGTATTGGTCAGATAGCAAGACCGTACTGACCTGGATTAGAAGAGGAGCGAGAGTATACAAACCTTTCGTTGCTCACCGAATAGCTGCTATTGAAGACAATAGCAAAGTCGAAGATTGGCGATGGATACCCACCAAGATGAACATCGCTGATGCAGCAACCCGTGACGTGCCACTGCGGTTCAACTCGGACCACGAGTGGTACTGCGGGCCGAGTTTTTTGTCTCTTGGGCCCGAATTATGGCCCACAGAGAAACCTCCGACTACAAACGACACGGGAGAAGAAAAAACTTTCGTTGTCACAGAAGGGGACAAGAAGAGCTTCATAGAAGCCGTTCCAGAGCCAAGCAGATTCTCCAGATGGGAGCGACTGCTTCGTGCGACCGCCACAGTTCTGCGCTTTATATCTCTTTGCAAAAATAGAACAGAGATAACGTCCTATAAACGGACGAGAAAAAACGCTGAAAAGGACCCAGACTGGCGCAAGAAGCCCGCTGTACCTGCACAGAAGCAGAAGCAGGCATGCAGAGCACCAACCCAGGTCAACAGACAAATCATAGAAGCAGAATTTCTCCAAGAAGCTGAGAAAATACTTGTCCAGGTCGCACAACAACAATCGTTCGCTTCAGAGTTAGCGAATGTTGAAGAAATAAATAAAAATAGCTCGCTGCGACCTTTACAAATTCAGGTCGTCGACGGCGTGCTGCGACTAAGAAGTCGCATAGCAGCTACGCAAGAGGTAGCTGAAGAAGTGATGCGCCCGCCTATATTACATGGCGACCATCACATAACGCAGTTGTACATAGACTGGACACATCGCAGTCTACAACATAGTGGCACCGAACTCACAATTAATGAGGTACGGCAGCACTACTGGGTCGTGAAGATGCGACCAACAGCGAAGAAGGTGATAGCAAGATGCCTGCATTGCCGTATACGCAAGGCACAGCCACCAGTACCTGCGACCGGCGACCACCCGAAAACGCGCCTCGCTCACCATAAGAGGCCGTTTACATATACCGGGCTCGACTATTTCGGCCCGCTATCCGTCACCGTCGGTCGGCAGCATCAGAAGAGATACGTAGCACTATTTACGTGTCTCACATCAAGGGCGGTGCACCTTGAAATCGCCGCCAGCCTTAGCGCAGACTCCGCCATATTGGCGCTGCGCCGATTCGCCGCACGCAGAGGATGCCCAGCTGAGATACACTCAGACAATGGCACCAACATGCACGGCGCCGACAGAGAGCTGCGAGACGCCTTCAAAACAGAGGCAAGTCGTAGAGGCATCGTATGGCGCTTCATAACGCCATCAGCGCCATTCATGGGAGGCGCCTGGGAGCGCCTAGTTCGTTGTGTAAAAAACACACTATACAATGTACTTACAGAAAAACACCCCACCGAAGAGGTGTTGTCCACACTGATTTGTGAGGCAGAGTACATTGTAAATAGCCGACCATTGACACACGTGTCGGTAGATGGTGATGATGATGAATCCATCACACCGAATCACCTCTTGCTCGGTGGGTCAGCCAGACTACCTACACCTGGCACGTTCACCGAGCAAGATATAGACAGCAGGAAAATATGGCGACGATCACAGATCCTCGCTGATATGTTCTGGAGTCGCTGGGTCAGAGAGTACCTGCCGGAGCTCCAAAACCGGCGGGAGCCACATAGTAGTGGGCCCAGATTTAAAGTGGGTGACCCTGTCCTGATAGCCGACGGCCAGCTGCCCCGCAATACGTGGCCGCGAGGCCGCATTGTGGCCGTGTATCCAGGAATCGACGGAGAAATCCGGACCGCTGAGGTACGCACGCTTGGCGGTACCTTGAAGCGTCCGGTGAAGAAACTCGTCCCACTGCCCCAGTAACCAGAGATGCCGGAGCGGCGACCGTCCTCTCGGTGGGCCTGGCCGGCAGCCGAGAAATGCCGTCCGTCGCTCACCGAAGGAATGCAGCGCCGCGCCGACAACACTTCGAGTCGACACAGCGAGTCGACACAGCACTGCACGGCGGGAGATATGTTCGCGACGAAGCGTCATCAACCATACTAAATGGTTCATAGAAATTGAAGTTTGTATGTGTAGACATGTCTGCTTACCACGGCGCGCCACCTGATACTAAAATGAATTTTAGAGGCACGTTTATATTTATACTAAAATTTTACCTACATTTTTTGAGATAGTAGTATAATGTTTTTAGTGTTTGTCAGTATGTTATAGGGTTCAATAGTTCACCCTTAACAGAGTAAAATCATTAGAAAGCATACTGATAAGAGTTATCATAGTAAAAAACATAAATTTCTGTCATACGATACGTCTGTGCTCGACGACGGATTAGTTCCGAATGAACCGTGAGAGGGAACCACACGATATATATAGTTTTGGTGGTTTTCGAAAATATTATAGTAATTAAAATCATGTTTTTAAGGGCTTATCCTATGTACTGGACATGAAATCAGTACATAATGATGAAACTATGTGAAGACCACATAGTTTCTGCTATGTAAATAGGAATATTGACTTGATATCTCAAACACCAAATATATGGTTTTAGGTCATTTTAGGGTATATGGGGGACCTAGACCGAGACAGGAAGCCTATATACACCTCATAGTTAGCGTAGTCTTTATATAAAGCCCATTTACTTGAGATATCAAGTCAGTATATAATAGAAAAACTGCTGTTTAACTGGTTTTGGCAATCGCTTACGGTTTTAGGTGCCCTAAGTACCTAGAAAAATATAGGTGTACTGGTAAAAGTACTACCATTGGAAAGCTTGCTAAAAGGGCTTCCAGGCGGTTTCTAGATGGGAAGAATCGCTTGGATAGTCAACGAGATAAGCAGTCGTGAAAAATGAAAACAACGTAAAACGTTGAAATTTGTAGACCCTTCAGGTGGAATAACTCCATGAAGGGAATAGATGTACTCATGGTATAAGTACTTTCGGATGGCTTGCTGGACTAGCTACCAAGCCATCACTTTGGAGCGAAAATCGCTCAAGTAGTTTAAGTACAATTCCGGAAAATAGGTTTCTGGAAATGTAATTTTAGTCAGTTTTTGGCATTCCCCGAGACTATACACCCCTGGGAATTCCGAAAATAAGGAATTTTTGGGGACCTCCCGATGGCCCGTTGAACGCACCATCGTGTCGTCCCAATCTTATTAGTGTTTTTATATCTAATTTCTCTGATAGCTGGGCGCAAAGAAAGTGACCGGCTATCAAATTTGTACATATCAAGGCACCTTATGTGCATATGACCTAGATAGACTTACATAAACACTAGAAATGTAAAGTGTGGTCTATTGGCTACCAGAATCCCCATAATAGGCGGTGATTGTCTGGTTAGCCTAAGTAGGAAGTCCTAAAGTCGGTGAAATGACTTAGGAATTTATAGATTCATTACATAAGGGATGATATCCCATAGAAGATTCCCGAAAATAAGCTTTTTCTAGACGTCAACAGACAGCCTGCTATTGGCACCAGCAGGTCAACCCAACCTATAGATATCCTTAGGCTAGGTTGAAAACTATTAAGGTTTTAACTGGGAAATAAAGGGAATTGTCCTTTTATTTCATGGAAATAGTCTAGGGAAGCTATCAATACCTGGAAATTAGGTATATTGATTAGATACATAGATAGGGGGCGTTACTGTGTTACAGTACGAAGGAATCCAGCTATTGATAGCACCATGGAAGGGGTGCGGTAACCCTATTTACCAAATATGTATAAGGGTTTTTTACATAAATAAAAATTATTTTCGGCGAGAATTTGCGGGGCTCTCAATAATGGCACGATGCGAGGGTATAAAGAACCCCCGGGCCCAAAATAGAATTTGTAGTCATCCAAAGCTAGTCGCTTGTACTTGTCTTAGTAAATAAGAAGTAATTCTTATATAGAATCAAGTCTCAGAAATTGTTGAGAGCCCTAGAATCGTGCCGTGTACTGAATAACTTAGTGTTTCATTTAATTCATCGACTTCAACCCTTATGAAGACATCCCTTTTCGATCCTGTCGAGCTGAACCTCGGAACCTGGACACCAGGAGTGCTGATCCAGAAGTAGGCAACCCGGAATCTGGAAATAACTCAAGTACAGCCAACACATCGTTGAATCGTTAGAGTCGATTTGCAACCCTACGTCACTGCTGCAGCTAGGCATCCAAGAACCTTTGTTTTCGTTGATGTGGATGGGGCGTTCAGCGGCAATGGCCAGAAGGTTTACGCCCTTCTTTTCTCGGGGCCAATGAACACGCTACGTCCTGCACACTTCCATTATTAAATGTACAAAATGCCTCAGCTTATTTTTAGCGCTGGCAACCCGGAAAGTGATTTGTATGATGGCGGTCAAAAGGTTAAAGGAGACGATGTTGTTAGGAATTTTCCTTCTACGTAATACGCTTAGCATGGCATGTGGGTAGGTGAATTATTTGTTGCTGTGCATATGGGCAAGGATTTTCTTTATTTCTTTTTGTATTGTACGTTGTTTGGGCTATGGTATGCGGTTTCTTATGACATTGAAATGATTTTGAAAGATGTCAAAATATCAGCCCTTGTTTTTTTAGGGTTCCGTACCCAAAGGGTAAAAACGGGACCCTATTACTAAGACTCCGCGATCCGTCTGTCTGTCTGTCCGTCTGTCTGTCTGTCTGTCCGTCTGTCTGTCTGTCTGTCCTTCTGTCTGTCTGTCCGTCTGTCACCAGGCTGTATCTCATGAACCGTGATAGCTAGACAGTTGAAATTTGCACAGATGATGTTTTCTGTTGCCGCTATAACAACAAATACTGAAAACAGAATAAAATATTTAAGTGGGGCTCCCATACAACAATTGTGATTTTTTTGCCGTTTTTTGCGATAATGGTACGGAATCCTTCGTGCGCTTGTCCGACTCGCACTTGGCCCGTTTTTTTTTTGGTATGTTATTTCTTCTTTTTTTCAACCATAATGTTGATACGTAACAAGTTTTCATGCTAAAAGACTTTGCAAGTTTTGAACTTTAAATTCTCAATCAGTTCAATGCAGAATCCGGGTGTAATAAGGGTACGTTCGTTCTACTAGAGGTGATGTTCACACCGCATTTACAGTACCATTTTAACGGATTCGTCGCTACTGATAGTAATGTTCACACCACATGTACAGTGTACCCCCAACTTTCAAACAAAACGGATCCGTATTTTATTTAATACTGTTTTGTGTGTGAACTCGCTCATACAACTACCTACGCCATTGCCGAATAAAAATGTATACAATAAAGCGGACCTGTAAAACGGGCTGCTGTATATTTTGTCGGATCGGTATTTTTACTGGATCTAGAATACTGTCATGTGTGTGAACTCGCTCATACAAAAACATACGTCAGCGCCGAAAATCAAGTATACAATAACGCGGACCTGTAAAACGGACCTCTGTGTGAACGAGGAATAAGTTGAAAATGTTTATGCAATTATAGTTTTGCGATTTGTAAAAGAGCTGTAGTTTCAATTTTATGCAGTTATATCAAACTTTAAAAAGTTAAATAATATTTGTTTTATGTTTTTAAACTAAATGTAGTCATTTATCAGTGCAGGCTTAATTACTAGTTACAATGTAGGGTCGCTCAAAGGTAACATTATGTCGAAATTTTAATTAAACCGGAAAACGTGCGCTATTGATTCACTACTCGCGTTGCGTTCAGGGTTGCAACGCTTTCTAAAATTGCGCCCTTTATTAAAAACCTGGCTTTTTAAGGAAATTTTGAATTGGGCAGAAAAAAGTACTAACTTGCTACTAACTTGCTTGCTACTATGCGTTTGCAAGTGCTATTAATTGCGCAATTGGCCCCGAGAAATATAAAGCAATACGAAAAATTTAAAGAAATTAGCATCAATTGCCCAATTTCAGTTGCTATTCAAGTGACCGTCACAGTAGCGCCATTTCGAGAAAGTAACCGCCGACGGTTGACTGGATATATGTGCTGCATAAAAATAAAGACACATTCGTACAGCTGGACAAAGCTGTTATGACATTTATTAAAAAGTTGCTAGTGAATATTTTGTAGTTCACCAAAGACACTATACATATAAGCAAACAGGCAGGCAATTCATAGGTGCAAAAAAAAAAAAAACTTCCGAAACTTTTATTATACGTTTTATTTAAGATACTCCTTTGGAAAAAAAGTAAAAAAGAATCACTGACATTAAATCGAGTCACATTTTTCGCCACAGCCTACCTATGCTGTGATTTTTAATCACACCTGCCAACGACCTTTTTTTTTAATGTTACAAGCGCGGAGTATAGTGTTGTAGGTAAGGCTCAAACATAAGTGATTCATCGAATCGATGTGACATGACACCTCAATTTTATTTACTAGTTGGTGTAAATAAATGTTTTATGAATACAAACGTAATTTATTTGAATATATCAATATTCATACACATAGTACATAAACTTTTCAATCTGCCTAGCCTTTTTCCAACTGTATTGGGGTCGGCTTCCAGTCTTACCGGATTTAGCTGAGAACCAGTGTTTTACATGGAGCGACTGACCTCCACAACCCAGTAACTGGGTAACACGGTACCCCTTGGCAAAACTGGTGTCAGATCTTAAGCATCTAACTACCCGTAACGACTGTCAAAGATCTTCAACTGAGAGCCGGGACCAACGGCTTAACGTGCTTTCCGAGGCATGGAGGAAACTCGGTATGTTGAAATGGTCACCCATCCACGGACCGACCTCGTCAAGCGTTACTTAACCTTGCTGATCGACCAGTGCGGCTGTTATTATTTAGCCACGAGCTCCCGTACATAAACTTTTATTGTGTTAAATATGAAATCAACAATAAAATAAATGCGATCGATAAAATGTGTAGAAACTAAACATGGGCCGCTAGGTGAAATAGTTCCATTATTGATCTACTTCGATTTTCGATCAACTTTCGATCACTTATGATAGTTAGTATACGATACTATTTTTATGTTACGATAAAGTGACAACCCCCCAAATGTCAGTTTAGTCTACGAAAAAAAATTCAGACTATACAAGTTATTCCTAAAACCTGAATCTATCAACCCTAGGAGTGCTTGATGTTGACAGCTTGTAATACATTAATTAAAATGTTGTCGGCTGCGCTTCGATTTTATATAGTTTTCTATATAATTATATAGACTCACTTCAATTTCAGTTTCCTTTGTACATAGCTACTGCATTTGATTGGACATTTTGTGGTTCCCGTAGACGGGATGGTTGGTGAATTCTGCATAGAATATTGTTAAATAATTCTACATTGTCATACTGATTATGATTTGTTAAATCTATCTGTATTTGGTAAAACAAACGATTCAAACAATGGAATATTAATAAGTAGCTGACAGTAATTTTAAGTGCCTGATATTTATTAAATGAAGAATAAATTGACAGATTCACATGATACATATTGTGAAAAGCTACCATCTCTCAATTTTCATTCCAGAAATTCAAGTTAGTTTGAATTAGCTAAGTAAGAAAATACTTCGTTTAACCTATTGTTTGAGTCGTCAGCAGATGTTTCTTATACATCATCAGCCTATTAATGATCCCACTGCTGGGACACAGGTCTCTTCTCTGTGAGAGGGGATGGGCCGTAATCCATCACGCGGGCCCAGAGCTGGTTGGTGGATGTCACATGTTTCCGAATTATTGGTTCTAAGATACGAATGTTTGGTTCTAGGACATGCCGGTTTCCTCACGATGTTTTTCTTCACCGTTTGTGAGAGCAGTGGTGATGAAATAATTTACACAAAGTAAAGCGCCTGCCTGGGCTCGAACCCACGACCGCGACTTGTAAGTCGCGGCCGATACCACTGGACCATCACTGCTCTCCTATTTCTTATAATTTCTAAGAAATTCTGATTTGTCCATGTAAACGTACTGCAAAACATCGAATTAAAATCTGAAAATTCTACGAATTATTGATAAACAGAAAACAGGTACAGTAGTTAAAAACCTAATTTACAAAACTGATTTGTATTTATGTTCAGTAAGGGGTCGACTGCACTTTAGACCGTGATAGTACATAAGTTTTAACAAACATTAAAGACCAAACGAAAAGAAAACTAGATTAGATTGGTATTTCCCATCAAAGTCAAAGTCAAGTATATTTATTTCAATTGGGCCAGTAAGTGGCATTTTCGAACGTCATACTTATAACAAGTAATAAAAATTTATTCTACCGTGCATTCGGTAAAGTAGCTTGTTATGGAGAAGAACGTACAAGAAACTCCATAAATCCATCAGGCTACTCAGAGAAGATGCACCAAAACAAACTCAAATATGTTGTAAAAGCAGTGGCAACTATTTTAGACTGAACGATTTTATACTGCGCTACGAATATAGGTACTAGTCTGATAATATTGATCGTGCGTGTGATTTGTGCTTTTTTCTTTTTGATGGACATCTCGATGTTCAATCAAGTGATTAGCTACTGCTTAACCGAGCGATCCTGTGGAGACTAAACTAGAGCTTCCAGCCAGGCACAAAAAACTTAATCTAAGCGACCACGCTGAGGACTTACCCTCTATGGGTTGCTGGGGGAACAACAAGGGCTAGATTATGATTAAGTGATTCCACCATCCGTTCGGATAGTACCTACGTGGAGAAGAACGGTCGACAACGCGGCGACAATGAACGGTTGTGTCTCTACACAACATTATAAAACAAACTCTCAAAATTTCAACGTCTAACGGACAGTAAAACGCCACTCCCAAATAGAACAAAAAAGATACAAAAGTCCCCGCTTATGTTTACATTACCGGAATAAATAAAAACGGTACTATAACATTTTGCATTCTTTCGTATTAATGAATCGGATCCCGACTGCATAGTTTTTAATATCTGTAATGAAAGCTGCAAATATGATGAGAGAGGTGCGCGCTTCGCTCAGGGTGGCGAGGAGTTCGGGTTAGAACACAGACAGGGGAGATAGCGGGTTTCTATTATGGCGGATTTGCATAAAACAGACGGAAGAGAGCACATTTTTTCTTATTATCGTGAATTTTAAAGTGTTAATGTGTTTATCAGTATATGTATGTATGTTTGTTCCTATGTGGCCCTCTAGAGACCAAACGCGTTGGCAGATTTTGATGATTCTTACGTCAATCGATTCTTTCATCAATCTATACCTTGCGAGTGTCACTGGCTACATTCTCTCATCTGGTTTTAGACAGCCAGCTCGTGAATATGTATCCTCCGACTGCACAGCATGATTTTCTTCGTACGTCTTTTTAGTTCTTTCGTCGTAAGCAGTCGGGTTTTTTTTATTTTTTTATTTCCTTTTTTTTAATTATGTTTCTACAAAAACTGAGTTGCTTTAGAAGATGATTTTTCATACGTACACTCAGTATAGCTTTACACAGCTCGAGGTAAACATAAAATCTGAAGCTATGTGAGTCAGGCTAAACTAACTTAACTTAGATTTTGGTCCGTAACGGGCTTAGTAACTTAGTCTGATACTGACTTACTGTGCATATTTTTTTATCATTAAATAAATTATTATTCAACCCAGAGACATCATCGTATTGAAGCCTCGTTTAGGAAAAGGAAAGGGGCGCGACACACCGGCCAACCGCTATAAATCTTTCCCATTAATCGCTATCGCGCCCTCTCCGCCTTCCTCAATCGCAGTCCACCACATTTCATTCCCGCTGCGATACGAAAGTGCGACGTCGGTGCATTAGTAAATTACTCACGTACGTAAAGTCCGTAGTACTTTTCAAAACTTGGAATTTGTCGCCAGATCGTACAACACTCTGGTAACTAATTTGTTTAATTAGAATTCGGCTGGCTGCTAGATTAGACTGTTGTTTTGCAAATTTTCCCTAATTCAATTTTGTAGGAGATATTTTTGTCTGCGTTTTGGGGTGTGATGATGTTTCGCAGTTTTTGGCGCTTAGGGCGTGTTGATTTGTTGATATGGTGACGGAATTTTTGTAAACCGTTTTTAGTTGTTGATCTTGTAGTGTTTATTTTAACAATAATATTCCAGCCATTCAGCAGTCTCGGTGATTACAAAATTGATGAATTGGTAAAAGTTGAAACTTCAGGATAAGTACAATGTTTTTACACATTGACAAGTGTTCGAAGTAAATTGAATCAAGCGTTATGTACAGAAAAAGGACTTAATGCAACAATACATTCCCTAGCAGTCAACGGTTAGACCAGTCCAGTCAGTCAGTTATTTATTCTGACTATTGTTGATGAGTCGTACAAGTTAGACTCACAACTCAGTTCAACACACAGCAAGTCAGTCCTTTATCACAAACAAATGCATCGTCACGTTCTACGTACAAAACGAGTAGGTACACTGTAGTGCAAGTAAACTCAAAAAAAAGTTACCGGAGTGCAATATAGAATCAAGTTAATATATCACTTTAGTAACAGGTGTGTTAAATAAATAAACACGCTCGCCCTGTTGACTCTTGCAATTTGCGAGGGCTGATAAGCTACTGAGATACAGTCAGTGTATTTTTGGATCAGATCGCGAAAGATTGTGTTGGCGGATCGTTGAACTTACGTAAGCTTAGATGGATTCTGGGATAAAGTTCTTTTTTTTTAAGACTGATAAACGACTTTGTTGTAGAGACAATACAATTAATCTAAGATCTGCTCAGCAAAAATTTGCTATGCCTGATGAAGAAATAGATAAAAAGTAATACATAGATTATTCCGTTCAATCAAAACGCACATTACTAAAAAATTAAATGAAATATTTGAAAGATAATGGGAAGACGTTTGTTTGCAAATGTCTGCCCCATAGCTTTCTTATCTTCCCAGTGTGTTGCCTAAAATGACAATACTAAGACATGATGACACGAAACATAACAACTAAGTCCAAAAGCCTAGAATAAAAAAAAAATGGGTAGTGATAACAAAGGCCGTGATATTCAATAGGGATTAGAATTTTCAACTGACTGCCAGCACAATTTATAGGCATAGGTAAGTTATTGGCAGCTATTAAAGAAAAAACCGACCAAGTGCGAGTCGGACTCGCGCACGAAGGGTTCCGTACCGTTATCGCTAAAAACGGCAAAAAAACACGTTTGTTGTATGGGAGCCGCACTTAAATATTTATTTTATTCTATTTTTTGTAAAATACAAGAAATACATCATCTGTGAAAATTTCAGCTGTCTAGCTATCACGGTTCATGAGATACAGCCTGGTGACAAACGGACAGACAGACAGACAGACAGATAGATAGACGGATCACGGAGTCTTAGTTATAGGGTCCCATTTTTACCCTTTGAGTACGGAACCCTAAAAACCATCAACCTTCGCTATACCGATATTAAAAAGAAATAAAATCCCAAGAGCATACCCAACAAAAACGTATTGTAGGTATCAATTTGCCATTGTTTTACTTACAGAAAATATATTTGCGTGTTAAAATAAGCAACGCCGGTAAAAGGCATTACCTATAGCAATACGTTACCTTAACGACAGCCGCAGGGAACGTAAACCTGCGGGTACATTCGTGGTGTGGCCTAAAGTAATGGAATAAAAACATAAAGAGCATTAGAGTGAGCCGTGCGAAGGACGCAAGATAATACAGTGGGTACCCACCCGACCTTATCGACCGCGGTAAGCGCCCAAGTGATGTTTGATAGGGTAAAAAACCTCAGTTGAAATATTACACAACCCTTTTTTTGTTTCAGCTTTAGGTACGACGAAGTTAACTGACAAGATTTTATTCGCGTTTTTAAAGGGTTTGTGAGAGTGATTTAGTGATCTTGAAGATAAGGATTAATTTTTAGTAGTCTATCGTCATTTACTTTTAACAATAGCTAATTTTCTGGCATTAACCTTACAAAGTTTAAACGTTTCTTCATTATTTGCGTGTTTGTAACTCAATTACACTGAAAAAGGTGGAAGATTAAAGGTTCTCTAGGGATAAATAAATAACAGTTTATTGCCTTCAATCACGCGGTCGACGTCATGAACACAGACGGTGAATAGGAAAAAAAACTCCTCCTTTGTTTATTTATTTATTTCAATTACTGTCTGCACTAACAGTGTAACCGAATACGTGCAGAGAGTCAATAATTATATGATTATGACAACAGACAAACAACACACATATAATTTAATAATTGTACATCCCAACATTAAAACAACTTAGAACAACAACACTTTACTTTTCATACCTACGTTGTAGTAATTAATGTTTTTTTTTGTAATCGTTATTTCTTGTACAATTATTCAATGTATTTATAATAAATGATACGCTTGATTTCTGAATTAAAAAATTGTGTATTTGCTATACTCTGATGGCACCTATCAAACTTTGGTATTAAATAAATTGTAGTTCTAAAAACTAAAAAACACGCTTTAATGGTAAATTGAACTACAAAGGCGCTAATCCTGAAGATCCTGGTAAGGTTAATGGGACAAACTATTTAAATTATTGCATTGGTCATCGGTCCTTGATAAGTGTGCAAAGTTTCAAATCAATCCGACATTTTGAAGTGGGTGAAAATCACGTTCAAAGATTCCGTTACATAGATACATACATACCAAGCTAATAAAAGCGTGTTAAAAAGAGGATGTGTCCATTGTTCTTAATTCCAAATACTTCAATCACGGTTGAAATTAAATTCTCAGCAAATTTAAAACGCTCTGTCAGTCTCAGATTAAATACAAGTAATATTTAAAAAACCCCCGATACATTATTATTTCATGCTACTTATTTTATCTAGTAGAAGACACGCATCGATCGACAATCTATTGAACACGTAATTATGACACATTATCTTGCGAAAACATCCCGATTCAAACAGTAAAACACTCAAAACTCAATAAAGTCACCTTTCAAATAAAAAAACTAAATCATAATCGGTTCATCAGTTTAGGAGCTATGATGCCACAGACAGATACACAAACACACAGGTACACACGTCAAACTTATCTTTTTCTATCAGGGGTTAAAAATAAACACGCCTGCTTCAACTCGATCCCTGCAATCAAAAGGTCCATAATATGTTATTGATGATAGAGCATCATTCCAAAGATTAGTGCCAGACAAAAGTTTCCCCATCGAACCCAGTTGGTTTTTCAACCTATTTGGTTTTCAACTCGGTCGGTTTTTAATCAGCTGACGTTGGAAAATGTCCAGTTTGCCAGTTATTGGAGAGTTTTTAATCAGAAGTTTGGCGTGTGTGTGCCCCTGGAATTAATTCGATGGGTATTTTGAGCATATTAAAATAAACGGATTAACGTTGTGTGTATGGTTGCTGGCCCAATTTTAAGGATTAGCTGTTATGTCCATAGGTATTTATGTGTAGAAGATTATACATAGCCGAGTAAACTTCATAATAATTATTTGATTTTTCTGAATTGTGAATTTGTAACATAAAAGTGGGGTTAATGTGACGTCTAAGGTTCTCAAGCGCAGGCCACACAGAAATGGCGGCGGGCGCGGACATGGCACAGCGCAATTTAGGACACACAGTATGTCGTCATAACCATGTCCAAGCAACGACATACCGTGTGTCCTAAATTGCGCTTTATTTCCAAGCCTCATCATCTGCCTAGCCTTTTTCCCAACTATATTGGGGTCGGCTTCCAGTCTTACCGGATTCAGCTAAGTACCAGTGTTTTACATGGAGCGACTGCCTATCTGACCTCCACAACCCAGTAACTGGGTAAACACGGTACTCTTTGGCAAGACTGGTGTCAGATCTCAAGCTTCTGACTACCCGTAACGACTGTCAAAGATCTTCAAATGACCGCCGGGACCAACGGCTTAACGTGCTTTTCGAGGCACGGAGGAAACTCGGTATGTTGAAATGGTGACCCATCCACGGACCGACCTCGTCAAGCGTTGCTTAACCTTGATGATCGACCCGTGCGGCTGTTATTATTTAGCCACGAGCTACTATTTTTCGGCGCTTTATTTCCAAGCATTATGTATTAAATTTGAATGGAATAGGAAACCGCCCGTGCCATGTCCGCGTCCGACGCCATTTCTATGTGGCCTGCGCCCCAGGCTGAAGTATAGTTCGAAAATACTCTGCTTGAAATTCTTGATTCAGAAATAAAAGGTTATCCCTTATTTATTCATTTAAACTTAAAAATAAATAGAGAAAAATGATAATAATGTCAAGAATCTGAAACCTTTTTTTGACTATTTAGAAGGGCTTCGAGAGCTGGAAATGACTATAGAAATGTGATTACGTACTTGTTATTTAGCAATTCAAAAGTTACTTTAGTCTCAAAGTACCATCAAACAAAGATAGAAGAGACCTGTTCAGGTTGGTTACCGGTCAAAATTCAATAACAGTACATCTAAATATCAAATTCAGACAATTGATCCTTGAACTAACAATAAAACAATTTTACACGAAGTTCGGCAGTTCCTTACAATACCTAGTTTACTTGAGTAAAGCCTTCACCACACTTGAAGTTATTTGTGATATATCTATATATCTTTGCTGTAGAGTGCATAAAATTGCCTTCACGAGTCGTGATACTTAAATGTTGGTTAGGTCTGGCCAACCATCTGCCTGAAAGGGTAATTATTTTTTTTCCCTGCTTGAACTGGCCCTATTTCGTATTAATACGATAGATGAAAAATATTAATTTCTATCCATCGTATTTTTAATATACTAATTCCCGATTTCACGAACCTACACTATGAAACATCTACCTAAATTAACTGAGCCGAGCGTTGAAAATCTGTTTTATTTGGGTTTTAATTTAGGTAACCTAGTGTTATTTTTTTTATTGGGACAATCCCACCGCTCTATTTCCAAACCACTGCAACAGCTGAAAGCCAGAATCAACAGTGGCGGCCACTAGAAAAGCGCCGAGGCAATGAAGCTCAACGAAGTTCCGGAGAATGAATTTAACTGTCTTGGAACCCGCTACGAAATTAATTAGAAAAGAATAACGGATGAGTAGGAAAAAATAACCTAGTGTTAGTGAAAAGGAGCATTAGACTATTGCCGAATTTTGGCTTAGATACTGATTTCCACTTGATGTTTGGGCCCTAGGTGTCGGCTCTTCCCAAGGGCGTAGTACTTTATTATAAATCCCGCGCCTCGATTCCAGCTTGCCAAGAGCCTAAAGAACTCCGACAATTCCATTAAACAATAGGAAAGACTGATCACCGCTACCGTGAGCCATTTGTTACTGTCGTGAAGATATTGAGTTTTCAATAACATAAATAGGTGCATTAGCCGTTATGTCCGTCTTGGGGACACCTGGGGTAGGACTTAATGATCGGCGGGTGTTTTGATTTGTTGCGAGTCCATTGCGTAGTCGGTTTGAAGACGGGTTCAGTGTTCAGTGTGGCCGTTCGATGGATTGAGAATTTTATAGTGAAGGTTTGGTATCGTTAGTTTGTAAGACAGTGTTTAATATTGGTAATGTTGTTGCTATTAAGTCACAAACAACATTGAAAAAATACCTCTCCAATTTTCTTCCACAATAATAAACTCAAGAATATCATAAACTATATCCCACGAACGCAGCTTTTCATTTCTGTCACGAAGTTCAGAACTCAAGGGGCAATGTACATCAAGATTGCAGTAATCACCATAATTCCTCATTGCTCGGGGTCTATATTGAAATATCATAGGGTCCAATAGATTAAATCAGAATGATGGTCGATAATTTACCAAAAACAGACTGGAAGAAGATAACGTGGTGAGCCGACCCCAAGTAACATGGGACTAGGGCAGGAAGAATATGTTCCAAGAAGGAAGGCAGAGCTGAAACTTTTGTATACACACTTCATTCATGTAAGACTCATTATGAATCTGCTCTTCAAAACTCGTAATAAAAAACATAGATAAACTATTTAAGTCCCAAACAACACATTTAAAATTATTCAACAATTTTTTTTTTTTTTAAAACAAGCTTTTTTTGTATTCTTCTCAGCAAACCCTTTCATTTAATACCCATATCATGACAGTGCACAAAAAATAACTAGTCCACCATCTTGGGCCGTCCGCCACATTGGATTTAGAATGACGTCACTTAGCTAGCTAGCAACACGCATTGTCATCCAGACTAAAAGTGTATGCAAAATTTCATCTTAACCGGTGGAGGATAACTGCTTTAAAATAACTGCTTTAAAATTCCGTTGCAAAATTTGATCCGAACACACTTACATATAAACAAACATACAAACATACATTGCAAGTTAAATAAAAGCTTGTAAAAAAAGAACTACGTACCTATCCAATTTTCTTCCACAATAATAAACTCAAGAAAATCATAAAGCATATCCCACGAACGCAGCTTTAGCATTCTGGTCACGAAGCTCAGTACTCAAGGGGCAATGTACATCAAGCTAGTAGTAATCACCGTAATGTCTCATTACTCGGGGGGTTCTATATTGAAATATGATAGGGTCCCAGCTGTGGAGTCCCTGCGCACTAATTCAAGCGTTTAATCGACCGGCGAATGTCGGGGAGTCTCCAGGGTTTGATGCGTGAAGTGTGATGGAGTGGCACGGCGATTTTTTTTCGTTGATTTTGTTGATAATTATGTAGTTGATTCAGTCAAATAATTAGAAAACTGCAAATTATTGCATAATAACCTTAACTTAAATAAAAAAGAGTAACTTGAAGCTAGTTGACATAAAGGTAGAGTTTTTTTTACTTTCTTTTCCTAAGGAGAATAGCAAGTGTGATAGTGTGATACTGTGCAGTTAGGCAAATGTTTCAGCCAGGCTATCAGAATTTGTACGTGTAAAAGACATATATATTAATATTATAAGTACATAGCAAATTGCTTTCAGTTTTAGGAAAACATTTTTAGTTTAAAGATCATGAAAGCATCACAGATTAAAAATATGTTTTCTTTCTTCACCCAAAATTTTCAAATTTTGATCAACTTTGTGTCTGTTGCAAAATTCATAAGGCACGTTTCGTAGTTTGATTCGACTCAGTCTATCAGATGAACAGTCAGCAGCAAAAATATGTGAACATGGACAAGGATTCGTCTTCAATCGTTGTTCTATAATGTTGTATAAGTGTGTAGCTTTATGTTGTGCATTTTTGAAGTTGACTGTACCCACCGGATCTCTGTCAAAACAAACCTCAATCAGGGCCGTGATCGTATAAATTTTGATTACAACCTCCGTCACTAGAATACAAAATGGCGGAATACGGGATCAAAGTGTTTCGCGTTATTTTTTACCGAGAAAGGTGTGTACATTATCAATATTCCATCAATTTAGCAATAATAAGTTTCGTCAAAGAGATTTTTTTGGATTCGGGGCAGGAACGAACTGGGTGGGTATTTTTATATTTATAAGGTGCTCTTTCTTCCTTATAAAATTAATTTGGGTTCGGTTGATTTTATAAACCAGATACAAGAGTCGTAACTTGAATGAATAAGTACGCTTTACGATACAAATTTCGTAATTTTGTAAAAGTAGCGCTGCGTCCTTCGTTTTATGGCATTGCCCACCAATCGTATGATCAGCAATAGCGTGCAATATTTTTACGCATTATCTAAACTAAATGAAAGAATCAATACGATGAATCATCTGACTAAAATAATAAAATATATAAGTATAATTGTTTTTTTTTTTTTTTTTTTTTTTTTTTTTTTTTTTTTTTTTTGACAGCTGACAGCTGACAAGTAAACATTAGATCTAAATTGTGCTTGTAATTAAATAATTCTTAAAAATAGTAGACCCAGTATTAATACAGTGACAATAAATAAAAGTGAAGCTAAACCCGAAATCTGGCAGTGACAGTGTTATTATTAATTAAAAACACCGGGTTACTATACAAACATTGATTCTCAAATATATAAACATTGACTACAAAACTCATTGCTATAAGATAAACCAGTGTAAACATTCAAATTTTAAGACATCATGCTTCAAAACAATCATAATTACTAATAATTCCTAGACTGTGGTGATAAAAAAGTGATCTAAACAAAAATTGGTGCTGGCAAAAATCGTTTTTTTTTATTCAAATAATGCACCTACGTGACTTGAAGTTGTGCCAACGCCAGCGCCATCTAGCAAATACCCTATAAACCAACCACTAACATTGTTGTCGCAGTGTTGCCGAACAAATAAATAACAAATCGGCAATCAATATTGTAAATAGCGACATCTATTACACAAAGAAGGACTTGCGTAGTTAAAACGCCATTAGATTGCAAAATTGGATCCTACTGTTAACTGTACGAGTGGCTTAGCGGTGTACGAACTGACTTAATTGTTCGAACCGCATGACCGCACGTTCAAATCCGACGATTACTGGGAGACTTTTTGTGGCTTGTGATAATTTAAATTTGTAAAATTATCATGAACTTCCTAGAAAATATAACATTCCGTCGCACACGTACTATATCGGAACCCAATAATGACACCAGTGAAATTATTCCACAAACACTGGATGAGACTACTAATAGTATGCCGGAAATTTCGGAAGACGAGGAGGACAAGCAGATAAACATCCTTAAAACTGACATTGAGAACCTTAGGTCTCAATTACAAAGCGCACATCGAGAAATAGAAATACTATCTTTGGAAAATAGCTCTCTGAAGCAAACAAACGCCGATTTATTGAAGAAAAATGAGATGTATAAAAAAGTCACCAGTAGTCCATTAAAGAAGAAATTACAAACACCGAAGGGATATAAAATTAGTTCTACGGAAAAGAAGACCATTAAACCACAGACTTTCGAAATTCCTGATGATGGGGCATCCATAACTGAAGACCTTACTAAAAACTCGCAAAACCCATCGCTGCCGGTTGTAAAGAATAATATATGTATTTTAAGTAGTGAAAAGTCTAATAGATTATGCACAATCAGTCAGAGATCTAATTTAGGTAATTTTAATATATGTCACTATCGCATGCCAAATTGTGGATTAAAGCAACTATTAGATAGTATTGATAAGAAAGTACAAAACTTAACTTACTCCGACCACTGTGTTATTTACGTTGGGGAAGAAGATTTTAAAAGGACCCAGAACTATATAGAATTGGTTGCTTTCATTCGCGGTAAATTACAAGCTTTAACCCACACGAACTTTATAATATGTCTGCCGACTTTTAGATATATGGCTAACAAAAATATAATGTTTAATAGTAGAGTCGACACCTTTAATAATTTAATCTACATGGATGTTGAGACATATAAATATGCGTATATTTTGGATTCCAACTTAAATCTTCCCTACACCTACGAAACTTATAACCAAAGGTATGGGAGCTTAAATAATAAAGGCTTGAATATTATTTTAAACGACTTACAAGTCCTAATCCTAGATTTAAGCACGATGAATGTACATGATGCATCTAATCAACTAACAGAATCTGATAATAGATTGAATTTTTTTCGTGTATAATAACTTATATATATTACATCAGAACATCAATGGTCTTATAAATAAATCAGATGAGCTTTCGTTACATTTGGAAGAGTTGAACCGTAACAATAAACATGTTGATGTCCTTTGTATCACGGAACATAATATGATCAATGAAGATACTTATTCACTGAAAATTCCCAATTACTCATTGATTTCATCTTACTCTAGGCACAATAGAAATGGAGGGGCGTGCATATTAGTACATAATAATCGAAAGGCTAAAATCTATGACATAAAGGAACATACTGTGAGAAATATTGTAGAGTGTAGTGCCATTGAACTCCTAGAGCATAATGTTATTGTAATCAACATTTACAGGCCCCCTTGCAACACACTAGAAAAGGTAAACATATTTTTCTCTAAATTTAACGAAATACTCAATAAAACTTGTTTAAAAAATAAGAAAATTATTGTATGCGGCGATTTTAACATCAATGTACTAAAACGAGATAAAATTGTAATAGAATTAGAGCAACTGCTGGCTAGCTATAACCTTAAACTAATAATTAAAGAACCCACGCGACTATGTAGTAACACATGTATTGACAACTTTATTTGTAATAAACGGGGCACCAGGTATGAAATACTAGAACTAGCACTATCGGATCATACTGCTCAACTTCTACAATACCCAGTCACAGAAAGTTTTAACATAACACACTGGTACACACATAAACGAGACTATAGCGCCTCTAATACAGATAAGTTCGTTGAATGTATGCGTAATCTCGCCTGGGATGAAGTTTACAAGGCAGAAACAGCGGATGATGCCTTTAGCACATTCCACGAATTATTAAAATTATTCTATGATCTCTGTTTCCCTTTAATAAAGGTCAAAGTACCTACACACAAACGACCACAATGGATATCAAAGGGTGTCAGAGTCTGCTCCAAACGTAAACGTCAACTACTTTGGAAATTCAGGAAAGCACCAAGCCAACAATTTAAAGATTTATACAAAACGTATAATAAAAGATTTAAAAAAATAATTAAATTAACGCAAAAATCTCAAAACGATTACTATATTAAAACATCAGTAAATAAAGCTAAAGCTACTTGGAAGGTTATAAATAATTATAAAACAAATATCCACCAGCAGTTTAAAAAAATTGACAAAATTAATGTAAACAATTTACCAATCACAGATCCAATTACTATAGCTAATGAATTTAATAATTTTTTTACAACTCAGGTACCAGATAAACTCCCTATTAACAAAAAATCCCATTATAGAATTACATACAATAATTCCAACTCATTCTTTATGCGCCCGTGCACGCCAGGGAGTATTGTCTCAATAATAAAATCCCTAAAAAACACAAATAGTGTGGGGCACGATGGAATATGTACTAAAATAATTAAGGGAGTGGCGGAAATAATAGCGCCAGTATTGTGTTATATAATTAATAAATGCATAGAAGATGGGGTCTTCCCATCAAAATTAAAATTATCTATTGTCATTCCAATATTTAAAAAAGAGGATAGGGAAAATATGAATAGTTATAGACCTATATCTCTAATACCTATCTTATCAAAAGTGTTTGAAAAAGTCATCTATAATAATTTATACAACTATATAGAAAAACATAACATACTTGCGGAAGAACAAATGGGTTTCCGTAAAAATAAATCTATTAACAGTGCATTTCATACTTTCCTTAAAACGGTACTAAAAGGCATGGATAGTAAGAAACATGTCTCAGCATTATATATGGATATGACGAAGGCCTTCGACTGCGTCAATCATGGTTTATTATTAAATAAATTAGAAGCGTATGGAGTACGGGGAAAGGCTAGAGATCTCATAAAATCATATTTAAGTGACAGAGAACAACAAACTGAAATATCTAGCATCTCACATGTCACAAAAGTAGAAATAAAACATTTGTCAACACCAATAAAAGTCTTCAGAGGTGTACCTCAAGGGAGTATTTTAGGTCCGCTGCTCTTTATTATTTATATAAACGACCTCCCCAAATCCATAAAATCCTCTATGGTTCTGTATGCTGACGATAGCACTGCGATAGTAGTATCTGAAGACCCCTCGACTCATGAACATGAGATAAACCATACGCTATCATCTATAGTTAATTGGTTAAACTTAAATGAACTTAAAATAAATCTAACTAAAACATTTATAACGACATTTAAAACAAAAAATTCAAAATCCAATACTGTTAATATACAATATGAACAAATAAATATAGAAAAAATCAACTCTACAAAATTCCTTGGACTACACATAGACTCAGACATGAGATGGAGGACACATATCGAACAAGTCTGCACTAAACTAAGTCGGTATTCATATGCCTTGTATATGCTACGTAAAGTTGTCAACCAAAGTGCTCTTCTATCTGCTTACCACGCTTACGTTGGTTCGACGCTAAGGTATGGTATAATGTTTTGGGGGAATGCCACTGATAGAGAAACTGTCTTCAAAGCCCAAAAGAAATGTATCCGTGCAATATGTACCCTAAAACCTACAGATACGTGTAAACCACATTTTATAAATTTAAAAATATTGACATTCCCATCACTGTATATTTATGAACTAGCATTAGACATTAGAAATAATATTAATAAATATGAAACGTTAAAAAGTACCAGGCTGGCAAGTACACTTCGTGCAATAAGCCATAGGACGGCTATGTTTGACAAGAGTGCATTTTGTATGGGCCCTAAAATTTATAACAAATTACCAAGGAATATAAAGGCCGCTGAGAATTTTATGTCATTTAAAAATAAATTGAAGACGTATCTAATCAATAAAGCTTATTATAATGTAAATGATTATTTAAATGAAAAAATGTAATAAATATGTACTAACTAGATGACTACTAATTTTAAAATTTGAAATGGATAATTAATAATTAATGACGAATAAATAAAATAACATTTGACATTTGCATGTATTAGTATTTAATATATATTTGCACGCCTGTTGAGGTAAAGTATGGCAATAAGAACTTTTTTGTTTGTAATATCTCATGTACCCATATTCCAGCAAATAAATGATTTTGATTTTGATTTTACTACATTTGTTTGTATAATCTCTGGAAGGTACTAATTCAAATACAAAAAATCTTACACTGGTTAAAAGCTGCAATGTTGCATAGTGCGTCCAAAGTAGATGATCCCTATGAGATACGGAATACGGGAGCAAAGACACCGGAAAAAGTTAGTCTCTAAACAAGATGGCAAAAATATTTTCACAACATATGTAGCTGCTAGGTGGCTGGTTGTGAGAAATATAAGACTGAACTTGAAATTGCGAATTAGAGACCATTAAAACGGAATGCGCGGGCGTTTTTTTGTACGCATGTCGTCGTCGCGTAGTTTTTTTGGCACTAACTCACGTTATTTTTTTCTAGCAATCCCGGCCGCAGCCGTAGGCGGGGGAGGGTCGCGCATATACCAATGAGTGCGCCCGTATGCAGTTCGTTCTTGTTGGTCTCTGATTTATTTTAAAAGTAAAGATACAAACGTAGAAAACATACTTAAAATACAACCAAAATTATTAAAAAGTAAAGTATACATGGTTACTTAAAAAATAACTATATTTTAAAAAGACGGGTGGACCGCGACACTGTCGTCAACAACATACATATTTTCATACTATCAGATTCTTTATGAGATCTGTTACTGTCATACCACAGAGAGAACTAATCCTTGTAGGATTCCCATCAAACGCTGACTCATGATTATACTCGTAATGTACTGAAGCTCTCAAGAGATGTTTACTGACACATTTCACGTCACGCAATGTATGCGTCATGGTGGAAAAATATACCTTCTCTTTATTATTTTTTTATGTTATCCTTATGAGCAACATTTGGGTGTTACGTAATTTTTATATGACGCTGTTTTTCCCTGATGGGCTGAGTAGTATATGAGCTTAGTGACATAACTGTACATTTCATGTGAAAATATATGTTTTCTTAGAATATTAGTATACCTAAATAATGAAGACATCAAAATTCATTTTCTGTGGCTTGTTTTGTCTGTTCATAGGTTACAGGGGGGTAACCATAAGCTCTTAGAGCAGTATCAATTTGAGATCGAGTAAGTGACAGATGTATACACGTCAGATACACCTGTCTCTTATTCGATACCAATACAACCCACCTTTGTAAAGTCGGCAGATTCTAACACAGGGTGTGTGTCAAGAAGAAGTTTTTTTTACCTTTGAAAAAAAACTTCTTGTCCGCTTCACTCTAGTCAGAGCAGTCATGGTTACGACAAATTAACTCGCCTCAAGAGCTTACTCCACCTAGTCCTATTAAATGAAAATCTGACGCATACATTATCAGGATCTACAACCGCTGATTTAATCTGATCATGTCACCTCATCGGTGAACTGCCGCGTTGCCGGTTAACCAACCGTCTTCAGCCGTAAACTCTGCCCTGCGCCACCAGGTGCTCTCTAGAGTTGCTATTCTAGTTCAAAATAATGAAGACATAAAAATTCATTTTCTTTGGCTCGTTTTGTCTGTTCATAGGTAACAGATCTTTTTCTTAGTACCCCACCTTTGTAAAGTTGGCAGTAGTGTGTGTGATGAAGAAGATTTTTTTTTTTTACCTTTGAATTCGCTTCACTTGTCAGAGCGGTCATGGTTACGATAAATTAACTCGCCTCAAGAGCTTACTCCAAATCTATACCAACTCGTATTAAATAAAAATCTGACGTATTTTTTATCAGGATCTCCAACCCAGATTTAATCTGATCAGCTCACTTCATCGGTGAATTGCCGCGTTGCCGGTTAACCAACCGTCTCCAGCCGTAAAGTTTGTCCTGCGCCACCAGGTGCTCTCTAGAGTTGCTATTCTAGTTCAAACCATAGCCAAAGCATTTCAAAAATTTACATCGTATTCTAAAACACAATCATTGCTACCACTGACAGTTTGAACAAACATACATCACAGTAACTACAGCAAAACTATTGGAGCTCGAATAAGTCACAAGTTTTCTTTTCCTGAACAATATTTCACGTGAAACTTAAAACTAAATCTGTTCGTTTTAACGATCTGCACGTCGGGCGACGGGGCGGACGCGTCTTCTCCACAAAATTTACATAAATCAATTTCAATACAAACACCTCTTAGTGAACTCTGTCCGGGGTCTTCATAAAAGTGTGGTGCCAGTTGTCACAGAAAATTATGAACTCAGAATACAATGAATTTATTAATGGACTGATAAAATTCGAGATTTTCATGAGATATTTCTTAATTGTTTAGTTAATATCATTGTTTCGTGTTATCTGCTTAATGTTTTTTGAGCAAAATATTAAATCAATAATTAACTCTTTCAAGAATTAGCAATTCAACAATTGCGTAAGTAATAAAATAGTGCTGTTAAAATACACTTCCATTAAGTTAATATTAGTATGCTGAATAGCCTAGATGTCAGATTCCGTGGTATTTGAAATGTAGGCAGCTAAGGTTTTTTAGTACTCAAATTCATTCCTACCCTACCCTACTCGACCTATTATACCTACCTACCCTACCCTACCGAAATGTAGGCAGCTAAGGTTTTTTAGTACTCAAATTCGTTCAGCAATTTTATTATCAACAGCTCTGACAGTTCTTTTAGCGATTCTAAAGATAGCTTTGTAGCTATTTGTGACTGGTTAGTAAAACATTTTTTTATATATCTACTTCCACGCCGTCACACTAACCGCACCCAACTCCGTGACTTGGATGGCGAACGGGCCGCGGTTACTGGTCGACAGTTGGAACGCAGTTATACTGATCAAATTGAGTCAGTTGCTGCTGAAGTAACGGCGATGTTGGGTGCGACGCGATTTATATCGTAGACATTCGCAGATGCTGGTGGGTTCTGCTTGCCTGGTACGTTTGGTTGTGACAGGAGCGTTGAGATCGTTATTTATAAAAAAGTATGGTTTTATAAAATAGGAAGTTCACTTTATTGTAAGAAAAGTTAACGGGAAGTTTTATTTTTTATTTGGTTAACAGAATTAATATTACTATGATACGAATAAGCTTTAACAAAATAATGTTACTGATAAACCTAAAGATTGATACGTGATTTATAGTATACATTCGTAGATGCTGGTGGGTTATGCTTGCCTAGAATTTGTTTAGTTGAGAGTTAGTTGTGACAGGTGCGTTTGAGATCATTGTTATTTGGAAAAATCATGTTATTTTTTCAAAATAGGTGTAGTTTTATTGGGAAGGAAGTTTATTATGTTGTAAGAAAAGTTAAAAGGCTTTTGGTAATTTGATTACAGAATGAACACAATATTCTTTCGATACGTGTTAGTAAATTGTATTGCAGTCATTCGCAGATGCTGGCCAGTTATGCCTCTGCCTGGTAAGCTTGTTTAGTTGAGTGTTGATATTTGACAATTGGCATGGCTTTATTGAATAGAAAGTTCATTATTTTGTTGCAAATTTTATTTATATTTGATATATTTTTATTTGATTATAAAAAAATGTTTTACTAAAGGTAAGCATGAAATATAATTATTACCATAATTTATATTGGCATAACGAAATTCAGCTAAATGATTGTTACGCATAATTAAATATATAAAAAAATGATTAGGCATAAATGTTTTACCATATAGTATATTGACATAAATACTGTTGGCATAATATTAATGATGCATAATTTTATAAAACATAATGTTATACACGCATAATGATATTTACAGAATGTTCTTTAGAATAAAAAAAAAACATGTTTGCGGCTCAAGGGTGGCCCAAGGGCCCCCGCCGCATCTTAACCTAATTCGATTGAGTCCTTGTATCAAATATATTTAATTAAATTTTGTATAAATAATAAACAGAATATCGAAGTATATAGTATTGAATGTACTAAATATCGATATTAAAACACTTAAGTTGCTTCTGACATTTTAAAGTTGTTTCTGCAACTTCTCCGACGCGACGCTGCGGGAAGTGCAACCCCTTCGCCACGTTACAGCGCCTGGTGCCTATGCTTTGTTGAAAGTGAGCAGAAGCTGCCCTCCCTGCGCGCCTCCGATTTGTAAGATACACTCAAGGTGTACTAGCCAAAATACTACCAGCAATCAGGGTGCTCCCATTCGGTTTTCGAACAGATTCGACGTATTTTAACTTATTAACTATTGACTTTAATGAGTTTCATTCGTATTTTTAACATACATATAATGAACTTAAGTATATTAAATGTTGACATTTTGAACTTAGGTAAATGGTTATCGTCACTTTCATTCATTTGATATTTAAGTCACTTGACATTTCAATCTTAGACATTTTGACCTTAGATATATCAATTTTCGATATTTAAATACAATCTATATTTCAATTTTCGATGTTTTGAACATTGACTTTTTACCCATAGGTACTTTAATTTTCGACGTTCAAATATGCACCCATCAAATTATTATGACGAATAAATATTATGCCTTAAATATTTATGCAACTCAAAATTATGCCAAAACAAATTAGGCCAAATGACAGCTACGCTAACCTTTGCATTACGTCAAAGTATGATTATACCACAGTACTATTATGCTAATAAAAATTATGCGAAAAAAGTTATGCCAAGCAATTTTATACCAAGACCCCCTAAAATAATACATGTCGAATTAAGAACTTCCTTCTTTTTTTTCGTCGGTTGATTCGCATTATGTTTTCACAAAGGTTTGGTTAGAGATAATAACTCAACCAGGGTTTATCAAAGCGTAGAATCAAGTTAAAAGCCTTTCGTTCGCGATGGAGTAAAAGGTGTTGAACACTATAATCTAAAATAAATAGGCCTACTGGAAGTAAGGAAAATTCCTGCATCATTTAGATATTGTACTTCATTATCCACAGCCCGATTTGACCCATGATAAGGTCGATGGAAACAATGTAATTTACCAATCTTGCCTAGAAACACTAAACATTGTTCGCAGTTGTGGATTCAGATTCAAAATAAAACACAATTGTCGTATATTTTCCACACACAATCCACTCAAATGTTCTGGCAGATATTTTGCATACAAATGATAGTTTGTGTCATTGACACACAAAAACAGTCAATCATCTGCAGCGACCAGTTTGATCTAGTTTGAATAAAAATCTATTTCGTAACTGGAAATGAACAGGAGACTAAAAATATAACGGGCTATTTCAACGGTTAGGAACACTTTCAATAGTTACAAACTGGCTTTTAAATAGTTGCACAAACAACTCTTTTTTAGGCTTTCGAAATATTAAAACTATGTTTTTATTTTATTGCGTATTGACTTCTGTCATGAAATTTTTGTGTTGAAGTTTTAGTGTGATAATAAAAGACAATTATTTTTTGCATTGTGAGCGGCGTATTCTGAGTCGACAAAGTCCTTCTTGAGCCACACGGCAAGGCAAAATGAGTTAAATATTACAGGTGAATGTATATGTCACAAATCACAGCAAAATAACATAAGTTTGGCCTCATACTATTCGCAAAACCAAGTTAAAAAAAGAATACTATTTTACAAGCTTTTTATTAACTTGCAATGTATGTATGTATGTAAGTGTGTTCGGGTCAAATCTTGCAACTGAATTTTAAAGCAGTTATCCTCCACCGATTAAGATGAAATTTTGCATACACGTTTGGTTTGGATGACAATGCATGGTAAGCTAAAAAGCTTGTTTAAAAAAAGTTTTTTATTGGTAAAACTTATTTAATGCTCATTTAAAACACTCTCTGTTAGTAAAACTAGGTTCGCATTGTAAATTTATTCATAAGATTTTATTTCTGAAAGTATTTAGTACTAGCCGAACGGGTGCACTTGACTGTCCCTGAGCATTTTTCTCACATTTAGCAACAAAGGAGACGACAGGTAACTTGTCAAGAACAGGTGAGTTGACTACGGTATTCATAATTTGAATAAGGCTTTGCTTCACAAAAAATATTTCGCTTTGATTTATTTGTCGCAACGAGAGGTTCACTCGTTCGTTTATGTACTTTGCCTGGCTTGAAGTCTAGTTTATTAGGGTTCCGTACCCAAAGGGTAAAAACGGGACCCTATTACTAAGACTGCCGCAGTCAAGTCAGTCTCCGTTACTTTGTCTGTCTGTCAAGTACAAAGTACAAACTATACTATGTCCTTCCCAGGGTCACAAACTATCTCCATGCCAAATTTCATCTAAATCGTTTGGTAGATCCAGAGATACAGAAACTCGACAACAATCGTCCACCTGACATCACATCCTTCTGGTCTGTCAATCCTTGTTTACCTATTAAGAATGTGAACATTCACCAAGGGTCAAGGTTTGGACTTGCTAATCTCCAATTCTTCATGCCTCTAATTATTATTAAAACGTCATATTATCCTCTATAAATTTCCGAAGTACTATAATCAACAATGACCATAGCATAAAAACTAACATAATTAACAAAATTTCATATAATAAATTAAATGTCACTGTGCTTTTCCTTACATTTTGGACTGACTGACTGAAAAAATGTGAGAAATCTAGTTTGGAGGCTAAACTAGATTTCTCATATTTTTTATTTTATTTATTAATTGGTTTACCGGCTGGCTGCATTGAGGCAGAGGTAGAGCACATAATGATTAGATTTATGATCTAGAATTTTCTGAATTATAAGTTCAAAGTCAAATTCTATATTTCAATAATAAGGCCATTGAGGCAGCTTAATGGCCTAAATTATAAATAAAGAATTTAGATTTTTGACATTCAAAAGTTCCGACTTTTGAATGTCAAAAATCTAAATTTTAAAGTATTAATAATTGTTTCTAACCTCCATTCGGCAAAGTAACTTGTTATGGAGAAGGACGGACAAGAAACTCCACACAAACTCTTTAAAAAAAACGGTTTAAAATATTTTCATACATACATTAATTCATATACGTGAGGACGATGCACCTAAAATAACACTACTATACTACGTATAGGTATAAAGTATTACAAGGTAACCTTACAGGTAAATTCATTCATTTGACAAATAGGAACATGGTTCTCACATACTTACAAATATTGCAAACGTAGGTAAATTACCTAATCCTACAACCAAAAGAACAGTGTGTGAGTCAATTACTTAAAACACGAGAAACAAATGCAATACGATAATAATATGAATACATAAATTAATCATCTAATTTGTAATATGCTTTTAGAAAAACATTTAATTTAATTTTATTTAGTTTTAGTATCACAATTATTTTGTTATAGTATTTAACATATAACCCCAGGAAAGATATGCGTACTTTAGCTAATCCATAAGATGGTTGATCTAAATTATCTTTATTTCTAGAATTACAAACTTTTTCTTTAAATAACTGACGTATCTATATTCAATAAATAAACAGATGAAATCAAAGGTAATATAAAGAGAGACAAACCCGACGCAGCAACCGGAACCGTAGAACAATTTCCATACCAGAAGGACTGTCGCATCGTACCGTCGCGCCAGTCTACTGGAGCCTTTAAAGAAAAGAAAAAAATCTCTTGAAAAAGAGAATTTTCATTTTCAGTAAAAGAATTTAGAGCACATCCTCATGCTCATATTACTTCATAATACTTTCAAATATAACCTAAAAGGTATATATAGCCCTAACACTTACTATAACCACACAAACAAGATTTTCGTTTTTCATGAAAATGTTTTCTCTACTTTTTCAGCGGAGTGTTTTATCATATTTTCTTAAAGCCTTGTTATATTCCAAGAGAACTTGTTGCCTGTAAAGCGGCGCTTTCATAGGACCTTGGGTACAGGTAAAGTCCAAAGCATCGTGTCCCGAATGACTTGACATTTTACTGGAGCGGATTTTTTACTTTTAGGTATGGTTATGAATGTTTTTGGGTTCTTGTTGAAGTTAACTTGTTTGTGAAACATGAAAATGTGACAAATTGGATTCAAAACGCTTCCATAGTTCTTTTAGGCTCGATTACGCTACCCTGAGCTTTATTACTAACTTCGAGTTAGTAGCTAACACGGGCCCAGTATAATTTGTGACAAATTTTCATTTAACTTTGTTGCAAGTGGGCCTTGCCGTTTTGGTGTTTGCAATATTTATTATTTAGTAACAAAACTAATTATTTTTCAATCTTTCTGTTCAGTGTATAGTGAAATAACTTTTATTGAAATACCTTCACACCGTTATAATTGCATTTAAACTTTATTGTTTTATATAATTCAAAAATCCAATTCGCAGTCCTAACTACAAATATATTAATCCGAACCCACGTTAGAACCTAAATTGATACCTATTTCAATGTCAAAAGCAGGTCCGCAATCTCGGCTGTCCATCCCACTGATAGACCAAGTCTAAACAAAATCCAGGGGTATGCAATCAAAAAGTTTTGTGAAATAAATTTTGGTTTCGCATGAAGTTTAATGGACAAAGCCCTATTGTTTTATATTTATGTATTGCCTTCCAAGACTAAAGGGCTCCGTAATTTAGCCCACCCTAAGGGACAGAACAAAACATTCAGGTTGAGAGTGAACGGAATTTACCTGGCGTTCTTACGTATAGGTATCGTTGGGATCAAAAGTGCTAGACTTTGTGCCTTTTGCGACATAATATGAAATAATGAAAAGATTTGATAGTAATATTAATTAGGATTACGTATAATCTTAGACGCAGGCCACATAGAAATGGCGTCGGGCGCGGACAGGCACGGGCGGCTTCCTATTTCATTCAAATTTCAAACAAAATGCATTGAAATAAAGCGCAATTTAGGACACACGTTGCTCGGACGTGGTTATGACGACATACCGTCCCATTGCCCAAGTTGCATTGAAGTCTCTATTTGAGTGACGTTTAGCACACCTTACGATATTTTTTACCTAACGCTAAACTTGCGTTTGACCTTTTTGTCACCTGATAATAAGCGATGATGTGGTTGACGCTGAAAGAAAAACGATTAAACATTGAAGGAATAGGAGGCAATTTTACAATATTAATGACATTCTCGTCCTAATTACCATTCTTTCTTTTTGTTTGCGGGGGGAACTCTCTTAAAAGGCGCCTGGACCTTTGGGGAAATGACCAGGGTATGTGGGCTTTTTACCACACTAAAACCATCCCGGTGATCACCATCAGCACGTAGAAGAAGCCCCGTGACCACCCCGGAGCCATCTCTGTCCAACGCCTGTAAGGGCACATCCCTTGGGATACTGAAAAAGCACAAGTACGTGATTATTATCCCACCATCTTTCCTGGAGTCACTTGGTGGGCGGACAGAGTCCCCGAACTGTGCGCTCGTGACCCGAAGTCCCGCCTGCTTATGGTACAGGCAGGGTTTTGGCGTTTTAGGCATCGAGGCGGTTGCCTCCCCGCCGCCTTCTTCTCCGAGCGGGAACGATTCTCCCGCGATCCCGCTCGGCGGCCTCCTTCTGGACCATCACAGTCTCATAGAAGAAGGCCTTTCCCTCCTGGTTCCTATCTCTGCCAGCATGACTCTCACAACAGCCAGACTAATTACCTACTGATATTAAACACATTCAAAGGAACTAAATCAAGTAAAATCCAATGTTTAATTTAATTACGCAACGGCGCAAATAATCAATTTCAATTACTAACTCTGTAACACATTTAGTTTTTTGTCTCTCTTACTTATCTTAAAATAAAGGGAGACGATGTTATCTCACATCTTGAGACTACAAAAACAAGAATAGAAATGTCGTCAGATTCCAATTCCGATAATAGCCTTCTAAAGAACTTGGACATTAATCAAGATGGAATTGTTATTAATTACGTTAAACTTACATCTTTCTCGTAATTAGTATTGCGTAATTGGATCGAGTTTGTCCCTTATAAACTAATAAAATTGGAGTTTGCAAACTCCCATTTTAGAAGTAGAATTTTCATCATTTAAATTGAAGTGTCAAATGTATTTTGTTTGCGTCTGTACAAAATCAACCCGTTGTTTGCGACCTCATACCGATTTACATACACGCACGTAAATTTCAGGACGAGGTCCGGTATCTAACATATGTGGTCCCAAAGAGGTCCATAATTCGGTCCATAAAGCAATTTATTGATAACGAGATTCCTTTTGCTAGAGTGATGCCCGAAATGAAGCTGTATTTTGCAAAATCATGATATTTTTTTTTCTATTAGTTCGGGGAGAATTGGTCAATTTTTTCTAGTATGTTTTGCAAAAATAAACAGGATATAGTAAGCCTAAGGTTTATTCGGTTACTTTTATAATGTCATAGTTACATAATATTGTAATTGGAATCCTATCTTAACAAAATTACTAGATACTGACAGCTGATTCGCCCGCGTGAAAAGTACTTTCTTATCCCAAGGGAACATTGTAGCGGGGTGAAAAGTAGCCCATGGGCTATTCCAGACTATAATCTGTCTCTGTGGTAAATTTCGTCCTGATCTGCTCATACGTTTAAGCGTGCTTGAGTAACAAACATACACACATCCATCGAAACTATCGCATTTATAATATTAGTAAGATAAGCGGGTGAAGGCGCTGGCAGAAGCTAGTATAGCTTCTGCCAGCGTCTTCACCGGCGTGAATGTAGAAATTAAGCCCAAGGGAACATATTCCCCCGTGACACAAACATCTTATGTGCAATTAGAGACTATAATCTATCTCTGTGCCAATTTTCATTCAGATCTGTTCGGTAATTTTTGCGTGAAAGAGTAACAAACATCCTTACACACTCACAAACTTTCGCCTCTATATTATTAACTAGCTGTTCCCCGCGGCTTCGCTCCCGTGGACCACCCCACAGGACCCGTTTTCGGGATAAAAATAGCCTATGTCACTCAGGAATAATGTAGCTTTCTATCGGTGAAAGAATTTTTGAAATCAGTCTAGTAGTTTCGGAGCCTATTCGGTACAAACAAACAAAAAACATTATGTTTTTTTTATCCCGATAATACGTTGTCGTGGGATATACTCGTATAGTTCTCGCGATTTGAGGTCTTTAGCAAAAGCCAGTAAACCTATGAATTATTACAACAACTCCCCGAATTTGTTCCAATCCACCTAGCCCTACGGTTAAATAGCAAAAAGATTAATCAGTCAGCCAAAGCTATCAACTGATTGATTGAAAAAGTATCATACCAAAAGCCCAATAGCCTTCCTTTAGCTAGAGTGCCACTATCTGACATTTGGCCGATTTTGAGTTATTAATACCAATCAGAAAATAAAATAACTCTCTCTTTCTGCCTAAGCAACATAATAATATGTATTTCTACCGTTTACAGATCCCAAGATAAAAAATAAAAATAAATTATTATAAAAACAAAAACCCGACTGCTAAAAATTAATTAATTGAAAAGAGAAAAACAAGTTCTAGATATAATTTATACATTATATATAATGATGTGCTGCTAGCGGTGACAAAAGAAGTTTTGGTCGGCTTTTTGTTTGACCCGCCTGCAGCACCTCATAATATTTAATGTAAAAAAATTATCACCCCCTTTTTTTTAGGGGGGGGGGGCTATTTTTAAAAATTATTTAACCTGTTACACACAATTAAGATGAATCTCATAATCAACATATCATATTTCTTAATCTGTCAAGCCGATTGGTCTGTAGAGCGTGTTATATAAATGGACATACATACATACATACATACATACGCTCGAAAAACATTATGCTCCCGCAGTCGGGTAAAAACGCCATAAATTGCTATGTCTACAAACAAGTCATTGATTTAAACTAACACTGTGCTTATTCAAACGTACACAAAGATCTCTATTTTTTGACACCAGACACATTCGCATATGATTTGTCGTTTATAAACAGCATCGATTTTTAATCTCACGGTTTTTGTTTTTTGTCTAGGTATATTTCAAAATATGATTTTGTCAGATAGCGGTACTCTAGATATAGGACGGCAGCAATGCTAATATTTACGTAAGAGGCTACCTAGATTACCTTTGATTGATTAAACCACCAACAGGTTGCAAAGGGTTCTTTTTCAAGTTCTATTTTACGCCCTGGAAAATTAACTACTTTGAAAAGTAAATTTTCAAATGTTAAATGAGTTTTTTGTTTGAAGTTTTGATTGGGACTTAGCTAAATAAATTGAAATGCAAATTTGAAATTGAATTCATTCGCTTTGGGATTGTTACATTAGTTTGTTTCGCTAAATTTAAATGTATTTTTCATGCGAAATCGGTCGCAGTCTTTTTAAAAACGACCTTCACTACATTGTGATTTTTTAAGGCTTTGTTTCTAGGCTCGACTTTGAACACAAACTGAACTGATGGTAGGTTGGTGACGGTTTCGACGTCACTCTGATTTAGTTCGTCCATTAAACCTTCATCATCTGCCTAGCCTTTTCCCATTATGTTGTGTGTTTACCAGTGTTTTACATGGAGTGACTGCCTATCTGATCTCCAAAACCCAGTAACTGGGTAACACGATACCCCTGGGCTAGACTGGTGTCAGATTTCAGGCTTCCGACTACTCGTAACGATTGTCAAAGATCTTCAAATGACAGCCGGGACCAACGGCTTAGCGTGCTTTCCGAGGCACGGAGAAATCTCGGTTTGTTGAAATGGTCACCCATCCACGGACCGACCTCGTCAAGCGTTGCTTAACCTTGAAGATCGACCCGTGTGGCTGTTATTATTTAGCCAGGTGCTCCTTTTTTCGTCCATTAAACCTTTTGCCACGCTATTTATTTTCAAAATTAATACCTAACGATTAAATATTTTGGGCAAAATTGATCAGCACTTCCTCAATCGATCAATTTCTACTTGTTTACTACAACTACTTGACTAAAAGCAATATTGATTTTCTCTTTAAAAATAAAATTCCCTTCGTGAATTTTTTAGACAACTGGTCCAGTTGTCTAAAAAATAGAACTCTGTCAACAATTTACCGTTGCAGCAACAGGGTTACGATAAAAAATAAAAAGGGTTTGCGGTCCTCACTGTTGCAAGTGACGAAGCCATAGCCGGATGCCCCAAACTAATTATTGGACGCCGGGAAAACCGTAGACGAGTATTTTATACACTTTGTGAGGGTTTCCTCTATGAAATTCGAGGCTTTTTGAGTTAGGATTGGTTTCTTGTAGTTTGGTTTTGGGTTTCGTAGAGTTAATTTACTTTTTGTGCTTTCTGCATCACACATGCCTTGACAAACAAATTAACACCATTGCCATACGTTATTTTTATTTCTGTGCCGTTTCAATTTACGCTTTTTCTTCAGCCTATTCTGAACCAATCCTGGGGCCGTAGTTATCAACGCTATCATGATTCCCCATGAAAAATCTTTTTATTATTATTGATAGGCTCGCGCTTGACCACTATCTCATTTTTAACAAAAAAATTAAACCAACTTCCAAAACAAAACACTACAAACCGAAAAATAACTTTATATTCGGAAGTCGGTGTCTTTGGTTCCTATTTTTTTTTCGTTTTTGACACAGACTGCCCAAAATAAATTTATTTTACGCTTCGTAGTTTTTAGTTTTGTGTTTTTTCTCTTTTTAGTTTTGGTACCTTATATTACCATGAAAATACGCATTATTAAGGACAACTTAAAAACTACTCGTCAGATTTTGATCAAATTTAAATGCTACCACATGAGAAGCACCAGTTTTCAAATCAAAAGACTCATCAAAGCGGTTCATAATTGGCGGAGTAATTGCGTAACAAATATACAAAAGCATAGTCTACTTGAGAACCTCTTCCTTTTTATAGTCGGTTGAAAAGGAATAGTGTTCTTCATCCTGTATTACCTCTGTCTCTCTGTTACAGTGGAACCATGTAATAGTTTTAGCTCGTCAGAGCGAGGCGCCTTGACAAAGACCTTCCTCCACCTGTCTCGATGCCACGCTTACTCCAGTCTTGGTGAAATCTTTCCAGTTAAGTCCACTACCTCCTTGGCCAAGACCACGCCTCACTGTCTCGGGGCACCAACTCTGTGCTATTTCACCCCAATATACGTATATCTTTTATAATATTTCAACCTCTTTCTCAACAATTGTAGATATTTAATTAATGTCAATCTGAAATAGAACAGTAAAATAATAATATATTTCAACAATACAATAACACTGCAATATTTTCCACACAGAGATCAGAAACGATTAAACGCAGAAGCTCGAAACAACATGTCACGTACAATCGAGCACAGAATAGTTGTAGATAGCAAACTATCGGGGCACAGCTGAGCGTATATTACCTACTGTCATGCCGTGTTATTTACGACTGTGCTCAACTGTATCGCACGGCTTCCTTTGTGACGGTAGAGGAGAGCACAGGGGAAGACACGTGCTTTTATAGATATGAGATGTGACGTAATTGTGGGTTATTTTTTGTTCTTTGTTGCGTGGGATTAGAAATTACCCTCCGTCCAGCCTTTTATTTTACATTTGACAGATCAGATGCATGCTTAAGAAGTTTCATAATTATGAACAGGTACCATAGACAATATATTGTCTATGGTACCTGTTCATAATTATATATAATTTATTCATTTTTTTTTTTTTTTAAAACAGTCTTTTTTCGTATTCTTCTCAATAAACCCTTTCATTTGATACCCATATCATGGCAGCGCACAAAAAATAACTAGTCTGCAATCTTGAGCCGTCCGCCATATTGTATTTAGAATGACGTCACTTAGCTAACCATGCATTGTCATCCAAACTAAACTTGTACTCAAAATTTCATCTTAATCGGTGAAGGATAACTGCTTTAAAATTCAGCTGCAAGATTTGACCCGAACACACTTACATACATACATACATACAGTGCAAGTTAATTAAAAGCTTGTAAAAATGCAAAACTTCATGGACGCTTACAGTAGTGAAGTAACGTGCTTATTCACTCCGATTTTATTATGATGAATCGTTAAGTTCTTCACCATATACACTAGAATCATCACTTGACTCCTCAGTAATATTAATTTATTAATTCTCGGGTGCACAAATTTTGTATACCAATATTTAAATCGATTTAAATATCTTCATTAATATAGTCGATTGTTATATTAAATTGAATCGGTACCGCAATAGTCCATCACTAAATTATTAGTTTTCGAGCTGTCAAATGTTTGATTACTGGCTGGACAGATTACAAGGCTTTCCTCCTACGCTGACAGTCAGCGCTGACGGACTTCGCGAGCTCGTCATTGGTCGAGTCTGACGGCCGTCACCAATGAGTCGAGTGACTCGACCAATGACGAGCTCGCGGCGGTGGCGCCGATGGTCGGCGTAAGAGGAAATCCAGCCTAATATAATAACAGATCACACATAACAGTCACGACTTTATTACCTGAAGGGTTTAGCAGAGGTACACCAGTACACTTACATTTTGACAGTTATGTTCAATTCCCATGTTGTAGTGCTATTGCTATCAAATGGGAAAAAAAAAGAAAAAAAAAATTAAGGTCTATCCACACATATCAGGGACGTGACAGGGCCGGACCCAGGCATTGAAGCTTTGTCACTGGCCCGTGCACGGACGTGTGTGAACGAGTTCATATAAAATGTACACCGATTTTTTATTTGAGCCTCTGACGGAGCACGGTCCGTCCACGTCACGGGCACGGCCCTGATATGTGTGGATAGACGTTTAGGATTATTCACCTATGCATTTTTGAATCAACTTTTATAACTTGTAAATTTTAATGTACCTAACGTTCAAAAGTGCCGCTTGGTGGCCTACTTGAAATAAATATCTTTGTCTTTGTCTTTGTCATTCTAAAATTGAGCTAAGGATTTATATATTAATGTTATTAAAGAATAAACAGACTTGGTCTATGACATGTTTAATTGTTGCTAAACATGAGAAGCTGTGTTAACATCAAAAAAGCTTCTAAAACATTTACCGTAGGCACGTTTTAAAACGAACTTTTTGACAATGAGCTACTAAAAATAATCACAAAAGTGAATCGTTAATCCTTTGGCCTCGTCTCTGTAATAAAAACTGTTAATAAAAAAGCTGTTAACCACTTTAATATCTCACAAACAGTTGCTAAAAATAACTTATTCAAATATCCCACACAGATTTTATTTAAAAAATTCAAACAGTATTCCAAATTTATTTTTTATTTTTCACTTGGTAGCATTTCTCGTCCCTTTGTCAAGGCGTGTAACTTATAGGCAAGTTCTTTAGTAAGGTATCTATAATGCCAAAATACTGTACCGTACTGGCGTGATGTTATGTTATGACATTTATGTACATCTCCAAATTTCTTTATCAGATCTTCACCAAATTCCAAACCGAAAACCAAATGGGACCAATTTTGGAACATATTCTTTGAAACAAAACAAGCAAGAATTTTCAAAATCGGTCCAAAATTGACGGAGAAATCACAGAAAAAGAAAAGGACAAACGTTAAGTCGAACATAGCACCGCCGCCTTTTTGGAAAGTCGGTTAAAAACTCGCTCTAGCCCACAGATTAGCCCTCATGAAAAGTGTTTTATTTTCCCCAAGGAATTCATTCCGGTCTTAATACCGGAATGAAGATCCATTTCATGATCTTATAATAAGAGATATGAGAGATAAGAAATGGAAATGGATGAAAGTCATGGTTAGATAATACGATATTATGATATAAGAGATATATGTAACTTTTTAGGTGTAGAATAAAGTATATACTATTTTATTTTATTCTATCAAAAATATCAATAAAAACTGTTTAGCGGTTTATACGTGAAAACATACAGAAATGCTTTCTTAAATGAGAAAAACTAGCTAGTCACAGCGGTACATGCTACCAGACTTATCCTAAGTCCTTATCCAAAGTTCAATCGATCTTTATACCAAAAATTCATCAAAATTGGATCAGCGTTTCAAGCTTGAAATCTTCACAGACACTTCGCATATATCACTTGTATTTCTATACACTTTCGCATATTAAAAATGACTACGTTACATACTTTGTATATGCCCTACAATAGCTCTTTGACAGCTACAAAGCATTTTCAGTTCCACTCGTCCCTTTGTCAAGGCGTGTGTCTGTCTGTTGAAGCACCTGAACTATTGGACTGGGCCAGACAGTTCAAACGTGAAATACTCGTGATATTACGTATCGCGTGGTATCACGTTCAAGTTCTGCGAATAGTTGTCACAGTGTAGCGAGTTTGATGCTATGTAGTGATATTTATTATTGGGTCTGCTGGGTTGTGTATGGCCTTTGTTGGGATACTGGTGGCTAATTGCGAGTGAGCTGTATTTCTTTGATGGGGTGAGGTTACGAAGTGCATACATTATGGTTATGACCTTAAGGAGAGACAATTTCATCATCATCATCATCATATCAACCAAAAGACGTCCACTGTCTCCCCCAAACGTCGCCACATTGACCGGTCCCGTGCGTCTCGCAACCAGCGGATCCCCGCAACTTTCACCAGGTCATCGGTCCACCTGGTGGGAGGCCTTCCAACACAACGTATTCCGGTTCGCGGTCGCTACTCTAGAACCTAGAGACAATTTAGTTTGGTCATATTGTCCGGTTGTTTGTTCTTAAGGTAAGATAGGATGGCGATCGTAGTAAAGTACTGATCATCAGTTGCATCCAGTAAGTCTAGAAATCGTCCCCATTAAATTAGAAAAGAGCTAGGCTGATTGATTGGTAATTTTAAAGTAATTTTTTATTCGCTTGATTTTTAAAAGAGTTTTCGTCGAAATCTTTTTTATTACCCGGCTGCAAGGAAAGGGTTATGTTTTTAGCGCGTATCTTGTATGTTTGTAATACTATTTATTACCTCATATCTTTCAAACTACTTGGCGGATTTTTATAATTAAGACATCGTTAGATAGGTCTTGACCGCCCAAGTGTTCTTAGCTAAATGCCGTTAATAAAAACGGATCATGGCGGATTTTAGGCGCCATATTGGTTGCAATTTTTTTTTCTTCCCTACCCTTCGAGTGGGGTATTAAAATAAAGGCGTATCAAAATATGTTTAAAAGGCATTCGAAAAAAAATTGATAACTAAAAAATTTGTAAATAATAAAGGTTAATTTAAAATTCAAAAACCCGCCTGCTTAAAAAGCGAACTAAAAAGCTGTAAACAAGAAAACAACAAACATCCTCCGACTGCACAGCAGTCGGAGGATACATATTCGTAAACCGGCTGACCCCCTGATCCTCCGACTGCACAGCATGTTTTTTTTTTTTTTTATAAATGTCCCCTATTACTCAGGACCGATCTGGAAAATTCTTCATTTGTTTTAAAGGTTATACTTTGCAGGTGGTCCCATGGTAATCAGGTCAGGATCTGAAGACAGGATCCTGGAGAAGTCGAGGGAACTCCTCAAATATTACATGCATACATATAGTGGTTTTGGTATTTTCATCAACAATGCAATCATTTGCACTCAGAAAGTATCATTTGATGAAGTGGAATTAATGAAAGACACCTTAGATGGCTTCTGGAACTCCTTAATGCCAAGTATGTCATGGGTATAAGATATCTCGAATAGGTAACCGACTACGATGAATCAAATACTTCTAAAAAAACCGGCCAAGTGCGAGTCGGAGTCGCGCACGAAGGGTTCCGTACCATTATCGCAAAAAACGATAAAAAAATCACGTTTGTTGTATGGGAGGCCCCACTTAATATTTATTTTATTCTCTTTTTAGTTATTGTTATAGTGGCAACACAAATACATCATCTGTGAAATTTCCAACTGCCTATAGCTATCACGGTTCATGAGATAGAGCCTGGTGACAGACGGACAGACAGACAGACATACAGACAGACATACAGACAGACAGGCAGACGGATCGCGGAGTCTTAGTAATAGGGTCCCGTTTCTACCCTTTGGGTACGGAACCCTAAAAATAGTAACTACTTATGAAAATGGTACCATCGAACTGATCTGATAATGAAGCCGGAAGATAGACACTGAAACTCCGAAATAAAACAATGTATCCTAGTCGTGTTTGGGCTTGTTGAAATTGTCATGAGATATACTTTGGTTATAAATGATCGTCATGGTAATTGGAGATACAAACCAAAAACATTAAGAGTTAAATTGAAAACGTTTTATCAAAAAAACTAACCGACTTACAAAACACTACAAAGCGAAAAATAACTTTCTTTGCCGAAGTCTGTATCGAAAAACGGAAATCATAGGTACCAAAGAAACCGACGTCGGAAAAGAAAGTTGTTTGTCGCACTGTAGTGTTTTTTTTTTGGAAGTCGGTTTGATTTTTTTGTTAAAACAATTTTTATTCAGTTATCTTAGAAAGGATTTAACGCAGCTAAAAGTTATTGTAGATTAAAAACCTCATCCTGCCTGTATCCTCAAGACTTAGTGTCTAAGATTATGCAAATACGAACCATCTTTTCCCACTTAATCTATGGCCATCCACTAAATGACGGAGACACCTGTGTCGGCGTTTATTCCAACCCGCAGCGCATTGCAGAGCTGTTCAAAAAACACGCTTCAAAGACGCGATTCTTTTATACTTAGGGCTTTGAGCATGGCACCGTTCTCAAAAAGCAGGGTCGTCTTGAAATATTTGGTAATACAGCCACTCAAACCCGTGCAGTTTTTCTAAGTAACTCTTAAGTGGCAGAATTGTATGAAAATTGTCTTGGTACTGAAAAGTGTTTTCAAGTTTTCAGTTTACGTACATACGTAAAAGAACTTTGTAAATGTAACCATAACGGAAAAAAGTTGATAAGGTATTTTGTTATCTTCTATCGCTGTTACTAGGGCAAAATATTGTATAGTTTTAGTTCCAAAATAAAATCAAAAACAACTATTGCTTTGCAGCTTTCGAAACGGTTAAATCTCCTTATGTGCTATTTTTGTATATTGACGGTACCAACCAAATCCGTCTTCACAATATTGAATCCTTTCACTCCACCTTACGGATTGACCCAGTCAAAGTGACTTGACGTTATACAAGCGCAAAGGCCGAAACACAATGCAAATATCAAGTCGCATCTGTTCCTATTCTACACTACCTGCGTCCGGCATTTTGTGTGCTCTCACAAAGGTGGCGACGCATCGAACAATTAGGTCGGACACACAGAGCACGGAAGGTTGCACTGGCACTAGAAACGCCGTGGCTGAATTACATTCTTGGCTTGGTAATTGTGCTGAGCTCAAATTAGCTATCATTATCAATCTATTTATATATATCTAGTTTATATATACATCTAGTTTATATTGCCAAAAAAGATAGACTTCTAAATATGTTATTAAATTTTTAACCTATTTGCAAAATAATTAATCCGATCCAATCCATTAATTAATCCATTAAATCCAATCTGCTTAGCCTTTGCCAAACTACGTAGGTATAGACTTCTAGTCAAACCAAATGCAGCTGAGTATCAGTATTTGATATGGAGCGTCTGTCTAGATAGGCAGATGACCTCCAGAAACCAGTAATTGGGTAACACGGTATCTAATTGGCAAGACTGGTGTGATTTTCTGGCGTCTGACTATCCGTAACGACCAACAAACAAATACAAAACACCAACAACCAAACAAAAACCAACGGCTTCTAATACTTTCCGAGTTTATTAGAAGCTTTAAATTTAAAGTTAATTCCGATCCACGGAGGAGTCTTGGACCTCGGTCGTTGCTCAACCTTGAAAATCGAACCGTGTAGATTTTACTATTTCGCCACGAGCTCCTATGTCACGTCGTAGCCAAGGTCAAAATTGTCAAAAGCCGTAAATTTATATAAGTACATGGTTACACTGACTAACAAGCTTGGTTTGTACAGAAAGTTTTGACAATGGCGCCACTTTGAGCTCTTCTTGCACGTTCTTTTCCATAAATATACCGATATACCTATGCTTTAGAACTTGCAAATTGTTTCATCTTTTTGACTGTCTGACGTTGACAATTGCCTTTAAATGGTTCAATTCGGTTAAACTCTCGCTGAAATGTATTTTATGCAAACTTTTACATGTGTGAAAACTTTTAATTGGCCGCTTTTTGAATGTTGTTTCTGTGTATTTACTGTATTAGCTGTAAGTTTTCCTAAGACTAATAAAATAAAATAAATAAATAAAATAATTGAAATCAATCTTTTGAGTTGGCCGCCGAGTCGTCTTTGTGCTCTGTGGGTCGGACTACATTGTAACTAGTGCTGCACGCACGACAGACGGTCCATTCATGTGATCGTAACAAGGCTTTGATGGCTTAGCGTGGAGTAGGTGACGGTGCAACCCGATCGCGATGCACCACTTGAAATAAATACGAAGGTATGTCGGATAGAGTGGAGGATTCAAAGGGAGTGTTTGGTAGAAGCATGCTCAAACATTTCAGGGTGTCTGTCATGTAGCTGTGTGTTGAAGTGGTGCTTCACTTACTCTGTCACGGACCGAAAATTTTACAATTTTACTATTAATAATAGCATGATGATAAAAATTCTAGTAAAGATAATTGCGTAACAAAATCATTGGCTCAGCCTTTCATTTCAAATAATTCATTTATACGTAGTTTATTAAGAGTATTTTGTTTTTTTAAACAATTATGAAGGAAAAAGAAGCATGTGTTTTATTTATTTTTGCATTTGTTAATTATTAACATATATGTAATTATATACATTTTCGTATACAAGATGTTACTTTTAGATATTATTTTGTACCCTGTCACAAAGTTTTGTAATATTTAACCCAAAGGTTGACTGGTAGAGAATGCTTTGTGGCGTTAAGTCCGCCTGTACCACTATTTTACATGAAGTTTAAATAAATAAATCATTCACATTTTAATCTTATAGAGCAAGATCCCAGACGCCCCAGACGTTACTGAGAGCTTTCTACACAAAATTTGTGGGTTAGAACAGTATGTAGTTTGAACGTACGCATATATGCTAGTTTCGGCCGACTACCAATTTACAGGTATCAATCAGGTGCTAAGATACGCAAAACCATTATTCACTTTTTTGTTAATCGTACATAAAAATCAACGTTCTTCAGACTTTAAGAAAAGTCTGGGATCTTGGACCATTAGACATTTTTATATTCTTCTCAATGTCAAACACAACTGACAGCCCGGCGTAACTAATTTGAGTTACTTCTGTTTATGGTTGGATGTCGAAATCCTTAAGGAAATATTGAGGAAGGAAAACGAAGAGTGAGACCAAAGCACGTGTACAATTCTCGTGGGAGTAAGAAAACCTAAAATATTAATAAGTTATTATTATTCGTCAATGTCTTACCAAAATATTACTATTCTTTCATGCTTACTCACTTGTTGGTCCTGGGGCTGCAACGCTGCTGCTGAGTTTGACCTGGATTCGCTTCATGGATCTGTAATAGTAGTAATAGTAGAGAGCAGTGGTGGCCCAGTGGTATCGGCCGCGACTTACAAGTTGTAGGTCGTGGGTTCGAGCCCAGGCAAGCGCTTTACTTTGTGTAAAATTATTTCATCACCACTGCTCTCAAAACGGTGAAGGAAAACATCGTGAGGAAACCGGCACGTCCTAGAACCAAACATTCGAAGACATGTGACATCCACCAACTCGCACTGGGCCCACGTGGTGGATTACGGCCCATTCCCTCTAACAGATTGGAGGCTTGTGTCCCAGCAGTGGGAACATTAATAGGCTGATGATGATGAATAGTATTATTGACTGTTTCGATGAAGAATTTCTCTGTAGAAGCTTGGAGTCTGAATTTATGACTGGTTGACAGCTAAAGGCGCCGCTCGTCTCATATTACTTGGAACTTAAACAATTTAACGTAATGTGGGTGTATTATTGTAAATGTACACCTGTGTCTGACGCTTTCAGTAATTCAGGCGCGATATTATGTGTGTTCCAATTTCACCAAAATTAAATGCAACTAAGCCATATGGCTCATAATTTTCATGCAAATTATTAAAATAACAGAAACTCGAGCTTAAGGTTACACCAGTCGAAAATTCTTCCATACAAACGTAGTCTAGGGATTATTGCACTGTTTGGCAATAAACGTTCAAAATAAAAAGTGGTATCAATTTGTCTCATCATTATCTAGCCCTGTATGGAAACAAAAAAGTGAAAAAAGTAAATATTTGAAAGTTATGAGCGTCGAAAGTTCCACATTTCGACACTTATTTTAACGCATTTTTGGGCGCGAATAAATACCATAAGAAGACGTTAAATTGAGAAACGGCCTCCATAAAGGGATACATTAGTAGTACAACAATGCAAATAAATTTATTTTGAACAGATACGTTTAGTCGTTTTTTCATGATATCCATACTCCCAATGGTCTGTTTACAAAATTTCGCGCGCTCGGTTTCGTCCTAAATCATTATCAGTTTCGCTACAAATTTGCAAAACTGTGTATTCGTACGCGTACTAGCTTCCTACTGCTCATTACAGCATCAGTCTCTGCCACACGTGTTGCCGGTTGATATAAAATGCATTTTAACCCCGCGCACAAAATAGTTCGTGCCGTTGACTAGTGTAACCTTAAGAGTTCGACTCAGCAGAATTGAACTCATGACCTTATTCTTGATGCAACGTCACAGCAATAATTAAATTAGCATCATAAGACACCTTCCCCCCTCTAAGATTTAGTTCCCCCGAATTTGAATAATTTACCCGTGAGCTCTTTTTGTGCTATCCGAAACAACAAAGCCGCGAAAATTAAGTTGGTTCCTCTTTAATTGCGATTCAGTATCTTAAATTTGATTTCAACTTGTGAGGTAAATGTTGAATTTTGGGTCATATTTTTAAAAAGTCTAAGGACCATGATACCGATGAGAAACTATCAATCAAACGCTGTATTTGCATAACCTGAGTTTAGTTGAACTAATCGCGATTAGTTTCATTTGTGAAATCGGCCCTAAATCTCTTCATTTCTCTAAGTAGAATAAAACAAAGTAAAGAGCAAAGCATCAGTTGTTTACCTCTTTCACGATTTTGATACCATTGTCTACTAACAGTATGGACGATACACGAGGAAGGTTAGTGTGTAATTGGTCCCGTACGAATTCGGGGCGCGCTGCTAGAATTTTGTAATTATTTTCCGGGATTTAAATGAGCAAATTGGTATCAAAGCTAGTTTCGTAGTGTTTTTGTTATTCAAATAAGACTCATTTTGCATCCACCAGCAATAATTGACACCATCTATGATGAGCAGTGTTTCGAATTTACTATGTTGTATAAATAAAACCCGACTTAAGATTTTCTATGTACCCGCACTTTATTCAATTCAGAGAAAAGCAATTTTATTTTTTTATATTTTCAACAGTGTGCCCCCCAATTGACCCAAGCCTGACTACCCTCCATTTATTCCACTTTAAGTGGCTATTTATTTAAAAGCAGATACAGTTTAGTTTCAGACTCTTTCAGTCGCAAAATCTCGCTTTCAAACCGCTCTACATTTTACATTTGCATTACTTTTTATAATGAATACAGCGACTGTGTGGACTTCGAATTGGCGTATAAGTGTGCCGGCCTATGTCGGTGCCTGTCTTGAATATTTTAAGCTCATTCTACCCGCAATTTGAGCATATTATAACCGGAACGTCCGGAATTAGGCAGGACCACAAAGTCGGCTTGAAAAAATGTGTTCTTCAGTAGGATACTTTAAATTGTGGCTTTGATTGTTTTACAAGGGAAATGTAGACAAAAAATCTGCGCAATTACTTTACCTTACCCTAATTTTTAGGGTGCCGTACCCAAAGGGTAAAAACGGGCTCTTATTACTAAGACTCCGCGATCCGACTGTCTGTCTGTCTGTCCGTCTGTCACCAGGCTGTATCTCATGAACCGTGATAGCTAGACAACTGAAATTTTCACAGATGATGTATTTCTGGTGCCGCTATAACAAAAAATACTAAAAACAGAATAAAATAAATATTTAAGTGGGGCTCCCATACAAAAAACGTGTTTTTTTGCCGTTTTTTGAGATAATGGTACGGAACCCTTCGTGAGCGACTCTACTCGCACTTAGCCAGTTTTTACCCAGCATATAGCAGAGAGAGTTCGAATCTAAAATATTTGTACAAAATCATCATGGAATTGACAGTATTTATTTGTCACTTATTCATTTACCACTATTACCCAACTTTCCCTATAGCAAACCAATTTATTAAAAACCTAACATTATGATTTACTCTTGCCATGTCTTTTCCCTTTTCCGTTTAGATTACATTTAAAAAAAATATAAAAAAAAACATAAATAAGTGATAATAATAATAATAATTGCCTTCTCACACACTATACATGCTACAAAAAGCCACCATCCTCAATACTTGTTGCATAACCCGGAAGTTCCTGACTTCTTCTACCTTATCATCCACCTTTTCAATTTAATTATCCCCTCACACACTTGGTCCTGGCCCGTGTGTAAGGTCGTATACTCTCTTATAAGAGAAGAAAAGTAAAGAACTCTATATAATAATAATAATAATAATAAAGTTTGTGCATGGGCCAGCCGTATTCGGCGGTATAAGCGGCGGGTTGACCGGTACTCGCAGAATCGCATGTTCCAGAGTGATGAGAGGTGGGTATACAGAACTTGGGAGCGACCTGAACAAAGTGTGACTGACGTGTGCCGCCCGGATGATGTCGCCACGAGTACATTCTGGCGAAACATCTGGTCGGTACCCGTCTGTTACACTGAGGGTGGCTGGATGCGTGATGTCGAGCGCGTGTGTGAAGCTATACCAGAAATGGAAAAAGCAATAATTAGTCCATTTGATGTAGCCAAAGCAGTTCGTCCGCTACCGAACTGGAAGTCTCCGGGACCGGACGGACTGCATAACTTCTGGCTAAAATGGTATAGCAGCTCACACGCGTTTCTGGCATCTACACTGAGGGTGGCTGGATGCGTGATGTCGAGCGCGTGTGTGAAGCTATACCAGAAATGGAAAAAGCAATAATTAGTCCATTTGATGTAGCCAAAGCAGTTCGTCCGCTACCGAACTGGAAGTCTCCGGGACCGGACGGACTGCATAACTTCTGGCTAAAATGGTATAGCAGCTCACACGCGTTTCTGGCATCTCAATTCCAGTCATGCCTAGAGTCTGGGTCGCTTCCGCAGTTTTTAACAACAGGAATTACCCACCTGCTCCATAAGACAGGTAGTCCCGCGGAACCCAAGAATTATAGACCAATAACATGCTTATCAACGGTTTATAAACTTCTTACATCCATCCTGAGAGCAAAAATTTATAAACACTTTGAAGATAACTCAATAATGTCTTCCTCTCAGAATGGATGTAGGAATGGGTCTCGCGGCACTAAGGAGCTACTCCTCATTGACATGGCCATAAGCCAGCAGGTTCATCGATCCCGCAAGGATCTGTCCACATGCTGGATAGACTACAAGAAGGCTTACGATTCTGTACCACATACATGGCTCATGAGGGTGCTGGAGTTGTACAAAATAGATGCAACTCTATGCACCTTCCTTGAGTCATGTATGGGGCAATGGAAGACAGTCCTTCGATATCCAGGATGTCGACCAATTCAGGGGGATGATGAGCCTGTATGGATTAAGCGAGGGATATTTCAGGGCGACAGTTTGAGCCCACTTTGGTTCTGCTTAGCCCTGAATCCTCTAAGTACACTGCTGGAGGATTCAGGACTGGGCTATCGGTTGAGAAGAGGTGGTCAGGTCATATCTCACCTCCTTTACAAGGATGATCTGAAACTCTTTACCCCCAATAAATTCCAACTGACGGAGCTACTGAAGGTAACTGAAAACTTCAGTAACTCCATCAGGATGGAATTTGGTGTGGAAAAATGTGCAGTCATGCATGTAAAGCAAGGGGAGATTATGGAATCCGAGGGAATTCAACTCTCTGATTCCATACACCTTAGACACCTCTCCTCGACCGAAACTTACAAGTATTTGGGTATGTCGGAAGCGTTGGGCATCAACAGTACTGACATGAAGCAACTGCTGAAGGAGCGTTTCTTTGGCCGCCTGAAAAAGGTATTAAATAGCCTTTTGTCAGGGGGCAATAAGGTGCGCGCCTTCAACAGTTGGGTCATGCCGGTTTTGATGTACTCTTTCGGCATACTCAAATGGACTCAGACCGAGCTTGATGCCCTCGATAGGAGGGTCCGGACACTGCTGACTGCAAACCGGATGCATCACCCACGATCATCGGTGATGAGACTGTACATCCCGCGGAAGTGTGGGGGTCGAGGCTTTTTAAACGCCAAGACTCTTCACAACCGCAAGGTGTGCAGCCTCAGAGAATACTTTTCAAAAGCTGAAGTGGGTATGCACCGGGATGTGGTCGCAGTGGACAAGGGACTCACCCCGTTGTCCATGGCTAAAGAGAACTGGCGCAAGCCTGTAATACTATCGACTGATGAACGCAAAGAGGTATGGCAAGGCAAGGAGCTACACGGGCGCTTCTATCGGGCTATTCATGGGCCCGATGTAGATTTCCCAGCGTCCGTATCCTGGCTACGTTTCGGCGACCTTTTCGGGGAAACTGAAGGTTTTGTCTGTGCAATTATGGACGAAGTTATCCTGACGAATAACTACCGGAGACATATAATGAAGGACGGGACGGTTGACATATGTCGGGCATGCCACCGTCCGGGTGAATCCATCAGACATATTATCTCTGGTTGTTCTCGTCTGGTTAACGGCGAGTACTTACACAGGCATAACCAAGTGGCCAGGATTGTTCACCAGCAACTTGCTTTAAAGTACAATCTAGTGGAATCGGAGGTAACGTATTACAAGTATGTGCCCGACCCAGTTCTCGAAAATGACCATGTCACGTTGTACTGGGATCGGTCTATCATCACTGATAGGACTATTGTTGCCAATAAGCCAGATATAGTGGTGATAGACCGATTAGCGCGCCGCACAATGATAATCGATGTCACCATCCCGCATGACGAGAACCTCGTGAAAGCTGAGAGAAACAAATCAAGTATCTTGACTTAGCACACGAGGTTGTCGACATGTGGAATGTGGACTCGGCGATCATTGTGCCGATTGTCGTTACGGCTAACGGCCTGATGGCCAAGAGCCTCGACGACCATCTGTCGAGGCTGTCATTGGGCGGTTGGATCAAAGGTCTGATACAGAAGGCAGTACTCCTCGATACGGCTCGCATTGTGAGGAGGTTCCTGTCTCTGGAGCCCTAACTACCGGTAGCTTGGACCCTGTTCCCGATACCGGCGGACAACCATTATTTTTTATATTTTTAAATGTTTTTTTTTATGATTTGTTTTTATAAAGAAATATTTAAAAATGTAAATTTAAAATGTGTACATATTTGAATAAACGAAATAATAATAATAATAAATAAGCTTCTTGCTAAATATTATGCCCCGATGGAAAACTACTCTACAATTAAATTGTCGAAACAACGTTGTAACAACACGACAAATTGCTATTAAAAAAGGTATTTATCAGGGAGATTCCCTGAGCCCTCTATGGTTTTGTCTCGCTCTGAACCCCCTATCTCACCTACTGCAACTCAGTCAGACCGGATATGGCATAAAACACACAACAGAAGTAACCACTATCTCTCATCTTATCTATATGGATGACAATAAAATATACGCAAAATCTGAAAAAGACATAAAAAAAAAAAATTATTAGAAACCACAACAGAATTCAGTAAAGACATTAACATGCAGTTTGGGCTAGACAAATGCAAAACAGTACACATAATTAGAGGCAAAATTAAACCCGGTGACTACGCAATTAACAATAATGACACAATTACAGCATTGGAACCAACAGATTTATATAAATACTTAGGATACAGGCAACTCAAGGGGCTAGACCACACAGCGATTAAACACACATTGAACACTGAATATAAGAGAAGAGTGATTGCAATATGTAAAACTCAACTTTCAGGGAAGCATTTAATAAAAGCTTTGAACACCTATGCGATTCCAATACTAACGTACCTATTCGTTTGGAGTGATCAAATGGTCCAAAATGGATATCCAACAAATAGAGAGAACAACACGCACCATACTTACTAAAAACAATAATTTACACCCTAAATCTGCAGTAAAAAGACTAACTATTAAGCGACAATACGGAGGGAGAGGCCTAATAGACATTCATCATCTTTGGCAGAAACAAATAACTAAACTAAAATCATTCTTTGACACAAAATCTCACACAAGTAGCATACATAAAGCCATAGTCCCAAACGATATTAACTACACCCCCCTTAACTTAAACGTAGGCAATGCAAGTTACGATATCAACAATGACCCTCAAATACAAAAGCTAGAAGATTGGAAAAAGAAGGTGTTACACGGACGACACCCCCATGATCTAGAACAGTGTCATATAGATACAATAGCTTCAAATAAATGGCTCAAAATAGGAAATTTATTCCCGGAAACCGAAGGGTTTATTATAGCAATACAAGATCAAATCATCAATACTAAAAACTACAGGAAATACATAATTAAAGACCCCACAATAACGAATGACAAATGCCGCCAGTGTCGCAGTCAGCCAGAGACTATACAACACATCACAGGAGCATGCACAACGCTCACACAGACTGACTATACTCACAGACACAATCAGTTAGCAAACGTCATTCACCAAAATCTAGCAATAAAACATAAACTCATACAAGATACTAACACGCCGTACTATAAATACGTTCCACAAACTGTTCTAGAAAACACCACACATAAACTCTACTTCGATCGCGCAATCCTAACCGACAGAACAGTTCACTTCAATAGACCAGATATTACTCTCCAAGACAAAGTTAATAAAATCACTTACCTTATAGATATCGCAGTCCCCAACACGCATAATTTGCAAAAGACGATAGGAGAGAAAATAAGCAAATATGCGGAACTAAAGGAAGAGGTGACCAGAATCTGGAGGCAAGAAAAAGTTTACGTTGTACCCATAGTTGTCTCCACTACAGGTGTTATACCCAATCATCTCCACCATAGCCTCAAACTAATAGACGTAAAAGATTCAATTTACATTACACTTCAAAAAGCCGCAATTTTGAACACCTGCAGAATAGTGAGGAAGTTCATGCAAATTGAAGAAAATGAAACAGCTCACAACACTTCTTCATTATAAAAATTCACGACACGCTACATTGACTTGGCTTTGTCCCGTTGATGTAGCTTAAACTAGCCAAAGAGCTAAGAAACAGTCCATGTTTACCAAAATAATAATAATAACATAATAACATTTATAAGTGTTATATATTTTGAAATAACCTCTTAAAACCTTTATTTTGATACCCCACACGACGGGGTGAGAAAAAATAATTTGGGCTCCCACAATATGGCGCCCAAAAGCCGCCATTTTTATATTCGCCAATTTTAATGTAGCCATTGACACTCGCAGGGTTAAGACGAATCGATTGACGTAAGAATCATCAAAATCGGCCAACGCGTTTGGTCTCTAGAACGCCACATAGGAACAAACATACATACATACATACATAGACTGATAAACACATTACCCTCCTTCGGCAGTCGGGTCAAAATAATGTAAGTGTAGGCACCTTGTATACCTACGGATCGGTCCACAACAATGTCCACGGCAGCGTATTTTATTATAGATCGCAGATCATCAATCATTTATGTCAATATCAATAAGTTGCTACAGCTCACAGCGCCTCGAATTTATTTGTAAATATCATTTTACGTTGCGTTTTATTTACCTTGTACTATTTTCAGAACATTAAACATCCTGTATTATTGTTTATTAAAACATAAATTATGGTCAAGACTGCAGCTAAAAGTTGCAGGTAGAGAACATGTATCAGACTATTGCTTTCTAGTCAAAATGTACTCTAAATAAACTCTAAATCTTTTTTAGGTCTTATTTTACAATGACGTAGTGTATAATTGATCTTATTACCAAGAATGGTGGAGAGACCGACTGCCTAGGGTGCTTTGAAGGCGTGGTTGTACTTATACTTATCGTCGAGTCTGATTTTAAACGAGACACATTTCAGTAAGCAAAAAAAGCCTGTTAAAAGACTCACAATTTTACGGCACATTCTCTGGTACTATTAAATTACCTGGGGCAGTGGTGGCCCAGTGGGCAAAGTCGCCGGCAAAAATAGTCCTACTGTTATAAACGTGAAAGTTTGTGAGGATGGATGAATGAATGTTCGTTACTCTTTCACGCAAAAACTAGTCACCGGATTATAATGAAACTTTACATACATATAGCTTATAGATCAGAATAACACATAGGCAATCTATATAATATATATATATAAATTAACCCCTATTTTTTCTGGTCACGCTTTATTTTAATAACGGCTTTACTGATTTCGCTAATTCTTTTTTTGTTGTGTTTGTTATTGTTAGGAGAAGGTTCTTAGAAAAAATAAAGATAGGAAAAATATTATGTAGGTAGGGTAGGTATGTAATTAGGGTAGGGTAGATCGGTAGTAGGGTAGGGTAGGCAGTTGACGGGAGCGAAGCCGCGGGCGCAGCTAGTCTATCTATACTATATAATATTATAAAGAGGAAAGATTTTTTTTTGTTTGTACCGAATAGGCTCCGGAGCTACTGGACCGGTTTTAATTTTTTTTTATTTGTAATGGGTTTGCTCTTGACTCTAGTCTAGGTCATAGGTGACAGAGACAAAGTCTACGATGGAGTGAGCTTACCCAGAAGAAGCCTGTTCACTTTTTTTTCACTTAATTTTGAAGAGATTACATTACATTATTCCTGAGTGACATAGGCTATCTTTTTATTCCGAAAACAGATCCTGAGGGGTGGCCCACGGGAGCGAAGCCGCGGGGAACAGCTAGTAATTTATAAAGATACTAGTTTCTGCCAGCGGCTTTGCCCGCGGTAAAAGTGTTTTATCATCACAAGGGCATATTATACCGGGACAAAAAGAAGCCTATGTGTTTTTCTGGCTGTAATATATCCCTGTGACAAATCATCCAGATCCGTTCAGCCTTTCTGGCGTGATTGTTCAAAAAACATACCTACATCCACACACACATTCATCAAAACTTTTATATCTATACTAATATTATAAAGAGGAATGATTGTTTTGTTTGTTTGTTTGTACCGAATAGGCTCCGAAACTATTGGACCGATTTAAAAAAATCTTTCACCAATAGAAAGCTACATTATTCCTGAGTGACATATGCTATTTTTTAATCCCGAAAACGGGTCCTGTGGGGTGGTCCATGGGAGCGAAGCCGCGGGCAACAGCTAGTTTATAATATTATAGTAAGATTGGGCGAAGTACCTACTAATACCATACGGCCATATTTTTTAATTAGGTATTACTTCGTCAGTACCAAGACAACAGAAAAATGAAGTAAAATTTCTAGGACCAACAACTAACAATATTCAATTTATTTATAATAATTATAAAAGGACTAATTCCACGCGGGAAAAGCCGCGGTGGGCAGGGAGTTTAAAATAAATCATGATTAAGCCCATTTCAAACGGTCAAGTTAAAGTAATATTATGCACAGAACTAATTCAAATATATTTATTGCTCAACACAGTACATATTCAAACATTTCCAGATGTCAAGTGAATGCGCAGTCCAATGTGTTGCACCAATTTAGGCATGCAAAATTATCATTTAAATTACACACAAATTCCACTTAATACCCTATGCAATGTTATATAATCAAAATCATTACCCTATACAATATCATACAGTCAAATTAATACCTCATAAAATCTCATAAATTAATACCCTATAAAATGTCATAAATTCAAATTAATACTTTATACGATGTCACAAATTCAAAATAATATCCTATTAAATGTCATTTTAAGTTAATACGTTATACAATGTCATCAATTCAAACATTCATAATTATGTAATGTCAGAGTTTAAAATGTCATAATAATTTAGATATCCTGTCAAGTTATGACTAATGAACAATACAGAAATAAAAAAATAAAAAATGAATAACATAATTTAATAAAGTAAATCGGACCCAAGTATCCACCATAACAATATGTATTATTATACACACAAATTTCTATCTGACAGGTACTCATTCATTGTGTAGTATGTCTTTTTCATCAGTAAATTATTGAGTTGCTTTTTAAATTTATTTATATAATTAATATTTAATAAAGAATTAGGTAGTTTGTTATAAATCTGTGGTGCCATTCCGAGAAAGTTTTTATGGAATACCGCTTTTTTGTGCTGTCTACCGCTTATTTTATTTTTATGTCGCGTGCTGTGTAGTTTTTGAAATAAGTGCATGTTTGTTTTTAACACGCTTTTATTAGCTTGGTATGTATGTATCTATGTATCTATGTATCAATGTATCAATGTAACAATGTATCAATGTAACGGAATCTTTGAACGTGATTTTCACCCACTTCAAAACGTTGGATTGATTTGAAACTTTGCACACTTATCAAGGACCGATGACAATGCAATAATTTAAACAGTTTGTCCCATTATCCTTACCATTAAAGCGTGTTTTTTAGTTTTTAGAACTACAATTTATTATTACAAATAGAGCCACCTCGTATATGTACAGGCAGGGTCCTGTTAATATACGTAAAAATGGAAAGAACGGTTTACAACTTTCCGTGCTCTGAATACCGCATATTGCCCTAACACACCTTTTTTGCGCTCTAAACACCGACTCCATGTTCGTGGAGTTACCCCAATATATAATACCATAGCGCAGCGTGGACGTAACATAAGCATGATACGCCGTAACCAAAACTTTTTGATGTACCTCCTTTGCGAGATTCCGTAAAGCATATGAATGCTGACTCAGGCGTTTACACACACTGTCAGTGTGGGTTTTCCATGACATGTCCCTATCCAGTTCCAGACCTAAAATTTTTGTCGTTGTCGTTTCTGAAATTACTTTGTCATCATATTTTACGTCAGGTTTTTTATGATTTGTCCTTTGCTCAAAAGTCATTATTTTAGTTTTGTCAATATTTACTTTTAAATTATTCTCGGTCATCCATTCTATTAAAATCCTCAAAAATCTTAAACTCATTCCCCAATGTAAGAGATGCCAGGCATATGGGCATACTCATAAATACTGCAGAAAAGAGCCAAGGTGTGTAAAATGTACTGGCAAGCATCTTACAGCCAACTGTACCAAATCTCCGCAAGAGAAGCCAAAATGTGTTCACTGTGGTCTTCCTCACCCTGCCAACTATAGAGGGTGTGAAGTAGCTAAACAGATACAAATTCTGAAAAATAAAAATATTAAAAAGAAACTTGTGGTACCAACTACCCAGCAGTCTCTTCCCCCACAAAATCATGATAAACAGGCACAGAAAGCAAGTGTTCAGTCAACTGCAAAACCCATGCAAGTAACAAACACTGTTTCCTACGCGGAAGCTGCAAAACAAAGGTCACAGCCTTTGAATCTAGATGATAAGTATAATCAGATCTTAAAGTATATTACCTCATTTGACAAGAGATTAGAGAAGCTAGAATCCAGCGCCAAAACAGCTGTTTTAAATCATCCAAAATGAATAACACTCTTAAAGTAATGGCGTGGAACTCCAATGGACTCATAAAACATCAAAATGAGTTGCAGGTGGTCCTAGACACAGAAAACATAGACGTGTGTTTGGTCTCCGAAACGCACTTTACTAAACAATCTTTTGTCAAATTTAGAGGATACATGGTATATAATTCGCTGCACCCTGACAACTCTGCCAGAGGAGGTAGCGCGGTTATAATCAAAGATAACATTAGTCACTACTTGCAGTGTAAATATGAAGAACAAGACATTCAAGCTGTGGCAGTATCTGTTAAAACCAAATATTGTCACGTGTCTATTGCAGCCATATACTGTCCTCCACGGCATATGATAAGAAAAGAACGATATTTACATCTCTTTGAACTATTAGGCCAGAGATTTATCCTAGGCGGTGATTTTAATGCTAAAAACACGCATTGGGGTTCAAGACTTACTACAACTAAGGGAAGGCAGCTCTTAAGTGCAGTTAAAGAAATAAATTCAGAAGTTATGAGCACGGGTAAACCAACGTACTGGCCCACTGATCACCAAAAAATACCGGATCTTATAGATTTTTTCATTTGCAAAAATATATCCGCCAACTACATCCATTTGGAGGAAGGTTTTCATATGAACTCAGACCACTCCTCGATTATATTAATGCTTAGTCAAAAAATCCTACTCAAAGAAAGCCACTTAACCCTGGTTAATAAGTTTACAGATTGGGAATGTTTTGCCCTTGATCTAGATAATATTATCGACCTTAAAACGCCGATAAAAAAGCAAGATCATCTTGACTTAGAAGTAAACAAATATATTGTTAATATCCAACAATGTGCGTGGAACAACACACCGCAATTAAAACGTAAATATAAGGGATTTAACTATCCTAAGGCAATTGTAGATTTACTATCTGAGAAAAGGAAACAAAGGAAGCTGTGGCAGCAAACAAGGTACCCGCGAGATAAAACAACACTAAATAACCTAACTAAACGATTAAAGAGGAAAATTCTACAGTTTGAGGAGGAATCTCTGAATACTAAACTTTTGCAGCTAACCAATGACAAATCAACGGATTACTCCCTTTGGAAAGCTACAAAAAATCTGAAAAAACCAATGAAACAAATACCACCCATCAGAGATAGCGACGGAAAATGGGCCATAAGCAATGACCAAAAAGCATTAAGGTTTGCTCAACACTTAGAAGAAACTTTTCAACCCAATGAAAGCTCGATAGAAATACTTGAGAGTGAAAGATTGTCACAAAACCAAAGAATTAAGCTTGTGACTCCTAAAGAAGTAATGAGAGAAATTCAAAATAACATTAGTTCGAAAAAGTCTCCGGGTTACGACCTCATTACAGGGGAAATTCTTAAACATCTCCCACGCAAAGCCATAGTAAAGCTGACCAAGCTTATCAATGCTGCACTTATCCTAAAATATGTACCTGAGCCATGGAAGGTTGCTGAAGTCATTATGATTGCGAAGCCAGGGAAACCACCCAATGAAGCATCATCATATAGACCTATTTCTCTGTTGCCCGTGTTATCAAAGCTTTTCGAAAAACTGTTATTGAAACGGTTAAAACCAATAATAGAAAATAAAGACCTTATTCCAAATCATCAATTTGGCTTCAGGGAAAAACACTCAACAATAGACCAGGTACATAGAATAACAAACATTATTGAAAAAACGCTTGAAAATAAGGAAGTCTGCGCCACCGTGTTTTTAGATGTCGCGCAAGCTTTTGACAAAGTTTGGCATAAGGGTCTAATATTCAAGCTCAGACGCATGCTACCAGAATTTGCAGATATTCTAGAGTCGTATATAACTAATAGAATGTTTAGAATACGGCAAGAAGACGCATATTCAGAGCTAAAAGCTATAAAAGCTGGCGTACCTCAAGGAAGTGTGCTAGGCCCAATTTTGTACTTGTTATACACATGCGACATCCCAGAACTGGAAAATAACACCATTGCGACCTTTGCAGATGATACTGCAATTATGGCTACTGGATCAAGCCACAGAGAAGCAGTAGAAAAAGTTCAACTAGCTGTGAATAAAGTTTATGATTGGACACAAAAATGGAAGATCAAACTGAATGAGTCAAAATCAATTCACATTGACTTCACAAACAAACACTTGGACTATCACCCAATCTACATAAATGGCATGCAAGTGCCTTATGCTAATACAGCTAAATACCTTGGCATAACTCTCGACGCCAAGTTGCGTTGGAAAGCTCATGTCAAAAAGAAAAGACAGGAACTCGACATACGTTATAAAAGTATGTATTGGTTACTCGGAAGGAAATCCTGTCTATCAATACATAATAAAATAACCATATTGTATGGTCGGGTGTCAGATATAATAAAACATCCCAAAATGTGGTGTAAGACTGACTTTATTATGTTGATACTATGACTTATATATTGGTTACACACATTGAAATAGAGGTTGCATACGTACTACATCACACCTCCCAAGGCAATAAAAAAAAAAAGTATTCCTTTGCATGGATACTTTTTTTTTTTTTTTATATATATAATACTACGTAATGTGGTTACAAATTTAATGTAAAATTACTGTTTATTATCTACGAGTAATGGTTATGCGTTTGAGTTACTCGCAGGTTTTTTTTTTTTATTTTTATATATAAGTATATTAATAAACAACTTATAACTAAGATTACAGTTGTTGTATCGCTTGTGTTTATATACAAGCGAATTGCTTTTTTTTTTTTTTTTCAAACTTATACCTAAGATTACAGTTGAGTTCTGTGTTTACAAATAAAACATGTAAGTACTTTTTGTTGGCACCATTCATTCAGGGCATCACGAGTGCATATCATTTTACAGCCACGATCGCAACGAAGGTCAGTAACCTAGGTATTGTTGCTAAGTATACAATATATTATGACTTTATGAGTAATACAACTTCGTTCTGTTTTTATTAATAACATCAATTTTTCCATTAATGTTTACCTCTACATTTGGCGACAAATCTCTAATAACAGTGTAGGGACCAGTATAAAGGTTTGAGAGCTTATTACCAGTTTCATTTTTAATCAATATTTTATCATTTGGTTTATATTCTACAGGTCTTACATATTTATCATATCTGTTTTTCCTTTCTAATTTCGAATTAATCAAGTTTTCCCGTGCTTCTGTTTGTGAAATCTGTAATCTATATTTAAGCTCAAGGGGATAACTGTCATAATTGTATAGTGGTTCTACTGTTCTTAAAAGGTTACTTGGTAAGTTACATTTCTTTCCATACACAAGTTCGAAGGGAGTAAATTTTGTCGATGAATGTACTGTGGTGTTGTATGCTCCGTTCCTCTGTCAGTAGCGATTTCCCGAGGCACACCGGGCACGAGGATGAAGTTGTTGACGAACACACGAGCGACTTCAGCTGCTGTTCTATTCACTAGTGGAAAAGCGCATACATATTTTGATAGTTCACATTGAAGTGTTAAAATATACGTGTAGTTATAGTAATCTCTATCAAGAGGCCCTACTATGTCTAAAAATATCTTCTCAAATGATGATTGTGCCGTTGTGGTTATTACCATGGGTTCTTTTACCATAACCGTATACTTTTGTTTTTGACAAATAGGGCATTTTTTAACATAGTTATTTATATCCTTTTCGAGACCCGGCCAGAAATAATATTTTTTAATGTTGTTAATCATTCTTTTTGTGCCTGCGTGGACACTTGTGGGTAATAAGTGAAAGTCATTTAAAATGACTCTCCGATCTTCTAAATTATCTACTTTTTCTATATTATTTAAAATACACAATCGCGGTCCTTCCCATTTAGTATATCTTTTAACCTCATTAGTTATTTTTCCTAAGAATAAGTTATGGGATTTATTTTTCACGAAACATATTTCATGTATATCATTAACTTTACAGAAATCGCACATCGCTCTCACAAATGCGGCTGGCGTCAGTTGTGATCGAGCAGATGGATTTATATACAACATCATTTTTGCTTGATCATATGAAAATATATTATTTCCCTTATATATTCTATTCGTTTTTTGTAGCCTGTTTAGACTTGTTTTATCAATGAATTGCAGCTCTACTGCATTACTAGGCTTGTTAATTGTTCCCACAATCCTTGCTTGATCTTCTTGATCCGGGACACAGTTGTCTGCGGTATCTTCCGGAATATGAGAAGTTTGTTCTAATCGTTTTATCTGTGCTCGTGTCATTACAAATAAACTTTCGTGCATGTTCTTTAAATCTTTCGATGATATTGGAATTCGAGATAAAGCATCGGCGGCTGCATTTTGTTGACCTTTGACATATTCTATTAAATAGTCATATTCTTCTAAACATAATCTAAATTTGAGTAGTCTACTTGATGGCTCCTTTAAGCTAAATAAATATACCAGTGGTTTGTGGTCAGTTACTATTTTGAATGGACGACCATACAAATAGGGTTTATAATGTTTTACGGCCCATACTATAGCCAGGAGTTCTTTTTCAATAGTCGGGTAATTACGTTCAGCTTTGTTTAAACTCCTACTGGCGTAAGCGACTGGCCGACCATTGCCGTTGGATAAAACCGCTCCTATCGCGTACCCTGACGCATCAGTTTGTACAATAAACTGATTTTTATCTGATAAATCCGGATATTGGAGAACTGGTGGTGTAGACATACATTCTTTAAGTGTCTGAAATGCCTTTTGTGCATCGCTATTCCAAATGAATTCTACATTTTTTCTACACAAAATATTTAAACTGTTTGCAATTTCAGCAAAATTTGGAATAAATTTGCGATAATAATTCGCTAAGGCTACAAAACGCTTTACTTCATTTGTGTTTTGGGGAATTGGATAGTTTTGTATAGCACTAATCTTTTCTGGATCGGGTAGTACACCGTTATCTGTTACGACGTGGCCTAAATAGAGCATTTCCTTTTTAAGAAAGTCGCATTTCATCGGATTTAATTTTAAATTGACACTGCGTAATCTTTCTAGTACTTCGATTAAATTTTTGTTATGATTTGATAAGTCCCGTCCCATTATAATTAAATCGTCCTGATAACATAAACATTTTTCATAATTAAGGCCCGCCATTGCCATTGTCATCATTCGGGCAAATGAGTTCGGGCTTGTCTTAAGACCCATTGGCATTCTAGTCATTTGATATTGACCTGAATGAAAAGCTGTAAATTTCCTACTATCTGGTTCAAGTTCCACGTTATAAAACCCTTGGCTTAAGTCTAAGTGCGTAAAATAAATGCAACCAGAAAGCGAGTCTAATATCTCATGAATATTTGGCAGTGGGAATTTATCATTTTGAACACAGTTATTTAACTTTCGGTAATCAATGACTAGACGCCATTTCTTCTCTCCATTTGATTTCTTTGGTACTAATAGAACGGGACTAGACCATTCGCTATTACAGGGTTCTATTATACCTTGTTCGAGCATGCGGTTAATTTGATTCTGTATTTCCCCTTTTTGTGAATGTGGGAGCCTGTAAGGTTTGCTGTAACTTGGTCTAGTACCGGGTTGTATTGTTATTGAATGTTTATATATAGTTGTCGTAGTGAGTTGGTCTCCTTCGAGATAAAAGATATCGTTATACTTTGCGCATATGTTCCTAATGCTGATTTTTTCCTCCATAATTAGATGATCTAATTTTAATAAGGGAAGCAGTTTTTTGACTCGTTCTGCATGTTTCTTTGGCTTGTCAAATATACAGATATTATAATCTCTTGCTTTATGTATTTTAGGATTAATGCTATGTACATAAAAATCGTTTTCTGTTGTGTTCAAAATTCTTATTGGTAGCTTTCCGTCCGCGGGGCTTGCTATTGTACTTGCTAAAAATATTCCGTTTCCTATCTGCTCTGCGCAAACTACACAATCTTCTGTTATATCGGTCGTAATGTAATGTGTGCTTTCGGACCTAGCGGGTATAGTTAGCGTCTCGTTATGTTTGGTAATAGGCACACAAATTTCTTTATTGTTATTATACATAACTAAGGAGTAATTTTTGAAGTTAATAATCGAATGATATTTGCTCAAAAAGTCTTGGCCTAAAATGCCACTTGCCTTACAGGGTAAGGATTCAAATACGTAGAATTTATGGCTTAGAATTTGCTCACCTGCTCTTAATTCAAGATAAACAAAACCGATCGCTTCAATTTTTCCACCAATACCATTTACAACAAGTTTTCCTTTTTGGATGGGTTCATTCAACTCAGCAATGTGTTTATATTTTATGGCCGATATGGATGCACCGGTGTCGATTAGCCACGTATATGCAAGATTGTTATGTTTAGAGTGTAATGAAATATGATATATGCTACTACATGACATCATAACGCTTTTATTCACGAAAAAACTCTTCTGAATTATTATTATCATTGTTATTTTCAGATTGATTTTCTCGCGGATTTGAATCTGTCAAAATATGCGTATTTTGTTGCTGTTCCTGGTGAATAGTAGCTTGGTTAAAAAAAATCCTACCTTTAGCTCCACGGTTAAATGCGCCGCGGCCACGAGATCTCCATCCACCGCGACCTGTTTGCGATATTCGATCATCCCTCCGTTCCGCCGGTGGCGTTGATTGTCCTCGTCCTCGTGACATCCCCTGGCCTCTGGAATTCCTATATTGGTAGTAATTGTTATTACGACGCATAAATAAAATGTCACCTGACGTGGACGGTGTTGAAACTTCCTCATCGATGGCTGCTTGTATGGCATCACTTAAAGATGTAAACTGTCGTGCTGCTATTATTGTGCTTAGTCGACGATTTCTTAATCCGTCGGCAAAACTTTTAATGGCTGATTTTTCGTTAATAGGCTTCAATATTTCGTAGCTAGACTCATTGCCTTCTGATTGGGAAATCGTCAAGTCAACAAACAAATCAGTTATTTTCTTACCGTAGTCATCTATAGTAAGATCATTTTGTTTCAAATTGTACAATTTGTGTTGTAGAGCTGTTGCTGATTTTTTTGGTAACAGACATGTTTTCATAACCTTTACTAACTCATTAACACTGTCATACTTTGCATTAAGTTTAAGTTTAGCAGACTGCGAAAGTCGACTTTTTAAAACAAAATTTATCAATTTAATTTGTCCGTCTACGTCAAGTTCCGTTTCATAGTATTCTACGCCATCAATGAGCTGTTTCGTATTTGTGCCGTCGTCATTTAGAACTGGTAATAAGCTCAAGGCGATTTTTAAATCGAATTTCGCCATATTTTGTTCAATAATTGACTCTTCAGTCGATGAATTATTACACAAATCTAAAATATTGTCATACAGGTTTACAAAATCTTTGTTTAATTTATTAAATTTACATAATTCCTCGTCTTTTAATCCGGTTTTAAGTAGCCTTAAATGGTCTAAGCTCTCATTGAAATTACTCAGCAATTTATCGGCCTCTTTTAGTTTTTTCAAAACAATTTCACCCTTTCGTCTACTTGGTCCTATTTTTATTAAATATATTCTTATCTTACCAAGGTCATTGTATATCTGTAACAATTCGTCATACATAACTGTCCATAATTTTATAGTTCATATACCCAATGCAAGTTCATATCGCGACTATGATTCCACTGCTGCACGCATACACTGTCCATGTTAGAATTACCACACTTTCACATTCATTAGAACACAGAACTCACAAGAACACTAGCCGAATTGTATGATTTGTTACACGCCTCTGTGTTGTCAGGGATTCTTGTTGGAAGCGTGGACCCGACGTTCCTCGCCTGCAGACACGTTACAAGCACCGTCGCGACACCTTCTGGATCGATCCACAGAACGCCTTAAGATGTGTCTCGTTATCTGCTCTCGCGCCCAGGACTCATGACATCTTTTGTAAATTTTAAAGATGGAGTATAGTGCACCGATGAATAATATCGTGCAAATTATTGTTAGCACGATACTTATGGCCGATAAATGAAATTTAAATTCCTCTACCGTCGCTGTGTTTTTAGCGGCGCTATTTTGATTGAGGAAAACCTCCTCATTAGTTACTTTTGAGTTGCACATTTTTCATAGTCACTTTTAATATATTTTCCACTTAAACAGTTGCCACACTGAGCAAAACCGATACTAATCGCGTACATGATTCAAGCCCTGTTTAGTGGCAGGGTCGCCATGTATGGTCGGGTGTCAGATATAATAAAACATCCCAAAATGTGGTGTAAGACTGACTTTATTATGTTGATACTATGACTTATATATTGGTTACACACATTGAAATAGAGGTTGCATACGTACTACATCACAATATATAAGCATTTACTGATGCCAATTTGGACGTATGGTATCCAACTTTGGGGCTGTACTAAACAAAGCAACGTCAAACTAATCCAACAATTCCAAAATAAAGTGCTCAGGGACGCTGTAAATGCACCCTGGTACATAAGGAATGACGATCTTCACCGTGACCTTAAAACGGAATTCGTCACCACCATCATCCAAAAATTTGCTGAAGCCCACGAACACAGACTTCATCGACACGTGAATGTTGAGGCTATCCAGCTGCTAGACAATACAGACTTAGTGCGTAGACTAAAAAGAACTAAACCTTTTGAATTAGTGTAGTGTAAAGTGAATGGATAATAGTGACAATGCTGTGCTATACATATAACACATGAACATAGTGTTTTTAAATTATATCAGACTCTAAGAAAGTGCTGCGGACTTGTGTAAAAGTGCAAATGGACACTATTCTTAGTTTTAACATAATCTATCACGTAACATATTAAGTTAGAGTTAAATTGCTTATTAGTCTTTTAGGCTAGATCGTAATTAATTATTAAGAATTTTGTTCTTACTAATAAAGTATAAAAAAAAAAAAAAAAACCATTCTATTAAAACTTGGAGACAGTGGTTTATCTCTCCCTCAAGTGTCGTCGCATCATTACTGTCACTAAAAAGGACCGTGCTATCATCAGCAAACAAAACCATCGGGTGAGGCGTTTCTTTGGGCATGTCATTAATGTAAATGATAAATAATAAAGAGCCTACAATACTGCCTTGGGGTACACCGTAATTATTAGGCCTCTGACTAGAAATATAAGTAAGTTCGGTTTTTGAAGGAATACAGATCTCATCTATTTTCGTAACTTGTTTTCTGCCGGACAAGTACGATTTCAAAAGCATCAAAGCATTTCCCCTAACTCCATACCTTTCCAACTTCTTTAAGAGTAATGTTCGATCCACAAAATCAAATGCCTTGCTCATGTCCATGAACAAAGCAGCTATCGGACTTCTATTATCGATGTTATTTATAATTTTATCAAAGAGATTGAAAATTGCCATGTTTATATTCTTTTAACTAAGCTCGGTGAAAGTCAGAATGTATGCAATGCCCAAGGGCATCCTAAGGAGCTTGGGCCCTTGTTTCGGGTAAGTCCAAAATGGATGGAAATGCCCTTTAAGGCTTACCGAAAAAGCATCGTTTCGACTACCTGAGGGATTGTTGTACGTTTTGTAAATGATCAGTTTTGAAAAATATTTATCAATAGAGATTTCTTTTACTTTTGTTGGTCGTCTGAAGATTTAAGGCTTTATTTACTTTACGACTGGTGTATGCGATGTTGGTCTGATAAAATATTCTGTAAGAAATATATAACAGATTATATTTGTTTTGAAGAAACATACGACTCGGTAAACAATTATTATTCTAAATAAAAAGTTATACATCTTAAAATATGAGTTTGAAAACGGCGCAGTTACGTTAGTTTCAATATATCACATCCAGTCGGGAACAAAAGCTTTGAATAATCATTAGCAGCATTTCAGTCTCTGCTTCTCATACCCAGCGGATTCCTGTAACCTTCACCAGGTCATCTGTCCACCTTGTGGGACACCTACCCAATTTTTTCGGTCACCTTTATGCCCTAAATACTCAACATAGAACCCTTACCTATCCATACGTTCCATTAAGGCCAACACATCCGCGATGACATAAGGCCGTCTACACATTTGCGTATACAGTGACAGCGACTCGTCCACGACTCGGCGGTAATCGATCGCGCGTCATCAATCACCCATGTCGCGTCGCACTGTTGCCAGAGACGGTTTTGTGCGTTTTATTAGCCAGTGTCCATCGGCTATGAATATTAGTATAGAATATGGAAATGTAGAAGCGATAGTTCTTGTTTAAAGAAACTGAAAATGCTTAAAATGTTGGACTGTATTATACTTTCTACTTTTCTACCAAAAATGTTCGAGGAAAATATTCACCAATGGGATAACTTTATTTTCTTAATCTTTTTTGGCTCTAGCATTCAAGACAGTTTGTTTCTTGGGACTCATCCATCTTCATTGCTGCGACATTTTTCTGGAAGTCGCCTATGTTGATTCTGCTATTCGCAAGTTGCAGGGTTTGAGGAAAGTGTGTCCCATAAAAAAGTTCTGTGTGTAACCGGCATATTTGGATTCTTAATTTAATTGCTTAGATGATAATTTTGGTGAAATCGGTCCTCATTTAAAGTCTCTTCTAAGTTTCGTGTCTGTAAAGTATTCTTATTCTATGACATCATATGAATATTAGTCATCGTGTGTGGGCTGCCGAGTGGGTGGTGAATTATGTGGTGGTAATTTAAGTGTTATTGATTGAGTTTTGTGCTTATGTGATAGATAGATAGATAGATAAATCATTTATTTAGTGCACACAAAAGACACAACACAACACACAAAATCTAATACAAAAAAAAAAACTCTCTGTTACAAGCCTATAATAGAGCATAAAATACGACTATTCTTTTTGAACGCTGAAATAAGTGTTGAGGTTAATTTGGATTCCATGTAATTAAATTGAGATTTTCTGTAGCACAATATATTCTTCGTATATTTGCACGTAACCATTAACCATAGAAACATACAGAGTATCACATACATAAAATCGACTCTTACCTAATTGCTCTGCTCGTTGGCAGAATGTGAAACCGATAAATCGATACAACCTACATGTTACTAAATACTTTACTATAAAAAAAACTTATTTTTAAATATTTAAAAATAAGTCGTCGAAAATGCCTAAAATAATGTAAACCCGAGTTTTCTTTAAATTAAGTGTTAGTCGTTTTCTTCCCGCTAGTTGCACTATATTGCCCATTATAACCGGCGACTATATAAAAGGCAAACTTCGTAGCCTAATATCTGTTAGAAAAGTACCTAAAGAACGATGAAAGAAACCTCTACCTACATAAGTTATAAAAGTACAAAATATATCAGCCGGTGTGCAAATCCTACAAAAAACTACAGATGTATGCCACCACGAAGGTATTCCGGGCGTTGCAGATAGTATTTCACTTAACCTATTTTGCAGCCGGTATACTCGTATATTTTTGAGGCAACATGCAAATCATTTGAGAAATCATGTCATAAACTTTTTCTCCACAAAAACTATAACAAACACCACAAAAAAAAGAATAAGCGAAATCGGTCTAGCCATTCACGCGTGATGCCCGTGACCAAGGGAAATAGTGATTCATTTATATAATTTTATATCATTTGTGAAATCATGTCAAATCAAAACTCATATCTTTCGACAAACTACTGGTACTCCTGTAGATGCTAACAGACCAAAGTTGAAACCACCAAACTTTAATGATGTCCGCCAAACAGTGAATGCACCAATAGTAAAGTAAATAGAAATAGCAACACAAAATTTCACAACCGTACACAACCCTTCAAAAACCACGGATGCATCCGAATTCCGAACCGTTGCAGATATTATTTCACATAACTACACGGTCATCCAGTCGCAACAAGTATTTTGCAGCCGTATACTCGTATATTTCGCTTTCTGCGTTGTTGCTCGTCGCGGAAATAGAACCCGCTATTTTAAGCACGGGAAGCTAGGCGACATTTGTTGTGCTTGCACATGATTTTCTCATAATTAAGTAGGTGCTAAATATGGCTTTAAGTGTGGTATGAAATTTGTAAAAGATCATCACCATCTGAGCCTTTTCCCAACTATATTGGGGTCGGCTTCCAGTCTTACCGGATTCAGCTAAGTAACAGTGTTTTACATGGAGCGACTGCCTATCTGACCTCCACAACCCAGTAACTGGGTAACACGATACCTCTTGGCTAGACTGGTGTCAGATCTCAAGCTTCTGACTACCAGTAACGTAATTTGTAAAAGATATGAAATTAATTAATTAAACAAGATGTTACAATATTATGTAGATTCTCTATGTTTTGCCGTAAAGCGTACAAATATGATCAGTAAATTTTGCAATTTAAATTAACAATTACGAGTAGGTATCGATACCTATCACATTGGTGAAGTTTCGCTAGGTAATTTAACATAACTTCTGGAGATAAGTGATATAAATATATTTAAAAACAATATAAAAACACTGTTACAAAAAAAAGCATTTTACTCTGTCACTGAATATTGACAGGATAAACATATATAATGTTACTCCATACGATATTTATCTCCATACATAAATAATATCTTGTTACTGTTAAATTTTATTTATTAAAGGATACCTGTGTAAATTTGCATGCCTTATGGTAGGATATGGCTAATGGACACTATTTTTGTATAAGATCTTTTCTTTTGTACCCATATTCGCAAATGAATAAATGATTATGATTATTGTAGTTTTATGAGATCCTTAACAGAAGAACAGAACTTTCTAGTTTACAATGTGCGTCGCATTTCATGTGCCAAATAAATGTTCTCTTTCTGTCTTAGTTGATAATAACACCATCGGTCGAAGGGAAATAACCCACCATCACTATTACGTAGCTTGAATTATTAAAGAAATAACAGCCGATATTATACTAACCTACTAAGCACTAAGTTAGAAATTATTTTAATGATAATTTCTGGGAATCAAGCATAAGGTTTCGAGGTTTTAGTAAAGTGCGACGCTTCTATAATACCGACATTTATAAGAAGCTCGGGTGGTTGAGAGAGTTCAAAAGAATGATTTGTCAATGCAGCGAGGGTTTTTAAATGGTTTGCCGTAACAGGCGTTGCATAGAAGGGTTTCCGGGGTTGTCTTTTAAGAAATCATGAGGCTCTGCTTCTGCTGATAAGTGAGGTAAAATTCCCACACTCGCTGGTCAATTTCCCAAAATTCCAGGTGCCTTTTGAAGGTTTCCCCCAAGGTCCAGACCGATCAAAACGCTTATGCTTTTCGACATTTTGTTAAATTGACATCAAATCATCAGTTTCGTTTTCAAAGTCCAGGGCTTCTTGCCATTTGGCTACTTTCCTGTCCTTGATTTATTTTACTAGGGACAGTGGTAAATTTTCACAACATTTCCAATTAAACGAGTATATCAATCAACTCATGCAAAAATGGAATTATGAGGTAATTTTTGTTCAGTTTCGATGGGCTGTTTCCGATTTTATTTTTCTCCATGACGAAGTGCATGTTTTGCCTACAATTATGAGGTAAGTATTTAAACAATAACTTCAATTCAGAAGTAAACACGATTTCATCCCAATATAACGCAAGCGTAGGCGTCAAGAGCGGGGGGGGGGAGGGGTTAATTAGAACCGTCGCATTGCACGGTTGACACGCGACGCGGTATGTCGTCCCGTTGCTTAGCAACCGAACGCTTTGAAGTGCACGCTAGTGCCATCAAATAGAGAAGTACAGAAGGCCTGCTATAGTACGACATAAAAGAGTAGAAATTAAATATTTGGGAACTAATAGTTTTCATTTTCTGGCAACATCTAAAATGAGTACTTGAGCTGTCATTTTTTCTCGATCGGTTTCGATTTTCGTAAGAACTTTGGTTTTTGTGTGATATTTCTGAGTGTGGACAGAAAAACAGTGGCAAATCATGAATAAGGTAATTCGTGGAGGTGCCCGTGATATAGTTTACAAAGTTTATATGTGGTATATAGCCGAATTCCAAGCTGGAAAGCTTCTATGCAACTTAGAAGATGTTTACCATCGTACAGCAGATTTTACTGGTAAGTAACTATTGAAAGTTACGCTAAACGTTAATTACAAACGATTAATACATTCAGGGAGCTAAATTTTCGAACCACATATCATTTACAAATTATTTGTTTACAATTTTTGAGGTTATGCTAAGGTAAACAAATACCGTTGTAGTTATAGCGCGACTTAACAACGTTGATAGTAAGGCAAACACAATTAATGTAATTTATTGCGGATACGATTTTTTTTTTTACTTTGCCATATTTGTTGATGCAATCGACTAAATGGAAAGAAACAATTTTAAAATATATTCACGTTTATTTACCGCGAAACTTCTTTCGTCGGACTGACAGTGATTCTTTTATTTGCTTGTTTTAGGTGTTTTTGTAAGCACAGTGCGCAGAATCGTGCAACACGGCATTGAAAACGGTGGGAAATTCTCAACACCAGCTAAACACATGAAGGGTTGTCCCATGGTGCAGACAGCAGTGACGATGAGAGTGGTTCAGAAATCAGTGACGAATCAATACCAGAGCTTAAAATAGACTACACGAACTTAAGTGATCCCATGGAAGGTGTAGAGTATTTAGATTTTGATTTAAAAGATTAGTTTATTTTATTAATTTTAGTTTATATCTGAGTTTATATGGAAAGCAATTGATTATTAAAAATACTTATTTTTTGTGTAATTGTTGTTTTATTACTACTACATATTAAATATTTAATAAATATACTGATTTAATATATTTACTCATTTTTTATACCCAATAAATAAATAATACTATTCAAGTATCAAGATCAGCTGGGTCGTACTAACTGGGTTGCTATCTGAGCGATTGTGGCGCCCTCATTTAATTTCTACTCTTTTATGTTGCACTGTAAATACAATGAGGAAAAATGCTCGCTCATATAGACATGGGTAAGGTACAGCGATTTCAAGTGTAATCGCGACTGGTATTGGAAGTCACTGAAGCCGATGCACATTGCCAGTAAATAAGACTTGCACATCAGACCGTGGTCATCGTATCCGTGGTGCCAGGCAACTAGGTTTATCCCAGTTGTAAACGACCCTTTGTACCTATTGGCCTAGTTTGTTCTGTCTCCTGCTTGATATGGAGGGAAGGGGAAATTTATATTATTTTTTCCTACTCCTCCGTTATTCTTTTCTGTTTAATTTCGTTGCGGGATCTAAGACAGTTAAATTCTTTCTCCGGTACTTCGTCGAGCTTCATTGCCTCGGCGATTTTCTGGTGGTCGCCACTGATGGTTCTGGCTTTCAGGAGTTGCAGTGGTTTGGGAATGATGCGGTGGGATTGCACATCAGACATGCAAGTAACTTCCATGCCATTAAGGCACGACAGTTTTGATTGATGTATATCATGAAATGGCAAGCAAGTTTTCATAATTTTTTTCAAGTTAATGCATTCTGAGGGTAAAAATAGACTTCTTCTGGGTAAGCTCACTCCATCGTCGACTTTGTCTCTGACTAGAGTCAAGAGCAAACCCATCACAAATAAAAAAAACATTTAAAAAAAAATGGTACATAGCGGTAGTGTCACTTAATATTTTCGGAATCGAATCGAAGTAGGTACTGTTAGTCGATTTCGTGCTTTATGTTAAATACAAATGCCCTTGCATTCATCGTCATTGTCATAGCCAAATATATGACGCATGCGTGCGTTTTCGTTTCTTATATCAAGCTGGCCTTCTGCATCGTGTCTATATCCTGGCAACACCCACTCTCACTCACTCTGATCCTCACACGGAAGCGTTTTGGAGTTATTTTTCACGTGTTTAGTTTAATCAAGTGTGTTTTTGAGTTTATAAAGACATAGGGGTGGGGGAGTTGATTAAATAGGGTACGTCATGTTTTTAGATTGAAGAGCTCTTTGCGTCAAGGTGGATAAGCTCTTTCAAACGTGATTGTGCTCCAATACTATGTGAGATCAAAAGATAAAGTGTATTTTAGTTTTTTTTGTATGTTTTAAAAGAAATTGCTTTTGAGTCAGTCGCCGATTGGAAAGTTTACTTTCAACAAGTTTCAATCAATATATTTTCTCACATTAATGGGTAATTTGATTTGATTTTTTTTAGAGCAGTGGTAGCTAAGTGGTATCGGCCGCGACTTACAAGTTGTAGGTCGTAGGTTCGAGCCCAGGCAGGCGCTTTACTTTGTGTAAATTATTTCATCACCACTGCTCTCAAAACGGTGAAGGAAAACATCGTGAGGAAACCGGCATGTCCAAGAACCAATAATTCGAAGACATGTAACATCCACCAAACTGCACTGGGCCCGCGTGGTCGTTTACGGCCCATTCCCTCTCACAGTGAGGAGGACTGTGTCGCAGCAGTGAGAACTTTATTAGGCTGATGATGTGATGTGAATGGGTAATTCCAGATTAATGTGCTTTCATGTGCTTTATTTTCCATAGCTGCTCCATCTGTCATTCAGGCAAATAATCTTTTACTGCATAGAGCATTACCAGCCTGAATGTTTTAGTACAGTACAATCCTGAAAAACTATTCCTTTAGTCTTCTAATAAAACATACTACTTGGTTATCTCACTAGTTAGAAATTATCCCAGACCGATTATTATGACATATTAGCTCCCGCCAGAGGCTTCGCCCGCATGAAAAGTGTTTTTTCATCCCAAGGGAACATTATACCGGGATTAAAAGTAGCCTATGTACTATTCCAGACTATAATCTGTATCTGTGTCAAATTTCATCCAGATCCGTTCAGCCGTTCTGGCGTGATTGAGTAACAAACATACATCCACACACATATCAATCCAAACTTTCACATTTATAATATTACTTGCTTCTGGCAAAGGCTTCGCCCGCGTGAATTTCGAAACTTAACATATTGCCGGGATAAAAATATCTTATGTGCTATTTCTGACTTTAATTTATCTCTGTGCCAAATTTCATCCAGATCGGTCCAGCCATTTGAGCGTGAAGAAGTAACAAACATACAAACACACGCACACACACACTCACAACTTTTCGCTTTTATAATATTAAGTTAGTGATATTAGTAAGATTGTCAATTTAACATCGTGTTAGCATTTAACTGTGAGTTAAGTTTATAGCGCAAGTGGGCCATAAAGAACCTAAATAGTCTTTAAATATATATATCTTCTTCCATTACACTCAGAAAGGTCTACATCGTCAACCACTTCCATTGTCTACCAAAGGGTGTACCTTTAATGTGACCTAATTTCCAATAGACTAGCAACATCTTAACAAAACAGATTGTGTCGACGATCGACGCTCGCTGTTAATACATTATGCATTAACTGGTGGCTACCGTTTCCACGGCAGCTGGGATAGGGGCCACCTGCGAGAGAGCAATGTACTTTGAAATGTGAGAGATTCTCGTCCGTGATGCGATAAAATGGGGCGGCGAATGACAGGGTCCAGAGGTATTGCTTGGGTGGACTTTCTTTAGTCTTTAGTCTTTTTAGATTTGGTATGATCATCTCGGCTACCAAGCCTGGTGTTCTTGAACATTTTCAAAACACTATGAAGGGCTACCTAGAGCTATGAAGCCAGATTGAATTGAGAGTTAATCAATAGGTTAATCTATAGAGTGAACGAACTGAAAAGCAAAAAAAAACAAAAACGCTTTTACTACCATTTTAAGTTGGCGCCAAACAAATAAGCAATGACGATCAAACTAGCTCTTCCCAATAAAAAAATAAAAAACCGACCAAGTGCGAGTCGGACTCACGCACGGAGGGTTCCGTACCATTATCGCAAAAATTCGGCCAAAAAATCACGTTTGTTGTATGGGGGCCCCCCTTAAATATTTATTTTATTCTGTTTTTAGTATTTGTTGTTATAGCGGCAACAGAAATACGTCATCTGTGAAAATTTCAACTTTCTAGCTATCACGGTTCATGAGATACAGCCTGGTGACAGACGGACAGACAGACAGACAGACAGACAGACGGATCGCGGAGTCTCAGTAATAGGGTCCCGTTTTTATCCTTTGGGTACGGAACCCTAAAAAGTACATGCCAAATTGCGAACCTCCTCCTTATTTTTTTTTATTGTGATGGAGTTGCTCTTGACCCTAGTCTAGGTCAGAGGTGACAGAGACAGAGTCGACGATGGAGTGAGCTTACCCAGAACAGAAGCCTATTCACTCTATCATTGAAGAGATTTATTTTTACGTCAGTTAAAAGAAAGCAATTAAATTACATAAATGAATAATTTTAAATATGGTGCTAATGTTTTAATAATGACTAGCTGACCCCCAGGGCTTCGCTCCCGACAACTGGCTACCCTGCCTACACTGCCTACACTGCCTACCCTGCCTACCCTGCCTACCCTGCCTACCCTCCCTACCCTACCCACCTTCCTAATAATTTTTATGTATCATCAATAGTTTTCTCAGCGCACGCCAAAGAATGAATTTTACAGGCAACATTTTGCTACTTTGGGTTACATTATTGTAATTTTCATAAGGATCTCTATTTTTTTTTAAATTATATTATAGTCTATGACACTCAGGCATAATGTAGCTTTGTACTGGCGAAAGAATTGTTTTAATCGGTTCAGTAGATCCAGAGATTACCCCCTACAACGTCACAAACTCACAAACTATACCTCTTTATAATATTAGTATAGATAAGTCGTGGGCGAGGCGATTTACAGAACGGATGTTGAATGTATAACCTAATCAAGTAATTTAGGTTATTTAGCTCTAAATATTCAAACAGTCGTAATCAGTTCAAAGTATTAACGGTAAGTAAACCGCTTTGCCTTATCGAGTCGCGCGATCTGGATTTGTTTAATCGTCTGTATGTAAGTACGGAGCTTTTCTCATTACACCAAGGTTATCTGATTTGAAACTTCTCACCAATTTGTGCATTAGATTCCAATGCAAAGCTTTGGTTTGTACTAAGTTTTGTCGTAGTTTTAATAATCTTTGGTATACCATTTACGTATTTCATCATGAGATCTGATTCACTGCCGATACGCCGCGATAACTCCGCTCGTTGATCCGTCATGTATTTTATTTGCATCGGTGTATGGTCGGGTAATATTCCAACATTGTAATTTGCAAGACTGGGTCTGTTAAATAACTCTTAGAACCGATTATTTTAAGGATTACCAGGTATTCTATTAAGCAGATGACTGAAAATATACCTACTGAGATAGGAGCCTGTTTGGTCTCACGCGGGGTCTTATTTATTATTATTGTTTTTTTTTTCTTTTTGCTTATTTCTCCAAATAAATATATTTTCTTTTTTTCTATTTACTGTCACTTTCACAAGCAAGTTTTAGACATTTATGAAAATTTAAATACAGCAACAGGAAAATGTATTACAAACACCGCTTCACATTTCCGACTAAATTAAACTGCCAAGTACCTGCGATACGTTCAATCATAATTTCACGTAAAACGGGTATTGCCCACATTACTATGGACCGACGAAGTTCTGTGTAACAATATTATAATTAATTATACTGATACCGCATGAGTGATGTCCTGTGAACGCGAAATTAAAACATATTTAATTCGTATTGACACTGGCCGTCGGCAAATATACGCTTTGTAATTAATAAAGTTGCTATTTAAATATTAATAATGAACTGCCAGTAACAGATCGGCTCGTTGAGAGATTGGAAAAGGAACAAGGATTGTTTCATTATTGTAATTCAGTTTTGGAAAATTGTTTACTCTGTAATTTTGGTCTTTGAAGTGTCAATCAACTTGTATTACTCGTACCTCAAAATTATCGTCTAGGCATATTCTTCTATGCCAGTTTTCACTAAAGGCCCTCGTAGAAGGTCATCATCGTCATCATCAGCCTACAGCAGTCCACTGCTAGACAGTGGACTCCCCAATCACACGCTATTTACCCGACTGCCGAAGGAGGGCAATGTGTTTATTAGTCTATGTATGTATGTATGTTTGTTCCTATGTGGCGTTCTAGAGACCAAACTCGTTGGCCAATTTTGATGGTTCTTACGTCAATCGATTCGTCTTAACCTTGCAAGTGTCACTGGCTACATTAATAGGAAAACGGCGGCTTTTGGGCGCCATATTGTGCGAACACAATTTTTTTTTGGTCCAGCCCCATGTGGGTTATCAAAATAAAGGGTTTTAAGAGGTGATTTAAAAATATAAAACACTGTTTAAATGTACCTGACTCGAAAAAAAAAACTAAAAAGTTATAAATAAAAAAATAAAAATCTAAAATCCCGACTGCTTGAAAAACGAACTAAAAAGACGTAAACAAGGAGAAAATCATGCTGTGTAGTTTTACCTTATTTCTTAGCAACTCTCATCCAGGTGCTTACAGCCACCATGCAAAGATCGTCGCTCAAACTAGCCTGGACGACCCATTTTACGATTTCGCTTTTAGCAGAAAGGTGTAACGGTTTTCAACAACGATAGACACCGATCGTCGCTACATTTAGTCTGAGGGCCTTCCATCTAAAGATTCGTCATTTCGCGTTTCGCAGACAGGTGCAATGTGACAGTGTGACAACGCGTTTAATGAGGGCCTTCCATCTAAAGATTCGTCATTTCGCGTTTCGCAGACAGGTGCAATGTGACAGTGTGACAACGCGTTTAATTTCATTTGTAGAGCAGTTTTAGAACAATGTGTATGATAAAACGCTGTAGCATTGTCATGCCACACACTAGGGAAGCATACCACAATGGGATACTTATTACTCAGCGATGGGTGGTAAGCTATCAATGATGACGATGGTCCAAATTGACGACTAACAAATTCAATATTGCTAGCACCAACAAAGGCATACGACATTGTTCATCAATTAACCGAATTTAATATAAAATAACATCGATACGGCTCGGCTAATGATATTAGGTAATTACGAAACGAGGGTTGGCCCGCATCGTGATACTGATTTTAGGGTTTTGTACAAGAGTGAGAACCCTGATTCAGCCACTTGAAACTGACATGGATCTGGCCGATTAGATGGCCGTAAAGATAGCTTTGAGCATTTACAAGATTATTTTAGTTGCTGTAGGAAATTAGAACGTTTGAAGTGTCATGAAGATAGTTTTTCCAATGAAACAGGGTGGAATTTAGCTGAGTAATTTAAAATGGAGCTTAATTTGCACCTAGTGATGCCCAGTAACATGGGGATTGGCACAAGAAGAGCCTATGCTCAGCAAAGAGCTAAGTCGGGCTGTGGATGATGATGATGAAGATTGTGTCTAGCTTTTACTTCGGTTTGAGATTTGAAGAATTATGGGTCGTCCTATACATATTTTTTTTTTATTTGTAATGGGTTTGGTCTTGTCTCTAGTCTAGGTCAGAGGTGACAGAGACAGAGTCGACGGTGGAGTGAGCTTACCCAGAAGAAGCCTGTTCACTCTAACTTTGAAGAGATTCGGCTTGCCCAAGTGTAGGTGTTTAAAGGGATTACTTAACACATGCTACCCAGTAACTGGTTTCTTAAGGTCTGACAAACAGACGGTCTATGTAAAATAGGTACAGATACAGCAGAATCTGGTTAGGCTGGAGACCAACTCCAACATATTTAGAAAAAGTTAATTAAAAAAATCAAAAGCCCGACTGCTTAAAAAGCGAACTAAAAAGACGTAAACACAAAGAAAATCTTGCTGTGCAGCTTGGAGGATACATATTCGCGAGCTGGCTGACCAAAATCAGCTTTGATTGATTCTTTGAATTAACTTTTTTTATTTATATTTATTACTTAAGAATTTTTTTCGGATTAGGTACATTTAAACATATAAGTGTCATATATTTTTGAAATCACCTCTTAAAATCCTTTATTATAACACCCAATTTCATGAAGGGTTAGAAAAAAAAAAAAAAAATCGGCTCCACAATATGGCGCCCAAAAGCCGCCATTTTTCTTTTTTTCCAATTTTAATGTAGCCAGTGACACACGCAAGTTTAAGACGAATCGATTAACGTAAGAATCATCAATCGACCCACGCGTTTGGTCTCGGGAACACCACATAGGAACAAACATACATACACAGACTGCTAAACACTTTACCGTCTTTCGGCAGTTGGGTAAAAAGGCTAGGCAGGATTTGTTCCGCTTTCACCTTAATTGTTGTTCCGGTCTATACGAAAGTTGGCGAAAACTTGGGGAAAAAGTGGATCTGCATAGATTATGATGATTGGATCACTTTAACCAGAGATAATATAATACTACAGTCCTTAACCTAAACTGTAGATTCGTCCTCAGGCACGAGACTAATTCAGATCAATAAAGAAATATCGTCGCGAATTACAATTTCCCGTTTAATTAATGACATTTGCCAATTACGTTCAGAGTGATGGAGGGATCTGTAATCATTGGATGTCGGAATTTTTACGATATAATTTGGTACTTACGTAATAAAAATCCTTATTAATTTTTTATCGTAACATCGGTTGGGCTAAATGATACTTAAGTTTTATAGCTTGATCTTGAGAACTTATGCTTCTGTCACCATAACTTTGTTGGCGACGAAATTCAGTTAATTACAAGTGTGAACGTGCATACAGGAAGTTGTAACATAACATTAGGCCTTTGTTTCTTGAAGAGATGGGCAGAGATTAGTTAATATAGATATGCAAAAATATGGGCTTATTAAACAATAATTAAAGTAGTTCAGTAACGTGCAAAATTATTTACACAATGGCTTTTTTCTGCGTAAAATATCGTAAAACGTAAAAGTCGTAAAAAATCCCAAGAGAATGTGCTCCCAGTATAAAAAATATCCTATGTCGCATAACAGGAACGCGGTCTACCCGTATGCGCAGTTTCATCCAAATTCTTTAAGCCGTTTACCAAACAGACTGGCAGAGGTACTTGCGCGTTTATAGTATTAGTAAGAATTGATAGTATGAATGAATATAGATAAATTTAATGAGATTATGCTCATATTCAGACATTAATATTTAAAACACAACGCATTAAAAAAACCTGTTACAGTTTCCAATCACAATCCCGCATCATATTCCGTTTAAAGCTTAAAACATAAAATATTAACATCGTACGTTTTACATAAAAAAAAACATTGCAGTTAATATCGATAAAATCAAAAGGATATAAAGAATCCGTTGATGAGTTTTTCATAACAAAATAGTTGTTAAATAAAATTAAAAGTACATTACATTATTACTTTACATTTAAAAGTACCTATTTACGTGTTTATCTATTTCCGTTAATACGTTTCAATTGCCGTTATTCCATGGAAATGAACAAAATTATTTATGGAAGCTTATGGAATTCTCAAAAAAAGTTATTAAAAAAATTCAAAAACCCGACTGCTTAAGAAGCAAACTAAATAGCGAGCTGGCTGACCAAATCCACAAGTATCCTCCGACTGCACAGCATGATTTTCTTCTTAGTTACGTCTTTTTATTTCGCTTCTTAAGCAGTCAGGTTTTAGAATTATTTAATCAGTTTTTTATTTATAACGTTTTAGATAACATTTTTTTTCGAATTAGGTACATTTAAACATATAAGTATTATATGTTTTGAAATCACATCTTCAAAACCCTTTATTTTGATACCCCACACGATGGGTATGGAAGAAAAAAATTTGGACCACACAATATGGCGCCCAAAATACGCCATTTTTCTATTTTCCAATTTAAATACAGCCAGTGACACTAGCAAGCTAAAGGCAAATCGATTGACGTAAGAATCATCAAAATCGGCCAACGCGTTTAGTCTCTAGAACGCCACTTAGAAACATACATACATAGACTGAAAAACACATTACCCTCCATTGGCAGTCGGGTAAAAAAAATTGAGCTTATATGAAAAAAAATATGGAAAGTCCAAAAAGTCAAACCAGATTCTACAGTAGGGACTATCCATTGTTCGTTTCCGAGGTAGAGATATACTGTGAATTCTATCTGGAGTAATCGATTATTGTATGATCGAGTTTATTAAATACTAGCTGTTCCCCACGGCTTCGCTCCCGTGGAACACTCCACAGGACCCGTTTTCGGGATAAAAAAATAGCCTATGTTACTCAGGAATAAGGTAGCTTTCTATTGGTGAAAGAATTTATTAAATCGGTCCAGTAGTTTCGGAGCCTATTCGGTACAAAAAATCAACTTTTTATAATATTAAAAGAAAGAAAAAAGAAAGAAAAATTGTTTATTCTGCACAAACTAAACGCACAATACAAAATAAAGAGTGGCATTCACTATAGGTACAAATTAGCCAAAAGCCTCGTATTTAAAACGATTTTTTTTTTGTCTCTTGCTTGATGAGAGCAATACACCGTTATATCTGTGGGTGAGAGGCCAAAGACAATTTACTTGCGTAATATGTTGCGTATTAGTATATAAGTATAGATTTTTCACTAAATATTTATCACCCGATGATATTGTAAACCTATCATTTGATTCAAATTTAAGCTCACTATTAATATTACATGCAGGTGGAAATCGTATCAATAATAAGATAGCATAGTCTGCGTTTAGTGTTCCCCTCGATATTTTTCTTCACAGGTTTCTGAGCAGTTGGTGATGAAATAATTTAAACAAAGTAAATCGTCTGCCTAGGTTTGAACCCACGATCATTTTCTAGTTAGTAGGGGTTGTAATCTCTGGGCCACCACTGCTTAATATGTAAGAAAAGTCAAAAGCTGAATAACAAGGAAATGGCGTCTTTTCTCTTAATTCAAAGATTTATTGTAACATCAATCGACACCGTACTACGACACAAACCTTTATGTCGCCCAAAGCGAGCTCGTTTAACAGTATTAAAATCACCCTCAAGCCGCCCAAAGCATAAAACACTCGCTAATTCCTTCTAAAACAATTATCACAGCGAAATTATTTCGTCACAAATCAATTGACGAAGAAGATCACGGCACACGGAGATTTGTTTAACATGGCGCGGGGGTGATGAGGGAAACAAAGAAAGGCCCGTAAAGGGCGGGCGGGGGCGAAGGCGAAGCTTCAACCGGCAGTGCTTGCCGAGCATTCGGCAAAAACGGACGCGTCCCAACGCCCCGACGCTCCCCGCCAAACGCTCGCGATAACAAGTGTTTGTGTTTTGATTTTTAATTTAAAACCTATTTAAAAAAAACTAATTCGAAATAGTGACGTCATTGTTGCGATGTTTTGTTCTCCAATCACGTGGTTGCTTGTTGTGTTGCACGCTAAAGCGGCCGGCTTGTCAGTTACAATAAACGGTAAGAGAATCTTCTTTTATTTAATGATTGCTTAATTAAAACGTTGTTATACTATGTAGATATCTTCTAAAGCGACCCCAATTTGGTGGTAGCAGAATATCTGAAAAGACACCGTTTACAGGCTAACGGGAACGCTGATATCGGGCTTACATCAGCTTGATATTCGATTTCTATAGCCATCCTGACGCAAAAAAGCAAGAAAATGTATTTCCCAGAAAGATTTTACTGATAGTGGTGGAATTTTTCCATGAAAACAAATACTTTGGTATAGTCACATGTAAACATAAAGCGGAATTCAATAACGATTTTCGTCTGAACTTCGCCATGGGTTCACAATGTTCACATTTGCATTATATACACATGACTGTACTTGTTTTGTGTTTAACTTGGAGGGTAAACCATAGTTTGTGTATGTTTGTATGATAAAGACATGCTCTAAAACAATGACGAGACTCGAAAGAAATTGTTAGACTATATAAAATGAAAAACGTCCGGAAAATCCATATGTAAATCTGATTAAGCAAATGTTTACAATGCCAAAAGTGAAAATTTTCATATTTCCATTGATAAAATAAATTGCCATAATGAGCCACCACAGCAGTACTAAATTCAAAGAGTAGATAATCCCCAATTTCTGAATTAAGTTTAGTATTTGCCAAATTTTAATTAAGCCTGAAATAAGTCAAACATAATGCTTTATAGAGGGTTTTGTATCATTCTTAAATCCGAATCCTTAATTTTAAAGCTAACGTACATAACAACAAACCTTTTTTATTTTATTTTAAAACGTTTTCCCCTTTGTGCCTGTTAGTAGAAATAATACAAACAAATTCTGTAGCTTCCTAAAAGAGACAACATTTTCCATAAAATCATTAAAATTTATTCGTTTCAAGTCAAATATTGAATAGCTTTTGATTTCAGTTTCAGGATTAGAGATATTAGGTTAAAGATAAATACGGACAGTTTCAGGGAATCAATGTTTATTTGAGTTTCTGAAATAGACGTAGTTTTTCAGCAAATAAATATTTATTTGGTTACTAAAAGTTTTCAAAGCTAAATAGTTGATTTGAAACTTTTATTTTCTTTACTATCTGTTGCTCTTGTTTTCTGGCTCATACTATGGGATTCGGATGACAACTAATTTGTAAAATTCGAGTGTTTAAATAGATATTTGGATGTAACACTCTGGTAAGTCACGAAATGGATAGATGTACTACAGGTATAAATCTGCCTATCCATTCAGAAAATACAGGCGTCATGTTATGTTAAAGTAAGATGTTTTTTACTAATGTGACAATAGGGAAATATCAGAGGTAAGAAAGGAAACTTATAGTCTTACTACAACATTAAACATGCTCATGTAACAGGTTGAAAATGATGTCGAAAACTAGAAAAATTGATAGTAGCGACATCTTATATAGTCTTACTACAACATTGAAAATGCTATTGTAACAGGTTAAAAATTATCTCGAAAACTAGAAAAGTTGATAATAGGGAAATATCATAGGTAAGACAGGACACCTTATATTGTCTTACTACAACATTGGAAATGCTATTGTAACAGGATGAAAATGAACTCGAAAACTTTGACAATAGGGAAATATCATAGGTAAGACAGGACACCTTATATTGTCTTACTACAACATTGGAAATGCTATTGTAACAGGATGAAAATGAACTCGAAAACTTTGACAATAGGGAAATATCATAGGTAAGACAGGACACCTTATATTGTCTTACTACAACATTGGAAATGCTATTGTAACAGGATGAAAATGAACTCGAAAACTTTGACAATAGGGAAATATCATAGGTAAGACAGGACACCTTATATTGTCTTACTACAACATTGGAAATGCTATTGTAACAGGATGAAAATGAACTCGAAAACTTTGACAATAGGGAAATATCATAGGTAAGACAGGACACCTTATATTGTCTTACTACAACATTGGAAATGCTATTGTAACAGGATGAAAATGAACTCGAAAACTTTGACAATAGGGAAATATCATAGGTAAGACAGGACACCTTATATTGTCTTACTACAACATTGAAATTACTATTGTATCAGGATGAAAATGAACTCGAAAACTTTGACAATAGGGAAATATCATAGGTAAGACAGGACACCTTATATTGTCTTACTACAACATTGGAAATGCTATTGTAACAGGATGAAAATGAACTCGAAAACTTTGACAATAGGGAAATATCATAGGTAAGACAGGACACCTTATATTGTCTTACTACAACATTGGAAATGCTATTGTAACAGGATGAAAATGAACTCGAAAACTTTGACAATAGGGAAATATCATAGGTAAGACAGGACACCTTATATTGTCTTACTACAACATTGAAATTACTATTGTAACAGGATGAAAATGAACTCGAAAACTTTGACAATAGGGAAATATCATAGGTAAGACAGGACACCTTATATTGTCTTACTACAACATTGGAAATGCTATTGTAACAGGATGAAAATGAACTCGAAAACTTTGACAATAGGGAAATATCATAGGTAAGACAGGACACCTTATATTGTCTCACTACAACATTGAAATTCCTATTGTAACAAGTTGAAAATGAACGCGAAAACATGAAAAAAATTTACTATAGGGAAATATCATAGGTAAGAAAGCTTAAATATAAAGTCTTACTACATACAACATTGAAAATGCTAATGTAACAGGTTGAAAATGATCTCGAATACTTGAAAAATATTTTTACGATCCATGAATAATGTATCATTTGCCCTAATATGAATGTAATGGTTAACAAACATTATGATAGCAAAACTAAAGACTTAATTTAGTTACCTACATAAACGTCTAGGACTCTAGCTCTTTGAACTCGTATTTGTTTTCAATAAACGCAGCAAATACACTATGTTTGCTCTGATATTAAATTTGATTGACCCCTCTGTTTGCATTCATATAAATCGGTTTAACGATACGTTTCATATACATTCGCTACATAAGTTTACATAGTTAAACACTGAAATTAATGAATGAAATATGTTTGCAATCAAATGGCAGTCGCATTGATTAATGTGCCTTTGAAAAGGCCGAACTGAAACTATTACCTATTACATACAAGTCTAATTTTGTCTCGTTGAAGGTAAAAGGGTATTTAGCACAGGAAAGTTTAAAGAGAGTTTAGATTAAGTAGATATTTTATCTATTTAGTCCGTCAGTTAGAAGACTTTCCATACGTACAAAGCGTTTCCGAATACTTTCATTGTACGCACAGCTAAGGAGTGGAATTCCTTGCCGGAGTCTGTGTTTCCCGATAGCTACAACCTCAGGGTCTTTAAGTCAAGAGTGAATAGGTTTTTCTAGGCGAGCGTGCTACAGCGTCGACCACATCATCGCTTACCATCAGGTGAGCCTATCTATAAAAAAAAAGATTTTTGAACAAAGAAATCCTAAACAAAAGCTTTAGTGAGTGAGAAAGAGTTAAGGGTTTTGATAGTACCACAACTTTTTTTGCTTCTATCGCAGTAGTTACTCACACTGAATGAAAAAAAAGTTAATTTAAAAATCAAAAACCCGCCTGCTTAAAAAACGAACTAAAAAGCTTTTAACCAACAAAAAAATCATGCTGTGCAGTCGGAGGATCAGGGGGTCAGCCAGTTTACAAATATGTATCCTCCGACTGCACAGCATGATTTTTTCTTGTTTACAGCTTTTTAGTTCGCTTTTTAAGCAGGCGGGTTTTTGATGTTTTAAATTAACTTTTTTTATTTACAACTTTTTAGTTAGTTATCATTTTTTTTTCTTATGTAATTTATACATATAAGTAGTTTATATTTTTGTAATCTCCTCTAAAACCCTTCATTTTGACACCCCACTCGATGGGTAGGAAAGAAAAAAAAATTGCAACCCCCACAAAATGGTGTCCAAAATCCGCCATGTTCCTTTTTTTAACGGCACTTAGCTAAGAACACTTGGGCGGTCACGACCTATCTAACGATGTCCTAATTATAAAAATCCGCCAAGTAGTTTGAAAGATATGAGGTAATAAAGAATATTACATACATTCAAACATACAAGATACGCGCGAAAAACATAACCCTTTCCTTGCAGCCGGGTAAAAACTGTTCTCGCACGTATCTACATTCCTATAAACAACAAAATATTCATGCAACAATCTTGACTGAGTCCACCCGCTCTCCGCTCACTTGATACAATGCATAACTTAGCTCAGAACCAGGTAACCTAAGATCCGACTGTAAATATCTTCAGGTATTTTTTTTTATTAAACTTAATTTGCATGAATACTAGATAACTAATGACTGATGCTTGATATTTTTTTTGGGGCGTACGATTAGCGCAGTGGTTGAGCGATTGACTGCTGCGTTGCGTGTCGCGGGTTCGATTCCTGCACGGATCAAATATTTTTACGACCTACAAATAGTTGTTCTGGGTGTTGGTTTATGTGAGTTTATATGTTTGTAAACGCACACACGATACAGGAGAAATTCCTAGTGCGGGGGCATTTTTTTTTATTTTTTTTAAGTTTAGTAGGTTGAATTAGGGTTGCCTGGAAATGTCTAGCTACTAACAGTTTTTTTTATTTAACTTTGCGCTACACTAGTATATTTTTCTGTATCGTGTGTATGCAACATCACCAAGCTCTCAATTAGCCGCTGCTGCAGAAATATATTCTACTATCAAGAATAATTCATAAAAACCTGGTTATATCAAAAAGCTGCAGATTTTTGCAGTGGGATCTCATACTACAGTACTTGCGTCAGGTAAATGCATGCAATCAAAAGACTAAGATAGAAGCGTACAGCGTTCTTCTCCTTTACAGGCATCTTAGATAAATATCTTTATGTCATACTGGTTCGTCTCGTTAAAATGTATATTGTTCTTGTTTTCTCGATAGTGCTTGCAACATTGTCTTTATGTTAAATGTGTTGTATACTGTTTTGGAGTAGATAAGTATATATTATAGTGAATGGATATTTTGTATTATACTATGTTGTAGGGGCATAAGGGGGGAGCCTAAGGATCTGAACAAGGAACCGGCGTTTTAGTAAATGGTCTTGAAATGGACAAGTTTAAGAGACACACGTAAAAAAATTTTGGAAACCAGGGATATCTTCTTACCATACACTAAATCCAGCCACCCAGTATTTTTTTAATGATAATTTGTACCTGAGTGCGATGGACCCTAGTCATACTATGGCTGCTCAATTTGATACACAAACTGGAAGATTTGATCAGCATCTATAATTCACAAAAGATTCTTGCTACACTTGAGTTACTATTACCCCCAATTTCTGAATTCAGAATTACAGACAGTCTAACAGTTTGTTTTTTTTTTAGTTTTGCCAGTAAACCTATCAAACTCTGCCATTTAAATAGTGTTTGATACATTCAGAACTCTAAATACTCAATTCAAAAACCGGTCTTGAGTCAGCAACTGACTAAGCACACAAATCAAAATATGTCACTGTTACTCGTACATACGGAATACTGCTAGAAATGGTTCTGGTTCCTGAACTATCTTAGAGGCATATCTTCATAATCACTTGCTCAGCTCAGTGGATTTGTGCTTGCAGTTTAATGCTAGCATGCTGGAGTGTACCAACAAGAAGTTCATCAAAGTTTGTAATCCATTGATGAATTTTGATGTAGGTGCATAGGATATAGTATTGTGCTTCTATGAGAGCCGCCTTAGCCGGGTTACTTAGCTTCAGAGAAAATGTAATATTATAACTGTTTTTACAAAGATATGTGTAAGTTTATGGGTACCGATGACTTTTCTTGTTTAAAAATCGTTGTTTAAAATATCTTAGATCTGCATTACCAACATAGGTAAAGAAAAATATCGTAAAAAATATCAGCTTGTAACTGTTCCAGTGCAAGGCAAAAGCCTCTTCTTATTTAGAGAAGGCACGAGCATCGATTGCTTGCTCAAGATGGGTTTATCGATTTCAAACTTGTAATGAGTCCAGGATGAAAAATACAATAATTGACAGGGTTTGATTTGATGCCAAAGACGCACAATCGCAAATATATATAACTCTGAAACGCTACATCTTGAACTCTTCTACAGCTATAATAAAAAATACCCTAATATGGAAAACTTCACGAAAACTCGGTGAAAATGCTTAAATACCTAATGATCCCCATCTATCCCTTTAAAATCAAGTTGTATTGGAAAGGTTCCACCATGAATCCTCTTGGGTGCTGACCTGGCAGAGACTTTGTCTTCCATACAGAGATTACGAGGTTTTCCAGATAAGGGAAATACCCTACTTAATGCTGTAAACGATCGGTAAACGATAACATAATGTTTTTTTGTTATCAATGTAGTAAGCTTTCATAAGTAATACCTATATGTCTTTTTTACGCTAAATAAGATACTCGTAATGTTCACCGATATTTTGTAAAAAATAACAATAATTATGCTGCGTCGTTGGTCTAGGGGTCGCAAGCGGGGGTACAGCGGAGTCTGAGGATTGATTTCCTGGTCGCATAAACTGTTACGGGATTCTTCCATCTGCAATTTCACTTTAGGTTCATCCTCTCATCAAAGAACAATTAATGAGGGTGAAACAAAAGAAAAAACCGCGTACCTAACCCTACGCGCGCTGCTTTAATGAATGTAGTCATGCGTTTAACAAAAAGAGGTCAAAAGTTCTGTCGACATTGTGCGTTTTTTTGATTTTTTTCTTTATTGGCACAAGAGTGAACTTCTAAACGTGGCAAATGACGAGCTATCCAGGCAGCATCGTATTACGTACCTACTAATGGAACAAAAAATGAGAATTTATCTACACGATAAAAAGAAGAATTGCCTCAGGAATCAAGTTGTTTAGCTTTCTTAATATGTTAACTGTGTTGCATAAAATCCTATTAATAGTAAATTAATGTGGAAGTTTGTATGAAATGATAAAATTTAACTATGAGTAGTTGTTGACCAGGCTCGACTCTGGATGATTTTTGACTGTCACGTGGGCGAAGCCGGTGTTATGGCTGTTCTGTAATAAGGATAAAAATTCAATAACATCATAAAATTATACTTTTGTGGTAGAAGTTGTGTAGAAATAACGAAACAATAATAAATAAAGAAGCTTAGGAATTCAGCTCAATACATTTTGCTTGGTTTTCCTCATCAAAAAGTCAAAGTAACATCGGCAGCCAAAGACTTGCCAATTCCTTTCATCTTAACGTTCAACAAATCGTTTAAAACGTCTCATTTTACTCTCGATAGACTTGATCCCCGAATGAAGGAGTGCAAACTGCCTTTTTCCCTCCACAATCCGCTAATCTGCAACACAGTACCGCTGTAAAACATTTAGGCAACATCAAAGCCTTTAAATTGTACGTCGATTTCGCTACGAATATTGCCACCAATAATTGGAATCAAATAGGTTTTTTCCTTGTATTTCTTTTTTTTTGAGAATTTAATTTGGCTTTTTGGCAGGGGTTCCTTTTTTGAATTTAAATATTGTGCTTGAGCTATTTAATTTTATTGATGTGGATTCTTAATTTGAAATACGGTCGTATTTTAGCCAGTATTTTATGGGCTTCTGTGCAATGATTGATTTTTTTCAATAAAATATTCAAAAGTTCTAAAAATTATATGAAATAAAAGCATTGAGTGAGATTGTTTCCATTTCGTTCTTAAAATAAATTAGGTGAAAAATATTGATGTACCATAGTATTTTGTCATTTTTTTAAATTGTCGATTCATGATCGCCTAGGTAGTTGATAGCTTAAAATAAATAACACAAAGATATTATACAAGTTGACCCCAAAACAATACCCACATTAAAGTTCAACTCCGTGAGGCAACAAAACATAATCTAAGTCATAAACCATAAAATATTTTTAATCACCAGTTTACATTACGTAGATAACCATTAACGGCGTATCGAGCCACATTCAAAACATTTTAGTTCAGTTCTTTGTTTAGTAAATAATCATTGCGTCGCGGCACGAAGCGGTTACCTAACAAAGAAAACTGTCAAGCACGGGTGTTACTTGTGCTTGGGGTTCAGGGATAAATGAAGGATATTTTGTTTGCACTTTTAAGTTAATAATTTTCAGAAGGCGTTCTTACTCGAATTTCGAGTAAAAACACGCAAAGTAGATTTCTAGTATAGAACTTACTGTAGTTTGGCCGAGACCACTGTACTGCGTGTTCTTCCTCCCGGTTTCCTCGGGGGTTCTGTTAGTATCTAATAATATGAAACAAAAAATATTGAAATAAAACATTCAATTGCAATAAAACGTACCTAATTACTTATTTGACTTACCATTATAGTAGTGTAATATTGCCTTATATTTATACGAAGGTATATTTGTATAGCTTTATATTACATAAGATCTGTCCGACAATATCGATCTCATGTGAACTCATTCTCTTTATTCACGTCCCCCACCACGCCGTGCCTTCCTAAGGTGCGGTACAGCGGTTACGGTCAAAGTATAGTACAATATCAATCAAACGTTAATGTCGTGGTGGCCCAGTGGCTAAGACCTCGCCTCTCGTGTTGAGGTCGTGGGTTCAAATCCGGGCAAGTACCAATGTGACTTTTTCAAATTCATATGTACTTTCTAAGTTTATCTTAGACATCATAGGCAACGGTGAAGGAAAACATCGTGAGGAAACCTGGACTTACATAGTTAATGTAAGTCTGAAATAGCCAAGTCAGAGGCCTGTGGGATTCCCAGAGGCGGCTTAATTAACTCTGACACCAGAGGTGGCCACACCTCACACGAAAGAAGAAGAACCAAACTTTGCTAATCATGGACACTTGATATACTTACACCAGGTTAATTTTCAATGACCGGCCAAATTTTGCCAGGAATAAGGTATTATCAATCAAAGGACGATTTATGCAAAAATCAACTTTCAAAAAAGAGAAAAATTACCCGTTCCGTCCGTATTTTGTCGAGTTAAAGAGGACAAAAATGTACAGAACGTCTGAAAATGGCTGGTCGTTGAAAACTAACCTGGTAGGTATAACGATTGAAATGACACAGACATGCATTTAGAAAATATGGTGCATAATGCTCGACACTTCTATTAATGAACTGATGTTTAAATCTTAGTGACACAATAACTTAACAGTTAGCATCAGACTTTATTTTAACATAAAAAAATTCTTCGATGAGTACATACATTTGCCACCGTAATTTTGCCCAGGAACCAAAACACAAGCCTATCACTACACTACAGAAAACCTATAACTTTAAAAACCAACCCCTTCTCTAAAAAAAACCATTAGAGCACTACCCCTATTCCCAGACAGGTAGTCGATAATCTAGCTGGAGATTTATGAACCCAACACAACAGCTTCCCTTAAGCTCGTAGTTACTCGGTGGACGGGTGGAGTGGGTTGCTTTAGATTATACAGTGTCTTGAGGAGCCAAAGACTTGTCACTCCTTGTGTGTGGTTTTGGTGTGATATGCTAAACGTCTTGGAATATGCAACGGTGTTGAGGAGAATTAAAATCAGGGGAGGTGATGGCAGCGAATGATTACTTTATTTGCTCCTTGAAAATTAGATTTATTGTACAGTAAGTAACAGCTAGACAGAGTTTAGTGTAGGAAGGTAGAGATGGAAAAAAGAGACTGGTTCGAGGTAGCCGTTCCTTTTATAGGTTTCGTTCACCGCCCTCTCCCGGCAGGCCGTCGAACTCCGCAGCATTGGATGGATTGTGTGTAGGGAGTTGTTTTTTAATGGGCGTTTTGGGTTTACTATCTGAGTTTCTGAGTAGACCCTGAAATCCTTATTTTTACCCCTGTTACATAGGTTTAAAATGATACCAGCAACAACTATAAAATTCTATGTTGTAGTTAAATAAAAATTAATGTAGTTTTTGCCTACGGTTCTAAATTTGGTTCTAAATTAATTTGTTTTAATTTAATTTAATTTCTTAATTTGCTGGTTCCGTTCTAATCGTGGTTTATCGATAGTCTTGGTTTATAAAGGAGAAGTTGGCATGGTTTTTTCGCAAGTATATTCCGCGTGAAAAGTCGATTGGTGAGAAGGTGAGAGAACCACTCCTCCCTCTCTTTCTATTAAGCCCAAAAGTATCATCAACAACTTTTATTGACATTCTGAATATTTTTCTTCAAAAAAATCTTCTTGTCGTCACAATCTAAGAAGTCCGTTGACATTTCTCATTTTAAATGCCGCGATAAATTTCTACGTAAGAAATTGGAAAATAAAATTCATAATCCTAATTAATTAGTATATTACCCATACACTATAACAACGAGTATCATTCGCAAGCATCAAGTTTAATTATTACTAAGATTTTTATAGCTGTCAAACCGGGCCTTTTATTTTTTGACAACTTTAACATGCAAAGTTAACTCTCATTTGATCGTAGAAACTAAACTAAACCTAGAAGTACCCTCGTCCGCACAACACATTACTTACCAGTAATTTAGACAATATCCACTGAAGCGAGCGCAGTTATACTTAGCGGAAGTTGGTAAACGTGTGAATTTGCGTGAGTTTGTCGTACTGTATTGTCCAGTAATAGAACTCAGTTTTACGTACCAGAGTGCAACCGTTGTAGCCAGACCAACAAATTATAATTAAGAAAGAGGTTTGCGATTGAAAGTTTTGGTATGTAATCAAGTGTTAAAAATGTACCAGTATATTTGGATCTGCATGATCTTTCAAGACTTGCTTTTGTCGTTGCACAACCTGAAAAATAAAAAATAAACTGTTTTCTTTAAGTAGGAAGATCAAATGATTAACGCAGAAAAGCACTGATATAAAATATCTGTTCACGATTAAAATAAAAACCCTAGCTTTTAATATCATGTAAACAAGAAATAAGAACCCCCTGTCCCAAGGACTCCTAGAAGCCCTTTTATCATAACACGCGGTGTTATTACAAAAATAACTTGAATATTTCGCAAAGCGATATCGCTATTTATTTTTGATAGCATTACATCTAGCCGGTCGACAGTTGAAATAATATGTAATAGGCATAGTAAACTTAACTGACAGTACGTGGTAATAAGTATATAAGATAGAGAGAGCTGGTATTTTTACGAAGAGTATGACATTTTCAACCAAGTATCCTGTATAAGATGCATTTACAAAACCAGACCTTCTGTAAATTTTATTTAGCCCAAAAGTGTCATCAATAACTTTTATTGACTTTCTGTAATTTTTTCTTAAAATAAATCTTCTTGTAGGGATGTAAAGTCGCAGACAAACAAATTATAATTAAGAAAGAGGTTTGGGATTGGAATTTTTGGTATGTATTCAGGCGTTAAAAATTTGCCTGTATATTTGATATCGGATCTGCATGGTCCTTCAAAACTTCTGTTAAAAATATCCAATACTAGCTTCTGCCAGCGGCATCCCCCGCGTGAAGAGTGTTTTCTTATCCCAAGGGAGCATTACACCGGGACGAAAAGTAGCCTGTGTGCTATTCCAGACTATATTCTATCTCTGTGCCTAATTTCATCCAGATCCGTACAGCCGTTCTGGCGTGATTGAGTAACAAACATACTATCCATCCATCCAAACTTTCGCATTTATAATTTTAGTAAGATTTATCATCGTCTTCATCGTCAGCATGTTTTTGAGTATCATTTCAGCGATACTGTACTCAAAATGGCACGTGGTTCAGCCTACTGCTCTAATTTGTTTAATTGGTTGAATTATGTTCATACCGCTTTGAAGATAAGAGATTAATGTTAATGTCTTGAACTTAACGTAAATTAAGTTTTGAACTTTAAAGTTTTATCTCTGAAAGCAATTTTAATCTGAAAATTCGTGCTGTATTTTAATACTTAATATTTATTTACAAAAAATTAGAAATTAGAAACTTGGTCTGCGCGATGCGGATATTATTCTAAATTCGTTTTACGCGGTGCGGTTATTTTTTAATTATCTAGTTAGTTTCGTTGAAGTGGTAATTGAGAATTGCTTTTGACATTGAATTTTGAATTTAAAAGAAAATTTTCAAAAAATATAGCCAAAATGTTTCTTTTAAGTCAATCAAGTCAATCAATCTGCCTAGCCTTTTCCCAACTATATTGGGGTCGGCTTCCAGTCTTACCGGATTCAGCTGAGTTCCAGTGTTTTTCATGGAGCGACTGCCTATCTGACCTCCACAACCCAGTAACTGGCTAACACGGTACCCCTTGGCAAGACTGGTGTCAGTTCTCAAGCTTCTGACTACCTGTGACGACTGTCAAAGATCTTCAAATGACAGCCGGGACCAACGGCTTAGCGTGCTTTCCGAGGCACGGAGGAAACTCGGTATGTTGAAATGGTCACCCATCCACGGACCGACCTCGTGAAGCGTTGCTTGACAAAATGTTTCTTTTAATGGTAAAAACACTGACATAAAATGTCTGTTAATAATGAAAATAAAAAATCTAGCTTTAAATATCAGTAAACAAGAAATAAGAACCCTCTCACCCAAGGACTCCTAGAAACCATTCTATCATAATACGCGGAGTAATTACAAAAATAACTTGAATATTCCGCATAGCGATGTCGCTATTTATTTTCGATGGCATTGCATCTAGCCAGTCGACAGTTTTAATAATATACGTACGCCCGTCCAATTAGGGTTGGCGCGATGCGGAATTGCGAATAATATCCGAATTGTGTTTTTCGCGGTGCGGTTATTTTATTAGTTCTCTACGTTGAAATGTTGAACGAGAATTGCTTTTGACGTTGCGTGTGTGTGAAAAGGAAAATGAATTTGGGCCTTTGATTATTAAAGTTTTGTTGGGTTATTTGTTTTGGTAGTCGGAATTGAGCTTTGTGTTTGCGTTTAGAATGATATTTTTTTTTTAATGGATTAGGTGAGTTAATTGACAGAGCTTTGATTTAAACTACAAACAAAAAATATATTGTGACATTAATTTAATTGTTTTCACGACGTTGTTTACATTGAAAGCCACAGTGATGTTTTAAATTCCTAAAAATTCTACCCCCATAAATAACAAGAAAACAGTAAAAAAAACGATTCCACAAAACTCTCCACCCCTACACACTCAAACTGCTCAAAATTTCTAAGAATGCAAAAAAACGCTCAAAACGTCCGAACTCTACGTCATCGGTCACGCGGCTAGCCGCCCCGAGGCGACGTGCGGCGCGGCTATTATGAAATCGCGAAATAATAACACCTCAGCGCACACCCTTGCTTACGTACCCAGGAGTAATTGTAATAAGGAAATTCGACTAGGTACTTTGGGGCTTGATAAATTTGGTTATTAATTTAATTTTTTACACATTCTGATCAAAACAATATATATTTGCTTCAGGTATGATGCATACCATAAAAATAAAAACAAAAGAAAAACTTTAATCCAAATAGAGGAAGTATGCGGCCACAATAGTGCAAAAAGCCCATCCCGCAAATAATTCCTCTTTCGCATATTTTACATTTAATTCAGAACTAAGAGATGTTTTTGAGAAATATGACGTTTTGCAATATATTTAGGTTATAATTACGTCGGATTCTGTCATTGCTACCAATAAATAATAGAAGACTGCATTTCAGCCAAGCCAGCATTCAAACCTGCATTTTTAATAACTCTTCCGTGCTCTTCAGGCGAAGTTTTTAGTTTCCAAGGCTATTTATACCACATTTTTCAGTCTTCAAACAATCCCCAATATGATAGAATCCATTACTAATATTCTACACACTGCACTTTCCCAATCAATACAAAAACAATTTATAAATATGGAAACCACCCTTCATAAACTAGGGGCATCAATTTGACATAAAACTAATGGCTACAAGCCGGGCTTATGTTCCCACATTAATATTGAAAATCCACTAGGCAGTCGATTATTCATCAGTAGTATGAGGATGGACACATTTGTTATATTAAAAGTAGAAAGAAGGCCGTATAAAATAGAATAGAATATACTTTATTGTACACCAAAAAAGTTACACATCTTTGCCGTATTTTATTGATCAGTAGAGAAAAAGACTATAAAGGTAAGTTCAATAGGGGAGAAGACACAATTAACAAAAAAAATATGTTTAGTAGAGTAGGAGAGCAGTGGTGGCCCAGTGGTAATGGCCGCGACTTACAAATTGTAGGTCGTGGGTTCGAGCCCAGTCAGGCGCTTTACTTTGTGTAAATTATTTCGTTACCACTGCTCTCAAAACGGTGAAGGAAAACATCGTGAGGTTACCGACATGTCCTATAACCAAAAATTCGAAGAGATGTGACATCCACCATCTCGCACATGGCCCGCGTGGCCCATTCCCTCACAGGAAAAATAATTTAAAAAGATTTATAATCTCTCTATCGATTTACCTAAGCTTATACACACACAAATAGTCTAAAAATAATCACATAGACGTGGGTCATCTATTATTATATTCTGATATAAAATTAAAATTAACAGCAGGAACACGAAACATTCTCGTCCATAAAATAGATGTTCAATAACGACCGAGGCTAGGTAGCGTCCAGTTCACCTCTAATATCGTTTTACTAATTGCGAGTCTACCTAGCCAATATAGGAGGATAGAGAAGGTCTACAATCTTATTATGATAAGTAACAAGAATAGATAACAACTTTACTTCCAAACGAAGAGAACATATTGATAATAGCAACAAGACACTGAATCTAGCTTTTAGAGTTTCTTGCCCGTTCTTCTCCATAGAGATCTACGCCTTGGAATGGGCATCTACGGTACTTTCACAGTTATTATGTCTTGTGACTGGGACTGTAGCACCATAATTTTGTGATATTTTACTTTGTCTTTTGACAATTCAAAAGTGCCTGTAACTGGCCTACTTGAAATAAAGTACTTTGACTTTTATGATAAATTAATCAAAATATGAATTTTAGTATGTACTAAAATTATTTTTGGGATATGAGATATTATGAAAAAGACCGGGATTAATAAGAATTAAAAAAAAATGATTGCAACTCGTCACGCTATCGTTTCTAAGGCCTGCCTCGGTTTTAATTTCCCATTCGATAGCTATCGAGTTAGCCAATCACAAATTACTAGGAATTCCTAGATTATACTGTTGACGACACGGAGTAAAACTTCTGCATTATTTTGCAATGTGTAAACCATTATTAGAAGTAGTACGGTCAACATTATTATGATTTCTGTTACGAGGATTATTTTGTTTTCTATGTAATATTGTAGAGTGGAAGTTGAAGAGACTTTACTTGTTTTTCGAAGGTTTCACTCAAGCCTTTTCACTGTGAAGGCAGTAAGAAGATGTAGATTACATCAATATCTAATACAAATAGATATTTTTCGCAGAATGTTTTCGCAGCATTCTCTTTGTGAACTACTAATCTTCAATGGTAATTTCATAAAAATAAGCATTGCTGTAGTCTAGTTTTAAAAGTACATGATATAACTCACAGGTATAAGCCTTTTTTTCAGCGTACGTTGTGCCACTGCTAGCTAAAAGTCCCCATGGCCTCCACTCTTACCGTTGTTTTGCTTTCACATAAACCATAATTAACTTTATTCCTGGAGTTGTCTGTACTTGGGCAATTTTTTTTGCCTGTGCCACTAAAAATACCTATTAGTATTTTGCTTGATTGGTCTAAAAATAAACTGTGAAGTCAAAGCCAATTTTTTTAATTTAAATTAGGCCGTTAAGCGGCACTTTTGAACGTCAAGAAAGTAATAATAATTAATTCTACCGTCCATTCGGAAAATTAGCTTTTTATGGAGAAGAACGTACATGAAACTCCAGACTTATTCTTGTAAAAAAAGTGTTTTACAATATTTACATACATACATTAAATTCATATACGTGACGATGATGCACCCAGGCTAACACTACTATACTACGTATAGGTATAAAGTATTACAAGCATTAACAGGTAAATTCATTCATTTGATAAATAGGAACATGGTTCTCACATACTTACAAATATTGCAAACATAGGTACAGTGCAACATAAAAGAGTAGAAATTAAATGAGGGCGCCACAATCGCTCAGATAGCAACCCAGTTAGTACGACCGAGCTGATCTTGATACTTGAATAGTATTATTTATTTATTGGGTATAAAAAAATATATTAAATAAGTATATTTATTAAATATTTAATATGTAGTAGTAATAAAACAACAATTTCACAAAGAATAAGTATTTTTAATAATCAACAGTTTTCCATATAAACTCAGATATAAACTAAAATTAATAAAATAAACTAATCTAATAAATCAAAATCTAAATACTCTACACCTTCCATGGGATCACTTAAATTCGTGTAGTCTATTTTAAGCTCTGGTATTGATTCGTCACTGATTTCTGAACCACTCTCATCGTCACTGCTGTCTGCACCATGGGACGACCCTTCATGTGTTTACCTGGTGTTGAGAATTGCCCACCGTTTTCAATGCCATGTTGCACGATTCTGCGCACTGTGCTTACAGAAACACCTAAAACAAGCATATTAAAGAATCACTGTCAGTCCGACGAAAGAAGTTCCGCGGTAAATAAATGTGAATATATTTTAAAATTGTTTCTTTCCATTTAGTCGATTGCATCAACAAATATGGCATTGCAAAAAAAAAATCGTATCCGCAATAAATTACATTAATTGTTTTTGCCTTACTATCAACGTTGTTAAGTCGCGCTATAACTAAAACGGTATTTGTTTACGTTAGCATAACCTCAAAAATGTTAGACAAATAATTTGTAAATGATATGTGGTTCGAAAATTTAGCTCCCTGAATGTATTAATCGTTTGTAATTAACGTTAACCAGTAAAATCTGCTGTACGATGGTAAACATCTTCTAAGTTGCATAGAAGCTTCCCAGCTTGGAATTCGGCTGTACACCACATATAAACTTTGTAAACTATATCACGGGCACCTCCACGAATTACCTTATTCATGATTTGCCACTGTTTTTCTGTCCACACTCAGAAATATCACACAAAAACCAAAATTCTTACGAAAATCGAAACCGATCGAGAAAAATTTACATTACTCATTTTAGATGTTGCCAGAAAATGAAAACTTTTAGTTCCCAAATATTTAATCTCTACTCTTTTATGTCGTACTATAAATTACCTAATTCAACAACAACGGATCAGTGTAGGAGTCAATTTATTAAACAAAAACAGAAGTAAAAAGGGAGTAGATACCTTATTAAGCATTTAGTATTTATTTTTATTTATTTATCTCGCGGCTGCGCTCCTGTTGTGGTGCATTTGCTGTGAATTGGATTGCATCAGTATTAGCTATAGTGATACATTCCAATCCGGAACTACAGCTTGCCTAATCTGTAAACGCCTCACCGTGAAAACTGAATTGCAAATGAAGTTAGCTATCAATCTATCCAATTGTGAAGAAGTGAAGTGAAGAAGCTTACTCCACCAAAGTTTCCTCTACGGGGTGTTTACAGAATAGACCGGCTATAGTTCCAGAGATTTCCTGCTACAAACAAAATTTTATGTCTTTGCATTATTAATTTGACCTTGACCATAAAGCTGCCAGTAGTTTCCCTACAACCTGTGTTACAGGAACTAATAAAATATGTATATTATACATCTGTTTATTCCCGAACACACCTTAGAAACTCATTACTATTGATCACAATAGAATCACGGCTTGTCCCGGGACAAGTTGGGTAGTATGAATAAATTACTACCTTTACCCGAAAGGGAAGGTCACTCCTACCCGCTAATGGCTTAGTTTTACTAATCATTTGTTTACGTAAGTATTAAGCTTCGGGTTTATTTATTTTTTGGTTGATTATTTTATAATGGGTTTTAATATTTGCTATGGAGAATTTGTTGGTTTAATTTTAATGATGAAACGGTATGAAGCCAAACATAATTATAATTTTGTGAGATGTTTATGGTTCGTATTTAATTTTATATAACATACATATTAACTTCATTTATTTATTGAAAACACCAAACTGTAATCACCCACCATATTTACTCCGAATGCTTAAAAAACAAAATAAAGGTCCATTAGAATTTAGAATGCCACTAAATTGAACGAGGAAGACATGCCATATTTTTTGTTTAAAACAAAGACAAAATCATGTTAAAATATAATTATAATCTCGATATGTGTTAACCCGCTACGCGCCCTCTACGGCGTAGAGTGTGTGCTACGGCGCTACGGTGCTACGCCAGCCCGCGGAAAGCCAAATTAAAAAAGTTTGTAATCGTCTGATACGTACCTACACTTGTATGCAAATTAAAAAACGATGTTAGGTTTTTTAATCGCAAGCTTCATTACGTCTGGCAACTTTTCAATCACTTGGAAGGGTTTTATTTTGAAATTCATTTTATTTTATCGGTTGTATATTGGCTCTGTTAGGGAATTTTTATTATTATTATTATTTTATTATTCATTTATTTCGGACCATGATCCATAATTTGTTAGTAAACTTATGACTATGTTAGTAAATTTACATAAATTAATAATGTCAACCTAATAAAAACAATAATGCATAGGTACACACAATAAAAATAAAATAACAAATAAATAATCCAAATCAGTTCATGTACCTATTTCCCGTTGCACTGGAGCCGCCGCTGTGCAAGCGGGTCCAGTACCCCAGGAAAGGGCAGTCCGGTTTATCCGCAATAACCTTAAGGACACCGTTTACGCTCCCCCGCATCCTGTGCATCAGGGATGCTGACCTCTTACGCATTATCGCCTGAAAACCATCAGTTTCTGCTTCTGCAAACATCCCCGATGCACTACAGAAACGTGGGAGCCCCAACAGTATCCTAAAAGCGTTATTATACTGGACCCGGAGCACGTTGTAAGCCCTCTGCGTATGTCTAACCCACAGGCTGCACGTGTAGAAGGTCTGGCAATACGCCTTGAAAAGTGTAATTTTCACTTCCCTCGTACATCGTGCAAACCTGCGGGCCAGCATATTACATCGGACTGACAACGCCCTCCGTTCCCGCTCGATGTCATCGTCATCGTGCAGATCCTCGTTTAAGATGTGACCTAGGTATTTAAATTTGGTCACCCTCTTTAGTGGCACACCATAAAGGCACACTGGAGGAACTACCCTAGGCTTCTTGGTACCCACCCTGAACACCATAACCTCACTCTTCCCCACATTATACAGGAGGCCATGTGATTCGGCGTATCCTTCACAAACCTCAAGCAACCGTCTGAGTCCGTAAATTGAAGGGCTCAGCAGTACCATGTCATCGGCGTAACTTATGCTATTTATCATCTGCCCATCAATGGAGCATCCGACACCTGTACCGCAGAGCTCCTCAATCAACTTATTGACGTATAGGCTGAAGAGCGCTGGGGAGGTCAAACCTCCCTGCCTGACCCCACACTCCAGACCATAAGTCCCGGACAATACACCCGACCATCTGACCTGGTTAATTTGGTTGTCATACCAGTACTGCAGAAGGTCAACTAGCTCATCAGCTAGCCCCTGTTCGCGTAACTTTGACCACAGTATGTCATAATTAACCAGGTCAAATGCCTTGGATAGATCCAAGAAGGCAGCGTACACCGGCGTGCTTCTGTCAGTGTAGTACCTGACGGTGTGCTTTACCGCCAGAATAGCAGTCTCCGTGGAAAGCCCAGCCCTAAAACCAAACTGAGCATCCTGCAGACTGAGCTGTTGAGTTACTCTCCGCTCAAGCACACCGTCCAGAACCTTTGCAGTTATAGTCGCTAGGGATATGGGCCTGTAGTTATGTCTGTCCGAGACATCCCCGGCTCTATTCTTGACTATAGGGACAACTATTGTCCTCATCAGTTCTGTGGGAAGATAGGAGTGCCTGACACAGAAGTTATATAACATTGACAAGACCCTAGGAAGATGCGGACCAGCACACTGAAAATGTTCTATGCTAAGGCCATCGTGACCCGGTGACTTGCCCCTGGTCATAGACTTTATAATTTTGCTGATTTCCTTTGAGGAAATGCTAATTGGAACCTCAGAGACTTGTCTTTTGGGGTCACGATCCCTCGCCTTCGATGGAAGTCGCGAGGCTACCCGAAAGTGCCTCATGAACATGTCCGCCACCTCCCCCGCGCCCGTCTTGCCATCAACACTCACTGGAACAATAAGTTTCGGGCTCAAACGCTGGGTGGATTTCCAAAACTTCTGGAATCGCTTGCTTTGATGTTCCGCAGCCAAAATGTTCATCCTAACCTGTTCTTCATTCTCCTGACAGAACTTCAAAGCTCGTTTAAATGCCTTTCGCGCTTCCCTCATTTCAACGAAAAGCTGTCCAGAATGAGGTTTTCCACTCCAAACCCAGTTGAGAAAGGCCCTCCTTGCACGCCCATGAGCGTCCCTGACATACCTGTTCCACCCAACGACTGTACGCCGACCTCCCCTATTTCCGACGAAGCCAGAACTGCCTTCCGCCGCTTGCCGAAGTGCTGTGACAATATTGTTATACATGATGTCAATAACTATTCTATGGTCCTTGTCTTGGCAAAAACTATCACAACAATCACACAATTCATCTGGGAAGTCTATATGTTTCAGATTTTCCATACATAGCCTATAATAACAGCCTATTTGGGCTGCATTTCTTTCACCCCATATAGCCTTATCACAGTTATTACGTGGTATTCCTGAAGCATCCGATGGCTCGTCCAGGCCCAGGTTAACATGAATGACAAGCGGAAAGTGGTCAGACCAGTACACATCATGATAAACTTCAACCTTCTCAAGCGATTTCCAGCCTGCTTCAGAAACCAAGCAATGGTCAAGCCAACGTCTACTTCCCCAAGCATCACACACAAAAGTATAAGTATTGGAGTCTATGCCTAGTTTAATATAGTCAGCACAACGCCATCTCTGTTCATCACAGAAACTTAACATTTCCCTACTAAAAAGACCTCCTGGGTGAGAGTTAAAATCGCCGAGCATATAGACACTCTCCACATTCTCGCTCTCAATAACAGCCGCTAGCTCGCTTAAACACTCACAGAACTCGCTTAAGTTATTTATTGAGTCAGTAGGCATGTACACACTAAACAATAACAAGGTGCGACCGGCGCAAGTCACTTTTATAGCTGCGACGCGGTCACTCACACAAGGTACAACAGAAACAGACGTAAATACAGACTTTCTCCACAAAAGAGCTACACCCCCATACGGTCTTCCCCTCAATACCCCCGATGACGTATCCACCGCAGATTTTCCAAAATATCCAAAATTTACATCTAGACTACCCAGTGTTGGCACTTCATGAGGCAGCAACCAGGTTTCCTGCAGCGCAATGACATCCATAGACTTACATAGACCTTGTACACACACGATTGACCTCTTCAACGACTTACAGTTGTAACTTACAAACTTAGTAAGAAAATCATTATTTTTATCCATCGTTTGTGTACTAATCATTAACGATTTTATTTTTATAAGTACCGTCACTCGGCTGCAAGTCACCCTGCCGCCGCTCGCTCATGCTTCCATAATTAACAAACCTACGGAAAGATACACCATCGGGCCACAGGCTTTCATTCATAAATACATTCAGCTCCCGCTTAGGTATCAAAAACTTATATGCCGCATATCCCTTATTCTTTTTCATATCTATTTTATGCAATAAAACTTCCACATTTGTTTTGTTTTTAATGTAGGTAACAATATCATCCATCTTGGTATCTTTGTTTACATTATAGATATAAAAAGGCACTTTAATATCCGCTGCCTTAAATGAACAATGAGGCAGCGTATCTGCCGTACCCTTCAAACCAACAAAACGATTTCGCACTCTTTTACGTTGCACTTCAACCCAACCCTCACTAGGAGACTCATTTCTCCAATTACCCTCACACACTACATTTGAGAATGTTTTACACTTTCGACGGTTCGGAGTTGACGCGCTTGGAGTTTCAACACGCACCAATACATCACCGTCCGTCACCACAGTGGGCCTCATCGCACCGTCACTCGCTCCTTCCTTCGCAGCTATTGTCGCTGTCCTCGTTTTGCACACCTCCATCCTCGTCGAAACCGCAGTATGGGCCTCACCGCGCTGGGAACCCTTTTCGCCTTTCTCCGAATAAGTCTGCGCCGGCGGCGAAACGACACTATTGTTTATGATGGTATCGTTACATGTCTCGCTCACACCTTGCGCACACTTTACGATCGCAGCGTTCGTTGACCTCTCCGGAATAACTTGAGTAATTAGACCAATTGGGCCACTGTCGTACTCAAAATTATTTTCTATTAAACATGCAGCTCCTCTCTTACGATTGACATTCATGCTCCTGTAACAGCTATCACTTGTCACCTTCATGTCCGCAATATCATCCAATGTTACATACTTTTCTTTTATCACAGCCACTTCTTCCTGTAGTTTTAATAGATCTCTCAGAAGTCTAGTAGCGTCAATGTGATCAAACGCTACTGGTGGCAGTTTGCCGAGATCTCTGGCTACAAAAATGGGAAGTAACTCCGGATCCACTTCCTTTATCATTGTAATGATATCCTCAATGTCTCTTCGGCTTCTACCCTCCTTTCTTCTATTAATTTTTCGGCGAGATGTATCAACCGACTCGAAAAGTAAATCTTTTGCCAGCGTTATATCTTCATCCTTAAATGCAGTAGTACATAAACGTATCATGCTAACCTCATCCATAAAGGCTGCCTGGTTTTGCACAAACGCAAGCAACTCGTTAATCACCACATTACAACTATTACATTTCACTTTATTTCTCAACATTATCGCGTCACTGACCGCTCGTTCTGACACTCTCTGCGCGTGCGCTCGCTCACACAGGTGAGTGAGGACTCTTTTGTATTGAGGACGATTTTGTATTGAGCCAACTGGTTATGTGGAATTAACAATGAATCGATTTTACTATTTCATGCTGCTTATAATTATTTAGTTAATTCCAGCAGTAAATTAATTATCTTATCGGCAAAAACCAGACATTAATTAGCAAATATGGCTCCTGTAACACAGGTTAATCACCTAGCACAGTAGTCCCTGACTTCACTAAATTGTATTATTTTTCTTATGTAAATAAAGCTATTTTTTATTATTTGTATTTTATAAATAATCCATTATACATCAAACGTCTATTGACATGGTAATTTAACATTGAAATCAAGGTTTATTTTCCCCCTGTCACTGCACTGTCTTGTCCATACAAAATGTAGAACAAATCGATTAAATAATCGAATGAAATCGATTTCACTGGTGTGTCACGTCGACTTCAAAGCGATAATCTTTCAATCTATCATTAATAGTGACATAGTAATGTTGACACAAATAATTTATGTAGCTGTATTGTTATTAGGGCTTGTACTCACGATCCTTTTACCCGACTACAAAGTAGGATTATGTTTTACGCGATCCTAAAAGGTATATAAAGTGGGTTTTCTGCAAAACACAAAAAATTGGCGGGCTGCCGCGGCGTAATTTTTACAGACTTCATTATCGACTCTGTTGATTGATGCCATAATTTCGAAACGGAGGTCGGAATGCCGCCCTTCTATTTAATGTCTAAGCTAATAATGTTTCCGTTAAAAATAAGAAAACCATACATTACGCGATGTTTGTATTCCTATGCCAGTAACAGGATTTTAGATAGCTTCTTTTATAATACAGTGAAAAAAAAAACATTTTTTTATTTATTTATTATTATTATTTATTTATTTAAAGAAACTTAGACATAATTTACAAACTATTTTAACAGGCTGATTTAGGTCGATATTAAGTGGTGTAGAAATCTGCAGCCGAACTAGGCAGAGCCTGTATTTCAGCTATCAGCGCCAAACCCCTCGAGTTTTATACATACATGTGAAAAATATGTATAATTACTATAATATTTCAATGGATAAAACAACTCTTAAAATTAAGATTAGAATATTTCCTTCGAAGCCATCATATTTTGTTTTATGCTAGTGCATTTCAATATAATTTTCTGGGCATTTGATTACGAACTAGGGGAGGTAGTCTCTTAAAGTGCCAATAACTGGGTATCTTACCCAATATCTTAAGAGGAAATGTGGACAGAGAGCTCCGACTAAATTTCCAGAGTAAAAACTCATAATGTGAGGTTTGGCTCTCGCCTATTTCCTCCTCCAATATTGGAAAGATATTCCATAAACTGAAAAAAAAAATACCATGCACCTATGTTTTTCTTTTTTCATTTAAAGTTGTCAAATTTGTACAATAGACCTCTATTGGCAGCGTAATTTTGAGCATTTTTGAGTGTTCTAGTGCTTCTAAAGATAATGTATTGTCAAATAATAATAATAATATTGGTCCAATATTTGAATAGTAAATAGACGAGAGCCAAACTTCGAATGACGACTTTTTACTTAGGAAATTCAATCGCATGACTGCGACCACATTTCGTCTTAAGTCAAAGCTTATCAAAAACCATTTATTTTTTTCTTTCGCTAACACTGAGTGCTGGTCAAAAGAGAACCCTTGTTGCCAAGCTAACAATTTACACAATCTAAAATAAATTGTCTAACAACAACAATTACCGTGCAAGCCCTACAAAACATCCATCGGCGCGCGCGTCGATTCTTGGCGCGTCACACTCAACATCAAACGGATGGCATGAGACTGTCTATGTTGTTGCGCATCCATTTCGAGTATGTGATGATTGATTAGCTGACAGATTTAGATTAATTCGTTGTTTATTTTGTTAGACAGATTGCATTTTATTGAATTACTAACTGTGCCCGCGACTTTCCCGTTTACTGTCTGCCTACTCTACCGTACTAACCTTCCTGCCAACCCTACATACCTACCTACAAATTGCTTTTCTAGGATCATCATTCTCCCGCGGAGAATCTTAACACCACCATTCAGAAAATGACTTCAGATGCACAGCGCCATCTATCGAATATCGGGTTCAACTGTCCGAGTTTCTGAATTGCTTGTGTTGTGATAATTTTACTTCTTGAACACTTTAAATTCATCTAACTTTTGATAGAGTGAACCGACTGCGATAAAACAAAAACTAAGTAATACTTCATGTTACGCACAATTTTTATGTTTATAATAAATACTTATTTACATTGGTTTTGTACATTTTACGTGATGCTTGCACAAATAAACAGAGAAGCAGACAAAAATTCCAAAAATGCTGGAAATGGGTTCTGTTGGTTATCCTTTAAGACCCTGGCAATTTTTTTTGGAAATATGGTACTAGCTTTTTTTTGGGTATACTAGGTACTACTCGCGTCACCACCGTATTATTCACCGTAGTACCTAGTACCTACAAGTTACTATTGTTACTCACTTTTTCGAGTTTATGTTTTTTTTTTTAATTATTTTAAAACAAAAACATCGTTATTTTTTTACTTTAACTCTATTCTTCGAAAGTACTCCTTAAGGCAAGTCGTTCTGCCGCGGGAAAACAACCACTTAAATTTCACGGTGTATGTATATTGATAATTGATAATTAATTATTTTAATAATCTTGGTGGGCCCATGGCCTCCTGAGCTCTATTGAAAGATAAATAAGTCTCCGGTCTGGACAGAGAGAAGTGGAATAAGATTAAGAAGATCTTTTCTACAGCTATGGGACAGTATGAACCGCTAAAAAACGGACTAATTACAGTTTCATTTGGGTACATATTTGAACGTCGAAAATTACTTATGTCACTGTTCAAAACATCGAAAATTTATATACCGATTGTATCGAAATATCGAAAATTGTTATACCTAAGCTTAAAATGTCTAAGATCAAAATGCAGAGTGATTAAAAATGTCGATAGTTCATTATATTTACGTTAAAAATACCTACTCGTTAAAATATCGAACAAATTTTGATATATGTGGTATGAGTGGCAAAAATTTTAGATTTGAAATTGTTACACTCTGCCAACGCATTGCTATTAGTCATTAGTCTGTCCTCCACTGCAAACATTTGACGTATTTTTAGCGAATATTATCATGTCGGAACACGGATTAGAAGTTTTCAAGACTCAAAAAGGTGGATTTAAGGTACAACTAAATGGTTTTGTTTATACGAAAAATCGACAGAGCCATCACAAAATATATTGGGATTGTGAATATAAAGTAATCTGTTTATTCAAGTGCAAATCATTAAACCTATCAAGTGTTAATCATTGCTTCAAATCTTTAAAGTATTGTACTGGTATTTTTTATAGTTCATTTTTCACTTTTAGTTTTGATTATTCAACAAAGAGAAGGATTATTTTGTTTAATATTTTGTATTTTCCTTTGACATTAATTTGCGTACAAATCTAATTTGTACGTAATTTGAGGAGTAGCGCTCGCCGGCATCGCTCTTTTCGCTCGCTCGGCTCGCGCGTGGTTGGTCACATATCTAACCTAACCTATTTCAACATGTTCAAAATGACGAATCATACCTACAATCTGCCGCAGAAATGTTTTCACCATTGTCTAATTATCTAGTCGCAAGCAGACTATATCATCGCTACTTCCTAGTTCCTCGCAGATTTTGTTTTCACCATTTTATAACTATCCGGGCTTTCGCAATATCCGAATAATCAAATTACCCTGTGACATACATAATAAATAAATATCGATATTTAGAACATTCGATACTATGTACTTCGATATTTGGGCCATTCGGTACTCTGTACTTTCGATATTTAGGTCTTTCGATGTCACTTTTTTTTATTCGGCGTTCCCTGATCTACTCCACATCGTTGCCACTGTGGCGAAGTTGTCATCATCCGACGTGCTCTCGTCACCGTCGGCGTTCCGGCCGTATTAGAATCCCATGGACTGGCACGCGACGATGGCAAAAGACCGGACGGGATGTCTTTGTTTCCATGGAAGATGGGTAGGCCTTAAGTGTGGGTCGCTACTTGCGCCATTCCATCTTCCGTAGTGCTGTGCCGGCGCTGCCGCTGCGGCTGCAGAGAACCTCAAGTGGCGGAAATATAATAATCTCGTCGGTAGTTATATTTTCGAGCCGTTTGGGGTTGAAACTCTTGGTCCGTGGGGTCCGAGTGCTCAAGCTTTGTTTTAAGATCTTTCCAAACGCCTAGTTGACACTTCGCGTGACCCAAGGGCTGGCTTTTACCTTGGTCAGAGAATAAGCATTGCCACACAACGTGGCAATGCTGCCAGCCTTTTGGGTACATTACCAGTGGACTACGATGTGGAGGAGTTTTTCGACGCCATATTTTAGTTTAGTATATTTTTAGATTTATTTAGTAAGTAGTTTTTGGTTAAAGTGTATATTGTATATGTTTGTAGTCTTAGTTATTTAATTATTTTATATACTGTATATACTTTCATCTATGTAAATAAATGATACCTTTTGTACATAATTAGATTTTAGATATATTGAACGTAGGTTATCTAACCATTCGTCATTATAAACTTACGTTATTTTAATTTTCGGTTATATGCTCATTCGATACTTAAAATTTCGTTGTTTTGAACATGGACATTTTAACCGTAGTTATTCTAATTTTCGACGTTCAAATGCGTGTGTACCCTTTCATTTACTATGCCTTTATGCAAAAAGACAACTCGCTCTCATGGGCAAGTCAGAAAACCTAGCTACAGCCTACTACGATCCAGACATGTGTCTTTCGTCTCATACTTCCACTTCAAATGGTACATGTCGATACACGTTCTACTGACCCTCACAGCAGTAACGTGTCGTATTTAAAAGCCCACGATCATTTACTATGCCTTTATGCAAAAAGACAACTCGCTCTCATGGGCAAGTCAGAAAACCTAGCTACAGCCTACTACGATCCAGACATTCTTTCGTCTCATACTTCTACTTCAAATGGTACATGTCGATACACGTTCTACTGACCCTCACAGCAGTAACGTGTCGTATTTAAAAGCCCACGATCATTTACCCCACATTCAAGCCCTCATAACACACGATTATTTCGAAATTATGCAAAATGCTGCAAATTATATTCAAATATGGCCCGCTTGGCTATAAAACACTGATCAATCGGTGATAGGGAACACGAATACACATGTTTTTGTCGTATTATTGGTTAGATAGACAATCGCTTGTCGGCTAATATTGCTCTTTTGAATGGAAACTTACTTTAAGGCATTTTGTATCTTTTAATTTCTCTTTTAACAGGCTTATGTTAGTTATTGTTGTTTGATTTTTTTGGTTAAATTAACCCTATGCTGCTTATATAGTTATCTTACTTACCTATTCTATATCAAAATCAACATTTTTTTTATAACCCGGCTCAATTAGTGATGGACATTATTCAGAAAGCCCGGTCAATTTAATTATGTCAATAATTTTTATCATATTGCCTACTCATATTGGGCATTTTTTAAATTGTTTAATGCCGTATTAAGAACTTGGTCCATGACATATAAAAGAGCAGAGAATTCCTTTTCACAGAGGTATGTGGTTGAGAAAAGCAGTAAATGTTTCAGTGCTTCTTCTGACATTTCTTTGTAATCTTTTTACATTAACCCAAAAATATTACAAAAAGGATTCTGTGAAATAACTTGGGACTGGACTTTTGGGGGCATTTATTTATTATTGTGAAATAATCCATAGAAAATATTGAATTATGTTCTTTATTCATTTCTTTTCTTATTAATTACATTTTTAAATATTTTTACAAAACACAAAAAGGAAAAACATTTAAAAATATAAAAAATAGAGGCCCACCGGTATCGGGAACAGGGTCCAAGCTACCGGCGGTCAGGGCTCCAGAGAGAGGAACCTCCTAACAATGCGAGCCGTGTCCAGCAATACTGCTTCCTGGATCAGGCCCTTGATCCAGCCACCTAACGAGAGCCTCCTAAGGTGTTGGTCGAGGCTCGTGGCTATTAAGCCATTGGCTGACACGACTATCGGTACAATAATCGCTACGTCCACATCCCACATGTCGACAACCTCGCGAGCCAAGTCAAGATACTTGATTTGCTTATCTTTCTCGGCTTTCACGAGGTTCCCGTCATGCGGAACAGTTATGTCAACAATCATTGCACGCCTCTCGATTCGATCCACCACCACTATATCAGGCTTATTAGCGATAATAGTCCTGTCAGTGATGATGGACCGATCCCAGTACAATGTGATATTACCATTCTCGAGAACTGGGTCGGGCACATACCTGTAGTACGGTACCTCCGATTCCACAAGAGTGTAATTCAGAGCAGAATGTGAATTATGTTTATTATTAAATTATTTGTATTAAATTATTTTTATTAAATTCTTCGTTATAATTATATTATTTTTTACTAATGATTTTTAATTATTGTTAATGTATTTTTGATTATTTAGGCATTGAAATGTTTTTTTATTGAATATTGAGTTTCTATTCGTATTGTTTAATCCTCTGACAAATTTTTGACGTTATATGTGTAATAGTAACTAAATTGTTGACTCTCTGCACGTGTTGGGTAAAACTGTAAGTGCATTGAGTAATTGAGATAAATAAATAAATGAGACTGCGGATCTCCATACATATACTGAACACAGGTTAAGAAGATTTAGATTAAAAAGCCTCTTTCTGCCCTTGTCCCATGTTACTTGGTGTCGATGCAACACGTTATCTTCTTCTATACCGAATTCAGAATATTACTTCATAAAAACATTTTAAGAGGCTTCGGTCCATCGACCTTTAGGTCAAGAAGCAATGAACTCAAGAATAACAATAGTTGGCCGGTCTATTGTTTGCTTTAGTAAATGTTCGTCTTGATGTTGATGATTTAGGCTCATTGTGTCCCTCAAATATTTAGCTAGAAAATAGGACTTCTCCATTCCTAATTTCTAGCTAAATATTGATTTTGGGAATGAAGAGGATGTTCTATCTAACTCTTATTATTCTGATCGTGTTTATTTAGGCATATGCAAAACTTCAAAATTATCTAATATTTAAAATAATATAGTAATATTTTTTGATTGTCGATATTTATAAAACTATGTTTATTTTTTTTACTTTTTTTTTGTGAGTTCGCGCTTGCTCACTATCTCACCTGATGGTAAGCGATGATGTGGTCGACGGGATCTGTTGCCCGTAACTTCGTCAGAGTAGTATTAGTACTTCGAATAGCCCATTTTTATATCGCGCGATAATATTCTAGGTGTGTGGGCCGCCTAAATTGAGAAATTATTAGTTCACCATACAAACTTCCACCCCTCTTTCCACCCCCTTAAGGATGATATCCGGGATAAAACCTATCCTATGACCTTCTTGGGTCTCTACCTATCTCTATACCAAATTTTATCAACGAAGGTTCAGTAGTTTAAGCATTTAACGGTAACAGATAGACAGATACAGAAACGTTGGAAGTACCTACTCATCCGATTTAGAAAATACTTTTACTGGTAGAAAGCTACATAGCTACTATGACCGAATCGGAAGCACGGTTGGCGCAGTGATTGAGCGATTGACTGCTAGGATAGGATAGATAGATAGATCGATAGGATAGGATCCCTTTTGCCGCACTTGACTCTCATTTGGTACTCTGTGAGAGGGAATGAGCCGTCATCCACCACTTGGGCCCAATGCGGGTTTGGTTCTAAGACATGCCGGTTTCCTCACGATGTTTTCATTCACCGTTTTGAGAGCAGTGGTGATGAAATAATTTACACAAATTAAAACGCCTGCCTGGGTTCGAACCCACGACCTACAACATGTAAGTCGCGCCCGTTACCACTGGGCCACAATTGCTCTGCGATTGACTGCTGCGCTGCGTGTCGCGGGTTCGATACCAGTACGGAACAAATATTTGTATGACCTACAGGCAGTTGTTCCGGCTCTGTGTATTTGTGAGTTTATATGTTTGTAAACGCACCCACGATACAGGAGAAATTCCTAGTATGGGGCAAAGTTAAAAACAAAACATATGTGCTACTTTGCTACCTTTTGTCCCTGAAAAACACACGGTTTCAGTCGGCAAAACCAAGGGAGTAAAATAAATATTACTATAAAGGTACTTAGAGTCATATATCTTAAGTACCTAACTACATATCTATCAACAGCAACACGGAAACCACTAAAACGGACATCGTAATTGCTCCCTTAAATCACCGAACTACAATCTCTGCCTACCCTGTACGAAAAAACGAGCAGACCGATACGTGCTCGCACCCATGGCAATTAAAGAGGATAAGCGCCAATAAAAGTGCTCGCTTTAGTTATAAATTGATCAAATTGCGGGATCCCGGCCAATGTATGGCTTGGGGCGATTTTTTTTGGACCTTTCATAAAACATAAGTATACATGTGCTGTGCTTTTAACTTTAAAAAATGATGTATAAAATTACGTCATTATGTTCAGGACCATTCAGCCGTTTTTGAGATTGGTCTAAAAATACAGACTAAATACAGGCTTCTTTTGAAATCTTTTTACTTACTTTGTTATTGACTTGATTTGAACTGTAGTGACTAAACTTATTGACATGACAAGCGATGATTGGTACATCTGATTAATAGGTGCATCATTTTGAGGGTTCCATACCCGAAGGGTAGAAACGGAGCCCTACTGCTGTCACTTACGTGTCTGTCTGTCGCCTGTCACACAATTTTGTTCCGAACATTTTTTTCCATTGACCTACGAAGTTGAAATTTGGTGCTAATGTTTATTATTACGTATACTTTACTAACAAATACCAATATATTGATAAATCAGATTTTTTCTTTGGTACGAAACACTAAATATGCGAAGTCTGGCCGGTTTATGTTTAGATGCCAATTTATAAAAGAACGTGGCATTGCGGTTGTAGACTTAATTATTAATTGTTTCTTTGTTTTTTATCGTTTGCTCAAAACTAACACTCAATATTATGTATGATGCGGATTTGAACGGTGTGAGTTTCACATTTGTACCATGCACTTAACTGTTGGTTTTTCCTAAATAAATAAAAATTGATTAATTAATTGCGCTGATAATGCGTTTATTCCTTCTTTTTCTCTAAATTTAGCGAAAATAAATAACTTGGACTTGCATCCAATTGTATGTATAGAAAACTACATCCACAAAATTGCCATCAAAAGAAACGGAAGCAATATCTTCATAAAACTCACTTATAGATAATGGATAAATATTACTATTTATATCTGCTCAAAGACCAAACTCTCCGTGTTCAATCGTCTGGAGTGTTGCACGACCTGCCACTGTCTATCCGTTGGTCACTTTATCCTATGCACCACGATCCTGATTTAGCACTGAAAGGGGGCGGCAGATATAGGGTTGCCAGACATAGAATCTGTTTGGGGTTGTCATGGCAACGGGGAGTTTCATATGCAAAGCTACTGAGGAAGTTTTATGGGGGTATATTTTTACGGGTAGTGACGTTATTTTTGGCTCGGTTTCCAGTTTGTATCTTGAATTTGTGATATTTTATTTAAATTTTGTTTAAATTGGACAGCTTCTTTAGTTAGTTGCTCTTGAGGATATTATTACGAAAATAATAACAAAGGTTTTGTACTTCAAAAAAGTCAGATGCATAGTACTTACGTACAACCAGCGTGAGTGTTTCATACATAACATGTAAGAACAGAAGTATGTAAGGATAGTAGCAGACGGTGTTCTGTAACTTCGGCCTACCCTCATGAGAAAAATGGCGTGAGTTTATATAACAAAAGAGATAACATCATCATCATCATATCAGCCGAAAGACGCCCACTGCTGGACATAGGCCTCCCCCAAGCGTTGCCACACTGACCGGTCCCGTGCGTCCCGCAACCAGCGGATCCCTGCAACCTTCACCAGGTCATCGGTCCACCTGGTGGGAGGCCTTCCAACGCAACGTCTTCCGGTTCGCGGTCGCCACTCCAGAACCTTTCTGCCCATCGGCCATCCGTTCTGCGAGCAATGTGCCCTGACCATTGCCACTTAAGTTTGGCAATTCTTCGGGCTATGTCGGTAATCCTGGTTCTCTTACGGATCTCAACATGGCCTTGTAAGGGATAACATATATGGATTTAAATTATGCCAGCCTGGCATCCCTATCAAGGATGCTTCTAAAAGTGCATCGCCCCCACCACCCCTCACGGCCCATTAGATGCGTCCGCGGGAAATCGTCATTTGCATAAGCGGCTTGGCTCTCTGCACATAGTAATTGGGATCACATGAACGCGACCAATTCAGTTAGACACTTGTCCCCTCCCAGACACCTACAATATTTGGGATTACGAGGGACCATCGTTTTAGAGATCAGAGCTCCTGGTAATCCGGACTGTCCAGCGTAGGTTTAAGTTAGCCTGTGACAATGTTTGTTCAACACTTACGCGCTGCTCTTGAAGCTTTTAATCGAAGTGCGAAATTTGAATGTGATTCAAATTCGTTGGTACTTGTTTTGAAATGAGGGGGTAAATGACTGCTCAGAAATGCCGTTTCGTGAGAATGCTACTTGAAATTTGCATTAACTTTGCAGCGGGTACGCCGTGTATTGTTTCTTGAGCGTCAGCAGCTGGTTTAGTTTAGATTCGGGTATTAACTAGTAATGTATAGGAGCACGACAAATAGAAGTCGTTGGTGCCTACTGGTGCTACTTGGATATTCAAGTATGGATGAAAGCCCGAAACTGGGTGCACAGTATACTAAATTTATTTGTTTACATTGTCGTTTACTTGAAGTTTTGTTCTTGTATTTACTTCGTTTTGGATAAATGATCCGCGATGTACACACTACCTGATGGATTTATAATTCTCTTAGATTGTTTATTTTAATTCATAATCTATCTATTACGAAACATTTAATATACATCTATAAGAACCGATATATGATGGAGTGCAGTCGTGGCTTAGTGTAATTGGCCGCGACTTATAAGTTATAAGTTGTGAGTTCAAACCCAGGCAGGTGCTTAATTTTGTGTAAATTATTTAACTACCACTGTTCTCAAAACGGTGAAGGAAAACATCGTGAGGAAACCGGCAAGTCCAAGTGGTCGGCTCGTGGCTATTAAGCCATTGGCTGACACGACTATTTATATTATTATTATATACTGACGAAAGCATAACATTAGGGCCTTTTCCTGATGGCGCGACGCAATTTAAAGTGCGTCAAAAGACGATATCGCGCAACTATTTCTAAGAAAAATTCAAGCGCGTATTGATCGATTGCATCGCATTGCACCCATGTTAACATACTTGCAATGTCACTAAGTAAAAATCACTTATTGCGATTTCGCTTAGCGAAAATCGCTTATTGCAATTTCGCTTAGCAAAAATCGCTTATTGCAATATCACTTAGTAGAAATCGCTTATCGGTGTGATGCGTTGCGCCATCAGCAAAGGGCTTAAGTATTTCTAACATCTGCCATGTTCAGCACATGCTGCGTCTCTTTACTAACAACACTGTTCTTGAAAACACTGATCATTATACGACTATCACACATTCCACATCATTAAAAAGACACTACACAGATTCACGACCAGCAAGCCAGATTTCCCATTACTTGTCAAACGCCGATTACAACAAGCCTTACACACTTGCCGAGCAATCGCGAAATTTAATAAAGCCCGGAGAGGTTGGCGTGTGTAGTCATTTACATTTAAAGCACCAATTATTTGACGTCATTAGCGCCCTCTGGTGGTCATAAAACGCACCCAACACGCGCTCAAGCGCCCCTCTTTCGCGTTTATAAATTAGAAGTAAAATGGCGATTTTTAATCTGTGAGTCCCGTTGAGCCGGCCGTTTGTCGGTGTCGGTGCGTTCCTTGAATTAATTTAATCAATTCTGTTGAAGTGTGTATATGGGCTTTTATGTTAGGGCTGCGTGTATGGGAAAGTAGCTCATTATAATCTGTATAATCTGAGGGGAAATGTTGCACTTTTTAACCTGAATAATATTATAGTAGTTTAGTGTAAACACTTGAACGAGGCCATCGACAGAGCTATCCAGGTGGCCACATTTTGGTCGGATTAAAATGATTCGAATATACACTTAAGAAGAAGTTTGAACGTACCTAATCAATGACTATTGCGTGTCAATTTTAATTAATATAATTATTAATTGTAGTAATTGATTACCTAGTTACAGAATTAAATCAAAACTTAACCCTTGAATCCACCGAATTTATTGCCTACAGTTTAATATTAATTAAAATGACTAGTAGACACACTAACACCCGTGGGCGACGAAACGAGCTCTCGTAGCGTTTCGGAGAAACTATTCAACCGCCTGGAATCCCGCAATGATACATAATTGCCACAAGGTGCCCGGCTTTTTAATTTTCCTACATTATTATTATTCCTTTTTTTTATTTTTTTTGAGACAACAGAGCTAGGAATATAAGCGTAGCTCAGTGTAACAAATCTGACAGGATCACGTTTTGAAAATACTTTAATTATGCGTACAGCTACCGGACTCTGTGTTCTCCGATAGCTACAACCTCGGGGTCTTCAAGTCAAGAGTGAATAGGTTACTTCTAGGCAACGTGCTTCACCGTCGACCACATCGTCGCTTACCATCGTGCGAGCTAGTATCGCTGAGCGAATATTATTTTTGATAGCTCATGTCGCTGTGACAAACTTGTGGTGAGAGAGTACTCGCTGGCAGTGTGAACAGCCAGCAATCAACTATTACTCTAAGTGTCCCTTTTATTGACATCTTTTGTACGTTTCTTCAGCGAGAAAATAGTCGATAAGTAATCGATTCGTCGCCGTCGGTGGGACAAATGCCTCACAGACTGGCTCTTTCTGATGCTTGTGGCAAAATGCGCTAGGCGATAATTTCATGGCCCAGAATACAAATCTGCACCAAGTGGCTGGCTACACTGATTAATGGCCTTTCTCATTAGCCGACTCAGTGTTCAACTAAAATAGTTTTAGCTATTTTCGTTTAATCGCTGTAAATGAGGTATAGATTATTGTGAACCAGCTATGCGATGCCAATCGGCTTTGCTCGTGGATGTTTGTGTTTTGTGTTGTCGTTATTAGGTAGTGAATGGAAAATAAATATTTTGCGCGCCGCAGCCTGGCGGTTGAGTGTTTTATATTTCGGGTACCATGGCACCCAGCGACGTTTCAATGGAGCGCTTTTTGTTTGTTTTTGACAGATTACAATTATTTTGGTGACTGAATGAATGTATGGATATTAACAGAAAGAGATTCAGTTTAGCTTGCATGTATCGGCATTAAATAATTAACCTTTATTGTTCCCACTGCTCAGACACAGGCCTCCTCTCTGTGAGACAGAATATAACCAGGCTAGTCGCGAGCCAGTGCCAAAGATATCACATGCCTTCCAAGTTTTTTGACATGCTGGTTTCCTCACGACGTTTTCCTTCACCATTTTGAGAGCATGTGACTGGCTAGCTGTTAATAGAAAGGATTTTATTTAAACATTGTACATTGTTGTTTGTTTTTACCGTAAAGTAATTAAAAGTTTTAATAATCCTTTAACAAAGATTAACCAATATTTTGTCAATAACATCTGAAATTATTTCCTTCAATAATTTTTAACAAGCATCGCGAGCCCCTTGCATTACCAAATCGCATACTAAATAATCGCTCAAAAATTCAATTTTAAATCGAGCAAGAAAAAGCCGACGTAGACAAGACTGTTCCCCTTTTATGTACATATTTGGAGATGGGAAGCCCCTTGTCTGTAATGGGCCATTGTGGGCTTGAATATGATACTCATAATATAGCGAAGACTTCCGATTGTTTGCACAGGTTATTAAATTTATAATGATGTTAATTGCAGAAATAAGGACTCGGTCTCATTGAAAGCTATTAGCTAGTTTATTCTACTGTCGAACTAGTGAACTTTTATATTACCGGCTTCGCCCGCGTGAAAAGTGTGGTTTTTATCCCAAGGGAACAGAGATAAAAAGGTAGCGTATCAAATGTCTTTGCCAAATTTCATCCAGATCCGTTCAGCCGTTTTAGCATGATTGAGTAACAAACATACATCCACACAAACACACATCCATCCAAACTTTCACATTTATAATATTAGTAAGATTTCTGTCTAACCTTGTAGATCTAATTGCAGTGTAACTCTTCTTGAACTACAAGCTCTCAATGGGACCTCGCCCTTAGTGAGATATCTGACGGTTGCACCTGCCAATGCTTGATGATGCCAATGAGTAATAAGTTGATTACAATACCGTATTTTTGGGTAAATTGAACAAAACATTATTTGAATTTTGTTGAGAATTCTTTGGTTTTTATTAAAAAACAATCCTATAAAATATGTAAACATTCACATCACACATCATCAGCCTATTAAGGCGCCGATTCCCTTGAGTAGCTGATTTTAAAATGAGAATCACGTCTAAATGGCTAGTCGTAATTTTTTGAAAAAAATATATGTTATATAAGACTATTTTCTTAATAATTTGATCTGAGCAAATTTTGAGTTTTCTTCGTATAACATAGTGTAATTAATTTGTAAAGTTATGTCTAAAACGGACAAAAACACGACAATCACACCAAAACCGCTTGGCGTATTTTAATGAAATTGACACCATCTCAAAGACAATTTAATTATCTACATTTTGATTTAAGCCTTTTTTTTTAAGTCATAGAATAATAAGGAAAGTACAAAAAACTACTAAATTTCGGGTCGCGCGGGTGTGAAACGAGTGCGCGTTTTGTTCCCTCAAGGTCATTGGCGTTAGTCGTCGTCTTAATGTTCCCACTGCTGGGACACAGGCCTCCTCTCTGTGAGAGGTCATGGGCCGTAATCTACCACGCAGGCCCAGTGCGGGTTGGTGGATGTCAGGTGTCTTCGAATGCTTGGTTCTAGGACATGCCGGCCGATACCACTGGGCCACCACTGCTCTCCTGCTCTGTTGACATTGGTTTATACGTATTTAATCAAAAGTTTTGTATTCTGGGTTCTAAGAAACCAAATTTCTGTTCCGCTTCAGTAATAAACATAATAAACAAAATAATCATTATGAAACATTACTCCGAAATGGCTAATAAAATACAATAGATTGTAATATAAATAACCAAGCCCAATAAAGGCGGGATTATTTTTAATTTAATTACACAGATTTGTCAAAAGGGGGAAAATTCTTGGCGAAAAGACTTCCATTGTTTGTTTCTAATCTGCTTACGGCCGATTTCTGCAGGCTAATTAAGACGATTTAACACAAAAGGAAATTATCTGAGTACTCAAAGTAACTGCAACCGTTTGATTGAGGTGTTTTGCTTTGATACTCTGAAGGCTTTATGTTACACGGTTCAACCAAATCGATTGACTTTGGATTAAGAAACTGAAATAGATCAAAAGAGGGTAGTGAAGTGAAGACTTCACGTCTTCTAAGCTTGTCGATGGAAACTTGTATTGAGTCGTCCCTGATCTTAGCTATGTTTTTGACACCATCAAAAGATTCACTTGTTATTTTCACACGATTTATTTATCAATCTTAATTGTATACTTCAGGCGATATCCTTACCCTTGTTGGTTGCGGTGTTAGCAAGCGATGAGTTGTTTAACGTTCACTTATCGTTGTGAACTTTGAGACGATGTAATGAAGGTGGGAAGACAGTGGCCGAAAGTTTCAAAGTATTAATTGTTCTTCTTCGTATTGTAATCGTGAGCTAAATAGAAAAGGTAACATTATTTTATAGATAACTTATCTTACAAAATTATATTACTTATTTGATAACTCCATTATTTGTTTTCTGTTCTCACCTAGTCAGTTGGAGGTCAATTTCTAATAAAAACCGGCCAAGTGCGAGTCGGACTCGCGCACGAAGGGTTCCGTACCATTATCGCAAAAACGGAAAAAATATCACGTTTACTTTAGTGGAGCCCCAGTTAAATATTTATTTTATTCTGTTTTAGTATTTGTTGTTATAGTGGCAACAAATACGAAATACATAATCTGTGAAATTTTCAACTGTCACGAGACACGGTTCACGAGATACAGCTTGGTGACAGATGGACAGACAGACAGACGGACGGCGGAGTCTTAGTAATAGGTTCCCGTTTTTACACTTTGTATATGGAACCCTAAAAAGATAGCCTTGTATAAGAATAATTTTAACCTACATTTTTCAAAACAAATATCAGAACAAACTTGGGCGATCTTTTGTTAATAAAATAAAATAAAATAAATAAATGTCTCTTAAAATAAAATATTCACTAAAATTCCATAACGATACCTAATGAAACATTACGAAGATATCACAACTAACTAGAAAAAGCTAAAAAAAATATTAATTTTATTGCATAATATGTAGGTAACGATTGTTCACCGCGAATAAAAATGCTCATGTGTTGATATCGGTAAATAACAACACGTATCTAACATGATAAAATTTTCCGGGAAGTTCTCTTGATGCCATGTTCCAACAAAATTCCTGTAGAATTATTTTGATTTACGCGCGTGTCCCGGTTTGATTCGAAGAAGTGTATCTTTGAGTGAAAACGTTGCTACTAGTAGATTGATCCAGACGCCTCACACACGTGAAGAGAGAAATAATGCTACCAGAAATCATTAAAGCAACGTTTAATATTCATTTTGATACCTATGCCACTAATGAAAAGTAAGAAATTCCAAGTAAGAACTTACACTAGAATTTGTGGTTTTGATAGAACTTGTAAAGATATTTAAAAAACCAGCTTCATCATCTATCATTTCATAACCATTATATGAGATAGTGGTTAAAGTGTGCCTGCCAATAGAACCTAAATAAAAAAGCCAGTTAAAAGGAAAAATATTACATCGTTTTTACCTTCAAAAGCACCATTGCGTGTTGGTACTTCTTCTTTTATTGTATTTCAACGAAACGATGAAATGAGTTTTATTTTATTTTATTGTCTATTGGCCCGCGCTTGACTACTATTCACCCGATGGTAAGCGACGTGACTTAAAGCCTCCTAGATTGTAGCTGTCGGGAAACGCAGATTCCGGCAGGGAATGCCACTCCTTAGCTATACGCATTATAAAAGTGTTCCAAATTCTTTTATGCGTATGGGTGGCCACCATGTACTGCTTTCCTGTAACAGGTAATGTTGTAAACATCACGTATGTGTTCTTTTTTATTGTGTTTATCACGACCATCTTCTTCCTTTTCTTCTAGCACATGTCCCAAGTTATCCTTATCGTAAATATCCTGAAACATCCGATTAATAAAACAATTATTCAAACCATTACCTACTTACAACACTCTCCAGCAAACAACACCACGTATTATACAAGGTGGTTCCCACTACACGTATATCGATCTGCAATATGATTTATCACAATCAGCACTAAACGCTCCAGCAGATATAATCCTGAGCGTATAATTGCACACACTCGACTGGATATTCATAGGTGATTAGTATAATCACTGTGCTATTAGGTGTTGGTTCGACGATAGGGCTGGTGGGAATTGAAGCGGTGGAATTGAATTTGTATGGGAGTGTAATAGTAATTGAATAACATGGAAAGACAAAAGAAGTATGCAATGTGATTAGGTCGGTATACGAGGTATAATGATTGATAAATTAAAGAATAATTATTAGGGCCGGTTTCTGAATTCAGAATTTGGGTTTAAGAACATGCCAACTCTACTTTCTGCCCTACAATAGCGCTGGTTTCTGAAATGAAAAGTTGGTTTTCGGAATATGTCAGAATCAGAATCAGAAATTATTTATTTGCAAAGAATGTAGGTAACAAAACATAGTTTTGATGGTGTAAAAAAGAAACATAATTGGTTCCAGTACATTCTACCAATAACCAATAAATAACCTGATAATAATCAATAACCTGAATCAGTGCTGGTAGAGTTCAGTAACTGCGATCTTAATTTAGATGTCAGATCACAAGAAATTCTTAAAACATGCCCTTTAATTATTGTAATCTATATGGGTTTCATCTTATTGATAGGTATCAATATTGGTATCATTATTCATATATATATATAGGTTCTGTTTCACTACTAGGACATTTGTTCTATTTAGGTTTAGGTTTAAATATTTATCCTCAAAAAAGACACAAAGTCACTTACATGAGAACATGCTTAAAGTAAATTATATAAAATTCGTCACAGACGTCACGGCAGCAATTATGATGCACCCATCCAATGCATTCAGCTTTAAGAAACTGTGTTATTTGTGATTAATATTAACTTTTTTATAAATCAGGGTATTATCTATTCTTCTATACTATATATAATATAATATTATAAAGAGGAAAGATTTTTTTGTTTGTTTGTTTGTACCGAATAGGCTCCGAAACTACTAGACCGATTTGAAAAATTATTTCACCAATAGAAAGCTACATTATTCCTGAGTAACATTGGCTATTTTTTATGCCCGAAATTGGGTCCTGTGGGGTGCCGCGGGCAATAGCTAGTATTATATAATTGTGCTCCTTCAAATTATATTTAAAGCTTTGAAATGGTTGCCAAGCCATAAACACAAAAAAACCCATTAATAAACTCAGAACATCTGATACAACGCGAAACTCGAACGCCCCGAGGCAGCCCTACGCCTGTCTTACTTGAAGCTGTATTACCTGCGCTCATCACTATTGAGTTACATACAATATCTGCTAAATTGGTTAGGGCTGTAGCAGCAACTTTATATGCCAGTGTCGGGTTTAACTCTGTGTTTACTGAGTCAGCGGTTAAAGAGGATAAATTGAATATGGAAGATGATAATATTGATAATTTAATTTGGTGTTCGATATTGGTATTAGGTAAACAGTAGGATTTGGCTTAGACATCACTGACAACGACAAAAAAAAGCGTCTAGAGAATTTTTAGTTAGTATAAGTCTGATATTACCTTGAGCAGGAGTGGTGATAAATGCTCGTGCCTTCTCTATATTAGAAGAGGTATCATCCCTGCATTGAGACTATTACAGGCTGGTTAAATGTTAAAAAAAAAGTTTTTTGTTTGGTTACCTCATTAATTCTACTAAATTAACAAGATACATTGCGCCGAAGAGTTATGTTGTTAATAAAATAAGAATTTAGAAGAATTCATCAATATTGATAAAATGTTAATTGGTGCAAGAAAGGTTACATTACAGTTTGCATACACGTACAGCTACATTGCAAGAATTCCATTGTAACCATTTTGAGTAATGAACCCTGCCTCTCAAACTAGGGCCTGTATCTTGAGAGACGAAAAATATTAAGTTATTTTCATCATTATCAGCCTTTTAACGTTCCCACTGCTGGGACACAGGCCTCCTCTCCGTGAGAGGAATTGGGTCGTAATCCACCACGCGGGCCCAGTGCGGGTTAATGGATGTCACATACAATATGTTCTGAATTAGTTAGGACTGTAGCGGCAACTTTATACACGTTGTCGTTTCGTAGAGTCAGCAGTTGTGCTGGATATATTGAATATGGAGATGATAATTTGGTGTTAGATATTGATATAAATTAAACACCAGTAAGTGTTTATCTGGATCAGGCTGGCACAGGAACGTGGGGATTGGCACAAGAAAAGATGCTCTTCTGTAGGCGGAGTCGGTCTGTGAATGATATCGAATCGTAGACATCACTGACGTTGGTGAAGATAACCATCGATAGGAGAACTGGAGGTTTTGTTAATATAAGTGTCAGATCACCAGCTCGCCCCCAGAGAAATCATTGTGTTGAATGGTCGTGTAATATCTGTACTCATTAACCGCTCAGGCCAGATGGTACCAATAAATTTAGTGGTACCAATTGGTACCAGCCGGGCCTGAGAGGTTAAATTACTGATATAACAACATCACAACTGCGCCTTTGCGTAATTTTTTAAATGTATAATATTGAATAATTCAGCCTCAAAATCAGCAGCAGTCTAGCAGACAAAGTCATCCAACTCGTTCTTGATAAAATATTGTTTGTAAGAGTCACCTTGCCCAAAATAAACAGCTATGGCTAAACTAACTCATAAAGACATAGACACACAAATAAATAAGCGTCTGTGACATTTTGCCCCCAGTCACGCCAGAGGTTAAACAAATTACGTCTCCATGTGAAACAACATTAATTACTTTGCAATTCTCAACATTACTCTTGACATTTTCAAAGAAAACTGTCGAAAATCATCCAATTTGCGCTACAATAGGCATAATATATGCCGCGTGCCATTTAACCCGGGCCGACGCATCCCGACGCGTGACGCAGCACTCTCACCCGACCGTAAAAAAGCGAAATCAATTATACCGAAATGGCAAGCGACCAACCTAACATAACATGACCCACCCTGCCATCCTAAGAGTGGTATCGCACTGAGGATATACCAGCGTGTTTCTAGCGAGGCAATTTGTGGCGTGGTTGGTGCGAAACGATCGAGCTGCGACTACGCGACGTGTTTTCTGCGTCTACGCTATATTCTACACAAGATCGTAACAGGTGGCGTTTTGTAGTTTCTCCTTATACCCATGGAAAAAAGGTGTCAGCTTATGTAGATATGTACAATTGCTAGTCTCACTCTCTCTAGCACGCTCACAACAAATCACTCTCGTCACGTAAACGTGGTGAACACGTTGCACATACGAGGCGTGCACGCTACGACCACGCAGCGAGCTCGTTAAACAATCAGCTTATTAGAGCCTTAAACAATCGACCCGCTGAAAAAACACTCGCAAATCGCCGGTGTTACAGCACCCTTTTCGTTATAAAAACCGAACAATGAACGCCCATATCACCCACGTGAAGGGCCAGCTTACAATGGACGGCTGTTAGACCTTTAGAAAGAACACAATATGTTGTCTGGTCCCTTTCAAATTGATTCCTAATTAGTGTGATACGCAAATAATTTGTTGCGACATTGAAAAATCTTTTGTTAAAATTGTCTTTGGATTTTTTGTGATGTTGGGTAGACAACGAGATGGGCTGGGATACAATACAACGTGTTAGGTCTACCGTAAAGGCCTGTTCAGTGATTAAGGCTAAACTTATAATTTGTCTCCTTTCATTATTGCTTTCAATGGTAGGAGTCTCTAAATTATGACTAAATTAAGTTGGCCCTAGGCAATATAGCGGTAAGCGTCGCGTCGGTTACGTCCTTTTTAATGTCATTTGATATTTGGCTTCTCTGTGTATCGATCTATCACTCCTATTTTATTCAGTTTTTTTATTATTATTTCTTTAGAATAAACGACAATAAGCTTTATTGCATGGGAATAGGCTAAGCTTGTAATTTTTCTTGTCTTTCATTGCTGTTTTCGATGAAAGGAGTCCCTAAATTGTGACTAAATTAAATTAAATAAAAAAATGCAAAAAAATACTAACTATTTGGAAGTCGGTAGTATTTTTTTGCAAAAAAGTTTTATTATTTTTCACTTTTTAGTTGTATCTACCTAATAGGCAAGTTGTTTAGTAAGGTACCTATAACGCCAGAATAGAGTACCCGAATATCATGAAACTTGAACAAAACCGGTGAAATGAGAGATCTGCGTATCCTTTAAGAGTTACTGGCGTGATGTTATGTTATGAAATGTTATAAACAATGAACAGACATGCGATTTCAGCAATCCCGAGAGATTTGCCATTATTTATTGAAGAATTCTGTTGTATATCTCCGAAGTTCTTCATCAGATCTCCACCAAACTAAAATGGGACCAATTTCGGAACATACTCTTTCTAACAAAAAAAGAATTTTCGAAATCGGTCCACAATTGACGGAGATATCGGTGAAAAAAACAAAAAATAAACATACATGAAGTCGAACATAGAACCTCCTCCTTTTTGGTAAGTCCGTTAAAAATAATGAAAAGGATTAGCGGGTAACAAATATAATTAACTGGGGATTGATATATGAGTGGCCATCATTTGTTGCGGTGTTCATTTTGAGAGAAAAGAACGATCGATGTGGCAACACCTGGGAGAGGTCTATGTTCAGCAGTGGATACGTCTTTTGGCTGATATGATGATGGATCGCATGTAAAAATACAAAGTTAAATTTTCATACCAAATGTACCAGCTTTACTGAATTAAATATGAAATGTTCTGTCATACTATGTATCTTCATGTACTAGACCGTACGTTAAAAGCATTAGTTTCAGTTCTTCAAGTTGTTGTTAAGTTTATTGCTATTTGAAGCACACGCATAAGCTTACCAAAAACAACATAAACACGTAATTAATACTGGAATAACAAACCTCAGCCTATCGATAACAATAAACTAACCCGTACTAAACTATAGCAAAACAAAATTAACATAACCATAGGTTTATCAATAAATCTTAGCAGGAATCTAAAAATAGATGCTTTGTTTTCTGTATATGGTGTAAACCCACCATATACAGGAAACAAAGCATCAACTACATCTTAACATTAGACCAAACAAAAATAAATCCAGACTGGAGCAAGAGCTTTTTTATTGTTGAATTTTTTAGTATGTATTTTTTTAAATACGCGCTTGTTCGTGGAGTTACGGCATCCAGCCCGTTTTAACCTAATCTAACCTAGTATGTATAGACCAACGATAGAATGTTCTGTCCTTGTTTACTTGAAAAGAATTTGGGCCTAAAATGTGCATGCTTTAGGCATTTTGGTGGTGAGTCCTGGGTGAAGTCGGCTCGTTTAAAGGCATTTTCTAGAAGTATACACTTTCGATCAGTCTTATATGCACCTACACAACATCTTGTAGAGCGGTTTTAGAGCTTGTGCTTTTCTTAAGTTTCTGAGGGCTTAGGAAAATTATTACTAAAAATAAACCATAATGAAGATTCAAAAAGAACGTTGTTACAGAAGAAAATAGCTGTCTTGGTAAATCATTTCTTTGACACGGTCCATTTTAAATGCAACCACTATTCGACTTTTTCACTCGACACAATATGGACTTGTCTGACGTTTCACCAAATGAAATTTCGAAGCCAAACTCAATCGGGGCACGGCGAGTGCCGAACTGCTCCGAAACGATCCGCACTAGACTGTGTACTTTTTCTCGGCCTCATGTGCACAAACAGTGTTTAGTTACTGGAGGGTGTATTTTATCTTGTTGTGCTTGTTTTGTTGGGTAGACAGGGGGGAGGTAGTGTGGGGCGCGGGGTGGCACCTGTTGCCCAGAGATTCGATGTCGGAAAGCCTAATCCTGCCTGAGATGAAATAAATACAACATTGGCTCAACAGAAACGTTCTCAAGATGTCTTTTGATGGTATTCAGTAAAGCCGTGTGAGCGTACGTATCGTACGATATTCGGGAGTTTAAAGGAATTGCCATTTTTATTTTATGTCTGTGTTGTGTCGTGTTGAATTTTTGATGCAACAAGTGGTATTATTGGGCTGGAAGTGTTAACGAAGCTTTTGTTAGGATTTCGTGTTATAGAGGGATTGTGCTTCGGTTTATTTATCATTTTCTTAACAAGAAGGTTAAAAGATTTTTCTATGAGTAAAACATAACATAGTGACGTCTTCATTATGATGAATTAATTTTATAAGATAGAGTCTGGCAAACGAAAGTACTCGTAGACACTCGAATTATTTGCAAACTTTTTATATGGCAAAGCTACACTAATTTCAACCCCAATTTTCCGTATGACGCTACTGAGTTGATACTTTGTTTTAATTCGTTATCACTCGTTTTGTAAAAGCATTTTCTCTATTTGTATTTACATTCATTTTATAGTAAGTTATACACCTTTATAATAATGCAATATGGTTATTTATCATACCTACCATAATAAATATTATTATAGGTTGATAAGATAATGAAAGCTATTGAAAAGCTTACGGTACGGTACGGCTTACGGTACCTGTCATCATCTGCCTAGCCTTTAGTATTTTTATTCAGACGAAGTAATATAAATAATTCTAAAGTATCAAATTTGGTTATTCCAGGTATTTCATACTAGTTTTTGGGGTTGCTATGCTGATATTTTTTAAATTTGCGGCGCTTTTTCTGTCTTTACTTTCGTTTGCCAGACTCTAGTATATTTTATTGGCGAATCTTCAATAATAAATGTAAAATATCATTGAGTTTTACATAACCATAGTCCATTGACCTCGATTTTAATCATAAATCTCTGCTTACCCTGAAACAGATAAAAGGTTCGGTGACACTTTTATTTGTTTACCTAACCCACCTTTTATTCATACTTCTCCTATAACTCGATTACAAACAGAGTGTGGGAGGAACTTTATTCTTGAATGGGAGTTTAAGTGTTTTTAACCTCGGAAAAAACAGCTGGACGATTTAGGCTTACAAAGCTATTAATTCATAATAGACACGCAAGAACAAAACTCGGGCAGTGTTCTGTTCTTGCGTGTCTGTATAAAATCTTTTAAACAAAATTTTATTTGGTATACTTACTAATTATCTTCTTGTTTTTGTTTCAGGTAATGGCTGTTTTAAAATTATCATTCTTTGTTTGAAACTGAATATGATTTTTATAGTATCAGCTACGAGTAAGTGTTAGCATAGTGCAATTTTGATAGTTATATTTATGTTTTGTTTTTTTAATTTGTTTTTTTTTTTAATATTTACCCTTTGCCCAGCAGTGGAACAATATAGTGTGAAGAAAAAAAATACATTGAGTACTTACGAAACATTGAGTAATGTAGATAAATATCTATATTATCGATATTGTCTATACCTAATAATTTAATTTTTCTATTGCAAGTGGTTTCATAGATGAAGCTTTCGTGCTTCACGATTCAACTTATCTAAGTACTCTGTATCGGAATAAAGTTTTAGACATAACTAGTAATTTAAAAATGTCCTCCACCGCACTGTGGAGCGCGAAACCGCCCGCAAGCCGTACCTGTGGGGGGTCATTCCGGGGGTATTTCCGGGCGGCAATTGAGCGGCCTTTATTAATTTATCACGAAAGTTTTGTATGGGAGCCATACATGAAACTTATGTTGTTGTAATGTCAATGAACTAAGCTATCAGATTTCAAATGGATTTTTCATGTTTGGATTTGTTATGTATTTGCAAAAATTGTGTAAAGTCAGCGAAAGGGAATATTTTGCACAGTTTTTGTACAGAGGTAGTTAGAAATAAAAAAATAAATAATTATTTCAATAAGTTTTTTTTTTATTTACATAAGAATACCCTATTTCACATAAATCAATCAATAAATAAACCTCCCCACACATATTTTACGAAAAAAAATTTTTTCAAAATACTTGACCCGACCGCCGTAAAAAAAAATGGTGGATTTTTTGTTTGTTATTGTTTTTGTTTTCGACTTCATTCAAAGAACCGGCGTTAGCACTTCAATTAGTGGCTTTAGTGGCGTTGTTAATTAACCTACTAATGTAAATAACGACAGTTTGATAAGAATACGGCAAAATTAGATGTCGAAAAAGGACTTACGGCAAAACGGTCGTCATGGCTGGAACAATAGAGGACTTTGTTCGTTGAAATACGTATTTCTGCTGGAATTCACGACACATACACAATCACGCTAGTAAAAACACTTCATCACTTATTATTCCATGATATTTTAACACCCACAGCACTAAATTCACCATAAACTCGAAAATATAACCATCGCCGACCGGTCGGAACACCGCGAACGCGCTTTGACAGGTCCGAAGCAAAAAAAAAATCATCAAGTAGCGAGGATCGGTGTTGCTGGTTATTTGCATGCATTTCTACCATCCTTGTCTACTGCCACGCCACGAAAACACGCTCCCGCATGCGGAATCTACCATTCCCCAGAATAATATTGTAGCGCGGGAACACCTGCATTTTTTGCCTCCCCACAGAGGTGGTCCCAATGGATGACCGGCAAAATTTGCCGATCCACAGTGCAGTGGATAAATCAGCCAAAAACGTCACTGAAACTAACATCCCTATGCAATTGACAACTTAATTGAATAACGTTTTCAACCCTTCACCGCCATACTTAGTATGCCAATACTTGCGCTCTCTGTAAAAGCGTGTATATTTTTAGAATTGCAACTATTTCCACAGAGACGTTCCACATTTCTATTTCCGTTGGCAGACATTGACATGAATATGTTTTCTCGAACCGGATTATTTTGACATCGCCAAGTGTTTGATACGCGCCCACGTTTACTTGGTTTATTAGGTCTCGCTGATGTATCTATTAGCATTTTAGGGTTATGGCTACCGTATGGTCGACATGTGGAAGTGTTATTATGTCAGCTTGATTACTGAGTTGATGTTATTTGAGAGTGTTAATTTGTTTATTTTGTGCTGTTTCGGAAGTTGTTGAGACGATTGTGAAAAGTATCAAAATGTTTTTCTTATGAGCCATAAACTTTGTTAAGAAATTCAAATACATTATTAAAATTAATGTACCATGCCATGGCATATACCTCAGAGCCGCGTCCTTTTGCTAGAATAGGCAAGTTTGTTTGTATATGTAGTCTGAATTGGATGGCTTAAATTAATTAACACTAGCAGAAATGTTCCTTTCTCCTGGGATAAAAAAATATTCCATGTCTTAATCCAAGACATGATCTACCCGTGTGCTAAGTTTTATCCAAATCCGTTAATTAATTAAGACGTAAAAAGGTTACAAACAAATAGGCAGATAAACAAGCAAGCCTACAGACGGACACAGTAACATTCGCATTTACAATAATAAAGTGGAATTTCATGTTATAAAGTTATTAAACTCCATGCGTAACTTCTTTCATAACCTTTCATCTCGACGCCATATTTTTCAATGACAAAAAACCGTTGTAAGAAATAACTGACATTTCAGCTAATAAACTCGTAAGCCCGTGAAATCGCACCATAACTCATAAAGCGGAATAACATTTAGTTCAGCAGGAAATAATAAAAAAGAAACATATCTTCTGAGTTGCTTTTTGATTTCATAAGTGAATGGAATTCTTTATAAATTGCGTGTTTTAAGGGTTCCGTACCCAAAGGGTAAAAACGGTACCCTATTACTAAGACTCCGCGATCAGTCTGTCTGTCTGTCCGTCTGTCACCAGGCTGTATCTCATGAACCGTGATAGCTAGGCAGTTGAAATTTTCACAGATGATGTATTTCTGTTGCCGCTATAATAACAAATACTAAAAATAGAATAAAATAAATGTTTAAGTGGGGCTAAAATACAATAAACGTGATTTAATTGCCGTTTTTTGCGATAATAGTACGGAACCCATCGTGCGCGAGTCCGACTCGCACTTAGCCGGTTTTTTTAGTTCCGTACCCATAGGGTAAAAACAAGACCCTATTACTAAGATTTCGCGGTCCGTCTGTCTGTCTGTCACCAGGTATTATGAACCGTGATAGCTAGACAGATGTAACATACAACAACAACTGCTTTAAAATTCAGTTGCAAGAACTGACCCTAAACTTACATACATAGCAAGTTAAATAAAAGCTTTTAAAAAGTCAATATTCAGAATTATTTTTGACAGCCCAACGCGATTAAAAGTCGCACAGATCTACAAGTCGTGCAAATTTTTAGTTCTGTAATTATGAGCTGACTGGAGACAGAAATTGCCATAATTGCTGCAGCAACACGGCAAGGATCTTAACTGTGTTATCGTCAGAAGAAAGCTATTAAGTCATTAGTGTTGAATAGATTAATGTAGTTAAATGTTGGGACGCTTCAGACTGGAGCGTCCGTGGTTTTGTTTGTGTGATGGCTACACAAAATTCGTCGTTTTTTTGTTTTAATTGCATAGTATTTTAATGTATTTAGGCGCAGTTTCCTGAGAGCTATAGGTTACCTGGGAATCGTTTTAGACCGCATTATCATTTGCCATCATTTGAGATTAAGGATAACCGCAAGTCTCAATAGAAAAAATACTGCCCGCATTTTTCACAATTAAATCGCAATTTTTGAAATTTAAATGATCCTATACATTATTTCGTTCGAGATTTTGTAGGTAGACTTGTGTAATTACTTGATCTAATAATTTATTCACCTCTTAGCCCTAACTACAAAACAAGTACACCACAATTTGTCGAAAATCCTGGGAAAGACTATGTAACCAGTGAACCAGAATCCTCTCTAGTTTACTCTTAGTAGGAACTAGAAGCAAGTAACTATGTACATAGTCCAGTAACTATGTCAGGGAACTGTTACTTAAACATCCAAACTAATAATATAAAGGCAAAAGTAACTCGGTTTGTTAGATTGCCACGCCTAAAACTCTCAATGAATGTTGATGAAATTTTGAAAAGAGATAAATTGGATTTTGAATAAAAACATAGAATACTTTTAATCCCGGGAGTACATTCCCTTGGAATTATTTAAAAATTCCAGAAGAAGCAGAAGAATGTAGTATACCTATAATAAAAATATAAATTGATGAAGTGAATGCACAGTTCCTTTCTCGAAAAGAACTGTCTCGGAGCCAAACCGTAGGTTACAGCGTATAGTACAGTTACAGTAGGGTATTTTAGGCTGACTCCTGAGTAAGGTGTACGGATTGCAGTACAGTTCAGTCGAAGTGAATGAGAATTTGGATCGCGAAATCTAGTGCGCGGTACATATATAACGATGTTGCTCTTACAACAACCTCATATTAAAAATGTATTGTAAGCAAGAAACCACTTTAATCAGGGTACGAATAAAATATCTCTCAAGGTCTCCAGCTACTTTCCAAGGTCATAAATAAACCAAAAACGTGTTAATTCTTAAGCGGACTCTTCAGTTACCCAGCGTTTGAGCAAAATTACGTCGTACTATCCGTAAGAAAGAAATTCAGCAGTTTGTTTGCTACATTTTCTCGCCTTAATTGGCTAAACGGATTCGGATAAAACTTACCTGGATTAGGACAAAGGATAATTTTTATTCCGTTAGTATTAACCCTTGGTACAAAAATACACTTTTTACGCTAACGAATGTTGTTAAGAAGCTTTAAGAAGGTACTATCACACGAATATTATAAAGGCTAAAGTCTGTGAGTGTGTTTGTATGTTTTTTACTTCTTCACGCTCAAACGGCCGGACCGATCTGGATGAAATTTGACACAGAGATAGATTACAGTCTGGAATATAATTACAGTGAATATGTTCCCTTCGGATAATTTTCGACATTCACGCGGGCGAAGCCGCTAGCAGAAGCTAGTAATAAATAATAACTACAGAAATTTATTTACTGACTGCCATAATAGTCTCTAGACAAAGTGTATTACATAGGGGATCGTGATGGTTGAAATGCCAAAATTAAATTAAAGATAAAGAAAGATCGAAGTTAAATTTCGGTAGCGCTTGGCATTCCATTTTTTTCCGTTTTCTCAATCGTTTGAATCTGAATTTAAACGATATAGTTTTTATTACTTAATTCAATTAGAATATCTTATAAAAAAACAGTTAGGCCAAAAGTCTAAAATTTAAAAAGTAATCGTAAACGTATTCTTTTGTCTTATCTTTCCAACGAAAAATTAGGCAATATTTCCCCCTGCAGCTAACAGGAAATTAAATTCCTTCATGCAAAAAAGGTGACAAAGCATGCCTTTGTATTTTAAAATCCTATAAAGTCCCGGCATGAAGTATAAATCATCGCACTCACGAAATAATAACCTGACAGGGCAGGAAACGATAAAAGGAACGTATCTCTTAAAGTTTTTTGGCACGAAAACTGACTGGGAGAGCGCTGTGCTTATGAGTATGAATGGATGGGATCTTCGAGATGTTTCAAGTTTTATTTTTTGATTTTGCAGTCTGTTATTTCATTATAAATTTTTTCTATAAATAAAATATTAGGAGGCAAGTTTTATTGCGGTTAATAAAATCATATTACTCGAAAACGGAGAGAGTTCTGAGTTTGACAGTCTATTTAATTTCACTGTTTTTTAGGGTTCCGTACCCAAAGGGTAAAATCGGGATCCTATTACTAAGACTCCACGATCCGTCGGTCTGTCTGTGTGTCTGTCCGTCTGTCACCAGGCTCTATCTCATGAACCGTGATAGCAAGACAATTGAAATTTTCACAGATGATGTATTTTTCTTGCTTTCTAATAACAGAATAAAATAAATATTTAAGTGAGGCTCCCATCAAACGTGATTTATTGTGATAATGGTACGGAAACCTTCGTGCGCGAGACCGACTCGCACTTGGTCGGTTCTTCGTAGCTCCTAAACTACTATCAGATTTGGACAAAAGTTTTTTTTATTCCAGCTTCAAAATTACAAAATCATGTTTTTTTTTCACTTTCTAAGCAACTATAATTTTATTTTCCGTAATGTTTCTAACGTATTTACTCTCATTACACAAATTCCCAATAAATAAACCCACATCTAGCTTCTAACTCACGTCAGTTCACTTCAGACTCCAAACGGAAATATTGCCGGTGGCGCCCTCTCGCGGCGGATGCTGCATGGGCGCCAGCGAGCCGCTTCCGGCCCGCCCTCGTTATGTCCGCTTTGTATGACGACCGGTACGGCATGCCAGCATCATCGGACCGAATGAACCATTGTCAACGATATTACACTCTGCTTTGATTTATTCAGAGTGCTTGATGTGAATAGGGGAAGTTTTAGAATGGAAGAAATATGGGTGGGTGCAGGGGCGGCTCTACTTTAAGTTCACTCGTGCGCTGAACTGCCAGATTTTAATAGGTTTAGAAAAAAAAATGTTTAATAATATCTGATTAACGATCTATTCAATATTCACGAAATTATGACGAACAAATTTAAGCTCTTTATTAAAGTAATAAGACTTATATTGCTGTAAAAAATATTCCCCGTGCGGTAGGCTAAAGCGCACGGCAAGAGTTCATACAATTCTACGAGAAACAAGCGAAAACGCCTGGCGCGTGAGACAGAGATAGTTCAATAGAAAATGTATGGCAAAATATGACCACTCTCGTGCGCCGTCCCAGCGAACCAAAGATTACCAAGAGCGGGCGAGGTTTGACGAATGAAATTTATCTTCGGGTCGAGTACTAACATTACAAGTTGTACAACGACGTAACTAGATGGCGTTGGCGTCGAATTAGAAGTCGCTAGCGAGATGGTTTGCCGATTTACATAGGCTCCTGTGAATTTTAGTAAATATAACACAATTACGCAGTGAGACGGCAATGTGCACTACTACTTCTATGATCCACCAGCCGCCACTGGGTGGGTGACGCTATGCTGGCCATGTGAAGACCAGTTTCCGTACCTTACTGTGAGTGAATACTGAATAGGGAAATTTTGGGGATGAAAAAAATCAGGGTGACTTTTACCAGCGGCTTGCTTGAACGTCTGAAATCATCCTAAGAGAATTTAAGTACCACCGGGCTAAATATATCCTATGTCCAAATCTGGATCATGGTCCATGCAAAATTCAGCCGCTGAGGCGTGTTTAAATAACAGACATTCAGAAGAAAGAAACAAACAACCATACAGACTTTTGTATGAAGGTTGGCACGGCATGCCAGCACCATCGGACCGTATGAACCATTGTCAACGATATTACACTCTGCTTTTATTTATTCAGAGTACTTGCTGTGAACAGGGAAAGTTAGAGAATGGAAGAAATATGGGTGCTGGTCTCGAGTTCGTTTAGTTCTTGTATTTTGGTACGAAATGGGTGGCTGTTTAGGTACTCTCAATATCATTTTAGGGACGAAAAAAAATGGTTGATTAGCTTAGTTAGACGCACGTGAAAGTCAGAAAATAATGATGCCAGGAGAACATACTACTACTAAATCAAACTGTATGTTCTGATCAAACCCATTTTCTATCAATGTGGTGAGCAAAGTTTTATCCAAATCCGGCAAGCTGTTGAAGCGTGATTGATTAACAAACATAGACATTCTCATCTATACTTATACTTATATACTTAATATTATAGAGGAATGATTTTTTTGTTTGTTTGTTTGTACCGAATAGGCTTCGAAACTACTGAACCGATTTGAAAAATTCTTTCACCAATAGAAAGCTACATTATTCCTGAGTGACATAGGCTATTTTTGAATCCTGAAATTGGGTCCTGTGGGGTGGTTCACGGGAGCGAAACCGCGGGCAACAGCTAGTTTATAATATTGCTACAATGTAAGCATTGTGGTGTTATATGTTGGGTTGTTGATAATCTGCCAGCAGTGTCTGAAATGATGAAGCTGGGTAGTACAAATGCTGACTTGGGTCTTGAATTTGAAGCTTACGCTTAAATTGGAAGATAGTTGCCCATCCTTATTCAGGCCCTCATTACGAACGCCTCGTAAAAAACGTGGGCGTACTTAAGTGGGAGTAGAATATAAATAAACAGTGTTACAGGCGTAACACCGAATGTGATGGATGCGAATGTCTTATTTATTATTTAGATAAGAGCTAATTAGTAACGATGACATCAAAGAGAAACTATGATTTTTGTTACGTTGGGGCTAAATTTGGCATTAACACTGCTCTCAAACTGTGAAGGAAAACATGTTGAGGTAACCGGCGTATCCTAGAACTAAAAAATTCGAAGACATGTGACATCCACCAACCGCACTGGGACCACGTTTATAGCTCGACCATACTCTCCCAGAGAGTGGGCCTGTGTACCAGCAGTGAAAGGCTATTTGAAAACAAAACCCCTACAAACAGGCGATAGCCGATCATAGAAAATATTCAACGGATTACTTCAATTTCGTTTTCATTGTGTTGCTCAGTGCCTATCTGAGGAAGCCTTGAAAAGCGCTTTTAGTCATTCTGAAAAAGGCCCTTCTTCACTCTAACAGAATTCTTGGTACACTCTACAACAACAACCAACTTCACAAAACTTCTCAAACAGACTTAATTTATTCAGACTCATCAGTTAAAGTCCAAGACTAATTGTTTAGCAAGCTAGTTATTAGTCCAATGTCCCTTCATTAATTCCTTGGCTTGTTCGAAGAAAATTTGCTCGAGACTGCTCGGGTTTTATTTCATTGCTTGAAACGGTGTTATCTTCGTTTTGTTTTCGACTGCCTGTTGAAGGTATTTGTGGTTTAAAGGAGCTTTAGGTCGAAAGCTTCTTCAGTTAACTCGGTAATTAATTACTTGTTTAAAGAAATCTTGACTGCAATTTATTCATGCAGAGCAAATATTGAGTGAGTGATAATAGTGTCAATAAACATATTTGAAATAGTAAAAATTATACTTTTGATTTTGATGATATGAAAGAAAAGGGAGTCAGTTATAGCGTAACTATCAACAAGAATGGAAGAACCAAACATGTAGCGGCGCCAAGTGAAATGTGCCAAAGTCAGGATGATAATAATCCCTATGAGCTTAACTCAATTAATAAAGGGTCAGCGCAACATGTTTCTTTCTCACAAACATCTCTATTTATCCTCATCTTAATTGTCATCTCCTTTCTAGCCATACCTGCTTTTGTAGAACTATCACATGCATCACTATTCACGTAACTTATGATTTAAATATATCCAATTAACTTTTATTCCCTCCCATTAAATTAAAAAAACTCAAATCAAGTTGGATCAAAAATTGAAACAATAGTCGTATTGTTAAAATTGTAGCCTTGACAAATGGCTGGCCGTTATGAAATGTAATCAAAAACTTTGTTAGAATATATTGTTCGATTAAAAACTGTCGTAAATTGTGAATACAATTAACAGATTCCATTGTCTCTTGTTATATGATTTTAGGCTATTTGTTTTGTGATTTGATTTAACTTTGGGTGACAGTTATTGCTTCACATTGAGAACATGATGTTTGGACATTAATGCGAACAAAATAAAACCATGAATATGGAATATCTTCAAATAATTCTGGTATAAAATGCAAAGCTCTGGTTAGACAAGGCCACCAATTTTTGATTTAAGAAATCTATACAAATTTGACTTTGAAGTAGGATTTGACATGTTCTTAATACTGAATAATCAGTTCATAAACCCGCCTACAGGCTCAGTTTTTGCAACTAAAATCCTAAGATGCCCTAGGCAAATAAAAAGCGTGCAAGCTGCAATGATTGGTTGAATTAATACTCAATACCCAATCTCATCAAATGAGTTGCGTTTAATTTGTGATGATAGAAGAAAGAAAAAGTATTTAATTGCCACAAAACGACATGCAAAGGTTACATTACAAGAACAAGAACAGTGGTAGTTGTTTTTTTTACGTGACAACGTCTAATAAATCGATGAACGCCGGCTGCACGCACGAAAAAGGGTGACTCAATGTAACGTTACGCTTAATGTAGCATTACGCTCATTGTAACGTTATAATCGTAACGTTACAATGACGTTAAAAGTATCGTTATGTATGTGACGTTGTCACGTTAAACTATCGTCCGTAAACCGACTTTACAGATAACCAATTTTTTTAGACGTGACAACGTCTAATAAATCGATGAACGCCGGCCGCACGCACGAAAAAGGATGTTTCATTGTACCGTCACGCTCATTGTAACGTTACGATCGGAGCGCGAGAGCGCTACACGAGCGAGTGAAAGGCACGATCGTACTAAATATAAAGATAAACTATCGTACGTAAACCGACTTTACAGACAACCAATTTGTTTTTATCCCGAAACCGAGTGCTGAACGTAGTCCAAATCCTACATAATATAATTTAATATTATAACCATATTATTATGATGAAGCCTTCTGTGCTCTTCTTATATATCAATCTCATCAAAATCTTCTGCCTTCTACGCACCCTGTTTGGGTCTTATATTTTCATAAAACGCTTCATCTACCCGAGTAATACCCAGTTTTCATGATGCATGCACATTTTGCGGTCATGGGTAGTGATTTATATCTGTCGTTGTACTTAATTTTCTCTCCCCTAGTACCCTTGATGTGGGGTCGCGTTTTGTACGGACTGAAGATATTTTGCCTGTGCTTTCAATTTCCCATTCGATTGAAAGGTCCTTTTCTAATACCCTCTTCACTATTTTTTGTGTAGATACGTATATTTAGATAGGTACGAGTATATGGGTGTTATGTAATACAAATTACATTATTTGAAATATTTTTGCCTAAGATCCAAATGCACCAATTTCACTTTGATTTTTTTGAAACAAAATATTGTTCGTATTACTTGTATATCTCTCATTACATCATAATCATTTGCTGTAGGCGTCATCTACACAATATGTATAATTGTATAGGTATCCTAGTTGTCTTCAAACTAGTCAGGCTTAGCTAAATGACAAACCAACAGCACAAAACCACGTAAAATTCCCCTCACAACAATATGCACACTTCAACATCCAACACCCACTCCTTTTACGACCTCCACAACTTTATTTAATAAAAAATAATGTAGACACAACACAAAAGCGTACAGACAGACATTCAAATTTACAACGCTCACATCGGCTTCATATTTCATTGTTAGTTACGAACCTTTGTTTTTGATCACTCCTGGTTGGTCTGGCAAGGCTTTTGTTGATGCCAAATAAATATATCTATAATTGGCTCTGCTACCGGTCCAGATGAAAACGGGAATATGAATTGTTCGAGCTTTTGAATATTTTTTCGCATTCTGTTTTGAATATTTTTGTGATTTTTTTATTCCCTTAGCGGGGTGATATTTTTTGGTTTTTATCGGTTTTAGTTTGATTGCTTTATTGGTCTCTATTTTTAAGAATGTTATTGTGATCCTTCTATATATTTTTAAGTCCCAAGTTTAAAACGATCCAATATAACAGTTCTCTTACTGATTAAGAAAATAATAAACGTTCTCTACCAGTTCAGAAAGCTGCAATTTATCCTTGATTGCCTAGAACAACGTTAGATTCAACAAATCTCTATTCAAACTTGGACCAGATAAACTATCTAAATATCATGGGCTTCAACAACAAAAACCTCCTTTCAAAAATCGGCTAAAAAGCCAATACAGAAAATCTTTTTTTCAGTCTATGACACGACACATCCTCGTGTCTACCCAATGTTCGGCATCTAACATTTTTGATTCTATTGCTGTATTTTTTACTTTTTTTTCGACCATCGACGCCGGTAACCCGCGCCAGTCAATTCGTTTCGCGATACGCATCTGCAACGAATTTGTGTGCTCCACGGCCTATCGTTGCTTTTTTTTTTGATTTTTTAAATTTGGACCGAAAAAAAGAAAATGGTCGGTGCATGTGGGCAAAATATTCATGGAGTTTTCATTGCTTCGTGTTGTTAGGTATTTTGTAGTTATGTTTTGTAAGTATTTTCATTCCGATTCTCAAACGTTGAATACTCTCTTCGTATAGTTTTCGGCCCTGGATCATCAATAAAAGTAAAATATTGATGTTGTTTGCATAGCCTTTTTGTCTTTCACTGAGGGTTGTTTCCAAATTCAGCTTAATGAATTAGTCAAACACATGCAGCTTTTTCATTTCAGCTTTTTATGCGCTTACTCAGCGGCCGTGTTGCTACCGTTTACTGTTCAATTTCAATTAATCAATTACTCAGTACAGTCAACATCGACTCATATACATCACTTCAGGTATGAAACTTCGAAAAAATATTGTAATCCAAACATATATTTTCACATATTGCCCGCGTTATGTACGGGGCGTGTCATAAATTAAACATGGCGCTCGAATCACCACGGTAAACAGCCGAAACCCTTGGAGAATTTCACATTTTTATCGTTTTACAAGGAAAGTATCTCAGTGGAAACCAGTAAATGTAGGCGGGTCGTATATTACACATATAATTTGCAAGAGGAAAGTAATAAAACTTAACGCGTTTGTTGCCGACGATGTTTGTCGAAATCCTTAAACACGACCAGTTTGTTTGGCCTTTAAGTTGCTCATCTCTTCAACAGTTTTGTTTGAAGTTCCGGGAGTGAAGGAGGTCTTGTTTCCTGGTGGTTGGATTCTTGCATGAGATGGTGTAAACACATTAGTTGAAACAGCGTGAGATGCGGTTTCCTTGGATGAGGCACGACACCTGTAGGAGATGTACTTGATTTTGTTTTCTTGTGACTTTAATTAAACACGCTAAGTTATGTTTCTCGAGTTCGTTGAGCTGATGAATTGAAGTCGTTTATAAGGATTGCCTACAAACTTTTAATTAGCTTTTCGACGTTTTGTCGTGAATAAATGAAAGTTTCTCAACATGGTACCCGTACTAGGTATAATGTCTTCTTTCCGTTGATTTTTATTATTATACTTACATTTACTTACGCCTTTTCTCCTTGCGGTTAACCAAAAACTACAGAGTGCCACCTGCTACGATATTAGTAACTGTTATTTGCAAATACGGAGTCATTTCAGTGAAACTTTCGCTAAGATGCATCAATTTAGTTAAGCTCTAAAACGTCCCACCGCAGCGAGCAGAACAAAACCCTTACACCTGTTCCCATAAAATACAATAAATCCATATTATCCCGAGTCATTAAAACCAAAATGGTGGTACGACACTGTATCAAATCTATACGGCTAACGATTCCACCTTTGTCGATATGATGGGGGTCCAAAATAATTGTTTCCGGTATTCCTGATGCGAGAATCGAGGGGGGTTTGATTTAAAAGCCTGGGTTAGGGTGGTTTTGGAGTATCCTCACGGTAACATAACTCTAAATGGTATGCAGCGTCCCTTATTTATCGTGAGCGTGAAGTGGACACTGGAGTCTCATTTTTTTATTTACTGCAGTTCATTACCCTGCACGCGTGTACTGCGAGTATTTGCTGATATTGCGATATAAGTGGAATAATTGCGCGACACACAGTCAATGGCAATGTTTTTTATGTTATCTTTTCAACAATATTCATTGAAGCATTATTTACCTTGCAGAGTAGTGAACTTTTCAGACATTAGAGCAATGGATTAAGAATTTCCTTAGAAGGCTTTCGGATTGCGATTAAATCTTTGATCTACTTAATTAGAAAGTAGGTCCATCCTTCTTTTGAGATAGAAAGCAAAACCACTTCTACATTTGAATCTCTGTGCTCTAAACTTTTGGTTTTAATCCGAGAGGACCAGCCAGGTGACTCCTCACAATGATGATTTTAACTGACTACATTTGCAATATCAAAAACATGCTGATTCGGATCACTGCCGCATTCAACCCGATATAATCTGTCCTCAAGATAAAACATTGTACGCGACCTACCTTCAAACAAATTAATCGGCAATCCGGCTAATTATTAAAATTGAAATCGGAATCCGAATGTTTTCTATGCCCGATGTAAATTGAGCAAAGTATACGCAATAATTACAGATAATTGTACTTTATTATGTTTCGTTATTTCGATTCTATTTCATTATTTCGTACTAGCTTCTATTTACGACTTCACCCGCATTTTATTATGCCATTGGAATTCACTAGCAGAATAAAAAGTATCCACCTTTTCTTCCCTTTTGGTTTTGTCGGGTATGGTCTACCCATGTGCAAAGTGTATGATCTACCCGTGTGTCAAAAGTATGCTCTACCCATGCGCTAAGGTTATGGTCTATACATGTGCCAAGGTTATGGTCTACCCGTGTGTCAAGGGTATGGTCTACCCAAGTGCCAAGTTTATTCGAATCCGTTAAGGCGTGACTTTATATCTGTTTGTAGCTTTATAACAAACAAACAGATAGACAGAGTTACGCCCGCATTTATTATATTAGTACGTATATACCCCGTATTTTTAATGAAGACCGTTGTTATTGGTATTGTGTTTCGGTCGAAAAAACCTTTTGTTGTTAATGAGAATGTGATACGATTTGCTTTGCCTCTGTGTCTATAATTACAAATTTGAATACTTTCTGTACGGGTTTTCTCTTTGATTCAAATCTGAGATTATTTGTTAAATTTTCTTTTTAATGGAATATACCCACACAAAACAAAAGGGCCTCGATGGTCTAGCGGTCGCATTGCAAAATGTTGAATTTTATAAAAGTTGTATCCCAAAATTTTGAATTTGGAAAATGTTAAATTTGCAAAATGTTGAATGCCCAAAAAGTAGTATTTGCAAGATGTTGAACTGTAAATTCCAAAATGTTGAATTTGCAAAATGTTATTACGCAGAAATAGTAATGTGGAAATAAAAATCCATCCAGAGTCCCATTTTCAGTTTTATGCCACTTTTCCCCCATGTTGCGTATTGATGTTGGATGTCGGTGGGCCAACAGCCATCATGGTTGTGGGAAAGTGCAATAGAATTACGAAATTAACAAAATCTACCTGGATCACATGGTCCCGGCATTAAACATTATGTGAATTCAACATTTTGGAAATTTAACATTATACAAACTCAACATTTTGCAAATTCAACATTTGGCATCTGGCAATTTTCAGTAGTAGCCCGGAGACTTGTGACTTGTGCCCGGTAGATGGCAATGCCCTCTATAACATGGCACTTAAGTAAAACTCAAAAAGGGGAAATCTTGGTGAGATATAGGTACTCCTCTGCCAACCCTTTAGTTTAGGGCATTTAGGCGTGATGCTATGTTATTTATGTATTTGATTAAAATCGGATTTTCATATCAAATGAAATCTAATAATTTATTTGCATAAAACAGGTTAGTAAGGTGTTACAAATAATATTTTTAAACGATACACTATATAATAACCTAATGGTGTGCAAATTATTATTAATAATAATAATCATTTATTCATTATTATCATTTGAAGATCTTTGACAGTCGTTACAGGTAGTCAGAAGCTTGAGATCTGACACTAGTCTTGCCAAGGGGTACCGTGTTACCCAGTTACTGGGTTGTGGAGGTCAGATAGGCAGTCGCTCCATGTAAAACACTGGTACTTAGCTGAATCCGGTAAGACTGGAAGCCGACCCCAATATAGTTGGGAAAAAGGCTAGGCAGATGATGATGATGATGGTGTGCAAATTAGTAAAATTGTAAACTCAAAATATAAGTATCACAGAAGTGTTACAAAAAATGTAATTTCAAACATTGCATCATTTAAATTACAAATAAATGTCAGATTCATTATTAATATCACATTAAAATATCATGGAATGTCAAAATGTAAAATTAATTACATACAGGTCGTCGTGGAGTGGCATAATGTCAGATTTATTAAATACAGATCATATTAAATTATTATTATGATTTTGTTTGAGAATTTTCTCTGCTATGGAATATCACGTCACATAACAAAGGTACCTTAGACTGATTTCTCTCAAAGACTGGTTGACATAGCATTACGTTTATTTCTTCTGATTTGCAAATTCTTTTGTTACAAATAATGAACCAAAGAACCGGCCATAACTTGAGACGCTTTCAACAAAGCGTGTGACTGTAATAAAAGTAAAATTATGCAAATCGACCACCCCCTCTGCTTACCCCCGCATGGTGGTAGTTTTATTGTAATCATTTACGGAGGGACGAATCTCTTTATGCGTCACCACGCTTCACCCTGGCCCTTAGGGGCAGCATTTTTGACATTTTGCTTTATTTATAATAATAATGTTCACTTTTCAACCCCCTTGGTTAGGGGTGGTACATGATGTCGATTTTTTTTTCCGTAATTGGAAGACGGCTCGTTTAAAATTGGTGTGATGTAGTAAGGATCTAAATATCAAGTTACGCAACGTTGTTAAAGATTAGTGTATTATTATATGTTAGTGTATTCATATTTCCCAAGTCTTACTGGTAAAAGTCCGAAATGATCTTTCTTTGTTAACTCTCTCTATCACTGAAAGGTTTGCTGGTAGAAAACTCTTCTTTGAGTTGAGCTCGACTTTGCACAACAACTTTATAATCACTTATATGTTGTATGTCATTTTTGTGAATGAATCATCTATGCATCGCTCATTTCGGGTTTTTACTAGCAATCACACGGTAAATCTTTGAATTTACCTCAGAAACTTGTAAATGTTGAAAAATTGTAAAGAAATTACTATTTTCCAACAACCACATGCAGCTAATCAAATAGTCCTTAATTGTTTTCATAATATCATATCATAGTGTGCTGTATGTCATAGACATTTTTTTTTGTATTTACATGTGTCTGAGGTAAACTCTTAGATTGCCCATGTGATTGCTATTAAAAACCTGAAATAAACGATTATCATAGACCAGTTTGAACTTTTACCAGTAAGACTTGGTAAATCATAGGTTTTACCGTACTTCGGGCTTTTTACAATAATATACACAAAGAAGGCAGAAAAATGAGATAATCTGTGTAAACTTAACTCTTCTATCGGATATCTACAACAAAAATACCAAATGAGGTTAAGTTTCTAAGGAAAACAGACCCAACAATCCTTAGCTTGCTCACTATTTGATGCCCATGCGACATCTTTCTACTCATGAAAAAAATTACAGGCATGAAATGTCACAAATGTCTCCTGAAACAAGCCTTATTACTCCACATTCATAGCTTGAATACATCTCAATTACTTATGTAATTTCGTCTTACATAAATTGCCTACAGAATACGAGGTTATTTGAGGCTCACGCTTATTCAAATTAAAATAATATGCATCTCTAACTAGACGTTTGATATTTGATGCTCAAATGTTTGATATAATGAATGTTTAGGGAACATTCAATTGTGTATTTGTAAGTGCTAATATTGTAAGCTTGACAGTGTGTTCAGAGGAATATGAGCCCCTGACCGATAGCGAGTCTCCGAAGTTAGTACTGATCTCATCAAAACATTACTACGGTTCTATAATTTTCCTCCATTTCGCTCTGTAATAACCTTTTTACTATAATTTTCAATGCCTATTTATGTATTCTGCTACTGGTAAAAACGGAGTCCCGTAGACCAGTAGTGGCTTTTCTCCGTCAGTATAATATCTATTTTCAATATTTCGGTTGTTTTACGGACATTATCGCCACGCCAGCATTATTCCCTTTCTCGTAGACAACTTGTCAACATTTTTAAATCTATAACTGTCTCCTTAATCTAGTGGTCTGCTCATAGACCAAAACCATAAATGCTTTACATATGTCGATGTACGGCGACAAACAATTTAGTTTCACGTGGCGCACCTATATTGTTCGAAGTTAAATTGCTCTCGTCTTCAATTCTCGGCGTTACGGTCGTAACGTAACTACACTTGAAAGAAATCAATGCTACGTACGCTGTATTAACACGCTTTTATTAGCTTGGTATGTATCTATGTATCAATGTAACGGTATCTTTGAACGTGATTTTCATCCCCTTCAAAACGTGGGATTGATTTGAAACTTTGCACACTTATCAAGGACCGATGACAATGCAATAATTTAGTCAAAGTCAAAGCCAAAGTTAAAGTCAAATATGTTTATTCAACTAGGCCAATAAGCGGCACTTTTGAACGTCAAACAAAAATTAAAATTTACAAATAATGAAAGTTGATTCTACCGGGCGCGTTTAAATAGTTTGTTTGTGTGTTTGTTGTTTGTTTTGCCTTACCAAGATCTTCAGGATTAGCGACTTTTGAGTTCAATTTACCATTAATGCGTGTTTTTTAGTTTTAGAACTACAATTTATTTTTATTCTGTATTTTGGTGTAGAAATATCTTTGATACTGTTATTTTATTTAACGACAAAGGGTTCAGCCGGTTGCAGAAGAGCTAAGTTAGTTTAGCTTAGCTTGTATGGCTGAGGTCTTTTTTAATGGTTGTGTGCAGACAGCAAACTATAACATACGTACCTGGGTATGATCGTGGCTAAATAATAACGGCCGCATGGGTCGATCATCAAGGTTAAGCAACGCTTGACGAGGTTGGTCCGTGGATGGGTGACCATTTTAACATACCGAGTTTCCTCCGTGCCTCGAAAAGCACGTTCAGCCGTTGGTCCCGGCTGTCATTTGAAGATCTTTGACAGTCGTTACGGGTAGTCAGAAGCTTGAGATCTGACACCAGTCTTGCCAAGGGGTACCGTGTTACGCAATTACTGGGTTGTGGAGGTCAGATAGGCGGTCGCTCCATGTAAAAACACTGGTACTCAGCTGAATCCGGTAAGACTGGGAGCCGACCCCAATATAGTTGGGAAAAGGCTAGGCAGATGACTATGTCCACGTGGCGGATAACAGCCTAACTCAGATAGGAGGCCTGTGCCCCATCAGCGGAGACGTCTTATATGACTGATTATGCTTCTGCGAGCTAAGCTAAACTAACTCAGTTTAGCTCTTGATCAGCAGCCAGGTTTGATGTGGTTAGAATAACTTTTCAGTTTTCCACAGATATTTTTGCAATACTGACATCAGTTTTTAGCTGCTGATTTATGAAAAAAGTAATCAGCTTTTTATTTTCTTAAAAAATAGTGTTGGTTGGAATTGTAAACTTTTGCAATAACTCTGTGTTCGAAAAATATTGCTAAAAATTTGTGTTCAAATTGTGGACATATATTTTGTATAGTTAACTGTATACGATGTAAACTGCGTATATATATAGTCAAGTCGATTTTGTTTCTGACTGTCGGTTAACATTCTCGGCACCCACCCATCTTGTGGAGACTTTTCTCATATTCAAAGATTGTTTCAATATGGATTGAATACTTCCATATGAAATGCCTGTTTCTTGAATTAAGTATCGGATAGTAACTCTTCGATCGCTCAATACAATTTTCTAGACTTTCGCAACATTTTCTTGGGTGACTGAAGTCGATGGACGGCCGCAACGATGTTCGTCTTCCGTGCTCGTTCTCCCTACTCGAAATTGAGAAGCCCACCTTGCGACAGTGGAATACGGCGGAGCAGACTCTCCTTATGTTGCCTCCAAATCGCAATGAATCACTTGCGTCGTTAAATTTTTTAAACAGATGTATTTAATAACGTCTCGCACTTCGTTTTTCTCCATTTTCGAGAACACGTTCCGACACGAAGCAAACAAATTACTACATTCAGAAAAAAACAAAAGAGAATCGATAGAAGAAACGAACGAAGATTTTTCTTTATTAATATTACAAATATGTATCTGAGCTATGCCTGCCAGTTTTTTTTTTCTTACCAAGGAGTATGGACGGAGATAGGCTGGCTACTTTAGCCGGTAACCCCACGCACAACGGACCAAATGGGAGTCTAAGTGCGGAAAAAGGGAGTCCCTCTTCTATCTATCTATCTATCTAAGGAGTATGTCGTTCTCACTACTTTTTGATCCCTCCTAGTATACAGATAAAAACTATTGAAATAATTAGTTTGACCGGGCTTTCTGAATAATGCCCATCACTTATTGGGCCGCGCAGTAAAAAGATGCTTGTGTATTTTCAATTATTTGGACATCTAGACGCACTGCAAGTTACCATCCTCACCTAGTTGCTATTCCACCAATTCGCACCAAGCGCTTCCAAACATCCTTCATAATGCGCACAGCAACAGAGTGGAACTCACTGCCTGCGTCTGTGTTTCCGAACGCATACAACCCGAATCTCTTCAAAGTTAGAGTGAACAGGCTTCTTCTGGGTAAGCTCACCCCATCGTCGACTTTGTCACTGTCACCTCTGACCTAGACTAGAGTCAAGAGCAAACCAATCACAAATAAAAAAAATATTTGGTTTTAACAAAGACGCTGCGCGGGGCTTCTATTTCTGTCTGCAGGGTCTAAAGTAACCTAACATGAAGGAGATTACGGGAAGCTGAGTTCGTTTACTTCAACTCCCGTCAGACTAATTCTTTGACCATAATTATCGAATTGCCCAACCGTTACTTAGCAATATTCATAAAAGTTGGTTACCAGTTTAAATTAGTATTCATTAATCATCATCATCATTTCAGCCGAAAGACGTCCACTGCTGGACATAGGCCTCCCCCAGGCGTTGCCACATTGACCGATCCCGTGCGTCTCGCATCCAGCGCCTTCCCGCAACCTTAACCAGGTCATCGGTCCACCTAGTGGGAGGCCTTCCAACGTATCGTCTTCCGGTACGCGGTCGCCATTCTAGAACTTTTCGGCCCCATCGGCCATCCGTTCTGCGAGTAATGTGCCCTGCCCACTGCCACTTAAGTTTGGCAATTCTTCGGGCTATGTCGGTAACCCTGGTTCTCTTGCGGATCTCCACATTTCTGATTCGATCACGCAAGGAAACGCCGAGCATAGCCCTCTTCATTGCCCTTTGAGTGACTGTAAGCTGCCTGATATGGCCCATTGTAAGCGACCACGTCTCAGAGCCATATGTCATCACTGGCAACACACACTGGTCATAGACTTTCGTCTTGAGACACTGGGGTAAGTTGGACGAGAAGATACCGCGCAACTTCCCGAACGCTGCCCAGCCAAGTCGTATTCGACGGTTGACCTCTTTCTCGAAGTTGGCCCTACCCAACTGGATCGTTTGTCCCAGGTAGACATAGTCGCCCATTACATTGCCCGATTTGACTTGACTAGATTCATAGTGCCCGTGTATTATACATAGTGCCCTGATTAATCACCTATCAGATATATCCAAAACACATGTAGCTACAATAAATTTTAATCCCCTTTTATTTTTGCAACAAACTTCATCTCGCCGCGACAAAGTTAAATTTGGCTTCTGTAAAATATGCACATTTATCAATATTAATAGTCGACTCGCCAACGCACCACCGCACAGGCCAACAGACCGATAACGACTGATCGCCCCACTACTCGGACAGGTATTTATAACCGAGCGACGTATGCGTACGAGACAACATTACAATACTGTTATCGGCTTGTAGCGCGATCTATTGACATCTACATACACTACATTCCCTTCCTTGTTTTAACCAGTTGTATGTAACCAGAATTATTAATAAGACATTTAGCATATTCTTATTTTTATTATTAATGAACTGGCATCTCTGGCATAACAAAATGAGAGCACAATAATATTTAAAAATCATTTACTGGTTTAATTTAGTGCTTCCTTTGACCCTTCCTCTTCTTCTTCTATTCCATTTTCTGATACCCATTTCAGGCCTTCTGATGAAGGTTCCCCCTCTCCATCAAATTACTTCTCTCTAATCTCCATTAATTAGTTACCTGGCACTAATGAATTAATACACGAATCGTCTCGCGCGCAGGCCCGACGACTTCGAGCCTCCGAACAGACTCCAGCACCGTAGACCACACACGTACGCTGCGGCAGGCTATACAGAGAGCCGAAGACAACAACCTGCCTTTCCGCTCAGCGTCTATGAAACACGTAAAAGTCCTCGACTTGATCGAGACTTGGGCTGCACTGCAGTCCCTCCAACGGCGCCAAATCGACCACCGGTACATCGAAGTGCCGAAGCGCCTGCACAAAAATGCCATTACGCTAGTCCGACCTTGCGACCTGGCTCCGGAACCCATCCCTCCGCAGCGAGGTGTGGTACAGGGAGACGCCACCTCCGAAACCTTCCACCGCTACACTGGAGGACGCCTTCAAGGTTCCGGACCGGAGAGGGCCAGGCACCGAAATCAACGGCGAGCACTTCACTCGCCTTCGGTTCACCGATGATATAGCTGTCATGGCTGAGACCATGGAGGACCCCAGTACAACGCTTGATGACCTCAGGAGAGCTGCCGAAAGAGTGGGTCCAAAAATTAATTTGGATAAAACCAAAGTGAGGTTAAACGCCCATGTCGCACCCATTCCCGTCAAGATCGGAGACTCCACACCCGCAGCCGTGGACGACCATGCCTACCTGGGACGAATAGTCCAGCTAGGCATGCCCAGCCTCGAGAAAGAGGTCAACTGTCGAATCTCACTCGGCCAGGCAGCGTCCGGGAAGCTGCGCGGCATCCTCTCATCCAGGTTTGACGGGGACGGCCGCGCTTTCTTTTGCCTTGGGGATTCCAATCCAGCGCTTTCTTAGGTATATGATCAGAATCCCTTCGCAGCGTGTGGCCGATCCAACTCCATTTACGACGCTTGATCTGGCGGTCAATCGGGCTCTCGTGGCATTGCCCCAAAAGCTCTACGTTGGTGATGGTCTCGGGCCAGTAAATGCCGAGTATGCGACGAAGACAGCGGTTGACGACGACTTGGATCTGGCGTGAGATGTCTTTTGTGACTGTTCACCGTAAAGCAGCACGGATTTGAGTTGAGAAAGTTTTAAGTTTGATCCTTCAGGTCAGTTTCCGCGATTTCCAAACAGGTCTCAGCTGTGCGAAGGTAGCTGATCGTGCTTTAGCAATCCATGATGCGATGTCCTCTTCACTACCTCCAGTCTATGACACGACGCTCCCGCGGTAAGTGAATTTGCGGACGCGTGCCACTGCCTCTGTTCCAATCAGCAACGGTGAAGTATTCTACACACCAGATCTCATCTCTTGGGTCTTCCGGGTGTGACCAGTATGTACATATAAAGTACCACTACTGCTGATTTCTCTCTTTTTTTTCTTTGATAACTGTCAATTTAATGACCAGTAGGCATAATCTACTGCTATTATTGTCATTCTCTGATGACTGTCAATTTAATGACCAGTAGGCATAATCTACTGCTATTGTTGTCATTCTCTGATGACTGTCAATTGAATGACCAGTAGGCATAATCTACTGCTATTACTGTCATTCTCTGATGACTGTCAATTGAATGACCAGTAGGCATAATCTACTGCTATTACTGTCATTCTCTGATGACTGTCAATTTAATGACCAGTAGGCATAATCTACTGCTATTACTGTCATTCTCTGATGACTGTCAATTTAATGACCAGTAGGCATAATCTACTGCTATTACTGTCATTATCTGATGACTGTCAATTTAATGACCAGTAGCTATATTCTACTGCCTGTCAATTTAATGCCCAGTACCTATATTCTACTGTCTGTCAATTTAATGACTAGTAGCTATATTCTACTGCCTGTCAATTTAATGACCAGTAGCTATATTCTACTGCCTGTCGATTTAATGACCAGTAGCTATTTTCTACTGCCTGTCATTTTAATGACCAGTAGCTATATTCTACTGCCTGTCAATTTAATGACCAGTAGGTACGTTCTACTGCATTTGTGTGCTCTTTGATTTATTATTTTAGAACTAATCATGTAGCTCAAATCAAATAACTAATCATGAGGTCACGGATTCGACTCCCAGGTCGGCAGTGTCACTCGGTTTCTCCATCAGGAACTGCCCAATAATACACCACATGCGTGATTTTATGTTATGCCAGCGGTTGCCACCTAGGCTCACAGTTGCCACAAAGGCCAACTAGGCTATTCTTAACCAATTCAATTCAACTCTTTTAGAATTTGATTGAACACAGTCACAGTCGTTCCAAAGAAACTTCGAAACTCTACTGCAGCAAAACTGCCAAGTCAACAGAAACCCTCGAGTAAAGCCTCTAACGCCACGGCTCTCAAACCGTCCAGCAATCGTATTGCCCTCACACAACGGTCTATCTAGACCCAGACCTCCAAAAGAGCTAAACGCAATATCGCGAACCTACGGACTACTTGTGTTGCCTCAATTATACCGATTTACGGCCAAGATTAGGCTTAACCACTGGTACGGTACATGCTACGGCTGATAGACTGAATTACTCGACCTTCTACAGCATGCTCATCAAATATCATTATCGAAATCAACATCGACTGGAACGTGAGTACGTGATCCACTATCATCTTCCTAAACCTATCGTGTGTATACTTACAAGTTCTAAGCGTGCCTATTTAAAGCCTTTAGTGTCTAACGATCACCGATAGCGAAAAGTTCCTCTAAGCCTTAGTAGTAATTGATCAGAAACCGTATCAGCTTAGATCATATACAACGCTCATGGCACGACTGCCGCAGCAGCTAGTGACTGACACTCATGCCACCCATATCGTCACAACCTCAAGTGATCATCACACATCACTTCACATAGAGTCTACGACTTCTAGGTTATTACAAAACCAATACAACGAATCTCCTATGAGACCCGTGTCCCTGCTACACCACCAGCTGCCCTGAACAACTCACAAGTGAATTGCAGGTACTACTACAGAAAAGTGCGTACAGTGTGAGCTACGGTATGTGCTCTCCTGCTCGGTGGAGGAAGCCTCCTCACTGTTTTCTACGTTTAACTCGTTAGGAGCACAACTTAGAGGCATCCTTTGTATGCGATCGTAAGCGTCATTATTCATTCTATAATATTTACAGATTTCAAAAGATAGCGATCGCGGGATCTAATACTATCATCATGTTACTTTAAAAGTAAGCAAGTGAATTAAGATCTGAAGACAAAAATCGATCGATCGATTGATCGATCGATCGATCACTTGATCGATTTTTGAAAATGAATTAAAACGACTCACCAGATTGGCATAAAGAGCCGTGTGTATGGATCCACACATACACACGCTCCTCATTGACCTGTCCAGCTCCTTGTTTGTTGCTAGCTTTCTTGTTGCTCCACTCTGGACTTATTTTTCAGTATTCGAGATTCTGAGGGTAGTCGTAGAAAACTAGACGACTCCTTAAATTAGTCCCACATTGTTCCTGCCATGTAGACGCGAAGCAGAAGGGCTTACTTCTACTGCATTCAGTTTAGGTGGGACCAAAACAATACGACGCAGACGGTGTTGTGTGCCAACAGTGTGCACAGTGTGTGTTTACGAGGTTGAATTCCACAGCACTACTCAGCAAGTGCACTACTTATCGTATATATTTGATGCGCTTCAAAACGAACCGCCACTGATTTTAACTGTCACCGTCACACACATTTTTTTTCTTGTTTTTTTTTTTATTATTTTAGAATAGAAAGGAATATAATGCATTGTAACCAAAGTCTTCATGTTCCTTTTAGAGAAAAACAACTTTATTTTACTCTACGGTTTTATCCTCGTCGCCAATGTAAAATATGCACATTTATCAATATTAATAGTCGACTCGCCAACGCACCACCGCACAGGCCAACAGACCGATAACGACTGATCGCCCCACTACTCGGACAGGTATTTATAACCGAGCGACGTATGCGTACGAGACAACATTACAATACTGTTATCGGCTTGTAGCGCGATCTATTGACATCTACATACACTACAGCTTCCATATTTCAAACACATTGTCATCAGCAGCGACCTTATTTTTCAAGTTATAGGGTTCAATATTGCTTGTGTTGAGGTTGTCACGTGTATGGTAAAGTTTTAAATGGTCACCGTTGTGTGAGTGACGAGGTGTCGTGGCTAGTGACGGGGCTATTATTGTATGGTTACAGTTTGATTCGGGGGCTAGCGTTCGTGTGAAGTTGTGGCTGTCGGGCGTTGAGCAACTCCGGTCTGTGTGGGTTTTCAGTGGCGTACGTAGGTAGCCGTGAGAAAATCGAGCAGGTTGTTGTTGAAGATTTCTTGGGGTTCGTCAAATTGTTCTAAGAATAAGAATTGTTTGCTCATATTTCGATAGACAAGTATGACAAGCCCGTCTTATGAATATAAGTAAATAAATGGAGTAAGATGAACAATTGATACGACTAAGAAAAATGTGGAAATGACTGTAATGAATGAAGTCGTTAGATTTTTTTTTCTAACGACTAGAATATTCGGATAACTGCCACTTTAAATCACATTCCACCGTAACGAAATCTCGCGTACCTAATAAAAAAAATCCAAGACGAATGATTATACACAAACGAAATAAAAAACGCAAAAAAATACACAACCCAGCATTTGGACTGTGTAAGCTGATAAAATTCGCGCACGGCACAGTTTTCAAAGCAAAAACGGGCGACACAGTCGGCTGATTACCTTCATTTTCTTGGGGCACGCGTATACCCCGGGGGTTAGGAGGTGCCCCCCTCTATCCCGCACAATTTATTTCGCCTCATCAAAACGTCAACACGTTGACGTGTATTTTAGGGATTTTAATCGGGCGGTCCCGCGCCCCGGGCGACATCGCCCCTCTATGTAAATTGCTCGGCCCGTTTGCAAGCGTAATTGTTTTCGTTGAGAATTGACACGTACCCCGTTTTAGTTTTGACGCGTGTAACAAGGTGTTGGTGGAGCTTGCGGCTGATGGAGCTGGTGTTACAGATTTCAGCCAAGTGACCTATTTTCAGCAGGCTTCGGCACCTACTTCCACTCTTTTGCCTGGCTCTTGTGTGGTGACTTATTATCATGAGAAAAATATTTTCGCTTGTATGATACCTTATCACACATCATCAGCCTATTAATGTTCCCACAGCTGGGACACCGGCCTACTCTCTATGAGAGGCGATGATACCTTTTAAATCCATTCAAAAATGTTTTTTTTTTAATTATAAGTCCATAGTGTCCCACAGCCACAGCAGAGCAACGCCCCCTTTTCTTAATTCCTTCTTTCTTTATCTTGAGCAAATTTTATTTTAAACTAGCTGTCCCACGCGGCTTCGCTCCCGTCAACTGGCTACCTACATACCCTACCCGACATACATGAATGTTGCGTAACTTTAACCACTTACGCAGCGCACGCAACTGAAGCTCTCAAAAAGGAATATTTTTTGCCCGTTCTTGCAACATTTTTCATGTATGCTCCGCTTCTATTGGTCGTAGCGTAATGTTATATAACCTATAACCTTCCTCGATAAATGGACTATCCAACTTCTAATAGAAAGAATTTTTCAATTCCAACTAGTGGTGCCTGAGATTAGCGCGTTCAAACAAGCAAACAAACAAACTCTTCTGCTTTATAATATTATAAGTATAGATATATAGTATAGATAATAAATCTGGTTTATAAAAAGGTTAAGTAGGAGAATGTAATTACAAACGTTTTAAAACGATGATCAGCATTTTCTTACTATATCACACTTAATCACACTAATATTATAAAGGCGAAAGTTTGTGAGTGTGTTTGTATGTTTGTTAATTCTTCACGCTCAAACGGCTGGACGGATTTGGATGAAATTTGGCACAGAGGTAGATTATAGTCTGGAATAGCACATAGGATACTATATCCCAGTATAATGTTCCTTTGGGATGATAAAACACTTTTCACGCGGGCGAAACTGCTGCTATAAGCTAGAAATATATAAATAAAACCGGCCAAGTGCGAGTCGGACTCGCGCACGAAGGGTTCCGTACCAATATCGCAAAAAGCGGTGACAGACGGACAGACAGGCAGACTGGTCGCGGAGTCTAAGTAATAGGGTCCTGTTTTTAGCCTTTGGGTACGGAACCCTAAAAAACGAAAATTAATACATGACGTTGATTTTCTAATAGTCTAGGTACTGCCCAGGTTGTTTCTATTGCGTTTGTATAGAGTCATAAATAAAGTGCTCCAAAAAGCAATAACACAGGTGGTTGAAAACTAATAACCATTTCGTTGCCCCTGTAACCCTTAACCACCGGTTGCCACTTCATTAATCACTAGTTATGCAAATCATGGTCAGGTTTAACTACCCCTTAAAACGCCACAACACTTGTACGGTACTGCAATGGAAATCTATTCACAAATCTAGTTACTTGTGTTGGTTTAAATATGGGTAGTTATGTAAAGGATTAACGTGAATGCCAAAGGTTACTCGTTAAGGCGCCGATTCCCTTGAGTAGCTGATTTTAAAATGAGAATCACGTATAAATAGCTAGTCGTAATTTTTTGAAAAAAATATATGTTATATTAGACTATTTTCTTAATAATTTGATCTAAGCAGATTTTGAGTTTTATTCGTACAACATAGTGTAATTATTTGTAAAGTTGTGTCTAACACGGACAAAAACACGACAATCACACCAAAACCGCTGAGCGTATTTTAATGAAATCAACACCATCTCAAAGATAATTTAATTATCTACATTTTGATCTGAGACTTTTTTTTTTGTCATAGAATAATGAAGAAAGTACAAAAAACTACTAAATTTTGGTTCGCGCGGGTGTGAAACGAGTGCGCGTTTTGTTCCCTCAAGGTCGTTGGCGTTAGTCGTCGTCTTAAAGGCCTTCCACCCCTTTAGTGCCGTAAAACGGTTACTTTCTAAAGCTAGTCCTTAGTAACGGCTAGGTAAAATACTATGTTTATTTATAATTCATGTACATTATTTTTAATCAAGGTTTTTTTCGTAAAACTATATTATTATATCTATATCTTTTTTAGTTTTTCTTTAAAAAAATAATTAGCAACACGATATTTTTTCGCAACGTTTTTATACTCCTCAAAACGACTTGGATGTTGTAAATATTTTTACACAGAAAAATTATGGCTGGAATTTCTTCATAACTGAAATAGCATATGTAAATCAAATAATATTTTGCAAACAAAACTGCTCAAAGGGAGGTTCAATATTGATATTTTGGCTGCGAGCGGGCGCACGGCCAGTACTGCGTTAACATTGGGGCGTATATCGCCGACAGACGGATGTAGGTGCTCCTGTATTACCACACTTATAGGAATAGCTTAATTGTAAAAGTCTCTTACTACAAGTAGATACAGTCATGTTAAGAATTTCGGAGAAGGTTTATCGGAAGAGTCCTTGAATATCATCAAGTCTTTCTGATTGCCAAAGTTAAATATACTTACCGGCACGTAAGTTGGCAAGAATCGTTCGATGCGTACAAGTCGTTTTTGGGTCTCTTTGGTTACCAAGCGGGACGCGGGGAACGTTTAGCACCATTCCGAGCGTGCGATTGGTTAGTCGGTTGACACAAGGATCGACTGACCAATCGCGTTGCGTCCACGTTCCGTTCGCTCTATATCTTGGGGATAAAAAGGACGACACATTTATAAAAGTTACGACTGGTACCTGAAATAAAAAATATCGGTCAATATTGAAGAAGTATTTTTGTGTCTGATAATTTTGACAATATCCTTTCGTATTGTAAAGGTAATATAGAAATGCGCTGTCACTGACAGACTTTGCATTTAGCCCAGTAAACTGGATGGTTACCTCAACGTACTCGGACTTAATCTCGTACGTCAGTTACCGGATATGTCGTATGCAGGTGGGATTTACCTCAACTATAGAATTCAAGATCTAGTTAGAACAAATACCTAGTAGTAGAAAATATTAATCATGGTTTATGTACAAAATGTGCAAAATCGAACATGTGAAGCACCATTACAACGATATTTTTTCAGTGTAGTATCACGTTTTACACGCAAACAATATTTTGTTAACTATTACCAAAGTTTTGATTGCTGTTTTTAAAATTATTGTGACTTGAAAACTTTGCCTTACTAGCAAAAACCAGAGTTATGCTATTTCTAACTAGTTTTGTATAATTTTCTATAACTAAACTTTGCTTGTAAAACATTTTTCGGTTATTCCTTATTTTTCAGTTTATAAGCTTTAATTATCTCTTATAATGAGATTTGATCAATCGATCCTTGAATACTAAGGCTATAAATTATTTAATATTATTATTTATTGTCAGCCTATTCTGTCCCACTGCAGGGAAAAGGCCTCCCCTTCTTTCTTCCAATTCTCTCGGTTTAGGGAAATTGTGGACCAATCCTGTCGATAGGCATAAATAAAGGAAATACTAAGGCTATAAATGAAATAAACATTTTAGCCACAGTATTTAACATGTCTCCTCAAAAACTCTTCTTCACACAACACCATTCAAACAGATTTTGTCAAAGCGTTGGTGTTACATTTAAATCTCTACTCATTACGTCAACCCAAAAAAATCTGCTATCTCTATAGACATAAAAAATATATTCTCTTGATATAAAAAAGCGAAATGTGAACGATATTTGATGAAGGATCTCTTTCTGAAAGCCATGTGACGCTGTACGTGACCTGGAGTGCGTATGTGTCCGCGGTTGGTTTGACTCATCTCACAAAATATATCTGATCCTAATATTTATGAATCTTGGAGTTTATATGTTCCTGTGGCGTGTTTGTGAATCGGAAAGGCAGTTTGTCAACTCGAATATTTGATCAGTGTGTGACGATTTCGTGGATGTGGCAAAATATTGATCCAACAAAATTTAATTGTACACGAAGAATACGAAGAACTAGCGTTGCATTCATCACAATATCCTTTATTGTTTACATTATTTTCAAAGACAACTATGTATATCAATAGCATTTTTTTGTGACTATTTTATATCATAAATATTCAAATTACTTCAGTTAGTCCCGTAAAGTTTTTGAAAGTAAATAACGCTAATAAATTAGGTAAGTTTCATATCTTCATATTTATTTGTCTTTAGTTGTATGCTCAACTTGGAGCAAAAGTAAATAATTGTATACTAAACATAAAATTAATTTTAATCCTTTCACAACAGCCTTGATACTCGTACCCAAGTAACCTCACCGTTTTCAGTTTGATCCAAAAAAATACGCGCTAGGAAATGAAACCCATTTTATTTATACCCATACATAATGCAGATGGACTCTACCCAAAACAATACGTTACTTATTCAAAAGAAGAATCTACTAACACCGTCCTACTTTCCGATTCCTTGTTCCAAAAACGATCCGGCAAGATATAATTATCTTTACGGTTGTAGTACATTAATTATTCAAAATGTTTAGTGGCTACACCAGCTTGAGTGTAACGAGCAATGGATAGGGCCAGCGCGAAACGCTCTTTTCCCAAAGGTGTTACTAACCACATAGGTACAAGTAGTGTAGGGGACGATATTGCTGTTCTCTGAATATGCAAATCAATGTGGATAATTGGTAGAAAGTTTTTGATTGGCGCGGTGCAATTTCAAGTTTTAGATTATTGCTCAAGTTTTAGAAGTTGTGGTTTTGAACTAGTGGCAATTTGAATTACAATGAAGTTGGTTGACATAATGGGTCTTACGGCCTTACCTTAAGAGAGGAACTGTATACCTAGGTATGTGTGTGTTCCATTTCTCGCAAGCTGTGGTGTTCTGGCAAGTTACTCAGTGGAAAGCCGAGTCCGTTAGCCCATCCGACGGCTGTCAATTCTATTAAGGCTATCCTTACTATTGAATATCCCAGTCGTACTACATGGTATTGGCTCACGTAGCCTGCCTGAATATTCCGATGCTTAAGTCAGATGTTTACTGCCTAGAAGCTAGTAATCCGTCTTCAAAAACTCCTACCTCAACTCGATACTTTTACTTAGTGTAATTCTTTTGAGTAACTAGAATTTGCCCACGGCTTGACCCACTCGAAAATTAATTATTTCACGGTAGCGTACTGCACAGACAAAAAGTATCCTTGGTCTATCCTAAGACAGGATAAGGTCTATCCGTGTGCTAAGATTTATCCGAATCCGTTTAGCCATTAAGGCGAGAAAATGTAGCAAACAAACTGCTGAATTTCTTTCGTACGGATAGTACGACGTAATTTTGCTCAAACGCTGGGTAACCGAACAGTCCGCTTAAGAATTAACACGTTTTTGGTTTATTTATGACCTTGGAAAGTAGCTGGAGACCTTGAGAGATATTTTATTCGTACCCTGATTAAAGTGGTTTCTTGCTTACAATACATTTTTAATATGAGGCTGTTGTAAGAACAACATCGTTATATTTGTACTGCGCACTTTTGGCGATACAAACTCTGCTAACAAACGACTGAACTGTACTGCAATCCGTACACCTTACTCAGGAGTCAGCCTAATAGGTTAGCTGTAACCTGCGGCTTGGCTCCGAGACAGTTCTTTTCGAGAAAGGAACTGTACGTTTCACTTTTTAATTTATCTTTTTATTATAGGTTTCTTCTGCTTTTTCTGGAATTTAGAAATAATCCCAAGGGCATGTACTCCCGGGATTAAAAGTATTCTGTCTTTATTCAAGATCCAATGTATCTCTTTTCCAAATTTCATTAAAATTCAGAGTTTTAGGCGTGCAAATCTAACAAACCGAGTTACTTTCGCCATTATAATATTAGTTTGGATGTTTAAGCAACAGTTCACTGACATAGTTACTGGACTGTGTACATAGTTACTTGCTTCTAGTTCCTACTAAGAGTAAACTAGAGAGGATTCTGGTTCACTGGTTACATAGTCTTTCCCAGGATTTTCGACAAATTGTGGTGTTTTTGTTTTGTAGTTAGGGCTAAGAGGTGAATAAATTATTAGATCAAGTAATTAAACAATTCTACCTACAAAATCTCGAACGACATAATGTATAGGATCTTATAAATATAAAAAATTGTGATTAAATTGTGAAAAATACTGGCAGTATTTTTTCCTATTGATAGACTTGCGGTCGTTATCCTTAATCTCATCTGCCATCAGATGAGATGAAGGATAAACGTAAGTTGATAATGTGGTCTAAAAAGATTCCCAGGTAACCCATAGCTCTCAGGAAACTGCGCCTAAATACATTAAAATACTATGAAATTAAACCAAAAAACGACAAATTTTGTGTGACTTGCAGTTATCCTATATCTTATCTGGTGGCAAACGATAATGTGGTCTAAAAAGAACCAAAATTGACAATTTTTTTGTATCCATAATCACACAAACAAAACCACGGACGCTCCAGTCTGAAGCGCCCCAACATTTAACTACATTAATCTATTCAACACTAATGACTTAATGGCTTTCTTCTGACGATAACACAGTTAAGATCCTTGCCGTGTTGCTGCAGCAATTATGGCAATTTCTGTCTCCAGTCAGCTCACAATTACAGAACTAAAAATTTGCACGACTTTTAGATCTGTGCGACTTTTAATCGCGTTGGGCTGTCAAAAATAATTTTGAATCTGTACGAATTTGAAGTTTGTGTATTTCTATTGACTTTTACAAGCTTTTTTTTAACTTTCTATGTTACAAAAGCATTCAAGGTCAGCCATCTCGTGTTCCCTGGTTCGAAGATACTAAATTAGAGAGAAATTACGTTAAATTGATATTAAGACTCCGTTCTGGACACTATCCATCGGCAAAGTTCGCATTTCTTATGAAAAAGGCCGATTCTCCTAATTGCACAGTATGCAATAAAATCGAGGACGTGCAACATTTGCTGATGGAGTGTGCTCGGAACGGAGTAGAACGCGAGTTATTCATAAAGGATTTTAAAATAAATAAGTTGGATGTAGGCATAATCCAATCCATCTTATCTGTACCAGCTTCGGAGATGATTAAAAAGTTGTGCCATTTAATTATGGTCCTCCACGAATAATCCTGATTCATTAACTATTAAGTAATGTTATACAAACTAATAATATTTAATTAAGTAATGTAATAGTACATAATGTAAGAAATTAATTTAAAAGGGCACGATGGGGCTGACATGTCTTTGATAAAAGCCCCTAAACAAAATTAGATAAAAAAAAAAAAAAAAAAAACTTTCTATGTATGTAAGTGTGTTCGGGTCAAATCTTGCAACTGAATTTTAAAGCAGTTATCCTTCACCGATTAAGATGAAATTTTGCATACGCATTTAGTTTGGATGACAATGCATGGTTAGCTAAGTGACGTCATTCTAAATCCAATATGGTGGACGGCCCAAGATGGCGGACTAGTTATTTTTTGTGCACTGCCATGATATGGGTATCAAATGAAAGAGGTTTTCTGAGAAAAATACGAAAAAAACCTGTTTTATAAAAAGATTTTTTAATAATAATTTATTATACTTTGATATGATTCAGAGTTAAATCTCACAGAAACTAAGCATTGGGCATGGTCAATCGTTTATTGAGATTGTCCGGCCCAAAACTTACACATTTCCACGGCGGTGGCAGCGCGTAGAGGTCACTTTGGCTGCACTTTTTGAGGCACAGAGGTCAGGATACGAGTTGGTGCATAGTTTGCAACCCTGCTCCGCATTCACACCCTGCTTCTGTTACATTATTTTGTTCTCTATAGGCTTTATCATGAAAAACTTCTTGTTTTCATAAAAGGAAAGCCGACATACCAGCCTATGAAAGTTTTTTTTTCATCATATTAGTGCAGTATAAAGTTAACAAAGGCAACAGCACCATACAACATCAAACAGTGGGTAAACACAGACGCGACAGCCGACTCAACAAACTTATTTGTACGCACAAAAATGTGAAAATCTATTTTCAACTGATGTTAGCGCGGGAAGAAATGAACATGCATGCTTTTTATCGCATGTTATTTGCGTATAACACTTAACACATTTATAGAGAACTGGCAACATAGTTATATAATAATATTACTAACTTTATTGGTTGCCACAATTTTAATACAACTCTATCAGGCACGAATCTGTTAAGGTATTTAATACTAGCTGACCCCCGCGGCTTCGCTCTCGTCAACTGGCTTCCTACCTACTTACCCTGCCCTGCCAGCCTAATAATTTTTATCTATCATCAATAGTTTTGTCAGCGCATGCCAAAGAATGAATTTTGTAGGCAACATTTTGCTACCTTGGGTTACATTATTGCAATTTGCATAAGGATCTCTATTTTTTTTGAAAATATATTATGGCCTATGACACTCAGGAATAATGTTGCTTTCTACTGGTGAAAGAATTTTCAAAATCGGTTCTGTAGATCCAGAGATTACCCCTTACAACGTCACAAACTTTACCTCTTTATAATATTAGTATAGATATAGGTACTGTTGTTTATTTGTTTACCTACGAAAAAGTCTTGGTTTGAAAATGATTTTTTTTTCTAATAAAAACATTGCCCCACACCAGGAATTTTTTTAATGCTTTTTTTTCGTTTACAATTTCCATGGATTTAAGTCAAACTTATTTAAAACAAACTAACAAACTATTTTAAAGCTCTAGGGATATCTTTTCGCAACACGAAAATTGATCGTTGGTCACGAAACCCTAAAAAGTAGTTTACTGTTAGATCTTTGATCTCATTCGGAATGAGATCAGGTCCGAAGTATTAAATAAAGTGAATTGCTCCGGACCTGCAAACCTGAAAGAGCATTACTTTTAGAGATTGAGGTACTATTTTGACAATTTTGTTTGTGACATTATTATCAGCTTGTAAATATACGTCTACTCGGGCTCAGGCTTCCTCTTTGTGTAGAGAACTGGGTAATGGATGGCCAACCATTCACGAATCGACCTTGGCAAAGGAGATGGATTCTTGTGGATATTATTATTTTAGAAATGAGCACAATTGGATATTCCTTGGCAATATTGGTTGTCAGGCATTCGATCGTCTCCGCCTGACACAGGTCCTCACCGGACACGGCTGTTTCGGGAGGTTCCTGTTCATGATAGGGCGGGAGGAAACGCCCGGGTGTCACCATTGTGTGGACCGCTCGGAGGACACGGTGGAGCATACTGTGGAGATCTGCCCTGCTTGGGCGGAGCACCGCCGTGTCCTTGTGCGATCGGCGGTGGCGACCTCTCGCGTCCGGCCCTGGTCCAGGCCATGGTACGGAGCGAGAGGGCATGGGAAGCTGTCTCCTCCTTTTGCGAAGCAGTAATGCTCGCAAAGGAGGAGGCGGAACGCGTGAGGGAGACGCAAAGGAGACGCCCCGGGCGTCGGAAGTCGCGAGCCGATTCCCGGCCACCGTAGTCACGGGCTTGCGGACGGAGAGTAATGGGTAGCTCGCCGTCCGATAAGGACCAAGCCCGAGTTTACGGCGCGTAGTGTTCCACGCGCGCCTCAAAGAGATGTCAGCAAAAGTGACGGGGTCCGAAAGGGCCGATGCCTGTCTGGGTCGCGGATAAATTAGAAAGAGAGTTACCGCAGCCCTGGCACAAGCAACTGAAGGAACACGGGTGGGTTTTAGTCAGTAAAAGTCTGACATGCCCTCCCGCTTCACCCAGAGCGGGAGAAGTCATCGGATGATTTCCCAACCAAAAAAAAAAGGCTTTCGATCGTCTGACTACGCTTTAACGACTAACAAAGTTTAACGTGCTTACCGAGGTATAGAGGGCTCATATAATGGGTGGGGTGACCATCCACGCACCGACTTCAGCAAATGTTGCTTAACCTTGATCAATCATTGCCATTATTATTATTTAATCACGAGCCCCAAAAACCTCCCCCCAGTATTTATTTTCACCACAAAACCTTCCACAATCGCACAAAAGCTGAAAAAATCTCTTAGAAACGGTTGAGTCAAACGTCCTGACGGGATACTAGTCGCGGTGGGCTACGAGTACATATAATGAGTGTGGAGCAATCATCACAATGAATGGGGAACGAGACGAGAAGCGTCGCTGTATGAATGCCGCTCCTTCGCTGGCTCGCTGACTCGAGGGGTGGCCATGGGTTTGGGGAAAATCGGGCTTGTTTACGACTTCTTGTTTTGTTTTTTCTAAGTCTTGTGTAGGTTCACAGAAAAAAAATGTGTGATGATGCTAATTATATTATATTACTGATACTGAGCAGCTGCGGTTTTAACCTCCATAAGCAAAAACTTAGAATATTTTTATTTATTGATTGATACCTTACTAATACTGGAGTTTGTGGCTAATTAATAACAGCCGCACGGGTCGATCTTTAAGGTTAAGCAACGCTTGACGAGGTCAGTCCGTGGATGGGTGAAAATTTCAACATACCGAGATTCCTCCGTGCCTCGGAAATCACGTTAAGCCGTTGGTCCCGGCTGTCATTTGAAGATCTTTGCCAGTCGTTACGGATAGTCAGAAGCTTGAGATCTGACACCAGTCTTGCCAAGTGGTGTTGTGTTACCCAGTTGTGAAGGTTGTGGAGCTCCAATAGGCAGTCGCTCCATGTAAAACACTGGTACTCAGCTGAATCCGGTAAGACTGGAAGCCGACCCCAATATAGTTGGGAAAAGGCTAGGCAGATTGAATCTACTTCAAAATTATTTAAATCATATTAATTCAATGGTGAAAGAATGATTGTGGTACACCATTATATGTAAAATTTATACAGCTCGCAAAATAAAATCAGGGATTTTGGTTTTATTAATTAAGACATGAAATAAAGGGTTAACTGAATGAAAGAAAAATCAGTTTGAGGTTGTTTTTCTTGCTGGAGTTGTTCAATTGTGTTCAATTAAAAGTCTGGATGCCCAATCTTTCTTTTTCTTTCTTTTCTTTTTTAAACAAAACGTTGCCCCACACTAGGAATTTCTGCCTGTATCGTGGGTGCGTTTACAAACATATAAACTCACATACACAACACCCAGAGCCGGAACAACTATCTGTTGGTCATACAAATATTTGAAAACAATAACAATAACTCTCTTTTGACCTAGATCAGCCGTTTTATACCCTTCTTCTTAGCGTGTCGATGACAAACAGATTCTTTTTATGAAATGTCTTTCTGGCGCAGAATTCAGTCTTCTATACCCTCCTAGGTTGGTGCAATTTTGCCGTTCCTGTAATGCATATTTTTACAAAAGTAACTTAACGGCTCCTGGTCTGAAGAATTGTGTCATTTATAAAATCTTACTGTTGTTAATTTAAAGGTCATTAAACATAGTTTCAGCAGATACATATTTTAACTGGGTTTAATGCATTTGTTTATAGAAGGACAGCCTTGAATGCTATTTTCGGAGAGTTGATTATTTTTGTATGGATTTATGGATGTTTGTTTGTGTTTACTCAATCACGACAGAACAACCGAATGGATCTGGATGAAATTTCGCACAGAGATAAATTATAGTCTAGAATATCTTTTTTTAAGCTCGGTATAATTTTCCCACGGGATGATAAAACATATTTTACTCGGCGAAGCCGCTGACAGATACTAGTGAAGAAATATTTTAACTATAATTTCTCTAGTATCAGGGTAGATAATGGAGCAAAATTATTTTGTATTTTATTTATAAACTATTGCAATGGCTTAGTCATATTCAATTTATGTACAAAATTAAAGCAATCAAATAAAAATTAAAAATACCTCAGCATTGCTATAACCCGAGCAACAATGAATATTTAAACAATTCAACATTAAATCAAAACGTTTTATTACTTTATTTGTGGTTTTTATGACTGTAATATTTCAGTAGTAGTTTTTAAAAACGTCGCAGTTTCTAGTAATTAACATCTTGATTAAACGACCTTTTTAAAAAGTAATTACAACAGTTTGATTATAAAACGCGATCCTCAATTACCATATTAAAAGTTTCACATGAAATATAGCGTGTTCGGTGTTGCCATTCCATGTTCTGATTTTCTCGTAAAGGAATATGAAATGGAAACATAATCTTGGAAAGAAGATTATTCGAAGTAGCACAATATTTTTATTTCAGTACATCTTAGACTTTATATTTTACATCCTTACATAGTATAAAACAAAGTCGCCTCCCGCTGTCTGTCTGTCCCTATGTATGCTTAGATCTTTAACACTACGCAACGGATTTTGATGCGGTTTTTTTTTGGTAGATAGTGATTCAAGAGGAAGGTTTATTATATCTATACTATATATCTCAACTATATATATTATCTATACTATACTATTTATATATATATATATATATCTATACTAATATTATAAAGCTGAAGAGTTTGTTTGTTTGTTTGAACGCGCTAATCTCAGGAACTACTGGTTGGAATTGAAAAATTCTTTTTGTGTTGGATAGTCCATTAATCGAGGAAGGTTATAGGCTATATAACATCACGCTACAACCAATAGGAGCCGAGCATAAATGAAAAATGTTGCAAAAACGGGCAAAAATATAACTTTTTGAGAGCTTTTGTTGCATGCGCTGGGGTAGGTGTAGGGTAGGTGTAGGGTAGGTGTAGGGTAGGTGTAGGGTAGGTGTAGGGTAGGTGTAGGGTAGGTGTAGGGTAGGTGTAGGGTAGGTGTAGGGTAGGTGTAGGGTAGGTGTAGGGTAGGTGTAGGGTAGGTGTAGGGTAGGTGTAGGGTAGGTGTAGGGTAGGTGTAGGGTAGGTGTAGGGTAGGTGTAGGGTAGGTGTAGGGTAGGTGTAGGGTAGGTGTAGGGTAGGTGTAGGGTAGGTGTAGGGTAGGTGTAGGGTAGGTGTAGGGTAGGTGTAGGGTAGGTGTAGGGTAGGTGTAGGGTAGGTGTAGGGTAGGTGTAGGGTAGGTGTAGGGTAGGTGTAGGGTAGGTGTAGGGTAGGTGTAGGGTAGGTGTAGGGTAGGTGTAGGGTAGGTGTAGGGTAGGTGTAGGGTAGGTGTAGGGTAGGTGTAGGGTAGGTGTAGGGTAGGTGTAGGGTAGGTGTAGGGTAGGTGTAGGGTAGGTGTAGGGTAGGTGTAGGGTAGGTGTAGGGTAGGTGTAGGGTAGGTGTAGGGTAGGTGTAGGGTAGGTGTAGGGTAGGTGTAGGGTAGGTGTAGGGTAGGTGTAGGGTAGGTGTAGGGTAGGTGTAGGGTAGGTGTAGGGTAGGTGTAGGGTAGGTGTAGGGTAGGTGTAGGGTAGGTGTAGGGTAGGTGTAGGGTAGGTGTAGGGTAGGTGTAGGGTAGGTGTAGGGTAGGTGTAGGGTAGGTGTAGGGTAGGTGTAGGGTAGGTGTAGGGTAGGTGTAGGGTAGGTGTAGGGTAGGTGTAGGGTAGGTGTAGGGTAGGTGTAGGGTAGGTGTAGGGTAGGTGTAGGGTAGGTGTAGGGTAGGTGTAGGGTAGGTGTAGGGTAGGTGTAGGGTAGGTGTAGGGTAGGTGTAGGGTAGGTGTAGGGTAGGTGTAGGGTAGGTGTAGGGTAGGTGTAGGGTAGGTGTAGGGTAGGTGTAGGGTAGGTGTAGGGTAGGTGTAGGGTAGGTGTAGGGTAGGTGTAGGGTAGGTGTAGGGTAGGTGTAGGGTAGGTGTAGGGTAGGTGTAGGGTAGGTGTAGGGTAGGTGTAGGGTAGGTGTAGGGTAGGTGTAGGGTAGGTGTAGGGTAGGTGTAGGGTAGGTGTAGGGTAGGTGTAGGGTAGGTGTAGGGTAGGTGTAGGGTAGGTGTAGGGTAGGTGTAGGGTAGGTGTAGGGTAGGTGTAGGGTAGGTGTAGGGTAGGTGTAGGGTAGGTGTAGGGTAGGTGTAGGGTAGGTGTAGGGTAGGTGTAGGGTAGGTGTAGGGTAGGTGTAGGGTAGGTGTAGGGTAGGTGTAGGGTAGGTGTAGGGTAGGTGTAGGGTAGGTGTAGGGTAGGTGTAGGGTAGGTGTAGGGTAGGTGTAGGGTAGGTGTAGGGTAGGTGTAGGGTAGGTGTAGGGTAGGTACGTAGCCAGTTGACGGGAGCGAAGCCGCGTGGGACAGCTAGTAATATTATAAAGCTTAAGAGTTTGTTTGTTTGTTTGTTTGTTTGAACGCGCTAATCTCAGGAACTACTGGTTGAAATTGAAAAATTTTTTTTCGTTGCATATTCTATTTCTCGAGGAAGGCTATAGGCCATATAACATCACGCTATAACTAATAGGAGCGGAGCATAAATGAAAAATGTTGCAAAAACGGGTAAAAATATTTCTTTTTGAGAGCTCCAGTTGCGTGCGCTGCGTAAGCGGTTAAAGTTTCGCAACATTCATGTATGTAGGGAAGGTAGGGTAGTGTAGGTACACGGGAGCGAAGCCGCGCGGGACAGCTAGTGTATAATACACGCGGGTGAAGCCGCTGGCAGAAGCTAGTTGTAAACAAAAACTTTCAAGTAGGAAGTGCTGGTTTTTGTTTAGTTTCTGTATGGGTACAAAAAACAAAATTATTAAATTATTCGGCCGATCGGTCTTCGGGCGAACAATCGTTGGACGGAACGTGTTTCGGTCTATCGTGATTCGTGACGAACTCCAATAATATCGGCTACCTATCTATGTACGGGTTATTTTTTTAAAGTTTAATATAGAATTGTCTAGCGAAAATCATGTGTAAAAATTAAGAATTAGATAGCTCTTAATTAATTTATGTTTATTTTTGTCCCAACTCAACCTCAAAACATAGTCACCCTACAATAGGACTTCTCTCTAATTTGTCTCGCACTCAACAGAGTCTGAAAAGATATGACCCCAACGACTGTAAGAATGCTCTGTTTTTCAACTACCTATGTATGTGTGTCTGAAAAGTTGTGGAATTCAGACCAAACGTACTGTGAATACTTTCCTACTTTTTTTTTACAAATTGAAATGTGCTTTCGGGCGTGCTTTTTTAGAAAATAACGTTGGGAAGTATGCGAATGTGATTTTGTGTAGTACGTTCATTGTGTCCGTGCTTTTTAGTCTTTTATTGTTGACATATATAATCAACAATTAATATTTTACAAACTTTTTATTAACTTGCAATGTATGTTTGGGTCAAATCTTGCAATTGAATTTTAAAGTAGTTCAACTAATTAAGATGCAATTTTGCATACACTTTTGGCTTAGTTGATAGTAAAGTTAAGCTAAAAATTTGGTTGGTAAAAGGATTTCTTTTTTGGTTTCAATATTTCGTCTTTTATTGTAATTTTAATTCGAATAAGTTTCTATTTTTAGGGTTCCGTACCCAAAGGGTAAAAACGGGACCATATTACTAAGACTCCGCAATCCGTCTGTCTGTCTGTCTGTCTGTCCGTCTGTCACCAGGCTGTATCTCATGAACCGTGATAGCTAGAGAGTTGAAATTTTCACAGATTATGTATTTCTGTTGCCGCTATAATAACAAATACAAAAAAAAGAATAAAATAAATATTTAAGTGGGGCTCCCATACAACAAACGTGATTTTTTTGCCGTTTTTTGCGATATTGATAAATGTTAATGATAAATGATTTTATTTCTGTAAGTTGGTTTGTACAAACACTTTTACATGTCGACCATATTTTTAAAACTAGATGAGGTCGGCGTTTCCTATCTGACTACTCTGAGAAGAAAGGCCAAAACAAACTCAGAGGTCACAGTCTCTTTTAAAGTCCAGACAAAACAAAAATCTTGGTTAGATCATGTAAAGACCGTGTAGATTGATGTCTGAAATGGTCTTTTGAGGCAAGAACCGGCCAGATTGAGTGGACCTGTCCAGTCAGTGCACGCATTTGTCAATAACCGAGCAGCTCAACACAGAATTTAAGGAGCTCAACGATTCGACGAACAATACCAAAGAAAGGACATTCGGGTAGGCCGCATAAACTACTCAAACTGCCAGACCACGATTAAAAACTAAGATAAATAAAAAAAATATAAAAAAAAATGGTCCACATAGTCTTCACATTCACAATAATTAAAAAATAATAATATAATACTTTAAAAAGTAAATATTCTTGTCATTGCAAGAAAACCAAAAAAAATAATAATAAAACAAAATTCACGGTGGAAAATATAAAAAATCAAAATTAATTTTTAATTGGAGCAGCTCACTCCAAAGCCTTTTTGTCCTCAACGTAATCTTTGATGGTATAAAACGCTTTCTGGCACAACTTACGTTTAATGAATGATTTGAATTTATTAAGACTTAGAACTTGTACGTGGCTTGGAAGCTTATTATAAAAGCGCACACATTGACATCTAAACGAGCCACCTATTTTCTGGAGCCTTGTTGTTGGTACTACAAATTTGTGTTTGTTTTAGTATTTACCTTATGGATATCACTGTATTTTTTAAACAATTTTGTATTTTTATGGGCATACAAAAGATTTTCATAAATATACTGAGAAGGCACAGTCATTACATTAATCTCCTTAAATTTCTCTCTGAGAGAGTGTCTCGGGCTTAATTTATAAATTGAACGAACAGCTCTTTTCTGCAAAACAAAGATAGTCTGGATGTCGGCGGCGTTTCCCCACAACAGAATACCGTACGACATTACACTATGAAAATAGCTAAAGTATACTAAACGGGCTGTCTCTATATCAGTTAAATTACGAATCTTTCTAACAGCATATGCTGGTTATATTGGTACGGAACCCTCCGTGCGCGAGTCCGACTCGCACTTGGCCGGTTTTTTTAACGATAATTTGACTAGGATTATATTTTAATACGATGACATTTTTTATTGCAATAAAATTAATGCTAATATATAATTTCGTAAATGATGGTGAATTGTGTCAAAAGTTATTTTTTTTGAAACATCATACTTCATACTTGAATGTAGATGTGAATAAAATGTGTCTATTTCGCAATCAAGCACAGCAGAATTGTGTATATTTTTTTTTTTCTTTTTTTCAAGGTCAACGTTTACCGGGCTAATAAAACAGTTAATAGGCCAGCATGGTATTCAACTTTATATCTTTCGAGTGCCAACGAGACCCATTGTCATACATTCTATCCCTACAACCCTTTCTCACCATAACTCCCCCTTGAACGACCATAGTTATGGCCACTACCCCATAACATCCCCCATGCTTTCTTTCATGTCCTGTCTCAAAGGAATAACTAAAGGGAATGTTACGTTTTAATCAAGCATAGATCTGATAAAAACTCCCACACTGCAAGGGGAAAGAAAACGTAAAAATATAAACAAGCTTGCGTGTCCATAATAATTTAACACCTACGACCGTGATTTTCATTTCACCGAAAACTTTTTTAGGCAAGGAAAAAACATTCCCTAGAGTAATTTACCTAATTAGGGCAACAAACAGTAGGAATTTAATGGGACCCGGTACTCAAAGGACGCTTCTCTAAATTATTTACATTTCTCTGGAGGGGCCGTCTTTGCCATTCTGACCAGAATATGGAGAGTCCACTCTGTTTCGTTTCGTTTTTATTCTTTGTTTTGAATTATTATTTTTAAAAAGGTCTGACGTTTGTAAGCCGATGGTTCTCGTTGAATAGGACTCTGGTGTTTCTTTTTTTGTTCATTAATTCATGTCGTAATGTTGTTTGTGGGTTTTTCGGGTGGTCGAACATTTGTTACATTGTTCGCGGGACGAAGGATATGAATGGAAACGTAGGAAAAATATTTTTCGAGAATTTGTTAAGTCCTTGAGAGAGGAACTCGCTTTGTTGTTGTTAAATGTTTAATGTCAATTAAAAATAAATGCGGAGTAAGTGGGTAGTGTTTTTTCGTATGGATTTTGGCAAAGAGTTGTCGCCCATGTTTAATGAAGTTAAACATTTTCAGAGCCATTAATTTATTAAATCATGCATCGACATTCGAACGTTTGCAATCAAAGCATGAGACAACCCATTTGAAACTCATAAACCATACAAATAAAATAACTTTTGCTATGAATAGATTAACTAAACAAAATACTCATCTCTCCTTGCAACTCGCCTACAAAAGCATAAAGTCTAGCAGTAAAATATTTGTCAGCTGACTAAAATACTAGCATAATCTGGTCTAGGCTTTAGCGGGCGTCTTGTGTTATCTTGCGTGGCTTCAGAGATTACCGAGGAGTCTCCTAGCTGAGCTTGTGAGGGCCTAATATGACATTGCCAGCTTCGTACTTGCTATTTTTGGTATGTGTGTAGGTATTTTGTGTAGTATTATAGTTTTATTTCTTCTTTGATGTTGTATTCAGACAGAAACAAATTACAATATTTTTTTATTTTGGTAAAGCCCGATAATGGTTTTTTTACATACTGGCAGCCATGTGTTTTTAATTTTTACATCAAATAAATAGATTAGAATATAATTTATTGTACATCATTTACAAAAAAATCTTTAGGTAAAATGGCGGTTTTATCGCTAACCTTTGGATTGACTGAAACAACTTAAAGACAAAGCCATCATCATGATATAAATCTACTTGTTCATTATTAATTTATATTTCACCACAAATTTTCTAATCAATAAAATTAAAACAAACAAAGCGATACATTTGAAACACTAAAATGAACTATTATAAAAAATAAATAAAAAATATCTGTTTTTATTAAAGATAACACCGAAATTAAACGTCATCATTTATTCAGTACTCCATCAAAATAGGCTCTGCATAAAATATTGCTGAATTACGCAAATAATAAAATGCCAATAAAAATAAATTGAACTCAACTAATGTTATTTATTTAACTTTTCCAATTCAAATTGTTTTGCATGCCAACGATTATTATCGCAGATTGTATTTTTGCTCTCTCGTGGAATTGGAATTTTTCTGATAAAATAAACTGGTTCATTCCCTATCTCTATACTATAACTACTATGTAATTTTCTACAAAGTTTGCAAAATAAAACGTTTTCTGAATTCATTACTTTGAATGTAACTGTTTCAATCGTGATTGGTAATACAAAATAGTTTCAATACTCCATTTGAGATAACATTTAAAGAATTCCATTTTACAGCCCGTTCAACCGATTTTGACTTCTATTTGCGTTAGTGATATGACAAATGGCAGTTGTATTAAACAGTTGTATTAAAAGTTAGTTTTGGTAACAGGTTTATGCTTTTTATGCCATCCTTATATTTACGGGATAGAACTCAAAATCGGTTTAACGGATTGTAAAAAGGAGTTCTGTAATACACCTAATTACTATAAACTTTAATATTCATGTTTAATGTATCTTGCAACTAGCGTCATCTGCGTATAATGCTGTAAACTGTTATTGATTACGATTCCTTTGAGCTTTGATTTGATGGGCGTAGAGGACTCACTTAGTCAATTTAATTGATTGCATTGTACGTGGTTTGCAGTATTACTACTAGATGTCGCTGTTTGTTAGCGTCCTGTTCCTGCATCGCGGTGATAAGATCCTCCGCCATTTAATGACTTCGACAGATTATTGTCATTCGTCAATGCTATTCCCAGCTAGCAGGATCCCAGGATTCCCAGGATTCCCATCTGCGGATCCTCGTACTTATTGGAAAGGTCACGTAAAACATCCCTGATAGTTGGTTCTGTAGCCCGTATCCTAATCCTTAAGGTATTTATTTTTTGGATTATAATGCTAAGTGATTTGACTGGGTGTACTACGCCTTATTTTAATTATATAATATAAGCAAGACCTGTAACTTTACGTCTTGGAATAAACACCTGAAAGTTATCTCAGTGTTTCCTTCGTACCTGTGACGTCAACACGACACCGCTACAGCCTGGCGCCTAACGTGGGGCACGTTTGCAACACTTACAGAAGTTTTTTTTTGTTATTTCAAATAGAGTATAGGCATTTATTTTAGTTTGTATTACCTTTCGAAGCTTTTAAACCTAACTTATTTGTATAAAAATATGGCATAACATCACGCTTATATTCCCAAAAGGGTTGGGCAAAGGTGAACCAATAATACATACAATTACATTTCACCAGTTATGCATAAGTCCCATGTAATAGGAGGCGAGCTTGTTGCCATGAACCGATCACTAATCATGGGGGTCTAACAAAACAATTTGACAGTTGTGCCTACCTACTCCCGATGTATTTTTACCCAACCGAAAAATGTAACTTATAACTTGTTTTTTTTCACTCCGACATTTCGGAATACTTTTGGACGGGGCCCGTAACTTCATTGACGAAGATAGGGTAGACCTCCAGACTCTGGGCTATTACGGAAAAGTTTCAGATGGACAAACACAATAAAACTTTTGCCCGATCTGGGTATCAAACCCAGAACCTCAGACTCAGCAATAGCGCTTGCATTCACTAGACTAATGAGTTATAGATGTTTTATCTCACGAAGGTGGGTTACGTGAGTTTTATGACGTAGAAATAATAGACATTTTGCAACGAATAAATCAGTCTTCGTGAGACAGAACTTGCCATTTTATATACAAATGCATGTTAACATTGGTTTTATTAACCACTTTTTCACAAGAGCGAAACGAACGCTAGCTATTTAAAACTGGAATAGTTTTTGACTCATACTAACATCCGAGTAAACGTGAACTCTCATCTTAGTATTCAGTTGGTGGTCGGTCCAGTCAAATGTCTACTTTTAAATACATACGCCCTCCGCAGACATTCATCTCATACATACAAAATAAGTGACGCTCGCTCGACCCAGTTGGATATCGTATACTGCTGGACATGTTAGCGATATGGTAAAAATTTTATGGTTGTGTTCAAATGTACGGATAAGGGTTGTAAAGTTTTTAGGACTAATTTGAAACATGCTCAGCTGTACAAACACAAAACAAGTTGCTTTTTCATGTCGTAATTTCTGGAAAAATCTAAATACTTTGAAAGATCTAGTGCTGATAAATAATACGGACTGGCCCTTTTTCTGAACAGATATTGCGTAACACAGCTGTATTAAATTGAGAGTATGCAACTTGAAACATTATATTCATATATTATTATTCTTATTATTATTCTATTATTATTTTTTTAATAAAACACCTTCATTTCTGCCTAACAAACATCCTAGATCAATATTGGTATTAAATTTGTTAATTAATATTGGTAAATGAATGTTTTAAAATTGTACTGGAGTACTGGACACTTTTCAAGGAACGACCAGTACAATCCAATTTTAAAACATACGTTTTTTTTTAAACCATTGTGCCAGCAGCGCTTCATACAACTGATGTACGCAGGCTACCACCATGGAAAATGCTTCCCCTCCACCCGTATTTGTTTATCAAGATTTATCAAGCTTTTTGCGCCGCTCTAATTCTGTCCGAATGTGTATTCTGGTCAATACATCCATAGTATACTTTATATGTCATATATGTCTGTCTCCCGGTTAAACCGTTTTACTGATTTAGATGGCATTTGTATGGAGATAATTTGAGTCCCTGGGAAGGACATAGAATATATTTTTATCCTGGAAATCATCCTTAAGGGGGTGGAAACGAGGCAGTTTGTTTGGTGTTTTTTTATAAAGTAATGCGGCCCACACACCTACACTATTATTGCGTGATATAAAAATAGGCTATTCGATGTACTTACACTACGCAGACGAAGTCGTGGATAGCATTTAATTTCTAAATATTGCTCAGTAGGTTCGCGTTCCATTTTTAGATTCAGCCTAATTGTAGATTTTCAATGAAGATTAGATTCATGGATAATATATTATGAGTAATGATCATTATGCTGAATGCCGATGCCAATGTAAATTATGACAATATAATTTTATGCTCATAATTAGTGGCTATCTTGTATGGTTTAATATATTCTAAAGTTTTAAAACTCCATTTTAATCCGGCTAGTCGAAACCACACTAGACTGTTCATAGTGCGACTATTTCTTTTGCTCAAAGCGTTGCCGAGTGTCTCGTTAGTGTGATTTCAAATAGTCTTGCTCGCCCTGACCACTATACGGACGCCTTTCAACTATTATACCCTAGTTGATTGCTCAGTACTGTGTCCGATACCAGGTTTTTTTTAATTTCTTTATATATCTTTTCTTTTTTAAGTATGTGGTTGATTGGTCCTTCTTTCATATATTTCCGAGTTCATGTACGAAGATTTTTTTAAATGATGTAAGAAGGTTAGCAAATTATCTAACATTTCGATACGCGATAGGTACTTTTATACATTTGTCTACTCCCAAAAGTTGTGTGCAGATGAAACATGCACATTTCAAGTTAAGATTAAAAGGTTGTTGTTCCGTCGTGAGTCTGGCTGATTGACTGAAGTGCCCATAGACAATACAGACAGATGTGAACTGCTGAACATTGTCTCCACCTCATAGCCCTACGGGACGATGCTTACAAAAGTGTCGACACAAACACTACTTTTGGCAGAGGAATTGCTTATCGCAGTATGACAACTTCAAAAGAATGCTGTTGCCAACATCTTAAATCTTTTTTGTCGTTTTGACTATACATACTTACCTTTATGGACAATACGACTGGCTGGTTATAAGTCCACTGAAAAAAAAATCATAAGGGACTTGCGAACTTTTTGTTTTACTAGCAACAAAACAAGAGTTTTTGTGGCTTCGCGGAAAAAAAAGAAACTTCGGTTTCCTAATTGCTTTTAATTTTCCACGGAAATTATATAAAATTCCTTTCGCAATATTAAGCAGGGAATCGAGTAATTGAATAAGTCTCTTCTTTTTGTTTCAAACAAATTTTAATGAAGTTACTGTTTAAGGAAAAAGGACTGAACAGTTATGTAACTTTTAGGAAATATTTCAAATTTGATGATCTACTCATTCAAATATATATTTATTCTTTTGCTGTCATAAAATGCATAGTCTATACCGCTTAGTTTAGATTTAGAAGCATGTAATTTTGTTCAATAAAAAAGGTTTTTTTGGTAATTCACCCCCTAAAAGATAAAATAAGATATCACTTTTCCCGATAAAAATAACATAGGCCATGTAGCTTGCTTGTAGCCTATCGACTATGCTTATCAGTGGAACAAGTGGCGCCTCATGACCAGAAAAGCTGACCCCGAGTAACGGGAAGTGGCGAGGTGGAAGAAGATGATGTGTCTTGCATCATAGGACTTTCTTTGTTGTTAAGTCCTAACTTTTCATAATTTTTGTATTATCATTGCAGTTCGATAAACCTCTTTTCAATCACTTAAAATTCCAAAGCAATCCATCATTCCTTACACCTAACGACTTCCCAAGCAATCCTTCACGTAAACCTTCAAAAGAAATACCATTCAAATTCACCTGTCCCAACAGAAGCTACCATTACTACCTTCACTTTTACAGTCATTAATCTAAACAAATGCACCCATTACAATTTATAACACCCGCGATGGTATCGGAGCCAGTAGCAAACAAAACTCGATTTATTACTTCCGGTCCACCACCTCTGCTGGGGTGGCTCCTTACGGCTACCGCATGAATATCAATTATAGTGCAGGCCTGAAAACTTTCCAGACAATTATTTCTTGGGCTTATGTGACAACACGCATGTTTGTGTGGTTCTGGGGTTATTTGACTTTTAAAGGCATTTTTGTTTATATGTACTTTCATTACTGACTTAATTGAGGTAATTCATTTATACGTAACTGCTCTATTTTGTACAGACAAGTCATATATAACAATATATATATGACTAATACACAAAATGATAATAAAATAAATAATAATAATAGACCGGGGGACCGCTGACCTTAACGCTGCGGGAATCCGCAATGATAGAGCTACGTCTTATAACATAATTTTGATATTTATATTTTTAAATTTTTATATTTTGAGATATTTATAACATAAATAGCTGTCCCACGTGGCTTCGCTTCCGTCGACTGGACACTTAACTACCCATCTACCCTACCTACCCTACCCTACCTACCCTATATACGAGAATGTTGCGTAACTTTAACCGCTTACACAGCGCACGCAACGGAATCTCTCAAAAAGGAATAATTTTGCCCGTTGGCTGGCCCATGACCATATTTCCACTAGCCCCTCATTCAGCAACTTGGATGACTTTGACCAGGACCAAAAAGCTCTTGCCAGTAGAAATAATCATGGTGTTTCGTACTTCCTCTGTCTTTCGCTCTCACAAGAAGCCCGTAGCCCACTACACAACCCCAATATCTAAATAATACAAAACACTTGTAATTAAATTAAATCTTCACCATTAATTAGCCACAGTCGATCGCGCCGCACCAATAATAGACTAATTACGCTTTGAACGTCTGCCAGCAACTGTTTGTATAGAGACTGTAACATTATAGTAGTTGCTAATTATATAATAATATATGTAGACTATATTGATTAGTGCTTGCTTGTACTAATTACTAATTTTTTTTTTTGGGATTAGTCAGCCAGAAAAATCTATCCTATTCTACTTTATGGGAGGTATCCTAGCAACTGATGTATGTATATCACACTAACACCTAACCACACTGATATTATAAGGCCAAAGTTATTGTGTGTGTGTGTGTGTATGTGTATTTGTTTGTTATGTTTGTTACTTCTTCACGCCAGAACGGTTGAACGGATCTGAGTGAAATATGGCACAGATATAGATTGTAGTCAGGAATAGCACATAGGATACTTTTTATCACGGGAATATGTTCTTTCGGGATAATTTTCAACTTTCACGCGAGCGAAGGCGCTGGTAGGTGTAGTTTCTGTAATAAAAATCAGTTGAATGTGAACCACACCATATGTAGTATAGTGTGTAGTGCTATTTTGGGTGCATTGTCCTCAAATATATGAATTTATTAATGTATGAACTTATGTAACTAAATATTGTAAAAAACATTTTTTTTAAAGAGTAAATATGAAGTTTCTTGTGCATTCATCTCCATAACAAGCCTACTTGCCGAATACACGGTAGTTGTAAATTTTAATGTACCTAACGTTCAAAAGTGCCGCTTGGTGTGGCCTACTTGAAATAAAACATCTTTGTTTTTTGTCTTTTTGTCACCATGGGCTCGTTAAACCATGGCCTGGACTGGGACACTGTCAAGTATACTTGTATTATCACCAGTTGTAGTTTTATTGTCACCACATTCCAAAAATCGATTCATGGTGAAAACTATTCGAAACAGTGTTAAACCTGTCATGGATTGGAAATCCACAGAATTTCTTAACATCCAAACAGGAATGTGTTGTCTGAACAGCACAAAACTTTAAAATTAAGTAATTAACTTTTAATCGAATACCTTTAAGCGAGCAATTCTTGTACTTGTATATATATAATCTTAATCTCGGAAACAGCTCCAACGATTTTCATGAAATTTTGTATGCATTGACAGTGTCCCAATCCAAACCATGGTCTAACCACCAGCCCATGGTGTGTTTCACATTCAACTGATTTTTATTAAAGAAACTACTTTCTGCCAGCGGCTTCGCCCGCGTGAAAGTTGAAAATTATCCCAAAGGAACATATTCCTGGGATAATAAGTATCCTATGTGCTATTCCTGACTATAATCTATATCTGTGCCAAATTTCATCCAGATCCGTTTAGCCGTTCTGGCGTGAAGAAGTAACAAACATAACAAACAAACACACATACACACACACAATAACTTTCGCCTTATAATATCAGTGTGGTTAGGTGTTAGTGTGATATACATACATCAGTTGCTAGGATACCTCCCATAAAGTAGAATAGGATAGATTTTTCTGGCTGACTAAGCCCAAAAAAAATTAACAACCGCATAAGCAAGCACTAATCAATATAGTCTACATATTATTATAATTAGCAACTACTATAATGTTTCGGGGACGATAAATCGATCTAGCTAGATTTCATTTTTAGAAAACATTGTTTTCTCTATTTTCACCCGAGCAGCTCGGCCGCCCAGGTACTTTAATTACTATTAGAGATGGTTAAATAAAGCTGCCTCACATTATGATCAGTATTATGTATCCATGTTTCATTTACAGACGTAAAACTCATGCTAAAACCACTCTGTTGAAAGGGTAACAAAAGTTCTAAAGCTCCATTAAGTATTTTTTTGTAAAAAAGTTTTTTATTTTTCACTTTTTAGTTGTACCTACATAATAGGCAAGTTGTTTAGTAAGTTTCCTATAACGCCAGAATAGATTACTCGAATATCATGAAACTTGAAAAAAACCGATCAAATGAGAGATCTGCTTACCCCTTAAGAGCGTACTGGTGTGATGTTATGTTATGAAATGGTATAAACAATAAACAAACATGTGATTGCAGCAGTCCCGAGAGATTTGCCGTTATTTATTTAAGAGTTATGTTGTATATCTTCGAAGTTCTTCATCAGATCTTCACCAAATGAAAATGGGACCAATTTTGGTACATACTCTTTCGGTTAAAATCGGTCCACAATTGACGGAGATATCGGTGAACATACATAAAAAAACATACAAGAAGTCGAACATAGAACCTCCTCCTTTTTCGAAAGTCGGTTAAAAACAACCCGACCTTTACAAAATTATCTTAACTATTATGACTCAGCTGAAATCTATTTCATCCCCTTTCCTCTCAACCTTTTCCTTTTCAGATTAATAGATAGTCTGCGATAGATATGCAAATATAGATTGGAGATAACTCCAATGCTAGACTTAATTTTCAATATTAACTTTCTTAGCTCGATCGCATATTCATTAGAGCGGTCTTTTCCTCGAGTTATCAATTTACTCGGGTGTCGATTACAATCGGTATTCAATCGAGAAATAGAATCGAGTTGAATCGATTCGCGAGTCGTTCGATTTAATTGAGCGTTGAAGTTTGATACTTTTGTCTTTTCGATTGTCGAGGCTGAATGGTGGTGTTCATTTGTTTTTGGAATTTTCGTTTAATTACCTTTACCGCCCGTTCGTCAAGTGGGTAGCAAGCGCTATTGATTTGTCTTGGATTCGAAGCCTGCGTCAATTGAATTGTTATTGTTTTCTTCGATCTGGAAGTGATAGCAATAAGATGTGTCTTAACCGATACAGGTGAAATGTACTTACGCACTAATAGACATCTCTGTCTAACACTCTGGTGAAAAAAAGCGTAATGTTATGTTACTTCGACTGGTTTTAGCTTTGTTTCAATTTAAGTAATTTTGTATTTATCTATTCCTGAAATCATAAAGACTTGAGGCGAAAAATAAGTCGAGGATTTAATGCAAAAGGCCTTGCCATTTTTCTGGGAAAAAGTTCTTAAAATCTCTTTATTCCCATTTCGTTTAATATGCCTTCAAAGTGAATGATCCATAAATAGAACCTACTTAGACCTGCTCGATGTTTAGTAAAGTTTATACACACGATTCTCAATGATGTACTCAAGGGTACCTAAGTTATATTTAAGAAGGCCTTTATCACTTACTAAGAACGCTGAAAGCCTTCTTAGTTTTTGGAGCACTTACAGACAGGTGTCAGACCACTAATTTAGTAAAACGTGTTTTTGAGCATTTCTTAGAAACCATTGTTTGAAAAGTATTAACTTTCAAAAACATTCGTGACAATTTTTCAAGCTAAATTCTGCGAAGCTCTTTGTTTTAGATAATATAGAAATATCCTGAGTATTTACTTTGTACAAAGCCTTGTTAAATCCAGGAAAAGCTGATTTACTATCCAGTTGTATTGTCTTTAAAACAACTGTTATTACTGACAGTCATACAGAATGAATAATAATAATTGTACCTTAACAATGCAAATAATTTTATTTTGAACAGATAGGTTTAGTAGTTTTTTCATGATATCCAGACTCCCAAAGGTCTGTTCAAAAGATTTCGCGCGCTTGGTTTCGTCCTAAATCATTATCCATTTCGCTACATATTTGCAAATGTGTCTATTCGTACACGAACTAGCTTCATACTGCTCATCACAGCATCTATCTCTTCCGCACGTGTTGTCGGTTGATATAAAATGCATTATAACCCCGCTCACAAAACTACACTAGTCAACGGCACGTTCGTGCCGTTGCAGTTGACTAGTGTAACCTTAAGAGATCAAGTCAATGATGGCCCAAAACCGAGAGGCCATCGTTCAGATAACATAACAAATAACACAGACAAATACCAAAGGGTATAACGTTCCATCCTAGCGACATTATTTGATTATGAATATAATTGGCAAACGTTAAACGAGGGATACACAGAGTGGCGCGATAGTTTGGCAACTTAATTTGATTATCTTTATGTATACAGTCGACGTGGGATAACATTTTGTTTCTGTTTACCTGTGAGGTTTGCTGTCGATGGTTAGCTGTAGAATAACAATTGGTTTTCAGACCGTCTTCAACCGTATTTTTCGTCAATTATAAGCTTAAATTCAATTTAAATTTATTCAACACCTTTTTTTTTGAGAACTAGTCATCGTAAATACTACCAATTAAATATAACATATTATGAACGTGGTGCGTTACAGCAGAGGGCAGAGCAAAACCCAGTCCCACGCAAGGAATTATCCCGTGTTATAGGCACTGGGCACCTACTCCAGTGTCACCCTTGCAATACACTTACAAATATTAAAGTAGCATAGAGGATTTTGACTCACTGATTTTCCAGTTATGGCAAATCTGCTAAGCTGGCATTAAACATATAATAATCATGATACTTTTCTTCACGCACCAACAATACGACATAAAGCACATGCAGTGTTAAAACAATTAACCAGCAGATTCAACGAACGGCCTTTTCTCGTGGAGACTGTAGAAAATATCTGTATTTCAAATATCTTCAATAAACTACTTTTACAAAAAGAAAACAACAACTACAAAATTATTAATTTTGTTTCTCATTAACTTTGTACTCTGTACGATGACGTCATCTCTGAATTAATAAAGGGTAATTTATGAGCTACGATCAAGTTGTGCTACCGGATTATTAATAACTTCATTTGACTTGTGGGTGTTCCGATACACGTGGAAACATAAATCGGGGGTCTGTTGGTACACGAGATATTTGTTAGTGAAAAGGATCATCATTTCTTGAAAAATTTCCTCTTCTGAAAAGGGAAGAAAAATGTCGGCGAATCTATCACGTTCGATCTATCGTTTTCACGTGTACCAGAAGAGAGTACAGTCATTTGTATCAAGGAATGGCAATCGGTGTCAAGGAGAAACAATATTCGATGTGGAAAAACCAATAAAATTCATCCAACTCGACGTGTCGAGATTCAAAGCGAATAAATTAACCTCGATCATGTTTCCACGAGTACCTCACACCCACAAACCAATCAAAACAAACGAAGTTATTAATAATCCATGGGCAAAACTTGATCAATTAACTCTTTATCAATTCAGAAATAAACTGCGGTTTTCTCCTTGTGAAGGAACGGTTCCAGTTTAAAACGACCATAAAGTCCAATTAGTCCAATTATCTATCCTTGAACTCATGTTTGCTTAGTACTTTTTCATTACTATAAAACATGAATTCAGTTAGTTTGGGCATCAAGTACAATTGTACAATTGTCGTTAGGTAGTGTCGTTGAAAGGGATATCAAAACCAGTCCTGTCAAGGTGTATAGTGTTTCCCATTACAGGAAACCACAAAAAAAAAAACAAAAAAAACATATTATCCTTGTGACGACACTAGACGAAGCGAGAACAAATCAACCCCACAGCCTTAGAGCGTAATGAATTCGGCAAGGCAAAGGGGCATGACAATCAACAGACATGCGAGATGAAAGACGCGATGTAGCGTGTTTGTGATTGGTCGATTTTTCATACTATTTGCCCTTTGCCTTGCCGAATTCATAACGCAGTAAGGCTGCGGGGTTGATTTGTTCTCGCTTCGTCTAGTGTCGTCACAACGAGAATTGAAATTTCTTGTTTTTATTCGTAGTTTCCAGTAATAGGAAAAAAGATACGCATTGACAAGACTGGTTTTAACGTAATGGATTCGGCAAAGCAAAGTGCGAAACCTTTGCCTTGCCGAATTCATTACGTAATAAGGCTGCAGGTCATGTATCCACGACAAAACATCCAATCAAAACAAACGAAGTTATTAATAATCCGTCAGCAAAACTTGATCAATTAGCTCTTTATTAATTCAGAAATATACTGCGGTATCCTCCTTGTGAAGTAACGGTTCCCACCACTGTGTTATGCGAAGTTAAACGCTCGATTTGCATAGAAATTATATCGTTCGCTTGTTCATAGGAAATTTTCCTAATTAAAACGCCTTTGGTACAGGGATTTTGTTCCAATTAAAAGTTTGCGCGTAGTAGTCTGTCGGTCGAGTTGGTTGTACGATATTGATAAATTTAGCGTGCTGTGAGACTCGATCATTTGTGGGGTTATTGATGATCTGTAGATGGGAAATAAATAATAAAATAAAAATAAAAAGGTTTATTGCAGAATCTTGTACACTTTTACATTAAATCTTACATAGGGACCTCCTTATAAGTAAAAGATAATACCTGTGCTAGGAGGACCCGCTCTTCAGTGACAAATTATGAAATGGTGATGTACAAAAGGAATCTAAATAAAAAATTACAAGCAAAATCTCAAATTAAACAAGATGAGACTTGAACTGTACAAAGAAACTTAGAGAATATATCCTAAAATAATGTGTGTGTGTGTGTGTGAGTATGTGTGTGTGTGAGTGTGGATGTGAGTGTATGATGGAAATGACACTGGGGATTGCAAAAATTCAGATGTTAGTTTTTTGCAAACAGTAATTCAGTGTGTATTAAGTATGAATCATAACTTTCGGACTTTCGATGAGTTTACATAGCAGGCTGAATAGATCTTAATAAAGTGTAGGTAACCTATCTTAAAATAAAGCTGATCTGAGAATAAAGCGAATCTAACACACTACACAAATTAGATTTAATCATAACAAAAAAAAAAAGATAATTGAACTATTTTTGCATAACAATTGTTAAGTAGGTCCGTAATTATTCAATCTAGATTTGGGAAAAACCACTGTAAAAATACCCAGCGTTGAACTAGCCAAAATATTATGTATTTATCTACTAAACCGACGTCAACGCACAATAGCCTTTTAGGCAGATTAACTCAACATTTTTAATGCTTTGAAACTTTAAACAAAGAGATTATATCCAGAAAAGTCATCTAAACAGAAATTATACAGCAAAGTTCTTAAATTGTACTTTTTTTCGTTTCCTTATGAATTCTTTCAAAATTTACCTCATATGGTCAAGGCATTTTGCACCATAAATTCATTTTGAGTGGATATACACGACCCTGGATATACACGAATCATTGTTTAGGTGCGACCCTATTAGATAACAGTTAAGAACCGATCTTTACACGGCCTGGATTCGGAATTCCTAAACTTTTATTAAACTCTAAAATGGTCTATAAAAATTCAGAGACGTTCAAAAAATTTTATGTTCCCTTTATTATACTTTCTAAATAGCCTAAAAAGTAAGGGGGAGTCTACAGTTTTTTAAAGAATGTTATTTTCATCGATCTAAGAATAGAATAGAATAGAATAGAATAGAATACTCTTTATTATGTACACCATATAAGTTACAGAAAGTATAGACGAAGAAAATATAAAGGGGCTTATAATACATCTGAAATTACGGCTTACGACCATCGCTCACTATGCTTGGTGATTTATTAATATTTAATCAAAATCTGCCGTTCATCTTGGTTTTTATAGGTACTAAAATGACTCACATGGATCCTAATTACGACAACAAACTTAATTTTTACCGTTATTCTTTTCTTGCTTCTTAGCTACTCGAAGAAACCCAACCTTAAAACAATGTTCCATGTTCCCAATGCATTTCCCCGCGCCTCTGCCACCAGTATAATATATTTGCACAATAAATTAATTTGGAAGTCAACCACCCTGCCTACACCAATCTCTATTAGGGAGACATGATAGCCACTTGGTCACTGCTGCTCCATAAGTCAAGGTGTATGATAAATTGCTTGACAACGTTTTGTTTCTGTTCTTGAATGAAAACGAAAGCTAACCGGGGATGATTGAGACCAATGTGGTATTTGCAATGATAGGTTGATGCTTCCTGGGAATACAGAACTGGGGGGTGACCATAAGCTCTTAGAGCAAGGTTATACAATAATAAATAAAATAAATATAAGACCTTTATCTAATTCGCGTAGTAGGACAGCTCTATACCACCGTATAATAACTCCAAGTCAGTCTTATTACGTAAAATCTATCCTCATAATCCAGGACTTACAACTAAGCAATCAAACTGATTACATTATAAATAAATTATAAGAAAACCAGCAAAGAAAAGTCTTTGTAAAGAATACAATGCGTGTCACAGTTTAATGAAAAATAATAGTTGTTACGAAGCCTAAACAGGATTTTTTTCATTAAAGTTTTTTTTTCAAGGCCAGCTCCGTCTACGCGAACAAGGCTAATGAAAATTTATCATGTACGCGCTTTGTAACTTTACGCATGTTTATGGTATAGAAGAGTAAGCAAGAATGCAGGTATATCGCTATATCAGGTATTTGAGTTATCGTTCCCAAGCAAAGAAATACACAAAAAAAAAATTGCCAATAAAAGCTAAAAAGCTATATGTACTATTAGTCCACACCATGTCAGTCGGTGACACCTAGTAAAGTGCTTTATAATTCTACCTTAAAACTAACTGGCTTTGATGATTTCACCATATTAAATTGCATTTTACAGCAAAATTAAATAATGAGAAATTGTTAGTGTTGCGATACAACAGTAAAGCTGCCTGTCCACGCAGCGGAGCGGAGTTGCGACCTATATCTGTCCATAGACGCGGAGCTAGGTAGCGGAGCGGAGTAGCGTAGTGGAGTAGCGGACTGTGTTTTTTCATACGTGAAGCTCGGTTGCACTCGTTTCTCCTCTCCTTTTCCCCGCTCCGCTTTTCCGCTCCATTCCCCCGCTCTACTCCCCCGCTCCACCTCACTGTTCTGTTTCTAATCTCCGCGGCCCCACTCCGTGTAACACATCACATCACTTCATCAGCCTATTAATGTTCCCACTGCTGGGACACAGGCCTCCTCTCTGTGAGAGGGAATGGGCCGTAATCCACCACGCGGGCCCAGTGCAGGTTGGTGGATGTCACATGTCTTTGAATTTTTGTTTCTAGAACATGCCGATACTCACGATGTTTTCCTTCACCGTTTTGAGAGCAGTGGTGATGAAATAATTTACACAAAGTAAAGCGCCTGCCTGGGCTCGAACCCACGACCTACAACTTGTAATTCGCGGCCGATACCACTGGGCCACCACTGCTCTAAATCGTAATTATATATGAATAATTAAACTAGTTTTCAAATATCCGATTGGTTGGCTCCACATCTCTTTTCTCCGCTCCACACGAAGAGGACAGGCAGCCTAACAGGCGACAGTCTCAGTAATCTTAAGTATCATTGCCCTCACACCAATTTATTTGGGATCGGCGCAACATTTATCTTGTTCTTTCATATTATTAGTTATATCAGTAGCCAATCTATTCTTGCTTCGAACTTCTCCTACTCTTATATCAGCCATAATACTAAAACTTTCCATAACTTCAACATTTTCATCATCTCTCCACATCACATGTCCATCCATGACCACCCGAGTATTCATCATAAATGATTAAATATACTATCTAAGCAACAATATAACAAACACTAATACTAATACACCAAGTCATTAACAGCCAGTACAGTCAACGACGATAAATAAAACCTAATCACTTGTTTATTACGAGTACAGTCGGCTCCGCGTTTACACTCAGAGCTGAAATTAAACGGATCGTGTGCACTTTGCGCGATAGTCTTCCATTATGGTTATTTGGGCTATAGAGTGAGCGTCTATGAGAATCGTAAGTGACGTTACATTTATTCATATAGGCACAATACTCTTAGTACTAAGATAATCATTTTACAAACATTTCTATACTCACGCCCTTTTTGCCATGTGCGTAGGCAGAAACTACTGAACCTTATCACTTGTTTGCGATTACGATCCTTACATTCGCCTTTTGCTTTACCTTCAACGGTTGCTATGCGAAAATGGCAAGCAGTAGGACAATCTTCATTATTATAACAGCTGAAAAAAGTTCACGATTGGACATAGGCGTCCTCCAAGGGTCGCCTCAGTTATTGACCGGTACTGCGGCTTCTCATTTCCACCGTATTTTTTGCGTCTTAAAATATAACTTAGTATTAGTGGTGTAATATTGATATTTTTGCTGTAGTATTTGATATATTTCACAGTGTACTCCTTAAAATTCACACAACAAGATTGACAATTATGCCCTATAAATTGCCTGTGGTCTACAAACTGCTCTGAAGCTCGGCTATAGTTCGCATCTGCTCACACCCCAAACATTCACGCTCGTATCATGACAGCCGTAATACCACACTGAGTAAACACTATAAATTATGTTAATTATTTATTTTATTACCTACCACACGGTCTCCCCGATTGTTCGTAGGTACTTTGGAACTGCAGATCACTGATGATGTAAGTTTGTGACGTATAGTAGTGTTATTGTGGCCATAGAAAAGACGTTTTTTACAGAGTCATTTATTGGCTCGTTGGTCTAGTGGGCGCAAGCACTATTAATGCGGTCCTGGATTCGATGCCCGGGTCGTTTAATGTGTTATTGGGTTCTTCCATCTGATGATTTTACTCAATAACAGCCTAGAGTCTGGCCTTGGGTCCTGTTGATGAGAATAGTTGTAATAGGGGTATTACAAGTGAATTAGACATAACTGGTAAATGCGGGTTAAGGGTTAGGCCTAATGACAGTAATTTTGTGAATCGCGTAAAATGCGTCGCGGAATTTACGCTGCATTCGGTTTTATACTAAAGTCCTTTTTGAGCCACACGGCGACGCAAAATGAGTTGTTATTACTAGTGAATTAGACATAACTGGTGAATGCGGGTTAAGGGTGAGGCCTAATGAAAGTAATTTTGTGAATCGCGTAAAATGCGTCGCGGAATTTACGCTGCATTCGGTTTTATACTAAAGTCCTTTTTGAGCCACACGGCGACGCAAAATTAGTTGTCTGCTGACTCATGTTCATTATTTCAACCGAATTGAGGGAGAGGAGCGAGGCAAGCGTCAGCGCCCCGTAAAAACGTAAAATAGCAACTGAAATTACGTCCGTTCATCTGGCAGCCTAACCGATTTTCAGTTGAACGTAAATGCCGTGACTCATTTTACGCGACTCACAACTCATAAAATTAGGTTCATTTATCCTCACCTTTACTATAGATACAACTCTGCCCAACCCTTCGGGGAACGCAGGCGTGTTGTAATGTTATGGTATTACCTACAACACGGTCTCTCCAATTGTCTGCACTTTGGAACTGCAGATCCGTGAGTGTATGTTTGTGATGTATTGTGTTGTTGTTTTGGCTATAGAAAGAGCGTTTATTAACACGCTTTTATTAGCTTGGTATGTATGTATCTATGTATCAATGTAACGGAATCTTTGAACGTGATTTTCACCCACTTCAAAACGTTGGATTGATTTGAAACTTTGCACACTTATCAAGGACCGATGACAATGCAATAATTTAAACAGTTTGTCCCATTATCCTTACCAATAAAGCGTGTTTTTTAGTTTTTAGAACTACAATTTTTTTAAACTGTTATTTACTTGATACCATTTCCAATACAACTAGTAAATATAGTATGCGGTCTGCATCGTCATCATCAATTTAGCCGAAAGACATCCGCTACTGGACAGAGACTTCCCTCAAGTGTTCAGCTGATCACCTGGCCGTCACCAGATCATCGATCCGCTATAAATGAAGTCATCCATTTCAGTCTGCATACAAATGTAAAACATTACCAAAGTAACTTAGCTCATTTTCAGCAACCGAGTCAAAGCTTGTAAACGACTTTAATTTATCATAAAAACAACAATTTAATTTAAATTAAATTTTTTTAATCCTACATTAGACCACCATCGCATCGCATGAACAACTGTAATTTTATACAAATTAATGTGGAAAAAGCGTTGTCAAGTAAATAAAGTACAAAATATAAAATACACTTTGCGAAACCCAATATTTTGCTCTCCACGTAGCTCTCGAGTAGCTAGTTCAAATGGTTTTAGCTCGACACTAGTACCTACTTAAAATGTATCTACCGAAACATATTTTAATATTGCTTCCATTGTTAGCGAAATGTTTTAGATAGGTACTTAGAATATACCCAAGTGTATTGAGTAACGTAAATAAAAATAATGTAATATTAAAAACTCCTTGAAATAAATTTACGGTAACAACACCATTTCCATATTCTAACTTATCGTTGTACTCAACGCCCATTGTAAATGCGATCTTGAGGTTATACTTTCGATCCAACAATTCCCCTACTAAGACTTGTTAGCTCAAGTACTTTGCAGAATATTCATAGACCAGAGATCCTTTTAAAAGGGAGCGTTGAGTGGTTCGGTTAAGATCTACGCCGATATCGGGAATTAATTGAATAAAACGCAGTGTTGGACGAGAACTCCGAAGCATCAAGAAGGAATCCTCATGAATATGGATTCATGTTAAAGTGTTCTTCGCTCTGTAAAAAGTTGAAGTTATTAAGTCGATGGCCATTAAATCGGAGGTCAAAGTACGTACAATTGCTGAATGGGGCCCCCGGAGATTTATCGGTACCCTAATTGATAATTTATTACACTGACTCGAATGAATTTGAAATGAAAATGTAGACCTTTCAATACTTTGGCAGCGATAAATTAACAGAAAAATGTTGGGGATTCACTTAATTGAAAGTTAAGAAACGTTTTAATACAAATGTCGGTACTTAATAAGACATATTTCTCTGAACCTATCTTTAGAAGTTAATCAATCGTATCAGTACTTCTCCATAACTACCTTTGCGAATGGGCAGGAGAATCAATTATAATCATTAGACTTTTTTGACTATTGTCATCAATCAGGGCTTAAATCCAACTCCGGCTCCGGCCTGCTACTGAGAAATTTCAGATGGCGAAATAATAATATCTACTTTGTTCAAGTCGGGATTCGATCCAATGAGCTCATATTTAGTAATAGTGCCTGCGACTGCTAGAACAAAGAGGGAGTCTAATAAGACATCTGACTAAGTCAATCAACCATTAATAATGTTATTATTTTATAAGCTTCATGTCTAAACAAAGGATCAATATGTATTTTAGAACCGAGGATTGCGTTTGATCAAGTTTTGGAAGGTTGCCAGACGTTATCGAATTCATGTAAAAGATGGAAATTGATGTAAGAAATGCAAGCACATTGTGTTTTTTGTTCTATAGAAAGAAGAATGGCTTGGCATCAACGTTAATGGCGAGTACATCACTCACCTTCGGTTTGCCGACGACATAGTGGTCATGGCTGAGACCATGGAGAGCCTCAGTAAAATGCTCGATGACCTCAGTAGAGCTTCCGTAAGAGTGGGTCTTAAAATGAACATGGACAAAACCAAGGTCATGGTGAATGCCCATGTTACACCCACTCCTATCAAGGTCGGAGACTCTACACTCGAAGTTGTGGGCGACTATGTCTACCTGGGACAAACGATACAATTGGGTAGGGCCAACTTCGAGAAAGAGGTCAACCGTCGAATCCGACTCGGCTGGGCAGCGTTCGGGAAGTTGCGCGGTATCTTCTCGTCCAACTTACCACAGTGTCTCAAGACGAAAGTCTATGACCAGTGTGTGTTGCCAGTGATGACATATGGCTCTGAGACGTGGTCGCTTACAATGGGCCTTATCAGGAAGCTTACAGTCACTCAAAGGGCAATGGAGAGGGCTATGCTCGGAGTTTCTTTGCGTGATCGAATCAGAAATGTGGAGATCCGCAAGAGAATCAGGGTTACCGACATAGCCCGAAGAATTGCCAAACTTAAGTGGCAGTGGGCAGGGCACATTGCTCGCAGAACGGATGGCCGATGGGGCCGAAAAGTTCTGGAATGGCGACCGCGAACCGGAAGACGATACGTTGGAAGGCCTCCCACTAGGTGGACCGATGACCTGGTTAAGGTTGCGGGAAGGCGCTGGATGCGAGACGCACGGGATCGGTCAATGTGGCGACGCCTGGGGGAGGCCTATGTCCAGCAGTGGACGTCTTTCGGCTGAAATGATGATGATGATGATGATGATGAGAAAGAAGAATGAATATTTTGAATAAATATGTATTGAATTGTATTGTTGTTGTTGTTTGTATAAATGCATTGACGGTCCTTTTTAACACTTCTTTCACCCTGGATTTAACTTTTATTTACTTGCTTCATGCAAACTATGTATACACCATGCCGCACTAGGCCGTCTTAGTGGACCCAATCCTTCTCATAGAGAAATGGCCTTAACCCAAGCAATGGGAAACGTTTATATAATAGGTTGATAATGTAGGGTATGCCTATGTATCAATATAATTTTGATTTATTTTATAACCATGTTTTTTTTTTCATATTTATGTTACGTACAATATTTTCTGTAGACGTATATGATTGTTAATTTATCTACTTAGATAACACACTAAGTTCGCTTTAAATATCATCATATTAAATCGAGCGAAAAATTAATTCAAGTCAAATCAAGCTTCTATATATGCGAACTAGACAAAACCGTACTGGGTACCCACCACAAACTTCTAAAATACTTGCCATGTGCAGGGCATTTCAAATTAGCATATTAACCTGACAGGTTTTGTGTTTGTACTATGAGAATTTTCCGCTGAACTGCATCATGTCAACTTTTTGACCTGCTACATAGTCTCTGGTCAGTAAGCTGGCAGCACAGATTATTAAAAACTGATGATTGTTGAATGTATGTCAAAAGAGACTTGATGGTATGGATATTTTGCAGGTCAGCCTGCTGAAATGCTGTGACGTAGTCACTCACCGGTTTAGATCAAGTGATCGCTGGCTGGCCTGCTATTTGGCGCACTCATGGTACAAACAAGCACGACAGGTCATTTTCCGTCTAAAATTGACCTGCTATAAGAGTTCATGGTAGGTCCCAGACATTTTTCTTCTGCAACAACTCTTCTCATTAGTGCCAACTACTTCATCTAATTTTTTATTTAGATGTTGTGCTTCGACCACAACTCAGCCACGTTGACAGCCCTAGCGCTCGTCTCACACAGATCCTTCATGGTGCAGGTGTCTGTGTTTTTTTACAAACCACTTATTCATCAATTTGTTCTTGTGGCTCCACATCCAAAGGCGAATGTAAGACATGGCCCCATTCCCAAATCTCAAGTCCCGTGTTTTCATATCAGAGACTTATTAAAACTCACAAACTTTCTGAATTTTATTAATTACTTGGAAATACTTGGAATACCGTTATTAATTATTACTTGAGAAGTTTAATTGCAAGGTATTTCGTTTTCATTCATATAATTATTTTCACTTTGGAAGTTTCGACTTGATGATTCATATTTACCTATATCTCGAAGGAAAACAAAGAGTTATACAGTTTGTTATTTCTCGTAATTTGTGTAATAATAATACGTTTAAGATGTAATTTTATGTTCAAGATTGCCGAGAATTCCACATTGGAAGAATGAACAATTATTATAATGATAAGGAAACAATTTCCACAAGAATAATAATCAAAGATCACTCAGTGGAAAATTAACAATTTCTAGCAAATGGAAATACCGAACCGCCAAATGAAGGATAACGTAAAACAAATCTTCACCACGAGAAACAAGCCACTTTTTTTTTTTAATAAGAATCAAAAATCTCCTTTGACAAACAGAAAAGCAAAATAGTGGAGAAGGGAAAAATGGACCTATACCACAACAAACGATGGTAATTGGCCCCCGAATAAATTTCTATGACAAAGTGTTTGGGTTAATTACTGAAGGTCCGACGAAAATGGAGCAGTGCTTTGTAATCCCGTGGCGATGACAAATTTGCAAAATTGTTTCGGTTTTGTTAGGGTCCTGAGGTTCAGACCGAACTAATGAGCGTTGGTACGCCGCTACGACCGCCTATGGTTTTTACCTGTTTTTCGGTCGCACAACGCTGAATTTGATGGTATTTTGCTCTCTAACGATTAAGTATTCATTATGCTTTAAAAGGGTCTTACAATGTGTTCGTGCATGTGGTCTTTTTAGGGAGCGTTTGTGGTTTTTGTGCTGAAAATTATTTGGCACGTGGTGCTGTTAAAATTTGTTCAATTAAAACCCTTATTTTACCCCTGATTTTTGAATTAAGCGTTTGAAGTAGTATTTGACAAACTCCGGATTTAGCAACACTTTGGGTTATATCCAGCAGTGGATATCATTTTGCTGAAATGTTGATGATGATTTGACACTTTACTTTAGACTGAAAATCTGGTAACATTACAGTAGGTTTCACTACACGTTTTTAACTCCAAATACTCAATTCAAAAACTGGCCTTTAGTTTATTGGAATTGCTATTAACTCTTATTGTGCCCACAATATCTGTAATAACAAACAAGATTCTTGATGCCATTTTGCAAATACTACATTAACGCAATTCAATTTTCCAACGATACCGAACTAAGACTTTTCCAATACTCCGATAATTTTTCCCTAACAAAATACGATGGCACTACAAATACACTAGCTCAATTACCCCCTATCCACCCGCAGCTACTTAAACCTCCTCTAACTATCCAGCTCACTAGCTTCTACAGCTTAAATAAATATCGACCTACAAAAGCAAATATCTACATTGAAATAAGAGTTAAGGTGTGCTTACACGGACAACTTTTATTGCTAAATTCTGGGCAATATTGGCCACACCTGGCATTTAACTGGGATGCAACCTGTATTAATCGATACTAGATTATACAGTATTTAGCGATATGGAGCAAATAAAATATAATATTGAGGGAGCAATTGAAGCATTAATTGTAGTATACGAATTAGTTATGCAACTTATATTTCTCTTGCCTATATCTGAATATTTAGGGTCGTCTTTTTTATTATTATTGATAGGCTCGCGTTTGAGCACTATCTCACCTGATGTTATGGCGATGATGTGGTCGATGGTGAAGCACGATAACCTAGAATTAACGTATTCACTCTTGACTTACAAGAATAGTTATCTATTAGTCATCATCCACCTTTCAACACCTGTCATCTTTCAAATAGTCCATCCATACCATTTTTGGTCATCCCCAACTCTACTCAAGACTACTCATGGCATTTTCTTCGTTCCTCCGCATGGCAACCGATCACAACTTTTCAGTCACTGGTGTCAATTTATGCATGGTTCTGCAACTGCTGCCGCAATGTCTGCAATTCTGCCCGTCTAAGCGCAGCTTTAGGAACTTGCTTGGCTACCCCGATTCTACCTTTTATAGTACTAATTTCGTCTGGTGTAAAAAGACTAAAGGAATTGATCAACTTTTCTACGTGAGCCGAGATAGAACTAATTAATGTTTTCATTGTGTACGGTTCGTTTATGGTGCTTGTTCGTTTTAGGAAAATTATGTTGAGATGCTTAAGTTTTTCTTTCAGTATTATTATGAGAATACACTGTTACTTTTATTACGGTTTGCTTTCTCGTAAGTGAGATTTATATTTGTTATTAAATTACTAGTAAACTTCTTGAAGTACAACTTGCAGTCTCGACTCGTCCGAAAATATATAAAAATCTCAATATAATTACCTTAACCCACAAATAATGTGCCTATCACCAGCAAAATTACAACTACAGTCGTCATCGTCATCATCATTTCAGACGAAAGACGTCCACTGCTGGACATAGGCCTCCCCAAAGCGTCGCCACACTGATCGGTCCTGTGCGTTTTGCATCCACCTACATGTAGAAACTACATTATATCCAAACAATATTTTCCAACAAAAAATAAGCTTGTACATACTTGACACGTAATAAACATCTCTTATTAAAATCGCACATTTAATAGCCCCACAAACATTATATCACGTACAGTTTGCGGCAAGGATTTACGCCGCGTCCTATCCGAGTCACGTGACATGACGCCCGTCGATACTAATTAGATAAGGTTTTAGTTCCCGCCCGTTTTATGGCCCGAGAATTATACAACGTAATAAGTTCTGACCCTTAGTTTTACGGCTCGCAATTTTGATGTTAATCTAACTTTTAATCTGGATACTGAAGTTAGTTTTTTTATTAGATTTTTGTTGTTTGATGGAATGGATAGATTAGTGTTGCTTTTGATTATTACTTTCTGTTTATGGGTATTTTATGGGCTCTGCTGAAAATGTTTGAGCATTAGGTATCATTAAATTGTCTTTGGCAACGTTAGGCATGATTTACGTGTTATAGAAATTAGAAAGATTTTCACAATCCTTCAGCAATTCACTGCTGGCCTCTCCAATCGCACGCCTTTTGATTCTAAGGAATTCGCAAGCTATCACTAGACATCCTTCTTTTTGTTCTTCGCTCCACCTAGTCTTAGGGCCGTATCAATCAGCAAACGTGAAGTAAGACCCTTCGTTACCTTAGGTTTGCCGAATCGCGGTTACTACTGAAACACGTCTACCCCAATCCCCAGCTCTATGTGACCCATTGCCATGTCAACTTGCATATTTTGTGACATATTATGTCAGTTACTTTGGGTTTTCATTGGGCGGAAATCTTGTAGACAATGTATTACACAGTCATTCAATATTTTGCAAGCTGCGAAATTTTCAGTGAGGTTGTAGAGATTAAAGCTAATGCATTAGCAATAAGTGACTACATTCACTATGGCGCCCTTTTTAGAAGCATAGATGTTCACATCCTCGCAACATAAAGTTGAAAACAAAGAAAAAATCATTCGGGCTTCAAATGTGTACCTCAGAACTTTTTACTGGGTGACCTGATTTTGATGATTTTTTTTTTATTTGAAAGCTGGTGCTTGTCGTCTGGTCCTATTTAATTTTCTTCAAGATCTGGTGAAGAACTTCGGAGATATTCATCAGAACTCTTCAAAAAATTACGACATATCACTCGGGATAGCTGCAATAGCAATTCTGTTTATTGTTTACATAACATAACATCACACTGGTACGCTCTAAAGAGGTACTCAGGTGTGAACAGTTCACCCTGGTATACTCTCATTCCATGGGTTTTGTTTAAGTTTCATGTAATTAAGTTAATCAATTTTGTCTTCTCTTTGGGTATTATAGGTACCTAGCCTATAGAACTGGTCTATTATGAACCACAACAAAAAAGTGAAAAATAAAAAAACTTTTTTACAAAAAATACAACCGACTTCAAAATAAAAACACTACAAAGTGAAAAATAACTTAAATTTCGGAAGTCGGTGTCAAAAAAAAACGAAGAAACAAAAGCAGGAACACCGACTTCCGAAAAGTTATTTTTTACTTTGTAGTGTTTTTATTTTGAAGTCGGTTGTATTTTTTGTAAAAAAGTTTTTTTCTTAAGAATATTATTGAACCATTTTTGTTAGTGCACACCTTAGATACTACAAATTACACACTAGGATTAGTAAAAAAATTAACAACAGCAGACAACTTAGTGAGTCATGTAGGTACTTACGAGGCATTTCATGCGGACAATGATGCCGCATGAGACGCCTCAGCACATAGACCGATAGCGCTGGCCAATTTTGATGTCATAAGTTTAAAAAATTCTAAAGTTTCTGATTTTTTGCCTATGGATAAAGTCGTACCTATGTAGCTTATTATTGCGTTTTGTGTCACATCTGTTACTTGCATTTTCAGTAATTCGATGATTTGTGGTTGATAATTTTTATTCAAATCAAAACTGGCAAAAAAAAAATAAAGTTTAAAATAATTATGGTATCATATCTAGGATAGCCTGTGGAGTGTGCAAACCCAATTTGTGTCATATTTGCCCAGTGCAAACTGAAATAGGGTCAGTATGTAAAAACAGTGCGAAAAAAAAATTAAAGTTTATGAAATAACTATTTCCCTTCTCAGATCACTTATATATGCCTATTATTTAAATTTGTGCCAAATTAGGGCACGCAATTTTAAGATTTTTAATTGTTTTGTTTTTCCAAGCTACAAACGCTTCAAAAAAATATTATAATTATTAGAGTTCACTTAATCAATATCATAAATGCATGAAAAATCGACATTGTAAATTTGTGTCATTTTCATGCACGATAAGTATTTAAATGAATAAAACACAAAAACAATGGTTGCGGTCGAAGCAGGCAGTCGAAGCGGGCGGACGCGGTCAGGCGGCATTACGCACGCACACAATCATGTTCGTTCGGTACGAAGTCTTTTTAGATGCGAAGGCTTCCTATATAAATAACATAACTATCATATTGATTAATTATTGACTCTTATCTCCGCCACGTAATAAACAAATGTGTAGGTAACCTATAGAGATGAAAATAATGACGTGCGAATTATGTACAAAGCGCGCGTGTCTGCATTCTCATTGCCTACGAATGTCAATTTTCAATGCTAAGAAGACGGTCAATATGGTAAATATTATATTAGATTGACCCTTCGATTCGCTTCGAATTTGAACCTGAAAGCGGTAGGTAGGTAAGTATCGGCATACCTACCTATATAGCTTTCAGATTCAAATTAGCCGTATAACAAAAAAGCGGTAGGTAGGTAGCTAGGTATCGGCGTACCTACCTACCGCTTTTTTGTTATACGGCTTCTCGATATCCCGCGCCCCGCTTCGAGTAGGCAGTGTACAGTCAGCAATACAAAATATACACGAAGCAAAAAATTCTAGATATTTTTGTTGTGTGGTGATAGTGATTAAGTTTAGTTTTATTACAGCGCGCTCCTTAAAACAGTCTGCTTTTCCGTCATCCCTTACAATGTTCGATTTTATGAACTTCAATAATCCTCTTTCTTTAATAATCACTGTATTAACGTCTAGTATGAGACCACATATCGACACCCAATATGAATAACATTGTATCTTTAGTTACACATTGGGTTATAACTTTATGTCATACTAGCTGTTGCCCGCGGCTTCACTCCCGTGGACCACCACACAGGACCCGTTATTGGGATAAAAATATAGCCTATGTCACTCAGGAATAATGTAGCTTTCTATTAGTGAAAGAATTTTGTAAATTGGTCCTGTAGTTTCGGAGCCTATTCGGTAAAAACAAACAAACAAACAAAAAATCTTTCCTCTTTATAATATTAGAGTATAAATGAAATCAGCAAGAACAGAACTTTATTTCTGCCTTTTCACCGTATTTCTGTGCCAATAAGAACTACTTTTGTAAAATAAAAAAAAATCATTGTAATTAAAAATGAAAAATGTTTCTACTAAAGTATACTTGTAAATCAAGTTCCAATACACAAAAGTTTGGGTAACAACGGTTTCTTTGTGTTAAATACATTTTAAAATGACATACAATGTAATAATACATTTTAAATTTTGGACTATTTATATTTTAATACAAGAGCGGTGGTCGCCCAGTGGTATCGGCCGCGACTTACAAGTTGTAGGTTGTGGGTTCGAGCCCAGGCAGGCGCTTTACTTTGTGTAAATTATTGCATCACCACTGCTTTCAAAACGGTGAAGGAAAGCATCGTGAGGAAACCGGCATGTCCTAGAACCAAAAATTCGAAGACATGTGAAATCCACCAACCCGCACTGGGTCCGCGTGGTGGATAATGGCCCATTCCCTCTCACAGAGAGGAGGCCTGTGTCCCAGCAGTGGGAACATTAATAGGCTGATGATGTGTGATGTGTTATTTTAACCATAATTGTAATTTTAAGTTACAATGTTTTTATTCTCAAATATAATCACTTACTTTAAATGTTATCATTGTTAAGAAAGATGGTGTTGACATCGAGAATAGGTTTTTAGTTCATCATTTGAATATAATCGTATCAGCATAAATGGCCTTGGAGAAAAACTAAGAGTGGTGTATATATATAGTAATGTTTTTAGACTCATTCAATATTACAGATATGTGAGAAAGGAGAATGATTAGAAAAAAATGTGAAGAAGTAATTGCAAACGATAGGCGTGGTAAGCATTAGGATAGGATACATGGTCCCCCTTTTCCGAACTTAGACTACCATTTTGTCCATTGTGCGTTTAGGCTTCCTATCTGGAAGACGGAATGGGCCGTAATCCACCACGCGCATCCAGTGTCGGTTGATGGATGTTACATGTCTTCGTTTTTTTTTTACTTCTGTGTTTTGAGAGCAGTGGTGATGAAATAATTTACACAAAGTAAAGCGCGTGCCTGGTTTCGAACCCACGACCATACTTGTGAGTCACGTCTGTTACCACTGGGCCATCACTGCTATAATAATAATAATTAATCATCTACCATCGTTCTACTATCCACTGCGTGGTATGCATTGCAATGGGGGAACGTATTTTTTATATCTGATATGCTCGCGCTTGAACACTACCTCACCTGATGTTAAGCGATGACGTGGTCGAACATGAAGCACGCTTACCTAAAAGTAACCTATTCAAAAAACTCCAACTTGTACCTATCGGGCAACACAGACTCCGGCAGGGAATGCCACTTCTTAGCTGTGCGCACAATGAAAGTATTCCCAAAACGTTTAGTGCGTATGGGTGAGATCCCCACCATCTATCGATAGCAAATCACCGTACGTCTTGTAGTCCGATGATGTAATGGGCTAGGTGGAATTAGATCATGTAATTCCATTGCACACACCCCGAAATGCAACCGATAAAAAACCGATAAGCTAGCAACTCGGCGACGATGTTCAAGGCTCTGGAGCTTTGACTCGACCAGTGCCTCATTTCCGATGAGCTTCTTGACCCGTTTTTTGATAAACTTAAGTGCGTCAAGCTGGTATTTGGCAGATCCGTCCGAGAAATGAGAACAGTACTCCATACATAATCAAACTTGCGCTTGATAAAACTTGAGCAACTGTTCTGGCGTGAATAAACGTCTCACTTTTGCGAGGATCCCCAATTTTTTGGCAGCCAATTGAGCGTTTGCCTCAATGTATGGTCCAAAATTGAGGAGCGTGTTAAAAGTAATGCCAAGTAGCTCAAAATGGTCCATTAACGCAACGTTTACACTTCCGAGGGAAGGAGCCGAGTGGAATTGGCTCATTTTAGCGGAAAAAAGACATGCCTGGGTTTTAGCGGCATAAACCTGACCAAATTGGCATCGCCCCATTTGGAGACTGCCTTCAAGGATAAACTGAAACGCTCCACCATACCATCACAAAGGACAAGGATAGACAAGTACCTCTCAGCAACAGTGCTGTCGTCTGCATACCCAAGTTTTTAGCAGATCATTCATGTGCAGCTAAAATAAAGTTGCTGAGAGTACCAACCCTTGAGGGATCCATTCATATCCAATTGGTCCGACGAGCAGCCATCGATAACCATTCGAATGGATCGATCCCTCAAGAAATCTGCAATCCAATCACACATACTATTACCAGGCAGACCGGATGAAGGAAGCTTACTAATAAGGCTTCCGTGCCAGACCCTATCGAAAGCTTTCGAGTTGTCGAGAGAGACGGCAAGCGCCTCCCCTTGCCTCTCGATGGTCTTACTCAAGATGTAAATGTAGAAGATCCCCTGTAGAACGATATCGGCGGCAGCCGTATTTAGCTTCTAGGTATGCCAGCACACGTAGAGATGGGTCTGTAATTGGTCGGGTTAGATGGACTGTCCTTCTGGGACACGGGCTGTACGTTAGCTTACTTCCAAGCATTCGGCACTTTTCCAGTTTCATACGAAAGGCGAAATAGACGTGTCAAGATCGAAGATAGTTCAGGCGCACAAGTTTTAAGGACAAGTGCTAGTATCCCGTCCGGTCCACTAGCTTTGTTTAAGTCGAGGTTGCAGAGTACGAACCCTACGAACTTCAAATAGAGAGGCAAATAAGTTTGCCTTCCCTCAGCGAAGTGGGCTAGCGACTCGTCGATAGTTTTAGCAGTGGTCGTAGTGAGGGATGGTAGAAGTTCGACTCAACCGACTTACCCAGGAACCAAAACGCTTTACTACCTGCTGGTTAAGAAGCTAGTTATGTCCCTATTCGGCCAATGTGGCCGAACCGAGCCCCTCGCAACTCCTTCTTTAACTATCCGAATGTAACATTGACACACATTGTAATTGATGCTTACTTAATAATATTTATCAAAGATGTTGTATGTATAATTTTGAATCGTACAATAAGATACAATAATATTCACAGAAAAAATCTTTCAAAAGTTTTCATGACCCCATTGTAACGTTAGTTACAATGCTATATTAAAAGTGCTTAAAATCTGTACATCGTAACATTGCAAAAATCATACTTGGAGTGATTTTAACAAAACTGAAAGAGCAATTAAAATTAGTAACATGAAACCTACAATTGTACAAAACAACTTATGCCTGCAGCTAAAAATAAATAATAAACAATGCAAAAAAATGCTGTGTTGAAAACCATGCCTTAATGAGTTACAATACCTGCATTTAAGTCTTTCATAGCTTCATAACTAACTTGCGCAAAATACTTAAATCAGAGTTAGTTGCTGACACTAGGTTAAATTGACAGTTTGATATACAATATTGTCAATTGAACCTCGTGTTAGCAATTCTGAAAGTTTTTCGTGCAAGTGGGCCTTAATCAATCGAATACATCATAAATAACGCACGCACTTCTTTGTTGCAACTTACAAATACCGAATGTAAACAAAGAAACGCGCCGCGCGTCTGGCTGGCTGGCACCCGCCCGCCGCCCGCGCCCGCGCCCGCGCTTTTACACGCGCTCGCCCTTCGTGCGAAGAAGTCTAGTTTTTTTTTAAAATAATATGATATCGTGGATAAAAATGACACAAATTATGAATAGTGTTTTGTTATACCATAATAATCAAAAGTACGTAAACTCTAAAAACTTGCATTTTCTTTTGTGGATATTACAAGTTGTTGTAGTAAAAAAATTAAATATCTATAAAAGCCGTGGATGAATTCGACACAAAATATTTTAAACAACAGATATCAGTACTGAAAAACGCGTAACACCTATTTTACCTATTATAATATTCTTTTAGAGCTAGTTGGGCTACGTGTTAGGTACTGGTTAAGTATTAGGATTCCCGTGGACAGAGATGACACAAAATGCTTATGTACATCAGTTACTACTTCGTTATTATCATGAAAGTAAAATTTTCATCTCTAATTTTCTTTTCGTCCAATACTGGTCGAAAAGACAAATACCTAAATTTCTACCTATGCAAATACCTAGGATGACACAAACTTAGGTATTAGGTTGGGCAAATGGTCCGGAAACTATATGCAAAACACAAACAACTTTAATATTTTTGAAACCTCAAAACCTAGCGCTATCGGTCTAACAGGAGCTCTCGGGTCGCCAGCTACGACTTTAAGGAACCACTCCCTCGAATCCTCCTCACAAGCAATGCCACCTTTTTCTTGATGATAGCATAGAAACCATCTGTACGCGATTGGGCAAACATCCCCGTGTATAAATATTTGGCAGATTTTTTTATTTTTAAATTCTGTGCTCTTTTATTTTCTTGGTTCTTTTCTTATTATTGCTATCCAAAAGAACAATGTATCATGTTGGACAACCTATTACTAGAATATGTAGTAATAAAAATAGTAAATTGAATCTGGATGATAAATTGTATCGGTTACAAATAGAATATCGAATTGAAGGTAAGAGCTTATTACGTACTGATTTGATCAAAATAGAAGTACCTATCAATAGCAAGATTGATCCGTTTATATTTGGCAAGCACTTATTGCCTACAGCAAAAAACTAAAATTAAGATTATATTAATAATAGTAATAGACCTATAAATCTTAATATATTATTAAGATTTATAGGTCTATTACCTTTATTTCTTTGCAAGGTTTTCAAGTAGGAATCTGATATGTGCCAATCAATGATAGTCCTTCAAGGTGAAATGGACATACCCATATATACAATTCATACTTATATTATAAATGCAAAAGTTACTTTGTACGGTAGAATCAACTATTATTATTTGTAAATTTTAATGTAACGTTCAAAAGTGCCGCTTGGTGGCCTACTTGAAATAAAATATCTTTGTCTTTGTGTTTATTTTCTGTCGTTTTTTTACCTATTAACATCCTAACAGCTGAACGGTTTTGGATAAAACTTGATGCACAGTTAGACTTTAACCAGGATTTAAGACATTATTATACGTTTCATCCCCGTAGATCCTAAAATATCAAAACACTCCATACGCGAGCAAAGTCAATGCCAAAAGCTAGTTCATAAATAATTAAGCACAATAAAATCTCATATTTCAACAAACATCAAAACACCAGACAGCGAGATTCAACATTGAACAAACTCGCAAAACTAAAAATATGAATTTAATTAAAATGCCAAAACGCGGGTAGTCTGCTAGCAATAACAATTAAACGTGAGCCGAGCCAGGCTGCAGCCAGTTAACTGAATAAATTAAAGTATTCGTCGGACGGGCCTGTAAACTGTGCTGTTTTACAACCTGTGTGAGAATTCTTAGCGTAGGGTACTCTTTGGTTGGTAATAGGAATCGGGGAGAAATGGGTCTTAAATTAATGGGCATTGAGTTGGTAATCAATCAAATCTATAACGTTTTAAAGTTTTAATTTTACATGCTAGTACCTACACAAATTCCTACAACTTGGCAATAGTTAAGTAGCTAGTTACAGATGATGAAACTGAACAATGTTGAACTCCAGAAAAATACATTTTTTTTGCCGTTTTCTTAATTAAAAATAAGCAGACGTCTCATCTGATAGTAAATGGTCACCTGATTTTTTGTATAGTTTAACCTTTGAAATGTGTTAAGCCTACACCCTTGAGTGCTAATTAGCAGACACAATATATAAACATTTGTTTTGGGAACCAAAGTTCCCAAAAGACACTCAAGAGCCTTGAGTGCTAATTAGCAGACACAATATAAAAACGATTGTTTTGGGAACCAAAGTTCCCAAAAGACACTCAAGAGCCTTGAGTGCTAATTAGCAGACACAATATAAAAACGATTGTTTTGGGAACCAAAGTTCCCAAAAGACACTCAAGAGCCTTGAGTGCTAATTAGCAGACACAATATAAAAACGATTGTTTTGGGAACCAAAGTTCCCAAAAGACACTCAAGAGCCTTGAGTGCTAATTAGCAGACACAATATAAAAACGATTGTTTTGGGAACCAAAGTTCCCAAAAGACACTCAAGAGGCTACCAAATAATTTTCCCAAGCAATAATCATGCAAAACGAAAAGATGGCGTCCACTCAACAAAACCACAGCCGCCTTCGATCACCAAAACATTCAATTCGAACAGACAATCAACAAATACACCACATTCCCATCGCACTCAGGGATCCATGGAAATTTCAAACACAATGGACCTGAAGAAAAGAACTGCCACTTACAAGGCACTGTAGTCTGAAAGATTAATTTGTACTTCCGCCGGAGAAAAAGAAAAGTAATGATGGAGATACGGAGGAGCCGTCATCTTCGTAATGTACACGGAATTCCCAGTTATTAAGGGTAAGAGAAAATGTGAAAGGACACGTCGTATTATTCGGTGCAGGGACGGATTTCGGCATGCTACTTGGTTTACTTGAGTCTAAATTCTGTTGTGGTAAAGTTTACACTATTCATAAATTCAAGTATCACTTGAAGTATCTACTACTCCCGATTTCTGAATTAAGGTGTTATAAATGCCCCAATGTTAACGCAGTACTGGCCGTGCGGCCGCTCGGAGCCAAAATAACAATATTGAACTTCCTTTTGAACAGTTTTTATTGCAAAATGTTATTTGATTTACATAAGCTGTTTCAGTTATGAAGAAATTCCAGCAATCAATTTTACTTTTTTTATTTTTTTGTTTTGGAGGAGTATCCAAAAGTTGCGAAATAATATCGTGTTTTTAATTTTTTTTCTAAACCAAAACTGTTACATGAAAAAACATTGTTTCAAAAATAATGTACATGAAACAAACATATTTTTTTTTCATACCTTTTAACCTAGCCGTTATTAAGGAGTATGCTTTAGAAAGTTACCGTTTTACGGCACTAAAGTGGTTGTAGGCCTTTAAGGATTTCAAAGTTGAGTATTTGTCAAAGTCAACATTAGTTTGAAAACCGGAAAAACTTTGGAATTAAAGTAGGGTTTGTCTTGTTCTTCACGCCAAATATTCAATTCAGAAACTGGTCCATAGTCTGTCGGCAACGTATTTTGATAGTGAAATCGACTAGGTACGTAGTGTTCATATTTTCTTTAGAGTGTCTATGGATTGGTGTTTAACACCAATCAAACTTGTCAAATAAGCCAATAAAGTGCATTCCCAAATCCATCCCTGTCGAAATGTATATGATATCCATTAATGACGAAATATTATTAGATTTGTCACACGACTTATCCATTACGACATACTTAATGAGATACGTCGTAACTATTCCCACAGAAATCAATTAACTGATCCCTTTGACGTGGAAAATACCACCAGAGACATGTTATTAATAATATTTTAGTTCTTATGTTTGCTTTCCATGTTTGTTTGCTCTTTTGAGGGACTATTTTATGTCTGTGATTTAATAGATCGTGTTGCAAATATTTAAAATGCTCTTTTTGTGAGGTATTGGTATGTTTCAAAAGGTCTTTTTCGCTCACTCTTTTATTTAATTTATTTTTCTTTTCAATATAGCTGGGAAAAGGCTAGGCAGATGATGATTTTTCTTTAACAGATTTTTTTTCGTTCTAAATTAATGCCTGCTTACTTGTATTACTGCAACAGGACTAAGCTCTCATACAGCCAACTTCAATTCCTCAACATCAGATTTCATGAAACTCAGGCAAATCTTTCGCAAAACCCATTACTACTAAATCGTCGGTTTACAAACTAGCTCTCGTAAACTCATGCGAGCCTAGTAAACTGATTCGTCGAGAGTTACCTAGAAGCAAATATACTAAGCCCGGAACACAAGTTGCCAAGCTCACCAAGCTCGCCAAGTTTCATAATCGCGTAGAATTCGTCACGTGCCGAGCCCCAAGTTAATAACGGCCAAGTGTCGCCCCCGGGCTCTGCCTATTCTGTTATAATTGTGGAACAAAGGGGTCGACAGATGTGGAGGTTTCTGAGGAAAACTTTATCTGTTCCGGCCGTGTCGATCGGTGTTAAGATTCTGGTTGCGCGTCTTTGTATTTGTTTGCAATTATGGTAAATCGCTTTCATTTAATTGAAGGCTGTTAGATTTCGTATTTTTGGGGTAAATAATGTTTTTTCTCCAAAAATGTTATATAGAAATATAACAGCCCTCACTCTATATGTAAATACTCATTATTAAGTTACAACCTGTATCATGAGGTATATTTTGGTGAAGCAAAATGGGTAGGTATGTGCCTACGCAGAAATGAGCCATCTTACTCAAAAACCATAAGATACTTAATTTTGTTTTTGACTGACCAACGACAGTTCAAAAGATCCTGTATATGGTTTAAATAAAAAGATATATATATTTTGGTGAATCAAAATGGGTACCTACGCAGAAATGAAACATCTTATTCAAAAACCTTAAGGCCCAGGCCACATAGAAATAGCGTCGGGCGCGGACATGGCACGGGCGGCTTCCTATTTTATTCAAATTTCATACTAAATGCATGGAAATAAAGCGAAATTTGATCAGGCGCGAGCCGAAATGGCGCGTCATAAACACGTCCGAGCAACGACATACCGTGTGTCCTAAATTGTGCTTTATTTTCATGTGTTATGTATGAAATTTGAATGGAATAGGAAGCCGCCCGTGCCATGTCCGCGCCTGACGCCATTTCTACGTGGCCTGCGCCTAAGATGCTTAATTTTGTTTTTGACTGACCAACGAAAGTTCAAAAGTTCCTGTATAGGGTTTAAATAAAATAAATTATTTGAGTTTCAGCTGTCGCAAATTTGAGGTGTTTGATTTAATACCTTTATCACCGATATTATCTCTATTTATCCATATAACAAAATAATGTTTTCAGCTGCCCAAATCTTAAGACGGTTTCGGATACAAAGTAAAATAATGCTGAAAGATTGTCGACGGTATTTCAACCCTTGTCTATTTGTCAGTCATCATTGAAATGGGTTATTCAAATAAATCCTTGAATTGTAAGGTTATATATACTGTATACAATTACAGGGATTTGTTTTTCACATTTTCTACTCATCATCATCATCTGCCTAGCCTTTTTCCCAACTATATTGGGGTCGGCTTCCAGTCTTACCGGATTCAGCTGAGTACCAGTGTTTTACATGGAGCGACTGCCTATCTGACCTCCACAACCCAGTAATTGGGTAACACGGTACCCCTTTGCAAGACGACTGGGTGTCAGATCTCATGCTTCTGACTACCCGTAACGACTGATATATTGGGCGGGAAGTGCTAACAACTCGCAAGTAGAGTCGTGGGTGACAGCTAGTCTAGAATATTTTTTTGTGTAGCTTTAATAAGAAAAAAATACCGGTTATTTTTACGGACATTGGATACTACGTCCGAAAAAGATTTTATAAATTAAAATCAAAGACATTTTTTCTAAAAATAATCACTGAATTATATATATATATATCGGTACAAACATTCAAAACCACACATACCGCGCTACAAAGGCTCAAAGGCATAATTGGGCAAAAAACAAAACCCCTCTTATCACAAGAGAGTGATTTAAGGGCTACCTACATCATCGCCATGCTTTGCGGCCGCACCGAGTTCAAACGACGGCGTCTAGCCTCTTGAGTGACTAGTTCCCTCTAGTAAGAGTAAGAGAGCTCTTACTATTGGATTCTCAAACGTATAAAATAACAAACGTCTTGTTATTTTATAGACTTTGATGTATGAATTATTCAGAGATGAGCGTTTTTAAAGACATGTTAAATCTAGTGTAACCTCTTTGTACTTCTTTTTGTTGGTTAAATTGGTCGTATATTTATGTAATCTCTAGAAAAACGTACGGATTCGATAGATTATTTTGTTTGTAGAAAGTTACACTATTGCCAAGCACCATAGTACCATACGCTATTAATCATCTGCCTAGCCTTTTTCCCAATTATTGTTGATGGGGTCGGCTTCCAGTCTTACCGAATTCAGCTGAGTACCAGTGGTTTACATGGAGTGACTGCCTATCTGACCTCCACAACCCAGTAACTGGGTAACACGATACCCCTTGGCAAGACTGGTGTCAGATCTCAGGCTTCTGACTACCCGTTACGACTTTCAAAGATCTTCAAATGACAGCCGGGACCAACGGCTTGACGTGCTTTCCGAGGCTCGGAGGAAACTCGGTATGTTGAAAATGACCTCGTCAAGCGTTGCTTAACCTTGAAGATCGACCCGTGCGGCTGTTATTATTTAGCCACGAGCTCCTCGCTATTAATGATAATGGAAAATGCACAATGCCTGTGGGGATATGCCACGAAAAAGTTAGCGTAATCCTAATTATGATAAAAAGTTTCGGGTAAAAAGGGCAATAATCACTATTCGTATCTCTGTAGCAAGTCACTTATAAGTTTGCTGTATTTGAAACCCTTTTCGAATTAAAATTTATTTTACGTAAATTGTTCACCTCCAAGTACATTAAATTAACTCGTATTAGGTCTATAATACCCCCAATATCTCTCGTAAACAGCCACACCACATAAAACTCCGTTAATCCAAATATAAATTTTACTTAAACTTCTATCCCCTTCTCACAGAACCTACATCACTTTCCGAATCGATTATAAGTCCCCGAAAACGCCTAAAGACTAAAATAATGCTTTCAGCTTTGACCTCCAAAGTAAAATACAAAGTACTAGGACAATAGTAGGTCGCAGGAGATTTACGATATTCACTGGCTCTTAGTAAGTGTCCTCTTGTGACACTCTGTTCGCCTGGTAATTTTATCTGTTACGTCGAAAAGATTTCGCAGGATTTACTGTGGCGATATGTCTTCACTGATTTCGAGGATAGATGGTTATCTGGTTTTTCGTGGTCTGTGAGTGTCGCAACAAATGATCCCATCTGTAAAGATTGAAGGATTTGATGCTGGGAAATTATTATCTGTCTGTACATCAATTTTCTATTTGTTATTACTATGTAAATATTATTCTCTTTGTTATTAATATAAGCTCCTCAAATTCATGATGAAAATGAAGTTCATATAATGGACTTTCCATTTATCTGAGTACGTAAAATTGCGAACCTTTGCAACGCTCCCATGAATTTCACTGCCATGTAATTTGTCAATTAAAACACAGCTTTTACCATCAGCCGGGAATGCTTCTCATTTCATTCCTGAATGCACAGCACATGGGGTTCGAAGCCATGCGTATGCTGGAAAAACTCGACGCAACAACTTTTCCTTTTTCAAAAAATGAACCCTCCAATGCTGTGCACAAATCAACCGGCACTTTCGATTAGTACAATACACGAGGGCGATATGTTTCAACGGGGTTTCGGATCGATATCGGTAGCTGGATCAACCGTGTTGATTGGCTTCGGACTATCACCGGTCGCGACTAGTGTAAACCGGTTGTACGCTGCCGGCTCACATTGCTCGGTTTGATTTTCGTTTGCGGAAAAAATTGGAAGCTGGTTTGAGTGTACAGGAGAAACGGTAGTACGGTGTACGGGGTAGTGGGGTTGTTATTACGAAGATAGAGCGGGAAGTAGATCAAGCAAGAGTTGGGTCTTCAAAAGAAGAAAATGGTGCTTGTGCTGGTTTTGATGGCAAATAGTTTTAATTATGTTACCCCAAAATTCAGTAACGCAAACTCCGTTCCCTCACGCAGTTTTAAGATCATTTAGTTAACTATATTTCAGCGCAACAGCCCGTCAAACAATATAACTCAATAAAACTAACATACTCAACTCACACCTAAACACCCTCCACTTAACAGCTGTACCCAAATTATCACAAAGCACACCCTTAAATACGCTCTACCGTAAATCTGTTACATAAACTCCACGTATTTAAGGCTCGCATTTAAACACAAACTTGTAATACGAACTTCGCTTCTACCATTATAATTAACCCTAGAGAATCGGGAGGTACGAGTACCCGATCTTTCAAGCACTGTGAACACCTTTGCCGCTTCGCGAGCGGGATTACACCGCTTTAAAATTCCCCAGACACTTTACACGATCTTACCCTTCATACGTGGATAATGGGCTAGGTTTCGGATGAAAGCGGAGAGCTTAGTTTAGGCTATAAGCTATATCCATGATTGTGGTTCTGACGTCACTCATGATGAGGTCCCGCTGTGTTTAATATTGAAACTGGAGTCTCTTGAAACATTCAGAGCATTGGTCCTATGATCCAGCGTTTGCTCTGATAAAGGACCAATTTATAAACGTAGCACAGCTTTTTGAATTATTTCCTTGTCACTTTTTAAGTTGGTTGTCATTGTTTAGTGTTGAATTTCAGGAGTGGGAGTGAATGGTACTTTTTTATAGGTAAATAAAGTTTATCCTATAAAAAATCTGTTTAAAATTAAGAGGCGTAAGTTTGTTTTTACTCAATCGGAGGCCATACAAACTAATCAAACTTGCTAGCCAGAAGGGTAAACCGTGCTATACATTGAAAGAAAGAAAGAAAAAGTATTTCACATTCACTCTCTTCTGAATACTGAATTACTGTCAATACCTAAAACCTAATACTAAAAGAACATTATATTCTCGCTACTTGGCCGCACTAAGACCATATCCCGCTCTTCCCCTTGCTCAGCTAACCCGGGGGCCTATTTGAGCGTATTCGAGCTCGCTGGCTAATTGAGTCGAGTCTCCTCCTGATTGTAGACTGAGAACAAAACTAGTTTTATTTTATTTTTTCTTCAAGATTAGTTTTGAAACGTGGCAAGCTATATTCGATATTGGTTTTATGTGGCAATTATACCTACACATAAGATGGTGGTTTATGAGGTGAATTGTACCTACTGTCTTAATTTACTTAAACTACCAAGGTTTTTGTATATTAGTTACTAGCCTTTTACCCCGGCTTTTACATCCGTACCCTATCCCGCAAGATCGGTGTTTTTTCTCGGGATAAAAAACTTGCTTATGGCACTCACCGACAGTGTAGCTTTGCTTTCTGTAAATTGAAATATATTCGTAATGAGGGCTACCGTTTTGTTTTTGTTTTTGATTAAATATAGCATCGAGTATGCTGCAGTTTGGGGCTCCTATTTTATGAAAAAAAAAGAAGGATACAATTTGCGGAAAAAACACCAAACTAAATAAATGAGAGGTTGGTAAAACCCGTACCTATTTTAATCTGCCATATTTGGTAAATATTCACAACAATAAAAAGTAGTAAATAAACTCGCACTAAAAGCCAAATAACGGTGTAATCTCTTTACAATATTATTTAATAGTTGTTCTTTTCCTTCATATCGATAATTCGGAAATAAAAATATATTTTGACCAGAATTTAGCCACGTCAACAGCGAATGTCATAGTTTAATTCCGATTTCAACACAAGGGTACATTAGTCGAAAATTCTTCCATACAAACGTAGTCTAGGGATTATTCCACTGTTTGACAATGTACGTTCTAAATAAAAAATGATATCAATTTCTCTCATCATTATCTAGCCCTGTATGGAAGCAAAAAAGTAAAAAAAAGAAAGTTGTTTTTTCATGATACCTAGACTGCCAAAGGTCTGTTTATAAAATTTCGCGCACTCGGTTTCGTCCTAAATCATTATCTATTTCGCTACAAATTTGCAAGTGTGTATTCGTACGCGAACTAGCTTCCTACTGCTCGTCACAGCATCTTTCTCTTCCGCACGTGTTGTCGGTTGATATAAAATGCATTTTAACCCCGCGCACAAAATATTTCGTACCGTTGACTAGTGTAACTTTAATGTGTAAGACGAGCAACCAGGCGTAGTAGAGCATATTTTATTTTTAACATTATGTTATGATTTTCATCATCTACCCGGAAACGTGTTTCTTAACAGGTTTACAAGATCAGAACAGAGATTCACTTTGCATCTTTTTTCATCCCATTATTTCCTTAACATAAAGGGACCCACATCAGTATGCGCCCGACTACTCGTCCTACTACGGAAATTTGCAAAAACCTTTTGACTTCAGATCCACATTCGATTCACAGAAATTTGGACAATATATTAGACAGTTAAATAATAGAAAATAAAATATATGTATACATATAAGTACTTGTATTTACGTCACGCGTCTAGTTGACGAAGGGACGGACGGATGGATTGAGGAAGGACCCGTGTCACAATAAAAGACGTGCAGAAGGACCACGGGAAACACAAAGTAGTTGTCAATGGCAATAAACAATTATATATCTAGAATGATTTCTAGATACTAGTTAACCTTTTAGTGATGTTCATCAAACAGTTTTAAGTGCCTGTGCTAGTGGTACATTTGATGCTTTATTTAATACTAGCTTCTGTCAGCGTCAACGCCGTGTGTAAAGTATTTTCTTATCCCAGATTCCAGACTCATTCATTCATTCAACCAGATCCATTCGGCCGTTTTAGGCGCAGGCCACACAGAAATGGCGTCGGGCGCGGACATGGCAATTTAGGACACACGGTATATCGTTGCTCGGACGTGGTTGTGACGACATACCGTGTGTCCTAAATTGCGCTTTATTTCCATGCATTATATTTGAAATTTGAATGGAATAGGAAGCCGCCCGTGCCAAGTCCGCGCCCGACGCCATTTCTGTGTGGCCTGCGCCAAAGAGTGATTGAGTAACAAACATACATCAACACATCCAAACTTTCCCATTTATTATATTAATAAACAGTAAGATACAAGTAAATAATCCTCGAAAGAACATCAGATGTCATCAATGTCAGCAATAATAATAATTCTCAAAAACTCTAAAACGTATTCGATTGATATGCGCTATCGTAACGTCAGGTAGTCCCAAAAATTTTATCTTTTCTACAGACGCTATCGATGTTAGAACATCAGTTTATCTAGAACTCCTGTAAATCACAACCATAACAAGCGTATAAACAGAAATATATTGATAATTATTATTTCCTGATAGCAACAACCTGGGTGTCTTTATTATAAATCAAGAGTCGACCACATCATCGCTTACCATCAGGTTAGATGGTGGTCAAACGCGAGCGAAAAATATAACGATTGGTATTTATAACAAATCAATGTGATATCTCCTTCAGCTGCATTGCACACGTGGCACACTGGGTAGTAAGTAGCAGTCAGACAGAGCTAGGCATTACCAGATTCGATTTCCATATGATAATATAATCGACCACGATCCACCGACAGCTTAGCCGTCTGATACGCAATCTGGCGTATATTAGATCGAGTCTGTTCCATTTCTAGTATCCAGGCTCTGTATTAATGGAACATGAATGATAATATGGATTTGGAAAAATCTTAATATTATCGAAATATCAATGACCTTAACGGTCCGCGGGAACATGTTAGCGCGCAGATTTTTTCGCTGTACCGATCAGGTCAAAATAACCTTGTTTAAAGCTTATTGTCAAGGCCTGTACACGGGAAGTCTGTGGTTCAGCTGTTCGCGGGGGACGCTCAGTGCTTTGCGCGTCCAATATAACAATGTTTTCAGGATGATGTTGAAACTCCCTCGTTTCTGTAGTGCCTCGGGGATGTTTGCCCAATCGCGTACAGATGGTTTCCATGCGATCATCAGGAAAAAGGTGGCATCGCTTGTGAGGAGGACTCGGGGGAGTGGCAATAGCATACTAAAAGTCGTGGCTGAGGACCCGACAGCTCCTGTGCTGAGGCATCTCATTCGGAATCATTGTCCGCATGAGATGCCTCGTAAGTACATGACTCACTAAGTTTTCTGAGGTTATTAAATTTGTTACTAATCCTAGTGTGTAAGTCGTAGTATCTAAGGTGTTTACTAACAAAAATGGTTCCTATGTTGTCCCAAATAAAAACAATATTTATTTATTTATTTATTTATTTAACGTCATGGGCTTCAAAGGCGAGATTGCTGTAGGCTTTACTGAAAATTTGATTTTAAAACAAGAATCACCACAAAGCTGATTCTGTGCTCCATGCTACCAGGGGATTCCCTAGACCTTCATCAGTTCATCATTCTCCTATTAGTAGACCCGCGCTTAGAATTCCAATATGCAGACGCCGTTCAAAATGTATCCGCTTGTCATCACCCATCCGTTCACAATTTAACATTTGCTATTTGAAGTGTGACTTTTCCATTTTCTTACACTACGATACGAAGGGTCCAGTATCAAATGCCGATAAACACATTCGGGGTCCGTTTATTGAGCGACGTGGAGGGTCACGGGTTTGATTCTCGTTTCAATTTGTTGGAACCGCTTTATGTTGGGTCCCCTGTCGAAGTCGCAGATTCATATAATTAAATTAGTTTTCTGTGGTTTCTGGGTACAACTTTGTAGTTGGGAAAAATGGTTAGAATTAATTGGTTTAAATATTTAAGGGAAGGCTACCTTTTTGGATTTAAATTCCTATTGCGCGTGTAATGGTACAAAGCTGTTCCAATTACTGGCCATTATTTCTAAAGGAATTACATAGTGTTATATTGTGTTTTGCTAACGAGCACATAATGATATTTGATATTTCCCTTTTGCGGTAATCTATGTATTTGAAAGCAGTTAGGTACATTCACGAGCTTAGGTTTGAACATTGCTCAGAACATTGCTGGTTCTTATTTTTGCGGGTTCCGTACCCAAAGGATCTAAACGGAGCCCTATTGCTGTCACACGTGTCGTGTGTCTGTCGTCTGTCACACAATGTTGTGCCGAAGCATTATTTAACTTCTCATTCCTTATTTCTTTAACTTGAAATTTGGTGATAATGTTTATTGTTAAGTATATTTTACTAACCAATACCAATATATTGAGGAAACAGACTTCCTTCTTTGGTGCGTCACCCTAAATGTGCGAAGCCCGACACGCACTTGGCTGGTTTTTTAGGGTTCCGTACCCAAAGAGTAAAAACGCCGCGGTCCGTCTGTCTGTCTCTCTGTGACCAGGTTGTATCTCATGATCCGTGATCTTTACACAGTTGTAATTTTCACATATTATGATGGATTTCTGATGCCGCTATAACAACAAATACTAAAAAAGGATAAAATTAAAAGTGTGACTCCCATACAACACATTTTTTTACTAATAACTCAAGTCGTATGATTCTTGCCTTGTTTGTAGTGGTTTAAGTCGGACTGCTGAGCTAAAACCTCTCTTGTGCCAACCTCATCTATTGTCCATCATATTAAACCACTTGAATGCACCACGCCAGCCAATAAAGCCTAGTCTAGAACACAACTGTAATCAGCGCACAAAGATACAAGTTCTCAGCAAACAAAGAAGCCAACATTAAGCTGAATACACACCGCTGCTAATCCGCTCCGGTTGTAAGTTGTAATGCGCCCGACCGCGGCGAAAAGTTGAGCTACACCCGCCCTCTTGATATTAAACCCGTTTAGTGCGGTTTATACTGGCTTTATTATATTAGCGCGTCGACGCTTCGCCGTGAATTCGGTGGTTTAATTAGAAACGTAGCGATATGAACGGTTTAGAGGTGAGAGTCAGCAGTGTGTACTCGGCGTTAAGTCTGTGGATTTGTTTAATGTACTGAAGGATTATTTGTGATATTTGCGATTTTGAAGTCGATAGTTTAGTGGGTTGAAGCTCAGAAGTTGGGGTTTTTGTTTGAATTAAGGTAAAAGTGAAACTATGGGCAATTATTGCAGCCAAAAGTCGTTTAACTCATTATATTGACCTCATAACAATTTATGTGAGACCCTCGCTTCAAGAAGATGTGCTACGCATCGTCCATACTTTTCGTATTATTCGTCATCTCAGTAGACGCACTCCAGGTCTTAAAGACAAGTCAGTATTTTTAGGGTTCCGTACCTAAAGGGTAAAAACGGGACCCTATTACTAAGACTCCGCGATCCGTCTGTCTGTCCGTCTGTCTATCTATCTGTCTGTCTGTCTGTCCGTCTTTCATCAGGCTGTATCTCATGAACCGTGATAGCTAGACAGTTTAAATTTTCACAGATGATGTATTTCTGTTGCCGCTACAACAACAAATACTAAAAACAGAATAAAATAGATATTTAAGAGGGGCTCCCATATAATAAACGTGATTTTTTTGCCGTTTTTTTCGGTAATGGTACGGAACCCTTCGTGCGCGAGTCGGACTCGCACTATTTTTAGTTACTCTTTATTTCTTGTGTATTAAAACAATAACATCTCACCATATGCCTAGGCCGGCCCATTCCCTCTGTCTCAGAGAGAGCCTTTTTTTAACATTTTTTAACATTTTAACTAAAACAGTAAATCCATAGAACACGCGGATATTTATTTCAGTCTCATAAAAAGTCACCAAGTTGCAAATCGTCGTGATCCGTATGAAAAGTTTTTTCCGATGGGTTTTCCGTTCCCCGTCTGGAATATTTATTTTATCTCCGAAGTCGCGAGCAGGTGAGGTATTTCACATGAAAACCTTTTAATATGATTTACAAGTTTTAACGAAAAGGTTTCTGCCTACTTAGTGCCTTGAAAGCTTTCAATGTTTTCTACTGAATGCTGTTTGAAAAGTACTTTCATTTATTTCTGTACTGAAATCTGTTAGATTGTCATAAATGGTGATTTTGGGATTAATTGATTGTTGGTACGATTTTTTGAGCCAATTTAGATTTTAAAACTTGTTTTACTTAGTGGTCGTATGACTGTAGTATTAAATATGTAATTTACGAATTTTTGAACAAGAAGAGTTTGTCTTACTTACTCTTATGAAAAGAATTGAGAATTTAATATTGAATGAATTATTTAAAACCCCGTTTCAAGAAATATTTTAGCTAGAATCACAAAATGTTAAGTTGTGGTGCGCCGCCGCTTGCGAACTTTGTGCTAGATTTCTTATGACAACAGTCACTAAACGGCGAGCAAGCTTTGTAAAATTTTCTTAAAACAGTTTTTTTTAAGGAAATCGATCTTGTTTCACTTTATATTTAACACGCTTTTATTAGCTTGGTATGTATCTATGTATCAATGTATCTCTGTATCAATGTAACGGAATCTTTGAAGGTGATTTTCACCCCCTTCAAAACGTGGGATTGATTTGAAACTTTGCACACTTATCAAGGACCGATGACAATGCAATAATTTAGTCAAAGTCAAAGCCAAAGTCAAAGTAGAAAATATTTATTCAACTACGCCAATAAGCGGCACTTTTGAACGTTAAACAAAAATAAAAATTTACAAGTAATTAATGTTGATTCTACCGGGCGCGTTTTAATAGTTTGTCCCATTAGCCTTAACAAGATCTTCAGGATTAGCGACTTTTTAGTACAAATTACCATTAAAGCGTGTTTTTTAGTTTTTAGAACTACAATTTATTAATTTATTTATATTCGCCTTAGGAAAAGAATTAAACCTTCAGTAAACATTGGAGTACTCTTTTGGGCTATGAATGAAGATGTGCCAACAATAATGCACGGCACTCTCTGGCTGGGCAACACTTCCACTATTCACATTATAATAATATATTTTTTCTAATGTTTTTACGCCTTCGCACTTAACGACTTTGTTTTCTTGTTCCAGGTACATAAAAATCTTCAATTCGCACAGCGGTGTTCGATTTTATTATCGAACGAATTAGGGTAACATTTTAGTGTGGCGATTAATGTTGCCGTAAAAGTTATTGGTGTGGATTATGCCTAAGGATGGGTTTTATTGCCATGTAAGTCAGTGGGTAGTTTGTTTGGTAGAAATTCGGGAATAACTGGATGAAAGTGGACGATGAAAGATAATGGTAACATTTATTTTTTTGGCCTTTCCATGATAATTATGTATATCTTGGCGGTGAACTACATTGCTTATTCTATGTTACATATCGAGTATCCACTTGAAAAGTATCAATTTTGTGATAATTTAGTAAGTGGATTTTACTTAAACATATTTATACTAGGATATGCTCGATGAGGAGCTCGTGGCTAAATAATAACAGCCGCACGGGTCAAGCAACGCTTGACGAGGTCGGTCCGTGGATGGGTGACCATTTCAACATACCGAGTTTCCTCCGTGCCTCGGATAGCACGTAAAGCCGTTGGTCCCGGCTGTTATTTGAAGATCTTTGACAGTCGCTACGAGTAGTCAGAAGCTTGAGATCTGACACCAGTCTTGCCAAGGAGTACCGTGTTTACCCAGTTACTGGGTTGTGGAGGTCAGATAGGCAGTCGCTCCATGTAAAACACTGGTACTTAGCTGAATACAGTAAGACTGGAAGTCGACCCCAACATAGTTGGGAAAAGGCTAGGCAGATGATGATATTTATTCTAGGATATCAATTTGAAAGACCGACTGTCCACTTTAACAATATAACAGAAAATAAGAAAGTAAGGATACCTCCAAATAACTTATGCAATCACCTATTAACGAAGAAATATCGTGCCGCATAAAATTGGTACCAACACAACAAAAACTAAAATAAAGATAAGTCCACATTAGTGCCGCTCGATTCAAAATCGGATATATATCCGCACGAGCAATAGGTGCTCAGCGAAAAGATCCGCCCGCACAAATTACTTGAGAGTACAATACAAACTGTTGAGATGTTTTCTCGGATACCCGTATATTATCTCGTTGTAGGCAATAGCCCCTAATGTGGTACATTACGGGAACTAATGTAAATGTGTTTGTGAGCCATTATTGCACGGCCAAGCGTTTTACAGAGAGGGGTTGTTTTATAGACAAGCCAATGTGAGGGAAGCTGATGACACAGGGCTAAAATAAAACACTTTCTGTTGGTTCAACATATTATGGATCCGCATTTGTTGACGAATATATTTTTGGTAAAATGTGACGCACAATATCTACCATAAAAGCTCTTTAATTTTTATTCATTTGCTTTTTAATGGCTGTATTTTTTATCTGCACAATGTTTCCAAATTGGTTCCAATACAAAATTCTATCTGCAATGCGAAAAATTTAAACAAAAAATTATACATGGAACAGCTTAAATAAAAAAACTACAGCATTTTATTTTCACAAAACTGGATTCAATTGATATTTTATGTTCATAAAGCTTTTAAAGTCTTGTCGAATAAAAAACATACAAAATATAATATTTACAAATGTTCAGTTACCACCCAATCTCATATTAACCATCTCAGTGATTCCGGATATCGTATCCGAAATATCCGAAACCACGTGACCGCATATCCGCAATGCAACCGCAGAGGCTGTATCCAGCATGGCGTGCACTTGGCTTTAATTAACTAAATACTTAAGCTTGCAGAGGGGTCAATCCGCAGATATTAAGGTTAGTTAAGTATGTATGTTTTTGGCGAAATCCTCTGAAGAGGAAAGGGAAGTCGGTATAATTAGATGAGAAATAGCTAATCGACTAATATCTTACTTCTTTGTTTAAAAATCATAACTTTGTGTGAATGTGATGAAGCCAGTCAAACTTTAGAGTTCTAACTTACACACAGACGTATGTAAGTACGAATGCTTTTGTCTAGTTTTTATTTTTATTTTTTTTCATCTATATGCTTGGGCTTGACCACTATCTCACCTGATGGTAAGCGATGATGTTGTCGACGGTGAAGTACGCCTGCCTAGAAAAACCCATTCACTCTTCATTGACTTAAAGACCCCTAGATTGTAGCTATCGGGAAACACAGACACCGGCACTAGTTCTAAAAACTGCCCTACCATTGCCCAAATATATTCATAGTGCTGAAACAAACACTTAGAATATATTTATTAAATCTTGGGCTTTTTGTATTTATGTTTGCGTAGTTGTTATCCTGAAAGCGCAAAATTACATGACTTTAGTAATCAACATTAATTGAAGTTAGATCCTCAATTCTGTAATTATTTCTAACTCAGCTTTCACTGAAACTTCAATTTATTAGATTAAATTCCAGTTTCACTTTCAAGGAAAACTTTGATGAATGTGAAATTACAAGATTATGAAATTCATATTTTAAGCTTTTGAGCATGTTTATTTATTTTCAAGTTATTGAATAAGTTAGGTACCTACTAAGGGTATTTTAGATTATCTGTGTTTCTAGAATAAGTTGATGACTTTGGTTTTTAGACATGGCTTGTAAAGGCGAAATAACTGTGGGATTAGTGCGAGTAGTTTACTCGTCCCCGATCGCGTTAACTTAGAAGTCAATTTGTGTAGAAACTGGGTATAGCGCCATCTTGTGACGGTAACGGAAAAACCAAATTGACATAAGAGAATGTTTACGTTAACGCGATCGAGTTCGTTAATTCACTCGCACTAAGATTTGGTGTCAATGCTGTATTCGTCGACCTAGATTGTGCATGTCATAATTATGTGTTTAACTGGATATTCTTATTCGCTCTTTTAAAGACAGATTTGATCGCTTTTCGATATTGTTTTACCATTACAGATATAAAATCACGCCTGTGTCTAGTGAAGGGTTCTAGGCAGATTTGCATCTATAGTACGCCCATATATCGCCAGTTATGTTCAATGCTGTTACTATATTTGTCGTATTTGTACAAATTGTTGCTCCAAATCTCTATCACAAAATGAACTTTATTTCAACAAAGGTAAGGTATGTTTTGCATTGCCCAAATTTTGCCAAATATTGTTTCAATATGCCAAGGTGGGCGGTTACATGCATTTGGTTTTTTTGTAAAAAACTCAACTTTGACCGCAGTTGGGCCAGTATTGTGGCGAATATTGGTAATCGTTTATTTGAGTAAGAATACAGTCTTCTCATGTAGTCCACTTCACCATAATTGGTGACAGCAACCCAGACTAATTTCGTCTCCTTTCGTGAGCTTTCTCTGACGACTATCAAAATTGGTCTTGAAAACGAGGCAGAACTGCTGATCACGTATATGAAGGTCTTGGGCGATTGTGCGTATTATGGAAGTTTTACAATATTCTTCTTTATGCATGATATAGATAAAATACACGATCACGGACCCCTTGTAAAGTCATAACAATTTAATCAAGTCACACACCATATTTCAGTTATCCCCAGATCCACATCAATGTCCTGTAAACTCAAGTTAACGAGAAAACTGCCACAAACTAAGAAAACATAAAAACTAAAACCGTCCAACAGTCCTCAGAGCTGTAGATATTTTTTCAAAGTTTCTCCCCTGAGATTTTCTCTTGATTTTTTTATTTTATCAACTTAAAACTTCATTCTGCTAGAGGTAACTTGAACACTAAAACAACACTTGTTTATTCTCAACTTTGAACTAAGTTAGACTTCGCCGAAAAAAGCTGCAAAGTTGAGGTGGGTACAGCCTTTCTGATATTCATTGTTGATGGTAGAGTAACCGTGAAATATTCAGGAAGGAATTAATTTATAATTTTAAACACTTTTTAACGGTTGTTTTTTGTAAACAAAGTTTTTATTTTTAAGTCCACATTTTGAACTTTTTATAAGTAGTTTAATCTGCTTCAGGAATAGTTAACCTTTGTATCTATAGCTTATGTGGGTACCTATTTTGATATTTTAGTTTTTGATCTTAATACATAAACCGAACATTTCTTGTATTTTTATATTAGCCTACATTGTCCCACAGCTGAGCAAAAGGCTTCTTTGTTTTTTGTCTATTTAAAAAGCTTTACCAATATTTAATTTTCACTCTTAATCAACATCAAAATCCAAGACGAAAATTCTAAAAGCCCATTTATCCTTTTTAAAGCTTTTCAAAATGACCTGCCTTTTTTCTCTGACCTTGTACGAAGGTAACTCCCCTTTTTGAGCCAGCACTCTTCCATTATTCGGCATAAACTTGGCTCTTAAATATCTCGAGCAAGTTGTTCAACTTTCCATGAGTTGGATGAGAGCCGCTCAATATAAAGTTTCCATTTGCCGTCAAATTCTCCCACTTGCCACTCTCCTACCTTGCCTAAAGAAAGATTGATTATATTCGGTGTGATTCTATAAAATATTTGCCTTTGATGAGTGTTATTTTTGGATGGCACGGTATTGTTTGGACACTTGTTTTTTGTACATCGTTTTTCATTGTTGTCAGAAGTTTTAGTTAAATTACAATGTCACCAGGCAGTTTTGTCCACTTGCGGCTCTGAATGGCAACCAACATGTAATACGTACCTACAATGAAACCATGAACGAACACAAGTTATGATAGAGACAGAGTTATCCTTTCTCTCATTCTCTTTTCAGTTATATTTTCGCATTGTGGAGGAATCATTTTTCAGTTATTTTTGTCGATTTTACTTCAGATGCTCTCGAAAGGGGGTTTACGTAATTTCCTGTTTTTAGGTATTCTCAATTATGTACGCTTAGGCGCAGAAATGAGAACTACAACTAAATAATAACAATTTATCTATACTTTCTTGTTTATGAAATCTTTTACTTATAGAATAAACCCCAGTGGGAAATATTGTACCCAAAATGTTGAATCTACCTACATATACGTTTTAGATTCCTTCCGCCAACATTTTAGCGTTGCTCGATTGAAATACCAGATCTGCGAAGAGGGATGTTTTATACCCTACAATATTTGGCACGGGAGAAATATTAGAGATGTCGAAAGAATACGGGATGCAAACGAAATGCCGTCACGCATTCACCAAGGTTATAATGTAAGCGGAGGTGTTGTTAAGCGGTAGCGGGTTAGGAAGGGTTAATTCTGTAGGTAAGAGGCATATAAAGTATCTTGTAGTGTATGTATGTAAGTATGAGTGTTAGGGTCAAATCTTGCAACTGAATTTTTAAAGCAGATTTCCTCCACCGATTAAGATGAAATTTTGCATACACTTTTAATTTGCATGACAATGCATTGTTAGTTAAGTGGACGTCAATCTAAATCCAATATGGCGGACGGCCCAAGATGGCGGACTAGTTATTTTTTGTGCACTGCCATAATATGGGTATCAAATCAAAGGGTTTGCTGAGAAGAATACGAAAAAAGCTTGTTTTTAAAAAAAAACAATATATATATTTTTCTCATAACTATATTGTATGTTTGTTTATGGCTTCGTTTAGCAAAATATATTAATTTAACGTTTACTATCAAGCCAGTAAGTAATGTTATGTCAAGAATATTTTCAATTAGTATTATGTTTATGGTGAGGTCCTGGGTTCGATTCCCGAGTCGGGCAATGTGTTATTTTTTTCTTACTTTCTTTCTTTATTGGGTTTATTCTATCATTTGATAGATTTTTATAATTTCTAAGTAGCAAATCGGATTCCAGACTAGTGTCTGGTTGATGGCAAAAGAGTCGTTCCTCTATTACACGGCACTTTGGCATAACTGACAATAAAATTAAGTAGAATCGTTACAAAGCATTTTGATACCATTACATAACCATGAGCAAACTGCTAAAACCTTTTAACGTGCCACAAACCATCACTGTTACCCATAAACATAATACTGAAGTACCATCGGGAATCTCATTCACTCACTCATTGTACGTACTGAAGGGTTTTCCGTAATTTTTCCTCATACCACAATGACCCGAAGATGTGTGCCTTCCTTAGGTGCATTTAGGTTAGTTGCTTGAACCGTTCAACCCCTTGAGACCTCCAAAGAGTTCAACATCCTTCACTGACGAACTTCCCCTCTCGTATCATAAAAATGTCTATGCTTAGAACGATTCGTGTTTGGGTACAATGTGATCTTATAGAACTCTGGGGGACTTGTGATTTATTAATTTTATGTGTTTAGGTTTTGTGAATAACGTGTGCAATTAATTGTGACGATTTATGTACGAAAAGATGATTTTAGGGATTTGCTGTATGTTATACTGACAACGCGCAATGGTAAACAAAAACATATAGTTTTTGTAAGAGACTTTTTACATAAGTATTTATCTAAACAACCCGAAAACTTTACAGCATAATCAATTCCACATACACACACAACACACCACAAAACACTTAAAAACATTAAAACGTAATAAAGGATTTGAAAGAAAGACACAATTTAAGTCAAACATCCACAGGTTCCCCGTTAAAACACATTAAATTACAATAACAAAGTAACAAAGATTTATTTAAATCGCCTACACTTTAACCTAACCTTTACGTCAACGTAACTCGCTCGAGATAAATGTGGTCATACTTCACGCACCGCTTTTAAGGTGCAAAGAAACGGGGGGGAAGTTCGGGGGGTTGAAAGAAATCTAGTCGCATGCGAGATTCCCCCCTGCCGGTAGCATTTGAATGCGGTGTATTAGTGAATGGTTAGATTTATAGCTGCCGTAACGACAACCGTCCTACGATTTATGTTAGGGCCCGATGTGTACGCAGCGTGTAGGCACGGACGTGGAATATAGAAGCGTGGAAGAGTAATCTCATTAGTATGTGCATATTAGTAGCTGTTTATCGATGTCCTCTTGTTGCCGTGCCACGCTGTTATACAACGGCATTTCCCCGGGCTTTTCCTGTTTACCAGTTTTATTTAGTTTCGACCCCTCAGTCTAGTCGGCCTCCCTTAACCTCTTAGGTGAGCATTCATTTTATTTTTATTCAATTTGCTGCTATTCCTCGTTTTGTTATCGGTTGCATCGTGAATTTCTTGTTTATTGAGAGCTTTTGTTGGGTTTTCTATTGTCTCTGATCCGTATAAAGATAATATTATGGACACATGGAAAATGCAACATGTCCTCAAGTCAAGACCTCCCATGTCATGTAACAATGTCCTGGAAAATAATATAATGTACCACCTCTTAAATGGGCATTCATTTTATTTTTTTTGGTTCAGATATATTTTTTTATTTCCTCGCACAGTGCATAGTAAAATGTTGTATGATACACGTGCGTAAGATGATTTCCGACTCGTGTCGATTTATCCACTCATCGGAAATCACCTACTACCCGCACTTGTAGCATAAATAACTATTTTTTCCAATTACAAAAAACCTTTTTTTTATGAAAAAGCTTTTAAAGCCTACCGTGCATTGACTTCCAAACCAAACGTGTATGCAAAATTTATTTTTATTTGGTTGAGGATAACTGCTTTAAAATTCAGTTGCAAGATTTGACACGAACGCACACATACATACATTGCAAGTTAATAGAAAGCTTGTAAAAATTGTGGCATCCTTGATGGAAAAATATCACTTTTATTTATCCTCGAAGTCTATTTTTCTTCACTAATCCTAGCCTCAACATTCTAAGTATCAAAGTACACACTCCGAAGGTACCGTATATCACTGTTCATGTTTTACGAATGTGTACTCCTTGAGCTGGCGGTCTTAAAATCGGTCCCTGGTACATTTAATGTCGCCCAGTGATTTATTTAACTCGATTATATTTTTTATTCAGTCCCTTAGAAGTGCTTTCGAGTCTTACGGGGATTATTTATTATGTAATGTACCTACTTGTGATTTTTAAGGAAAGCGAAATTGGTGAAGTTTTGTAAAGCCGCTTTGACATTTGCTATATAATTTTATGGTCACTAGTACATCATAAAAAAAATCTTAGTCTGTTTTTTCCTCAAAACCATTGTGACAGTCGGATAGTTCCAACCTTTACAAAGTTTCGATTTACTTGGAGTTATTGTCAAAAATGGTAAAAGAATTGCAAAATCGACTGTACCTTTAATAAGGGCCGGTTCCTGCATTGTGAATTTAGAGTTAAGAACGTATAAAACTTTACACAATGCAAAGATTTGACAGGTTTTTAAGCCAAACGTAGAGGTTGACAAATACTCCAACTCAAATTCTTGATTCAGAAATCGGAGGTACCTAAGTCATACTGGGTGAACTCTGGTTTTATCAAATAGCTAATGCAGAGGGTTGGCCAATCCAAAATATAATAATATCAATATCATAAAATATAATTTCCGTTGCTATTATTATTAATGGTAATTAATTGAATATAACGCAGCGGTGACGGGCTGCGGTCGGGCTTAATTGAACAAAATTATTAAATGTAACCTTTATAGCATTAACTTTACACAGCACGCCATCATTCAAATACTTTTTATTATATAATACAATGATTAATCTATTTATTTTAAAGGACAACACTACAGTACTGGTAAAAATGCCCTGCATTTGTTTCATTTTATACTTTAGCCATAGGACGATTAGAAGTAACGTTACGACAGTGACGGCCAAGTCGACGAAATTTTGCACTAAAACTGTTCCGTATGCACTGTAACCGCTGGCAGTATCATGCAGCTCTGTACATCCCATAGAGAAAAAAGAAGTGTTCGAACATATCAAACGGCTAAAGAAAGAAAAAAGTCCTGGGCCAGACAGACTCAGCAATGAAGTCCTCAAGATAGGAGCACCAATCTTAATACCACACCTCACGAAACTATTCAATATGGTAATAGACACAGAGACTGTACCGTCACAGTGGTGCAAATCCGACATCATATTGATATTTAAAAAAGGCGACCCACTGGATATAGGAAATTACAGACCAATCAGTCTGCTAGCAAGTGTATATAAACTTTTTTCCTCTATAATGCTAAAACGAATAACTACAGATATTGACAACTCACAACCAGTAGAACAGGCCGGCTTTCGCTCAGGCTACAGCACTACCGACCACATTCAGTCTATAGAACAAGTTATACAGAAGTACCGTGAGTTCAACAGACCACTGTATGTGGCTTTCATAGACTACAGCAAAGCATTTGATAGTATAAGTCACAACTCGATCTGGAATGCCCTGAATTTGGTGGGAACACACCCAAAATACGTAAATACCCTAAAGAACATCTACGAGAATAGCCAAAGTAAGGTAAAACTAGAAACTAGAGGAAAACCGATCAATATAGAAAGAGGCGCCCGACAGGGCGACCCATTATCACCAAAACTATTTATCGCAGTGCTCGAGAACATATTTCGGAATATTGACTGGTCACAAAAAGGAATTAAAATATGTGGACGCCATCTAACCCATCTACGGTTCGCTGACGATATCGTACTGCTAGCTGAGAAACCCAAAGAACTAGAACACATGATGCAACTACTTGACCAAGAGAGTGCTAAAATTGGCTTAGAAATGAATGCAAGTAAGACTAAAATAATGACCAACAGCGACAAAGAACCCATCAAAGTGAGAGGAAAAGTCATGGACTATGTTGAAAGCTACATATACTTGGGAAAGAAAATATCCTTTAGCAAGACAAGTAACGAAGAAGAAATTGCAAGAAGAGTAGCTATAGCCTGGAACAGGTTTTGGTCATTAAAAGAAATCTTAAAAGGCGACTACAGTCTAACCATGAAGAAAATCGTGATGGACACCTGTGTACTACCAAGCATACTGTACGGCTGCCAGACCTGGACTTTCACAGAAAAAGCGAAACATAAAATATTGACCACCCAAAGAGCCATGGAACGAAGCATCTTAAATATAAGAAAAATACAAAAAATAAGAAGCGACATCATAAGACAAAAAACAAAATTTACCGATGCACTTACACACGCACTGAGACTAAAGTGGAACTGGGCTGGTCATGTCGCCCGATACACAGATAGACGGTGGACCATTGAAGCTACGCGTTGGAAAAGACCATTACTAGGAAAAAGAAAGGTAGGAAGACCAATAAAACGGTGGGCTGACGACATCAGGAAGGTTGCAGGAAAACGTTGGATGATACGGGCTAAGGACAGAAAGGCATGGAAAGAGTTGGAGGAGGCCTTTACCCAAACTGGGGTCCATATCCAAAAAACAACTGAAAACTAACACAATTACTAACAACTAAGATTAAGATATATACTAACAACAACAACAACAACAACATTGTAAATGAAATATGATTAAGGTTATGGAATAAATGGCTTATTATTATTATTATTATCTAGCCCTGTATGGAAACAAAAAAATTAAAAAAAACTAAATATTTGAAAGTTATGAGCGTGGAAAGTTTCATATTTCAACACTAATTTTAACGCATCTATGGGTGGAAATAAATACCAAAAAAAAAGGAAAATTGCAAATCAGCCACCATACAGGGATAGACTAATAGTTCAAGAATGCAAATAATTTTATTTTGAAAATGTACATTTAGTCCTTTTATCATGATATCTAGACTCCCAAAGGTCTGTTTATAAAATTTCGCGCGCTCGTTTTCGTCCTAAATCATTTTGCTACAAACTTGTAAAAGTGCTAATTCGTACACGAACTAGCTTCTTACTGCTCATCACAGCATCTATCTCTTTCGCACCTGTTGTCGGATGAGATAACATGCATTTTAACCCCGCGCACAAAATAGTTCGTGCCGTCGACTAGGGGAACCTTAAGATGACCAATTAACCACAGTTGAGTTAGTAAGAGAGGTAGAATCCAGGCTGAGGTGTACTGAATTTAAAAGGATATTTATAAGATAATTTAACCGTATATGCTATTATATAATTATAAAAATAGACATCACTGGGGCACTCTTCGTGCTGAACACTAATCTAACCATACAAACTTAAGACCATTACATTCTCCATAACGCCTCGCTTTTCAACACACCATTAACCTTGCTTTACCTCTGTACACGACATAACTTCCCACTAAAAGTGGTATAATTCGCGCTATTTCTAAAACATATACCGTTTAGTGGGTGTTAATACAGGCTATCATAAATGCAGGCGGCCGCGTAACAACCATCTAATAACTTCAAATGAAATAAGGCCCAGGTTAAGCGCGACGTTAAGTTGGGGTCAGATGGGTGGAGTTGAAATGGCGAGTGCTAGTTGAAAACTCTACTGGGATTTATTTCCATGTCGTGAGCTAAAAACTCAATGTTTTATAGCGAATTTGATTTGTCAAAGCATTGATTAATGGATTGTGTGAGGATTGATATGGAATATAAGGGAGTCTGTGATAGCGTACGAGTATTTGTTAACGAGATGGAATTAAAGCTCTTCACTTTGTTAAGAATTGATTTAACAAAGGTTCGAGAGCATCAGCAAAAATACTGTTTAAAACCTTTACTAAACCACCACTACACGTCCTAATCCTATCTGCAGTCACCCAACTTTACATTAGACGTGTCCGGTACTAGCAGCAAGTGAACTATCACAGTCCGAACACGCCCCAACCGCTAGGCCTCGCCTGCTGCTAAAATTTATAAACGCGTCACCGGCGTAAATCGTCACCGTAACACGATTAAATCGCGGGTATCTTGCATATTTGTGTGTCTCGGACTTTACTTTTTGCTTACTTTTTGGATTTGGGTGGTAAAGAAGTGGCTGAAATCGATTGGGTAAAAGACAGGTAAGGAATATTAAAAGCTGAATAAAGTTTTGTAAATCATTTGATCACAGAAAACTCACTCACTTAAAACAAAATAAGTTTATGCTTAACTTCACCTAAAAGACGTAAAAAATGCTTTATAACCCCAAAACGTGGCCAAATGGTTTTTGAGATTAAATTGACACTTAGAGCGCAATACTCCTATGAGACATAAGTAAACACACAACACTCACATCGCACTCCATTTGATCTAGCCTTCAGCGAGGCAACAAATTGAACTACAGCTTAAATGTATTTGTGTATGAAGTCATATTCACCCACTGTTAATATTTCTGACACAATTCCAGATGCCAAACATGACATCTATGAAAACTAATACGTTATTCGCAGCTAAGACTAACCACATACTAAGCCTCGTTTAGCACAAGCCAGTGCAGCTCAACACATGTAATTACTGACATGCTTGCTATTTGGCCGGCGTCCAAAACTTATTGGTATCGCATTTCTGACCAATACCATTAAGCAGGCAAGTACTATCGTACTGTTAATCACCGATTGCTATCGCTGTTGTATTTCCTCCATCATTGGTTCCGTTTCAGTTTGTATTATGGCACGATACCGCAATGCCACAGTGTAATGAATGTTCAACTTCTAGTGGTATAAGCCTTTTAATCTTGATGTACCTTTGAATCGATGTCGCTGATAAAAAAGTATAATTAATGCCATTGCATTAATTTAGACTTTTGTATCAGCAAAATTTTGATAGAGATATTACAGCTGATACAATGGTATTATAGTCTCTCAAAGTTTATCAAAATTATATGATTCAGCCTAACGTACCCCGTACTATATAGAATACTGAGAAGTACACAAACCCCAACTAAACCGTCTCGCTATAAGCATACAACTGCTCTCTTAAGGCGATATATACGCCCCAATGTTAACGCAGTACTGGCCGTGTGCCCGCTCGTAGCAAAAATATCAATATTGAACCTCCTTTTGAACAGTTTTGTTTGCAAATATTATTTGATTTACATTATGCCGTTTCAGTTATGAAGAAATTCCAGTCATCAATTTGACTGTAAAAATATTTTTAAAGAGCAAAGTCGTTTTGGAGAAGTATACAAAAGTTGCAAAAAAATATCGTGTTGGTAATACATTTTTTAAAGTAAATCTATTAGTTACACGAAAAAACCTTGTTTCAAAAATAATGTACATCTATCAAATTTAAATATATATTTTTTTCAAGCCTTTTAACCCAGCCGTTACTAAGGAGTATGCTTTAGAAAGTAAACGTTTTACGGCACTAAAGCGGTGGATGGCCGCCCTTAAGTCGATAATTTAAATGCATGCTGTGGCTTCCTATAATTGAGGGAGTGCACTTATCATTACCTACTTACTATTGATGATTAATTGTGTTTTTTGTGTACATATTTCGTTAGAGATCCTGAATAAATAAATAAATAAAACATCGCATCGAAATCGCGTCGCTACAGTTTAAAACTAAAAGTTTATTTTCCTTTAGCAATATCAGTACCTGCCACAGTATAATTGCTCTCAGATAGTCAAGCCTTGTCATCCATATCGAATCCTCTTTTATTCAACCTAGGAAACATCCCTATTAAAATATGCCATCGAATCGAATAGAATAAGAATACAATACCCCTTGGCTAGACTAGTGTCAGATATCCTGGCTTCAATGACTCTCACTTTAAATAAGTCAAAAAGAGCGCCAAGTATCGGCAAGTTATTAAAACAGCGCTGTAACAGGTGCTTCAAAGAAAAACTTGTCAAAAGGGATATCCGCGTTTAATACAATATTCCGTTTCAACCCCCTTCGACCCCAACCCCCTTAGTTCTCCTTGCCCCAGGCTATCAGTAAACCCTTTAGATGAGAATCCGAGATCTCTTCGCCTAACTTAGATACTGTGATTTGCATAACATGAAAGTTACTATAGTAAATACTCTCGACTGTTTCATTTTTAAATTACTTTTTATTTGTATTTGAAAGTCAAGTGCCTTTGTATATAAAGCACTTTTGTAAAGTGATATTGAGTTGGCTTAACATTGTATTTATTTTGTTAAATAAGGAGAAATTGCTCTTATTTACAGCCTCTTTTGAAAGTATGAATAATTCCGTTAAGTGTAAAGAAAATACTTTGAGTGTTCATTTGCTCTAATCAAATTCTCCATAATCCGGCGTTCTTATAAAACGTTCCCCTAAAATCAGGTAAAAAAATTGCTTATAGGTACCGTAAATATTTACTTTCTAAGTAAAACAATATTCATGAAACCCACCCACGATATACACCTACAATATCGTCTTTCCTAAATTGTAATGAACTCCAGAGTTTATAATTAAATTTATATTCGCTGGCTGTAAGATGAGTCCTTTGTTTCATTAGGCGATTTGTTTCAAACAATTTGGCAACGAAAGCGGCGACGGATGTGACGAAACACGACCGGTGTCCTTGAAACTTCTACATTTTTGAGGTAAAGTTCCCTAAGTGAAAGAATTAAGGGCCGAGTCGTGGTAATCTCAAAATATTTTATATATTTATGATAGGTACCACAAGGACGTATCATGAGGCCCTTGTTGTTTATGACTAAGTTTAGTATCACTGTTTGTTACAGTTTTCTGATATGTTGGAAAACCAACTATTAAAATCCTTGTCAAAAATTGTTGAATAAAAGTCAAAATACTTATGTTACTAATGTTAACACTATTTTAAATTAGCAAAAACAATATTTTTGTCATACTTCGACACAGACAACAATTTTAGTGTTCATAAAAATCGAATAGTAATCGCAATGAACCCCCAATATTAAACAAATAACGTAAATGTTCCATACGCCCACACCTAATATGATTGTTTCTTCAGGACGATGCTAATGTCACCTTTGTTTGTACTTGATACAAAAAAATACACACGAAAATAATACATAATGTTGCGACAACACCCAAATTTATAAGCTTAAACTATTATATGTTATAGATTCGCTAGGGTAAAAAGTTGTCTGAGCTTCTATTATTTTCTGAATATTAATATTATGTATATTGCATTTTGGATTATAAGATTTTAACCGCGTTATTGCTGTGTATTGCTATCAATCAAAATGTATAGTAGCTGGTAGCTATATCACCTGCGAGTATTTAAATTAAGAGTAAATAGGTTACTTCTAACTAAGCGTAATCCATCGTCGACCACATCTTCGATTACTATCAAACAAGGTAGTCAAACGCGAGCATATCAATGATTTTTCTTTTTTGAATACCGACAGTTAACTACAGCAAGAGTATATTGGTCATCTAACTGTTCTTCATCATTAATGTAAATGGTTCTATTATGGTATTTTCAGTCGTCCCTTAAAATATTCTTTCAAAGAAGCTTTTTTTGAACTAATATTTTTATAATAGTTTCAGCAGCGTCTCCATATCTTGCTGCTACAAAATTTCTCGTTCGCTTTACATGGCAAATTCTGTATATCACATATTAATAAAATATCTTTATATTCTGAACATATACTTCATGTCATGGCCAAAGGAATTTAAGATACAAATCAGGGAGTAACTAGTCAGGCAATAGCGGGTTTAGGGTCATAAAAGACGTAGGTACATGCGGGCTGGTTTTTATAGCATGACCAAATCCTTCGCTTTACCTCACTTGAAATAGTTTTCTTTACGTGTCACGTCCCTTTCGGTGTTCGCAAAAACTGACTTACTGGTTGCGACTCGGTCTGAGTTTCATAGGTTTATTCACCAGCTGAATGTTATTTTTCTAAATTGTTTAAAATTTAATCTATACTTATATACTAATACTAATCTATACTATAATATTATAAAGATTTTTTTGTTTGTACCGAATAGGCTCCGAAACTACTGAACCGATTTGAAAAATTCTTTCACCAATAGAAAGCTAGATTATTTCTGAGTGACATAGGCTATTTTTTTCCCAAAGACGGGTCCTGTGGGGTGGTCAACGGGAGCGAAGCCGCGGGCAACAGCTAGTAATAAATATAATAAAATTTAAAAATGCTTAGTGACGAGAGAAAGAAATGGATTGACATTTGCAGGCCACAGAATAACGACATGAAGAAAATGTATTCTTAATTCTAAATGTTTAAGCAAAAAAGCATAACCTAATGCTTTTTTGACGTAGATGTAACACCAATCAGGATCTATAAAACAAATATTGACATAGATCGTCAGCTCTCTCATTAAGGCGCCTCCCCGAGCAAAACTCCGCGCTAGTCGTTTTTGTGCAGTTTTTTTAACACACACTACACTTTATTTAAAAAGAAATATCAATTAATTAAAATACATTAAATTGTAAAAAAGAGTAACACACACTACACTTTATTTAAAAAGAAATATCAATTAATTAAAATACATTAAATTTCTACATAACATTGATTCTAAAATGGTAGTATACTTTTTTTTAAAGAGGTATACGAGTATGTTTCACTAATCTCCTTCCAACAAAACCATAAAATGAGGAATAATTATATTGATAGCATGCATCTCCTCGTAAAGTGTTCATTAATTATTTTTTGTACTAACACTAATGGATAGACAATTTGATAACGAACATTTTGTAAGTATTTTTTTCCAAAACATCAATATTCGATTTTATAAAGATTTTTTCTGGGCGTATTCACTACTGTAATTCATGCGCCACCAGTGCCGCTAGGCCAATAGGAATGCTCATAACTCATGCTGATTTTTTGGTCAGGGTACGGCCTTAAATTCAAAGAATTTAAGATACCCTACAGTCTACACCCCACTAACTAATAAATATATTTATAACGTTTCATCGCGTGGTTTCTTTTGTCAATCGCAAAGTACACGCAACATTCCAAGGTCGATTATTGAACGATGTGAAAAACCGGATTATACTCGTAAAAATGCGAAAAATAGTACGCAAAGTCAAACAAACATCCATAAAGTCTGTCCCACTGCGGCAAAAGTTCGGAGATGTTTTGATTTTTCATATTTATGCTTCAGGTTTTGTATGTCTCTGAACAGATATTTTAAGCTTTTTGAAGAAATATTTCTACACTGCTCTTTTTAGTTTGCTTTCTTTGAGATATATCTTTGGCAGAAACCTCGTTTTATTTTATCGTATACTTGTCATATACCTTCTCTCATTTGCATTGTACCATCTTATTTTCCAAAATCAAAATCATTTTTTATTTATTTTACATAGGCCTCATGGGCACTTATAAAACGTCGACAAAAGGTGCACGGTTCGGGTTAGTCGTTTCCTATGGAGAAGAACCGGCAAGAAACTCCATGGTTACTCTTTTAAAAAATTTGTGTATACAATATTTCCATGTACTAATGCTGTAAGCATTAGTACTTGGATATGGGGGGACAATGTAGGCCCGACAATAAGTCGTACGAAATTAAAAAAAAAACAAAATAAAAAGTTAACAAATGTTAACAATCATCTAGAAAGCCTACAATGTTCACACATTCACAATCGGTAAAAGAATCTATACTAAGGTAAAAAAAAAACAAACTAAAAAATACAACACTAAATTTAACATGTGGCACAAATACTGTTATCAGTGCTGTAACTATTCTTAGCAAAGGGCTATAATGATGATTGAAAAACATTGTTAAGTCTAATTAAAAGAGAAAAAAAATTAAAAGCATGTGTCATGTGTATGTGTGTGTATTATTTCGAACACTTGAGAACACTTTTCTTTATGTTTTTGTCATGGCCATGAGAGGTGACCCGTAAATAACAAACACAACACCCAAAGCTCTTAAACAGAGCCTTGGTAAGAAGGCAGTAATAGACGTAAGCACTCTTAGCAGTCAAATACAAACGTCTATATTTTTTTCGTAACCACCGAACCGGAATGGTCCTGGAGACTCGGCTATTACTTAACGATGAGAATGGCCGCGATTTATCTGCAAAGCTTTCATTGTGGGTGATGAATAGACGCTGTGCGCGTTATCACTCATGTTTTCTCTCTAGTGGGCCAGAGGTCAAGGGCAATCCCCGTTTTAACGCGTTTCAAGATTTGCTCAAATGAATTTGTTGGTTAATCCGTGGGTTATGACGAAAATGGATGGCTAGATGAAGTTACTTGGATTCTGTTTGGTGATAGGCAGATAGATTGATGTTTTCATGAATGTGTGTGAGTGGTAATATGGCCATAGAAACGATTTTTGGCATCTAGGTATCTTCAATATGTTTACGACTTAGCAATACATTTGTAGTAGCTTTAGGTTAGTTATTATTATTTGTATAAATCCAGCTAAAGTTCTATTTTAGAAGAGATCCTTCAATAGTCCGAACGGATACTCAAATAACAAACAGCCCTTCAGATTCAGACTACATAAATTGTTAATTCGATAAGTCAATAGACACAAATTCCACAAGGTTCATATTTTCACCCTTAGGATAGATGTTATTATTCTAGAATTTGTATAAATCCAGCTAAAGTTCTATTTTCCAAGAGATCCTTCAATAGTCCCAACGGATACTCAAATAACAATAGCCCTTCAGATTCAGACTACAAAAATTGGAAACTCGATAAGTCAATAGACGCAAAATTCCACGAGGTTCATATCTTCATTATTTTATTTGTATTGTCTATTTCTAAAAGTGATATACATCGCAAATAGAAGTATCTAACTCAACGACCTTCAATGGGTACGATCTCTTGCAGCGTTCATTTATTTCGTTTTGATTTCAGTCCATTGCGGCTCGTTGCTCGAGGCAAGCGAACGTACGCTCCATTCAAGGAGAAATGGACTCCTGACAGAACAAAAGAATCGATATATAGTTAGACTCCTGGTAAATGAAATAGTAGATAGGCTTCTTTGTGGAGGATTTCAGGAAAAATAGCTCTGGTTTTTGGAATCGAAATAATACGCGCAGAAAATACTAAGTCTGGAGATAAAACTGCTTTTTTATCTCTTTGTATTGTAATAGGTAATTTTATAAATGATAGACATTAGTCTGGCGTTCTATGACAGTATTTGGTGTACCAGGATTTTAAGTATAAAAGTTTGGGTAAACAATTTGACGTCTTCTTTTGTATCTTTCATAATTTTCAATTTCTATTTGCCGTTTTATTTTTTCATCATTTTCTTTGTTCTTTACCTATTTATTTTTTGATTCGTCTTGTTTCAGTTAAGAAACAAGTAAAAATAAAAAAAAATTAAAGACCCGGCAATTTTTTTTAATTTCATACTTTTTAAACTACATTATGTATCTAGTAGTAGACACGCTTCGATCAATCTATCGAACACGTGATTATGACACGATATCTTGCGAAAATACTCCGTTTCAAACAGAAAACAGCTTATAACTTTTGAACGGCTAAACCGATTTTCACCAAACATAGCTAATATCACTCTCTACAAAGTCATCTTTCAAACAAAAATACTTCCTTCATAACAAAATAGGTTCATCCGTTTAGGCAATATGTTGTAACAGACAGACACACAGATACACTGATACACAGCAACATACGTCAAACTTATAAAACCCCTCTTTTTCCATCAGGAGTTAAAAACTGACTACACTTATCTATTTCAGGTCAACTTGAATCTTAGTTGGAATTATTAATAATTAAAGGCTCATGAGGTTTAATTGCAGTCCTGTAGCATTAGTAGTTCTTCCTCCAGTTTTACCTCAAATTTATTTTTCATTATATTTTAGCATAGTTATGGTATCAAAGCAGTATATTAAAAACCGGCCATGAATAACCCCCAGTGCCACAACAATTCAACATAAACTCATTTGACGACTGATATACAATGACAGCGCAGACCTCACAAATCCACTCGGAAATACAAGATTAATGCTCGTGACACTTGTACGCCTGTAATTCTGCCGACCTACATATTATGATATGCATGAAATGAGTAGTTGAAGCGATCCCCAGGTACGACAGCGGACGATTTCGCAGCTGGATTTAGACCGGTTGTACGTTTGCGACTGTGTCGTATTTCGGTGGTCTTGTTTGTTCAATTTGTACATTTCTGTTTTATAATATAAGTGCATAGGTATAGTCATTAGTCAATCTGTCATGACGTACATACTTTTCATTATATGACGTGAGTTTATTTAGTCAATCTTTCGAGTTTATTTTTATTTTGTTGATGTAAGGCTCGCGTTTGACCACTATTTCAAGCGATTGTGTGGTTGACGGTGAAGCACGTTTGACTGTAAGTAACCTATTCACTTTTGACTTACAGACCGCCAGGTTGTGTAGGTCTTTTAAACGCGCAGTAGAATATCAGTACTTCTTCAGTAAGAGCGAAAATAATATTTATTTCATACTTCATACGAGGGTTCATCGTGATACCCTATACAGAAGATTTCCAGAAACACTCTTGAAGGGCTTGAAAATAATTAAAATTGAAAGTGACGTATTGTCATGGAAGTGAGGATTTTAATGAAAACCACCTTTAGGAATTTCCTCACTGAATTAATACACTAACGATTGTAGTCTGACTACATACAAAAAAATGTTATAAATACAAATAGAGCCTTCCAACTACGGGAGGATTGAGCAAGCACGTATCATCTCACATCAAAATCGAGTCGCACGAAAAAATCGCATGTTCTTCACTCGGCCTAAACAATATACCGTCAGTTGCGGATTTAGCAACGTCACAGTGACAAAGGAAAATGCGCTTCGAGTTATGACCCTCTCGGCTCCCTTTTGTTTGGCTAATGTCCTCATTCCTCCTTTTTTTATTTTCCCCCCATCCTACCATTTTTATGCCCTTTTTTACGGGAAATAGGAGCAGGTGTCGAGTTCTGTGACGGCCACACTTTGTTTACGGCTTGAGTGTGTCCGTCTCAATTTTGCTTGAATTTTTAGAATCGCTTGTTTCGATTTCTTTTTTCCTTCTTTGTCTTTCTTTTTATAAATGCTTGCAGTTGCTACCACTTAGTGTGTAGTGTCTAGAAAGACTTGATTAACCGGTGAGCTATCTTTGTTGTCTCGCAATGGCGAGAAATGTGAGCAGGTATCTGTTTATTTCGGTTCACTTGTAGTAGAGCTTTGATTGTTAGCGCTGTCACTAAACCCTATAGCGAGTTTCTTAGATAAAAAGTGACTACTCGTATGTAAAGACACTTTTTCTTGAGTTTCTCTAAAATACGTAAACAGAATTTCAGTCACGAATGCAGTAAATCATCTGTTATTTCGAACAAAGAACGAAGACCAGATTGCGATCAAGAGTTTTAAATTCAAACTATCTGTTGTGTCACCAGGCCAAATAATAACCCTTACAGTCCACCACTTTTGATGTAATTCTTTGAAATACGTTTTTACCTCCGAAAACAATCTGGTAAATATTTTTATCGATTACGCGCCGTTTAAAACAGTATTTCCACGATAATGCCATAACAATTTGGTGGGGCACGTATAATCATTAATCTATTGTCCCATGGTGGCGCACGATGGGAAAACAATGGCGTTTCTGCCCTGAGGGAGCCCATCGATATTCAATCAGGATAGTGAACGACCGAGCAGTTACGTGACGGTGGTGGTAGCAATTCTTTTCACTATTGAGGGCATTTTACGATTTGATCGTAGCCGTTTTTTAGACTGAAAACTGTGGAGTGAAATTGTGGATTTAAAGGTCAGAGATTTTAGTGGATTGTTTTTTTTTTGTAAATACAAATTTACAAAAAAAAATCCGACAGGTAAGTACCTTAACGAGAATAATATTTTAATAAACATTTTAGGCATCAAAAGACGGTATGGAAGAAGAAAACGTGTTGCGCCGACCCCAAGTAACATGGGACAAGGGCAGGAAGATGATGATGAGGCATCAAAAGAAACATTCAAATAAATCCTAATCAAAAATGTTTTTTTCCTTTCAATCTAACACTAATTTGCTCAAAAATTATTCCAAGAAAAACAACACCAGACCGAATCGAATTTCACAAAACTTCTTCCAACGAGCTGTTTGTACATCAAAACTTAACACAAAGCACCGTGCAACCCAGACAGGAGCTCGTCATCGCTACGATCGAGATCGGTGCAAGATTGACCAACGCCAACGGAATACAAGGACTCCTGGGAAATCTGAGCCGCTCCGTCTTGTAACCACCTAATAAGCACCGAGATGCTGTTTTGTTGCGAAACGATTGGATTCAGGGTATCGAGCTGCAGCAGTAAATTGGAGTTTTTGTACAGCTGCTGTGATTTTGCTGGGAGTAATGTTTGCTGTTGTTTTTTCGTTAGCTACATTGTCAGCAGTTTGTTTTCGAAAGAGGATATCAGGATGTTTGGTTACTTCTAGCCTAGGCAAGTGTGCTTTACCGTCGACCACATCTTCGCTTACCATCAGGTGAGATAGTGATCAAGCCCGATCCAAAAAACAGCGTTGGTGTTTTAGTCTTTTTGGACATTTGTTTCTCTTGTAGGTAACAAAAAACTGATAAATGTTTTGGAACTTATTATACCCTGGAGTGCAACAAAGTTCATATGCCAGCAGTCGGTAGATTTTAACAAAATTCTATTAAGCATGTTCTACAAAAAAGTCAAACCAAACAGAATTGTAAACGCACCCACGATACAGTAGAAATTCCTAGGGTGGGGCAAAGTTTAAAAAAAAAAAAAAATTAACATATAGACTTGGCCCTTCAAACAAAACTCATTCCCCGAAATGCCACAGCTTAACTAGAGCTAAAAATACCACAAAAATATAAACTATGCAGTAACAATATAACCCGTACCAAATAACGACATAATAAAACAGTTGCCGTTCTTAAAACGCAACAAACTTTATTTGTACTATTTAAAATACTCCCGAGGTTTTACAGCAGAAAACAAAAATTTTCATAAAATAACACACAGCGGAGTCGGCCCGAGGGTAGTTTGTACCAATAAATAATAATAAGGGAATGTTGCGAGAATGGAATTTAATTATTTCCAACAAGTTGGTTCCCGAAGTTGCCAGATTGAACCGAATATATTATTTTCGCAACGTCTACTAAATACTGTAATTTTGGGTAATTAAATCGAGTATTGGAGGATGGAGTTGAAAATGACAGTATGAGAATTAATTAGGAGGGGAATTATGCTTAGCAACCACTTTATTGATATAGTATTTTCTAGATAGAACATGCAGAAGAAAACTGTTGGGCCCATTGATGATAGCGTACTCGTACAGTATTCATTAAAATGTATACTTTTAGTTTTCTTCACCAGTGTTACAGTGCTATTTTAGGCCTTTTGTTTTTTTATCGAAAGTCCACGCAAAAAGTCATGGTCCAAAAGTAGCCCAATAATATTATATTCCTGCTCTAAGTGAGTGTTACCTGGAGTTGGTGCAACAGGTTTTCTTCTTTTTTACTAACACTAAAATAAATTGTAGTTCTAAAAACTAAAAAAACACGCTTTAATGGTACCTAAATTGAACTAAAAAGTCGCTAATCCTGAAGATCCTGGTAAGGAGAAAGAATGGGACAAACTATTTAAATGATTGCATTGTCATCGGTCCTTGAATCAATCCAACGTTTTGAAGTGGTTGAAAATCACATTCAAAGATTCCGTTACATTGATACATACATACCAAGCTAATAAAAGCGTGTTAATAATACTTATGCAATAGTAAATTGACGATACCCTCAAAAAAGTACAACCAGCTAAAGATTTCAAAATCTTGAATAATAATAACTGTACCTACATTTTATACCTAGTTTCAATTGCAGCAACTATTGTACTCAAACGTATGCAAGTTTCCGATTTCATATAACGATGAATCCGATTGAAAATGCTCCCCATCCATAACCTCTTTCAAACAGATTTACTGAGCAGTTTCCTTCTATAAACGATGGTAATAGTCTTATAGAACGACTAAAATGGAAGATATGATTGGATAAGGCAATGCACCCTGATTGGAAGAAATCCAAACGTATAACAATTGAAGCCAAATTGCAGATTGCGATGAGTCTTTTTTGTTCAAGATAATATTCGGATAGATCATTGTCTTTTCTTCGCAAGTGGAGCAGATTCAGAATTTTAAATAAAGAAATTTGTAGTAGCAATTAAGTTTCTAGTTTAATCAATTTTGTCGTGCTTTCATAAAATAATATAATTCTAATGAAAGATTTTATCAACAGCGTCATTATCTTTTATTTTCTCAATTTTATGGCCAAGTGCCACTGAGTTTGAACCTTGATCATCTTAACGAATGGTCTTATTTCATTCCCGCCAGGCTTCAATAATAAAGTTCCCCAAACCGGTATTAACGGCACTTGCCACTTGAAACCAATAAAGCTAAACGGGCCTTGCGACTTTCAACCGAATTCCATAGAAATCGGCCTTACATTTTTTTTATATTGCAAAAGGAACTTTTTTATATATTATCCCCCATCTTCATTCCCTACTTAAAGTCTTAGTGGAGTAGTAAAATAACTTTTGTACGAAGGGTACCAACTTGTGACATAATTTTGCCTGAGTTTCCAACTTTCCGGCCTGTACGAAGGGTGTAAGACTTTTATGAAGAGAGAACTGAGAATCTATAGATCATAATAAATTTTCAAGAGTGGCCGCATTTAGCTCGAGGCTTTATTTATCCACGTGAAAAAAAGTATTATAAATAATGATCGAAGTTGTTTTTGTTTGGCGAGTTTCGAAAGCACCGTTCGGCCGGTTTTCGGGAAGTACAAAGTTTAGGGTCAAGTCTTACTTTGCCCGTGTTTGGAATATATTTTGGGGTTGCATTAAAACTTACTTTTTTATCAAAAAAAGAAATCTCGTTTATATTGCGGCTTTCATGAGTAAGTATAACATAATCCGTAGGAATTTAATCTTTTGCAAACGGAAAATATTTTTCTAAGCCCTTCTAGACTCCTCATTGATTTTCACAGTCAAAATATAAGTTAACAGAATTGCTTTGATATTAACTGAACCGATGTTTTTCCGGTAAAATATTAGCATCAATAAATTAAAGTATTTTCTTTTTAAACAAGCTTCAATGGACTTAGAATTAGAAGTACGAAATGTAATATCACTTGTCAATATATATCTATCTAATACCTTTAAACGAGCAATTCTTGTATTTACATAATCTGAATCTCGGAAACGGCTGCAACGATTTTCATGAAATTTAGTATGCAGCGGGTTTCGGGGGCGATAAATCGATCTAGCTCGGTCGCCCAGGTACTATATATAATGAGCCCAAACACGATGGTGGTATCTTGTCTGTTTGAGAAGTTGCTAAGGCCAACTTGTGGCTCAATCATGAAAACAGCCCCATAATACCATAATTATTATTTCAATGTTGCCAAAGTTACATAAGTACGCCTTCAGCTTAATGGAATGCCAGGAAGTGCTTGAAAAATCGATGATTAGTTGCCGGACACACATACAAAACAAGGAAAAAAAATAAAGAAAAAAATAAAGAAAGAAAGGAAAAATAAAGAAATATAAAGCTTATAAAACAATCATATTCTTCCATCAATACAACATAACACTTCTCTCAAACACTCAGACAAACCATACACATATAAATGCACCTATATATATTTATACCACCGCTATTCTTACCATCGCTCATTTTAAATTTCATCCGTTTATTTCTGTTATTCTCACACAGAAAACCGTATATACTTTTATGTTTCGACATAAAACATAAGTAGTAGTAATGCGCGTGTTGGGTAAGTGCAAGATATTTTTCTGCGGGTAGGTATGTACATTCTTTTGCTTGTGGTTCGCAATAGGGCTGTCTTGTCCCATTAGACTTTTAGTGAAACTGTTATGTAGGCTTTAAAGATTTTGTTTCAGGATTGCATTCGTATTTTGTGGGTAGTTTTTTAATGGAGATAGTTATGTTGGTAATTTTATACAGTGCCTATAGACCGACCGCTTAACTGAGCATTCCGAAGTAGCTGCGCAGTACGGAAGGGGAAGGGGAGGAAGAGTATTTATTTATTTATTAAAACTTCATGCAACATAAAAGTACCTACATAAGCTGACTTAGTGTCGCCGCACCTGTCAGTTGATAGTTCGCTGATGGGTGTCAACATCTCTCTTGCTACCTTAGGAACAGTCTCAGTTAAGCGGTCGGCCTATAGTTTGGTGAGCCTGGACTACGAGTTGAAACAAAATAATGTAAAGATTACACTTAGGCCGCAAGCTTTTCGTGTCTTCCAAGTTTAACGGTCTTCTGCAGTATGGACCGCTTGATATATCCTGGCTTCAATTAGCAATTTTAATTGCCTTTTATTTTTGATGTCTATATTATGTTACTTAAATATACAAAGTTGCAAAGGCAAATGAAAATTGTTATCATTCTTCGTATTAAGCTTTTTCCAAGTTAACAAAGAAAATATATCTCTTATATTTCTATTACAAACGTACGCGACCTTCCAAGAGATTGACGATTCAATCACTAGACGAGTCTTGACAAATTGTAATAATCCTGAATACGACAACCCTGCGTCGGAATATTATAATATAACCCTTTCCTTGAGACGGTGTGCTTGTGGCGTTAATCAAAAAAGGCTATATCGTCCTTGACGACCGGCATAGAGGGGGATTTATTTACTCTCTTATTATATTACTTGTGTCGAATTTTTTTGGGGTATTTCAGTTGGTGAAGTTATGCATGGTACTATATTTATTATTATTTTATTCTGTGTAAGATGTGCCTTCATTTTTGACGACAAGACAACTTTGGGCAACACACACAAAAATCATAATGAAAGTGTCTCACAATTTTTTTTAGATAATCTGAATGAAACGTCTATGATAATTATCGTAAGTTCTTTCTCTCAATGCATATCATAATTATCTCTCTATGTGCCTGTATATACCTTTCTTAATCTTATACTATACAAGCAATATTAACCCCCGGTATCTGATTTGAGAAATCGCAATTGGGAATTTATCACACTCTACTTTAGTGATGAGTTCTTATATCTAACCCGTAAAATATTAGGATTAAATTCTAAATTTACAAACTGGATGTAAAGTCTGAACGAAATAAACATTATTCATTATTACTCCTCTAACTAGGCTTGCTGATATTTATTTCCACATCTAAAAACCCGCAGCATATTGCTGCTATCCATGAGACCGAACGTTGTAACCGCGTACCGTCGGGACGCACAATCGATTCCTGATCGCAGAAATAACAATATAATTCAACTGCTCGCCCGACTATTTGTTCAACCCCACCTGATAACCCCAACCCCCTTTCTGCCCTATCAGACTTCCCGCGGGATACCGGGAAGTAAAAATAACGGGAAATGTATGAATTGTAGGCTTTAAGAGATTCTGTATTGATTCTGTATTCTGCAGTTATTTACTGATAGGTTGGTAAATGTTTTTTTTGTGGATAAAGTCGGAATTTTACTTACATAGGTTTTGTACTGTGTTTTTTTGAATTCACAGAATATAGAAATGGGTACTTAGTAACCATTTATATTTTTATTTCAGAAAAAAATCAAAGAAACATAAAACGAAGTACACTAATTTCTTAGAACCAATTCCATTAAATATAAAATCGGTAAGTGAGTTACAATTCACCTGAAAACTTCAATAGAAAATCATTTCTACAGAAACTCGTAATAATCTGGACGCAAATCTATATGGTGTACCTGCTTTCCTTTGGCGATATATTTTTAAGGCGGATCCCTAAAATTTGTGCAAGGGGAAAAAAAGTAAAAGTTAGCGGCCCATAACTCAACATGATGACGTAACTCCGATACGAGAGTCTGGTGGATGAATCTAAATGTTTAGCCTGAAACTAAAATGAAAAACTGGGGTTAGGAAATTGCCTTGACGTTTGACGCGGTGAAAATTATTCAATGTCATGGTTTTGGTTACAATTTTTCTTATGTTTTTCTTTGTAAAAAGGTGTTCTATAAGGCTGGCCGTATACGTACGTTTTCCGCATTCGATTGTCGAATCCGGAATACAGATTCGGAATTCCGTGAACCTAGCGCAGACGTTAGTTTTTGCCTGTTTGGAATTTTCACGAACGCGCGGGCTGGCATTCGATACGTACGTACGGAAAGTGTTCCGTTCGAAAAAAAACGGACGTGTGCGGCAGTCAATATATTTTATTAGCGTACGGTGCATTCGGCTTTCCGAATACGGAAAACGAATTTGGAAATCGAACGCGGAAAACGTACGTATGCGGCCCGCCTAAAGGTCTCACATTTTTTACCCGATCATGGCGAAGCCAAAAGGAAGGGTTATGATCTTAGCAATCTGTGTGTTTGTATTCAAAGTCATAGTCAAATATATGTATTTCAATTTATTTCAACTAGGCCACCAAGCGGCACTTTTGAACGTCAACAATTAAAATTTACATGGAATAAAAATTGATTCTACCGTGCATTCGGAAAAGTAGCTTGTTATGGAGAAGAACGCACAAGAAACTCCATCTTACTCTTATAAAAAAAATTAAGTGTTTTACAATATTTACATAAGAACATACATTAACAAATGCATTTATGTGAGGACAATGCTATTTACGTATATTTCTTCGTATTGCCGAAACTATTCATCCGATTTTGATAAATAAGGTGTCAATCGCTTCGCTATTATGGGTAAAAAAGGCTAAAAAAAGTCGGCTTACAGTTTTTAATTATAATTTTTGCTTGTTTATCAAACCATCCGGTCTTGTGCGGTCTTTGGTCATGGTTGCCCCTTCATCATGGTCAGATCGTTACTATCTTAGCTGCAGTCGACTTTGACGGTCCTTCATATGAAATACACCTTTTAAATTAAATGTAAGTAAAAATTAATCTATCTTAATAGCAGTAATTTCTCGGTATCTTTTCACCTCTATTGGTTTAATAGAGGTGAAAAGATACCGAGAATTACCGAGATTTACTATTTCGGAACAAACATAGTCTAGAGTGTTCATCAATACTCATTCCATCATGACATGACAGTGTCTAGGTTCTAGCAATGTTTTCCTTCACCGTATCATTTCCTTCGCTCTATTATAATTTTATGAGCTAAGCAGCGCCATATTGAAATCTCTGTCATCGCGACACAAGCCCGCGGCGTTCACAAGCTCGCGCATTACAATACAATACTATGTTTCAAAACCAACCAACATACCTACCACACACTTCCACACCATTTGCACATATTTACGTTACACTTCACAACGTGACGCATTCCCACAGTCCGTGAACAATCAAATCAAATGAAAATTAAATCGCGTACGGCACGAACACGGAGACTTAACATTAATTATTCATTTATCCGGCTCGGTACGGAATTGATGATAGCAAAACATGGCGACGGTTGTCTCGTATTGATGGATCGTATTTATTTATTTGTACTAATTATTGTTATGTTTGGATTGCGTGATGTATTTATTTTGGGTTGAAACGAATTTTATTATTTTTAATTTAAGTTTCATGAAGGAAATGTCTTTGTTTCCTCTGTCACTGGACCACGCGAATCCTTATCAAATACATAAGACAAACCCAGGGGACGTCGTAACATAAATGTCATCCATATCAGGCATTATGGATTGATCATAATGGCTTTAAACTACTATTATCTGTCTGAAAAACCTAGAAAAACTCTTTATGTATGCGATGTCTCTAACCATTTATGCCCTAAAATATTTTATTGAATTTTTCCTACTTAGAAATAGTAATAGCGTAACATACTATAACTTCACCGCAGAAAAAAAATCTCTTTAAAACGGGTAAATGACTGCTTAAAATTATATATAAAATGGAGTACATTTCAGTACAATAAATTTATATTACTTTTTACTCAAAAATGCATGTAATGTGGTCATTATTTTGACAACCTTGTTTGAGCAAAGTCGACCTTGCCGTTCTGTTTCAAGGAGCGGCCGGCAAAGTTTTGCTGGCCGCTCTAACAGGCCGGCAATGTGTTGCCGGCCGCTATTTTGACGTTTCAACGTTTTAAAAAATCAAATCCAAAAAGATTTTATTTAGAACACAGCTGTTTGTATCTCTAGAGATAGGTACAAAAAGATTTTATTCCTTATTAGGCTGTATAGTTCCAACTAACATTGCTCAAAAAAAAAACAAAGAAGTAACAAAAGCGCGGTTCAGCGAAAATTTTGTTTTTATTTAGTGACTTTTTTGGTAAAAATGAGCTCTTAAAGCAAACATCTGCTCAAGAACCTGAAGAAAAAATTATGAAATAAATGAAGTAATAAATGAAGAAATAATACAGCAGTCAAACACCGCATTAGAATTATCGCAAACTATTAGTAATATCAAACCCGGAAAGTCGGTGTTGAATTTTAGTAACTGTATTTTTCACAATTGTCATTTTAATTAAAATTCTAGTTCATTAACATATTTTTTATTTAAATTACTTGTTGGTTTTATTTAGATTAGGTACTTGCATTTTTGAGTAAAGCACTATACGAACCTTGGCTCACAATGACTGCTTCGCTGGTCACGCTATGATTGCCTCGAGCTAGCCTAGCTACGCTCTAGGCCTTTCAGCTTGGCCATCATTGCAGCCCTTGCTGTCCTCGCTGTAAAGGCCTCGACCTACGGTCTCTGCCTTTATCTCAGCTTTTCCATCAAGTGCTGCACGCTGACCGCGCTGTGTCGGCCTGGAGCTGCGCTACGCTGCGCTGTCGGCCATAATCAGCGCGACCAGCAAAGTAGTCATTATAGACCGCGGCAGTAATGTATTATTATGTTAAAGTTGATAAAAATACCTAAAATCTATAGTGGTCGTGGCAGAAAGGTTCTACCTAGCACGGCCACGGTCGATATGTTATAACAGCGAAAATATGTGAGTACATTTTTTAAAGTCGCTAGTACAATAAAGTACACATTTTTTCATGAATATGTACCGCATTAAAATTAAGGTAATCATCCATGGTCGTGCTGGAGAGGATCACACTGTCACTATTCAGGTTACCAAAATCCTATACACCTGCCCACCCTAAAAATACCTACCTATATACCTAGGAGCTACAAACAAGCCCCACATTTATTACACCTGTGCCCTAATTCCTAACAAAAAATAAATCCATAAACATTAAGAAAACTCCCCTCTTTTCTACATTATGCCGACTCGCATGATTTACTGAGTAATGCCCTCATCAATTCTGCGTTTACCTTGGGCAATCAATATTGATGTTCGTAGCAATCTATTACAAAGCAATTATGGGATACTTGTTCGATAATTACCTGTTTTCGTGATCTGTTTTTATGTTAAAATTGTATTGATATATATACACCTTTATTCTTTGAAGATTTATACACGCACATTTTTTTGATGATATATTCATGTATTGTCAGAAAACAATAAAATATTACCTTTTGTTTCTTATAACCGGAGTGAAACAAGTTGTCTCTAACTACCTTATACACTCAAAGCAGCTTGGGTCCGTAAACTGCTCTTATTTTAAGGCGCAGATACCCCACAGTAGCTGATTTCAAAATGAGAATTACATCTAAACGGCTAATCGTAATTTTTTGCCAAAATAAAGTTACAGAAGACCTTTTTTTAAATAATACAATCTAAGAAAATTTTAAGTTTTATTTGTATAACATAGTGTAATTAATTTGTAAAGTTATGTCTAACACGGACAAAAAAACAATCAACCAAAATTGCCGGGTGTATTTTAATGAAATTGTCACCATCTCAAAGACAATTTAACTATCTACATTTTTATCTGAGGCTTCTTTTTAAGCCATAGATTAATAAGGAAAGTACAAAAAATCTACTGAATTTGGGATCGCGCGGGTATGAAACGCGTGTCGTTGGTGACTGTTGTCGTCTTAACATATCTCTGTCTTCTGTACATGAGGGCCTGGAATTTGATACCCAGGTCCATCTGAAATTTCTCAGTAGCGGTTACAAATGTCTCTGTCGAAGTCAATCTGCTCAGTTTCAATGCTTCTAAGACCCAGGCGTGTCTTTTGCCGCTAAAAAGTGCCAATTCTAACCTGCTCCATCTTTCCGTGGTTTAACCGTGCCGTTAACGGTATATGTGGAACTTCTTGGTGTTACGTTGACATCGACCCTCAATTTCGGTCCATTCATTGATGCGAAAGCTCAGTAAGCTGCAAAATAGATGGAGTTTCTTGCAAAGGTGAGACGGTACTTACTTACGGTACGCCTGAATAGTTGCTCAACTTGTATAAAGTGCAAGTTCGGTCATGCATAAAGTACTGCTCTCACTTCTGTGACAGATACCACCTTGATGCACTTAAGTCGATTGAAAGATAGGCCAAGAAGCTTATTGGCAACGATGCACTGGTTGCGTCAAACATTGACGCCATGTTGCCAGCCGGTCAGTTTTTTATCGCACACTCCCCGAAATTTATCGGGGAGTGTGCGATGGAACTACCTAATTGGATTTCACCTAGCCCTTTCCACCATCGGACGTACGGCCATGCGCCATCGGTACATGGTGGACATCCCACTCATACGCACAAAGCGTTTTGCTAATACTTTCATTTTGCGTACAGCTAAGGAGTGGAATTCCCTGCGCAAGTCTTTGTTTCTTGATAGCTACAACCTTGGAGTCTTTAAGTCAAACGAGAATAGGTTACTTATTTTATAGGCAAGTGTGCTTCAGCGTAGACCACATTATCGCTTACCATCAGACGAGATAGTGGTCAAACGCGAGCCAATCGTTAAATAAAAAAACACATGGCAGTCGGGTAATAACCGGGGGCACAAATCTGGGCATTCGATTGGTGGCAATAGGCTGGGTGGCAATATATTACATGATACTTAAAGATAACTAGCAACATGTGTGTGGGTGTTCAATAGGTAAACCTCTGCTTACTTCTTTGGAAATAATACTGACTTGATAAAAACTGTTCACTAAAAGTAATTATAGTACATAATTGGCGTTTTACTAATATGAATGTTTCTTTTGTTTCAGGTGGATTTCTAATGAAATATTAATCGTCCCATGCGATAAGTATGCACCGTGATATTTTTAATTATTTTTCTTATTTAATACTAAACTAATACTAATAGTTTAGAGTAGTTTACTAAACAGTTGGTAAAGTGTTTAAAAAGTTGCCAAAGTATTTTAGGTAAAGATTGAGTATACCTGATAATTACAATAGATTAATTTCGTATCCCTTCAAAAATCTCTAAGAAAATTGTCTCTGAATTGTTAGATATTCAGAGATTTTTATTCGTTTCAAGAAATCGGAAGTCAAGTAAACCTGAGATTGCTCAGAAGCTCATCAAATAATTCCTCGTAAAATATATTAATAATTGCATTATTAGCAAGTTTCGTAATTACGTCAGTATTTCGAAAATAATGATACCATCGAGTTAGTTAACTCAATTTATGTTACAACTATAATACTCAACTGTGTTGTCATCGCCTTAATTAAGTACGGATTTCTCTATGTGATCCTCTTATAATTCTTATTATTAACCTATAAATGCAACAGAAAACAACTTATAAATAAATGCTCTGAAATAGTATACAATAGTTGTTATAAAATCAATCTTACTTCGCAAAAAATAAAGTCTGATTTTGCGCAATTTCTTCTACGGGTTGTATATATTAAAAGTGCTGCATATAACACCAACTAATGGGTCCTCATTATGGCCAAATTAGTTTTATAACCGCTGTAAACACTATCGGGATAATGCTTGCTGTAATCCACGCGGCGGCCATTTCAACTTTGCATGCACATATTGTACAATCATCAGCGTAAATATGCACTCACCGAAAGACAAGTGATTTAACACTTGGAAATCTCTAAATAGAATAAAACAAAGTCACTGTCTGCGTCTTGTCTGTTGCTGTCTTGCCGCTTACTTCTACTAAACCACGTGAATATTAATACCATCAATGGAAAAAAACTGGCCAAGTGCGAGTCGGACTCGCGCACGAAGGTTTCCGTACCATTATCGCAAAAAACGGCAAAAAAATCACGTTTATTGTATGGGAGCCCCCCTTAATTTATTTTATTTTAATTTAAAAATTATTGTTTTTTGAAGTGAATATACAACTTAATATTCTGTGAATATTTCAAGCGTCTATCGGTTTCCGTTATTAATATCGAGCAAAAAACGGCAAAAAAAAAACACGTTTGTTGTATGGGAGCCCCCCTTAAATATTAATTTTATTCTGTTTTTAGTATTTGTTGTTATAGCGGCAATAGAAATACATCATCTGTGAAATTTCAAATGTCTAGCTATCACGGTTCATGAGATACAGCCTGGTGACAGACGGACAGACAGACAGATAGACAGACAGACAGACGGATCGTGAAGTCTTAGTAATAGGGTCCCGTTTTTACCCTTTGGGTACGGAACCCTAAAAAGCGGTAAGCGTGGAAGGTTCTTGATTCTAATTTGTTCCGTGTGAAAAAATATCCGGTCGCTAGTATTATACAAACCAACTACCAATGCTAAACGATTCTACTTGTATCTGCACAATTTTTCATGATGATAAAATTTTCATCACTAACTAATCCGACAAACGTGGTCTTGTACAAGCAGAGTTCATACAAATGAGTTTGTCAGCACTATGGCCAAAATTGTCATCACTAACTAATCCAACAAACGTTGTCTTGTACAATCAGAGTTCATACAAAAGAGTTTGTCAGCACTTTGACCAATTTTCCGGGTAACTTTTCCTATGTTTCTTACCCAAGGCAAAAAAAACACTTACAGGCGCCTAGAGCCTAGCGAGACACCTGGCGAGTAGCGAAGAGAAACTAACCTTTTAGAATGCACTAGCAATCCGCCCCGGGTCCACACGGGAACACGGGGCAAATTGTATACAAAAACCTTCCTCGTTTATCAATGTTTCTCATCATCTGCCTAGCCTTTTCCCAACTATATTGGGGTCGACTTCCAGTCTTACCGGATTCAGCTAAGTACCAGTGCGACAGCCTATCTGAGCTCCACAACCCAGTAACTGGGTAACACGGTACCCCTTGGCAAGACTGGTGTCAGATATCAATCTTCTGACTACCCGTAACGACTGTCAAAGATCTTCAAATGACAGCCTTTATCACTCTTTCTATTAATGAAAATTGTAAATATCAAAATCCGGTTGCGTGATTTAGTAGAAGTTAGCGGAGAAACAGAAATGACGTCGACCGATGCGGGATAGTAACTTTGTTTGACACTATTTAGAGTTTGCATTTCGCTAAGTGTGCTCCTATTTGTGTTCTTGACTGTACAATTGTACAAGCTAAATGTACTGATACTGTTAATTATTAAAATGGTACAACTGCGTGCCAGGATTGCAGTTGGCAATATTAGACGGTATGTTTAAAATATGAAGCGGATATTTAGTTGAAAATGTTGGCTAGAGAATTGGTTATGGAATACGATCGCCTCAATTTTGGGTAGTGCTGTAGGAAGCAGTATAGGATTATGCGATGTCAGATTTACAAACGAACTTCTTAATCATTCTAAAAGTGACTGGTTTATCTGCCACCTTGGATCTTTTGAGGGTGATCTGAACTCCCATTTCAGTAACCAACATTTGAGGGTCAGCTTTGTCCCTGTTTCGTTTCATTGGATCCAAAAATAAAACATTTACCAAGACTAGTCTTTGTTACATATAGTATCAAGAGAAGGGTACATAAAATAATAATAAAACCACTTTGAACCTATCATCTGATACATTTTCATTTACCACAATTAGTAATCATAACATTTCCACGATTACTTTTAAGGTTTCTTTTCCTACTCACTTTAATTATGGTAACTTATTTTGGCTTCTTTAATTAAGAACAAAGGCAGGATAAATCTTCGTTTAGTACTGACTTACAGACAGACGGACAAAAGGAACATTGCTAATAAAATCTCCATTTTTAGGAGGCTTTAAATTGTACCCCCATGAGTATGACCACGGGGTGTAACTCACGACAGTCAGCACCCTTCGAATTAAGGAAGGGTGCTGTGGGTGCATAATGCGATAGTTGAATTGATTAGATTATATTTCGTGTGGACAGCAATGAATGTGAGATTATTAGATTAAGTACATGTCTCGTACTTACGTACTAAATAATTAACAAGTCCATTGACTTAAATCGAGAGAAGTCTCTCAAGTATTTCTGTAACTTAGTTAGAACCTAGAACTTGGTTAGGTGTTAGGTACTTGCAAAGTTGTTTTTATATACAGTCAGTAAGTTGCCTGTATGCTTTGTGAACTTGACTGACAACCTGCTATGTTTAAACAATCAACCTCTTTTTTGCTAATTTTGAAAATAATATTTTTTACAAAATATTATTTTAAAGAATAATCCTTCCTACTTATGTCTTGAAGCTAAAACTTTCATCAAGTGTATAAAAGAAAATAAAATCAACTGTAAAAATAAAAATCTATAGCAAAACCTTTTCTTACCTACCACAAACCCGATAAATGCGTTCACACTTCATAGTACAGCCTCAACGCAGAACACAGTACAAGATAACGTAAGGGTCAGCAGACACTGAGATGCTACGCGAGGAGGCGTGCTACACTTTTCGAGAAAGCGATACAATATAAAACTTTACTTTCTACAAAAAATGGTACAGATGTCAGTGAGAAAATTCGAATATAGTGCTGTGTATCGCAGCGTTGCTTCGCCGGTAGACGCGACGTGGCAAGCCCGTACCTGCGGCTCGCGAATTCTAAATTCAAATATAGTTGTCGACACGTAACTTGGCAAGGTTTTGGCGTAGTGCGGGTGCATGTTCGCGCATAGTGCGCGAACTGGCCAACCACCTTATAGAGCGAACGGAACGTGAACGCGACGTGATTGGTCAGTCGATCTTTGTATCAACTGACCCACCAATCGCGCGCTCGGAACGGTGCTAAATATACCCCGCGTGCCACTTGGTAACCAAAGAGACCTAAAAAACTACTTGTGTGCATCTAACTCTTGCCAAGTTACGAGCCGACAACTGTAAGCGCCGTGGCTTAACTATGTGTCTGGTGGCGTCGCGTTACTGTTCATGGCACCGCACTGGTGCAGCACAAAACGACTGGTCTCTTCAAGCATCGTCGCGTCGCGTCTAGGTGTGAGCTGGCCTTTACCCCACAGACGTTTCCACCCCGACTCGAAGCTCCCCGGCTGGTGTTACATTTCGCTGGGGTCCGAAAACCAACAAATTATTCCCCGCGGGCACAGCCGAACGTAATTACAGTAATTCGTTCGCGCAGTTTACTGTGCACGGTATTAGCAGATGGGGGTAGGGTTACCTTGATTTAATCTGAAGGAGTGTGTGTTCGGTTCGAGTCGATTTTGTTACACGTATTGGTGATTCTAGATTTATTGGTGGCGGTAAAAGTTTTGAAGGGATTTTTATCTTATCTACTTGTGTAGTTTTGATCTTGATATGGTTCATTCTTGAAACTGCATCAATATAAACAAGTATTTTGTTAAAAATTGCCTTTCCTTATTAAGCGTGCCGTATGTCATTACTGCCCAGAATTTGATTCTTATTATATTATTTGGTACTATCGGATGGCGTAATAATACAGCGTGTGTTTTCCCCAAAAACCACGTGTTGGTTTCCTCACCCTGAATATTGATTTTTCAAAAAGTTTAAAAATTTAAAAATCAAAAACCCGCCTGCTTAAGAAAAGCTGTATTCAAGAAAAAATCATGCTGTGCAGTCGGAGGATAAGGGGTTCAGCCAGTTTACGAATATGAATCCTCCGACTACACAGCATGAATTTTTCTTGTATATAGCTTTTTAGTTCGCTTCTTAAGCAGGCGGATTTTTAAATTAACTTTTTTTATTTACAACTTTTTAGTTATCATTTTTTTTCGAATGACGTTTAAACATATAACTAGTTTATATATTTGTAATCTCCTCTAAAAACCTTTCATTTTTATACCCCACTCGATGAGTATGGAAGAAAAAAAACTTGCAACCCCCACAATATGGCGCCCAAAATCCGCCACGTTCCGTTTTTTAACGGCACTTAGCTAAGAACACTTGGGCAGTCAAGACCTATCTAACGATGTCTTAATTATAAAAATCCGCCAAGTAGTTTTAAAGATATGAGGTAATAAATAATATTACATACATACAAATATACAAGATACGCGCGAAAAACATAACCCTTTCCTTGCGGCCGGGTAAAAAACAAGATTCCTTTGTTTATTTTTCGGTATACCTCACAGTTCAGATATGGCCTTAAACTCCCACTTATATATTCACACACCTGTATATGCGAGCTGCAGTTTTCCTTATCTCGTCTGCAATAGAATAATTTTACAACACCATCTTGATAGTCCAATTCAATAAGCTTTAACATCTAAACAAACACTTTTAAACCGCTATTTTGTTTATGACATCGTATTTTATAATCACATCGTAAAAATCCCTCTTTAGCCTCTTCCCAAGGGTCCTTCATCTTTGTCTTGAGAGAATTAACATTATATAATATCTTGTTAAAATAGCTGTGAAATATTAATAAGATTATACGCGACTGTGGTCACTGAGTTGAGATCGTTTTGAGGACCATCAAATTGGAACCTTATAATTTCGCCGTCGAGGATGTTCATTTGTACGTTTTTTGTACAAGAATTAAAATATGTACCTACTTGCAAAATTTTCTTTTTAAGCTACATTACATTTATATTATCATACAAAATCAATAAATGCAAAAGTGTCACTGACTGTCTGTTTGTTTGTCACCTTTCACGTCTGAACGGCTGAATTGATTTGGATGAAACTTAACACACAAGTAGACCACGTCCTGGATTAGGACATAGGATCTTTTTGCCCCGGGAGTGCATTCTCTTAGGAAAACCCGCGTGGGTGAAGTCGCAAGCAGAAACTAGTAAAATCATATTTTCTACCTCTGCCAACAAACACAAAAACATATCAACCAAAAGATTAGATTAACAAAGAACTAGCATACTGGCTACAACATGCTATATTTTAATTTCTCTTTGACAAATTAGTTTTCAAAACTTATCTAAAGCTAATTAAAAACTTTGACATAACACTTTAATTAAAAGTACCTAATATAAATCTTTAAGACTAAGTTTACGTCTACATTAATAATCCAAGCAATAAAACTCATAACAAGATTACATAACAGCTTATAAAAATGCACTATAAAACTTTATTTAATATACCCATTACTCCAAGAAGCACTCGAGTAAATTATGTAGGTAAGTAGGGCTTAATTTTTCCTAGGACCGAAGAAATTTCTTCTTTAATATCACCCATTACGACTTTATGAACGTTTCGAGGAAGCCTCAAAAATGTAGCTTTAGTGGAGTAATGCAGTCGAGGTTAGGACCTGTAGTGGTAACAAGGGGAGTGAAATTTCCTTCGCCTGCAGTCGACTTTATTATAAGGTGCTTCACACGAGGTTGGGTGTCGCTGCGTTGTTATAATGTAGGTAGGATTATAAGATGAAGATTAAATTATGCTTGTAGAATGTAGATATGAATAAATTGGTTGGAATTTCACTTATCAAGAACTAGCCATTTAAAATGTAGAGATCTAGATAAAATCATTCCTGTTAAGATCCCGAAAAAAAGGAGACGCAAGTCTAACGTCAACTCCACTGTTTTAATAATTGCCCATGAACAACCAATAAATAATAACTTATCGGTTCTGAATTAAATGTTTCTACTACTCTTAAATAATTTAATTCTTATACAAAACTTCATTTTGTAGATGAACAAAACACCGACAGTCACTATGTAAGACCAAATATTTTAATACTACAAATCGCTGCGACACTAACGCACATAATATACAAAACACCTAACAACAAGCGCCGTGAAATTTCATCTGACATCGTCGGCTGTATTATTAAAGAGCAAACTAGAGCGCGTAGTATCAGCCTGTGTAATGTTAGAGCGCATTGTCGCCGGCCCAGCCTTTCTCATATTTCTTACATCATTAAGTCAACGCGTATTGTCGTACTGTCGTTGTGACAGCGACGATGTTACAAGTATGTTTTCGCCTTTTTGTTAACTTGAGATGATGGAAAATTTTAAGATGGGGAAGTTTGTAGATTTTGTGCGTTCTTTTTGTGTACGAAGTGCCTTATTATCGTAATTATTTGTTGTATAATAAGCATAGCTTTTTTATTTTGATTTATCTGTAGCTTAAAAGCCACACTGCTTTTTCATTTCTATTATAAGATTTATCTACTATATAGACTACCTTTCAAAGTCAAAGTCAAATTCTTTATTTCAATTAGGCTATTGTCACATTTGAACGAGTGAGTGTTTGTCACTTGTGAGTACTTTTAATACTTTATACCTTTACGTAGTATAGTGTGTAGTGCTATTCTGGGTGCATTGTCCTCACATATATGAATTTAATAATGTATGTACTTATGTACCTAAATATTGTAAAAAACTTATTTTTTTAAAAGAATATGTTTCTTGTGCATTCTTCTCCATAAAAAGCTACTTTCCGAATGCACGGTTGAATAAATTTTTGTTCCATGTAAATTTTAATTGTGACATTAAAAGGTGCCGCTTGGTGGCCTAGTTGAAATAAAATAGCAAAACAAAAAAATAAAAATAGCAAAACAAAAAAATAAAATAAAAAGGAACGTCAAAAATTTTAATTTAAAAGTAATCATAATTGATTCTTCCGTCGTATACAACTTAAGTTTGCTGACTTATTTCTAAGTCCTTGCAAATCAGTTAGGAACCGTGACCAATCATCATCTGCCGAGCTTTTTCCTCTCGAGTCTAACTGGTTACATTGAGATACCAGTATGTTACGTACTTCCAAGAAGCGACTGCTAATAAACATTTAAATTATTTATCAACGTTCTTCTTCTTTTCAACACTGCTTTATGATTATTTGAATCTAGTATGCGGTCGCGTTCACAGCAGTTTCTATCTACTATCCTTATTTTACCGCTATCACTGAGACCTGACCCCAAAGCTTAACATAGCAAGTGAAGACTCCTTAGTAATACTCCGCGGATAGTGGAGGCACCGTATCGTAGTAATGAGTTCACTGGGACGTATTATAATAATATTGCCATATTTTCTATGATAAAATGTCAGAGGCTTGTGAAAATTCTATTAGATAAGGAAAAATGTACCCGTTACTTTTTCGTGAAAAGAGTGAAGGTCAGTTAATGGAGATATACGACAAAGACATCAGTAGGAATCTCTTGTCTGCTAATTGGCAATCTAACGAGGCATACAACAATGTCTCATATGTTATTTTAAAAAATGATTCCGCCTAGCCTTTTCCATCATCTGAAAACAAATCGTACGTCAACGCGCAATCCCACCCATACGCACTTAAAGTTTTGGAAATACTTTCATTATGCGTACAGCTAAGGAGTGGCATTCCCTGCTGGAGTCTGTGTTTCCTGATAGCTAAAGCCAGGCGGTTTTTAAGTGAAGAGGTTAATTCTAGGCAAGCGTGCTTCACCGTCAACCAAATCATCGCTTACCGTCAGTTGAGGTAGTGGCCAAACGCGACCCTATTGTAAATAAAAAATAAAGTTTTCAAAAATTAAAGGCCTGTTTTGACAGCTATAAAAATACATAATAATAATTAAACTTGATGCTTGCGAATGATACTCGTTGTTATAGTGTATCGGTAACATAGAAGTATTTAATTGGGTTTATGCATTTGATTTTTCAATTTCTGACGTAGAAATTTATCGCGGCATTTACAATGAGAAATGTCAACGGACTTCTTAGATGGTGACGACTTTAGTTGTAACTAACTGTGCCCGCGGCTTCACTCCCGTCATCTGCCTGCCAAGCCAACCCTACCCTACTTACCTTCCTGCCTACCCTACATACCTACATACCATTTTATTCTTTCGCGTATAATCTTAACACCGCTATTCAGAAAATGACTTAAAATGCACAACGCCATCTATCGTATATCGAGTTCAACTGTCCAAGTAACTAAATTGCGTGTGCTGAGATAATTTTACTTCTTGAACACTTTAAATTCATCTAGCTTTTGATAGAGTGAACCGATTGCAATGAAACAAAAAGTAAGTAATTCTTCAAGTTACGCACAATTTTTATGTATAAAAGTAATATACATTGGTTTCAAATATTTCACGTGATGCGTGCACAAATAAACAGACAAACAGACAAAAATTCCAAAAATGCTGGAAATGGGTTCTGTTGGTTATTTTTTAACACCCTGGCTATTTTTTTTGGAAATTTATTCGATGTACAAAATATATTTTTCTACAGATTTATTATATATATTGATATATTGATGATGATAATGATATTGATGTTAATGCATTGGAATTATCAACTGCAATGAATGTAGCAATTCAGTAGATAATTTATAGCTATTAATTATGCTTATGATGATGACATAAAAGCCAGATAATTGCTCGAAAAAAACAGCTTTCAAAACATTCCAAGCAAGAATGCATCTAGACCAAAACGAGAAACCATTAACTGTACACAGTAACCATAAAAATAGATCAATTAAAAAATCTAGTTACGAGTACTCCTTACTCCAATAGGTACCTACTCTAGCATTACATATTCAACGAACATACATAAACTATTCATTCGCTCACTCACATAAACCATTCATTCATTCACTCTCTCGCATAAGATTCATTCGATTCCCTTTTGCCCTTAACCGCATACGTGTTATATATCGACGCGTTTAAATTACTTCTTTCAACCCCTTACCACCCTTGTCGATACCTGAGCCTTTGAATACAGGGGGCTTATAGGACGTTGTCACCCTTTTTTTCTTCTTCTTTTGTTTTTAGAAAAGATTTCGATATTTGTAGAAATATTAACTACTGCCAGTGGCTTCGCCTGCGTGAAAAGTATTTTAACTTACCAAGGGACAATTATACCGGGACAAAATGTAACCTATGATTGTTATAATTAATTATAATAATACCTACGAAGATAATGTCTCTAACTATTCTCAATCTCATTTTTTTTTTCTCTTTCAATTAGACTTTTTACAATGTTTTTCAATCATCTTTATAGCCCTTTGCTAAGAATAGTTACAGCACTGATAACAATATTTGTGCCACATGTTAAATTTAGTGTTGTTAGACATTATTTTATATTTAAATATATTTTTTATTTGTTTTTTTTACCTTTGTATAGTACTTTTACCGATTGTTTTGTGAATGTGTGAACATTGTAGGCCTTCTAGATTTCTAGATGATTGTTAATATTTGTTAACTTTTTATCTCGGTTTACATTACTTTTTTGTTTTTTTTTTAATTTCTTACGACTTATTGTCGGGCCTACATTGTCCCCCCATATCCAAGTACTAATGCTGTACCATGGAAATATTGTAAACCCAAACCATTTTTAAAAGAGTACCCATGGAGTTTCTTGCCGGTTCTTCTCCATAGGAAACGACTATCCTGAACCGTGCATCTTTTGTCGACGTTTTATAAGTGCCCATGTAGGCCTACGTAAAATAAAAAAAAATGATATAGATTTTTAAGAAGTAAGATGCAGATGATATGCAGATATAGGCATTCATATTTATGGTATTCATTTATTTTAAAACTAAACTAAGTTTTTTTTTCCCTTAGCTTTCGCTGCCGTAGCCTATCCATCAGGAACTGTGTATTTTTTTTGGGTTAAAAAGTTTAATCTGTGGAAGAATTTACATAATCGAATTAGTACTTCCAGAGATTACTTTTTACCATAACATAAAATTATTTTACCTCTTCATAACATTAGTTTGGTATGAAATATAGCTTACATATAAGCGAATGATATAATTAATATTTTTAATCTAGTGGCATTTAGTGTCAAAACTTATGTACTTAAACTCCCTTAATCTAATCTCAAAGGTAAATTAATGTTACTATTCCATTATTTCTAAACCAAAATCCAATAGCAAAGTTATTTCAAAAATAAATGGCAAAATAACACAAAACTTACGTCATTATATCACTCGAGCACATAAAGCGGCCCATTCACGCCATAAAGTGTGCCCGAAAACCCACAAATATATCGTGCATAGGTGAGTTTAAATTGTAACCATTTCTAGCCGTTGTCGTTCCCTTGCCACAGAGTATAAATATGCAGAAGTTTGACGTTTTAATCACGCGATAACGATAAATAAGTATTACAAAGAAAGATTCACTGAATATTAGGAAAAAATAATAAAAGACAGTCTTGAAAAAAAACCAAGCCCTGTTATTTTTATGCTTTTCTGTAATTTTTTGTAATAAATAGTTTTTATTTATAACATGGAGGCATTTTACCTCGAAAATTATTCCTATTATATAATTTAGTTTTAATCTCCTTTAACTTCTGTTTAGGGTTCTGTACCCAAAGGGTAAAAACAGGACCCTGTTACTAAAACTCCGCGATCCGTCTGTCTCTGTCTGTCTATCCATCTGTCACCAGGCTGTATCTCATGAACCGTGATAGCTAGACAGTTGAAATTTTTACAGATGATGTATTTCTGTTTCCGCTATAACAACAAATACTAAAAACAGAATAAAATAAATATTTAAGTGGGGCTCCCATTCAACAAACGTGCTTTTTTGCCGTTTTTTCCGCGATTATGGTAGACTGTAGGGTAAGGAACAACCAGTATTTACCGAATAAAAGTATAAATAAAGTAAATTTACCTTTTCTGCTACTTGCTAAACAAAATTCTAAATTCGAAATTTTTATAATGTACAAATATCTTGCGCGAAACTTCGACAGTGAATTTGTTTTTTTTTTTTACTATTTTGTGTTTCGGTCCCGTGGAAATGGATCTTCTGAAGTGCCCTTTCGATGGTATTCCCTAACTCAATACCTGCCGTATCTGAGCAAGAACGCCTATCGGTGAGGCCTGTGTATCCCGAAACAATATTTCTAAATAAAATACTTCCTTGAGGGACTTGAAGTATTGCGTGGTGCGTTTCATAAGAGTTAGAGGTTTATAATTTAAAAATGCAATCCCGTTCTGAACTTACCTGAATGTGTCGGTCAAAATTTAAATGAAAGGGTTTCTCAATTTTTTTCAGTGTTGCTTAAATATAAATTTTTTTATTAATACACTAATCACAATTTTTGTCCTTCTTATAGAGACTTACTGCTTTTTTGCTGACTTACTGTTTTTTACTATACACTGGCTTACGTTTAATCACAAAATACTTATTTTACTTCGTGAAAGATTTATGCCTAGAAGTAATAAATTGTTGGCAGCTATGTTTCAAGTTGCTGCAATCTGTATTAAATACACATTGACCTTGATATTCGCTACCGCTTTTAACTTAGACCCCTCAAATTCGCGAATAAAAACGCTCCACCGCTCTCCGTATCGGCCGCATTATATTTAAGTGGGTAGTTTGTGAGAAAAACAGCGTATTGTTGTCGGAATTGAAAATAAACTCGCACCAAACCCCCCACTATGGGGATGCATAGTCCATCCCTGTATAATATTGGGTTTGGGGCTGCAAAATGTGAAATTACAGAAGGACAATAATATAGTTTTAGAAATACAGCTATATTGTTTTCTTGACTGTATATTTATATGTATGTATGTATCTATTTTAGTATTTTATATTTAGTGCTTTTTATGTTTGTGACTTATTGTTTTATTCAAACTTGCACCAAGTGCAACCCCATGTCGTGTCCAGGCTATCTCTCTCCATTCTGGGTTGCCTGGAAGAAATCGCAGAACGCGATAAGGTCGCCTGTTGTATGTTTGTATTAATTTTAAGGTTTCCGTATGTAATATTGTTTTTGTCTTGGTGTACAATAAAGTGTATATAAATAAATAAATAAAAATATTGCGAAAATAGCCTTTAATATCCTCACGGTCATGGTCAGAGATAGTGAAATACTTAATTTTCATGAAAACATAATTATTTACATTGTTAGATAATTGAGATGATTTTATTACAAATATTGATACATAAATGCGGTTAAAAACCGCTAAGATCAAACTAATATTACAAAGGCGAAAGTTTGTGACTGCATGTTTGTTACTCTTTCAAAAACTACTGAACGGATCTGGATGAAATTTGGCACAGAGCTAGATTATAATCTGGAATAGCACATAGGATACCTTATTATGTTCCCTCGGGATAATTTTCACGCGGGTGAAACCGCAGGCAGAAGCTAGCATTGTATAATCAAAAGAGTCAGAACCTGATTTATTTTCTAATATACCACAAAAATAACAGGTTTACATGATAATAACAGGTCGATATGGTTGTTAAATAATCCAGTTTGAATATCATGGATGCATTAAACCTTAAATTATCCCTAATTCATTCAACACCACGATATGTTCAATTAATTACTAACACCCGATTTCTAAATATGTAAACTTGAAGTTGAGAACGTGTCGTCAAATGCAATTTCATTGCCTTCTCAGGTTTACACATGGTTTCATAGATTTATAGGCTTTAAGTAAAATTTGACAAATACTTAACTTCAAACTCTTTATTCAGGCACCGGTGATAAATCTCGATTCACTAAAATCAAGGACAATACAAGATTAACCTTCGACGCTTGTCTACCACACGGTAGTATGAATGTTTTGCACAGCACCGATGTGTTTTACCCGCGTCTCGTATATCCCAATTATTTCCGTCCATTGTTTATTATCAGGAGTCTGATTAGGACCAAAGGATACGGCTACCCTTGTTGTGTAGAGACTTATTATCCTTACTAATATTGCTATTGTGGTCATCGTAATTTGACTGGTTTAATTACTAATATAAAATTTTATTATCAACGGATTTTATTTACATGAACAAGTTGTTATTTTGTTCAACAGTTTGAGGAACTGAAATTACCTGTTTATGTTAAGTAATTTACCTGCTTTTAAACTCGAGACAGTAAAATTTGAACAGACACATAGCTAAGGTGAAAACCGCCATTTTGTGGATTACAAGAATTGAGCAATAATTTTCAGTTACTCGAAAGAGTTGGGTAAGAAATATAAAAATATAAAACACTTTTTTTTCACAGAAAAGCAAACCAGCATTATTATTCTTATAAGACACAATACAAAATTAATCCACAATACATAATAAACCGATTAAGTACCAATCAATCAAAATAACGAACACACTTGATAAATTCTTCCGTGCGCTGCGCTTATTTAAAACAATCGATTCGATCCGAACTATCGATAAAACAATCGAATCATTTCGACTCGATACTGTGTATCTACCGAATGAAATCGCTCGCATTACCTTCGTCGCCCGCTCTGTACCACGTAAGAGGGTTACCATGTTTGAGGGTAGTTTTGGACATTCGAATGTGGCATGGTATTAGTAAAAACACTTAACGGTTGAAATAGAGGTGTGAGAATAATGTTATGAAGTGAGTAGTGGGCAGTTTTCCAATGGTTGGTTTTTATTTTCAACTTATGTATTGGTAGCTTTTTTTTTACAGATGATTTTCTAAATTCAATATGAATAAACCTGAAGTAATCGTTTTGTTAAAAACAATTATGTTATTATAGGTACGACACATTTTATTGCCATTCTCGCTAACCTTTTGTTTAACTTATAAAATTAAATTCACGAAAAACAAATATTTTGTTTATTATTTCCTGAACCATTAAATTAAAGCTTATGTGTTTCTCTATTAGCCATCATCTTACACCACATTAAAATTATATCCTTAATCATTTCTCGCTTCTAGAATCTCGCATTCGACTCGATTACAGCCCGTCTCAATCCCCCACTTACGCAATAATTTAATCTGTACACTTGCGCAGCTATGACTTCCTACGTTTCATGGAGCCATATCCACCCTGCTACGCCATCGATGCTGGAGAGTGGCTGTTCACTCAATCTGTCAATTAGCGTGCGTTACTTGGACTGTTACATGCTACGCTTTTATACGCTTTCACAATGCGCAGGTGTGAGAAGGCCGGGTTTATTATGATGTGCGATAAAGGTGAGTATAGACTGGCAACTTTTATGATAGAACGCGGCGGCAAACTTCTCTATTGATTTTCTGTTATTTTGGGCAAGTGTTTTAAGTTTAGCACGGGTGACCAAAAATATTATGCAACTTTTAAAATGCCACAGTTAGACTGTTGCTGTCGTAGACTCAATTTATGTTTCGGCCTTTAAAATTCCACAGTTAGACTGTTGCTGTCGTAGACTCTATTTATGTTTCGGCCTTTAAAATGCCACAGTTAGATTGTTGCTGTCGTAGACTCTATTTATGTTTCGGCCTTTAAAATTCCACAGTTAGACTGTTGCTGTCGTAGACTCTATTTATGTTTCGGCCTTTAAAATGCCACAGTTAGATTGTTGCTGTCGTTGACACTATTTATGTTTCGGCCTTTAAAATTCCACAGTTAGACTGTTGCTGTCGTAGACTCTATTTATGTTTCGGCCTTTAAAATGCCACAGTTAGACTGTTGCTGTCGTAGACTCTATTTATGTTTCGGCCTTTAAAATGCCACAGTTAGATTGTTGCTGTCGTAGACTCTATTTATGTTTCGGCCTTTAAAAATCCACAGTTAGATTGTTGCTGTCGTAGACTCTATTTATGTTTCGGCCTTTAAAATGCCACAGTTAGATTGTTGCTGTCGTAGACTCTATTTATGTTTCGGCCTTTAAAAATCCACAGTTAGACTGTTGCTGTCGTAGACTCTATTTATGTTTCGGCCTTTAAAATGCCACAGTTAGATTGTTGCTGTCGTAGACTCTATTTATGTTTCGGCCTTTAAAAATCCACAGTTAGACTGTTGCTGTCGTAGACTCTATTTATTTTTCGGCTTACTTTAGCATTTATTCAAGAAGGTCTGTAAAAACGGCGGCATGCCTACAGATTGCAGAGAAATTACTACGCGGCAAATTATTAAATGATGTTTCTGTCCAATCATTTACATACAAATACAAAAACAAACTCATGCTTTTATCTTATCAGGGTAAGCAAAACTATAGTACATCATCTTCTACGATCCTTATATTCACTCTAACCAAGAACCAACCATAATTTTCAACATATTTGAGAGCAATATCAATATTTATGGTTTTTAATTTTTTGGAATAGTTCTTCTGTGTTTTCCTATATTACTGCAACCATGTGCTTCAAACGCTTCACGTATTGTGGCGGTCGTTAAGGGTGTGTGCACTTCGTTTGGCTATTTCAACAGACGTTTAGTAACATCGTAGACCAACACATCATGCTTGGCAGGTTAGGTGTTAGCAAACGTCTGGGGCTTAAGTGAGAGAGCATTGTATATTGCCACTGGAACATCGAGTAGTTTTATGGACAATGATCAAGTTTTGACGTTTTCTAAACAAGTAAAATAACTAAGTTAAGTGTCGAATACAACAATTGCATGTAGGTATGATTAATTAAATTTTTTGTTCAATTAATTTTATTTATTTAATTTTACATACCCAATTTCATAAAAACCGACATGCCACCCATGACAACCCGTAAATTTTATAATTTATATTATACATTTTCTGCTTTATGAAACAATGCATGTAGCGAAAATGTGACCATTATCTAATTTTTTGAGAAATACGTATATCGCATTTGCAGCTATATTAAATGCAGCCATAAAGGTTTTATTGCCTAAATTAATCCTGGAATTATTCCATTACCGCACGTTATAACAACCGGAAAACCCACATTTAATATAATTCCCTCTTGCATTAATTCTCACCACACAAACATAAATCAAATTACACTTATAAAACCACTTCACGCAAAAACTACAACTCAAATCTAACGCTTAGTTTATCTTGGCTTCGTGAAACCTCGGAACTCATCGGAACTCGTCGGGTCTCTCGCCTCGAGGCATGAAATCACCGTACGAATGAAACTGTAGCAGTTGGTGGAGTTGGCTCAGAATAGTTTCATTCAATTTGAGAATATTTGTAGAACCGCTATCCTGTGTTTGGCATTTAAATATTTGGTCACTTAACGTGTGTGAGGATGATTATTTAAACATTAAATTAAATGTGAATGTATAGATTCGTTTTGTTTTTTTTTCTTATGCAGTTAAGTGATCTTAATTACATTACATGCCTACTGAAGTATTTGTTTCTTGATTGGTAAAACATGCGAGTCTTTAAGTCAAAAATGACTGAGTTACTTTGTAACAAGTGAATTTTGTTCACACTATGTATGTTAGCGACTTAACGGTACTGTTTGAGAAATCATATCTCCAGTATTGTGAATTGATGGTAAAATGTGTTTCTTCTGAAAGTGAGTTGTTTATACCTATATTTAGAACATCTACAAGTGGTGATAACGGACTGTATGCTCGATGAATTAAATTAGTTGACCAAACTGTGTGCTTTTTACTTCAATCAACTTCATGTTAAATAATCCCTGCTATAGTCTCATGCAGAATACCTACCTCTGTGCACGCCGGTGAGAAAGGGAGAAAATTCTACCTTACAACTTCTAAGCATGCGTGCTCCATCGTTGACCACATCATCGCTTACCATCAGGTTCCCACCTGAAGGTAAACGCTATAGACGATAGAGGTCCAACATGAGCCTACCAACAAAAAAACAAAAAAAAATATGAATGGATCTTTCGTCATAGTGTCTACGTAGTATCAACAAATGGAATATAAATATAATTTTAATGATTCTTCTTTCGTGTCGGTAAACTCAAACCACAGTCTCAACCATTCAGATTTTGTCCGATCAGTATGTAGCTACTCGGACAGCAGTCATTTGCTACGTTCAAATCCCGTAAGGTGCGGGTGGTCAAAAAATTTTTTTTTTTTTTCACTTAGGGCCTACATGGGCACTTATAAAACGTCGACAAAAGGTCGGGCATGAAGAGCAGACAAGGAGGTGGGCCATATCTTGCTAAGACCCACCTCCTCGTCTGCTCTTCATATAAGGGGCCTCACACTGGCACTGTGTTTTGGATGGGTCTATGATAATCCATTTGGCTAGGTTGTTTCCACAGCGACCAACCTGGGTCCGCAATCGGTTTAGGGATTTTCAGATTGGTCAGTGCAGTTCGTTAACAGATGCTCTGCCGGAGTGATGAAGTGTGGAGAAGTAGGTTATGTATGTTTCCATAATTGACATCTCTCGTCAGGTACGCTGGCTTTCGAGGAGGTCGTATGTCTCAAGAAACTCTTACGACTCTTCAGGCGCGCAGGTTGGAGTTGATGCTCATATAGCGGGTGCCGACTGTCCAGTACCTGTAAAGTATTTTTTCAGATTAGAATGAAGAATACAAAATACTTTGAAAGAAGTTTTTCAAATAAAGACGTATATTTGCTTATCATAATCATCTGCCTAGCCTTTTCCCAACTATATTGGGGTCGGCTTCCAGTCTTACCGGATTCAGCTAAGTACCAGTGTTTTACATGGAGCGATTGCCTATCTGACCTCCACAACCCAGTAACTGGGTAATACGGTACCCCTTGGCAAGACTGGTGTCAGATCTCAAGCTTCTGACCACCCATAACGACTGTCAAAGATCTTCAAATGACAGCCGGGACCAACGGCTTAACGTGCTTTCCGAGGCACGGAGGAAACTCGGTATGTTGAAATGGTCACCCATCCACGGACCGACCTCGTCAAGCGTTACTGAACCTTGATGATCGACCCGTGCAGCTGTTATTATTTAGCCACGAGCTCCTCGAGTATATTTGCTTATATGATATTAAAATTATAAATAGAAACGGTATATTTTATAAGGGCCTTTCAAAGGGCAAAGGCATAGACAAACTTATCCAATAAGTACATGATAAACCTTTGTAGTGTATAATTTGAGTAAAGTTCTGAGTAATATTAAGTCGTTTTCGGTTCTAAATTAAACTTCATAGTAATATGCTTTATTAAGAGATAAAATTAGTTTGCTATTTGTACTAAATAACATGAGACCTGTATTCCTTTTAGGCATAAGTTTGTACAGGTTGTGTCTGACACCGACGCGAAAAAAATACCATGGATTCAGTACGTTATCTTGGCTGAGTGTTATATTTTTTTTAATCTGCCTTTTTTTAGTATTTTCAGTTTTATTTATCCCTAAAAATAAAGAGAAGAAGTGCAGGTGAGGCGGCGCGTGTAAGTAGTAGCCGGCGGCGTTGACCTCTATCGTGACCTTTAGGAAATCAGCTGATAGTTAGCGCTTCTTAATTTAATTTGCATTGCTGTTTTTGTGAAAAAAGAGAAATAATGTTTTTTTTTTAAATAGGTAAAATCCTACGAAAAATGCCAACACTAGGGGGGTCCAGAATCATATACTGAATCCTTGGCATTTTTTTTTCGCGTCGTCGGTGTCAGACACACCCCGTATTTAGAACGCTCACATTTTGCCAAACATATTTTAAGTCCCTTGTCAAGCTTATATTGAGAAATACCAGATGGAAAACCTAATATGTCCGACTACAGAATCAAAACCACGACCACATGCTCGGCGTTAGCCCTTGCAACCGTTAGAACAACGAGGCAGTCCAAGACATGTTAAATCGTTTCCAGTTCTAAATTAAACCCAACAGTCATGTATTTGACCAAGAGATTGAGTTAGTTTGCTATCGGTACAACATAACAAATAGGGTGTTTATAGGATCTAATTGAGATCCGTTTCCCTTTCCCCTTGTTCCATGTGATAGGTTTCATTAAGACGCTTATTGTTTAAACAATAATTAATTTATGTTGGGGTTGGTAATTTGTTGTTTGTCTTGGTGGTTTCAGGGGCCTTACTCTGACATGTCAAAACTGTCATGGTTACACTCAGAGAAAGACGGAGCTATACAGGACGAATAGCACTATCCTTTTTTTACAGAAACAGGAATCATAATGGCGTAGTACGGCCCCTGAAATCTTTTTATGACCGGGAATGTGTAAGAGGATAAGGGTTGGTGAACAAGTTTACCCGATTTAATAAAGGTGTTCTTATATATTTTATCTTCATGTAATCTATCGACATGAGCGACCATCTACGCTTCTAGTAACGTAGGTTGCTACGCCGTAGCAAGGCATGAACTACGGCGTAGTAGCTAGAACTGTGTTACGAACGTTTGGACTTCACGCGTTCGGAAAGTGATTGTTAGAAAAATGCAAGCTTATTCACTTGTTTTTAAATAATAGTTTTATTAATATATAATTTAAAAAAAGAAAATCTGAATACTTTTTTCACTGAGATGTTTTATTTTAATATTAAATGAAAATAAAACTGTTGGTTCGTTTATTTTTAGCCTTGTTTTGTATCGCATTACCCCACAAAAACACAAAAATCTCTCTTATTTACCAGCCAATGAAGGGAACTCTGAATAAAAACTGACATTTGGTCTAACCTCCCCTTAAATTACGCACGAGACAAGAATTTTGATGGCACGCAGAATTTCTACTCGGAATTAATGCAGGGGACCCGAAAAAGGAAAAATCTCATTAGAAAATAGTACCTGCCCCTTAACATCGACTTGCTGCGTTGATGGTAAATGCAATAATTCAGTTGGAAGAAGTAGGAAGTGTTGGTAGAATACATAGGATGCGCATTTTAGTTTACGTTTTGTTAAGTCTTTTAACGAAGTTTTATTTACTATAAAATAATTTGATAGAACTTTATTCTGCCATCGCTACATTGTCCATGTGGATAAATTTTTTACGTGATATGGCTCAGCACAAACGAACTAAGCAGTCTGCAAGATTACTTAACGCAGAGGGGCAATTAGCAAGAATCAAAGGTTGATGGAAATAGACACACCCTCTTTTTTATGGGCCTTACGAGGCAACGGGGGCAGAGAGCGCCGACTGAATTTCCTTAGTAAAAAGTCATAAGAATTCTCAAAAATGTTAAGTGTTTCTCAGAAATTTCAGAGAATTCAGCTGAAAGCTTCTATTCATATTCTTTTGGATTTGGATTCTCCCCCCCTCTGACTTAGTAGCGAACGGACGTATTACTGTGAGCTCCGATAAAATAATTTTCAAAAAGTGTCTAAGCAATCAGACATTCTTATAAATCGCGTATAGTTGAAGAATATCGAAATTCTGAAGTGCTTGAGCCATATCTCGTGTAAAAACTCAGTGCAAGTGACTAATTATTGCTAATTTAAAACAAGGAAAAGTGACAATCATATTGGTGAATCCGTGTGGTACCCAGTTACCCACATAGTAAATATCATCACAGTGTTTTCGTCAGTATAAAATTACCGAGTTCGTTTACTCTGATAAATTTTTCGGCCCTGCAGTTATAAGCACAGATAGCCTGTTTTAAACTGAGACGACTGCCGCGTCGTGTGGCCCGAGTTCGAATCCGGTCAACGGCTCGTCTTTTTGTACGCAAATAAATTGTCAAATTTTAAAGAAATATAAGGTGTGCTCACAAGTTCTGGAGTTGGTGGTGGCTGCTGCGGGGACCACGCATACTTCCAACAGCCCTGCGGGTGGGTTGTACTTGTACCTACGTACTCGCTACTACTAAACGTGGGTACTACGAGACGTGCGCGCGCCGTGTGCATACTAGCAAGTTACTATGTCGGTGCGGCGCTCTCCATTAGATTCTCCAATATACCCCACACATCATAATTCAGACTCGGCCCTTAATGAAATCAAGTCTAAAACCTCTGACCTAGTCGACAAGCATGTCAATGTATCAAAGCGCCATAAACGCACTTTGGATGACCTCGAGAGCAGCCCAGGGTGTTCGTCCGAAATAAAATACCTCCTCGAAGAAATCAGGACTCGACAAAAGTCAAAGTTCGAATTATTAAATAATGCTCTCACTACGATAACAAACCAAAACCAGGAAATTAAAAAATCGGTTGAGACATTAACAGCTAAGCATGCCGATCTTCTTGTAAAAGTCAATAACTTGGAGCAGGAAAATACTGAGTACAGGAAACGAGTGTTGGCGTTGGAACGTAGCTTAAATCATCTGGAATCAAATGTTCGCTCTTCAACCATAGAAATCCGTAACCTACCGAGGCAGGAACACGAAAGCAAGCAAGTCTTGGTTGAAACCATTCAGCGGCTCGGCTCGACTCTAGGGCTTGAACAGGGCATACTCCAGTCCGAGATAAGGGACATTTTCCGTTCCAAGTCGGAAGCATTAATAGTGGACTTCACTACTACTACGAGGAAGGAATCATTGGTGTCTAAATATAAGGCATTCAACAAAATTAGGCGGGAAAATAAGAAAGCGCAGTTGAACTCGCAGCTCATCAACCTTCCAGGCACACCTGTCACTCTATACATCTCAGAGTACCTAACTTCTAAAGCCAGACGACTTTTCTATCTTGCTCGCTTGAATGTTAAGAATAAAGAGCTCCATGCGGCTTGGACTTCCCATGGAAAGATCTATGTCAAGAGAGAAGAGAATGCATCACCAATCCGTATTGATGACGACGCTGATCTTCAGAAACTGTTCTTGTGACTGGTTTCAGACGTTGATTGTTCACATTTTTCAATATTTTTAGCATGTTTTAATGTGTTTTTACTACTTATCTTAAGTTTATATTTAAATTTTTTGTTCTATGTTACATTGTTAGGTCATTCTCATTGTTATTGCAGAACTATATGTGTAAACACTTTAACCAATCACTACACTTACAACTACTCACCCACACTCAACACACCCGAGCGATATGTAGACACCTTTGCATTCTGTCGTATTTTGATAGTTAAAGCTAACAGTGTTCCGGATTTAAGTTTAAATAAAATAATTCTTCTTTTTATTAAGCTAATCTTCAGCTGCAACTCTCATGCAAAATATTGAAATAGGCTTGGATCTGGACACTTTTCGGGTGGCTAAGACTGTCTCATGCGACATAGAAGATGCAAAAAAACACATAACTCGCCACAGGCATAGTATCAATATCCTATCCCAAAATATTCGTAGCATCAATCGTAATATTCCAAACTTCGTCACACTTCTTCAAAGATCCAAAATATCTTGGGACATTTTGGTCCTCTCTGAATGCTGGCTCCCATCTGCAAAGTACATACCTTCCCTCGACAACTATAACCACGTAGCGACAACCTCAAACAAAACCCAAAACGAAGGTGTTGTAATTTATTACAAAAAACACCTTCAAGTCACTGTCGAAGAACCTCCAATTCTCGACGCTAACTGTTTACTCTTAAAATTAAATCGAGATGTTTGCATACTAGGGTTATATCGCCCACCAAGCCAAACTAACATTACTAAATTTGTTGATTCCCTAAACCTAATTCTCACTAACCTGAAAACTTATAAAAATATTTTCCTTTGTGGTGACATAAATATTAACATTGTTCCAAATAGTGCTGATAAACGATCTCACGACTATCTAAACTTACTGGTTAGCCATGGTATGCTCCCAGGTCACACTCTACCAACGCACGGACTAACATGTCTAGACCACATGATGCTAAAGACAAATATGGACGTATCTTGTTTTGTTTTTGAAACCTCCATTACCGATCACGAAAGTGTAGCCATTAGCTGTTTACCCAAATCCCGCCCCAATTACATCAACGAAACATATAGCTCAGTCAACTACGAGAATCTCGATAAAGATATATTATATATATATATTATATATACAAGGAATGGGAGATCCTTACGGTCAGACAAACGTTTATACTGCTTACGGTAGCTAAAAAGCACTCCGAGCTACAGTTTGACCCCAAATTAATTAATAACCAACGACGAAAGGAAAGAGTCTGCCCCTCACTGCAGTTCAAAACTTCACTACCTCAGAAATTCTTTTGCTTCCTTGGTCAATTTTTGTACAACAAATTAAATATTACACTTAATCTATATCCCAAAACCATCTCAAATTGTCACGAATCACTTAAAACATTTCTTAAAACCCTTGACTACCAAAAAACTGAGAACCTTTTGACGGTTCTCAAATAGATTTCCTTCTGTCCTTTCTCCCGTGGCTGATTTACACCTCATACTCGCTCTCGAACACTCTAACATACATTCATACACTCCAACATACATTCTAACACTCCAACATACCTTCAAACACTCGTAACATACATGTATACAGGACGCTACAAAAAAACCAGTTTCGTATGAACAGTTGTCAATTTATTTTTAATATTTTAATTTTAAGTTTTTTGTCCTTATAACTTTTGATATTGTTTTTAACTTTCAACAGGCTATTGATTGGTCTTCTTGGTAGGTACTATTAATGATGTTCACATCCTTTTGGTTTTTTTTACTTTATTTTTTGCTATGGGGGGGCCCTGGTGACCTGTAACACAGGCTTTTTCAAAAACCTATTTCAGGCACCAGTCTCTTACAGTGGTATGGAATATAGCATTAGCCAAAAAACATTGTTAATTTTAAGGTAACCTATTATTGTAAAGAGAGAACAAATAAATGAATTGAATTGAATTGAATTGAATTGAATTCATATGAGGATTATTAAGACTTCCGAAAATTCTATTTCCATCTGAGCCAATAAAATTTACCAAGAAAGCGAAAAACACCCACACGCACAATATTACACCATCGATGATGAAGTCTATTTCAATCCGTCTTAATGGTATTATCAACTTTGCGTAACTACGAATTGAGTTGATTTCAGAATTTAGGAAAAGCATGAACAATGATGAAGTTGCAGCCCAAACTGAATTTTGTGTGCTGGTTTAATATATTCCGCCGAAAACGCATGATTGTTTATTTTTTAGGGTTCCGTTTCTCAAAAGGAAAAAAGGAACCCTTATAGGATCTCTTCGGAACGCCTGGAGGTATCAAGTTATTAATATCTTATAAGTAATTAATATCTTATACCTGAGTATCTGCAAACCCTTACAACTGTAAAAAAATCATACTTCTAGAACCACGAAATTAAAAGATATTGCCGTATATGTTGGAAATTTGACGAATCGCAAGGGAATCAATACCTATAGACTTCCCGTTGACCTAGAACCATGAAATTTGGCAAGAAGCAATGACTTATCTATCAAATACCTTTAAACGAGCAATTCTTGTATATATGTATGTATAAATATAATCTGAATCTCGGAAACGGCTCAAACGATTTTCATGAAATTTAGTATGCAGGGGGTTTCGGGGGCGAAAAATCGATATAGCTATGTTTTATTTTTAGAAAACGTTATTTTCTCTATTTTTCAACGGCATAGTTAATTTTGTCCCTCAATCCATTTTATATTTTCGTTACAGCAATGTTCGGAGCTTTCATTGTTTATGAACTTAATATTTTTTTTTTATAATTCTGTTTTTTTTGCCTTATTATTTTCGTGAATGTAACTATTTGTACGGAACCCGGAAGAGCAGTGGTGGCCCAGTGGTAAAGGCCCCGACTTACGTGTCGTAGGTCGTGAGTTCGAACCCAGGCAGGTGATTTACTTTGTGTAAATTATTTCAGCACCACTGGACTTAAAACGGAAGAGGAATACATCGTTAGGAAACTGCATGTCCTGGAACAAAAATTCGAAGACAAGTGACATCTACCAAACCAGCACTGGACACGCGTGGTGGATTACGGCCCATTCCCTCTCACAGAGAGGAGGCCTGTGTCCCAGCAGTGGGAACATTATAAGGCTGATGATGTACGGAACCCTCGTTGCACGAGTCCGACTCGCACTTTGGCGGTTTTATTTACCTGACTGCCTCACTGATACAGCTATTGCAATCACAAGAGCTGCTGTTGACCTTGAGGACCTGGTTGCGATTCTTGGGCATTCTTGGGCATAGTATAATAGGGTTGTCACATCTATAATTTCTCAGTAGTAACTCTGTTCATAAATTTTGTGCCAAGCTTATAGACTGGCCGATGAAACTTAAACGTAAAACCTTCGGGGTCAGTCGTCAACCAGTCATCATCGTTTATTTGCGCCAGGCACGACGCATACCATAAAAAAACAAAGGAAAGCTTAAATACAAATACATAGTATGCGCCATAACCACGCAAAACGGTCATCGCTCAGCATTTGTGCTGGGACAGCGATGGTGTAAAAAAAACAAAAAAAAACTGAATCTTAAATGCACTATACACACAAACATTTACATCCAACACATTATCTCATCCCATACAAGCTCCACTGATAATTAATTCGCTTAGCTTTTGCGTGTTAGAGGGGAATGGAGGGTGAAGTGGAGGGGAGGGGGGTGCGTCCATTTGTACCATCAATTATTCGTTTAGCGTCCGCCTGATTTATGTTGTTTCGCGCTTGACCTATTAATCCCGAGCTAGTTGCCGATTCTAGATTGTTTTCCAGACGTAAAATTAATGGTGTTTAATGAATATCTCTGTTTAGATTCGGTGATTTATTCGGGGGTTAGTTTTACAGTAAATGATTAATTCATAGATTGTTTTTTTTTTTAGTAAATATTTATTCCACGTTTTACCACTATGTCACCTGATGGAATGAAATTATATCAGCTTTGAGAAAAACGCTTTTAAAACAGCTGGCATGCCATAAATTCAGCTTTTGAAAGCGATTTTATCCTTCCAATTAAACTGTCATTATCTATCACCTGATTTCTCATCAAGCGGAGGCTTCTAAAAGCTACTCTCCGCCGTAAAACGGTAACCATCCGATAATTATTCATTTATTGTAACCCGGGCGGTTATTTACGACACGCCGTTTAATGGTTGGCTGCCTCTACGAGCGGTGCTACGCTGCTACGATGCTACGGCGTAGTGGGCTACGCCGTAGCCAATGACTACGGTAATAAAGTGAATTGAGTTTTTTTTTTTGTGCTCCTGACCCTTTACAAATTGAATGATCAAAGTTTTTTATGGACGACTAACTATTGATTTCGGGAGTTATGATCATGGGTGGATATTAAGTAATATTATATTGATTTTATTTTAATGAATCAGTTTTTATCTTTTTGTCTAAGTATTATTAAATGTGCAATACACACACCGCCAGACAAGTAATTTTATTTAATATTTTCAAAACTTATTCAACAAGTGGTCCTGCAAAGAGCAAAATTTCACACAAATCCACAATTAGTCATCTCTTAGAAATTCCCTTGTACATCATTATTCAGCTCTAACTTACCTTTTTAACCAAATTGGCCTAATCAAAAACTATTTTAACAGAGAACTGTGTCCTATAAACCGCATTAAAAGAAACCATACCCATACATCTATCCAATAATATAACCGGTACGCGGCGACTGGAACCGCATAGCGCTTAATTTAACCGATAGGTGGCGTTATCACGCGACCACAGACGAGTGCTCTCGCCGGAACCGGTTCACTTGGCTCTTATAGGCCGGAGCCTTATGGTACAGTTGGTTCAAGAGTTTGATGTCTGGCGTGGATACTAGACTAGCTTCGTTATCTGTACTTTGGGTCTAAACGCAACTTTGGCTTGTCGAGGGTTTTTCATTTTTAGGGTTCCGTACCCAAAGGGTAAAAACGGGACCCTATTACTAAGACTTCACGATCCGTCTGTCTGTCTGTCTGTCTGTCTGTCCGTCTGTCAGTCTGTCACCAGGCTGTATCTCATGAACCGTGATAGCTAGACAGTTGAAATTTTACAGATGATGTATTTCTAGGCTCCCATACAAAAAACGGGATTTTTTGCCGTTTTTTGCTCGATATTAATAACAGCAACAGGTAGACGCTTGAAATATTCACAAAATATTTAGTTGTATATTCACTTCAAAAAGTAATAATTAATAAATTAAAATAAAATAAATTTTGAGGCGCTCCTATTACAACAAACGTGATTTTTTTGCCGTTTTTTGCGAAAATGGTGCGGAACCCTTCATGCGCGAGTCCGACTCGCACTTGGCCAGTTTTTTTTATTTTACTTGTTTTCAACTTTTCTAACGAGATGCGGCTAAATTTCAGCCTAGTTCCTCGTAGACATATTCTAAGCTTGTATGGATTTTCAGTCTAGCTGGCTTCTGGCTTCCCGTAACGAGAATTTACATAACCAGCTACGACATATATTTAAAGACCACCGGTAACCAATAGCTTATCTTGTTCTTTCAGGGATTTCGATCTGCAGAGAATGCACCAAGCAAATGTATATTATGTATCTTGTATCTATCTCTTAAACGAAAATGGTCGTTAAATTTATTTAAATAAAAAATCAAACGCGTTTAAATTTCTACGATTGGTCGTCAATCAGCTAATCAGAATAAAACGCAACCCAAGTCTTCACTTGGGTTGCGTTTAATTTGTAAAGTACACATACTTTCAGTAGGTTCATTTCAAGCTACCAAAAACTTCATATATAATTTTTCTAAACAATGATTGCGTGACAATAAATCAGAACCAGCTAACCCAAACCTCGACAGGTTGCCTCTCAATATCCATCCACTTAGCTTAAAAACCAATCACAAAATGTAAATAAAAAATCATTCGTTCAACTTCATTCTGAAAATGCGGGTAGTTTTATTGTGATTGCTGAAGATCGTATCTATTAAAATTTATGTTTGTCGGTCGTGAATATATTTTCGGTGGCTTCACAATGAACTTGTGGTAGGTATGTGGGTTAGTGGGACGTTTTGTTTATCATAAAGAAGATACGTCCTATAGTCGCTTCGTTTTAGCGTGGTATTGTAGCCTTTGCCATCATTTGACACCACCAGCGTTGGAATATCGTTCAGTGGCTATCGTGTTGCCAGCTACTGAATTGTGGAGGTCCATGCTTGAATAGCGATCTTTGGCTGTGTATTTTCTAGGAACTCGAACAATAAACTTTGTATACTTTTTCTTCTATCATCATCATCATCATCATTTCAGCAGAAAGACGTCCACTGCTGGGCATAGGCCGCCCCCAGGCGTCGCCACATTGGCCGATACCGTGCGTCTCACATCCAGCTCATTCCCGTAACCTTAACCAGGTCATCGGACCACCTAGTGGGTGAACCAAGTTTGGCTTTTCTTCTATACATATAAATAAAATTGAAGTGTCTGTATGTAACATCAAAATAACAACGTTTTATTGAATGCATGTAAAGGTTTAATAAAATATCTATACTGTACAAATACGCAATTTTAAGATTTTTGTTTGTTTGTTTATTTCGCCGTTTCGGAGATTACCCAAAACGGCTAAACCGGTTATGACTAGACTTTCAGTCTTAGATAGCTGATGTTATAGGGAATAACATAAGGCTACTTTTTATCCCGGAAAAATTCACAGCTCCTGTGGGAAAATTAAAAAGTAGATATTAAATTTACGAGATTGACGCGGACGAAGTCGCGCGTGAATAATATTGCGGATCACGATAGTGGGCCGCTTACCGTTATTGCCATGCTAAAACGTACCTTCTAAAGTTATTTTTGAAGAAGGAAACTAATACCATTTTATAAGTTAAGTAACTTAAGTAACTCCATTTGAAATAACATGAGACGTTTCCAAATCTTTTTACAGTCCGTTCAACCGATTTTGAGTTCCATGCCGTAAACATAAGGATGACACAAAAAACGTTGAGAACTATATGAAACCCGAACACTGGGCAGAAGATGTCCATATCAAACCATGGAGAAGTGGATTTCGTAAGCCACAGTAGTGATAGGGTTAATAAACGTTATAAAACATATATGTTATTCTACCAGAATGTTCGTGGTTTACGATCAAAACTTGATAGTTGTAAGAAGGCTATATTAGTTGAATCTGCTGACTTATTTGCGTTTACGGAGACATTTCTGACTAGCAGTGTCTGTGATGCCGAACTGTTTCCCCCGGGATATACAGTATTGCGCCAGGACCGGGCCGGCGATGCAGGATGGGGTGGCGTACTACTTGCGGTCCGGGACCAGTATAAAGTACAGCAGGTTTTGGATATTGAAGGCTACTCGAGAGATATTGAGATGGTAATTGGTACCGTAACCCTAAAATATACTAAAATTATCTGTTGTGTTGTTTACATACCCCCAAGTTCGAGTGATAGTAAATATATTAATACCTTCATTGTGTTAGAGAATGTTGTCGCAAAATTTGATAAATTAGATGTTTTAATTTAAGGAGATTTTAATTTAAATTCGTGTAGTGAAAATGTACTTATGCACTATAATTACTTGTTATCTTTTTGTAAACTAAAACAACACAATACTGTTACAAATAGGTTTGGCAAAATGTTAGACCTGGTGCTGAGCAGTTTGGACGTTGGGTCGATTGACGTGAGTGGTGAGGTGGAACCTGTTGTCCCGGTTGATGCCTATCACCCGCCCTTATCAGTGAGTGTGCGGGGTGAGTGTGCAATGCGGTCGCGGGGTCGCAAGGCGCGCGCGTCTCGTTATTCGGTTTGTGACGACGATAATATGCTAACGGAATGGAATTTCAGAAAAGTTGATTTCCAATCATTATATGCAGAGTTATATTCACAAAAATGGGACGATATACTTTTAGTTACTGACGTTGACGAAGCTGTTACTGTGTTTTATAATAAGTTGCACGAAATTATTGATAATCTAGTGCCAAAGAAATCTAAATTTATTCGAAATCCGAAATACCAATACCCGACGTGGTTTACACCGGTCATTATTAAAACTTTAAACGATAAATACTTTCATTTGAAAAAATTTAAGCAGTTCCACTTAGAGTTTAATAAAGAATTATTTAAGTACTATAGGCAGCGAGCTAAAGAGCTTATTGATCAGACATATACAGAGTACATCCGACGGACGGAGACGGGTATAATGAGGGATCCTAAAACCTTTTGGAAATTTGTTAAGGGTCAGCAGGCTTCCAGGCAAACATGCACTGAGTTTGAATTTGGGGGACGGATTGTGACAGGGGTAGACGCAGCAAATGCATTTGCACAGTATTTTAGTTCTGTGTTTCTGCCGCATGATTCCGTTCTATCTGCAGCGAATGCTGGGCAGGAGGCAGAGCCGCTGTGCTCCGCGCGGATCGCCATCCATGGGATTGACTCAGCTGACCTGTCACTAGCCATTCGCCGTCTAAAAGCCCATTCATCTGCGGGACCTGATGGCATTCCGCCGTTTATTATTAAGGACTGCTCTGAAATATTTAGAGAGCCGCTGCTATTTGTTTTTAATTTAGCCCTACAAACTGCTACTTATCCTGCCAAATGGAAAATTTCAAGGGTTACTCCTGTACCCAAGGGTGGCGTCAAGTCAAAGGTTGATAATTACCGACCTATTGCGGTCCTATCGGCCTTCGGCAAGGTCTTTGAGTCTATATTGAACCAGCATATCACCAGGCAGGTCAAAACCCAACTGGCCGATTGTCAGCATGGTTTTAGAACCGGCAAATCCACCATAACAAACCATATTAACTTTGTGGATTATGCTGTCACCGAAATGGAAAAAAATAAGCAGGTTGACGTGGCCTATTTTGATTTCAAAAAGGCGTTCGACCGGGTTCAAAATGATGTCTTGCTGAGAAAACTATCCGCGATAGGATTTACCCCCAAGCTGCTCCAACTTTTCACTAGCTATTTTACCAACCGTCTTCAATATGTCCAACTCTTCGGGCATAAATCTAGCACATATGAAACTAGTTCTGGTGTGAGTCAAGGTAGTACCCTAGGACCACCACAATTTATTATCATGGCCAATGACCTGCCGAAGGTCATTAGGACGGCACAGTGCCTTATGTTTGCTGATGATTTGAAGTTATTCTTGAGTATCAATAGTGTGCAAGACTGTGAGGCGATGCAGAGGGATATCGATATGGTGGTAAAATGGAGCGAAGACAATCACTTAGAATTTAATATCTCTAAGTGCAAGACCATTACCTTTTCTCGATCGCGTGCGCCCATTCAGAATGACTACCACATATCAGGTGTCCCTCTGGAACGTGTCACAGAAATCAAAGACCTAGGACTGACTTTGGATGCGACTTTGACTTTTAATCGGCATATTGGCAATATCTGCGCCAAGGCATTCCAATCGCTTGGTTTTGTTATGAGGCAGGCCAGTGGGTTTCAGGACAGGATTGCCATTATGGTACTGTACTATTCCTTCGTGCGTAGTAAGCTTGAGTATAATTCTCTGGTATGGGATCCGCACGAGCAAAAATATAAGCTCATGATAGAACGGGTTCAACGCAAGTTTGCTCGTTACCTGTACAAAAAAATGTATGGGTATTATCCCTTTTTGTATCCGTCTCTGTTCGTCACGGGAATGGTGGGCATCAACACGCTGGAACTGCGACGGAAGTGTGCGTTGTTGATGCACTACTACCTACTGTTGAACTCTAAGATCGACGACTCGTCCACGCTAGCTCGATGTTCACTATTCGCTCCGGACCGAATGCGGGTGTCGCGTGCTTGTGCCCCGCGGTGCCTGTTCGCGGCTCCGCCCTCCCGTACCCTGACTGCTCGTCATGCTCCTACAGCCCAGGCGCTCAATTTGCTGAACGACCTAATTGCTCAGGAACCTGGCGTCGACATATTTATGCTCAGTAAAAAAAAAAATGTTAAATGTTTGTATAAAGTTTTTTAGTTTATAAGTGTTATTCTATGTGTAGTTTTGGCTTGCTGTACGCTTTGGTGCAAACTGTAAGTACAGCAAGTAATTGTTATAAATAAATAAATAAATAAATAAATAAAGAAGCATAAACCTGTTACCAAAACCAACTGTTTACTACAGCTACCACTTGTAGTATTACCAACGCAATAGAAGTCAAAATCGGTTGAACGGGCTGTAAAATGGTCTAATTTAAACATCAAATGTTAGCCCACAGGCTAAGTTTTAATGTAATATAATGTTCTGAAATAAGATTCTCCTCGGTGGTCAACGGCTAAGTATATTCTGAATAATTTAGACTTTCAGTTAAAGTTCTATACGAAACGAGACTATAATTTCAGCTCGATGAAAAAATAGATCTCATAGGAACTGTGCATTTGTCCTTAGTAGACTGCTGCTGTGGCTCTCAGAGAGTTTATCATGAATTATATATTTTTACATTGACAAAACTAACCATAAAGAAAAATCAAGTCTCTACAAGCTTGAGCACCGAAAGCTCCCTGTCAACCACTTTTCACTCTTATCCCCTTAGCATAAGGTTGAAAGCTGTTCGACTAGGAAACTCTCACAGGTATACCTTGACTGACCATCAGCGTCGCTGTAATCTGTCACAATATATCTTTTGTCACACAATGGTGACGCGTGAAAACGCCACGTCACGTCCAAATTAAACGTGTGTTCTTACCAAAATGTTTTACAGGATGTAAAATTAAACCGTCTAAGATTGTCACGGTTTTTTTGCCTTGCCTATAGACATAGACTCGAGGCATCAAGGTCACGATCACGCGGGCGAAGCCACTAGCAGAAGCTAGTAATATTATAAATGCGAAAGTTTGGATGGATATGTGTGTTTGTTACTTAATCACGCCGGAACGGCTGAACGGATTTAGATGAAATTTGGCACAGAAATAGATTACAGTCAGGAATAGCACATTTTTATCCCGGGAATATATTCCCTTGGAATAATTTTCGACATTCACGCGAGCGAAGGCGCTGACAGAAGCTAGTAATTTATAAGAATACCTATCTAGAATTTTGTTCAGCGAAATGTATTTCTAATAATCTGGGCCCAAAGGAATTGGACTTGTATCTTCTATTTGAATAATAACTCTGATAATATCAGAATCTTTATTAGATTCTTTTGATTCCCGTAACGTTAGCTTACTGTTGGAAACCTAATATGTAGCAAATCATAATAATATCTAAATTGATGTCCTTTTATTTTAGTAACAGGATTTTTTCCCTGGGCTTCGCTCTTGGAGCCTATATTTTCTCTCACCGTAACCGTACATTTTATCGAGACGAAAATTAGTTACATCAACAATCATAGTTTTAGTTGTGGGATCAGTAAATTCTTCCAGCTTAGCTCATTCAAACACTACTTTAGATTTATTTTACTGATTATTTCATTTGCACTCTATGGTCTCCTTTGAAATACTTTTTCATACAATGTAATGCTAGGGTAATATTTCCTCACATAGCAGCACTAGAGTATCAATGTGTAAAGTTTTTTTTAAAAAGAGGAAAAATAAGAAATAAAAGAGTTAAACTAACTAAACACTCCACCTCAACATAAATTACTCCATTACACACCAGCTAATAACACCTCACCAAACCACCACCAACTAATGGTGCAAAATCATAAAGATACCAATCTAAAAAACACAAAAATCTTAACAAGTCAATAAATTACCGCACTTGGTTGATACAGGACGCACCTTTACCATAAAATGGCGTTAAACCTGTCGTAATATATCACTAGTGCGTAAGGGTCGGCACACAACCGCACGAGTGCGTAAAAACGCGTAAATTAACACGCCGGGTAAATTACGCGCCGAACTTTGAACATGTTTTTACATGTTGTTTACGGGCGAATTATTCGGCTTTGTGCGTTGATTTGTTTTTAATTGTTCTTCTTTTATTTGTTTTTCGTTTGTGTTTAAATGGTGGATGTGATTTAGATAGAGCTAGAATAATGGTTTATCGAGTTTCTATGTTAGAATAAAAATGTTTAACTTTTACCAATATCCACAATCATGTACATCTGTCTAGGCACCAAGTTCTGTTTGTAGGTTTATAGAATCCATTACTTTTTAAAATAAACTACAATAAAATAAAAAATGATATTAAATTTTTGTTATTTACGAAAATAAAATATTAGAACATAGAACACAAAATTATACATCCTTACCAATATCTACAAAGCAACCCACTTTCGACATTACGAACATCGCACGCAAAAACCAACATTCTGCCTTAACCTTTCGACCTCAAAGGTCATATTTCGGCGACCACTTGACAATTGCCATTACTCGTCTAGGTATAAATAATAGTCCATTGTACGCAACGAATGTTAATTCAAAAATGCTTTTCTTTTCATAATATCTTTTACCTTTATTTATAGTCACTGATTGTAAGAAAGGTCTTTTTATTCTGACTTGAAAAGGTCGGAGAATTAAACGGCGGAGTTGTTCCGAACTATTGTTGTCGCTTTTTTATGGTGGTAATATTTTAGCTTCAGATTTTCATTATTATCGGAAAGACTGGGGTAAAATTCTGGAGCTGGATGTAAGAGTTACCTGAAAGGTTGGTTTCTACTGAACTAGTAGAAAAAATAAATAAATAATAGTATATCCGTCGTTGTTGCATTCTGCCACATGATCATTATTTTTCCCTCGCACTGGAACGCCTTGCAACAATTAATCCAATGAAGCACAAACTTACAAGTACTAACTATAAGTCCAGATTCCTCGAAATATCCAAGATAAACTTAGAAAGAACATATCGTCGTTGATAGCCCAATGCCGCCTAACTAACATTGTTAATTACTGCGTATGTACAAAAAAAGCAAAAATGAGATTTCGCGGTTTTAGGTAACTGATTGTGATTGGCGTCGACCTGTATGTAAATTTTTAGATTCGACCAATAGGAAGAAGAAAGAGTAGGTATATCAAAAATAACAATACCGCGGAACTTTCGACGAACAAATAACGACACGAAAGCCGCGTATCCGCGCCAATTTGTATTAGTGTGTGCAGTGTTTATGTGACGCTCCGGGAAAAAAATGTTTTTGTATGTTATTACTGGATTATTTTTAATGTAAGTATGACACACGTATTCTACACTTTATTAAAAATAAATTTGTGATGTTTTTTATTCTGAAATTTTGTGATTTCGAGTATAGTACATTAGATTAAGGAGAACGAAACGGTCCTAATATTCAAATTCGTTCAAACTTCAGCCGATTAGTTTTTTAGAAAATGAGTTTTTTGGTCATCCTGTAAAATCAGCAACAGTACAAACGCTGTATTAAACAATGCTAGTTACGCGAAATTGGACTATAAACGACAATATCACTCCTCACAGGTCACTCAGGTTGCCTGGAATACATCTTGGAATGCGATAAGGCCGCCCGTTGTATGTATTAAGTTATTTTTTTGCTGTATATTCTGGTATACAACAACAACAATAAAGTATGTATAAATAATTATATAAACCCATCCATCTTTTTTTTGGCCTCTCTCAAAAATCTTGTCTATTCTCGAAGCTATTGTTCGCTAGTTCGAACCTGCTAGCAAAGTAAAAATCTTCGAGTATTTCAGCATTTTATCAAACTATCTCGTGAGAGCACCTTTAAAAATGCAAACTGCAAAGTGCAGATGTTCATACGAAAGCATATTTCAGAATTTCGTGAAACCAGACCGGGCCTCTAGTTGCAGATAAATCATGAACTTCTTACAAACTTCACGCTCCATAAACACTTTTATAGACACTATATCATCTGTTACAATTTCATTTTCCTACTAATATTATAATTATGAAAAACTGTTCGGTGTTTAAATATGTGTATTTTTGTTAATCAATCATGGATCAACAGCCGAACGAATTTGAATTAAATTTGGAACTCAAGTAGAGACCAATCAATTCATCATTCTGCCTAGCCTTTTCCCATTACGGTAGTTTACTGAAAAATTGTTTTGTTGTTACACATATTTTATTCTTTTGACACGTAAACATAATGTGACGACGATTATCGTTCAAATATCGTGAAACGTCACGCCGGTAGTTTAAGCTCACTTCTGAATTTTGATGCGCTTTAACTTTATTGATTTGGTAAAGGAAATAATACGTGTCCAATATTATTTGATAATCTTACTGACGGAGTAAATAGAATTATTATTTTCCTACCCAGGAAACATCCCTATTATGTTTGTGTCGGCACCAGTTCAACTGGTTGCAGCTGAGTACCAGTATTTAATATGGAGCGACTGCCTATCTGAACTCTACAACCCAGTAACTGTTACACAAATGAGCAATTGCAGCCTAATTGCGTAAGTGAGTTCGGCAGGTAAAAGGGTATGAGTCCATGAGAGAGTATGACAATTGTCTTTATATTTGTTCGGTATTGCCAAACTCTTCCAAAACGAGTATTACCCGTAAAATATTTTTTGCCATTGCCGAACAAATTTTTCATACTCAAGGGCATTTGTCATACTCTTTCATTGAGTCATACCCTTAGCCCTGCCGAACTCACATAAGCAACTAGGCTGCTGTATCAGGACACAGGATAATTTTGCTACGTTCCTGTTGAATAATATTCAACTATACGCTAGCGAACAAAACCGCTGCCAAAGGCTTGTATAAAAATTAACAAATCAAAAGAGCTTCTCTTTATTAAATAATTTATTATGTTGCGTGTATAGTAAGCACTACAAAATTAATTAATGCAATGACAGTTTAATGAAAAGTATAAATAAAAATATCTGCGTGTGACGCTGTAACATGAACAATATGAATATGCTAAAGTTGAAGTTTATTTAGCCGTATGTGCATATGTGGTTTTTCTCTTCGACCGCTATCCTGCGGTGGTGGGTGGGTTGAAGTGCGCGTGGTCGTGTTTGTTTTGTCCGTGATACGTGAATCATGCGATACGTCTTTTAGGTACACATCACAGTGAACACGCATCACTATATCAATCAAGACAAGACACACGAACAAACGCACTGGTTTTAACACTTTTCACCACACGCACACACATTAGGAAGAGACTGCGGCGTCGAGATACGAGCGTCGTCGAGATAGGAGCGTCGTCGGGCTCTTGTTAGCTACCAACCGCTCACTTGGAGCTGGTAGACATAAGTTACGATACGATATCATTGTCATCAAATTCAATCAACGAACAACTGATATTAAACACAATAAGTCAGAATAAATCAAGATACGAAACTAAAATACTCGGTTTCTATAAATATTCATTTGTGTCCCTTATACCGCAAGGATATCACTCAAACATACAACACAGAAATGACTAACTATCCTCTTCCTTGCTTCGTCGTTACCGGACAAAAACTAATTTACCGTCACCTAACTTCCTGTATTGTAGAATATAAACGATGCGCCTTTTCAGTCACATTAATCAAAATGGTCGCGGTTGTAGAAACCGTATGTAAATATGGCGAGATATGATTCGCGGACGCGAAGACGTACGTGGTATTATCATTTGTTGGGGGATACAGTCAGGGACAGTGGTGTTGGTTAAGAGTTTTTGATTTTGTGAAATAATTATAGTGGAGATTCGATTCGACCGGTTTAAATGTAAGCCATTTGAATAATCGAAAAGTCGGATAATTGAGCGTGTGAAGAAGAGTGATTTATGTATTGCATGGCGTTGTTAAGTTAAGAAGCTTAGTCGCTCTCGTATGGCTATAGTTTATTGTAAAATATGAATAGACACTTAGCGAAGGTCTTGTGCAAATATGATGCTGACTCTGTGGTTTTAGTTTTATAATAAACTTTTTAGATTTTAGTTCGAACCTTTCATGAGCTGATAAGCTTTTCTATTAATGAGTTATCAAAATTCGGTGTCCACACCAAACCATGGAGATGAATTATTATTTCTCTTTCATATGTTAATGCTTTTAGTAAATAAAGAATTTTTTTCTTTTTCCCTGAGGTGCAACCGACACATCGTGTTTTTTTAATTCATTGTTGTAGACCGCTCACCTACGTGGGCGTGCTTGTCGCGATATGTATGCGGCACACTTTTTTTTTGGTTTTGGAATTCATCCAAAGACTTCTCCCGCTCTACGTGAGGCGAGTCTGACTTTTACTGACTAAAACACACCCGTTTCCTTCAGTTGCTTGAGCCGGGGCCGCGGTAACTGTATTTGTATTTATTTAATTAACCATTAATGTACGCACTCATAATAAATAGACAAAAAGAAGGAACAGAAAATAGGTACAAAGGTATGCTTATTTCTAACGAAATCTCTTCCAGCATACCTGCGAGAGGAGAGTTGCAAAAAAAGATACGTAGACACCGTGTGTAAGAGGGGAATAAAAAGAAAAATATATTAAACAATTCACAATAAAGAAGATTAATACTGTATAGATCATTAATATGTACTCTTATATACATATACGTATTACAAATTTATCCACGACCCATGTATGTGGCACACCTAAGGGCGTTATGGAACTAGAGAAAGCAATGAAAGTATTAACTTTATTTTTATACTATTCTAAAGCTGCATAAATAATGCTTCTATTAATTTATGTATATATATATATATATATATATATATATATATATATAGTATTTATTATAGTACCTTTTTATGTATGTTTATTTTAACTATATACTCATTTTGTGTTTATTATTTCATTTTTTTATGCACCTGCCATGCTATCTCTTCACCGTCCATGGTTGACTGGTAGAGAATGCCTCAGGCATTAAGTCCGCCTATGTACTTTTATGTTGCATGAAGTTTTAATAAATAAATAAATCATAGACATTGTACCGCTTAGTAAGGTGCAAAATCAATACAACACAAAATTGAATCACAACGGTTCACAAGCCAACACTTTTGCTCGCACATACATCTGTTACTATGCACCGCCTCAGTTCCGTAATGTTGCCGTAACAAATGGCCTGTCGTTAGTTTAACTGCGATATTAATCGTTGTTTTGTCTACTCTCACCGACGGAACCAGCGATTTATGTGTAGTTACGATAGTTAACGATCGATGGTTGACGGTGTTTTAATCAATAATAATAATTGGTACATTTATTTTTGATGGACATTTATTTTTATTTGTTATTATTTTATTATATTGGTCATCCGGCAAAGAGAATCAGGTACAATCATTAACCTAATGTAGAACTCACCCTAGATCGGGGCACACAGAGTCGTGAGGATCGAAAGATAGTTTTTTCAGCTAAGCTACCGGAATCGAAATGACCTAGCGAATAACGTTCCGGAAAATTAGAGTTGTTCCGTGTTTTAGAGATGTGGCTATGAACCGTATCAACTTACTAATTGTGATTTTTAGTATCACTCGATTATTTTCAGTTGAGATCCTCACAACGCTACAGTACCCCGGCTGCAGAGATACATTTGTTTATTATTATATATTATACTCCTAGTAAAATACGGATATATAGCTGCCGGGCGAGCACGGCCTCTGTGATAGGTATGAGTCACGCATTTTGTTACGGTTTTTTCTCCCAAACTGTGATATAAATGTGTGACTCAAGCTTGTTACAGTAGGCCGTGCTCATCTGCCTGCATTCGGTAAGACTGGGAGATGACCCACATAGTTGGGAAAAGGGCTGACATAGATTATAACTTTCGTGGTCAACCACTTAAATACAAAACGCCATCACCGATTTATCTGCAAAATTCGGTATTCACTTTATTGCAATTTTTAAAGGTCCATGTTCTATGGTGTACTTTGTTTGAGGCTTGGACGTTGGCCAAGAAACAAAGTACATCCTAACCATCAAACCGGAGAACAAAGAAAATTACGGTTTTTTTTCCACATCTTACCGTTTAATAGCTCTCCAACTGCAAATGCTATGATGCCATCTTACTAATTCATACTAATATTATAAATGCGAGTTTGGATGTGTGTATGTTTGTTACTCAATCACGCCAGAACCGCTGAACGGATCTGGATGAAATTTGGCACAGAGATAGATTATAGTCAGGAATTGCACATAGAAATGTTTATTAATTTTCGACGTTAAGCCGCTGGCAGAACCTAGTAATTTATAAGAATGTATATCTAGAATTTCGTTCAGCGAAATGTATGTCTAATAATCTAGGCCCAAAGGAATTGGACTTGTATCTTCTATTTTAATAATAACTCTGATAACATCAGAATCTTGATTCTCGTAACGTTGGCTTACTGTTGGAAACCTAATATGTAGCAAATCATAATAATATCCAAATCGATGTTCTTTCATTTTATTTACAAGTAGCTTGTTCGCAGGGCTTCGCTCTTGGAGCCTATATTTTCTCTCACCGGAACCGTAGATATTATCGGGATATAAATTAGTTATATCAACAATCAAAGTTTTAGTTACGGGATAAGTCAATTCTTCCAACTTACCTCATTCAAAGATTATAGACAGAAATAGCATATACTTTATATCCCGTGAATATATTCCCCCGGGTTAATTTACGACTTTAACGCGGGCGAAGCCACTGAAGCTAGTACTTTATGAATATTGCGACATGCATTAATTGCTTTATTACTCAGCATTAATATTTAAAACTGAAAACCCCCGACAACTTAAGAAAAACCATAAACGCTCTCGAAAGTTACCATTTAAGCCCATAATGACTTAAAAAAACCTAGAGCAAACTTGTCAATTGTTAAGCAAAGAGTTTGTGCTGTGCGCTGTGAACTTTTGAAGTGGCCATTTAAAAAAAGAATCGAGTTTCTTTCAGGTTCTTTAGTACTATCTTGGCTATAAAAAGTCGTTTTACAAAGCGCTCATTGGCTTGTGGCAGTGTTAATTGGCTCCGTTTATAAATGGAGCTGCGTGTTATTCTTTTTTTGAAATTCTGTGGGAGTTTTGTCTTGTGCCAGTTTTGTTACTAAGTGGGAATTATTCAGGGGGTAAGGCACATTGAACTTTCTTTTGCGTTTAGTTTACGGTTGATTTTGCAGCTTGAAGCTTAGTTGGTACGTAGATATAAATATATCATGCTCATGGCTTTTTTCAGAACTGTTACTCTCATTTCCTTCGAAAATTGTTGGCCTTCTTAGACAATTTGGTCCAGTAGGTCGCCATGTCAATATCATTATCTGTGGTGTTCATCAGGTGTATGTGAGACACACCAGCATGTTGGTTATGTTCTGGACTGAGGGTCACTCACTCACATTGGGTCACATTCTTGCAGTAATATTGGGTAAATTTATGAAATCGTAATATTTTCTTTTAATAATTATGTCTCGAAAGTATTTCTACAAAAAAGTAATCTTCTAAAGTAAATTGAAATTCAAAAAGATAATCCAGCTTCCAATAATTTCTGAAGAACTTTAAAATAAATCGCTTCTAAGTTCAGGGTACAAGGATTAGACCTGTAACTAAACTGACGTCAAGTAAATCAAGTGATTAAAAGTTTTTTATTTATTTATTGTTTTGTACATAACATCTCGCCTGTGTTGCCTGCAGGGGTGCACTTATAGTACACTTATAGTTCAAATATAGTACACATATACTACACTCATACTATGCTTATTGTATACTTATACTACACTTATAGAACAATTACAATATACCTCTAGAACAGTTATAGTCCACTTATAGTACAATAATAGTACACTTAATTTCGCCAGTTATGTTTAAGTCCCATTTATTAGGAAACGAATTTATTTTCATCAACTGCCCAGTTGATGAAAATAAGTTCGTTTAATACAGACTCTGTTTCTGAAATTTGCAGATGGAAAATAACCAAAAACACTTTGCCCGACTCGGGGACCGAACCCAAGACCTCATTTTCAGCAGTAGTGCTTGATACCACTAGACTAGACCAACGAGGCAGTCAGAGGCAGAGGTTTTGCAATAACAGTAAAGTAGACAATAGTACATTAACAACACTCGTTTTGTAAGCTTCAGTTCAATATTAATGGAGCTGTACAAAGCACGTTTTAAAAAAAGTTTTTTTGAGCTGATAGGGCTTATTCCACACGTGCGAACGTATATTTACGACCAACCTATTACTGTATTACTTCAGGACAAAAGCCTTTTCTCATACAGAGAAGGCACGATCGTTATCACCGCTCTTGTCTTAAGGCGGGTGGCGTCTTAAAAACTTCAGTCCACGTTTCCTCACGATGTCCTCCTTCATCGAGGTCCAACATATACTCGGCAAGAACCTACACACGAATTAAAAAGGTCACATTGGTACTTGCCTAATACTTGACTAATACTTATACTTAGTGACTAATACTTCGCAGCACGAGAGGCGAAGTATTAGTCATTGGGCCACCATATACGTGGACTTACATGTAAACAAAAACTCATGAAAAATATTTCCATAAGAAATCATTAATTAACATTAATTAATTAAATCATTAAGAGTATTCACCATACAGTTTAAAAAACATAAACAATAGACTCACATTCGCATGTCGCTCTCAAAAAGCCTGCGAAAAACCTTTCAAATCCATTAAAATTTCCGCGTATATTTTCCGTAAAGCGCAACACATTGGTGACTGGTGTCAGTCGCTTGAGGCTCGCTTTGAACTCGTGCCGTGCCCGTGCTCGTGTCGCATGTCGGTGGGCAGAGCTGTCGCTTTTGTCGCGTCCGTGAGTCGTGTCGCGCGTAAATCACACCCGGCCCTGACGCAGCCTTATTCTGACGGGAGGATTAAATGCCAGTAAGCTTGCGTCGAGTAGGTAACATTTTCCACGGTGTTTTATGCTTTTTAACGAATTTACAGCAATTTACCGGCCTTTGTATCAAATATGCAGCCATTTTTTCGGCTTTCAAACAAATATGCACTTTCATTAACTTTTGTTTTTTCGGCGGCTGGTCGAAAAACATTTAGTGGGCGGTCGGTTATTATTTTACTAAAGGATTATGTCAAAACGGATGTATGTACACATTATCGTAGGTAGTTCTTTTAAATTAAACTGTCACTATCTATATTTATGATTGTTGTTTTTCATGTAAACAGATGGAACAAATAAACAACACTGAAAATAAGCACAAACAAACAAGTTTCATTAAAAACTGTAACCCGTTATTTGTTTAGTCTATGCAACCCGGGCCATAATAACAAATCAATTGACACCTTTTTCATCGAAATCGGATTAGGCACTACGGAGGAACCTACGTAAATACAAACATACTTATACTGCTAAAATCATAACCCTTCCTTTTGACTTCGCCGTAGTCGGGTAAAAAGAACTAAGACAAAACTGACTGAAATAACAAATCCTTCCCGTGTCCTTATCTAATCCTTTTAACACAACAAACAACCAATTACAATAGAAACAAGATAAAAACAAATAAACAAACACAATAACAATGACAAATGCAATCTGGCTGCGTTTATGGAGCAAGTTTCAAACAAAATGGTCACTTGCAAGTACACAGTTAGGCTCAACTCGGACGATAAAAACTTGTAACAATCTGAATAGACTTATAAAAGGACATTCGAGAAAGGATTTGTATCTAAAAACGAACGTTTTGTGTTAGAAAAGTTCGTTAATTGCGTCTGTGAAACGATAAAATCTCTCGGATTTAGTTTAACGCACTTTGATTCGGAGAAAAAGTTTGTTACGTCATAATGTGAAGGCTTTTAGTCTGGGTCGACGATCATTTATTTTCGTCTAGAAAAGTAATAAAAATCTTAGTATGAAAGAGATTTTATTATTAGTATTATGCTTTGTCATTTTTCATGAGATATTTTTCGGCGTTTTCAGGCGCGTTTGAATAACTTTTTTTGCATTAGTTTGACAACCTGCGAGATTATTAAATGCCATGTTTTCGGTTTTAATGTCAATCTGACTTTGTTAGACCTTGATAAAAAATTTTTGCTTACAATTTGCAAAGGTTATTGGTTGCTGGTTACGAAATTCCTGGGACTTGCAAACTATGTCTTACTAGCAACAAAACAGGAGTTTTGCTATTTGATAATTACTTTTTAACCCCCGACGGAAAAAGAGTACCTTAGTTAATTTGTTTACCTGTCTGTGACATCATAGCTCCTAAACGGATGAGCCGATTTTGATTACGTTTTTTATTTGTTTGTAAAGGTCGATTTACATCAGACGAGCGAATGCGCATTCTTCAGGCATAGAGCATTCTTTCGTTGTTCTTAGTTCGTTCGCAAAGATTCTATGGAATATTCTAAGAATGCTCGCTCGCTCGATGTAAACGCCGCTAGAGCGCGCGAACAGTTGCTTAGAGCGTTCTTGCGTGTTCGGACGTGCTCGCGCCCCTGAGCGGTCACTGCAAAAGCGTTCTTGTGTTCTAGCGATTGTATATATATCTTATCGATTAAATTATGGATTGGTCTAAAGAAAAATGATTGCATATCCGTCATCGTTTCACCTTCATTATCCAGTGTCCTTTGTTGCATTAAATTTTTAAACCACCAAAGTCTCTTCCTTCTTTTATTTTTGAGTTTTCAATTATGATATCGGTGTCATAGTCAGACATAGCGAAGCACTACCAATACCAACCACAGAATTGACACGAATGAGCAAAGAACATTCATTCAGATGATCTAGCTTTCGTTCACACTAAACACTAAAAGATTACGAAAGAATGCTCTTGTTCTAGCTATAGCTCTGTGTTCATTTGATGTAAATCAACCATAAGGTGACTTTATCGAGAGTGTACTTAGCTGTGTTTGATGAAAATCGGTTCAGCTGTTCAAAAGTTATGGATATTTTACTGTTTGAATCAGGGTGCTTTCGCAAGAGATCGTATCATAATTACGTTTTCAATAGATTGTCGATCGAAGTGTGTCTACTACTAGATAAATTTAGGAAGCATTTTTATTTTTGTCTAGGTCAGAGGTGACAGAGACAAAGTCGACGATGGAGTGAGCTTACCCAGAAGTAGCCTGTTAACTCTGACTTTGAAAAGATTCGGGTTGTATTATATATATATTCGGATATATATATTATGTATATATTCGGAGCATGAAATAAAAATGTGTCGGGGGTATTTTAAATTTTACTTGTGTATTATTTTATTCAAGTTTACTTTCTAATAACTAAAGTTTGATTAAATTTAAAGTAACAAAACTTATTTACTCATCGTTTCGTTTCAGTGTCGATGGCATAAATTCAGTTGAAGCTTAATAAGCGATTATAGATCAGAATCCTCTCTTGAGACTACCTGAAAGTGCTTCCCCTTTGTTCGGCAAGCTATCGATTTCGCTTTTAGTTTAGTGTCGGTTTCAATGAGCCAGGACTGCGCGCAAATCCCAGGAAGTTACTGCATTATAGTCTCTGGGAATAAGTACTAGTTAATGAGATCTTAGGAAAGCTTATAATTTAAGTGTAACTATCCTTACAGCACAGGAGGAGCTCGTGGCTAAATAATAACAGCCGCACGGGTCGATCATCAAGGTTAAGCAACGCTTGACGAGGTCGGTCCGTGGATGGGTGACCATTTCAACATACTGAGTTTCCTCCGTGCCTCGGAAAGCACGTTAAGCCGTTGGTCCCGGCTGTCATTTGAAGATCTTTGACAGTCGTTACAAGTAGTCAGAAGCTTGAGATCTGACACCAGTCTCGCCAAGGAGTACCGTGTTGCCCAGTTACTGGGTTGTGGAGGTCAGATAGGCAGTCGCTCCATGTAAAACATTGGCACTCAGCTGAATCCGGTAAGATTGGAAGCCGACCCCAATATAGTTGGGAAAAGGCTAGGCAGATTTTATCCTTACAGCACAGATCAATGGACTAATTATTCAGTGTAGGCACTTTGGAATCTGTACGAATAAGCAGAAGCGTTTTTTTGTATGCGCTAAAATAATTAATTGAATAATTGTTTTTGTATTTGATTGCCCAATTCTTAAGAAAGTATAAGCTTAATCATCATGTTACAACTTGTAGGAACCGAACAAAAATAATAAAACGAAAGCGGTGGTTGAAACCGCAGAGCACACCTACTTTATTTTTATACATAATAATATAGATTTCGATCAACTTTGCTTGGAGATCAAAAATAAAGCTAGGTTTATTGTCAAAATGACGTAACTGAAAAAAATAAGAAAGCTATACATGAAATTAATCTCCATAAACAAAAGACATTTGAGACACTTGACGTTCTTTCCCAAGACGTCAACATACTCGTATAAAAAGTAAAGTACTGAATACATTTACATAATGAACAGACGATTGTATGCGCGATACCGAAGTTAGTCCCTTTGTCTTCTAATCCCTCAGCATAACAAATTGTACTGGAACAAAAACTCCCTCAAGATGTGAAAACTCGCAAATCGCCGCCGTCGATAACATCAAATCTTTGAAACTGTGTTGTTGTAGAAGAAACGAAGAAGTATAACTTCACAAAAACCTCAAAAATATGTTTGTTATAAAAAATACGCTTATTGCTGTACAATAATACAGCATCAAATTAAATTATATCCATAATTATCAACTGGAATATCTGAAAAAATTAAGAATTGGTTGCAATGAGATATGTCATGTATGTATTACAAAGAGTTTATTGTTCCAATATTGCCTAATTATTTTAAATTTTGAATTGAAATGTAAATAAAAAATGTGGTTTTCAAATCACATTTATCTTTCGTCTGAAATAATGGAAAATGACTGACTAAGGCGGTTTATACACGGCACCGCGCACCGCCGCGGACGCGGAGGGGAGTGCACCGCTCGACCCGCGCGGTCGGGCAGTGTACGTGTGTTAGGCATCAACGGATTTATTTGAGGCCAATGCGACATGAGATCACCTTCACCGCCTACCGCGGCGGTGCGCGGTGCCGTGTGTAAATCGCCTAATACCCGATTTTACCAACACCTAGGAGGAGGACAACTTTAGGAGCTTTAGGCACTCATTTAGGTGTTAGTGAAAAGCGCGGTATAGGATTTTAGCCTTTCATTTTGGGGATATCCTAATGTTACTGAAAGCATTAGACTAAAGCACACGATCTATTTCCCTTGCCAAAAATCACTAAAATGTATCATCATTATCATTTCACCCGAAATACATCCTCTGCTGAACATAGGCCTCCCACAAGCGTCGCAATAATGTATCATGAACTTACCTTTATCTAGGACAACGAATTGAGTCTGTAACTATTCTTTGTTTTTATACTTCTGTCTGCCCTCTGCCCACCAACGTTCTTCGATACAAGTCGCCATCGCTGCTAGCTATACCATAGAATACGTACCACAGTTGGAACGACTAACTTTAACCATAACCATTATCACTGTCCCGCCCTTTAGAGCATCGTGTGGTACAAGTTAAACGAAACAGCGGAATTTATTGCATTTATAATGTTTAGTTACGATAAGAAAAAGTTGGGTTATAAGACGTTTATTTGTTTGAATGTAGAAACCGAATGTATCACTGAAACGGATTGTAGGTAGTTTTTGAATATAGAAAACGACTGAGACCGAAGACGTAGTTTTTTATGCCATTTTAAGTTGCAAAGGAGCAGGCAGCTCACTTGATAATAAGTGGTCACCCCTGGCTACATGAAAGCGGCAGTTTGACTGAGGACTCTCTGTACTACTAATGCGTAATCAAAACGCAACTCATATTTTAGGTCTTGAAAAGTAATTTCTTTATATTATTCAGTTATTTAAAATACTCTGGAAAATAAAAAACCCAACGTACCGCTACGCCTAAATTCTCTGAAAGAAAGTTCAAGAACATTCTCTTCGAACTCATTGCTTCACGTTCAGAACATATTGTCACATCATAAAAAAGAAGTTGGCACATTAAGCCCAGCCCGCGGCTGCTGAGGCCGAAAGTTTATAACTTGTACCAAACTTTTTGAAGTCATTTCTTCAGGCGAAGATTTTTCTACGACGTCCCACGCCGTTTATTGCTTAAAATAAGTAATTTGAGAGGACGAATCTGCATAATGTTGCCAGTAGAAAAAACAACTTGTTTTATTTTTTTTTCGAAATTTACGTAAACAGTTGGTTTGGGAATTAAGTTTTACCGCAGTGTGTGATGTTTGAATATATTTGACTTAATGGTTAGTATTTGATGTTACGTGTTATCGTACTTTGTTGTTTTTCTTTAGGGATTATTAACCCCTTTCGATTTTGGAATTTTACCAAAAATAATCCATATTTTCGTTGTGGTAGTAATAAGTATGTTTTATTGAATAAAAAAGATCACAGTTATTTTTTTTTCAAACTGTTATATTCAGAACAAATCTTGAGTTGGACAAACACTGTACATCAAATTCTTTACTAAGAAACCGGCAGTAAGACCTTATTTATTAAGGATCACTTACAACTTCCAGCTTAGTGAAAAAATAATGATAATTATTTCCAAAAATATAAATAAACACGAACCTTGCCCATTATGATAACAACAAAGAGCACTTACCTAAAGCAAATCGCACTTGACAATTTTAATTCATCACTTGAAACGTCCGCCAGTGTCGTAAGTACGATAAGTCCTTAAATTAAAAATCGTCGAGTGTGCTCAGTCCCTAATAAATTTGACCTTTTATTTGAAAGAAGAGGGTCCAATGATTTTAATTTATGCCGGTCCGAATTGTCAGGAATGTCCAAAAAGATTACAGTTGACTGACGATTATTTTTTGAGAGAAATAATAATTAGTCGAGAGAAATGTTGCCTTAAATTTTCTTTTTGGTCATGAGGAAGCTTAGTCGATGAAGTTCTGCGTTTTATTTAAACATTTAGGGGAACATTTAAAAAAGGCGTATGATTTTCCTTGTTGAATCGTATTGCTTTAAGGGCCTACATCCGCTTTAGTGCCGTAAAACGGTAATTTTCTAAAGCATCCTTTTTAACACATGGTTTTTTCGTATTTTGTCTCTACTTTTGGATAATCCTCCAAAACAACTTGGATGTTTAAAATATTATAACACAAAAAAAATTATGGCTGAAATTTCTTCATAATTTCTTCATAGCATATGTAAATCAAATAATATTTTGCAAACAAAACTGTTCAAAAGGACGTTCAATGTTGATATTTTGGCATCGAGCGGGCGCACGGCCAGCAGTACTGCGTTAACATTGGGGCGTATATATTATCGCCTTAAGACTTCCATAAGAACACAAAATGCGCGCTTGGACGCAGACTTACTGACATAGGGATATAAGATTTAATACAAGACAAGAATATCTATTACTTAATGTGTTAAAACATTATGCTTTATTATCTCCGCAAGATTCCAAGGTTTTTTTTATAATTCAAACATCCAGAATGGTTCCTTACTTACTCAAGTGATACATGTTAAGTCCTTATATAAAGTTACGAAAAAAAAAATTAGGTCCATAAGCGGACATTTATTTTCATTTAAAAAAATGAGGATACACAAAACACCTCATTTCACCGTTTAAAGCTCTTTACATCTCCAAGGGACAAAGGGACGGGTGATATATACCTATTACTGTTATTGCCTTTATTGGTACCGTAATCCGTACATAAATAAACATATTTTGTGACTGTCTCATTTTTTATCCCTTCGTGCTGTGCATCGCCCCCTTATCGGTGTAATAAGCTGATAAAAATAGATGTCTGGGAGAAATCTCCATTCTCATTTTGGGTGTCGAAGGGAGAAAGGTTTATTGTGATATATTTCCAATGAAATTCTGGCCACTTTCTCCAGAATTATTAAGCCAACGCCTTTACATATTTATTCTTTTTAAAGGGGTTGAAGTGGTAGCTAAACAATTTATATTTAAAGGTTATGCCTAAATTTCGTATTGATATAAGCTCTTACTTGTTTAGAAATAGACTAAACACTGTTTTGCACAATTTTCCGCCAAGCATTATTTATGTATTTCAGTAAATGTTAAAACAACCTGCTTGTCTCTTCCCATTTTATTAGTAACCTCACATATAGTTGTATCGAGTCTAGCTGTTTGTATAATAATATGTTAATTCAAATGTTTGTAAACACACTCGAGATACAGGAGTCTTTCCTAGTGAGATACATATTGGTACTTTGTTGTTTGTAACCGCGCCTTACAAAAGTTAACTTTTAAGCATACCTACATACTTACTAGTCTGTGACTTACACTACATCCTAACTCCTTAACTACGCTTTCAATTAGCTCTAACAAAGCGAAAAAAAGCACATAAGGAGCTGCAACTAATACTCACCGATCGTAAGCAACTGAACGATAACAAAATGCAATAAAGACTGAACAAGAATAAACTATCGAAATAACTGTTCTTAACTTAATAGACGCGTAACAAGACAAACAAATCAGCCCGGGACCGTTTGTAGATATCTCTCAACTTTGCCCGGGGTAGCGCGGGACTCGTTAATCCCTAGCCCGTAGTCCGGTGTAGTGATGGGGCAGTGTTCAACTAGTTTTCGATAGTACGGTTTGATTGAGGCTTGTTATAGTAAATACTTGCTTCTACAGTAAGTATTTATTATAATTATCCTCAATCAAACTTATTACAGTAAAGCAATAAAAATTTCAAAAAAATAAAATGTGAGAAACACAACATCCATCCAACAGAACTGGGCCCGCGTGGTAAATTATGGCCCACTCCCTCTAATGATGACAAGGCTTGGGTTCCATTGTAACAGTGTTAACATGTTATAAAGTTGATAAAAAAAACGAAGCCATTACCTGTGCCTGAGATAGGTTGTATTACAGGTCAATGCGATTTTAATTTAATCATGAGTATATTTACTCAATCTCAGCTATTTGCAATTATCATCATCATCAGCCACATCATCAGCCAATGTTCCAACTGCTGGGACATAGGTCTTCTCTCTGTGAGACGGAATGAAAGAAAGAAAAAGAAAGAAAGAAAATTGTGTTTATTGGCATTCAAAACAAAAACACCTTAAAATAAAACAAAATAAATAAATAAAACTATTAATGCCAAAAGGGCCTCAGCTCAGCATAATGTCAAATGGTAATACAGAGTATACCACCTGACGCTGATTTTCAGCTGCAGCCCACGAGTGCCATACGCTCGAAAACACCAACACATGTTTATACCATACTGAATTTAAAGTAAAGATTAAATGGGCCGTAATCCACCACGCAAGCCCAGTGCGAGTTGGTGGATGACACATGTCTTCGAATTTTTGGTTCTAGGACATGCCGGTCGATTTTTTCCTTCACCGTTTTGAGAGCACACAGGTGACAAAATAATTTATACAAAGTAAAGAACCTGGGTTCGAACCCACGATCTACAACTTTTAAATCGTGGCCGTTACTAATGGGCCACCACTGTTCTACTGGGTTCTTTGAAATACAAACACAATCATATTCAATACACAAATCAGACATTGCACCTCAAATCAACCGACCAATACCTTCTCAGTCACAGACGCTATTGGCTCAAAACAATCGACTGTCAGCCGTCTCGACATCGGTCCCGGCACGTCACTAACCTATCCTGGGACAGCAAACAATACGAGCGGCAATTAATACAGCCATTATACTAACGAGCGCCCCACTATCCCGGATCGGGCGATTAGACAACGGGAAAAACTTGAGAGGTCTCCGCTCTATTGTAAATGGCTGATGCTGCCTTGTGTTTGTTAGATTGAGTACCTTTGGCTAAGTAGATGTATGTTTACGGTCAAGTTAGCTGAAAGGGTGGGTAGGTAGTTATATGTTATAGGTAGACAGGAATTTGAAAACCGGATCGTTTTAATCCTGAAAACCAAAATGTAATGACCGTGCATGGAAAAGTAGCGGTTTGGTGAAGACGAAAATGTAATGACCGCTTTTAGTTGAACTTGTACTGATGATTGTATGATACAAGATATTAAGTACCACTTGTTAAGTCTAAAGCTATAATATTATTTTAAATCGTATGTTATATTACCACACTGTTACTGTCACTTCAAGGCAAAGACCTCTTCTCATTCACAGAAGGCACGAGCGATAATCGCAACGCTTGCTCAAAACGGGTTGGTGATTTCAGACCTAGCATGTAAGTACGTCAGGTTTCCTGACGATATTTTTCCTTCGCCGATGTCAAAGATTAACTCTGAAAAAAAAACTAATCTTACAGACTCCACTGCTACAACTTTATTCGAAACGCAATTCATCGAAGCATTTCTAAGAGGTTTTATTGCAACAAGTCGGCAGCTCGTTAAAAAAACAGGATACATTATTTATTCTAAGATCAGTAGAGAACGGCCAAGACTGAAGAACAAATGAGGCGAGTTTAAAAGTAAAATACCACAGAGCAAAGAGTATACGAACTGGAACAACTGGAGTAAAGGTTAGTCATGTTCATGTCCAACGCACGCTGAGCAAAAGAGTCGGCTGTCACAGCCGTAGAACTGGTTTCAGAATTGAGTACTTATTTGAGTTCAGTTTTTAAACCTACATTAACGCTAAAATTTACAAAGTTTGACAAATACTCAACTATTAATTCTTAATCACAAAATCTATGATTCTTCACGGGCCATTAAGTCTGAGTCTGTTTAATGGAATTGAAAAGATTAGTAAGCTAGACCCTGTGTTACCCTGGTGGTCGCTATCCAGGTTATGCTGGGCGTTTTGAATTGTAGTACGATCACATATTCAACGCCGCTCTATCATTAATTTCACTGACGCTGATACACTGATAGTAAAATTTGACGATACAATCTGATGGGCTATCAATATCTATGAGTAAAATATGACACTCACTGACACTCTTGGTTAGGCTGGACCAGTTTCGACAATACCGCATCTAGAACGGTCCGGCGAGGCATCTCGGTGCTCTGTACAAAATACCTACGCTTTGAGCGAACAAGCTCGCTCGCCAAGCCTTTGCCTCGTAATTAACGCTACTATAATTAAAATGCCATTCGTTCGACTTTGAAAAAAGACGTCTTATCTTCAGCATATTCGTCTGGATGCCAACCGGAGTCTCTCAAGAGAATGTGTATTTTTTTTTTAATTTTTACAAGGGAAACGTTAGCGGAAAGTTAAATTTTATTAAAGCTTCGTGTCTGTCGATTTTCTGTCTGCGATGTTTTATTTGCGCTGAATAATGTTATGGTGGAGTATCGATTATATGAATACTGTATTTTCTTTGGTTAATGCAGACTGAATTAACTTAAAGTCTTCTCCAAGTACAGCTGATATTGTAACATGGAAACTATGTTAATTTGCTAAACTGCAATCAAGCAACAAAATAAACCTTCAAATGCCACTTTGATTATGATTGTATCAAACGTGGTTGTTGGTTTTATACAGCTTTATGTACAGACTGGTTATGTAAAAACATTTTTAGTATCTAACAATATGGGTTGACTGTAAAAATTACTGCTTGTGTACAGCATAATAACTCTGCACTTGACTCGAAACTGTTTTATTTTTTTGTTATTTTTTTTCTTCTTCTTGTTCCTTCATGTCTGAGGATCGTGGTCAGCATCAGGGTTGCATCTTGAGCAGTAGATTAGATGGTCACCAAAGTACGGTTCAAACCCCCAATTTCCGAATGAAAAATTTGTAGTTTAAGTATTTTCATATTTATTTATTTTGCGTGCCGTAATGTAACAAAAACACCAAGATGGTAACAAAGGGAGCACTACTAGGACAATAATTATATTTATTTGAATACTAGCTATGCCCGCGGCTTCGCTCCCGTCAACTGCTTACCCTAACCTCAAACCTGTCCTACCCATACTTACCTACCTTACTTAACTTATTACCATTTTTATAGGGTCATTCTGCCGCGGAAAATCTTAACACCGCCATTCAGACAATGATGTCAAATACACAACGCCATCTATCGAATATGGAGTTCAACTGTCCGAGTATCAGTATTGCGTGTGTTGTGATATTTTACTTCTTGAAAGATTTAAATTCATTTAACTTTTGATAGAGTGAACCGATTTCGATGAAACATAAATAAGTAATAATTCAAGTTACGCACAATGTTTCAAAGTCAAAGTCAAAGTCAAAGTCAAAGCACTTTATTTCAAGTAGGCCAGTTACAGGCACTTTTGAAGTGTCAAAAGACAAAATAAAATATTACAAAATTATGGTGCTACAGTCCCAGTCACAAGACATAATAACTGTGAAAGTACCGTAGATGCCCATTCCAAGGCGTAGATCTCTATGGAGAAGAACGGGCAAGAAACTCCATGGACACTCTTTTTCAATTAGGTAATTATTACAAATCATTTGTTACATCATTCATGTTGAGATTACACATTATGTGAGAACGATGTAGAAAGTTAAAAGTGTCCATAGTAAATATAAAAAGACAATTCAGAAATAAAATTAGAATCAATTAAAATAAACCATGGCAGCTAAGAGATGACCAGTCCCAACCGACAGCGCCCGTTCACGAACATGAAACATGTATCAGCACCATTCAGCTCAACCATTTTGAAGGGAGCTAAATGATCCGACACACGCGCCACCATCGGCGAGACATTTGAGTGGGCATGACATACTCTCAACCACCGGAGTCATTCAAGTCAATAGAAGACGTAGGTATCTAGACAATGATAGCTCTGAAGTACATGGTACTCACACAATGCTGGCTATGCTGCTATACAATACTAGAAAGATTAACTCTATATAATGCAAAGATAGTAGCAATCTTCATCAGCTCCGACAATAACAGTAAACGATACCTACGACAGTCTTACCAAAAAATAAAATTTAAAAAATACACATAAAAACTAAATTTAAAAAATAATAATATTTAACCTGACAGCAAGCTAATTTTGGTAAAAGAACACGAACATTGTCTTGAGTTCAACACAGCGACCAACTATGCTTATCATCTAAATAATCATTAATAGAATAGTATGCCTTAGAACAGAGATTAGCTTTTACCTTTGCTTTAAATGCGTTAAATGGCAAATCTAGAAAAGAAGACGGTAACTTGTTGTAAAAAGTTATACCAACCCCAACGAATGAACTATGCACCTTATGAAGTCGATGAAAGGGAGCTCGTAATTTGTCCTTATTTCTGGTGTTAAAGTTGTGAATATCACTATTGTTACTGTACAAATGAATGTTCTGCCTAATATATAAAATGTTGGCGAATATGTACTGTGAAGCCGCTGTGAGAATACCAATCTCTTTAAAAAAATCTCTTAGAGAAACACGCGCACCTAATTGGTAAATGGCACGAACAGCTCGTTTTTGAAGCACAAATATATTTTGAATATCAGCGGCTCTGCCCCACAGTAGAATACCGTAGGACATGATACTGTGAAAATAACTAAAGTAGACCAACCTTGCTGTATCAACGTCAGTGTATTGTCTAACCTTTCTGACGGCGTAGGCGGCCGAGCTAAGCCTACCCGCTAGGCTTGATATATGTGGCCCCCATTGAATTTTTGAGTCTACTGTTATACCCAGAAACACAGCTGAATCAACAGTTTCGAGCTTCTCATTGCCGAGCACAATGTTGGGACCCAGATTTCTAACATTGGGCAAAGCGAACTTTATGCATTTAGTCTTCTTGGCATTAAGAACAAGATTATTTGTTGTGAACCAATCTGTGACCATTGATAGTGCGTTATTCACGTCATCAAAAACTTGTCTATTCCTATCTACTTTAAAGATCAGAGAAGTATCATCTGCAAACAGTACAACGTCGCAAACATCCTTTAAATAGAATGGCAGATCGTTAATATAAACCAGGAATAAAAACGGACCCAGTATTGAGCCTTGAGGTACACCCAGCTCAACAGGTAACCTGGAAGATTTAGCGCCATTAACGTCTACGTTTAAATATAAAAGTTATCTACATTGGTTTCGTAAAATATACATGATGCGTGCACAACTAAACAGACAAGCAGTCAAAAAATCCAAAAATGCTGGCAATGGGTTAAGTTGGTTATCCTTTAACACCCTGGCTATTTTTGTTTGAAAATATTTTCGATGCACAAAAACGACTTTTCTACGGATTTATTATATGTATTGATTTGTCAAACTCTGCTTTGTCCTGAAAACTTGTCAAATTTGGCACTAAAGAAGGATTTGACATGTTCCTAACTCCAAATACTCAGTTCAGAAACCGCCTATATGCCATTTAACAGGTGTCATTCACTCGCATACTTAAGGCTCGTTCACACAGAACATCCGTATTTCCAGGACCGTTTTAACGGAGCCGTCACTTCTGGAGGTAATGTTCACAGCAACCAACTTTCTACAAGGTTGGACGTCCGATAAAACTGATCAGTATTTTAATACTGTTGTCTGTGTGAACTCGCTCATACAATTGCCTACGCCATTGTCGAATAAAATCGTATACGATAAAGCGGATCTATAAAACGTACTGCTGTATATTTTGTTGGATCGGTATTTTTTATTAGATTCGGAATACTGTCACTGTGTGAACTCGCTCATACAACTAAATACGTCAGCGCCGAATCTAAACGTTTACGTTAAAGTGGACCTATAAAACGGACGTATTTGTGAACGAGCACTTACCTACACAGCATCCGAGTCAGACTAACATCTTTATCAATTTTTCTCTCTCACCATTCCTTCCAAGAGATCCCCCTATACTCATTACTTCAAAAATCAACAGGAGATGCCAATTAATTGTAATAAGCTTTTCGTCTTTGAAACGCGTATAATCACGCTCGCGCATTAAGGGGTGTTCTCGTGAAATAGGGGTCCTTCCCCTCGGATCACGAAGGAGTGATCATAAAAAAACCACCCTTAAGTTCGCGTTGGAGAGACTTATTAGAGAAGTGCTTAATAGTAGGTAAATATGTGTGTATATGGGGTGGAAGTTGGTACGGTCACGCATTTTTTGCACCCCCTAGTTACTGCGCAAAATATTTTGTATGGTCTGACCACGTGACTTAACGTTCAGATGCGTCATTCCCATACATTTATTCGTTATCTCCTAGCGTTATCGATTCTAGATGGTCAACTTGGCTACAGGTGCTGTGCCGTGTTTAATACGTTGTTAACTTGTAGGAATTGTTTATCATGATTTTCTTTCTGTGGAATTAAGTATTCATTACAGATGAATGTTTCAATATGTACAAATGTGTGCTATAGTTCATTCAAACAAACCTAGAATGTTATTGAAACGAAAACTCTTCACAGTTTAACAGTTCGCATAGCAGGAATCGCAGTCCGAATATGCCATTGTTCATACAAACAGAGTTATTGAAACGAAAATTCATGCTAATTCCTGAAAAAAACATTTACGTTTTCTACGAATGTTCACACAGCAAAAAAGACAGGCCATGTACAATTCTAGTTCGCTTAATTAGCGCGTTCGTCCCTAATCTAGTTTCCCCTGTGTTTCCAAGAGCAAGGTCTGAAGGGATTTAATGAAATTTAATTTTGCTGAGATTTTTCTTTTTCCTCGCCAATAAACTTTACGACCGGAAATTTACGAGTAAGCAAATGTTTAGAAATCGCTCCGTTGAATAATTTTCTTATAATGACGTCATTTTTTAATTACTTCTCTCCGTCTTATTCAGGTTCTAAGCGTCTTACACGATTATTTTTGAGAGAGATTAGAATTTTGCTGGCATTTTATTTGTATAATTAGATTAAATAGGAGTCGTTTCAAAGGCAGACGTGCGTTGAAACGCCGGGAGAGGACACCCTCAATGTACAGGGATTTTATTGGTTAAGATATTCAGAAAGGCCAGATGCACATAACCGACGCGGCGTGCGTGTATTACTAAATGTTTGAACGTAATAAAATTATTCATTAAAAATATTTTTTATAACAAGTTTTTTTCGTATTCTTCTCAGCAAACCCTTTCATTTGATACCCTTATCATGGCAGTGCACAAAAAATATATAGTCCGCCATCTTGGGCCGTCCGCCATATTGGATTTAGAATGACGTCACTTAGCTAACCATGGTTATCCAAACTAAACGTGTATGCAAAATTTTATGCTGCTTTAAAATTCAGGTGCAAGATTTGACCCAAACACACTTACATACATACATACTTTGCAAGTTAAATAAAAGCTTGTAAAAAACAAAAGGAGTATCTATTTAAATATCGGAAAAAAGCGTGAATTTCTATAAGCTATCGTCATAATCTAAGAAGTCCGATGATGTTTCTCATTTTACATGCCGCGATAGCTTTGTATGAACCATTGTATGGAGGGGCTCGTGGCTAAATAATAACAGCCGCACGGGTCGATCATCAAGGTTAAGCAACGCTTAACGAGGTCGGTCCGAGGATGGGTAGACCATTCCAACATACCGAGTTTCCTCCGTGCCTCGGAAATCACGTTAAGCCGTTGGTCCCGGCTGTTATTTGAAGATCTTTGACAGTCGTTACGGGTAGTCAGTAGCTTGAGATCTGACACCAGTCTTGCCAAGGGGTACCGTGTTTACCCAGTTACTGGGTTGTGGAGGTCAGATAGGCAGTCGCTCCATGTAAAACACCTGGTACTTAGCTGAATCCGGTAAGACTGGAAGCCGACCCCAATATAGTTGGGAAAAGGCTAGGCAGGTGATGATGGTTCAGCCGTTCAAAACATATGGGCGTTTTAGTGTTTGTATCGGGGTATTTGCGCAAGGTGTCGTGTCCGGGGTTTTTACGTTTTTAAAATTTAATTGTTATAGCTGTTAGATTGTTACGGCTTTAGTAGTAGACATAGACCAACAAGGCAGGTACATAAATTATAAGACTAGGAAATGTCTGCAGACATTTTATGTTATAATCATTCATCCCTGCGATTCGATTACAAACCAAGGAGAGCATATCCACCAGCTACGCATATCCGCGCTACACTATATTCCGTGCCGCGGCTATCCCCGGGGACAATGCCGTCCGCGATTAATCCTTTACACAAACACCGCCACACTACGTGTAATTAATATCGCCATTTAACTAACTAGCGTCAATGTGGTACTTACATACGTCTATCATTATATTTGTCCATCGATTATGTGCATTTATGTGCATCGGTGACATGGTTAGGTATGTAGCATTTTATATAGTTATGCTTCAAATAATATTGGAGGGCCTTATCTTCTAAGTACGTAAGGCTTTGGTGGAACTTAATTTGATTTTGAGTCACCTCTCATGTAATCTGGCCGGAATAACACGCTGGCAACAATGGCTCTGGCATGACAGTTCTTAGTTTTCTGGGTGACAATGATCCTTAAAATGCAAATACAGTATACACTTCATACTAACAGAAATGTTCAATATAACATTGATCAAATCAAAGAATTGACACACAAAGCCTATGAGAACGAGGAAGGATTTTAGAACTGTTTAGACACCTGCTACAAAAAAAGTAGCAAACATAAAAACCTGAACATTGATCCTGAATTTCCATAACTCTTTCGGCGTTGACAACAATGACAACAAACCTATAGGCTATTCCTGCCCACCAACAACTTACATATACGTCAGGTTGCCACCCAACCAACCTTCCCGACGACACCGTAGACCGTATCGAAACGATGACGTAATTGATTGGAAGTCGCCCGAACCCCGGGTGGCACAGTCGAAAATTGATAAAGTTTCCAATGAAAACTCACTCGGTAGGGTACAACTTTATGTCGCCGAACTGATACATCATTTTAATTTAATATTTGACAAAATCACTCGTGTGAGTTGGTCAGTGATTCTATCAAGTGGTGGTTTTGGAGACTGTTTGAAATGGGTTTTGCTAACAGACTTCCCAATAAATTGTAGTTCTAAAAACTAAAAAATACGCTTTAATGGTAAATTGAAGTACTAAAAAGTCGCTAATCCTGAAGATCTTGGTAAGGCTAATGGGACAAACAATTTAAACGCGCACGGTAGAATCAACTTTTATTACTTGTAAATTTTAATTTTTGTTTGACTTTCAAAAGTGCCGCTTATTGGCCTAGTTGAATAAATATATTTGACTTTGACTAAATTATTGCATTGTCATCGGTCCTTCCCTCTCACAGAGAGGAGGCCTGTGTCCCAGCAGTGGGAACATTAATAGGCTGATGATGATGTGTGTGTCATCGGTCCTTGTAGGTGTGCAAACTTTCAAATCAATCCGACGTTTTCAAGGGGGTGAAAATCACGTTCAAAGATTCCGTTACATTGATACATAGATACATATCAAGCTAATAAAAGCGTGTTAAAAAGGAGGAGGTTTCTCAATTCGACCGTATATATATATATTTATGTGTGTTCGCAGATAAAGTCGTCGTTTATGAACCTATTATAATAATTATTTGTTCGTTGGAAATAGGATATCCCAAGGGTAGTACTATGATAAGGAAACCAGGATCTGATGATGGGGTCCAATAGAAATCAAGACAACTCCTGAAATATTACATACATACAGCAATTTTGGTATTTTCATCGATAATGCAATCATTTTCACTCAGAAAGTATAACTTGGTGAAGTGGAACTGATGAAGAAGAACATAATGGCCACTGGAACTCCGAAATTAAACAATGTATCCTATTCGTGTTTGGGCTTATTGGAATCGTCATGAGATGTACTTTGGCTATAAATGTTTTCATGTTAATTGGAGGTACCTACCAAAGCTAAAAAGAGGAAAATAAAAAACTTTTGAACAAAAAATCAAACCGACTTCTAAAACAAAACACTACAAAGCGAAAAATCTTTCTTTTTCGAAGTCGGTGTCGAATAACGGAAAACAATGGGTGCAAAAGACACCGACTTCTTGGTGACCTTTGCAAAAATAATATCATTATTGAAGAAATCAAGTATAATGTTATTACTAGGAGAGAAGCCTCAAAATGTTTCGATATCCTTACAGAATATTTACCAAAAAAAGTTAATTCAAATCAAAAACCCGATTGCTTAAGAAGCGAACTAAAAAGACGTAAACAAGAAGAAAATCATGCTGTGCAGTTGGAGGAAACATATCCGCGAGCTGGCTGACCAAAACCAGATGTAAACATAGACTGATAAGCATATTACCCTCCTTCGGACGTCGGGTAAAAAAATCAAGGTTACACATAAACAAAATCAAACTAGCAAATCCTCTACTTCACTATGTAGTTATATTAAAGTTTTCCGGAAGACGGCTTAGTAACACACTAGTGACGCTAAACTGTCCCAGCCACACCGGGACGTCCCGGTTTATTGGGCCATCCCGGACATAATCTAAATACAGAATCCGGGGATATCTTGCCACAACATCCCCCGAGAGAGTTACACGGAGCAAACATTTTTATTATAATTTATGTTAAAACCTTATTTTGTTCAACAAGGATATCAATTAAAACGCGATTTTAGCGGTAACTAGCTTTCAGTTTCTTAATGAGTTTATGTAAGTTTACGGCAACTAGGAGATGGAATTTGAAAACTAGTTTACTGATATAATGTCGGTGTAAATAAGTACCTGATGTTCACATGGAGGTAATCTTCTTACTAAATTATTTCTTGTACGTGTTCCTACGCATCATTTTCCTGCCCTTATCCTATTTTACTTGTTAGTCGGTGCAGCACTTTTTTAACATTCCGTCCTATAAACGGCCATGCTATCACTGAGTCCCTATTATTTCAGTTTCGTCACTGAAATTGATAAAAGCCATATCTGTAAAATGTAATTCAAACCTACTTACATATTCAAAACTCTCAATCCCGCGAACTATATCGAAAAGTTCAACACTATTGCGTCGACTTTGCCCGGACATTTTCGACCGGCCCAGCTATGGGAATAAAAGTTAAACAAATGGACGGCGTACGGCAACTTTTAATAAGATTCTTGCGAGGTTTAGTACAGAAACTGTTCGCTGGCTCTCGTGTGTTGCTACCCTGAATTGTGATACGTTTTTCTCTCGGTTTTTTATTATATTTCTCTTTCATGGCTTTTAATAACGCGTTTTAAAGTTTTGCAATAATGTTCGTTGTAATAAAAACGTGGAAAATATTTAGCTTAAAGAGTTTCAAAGCGTAAATAGGTTATGGGGTTTGCAAGTAAACCTCTTGAATTTGAGTCGTTATATGAAACTGTTGGTCATATTATTTTATTCTCATACTTTTCTTGCAACTTCTTTCTAAATGACCCATAAATACAGTAATCTACATTATTATAACATTTATCACCTTTAATTACTGGCTCACGTCCCCGGCGTATCATTCCCGGGACATTGACGACTTTTTGTGAGCCAGGTCGCGTCAGCAAATCCTTCAGGAGACCACTCACTTAATCCTGGGGCGGGTTTATCGAGGGTTGGGGTAGGGGAGATGGAACTAAGAAACTTTTCCTGCCACTTTGTACCCCGATTAGTGTTGCAAGGTGTCCCAATTTTTTCCGGTGTATCCCGGGATTTTGTTGACCACTCTGTGTGCGGTGAATTATTATTGTTTCGAATTTGAGGGGTGTTTAGTGTATTATATCAGTGTTCAATTTAACATTCTAATAGTCGTTTTGCTACTTGTGTTTACATAATTGTGAAGTCACAATTTTAATTAGCAAATTAAATAATCTAAAATTTGTCGTAAATTGCCTACTAACTAAATCAGTATAACTACTTTGACTTAAACTAACAACAGTTTTTCCAATCACTTTGTTAATAAGATTAATTTCAATTCCAAAGACTGTAATTGCCTAACGGTATAATTCCTAAAAATCCCGACCAAATTTAAGTCGATTCCGGGATTTGCCACCTGGCATTTGACAGCACTATCCCGCGACCTGTGAACAATGTCCGATGAGGTGACGTTTTTATAAGATCCCCGGCGAATATCTGCTCTTTATTTTTCCGACACTTTCTTTTTGATTGTGTCAGAAACTTACGAGCGCAGAATTATTATGATTTTATATACTTTTGCGGCATTTAGCAGTTCATTGTAGATTTTTGAGTGCCTTTTAGCTGTCATTTTATTACAGTTTTTAGTAGCTAATTTAAAAATTTATTAGGTATTATGTGTTATAAAAGTTATATCTTTAGCGCTGTCATTCCAGTGAGGTTAGTGCTAAGTAACTTAGGCTATGTTTGTAATAAAAGTTCTGTAATCTTGTAATAATGTTTCGCAATTCTGATTAAAGAGCACTAAGGTGTTCTAGTTACTTTTTTCTTTCGCCACACTTACAACCGATACAATTTCAAATCACCTATAACATTGTTGACATTTTAAGTAATAAATAAATATATTGACACAGTAAAAAAAAAACTAATTTTGTAACCTTTTTATCAATCTTACAGGTGCATCAACAGAAATTAAAATATTATAGATATACTGAACAAGCGTGGTAATTAATGCTCGAATGTTTTCTGTATGAAAAGAGGCTTTAGCCCTGCAGTGGAACAGTACAGGCTGATGAAACATGCCAACTCGAGTAAGCCTTATAATATTTTCGCTACCCAGAAAATCCCAAAGGCAAATAAAAAGATTAACTCAAAGTTAACCCACTTCAACTGAAGTCGTTGTGGTCCTGTGGCTAAGACCACGCCTCTCGTGCTTGAAGGTCGTGGGTTCAAATTCGGGCAAGTACAAATGTGTTTTTTTTTAATGTACTTTCTAAGTTTAGATTATTTATATTTAGCTCGTGGCTAAATAATAACAGCCGCACGCGTTAAGCAACGCTTGACGAGGTCGGTCCGTGGATGGGTGACCATTCCAACATACCGAGTTTCCTCCGTGCCTCGGAAAGCACGTTAAGCCGTTGGTCCCGGCTGTTATTTGAAGATCTTTGCCAGTCGTTACGGGTAGTCAGAAGCTTGAGATCTGACACCAGTCTTGCCAAGGGGTACCATGTTACCCATAACAGTTACTGGGTTGTGGAGGTCAGATAGGCAGTCGCTCCATGTAAAACACTGGTACTTAGCTGAATCCGGTAAGACTGGCAGCCGACCCCAATATAGTTGGGAAAAGGCTAGGCAGATGATGATGATGTACTTTCTAAGTTTATCTTGAATATCACAGCCAACGGTGAAGGAAAACATCGTGAGGAAACCTAGACTTATATAGTTAATGGGAGAGAGAGGCCTGTGGGGTTCCCATAGACGGCATAATTAACTCTGATACCAGAGGTGGCCTACACGAAAAGAAGAACCCACTTAAACGGTTAATTTCATTACAGTCTAGACTGAAAACTAGGTTCAAATTCTAGCCAAAAATAACCGTTTACTTTTTAAGAAAACAGAAGTCTTCCAACGTTTATGATCTTTTTTATATTAAATTCTTTACGTAAAACACTTAATTAATCGAACTTCTTACAAACTCCAATATCAAACTTTTTATTCTTTATTCTGTTGTTCTTTACGAGTTTGAAGTTTGTTTTCTGGAGATTTTTTACGAGTAATTAAAATGAATGAAAATTATTTAGAGGCGGAGAGGCTATTAAGAATTGTTAGTGGTTGTTAAGATCATTTTATATAGTCTAAGTTAAGTATTAATAGAGTAAAATTGTTCTTTGGGCTGTTGAAGACTTTTTGGACCTTGAAAAATTACTTAAAATACTGCAGGATCGTAGCTTTTATGGTGCAAGTTCATTATTATTTTAGAGAAACATTGCATTTTTGTCTGAGGTAAAAAATCGTATGTCACTCAGCGGTAGAGTAAATGTCTATAATTGAAAGATTTTTGGTTATCACTTTGATTTAAATAAACAATTTTACATTTTTACAATATTCGTTTGGGTTTTTTAGTCAAAAGAGACCTTAATACAGGGACATCCCATAGAAATTCCTTTAAATATCTTTCTCCTAAGTCTAATAGCTACATTGAATCCAATAGATTAAATCCACGAAAGCATTCAATTATACCAATAAGTCATTATGGCTATATGAGTATCTAAACAGCGGCACAAGTCCAATTCAACCACAACGGAGACTAAGCTTCAACAAATCCTATAAAACTCTACCAAATAGTAATACAAGTTAGAAAATAACTAAATTTAATACCGAACCAGACTCAAATGAAGTGCATTAATGCTAAGCCGTATGCACTAACGAGCTGACCAGGCTAAACCGAATCTAACTTTAAATGATATTATAACGACATGGTGTAACTGTGCTGTATTTCTAAATCGTCTGGAATGCACCTCTTATGCTGGGGATCGTAAGGTTGTGCTCACACTGGCAACTTTTGTAAAAGAAAGAAAGAAAGAAAAAGTATTTATTTGTGACCCGCACAGGAGACACGAGAAATAAGCTTAAAATTTAACAATAGTAAAAATAATAACCCCGAACAGGCAGTAGTTTGTAGGCAGTTATTGCTTGGTAATTTTACATTGTTGGGGAATTATTTTAGTGTCGTTGCTGGAGATAGAGAGTCTTTTCCCTAGAAGATAGATCGTCCGTTTAGATTTACATCAAGTTGAATTCAAAAAAAAAACCTTCTATGAAGCTGTTTGATACGAGCTTTGCCGCTCGAGAGTGTTTGTAAATAGGTCTTGAACAAAAAGTGACCAATCAGTGACATGTGAAATCTCAGATCTTTTTTAGCTCTTCTGGATACTAATAGTAACAAACAATAAGCGCAATCAGTGATCTTCTCCATTATCGGCAATATTACCTCTAATGGCTCCATATTCTAAAATGGTTATGAATTAATTGCCGCGTTTAAAATATTGTTTTAATACGTGACAAATCTGTGGCGATATCTCAAGCAACAACTTATTTTTGATACCTTAGAAAATTGCTTGATATTCTCGTGACGTTATGTTTGTATTGAATTGTCCCGATCGGAGCAAGTTAAATCGCCCATGTTAGCGCACCTTTATACTGTAAGGACGTAATACTCAAAGACATACGGGCGTAGTTTGCGGGCGCTGCAGCCGCGTTCGGCCCAAGTTTGCAAATAATTTCACGTTTATTGTAAGTAGGTATGTGTAGACTTTGTGCAGTAGGAATTTAAATGGGAAGTTTAAAAGTTGTCTTTCAAAATGTCTTGAAGTTTTGTATAAGATGAAGGAGATAGTAGCGTTTTTTACAATAAAAAGGACACTATTATATACTTTCAGATTATTAGTTTAGTTTTAACTCCCCTATAAACCCAGAAGTCAACAAACTTTTTCTAGTAATTTGTTTTGTTACGTACCTTTCTTTAGTTCTTTGTACAAAATCAAAACGAATTGGGCAGTTTAAAACTTAAGGTACTTTTGTTGCCGCAGTCCTTTTAATACCACACGATTTTCTACGTGCTAAACAAAATAAAACACTAAAAGCAATCACCTCACTAGCAAAACGTATACTACCACGTAATCCACATTTAAATATCCGTACATCGCCGACCACTATCGAGCCAGCACCGCACTATATTGGGGTTATTCCCGCTCTAAATCCCGTCCATACATAGCCAGCCGCGTGGCTGGGGCCGCCCATAATTCTCTCCCGTACATTTTCACAGGCAGCCTTCCAAGCCACAGAAGACCCGGCAGGTGTTCTAGCAGAAACTGTTTCTACCCTCTGAATGTAAATATTAGTTAATTAACTGTAAACCGAGTCGGTCGCCCCGGTACTGTTCGCTTGTTTGACTAGGGATTCGAAGTTTAAAAACCTAGAACGTCTGAAGCTTATTTATATAGGCATTGCTTTTAAGATCGGTCGGTTCGGACTTTGTGACTCTATTGAGGAGTCCGGCGAGATGGATTTTGATGTTGTTGTTTTTAAGTTATTTTAAAGTTGACGCTTTTAAATTGAAATCGTGTTGTTTGAGTAAGTAACATACTTTATAGATAGATGATCTATATAAAGTAATAGTCTCACTTCAGAGAAAAGGCTTTTATGAATGCGAAAAGAAATGAAAATTGAGGAATTGCTTTTAAGATCGGTCGGTTCGGACTTTGCGACTCTTTTGAGGAGTCCAACGAGATGAATTTTGATGTTGTTGTATTTAAGTTATTTTAAAGTTGACGCTTTAAAATTGAAATCGTGTTGTTTGAGTAAGTAACATACTTTATAGATAGATGATCTATATAAAGTAATAGTCTCACTTCAGAGAAAAGGCCTTTATTAATGCGAAAAGAAATGAAAATTGATGTCTACGCTATCTCTTTGCGTGTTAAAGCCCATTTTTACCCGACTGCAAGGAACGGGTTATGTTTTCCGCGCGTATCTTGTATGTATGTAATATTCTTTATCACCTCAAATCTTTCAGACAGATTTATATAATTAAAACATCGTTAGATAAGTCTTGAGCAGTTTGGGGCAGTGGTGGCCCAGTGGAGTCGGCCGCGACTTACAAGTTGTAGGTCGTGGTTCGAGCCCAGGCAGGCGCTTTACTTTGTGTAAATTATTTCATCACCCTGCTCTCAAAACGGTGAAGGAAAACATCGTGAGGAAACCGGCATGTCCTAGAACCAAAAATTCGAAGACATGTGACATCCACCAACCCGCACTGGGCCCGCGTGGTGGATAACGGCCCATTCCCTCTCACAGAGAGGCCTGTGTCCCAGCAGTGGGAACATTAATAGGCTGATGATGATAATGATTATGAGATAAGTCTTGACCGCTCAAGTGTAGAAAAGAGACGTTTAAAAAAAAACTGATTTTGGACGCCTTAATGTGGGGTCCCAATCTTTTTATTCTTCTAAACCCATCGATTGGGTTATCAAAATGAATGGTTTTAAGAGGTGGTTACAAAAATATATACCACATGTTATCAAATAATTCGAAAAATAATTACTAAAAAGTTTTAACCCGTATCTTCCCAGTGATCCAAAAAGTTAATTTAAAAATCAAGAAGATTTACATAAACAAGAAAAAAATCATGCTGTGCCGTCGGAGAATCAGGTGGTCAGCCAGCTCGTGCGAATTTTTAATTGCATCTCACGTTTATGTAGCATATTTATGTAGCATTTTTAGACGATTTCTCATTGCAGAGCCTTAAAAAAACGCCATTTCTATCACCCTTTGAAATGATGCCTTCATTTATCTTTTTTGTAGCTTGTATGGTTTACATAAAATACTCTTATTTTATCTATCCATCTTAATAAATGATAAAGACATGAACTAAACAGCTTACAAGCACACCCTTATTATCCTTTCATCTTCACAAAAACAGGTGTTGCTAGGCAAAACGTACACACTCAAGTATCTCATTAATATTATCGGAGTTGTATATTATACATAATTTATTTACATTTTGCCCTTTAAGATTCATATTTCCTGAAGGATATCTCACGAGGCATCTTCCTCAAAGTTATTTTGTTTCAAAGTCTTTGCTCCAAGTTACTATTCAATCCTGAAAGTGTATTCAGTTCGGGGAAGCTTTTGATTTTATCTTCTGTACTTTATTTGAATGTCAAATGTTTTTTTTTTTGTATTTTCTGTAGTTGACAGCTGAGTATTTTTTTTTCAATTACTGAGAAGTTTGAAGTAAATACCTGAAAATGAGTGGACGAAAAATTGCTGGTAAATATTATATTTTTAAGCTACATTATTAGTTTTTTTTTGTAGGAGGAGCTCGTGGCTAAATAATAACAGCCGCACTGGTCGATCAGCAAGGTTAAGTAACGCTTGACGAGGTCGGTCCGTGGATGGGTGACCATTTCAACATACCGAGTTTCCTCCGTGCCTCGGAAAGCACGTTAAGCCGTTGGGCCCGGCTGTCATTTGAAGATCTTTGACAGTCGTTACGGTTAGTCAAAAGCTTGAGATCTGACACCAGTCTTGCCAAGGGGTACCGTATTACCCAGTTACTGGGTTGTGGAGGTCAGATAGGCAGTCGCTCCATATAAAACACTGGTACTCAGCTGAATCCGGTAAGACTGGAAGCCGACCCCAATATAGTTGGGAAAAGGCTAGGCAGATTGATTGATTATTAGTTTTTGTATGTAAGTGCTCGTTCAGACACGGTGGTAAAAACGCGTTTACCGAGCGGTTATTATTTCCATTTTCATGTTTGTTCAACTAAATCTCGTAGCATATCAATAGCCGTGTTCACATACTGTACCTATGTATAATATCATCACATACCCTACATTATCAATCGATTTTTACTATGATTGTAACATTTTTCAGTTGCTCATGAATCAACAACCCTGCCTAGCCTGGCCAACTGCCAACCCATCCACGGAACTACCTCGGCAGGCATTGCTTAACCTTGATGAACGATCCACGCAGCTGTAATTATTTAGCCACGAGTTTTTACTAATTGAGCGAGCGTTGATAATGAATAATAAAACTACTCTCAAATATCCCGGCTAGAGTCAGGATTTCCTGATAGCTACAACTTGGGAGTCTTTAAGTCAAGAGTGAATAGGTTAGGTTAGGTTAGGTTTCTTCTAGGCAAGCGTGCCCCATCGTCGACCACATCATCGCTTACCATCAGGTGAGATAGTGGCCAAAGGCGAGGACACACAAAAAAGTATCTCCTGTAAAAGTCACGAGCATTTTCAGTTGAAAAAACTTACAAATAACCATTAACATAAATGTCTAGTACGTCACTAATGGGTACCAATTATTTTCTCTCGCTATATATAACGCGTTTCAGGCATCTTGGCAATTTGTGTCCTGTAATTGGGTGTTGAGCAATCAATGCATGAAATAATTTACGCTTAAAGGCGTTGAGCCGTGGTATGGGGAGAGGGAGCTTATGTACATATATGTATATTGTTATACACCAAGATTACAACAGTAATACATACGGAAACCTTAAAATAAAAACAAACATACAGCAGGCGGCCTTATCGCATTCTATGATCTCTTCCGGGCAACTCCGAATGGAGAGAGATAGTCTGGACACGACATGGGGTTGCACTTGGTGCAATTTCAAATCAAATATAATGTTAGAAACATAGTAAGCACTAAATATAAAATACTAAAAAAGATGCATATAAATATACAGGTAAGATAACAATACAGCTCCTACAAGAATAAGATCACAGTTACAGGTAGTGCTCCTTTACCAATCTTTAAAAGATCGGTTGAGATTGCGCGCGTTTTATAGTCACAGGCAATGCATTCCATAGACGAGTGGCCTGGACAGTAAAAGATTTGTCTTGGAAGCTAGTCGAATGCATTTATTTAAATTGAGATAATTTAATTGGTAAGAATGCGCCAATGTGTCTTGGCCCTTAATGACGTGCAAGTTATAGTACTCAAACTTAAGGTGATAATCAATAAATTGCACTGACTGTATCTGTCGATTAATTTTGACACTAATTAATACCCATGTATATACTGATTTATGTATTTGTATGTAATGGATTAGTAGAGCGTTAACACTAAAATCGGAGAGCTCGGTGCCAAATATATATATAGGTGAACTACGCTGGTGTAGAAATTCTGTTTTGGAAACTTGTTTGTAGGAAGGCTTTTAAGTAAAATAGATACCTACTCTTTTTAATGAGTGAGTAGCCTAAATCTATCGTGTTTACCGGTAAATTTAATAAGTCTACCTTCGCTCTTCTAAACCATGTTAAGAATTTGTGGGTATTCTCGGAGTCTGGACTTACGCCTGGTTGATTGCGAAAGGCACGCATATTTCATAAGTCTTAAAAATAACTAGCGAAATAGGAACACATTTGCAGATTATTAAGCCTTCAAAGATTATAGGCGTAGTGTTATGTTATGATTTTGTTTTTTTTTTTTTTTTATTATCTATAGGCTTGCGCTTGATCACTATCTCACCTGATGGTAAGCGATGATGTGGTCGACGATAGAGCACGCTTGCCTAGAAGAAACCTATTCACTCTTGACTTAAAGACCCCTAGATTGTAGCTATCGGGAAACACAGATTCCGGCAGGGAATTCCACTCTTTAGCTGTACGCATAATAAAAGTGTCCCCAAAACGTTTTGTGCGTATGGGTGGGATGTCCACCATGTACCGATGACGCATCGCCGTACGTCTGGTAGTCCGATGATGGAACGGGCTGGGCGGAATTAAATCATGTAATTCCATCGCACACTCCCCGAAATGTAACCGATAAAATACCGACAAACTGGCAACTCGGCGACGATGTTCAAGGCTCTGGAGCTTTGACTTGACCAGTGCCTCATTACCGATGAGTTTCTTGGCCCGCTTTTCGATCGACTCTAGTGCATCAAGCTGGTATTTGGCAGATCCATCCCAGAGATGAGAACAGTACTCCATGCACGATCGAACTTGCGCTTGATACAAGTTGAGCAGCTGTTCCGGCGTGAAGTACCTTCTCACCTTCGCAAGGATCCCCAACTTTTTGGCAGCCAGCTGAGCCTTAGCCTCAATGTATGGCCCAACATTGAGAGTCGATGTCAAAATTTACATTAATTTGATCTGATTTAATTTGATCTTAAAATTTACATTAAGCTCAAACCCTTTAACCAAATCTAGCAAATAAAGCGCTTAACCCTCAAAAATGGCCGAAACTAAAATATTCAACACATAATTTAAAGCGCAGATATCACAATTTACGGTGGTATAAATTTACGAGCACCGCCCTGTACCGTCGAATCATCGGGAGTGATAATAATTTTGTAAAACATCCGTGTTATCGATAACTTATTAACATTTAATATGTTTATATTCGACGAGGCCATCATTTAGTGTGGATTGACGATTATTGATAATATCCTGTTTGATAAATAGAATAATAATAGTTAATAGTAAATGATAGACTCTGATTTTGGTTGCAGAGTTATGTTCAATGACCCAAGAATAAAAGAAGATTCAATTGAAACTTGCAAAAAAACAGCTATGAGGTCGAATCCCCTGCTGGGATCTAGGTTTCTTGATAGCTACTATCTATGGGTATTTAAACCTAAAATATAGCACGCCTAGGCAAGCGTGTACCATCGTCGATAGCTTGCCATCAGGCGTGTCTATCAATGTGTATAAAAACAAAACTTTAAGAACTATTTATAAAAAAAATCCGCGGATAATGTATGCACCTATGTGTTAAATTGCACAGCACTGAAAAATGTCTTACATCAAGTATATTCCACGGACGAGTACATATGTTTGGCTCAAAGATCGAAAACGCTTATTGAACGAAAAAAACGCGTAGTGGCCGTTTGTAAGAAGCCATAACGCGTTCTGAACATTTTTTTTTCAAAATAATCTTCGGCGCCATCTTGGATTTTGGTTTTGCCCCACAATCGTTATTAGCGACCCCGAAAACAATGAAAAGGCCACCCATCTATAAACCGACCTAGGTAGGTGTTGCTTCACAACAATACCACATGTCCGTCGCGAATTCAGGTTGTAGTCGCATCTGTTGGCGCTCAAAACGCGTTTTGTCTTTTCTACTCTGTCAAAATGCGTTCTGGTTGAATATTGTGAAAGCCACAACGCGTTCTGAGCATTTTTACTTTGACTGCAATATATTTTAGCTTTTTCAATAATTTAGTTTTCAGCACTTTTCACTTAAATAAACAACGCCGTTTAGTACTAATTAGTGTTATATAGTCCAATTAAATTCAACCCCTTGCTGCTAACTATTCTAGTTAGCGTAACTTCAACTGCGTGCCTTGTTCATCCTATTTTTTTACCTTTTTTCAGCCTTTTCATTTTGTTTGTTAATGTGTACACGCTGTTTAAAATGAAAAGTTATTCATTAAGACCTACCTTGAAGACAATGAGCTCCTCAGTGACCGTCAATATGGCTTTCGCCGGGGACGGTCAACTGGCGATCTTCTTGTGTTTGTCACGCACTGCTGGGGCGAAGCCATCGAGAAACACGGCGAAGCACTTGCCGTATCGCTCGATATCTCGAAGGCCTTTGACAGGTTCTGGCACGCTAGTCTACTCAGCAAGCTTCCTGCTTATGGCATCCCAGCCGGTTTTTGCAGCTGGATATCAAACTTCAATGACCTACTTCTGCCTGGTATTGTTGGGTACGCAGATGACAGTACTGTTTCAGAGAGATACATGTCCAGCGCAAAAACCGGCGGGGATGAAGTTCGTTCCTTGAGAGAGGCTATGGTGGAGCGTACTGATTTGACCTTAAATCTTGTCTCCCGTTGGGGTGACGACAATCTGGTCTCTTTTTTAACGCCACCAAAACACAGGCATGTCTTTTTACCGCAAAAAGGACTAGTTTCATTCAAACGCCTACTTTTCGGGGTGCATCTGTTCCTGTTACTGATTGGCTCGAGCTCCTTGGCATGGAGTTGACATCCAGTCTCAACTTCGGCGCCTCCATCGAGTACAAAGCCCAAATTGCGGCAAAGAAACTGGGCGTCCTAAACAGAGTGAAGCGATAGTTTATGCCTGGACAGCTATTAACTCTTTACAAAGCGCAAGTCTGATCCTACATGGAGTATTGCAGCCACCTCTGGGATGGCTCAGCTAAATATCAGCTTGCCGCGCTTGACTCGGTGGAACGCAGAGCTAAGAGACTAATTGGCGACGTCAAACTGGTGGATGCCAAGCTTCACAGCTTAGCTCATCGCCGTAAGGTTGCCAGCTTGTCGGTATTCTACAGACTGTATTTTGGCGAGTGTGCTCATGAACTCCACAACCTCATCCCACCGGCCCCCTTCTACCATCGGACATCTAGACGCACTGCAAGTTACCATCCTCACCTATTCCACCAATTCGCACCAAGCGCTTCCAAACATCCTTCATAATGCGCACTGCAAAAGAGTGGAACTCACTGCCTGCGTCTGTTTCCGAACGCATACAACCCGAATCTCTTCAAAGTTAGAGTGAACAGGCTACTTCTGGGTAAGCTCACTCCATCGTTGACTTTGTCTCTGTCACCTCTGACCTAGACTAGAGTCAAGAGCAAACCCATCTCAAATAAAAAAAAAAAAAAAAAAAAAACATTTTTTTTTTTACTTTTAATTCTTGACTCGTTGATGCCAAGACCTTTATCTGACCACTATCTCACCTGATGGTAAGCGATGATATGGTCGACGGTGAAACACGCTTGCCTATAAATAACCTATTTTTAGCCCGGTATCATCCACTGCTGGATAAACACCTCCCTTTTCATCTGTCTTACATCCCGGTTATCCATGTATTAGGTATACGAGTATACAGGCGTTTCCCACAAGCTTTTTGTTTTTTGTCGATAACGCGCTTTTGGACGAGCCAGATTTCTTTAGCCCAACTTCGGCCACCATTCGTTCAAAGTTTCACTCCATCGATAATCCTCACGCCTAGCCAGATTGAAAAAAATACTATAGGCATATTAACATTTTTTATAGTATTATTCATAATTACTTGGCGTAAATAAACTCTTTTTCATTTCTTGCTAGCAACGCTATATAATATTTCATAATCCATTTAACTCAAGAAAAAAACGTAATTAAACTATGATAAACGCTGCAGAGCTAAATGCAGAGGTTCCTTGCCGCATTCACGACAGATTCAATCAAGCTTTCGCGGCTTTTCTATATTAACATTATATCCGTGTACGTCGGTGGCAGGAAAACATTGCGGGTAGGAAATTACGTTTCCTACCGCAATGCGCGATGCAGAAGTTCCACCTTATTAAATTAAGCTTTAGAATTCGCAGGATATGTGTCGATTGAAAAGTGTTCAAGGGCACAACCTCCAATAACTACAGGGCTCGTGTGATAAGATTTTCGAGAAACGTTCACTCTAAAATATCAGTACCATTTTCATTAACTGTGTTGATATCAACGAATCTGCTTACTTTTCAATAAGAAACTCACTGTGGTTAAGAGGAATGGCTCATTGATGCTCATCATTATCACCATCTATTGCCCTCATCCCAATTTTTTAGGGACCGGCACAAAACTCTTCGTCTTCCTTTTTCATAATTCTCTAATTGTCGTTACCTCAGTAGCCTCAAAGTCGCTAATCTAACTGAAAATAGAGTTAAATGTTACCAAATCTACAGACTCATCCATTTTCGAGACATCGTAGCATAATTAAGCACTAGTCTCGATTTTCAGGAATCATTGGCCTTCTGCAACATCTTTTTTTACCGCGAGTACTTCCTGCACCTCTGTAGTGAGTGTACCGCGAAAGGTCGCCGGTTCCCCTAATTCACTGAGTAATTGCCGAGGCGACGCGCCAGGCGATGCTGACTCATGTTCCGGTATCTACAGGTGTGTTATGAGGAGTACACCGTGAAGGCTTCCGGTTTGATACAGCAGATTTTCTTATTAAGCTGTAAAATAATAATTACTTATTTGTACCTTCGTGAAAATAATAATACATCACAAAAATGATATTTTCTTCTTCTCATTCATTTCTTAATCATATACAAAATCTATTCAGAAAAACAAGTTGGTTTATGATAGTACTCGTAGATAAAGTTAAGACTAGGCTGCAAAGCTGAATGCAGTGCATACAGTGATGAGAATAACCTTCTTGTGAAGTTCTGTAGAGTTAATTTTTAAACTGTCATGGTCACTAACACTAACATTAAAAGCGGAATTTTTACCATGTTTACTGTAAACATGGTAAATATCCCGCTTTTAATGTTAATGTTTCTGTAGAGTTGCTTTAGAATGACTTAACGAGCAAATACATATTCTATCTCTATTCAATTCTATTAATGTAGACAGGAAAAGAGCGTTCTTTATTTCGTTGAATCCGTCCATACTAAAAGGAAGAATATCAAAAGAATGCTTTTGCACTATTTCAAGTACCATTTTTTTCTGGGCTAAACCCACATTTAAAAGAAAGAATGAAAGAAAGAAGGAAAGAAAGAAAAATATTTATTTTTAATCCGAACATGAGACACGAAATAAGAAAAAGCATAAAAAATAAAACCCCGTGCGAAACCTAAAAGGCTCCTTCATCTCAGCATGTGCAGAATATCCAAAAAGAAATAACTGCTGCGCTGATATTCTGATAAAGCCCACTGTCACATGCCACGGACACACTCAACCAAAACGGCAAATATTTAAAAATAAAATAGATTAAATAAATTACAAACAAAATAGTATAAACACAGAAGAAAACTTTTACATGGTCTGCCACGCTTTACAAACTCTTCCTACTCTTATTCACACACAAATCCGTGTTCTTTATTATATGACCTTCAAACCATGGAAAGCCTTATATCCCGAGGTCGCAGATAAGATGAAAAACAAATGAAGTATGGCTTCCGGCTGTGGGCCACATCGTGAATTGTGATTCGGATGTATATGCAAGGAACATGTCTTGCGTACGTAAAGAAAACATGTGCGTTCACCAACATGTAGCCTCGTAGATTCTTAGATGGAGGGGACTTTTTTGAGACTTTGACTTTCAAAAGAAAGATGACCACTCAGACCATAGATTATTATTCATAAGCACACGTTTGATCACCTGGTGGTAACCGATGATAAGGTTGAAGATGGAGTACGCACGTTTCAAAACTGAACATTTTAAATTTTCATTTGTGCAATGGTACCTCGTCTGTTTCGAGTCATAAGCTTGGTGTTAGGGTGGTCTGCCTTTGATGTTTGTGGAGTTAATTAAAATGTAAAAGTAGGGAGAGTCCATTTAGGGGCGCTTGATGAAAATTAAAAATGCATTCTTTGACTTTTTTTTCTTTCATTGTTCTTTGAAAGTTTTGTCTTTGTTGAGTTTCAATGGGTTTTGTAGGTATTCTTGTTAAACGTAGTTTTTTTCCGGTTAATATTACACTACTACATAATATAACATCACGCCATTATTGCCCGCAGGGTTAAGCAGACGTGTACCTATTGGTCATCTACATATCACCAATTTATTATGTTCTAATCCCATGTAATGAGGGTTATCGCGTATGAATTTGCCGCTAGGGGCGCTAGTATAGAATGGGGTCTTTAAAATGTCAAATTTCATTGGTTTTTGGCTTCTAGCGCGAGTTATTCGCTACTTTTGTATTGTTGTCAACATTTTCCAAATATTGCAGATTAAGATAGACACAGGTTTTAGCAATCACTGCTTTTATAAAGTTTTATGTTTCGGAAAATTTTATCCTTCTTTTTTCGAAAATGAAGTGCCTGCGCGAAACCGCAGCATACTCGATTTTATATTAATTAATCGCACTTCTACGGCATCAGAAATTATTTTAATTCAAGTTTTGCTTCCGTGCGAGTAATAACAACGTTTAACAGTTGTATTTAAAGACCTTCCTCGCCAGTGGCGCCAACGGGTGAGTACAAAAACGGTAGCCCTCATTGGTGGCGTTTCTATTTCCATCAACCGGACAGAAATTCAAACTCCGGACTGCTATTGAGAATTTCCAGATGTGAAAATTTAATATCACTTGTCCGACCCAAGAACATCGAACCCAGGACCTCATACCACAGATAATATATTACTAGCATAAAGATGCCTCATGCCATACAAAAAAACCGTGCCGACGCATCTAGCGTTCTTCGTCTTGACTAAACTGATTATTTTAATAAGTACATCGATCGCGTTCGGTTCGATTCCACGGCTATAGATGGTGTTAGCAGCGGCTTGTAAGGAAAATGTTTTACTCGGTTGGTAATTAAAAAACATGTTTAATATTATTTTTTGCATGTGTTTACAGTTTAATTGTAGCAAAATGTGTTTTAATACAAATGTTATACTCGTAAATCGGGTGGCATGCCTTAGAAATTTTAAACAGCGCCATCTATTCGAATCAATTTGAAATGATCCGTTCAAATAATCTTTGAAATGTGACATAATGGTGTGCTTAGGAGAGTTGATTAAACAAGAACATACAATTTTTATGATCAAATCTAGAAAATGTTTATTTTATACACCATTCAATAACAAATCGATGCATATCGCGCCATCTAGTGATATTTATTTAAAACAAATTTTCTTTCGTAGCGCTGGGACCCCGTGCTCGTCCTAAGCAGTACCGCTTGCGACCATTAGACCCCTAAATTCCTCTTAGATATAAATACAATCGTAGACATGAATTAATCTCATGAAGGTTCTATAACAAGATTCGTACTTGACGAGAGACCAATAGGAAATCGGATTTGTCTAGAGTTCCGATTGGGGATCTACTTATTTGATTTATTAATCGTTTAGTGGATGAGTTCGGGCGTGGAGGGTTCGCCAAGAGCGCCTCCTCTTGTCTTTTATCCATTATCTTAGGCACTTCAAATTGCCTTAGCTGAATTGGCAGGTACTATTCGGTTACTATGGATACCGTATTTATGATATATATATATATATATTTTTTTTATCGTAGAAATGCTTGCGCTTGACCACTATCTCACCTTATGGTTAGCGATGATGTGGTTTAATTGTTGATATTTGACGTTATATCTTCAAGGAGATGGGATAAAAATGTGTGTGTATATAATTATGTACATATTAATACGATGGAAAAAAGAAAGGAAAACAAAAACTATTAATAAAATACTATTAGATAAATGCTATTATAATGTTAATGAATATTTAATTGACACATTCTAAATTGAAGTAATTGCAATCTACGAAATAAATAAATTAAGAAAATAAATTAGGAAAATAAAATAAAATAACAAATTTTAAAAAGCGGTTAATCATAAGTTATTAAAGTATGTTAATGAATATTTAAATGACAAATTTTCAATTTAACTAATTGTAATCTACTAAATAAATATAAACTTAGTCAAATAAAAGCCCTCTTTATTTATTTTTTATAATCTATAGGCTCGCGTTTGACCACTATCTCGCCTGATGTTAAGCGATGACGTGGTCTACGGTGAAGCACGCTTGCCTAGAAGAAACCTATTCACTCCTCTTTATTCCTCTTCCTCTCTTCTACTTTTGCAGTGCCCGACAGGGTCCACAATGGTCTAAATTTGTAACCTACCATCATCATGAGAGCGATTCAGTGTGATGCGAGCACGGTAGTGTGAGCAGTTAATTGGTTGTCTTTACATTTTATCTGCTTAATTTATTATTTTATCACCTAGAAAGAATCAGCTATAGTTACATACACTACTTCATCATTACAATCGCTACTCTGCACATAAGAATCCGCCCAGCGAGAGCACATCACAATTACAGCTCGCCTTACAAAACCGAAACGGCGTCGCACATATTTCCGACACCGTTAATTCTCCTACACATATTTTATTCCCGTCTGATATACACCCCAGTATCCTGACCGAGGCGTCGCTTCGTCCGTGCCGGCGGCGTTTTTTCCCCCTACATTTTTGTCGTGGGTATTATTGAAATCAAAATAGCTCATGCCGGAGGAACCCCCCATAAATTTTGCGTACCACAGCGGGTGTTCTACTCTGTCCCAATTTTTGTTTGCGACTGTCAATTTTTATTCTTTGTGCTGTTTTTCGGGTGGAGTCTGAACTGTGTTGAAGTCTGTGTTGGTTCGGTGACTAAAATTATTTTGTTTTTGGATTTTCGATTTGGCATATCCAAATAATAGTTTCCAATATGAATGGTATCATGCAAAAGATTTATTGACACACATGGTGATATTTAATGCCAAACGTTAATATAGTAACACTAGCCCCCGATTCTGAATTAATGCATTTGAAGTTAAGTAATTTATTGTCAAACTGTAATTGTAGCCTGAAAATCTGTAAAGTTTGATAACTATGTATACAAAAATCGGCGCTAAGCCCTAAATCTAGAAATCTTAAACCAATCACATTTTTCCGATTATTGTTCCTAACATAAAACTCTTCCATACCGTCCAAATATATCAAAACACCTTGAAAACAAGCAACCCTATCCCGTTAATATATTAAAATTGACTACTAAAATAATAATTTCGTCTGTTTGCTTTGAAAAGCATCCGGAGCACGAAACAGTAGTGACTCTTGGAGGGTGAAAGAGTTGGAAAGTTGGGACGGGATGTAAATTAATTAAATTCTACCACTACACTGTACACTTTCGACGGTCGGCTTACAAAGCCAGTGTCCGTACGAGGAGTTTGGGACGAAGAGCGACGATGTAATGGATCGTACACGGATTTATTAAAATCTGATTCGTTTTTTTTTTTTATTCATAAACAGCCAACTATTTATTTTGAAATAGGGAATTTAAAAGCAATGGGATTGTTGAAATAAATTATTTGACTAAATTAAATTTTTGCCGAGTATAATTTTATTCTTATTAACACGCTTTTTATTAGCTTGGTATGTATGTATCTATGTATCAATGTAACGGAATCTTTGAATGTGATTTTCACCCCCTCCAAAAAGTGTGATTGATTTGAAACTTTTCACACTTATCAAGGACCGATGACAATGCAATAATTTAGGCAAAGATTGAACGTAAAAAAAAGTTTAAATTAACATGTACAAGTAATAAAAGTTGATTCTACCGTGCGCGTTTAAATAGTTTGTCCCATTAGCCTTACCAAGATCTTCAGAATTTGCGACCTTTTGTGTCAATTTACCATTAAAGCGTGTTTTTTAGTTTTTAGAACTACAAATTATTAAATTAAACTTTATAAATAGTTCTACTTATCCTTAGAAGAAATATTATGTTATAGTTGGAACCGATATGAGAGAAGAATATACAAGGGAAATGCCACTGATTTTTGTTTAAATATCATTGCTTGGGCATTTTTAGGTTTTATCTGACTCGGGGAGTGGGCGTACTTTTACTTACCATTATTAAAATGCTAAGTACTAATACATCGTAAACCTACGTAATAAATTGTTTGGGTGGAAAAGATTAAACTGAGCACAGCTCAATATGAAACCTTATACGTTCCCTAAATATTAAGCAGTGGGTGTATATTGTCTCAATGTACTTTGGGCAAGGTTAAAAGATGTTTTCATGAAAAGAAAATGAACGAAAACTCTCGCACACATAAACATGCTTAACATGCAGCAAGTGCAAGCGCACTGGCGACCTGCATTTGTTTGAGATCGCCGTACATACGCGTTTATGTATGTGTGCACCTATGTTAGGTCATTTTAAGGAGCTGATCTTCTGAACTTATCTATTTTGTTCACCAGGGATTGCACCTACAAAGGCGTTTATATTGTTATGAAGACTAAAAGACTTATGCCTCCTGAATTAAATGTCAAAGTTCGACATCGACCCTGCTCTGCGAACGTTCAAGATAATTATGGTTAATTGCAAGTAGACAAGTAGTAACCTGGACTGGAACTGTCTTCTCTATTCAATATTCCATGACTCCTCTTAAGAGGTCATCATTATTCCAGCTTACCATTGTATTAATTTCGTTTTTCGTCACTAAATCTAGCGCATCCTGATTATCATAATTCGGTGTCCCGCTCCGTTGCCTCGCTCCACTTGCTACCACCAACTTCGTAACACTATAACTTGTACAAAACTGACCCACTGCAGATGCTCGACACAGCTTTAATACACAAATAATTACTGGAGACAAGTTTGAAGACTCGAGTGCCACTGCGCAAACTTTTAAAAATTTAAATACCAGCCAGTCTCAGAGTTCTTTTTTCGAGTTGCTGCCAAAAGTGGTGCTTGACAGTTTAGTTTTTTTTAAGTCGTGCTTTGAATAAAGAATGTTTTAATTACAATTTCTGGTTGGTTCGTTTATTCAAAGTTTGAGTTTATAAATGGAAGATGATAGAGTTACGACTGAGCTTAAGTTGAAAGTTGGATAGTGTTGCAAGTTGTGAAATATGAGTTGATCTGACGTGACTACATTACTTGGCGCGAAGTTTTGAAGTAGTGCCAGTGTAAAAATGGCTGGCTTGCGTGGTTTATCGCCTCACGTTTGTATTTATTGCAAGCGATTATTATAAGGAACTGTCCCATTAGTTATTTTACTTCAACTTTTAACGTTTCTCGTACCTACTTACTTGTGCTGGAGCCAGTTATCTTTAAAATAATTTTATGGAATCGTTATTTCGATGAGTTTCTGGTAGAAAACAAAAAATTAAGGTGTTTACTGATACTTTATCGGCAAGTGTAAGCTTTTATCACCCTACCAAGAAAAATATTCTAATCTGAAGACATAAAATTGCCTCAACAGACACAAATTTTAATTTAATCAAAGCAATTTACCACCCCCATTCTTTAAACCTAAAGCCTTTAAAAATCCCATCATATTTCCTTGAAATTATTTCCCCATAACAGCAAGGGGTGGGTCTTACCACGAGGCAAATAATTTTTCCCCGTGCTGCCGAGCCCGATTCGTGACGTTGTCGATTTAGCGTGCTCAATAAAAAAATCCCCAATTTACGTTCACGTAATAGGCACTGCGGATAATTCGCTACGGTCCCACATTGAATGTTCATAATAAAATAGTAAGCTTTTTTGAGTTCCGTTGGTAGAGGTTCGCAAGGTAATAAACGTTTAAATTCAAGTCGAAATATTTATATTTTGGCGACATTTAAAACATAATATCAAAATGTAGGGTTTGAGGTGTTTTTTGAAAATTGATTCTAAATACGGAAATTAGGCTGATTATTATAAGCTAATAGTTATACTTTTTTTTTTAAATAACATTGCGCCACACTAGGAATTTCTTCCTGTATCATGGGTGCGTTTACAAACATATAAACTCACATACACAACACCCAGAGCCGGAACAACTATCTGTAGGTCATACAAATATTTGTGATCCGAGCGGGAATCGAACCCGCGACACTCAGCGCAGCAGAAAATCGCTCAACCACTGCGCCAATCGTGCGCAAATAACAAACAATAATAATATGAAAGCGTCATATAACAAACTTCGGCACCGGCTACAATGTAAAAATTCGATAAAATTAACTGTCGATTTTCTTTCTTGTCTATTTTCAAAAGCTGTTGCTTCGATATTTGGCATGAACATAACTGTAAATATTTTCGAGTGTTAGAATAATAAGTACTTGAAATGCGTTTGGTATTTCTCGTTATTGTTGTGACTGGAATTTCTGTTGCACTTGTTCCTTGTATAAGGAACGGAACCCAAAGTAAACGAGCCGCAACTCACACTTGACCACTTTGTTTAATACACTGATGTAGTTCGGATTATACGACCGTTTTAAGATTCGGTAACAGCAAGGGAATTAAAAATATATAGGACCGAATGATTTTTTGGTTGCTGAAAAGAATTTTCCAAGTATGGGTTGTTAGTTTGTTACCAAGAAAATTCTAGTCTCAAACGGTATTGGTGTTTTGAATTTAAATTCTAACATTAATCAATTAAATTTAAAATAATACCAACCCATGTTTTTAAACTACGGTGTCTTTTGTCGATAGAAACACGTAATTATATTAAAATATCTTGTGGAAATACCCCGACTCATATAGTATAATTGCGCATAACTTTAGAACGGCTGAACCGATTTTCATTAAGCTAAGCTAAGCAAGAACTCTCTTGACAAAGTCATCTTTCAAATAAAAAGAAACTTATTTAAAATTGTTCATCCATTTAGGAGCTATGATGCCACAGACAGATAAACAAATACACAGAAACACGCTTCAAACTTATAACACCCCATATCTTTTTCCGTCGGGGGTTAAAAGATCACAGATACAGAACAGGTAAGATAGATATCAAGAGCTAGCTCATCACGGGAAAAAAATTTAATTAACTAAACTAGAAACACAAAGGTTTTCGTATGTAAAATAGCATGAATCATACGAGAGAGTTTGATTTCAAAATCAACATTTATTTTTTAACCAGCTTCAAAAAGGAGGAGGTTCTTAATACGACTGTTTTTTTTTAATGTTTGTTCTCCCAGAACTTTCAACTAGGTGAACGGATTTTGATTTGAAGTCTTTTTTATTTGAAAGCTGGACATTTTTCAAGATCTGCTAACGCACTTCTCGGGATTACTGCAATCGTATGTCTGTTTATTGTTTACACCCTGGTACGCTCTAAAGGGGTACGCAGAAGTATACAGTTCACCCTGGTATACTCTTGATCCACCGGTTTTGTTTAAGTTTCATGTTTATTAGGTTAATCTATTCTAGCATCACTTTGGGCATTATGACAACTAAAACTCGTTTTTTTACCAAAACATACAACCGACTTCCAAATAAAAACACTAGGAAGTCGGTTGTATATTTTTGTAAAAAAGCGTTTTTTATTTTAGACATATCAAGAAATGTAGCAAGCTGAAGTTAGGTAGTTAATACCATGAGCAATGAGCAGTTCTAATTAAGATATTCACTAGACCACCAGCTAATTATATTGCCAGTTCAATATAGCGTATTAATTTAGTAGTGAGATTTAACAGACTGTAACAAAACAATATTTCTCTCTAATTAACAGCCAATCACTAACCAAAAAGCGACAATTACTAACTTTCTAAAACAATGAAACACTATGTAATGAAGCGTAAAACAGTACTATTAATTAGTGACGAATGACTATGGAATGTTTGATGGTTCAAATTACTGACATAAATCTAACTGGATAACGCAGGGCCTTCAATCTGTATGAAAAACAAGGGAGCCATTTCAGACATTTTTAGCTGTCGGTGTTGCCCGACAGCTACAATCTAGGGGTCTTTAAGTCAAGAGTGAATAGGATTTTTCTAGGCAAGCGTGATTCACCGTCGACCACATCATCGCTTACCATCAGGTGAGATAGTGGTCAAGCGCGAGTCTATACATATAAAAAAAAACTTTTAATATTGGGACATTGGCCTTCTCTCTATGAGAGGGCGAGGGGACGAGGGCCCAGTGCGGGTTGGTGGATGACACTTGTCACCGAAGTTTTGGTTCTAGGACATGCCGGTTTCCTCACGATGTTTTCCTTCACCGTTTTGAGAGCAGTGGTGATGATATAATTTACACAAAGTAAACACACGTAAGTTGCGGCCGTTACTACTGCTTTACTTACTGGTGAAAGGCAATGTTTACATCGTATACATTGTCTCAGCCTTTTTTTTTTGTATACTTTTCAAAGCTTCTACTCTTTCATCGTCGTATCTATGATTCTTTAGTAATTATAATTAACGGATTCAACCAAAATTCAGCAACTTCGGCAGCGTTACAATTAGCCTCGTAAATATCTTCCAGAGTGCAGATGTTGTTGCACAGAGAGCACGACAAGAGCCGAGGCATTGTTCGGGACAGACAACCCAACACGGGACAATTAGCCATTTTAACACTTGAAAAAGAGGGGTGTTATAACGATTGACGTGTGTACCTGTGTGTTTTTGTATCTGTCTGTGGCATCATAGCTCCTAAACGGATGAACCAATTTTGGTTTAGTTAGCTATGTTTGATGAAAACGGTTCAGCCGTTCAAAAGTTATAGGCTGATTGAATCGGTGTGTTTTCACAAAATATCGTGCCATAATTACATGTTCAATAGATTGTCGATCGAAGCTTGTCTCCTATTAGATAAATTATGTAGCATGATATAAAAATTGGCCGGGGGTATTTTTAAATTTTACTTGTTCAAGATTTCAGTATATTTCCGGTACCTGTAACGCTAAATGAACAGCTCTAAAGAAGAGTATGTACTTACATTCACGTCATCCAGTTAAATTTATGTCTGTGGTTCGAATCATAATTAATATGGTTCCCTTAATTAAATCAATCTGCGTGTTTGTTTAGTATGTATTATCTGTTAGTTTTATTAAAATTTGCTGTTTTGTGGCTCGAGGTTGATCGATTTGTTGACTGTGTTAAACGGCTTATGGGGATTGGGAATAAAATTGTAATGTTCGGTTATAAATCTGGGTTATTATGTCTAGTCAGATAAGTAGTTATTATTATGCTTTTTATGTCATGTCTAGAACAGTCACAGAGTTTATTACAGTCGTAGCGTTCGGTTTGAAGACTAAATCATAGTTATAAATATTGCAACGAATAGCTCTAACCAGTTAACCAGTATTACATCATCTCTCTTCCCTTGACCCATTTTATTTGGGGTCACCACAACAAGATTTTTTCTATCATTAACATTAGAAGCGGGATATTTACCATGTTCACTGTTTGTTGCGAGTTTCCGATATTTCGGTGCTGTTGCAAGCAACATGGTCACGGATAAACTGAAGTTATTGCGGGTGGGTATTTCAAAGTCAAAGTTAATAGTACATTGTGATACAAGGGTGGAAAGTAGGTTATATATATAATAACCTACACACTCGTGTATCACACGACGTTTTTCAATACAGTTGTGAGAAACAGTAAAAACAAATCAAAGAATTAGATTTGTTTATTAACAAAAAATAAAATTTTCATAATGGCGCGTTTTTGCAACTGGACATATTTTTTTACAAAGAAAACAGCCTATTCGATTTTTGACAAACGTTGATGTGAAAATAATTAAATTAAAACTGGTAATTAAATATATTAAACAACCATTTAAAAGACTTTTGAGAATTCAATGATAAAACGTACGGAATCATTCATTTTTCCTCGTAGAAAATCTATCCCATTTTATTCTATGTATGAAAACTCCATGCTACTAAACTTTTTTAAATTGACTTATGGCGCGTGTTTGCAACCGGACATTTTTTTTTCAACGAAAACAACCTATACAGCCTTTACAGCCTATTCGATTTTTGACAAATGTGATGTGAAAATAATTAAATTAAAACTGGTAATTAAATATATTAAACAACCATTTAAAAGACTTTTGAGAATTCAATGATAAAACGTACGGAATCATTCATTTTTCCTCGTAGAAAATCTATCCCATTTTATTCGAATTCATTAATTTTCAGAAGACCCATAAGATATCATCTTACCCTGTTAAATAAAATCCACTCTTAGGAACAAACGTATCTCATCTTCTATCCTCTGCACAATTTTATCCTGTTTTAAACTACCATATTAACGCACAAGCACTTAAACTTAACGCGGTTTTAAACAGAGCTTAAGCACTAACTACATCTCCACTCAACTCATTAGTAGACATAAATGTATTTTTATGTTAAACTAGGTTCTGCCCGCTGTTTCGCTGTTTTGTCATCCCAAGGGAACATAATACCGACATCAAAAAGTACGTTCTATTCTAAGCCAGGTACTGGTCAATCGACTTTCGAATTTCGACGACACGGATGGCGCAGTGGTTGAGCGATCGGCTGCTGCGAGGATTGATTCCCGTACGGAATGAATATTTGTATGGCCTACAGATAATTGTTCCGGTCTGGTTGTGTGTGTATGTGAGTTTTTATGTCTGTAAAATAGCCCATTAAGGTGAGACAAACAAGGAATGATTTCAAACAATTACATTTTTATATCACACAGTAACGCAATATCACGGTACAACATTTTTTATATCACACAGTAACGCAGTATCACGGTACAACATTTTTAATATCACACAGTAACACAGTATCACGGTACAACATTTTTAATATCACACAGTAACACAGTATCACGGTACAACATTTTTAATATCACACAGTAACACAGTATCACGGTACAACATTTTTTATATCACACAGTATCACGGTACAACATTTTTTATATCACACAGTAACACAGTATTACGAAGCACAATTTGTATAAGTTCCAAGTCTCCGTTGATCGCTTTCAGAGGATTAATTTCTCCCCAGACTTCGATAAGTATGTAGAATAGGTTCTGAGGAAAAGTTTACAGCAAATACCGATTGAGAAAAATTGTCGAAGGATTTTGTTATATTTTGCGTGTGCTTCGATCAATACTTTGACCTAGGAATATATTATTTTGGTCCGATAGTAAAATAACAGTAATAAATCATTAATTGCTGGCTACAACGGGCCATTGAGACGCGTAGTTACGACAGTTCTTGAAGGTAGAATTACACTGTGTAAAGAGAATAGGGATGTTACCTCGATAGAGTAGGTTTCATCTAGGCAAGCGTGCTTCATCGTAGATCACGTCATCGCATAACATCAGGTGAGATAGTGGTTAAACGCGAGCCGATAGATTATAAAAAAAAAAAAATGCTTGTGACTTCACGTATAAAGTGTGGCGCACCGTGACGTCACACTATATATCAATGCACTGTATTATATGTATTATGCATTGTAATTTTTTGTTATTAGGTATTTTTTTTTGTCGTGGAAATATAAAAAAATACGAGTCCAATATTTTTAGGTTATCTTACTGACGTAGTAGCGTAGTCCTTGATCATAGTGGATGATCTTGCCTACATTATATACACGTGCGAAGCTTAGCTTTGTCAGCTATGCAGTAGCGCCTTCAGTATACTCGCGTGTCCGTGGGAGTCAAAGTACAAAAGAACCACGTGTGTATTGGTGACGTCATAAGCCATGTATCAGCGCGTATTGGATTCGTAGCTGTCTGATCTTCACATAATATTTTTCAATCTACTGAATCAAATTCATACACAAATATAGGCAAGTCAATCGCCGACAGCATCTAAATAAAAAAATTGGCCAAGTGCGAGTCGGACTTGCGTACGAAGGGTTCCGTACCATTATCGCAAAAAAGGAGCCCCACTTAAATATATGTATATTTTATTCAATTTTTGTTATAGCGGCAACAGAAATACATCATCTGTGAAAATTTCAACTGTCTAGCTATCACGGTTCATGAGATACAGCCTGGTGACAGACAAACAGACGGATCGTGTAGCCTTAGTAATAGCACAGATAATATAATACTAGCATGTAATAGGGTCCCGTTTTTACCCTTTGGGTACGGAACCCTAAGAATAGATTAGTGCAAAACCACATACATATTACATATTAGGTATACACCTCAAACTCGACCCCTCCTAGGTCTTTTGTTAAACAAAACACAAGAGTATTTCTCGTCTTATAAACGCTAGCAATACTTGAGTAACAATTTGACATGCTTCCCCGATGCTGCTTGACACTACATTTTTCACAAAAATCTTTGCACCAAGCGATCTTCGACATTTTTCTTGAAAATAAAGGTGTAATGAATACCAGCTGAATGTTTATGTTAGCAGAAGGTTTACTATTGAAATATTTAATAAAAAAATCTTTTTACAAAAAAAATACCACCGAGTCGGTGGTATTTTTTTGTAAAAAGATTTTTTTATTTTTCACTTTTAGTGGTACCTACCTAATAAGCAAGTTGTTTAGTAAGTTTCTTATATACCAGAATAGATTACCCGAATATCATGAAACTTGAACAAAACCGATCAAATGAGGGATCTGCTTACCCCTTAAGAGCGTACTGGCGTGATGTTATGTTATGAAATGATATTAACAATAAACAGACATGCGATTGCAGCAGTCCCGAGAGATTTGCCGTTATTTATTTAAGAGTTCTGTTCTATATCTTCGAAGTTCTTCATCAGATCTTCACCAAATTAAAATGGAACCAATTTCGGCACATACTCTTTAGAACACAAAAATAATTTTCAAAATCGATCCACAATTGAAGGAAATATCGGTGAACATACATAAAAAAAAACATACAAGAAGTCGAACATAGAACCTCCTCCTTTTTCGAAAGTCGGTTAAAAACAGCCCTTGCGTAGTATTTTGGTAAGAAGCCCTTGTATTTGTAAGCTGGAAATCGAAAGTACTCACGATCTATCATGTTGTTGAAACTCGCGTTGAGCAGCCGAGATTCTGACCGCTTTTTCTTATCGGCCAAAATCACATCACTTGATACGTTTTAATCCCTGACGTATAATGAGGTAAGTTATAAGTTTGACTTGTGTTTGTGTATAAAAGATGTATGCGTTCTGTTTGAATGAACTGGAGATTTAGATAAATAAGTGGATTTGAACTGAATAAATTGTGTTGTCCTTTGCGAAATAAAATTTAAAAAGCCATTTACTTCTTATCCATACTAAACAATCTTTTGTAATTTCACTTCTTAATACTACCACTTAGGGTGTTTTGCGGGCGTGGAATCAGAAACTATGAGGAACAGCGAAAAACACTCATCGTTGTCCATACGTAGGTACCTACAATCATGTCGATCCGTGTAGCTGTAGCAGATCTACGCATGCTACGCGCGCTACGAATATTGTGCTACGAACATTATGCTACGAATATTGTGCTGCGGTTAGGTTACAAAAGCTTGTTAAAGGCAAGTTCAACTTCCATGCTATTACCAACCAGTGCTTCTGTAAAACAAAGTTGTAGTACATAAACAAATAAATACTTGGCACGAAAACAAAAACATGAAGACTTTGGCTCACCACCCTCTGTAGAAAGTATTAAGAGTGGAATTATGATAATGGAATTAATATTAGGGTCCGGAGCGGAACAAATCTGAAGCCGGGACGTTATGCGAGTGTTACCGACAAAAATGGCACATTAATGTCTCGGATAAATTCCCGGGTTTTGCATTAGAACGTTTGGATACTTTTTTTATTAATGGTAATATGATTTCGTTTGGCTTTTCGCCCCTTTTTTCGGGATTGAACGTGGTTGGCCTCTGTAAGCGTATTCGATATTGGATGTTTTGCAATGATTTCGAATCTTCCAATGAGTTTTGTAATAATTTAAATATGAATTTATCTAGATTTTAAGTGCTATGATTTACACTGAAAAGTGGCAACCCTTGGCACTCCAGATGGCCAAGTCATGTTAAAAATATCTGAATTTGCTCATAAGGTTACACTAGTCGATAATTCTTCTATACAAACGTAGTCTAGGCATTACTCTAATGTTTCACAATGTACGTTCAAAATTAAAAGTGATATCAAATTGTCTCATCATTATTTAGCCCTGTATGAAAAAAAAGTTAAAAAAAAATGTAATGAGCGTCGAAAGTTCCATATTTCAACACTAATTTTGCAAAACGGCCGCCATACAGGGATAGATTAGTAGTTCAAGAATGCAAATATTTTTATTTTGAAAATATACATTTAGTCGTTTTATGACTCCCAAAGGTCTGTTTATAAAATTTCGCGCGCTCCTTTTCGTCTTAAATCATCATCCATTTTGCTACAAACTTGCAAAAGTGCTAATTCGTACACGAACTAGCTTCTTACTGCTCATCACAGCCTCTATCTCTTTCGTACGTGTTGTCGGATGAGATAGCATGCATTTTAACCCCGCGCACAAAATAGTTCGTGCCGTCGACTACCTAACCTTAAGCCTCTCATCCACAATAAGTAGTAAAGATACCTATAAACATAGACCTGATCACGTAGTGACCTTTGAAGGCTATGAATAATGTTAAATCCTATTTTAACCTTTATCGCAAAAAAAAAAATGTTGAATTATTATTAGGCAGCCTATTCTGTAACCTTGTAGCACAGTACACACAGCCTACTTCTCTCATCCAATAAATCCTATCAAAAACAATCGGCACGCCAAACAGACCCCTTTACGAACACACAAGCTTAAACGTTAATAAAAATAAACGTAAAAAATGATTTTATTGTTGTATTTATAAGCTGTCATTGTGCTGTGACTGCGCTCGAAAGTGCCCATAAAATGAGCTCGCAGTGTTTACGTAACGGATCCAGTTGTACGATGGTCTTTGTCGAATGTGTTTAGTGGTTCAAGGATTTCGGTTATTGGGGTGATAATTTTTCATATTATTTTATTTGGGTTTTTGTGGTGGCTAAGACCTCGTCAGAGCAGTGGTGGCCCAGTGGTATCGGCCGTGACTTACAAGTTGTAGGTCGTGGGTTCGAGCCCAGGCAGGCGTTTTACCTTGTGTTAATTATTTCATCACCACTGCTCTCAAAACGGTGAAGGAAAACATCATGAGGAAACCGGCATGTCCTAGAACCAATAATTCGAAGACATGTGACATCCACCAACCCGCACTGGGCCCGCGTGGTGGATAACGGCCCATTCCCTCTCACAGAGAGGAGGCCTGTGTCCCAGCAGTGGGACAATTAATAGGCTGATGATGTGATGTGATGTGAAGACCTCGTCTCTCGTGCTTGACTCGTGGTCGTGGGTTAAAATTCGGGCAAGTACCAATGTGACAAAAATGTGTGTGTGTAAATTTATATGTAATTTTAAGTTTAACTTGCATATCACAGGCAACGGTGAAGGAAAACATCGTGAGGAAATCTAGACTTATATAGTTAATGTAAGTCTGAAATAGTAAAGTCAGAGGCCTGTGGGGTACTCAGAGCCGGATTCATTAACTCTGACACCGGAAGTGGCCAAATACTCGAAAAAACATGGTTATTAACTGTCTGTTCATGTTAACCATAATATATGGAAGGTGACGTAGTACCCATACCTTTCAAATATTTATTTTTATAATTATAGTACTAGGGTCAAGAGGAAATCCATCACAAATAAAAAAATATATATATCGATAGGCTCTTGACCAGTATCTCATCTGATAGTAAGTGATGATGTGGTCGACGGTGAAGCACTCTTGTCAAGAAGTAATCTATTCACTCTTATCTTTTAGGCATTGCTCTTGAAAACTACTTTCAAAAAATGTTCTTCTCGAAAGTTGAAAAACTTTCAGTTGTTGTTCAACTTAATATCAAGTTATTCGGTATTAAAGCCTTCATGTTCGGCAATTTCAAAACCAATACAGTGGGATACAGTTCCAACAAGAACATTTTCTTTGTTACCAAATTCAGTAGAACCCTTTTATCACGATTACACTCCCCATTATTCTTTCCCCCGCCATCATCATCAACATCCACCATGTTCAACATACCCCTATACAAATTGCCTGCAACTTCCGCAACGAATCACGATCATAATACCGATGCCCAGTAATTAAGCCTAATTTAGACAGATGGACAACGTTTTAACCCAAATTGGATCCTACACACAGCAATTTGTGTTCCCAGTTAATTTTATTTGGGTGACGCTACCCGCAAAAGCCGGGTTTTTCCGCAACGCAAACCGGGACGTGTGCTTACACTCGATGCTTGCAAATGGGTTGATTATAGGTACTTTTGCATGGCGTTCGATAACTTTATACTGATTGTGTTTTCTTTAGGCTTGTTAAACACTGAATGTGGTTTGTTAAAAACTTTGTATAGTCTGACAGACGGGTGAAATTTTATTAATCATTGTAAATTTTTGCATCAACTTTAATAAAATGTATTTCGATGATTACTTTATAACATTGTCGCGAGGAGGCGTACCTAATTTTATAATCAAGCCGAGAAAATTGAAAGAAAACAAGAGAGCTGCTTTGTTATTCGTTGCAAATAAGTTTAGGAATCCATGAAAGAAAATTCGATATCCTTACTTTACCTTTTTTTTTTTATAATAATTTGCTGAGTAGATGTACATAAATGAAATAAACGACACCGACTTAAAATTTGTCCGACCAGAATGTGAGAACCTGGAATGCTCTGTTTTACCAGATTGCCTCTACAGCGACCAACCTGGGCCCGCAATCGGTTCAGAGAATTACAGATTGGCCACTGCAGTTAGTGTCCAGGTGGCAGATGTTCTGCTGGGGTGATTAAGTGTGGAGGAGTGGGATTTCTGATTCGCTACAGTAGTCTTGAGGAGGTCGTAAATCTATAAATGAATCTTACGATTCTAGTCGATGTACTTATTCTTATCTCCAAGAACAAAGGAATCAGCCTCTAATCTAACAAGTATCTGTATCTAAGACCAACAATGTTATCACAACAACAGCCCAGTAACCAAGTGAGCAGCGACCCTAATAGTTAATTAGTTGACACAGTGTAGGTATAGCGGGTCTACGCCGACCCAGGCTCGCCCCGAGGGCCTCGTTTGAATTGACATGTCACTACCCAAGTGTTTGTCTTCTCAACAAATACACTATTAAGATGGAGACATCTTGATTTTGTTGGCTTTTGTTTTTAGAGGTTTAGGAGTTGGTTTATATTAGTGGGAGAGGTTAAGGTCGTCACGTAGAACATGAAGATGGCTACGTCATCGGAAAAAGCCAAAGTGTGATTCTGATGACTAGATTCGTTTATAGCGAGTTGGCTAGGGAAGAAAATGGAGAAAGGCAGAACGCAAAGACAAAGATATTTTATTTCAAGTAGGCCACCAAGCGGCACTTTTGAACGTTAGGTACATTAAAATTTACAAGTTATAAAAGTTGATTCTACCGTGCATCCGGAAAGTAGCTTGTTATGGAGAAGAATGCACAAGAAACTCCATACAAACTCTTTAAAAAAAAAATTTTTTACAATATTTAGTTACATAAGTCCTTATGTAACTTTAATAAATTACATTAATATGTTATACATTAAAAAAAAACATAAATGTGAGGACAATGCACCCAGAATAGCACTACACACTATACTACGTACTGGCATAAAGTAATAAAAGTACTCACACATGTACTGTGCAGTTATATAAAAGATGCTAGAAAAGCATTAACATCCGAAGCAGTTAAGTTATGAGAGAGGTTTACCATTGCTTTTTTAATACACACATAAGCTACATCCCTTTGACCATGATTATATCTCCTTGATGCAACTTTTACAAACTGGTATTAAAGCATAAATTCATGATACAAACAAAGACTGCCATCAAGAATTACTTTTTATCATGTTTGATGCGCATTAACCTTTCGTAACCAAAACAAAGGGGAAATAACAAGCCAAAGCCAAAGCTTATTTGATGACATTTTCATTTTCTTTGAAAATATCGTATAAAAAATAATAAAAAAAGGCTTTTCTCAAAGCGCCTGCGGTCACATATTTCATTACGACGACGCGCGGATATATTTCTCTTTGCTCTGCGTTTTTGTTCAGGCGTTTGTAAATCTGACACCTTAGAAACCATATTTTTTCGGTAATCCACGACGTTGAGATAGATATTGTTTGGAATGAAATCTGACTTATACAGCGCGTTTACACGGAATGATTTTTGTAAATATTCTATTCAAAGGGCCGGAAAACCTTGGTCGATGCTTTCAGGTGAAAGTGTTGTCAACGCTTTTCTACCGCGAGAATTTTCTGATATCCTTGTGCATAATCCCCTCTTTATGTTGTTAAGTAAGCTTTTATTATTGATGAAATCCTAATACAACAGAAGCCGTCGTTATTGCAAAAACAAAACATCGCAACAATCATACTCAAAATGAATTTCAAATCCAACAGCCAAGTGAATCCTCAAACCAAGTGAAACGTGTACAAACTACGAAAAACCAGTGCAAAATAAAATAAGAAAAAAAAAACTTAAAATAGTAATGAAAAAATGCTCAAACCATGTATAGATCGGACAGGACGCTGACCCATATCGCGTAGTAAGTGCAAACATTTATGTTGCGCGCGAGTGTGTGTGTTCGTGAGCCTGTCAGGTGGAGATGAGGCGGGGGGCGTCTGTGCCCCCGCGCCTCTTATCAGGAGATAAGGCACCGTGGCTCCCAAGCAGCACCGTCTCGACAAACGTGGGCGACTCATCACAGTGACCAGGTCGCTTGGATTTAAGCGGCCGCCGCCCGCAATGTTACATACACTGAACGCACTCGCCGGCAAAATATCCCCGGGCGGCGGCCTAGACACAAATGCGAACAGACACACGCAGCCGAATAAGAACCACCACAAGTCGTCACCATCGTCGCCCTACAGCAAACCAAAGTAAGTGTAGTTTTTAAGTTTTCAAGTCTTGTGCAATGTAGAACAGTGTAGAGACGACTGTGATGTGTATTTTGCAGGATGTGTAGTGATGTTTTGAGAGGGGTAGGCGGTGTAAATGTCAAGTTAATTATGCATGGATTTGAGTTAGACATAAATTATACCCCCTTGATTAAAACAGCCGACACAAAACTGTTATTGAACTGACTATTGCTATCCCGTTTCATTTCAATAAAAATGACAATTTCACTGGCCTCTTTTGAACATTCAAATTTTTATGGAAAACATTTTCCAATTTTCTTGCCTGAAATGTGTATTAACATTGTAACAATGGCGTTAGTACCACAATATCACAACGTGTTGATATCAGTCGTTGTAATATTCCTTTCAATGCTATAAGACAATTACACTTCAAAGATAAGGTAAAGTAAGTTGTTTTCTGCAATACTATGAGCGTCCAATCCTTAGCAGTTAGGTTTTAAGCCTTTCTTATCTGTAGCCATTATTGCTTCAATTCATATAAGTAGGTACGTCTCTCTGATCAAATGTGAGTCTTATGTCTGTTTGTGAACCTGTATTTTAATGGATACCAGGTAAACTTCTATGCGTTAGACTTTACTGTTATGTTCATCATACCATGACATATACTATCACTCCTACTTATTACATCTCATATTCTTCTTTTTTTGATTATTGCTTGCTTAATGTTTTGCTGGTTTTTCCTTAGCAACAACTATTTAACATATATACGAGTAATTTGGGATCAATAATAAACTTGATTGTGGATAATCCAGAAGCTGTACAACAGGCAAATGTTAGACATGTTCAGAAACCACAGTGCTCTAGTACAATTTATTCCATTTCTGTAACTATTTATGTTTAAAAACACGTGGTTTTGAGCGATAATGAAGTATTTTCTGATCTGATAGATTGCCATATATTATCATATAATATTATTTTGTTGATTAGGTATATATTTATCACAATAGACTTTTTTTTTAATAGATTGCAGTTAGTTTTCACTCTTGCTGAAAGAGTTATTTTTCTGTTTCAGAAATCGTTTATTTATTAGAATTTTGTTCAGCTTTAGCTTCAAACATAAATTAATTAATTTGTAGAAGAATATTTTTGGGTCAAACTTAATAATTTTTATCTATATTTGCACGCATTATAGTATTAACCAATCCCAGTATTTTTTTTCAAAACTAAACCTGCCATTTTCATTGCAGTATCTTGACAATTCTTCTTTAATGCTTCTCCAGCATTCAGTTGTAAAATGTATTCATTACTAGCTTCAGCAAGCGGCTTCGTCGAGTAAAATTCATAAACTATGCCAAGGGAAAAAGTATTAATCCAGGACTTGTTCAACCTTTCTGCGATCCCAAGTTTCTTCCAAATCCGTTCAGTCGTGATTGATTAACCTTTATCCAGACTTTATCTTTTATAATAATACGTAGAATTTTCTGTTATTGTTTAGGCATGCCTCCATTAATCCAACTTTCAATCGGTTTACTTCTATGAATACTCCAATTAATCCATCATACTTATCGAAATGTTGGAGTTTCTCATTTATATTGCTTACCTAGCAAGAAAGTTCAGTGTTGCCATGTATTACAGATTTCAAACTTTGCTCCCTCAGTTAGATTTTGGCAAGCATTTCGACAGATTTGATGAATCGTTGGATCTTTGGATACACGATAAGTTTTATTACTATTTCAGTTTTCAATTTGAGTAAGGTGTTGCCAAAACTGAAATGAGATGTCTGATGTTCTGGTAATTTGAGATTTAGATCTTTGCAAATTAGTCGTTCTAAATCATTGATATAGGGTTTTATTGATATATCAATAAAACCCTATATCAATGATTTAGAACGGTTTTATTGATATTTAATATATCAAATCAAGGTGATTATATTATTTTCTGTGTAGTTCTATAGTATTTTTTCGTTCGCCTTCAACATAAAAAGTATTGCTTCTTGTTCCTTCTTGTTTTCTTGTGTGAATATTAAGATTTCAGCATCAAGTACCAACATGTTTTTATCTTCCTCGTAGAATTATGGTTTATCAGATTGGCTGACACCAAGATAAGGTTGATGACACATTTAGATAAAATTGCAGTTGTTTATAATTAAGACTGCCATCCTCTTGTAGCAATTCGCTAATCTTTTACTTGCTTGCAAATGATTCAGATTTTCCCTCGTTTATATATTTTCATTCATCGCTCTGCACATTTAATGCTCTATGCTCTATGTTTCTTCCATTCATCACCATATTGCTAATGAGTCAGTAGCAGTAGCTCTTTGTTGACAATTACTAATCCTGTTGGTATAACATTTTGTCTTTATATACAGTTTTAAGTTTATTTTGTCGGCTAAGACAGTTGGCATTGAGAATTTTGCCGTGTGCCCAGTGATGCACTAATTTGTAAGTTTAACTCATTCAAATGAATCTCAGTGTTGAATGAATTGCACAAGCTTAGCATTCTCATTATCTGTCAATACTAAAGAGTCATGCTGACCAATTTTCATGATTTAATTTTAACAAATTTACAGCAAAAGACATAAAAAAATCAAGTTGTTTTTTCTATTTGCTTCAAGTTTTCTTCATTATCTTCATCGGTTATTTAGTACCTTGGTGTATTGCCTTAATGCGTGATTCCGATAATCCAGTAATACAATTAGCTTTACCGACCAACTATGGCAGGTGAACTAGACGTAACAAAGACGGTTCCAACTGGCTTATTCATCCTATCAACGCCAACCAGATTATCAAAATCGCCTAATGTGTTCAAAGCCTTAACGTATCAGCCGTCAACATAAATGTATACCTGTTTACCGAAGCATAAACCATGTACTTACGTCACCGTACATGATTTCAAGTCTTTGACGTCATTATCTTGAACTTTTCGCCCGAATTCGTAATCTATGTATGTATAGGGTGGGCATCTTTACTCAAGCCAGTTGAAAATGAAGGAAGTAGAAAATAGAAGGAGTTGCAATTTTGTTCTGATAGTTTTTAAGACCAATTCAATAACTAAGCTTACGTGTATCGAATGAAGTGATGTCCCAACTCACTAGATGTGACAGACGTGGTAGAATCTTGTTTGATTTTTTCTGTGGAGTTGTCTAAAGGGACGTATAGTGGTCAATCTTGAACACGAAATGCTAGCAGAATAATTAATATATTGTTCGTGGGATAATTGTAAACGAAAATTGATGTACAAAATCGACAAAAAGGAAGCAAGCAGTTGTTTATTTGACAGATATTGTTGTCGTTACAAAATTACTAAACCTGAATGATTTAATTATGAAAACATATCACGTGATTTTCGTTTTATAAATAAACACTTATAAGTATTGTACGCTTCAATCAGCGCGTCTGTCTACCACAAATCGCGCGAATCCCACACTATTTAGTTTGATCTTGTACCGCGCGGTCATATGAACTTAGCCAAAGATCAAGTTGGCCACCCTGTATATCTTGTTCAAACGTACATTTATGACTTCACCAAAGTACAGAAATAGACTATCCTCTGTAGCCCGACCTTTTTCCTTGCCCAATTGACTGGGGCTTAGGATAAGTAAGTGCTCAAATAATATTCTTTCAGCTACCCGATTTTATGCTAAGCGATATTATGTTATTTCCAGACTTGTAAGCTTAGGGTTTCTTTGTGCAGAAATCCCTTAGGAGTTTCAGGCGTTCTTTCCATTACCAGACCCTTCGTCGGTGGCTTAGGGACCAACTCGACCATTTAACTTTTGGATAGCCATGTTATTGGCATCCCCATGCCTCGTAAAGCACAAACTGGGTGACACGATACCTCTTAGCCAGACTGGTGTCTCATCTCAGGCATCTGACTACCCGTAACGACTGTCAAAGATCTTCAAATAACAGCTGGAACTGCTTAACGTTCTTGCCAAGGCACGGAAGAAACTAGCTATGTAAAGATGGTCACCCATCCACGGACCGACCTCGGCAACCGTTGCTTAACCTTGAGAACCACCCGTGCTGCTGTTATTATTATTTAACAAGCTAAGGCTAGGCAGGTTGAATTATGTTATTGCCTTGCATATTGGGTTTACGCAAAACTTTTTATCTGTTTGTTGATTCGTAATGATAATTTTGCACGTGCTTGAATGTGTGTTGAAACCTATAAGCATTACTTGGAATACTTCCGTTCAACAACCGAGAGTAAAGTTTAACAAACTCTGTGAAGATAATGATTATTATCAATTTTGTAAATCCAAGCAAGAACATTCACTTAAAGTGATTTTTCTTACTTCTCCGATACCATTTTGCAATACATTTTGTTTCGGGATCCAAAAGAGCTAATCCGGAAGTCTTCGAGCTATGAAATGTCATCGCTACTTTATACCTGAAGGCACGGTAGTGTCCCCGCCAAGATGAGCCTTTACTAGTTAGTTAATCCTTTACAGGGGTCCGTTTTACAGGTCCAATTTATCGTATACCTTTTTATTCGCCGCTGAAGTATGTAGTTTTATGAGTGATTTAAAATACATGTCAGTACACCAGATCCAGTAAAAATACCGATCCGACAAAATATACAGCTGTCCGTTTTACAGATCCGCTTTATCCTATACGTTTTTATTCGGCAATAGCGTTGGTAGTTGTAAGACCGAGATCACACAAACAACAGTATTAAAATACTGATCCGTTTTATCGAATCGAAGCCATGAGAGTTAAGCCATTACCCCCAGTAGCGAAAGATCCGTTAAAACGGTACTGTAAATGCGGTGTGAACATCACTTCCAGTAGCGACGGATCCGTTAAAACGATCCTGGAAATATGAATGTTCTGTGTGAACGAGCCCTAAGACTTATGTACTTGCATACATACATAAACTCACGCCTTTTCCCCATGGCGGTAGTCAAAAACTACAGAAAGCCACCTGCTACGATCCTTATATGCTTCTTTTGCTTCTTTTACGATTATTCATCCAGTCGCACGCCAGTTATGCGTAAAGACCACCACTAATATATTGAGAAGTATTATATTCCTTGTGGGTAGGACAGGATAGGTGGCCCCCTTTTCCGCACTTAGCTTCCCATTTGGTCCGTTGTGCATGCAGGTCACCTCTCTGTGAGAGGGAATGGGCCGTTATCCACCACGCGAGCCCAGTTCGGGTTGTTGGGTGCCACATGCCTTCGATATTTTTGTTCTAAGACATGCCAGTTTTCTCACCATGTTTTCCTTTGCCTTTTTGAGAGCAGTGGTGATGAAATAATTTACACAAAGTAAAGACCTAACACTTGAAGTCGCGCCCGTTACACTGGGCCACCACTGATCTCTATTTCACATACCTTAAGAACCTTAGCGAGATTAAAACTAGATTAAGTTGCTAGCGTTGACTTAGGTATTGCAGTTTGTTCCATAAATAGGAATAATGCGACTTTACGTCATACACAATTTTATCGAAAATCTAAACATTCAGTTTACATATTACGATATCACTCTTGAATGATATACATGATAACAGACATACACACATACATACAAGCTCATACATGCGTTGTTATCTAAGCATTTTGTTTAAATGGCTGCTTGGTGGCCGTTAGTCATAAACTGTAGGTTTTAATGTCCTAGATTACGGCTATTTTGATCAAAATTGTATGTTTTGTGTGTCATGGAGTATGGAGACCTCTTTGGATTTACTAAAGTGATGAAATATGGATTATAAGTCAATAATCTCTGATTTTACGTGAATACTTCTCCGTCTAGTATATTTTATCTAGGTATAGTTTTCATGAATCTACCGTTCACCAAAACCGTTACCTTTGTAAGTAGGTCATGTATTTTATGATCCTCCACCAAAACCTGAAACTATTGTGGCGCAGCAACCGAAAGCTGCACGCGCAGTCATAATGATGGCTTACTTTCTCAGCTATTTCTGATCTAGCTCGCATAAAAACCAAGATTCTTCAATCCCGTCTGATTCAATTGCTTTGTTTTCTGAGCCTTTTATTCAAACAATTTTTAATTGGGACCTACATTCCTTTCACACATCGCGACTCACACACGTGTCATCTTTTCATTCACTTTAGTACACTGTATGTCAACCATCGGGAAGGTCACATACAAGGGGCAGGCAAAAATTTGTATAAAGATGCTTAACCTTTTTATTTAGACATTGTATAAAACTGTAGCTGCTTCATGGGTCTAGTGGTGGTAAAGCGCTACTGCTGAGTACCAGGTCGTGGATTCGATGCCTGGGTCAGCCATCATGGTTTGCAGTTGCTGACAATAGACATCCGCCGTAATCGTCTGGCCAGATTTAAGAAAGCTGTAGTGAACGACACCGGCACTAGTCCACCAAACGCTCGTATTTTTTTTAAGTCAATTTTCGCTTGAGGCAGGATTTGGCTGGTTCGCCATGGTTCAGCCATTGCGATGAGCGTTGCCAATTATTGTACAGGATCCACTTTTCATCACAGGTAATGATTCGATTTAAAATCCCTTCATTACTGTGCCGGTTGAGTAATGTAACGCAGCAGTCGACGCGCGTTTGTCGGTTTGCTGCACTCAATTCATGAAGTACCCACCTTTCAAGCTTTTTTCACCTTCCCAATTTGCTCCAAGTGTATTAAAACAGTTTTATCACTAACACCGCAGCCTGCAGCTAACGGGAATCGGACGTTGTTTGCGATGGATCCGCTTCCACAAAAGCCTTCAATTCTTCATTATCAACTTTGGTCTCCGGCCGTCCACGGGGCTTGTTCTGCAGGTCGAAATTTTCAGAACGAAAACGTTGGAACCAAAAACGCACTGTGTTTTCTTTTGCGACACCGTCGCCATACACATCATTAATCCTTCGAGCCGTTTCTGCAGCATCGGTGCCACGATGGAACTCGTACTCGTAAATAACGCGATATTTCAAGTTTTCCATTTTGTAAACTGACTGGCGCAAAGAAAAAACCAAAAGAGAAAAAAAACAAATGAATTACGGTTTTCCAAACACAAAAGCATGAGAAAATAACTGAATAAATTTAAAATTGGAATTCCAAATCAAAGAGGAGATATTTGAAATCAAAGTGGCCAGTACGACAAAACGCCAATTTCATAGGTAATGACCTAATATTAGAGTACTACACGAATTGAGTGACTTTAGTAACTTTTCATGCCTTTCAAGGCCACAATTTATCTCGGGTTTATTCTAATCCATAGGCCTTACCAAAGCGATATTTGCTACTAATCTCATATATCCCGTAAAACGTGCTTACCACTTCAGCATACAGCATGGGGTGCGGATCCCATGGCTTACGTCGACAGAATAACAATAACTTGGTCACATATTGTGTGCCACGCTCATATGTATACGCCAACTGTCACTGTATTGGTACATCACTCACGTCTCTTGAAGGGTAGGCAGAAGGAAATTGATATTTGCGAATTGTCATCCTACTTATTTATAAATGTTATAATCTGTATAGTTGTTAATCAATCACGCCTCAACAGCTAAATGGATTTGGATAAAAATTAAAACACGGGTAGACTGGGTTAGGATGTAGAGTAATTTTGTCCAGGTAGTTGGTTCCTACAGGATATTTTTCAGAATAACTTTCATTTTTCATTTGAATATAGGGTACTGTTGTCCAGGCGGTTGGTCCCTACAGGATATTTTTCAGGATAACTTGCCGGGTTACACGGATGTCAAACATTTGTGGTTTTATGAATAAGCTATCTGAACCAGTTCGTAGCATCAGCAGGTAGTGATGCTTCAAGGCACTACTACTGATTAAGTTCATGACCTAATACAACAAGGAAGTTGAAAAAGGATGACGAATCTTAATTATATCTTGATTACAATTTATATTATTGGTATCGTTCATAATCAATATAATATCTGCACAATATGGCCTTCAGAAATCACTGAGTAGGTAACTGAATTACCCAAATTTAGCTAAGAAAGGTTATTTCATGCATAAAATAATAACGGAAAAATCTAATACACATTATTATAGGGGTTACACGGGGTCGAAAATGTCCTGAATGGCATTGATAAAAGGATGGTACGGCTGCGTCTTTGTTTGCTCGACTTGTTGGTAGCACTGCTGTGCCCCCAGCACAGCAAGAGTGACAGTAAAAAAAGGACGGAGCTATTTGTCTTATGTAGCTCCATCCTGCTTCTATTTCTATGATTCTATCTAAAAACAATAGCCATTTTTTTATCAAAGACGATATGATTCATATGTCATATACATATTACTCATAAATCTAAGATCCTAGATATGTATAGATAGTGGAATACCCCTCATAGACAGCCTAGATCCAGGATTTACGATGTGAATAAGCCAATGAGTTTCATGTGACAATAAGGGTCATCTAACAAAGTACGATAGGTTCACCGAACTCAACCAGCTAATTTCGTTTTCACCTTTCGACAAAACCATCCCTTCATTTCGACAATGTGTTCCAATATTATCTCACAACTATTATTACCCAGACAATACGTGATAAAACTAGGTTTTTATGTACTCATACAATAAGTACGTAGGGAGGCAGATGATAAAACATATTGAAACGATAAATCTAACCCTCGTTCTGCCAGTAATACCCCTTTATCATCGTATCGATCGGTAGATTACGGTTAGATAACGTAGGTAACGAACTTGGAGGCTAACAGGGATAATGATATCAAGGGTTAAATACTTGGGGATGGGGTCTAATTGTGTTATTAGAAAAGGCAGCTGGCTCGGTTCTTTTAACCGAGATCGACATTATTAGGTGTGGGGTTGATAACTTTTTAGTTGGATTATAATCATTTTCGGATTTTAACGGCTAAGCTGGTCGTCCTATCTGCCATTTGTAAATCTTTGACAGTCGTTAGGATAGTCAGAAGCCAATCTGACAACAGTCACAGTAAAAATATACAAACCGTATGGAAACTAACTACAAACGCTCGAAACGGCACACTCACACAAACTTGCGCATCGACGAGACCCCTAAGCGGCTCGCACTACTGACAGCACCGCAGAAGTGCTTTCCCGTGCCCGTCGATGCGCATGTTTGTGTGAGTGTGCCGTTTCGAGCGTTTGTAGGTAGTTTCCATACTGTTTGTATATTTATTCTGTGCACCAGTCTAGCCAAGGATTATCTTTCTTATTATATTATCCAGCTACAGCGCTGTGAAGGTCAGGAAACAACTCTGGAACTAATATAAACCAGAAACAAATACCAGCTTGATTCACTAGAATCTATCGTAAAGCGTGCCAAAAGGCTCATCGGCGATGAGGCACTGGTCAATTCAAAGCTCCAGAGCCTTGAACATCGTCGCCGAGTTGCCAGCTTGTCGATTTTTATCGGTTACATTTCGGGGAGTGTGAGATGGAATTGTATGATCTAATTCCGCTTAGCCCGTTTCATCATCGGACTACCAGACGTACGGCGATGCGCCATCGGTACATGGTGGACATCCCACCCATACGCACTAAACGTTTTGGGAATACTTTTATTCAGCGTACAGCTAAGGAGTGGAATTCCCTTCCGGAGTCTGTGTTGCCCGATAGCTACAATCTCGGGATCTAGTTAATACTTAGGTTTCTTCTAGGCAAGCGTGCTTCACCGTCGACCACATCATCGCTTACCATCAGGTGAGATAGTGGTCAAACGCGACTCTAAAGACAGTAAAAAACGAAAGCAAAATGCTAGCAGTTGGTCCATGGCAAATACACCATTCAGCAGCATCCGAATAGTCTGGGAGCTGACTCCAATATAGCCGTCATTTTAGTTTCTTGGCGAAGGCAAAGATAATGACGGGACCAGTTCCACTCATACCGAAAAGACTAGCACGCACTAGCATCTTACTTCTTACTAATATTATAAGGCTAGTATTTAAACGAGCGAAAAAAATAACAAATTAAAGGTGTAAAAAATACTGAATATGGCTTACTGAAATACTAAGTGGGCGACAAACAGTGGGCGAATACAAATGTTTTAAACATAGCGACTTGAAAATATAAGTTTGTCGACAGGGCTCCTTTTTCTGTCTGCAGGGTCTAAAGTAACCTAACATGAAGGAGATGACGGGAGCTAAGTTCGCTCGCTTTGCTCGCTCACTTCAGCTCTCGTCATCCCCTTCGAACCTAACTTATCCGTGTCGGGGTGCGCTAAGTTACCGAGCTCGCTTCGCTCGCTCTTGGACACGAATAAACCCGAACTCCCGCACTGCACAGTGATGTCGCCTCGATAGTTGTTCAGCTATTTTCAAAAGAATAATATGCTAAAATAGAAAAAATAGAACCCCAAATACAATTAAGGTATGTAATAATATTATAACCGCAGCTCACAAAAACCTCCTAAGAGGTATTACTCAAACCGGATAAATAGTCGCTTACTAAGTATAATAGTCGCCCATTCAGTATATTTTTCGCTCGGTTAATTATTTCCCATATTATAAATGTGGATGGATGTGTGTGTGGATGTATGTTTGTTTCTCAATCACGCCAGAACGGCTGAACGGATCTGGATGTAATTTGGCACAGAGATGGATTATAGTCCGGATTAGCACATAGGCTACCCATTTGTCTCGGTATAATGTTTCCTTGGGTTGATAAAAAGCTTTTCCCACGGGCGACGTGGTGGCCCAGTGGCTAAGTCCTCGCCTGTCGTGCTAGAGGTCGTTGGGTTCATATCCGGGCAAGTACCAATGTGACTTTTTAAAATTCATATGTACTTTCTAAGTTTATCTTGGACATCACAGGCAACGGTGATGGAAAACATCGTGATGAAACCTGGACTAGCATAGTTAATGTAAGCCTGAAATAGCCATGTCAGAGGCCTGTGGGGTTTCCCAGAGGCGGCTCAACTAACTCTGACACCAGAGATGGTCACACCTCACACGAAAAGAAGAAGAACGGGCGAAGCCGCTGGCTGAAGCTAGTAGAAGATAATTATGAGGAAAAGGCAGAACGAGGTATTTGCTCTGCATTGCGACAATATGCTAGTTAGAGCAGATTAGGTCTTGAAAAACACATTCATATTTCTGCATTGGGATCTGTAGTTACTGCTTATCCCCTTAGGAAAAGTGCGTGAGTTTATCTATGTATACATGTAGGTACCAACAGCTTGTATTTCCAAGCGTCAACCTATATTTTTAGAACGATCGATAATGACGCTGATAAAGATTATACAAACAATGCTAGGATCATGATATAGTGTTGAACTTAAATCAAAGTAAGTAAAAACATACTCAGAGTTAATTCGTTACCGTCTAGTATAAGATTAACATAAACCACGTTTTTAAACAGCTATGTTTTCCTTCAACCAATGTTTTCCCACAGCTGGGCAAAGGTTTCCCCAATGGGATTTCACTATTCCTATGTTCTGCCTTTTCCGACCAACCCATGTTAAAACGTAATAGGTTGTCTCAAAAATTGTTCGACCTCTTCGGTAAAAAACAAAAAAACCGGCCAAGTACGAGTCGGACTCGCGCTCGAAGGGTTCCGTACCATTATCGCAAAAAACGGCAAAAAATCACGTTTGTTGTATGGGAGCCCCACTTCAATATTTATTTTATTCTGTTTTTAGTATTTGTTGTTATAGCGGCACCAGAAATACATCATCTGTGAAAATTTTATAACAGACAGACAGATGGATCGCGGAGTCTTAGTAATAGGGTCCCGTTTTTACCCTTTTCGTACGGAACACTAAAAAACCATCAAAATCAACATCATAACCCTACTCAATTTTAACTGGCAACTTACATCACACTATCACACTATTTATTTCATCATCATAATTTCAGCCGAAAGACGTCCACTGCTGGGCATAGGCCTATTAACTAACTATTTATTTAATCACACTAATATTATAAAGGCGAAAGTTTGTGAGTGTGTGTGTGTGTGTGTTTATTACTTCTTCACGCTCAAACGACTGGACGGATCTGGATAAAATTTGGCACAGCGATAGATAATGGTCTGGAAAAGCATATAGGATACTTTTTATCCCGAGAATATGTTCCCTTGGGATAATTTTCGACATTCGCGCGGGCGAATCCGCTAGCAGAAGCTAGTACTATTACAAATGCGAAAGTTTGTGAGGATGGATGGATGGATGTTTGTTACTCTTTCACGCAAAAACTACTGAACAGATTTTGATGAAACTTTACACTAATATAGCTTTTACATCAGAATAACACATGGGCTATATTTTTTATGATATTGTATTGAAGTCATAATTCCATGCGGGTGGAACCGCAGGCGGCAGCTAGTTTGGTTATAATTCAAGGTAAACTGCAGAAAAGTTTCCAAATAAATCAGTATATTGAGTTACATAAATTTCAAATTTAGTAGTAGAAGTAGTAAGTAGATAGTAAATTATAGCACTGAATAAACAGTAAAAAAATGTGATAATATACCACTGCCCAACCCTACGGGGCATTTTCTGGCGTGATGTTATATGTCATCAAAACATAAAATATGCCTTACTATAAACAAGGGAGGCTGACCACAGATAATATCCTACAAAAATCATCAAGCTCAAAATTATCACTAAAACGTAGGGTACTCCGGCAAAATATTAGGTGCGTACTACCGCACAATCTAACTATAACGTCACAACGCTAGTTTGCCCGGAGTGGTTGGTTGATCGAGTGTGATAAGTGATAAGGTGGTGTAATCGAGCGATGTTCGGCCTTATCAGTGATAACGGTGCCGACAAGTGCGTCGCACACACGCGGGAATGGTATTATGCATATTCTAGAATCATACGGTACATAACCTTTTTATATTTTTTTCTGTATTGAATTCTCCTGCTATCATTATTAAGGATACGAATTACTCATGCAATATACTTCTAAGACCAGTAAATTTTGTTATAATTAGTTATCAATAGTAATCACCACGCTTGCTAATCCTAGCTAGCTCCTAAATACTAATAGGTTATCCTAAGAAACTACGCTTGTTTTACAAATTGGTGATCGCGTTAGGTAGTGTTGAATGAACTGATATAAGGCAATAATTTTGGGTAGTAACATGTGCAAATATTAATTCTAGTATTATGTGGTACAATCAAGCATTTGCTATACAAAATGATCTTATATTCGTAACCTAGAAGTTGTTTGTTGTGCATGTGATAGTTTTAAGGACAAGTCGAGTAGATGATGTATTGGGTATAATACTTTCAAGTAGTGTCTATAGTGTATTGCGTAGTTTTATGTCTGTAATAATCTTGAATATGTTTTATGCAAGTAGTTGTATGATTGAAGCCACGTTTAAATCTGTTGAAGAGGTTAAGATATTGACATTTGTATTTACATAACTCGGCTCAGTGGTTAAGCACTTTGCTTTATACATGACGTGTTGCAGGTTCGAACCCTGCTCGCAACTTTTTTTGTTTGTTGTTTTGGTATTTATTCAGAAGTTTTTAAAAATACACATTTAGATCTGTGTAATATTACAACAGCAACAATATTGAAGTTTTGGTATCTAGAGACACTATCTAACTATTAATAGAATGAAAACTTAGCAAAAAAGCAGATTCTTGAATATTTTGTAAATTAGTAACTTTTTGTCTTAGTACAAAAGTTTGATCTTTCAACATATTTTGTATGATATTTGCCGAAAGGCTTAAAAACTCGGGTTTCATCCTACAATTTTTTTTTGGTTTCAAAATTTATCGAACCTGGTCTAAGAGCTACAATAGCTTTTAAGATTTTAAACAGAGACATTTTCGGTGAACTCGTGTTTACCAAAAACAAAAATAGCAAATCATTTAGGCTTTATTTATGCTTTAAGAAAATTTAATGGTCCATGTTGATCAATGAATTGTTAGATTAACTAAAAGTTATAAAGTAATAAATAAGACTCCCTTACTGTAACGTCCATTACATTCAAGTTTAGTTTCAATAAGCTGCCCCAAACAACCACGTAACAGTACCAACGTATCTAACCGCTTGTTTCCCTTTGTTTCAGTGGGATGAACATGAACATCAACAACAACAACAGCACCAGCATAAACAACAACAACAATGACGAAAAGCCTGAAATGCCGGACCCCGACTTCATCAAGGTAATAATTACAATTTGCTAATAAACTAGTAAAATCACGAACTTAAATATGTAGCAATTACACAAAATCAAAATCATTTTGTTTTTTACATAGGCCTTACATGGGCACTTATAAAACGTCGACAAAAGGTGCACGGTTCTGGTTAGTCGTTTCCTATGGAGAAGAACCGGCAAGAAACTCCATGGGACTCTTTTAAAAATTTTGTGTTTACAATATTTCCATGTTACAGCATTAGTACTTGGATATGGGGGGACAACGTAGGCCCGACAATAAGTCGTACACAATTAAAAAAAAACAAACAAAAAAATAATTTAAAACAAAATAAAAAGTTAACAAATGTTAACAATCATCTAGAAATCTAGAAAGCCTACAATGTTCACACATTCACAATCGGTAAAAGAATCTATACAAAGGTAAAAAAATCAAAGACAGAAAAAATCACAGAATTCAAAAGGGGTTTTTCACCTAAAGTGAATGGTACTACAAACAAAGTATATCTAATACCAAGCTATCCGCAATGATTTATATAGGTGCCTGTGTGAAAGTAAACATCACGTTTATACAAACAGAAAACTAATATTTTTCATGAAAAATAATGTGTAATCTTGAGAATGAATCTAAACATTTCGTGAGCACGTCAATGACCCCTTTTGGTAACCCACATACCTTTGGTGGCTGGTGATAACGATAGTATCGTGCATGGGAACGCAAATGGTACATTAAGATGATTGAGTTTTTTTAATGAAATTTTTAAAAGTTCTGTATGTTATTTTTATCAATTTAGTTACGGTTATCCATCAGATTAGATGTATATCTTCAATGAGGGTTTTCTGGAAAATTCATGCCTCCAGTTGGCGCCACTTTGCCAAAAAGTGTTGATCAACATGAACATGATGTTGACGTCGATTTAACTAATGTCTGAAAACATAAGCCGGTACTTGAATGTAACGTCACATTATTTCAGAAAACCCTCATTAGATCCAGTTTCATTGAATTGTAACTAAATACTGTAAAGTAAGCATTTATTTTAGGCAATATCCTAAAGTTACTTCGTTTTGGCTACAATACACATACACATTCGTAATAGCCTAGCACTAGTAACTATTGTATTAAGGGAAAATAAAACTGTACAAAAAAAGAAAACATACTTCGGCTTATAAGTTTGAGTAAGGGTTGGACAATACTCGTAATAGGCTTAGATATTAGATAGGTTCAGGATAAAGACATAATAATTATTTCTACATTTTATTATGAACACGAATCTTTTCTGCAAACGACTGGTAACATTAGAATAATAGGTACCATTACATAAACATCAAATACAACATCGAAAGCTTTACTTGTCAGAACAAAACGCACTCCAGACTCCAGGCTTTAATACATTTCGCTTCAAAGAAAATGAAGTTCGAAATTTGCAAATGAAGTGATGCGCTGTCGTAATTAAAAATGTTCCACGTGGTTGCCTCGAAGCCCGCTAGGTGGCAGCACCGCCCTACCAATTACGTCCTCATGATTGCTTTTATGCACCGAGTACGCCAACCATAACTTATTAATTGTCCCCATTAATTTGGAATTTATGTTGTTATTGCAATTATCGTGGGTAGCATAATTTATTTCTGTCAACAGCTTTTCCGACTCAATTTCTTGTATATTCAGGCAGTCAATGTAAGATTGTAATCCTCTTTGAATATAACAGCAGTGATCTTAGAGAACAATATTGTATTATTCAATCTTCCTACCATATTTTATTGTACCTGCCAACTCACGGCTTACGTTTAATAGGTAGACTACAAATCAAAATTGAACGTCGATATCTAAATCAAATATGGTACTTTATTCGACCGGTTTTATAATGTTCGAACCAATTTATTATTACTTGGACTTGAAATATTGTGCTGAAGATCATATTAACCTACATTGGAATGGCTATATTATTTTTCAGGTAGGTATTGTCTTATTCGATTGGACATTTATAAATGTCTAGGTTTCCAGGATGAAATTAATGACTACGAGATTGTGAATTTGAAAATATTTTCTCATAAGTTAGCCAATCGACATTAATAACAACTATAGTTAAGTTACTTCTGTATTAGAGAAGGGATGCAGCAATGAAATACCGATAAAGTAAGGGAAGTAAAAAAGACTTCTACTGCTGGACATAGACTGCCCCCAAATTGCACCACGTTAACCTATTTTTCACTGTTCGTATTCAGCAATTCTAGCAAACATCATTAAATTTAGTCTTTACCCGAAATGGACATGACGTGCCTAAAATTAGTTCTTGTAATTTGCTAAGGTATAAATTTCTATACTATTCTAATACATCCCCTCGTGCCCCGAATTCCAGATGTTCGTGGGCCAAGTGCCTCGGAGTATGGACGAGAACGACCTTCGTCAGATGTTCGAGGAGTTCGGCAGGGTGCATCAGATCAATGTGCTGAGGGATAAGATCACTGGAGCCAGCAAAGGTTTGTTTCTATATGTATTATGTAGAACTGGACTATGAAATGTAAAACTATAAAGGAGACTGTTATGTCTGAAAGATGCAAGACGATTTTGCTTTCGATTACAAAGAAACTTGGAAATTGTTTATGGAGACTTATATTGGACCATCAGTATTTAACATTTAAACAAATGTTAAATATCTTTGAATTATGGCGTGACGTAAAATGATATTATTATTTTAGAATGCCAAATAACTACAACAATGAAATCTAGCTTATGCAAAGTATTTATGTAATTTGCATCTTGATGATCGTCTAATAAACTGTAGATTACAAGGCCTTATAATGTAGATATAACTGTAGATTACAAGGCCTCAAAAGTGCCGCTTGGTGGCCTAGTTGAAATAAATATATTTGACATTGACTTTGAAGATCAAAGAAATGAACAAATGAAAACCTATTTCACTCTCATCGAAAATTATTACAGACTAAAAATAAACGAATGAGACGATTTTAAAGATCCACAAATAGATCGAAATGCAATAAACGAAATTCCGATATATAAGTCGCGATGAAAACGAAATTAGAAATTGTTAATTTTAGTACCTATCGGAAATATCGAAACTTGTACAGTGGCGGAACGTTTAATTGGATCATCTTTATTCAATATTGATAAAGTTATGCTTAGATTAAAAGCTACTCGACGAAGTGAAATGTTTGAGGATATAACTGAACTGAAATAATGAATTAATTTGCCTTTACATACCCCGAAGCCAGTTTGTTGGAGTTGACTTTGTTCAGAAAGGAGAATGGCGGTATTTTTGTTCGACTTTATCTCTTTTCTGGGCCAGAACTGTATATGGAGTTTTCAATTTTCTTTAAATAGCAGTTTAAATTATAAGTTGGACCTTACACTTCTTAAATTAATTCGCCTCTGAAAATAATTCACTTTACAAAATAATAAAATAAAAGAGTTTTCATTGACATTTTATTTACGAAAATATTTAAATAATTTTGTCCCAAGAGATGTCCTAGTTTCACAATATCTAAATTAAACTTTCTTGTTCCACCATTTTAATAACTTTGAACGAATATAAAATATCAGTTCTCACTTGGTTTCAAAATTTCAACTATTAAAATTTGAAACTTTTGTGTTAAACTGTCTTTATTTAAATCCAAAAGTTTTCCTTTGTGCTTTCGTAATTATGAAACTTGGCGACTGTCGATCTTCATTATGTAATCTGAGATTGGTCGACACTTTGCTACGTTTAACAAAGGAAAAGTTTGTCGACATAAGAAATAATATTTTTGGGCTGGTAACTTCTACAAAAAGTATAAGTTTTTAAACTGTCATGGTCACTAACACTAACATTAACATTAAAAACGGGATATTTACCATGTTTACTGTTTGTTGCGAGTTCCCGATATTTCGGTGCTGTTGCAAGCACCATGATCACGGATAAACTGAAAGTCATTTAAAAAGTGTTTTAACTCTCAAAAAAACAGCTATATCAAGGACATACTTGTCCAAAATTTCCACACCTATATTATCTCAAGTACACATAAATATGGTATGAAAATGGTAAGTGTACTATTTTCAATTTCCCTATAATATCTCAGAACAATAACTTTCATCCTTCGAGCCGATCATACATAAAAAATGGTACATCAAATCAATCTCCGTAGCTTCCCAAAGCTCCTCTTAATCCCGAAAAAAGTTGTATAATCCAGCCACATACACATCAGATTTATTCAAACAGTATAAAATCACATTATTTCAAAACGTTAAGTACCTTTCATCCCTAAATACACTCATGAAAATGTAAAACGAATAATAAAAAAATGTAAAACGGATAATAAAAAATATTCTGCTCCAATATGTGTTTTAAGCTTGTCCCGTTTTCACATATCATTGTTTTGCGAACCAACAATAGGGTCAGGTCTCCTTGTGCGTTTATAATACATGTTGATATTTTTGTTTGTCCCTTTATTAAAAGTCTTTTGTGTTAAAAACCCCCTTTTCACTTGTAACTTGTCTTCTTTTGTTAGGTACCGTGGACAAGTTCTGCATAGAAGCAGTCAAAAGTCTGTTCTTTTTTAAATGTGTTTTTTTTTTATGTTTTCCTATGTTTTCTTTTTTGTACATGTCCAGTTTTATATTGCTTGTGAGGGAGAATATAATCTCACGTTTATATTTTTCATAAAAGATTTTAAAATATTCATGTAAACGAAAGAGCTCGACAAAATAAGTAAATCAATATCAATTGAATGTAACTTTTCAGTAGCAATTATATTTTGTTGAAAAGTTACTGAAATGATAAAACTTAAATTGATTTGCTTATTAATTTTGTATCTTCAATCAAACTTTTTTAAACTGAGAACACGGTCTGACATGGTCAAATTTGTAAGACTGGCAATTCAGCATTTTTTTTCTATTTAAACTTTTTCAGAAACCTTTTCACATACATTTACAAAATTTGACTACCAATCTTAACAATGGGTATCGGTGTAATTGAAGGCGACAGTTAAAGTATATTTTTCTTTAATTCCATTTACCGACTTTTATTACACTTCAAACGGTATGGTATGTGTGTTCTTAATATGTAAACAGTGTTCGTGTCACAATTATCAGTTTATAACGCGAACTCGTTAGCAAATGCACGCCATGCTCGTGTTAGTCCGACGTAAGTAAAATGGCCTGTCGATCAGAACAGTATTAGCATTTGTGCAGTAAATACACTCACACTGTCGTTTATAATTTAAAGTTGTTAGCGTTTTAATTTCGATGCTTTGAAATTAGGTAACATTCTAGTTTGAAATACAAGTGATCTTTTGGCAATTTGATATTCGGTAGACTAAGTTGAATAAGACTCTAGAAAATGATGGAATTTTTTCTGTGTATGTGTTTAAGCCTTTTAGAACCTGGGGTATAAACAAACATTGCAATATTATGTAAAACACTGAAGTTCATTAAAATATGAGTGAAAACTATAGAAACTACGAACGTCTATTGAACAAGCTTCATAGACATACTAATTACAATTATTCCGAACTACTCGATGCTCGATTTTAAAAGTAGATCGCTGTCGGCCAGATGATCGCTTCATAAATCAACAGATAAACAGAAAATCGTAAAACTGAAAATAAGAGAAAATTTTACTGTTATTGTGTGCTGTGATTTTCTTTATGTAAATTGTTATAATAATCTAGGTTTTGTTTGTTAGCTTGCGACGAGTGATTTCTGTGCGTTCTGGAGCTTTTACTGATTTACAATGTTTAATGTGTGCTATATGCCTTATTTCAGACAAGACCATCCCGACTTCAATATTATAAGAATGCAATTGTGTGCTTTGTAAATAAATACACCTAGCTTTTATAATACATCAGTTTCGACGTTATTTTATTGAAGTTATTTGTTAAAAACATGTATAGGTAATAAAAACTTTTCATAAATGCCAACTGATAGTTTGACATGTCAATTCACAAATTCTAGCTGCGGTGATTGGTTTAAAATGACTTATGTGGAGTTTTGACGTGATATGTCAACAAATCGCTTTGCAGAATACAACTATAAATACTCTGTCACCTCTGACCTAGACTAGAGTCAAGAGCAAACACATCACAAATAAAAAAAATATTGACAATGTGGGCAAAGAAATGTATGTAAAGGTTTGTTCGGAATACTATCAAATTAATACTATATTTTTTACAGTTATTTGGCAATTAACAAACATTGTTTTATGTCGTAGTTTTACCATAGTTGTTTTTGTTGTTTTTTTTCTGTTGTTTGTCTGAAGTAAGGTGTGTCGTAGGCAACCCCCTGTATGTCGTGTGTATGTCATGTTATGTACGTGTGCGCTTCTGTTACAGGGTGCTGTTTTGTGACGTTTTTCACTCGCAAAGCGGCGTTGAAAGCCCAAGATGCTTTGCACAATATCAAAACATTGAGCGGGGTAAGTGCGTTTTATATGTTATTTTTATTTACCTATATGTTCACCTCAGATGGCTTGGCGCATAATTTCATTTGTAAATATATTTATTTGCGAAACTTGTAAAGTTGTGAGACATAATCGATACACGTCATGTCTACGGAATTTCGCTGATATTAATTCATTTTAACATTGAGATCTAACAAATTGTGTTATATATTTACACGTGTTGTAAATTGCTATATGTAAAATTATACGCTCCGCCTTGTCATAGGAAAACAATGTGTTTCATAAAAAAAATATGTAAATTTCGATGTTGCAGTTATAAAGTTACTATTTTGTGACATAATTTAATTTTAATCGTGTTAACGCATTGGTTTCCAATTTGTATATTTCTGTTATCCAATTAAATGTTGCGTGGAACTTATTAATACTTTAAACCATAATTTAAAACTATTAAATTAATAATGTGATTATAAACAGCAAACATATACCCAAATTGGTGCATTAGCATCCATTAATATTTTACAACTGTATTATTATGTACCTAGAAAAGTAAATGTTATTCAAGTCTAACGCCAAAGTACTTCGACCTCGTATTACCTAAAAGGTACTTCTGCAAAAGTCCGTCGACCTAACTACCTGTATACTTAGCTTACTTTGGTTTAAAGCCTGTCTACTATAAAGTAGAAGAACATGCACAACCCGAACTATTCACCAAAGAATCCGTAAACAAACATCTACACTTACTTACACGATCTTGCCAAACTTTCTACAAACAGCAAAGTAATATATGTCCAGGGATCCTACTATTAAATCTATAAGCCTCATACCGTGACACATCTGTCCCAGGCTCGCAGCCAACAAACAGATCAAGATAACAGTCAATAAGAATTAATAACATTATCAACGGAACCTGTTGCTGGTCAGAAAAGTTGCCATAACAATCTTCGTTACAGCATCCCGAGGAAGCGGGGGGTGAACAAACACACAATTCGATACTTGCGATTGTTATCGAACACAATGGAATTACAGACTTTCATCCTGTCCACCCTTCCCCCTCTTTTGTAGGGTTGTCGGCAAAAAAGTATGAACTGAAAATCATTTGCGCGAAACAAACGTCACTTTGAGAATAGTTTTGAAAACGTTTATTCTACATATTTTCTTATCCGTTCTCAATGTATTCTATGCTAGTGTTTTATGTGTCATCTTATACACCTGAAGAATACAGAAAAATAAACATTGCCTTGTATTTCTAAAACTACGGAAAACCTCTATGTTTAAATAAGTAACCACCACCCTACGACGTTAGGGCCGTAGCGTATATCCGCAACTTGAAAAAATATCCCACTAATCCGAAATGGAATTGAACAAAAATAGAATAGTGCGAATACGTCTGTTTAGACAGCCCTATAGCCGTCTCGTCTTCATCTCGGTGATAATTCGATTCCATTATATTATCGGAGAGGTTTTTTCTCTCTCGATTGATTCTGGAACGCTCGCGTTTTGATCGGGACGTCAGGTGAGGGCTGCCTACTCGAGATAGCGAGAAACGACAATATTTGTATAGTATTTTGTTTCTTTGTCGTTATTTCGTGAGGGGAAATGTTGTTTTGTCATTTTGAGAGGTTTGTCTCGTTACGAGGGTGTGTATGGCGACCGTTATGTTTAGGCAATGTTTTATTACGAAACTTAAAATTGTGTCAGCCATTTTTTTTGGTGCCAACAGTACCTAGTTACTTTTAGGTAGGTGAATTTGTATGCTAAGTATAACATAGATAAAATTAAACAGTCTTAAAACAAATACTAAGCAATGTGGTGTTTGTCATTAGATAAAGCGACACTTAAAATATTCAGCTAAGTATAAATTATTCATCACTAAACCACGACACTAAAAGGCACTTAACCTGTCAGTCTCCAGACAATCCTAAAACGTCTCGAGAGCTTAATCAAAAGAAAATACGACCTACCCACAATCTGAAATTCATTGGAAAAAAAACATAAAAAGCTCCGCTTCAGATTTATTCCACAAAAGAACTCCAACACCAAGTCAATCGCCTTCCTAGCACAGTTTATCCGCAACTCCGAACTATATAAGAAGAGTCACAACACGAAAATTACAACTGTGTCTCTCGCAACTGTGCGGAAGTGACGAAAGTTGCCGCGAAACTATCCGCAGTTCGGCCTTAAATAAATAATAGCCGGGAGTATCCGAACTTTAAGTTCCGAATAATTTATTTCCCCTCACTATCTTAGGTACGGGTCGTAGGACGCGTCGTAAATTATTGTAATCCGATGGTACCTGCGTTTAATCTGTTTGTTATCGCTTATTTCGGATCGGATATGGTGATTAAGTTTAAGGTTGGGAGATGAATATTTGAGGTACTAAATCTATGTAGTATTTGCTGTTGTATTGTAGATACTGATAATGGCAAGTATGATGAACAGGATCGGCCAATGGGGCAATGCGACGCTTGGTCCGAGGCGTATGTCCAGATGTAGACGTATTTCGGTTTTCGGCTGAAATGAATTGGATGATATAACTTACCGATACAAAAGTTTGAAAATAATTATTTACAAGAAGTCTTCAGAAACATTTTCAAGTACTAAAAATATCAACGACTTTCCGCACATTGTATTCATAAGATAAAGACTACCTCTCCAATAAAGATCAGAAGTCGACAGATTATTTATTTAATACAAATTGAAAGGGTACTCCAACCTAATCTCTTTGTATTTACACAAACTATGTTGATTCGCCCCACAACAACCCTTTTACCCCATGATATAAACAAAGCTTTTATTGAAGCCACAGACGTGTCTAATCAAAATCATCAAGTGCATACCTCGACCTTTCCGTGTATAGAACCCTAAAGGGTTGCTCACCCTCAAATGCGTGTATCCTACACGTGTTTCAGTTTTAAATAGACAGGCATTAATTTGTTAGGGCGTGTATTTTATATCAAAACAAAAAATGTATATATATATCAAAACTGAATTTAGAACCTACTTCTTTTTAAGTCGATTCATCACATCATATCACACATCATCAGCCTATTAATGTTCCCACTGCTGGGACACAGGCCTCCTCTCTGTGAGAGGGAATGGGCCGTAATCCACCACGCGGGCCCAGTGCGGGTTGGCGGATGTCACATGTCTTCGAATTTTTGGTTCTAGGACATGCCGGTTTCCTCACGATGTTTTCCTTCACCGTTTTGAGAGCAGTGGTGATGAAATAATTTACACAAAGTAAAGCGCCTACCTGGGCTCGGACCCACGACCTACAACTTATAAGTAGCGGCCGATACCACTGGGCCACCACTGCTCCCAAAGCACACAAAGCATCAAAGATAAAAAATATTTTACGACTAAACTGTGGCCCCTCATTCCACACTAGAAAGATAAAAATTTAAAAGATGAAGTAGGTATGAGTAGAGAGATGTCAATAGAATTTCAAAAAGTTCACGTTCAGAAAATAAAACTTAGTTCCTAGAGCGTTCCTAGAACTTGCTAATTTCGAACAGCAGAGACCAAAAAAAGAACTAAAATATTACTTAACGTACTTACGAACTGGCTTCTAAAAGCACTACTTCATACATGTGGTCAACCCACTCCACTTACACCCCCTCTGTCCTAAGTTCGGCTGCAGTAAATGTCTTGGGATAAATTTTTGACATAGTTGCCCACGACCGGCAGATGTGGCTGAAGCGACCGCGGGGCTTAAAGGTCTCCAAGAATTTGAGGAATTTTTCTTATTAATTTCACATCGTGTAATAAGATAGTTATGTTGATAATTTTATTAGTGATTATGTGAAAGAGGAAAGGATATTTTTGAGGCAGACTTTTTGTAGTAGAATATTGATATTAGGTACCTTCGTTCCGTCCCTAAAGTTACTGTCAAATAATACACCCACTAACAATAACTTAATTCCACTGTGTATTTTTTTTTATAAACTTGATTTTTATGAATGATTATAGACAAAATCTCGTAGATTACTGCAGAGTGGTCTGGCCGCACCTTGCCCCAACTAGACAGTTTTTTTTTAACTCTGTTCTGCATTAGGAATTTCTCCTGTATCGTGGGTACGTACGCCAAATCAACTAAGCTCTCAGTTACCCGGCCTTTAGGGGTTGCCAGGTTTTGCAGGCAAAAACTGGCAACCTACAGCTTGGGGCAAACTAAGAGCTGGCAACCTTATATTTACCTATTTTCTACACCAGTTTCATTGAGTGGGAAAGTGGGCCTTGTAACCCGTGACGCGTCGTTTACACACCATGTGTGCGTAAGCGATGTTTTTCTTTTGTCTCTGTAATTTTACGTTCAATGGGATGAAGTTGGATTCACTTGATTTTAATTTATTTAGTTAAGGTTTTTTTTGGGACTATCCCACCGCACTATTCCCAAACCACTGCATCTCCTGAAAGCCAGAATCAACAGTGGCGACCACCAGAACAGCGCCGAGGCAATGAAGCCCGACGTAGTCCCGGAGAATGAATTTAACTGTCTTGGATCCCGCAATTAAATTAATCAGTAAGTAAGTAAGTAAGTAAGTAATTCTTTATTTTGCAAATATGGGTACAGTACATGGTGATAAACAGATAAAAAGTAGGTTCGGCCATATTTTACCAAGAGGCATGCAAAAGTTAATAGTTTGACGCTAAAAATATAAATAAAGGCAATTAACTGACACAACGAATAGTTTTAAATTACAACTTACTATATCTAGGTCACTGCAACACAATTTATATGGGTACAATTATACATTTAATTTAAGTTATTTATTTACAAACAATTAACATTGTGTAGAATATTGGATACATTATTACAGGAATAGCTGTAACATAATTACAGTAAAATTATCGCTTGAAGATTAATTAAATTATTGTAGCAATTTTTTTTTTTTTTTCAATTATTATGTCAAATCAATCAATAGGTCACGAACAATTAGAATGTCAAAATAATCAATTATTAAGTCAAATTTATTAATATGTAACAAACATTAATGTCAAATAAATCCTATGTATTCCCCAAGAACTATAATGTCAAATAAATAAAAAATATATATATATGTCACAAACAAATTAGAATGTCAAATTAGAATATCAAATTAGAATATCAAATTAGAATGTCAAATTAGAATGTCAAATTAGAATGTCAAATTAATCCAATATTACAATTTATATAATAGACACAAATCATTATTACGATTAAATACAGTACTTGTTCAAAATTCTTTCTCAGTGAGGAATTCGCTGGTAGTATAGTATGCTTTATGCGCTAAAAAGCTTCGGAGTCTGTTTTTGAATAATGAAAGTGGCAATTCTTTCCATTGCTTAGGTAATTTATTATAAATGACCGGAGCCATGCAGTAGACACTCTTTCGCATTAGTGCCGTTTTGGCGGGATGGGAACACAGTAGGCTATTGTCGCGTCTGTTACGTGGTATTACGTCAGCCAGTTTCTTATAACGATTTGGGTTCGATTTCACAAACACAGCTACTTCCATTATGTACAGACTAGGTAGTGTTAATATTTTGTGCTGTTTAAAGTATGGCATGCAACTATCAGTGGATTTAAGCTTAAACATCGCTCGTATACATCTTTTCTGGGCTTTAAAAACTGTTTCTCTTTCGGTTGAATTTCCCCAGAATATTAAACCGTAACGTAAGTGGGATTCGACTATGCCATAATAAGCAGTAAGAAGTGCCTCCGTGTATACTATTGGGGATAGTGAATATAGAGCATATGCGGACTTACTAATTTTCTTACATAAAGTTTCAGTATGTGCTTTCCAATTTAGGTTTTTATCTATTACCAGTCCCAGGAATTTTGTATTTTCTACTTCTTCTACTGCTTCATTGTTGTAGTTTATATTAGGGCTAATTCTAGAAAGCCGCTGACTAAAATGCACTACTTTTGTTTTTTTCAAGTTAATTTTTAAATTGTTTTCCTCTAACCAATGAACAACATTTTTTAAACAATTATTAATGTCCGTTTCATATGTCTCCTCACTTTTACATGGGATTGTCATAGTACTATCGTCCGCAAACAGTGTTATTGGTTGTTCAACGCAATCAGGTAAATCGTTTATGTACAGTATGAATTCAAAAGGACCCAACACGGTCCCCTGTGGTACTCCAAACATAACTACACGCTCTGAGGATCGAAATATCTCTTCGCGCTTGCTAACCGGATTAATTTGACATATTTCGGTTACTTGTTTTCGGTCTTTAAGGTAAGACTCAAGAAGACTAAGTAAATTGCCTCTAATACCGTACGCTTCAAGTTTTCTTAAGAGAATATCATAATCTACGTGGTCAAAGGCCTGTGTCATGTCACAAAATATGCCACATACAGGTATTCGTTTGTCGACATTCTGAACAACATTATAAATAAAGTCATATATGGCCATATTGATAGTTCTATGTTGTCTAAACCCTTTCTGTTCGTCACATAGAACGTTATTTTTTTCAATGAATTTATTCAGTTCGTTATAAATGTATTTCTCAAATATTTTGGCAATCACAGGTATAAGTGCGATTGGCCGGTAATATTCCATTAATTCTCTATTCTCTTTCTTAAACATTGGTTTTATTATTGAAGTTTTTAAGGCATCGGGGAAGATGCCTGCGCTGATACTAAGATTAATTATATGACTTAAGTGACCACATATTTCTATTGACACGTGTTTGAGTATTTTTGTACTAACACCATCATATCCTACGCTACTTGTATTATTCAAGGTCATTATAATTTTATGTATTTCTAAAGGTACACTAGGTGACATGAACATTGATTTAGTACTCGTGTTTATTTTGCAGCGTTTGGGTTGCCCGGTGTCATTCTGTTTCGGCTGAATTTTATCGACAAAGTAATTATTGAACGCTTCAGCAATGCTCTTGGGATTTGATAGAATGGTGTTTCCAACCTTAATTTTATAAATGTTTTGTTTGGGTAAATTATGCTTTGCGCGATTAATAATTTGCCATGTAGTTTTAGATTTATTTTTAGATAATTTAATTGTATGATTGTTCTGTGCCTTTTGTGTCAAGTGTATAATTTTTTTGTGCAATTTTGAATATTTACTGAATTTAGTTTTACTATCTCTACTTAGGTTTAATCTCATCTGCCACAGAAGCTTTCTTTTTCTTCGGCTACACAACTTAATTCCCTTTGACAGCCACTTAGGTTTTTTAATAACATCAATTTTGATTAATTTAATTGGAAAACACAAATCGTACAAAAGCTTGAAAGAGTCGATAAAATTATTATAGGCTATATTCGGGTCATCCGTGCCATAAATCTCAGAAAAGGTAAGATTTTTGATGTGGCCTTTGAACTTGGCTATGTTTTCCACACTATAATCCCTTCTAGCCGCATACCAGCAGTTTATGACACATTTTGTTTGAACAGGACAGTGAAGGAGCTGTGCCGTATGATCGGATAACGCAAATTCTAACACATCAGTTTTGCAAGATTTACCAAAATTATGCGCAAAATTATCTATACATGTCATGCTTGCCATGCGAGTAGGCTGTCTTAATGCCAATTTTAAGTTATACCTCATTAACAAATATTCAAATGAATTTGTTTGATTATTATTTTTAAGTATATCTATGTTGAAATCTCCAGCAATAACAACGTTTTTATAACGTGCTCGTGATACTTCTCGCAATACAATTTCAAGTTTGTCTAAGCAGTAGTTAAGATTGTTTACATTTGGTACTCTATAGATACATATTACAATTATTCTGTAATGCGTAAGCTCAATAGCACAGCATTCAAATATGCCTGAACAAGATAAATTCGAAATTTTTGGTAATTCCTTCCATTGTATATCATTTCTAGCTAGGATGCAAGCTCCTCCCCTTTTTCTCCCCTCTCTGCAGAAATAGGCAGCTAAACAATAATTTGGAATATACAACTGATTTTGATATCCTTCCATAATAAAGTGCTCTGTAATACACAAGACATCCACATTTATGTTTTTTTCAGAAAGTTCATTTAAACATACAGTGAGAAAGTTAGATTTTGTTATTAAGCCTGCAATATTTTGATGTAGGATTTTAAGAAATTTATTGGCGAAAAAACAGTTCACCAACTTGATCACTATTACATTTACGTGCGTGTTGGGATGTCCCACTATGGTCTTCTTCAAGGAGGTGGATATCGTCGCTAAATATAGTATAGTCTTGATTGTAGTCAATAAAAATTTTGGTTTTAATCTGGTCAAAAATGTCTCTCCATCCGTATTTGTTAATTTTCCCTGTACTGTCAGAGAACATATCAAAAGTCAGGGTGTAATTAGTGTCGAAAAAGTATGCATATTCGCTGTTTTTTATGTCCAAGCTGAGGAGGTTGTTGAATAACTCGACTTTATAATTATGAATAAGTGCACCTCTTATATAAGTCGGAGCGCATATAACAACATTTGTGTGCTTTGTATTTTTCAGCGAGTTTTTCAAGTTGTCAAGGATATCTAGATTCTCGCTATTTTTTATATCGTTTTCTCCAATGAAGATCAGGCAATAGTCTTGCATTGTGAAGTCTTTTAAGTTGTCTTCGACGGTGCGTAGCAATTCTTTTGTGGTAGCGTTATGCAACAAATAATGTCAGTATCTAAATTCATTAGAGAATACGTCTTCAATTACCGACAGTTTTCCTTTAGTACACCTACTGCTAATTATAGCGAGTTTATTTTTAGGTTTTGGTCGAGATACGCCTACTGGTTTTTTTAAGGCAACATTACCCAGGTGTGAAGTTGGTCCCAGGTTTTGTTTTTGTACCAATGTGTCATAAATCATCCTGGAAGTTTGCGTTTCTTTGTTGAGAGTGTTGACTTTTACTTCCTTGCAATAATTTATCGAAGCCTGAGAATCATCATTTGAAGCAGTTGGTCGAATGTTGTAATGCTTAGATTTTTGTTTGTTCGATGATGATGGTGTGCTAATTTTTCTACCAGGCGTTAAGCAAATCTTTTTACATGTCTCGACAGTCTTTATAGCTTTTTGCAAATCGGATTTTAACCGGAAGTTTTCGCTGTTGAGGTCGTCTATTTCCTGATGAGCACTCACAAGTTGCATCTTAAGTGTATTTATTTGTTCGTTCAAGTCTTTAATAGTGTCGTCGTTATTGTAATCGTGCAGGCTGTCCGGTATGCTCATCATTGTGGTGTCAAATAGTATTTTTTCATCGTCATTTGTCAAGACAGATAAGTTAGTTAAAGAGCCAGAGTTCGGTTTTCGAAGTGTGATATTATCTGTATCCATGTTTATCCGTGGTTAAGTGACGTAGCTATGTTACTGAGGCGCCCTCTGTGAGCACTTTTAGTAACTAATGTACAAAGTTATTTAATTATGTTGAAATTAGATCTCGCAAAAAGTCATCAATTGTATGCCCCGGATTTGAACTTGAGATTTGAAGCGAGCGTCTGTCACATGTAGCTGCTTAAGTAACTGAGCCACAATGTAGTTAGCGAGTCGTATTGAAATTAAGCAGCGTAAGTTATAGGATGTCAAATTTGAATTTTGCAAAGCGGTTAGTATGACATGTCAGGATTTTATTTTTTCCCACTTGACGTAGGTACACCTTTGTTTGGAACACCAATGTAAACACTTTTTTTGTTGAATATGTTCACTTTGAATACAGTTTGTTTGATTAATTGTATTCCTTCTGATATTATATCTGTCTGTCTGTATATTGTCACTGTTATTGTTACTTTTAATTGTCACTTTTTTTGGTTTATTGTGAATAGTTATGGTTGCTATTTTAACACTAATTATTTCAGTCACCGTTGAATTGGTCACTTTGATAACGTTTACACTGGTTAATTGGGCCTTTTTACACATATATTACTGATTTTCAACACAAAAGTACGATTCAAAGATTTTTAAATGAAATTTACACACGGAGCTTATTATTTTGGTCACCATTTGTTTAGTTGGTACCCACAACATCATCATCATCAGAAAAGAATAAAGGTTGGAGTAGGAAAAAATTGAAAAGAATAAAGGATTTTTTTTTTTTTTTTATCCTATAGGCTCGCGCTTGACCACTATCTCACCATATCAGGCAGAAGACAGAACAGACAAGGCCAATAGGCACAAAGGGTCGTTTACGAATAGGATAAGCCCAGTTGCCTAGCACCACGGATAAAAATTAGCATTAATATTAATGGGTCCTAACATTGTGAGCTTAGCATTAAAGCATTAATTCAGAAAAATCAGCCCCTACTTTGCAGAACAGCGAAACATTGAATTGAGACTTTTCCTCAGTTCAGCAAACAGGCTTCCTCGGTCTGTTCAGCTGACCTTGTGTATTGTTATACTATTTTCCTCGATTCCTCTTCATGATAAAGCAATATCACGACACACCACACTGACCTAGAAATAACCTTTTACTTAACAAATCAATCAACCACGGAGAGTATGAACACAATACAAAAAAGTATTGAAAGAAGGTCCACAGGCTTTTTCAATGCATGTTATAACTATGACTTCAATTTATCCAAAACTAGCAAGATTGAATACACAGATCGTTCAAATCTTGAAGCATAAGTCACCAGGGCGTTATAAGTATATCCTGCAGATGGTTAACAACTTATTGGTAATTCCAAGGAAAGCGGAACCGACAAAAACTATATAGTTCTGAGCTAGTGATTGGTCAGCAGCGACAAAGGAGCAGTGACGTCAGAAAAGACATCCTTTTTAGGGTTCCGTACCCAAAGGATAAAAACGGGACCCTATTACTAAGACTCCGCGGTCCGTCTGTCTGTCCGTCTGTCACCAGGCTGTATTTCATAAACCGAGATAGCTAGACAGTTGAAATTTTCATAGATGATGTATTTCTGTTGCCGCTATAACAACAAATACTAAAAACATTAAAATAAATATTTAAGTGCGGGCTCCCATACAACAAACGTGATTTTTTTGCCGTTTTTTGCGATAATTGTACGGAACCCTACGTGCGCGAGTCCGGCTCGCACTTGGCCGGTTTTTATTAGAAATTGACCTCTAAATGTGATTAATAATATTGTAATTAAAATGGTTTAAACGTTAATTTTCTGAAGTTTCTTGCTTCGTAACCTCCGTATACTCACAATACCTACCGGACATGTTTGACCGGGCCGGACACGGCCGAACTTTGATCGATAGCCCGGATTTATGATCCGGTTTCCCCCGTCTTAAGTAATTGACCAGCTCCATTAGTGGGGAGTTGCCTTTCAGGGTTCCGTACGCTACCAAAATAGTTTGTGTTGATGTTTAGTTTATCGTGTACTCCCGGTTTTATTAATTTTGCCTTTGTTGCGGTATTTAAAGAGGGGTAGGTTTGGATAGTTGAGGTCAGCTTAGGTTGTGTAGGAAGGATGGATGGGTACGTGATATTCTTTTGATTAGCTTATGAAGTTCATCGACCCTAAACCCTTCTATTTAGTAGGTAGATAATATTCTGTAAGAGTAGCGGAGGACCAATGCCATATTGTTGCAATAGTGGATGAACTGTGTAAAACATGATATATCTAAAATAAGCTACAGAAGTGACGGTTAATTAATGAAAAAGTTTAGAGATCTTTTAATTTAGACGTTTGGTGTCGGAATGCTGCGGCGCCGCAGTGGTGCGGGTGTCGATGGACAATTGATGGACATGGAAATTAGCATTCGTTTGTATTCGGAAATGCGATGATTGCAGAGGGAGATAAAGAAAATAATTGTACTGTAAATTGTGAGAAAGCCAAGAAAAGGATGATGCTGTAGTAATATTCTGTTCATACCTACACTTTAGTTTTTACATGGCAAGCATAAATGAGTAATCCAAAATAAATAAAGGAAACAGGAGCATGCCAATAGTGCATTGGTCCATTCAGTCTAACGTAGCATGCAGGTTGTAGGCTTACCTGCCTGATTAGCTGACGGCTCAAAGGCTTTGCTTTGGACGTATTGGCAAATGTAACAGGCCTTGTAAGCCTCATAGTGCATCATATTTTAATTAAATAACATCAGAGATTACTTTTGAAATTTTAGACCTGAATTAAATATGAAAAGAAATTGATAAAATTGTTTAATTGTAGGAAGTGGTCTCTGGCAGTACTGATACGATTCCAAAAAATCGAAGAAAAGAAATTAATCGTTATCGGTGGATACCACAGACTATATTTTTATCCTGGAAAAACACAGCGATCCTATTATATAGGCCACGGGAGTGAAGTCGCAGGAATAGCTAGTTTGAAATATAGTCTTAGGTCAATAATTGTACGACTCGGTCTTGCAAAGATCCGACAAAATACACGGTCGTTTAGGCACCTCTAAAGCTTGAAAGCACAGGATTCGTAACACGAGCAGCGACTAACACACAGCGATCGAATTGTTTCTAATGACCGGTTGGGGACCATACCTACTGACTAAAGGACATCGAAGATGGAGCGGGCACAGCGCGGGTTTATCTCAGCTTGACCATTTTAAGACAGCTACATGGTAGCAGTATTAAAACAGCACACTATTAAAGATTTGGTCATGTTGAGAGAATGAATGAAAGAGGACTAACAAAAGGCTTAAAGGTAGATGTCAGATGAAATGCCGGTAGGGAATCCCCTAGAAGGACCTTATTGAAAGGCTAGATGCGTAGTATTCTCATCGAGCGTGCGTGTATGTACAAATGTATGAACGTGAATAAAGCAAAAGGAGGATGTAATCGTATCAGGTGGCTGGTGGCGTTCTGTAATTTCTTCCTACGTCCATGGTACATATACATAAACTCATGCCTTTTTATATGTATGTATGTATAGTCAGATGTTTTTGATAACGATCAGCGCATTCCTATTTAGCTGACCTTTGACTACGCTCACGAAATCCTACTAATCTAAACAGCCAGTATTACAAGCACACCTGCGAACACGTCACGTTCCAAACTTAAATTCTGCCTTAAGCCCCGAGCACACGAATCTCGAGGCCGCACACATTGCGGCACACGACCACTTCGCGGTCCTTAGGTCCTGGTACTCGTAATTACATAAGTAATCGCATAGGTGTAGTGTAACCCAATAAGTCGATTAGAACACGGCTCACGTGCCGTGTAGAACGGTCATAGTGATGGCGATTAAGCAATTTTCCGTTAGTCGATCCCGAAATCGAATGATCGTGCTAGTCGAATAGTTACGATTGCTTGCGAGAAGTTGCGATTGGATTGAGAGTTTGTAAGAGGAGATGTTAAGAGGTTCGGATGGTTTGTTCTAGGTAAGGCAATGCAGATTTAAGAGGTTCTGGGAAAAGGGAAGGTATATATGACCTTTTTTTCAGTAGTTGTGAAGTAAAAAAGGTGAAGAAAATATCTACCATAGCAACAAGTGATTAAAAACAAGGAAATAGTAGCAGAGTTAATAAACCATTATTGATAAAAACGATAATCTAAAAAAACATGCTAATCTTATCTATTATTACTATAACAGGAAACAAAAGGTCGAATTCAGTCGAAGTGAAAGCAACTTTGTTAGAACAGAATTTAATCAGAAAAAAAATAAGCGAGGCGGAGGAAATATATACAATATCCAATCTTCTTCCCTAAGAAATCCGATGTAAAAGCCCATTGTACATAGACGTATAATAATAACAGAACCAATTATCTGTGATATCCAATTTCTTAAATTAATTTATCTGGATGAGATCGTTGAAGCGACAATAATAAAATTGTAAAAGTGTCAAAGCGATCACGATGGGGACGGTGTTAAATTTGACGACGTTTTCTCCCCCCGTACGGCAGAAGATTCAGATGTCTTTGATTCTTACGATAATATTGTCGACGACAAAGAAACAGGCGTTGGTATTATATTGGATAACTTCCTTTTGATGTGTGGCGCTTGCAGAGGAAACATTGTCTGGTTTACTTTTGAAGAGATTTTCCTTGCATTTCGAACACTTATGTGTATCTATTTGAAACTTATTATTAAAAAAAAACTCGAAATCGACTGCCAAAACAAAACACTACAAAGCAAAAAATAACTTTCTTTTCGGCAGTCGGTATCTTTGCTAGGTAGCAAAGATACCGACTGCCGAAAAGAAAGTCGGTGTCAAAAACGAAAACAAAATAGGTATTTTGTTTTCGTTTTTGACACCGACTTCCACCTTTTTGAAGTCAGCTAAAAATTAGTTAAGTTAATTAGTTAGTCAAGTTTAGCATAATCTGTAATGTTGCCATTACTCCATAGGCCATAGTGCACCGCGGGCCCAGGGCGAATTGGTACGAGTACCACTTCTAGTTTGCAAAGCAAGTAATTAATTGCATTACAATAGCTTCGTATTTCAACCCAAATATCTTATGTTCCCAGTTTCTCAGTCTTCATTGTTCCTTATTTGCAGGGAGACATATCGGATCGGCCATATACTGCATTCTTATTTTCCACCTCCGCGAAGAATGCAATCTATTTGATGATAAATTTTTACGAGTCGTCTCCGGTTCGGGAAGGAAATTCAGATGTCTCCTTGTGAACGATAATGACGTCATCGAATCGATGAAACAGGTTGTCAATGTAATATCGTGGCGGGGAAGAAGTATTTACTGTGTCTGGATTAATTTTATTTTAGTTCAGTTTTCTTTTAAACATATCATTTAAAGATAGAAATACACAACATTTTTACCATTGACTCCGGTTGGGAGAAGCAGTGGTGCTGGACATAGACCTCCCCTAAGCGTCGCATCAGGCAGAAACCCGCGGACCTCACCAAGTCATCGTTCACACAAAATACCATGTTGTCGAAATTTAAAGACAAAATTAATGTACCGAGAAACTTTTCGATAGGCATCTATCACGTCAATAGCTTAAAGAACGACTTGATCTAACAAAACTTCTTCTCTGAAACAATTAAATTCAAATCCAATGAAATTAGATCCCGCTTCAACGCGCAGAAAAAAGGCATTAAGACACCAAACAAATAAAATCTCTTCACACCAAAAGTCCACGCAATTACCTGCGGAGAAAACTTCGTAATCACGAATTCGGATTGATGGCTCAGAAAACTTTTTTAATTTAGTCTCGGAAAACAGGTGCGTACGAATTACTGGGCCCTGGGCTCCATTGTCGGACGATATGAGCAATTTTGTCGGAGTCAGCCAGAGATTAGCACGGGGCCCTTAATCCGAGTATCGGGTCGATGGGGCCCGTCATATTTCATAATACCCCACCCGGTTAGGGTGCGCGCTCAGTGGACCGAGAAGAGCGGTTATTACGGCTCGAAATAGACAGCTCATTAGTGGAGGTAATCGAAATGAAGGGTATATAGACAAATTAGTTATTCGTGCACGTGGCTATGTAAATTTCACTTTTATATAGGTATATAGAAAAATCTATGAATTTTTATTTTTCTTTTTATCGCATAAAAGGTGCCCAACTGTAACTAAAAGATAAAAATTTATCTACTTTTAGATACTAACCCGTATTTTCGTTTGGTAAACTCAATTCTTGCGTTTGAGCAGCATGAAGGCATATTATTATTATGATATCGCCGAGCCTTTCGGTAATATAATAAAGGGCTGCTTATCTCTTCACATTACAATGAACTCGATGAAACCCTAGTGTGCGAACAGCGTTACATATTGTTTTCGGGCAAATCTGTTCCAGAATTGTTGTGTAGCGAATTTGGTAGATAATTATTATCTGTTAAATTATCTTTATTAAGGGCATCATAGTTTTGATTGTTATGAAAATGTTTAGCAAAAATGACGTTAATAAAGGGATACAAGTAGATAAATAAAATTACTATAACCCAGTGGTAGTGGTGTCTCATCCCATACAAAGAAACCGTGCCGACGTACTATACTGATTATTCTGATTATTTTTTTTACATCGTACGCGTTCGGTTCCGTTCCGTTCCATTCCACGGATATAGATGGTGATCTATCTATCGCCGTGGAACGGAACCGAACGCGATTGATTTACAAAAAAACATCGGTATAATCAGATGGAAAACGCTAGTTACGTCGGCACGGTTTCTTTGTATGGGTTGAGGCATCTGTATTATATTATCTGTGCTATAACCCGTATATGCTGTCAACAATTTACTTCGTTTTAATAATTTCCCAAAAAATTATAAAAGATCTAATCTGTTAACTTATTATTTATTTCTTCTAGAAGTGGCTATAATTTACTTATTTAAGTTATTTTTTCATTAAACACAATCACTTCTTTAGGTAGCAGTTAAAAATCGTCTGCCAGGTTTTTTTTTTCGGAAACATCATAAAAATCAAGCCTCCCCTCGAATCATAGCCAATGTATCCGATACCTTAGTCCGACCTTCTCCCAACTGTCTTTCACGATAATATCTGTAGGGTGGGCTCGGCGACCTCACGGACCTACGGATCTACGGACAGGGGTCTTGTAGGCCCGTCCGATTCTTGATATGTTTATTAAGGACCCGACTTGATTATGTTTATGTGATATCAAGTATAGTTCCCTCGGTTGGTATGGATTGACTGTGTTCCCTACGTCTTGATTTGTAAATATATAGGATAAATTTTGGGTTTATCGAAATTTGTAATTTTATTATGATAAAAATATGTAGGTATGCATAATTAAGTTTGTTGGTATTGTGCAATGATATTCTAGTATACAGATATGTTATGAGCGCGTGCATTGTGAATACACGAATAGGTCCCAATTGGGGTCTTTAGTATATGTCACCCATGGCGAAGAGGGATAGGCTTCGTTGAAACAAAAACAAATTTTAAAAAATGCCATCGTGTGTATTTAGACAGTGTGCCAATTATGATACCAAAGTACATAAAACAGAAGGTATCTCATACCAAAAGTGTGTAGGTATCTGTGCTGCCGCTGCTTGCGGAACACTTTTTTCGGTTATTTTGTATAACGTATCTAGTTATTAGAATATCATTGGTATAATGATATTACTAGCTTCCGCCAGCGGTTTCGCCCGTGTATATCGGGTATAGTCCCACGGTTTTAAAGCAGTTATCCTCCATCAATAAGATGAAATATTGCATACACGTTTAGTTTGGATGACAATGCATGGTAAGCTAAGTGACTTCATTCTAAATCCAATATGGTGGACGGCCCAAGATGGCGGGTGGATATGGGTATCAAATGAAAGAGTTTGCTGAGAAGAATACGAAAAAAGCTTCTTTTAAAAAATATTTTTTTATTGAATAATAGGTTAGGTTAGGTTAAAACGGGCTGTTTTCCGCAACTCCACGACTAAGCGCGTATTTTGCGTAAATAATATTTAATAATAATATTAGTAAGATCTAGGACATCATCGCTTTTATTCAGGTGAGATGGTAGTCAAACGCGAGCCTTTCAATTTTTCTTTTACTCACTACCTGCGTCTGTGTTTCCGAACGCATTCAACCCGAACCTCTTCAAAGTTAGAGTGAACAGGCTTCTTCTGGGTAAGCTCACTCCATCGTAGACTCTGTCTCTGTCACCTCTGACCTAGAGTCAAGAGCAAACCCAATACAAATAAAAAAAAAAACAAAAAAAATATCATGGATACACAAATTTGCCTAACTAGTAGTATATATTACTGAAACATTGTAGTTCTTAACAAACAAAACAAAATAAATTGTACAAAAATAAATTGTAGTTCTTAAAACAGGCTTTAATGGTAAATTGAACTAAAAAGTCGCTAATCCTGAAGAGCCTGGTAAGGATAATGGGACTAACTATTTCAATTATTGCATTGTCATCGCTCCTTGTTATGTGTGCAAAGTTACACATCAATCCATTGTTTTGAAGTGGGTGAAAATCACGTTCAAAGATTCCGTTACATTAATACATAGTTACATACATACCAAGCTAATAAAAGCGTGTTAAAAAGCTCATAATCAAGGGTTATAAAAGATTACACAACCAGAATAGATACGAAAAAAAATTACGTACCATTGTTGTTCTAGACTAGATTGAAAATTAGGTACCTAAGCACATATAATTACCAATTAATTAACTTCTTCAATATTTGTTGAAGGTAGAAAATTATTTCCAAGCATGAGTCAGACTAGAATAAAAGTCAAATATTTTATTATTTTATTTTCTATTTTTTATTTATTTTTATTTAAAAAAAAAACGTTGGCCCACACTAGGAATTTCTTCCTGTATCGTGGGTGCGTTTACAAACATATAAACTCACATACACAAACACCCAGAGCCGGAACAACTATCTGAAGGTCATACAAATATTTGTTCCGTGCGGGAATCGAACCCGCGACACGCAGCGCAGCAGTCAATCGCTCAACCACTGCGCCAACCGTGCGCCCATAATATAAATATGAAATAATACACAAAAAGGAATAATTACGATAACAATGAAATACTCTCGTATGTTAAAGACGATTCATTATTTCAATTATTTTTCTGAATACGCAACACATTTGGTACGCCAATTTATTATAAAGGGTATTATTGTTGCGACTCAATTACATGGACCCTTTCAATTGGGAACGCGATACGTTTGCACGAATGATTTGCAATTTATGAAACGTGTATGACTCATTATTACTAGGGATTTTTTTGGGATCCGTACCCAAAGGGTAAAAACGGGACCCTATTACTAAGACTCCGTGGTCCGTCTGTCTGTCTGTCCGTCTGTCACCAGGCTGTATCTCATGAACCGTGATAGCCAGGCAGTTGAAATTTTCACAGATGATGTAATTCTGTGGCCGCTATAACAAAAAATACTAAAAACAGAATAAAATAAATATTTAAGTGAGGTTTCCATACAACAAACGTGATTGGTTTGCCGTTTTTTGTGATAATGGTACGGAACCACTCGTGCGCGAATCCGAATCGCACTTGGCCGGTAGTTTAAATCTGTTAGTAGCTTCTGCCAGCGGTTTCGACCGCCTGAAAAGGCTTTTATCATCCCAAGAGAATATTATACCGGAATAAAAAGTATATGCTAGACTATAAGCTATCACTGTGCCAAATTTCATCCAGATCCGTTCAGTCATTCTGGCGTGAATCACGCCAGAATGACTGAACGGATCTGAACGGCGTGATTGAGTAACAAACATACATCCATCCGTCTAAATATTAAGTAAGAATAATTAAGATGTTAGGTAAGATTATACCAGTCTGTTACTGCAGGCTGTCTGCTGCCCTACTGCAGGTCCAAAGCCCTCTTCCCTGAGATGGCATTACCATTTATCCATACTTGCTCAAGGCTGGCTGGTAACGTCAATTAGGTTTATTCACCTGGTTTAAGATATTTCCTTTCAACGATATCATTGATATCTAAGATGAGCAAGGTTATCAAATAATTTATGAAAATTATCATTAAAATGAAACACGACTTTCGTAGATTTTATTAAACTAATTGATCGACGGATTTAAATTCTACTTAACCGTATTTTTGATTATCTTACTCTGTGCCACTCCCTTGACCTGCCATCTTGGCATAGATTATTCCTACAATACCTGCTTTATCTTCAGAATATTATCAGGCTCACCACAAAATATTAAAGCTCAGCACAGTTCCACAATAAACTACGCACTAACTCTAACACACACCCTCATGAAAAGCCCTCGAAAAAAATAAAACTGTCAACCTCCTTTCGACGCCACTTGTCGCCATTGAAACGAGTCCTCAACGCTTTGAACCCCACCTCAAAAGTTCCGTTTTCGACTCGCAAAAACCCCTCTCATTTCCATCTTCAGCCTGTAAGAATGCTGTAGGTACATTGAATGTGGAGCAATTCTCACCCTTCCACCCAATTTATAAGTAGGTACGCACAGAAACGAGCATAAATCCGTTACAGTTCAATTCAAAGCGATTTACTTTTAAAATATTAATAAAAAATTGTTAGACGTTACACCTGTATTTTTTACCTGTCATAACATTCCGGATAAAAACTAATGCCAGTGACGGAAATCGATAATTTGTGATTTAAGAACATGTCAAAACCCTGCTGTAATGCTAAAATTTGACAGGTTTTTCACGCTTATGTGGTGGAAGCTGGTATTTTAGTGGAAAAGTTTTCAAATTAAACTGAAACTTTTTATACAAGGTTTTTTAGCTTACAGTGCATTGTTATCTAAACCAAAAGTGTATACAAAATAACAGCTTCATCGGTTGGGTTGGGAAAACTATTATAAAATTTAGTTGCAAAATTTGACCTACGTAACTAAACTAAATCACTAACAAAGCAAGTTAACTAAAAGTTTGTAAAACTAAAAATACGAACGGTAATCGTTTTTGAAATTTGTGTTCGTAAAGTATGAGTAGGAGTGACTGTACCTACTACGCACTTTTTTATACAATTGTTGGAAGGCTACGCAGTCGCACCCATAGCAACATCAAATCTTGGATTTATTAAAATAACCGTACCACATACGTACGTATTGGTTATCCGGGTCAGCCCGGGGAAAATGATGCATTGCCGGATAAGACAATGTAGCGGAAAGGTAAGACCCTGTTTCACCCGGGTCGACCTTTCAATTTCCTTGATTGTGACCGGATCGTAGTGGGTTCGTCTTTATTTCTTTATCTTTAGTGATGATTTCTTATGGGTACCCGCCAATACGGGTATGTAGTGGTTTGGATGACCAAATGGGTCTGATAAGGACGAGACTCTGTTTCGATTAACACTTTTGTGAGTAATAATTCGGGTTTGTTTCCTAATAGTTGCCTACATACCTACTCGTACGATTCTTTTGCAGAAATGAAAGCAAAAACGTTGAGAATTTTGTTTGTGAAGCATTGCATTTTCAAAAGCTTTTCAGTGCAATAAAAGTTACTAAGAGCAATATTCGAGTCCAAAATTTTAGGATCGCGAGATTAAATTTTTGTATCTCTTCACTCTGAATTGGAATTGTGCAACGAAATTTTTTACCGTGTTCCTACTACATAAACATACCATCACGCCTGTACTCTTCTAAAGGAGGTTAGGCAGAAGTGCACCTATAGTGTATTCGAGCCCCATGTAAAAGGAGGGGACGAAGCATATTGCCATCAACTGGGAAGGAATCGAGACCCCGGAATGCTACTGAAAAATTGCAAATAGAAAAACCAATAGCACTCCAGTGCAATTGTTTTACCAATGTAACGTTGATTTAGGTTCGGGCTAAATAAAGCACGAGTTTAAAGCTGACAATTTGTTAATGGTCAAAGTTGAACCTGAACCAAACTACATCAAATTTAAAAAATATAGATAGAATTGTTGGTATCAGCTGGCGGGTTGATTTTGGTTTCAAAAGAAAAGCATAAAGTTATATTGATGATGAAATCAAAAGCTGAATGTCCATCACTCGGAGGGGGAGCAGGTAGACCGAACAAATTATATTTGTTTAAGGTTGAAGAACAAAAACAAAACGGAATACCCGTCACTCGGAAAGGGTTCACGTCAGCCAGTCAACTCAATACCCCGTACCACTGCTTCAAGCTGACAGCTCCGGCTAGGTGCCTCCTGAAGTTGACAATACAGCAAAGAGTCCACTCCAACAAACCAGGACCTCATGTTCAGCCCTAGTGTTTGCAACCACAAGACCAATTAGGTCATTCTTCATTTTTATATACTCCCAAGGGTTTAGGCGCAGAAGGCCGAATTCTCAAAATGGCTAATACTCAAAAAGCCTAATTCTCTAATCGGCTAATTATCAAAATGGCACATTTTCTACAATGGGCCGTATTCTTATAAATAAAAGATTTCTTAATATAAGTATGTTTTAGTCAGTGAGTTGAAATTGTTAGATTTTCTAATGCATAAGAATAAATTAAGACATAAGTCAAAAAAATAAACAAGTGTGACAGGTATAACTTAAAATTGGCTTGATTTTGTCTGAACCGACACTATTAGTATTCATTAGGCTTTTAGAGAATTTGCCATTTTGAGAACTAGTCCTTTTGCGACTCTGTTGCCATTTTGAGAATTAGGCCTTCTGCGCCTAAACCTTCCCAAGTATAAAACTATGGTCGTTCTATGTAGATATTAGGAACAGAAAAAAACACAAAACAGACATTTATTATTGATGGCGCACTCTAATATCGTGACAATACCCAAAAAGGGTATGATTGATGATGAGACCTAACACTTGAACGATGGGAAATGGTGCTGATAAAATAGACGGGAAGTAGTGTTTTCACAATACGGGTGCTATGATAAATGTCAGTTGATGGGTTCCGAATTTAGGTCCATTTTATTTTTTATTTTTTTGTACAATAAAGTTTAAGTTACAAAACGTTAGGACTGTTTTCCCCGAAGGGTTGATTTATTTATTTATTTGGTTAACCACCAATTCTTTACACAGTACGTTTACAGTTTCTTTGTACCTTCATTTATAAGTGTAACAATTAATTATAGGCTAACACCACATGCACACTTTGTGGCTATACGCATTATTATCACGTATTACAATATATATATAAATATACACATTATTACTATTAAAATTTAAGAACCATTAAGTATATTACAGCACATCTTTAATATATTTAATTATAATTAAAATCAAATAAAAACAATAATAATAAAAGCAAGTAACTTAATTAAATTCTATTGGATTGGATGACAAAATATCACATTCTTAATATCATATTCCTAATTAATATCTAGTGCTTTAATCAATATTCAGTCATCATTGAATACTAGAATAGTGCTCTCTAATTATTTTGTAAAATTTGCGCAGTGTTGGACAAGAAAGAAATTTGCAAGGGTTGGACAGAGATGTGTGTACCTATAGTTAGTAAGTGGGAAAATTATTTGTTTGTACTTCTGTAATTGCGCTGTCTTAGTAAGATCGTCTTTACAAAAATATTTGTTTCCCTCTTCTAGACATTTATTTTTAAGAATAACTCATAAATAAATAAATATTTATACCGTCGTTATTCGTATTCACCATCAATATTTTGACGACTTCCTATAACAGTTTTCCCCATTTTGCTTATGATCAAAATAATATTATTTTTGTCCTTATTTGATATAATAATAAAATTCGAAACAAAATTGTCATTACCTACATTATTATTGGTTGCTGATATATTATAATATTCACACTTGATATAACAGATCCTTACTCCCAAGTGCCATGATTGAATATAAACGCTTCATACCCCTAGCACGCTGACGTCATTCACGGTACACAGCCTTTTGTGTATGTGTGTTTGTGTGTGTTGTGTACCCTACCTACCTGACAGTCATCAGAACGCAAACGCACAGCTCCGTTCGCATTCGCCTGGTTGCATGCAGGCACCCTTTGCCTCAGCCAGAGTAATTGCTAGCCTCGACACATCCTGTCTATGCAATGTCAACTATTACAATCCCTGTATTTGTACTCAATGAAGGAAAATACGTACCTCCCGGAGCAGTCTAGTCCGTAATAGCCAGAGGCCACACCAATATATTACCCTGCAACGCCAATATATCACCCAAACAGCGATAGAGAATCCAATATATGGAATTATCAATAATGCTCTGTCTATGTAGTATATAAAGCACATACATTACAAATTTACCGGGTAGCATTAAGTCAGTTTAGCAGAATAATACAAATACAACCACTGTTCAATTCTAAACTCTGTTTCATTAAAGTTAGAGTTCACAGTTGAGTAGGTTGGGATACGAATATATTTCGCCACTCGAAAATATCGTCTTGGCCGTCGCATTCCCTAGCCGGTATATGATTGATGGCCGGCCTAGTGGGCCGGATAAGACAATGTACCGGAAGGAATGACCGGCCCGGTTCAGGCGATGCACCGTACCGCTTCGGCACGGAATTATACCGGCACATTGGAAACTTCATACGGTTTATGGCATGAAATAATGAAGAGGGAGCAATCTGAGTACTTTATGGTTTGTTCGTGGAAATACGGAAATTCAAAAGAATAAGGGTATTTGTATGATCATTCTGAAAAAGATTTGAATAGTGGTTGCAAAAATTTATAAAAAGCGAACCAACTTTTTTATTGTCGACTTCCAAACACAATTTGGAGTTTAGAACGTGTCAAATCTTTATTTAATGCCAAAGTTTATTTCTCAACTTCAAATTGTAAATCTAGAAGACAGCGATTAGACTTACAGAGAAGTAAGTTTGGATGAAGATTTCACATTGTAGCTGATCCCAAATAAATTACGATGAGGGCAAGAATGTGGTGATGATGATACATGAAGACCTTATTTGCGCAGTAGATGATAATAATCATAATGAAAACTAACCAACAAAATCTAATACATTATTAAAAGATACACATGCCCAATATTGTGGAGTGGCTAATTTCGTTCGTTAGTACATTGAATTTTTCAATTAAGCCCGATCCTGAGTGGGTTTGCCTAATCGAGTTAAAATTAATACACAATATTGCTGAATAGAGAAAAATGTTTAATTAAATTTTTCATTACGCTGCTGCTGAATTTAAGATAGAAATTAAAGCTTGGGTCGGACATAAAGTTGAAGTGTGGGCGTGCTTGGAATTAGTAAAATTATCGTACTTAATATGTAAGCCTATTAGTTACTAGATTAATAAGGGGTTTATAAGGATCTTATTGGTGCTAAAAATAGTCAAGCCTTAATGGAATTTGCTTCTTTTTGGCAGATTTTGTTAAAACTGATAGGGTCAATTGCGGGTTCGGGAAAGGTGGCAAGAGTGGAAAATGGGAGACGTATTTACCCAGGACAGGAAAAGAATAAGCTAGCTTAAATGTGCCTGCCCTCGTTTAGTAAATTGTTTTATGTTCCCTTCAATGGAGATCAGAAAAGAAAAAGAAAATAATAGTAGAAATTGTCACAGAAATTGGAGACATGGCTATAAATTATGCTTAAACTAAAATACGAGTAGTAAAGACATAATTAAGATTATACCTACATGCACCTCGTTACTGTGACAAGAAGTCTCCCACTCAGCATAATGCTGTGCCATTGACCCACAGCACGGTGATAATTTTCAGTAGTCCCCTAAAAGTAAAAAAAAAAATGGAGTACAAAGTAACAGAAGTTAATATGTTTTTACACTGCATCGTAATTGTTGTGCTTCATTAGGTGTGTATACTTTGTACAGGCTTGCCCGTGTTCCTCGGTTTCCAATACGCCCTGAAACTAGGAATTTAATACCCAAATGTTACACCCCTTACAATATCGTGCTGTAAGCCTGCTACGAGTAGCACAGTATCGTGTAGTTAACGTATAGTATATCACCGAAATACATGTTGCTGTTGTAACTCGAGCTATGGTCGCTCGTGTCTATAGTGTGTGTAATACGGTATCTAGAGCGGGAATTTTGGACTAGGTGAGCTTGGACGAGAATGTTATAATATTAAGCCGGAATTGCATAACAGGTAGGTAACGCAAATGAGGTCCTAAATTTGTACGTTACATTAATGTTTGTATTGCAATTCAATTTGGGCAAAACATCATCATTATCTTTCATTGCTCATTCGTGATGGGGTGACCATAAGCTCTTAGAGCGGTATCAATTTGAGATCGAATAAGGGACAGATGTATCTGACGTGTATACATCTGTCATCTATCTTCTGCCGACAGAAATAGGAGCCCCGCTCGACTTTGTTGCCTAAATAGTAATCGTACTTAACTATTATATAATGAAATCAATGTCAACATTAAAATAACAAAAAACACATCTATTTATTACCCGGCGCTTTATGTGATAGGACTTATGGTCACCCCCCTGAGCATCATAGGCTTCACTTTTTGTGCCAGTCCCCCACCTCGCTCGCATCTGTATCGATCACGTGCAGGACAAATCATTCGGTTAAAATTAAAATCATATCTTCCGAGTTACTCCGCCAAGTATCTTGTCTCGCAACTTTGAAATTTACTTCTAAAATTCACGTTAACAAAGCACATTTATATCTACTCCAAACAAAATAAAAACAAACTTTCACAGTCTGTAAAACTTTTCTATAGGTACTCTTTCCCTCAAAGGCTATGCATGTACAGACAAAACAAAACGCAACCGTATTCTCCAAAACCTTCCTCCACCACTTATGTGATCCGAACCAAAAACACGATAACAAGACAACCAACCCCACTTGAAACAACCTTGTTAAGACTGCGCAGAGCGAACGAGGCGCGCGGCATTTAGGTATTTTCTACAGCGCGCTAGTTGTGTGCGTCGTCACACACACAATCACAAGTTCGCTCGAGTCCCGCTTGCAGTTGCACGACAAAAGTTGGTAACTTAGGATTTTTAAAATTTGAGGCGTTGTGTTGAGTGACTTGAAAAGGCGAATATTGATTATTTAGATGTTTATGTAGGTAAATAAAGCCCATAATTAAAGCTTATAATCTATATTATATAGAAAATAATGTTTGTTTGTACTATAGTAATACATTATCCGTTCCGTTACTATTCATCCGATTGCGATGAAATTTTGGCGTTGTGGATTTTACGCCCGGGCATTTTACTGGGTAAGTAGGTAGGCTAGGTGAGTTGATAAGTAAATTAGATGGGTAGGTGTATTGTATAGTAAAACCAGTCTGTAATAAAACAAACTTTATTTACCTAATGTAATACCTTGCGTGTTTTTCCCATTTTACAAAATCTTACACAAAACCCAGGGAAACGTGGTATATTTATTATACAGAGTGTAACAGAAGCGTCATATTTTAAAAAATTGCTTCTAATTCTGTAAATGAACAACTATCTCCAGGGAAGTCAAAGGCATTTCCTATAAACTAATGGAAATGGAAAAGAGACCAGAAGGGTAATATCAATCTCATTTAAAACATGATTGTTATTTTCAATCACTGGTGAACACATTATGGAAGAACGTGTTACGTGTTCATGCGATATATTGCATTTGTTTATAGAGGTATGCGAAATCCATTATTCTATTGCCATTTATTATGATCTCGGCTTTGTCTTTAGTTTCTTCTTCTACCAAAATGTTTGAATATGAATCCGTATGTTTTGAAGAATCCTGAAATAAAATAAGATAATTGTAAGTAGTCCCTAAACCACGGGCAGAAACTAGTACTAAGGCACATTTAAAAATGTATCTAAGAACAATTAACTTACATCGAGATTGTTGAATGGAATATCATCACTAACTAAAGGTTTTTCACCAACGTATGGGCAAGGATCTTTATTGGTCAGCATTTCCAAAAAACGTAATAAAATATAGTTATTGGAAGTTATTTAAGAAAATTGAGAGCAGCGGTGGCCCAGTGGTATCGGCTGCGACTTACAGGTTGTAGGTCGTGGGTTCGAGCCAAGACAGGTGCTTTACTTTGTGTAAATTATTTCATCACCACTGCTCTCAAAACGGTGAAGGAAAACATCGTGAGGAAACCGGCATGTCCTAGAAACAAAAATTCGAAGACATGTGACATCCACCAATCCGCACTGGGCCCGCGTGGTGGATTACGGCCCATTCCCTCTCACAAAGAGGAGGCCTGTGTCCCAGCAGTGGGAACATTAATACGCTGATGATGATTTAATAAAGTTATTAAATTGACGTAGTTATCAGATGTATTATCAACCTAACTCTTAAAATGTTGTGAACAGACTAAAAGAAATATAGTATACATAATACATAAACATTTCCCCATGTAAAAGACTTGCCAGCAAACACTAGCAACAAAATAAGTATAATGAATTTAAAATTTCGTGGTGACCCCTTGGCCTCACTTCTCGTGCTTGAGGTCCTGGGTTCAAATCTAGGCAATGCGTCTTTTTCAAATTAATTTTTACTTTCCAAGTTTATCTTGGACATCACTGACAATGGCGAAAAAAAAATCTTCCATCGTGTATTCTAAAATGAATGTCAGAATAGCAATCGGCACCCCCAAATACCCATTACACGATACCCATATCGAATGTTTGAGAAAAAGATGCATCCGCCATCTTGGATTTTAAAAATAATGTCAGATTTGTAATCGGCATCCCCAAAAACCCATTACACGATACCCATATCGAATGTTTGCGGAAAAGTTGCATCCGCCATCTTGGATTTAAAAAAAAATGTCAGATTTGCAATCGGCATCCCCAAAAACCCATTACACGATACCCATATCGAATGTTTGAGAAAAAGATGCATCCGCCATCTTGGATTTTAAAAATAATGTCAGATTTGTAATCGGCATCCCCAAAAACCCATTACACAATACCCATATCGAATGTTTGCGAAAAAGTTGCATCCGCCATCTTGGATTTTAAAAATAATGTCAGATTTGCAATCGGCATCCCCAAAAACCCATTACACAATACCCATATCGAATGTTTGCGAAAAAGTTGCATTCGCCATCTTGGATTTTAAAAATAATGTCAGATTTGCAATCGGCATCCCCAAAAACCCATTACACAATACCCATATCGAATGTTTGCGAAAAAGTTGCATCCGCCATCTTGGATTTTAAAAATAATGTCAGATTTGCAATCGGCATCCCCAAAAACCCATTACACGATACCCATATCGAATGTTTGAGAAAAAGTTGCATCCGCCATCTTGGATTTTAAAAAGAAAGTCAGATTTGCAATCGGCATCCCCAAAAACCCATTACACGATACCCATATCGAATGTTTGAGAACCAATTGAAAAAAAAACGATTACATGCGCCATTATGTTAGATATTTTTTTTTTACAAAAAAATACAACCGACTTTCAAATAAAAATATTACAAAGTGAAAATAAATTCAATTTCGGAAGTCGGTGTTCCTGTTTTTGATTCTTCGTTTTTTGTCACTGACGGCGAAATAAAATTTATTTTACATAATATTGTAGTGTTTTGATTTGGAAGTTGGTTTTCTTTTTGGCAAAAAAGTTTTTATTTTACTCTTTTTAGTTGTGTACACAATGGGCAAGTTCTATAGCCTGAATGAAATTAGAGTGTACCAGGGTTTACTGTATTCATCTGCGTACCCCTTTAGAGCTTACCGGCGTGATGTTATGTTATGAAAATATGGTGTAAACAATAAACAGACATGCGATTCCAGCAATCCCGAGAGATCTGCCGTATTTTTTGAGGAGTTCTGTTGCATATCTCCAAAATTCTTCATCAGATCTTCACCAAATTTAAATGGAACGTAATCTTTCAAACAAAAAAATAATTTCTAAAATCTGTCCACAATTGATGTAATCAGTGAACATACACAAAAAAAATCCTTCTTTTTGGAAAGTCGGTTAAAAAGGAAATAATGTCACAAAAAAGAAATATGTACTTTTTATGAGAACAGATTATTTTTCGGAAATGAGCGCCAACTTTCTTCTTATAATATGTTTCCTTACGCTTTCCGATTATAACTAAAACAAACATTAAAAAAAATGTTACAGAAATATGCATTGGAATAGTGCATAAAAAGTCATACTCAAAAAACAAAATATATAACTTACCTTATTCAACTATTTGCAGCAAGGTATACGTACACTATAGATCGCGAATTATCGTTATCGGCGCGTCGCTCCACAATGAGACGTGACCACTCTCCGAGCTCTCGTGGGCGACTGAATTGCCGACCGGTTTACGTTTCCCATGATCCAAAACAGCGCAACAATTAAGAAAAAAAATAAAACTAAAATAACCGAGTGTCTTTTCGAAAATGTTAAAACTATAAATTGTGGTATGACAATTAGAGATTAATATGAATTAAAGTTTGTGAAAAAATTCAACAGTTTACTATAAATATTCAATGAAACACGAGCATGCCATTTTAATATTTTTGTCCAACTTTACGTATTTTTGTTATTTAAACTAAACAATATTTTTTGTTTTTGCCAACATAGAATCGTTAACACATTCGTTGTGGTGTTCATTACATTTTTTTTATGGTAATTATGGTAATAATATTGACTAAATCCCTATAACTGTGACGATCGTTTTGGATTATTTTGCTCGGCGCAGTCTTAAAAATGGAGACTGATGCATGCTAACTCAAAAGGTCACGACGTAAAAGCAGCCCATTGTCTACTACCTCGTCCATATTTCTTTCCGTCCATTCATACTAAAAGACGTTTAGAATAATGAGTTTTTTATTTCTCGCATGCTACAAAAAAAGTCTTTTCATGACTTTTATAAGAAAACCCCCTTTCTATTTACGGGTTACAACCAAGCGGTTCTTGGTAACAAGATTCACTTGATGTTTGAATGAAATTCGTGGAGTCGAGAAGTTGGTAGGTTAAAATGGGGCTTTATTTGGGGTGTTTTGAATGCAGTAGTTTGTTTCTTCAATAGTTTTAACAGCTTACCTGATCCGAAACCATTTGTTTTTATAGGTATTATAACAGTGCACTTCAATTCAACTTTGCAGTTCTCCATTAATACATTTTTGAGCTTACCATTTTTCTTTCTTTCGTATCTACTTAAATTTAAAAATATATAATAGATTAAATTTACAATAAAGCTGTTGATCTACGACATCGGCACAGATTGTTTTGCTTTCGAATATACCTACCCCAGACTCTTCCAATGATCACGCAATCGTGACAATTGACACAGTACTCCTGCGGTGTCTTTTAAATCGTCTGTCTGTCTCTTTCTCTCTGGGACATCTAATGATTAGTATTTACTAATCAACCTAGTTGATATAAACAATAACTTCATTTTCAGCTAGATATTATTATTCTTCAGAATTTGCGCATTATAATAATATCTCAGGTAAAATGAATTATCCTACAAATGCAAATGTCTCACTAACTTCTTCACTATCTACATCAAAATGTTCCACCTCATTTTGATCCGGAGATTATACAGCATAACCTACTTCTCCCCATGTAAATGCATAGATATCTAGCATAGAGCCGAACTGAACATTCTGAGCCAAAGTTTTCGGTGAATATCCTGTAACTGTGACGTGTGCCCTAAATCAAATGCCACTTACTAAAGTTCGCCGTAATGGCAAACGTGGAGAAATAAACTTCACCAAGTTTTGTATGAAGCGGACTTGTAAAGGAAAAAAGTGTTGGAATAGAAGAAGTTTTTGTTGTGAAAAGATGATATGGCTTGTTGTTGGAGTTAAAAACTAGCGCGGAGTTCAACTACGTATACAAAGCGTTAGGTAGATTCTTAGAAGTTTGTTGTTGTTTAGTTTCATTTTGATTCGCCAATGGTTCCCAGTTCGGTCCTATATTTCATGACATTTTGTTTTTAAAATTCTGGAAACGGCAAATTTTTTTAACATCCAACAATGAGTCTTTCTCACAAAGCAAATGCAGCTGCATCTCACAGTTTGTAAATTACAAGTTAAAATAGAACACAAGCTCATACCAGAAAATTGAAATATAAAGTAAAGAACAATGCCGAGCTCAATTTAAATGTGAAACTGTGCCACATTCAGTATATTTACTCACCCACAAACTTTACGACGCAGAGTCTATTCTAATGAGTTAAGTCTTCACAACTAGTTGATATTACGTTGGGAGAACTTTGCGAAAGGAACTTCACTTGAATACTAGCCATTATTATTCTAACACGAGTAAAGGTAACCTCCTCTAAACCAACCACGTGAGACCTCGAGATATTGCTGTAAACCTTCCGTCTATATGTCACAGGTTTATGAGGAAGTCAGGTTTTTGATTAAAAACCTAATAATGATAAAGAACCGGCAAAAGACAAAATTTGTACTTTATGTAATCATCGAGTTTTTTTATCAATGTACTAGACTGGATTAGTTTTATGATGAAAACAATGTCAGTTGCTATTTCGTAAATAAAAACCAAAAACCCGACTGCTTAAGAAGTGAACTAAAACGCCGTAAACAAGAACAAAATTATGCTGTGCAGTATAAAGGTTTAGTCTCTGCTCGCGGTTATGTATCCTCCGACTGCACAGCATAATTTTCTTCTTGTTTACGTTCAGGTTTATGATAACATAAAATAATATTTTTTATTCTTCAGGTTCTTGATCATAAGCTTTGGCTTTTGATCAAGAACCTGCTTTTGAGATTAACCTGCGACATATACACAAGTTTTTAGACACAGAAGAATCAGGAGAGGTCTGACGTTCAGGTTTATGATAACATAATGTAATAATATTTATTTTTTAGGTTTTTGAGCACAAGCTTAGGTTTTTGATCAAGAACCTGATTGTGTCATTAACCTGCGACATATACACAAGTTTGTAGACACAGAAGAATCAGGAGAGGTCTGATGAAATTGGACGGTAGCTATAATAGAGAAATGTCTGTATAGGGTTACCATTGCATTCGATGCACGTATCGATGGATTGAAATCGTGGCATATCGGTTTGCAACGAGTTTTCGTACAATAGTAATAGATATTGCGATAGTTCTCGGGAATTATATCTATTGATAAGCGAATTCCCAGTAACGGTTTTGTTCGTATTCGCCCCTCTATTCCGTTTGACAAAGAACCGTATAGCGAGTGATCCTAAATCTGTTTCTTGGTTATTGGATGGCAGAGAGTAGATAGAAACTTTGCATATCTTTGTTCCGATACAGTTTTATTTGAAAGTATTTTATGTTCTGACGTATGAAAGATTTTAAATCTGTTATATTTATGTCTAGATCAAAGTAGATACTGGTTTGAATTTGAATATTGTTATTCTCTTTTATTTTAATCTCAGAAAATACTTTGATATCATTTTATTTTACTTTTTGTATATCAGTGCAAACCTTCCCTACCCTACCTTCTGCCTCTGCATTTTATCACTTATTATATTCAGTACTTATATTTATATTGTCATCAACTTTATTGTTAGTCTTATCATTATATTCTATCACACCTACGTCAAAAATCACGTCCGCTCTCATTACCAGTTTCCTTATACACAAATTCCCTTCAGTTTGGTACCTTATATTTAAGTCGTACGTTGTCAAGTTCCCTTTGTGACACCTTTTGATGTACTCGTCAATTGACTTGACTCTCACGTAGTCGCTCATAAGAGTCTTTTGAAACTTGACGCTTTTATCCTCAGGAAAATTTATTATCTGCCCCTAATAAGTTGCGAGGGAATTATTTGAGTAGGTATATTTTTAGTTTCCAGGTCAGGTGAAGCTCTTTCATTGTTACTTTTGTGGGAAACTAATCTTTCAGTCCTCCTCATCCTCCAACAACCAACCTTTTGGGGATATTTCTATATTGGGGACTGATTAGTGTCTGTGTGGTTGCTGTGGGTAGCAAAACTAGGCCGCTTATCCTGTCGTAGGTGTCCTAAAGAACATCAAAGGTATTATTTCTCTATGATAGATCGTACAATTCTGCCGTGGTATAACTAAAATGCCGTTATCCGACATCTGGTTGATTTTTTACTTTTGATGCTATATTAATGAGGAAAAAATATCTATCAATCTGTTTTGCCAATTTTCAAGACCTTGAACAAAACTATTCAAAGTATTGAAAATTCGCAAACATACAAATGCCGTTAACCAACATCTGTTTTTATTATTGACCTGCAATAGATGTTTTTTTTCTCATTAATATAGCATCAAAAACAGATGTTGGTTAACGGCATTTAAGTTATACCACGGCAGAATTTATCATTGAACTTATATATATTTTTCCAGATATTCAGTAATTTACGAAGAACAGAATTGATAGCGGGACACGTGTAAAGATGTACTTCAGTTGGGACTTGGAGGCAATAGTCGTAAAAATGCTTCTTTTCTAATTCTAGTTATCTTCATAGAGTAACTTAAAAACTGCCACACGCTCTATTGCTATAACCTTTTCATCAGGCGTTTTGTTGAATTTCATTTGTTACTACACTTTTAAATACATTATTGTTTGGAATGAATTACCATTACCTCAAGGTTTTCAATTGAAATATAGACGAACTTCGACCTAAATACTTATATACGTTGAAACCTAAAGCAGTAACATTTGCATATCAAACGGGTTCAGGGAGCGTAACTCCAAGACATCTTATGTTCTAGGCATTGCCTCGCATCCCTGCTTCCCTGGTTACAATACAGCCCGCCACATATTAGACTGCTACACAGCGGCAGCAGTCTAATATGTGGCCGGCAGCGACTAGAAGCTTTGTTCCGTTGATATCCTTGCTGCGGTATGCGGTACGGAACACATAATTGTATGAAAAACCCTCTACTAAGTTCACTCTAGACGTTTTTTCCGTCACAATATGTTATAGCGGTAAGGAAGATTGTGCGTCCGGCAACATATACCACAGTGTTGTGCGTTCTGATCAAGACATCAAAGCTAAAGACGCCATTGCTTATAATATTCTTGGCCGCACAAATGCACTAAGCACAAGTTTCGGCTGTTACAGCCATTATTAGAATTTAATCGTCAATTTATATGAGTAAACGGTGACGCTCAATGACACGGCTTGGTTTAGTATGTTTTGACGATGCCGTCACTAGTTCCTTGTCCAGACTGAAGGCGCGAGTGACTAGAGAGGGTCCAGACGCGGTGGTGAGCGCGGTTATTTTGTTACAGTGTATAGCGAGTTGTTGTAGCGGGAACTAGAGATTTGACGTGTTTCCTCTGGATAAAACAATAGACGATCGATTGCTAGCTCAGACCCTCCGTAAAGCCCCACTGTTGTCACTTCAATATGTATATATGGCAATCTACCTAGTGGCCGCCTCGTCGTCTCGGTGCTCTATGGTCTTCTAGCTCGCCGAGGCTTTACAAACATTGCCGGCGCTACCATCCGTGTCCGCCTTTTGTGCTGACCGTACATACGTCTGACGCGAATGGATAATTTTTAGAATAGGGCATTTGTTAGGCGTGCCGCATGCGAGGATACTTTTTGATGCGAGGTAGGATGTTGTCAGTTTGTTATAATATATATCGGTACTTAAATCTAAGCAGGGATTGTTATTAGGTTCCACTCTAAACATAAATCGCATAGCGTTTGGTCTTTGTAATGAAATAAGCCTAACATAAAGGTTGTCGGAAATGCTCGTTAATTTTACCAACCCATGATTACGGAACAGTGGGTAGTTAAATTAATTTCTGATTCGATGCCCGTATGTAATTATTTGCAATAACCATTAATGAAAGTTCAGTCGTCACAGTTGAATGCGTCCGTACTAACATCCACCACATTGTAACAAATGGAAAAGGCACAACAAATATTTGGTAAGCTTTATCTGATTTTTTGCGCAACTATCGTCCAAGCAGTGGCGACCCAAAGAGAACGGCCGCAGGCGGTGAGTTAAAGGCCTAAGATTAAAACTAAGGTTGAACCAGAATTTTTGAAAATTATGTCATCACCATTCTCCAAAAGGGTGAAAGAAAATATCGTGAGCCAACCGACATGTCCCAAAATCTATCAACTGGGCTTGCGTGGTGAATAACGGCCCACTCCAATTCACAGATATTAGGGCAGTGTCCCAACAGTGGGAACATTATAGGTTGATTATCGCCTAATCCGTAAGCTAAAATTGTCTATAGGTAGTGAATTTATATTGTTTTTTTTTTATTGGCTACTGAACTGTTGCTTGGTAAAGACTTAGCTACAATTTAGTATCCAAGTCTGTAAACAGCCTTATTGACTGCCTAGCCAAACAGTGCTGTCGTCTGGCCAGCAATATCTCCTTCGAGCAGTCTCGAACATGGATATTAGAACGCGACTGAAGTTACAAAGCCCCCTCTGTAAAGGTATCCGCGCGATTCCCGTTCAATGGAGATCTTTTCAATAAAACCTGCTTGGGGAACAGCCCGTCGAAATGTTTGGTACAGGTTAATTATTTTGGAAGGTAGTTTCAGGTTGTGATTAAAATTTTGGTTTATAAATGGCAGTTGTGTAATGGTTTGGATACAGTGATAATTATGAATTAAAAATCAAATTACCGAAACAGTAAAATTTACGATGTATTTTAAAAATATAAAACCTACCCATACGCACTAAACCTTTTGGGAATACTTCAAATGTGCGTACTGTTCAGGAGTGGAATTCCATGCCGATGACTGTATTTTCTGGTAGCTGTAACCTGGTGTCTTCAAGTCAAGTGTGAATAGGTTACTTCTAGGCACGCGTGCTTCATCGTCTACCACATTCAACGCGAGCCTACCTATTAATAAAAATATGAATAAGTAGTTAGTGCCTACGGTATTTAATACTTCTCCAACAGATCCGCTTTCAGTAACAAATAATGAGAAAAGTTTCCTAATAATTTGATATTTTATGATCAACAAAACTTTGACTTGAATTAAATATAACGACCATTACTTCGGTTGGTTTCTGTCACCCTTTAAGAGAACAATGAATGAAAAACGGAACTTTTTCCTCATAATTAAGTTCATTGCCATCGTTTTGCCAAAATTTACTCGCCTTTATTTTTAGGGTTGTCTCTAACAAAATGCTTGAGCGTCGCTGTTTTACAGAATATACCGTTCACTTGATGTAATTAACTGACTTACCAAAAGGAGGCGTTTCTATGTTCGACATTATGTATGTTTTTTTTTATATGTCTATTCACCGATATCTCCGTCAATTGTGGACCGATTTTTAAAATTCTGTTTTTTTTTTTGTTTGATAAAATATGTTCCGAAATTGGTCCCATTTTAATTTGGTGAAGATCTGATGAAGAACTTCGAAGATATACAACAGAACTCTTCAATAAATAACGGCAAATCTCTCGGGATTTCTGCAATCGCATGTCTGTTAATTTTGTATACCATTTCATAACATAACATCACACCAGTACGCTCTTAAGGGGTACGCAGATCTCTCATTTCACAGGATATGTTCAAGTTTCATGATATTCGGGTAATCTATTCTGGCGTTATAGGTACCTTACTAAAGCCTATTAGGTAGGCACAACTAAAAAGAAAAATATAAAAAACTTTCTTACAAAATAATACTACCGACGTCCAAATAAAACAAAACTACAAAGTGAAAAATAACTTTAGTTTTGGAAGATGATGATGATGATGATGGAACGGGCTGGTGTCCGCAACTCCACGTCAAAGCGCGTATTTTGCGTACGGAAATGTCATATGTTGTTGCTCATAGTTTTGGAAGTCGGTGTCCATTACACAACAAATTAGTACCTACGAAAGACACCGACTTCCAAAACTAAAGTTATTTTTCACTTTGTAGTTTTTTTTATTTGGAAGTCGGTAGCTATTTTTTTTAAAGTTTTTATTTGTTTCTATATTTGAATACAAAACCTTCCATCGTAGCATTAGAAATACCTCTTACCGTAGTAAAAGGATAACCACAGAGGTATTTATTACCTACATCACCAACCACTAAATAGCGGGCGAGTGACGAATCTATCTATTGAATTTCATGTCCCTTTAGCCCATTCAAGCTATACTAAATCGAACATTGTGCCCAAAAATGTTAATCTCGTCTCATCAACCAAGCTAGACTGATTATGGCGGTTTCGACCCAAATGTCACGTCAACCGAATGGGCATCCCTTTAGGTACACAAAAAAAATGCAAAAAAGGATGTCCCGGTAACTTTTACCCGGGTCACCTCCGGCCGTTTATAATCACTTATCCACAAGTTAAACGTGTGATATTTCACGTGGAAGTAATCAGAGAAAAACTCGACGGATCCCCTGTTTATTTTCGTCGGGGAACAAACTTGGGGGACGGAGACACTGCCCCAAAAAGTTACAGTGACGGAAAAAATCGGCCTCCAAACTAATGGAGCGTGCGACGAGAATGAACTTTAAGACTTGCCTACGTCGCTTCTTTGTAAGACTGGCTGTTCATTACACGATTTCTCTAATATTGGTTAACTGTTATTGTTGACCCTTAGGGATAAATCACGTATTTTTTTTACATTTGTATTATAACCCTGTATCTAGTTTAAGCTAAGCAGAGTTTTAATTTGTTTTAATATGAAGATTCCAAATCTACTGGGCAAACATTCTAAATTAAAGTAAAAACTCAAATCAAAGTAAACTGATTTAATTTGTAAATATTTAAAATAACACTAAGTCCAGTGAGACACGAGATAACGAACTGTTTTAAATTCTACTCATGAACTACGTAGACAATGAGATTTTTTTATGTAAATTTTTCCAAATGTAGGTTGTAATTCGATTTGTCACAATGTTTAACGAAATCGAGCCAAAAACTTTAAAATCCTAATTTTGTAGTAGAAAACCTATAAGGATGCATGCCACGTATACTGCGTTTCGTAATTGACCTGACTCGTAAAAACTTCGCCGTCGACGACTTTAGGACTTGTCGTGAAAATATAAAGTGCAGCGAAAAGCACCGTGAATGACCCGCTTTATTGCAAAGTCTCTGCTCCGTTTTCAGCCAGAATATCGGGTAAAAATAACAATTTAAACTATATTTTCAGCAAAATTTGATACTCCTTTATCGTTTTAAAACGATTGTTGACCTGATTTTCGGAAGTTTTGTAGTAAAATTGTATTAAAGCGAGATGTTACAGTCGGAGACATAAAATTGTTCGAAAGATAAAAGTGTTCAAAGATATTTGATTTTTTTATAGACTATACGATACTCTTAATACCCGTAATATTTATTTAGTAGTGGTCAATAGGCGTGACTCTTTGGTAGATGTTTTAAAACTTCTCTAAGTTTTTTTTTTAATTATTGCCCTATGCTGGGTATACCCACGATACAGGAAAAAATACCCACCACTGGGTATTTTTTCCTGTATCGTGGGTCCGTTTACAAATTTTTACTCTCACATACACCATATATTTGTAGCAACATGTCACTGATCTGTAGGTAGTCTGCCTTGCACATTACAGCAGTTCTTAACAAGTGTTATCTTCTAGAATCATCAACATTATCTTCCTGTCCTTATCCCGTGTTGTTGAGGATCGGCGCAACAATTTTCTTCTTAAATTCTTCTTTGTCGATCGTCATAGTATTATTACCTTGTTAACCCCCGACAAAAAGAGGACTGTTATAAGTTTAACGTGTGTATTTGTATATCTTTCTGTGGCATCATAGCTCGTAAACGGATTAACCGTTTTTGATTTACTGTTTTTTTTTGTTTGAAACGTAAAGCACGTTTCAAACAAAAAAAAACAGTAAAACAGTATCGAAAATGTTCTTAATTATGTTTGGTGAAAATCGGTTCAGCCATTCTAAAGTTATGGGCGTTTTACTGTTTTAATCGGGGTGTTTTCGGAAGATATCGCGTCATAATAACATGTTCAATAGATTGTCGATCGAAGCGTGTACACCACTAGATAAATTAAATAAATATAAATGCCCCATTGGAACAACTCATGAAATGAGCCCTAAAATTCTTATTCTGCTTGGAATAGTATTAAAACCGTCTCAAAAGATCCAATTGTTGACTGTGTTTCCTCTGAGAATATTTTAATCGAAGCTAGAATTCGTCGATATAGCAGCTTTACTTTCTGAACTGGGGTTTTCATTTCCTTTTCGGTACTAAGTACAAAAGATTGTTAGAGGAACATGGTCGCATCGATTTCGTCTTTCTTTAGAACTCGGCTTAGTAAGATTTTATTGAGCATTTTACGTATAAAGATAGGTATTTACAATTTGTATAAGAGCTTCGAATAAGTTTATCTTAAAATCGATGAGGAATTTTGAATGTTATCAGTGTTTAAAAGGTTCTAAAATCTCGACAGGTTTTTTGGCAAATGACAGTTGGTGATTGTGTGTTGATCATAATTATGTTCAAGTGAATAGTTTTTTTTTGTTTTGGTTTATTATTTTAAACCAACGCGTCTTCCATTCTTTTCAGTAGGAGTAAAATTTGTCTCCATCCATGTGTGTAAAAGGGAAAAGTGTTTGCACGACAGAGAGATAAAATAGGCTAAATAGTTAGATTTCAAATTGTAGCATCTAGAATGACTCATTTCATAAGCAAGTAGTCACTTTGGTCACTGAATCGGACAAAGGCACAATAAAATATATGCTTTCTTTTACAAAAAGCACTCGATTTACGAACAATTTATTCGCTCAAGCTCACACATCAATTAAACTGTCAATTGGGCCACTAATCTTATTCTCGTCACCGAATACTCTAACGCTGACATTTCGTCTGGGCCGATCGGAATTTTGACTCGCTGTCTATAAGGGTTATCGTGCCAACCTCTTCAAACCCACAGCTGAAATTAGGTTTTCCACAGTAGCAAATAAATCAATTATTCATTTACATGTCTAGTTTATGATATAATATGATATGATTATATATCATCTAGACGACACTACCCCAGATCTGGGCAAAGTTTTCCCTCTTATTTTTATATAAATGTTTATGTAGTGCTCTATTTAAAAAAAAAACGACCAAGTGCGAGTCGGACTCGCGCACGACAGGTTCCGTAACATTATCGCAAAAAACGGCAATTTTTTTTATATTTTTATTTTTTTATTATCTATAGGCTTTAATATTATGTTTGTTGTATGGAAGCCCCACTTAAATATTTATTTTAATCTATTTTTAGTATTTGTTGTTATAGCGGCAACAGAAATACATCATCCATGAAAATTTCAACGGTCTAGCTATCACGGTTCATGAGATAAAGCCTGGTGACAGATAGACAGACGGACCGCGGAGTCTTAGTAATAGGGTCCCGTTTTTACCCTTTGGGTACGGAACCCTAAAAAAGATCCTAATTGAAATGTGAGTGACGCTTTTGCGAATTTACTGATTTTGGCAAAGAAGATTACGTTTCTAATAAAAAACCGGCCAAGTGCAAGTCGACTCGCGCACGAAGGGTTGCGTACCATTATCGCAAAATACACCAAAAATATCACGTTTGTTGTATAGCAGCATATTGTTGTTATTTGCTTATTTGGGATCTCAAAGAAAGGATTTACACAATGTCAATCAGTGGGCAGGGCTCATTGTTCGCAGTACGGATGGCCGATGGGGCCGAAAGGACTTAATATTTATTTTAATCTGTTTTTAGTATTTGTTGTTATGATGGCAACAGAAATACATCATCTGTGAAAATTTCAACTGTCTATCTTTTACGGTTCATGAGATACAGCCTGGTGACAGGACAGACAGACAGAGAGACGGACCGCGGAGTCTAAGTAATAGGGTCCCGTTTTTACCCTTCGGGTACGGAACCCTAAAATCACTAGAAAGCGAAAACTATTTTTTCCAAAGTCTGTGTCTTTTATACAGGAACTATTGTTTTTCGTTTTTCGACACCGACTTCGGAAAAGAAATTAATTTTTGCTTTGTACTGTTTTTTTAAGCTGGTTTAATTTTTATTTTTCTCTTTTTATACGTAGTTTTGGTACCTCATATTACCATATAAATACGCATTATTAAGGATAACTTAAAAACTATTCGCCAGATCTTGATCAAAATCGGACCACGTGACAAGCACCATCTAAAAAATAAAAAAAGAATTATTCATTTCGGTTCATAATTGGCGGAGTGATCGCGTAACAAACATACAAAAACATACAGTCGAATTGAGAACCTCCTCCCTTACGAAGTTGGTTGAAAAAAATTATCATAATTCAGATGTTGTGTATAACGCCTTTAGTTTAGTGATGTTGGTAAAGAAGAGGTCGATTTTAATCAAAATCAAATATTCTTTGTCAAGTCAACATTCTTGCAGAACAATGGGACAATGGGACATAAAATAGTTTATTTTTTGTTGTTCAACACTTCTTTCCGCTTTTGGCACATATAGTCAAACTATCAATTTGACCAGTACAACTGCAATTTAACCAATACAACTGCTCAGTTCAAAACGCATCTAATATCATAGATAATATGTGAACTCACACTATCGCTTAGTACTATAACTATAAGCCTTAAGCTGGATATCAAGTTAAGCCAAGTTACAGCCTTATAAAGTGCTGTAATAACTTGGAAACTGAGCGGGTTCGGTTCCTGTGCAGTCTCCTGGGTCTGTAAACGCTGGTAGGTAGGTAGTTTACTGTAAAGTTGTAGAAGTTTTTGTTTACATAGGTCCACGATGGAGTTTCTGTTTGTTATTCAAAGTTTTTATTTGAATGTGTATCTCGTAAGAAAGTTGGTAATTTCCATCTAAACTAATATTACAAAGAGGCATCATTTTTGAAATGTTCGGCAAAATCTCTGAAAGTAATGTTATCCGATTAGGATTTTTTCTTCGCGGATAGAATGCTTCACTATTGCTAAGTTGCATAGGCTTTTTATTGTAGATAGTGCACGGTTCCTCTGGAATACGTCACAGGAGTGAAGCCGTGAGACAAAACTAGTGGTAGATAAATGGTAAAAAAAATATGTTCAACTTCGTTGAGTTGAAGATCTCTTGGCTAAATAATAACAGCCGCACGTCTCGATCATCAGGGTTAAGCAACGCTTGACGAGGTCGGTCCGTGGATTGGTGACCATTTCAACATACCGAGTTTCCTCCATGCCTCAGAAAGCACGTTAAGCCGTTGGTCCCGGTTGTCATTTGAAGATCTTTGACAGTCGTTACGGGTAGTCAGAAGCTTGAGATCTGACACCAGTCTTGCCAAGGGGTACCGTGTTACCCGTTTACTAGGTTGTGGAGGTCAGATAGGCAGTCGCTCCATGTAAAACACTGGTACTTAGCTGAATCCGGTAAGACTGGAAGCCGACCCCAATATAGTTGGGAAAAGGCTACGCAGATGATGATGAACTTCTTTTAAATTCGATTCAGACAATAGGTATAGCTACATTTAAAGGAAAAGTACCGATAAAGTGAAACCGATTTGGATAACTTAACGTCAACGCACCACCTGGACACTTTCTCCTTATAAAATTACTTCCACCTCGTACACAAATCAATTATTTATTTCATCAATACAATTTGTACGGCTCACCTGAACTCGGCCGAACTCCGTAACAAACGGCACGGCAATGCCGACAAATGAAAACTTTCCGCCGAGGGAAATTACCAAAGTCATAACACCGTCTTCGTACGGTTGGTTGGTAAATACGAAGTGTTCTACAGAAGTTTAACTTTGCACAATACTTGAGAAACTAACGCAACGCAAAACACTGAAATAAGATCGAGAAAATGTGCAAAAGTTTTGCGAGTCACATAACGTATATATCTAGTTTCACTTATTATTTAATTCATTTAGTAGATCATCCATACAGTTTGTAGAGATTAATGAATCTACATGGTCTCTAATGGTTTCCCAGGGATTGACTTAAACGAAAACGGATTTTGGGGGTCGACGAGGTCTAAAAATCGAAACCTATTATTTAACACAAGTTCTTATTTGAAATTTTTGTTACGTGTACCAACTTTTTATAAGAATGACTAATATTTTAGTAGGAAGTATCATTGTTGAACTTTTAAAAAACTCAAGTCGATAAGCATGCACAATTTCGTACAGTCAATAAACGGCTTTTTAAAGTAATTTGGCTATGGGGGTCTGAGGTATAATTTAATTTTTGGCAAAGTGATCTCATGCCCAAAATATACGTAGTTTGGGAATCCCTGCATATAGGTTCTGCCATGATTCTGCCATGAATAGTAACCATCTTAGAAGTGGGACTTCTACCAAGTCTTACTTTGTGTAAGGTCCTCGTATAAGGGACACGATACAATTTACTTGACAAGAAAACAAGGTCAAACTAGCCCTCGCAGGGAAAACAGATGAGGTTCCGTCGGTTTTGTGTCAGTAACTTTGATTTGTTCGTTACTACGCAAAAAGATTTCATATATATAAAACCAAAACGTAATCGAAGGAAAAGGAGTATATAAGGATGATAGCAAGTGACGTTTTGTTTGTAGTTTCTATCATGTAAAAATAGACGGGAGTTTTATGTTTGTATATTGTATGTATGAAGAACCGGAAAGAAAAATACATGCTTACCATTATCTTCCTGTCATCACCGCATTAACCGCGCATGTGGTAAAGCTGGCTTTGCCACAGACAAGTAAAAAATTGGAATCAAGACTTTTTATAATAGGTACTATAAAATAGCGCGCCCAGCTTTCCATTACAAACAAAATAATTGATGGAAACTCCTTGGTGATATTAACTTCTTGGATTTGCCTTGTATAGAAATAGAAAAAAATATATAGCATTATTTTGTTAGAGAAAAAGTTTTATAATAAGATTAGATTTTTAAATTTCGGTATTGTGTCAATATAAACTCGTTTTGAAGTTTATAATTTGAATATTTCGATACGAGAGTCGATAAAAACTTTTTTTAGACACGATTTTAAGCTAACCGTGCATTGTTATTCAAACCAAACGTGTATGCGTTAGTAAAATTCCATCTTAATTAGTTGAAGATAACTGCTTTAAAATTCAGTTGTAAGATTTGACCCGAACATTATAAAAAGCAAAGCAAATTGCAAGCTAATGAAAAGCTTGTAAAAACCGCAAAACTACACAGCATCAAAACAAGATAGCATTCTTCAGGGACCAAGGTTTCTCTCAGCATACTTCCATTTGTCTATCAGACACACCTACAGTCTAATATTGACATTTAAAATATTTATAGTCCTGTCGACTTTTCACCGTCTATAGTCCCGCCTCGTCTACTGCAAAACTCCTATAAAAAGATCAATCAATTTGATTGCAATCCTGACATCTCCGCGTTTCAGTCTAGTTTATTTTCTGAACTCCACCCGTTTCCGCTGTGAACATCAGACATTCTATTACTAAATATAGATTGTACTGTAGGGCACTTCCTGGACTCCATTTGAAGGTAAGTGCATTCCTATCTCCGGTTGTGAATTATCGTTTACCTGTTTCAGTTTCTAGTATGGTGAATATTCGTTAGTACGTATAGCTAGGAATGTTTTCTCTTTAGTGATTGGATCTCATACTTTATGTGCTGAACTATGGTAACAAAAATACCTACCTCCATATTGTAATTGGTGTCAAATAATGTAATATACATAAATAAATTTTGAAATTCTGAACGGCGAATCTGTAATGTAATTGTTTTGAATGATATAGGTAATTATTGGTATGAGATTGGATAACAAGTGAAAAGATCAAGATGAGTAGGCTTTAAAACGTTTTCTAACCCCTGATTTGAATTTAAAATTGAGTATTTTTCAAACATGAAAATTCGAGGTAAGGCTCATTAAAGTACATTTAGACACGTTTTTAACCACAAATACTCAAAACCGGGTGTTAATCGAGCTCTATAATTAGACAAACATCACGCAGTTTGAAATGACTTTTTGAGTGGTGCAATATATCGGATGTTTACACTGTGTATCAAAATCTGTACCTGTACCCCCATCAACTTAAAATACGGGTCAACACCGCTTTAAAACTCATTAGAAAGATGATGATCCCATTTATCAAAATGTACCCAACAGTTTAGGCACTAACGAGAAAACATACACTGGCCGCTTAAATTATAACGCGTCCCTTTACACTTGATGGTCCTCTAAAAAGCCTCTAATGGGCCCTTTTAATATGTTCACGACCTGCGCAAGGTAGTAAAGTGTTTGAGGATCACATGGATCACAGAACTAGCTTCACCCCTAATTTTAAGGTCGGGCTTTCACCAGAGAGCGGTGCGATAGCGTATTTTCAACATTTTCCTTTTACATTTTGTCAAGAATTAAAGTACTCTGTAGTTCTGTTTTCCTAGCTATAGTAGATTCAATGAATGACCTTCTTTTGCCTGTATAAGCTATGTCAATTGTTGTTGACATATCTGAATCAACTAAAAGGTCTATTATAGTGATGATGTCTATTATAATGGAAAACTGGTAACAATGTTATTCAGGTCCATAAGACTGAAACCGAACACAGTTGAAGACAGATGATGATGAGACATATGAAATTGTATAACTAAAAGAAAGTGTCATATTAAACTTTAAAATGTTGTCAGACCAAAATCTTTTTCCTTGTAATTTTTTTAGTATTTTAATTCAAGTTATCACAAAGGTTAATTCTTACACAAATAATAATAAAAACCAAAATTCTGAACTACTTCATTTGAAGCCAAATCCATCTGAATCTGTTAATTTCATCAATAACTATTTCGTAAACATTGGCAGAGAGCTAGCCCAAAAGATCCAACCTACAGAAAATAACTCGAGAACTTTTCAATTAGACATATCCTCGACTCAAGTAAATTCATTTGTTCTTCTAGACACTGATCCCGATGAAGTGAGCAGGATCTTGATGAACCTAAGATCGGACAGTGCGCCTGGTTGGGACAATGTTTCCACTAGCTTCTTGAAATACATAAGTCAAGAAATTGTCCCTATCCTCGCCCACTTGGCTAATCTTTGTTTCACAAAGGGTATCTTCCCTGCCCCACTCAAGAAATCTATCATTATTCCTGTTCACAAGGGAGGGGACAGAGACGATGTCAACAATTACAGACCCATATCCATCTTGCCAGCTATTTCCAAAATTATTGAAAAGCTAATAAATAACCGCCTCACTAAATTCCTTAATAAATCTAATTCCTTAAGTAGCTTACAATTTGGATTCAGGCAAGGAGTCTCAACTGAGGATGCAGTCACTGCCCTCAGCTCTCTGGTAGCTGATAATCTGGACAGTGGGAGAAAATGTCTGACCGTGTTTCTGGACCTAAAAAAGGCGTTTGACACCGTCTCTGTTCCCATCCTGATACACAAATTGGAAGCCTCGGGTGTGAGAGGAATCCCACTCAAACTTTTTATAGACTACATCACAAATAGGAAGCAAAGGGTAAAAGTAGGTGAACACGTTAGCCATGATGCAAATGTCACTTTCGGTGTACCTCAGGGAAGCGTGCTTGGCCCTACACTCTTCCTGCTTTACATTAATGACCTCTGCAACCTAAAAATCAATAATGCCAAAATTTTTGCTTATGCAGACGATACCGCTGTGGTCTTTACTGGAAAGTCCTGGCACGACGTTGCCAGAAGTGCTGAAGTTGGAATGACAGTGATAGCTTTATGGCTCAAAAATAACCTGCTCACACTTAACACAGCTAAAACTAATTACATGTGCTTCAGTATATCGCATCGTTCACAACCTAGCTCAGACTTTAGCATTAAGGTACATACGTGTGATGACGAAAACAATTGCTCATGCCCAACACTAGATAAGGTATCACAAACCAAGTATCTTGGCATAATTGTTGATCACAACCTATCGTGGTACCCCCATCTTGAACAGGTCACAATCAGAATTAGAAAGCTGAGTTGGATCTTTAAAACGTTGAGGTATATTGTACCCAAAAAAGTACCCACCACCAGAAATTCTTCCAGACACCTGCTCAACGAAATTTATGTAGCTTTAGTACAATCTGTCTTAGCGTACTGCATCCCTATTTGGGGGGGTGCGGCTAAGACAAAATTTTTGGACCTTGAGCGGGCTCAACGAGCTCTGATAAAAATAATGTATTTCAAAAACCTTAGATATCCTACTCAAAGTCTTTACGAAATTAGTCATTTACTCTCGGTGCGGAAACTATTGTTAAAACGGTCCTTAAAAAACATAAAACCCTTCTTTATGATCCCAGCTTAACCTTAAAAAGAAGAAGGGACATCATAGCGAAGGTTCCAAAAATTAGAACTAAATTTGCTCAGATGCAGTACAAAAATCGTTCAGCTCAATTGTACAATCGATTGAACAAAGAGATTTACGTGTATGATAAGAAACATAAAGAGTGTAAAACAACCATAATAAACTGGATTAAACCACTAACTTATGAGGTCACCGAAGCCCTCTTGTAGCATACTTTGTAATTCTGGCACCCACACACGCAGTCGCACACATACACTTCACACACACTCGCACACATACAGTCCACACGCACTCGCACACATACTCTCCACACGGACTCGTACACCTACATTCTACACGTAGCTACCATAACACAAATACAAAACACAATCTATTACCTTCCAACCTACCATTATGTTATTTTTAAATTCAAAATTAATAATTTGTAGATAACCCTGTAACTTTCATTTATTTTAAATTACTATTCCTGAAATTGTGAGTACCACCTAATTAATGTAAAAACAAACTTCGGAAGAGCGAAGTATCCTAACACAGACAATCATTTGTCTAAAGGGACACTTCAAACACTAATGTATGTATTTCTCACTGTTAAAGCAAATAAATTATTATTATTATTATTATTAATTCGCTACTAGCTGTCCCCCGCGGCTACGCTCCCGTCAACTGGCTATCTACCTACCTTACCCTATCCTATCCTACCTACCTCTCTACCCTACCTACCTACCTCTCTACCCTACCTACCTACCCTACCTCTCTACCCTACCTACCTACCCTACTCTACTTACCTACCCTACCCTACTCTACTTACATACCCTACCCTACCTACCCCACCCTACCATACCAATACTTTTTTATTCCTGGAGTAGCCTATGTCCTTCCTTAGGATTCTATCGATCTCCTTGCGAAATTTCATTGAATTCCAGCAGTGGTTTAGGCGTGAAAAGGTACACCGCTAAGTTCGCCCGAGGACCACTCAATAGATTCGCCCCACCAGTGCAGCCTAATCCTAAGGGCACTGTAAGCCGAGCAAATACAGAAAACTTGAACCATAATCGTAAACTGGAAGAGAATTCAACGGAACGCTTATTGGAACTGAAATTTACAACGGCTATTATTTTCGATCACTGTTTCAGAAGTTTCAGGATTTACCTGACGTTAGTAATTTAGGAGGTAGTGTGTGGTTTGGGTTTTACCTGATAATATTTGTGTGTCAGAGAATTGACGTTTTAGTACGTGTAATTTGGCCTAATAGTTGCGCAAGTAATATATATATAAAAGAGGTAGTCTCCGAATCGGCTGAACGGATTCCAAAAATTCTTTCACTGTTGGGAAGTTACACTATTTCCGGGTGACATACGCAACTTTTTATCCCTGTATTCCCACGGGAACGGGAACTACGCGGGTGAAACCGCGAGGCGTCCACTAGTCATAAATAAAATAAACCGCTGATGACGCGACACATTTTAAATTGCGTCGATACATATTGGGCAGTATTTTATATCGTACTGCATCGCATTGCGTCCATGTGAACGTTCTTGCAATTTCCTAAGAAAAATCGCTCATCAATTTGATATAAATCTAATCGCGTCTGTCCATCAGGAAAGTCGCTAAGTCTCTCACTTCAGGACAATAATTTCGAGAAAGCACAACCATTTATCACCACACACTTCGTTATCCACCATCGATGATTTTTGCAAATAAGTTTATAAAAAAAATATTTAATCCTTGCTTTTTCAGCTTGCCAGGTCCATGTTATTGAATTACTATTTTTTTTTAGGGTTCCGTACCCAAAGGGTAAAAACAGGACCCTATAGACTCCGCGGTCCATCTGCCTGCCTGTCTGTCTGTCTGTCACCAGGCTGTATGTCATGAATCGTGATAGCTAGACAATTGAATTTTTTACAGATGATGTATTTCTGTTGCCGGTATGACAACACATACTAAAAACAGAATAAAATAAATATTTAAGTGGGGCTCCCATTCAACAAAAGAGATTTTATTGCCTTGAACTCGCACTTGGCCGGTTTTATTTTCTTATTTTATTTTTGTTTTCACACTTATATTATAAAGGAGAAAGTTTGTGAGTGAGTGTGTGTGTGTTCGTATGTTTGTTACTTCGTCACGCTCAAACGGCTGGACGGAACTGGATGAAATTTGGCACAGAGAAAGATTATCCCGGGAATATGTTCCGTAGGGATAATTTTCGACTATCACGCGAGCGAAGCCGCTGGCAGAAGCTAGTAAGTTTATAAAAAGATATTTTGTTCCATATTTTTCAGCTAGCCAGTTCCATGTAATTGAATTGTTACAAGTTTTGAATTATTACTTTTTTTTTTTTTGTTTTCATATATAAATTGGAATTACTATACAACGATTCGCACAAAAAGTGTAATTATTCAAATAATAGCGTAGTAACAAGATTTCAACAACTGTTTTCCATTGTTTCCCTGGCTAGCGGCAAACCCAACAATTAAAACTTCATCTACATTAAAAATGACTTTGAAAAAATTCAGCTGAACATAGGTCCGCCTAAAAGCGTGTTTCAAATTGACCCAAATTGTTTTTAAATATCTCTTTTTAAGCCACAAACGATATTATACTCCAATCTGCTATGGAAATAAACGTTTTTTGCGTACGCGCTCGTAGTTTTGCGGTAATTAGAAAATGTTTGTTGTTAGGCTGAAGGGAAAGCGTAACTAATGTCTCGTTTAACTTAGTCAAGGCGATTGCATTTGAACTCTGACCAATTAACGCAGTTTGTTTTTTTTTTTGTCTGTGAGCAAAAACTGATTGTGCCCACAATTTCTGCCACCAACCAAGTTATCTTGGTTTTTTGCTTGACCACTATCTCACCTGATGGTAAGCGATGATGTGGTCGACGGTGAAGCACGCTTGCCTAAAAAAAACCCATTCACTCATGACTTAAAGACCCCTAGATTGTAGCTATCGGGAAACACAGACTCGGGCAAGGAATTCCACTCCTTAGCTGTGCGCATAATAAAAGTGTCCCCAAAACGTTTTGTGCGTATGGGTGGGATGTCCACCATGTACCGATGACGCATCGTCGTACGTCTGGTAGTCCGATGATGGAACGGGCTGGGCGGAATCAAGTCATGCAATTACATTGCACACTCCCCGAAATGTAACCGATAAAAAACCGACAAACTGGCAACTCGGCGACGATGTTCAAGGCTCTGGAGCTTTGACTTGACGAGTGCCTCATTGCCGATGAGTTTCTTGGCCCGCTTTTCAATCGACTCTAGTGCATCTAGCTGGTATTTGGCAGATCCGTCCCAGAGATGAGAACAGTACTCCATGCACGAACGAACTTGCGCTTGATACAAGTTGAGCAGCTGTTCCGGTGTGAGGTACCTTCTCACCTTCGCAAAAACCCCAACTTTTTGGCAGCCAGCTGAGCCTTTGCCTCAATGTATGGCCCAAAATTGAGAGTCGATGTCAACGTAACGCCAAGAAGCTCTAGATAAAGGGCTTTTTTAGGGTTCCGTACCCAAAGGGTAAAAACGGGACCCTATTACTAAGACTCCGCGGTCCGTCTGTCTGTCTGTCTGTCTGTCACCAGGCTAAAGCTCATGAAACGTGATAGCTAGACAGTTGAAATTTTCACAGATGATTTATTTCTGTGCCCGCTATAACAACAAATACTAAAAACAGAATAAAATAAATATTTAAGTGCGGCTCCCATACAGAAAACATGATATTTTTGCCGTTTTTTGCGACAGTGGTACGGAACCCTTCGTGCGCGAGTCCGACTCGCACTTAGCCAGTTTTTTTATTTGTACCTACTTTGTGTGGGTGTGTGCCAAATAAACTAGTTTTCTTTCTTCTTTCTTTTCTTGTATCTTCTTTTGATATGCCTCTACGACTAGCATATCGAGACTTCGACTGCTGAACTTTACTACTCGTATTGTCTCATGCATTTAATAAGAGCTTGGACGTGAAGTTGAGAATACCAGCCCGATAAACAACAACTTAGGACTAGCAAAATCTAGTAGTTAAAGGTTCGATATTTTTTTACCTTCATGAGAGGAAATACCTATAAGAAAGGGATCACGATTAACACTCCTTTTGTCCCTCATTTCTTCCCAATTCTAATATGCTCCAACTTTTTACTATACAAAATTTAAAAACCTGCCCATTTTTCCTCTCAATATTTCGGGACAATGTCACAATGGTTTTAAGGGTCCCATAACGAGACGACAACTTGAAAAAAAGTCAGCAACAGTACGGTCGTGACGAAGCGGAGACAAAGGCAGCACTCATTGTAATTGCCGTCGCGTCGGCATTAGGGACTGAACCTGATGGCAATGAGAGGCTAGACGGTTTAGGGGTCTGGGCGAAGGATAGAGGAGTGGTTTATATAGAGATGTGCAGTGGTAGATCGATGTTATCGGGCTGATTGAAGACGGTTTTTGAATATTTTATGTGCTGTTATAGACCAATTTGGTTTTTGTGGTTGATTGTGATGCATTTTCAAAAGATCTTAATTATATCAAACTTGGAAAATCTGAAAATTCTTCCTTATAATTCAAGTTGTTGGATGCTAATATTGCTTTTTATTGTGTTAGTTTAGTTAGTGACCAGTGTAAAGTTTATTTTAATATTGTTTAGTTTAGAATCAATTTGGTTTGGTCCGAAAATAATAACTTTGTTAAAACTTTCAAACACTACAGAATCATAAGCCCCTATCTCAACTCGAACTTGCCCATATACATTATTTACAGCCTGAAATCCCCGTACCGTGTAATAAGCCTAAAAGGGGAGGGGATCCTCTTTGATTCGACCAGTGCCTTTTAAATGTGGGTACTTGTTCACCTTTGTGGGGGACTTGCGATTTAGGCCCACTTTGACCCACCGTGACGTCCACAATGGTATTAAGTGGTCTCTTTGTTTTGTGGCCATTTTTTTCTTTTCTTTTTTCGTACCTGTCAGTCTTTGGTGCTTTGATGTAAGGAAAATGACCGCTTCCGGATTATCGGGCAGTGTTTGAGAAAGATTTTCTACATGGATTGAAACATTATTACTTTTGTTGGGTTGACTTACTTGTGGACCTTTTTGTTTTGTTTCTTTTATTATAGGTCAAAGAGATTACCTTTGATATTGAATAACATATTATTAGCATGCGCTTGTTATATTAAAACATGTTTTACCGTAAGCAAAATGTTATCAGAACTATAAGTTATTGGACATAGAAGTATAAGATGAATGAAAACATTATAGATTAAATAAATTCTACAACTTTAGACGAAGTTATTAATTCAAATGAAAGCGATCCTCATAAATTACCAGCATCATAACGCTTCATTTGTGGTTTTATCAATCGTAAAATAAAAGAGACATGAAACTTTAATCATCTTATAGCAATTTATAACGTCACAAAACTTCGCAAAGGCTAATGAAAATCCATACTCACCAGAAATCATCATCTTAGAATTATTTTTAATTTGTCTAGACATAAATAAGACGGTTAACTCCCCGAATGATCATGACAACATACAAGAACTCATAATATTCATATAAAACTATCATAATAAAAAATACTGAATACATTTTATTGGCCACAAATATTTCATTTTGGAGTGATGTGCCAAACATTATTTAAAATAGATGTAAATTTTTTTTTGAGTTGTTTTCTTCTTTAACTTCAACGTACCTACTGTAGTTTCTGAAAACTAGACTGACCCGTTAAGTTCCATGTTCTGTAAGAAGTCGGTGTTACTTGGTCTGTGTCTCCTGATACTTACAACCTGGGATTCTTTAAGAGGAAACGAGGGCAGAGAGCGCCGACTGAATTTCCTTAGTAAAAAGTCATAATTCGAGGTTTGGCTCTCGTCTCTCTCCTCCTCCAAAATTGGACCAATTTAAAAGATATTCCGTAAACTGAAAATTAGAAATATATACTAAGTCCCTATGTTTTCCTTTTTGATGATACATTATCATTAGAAGCACTAGAGCCCTAAAAAAAATGCTCAAAATTGCGCTGTCAACAAAGGCTTAGTGTACAAATTTGACAAATATAAATGAAAAAAGGAAAACATAGGGACATAGTTTATCTTACTTTACCAGATTATGGAATATCTTTTAAATTCCTCCAATAATGGAGGAGAAAAGAGACGAGAGCCGAACCTCGAATTATGACTTTTTACTAAGGAAATTCAGTCAGCGCTCTCTGCCCATATTTCCTAAGTCTAGCCAGAGTGAATAAGTAACATCTAGGCAAGCGTGTTTCACCGTCAACCACATAATTAAAAGAATTCGTCGAAGTACACAGCATTTATCCATGAAAATAAATGTATAGCCAATTTATGGCAAAGGGCTCTTGGCAAGCACATGAACTTTAAAATGATGTCCCATATTTCACAGTAGGCAAACTTTAGGCTAATAATGTGACTGTTACCCTTTAGTCACAATGATCTTCAAATAGTAAATGTGATAATTATTATGACAAACTGCAAAAACATTCCACATTTCTTAACCACGGAAGCAATACGTTTTCATGCATTCATTGATAAACCGCGTGGGACGATACGAATCAAAACATTCTCCCTCGCTCCGTGTGATTAATGTATAAATCATGTATATTGCGTCTTAAAACATACATTTTCTTTCAGCATACATATTTTAATTGATAAATTGGCTACGATTTATGTTACAAAAACACATTAGTGGTGGACGGCATTTAAGCCACGACTTCACGAGCCACGCGCTTATGAGCCATGAGCCACGACGTCGCGTCTGTTGCCGACGTTCGTCACCGTCGTCACCTCAAACCACACGGCTTTCCTAGTCTGTCATAAAGTAGAATAGGTCTTTATAATTATATTCCCTTAGTGGTTTAGCTGATAATTATCTTTGCTTTGTAATTAATGTAGCATAATCTTCATGATTCAATTTCTACTACACTAAACATTCACCTAGGTTGACTTTTCCGTTGCCTATACGGGGCATTTATGGGCTTTTCAAAGCTGTTGACTAGCTAATGTTTTTACTATGACATCACACAGTCGTAATTCTAGGTATTTAGCATCATTATCAGATAAAACTGGGTGTCTTTAAGTCAAGTGTAAATAGGTTACTTCTAAGCAAGCGTGCTTTACTGTCAACCACATCATCGCTTACCATAAGGTGGTCAAACGCGAGCGCCTATCCATGATAAAAAAGTCCTGTCCTCTTCAGTACGAACCAATTCTCTGATTAATCCATCCGTCTCTTCATCAGACTTTGTCATCTTGACATTAATTTCTTATATCCCCGATCTCTGACTAATCCTTTCGACAAGACTTATTATGACGTCACACATTCATTCAAGTCTACCCAGTATTGGGTTATTTGGTCAGTGTTCTTCCTCGTAATTTGTTAAAATAACATTGCCTGCATAAGTGCGTGTGTATAGAATAAATTTAATTTGGTTCGTCTAACGAGGCGGTCGTCTTGGCGGCTTGTCACACCTCATTTATTTTTAAACATTGTCCGATGTGTGGATTACTACGGAGTTACCGACACGTTCTATAGTGACAGGTGACGGGTCGCATAGGGCTGCTGCTTTAGAGAAAACTGCAAGGAACATTCTTGGGAAATATTTTTTTGTCTGTAGACTGAACTCTGACAATAGGTAAGTTTGAAAGAAGATAAGAAAAATAAAATAAACAAACAACAATAAATAAATAGTGTAGAAGAAAATGTAGGTCGTAAAGGGGAGAAAAATAAAATTCTATAAGACCAAAAGAAAACTCACCTTCGGTTTGCCGACGATATAGTGGTTATGGCTGAGACCATGGAGGACCTCAGTACAATGCTCGATGACCTCAGTAGAGCTTCCGAAAGTGTGGGTCTTAGAATGAACATGGACAAAACCAAGGTGATGTTAAATGCCCATGTTACACCCACTCCTATCAAGGTCGGAGACTCTACACTCGAAGTTGTGGACGACTATGTCTATCTGGGACAAACGATCCAGTTGGGTAGGGCCAACTTCGAGAAAGAGGTCAACCGTCGAATCCGACTCGGCTGGGCAGCGTTCGGGAAGTTGCGCGGTATCTTCTCGTCCAACTTACCAGTGTCTCAAGACGAAAGTCTATGACCAGTGTGTGTTGCCAGTGATGACATATGGCTCTGAGACGTGGTCGCTTACAATGGGCCTCATCAGAAAGCTTAAAGTCACCCAAAGGGCAATGGAGAGGGCTATGCTCGGAGTGTCCTTGCGTGATCGAATCAGAAATTTAGAGATCCGCAAGAGAACCAGGTTTACCGACATAGCCCGAAGAATTGCCAAACTTAAGTGGCAGTGGGCAGGGCACACATTGCTCGCAGAACGGATGGCCGATGGGGCAGAAAGGTTCTGGAGTGGCGACCGCGAACCGGAAGACGTTGCGTTGGAAGGCCTCCCACCAGGTGGACCGATGACCTGGTGAAGGTTGCGGGGATCCGCTGGTTGCGGGACGCACGAGACCGGTCAATGTGGCGACGCTTGGGGGAGGCCTATGTCCAGCAGTGGACGTCTTTCGGCTGATATGATGATGATGATGAAGACCAAAAGATTACGCTTGTTCGTACGAATTATCTATACTAATATTATAAAGAGGAAAGATTTTTTGTTTGTTTGTTTGTTTGTACCGAATAGGCTCCGAAACTACTGGACCGATTTACAAAAATCTTTCACCAATAGAAAGCCTCATTTATTCCTGAGTGACATAGGCTATTTTTTAAACGGGTCCTGTGAGCTGGTCCAAACTAGCTGTTACCCGCGGCTTCGCTCCCACGGGAGCGAAGCCGCGGGTAACAGCTAGTTTGATATATTTAGAGGACACATCATATTGAAAAGTAATACATAAATACAATTAGGTCAACCCATATTCAATAGAGATTTTCTTCAACTATAATAGGAATGTATGTCTGTAAAGTTCAAAATAACATTAGATCAAAGCTTGTATCTTCTTCAGCGTATGTAAATCGTCTTGTATGTCACGCCTCATTTATTTTTAATCACTGTCGGCTGACCGGATTACTATCGACATTTAGTACCCACTGTGACGGCTGAGGGCTGACGATACTTAGGGCTGCCAGTTATGTTGCTGGACATTTATACACAATTAATTCCTGTTAGAACATGGATGAGGCTGGCACAGGAAAGTCAAAATTTGCACAAGAAAAAAGTCTTGTGCTCAGCAGTGAGTCAAGTCGAGCTATGGATGGATACATCTTAGTAAAATAATTAATTCTTTTTATTTTTTTAAACAATATTTTTCCTTATTCTTCTCAGCAAGCCCTTTCATTTGATACCCATATCATGGCAGTGCACAAAAAATAACTAGCCCACCATCATGGGCCATCCGCCATATTGGATTTAGAATGACGTCACTTATCTAACCATGCATTGTCATCCAAACTAAACGTGTATGCAAAATTTCATCTTAATCAGTGGAGGATACCTGCTTTAAGGTGAAATTCAGTTGCAAGATTTGACACGAACACACTTACATACATACATACATTGCAAGTTAATTAAAAGCTTGTAAAAACATCATTAGCAACAAAACATTATTTTCACTCTCAATATATTTTGATTATGTTGACAACGAGTAAATAACTGCTCAATTGGAAAAACCTACCCCACACATTGCAATGGGATGTGAAGACACACAAAATCACTCGTCTTTTTCCCTTGAGAGAGACTTTTAAACGCCACATTCTTTGATACATCCCCGTTCCCCTTTTATATTGCCCACGTCCATGTCATATTTTTGTGCAAATACACTCAATCCAAATAAATAAATACAAAATTCGCATGACGGATACGTTAACAGGAACGTAACAGGACGCTTTAAAACAGGCCGTTAGTCTAGTATTTAAACCCAAGTTTAACTGCCAAACATCTTGTTTAGCATTAGTCAGTAAGAGGTTGTTAAACCCGTCGTCGCCAAGAATTTATCTATCGCATACAATAAAACTTTTCAATTTGTAACTACAAATTGACTGTAAAACTTCACTGACTTTTACGGACTGTGAAATAGCAGACAGCTTAAGTTTATTTCAATATCAATAAAAACCCCTCGTTTTATTGTTGTTGAAAACTTTTATTTTTGAATATTTGAAAGAAAATTGTCTCTAGTAATGTTCTTCCAAACAATGGGGCAATTTTCATTTCGTATCGTACAAATATTCGGTGAATTGTATGACAATAGTTTTTGCTGTGGTAAAATCATGAGACGACGAAAAGTTAGTCGAGAACTATGCGTAATGCGCTGGACGTAGATAGTAACTCTTTGACAGTGGGCAGCGTCTGTATTCCCTGGTAACTACTAGCTCTATGGCATTTTCAGTGGGGTCAGTTTTCCTAATATTATGGCGCCAGGACAATCTATCTTGGGTTGTCGGGTCGGGCAGTTCTTTCTCCAATAGGAGTTTCGCCATGCTGGTCCACCACGTAACCGGAGGTCGTCCTCTACCTCTCTTGTGGTCTGTTAGTTGCAATGCTTTCTTCACTTCATGTTCCTCGTCTCTTTGTATCACGTGACCATACCATCTGATACCGCTCTCGATTGGTTTCTCTGATATAGAGACGACTTTGAAACTACCGCGGATATGCCCGTTTCGTACTTTGTCCAGTCTCGTCATACGTCCAGACTACCTTAGCATCTTCATATCGGCAGTGTGAAGCTTTACGTGCGTCTTTTTCACTCGCCCACATTCTGCACCGTACATCATAAGCGGCCACATCACCATTTTGTAGATCTTGCGTTTGGTTCTTATTGTCATACGAGTATCGCATAAGACCTATAACCTATCAGACTTTTAAAGCAAGAATGGGACAGGCATATTCTGGGCTTATTCGTTTCCATTGCTTTCCATCAATCAGGCAAGAACGAGTATCAACCGTTTCTTCGAGACTCTACCTCTTGAAGCGGACAGATTTTTAAAAAACACAGACTAATATTTCTAAAAAAGAAAGTCTCTAATGTCCCGTGAATCTTACTCACAGATACTATTTTTAGTTAGTAATACATCATAATAACACTACAATGTGTCTGGCCGTTCTAAATCAAATGATTCAACTAATTAGCTGGAAGACAACGTACGACTATCAGCTGTGACTCCCGCGCACAATGGTAAGGGGTTTCACACACCAAGCGTGGTTGCATCGATTCTCAAAAAACAAAACAATAGCGCAACTAGTTGAGCGACCATCATGTATCATGACCAGCATGTCCTTAACACAATTCTTTTGGGGTTGACGCTGCATGACTTCTTCTTCTACACATCTCTATTCACCGTCATCGCAATTACCTTATTTCTAGCCTTCTCATTTTTTCGAACAATCCATCTATCACATCTTAATAACGAATTGAACATGAACAATCATAGTGCGAAAAAGCGTAGCGATTTGCCCTGGTGTATGAAACTCTCAAGGGACTGCCCAAACGAAAGAGATCGCTAGACCGAAAGTAATTTACATCCTTTAAAATTAAGCCTCCAAGTTGCCATGCTTAAAGCATAGCATAATCATTTGCACTGCTAGAATACAGCTAGTTTTCCTGCCATCAGGTTTCGTTTCTCTGAGGGGAGTTGTCATGCATTCGACTTCAAACTACTTTATGAATTCTGATGAAAAAACCATCAAAACTGGTCCACTCATTTTGCACGACACTTAATCGCTTGGTTACGGTCGTCCGATGCTACATTTATTGTGTCCTGAGCAGAAAAGGAATAAATTATTAAAGTGCGTGTAGGCGATAAGGGTTTCCTTATTAAGAGGTCACTTGATCTCTTATGTGTCGTCTCGAAAATGCTCAGAAGATATTCTTGGGTCGGTAATCCGAACAGATAATTACATACAAGTCCTTATGCTGAAAATTCTCGTATGGCTCTTTACCTTTTTCTTTTAAGTAGATAAGCCAGGCACAAACTATTTTCGCGAGCGGTCGTGGATGAATTTGAAAGAGAGTTACCGCGGCCCTGGCATAAGCAACTGAAGGAACACGGGTGGGTTTAGTCAGTAAGAGTCCTCCTTAGAGAGACACGCCCTTCCGCTCCATCCGGAGCGGGAGAAGTCATTGGATGACAAACCAAAAACAAACGCTCTTACTTTCAACAGTCATTAATTTTATCCTCATCGGCCTAGCATTTGCCACCTAAGTTTAGGGTCGACTTCCAGTCTTTATAACAGTAGGTTCTGACACAAAGACATAAAGTTTTAAACAGTATTACTTGGAGTATATCCGGCTATCCTATCTCCTGCGCACAAAACGGTGAAGAAAAGCATCGTGATCCCTCACGCAGCCACCATGTGCTAAAACCAATAACTCAAAGACATATGGCATCCACCAAGCTGCATTGGGCCCGCGTGATGTACTAAGCCTCACTCCCTCGAATAGAGTGGAGACCTCTGTTCTAGCATTATGATTTTTAAGACTGATAAATCTGTCCTCTTGAAGTCCTGACCCTACTGCCAATACCTAACCTTATCTTCAATTAAAAACTACCAGCACATTTTTTACTCTGAAAAAATTCAGAGCGTATTGTCGTCAACCCTATAGGCAGATGCCTCTCGCGTCTATCTGGAATTTATATTGAATGGAAGCAAATGGCAATAAACCTGCGTTGGGTGACTGCTATCTCGAACTGTGAGTCTGTGACCTACACCTTAAATCTAGGACAACTTGAACGTCCAGAGTTCATTGTAATTGCTTTTCAGTTTTGCTTTAATCTTTTGTGATAGTGAGATAGGGGTTGAAAACAAGATCTATCTTATGCTTGAATGAGATTTGGGTTATTATAATTTTTGATTTTAATGATAGTCCCTCACCTGGAGCTTTCTCCTGGAATGTAACGTTACAGAGTCGAATTACATTGGTGAGGGAAGAGAACCGAGCATTACAGTCTTGACTGATGTTCCAATGTGTAATATTTTGATACAGCTTGTACTTGTACTTGTCTTTTATCTGAGTAAATAATGGTTTGACGGCTTTTGAATAGCAAAGGTGCCATTTTTATTCTTCTAATAAAAGATATCTGACTATTAAAAAATCAACCCTTAGAGCAGGGTTACGCTCTGTATCCGATCCGAATCCGAGAAAGTTCGGTACGCCGTAGTAACTACTTCTTGTAGGTTACGCACTGTTTCCGAAATCCGTCAGTCTGAAATCAGGTGCGTGTTGAACTAAAAATTTATTTCAACACGCACCTTTTTTTCCTACCTACATGTTTTTGTTAGTTTTTAGGGTTCCGTACCCAAAGGGTAAAAACGGGATCATATTACTAAGACTCCGCGGTCCGTCTGTCTGTCACCAGGCTGTATCTCATGAACCGTAATAGCTAGACAGTTGAAATTTGCACAGATTATGTATTTCTGTTGTTATCCGGTAAGACTGGAAGCCGACCCCAATATAGTTGGGAAAAGGTGAGGCAGATGATGATGATGATGTATTTCTGTTGCTGCTATAACAACAAATACTGAAAACAGAATAAAATAAATATTTAAGTGGGGCTCCCATACAACAAACGTGATGTTTTTGCCGTTTTTGCGATAATGGTACGGAACCGTTCGTTAGCGAGTCCGACTCGCATTTGGCCGGTTTTTTTTTTTGTTTTGTTTTCGTTGGCAATGGTGCCTGCCTTCTGGGCACGTCCAACCCGCAGTGTGCTGGCTTTTTGTATACGAAGCCTTTTTTGAGCGGGGAACGTATGATTTAAAAGTATGCGAGAAACTTATTTTTTTTGATTTAGTAGACTTGAAAACGTTCGTCAGATGCTGAATGACTAAGAAAGAAAAGAAAGTATTAAGAGCATCTTTTCTACAAGCTTTTATTTAACTTGCAATGTATGAACGTATGTAGGTGTGTTCGGGTCAAATCTTACAACTTCATATTAAAGCTGTTAACCTCCACCGATTAAGATTTAATTTTGCATACACGTTTAGTTTGGATGTCAATGCATGGTTAGCTAAGGAACGTCATTCTAAATCCAATATGGCGGACGGCCCAAGATGGCGGTCTAGTTATTTTTTGTGCACTGCCATGCAAGGGTATCAAATGAAAGGGTTTACTAAGAAGAATACGAAAAAATCTTTAATGAATAATTTTATTTCATTAAAGCACCACATTGTTATACTCACTAGTATAAAATAGAAAAAACTAAATAATTCTACCAGATAACCAATGACTGGCTCTGTGCAGAGAGAAATATGTTTTTGCCAAACAATAAATCGTTATGAAACCGTATACATTTCCATAAAAAAACGTGAAAATCTGTTCATCTACCAAGAAGAAAAATAGTTAAACTCTGAAATTCTAGAAAAAGTAAGCTGAAAGTAGTCTCAATGATTTGTGGTAAGCGTAATTTAAATAAGATTAGTTTCACGGGTTATTTATGTCCAATAGGTGTTATTTCAGTTTTAACAAATATCAACATTACCTATGTATTAACTAAGTGTATTTCAGAGTGACTATTGGAAAAGTCATAAAAATAATTAAATTGTAATTGTTTTTAAATTGTAGCTCTTTTTTTACTATTGACATGTACAGGATTAACCACTATCTCACTTGACCTTAAGCAATGATGTGAAATGTGTCTAAATTTAAGTGAAGTTATTTTTCCAAGAACACAATCATATTTGTTGAATACAATTGCGAACTGAGTATATAGTTGTTTGATTGGCCCGTCCCAATGAAGCGTTTGACGCGTGAATTGGCGCAGGCGCATATCATGCTTGTTACGTCTTTGTTACGTGGTTAGTGCGAATATTTGGGTTAAGAATTGACGTGTATATTTGCCATTGGGTGTATTATGATGGCAAATATTCATCAATTTGTTGTCGAAATGAATGAATGCTGTAAGAATGAATGGAGCAACGAACATGTTTGTCTACTTTTATTTGTACATTGATGGTATAAAATTGCTGGTCTTTAGGCAATAACCTGCTCTCTTAACCATGAACATGAAGAAAAATCCGAGTCTTGATCATTATATTACCCTAGCTCCTGCCAGCGGTTTCGCCCGCGTGAATGTCGAAAATTATCCCAAAGGAACATATTCCCGGGATAAAAGTATCCTATGTGCTATTCCAGACTATACTCTATCTCTGTGCCAAATTTCATCCAGATCCGTCCAGCCGTTTAACCGTGAAAAAGTAACAAACATGCAAAAACACTCACAAACTTTCGCCTTCAAATTATGTTTATTTTTTGTCTGTTCTTGTGGAACATAGCAACAGGAAGCATATCATACGAAAAATTCTCTGCAAATACATAACAATGAAACCGTCTAGCAACGAAAAGCGAGATGAATACATACCTAGTAATACGCTGTCACCTGATTTTAGGTCTATTGGTAATAACGCTAATATGAGGAGCTTGTGGTTAAATAATAACAGACGCACGGGTCGATCTTGCAAGGTTAAGCAACGCTTGACGAGGTCGGTCCGTGGATGGGTGACCATTTCAACATACCGAGTTTCCTCCGTGCCTCGGAAAGCACGTTAAGCCGTTAGTCCCGGCTGTCATTTGAAGATCTTTGACAGTCATTACGGTTAGTCAGAAGCCTGAGATCTGACACCAGTCTAGCCAAGAGGTATCGTGTTACCCAGTTACTGGGTTGTGGAGGTCAGATAATCATTCAAATCAGTCGCTCCATGTAAAACACTGGTACTCAGCTGAATCTGGTAAGACTGGAAGCTGAACCAAATGTAGTTGGGAAAAGGCTAGGCAGACAGGTAATAACTAAACAGAGATAATGACCAATGGAAAATTTACGCGATGTCGCTGCCAATACTGTCCTCCGTTACTCAATAGAAGTGTGGATGCATGCCACTTTATAAATAGCGTGATCGCTGATTGATCGCTCTAGGATTCTTCTTTCGGCGCCTCGGGACAATGGTGTCGCTATCTGTGCATATGTTTCTTGTTTGAATTATGTAGTGAATGTAGCTGTTTCAAGTGAAAGATATCATTACGCCAGTGGAACATAAACCTATCCAGCTATGATGATGATAAGCAGAATGTAAGGATGTTGCCGTAAAAATACACTATGGAGCACTACTATCTTGATTTAAATAACGTCATGCCAGTAAACTTTCATGTGTTAAGCTCTAACTTTATAACAGAATTAAAACTGGACTAGGTTTTAAATCAAGGGCATCCTGAATGTATTTTGAAAATTCTACCATGTCTGTTTATTTACTAAATGCTAGTATGATTGATCAGAGATATATTTCAATAATAGAGTGATATGAATTAAAAAGAAGTCAGTGATAGCGTGGCGAGGGACAGGACGGTCTGGAAGAAGAAAACGTATTGTACCGATCCCAAGTAACATGGGACAAGGACAGGAAGATGATGATTTCGGTAATACAAATAGACTGCGACCGCGAACGAGTTTTCTCCGATTTCTTGTGCCATAAATCGAAAATAAATCGCTTCACCATCGAATTACTTCATATATCAGTAGTAAATCAACTAATCAAAATAAACTATTAATTTATGTATTAATTTATGTATACGTCCAACGTCAACGTAGGTATAGTTTACCGAAGCACGGTCGACGTTTAATACCGACGATCAACCATCCTTTAAGGTTGCCATACTAGAGATATCAAATGGTTGATAAAGGTTACAATGAATATAATATTAGAGACAGATATAAATGATGAGACACATCATAATTTTGATATTGAATTCGTAGAAGTGTTTGAGTATGATGGGTATAGTAAATTATTGTTAAGAGAATCAAATCAATTTTCACTAGATGCTTATCTGCAGTATGCCGAAACAGTTAAAGCTCTCCAAATTTATAAAAACCCGAAGCAAGGTATTTCAGTTGCTTTTTTGTACGTCTGCACTTACTTGTCATAACCTATTATTTCAGATCGCCTCTTGTGGGTATTCTTCGCCAGGCGTCTGTAGTTTTACATTCAGAGTTAAACTCAGGCTTTCCATAGAGTATAAGAACTATGACTAACACTGACAACTCTCTAGTCATCATTTACAATCATATTTTTTACACCAAGGGCAACTACATCATCAGAATCGTCATCATCTGCATTAGTACCTTTAATATTAGGTACCACATCTTCGATAGTTTTAACATTACTCGCGTGATGTAGCAACTTGCAAGTTCACTCTCTAAACAATCATGAATCAATACAAACACAATAATACACGCATATCAACAAATACACAATTGAAACAACAATAGATTGACAACACAACACGTCGCGATGTGCTCGACCAGTGTTTACGAATAATTAAAATAGTTCGGGATTGTTTGCACACCCACCTTATAAATAATTTGTATGTTTGTGAATGTGATATGCGCAGAAGGTGCACCTTTTTATAAATCATCATTGTTTCTGGTGAAAGCCGTCCACTGCCGCACATAGGCCTTCCCAAGCGTCTTCTGCTGAAATACCTGAGCCTCTTCTGAAGCGTGACCATGTCAACCTATCTTGCATCTAGCGGATTGATTTAATTATTGATGAATAACTTACAGATTACAGACAAAATAAATCAGAAAATGATAGATTGTCTATAACCCGACGTTGCGAAAATTGGTAAATTTTGTTGGTCAACTTTTCGACCGATAAAGACGAACAGTACTGTAGAGGCATCTTAACAATGCATGGCGTGTTGTCATGCTGTTGGCAATGGACAAATGTCAATATCATATCATATTTTATCAAGCTAGATTCTACAATATTAAATCAAATGGAAGCCAACGATCTCTTGCCAAGGGCAAGAAAGGGCAAAGGGTCGTGTTACCCAGAACCACGTTGTGGAGGTCAGAATGGCAGTCGCTCCATGTAAGATCCTAATATTCAGATGAATCTGATCAGGCTAGAAGTATACCCAAACGTATTATGTAGTTAGGAAAGGGCTAAGGCAGATCAAGTCGAAGAGCTATTTTTGAGGAATTTAAGACAACGGCCTACGCCATCCTTTAGCAACAAATATTTTTAAAGTATTCATATGAACGCATCTGGGAAGAGTGGTAAAGTCACGGAGGAAGACCTTTGGCCAGCAGTGGAACATGCAGTTTCAATAAAATTACACATCGGCCATTCTCCCTCCGAGGGTTCCAGAAGCCCAAAACTGACAGTGTCAATTTTCCATCCACCTATTTGGCTTTACACAGCTTTTCATTCAGTATATCCAAGTTTACATCTACTTGTATAGACTGAACATTCTGTGGCTATAAATTGTTTAGTATCATATCGGTGTTCAAAGCCGAATTAATGTCGCCGCCCGATATGCTGTTAATCATTCTAATGGGGTTAACATTGTTTGCGCTATGCGCTGATGCATAGACAATATGGGCATAGACTATTTTAGAAATGCGTGTTTTTACGGCTCCTCAGCTATTTTAGAGTCTCTTGCGTGCATTTTTTTTCAGAAATTAATCTGTTAAGATAGACCATCTTGAGTTCTATATGGCGGTCTATCTTTCTACCTGCTTGAAAAATGCCCAATCACCGATTTTTAAGCAATTATTCAGAAACATTTAAAATTAAAAGCGGGATATTTACCATGTTTACCGTTTGTTGCGACTTCAGTTTATCCGTGATCATGGTGTTTGCAACAGCACCGAAATATCGGGAACTCGCAACAAACAGTAAACATGGTAAATATCCCGCTTTTAATGTTAATGTTAGTGTTAGTGACCATGACAGTTTAAAAATTATTCAGAAACCGGGGATTAGCTACTTAATACCATTTGCCATCAAGTAGACCGCCTGCTTGTTTCTCATACTCTGGCATATCATAATAAGTACATATTAATTCATAATAATAATTCTGTCGAATACTTAACTAACGTTTTCTTTCACTTTGTCCAACAGATGCACCATCCCATTCAGATGAAGCCAGCTGATAGTGAAAACAGAAATGGTAAGTCAATTTCATTTTAAAGGCTCCCGCAGACAGGCAATACGACAATGCGACAATGTGACAACCTGCGGGAGTCATATTATAACCCCTATCATACCATTTTATAATTTGTTTTAATTGAAAATGTCGTATATTTGCGTTATTTTCAGATTAAAACTCAGTAACTAACTTACAATATGAGACATTCTATTGCACAATTCCGGTCATCTGCTAAGTTTGCAATTTTTTTAGCACAAAAAAGTGTCTTCAATTCTTCATTGGCAATATTGACCGCACTTTAGACGCTGAAAAAACGGCCCCTCCATCGTCTAGGTACTGTTTGCACAAATCATTATAGAGTGCCAAGGTCAGTGACGTAAAAAGCGAAGAAACGGTGTTTTGTAACTAACTGTTAGCAAAATTGGTTTAAGATAGCAGTTTTATTACTAGTGTAAGGATAAAGTTTTATCTATCTTCATAGATTTAAATAGTATATAATACCTATGTAAGGCAACGGCTCTACTTTTATTTTGTATCTTCTAGCTGACGCACGCGGCTCCGCCCGTGGCTGCACCTGCGTTGTATTAGTACTTTTCCCTATATATTTATAAATTATAGCCTATATGTTCTTCTGATGCTATATTTCTGTAAAGTTTAATCAAAATCCGTCCAGTAGTTTTTGCGTGAAAGTGTAACAAACATTCATCCATCCTTACCAACTTTTACGTTAATAAAGTAAAACAACAAATCGTGGCGCAGATACTCCTGAATAGCTGATTTTAAAATGAGAATCACGTCTAAACGGCTACTTGTATTTTTTTGCAAAAAATATATGTTACATTAGACCATTTTCTTAATAATTTGATATGAGCAAATTTTCAGTTTTATTCCTATAACATAGTGTAATTAATTTGTAAAGTTATGGCTAAAACGGACAAAAACACGACAATCGCACCAAAACCGTTGGGCGTATTTTAATGAAATCGACACCATCTCAAACACAATTTAATTATCTACACTTTGATCTGAGGCATTTTTTTTAAAGTCATAGAATAATAAGATAGTACAAAAAACGACTAAATTTTGGGTCGCGCGGGTGTGAAACGATAGCGCGTTTTGTTCCCTCAATGTCGTTGGCGTTAGTCGTCGTCTTAACCCAAATAATTTGGGGACGGCGCAATATTGTCTTCTTCCATTCCTTCTTCTGCATTAGTCATCACTAAATATTAAACTAGGCATCTCAATGCAAACCCCCTCGAGCTCGTACCGCCATCTTCACCTTGGTCTGTCACAATGTCGTTTGGTGTTGAATGGAACCCATTCAGTAGTTTTGAGGGTTCCGTACCCAAAGGGTAAAAACGGGACCCTATTACTTAGACTCCGCGATCCGTCTGTCTGTCTGTCTATCTTTCTATCTGTCACCAGGCTGAATCTCATGAATCGTGACAGCTAGATAGTTGTAATTTTCACGTATGATGTATTTCTGTTGCCGCTATAACAACAAAAACTAAAAACAGAATAAAATAAATATTTAAGTTGGGCACCCATACAAAAAACGTGGTATTTTTCCGTTTTTTTACGACAATGGTACGGAACCCTTCATGCGCGAGTCTGACTCGCACTTGGCCGGTTTTTTTAGCCCATTTTTCACTGAAATTAGATATCTAAAGAAAATCTGTGCAGAATTGGTGGTATACTTGAGCTACTTTTCAAATTAGCTATGCCTGACTGGACTAGACACTAGACTAAGATGCTAATGATTCACCGTAAGAAAACGACCTTCACGCTAACATAATAGATAATGTATGCATCTCAGAAATGATTGATAAGGTCACTTCTGTATGAGCAGACATAAAACTCACACCTAAATGGCACACTACGGTGGCAAGACGTCAAATGTCATTCCAACATTTAACAAGATTTAACAAAACTGTAACTAATGATCGGTTTCGGAATTCCGAATTTGAAGTCAGTAAACACTTATCCAAACTCTTCTATATTTGCAAATATTCACTTAACCTGAAAATCTGTAATTATTTTATAATTTAATTAGGTTTAGATCGTATCAGATCAAAAACAAATTCTCTATTCAGAAACCAGCTAATACACTATGAGTAAAGTCTAGCAAGACTTCAGCACAGCCATATCTGTAAGTACATAGCGCTGTCTTTGACGGTGTTTAGCTAAATATCGATAAGGCTAGTCTCAAGGACTGCATACGGAACGCATGACAAATTGATTCAAACAGTTGCCCACTACCATTTACGTTAGGGTCGGGCCACACTATACTCGATACGAAAGTGAATTAAAACGCAGATTCTGTCGAATTATTTATAGTTGAACGGATGATCGAAGGGGGCCAAAAGGTTCTGGAGTGGTGACTGCGTACCGTAAGACGCTGCGTTGGAAGGCCTCTCTCACTATGACTTGACAAAGGCCCAGGTTTGTAACCCAACCAATGGTTAAATGTGCAAACCAATGGTTTTAAATCTCGGTAAAATGCGCTTTTTTATCAATTGTTAGACCATTTGTGAGGTTAAAAATTGTAAAAAAAACGCATTTTACCGAAATGTTAAACCATTGGCTTGTTAGACCATTTGTGAGGTTAAAAATTGTAAAAAAATCGCATTTTACCGAAATGTTAAACCATTGGCTATCATATTTAACTATTGGTTGCGTTTACTACGGATCAAAAACTGGGCCTTAGGTTGCGGTGGTACCTATCCGGTGGAGATATGCACGGGACCGATGTGGCGTGTTCACAGCAGAGGACAATTTTTTTTTTAAGTGTCTACTCATTTAACTAATCTTGACCCAAAAAATAAATTACTTAAACTTTATCTCATCGCATCTTGAGACATACTTGACCTTGCTGAAATTGTTATCTTTAAAATTAAGCGAACTAATCAAAGTAGTGATAAATTCTACTTGCAACAATAATATTCCAACATTTAATTAACACAAAAAACGTAATTAAAAAGCTGACTTAACTTAAAACTACAAACTTCTCTTATTTAAACAAGCCCATCAAAAACATTTATCTCATATAACAGCACAATTTGTTCTTCAAAACGACCAACTCTTCACTCAGTTAAACAAACGACGGTAACCTACAAATATTTCACTGGAAGACAAACGTATAGAGTTACTCGCACCTGATATGTGTGAACGAGGCACGGAACCCTGTGCGTGCGTTGTCACCGCTTAACCCACAGATATAAATCTAACTAGATAACGCAAGTCCCTCCATCTGTATGAAAACCAAAAGTGACACTTTTTCATACACAATTTAGAAATAGTACATATTGATACAAGGGTACACACCCGTGTATCACACGACGTTTTTCAACACAGTTGTGGGAAATAGTAAAAACAAATCAAAGAATTAGATTTGTCCATACACAAAAAATTTTTAGAATATGGCGCGTTTTGCAACTGGACATGTTTTTTTTACAACGAAAACAGCATATACAGCCTATTAGATTTTTGACAAATGTTGATGTAAAAATAATTAAATTAAAACTGGTAATTAAATATATTAAACAACCATTTAAAAGAATTCAATGCTAAAACGTACGGAATCATTCATTTTTCCTCGTATAAAATCTTTTCCATTTTATTCTATTAATCTAAACTCCTTGCTACTAAACTTTTTTAAATTGACTGAAATTTATATTTAAAACTCAACTGCGAAAGTAATGATCGAGCAAGTAAACAAAAGTCACAACCGCGTAACAGAAAGATGCCGATGCAAAAGATTCAATTATCGAATCATAATTATAGCCTCTGAAAGTACGCCATGTTTAGCAACTGTATTGAAATAGTTATTTATGCTACAAGTGCGGCAAGTAGGTGATATCCGATGAGTGGATAAATCGACTCGAGTTGGAAATCATGTTACGCTCGTGTATCATACAACATTTTACTATGCATTGTGCGAGGAAATAAAAAATATATCTGAACCAAGCAAGAAATTAATAAAATGGCGCTTATTCAACGGCGCTCAGCATATCCACAAATTAACTAATAGTAAATAGTTCCTCGGACATATCTACTGTGCATGTGCAAATAGCTGTCACGTCGTAACGCAAAAAGGCACGAGCAAAATATTCGTTCTGCCAAACATATTTAATGAATATTTAAAATTAAGTTATTGATCAAAATCTAAATCTAGAGTAATTAAAAACGCCTTAAATGAAGTATTAGTTTTGGTTTACCTTTTATATGAATGATAATCTGTACTTAACTATTTTTTCTAACTATTCTCAAATAATAGAAACTCTATGCGGCGGGCTGACGTTGGAGTTAAAATTTAAAAAGTACAGGAAAGTAAAAAGCACTAGTAAAAAAAATTGACACTTCCCACACAGTTTGGCTGCTTGGAAAACGCTCTTTTCGAGGACATGCATTGTAAACAAATTTACTTACCAATGAAAGAAAACATTTCCTGCAATGCCTCGGCCAACTTTTTCTATACAGTCTTTACAGCTCAATATGGCATAAAATGGCATTTCTCTAGATTTCGGTGGATTGCCCGTGCCTATAGTGCTAAATGAAAAGCTCAAAGTACGGTCATAATTTTACTCCGTTTTTTGACACGCGAAGTACACACAATCGCGTCATCTAGTTAGATGTATATCTGTGGCTTATCCACTGCATAACGTAACGCATAGAATACACACGAGATTGTGATACGCACAACGATGAACCTAACAGCTATAGGTAGCAGTTAAAGTCGCCGTAAAGACAGTAATATCTGTCAAACTGTCAGGATTGTTGAGGGTTAAAGGCTGCTGCAAGCGGACTTACTGTGTTCGATTTGAAACGCACGCACACATACGCAGGTTTGATTTGTATGTCATTTCAAGGAGATTGAGATTTTGTGCAGTTTTATAACGCAAGTTAAATTAAGGATAGAGGAAGACTAAAGAAACCATAGGCTAGGCTAGGACCAAAGGAGTTGAATAATATAGAGATGACGGCAAATATAGTATAGAACAAGACACGTTGCGTTGACCCTAAATGAATTGAGATAAGGGCGGGCAAATTATGAATTAGAACAAGAAAATTCTTCTTCTTCTTTTCGAATCGATGGAAAATTCTTTGAATATTTTGAGCCCAATAGGTGGCCACGTTCATTGGAGCGTCAGTGGCATCCATAAGGTATTTTATAATGCGGGCCTTTGGGCATCTACTGAACGCATAAATCTTACTAATATTATACATGCGAAAGTTTGGTTGTGTGGATGGGTTTGTTTCTCAATTACGCCAGAATGGATGAGAGGATCTGGATGAAATTTGGCACAGGGATAGATTGTAATAGCCCATACGATACTTTTCATCCCGGTATAATGTTCCCTTGGGATGATAAAACACTGATCACACGGGTGAAACCGCTGGCAGAAAAGCAAGTATATTATATGCAAACTAAATCAATCGCAAGAAATTTTTTAGCAGATTATATAATATTATGATAAAAAACCCTTTCTCCAAGATGCGTATAGCAATCAATAATGTGCATTTACCTTTACAATATCGCCTCATAATAACACGTGGGATCGATACATTGTGAATGTACCTACACGCTTATGTAATGGCCTACTGTTTGACATTACTGACTGACTTACTCATAAACACACATCAAATTAATGAAATGATGTTTGAAATGTTGAGAAGATTTTTCTTTATTTTAGTTTATGGGAGTTGGAAAAATAGTAGAACAGTTGAGCATAGGTTACAACTAACCCTATTTTTCTGATCTTGTGTTGTAGTTATTTAGATTACCAATATAATAAGTACCGTAATTAATTAAGTAAATAAATTATCCCTTGTCAAGAGTAAATAAAAAAATATATTTTCACTATCATTCAGACAAAACAAAATTTCTAAGTGATGGAGTTGACTGTTGACAATGCGTTTAAATTAATTTGTCTCACACCTACAAAGAATTTAAGTCTATTAAAAACTCCGGACATTAATCTCAAAATCTAACAATAAATATCAAATAAAATACGAGTAAAACGAAATGAAACCGCTAGTATGCAAACAATAGCATGCCGGGGCTATTTATATAAGCATCGGATGGATTAGTGCGCTATCCTAACATCCTAAAGGCTCGCACAGACAGCCGCGTCGTGACAATGCGACAACGCTTATTTTCGAAGTCAAACTCAAAGCTTTTGAACCCTCAAGGAGCCTGTCATTCAACTTAAAAAAAAAGTTGCGACTATTTACAAGTTCCCAAATTTATACGTAGACCTCTATGGAGAAGGACGTGCAACGAACTCCATTAAATTCTTTATTTATCTCAACATCAAATACAGTGACTATCATATTATGTAACCTTGTATGGAGAAGGGTGTCTGAGATAGGTAAGGCCCTGTGTTACAGATCATCCATTTTACATAAACCATGAAATAATTTGTGTATAGTATACTCTTTACAAAATCGAAATTTAAGTTTAAAGAAGAATACAATTAAATTAAATTTAAAGAAAATTAAAATCAAAATCAAAGAGAATTGACATTCTTCTAATTCATGATTCTGGTTAGATTATTCTTGATGATTCTACCATGTAAGAACATTGTTTAAAAAAAGGTTGTTGCATAAAATACTCAGATAGAACTTAAATTTATATGGAAACGCTTGTCGCATTGTTACGTCACGCCTGTGTGCGGGGAACCTTAAATCTTACAAGCCAATCACGAGTACGGAGGCGGGCGCGCATCGATGCGATGCAGTTTCTCTACCGAATTGAGTAAATGAGGAAAATCTCGGCTTAAACCTTGAATAGGTAGGTACGGTAGTTATTGTTGTGCATGGTCAGAATAATTTGTATTATAGTTCGAAATTTTTATAGGTAATGCTATTCTATAAAATGGTTTTATAAAGGACTGACCATAAATGTTGACTGTCAGAAGGAATGTTGGAGCGAGATGGGCCAGCGCGGGTACAACCTGTATAAGAGTGACTCAGGCGCATGGATATAGACACAAAGACGTCTATTCCCAGCAGTGGGTGAAATCAGCCTGATTGCCTGATTGGTTACACGATATTTTGAAATAAATACGCAAAATGGGAAAAATTATATGCGTAATTTTTACTGTATTGGAGCATTTATTCGAGCTTATCACAAACTAATAGGCAGTTAAACATTTCCTTAAGGAAGAATTTCGTATATTAAAACTTCATATCGATTGATAAGGGACCGAAAATATTAATATTGAGTCATACATTCCTGATGCGTTGCTTGTCGTTTTAGACAAATTTTGTTTTGGCAACATGATTCAAATATTAGACTCAATATACCTACTTTAACTTGCCATGTAAGCCTCAACGAACCTTACCTATCCCTAAACGTCAAATCGAATCGTCGCGCGGACACCTTAACAGTACCTATGCACACGTTAAAACACAGAGCACGTTCTGAGCACCACTCCAAGTGGTTGCGTGACGATTTTAGAGTCCTCACCTAGTTCGGTATTCCATCTATGCGACACAGTGCTCTCGTGTGTTGGACAGCTTGCAAATGAGACGATTTTTTTTTTATGGTAAGTCGTATCGCTTAATCGGTTGAGATTTGTTACTTCCGATGTTTTATGTAATCAGCTGATTGAGAATTGATAGATGAACATTTGACAGCTGTTTTATTCACTGTGACAGATTTATTGTTTCTTTCTGACGTCATTAGGGGCGGGATACACAGAAAAGACGTAAGACGAGGACGCGTACAGAATAGACCGCGTCTTGTCCGCGCCCTGTCTTTTCTATTTATTTTGTGTCGCGACGCTGTTGTATGAAAATTTATTGAAAATGTATTGAAAATTGTTGTAAATTTATTGAAAATTTATTGACTGCGATCTCGTCTTGCGTCTTTTTTGTGTCCCGCTCCCTTAAGGCTCCCGCAGACAGGCTCTATCTGCAGAACAGTTTTTTAATAAAAGCGTTGTCACATCGCTGTCGCATTGTCGCGTCTCAACTGTCTGTAGGCAAGCTTTAAGCAAAGTAATTTCTTAATCGTGATTTAAGATCTGTCATTTAAATTTAATTCCTTACTGCTGTGCTGTGTTTAGTTAAGCGAAATCATTGTAACTGAGTGGCAAAACTGTAAACATACGATATACACTTTACATCTTCAAAGTGCTTTACTACGCAAGTGTGTCCTCGGCCTTACATTCAGGCGTCTATTGTGAAATGGCATGCATTCTATTTACCTTCGTTATGTACTGGCCACCTGACAAAATAAACTTGACTCATATACCACGCTTCACATAACACTTGCATATAATTTTAAGCGTTCAAATAATATTAAATAATTTAATGTATTCAGAATTATTATGGTTGTTCATTAGTTTTATTGTAATTCTGAAAAAGTCCCGTATTTACAATCGATTAATTCTGAGAGTTGGCATGATCTTCGATTTGCAAATCGATTACGTTGGCTTTTCATTTTACTGTAGAAACTCTTAACCCTATTGTACCGAGGACATTGACACTACATTTCAGTGTTAACACTGTCACTGTCATCCCAATAAAACGAGCGATTATCATTCGCGTAGGTGTCTTTACGACTCTACAAAGTTAACTTGGAACACAATAGATACGATGCAATTGAAAACCGTATGACGCGCCAGGACGGAGCTCATTAGCCACCGAAGGGGGGCGGAGGGGGAGTTTAGGTGACACAACACCACGAGGAATGACTGATCGACCGTCAGAGCCGGCGCCCGCGCACGCACCTCCGATAGTGTTCGCGTTTAGTTGTGTGTCGGCCGCGGTTGAATGCAGACGTGTTCGCGGCATGTGATGTGAATGTGTTGTGTAGTGCTAAGGATGCGTGGTGAGGCGGGCGGCGCACGCGGCAAGGCGGTTCGGAACAGCGGCAGCAACTATCCGCCCATAAGCGCCGCCTACTGGCTACCGCCGTCGAACCCTACCCCCTACCATGTGCCAGGTTCGGAGTTACCCCCATTCATTACTCATACACGTGTATTGTTGCGTCGACGTCTGCCTTTATGCTCGGCTGGATTATCCTCGACACAAAGTGCTTCTATGAATGACGATGCAACCGTGCTACAATTTTTTGTACATCGTCTGCAATTTTTTTTCTCATCCGAAACGGAAAGCGTGTCTGACATTGACCGATATGCCAACTGAAAAACAATACGTCTCCGCTGACGCAAGATATTATAAGTCCGTGGAAATTAAGTGACATTTTGTAGTTTTTAATTTTCTTTATTTTTGTCGCTTCTAAGAAAATTGGAACGGACGGTTACTGATTAGTTTCATTTAGCATTTAAAACTCTATTCTTGTTTTAATTTTGTTTTAATTTAAATTAATGTTCGTACATTGTGTCGACTCATCATGTTATCGTTACTCTGTTCTATATGTTATTTACTTACTCTGTTCCTATTACTATTCATCAAAAAAAAAAAAAAAATGAAGTGCTTGCGATACTTGAAATCGATTGGGAATTCCGTCATTCCTAATCGGTGAGGTAATTAACTGCGCTGGGAAACGCTAACAATACCTATGTCCCACCACTATTTATGATCTTGGCGCAAACTGGCGAAGACAATGTTTAAGTAAATTTTCGCACAAATTCTCAGAATAGACTCCGTTTGTAGGAATACTAATCGATCGTCTCGAGGACGCTCTTTGCATTACACGTGGGATTATTGAAATGGACTAAATAAATAAAGCTTGAAATTGCTGTTTCATGGATATCGTAAGGATCAACTGATACTTTTGATTCTCTATTACCTTTTACTTTTACTTTATCGTCAACATCTTCTTCCTTTGTTTCACGTTCCTTGGCATTGGTGCAACACGTTTTCGTCTTCCATTTCCCATGTCAAACTCCACGCTATCATTTACTCCCTTTTTAACACGCTTTTATTAGCTTGGTATGTATCTATGTATCAATGTAACGGAATCTTTGAACGTGATTTTCACCCCCTTCAAAACGTGGGATTGATTTGAAACTTTGCACACTTATTAAGGACCGATGAGAATGCAATAATTTAGTCAAAGTCAAAGTCAAAGCCAAAGTTAAATATGTTTATTCAACTTGGTTCAAATTTACAAGTAATGAAAGTTGATTCTACCGTGCGCGTTTAAATAGTTTGTCCCATTAGCCTTACCAAGATCTTCAGGATTAGCGACTTTTTAGTTCAATTTACCATTAAAGTGTGTTTTTTAGTTTTTAGAACTACAATTTATTCATCTCATTCAAAGCTATAAGTTCTTCAATTGCTTTGCGATATCCACTATTTAAATACATGTCAAACATGTCATGTTGATTCATTCAAGTGATTAAGACATTAAAAATTCGATCCTACGACTTATGAGTTACGAGTCATGCGCTTATGTATTCATAATAGGTAAATTACCTACCTACCTACATAAATCATCTCTATGTATTTACTTATAAGAAGACACTAAACCTCATTAAGATTCTAAGACACAGGAATCTAATAACGATTTGATTTAGCTTTCAGACGGTAATGATGATAGTAATATTGTCTATTTATCTTCATAAAATCGTAGCAACTTACTGTTATTTCAAGGAAACTTGGTTTCAGACGTTTTCTTCGGCTTGCCTTGTTATGAATGATGGTACTTAACCTACACTTGAAACAGCTAGTCGGTTTTTTAAGTGAGAATTTTGTGTTAACGTATCAAACGCAGATGTCAAAACTTGACAAGTTTTCAGCTTGACATTTGACAAATATTTAACTTCAAATTCTTAATTCGGTCACTGGCTACAAATCATAAAATTGTCAAAGAAGGTGGTTGGTAGGTATACCACCAAGGATATGTTAGAAGAGTTCTATAAGGTTCTCTAAATTATGACTGCAAAATCGTTTACGATTACAGACTAATAATAAACCCTTGAAATTGTAAAGCGTGAAAATGAATGACTTCTTTATCGAATAGTGTACAAAACTACGACACTACTAAAAGCATTCACTGAAAACTGAAAAGCGGACCAATAAATGTGCAGCATACTAACCTGAAACAAGAAAATCAAAATGTAATGTAACAGCATACAGCAAATCACATAACACTATTGTTAACCAAAGCAGAGTACTGAAATAAACTTGTTTTGTTTCCTCCTTTTTGCATTATCCTCGTTCGAACATCGGACCATCAGACCTAGACCATAGTGGACATGCTGTAACTAGAGCGGTAGCGTTCGCGGTGGTGAGTCCGGGGAAAACAAAAGACGATCGCTCAGTCAGACTAATACTATTGTTGCAACAGAGTATGGGATGGCAGCGCTTGATGTGTTTTCAGACGGCAATACGAATAAAATTTGTGGCGCTGAATGTCCGTAAAGCACACGCCATTTTAAGCTGACAGTTTCTATAAGTCATTTGAGTCTTAGTGCGAGTAAACAATGACACTCTTGGAGTATATGTACAGTGTTGACAGTGCTGCCTTTAGCGTCTCCGTTGGTGGCAAAAAATGGTTCTATAATTTTTGACACTCCGCGCCCGCTAAATCAACTCACCATAGACTGGCCCTAACGCGTTTGACCGACACTTACATTAATTACTCGTCTGTCAAATGTGAGGTTATATTTAACTCTTGGTTAGAAGTAGCGCTGATTGAGAAGTGGATGATGGATCTATGTACCCTCTCCTACTAGTGCAGGCGTGATTATGTGGAGTGGTCTAGATGAAATGTCATTACCATGTATTTTGAGGCGGTCTAGACTGAGTTGTGTGTACTAAGAATGTTACTATGAGATGCTTGATAATATTATGTGTGTGCGGCATCTCCGTAAAAATAAGATCAACTTCTTCTTGTGTGTCAATGATGTCCCGTGGTTATAATGACCTCCTTGAAAAAAAAGACCTCGTAATATATTACACAATAAAGCGAAATATTTTAAGCTAGGATAAGGTTATTAGAGCGATCTATGGGATCTAAGCCCACAGATAAAATTTATAGGCCATGGTGAAGATAGACTTACTACATAAATAACAAAAAGTACAATTGTCCAGAACCCAGGAATATATTTCCCTGATTTACAATTGTGGATATAGAGCTCCTATTTTTTTCATCGATAGATTTTTCCTGTATCGTTGGATGCAGACATCTCCATATACAAACATCAAACTCGGAACAAAATATTATCTCTAGGTCATACAAATATTGGCTGTACCGTTGTCCCAAAACAATTTGAAATACCTGCACCTAGTCACTGAACCAACAAAATCTTCAAATACATGGTATTTGATTTGGTGTACCTGTACAAGTTGCAATATCTAAATCCACATCAGTATATCATCATACATCCAGTATGCACATAAAGCCCTACGTACAAACCAAACCCCATCATCTACAACACCAAAAGGAGAGCGGCTACTGAAAAAATCCTAAAGAAAAAAACCAAGTTCTCTTTGCTCTTATCAGGACTAGTGGATTTAACCCAGGACCCCAGTCTCTCAACTATATTTCTTTAAACTTTAGACCAATGAACGAGATATTATATTTTATCTAGCTAGTTTGACACCTGGGCAAATGCCTGTCTCCAACCTTTTACTGTTCCTGGTTTTAATAACTTCTTCCTAATTCTAAGTCTTCCCACCATCCCTGTATGATCTGACTTACGAAAAAGCAATGTCACTTCAAAAATTTGAAGCAATAATTCATAAGTCCTGGAGACAAAAATTAAATTATACATCTGAGAAACGTCCCGTTGATTGATCGGGTCAAACGCCTGACTGCGTTCGGCTAGGTCATGTTTTATTGAATTCTTTTGTTAAATCGTCTCAAGCGTCAATGAAAGGATAATGTGAAGTTTCACTTAGTAACATTTGGTTATAGAATTGGTAGTGATTATACTTGCAAAGAATAACTGCAGAAATGATGAAAGAAAGAAAATCTATTTATTTAGCACAAAAACTTAAAGGCAACAAAACTTCTGGACAAACGAAAAAAAATAGAAAAATTAAGAACATGAGAGAAAGTGTGCCTCATGATGGGGGAAACTTATAGTGTTTCTATCAGAAGGTCAAACTATTTCTAGAACCGCACCCGTACCACGAACTCTTAGAATAAGGTTATTTCCATTGTGCGTAAGAGATAGATATATCTTGCTCTAACAGCTCGACCCCCAGGATCCTTCATTTCTCTGCAAAGACTCGAACTTCAATTGGTAGTCTTATCGTAACCAAGAAATCTTTTCTCAGTTGCCATTAGATTTAATGCAAATCAGAGTTTCTTGGTAGCCAGATAACAATCCGCATGAATTCTGTTGTGAGGCAATCAGTTATTCAGGCAATAGCCTGGCCTGCTAGCCTGTTCTGTGTTGCTTTCTCCACGCAGAAAGAAAAAGAAAGTAAATGAAAGCAAATGTACCTACATATTAGAGAGAGAGAGATTATCAATGATACAATTTATTTTCAGTATTTCCTAGATCTAATTAAATAGACCTTTAACTAAATAAATAATTTAATTAAACACATTCATGACATCAAAATACCTATATTATTGTTGAAAAATGCATCGTACAACTGTCATCATCATCTCTCTACCCTTGTCCCATATTACTTGGGGTTGGCGCAAAACGTTTTCTTCTTCCATACCGTCCTGTCATAATCTCTCGCTTCCCATAAGCAGACAATTTGATATCGCCAATTAATTTGAATTGCTAATTGATCTTTCAACTGTGATGTCATTCGCATTATTTGGCATGCAGTCTTCATTCGTTCCGAATCGACAGCACCTCGTAATCAATGAATTTGGTTACACAATCGTTACATTATACGTACTTGGTGCGCAGTTGCATTTTAGGCCATGCATTGCATTTATATTCGCATCAACGTTTTGTAATTCATATAATCGCCAGTCTAACAGCTAATGCCTCAAACAACACCAACCCGAAGATATTGAAGAAAATTTTGATAGAACATAATAACTAGGTAATCCTAGGCACAGCACAGCACAAGAACATTCCTCATAGGGGCTGTCTCCACGAGCGAGATAATGGCGGCGATATTATACGTGGCAATCGATAGTTTTGGCACAATTCTGTCACTCGTGGAGGCGGCCCCTTCATCATCATAATATCAGCCGAAAGACGTCCACTGCTGGACATAGGCCTCCCCCAAGCGTCGCCACTTTGACCGGTCCCGTGCGTCTCGCAACCAGCGGATCCCCGCAACTTTCACCAGGTCATCGGTCCACCTGGTGGGAGGCCTTCCAAAGCAACGTCTTCCGGTTCGCGGTTGCCACTCCAGAACCTTTCTGCCCCATCGGCCATTCGTTCTGCGCGCAATGCGGCCTGCCCACTGCCACTTAAGTTTGGCAATTCTTCAGGCGGCCCCTTAAGAGCTCTGAAATCTGGTAGCTTAAACCCTACCAATCCAAGAGAGAAGTCTAGAATATGAAGGAAAGTTATCAACAACCTAAAATCAAAACCAAATCTGAGATAATTACAATATGTTAATTCTTGACCCTTAAAACTGCAAAAGGCCACAGAATGCAATAATATTTGTAAATTTGTCAAGTCAGTTCTAAAACACTACTGGACTTTGGCCATGACATAAAGCATTGTTCTTTGAAGATATCACAAATATGTTGGTTGTAGATATTTATCAAGTACATACTATGCTAACCCTGATTGTGGACCAAGAACTAAGCGAAATAAGTTAATATTTACTAGTATATAAACGCTGAAGAATTGTTTCATACTCACATAGCTAAGGTTACATAGTTTTCGGTCTGCAACCGGCTTTTAAAGTCAAATACTACCTAACCAACTCATTAGAATCTCAGCCATCCCAACTTCTAAATCAAAACTTACTACCGTTGTCATCCAGCACACTTCCAAAACACCGTCGATACATACGACATTGATAAACAAACTGATCACAATCAAATTCCATCGCTCGGTGTTTGTGTGTTCCGACGTCTGTCACTCTAAATAAATAAACAATGGACAGCGAAAGAATCCTACTGCGATGTAAACATTTTGATTGCAAACGGCAGTAATAATTGCAATGATTGAAGCATTTCATTGATTGTGGTTCGACGTACAGTCATGCTAATATTGTGAGGAGAATTTGTTTGTTTTTTTTTTCTATTTTGGTATGTGAAGCAAACAATCTTGATAAAGCCAACTTGCACCAAAGACTTAACTCAGAGTTAGTTGCTAACACGAGGTTAAATAACAATTATATTTGCCGAGTTAGCTACAACTCGGGAGTTGGTAGGATAACCCAGGGTGGCAAAAAATCAAAGTAAAATAATTTATTTCAATTAGATCATTTAAACTTTAAATGATCTAATTGAAATAAATGACTTTCTTGATCTAAAAGAAAATATATCTAAGTTATTGGTTTAAAAGAAAACAATTTTTTTTTCAACACACTTGCTCATAAAGTGGCTCTAATTTCACCGCAATTAGGCACATAATGATGATGCCTGTTATCAAACTGTGACTTTTTCATTACTATTATTCACAAAGTGAGTTATACAATTTTTTTTAATTTATTGGTTGAGTTGCTTTGTTCTTAAAAAAAGTTTCGAAACAAAAAAGGTCGTGCTCAATAGTACAAATAAATTAATGTACCTATTGCTTGCTCATTTCATGCAACTTCGTATTAATTTCAACTTGTACGTGCTTAATAAATAAAACTTTCACTCAAATATAAATTTTATTTGCTCTGTAATTAAGAAAAATTTAAATTTCCTATTTTGTACGTGGTTAAAACTCTATCCACGATAAGCCAAAATAAAAAGAAATTTCATTATTTTAGTCTATGGCCGATCGCCATTGTAAGATGCGCGCGCATAGGAAAATTAATTAATTTTGCCCGCCATTTTGAAAAAATTTCACAACTCGTTTTTACTGTTAAAAATATTTTTTTGTATTATTTTCTTCACAAGTGTGTTGAAAAACGTCGTATGATACACGTGTGTATTGATGATTACCGTCCTCGGCTCTCTTAAGACCCTCACCTACGGCTCGGGTCTCAATGACGCCTCAGCGGTAATCACCAACATTGCACACTTGTACCATAATGTACTATTAACTATACCTTTTGACATTCAAACGAACCTTTACATTTTAAAGGCACGTTTGAATGTCAAAATGTATAGTTTATGAACGTGAGATAGACTGTAGCTTCATGTAAAATTTGGGCCGGTTAGACTGGTACCAAAAATACTTTAGAAAAGGTTGGGCAGACGACGTTGTGTATAAACTGACACTTGAATTGAGTGGAGTAGAGCCTTTTAAAAGCATATAAGTAGAAAACTTATACTAAAAAGTGCTCTTTATCAATCTTTCAAGCACCTGACTTGTGTTCTTGACTCAACTTCATGTTATATCATAACCATGGTTGTTCATTAAATATTCTGAAACAAGAACAAAAAATGTTGAACACGTTTTTAAATTACATTGTGAAAGTAACAACAGTTTTCTTTGATAGAGTCACTTGAAAAGCGTTTCCTTGCAGTAATTTTACTCGTTTTCATAATAATACTATGTTTTTAAATGGAAAATACTTAGTTTTGTTTTTCTGTATGTAGGTATATTTTCTTGTACCTTATTGTAAGTATATAATAGCACCTGCTTCTATATTTTATAATCATAAAACCATTGTTTTAAATAACTCAATAAATAGTAAAGGTTTGTTGATAAGGCCAAACTCATTTATACTTCATAAATCCAGAATACTCAAATGATAAATATTAATGTGTGTGAAACCGGCATGTCCTAGAACCAAACATTCGAAGACATGTGACATCCACCAACCCGCACTGGGCCCGCGTGGTGGATTACGGCCCATTCCCTCTCACAGAATTAATAGGCTGATGATGTGATGTGATTAAGTTGATCTTCATCGAGTTTCACGTGACCCGATGCACCTCTTTTTCGTGCAAAAAATCAGCATTTCCATTCAACGAGGCAATGCTGCCAGCGTTCTGGCCACATTTCCCATTTTTATACGCGCTTGTACATTACTATTACCAGTTTGTATATACTTTGTTTATTCCATAATAATTATGGTTACGTCGTCAGTTAAATTCAAAATAATTAATCAACATTAGTTTGAACCGTAACTCAATCGCTTTCCAATTTGCCACGTAAACGTTGATGTGAAATGTTAATAAATATGTTCCTGGCTTAATTAATGTTTTCATTATGTGAGCTACAATGATAGTAACGGGTCTTCAATTTAAAGCCGATGATTCGCTAATTGAGTAATGGACGTAACTTGTAATTTATTACGAAATATTGGTAGTCTACTTGTATATGATGGCAAATGCGCTTGGTATATACGTTGAACTAAATAAAGCTATGGGTTTACATTGTTTCTGTTGAATAATCATGCCATCAATCATCAAAAATGTGTATTTGGCAAGTGAATATAGGCATGATTTGAGTTATGTGTTATGGTATTAAGCTGTGGTAAATAAAAATTGGTTATGTAAGCCACTTGAAACACCCATAGGTAAGTTCAGTCCATCAAAAGGTTGTCTGGTAGATGTCGCTGTCAGCGACAAGACCGCCTTTGTACCCATAGTATTAACTTGTAAAAGATATGTGTCCTAGAACCAAAAATCGAAGATATGTGGCATCCACCAACCCGCACTAGGCCCGCTTAGTGGATTAAAGTCAATTCCCTCTCTCACAGAATCAATATATTGGTATGGAAGACTTTAGCCCCCAACCGTTTGGCTGTAACCCGTGTGAGAGACGACGGACAGGTGAATAGACAGACGGACACGTGAGTGAAAGCAATAGGGCTCCGTTTTGACCCTTCGGGTACGGAACCCTAAAAACGAAACTGCACCAAAAAACATATCGAATCCAATTTGCGCCGAAATTCCATCCGTTAACTGTACACGGGAACACGGCCCGTTTCCATTGTTAGGCGATAAATTAGAAATCTCGGCTAGCTCTGGAATCGTTACAATTAGTCGACGCTTCTAGTTTAGCAGTCATGGCGCAGATTAAAGAGAATAGATGCATCACAGAACGCTGGCGATTAAATACGACCGGATAGGGTTGGCGCGACAGTTTGGAAGCTTTTATTGCGAGTCGAGATTTTTTGGGTTCTTGGTCCGTATAAAAAGCAACTTTCAAGCATTAATCTCAATATAATATTATATGAAATGTGATAGATTTGGCTTTTACCTATACTGTTTCTGGATCGAAATTATTACAAAATAAATGTGACAAATTTTCAAACGCACGTTTGCTGCTGTGATTGGTGAATTTATTTTTAACAGACAGTCGCATCACTAGACTTGCGTCTAATTTGTAACTTGCTTGTATAATTTGGTTCAAGAAACCAGGTACTACTATTTTGTTGTATCTTAATTAGGGCCAGTGATAACTGTTTCTGGTAAAACTCCAACGTAATTTGAACTAGCTGGTATGTTGTAGGCAAATAAAAACTCTGGTATTTATAGACAAATAAACGGCTCTACAAACGTTTTACAAATGGTGTAATAACCACATTTAACTACTTTAGTGCAGGCCATTAGTCATTAATGTTTTCATAATGTAGTTGTGGTTGTAATAAAAGTGATATAATAATTATGTAGACTGAACAGTAATATACCGCATTTACACTCGTAGTAACAGGTTTGTTGTAAAATTGAAAAAACATTAGATAATGTCCATAAGAATGATTAATATTGCCTTAATTTATGCATAACTAACATAGTAACAGTCATACAATAAATATTTCAATTAACACGTGCAGAAAAATAATTGAATTTTAATACTGATAAAATATAATCAAGAATCTCTTATTCAAATATTTCACATGAAGATTGCCATTTGCCCCAAAAATCTAATTCAAAAATCAAATATTTGACAACCCTAACATCGAACATTGCACCGGCTTACGCGACACATCGCATCAATTCGACATTTTACCGTGGTTAAACTGTTATGTTTACATGGCTCGCTTAGTTCGAGGGCACAATCGCGCGTCAGTTCACAGCCAGCAATGTATGCGAACGTCAAACATACATCCGTCGCAGTAACATGTGAAGGATCGATAGAGGTGCGTTGTTGGCATTCGGAATTATTACCGAGGATTTACAACGAATTCGGGGATTAACGTGCAAAAATGCAATTTCTGTTGAATGCTAAACGATTTGGATTTTAATCACTTTTTCAATACAAGACCTCTGTGTACTCTGTGTAGTCCAATTGTGCGAATTACGACGATGATTTGTGGAACTGCATGTAAAACATTTGCGTTTTTTTTTATGTAGGGTAGATCTTGAGTTTTTTCTCTGTATTGTATTTTTTCGTATTATCATCAATCCGCCTTGGTCAGATTTTTTGGTACCTTTCTTCCAGAGGCACATCTCTAAAAGCTAATTGGTCCCATACTTAATAAATCCAATGGCTTAGCAACCAATACTGTGTCTTGGCCTTCGACATGCGAGATCCTCGTTTGATCTCTACGATCTTTAGAAGATTCTCATCATTCTGTGGGTTGTTATTTTTACGTTCGACTCGTAAGCCCTAACCTTGTGTGTCAATGGCAATCTTTTGGATGCAATAGATGATTCTATAATCGCTTATAAACGGGAAACTATAAGGTGGTCTAAAATACCGTACTGTACAAAAAGCTAACGCGTTAGTCACAGGCGATGTTTGAACAATGGATCCATGTCGCAATGTTTGTTTTAGATCTTGTATGTGTGTGTGCACATTATCAGTACCTGCATATGCATACACTTGTTGGTTAAATTATTATACTGCTTGTAGACTCGCGTTTATAATTTCGTGTTTGAGAATTTAACTTTTTTGATGTAGTTTCTTAATTATAGTAATCTTTATGATAATTGCACGAAATTGTGGAACTTCATATGAAATAAAAAGTTCTTTGACACTTTAGGAGCTAGTAAGTTTCCTATGGGTAGTCCATGTACCATTATCATAACCCGTAGATTCACTATTTTGGTTTTCTGTGCTAAATGGCAAAACTTGATGCACCAAAACAATACAAAATAACATGTCCTTTCAAAATCTACAAATACTTTGACATAATAATTATTGCAGGCAGGACAACTCTTTACATACTCGTATTATAGGCACTAACGGGGAAACCCATCCTAAACAGAGAAATAGACAAACCCATAAACCACTCACGATATCAAATAAAAACCAGTTGTCAACAAAACCACATATAAAAAAGTTTAATACAAACAAACCACCATAATACAGCGTAGCCATTGTAACCGTAACTTAAACCGGCACGTTTGCGTAACGACAGACGACACTTGAACAAACATGAGTAGCTTTCTGATAATGGCTGCGTTATAAAGAATGTTAACGTAAGCACCGTGATGATAAACGAGGATTATGAGCGTGAAGGTAATACTAATATGCATCTAGATGATATTGAAGCTGACCCCAACAAAGATGATGAAATAAGAGATTAAGAATATTATGAGGATAGATTGTGTTTTGCATGTGCAGTTATAAATGCACCCTTATTTTTAATAGTAGATAGTTCACTTCTAGTTGTATAAGTGACCTATGTGTATTAATAAATTTCATGTTATAAAAGTTACTGCTGCTATATACGAGTATACCTCCCGACAGTCTGCAGTCTTTACCAATGATATTGTGTTAACTGGATTGTGAAACGCAGGCAGACAGTCACTCCATCTAATTCATCTGATTATATCGGAAGCCGACTGAAACATAGGAAAAAGTTTAGGCAGATCAAGTATGCTGAAGATTTCAATAAACCAAGGCCAGAAATCTGTTCAATACATACCACATAGTGCAACATAGGGCCGTGCCCTGATACCAGGACCTCAGAAACCATAGCGGTTAAACGCCATGCTCATAATGAACCACGCAACACTTGTTCAAACATGCGCTCGCTTCGCTTACTGATAACGATCGCCAGATTAACTACGATACCGAGAAACAAGGCGATGTGTGAACAACGGGATTAACCGTGACACTATTTTAGATAGTTGCCCTGTGAAATTGTAAATTGGATTAAGGATGGAATTATGTGTTTGAGAAAAGCCGCTGTAAAAGAGATACTGTCGTCTTTTTGACTTGTCGGTACATCCTTATCATGATTCTCTATACCATAATTTATTCTATATCAACTAGATAATTTTGGCTCATGTGGCCAAGTTGATCCAAATTTTGTATAAAGATAGTCGATATACCATCTAAATCTAGAGCAGTGGTGGCCCAGTGGTATCGGCCGCGACTTACAAGTTGTAGGTCGTGGGTTCGAGCCCAGGCAGGCGCTTTACTTTGTGTAAATTATTTCATCACCACTGCTCTCAAAACGGTAAAGGAAAACATCGTGAGGAAACCGGCATGTCCTTGAACCAGTAATTCGAAGACATGTGACATCCACCAACCCGCACTGGGCCCGCGTGGTGGATAACGGCCCATTCCCTCTCACAGAGAGGAGGCCTGTGTCCCAGCAGTGGGAACATTAATAGGCTGATGATGATGTGATGATGTGTACCATCTTAAGAGATCCTTAAAATATGGATAACACACGTACCAAACAAAGTTGACGAGATTCTGATACTAACACCAAACAACAAATAAAATGTAAAAGACAGCAACAAAAAGGGTGTTCACTTTAACTTTTATAGAAAACCATCACTTCTTCTTCTTCTTCTACCTAGCGTTTATCCCGGTTGCTCATCCCGCCTAGCGCGGGAGAACCCAGGGTCCGCTTTCCTACTCTTCCTCCTCCACTTTGCCCGGTCTTCGGCATCCCTCGCACCTAACCCATTGGCGCGCATGTCATCCTGCGCGACATCAAGCCAGCGTTTCTTGGGCCGTCCTCTGCTCCTGGTGCCAGGTAGGGTCATGTCCAGGCATTTGTTTCCCACGTAGCTTGCCGGTCGTCGTAAGACGTGGCCGTACCAGTGGAGGCGACTTTCCTGCAGCTTGTCAGCAATGTCACGGACATGAAGGCTGCCACGGATGTATGTATTCCGTACACGATCTTTCCGCGTGACGCCACACATCCACCGCAGCATGTTCATCTCCGTGACATGCAACAACTGCCGGTGTCGCTCCAACACCGGCCACGCCTCACTGCCGTACGTAAGGACAGGCCTTATGATGGTCTTATAGACCTGTCCCTTCAGCTTGACCGGCATTTTGGGGTCACAAATGACACCCGTCACCTCGCGCCATTTCGCCCAAGCCGCTGATACACGGGCCTTGATGTCGCGATCGATGTCCCCGGACGCATCAAGCACAGATCCGAGGTACCTGAAGTTGTCCACGCACTCGACGGTGTCGTCGCCTATACGGAGAGACGTCAGATCTGTGCTGTTGCAGGCCATATACATCGTCTTCGCCACGTTTAGCTTCAGCCCGCCGTTCTCAAGCGCCTCCCTCCATGCGTGCACGCGTCTGGTGAGCCGTCCCTTGTCCCCATCTACCAGTGCGATATCATCAGCGTACATAAGCAGCCAAGGCTGCGGTAGTTTCTGTACGCTGGCTGACAGTTCGTCTAATATCACACTGAAGAGATAGGGGCTCAAGACGGAGCCCTGATGCACGCCTACGGTTATGGGGAAGGGGGTGGTATCACCAACAGCGGTCCTGACTATTGAATCGGAGTTGCGATACATGTCACGTACGATTTCCACGTAGGTCTCTGGTACCAACTTCGACCGCAACGCCCACCAGATCATCTCCCTGGGAACACAGTCAAAGGCCTTCTGCAGGTCTAGGAATAGAAAATGCAGAGGCATATTCTTTTCCCTGTGCTTCTCCATGAGGATCCTTAGGGCGAATATAGGGTCCATGGTACCGCGTCCTGGTTGGAAACCGTACTGGAAGTCCGACACTGTACACTCCTGTCGGATCCTGGTGTCAATAATGCGCTCGAAGAGCTTCATGGTGTGTGACATCACCTTTATACCGCGGTAATTACCGCAATCCTGAACGGACCCTTTACCCTTGTGGACCGGCGTTATTATACTAAGCCGCCACTGATCGGGCATTATTCGGTCGCTCAGGATTCTATTGTAAAGGTTAGTAAGAATGCACACACCACGAGCCCCCAGCGCTTTCCACGCTTCAATTGGCACCTCGTCCGGTCCGACAGCTTTCCGATTCTCCATGTGACGAAGAGATGCGAGGACCTCGTCAGGTGTAATCGGTGGCACTAGTCCATTGTTCGGGAGTTGTTCGGGAGGGTGCACTTCCCGGTGCTGAGTATTCAGCAAAACGTGGAAATAAGAGCGCCATCTCTCCTTCACCGCACGATCATCGTACAGGAGCTCGCCATTAGGGCCGTTGACGCTGCAGCAGCGAGTAATATCTTGCGCTGCTTTGGCCCTAGAGCGCGCCAGTTTATATATGAGCTTGTGCCCCTCAGGAGTGTCTAACTTAGCATATAATGGTTGCAAGTGGACACGCCTGGCTCTGGCTACAGCTTTCTTGGCAGCTCTTTTCGCTGTCCTGTAAGATGCGCGATCTTCAGGAGATTTGGTCGCTTGCCACGTCTTGAAGAGCGCTTTCTTCTCCCGTAATGAACCCTGGACTGTGGCGTCCCACCACCAGGTCTCCTTGTCGATTTTGCGGCCCCCTTTCGCCACGCCGAGAACTTGCTTTGCCGTCTTTGTGATTGCTGTCTGAATCGTTTTCCAGCACTCTTGGACGGACTTGCCTGCTGTGTCGAGACTAATATCCCCAGCGGCAGAGTCAAACTCTGAGTATCTGGTTTGATCCAGCAGCCACCACTTGATTTGACGGCGGCAACGTTCGGCGTGTCTGCGACGGGGTTTTACGCAGAGGTCCATGACAAGAAGTCGGTGTTGGGCAGTGAGACACTCACCGGGTATGACCTTACAGTTGGCCACGCGACTGATATGGCTTCTCCTGGTCAGTAGATAGTCGATTTGAGTGGCGTTCCGACCGCTCCTGTAGGTAATCAGGTGCTCGGTTTTCTTTTTGAAGAACGTGTTCACCACGGCCAGGTCAGCTGCAGTGCAGGTTCTGAGAATGGTTTCCCCCTCTGCGTTTCTTCGGCCGTAACCATAGCCGCCGTGGACACGTTCATACTCCCCCTGCACCTCGCCCACATGTCCGTTCAGGTCGCCACCCAAAACGACATCGTGGGATAACGGTATGCCGCGTAGTACATCTCCGAGCCGATCCCAAAACAGCGTCTTATCCGCGTCGCTGCAACCGACCTGTGGGGCGTAGGCACTTATTAAGTGGGTCACGACCCCCTCAATAAGCAACCTTACTACCATAAGTCGGTCGCATATGCGTCTAACTTCCAAGACGCTATCGTGGAAATGCTCGGCGAGCACCACCGCCACACCGTTCTCCCCACCAGAAGAGCCTGTATAGATCAGCTTGTAGCCGTGCCCAATATTCCGGCTCCTGTTGGCCTTCCACCGTGTCTCCTGCAGGAATGCCACTGCCACTTTACGCCTGGCAAGTATAGAAAACCATCACGATTCTACTAAATTAGCATGCACACAGCATAACAACACAGGTGTCCTTTCAGAATCACAATTCAAAAACTTGGCCGAATCCGGTCGCGTCAACCGTTCACTTCCCGTAACCGGAACCGTATCAAAAACTTGAAACGTTACGGTTACGACATGCGACGTATGTGGGGACTGACTGACTAATGATACAATGAACGCGAACCGAATAAAAGACGACGGTGCACGAAGGATGGACACAATTAATACAAATATTTTCTGTAAATAGACTAATAGTTTTACCATAGGCTTTTGATAACCTTTATCACATCAGTCGGCCGCCAAAACTTCCAGTGTAGGAAAAAAGGCCTACATGAAGAGGCTAATTGATCATATATCATGCTGGAAGAGGAATATAATACATTCAGGCTCAGCACATTTATGAACAAAATTCCTCGGTGTTCCTCAAGGAGCTCTTCTAGTATCGGTACAAAAAATATCTGAAAAGAAAATAGTATAAGTGCACACTTAATCCAGTTCAGAATTAACTCCGCGACGCCTTATCAGGGTTTAATTGTACAAAATCCACTTGAAATCGTGATCTACGCTGTGACGTGTGTATTCCTAAACTCACTAACGACCTTCTAAGCGTGGTCGGTTCAAACAACCAAGTTTTAATTGAGTTGCAAAACAAAAGACGGAACGGATGCCACTGTCCTGCTCCCCCCTTAACACCCCTCCTTTTCCTAGTAAATGCGGATGTCTGTGACTTGAAGCTAGAGATTTACGGTCCTAGGAACGTTGTCTGAATGCTTGTATGCGAGTGATGTGTGCCTAACAAAAAGTATGGAAAACCGGAAGGTAATTTTAATGTACCAGTAGAATATGTTAGAACTGTACGGAATTTTGTTGGAGAAATGTTTTATTTTACTCCGAGTGGAATGAATAAAGTTAAGCTATGTGCAGTTGTGCTCTATGGACATAAAAGAACAAGAACAACATGGAAGAAGTAACATGGGTCAAGGGCAGGCAGGTGATGATACTAAAAAAACAAATTAAAAAAAAAATCTCTTCATGATATAATCCATAGTTAATATTATTTTTAGACTACCTTGAAACATTGATGTAATAGCCGTTTATATATGAAAGTGATGTCATTCTAGAGGCTAGCTTTTACTGATAGTGTAGTTATGACTCCTGATAACACACCTCAATCGTCCTTGATAAAGGACTATTAGTAGTTAGTAAGACTTATCAGTACAATCTACAAGTACCGCAGAAAATAATAAAATACTATGCAAATGCTTTAAAATATCAACCAACTAAATAATTTAACAAATTTACATAGTGTCTGCTGAACAATATTTTTTCTCATGACACTGCAACCTCTTAATGCGTTAGGTAGCATGATTTTATATTTTTAAGCTTGCAAATAAAATTCGATTCGACACAGTTTCCGGGAATAGCCCGCATGCAACGCAAACGTCACTTGCATGCCTATGTTCATGCATGACGCAAAATGTCCTAACTGCTAGTTACAACTCAATGGAATTTTGACGTTTACAATGAATTATTAGACTTTTATACCTCTGGCGTGCATATTATGGCGTTGGACGGGCCACGAGAATTATGTATATTATGCAGTTATATTTTCTTAGAATTATTGCTCATTGTTGTGTTATGTTTTTTTTCTGTTGACCGTGACATAATTAGAAACTATTTTCAATTCAAAGGTACCATGTTCTCTTATAGACTATATTTCGTACTATTATTGTATCATTATGATCTTCATCAATCGTCATCATTATCCTCATCTATCTAATCTAACTAGCCCGTTATGTATCTCTGCTGAGCAAAGGTCCAAATCCTTTGCAAGCCAGTCCTTCCTATAGGAATCAAGTTCGTCCCTCGCATCTTTGTCTGCTACAATATCGCCTTCAATACCCACCTTCAATATCTTCGAAGTATTATTAATCTCAAAGCCATTTACGCTCATCAATAATTTCACGACTTCTTCAGATCCAGACGCACCAAAACTCCAAAAACTGTGAACTGTGAATGCAAGCCACGTTTTTGTCGTCCAAAAAACTATTTGCGCTTGACGGTTGTCGCGGCCAGGCGCCGGAGGCACGAAACGATCGCCAGATCATTATCAGCGGTGCTTCCGTTCTATCAGTTTACCTAGGAAGTAAGAGGGAGCTGGAACGTGTACTGAGGTGTAGTGCTATAAAGAGAGATGAGCTGAGCGTTGCTGTGTATTGCGTGTAGGATATTTTTTGAGATAATATATGTCTTTCGGTAATACTACGATTTCAACCTAATTGAAAGTCAATCGTCATCATTCTCTGGCTCCTATCCTATTTTGTTTGGGATTTTTCAAACCAACCTTTTTCTTTTCTTTATCTCAATTCTTTTGTGGTTTTGAAGGTATTTTTTATAAGTATGTATGCAGATATAGTATAATATCGACATACTAGAAACCACAAGCTCTGTTTGCTTACACATAAGGAAGTATTAAGTTTGGCTCGCTGTTCATCGTAAAATAAAACCCATTGCGTCTTGGGTTATCGATAACACATCGTGTATACTAAATACCATTACTATGATGATCAGGCTATAAATTTCAAACTGCTGGGACACTGGCCTACTCTCCGTATGTAATCCACCGCGGGGATACAGTTCAAGTTCATGTTTTTTTTTTTTTCTAATAGTTTTGGTTCTAATACATATTTCCTCACGATATTAACTTTGTGATATAAATATACGCAAAGTAAAGCATCTCCCTGGGTTCGAATCAACTTCCTACAACTACTATAGTAAGTTGGGGCCACCACTTCTCTAAACTAAATACAAGTAAAACAAAGACTTTTAATAAGCGTGATTTAAAACGTACACACACTCCTCTCAGCTCACGGTAAGACCACGTCTCTACAGCTAGCGATGCACCTTATCAGCCCACCTCTATTGGCAGAACCAACATGGCGACCACGCCAAGTAATTTAATATCTGCCGATATCATAGAACTTGAGTGTTTTGTAAACTCTCGAGTGGACGGTTAGGGCGCCATTGTCTGGATTGAATTCCTTCAGAAGGAATGATTAGATAATATTAGAATGGTTAGTAGTATTTATAGTTTAGAGGTCGGATTTAGTTATTCTTTGGTTTACTACATAAGTTATTTTTGATAGCAACTTATTTTCAATTGTAACTACTGATTGTTGAGGTGTATGAGGTGGACACCAAAGAAAAGAACGGTTTAAGGGTTTGAATAATAACAGTTTAATTACCCTTTGTTTTCTATATATCGAAAGGTGTGTGTCGCCGTGTGGATTCTACTAAGTTTGAAGGAGTACTGTACAGTGCCAGCTAGCATTTCAGTTTCGAGTGTTGACAAGGTCTCACATAATTAACTTTGATATTTATGGTTAGACAGAGAAGGCTATATAGCGTTGAATAGTATTGATAAATTTTTGATAAACTCCAACACTGATGATCCACTGGTCGAAATTTGACCGTAATTTTTAGCTTTTTTAGCTTTGTGTACTCCTCTATATCAACTTGAACTGTGCCAAACCTCACACTTACTCACTTCTTACGCTCTGTAATCTTTTAAGTACTCCACTAAGTTTTCTCTTGACATTTTTTTTTACATTGCGCAGTTTTCCTACCTAATAAATCCTTCGGATTTTTGACTGAATGATGACTCTATCTCTGTTAGCAACATAGGACAAAGGGACAATTAGTAACAAAATCATTAAAACGCGAATAAAGTGAAATATGTTATTGTGGTCGACCCGAAAAACCGTTCATGAAACCACCAACTACTACAGAGCATACAAAACAGCTTTTAAATTACACCAGCAGTGTTGAGTGGAAACCGCGCGAATATTTATTTGATGTTTTATAATTATAGGGAAAAGTTGATGCGGAAAATAGCATAAAATAGTTCATTTTGGAAACAATGGTCGGTTTAAATCGGATACTATTCGATAGGTACAGTAAACCACCATCAATGGTGACTAAACCAGTATAAGTCGGCCTCGCATTCTATAGAAACTCCATGTTACGCTAAGCTAGCTCTAGGATAAAGTGTTAACTAAAAGTACAGTCTACTGTACCAATATTTCGTAACATTTACGCCCAATGCCCATGGTTTGACTCTCCCAATAAATGAAACAAGGATGTTTCCTGCTAGATATTGGTTTAATTAGCAATGTTTGGTAGTTAGAGGTGGATAAATGTTTCTATGCAGGAAAACGTTGCTTTTAGCTGCAAACTTGAAATAATAGAAGGCATACAATGTTGACCTTCATTCAAATCGCTCGAAATATAAGCTTCCATAGGCATTAATTAATAAATAAATGTCAAAGGTTTGATAATCTACAAATTTTGCCACGACTAAAATTAGTTATCGAAATCGTTTAACTCGCAACTTTATAGGAATTATCCCCAGTTACAGAAAACAAGTTATCGATACGACACAAATTGAATAAATCAAGTGATACGATTGGCTATTGAACATTCGTCCATTCAATTACAGCATGTTTGCGATAATGTTAATTCCTGAAACTGTATCTTAGTTAGTGGATCAGAAAAACGAAGAAAATGACAAAAATGTTCTAAAACACCGATCACCCAGATTCAAACTCCGATACTTCCAAATCCGAGCTGGCACCACTAAATTCTCATACACCGACAAGTTTCAGTAACAATCCAAAAGGAAATCGCCAAAACTATTTGTCGTTGGATCTGCATACTGCCCGCTTACGGAAGAGTTCGCAATTGATGGCCGCTGCCGCCGGCGACTTCTGACTTTGATAAGACATTGTTTGGCCACGCAAGTAGCGTTGCTGCGCTCGTATTTATTCGGGTTTGGCATGCCGTTTTTTGCACGCTATATTTCACTGCATTGAACGGAAAGTTTTCCGATAGGGTTGAGTTAGTTTGAAATTTTACTGCTCACTACATAAGCTAACTTTTTAATTGAAAAGTCATACAAGTACGTCATACAAATGTTTTATCTATCTATCTATCTATCTATCATACATCATCAGTTGTGTAGCCCTATCCCAACTATGTGGATTTGTTTTTCAATCTAGTCTATATCCAATTATTTTAGACGAAACAACTGCATATTTGACCTCTAATACCCAATTACTGGGCGACACGTTAACCCTTGATTTTAGGCTTCTGAAGCTATAAATATAGGACGAATTTTAAACTGAGTTATTCAATCGTTCGATAGGAGTTAGTGCTCACACCAAAGAAAATTTTTACTCTAGCGAGAAGAATAACGACTTAATACAAATTTTACGAGAAAATATTTCCTTACCGACCGGCGCCCTCTGTATGCCGCCCACGGAAACAAGAGATTGGAGGCAATGGCGGGAATTTCAAAATTCAATGATTGTATAATTACTTTGTATTGCATTTTATGCTAAAGTATAGTGCGGTTATCGATAGTTCTCAAAATTTTTTAAGATGTAAACAGAATCACTATCAATAAACTTGTGCAGTGTACTTGTGCATAAAATGCTAAAATTGATATTTAAAGAGTAGTCTAATAGAACCAAGATTAGTACTTTGACACTTTTATTTAGTATTATTTATAAAAACCAAATATTCATTTAGACAACATATATTATGACTGATTTCAGTTTAATGAAATAAATATAGAAATGGACATACCGTTTGTCTGCCTTCAACTAAAATAATTCACTTATTATTTTGGTTGAAGGCAGACAAACCTGACATTTCTGTTTTCTGTTTCTGACTAAGGCGCCATGCAAAATATCATTCGTTAGTAAAACAAGGCGTTAAAATAATAAATAGGTAAAGGAAGGTGAAGATCCGCACATGTAACAGGTTCTAGTGTTTTCTTTCTGCGAACTCATCGCGAAATTAAACACAAAATCAAACAAGAGTCGCTAACTCACACCACAACACCGAGTCCGTTATCTACAAATACACACTTAATTTCACCAAAACAAAGCCAAGCTCGACTCAAAGTTACTGAATGTAGGTAGAATTAAATGGAACTAGTTTATTTATTACGTAATACAAGATAAAATATGCACCAGCGGCGGCAGAATTTTTCTTGTAACGTCAACGTCAAAATCAATATGTCATGCCGACGTTAGTGTTGCCACACAAAATCCCACATATTTATATATTTTTATCAATCAAATATGATCAATTTCTTACTAAAAAATATGTGTTTGGCGTCAGAATAATAGTAAAAAGTATTTTCAAGGGCGAGTGACTTCACAAAACCAATTAATAAGGAGAATATGAATTTGTATTTTTAGTGGCAACATTATATAAGTGTATATATTCATCTCTTTTACTCAGATATTGTGTCTCTGTCTTTTTTTTATACCCCAATACATGATATTCGTAGAACGAAGTTGACCGACCCTGGCTCACACAGAGGTCCGTTTTACAGGTCCGCTTTATCATATACGTTTTTATTCGGCAATGGCGTAGGTAGTTGTTTGAGCGAGTGCACACCCACAACAGTACTTAAATACTGATCCGTTTTATCTGACGTCCATCCTTGTAGAAAGTTGGTTGGTGTAAACATTACCCCCAGTAGCGACGGATCCGTTAAAATGGTACTGTGAATGCGGTGTAAACATCGCCTCCAGTAGCGACGGATTCGTTAAAAACGATCCTGGACCTATGGATGTTCTGTGTGAACGTACCCTTAGACACATAGACCTAAAACATAGATAACCTAGGCACCGGTCATCTACCGCTAATTCTATAGCCACATCATCCACTTTGGAAGTTCACGTGATATACAGGCACGGTCCCGATACAGTTACATTGCCAACGGCGTTTTTTAAATATTTACGACTACGATACAATAGGGGTATGCTGGGGTAGAGTCGGCATAATGGGGCAAGCCGACCAACAGGCAAAGTCGGGCGATGCGTGAAAACTTGATGGCGTTTTCAACGTATGTCAGTTGTACCTCGAAATTGGCGTTTAATAAAATATTTTGATGTTTATTTGAGTCCTGTTTTTGCCCGACTTCCCCCAGCAACGGTTGGTTTAATTTTTTCTGGTGACGTTGCCTTTTTTTTCGTTTGTTGGGGTTTTTGATATTTGCATATGATACGAATCGAAGTGCTAATGTTTGTATAGGTAATGTTGCAGAAGTTTAATATTTATTTATCGATCGGTACCTTTGTTCTTGAAATTGTTTTTTTTTTTGTTAACGTTAATCTAAAATGTAACGTAATCCATATTGGATCGCTGATTCGAATTGGATTTTTGTATCATTATGAAAACAAATATAAAATGTTATTGTCTTTTTTTAAATAAAAAAACCGGCCAAGTGCGAGTCGGACACGCGCACGAAGGGTTCCGAACCATTATCGCAAAAAAAAACGGCCACAAAATCACGTTTGTTGTATGGGAGCCCCTCTTAAATATTTATTTTATTCTGTTTTTAGTATTTGTTGCTGTAGCGGCAACAGAAATACATCATTGTGAAAATTTCAACTGTCTAGCTATCACGGTTGATGAGATACAGCCTGGTGACAGACGGACAGACAGACAGACAGACGGATCGCGGAGTCTTAGTAATAGGGTCCCGTTTTTACCCTTTGGGTACGGAACCCTAAAAATGATTTAATGCAATAGGAGGATTTTAAAAATCTAACATCACCCCTTTATTCAGAGGTGAACTGACTTTTCACCAGTAATTTTAGCATCCTATGAAATAGGGGGTGTGAATCTTATAAATATGCTCCTAAATAAAGAATTTATGAATCCTCAATGTATTTTCTTTAATACTAAATCTATCCTAATGTCGCGTTAAACTGTGCATACCGTAACGAACGGCTGGCCTGTTTTAGATGTGATAATTGCGACGTGTTAGCAGTAAAGGCCGCGGTATCGCACCGGTGCTAATAAATACGACACGTTTGTAGGTATGTGTGTCTGCACGTACCGATGTCTACCACCAATATGTAATGTATAGGTATTTGTTTAGATATTAGCTATACACATAGGTTTGTAGGTGTACAGGTGATTATTAGATGAGAATACACTAGGCAAATTAGTTAGTAACGTAGAAATTAAATTTTAGAAATATAGAGCAACCATCATGAATCATAAACCTAGACGGTTTTCTCAATTATACTTGCTTTTGTCTGGTCCATTTATACAAGCCAGAAAATGCGTTAAAGTACCTACAGATATTGGCTGAGTCAATACCGAAAACTCACGCATTCTTCTTATGGTGCTAGGCAGAAACTAAATGCCGCTACGATCCTTACTGCAGACTCCTTGTACTTCATAGCTAATTCCGAATATTTTGCACCCTTATTGCCAAGTTACAAATAAATCATGTGCCTTACATAATACGCATACGTACATAAATATACCTTCGTACTACAAACTTATTAATATTATACACAGTTTGTGTGTGTATAAGTTATTAAGTAAACCGCGAAGATCCGCCTTGGCATCGTTGCTATGTCCCAGCTTATATTGAAAGGACAAATATTCTACTCGGAACGAATTCGCAAATATTTACGGTTTCCATAATATTGTATATCAAAAGCTTTTTGAAACTCGTTCTTCTTCTTAAGGATAATATTTTACTAAAAGGTTCTTTTCCTAAACCTTTTAGTAGAGTTTAGGAAGAGCATGGGACTTTATAATCAGGGTAATGAAGTTTGTTAATAATGTGGTTCCATCGTCTGTACACAACATTGTTCAAATGTGGTTCCATCGTCTGTACACAACATTGTTCAAATGTGGTTCCATCGTCTGTACACAACATTGTTCAAATGTGGTTACATCGTCTGTACACAACATTGTTCAAATGTGGTTCCATCCTCTGTACACAACATTGTTCAAATGTGGTTCCATCGTCTGTACACAACGTTGTTAAAGTGTGGTTCCATCGTCTGTACACAACATTGTTCAAATGTGGTTCCATCGTCTGTACACAACATTGTTCAAATGTGGTTCCATCGTCTGTACACAACATTGTTCAAATGCATCCTAACATTTGGCAAATATTCACTTCACAATAATATTATTGTTCTTCCACTAGCTAAACCATAAACTACAATAACTACTCAAGCAAATATTATAGCTAATTAATAAGATATAATAATAGTCAGTGTAGATGTGGATGTGAACCGTCTATGATTCCGCATTTAATTTCTGTATTGTACCACGTACTTGTAAATTATACCTGTGCTGGGATTTGTGATGTTCCTCTTAGAGCTAGGGCTTGTTTCTTGCTAGAATATGTTTATTAACTCTATCTCTTGAAATTCGTTGCTTTGTAGTTTAACGCTAGACACTTAGGCTCGGTATTCACCAAAGCGGAGAGGAGACGATATGTGCTGCGAAGCTGGCAGGTTATTTCCACCAAAGCGGAAAGGAGAATAGAATAGAATACTCTTTATTATGTACACCATATAAGTTACAGAAAGTATAGACGAAGAAAACTGGGTGACACAATGGGCGGCCTTATCGCTAAAAGCGATCTTTTCAAGACAACCTTTAGGAGATGAGTAGCGGAGAGATGTGAGCTGTGAGAGCTCGAAATCGGTCAAGTGCTGTCTATGAAAGGAAGACGCCATACGGGGAACAGGGCGCGAGAGCGCGGGCGCCGCCCGTCCGCCCGACTACAAACATCTCCGCTCTGCCGCGCCGCTTGCTCGCTCGCGGTACAAAATTCTATAGAAAAATTTGACATCTCCTCTCCTTTCCGCTTGATCCATTTCCACCGAAGCTAAGCGGAGAGGAGATGTGGCGACATCGAAATCTGATTGGTTATTCAAAACACATCTCCTCTCGTCTCCTCTCCTCTCCGCTGGATACCGGGCCTTATGGTGTACGCGGCGTTTGAAATATTTAAACCTCAACAAGAAAAGTACGTCAAGTAGAATACCGTATTTTTTCGTATGACACTAAAACTTTCTGACTGGCCAGATGGAAATGTTAATGCTGTGGGCTGAAGTTTGTTTGTAACGTCAACTTCATGTAACACACAATACTCACTGCAATCTCTCAAGAATTTTATAGTTATTAATATACAAAAGTTGGCCAATATAACATAGCCGTGTATTTCAAGTCTTATTTCAAAAACAATAACAGACGGTGGATCCCCCAGCTCATATCGGAACACCACCACCGTTACGTGTCGCAGTGTCTTTCAATTTGAGTTGACCCACATAGACGGGACGGTTGCAGACAATCGATTACGTGCAATACTCGAGTAGTTGCATCTATGCACGCGATCGAACGATTCTCGATTGTTTGTCGATTAACGATATTATGCGATTGTCTGCCGATTAACGATCGTCGATATGCGATTGTTTATATCGATGTTGTTTTCAAGTATTTTAATATAAGTGATTTGTTGGTATTGGATGTTGTTTTCTATTTTAGATCCTTAAGTAACATAACGTATAATGACGCCAGTATTCCTTAAAGAGGTTAGACAGCGGTGTTGTACTTGCATAAAAGTATACTCAAGTTTCACCAGTCATGTTTAAATCCCATGTTCAAGGGGGCTTATTACCATCGACTGGGCTCAATTCCGTACTCCAGGCTGCTCGTAACATTGCCCGTCCGTTTGAAAACTGGACCTCTTTCACTATCAGTAGCGCCTTGTTTGTTCTGTCTCCTGCTTGATATGGAGGGAAGTGGAAATTTGTACTTTTTCCTACTCCTCCGTTATTATTTTCTGATTAATTTCGTTGCGGGATCAAAGACAATTAAATTCATTCTCCGGGACTTCGTCGAGCTTCATTGCCTCGGCGCTTTTCTGGTGGTCGCCACTGTTGATTCTGGCTTTCAGGAGTTGCAGTGGTTTGGGAATAGTGCGGTGGGATTGTATCAGTAGCGCCTGCGGTCATAAGACCAACAAGACAGTTCTTAAATATGTGTAAGAAACTTGTTATTTTGTCATAGAGTTATCTTAAGTAGCACTAAGTAACTGATGATTTGATTGCTGGATTGCCCACGCAACCAATGGTCCTTCAATTCATAAAACGACAAGTTTCGCAAACTAGGTACTAAATATTCATGAATTGCAATCACACTGACTCATTCAAAATTTTCTATTCTTTTATATTCAATGTTGCCACGTAAATCGTCTTTGTGCTTATTTTATTACGTTATTATCCTCCAAAATTACGAAATGGCTGATGTTTTCGGATCATTGGGTGATATACCTAATACAAGAATTACAGAACGACATATTTAGGTACTAAAATAATGACGTCATTATATATCAATTCTTTTAGCTTCGCTATTAATCTTAAATATTGTGTATCAAGCAAGCAATAATACATTTTACAACTCTAAAAATAGAGCACAAAATGGTTCGTGTCCATTTACCAGGTGCCCTAATCTACGTCCGCCAAGTAGTTTTATATATCAATGAAAATATTTTGTTGTTATAAATAGTACAAACTTACTCTAAGAGCATTTCTGAATGTATTTTAGTATAACACCGAAGTCGTAAAATTTTAGTACTGTAATATTATCAAATATTTGTTAGAAACTATTTATTTTGCAGATGTTCGAAATATTCTAAGTATTTGAGCCATGCGGAAAATAAAATGTTCCCACAACACAATGGTAGAAAAATACGAATTTAAATCCAAACGTCGGTAATGTATGTCTAAACAGTACATGCAATTTAAAAAAAAATACTAATGACCTTAATTCTTCTCATTCGTCGACTAAAAACAAATAACTGAGTTCAATTCACGGCTATAAGAACAAAATGTCACAAACTATACTTACATTTTTCATAAATGCAAAGATTTTCAAATGACCTGAATAATATTATATGCATAAATAATAGCCAAGAGCCTCGACGAACATCTGAGGAGGCTTTCTTTGGGCAGCTGTATCAAGGGCTTGATCCAGAAAGCGGTACTCCTGGACACGGCACGTATATTCAGGAGGTTCCTCTCTCAGGAGCCCAGACCACCGGTAGTTTGGACCCTGTTCCCGATACCGGTGGGCTACTATTTTTATATATTTTAAAATGTTTTTTTTTATAGAATATTTAAAAACGTAAAAGTATGTTAATAAATAACTGCAATGAATAATAATATATGCATAATATGCCTATAAAGATTCTTCTGCTGGGACATAGGCCTCCTCTCTGTGAGGGAGAGGAAATGGACCGTAATCCACCACGCGGGCCCAGTGCGGTTTGATGGAAGTCACGTGATGTCTTCCAAATTTTTATTCTAGGACATGAAATGACCGAAAATCATCAAACTATCGCTACCATTATTCCGTTTCCACAAAACCACGTTACATGTAATTTAAAGTGTACCTAATTATCGTACAACCAGACAGTTCATAATCGTACAACATCTATCCATTGACATTTAGATGTTCGGAATACAATAGTCTGGTCGGTTTTAATTAGTTACGACCAATCGGGTGTCTTTGTCGTCGAGGCAGGTATTTTAAGAAGCGATTTGTCTGAAACGGATAATCTAATACCTACTGCTTGGAAACTATACCGATTAATCATATAAATGTCTGTGAAGAAAATGCGTTGTAAAGGATGATACAATGATATTTCTGGTGGAGATTCTTCGAAGCAAAAGTGAGCTAGATAATTTTGAGTTGGACAGAAATTAATAGCACCAAAGTCTTACCAATGACTAGCTTCTACCTCTGCATTTCTTCCACTTGAAATTTCTTGATTTTAACCCCCCCCCCCTCTCCCACGGGCAAAGAGGCGTGTTATAAGTTTGACGTGTGTATCTGTGTTTTTGTGTATTTATCTGTGGCACCATAACTCGCTAAACGCTCCTAAAACCTCCTCCTGATTTATTTAGTTTTTGCTTGAAAGGTGATATTATCGCCCGTTTTCTTAGCTACATTTGATGAAAATCGGTTCAGCCGTTCAAAAGATATAAGGGTATTTGCGCAAGATGTCGTGTCGGGGGTTTTTAAATTTTACTCGTTACATTATAAAATATATCCATGACACTCGGCAATGATGTACTTTCCCCTATCATTGAAAGAAGTTTGCCTGTCCAAAACTATAGCAAACACGATTTCAAAGTTACAAAAGCTACCACAACAACATAATATTACACGTACAAAAATGTTACTTAAAATGCACACAACAAACATGATACCAACCAATAAATCACGAAACGCTCTCAAATTTACAACCTCGTACGTAACTCGACATCAAGTTATTATCCATATTTCAGCTTGTAAAGGAAAGGCCACACTATGACGTAAGTGCATGCCGATCAGGCAGAAAAATGGCAAATCGATTGTCAAGTAACGCGGCATGATTGCCTAGTAGCACGCCAACGTGTTTGTGATAGGTAGACGCTTATGCAACTGGAAATTGGGAACGTAGACTCGATAAGTGATGAACCTAATGTGTACTGTGTAGAAGTTTTTACTGGTAAATGTATGTATTTAATTATATCAAGCGTTGCTGATCACAGCAACTTATTAATGAAATGATTCTAGCACAGGAGTGGTAAAGGATTTATAGCTAACGGTTCGTTTTGGCATAGCCACTGCTAGCTGGATTCTACTGATACAACATCGCTTATGAAAACTTTTCGCCACTCTTATCCTCGATTTCCGAATTAAGAATTTGAAGTTGAGTAATTGTCATCAGCTACATAACACTAAACTGACAAACTTTGCATTAAAGTACGGTTTGACACGTTCCTCCAAATAACCATTTCAGAAACTCGACCAAAATGTAAGAAGTGGTGATACCGCATACCATGTTTGTGTTTAGAATCATGCTAGGCCCTTGAGTTTTTTTTTATTTCGAAGCATTTTACTACAAGCAATAACTAGGTCTAATACAACTTTAAAATATGGGTAGTTATGTTCAATAATCGCTATTGACATTTCCCCAACTCGATTTGCTCCACTTAGACAAAGCCAAGTGCGAACCTAATCGTGACCTTACACGCACTAGTGCACGTTTATCCTTAGGGCTACGCGTGTGGTCTGCAATCATTATGACGATAAGTGAGCCGAGATAAATTAATACGTTACTTTGATTAGTCATGTATAAATTAACATGTACATGTAGGGCTGTGACATTTATTGGTCCTTTAAATACTCCTGTTTTATGGTACAGTAAATATGGTTTGTCGGATCTTATTTGCATGTTCAAGACTTCCGTATCATAAATGGTTGGCGAAGGATTGTTTGGGCAGATGTGTGTGACTTACTTATTTGCTTATCACGTGTGTTGGACTGTGATAGTAGCAGTGTACTTCTTTGCAAGCATTCGTAGATCGGAGATATATTATCAGAGAAGTGGTATTGAAATTTACCTGAAATTTTCTTCTGCGAATAAAATGTATCGAGGTAATAATCTCTCTGCAAAATATGGGTTATTTTCAAGGCAAGCTTTTTACTTTACATTTAAGTTATATTCGCAAAATATATATACAAAATAATATCGCAATATTTGACAGCAAAATACCTGGCTGGAAACATTACAAAATTAGCGCCATATTTGCAAAATATATCTAATTCATTACATAGTACGTTTTTTTTTTATTACGGTAATTTTATGCTAGAATTTATTTCGAAGGTAAGTGCATTTGCCGTCCATAGTGTGTGCAACGATAAAACATTAAAAAAATGCGTGTACAAGAATTTAAAAAAAGGTAACAATAATAATAGCCTCTCATTTAAAAATAGTTTTGTTCTATCACAGAAGTGTCATTATTTTGTGCATGTTCTTGTAATAGTAAAGACTGTTCATAATGGGTTGCGTAAAATCATCATTAAACCTTTGAAAGTAACCTTAACAAGTGTAATTACTGTAGTTTGCATACTAATTACTCCCGTTAACTTTCCAAAGCAAAATCATTATTGTTTTTAAAGTGTGCTACTAAAAAGCCAAATGGCCCTTTGAGTGCTTTATATTTGAGGAAAAAAGTTGGACCTAAAAAGGCACAGAAATATATGATGTTGTCCTTTCATGGTCGAGTGTTATTTTGTTAATGTTTTCATTACAAGGATAAGTGCTAAGTATTTTATGAGGTAATAAAGTGTAAGTCCCATCATTTTATTTAACGCGACACCCGTCAAAGTTTAATAATAAATCTTGAGTGTTCATGTCACGCCGTCTTTATTTCAACCCCTGACGGAAAAAGAGGTTATAATATTTTATTACATGTTATAAGTTTGACGTGTGTTGCTGTGGATCTTTGTACCTGTGTGTCTGTGTATCTGTGTTTCTGTCTGTTGCATCATAGCTTCTAAACGGATAAATCGATTTTGATTTAGTTTTTTTTTTTGTTTAAAAGGTGACTGTCTAGAGTGTTCTTAGCTATGCTTGATTTAAATCTGTTCAATCGTTCAAAAGTAATTCGCATTTTACTCTTTGAATCTGGTTTTTTCGCAAGATGTCGTGTCATAATTACGTGTTTCGATAGATTTTCGATTGAAGCCTGTCTACTACTAGGTATATTACACCCGACGCGAGTACTAGGCTTATTTTTTGCTTTTTTTGATGTCGTGGGTTTTTTTATAATAAAAATAAAAGGAAAATTCGAATCGTTATAAAGGGGGAAATTTTGTTAACTAAGTCCCAACCGACAAACAGTGACATAACCATGACGTAGACCATGTACTTATATTTTAAATAACAAAATAATTTAATTATCACGTACTCTAGTAATTGAGGAAAATGAGTGAAGACTTAGTATAGTTAATACCAATATGTGACTTGAACAAAACTTGTATATTAAAATATTATTTATGAAATATCATAGAAAAATAATTCAAAATTCTTGCACACTCATCTTATCATGATTGTTTAGCTTCATATTTCTCACCAATTTGCGTTAACGCTTCAGTTGTTAACTGTACACATGAAGTAACACACATTACAATAGACTCCTGCGCAGCTTGTTGGCATTACTGTGCTAATCGTAACAGAAGGCTGCGATGGGCTCCTTATGCGTTTCGTTGACGACAGTACTTAGGAGGTAACGGTGCTTGTGAATATATGGGTGTCGTTGGTAGGTGTTGGTAATGTAGGACAAAGCTCAGACCCGCATAAAAAGAAAGTAAACGATTGATCTAGCTTTGTTCTGTTTCCTACTTATAAGGACTTTTTTAGGGTTCCGTACCCAAATGGTAAAAACGGGACCCTATTACTAAGACTTCACGATCCGTCTGTCTGTCTGTCAGTCTGTCCGTCTGTCACCAGGCTGTATCTCATGAACCGTGTTAGCTAGACAGTTGAAATTTAAGGGGGACTCCCATACAACAAACGTGTTTTTTTTTGCCGTTTTTTGCTCGATATTAATAACGGCATCAGGTAAACGCTTGAAATATTCACAGAATATCTAGTTGTATATTCACTTCAAAAAATAATAATTATTAAATTAAAATTAAATAAATTAAGGGGGGTTCCCATACAACAAACGTGATTTTTTTGCCGTTTTTTGCTCGATATTAATAACGGCATCAGGTAAACGCTTGAAATATTCACAGAATATTTAGTTGTATATTCACTTCAAAAAATAATAATTATTAAAATAAAATAAATTAAGGGGGGCTCCCATACAACAAACGTGATTTTTTTGCCGTTTTTTGCGATAATGGTGTGGAACCCTTCGTGCGCGATTCCGACTCGCACTTGGCCAGTTTTTTCTTTCTCCTGTAATTTGAAGGGCTTAAGGAAATTAAAATGTGGTACTTTCAGAGACAGCTTGAATCAATTTTGGCATGCAAAGTGCTTTTTAATGGTGTAATTAAACTTAATAATGTATCTTTGACATTAGTTGCAAAGATGAAAAAGACGAAAAAGAAAAATGGTTAAATGAAATCTAAGAGGAAATTTTATAGTAGCTTCGCTCGACTCGTAATCAGTGGTAGGTACATAGTTGCCTGTATATTGCAACAAGTCATACATTTTATTATTGTAATGGTAATTAAACAAAACTCGTGATCCTCGAGGCTATTTGAGTCTGTGCTAGAGGTTTTCTCCAATTTTCCAAAATCTTTAGCTCTGAAAGAGTTGTATAAAACTAGTATATACACTATAGGCTTAATGTCACCCAAAGGTCAATGGAGAGGGCTCGGCATTTCCTTGCGTGATCGCATCAGAATTGAGGATATCCGCAGGAGGACCAAAGTTACCGCCATAGACCGAAGAATTGTTGGCAATGCTCGCAGAACTGATGGTCGATCGATGGGGTCGAAAAGTTCTTGACTGGCGACCGTGAATTAGAAGACGCTGCGTTGGGACGCTTCCACTAGGTCGATCGATGACCTGGTTAAGGTTGCGGGAATTTACTGGATGGAGACGCACGGGACCGGTCAATGTGGAGACACTTGGGGAAGGATTATGTTTAGAAGTGGACGGCTTTCAGCTGAAATGATAATGATGAGAGCACCCCTACTGAATGAAGACCTCTTGTTCTTCAAGAATAAGGATACTCCAACTTCAGTCGCCATTTTGCATACAATATCGTAGCCTACATTATTATATTTTTCCTGTACGATGTTAACTTGATTAGTGATTGACAGTAAACAATTATGAAGCGAGAACTTTACCTATCGACTCGTGCGCAGGCAGTTTACAAGGCTACGCTAATCGCGACAGAAGGCCTGCGCTTGTAATTTTAATGCATTAACAATGCGACAATCCACCAATGATGCGACAGTGCGACAACGACGTGACAACCATTGTCATAGATAAAATAATAATTCATTGACCTATTTTTAAGTGAGAACGTTACTATTGATTGTATCGACTCGTGCGCAGGCAGTTTACAAGGCTACGCGGCTACGGTAATCGCGACAGAAGGCCTGCGTTTGCGCAGCATTGCGTATTGTATTATAATAAACTATGGATGGGCAATCTATTAAGCTTTGAATAGGCAGGTAATGTTATTATGTAGTATGATAGTAATTTTATTTATTTATTACTTTTGAGTACGAAATCTAATTCTAATGCGGAAAAAATGAGACATTTTTTGGTTGACTTAAATGTTGACTGAGTGAGATATCGTTAGCTATAGATGTAAGACTAATCCTGATCCTGATTTATATGTTAACTGAGATATTTAACTTATCGTTTACAAATACTTAGGTGCTTACAAAACGCACACCTTCACACCTAGACAAGCAAGTAAGTAGTACTACTAGGTAGCATGTGTAAATGATAACTTGAACCTCAAGGTCAAAAAATTACCGTTTATCAGTCTTCCGACAATCAGCAATGCACACAAATTACAATACATAAACACAAGCTTATTTACAAGCAATGAGGTAATGGTACAAGTAAACGCAAAGCAAAGGTCGAACGCTCAAGAGAAATCGACGAAAACTAATCAGCACCTAACGCGACATTATCAGTTAGAACGATGTACATTGCTCGTTGACTTTGTAAAAGAAATGTAGAAGGCAAAGAAAATGTTCGATGGATGTGATAATGTCGTTATTTAAGTTATTGTTGTTTTTTAATACTATAACCTTGTTGCCCGTCTTTGCTTGTAGCCTTCTGTATAAGTAAGGATTGTGGATAGAGACAATATAATGTCGTAATCGTTGGATTAATTGTTTTACGTGTCTTCTTGACTTGGTGACATACTGGTATTTGTTATTTATATATTTGGCTATTTTGCCTCGGTTCTGACATTGATATTATTTAGTAAGGTTTTTTTAAGTACACACAAGACTGATCGATTGCGATGTGGCGACACTTGGCAGCAAGGACCATTCTGGTTTCCTAATCAAAGTGTTTTGGATAGGGTTTTTCTAAGCAGTTAATCAAAAACCCTTACGATATGTCATTGGAAAGGCTTAATCAAAAACTCATATGATATGGATAACCCTTTTAAAAAGCTTAATCCAAAACCCAAAGGATATGGGTAATCCTTTTGAAAGGCTTAATCTAAAACCCATACCATATGGGTAACCCTTTTGAAAGGCTTAATCTAACCCATACGATATGGGTAACCCTTTTAATAGGCTTAGTCAAAAATCCATACGAAAAGGATAAAGGCTTAATCAAAAACTCATATGATATGGATAACCCTTTTGAAAAGCTTAATCCAAAACCCAAAGGATATGGGTAATCCTTTTGAAAGGCTTAATCTAAAACCCATACGATATGGGTAACCCTTTTGAAAGGCTTAATCTAACCCATACGATATGGGTAACCCTTTTGAAAGGCTTAAATGGGGGAGGCCTATGTTCAGCAGTGGTATTTCGGCTGAAATTATGGTGATGATGATGAAGTACAAACCTACCTCGAAAGGCATAGGTGGAGGTTACAAATAATGTCTATATCATATAATGTAGCATTAATGCAACATATAATAGTTTCATATAACATTGATTCTTTCAGTTGTTAACTGATAGTTTCTCTTTTACACGAATGTTTAAATTGCCATTTGTATATGTGTTGCAAAATTTAATTGCTATTGTGTAACGCAGCGCAAATTTTCATTTTATACGTTCTGAAAAACGGTTACTGTTTTGACAGAATATGGCAATAGCTTATTTCTACAAAAGGATAAAGTTGTCCCACAAATTTTTACTCTGTAAGATCCTAATAGATGAATTCGGTCATCCCACGGCTGAGCAACGGCCTGTCCCTATATGACTTCCAGCTGTTTGATCTTTTGCGTGGTCCACCCCGATTTTGATCACAAAAACAAATACCAATCCAATTACAAGGTCCTTATTAATATTTTACAGAAAGCAATTTATTTCAATCTGCGGCCTTTGCATCGTAGTTTAGTAAAGGTTAATATTTCATTGAAAATTTTCTCTAAATCAAATTCCGGGACCGAACGCTGGGAAATATTTGCTTTTTTGTTTCAGTCGACCGGCGAGACGGGAACGGTAGCCACGTGATTTCTTACAACTAGGAATAGTCTTGTTACTTTTATCGCTGGGGTAAAATAACGTGTTTTGGATGACTTTATATTTGTTTTCTAAAATTTTTTATGACTAAAAATAACAAGAGCTCAATAAATAAATTTTACCAGTCTTAAAATATCACTAAAATGATAGAATGTCAAATCTCAGGTAACAAGAATAGCGTAATGAGTAAAGCGTGGCCGATATTTTACGGCTCGAATCTACACTAGACCGTCTGCCAAAATCCATTCATATTCGCTCAACCATCACGAAACATCGAGTAACAAACATTTAAAATATACATTTCCTTTCGCAGACAGAAAAAGTAATAAAAACAACAAACTGCTTCCTAAAAAGAAATTGAATATCCTTTTGCCGCTATATCATTCGAATATTTAGTGAAAACATCGATAAATCGTCCACTCGACAACAAAAATAATAGTAAATAAATACGTTGACGACGGAAAAAAACGCAATACGTAACGTTATTTTCATTCGCGTGCCGTATCTAACATGTCCCGCTGATTTCCTGGAACATCGTCACCCTACACGCACACGTAATGCACGAGGGTGTAATAATTTACTAGTCACACACACATAGTTATTGCGCACACACACACATCGTTAGTGCACACACACAGGTGTAAGCACGGCTTAATATCGGTAATAACAGCAACTTTTCACTTCCCCCTACCCTGTGCGCCCTGTAATTTCCCCAGTCCCGAATTATAAGCTCATGAATCATGGGCATTGGAGCGAAATGTGTGGGTGTAGAAGGCTCACTTGAGGCAGAGTATGATAATGATAAACGTAAGCCCGTAAACGCTGAATCAGACATACCAAGACTGGGTATTTTATCACGAAATCTAACTTAAATTAAATTATTTTCCTAACAATGTTTTTCTGTGTCAAAAATTAATTTCTCGTTCTCTGAATGGTTAATTTTCAGGTTATTTGTTGTAAAATGTGGAACCTACCAGAAAATTGCGCATTCTCTATTCTACCGTATCAGCAGTTCCTATGTTTGTTCTCGATCACACTAAGTCAGGACTGAGCCTTCTGCATCTTTTCTAATTTACGGTATCGTTTTTCCATGTGTGCGTGTGAAAAATCGAGAGGTTTATTTACAACGTCAGTTTTGAATCGACACTGTTATTTGGTGTTCGATAACTCTGTATAAATGTGTATATAATTCGGCGAGTGTCGCTTGCGTTTTCGAGTCGATGCGCTTCGCTTTCATTTTGGCGGCCATCTTTGTTGATGTATTTCAAAAAAAGAAGCTTCTTTTTTTATTGACGCTCTGGCCATCTTTGTTGATGTATTTCAAAAGAAGAATCTTTTTTCATTGTCGCTCTGAGTTACCGATTATAAACAATATAGAAAACTTTGAAGAGATTTTTTTCGGTGAATAATAGTGCGGGTCAGAGCTTACTTTTTTATATTAAGGCATTCAATATTTTAGCAACTTCTACCAAAGCAAAAGGAAACAAGTATAGACTTTTTTGCATACATAGTCCAACTGTTGGCAAATACGTCCCTCAAACATTTCCAGGTATTATTTTTCTGCATCAACTCGAACTAGCCCTTGCGGTTGGCATCTAGATCTTCGCGCCACTTCTTTCTAGTTCGACTTCGGAGGCACCGCCGTCGTCCATCATCAGGTAGTAAGAGGCAGAGGGAGGTAGAGTAAAATTGTGCGCGGTAGTCTGAAATAAAATAGGTCACTTGACACTTCTAAATCAATGTTTATATTATTATTGTTCACACTCTTATCTCAATGAATGTTGGGTTCCCACGTCGCGGTAGGTAACAATCGAACTTAGTAATTCTCCCACGTTTAAACTGTTCGGCTAGCGTAATAGAATTTGTAGGAGGTACGTCAGTCCTATTCAGTCACTAAATATTAAGTAAATAGCGAATTATGTAATTGTTTTCTCTTTTAACAATCTAATAGTACCGAATACCTATTTTCCTATCTAAACCCGACACTTCAAAGTCAATAAAAAGAAATAGACCTTTTACTAAGGTACGGCTACAATATTTCTCGGGTTTTCAGCGGTACTTTTATTTCTTACCACAAGGAAATATTTGGAATTTCAGTACTGCTGTAACAATTTTATAGGATAAAGCATATCGAATCCAAAGGAAAAAAAAACCGGCCATGTACGAGCCAGACTCGCGCACGCAGGGTTTCGTACCATTATCGCAAAAAACGGCAAAAAAATCACGTTAGTTGTATGGGAGTCCAAATAAAATATTTATTTTATTCTGTTTTTAGTATTTGTTGTTATAGCGGCAACAGAAATACATCATCTGTGAAAATTTCAACTGTCTAGTTATAACGGTTTATAAGATACAGCCTGGTGATAGACAGACAGACAGACGGATCGTGGAGTCTTAGTAATTGGGTCCCGTTTTTACCCTTTGAGTACGGAACCCTAAAAAAGAAAAAATAAATATAAAAAAAGGTTTTAAAAAAAGGCTTCAGATTTTGTAAAAACCCTAAAAAAAATAACTTTCTCATCCCCCTTTACTATTTCCCTAACTTTCAACCACGACAGCACTCAGTAATACCAACACCACAGTAAAAAGATTTCCAAATAATTTTCCGTAGACGAGACGGCTCTGTTTTAATATTCTAAAAGCGGCGTCAACAGAAATTTCTGTAGAATACGAGTTACAAATACGAAACGAACTATTATCGCCGAACCGATGTGGTAGTGACAGTTTGCACGTAATACGTTGACGCTTTTATTGGTACTTCGATGGTATGAGTGCTAAGAGATGCCGTAATAGATTTCGACGGTATCATTTTGATTGTTGATGTGTTTTTGTTCCTTTTTGAGAAGGGTTTCGAAGGCTGTCTTGATGGTGTTGAGATTTCGTGATTTGTGATGACTTATTTCGCAATCGTGTAATTAATAAAACAAAGACAATGTTGATAGTTAGCCTAATGGCGGTTACGCACTACATCCGATCCGTGTCCATGAAATATCAGTTCCGAAGTAGCCTTAGTACTTCTCAGGGAAGCCTACGCACTACATCCGAACTCTATATTTCAGAACATTGTGAATTTCGGAACTCAAATCATCAAAAGGCATCAAAGTCCGCCATTATATCTTTGTGCATGAAGTCTAAATAAATAGATTTTTTTTATTTAAAACACATTAATTTCTAATGTTCTTGAAAACTATATAGCCAAAACTTCTTGATACCAACGACTTCTCAAGCTCAACAAAGATTGATGGAATGGCCAACAAATTCCGGAACCCCAAAAGTTTATTTAATATGTTCTCTATACACATGACACTGGCTTATATGTTCTGTTCTGTTCTGTGGGTGCTCCATGGCGCACCTTTTCTTTCTGCCCAACACTACAGCGAATATAGTCATGATGTTTTATATAATAATAATAATGTGTGCTTTATATAAAATGCCTTTTTGATCTCTACTGAAAGTCAAGGCTGAACTATATTTTCATTAAAATCAGTATGTCTGATTTATTTTAAAATGTTATCCCATTTTCTAACGTTATCTAAAGATAAGTACAAAAAAATCTTTTCCATGAAATATCTTTTCTCAGTTTTCATTTTATAATAATGATACCTTTCTTTTTGTACTTTATCTCAGTATTAATTCCCTAAAGCTTTGCCTCTACATCTTTCGTAATTTGATTTTTATAACAAAACGAAAAGTATGATTGAGCTGAAAAGTTATTTCTTTTTTGTCTTAGTAATGTTCTAAAAGGTATCCAAAGTCACCAAGATAAGACTAGTCCGGACACTGGTTTTCTCGACATTCCTTTACGGATCGGAGTCGTGGACGATTCGGGCAATAGAACAGAAGAAGATAGAAGCTTTTGAGATGTGGTGTTGGCGAAGAATGCTCCGCATACCATGGACCGCCAAGAGAACGAACAAATCTATCCTTGATCAGCTAGGCATAAAAGACAGACTAGCTACGCTCTGCTACCAAAGGATCCTGAGCTATTTTGGTCACATTGCCCGTAGGGAACAAGACAATCTAGAGAAGTTGGTGGTAATGGGCAAGGTGGATGGGAAAAGGCCTTACGGTTGGTCAACTTACCACTAGTCAAACCAGGTAACCGGTCGGTTGTAACAGACTCTCTGTTACTACCGCCCTGAGAGAAGCTGAGAACCGAATGAAGTGGAAGAATATCATGCATTTCCAATAACCTACAATAATTTCTACAGAGATTTCAGTAAACAAACATTTAAAATTTTACAGAAGAAAAATTTACCCACCACAGAATTCATAAAAAAAAATATATTAATGTTATCGGATGTCTTGTTACGCTAGCATGAAGCTCAATATTGTGGCTAATTGCAGTAAAGAGATATTTCAATAAGATTATAGCTCATTTGTTTTCTGCTTAGAGCTGATTGATCGGATCTTTCCTCCAATACCAAATAACCCTGCCCAATCAAATAGAACTTCGTAAAAACAACGTCCGTTCAATCAGCAGTAACACGGACCTATGATTTCTTACAAGATTTCCCCTCCAGGTAGAAACAAACAAAAAGTAAATAACATTACTAAATCCTTACATTCCTTGAACAATGATCCTTCGTACACAGATCCTATAAACTGCTCTCCGAAGTATACACGACTTTGGAAAGTTTTTCGAACAAACACACTTGTGGGCCGAGTGTACGACCGTTTCGTCGTGTTTCGGCCTTAAGGCAACTACGTATGTTCAGGCAGGACTGATGCCTGAACATATGTAGTTTGTCATAACATAAGTGATTCAAACAGTTGTCCATAGTGTTAGGATGCTACTCTATATTGTGTAGTGGGTGATCCTTTTGCTGCATCAATCTTTAGAAATTTCAAAGGGAATGGCTTTGAAATTCAGCTAAATATGTAGTTAAGGAATAAAATCCAAGTATAATATATATTATTAAATTATTATTATTATGTGTCAATCAGTTACGAATGATTACTAACACTAGTTTGTAAGCTCGCAATTGTACTAACAAATATATGTAATCGTAAGATGAATCTGAAATAAATGATGACTTATTTATTTATTTATTTTATAATAATTTTATTAATACTTATATTATGACTTAATACTAACTAACAGCAGGTTTCTGAAGTCAGAACTTGTCAAACCCTGCTTTAGTGCTTAAGTATTACGAGCACCTACTCACTCATGCTAATACAGAGTTTAAAAAATCTCAATTCAGAAACTGGGTGCTAGTTTATGAATTCGTTCAGAAACCGAATGATAGTTGATGAATTTGAAATACCAGAGAAGTAACATTTTCAATACTTTTCATCAGTTTCGTTCCATCTTGTGTAGCCCCCTTGTGCCCAGATGTATTCCCTCACAGCATACCGTGACATGCGATGTCGACGGATCAAATTATACTAATTTATTCATACACCTCCCATTGAACTTAACACACAAGCCATAAAGATTATATTACAATGAATGAATACACACGGTAAATTTGTATATTTCATTAAGACATTTTCTAAACTATAAATATCGTTGTTTTCCTACTTTTTTCTTCACATTGGTATGTACTGAAAAATGTGTTAAAAGGTCGCTGCTTTTGTAGATTTATATAAAGTTAAATATTGTTATTTTATGAATGATCGAAAGCAATATTTGAGCATTTAAAAACGGTTAAAAAAAGTCAATATCAATACTGTAACAAATACTTTTATTTCTACTAATGATGATTACAAAATTTATCCAATAAACCTCTAAGGATCAGACGTGTCGAGTAAAAAGAAAACTTTCCACGCTGCCCATAAAAGAAAAACGATTCCCCTCTAGACGGCTCGAACTAAACGATTTATTGTTCCAATCTGCACAGTACAGATTAATAACTAAAGGATTTATCGTACAAGTTCCGTACACACTGGCAACATTGCAGAAACCGTGCTGTCAACTGCACGACAACGCAGCTTGGCAATACAATATGTCGGTGACATTGGATCTTAAACGGAATACTACTTGGGATATGATATTATGAGTGTCTGAGTTCGGGTCTTTCCGTAGGCATTCGGGTAACTTCGGACATTGATACGTCAAAGTTTTTGAAAAAAGTTTAAGAATGATTCATCTGTTATACAATAAACTTTTGATCGTTTGTCTCAAGAGAACTACAAAACTCTTTAGAGCCAGCGAATCTCTCTGAAAAACAGAAAAATTAAAATGTACAAAATCTTTCAGACCTATCACTTAGGCATTATTATTGCTCGGTCTGGTACGTGCTACAATCCTATATACGTTTATTTTTATAATGGTGAAGTGTAGTGAAAATGGTGAAAGAGTGTGTGTTAAAAAAGGGAAAAGGATTACACATGCGGGCGCAGTTTTCACTGGTCTTTTTTATTTTCGCAATGTAGGGGTACCTAATATAACGTGCGTGTAATTTTCTGTGTATAATAACTGTAATATAGATTGGTGTTACAGACTTTCTGTAATATAGAAGTATGGCAGAAGCATATCATGTTGCGCGCAAATCCCTAATAAATTGGTTTATAGGCCCGAGAATTATGATAATGATTACAGGTCATAAAATCTCTGCAGTTTTTCACGAGTGTGTAAGTTCATAGCTATCACGCATTGTACTAAGTTTATTCGATAAAAATGTGAGTCCTACATAAAACATATTGTTACTCGTATAATATATACAGGTTTTCAAACGTTCATTTCGTACATCTAACTCGTCCAATCATTCATAAGCTCATAATTCAAATCATCATATTCTCTGATTGACTCATCTCGCAACTATTTACACGTATTTACAACCACGGAACCATTTTCACATACAAAAGCTTAAATCTGTGAATACGTTCGGACTTTCGGCGATTTTCGCCGGAACCGAATGAATATTATCGCATAGCTGCCAAGGGAGGCGTGGCACTTGATTGATACGGCAGCCGGACCGGTGTTTATGTTATTATCAATCTCGGATCCGACCCGGACGCCGGATGTAGTAGGAGCACAGAGTGTGACGTCACGCCGGATGTTGGACGTTGCGACCATTCCATGGGGTGTGGAAAATTTGTCTATGGTCATTTTTTTTTTGGCGTTGCTATCTGAGATATATTGTTGCCAGTGGGAATTTCGGATGTTTTGTAAAGTATTATTTTGTGCTTTTATAAAACTATGTGATGCTAATGCTAATTAGCTTTCAAATAGATGTTTAGTGAATGACATTGACGAGCTAAAATGTTAAAGTCGTTTGAAATGTAACATGAAGTGAAAACATTTCATCAAAAGATATTTAGTAGTGAAAATACTTTATTCAAAACATATTTAATGTTCTACTGAGGCTACAAATAATAGTGATGGACTTTCAAACAGATAGGTATCTGGAAAAAAGCACAATATTCTTTTCTCAAAATTACAGGAAATCGGTGAAAGAATAGACGGAAAACTGTAAACACGTGCTTCCCTCATAAAGAACAACTAAAATAAATCTCTTAAACGATTCGCGCGTCGGAACAACACCGTGCAGATTGACACGCCACCGGCCTACATTAGTTCTGCACCGGCATTCGGGAACCGAACACTACGCTGCTAAAAGACATCACTATTTATACCAAGACCAACGTAAAAAGACCTCTGACACCTGCGCTAAATACCAACGTTTTAACAACGTGTTTGACAACGACAGCTCTACTTAAACTGGACGAGCTTTATTTTAAGCTACTAATGACTGATGCGTCATTTTCGCTTTTTTTTTCGAGTATTTAAAGACAATAGACGAGGACAGTTTATAAGTCTGGCTAATGGAGTGTCCACTCCATTGCTGGTTTAACGGGTGATATCAAAGGATTGTTCAGAATATATGAGTTATAATAAATTTATGATCGTTTCGTACGCATGTTTGTTTAACTGCGGAATGGATTGAAGGCGTGTGTGGATTGTGTTTATGTACTGACAATTATTTGCACATTTAACATACGAGTGCGCATTGAAATCGCCTTGTGATGTTCTGAACTAGATCTTCATGCGATACCAAGCCAATTTATTTCTTAAAGCAACTAGTGTTTCTTAGTTCACATTATGTTTCAATGTGCAGTAATGTTACGATTGGTTGGCGCAGTGGTTGAGCGATTGACTGCTGCGCTGAGTGTCGCGGGTTCGATTCCCGCACGGAACAAATATTTGTATGACCTACAGATAGCTGTTCCGGCTCTGGGTGTTTGTGTATGTGAGTGTATATGTTTGTAAACGCACCCACGATACAGGAAGAAATTCCTAGAGTAAGAAAAAAGAAAGAAAAAAAAAATTACAACACTGTAGAATATCTTTTGTTAATTGTTACTGCGCTTCCTTTTTTTTAACTAATACCTCAATGACTAGAATAATTTATTGCTAATAGTTTAGCATTTTTTCCGTTTATAAGTAAATATAGTTGATTATTTTAAACACTAACTGTAGAATGACTTCGTTTATAAGCTCGGCATTTTAGTTATTTTACTCACGTTTTCCTACTGAATTGACCAGATGTTAGAATTTATCTCTATCGTAGAATATAACGTTCATAGTGCATTTCGCTAATCTAACCGTTTGATTTATCATTATTTTGAAAGCTTTGGTTCATTCAACTACTACAGTTTCCTTTGAAAACTACTGTAGAATGACTGGAATTGATGCTTTTTTAAATAATGAAATATGCTATTTTGTCATTTTGAATTTGTGACGTAAAAAAATCACAATTATAAATATTTATAACAAAATATTAAGTATTATAAAATAAAATACCTTAGTTATAATCTCGTTCCTATTGTTTTCACTGTGAGCCTAAATACCTTTAAACGAGGCAATTCTTGTATATATATATATTATATATAATCTGAATTAAGGAAACGGCTCGAACGATTTTCATGAAATTTAGTATGCAGGGCCTTTCAGGGGCGATAAAACGATCTAGCTACGTTTCATTTTTAGAAAACGTCGTTTTCTCTATTGTCACCAGAGTAGAGCTCGGTCATCCAGGTACTAAATAATAAAGTAAATAAAACCTGGCTGATTAAAATAATATAAAACAAATAAACCAACGCTCGATAATCGATTTCAAATTTTAAACCTGTCAAGCCAATAAAATCGTCGGGTGATTTTCTCCGAGATACTTATTGCATCAATGTATGTAGGCTGTCGCGTGCCTGCCATAGATAAGATGTCTCGTCAGTCAAATGCGTCGCTTCAAGCAGTTGGAAGCGCTTTTGGCAACGCTGCAGTTATTTCAGCGATCCCACTATGGTGTAGTTACATCATTGTAAAGCTGAGGTTGCAATAAGCGACTTTTTATTGGACAACTTAGGGCCAGGTTGAGTTAACTACGGATCAAAAACTATTATTTTGATGAAATTTTATGGTAAAACGCGTTTATTTGTCAATTATTTATCAATCATTTGTAAATCAATATCTAACTGATTTCACCTTTTGAGAGGCTAATAATAGAATAAAAATGCATTTTATCGTAATTTGCAACCATTGGTTAGCATATTACCATTGGTTGAGTTAACTACTAACTACTGAGAGCAGTGGTATCGGCCACGACTTACAAGCTGTGGTTCGAGCCCAGGCAGGCGCTTTACTTTGTGTAAATTAATTTCATCACCACTGCTCTTAAAACGGCGAAGTAAAACATCCTGAGGAAACCGGCATGTCTTAGAACCAATAATTCGAAGACATGTGACATCCACCAACCCGCACTGGGCCCGCGTGGTGGTTAACGGCCCATTCCCTCTCACAGAGAGGAGGCCTGTGTCCCAGCAGTGGGAACATTAATAGGCTGATGATGTGAGTTAACTACGGATCAAAAAAGTGGGCCTTAGCTACTGTCAGCGGTTTCTCTCTCATGTATGTTGATTTTTTCTCAAGTGAATGCTTTACCGATATAGGACATAATATAATTATTATATATTAGGACATGACATAATTCAGGACATAGTCTCCCCTTTTGCAAAGTTTCATCCAAATCTGTTGAACCGTTGAGACGTGATTGGTAAACAAACAGCCAGCCTTACACATTTTTATTAATATTCGTAGGATAGTAGGATGTGATCCCAAGACTAAAAGGCTCGTTAAAATTGGTACCCACGTTTAATAATTATTGCAAATCATATGCACCCAACTTTCCCTTTTAGACTGCCTCCTACACATCCCATTAATATACACTACTGTATGTTAGTCTCTCATTTACCCCTACACTGCACTGTCAAAGGGGGCAACCATATTTTGGTGATTATCCTAATCGCCGCGCATAGCGGATGGATTACTGAATGCAACTTCTTGCCATACCAATATAACAAGAATCGTTGGTCTACAAGCATATGCAACATGATACTCATGTCAACTAAGACCTCTTCTCTTATCTGATCTGCTGACGCTGGATCGTTACCTTTATTTATCTTCCTGCACTTGCCCCATGTTACTTGACGTCAGAGCAACACATATTCTCCTACTATTCTCTCCTATTAACCATCACGCTATTCTTCACTCTCTTTTTAACCCCTGTCGGAAAAAGAAGGTTGTTTTAAGTTTGAGGTGTGTATTTGTGTATCTGCCTGTGGCATCATAGCTCCTAAACGGATGAACCAATTTTGTTTTTTTTTTTTAAAGGTGCCTTTATCAAGAGTGTTCTTTCTTAGCTATGTTTGATGAAAATCGGTTAAGCCGTTCAAAAGTTATGGGCGTTTTATTGTTTGAATCGGGGTGTTTTAGCAAGATAACGTGTCATAATTTCGTGTTAAATAGATTGTCGATCGAAGCGTGTCAAATACTAACTAAATTTTGTAGCCAGAAATAAAAATTCGTCGGTTTAAATTTTATCTACTGACTCTTATGACAAGTTTGACAATGTTTGGTATTCAAATGTAGTTGACCAAGGCGAAGGTGGCCGGACTAACTCCTAACGGCAGAACTGGCCTCTTTGCTCACCAATGCGACATAAAGGCTAGCTATATTGATTGATAGAAGTATAGTTGAGGTTCGTAATATAGCAGATGAATCATTGGCTATATTTTATTGCTCAGTGAGAACACAGCTTTAAATGCGTTGATGCGAATCTATTTAGTTTTAAGCGTTAGGTAATCATTGCCGCTCCTGCGCTCGTAAAACAATACAACTTAACAGGACCGGATTGGTCTAATAAAAAGATGCTGTACTATACTAGAACGGGTTATTATAATCTTATTTGTTGCACTAGGTAGGTTACTATTAGCTATGGGAATAATTATGTAGGTTTATTCTCATGATTTACTAAAATTACAACAGGGGGGTGACCATAAGCTCTTAGAGCGGTATCAATTTGATATCGAGTAAGAGACACATGTATACAAGTCAGATACATCTGTCCCTTATTCGATCTCAAATTGATACCGATCTAAGAGCTTATGGTCACCCCCCTGGTCACATAAACACTGTATTACCAGTCAACACCTGTTCAAAAGCTTAACAAAATTTTAAACTCTTAGGTGTAATTGCGCCAAAAACTTAACTCCAACCAATCAGAACGGTGTATTTGCGTAAACTGAGTTTAGTTGAACTTATCGCGATTAGTATCATTGGTGAAATCGACACCGACTTCCAAAAATAAAGTTATTTTTCACTTTGTAGTTTTTTATTTGAAAGTGGGAGCCCCACTTAAATATTTATTTTATTCTGTTTTTAGTATTTTTTGTTATGGCGAGAGTTACATAGTTGTTAACACGAGGTTAAATTGTCAATATGTCATACATAAAGGGTTCGGGTTAGCTACTTACTCGGAGTTAGTAACATTACTAAGATGGCGCAAGCGGGTCGTATAGTAATTGATTCGAGCCATTGTTAACAGCTAGGTACTATTTATCTAGGTAATTGCTATGTAAATACTCATCATCAGCCTTTTCCCAACTGCCTTAAGGTCCACTATAACTGGATGCAGTTGGATATTAACAACACACCATCATTTTCCTGCCCTTATCTCATGTTACTTGGGGTCGGCGCAACCCGTTTTCTTCTTCCATACCGTCCTGTCCCCCGTCACGCTATCTCTGACTCCATTTTCTTTCATATCACTCTTCACACAGTCCTTATTGACATCACAACAATAACAAATTAAAGAATGTATCACTGTGCCAAAACAAAATACTAACCAAGAGTATTATTGCAATCTGTCATAAGTCTGAGAATGGCAAGGTGACGTTCTATGTTTGTTACAGTAGAGTGGAAAATCTGCCGCAGTGGATTGAAGGATTCTACCTGATTCCTTCTTGTCATTCTTGCTAACTTGTCTCGTATCAGCACGAAGCGTTCGACAAAGCTTATGTTGCGGAGAGGACTGCTCAAAATGCTCCAGATTTCCTTTAAGTGTAGGTTCTCCTGAAGGCTCTATAGTATCTATCTCTATATCTATCTATCTATCTCTCTATATCTCTCTCTCTCTCTAAAGTCTTAGCTAATATTATACAAAATTATTTAATGATTAAGAGCCACAGCCATCACTGAGTGCCATAGACTCCTTGGACAGCCAAAAAGTAATTCGGTTTCTGTGAGAAAAGCTACCAATGAATATAAATTTAATTTATTTGTGTTTTTGTAAGGAAATGGTTTTTCTGCATAACCTATTTACTAACAATATCCAGTCTATTAAATATCAATTCAATATGTATAGAGGATTCATGTGTGAATTAATAATAACGTGTTTGTATGCCCTATTGACCGAACGCACACAGCACACACGGGCAGGTCGGCCAGCGTTGCTATAGTGTGTCTAGTCATTAATTTTGTTTGTAATATAGTTTTTTGAGTTGCTATGCCTTGTATTAAAAAAAAAAACATAAAAATAAATAAAAACAACTTAGGTATTGTTTTTTAGGGTTCCGTACCCAAAGGGTAAAAACGGGACCCAATCACTAAGCAGCACTCCGCTGTCCGTCTGTCTGTCTGTCTGTCTGTAACCAGGCTGTATCTCATGAACCGTGACAGCTAGACAGTTGAAATTTTCACAGATTTTTGTTGCCGCTATAACAACAAATACTAAAAACAGAATAAAGTAAATATTCAAGTGGGGCTCCCATACAAGAAACTTATTTTTTTTGCCGTTTTTTGCGATAATAGTACGGAACCCTTCGTGCGCGAGTCCGACTCTCACTTGGCCGGTTTTTTATGATTGTTTTTCTTGGTTTTTACGACGCATCGATTGGTTAGTTGTCTGTTGATGATGAGTTTTCAATGTCAGGTTAACACAGGCCATAGATAAAATAAAATCTATCAAACAAAGCATCGCCAAAGCGATTGAGAGGTTCCCATAGGCGTAATCGTGGGTTCAAATCCGTGCAAGTACCAATGAGACTTTTTGAAATACATTTGTACTTTCTAAGTTTATCTTGGACATCACCTAGACTTATGTGTAGTTAATGTTAAGTCTGAAAAAGCCGAGTCACAGGCCTGTGAGGTTCCTTTTTTACGTTTGAATGGTAACTTTATCGAGAGTATTCTTGGCTATGTTTGATGATAATCGGTTCAGCCGTTCAAAAGTTTTGGGTGTTTTACTGTTTGACGAGGTGTGTTTGCAATATATCGTGTTACAATTACGTGTTATATAGATTGTCTATCGAAGCGTGTCTACTACTAGATAAATTATGTAACATGAAATAAAAATGTGTTATATTAAAATTATAAAAAAAAACATCACCGTTTTTATTTTTATTAATTTTGCTTGTTTCATAGTAAGACATGACACGTGCTAAAAACGTATTTATTTATTTATAATAAGCACACCAACAGCACTGTCACTTACAATTCAAATAAAATAATATATAAAATCGGCATTGCAGTAACCATGCAAATAACAGGTATGCATGACATTGATACAATGAATATTTGAGACAAAGTAAAAATAAAAAGTGTGTCTAGTAGACCTTTATCTAGAACACTACAAAAACAAAACAAATTGAGCTATATAGACGTACATTGCTCGCACTGTTTATATAGGGAACGTCTGTATGAAGTATGCAAAACAACAGGATGCAAATGCTTACTACAAAAGATGCAACAATAATATTCTACAGAAAAATAGGTATTATTTTTAGATCATCGTTGGTTATTGTATATCTTCCGCGAAATGCGCCAGTTTTAGAACGAAACCTAATTACGTAAATGGAGCTGTTCTGTCCATCAGATGTCAGCCCCCCTGGCCATGTTGCAAACGTTTCGTATCGAATATGTTTCTACAATCGTTAACGCCTTCCATTTGTTTGTTCTGACCACGTGACTTAACGTTCAGAAGAGTCATTCCAATACGTTGATTCATTCTCTAATAGCGTTATCGATTGTAGATTGTCAACTTGGCTACAGGTGCAGGTGATGTAGCGTTAAGACGGCGCAGAGCGAACGAGGCGCGCGGCAATTAGGTATTTGCTACAGCGCGCTAGTCGTGTGCGTCGTCACACACACAATCACAAATTCGCTCAAGTCCCGCTTGCAGTTGCTCGACAAAAGTTGGTAACTTAGGATTTTTAAAATTTGAGGCGTTGTGTTGAGTGACTTGAAAAGGCGAATATTGATTATTTAGATGTTTATGTAGGTACATAAAGCCCATTACTAAATCTAATAATCTATATTATATAGAAAATAATGTTTGTTTGTACTATCGTAATACATTATCCGTTCCGTTACTATTCATCCGATTGCGATGAAATTTTGGCGTTGTGGATTGTACGCCCGGGCATTTTACTGGGTAAGTAGGTAGGCTAGGTGAGTTGATAAGTAAGTTAGATGGGTAGGTGTATTGTATAGTAAAACCAGTCTGTAATAAAAAATCTTTATTTACCTAATGTAATACCTTGCGTGTTTTTCCATTTTACAAAATCTTACACAAAACCCAGGGAAACGTGGTATATTTATTATACAGAGTGTAACAGAAACGTCATATTTTAAAAATTGCTTCTAATTCTGTAAATGAACAACTATCTCCAGGGAAGTCAAAGGCATTTCCCAAAAACTAATGGAAATGGAAAAGAGACAAGAAGGGTAATATCATTCTCATTTAAAACATGATTGTTATTTTCAATCACTGGTGCATTATGGAAGAACGTGTTACGTGTTCATGCGATATATTGCATTTGTTTATAGAGGTATGCGAAATCTATTATTCTATTGCCATTTATTATGATCTCGGCTTTGTCTTCAGTTTCTTCTTCTACCAAAATGTTAGAATATGAATCCGTATGTTTTGAAGAATCCTGAAATAAAATAAGATAATTGTAAGTAGTCCCTAATCCACGGGCAGAAACTAGTACTAAGGCAGATTTAAAAATGTATCTAAGAACAATTAACTTACATCGAGATTGTTGAATGGAATATCATCACTAACTAAAGGTTTTTCACCAACGTATAGGCAAGGATCTTTATTGGTCAGCATTTCCTAAAAACGTAATAAAATATAGTTATTGTAAGTTATTTAAGAAAATTGAGAGCAGCGGTGGCCCAGTGGTATCGGCCGCGACTTACAGGTTGTAGGTCGTGGGTTCGAGCCCAGACAGGCGCTTTACTTTGTGTAAATTATTTCATCACCACTGCTCTCAAAACGGTGAAGGAAAACATCGTGAGGAAACCGGCATGTCCTAGAACCAAAAATTCGAAGACTTGTGACATCCACCAATCCGCACTGGGCCCGCGTGGTGGATTACGGCCCATTCCCTCTCACAGAGAGGAGGCCTGTGTCCCAGCAGCGGGAACATTAATAGGCTGATGATGATTTATTAAAATTATTAAATTGACGTAGTTATCAGATGTATTATCAACCTAACTCTTAAAATGTTGTGAACAGACTAAAAGAAATATAGTATACATAATACATAAATATTTTCCCATGTAAAAGACTTGCCAGCAAACACTAGCAACAAAATAAGTATAATGAATTTAAAATTTCGTGGTGACCCCTTGGCCTCACTTCTCGTGCTTGAGGTCCTGGGTTCAAATCCAGGCAATGCGTCTTTTTCAAATTAATTTTTACTTTCCAAGTTTATCTTGGACATCACTGACAACGGCGAAAAAAAAAATCTTCCATCGTGTATTCTAAAATGAATGTCAGAATAGCAATCGGCACCCCCAAATACCCATTACACGATACCCATATCGAATGTTTGAGAATAAGATCCATCCGCCATCTTGAATTTTAAAAATAATGTCATTTTTTTTTTTTTTTTTTTTTATTTGTGATGGGTTTGACTTCATATTTGTAATCGGCATCCCTAAGAACCCATTATACGATACCCATATCGAATGTTTGCGAAAAAGTTGCATCCGCCATCTTGGATTTTAAAATAATGTCAGATTAGCAATCGGCATTCCCAAAAACCCATTACACGATACCCATATCGAATGTTTGAGAAAAAGTTGTATCCGCCATCTTGGATTTTAATAATAATGTCAGATTTGCAATCGGCATCCCCAAAAACCCATTACACGATACCCATATCGAATGTTTGCAAAAAAGTTGCTTCCGCCATCTTGGATTTTAAACATAATGTCAGATTTGCAATCGGCATCCCCAAAAACCCATTACACGATACCCATATCGAATGTTTGCGAAAAAGTTGCATCCGCCATCTTGGATTTTAAAAATAATGTCAGATTTGCAATCGGCATCCCCAAAAACCCATTACACGATACCCATATCGAATGTTTGCGAAAAAGTTGCATCCGCCATCTTGGATTTTAAAAATAATGTCAGATTCGCAATCGGCATCCCCAAAAACCCATTACACGATACCCATATCGAATGTTTGAGAACCAATTGAAAAAAAAAACGATTACATGCGCCATTATGTTAGATAATTTTTTTTTACAAAAAAATACAACCGACTTTCAAATAAAAATATTACAAAGTGAAAATAAATTCAATTTCGGAAGTCGGTGTTCCTGTTTTTGAATCTTCATTTTATGACACTGACTGACGAAATTAATTTTATTTTACATAATATTGTAGTGTTTTGATTTGGAAGTTGGTTGTTTTTTTGGCAAAAAAGTTTTTATTTTACACTTTTTAGTTGTGTACATAATGGGCAAGTTCTATAGCCTAAATGAAATTAGAGTGTACCAGGGTTTACTGTATTCATCTGCGTACCCCTTTAGAGCTTACCGGCGTGATGTTATGTTATGAAAATATAGTGTAAACAATAAACAGACATGCGATTCCAGCACTCCCGAGAGATCTGCCGTATTTGTTGAGGAGTTCTGTTGCATATCTCCAAAATTCTTCATCAGATCTTCACCAAATTTAAATGGAACGTAATCTTTCAAACAAAAAAATAATTTCTAAAATCTGTCCACAATTGATGTAATCGGTGAACATACACAAAAAAAATCCTCCTTTTTGGAAAGTCGGTTAAAAAGGAAATAACGTCACAAAATAGAAATATGTACTTTTTATGAGAACAGATTCTTTTTCGGAAATGAGCGCCAACTTTCTTCTTATAATATGTTTCCTTACGCTTTCCCATTATAACTAAAACAAACATTTAAAAAAAATGTTACAGAAATATGCATTGAATAGTAAAAACATAAAAAGTAAATGTTAGTTATGCATAAAAAGTCATACTCAAAAAACAAAATATATAACTTACCTTATTCAACTATTTGCAGCAAGGTATACGTACACAAAAGATCGCGAATTATCGTTATCAGCGCGTCGCTTCACAATGAGACGTGACCACTCTCCGAGCTCTCGTGGGCGACTGAATTGCCGACCGGTTTACGTTTCATATGATTCAAAACAGCGCAACAATTAAGAAAAAAAATAAAACTAAAATAACCGAGTGTCATTTCGAAAATGTTAAAACTATAAATTGTGGTATGACAATTAGAGATTAATATGAATTAAAGTTTGTGAAAAAATTCAACAGTTTACTATAAATATTCAATAAAACACGAGCATGCTATTTTAATATTTTTGTCCAACTTTACGTATTTTTGTTATTTAAACTAAACAATATTTTTTGTTTTTGCCAACATAGAATCGTTAACACATTCATTGTGGTGTTCATTACATATTTTTAATGGTAATTATGGTAATAATATTGATTAAATCCCTATAACTGTGACGATCGTTTTGGATTATTTTGCTCGGCACAGTCTTAAAAACGTCGGCACTGTAGTGGTTTTTATTATTATTAAACTAGCACTTTGCCTGTGACTTCGTCCGCTGACCACGTGACTTAACGTTCAGAAGAGTCATTCCAATACGTTGATTAATTTTCTAATAGCGTTATCGATTGTAGATTGTCAACTTGGCTACAGGTGCAGGTGATGTAACGTTAAAAACGTCGGCACTGTAGTGGTTTTTAATATTATTAAACTAGCACTTTGCCTGTGACCTCGTCCGTAACTCTCTTTATTCCAAATCCCATGGAAATTACGAACAATATAGGAGTACATCATAAAGAGCCTAACCTTTGCTCTGTGCAAAATATCAGTTTGCTATTAGGTCAAAGGATTTGAGCTGGGCGTTAATGAGTCAGTCAGTGAGTCAGGCTATCTTGCTTTAGTCAAATGAAGTAATCTAACTACAAGTAGCTTACAGTATTGCATCCCTGCAGCTAGCAAAAATACCTTCTCCCCTTTACCACAAAATTCTGTAACTTGCTAGTCCATGCCAGTAGTTTCGTTAGGAGTCGAGCTAGTTTCGCCATTACGAGTAAAATCATAAGTTTAAAAAATCTATCAACATTCATAGACATTTTGGCAGCACGATTTATTAGCAGGTGCAGTTACTCAGCATTTTTGCGATAGACTCCCACAGTTAAACAATAGATCCCGGTAAAAAAATTGGTTCGTTCTTGGTGTAACTGTTTATGAGATTTGTTTTGTTTGTAAACACACTCACACAAGTTTTTTACTTGAAGAAAATCAAAAGATAAATGGCCTTTGATCTCTGTGACGTGAGTTTACGTTTTCTGTGATTACAATCGTTCACAGTAGTCTATTAAATATGTACCTACTTTTTTACCACGTGTTTTCTGTTCAGGAATTGATGTATACGCTTATTTAAATGCTGTATTACTTGCTTCTACCAGTTATAATTGATTTAGCGGTTTAGGCGTCAAAACTTAACAAACATACAGACAGTTACTTTCGCATTTATTATTATAATACTAGCTTCTGCCAGCGGTTCGCCCGCGTATAAGTTGGAAACGGGCGCACGGATGGCGCAGTGGTTGAGCCATTGACTGCTGCGCTGCGTGTCGCGGGTTCGATGCCCGCACGGAACAAATATTTGTACGACCTGCAGATAGTTGTTCCGGCTCTGGGTGTTGTGTATGTGAGTTTATATGTTTGTAAACGCACCCACGATACAGGAAGAAATTCCTAGTGTGGGGCAACGTTTTTTTAAACCATACCAAAGGAATATAATCCTGGGATAGAACATGGTCTACCCAAGTGCCAAGTTTCATCCAAGTTCGTTCAGCCGTTAAGGCGTGAAAGCGTAGCAAACAAACACTTAAATTCGCATTATTAGTATGTATTGATAACTGTCTGTAATACATATATAGATAGGTAAGCGTTCATACTTCGAATCGTAATCGCTTTGTACAGTTGTAAATGTGATGTCATGTCAAATTTTTTATAGGTACGTTTTAATTCGTTTTTATCCTTACCTACATACGAGTCACTAGTGGGAAATATTGCACAACTATAAAAAAACATTACCTTGAAGTACGGTTAATCACACATTTGTATATTACATAAACTATTTTAACTGCTCTCAAATAAAGACGATGTCTTTCGCATTGTTAACATTGGCATGCGGTTAATTGTACAAGATCCGACAACATTTAAATCCTCTCTCACTATCCCGCAATAAGAATGAATTATAACACTGTCTTCCTTTACTCATTTTCTACCATAGCTTATCATATGGCATATATATGCTGTCCCATTGCTGGGAAAAGCCTTGGTCTATATTTATCCAGCTCTCTTTAGCTCTTGGTTTCTCCGAATAAATTGTCGGGAACTAGTCCAAATCCTAATTCTAAGAGTAAAATTTTTATTCCTGCCCCTGTGATGACTCTCCTCCTCAGGTACTTATATCCTAATATTCGAAAAAATCGTTCAATTTTTTTTCTACATTTTGTGAACACGAGGTTCTCGTGGCCCACAGCGGCGCACTACAAGTCAATTATTGCGCATCGCGTCCCGGAATCACCCACTTAATGGAAACTTCCTGCTGTACGCCACACGATTAACAGCGAGGTGAACAGCACCTGAAATTGTACAGAAATATCGTTTCAAATTATCGTTGAAAAGGTTTGAAATAGCAGTGTTGCTGTGAATATTTGTTGGTTGATTTCAGATGATTTGCCATTGCATACTATGCTTTAGAACTGTCTGTAGTCAGCCACGCTGGTTAGTGAACTTAGTACAGCCGTTTTCGGTTACCAGCAGTAACGATACGAAATTCATCATCATCATATCAGCAGCAAGACGTCCACTGCTGGACATAGCCCTTCTCCAAGCGTCGCCACATTGACTGGTCCCGTGCGTCTCCACCAGGTCATCGGTCCGACTGGTGGGAGGCCTTCCAACGCAACGCCTTCCAGTTCACGGTCGCCACTCAACCTTTCTGCCCCATCAGCCATCCGTTCCGCGAGCAATGTGCCCTGCCCACTGCCACTTAAAAAATTAATCGGGACCAATCGTGTTCTCGGTATTCAGTAATTATACTCAAGAAGTATCATGATCCTTACTACCCCTTCCATGGAAACATTCATTACCTCCATAAGAATTATTATTATAAATCAAATAGTAGGCTATTGAGGTTCCTAAAGATATGAGCTTTCTTACGAAACTTCCATAAGATAAGATTTTCTGCCATCATAGTTTTTTTGCAAAACGCATTAAAGACTTACATGTCAATTTATTTGTCAATACAAAGCCAGACAATTCCTAGAAAATCCCCAACGCACTCACACGCACTAGAATCGACACAATTCTAATGTCATCCACATTATTGTACAGTTATTTCTGTTGCCAACTCACGTTGGACCGTTTATTTTAACTCTCAGGCCCAGTTTACCTTATGATGGACGATCGCTCCGACCACAGTATATATGTTATTCACAAACTATCTGGACTAGAGCCTGAATTAAACTGAGTTTAATGTTAATGCAAAATTTTAAATGCTTGGTCAATAGAACTAAAAGGATGTAAAACATTACAACTTGATAGATTAGGAAACCACCTCTAAGAGCGTAGAAATAGGACATAATTCTAAAAAACATACGTTTAGCATTTTCTACAATCGACCATGAGGTCTTTTTTCAGTAGATGGATAGATATTGATGACTCTAAAATTGACAATATTCTCCAGTGACATAAAAGTGTTAAACTATTGTTTAAAATATACAAATACATATAATGTATAAATTTTAAGTACCATTAAAATATAACTTCGAAACGTTTTATTCTAATTAAAAACCGATCCCTTGTATAAAAATAATACAGAATAAATAAGAAAATATCACAAGACCTAATGAAATGCACATAAACAGGCAGGTAAAGCTCTTAATCATAATAAGGTCCAAATGAGGCCTCACCGTGACTTACCATCACTCACCCAATCCATCATCGTCCATTACCTCCCAACATGGTGAGAGCTGGCCCATTAGTTTCCATTCCATTCAGCCAGTGACCACGACGTATCACAATGTTCAGCTCCATCCAATAAATCAGACTGAATCAAAATGAACGCGAGCGGCGCTTTGTAAATCATTCGGCTTGGTAATTAGAAATTTGCTGAAATGAATTTCTGTGACGTCACGTAACGTGACGTTTTCAGAGAATCCTGATAAGTGGGCTTTGATGTTGTGCTTGTGAGGTGTTCCTGGATATTAATCTAGATCTAGTTTGACGAGAATTTTGAAGGAGTTTTCGCCTTTGATGAGGGTATCGATAACTGACGGATGAAAGGTAATTCTAAGTTTGACAAGGCTCTGTAATGAGATTTCGATAATGATGATGTTGAAGGTTAATCTAAAAACTTAATTTAACTAAAACTTGATAATGATACTAAGTAAAAGAACATACTAAACCACTATAACTGCACTGCAGTAACTTTTATATCTAGACATTAATAACAATTTGATGATTTACTGTCTAGAATAATAATTTGATGATTTACTGTCTAGAAAGTTATATATAAACCAAACAAGACAGCTTCCTAATATTTCTTCAGCGTGATCTTTGAAGTGGTTTGATAAAAACGTTCAAAGTTCTTATTCTTTCTCAGTCTTAGGAAGTCAATGATAGCGTGACGGTTGACTTGAATGGAGGAAGAAAACGTGGTGCACCGACCCCATGTAACATTGGACAAGGACAGGAAGATGATGGATGATGAAGAAAGAAACGATACTAACAAATTAACAGGAGCTAAAAAGCAAGAAATAATTTCAGCTCTAAATCGTATTGCATCACTCATCGCAATCGCAATGTCGTCTCAGGTCACTGCATTAACAGAAAAACGATTAGAATAATCTCAGAGATTTCTATTGAGAAACCTAACATAAAAAAGTATATTTGTAATTCTCTAGATACCTCCTATTGTGATTCTTAGTAACTTATCGTGTATTTATAGGTTCTGAGATCTGAGATACAAAAACGGTATGGGAAAAGATTTCGTTAATGAAAACGAGATCTGATTTGATTACGAATAATTGAAGTTCAAAGGTGCTTAGCAAAAAGTTATTTTATAATTCATCCGAATCTTTACAATAGAACTCAATCAAAATTATTTTTTTAAGTGTTATTTTTAGTTGTAGTAGGCGGCATATAGATTAATCATGTCTTTCGTCTCCAACCGAACGAAAAAACAAATCTCAAAAGCACCATTAAATATTAAACCCTATGAAATTAAAAATAGTTGCTTAGCAAAAAGTTGTTTTTAAAATGCATCTGAATCTTTACAACAGAACTCAATCAAAATTATTTATTTCAGTGTTCTTATTAGTTGTTGTAGGCATATAGATTAATCATGTTTTGGCTACAACCGAACGAAAAAACATAACGCCCAAAAGCAACATTCAATATTAAACCCTATGAAACTAAAAATACCTTTGATTTAAACAAAACGTACTAATTTTCCAAGCGTATTTAGTGTATATTGTATGAAGCAGCATCCTAAAACGAAATTATGTCGTTATCCAAAACGGATTTAAGTCTGGCCAACATTAAATTTGTGGTCTAAATTCAATCGGACGGAACTGGAGGCATTGACAGGTGAATTAGGCCGGTCGTAACTTGGCCTCGCCATTTTGAATAATTCAGTAATGGCGGGCAATAAATATGTTTACTTTCGTGGAAACTGTACTTCTTTGGAATGTAGAAATTGTTGTGTTATAGAGGAAAAATAAATATTTTCCATAAGGACCTGAAAAAGTAACTAGAGAATAAATACAAGTATCATCATAGTGATCATTGATATTAGAGTATGATAAGAAGAAAACTAGTTGTACCGACCCTAGTGACAAAGGAAAGACGGGAAGATGATGATAGTGAACTGAAAAAAAGTGCATAACCTAAAACACACAACTAAACACTGTTGTTCTTAAACTTACTAGTACACATTAATGCATCAATAAAACAAATATCAACGCAAGTAAGCATACATTTTCCACAGAAAAGCAATTGAATTAAGATAATTTTCCGCAAGAACAGCTCCGGGACGATTGTGAAGCAAACCACGTAGCAAGCTTTGCCGCACTCAGAATTAGAAACACTTGGTTCTGGCTAAGTATCGTTAACACATGGGATTTAGAGTTTTAGAAATTTTCGAAATGATGTCTGCAATAGAAATGGATATATATATGTAGGAGGAAGGTAAATTACTAATAACAATCTAGAACAAAGAAGTATGACGCATTTAAACTTATTAATTCAGTTTTGTTTAATTGGCAACATTTAGCCTACGATTCAATCTCAGTTAGATTTTATTCGATTGACAACACTTTATTTGGCTTATGTCAAAATACTCGATTTTGATTGGATGTTAAAAGCTGTGAACTTTGCCCGAGGTGTTCTTAAACCAATGAAAGCAGGGTAGCCAAGGATAATGGCGACCTGAGCGAAGTCGCCCGCCATATTTGGTCGGAAAAGAGTTAGAAAAAGGAACGCGCGGGAGCGCGTTTGCAAAAAGTGGAAAAACAGAGTTGTGAGAGAAATAATTGAGAAGTAGCCTAAAGTGTGGCTTTATAAACTTGAAAGTGTGTTTTGTTGAGAGAAAGCGAAACGAATAGGTGGCCGAATTCGCTGCTTTGATAAGATTGGAACAAGGACTATCTCCAAATCGGCATAAGTTACCTGCTTTGTAGCATGCATATACCCACGAAAGCCCACAAGATCGAGTGTTTATCCGAGATAGCCCTCCTATTTGCGATATCAGAAGTCCGGGATCAGTGCAAATACAAAGCGATGATGGAGAATGGACCAAATGAGACGAGTAATGGCTGGCGCGCTCTCTTTGGTGCGCAAGAAAATGGCATGGAAGTAGCTCGAGCTACCTACTTATAGAGACGTTTCGCAACTCGTCGGCTACTGGCGACAGGAATTCATGTTGCCCGAATTCAACCGTATAGTGTGGCCTATACTAGACAATGTGCGAAGTCGGGCTGCAGATAATGTTGATGATGACATCGATGCCCAATCCTGACTAGATACTGAGGAAACGCAACTGTGGTGGTGATGTTCAGGGAAGTATAAACTTAAGTATTCTGATAATAATAAGTACCTACCTAATGTCTTGTGAAGTTTAGCCGCAATATTGTTAGTTTAGCTTGGTGTGAAGTGGCTAAAATTTAAAATAAAATTCAATTTTCGTTATGATGCTAAATGAAACTCAGTCAGTTTCATACCGTCAGCGGAGTTCGCAAGAGATTAAGACGACTTGTGCAAATACAATGCAAGATAGCAAACATCCTAAGCTACAGCTTGATTTAGCAAAACATCATTATGATTATGCTTGTGGAACACTTATAGACATGAATTTTTCAGCCATTCGCACAACATGCAACAGATAACAGGGACGTCTGAGCCCTTAAACATTGCTGTGGATACCACAAGACCTGTTGTGACCAGCTGCGTGTGGTGAAACAAGTGCGGAGCTCGGGTTCCAATTCAAGAGGCAACACACAAACTGCAACCTACAGCGCTATGAATAAGGAAATTTTGTGGTGTTATACATGCCGCTGCGGTGATCAATCAATTTGATATTTTCTGAAAGCAGCTAGGAGTCTGGACAAGTGCATGGTCAGTGACAAAATTTTGCTTTTGTGCCTGGTGTACTAAGCGCTGCTGCCTGACCTTCCCGTGAGTACAGGCTTAAAGGTATGTGACTTTGATCTGCATTCAACTATCTGTGCATCGGCATACATTTGTGGCAGCCGAAGTATGTATTGGGTTTGGAAGTACCTATCTTATCTTATGGAGGGGCCGAGAAATAACTCGGGACACTTCGACCCATTGGGATCTATTGTGGTTTGGAAGTACCTAAGTTTTATAACTAATTGCTGTTTTCATTGCAATTTATAACTATTGCATTATTTTATTTCATGGAAATGTGTAAGGTAAGTTACATTAAAAGAGTAGAAAATTCAAACAGCGCCATCTATGTAATGGTATTGATACTGTGTTTCTTTCAATAATCATCGAAATTAGCTTCGGGACCCCATTTTGCCGTAATATGCTGCTTGGAGGAACTTATTGAATAGGTGCATGTATTTTTTAATGATCAATTTAAAAACGAACATATTATTTTTACATAAACAGAATGAGAAGTTGGTGCATGTCACGCCATCTATTTAAATCTATGTTGTGTTCGAGCTTTGAAATATTTTGCTACAAATATTTTAATCGTTTTGTTCACCAACAAAACAAACAACGAAACGATTTTCGCAATATTATCTTTAAAATGTACCCGGAGCATTGAAACGTGAGTACAAAACGCAAAGAAATCAAATTTCATTATGTTATGTTGCATGATGTTAGAACAATATACGGTTTTGTGACCACTAGTGCTGTCACAAGCGTACATACAGATTATTAAATAGGTTGTTAGTTTGCTGAAAATCGAGAAGTGAAGATATTAGCAATCCGTTTTTCTTTTACTTGTTTGAAGACTAGCAATTTCAGCCATGCATTATTTTTTTGGTATCAATAGGTGTCACTTCAGATTTCCCGTAAATATTACTACCACTGAGGTTGTTGTTGATTTGATCACCAAGGGAATTTGTGAATATGCTTTTCTTTGAAATTAACTTACTTTCTAACTATTCGCGTTGGTATTTTTTAATGCAAGTGTGAATACAGTTACGGAACGCAAAAAGAAAATCGTAATAATAGCCGATCTTTAAACATCTTTGGCGGATCAGGGTTGTTTTCACAACTAAATTAAAGTATCAGGTATAAGGGAAAGATATTTGTTCACGTTGAATTCACTTAAGTTTGTGTAATACATTAAATTATTCTTAAATAATATTTTGGTTCATATCATAACAGCAAAATCTAATCTCGATTTTGTAGGGTGAAATATCGATTCGCTGAATCGATTCAGTACTAAATATCGTTTGGAAAATTGTTTATATTTTTTTTGTGCTTTAAATCGATTCGTCATTCAACAGATCGCCATCCCTTGCCCATCTCTATCAGAGAGTGACATTAAGTGTCAACATTGAAAAAAAGTTTGACGAAACAAAACAAATAACTTGTGATATGATTTTTAACTTATAAGTTACTAGTTATAGACTAGATTATTAATAAATCGATACAAGGTGTGAGTCAATGTGAGGATTAAACTTTTGTTTTGTTCCAAAGACTTGCGATAACTTTCAGTTAAGAGTTATATTGTGATCAAGATTATTTTCAAACCGGTGTTTAAGTTTAATGAAATAGTTTGTTGTTAGACTCGATTTGCAACCTTAAAACCCGAAAATATCACGAGGATTAACGTGACTATAGCCTAGAGAGTTGGCGTTTAGTTTTGTTGCTACCAACGGTTGAATAAAGGTAAAGTTAATGTCTGTAGTTGTTATATACCGCATTGTAGAGAACTAACCAAATAATAACATGTCATTCTAACGATACCTACAAAAAAATAATGATTTAAATTGACTACGGCGAATGAAAGTGCAACTAGACATTTAGATGGTGTCTAGCAGATGTATTTAGGTATTATGAGATGCCCGAGGGCCAATAACTGATGAAGTTGTGGCTGAAGATGAGATAAATGTTCAATTGGCAACATTTTAATTTACATAGAACAGTTACTTAGTTTCATGGGTCAGAGAGCTGACGGTGTCAAGAGTTGATTCGGCAATTAAGTTGAAAGTGCATTCTGTGTAGCGAGTTAATTCTGCGAATGTATTTACTAAGTTATTGTGGATTGTGGACACTTGGGTTTTATTTTATTTACTTGGTACAGGAGTCATTTTTTGGAGGAAACTTGAAATGGTTTTCTTGTTCTGCGTTGTTCAACGATGCTTGGCCTCGGTAATTTTGAACATTGTTCAAAAGTTTTAATAATTGTAACATCTCTTTAAAATAAAGGTGTGAATTTGTGAATTGTGTGATTGTGTGGTGCCATGTAGGAAGTCTAGTACCTACCTAACTTGAATAATAAATGTGGAATTTAAAGTGTCAGTAATGGTTGTGGTGTTCTAACTTTTTGAATGTTCTGTGCTGGTCAATGTGAACATACCTAACTTAATTTTGTGTTATTTGCTATCTGACCAAGCTGGATAAGATAATGTTAACACAGATGTAAAGTCGGTGACATGAGGTACATGATTTCATTTTCTTTTTATTTTGCAAAATTGGTAATGTTTGATGATGGTAGTTAGTTGGTAGATTATACCTATCGCACTGAGGGTTTGGTATGAAATCATGAACATAAAATGGAGTTCTTGAAAATGCTTTTGGCTGGGTAAGAAATCCTGAATGTGAGGTTGCTGTTGTATTTTGTACTGAGAATAATGTATGAAATAACAAATTTTGTTATGGTTTAAAGGTGCTGTTTATGGTTATTGGAGTTCTGAATGGTGGCAACTATGTGTTGAATTAAAGGCTTTGTTTGATTTATGATGAGTTAGAGAAAAGCTGAAAGAAAAAGTACCCATTGATGTAACTGAATGTACTATGTTGAAGACTGATTCAAATCAATCTAGCAATGGTGAGGTCGGTGTGTACGGTCAAAGGACTGACTGTACGGTGAGGTGTGTACGGTCAAAGGACTGACTGTACGGTGATGAGTAGTCACTGCGGTGACTGCTGTAACCAAGGAGGGTTACGAGGTGTGAGTGGTCAAAGATGACTGCTGTAACCGAGGAGGGTTACGAGGTGAGTGGTCAAAGATGACTGCTGTAACCGAGATGGGTTACGAGGTGAGTGGTCAAAGATGACTGCTGTAACCGAGATGGGTTACGAGGCCTGGTCAGGATGACTATGGTTGCAGGATGGTCACAGGGTTGGCCATCAGGAGCCACAGCGATTGCTGTGGGACCAAGAAACATTGCTGGATATGTGAGGGGGGGAGCCTGGTCCCTCTGGGGCTTCGGTGACCTGTTGTATGTCTGGGGAAGCCTGGTCCCTCTGGGGCTTCGGTGACCTGTTGTTTAGTGTATGTGGTATGGGTATCTGGCAGTCTTGTTGCTTCGAGAGGACCGGTTGTCTGGGGGAGCCTGGTCCCTCTGGGGCTTCGGTGACCTGTTGTCTGGGGGGAGCCTAGTCCCTCTGGGGCTTCGGTGACCTGTTGTGTGTCTGGGGGAGCCTGGTCCCTCTGGGGCCTCGGTGACCTGTTGTTTGGTGTATGTGGCATGGTATGTTGTGTTGGGCGTTTGGATGGTTTCTGGCACACTTAGTGCTTCGAGACCGAATGGACGCCTGTTGGGAACCTGGTACCTCTGGTGCTTCGGTAACCGTTTAGAATGTGGTAATATGGTTGTCTAAACGGTGAGGTGGCTGTTTCGATAGTACGAAGATGGTTGTGTACGGTGTACGGTGTGGAGACCTAGATTTACATGGAGAAAACAAATGAACAGTGTGAAAGCTATGAGAATTCCGTTTTCATGAGTAAAGAAGTACTTGATTTTTGTTATAGGCTGGTAATATAGGGTGTTGATTGAAGGTTTCACGTAGAAGGAAGATGTCACGACCACGTTATTTTTTTTATTTGGTCAGGAGCGGCCGAACTTAACCTATTACTTATTTTTTTATTGTTGTTCTGTCTCTCTGTCTGTTTTTTTTTAATTAAAATTGAGTAACGATTTCTCTCGTCGCTCAAACGTGGGACCGTTTGTCTGTCAGAATGGCCGTGTAGGAGGAAGGTAAATTACTAATAACAATCTAGAACAAAGAAGTATGACGCATTTAAACTTATTAATTCAGTTTTGTTTAATTGGCAACATTTAGCCTACGATTCAATCTCAGTTAGATTTTATTCGATTGACAACACTTTATTTGGCTTATGTCAAAATACTCGATTTTGATTGGATGTTAAAAGCTGTGAACTTTGCCCGAGGTGTTCTTAAACCAATGAAAGCAGGGTAGCCAAGGATAATGGCGACCTGAGCGAAGTCGCCCGCCATATTTGGTCGGAAAAGAGTTAGAAAAAGGAACGCGCGGGAGCGCGTTTGCAAAAAGTGGAAAAACAGAGTTGTGAGAGAAATAATTGAGAAGTAGCCTAAAGTGTGGCTTTATAAACTTGAAAGTGTGTTTTGTTGAGAGAAAGCGAAACGAATAGGTGGCCGAATTCGCTGCTTTGATAAGATTGGAACAAGGACTATCTCCAAATCGGCATAAGTTACCTGCTTTGTAGCATGCATATACCCACGAAAGCCCACAAGATCGAGTGTTTATCCGAGATAGCCCTCCTATTTGCGATATATATTATATTTATATATTGTCCTTTTAGTAACTAGGTTGTGGAGGTCAGATAAGCCGTCGCTCCTTGTAATCGACTTCATTACAACTGGGTTACCCCAGGTTGGGCAGACCACGAAAATGGGTAGAGCCGAATTGGAGCGCAAAATTTACAGTATAAAACAAATTGCATCAGCATTAAGAATTAAAAGCAAAAACAGGCTTGACTATAAAAAGTTTGATTAGACTTACAAAAACCTAATAAAAATAGGAGCATAAAACGGACAACCTAGACCTTCTTTTATACTGTCTCAAAAATCTAAAATTAGAACGACGATAAAAATCCCGACACTCGTATAAATAAATTGTAGTTCTAAAAACTATAAAACACGCTTTAATGGTAAGGATAATGGGACAAACTGTTTAAATTATTGCATTGTCATCGGTCCTTGATAAGTGTGCAAAGTTTCAAATCAATCCAACGTTTTGAAGTGGGTGAAAATCACGTTCAAAGATTCCGTTACATTGATACATTGATACATTGTTACATTGATACATTGATACATAGATACATAGATACATACATACCAAGCTAATAAAAGCGTGTTAAAAAAACGTTTACAGCATTTGCAAGATTAATCCAAACGGTGACCTTAAGAATTGTGTTGAATTACGATATAAATCTTTAAGGAAAAGAATAATTAAATTAAACATTATCTCCGTAACCGTTGCTTTATAGAAAGATAAGACATTACCGTTTTAAAGATTTTGCGTTTCCTTTTCATGTTTTAGCGTCTGTAAGGTTTCTTCTTTAGCAACCGAATTTGTTACGTCCTAAGTTTTTATTTTTAGATCATTAATTTCATCCTCACATTTATAGTCCCTGTATTTTTTATTATTATTTGTATTACTATTAAAGTTTAAGATAATTTTAACTAATGAAATTATTTCTTTTTTTCCAGGTAAGTTCTGCAATTCCTCACACTGATACGAATATCACACTACTGAGCAAATTATCGTTTTTAAAGGTAAGATTAGGGAATCTGAAGAACAGGATTCTACCTGGCCTGACCAAATGCAACTTTTTGTTACATGTTTTATTCAAGACTTTATCATCATCTTCATTGGTTATATTGAAAACAACGGTTGCTCCTTGTCACTCTACTTACCCTAGACGAACAAAAACTTCTTCAATATTTCGGGAAGTGATTTCTCAATAGTTTTTACCTGTCCGTTGTTCGACACGGATTCCCTAGTCAGGGACAGGTTATTGATCCTCTGCGTTTGTTTTAATATTCAATGCGCGGACGCAACGATGGTGCGCGTCCGTAGGCTGTCCGGAGCAGCCTGGCTCGAGTGAGAGTTTTGATTTTAGAACAATGGCAGAAAAAAAACGTTATTTTTTTAAGTTTAAAAAGATGTGTGCTTTGCATTCCTGAGTTATTCGTTTATTTTCTGTATACTTTTTAAACAGCAAAACATAGATCTAATCAAACTTTGTATGTATAAATGAATTTATTTTAAGAATAGTTATAAATAAATTAAAATACGCTATTCCATAAACATTGAAATTTGAATTACAAATGATAAATAAACACTTGAATGGAAAACGCATTAGCATGTTTTGTTCTTAAGCCCTGAGTGCGAACAAAAGTGCCTTTAACTAAGGAACTTGTGAAACCTTAGGTTTTGCCAGGAATATATTACGCACTTTCACTGCTAACTCCAATATATAATCCTCCACCGAAGCAAGAGACTATTTGTACCTACTGCAGTTCACGTAAAACTTTAATATATCTTTGTCTATACCTATGTTTTCTTCAAGAGAAATGTGTCCAGTTTAAAAAAGTTTCCTGGCAGTTATAACCTAGTGATGTTTATGTCAAGAGTGAATAGCTTCTAGGCAAACGTGCTTCACCGTCGACTTCATCATCGCTTACCATCAGGTGAGATAGTGGTCGAACGCAAACCAATACAATAATAAACAAAGTTTATAAACTTAATCCTTTATAATCTTAATTTAAAATGTTGTCGACAATTACATACATTTGAAGCCTCACAAGACCAAAATCTCAACATCATGCAATTTGTCAATCAAACTCTCAAAGCCTCCAAAACTTACGTATTCATTACAATTTAACCCCGAATAGGGGAAGTTGTATGACAAATGAATGAAGCTTAACAGCCTAGTTTCGGTACTAAAGCGATTATTGTGCGGGTACAGCAAACCTATTTTGCATTTGATCACGTTGATTGAGTTAAAGTGTACCGATTAAGCCGTCTTCCTACATTTCAAACTGGTGGAGTGTGAATTAGAATCCAATTCACAGTATGTACTGGTATTATGGTTCAGTAGTTCTGTATGTTGAACAGGCTCAATGGTATTGATGAATTCATCTGAAATAACAGCTTCCGAAATATCTTTGGTTTAAATTAATTAAATGCTTGATGAATTTAATGAAATAATATGTAGAGTTAGTTATTGTTGGCAGTGAATGGCAATATTACGCAGTTAACGAAACTCTCTGCGCTAATTTAACTACGGCTTATGGAATCGTAGATATCGTATATTATTTGAAGATACGAAACTTTGAAACTGTAAGACCCCACAAGCAAGAAGTGAAACTAGCTCTAAGCTGAATGAACTAAAGTTTGAAGCTATGAGCAGCTAGTGCATACTAAGTTAACTTTGCTATGTTCCGCAAGAAAGCAGTTCATGTAAGACGTTCATTTAAAAATCAGTTTGTAAGGTTCAAAATGCATTGCTTCCAAATGTCTCGTTTCGTCATGAAGCCATGTTCGACGTTCACTCGAGATTTTATCATGAAGGTATGGTATATAGGCTATATCATCATCATCATCGTCCTGCCCTTACCCGTTTTTTCTTGGGATAATAGCATGGAATAGTGTGTGCGATAGGCGGCAACATTGAGCGTGCGTCAACCGATGAGACCTATTTCAAGTTCCAATAACAAAATCAAGCAAACAAAAATAATTATCGACTTCCTCCGAAATAGACGAAGAACTTGGGACGGTATATGTAAATGTCGAACGATAAAAAAACAAAGGAAATAGTGGCCAAGTTCGTTGACATCGACGATGCCACTCATTTGGTATTCTCGTATAATCTTCGGAAGTGAAAAAAATGTTAATTTTAAAATTGTCCCTGACGTTTGACATGGCGGCTATTTTTTCACAAAAAGTTTAAGGGCTATGGTAATGGCTGACGTAAGCTTGACATCGAAGATCAGAAGGTTAGACACTTATATATACGAACGTGTGGAATTAGAAAAAGTTATTTTGGATATCAGAATAATCTTTTATTTTATGTTGTTTGTTAAATTTTATATTGGAGACATCGAAGTTTGTACAACATGATTTATTTGTATCTTTCAATAGAGATAATATAGACATAATAAAAATGAAAATTTTTTACATTAATGGCACCTGCAGAATAATAAAATCTAGAAAAATATACTGCATTTTAAAACTAGAGGACTATAAAGGGAATACAATGAAGTTCCACTAACACAATTAAGATATCGTAACTTTTGGCTCTCGATTCTTTCAACCTACAACAAGATGCTTCATAATATGATAGGTCATAAATAATCAGCCAACTGGCACGCCAGGGCAGCTCTAATTTATATCGACTAGTTGTCAATCTGACACGGGCCCAATTAATGTAATCACGGCTAATATTATCGGTAGCAGATGGATGATTTGTAGGGTTATTTAGTGTTAGTTTCTGTTGGATTGCTAGTTTATTAATATTGGTAAGTTTATTAATTACTGCATTATTTACCTACGTATCGACATTCGTTATTGGCCATTTGAGAGAATCATGCAGTGTGTTTTTTTTAAGAATGTTGACTTTTTCTTCTTCATCATCATCATTATCGTCCTGTCCTTAAACACACACAATGGGCAGGACAAAACACACGTCAAATAAAACACAAGTTTTATCACTCTTATAATCTTTTTTTCGTTGCTAGTATTAGTAACTTATGTTTACTTTACTATCACTATAATAATAGTACTTACACGGTACGGTTAGTTAGTACGCGGTACTTATCTATTCCATCTTTCGTCTCTAATATATTTTCAGCATATACCTCCACGGTTACTTAGATCAAGTATTGCTTCAAAAATAACAATACTTCCTATCTCAATTTCAAACTCAGTAGCTACCTCAGAAGGATCTTAGGAAACCATCAGACCTCCAAACTAGTAATCAGCAACATCAATAAAACTAATAGCTCCAACTGTCTTAAGTTACCCAAAGCCGCAGCAATTCCTCACTGGGAACTTTCCATCTTTGGTGATACAAACAAATGGAGTAATGCAGAACTAACCAAAGGCTTTAATCTTAGTTATTATCTTGCTCTAGTTTCAACTTAGCTAAGGAATCTGGAGACTCAGATAGCGGCAGTTACAGATTGCCATATACCATTTTGTTTTCTTTAATCAAATTTTGAAAACAGTGGTGACCCAGTGGTATCGGCTGCGACTTACAAGTTGTAGGTCGTGGTTCGAGCCCAGGCAGGCGCTTTACTTTGTGTAAATTATTTCATCACCACTGCTCTCAAAACGGTGAAGGAAAACATCGTGAGCGTGAAACCGGCATGTCCTAGAACCAAAAATTCGAAGACATGTGACATCCACCAATCCGCACTGGGCCCGCGTGGTGGATTACAGCCCATTACCTCTCACAGAGAGGAGGCGTGTGTCCCAGCAGTGGGAACATTAATATGCTGATGATGTGATGTGAATAAAATTTTGAGGTTTGAGTGTTAGCCTCTTTTTGATCTGTTGCGCCTTAAAATATTCTATGCTATCTATTCTATTCTATCATTAAAATCCAGTTTTGTCTACTTTTAATCCTCCTTTTATAGTTTTCCCTTGTTGTAGTGGCATTTCCTTTAATTGATATCTCCTAAAACACCAAATTGCTAAATAATTATCACCCTCACCAATAAAACCGAATAGTTCCACCAACTGTCTTGTTACCGAAAGCGATTTCTCACTCCGAACTTTCGTTGTCGCAAACTTTCGAGCCGGTAAACGATACATACAAATGGCGCGGATTTCGGTCCCGCGGTACACCGCGAGCCGCGACTGATTCACGCGCGCGACTTGTCAATCCTAACTCTAGGGCTGTCACCCAACGAAATTAATCACGGGACACGGCGCCAAGTTATATTGCACGTCAATACATAAGTTCGCCTCCCTCGCAACGCGAGGGGTGTTGCAAGTGTAGCTTGCTTGACGTGACACGTTATAAATTATTGTTATAGCCGCCCGAGAGCTTGATTAATTTTGGTTTTGACATGTTTGATGAGAATACTGCGGTATTGGTTTTGAGGTCAATTGTGTTTGAAGAATGATAGGATAGGATGATAATGTCATTTTTGTAATGGATGTTCCATTAGGCTATCTTTTGGTAAATGTCAGACGCAATTAGATAGGACGTGTTATCGAGATATAGCCTTGTATTTTACCTCAAATCTGATGGAAAAATACACACTCTAAGAACCTCCCTTCCCTTCTCAATCAATCAACAGACCACAGCTGCACATAAACTTCTCAATGTACTTTCTCCATCAAAATAATAACAAAGAAAACCGACAGCCCTACAATGAAGAGCGACGACGGTATCGACGCGAAGTGCGCGGTACGAATGGTGGCACACAAATTAATTGCCTATTGGTTGTAACGAGAGTCTTCGCCGATACTAGGAGCTACCTACGACGTACTTTATACGGGTTAATTAGAACTTGTTTACGTAGTTTACGTTTTACGATAGTAAGTTTTGTTCGTGAGTGACAATCCTGAAGTAGCTATTGGTTGACTATTTGCCTGACTGCATGCAAATTTTCTATGCTTAATAGGTAGGTGCAGTGGTTACTGTCCCTACTTACGAGTCGTAGGTCATGGGTTCGAACCCAGGTAAGCGCATTACTTTGTGTAATTTATTCCATCACCACTGCTCTAAAAACGGTGAAGGAAAACATCGTGAGGACACCGGTCATGTCCTACAGCTAAAAATACGAAAACATGTGACTTCTAACAACCCGTACTGGACCTGAGTGGCAGATTATGGCCTATTTCCTCTGACAGGGAGGAGACCCGAGTCCCAGCATTGGGAACATTATAACCTGATTATGCTATACTATGTACATCAGGGCCTCAGGGGTCACCAAATGGTGGACCGCGGTCCGGATCCGTACCGCTGACCCATTTTGTGTGGACCATATAATTTACTTGTGTTATATGAGTACGTACGGGTCGATCTTCAAGGTTGACGAGGTCGGTCCGTGGATGGGTGAACATTTCAACATACCGAGTGTCCTCCGTGCCTCGGAAAGCCCGTTAAGCCGTTGGTCCCGGCTGTTATTTGAAGATCTTTGACAGTCGGGTAGTCAGAAGCCTGACATCTGACACTCTTGCCAAGAGGTATTGTGTTACCCAATTACTGGGTTGTGGACGTCAGATAGGTAGTCGCTCCATGTAAAACACTGGTACTTAGCTGAATCCGGTTAGACTGGAAGCCGACCCCATTATAGTTGGGAAATGGCTAGGCAGACATGAGTACGTATTAGATTATTATTATTGGCTGTGTCTCAGCAATGGGAACGTTAAAAGGCTGATGATGATATGAGTACGTAATTTAAGCATTTATCCCGCGTATTGTGTTTACTGCCACCGCCCATTCGAATGAATCATTGATATTTTATCTATATTTATGTTTATTATTTCAATTTTAATAAAGTTAATACACGTGACGATGTAAAAGGCGGGGAGTGGGGTAGGTAGGTGGCTTTTATTATACCTTACGGACCGCGGCGGTCTTATTATTTTAAAAAACGGACCCCAATCTCCAAATGACCCCTGATGTATATCATCCTCAAAGCCATTCAACAATTTACAGCTAACTACGATAGCGATAGAAATAGTGAAACACTCGCAGAAGGAAGAACTAAACAAGTAGATATACTATAGGATTATAAATCGCAAGGTAAATAGGTACTCAATAATATCATAAAAAGTTCAGAGTATCAAAACAAAGCAGTATTACTTGTTAACTAGATTTATTTCTACAATAGAACAAAAACGTTCAAGAGTTCTTCTAATGTTTTCGTTGAAACTCCTTGACACCGTTGTCCAACCAACGAAGGTACTTATTGCATCAATTTACAAGCAAATTAACAATTTAATTATCGAGTAATTAGTCACAGTTTACTTGTTGAATACTAGCTTTTTCATGCGGTTTCGCTCCCGTGGCATATCTCACAGGCAACATGTATTTTTCAAAAATGAATAGTTGGCAAGCAATAGTATAAATTTCTACTAGTGAAAAAAAAATTGAAATCGCATGATCAGTTCTTCCAGAGACAATTTTGCAGTGCTGTTTCAAATTATAAAAGGAGAGGAAGTGGAAGGAGAGGAAGAGCTAGGTAGACATATTTTAAACTAGCTGCCCCACGGCTTCGCACCCGTGAACTGGCTACCTACCCATCTACCCTACCTACCCTACCCTACCACATCATTTCCACATAAATGATTGTTGCGTAACTTTAACCGTTTACGCAGCGCACGCAAAGGAAGCTCTTCTATTGGTAATAGCGTGATGTTATATACCTTCCTCGATAAATCTACCCAACACAAAAAGATTTCAATTCCAACCAGTAGTTTCTGAGATTAGCGCGTTCAACAAACAAGATTGAGAAGCAATTATTGGAAAAAAAAACAATAAACCCGACTGCTTAGAAAGCGAACAAAATAGCCGTAAACAAGAAGAAAATCATGCTGTGCAGTCGGAGGATACATCTGGTTTTGGTCAGCCAGCTCGCGAATACGTATCCTCCGACTGCACAGCATGATTTTCTTCTTGTTTACGGCTATTTAGTTCGCTTTTGAAGCAGTCGGGTATTTGTTTTTTCCCAATAATTGCTTCTCAAATAATTTATTTTCAGTCCTATTTCGTTATACTCGTAGTAGGTATTATACAAAATGTTATATAAGTACGCAATGTTAACCTATATTTTCAAAGATCGCATTACCAAGCACTAATTTAGAGTCCTCTTAATCATATCAGCAAAAATAACAGCATTACTAAAGGCACTATAAAACTTAATCATGTAACATCAACTTAATTTTATTGTATTCTACTAAATTGCTAGCAGAATAGAATAATACAATATATTTATTATAGTTATGTAGTCGAATATATGAGCCCCATATATCGCCAGGCGTTGTATTTCAAGAATGTTAGCACCTATGCGACACTGCTGCCACTAAATGGTAGCTATTGTTCTACTTACGGGTATGTCACAGTGTACAAAGGAATTTGGACATTTAGTAAACTGTCCAGATAATTGCGATTACAGGACTGACGATAACCACTGCCATGAGTAGAGCTGAATACAGAATGTTGTGTAAACAGTTCGTCAGTGACTCCGTCATTCGTCAATGCGTTCCAAGACGGACACGACCTTCAGAAATGAAGACAACTAATAAGAAGAAAAAGCAAACTGTCTGTAATATTAACTGAGTAAAAGTAAAGATTTATCTTTAATACAGATTTTTAATTAATACAGGACAAATAACTGTTTATGATTTACAATATTTCGCCTAAAAATATGTACCTGATATGAATAAATCGAATGAATAACAAAAAAAACGAATCTTGCCATTACTATGATCACGTTTCATTTTTTAATTGTCCCATGTGTGACATGCAATGACTTTAGTCCCCCTTAAAACCTTTATTTTGCACGTCTACCACAATAAAATTAATTACAAAACGCACAATTAAATCCACACTCCGCCCATGTCCGTTACCAATAAAAACGTAACAAAAAAATCCCCGGTCATTTACATAATTCACCGATTTCACGAAACATCTGTGACTTTTATATCAATCCTGCACACATTTGTGGTTTGAAATGTTTTGTGTGTGTGTGCGCGTTAAATATGTACTGTATATATATTTGTGTGTTTAACTAATGTGGTATAGTATGGCACACAGGAAATGTTCGCGTTGACAGGTGAGATGTGTGAGTGTGCTGTAAATATAGGAAGACTGCTCTAGTGTGGGTCACAGGGTTGATAAGCGGTATTTTGGGGACATTTTTGGTGTATAAATTAAAACCTGTTTGAGTGGATATTTAAAGGTAAATGTGTTATCCTGAGTTTTATTATGACGTATGTAAATTTGGTCAGTATGATATTTTTTGTTTCACTCTGTAATGATAACTAAACTAAAAAGCGACGTAAGTAGTTATAAAAATATATTTGAAAATAATCACATTCCTAATTCCTCTTACTTGGTTATTTATATGCCTAACTTTCACAGGAGACAACCCTAAACTAATGTCACATATATGCGTCAACAATGCAATTTAGACCAAGTGCACTAAATGTCCTTTCACAAGACGTGGACACTTGCAACAGCTTCTTACCATACTCACCTTACGTAACTTTTCAGGCACTTTACCTGTACAATTTCCACATTTTTATTGAGTAAAGTGACATCATACATAATACAGCTATTTTCGTACTTCACATCGAGTCAAAGTCACAGTGAACATTACACGCCTCAAAATTTAATTGAAAACTAAAGTTTGTGCGACACTGATACGAATCTCATAACGATCCTGTGCCAGCCCTATGTCGGTGTCACATATATGTGACAACAATGCATCTGTTATGCCGACTTCGCGCCTTGAAGCCGTTGATACGTCCCGGTCACAGAGTACGAAGGAATGGAGGGTTAATAATAGGTACGCATTTTTCTCTATTGCCAAAGACGTATGTATTTTAAAAAACAAAAATGTTTGTCTGTGAATTTAGATCGCCACACTGGATTTGGCGATGTAGTAGAACTACTTTACAAAAATTAAAGGTGTAGTTGAATGCCTTAATTAACTTATAATTTTACACGGTCCACTTTGGTTGCTTCATTTAAATCAAAAAGCTTTAGCGCACCTAATGCATTTATTTTCATTGAAGTTTTTCTATAAATAGTTCCTGTTTTATCGAACCGTTTATTAAAACCAATTCTCACTACGGCTTTAGCAGCTCGAAAAGAGAAGACGGCACTTTGCCACGCCATTTTCTTACTAATCCATGGTCGTCCAAGAAGTGTACCTTTGTGTGTATGTCACGTTCTTCATTGTTTTGCGTCCGATTGTCTATAGGTCCGCCGAGGGATCGCTAGGATACTATCGCGTTACATTTCTGTGACACACTTAGAACTTAGACGGGTATAGTGGTGATAAGGAATTGTTATGTTCCACGTTTGTAACGTTTCCAAGGACAATTTGAGGAAGGCAGTGTGGGGCTCAGTGAACTGTTTAGTAAAATGTTAACGAATGAATAAACATGACTTAGTAAGGCAATACTTTTAATCATTATTTGTAGAATGTTAAAATCTTCTCTATATAATAAATTATTTCTAAAATCCTCGTTGTTACTACGCTACGTAGATACGTCGTTGGCATAGTAGTTAAGTTATGGTTTTACGGGCCCCCTTTTCAATTCAGTAAATAACCTTTTCAATTAAGCTATCCTTCACTATATGCCTTGTGTCATTGTTACCTACTTTCATTAGAAGATTTGCCACACCCATTTTTAACTCAAGACCTTACAGTTTTTCCCTAGCAACCACTGTCTCCCTCCCCAAATCATTTACACCAATTCCAAGCTCACTATTAACACTTAATTCACTGCGTCAAACTCAACACTCAATGTATCCGTTTCACCAGTAATGGATTCCAAACGTGACAGTTGCTAACAACCGATCGCAACTCACAAGGAGCTCACGTTTCGTATTTATCATTAAACGTGCACCTTTCCTTAATAAGTTCTCCTTCGCCGTATATAGCTGGTAATGAATTTTATTTTAGTATATTTGTATGCTTAGAAATCGTAACGATCGCTACTTATGATTGTCCGTCATTGCTGGGTTCTATTGGTTTAAACTTTTGTATTCTTCTTTATTATTTTAACTCCCGAAAAGAAGAGAGATGATATTAGTTTGACGTGTGTATCTGTGTCTTTGTGTGTTTGTGTATCTGCCTGTGGCTTCATAGCTCCTAAACGCATGAACAGGTTTTGATTTTGGTTTTTCGGTTTATCGAGAGTGTTCTTAGCTATGTTTGATGAAAAACGGTTAAGCCGTTCAAAAGTTATGCGCGTTTTACTCTTTGAATCGGGTAATTTTCGCAAGATATCTTGTTATAAATATAATGTATAAATATGTGTATTTAGATGGATTGTCGATCGAAGCGTGTTTAGTTTACTATACTAGGTAAATTATGTATAGTTTATAGAGCTATTTGTGTCGGGGGTTTGTTAAATTTTACTTGTGTCTACCTAAAGTCAAAGTGCAAGAATATGATGATGCTGACTTCATTAGTTTATCTTCTGGAGTATCTTCATAATGATCCACTTGTCTGTGATATCGGTTTTTATGTTGCTTTTGGCTCATCATCATTCTCATAATTAATATATTTGTGGTCGGCGCATCATGTCTTCTACTTCCATACTTCTCTATTCGTCCTAATTTCAGTAGTTCTTTAATCTCGGTTTGTTTTGGTTCTTCAGTGGCCAAAACATCTTTCACTCAATTCATTCATTGTTTCTTTTGTTTTTATCTTGATTTGAATCTAGGTCAACATCCCATTTCTCCAAATCTACTGGACAACTTGCGTCAACCCCAAATCAAACTGAAACCTTCCATATTTTTTATCGAAGTTGCCATCATCCCGATAACCCTTACTTAACAAAGGTTACCTTAACTTGACAATCGAAACAGTTCAAGGTAATGTCGATCAAGAGGGCCGACCCGCATTTCTGTGCATATCTCAATACTGTCGGCCACATCGCTATCTGTTTCAAGATAAATATATTTACCCTGAAAGCGGTGAAATATTCAAAGGGCCTCTACCCTTACTTACCTTGGAACTGTAATAATTAATATTAAACTGGTGTTTAAGCTTGTAATTGTTATGTCTCTATTGGGGAAGAATGTGGGCATATTGTGGGTAAGATTTGGTATTACGTTTATAAATTGATGTATCAATGATGTGGGTTATTCAAAACTTTAACCCCTAAAACAAGGATCCACGCGAGACACAATGTATTTTTAATTGTTTCGGTAATAACAACATTCAACCGGTTAAACTTCGAGCCAAATATAAAAATGCTATTCCATTACTTAAATACCAAATTGACTAAAATCTGACTTTTACTGAAACATCTGAAGGTACAGAGGAACAGGAAAAGGAATGAGTTTTAATGCTGGGGAATAATAAAAAAGTTCTGTTTATATAGTATCACCCAGGATTCATCACATAGCACTGTATTTTGAGAGATAAGAGGGTTTTTATTTATTCCCTTTTCTGCGTGGTAGCCGTGCACAAAAAACTCCGTTGTTATTTATGACAGAAGATCGCTTCTTAGTGAATGAGTCGAATAAATTGCTAATTTACTACGTCTCTCTTGAATAATACCATATTTCATCTGTATCACTTACATAGCTCATAATAATATGCCTCCAAGCAATCGCCAGCTAACGTTACCAAAGTTTACATACTATGAGAGCAAAACAGAAATAAATACACAATATTAAACAATACCAAATACCAAAACAACACGATAATCAAACAATAAACAATTGGACAAAACAATATTGTGATGGGCATATAATACCCTTCAAATGTTAACAGAAGACTGGAGATCAATAATGAACGTGTGTCCAACACCTGGATACGAAGATCCCTTGTAAAGCCCGCGGGCAAATTGTTCTTATACATGTAGTACTTTGTTGGGATGTAGGTAAGTAAAATTGGAAAATGGTTTTCCGCTGTGCAGTTTAATAAAGTCTTTGGTGTGAAAGTAAGATTTGTGTTAGGTACAACAGAAATTAATTTTAGTAATCTGTTTGTTATGGTCACGTTATTTCATATCTTGATCATTTTTTTTCTATTATAAATGCGAAAGTTTAGATGTATGTGTGTTTGTTACGCATTAACGCCTGAACGGCTGTACGGATCTGGATGAAATTTGGCACAGAGATAGATTATGGTCAGGAATAGCACATAGGATATTTACTAGCACATACATATGTATTAGTCTTTCGCAGTACACTTCTGGGCATGGCCCCCTCCTACGGCGCGCCAGGCAACTCCTTTCTTCATTTCTAGTCGACGCTACTGCATTCAGCTGATTCCATAATTATCTAAAATCATAAAGCATTTTAATGACACTAACGTTAACATTAATATAATTTTCCAGTAATATTCACATAAAAGTAATAAAACGCAACTAAAATGTGTCCGGCGCGGTTATTGAAATGCGCGCGTTTACAAAATGTTTCACGCATATTAAACTCCCGTCACGCGTTTTATGATTTTGTCACGGAATTATATGAAGCAATTATCGTATTTCAATTCGCTGCTGCCGAATTTATTTTCTGTTTTAAACGCGTTTCTTTTTTGTCACTTTTTCCTAAATAATATTTTTTTAAAATATACGACTTTTACTGTCATGCAATTTAAATTTTAGCTAAATACAGATAACGGAAACCATAGGCATTTTTACGTTTACCGAAATTCCTGCTTGTACCACAACATCCAAAAATGACATCGATTACAAAACGTGCTTCTCAAAAATCAGCACACAATAGGTACCTATTCTTGTCAAACAATAAACGACAATACTGCCTGTCATTATCTTTTCTACATTATCTCTGATCATTGTGGTCTTAACCATGTGAAAATTCACTTTCCTCTTGAAAATAAAACCAACAAGTATTGTGTGTGTGTGTGTGTGAGAACGTTTGCACAAATGCCATGGAGCGTAATGTAAACTGAGTAAATATAACGAGAACTAAAACAAAATGAATTAATTTGTGAAGGCCAGTGAGAATCCCCTGGACACCGTTTTAATACTTTTAATTAAAAGGATGTGCCCCGAGGTGGCTCTCAGGAGTTTGTCACAAAAAATAACAATTGAAAACGTACGCCACGGTGAAAGTACAAAATTGTGTGTTCGAAATAGTTTCTAAATGAAAAATGCCGTGGCACAAAAATGTTTGTTTGTTTCATGTTTTAGGGAAACAGGTAGTTTAAATTGCATAATTTGTATTTGTCCTGTGTTTTAGAGGATACAATTTGGTTAAAAGTTTGTTTTACATCACATTAATATACAGTAAACAGTTGGCGCCGAAAGCAAATTAATTCTAAGTTAATTCTAAAATCTATTCTTTAGCAGTTACAAAAGCTTCATCGGCAAAATATGTAAATACAATTCTCAAGAGTCAAGACTTTCAAATCTGTTACTCGACGAGACTCAAAATATCTTTAATCCGCTCCTACAGCTTAATAATCTACTAATCCGCGCTCTCAACGGGTTTGTGTCAATAACAAACAAAATTCATGAATTTATTTCCATCTTCAAACATTCAAACTGTTTATTTGAACACCTTTTAGCGAATTTAATTTCACACTTGACACTAGAGAGTAAACAATAAACAGTGTCCATTAAATCTTGACACTTCGCGGTGGCGCTGCTTGTAAAGGTAAATGTCAATATACTGTCAAATTAGTACATTTTATTTTAGTTCCACACTTAGCCGCGGGTCAAGTGAAACTGGACTATCCGTAAAAGCTGTTACTGTAGCTCCGAGGTAAATTGACAGTGATTCTATCAAACTGTTCATTCGTACATTTATTTGTTCAGTTTTTTAAAGGGACGTCCAGGGAATATTTTTAGCTCGAATGTTGGTTGATTGGTTGTGTTGAGCTTGAGATGAAATGAGTTGAGTTTGGTTGAAGCTTATTGTAGAAAAATGCGAAATGCTATGGATGCTGTTTTATGCGTGATTATTGAAATTCTTCCTTATGCTACGCTCCTTTTGTGGTAAATGTTAGAAACCCAGTTATTCATGGGTTTTTGGGTTTATTTTTGTGATAATTATATTGGGTTAATATTCAGTAAAACGGAATTTCCTTCTTTTATTTAGGTTTTACCGTGTTGCACCGACTCCCAAGTAACAGGCATAAAGGAAACTACCTCTTCTTAAAATTCTACGCCTATTCTACCAAATAGCTATTAAATATTATACTACCTGTCAAATATAACACCTATTGTTCCCTCGCTAGTCGCCCTCTGGTCTACTCAAACGCTCCGACGACAACTCGATCCCAAATTAAGCCCCACTCGATACCTGGAATTATCGGATGCGAATCGATTCGATAGACCCCGCTCGCATCGCTGGCAATACCAAATATTGACACTTCATATTGAGCCGGCGACCGGTACGGACGACTGGCTCGTACGGTGTTTAAATGTACAAATAAAATGATGGGTGACTATTTTGATGATGTTGCGTTAAATAAATATGCGATAAAGTTAGATCTTCCCTTTCATAGGAGAAGAATACTCGTAAGTTCTTTCTCAATTTTTCACATACCAACAACCCTATTTCTCGCTAAATAAACTGCTAGGTAAGTCAACTATTCAATCACAAAATAATACTCCATGTTAATAATGAAACTAACTACCAATCAAATAGATATATACTCTTTGACAACAAATTAAATAAAACATGCTTACAGAAAAGGGGAGTCTAATCTAAAGATCTACAACAAGACAATGCAAGCCTTCATTTTCTCAAGTAACACTTACATAGTTACGCCACTGAAGCGCACAATAAAATTACGTATAAATAAATCCACTTACAATTTCAGATACATCGCACTATAACCTTATTATCTCCAAAGTTTCACTCCAGTGGATCATACGCTTACAATATTACAAGATCATAAAGCGGCATCTCATATATTACAGTAACACATAAAGCCATATATCTCGTGTGTTACAAAGAGATACCACGTATCGCACAATCACATCTCGTGCTAATAATTCGATTTGCCCATTTGACTATAGACCGGGACATCACGGCAATCAGACGGTGGGAACGTAGAACGTACCTACCTAACCTATTTGCGAAATGTCTCACAAACACACTGGTAACACGGAATAGGAGCACCCGTGCCATAGAGTCAAGTGAAATGGAAAGCGGTGACACAAACACAATGTACGTGTTGTTTAATTTTCTCACGCGTTTTGTGCAGTTTTGTTTTTGGTTGGCGAGCGAATATTTGATTAATATTTTTTGAAATTTTGACACTGTTTGACAGGCTGTGTCGTCAGAAGTGAATTGTTAAACTATGTCTGATTGTTTACCTGTTTAATATGAATGGTTTGTTGTTATAACTTAGCTATATAATTATTGTTGTCGGAATCTTATTGTATAATTTCAAAGAGAACAACATTTTGGTACCTTTCTTGTTGGATCAGTATCTTCTTTGTCAAATCGTCTCCTTGTTTCGTAATCAATGTTTATTGAGAACTTTGAGCAGATGGTTGATATTAATTTTGAGACGTTGTAGTCCGTATTTATCTTTATTTTAATTCTATGAGTTTGAGCCGACTTGGAATCGCAATTCGACATATTTAACGCCGCTGGTGGTAAAGCCTATCATTCAATTCGTAGAATTTCTAAAATAAACTAGTAGTCACCTTCTTCAAAAGGTAACTTAGCTAAAAAAACAAGTTACAACGTCTTAATAACCGTGTGTATATCAGTCCGTAGTTCCGTTTACCGCGATTCGGTGACGCTGTCTCCCATCTCTGCGAAATTCCATCCGAACGGACACAATGCCTGCTCCAATGTCAAACAAACAAGCAAACAAAAGACGAACGTCATATCTTACCCGTTATCGTGACGCTCATTGATTCAAATGATGTAAATAAATTGATGAGAATTCAGCGAGTGAAAATCATGATGTCGTATCTTGAGATACGGCTGTGTGACGAAATGAAATGACGTTGGTGTCTTCTAATACTTCTAAAGGTTGATATTGTGATTTATTTTGTTACAAGGCTCTGCCAGCGGTTTCACCCAAGTGAATGTCGAAAATTTTCCCAAGGGAACGTATTCCCGGGATAAAAAGTATCCTATGTGCTATTCCAGACTATAACCTATCTCTGTGCCAAATTGCATCCAGATCTGTCCAGCCGTTTGAGCGTGAAGAAGTAACAAACATACAAACACACACACACTCACAAGCTTTCGCCTTTATAACATTAATAATTAATTTTGACCTAGTATATGGACACTTTTATAGCAGCATCATTGACGTTCATATGCGGAACAGATCAGACAGATCCTCCGACCAGACGGGTGTTATGTTTGGTTCAGACAACTGCCCGTCGGTTGTTGTCGGACTGTTGTATTTATGTTCAAATCGCGCGGAAAACTCTGATTTTTAGTTCATAAGTGAAATCATAGATGTCGCTACAACACCAATTGAAAATATACGAGTATATTTAACAAACACAACTTTATTTTGTGGTCAGTAACAGCAAAATCCTTGATCGCCGAAAAAGAAAACCACAATTTCATTTTAATCAAACAGAACCTGATCCAGCCCGCGGCAATCAAACAAATTGTCGAGAGACGAACAAAAAAATAGAATTATATCCCATTTCACGTCGCCATGTCGACAGCGTCGCATATTCCTTATTCGTCTGAAAATAATCCCCCCACCCTTCACGTTTCTCGCGAGTAATATCGCGCTATTTATTGTATTATTCGCAGTTCTTCTCGCATCAAAGAGCAACAAAAGGAACAACATAATATACTGAACAGGTACGACGTTTCAATTTGCGATGAAATTGCTCCATCGACTGAGTACATCGGTATTGGCAAAGCACTCCTCTGCCCCACACAATAGATATTTATACGAATTGCTTATAAAATAAAATGGAATTATTTTTTTTCGCTAGCTACGCGCACCTGTTTTGTGTAACGTTTGCCTTTTATATTCTTCTTCTGAGATGACAAATTCGATTCGAAAATCGACGAGCTTTATTGATGTTGAGTAATGAGGACACTTATTTACGAGTATTTCGTATAATCACAAGAACTTGTTGTGTACGAGGAAAATACATGTAATTTTCCGAGAAGCATTTTCAATTATGATGAATTCCGATCATTTCGCCCCGGATACAATTTGTTACAAATGGCGGGAGTCTCAGAAAATATGTTTTATCAGAGCGGCATTCAATTCAACGTTGTGATTAAATATTGCTATAATTTATGGCGAAATAATTTAATAACTTTGTCGGAATCCTTAAGCCATTCCAACTGCGCGAGTAATTCCATCAGCCCCTCTCATATATTAAAAAAAAACATGTATTTATTACTTTAACTTTTAATCCCTTATTCGCACACATTCGTACAGTCAACAAAACTGTTAGGTATGCAGGCCAGTAACAAACATGCAATATGCTGGCGGAATTCTTTTTTAGCGTGCCAGACGGACGTAAAACTTTTCAGTTTGCGAAACTTGGATTCGAAAGTCGTTGAAGTTCGCATAGTTACCTCTTCTGCCGACTGTACGTCATCCCTGCTATTCCGAGCGAAGAGTATTGTAATAATGAACAAACAATATTTCGATTGCGTTCCCCCTATTTTTGACGCTTACCACCCCTTTCAACCCGCTAAAGGTGCTTGTTCCGAATTCAAATTTATTCAATTCGAGGCGCGATCGCTGTGGAAATGAAACGTCTCGCGATGGTACACTTCCTTCTCTATTAGCATTTGATGCCGACACGTCATTGTTATAGTTGGGTGCACACGAAGTTTCTATTTGCTGTTTTTTTTTCAAGCCTTTTCTCCACTTCTCTCTCCCCTTTCAGTGAAGTTATTGACGCCTTGATGATCACGATAAAAATGGTTTGAGTGCGCATATTTATTTTGTTGGCGTTCTTTGGTGGTTTCACTGTCGTTTTCTCGTACACGCGGTTTGGTAATAGATTGTTATCACGTCGTGTTATGTTAAATTGATAAAGTTATTGTAGTGCAACGCTATTTTGAATTTAAAGACTACAAGTCTTGTAAGTTTTAGGAAGGTAATTTGGTATTTTTAACATGTTTTTATTAGTTTAGTATGTATGAATCTATGTAACGGAATCTTTGATCGTGATTTTCACCCTCTTCAAAACGTCGGTTTAATTTGAAACTTTGCACACTTATCAAGGACCGACGACAATGCAATAATTTAAATACTTTGTACTATTAACCTTACCATGATCTTCAGGGTTAGCGATTGAACTAAAAAGTAAAAATAAATAAGAGTTAAAAAAAAAAACAAAAAAAATGCTTCAATTGAAAACCAAACTTAAAGCAGAAAATAAATTTTCAATAAATTTACATTAAGAATAGTGCGATAAGAAAATAATTATTTTATTGTTGTGTTAAAAGAGCGATGTTATAAGTTTGACTAGTGTTGCTGTGTATCTGTGTGTCTGTCTGTGGCATCATAGCGCCTAAACGGATGAACCGAAAGATGACTTTGTTGAGAGTGTTCTTAGCTATGTTTGGTGAAAATCGGTTCAGCCGTTCAAAAGTTATGGGCGGTTTTCTGTTTGAAACGGAGTATTTTCGCAAGATATCGTGTCATAATTACGTGTTCGATAGATTGTTGATCGAAGCATGTGTACTACTAGATAAATTATGTAGTTTAATAGTACATTGTTATCCTAGGGGTGAAAGTAACTTATTTAGTCCCGAGACGGGGTTTGGCGCCCGGAACGAAGTGAGGGCGCCAATAGTTCGAGGGACTAAATAAGTCTTTAACCCGAGGTAAACACTGTGCTTTTCATTACAAATACAAGGAAATAAAAATAAAAACATGAATTAGCTAAAGAAAAAATAATTGCCGCTTTTCCGCCTATTTTGTTTGTTTTTTTTCTGTGGCCGGCCTGCTATTCAGCCATTATTTTTTATTTTCATCATTGAAAAAATTGTAAATATTTTGCCCAAATCTAAGTTATTTTAAAGAAATTGTTGAAACTAAATTATAAGAAAGTTATTTAAAAAATATATATTCTTTAATCAATACTTAACTTTAAGTTATTTCAATTTTACTTCGTGGTTGTATAGAAAGTTGGAACATGGGTCAATAGATATGTGAAAAGGAACTAGTTTTTTTTTTAAATAATTTGACAGCTGTCAGTTGAAAGCGATTCTCCCTAGGGCTGAAAAGTATTACTTTCAACCCGCTCCTCAAGCAACTTCAGACCTACTTTCCGAGTATGAGTAATGAAAAAAGTATTAAATAAAAAAAAATTACAGGTGTTTTAGAACTTTAAAATTTTACTTGTTAAATATCACGTAAGACAAAAGTTGTTTTAAACAGAGTTATCACGATTTATGGGATGCATTCAGGCTCTCCACAAGTGACATTACTTAAGAGTGACCCGGCACACGTTTAGCCATGGCCCCTGTATACTGTGTACAGATACCTGCCAAGGCCCGTGTCTATGTAAATTTTGCCTAACTTTTGGCCATAGCATGTACTATAATCGAGGATAAGCATATACTAAATACATGAAATGATTACTGTACATTAAGCTGCATATTTTCAGAGTAGAAACAATAGAAGCTCGAAGGGGTCTGTGAGACGTATGGTGGGTAGTTAAGGGCTAAAAACAACTGTATACAAAAAGCTATCATTCCCCGCAGTAAACAAAAAAAGAAAACTCGAAAATACGAATCAAAACCATCGAACGTTTCCACTGAGCCTCAATTGTCATAATCGTACGACATTTTGAGCGCAAGTCGCACGTAAATCGCCGTATCTTTGCACACACGAGCGACCAATGACAACGTCATGACAGACAGGATTCTCTTTTCACTCAATAGCTTTCCTACGAACATTGTAATTTTATTTATTCTCCTTTTTTGTGTACGATTTTATTTCCTTTTGATGCCTCCACAAAGATTTTTGTTGTAGATTACACAGACGATAAGTCAAGAGGAAATAGACATTCTTTGCTTAATTGTATTTTATTTCAATTCCAAGAATTATTTCGGACGGCGCTAAAGTCGTAACTGTTTTCGGTCGGAACAAGGTTTTAGTGACAGTTCGCTAATTGCTGTCTACTCAAAATCATTTCGGACGCTTTTATAGTCACTAATCTAACTGTCCAAAATTAAGGCAATTGCTGGGAACCAAATAACTTTTTCAACAAACACATAACGCAATAATCCACCCGAAAATATTCTCAACACGGCGCGTTCCCAAAATTGTTTTTACATAATACACGCGACGTACGTCATAATCTCTCAATTTTCATCCGAGATACGGCGAAAATTGGGGCAATACAATTTAAAACTAATCATACAACATTCCATGTACCCCTCTTAGTTTTCACCGAGGGGGGGGGTGGGAGTACGGATGAAAAGCTAGCGCACATAATGAAATCTCGTCAAATAAGTACAGTGAGCGAAATATACGTGGTTGGGAGACACGCTGAGGTGAACAATACGAGTTTGTACGGCGGAATCGCTGTGTTTGCTCCGTAATTTCAAAAGCCGCGACCTTCCCGTACAACTCATGAACGCAGCGAATTAAGTATTTCCAGAATAGGGATGTTTTCAACTACGAGGTTGGTAGCCCTGTAAAAGTATATCGTAGTGAAGTTTGTAGACAGAAAAAGTCGTGTCCCTTTTTGTGCATGTATTTTTTTTGAGCTGGCAATGTTTGTATGCAGTTTGTGTCTTATTTGTTTTTCATACTCTTTAACCTGGACTTGTTCTACCATTTATAAGGATTATCCATACAAATTGTTTTGTAGTAACACTTTGACAAAAAAGGTTGTATAACTTAACAATTACAAGCTCGGTTATAACTTAACAATTGTAAGCTCGGTCCCTGTTTTACTCACTACCCATTATAACTATCACGGCTAATTCCCTTATTAGCCGATGTTTCAACAAATAGCCAGCAAAAAAGGCTATAATAAGCGCAAATACATACATACAACTAGTACAAATTGTTTGCCAGAGGAAGTCGTACAAATTAAACAAACGATATAACGGCCGCCGGGGCGCGTTAACGAGTTTTGACAAATTTTCTAACTGGCAACATAATAAAGAGAAAATTAGTCCCGCCGACGCAATTGCCAGCTGCGAAAACTATTTTACTTGGGAAGTTGAGAAGAAAATCTTTGAGTTTTAACTGTTTTCAGTCGTAAACGGGCGTCGATGGGTGGAGCGGGGTGTTGCCAATGTGTTTTGTTTTAAAGTGGCGTAAAGTTGCCTTAAACAAGATGGAGAAGTATGTGCTGATGTAAGAATTTTGGAGCATATTTCGATCTTAGCATTTGTGCTGGTCAGCCTTAGTCGAAAAATCTCTACAATGAATTTTTGCTAAATTCTTTGTTGAGATTGTTTGACTTGTCTCCCAGTCCAATGGTATTCATTAGGTCCTCAAAATTGGAGGTGTATGGGCATTTCAGCGTATCAGCCCACTGCTGGAGAAAGACCTCTAACAAGTTGCAGTTCCACAAATACCTAGCTGCTGATTTTCACTCTTACTTTTCATTACCTTACGACACAAATAATTTTTAATCTGAATCCGAATTATTTTTGACCCCCGACGGAAAAAGAGGAGGTGCTTTAAGTTTGACGTGTGTACCTGTCTGTGGCATCATAGCTCCTAAACGGATGAACCGATGTTGATTTAGCATTTTTTGTTTGTTTGAAACGTGACTTTACCGAGATTGTTCTTAGCTATGTTTGATGAAAATCGATGCAGCCGTTCAAAAGTAATGTTCGTTTTACTGTTTGAATCGGGGTATTTTCGCAATATATCTTGTCATAATTACGTGTTCGATATATTGTCGATCGAAGCGTGTCTACTACTAGATAAATTATGTAGTTGAAAAATCCAGCAAAAAAAATGTAACAGGGTTATTTTTCTGTGCCTCTTCCTTTTAGCCTGAAATATCTACCTAGACACCAGCTCATCATCATCTTCTTATCTTTGTCCCATGTATGTATTCTTCTTCCAGACCGTTCTGTCCCCCGTCACGCTATCACTGCCTACCTTTTCTTTAAATCACTCCTCACACAGTCCATCTATCTTTTCTTAGCTAAATCATCTATTGTACTACTAATTCGACAGCTACCTACTCAAACTTACGCCTATGTTGTCGTGCTGGTCAGCTAACCTTTAAGTCACAATAGTAACGGTGCCGCGTCGTCATAAATATATCTTCTGTTTACTAGCTAATAAACACTGACGTCGATTTCACATTTCATGCGACCGCGACCGTGAGGTCGACTGTGTTTGTCTTGTAGAGGTTTTAAGTACTAACTACATTATGCTTTTCGAGTGTGTCTTAATGAGTGAAAACTCTGCGGCACTTGTTAACCAAAGGATAGGATAGGATTGGATAGGTAATTAAATTCTGTTGCTATCCACTATCTATTTTTAAAACGCATAATGTAAAGAGATTGGGTTGAGGACACACTCATACTTAGTTAAACTGTCCACAATCGGATTCAGCTAAGTACCAGTGTTTTACATGGAGCGACTGCCTATCTGACCTCCACAACCCAGTAACTGGGTAACACGGTACCCCTTGGCAAGACTGGTGTCAGATCTCAAGCTTCTGACTACCCGTAACGACTGTCAAAGATCTTCAAATGACAGCCGGGAACAACGGTTTAACGTGCTTTCCGAGGCACGGAGGAAACTCGGTATGTTGGAAATGGTCACCCATCCACGGACTGACCTCGTCAAGCGTTGCTTAACCTTGATGATCGACCCGTGCGGCTGTTATTATTTAGCCACGAGCTCCTCTCCACAATGGCAAAGTGTAAGCTCTAAAAAACAGTAGAACACTACTGGACATAACCCTGTCACAAGTTGGACCCACCTGGTTTTCCACCTTCCGCATTTAGTCTGTCCTAACTCCCAGCTACCATTATGAGGCTACCGACGGTCCATCGAGCTGGAAGATGTCACACGCTAAGCTCCAACATTCGTTCCTTTGATAGACAAAGACAAAACAAGACAAAAGACAAAGATATTTTATTTCAACTAAGCCACCAAGTGGCACTTTTGAATGTCACAATTAAAATTTACAAGGAATAAAAATTGATTCTACCGTGCGTTCGGAAAGTAGCTTGTTATGGAGAAGAATGCACAAGAAACTCCATACTTACTCTTTAAAAAAGTAAGTTTTTTACAAAATTTAGGTACATAAGTACATACATTAATAAATTCATATATGTGAGGACAATGCACCCAGAACAGCACTACAGACTCTACTATGTAACACTCACACATGTACTGTGCAGTTATATAATAGGTAGTTACTAGAAAAACATTAACATCCGAAGCAGTTAAATTATGACCAATACCAACTGACGGCGCCCTTTCACGAACATGACGCTTGAATCGGCACCACACCGCTCAACCATCATGAAGGGAACCGAATGATCTAACACACGCGCAACCATCAGAGAGACATTTGACATAACTGAAACAGTGCCTTCTCTTTCATCCAAACACTGCTTGAAAATTTATCTCTCAGTTCTCATTTAAAAAAACCGCTCTTTATTATTTAAAAACGGAAGATCCCTGAATTATTCTGCCGTTTTAATTTACCTCATCAAGGCAAGTGCAAAAGGTAATTGTTTTCAATGGGACCGTTCATAAATTAAAATGCGAAACAAACTAACTGAAGCCAGCCATTGTTGGTAGAATGGCGTGCAAAAAAATGTACCGAGGGTGGGTATACTCAATATTTTGTAAGTATTTAACAAAATGTACAGAGTTCTCTTTTTCTACGAAAATCTCGTTTACCTTGCTTTTCAGGGTTCCGTACCCAAAGTCCGTCTGTCTGACACCAGGCTGTATCTCATGAACCCTTATAGCTAGATAGTTGTAATTTTCACTGTCGATGGATTTCTGTTGCCGCTATAACAACAAATACTAAAAACAGAATAAAATATATATTTAAGTGGGGCTCCGATACAACAAACGTGATGTTTTTTGCTATGTTACGGAATCCTTTGGGCGCGAGACCGACTCGCACTTGGCCGGTTTTTCCAGTTACGTTGTTGTTGGTATCCTATCTAACCGGATATAGCTACACATAAATACTAACCCAATTTGTTTCCATGATCCTGTATCTAAATCAACAGAGGATAAGAAAGCACCAAAGATTTCGTTTTTATTTCTTAAGCTATGAGTATTATGTAAAACTAACTGACCCGGCAAACTTTGTTTTGCCATAAAAACACTAATCATTCATGTACCCTACCTACCCTACCTTACCTACCCTACCTACCCTACCTTACCTACCCTATCTACCCTACCTACCTACCCTACCTACCTACCCTATCCTACCTACCCTATCCTACCCTACCCTAACCTACCTACCCTATCTACCCTATTCTACCCTACCCTAACCTACCTACCCTATCTACCCTACCCTACCTACCTTATTTTTTTTTTCATTAGAACCTTCTCCTTACAATAACAAACATAAAGAAATCGGTCCAGCCGTTCACGTGTGATGCCGTGACCAAGGGAAATAGGGATTCATTTTTATATATACACACCAAACTTTGAAGCTATGAATGTCAATGTCATCTTAAATTCTCTTTTAAAGACGCTACATGTAGTGCACATATAATTGCTCGCGAGTGTACTCTTGCTTCTGCAAAAGTGCAAACACTACTAATTTGTATACGTCTGTAAGAGGGAACGGAAACCACTAATTTAATTTATCATAAAACAGTCCCATTCTTTGCGATTCAGTTCACGAAACTGGTTGAGATGATGGGATTCAAGAAGTGATGTAAATAAATAAATTAGTTTTAAGTTTTAGTGAAAATATTTGCTTTTAAATAACTTTTGCAGAATTCAACCCAATTTTTTTTCAATCTAAACTGTGAAAAATATTTATTTACATATGTACATTATTATTTACAAACTAATATTAGAACTAAAATAAGAATAAACATATGTACAATTACGGAGCGTCAAAAAATTCGTCCACATCGCTGTCAACAGGAAAAGTGCCTAGAAGGCTGGCAGCATTGCCACGTTGGATGGCAATGCTGATTCTTTGGCCAAAGAAAAGGCCAGCCCTCTGGTCTCGTGAAGAGTCGACCAACCGCTTGGCGATATCCCGAAATAATAGGTGTGCACTCGGACCCCACGGCCCTAGTGTTTCAACCCCAAACGGCTCAAACACATAATTACCAATTAAGTTGTTGTATTTGCGCCGTTTGAGGTTTTCAGCACCTGCAGCAGCCGCCCCAGCGCAGCCCACCGTGCTAGGAAGATAGGATGGTGCAAGGGTGTCGACACAAGTTGCATCCCACACCAAAGACCTACCCAACTTCCAAGGCATTATGGTCATACCATCTGGTCTCTTCCCATCAACGCGTGCCAGGCCATTGGGTTCTAAGACAGCTGGCACTCCGGCGGTGGCAAGAGCACGACGGATGAGATCATTAATGCTAGCGTGCCGCGCAATACGACCTGCACTCTTACTACAAGAAAGGCCATGGTGTCCGAGGCAGTCGACTGCTTCACCGCATTGACAGCGATGTGGAGCCCCACAAGGAGCGCCCAATCGCAGGCATGTAGCGAGTCGGAAGGTTGTGTCACCTAGCATAGTGCCTATGTTAGGCGACGGTAGTGCCTGAAGCCAGAGGCCCGACTCCCACTCACCCACGGCCAGCAAGCGGGCACGCTCAGCAGTATTGGTAGACGTATTAATAAGGTTATTCCGTACCAACCTGCAGAGCGGCTCATCCCACTGTCTCTGGGAAAATGGGTTCTCGGGCCGATCCGTATCCGGGCAAGCCACTTTCCAGGCGTTCTCTGCGTCTGTCAAGCACGGCACTTCCGAGTCAACCAGGGAAAGAGCTAAAATTTTTCTGGTTAGCTTTTCAGTGCTGTGGACAGAAGACAGAAACGCTGGTAAGCTTACACTAGAAATTTTGCGGACGCCGAGGCCACCAAAACGAATTGGTAGGGTGGCTTGCAACCACGCACGGTCGTCCAAGGCCACATTAAGAATGGATGTTAATGTGTTGCGAATAATTTGGTCAATTTTGTCCAAAAGTTGTGGTTTCTTCCAAAGAGGAGAAGAACGGAGAAAATACATAAAATTTGGACCGAAACAGCAATATCTGATAAGGGTGAATGCCGAATGTATATTAATTTTGGAGAGTCTATCCGAAATATCATTAAAATGTTTGATTTTATCTTCGATGAAAGATGAAAAACTTTCTTCTAAAATAGGGGAACCTAGGAGGTGCAGAGAACTTTTTTCTAAGATTTTGATTTGCGGGGCTATTGCACTAAATTTATCTAAAGTCGATTGTCTGTCGGTAACGTCAGAGAGGTAAATTTCGCACTTAGAGGGGTTAAGTTCCAGGCCTATAGATTTAAATTTCTGTTTGAGGAGTTGCAGGTCATTCAAAACGGTGTCAACATCACCTCCTAGCGTTCCATCATCTAAATACCACACGTTAAATTTGGAATTTAGTTGTTGGATTATGGGATGAATAGCTAAACTGAAAATGACAGGCCCGAGAGGGTCACCTTGTTGGCAACCAACTGCAGATTCCAAAATGTTGTCCTTATACAATAATTTTGATGGATGCCTATAACATTGCCACATAAAACCATAAATTTCGGGGAGTTCTTTTTTGACTTCAGCCAACAAAGTGTCCCTGTTCACGGAGTTGAATGCGTTTTTGACGTCAACCTTGAGAATGACCTCACCTTTTTTAGAGTTAAGAAATGAGGATAAGGCATGTACGGCAGCCTCACAACCCCCTCTGGAACCAAAACCAAGTTGAAGGGGCTGGAACTTAGTTGCAAGAGATTCACTATACACCTTGCAACATATTTTGGCTGCCAAACGCCTGTAGGTGCAACCGACAGCAATGGGACGAATGCCGCCGTCCTTCTTGCACAGGGCACACAGGTTAGCCCCATACAAGACATCGACGACGGCATCGTTCACGCCGCCGGAGAGCATTAAGTTGATCAGAACCGCAAGCTCCTTCATGAGCGACTCACCAGCTTCCCCGGCGCCTGAACTCAACAAATCTTTCAAATGCTGTGGAGTCAGGCCGTCGAGGCCGCCGGCAGAACCACTCCGGAAAGAGCTCACGGCTGCGATCAACTGCGGGGCTGTAATTTGGAAAAAAGATGAATCCTGAACGAGGGGGTCGGGGTGGACGGGCGGGTCGGGGAAGGTGAGACCATCCACAGGCGCTGGGTGTTTACTCTCTAGAGCTGCAAGAGTCTCAGGAGAGTAAGGCGCCACCACATCACTGCTGAACAGTAGTCTGGCCGCCCCCCTTATGTCACCCTCACTTAACTTAGATTCTACATGAGCACAAATTCCTTTCTGAGAAATATTAAAAAACGGTAATTTTGAGCCTAAAATGCGGGCCGAATTGTTGCAGTTTTCTTTAATTTGATTTGTTAATGATTTTTGATTTGCCAAATTTTTTTGGTGAGTAAGTGCTCCCAGGCACGTTCAGAGTTCTCCTGGGTCGCGTGACGAACACAACGCGCTAAACTTAGAGCAACAGAGTGCCTCGCGCCCCGGGGAACTCTTTTTAACACTGGAGTGGAATTTTTGAATTTAGACAATGTTTTCCACAAAGTTTCTTCAAAAGGTGTTGATGTCGGGGATGTGGCTGGGGGGCACAAAGGTACACTATGAGGTTTGTGGACCTTACCATAGTGAATCTTAAGCCCCCGTTCGCCTTTGAAAAAACGGGCCTGGGAGCAATGTGGGCATCTTACCAGCTGAACATCCAGTGATGTGGTAGGTTGACTGGCACTGGTTATTCCGGCGTCGCTACAGCCGGCGCCAAACATAAAATAGATAAAGAGTAGTTACACTTACACAAGACTTACCAACTATCACAAAAGTATAAACAATATTAACTATTAAATTCACTCAAAAAAAAAACACCATAATTAATTATAAATAAACAAAACGAAAATGTCTGTGGTTGCCTAGCGACCGAGTGCGGCGCAGTCGCGCTGTCGGCCTGGAGCGCCGCGCCGGTATCGCCGTCATTTTAGAGCAGCGCAGCCCTGGTTACCGATGAAATTAGGCTGTAAGTAGACCTCTCCAGAAATTAGTCCAAGCGCTGACGCACTTGCAGGCTCAGGTTTATGCGGCCGGGAACATGTTCATAACTTTACACAGCGGCGTTCGCTGTGAATATCACTGATGTTCTCCCAGAAAATGTTCATCAAATTTCTTTTGAACGCGAATTATTCGTTATGAAAACTGCAGCCCACATTTCTTGACAAGATTGACTAATAAATAACAGTCTATAGAATTAAACGTCCGGCAATTGTCACACAACACCACAGTTTTACAGGGAATGCACAGTTTATTGTCTTGCTTTTGAGCTATTTTTATTATTATAAGGCTTGAAAAAGCAATGGATTTTTCACTTTTTTCACTTCCCAATTTTATATTTAAGTTTCTGATCAAACTTCTTTTTATCTGATACAATGTGGCAAGGATATCCTTTAAACATTGCGAATATTGCGATGCGAACATCTTTCTAATCGCGATTCAATCGGCCACCTGTCTTTGACAAGCAAAACCAGCTCTTCGTTAAGCGGTCCCAAATTAACACCACTTTCTTGTCATTTAGTTACTGTAAATTTTCTTGAAACAATTAGACCAACTCAACACCTCGAGGTTGTTGTCAATATTCCTACAATTAACACAAAACTATGACTTTGAACAAATTACCTAAAATGTTGAAAACCGAAACAGAAAGTGCTAAAAAAATAATTCACACAAAAATATTTCACCTTGACTTATTCTCGCAGTGACTTAAGCACACAAAGTGTAGGATCTGTGTCAAAAGATAATACACACGCGGTCAAAACTAGGGATGTTCCGACACTCAATACCGATACCAGTACCGAAACCGCGGATAAACCGGTAGTTTTTTTTTCACATCAGTATTTGTTTTTATTCGACTGCTGTGAAGTTTAAACGGATGTGATTTCCATTGTTTGTAGCGAATATCGCGTTCATTTGACTAAATAATTACACATGATTGATTTTGTTTTGATGTGGCAGTTTCAAAATCAACTTTCATCTGATTTATTGTATATCCAATTATATTTGGTGATAGGGTTTGATTTATTGTAGGTAATTACATTTTTTCATAGTTATTAATTAGCTTGGTATGTATGTCAGAAGCTAATTGAAAAAATTTGGTCTCAAAACTTGAAGTAACTTAAAAACTGTCTTCTGTAGTGAATATGCAGGCACGCTCATCTCTGAAAAAACAGTAAATTTCTAGATACCAGAATACAATCAGCACAAAAATCAACTCTACTTATCTTACAATCAAGACAAAATGCTTGACCATATTATTTTTACGACGCCGTCTTAAATATCAGACGTGTCAACAAAGACATCTTTTACTGGTCACGAAGACCACTAAAAGATGTCGCGGTAACATCACTAGCTCATAACTCGCAACTTAACGACTCCGTACGTGGCAACAGGCATACGCACTTTGAAGGGCATGAGTTACGAGCTTGGCGCGGATAATAGCCAGTAAAGTAGCCAGGACTAGCGGAATGTTGATAGTGTGGCCAAGGGTTAACGCGCCCTTTAGGTGGGATCGCGGGATATAAAGTTAGGATGGGTAGGTAAAAATATGGCTTAATTGAGTCCTGCAAGTTAGTGTCAGGATTCAGGCTCTTTTTAGAATACACAAGAGCTTCAATATCACCACTTGTAAAAGTATCCATTTGTTAGTAAATTTCACGTAGGTAAGTTACCTACTGAAAACTCAAAACAAAACCAGCTTCTTGTAATATTTAACGAGCTTTCCCGTCATACAGTGTCATTATTACGGCTAAGTATCATTATGGATCTTGCATAGTTTTCATAGTTTTATTTATTAACACACACTTTATGTCACTAATATCAGTGCCCTGGCTCTTGTACTAGGAAGTCCTGTGTCACAAGAGCTAGACCTTTCCAAAAACAGGGAATATTTACAAAAGGAGCATGGATAGACAGAAAATATAAAAAAAGTAATATGACAGTTATAGCATGCACGCATTATTCAGAAGAATGCTTTGATATGGCGGTGTAACATATTTTTCCATACAAAACCGTCACTTTTATTCTACGATCATAAGACTCTCATGACAGAAAAATCGATCTTAGGAACAGATGATTTAGTTGACAAGAAAAGTTTACATCTCTTTGTGTTAAATACTCCATTAAAATATATCAAATTCAAATAAATCCCGACCTTCCATAGTGCGTAATAAAATGTTAATAGAGTATTACAATGAATACAATTCATTATGGTCCTGTCAGGAGTCGAGCAGAGACAATACCTGTTTGTTATGCACTATTGTACCTCGGAGCCGTTCTCTTATTAATTCATTTTAATAATTATCTACTTATTATAATAATTATTATTGTTAAACTTGCACCTGGCTGCGATTTAAATTAATTATATTTAATATGAAATTACAATGTTTAGCAGATTCTAAATTCAAATTATCTGTATAGGGTGTAACAAGAAGGTGTGATCCCAATGATATTCTAATAAACAGATACGTTATACACTCACAAAACAACCGAAAAACTGTTCCGCACAGTATCGGCAGCACAGATACCTACACACTTTTGGTATGAGATACCTTCTGTTTTATGTACTTTGGTATCATAATTGGCACACTTTCTAAATACACACGATGGCATTTTTTAAATTTTGTTTTTGTTTCAACGAAGCCTATCGCTCTACGCCATGGGTGACATAGACTAAATACCCCAATTAGGACCTATTCGAGTCTTCACAATGCACGCGCTCATAACATATCTGTATACTAAAATATCATTGTGTGATCCTATTTTAACAACTGCTTCTGCCACTTCTAGGTTGCCTTTTGGTACGCAAAGTGTCCAAATAATTTTAAATATATTTGCCACTAGCAACTCTACAAACAACAAGTCTAGTAATAACGATGTTCTAACTAATCGAGTCATCAAACGTTCAAGGTTAAACTTGAGTATGTAGAAAAACAATAAAGTGTAACACTTAACTAAACTGTTAGTTTAAATGTCTATTAAAGTTGCATGTTCATTGTAAGAACGTCCTCTGTTTAAGTGGCTGCCATTACTCATATTAACATACGGTTTTACAAGAATTTTTAAAGTCATTTGAAGGATTTTTGTTGAATAAGCAGCTAGTTATGTAAAAAGAATTGTTTGTTAGACTTTACAAGCAGTCAGAATCAGGGATCTTAAGGGCCTCCGCCACTTTAGTGCCGTAAAACGGTTACTTTCTAAATCATACTCCTTAGTAACGGCTGGGTTAAAAAATGTGTGAAAAAAAAAATATATATTGATTATTGATTTATGTATACACTAGCTGTCCCACGTGGCTTTGCGGGAGTTGACGGGCGTCAACTGGCTACCTACCTACCTATCTATCCTACCTACCCTGCATACATGATAGTTGCGTAACTTAAACCGTTTACGCAGCGCACGCAACGGAAGCTCTCAAAAAGGAATAATTTTACCCGATTTTGCAACATTTTTCATTTATGCTCCGCTCCTTTTGTTCGTAGCGTGATGTTATAAAACCTTCCTCGATACATGGACTATCCAACACAAAAATAATTTTTCAATTCCAACCAGTAGTTCCTGAGATTAGTTCAAACAAACAAACTCTTCAGCTTTATAATATTAGTATAGATTATTTGTGCTGGGCTAGGCTATGGAATAATTTACGAACTAAAAAAATACTTGGATATTGGTAACCTTATTTTTATGCTTTAAATCCACCATTTTTTTTTTAGGCGGTCGGGTCATGTATTTTGAAAAATTTTTTTTTCGAAAAATATGTGTGGGGAGGTTTATTTATTGATTGATTTATGTGAAATAGGGTATTCTTATGTAAATAAAAAAAAAACTTATTGAAATAATTTTTTATTTTTTTATTTCTAACTACATCTGTACAAAAACAGTGCAAAATATTCCCTTTCGCTGACTTTACACAATTTTTGCAAATACAAAACAAATCCAAACATGGAAAATCCATTTGAAATCTGATAGCTTAGTTCATTGACATTACAACAACATAAGTTTGATGTATGGCTCCCATACAAAACTTTCGTGATAAAGCGATAATAGCCGCTCAAGCGGCGTATCAAATAGGGGCCCGAATGACCCCCCACAGATAAGAGCTTTTCGCGGTTTCGCGCGCCACAGTGCAGTGGTTAGACGAAAAACGCTAGTTACGTTGGCACGGTTTCTTTGTATGGGATGATGCATCTGTAGGTATACTTGTATTATATTATCTGTGGCTCCACCTTAGACCTCATCCATCGCTTAAAATTAGGCAAGAGCTTGGTCAAGAACGGGATTATCAGGAATAAAAAAATTACTTAACCAAAACAGATCCGGATTTTATGTAGGTTATGTTTCTACTAAAACACGATACAATGCTGCTAAGCACAGCTCATAAAATCATGGCTACGTTACTGTGACACGGTGACATGACATGACAGGAACTCCCGGAAATCGTTGCTTCCTATCTCAAGTTGAACATTTTGATTTATTTCCCTAAAGGTCGTAAACGCCAAGAAAACCGAACGACCATTAAAACGCACCCCGCGCTGCCATTGCAGGTACGGATTGGGGGCAGGGAATTATTTCCCGGTCCCGGATTGGAACGTAAGGACCAAAAAACACCAATAATTAATTATCTTAGCATCAAAGCAATAAATTATGTAACCAAATTAGATCCGTATCTTATGTAGAAAAAGTTCGATGTTGATAGCATTATTATACATCAAAAGATTTTTATAAAATTACTTTGATATGAAAACGTGGCCATGTATGACAGGTATCCCCAACGCGTGACAGGAAACCGTTGGTTCCTATCTTAAGGTATACCTTTTGATTTATTTCACTAAAAGTCGTAAACTCCAAGAAAACCGTAACAGTAAAAACGTACCCCGGTCTTCACAGGTACGGATGGGGGGATTCTTTTCCGGCCTCGTTTCGGAAGAAAGGATTATAAAACTCCTTCATCTTCCTGCCCATGTCCCATTTTACTTGGGTCAGCGCAACACGTTTTTTTCTTCCATACCGTCCTGTCCCCCGTCACGCCATCACTGACTCCCTTTTCTTTCATATCACTCCTGACACTTTTTACTTGAGGCCCGTCCGTGGGTCGCAAGTTGTTCCAGTGCCCTGTCGCCATTCCATCCATCCCGAGTTGATTCGTGTTACGTCTCGGTCTACCTCGACATCCCCTTGGACAAGAGACCGTAGGTACCGGAAGTCGGAGCAAATCAGTATGGGTGTTCCAGCGAGAGCTATAGCACGAGAGACCGCCAAAATCGTAGAACAAGTATTCCAATTTTAGTTCTGCTCTCCAGTCTGTGCCACCACACCTCCAATCTGCTCTGGACCTCTGGGCCTCTCTCGGCAACCAGCACAATGTCATCAGCAAACAGCATACACCATAAATCACCAATAATGATGAATTATCTTATCAAAAATATAACTTTAGATTAACCAAATTAAATGTGCATCTTAATAAATTTTTGTTCTAAAAACTATAATCCTGAAGATCCTGGTAAGGATAATGGGACAAACTATTTAAATTATTGCATTGTCATCGGTACTTGATAAGTGTGCAAAGTTTCAAATCAATCCGACGACGTTTTGAAGACGGTGAAAATCACGTTCAATGATTCCGTTACATTGATACATAGTACCAAGCTAATAAAAGCGTGTTAAAAAGATAAAGTTATATTGAGGTGAGATGCTGGTATCATTACTGCACATGACCAAAATCTGGTAATCTCATGTATGATAGGAATGCCACCGCATGCCAGGAAATCGTTGTTACTTATCTCAAGCAGGATCTTTTGATTTATTACCCCAAAGGTCGTAAAAACGCCAAGAAAACTGTACGACTATAAAAACACAACCCGGTCAACACAGGTACGGATGGGGGGTACCTCTCCCCCTTCTCAGTCAAGAGGCTATGTAAATTGTTTAACGAAGGATGTTACCGGCTCGATGGCGCACTTAGAGCATTAACATTTTAGAGCCTTATTTGCTCTAAGTACACAATTACTTGTGCATTTAAACAGATTACACTCCGCTTAAAGATTCACTTTAAATTATTCTAATTAGTTTGACTCTGTCGTTTGGCTGGAGTTTGTTTCAATTGTAAATAGTTGTTGCTTTGTCTTTCTTCTTGGCGTTTCCTCGTATGTTAACTGGTCCACTTTTGTTTGTTTAGAGAGTTCTTATAGGGACATTAGTCAGGGCACGATTATTGCTTTGGTTCTAAGTACGACAATTATCTGACTATGCTTGAGGTACTACAATTTTGAAAGCATAAGACGTAAAGGTATTTTAAAAATAATATTATATTGAATTAGGGATTCATTGAATATATATTTATTTCACATCACATCATCTCATCATCAGCCTGTTAATGTTCCCACTGCTGGGACACAGACCTCCTCTCTGTGAGAGGGAATGGGCGGTAATCCACCTCGCGTGCCCAGTGCGGGTTGGTGGATGTCACATGTCTTCGAATGTTTGGTTCTAGGACATGCCGGTTTCCTCACGATGTTTTCCTTCACCGTTTTGAGAGCAGTGGTGATGAAATAATTTACACAAAGTAAAGCGCCCGCCTGGGCTCGAACCCACGACCTACAACTTCCGCGGCCGATACCACTGGGCCACCACTGCTATATTTATGTATTAGTTTATTCTCGCACTGGAACGCCTTGCAGCAATTACACCAATGGAGCACAATCTTATAATAAACTCACTATTGTATAATAAAATATTGTAATACTGTTGTCAGCGATGTCCAAGATAAACTTGGAAAGTACATATGAATTGAAAAAGTCACATTGGTACTTGCCCGGATTCGAACCCACGACCTCAAGCACGAGAGGCCCGGTCTTATTAGCCACTGGGCCACCACGACACATCAACTACTAATGAACTATGTATTTTTTTTTGTCCTTAAATAAAATGTTATCTCACTATATCCAGGATAACGACAGGATTTAGTTCCTAAGCCAGACATACAGGCAACAGGGGCTAGTGTTGTATGACTCCCAATAAACGGTTCTAGCATGCCTATGAACTCATAAATACTGCTAAAAACCTTGTTGTGTGAAAATACTGCTCAGAACCTTCATAGGTAGTTCCATTGCTGAGTTTTCTTTGTTCAAACATTTCGCAACTGATTCAAACATTATTAATATCTTATATTACCCACGACGAGTTCATATGTTCTGTCGTAAAATAATTCTCGTGTATTAATATTAAATCCAAACACACATTGAATGGGGTGGAAAGCGCCAGGTATTAAGAGAAACATGTGGCATTACCAAAGGAGTTTCCACGTTCGTCGTGCAATACCTCGTAACCGAAAATTTGGTAAAGTTTTTTTTATGTTTGTTACACAATCACGCCAGATCGGCCGAACGGATCTGGACGAAATTTGGCACAGATATAGATTATAGTCAGGAATAGCAATTAGAATAGTAGTTTTTATCCCGGATATATTATGTTCCCTCGGCATAATTTTCGACATTCACGCGGGCGAAAACGCTGACAGAAGCTTGTTACTTTATTTAAATTACTAACTGCTGCCCGCGGCTCAGCCCGCGTGGTATTAGTACTTCGCCCGATATTTTTATAAATTATAGCCTACGCGTGATGAGCTATATTTTTGTAAAGTTTCATCGAAATCCATTCAGTAGTTTTTATTTGAAAGATTAGCAAACATCCAAGTTTGTGTGGATGGGATGGATGGATAGATTCCATCCATACTCACAAACTTTCACTTTTATAATAGTAGTAGGATTAAAACCATACCTGTACTCTGCAATCATTGTCATAATTTTTCGCCCTTCCCCCTTATTGTGGTCGGCGCCAGGCCATCTCGTAGTTCCTTTTCTCAAAATATCATCTTTCACACATTCCATCTTGTTTTGGTCTTCCCTCCTTTTTATACCCAGACACTGCAATATGAACCATTATTTAATTGGGAAAAAACTACCTAATTATCCTACCAACTTATCTGCTTTTAACTCACTTACATGTTGCAACGAAAATAGAAAAGAGTATCCTGCATATTTACCTCTTCCAAAAATACATTGATACCTAAAGGTATTTTCAACTAACATTCAGCTTTTAACAATACATTACTGTTAAAAAGGAATTTGAAATTCCTCCAACTCCACTTGGGGCGCGCCGCACTTCATCTTACTCCGCCGAAATCGACTTGGCATCAAAAATGTATGGTTACGAGGTATTGCATTATCGCCGACGATTGCGCGATTCGCAGTTTCGTTTTCTCGCACAATTTTCATGCTAATCTTGGTACGAGCGCGCTGATTTCGCTGCCATGAAATATTTGGAACCTGAATTAGGGTGGGTCTTTACTGTTAAATGTGTGTTGTCTAGACATTTCCGCTGAGCTACTTAAAGTTTGGCCTAATTGCCTGACTAAGGTTATTCAGTGGAATTTCCTTTAAATATTTTCTTGAGAAACCGATTTAGAAGAAAAACTAACTGTCTCGCACTGCAAACGCAATGAAAACATTAAAGGACAAGGCGATACCAATGAATATGACCTAAATGTTAGTTGCAAAAGTCAAGACAAATAAAACATTTCTAAACAATTTTCCTTACCAGCGTCCAGTAACGTCGCTTCGTTCATCCCTCGCTCATTTTGCACTACAAACTGAAAAGTCTCGGTGCCTTTTCAATTTCGCCTCTCGTCTACCTCACTGGGGGATTGAGAGGCCCCCGAATGTTGGATTTTACGCGTAATACTCCCCAACACCGTGCATTGTGTATCGCACTCCTTTGACGTTGAACATTTTACGTCTGTCTGTGCAAACGTTGACGTGTGTTTGCATTTTTTAATCGTGGTACCTTACGACCTCCTTTTTTTAGGCACTGATTTTGGCGGGAGCAGGATTAAGAGTGTAGTCGTGGGTAGTTTGAACTGGTTGTTGTCACGATTAAGATTTTTGTTGGCCCACAAAGGCCTCTGTTTTCGGATTCGCGGCAGTATTTTGTTACGGATAAGCTCGCCCTTTTCCCGTGGGTATCGTTAGAAGTAGTAAGTAATGGATTATGGCAGGTATAGACCACCCCGCACCGGTGCCCGAGCACTGATCCGCATCGTAAGCTCGGCTTATGGTTTATCTCTGCGTAATCGTTTGTTGGGATCGTTTATGGCTTAAAACTCATTTTTAGATTAAGCCATGATATCAGATATGATACTAGTAGGTTAAGTAGAGTATCGCAATTTACACGACCCCTCATTTCGCCAATAAACATGTTCCATTCTCGTACACAGATTCAGAAATCCGGCAGAACCGCGACAACCGCAACACGTTAATAAATAGTGGCACCTTAAATCTAGGTCAGGATCCCGTCGCCTCCTCACCCACATACTAGTCAGAACCTCAAAGATTTTACAGCATCAAAAATTCGTATGCACCGAAACGGAAAATGCTTTATGACCGACGCCATTCGGGGTCGAAAGTCGTAAATCTCCCAGTTAACCCCGCGACCGCCGAGCTTCAGAGGTTCAGCAGAGTACATATTTCAGGATCACGCCTGGATTTCTGACGATACCCCTCCGTGTGTACGGCAATGCACTTCGATATTGTTGCAATGCAAATTCGAACGTGATATGAGTCCGACAAGAGAGATTTTGTTCGTTTAGTTTCCATTGCTCTTTTTGGTTTGCTTCGAATGGAAGGGTGTGAGAATAACGCGCGGATTTTATCGGCTGCAACCTGCGAAATGGCATTAGTGGGAGCGGAATGATATGTCATTGGTCATCGTACTGAGCTCTGCCAAATGACGAAAGCGGCAAATTCCTAACACGCGTCACTGTTGATCGCTCCGCTCTTATGAAAGCCAGGCCCAAAGTATCGTTGAATGCTCAAAGGAAACATGCTTCCTCTGTTACGTAAACATATCATTTGGTAATGGTCTCCGTGATAATAGCAGAACATTATTTAGCACTTAATGTGTGTCGTCACTGAATAGGCAATTTTTAACAGATTAAGGTTAAACGTTTTTTTACTAACGTGTTGTATTTATCTTTATGGATTTCTACGGGTTTATTTGAGCTTTTCAGGGAAATATTTAAGATATAAAAACACATATTTGTTGAAGGTATAACATTTTGTTTTCTTCACGTGAGTGAATGCATATGTTTTAAAGATGTCTAAAATATAACCCTATTTAGGTCGAAAAGTATGATTGGTTTTAAACTGGTGTTTTGGCCACACTAACTTGTAAGAGATGAATACAGATACTTGATTTACATAGCGTTGCAGACACTATACTGCTAACAAAATTGTTTACCATAGTGCAACTATCATAAATAATCATAATACTAACATAAACTTTTCTCTTGGTCAACAGAACGCAAGCTATTCGTGGGCATGTTAAACAAGAAATTGTCTGAAAACGACGTGAGGTCACTGTTCGCTGGTCACGGCGCGATTGAAGAGTGCACCGTACTCCGCGACGCGCAGGGCCAGAGCAAGGGATGCGCTTTCGTCACCTTCGTGTCGAAACAGGCGGCCATTGCTGCTATCAAGGTAAATGTACCAGGGTGTAATATCTCCTAGGAGATAGATGCTAGGAGAATGGTTAGAGTCGTACTCCGCGACGCGCAGGGTCAGAGCAAGGGCTGTGCTTTCGTCACCTTCGTGTCGAAACAGGCGGCCATTGCTGCTATCAAGGTAAATGTACCAGGGTGTAATATGTCCTAGGAGATAGATGGTAGGAGAATGGTTAAAGAGTCGTACTCCGCGACGCGCAGGGTCAGAGCAAGGGCTGTGCTTTCGTCACCTTCGTGTCGAAACTTGGCCACCACTGCTCGCCAGCACTTGTGGGCGAGCAGTGGTGGCCCAGTGGTAATGACCGCAATTTACAAATTGTAGGCCATGGGTTCGAAGTATAAAAGACTTGCAGGTCAAACCTTTTATACGCAGTATAACTGTATAGGTGGGTATCAACATTTGCGTGCCTGCCCCAATTTCCAATTCGTGTTAATAAAGTAAGACACCAAGTAGTCTCATATCCATCATTTTCTCAAACCAGTGCAACAATTATTTCCAGGCGCTACACCACAGTCAAACTATGGAAGGTTGTTCAGCACCGCTGGTCGTAAAATTCGCTGACACGCAGAAAGAGAAGGAGCAGAAAAAACTTCAAGCCATGCAGGCGAGTCTATGGGGGTTGACGGCCCCCATAGCCCCCGCAACGTACCTCGCGTCAGAGGCGGCGCTTTCGCCTGCAACGCAGTTGCAACTGTTGCAGCAACTGCAAGCTGTAGGGTTGCAGCAGCAACTGTTGCAAGGACAGGGGTCGACGCTTTTGCAAGGTGGGTTTATTTTCTTTTTAATTTGGAACGTAACGTTCACACATTTTTCTAGAGTTATTCTTTATTCAAATTAACAGTCTAGATTGCGCTTTTTTCGGTTGTAGTAGCTTTTTAAATTTTTACTTCCCCGATTTTATTTTTGGTTAAAACTCCCCCTTTTTCTGTAAGAATGAGTTCTACGAATTCCTCTGTGTGTATTCATCTATGCAAATAATGAATCATAGTATACGTTTATTATCTACAACCATCTGAAACAAGAAAGATAATATTTAGAGAAGAATTAATCATATGACCTGTAAAACAAGAATGACTCGGTCATACTATGATTCTCATATTTTACTCTATGTCCCAAGATTACCTCCTACGTGAGAAAGTCAGATGATCTAATGTTACTCTATGACATAATAAATGCATCTAATCAAAATGTATGACATCAGTGTATTTTAACAGTTAATAAGACTGGTTTCAGCTTATCAAGCCATGACACGCAGTGTTTTAATGATTCATTTAGCCAAATGAACACTGTTTAATTAGTGGTACACTCATTTTTATATTTTGTTTCCTTTCAACCTAATTTTACCTCATCCTTGGTGTTGCCTGTTGTGATAATTTATTGGGTTACTAGCCTATGGTGTTAATTGATTTAATGGGGTTATAACACGTTCAATTAATTCGTCACAGTGTAAGTAATAAATGATAACATATTCTGTCCATAGCTAGTAAAATGGTAGCTAATTTATAAGAGCTATCATAAAATTTATCCGAAAAATTAAATCAGTCTATTACGATATAAGTAATATTATGACTTATTTTGAGTAGATACTTACTGGCACAGATAGTATAATACTTAATACTGGCAACCTCACTCCCCAATCCCATCCAATTTACTTTAATCCCGTTTAATTTTTATTTACGCTACCCTTTTGTTACCTAGGTGTTAACTATCAGGATATGGGATTTAATGGTGCAGGCCTGAGTGGGGGCACCGTGAGCGGAGTGGGGTCGTTAGGTGGGGGTGCAGCCGACCAGCTTGGGGGTCTTTTAGCCCCCGTGTCGGTGCAGAACTTGGCTGCTCTTGCGGCCATGACGCAGGCGCCGGTAGTGTCGCAAGCCGCACCGATGCAGCAAGCCAGCGCGCCCCAGCAAGCTGCGCCGCCATTGTGTAAGTTATTCTTTTTTTAATTTGCATAGATTGGCAGTTGTTTTGTTTTCTTTTTTACTTTTTTATTTGTAGTCCTTTGCCGCGGAGGTTTTAAGTTTGAACTTTTAGTTTGATTAGGTAGCTGTAAGATTAGTAATAAGATCCATCTGCTAACTGTAATGTCTACTGTAATTGGTAATAAGTATGCAAACAGTTGCTAAATCTCTAAAAGAAAATTGGCTATGTTATTATATGATGATTTATATACCTATTACACAACCAATTTATGTCGCTTGTCTCTCTTTCTCATGCATAAAATCTTAACTGGAAATCTTGAAGCATCCGATGATGATGCTAAAAGATAAAGAGAAAAATTGTAAACATTTTAAATCAACTTAAATGTTGTCTCAGACCTTAACCTTATTGCCTTCTTCTTCATCCAAGTTTATGGCAACATTAAATTCACAAGTTATTTATATAAACATGATGCAGTTTACAACCATTACATCATCATCAAACGTACCTATCTACCATGATAAAAGCATCAAATCAAACTCCTGCATACTCGAAATTTAAATTTCGAATATCAACAGAATTTTCAATGCGCCCTTCCAAATTTAAATTTGTACCCCAAAGAAGTAAAAAAAAACCTTATACCGACCTTTTTGTCCGCAAACTTTCCTCTTTCAGGTTTCGTTTCGACTTAAGTTAAAAAAGTTAATTAACGATGAACATTTTTCACACTTCAGGTCTTCTCGGGAAGACTAACATCACAGGTAACAAAGCAATAAAATAAAAAGAAATGTGTGTTTTTTGACATGGAATGACATTTTTTTAGCTTTGTAGATTTATGTGATAAATGATATATTAGCCATTGGAAATATTTTTATTGACTTGCAGAAAAATAAACTTCAATGACTATTTTATACTGCAAAAGAGATATCCTGTATAAAAGTGAAGTAACGTTATCTAGCGTGTACCAAATTATTTATAGACATGGAAATTACTGTGTTTATTTTAATAGGGTATTATCATCGACCGTTACAACTACATAAAAAATGCTAATCTAAGCTACACGCGTTTTCCTGGCAATCATAAAAAATCGATTTAATTTTAAAATATACGACATCAGTAGCTTTTTTAAAAACAATAATATATTTCTAAATCGTAACAATATGTAACGCTGTCATAGGTCATTTTTAAATTCAGCAACGTTCTAGCATTTGCATAAATTATACTTTGAACGAAGTTTAAATGTATGGAAACAATAAGTAAGTTGCCGTAGAATGCCATGCAGTGGAGCAGACTACTGTGAAGTATGACAGACTGTTTACCTGACAGCCAAGGTTGCAGACTTTGTTCTTACCATAATGGCTGAAGTGCATCATTTATCACATGAATCTAGTACTCGCCTGGTATGATTCTATGTTGGCATTGTTTAGGTAGAGTGGTCTACCATCGCTTGCTTTGCATAGGCTAATAATATAACTAAACTAGATCGGAGAACAATGACGATTCGTGTCAATATAAAATACAGTCGCATTTCCCCCTCGGGGTATTTCGTAACGTTATTTAATTAGGTTATTTTTTGTTAAAATTTAAGTGATATGCTATAAGTTATGACTACGTTTTCCTCTGATTGCGAGTTTTTAATCTCCAAAAAAAATTACGGTTGTTTATGCGTTTATCACCATGAAACATTAATTTTATTTGCATTACGTAGTCATAAAATGCAGCAATCGATTATTTTTTTTAAGCTTTAGGATATACAGGCTGAATTTTTTTTTGCCTTTGACGTTTATCATCTGTCGCAATATTTTTAATTATTAAATAGGCAATCATTTTTTATTTTATTGAATTTGCCCCGTCTTGTTAATACTTTGTAAAGAGTGGTGTAAATAACTACGAAACAAAACAGTTTTCACATAAAATTAACACTTTTGATTGTCTCTGCATGAAAGTGCTAAAAAACTAAATTTTTATTCTTTATTTTCATGAGATTCGTGAGTGTTATGTATAATGTTTTTGTTTTTGTATTTTCTTTGTGTGTATGATAACTAATATTGTATGACACTGTCTATGGCATGCAGTGTTTGTGTGTAGTTTGACATGTTTTTTTTTCTGTATTTGACAGTTTGGGCATCGCGAGAATTTTATCTTTGCCATCACTTTTCTGTATTGTAGTTGGTACCTACTAATAAACCAACTTTATATTAAACACAATGAATTTAGGCAACAAACTTACGGGAAAAGGCATTTCAAAAGCTTCCACGAACAGATAAACAAAGTTAACGTGTAGTGTAGGTAATGTTTTTGACGTTTTCAACGCAAACCTTTGGCTTTTTACGTTCAGAATAAATTTAGCTGCTCTAACATTACCGTTTATTATAAGTAGCTACGATTTAACAAACTAACACGAGCACTTAGCTCGCGTAATTTAACGACGATTTACATTTTACAAGACATTGAGTATGCTTGTTCAAAGTTTAAATCTTTAGCAACTACTTGAACCTATCCGATGATTTGTTCTTCTTTTCTTGAAATGTCTTTGGATTATTAGTTCGTTTTGTAGTTTTCTAAAATTCTTTTATATTTTCAAAAGTTGACGTTAGTAAAAGTTACGTAACGTTGTAGAAATTGTGTAAAATCGTAAATATGTCACGCTCTAAATAGAAATAAGTGAGCCGCGTAACACGATACCCACAGTTGTCATTAATCACTAACCATCATTTATCTGATGATGATGTCAGCTAATGGCAGACACTTTCCTAAGAAAATAGAACTTTGACAGAACTAAATGCATTAATGCATTCAAAATTCACGAGAAATCTTGAAACAACAATAAAGACATTCGAAAAAAATGTGAAATTAAAAAAACACCTGTCATTTAAGGTTTGAATCCTCGCATTCATGACTAAAGCCTCCCATTCACAACTTTACATTTCAAATCGATTAACAAATAAATTAAATATTCCAGGGTCCACGGCTGAGCCCCTAGGTTCTGCATATGCGGCACAATTTGGCACAGCATTCGCAGCAGCACCATTAGGATCCGTATTAGGTTCTGCTGCCGCCGCAGCCGCTGGAAAGCAGGTTGAAGGTACGGGTAATCTTTATTTTGCTGGTAAGTGTATAGTAAGCCAGCATCTTTCAGGTGGCCTAATAGGCCCGGGACCGCACTATAATGTGTTAAAGCCATCATTGTTCTAGTGTGGGATAGAGACGGAACTATACAGGCCGAATAGCACTATCACTTTGTTATAACGGTATCATGATGGCATTGGCATGTCATAGTACGGCCCCAGTTTGCGTGGGTGTCGTAAAAGGCAACCTTATATGGTTCGGAGCATCCTCTAGTATGCTTATAATATAGCGAACCCATTTGACAAGCATTGTCTTGGCTTTGGCGATACCAAAGGAGAGATCTTCAGATGGGGGTCTTGTCCAGCATTCAATGTTTACAGGCTGATGAAATAATTCCCCTCAAAGATACATGCAAGACCTTCGATGGTCTTCCAACATCCACCAATATGGACGTATTTATTTTTTGATTACGCGCCAAATTTTGGCTGATACCCAATCGTCTGTTGCAACCGTTAAAATCGGAATATTGCATTGTTTTTATTATCTTCATACTACAGACTGGTTGACAGCAAAAATATTAGAAACTCCTTGTTATCCTTCCTTCAATAGAAGTTACAGCAGCAAGTTCCACTTTTAAAACCTCTGATGTATCTGACGGGATTGGTGCAGTCTAAAGTAATATGATAGATGTAAAATCGTTTGTTCGTTTGATTGTATGTAAAAGGTAATCTCTGGAAGAATTGAATACGATGCTTTCTCTTATAGGAAATCCATCGCTAAGTGTCATAAAACTAATTTGTTGCTCGAAAATACGCACGGTTCGGTGAGAAAGGCTACGGGACCCAAGCCGCGAGAAAAAGTTAGTCGAAGAATAAAGAAAGATCACCAATTTCATCGGATTCTTGATCGCAGTATGATTTCACTGCGCAAATCCGAGGATCCACCTGCCGGATGTAACCCCTCATTCGCCTTTTTACAACTTCCACTAGAAGAAATTGGGTGATCTATTCTCGTTGGAGACAAACCAGCTGTTTTAAAGCGAAATCGACAAATTAAAGTCAGTGTCCAGTTACATTGTGAGTCACTGCTTCTTAGGCTATCTAAAACTAAACGAAGAATAAATATTTTGGCTCCACATGAAACAAAATTGAAATTCATGAATGACTTTATAGGAACTTCTGCAGTTTTTCAAGTCCGAAATCATCCGAGATTGACAAAAATCCGAATTACTATTATTTCCCCTGTATGTTTGTTGTAACTGTACTTCTAACTGGATGTTGCTCAGCAGGTCCTGAAGGCGGGAACCTCTTCATCTACCACCTACCCCAGGAATTCACAGACACGGACCTGGCATCCACGTTCCTGCCCTTCGGCCACGTGATATCGGCCAAAGTGTTCATAGACAAACAGACGAACCTGTCAAAGTGCTTTGGTTTTGTCTCGTACGACAACGCTGCGTCCGCGCAGGCCGCCATACAGGCCATGAACGGTTTCCAAATAGGTACAAAGAGACTCAAAGTTCAATTGAAACGTTCTAAAGAACTATCGAGACCGTATTAAATATTCCAGAACTCGTTCCTAGTGAATTTACAAAAAAAAGAGTAAAACAAACTTTTGCTAAGAGGTTGTAAGTTTCCGAACGGTTGTTGTGATGTATCCGGTGCACTTGATGAACTGACTTAGTTTGGTAAGGTACGTTCGTAACGGTTGGAGTCCACGTGCACAGTTGTTAACTAAATAAGAATAACGTTAAGGTTTGTGTCAAAGGATTTATCGTTTCCAAAGTATTCCCCAAATTGTTTATTATTATATTTTTTTCTTAACATTAAGTTTTAGTCACATTAAGCATAAGTTGAAACATCGATACATTTCGCAGGCGCCAAAGAGCTGATAATTTTATATCTACAGCAATATAACTGGCGAGCAAATTGTGTATTTCATATAATACAAAGATGTATTTTTCATCATCCAAAGTTTCGGTCGGTACTGAAGTACTGCGTACCGATAAGTATTCGCTTATACACTAAGTTCATTAGAACAATATAATTATTATTTGTTACAGTTATTTTTTCCTTTTATTTTTATGTTACCAACTTGATAGTTAATTGTAAAATAATATAATTATTGTGGCCATTGTCAGTTTTGCAGTCAACTTTTTTCGTTTAAAATTTTAAGTGTTTAGATTAACGAAATGATCTCAAAGTGATCAGTGTATTTATTGTTTACAAATACTTGTTGTCAAATAGTGTACTTAACATGGATCGGCCTGGACCGTGTCCTCGTGTCGTCCGCAAACTACCTTCATTATGAAAAGATATTTCAAGTATTCCTGAAACGAACCACGCCGAATGTTTCAAATGAAATTTTCGTGTTCTTTAACGTACATCAACTTTTTAGTGGATTATACGAGTATGAATACACATATTTCCTATTTCTAAGCTTGGTTTTGACATATTGGTTTAAAAATACAAAGAACTTTTTAAATGTAAGCTTACTTTGTTTCAAAGAAATATTAATTATTGTAAGAAAGAACTACGAACTTCTTCATTTGAACGTTACAAAATTTACGCGTAACTTTTCCGTTACAGTAGGTACATGAATTTCGAGTTACGGACTCCGTTTCGTCACGTGCATTTCGAGTAACGGATTCAGCTTCGTCGCATGAAATAGCTCGTGTACTCGTACAATGCGTTTTTTTTTTCATGACAGATTTGAAATATCTTCTCGTGCTTAACTTATCTATTAATGTGCTTGTTTTGTGTAATTAATGTAATACTTTCACAGTCAACAACATTTATACAATTTTTAACACATCGAACACTGGCCCTTTAGTCAAAAATTTTTGTTAGTATAAGTATTTAATTATAGAAATATTTTCGTATGTAAGTTTTGGTATTTCATTCATCTTCTTAAAATATGTTTCTATATAAAAAAAACTGTTCGTCACTATTTACCTAATAGTCACTGGCACATTTTGATTGTTTCATAATTTAATATATTTACGGGTCATTTGAAAAATGTAACGGAAAAATATCACATCACGTTAGGTATACTACAAGATAAGTCATAATGACAGATTTTTTTTTCATGAAATCAATTAAATCTATTCTTAAGTTTACACTTTGCTTACTATACGTAAAACTGTGAAAAAGTTGATCATTCGAACCAACAAATCTACCAATGCTATTCACAAAATATAAGTGAAAAATGGTATTTTTCCGTGACACTGACCATAAATATAAAAAGTTAACTTTCTAATTAGCTATTAAATTAAGTATTAATTACATTTATTTCTTGAATACGACCACATTTTTAATATTATAAAAAACGCTCAATATGTGAAAAAATAAAGGAATTCATTAACCGCTGGGGGAAAACTGCGTAATATATGTATATTTTTTCGTTTACGAAAATATTTAAGGTTACATTATCAATTCTTTTTAATTATTTTTGTTAATAACTTGTGCCAATGCGTTTGTTTCGAAAAAGAGCTACGACCAATCTTAAGTCTAAAAAATGTGGATTTCTTTAGATGTAATTAGTGATGTACAAAGTCAGTCTTGCATCAAGACGAAGTTAGCAAGACGCGAGACAAGTCGAAAATATTATCTACTTATTTATTTGTTCACTGATCAGACGATTGTTTGCTGCACAGTCGGTTCATAATTATTCTTACTTTGCGCATCACTAATCATGATTTTTCTTCTAAAAGAGCTGATGTAGAGAGAGCATCATTATTATAATAACTTAATTAAATTTAGTTGAGTATTATTATTATATTTAAAAAAAGTTTATCAAAATGGGTCTATATTATTTAGTTTAATTTTAGTCAACGTTTTTGATGTCTAATGAAAGACAATATCTAGACTGAATAAGTTTCCTTCTTAGATGTTACAGCGATACAATGTTTGTCTTGTGATTCCTTTTAGTAAGTTCATTAGTCGACACTGTAAACATCTTTTTCTTCGTCTTGCAAACATTATTTTCTTGTTGTTAAGGTAAATAAATTATTATAAAGGCATGTACGTATTGTTAAAAGTGGACATTGGGAATATTGATATAGTGTAAATGGAGCTACGATCCTGGATACGACCACTCGGTTTACCTCTTAAAGTGCGCCAATATCATCGCTGGGGTTGTGATGTGGTGTTGCAGTTTATTTTTCGTGACTTATCTGTGTTGTGACTTCTGAATCCTGTACATAGTATGAGATACGTTGAAATGATCGCATTGCTTTTGCAGTTCGCAACCCCAGCAATAATGTTAGCGATCCCCCAACGTGTGATCTAGATAGACGTCAAAAATATTGTGAATAGAATTTTTTACCTACAATTTTCTAGGTGTTTGACGGGGTACGATATTGTTGCTATGCCTAAGTTCTGTACCTATCACTAAATGATTGGATAAGCGTATAGAGGACGAAAGCATTTTTATTTGTGAGAAGGGTATTTTGGTGACCTTCTGGTTACTGTACGCTTGCTTCTATCGAGATATGAACCGACCAGTTACAACTTGATCAATAAATCTTTTTACCTCACCGATTTGCAAGGACGTCTGTGTACCTATTTACCTACAATACCTACCCACCACGGTCGGTTCGAATGTCGATACGTCTTGATGATATACATAGGTCACAATGCCGCCAGGAGCCTGTCGTGTTACCAATGAATGCCATAAGCTTATTCCAAGCTCAATATTTTTCCTAAGCATTTTATATAAATGTCGCCTTTGATGCTTTCAAAATTTATTTACCTATTTAATTATAGTAACCTATGTAAAATCCGGCAAATGTAAAAAAAAACAAAAAATAATTATTTTTGTGAATTTCTTGCTGAGACCACTCTAGGCAAAGTCCTCGCAAATTGTAAAAAAAACTGAATGTCATTTATTGTGACAGGAAGTTTTTCTTAGAAAAAATGTGAAGGATTAAAATTCTCACTGATGCGTCTCGTTATGTAGAAAAAATAATTTTGATTTATGTAAACCCAGATTCTTGGAATTTAGCATTCATGAATTTGTCAGATGAAATTGAAACAATACCTGAATGTGGACCTAGTCGACTTTAAAAGACTCTTGGACTTGTCTTTATAATTGGGCTAGACATTGTTAATGGGCTAGCGACTAAATAAAACTTACTACCAACAGACCAACATTACTATAACTTGACTCAAAATGACGTAAAGTTATTCAACCGAGAAAATATTTTGAATATCGACTTTACATTTAAAATCAAACAAAAAAAAAATACAGAATCTGGGTGTGTTATGCAATTTTTGAATTGTATATTTCTTTTTAAAGGCAGAGAACTGCTTGATAGTTGTATCGAGTCACGGTATGTTATACAGCATATCTTAAATTGGAAGCAAGAAAATAAAAATTATTTTTACATTCTCGCGGCACCACACTAGTTATAAAATTGGTATGGAAAAATTATAAAAGAACTGTTTTATACAAACACCCGTTTTGTTGATATGAATGTAAATAAATGTCAAGTTAAAATAAATGTGTTTAATTTTTCCTGATGCCTTATTAACACTATTTATATTTAGGCCAAGAGAAAAACGGAATAAAGTAAATATTTAAGTGCGGCTCCCATACAACGTGTTTTTTTTTGCCGTTTTTGCGATAATGGTACGGAACCCAGCGTGTGACCCCGAGTCTGATTCGCACTTGGCCGGTTTTTCTACCAGACTGCCGCCTGTCATGGCTCGAGGCGGCAGTCTGGTACGCATGTTGTATCGGAGCCACACTTAAATATTTACTTTATTCTGTTTTTAGTATTGTTATAGTGGCTACAAAAATACATCATCTGTGAAAATTTCAACTGTCTAGCTATCACGGTTTGCAGCCTGGTGACAGACTGACAAACAGACGGACCGCCGAGTCTTAGTAATAGGATAAGGACGACTTTTTCCTTGACACAAGCACTACTACGCTCGTCTTGCCTACCGCTCCGAACTATACATAACATATAACATAACATCACGCCCCTGTATCCTCCGAAGGGTTTGGCAGAAGTGCACCTTCATATAGCCTTCACCTAGCACCTACATTTCACCGAAGACCCAAGTAATAAGGGGGCGAGCTTATTGCCACTCCGAGCTGCTACTGAGAAATCTGAAATTGTAGTTGTAAGAAACCAATAATAATTTACCCGACCATGGAGTCGACTCATCGTAAAGCAGTCACTAGACCAACTAATCCGTTTCAGGAGTATTATATTATCTATGGTTTCAGGACACTAAAATTAATCCACTCTGGACACGTTAAGTAAAGTTATAGTACCAACTTTTTACGAGTACCTACATATCTTTTACTTTTTAACCGACTTCACAAAAAGGATGAGGTTCTCAATTAGTTTTTTTTAATGTATGTACACCGATTATTCAAAGACGCCTGGACCGATTTGGAAAATTCTTTTTTTGTTTGAAATGGTATACTTCCCATTTGGTCCCATAGTCATCAGGTCAGGATCTGATGATGGGATCTTGGTGAAATCGAGGGAACTCCTCAAATATTATAGGCATACATATAGCGATTTTGGAATTTTCATCAACAATGCAATCATTTGCACTCAGAAAGTAACATTTGGTGAAGTGGAACTGGTGAAGAAGACCACAGATGGCCGATGGAACTCCTTAATACTATGTATGTCATGGGTCTACGATATCTCGAATAGTTAAACGACTTTTATGAAGCAAATACTTATAAATAAATAGTACTGATGAAAATGGTACCATCGAACTGATCTTATGATGAAGCCGGCAGGTAGGCACTGGAACTCCGAAATAAAACAATGTATCCTGGAATCGTCATGAGATGTACCTACTTTACTTTTTTTTTTGTTGAATAGTTTTTTTACTATTCAAATTTAGATGGTGCTCTTGCTGAACGAACAAATTATTAGACTTTAGACGAGAACAAGTTTAAATTATGCTTAATATTATATTATTATCTTTGGCTATGGCATTCAAAGCCAACATAAACCACGGTCGGTTTAGTACAGTTTCCAGTCAATAGATGGCGCTTTACATTTACGTCACGTTTCTAAATCGCGGTGTTAAGATTCTCCGCTGTTGAACGACCCTCGCGCGTTCTTGTAGGAAATTCATGATTCCGCCGCCGGCCGCTTAGAGGTGGGTCGTACTAGGTGAATTTTGGACTAGGTCCACCTAGTCCAAGTCCGTACAAATACTCGATCCAAATACCTGTTCCACCTAGTCCACCTAGTTCATGAAATACGCATACTTTATAGATAGTCTTTGCGTACCACCGATAAGTGTAGATACGTACGTACGCAGTAATGAAATGTAATCTTCCCTTCATACTTTACACAGACTTGACTGTCATCGTAAAGATTTATCTACGTTGAAGATTGTTGGCGTAATTAAAAGATTTCTATTAATTTTTCAGAGTACTTAATTAGTTTTGCTATTGTTTTTTTTTAATACACTAATTCCTTTGGTAACCATTTTTTAAACAATAAACACATGAATTAATGTCGTAATAAAAAATAGATAATGTTCTTTAATTATTTATCAAAATCGTTACGAAAAACGATCACACTAAATAAGTCCGATAGTTCGTGTTTGCGACGACTAGTAGGTAACAATAAGTCAAGCGAGATCACACCCGCATGAGTCCGTACTTGATACTAGACCGCATCATAGTCTTCATTCGCATCGAGTATTGTCAAAGTACCTATTCTATAAAGTCTGCCTATTCCCGACTAATCTCGAGTCTCGAGTATTGTCAAAGTACCTATTCTATAAAGTCTGCCTAGTCCCGACTAGTCTCGAGTCTCGAGTATTGTCAAAGTACCTATTCTATAAAGTCTGCCTAGTCCCGACTAGTCTCGAGTCTCGAGTATTGTCAGACGAGGATGAAAGGATTGCGGAATAGTGTAGTTAAAAAATGACAGAATATATTCTAGCACAATATTTTTTATGCACTTTGAATTAGGGTTCAAATTCAAGTGACTGACACACGTATGATTTTGGCAAACATGAATGACCTATGACTATGCTGCTATCTCGCTTCGCCGCGTCGTCGGTACTTTGATTCGCGCGGGCCGCGTGTGCCGTGCACTGCGTAGGCACAGTGAGACTAGGTGGATCGAGTATTTTAAAAGTTAGAATAGGTGCAGCCTAGTCTCGCTAAATACCTAATCCCTGGATCTGTTCTAGTATATACGCTTCATCTCTACGGCCGCTGTCGCGAACGCACGTTCCGCTGCGCTCCCCCCGCCGCCCGCACCCCGCTCACGTGTTTCGTCGCGATCTACGCGACGCGTCCGCGGTTGCGTCTCGCACCGCCGTCAAAGGTACTTTTAAGTGCCGTATAAAGTCCGGACCGGTCCTGTTGAGAATAGGGAAGGACTATTGAGTGTTTCTTTAACAGATTGTCACGATTTTGGCCCCGTCTGGGTAAAAACCACGGTCTTAGTGGTCCTCTGGTGGAAACCTTACGGTGCTAACGAAAATCAGAGGGGGTGTAGACCCAACGCACCCGCCAAGCTCCTTCAGAGCACGGCAGTCAGCTGGAGACGGGAGCAGGGGACCTGGCCTTGGTGTCTAGCCTAGTCAACCCCTGACTCTGCTTTCAGCATTCACCTGGCACGGTTGGGTGTTTCTACCCCTACGTGCCAGACAACGGTACACATCCGACGGGTACCCACCTTCTGTGGGCCACCCAGTACCTTAGGGCCCCTACTCACACAATAAGATTGGTGGTAGGTATAGCACAGCTTAGGGCTCACCTAGGCACTCACCTCCCAGTCTAACCCGGCTGGGAGGGTAGGTTCACACATCCCCGGGCCCACCTACCCGGGGACTTTCGTTGTCCGTCCCTTTGTAACTGACAATAGTTTGTTATTGTTTACTTTCTTATCACTCGTATTGGTATTATCGGTTGCCACGATGCATCCCGTCGAGGCACTTATAATGCTAATCGAGGACGCGCTGTCGGAGTACCCAAGCCCGCGCAGCGAAAACAAAAAGAGGCTTAAGATTATTCTGTCCGCTTTAGCCCGTGCCCCCCCGCCCCCGCCCATACCCTTCTCGGACGATAGTGCCGCCGCTCCCCCGCCTGCCACTGCCGTAAGCGCAGATTCTATTCCCGCGCTTGTAATCGACGAGTCTGCTGTAGACTCGGACGATTACGAGACTTCCGATGACCTTTCTTCTGACGACTTTCAAGTCGTTCAGGGCGGAAAAAGAAAGAGGAAAAATAGGGGCAAGTCCAACCCCAAGTCCAAGGTCAAGAAGGTGACTGCGTCTCCCACCAAGCCCTCAACTGTGCCGCCCACCTCTCCCGGCGCACAGGCCCCCCCCTCCCCCGCCTTCTCACCAGCCACCACCCCTCTCGCACCTTCCCCGAGGTCAAGTCGCTCGGGTAGCCCCATGACCGTGGCCGACGCCTCTCAAGGGTCGAGCCGTGCCCCTAGCCCTAACAAAGCCCCCAAAATACAAAAGCCCCCGCCAGTATTTCTCCACGATAAAGATAAGTGGACCGAAATTTCTAAATCTTGCGTTGAACGCAAGATTAATTATGTTAATGCCCTCGCCTGTCAGCTGGGTATTAAAATCACAGTCCCGACCCCTAGTGACTTCAGAAAGCTCACTAAATTTCTTAAGGAAAGGAACTTTGCGTTCCATACCTACACGTTGCCCGAAGAAGCGCCCATCCGTGTTGTGATCCGGCGCATTCCCAAGGAAATTCCTATTGACGAAATTCGCGCAGATTTAATCGCGCAGAAAGTCCCCGTCCTCTCTGTCCACCGTATGCACAAAGCTAGAGGTGGGCAAGAATACGATATGGTTGTCGTAGAGTGCAGCCGTACCGAGTCCCACAATCCCATCTTCAGAATTACCTCAGTGTGTTCTTTGTCCGGTATCTCAATTGAGAAACCATACCGCCCTTTCGTAGTTGGTCAGTGCCATCGCTGCCAACTATACGGCCACAGTCAGAAGAACTGTTTCGCGACCCCCAGGTGCGTAAAGTGCCGAGGGGACCACAGTACAAAAGACTGTACCCGCCCCAAGAACCCTGCCGAATGCACGGAGCCCCCAAGCTGCGTGCTTTGTGACCAAGTCGGTCACACGGCCAATTATAAAGGGTGTCCCCGTGCCCCGAAACTTGCGCCTAAAATGGCCAAGCGAGCAGGTGAGCGCGAATCACGCGCAGCTCCCGCATCCCAAGCCCCACCCAGACTAGCCCCACAGAGGCAGTCACCATGGGGTAAACTAAACCACCAAAGAGTGGCCCCCCAGACAAACCAGCAGACTATCCCAGGTCTGATGGATCACCCCATCCCGGCACCGACCCCCAACCCGGCCCCTCAGGCCCCTGCCGCCCCCATGACCGCTCAAGGCCGCCATATGGCTCCCAACACTGTCGCCGCGAGCCAGCCTAAAATCAACTCTAATGCCAGACGTAGCGTCGCCGACATCATTTTCGGTGCCTACGCAATCTGGATGACAGACGAGGCACGATCGCTAGCCGCTGAGAAAAGATCGAAGCTACAGGTAATATACCTAATCTAGCCGAATCCCAAGCCCTATTTCATAGGTATCCCTCCATAACAAAGGAGCTAGATAGCCTAGTATTCACAAATGGGCAATGGGTGCGCAAGTAAGTCGCAACCTTGACCCTTTTATTATTATTTACACAATAAAAGTGTAATCTCAGTAACATCATGTTTTTCGCCAACTTAGGCTTTGTCCTTGACCCCATGACCTCTCTACCCTGCTCCTTAAGAGCCGTAGGGCGTAGATACAAACGTACATACACAAACCGATTCGTTACGTCCTCGCCGCCGAGGGCCGCCGCGTATTCTTTTAATATTTCCCGCCAGCCCGCGATTAGCTGAGCAATAGTTAAAATATTAGATATAAAAGGAGTTTCTTATCCGTTCTTCTCCACCTAGGTAGTTTACGAACGGAAAGTAAATTCATTAAGTTAGATCCAGCAATAGTTGTTCCCCAGCGACGCCCTGAGCCGAGGTTCGACCCCAACTGGGGTAGCCCTCAGCGTTGTCGCTTAGGTTAGAAAATTTGCGCCTGGCTGGATAGGCTATATAGCTTAGTCTCAGCAGGATTAGTCCGGTTAAGCAGTAACAAATCACTTTGATTGACACTGCGAGACGCCACGTAGAAAAAAAAAAAAAAAAAAAAAAAAAAAATAGGAAATTCATACTTACCTGGCATAGGGGATACCGTGATCATGAAGGCGGTTTCCCCAGGGCGAGGCCTTCCCATTGCACTGCGGTTAGGTTGACCCCTGCGATTATCCCTAATGTGGATAACTCGGATGCGTAATTTTTGGTAGTGGGGACTGCGTACGCGCCGTCCCCCTGGAATTCACATAATATATTCTCATAAGGAAGGACTGGATTCAAATACTTTCTAGTATTATTAACCTATGATTCGACTATTAGAATCAAGGTTTTAAATTAGAAGACATGATTTTGATGAATTACTTGATAGTAGAGATTAGATTGCAGCAGGGGTGCCTGGAAATATCTAGCCGCAATTACCCTAATTATTTAATTTTATGTTTGATAGTAATTAAACTCCAAATATTTTTAGTGAATCCAACGAAATTTGATTTGTATGAGATTACCTACTGCGCAGCCATTGTAGCCAACTTCAGGGCGGCCAAGAAGTATGGCGAGCACTATAATTTCGTCAATTAAATGGCAAAAATAAGGATTTTTTAAATTTGCATTGTAAAGATAAAAAAATATCTGTGTTTCGGCCATTCACACAATCACAGCGATTTAGCATGCCTAAAATCAGTTCATCAAAAAAGTCAAAAAGTTGTTGTGGGGTATGAACGGCATCCATACTCGGCAGACCTCTTCTTTGGAGCATATCCCATGCGTGCTTAATTGGTTGGAGGTCTGGCGATTGAGCAGACCACGGCAAAACGTTGTTGATGCTAGATCGGCAAATGTGCGTATTACGACTCTAAACGTGTGTGTGGACGTGCATTGCGGTGCATTAGCCGAAACGAATCACCCAACCGGCGGGGGTCGCATCCTAAGCCGGCCTAAACCATTATTGCTCCTCCTCCATATGAATGAACTTCCTGACAAAATTTCAAACGTTCTTGACGTCCATAGGTCCTTCAAACTCTAGTACGTCTTGTATCCGGCCTCATACCGAAGCGAGATTCACCGGCAAAGCGTTTGCAAGCCCATTGTAAACGGGCACTACGATTGCGTGGTGCTATTGGTGGAAATCCCAGCGGCTTTGGGAATGCAGACCAACTTCACGTAAACTATTTTGGATGGTTTGGTTGCATAACAGCAAGCCTGGAGAGCCACGTAGCCAATATCATGGCGGTCATAGTATGATTCCGTCGACCAGTATTTTGGATGTACCGGTCCTGTCTGCGAGTGGTGATGCGAAATCGTCCCTCATGAATTCCACATCCACTTAGCATATTGTGAAGTTACGCCAAAATTTCGTTGTAGGTATCTACTTACTTTATTTCGTCAATAAAACCGCCACAATAATTAATTGCCTTAGAATTTAGATTTTTTCATTTTTATTTAAAACTAGCTGTGCCCGCGGCTTCGCTCCCGTCATCTGCCTGCCAACCCTACCTACCATACTTACCAGTAGGGAAGGTACGTATTTACGCGACCAGGTTTTTACACCAGGTATTTGCTTCCAAGTACGTACACCAGGTACCGACCCGAAATACTTGCAAGACTTCAAAGTATTTTATACGGCTACTGGGACTCGCTCCGTCGGGGGTTAGTTTTCGCAAATGCGATCATGCTCCTTATTTGTAAGGGTCCACGGAACAATTTCGTATGCAAGTATTTTTACTTTAATGGTTTGTCTTTGCAAGTATTTATTTGTAAACGCGATTGTGCTCCTTATTAATAAGACGTCAGGGTTCAATTTCCTATGCAAGTATTTTTTCTTCCAACAGGGCTCTTGGATGGAATAGAAGTAGAAACTTTAATCGTCTGTAAGTAGGTATTTATTTGTAAAGGCGATTGTGCTCCTTATTTATAGGCAGTCACGTTTCAATTTCCTATGCAAGTATTTTTTATTCCAACAGGACTTGGCATGGAGGTAGGAAGTTCAATCGTCTGTAAGTAGGTATTTATTTGAAAACGCAATTGAGCTCCTTAGTTATACAACATTACGGGTCAATTTCCTATCCAGATAGAAAATACTTGAAAGTAGAGATGAAGCGTATATACTAGAACAGATCCAGGGACTAGGTATTTAACGAGACTAGGCTGCACCTATTCTAACTTTTATAATACTCGATCCACCTAGTCTCACACTCTCACTGTGCCTACGCAGTGCACGGCACCCGCGGCCCGCTCGAATCAAAGTACCGACGACGCGGCGAAGCGAGATAGCATCATAGTCATAGCTCATTAATGTTTGCCAAAATCATACGTGTGTCAGTCACTTGAATTTGTAACCTAATTCAATAAAAGTAATTAATATAAATATATAATAAAAAAATTGCATAAAAGTAACGCGACGCGCACTATGTTTTGCTAGAATATATTCTGTCCTTTTTTAACTACACTATTCCGCAATCCTTCCATCCTTATCTGTCAATACTCGAGACTCGAGACTTGTCGGGACTAGGCAGACTTTATAGAATAGGTACTTTGACAATACTCGAGACTAGTCGGGACTATGCAGACTTTATAGAATAGGTACTTAGACAATACTCGAGACTAGTCGGGACTAAGCAGACTTTATAGAATAGGTACTTTGACAATACTCGATGCGAATTAAGACTATGTGATGCAGTCTAGTATCAAGTACGGACTCGTGCGAATGTGATCTCGCTTCACGTATTGATACCTCTTGATTTTGCAGAATGTGACATTGAATTTATAAATTTTCGTTGTTTTCTTTTTGTTTGTTGTATTAGATAAATGTTAGGTTGGCATTTAATTTTTATAACTATTTGACTTTCTTTATTATATTGAATTTGAATACCTTTTTTGACAATGAATTTATTAAATTTTAAGTAGTGAACTATGTTGTTTATTTTGTTGTAATTTTTGGTTGTAAAATTTAATTTGTATAAATAATAATTCAATGATAATATGTTCAAACACAATGAATATTGTTTATGAATAAATAAATGAATGAATGAAATGATACCTACTAGACGTCGCAAACACGTACTGTCGGACTTATTTAGTGTGATCGGTTTTCGTAATGAAATTTTGATAAATTGTTAAAGAACATATATCTATTTTTTATTACGACATTAATTCATGTGTTAATTGTTTTAAAAAATGTTTCCCAAAGGAAGTAGTATTTAAAAAAAAAAACAATAACAAAACTATACTGTACTTTAAAAAATTAATAGAAATCTTTTAATTACGCCAACAATCTTCAATGTAGATAAATCTTTTCGTTTACGTCGTCCTAAGCCTGTATAAAGTATGAAGGAAAGATTACAATTCATTACTGCGTACGTACGTATCTACACGTATCGGCGGTACGCCAAGACTAAGCATCTATAAAGTATGCGTATTTCATGGACTAGGTGGACTAGGTGGAACAGGTATTTGGATCGAGTATTTGTACGGACTTGGACTAGGTGCACCTAGTCCAAAATTCACCTAGTACGACCCATCTCTACTTGAAAGTATCCCGAGCCCTGGTTTTAGGACCTGGTTTTAGGGAAGGTACGTATTTACGCGACCAGGTTTTTACACCAGGTATTTGCTTCCAAGTACGTACACCAGGTACCGACCCGAAATACTTGCAAGACTTCAAAGTATTTTATACGGCTACTCCGCGGTTCTGCAATACCGCGTTAGTTTTCGCAAATGCGATCATGCTCCTTATTTGTAAGGGTCCACGGAACAATTTCGTATGCAAGTATTTTTACTTTAATGGTTTGTCTTTGCAAGTATTTATTTGTAAACGCGATTGTGCTCCTTATTCATAAGACGTCAGGGTTCAATTTCCTATGCAAGTATTTTACTTCCAACAGGGCTCTTGGATGGAATAGAAGTAGAAACTTTAATCGTCTGTAAGTAGGTATTTATTTGTAAAGGCGATTGGGCTCCTTGTTTATAGAAAGTCACGTTTCAATTTCCTATGGAAGTATTTTTTATTCCAACAGGACTTGGCATGGAGGTAAGAAATTCAATCGTCTGTAAGTAGGTATTTATTTAAAAAACGCGATTGTGCTCCTTATTCATACAAAACTACGGGTCAATTTCCTATCCAGGTAGAAAATACTTGAAAGTATCCCGAGCCCTGGTTTTAGGACCTGGTTTCTTAAAGTAGACGTACTTGGAAGCCCTAGTACTCGATTTTGCAAGTACGACCCATGTCTACCTGGTTTCTTAAAGTGGACGTACTTGGAAGCCCTGGTACTCGATTTTGCAAGTACGACCCATGTCTACTTACCAGCCAAGCCTGCCTGCCTACTCCACATACTAAAAAATATACATACTAAATACTAAGTTTTTTTTCTAGTGTCATTCTTTCGCGTAAAATCTTAACACCGCGATTCAGAAAATGACTTTAAATGCACAACGCCATCTATCGAATAGCGAGTTCAACTGTCCAAGTAACTGAATTGCGTGAGCTGTGATAATTTTACTTCTTGAACACTTTAAATTCATCTAACTTTTGATAGAGTGAACCGATTGCGATGAAACAAAAACTAAGTAATTCTTCAAGATACGCACAATTTTTGTGTATAAAAGTTATCTACATTGGTTTCGTACATGTCACGTGATGCGTGCACAAATAAACAGACAAACAGATAAACAGACAGACAAAAATTCCAAAAATGCTAGGGTGAAAATGGGTTCTGTTGGTTATCCTTTAACACCCTGGCTTTTTTTTTGGTTTTTTTTTCGATGTACAAAAAATGTTTTTCTACAGATTTATTATATGTATTGATAGGCTCAGGCTTGCCCACTATCTCACCTGATGGTAAGCGATAATGTGGTCGACGTAAAAGCACGCTTGCCTAGAAGTAACCCTTTCACTCTTGAATCTAGATTTTAACTATCGGGCTACAGACTCCTACAGGGAATTCCACTCCTTAGCTGTACGCATAAGAAAAGTATTCTGAAAACGTTTGGTGGGTATGGGTGGGCTGTCCACCATGTACCGATAGCGCATCGCCGTGCGTCTGGTAGTCCGACGATGAAACGGGCTGGGCGGAATTATCATGCAATTCCATCGTACACTCCCCGAAATGTAACCGATAAAAACCGACAAGCTGGCAACTCGGCGAAGATGTTCAAGGCTCTGGAGCTTTGACTTTACCAGCACCTCATCGCCGATGGGCTTCTTAGCCCGCTTTTCGAATAGGTATCGCAGTAGCAAAATTGAAAAGGCAAAAACACATAATTTTTTGGACAGATTTTGTATCAGGCAATTATGCAAATCAATTTGATAATTTATTATAGCAAGATTCAATATACCATGATGTTTTATAACTATCATAGTGCGATAGTGAAAAAGGGACATAGCTAATTGTCTTGTATTGCTCCGTCCTGCTCCTGTTTCTATGATTAACCGACTTTCGAAAAAGGAGGAGGTTCTATGTACGACTTCTTGTGTTTTTTTTTTATGTATGTTCACCGATATCTCCGTCAATTGTGGACCGATTTTGAAAATTCTTCTTTTGTTTGAAAGAGTATGTTCCGAAATTGGTCCCATTTTAATTTGGTGATGATCTGATGAAGAACTTCGAAGATATACAACAGAACCCTTCAATAAATAACGGAAAATCTTGCGGGACTGCTGCAATCGCATGTCTGTTTATTGTTTATACCATTTCATAACATAACATCACGCCAGTACGCTCTAACGGGTAAAGCAGATCTCTCATTTGATCGGTTTTGTTCAAGTTCATGAAATCTATTCGGGTAATCTATTCTGGCGTTATAGGAAACTTACTAAACAACTTGCCTATTAGGTAGGTACAACTAATCAGTGAAAAATAAAAAACTTGTCGGTGTCCGTAACGCAAAAAATGGTACCTACGAAAGACACCGACTTCCAAAAATAAATTTATTTTTCACTTTGTAGTTTTCTTATTTGGAAGTCGGTAGTATTTTTTTGTAAAAAAGTTTTTTTCCTATCTAACAACAAATGTCAAAAATCTTTTATCAAAGACGATAAATGATTCTTATGTCTTTAATACATTATCATATATGAATCATAGATCTATGATCCTAGATATATGAGTGTAATACTCCCCTAACCGGGGGATGTTTCCTTCCTTTAACCTTTTGAACGCCAATGTCGGCTATAGCCGACATGAGCAAGCGTGCCCTGTGCGCCAACGACGGCTATACTCGACAAAAAACAGGTCGCAGAAAAATACTTGGCGTACAGGGCATAGGAATACCGATATGGCGTGGCGGTGAAAAGGTTAATCCTTCTTATTACAATGCACCTATTTTTTTCCATATTAAGACAATTATTGTAATAATAGATGGTACACAGCACCATTGTAGGATGTCGCCTCGCCATGATGGTTCCTCCCGAGTAAATTACCCGTCAATGAATACTCGAAAATACTCGTCGATTTTAATAGCATCATGGACAATTTGGAAGACTTACATAATAAAGTAGTAGGACAAGAAACCAACAAACTTCAAGATTTTATTTAGAATTATGCACAAATGTACAAAGGGCGTCGATCCGTGTCCCTGAAATTTCGGTTCCGAAGTAGCCGTAGTACTTCTTCTAGCTTACGCACTACATCCGAACTCTATCCGTCATAATTCAGAACATTTTGAATTCGGAACTCAAATTAGGGACACGGATCAGTTATAGCGACGTAACCGCGCTTAGGCATTCGTCAGACAAGATACCTTCAAAAAATATATTTATATTTTTTTCGCTATAATTTTAATTTTTCTATAATCCCCTGGCTCATCGGCTAACGAACGCCGTTGATTTAAGAAGGTAAGTAGGATGCCTCAATAAAATAAAACACACAAATACTAAATAAATAAACAATTTATAAACACAAATTAATCATTGCCGTAATTTTGGGCGAGTTTTTCCTTATGCAACTTAATTTCATCCTCTTTTTTATCAGACGTCGCTTCCGCAGTTTCTAGAGCCGTCTTAACAGATTTGATAAGCCCGGTATTATCAGCTAGAGGTAGGATATCACAAATGAGAGGGGATTCGACTCCTAGAATGTAGTGACATGTCCTAGGTTCTAGTAGATAGAGGGAGACTTGAGCCGGACTGGAGGAGTTCTCGAGGCATTTGAGTTTGACTTCGGTTTGTCTCGGTTTGCCAGTCTTGTCGCATATGTCTCCGTTAGCGTAGAAGTGGGATACCGATGTACGGTATTCTGAAAAGAGAGAAGATTTTTATATATTTAGAATAGACATTTATTTCGTTTTACTCCATAACAGATTACAAATAAGAACCTAGACCTTTAAGCACTTTAAGAGGCTTCAGCCACGTCGTTCTGGTCAAAATATCATTACATTTATAATCATCAAGACGTTGAGGAAGCCTACGCACAAATCAAATGGGAGTCTAAGTGCGGAAAAGGGAGTCCCTACCACTACTACTACTACGACGAAGAAGAGGAATAAAAACTTATAAGAGATACATAGGATGTTACAAAGAGCGGTCCTATCCTATAAAAAAAAAACCGGCCAAGTGCGAGTCGGACTGGCGCTCGAATGGTTCCGTACCATTATCGCCAAAGACGGCAAAAAACACGTTTGTTGTATGGGAGCCCCCCTTAAATATTTTTTTTTCTGTTTTTAGTATTTGTTGTTATAGCGGCAAAAGAAATACATCATCTGTGAAAATTTCAACTGTCTAGCTATCACCGTTCATGAGATACAGCCTGGTGACAGACAGACGAACAGACAGACAGACCGTCCCGTTTTTACCCTTTGGGTACGTAACCCTAAAAAGTAAGCTTTTACAGTCTGAGGGCATGGCGAGCGGTACAAATTTTTATATGTAGATATACCACAATACAAGCATGCCACGCTGCGCGACGCAACAGTTGACTTTTTGGCAAAACGACTTTAATCTACAGTCATAAAGTTGAGTTTGCTTTACAACTCAAACTTTTTCAATAGCCATTCTGAAATCAACCTATTTTTTTCTTCCCTAAACTTGATATTTGTTTAAATGGAATTATCATAAATTGGAACCAAATATTTGAATATATAGTACCTACTTTACTGCAGCGGCCAACAAAAGAGGCATTGATGGACGAACGTGTAAGCCGAGGCACACATACGTAAGTCCATCAATGCCTAGTTGTGGTATAGTGTTTTTCTCAAATAATGCGCGGCAATTAAAATCAGTAGTACCTAGAACTCATTTTGTCAAATACAATTACTTTTCAAAATCAATGACGAAAAACGAACAACAATAATTTGGCCCGCGTTAGGCTTATCACACACTGCGGTTTATATTCGCGCTTATTTTTCCCGTTCATTCTGCGGCCTATGGAATTGTATAAAGCTGCACGCATTGCGGTAAAAAAAATCGCGCGGGAATAACACTACAAAAATCGCAATGCGTGTTTTTTTTATGTTTTGGCTTCGCACGGTTTGTGCATTTAGCCAGTGTCACGTTTAGAATAGAATTCTAGTTTCTTTACATTTTAGTACAATGTCTTATTTAGGCCCCAATAAAATGGAGGTAACTTTATTGGAAGCTTCTACGGAGTTTTGTTGACAACATGTACAAACTCATGTTCTACCTCTGTGTTTTACTTACCCACACTCGTGCACGTTCACTTATATTATTAGAATAAAAAACCACCTTTTTTACACTATTAATAATCTTATTTAACACAATTTTAGGAAAATAAAACAGAGAAGCAACATAGACGCCATCACGTTCCCGCCAAAACTCCGCAATGCGTGTTAAGCCTTAAAGTAATCATTTGTTTTTTTTTTCAATAAACAGCTTTCTATTTGCAAGCCAGATCGAAATTTAAATAAAACCTTTGATAAGTTACCTCCTTGGTTGCCATGTTTCTGAGTAAAAGACCGTTCCATTTTTAAATTACACGACCGCCGATAAACACGACAGATATGGATTTTCATACAACTTTTTCCGGCCGCTGCTACTGGCCAAATACATGCGATGCGGTATTTGGGCAGTACAATTTCGATTTATCTCGAAGAAGGTTGTCAAAAAAATGCTCAAATTTCCAATCATGTTTAAGAAAAAAATACATACCAACAGGTTTAGGCGCCTTTCCCTTGTTATCTTTAATCCAGTCTAAATGCGTTTGCTCATCGAACTTGCCTAGCAAAAGCGTGGTCTTCTCTCCTGTCCGGTCCACATGGTACTGGACCACATGCTTACCGTAGCAGAACTCGTATTTCCACCAGCCAGTACCCTGAAGTATATACGATAAAAATTAAATTATTGTCACAGATAATATAATACTAGCATACAGATGCCTCATCCCATACAAAGAAAACGTGCCGACGTAACTAGCGATTTTCGTCTGATTAACACGATTATTTTTATAAGCACTTCGATCGCGTTCGGTTCCGTTCCACGGCTATAGATGGTGTTAGCAGCGACTTGCAAGGTTCATGACTATTTTTTTCTTTAAATACAGTGTCAATTTGTTTTATAGTATATTTTTTCACGTTTTTACAGTTTAATTATACCAAAATGTGTTCCAATACAAATATAAAAATTGAGTGGCATGCCTCAGAAATTTAAAACCGCGCCATCTATTGGAATCAATTTTAAATGATCCGTTCAAATAACCTTTGCAATGTGACTTAAGAGCCCAATATTCCATAATGTTGTGGAGAGTTGATTAAAAAAGAACATACAATTTTTATGATCAATTCTAGAAAATGTTTATTTTACACACAAAATTAATAACAAATCGATGCATATCGCGCCATCTAGTGACTTTTATTTGAACAAAATTTTCTTTGTTAGTTCTGGGACCCCGTGGTAAGGTATTAAAGTCAAGGAATTATACTGCGTTCGCGACATCGATCACTAATAAAAAACTAGATACACAATCACCGACAAAAATGTCCTCACCGAATGTGCACCCACTTTAACATTTGGGTGCACATTTCATCTAGTAGCATTCGAAAGCTCCGACGGTAAACATGCCTCAGTGCTCGTTTAAAAACTGTAAAAATCACACATCCAGGACGCTAAAAAAGGATGGAGTTTCATATTTTCGGTGAGTATTAATATTATCATTGTATGATTGATAACACTGTATTGGAAATACTGATATTTTGTCAAGAAATCATCGTAAAATCATTTTTTAAATTAAGTCGTAATAAACAGCAGGAGTTATAACGCATCTGAATTGTAAAGACTCTTACTAAACGTAATAATCATACTATCGCATTCCCACTTAAATTGTTCGGGTTATGTGCGTTGACTCTGTTCCATTTTTGGAGACGCTATTGTTTCTTTTTTTTTATTAAGTAATTTTTTTTTTGTAAATTTTTTGTTTTGTTTAGCGATAATTTTTTATTATTTCTGTAAATATTATAGTAACATTTTTTTATTAGTGATCGATGGTTCACGATTTAGTTTCCAAACGTACTTAAACGAATATGTTTTTGTAAAAATATCTTTAATGCTTTCAAAATAAATTTATTTTTAGGCCACAACTTAAATTACTTTATCGATAGTACAAGACATTCAGAAATCAACTTAGTTTACAATACTACACAGTTGTTATTAGCTTGAGTAAAAATAACAATAAATAAAACATACATACAGTCGAACATAGAAAAGGAGGTCGGTTAAAAAGAAGGATTTCAATATGCTTTACATAGTTTGCTGCAGGTTTTATCACGTTATATGGGACAAACAATTAATTTCTAAAAAATCGACAAACGAGGCCGCATTATATTAGTAATTGTTATGTTTAAAGAGCAAAAACGCACATTGAGCGAAAAAATAGATCAGAACGCGTTGTGGCACCTACAAAACCCAACACGTTGTAACAGTGAAGAAAAGCCAGAACGCGTTCTGAGCCCCTAACTGATGCAACAAATATGGGGTCAAAACAAAAATCCAAGATGGTGCAGACTAACATTTGCCAAATTTACTTATACTAACGAATACGAATATTTCTACAATTATTTCTAAAATCGAGATAAATGGCTTGCGACTGGACAAGCCTATGGCAGCAGTAAACTGCTGTAGTATGATGATGTGAGAGAATGAATTGTGTAAATTATACTACTCACCCCATTCAAACAGTTCTCTCCATTCAGGAACGCCCTAACCGGCGAGTCATCAGTAATAACTGGCGGTGATTTATCTGCCAAATACTGCTGTGGCTTACTCTCCTCCACTAAGTCTTCATCTTCATTCAGAGGGTGCAGCTCGAATTTAAGATGTGTTTCACCGTCCTGAAAATATTTAGAGTATGAGCAAAGGTAGTATGTATTATGGCATAGCAGGCTTAGTGATCTGCCTATGCCAAATATGACCCCATTAAGCTTTGCTGATGTCTGCATAATATGAAAAAAGTACTAATAGGCATTAGCATTTTTCAATAACATTGCACCTAATTGAATGCCTAAATAATAGCGCGAATTTGTTGGAAGTTCATCTTTTAGCACTAAGCCGAATAACAGATAATATAATACTAGGATACGAATGCCTCATCCCATAGACAGAAACAGTTTCGACGTAACCAGCGTTTTTCAAAGGCACACGGACTATTGTCAAATAGTTCAACGATCGCGTGACCACGTCAATAGATGGTGCTAGCAGCGCCTTGCAAGTAAGAGTTGACTCGGTTCGTGAAGATTTTTTTTTAAATACAGTGACGATTTCTTTTATAGTAATTTTTGCACGTTTTAACATTATCATTGTACGAAAATGTGTTACAAAATCCATTAATTTTTTTTTTTGTGGAAAACCTCGAAAATTAAATTCCTGCTGTATTAAATTTTCGAGGATTTAATATCTATAGTAATGGATATTAAATGATACTTTCAAATAATCATTGAAATGAAAATTGAAAGCCCAATATTCCATAACAATGTGCTTAGGAGAGTTGATTAAACATGAGCTTAATTTTTTTATGATAATTCTAGAAAATTTTAATTTTACACCAATTTCAATAACAAATCGATGCAAATCGCGCTATCTATACTGCCATTCTGAAGTCACAATTTTTACTAACAAAGCAAAACAGCTTTTTTTTACCCTGTACTCAACAGTCGAACTCGATATTTATTTATTGAAATTGAAATAGAACGGCCGGAGCTAATTACACTATTGCAACAGTTTACAAACACAATATGTATAAAATGTTGTATTTCTTGCACATCGATTTAACTGAGTTAGTACAGATGAAAGATAGTTCACAAAACACAAAATATCCAAGGTATTAGGACTAGAAGATTAGATTAGGGCCAACCTAAAATTCCATTCCTGCTGTCAGTTGGTTGTGTAGGGATAAGTAAAGGGCCCGGACCCACTCGACCCGCTTAGACTCGACCCGAAGAATACCTGGATATTTCAGTTTTAAAATGCGTAAAAACGTCTATGTATAGTCAGACAGAAAAGTGCCGATTTAACGCTTGCACCACAAGGAGTGTAAAATTCTAATAATGTTTTGCTAAATAAATCAACAATTAAACACTATGTACTTATCCTTTTTTAATGAATATACGCTTTGTACTTTGTAATAAAAATCACAGATTATTGTTAAATAATTATTACAATCTTATAGCTAGTGGCACGGTGGTAATTATTGAATCAGTCTTTATACGTAATTATAATTATTGGTTAACAAGTAGATACTAACTTCTAAAATGTAAAAATTGGCTAAATTATCTTTAAAAAATAAACATTACGTATCTTAAAGAATACAGAAATAGGTAGGAACAAACCAATTAAATATTAAAGTTTTCAGCAATACAAAATCAACAATTAGACAATTAACAATTTTCTCTCTTAGACAATCAGCATTCAAGTAAAAACAAAACAATTAAAATATTACAGTTTTCAGTATAAAGTATTAAATATTCCATGTATAATAACTTCATAAGTTATTTAGTATTAAAATATCTCTTTGCCTGACTGTACACATGGCACTGAATTGGTAGTAAAACATCTTGTATTATTCTTCGGGTCGAGTCTAAGCGGGTCGAGTGGGCGCGGACCCTAAGTAAATTAGTTTGAATGATTGTACCACATAATAATAATGCATATGTGTTGTCGGGCATGCCACCGTCCGGGTGAATCCATCAGACATAATTATTATCTCTGGTTGTTCTCGTCTGGCTAACGGTGAGTACTTACACAGGCATAACCAAGTGGCCAGGATTATTCACCAGCAACTTGCTTTGAAGTACAATCTAGTGGAATCGGAGGTACCGTATTACAAGTATGTGTCCGACCCAGTTCTCGAAACTGACCATGTCACGTTGTACTGAGATCGGTCTATCATCTCTGATAGGACTATTGTTGCCAATAAGCCGGATATAGTGGTGATAGACCGATTAGCGCGCCGCACAATGATAATCGATGTCACCATCCCGCATGAAGAGAACCTCGTGAAAGCTGAGAAAGAGAAACAAATAAAGTATCTTGACTTAGCACACGAGGTTGTCGACATGTGGAATGTGGACTCGGCGATCATTGTGCCAATTGTAGTTACGGCCAACGTTCTGATGGCCAAGAGCCTCGACGACCATCTGTCGAGGCTGTCATTGGGTGGTTGGATCAAGGGTCTGATACAGAAGGCAGTACTCCTCGATACGGCTCGCATTGTGAGGAGGTTCCTGTCTCTGGAGCCCTAACCACCGGTAGCTTGGACCCTGTTCCCGATACCGGTTGAACTCATTTTTTTTTGTTTTTTTTATCTATTTTTATAAGCTAATACATATTTAAAAATGTAAAAAATATGTAGATACTTAATTTGAATGAAGGAGATCTCACAACAAACCAGCCTTTGCTCAACCACCGAGTTTCAATGCTGTGTCCTGACTCCCAACATAACAGATTGAGCTGTCAATTCTTTGCTAGTAAATATTGTACCTATCTTCATCTTGGCCAGAATATAGTGAAATTTATTTGCTATTTTTTTTTTATTAAGGCGGCCTATGTCCAGCAGTGCACGACTTTCGGCTGAAATTATTATTAATAAAAAATTCATCGTGTTGCGACCCCGTGGCCAAGCGTTGAAAATCCAACAGGACAATGAAAACAGGCATAATTTAAGCACGCTCGACTTGATGTTTGTCTTTGTATACCATACCTACCAATATCCACAGATAATCCCATTCAAGATAAACTTACAAATAAAATAACATAAATCTGTAGACCAAGAACTCTAACATATAAGCACTTACCAGTGTGAAAACGACGACCAATAAACAAAACATAAGATGCGAAAAAAAAAACAATAAAAATTATTACCTTCTCAATTTTCTCAACTTTCAAGACAGCTAGTACGTCCTTAGGATCGTTATCCTGAATAATGCCAACAAAAACGTTAAATAAGCTCTAAATACTATGCTGCTAGTGCTGTTACTGATATGGACGTAGCCAGGCAATGGAAATTTCCAAAAAACGAGAATTTTCTAATTAAATTATTTGTTTTATTTTAGACTCATCTCCGTCCCTGTTAATTCGAAGCAAATAGATCATTTTATCTTTTCTTGTCTCTACCACATTTTGTTTTTTTTATTTTTTGTTGACAGCTTATCAGGTAAATCTTGACAATTTCTACATAGGTCAACGAATCACACTAAAACAGTTGCATTTTAACCCCACTTCAATTCATGTTCGTCAATAGGCCAATTTTTTGGCCCTAATATTTTAAATTTTAAAGATTTTCAACAAAAACTAGAAGTGACATTTAAATCCTGGCTATGGCCACACTACAAAGTAAAAATGCGAAAACTTGAAAATAAAGCTTGTTACATACTAGAAACAATGAAATGGTAGTTCTGATGTAAAATGTGTTTTAATAGGTGAAAGAGCACAGCACACTCTAGTGACTAGTATAGCAAACACACTCGTTAAAAAAGAAGCTGAAATCATCTTACTGTACTTCGAAATTAAACTCCTATTAAAACGATTATAAGATTACAATAGCTAACAAAGTTGAAAACTATATCAAACAATACTGTAAATAATCTTTCACTACTGTCTTTTGCAAAATCATAAATCCTCTTACCTTAGTCTACATAAAAAAAAAAAACTTTTTCTATAGCAAACATTACTTACTCAAGTGCAACAAAACACACTAAAAAACCTACAAACGTCAAACTAGAAAAAAAACAACTTACATTGAACATTCTGATAGTCTGATGATGGAATCTCAAACTATCGACTTCCATTTTCAAAAGACTCCTCGGTTTTTTCGGAGAGTCGGCGACTGGCAGACAATCTATGGTATTCTCGCTCACATCCTTCGGTCTAAACTGAGGATGATCACAGAGTAAGGGAGATAGAATGATGATCTCATATTCGCACGTTGCTGTCTCTTTGAAGGAGTATACTTCGTGCTTGCCGTGGGTGTAGCAAACGTATAGGACTCTGGTTAGACGAGGTTTGCCGCTTAAGTCACAGACGGTACCTGGAATTAGAGAGTCATAAGTCATTTATTTCGATTTCGATACAACATACATTCTGTAGAAATGTATTTTTTTTTTCTTTTTATGGTATATTAAATGAAAAAAAAAAGATAATTCACGACAACTGTCCTTTTATGCTTTTTTAAACTACATAATTTATCTAGTAGTAGACACGCTTCGATCAACAATACTATCGAACACGTCATTATGACAAGATATCTTGCGAAAATACCCCGACCCAAACGTGAGCCTCTGAGCGGCAGGTCTTGGTCGCCAGGATCGGGCGAGACCTGTCTTTGCCAGCAGTTGTGAGGGCCATGCTAGCAGAGACAGAAAGGAAGAGGGTAATGGCTTCCTTCTGTATGACCGTGATGGTCCAGAAGGAGGCTGCCGAGCGCGATCGTGAGCGAGCCGATCCCGCTCGGAGAAGAAGGCGTCTGGGAGGCAACCGCCTCGATGACTAAAACGCCGAAACCTCGCTTGCATCAAAAGTAGTCAGAACTCCGGCGGGTGGTCAGGTTGGGGACTCTGTCCGCCCACCAAGTGACTCAAGGAAAGACGGTGGCACAGTGATCACGTGCTGCCGTGCACAGTAAGGCTCAGGGGAGGCGCTTTTTCAGTCTCCCCAGGGATGTGCTCTAACAGGCGATGCACAGAGGGGGCTCCGGTGTGGTCTTTTGAGAGGTCACGGGGCCTCTTCTACGTGCTGATGGTGATCACCGGGGTGGTTTTAGTGAGGTGAAAATCCCACACTCCCTAGTCTTTTCCCCAAAAGTTCAGGCGCCTTTAGAAGGTTCCCCACGTAAACAAGAAAAAAATGGTGCAACTGGGTGCAGAATTTACTCAATGGATTAAGCAGTAAATGGAACTACAATTGACCAGCAGAAAAATATTATTGTATCTTCGATATCATCAATTTCTTAACTGACTTAGAATCTGTTTTTTTCTTAACAATGCAGTGGGTAATTTGTTGACTGAATAAATGTAGCAAAATATTTGTTGATAAAGTTATCAGCATAGCTGGTGATATAAAGTTTTTTTTGTTACAGTTTATTGCATTTTTCAATATTTATACGCTAGATTTTTATCGCATCTTCGTTCCTAGGGCCTATCCCAAAAGAATTATGATTTTTTCCAGGATAAAAAAGTAAACGGAAGAACATTTTTTTAAATTAGAAGACCAGTACTGCCAGAGATTACGAATTCAAAACAAGCCTCTTATTAAGTTTCAGCCTACCCCCCATACGAAAAAGGCGTAAGATAATGAATGTAAGTAAACTTATTATTATATTATTGTAGATGAACATGTTATTTACCGTCATCCAAAACCATTTCAACAGAAGGTAACTTAGCCCCATCAACTTGAGTCATCCTGTAAGGCTCCTTCGTTTCCTTAGCGGCATTCTCGTCAGCCTCCAATTTAGCATGCTTCTCAGAACTCCAGTGACCCAAATAATACTCCTGGGTTTTAACTTGTTTACCTGTAAATGGTATATTTTAATAACTTTATAAATTACTTTTAGGGTTGCAATTTAAAAACCACAAAACAACAACAACATGCGAAAATCTACAAGTCCGTGAAAGACCTGTCACACTGTATGGAGCAGAATAATGGGCTGTGAAAAAGACAGGGACGTCCTAGGAGGACATACATAGACCTCATTGGTGATGTTCTTCAGAAAGGCCAGGTGCGCAGTACTGATCGCGGCGTGCGTGTATGACTAAATGTACGAACGTAAGTGAAACAAAAGAAGTATGCAAGGATCGTAGCAGGTGGTGTTCTGTACTTTCTGGCACCCCCATAGGAAAAAGGCGTTAGTTTACACATATATATATATTTATGAAAAGAGACTGCATGTAGCAGAGATGAGAATGTTGAGATGGATGTGTGGAGTGACAAGAATGGATAAAGTGAGAAATAAGTATTTAGAGGCAGTTTGAAAGTGGCGCCCCTGACAGAAAAGTTAAAAGGGCTCGCTCGCACTCAACGAAAACAGACGTGGTAAATCATTATAAAATATTTGCTATTACAAAGTAGAACGAAATTAGACCTTATCGTAAGAGTTTAGGAGCTGAATTAGTGTTGCAGCTGGTGCAGATTACGCACCAATCGACGTACCTATTGCGCGTGACCTTGTGATAGTATAAGCAATATTGTCAGAAGCAATATTAAGTTTGTTGCATGCACCGTCACAACTTTTGGATTGCAACCTGATCTCTCTTCGAGAATGAAAAGGAATACTCACTTTTATATGGAGGATACATCTCAACTTCGCACGGACATGCAAGAAAGTTTAAAAAGTCAAGATTCAAAATTACTCAATCAAAAAAAATGTCAGAGAGAAGACCTAAATAAGAAAAACACTGAATTCCTGAAAAAAGAGACTATGAGTTTGTACAAGGGTCTAAGACAAAAATACGACACTTAACGCCGGAATAATAACGTTGCGCTCACCAAAATTGAATACCTTGAAGACCAAGTAGCACTACAACGAAAAAAGCTAGAAACTATAATACAACTTTATAATTTATAATGTCCCTGTTACTGAGAACGAAAATTTAATTGCGGTTGTGAACCAAGTACATAGTTCCTTAAATCACAGAATAAATATACAAACAATAAACGCTCGAAACGGCACACTCACACAAACATGCGCATCGACGAGACCCCTTAAGGGTACACTAGTCGACGGCACGAACTATTTTGTGCGCGGGGATAAAATGCATTTTATATCAACCGACAACACGTGCGGAAGAGATAGATGCTGTCATGGGCAGTAGGAAGCTAGTTCGCGTACGAATACACACTTTTGAAAATTTAAAAAGGCTTAAAAAGCGAAATGGATAATGATTTAGGACGAAACCGAGCGCGCGAAATTTTATAAACAGACCTTTGGCAGTCTAGATATCATGAAAAAACGACTAAATCTATCTGTTCAAAATAAAATTATTTACATTGTTGAACTACTAATCTATCCCTGTATGGAGGCCGTTTTGCAATTTTCCGTCTTCTTATGGTAGGTATTTATCCGCGCACAAAAATGCGTTAAAGTTAGTGTCGAAATGTGGAACTTTCGACGCTCATAACTTTCAAATATTTTCTTTTTTTACTTTTTTGCTTCCATACAGGGCTAGATAATGATGAGACAAATTGATATCAATTTTAATTTTGAACGTACATCGTCAAACAGTGCAATAATCCCTACACTACGTTTGTATGAAAGAATTTCGACTAGTGTAACCTTAAGAGGAAATATGGGCAGAGAGCGCCGACTGAATTTACTTAGTAAAAAGTCAAAATTCGAGGTTTGGCTCTCGTCTCTTTTCGCCTCCAATATTGGACCAATTTAAAAGATATTCCATAAACTGGTAAAGTAAGATATATACTATGTCCCTATGTTTTAATTAAGGGTACACTAGTCGAAAATTCTTCCATACAAACGTAGTCTGGGGATTATTCCACTGTTTGACAATGTACGTTCAAAATAAAAAGTGATATCAATTTGTCTCACCCTGACCAACCGTTTTGGCGAATAAATACCATAAGAAGACGGAAAATTGCAAAACGGCCTCCATAGAGGGATATATTAGTAGTTCAACAATGCAAATAATTTTATTTTGAACAGATAGATTTAGTAGTTTTTTCATGAAACCTAGACTGCCAAAGGTCTGTTTATAAAATTTCGCGCGCTCGGTTTCGTCCTAAATCATTATCCATTTCGCTACAAATTTGCAAGTGTGTATTCGTACGCGAACTAGCTTCCTACTGCTCATCACAGCATCAATGTCTTCCGCAAATTATGATTGTTGGGCAATCGGCGAGCTTTCTTAAAGAAACAACTTTTCAAATGATAAAAATATAATAAACTTTTCAATACATGTTGTCGAATGAACAAGGTAGGAGAGTCTGTCTTAAAAACTAGCTTACATGCTACGCGGCCGGAGTGACGCCTTCGCACACACACACTTACACATATGCACTACCGACACACACTATAACACCCCCCGCACTAGTTCGAAGCCCTTTCTTCTCCCAAGAAAAAGGGTTGAGTGCGGCCTCCGTCTGTTGCCTGGACTACTGATGTTTCCTGGTTTCTCTTATCAAATCAAATCAAATCAAATCAATCTTTATTTGTGAACATAAGTACAAAAAGGTGTTATTTATACATTTTGGCTGATCTATATAAAACTTATGTCTTTTTAATGAATATGATATTCCAGCAACCATTCCAATAATACATAGTACTATATATATAGGTACGGTCCAATAGTGATAACTTTTATCTTGCAGGGCGTCCAGGTTCAGAATATTCTCCTTCTCAATTAAATTCTGTAATTTATTGATTTGTTCTAGTGGGACATTTTCCAATAACAACGGCTTATCTTTGTTTTCAATATTGATTTAAAATACCGGAAAAGACAAAAGTTTTATAGGTGTACCTTTTATCAGATTTTTGTAATTCTTTATGTGGTTTAACTTTGTAGAAACAGTACATCCCTCAGGCACCTCAAATAAATAAGTGCCGAGTAAAGATTGGTACTCTTCCTGATCGCACCTATACTCGATCCTTGTTTCTTTTATAAATGACATAATACGTGGGACACTCAGAAAGTTTTGCGAAACTAAAAAAAATTGTTCTATACGTACATATATTTTTATTAAATCTTTTCAAAGTACTTTCCACCAGCCTCTATACAAAGATTCATGCGCCTAAACCAGTTTTCAAAACACTTTTTCCAGTCCGCCGCAGACACCTCGTTTACAGCCTGCTCGAACGCAGCCAGCGCATCTTCCGGCGACGAAAATTGTATCCCTTTGAGCTGATTTTTTATTTTTGGGAATAAAAAGAAGTCACACGGTGCTAGATCAGGGCTGTAAGGAGGGTGACCCAGGAGTTTGACTGGCGTGCTGTCCAGGAAGTCCCTCGTTTTGAGTGCGGTGTGCGCAGGTGCATTGTCGTGGTGGAGCAGTAGCCCGCGGAGCCCTGTGTTTGGTCGCTTGTTGCTTATAACAGAGAAAACTTCTGGCAAACATTTGGTAGTATACCATTCGGCATTAATGCTTCTTTGATCCCGTAAGGGAATTGATACCAAGTGGCCAGTCAAATTAAAAAAGCTAGCGATCAAAATCTTACCCCCGCTTCTAGATCGCTTCACTTTGGTAGGCGTTGGCTCATTTTGAAACACCCAAACAGTCGACTGGCGCTTGGTTTCTGGGTCGTATTGATAAATCCAGGACTCATCACCTGTAACGATGTCGTAAACATGCCGAGACGAGCCTGCTTCAAATTTGTTAAGCATATCACGGCACCATTCCACCCGGGCCTGCTTCTGAGCATCGGTGAGGTTGTGCGGCACCCAGCGTGATACTATCCTCCTCACGCGAAGATGGCTGTGTAGAATCTCGTGAACGCTTCCCGATCCAATCTTCAATATGTGTTGAATCTCCTGATATGTAATTCGCCTATTGTCTTGGATTAAATTTTTCACTGCTAGCACGTTTTCTTCGGTAACAGCCGTCAAAGGGCGACCGCTTCTTTCGTCATCCCCCAAAGTTGGTCGACCGCGCTTGAATTCGTTATACCAACGATACACGGTTGCCTTGGAAGGGCCTTCATCCATGAATGCCATTTGAAGTCTATCGTACGATTCATCCGGTTTCAGGCGACACTTGAAATCGTATAAAATCATAGCTCTAAAATGTTCCCGGCGCAGATCCATATTTCAGTGAGACACAATACTTTGAATTAACTCGCAAAAAATGTGGAGGGAAATTTTGAAATTGGAACTTACTTATTTTTACTTATAAATAATCATATTTTCGAAAAACATTATAACTGGCCAGTCTCCCATATATAAAAACTTTTTTTCGCAATACTTTCTGAGGGGCCTGGTATAATGAAAATCGTCCAGCTTTTGAATTATTTCTGTTCCTGTTTTAAATCGTACCAAGCTGCAGCTGCTGCATATTTCTTGTTTCAATATCAGTTGGTAAATGCAATCGTCTAGTTTCGAAGTGGCTATTAGGTCGGCTTCTGGGCAATAATATATTTCCTGGAACCTTTTACATTCTCCATCCATATAGTGATAATTATTACTATTCATTGCCAGATAAGGTTTAGGTGGAATTAATATTGTATTATTAAATGTTGGAGTAGAAAATAGATGATAATAAGTGAAAGTATCTAAATGCAAAATAGGGAACTTCAGAATAAATACAATTACATTATCTACATAGTAGGAACCACACTCAATAATATCATAATAGTCTCTTATCTCAGTGTTTTCATGTACAAGCAACTCAGAAGGTTCATATTGGTTTCTTAGAATATTAAACATGAAATTAATATTTTGTGAACTGATTACACTGTGATGTGTTACTGATAATTTGGAAAAACTCAAAGCATTTTCTAATGATGTAATACAATTCAAAATATTTTGTAAATTGATTTTTAACAAATTAAACAAACTGTTTATTTTAATAAAATCTCTCATCCTAAAATTAGTCATATTAACATTAGACATGATCTCATTTAGTTTAATATGTATTTTGAACTCATTTGATACAATAGTTGACAAGGTCATATTGAAAGTTTGCAAAATTTGTTTATTCAAGGTAATGCGAGCATTATATTTATCTTTCAAACTATTCTGATTATTTTGCAAAATATTTATGGCTTTACTATAAAATAATGCGTCTTCGTGATCGAGATTACCGGTGATACCTTTTATGATGGAACCCAAACCATTGATAAGCCCACGTTTATTTCTCGGGTGTTTATACATAGTGTTGAACTTCTCATAAATTGTTTCTAACATGCTAATAAGGATCTTATTAATAACTAATGAAGTATCGCCAAAATAAATTGGATCGGCTGATTTTATGTACTCTATATAAGTATCTAAATAGCCTTCTATATTTCTAATACTATCTTTAATCCTATCTAACTCGTAATAATGTATGAACGCATGTTCAGTTTTAATAAACTTAGCACTACCTAACTTAAAGGGGAGTATCCCAGGATTGTCCACTAGCTTCGTAGTCACGACTTGTTCAGCCCGGATTATTATCGGAATCCTGCAACAAGACATTTTGATATCTCAGAGGCTTCTTCACGATACGTTTGTGGTGGACAATGTTCTTATCGTCTATGACCTTTAAACCTAAATTCTTCTTAACTCTACGACCTAAGTAACGAGGTTTTGTCTTATGCCTAACGGCTAGCGGGTTTTTTACATATAACGCTTTTCCCTCTTCGTAAGAAATGGGTTCTTCCCGGTCTTGATTAGCATTCTGTATAGTTTTAGTCCGGTTACAGAGTAATTTTTTGTTTATGTCATTGTATAATTGTTTGGTAATTTCCTTGTGCCTAACTACATAGTTTTGAAGATAAGTAGCTTCCAAATTTATATCAAATGGGTCACGACTATTTGAATGCCCATTAATGACATCAATAGGTTTTTGTGTAATTACTGAGTGAATACTATTATTATATCCTATTACAGCATATAGCATAAGCTGGTTAGTGGATAAGGTAGGTTGAGTAACAGATAACACACGGATGTGTTCTAATATAGTGGAATGGAATCTTTCAATAGCTCCATTTGACTGAGGATTGTTTACACTGATAAAATGTAACTTAATTTTGTGTAGGCTTGCAAATTCTTGTACGGGTAAATTTTTAAATTCGGTTCCTTGATCTGTGGTAATGCTAATTGGTACTCCGTGGTGCGAAATAAAAATAGACAATGCATTTATCACATTTATTCCTGTTACGGACTCTAGAGGATATGCTTGAGCATATTTAGAAAATACATCGATAATAGTTAAGAATTTTTGTCGATTTACTGTAAGAGTATCAATATGCAATACCTCAAAAGGTTTTTCAGGTATAGGAACTATCTGAAAGTTTTGTTTACTTGGATTTCTCTCGTATTTACAGGTTTGACAAATGTTACAATTATTTACAAATTCTGTGACTTGATGTTTTATATTAGGCCAATAATATTGTAATTTAATTCTTTGTTCAATTTCTTGAATTCCACGGTGATTACTTTTTCCTTCGTGGTAGTTCTTAATTATTAAGTATTGTTTATCGGGACAGGTTACATCTTCGGTTTTAGACTTGCAAAAAAACAATTTATAAGCGGAATTTTGAAATACCCTTTGCAGTGTATTTGTAATCAATGGGATAAATTTAACATCTGGTAAATATATACCATATTTAATATTTGGTGTTAGCTGTTCTTTGAATAAAGTAACAATACTTTTTTCTAAATCATTTTCATTTATTTGAGCTAATATTCTTTTTTTTCCGGGAAAGATATTAACGGTTTTAGTATTTGTGGGCGAATGATGTACGAAATCTAAAAATAGCTGATTATCAAAGGTGTTTACATTTTTATCAGAGATAGGGATTTCTAAGACAGGGTTTTCTAATTCAGTATGGATGGTGCTATGGTCATCGATTTCAGTGTTACGTGCTTTTTTTGACTGATTCACAAACATTGATAACGGTAAGTCATCTTCGTCACTGTAAGACGTAGATTCAATTTCATTATTGTGTATTTCTATTCTAGATAGAGCGTCGGCATTTGTATTACTTTTGCCTTTTTGGTATATGATGTTATATTCAAATTCTTCTAAACGTAACCTCCACCTCGTTAAACGACTATTGGGTTCTTTTATATTCATCAAATACTGTAGAGGTTTGTGATCCGTAATAATGTGAAACTTCCTTCCATATAAATACGGTCGGAAATATTTGGTGGCCCATACAATAGCCAGCAGCTCCTTTTCTATGGTGCTGTATTTTGTTTCGGTATCGTTTAGAGTTCGCGATGCATATGCAATCGGCTTATCATCTCCTATAGGCCCTTGTGATAATATGGCTCCTAGGGCAACGTTTGAGGCGTCTGTACGCAAATTAAAATCTTTTTCAAAGTTAGGGTATTGAAGAATAGGATCATTTATGAGTAAATTTTGACAATGTTTAAAACAATTAACGTATTCAGGGGTAAGTTGAATTTTAGCTCCCTTTTTTAAACAAGATGTTAGTGGTTTAACAAGATGGGCAAAATTCGGTATGAACTTCCGATAATAACCAACTAAGCCAAGGAAGGCCTTAATTTCTTTGGTAGTTTGTGGTATAGGAAATTGTTGAATAACTTTAATTTTATTTGGATCTGGTTTTACGCCGTCGGCTGTTACAATATGACCTAGGAAAGGAGTTTCCCTTTTTAAAAACTCAGTTTTGTCAAGCTGTATTTTAAAATTAGATTCTCTAAGACGTTGGAAAACGGCTTCTAGATTAAGGATATGTTCTTGTAATGATGAACTGTATACTATTATGTCATCCATATAAACTGTCACATTTTTGAGCCCACGTAAAACATTATCCATGACCCGTTGAAAAGTCGATGGGGCGTTTTTTAAGCCAAAAGGCATCCGTAAAATTTCGTAATGACCACGATAACCGTCATCAATACTAAATGCGGTTTTTGGGATGTCCTTGGGATGTAATTCAATCTGATGAAAGCCCGATTTTAGATCTAAAACAGTGAAATACTGACTTCTGCCTAATTTATCTAAAATATCGCTGATATTAGGAATTGGATACCTATCACTCACAGTTTTCTCATTGAGTTTTCTAAAATCAATCACCAAACGCCATTTTGTTTTGCCAGAGGCGTCTTGTTTTTTCGGTACTATCCAAATAGGTGAAGACCAAGGGCTATTTGAAGGTCTTATGATTTTTTGACGTAACATTTCAGTTATTTGTTTTTCTACTTCCTGTTTGTGAACATGAGGATACCTGTAGGATCGTGTAAAAATAGGAATGTCATCTTTAGTATTTATCTGATGTTTAATCTGGTTAGTGAAAGTTAAGGGACTATTTTCGGTGTAAAATATGTCATTGTAACTGCGGCATAGTTTTAGTAAATTAAACTTTTCTTCCAAATTTAAATGACCGGTGCGAACCAAAGAATCAATGTCTTGTTCATTTTTATTTATAGATTCAAAATTAAATATATCGTAATTATTGTGAAGTGTCTGCGCCTTAAGTGGCGAAACTAAGCTAACGATGATATCATTCTTAGTAGGATTCACTATCTCAAGGTATGCGTAACCCGACTCCGACTGTGTTATCGTCGCGGGAATAGTAACAATTGTTTATATAAGTCTCGGGTATGAATATATCATTACGCTGAATATTAACGGGTACCTTTACACATCTCGTCGAATTTGACCTAACTAAAGCTTCAAAAAGATTATTAATTCCGGAATTTAGAACTTTTATAGGTATTTCCGCGTTCGGCGTAATTAACTTTTTATTGTGGAGGTCAACGTTTGCTTCCAATTTTTCCAGCATTTTAAAGCCAATTAAACCATCAAAAACATTATGAAATTTATAAACATAAAACTTTGAGGGGCATTTTTCATTGAATTCAGGAAAGCTTGGTATTTCTATCGAGTAGTTATTGTCAGTGGTACAATTTAAGTTTGTTACAGAAAATGGTTCATAAATTAAGGGTGTATTTTGAAAATATTTTTCAATCACCTCCGGAGACAAAAAGGACTGATTAGCACCAGTATCGATTAATAACTTAAGGGGTGGCTCATTAATTTCGATAAACGGCAATTGTCTTTTAGTATGAATATTTATTTCCATCAAGTTTCGGGTTTGGCACTCGAACCCTGGTAAAAATTTGGATCATTCTGTTCAGGCCAATACTCTGAATTGTCATTATCAAGTTCATTATATTCATTATTATTCTCATAGGAATAATTTGCATACGGATCATCCTTATCAGTACAAGGTACGTCGCAACTGTGCTCTGCGTGGGAGTTGTTTGGATTAGTCTCGAGCATGTGTAATTCTTCGAATTGATTGCACATTGTTGCCTCGGGATACTGTGTACTGTGATAATTGGGTACTGATGGTCTTAATGGAATGTTTGCGGAATTATAGGATATTCCACTCATGGGTACGGGTCTACATTGGGTATCCGGTTTATTGTTAGTATTAGATTTATTTAAGTTTTGCTGCAACGCTTGGTATGGGTTCTGTGGTCTATTCCAGGAATTATTGTTAAAGTTTGGCTTATTATAAGGTTTTGATGCGAAAAAACTATTATTATTATTCCTGTTAAAGTAAGGTGTAAACGGTTTGAAAGGTTGTGGATTATTAAACTTGAAATTTTGATGAGGTTGTAAGGGTTTGTTTAGATTTGGATAAGGTAAATTTCTAGAATTATTATTATTATTCTGGAAAGGCTTGTTGTTATTCACCATGGAAAAATGGTTACTTTTCTGTACATACCTAATATTTTCTTCATCTTTAATATAATTAAGAGCAGTGGGTAAATCTACAGGGCGCATGGCTCTTATAGTTGTGCCAAAAGGTTCCTTAAGTCCTGCTAGAAAAGTTTTAAGGGTTTGAGCTTGGAAAAAGTTCCTTTTGCAAACTTTTACAGCATCAACTGTTTCGTGAAGGTTTACGTAATTAATAATAGTGTTCAAAATGTTCGTGCAGCGGTTGTAATATTCCTGAGGGGATTCATTTTCTTGTTTCATATTAACTAAATCACGGTTCAGCGAATTTTCATCCCTTTGGTCCCCAAAATTTTTTAGCAATACGGATTTGATGTGTTCCCATGATGAAACACCGTTAATATTAACTATTTCCTCGGCTTTGCCTTCCAATTTATTTAAAATATTGTGTAAAATAATAGAATTGTTAAAACAATCTGCGGTAGTTCTGTCATAAAATTGTGTCAATATAGTTTCGGATGTTTCTATAAATCTATGTAATTGATTCGGGTTCCCATCATATTTAGGGATAATCATTAAAGCGGTTTTAATACAAGATAACTTTTGCAAATCCATTTTGCAAAATATATTATTCGCCTTGCGATATTTTATAACAACGACAATACACAGGTTGCCTGGAAGAGATCGCGGAAAGCGATAAGGCCGCCCATTGTATGTTTTTAGTATTAAGTTTCTTTTTTTTCTTGTTTATTATGGTGTACAATAAAGTGTATATAAATAAATAAATAAATAAATACACACACAAATACACAGTATAAACAATAAAATTCAATCAAAATTAATAATTGAGATCTCTCCTTTTCAATACAAAAATAAACAAAACAAAAATTATTACTTTTTCTGAAGTTCTCCAAAAATTATAATAATAGGTATATTAAATCCACCAACAATCAAAAGAATCTGGACTTACGATGTGATGAAGGCCCAGGTCCACAACTTCATGATTGAAGCCACTTCCGTTCTTCTCGCCGAAAACCACAGTAGGAACACGGTTTCAAATGTTGAGAAAAGTCTTTGTTTTTGATTTTTGAAAAACGCGGTTTTTCTTCAACTTTATCCTTTCGACTGCGCCAATTATGATTGTTGGGCAATCGGCGAGCTTTCTTAAAGAAACAACTTTTCAAATGATAAAAATATAATAAACTTTTCAATACATGTTGTCGAATGAACAAGGTAGGAGAGTCTGTCTTAAAAACTAGCTTACATGCTACGCGGCCGGAGTGACGCCTTCGCACACACACACTTACACATATGCACTACCGACACACACTATAACACGCACGTGTTGTCGGGTGATATAAAATGCATTTTAACCCCGCGCACAAAATAGTTCGTGCCGTTGACTAGTGTAACCTTAAGTTGCCTTCATGTCTGTGTGTCATTATCTTTTTATTAATGTTTTAACTATTTACTAAAGGGTACAAATTTTACTGTTTATCAACAATCCTGAAAAATTTTGCTCACATACACACAATATTTACATACTACAATTTAATCTCACACACATTTTGCTTACACTGTAGGAGACTAGGAGCATCAGATTTGTACTACCGACGACATGACCTATAAAATCAATTATTACAAACAATACACATTTATGATTTATCACATATTTCGGCAGACATCGAGAAAACTGTAAATGTCGGTGCAAGACGAAGTTATATTCCTAAAAACTGCAAAAAAGTATTTAGTGAATCTAACACATTTAAGATACTGATTCAAAACATAAGAAGCTTGAAACACAATTTGAAAGAAGAAAAAGAGTTTATTTACCATCGAAATAAAAATAAAAACAGAAAAACTTAAATATCAAATAATACAAAGTATGCGTCACAACCACGCAAAACGGTTATCGCTCAGCATAATGCAGGGACTCGCGTGTGAGAAAGAGCCAAAACGTTGGTTTTCAGCAATTGCCGGTGTCGACTGGGCGACGCCAAACGAATGAAACCGGGGCAAGTGACGGAGCGAACATTTTAACAACTTTCAAGTCGGCTGGATTTAGAATTTGGTTATATTGTTTTGACTGAGTGCTGGCTTTCAAAACTCGCGGCACCACCAAAGATTGACACATATAAATCGTTCCCCTCCGCTAAATCAATCAATCAAAATGATGGGGGCAAAGAGAATCTGAAAACTAAAATTGTTGAACCTATAAGACCAAATAATCTAAAGAAACAATAAAGAAATAATCTAAAAAAATAACTTACTAATGAAACAATGCTCATTAACCGCTTGAGTGCCATAATTACCAAAACAATGGGTTCACGTTTTGGGCACTGAACGGGTTAATTTTAGATGTTTGCAATTTTGCAGACTACTAGGTAATGACAACAAAGATCTGCTAAGGTTCTTGAGAAGGTCATAAATAGTAGGTAAGTAGGCTAATTCGTTGAATCTCAGAAATTATTCTCAAGCAATCAATTCAGTTCCAGAAGAAACAACTCCTAATTTCCAAAGTTGATGACCTGCATTCAGGAGAAAAAAACCATATATGTGTAGGAATCTAGGAATACACATATGGTTTTTTTACCGTTACCATGTCAAATGCTTTTGCTAGATCCAAAGCAAGCATTTCATTTGATTAACTCTGTACCCCTGCTTCTTGCAAAAAGAATCTCGCTCTTAAGACTTTTTACAGACTATATGCTTAGGCATATGTAAAGACTATGTTTCAATAAGCAGTTACATGACTGAGGTGGAAAGCGTGACTTTTGGTGTGTCCCAAGGGTGTTTTATGGGACCCAAGTCAATATTTTGATGGACTGTGTGAGGAGTGAAATGACAGAAAAGAAAGTCAGTGATAGTATGAGGGTTGATGAGACAGTACGGAAGAAGAAAACGTGTTGCGCCAACCCCAAGTAACATGACAAGAAGATGATGATGAATTTAAATACCAGAATATAGAATATTCTTACTAGAATCTAGTTAGATTCTTTAAAATGTTAATAATTTCATCATCCAAGAACTGCAAAAAAATGTTAATACTGAAAACCCCAACACATGTTCAGGAAAAACAAAAAATATAATAAATATTATACCCTCTTAAAATTAAAATTTGAATTAAGAATCCATTAAATACATAATACATACATAATATAGTATATTAAATTATAGTAAACTATAATTTAATATAAATAAGTCCCATAGTAGTCAACACAAAAAAAAAGAAATGCAAATATCTGCTATTTTCATAAAGCTTGAGCTGAACATTGCAAAGTACCCAAGAAGTATGAATTATACTTTAAATCCAACCAGTGGCAGAAAACAACAATATTTTAAATGTTACCTTTGATAAAAAAGGTGATTCCACCACGGTCATCTTTTTTCATCACTAATTTTAAATTACCAGGGATAAACATTAATGTTTTGTTTTGTGAAACAAATAAATATACAAAAATTCTAGTTCTTATTTAAAATCAAGTAATACCTTCTCTTTCCTCATGATACTGTCTGATATACCTTCCATGACAAACTTCATAGCTCCAGTAACTCTCTAGCCGGTACGAACATATCTTCTGTGCAAACAATGGTTTCAAAAGGGTGAGGGGAGACGGACCGTCATAATCCTCTATGTTTGATGACTCCTTGGCACGAAGCTCTGGTATGCGGCACTCATACTTCTCTTTGTTTCCTGTTGTCACCCTTAGGATCTCTTTCTTTGGTAGCTAATGGGATGGATGGAGTTTTGATTAGGTACTTAAATTTATTAGATTTTAGTAAGGGAATATAGAGGAGGACATATCTACCCTCAAACTCAGATCAAACAAAAAGTCAAGATGGAATGTTGCAAACAACAAAGTGAAGCCGGTTCAAACTATGCCTTGCCGTACAAATATGCAATTACACACACTCACATACAACAAAACTACCCCTTAGCTTGTCTGTCGAGCTTTATTATTTGATCTGTGAGTGTGTGTAATTGTGCATTAGTACGGCAAGGCATAGTTTGAACCGTCTTCACCTTGCTGTTTGCAACATTCCATTTTGACTTTTTATTTGATCTGAGCCCTCAAATTAAATTTTAATGTAATTTTTTTTACAAAAGGGGCTGAAAATAATAATAATAAATAAATAAAGTTTTTGTAATACACCCAACAATAACTGATTTATGTTATCTCATAAAAGAGAATGTTTGTATTGTTACAGGTGTAAGACAAAATTGTTTAGGGAATAAAATCTGTTATAGGATAAATAGTTAAAATTTAGAAGTTTCGGATCACCATCAATTCTTGTATTTACTATGTAAATGGACTCAGGCAATTTATAAAGTTTTATAAAACCTCAGAACAGCTATAAAAATCACTTAAGCACTTCATCAAAACTGTTAACCAACTTGGATAATACTAGATTACGAGCCTTTGGTATTACGTGGCCGAGTTACAGTGAGTATTTTGTTTACATACCTCAAGTTTATTAGTTTCTCCATCGACTAGATGCTGAATGTCCTGGCTGCCGGGCCAGTTAATTCCAAATAAAATGCTATCATCAAATCCTCTGAAGTCGTGTTCTATATTCGATGCTACTTTCACAACATACAAACACAGCACCCATATACCCCTCATTTTACACGTTTATAAGTTCATAATAAGCGAAATATTTGAATTAATTCATTAAAACACTATTATTTGCACTCTCCACTTGCTAAATAAATTATGATATGTCTAAATTTAAACGCCTAGGAAAAGTTTGGTTTTGTTTCAAACACTTTACTCTCGTAATTTGGTTGGTTAATTTCTCAAATGAGTTGGAGAGCTGTCATTTGTCAAAGACTTTAGTCGCGTTCAGCGAGAAAGTAGGAAATCAATAAAAATGCTTTTACCGATCCTGTTTTTAGGGTTCCGTACCCAAAAGGGTAAAACCGGGACCCTATTACTAAGACACCACGGTCCGTCTGTCTGACTGTCCGTATGTCACCAGGCTGTATCTCATGAACCGTGATAGCTAGGTAGTTGAAATTTTCACAGATGTTGATCTGTTGCCGCTATAACAACAAATACTAAAACAGAATAAAATAAATATTTAAGTTTAGGGGCTCCCCTACTAAGACCTCGCCCCTCGTGCTTGAGGTCGCGGGTTCGAATCCGGGTAAGTACTAAAGATTACTTGGTAAGTACAAATGTGACTTTTTCAAATTCATATTATTATGTGCTTTCTCATTTATCTTGGATATCACAGGCAACGGTATAGGAAAACATTATGACTAAACATGAGGAAACCTGGACTTAATGTAAGTCTTAAATAGCCAAGTCAGAAGCCTGAGGGGTTCCCAAGGGCAACTTCATAAACTCTGACACCAGAGGTGGCCACATCCTCACACGAAAAGAAGAAGTAACATTTACATGATAATGAATACACCTCATAATCAAAAGACTCTTATTGACATTACCAAACATAGAGTAAAAATTCACTAACATTGTCGTTGAATTGATTAAATGAAGACAAGAGTTTTTGGCGGGATTTTTTCGAGTGAAGTTCAGCGGCTGTTAATATTACTTGCAAATTGATTCCTAGTGGATATTGTGATATAAAATTGGTGTAGTTTTGTGTCTCAACTGTCTACGCAACTGGACAATATGTGAAATCATTGACAGAAGCGATCTCAGGATAGTGGAGCGGAGAATTTTATTGTAGTATTTACTACCTCCGCTAAGCTTACTGGGAAGGCTGACTCAATACAATTTGCTGCCAAATACTCCATAAAACATTAGAATCTGTTACATCCGTATTCTAATGCATACTAAAGAATGTTAAAATTGCACTAAAGACTAGGCAGCATGGTCTCAGACCTTAGCCTGTTCCGTCAGGAACAAATATATAAAAAAAAAAAAAAAAAAAAATGAAGACAAAGACAATTAAGTTGTGTCAAGTCAGCTGTCAGTCTTAAAAATTTCGCAAAAATGGCGTTCAGCTTTCCAGCCTTTTCCTATATTATTGCGTTAATAGTTGACGCATTCTTAATATTTTTCTCAATATTCCATGTTATTGCGTTCGACGAATTAAAAACTGACTATAAAAATCCAATTGACCAGTGTAATAGTCTAAACCCGGTGCGTATTTATATCTTGTAGGTGCAACCAAAGTTCACTGGGGTTCAATCAAGTAACTAACCTATATTTTTCTATTTCAGTTGGTGTTACCTGAGTACTTGCTGCATTTATCAATAAACGTGCTGTTTTTATTATCGGGAGAATGGTTTTCACTGTTAATAAACATTCCATTGATCTTGTATCATCTGCACAGGTAAATAATTTTATTACATATCTTGAGGTTATGTTTATAATAATCTAAGGACAGTGTAAGGACAAGGTCTTGACTTTAAACAATGCAGTGACACCTTGAAATAGTATTTGCGCTGAATACAAATGAAGAAAAATGGTTCAAACATATTTGGAACAAGTTTGTGCTATAAATTTATGTTTCATTGGCCAAACATCTTAGACAGCCAAAACATCAGTCAAAATGTAAACTCTAAGACGACCCACTGATCAAAAGTTCAGTAAAAATATATTGGCTTGATTTTATGCTCCGATAAATAATAATTTGTTATCTTGTTTCAATTGAAGGAGGAAAATGCTAGTTTTCCTATAAGTATGGTACTCTGCAAAGGTAGAGATAAAATGTATAGAAATTTCAACATTATATTAGTAGATATTAGGAGTTAGAATGGGAATTTAAAAAATAAAATAAAGTTTATTGATTCAATAAAAGATTGTTACAGTGTTAAGGTTACTACACTATTCAAATTTTTTTCCATACAAAAGTAGTCTAGGGATTATTCCACTGTTTGACGATGTACGTTCTAAATAAAAAATGATATCAATTTGTCTCATCAATATCTAGTCCTGTATGGAAACGAAAAAGTAAAAAAAGAAAATATTTGAAAGTTATGAGCATTGAAAGTTCCACATTTGGACTCTAATTTTAATGCATTTTTGGGCGCAAATAAATACCATAAGAAGACGGAAAATTGCAAAACAGCCTCCATACAGGGATAGATTAGTAGTTAAACAATGCATATAATTTTATTTTAAACAGACAGATTTAGTTGTTTTTTCATGATATCTAGACTGCCAAAGGTCTGTTTATAAAATTTCGCGCGCTCGGTTTCGTCCTAAATCATTATCCATTTTGCTACAAATTTGAAAAAGTGTATATTCGTACGCGAACTAGCTTCCTACTGCTCATCCCAGCATCTATCTCTTCCGCACATGTTGTAGGTTGATATAAAATGCATTTTAACCCCACGCACAAAATAGTTTGTACCGTCTAGTGTACCCTTAAGATGTGACACTGGATCCTGCACTAGGATACCCTGTGTTGCAAAATCCAGTCTCTCTCAACAAATAATATGTTTGATTAGAGATATCAAATGCAATGGTTCCATTCATTAAACAAAAACTGAAGGTTAACTAAAGGTGTAAGCATAAGTATGCTGGTATGTAAATGATGATGTGTATGTGGTGGTGTGTATATATTAATTTGTAAAATAAAGCTATAGGTGTGTAAGGTGTACATACTGTAACACTAAATATAAGTAAACTATACAAAATTATACTAAACCTAACTACTTACACTATATAAATAAATAGATATTTAATTTTCAACATGTGCTATTATCATAATCAACTAGAGCCACCATCCTAAATACATTGTCATAGTGATCATAGGCTAAAATAATAATTTGAAGGTCATACTAACACAATTTGCATTGAACTTTAGTACTGTAATGTTAATTACAACTCATCAAAGTTTGGTTGATAGCAAACCAAAGATATTTTCTAGAATTTTAGCATCAACGCAATTCTAGTTTGAATTCCAGATTCATGGCTGACTCCAGTTCTAGCTACCTTTTATTGTATGGTATGTGTGACCCACTCTCCACACTCGTCCTCCTCCTGTCCTCTCTATCTCGTCTGATGGAAATTGCTGGATGAGATCTAAAATGTTATCACCTGAAGACATCTGTTGAGTAAAGCCTTTCTTTAACCACTAAGGCCCAGTTTTTTGTTCCGTATTTATTCTTAAATGTTTAGTGTAACAAATGGTTGATTGGAATAATTAACTCTCCAACTTATTTGACCATTTGAGATGCTAACAATTGATACTTAAATACGTTTTACCGAAATTTAAAACCATTGGTTAGCATAATTTTACCATTGGTTGAGTTAACTATGGCAAAACAACTGGGCGTAAGCTAATCAACAGAGCAAATAATCAAATACATTCATAAACTCAAGCCTTTTTTCATTAGGTTGACAGAAGCTACAGAACACCACAGCTACAATCTTTACATACTTCTTTTGATGTGTTCACAAAGCAAATATATTAAATAAATACAATAAATTGTTTCAGATACTACACCCGGCCAGTCATGTCGGGTCCGGGACTGTACGACCCAACGAGCATCATGAACGCTGATGTACTGACAGTCTGCCAGAGAGAAGGCTGGATCAAGCTTGCATTTTACTTGCTATCATTCTTTTTGTATCTTTACGGGTAAGAATTTTTTGATTATTTTTCTAATTTTAAGAAGTTTTTAATCCCTTAAAACATTTCAGAGTTAGGTGGTAACATGCATTAAAATTACAAATTGGTTGTAAATAACGGGCCCATGTTAAGACAGCACACACTGCTGTGTTGTGGCACTAACAGTCTTAAGTCAGCAAGTTTAAATACCTAGTCCCTGATGCAAAAAAAAACAGAACAGGCCTAACAATAAAAACAATGTTTAGCTTGAGATTGGGCAGCCTAGCCATAAACACGTCTTGCAAGTATTACCCAAACACTTGTTCTCTGCCCCCTCCATTCAATGTGTCTACACCACAATTTTTGAATACCAAAGCATGGCTGTCAGCTCCTTTATTTCATATTGATTTATTACATCCTATTCGTTTTTCAAATGTTACATAAAGGATTTTAGCAATGTAACATACTCATTTATCCCAATTAAACTCAGTCCTTTTATTGTAACAATGATATCCATAATTTTATTTAAATGTAACAGAAGTCTATCAGATGACACTTATTTTATAGCACCTATAATAAAGTTTCATAACACTAGATAAGAAGCCGTGAAAGATAATTATGATTATTTTTCTGAATAGCAAGTTGGGTGACATGGTTTTGTACGCAAAGGTTTAAAAGCAATAAAAACAATGTTTTCAGAATGATAAGAAATACATTGTATACAGCATATTTGTATTCAAAACCACACAGTAGTAAAGTAATGTATTTATCATTTAAAATCGCCCAAAAATAAAAATAAGACAACATTAATATTTGAAAAAAGAATTGGATCATAACTGAAACTGAAATTGGGTCAGACCAAAAAACGAATGATTATTTGTCTATTAGCAGTACCCGAAAATAGCAAGTAAGATTACAGACTCATCATTTTGGTCAGTTAACATACTATGGCTCATAAAAAAGCCTGAACAGTCGTCGAAGGTCATTTAAATAATGAATTTTCTCAAGGTCAGTGTCACTAATGGGTTATTAGTCTTGACAAGAAGATTCATTGTAAGAAAACTGCGCACAAATCTTTTGTCTAAACTAAAACAATACCAGAATTCTTCAAAAATAATTTATTCATACGCAAAGGCAGCATTTCAACATAATGACGTTTTAAATGAAAACTGTTAACAAACAATGACTTTTTAAAAATAGGTAATGAGCTAAGCTAAATTATGTTAATGTTATTGATTGTCTGTTACTCGAAATGTATGTCTGTTTTTATTCTTCTCAGGCAATGCATGTTGCTCGTTGTTATTGTCAGTTTTGAAAAGGACAAGTATTCACTTACGCGTATTTCATCTCCATAATCGTAAAAAAAAAACAATTGTAACTAACTGAGCTTTTTTTATTGCTTTATAAAATGTTCATGCATACTGGCGCTACCACGGGGAAATGGCGCAGTTATGTGGGACTCCAATCCACTAAAACTACACGGTGTCCTCCTGTGCCACTTATGGCGGGAACACGGTTACGGGTTTAGCACTCACCGCGAACCCGACGAAGTAACTGAGCTGGCGATTGATTCTATAAATAAATCACCATGAAAACTTAAGTGACCTAAGATACTAGGGATTGGTAAATCGCTTCACCTAAGGCGCCTTTCAGACCGTTCGGTGCGACTTCGTTACTTTGCCCAGAGCATGTTATTAAAAGTGAGTTTCCTGACTGAGTCGATTTGGTTCAGATACTTTACCAAGCGCAAACACGCGTCTATGTACAGAAACAAAATCCCGACTGCTTAAAAAGCGAACTAAAAAGACGTAAACAAGAAGAAAATCATGCTGTGCAGTCGGAGGATACATATGCGCGAGCTGGCTGGCCAAAGCCATATGTATCCTCCTACTGCACAGCATGATTTTCATCATGGTGATGAAGCATTCGGGTTTTTTGTATTTTTATTTATAACCTTTTAGTGAAACCACCTCTAAAAACCCTTTATTTTGATACCCCACACGAAGGGTTTGGAAGAAAATAAATTTAGGCCCCCACAATATGGCGCCCAAAAGCCGCCATTTTTCAATTTTCCAATTTTAATGTAGCCAGTGACACTCGCAGGGTTAAGAGGAATCGATTGACGTAATAATCATCAAAATCGGCTAACGCGTTTGGTCTCTAGAACGCCACATAGGAACAAACATACATACATACATAGACTGATAAACACATTACCCTCCTTCGGCAGTCGGGTAAAAAGGCACCGACCCAGTCAGTAAGGCGCCTAAGGTACCACGGTGATATGTTTACAAAATAGCACCTATAACACCTCTGAACCTAAGTTTATTTACCAAAATACAATAAGCATGTTTTTTTTTTTTTTTTTTTTTTATTATTGATAGGCTCGCGCTTGACCACTATCTCACCTGATGGTAAGTGATGATGTGGTCGACGATGTAGCGCGCTTACCTAGAAGAAACCTATTCACTCTTGACTTAAAGACTCCCAGGTTGTAGCTCTCAGGAAATACAGACCCCGGCAGGGAATTCCACTCCCTAGCTGTACGCATAATGAAAGTATTCCCAAAACGTTTGGTGCGTATGGGTGGAATGTCCACCATGTACCGATGACACATCGCCGTACGTCTTGTATTCCGATAATGGAAAGGGCTAGGAGGAATTAATTCATGCAATTCCAACGCACACTCCCCGAAATGTAACCGATAAAAAACCGACAGACTGGCAACTTGGCGCCGATGTTCAAGGCTCTGGAGCCTAGACTTGACCAATATCTCATTGCCGATGAGCCTCTTGGCCCGCTTTTCGATCGACTCCAGTGCATCCAGCTGGTACTTGGCAGATCCGTCCCAGAGGTGAGAGCAGTACTCCATGCATGACCGAACTTGCGCCTGATACAAGTTGAGCAGCTGTTCTGGCGTGAAGTATCGTCTCACCTTTGCAAGGATCCCCAACTTTTTGGCAGCCAGTTGAGCTTTTGCCTCAATGAATGGACCAAAATTGAGGGTCGATGTCAACGTAACGCCAAGAAGCTCGAGATGGTCCGTTATCGGCACGGTTACACCGCGGAAAGTAGGAGCCGGGTGAAATTGGCTCCTTTTAGCGGAAAAAAGACACGCCTGGGTTTTAGCAGCATTAAACCTGACCAGATTGGCATCGCCCCATTCGGAGACTGCCTGCAAGGACAAGTTCAAGCGCTCCACCATGGCCTCCCGGAGAGACTGGATCTGAGGCCCGGTAGCACGCGCGTTGGACAAGTATCTCTCAGCAACAGTGCTGTCGTCTGCATACCCAAAAGTGCCGGGTTTTAGCAGATCATTTATGTGCAACAAGAACAATGTTGCCGAGAGTACCGACCCCTGAGGGACCCCGGCGTTGATATCCCGTTGGTCAGACGAGCGGCCATCAATAACCACTCGTATAGACCGGTCCCTCAGGAAGTCTGCGATCCAATCGCACAGACCACCGGGCAGACCGAATGACGGAAGCTTACCAATAAGGCTCTCATGCCAGACCCTGTCAAAAGCCTTCGAGATGTCAAGGGAGACGGCAAGCGCTTCCCCGTGCCTCTCGATGGCTTCACTCCATATGTGAATGGCATACGCTAGAAGATCCCCAGTTGACCGATTTCGCCGGAAGCCATATTGGCGGTCACTGAGGATGTCGTTAGCTTCTAGGTATGCCAGGAGCTTGGAGTTGAGCACCCGTTCCATACTCTTACAGAGGATGGACGTAACTGAGATGGGTCTATAGTTGGCCGGGTCAGCCCGACTGCCCTTCTTGGGCACAGGCTGAACGTTAGCTTGCTTCCAAGCATTCGGTACTTTTCCAGTCTCATATGAAAGGCGAAACAGGCGAGTCAGGATCGGAGACAGTTCAGGCGCACAAGTTCTTAGAACAATTGCCGGTACCCCATCGGGGCCACTAGCCTTGTTCACGTCAAGATTCCGCAGCACCCTACGGACGTCTTTTTGATGAATGCGAATGTCCGACATACTCGTCTCGCATCCATCAGGAGAAGGAGGGGGCCGCGCGTCACCAGAATCCAGGCGTGAGGATTCCGCAAAAAGAGAGGCAAACAAGTTTGCTTTCTCCTCAGCGGAGTGGGCCAGCGTTCCGTCGGGTTTCAGCAGTGGTGGTAGTGAGGGCCGGCAGAAGTTCGATTCGACCGACTTAGCCAGGGACCAGAACGCTTTACTACCGGCTGGATAGGAAGCAAGTTTGGACCCAATGCGGCTTATGTGGTCAAATCGAGCCCTTCGCAATACCCTCTTGCAGGACTTGGCAGCCCTATTGAAGGCTCTCTTCCGCTGGCTGACGTCGCTAGCTTTGCGCGACCGAGCGTCGACCCAAGCCAGGTACGCCTCATGTTTCAGCGTGTTGGCACGATTGCACTCGGCGCCAAACCATGGCTGGTCAACGCTAGACATTGCTACGTCAGAGAACGGAATGAAGTACTCCATTCCCCGACGCAACACGTCCGTCACGGCGTCCGCGCACGACGAAGGATCAGCCGAAGAAAAGCAAATGGGCTGCCAAGGATAAGATGCGAAGAAAGAACGCATCCCATCCCAATCTGCTGACCTGTACCGCCAAACCCGCCGAGTGCCTCTTGGGCTGGGATCGGGCGGGGAGTAGACGGATACAGACTTCACCAGACAATGGTCGGAGCTACCCAAAGGTGAAGATACCAACACAGAGTAGCGGTCTGGATCTGTTGTCAGCAGAAGGTCCAAGCAATTGGCAGTGTGCGAATGAACATCCGGCACCCTTGTTGCTCCCTGGACCAGCTGGGCGAGATTTAACGCAAGCGCAAGCTTTCGCGTCTCTCGCCCAGCATGATCAGTGCACTGGTATGGGAAGAGCCACTCCTGGTGGTGGGCATTGAAATCCCCCAGTATCACTAATTGGGCAGAAGGGTACCGCTGCTGTGCCATATCAGCCGCCTCACACAGATGTTCCGTGAGCCTGGTTGTCTCCTGATCACCACTGTGCGATCTGTAGACACAGGCGTAGATAATTTTATCCAGGCCTGTGTCCACCAGTGCCCAGAGCACAGAAAACCTGGAGTCCTCAAGGTTTCGGAGACGCCGATAACAGATGTCGTCTCGGGCGTACATGCATACCCCCGCGCGTGGTTTAAAATTGTGCTCCAGGGTAAACCCTGGGTATGATAAGTACGACACGTCTGACGGACATCCGATCTGCGTCTCCGAAAGGAAAAGAAGAGCTGGTCTATCAGTCTCCAGGTGGTGATGGACTGCTTCGAGATTAGAGTGCAGCCCTCTTATGTTGCTGAGGTGCACTTTGAGTGACAGGGAGTGCTGCCGCTGTACAGCTTTTCTTTTATTTTTTCCTTGCATTTGTTTGAGTGAAAAAAGGTGAGGAGAAGGCAGTGAGATGAGGTTCCACGCTGGCAACCTACAGACACGCACTGACAGGAAGCTATCAATAGGGGACTGATCTGGAGACCGCGGGGACGCCCGAGCCCCCCCGGGAATGTCCATCGGGCCCTGTCTTCTGGTCGCCAACCAGCACGATGGTGCATTCCGGGATTTTTCGACAGTTGGCGGGGCAGCCTTTCGTGTGTGGCTGGCACACTACTTGGGCCCCCAACTACCTGCGGTCGGCCAGCGGCGCACCGTGCCTCGGATCCCGCTACCCTCCGCGACCAGTCTCCCGATAGGCCCATAACAGCGCGCGTCAGGCTGGAACGCCTGCAGTGGAACAGCTATCTCGACCCAACTCCTCTAGTTGGCTACACCGGGCATCGTACCGGAACACGGCTAGGCCGCTTGGCGGCACGTCTTTGCCCGGTGGGTGGTCGCAAGCCTTCGGCCGTAACCTACCACCAGTTAATTGATGTCACCTGATTTGCACCACCCGGGGGCCACGTGTAGGGATTCGTATGGGGTTCTCTCCTACGGACGAGGGTGACTCAGCCCCCAAAATATATTATTGTATAATTATATTAACTTTTTGTATTATTAATGTATTATTATATTAACCCTCATTCTATTTGTTCCAGAATGATCGTCGTGTTGATCGCGGCATGAGACGTCGAATACGTTAAGTTACTCGTTCCAATAAGTCATAATTAATTTATTGTTAGTCCGCGTTGTATCGTGTGTCCGTGAACAAGGAATGTTGTATAGTTGAGACTCCGCAGTATTTTGATAATTAAACATTATTGCATAATTTTTTTGTTTCATTTTTCATGTATTAAAAGATTAACCCCACAAAAATATGATAGCTGACAAACTATACAGAACAGATTGATGTGGATGCACCAGTAGCCGCATATCAAGCAACAATACCTTGACTTTTTTTTACGCGTTGTTTCGCCCGAAAAGTGTTTTATTGTACCGGGATAAAAGTAGCATTTGTACTATTCCAGATTCTAATCTATCTCTGTGCCAAATTTCATCCAGATCCGTTCAGCCGTTCTGGCGTGATTGAGTAACAAACATCCTTTCATCCAAACTTTCGCATTGACCCAAAAAATACAAAATGGCATTATATGGATAGATTGAATAAGAAAGAAAAACGGCTCTTGCATCAAATGTCTTTTGAATTGAAATTCGGAAAGACATTACGTGGTAACATCGAATAATGGCTGTAATAGCAATAGCGCGATTATTTCGTCGTAGTAAGAGCGGTTTTCGTAGTTCAGTATTCTTATTGACTTGATATTGGCCGTATCTACTACTGCCAGTTTGGTTTGATTTGACCTGGATGTTTTCGATATAAATTAATTTAAATTGTCATTTATTTCAGGACTTTTTTCAGATATTCAGCGCTACAAATTACATAGAATATACATAAGAATTCATATAGGTACATTAATTAGTGTCCGTTTCGACTGCTCGGCCACTATGTCGTAGAAAAAAAAAACTTATGTCAGCATTTCGAAGGAATTTGTAAAAGATGAACAGTGAAAACCGCAAATTCGAAGAGTCAATAATCAGAAAGTTATGTGGGTTTAACCGTGGCCGCGCAGTCCGCATGAATTCAACTGCGCGGCCACCAGTTCTCTTAGACGGAGCGTTGTAAAAGTCTAATTCCTTTTGCTAATCACTGACAGGATTTCGAAGAAAATGTAGATCATAAAAATAATGCCCTACTGTCTGTAGTTCACGACCTACATCACTCCAAAGTTTGGCCGCGCAGTCCGCACAAAGCGAACCGCGCGGCCACGAGTTTTTTTTAATAGACCTTACACGGAGCTTAGTAGAAGTCCCATTCTTTTTGCTAATTACTGACACCATTTCGAAGAATATGTAGACAGTATAAATAAATCCTATAATTAAGAACTACAAGACCTACAGAACTTAAAACCTATAATCGAAGGAAAAAATAGGGTGACCAAGATTTATAGTGTGTGAATCCAGGCTTTTTTCCATTTCAATATCATAGTATAAATATATCATCACTACACAATATACAAAGTCGCTTTTTCTGTCCCTCCCTATATCCCTATGTATAGATTTTAATGCGGTTTTTTTAATAGATAGTGATAGAAGAGGAAGGTTTATATGTATAATAATAAAATCCATTAAATAGGGGCTGTTATTTTTGATGTTTCTAACGTGATGTACAACGTTCGAAGTACTTCGCCCGCGCGTATTTAAACGTTTTTATAAACCTGTTCAGTAGTAGTTGCGCAAACACACACACACATTATTACAAACTTTCACGTTTATAATATTAGTAGGAAGTAGGATGCCTCAAAAAAAAGTATAGGGTAAAATAAAAGCTAGCTCGCAAAAGACAGATTTTTCATACTTTACATTTTATTTTTTTTATTTATCGTGATATTTTGAAAAATGTACACTATATCTATATAAATTATAGCACATGTGTTATTCTGACATGTAAGCTATTTTACTGCAAAGTTTCAGAAAAATCCGTTCAGTAGTTGTTGCGTGAGAGCAACAAACACACACACACACACACATTATTACAACCTTTCACGTTTATAATAAACGTGAAAGGTTGTTGGTTTCACGTTGTATAATTTTAAGTTTTAGAAATGTTGTTGTTATCGTAAGTCAGATTTTGTTTTTAAATTCTGATTGCAATATGAAAACGAACTGTGATTGTTGAATTAGGTGATTTAAAGTATACTTTAATAAAACTTTATCTACTTACAAAGTTATAATTTTATGTTATATAGGTACATGATGTTGCTCTCGTATATCTAGTGTAGTTTTTAAATAAGCTACTTTTTTTAGCTTATATAGTTATGATCTTAATCGTTACAACAACGAAAATAAGCAATTATTTTTTAAATTGTAATTATAAATATGAAAACGAATTGTGATTTATAGTTTATAGTAATATTATGTTTTATCTATTACTTAAGAAATAGAAATATAAATCAATCGATGACATTTTTTTCTTTATATCCTTTTAATTAGCTTCTCTACTCAATTTCAAACCAAAAGACTAAAACTATTTGCATGTTACGATAAAAAGTATAGAAATATACGTGACAATGAAAACGTCTTATATGGGAATATCTCGTCAGCGCATCGTAAATCATGGTCACCCTTCTTTTAACTCTAGTTACAGGGTATAAGTTCTGTAACTCGCGATTTTCAAACATTAGAACTTCATTCATGATGTTTACAAATTCTTCGAAATCGTATCAGTGATTAGCAAAAAGAAAGACACCTGTACCAAGCTCCGTTTAAGCTCCACTTTAAGAAACACGTGGCCGCGCGGTTCGCCATTACGTGAGTGTTGTGGAACGAGAAGTCCAAACTTTAGAGCTATATTTTTACAATGTATTTTTTCTTCGAAATCCTATCAGTGATTAGCAAAAAAACTTAGACTTTTACAACGCTCCGTTTAAGAGAACTGGTGGCCGCGCGGTTCGCTTTGTGCGGACTGCGCGGCCAAACTTTGGAGTGATGTAGGTCGTGAACTACAGACAGTAGGGCATTATTTTTATGATCTACATTTTCTTCGAAATCCTGTCAGTGATTAGCAAAAGGAATTAGACTTTTACAACGCTCCGTTTAAGAGAACTGGTGGCCGCGCAGTTGAATTCATGCGGACTGCGCGGCCACGGTTAAACCCACATAACTTTCTGATTATTGACTCTTCGAATTTGCGGTTTTCACTGTTCATCTTTTACAAATTCCTTCGAAATGCTGACATAAGTTTTTTTTTTCTACGACATAGTGGCCGAGCAGTCGAAACGGACACCATTAATTAAAGTAAAGTAATAAAGTAGCTTGGCTGACAACAAGGGATTCAAAGAGAAGTGATTCAATCGTCAGATAGTTGTTCAAACTGTTATCAGTTCAAGTTGTTGAAATCTAGGGTTATCTTTAAAACCTGAATCACAGATAATAATATTATCATACAAATGCCTCTTCCCATACAAAGAAACCGTGGCGAAATAACTATCGTTTTTGTCAGATTCAAGATTATTATTTTTGTACTACGATCGCGTTCTGTTCCGTTCCACGGCTACAGATGGCGACTTGCAAGTAAAAGGGTTTTCTCGGTTCGTGACTATGTTTTTCTTTAAATACAATGACGATTTGTTTTATTGTGACGATTTGGAGAAGGAGGATAGCAAGGCGGTAATCCTGGATGTCTTAAGTGCCAAGCTTGCCCTCAAGAACGTCACAGATTCGTCAATTAAGGCCTGTCACCGACTTGGGGCTCCCAGCAAAGAACATCACAGGCCCATTCTCGTCTGGTTCACCGGTGCGGACATCAAGGCTTCTGTTTGGAGGGTGAAGACAAAATTGAAGGGCTCTAAAATATCCATCAAGGAGTTCTTGACGAGAGCCAGGCAGACTGCCTTTATGAAGGCGCGCGAGCACTTTGGCATGCGGTCGACTTGGACTCAGGATGGCGTCATCGTCATAAAGGCCTCTGATGGAAGTCGGCATAAGGTAACTTCAACTGACGAGCTGAAGCCCCTGATAGCCAGGTATTCCAAGTCACCAGCCGTAATGCCATCCACGGGCGAAGGAAGTGTGGACGCAGCCGGGAGCCTGAGAAACATATCACGTAAATAGCTGAATTATTTTTTATTGACGTTGTGTTCATATTGTTCCAGTCGCCCATGAAACCATTGTTTTAAAATCAATCTGTGCTTACCCTTGTATTTCCCCTTCTCATACTAATTATTTTGTGTTGTTGTTTCACTGTTTACGTATTTTGGTTTGTGTCATGGAGGTGTGATTTGTTATTTGGTTGAGAAATTCAGTACCCTCATTATTGTTTTGTTGATACCCTCAAAATAGTTTTGTTTGTCTGTCTGACGGAAAAATATTTTGACATTTGTAATATACGTTTAGAAATTTTTATATAGAATTAGTATAATATTTAAATCGACTAAATAACGAATAACGATTTCTGTTTTTGTTTGTTTACATAATATGTGCTTTCAATATATATATTTTTTTCGCATTTCGTAGCGGTGTGCGACTGTTTTATGTTATATTTATGTTTTTTTTATGTATTGTGTTTGTTTGGGCACACCACCTTTTATCTTATCTTTTTGTTCCATTATGTAGCTGCTTTTAATTTTATTTTTTATCTTCCGCTTTCGTGGGGATGTGCGACTGATTTATTTTGTTTAATTTTATGTGTTGTGACTGTTTGAGAACTACAGCTTTCTTAAGTTTTTTTTTATTTTATTTTGCTTTTTGGAATGATGTTTTTGAGAAGGTTCCGTATTTGTTATTAAATAACAGTTTTAGTGTCTGTGTTAGCTGGCGGGTGGTGCAGAGTGGCACCTCAGTAGCAATAACATACTTGTAATTTTATATATAGTAATACACTTTAAACATATTTACTACTTCAATTTATGTCAGACAATGAGTCTTTTTTCTCTGCTAGCGAGACTACTGCCTCTTCAAACGACGCGAGTTTCTGTTCACTTGGTGGCACCCTTGGTGACTTTTTGCAACATAAGTTCAATGATGAGTCTAATCGGTTGGTGAATGTATGCCACATTAACGCACAGAGTGTCGCCAGTCATTACAGCGAGTTGTACGATGCGTTTAACAACAAAAACGTTCACGCTATCCTGATTTCCGAAACTTGGCTTAAACCTCATCTTCTGTCCACCACTTACCCTCTCACCGGTTTCGTTCTTTTAAGGAACGATCGGATTGGTAAGGGAGGGGGTGGTGTAGCCATATATCTTCGCAGTGACCTTCCTTATAAAATACTTGCTACTTCTTCTTCAAACTATTCTGCCTCTGCGGAGTTTATCTTCCTTGAAGTTTGCGTCAAAGGAGCCAAAACCATAATCGGTGTTGCCTACTGTCCCCCCTCTGTAGATTACTTCACTGAATTCGAAACAGTTCTTGAATCTTTGGGTTCTGAGTATGCGCACCACATCATCATGGGTGATTTTAATACAAACCTACTTTCCCAAAACTCCCCTCGATCCCGTAGACTTCTCAATATTATCGAGTCAGCTAGTCTGCACGTGTTACCGCTCCAGGCTACCCATCATAATAAATGTGGCGATGACACCTGGCTCGACCTTATACTCACCTCGAATCCTTCCCTTGTCTCCTCCCATGGTCAACATGACGCTCCTGGCTTCTCCCATCACGACATGATTTTTCTTTCCTATATCCTCAAACCTCCTAAACCTATACCCAAGGTTCTGTACAGGCGTTGTTTTGCCAGGATGGACGTTGAAAAACTTAAGGAGGATGCATCTGTGATCGATTGGGAGATCATGATGGAGGCGACTTCGGTTGACGATAAGGTGGCGATCTTTAATGATTTTGTGGTCAACCTTTACAACATACATGCTCCCGTCAAAAAAGTAAAACTGAAACGTCCTCCTGCACCATGGATGACAAAAGGTATACAGATGGCCATGCGACGCAGGGACCGCGCGTTCCGAAAATATAAAAGAGAGCGTACTGACGAGAACTGGGCGCTATTTAAGACTTCAAGGAATAGATGTAACCAGATGATACGCAACGCTAAACGTCGCCACATTCTAGAAAGTATTTCTTCTTGTTCTTCTGCCGATATTTGGAAGTTCCTTGGAACACTTGGTATCGGCAAACCGCGACATTTAGACCTTCCAAATTCTATTGACTTAGACGATCTCAACCGTCATTTCTCCACAGTGCCTACCATGAATCGTCTAACTAAGCAACAAACTCTGTCTCTAATCTCTGGTCTAACGCGTCCTCACATTAATCCTTTTCGATTCATTCCAGTTGAACCGGGCGAGATCAAAAAGATCATACTCTCCATCAAATCCAAAGCGGTGGGATGTGATAATATCACTCGTGGTATGATAATCACTGTTTTGGATCACCTTTTACCTCCTATCACGCACATTGTAAATTTTTCATTGTTTTCCGGAGTATTCCCCTCTCAGTGGCGTAAAGCCTATGTTCGTCCACTACCCAAAGTTTCCAACCCCTCACTTCCAACCCACTTCCGTCCAATTTCTATCCTTCCCTTCCTATCCAAAGTGCTTGAGGCCTGTGTCCACAGACAACTTTCAAAGTTTGTGCACAGTAATTCGCTCATTAGCCCTCTACAATCTGGATTCAGGCCCGGGCATAGCACTGTGTCCACCCTCCTTAAAGTGACTGGCGATATAAGGGCAGGATTGGAAGACACCAAAGTTACTGTACTAGTGTTGGTCGATTTCTCGAACGCCTTCAATACCGTCAGTCACGACATCCTGTTAGCCATTCTGTCCTATTTGATGGTTTCTCCTAAAGCACTGGAATGGTTCACCTCTTATCTTCAGGAACGTCAGCAGTCGGTTCATGTTGGAGATTCTTCATCTCGCTGGTGTGACTTGGAAACTGGCGTTCCTCAAGGCGGCATTCTTTCTCCTCTTCTATTTTCTATTTTTATAAATCTCATTACTTCCGAACTTCAGTGTGCGTATCATTTGTATGCAGATGACCTACAGTTGTACCATCAAGGGAATGTCGATGAAATACCTGACGTTATCAGCAAATTAAACAGGGATTTATCGGCTATAAAAACCTGGTCCGATAGATTTGGTGTTGCAGTAAACCCCAATAAATGTCAGGCGATCATCATTGGAAGTCATCGAAACATTGCTAAAGTGGATGGCGCAACTTTGCCGCCTGTTTTATTTGACAGTAAGATTATTCCATTCAGCACTGATGTAAAGGACCTGGGCTTGCACATCGATAATACTCTTAACTGGCGTACTCAAATCGCTAGTGTGAGTCAGAAGGTCACTGGATCGCTGCGGGCTCTGTATCGTTTGAAAAATTTATTACCAATCAACACGAAGGCAATGCTTGTGCAGACCTTAATTTTTCCTATCATCGATTATGGTGATGTGTGCTACTACGACCTGAATGCAGATCTTCTCAACAAACTTGACCGCCTTCTAAATTACTGCATTCGATTTGTTTTCAATTTGCGTAAATATGATCATGTCTCTGCGCATCGATCACTTCTAAAGTGGTTGCCCATACGCCAGCGCAGAGAGCAAAGGGCACTAACTACCTTGTTCTCATTTCTCGACTCTTCCAATTTCCCTAGTTATCTGTCCCCTTATTTTCAATACATTTGCGCCAACCACAGTAAAAATCTACGGTCATCACATAACCGCCTTCTTCAATGTCCCACTCACCGCACTGACTTCATTCACCGTTCCTTCTTTGTTCAGTCTATTTCTCTGTGGAATGCGCTCCCCCAGGAAATCAGGATGGCAACGAACCGGTTAACCTTCAAAGTTAAAGTTCGCGAGCATATCCGTAAGAAGTTGGCAGTAGTATCGTAACAGCGCTAATGTTTTTCAATTAATTATCTATTACTACTAATGTTTAAGTATATATGTATTTAGTTTATTGTTTTGAATATATATGGTATAATTATATTGTATTTATAGTTTATAGGTATATTTAAATAATCGATATAACTTTCAATATTGCACCTACCACTGTTTATCTCTCCATCACCCAAAGGTCGACTGGTAGAAAATGCCTAAGGCATTAAGTCCGCCTCTGTACTTGTGTGTGCATGAAGTATTAAATAAATATTGTATTTTTTGCACGTTTCATTGTACCAAAATGTGCACTTAGATTGGTGATACAAAACAAATTAAAAAAACCGGCCAAGTGCGAGTCGGACTCGCGCACGAAGGGTTCCGTACCACGATCGCAAAAACCGGCCAAGTGCGAGTCGGACTCGCCAACGAAGGGTTCCGTACCATTATCGCAAAAAACGGCAAAAAAATCACGTTTGTTCTATGGGATCCCACTTAAACATTTATTTTATTCTGTTTTTAGTATTTGTTGTTATAGCGGCAACAGAAATACATCATCTGTGAAAATTTCAACTGTCTAGCTATCATGGTTCATGAGACACAACCTGGTGACAGACGGATAGACAGACAGACGGATCGTGTAGTCTTAGTTAAATAAGGTCCCGTTTTTACCCTTTGGGTACGGAACCCTAAAAATCGAGTGGTGTGCCTCAGAAATTTAAAACCGCGCCATCTATTGGATTAAATGATCCGTTCAAATAATCTTTAAAATGTGAATTAATAGCCCAATATTCCATAATTTTGTGCTTCGGAGAGGTTATTAAAAAATAACATACAATTTATATGATCAATTCCAGAAAGTGTTAATTTTACACACAATTCAATAACAAATCGATGGATATCGCGCCATCTAGTGACATTTATTTGAACCCAATTTTCTTTGTAAGCGCTGGGACCCCGTGCGTGAATAGACTTGAATCCGATAAGGGTTTCTGAGTACCTACTTAGGTACTACCTACTCTTCCGGATAACAAAACAGGCCTACCTACCCAGGCAATTATCGTTTGCTATCATCACTCGTCTTAACCTTTAGGAGTTGACTTAATTTGTAGCAAAAACTTATCTTACCTAGACAGAGGTAATTGTGTATCACCTTTGCAGTCTTATAGCAATTTATTTCCCTGACTAATACATGGTGATTCATATACTTTAGATTACGAGAAAGTGCTATTGATAATATTTATCTGGTTCGAGTAATCGGCTATTGATCGCTGTCGCATTTAGATCTATCAATGTAAATGGCGCTGCGTAGTTTGAAAATAGATAAGCAAATCTCTGAATGAAAACATACTTATGAAGATCGTGGCCTTTTGATCGTTGATTATGATAAAAAGTCAATTATATTGCATCCAGTCTATAATTTTACTTTTGACATAAGCCCGCCTATCATCATCATCATCATTACAGAAAAAGACGTCCACTACTGGACATACATTGAAACTATTATTAATACTATGCTACTGTTACAAGCTAGGGCTACGCCATCTAGTGACCAGAGGAAGAACTAGTAGTAACTATAACTAGTAGTGACATCTAGTATCGAATAGCGTACCTAACTAATCTTCTCGAAAGCTCGTGTCGAATGGAATTTTCCAACATGTACCTACATTCTGGAAGTTTATTTCTAGTCGCTTCGGGAACAATGCGTTCGAAAGTCGATTGTTCTGGCGGATTCTCGAATTGTCTGGAACAGTATGGAACGTTCTAGAAACATCTTCCGTGCTATATAAAGAGCGGTCGGGTTCGTCGTGAGTCATGACATGATCACCGAAAAGAGGCGCCTACGCAAGCAGTGGCAACAATTACGATGCCCTACAATGAAAACTCAACTCAACAAACTCACGGCGAAGGTGAAGGCCGAGCTGAGTGCTCTGAGCGCCGCGAGTTGGGAGGAACGTATTGATACCGCGGAGGGCGACTGGCCTTCCCTGCACAGACTGTGTCGGCAGTTAAAGAATACCCCAGCTCCGGTACGCCCACTACAGAGCAGCGACGGGGCACTGAAATATGTAGCAGAGGACCGGTCCGAAGTCTTCGCTGAACACTTAATGGAGCGTCAGTTCCAAGTGAACCCGACCACAGAGCACGAGCTTGTCGCAGCAGTAGAGAAACACCTGGAGGACTACTTCGCTGCGCCGATAACTCCCGATGAAGACCCCATCTCCTTCTCGCCTGGCGCAGTTAGACGCGCCATCTTGGCAACGAAGCCCCGGAAGACCCCAGGTGCTGATGGTACCAACACAGCGCTGCGCCACTTGCCCTATCGAATAGTAGCGGACTTGGCGTGCCTGATCAGGGGATCCTACGCACGGGCTGCTTCCCGGCCTCTTAGAAAGAAGGGCGTGTCATTATGCTGCCCAAGGCGGGGAAGAACACCCTGAAGCCGGAGAGCTATCGGCCGATCACTCTCCTGCCCACCATCTCCAAGGTGTTTGAGTCGCTCCTGCTGCGACATCTCACACCACACATACCGCCACGCGAGGAACAATTCGGGTTTCGCGCGGAACATAGTACGACGCTCTAGCTGTCGAGGGTACTGCACCCGCTGTCGACAACAATGAACAGGAAAGAGTACGCGGTCACAGTATTCCTCGACATGGAGAAGGCCGTGTATGGCATGATGGGCTTGTGTACAAGATGTTCAAGTCCAGCGTACCCCGTCGTATAATGTGATTCGATCTTTTCTCACCCACAGGACATTCAGGGTAGTGGTAGATGGAGCGCTGTCCGCCCTCCGCCCGATACTGGCGCGCGTGCCGCAGGGCAGTTGCTTATCGCCTGCGTGTTACACACGTTACACCTACGATATCCCCACTACGCCAGAGACGACGCTCGCGCTGTATGCCGGCGACGCAGCCTACATCTGTACCTATGAATGCCAGGCATGCAGCGCGCAAGATGCAGCATGCCCTCGATACCATCCCCGAGTGGCTAGCAAAGTGGCGGCTATCGGTTAACGTAGGTAAGACGCAGGCCCTTGTTACAGGAGCTGGAACTCTACCACCACCGCTGAAACTACAAGGAGCCGACGTCGAATGGACGTCCCAGGCCAAGTACCTGGGCGTGACCATCGACCGCCGGCTCACAATGGGGTTACACGTCACTAGAGTAGTGACCCAATGCAGGGTAGCCCGCAACCTGCTGTATCCAGTGCTCTCGTCCCGCCTCCCCGCCCGCACCAAACTGGGCGTGAACAAAACTTATATTCGATCTATCCTAACCTATGCCACCCCAGTTTGGTTCGCCCTCACGAGCGAGTCTAACAAGCAAAAGCTTCGCGCGAAGCAGAACTTCTCGCTGCGCCACGTCATGAACGCTCCTCGCTACGTTAGGAACGATGTCATCCAGCGGGACATCGGGATAGAGAGCCTGGATGAATCTGTGGAGCGCCTTGCAACCTCCATGTTCGCGCGAGCCGACGCTTCTCTCTGGCCCCATATCGCCGATATCGCGCCGGATAATAAGCGCCTCATACGGGTTCTCCTCACTATTGACTGTTGAGCTCCATCCACCTCCCGGATTTGACGCTTGAGTAAATCGCAACAGTCTACACGCGATTTACTCATTTAATAATACTGCTCACCCTACACTACATCCACGGTGTGGAATTTGTTCTTAGTTAATATAGACATACTTCACGTCGTAAACATCCAATCATTACTCCACACTCGCGAGTACACACGCACCGAATAGCGCTACGAGTAACTCTCTCGCTATTGGTGCAATACATGAGCAGCGTAACTCAGTACATTGCCGCTCGGCTCCCGCATATATAAACGGCGCCACTACCCCCGACGTAGTTCAAAATAGCCCGCGTAATGCTGAACTAAATCATAACAGAGATAGTGGAGTTTCTTGTCAATTCTTCTCCACAGTAGGTGCTTTCCGAACTGATCGTAGAGCCAATAATAGTCAAGATCCAGCTTGTCCCCTTGCTGTCCCTTCCAGCGACGCCCTGAGCCGAGGTTCGACCCCACCTGGGGTAGCCCTTAGCGCAGTCGCTTAGGTTTAGAAATTTGTGCCTGGCTGGAGTATAGTCCGGTTAAGCAGTAACCAATCACTTTGATTGAACATTTTTAAACTGTAGGTTGGGTTCGTCCAAGTCGGCACTCCTGCCGCTGGTTACCCTCGCTGGGCTTCTTAGGGTACGCCCTAAGTTCCACCTAGTGGGGGTGGACCGCCAGGGTGCCGTGAAAAAGCGGCGAATCGTTCAGAAACGCTCGCCGCGGCGCGCCTACCGTCACATACAGCAAGCCAAACATAGCGAGCGCGAGTTTAGAATTCGCGCTCGCTATGTGTGACATGACATGACATGAAACTTCGCGATGCTGTGAGCATCGCGAAGTTTCATGTAACGACCGAAGATGCATACGTAAAAATCGTCATTAGCTGCTGAGATCTAGCCTCAACAATTTCTACGCGTGTACGAACAAAATTCCTCTGCAAACCAGTTGCAGAATCTTGCTGGACTACACTCGGCAATGCATAGCACAGTGAAGTAGCAGCAAGGGTATAACTTGCAAATATACTGAGCTATATTGGTCAACAATATGCAATTTTTGTAGCCCGTTTACAGGCACAATAAGGGGCGCGGCGGCGGCGCGCCGCTGGGCTCACCCAATCTCAATCACTTTCGTGAACATCCGTTACACCATTTCTTCGGGCGAGTGGAAATTGACAGCAAAATCACTCCTCAAAGCTTGTCAACATCAGGCCCATAGCAAGCACTGCTGAAAAGCAGCGTGTCTATTCGCACACCATCTTATTTAATCTGAATCACTGAGCTGCTACACTACCTTAGTGCCAAGATCGTCTTTACACCTTTCCTTCTTCACTTCTTTGATTCGACTGTCAGAAACGTTTTTTTTTTTGGCCCCTACCTCTTCGCGCATGGCGGAGTCTGCGAGCTAAGAGGTTCCCCGGACAGCATCCGAGACCATTGGAGACTTATCTTTATTTCTAGGTATGTATTTAACAAGTCTTACTTACTATAACATTCTTATATCTATGACATTACAAGTATTCTATTTTTATGTTACTATGTTTCTAACTACCTAGATTTCTTTACAGCTTATTTAAATCTTATATCTATCTTATCAATATCTTATACTTCTATTATACATCAATTTTCTTAATGCTACCTATATTATATATATGTATACTCATAAAATTTTGAGCATTTTTATGCATCTACTTATTTCTTTTTATCGTTATTGCAGCTATTTTGACAAAATATTTAATGAAATCCGTGGTGTATTTTTTCTCGGTGATTAATTTATTAAAGTTGTCCGTTTTAATTTCCAGGTCTAGTTTTTGTTCCAGTTTGTATGTCTCCAAGCCATAGGTAGGGCAGTCAGTTAGTATGTGTGTCACTGTCTCCTCTTGGTCGGGGTCACATAAGCATGATGGGCTTCCCTTGCATTTAAATCTGTACAGATACTCAGAGAACCCAGCATGTCCCGTGAATATTTGCGTTATTGCCCCCGTTGGTTTCAACAGTGTTGAAAGCGTCGACAGCGTCGGGAAAGAAGAGTTTGGTGATCGCGGCTGTTTCACCCGTCCTGTACCTCCGGTTCCATTCGGCAAGCGAATCCTCACGGTAGTCCGCCCTCTTCTTCAACTTTAGAGCCGCATGTTTAGCCAGCTGGTCTGCTCTTTCATTTCCCTCCAGTTCTGCGTGAGCCTTTATCCAGAACAAAGAAATATCTTTGCCCTGTGATTTGCATATTCGCAATTTTTTTCTGGTTTCGACTGCGAGGGGATGAGTTGAGCGGTGGTTTGTGACCGTTTGAAGTGATGACCTAGTGTCACTGTAGATGCCAAAAGAATCTTCAGTGCTCTTTAGTATCTCCCACGTGGCTTTGCATATGGCCAGCAGTTCGGCCTGGTAGACAGTGCAGTAGGACGACAGCTTCAATTTATGGCATTTGGTTTCAGCGCCATTGCTCCAAAGAGACAATGCCGCCCCCACCTTGCCTTCAATTTTGCTGCCGTCCGTGAAGATCTGCACTGCTTGTGTGCGGTGGTTCGCCAGTTATTCTTGGTCTGCCAGGCATATGAACTGCAAGCTCATATGTTCTGCCGGGTGGGGTGTCGAGGCAAATGTGGTACATCGCTCAACGTCCCCACCTTCTGGCACTGAATGAGGTACCCCCCTCCTCGCCTCATACAGGGCAGCTGCCTCTCGTATTTGGAGATCCAAGGGAAGTATCCCAGCCAGCAACAGTGCCGAGATTAGGGAAACGGTGTGGTAGGATTTGCACAATTTCTGCGCAAACCCTTTTTAGACCACATTTAGCCACTTCTGTACACACAACTTAGTGGCTGCAGGTGCCCACGCACTCGCCGCGTACAATATGACAGGTTCGACTACTGCCGTGTACATGGTGCGGATGAAGTCGGGGTGGAGTCCCTAGCTGATCTTTGCAGCCCTCGACAACTGTTTATAAAAACCCAGTGCCTTTTTGCACACATTAGCTATATGTTTGTAAAATGTCAGCTTGTTGTCGATAGTTAGTCCCAGGACCCCCCCCCCCCCCATGCTCAGGCGCGGGGTGTCATACTTAAGTCTCCGCGTTATTACCATCGCATTAGTTTTATGCGGTGCGAATTTCAACTTATTGGTGACAGTACCCCACATGTAAACATGGGCGAGGGCGTCATTCGCATTTCGCTCAATCTCGGTCGCTGAATCGCCATAAAATACCAGCACCACGTCATCAGCAAAAGCTTGGCAGTAGTCTCCCCTTTCTGCCAGCACTTTAAGTACGGGGTCCAGGAGGGTGTTCCACAGGGTAGGTCCTCCTTTCGATCGCTGCACACAGCCTTTTGACTCACAACCTCTTCACCCGCATACCTGACCCTGACCCTTCGGTTATTGAGGTAGCTGTCCATTACTCTCCTCACATTTACCGGACATTTTTCCTCAGCCAGTCTGGTTCGGATTGCTGGCCACCAAGCGCTGTCGATAGCTCCCTCCATGTCTAGCGACACCATAACGGTTATCTTATGGTCTGCCAATTTTGTGCGTATATGTCCAACCAGATCATAGAAGGAGTCTTCCGTGCTTTTTTGGGGCATGAACCCGTACTGGCCAGTACTGAGTCGTGGTATAATGTGCCATTTTACTCTGTTCATTACCAATTTTTCCAGTACCTTTCCCATCACTGGCAACAGCCCGATTGGCCTGTATTATTTCGGAACTGTATAGCTTTCTTTCCCGGGTTTCATGAGGACTGTTGCTTCCTTCCATGTCCCGGGAAAGTAGCCCAGTTCTAGGTACTTGTTTGCCAGTGCTAGGAATGTTTCCGGATCATGGTTGATCGAATGCTGACAGATGTCGGCCGTGAGACCGTCCGCCTTCGGGGCTTTCTTGGTTTTGAAGCCACTTATGGTGGAGTTAAGCTCATCCACAGTGAACGGTGGGTCATGTTTTTCACCATGACCCATTGCGTTCACTTTTTCAGCTAGTATTCTGACAAGCGTGTGCTCCTCTTTGTCCTCTTCCCTTCTGTCCCCGGGGTAGAATGTTTCTGCCAGCAATTCGGCAGAGTGGAGATTGTCCAGTACCTTTCCGTTCACGATCAGGGGCAAGTCCACAACCCGTTTTTTGGTCCGGCCTATGACCCGATATATACCGTCCCATGCAGCTGTCCAGCATGGCTAGCTCTTCAGACCACCAGGGTAATCTCATTTTATTGTTTGGCTTAATTAAGGGTATACTACTATTTGATGCTTCTATTATTGTATTTTGATGTTGTACTGTCATAGTTTCTAAATCTGGTTTGTTTTTAATTTTTTATATTTTGTTAATTTTATTTTCTGTTAGCAACTGGGCCAATTTTATATAAAATTGGTTCCAGTTTGCTTTTTGCTGTTGAATTTACGGGTGGTTCTACTAATTTGTATACCCTTAGCCCTCTCAATACCCAAACTGAAGGTGATGGCATTGTGGTCAGAGCTCGTCATACCTTCGTCCACCCTCCAGTCGTCCACCAGGTCGAGCAGCCCCACCGTGCAGACCGTTATGTCCACAAGGCTTGTGTACAGTGTGGTTCCCCGCACTGTGTGGAAGGTTGGTATGCTGCCGAGGTTGAGCACCTGCAAGTCCATTTCCTCTAGAGCGCCAGCCACTTCTCTTCCTCTTGCGTTGGTTTTCAGGGTACCCCACCAGGAATTTTCTGCGTTGACGTCGCCTCCCATGATGATCCGCCGGCCGAATCTTCTCTCTATCTTTTTAAGCTGCTCCAGGTATGGCCCTATCGGTTCTGGCTTTGGTTTGAAGTAGAATGAGACCACCACGATCTCCCAGGAAATGGTCCTCATCTTTACCACTGTGATGTTGGGCGTGGTATAGGCTGGGCACTGGACAACGTCTATGTCACCGTCAAAGACCGCAATTGCTGTCTTGACGGCACCGTCTGTCCGATTGCACTAGTAAATTCTCGCGCCGTGGTAGTCCTTCATTCTACCTATGCCTCCGATGTATGGCTCCTGGAGCAGTGCAAAGGCCATTTTCCTTTTGTTCGCCTCAAGCATTAGTTGCCAGTGCCTTTCTTTGCAAATTTGCTTGAGCTACTATGTATGGCCTTTTATTGGAGTTGGATATTCCGCCGGGGACCACCTTAGCAGTACGACACGTCGTGCTTCTCGCCATTGCTTCCCATTTTCGTCTGATAGGGCACTCCTGACTGAAGGCGTTGTGCTCAGCGTTCTCTAGTTTTGCCCGTGTGCAGTTGCAACAAGTGGGTGGATGGTACGTCATAACGTCTCTCCCCAAGGTTTCTTGTACTCCGTGTATTTACCGAGAATTATCCTGATATCTAAAGTGGGTCTGGGTAGGTATCGGAGAACTGCAATCCTTTGTTTTTAAAGGGAACGCATCGTTCAAAGTTCAATACTTGCTGATAGCATGGTTGTAATGAGATGTAATCAGGTTCATATCTGCAGGATAAAGAATATTGGCGAAATCGTAGCAGACTTAAATTTGAGCGTCTGAAAGTGAGTTATATACGATAGAAATGCCATTAATTGTCTACGTTTTTTTCAAAGTATAACATTAACTGGTTTACGACGGATATCAAAAATCATTAAAAATTAAAGTTATTTGTTTTTTTTTGTTAACTTTCATTATCTTAGTGTGACCATTTTATACTTATTCTGCCAAGCAATTAATGATAGGCAAAAATACTAGTATCCAGGTCTAAAAAATTGATTGTTAACGACGACGACGATTTGATACACGTCAAAATCGCTTACTTTATTTAAATATACTTTTTCCAAAGGTATTATATTTTATATTTCATGCCGAAATAACTAGGTTAGGGAAATACTAATGCTATATTACCCTTTAATTACTCGAAATTGAATAAAATTACCTATTAAATACCTTGAAAGTTACCTTACAGACATAACCTACTAAAGTTTATGACTTAATATATTCTTGGCATTCTCCAACAAAAAATCTTGCACAAACTAATTCAGAAGATGACCCTGAGTTAAACCAGATATTTTTCATATAAAGACGTAGGAATTTAATCTCAGCTAAAACAATGTATGGGCTTCTGCCATTGTCCTTTACAATGTAGGTAAGTACCTATGTAATGGATATCTAAGAACGGTTTTTTTCTGGGTGATTCCTAATGGAATTCCGGTAGATAGAGGGGTCTTTGTAAATTTACCTTGGGTTCTTCAGCTACTTTACTCTGAAACAGGGGTGAGTGACCAGTGTGAACCCTGAGTTGTGAATCATTTAATTTTCAAAGAGAGCAAAAGGTCAATTTTTAACAAAAGATAGGAAGATAATTAAATACGTGAGTAAATTGACGTGATGATTGCAGTCATGATGATATTAGTATTTTTTATCAATAGCCACCTTAGGATAGCCCTAATCTTGTCTCATTCAACATACGTGACCAGTAACAGACGATGATTAAAAACTTTTATAATAAAAAACAAGTTAAAGACTTATCTCTCACTTACCTACTTAAAATTTGGAACAAAAGAAATACCAGCTGACGGACTGTATTATAACGAGTATTTGATACCACTTAGTATCTGAGACTGAACAGTACGTTTCGAAAGCCAGAGTAAATAAGAGGTCCCGCAAAATGTATTTACTCGGAATATTATTTACAATTTTCGCGGTACAACATGTTCAGCCGGCGAACATTTTGGGCCTCTTCCCGCACGTTGGGAAAAGCCACTTCTTGGCATTCGAACCTTTGTTGAAAGGATTGACGAGCAAGGGGCACCACGTAACGGTAGCTTCGTTCTTCCCCCAGAAGAATCCTCCAGAGAATTACACAGATGTGAGCTTCCAAGAAATAGCTCAAGTGCGAAAAGAAGCGATTAATTTACAAGTGTTTGAAAATTCAAATAAACTATTCAACATTCTGGGTTTGAAGAATTTCGTGACACAGATATTCGCATTTCAACCACTTAGCGACATGGCTCTGAATATCTGTTCCGGACTTGTCAAACACCTGCCTTTAGCCGAAGTTTTGAAGAACAATTATGATGTTGTTTTAGTGGAGAACTTCAACAGTGATTGTGTGTTAGGGTTGCTTCACATTTACGGCATAAAAGCTCCTGTGATTTCTTTGGTATCCTGTCCAATGCTGCAGTGGTCCTCTCATCGTGTTGGGTTGACGGATAACCCTTCATATGTGCCGACAATTACATCAGACACCAGTTCAATTTTGTCCTTTACTGAGAGACTAGAAAATACAGTTTTGCACTTGTATTTTAAGTTATGGTTCAGATATTCGATTCAAATGAAAGAACGGGCGATTATTGAAAGTAGGTTCAAGAGTAGGATACCTGACCTTGATGTGCTAGCCAGGAATGTTAGCATGATGTTGGTGAATACGTTCCACAGTTTGAATGGAGTACGACCTCTGTTGCCGGGTGTTGTTGAAGTTGGAGGGATGCATGTCGAACGTGGACGCAGTGAATCTATACCATATGTGAGTACCTATATTACAATGAATTAGTGTTTGTTTCGTCCAAATATTCTCTTTCAGTCTTCATCTAGTGTTTACGTTTAAACTAGCCTATTTAAATTTAAGTAGGTATACTTAACGGTGTCAATAAATACTTTAACTATAATCACCTCTCTCATTTTTATAATCATTCAAAGTCTATGACTTTTGCAATATAGATACAAGTTTTACTTGACATCAGCACAGATTTCTATGTTTGTGAGAAATAATTAAAGTAGGTTACCGCATTTTCCTTTCCCCGTGCAGTAGTGAAAGTTAAGTCAGTCTAGAAATGTAGATTTCTTGGTGCTCCAGATAGGTAGATCGACTGTTTAAGTAGGTACTATTTCATAACTTTTTACGAAAGGTGCTTCCCTAACGTCAAGCTTATAACACGTCTGGCGCAATGGTTGTGCGCAATTACTATACTCTATGGTTTTGCGATTTAAATCTTTGATCTTTCATGGGTTCTAACTAGGGTTGCAAGATGGGCGGGCATCGTCTGGATTCTCCCGACATTTTAAAGGATCTCCAGACTCCCGACAAAACTCAAAATCTCCAGACAAACCAGTTCTTGGAAAGAGCTTTCTTTTAGACCATTTGTGTTATCAATTCCTGTAAGCATTACTGTAAAAAGATGTTATATTTTTATGGCTTTTAATATAATAAAAGCTGAGTTAGTAAATAGACTGAACTTTGAAGTAAATTATTTGAATTTAAAATCTTTTCCTAAATTGGTCGATTCAGTAAAGTTTAATGCCAAATACATGTGGCAACCTAAAAATAAAGTGTAGTTAAATTAGTTATGTTTCATCAATATTTAGCATATTTTTTTATTAACATTTATATTTTCTATTTTTAATATTTTTTCCGACAACAAACTTAAAAGCCCGACATTTTCAAAATTTCTTCAGATATTTTTGTTTTCCGATCTGGCAACCCTAGTTCTAATCCTGCAAATACATATTAGATACCTGCGGAATATTTTCTATAAAGAACGTTTGGACCTAATCTCGTAATAACTACGAGAATGCTTTTGATAGTGTCCCTATTTTTATATCTCGATTTTTGAGAATGAAATGTGGGCCAAAAATTAAATCATGAGTTAGAATTGGAACAAGAATTATTTGAACTTAGTAATGCATTGTGCTCGGCCCAAGAAAATTGGGTTTCCTACTTTTGACGAAACAGAATAGATACCGATTCAAACATTGTTTCCGGGTTAATCAGCTCAACCTAGGCACCTATCTAATATTTTTATATCTTGGTCTAGGTCGTTGAGTCACGGCCCTTACCTACGTCGGTAGATACTAAACGGTTGGTCTAGGTCGGTCGAACTATATAATAGTTCTAGCTTGAAATCGATCGATTTGTGAACGTAGGCTTGGGAGGTACCTACATGTCCAAATGTTACCTATGTTTTCTGTTTTGTTTTTTTGTTCGTTTCCCATTTGTTACTCATTAAATAATTACCTTATCATTAGATCTTCGATCGCTACAATCTCGTCTGCTGAATTTCCTGTTTTAAACCGCGCTTTTCGGAGTTTCCTTCTTCAGTCATATCTCAGGTACTTCCATAAATCAGAGACTCGCAAAATATACATACATAAACTCACGCCTTTTCCATGCGAGTAGGCAGAAACTATAGAACGCCTGCTACGGTCCTAACATACTTCTTTTGATTCACTCACGTTCATACATTTAGTCATACACGCACGCCGGTTATGAGTACAAAATATATTACGCAATAATTTAACAAGATTGTTTGTTACGTAATATCTTATATTCAATAGGTCATAAAATTAAATTAAATATTTTCGGAAAACGAAGGGTTGCCACCAGTACTATATTATAAGAATTGTATCTACTATATTTTCGTCAATTGTACTATATATTATATAAAACAATGTAGTACGAAATATACTATTATATTTATCACTAAATGGTTGCTAACAGGTTTTGATTTTAACCCAACTGACTTAACCAATGCCAATTTCTGAATTAAAATTTAGAGACTATTGGATGCTTTGAATTTAGTTAGTAAATTAAAAATTAATGTAAATAACTTAAATTAAGAAATAAGTAACTAAGTCATATTGTTACAAAAATCAGCTTCCAATCTCAATAAATTCAAAATAGAGAGAAGATACAATTAATTTGATAAAAAAATAATTATTGATTTATATCGAACGAAATTGTTCAGTTATGATTCATCATCAAAGGCCTCAGTGCAATGTATGCCCATGTAACACCCACTCCTACCAAGGTCGGAGACTCTAAACTCGAAGTTGTTGACAATTATGTCTACCTGGGACAAACAGTCCAGTTGGATAGGTCTAACTTTGAGTAAGAGGTCAACCGTCGAATCCAACTCGTCTGGGCGGCGGACGGGAAGTTGCGCGGCAGCTTCTCGTCCTATTTACCGCAGCGTCTCAAGACAAAAGTCTATGACCAATGTGTGTTGCTAGTGATAACCTATGGGACCGAAACGTGGCAGCTCACAATGGGCCTTATCAGAAAGTTTAAAGTCACCCATTGGGCAAAATGGAGACGGCTATGCTCGGAGTTTCCTTACGTGATCGCATCAGTACTAATTATTTTGAAAGAATTAAACTTTCACGATAAATTATAGGTCAATAAAAAATGAAAGTTTAAAAAAAAAATACTTTTTATTTGCCTGAGTTTTCTTAATATACTATATTTTTTGCCACTGTTTGAAAAAAATACTATATTCCTTCAAAAAAAAGGTTGCAACCCTAACAGGACTCACTTTTTTTGAAATGTCAGTCTCAGTAACCTTTGCCAACACTACTTACCTAATTAAAAAAGAAATAAGATAAATTCGTCTGTCGATAGTCTCAAAACATCTATATGTACACTGCCGAGCAATGAAAAAGTTCCACCCACAAAATGCCGACAAACACCTATGTCTCCTAAGACATAGAACCTATCTTCGTAAATTAAAAAGTATAATGAAATCTATTTTATTATGCAAACTTAAACTCTTTTAAATACTGGTCTTTTTGAAGCCATGGATAAAAAAAGTAGAAAAACAAAATTTTGGGGTTTGAAAATTTCGGAATACATTTGTTTCGTTTTTTGTTTTGCTTTTGATTTCATCCTTGTTTTCGCCGTTGTGACAGAATTCTTCAATTGTAAAGTCTTACGGCTCTCGTACCCATAAATCATGCCTCTATCACCCGAGGATTGTACGAGAATCATCACTATGGTGGAATTGGGGACCAGCCAAAGAAGTACGGCCAGAATAATGGGCGTGACACATAATACTGTCTGACGAGTGATCCAAAGGTTTAGGGAGACTGGATTAAACCTGAGAAGATCAGGTACTGGCAAGCCAAGGTGCACAACAGTCCGAGAAGATCGTTTCATTGCGGCAGCCATGTTAAGAAATCGACATCAGACGGGAGTTGCGGTTCAACAACAACTTCTGCAAGTTCGAAAGGAGCCAATAAGCGAGTGGACAGTCAGTAGACGTCTTGCCGAAAGAGGATTGAAGCCTTACAGGCCAGCAAATGGCCCAAAACTGGAATGGCATCATAAAGTTGCCCGATTGCGATACGCCCGCGAGCATACAGAATGGGGTGAGGACGAATGGGGCAGAGTGATGTTCTCTGATGAGTCAAGATTTATGCTGTACCATCATGATGGGAGGAAAAGAGTATACCGACGACCAGGAGAACATTTTGCACAAGCATGTTTTGAAGAAAAAGTGTCACACGGCAGAGGTACCGTTCACGTGTGGGCTGGTATCTCTGCAGAGGGTCGAACAGCGTTAGTTCCAATCGAGAACGGGAACCTAACTGCTGTGAGATACATCAATGAGATTCTCAATGAACATGCTGGTCCGTTTTTAGTTAATATGGGTGACAATGCAGTGTTCATGCACGATAATGCACGGGCCCACACTGCTTAAGTTGTAAATGAGTATCTCCAGGACGTAGGAATCCACAAAATGGAGTGGCCAGCAAGGAGCCCCGATTTGAATCCTATTGAGCATGCTTGGGACGAGCTTGACAGACGTGTGAGAAAACGAGTTCCACCTCCAATTACTCTTCGTGACTTGTGCGCTCATCGAAGAATTGGAGAACATTCCTCAGCATATGCTGAGGAATCTGGTATTCAGCATGCCCAATCGCGTAGAAGCTGTATTGAGAGCACATGGAGGAAACACAAGTACTGAGTTATCAAAACCTACGTTTACATCTAATAAAACCCCTACTTAGAGATTTGGTTTTATTTGCCAAATGGCCCCAATTTTTTAAAACATTTAATTTAAAATTTGAACACAATATTTACGTTTTTAGTTGGTAATATTCTGATGCGCTGTTAAATGTACTTCAATATTGCAGACGGCGTCATTAAACTAGCCTTTCCCGTTTAGGAGTAATTTGGTGCTATGTCACTGTAACTTTTTCATTGCTCGCGAGTGTATAATGTACCTACTTAAATTCTTATCTGTTTATTTTTCTTCCACTTTTATCATGATTAATTAATGAACCATATAATAATTACTATTTAACGATAAGCAACTATTGGTACGGTTATCTAACTATCGGAAATCAAGTTGCTGTCGCGACTTCGTCCGCGGAAAACGAAAAAATTAGCAAAAAAGAAGTGGGCTCCCACAGTATGCCGCCCAAAATCCGCCATTTTTGTATTTTCCAATTTTTATATCGATTGATGTAAGAATCATCAAAATCGGCCAACGCGTTTGGTCTCTAGAACGCTACATATTAACAAATATTCATACATACATTGACTGATGAACACATTACGGTCTACCCTCCTTCAGCAGTCAGTGAGTTTTCATCTCTGTAACGTACTTAACACTAAGCTCCTGGGGTACCTAGAAACTAACGATATCCTTAGTGACCGCCAATACGGCTTCCGCCGAAATCGGTCTACTGGGGATCTTCTAGCGTATGCCATTCACATATGGAGTGAGGCCATCGAGAGGCATGGGGAAGCGCTTGCCGTCTCCCTCGACATCTCGAAGGCTTTCGATAGGGTCTGGCACGAAACCCTTATCGGTTATCCTTCATTCGGTCTGCCCGGTGGTATGTGTGATTGGATTGCAGACTTCCTGAGAGATCGATCCATTCGAGTCGTTATCGACGGCTGCTCGTCGGACCAATTGGATATTAATGCCGGGGTCCCTCAGGGGTCGGTACTCTCAGCACCATTATTTATGTTGCACAGTGACTATCTGCTAATACTCGGCACCTTTGGGTATGCACGTTGCTGAGAGATACTTGTCTAACGCACGGGCTACCGGGCCGCAGATCCGGTCTCTCCGTGAGACCATGATGGAGCGTTTGAACCTGTCCTTGCAGGCAGTCTCCGAATGGGGCGATGCTAATCTTGTCAAGTTTAATGCTGCTAAAACCCAGGCGTGTCTTTTTTTCCGTTAAAAAGAGCCAGTTTCACCCGGCTCCAACTTTCCGTGATGCAACCGTGCCAATAACGGACCATATTGAGCTTCTTGGCGTTACGTTGACATCGACTCTCAATTTTGGGCCATACATTGAGGCAAAAAGTTGGGGATCCTTGCGAAGGTGAGAAGGTACTTCACGCCGGAACAGCTGCTCAATATGTATCAAGCGCAAGTTCGATCGTGCATGGAGTACTGTTCTCATCTCAGGGACGGCTCTGCCAAATACCAGCTTGATGCACTAGAGTCGATTGAAAAGCGGGCCAAGAAACTCATCGGCAATGAGGTACTGGTCAAGTCAAAGCTCCAGATCCTTGAACATCGTCGCCGAGTTGCCAGCTTGTCAGTTTTTTATCGGTTACATTTCGGGGAGTGTGCGATGGAATTGCATGATTTAATTCCGCCCAGCCCGTTCCATCATCGGACTACCAGACGTACGGCGATGCGTCATCGGTACATGGTGGACATCCCACCCATACGCACAACACGTTTTGGCGACACTTTTATTATGCGTACAGCTAAGGAGTGGAATTCTCTGCCGGAGTTTGTGTTTCCCGATAGCTACAATCTAGGGGTCTTTAAGTCAAGAGTGAATAAATGGGTTTCTTCTAGGAGTACTTCGGGTAAAAAAGACTGACTCACACTTTTAATAGAGACGGATCACTAAACGCTGCGCGTGCTTCAGAAGTTCGGCAGACTGATCTCGGCAACAAGTGACAGTCCATGCCCAAGAATCAAGTCCTTTTTTATTGTGGGGGTATCTTCATGGATACCTTTCGTCTGGTTTTTCGACCAGAAGGGAGGGTTATATGACTCCTACCGTTAAACCCTAATAGTTACTACCTTTACCGTGACTTGGGGGCCCAGGATATCTTCGTGGCTTACACAAGCGACAACTGGAATAATGTGGCCGCTGTGGGTTGAGCCATCGACCAGGTCAATTCAATTATTTCAGTAGTTTTTAGCAATCCCAATATGAGTAGGCAATACCTACTCATATTGTGATTATCAAATTGTCCGGGCATTTTGAATAATACTGTATACATCACTTGTTCCATAACATAGCTACGCCTGGTATTGGCTCTAATAGGAGTCATCAGTTTATAATGGCCCGCAGGTGATCTCTTCTAAGCGCTTATATGTCTAAGGGCCGATTTCACCAATGAAGCTAATCGCGATTAGTTCAACTAAACTCAGTTTATGCAAATATAGCGTTTGGAGTGGCTGCTGAGAAACTACCAATCAGAACACTGTATTTGCTTAAACTGAGTTTAGTTGAACTAATCGCGATTAGTTTCATTGGTGAATCGGCCCTAAGTAACCGAAGGATTTTAATCCTAAGTGCAATTACTCTTGGTGTATGCTTTTATAAGGGTCTTGGGCCAGTAGTGGCCAGGGAATATGTTTTTGTCGTGGTTTTTGTAAACGGTTACAAGGTAAAGTTATAGTATTAATTAATGTACTTTAGTCAAAACAGCATTTATATATGCTGTTAAAAGCACAGTAACAAATAGTGATGCCATAATCAGAGCTTTATAAGTCAAAATAGCCTTAGAAAGTACGCGTTCCAGGAAAATTTTGCTTTGTCATGTGTACACTTCGTAAGCGTCAGCAAGCGGAGTTAGCCTGGTTTTAATACCTTAATACGCTTGTCAATAGAACGCTTAGGACTTTCGCGAAAGACTATTAAATGTACAGACTTGTTGGCCTATACCAAGGATGCCGAAACCACGGCACGCGACAAAATAATTCAGGTACGCCGGATAAACATTATAGTATAGTCCATGGGGTTGACCATAAACTCTTAGAGCAAGGTTATTTTGAGTGTGCGTATGGGACAGATGTATATGACTTATATCTGTCCCTTTCTCACAGTCGCTCCGTGATTGTTTTGACACCTCATGGTACGACTACGGGGGCACTTCAGCTTGCATCCTGCATAAAGTAACAAATTATGAGCCTATTGTCTTTAAAATATTTAGCATGTAAGTCGCAGAAATCACTTTTTTTTTTTTTTGTATATTATATAGCTTAGTCAAGATTCTTTGATGGTACGCCATGGCTAAAATATTATTCATTTTTATAAAAAAATGGCACGATCACCAATAAAGGTTCTTCATCCCTGGCCTATACGATATTTTTTGTAGTAGGTACCTACATATGATTTAACTAATCTTCCTTTTTTTATTACTTAAATATTATTTATCTGCGGAAATAATTGACAATATTATTTTTCATAATTTCATTTACTAAGCTCTACTATGCCTAATTAACTAATTATGAATAGTTGATAATAGAACAGTACCGTTTCAACCACCGCGCTGTGTGCAATATTCGCCTAATATGTGCATTCTGTCTTTAACACTATTCGCGATCTTCGTCGTCCGTGATGTCCAATCCGCGAGAATACTGGGCCTTTTCCCACACCCCGGAAGAAGCCACCAAATGGTCTTTGACCCTTTGATGAGAACACTAGCAAAAAGAGGACACGAAGTCACTGTTGTATCGTTCTTCCCCATCAAAGATCCACCAGCAAACTATACCACCGTCAGTCTCGAAGGCGTTGTTCCACCATTGTTGGAAACCCTTGACTTATCATCATACGAAAATCCCAGCATGGTTCTCAAATTTTTGGGCATTGATAGAATTATCAAGCATCTTACGGAGTTCCAACCTTTAGCAGATCTAGGTGTAGACATATGCGCCAAGATCGTGGACTTCCCTCCATTAGAGGCTGCCTTAATGAAAAAATACGATGTTTTTCTGGTGGAAAATTTCAACAGTGACTGCATGCTCGGTCTTGCTCATGTGTACGGGTTGAAAGCACCATTTGTGTCGATTTCTGCGGTCACCCTCATGGAATGGAGCCCGGATCGCATCGGGATGACTGACAATCCGTCCTATGTACCAATCTTGAGCTGTGGGTTCACATCAAAGATGACCTTGTTCCAAAGATTGGAGAATGCCGTGATGAACGTTTTGTACAAGCTCTGGTACCGATACGGGGTACAGATGAAAGAACAGGCGATTATTGAGAAGCGGTTTGGGAGGAAGATTCCTGATTTGCAGGACTTGGCGAAGAATGTTAATTTGATTATGTTGAACGCGTTCCACAGTCTGAGTGGAGTTCGTCCTCTACTGCCGGGTGTTGTTGAAGTTGGAGGGATGTTTTTGAACCATAGCAGGAATTCGATACCACATGTAAGTACAGAGAAAATTAAAAGGTCTAGCCGCAGCAAAAAACAACAGAAATATTGAAAATTTTGTCAGTGACAAAAACTTATATAGGGAAAAAAACCGGCCAAGTGCGAGTCGGACTCGCGCACCGAGGGTTCAAACGTACAAACGACCTGAGTATTTGATATGAATTTCAATTTAATACCTCTACGCGTTCATGACGAAAGGGGTAGTAAGTTTAAAATTATTAATATTTTTAAAGGGTAAAAACGGGACCCTATTACTAAGACTTCGCGGTCCGTCTGTCTGTCTGTCACCAGGCTGTATCTCATGAACCGTGATAGCTAGACAGTTGAAATTTTCACAGATGATGTATTTATGTTGCCGCTATAACAACAAATACTAAAAACAATAAATCGTGATCATTTGCTGTTTTTTGCGATAATGGTACAAAACCCTTCGTGCGCGAGACGGACTCGCACTTGGCCGGTTTCCCTTTATTTATTTATATATACTTTATTGTACACCAAGATAAAAAATTACATACGGCAACCTTAAAATAACAACAAACATACAACAGGCGGCCTTATCGCATTCTGCGATCTCTTCCAGGCAACCCAGAATGGAGAGAGATAGCCTGGACACAACATGGGGTTGCACTTGGTGCAATTTTAAAATTAAATAACAAACATAGGAAGAACCAAATATAAAATACTAAAATAGATACATAAATACATACATACATTTATAAATATACAGTCAAGAAAACAATACAGCTCCAACAAGAATAAGATCACAGTGACAGGTAGTGCTCCTTTACCAGTCTTTTAAAGATCGGTAGTGATTGCGCGCGTTTTATTGTCACAGGCAATGCATTCCATAGACGAGCGGCCTGGACAGTAAAAGATTTGTCTAGGAATATAGTGGAATGCATTGGCATTTTAAGTTTCATGTTATCCGATGACCTAAGAACCTTCGTATGGGAGTCACATAAAAACTGAAATCGGTTTTTGAGGTAAAGAGGGGTAGTCGGGAAAAATAGTATATTAAAGAGGAGGGAAAGAATATCAGATTTAAACGATTGTATGAAACTTCAGACAGATCTTAATGTTCTCCAGCAATGGTGTTATGATAATGGGATGTCGCTTAATGTTAAAAAATGTCAATATATAACATTTACAAATAAAATAAATTATATTAAATTCAAATACCACATTGATGGCAATTATCTTGGTAAAGTATCTGTCATTCGTGACTTAGGAGTCCTTTTTGATACATCTCTATCTTTTCGAGATCATTTAGATAAAAAAATGCTTGGCTTTATAATTCGTATGTCCAAACCGTTCCGTAATAACAGCAGTCTTATTCTGCTTTACAATGCATTGGTTAGGAGCTCCCTTGAATATTGTTCCACTATATGGTCCCCCTATTATTCTACTTATGCAGATAGTGTAGAATCCGTTCAGACTCGTTTTGTACGGTATTTATGCGTGAAGAATGGCATCCGAAAAGTTATTCCGGAATACACAGATATAATGAAACATTTCAAATTGATTAGTTTAAAGGAAAGGCGAAATAATTCTGACCTATAAATTCTTCATAAAATTATTAATGGTTCCATCGACGCACCATTGATAAATTATTTTCACTTTAAGATTAGCCAACGTAGTATGCGTCAGCATCATATATTTGATATCCCATCTTCAACTTTAAATATCTCATTTAATAGTCCCCTTACACGCATGGCAAGGCTGTACAATGAAAGGTCAATCTCTTTGGACAGTCCTATTGATGTCTTTTCAATGAAGTTCATAACGTTCCCTATTGAGTAATGAGCAATAAGAGTTTGACTCAAGCTCTTAATGCTCATTACGCATAACTGATATATTGTGATAAATGTTAGCCTAGTTTAGTTGTAGTCTTTATTTTGAATTTTTTAAATGTCATGCATGCCTATAATCTGTATGATTGCTATGTAATTTTCACTTAAAATGTATTATTTTTTGAATGGTTTTAAGCATTTGTACTGTTGGTGTGCTTAACTAAATAAAATAAAATAAAATAAAATATGAGCATTCCGGCGAAGGCGTATTGGCAACCACTTGAGCTTTATCTGTGCTATAAGACGTTGCTTTGTACCAAATTTTAAGATTCTGAGTTCACGGGAAGTAGGTACCCTGTAGGTTTGATTCCCTTGCGAGTGTCGGAAATTTACGGCATAAACGGCTGTATCATTTGATTGCGTTGGCTTAGAAGTTTGATTTTTTCACAGCTTTAAGGGACAGTAGACCTTAGTATTTCATATAAATCAGCTTGATACCTCCACGCGTTCCTGAGAAAAAGGGTCTTGACAGGCGGACAGACGGACGGACGGACGGATAATGAAGTGATCCTATAAGGGTTCCGTTTTTTCTTTTCGAGGTACGGATCCCTAAAAAAGAAGAGTATTGCATACGAGTGGTGAATATAAATGTTGATGAATGGAGAGGGAAGCCAAAAAGAATGGATGAAAGATAAGAGATGATGTGAGGAAAGATATGAAAGATAATTGAGAAACTTCCTTTTCTTTCATAATATTATTCCGCATTTTCAATATGGTGATATCGCAACAGTGGACAGGGGCGAATAAAATAAGAGAACGTCTTACACCAACCCCAAGTAACATGGGACAAGGGCAGAAAGATGATGTTAAGATACAAGAACATATTTTCGTGCAATTGGAGTGAATTCGCAAGAGTTTTGTTGAATTTTGTTAATATTTAGATAAGTAAAGTTTTATTTTATATTAGTTTAAAAGATTTTAATAGTGTTACATTAGAAGTTTAGGTTTATATAATTATTATACATTTATGTAAAGTCTGATTTTAGATTAAGATTTTAACCACTCTATTGTATTGGGTTCAACCTGTAAGATAGTGTGTGTTAGTTAAATAAATAAATAAATGTTACATAAGTAGGTACATAACAAATAAATAGTAGATACATTGTAACAAAATAATAACGCCAGTAAAACACGTGCAGAATTTAAACGTTGGATTAACGGATTTATTTACATGAATTGCAAATACCTACTTATTTACGCATTTCTAGAATAAATGAATAAATCAAACTTTAATTTATTTTGAAATGATTACATGAATGAATATACCTACTCGCGGTCGCATGATTGATGCAAAAAGTGGTTCTATTGATCGATCCCTTGAAAACTTAAGGTCAATAACCTAACGAAGAACTTTATAGTTTTTTACCAACACGTCTGTTCAGATCTTAACTTTAACTGTATATCTATTGTAAAAGCGAGAGTAATCACTGGTTTGGCAACCAATTTTTTTTTATTGCTTTTATTTGGAGCGGTCAGTGACACAGATGACTCGACAAAAAAAAAAAACAAATAGACTAAATTTAAAAATGGAGACCAAGCGCAACATTCCGAACGAAACGTTACGTGGTTGATAGTCTACTGACTCTGTAAAATGCTTGTTACACGTGATAGTTTAAGGGCACAAATATAATACCAACATTAGAGGTATGCGGAATAGGGTGGAAAGTGCTGCAACCTCCTTTGAAAAGGGGGATCCTCCGAATGTCTTGGACAGTCATAACTACAGCGCATGCGCATGCAAAGCGCATGAAATTTCAGGAGTGGGGGCTTGTGACGTCACTTTGTCAGTATAAAGTATCGTGAATTCGTGACGTCACACGATATTGCAACGCACTGTATCGTCGTAATTTTTTGTTTACGTGGCAAAAGAAAAAATACGTGTCCAATATTTTTAGGTTATCTAACTGACGGACTAAAAAGATATTTTTTGTACCCTATTGTGTGATTCGCAATTATGCCACAGACCGGACCGATCTCCTATGCGTTTGGTAGCCCTGTGAATAGTCCAACGAACCGAGCGGCCCTGACCTGATCATACTTCTAACCATGACATTGAACTAGCTCACAGAGAAATAGTTTGAACAGAGGTCAATAAAAGTTAATCATAATCATTCTTTATTTGCTTGAACATGAGTTGAAATTTGAAATTGTCAATTGTAAAGGATGTTAAAAAAAGTAAAATACAGAGCGTCATGTTTGTCTTAGTTTATAATGTCATGCAAATATTACGATAATAGAATATAAATCAAAATAATATTAAAGGATAATCAACAGAATCCTTTCCAGCATTTTTGGAATTTGTGTTTTTCGGTTTAACTGTTTATTTGTGCACGCATCACGTAAAATGTACGTAACCAATGTAACTTTTATACGCGTAAAATTGCGTAACTTGAAGTATTACTTAGTTTTTGTTTCATCGCAATCGGTTCACCCAATCAAAAGTTAGATGAATTTAAAGTGTTCTAGAAGTAAAATATCACAACACACGCAATTCAAATACTCGGACTCGACGGTTGAACTGCTTATTGGATAGATGGCGTTGTGCATTTGATGTGATTTTCTGAAAGGCGATGATATGATTCTTCGAGTATAATGAGATAGGAAGGTATGTAGGGTAGGTAGGAAGGTAAGCAGGGAGGGTAAGCAGGGCGCGGGCACAGCTTCTCACTTTAAAATTACAATCAGTCAACAATTATTAATAAAAATAAAAATGTCCGTCTGACCGTCTCCCATGCGACCTACTTGTTATATTTATTAGTTTATTGTATTGTATTGTATGTACCTATGTACTTTATGTTAGTGTATACGTTATATTATTTAAGATGTTTTGTACACTGACTGCTCTATGTGTATCTCCTCTTGTTCAGTCCATCCAATGGTTGAATATAAGAGATTGCCCTGTGCTATAAGACCAGCAGTCTATATTGCGTAAGTGAATTCGGCAAGGCAAAGAGTTTTGACCGCATCAATCGACCAATCACATATACGCGATAAAAGACGCGATGTGGATTTCCGTCTATGTGATTGATCGAATGAGGGGGCAAAACTCTTTGCCTTGCCGAATTCACTTGGGCTGCTGTTTTGTACACTTACCTTTATAAATGTTTATCCTGTAATCTTTATGTGGTGTACAATAAAGTAGGTGTATATTATAAATAAATAAGTCACAAGTTGAAAGGCCACCAGGCATACCTCCTTATTTCTTATACATCAATGGGCCACACATACTTCAAACTGATAATGAGGGCTCAATAAACCTATCAATTTGAAGTGATTAATACTTCACTCATCTTTCACGCTCAATATAGGTACACTTCCTGATAAATTATGCTAATTAAAGTAACTATCTTATGAATACCTACTTTGTTTAACCTTCGAAGTGTGTGTCTTTTCTCGATGGATTTACATACAAATTAGGTAGTTATATTTCTAATGAACGACTTATTTGTTTAGAGTGTAGGTAAGAGTTAGAGTTACCTATTCATCATCATCATCAGCCTATTAATGTTCCCACTGCTGGGACACAGGCCTCCTCTCTGTGAGAGGGAATCTCTGTGCGGGCCAAATGCGGGCTGGTGAATGTCACATGTCTTCGAATTTATGGTTCTAGGACATGCAGGTTTCCTTACAATGTTTTCCTTCACCGTTTTTGAGAGTAGTGGTGATGAAATAATTTACACAAAGTAAAGCGCATGTCTGGGTTCGAACCCACGACCTACAACTGCTAAAATGGTACCATTGGGCCACCACTGCTCTCACCTATAATTACCTAGAGTTACCTATTGGCACAGATAATATAATGCTAGTATACTATTGGGTTAGAGCCGGTCCACGCTGCGTCGTTTTATTAAAATTATGTAAAACGACGCAGCGTTGACGCTGCGACGACGCAACGCAACAGCCTTAGCACAGATAATTGAGCGCAGTAGCGCACGGTTGGCGAAGTGGATGAGCGATTGACTACTGCGCTGCGTGTCGCGGGTTCAATTCCCGCACGGAATAAATATTTGTTTGACCTACAGTACAGATAGTTGTTCCGGCTCTGGGTGTGTGTGTGTGCATGTGAGTTTATATGTTTGTAAATGCATCCACGATACAGGAAGAAATTCCTAGTGTGGGGCAACGTTTTTTTACATAAAAAATAAACAAAATATATATAATACTAGCATAAAGATGCCTCATCCCGTACAAAGAAACCGTGCCGACGTAACTAGCGTTTTTCGTCTGATTACACAGATACAGTTGTATGCTGGAAGAGATTTCTATTGAAATAAGCAGCACCTTTTTCTATTTCCTCTTTTTGTCTGTATATTGTGTGTGTGTGCATAAATGGTTAAATAAATAAACTGATTATTTTCTAAGAACATCGATCGCGTTCGGTTCCGTTCCACGAATATAGTTGGATTTAATAAATCGAGTTGAAGCCTCAGAAATTTAAAACCGCGCTATCTATTGGAGTAAATTTTGAAATGATCCATTCAAATAATCTTTGAAATGTGAATTAAGAGCCCAATATCCCTTTATTTTGTGCTTAGGAGAGTTGATTAACAAAGAACATATAGTTTTTATGATCAATTTTAGAAAACGATAATTTTACACACAATTCAATAATAAATCGCGATAGCTAATTAAACAAGAACATACATTGTTTTATGATAGTCTCTAGAAAATCTTAATATTTCACAAAACTCAATACCTAATCGAAGCTTATTACGCCATCTAGTGCAATTTATTTGAACCAAATTTTCTTTCTTTGCGTTGGGTGCCCGTGCTGGCATAGCCTTAAGAGGAAACGGGGGGCAGAGAGCGCTGACTGAATTTCCTTAGTAAAAAGTCATAAATCGAGGTTTGGCTGTCGCCTATTTCCTCCTCCAATATTGGACCAATTTAAAAGATATTCCATAAACTGGTAAAGTAAGATATATACTATGTCCCTATGTTTTCCTTTTTCATTTATATTTTTCAAATTTGTACACTAAGCCTCAGTTAACAGCGCAATTTTGAGCATTTTCTAGTGATACAAAAGATAATGTATCATCAAAAAGGAAAACAAAGGGACATAGTATATATCTTTAATTTGCATTTTACGGAATATCTTTTAAATTGGTCCAATATTGGAGGAGGAAATAGGCGACAGCCAAACTTCGATTTGTGACTTTTTACTAAGGAAATTCAGTCAGTGCTCTCTGCCCCCGTTTACGTAAACCGACGGAGCTAGAGCGCGCTACGTCAACGCAGCGCTGACGCAACGCGCCCTGTAGACAGGATTGCCTTCAAGAAAAAGTAGGGCAATGGATAAACGAATTGGAATATCAGCGAAGAATTTTATGGTGACCTAAATATATATTGTAAACAAGCAGGGCGCACGTGGTAAACTCGTGGTCAAAACTAAAAAATAAAACAAGTATGGCTAATGGCTAGTGGTTGTCCACAAACCACAACTCAACATAAACAGATTAACTTGACGACTTTCTTCAAACAAACGTATCGATTGCATTCTAAACCGCAGCAGCATTAACCTTGCCCTTTTCAAACACGCTAACTCTAATGCACCACCGTATACTACATAAACCATGTCGTCATCGTACCACACTTCAGAAAAGATGCTCTGAAAATAACACGCGCCGACCGCTTTCGTGTCAACATTACCGACCGACAGTTCCCACTGAGCCACCGCGCAGTGTACATCGCTCGTCATGCGGACACTCTCCGTAGTACTACTCGCGATCTTCGCCGCCCAAAATGTACAATCCGCGCGAATTCTCGGCCTCTTCCCTCACACAGGGAAAAGCCACCAAATGGTATTCGATCCACTACTAAAAACACTAGCAGAAAGAGGACATGATGTAACCGTTGTCACCTTCTTCCCCATCAAAGACCCACCAGCTAATTACACCATCGTCAGCCTCGAAGGCATTGCTGCACTAGGATTGGAAACCATTGACTTATCGTACTTCGATAGTCCAAGCAAGATTCTCAAAGTTTTGGGCGTTGAGAAAATTCTCAAGCAAATTATGGAGTTCCAACCGCTGGCTGATCTAGCTACGGACGTATGCTCAAAAATTGTGGACTTCAACCCATTAGCAGATGTTTTGAAGAAAAGTTATGATGTTCTTCTAGTGGAAAATTTCAACAGTGATTGCATGCTTGGTCTTGCTCATGTTTACGGGTTAAAAGCTCCCTACATATCGTTGTTATCAAGTGCCTTGATGCAGTGGAGCCCTGACCGGATCGGGGTGTCCGATAACCCGTCATATGTGCCAATTATGAGCTCTGAGTACACTTCAAAGATGAGCTTCCTTCAGAGGCTGGAGAATTCAGTAATGAATATATATTACAAAATCTGGTATCGCTACGCGATCCAGTTGAAAGAGAAGGCGATTATTGAGAAGCGTTTTGGAAGGAGGATACCCGATCTGCAAGATTTTGCGAAGAATGTGAGCTTAGCTTTGGTGAATACGTTCCACAGCATGAACGGTGTTCATCCTCTACTGCCGGGTGTTGTGGAAGTGGGTGGAATGCACTTGGATCATACTAGAAAACCGATACCGCACGTGAGTACCTGGAACTATAACGCTTGCTTGCCGATTCGTCTCGCGTAACATAATTGTGAAATTATTATTGACAACCGCAAAAACTTCATGAATTGAATATAAGAGCGTACTTAATACCTAACTTATATTAGGTTTTGTAAAGAGCATTGTTTTAAATTGGCTACATTTAAATGGTATTTAAATATATCTGATTTACGAAACAATTACAATATAAAAGGCTATTATTGAATACTTAGTTGCGCGATATATTAAATTATCTGTAGATAATCAAATGACGTACGATACAACATATATTATAGAACATTCTGCCTTGAACAATCGACCCTGTTTGTTCATATTGATATGGTTTCTTCCGAGACAGTGGATACGGATAGTTCAGTACCGGCGGTACTTACTGGCATATCCTTCTCTTATAATAAAACAGAATGAAGTCGATTAATCAACGAAAATGGACCTTTATTAAGATATGTTTACTTAAAAGAAATAAGAAATTTAAAAAGAAAGGTGTTCTTGTTCTAGTTAAAGCCGACAAGATTGTTTTCTTTTTAAGCTTTTAGCCACTTTATGAGTTGAAACTGTGCGAATGATTTTAATATTCGTGCAAAATTAAAAGGATTATTAAATGCATTGAAATATGGATATAGCTTGTTGTACAGTATAAAATCATAAATACAGCGGCCCAAAATAGTAGATTATTGCATCGAGCACAAAGTAATTTATTATTGCACGAGGGCTATATAAATTACTTAAAGCGAGGTGCATAATCTGCTTTTCTTTCAACTATTACCTATAGGAATAGTAGATAAAAGAAACTCATATCAAACAGTTAAAATAGAAGTTTAATTATTGAAATTAAAAGTTATACTTGAGCAATTATTAAACGTAAGGTTAAGAGTTTTATTGGGCAAATTTATATTTGTTTGTTTAACTTGGGACTGAATAATATTATCAGACGAGGTAGATGGGCCTGGCTGATTTGTTACAATGAAGTCGTTATCACGGGAAGTAGATGGGCGCGGCGATGTCGAAAATCACTTTTTTAAATTTCTTTCATTTTTAAATCAGAGTTAGCAGCAATCATTTTTTAAATTTGGAACAAGTAGGATATAAACGAATAATACGTACGTAAAAAAAAAGTATTGATATCGGCTGGCTGAATAGAGCTAATCCACTGAGGTTGGCACCTTTTGGTGCGATTAAAAAAAAAACTGTGCAATAATGAAATTTCATACATTTTTATTGCTCTAGAGCATTAAAGACTCGCTTTGTACTGAGTTTTTAGTGTGATTGTGATGAAATTAAAGCATAGTTGGAAGAAAAATAAATTTTACGCACTTAAAACAATAAATTGGACCAGTTTGCTGTTGGTTTACTGATATATAACCAAGAACATTGCCGTAATTGAATTAGATAGCTATGCTATTACATATGTACCTATGTGCACATAAATAACCAACAATCATAACGCAGAACATTTGCCCAGTCGTTAGTTAGGCAATCTTCCTACTGAACCATAAAAAATACATGTTATTTGGATTATAGATTACTTAAATGTCTACATTTTATATACTTTTCGTTACACTACGCTTATAACCGAATTTTTTGACGTCCCATAAGCACGTTCTTCGTTTCCTTTTATTTGCTATTAGTATTACCATATCCCGCCGGTCTATTCTGAGGCCTTAGTGCGAGGTTTTACTCACGCTCAATCACGTTAACGTAAACGTCAATTTGTATTGAAATTGGATAAACGCCGTCTGGGGACGGTAAGGTGAAACCTCTTTTTTGTATACATTTTAACATAAGAGATCGTTTACGTTCTCACGAGTGAGTACGTAAAAAAACACGAAATAAGCACACTGTAAACTCTTCACCGTGAAAACTTACATAGTTGCAGAGTGAGCTTGAGATTACCCGCAGCCTAATTGCGTAAGTGAATTCTGCAAAGCAAACAAGTCGATTCCTTCCCAAAAACGACTTTACGTATTAATATGCAATACGTTAACAATTATTTGCGATTGGATAAATCGATATCCATAATTATAAATATTTTTGCTATGTGGCAATCCTAATGAGCTTATATTAATAATATGTAATATTTCAAACAAAATCCATTATTTTCCTACCTGAAGAAGGTAACTTTTAATTTTGCTTGCGGGATTTCTAGATTTACCTGGAATAAAATTATAAATTCAAATTTCTACCGGGTAAAAATATATTCATTCCTAAGTTAGTGAATACTTAATGAAATGAAGTCTAAACAAGTCCTTAACAAAAAGAAAGTTATCCGATTAGATATTTTGCATATTTATTTATTACGTAATCTATATTGATTTTAAAGCACAAAACTTGTTTGTTGCGTCGCTGTACGTCATTTGGGATTTACGTTATTATCCTGTTACTTATGTCTATTTATGAATATAAATTTATTTATTTTCATATGAATCATTCCTTCCCTTTGACCTAGGAGGGCTTTAAGAGCAAGTCTACATCTAAGTTCTATCAACTACTCTCCCGTGGATTCCACGATTCCCACGAGACCCTAGTAACGTTACTCAAGTCATACTCATTTTGACAATTAAATAATTTATTCATATTTTTTTTTTATACAAGCTTTTTTCGTGTTCTTCTCAGCAAACCCTTTCATTTGATACCCATATCATGGCAGTGCACAAAAAATAACTAGTCCATCATCTTGGACCGTCCGCCATATTGGATTTAGAATGACGTCACTTATCTAACCATGCATTGTCATCCAAACATTAATTGCGTCGTTCGTTTAGATACGTTGTCGAGCAGATGAATTTTTCTAATATTTTCAATGAACTATTAAATCCTGTAGTGATAGGCTCTTAGATTGTGATAGAAAATTCGTTAGGAATTGTAAATATCAAGCTCTTTTCCGAAATTGAACCTAATCTCGTTCGTAATATTGAAAGAAACGATGGAATGGATGGACTGTGTAAAAGATGATAAGCCTGGAAAGAGGGTGACGAGATGAGAACTATAATAGAAGACTAACATTAACATTAAAAACGGGATATTTACCATGTTTACTGTTTGTTGCGAGTTCCCGATATTTCGGTGCTGTTGCAAGCACCATGATCACGGATAAACTGAAAGTCATTGCGGGTGGGTGTCCCGTTTTTAATGTTAATGTTAGTGTTAGTGACCATGACAGTTTAAAAACTTATATAATAGAAGAGTACAGAAGAAGAACACACACGTTGCGTGACCCAAAATAAATTGGGACAAAGGTAAGAGGCAATGATGATCAACCTCGTAGATATTAAATGTTCTTCTTTCAATGAATGAACAGTAAAATAGACCAACCTGCTTCGTATATTACCCAACTATTGCATACTTGCATACGTAAATGCGGCTTAGAAGCCCCAGTAACGCATGTTGTTATGAATGCACTAATTTCTATCGGGCTTATGTAGTTCAAATGAACTAAACTAGAGCAGTCAATTGTATATTCTCGTAATCCATTAATGCTAAATCGATATTCTCTTTGGTATGGTGTATCTTATTCTTCTTCTTTGAGTCTGTGGTGTTTAACCCTTAGATAGTTTGGGTCCAGTCAGTGGCCGCGTTTATAGCTGCATCAGTGGCGTTCATCAAGTCCTCCAAATTATATAACTTAAGCTTACACAAGTCGATAGTTCTTCCATACAAACGTAGTCTAGGGAATTCTCCACTGTTTGACGATGTACGTTCAAAATAAAAAATTATATAAATTTTTCTCATCATTATTTACCCCTGTATGGAAACAAAAAAGTAAAAAAGAAAAATATTTGGAAGTTATGAGCGTCGAAAGTTCCATATTTCAACACTTATTTTAACGCATCTTTGGGCGGCAATAAATACCATAAGAAGAAGAAAAATTGCAAAACGGCCTCCATACAGGGATAGATTAATAGTTCAACAATGCAAATAATTTTATTTTAAAAATATAAGTTTAGTCGTTTTTTCATGATATCTAGACTCCCAAAGGTCTATTTATAAAATTTCACGCGCTCGTTTTCGGCATAAATCATCATCCGTTTCCATCAAATCTGCAAAAGTGTATATTCGTACGCGAACTAGCTTCTTACTGCTCATTACAGCGTCTATCTCTTTTGCACGAGTTGTCGGATGAGATAGCATGCATTTTAACCCCACTCACAAAATAGTTCGTGCCGTCGACTAGTGTAACTTTAAAGGTTGCTTTCTATGTCAGTAATGAGATTCAGTTCTTCATCTTTATCTTTCTTTACCTGAACTTGGGCTTTTTTGAGTTGGTTCAGAAATTACAGTGTTGGTGCATCGTCAAAGTTATGAAAATTACTTTGAATAATATGTAATTTATGTGCCTACATATATAAGTATAACATATGCGGTTTTTTTTGTTTGTAGTAAATTTTATTTATCATCAAAATAACAAGGCAGATCATTATTAGCCGAACGACATTTATATATTTAACACGTTTTCGTAACTGAAAAAATTGTCATTCTGCCAAAACTTTGAAAATAAAAAGGACAAGGACACACATACAACATACTTACCGACTTTATATCATTCATTTAGGTATTCCAAACACATGTAGACTACCACAACATTAAATTATCTTGAGTTACGATCAAGAAATTTTGGAAAAGAAAAATGTCCTTGCATCATTGTTATTTAAAGGGACTACTATCACGCATAAACTGACTGATACACTATTGGCAAAAATAGGTATATTAGACACCTATTGATTGAGGAAAAACAATAATTTGTGCATTTAATATTTAAATAATTAAATTAATTTAACCATTCGGTATCGAGACTAAATATTAATAGACTTTGAAGCTTTGGAAAACCCGCAAATCCTTCCCCATTTGGTACTTACAATTTCCGATCTAATAGAAACGTTTTCAAAAATTTAGTGACAATGGTCATCATACAATATCATCATCATCATCAATCAATATCAATACATATAATAAATCTGTAGAAAAATATTTTTTGTACATCGAAAAAAAATCCAAAAAAAATAGCCAGGGTGTTAAAGGATAACCAACAGAACCCATTTCTAGCATTTTTGGAATTTTTGTCTGTTTGTCTGTTTATCTGTTTGTCTGTTTATTTGTGCACGCATCACGTGAAATGTACGAAACCAATGTAGATAACTTTTATACATAAAAATTGTGCGTATCTTTAAGAATTACTTAGTTTTTGTTTCATCGCAATCGGATCACTCTATCAAAAGTTAGATGAATTTAAAGTGTTCAAGAAGTAAAATTAACACAACACACGCAATTCAGACACTTTGACAGTTGAACTTGGTATTCGATAGATGGCATTGTGCATTTAAAGTCATTTTCTGAATCGCGGTGTTAAGATTTTACGCGAAAGAATGACCCTAGAAAAAAAAAAAACTTTTTTTACAAAAAAATACTAAAATATTTTTGGAATTCGGTGTCCATAACGCAATAAATTGGTACCTAAGAAAGACACCGACTTCCAAAAATAAAGTTATTTTTCACTTTGTAGTTTTATTTGGAAGACAGTAGTATTTTTTTGTAAAAAGTTTTTTTGAGTATGTGGAGTAGGCAGGCAGGCTGGTAAGTATGGTAGGGTTGGCAGGCAGATGACGGGAGCGAAGCCGCGGGCACAGCTAGTATCTAATAATATCATCATAATAAATGCACAACGCGCGTGTGCTGTGTTTTATCCATTTTCTTAGTTCTATGTCTGTCTTCGCTAACTTCTTATAAACCACGGAACAGATTTTGATATATTTTTCGATAAAAGTGGAAAGTTTGTGCATAATTTGACCCTTGCGGATCTGGGGCGGGTCGCTAGACTTTGGCAGAGTACTTCTGTGGCGGCGGCGGCGAAGCGGGCGGCGTGCCCAAGCCGATTTGGTCGGTGTCCGTTTCAATGGCGCGGCCACGACGATTTAAAAAAAAAAAAACTATGCCAAGATTATGTAAAAATTTGTAAAAGTTGATTCCCAAAACCATAAATTTGTCAAAGTTATGGTTAAAAAGTTTTAAGGGTTTGAACGTGGCCGCGCCATTGAAACGCGGCGAACCGCGCGGCCACGGAGATCTTTAAAACTAAGCGTTGCAGAGACCTGAAATTCAGGTAAATAACAGATTGAATTTGTAAAAAATTTGTAAAAATATAGAAAAAAATCCTAGGTTTATATTTTAGGAGCTGTAAGACTAAAACCCCATGGCCGCGCCATTGAAACGGTGAAAAACACGTTATCGCCGATATCTCGCTGAAAAAGCATCGCAGAGGTCTGAAGTTTTTTGTAAAACCTAGATTTGAATTTGTCACAAAATGTAAAAATACACAAAAAAATACTAGGTTTATATTTCAGGGGCTGTAAGACTAAAACCCCATGGCCGCGCCATTGAAACGGTGAAAAACACGTTATCGCCGATATCTCGCTGAAAAAGCATCGCAGAGGTCTAAAGTTTTTTGTAAAACCTAGATATGAATTTGTCAAACAACGTAAAAATACACAAAAAAATCGTAGGTTTATATTTCAGGAGCTGTAAGACTAAAACCCCATGGCCGCGCCATTGAAACGGTGAAAAACACGTTATCGCCGATATCTCGCTGAAAAAGCATCGCAGAGGTCTGAAGTTTTTTGTAAAACCTAGATATGAATTTGTCAAACAACGTAAAAATACACAAAAAAATCGTAGGTTTATATTTCAGGAGCTGTAAGACTAAAACCCCATGGCCGCGCCATTGAAACGGTGAAAAACACGTTATCGCCGATATCTCGCTGAAAAAGCATCGCAGAGGTCTGAAGTTTTTTGTAAAACCTAGATATGAATTTGTCAAACAACGTAAAAATACACAAAAAAATCGTAGGTTTATATTTCAGGAGCTGTAAGAACAAACCGTTTTGAATGTTCCAATAGGGTGACCATGACTTATTGTTTACAGAAAACTTTCCACCTGAAAGTATTAGAAATATTATCTCAAGGATACTAAATTAAATTAAGATGAAACGTTATGATGCAAAAACATATATTTATATCTTTAAAATCAAATAAATCACAGATTGTTTACTTAAACTAAGATATGGGTACTAATTTCTTTCAAAACCGCAAATCACAGATAGTTTACTTAAACTAAGATATGGGGACTAATTTCTTTCAAAATAACAAATCACAGATTGTTTACTTACACTATGATAGGTACTTATCATTTCTTTCAAAATCAGAAATCACAGATTGTTTAATTATACTAAGATATAACTACCTCATGGCCAAAGATTTTCTTTAAGGAACATTTCCTAAATCTTGCAAAAAAATTGACATTTCATACAAACCAAAACTAATGAAATTTGGTACCTTGTATAAAACGTCAATATTTTTGAGATTTCGACCTATAAATGGAGGGTCATGAATAAAAATTGTTGCTTTTGCACTTAACGAGGTTAATCCCATTGTGAAGTATAATTTAAAATTACCGTTTTTTAATATTTTTAATCATCATCTATTAGACCATATGCTAAATTATGTATTGTCAGAGGTTGTTCAGAAATTGCGTGAGTTCCGGTTAGGTGTGGGGTAGGTGTAGGGTAGGTGTAGGGTAGGTGTAGCGTAGGTGTGGGGTAGGTGTAGCGTAGGTGTAGGGTAGGGTAGGTAGGATAGGGTAGGTACGAAGCCAGTTGACGGGAGCGAAGCCGCGTGGGACAGCTAGTGTTATATGAACTAGTCAAAAGAAATAAAGTTACCTACACCGATTTCAGTTTATGCACTCGGACAACTTCGTAATTAATATTTCGAGCACGGCCACCGAGCTCCGAACTTGCTTCGGTTTCGGCACCCCGCGTTACAAATACTTGCATAGGAAATCGGTCCATGACATTATATAAATAAGAAGCAGCATCGTATTTTCAAATAAAATAAAACTTAGAACTTCTAAGTTGTTTGAGTTTTCGGTGATACGATAATGCACGGGGCTCCGTCGACTTTGTTATAGTAACCGTAGTGAAGAAATAAAAAATATAACCTTCGGTTCGGAATAAACGGTATGGAGGGGTTACTAAATAATCTGTAAATTATGTGATTTTTAAAGAAATAAACATATGTTTTTATATGTTATCGTTACATTTTAATTTAATTTAGAATCATTGAGATATAATTTGTAACACTTGCAGGTGGACAGTTTTCTGTAAACAATAAGTCATGGTCACCCTATCGGAAAATTTAAAACGTATTGAAAGTTTAATATTATGAAAAAAAATATACTTTTTGCCTATTATCGGTAATTCTACATATTAATAGGTGTTGTTTACAAAAAATGGTCTCGCTAATACTTTCTTTCTTCGATAGATAACTACAACTTATTTCTACACAATAACGTACTACAGCTCCTGAAATTTAAACCTAGGATATTTTTGTGTATTTTTATATATTTTGACAAATTCACATCTAGGTTTTACAAAAAACTTCAAACCTCTGCGATGCTGTTTCAGCGAGATATCGGCGATAACGTGTTCTTCACCGTTTCAATGGCGCGGCCATATTGTTTTGGTCTTACAGCTCCTGAAATATAAACCTAGGATTTTTTTGTGTATTTTTACATATTTTGACAAATTCAAATCTAGGTTTTACAAAAAACTTCAGACCTCTGCGATGCTTTTTCAGCGAGATATCGGCGATAACGTGTTTTTCACCGTTTCAATGGCGCGGCCATGGGGTTTTAGTCTTACAGCTCCTGAAATATAAACCTACGATTTTTTTGTGTATTTTTACGTTGTTTGACAAATTCATATCTAGGTTTTACAAAAAACTTCAGACCTCTGCGATGCTTTTTCAGCGAGATATCGGCGACAACGTGTTTTTCACCGTTTCAATGGCGCGGCCATGGGGTTTTAGTCTTACAGCTCCTGAAATATAAACCTACGATTTTTTTGTGTATTTTTACGTTGTTTGACAAATTCATATCTAGGTTTTACAAAAAACTTCAGACCTCTGCGATGCTTTTTCAGCGAGATATCGGCGATAACGTGTTTTTCACCGTTTCAATGGCGCGGCCATGGGGTTTTAGTCTTACAGCCCCTGAAATATAAACCTAGTATTTTTTTGTGTATTTTTACATTTTGTGACAAATTCAAATCTAGGTTTTACAAAAAACTGCAGACTTCTGCGATGCTTTTTCAGCGAGATATCGGCGATAACGTGTTTTTCACCGTTTCAATGGCGCGGCCATGGGGTTTTAGTCTTACAGCTCCTAAAATATAAACCTAGGATTTTTTTCTATATTTTTACAAATTTTTTACAAATTCAATCTGTTATTTACCTGAATTTCAGGTCTCTGCAACGCTTAGTTTTAAAGATCTCCGTGGCCGCGCGGTTCGCCGCGTTTCAATGGCGCGGCCACGTTCAAACCCTTAAAACTTTTTAACCATAACTTTGACAAATTTATGGTTTTGGGAATCAACTTTTACAAATATTTACATAATCTTGACATGGTTTTTTTTTTTTTAAATCGTCGTGGCCGCGCCATTGAAACGGACACTTTGGTCGAAGGTATCTACACGTCTCGTTTGTGTCGCTTGATGCCGAACTTTGTCTATTTCGGCGACATTCAGACTGGATCGTTACAAGACACGGGTTTCAATTGAAGTAGTCCTGCAGCCTTTTTGCGTAATGAATTCGCAAAAGGCAAAGGGCAAAGAGTATGAAAAATCGACCAACCACATAGACAGAAATCCACATCGCAACATTCAGCTCGCTTGTGATTGGTCGATTTTTCATACTATTTGCCTTTTGCGAATTGATAACGCAAACTCTAGAAGGAATTATGTATTTTTTTCCAATTTTCAAGCGGGATCTTATCGTTCATATAAATTCATGTGTTTTTATAAATTTACGTATCCATAACCTATTTGTACCTAGCTGCATGTGATATCTGTATTTAGACCCCACAAATAAGTAGAACACAGAAACGAGTACATAATAACATTGAGCAACCCATATTTTTTATTTTATTGTTTCTGAAGTAAATGCATATGTAAATCAAATCAGTGCTGTATGGGTTAAGGGGAAAATGTTATTTACATTATCTAATCTTAGGGCGTGATGGCATAATTATTAATATTAAATTAAAATCTACGCCCTTAGGTATAGAATATTAACATATTAATATACAGTATTTGTTTTGAGAAACAAGATGAATTCTAGAATTTTGGGATGAGAATAACCTAATCGAGAGCAAAATACTTTCACTCTCTAGACGGAGACCAACAGACACCAAATTAATTCTTAAGACGACGACTAACGCCAACGACCTTGATACAACAAAACGCGCAGTCGCGCACTCGTTTCACACCCGCGCGACCCAAAATTTTGTAGTTTTTACCCGACTGCCGAAGGAGGGTAATGTGTTTATTAGTAGTTTCCATATTATTCTATGACTTAAAAAAGAAGCCTCAGATCAAAATGTAGATAATTCAATTGTCTTTGAGATGGTGTCGATTTCATTAAAATAACCCAGCGGTTTTGGCGCGATTGTCGCGTTTTTGTCCGTTTTAGACATAACTTTACAATTTAATGACACTATGTTATACGAATAAAACTCAAAATTTTCTTAAATCAAATTATTAAGGAAATGGTCTTATATAAAATATATTTTTTCCAAAAAATTACAACTAGCCATTTAGACGTGATTCTCATTTTAAATCAACTACTCGTACTCAAGGGTATCTGCGCCTTAAATGTTTTGTGCCACAGATGCGCCTTTGATGCCCCCAAATTATTAGGACAAAAATTTTGTGCTTTAAGGATGAGAGAATGGATCTCTTTCGAAGCAAAGCTACCGCCTCCACATTCATATTTGCGAAAATAAAGGAACATTTAGCAAAAAAATTAAGACAACGCATCATTAACTCAAAAGTACTAGAGAGACATAAACTCTAGAAGTAACGATGTCATTCAACGTGTTCATGTTTAGAACAACAATTGAATGACAGATAATGTTGAAGCATTATGTATCATTACTGACAGTTGCAGTTATTGCGGATGTGATATTTACAAGCATTACAACTGCAATGACTCGCAGGGATTGTACACGAGTAAACTGATACATGCGTGTCAACATTGGAATTATTTCTGGTGACATGCGAAATCCGGACATTCACTTGTAGCTGTCCATTTATTACATACTAGCTGTGCCCGCGGCTTCGCTCCCGTCATCTGTCTGCCAATCCTACCCTACTTACCTTCCTGCCTAACCTATTTACCTACCTACCATTTTTGTTTCTATAGTCATAATTCTTTCGCGGAGAATCATAACACCGCCATTCAGAAAATTACTTGAAATGCACAACGCCATTTATCAAATATCGAGTTAAACTGTCCGAGTATCTGAATTGCGTGTGTTGTGATAATTTTACTTCTTGAACACTTTAAATTCATCTAACTTTTGATAGCTTGAACCGATTGCGATGAAACAAAAACTAAGTAATTCTTCAAGTTACGCAAAATTTTTATGTGTAAAAGTTATTTACATTGATTTCGTACATTTCACGTGATGCGTGCACAAATAAACAGATAAACAGACAAAAATTCCAAAAATGCCGGAAATAGGTTCTGTTGGTTATCCCATAACACACTGGCTATTTTTTTTGGAAATATTTTCGATGTACAAAATTACTTTTCTACAGATTTATTATATGTATTGATTGATGATGATTAATTTACTATCTGTGGCCGATTTTAGGAGGAAATAAGAGTATTTTTTTGTAATTGTTACTTGAAGGTTCATGCACGTTCCTCTTCATAGGCATCTATGCTTTGGAATCATGCAATTAGTTTCATCTTTTCGACAGAAGGTTTGATTGAAATATATGGTTTCCATATAAGAATATGAGATACTCCAAGCTAAAGTATGGTGGATGGAGATAGTAATTTTTGTGGAAATGCAACGAGTAGGTACCTAACTGGCAACTGCGCTCCGTTGTATGTTTTTGATACGGTTTGATCCATAACTATCGGGGATATTGACCTAGCTATATCATCATGTCCGTGTATAAAACTAAACTCGTCAAGCGCGAGGGGGATTAATAAAAAGTAATTTGATGCAGTCGTCCCCACTGACTGCGGTGATTGAAATCGACACAATCGCGATAGTAGATAGCATTTAATTAGGTGTCATGAGCAAAGGAAGATACTCTGCCAGCCTATTCTGTCAAAATGTCACCGTGAAAACATGTTGAAGGGAGCATGGAGTGAGCTATCAATCCTTAGCCACGGGGTCTTAGCGATAACAAAGAAAATTACGTTCAAATAAATGTCACTAGATGGCGCGATATTCATCGATTTGTTATTGATTTGTGTGTAAAATTAACATTTTCTAGAATTGATCACAAAAACTATACGTTCGTTGTTATCAACTCTCCTAAGCACACAATTATGGAATATTGGGTTCTATTAATTCACATTTCAAAGATTATTTGAACGGATCATTTATAATTGATTCCAATAGATGGCGCGGTTTTAAATTTCTGAGACATGCCACTCGATTTTTTTAATTTGCATTGTAGCACATTTTGGTACTATGAACTGTGAAAACGAGCAAAAAATACTATAAAACAAATCGTCAATGTATTTAAAGAAAAAAATAAGTAAAAAGGAACGTGAAACGGAACCGAACGCGATCGAAGTCCTTATAAAAATAATCATTTTAATCAGACGAAAAACGCTAGTTGCGTCGGTACGGTTTCTTTGTATGGGATGAAGCATCTGTATTATATTATCTGTGGCATAGTTCACTTTAGTGTTCCGGTCTGGTGGTTTGTGCATGTGATTTTATATGTTTGTGCATTTACGAGTCGAAATTCCAGGTGCGTGTGGGCAACGTTTAAAAAATAGAAATAGAAATGACTTTAATTATGAAAATTCTACATCGCATTATTGACGTTGCCGAGCAGACGATTTTTTAGGGTTCCGCAGTCACGCAGTCTCGGGTCCGTCTGTCCGTCCATCCGTCCGCAGCTTACCTCAGAAACTCTAAGTACTAGAAAGATATAATTTGGCATGGATATACATATTAATCACGCCGACAAAGTGGTAATATAAAACAAAAAAAAACGATTTTTTTTTGTCCCTCCTGTACACGTAAAGTGGGGATGTTATTTTTTCTCGTCTTCCCCATGGTGTGGGGTATCGTTGGATACGCCATTCAAAAATATTACGGGTATGTGGAAACTATTTTTCGATTCAGAGTTTGTTAAAAAACAAAATATTTTTGTTAGAGTCAAGTGTCCGTTCCCCCCTGCTAAATGGTTGCTTTTGGGTGTGTGAAAAAAATCACGGCAGTATTATATAATAACGAAATTAAAAGAAAAACTATCAGAGCTAAGTAGGCTTTACAAGTTTACGAGTAATAGTCGACCAACTTATGAAATTTACTTGGAAAAGTAAATAATTGTATATTGATGTATGGGGACAACCGATTTCGAACGGCAAAGTAAATTTTGTCCCTTCGTTTGAGCAATGTTCGGCGATTTCATTGTTTATGAACGTTAGTAATGTTACCTATTTATTTTGGTGAAGACGACGACTAAAGCCAACGACCTTGAAGGAACAAAACGCGCACCCGTTTCACACACGCGCGACCCAAAATGTTGTAGTTAGTTGTACATTCCTTATTATTTTATAACTTTAAAAAAAAGCTTCAGATCAAAATGTAGATAATTAAATTGTCTTTGAGATGATGTCGATTTCATTACAATACGCTCAACGGTTTTGGTGCGATTGTCGTGTTTTTGTCCGTTTCAGACATAACCTTACAAATTAATTACACTATGTTATACGAATAAAACTCAAAATTTTCTAATATAACATATATCTTTTCCAAAAAATTACGACTAGCCATTTAGACGTGATTCTTATTTTAAAATCAGCTACTCAAGGGAATAGCTGTTTATACGGAAACCTGTGCGCGAACCAGACTTGCACTTGGCCGCTTTTTAGGGTTCCGTACCCAAAGTGTAAAAACGGGACCCTATTACTGAGACTCCGCGATCCGTCTGTCTGTCTGTCTGTCTGTCCGTCTGTCACCAGGCTGTATCTCATGAAGCGTGATAGCTAGACAGTTGAAATTTTCACAGATGATATCTGTTGCCGCTTTACAACAAATACTAAAAACAGAATAAAATAAATATTTAAGTAGGGCTCTCATACAACAAACGTGATTTTTTGGCAGTTTTTCGCGATAATGGTACGGAACCCTTCGTGCGCGAGTCCGACTCGCACTTGGCCGGTTTTTAAACATGATGAAGCAATCGATTAGAAATAAGTATCGTTCAAAATCCTTCAGATTGCGATAAAAATACGCGGTATTATTTTCGGATACAGAATACTAACCTAAATAAATTTAAAACACAGCAACATTAAGACAAAAGTAATATCCTTGGCTGTTTAAAAACAAATGTGTAACCTTATCTTCACAAAAAAATAGTAGAATATTTAGTTTTTCAGCTGAATGTAGGCCATTTGTGAATAAATTCAGTCGAAGTAATTCCTAATTGAACAGTATGGTATCTAGTAGGGACCTTGGCGATGAAAATTTGAATAAAGAATTAAAATATAATAGAAAAACATTTCGAAAGCGAATTCTAAAAGAGAGCCATGAAATTTGCCTTAAAAGTAACAACAGTGGAATATCTACCAGAGTCTGCTTTTCCTAATACCTGTAACCTAAGGGTCTTTAACTCAAGAGTGAATAGGATATCTAATTCTAGGCGGTGTTGAATTCGCTTCCTTTACTAGTCGACAACTTTTATTTCGTTTTCCTGTTTTTTGAAAAACTATGATCGTCCAATTTGTGTATTAATTTATTTAGTTTTTAGGGTTCCGTATCCAAAGGGTAAAAACGGGACCCTATTACTAAGACTCCGCGATCCGTCTGTCTGTCTGTCTGTCCGTCTGTCACCAGGCTGTATCTCATGAACCGTGATAGCTAGGCAGTTGAAATTTTCACAGATGATGTATTTCTGTTGCCGCTATAACAACAAATACTAAAAACAGAATAAAATAAATATTTAAGTGGGGCTCTCATGCAACAAACGTGATTTTTTTGCCGTTTTTTTGCGATAATGGTACGGAACCCTTCATGCGCGAGTCCGACTCGCACTTGGCTGGTTTTTTATTGAACGCTATCTAGTAGAAACCATGGCGATGAAAACAAGAAGGCTTAAAATTTACCATAAAATTGGCATTAAATACAACGACGTTTTTATTAATAATTTCGCGATTCTGGGTTGGTTTGCAACTTACTTGTACTTTCACTTTCTATAATATAACGGCTTGTTGAACAAGAAACGAGGTACCTAGTAGAGATGAAGCGTATATACTAGAACAGATCCAGGGATTAGGTATTTAGCGAGACTAGGCTGCACCTATTCTAACTTTTAAAATACTCGATCCACCTAGTCTCACTGTGCCTACGCAGTGCACGGCACACGCGGCCCGCGCGAATCAAAGTACCGACGACGCGGCGAAGCGAGATAGCAGCATAGTCATAGGTCATTCATGTTTGCCAAAATCATACGTGTGTCAGTCACTTGAATTTGAACCCTAATTCAAAGTGCATAAAAAATATTGTGCTAGAATATATTCTGTCATTTTTTAACTACACTATTCCGCAATCCTTTCATCCTCGTCTGACAATACTCGAGACTCGAGACTAGTCGGGACTAGGCAGACTTTATAGAATAGGTACTTTGACAATACTCGAGACTCGAGACTAGTCGGGACTAGGCAGACTTTATAGAATAGGTACTTTGACAATACTCGAGACTCGAGATTAGTCGGGAATAGGCAGACTTTATAGAATAGGTACTTTGACAATACTCGATGCGAATGAAGACTATGATGCGGTCTAGTATCAAGTACGGACTCATGCGGGTGTGATCTCGCTTGACTTATTGTTACCTACTAGTCGTCGCAAACACGAACTATCGGACTTATTTAGTGTGATCGTTTTTCGTAACGATTTTGATAAATAATTAAAGAACATTATCTATTTTTTATTACGACATTAATTCATGTGTTTATTGTTTAAAAAATGGTTACCAAAGGAATTAGTGTATTAAAAAAAAACAATAGCAAAACTAATTAAGTACTCTGAAAAATTAATAGAAATCTTTTAATTACGCCAACAATCTTCAACGTAGATAAATCTTTACGATGACAGTCAAGTCTGTGTAAAGTATGAAGGGAAGATTACATTTCATTACTGCGTACGTACGTATCTACACTTATCGGTGGTACGCAAAGACTATCTATAAAGTATGCGTATTTCATGAACTAGGTGGACTAGGTGGAACAGGTATTTGGATCGAGTATTTGTACGGACTTGGACTAGGTGGACCTAGTCCAAAATTCACCTAGTACGACCCACCTCTAGTACCTAGTAAACCAACGCAAAGGTAGATAGTACGGCAGGCTTATTACGTATCTTTTGCAAGAGCAAAACGATAGCGATTTTTGCGCAATAATTGCTCTTGTTGTTTGCGGTTTTGTTTTTAAATAAGTGCTTTTGACAAACAGCGAGCCATTAGCAAACGATTGTGTAGGACCTACCATACCTACACTGCAGGTAATGCCGACTTTTATGACATAAAGCGTTTGATCGCTATCGTTTTGCTCTTGCAAAAGATACGTAATAAGCCTGCGGGCTGGCCATTTGCAGTAACTTTCTGATTGCAATATTTATTTTACTCTTTGTGAGAACTTCCTACGGTGAATATGCATTTGTCTTTCTTTCTAAGTAGGTACTTTGCGTGTAAGTATCTAATAGATAAAACAACTTACGGCATGATGGTTTTTTCCGATTACCACGGTTTGTACAAATTAAAATTGAATGACGCGATACCGCTAGCGAAACTCCGCACAAGGTATCTATGGAAATCGACATCTAATGGCAAAGTCTAATGGCGATGATACAAAAAATAAAATAAACTCATATATACTCTCATTAAGTACCTACATAATTATCGACATTGTACTTCGAGTCCTACCCATCATGTCTGCGGAGTTTCACAAGTTGACCCTGTTTATACGACCATAGCTAAGTATCCGATTATAGTCTTGAAAACATTTTCGCATGATTTTTCGGTATAGTTTCCACTTCGTTCGTAAAACTACTCTTTTAACAATCAGTCTTGAACATTAAAGTCAACCGGAATCATATTATAACCGTTCCCCTACTCTGAGCCGAGGCAATTGGTGTGTTAAGAATGAGCCCGCATCCGTGTCAAGTGAGTCTAAAAGAAGGGAGAGGAAGAACTCATTGATCATCAAATCGCTGCAAAACCCAGAAAACTATAACCACGTTGCCACGGCTTGAATGCTGATTCTTTGGCCGAAGAAAAGCAGCATAATTGCCAAAGTGAATTCGGTAAAGAACACGTATAGGTAAGTGAGACGACACCATTAAAATAACTACTTTGGTATTGCGTCATCATCAGCCTTATAATGTCCCTACTGCTGGGACACAGGCATCCTCTCTGTGAGAGAGATAATAGGCCTTAATTCACCACGCGGGCCCAGTGCGGGTTGGTGAATGTCACACGTCTTCGAATTTTTGCTTCTAGAACATTTCGTTTCCTTACGATGTTTTCCTTCACCGTTTTAAGAGCAGTGGTGAGATAAAATAATTTACACAAAGTAAAGCGCCTTCATGGGTTCGAACTCACGACCTACGATACGTAAGTCGGGGCCGTTACTGCTCCCACTGGGCGACCACTGCTCCCACTGGGCCACCACTACTCCCACTGGGATACCACTGATGTATTGCGTAATACACTTGAAAGAGGATAGGTCATGTAATGGATATGCGAATTCAACTCATAGGGTGGAGGACGTACCCTTTCTAAATTATTTACGCAATACCGAGAAAACTTAAAAGAAATGTGTATAATACTCTTGCATGGAATTTTTCCTTTGCCCTGCCGAACTCATTTACGCAATTAGGCTGCAGCCCTCGGGTCTCGTGAACAGTCGACTGTCTTTTTGCTGTTGTCCAGAAAAACTCGATGACTCTACTCGGACCCCATGGACTTTTCACATTGACAAGTGATGCGGACGATTTTCTTGATGTCCTACATTAGTTCTTCCCCTCTCCCCTTTTAGACGCGCTTGTTCATTATAATTATCATTTTGTATACAAGTTGTTATTGGAACCAAATTGAAGCTTGATATTGACTGGTCCCAATCGTTCCACCAACTAGAAACATCAACTGATTGCTAAATTAGCACTTCGCCCCAGAATGATCCAGTTCCGATACGCTGCCATTAGGTTGGCACTGAGTATTTTTATCCCGTGACAATGACCCACTTATTGGTACAAATATAAATCGGCCTTCGACGATTACTAATGAAGTGATGTAGATAAGATAACGCGTGAATGTGATGAAATTAGATAAATAATTATAATTATGTTTGGATGGGTAAATTTTAACGTGATCTTGTGTAGGTAACCCCACCCCACACACTAGGGTTGCCAAAAAAATATAGTACTCATCTGAGACCTACACTGAAAAAAGAAAATGTATTCTATGGAAAAAAACAAAAATAGACAAAGATATTATATTTGCTACTAATTATTGCTTTATTTGCTATATATTATTATTATTTTACTTTTTTTATATAATTATTTATTTTATATTTGTGAGTCTAAAATAAAAGAGTCATAATTACACTTTCTTTCTTCGCTTTGGGTGCCCGTGGCCTTAGTATGTAAACCGACGCAGAGCGCGCGACGTCGTCGCAACGCTGACGCAACGCGCAAATTGATGCCAATAGTTGGCGGGGTTTTAAATTTCTGAGGCATTCCACTCGATTGTTTAAATTTGTATTGTAGCACATTTTGGTACAACGAAACTGTAAAAACTAGCAAAAAAAATACTATAAAACAAAACGTCACAGTGGTAATAAGTTGGACGAGAAGATACCGCGCAACTTCCCGAGCGCTGTCCAGCCGAGTCGAATTCGACAGTTGACCTCTTTCTCGTAGTTGGCCCTACCCAATTGGATCGTTTGTCCCAGGTAGACATAGTCGCCCACAACTTCGAGTGTAGAGTCTCCGATCTTGATTGGAGTGGGTGTGCATCTGTATGCTAGTATTATATTATCTGTGGCCGTGTGAACCGGCTCTTATTCATAAGCCGTGTCTACAAGCAAAAGTAGGGCAATGAATAAAATAATTGGAATATCAGGGAAGAATTTTGTGGTGACCTAAATATATATTGTAAACAAGCAGGGCGCACGTGGTAAAAACGTGGTCAAAACTAAAAAATAAAACAAGTATGGCTAATGGCTAGTGGTTGTCCACAATCCAAAACACAACATAAACAGATTAACTTAACGACTTTGTTCAAACAAAGTTCACTTCATCTCTAATCATCGTACCACCCCACAGAAAAGATGCTCTGGAAATAACACGCGCCGACCGCTTTCGTGTCAACATTACCAACGTCCGACAGACACAGACAGTTCCCACTGAGCCACCGCGCAGTGTACATCGCTCGCCATGCGGACACTCTCCGTAGTACTACTCGCGATCTTCGCCGCCCAAAATGTACAAACCGCGCGAATTCTCGGCCTCTTCCCTCACACAGGGAAAAGCCACCAAATGGTATTCGATCCACTACTAAAAACACTAGCAGAAAGAGGACATGATGTAACCGTTGTCACCTTCTTCCCCATCAAAGACCCACCAGCTAATTACACTATTGTCAGCCTCGAAGGCATTGCTGCTCTAGGCTTGGAAACCATTGACTTATCGTACTTCGATAATCCAAGCAAGATTCTCAAAGTTTTGGGCGTAGAGAAAATTCTGAAGCAAATTATGGAAATCCAATCGCTGGCTGATCTAGCTACGGGCGTATGCTCAAAAATTGTGGACTTCAACCCATTAGCAGATGTTTTGAAGAAAAGTTATGATGTTCTTCTAGTGGAAAATTTCAACAGTGATTGCATGCTTGGTCTTGCTCATGTTTACGGGTTGAAAACTCCTTACATATCGTTGTCATCATGTGCCTCGATGCAATGGAGCCCTGACCGGATCGGGTTGTCGGATAACCCATCATATGTGCCAATTGTGAGCTCTGAGTTTACTTCAAAAATGAGTTTTCTTCAAAGGCTGGAGAATACAGTAATGAATATATATTACAAAATCTGGTATCGCTACGCGATCCAGTTGAAAGAGAAGGCGATTATTGAGAAGCGTTTTGGAAGGAGGATACCCGATCTGCAAGATTTTGCGAAGAATGTGAGCTTAGTTTTGGTGAATACGTTCCACAGTATGAACGGTGTTCATCCTCTACTGCCGGGTGTTGTGGAAGTGGGTGGAATGCACTTGGATCATACTAGAAAACCGATACCGCACGTGAGTACCTGGAGCTATATCACTTGCTTTACTTCAACAAAACGTTTTCACAGATTGGTTAGGTTTTTTATTGATGCCCTTACGTGGAGCGGAACCCTCGAACCTAGGGTTTTGTAGATCACCTAATTATTTAATACTCATTTGTGGCCTCCCAAATTATTTGGTTTTAAATTTTGTGCTTCAAAGATTAAGGAATGGAGCTCATTCGAAGCAAAGCTGTACCGCTAGCCCGACTCCCCTTTTATGTTTGCGAAAATATTTATTTATTTATTTAACACTTTAAGCACATAAACGTACAGAGTACGTACTTAATGCGTAAATAAAGGAAAATTCAGCAAAAAAATAAGACAAACAACGCATCATTAACTCAAAAGTACTAGAGAGACATAAACTCTACAACGTGTTCATGTTTAGAACAACAATTGAATGACAGGTAATTTTGAAGCATTATACATAACATTATTACTAAGAGTTGAAGTTATTGCGGATGTGATAGTTACAAGCATTAAAACTGCAATGACTGATTCTAAGTTTAATCCATAATTATCGGGGCTATTGATCTAGCTGTATCATCATGTCCGTGTATAAAACTAAACTCGTCAAATGAGAGGGTGATTAATTAAAAGTAATTTGCTGCAGTCGTCCCCACTGTCTGCGGTGATTGAAATAGACACGATCGCGATAGTAAATAAAATTTAATTAGGTGTTAAGAGCAAAGGAAGATACTCAAGTACGTTACCCCAACAGGAAAATGGCTCCTGGAGTGGTATGAGTGGAACGTATAATTAGTGCGTAATCTGCTGAGAATGTGCGCCACATAAAAAATTAGTGCGTGTCGTCGATTTTGAAAAAAAAAGGACAAAACGATTCCTGCTGGAGTAACGCTGATCCAGCAGGAAAATTCTAAACGAATGGTCGGAGTGTATTATGTATATATTGTGCATGGGCAGAGAGCTTATAGTTGAGAAAGAATGTGCGCCGAAAATATAATTGGTGCGTCATTAGGTTTTCGAGATTTGTGCGTATTGGTGCCGGAATTAGATTTAAGAAAATATTTATAGTTTGCACGCAATCGCACCCGAAAAAAATACGCAGTGCCTAAATGAGAATACTTATAAGCTCGCTGAAAACTGTATTCAGTCCATCTTGACGCTTGTATTAACCATAAGAAGTTTCAAAAGCATACATGCTTGCGTTATCGAAAAGTATTGCTAAAAGCCAAAACGACGGTGTCATAACTTTGACGGCAAAATACAAGAAACCGGCTCAACCCAAGATAGGTAGGTGTAAAGCACAAATAAGAGCGTTTAGTCAAAAATGTATAGTTAAAATATTCAGCTTGAAATGTTTCGCATTAAGTAGATTTAAATAAAAAACTAAACATGTAAACAAAGGCTGTTTATCCGACCGAATTCTAATGACTACGAAAAAGCGACGGATTCATACATATATCGATGACCTTCTTTTATGTGGCGCACATTCACAGCAGATTACGCACTTATTATACGTTCCTCTTATGAGAAGAACGTATAATAAGTGCGTAATCTACTAAGCAAGCTAATCGTAAGCTACTGGAGTGATATGTCACTCCAGTAGCCACTTTCCTGCTGGGGTAACGTACACAAGATACTCCGCCAGCCTATTCTGTTAAAATGTCACCGTGAAAACTTGGTGAAGGGAGCGTGGAGTGAGCTATCAATCCTTAGCCACGGGGTCCTAGCGCTAACAAAGAAAATTTCGTTCAAATAAATGTCACTAGATGGCGTGATATTCATCGATTTGTTATTGAATTGTGTGTAAAATTAACATTTTCTAGAATTGATCATAAAAACTATATGTTCTTCGCTAATCAACTCTCCTAAACACGAAATTATGGAATATTGGGCTCTTAATTCACATTTCAAAGATTATTTGAACGGATCATTTAAAATTGATTCCAATAGGTTTTAAATTCTGCGACATGCCACTCGATTTTTTAAATTTGCATTGTAACACATTTTGGTACAATGAAACTAAAAACGTGCAAAAAAATACTATAAAACAAATCGTCACTGTATCTAAAGAAAAAAATAGTCACGAACCGAGAAAACGCTTTTACTTGCAAGTCACTGCTAACACCATCTATAGCCGTGGAACGGAACCGAACGCGGTCGAAGTCCTTATAAAAGTAATCATTTTAATCAGACGAAAAACGCTAGTTACGTCGGCACGGTTTCTTTGTATAGGATGAAGCATCTGTATGCTAGTATTATATTATCTGTGGCATAGCTCACTTCAGTGTTTACTTCACCTACGTTTTCACGGCGAGTTTTCAATAGAATAGCACTACCAGAGGCCTTAGTGCGAGTTTTTATTCACGCTCAATCGCGTTAACGTAAACTACAATTTGTATTGAAACTGGATAAGCGCCGTCTGGTGACGGCAAGGCAAAACCTCTTTTTTTGTATACATTTTGACATAAGAGATCGTTTACGTTATCACGAGTGAGTACGTTAAAAAACTCGCACTAAGCACACAGAGGCCTTAGTGCGAGTTTTTACTCACGCTCAATCGCGTAAACGTTAACGCCAATTTGTATTGAAACTGGATAAGCGCCGTCTGGTGATCGCAAGGCAAAACCTCTATTTTTGTATACATTTTGACATAAGAGGTCGTTTACGTTATCACGAGTGAGTACCTACGTTAAAAAACTCGGAATAAGCACACTCTGTGCTGCAAATAAATTGTAGTTCTAAATACTAAAAAAACACACTTTAATGGTAAATTGAACTAAAAAGTCGCTAATCCTGAAGATCTTGTTAAGGCAAAAGAAACACACAAACAAACTATTTAAACGCGCCCGGTAGAATCAACTTACATTATTTGTAAATTTTAATTTTTGTTCTTCGTTCAAAAGTGCCGCTTATTGGCCTAGTTGAATAAAAATATTTGATATATCATCAATACATATAATAAATCTGTAGAAAAATATTTTTTGTACATCGAAAAAAATTCCAAAAAAAATAGCCAGGGTGTTAAAGGATAACCAACAGAACCCATTTCTAGCATTTTTGGCATTTTTGTCTGTTTGTCTGTTTGTCTGTTTATCTGTTTGTCTGTTTGTCTGTTTGTCTGTTTATTTGTGCACGCATCACGTGAAATGTACGAAACCAATGTAGATAACTATTATACATAAAAATTGAGCGTATCTTGAAGAATTACTTAGTTTTTGTTTCATCGCAATCGGTTCACTCTATCAAAAGTTAGATGAATTTAAAGTGTTCAAGAAGTAAAATTATCACAGCTCACGCAATTCGGTTACTCGGACAGTTGACCTCGCTATTCGATAGATGGCGTTGTGCATTTAAAGTCATTATCTGAATCGCGGTGTTAAGATTTTACGCGAAAGAATGACCCTAGAAAAAAAAATTGATATGTAGTACGTATATTTTTAACCGACTTCCCAAAAAAGAGGAGGTTCTATGTTCGACATTATGTATGTTATTATTATTTTTTTGTGTATGTTCAGTGTTCACCGATATCTCCGTCAGTTGTGGACCGATTTCAAAAAATCTTTTTTTGTTTGAAAGAGTATGTTCCGAAATTGGTCCCATTTTAATTTGGTGTAGGACTGACGAAGCAATTCGAAGATATACAACAGAACTCTTCAATAAATAACGGCAAATCTCTCGGGATTGCTGCAATCGCATGTCTGTTTGTTGTTTATACCATTTCATAACATAACATCACGCCAGTACGCTCTTAAGGGGTACGCAGATCTCTCATTTCACCGGTTATGTTCAAGTTTCATGATATTAGGGTAATATATTCTGGCGTTATACGAGTAGGTAACTTACTAAACAACTTACCTATTAGGTAGGTACAACTAAAAAGTGAAAAATAAAAAAACTTTTTACAAAAAAATACTACCGACTTCCAAATAAAACTACAAAGTGAAAAATAACTTTATTTTTGGAAGTAGGTGTCCATAACGCAATAAATTGGTACCTATGAAAGACACCGACTTCCAAAAATAAAGTAATTTTTCACTTTGTAGTTTTATTTGGCAGTTGGTAGTATTTTTTTGTAAAAAGTTTTTTTGAGTATGTGGAGTAGGCAGGCAGGCTGGTAAGTATGGTAGGGTTGGCAGGCAGATGACGGGAGCGAAGCCGCGGGCACAGCTAGTGTCAAATATTTTTATTCAACTAGGCCAATAAGCGGCACTTTTGAACGAAGAACAAAAATTAAAATTTACAAATAATGTAAGTTGATTCTACCGGGCGCGTTTAAATAGTTTGTTTGTGTGTTTCTTTTGCCTTAACAAGATCTTCAGGATTAGCGACTTTTTAGTTCAATTTACCATTAAAGTGTGTTTTTTTAGTATTTAGAACTACAATTTATTTGCAGCACAGAGTGTGCTTATTCCGAGTTTTTTAACGTAGGTACTCACTCGTGATAACGTAAACGACCTCTTATGTCAAAATGTATACAAAAATAGAGGTTTTGCCTTGCGATCACCAGACGGCGCTTATCCAGTTTCAATACAAATTGGCGTTAACGTTTACGCGATTGAGCGTGAGTAAAAACTCGCACTAAGGCCTCTGTGTGCTTAGTGCGAGTTTTTTAACGTACTCACTCGTGATAACGTAAACGATCTCTTATGTCAAAATGTATACAAAAAAAGAGGTTTTGCCTTGCCGTCACCAGACGGCGCTTATCCAGTTTCAATACAAATTGTAGTTTACGTTAACGCGATTGAGCGTGAATAAAAACTCGCACTAAGGCCTCTGGTAGTGCTATTCTATTGAAAACTCGCCGTGAAAACGTAGGTGAAGTAAACACTGAAGTGAGCTATGCCACAGATAATATAATACTAGCATACAGATGCTTCATCCTATACAAAGAAACCGTGCCGACGTAACTAGCGTTTTTCGTCTGATTAAAATGATTACTTTTATAAGGACTTCGACCGCGTTCGGTTCCGTTCCACGGCTATAGATGGTGTTAGCAGTGACTTGCAAGTAAAAGCGTTTTCTCGGTTCGTGACTATTTTATATATATATAATATATATATAATATTTTATAATATATATTACAAAATCTGGTATCGCTACGCGATCCAGTTGAAAGAGAAGGCGATTATTGAGAAGCGTTTTGGAAGGAGGATACCCGATCTGCAAGATTTTGCGAAGAATGTGAGCTTAGTTTTGGTGAATACGTTCCACAGTATGAACGGTGTTCATCCTCTACTGCCGGGTGTTGTGGAAGTGGGTGGAATGCACTTGGATCATACTAGAAAACCGATACCGCACGTGAGTACCTGGAGCTATATCACTTGCTTTACTTCAACAAAACGTTTTCACAGATTGGTTAGGTTTTTTATTGATGCCCTTACGTGGAGCGGAACCCTCGAACCTAGGGTTTTGTAGATCACCTAATTATTTAATACTCATTTGTGGCCTCCCAAATTATTTGGTTTTAAATTTTGTGCTTCAAAGATTAAGGAATGGAGCTCATTCGAAGCAAAGCTGTACCGCTAGCCCGACTCCCCTTTTATGTTTGCGAAAATATTTATTTATTTATTTAACACTTTAAGCACATAAACGTACAGAGTACGTACTTAATGCGTAAATAAAGGAAAATTCAGCAAAAAAATAAGACAAACAACGCATCATTAACTCAAAAGTACTAGAGAGACATAAACTCTACAACGTGTTCATGTTTAGAACAACAATTGAATGACAGGTAATTTTGAAGCATTATACATAACATTATTACTAAGAGTTGAAGTTATTGCGGATGTGATAGTTACAAGCATTAAAACTGCAATGACTGATTCTAAGTTTAATCCATAATTATCGGGGCTATTGATCTAGCTGTATCATCATGTCCGTGTATAAAACTAAACTCGTCAAATGAGAGGGTGATTAATTAAAAGTAATTTGCTGCAGTCGTCCCCACTGTCTGCGGTGATTGAAATAGACACGATCGCGATAGTAAATAAAATTTAATTAGGTGTTAAGAGCAAAGGAAGATACTCAAGTACGTTACCCCAACAGGAAAATGGCTCCTGGAGTGGTATGAGTGGAACGTATAATTAGTGCGTAATCTGCTGAGAATGTGCGCCACATAAAAAATTAGTGCGTGTCGTCGATTTTGAAAAAAAAAGGACAAAACGATTCCTGCTGGAGTAACGCTGATCCAGCAGGAAAATTCTAAACGAATGGTCGGAGTGTATTATGTATATATTGTGCATGGGCAGAGAGCTTATAGTTGAGAAAGAATGTGCGCCGAAAATATAATTGGTGCGTCATTAGGTTTTCGAGATTTGTGCGTATTGGTGCCGGAATTAGATTTAAGAAAATATTTATAGTTTGCACGCAATCGCACCCGAAAAAAATACGCAGTGCCTAAATGAGAATACTTATAAGCTCGCTGAAAACTGTATTCAGTCCATCTTGACGCTTGTATTAACCATAAGAAGTTTCAAAAGCATACATGCTTGCGTTATCGAAAAGTATTGCTAAAAGCCAAAACGACGGTGTCATAACTTTGACGGCAAAATACAAGAAACCGGCTCAACCCAAGATAGGTAGGTGTAAAGCACAAATAAGAGCGTTTAGTCAAAAATGTATAGTTAAAATATTCAGCTTGAAATGTTTCGCATTAAGTAGATTTAAATAAAAAACTAAACATGTAAACAAAGGCTGTTTATCCGACCGAATTCTAATGACTACGAAAAAGCGACGGATTCATACATATATCGATGACCTTCTTTTATGTGGCGCACATTCACAGCAGATTACGCACTTATTATACGTTCCTCTTATGAGAAGAACGTATAATAAGTGCGTAATCTACTAAGCAAGCTAATCGTAAGCTACTGGAGTGATATGTCACTCCAGTAGCCACTTTCCTGCTGGGGTAACGTACACAAGATACTCCGCCAGCCTATTCTGTTAAAATGTCACCGTGAAAACTTGGTGAAGGGAGCGTGGAGTGAGCTATCAATCCTTAGCCACGGGGTCCTAGCGCTAACAAAGAAAATTTCGTTCAAATAAATGTCACTAGATGGCGTGATATTCATCGATTTGTTATTGAATTGTGTGTAAAATTAACATTTTCTAGAATTGATCATAAAAACTATATGTTCTTCGCTAATCAACTCTCCTAAACACGAAATTATGGAATATTGGGCTCTTAATTCACATTTCAAAGATTATTTGAACGGATCATTTAAAATTGATTCCAATAGGTTTTAAATTCTGCGACATGCCACTCGATTTTTTAAATTTGCATTGTAACACATTTTGGTACAATGAAACTAAAAACGTGCAAAAAAATACTATAAAACAAATCGTCACTGTATCTAAAGAAAAAAATAGTCACGAACCGAGAAAACGCTTTTACTTGCAAGTCACTGCTAACACCATCTATAGCCGTGGAACGGAACCGAACGCGGTCGAAGTCCTTATAAAAGTAATCATTTTAATCAGACGAAAAACGCTAGTTACGTCGGCACGGTTTCTTTGTATAGGATGAAGCATCTGTATGCTAGTATTATATTATCTGTGGCATAGCTCACTTCAGTGTTTACTTCACCTACGTTTTCACGGCGAGTTTTCAATAGAATAGCACTACCAGAGGCCTTAGTGCGAGTTTTTATTCACGCTCAATCGCGTTAACGTAAACTACAATTTGTATTGAAACTGGATAAGCGCCGTCTGGTGACGGCAAGGCAAAACCTCTTTTTTTGTATACATTTTGACATAAGAGATCGTTTACGTTATCACGAGTGAGTACGTTAAAAAACTCGCACTAAGCACACAGAGGCCTTAGTGCGAGTTTTTACTCACGCTCAATCGCGTAAACGTTAACGCCAATTTGTATTGAAACTGGATAAGCGCCGTCTGGTGATCGCAAGGCAAAACCTCTATTTTTGTATACATTTTGACATAAGAGGTCGTTTACGTTATCACGAGTGAGTACCTACGTTAAAAAACTCGGAATAAGCACACTCTGTGCTGCAAATAAATTGTAGTTCTAAATACTAAAAAAACACACTTTAATGGTAAATTGAACTAAAAAGTCGCTAATCCTGAAGATCTTGTTAAGGCAAAAGAAACACACAAACAAACTATTTAAACGCGCCCGGTAGAATCAACTTACATTATTTGTAAATTTTAATTTTTGTTCTTCGTTCAAAAGTGCCGCTTATTGGCCTAGTTGAATAAAAATATTTGATATATCAATACATATAATAAATCTGTAGAAAAATATTTTTTGTACATCGAAAAAAATTCCAAAAAAAATAGCCAGGGTGTTAAAGGATAACCAACAGAACCCATTTCTAGCATTTTTGGCATTTTTGTCTGTTTGTCTGTTTGTCTGTTTATCTGTTTGTCTGTTTGTCTGTTTGTCTGTTTATTTGTGCACGCATCACGTGAAATGTACGAAACCAATGTAGATAACTATTATACATAAAAATTGAGCGTATCTTGAAGAATTACTTAGTTTTTGTTTCATCGCAATCGGTTCACTCTATCAAAAGTTAGATGAATTTAAAGTGTTCAAGAAGTAAAATTATCACAGCTCACGCAATTCGGTTACTCGGACAGTTGACCTCGCTATTCGATAGATGGCGTTGTGCATTTAAAGTCATTATCTGAATCGCGGTGTTAAGATTTTACGCGAAAGAATGACCCTAGAAAAAAAAATTGATATGTAGTACGTATATTTTTAACCGACTTCCCAAAAAAGAGGAGGTTCTATGTTCGACATTATGTATGTTATTATTATTTTTTTGTGTATGTTCAGTGTTCACCGATATCTCCGTCAGTTGTGGACCGATTTCAAAAAATCTTTTTTTGTTTGAAAGAGTATGTTCCGAAATTGGTCCCATTTTAATTTGGTGTAGGACTGACGAAGCAATTCGAAGATATACAACAGAACTCTTCAATAAATAACGGCAAATCTCTCGGGATTGCTGCAATCGCATGTCTGTTTGTTGTTTATACCATTTCATAACATAACATCACGCCAGTACGCTCTTAAGGGGTACGCAGATCTCTCATTTCACCGGTTATGTTCAAGTTTCATGATATTAGGGTAATATATTCTGGCGTTATACGAGTAGGTAACTTACTAAACAACTTACCTATTAGGTAGGTACAACTAAAAAGTGAAAAATAAAAAAACTTTTTACAAAAAAATACTACTGACTTCCAAATAAAACTACAAAGTGAAAAATAACTTTATTTTTGGAAGTAGGTGTCCATAACGCAATAAATTGGTACCTATGAAAGACACCGACTTCCAAAAATAAAGTAATTTTTCACTTTGTAGTTTTATTTGGCAGTTGGTAGTATTTTTTTGTAAAAAGTTTTTTTGAGTATGTGGAGTAGGCAGGCAGGCTGGTAAGTATGGTAGGGTTGGCAGGCAGATGACGGGAGCGAAGCCGCGGGCACAGCTAGTGTCAAATATTTTTATTCAACTAGGCCAATAAGCGGCACTTTTGAACGAAGAACAAAAATTAAAATTTACAAATAATGTAAGTTGATTCTACCGGGCGCGTTTAAATAGTTTGTTTGTGTGTTTCTTTTGCCTTAACAAGATCTTCAGGATTAGCGACTTTTTAGTTCAATTTACCATTAAAGTGTGTTTTTTTAGTATTTAGAACTACAATTTATTTGCAGCACAGAGTGTGCTTATTCCGAGTTTTTTAACGTAGGTACTCACTCGTGATAACGTAAACGACCTCTTATGTCAAAATGTATACAAAAATAGAGGTTTTGCCTTGCGATCACCAGACGGCGCTTATCCAGTTTCAATACAAATTGGCGTTAACGTTTACGCGATTGAGCGTGAGTAAAAACTCGCACTAAGGCCTCTGTGTGCTTAGTGCGAGTTTTTTAACGTACTCACTCGTGATAACGTAAACGATCTCTTATGTCAAAATGTATACAAAAAAAGAGGTTTTGCCTTGCCGTCACCAGACGGCGCTTATCCAGTTTCAATACAAATTGTAGTTTACGTTAACGCGATTGAGCGTGAATAAAAACTCGCACTAAGGCCTCTGGTAGTGCTATTCTATTGAAAACTCGCCGTGAAAACGTAGGTGAAGTAAACACTGAAGTGAGCTATGCCACAGATAATATAATACTAGCATACAGATGCTTCATCCTATACAAAGAAACCGTGCCGACGTAACTAGCGTTTTTCGTCTGATTAAAATGATTACTTTTATAAGGACTTCGACCGCGTTCGGTTCCGTTCCACGGCTATAGATGGTGTTAGCAGTGACTTGCAAGTAAAAGCGTTTTCTCGGTTCGTGACTATTTTATATATATATAATATATATATAATATTTTATAATATATATTACAAAATCTGGTATCGCTACGCGATCCAGTTGAAAGAGAAGGCGATTATTGAGAAGCGTTTTGGAAGGAGGATACCCGATCTGCAAGATTTTGCGAAGAATGTGAGCTTAGTTTTGGTGAATACGTTCCACAGTATGAACGGTGTTCATCCTCTACTGCCGGGTGTTGTGGAAGTGGGTGGAATGCACTTGGATCATACTAGAAAACCGATACCGCACGTGAGTACCTGGAGCTATATCACTTGCTTTACTTCAACAAAACGTTTTCACAGATTGGTTAGGTTTTTTATTGATGCCCTTACGTGGAGCGGAACCCTCGAACCTAGGGTTTTGTAGATCACCTAATTATTTAATACTCATTTGTGGCCTCCCAAATTATTTGGTTTTAAATTTTGTGCTTCAAAGATTAAGGAATGGAGCTCATTCGAAGCAAAGCTGTACCGCTAGCCCGACTCCCCTTTTATGTTTGCGAAAATATTTATTTATTTATTTAACACTTTAAGCACATAAACGTACAGAGTACGTACTTAATGCGTAAATAAAGGAAAATTCAGCAAAAAAATAAGACAAACAACGCATCATTAACTCAAAAGTACTAGAGAGACATAAACTCTACAACGTGTTCATGTTTAGAACAACAATTGAATGACAGGTAATTTTGAAGCATTATACATAACATTATTACTAAGAGTTGAAGTTATTGCGGATGTGATAGTTACAAGCATTAAAACTGCAATGACTGATTCTAAGTTTAATCCATAATTATCGGGGCTATTGATCTAGCTGTATCATCATGTCCGTGTATAAAACTAAACTCGTCAAATGAGAGGGTGATTAATTAAAAGTAATTTGCTGCAGTCGTCCCCACTGTCTGCGGTGATTGAAATAGACACGATCGCGATAGTAAATAAAATTTAATTAGGTGTTAAGAGCAAAGGAAGATACTCAAGTACGTTACCCCAACAGGAAAATGGCTCCTGGAGTGGTATGAGTGGAACGTATAATTAGTGCGTAATCTGCTGAGAATGTGCGCCACATAAAAAATTAGTGCGTGTCGTCGATTTTGAAAAAAAAAGGACAAAACGATTCCTGCTGGAGTAACGCTGATCCAGCAGGAAAATTCTAAACGAATGGTCGGAGTGTATTATGTATATATTGTGCATGGGCAGAGAGCTTATAGTTGAGAAAGAATGTGCGCCGAAAATATAATTGGTGCGTCATTAGGTTTTCGAGATTTGTGCGTATTGGTGCCGGAATTAGATTTAAGAAAATATTTATAGTTTGCACGCAATCGCACCCGAAAAAAATACGCAGTGCCTAAATGAGAATACTTATAAGCTCGCTGAAAACTGTATTCAGTCCATCTTGACGCTTGTATTAACCATAAGAAGTTTCAAAAGCATACATGCTTGCGTTATCGAAAAGTATTGCTAAAAGCCAAAACGACGGTGTCATAACTTTGACGGCAAAATACAAGAAACCGGCTCAACCCAAGATAGGTAGGTGTAAAGCACAAATAAGAGCGTTTAGTCAAAAATGTATAGTTAAAATATTCAGCTTGAAATGTTTCGCATTAAGTAGATTTAAATAAAAAACTAAACATGTAAACAAAGGCTGTTTATCCGACAGAATTCTAATGACTACGAAAAAGCGACGGATTCATACATATATCGATGACCTTCTTTTATGTGGCGCACATTCACAGCAGATTACGCACTTATTATACGTTCCTCTTATGAGAAGAACGTATAATAAGTGCGTAATCTACTAAGCAAGCTAATCGTAAGCTACTGGAGTGATATGTCACTCCAGTAGCCACTTTCCTGCTGGGGTAACGTACACAAGATACTCCGCCAGCCTATTCTGTTAAAATGTCACCGTGAAAACTTGGTGAAGGGAGCGTGGAGTGAGCTATCAATCCTTAGCCACGGGGTCCTAGCGCTAACAAAGAAAATTTCGTTCAAATAAATGTCACTAGATGGCGTGATATTCATCGATTTGTTATTGAATTGTGTGTAAAATTAACATTTTCTAGAATTGATCATAAAAACTATATGTTCTTCGCTAATCAACTCTCCTAAACACGAAATTATGGAATATTGGGCTCTTAATTCACATTTCAAAGATTATTTGAACGGATCATTTAAAATTGATTCCAATAGGTTTTAAATTCTGCGACATGCCACTCGATTTTTTAAATTTGCATTGTAACACATTTTGGTACAATGAAACTAAAAACGTGCAAAAAAATACTATAAAACAAATCGTCACTGTATCTAAAGAAAAAAATAGTCACGAACCGAGAAAACGCTTTTACTTGCAAGTCACTGCTAACACCATCTATAGCCGTGGAACGGAACCGAACGCGGTCGAAGTCCTTATAAAAGTAATCATTTTAATCAGACGAAAAACGCTAGTTACGTCGGCACGGTTTCTTTGTATAGGATGAAGCATCTGTATGCTAGTATTATATTATCTGTGGCATAGCTCACTTCAGTGTTTACTTCACCTACGTTTTCACGGCGAGTTTTCAATAGAATAGCACTACCAGAGGCCTTAGTGCGAGTTTTTATTCACGCTCAATCGCGTTAACGTAAACTACAATTTGTATTGAAACTGGATAAGCGCCGTCTGGTGACGGCAAGGCAAAACCTCTTTTTTTGTATACATTTTGACATAAGAGATCGTTTACGTTATCACGAGTGAGTACGTTAAAAAACTCGCACTAAGCACACAGAGGCCTTAGTGCGAGTTTTTACTCACGCTCAATCGCGTAAACGTTAACGCCAATTTGTATTGAAACTGGATAAGCGCCGTCTGGTGATCGCAAGGCAAAACCTCTATTTTTGTATACATTTTGACATAAGAGGTCGTTTACGTTATCACGAGTGAGTACCTACGTTAAAAAACTCGGAATAAGCACACTCTGTGCTGCAAATAAATTGTAGTTCTAAATACTAAAAAAACACACTTTAATGGTAAATTGAACTAAAAAGTCGCTAATCCTGAAGATCTTGTTAAGGCAAAAGAAACACACAAACAAACTATTTAAACGCGCCCGGTAGAATCAACTTACATTATTTGTAAATTTTAATTTTTGTTCTTCGTTCAAAAGTGCCGCTTATTGGCCTAGTTGAATAAAAATATTTGACACTAGCTGTGCCCGCGGCTTCGCTCCCGTCATCTGCCTGCCAACCCTACCATACTTACCAGCCTGCCTGCCTACTCCACATACTCAAAAAAACTTTTTACAAAAAAATACTACCAACTGCCAAATAAAACTACAAAGTGAAAAATTACTTTATTTTTGGAAGTCGGTGTCTTTCATAGGTACCAATTTATTGCGTTATGGACACCTACTTCCAAAAATAAAGTTATTTTTCACTTTGTAGTTTTATTTGGAAGTCAGTAGTATTTTTTTGTAAAAAGTTTTTTTATTTTTCACTTTTTAGTTGTACCTACCTAATAGGTAAGTTGTTTAGTAAGTTACCTACTCGTATAACGCCAGAATATATTACCCTAATATCATGAAACTTGAACATAACCGGTGAAATGAGAGATCTGCGTACCCCTTAAGAGCGTACTGGCGTGATGTTATGTTATGAAATGGTATAAACAACAAACAGACATGCGATTGCAGCAATCCCGAGAGATTTGCCGTTATTTATTGAAGAGTTCTGTTGTATATCTTCGAATTGCTTCGTCAGTCCTACACCAAATTAAAATGGGACCAATTTCGGAACATACTCTTTCAAACAAAAAAAGATTTTTTGAAATCGGTCCACAACTGACGGAGATATCGGTGAACACTGAACATACACAAAAAAATAATAATAACATACATAATGTCGAACATAGAACCTCCTCTTTTTTGGGAAGTCGGTTAAAAATATACGTACTACATATCAATTTTTTTTTCTAGGGTCATTCTTTCGCGTAAAATCTTAACACCGCGATTCAGATAATGACTTTAAATGCACAACGCCATCTATCGAATAGCGAGGTCAACTGTCCGAGTAACCGAATTGCGTGAGCTGTGATAATTTTACTTCTTGAACACTTTAAATTCATCTAACTTTTGATAGTGTGAACCGATTGCGATGAAACAAAAACTAAGTAATTCTTCAAGATACGCTCAATTTTTATGTATAATAGTTATCTACATTGGTTTCGTACATTTCACGTGATGCGTGCACAAATAAACAGACAAACAGACAAACAGACAAACAGATAAACAGACAAACAGACAAACAGACAAAAATGCCAAAAATGCTAGAAATGGGTTCTGTTGGTTATCCTTTAACACCCTGGCTATTTTTTTTGGAATTTTTTTCGATGTACAAAAAATATTTTTCTACAGATTTATTATATGTATTGATTGATGATGATATTGATGATTGATTGACTTTACTAAATTATTGCAATGTCATCGGTCCTTGATAAGTGCGCAAAGTTTCAAATCAATCCCACGTTTTGAAGAGGGTGAAAATCACGTTCAAAGATTCCGTTACATTGATACATAGTTACATAGATACATACCAAAGAGGTTTCTCCTTACCGTCCCCAGACGGCGCTTATCCAATTTCAATACAAATTAACGTTTACGTTAACGCGATTGAGCATGAGTAAAAACTCGCACAAAGGCCTTGGATCGCAAATGATAATGGCATACATAATCAATGATGACACGGTTGGCGCAGTGGTTGAGCGGCCGGCTGCTGCGCTGCGCGTCGCGTGTTCGATTCCCGCACAGAACAAATATTTGTATTGCCTATAGATAGTTGTTCCGGTCTGGTAGTCTGTGTATGTGATGTTTGTAAAAGCACCAGGAGAAATTCTAGGTGCGGAGCAAATAGTTCTAAAAATTAAAAAACACGCTTTAATGGTAAATTTAACTGAAAAGGCTAATGGGACAAACTATTTAAACGCGCACAGTAGAATCAACTTTTATTACTTGTAAATTTTTATTTTTATTTGACGTTCAAAAGTGTCGCTTATTGGCCTAGTTGAATAAATATATTTGACTCTGACTTTGACTAAATTATTGCATTGTCATCGGTCCTTGATAAGTGTGCAAAGTTTCAAAACAACCCCACGTTTTGAAGGGGGTGAAAATTACGTTCAAAGATTCCGTTACATTGATACATAGATACATACATACCAAGCTAATTAAAGCTTGTTAAAAAAATAGTAGTATCATACCTAAACATTGCATTATTTACCTACGTTGTCGAGCAATCGATTAGAATTAAGTATTCTTCTATACTAACCTAAATAAATTTAAAACACAGCAACACTTCAGCATCCTTGGTGATGTTGGTGCTATAAATACAGTACCTAAATTTAATCTTCACACAAAAAAAGCAATAGTAAAATATTTAGTTTTTCAGCTGAATGTAGCTAGGTCATAAAATTTGTGAATTGAAATTCGGTCGTAGTAATTTCTAATTAAACAGTATGGTATCTAGTATTATAATTCCTTGGCGATGAAAATTCGCCAATAGAAAAACATTTAGAAGGCGAATGTTAGAAGAGAGCCATGAAGTTGGCCTTAATCTCCTTAGTCGTTGTATCGATGATTCCTCAATTATATACGTTTTGACCAGAATTCAGCCACGGAAATAGCGTTTTCATTTGCCTCACAAAGGTCCTTCAGGGTGCAGGTGTTGTTGCACAAGAGCACGATAGGAGGTGAGTCATTTTTTGGGACGCGGCTCCGCAATCGCATTGCGGGTCATTGGAGTACCCCCATCTAACTAAGTTGTGCCTGCAGCGACCCACTTGGCTTCGGAGTCGGTTTAAAGATTTCCAGGTGGGCGATGGAAGTTGGTGGCCTGCAGGCAGCTTTTCTGCAGGCTCAACATAGTCAGTCGGAGGAGGATGTTTGAGGAGCCACAGTCTCTTCTTTGCCTTGGCCTTAATAATAGCAACAGATATATAAGTAGTGGAATAATACCTACTCAGTCTGCGTTTCCTAATAGCTATAACCTAGGGGTCTTTAAGTCGAAGTGTGAATAGGTTACTTCTAGAAGCGTGCTCCTTCGCCGACCACATCTTTACTTACCATCGACGCCGAGTTGCCAGCCTGTCGGTTTTTTATCGGTTACATTTGACGGAACTGCACAATTTGTTTTTTTTTTTTTCACTTGATTCCGCCTAGCCCTTTCCATCATTGGACTACAAGACGTACGGCAATGCGCCATCGGTACATGGTAGACATCCCACCTTTTGCTAATACTTTTATTGTGCGCAAAGCTAAGTGGAATTCCCTGCCGGAGTCTTTGTTTCCTGATAGTTACAACCTTAGGGTCTTTAATTCAAGAGTAAATAGGTTACTTCTAGGCAAGCATGATTCACCGTGTAGACCACATCATCACTTACCATCATGCGATCGAGTGGTCAAACGCGAGCTCATCAATCATCATCTTCACTACATAGCATAAAATAAAGTCTTCCCGCTGTGTGTCTGTCCCTATGTATGCTAAAACATTAATAATAATAGATAATAATAAAAACAAAAAAATACTATCGTCCAATTTGTGAAATAATAATTATTTCGGTTTTATCTAGTAAAAATTTTGGCGGCTTCTAGTAGAAAACTAGAAGGCTTGAAATTGGCCATAAAATTGGCTTTAAATACAACGACGTTTTTATTATTATTTTTGCGATTCTCAGTTGGTTTGCAATTTACTCGTAATTTCACTTTCTATATAACGGCTTGGTGAACAAGAAACGAGGTAGTAAATCAACGCAAATGTAGATAGTACCTACCGGCTGGCCACTTTTAGTTACTTTCTGATTCCAAGATTTCTTTTATTTTCTTTCTTTCTAAGTACTATACTTACACAGGAGCAGCTTATGGCATGGTGGAAAAATGTTTTCCGATAATCTTGGTTTGTATAAAGTGAAATTGAATGCTGCGAAACCGCTAGCGAAACTCCACACGTATGGGATATTTTATTATCTGTGGTATGGGTATCGACAACTCATCGACGATGAAACAAACTCATAACTTCAAGTCCAAACGATCAGCGGCCATTGACCCCGTAGTCAGCTGTAATAACTTGAAGTTAAGTGTCTTTTTTACCCGACTGCCGAAGGATTAATGTGTTTATCAGTCTATGGTATGTATGTTTGTTCCTATGTGGCGTTCTAGAGACCAAACGCGTAGTCCGATTTTGATGATTCTTACGTCAATCGATTCGTCTTACCTTCGTGTCACTACTGGCTACATTAAAACTGGTAAACAGAATAACCGGCCAAGTGCGAGTCGGACTTGCGCACGAAGGGTTCCGTAGGTACCATTATCGCAAAAAACGGCAAAAAATCACGTTTGTTGTATGGGAGCCTCACTTGAATATTTATTTTGTTCTGTTTTTAGTATTTGTTGTTATAGCGGCAACATAAATACATCATCTGTGAAAATTTCAAGTGTCTATTATAACTATCACGGTTCATGAGATACAGCCTGGTGACAGACGGACAGACAGACAGACAGACAGATGGATCGCGGAGTCTTAGTAATAGGGTCCCGTTTTTGCCCTTTGGGTACGGAACCCTAAAAATGGCGGCTTTTGCACAGCCATGAAGTTGGTTACACTTCAGGGCGGCCAAGAAGTTTGGCGAGAACTATACTCGTACGCTCGGACTTCGGATACACTATAGATAGTCGAACTGGAGAATGATTCGTTATCTATCGAGTGGTGGGGAACATAGTTGTTATGGGAAATCTAAATGGTGGGTCGATGACTCTTACAGTCTCAGATCAGTCAACAGTTAATGTAAATGCACGCTAATAAATTTTAATGAAAGATTGTGTTGAAAATATAGTATTTTCGCGTATCCGAAATGTAATATTTTTTTTGTTTGTATTATTATAGTAGGTACGGTTTGCAACCCTATACCAGTGGTGTCTCATCCCATACAAAGAAACCGTGCCGACGTTCTATTCTGTTTATTCTGATTATTTTTTGTACATCGATCGCGTTCGGTTCCGTTTCGTTCCATTCAACGGATATAGATGGTGATCTATCTATCGCCGTGGAACGGAACCGAACGCGATCGATTTACAAAAAAAAATCGGTATAATGAAAAACGCTAGACGTCGGCACGGTTTCTTTGTATGGGATGAGGCATCTGTATGCTAGTATTATATTATCTGTGCCTATACAAACATACCACACGCTTTTTTCCCGTTGAGGCAGAAACTACAAAACGCCACCTTTTTGTATTCCGGGGGCAACCTCCAAAAGGCGCCTGGAGTTTTGGAGAATAGACCATAGAGTGTGGCATATTTAAAGTGATCACCATCAAGCACATGTAGCTACCGCGTGATCTCTCCTCCTCCTCTGAAAGAAAGGAGGCTAGAATAGAAACATCTTTCTATAGAGACGATCGTTAGCATACATCTACTAAGATAATGTATCTTAACGAGCCATGGACAATATTGTCGTCAGCTAATTATCCATCTGTGTATCAACTATAGAGTAAATGAGGTCAGTCCATCCTTATTTACAACGACGATGACCTACTTTGACACTGAATAAACAATAGCTTACAAAATTATGTTAATGAGCGAAGAAACGAACTTTAAACTGCGTATAAGGTAAATCATTAGCAAAATGACTGCATACACACTGATGATTTATTTATTTATTCAGGATCTCCAACGAAAGATGTACACAAAAAACTGTCCAAGTGCGAGTCGGACTCGCGCACGAAGGGTCCCGCACCATTATCGCAAAAAACGACAAAAGAATCACGTTTGTTGTATGGGAACCCCCTCTTATTTTTTTTTATTTTTTTGAATTGAATATACAACTAAATATTCTGTGAATATTTCAAGCGTCTACCTGTTGCCGTTATTAATATCGAGCAAAAAACGGCAAAAAAATCACGTTTGTTGTATGGGAGCCCCCCTTAAATATTAATGTTATTCTGTTTTTAGTATTTTTTTTTTATTTGAGATGGGTTTGCTCTTGACTCTAGTCTAGGTCAGAGGTGACAGAGACAAAGTCGACGATGGAGTGAGCTTACCCAGAAGTAGCGTAGTAGTAGTATTTGTTGTTATAGCGGCAATAGAAATACATCATCTGTGAAATTTCAACTGTCTAGCAATCATGAGATACAGCCTGGTGACAGACGGACAGACAGACAGACAGACAGACGGATCGTGAAGTCTCAGTAATAGGGTCCCGTTTTTACCCTTTGGGTACGGAACCCTAAAAACACAATGAATCATCAATATGAAGTAATAACAAGTGCACTCCCTCAATTATAGGAGGCCACAGCATGCATTTGAATGATGGCGAAGGTTTGAAAATTTTGCATCAAGTCTCTGCTTGACCGATGTCTTAGATATTTTATTTATTTATTTATTTATGTACACACAAAACACTTTAAAGAGAAAGTACATATCAAGATAGAATAGCACCTTTGTGCTTATTTCTAAAGAAATTTCTCCCAGCAGACCTACGACAGGAAAATTAAATAAGAAACATAGATACAGTGTGTATAAGTAAAAGGAAAGATAATAAAACTAAACTAATACAAATATAATATATAAAATTACAATAAGTACCTCAACAATATATATATATATATATAATATAAATAACTACTATAAATCCTTTACCCATAACAAGGGTGAAAGATATGATACCTTGCTTACCCATGCAAGTATTATTATCAAACAATACCTGAAGGCACAAAATTACATACACTTTCCTCATTTATCACTGTTTTTTTATTTGTTTGATCATATTAGTACGCTTTACGGCAAAACACACATAACCATTCAAATATTGTAATATCTCACACACTGTGTAACTCGACGTAAGTTTATAAATAAAAAATCTCATTATGATTGGTGAAAACCTTATCAAAATCGGTTGCGTGGTTTAGAAGAAGTTAGCGGAGAAACAGGCAGAGGCAGAAGACATTGTTATAAACTATGAAGGTTTTTGCCCACTTGTATGAAAAACTTATCTCAGAGTTAGTTGCCAATACGACTTTGAATTGACAATTTGTCATACCTACAATATTTTCAATTTAACCCCGTGTTAGAGATAGTTTCTGTTAGAGATACGGAATTGGAGGGCGAGCATTTTGTCACACAATACATAATTTATTACGATCTTCCTTGTCCACGGACTTCAATAAAGCTTTATCAGAATAATCGATCACGTAATAAGAGGTCATTTGGACGGTACGTTAGAAACTGCCCACATGGGGCCAAGTGAATTGACCATGCGTTAACAATCAATTGAAATCAATTTCAAACTGTTTGTCTATGTATACTTGAAACCACAGATAATATATTCTTGAAACAAAGGAAGAAAGAATACAAAAAGACGCAAATATTTTGTTGTCCGTCTACTAGACTCTTCCTTCACCCTTGCTTTGGTTAGTCCCATATTGTTCCAGTGAGTAGATGGTTTGTACGCGTAACTGCTAAGAAAGGCCTAGAACGATATAACCTACACCTGCAGCCGAATTGCGCAAGTGAATTCGGCAAGGCGAAGGGTTTGACCGCTATCAAATCGACCAATCACACACGAGATGAATGACGCGATGTGGATTTCCGTCTGTGTGATTGCTCGATTGATAGCGGTCAAACCCTTTTGCGTTGCCGTATTCACTTACGCAATACGGCTGCTGAGTATGCCAGTATTATATTATCTGTGACCTGAGCAAAGGACTACCTCTCGTTTATCTACGCTCATCTGTCCTCTGCTATTGCAAGCTACTTCTTCTGCTTCTACTCAACAACTAATAACAATCCCCTTGTTACAGTACATGGAGCGGTTCCTGAACGAGTCCGAACATGGGGTCGTGCTGTTCAGTTGGGGCTCGCTGATCAAAACCGCCTCTATTCCCAAGTACAAAGAGGACATCATCGTGAACGCCCTCTCGAAGCTGAAGCAGAGGGTCATCTGGAAGTATGAGGACAGTGATGAGGAGGGCACGCTCACTGGCAATATTCTGAAAGTGAAGTGGATGCCGCAGTATGAGTTGCTTCGTGAGTATTTCTTTTTCAATTACAATTATTCTAGAGAGTCCAATCTCTATTTCGCACGACATCCAAACCGAAAGTTTGACAACCTTTTCGATACGGGTTACCCTGTTGTGGAGGCCTGACAGGGCAGTCGCTCCTTGTAAAGTACTGGTATACACTACAGCTGAATCGTTTCAAACCCATTAGATTGAAACCGACCCCAACATAATTGGCAAAAGGTTACACAGATTGACGTGAATTAATGGGCCAGGGGTCATTCGCACACCTATAAGGAACTGCAGGGCTCAAAGACCATTTGCCCCTTTTAAAAAAGTATAATGGAAAACTGGGCCCACATCTCTTTTGCTTTTTAGATAGATATTAAACATGTATAGGCATTTATAGCCAAACTACCAGGAGGCTAGAATCATGAAGAAGTATTTGCGGGGCTGCAATCATAATCGGTAAAGATTACCAAAGTACCAGGCGTTTATATTCATGAGGAAGTATTTTCGTGGCTGGAATCACGAGCGGTAAAGACTTGTATTTGGTCCCTGGCCCCAGTTCCATAGAGGGCCGAATGACCCCTAACCTGAATTAATCAGTATGACGTAGCAGCCACTAACTGGGCGTAAAAAAAATATTACAAAGATTATGACAAAGTGCGCCATTGCTTGAAAAACGGTGTAGGAAAACATCAACAAATTGAGCAAGTGTTCTAGAATCAAATATTCGAAGACATGTGATGAGCACACACTCGCATTTGCATTGGGCCTGCGTAATGGATTATGGCCCACTCATTTTCGCCCAGAAGTCTAGACCCAGAAAGGAGAACATTATAGGCTGTTTGATTATTATTATTTACCTATAATAACAAACTTAGCTATGGGTTAAGTTCAATTCCCGAACAGAGTTTTGTTTGCCAGCTAATGTTGTTGCATTGAAGATTGTTTTTCAGTCAATCAGTAGGGTTGGTACGTACCTATACATGTATTGATACACAGTAAAAAGGACAGTTGACCCAATCACGTGATTTGCATTATCGCGTTGTGTCGTCTGTCAATGGTTAATGTAATGTATAAGTATCGTCTTCCATTATTTATCTACGTACAGTAACCTACTTTACTTCCTACAATACAGGCCATAAATAATTATGTAGGTACTTGCATTGAAAGATATGCACCGTCACGGATACCTACGGCATTACGGATTCTCATAAGGAAATATAATAGAGACAAAGTAGAAGCAATAAAAATTTATGATCATATCGCACATTCAAACAAATGCAGGTGAAATTCCTAGAGTATACGACGACGACCTAGGACTCGCGCACGAAGGGTTCTGTACCATTATCGCAAAAAACGGCAAAAAAATCACGTTTGTTGTATGGGAGCCCCACTCAAATATTTATTTTATTCCGCTTTTAGCATTTGTTGTTATAACGGCAATAGAAATAGATCATCTGTGAAAATTTCAACTGTCTAGCTATCACAGACAGACAGACGGACCGCGGAGTCTTAGTAATAGGGTTCCGTTTTTACACTTTGGGTACGGAACCCTAAAAAACCGGCCAATTGCGAGTCGGACTCGCACGCGAAGGGTTCCGTACCATAATCGGGAGCACTAGTTAAATATTTATTTTATTCTGTTTTTAGTATTTGTTGTTATAGCGGCAACATAAATACATCATACTGTCTAGCTATCATGGTTCTTGAGATACAGCCTGGTGACAGACGGACAGACAGACAAATTGACAGACGGACCGCGGTGTCTTAATAATAAGGGTCCCGTTTTTACACTTTGGGTACGGAACCCTAAAAAGAACAAATGGCATCTGTCAAATTAAATTAATGATCGAAATTGAAACACATTGTGGTTGTGATTTGTTCGAGCGGCCGTTGACCGCATAGTACATTGCCCGATTTGACTTGATTAGATTCATAATGCCCGGACATTATACATAATGCCTTGATAAATCAATCACTTGGTCCATTTATATACACAGATTTTGTTATTCCAAAATTTTATAGATATCTCTAATTCTAAATTCAAATAATAGTTTCGTACTTGAACAGAAGAGCTAAGATTATTATTATATCGTCATTACCACAAAGTACGTAAGCGGCGGCGCGCCGCAGCCAGAAAAGCCACTGCGAACAAAGTGTCATTTTGCACACACACATTGACATTGCGATTTTACAGGGAATAATGGGCAATATTGGACCGAGCTTAGTCGCGGTTGTCACGAGTGCTTTGTGCGGGTGTTTGTCCACGTCATTCATACATTAGGTCCTGTAACGAGGTTGCATTGGCTGGGTTACCTTTATTAATTGTTACAGCCGAATATATATTATTTTTGTTTCCTAATACTCCTCCGTTATTCTTTTCTGATAAATTTCGTTGCGGGATCCAAGACAGTTAAATTCATTCGCCGGTACTTGGTCGAGCTTCATTGCCTCGGCGCTTTTCTGGTGGCTGCCACTGTTGATTCTGGCTTTCAGGCGTTGCAGTGGTTTGGGAATAGTGCGGTGGCATTGTCCCAATTTAAAAAAAATACTTATTTTTATTCGTTCTTTTATTAATTTTTAAGATAAAGGTCATTAAATTTTTCAAGATGACAAGTTAGAAATTCAATTATCTAGGAATGTAATAAATTATTTTAAGTCCATATACGAAATTGGAAAGGCTATGAAACTTGTTTGTAATATGGTTTAAGTCATCCAGCTCACAAACATGTTTCCTCCGACTGCACAGCATAATTTTCTTCTCGTTTAATATATTTATATATATTTTTAGTTCTCTTCTTAAGCAGTCGGGTTTATTGATTTTAATAAGTATATTTTTTTCAGATTTATATTTTTGTCGAGCTTGGTGTTTTTCACAATTTAATGTTTTTAGTGGGATCAATACTACACTATTGTTAAGTCTTGTTACCCTCCAATCTTCGTCTTATGTGGCGTCGTGATATTTAATGGATATTGATGCGCTGTCTACCCTCTAAAAGGCGTGTAAGCATGATATGATCTATGTTTAGACGAATCGATGTATTTATGTTTGTAACTGAAACAACCTACTCTTTTTTTAAATTCGGAATCAATATAGTAGCAACCCTAGTGAATCTGTCAAGTTTAGCTGTCAATTTTCGAAATGGCGGGTGTGGCCCTTCTGTGTTCATTACTTTCACGTCTGTGGAGTTTCGCTAACATATTTAATTTGACTCCGTGTTGGTACTTGTTATTATCTGACATTCTTACGGGGTTGTGGAGGTCAGTTAGGCAACCTTATAAAATACTGATATCTACTCAGCAGCATTCGATTAGACTTAGGCCCGATGTTTCAATATTCTGTTATCATAAAACTGAGGAATAAAAATGGCCGTTTGACATATTTTCTATACAAGAGCTGTTAACAGACTATTGAAAAATCGGCCCTTAGGCGGATTGATATTATTTACCTATGTACTTTTTTTTTATCATAATTCATAATGTTTGTTGTGATCTTTCTTAATAAGTAACAATAATTCGTAGAAGGAAGCAATAAAAATGAACAATACGGAATTAAATAATTATAATTATGCTTAACATCATCACGCTTGCTTGTGGTCAGATATGATCGCATAGCGTTATTAAGTCCAAGAATTGAGATTTACGCACATCATGATCTTAATGCAGAGGGTGGGGAAAACGTTGGCTTCGCGAGAAATCACGAATGTTCGATAATAATCTTCTTTATTGCCGACCACAGATTTATTTGTAACTTCCATCTCCTTGTTTTTCCTGAGTCCGATTACCCCAAGTCATGCACAGTGTGGGTTTTTCCATTTGGAGTTTTTTTGTGGTACTCCGGAGGTTGGATATTGAGGGCGTGATGCCCTCGTGCCTCAGAAAGCACGTTTGTTTACTTCCCGCAGTCTTATTACGTAATGAATTCGCAAAAGGTAAAGAGTATGAAAAATCGACCAATCACAAGCGCGATGTGGATTTCCGTCTATGTAATGGGTCGATTTTTCAAACTCTTTGCTCTTTACGAATTAATTACGCAATAAGGCTGGCGATCGTATCGAATTGCTATCCCGCTGGACTTAGCGCACCTGTGTTTGCGCACGCATTTGTGCACTAATACTCAGTACACAAGTGTAAACAGATGTAAGTGCGCATACAATCTCCTGCTTCACTGACCAGTTTTCGCAGAAATTGGCCGACATGGTCGAATTTCCGAAGGGAAGATTAAAACGCCTTTGTACATAAGTTGTCCTTTTGTAATTGTAAGTAGTTATGTTTGTTTTGTGTAAGTACAATAAAGAATATGAGGATTATAATTACAATTATTTCTAACCTCTGCAGTTCCAGAGAGCTTATAAGTTAAGCTTAAGAACACGGCGAACTAAGCTTGCAAATGCAATTCGAGGCGAGTGAAAAATTCGTTCGGAGTATTGCTATCTCAGTTTGCACGCACACGCGGCGCAGTGTGTGTGCGCCGGTAGATACTCGCACAAACACGGCTCCGCACAGCGCCGCGATAGATAGTTTCCTAATTGTTAACGACTCGAAACTCGAAAGCATTTAGAATATTATTATTTAGGTATTTTCATTATTTGTTTTTTTTTGTTGACTACTTTGGGGAATCGTTGGTAAAATGTACAGACTAGTAATGCGTTTTTACGAAATTTCTTTACAAGATCTCAAGTTTAGGATAGCTAGCTATCGCTTGTCTTTGTACCTATAGAGAGAATCTAACAGATACGTCATGCGTACCTTTCCAAATGGGTACTGTAAAGCAATGTTGAAAGTTTATAATATTGGTGTTCTTGAATAAATAAGTAGGTACATCGTTTATGGAGGCAAATCGTCTTGAGTCTTGGGGGCAAGCCGGCCGACGCGAACGGCGCCGCCGTTGGCGTTCTTTTGTCTTATTTATGTAGGTATTCCTTTTAATAAACCTCAAATATGTATTATTATAATAAATAATGAAAGCAAGTAAAATAATACAAGCGTTACTTAGGCAAAGTATTAGTAAAAGACTAATATTCCAATAATTTATGCCTATTTACGCATAAGTACAGATAAATAACAGTGCTCTGAGCTAAGAATATTAAAAAAAAAATTGTTATGTTTTTACTTTATAGATCATCATTCATCTGTTTAAAAAACCGGCCAAGTGCGAGTCGGACTCGCGCACGTAGGGTTGCGTACCATTATCGTAAAAATGGCAAAAACATCACGTTTGGTGCATGGGAGCCCCACATATTTATTTTATTCTGTATTTAGTATTTGTTGTTATAGCGGCAACAGAAATACATCATCTGTGAAAATTTCAACTGTCTAGCTATCACGGTTCATGAGATACAGTCTGGTGACTGACGGACAGACAGACTGACGGATCGCGGCGTCTTAGTAATAGGGTCCCGTTTTTACCCTTTGGCTACGGAACCCTAAAAATATAAATCGAAACGTGATAAAATCGTGTAGGTAGGGTAACCATAAATGATCGACTGAACGAAATAAAAAAAATACAATAATGATAATCAGAAAACATCCACACAAAAGTCGCTGATTTATAAGATGATAATCGACCGCAATCAAACGTAAGTAATAGTAGTATTTTAGTTTATGTACGCACTGCTTTTTAGTTTATAGGTTAGTACTTACAGTTTTATTTTATTTTATTAATCTTAGGAAAAATTACAGCTAATACAATAAATACGCACAAACAACATGCAAAAAACGGCCAATTATTTTTTTTCTCACATATAAAAATTTGCATAAAATACATATTAGTGAGAGTTTAAAATTTTAAAGATTTAGATTTTATTATGAAGTCGATTAGCCAGCCCGTTATCAAAGGTTATTGGAACTGCCTCCCCAGGGTATGGGTCATCGAAGGCCAGAAAAAGAGCCCAGAATTATTAAATAAACTAGAACGACTTTGGATTTTCAATTTTAGTTTTTTGTAATAGGAATTTTACAAAAAAAGTTCCAAACTGTAGCAAAGGAATAAAGCCGCGGTTGTGCAGGCAAATCCGATCGTATGGTCACCCTACCCTGGGTGAGCCGAACTAACGTACTAACTAACTAACAGTAGGTAAGTAAAAAACCGGCCAAGTGCGAGTCGGACACGCGCACGAAGGGTTCCGTACCATTATCGTAAAAACGGCAAAAAAAACACGTTTGTTGTATGGGCACTTAAATATTTATTTTATTCTGTTTTTAGTATTTGTTGTTATAGCGGCAACATAAATACATCATCTGTGAAAATTTCAACTCTCTAGCTATCACGGTTCATGAGATACAGCCTGGTGACAGACGGACAGACAGACAGACAGACAGACAGACGAATCGCGGAGTCTTAGTAATAGGGTCCCGTTTTTACCCTTTGGGTACGGAACCCTAAAAATGCAGTGTAGGTAAGTCTTAGCGGTGTCCTTGAGATAATTACCTACGCCCGCATTGTCTCATTCATGACATGAATAAAAAAACGAAAAAAACAAAGCTTCGTAAGTTGGTAGATAGGTAGGTAAATACTAATTTATAAAATATATAGGTACTAAGGTAAAATATATAGGTACTATTTATGTAACTTATTTTATTATGTCATTGGGAAACTGTGAAAAACATCCCAACGTTAGGAGTCCAATGTCCATGTCGGCAACCAAACCAAATCGTAAATAATAACAAAGTCCGTGAACAACGCAGTTCGTAAGAAAGTAGATTACTCAATAACAAAGTTTAAATCACAAGGCAAATCTAAATCCAAATTCATAGAATAGGTCAATAGTGTCAGAAATATTACAATAAGTACAATTTAAAAAATAAATAAATACGCACTTACAGCACAGTAAGTAAAGTAATCGACAAACCACAAATAATACAACAAACAGTGAAACATCCCCGAAGCACACCCGAAGTGCCCCGAACAAACCCCGTACGAACGATGCACGTGAGCAGTACGACTACGCACACCTTGACATTTGCTTGACGCGACAGCAATACTAGCTATTGAAAAAGTATGATTAATTTGATGTGTTCCGTAATACCAAAAATGATGAATGAAAACTTAATGTTTTTTAAATTACTTTTTCAATTATTTGTAACTTGATAATATGAGCTATGTTCCTGCTACGACAATATTATAGATATTGTTTTTTATAATACAGAAAAATCAATAAGAAAACATGTCATTTACGCTGTAAAAATGTACGAAATGGAATTCGCTTAAACTTCATTTTAGGTAAGTATTTTGAAAAAATAAAGACGTACGAACCTAAATAAATACTGTCTAAATCCGAATGTCAGCATAATATGGTGGAAATAAGCTCAACTTACAAATGATTTAGGTATTACGTTTGTATGGACAATTCATGCTTCGCCGCGCCCTTAAGAGCCTTATAAGTTTGTCGGCTATGTCGTGTCGTGTGTGTGTCTGTGTGTGGCACCGTAACTCCGATTGACAGATTTCAAAGCAAGTTGTTTTTAGGGTTCCGTACCCAAAGGGTAAAAACGGGACCCTATTACTAAGACTTCGCGATCCGTCTGTCTGTCTGTCTGTCCGTCTGTCACCAGGCTGTATCTCGTCAACCGTGATAGCTAGACAGTTGAAATTTTCACAGATGATGTATTTCTGTTGCCGCTATAACAACAAATACTAAAAACAGAAGAAAACAAATATTTAAGTGGGGCTTCCATACAACAAACGTGATTTTTTTGCGATTATGGTACGGAACCTTTCGTGCGCGAGTCCGACTCGCACTTGGCCGGTTTTTTTTAATTAGACGGCTGGTTTACGATGGGTGGTATGGTACCTACTACCACAGAATAATGCCACAATTTTGAAGATAATCAACCCTATTCCGATTAATGTTGGGGTCTCTGCCACTGCCACACAATATATTGACATGGTTGCTAAGTTATAAGCGTAAGCGGTTTGGGCAGAACTCGCGTATTTCGAAAATACCCTGTAATTTTACGTACCCACTTAAAATATGGTAGATAATTAGAGTTCGAATAACTTATTCCTATGTCTTTTAATTTCCACAGAACATCCAAAAGTTATCGCGTTCATCGGCCACGGAGGTCTTCTCGGCATGACGGAAGCGATATCAGCTGGTAAACCGATGCTCATCGTGCCTTTCTACGGAGACCAGCCTCTGAACGGTGCAGCGGCCACGGAAATAGGTCTTGGCAAGGCCATATCTTATGCTGATATGTCGGAGAAGACTTTGCTTGAAGGCCTACAAAGCGTACTAAGTGCTGAGTGAGTATTTTTTTAACTTTAGCTTTTGTATGTACCTATGAACTAATATTAGCGTCAATAAGTCTATCATAAAATAAGATCGATATATAATTATGTACTACGCACTAGATTTCGCGATCACACTCACTCAGTTCGACTGAACTGTACTGCAATCCGTACACCTTGCTGTTACACTATGTTGACGTTTTGATCGCGAGTAAACTAAACTCTATATGGGATCTAGCGCTGCATGTTACAAAAGGTAATTTGATATTGATTAGACAGCAATAATATTTTAGCGCTGCAGCGAACTTTACTTCTAACTCATCAGCATATGAATAAAATGGTTTTCATGAATGTGCTTGTCTATCGGTAGAATGTATATCAATGTAACACTGCGTGGTCGATGCTGTAACATAAAGTCACCCCTGTAATCCCCGAAAGGTAAGCAGAGGTGTAGGTAGATAATTATTGGTACACTAACATTTCACAAGTCTTTTTAAGTTCTATTGTGTAGCTTTAGTGGGCATTTTCATATAAGTCAATTTTGAAGGACGGCAATACCTTTTTAAACATTCTACCAGGTTGAACTCACTTGCTCTGATCATCGACTGGTAGTAGTAGGCTATCGATTGATAGGTAAGTATCTACTTAGGTATTTAGATTCCTTAATTATGTATCAATTAATATTATCGATTGCTACTTACATCAATCTACCAGACAGATAAGTCAGTAGACAGCATAAATAAAGCATATTATGATTGTCGTGAGTGCCTAATCAAACACTTAGTTAGATTGGTACCTGTAGGTACCTAATGACCATCTTGTTGCCGAATGATTGTGATTGGATCTGCTATTAATACTAATACATTATGTAGGTACAACTTACTGTAGTAGGTACCTTTTTTTTTGCGTGGCTAAATGCTCATGCATTCTCCACTACCACGGGGAGATAGTGCAGTTATGTGGGAATCTAACCCACTAAAACTCCACGGTGTCCTCCTGTGCCGCTTGTGGCGGGACGCGTGAACACGGGCACGCGTTAGCACTCACCGCGAACCCGTACTTATTTGTAAATGAGTAATTTATATAATTATCCTCTACAAGGGTTTTCAGACAGTAGTTTATATTGTAAGCCACCTACTTACATACGTTAGGGTACCCCGAGCCTGAGCACAGTCGTCTGATATTTCAGTCTACAATAAATATCTACGTCCGTAAAAGAACTAAGTTTTATCACAGATAATATAATACTAGCATAGTTTTATTAAGCAAAGTAGGTGAAATTCGATGAGAAACTCGTCGTATTTAAACGTTTTCTACCCAAGGAAACTCTACGCCTAATCTACAAAAATCGGTGGTGAGACACGGACAGACGGACTAGAAAGTGATCTTTTATGGGTTCCTTTTTTACCTTTTGAGGTACGGCACCCTAAAAACGACTCGTTTTCGGAATCGGAAAATTAAACAGAGAAGCAACATAGATAGACGCCATCACTTTGCCGCCAAAACTCAAAAATAATTTCGATAGGCAAAGATTTTGCGCATGGTGCAAGATGTGACTTTGTACAAGCGTTATGTTGTTTTTAATATTTATGGGAGACCATCCCGAGACTCCTTCGTACCTCGGCAAGCACGATAAGCCGTTGGTCCCATTTGTTCATAATTTCTAGATCTTCGACAGGTTTTTAGGGTTGGCAGGACCCTAAAAATCTGACACCAGATTTGCCAAGGGGTATCGTGTTACCCAGTAACTGGGTTGTGGAGTTCAGCAGCCTTATTGTGCAAGGCAAATGGCAAATAGTATAAAAAATGGCCAATCTAATGCGAGATGAAAGACGCGATGGATTTCCATCTATGTGATTGGTAGATTTTTCAAACTCTTTAACCTTTGCCTTGCTGAATTCATTACGCAATAAGGCTGCAGATAGGCAGTTGCGCCATGTGAAATACGTGTACCTATTCAGCTGCATCCGGGGAAAAGTCTAAGCTAATTGATTGATATTTCTTTTAATGTGTGAATGGCGGGCGTGAACTCTAACAACACAACGTCGATAAAGAAAAAAAAAAAGTTTGTTTGTTTAAGTCTACAATATGTCAGGTCAGTATGGAAATACGCCTCATTTAATTTGTTACGTGTTGCGAAACTAATAAACAATCAAACGTCAGTCGATTCTTGCTCATGCTATTAAACATCTTGTAGCTAAGTTGCTGCGGCAGCGATTATTTTTCCGTTAGTAGGTACGTATGTTTTCTACCTCTTCTATTGGCAAGCACCCAAAGAATAGGTCGCCGGCTGAAATCGAATTTAGTTAAAAAAAAAATGTTTTATATCTATTCACGATTGATATGAGGCAACACCGAAAAATAATTTGATTAAAGCTACAATTTATAAATTCATAAGTCATATATACAGTACAAATCACTTACGAGGAGAAATAAAATATAAAACAAAACTTAAGCAATTTAAAGTACAGATGCATTTGTTTAACATAGGTACAATAATAGTGGTATATATATATAAATAATGCGCTACGTTATGCACCTATTTTTGTTTGCACCTTAGTAAGTATAGGTTCCTAAGTAAGTTCTGCTACAGTCGCGTTCTAGCGGTTTTAGATTATAGTGCGCGCGGCACTAGTTGGCCGCGCCTTAGGTGGCGACAGGGGTGAGGGGGCGGGTATGGACAATGGATAATGACAATGTCAATGGGTCATCCCGGGATTTACTGGCGCCCCGCTTCTCCGTCCCACCGCTCACATACCTAAGGCGCGGCCAACTAGTTCCGCGCGCACTATAGTAGGTAATCGCAGAAGTTCTTCTAGCTATTTTTTTTTCAAAATATTTATAAAGCATGTGTAAACAATACCTTTTCCCAATGACCCAAAATCAATTTATCGTGCTAGTCACAGAACAGAGAAGACAGTAGAAATCGCATATAGCTTTATTAGTATCGGAACCAGCGTACCCAAACTCACACATATACAGTTTATTTGTATTTCATAACACTAAGAAATCTTTGGTGTGATTGGTAGTTTAACTTTTAGATGAAAGTAGAAAATATGTCAGTCGTCGCTTATTTGAAAATAAACCACAGCTTTATGACAATAGAGTTGGTTTATTGTCTACTCTTTTTGAGTATTTATTACTTTTTTCGTTTAAAGCGCACACGGAATAGTTTAATGAGCAAGTTACGCTACCCGCCGCTAGATGTCACTATAGTCAATTCATTTAATTTAAAGCCGTATTTCGTTACCGATAAGATTTATATTTGCGTAATGAGGTCATTACTACTCGTCCTCCTGTAGTGATGTACCACGGTCGTTGACTTATTTATCGACACTCCGTTTTATTTTCAAACAAAATACAGTTTAGTTTAAAAAAAAAAACATTGCCCCACACTAGGAATTTCTCCTGTATCGTGGGTGCGTTTACAAACATATGATTTCACATACACAAACACCCAGAGCCGGAACAACTATTTGTAGATCATACAAATATTTGTTCCGTGCGGGAATCGAACCCGCGACACGCAGCGCAGCAGTCAATCGCTCAACCACTGCGCCAACCGTGCGCCCAATAACTAGAGTCGATAAATATTATTATGTTTGTAATCATGTTTTTATATAAATTTATTCCAATACTTACGATTTATAGAAAGTATTATTAAGATATTTTATGGTAAACTACTGATCCGATTTTAAAAATGATTCTATTGATACAAAGATGGGCGTATCTTTGTATGTGGTGTTTTTGTTCTATCAATAGAATTATAGAATACAATACTCTTTATTATGTACACCATATAAGTTACAGAAAGTATAGACGACTTACGACGACGACTTTTTCTTACTCCTCCGTTATTATTTTCTGATTAATTTCGTTGCGGGATCCAAGACAGTTAAATTCATTCTCCGGGACTTCGTCGAGCTTCATTGCCTCGGCGCTTTTCTGGTGGTCGCCACTGTTGATTCTGGCTTTCAGGAGTTGCAGTGGTTTGGGAATAGTGCGGTGGGATTGTCCCAAAAAAAAGTATAGACGAAGAAAACATTACACTGGGTGGCACAATGGGCGGCCTTATCGCTAAAAGCGATCTTTTCAAGACAACCTTTCTATGGATTTAAAAAATGAAAGGAAAGACAGTACTGTACGTAGTCTTTGGTGTACTATTATTAATTACAAGCTGTGATCGCGGCTTCGCTCCCGTCATCTGTTTGCCAACCCTACCCTACTTACCTTCCTGCCTACCCTACTTACCTACCGACCATATTTGTTTCTATAGTCATCAATCTTTCGCCGAGAATCTTAACACCTTGATTCAGAAAATGACTTCAAATTCACAACGCCATCTATCGAATATCGAGTTCAATTCTCCGAGTATCTGAAATGCGTGTGTTGTGATAATTTTACTTCTTGAACACTTTAAATTCATCTTACTTTTGATAGAGTGAACCGATTGCGATGGCAAAACTAAGTAATTCTTCAAGTTTCGCACAATGTTTATGTATAAAAGTTATTTACATTGGTTTCGTACATGTCACGTGATGCGTGCACAAATAAACAGACAAAAATTCCAAAAATGCCGGAAATAGGTTCTGTTGGTTATCCTTTAACACACTGGCTATTTTTTTTGAAAATATTTTCGATGTTCAAAAAATACTTTTCTACATATTTATTATATGTATTGAAGATGATGATGCGATAGACTATACTACAAATGCAATACGTCCTACTGATATGGGAAGCTTACGCTTTCGCCTGCGGCTACACTCTTATTATGATTAGCTTGACTAACTTCCTTAATGAACTGATGAAATTTAGGTCTATACACCAATAGATCTTAAATTTCAGACTAACACATAAGCCACTTTTTAACTGACTTAAAAAAAGAAGGAGGTTCTATGTTCATGTGTTATTATTATTAAACTTTGTTGATTTTGAAGGCTGTTGTCTTTTTAACCGACTTCAAAAGAAGGAGGAGGTTCTCAATTCGTCGTAATCTTTATTTTTACACGGCTGCAAGGAAAGGGTTATGTTTTTCGCGCGTAAGAAGATTTTTTCGAATATTGTAAGTTTAAAGTATCGATAACTCATTATCGATATTGGTAATCTCTAAATGAGTAGCTGAATGTGACATGTGCATCTTCGAAAACAATGTTTGAGTTTTAAAGAAAGTAACCTAAAATTTAACATCATAAAATCAACTTTTACTTGTCTTGTTTAATAAAATATTGTTTTTACATTTTTATCGAAATAAAATAAATTAAGACTTGCCGATGGTAAGATATACCTACATTTGATACATTTTTGGTTCTGCTATCGTGTTTACATTCTAAAACAGCACAATAAGGCATTTTTGTATTTTTTTTTCAAGTTTTTGTCACCGTGACGGTTGAACCAAGACTGATGTGCGTAGTGTGTGCGCGGAAGGAAACATATGCAGAACTGAGCAAAACTCGGGGTACGCGGGCCCCGCCCACTTGCGACTTCTATTGTAGTAGGCGTTTTTTTTGTTCTGTGGTGCTAGTTTTCAAAGTCATGCCAAAATTACTTTGTCGGAAATGGCTCTTCGCCAACATTATATAATAAATGTCAGTGCTCCCTAATATAACCTTATGTTTTATTATGTAATCTTAGGTATTAATAGTGGTGTCGAAATGTGTTTAGAATTATGTCATGGATCACAATCAAAACCTAGCTATCATCGTCATAAGCATTTATTAAATCATAGCAACAAATTATTTATGTAGTATCCTAGCTATCGTAGTATTTGGAAACCTGAGTGCGTGTGCACCTACCATCCGTACCTACTGTGCACGAACTCAGGTTGCCAGATATCAATTAAGGCCGTACCCTGACCAAAAAATCAGCATGAGATATTATTATGAGCATTCCTATTGGCCTAGCGGCACTGGTGGCGAATGAATTACAGTAGTGAATACGCCCAGATTTTAGAATAAAATCTTTATAAAATCGAATATTGGTCTTTTGAAAAAAATAAAACTTACAAAATGTTCGTTATCAAATTGTCTATGCATTAGTGTTAGTACAAAAATTATTAATTAACACTACGAGGAGATGCATGCATGATCATGCATGATGATGCATGGTTTTGTTGGATGGAGATTAGTGAAACATGCCTCTTTAAAAAAAAGTATACTACCGTTTTAGAATCAATATTATGTAGAAATTTAATGTATTTTTATTAATTGATATTTCTTTTTAAATAAAGAGTAGATTAGCTCTTAAAAACTGCACAAAAACGACTAGCGCGGCGTTTTGCTCGGGGAGGCGCCATATGTACCCTAGTGTCTAGTAGAAATTCAATTCTCAGGGAAAGACGAGAATATTAGCACATAGTATTATGCCTTTCATGCAAATCTTAAAACAAAACTAAGCCATCGCAGATCTAGGCACTAATTGCGTTGCAATGACACTGAAGATCGATATTTTGAAACAGGTCACTGCGTTATTTGCAGACTGGCTGGCTACCAGTAATTTCGAGTATAGGCACCTAGGCTATATGTTTTATAAATACATTCAAAATGATAAATATAGAGAACGAACTTGACAAAAGGCAGAAGAAGTAAACAGAGACATTTTGACAAAAGTACTGTTTATTGGCCTAATTTAAATAACTGATTTGACTTTGAGTTTGAAATGTGTAAGTTCAAATCACCAACTGAAAATTCTCGCCCGCTGGGCGGTTCAATCAATTTTGAACCTAGGACCTTACGCGTCGCGCTTGACCTGCTGCTTAGTAATTAAAACAATTATAAAACTCTAGATTCAGAAAATCATTTATTAACAGTTGTCCTATTTCACTATCGCTCGACGGGCGGCGGTTTGGTCTAGTCATGTGTGTATAGTCCTCGCCAAACTTCTGGGCTGGCCTGAAGTTGGTTTACCGGATGCGTGAGGCACGAAACGGTGCTGTTTTTGTATGAGATTTACTATAGCGCAGCCATTGTAGCCAACTTCAGGGCGGCCAAGAAGTTTGGCGAGAACTATACATTATTTCTGTTTGCTCAGGCGATACTGACTGAGCGCTCCCGCCGCGAGCTTACGCCCACAGAAAAAATGTACATGTGCACTACACACACGACTAAGACCAACTCGCAGTCGTCGTGAGATAGAACAAACTGTACCTAGATATGTTACAAAAAGTAATCTCCACAACAATGAAAAATAGATAGAATGTAGTCGTTTACATAAGCGACAGTTTCTATGGTTTCTATTTTGTATATTTTTAAGCCTTGTCTAGTACCGTATATTTCTTAGACTTATTTCAACACGGGTTACTTACATATCATTTCCGATTTAAACTCAAGATATGATAATGAAATAGAAAGATTTAGGTTGAAAGATAAACGAGTATCGATCACAATTATCCATAAATATTAGTTATTTACTAATTGTCATGCAATCCTTACAATATGAAATCATTGCAATAAACACAAATCACTGAAAATTATCTAATTAATCATATTAAATGATTAACATGTCTCATAACAATACAAAATAATGCTGTTCAGTTGAAACATTTACAAAACTTATAAATTATTTGAAAGGAAATTTCACTATAATGTATATTAATAACTGTTTATTTCTTCTTCCAGAATGCGAGTGAGTGCGCGACGGGCTTCCAAAATCTGGAAAGACAGGCTGGCAGATCCCTTGGACACAGCCGTATATTGGGTCGAAAGGGTCATCCGATGGGGAGACCAAGATCCCCTGCATTCCACCGCCAGGGATCTTACCTTCATAGAACATAACTTACTAGATGTAGCAGCCGTAATCTTACTGGCTATCATAGTTTTAATTTTAGTTCTAAGGATAATATTGTACCAAATTCTACGGCTACTAAGCGCTAGTATGAGTAAAAAGGAGAAGTTGCATTAGGAGATGTATTAGTGTTATTTGGCTCGGCCTCAAATGCAGTGAAACCAAAATTCTAAATATGACCCGACCTCGGTTTCAGAAAGTTTACCGTTTGCTTACATTCGTCTCAGAATAGTTCTTAGGCGAATGCTGTTTTCATGTCCAAAATCGGTTTTCAGATGGTAACTTCGGGAATTGGAATTTCGAACTAGTGTTACCGGCTTTGGACATAGAAACCGCAAGTATTAGTGGTGACACATATATTAATATAAATAAATAAGATTATTTAATTATAAAGTAAACATTTTGTTGCTCGCGCTGTAACTGTGATGCCCCAAACCTATAACTGGTAAAATTATAATAAGATATTTAATGTATGGCCAAATGGCAATTTTCTGTTTCCTTCACTGGTCTTAAATTGTGTAAAAGGCTGTCGAATCCAAGATTTGAGTACCTATTGCAATCGTGCTAGATCAAAATGAGGAAACGGCGTTTGACAGAAAGTATTGGTCCTTGGCATCAAGATAGGTATTAGAAAACATACACATTCTATTACATTTATACTTATTATTCTAGATGTCACTATGGTCATATTAAATGAACTATAAGACTACCCCATGTATCTGAAACTCAGCTCAATTTCATAAAAGTGACCAATGTCACTTCGGCAATAGATTAACAAAACTAAAGACGACTGAAACCACTTGTATATTGATAACATTGTGCCTATAAAACAGGTTTCATTCCTATTTCCTAACATCTAAGTTTCCTTGGAATGTATTTGTTAACTACTTGATATTTCATCACTTGCTAATAAGTTTGGATAGGGCAATATATCAAATAAAATTTTATCTAGCAGGTTATCATCAACTATTGGTAAAGTAATATCGGTAGGTACCTAAGTGTTGAAATCGGTCCTTAATATTTAAGTAGGTAAAGATAGTAAGAAGATTACCTACATAGTATTTATTTGTCTATGTTCAAAATCTATAGATATTATTATTATCTAATGTTAAGTAGTTCCAAATAGTACGTGTGCTGTGACTCTGTAAGAATCGGCAGAGTTTAGTTTAGATTGTTGTAAGACTAATTGTTATCTACTTATACCGCTCCTGGGGAGTGACCATAAACTCTTAGAGCGGTATCAATTTGAGATCGAGTAAGTGACGGATGTATACACGTCAGATGATCATGATAGATCTGTCCCTTATTCGATTTCAAATTGATACCGCTATATTATGAGCTTATGGTCACCACCCTGTTCTAGATAACACAGTGAGCGACACACACATAGTCGCAGGTCGATAATTTAAATAAAGTAACTACCTATAGTACCTAATAAAAATAATAAGTTGAAAAAGTCTTTCAAGTGCCCAAAAACCTGATAAATAAAAACGATGTATCCAATATTCTACTGAGACTTCGTCATTTCTTTTCTTATGGAGATAGGTATAAACAAATAAAAATTCCCATTTGAGATTTGTAAATAAAAATAATCTGCCTACTCAATTCCTACCCTTTAAAAAAAACAACCCCACCCTACCCTTTAAAACGTCCCTCAAGACAAAGTCACTGCTTGCGATAGTAAACATTTACACAACACATTCAATCATAATCAATATCATCAATACATATAATAAATCTGTAGAAAAATATTTTTTGTACATCGAATAAAATTCCAAAAAAAATAGCCAGGGTGTTAAAGGATAACCAACAGAACCCATTTCTAGCATTTTTGGCATTTTTGTCTGTTTGTCTGTTTGTCTGTTTATCTGTTTGTCTGTTTGTCTGTTTATTTGTGCACGCATCACGTGAAATGTACGAAACCAATGTAGATAACTTTTATACATAAAAATTGTGCGTATCTTTAAGAATTACTTAGTTTTTGTTTCATCGCAATCGGTTCACTCTATCAAAAGTTAGATGAATTTAAAGTGTTCAAGAAGTAAAATTAACACAACACACGCAATTCAGATACTTTGACAGTTGAACTCGGTATTCGATAGATGGCGTTGTGCATTTAAAGTCATTTTCTGAATCGCGGTGTTAAGATTTTACGCGAAAGAATGACCCTAGAAAAAAAAAGGGTATGTAGTATATATATTTTTTAACCGACTTCCCAAAAAGGAGGAGGTTCTATGTTCGACATTATGTATGTTTTGTTTTTTTTTTTTGTGTATGTTCACCGAATTCACCGATATCTCCGTCAATTGTAGACCGATTTCAAAAAATCTTTTTTTGTTTGAAAGAGTATGTTCCGAAATTAGTCCCATTTTAATTTGGTGTAGGACTGACGAAGCAATTCGAAGATATACAACAGATCTCTTCAATAAATAACGGCAAATCTCTCGGAATTGCTGCAATCGCATGTCTGTTTGTTGTTTATACCATTTCATAACATAACATCACGCCAGTACGCTCTTAAGGGGTACGCAGATCTCTCATTTCACCGGTTATGTTCAAGTTTCATGATATTTGGGTAATATATTCTGGCGTTATACGAGTAGGTAACTTACTAAACAACTTGCCTATTAGGTAGGTACAACTAAAAAGTGAAAAATAAAAAAAACTTTTTACAAAAAAATACTACCGACTTCCAAATAAAACTACAAAGTTAAAAATAACTTTATTTTTGGAATTCGGTGTCCATAACGCAATAAATTGGTACCTACGAAAGACACCGACTTCCAAAAATAAAGTTATTTTTCACTTTGTAGTTTTATTTGGAAGACGGTAGTATTTTTTTGTAAAAAGTTTTTTTGAGTATGTGGAGTAGGCAGGCAGGCTGGTAAGTATGGTAGGGTTGGCAGGCAGATGACGGGAGCGAAGCCGCGGGCACAGCTAGTATAATAATAAAACTTCTTAGCCGACCTGGAGGGTGAACATAAGCTCTTTGAGCGGTATCAATTTGATATCGAGTAAGTGACAGATGTATACAAGTCAGATACATCTGTCCCTTACTCGATCTCAAATTGATACCGCTCTAAGAGCTTATGGACACCCCCCAGAAGTTGGCTACAATGGCTGCGCAGTAGTAAATCGCATACAAAAACAGCACCGTTTCGTGACTCACGCATCCGGTAAACCAACATCAGGCCGGCCCAGAAGTGAGGACCCTACAATTATAGTTTTATTAGATTTTGTTTGACAGCTGGGTCATTGTTTAAAAATTGCCATCACGGAAATAGTACATTATTGCAGAATCCAGTAAGCCTTCCTGGCCAACTATGAACCGGATATCACCTGCGGTTCGGTTATATACGAGGCCAGGAGGCCTGTCTTACTGGTTGAGGCTTGTATAATGCTTTTCTTAAAAATGAAAGGAAGTTTAACAACAAATTGGTTTAATTAATAATGAAGGTTACATTCATTTACTAAAAAGTTTGCGTTTTGAACATTGTTCTATTTAACATTACATGAATGTTTTAGTAAAAAAATGTAAGATATTGTTTTTGAAATTCCTTGTTAATTTTAGAATGGAAAGTTTTAATCCAACATGATTTATAGTTAAACTGAAAATACTAAATTTTGTTTGCAAAATCCCACACTATACTTCTACAACATTACTAAGTACAAAACGCAACGTGCATACTTTTTCTGCGTCGCGTTAAGTGTCACAGACTATAAAATGGCTTTTTAATGCTCAAAAAATAAGTGCCAAAATATATATAACTCATAAAATGTCATACCAAAAAGAGAGATAGATATATATTTGGAGCCTCCCTCCTATAATGTTATAATGGCTAAACTCTAATCTGTGTCTGGTACCTACTATGGTTTATTTTCTAAGCAGATCTAAAGAGGATGACCTACTGTCCATTAATAAGTAAATTACATACTTACTTACTGGTCAGTAGGAGACATAGAGCAACACGCACCGCTGGTCCGTGTTGCTCTATGGTAGGAGTCTCGCTTCTTACTGGAAAAAGTCTCCGGTAGAGTTCACTTACTGGATACTTTTAAGAGATGTTATGGCAACATTACGTACCATTTTTGAGAAAAGTTTACTTACAATGAAAATTGATACAAATGAGTATTTTAAAAGAGTACTTACCTACCTATTTTCTCAAAAATAAATTGATTTTACCTATCTCTGTACTTATCTCGTATTCTTTTACCAAAATGACTGTACCTACTTAGTTACGTTCTGTGCGTTAAAATAAATACAAATTAATGGATTATATGGTTATGATTAATAAAAACAATAATTTATCTAGCTAAGTGTTCATTTTCTTTTTAATAGCAAAGTTAATAACATTTATACCCATTCAATAGGTATGTTATAAGTAGGTAGCTTCATACACTTACCTACAAATTACATAGACACTGAGGAAATAATGCTTATTTACGTCGATCGCCTACTATTACAGATTTGATTTATAAAACCGACCAAGTGCGAGTCGGACTCTTGCACGAAGGGATCCGTACCATTAGCGCAAAAAAACATGTTTGTTAGGGAGCCTCACTTAAATATTTATTTTTATCTTTTTTTAGTATTTGTTGTTATAGCGGCAACAGAAATACATTATCTGTGAAAATTTCAACTGCCTGGCTATCACGGTTCATGAGATACAGCCTGGTGACAGACAGACGAATTGCGGAGTCTTAGTAATAGGTCTTAGGTCCCGTTTTTACCCTTTGGGTACGGAACCCTAAAAAAAGCATTAGTTCGTAACTTCGTACCTAATGGTCATTGACTTCGTGAGGCAGGCTCGTTTATTGAAATGTAGAACCAAGGAAAGCTGGCAGTTCTATGTGTAGCAAAACTAAGACACTTGTCTCACCGCCGACGATCAGCGAATACCTACAGCTAGAAACTGGATACGAGTTGGCAAGCAGCGAGAAGCGGGTGGTAGTTCCGACTTCCGATATAGTTTTGTCGCTCGGATATAAGCTCGCAACATTTGCTTGATCCGTACTGAAAAAAAAAAAGACGTGTGGCACTCGGGGACTGCCGCGGTAAAGCTATTGCATAGCATTTTGTATCAACATAAGCAATTATATATTTTTTTTTATTCACGCAGTATTGCTTTTTCTTATAAATAATAATATCCTCTAAATACCTAGAAAATACCGCGTCAATGGTGGTCCCATATTTTGTTGTGGACTCTTGTGGATCTGCATTTGTGATAATAATAAAATGTATGTATATAGAGTACCTACTCACTCATTTTCTTTCACTATTTTTTCGTGACATTCTTTATTAATAATAAATGCACTTTGTTCATTCATATTCAAAACACTACACAAATTTTACAAGTACAGCTGTTCACTGTTGTACATAAATACCTATACACCTGTATACTTTCTCATAAACAGCTGCTTATGCATTCGTCCGATTTCGGAGCAGCTCGTCTCGATTCGTGCGAGTTTCGTAGAGTCGTACAATACGTCTAATCGCACACAACGCCGTGTCGAAGACTGCCGAACTGAAACGACGTTAGACGATGCACGGCCTTCAAGCCACACCTCCTTGCCCGTCGGAGTGGGGAGCGTGAGGTTTTTTCGTTACGGAATTTCTGGATTCGGTCCCCGCGCTCAAGGCCCGCGATAGAAGCTATGCAATAGCTTAAAATCTCTCGGCGTGAGTTCCGCCAAGCGAGCAACGCTGAGCGAGTATTATTTTTGATAGCTCTTGTCGCTGCGACAAACTAGTATTGAGTCATAGATATAACTAGCTGTGCCCGCGGCTTCGCTCCCGTCATCTGTCTGCCAACCCTACTCTACTTACCTACCTAGCAATTATTTTTCTATAGTCATCATTCTTTCGCAGAGAATTTTAACATCGCCATGCAGAAAATGACTTCAAATGCACAACGCCATCTATCGAATATCGAGTTCAACTGTCCGAGTATCTGAACTGCGTGTGTTGTGATAATTTTACTTCTTAAACACTTTAAAGTCATCTAACTTTTGATAGAATGAACCGATTGCGATGAAACAAAAACTAAGTAATTCTTCAAGTTACGCACAATTTTTACATTGGTTTCGTACATTTCACGTGATGCGTGCACAAATAAACAGACAAAAATTCCAAAAATGCCGGCAATATGTTCTGTTGGTTATCCTTTAACACACTGGTTATTTTTTTGGAAATATTTTCGATGTACTAAAATTACTTTTCTACAGATTTGTTATATGTATTGAAGATGATTGATAAACAAGATATACAATTTTATATTTCTATAGAGAGAGTACTAGGCATACGGCAAGGTGAACAGCCAGCGATCAACTATTAGTACATATATCTTTTGTCCGTTTCTTCAGCGAGAAAGTAGTCTTCTGCCGGTTTCTAGCCGTCGGTTCGCACTTCGGACCGTCAAGCGAGCATCGCTGAGCGAGTATTATCTTTAATAGCTCTTGCCGCTCTAGAGAGATCTCGCCGGCAGTGTGAAAAGCCAGCGATAAAATATTAATAATAATAATTGTCTCTTTTATTGATACGGGATCTATATCGTTTGTCAGTTTCTTAAGCGAGAAAATAGTCGATAGCTAATCGCTTCCTCGTCGGCGGTGGGATAAGTGCCTATGGGCACAGATAATATAATACTAGCATACAGATGCCTCATCCCATACAAAGAAACCGTGCCGACGTAACTAGCGTTTTTCATCTGATTAATCTTGTTATTTTTGTAAGTACATCAATCGCGTTCGATCCCGTTTCACGGCAATAGATGGTGTTAGCAGCGACTTGCAAGTAAAAGGGTTTACTAGGTTCGTGAATATTGAATTCTTTTAATACAGTGAAGGTTCGTTTTATAGTATTTTTTTGCACGTTTTTACAGTCTTTTTGCACCAAAATGTGTTACAATGCAAATTTAAAAAATCGGGTGGAATGCCTCAGAAACTTAAAAATGCGACATCTACTGGCATCAATTTTAAATGATTCGTTAAAACAATCTTTGAAATGTGAATTAAGAGCCCAATATTCCATAATTTTGTACTTAGAAGAGTTGATTAAACAAGAACATACAATTTTTATGCTCAATTTCAGAAAATGTTAATTTTACACACAATTATTATATTCTATTGAATTGTGTGTACATGTCGCGCCATCTAGTGAGATTTATTTGAACCAAAATTTCTTTATAAGCAATGAGACCCCGTGCTATGGGTAACTTAATTGAAGCTACTACATAGAGGTCTGCAACTCTGCACACAAGTGATGAATTGTCTCAGCTTTGTAAATTAAAATGCATACCCTGTCGGGTTAATTTTCGAGGTAAATCGGCAAATAACGTACCTAGCATTTTACGTCGCAGGTCAAGTTTTATCAATAACTAGCTGACCCGGCAATCTTTGTTTTGCCATAAAAACACCAAACATTCATCTACCCTACCAATTTGTTTTTGAGTATTGACATTCGTCACGTCACTCAATTGTTTTGCCTTCTCAGAACCTCTCCACTAACACTTGAACTTTATGTCATGGTATTAAAGTTTAAATTTACTTTTAAGTATAGATAGAGTAGATATAGTATAGAAAAGTGTTGTTTTTAGACTTTTTCAGGCAATTTTTTATTTTTTTCTCTCCGTAAGAACCTTCTCCTAACAATAACAAACACAACAAAAATTGAATTAGCGAAATCGGTTCAGTGGTTCTCGAGATTTGCGCTTAGCAACACATTTAGCGATTCATTTTTGTATTATAGATTGTAGTAAACTTTTTAAGACCACACGCTCTTAACTTGCAACAACAGCATATTTGATCATCATAGGTCCAAAATTTTCACAAATTAAAAGATAAGCAACTCAAGCAAAGGCCACCACCTGACATTAAGCTGAAAATGGGACAGTCCTGAATTTAATATGACAAAAATAAAACACATTTTGATTTGTGAAAATCGAGTAGGTTACACCAATTAGTCATATACAAAAGCATTCAACACCTAATGAGGACAGGTCTTTGACCTGACAACTACACTAAAATGTGCTTGTGCACACACAACTTCAATACTAAGTTGCCTTGCTCTGCAAAATTCAAAAGCAGGATATTACAAGCATTCAGAGTATACCATACAGCACTTCTGTACATTATAGCGTTGCCCCCTATAATGTACAGAATTTTCCTATTCAGCTGTCTCAATTTGCAATCTCTTAATCTTTATGGGCAATATCTTCACCATCTCTTGGCATAAAGAGAATTCCTCATGCATCATTGCAGCTGCCTCCTCACAGTTGGTACAAATATCTACAACTGCTTGATAAGAGTCAAAACTCTTTTGCACATTCCACAATTGTGAAAGTTTGTCTACTGCTACCTTCTTCATGCTGTTTCTACCAATGAACGCGTGGGCGCTAACTACAGGCCTAATCAAATCGGTATTTAGTTTTGTTGGCATTATACCATTTTTATCCTTGCAAGAGTTCAGGAAATGATCATAGTTTTCAATGCTCTTCTCACAAAGATTGTTGATTTTCTTCAAAGCATGTGGAGTTGGTTTTTCAGTTGTTTTATTTAGTTTTTCAAGTTTGATGTTTAGTATGTCTGAGTAGACTTCACCTAGCTCGAACCACAGTTGCCTGCAATACTGGAGGTAGTATGTAGGGTTTATTTCTTTAAGTAAGTCTTCGAGCATGTCGATTCGGCGCTTGTGCATTTTGGCGCGCCTCTCATCATCTTCTTCAAAGAAAGCAAGGTAGCTATATGATTGTGAACTGTCTTGTATCAATTCTATATAATCTGAAGCTAAAGTATCAAGTTTGTAGTACTCCTTGGCCTTACCTAGCCAAGTCTGACAGTTGAGAAAGACTTCTCTTGCATCCTGGTAAGTGAGAAGGAACTTGTCTCCAATCTTGCTCTCAAATTTTGAGACATCAATGTCTGAGAAGACTAGCTTTTTGATGTCACCTCCACATATATTTTCATGGTCTTCTAATGTGAGATTTGACATGTCTGGAATAATGAGAAAAGGTATTTGGTTAAACATTTATGTATTTAATTTCTTTGAGGACTATTATATACTATTGTATTAGAAGGCATTCTATAATCAATACCTATATGGATTGTAATCTATACTAATATTATAAAGCTGAAGAGTTTGTTTTTTTGAACGCGCTAATCTCAGGAACTACTGGTTGGAATTGAAAAATTCTTTTTGTGTTGGATAGTCCATCTATCGAGGAAGGTTCTATATAACATCACGCTACAACTAATAGGAGCCGAGCATAAATGAAAAATATTGTAAAAACGGGAAAAAATATTCCCTTTTTGAGAGCTTTCGTAGCGTGCGCTGCGAAAAAAAGTCCGCGACAGGATATATCTATCTTTTAAGATTGACTCACAATAGCAGCTTTTATGTTCTAAATGCCGGTAGAAACAAAAGTTGGTTATTTCATATGGTAGTATATTAATTCTTATTCAAATAAATAGTTCAACAAATTGGTGGGTAGGGTAGGTTAGGTAGGGTAGGGTAGGTAGGGCAGGGTAGGGTAGGTAGGGTAGGGTAGGTAGAGTAGGTGGGAAGGGTAGTTATGGTAGGTAGGGTAGGTAGGTAGCAAGTAGGTAGATAGGTAGCCAGTTGACGGGAGCGAAGCCGCGGGGGTCAGCTAGTAAAGAATAAAAAGGCTGTAACAAGTGAATATTTTTTAAAGAAATTTCTAGCAAAAAATTAATGTAGTAGATAAATATTTGAAGAGGATGACATACCTGTTATAGCTTCAGATGTATCTTCAGAATCAGTCATAAGCCTCGCTTTAGATGAAGTCATAAGCAGGATACAATATTTGGCCCAGCAACGAGCCACATCAGCTGACCTATGTTTAAATGTCTCTATCTTAGCCAGAAACACTTCATCATTGTTTTCAGCAGACCCCAACTTCTCTTCATATTGTTCAAGGATAGTTGATGCTGCCGCTAAATGATGCCTTGACTGGAAAAACCCGTTTTGCTCAGCAAAGAATTGGGATAAAGTTGCCGAGTTTAATGCCCAATCTATAGGCTCATAATCATTGTACTGTAACTGCCTCCGTAAAGTCACATGACAGTAGATAGCAGATTTTAAGTTCTCTTTCAATGAACCATAAACTTGAGCTAAGTAGTAAAGAGTAAGAGTATGTGCCTTCTCAAGTAACATGATATCTCCTAAAGGGCTCTCCCCTGTTGGATTCAAAATCTGCTCAATTGGCAAAGGCAACTGCATTGTGCATTTAAAGGTCTCGTACATCTCTTTGGCTTGCACCAAATATGTTTTAGCCACACCAGGATCATCACGATTAGACCACAATATACCTAAGTTATTATAAACATTGATAATAATGATTATAATCTCTGGTTTCGACGAATTTGGTGCAAGCAGTTCCTTTGCTTCTGTAAGGATCTTTTCACTTGAAGTTAAGTCTTCAGTTTCCATGTCGATTATGCCTATGTTCAGTAAAACGATTCCTAGCATAGCGTGGAGCTTTATTTCATCCAAACTAGAACTACTGATCAGTTTCTTCAAGCTGTCGCACATTCCTACAAGGATTCCTTTAGCTTTGTATTTGGACACGTAGGGTTCGTTTTCCGGGTCATTCTTGCTGTCTTCGTCGAGCAGTTTACGGATCTTAGCATAATTTTCACTGAAATCGTTGACAATCTCCTTCTCCGACATGTCCGGGCTCACAGTCATAGTTTTGTTTTGGTGTCGGGAATATGAGAAACTAATCAATATAACCTTTTAAATTTTCACGAACGATTACAAATCCGTAATAATCCGTTCGTGTTTTGCCCTTTTATTAGATGACACTCGGATGTTAGTCACCAACTCTCAAAGATTTTATTCTAAACTCAATCAAAGATTTTTTACAACTTTTTCTGATTTTCACGATTTTGTTTGGTTTGACGTTTAAAGAAAACATAGGTATATAAAAAAAAGTCCTGTGAAGAAAACTCAGATACCTACAATTCAATCAATCAATGAAAGAGTAAATCTATGCACTTGACTTGATTTCTGAACGAAATTAGACCATGAAATGCATGAAACAGCTAGATATGAAACGAAACGTACCTACATTGTGTAGGTACGTTTCGTTTCATATCTAGCTATCTAACCTGCCATCTGTTGGAGAACAAAATGAACTACAATAAAAATGAGTGTAAACCACAGATTACTGATATGTAGCTAGTTAGTGTAAACTCAAACTTGAGCTTGCTATTTGCTATCTTTTTTAGTATGATCCAACGTATTTTACGTATTGTTACATACATACTCTTTGGGTATCCCTGTATTAGTCATACACATAATAATTCTTGATTCTTGAAATCCCAGTCCACTTGAATCATAACAGGAAACCTTTTGACTGGGAAAACCACTTATTTAAAACAAAATGTTGAGTTCAGGTAACATTTGCAACAACTTGGTTCGGTACAAGCTATTAGATACATGATACACCCAATCATAGAATACTCTTTATTGTACACCATGGCAAATTAAAATTAAGAACATAGCATACTTTTTATGGGCTATCCTTTTGCATCTTAAGTGTCTGAGCAATAGCAACAATAAATAACATTATACATGCTTGTACCCAAATAGTAAGACAACTATGCAATGGCTTCTTACCAAAAAGGACAAAAGGACTGTTAAAATAAAATTACACATTTTATTTGCACTGTTTATTCTTATCATCAAGTACCACATAATTTTATACACCACCCATCTGCAGAGTCATTCATTTCATTCAGCATAATTCCCTTATTCACAAATCATGTCACATAATTTTACAGTTTTATTATTTACATTGTACTGTTCAAAATGTTAAAATACAAAAAAAAGGTTCTAAGTCAGTCCATTATATAAAATAGTGTTATAAAAAACAAAGTTGGTTTAGTTTTATGAATAAGGAAAAAATACCCTTATTCCTAATAACAACATAGTTAAGTATGTTACAAACAGTGCTTACTACGGATGGCTGTTGCCAATAATACATGTATTAGGAACCAGTTGGTGGTTCCGGGTCCTCCATAGACAGGGCTCTTGGAGGTGTTGTGTGGGCATTTAGCTGGGAAAACACCTCCTTTTCACCCAGGGCTAGTGGATCAGGCTGGGTGGCTGGGGAAGGACCAAATTCCATCATCGGAGTAGGTGACACTGGTCTGACAACACCTGATGCTTCCTGCTCTTCCAAAAATCTATCCATGTAATCTGTGTGACCAGGATGTATAGTGTACTTTTTTTTCTCCAAACGGGCTTTATTCGCAAAAATATCATGCCGTTCTGTCTTTTTCCATATGTAATAAAACTGAACCAATTCTCCAACTGACCGAGTCCGTACTTTGTACTGTCTGATTAAATGGAAATCTTTGCCATGGGCTTTAAGACCATTTTCAAAGTTACGACATTCCTCTTCTGACCAGAGGCTTGCATGAGCTGGGGTTTGGGCAGATATACGTCGCCGCCTCAATGCTTCCTCAACATTGTGGCCACACTGCTGGAGCAGGTAAAGGGCTTCTTCATCATCTCGTAGCTGCCTCCCCCGAGGCACAGCATCCACTCCAGTTCCTGAACTCATTGCACTAACTTTCTTCATGTACTCCTCTGTAACTTTTTCTTCTAGCGTAGTTGGAGTCCACAGTAATTTGTCCTCATTTTCATATGGTAATGCATCATCATAGCTACATAAGCCTTCAGGTATTGCAGCTTGGAAGTCGGTACCAACCATTATAGTCTTTTTCCAGTCATCCTCATCAGGACTATAATCATAATCATCTTCTTCTTCAGAAGGTGGTCTCGAGCCAGACCTAAGGCATCTTGTGGCTTCTGGACTAGTAGTCTCACTATATAATTGCTGTAATGCTGATTCTGGTTTCTCAATCTCTTCGGGCACCACCTCAGGGGCCTGCTCTGGGACTGGCTTGTCCATGCTTTTATCGTATCCGTACAGTGCTAGTAATTCCTCCAAGGGCATATCACCTTCACGCTGAAGGCTGTTGAGTTCGGCTTTAGGATCTTGTTGCTCTCCCGCCGCCAAAGCTTCTTCTTCGTCTAGTGTTCTCTCGTCATCAAAATCATTTACCATCATTTCAACAGAGGGCTCGAATAGAGACTTGTCGTTCCCCACGTCCATACTCGCATCGTGTTCGCTTACATTGGACACCAGCGCGCAATCTGACATGACGACCACGGTACCACACTATGGATATTGTCTCACCAAAACATGATAAGTATTTAGTGTTAATATAATTAATTTACGTAATTTAACATTAAAATAAATAGAAAACATTACAAAGACATATTATGCGATTTTAGAAATATACGAAGAACAAAACAAAAATATTTTGTTTGACACGACAACTTTAAGTTGCGTGAGTTCTGTCAGTGTCATAGTTTTTTTTTTTTTTTTTTTTTTTTTTTTTTGTGTTTGTTCCTGACGGAACAGGCTAAGGTCTGAGACCATGCTGCCTAGTCTTTAGTGCAATTTTAACATTCTTAAGTATGCATTAGAATACGGATGTAACAGATTCTAATGTTTTATTGAATGATGATGGAACACTAGGAGGTGACGTAGACACCGTTTTGGCAGATTTCAAATTCCTGAAAGAGCAGTTTAAATCCATCGGCCTAGACCTCAACCACACCAAATGTGAAATTTTTCTTAGTGACAATACCGACAGACAACCGACCCTACAGAAATTCTATGCAATAGCCCCAGAGATCAAAATTTTAGATAAAAGTTCACTGCACCTCCTAGGTTCCCCAATTTTGGAAGACAGTTTTTCTTCATTCATTGATGGCAAAATTAACCATTTTAATGATATTTCGGATAGACTCTCCAAAATTAACCTTCATTCGGCTTTTACTCTTATTCGGTATTTTTGTTTTGGACCAAATTTTATGTATTTTCTCCGCTCTTCCCCTTTATGGAAGCAGCCACATCTCTTGGAAAAAATTGACGAAATTATTCGATGCACTCTGACATCCATCTTAAATGTGGCCTTGGATGATCGAGCCTGGATGCAAGCTACACTACCCATTCGCTTTGGCGGGCTCGGCATCCGCAAAATTTCTAGTATAAGCCTACCGGCGTTCCTGTCTTCGGTCCACAGCACTGAAACGTTAACCACAAAAATTTTATCCCTTTCTCTGGTTGACTTTGAAGTGCCTTGCTCGACCGACGCAGTGTGCGCCTGGAAAGTGGCTTGCCCGAATACGGCGTTGCCCGAGAACCCATCTTCCCAGAGACAGTGGGATGAGCCGCTCTGCAGATTGGTACGGAATAAACTTTTAAATACGTCCACCAATACTGCTGAGCGTGCCCGCCTGCTGGCTGTGGGAGAGTGGGAGTCGGGCCTCTGGCTACAGGCACTACCGTCACTCAACATAGGTACTATGTTGACAACACCTTCCGGATCGCTACATGTCTGCGTTTGGGTGCTCCTAGCGGAGCTCCACATCGTTGTCAATGTGGTGAAGCAGTCGACCGCCTCGGTCACCATGGCCTATCCTGCAGTAGGAGCGCTGGCCGGATAGCACGGCACGCCAGCATTAATGACATCATACGTCGGGCTCTTGTCACCGCCGGGGTGCCAGCTCTTTTAGAACCCAATGGCTTGGCACGCGACGATGGGAAGAGACCAGACGGGATGACCATAATGCCTTGGAAGGTGGGTAGGCCTTTGGTGTGGGATGCAACATGTGTCGACACCCTTGCGCCATCCCATCTTCTTAGCACGGCGGGCTGTGCTGGGGCGGCTGCTGCTGGTGCAGAAAACCTCAAACGGCGCAAATATAACAACCTTATTGGAAGTTATATGTTTGAGCCGTTTGGGGTTGAAACTTTAGGTCCATGGGGTCCGAGTGCGCATCGACTTTTTCGAGAAATTAGCACAAAGCTCGTCGACTCTTCACGTGACCAGAGGGCTGGCCTTTTCTTCGGCCAGAGAATCAGCATTGCCATCCAACGTGGCAATGCTGCCAGCGTTCTGGGCACTTTTCCCCTTGACATCGATGTGGACGAATTTTTTGATGCACAATGAGCTCTTTTCCGTCTCCCTTTTCTATTTGTATATAGGTTTGTTTTTTTTTTTTTAGAATAATCAATTGTATATATGTTAATATTTAGTGGAAGATTAGATAGTAATATTTTATGGAGTATTTGGCAGCAAATTGTATTGAGTCAGCCTTCCCAGTAAGCTTAGCGGAGGTAGTAAATACTACTGTCGCGACGTCTGCATAATATTTAGGGATTCTATTATTCAAAGGAATCGTATGATACCTGAGTATTAGGTTGATCTCTTCTGAGGGAGTAACCTTAGGCAGACGTAGCGAATAAGAAAAAAATATTATTTCCAATTTGTACCTGGGTTTACTTTATCTGCTTCGCTTATTAATTCTTCATGGAGACGGAGCAAGGAACGCAGAGCAACAGAACTTGAACATAGAGGACCACTTCCACCATCTGTAGATAGATACCATCGATGATACTGACACTTTAATTCTTTTATAGATACCATCGATGATACTGAGACTTTGATATTATGGACATCTTATATTATTGGTATACACTGAAACCAAATGCCAAATATTAGATCTTGTATTATATTGCCCAACAGCTGGAAACCGGTATGGTTTCCGTCCTAGGAAGCTCACTTCCCAGAACACTCATGAGGCTGGCGGAGTATTATCGCCCCTCATCTACTGAGGCCGGCGGAGTATTATCGGCCGCCTCAGTTTTGTATTACATTGCTCAACAGCTGGAAACCGGTATGGTTTCCGTCCTAGGAAGCTCACTTCCCAGAACACTCATGAGGCTGGCGGAGTATTATCGCCCCTCATCTACTGAGGCCGGCGGAGTATTATCGGCCGCCTCAGTTTTGTATTACATTGCTCAACAGCTGGAAACCGGTATGGTTTCCGTCCTAGGAAGCTCACTTCCCAGAACACTCATGAGGCTGGCGGAGTATTATCGCCCCTCATCTACTGAGGCCGGCGGAGTATTATCGGCCGCCTCAGTCTAATTGATAGCACTAATTGAGATCTCAAAAAGCTTCATTATAATATACAACTACAACATACAAAGTTTGCCAACATCGTTGGTTTAGATGTAAACACTATTCATCAGTATTTCTGTATTCTCAAGAAAGACAGTTCGGTTCAGTGGATAGCATATATAAGTGTATACAAATAATAATAATCTTAAATCATAAAACACTCAGCTTTCAATCCAGGGATGCCGACGGCTCCAACCCCGATACGAACTCTCCTTGATAAACACGGCCTTTTACTAAACTTAAGCTAAACACAACAATACAAATACTGGTTCTAACCGCGCCAATACTGATTTGACAGGTACGCGCAGCGATGTCTCATCGATGTTGCCGTTGCATAAAATTATTGTTGTAATGTTGCTATGTCTGATTATTGTTATATTTACATTCGCGGCTTACATCTTCTGTAAGTTCGCGACACTCCCGGCCGGGGAATTAAAGTAATGTCATTAGATTTCGCGTCCACTCTCTGATCCTTTGCAGAGCCCTCGTGGCCGCACCTCTTCTTTCCTTTGGTACTTCTTTCTCGATGTTCTTATACTCATTATTCTTATCTTTATCAATCTTATCGTCATCTATCCTCCCGTTGACCTCTAGTTATTCCTCACTATGTACTGATGTATCTCTAACGCAGTTGGTTTCGTCTCTTTGATCATTTAAGGTTTCACTGGGTTTTCCTATGTCTATAGGTTCCATAGGTACGTCTAAAGATTGAACGTCTTGTGTGTCGAATCCTTCACTTCCACCTATAGGTTCGTTATATACTTGATCAGATTCATCTTGACTGTCCTCTATTTCAAGAGTATATAGATGTGCTAAAGATCTTATGAATTCTTTGTTACCTATTTTTACTTTAGCTACTCTACATAGTCCATCTATTCCCTTTTGAAGTGAGACTATAGTTCCTACTTTCCAGGTTTCTCTATTTTTAGAATCACCTCGCAACTGAACGATCTGGCCCACTACAGGTGCGATTCTCGCAGTTACTCTTGGTTCTTTGTGTGAATGCTGGTATCTCTCACGATGACTTGGTAAGTATCTGTTTAGAAACATTTCTTTGAATTCTTGTAAAATGATTAAACCTTTCTTCCAACCTTTAATAAGATCGGTTTTGGTTACGGTACCTTCGTTGACAAAGTTTTCAGGTGAGCTCTCTACTGTTATACATTTTCCCATTGTAAGAAAATCTGCTGGTTTTAGAACGTGTTCTAGCTCTGTGTCTACGCTAGTGAGTGGTCTCATATTTACAGATGCTTCAATTTCCTTTGAAACTGTAGTTAAATGACTGTGTGTCAGCATGTGTTTTCTCAATGTTCTTTTCAGACAATTTTTAACTATACCGATTAGCCTCTCGTAAAAACCCCCGAACCACGGTGCAAGTTGGGGTATGAATTTCCACTGAATTTCTTTATCGATACAGTATTGTTTTGACAGTATTTCAGACATAACTTTGAAATGCGTGGCATTGTCTGATATTATGAGTGTTGGAATGCCTCTGGCAGCTATCATTCTCCTCAATTATAGTAGGCCTTCTGCTGCCGTTAGATCTTGAACGACTTCAAGGTGTATAGCTCTTACTGCTAGACAGGTGTAAAGGCAAATCCATCTTTTGGTTTCTCCGTTTTCTCCTTTCACCAAAAGTGGTCCCATGTAGTCCACTCCAACGAAAGTAAACGGTGTACTATAGTTCACTCTTTCTGGTGGTAGCGCTGGTGTAGGTGGAAGCTTAAAGGGTCCCCCACCATGTTTCACGCAATTCGGACATTGTCTCAGAAGTTTCTGAACCTGACTTTTTCCTTGAGGGATCCAGTAGGATTGACGTATGATGCTCAAGGTGTGATTTACACCCACATGATAATTTTCATTGTGTGTTTTTGTTATAATGTTATTGGTAAATTCACTCTCCTTTGGTATGAGAATAGGATAGCGTTTTTCAAAGGTCCAATCTGCATTCATCAAACGACCTTTACAACGTAGGATGCCGTCTACGTCTTTAAATAATCTCAAATTGCGACTTAAGTTAGTCTCCTCATCATTGTATTCTTGTGGGAAATATTTGGCTTGTAACTTTTTAATCGTTTCCAGCTTGTTTAACAATCCGCTCGTTTGGGCTTGCAAGTTTCTTTCTCGTTCTCTCGGCATGTTAATATTCTTTTCTGGTGTATCTTGACATTCTTCATTAACGTGTCTTTCGACTCGAGGTTCCCTCGGGAGACCCTCCCGGGACAACAGGTTTATGGAGATACCTCGCTTGTAGGCCAAGTTTCAGATCCTCGTGTCAGAAATTGAGGCCCATCTATCTCTGTCCTCTTTTGTACTCACTGATCGTGTAGCCACGTCTGCAAGATTAAGTTCGGATGGAACATATCTGATAGCCATTTCTTTGTTTCTCTTGATTTCTTCAATTCTTCGTGCAACGAACGGTGGCAATAATTTGTCTGTATTAATGGTAACAATGTAGGGGTGGCAAAGAATGTCTCTCTTAGTACTTGCGTTAGGTTTGTTATTATAAAAACGTAGTCGTAAAGTATCCTCTTTTAAATGCCATTCTAAACCTAATAATTTTATGGTCTGGTTTGAGTATATTATATCAGAAATCTCCTACATGAATTCTTCAGAGTTCGAGCTCCATTCTCTTAGATGCATCGATATAGCGTGAAATGTATCTTTACAGCGTTTACGAAGAATCAAGGCTTCTTGCACTGTCTGTGCACCAGTTACTAGGTTGTCCACGTATATGTCATTAGCCGCGTTCTTAATTACGGGATCTTCTGATTTCATGAGATGGTGTCTAATGGTGGCGTTAAGCAGAAATGGACTCGATATCACTCCAAATGGAAAGCGAGAAAATCTCAAACATAACAGATTAACCTCTGTGACCGGTTTAGAAGTATCCTTAAGCCATAAGAATCGTGTAACGTCCCTGTCTTCCTCGTGTAATCCTATTTGAAGGAATGCCTTTTCTACATCGGCTGATGAGATCTGAATCTGATTATCAGTTTGGTTAGGTCTTCGAGCAACATCGGCCCGCAATACAAGCATTCGTTTAAGCTCTTGTATCCATTAACTTTAGCCGAGGCATCGTATACGATTCTAGTCGGCTTTCCTGACTGTTGAACACCGTGATGTGGTAAATAGTGGTAGTGGTATAGGTCTATCTTTATTCGTAGTTTCACTAAATTTGGAAACTTCTTCAATTATTCCTTTCTGTCGCTGGTCTTGTAGAGTTTTAGAGATTCGGAATTCATTCGTTTGATTAGGCCCTTGAGGCGGCCGAATGCCATTCCGAAGTTAGTGGTCAGATTAGGTGGAAAGTATATTCAATCTTAATCAATGTATTACAAGAATGATGGTAGTACTCAAACTCAAATCATTCATTTCTATCTGACCGATACGGCACTTTTAAATGTCAAGAAAAGAAGTTGTGGTCCCAGTTCAAAGGTATAATAACTTGAGAAACTACTATAGTTTCCTATTCCCTAGCGTAGATCACAATGGAGAGAAAACAGGCAAGAACTTCCATGGACACTCTTTTAAATCAACATTATTGTTATAAATCCTTGGTTACATCATTCATGTTGAGATTATATATATATGTGAGAACCAAGTGCAAAGATGTCCACATCAAAGGAGTTCAGAGTAGAAGATTTAATCAACAATTTAAAATTAATGTTATTAATATAAACCGGGGTGGCTAAAAGATGCCCAGTCCCAACAACTGATTCTCATGTACATACTGGTATTACTTAATGTTACTGTTATTCAACAAGACGAACTTATTTAATACAAAAGGAAAAATTGACAAAAAATAAATAAAAATTTTCATGTAGAGGGAGTGAACTCATACTCAACTCATACTTCTATACTTCAATTTAAATTTCATATTTATATAAAAATCCCATCTCTGAAGCATACAGTGGAGGAGAAGAAAAGAATTATGAAAATAATTACTATAATATTTTGATCTTGAACCATGAGACTTCTTGATACTGCCCTTTGTCATTTTCCTTTATCAGAATTATTACCCCGTTGTGTAAAGGCAATAATTTCCCTTTGTTTTCATATATATTAAGTTTACAAGAAACTTAAATATCTTAAATGTATTCACAAATGTATAGACCACGCCTTGTTATGTATTGAAATGTTTAGATTTAATTTCCATTGAACTATGAAAGTATAGTTGACATGTGTTTTAAAGGTAAGTAATGTAAGAACTTAACAAGTTCTATAATTTTAATGTTAAATTTGACTTAACTAAATTACTGTGTTTTGTTTTAGAAATCTTCAGGATCCTGATATAGATAACAGATTCAGCACAGATAAGATCATTTCTATAATGAATAACATATGTAATAAGAAAACATAAGGTTTATAGTTCTTATTGTGGTACTCACTAAATACTATGCCTCTCTACCTCTTTTATTTCCAATTGAGAAACATTTATTTACTTTCACCTGATATAGTTACTCAAAATTTTAAATAAAATCGTTAGGTATGTTGTGATGAATCTCACTTTTAGTATTGATTTTTACTCCGTCCACGTTCTGTGGAGTGTAATATTATTTCATATCTGTCGGAATAGTCAACAGTCATAGTTGGGTACCTACTTGGTGAACTTTCAAATCGGTAATTCGTCAGAATTTTACTAGTGTAAATTATTTACTATAAACACGTGAGTAAGTGGGTATTCTTATTCGACGAAACCGATCTTTGAATTTGAAATTTGTTTGTACACTCGTGGCATATATAACGTGACAGATATAATTTCATCAACAAATCTTAGTAAAAGTCTATTTACCTTTGGTTGTGTAGGTATCCGTATTTCCAACTACACAAGGGGTCGTTCTCGGAGCTGTCCTTTCCGATAGGTAGTGGAGTCACAAGCACTAGCCCAAGTTGGTCGATTTGCTTTCAATAGATTCTCACTTCTAAATTTAATGACAATATTTCAGTAAGAAAAGTACCTATTCAAACTATTTTTCGTCGTTCCAAGCGTCACAACTTCGCGGGAACTTTGCCGGGAAAACATTGCGGGGGTGGTCAACTGCATAAATCGTAAAAACAATCGGTTTTTGTCTATGATCGTTTTCTAATTAATCGATTAGATTAATATTCCAAACTAAACGGTATCACACCCCTAACTTTATTTCAAATATCAAACTAATCATATAACAAGACATCAAGTTCACGATAATCGAGCGTTAAAGATAAAAAAAAAAAAAAAAAAACATAAATTAAACAGAACCTCAATCGATTTCTGCGAGGACAAATTCGGTTCAATGTCGCACATCTCTACGGACTAGTACGTCAGTTGAAGTACTCTTAATTTTCTAACATACCTATTTAACTTATTATTCATATCAAAGAGGACACTTTGTCTAAACAACAAAGAAATTAATAAAGAATTATTTAATCCTATAATGCGGTATTTAATCGAGATAATTTCTTAAATTGAATGGATTTGCCATTCGAGAATTGGCGCGTCAAATGCTTACCGAAGGTTAGTCTATGACTGGATGTAGGAACTTCCGTTACGATTCAATATATATATAAATGAAGAAATAATATACAATTTTAATTAATGGTTTTCTTTAACGTGAACTATTGTTTAGTTCACGTTAATTATGTACACCTTGATGCAACCGGCGCCATCTAGTGATTCATTCGTAAAACTTTGGTTACAAACAAGTAATATTAAGAAACTACAATATATTATTGGTTATTAGATAATTATAGCATAATAGAAAATTATGGTTCGTCGTGGTGTCGGTGGCCTCCGTTCAATCCTGTGCTCTGTTTACATTAGTGCATACTGCAACTAAATCTTTATTCAGTATCTAATTGCTCTTCTCCATTGTTAGGGATACTAGTTGTGTCCATTCACTTCTCTCTTAGTCATGATGCTGCTGCCATGCCATGCATTAGGGTCTCTTGACACTCATAATATTTTTAAAACCGATTCATATCCCAGCATCTCCACCATGTCGCGACGTCTGCATAATATTTAGGGATTCTATTATTCAAAGGAATCGTATGATACCTGAGTATTAGGTTGATCTCTTCTGAGGGAGTAACCTTAGGCAGACGTAGCGAATAAGAAAAAAATATTATTTCCAATTTGTACCTGGGTTTACTTTATCTGCTTCGCTTATTAATTCTTCATGGAGACGGAGCAAGGAACGCAGAGCAACAGAACTTGAACATAGAGGACCACTTCCACCATCTGTAGATAGATACCATCGATGATACTGACACTTTAATTCTTTTATAGATACCATCGATGATACTGAGACTTTGATATTATGGACATCTTATATTATTGGTATACACTGAAACCAAATGCCAAATATTAGATCTTGTATTATATTGCCCAACAGCTGGAAACCGGTATGGTTTCCGTCCTAGGAAGCTCACTTCCCAGAACACTCATGAGGCTGGCGGAGTATTATCGCCCCTCATCTACTGAGGCCGGCGGAGTATTATCGGCCGCCTCAGTTTTGTATTACATTGCTCAACAGCTGGAAACCGGTATGGTTTCCGTCCTAGGAAGCTCACTTCCCAGAACACTCATGAGGCTGGCGGAGTATTATCGCCCCTCATCTACTGAGGCCGGCGGAGTATTATCGGCCGCCTCAGTTTTGTATTACATTGCTCAACAGCTGGAAACCGGTATGGTTTCCGTCCTAGGAAGCTCACTTCCCAGAACACTCATGAGGCTGGCGGAGTATTATCGCCCCTCATCTACTGAGGCCGGCGGAGTATTATCGGCCGCCTCAGTCTAATTGATAGCACTAATTGAGATCTCAAAAAGCTTCATTATAATATACAACTACAACATACAAAGTTTGCCAACATCGTTGGTTTAGATGTAAACACTATTCATCAGTATTTCTGTATTCTCAAGAAAGACAGTTCGGTTCAGTGGATAGCATATATAAGTGTATACAAATAATAATAATCTTAAATCATAAAACACTCAGCTTTCAATCCAGGGATGCCGACGGCTCCAACCCCGATACGAACTCTCCTTGATAAACACGGCCTTTTACTAAACTTAAGCTAAACACAACAATACAAATACTGGTTCTAACCGCGCCAATACTGATTTGACAGGTACGCGCAGCGATGTCTCATCGATGTTGCCGTTGCATAAAATTATTGTTGTAATGTTGCTATGTCTGATTATTGTTATATTTACATTCGCGGCTTACATCTTCTGTAAGTTCGCGACAACTACAATAAAATTCTCCGCTCCACTATCCTGAGATCGCTTCTGTCAATGATTTCACATATTGTCCAGTTGCGTAGACAGTTGAGACACAAAACTACACCACTTTTATATCACAATATCCACTAGGAAGCAATTTGCAAATAATATTAACAGCCGCTGAAGTTCACTCGAAAAAATCCCGCCAAAAACCTTTTTTTTTTTTTTTTTTTTTTTTTTTTTTTTTTTTTTTTTTTTTTGTTCCTTACGGAACAGGCTAAGGTCTGAGACCATGCTGCCTAGTCTTCAGTGCAATTTTAACATTCTTTAGTATGCATTAGAATACGGATGTAACAGATTCTAATGTTTTATGGAGTATTTGGCAGCAAATTGTATTGAGTCAGCCTTCCCAGTTAGCTTAGCGGAGGTAGTCAATACTACAATAAAATTCTCCGCTCCACTATCCTGAGATCGCTTCTCTCAATGATTTCACATATTGTCCAGTTGCGTAGACAGTTGAGACACAAAACTACACCAATTTTATATCACAATATCCACTAGGAATCAATTTGCAAATAATATTAACAGCCGCTGAACTTCTCTCGAAAAAATCCCGCCAAAAACTCTCAAGTTTTTTTTATACTTCTTTTCCACTGACCTCTAATATACAAGTACGCTGGACTTCATATTATCGATGACAAAATTAAGACATTTGATTTTCGCCATTTTGGCGCTGATAGCAACGTGACTTAACGTGAGATTCCATGGAACTAATATTAGAGATGGGACATAGCCTTCGGTATACAAATACGTGAGAATAATTTAATACTTAGGAGAACAAGAAAATCCCAATTATTTTAATTGAGATTCATTTCTAAGTAATAGAAAACTTGCTGTAAAGGTTAACTGAAAAATACTTTCAATCAGATTGCAAGCTATAAACTAGTGGATAGCGTGCTACTAAAGTTATAGGGCATTACTGTCAGATCAGTGAGATTTAAATATGGGGATAGGCTAACAACTTATCCTTAAAACTAATATATTTGAGCAAGTATCTGCTCGCTCAAGTATACTATAGTTAGTTAATATTTACATTTACAATAGTTTGGATTCACTCGGTTGGAACATCATTCATACAAATATTTGCGTACGAATGAGATGGATAATAATTTACAACGGACATATTTCTCGCTCTTATCGCTGAGATCCTGTCTCTGTAGTGTTAAGGTGCAAATAAGAGTGACATCGCATTCCAGCGACGTGAAGACTTATATCAGTTTTCAACTCTGTTTCAGATGCAGATATAAATTGTTTGACTTAAAAACATTTGTTAATACTATTATAATTATCATGATATTATTCCAGAATTAATTCCAGACAGGAACGAGGTGATTGATACAAGAAGAGAGAGGCCTGTGCTCAACAGTGGGCGAAGTCGGACTGTGGATGATCATGATGATGATTCCAGAATTTAGTATTACACATTGCTTTTTAACATATTATTACTGATTATTAGGCATTCATATAACATTCATTACTAATACCATTATGAGATATTTAGTTGCAACATATTATGAGAAGTCAATACAGTAGATGAGTGATACGCCTTGCCAAGTCTACTATATTGATATTAGTGTAATTTAAAAATATTACTCGTATTAGTTAAAATAATATAATATTTCCTGGCGAATATATAAGTTTTACCTAATCTTGAGAAATATCGGTATTAACCTATCTCTAAATGTGTCAATTTTAGTTCCTGAGAACCTCGAGTGGGGCGCTTAGATTCGGCAATAAAATCAACTGTCATTTCATCTAATATAATATGTAGTCCAGCGTACTTGTATGATAGAGGTCAGTGTTCTTTTCCCTTTCGGGAAGGCAAAGGGATCTAGCCCATACAGCCTGTTCTTTTGTTTTATTATTACATAGTTATTAAATGTTAGAGTTTCTATACCAAAACTGAAGGTATAAAAAGTAATGACACTTCTTGTCAAATATTTTCCTTGTAAAAATGTATCTTTAAATAATTATACATATTATGATATTTAGCCCTGATTTTATTCAACTTTAACATGGTAGCAGAGCGCTGAGTTACCAAAGGCTAAATTCTATGGGTGGATAGCATATAAAAGTAAGAAAATTTTGAATTTTACATAAAAGTCAAACTGTACCTACGATAAGTGAAATTTACGATCGTCATCATGCAGTCTGTAGCTGGGGCAAAGATCGAAATAAACAAATTGGATGGTAAGAATTGGCAAACGTGGAAATTCATGATTACTCGATTACTTAAAAGTTACCCAGGTACAATGGATGTTATAAAGGGTACAATTAAAATGCCTACTCATCCAGGAGAATTGGCTACATCCGAAATAACGGAAAAATTTAAAAAGGAGTCAAAATATTTCGAAACATTAGACAACACTGCTCAATTAGTTCTTTCAGCAAATATGACTGAGGATATGCTGCACAAGGTCATGAGATTCAGCACTGCAAAGGACATGTGGGATGAACTTGCCAGACTATACGACGGAGCTACAGAAGATAAGAGCTACGACTTATGCATGAAGTTCTTTAGCTACCAAAAAGATCCAGAGCATGATATGACCCCTTTATTCGCATAATATTAGATTCTCAAAATAGCAGATTCTCAAAATATTAGATTCGCTAAATATTATATTCTCAAAATAGCCAAAGTACAATCAAGCACTCAAAATAAATAAAGTCAAGACCTTGTTTTGCCTTTTTTTAATTATTTTAAAATATTTACACAAAAAGGAATGTAAAAGGCATAATATTAGTTCGCATAACGTTACTAGTCCTAATGACAATTGGCATAATAGCATTAAGGCATAAAAATGAATAGGAATAACGGAAACAAATTTGAGTTATTTTTACTTATCTATGTTGAATTTTCATGCAAATGATTTATTATATATAATATTATGTAACTGTCATGCATTACAACTTATCAATTAATTAAGTAATAGTCATGCATCTGACAAAAACTACTTTTTGACAAGGTAGGCGTGTTTTTTAATATTTTTTTTATATTTGTGCTGTATATTTTTAGCAATTGCTTTAAATATGCAAGTATCGAAGTAAATTAATTTTTTTACTTGATAAAAATACCTGTCTCCCAGGGTATCAAGAACCTAGCTGACAGAAAGGAGCGAGCGCAGTATAGCGCGAGCGACGACATTTTTGACAGAAAACGAGAGACAATTAAAAATGCGAGCGAAGCGAGCGCGAGCGCGACGAGCGTAGCGAGGAGCCAGAAAAACAAGCCATAAAATCATAGAATAAGAATTATTTCTTTAATTATTTCTTTCAATGCGAAAATAATATTATGCGTAAATATAACCTTTGTTCGCATAAGGACAGATTCTCATAAAGACAGATTAGCAGAAGGACAGATTCTCATAAGGACAGTTTCGCATAAAGACAGAAAAGGTACAGTTCCGCACACTGTTTTTAGGCATACATAAATATTTTCAATAGTACCTAATAAAAAAATAGAAAATGAAAAAAATATGGAAATTATATTGTTATTTATGAATGGATAATGGATGTTATTTATGAAGCGGGCTAGTACTGACAAAAAAGATGTTGTGTTTATTGAAGGAAATAAAGGTAACTCTATTCCTTATTAGGGCTTCCAAACAAATACCTATGCAAAATCTTATAGGTGTATTTATATAATATGTTTGTGCTTTTAATTCTCGAACAAAGGCATTAGTCGGCGCTTGCAGTCTGATATATTCATAATTACAGATAAAAGCAGGTTGCCGAATAAAGGGATGGTGCTTCTACACGCTGGTCATAAATATAAGAATTTTTGGTACTCAACTGGCAATAGCAACACTTATAAAAATGAATGTAGTGTACGTCGATGGAACATTTAGATGTTGTCCTCTTCCGTTCTATCAGTTATTTACATTACATGCTGACATCTCACATAAATTGTGCAGGAATAAATATTAGTTTAAAAAACTAAAAAACTTTTTAAAATATATCCATAATAGAATTTTACTTTAACAGATTTCTATCAAAAAAAAAAAAAATGATTTAATTATCTTTTTAAACTATTGCATTGTCATCGGTCCGTGATAAGTGTGCAAAGTTTCAAATTAATCTAACGTTTTGAAGGGGGTGAAAATCACGTTCAAAGATTCCGTTACATTGATACATAGATAAATACATACCATGCTAATAAAAGCATGTTAAAAAAAGAAGGAAATCTGATATTTTGGTTGACAGTAAAATTGAGAACATTGTTTTGGATTTCCCAAACGATAAAATATCGGCCATATAGTGCATACCATGCCTCGCAATACTGAGACGTGCAAAATGTGAACCGTACCAAACCTACAGTGACTAGAAAATATTTTTTTTAATGAATTTATTATAGTACATGGAGTTTGTAAAGAAAAAAATTAATTAAATATATATATTCTCTTCAACTTAACTGTACTTTGTCTTTATGCGAAACTGTCCTTACGAGAATCTGTCCTTCTGCTAATGTCTTTATGAGAATCTGTCCTTATGCGAACAAAGGAAATATAATTAGGATAAACAAAAGTATGCCATGTTATATTATATCTAAAGATTTTATGCAAATGGAAGGGAACCGATTTTATGTGATTACTCATAGCCGAGTCATGATAAGTTGACCGAATTTTTTTATCGAACGAATCACATAAAGTTCATTAAGTATAAATATAAAATGCACTTCTCGAGTCAAATGTACAAATTCAGCTATTTTGAGAACATAATATTTAGCGAATCTAATATTTTGAGAATCTAATATTTTGAGAATCTAATATTATGCGAATAAAGGGATATGACCACACATATATCTGCAGTAAAATCTTTGTTTTACGACCTAAATACAGAACTAGAAGGAAACGATTTACCAGTTATCCTAGTAATTTGCAAGATACTGGATACACTTCCGGAACAGTTTTTTGCATTTAAGTCAAGTTGGCTTTTGATGGCAAAACAGGATAGAAACATTGAGAATCTGACGATACAGTTATGTGCTTATGAAAGAGCGCTAATAAATAAAACAGAGTGTAGTACTAATGTAAAATCTGAGAAGAGTAAGAACAATTACTTTAAGAAAAAAGAATTAAAGTGTAAATATTGCGGACAGGTCGGTCACATTGTCAAGAAATGTCATAAATGGATTTCCAACGGAAGACCACCAAAGAATTCGACCAGTAGTGTGAATAACATGAATTTAACAGTTCTGTCAGTTGAAGATACAACAGAAGCAGATAAAAATAGTTGGTACGTAGACAATGGCGCAACTAGTCATGTTACGAATAGGTCTGACTTATTTGAAAGCTTTGAATATTTTCAAAATAATTATACTGTCACTACAGCATCTGGACAGACAATCAGTGCTATTGGTAAAGGAACTATCCGTCTCGATGCTGATGTAGATGGACGAGTTGAACCGCTTCTTTTAAAAGATGTATGGTATATTCCAGCATTACAAAGAAATTTATTTTCAGTTCTTGCCGCTCATGACAAACTACAGAATAGTACATTCGAATCTCGCACAGAATCATGTACATTGAAGGTAAACGGTAAAGAAATAGTGAATGGAAAGCGAAGAAAGCTCGGTGGGCTTTTTAAACTTAATGTTAAAATTGTCACACCAAAGCAAGAAGTAAATCTTGTCACAAATTCACAATCGTTACAATTGTATCATGAACGCTTTGGACATCAAAACAAAAAACATGTAAAAAAGATAGTAGAAAAGGAATTTGACATAAAATTGGACTATAACACAGAATTATGTGAAGGTTGCATCAATGGCAAAGCACACAGGTTGAAGTTCGGAACACAAGAACGAGCGACGAAGCCCGGAGAGCTTATTCACTCTGATGTTTGTGGGCCTTTTATTTATTATTATTATTTATTTATCTCAGACATAAAATCCATAGTTGTTAGTAAGTACAAATACTTATATACTATGTTAGTCACTTAAAATTAGATACACATACAACACATACACATCATGTCAAAATTGAAGTACAAAAATCTAAAACGAATAATTATGATTTAAAATTAATGTCAATAAAATAAAATGTCTTGAAAAATCCAAAAAAATAAAAAGTACATTAAGATTAATTAAAAGTTTTGTAAAATTCATTATAATTTATGAAATAAAAGTCTGTGTTCAGTAGGGGTCAAATTGCAAATTTAATAAATGTACTACTTCTCGACATGTAATTGAACACAATGCCACAATATTGGGCAATCTGTTCGGCCCGCTACAACGCTGAGTATGCTGTTGTCACTGCCGCGGACACGACTTAGCAGCGAGGCGGCTCTTTTTCTAAGGATGGCATGAAAGCCATCGACATTTGCGTCTGCAAACATGCCCGATGCGCTACAGTACCGCGGCAGCCGCATCAGCATCCTAAAAGCGTTATTATACTGAACGCGCAGGGCGTTGATTGTCCCCTGCGTATAGTTGACCCATAGACTGCACGTGTAAAAAGATTGGCAAAAAGCCCGAAACAATGTTACTTTTACTGCCATGGTGCATCGTGCAAATCTACGAGCCAACATATTGCATCGAACAGCCAACGCCCGGCGCTCCCTCTCAATGTCCTCGTGGTCTGAGAGGTCATCCGAGAGCCAGTGGCCCAGGTACTTGAATCTTGAAACTCTGGTTAACGGAATGCCATCTATGAAGACGGGTGGTACGTGCGTAACCTTGAAGGCAGTTGATTGAAACACCAAGAGTTCACTTTTCTTCACATTATACCTGAGCCCATGAGCCCCGGCATAATCCACACATACAGCGAGCAGTTTTCGAATGGCGCTAATGGAGGGACCCAGCAACACCATATCGTCCGCGTAACTGATGTTATTAATGAATTTTCCATCTATGGAACATCCGACATTGGTGCCGCTGAGCCTCTCGATCAGTCCGTTCACGTACAGATTGAAGAGACGAGGCGAGGTTAAACCGCCCTGCCTAACTCCACACCTCAATCTGTACGCCTCGGAGGTCACGCCTGCCCATCTTATTACATTAACCTGGTTGTTGTACCAATAATCAAAAATGTTAACTACCTCTTCAGGGAGGCTGGTTTCCGTCCTCATTTTGTGCCAAAGCAAATCATAGGACACCAAATCGAAAGCTTTAGAAAGATCTAAAAAACAGGCATAGACAGGCGTTTTCCTGTCAGTGTAGTACCGGACAGTATGCTTGAGGCTTAGAACAGCCGTTTCTGTCGACAGCCCCTGCCTAAAACCGAACTGAGCGTCGTTAAGCTTTATGTGGCTGCTCAAAATACGATCAAGCAGACTGTCTAGCACTTTCGCCACGGTTGTAGCTAACGAAATGGGCCTATAATTGCTGTTGTCTGAAGCATCACCAGTTTTATTTTTGATTATTGGCACAACCACGGTCTTCATACACTCGTCCGGCAGGTACGAGTGTCTTAAGCAAAAAGTATAAAACATAGCAAGAACCCTAGGCAGATGAACACCGGCATGCTGCAAATGCTCAATACTAATTCCATCGTGCCCTGGGGACTTACCCCTGGTCATATTGTCAATAATGGCAGCTATATCTCTCGCCGTAAAAGATGGTATTAGTGCTGGCCCCATGATATTCTGCCTGATTTCATTAATATTGAGCATCCCCGGCCCGCCGGGAGGAGGATCTATTCGAAAATGTCTTCTAAACATGTTCGCAATGTCACGTGGCTCAGTTACCCCATTAACATTAAAAGGCACAGTGGGTTTACTATTAAGATTTCTCGTCCCTTTCCAAAAGTGTTTGAAATTTTTACTAGCGTGGTGTGATGCGAGAATATCCATCTTTATTTGCTCGGCATTATTTTGACACCATTTTAGCTTTGATTTAAACTGACGCCGAGATTCCACCATATTATCATAGATAGGTCCACTAGTAGGTCTACCGTGCAGTAACCAGGTTTGAAAATTAACCCTGGCAACCCCGTGAGCACCGCGAACATGCTTATTCCAGCCCAAAACAACACGCTTCCGTTTAATAGAAGAGTATGAGCTAGACATGGCCGCCCCACACAGAGTCGAAACGATATCATCATACATACGGTCTATCACCACTCTGTGCTCCCTATTGTGACATAACCCATCACAACACCCCGAACAAACTCAACCCCGAACAAACTCAACGAACAAACTCAACCATTCTAAAGTGATCGTTGCACATCTTATTATACAGCTGTTTTTGTTCTTCATTCCTATCGGCCCACAGTATGCCGTTAGGAGTACTATCAAGGAATGACAACTGTGGCTTCATGACAGCAATATTACAGCGAACTTCTAATGGATAGTGGTCGGACCAGGTGCAGTCATAGTGCACCCCCACATCTATCACCGACTGCCACGCAGACTTTGTTACCACACAATGGTCAAGCCAGCTTGTGCTGCCATGGGCGTCGCTAACGAATGTAAAGGTGCCCGATGAAATTCCTAACTTTTCTATATCTGCACATACCCATTGCTGATCATTACAGAACTTTAAAAGCTCCCTTCCAAACAACGTACCAGGACCAGCATTATAGTCTCCTAAAATGTACAAATTTGCTACTTCAGTATTGTCAATTATAGCGCTTATCTCACTTAGACAGTCGGTAAACTCAATTAAGTTCTCCATGGAGTTCACAGGCATGTAAACGGAGAAAACTACAAATGACCGATCGCACACAACCACCTTAATTGCCGCTAGACGCACACTATTACACGGGATCACTGTTACTGAACTAAACGCACTCTTACGCCACAGCACAGCAACGCCATCATACGGTCTGCCCCGTACCAGTCCAGCAGATGGGTCGATAGCCGATTTCCCGCAGTAATCGAAGTCTGAGTCGATTGTTCCGAGGAATGGCAGGTCGTGTGGGAACAACCACGTCTCCTGCAGGGCTACTATATCAGCTCGACGACACAGGGCTCTTACATGGTCCACAGACCGCACTAAAGACTTACAGTTATAAGTAATAAAGCTACTTAGTAATGGACTTTTTAATTGATGACTGGACATTAGGATTTTTATTATAATTTCTTCTGTTTCCGAAGTCTATGAAACGCCGGAAAGATATTCCTTCCGGCCATATATGGTCATCCATGAAAATAGCCATCTTGTGCCGAGGGACCATTATTTTATAGGCATCATACTCCTTATGCTGCTTCATTATAATTTTTTCTAATGTAACACTAACGTGTGTTTTCGACATTATATAACTCGCAATGTCTGCCGGCGAGGCTCCTTTGTCAACATTGTTTATAAAAAGAGGGAGTTTGACGTCCGCAGCCCTAAATTTGCATTGTGGAGTGATCACAGCCACGCCTTTCTGTCCTATAAATCTATTCTTAAGTCTATTTTTTCGTACCTCCGTCCATTCAACATCATGCTTTGGTTGTTGCCATTCACCCGGCGCACGCGCAATGTCTGCAAACGAGCGACAAGACTCAGACAAACAGCTGTTATTCGGCGCCACATCTATCGTACCGCTCATATTGCTAGCGGGATTCAACACATCACACACCGTTCGCTCTGTCTCACTCACACCGCCCGCAATCGATAACCCAGTGGTTATTTTATTATGCACCTCCTGACGCATTAGTTGTTTACTGGCGGCATACGAAACAGCTGTCTCGCTATCAGTCACAACACTCACAACATCAACGCTATCGGACAACGGGGGTAGACGATCACAATCATGCTTATCAGACCGAACATTCGTACTACTGACTAGGTTTGGAGATGTCTGTGATATTGTCGACATATGCGGTAGACCCATGGGCCCGCTATCATTGGCAAAGCTAGCTTGCATACGTGATGCACCTCTCTTTAGATTAATATTTCTGTAGTCATTATGGACAAAAGTCCTATTTAGACTGTCAACAGTTACATCACAACCAACACTGTCATTGTTAGTTTTTAACAGTTCCTGCTTAATCTGTAATAGCTGATCCACAGTCGCATACGTACTTTTAAACAATTTGACCTCGTTTTGTAAAATAAGGATATCTTTCAAAAGTCGAGTGACATCTACATGATCAAAAGTTATTGGGGGTAGTTTGTTTAGATCATGAGCTACGAAAACAGGGATCTTCTCAGGGTCTATATTCTTAATAACTTCTATGATATCAAATAAATCTTTCTTGCTTTTGCCTTCTTTGTTTTTACGCTTTATTTGACGTATATCAGTAGAAACAGACTGAAACAGTAATGACTTAGCTTTTTCGATGTCTTCTGTTGAAAAAGCAGAACTGCATATCCTCACTAAGCTTTCACTGTCCATCACTTCATGTTTGAACTGCACATATGTTAACAGTTCATTGACCACTATATTGCAATTGTTACATTTAAGCACGTTATCCGACGACATAATTAACAACGCTTAGCACTACGGTACAACATCTGCACTCAATTTCCAAATTTCGATACTTTGTTCTTTTTAAAGATGACTACTCTCGGTATCGTCATGTCTACTTCATGAAACACAAAAGCGAAGTTCACAGCAAACTTAAACAGTTTCTAGCTGAGATAAGAACCGCTGGCTATGTTGTACAAGAGTTCCTAAGCGATAATGGAGGAGAATTCGATAATGTGCAGGTATGCAATACATTTCGACAGAATGGTATAAAACAGCGTTTTACTATGCCTTATACGCCAGAACAGAATGGATGCTCGGAACGAGATAATAGGACTATAGTAGAAACTGCTAGGGCTTTAATGCATGCTCATGATGAAATACCACAAGGTCTTTGGGCGGAATTAATTAATACTTCTGTCTATGTACTAAATAGAACAGGACCGACAACAGTTGAGGGAAAGTCGCCTTTCGAATTATTTTATGGAAAGAAACCTGGCATCAAACACTTGAGGATAATTGGATCGACGTGTTATGCACATGTACCGAAACAAAGGCGAAATAAACTTTGTAAGAAAGCCGAAAAAGGTATACTTATCGGAAACGATGGAGATGATGGCTATCGAATATGGTCTAAAGAAAATTATAGGCTTATCAGATCGAGAGACGTGATTTTTGATGAACGCCCTTTCATAGAAAAACCTATAGATCGGACAGCAGTTGAGGCACCTAAGGTAGACAAAATTAATTTTGATATACCAATACCCTCTATTGAGCCAGAGACACAGCCTATCACACCAGAAGAAGATTCACAGATGGCACACGATCAAGAAACTGTTGAATCAAATGTACCAATTGATCCAATTAATGACTCAGTTAATTTTGATCCTGCCGAGTCTGACTCTGATGTCAATGACACTTCATCAACTGGAAGTATTTATCTGCATCGTGACACAGATCTACAAAATGAGTTTAGAGATGACTTATTAAGAGAAGATGTTCAAACTCAAGAAGCATCTCAAGAAGACGTTCATTTTGATCAACGTCAAGAACAAGTTCCACATAGAATGACTTTGAGAGATCGTTCAACAATCAAACCACCTGATAGATTTGATGAATTTGTTCTTAATTGTGTTGAAAAGGTATATGATCATGAAGAAGAACCAAAGACGTTCAAAGATGCGATGAAGTCTGTTGATAAAAATAAATGGCGCAATGCTATGGATGATGAAATAAGTTCCCTGAAAGATAACAAAACATGGGACTTAATGCTGTTGCCCAAAGGTCGCAAAGCCATTTCAACTAAATGGGTTTACAAGATTAAACGAAACTCGAATGGAAATATCGAAAAGTATAAAGCCAGACTAGTAGCTGTCGGTTATTTTTGTGAGGTCGTGTGGATATGACTTTGGGTTATTCTTCGGTTTTATTGAAACTCACAAAGAGACGAGACGACATATTATTTATTAGAGACTGTTTGTTACAAAGCACTGTTTTACAAGGTATTACATTTTTCTTGTCCGCCATATTTGACACTTGGGTTAGGTACTTGGACTGTCATAGACTTTGCCATAGATATAAAATACGTTTCATATTTTGTTGGTTTATTTACGTTTCTAATAATTTATTATTTACGATAGATACACAGATCACAGAGTATAACAGAATGTCTAATTTCCAACATAAAAAAAAAGATAAGCTTATTTAGATTTTTTTCGATAAAGAACCTAACTAAATATTAGTAGTGACATCTATACTAAAAAGGTGATTCGCAGGAACTAATTAATGTTGCCAGCCTATATTTTTACAGTTATTCTCAAAAGAAAGGCATTGACTATGAGAAAACTTTTAGTTCAGTCGCAAAAATGAGCTCAATCAGGACGTTGCTAAGTATTGCTGGTCGAGATAATATGATCCTTGCGCAATTTGATGTATCTACCGCATTTCTTTATGGAAATTTAAAGGAAGAAATTTACGTCAAACAGCCAGAAGGATATAACGATGGAACTAGTAAAGTATGCAAATTGAAACGTAGTCTATACGGACTTAAACAAGCACCGTTGTGTTGGAACAATTGCATCAAAGGCTTTCTTCTAGAACAAGGATTCAAACCTGGAGAAGATCCTTGTATATTTTCAATGAAAAAGGGAGAAGACAGACTGATTTTAGCCCTATATGTTGACGATGGGATGATTGCTGGTACGTCACAGGGACTAATTGATGTTTTTCTAGAGAATTTGAAGAAGCGATTTAAAATAAAGTCCCAAAGCAACAAAAATTCTTATTATTTCCTGGGACTAGAAATAAAAAAAGAGGAAGATTGTATCAAAATACATCAAGGTGCCTACACCAAGAAGGTACTTGAAAAATTTTGTATGCAGAATAGTAAGGCTGCCGCTACACCTATAGTTAAAGATTCTGAATTGAGAGAAGATGCTGATGGAGACAATTCATTTCCTTATAGAGAAGCAGTTGGAGCCCTTGCGTATCTTATGGTAGGCACAAGGCCTGATATAGCTTACGCTCTTAGTGTTGCATCTAGACACTTAGAAGCTCCTACAAAAAGAGATATCACAAAAGTGAAAAGAATATTTCGTTATTTGAATGGTACTCGAGATTACTGCATTACGTACAGAAAAGGCATGCAGAAACAACTAGTCTGTTACAGCGATGCGGATCATGGTGGTGATCCTGATACTGGAAGGTCGACTTCAGGGCTCGTATGTGTTTACGGAGGTCCAATATCATGGAGAAGTCAATTACAGACATCAGTTGCAATTTCTAGCACAGAAGCCGAAATTGTAGCTACTAGTGAAGCTGCGAGAGAAATAATATGGCTAAAACGACTGATTGAAAACATAGAGTAATTGTCGTTGACTCCTGTTCTCCATGTGGATAACGAGTCTGCCATCAAGCTTGCACTGAATCCGCCATATGAGTTCCACAACAGAACCAAGCATATCAAGCTTCGACATTTCTTTGTACGAGAAGCTAGCTATAACTGAAGGGATTATGATGGTTGCAAAGATTAGTACCTACAGAAAACCAAATTGCTGATATGTTTACTAAGGCACTGTATAAACCAAGACTGGCCAGGCTTTGTCGTCAGATTGGCGTGCACGTTTAAGGCTCTGGTATTCCCTAGCTTCAAGAGAAGATGTTAGAGTTTCTATACCAAAACTGAAGGTGAAGCCGTATGGAATCTCAATAGACAAAACGAATAAAAAGTAATGACACTTCTTGTCAAATATTTTCCTTGTAAAAATGTATCTTAAATAATTATACATATTATGATATTTAGCCCTGATTTTATTCAACTTTAACATTAAATATGTAAGGCAAGATCTTAGGTCTAAATTCTTCACGTTTCTTTTAATTTCCTTATAAGTTTTTTTTTTGTCAATAGAGCCTGAGTCATGAGCAAACTAAACCCTAGCCTTATCAGTGAAGCTAATCATAAATAAAGAAAGCAAAGAAAAGTTAAAATGATTTTTCTGGTATTATTCATAAATTAACAAATAATTTGAACCGTGATTATTACATATACATTTACAGACTTTACACAAAATAAGTAAAAAAACAGCAAAGAGCAACCGAGCAGAATGTCAGTCAATAAGGTTTTTCTATACGTCAGCCTCCACTGACTTATAAACCTATGGACTTGCCATACCTACGAAATTAGCGTGCATACCTACAAAACTCGGGCAATTAAGATGGCTGCCCATTTGCAACTGTTTGACAGCACAACTACACAGATAAACGTACTTAAACGGCACTCAACTACCAATTTTACTCGGCAATCAACATGGCGACCGGTCACGCATAGACATGATTTTGACGTCACTCAAAAGTGTTACAAAGTTTAGTCCTTGACAAACATTTAGATGTCTCTCTTTTCATATGCAGCTCTTGGTTAGTTAAAAAGAGACAAAACGCTTTTTGACATGCGTGTGTCGAAATGATAGATATTTGTATAACTATTCTTCATAAAGTAGAATATGCCGTCTCCATAGTTTTCCTACCTCATTGTCAGTCTCAGTATCTCTAAGTCGTTTATGGTCTCAGTCAAATAATGTATGTACTCTGTGGTCTCCACTTCTCAGTCCAGAAGTGTCAAACAAATGTCTGTCAGGTGGAAGTGAATGCGTTTCCTTTCCAAAATAATTGTATTTGTAAATTTACACCAAATTAAAATGATGTTTGATAGTTTGTCGATATTAATAAAATAGTTTTTGGTTTCTTCCTCTAAATCAATCAAAATGTTGCGGACCCTATTTATATTGTTTGTGACAATCGTCAAAGTAACGCACAGTTTTTCGGACATTGGAAAATGGGATTTACCGCTGAATGGGGTGAGGGTCTTTCTCGTTACATACTATGAAAGTTTACGATAAAATGCAGTATTGATATCAACATCCTTCCTTTTAATTATACAAATACAGTTTTGCTATTTTATTGATGATAAGAAGCAACTAACTATACCATTTTATGAATATTTTTTCTGTCTCATTGTTTATTCTTATTTACTGAAATGCTCATTGCGGTACCTTTATTGGCTAAAATGTAAGTAAGAAATACATTAATTGCCTACATTGAAATCTGTTATCAGATAAATTTACTAAGGAAAAGTAACAGGAAAAATAATATAAAAATTAAATCCTGTCCTTGTTATAGTGTTGTTACTATGCTAGCTTTGGGTTATGCACTTTCTGATATAGATTTATATCTGAATCTTTAATCCATTATGTATTATTATGTCACAAATACCTAAATAAACAATCAAGAGCCAATACCAATGTTTTAACAATGAAGCACAGGAATTACCTCCATTGTGCCTAATAGAGCAATGAGATTTTATTGCAATTCAAAAACTTACAAAGTTGAATGATTAATTTAAAGATTTTTTTTTTCAGGACAATTGTATGTTTACATTAGCTAAGTCACTATTTAAGGATGCTCAGCTCATTATAATGTGTAAGTTTAAGTATAATTTTTTCTAAATCTTTTATGATCATATTGCCACACTTATTACTTTTTCCTCTAATATGTTGGCACAAACAATTTAACACTGCTTGCTACACCCATGCATATTATTTTTGCTAATTTATGTTGGTACAACTTGTTATGCATTTCTTGGTAACTTGTCTTTTGTTACAAGTATTTTTTATATTGACCTATAAGATAAAGGCCTATAAGATAAAGCCTGATTAAATCTACTATTTAATATGAAACCAAATCAATGAAAATATATTTATTTACTATATCATAATGGATCACAATCTTAAAGATATGATAATCTTTGGCTGATTCACTTCCCTTCCTTTTAAGCTGTTTCCTGTTGCCATGGTTTCTCAAAAACTTTACAATAAGTACAATATCTTTCATAAATACAAAGATAGCCTCTATATTTCCTTTTATATATATACCTATCATAACGGTGAAGGTAAAAATCATGAGGAAACCTACATGTCTTAGAAACCAAAAATTCGAAGACATGTGACATCCACCAACACGCACTGGGCCTGCGTGGTGGTTTACGGCCCATTCACAGAGCAGAGGCCTGCACGCACAACGGACCTAATGCGAGTCTAAGTGCGGAAAAGGGGTCCATCTATCCTATACCTATCATGTAGCAGGAATCTAGAATTAGCGGTCTACTGGTATTCAGTGACAGCTGGTTAGAATGGCAGCCAACCCCAATATGGCAAAAGGCTAGGCGAAGGATGATCTTTGGAACAAAGAGTACTTAAAGATATTGTCCTTGAAGATATATTGTGTTGGTTTATAGCAACAATTATTACTCAGCAAAAAAAGGTTTTTTTTCGGGAACTGACTTGAATGATTAGTAATCACAAGTGTCTTTAATCTATCAATGATTACAGGCAGACCATTTGTATATTAGTATATATTGATAACAAAAGAGCATATTTAAAATTGCATATTTTACTATGGCTTGGCACATTCGTTCGTGACATTCCCTTGGTCCACGGGCGCGGGCGATGTAAGGCAGCGTAGATGGTAAAACGTGGTGGTAACGCGGGGTCACCTCACGGCAGCGTCGTCGCGCCGTCACGTCATTTGGTAGTAACGTCCCCCGCCACCCGCGCGGACCATGGGTGTCACGTACGAATTTGTCAAGCTATAAGGCATAGCACACACTGCGATTTTCATACGCGCGAATTTTTTATCCGCCCATTCTGTGAGGGGGCGTCCATAAATTACGTGAGGTGTTTTTTTTTATTTTCTGGCCCTCCCTCCCCCCGTGGTGAGATGTCGTGAGATTTTATTCAACCCCCTCCCCCAACCCCCAATCTCACGTGAGATTTTTCAAAATGTGGGTTTCTTACGTCGCGTTGGATTGTTACTGTAAAAAAAAAAAAATTTGCTTCTTGCTTTTAAACACATCAACACGGTCTAGGGATATTTCATACTCAATTAAATAACTCGAAAAGTACTGGTCGCATTGGAATCTTTTATACACCGATTTGTTTGTAATTTATCTCAGACTAATTCCAAATTCAAATTTTTGAAAATTCTTTTGTTTCGGTGGCATAAAAATGTCTTGATGTGTAGGAGAGGGCATTTTCATTTGTGCGAAATTTAGAAAACAATACGAATTACGTTTAGTTACAGTTCTTTTCATTTTTAAACGAAAGATAAAGTTAAAATTGAGGTATTGTAGCCATGCAACGCCAACATTTGACGAGGGCGGAGATGTTACGAGCTGTGGGAATGCTGGAAGCTGGGTCTGTTCAGCGTAATGTTGCTGAGGTCATAGGGACCCACCAAAATGTAATTTCAAGATTGTGGACACGCTATCGTGCCACAGGTGAAGTAGCGGAGAGGCACCGGGGGCCAAATCGCATCACTACCCCCAGACAAGACCGATTTTTGCAAATTACTGCGCGAGCTCAACCAAATGCAACGGCGACTCAATTGGTCCAAAGGCTGCGAGTGGAACACCAAGTGCTTGTGAGTGACCAAACTGTAAGAAGGCGACTGCATGAAAGCAATCTACGCTCTCGTAGACCACTCCGGGTCCCACCTTTACGGAGAGGCAATCGTGGACGACGATTAGAATGGGTTCGGAACCACGTGGACTGGGGCCGTGAGCAATGGTCCAATGTGCTGTTCACGGATGAATCCAGGTTCGGCTTCCATCCAGATTCACGAAGGACGCGTGTTTGGCGAGTTCCTGGACGATGGAGCCGTCTTCAGAACCCTCAGGAAGTTCACCCATACCAAGGAGGAACAATTACGGTTTGGGCAGGAATTCGTCTTGGAGGACGGACGGATCTCGTTTGGGTGCGGGGCAATATGACGGCAGAACGATACGTCCAACAGGTGCTGGGGCCCGTAATCTTGCCCCACAGAACACAAATGGGGCAAGATTTCCTGCTCATGCACGACAATGCCCGGGCACACACGGCGAGAACGATAACAGCTTGGTTACATACACACAATGTTAGGGCCTTAGACTGGCCTGCTCAATCGCCAGATCTAAATCCCATTGAGCATGCGTGGGATATGCTGCAAAGAAGAGCTCTGAAGGAAGTTCCTGAAAATCTGGCTACAGAAGATCAAATTTTTGCGCACCTCAAAAGGACATGGGACAATATTCCGCAGCAAGACATTGACAACCTTGTTCTGAGCATGCCGAATCGTTGCCGATGTGTTATGAACATCATGGGCACTTTCTCAGACTACTAACATCAAGTTTATAAACACAAATTAAATGATTTTTCTATTTTTTTCAGTTTTTACTCATAAATTAAAAGTTAATTCATATACGGTTTCCGTCTATGCTTCATTTTTTTACCAAAAAAATTTTAATCGAAGTACCTTAACCATTATTAAAAAATGGTAGAATATTAAATAACGTATCTTTTAAATATATACATGTCATATAAATAATTAACACATTGATAGTAATTCGCTTTTTTTTAAATATCCCTAGACCGTGTTGATGTGTGTATTTACGACTAGTTAAGACTAGTAATCAATATTGCTGAGAGTTTAATTATAAGTGTAATAAAAATTTAACAATAGAGTACTTAAATCGTAACTACTGTCATTAAAAAAGAATATCTACTCTAATTCAGTCCATGGAGAATCATGCGCGGTCTCAAGAGAGACTATTGGAACCAACATGTTCATATGATTTTCATCGCTCTCGTTCATCGAGTCGCGCGTTCGGCTGACAGTGGCGCGAAAACAAAGGACGGGCTACACTGTACCGTAACTTCAGATTAAATTGAGCTATTTGGTATAAAACAAATATGGTGGTTTGACAGTCAGTGGATGTATAACGTCGAAGTATGAATGAAATAATTTTCTTTCGAACGAATTAGTGAATGATCTTAATCGTATTACGATTACACTTAAGATTAAATCTTAAGCATGTACAATCTGGATTAAATAGACGAAAATTGTTTTTTTTTTGTTTCAATTAGAAAAAAAAAATGCGTGATATTTGCTGAGACCCCTCTCTCTCCAACGTAAAATTAGATGAGATTTGACTCGACCCCCTCCCCCCCTTAAACATCTCACGTAATTTATGGACGCCCCCTGAACTATGGAAATCTATGAAGCTGAAAACTCGCGCGAATAAAAATCGCAGTGGGTGCTATGCCTAATACATCATCATTATCTTGCCTTTATGGGCCTCATCTGTGGAGATCCGTAAGAGAACCAGGGTTACCGACATAGCCCGAAGAATTGTGGCAGTGGGCAGGGCACATTGCTCGCAGAACGGATGGCCGATGGGGCAGAAAGGTTCTGGAGTGGCGACCGCGAACCGGAAGTCGTTGCGTTGGAAGGCCTCCCACCAGGTGGACCGATGACCTGGTGAAGGTTGCAGGGATCCGCTGGTTGCGGGACGCACGGGACCGGTCAATGTGGCGACGCTTGGGGGAGGCCTATGTCCAACAGTGGACGTCTTTCGGCTGATATGATGATGATCTTGCCTTTATACTGATTTCTTTAAGGTTTGCCCAATATGTAACTTCTCTGTTAGCCCTCAATTGATTAGTCATCTCCTTTTTATACATATTATCTTCCTTCAATCCATTCATCATAAGACATAGTTACATATTTTTCTTAAACATATAAATGTGGTGACATGCCTTTCTAAATAAATGCATAATTAAACACATTACCCTCCTTCGGCAGTCGGATAAAAACTAGAATCTAAATGAATTATTTAGAAGAGTCGATATTGAAAATGCAATTTCCATAACTCTCGAATTTTTTGGACCCATGGGAGGTCTTTGCCCTGTAGTGGAACTATAAGCAGCTATCACTATTATTGCCAATACAGTTTAATAGAATACCTATAGGTCTGGTACATGTTAGACTGATATTATCTTATCACTGGACATAGAAACTTATCTGATGCTTTTAAGATATGGCTTATAAACAGCAGTGTTATCAGGAGTCTAGTACTCTGTATGACCCAAGTTATAATAGTTAAATGATGCTCTTTTACAAAATGCAATGCCACCTTTACAGCAAATAGCTAATATTTAAAAAAAAACACTTTTAATATACACCTGTGACAACAGTATAATTTTGTTGACTCACATTTGTACCAATTATATAATTTGTCCCCTGTAATAAAAAGGTTGAATACAGTACGCGCCACACCAACCAATACCAACACAATGATCTGTAGCGCGAATCAATGGTACTATTTCAAAATATTGCTTCTGTGCCAACCTCATTACGTTTAGAGACATCGCCGCAAGGAGGCCCACTCTTTGAGGTCTAAGGGACAAAGCACACTCAGCCGGGCGAGCACGGCCTCTGTGATAGGCTTGAGTCACGCATTTTATCACGTTTTTTGCTCCCAAACTGTGATAAAATGTGTGACTCAAGCCTGTCACGATAGGCCGTGCTCGTCCCGCAGATAGGGTCGAAGCTCGAAGCGGGGCGATGCGTCAGTCCAAAATTATACTTACATACATAGCATTATGGACCTCTATCTCCACACGACACATCATATCAGGATATACAAAAGTCGCGCACATTCGATCGAATCGCGCGAACTCCCGATTATTCTTCAGAATTTGACTCGAACGACGACGCGTCGCTTCCTGCGCTTTCGTCTCTGTCTCAATGTATTATTGGTCCTAACTTTGCAGGTCAATTAAAGTCAAAATCTTTTTGTTTCAGTCAAATGTGAAATGGTGAATGCGACTGACATAACCGTTAACTACCAGTGGACGAAGACTAAGTGTTCTCCAGACTATCTACATTATTTTGAGCAGGTAAAGTTAGACATCATAAATATCACGCCCTAATGGCCCGAATCTGAAGGGCTAAATAGGCAGAGATGTTAAGCCGCCTCCCCGAGCAAAACGCCGCGCCTAGTCGTTTTTGTGCAGTTTTTAAGAGCTATCTACTCTTTATTTAAAAAGAAATATTAATTAATAAAAATACATTAAATTTCTACATAATGTTGATTCAAAAATGGTAGTACACTTTTTTTTTAAAGAGGTATATGTTTCACTAATCTCCTTTCAACAAAACCATAAAAATGTGAAATAATTATTGATAGCATGTATCTCCTCGTAAAGTGTTCAGTGTGTTTTGTAAGTTTTATTTTTTTCAAAAGACCAATATTCGATTTTATAAAGATTTTATTCTAAAATCTGGGCGTATTCACTACCGTTATTCATGCGCCACGAGTGCCGCTAGGCCAATAGGAATGCTCATATCTCATGCTAATTTTTTGGTCAGGGTACGGCCTTAAGCGAATAGAGTGAGCAGTTTCATTATACGCCCATTTGATTGTTAGTATAGGGGGCTGTTGCTACGATAGGGCACATATTCGGCTAGCGGGACTCCAGGCGTCTTCATAGAATTTCCTAATGGGTAAACCCAATAACTTCATACAATTTGGTTATCGAATAAATTAAATAACTGGTTCACTTTATCTACAGTTTTTTGCGCGGTTACCTTATCATACTAAAACGGTATGAAGAGACTTTTTACGTATCGCTTGGGTATGGCCATATTTAATCTATTTAACACTAGCAACAAAATTCTTAAGGATGTAGGTAATCGTAAACGTACGCATATCGCAACGTAAACCGCTTTTAATGGTTTTAAGTTTTAACGAACTGAGGTTCGTACTTATACGTCTTTACGACACATTGGATTTAGAAACTGTACAGGGTGGGTACCAGTGGGTGCACCAACCCGCATTTGGCCCGCGTGGTGGATTAGTGGCCCATTCCCTCGCACAGAGAGGAGGCCTGTGTCCCAGCAGTGGGAACATTAAAAAGGCTGATGATGATGACAGGGTGGGCAAAAAATCGTGGATCAAACGAAACAGGGCGATAGTTGTGTTACATGCAGAAAAATAAATTGTACTTTAGGGCCTACTGCAAAATGTTTACCCAATGTATTTTTTTTTTTAATTATCAATAGGCTTGCGCTTGACCACTATCTCACCTGAAGGTAAGCGATGATGTGGTCGACGATAGAGCACGCTTGATAATGTGTAAACAGGATTTTTGTAAAGCTCCATGAAGCTATCTCTATCCATTCAAGGTTTCCTGGAAGAGATCGAAGAGCGCGATAAGGCCGCCTGTTGTATGTTTGTTTTAATTTTAAGGTTTATTTTTTTATCTTGGTGTACTATAAAGTATGTATAAATAAATAAGCTCGAGTGAATTCCCTTCCGGAGTCTGTGTTTCCTAATAGCTGCAACATGGGGGTTTTTATGACAAGAGTGAACAGGTTACTTCTAGACAAGCGTGCTTCATCATCGACCACATCTTCGCGTACCATGAAGCGAGATGGTGGGCAAACGCCACCCTACCAAAAAAAAAACATAGATTAGGCGGCGGTGTTCAGTGAAGGTTACACCCATCACCATAGAATGTCGGGTGCTACTTCTAGAGACGACATTGTGAAAACTTTAAACAACCCAAGCGTGACAGTGTGTGTCATGGTTTACTCATAAAACTGATGATGGCCCGGGTTTTAGCAGCTCATTTATGTGCAGCAAGCATAATGTCGCTGAGAGTACCGACCCCTGAGGGACCCCGGCATTAATATCCAATTGGTTCGATGAAAAGCTATCTATAACTACTCGAATGGACCGATCCCTCAAGAAGTCTGCAATCCAATCACACAGACCACCGGGCAGACCGAATGAAGGAAGCTTACCAATAAGGCTTTCGTGCCAGACCTTATCAAAAGCCTTCGAGATATCGAGGGAGGCGGCAAGCGCTTCCCCGTGCCTCTCAATGGCCACTCCATATGTGAATGGCAATGTTATTAACAAGGCCTCCAATCGTGGGAAATAGATAGATTTAGGAAATAAGGCTGCTAGGATTGGGCAGGCTACGTCAGTCGCATAAAGTCGCTGCTGGGGGTAAATCTCCACAAGATGGGAGCCTAAGTATGAACGGAAAACCAAATCTGGCCCAGGAAGCTGTAGCTAAATGATTTAGACGCGTACCACAAAGGCTGGATTGAAGTGGCTTAGGAATTAAGGAACAATTTGAGCAGCCCTTCGCCCAGCTTTTTAGACAGTGCAGGCTAAGAAATAAAATGAGCCTCTGCACCCACGTTCTAGCATAAAAAAATAATTTATACTATAATTTTTTTCTAGCAAGTGGTATCATGCACAAAACGAGTGGAGCGGTCGACGTTGGATTTCAACAGTACAGGCGAACTGCCTATAAAAGAAGAAAAGCGAACGATCTCATGTCAGCATCCGAATCAAATCTTATGGTTGGAGCCGTTGCTGCCCACAGTTACCAAGAGGGATGGAGTCACTACTGTGTCAGTGAGTAACTTGCTTATTAACGGATTTTTAACACGATTTTATTAGCTTGTATGTATCAATGTAACGGAATCATTAAACGTGATTTTCACCCCCTTCAAAACGTCGTATTAATTTGAAACTTTGCACACTTATCAAGGACCGATGACAATGCAATAATTTAAATAGTTTTTAATAGTAGACCACATCATCGCTTAACATCAGGCGAGATAGTGGTCAAACGCGAGCCTATAATAGACTATAAAAAAAAGTTTGTCCCATTGTCCTTGCCAGGATCTTCAGGATTAGAGATTGAACTAAAAAGTAAAAAAACTAAAAAACACGCTTTAATAGAAAACCAAACTAAAAAGTAGAAAATAATTTGAAATAAATTTAAATTAAGAACAGTGTGATAAACAAAACAAAATATTATATTGTAAAAAGCGTGGGACAACACGTTTTTTTACCCGGCTGCAAGGAAAGGGATAACCCTATGACCCTATAACTTATGTTTTTCGCGCGTATCTTTTATGTTTGTATGTATGTAATATTCTTTATTACCTCGTATCTTTCAAACCACTTGACGGATTTTTATAATTAAGACAAAAAAAAAATATGGCGGATTTTGGGCGCCATATTGTAGGGGTCGCAATATTTTTTTCTTCGAAACCCATCGAGTGGGGTATCAAAATGAAGGGTTTTTAGAGGTGATTAAGAAAATATATACCACTTATATGTTTATACCATTCCGATTTTATTCACTGAAAACAGTTAATAAAAAGCACTTTTACTCACTGTTTTGGTGTTTGAATTTAGAACACACCAATATAATATATTCGACGTCCATCTCAATGCTTTACAACCTCCTTGCGCATAAAATACTCGATACAATCTCCTTGTGCAAAGAATATTCGACTTTCAAACTTCTTCATCGATTTAATTTTCAGTTTGTTAATATTTAGGATTTTCATGGTTTTGATTTTAATCTGGGATGTTTAGTGAATACTTATTTGGATTGTAATTCTAACATTAATTGCATTGGTGTTTAATTGATTATAATTATGTAACGTAACGGAGGTGGTCACTAGCCCTGAAACACAGATGCTGTTACCTATCTCAGCTTCAATTTACAAAAAATGTAAAACCTTGAGTTTTCACATTTTTTTGTATATTTTGAAGGTAATAAAACATTTATTTATTATTATTCCTTGTTCTTTTTGCTTAAATCTTTCTTTTTCTCTTAGTCATGGTATAAAATATATTATGCAACTCTTGAATAAAACGGATTTATATCGAGGACCATGAATCACTCGCGTCGCCCTACGGTCGTGATTCAGTTGTCTGAATCCTTCACTTGTTCGTGATTCATCTATGGCCCTCGCTTTAAATCCGTCCTTTATTCACTAGTTGCATAATATACTATTAAAGTCATCCGAAAAAAAAAGTATAACTAAAGAGTTGTTAATAAAAAAGTTAATAAAATCAAAAATCCCGACTGCTTCAAAAGCGAACTAGAAGAACTAAGAAGAAAATCTTGCTGTGCAGTCGGAGGATACATCTGGTTTTGGTCAGCCAGCTCGCGAATATGTATCCTCCGACTGCACAGCAAGATTTTCTTCTTAGTTCTTCTAGTTCGCTTTTGAAGCAGTCGGGTTTTTGATTTTATTAACTTTTTTAAAAGCGTTTTTTTAGTTTTTTTTTAACAATATATTTTTTTTTGTTATAGAAATGTCTCGTGGGGAAACTCTTAATTTTTTTTTCCTTTTCTAGGGTTCATCAATAGGATGGACCCTAATCTTATTACAATCTAGCCTTATAATAGACTATTAAATAATTTAATTATAACCTAAACTATTACATTGTCTTTACTAAGAATGTGTCCAGTAGCACTTTTCTTATTGTCTCTATTAAGGCGAATACACTTCGTTCTTGTGTTTATTTGGTAGTACTTTCGTACGTTACACTATTCACATTCACTAAACACTAACTCGATCGGTTTTCTTCTTTTTAGTCTTCTCACTATGTTTGTGTGGTCGAGAAGCTGGATTGCCTCGACGTTCACACATGCTGATGAAGTCTCTTTTCGTGAGCTTCTGCAATTTTTTTTATCACTTTTTCGATGATCTCAACTTCTAGGTCCCGATGGAGGTCATCATTTCGTATGTACCAAGGTGCATTTACAATTGCCCTTAGCACTTTGTTCTGGAATCGTTGTATAATTAATATATTGCTCTGTTTGGTGCAGCCCCATAGCTGAATACCATAAGTCCAAACACACATTTAATTTAATTTTATTTATTTGGCTCACCAACAATTGAATACACTGATACAAAGTTGTTTTTTTTTTTATTATTGATAGGCTCACGCTTGACCATTATCTCACCCGATGGTAAGCGATGATGTGGTCGACGATGTAGCACGCTTACCGACTTGAAAGACTCCCAGGTTGTAGCTCTCAGGAAATAAACTAGTGTACCAATTTCTTATGCCGGCTGTACACTCTCGCGCGAGTGCCTGAGGAAACGCTGTAAATTGGGTTTTTTAACAAAATACTTTATGATTGAACTCACACTCAGTACTGAGAGCAATGTACATCATCCTTGCGAGTGTACAGCCGGCATTGCAGGTAAGCACATCATGCATTACTTATTTGCCGATTGACATTGGGCGCCTAATTAAAATTAGATCAGTTTATATACTCACCGAACATAATTATGTTTTCGAACAAACTACAAATTAAAATCGAAATGAAGCCTGAATCAAATCAAAATTAAAGTTAAAATAAAAATCAAAATACAATTAAAATATAATCAAAATCAACACTAAAATTAAATACACTAAACACACATTTCGACCGGCGATGGTCGAAATTTAAGAGTTTGTTGAGTTTGTAATAGCTGACTTCGAATGACACTTATTTAAAGCCTTTGTTCTACCATAAGAATAGATTATGTACAGCATTTTAGATTTGTTCTACCGCGTCAAAACATGGTCGCGTTTCTGTTTCGTTTTGACGCCTGGGACAAACACCATGTCGCAAAGATTGACTTGATTGGCGTGAAGACGCCGTCATTATTATGCGGACACCTTATATTGAAATAGTAAAGGCCATCCGAACATTTGCTTATAAACACGTTAACCATACAAGAAACTCGGCATTTGAAATGTCGCGCGCTCACGACCTCTACCGAAGATAGCCGACCGCTATTGTCTAGTCGAGCCTATCTTGTCACCAAATATGGTGTCTGAAAAACGAGAGGTCCGCCCTGTCCTTACTATAAGGTCATAAAATGTCCATACTTAATACGATGAGCACATTATGTATATGTTATGGGCCAAGTGATTAATACGGCATTATTCATAATGACCATTTCTGCCTGCAGGGTCTAAAGTAACCTATCATGAAGGAGATGACGGGAGCTGAGTTCGCTCGCTCACTGTCCGCCCGTCATCTCCTTCGAACCTAACCTATCCGTGTCGGGGTGCCTTAAGCTCCCGAGCTCGCTTCGCTCGCTCTTGAACTAATTCAATGATCATAATTATCGAATTGCCCAACCGTCCCATAGCAATATTCATTATGAACAGACAATGTGATAATCATAGAAGTTTAAATCAGTATTCATTACATTGCCCGATTTGACGTGACTAGATGCATAATGCCCGGGCATTATACATAGTGCCCTGATTAATCACTTGGTCCATGACTTTTTTTTTTTATTCATTTCAATTATTTAAGGTACATACAATGTAAACCAATTTGTATGATCTTAAGCTAACCAAAATTCCACAAGCCGTCTGAGTCTGAACTAGATAACTTAATATCTGTATCCCAGACAATAGAGCTCTTCCTTTATTTATACACTAGCTGTCCCACGCGGCTTCGCTCCCATCAACTGGCTACGTACCTACCCTATCCTACCTACCCTACTCTACACCTACCCTACACCTACCCTACTCTACACCTATCCTACACCTACCCTACACCTACCCTACACCTACCCTACTCTACACCTACCCTACACCTACCCTACACCTACTCTACACCTACCTACACCTACCCTACCCTACCCTACCCTACCTACCCTAGCCTACCTACCCTTAGTACTATACGAATGTAACCTGTAAACTTTTGTTTCTACCGGCGGCGGCGATCTAATTAAAATTTAGAACATAAAAGCTGCTATTGTGAGTCAATTTTAAAAGATAGACATATGCTGTCGCGGACTTTTTTTTAGAACTTTTAAAGAAGAACAATTCCATCATACATTATATTTGCGTAACTTAAACCGTTTACGCAGCGCACGCAACAAAAGCTCTCAAAAAGGGATATTTTTGCCCGTTTTTGCAACATTTTTCATTTATGCTCGGCTCCTATTGGTTGTAGCGTGATGTTATATAGCCTATAACCTTTCTCGATAAATGGACTATCCAACACAAAAAGAATTCCAACCAGTAGTTCCTGAGATTAGCGCGTTCAAACAAACAAACAAACAAACTCTTCAGCTTTATAATATTATAAGTATAGATATTATTATAGATTTAAAAGCTTACAAGTTCAATCCGGCTTATATACACTGCTGCGGACCATCTCGAGCTTCTTGGCGTTACGTTGACATCGACCCTCAATTTTGGTCCATTCATTGAGGCAAAAGCTCAAATGGCTGCCAAAAAGTTGGGGATCCTTGCAAAGGTGAGACGGTACTTCACGCCAGAACAGCTGCTCAACCTGTATCAAGCGCAAGTTCGGTCATGCATGGAGTACTGCTCTCACCTCTGGGACGGATCTGCCAAGTACCAGCTGGATGCACTAGAGTCGATCGAAAAGCGGGCCAAGAGGCTCATAATTAATATCGTAAATAATTAACACAAAACGATATAAAACTAAGTAATAGCTACTAAACAATACTGATACTGACAAATTAAATATACCTACTGTTATAATAATAAATACAAAGATATTTATAAAATAAATATTAAAAAAATAAATACGAATACCTATCTAATATATAAAAAATAATAATACATAATTATGCAACTATGACGGAATGGAGAGGTAGTGGTCTTTCACTCTTCTCTTAAAAACTGCAAGAGTTTGGCAGTCCCTAATGTCAGGCGGTAGAGAGTTCCACAATCGCACGGCGTACACAGTAAAAGAGTAGGAGTAGAAGTCGGTAGTGTGGGAAGGGATATTAAGGAGATTCTTAAGATGCAACCTGCAAAGCGCATCGGAAGGACGGGAGTAGGAAAAGCGTTCACGGAGGTAGGAAGGTGTTTTAGGACTGTGAAGGATGTTAAATAATAGACACAATATGCGAGAGTTCCTGCGAAGTCGAATAGGGAGCCACTTGAGTAACTTGCGAAAATCTGAAACGTGATCATACTTTTTAAGGTTGAAAACAAAACGAATACATACATTTTGCAAACGCTCAAGTTTATTTAATAGCTCCTCGTTGGCATCCAAATAACAGGCGTCGGCGTAGTCAATGATGGGCTGAATGAGTGTTTGGGCAAGGGAAATTTTGGTTTTCAAGGGCAAAAAGCTCTGGAGGCATTTCAGCGAGTGGAACGAGTAGTGCACTTTGCGACTTACCTCAGCGACATGGGCAGTCCACGACAAATAGGAGTCCATGATTACCCCCAGGTTTTTAGCCGTCTTAGTGTACCCAATCTGTACTCCATTCAACCAGAGTGGAGACAGCGACGCAACATCAAGCCTGTTCCGCATATGCCTGCCGCCGATAACCATGGCCTGAGATTTCCTAGGGTTGATTTGCAGCCCAAAGGACTGCGACCACTCCCCAATCGACTCCAGGTCACTGTTTACGGCAGACACGGCAGCTTCCGCATCAGAACTAAGAAAATGATGGTAAAGCTGGAGGTCGTCTGCGTAAAGATGGAAGTTACAGGCGATGATTCTAGTAACAGTGTTAATAAAAATAGAAAAGAGAAGAGGAGAGAGAACGCCACCCTGGGTAAGCGCGCTACATCGTCGACCACATCATCACTTACCATCAGGTGAGATAGTGGTCAAGCGCGAGCCTATCATAATAAAAAAAAAAATACATTATATTAAATCTATACTAATATTTTTAATATTATAAAGCTGAAGAGTTTGTTTGTTTGTTTGTTTGTTTGAACGCGCTAATCTCAGGAGCTGCTGGTTGGAATTGAAAAATTCTTTTTGTGTTTTATAGTCCATTTATCGAGGAAGGTTATAGGCTATATAACATCACGCTACAACCAATAGGAGCCGAGCATAAATGAAATATGTTGCAAAAACGGGCAAAAATATTCCTTTTTGAGAGCTTTTGTTGCGTGCGCTGCGTAAACGGTTTAAGTTACGCAAATATAATGTATGATGGAATTGTTCTTCTTTAAAAGTTCTAAAAAAAAGTCCGCGACAGCATATGTCTATCTTTTAAGATTGACTCACAATAGCAGCTTTTATGTTCTAAATTTTAATTAGATCGCTGCCGCCGGTAGAAACAAAAGTTTACAGGTTACATTCGTATAGTAGTAAGGGTAGGTAGGGTAGGGTAGGTGTAGGGTAGGTGTAGGGTAGGTGTGGGTAGGTGTAGGGTAGGTAGGATAGGGTAGGTACGTAGCCAGTTGACGGGAGCGAAGCCGCGTGGGACAGCTAGTCTATAATAATATTATAAAGAGGTAAAGTTTGTGACGTTGTAGTGGGTAATCTCTAAATCTACTGAACCGATTTTGAAAATTCTTTCACCAGTAAAAGCTACATTATTCCTGAATGTCATAGGCTATAATATATTAAAAAAAAAACTAGAGATCCTTATGAACATTTCAATAATGTAACCCAAGGTAAAAAATGTTGCCTATAAAATTCATTCTTTGGCGTGCGCGAGAAAACTATTGAGGATAGATAAAAATTAATAGGTAGGCAGGGTAGCGTAGGTAGGTAGGTAGCCAGTTGACGGGAGCGAAGCCGCGGGGGTCAGCTAGTAGTTATGCATAAACTATGAGTAGACAAAAAACTAAAGAACAATAAAAGTAAAGCGGAATATATGTGGCACAAGTAAAATAAATAAAAGTAAAAGAAAATACATTTAATATTTTAATTATAGTCCTCGCCAAACTTCTGGGCCGCCCTGAAGTTGGTTTACAGGATGCGCGAGGCACGAAACGGTGCTGTACTTGTATGAGATATAAATGTATTGAGTATTGAGATTTACTACTGCGCAGCCATTGTATCTAACTTCAGGGAGATCTATAGTTTATTTTACCTCCTTTAATTGCATACTAAATGAAGCTACTCTGTGGAATCATTTAAATTGTATTTTCATTTGTCTGTCAATTTTGCAGGATTAAAGAAGCTTATGACACAACGATACTGTAGATTTCAAATTTTTATAATCGGATAAACAGTGCCAGAAATTACACACTCTTCTTTTCGTGCTGTGAGGATGTGGCCACCTCTGGTGTCAGTGTTAATTAAGGCGATATATACACCCCAATGCTAACGCAGTACTGGCCATGCGCCCGCTCGATGCCAAAATATCAAAATTGAACCTCCTTTTGAACAGTTTCGTTTGCAAAATATTATTTGATTTACATATGCTATGTTAGTTATGAAGAAATACCAGCCATCAATTTTTCTGTGTAAAAATATTTTTAAACATCGCAAGTCGTTTTGGAGGGGTTTCCAAAAGTTGCGAAAATTATCGTGTTTTTTTTTTAAACTAAATCTATTTAGTTACACGTAAAAACCTTGTGTTCAAAATTATGTACATGAATCAGTATTTTATTTTTTCAAACCTTTTAGCCTTGCCGTTACTAAGGAGTATGCTTTAGAAAGTTGCCGTTTCACGGCACTAACGCGTATGTAGGCCCTTAAGCCGCCTCTGGGAACACCACGGCCAATTACCCATTACAAACACAATTTTACCCCTATATGCATACCTACGTTATGTATTGTCTATATTTTTTTAATTGCAATCTGTTGTAAATAATAATAAACAACCTCTATTTTAACATAGAATAAAATGATTAATCAGTGTGTTTTTCTTTTAGAAATCAGCACGACACGCGCTGTTGACAGTGGAATCAGAAGGCATCTATGTGTTGAAGATGACCCTGACTGCTGCCAAGCAGTTCAATGGTGTGGCTAGCATAGAGATGCCAGCGCCTTCGGGGTATCTATCGGCTGCCATCTGGCCACTTTTACCGGTAAGTTTGGATAATAGCTTGTTGACAATACGAATGTGGGCTTCACTGCAGAAACAAACATTTAACTTCACGCTTTGTGACCTTTTAAGGTTCCGTAGCCAAATGGCAAAAAACGGAACCCTTATTCGTCATGCCTGTCTGTCTATCCGTCCGTATGTCACAGTAACTTTTTTCCGAAACTAAGAACTATGCTGTTGAAACTTGGTAAGTAGATGTATTCGGTGAACCGCATTAAGATTTTCAATAAATTTTGGAGGTTCCCCATACTTAGAACTGAAACTCATTTTTTTTATTTCTTCAAACCTTTACGTGTGGGGGATCTATGGATGGGTCTTCAAGAATGATATTGAGGTTGCTAATATAATTTTTTTCTAAACTGAATAGTTTGCGCGAAAGACACTACCAAAGTGGTAAAATGTCCCCTCCTCCCCTGTAACTTCTAAAATAAGAGAATGATAAAACTAAAAAAAATACATGATGTACATTACCATGCGAACTTCCACCGAAAATTGGTTTGAACGAGATCTAATAAGAAGTTTTTTTTAATATGTCATAAATCGTAAAGCGCAATTTACCAAGTACGGAACCCTTCGTGCGCGAGTCCGACTCGCACTTGGCCGGTTTTTTTTTAAGCTTTTCGAAATCCTCATTGTCGGGTCAGTCAGAGTCTGACAGACCCCTTCGCGTAGGACACCCGTCCTACGCGAAGGGGTCTGTCAGACTCTAACTGCCAAAAAACACATGGTGTTCTACACCTACTTAGCCGGGGCCCTGGAGTGCTTTTGCATTTCGTCACAATCCCTGGCCAGGAAAAAATTCATAAAGGTATTCATGCGGACCCCGTGTCTCTCTGCGGCCTTCGCTTTTATACCGTCGATTCTGGCTAGGGTTTTGCAGTTAACAACTTATAAGAACATAATACAATATTTTAGATTATTTAAATTAAGTAAAAGGAATCATCGACACGGAGAAGAAGCTACCAGCAGCCTAATTGCGTAAGTGAATTCTGCAAAGCAAACAAGTCGATTCTATCCTAAAAACAACTTTACGTAAAGTCTTTTTTGGGAAAGAATCGACTTGTTTGCTTTGCAGAATTCACTTACGCAATTAGGCTGCAGGAGTACTCAAAAAGTCAGATTTTTCATCAAAGCTCCTCAACCAAAAAAGCTTGTTCTAAATAGATTTTTATTTTAGTTCTACTTATATGTACATATATTATTTACCTTATATCCTCAGTTCTTTGGCGTAATGTGTGGCGTCTACACCCTGCTATGTACGGGCTGGCTACTGGTTTGCTGGCTACAATGGAGGGACCTGCTCCGCATACAGTACTGGATAGGGGGCGTAGCCCTATTGGGAATGATCGAGAGCGCCACTTACTATGGAGTGTATTCGTCTATCAATAGTGTAGGGTGAGTACCACAATCGTTAAAATGCAGAATGAACGAAATGTCTCTAAGGCTCACTTGCACTTTTTAGTGTTGTGCTTTTGAAGTCTGTTTATTTATTTTGTGATAAAGTTTTTATCTCTCTCTTTTTAGTTTTAGTACACCATCACTAAAAATGAGCAAGTTCTATAGTAAGGTACCCAATTTACACATTCGTATGTACACTCTTTTGCAAAAAAAACGTGCACCTCAGGCAATTTACATTCTAAGGTCGATTTGAGATAATTATATGAAATTTAATCGTGTAAATGAATACATCATCAGCCTATTAATGTTCCCACTGCTGGGACACAGGCCTCCTCTCTGTGAGAGGGAATGGGCCATAATCCACTACGCGGTCCCAGTGCGGGTTGGTGGATGTCACATGTCTTCGAATTTTTGGTTCTAGGACATGCCGGTTTCCTCACGAAGTTTTCCTTCGCCGTTTTGAGAGCAGTGGTGATGAAATAATTTACACAAAGTAAAGCGCCTGCCTGGGCTCGAACCCACGACCTACAACTTGTAAGTCGCGGCTGATACCACTGGGCCACCACTGCTCTCGTAAATTAGTACGCGTGAAGTGAATTCTGGCAATTTAAAATTAAAATCTATGAAATCTTTAAAACCGATGTACACGGCCAAACAATACGAAGTGGTCGGCAATAAAGACAAGCAGATTTTTTTACTGTTTTTAATTAAATAAAGTTACAAATGTAAAAACCTAATAACGAATGTCACCTCCTCTTGCCAAAATCACAGCTTGAATCCTTCTGGACATGCTTTCCACGATGTTTTTAATAACGTTTTGAGGAATACGTTCCCACTCTTCTGCACTGACACTTTTTAGCTACCTGATGTTTTGTGGAGCAGGTTGCACTGATCTTACCCGTCTCTTTAGAACATCCCAGACATGCTCAATTGGATTGACGTCAGGACTTCGAGCTGGCCAATCTAAACGACAGATCCCAGCTTCTTGCATGTACGCTTCCACGTCGCCAGAACGGTGCGGCGAGCATTGTCGTCCATAAAAATGGAATCTGCCCCAAGTGCAGTAAATGCGGGTTGTGCATATGGAATTAGCACTTCCATGATGTACCGGTGTGCATTTAACGTTCCATTTTCTATGAAAACTAACTCCGTACGCTCCGTCGAATTAATTGCTGCCCAAAACATAACGGAACCTCCGCCATAAGGAGTGATTTCTTCGAAACACACTTCCGCAGAGCGTTCCCGTGGTCTTCGCAGCACTCGCCGGCGTCGGTCCTCTCCACGCAAAGAGATTCTAGCTTCATCAGAAAACAATACTTTATTCTAATTCTCCAGAGTCCATGAAGCACAGTTTTGAACAAACTGAAGTCGAGCAACACGGTGCTCACGGAGTAATTTAGTGCCCTGAGCCGGGCGATAACTCCTGATATTGGCAACTAAAAGTCTCCTCCTGACCGTCCACAAGCTAACTTCTACTCCTCTTACTTCTTCAAGACTCTTCTTCAGGTCCACACTTGATGCCTTACGATTCCTCTTGGTTTTCTTCCCGAACCGGGTCTTCTTTTGACCGAACCGGTCTCTTGATACCGTTGACAAGTCCTCTGGACAGTTGAACGACTCACATTTAGCCGCTGAGACACGTAAGTTTGCGAACAATCTTCTTCAAGTAGGGCTATAATTTTACCGGCCCTTATCGCTTTATCTTTCATATCAAAAATGGTATTTAATGTAAAAAGAAAGATTAAATTGTTTAATTTGCAGAAAATATCCAAAAAGTTTAAAATTTTAGTAATCAGTAAAAAAATCGTTTCTGCAATTCGCGCCTTTAGTAAAGCAATTTTACAATAATCCACAATAATTAATATTTTTCTTTTGTTGATTTCAAAATTTAAATTTGGAACGTAACGAATCATGCCAGGATGCTTCAAATAACATGCCAATACATCGTCAAATTAATAAAACCTCTTTCTTGTTCTTCTTCATTTAAGTAGAGAAATAAACGTGACTTTTTTGCCGTTTTTTGCTCGATATTAATAACGGCAACAGGTAGACGCTTGAAATATTCACAGAATATTTAGTTGTATATTCACTTAAAAAAAAAATTATTATTATATTAAAATAAAAAAAATAAGGGGGTTCCCATACAACAAGGGTTTTTTTTCCCGTTTTTTGCGATAGTGGTGCGGAACCCTTCGTGCGCGAGTCCGACTCGCACTTGGCCAGTTTTTTTTTGCAAAAGAGTTTATTTTTACATCTTTGTTTCAGTTCGTTCAACGCTGAAGTGTACATGTTTGCAGAGTGGATGTCAGTCGCTAAGAGAGCGTTAGCCAGAATGCTAGTCATCATCGTATCTTTAGGATTCGGTATCGTCAAGTAAGTAGTTTATTTATTTATTTATTTAAACTTCATGCACAAAAGTACAATGGCGGACTTAATGCCTTAGGCATTCTCTACCAGTCAACCAAGAGTGGTGGAGAGCCAACCATTTCAGCCGAAATACGCCCACTGCTGGACATAGGCCTCCCCCAAGCGTTGCCATACTGATCGGTACTCGTTTCGCCAGAACCGGGGTACCGGCAGCCTAATTGCGTAAGTGAATTCGGCAAGGCGAAGGATTTAGCCTCATCAATCGACCAACCACATAGACGGAAATCCACAACGCGTCATGCATCTCGCACGTGATTGGACGATTGATGGGATCAAATTCTTCTTCGCCTTGCCGAATTCACTTACGCAATTAGGCTGGGGAGGAGACGCAAGGAGGTCGTCAGGTTCCACGTGCTGGAATACGCAGCTTTGGAAGGCCTCCCTCTAGATGGAGCGACGACCTGGTTAAGGCTGCGGGAGTCCACATCATCACATCATCAGCCTATTAATGTTCCCACTGCTGGGACACAGGCCTCCTCTCTGTGTGAGGGAATGGGCCGTAATCCACCACGCGGGCCCAGTGCGGGTTGGTGGATGTCACATGTCTTCGAATTTTTGGTTCTATCATACCGGTTTCCTCACGATGTTTTCCTTCACCGTTTTGAGAGCAGTGGTGATAAAATAATTTACACAAAGTAAAGCGCCTGCCTGGGCTCGAACCCACGACCTACAACTAGTAAGTCGCGGCCGATACCACTGGGCCACCACTGCTCTGCGGGAGTCCGGTAGTTCATAATAAAATAATATATTAATAAGTTCATTTATTAAATATTATGACAGTGTTAATGATCTCAAAGCGTGATTTATTGTCATGCACGATTTTATTTACTAGATGTGCTCATAATAAAAGCCCATTTTCGTATGGACTATTAACTTATAGCAATATATCATCAACAGGATTTCAGAGTCAAATATTCACACTATTTATTCCACTAACGACAATTTTGTGCCGACACACTATAATTTATTAACACAATCATTTCTTACCTCCAGGCCGCGACTAGGCCCGGCGCTCCAACGGGTAGTAGGCACAGGAGTCCTATGGGGCATCCTCGGCGGAATCAACGCCTGGTTGCGACTGCACCACAAAGCGAACGACTCCAATAGAGATCTACTACTGTCTGAAGTGCCGCTGTCACTTCTAGACAGTGCTATATGCTGGTGGGTGTTTGTGTCTCTCGCACACACCATGAGGACGCTGCAGCTGAGAAGGTTAGTTAGTTATAACCACAGATAATATAATACTAGCATACAGATGCCTCATCCCATACAAAGAAACCGTGCCGACGTAACTATTGTTTTTCATCTGATTAATCTTGTTATTTTTGTAAGTACATCAATTGCGTTCGATCCCGTTTCACGGCAATAGATGGTGTTGGCAGCGACTTGCAAGTAAAAGTGTTTACTAGGTTCGTGAATATTTTTTTCTTTAAATACAGTTAAGGTTCGTTTTATAGTATAATTTTTGCACGTTTTTACAGTTTTTTTTACACCAAAATGTGTTACAATGCAAATTTTAATAATCGAGTGGAATGCCTCAGAAATTTAAAAATGCGCCAACTATTGGCGTCAATTTTAAATGATCCGTTCAAATAATCTTTGAAATGTGAATTAAGAGCCCAATATTCCATAATTTTGTACTTAGGAGAGTTGATTAAACAAGAACATACAATTTTTATGTTCAATTCCAGAAAATGTTAATTTTACACACAATTCTATTGAACGGTGTGTACATGTCGCGCCATCTAGTGAGATTTATTTAAACCAAATTTTCTTTCTTAGCAATGAGACCCCGTGGTTATAACTATACTAGTAGTGTAACAGAGACCATTGGGCTCATTATAGCGATGGTTCCCGCGGCATCACACGTGGACGTATATGTCGAAGCCATCTGGTTAAATTAGACAGCTAGTTAGAAGCCTAGGCCGTTCATTAAACGCTGAAGGACAACTAGCCAAGTCATTGAGCGCAACGTTTAACCAGATGGCTGAATGTCGTGTAGTCATTTAGTTAAATTGGGTATAGATGAATTTATAATATTTGGTTAGAATGACTAGATAGTTTAGACTCAAATATTTCGCGCAAACTTGCAAAAGACTTAGTTTTATTTGGCACCTCCATGTTTTCATACTATTTTGACAATATCATACTTTAATTTCACTTAAAATTGCACACAAGAACGAAAAATAACACTGACGGTTTGCGCTGTTGACGCAATATTTGTTTTGGTGACTACTAGCGCGCAGCGGAAAAAAAAAACTAAATTTTAACCAAAGTGGTTAGTCTTGGGCAGTCAGTTAAAGGGTTGCCTTTCAAAACGCCAAGTTGTTAAACGTTGAATGATTCTAGTTCAAATAACTGTTGGCCTAGGCATCCAATCCATTAGGCTGTCTAATTTAACCAAATGGCTGCGACATTTATTTTTATCGCATTCATTTCGCTACCTCCCAATTTAATTTTAATGTTAGGAAAACTTGCAAGTTGCCGTTCAAATTAATACTAAAAGTAATTTTGATTTATATTGTTCCAGAAACAACATAAAGTTGTCGTTGTACAGACATTTCACGAACACGCTGATATTCGCCGTGATATCATCCGTAGTGTTCATGCTATACTCAATCAAGTCTTACAGAGTGCTGCCCTGTATTACCGTAAGTATTATTATTAAATCATAGAGAATTCGCTCTATGTAACTATTTTTAAGAGAAGTCGTGAATTGATATAAGCAATTTTGAGGTTGGTGCGAACGAATTTTAAATTTACTTGCTTCACAATAACACTACTGCGGTTGCTCGCGCACCAGGATGGCTAAGATTGTGGCATCTGTCGAAAGCAGCTCAAAGAAAAGGCTGGGGTTCCGTTTGTAGCAATTAACTCCAATGTAGGCTGCTTTCCTGTCCCACACTACTATAAAAAACCGGCCAAGTGCAAGTCAGACTCGCGCACGAAGGGTTCCGTACCATTATGGCAATAAACGGCAAAAGAATCACGTTTGTTGTATGGGAGCCCCACTTTATTTATTTTATTCTGTTTTTAGTATTTGTTGTTATAGCGGCAATAGAAATACATCATCTGTGAAAATTTCAACTGTCTAGCTATCACGGTTCATGAGATACAGCCTGGTGACAGACGGACAGACAGACAGACGGACCGCGGAGTCTTAGTAATAGGGTCCCGTTTTTACCCTTTGGGTACGGAACCCTAAAAAGTGAAAAAATGTGACTTGGTTATTGGTGCGTCGATATCTTTGAAGGTTCCTAAGTATGAATTAGAAAGTATAAAAAAATCCATTACACTTGTATTTTTAAAATAAAGATTTTAGAAAAAAATTGTTAAAAAGTTTTTTTAAGTTAAACGATTTTATTGAAATGAAAGATAATGTAATGAAAGCTAAAAAAAAATATTAGGTAGGTTCTAGGTACCAGTCATCAAACCACTCTCCTCTCTAATCTAGGTCATTCATCAAACACAAAAATAAATTCGTGGGGCGTAGCGTAACCTGAGTAAATGTGTAAATAGCATTTATAATGATATTATTTATAAGTATTTGCTTCATCATAGTCGTTTAACTATTCGAGATACCGTACACCCCCGACATACTTAGCATTAAGGAGTTCCATTGGCCATCTGTGGTCTTCTTCACCAGTTCCACTTCACCAAGTGGTACTTTCTGAGTGCAAATGATTGCGTTGTTGATGACAATGCCAAAATCGCTCTATGTATGCCTTTAATATTTGAGGAGTTCCCTCGATATCTCCAAGCTCCCATCATCAGATCCTGACCTGATGACTATGGGACCATAAGGGAAGTATTTTAAACAAAAGTAGAATTTTCCAAATCGGTCCAGGCGTCTTTTCGTAATCGTGGTACACACATAAAAAAAACAATCGAATTGGAGAACCACCTCCTTTTTGGAAAGTCGGTTAAAAATAAACCGACATCTAAAGCAAAACACAAAAAAGTGCAAAAATAACTTTCGTTTCGGAAGTCGGTGTCGAAAAACGATTAAAACAAGAGGTACCAAAGACACCGACTTGAAACGGAAGTTATTTTGCACCTTTTAGAGTTTTGCTTTAAAAGTCGGCATCACCATAACTTAAGGTTACACTAGTCGAAAATTCTTCTATACAAACGTAGTCTAGGGATTACGCCACTGTTTGAGATGTACGTTCAAAATAAAAAGTGATATCAATTTGTCTCATCATTATCTAGCCCTGTATGGAAACAAAAAAGTAAAAAAGAAAAATATTTGAAAGTTATGAGCGTCGGAAGTTCCATATTTCAACACTAATTTTAACGCATTTTTGGGCGGCAATAAATACCATAATACCAAAACCACCATACAGGGATAGATTAGCAATGCAAATAATTTTATTTGGAAATATACATTTAGTAGTTTTTCCATAATATCTAGACTCCCAAAGGTCTGTTTATAAAATTTCGCGCGCTCGTTTTCGTTCTAAATCATCATACATGAACGTGAACTAGCTTCTTACTGCTCATCACAGCATCTATGTCTTTCGCACGAGTTGTTGGATGAGATAGCAGGCATTTTAACCCCGCGCACAAAATAGTTCGTGCCGTCGACTAGTGTACCCTTAATGACCCTCCTATCTCCTCCTCCGCTGTTCCTTTCTGATTCGTTTCGTTTCTTCGGAACTCGTCCAGCATCATTGACTCGTTGCTTTTATGGTGATCGCCTCTGTTTATTCTAGTTTTCAGGAGCTGCACTGGTTGGGAATAGTGTGGCGGGCTTGTCCCAATAATAAAACCATTTCTGTATCTCCAGGAATGGAAGGAGGTATGGATGGACGAGGCCTACTGGCACATGCTGTTCGCCAGCGTGTTGACTGTCATCATGGTTCTATGGCGGCCGACGAACAACAACCAACGATACGCCTTCACACCGCTCCTTGACAATGCTGACGATGACGAAGGTATGACTCTGGCACTATTTGCTAGTTTTGATAGGAAACAGGGTAAGCGTTTATACAAGTGGAATGGGAAGTGGTAGGTTTGCGTTTTTCCTTAATACTATGTGGATACAGGAAAAATGTTAACATAACCTAAGTTACCATTTCGGGGAATGCGAAACGCGCTGGTCAAAACAAATCACCAATGGCCAACATTAGTCATGGATCAAAAGAGATGGACGTCATGAACGTCAGAGGTATTTTTCCATCCGTGGGACAGCCCACTGATACTAACTAGAATTTCCACTATTCCTAAGAGGTCTTTAGAATTTTGACCCTGATAAAAAATCTCAAATTCTCTTAGGCCAAATTAATTATTTTAACCTCGTGTTAGTAAATGGGAAATTATTAACCGAGGGAAAAATATACTGAATGGGCGACTATTATACTAAGTAAGTAACTATTTATCCGATTTGAGTAATACCTTTTAGGAGATTTTTGTGCGCTGCGGTAATAATATTGTTACATACTTTAATTGTATTTGGGTTTCTATTTTTTCTATTTTAGAATATTATTATTTTGAAAATAGCTGAACAACTATCGAGGCGACATCACTGTGCAGCGCGGGAGTTCGGGTTTATTCGTGTCCAAGAGCGAGCGAAGCGAGCTCGGGAACTTAGGGCACCCCGACACGGATAGGTTAGGTTCGAAGGGGATGACGGGAGCTGAAGTGAGCGAGCAAAGCGAGCGAACTTAGCTCCCGTCATCTCCTTCATGTTAGGTTACTTTAGACCCTGCAGACAGAAAAAGGAGCCCTGTCGACAAACTTATATTTTCAAGTCGCTGTTTTAAACATTTGTATTCGCCCACTGTTTGTCGCCCACTTAGTATTTCAGTAAGCCATATTCAGTATTTTTTACACCTTTAATTTGAATTTTTTTTCGCTCGTTTAAATACTAGCCTTAGTAAAATAGCAACTAACTCTGAGTTAAGTTTTTCGTGCAAGTGGGTCCTACTCATTTAAAAAAATTGTTATCTTTTATATCATGTATCTGGTATCATACTTAAACCATACTTTTTCCCACTATAGAGGAAGAAGAACAATTCGTAAACGACGCGTACGGCGTAAAGATGCGAGGCACGAACTCTTCGAACGACGCCGGCGATGCGAGAGACACACAAGACCAAAACAACAGTTTAGACTCAGACTTACGCTGGGTAGAAGAAAACATTCCTACCAGCACGCTACCACTGCTCGACTCAGACGAAGAAATCATTAATACAAAGTTTGAAGTGTCCAAAATGCAGTAATTTACTTAAGTGAAGTGTATAAAGTATTATGTAACTGTGATATGTGTTTTTGTTGCACTGGCCTCTAAAGGTAGGCTGTCGAGCAAACCGGCTCCGGCGTGACTAATGCACCGATACTTCTTTTAAAAAAAAACGTCGCCAGACCCGGAACAACTATCAGTAAGCCATACAAATATTTGTTCCGTGCTAGAATCGAACCCGCGACACGCAGCGCATCAGCCAATCGTTCAGCCACTGTACCTACCGTGCCGTCAACACTGCAAACGTTTGGGATACATTTCCATCTTACTTCTAACAAGTATAATAAATGTGAAAGTTTGGACGGCTTTATGTTTGTTAGCCAATCACACCAGAACCGCTGAACGGATCTGGATGAAATTTGGCTTAGAGATAGATTATAGTCTCGTATAGCACAAAGATTACTTATTAGCCCGTTATAATATTACCTTGGGATGATAAAACATTTATTACGCGGGCGAAGTCGCTGGCAGAAGCTAGTAGCACATAAATATTATCGCTCTATCGTCACGTCATTGATGCCGAAGCCGCTTTGCTTGGAAGTCGACTTTTGGGTCAAGGTTAACACGGAGACGAAGCGAAACGTTGAAAACGTACAGTTTTACAAACCACTATCTTCACAACACAATGCACATATTTATATCCAGTTAAAACAATCAAAGTTCGAATACGCGCTTTTTTTATCTGGTTTCGGCTTATCGCTTCGACTGTGTCAATGTTAGGCCCTTAACTCTCCCAGTATATGATGCAAAAAGCTTTGCACTATTATAAAATTTGGTAAACAAAAATGCAATAGCATAGATAGAGAGATAGAGATAGAGATAGAGATCATTTATTTGTCTGAAACATGAGTATGCACACACAAAGCATGCAAGATGTTAAATACATTGCAGAAAGGATCACAGTCATGTTTTACCTTAACGGCGTACAAATATGTAATTCAATAACCTTAACTATAACTATTAATAATCATGCATATAAAAAAATAATAATCAAATTTAAATATAATGTAGTCAAGCTTAAACATCAATTAAATTAGATAAGGAGAATAAAAAATAAATATAATATCTTTACCATGCAAATCATTATTATCAATTAAAATGTCAAAATAAAATAATTACAATAGTTGACAAAATCAAACTTCGCCACTACATTACAATTCTTATGTTTTCTCCATTAGAAACTCAGCAATACTATAGAAACATTTGGCTGTTAAATACTCCTTTAGTTTTTTCTTAAATAGGTTAGTAACAGTTATATCTCTAAGTGCTTGTGGTAGGTGGTTAAATATACGTGGTGCCATACAGAAAACACTTTTATGCATTAGTGCTGTATTGGATCGTCTCACACACAATCTGTGCTTATATTTATCGCGCCGGTTGCGGTTATCCATATCTGAAAGTTTCTTAAACAAATGCGGGTTACATTTTATGAAAATTGCAATTTCAAATATATAGAGTGATGGCAGGGTTAAAATTTTATGTTTTACAAAAAATGGCTTGCATGAGTTGGTTGTTTTTAAACCGAACATGGCTCTAATGCATCTCTTCTGTGACCTGAATATTAACTCTTTAAGGGTTGCGTTCCCCCAGAAAATAATACCAAATCTCAGGAGATGACCAACTATGCCATGATACGCCGTGAGTTTGGCATCTACACCTAGAACAGGAGCGATTTTGTAGAGCATATAGGCGGATTTACTCAGTCGCTTGCTTAACTCCTCTAAATGTGGTTTCCAGTTTAATTTTTTATCTATTGTGAGCCCTAAGAACTTACTCACATCCACTTTACTTATCGTTTTGTTATTGTTATGAATATTTAAGTTATTATTTATATTTAAACGCTGACTAAATAACATTAATTTTGTTTTGTCGATATTTAGTTTTAGATTATTATTACTTAGCCAGGTTATAATGGACTTAACTGTATTATTTATTTCAGCTTCATAATTTTGATTATCAGTGCATTTAATTGTTACGGTGCTATCATCGGCAAAAAGTGACATTGGGTTATTTGTTACATTCGGTAGATCATTAATATAAATTATGAATAGTAGAGGGCCTAGGACACTTCCTTGTGGAACGCCGTACATGACTGATTTGTGTTTGGATGTAAGCATACTGGGGTTCAACAGGAAAGTTACCATTATTACGGTCGGGAAAAGGGATGTACCAAACTTTCACCATCCCTTTTCCGCACTCGAACGATCAGAAAACATAGATGAGTTGTCCCTTTATATTAATACAGATTTTATTAAATATTTTATTTTTAAGCGACTTCAAAAAAGGAGGAGGTGCTAAATTCGGTTGTATTTTTTTTTAAATTATTTATTGTATTCGAAATTGAATTCTAGCCCTTGTTTCTGGAACTAAATAATAAGCGAAGTCGAGTGGTGCGAATGGTTTTTGAAAATTCATTCAACAAATCGCTACAGTTGTCAATTTGTCGCAATAATTTTGCGGTTATTTTCGTTTCAGAAACTAGGCTTAATATATGCAAAATTTATATTTAATTTTAAAATTCTGCTGGAGGCATGAAGTAAACACATAGCTTTGTATGTAAGGTTCTCAATATTATAATAAAAACATCAAATTAGATTTAAAACTTTTATTTATACATACACATTTAAATATATTTTGTTCTTTAGACACGATCTTTGGTATATAAAATATAATATTGGTATATGGCCACAATACATTAGGTTAAAATGGAAGTCTAATAGAGTTCAGTCGGTACAGCATACATGGAAAAATCAGTAATATTATAACAATAATATATAAGATACATGAAATTATCACCTATAATTAAAAATACTTTGTGCTCTCTTAAAAATTTAATGGAAAACTTTTATTGGAAATTATTACGAGATAATATCATTTTATAACTTTTTTTGTTGAGTTTATTTTAATACAACATAATGGCCTAAACAGCACATTATTTTGGGCTGGCTAAAATTTATAATGGGTCTTGCCTATATATTTACTATTGGAGATATAGACATAGTGCTGTCATGTAGCCTAAGATCCAAATTCTGCACCTAAGTTGGTATAATATGTATAATATTTATTTTGTTACTGTTATTTGTTTCAATCTTAATAATAGCCTGCATAAATGACGAACTGATGACTTAAAGCGAATCAAGGAAACTACACAAATAAACATAATTAGGTATTTTGTATGAAGGAAAAATAAAAATGTTTGACGGTTTTGGCGCATGATATCTTTACCTACTGACTACTGTTGTACGTAATATACTTTGTTTACTTGTAGTCATCTATACAAATCACATTGAATGCTTGTGAAAGTATACAGGTACTGCACTAATAACAAATAAATTTTAAAGATTTTTGTCCATCTGTCCGTTTGTTGCGGGTAATCTCCGAAACGGCTAGACTGATTTTGACGGGACTTTCACTGGTAGATAGTTTATGTTATAAGGAATAAAACTTCTTTCAATCCTGGAAAATTTCACAGTTCCTAGAGTGTTTACGCATTGCCTCTGATCCTTATCCGACTTTGAGATCAGAGTTCCTGCCGAATTGGATATGTTCTAAATGAGTTCGGATCCAGTGCGTAACCCTACGGGTGCCTCGGAACGAATAACGCCACAGACGAAACCGCAGTTAACGTGGTCACCTATAGCCCTAAGAGATCAATTCGAAAACACGAAGATGAAGCAGTCGCTACTGGTGTAAGACCTCAAAAAGGGTCAAATGATGTTTTATAACTTGAACCATTTCGTATTTATTATGACGCCAATTCTAAAATCTGCTAAGTCTACTAGCTTACTCATAGAAGTTGTACGGCCTATAATATATCTGTGATTATAAAAATAACATTCATATTTGTATTTCGTCACTTACGCAGGCCAAGTTTTACTACTACGGAACTCAGCAATGCCATAAATATGACATAAATCTCATTAGTATTCGACGGACGCTGCCGGTCCGCAGACGTACGCACCCACGACGATGCACCTATTATAAAATAACGATTCCTAATTTGGTATCTTATTCGCTATTCAATTAACTGTCTAAGTACTTTACTTACCAACTAGACTGTAACATGTTATAAAAACTGGAAGTTCAGTAAAACAAAAGTTCCAATATGATGAGCAATATGTTGGGCATCATGTCGTGCGTCAAATGTTGCCAAGTGGATACGAGGCTTTAAGAAAATTATTTTGAGCGGATATTCGGAGAATCAATTATTATGTTACGGTCTAGTAAATAAATAGAGTAATTCTCTTAATTAAGTAATAATAATTTTCGCTACAAAATCGATACCGCTAGCAGTAGGTATCTTCACTCACATTCGATTCATCGTCAAATATAAAATGACGTTTTTTCACTTTTATACACAAAAATAGAAAGCTTGTTTACGAATGAAGAGTCTTATTTAGTTATTATCGTAATAAAATTCGTAATCTTCCGGCTCGTCGGGTATTTGTGGCGGGTCCTTCGGTATATCTATACCTTCAGCGTCAAGTAATCGGACCTTTATGTCCATAGACAACAAAGTTTCCAAGTCATTCTCAAAAGATTTGCTCGACATCTTTTCTTTCAAGAGCGCGTTTATGCCATCCGTCCAGTAGTCAAATATCTGTTCATCAGGAGCAACAAAGTCTAAAGAAGTCACTTCAGCAGACTTGATGATAAGGGAGAATGCTAAATGAGGAGTTATCTTCCGCCCCCTCAAATCCTTCATGTGAGGACAGTCTTTACCTATGATCACGCACTTCATGTCAGTGACGGGCAATTTATTCCCAAGCTCCTCTAAAGTTGGGGTACTCTTTTCGTCACAGTCCCCATAGTGAAGAACTTTATGATTCGGCGAAAGACGAACATACCAGAATTTGTCTTTGATCCTCTGACCTCGGGCGGAATACTTTTTGAACCTCGTGCCGCCTACTAAGACGCCTAACCTTTGCTGTTGAATGAGATCAATGATTTCTGGTGTAATTTTCTCTTTTAGTTCGACAATAGGCCTTGCGTGAGACTCCCACACTTCTCTGTTGTTCCTCTCCTGCTGCCAAAGCTGAGTTATTTCTGTATATGTCAGTTGATTAATCTTTTGTCTAAATTTATCAAAACCTTTTGGAGATGATGATAGCGCCCTGCTTATTTGCTCCCTGACCACACTGGATACTTTTATGAAGTCCTCAGCAGTTGCTCTCATTTCTTTCCAAGTCTTATTCAGTAATACTATGCAGACGCAGAATAATTCTTCAAAAGGTCTGTCATGGGTAAAGAAGAGTGGATGGTAGGTCTGGCCTTGTTCACTTGGGGGATCACCAACCTTTAGAATGTCACACAGTAACTTTACCAACTCTATGCTAGTCTTGCCAAAGGGACATTCATGTTCATCGGCTCTACAACTATTTTCTAAGACTATCTTTGTGTAATCTTCAGAATAGTTCCTTGCAAAGTAGAGCATACAGTCCAGGGCCAACACTCCTGGAGGCACCTCATTGAAATCTTTTATGGGCTCAATCTCATATTTGAAGCCAAGTTTTTTGAAGTCCTTTGAGTAGGTTCCCATTGGACGCCTCATGGTAACCTCAATGTTAGGGTTATTATCATTTTCAAATGCAACTTTTCTAAGTTCTTTTATCTTTTCCTGGGATTCCTGTTCTTGGGCATCAGCCCTTTGTCTCATTTTAGGTTCCAAAAGACCAAGCATCAGAGTTTGTAGTACATAGAGTTGGTGAGCCAGCTCTGTACCCAAACCTTGTTCTGAAGCATTCTTAGAAAACTCAATAGCTCCAATGAGGTTTTCATAAATGACAGATCGCACTTGTTTAGAAGATAATGTAGCTGCAATTGTTTTCCTCTTAGTCATGTCAGCTTTAGAAAATATTGCATTTATGAGTGCTATAGCATTCTGTTGAATAATACTGTCTTGATGAGTGTTCTGTAAATGTGATATCAAACTTGGAATGGTAATCTCCTTCTCCACATGTGAATTCTTAGTACTATTAAGTACAATATTCTCCAGAATTGATAAACAGCACTGAATCACTTTAGGATCTTGAGTATTAGCTTGGTTACTAACAAAACTGGCCACTTTGTTAATAAATTGGTTTTCGAGAATGTCCCAGAAAATAATTCCATGGTCCATGAGCTCGACAAACGTAACGAGAGCGAATTTGAGCGATTTCCCCTTGAACTTACCATTTTCTATATTGTTTATTATAAGTGTCAAACCTTTCTTGTTGATAAACTCGAGTGCAAACGTGAGATCACTACTTAATACTGACAGCTTAGAGAGGGCAGCGACTTGGTCGACCTCGGACCCGTTGTTTATCTTGGCCAGGATATCCTGAACAGTTTTCGCAGGCGACAATTCCAAACGTAAAACAGACCCATTCTTTATTTCGTTTCGGTTTTTCTCTGTTATATAATTCTGGTTGTTGCTTTCGGAAAATTGTAAAGCGTAATTTTCAGGGTCGGGGAGCCCCCAAGGCTTGCAGAGAAGTTGAATGATGCTCGATAAGGGCTGACTTTGATCGAATTCTATCAACTGTGGTACCTTGTCGGGAGCATTGAGCATCTCCACAGCGATCTTGAGGATTGTGGAATCCTTTTCCTTTGTTGCCGACGGCATTTTTATTGGTTTAGTAGACATTTATTGAACATTTGACACGAATACGATCACCACAACACACCACACCTCGCGAATTTTACGCCTATGCGCCTAATTTCCCCGTAAGTTGACGACATCAAGCTGATAGCTGTCACTGTCAAACAAATTGACACATGTCAGTTTTATTTCCTAGAGATCACATTACGTTTCGTTACTTGTTCTAAACCTAAAGAAAAATGTACAAAAAATAATAATAATTGGAATGTTCTTTTGTAACTAACAAATTGAACCGTTTATAATTCTCATACTCGGCAATACATAATAATTCCATTGTGCCTGCACATACCACTAGCCCATCTGTAGTAGCGAGTGAATGTTAAGTAACGTTACCGCTTTTCACATTCTACCATCTCGTCAATATATTTCCACCTACCCACCGTACCCACACTTTAATAGGCTTAATAGGTAATCTAGATCTTATGAGGTCAAAAATCCCTGCGACACTTGATACATCATGAGAAGACGAAGGCGCTTGCATCACTGACACAAATTACTAATAGCCCTGAAGACACATACATTTTAATCTAACTAATTAGGACAGCAATATGATCCGGGCTGATATTCTATCTACCAATAAAACTATTACATAAGGCCCTAGTAGTTCCATTCACACCAATTTTCAACACACGTATCTAGACAAGATCCACCAGAAGACGTGGTTCTTTAACCTAAAATGCTGTTTTTCTTTTATTTAAAACTTATAAGTTTTCTACTGATTATAAAAATTGCTATTGGTTTCCGATGTGACCGAAGGCCTTATGGATCCAATACGCAAGCTTCAGAACCGGATGGGCGCTTCAAGCTACAAGTTATAGGCATTGACAATAATGCCTATATTCCTGAGCAACTTTATACAGGTAAGTTTTTGTAGGTTCAAAGTAATAGTTTCGTTTATTTGCCCAAAAACTCTGCTTCTTAGAAAATACGTAAAAGTTTCTAAGGGTCAAGCAGATTTTTTTATAATATCATGGTCGTATTGCAGTACAAATAACAGAAACGGATGGCCAGTCACATTTTACGGGCTTCATGATATCCGCTGAGGGTGACGTGAAGCCGGATCCGCGGAACCCCAGGCGAATAGTCTCGATGTACCCTGGCGAGTTGAGGCCCTCAACTACTGCCACTGCCAAGTTCAGTGATAGATGCCTGTACTCCGTTGAACAGGCTATGGGCTCCTACAAAACTTCTGTAGAGGTAAGTCAACAAATAGGTACCTACTAGAATTGTCTGCCTCATCCATCGCACTTAACTCTTTCACATTGAATTGCGCTCGTAGTTTGGTACCTATTGAAAAATAAATCGCCCTCATCATCATCACCCATCATCATCATCATTGGCAGCTTTTTTCCAGCCGCTACTGTGTATGGCAGAATAGGGTAGCATGGCACAAAAGTCATGCTTTCTGAAAGATAGATATAATGTGTGTTCATAGAAGTCTTCCCCGAGACCTATGTCGTCATCTGGCTGTAATCTAAAAATTTAAAAATCAACGTAACATGCGAGAAATATGGTACAGCTCCGAAACTTTTCGTCAGGTTTATTGGCAAGCTCCAACCTCAGGCAATGGCTGCGTCACCCTGCGCGCCATGGTGGCCGTAAACGAGGAAGTCTGGTATGAGGATGGCGCTCCTTTGACCAAGAAGGTGTGTGAAGACTTGAGACAGCCTGATGATGTGGCACCGCAGCTGAACTACGAGTGTGGCATCTGTGATGAAGCTAAATATGAGGTAAGAGGTACAGATTTTTAATTAATTATAATAAATAGATAAGCATAATTTTAGAGTGCAAAATAAATAGAGAATCAAAATCAAAATCATTTTTTTTATTTTACATAGGCCTACATGGGCACTTATAAAACGTCGACAAAAGGTGCACAGTTCGGGTTAGTCGTTTCCTATAGAGAAGAACCGGCAAGAAACTCCATGGTTACTCTTTTAAAAAGTTTGTGTTTACAATATTTCCATGTTACAGCATTAGAATGAATGAATTAGGTATATTAACCGGGGGGATTAATATAGTTCATGTTCTACTGCACTTGATTTTCTATAAAATTATGTTTATTCTGTTCCAGTTGACTTTCACCGGTGTATGGTCTCGAAACATCCATCCATACCTCTTTCCCGAGAACGATTGGCTTCCAAAGTATAGCGATCTGGTTGGAGCTTCCCACAACCCGGAGTATATCCTGTGGATGCCAGGGAACCTTGCCAGTGACGGTTTTAGGGATCTGGCAGAACACGCCAATTCTAGCAACCTCGAAGCTGAGATTCGGGGAAAGGTAAGACTGGTCGCAAATTAGTGCCTTACTTAAGGGTCTATCTTGATATCGACGAAAAGCACAAAATCGACTGGTTGGCTTAAACTATGCCTTCTTTCCAGATCGGCGATGGAGTTCGAACCGTAATAAAGGGTAAAGGCCATGGCTACCGTAAGATGAACCTACCCACATACTCTTTCTTCCGCGTGGACAAAGAGAACCACCTGTTCTCAGCAGCTGTAGCTTTTTATCCGTCTCCTGACTGGTTCCTCGGAGTCACCAGGTTTGAACTATGCCAGGAAGACAACACGTGGCTTAAGGAAAGGGAGCTAAATCTTTATCCCTGGGATGCTGGCACAGACAGTGGCGTGTCATATGAAGTAAGTCTGCTCTGACCAAGATACCCCTTGCTATCCAATTGGATTTAAACTACGTACAATCCTGTGTATGATACTATTTTCCAATTTCAGGCTGCTAATATTGTAACTTACCCCCAAGACTCAATAGCTCGAGTCGAGATGAGTTCGTACAGCAAGAACTCGCCATTCTATCAGGTGGATATAAAAGACATGCATCCATTTGGGAAGTTCCATATTAAACTTATCAGGACCTACCACAGAGAATGCCAAGAAGAAACTACAGGTAGGTGTGAAACTGGAAAGATTTGGTCTTTAGAATCAGAAGCTCACATTATGAACTTTAGAATCAAAGTTAGACGTTCAGTCTAAATCTCAACCGAATGGTAAAGCCAAAAAGATGCAAATCGACTGGCTGTTTAGCATGCAAGGATTCATATATGTTTTTTAGGAAATCTTTCAAATTCTTAAAGAATCTGATAACAATCTTAAGTCTGATGTATTTGTAGAAGAACCACCAGCGACAGAAGCTCCTAAATCTTCAGAGGAGTCCGTTGAGACGAGTGAGGAAGCTAAGCCGGAGCCTCAAGAGCCATCCAGGTATCAAACACAACTAGATAGCACCGAGGATGGGCGGTGAGGCTTAGTTGTTGATTAGTAGAATAGAAGTAGCCTAGAAAACATTCTGTTTGACAGATCAAAACGATATCCTCCAGAAAAGAATCTGAAGGAAGAACAAATCATAGCCTTCACCATCTCATCTCATGTTATAGTCCTTTCTTAGCTCTAGTCTAATCCAATGTTGCTGAAACAGGGTTTGTAGTTCGTCAATTAAAGAAAATAACGCAATTTATTTGAAAAAGACAATAGAAGTAGAGCTGATGGCAAAGTCATTGCTACAGTCTCCAATAATTTCAAGCATACCTTTGCAAATCTTTTGCGTTACCTTCGCGGTACCTAGGTCCAATATTATATTTGTCCAAACAGCGAAGCTCCTCCAGTAACTGACCCAGAGTCGTCAGAAGACTGTCCAATGACACCATGGCAGGACTGGAGCGCTTGTGATGGGGACTGTGAGGAAGGGAAGGTGATAGGATTCCACTGGAGGGAGCGGTACCATCTGGTTGAAGGGGTTCCTGTTGAGAAGTATGATCCTCATGTAAGTTTAGACTGTATTTAACAGTGTGTGGGTAGATATGTTTTTGTTCTAATAAAGCGTAAAACTTGTTAAAAAGTCCTTCGATACATGTAGATCCGGATTTCTGTTTGAAGTATCTCTCCCATAGAAGGAACTCGTTGGCTTTCAGTTTATTTTTTATTTGTTATAGGCTCGCGTTTGACCACTATCTCGCCTGATGGTAAGCGATGATGTGGTCGACGGTGAAGCACGCTTGCCTAGAAGTAACCTATTCACTCTTGACTTGAAGACCCCAAGGTTGTAGCTATCAGGAAACAAAGACTCCGGCAGGGAATTCCACTCCTTAGCTGTGCGTACAATGAAAGTATTCGCAAAACGCTTTGTACGTATGGGTGGGATGTCCACCATGTACCGGTGGCGCATTGCCGTGCGTCTTGTTGTCCGGTGATGGAAAGGGCTAGGCGGAATCAAATTGTGCAGTTCCATCGCACACTCCCCGAAATGTAACCGATAAAAAACCGACAGACTGGCCACTTGGCGTCGATGTTCAAGGCTCTGGAGCTTTGAGGCGACCAGTGCATCGTGGCCGATAAGCCTCTTGGCCCGTTTGTCAATCGACTCAAGTGCATCAAGTTGATATTTGGCAGATCCGTCCCAAAGGTGAGAGCAGTACTCCATACATGACCGAACTTGCGCTTTATACAATTTGAGCAGCTGTTCAGGCGTGAAGTACCGTCTCACCTTTGCAAGGATCCCCAACTTTTTTGCAGCCAACTGAGCCTTTGCCTCAATGAATGGACCAAAATTGAGGGTCGATGTTAAAGTAACACCAAGAAGGTCGAGATGGTCCGTTATCGGCACGGTTACACCACGGAAAGATGGAGCCGGGTGGAATAGGCTCTTTTTTGCGGAAAAAAGACACGCCTGGGTCTTAGCTGCATTGAAATTGACTAGATTGGCATCGCCCCATTCGGAGACTGCCTCCAAAGACAGATTCAAGCGCTCAACCATGGCCTCCCGGAGAGACCGGATCTCAGTCCCAGTAGCCCGTGCGCCGGACACGTATCTCTCAGCAACCGTGCTGTCGTCTGCGTACCCAAAGGTTCCGGGTTTTAGCAGGTCATTAATGTGCAGCAAAAACAGTGTAGCCGAGAGCACCGACCCCTGAGGGACTCCGGCGTTAATACCTAGCTGACCGGACGAGCAGCCATCGATAACCACTCGGATGGACCTCTCCCTCAGGAAGTCAACAATCCAGTCACACAGACCACTAGGCAGACCGAAGGAAGGAAGCTTACCAATAAGGCTCTCATGCCAGACCCTGTCGAAAGCCTTCGAGATGTCAAGGGAGACAGCAAGCGCTTCCCCGTGCCTCTCGATGGCCTCACTCCAGACGTGAATGGCATACGCTAGAAGATCCCCAGTTGACCGATTTCGGCGGAAGCCGTATTGGCGGTCACTGAGGATGTCATTGTCTTCTAGGTATGCCAGGAGCTTATTGTTCAGCACACGTTCCATACTCTTACAGAGGATGGACGTTACCGAGATGGGTCTGTAGTTTGCCGGGTCAGCCCGACTACCCTTTTTGGGGACTGGCTGAACGTTAGCTTGCTTCCAAGCCTTCGGCACCTTTCCAGTCACTAACGAAAGGCGATATAGGCGTGTCAGGATCGGAGACAATTCAGGCGCACAAGTTTTCAGTACAATTGCCGGTATCCCGTCGGGGCCACTAGCTTTGTTCACGTCAAGGTTACGCAACACCCTACAGACCTCCCTCTGATGGATGCGAATATCCGACATACTCGTCCCACATCCAACAGGAGACGGAGGGGGCCGCGCGCCATCAGAGTTCAGACGCGAAGATTCCGCAAAAAGGGAGGCAAACAAGTTTGCCTTGTCCTCGGCGGAGTGGGCCAGTGACCCGTCGGGTCTCAGCAGTGGTGGTAGTGAGGGGCGACAGAAGTTTGATTCAACCGACTTAGCCAGGGACCAAAACGCTTTGCTACCAGCAGGGTATGAAGCTAGTTTGTTCCCGATTCTGCTAATATGGTCAAAACGTGCCCTTCGCATCGCCTTTTTGCAGGACTTGGCAGCCCTGTTGAAGGCTCTCTTCTTCTGAGTTACGTCACTCACTTTGTGCACTCGAGCGTCGACCCATGCTAGGTAAGCCTTGTGTTTAACCGCATTTGCGCGGTTGCACTCAGCACCAAACCATGGTCGGTCAACGCCGGAAAGCGCTACGTCAGAGAATGGAATTTAGTACTCCATCCCCTGGCGCAACACATCAGTCACGGCGTCAGCGCATGACGATGGATCTTCCGAAGAGAAGCAAATGGGCTGCCAAGGATAGCATGCGAAAAAAGATCGCATCCCATCCCAATCTGCTGACCTGTACCGCCAAACCCGCCGGGTACCTTTCGGGCTGGGATCGGGCGGGGAGTAGACGGATACAGACTTCACCAGACAGTGGTCGGAACTACCCAAAGGTGATGAAATCGACACTGAGTATCGGTCTGGATCTGTTGTCAGCAGAAGGTCCAAGCAATTGGCCGTATGCGAATCAACATCCGGCACCCTCGTAGCCCCCTGCACCAGCTGGGTGAGATTAAGCGCCAGCGAAAGATTTCGCATCTCTCGTCCAGCATGGTCAGTGCACTGGTATGGGAAGAGCTACTCCTGATGGTGAGCATTAAAGTCCCCCAGTAACACTAATTGGGCGGAAGGGTACCGTTGCTGGGCCACATCAGCCGCCTCACTCAGGTACTGTGTGATCCTGGTTGTCTCCAGATCACCGCTATGCGATCGGTAGACACAGGCATAGATAATCTTATCCAGACCTGTGTCCACCAGGGCCCATAGCACTGAGTAGTTAGTGTCTTCAAGGTCACGGAGACGCCGATAGCAGATGTCGTCGCGGGCGTACATACATACACCCGCACGTGGCTTGAATTTGTGCTCCAGGGTAAATCCTGGGTAAGATAGGTATGCCACGTCTGACGGACATCCGATCTGCGTCTCCGTAAGGAACAAAAGTGCTGGTTTCTCAGTCTCAAGGTGGTGATGGACTGCGACAAGGTTCGAGTGCAGACCTCGGATGTTACTGAGGTGAACCTTATGTGAGAGTGAGTGCTGCCGCTGTTCAGCTTTTCTCTTTTTGTTCCTTGGCATTATTGCTGTGAGTGAAGGAAGGTGAGGAGAAGGAAGTGAGATGAGGTTCCACGCTGGCAACCTTCAGACACGCGGAGTCCGGACGCCATCATTGGGGGACTAGTCTGGAGACTGCGGGGACGCCCGAGCCCCCCCGGGAATGTCCATCGGGCACTCTCGTCTGGTCGCCAACCAGCACGATGGCGCATCCCGGGATTTTTCGACAGTTGGCGGGGCAGCCTTTCGTGTGTGGCTGGCACACTACTTGGGCCCCCAACTACCTGCGGTCGGCCAGCGGCGCACCGTGCCTCGGATCCCGCTACCCTCCGCGACTAGTCACCCGATAGGCCAATAACAACGCGAGTCAGGCTGGTCATCCTGCAGTGGAACAACTATCTCGACCCAACTCCTCTTGTGGCTACACCGAGAATCGTGCCGGAACATGGCTAGGCCGCTTGGCGGTACGTCTTTGCTCGGTGGGTGGTCGCAAGCCTTCGGCCGAAACCTACCACCAGTGTATTTATGGAATTTAGGCTATGATGATTTCCTCGGGATTCCACTTCCAAGCGGTTTTGCAAAAAACACGCGACGGCCCTCGGCGTTGATGTACAGGCTGCATCCGGAGTTATTTATTATACCTACGGACCTTGTGGAAACTAGAACAAATTGCCGTGCGTTCAAGCGTTTTTGCCATATCTATTATTGCATCAAATATAATAGCTCACAATGTTAGAACCCATTATTATTAATGTTAATTTATATCCGTGGTGCTAGGCAGCTGGGCTTATCCCAGTTGTAAACGTCCTTTTGTGCCTATTGATCTTGTTTGTTCTACTGTCTCCTGCTTGGTATCGAGGGAAGTGGAAATGATGTATTTGTTTTCCTACTCCTCCTTTATTCTTTTCTGATGAATTTCGTTGCGGGATCAAAGACAGTTAAATTCATTTACCCGGGACTTCGTCGAGCTTCATTGCCTCGGCGCTTTTCTGGTGCTCGACACTGTTGATTCTGGCTTTCAGGAATTGCATTGTTTTGGGAATAGTGCGGTGGGATTGTCTCCCGTAGAAGGTACTCCAGCAGCCGAATTGCGTAAGTATATTATCCAAAGCAAAAGAATAGACTCTTTCCTAAAACCGACTTTACGTAGTGCATATTGATACGAAAAGTCGTTTTTGGGAAGGAATCGATTCTTTTGCTTTGGATAATATACTTACGCAATTCGGCTGCAGTTCTGTTTTCTGTCGTAGGCTAAGCATCACCACAAATTGAAGGAAGTTACCAAGTTCTGCAAGAACCATTTCGATACATTCGAGAGAGAAGCCTGTGAGGATGAATGCACCAATTCCGAAGAAGATGAAGAGGATATAACAGGTTTTAATATTTAAACCTTACCTTGTCATGCTCGTATTATATTATCTGTGCCTCGTCTAAATTATACTGAAGGTCCTTGTAAAGTGAAAGTGTAAACACACTCCTCTTGATTGATGGGCACACGGTTGGCGCAATGGTTGAGCGATTGACTGCTGCGCTGCGTGTCGCGGTTTCGAATCCCGCACGGAACAAATATTTGTATGACCTACAGGTAGTTGTTCCGGCTCTGGGTGTTTGTGTATGTGAGTTTACATGTTTGTAAACGCACCCACGATACAGGAAGAAATTCCTAGTGTGGGGCAACGTTGTTTTTTTTTCTTCTTTGGGTGGCCAAGAAGTTTGGCGAGGACTATATTGTAAGTTGGATGAGTGATACAGTAAAACGTGATAAAAATGGCTTTTCCTTTCAGTCGAACGAAGATTCATGGCGCCAATATTGCCTGGAGGGAGGTGGAACTCAAAGCAAAGAGATTTGAAGACAAGATATAATTTCTATCACGCTTAGAAAAAACAAACTATTTGCTCTCATTGCAGTTCCATCAATTCATTGTAATATCTAAGAATATTAAACATGGCTTACTTTCAGAGGCTATAATTATGATTCGAAAATTAAATCTTTTGCATAGGCATCTTTCTGTTACGCGGTCGTGACTTTTGTTTACGAGATCGATCATTTGCAGTTGAGTTTTAAATTTATAAGTCAATTAAAAAAAGTTAAGTAGCAAGGAGTTTTCATACATAGAATAAAATGGGATAGAATTTATACAAGGAAAAATTAATGATTCCGTAAGTTTTAGCATTGAATTCTTGAATTGTTTAATTATATTTAATCACCAGTTTTAATTTAATTATTTTCATATCAACATTTGTCAGAAATCGAATCGGCTGTACCCACGGAACAGAAATGTACCTATAGGCTGTTTTCGTTGTAAAAAAAATATCACCAGTTGCAGAAACGCGCCATTTTCAATTTTTTTTTTTTTTTGTGAATAAACAAATCCAATTCTTTGATTTGTTTTTACTACTTCCCACAACTGTTTTGAAAAACGTCATGTGATACACGGGTGTATAGGTTATTGCAAACTGGTGTCATTAAAAACCCTCGCCTTCGGTTTGGGCTTGTTATTGACAGCTCGTTTACAATAACCTACTTTTCACCCTTGTATCACAATGTATTATTATTTCCCTGTTATTATTACCCCGTAACCGCTTTAGAGTCTGGTAGATGACGAGAGATACTATGGCGGCAAAACAATCTACCTAACTACGATTCATGATGCTGCAGGTAGGTAGAGCTGACAATAGGCTGGCTATTCACGGGCTACTCCTACTCACAAAAAAATATTTGTTCAATCTCTGGCTGAAAATACCAAAACAAAAGCAATGGAGGAAATTCCCCAGGGTCCCAAAAAATTTAGTCGAAGGCAAAATTTTTTGGGACCCTGGGGAATTTAACTATAAGGACTTTTACTTTAACTATAAGGACAAATCAATCGACACCTCATTTGGCAAAAACTGATCAGGAGATACGATCGAACATCATACCAACATACATAGACTGTTAAACTCATTACCCTTCCTTTTTCGTAGTCGGGTAATGATACTACTGAGTTAAAAATATTCACAATAATTTCAAACATTATTGGCCGGTTGTGTCATGATTTTAACACGTACACTTTATTGCAACACAATAAAATCCACAATCCTATGGCAGCATATTCCTGCACACTAATTAGTCTAAATGAAGTAATAAGCACGGGAGATGCAGCAGGATTAAACTAATTGTGAATGAACGGTTTAGTAACACGACGACCTGTGACCATATGGCACCTATTTAGAGCACATTCATGAAGGAATAAAAGTGATTCAAAAATGCGTTTCAATTGTTTTGGTAAGTCTGGACTTTATTTTGTAGACCTCTATTGCTTTTGCTCTGTCCAATCCTTATATGTCAGCCAGTTCACACATATTATTCAGCAGTACTGACATTTCCGGCTGAATTCCTAGGCATCCTTTATACACCATTTGGTTAAATCGGATACTGAGTCCTGAACAACATCTTTCCGGAATGACCATCCGTATTGTTCCTGTAATGCGACACGACTGCAGGATGAATTGACGAATATAATATTCTAACAGTGGGTCTAATAAAATCTTAGTTTTAGGTCCCTTCCAGATCATATTCCTCATCGTGCTGTTAAAAGTCTGCAAGTGCAGTTATGAAGTTTGTGACCGACGACCATTGGGCACCATCATTGATCCCTTGCCTCCCGACAACCGGTTCATGATAGATGTGGACGGCATCAGAGAGAACATGTATATCCCGAAGGACGAATATACTGGTATGCGATCAAGTATTAATTATCCATTTTGAAGGTTAATGCCACAGTCTGCGCCCGTGGGAGTTGTAACTACAGAGTTCGCGTTTTTGCTAAATTGATGGACGCTAAATGCTTGGCAGAGGAAGTCACCAAAAGTTTACCACGAATTCACGAGTAGCCATTCATATTCCTCTCCTAAGCTAAGTCACAAAGGAACAGTGTGCGTCCTCTTATAAACTGACAAGAGAAAGACTGCGTTTTTATGACAAAATCACAACGCCTAAATTAAACGCACCCACTTGCAATGATTGGTGTGATTATGAGAGCAGTTTAAATTCACTACTTACGTCACTCTGTTCCTTTGACCCCATAACACTTGAACTATTTTACAGTTCGCCTATCTTCCCGAGACGGGATATCAACCTTCATCGCTTTCACGATATCGCTTCAAGAGGACACAGCAAAGAACAAGAACAACCCTAGGAAGCCTCTCCTGCTAAGTCCTGGGAGGCTGGAACCTTTGAAAAATTCCAATAACACTATGCCATTGAGCATCTGCAACAATACGGTCATACAGTCCGATATTACGCCCAAGACTTTTGTTGAGGTGAGTAATCATGGACACATCATCATCACCGGCCTAAATTGGGCAGAAGGAGTTGATAATCTCACATGACCAGAAGCCTTACGTGAATTTGGCAAGGCAAAGAGCAAAGAGTCTGAACAATCGACCAATCACATGCGAGATGAAAGTCGCGATGTGGATCTCCGTCTATGTGATTGGTAGATTGCACAGGCTTACCCCTTATTTCTGAATTAAGGTTTTGAAGTTGTGTCAAACTCTACTATATCCTTAAAACCTGTCAATCTTTGGCATGCATATGCAAGTACGGTTGATTGACACGTTCTTAGGAACTCCAAATTTTATATTCAGTAACCGGCCCTTAATGGAAGTTTCCTCAAGTTTATATTTTTCATGTCAGGCAAAATGGACGGCGCCAGAGAAAAACAATAAATGTGTGACAATCTACGCTTTAGTGGCTGTGAAGCCAGACGTTTGGTACAGTTTCGAGGGACCGCTGTCCAAGCGTATTTGCGAAGATCGAAGGAAGGAAGACGACATGCAGCCGACGGAAAACGATAACTGTCAAGTTTGTGAGGATGCGAGGTATAAGGTATGCCAGAAGTCAGAAAATTGTTTTAAATGTTTGGGTTTTCGAAAGACAATGGGTTTTTAGGCAATTTGCTTGAACAAAGGCATCTGGATCATCGAAGTCCCGGCCATAATCTAAATTAATAGTATAGATTCCAGAGCAGTGGTGGCGCAGTGGTTGCGGCCCCAACTTACGAATTGTAGGTTGTGGTTTCGAATCCGAGCAGGCGCATTACTTTGTGTAATTTATTTCATCACCACTGCTCTCAAAACGGTGAAGGAAAACATCGTGAGGAAACCGGCATGTCCTAGAACCAAAAATTCGAAGACATGTGACATCTACCAATGCGCATTGGGCTCGCGTGGTGGATTATAGCACACTTCCTCTAAAGAGGAGGCCAGAGTCCCAGCAGTGGGAACATTAAAAAAAGGCCACTGATGTGATGATGTGAATAGTTCCCACCAAACTTCTTAGCCGCCCTGAAGTTGCCTACAATGGCGGCGCAGTAGTAAATCTCATACAAAAACAACACCGATACGTGCAGTACGCATCGGAAAGCTTACTTCAGGGCGGCTCAAAAGTATGGCGGGAACTATAATGTATAATGGGCGCACGGTTGGCGCAGTGGTTGAGCGATTGACTGCTGCGCTGCGTGTCGCGGGTTCGATTCCCGCACGGAACAAATATTTATATGACCTACAGAGATAGTTGTTCCGGCTCTGGGTGTTTGTGTGTGTGAGTTTATATGTTTGTAAACGCACCCACGATACAGGAAGAAATTCCTAGTGTGGGGCAACGTATTTTTAAGAAAAAAAAAAAAAAAAGTTGTCACAAGATTAGATGCGTACAAGTCGTTTTTTTAAGTAATTTTGGTTACCAAGCGGAAAGCGGGGAACGTTTAGCACCGTTCCAATCGCGCGATTGGTTGGTCAGTTAACACAAGGATCGACTGAGCAATCGCGTCGCGTCCACGTTCCGTTCGCTCTATATGGTGGTTGGCCTCACGCAGTATGCGAAAACTTACCCATTACGCCAAAACCTTGCCAAATTACATGCTGGGGACTATAACTACTTTTCTTTCTACAACAGATGATATTCGAAGGCATGTGGTCTTACAACACGCATCCCGAGATGTATCCTACAGCTGAGGTGGCGGCAAGGTTCAGCGACGTCGTAGGAGCCTCACACAGCAAGGACTTCACTCTGTTTAAGTACAACTCCGAAGCCAGGGATGGTCTGAAACTCCTAGCTGAACAAGGAAACACCACCAATTTGGAGGTCGAAATTTATCGCGAGGTATTATAGATAATGTATAATGTGGGACTGCCAGCTAGCTGACTCCTTATTGGATTTGATGTTTTTAGTCATCACGTATTGGATTTGATGTTTTTAGTCATCACGTATCGTAACAATTTTCTTAAATTTTCACAGCTAGGTACCAACATCAGAACTATCATAAAGGCGACAGCTCCACCGAAAACAAATATGAAGGCTCTTTCCACGTTTAGGGTGAGCAGGAAGCATCACTTGGTCTCCCTAGCCACTGCCATCGTGCCTTCTCCAGATTGGTTCCTTGGAGTCGCGAACTTGGAACTATGTGTAGCCAGGTATCAAAAGTGGGCGGAAAGTGTCGTCTTCAATTTGTACCCAATGGACGCTGGAACGGATAGTGGAAAGAAATTTGATGTTCGTACGCTTTTTTTTTATTTTATTTAGAATATTTCGCTGCTTGCAGCACTGATATAATGGGCTTATTTAAAGGCATTAAGACCTCTTAAACTAGTCATAAAAAGGTTGAGATTGACGTTGCAAAGTAAGATATGAACTGCTTATCGGTCTTCGTAGTACTAGTGGATACTTAAACAACAACTAAGACAAAAGACAAGATAAGACCAAATTTTAGTGAGTGTGAGTGTAAACATAACTGGATATAAAGAACCTGTATTGTAGTTAACTTCCTTCCTCTTTATTTCAGTCTTCAAATGAGGCGACAGCTCCTGCGCAACCGATTTCTTCTGCGACCATAAACGATGAAATCCCCCGGGAACTCGTGAAGCCGTTCGCCAGATTGGTGTTCCAATTGATAAGGACTTATTACAACCCTAACTGCACAGTAGATATGACTGTTACTGAGAGCGAAGGTTAGTAACAGAAAGACTGACTACATGCCTGTACCTAATACCTACACTTTCCTGAACTCACAATTTATATTTCTACTAGCTGTTACTCGCAGCTTCGCCCGCGTTAACATAAGTTTTGTCAATCAATTCTGGTTCTCGACATAAAGGATGAGAAAATCCTATGTTGCAGTTTTAGTTTTATTCAAAATCGGCCCCGTGACTCCTTTGATTGTTTTGCCATCCACGCACACTTGGTAAACTCAGCCTGTATAGGTACAGGAAGCATTAACGTTAAAACGATTAACTTATTTAATTGAATAAATTGTATCTACAGTTAATTTACATTACTTAATTATTCCGTTAATCATGGGTACAACATTTTATGACGCTGCTATATCCTATGTCCTTTCATTTGATGCTAATACATACACATTCTGGGCCTTGGACATACGCGAATATCAGCAGCTAATGTAGCTGGTCGTGGGTAAAGCATGGCTTTTCCAAATGCACCCCTGCTATCCTTGAGCTTTGTTAATAGTAATAGCAAAACTAAGTTTGATTAGAAACTGGAGTCTTTTAAATTGAAATGATAGGTCAGTGGCGATTATTGGGATTCGACGTATAAACACGCTTTCACCTTTTCTCATACCTGTTAGGTAATATATTGGCACCTATGTGTAATACGAAGCCTCATCCCATTACATAATCTAAATAAATATGCAGATCATTTGTTGCCAAAAACATGCCTGCAAAGTTTCAACCAAATCGGAAGCCGCAATAAAAAGTTTCATACAAAGTTCATCTTTCCCCATTTACCCCCTTAAAATTTGAATTAACAAAAATCCTTTCTTAACTAACGTTTACTGTCTGCACATTTTATCTTTACATCCACAACCCTCTCTTAGGGGTGGTTAACAAAAAAAAAAACATTTTAATTATTTTTTACGAAAGTATTTCCGCAAAGTTTGAAGTGAATCGATCTCTATACTCAGAAGTCTTATACAAAACTAACCACTCCCATTTCTACCCCTTCGATTTTATGCACAAAGAAGTAGCCTATGTCCTTCTCAGGGTCTCAAAGTATTTCCATACCAAATTTCATCTAAATCGGTTCATAATAAGAAGAAGTTGCATGACAAAAAGTTACATACAAAATTAATCGTCCCTCCCCTTCCTGTTTTATGCAAAAAGAAGTAGCCTATGTCCATCTCAGGGTCTCAAACTACCTCCATACTAAATTTCATCTAAATCGGTTCATAATAAGAAGGAGTTGCATGATAAGAATACACACAACATTAACCCTCTCGTCCATTTCTCCCCTTTCTCCCCTTTCGTGTTTTATGCAAAAAGAAGTAGCCTATGTCCTTCCCAAGATCTCAAACAATCTCTATACCAAATTCCGTCTAAATCGGTTCATCGGTTTAAGCTCTCATAAAAAATTAACGCCCCATCCCCCATTTCTCCCCCTTCGTGTTTTATGCAAGTAGTCTATGTCCTTCTCAGGGTCTCAAACTATCTCCATACCAAATTTCATCTAAGTTGGTTCATAATAGGAAGAAGTTTCATGATACGAAGTAACATACAAAGTTAACCCTCCTCCATTTCTCCCCTTTCGTGTTTTATGCAAAAAGAAGTAGCCTATGTCCTCCCCAAGATCTCAAACAATCTCCATATAAAATTTTATCTAAATCGGTTCAACGGTTTAAGCCATAATAAGATATTTCATACAAAACTACCCCACCCCTCATTTCTCTCCCGTAGTGTTTTATGAAAAAAAAGTAGCCTATGTCCTTTCCCGGATCTCAAACTATCTCCATACCAACTTGCATCTAAATCGGTTCAGCGGTTTAAGCGTGATAAGGTAACAGACAGACAGACAGATAGACAGTCTGTCTAGACAGAGTTACTTTCGCATTTATAATATTAGTATGGATGTCACAATCAGAATCAGACGAGTGCCTTTTTTTTTTGTTTACGGGAGGAATCCTGCAAAAGGTGCCTGGACTTTTGGGGAAAATACCAGGGAGTGAGGGATACTTTACTAAAACCACCCTGGAGATCACCATCAGCACGTAGAATTGTCCCCGTGGCCTCTCAAAAGACTACCCCGGAACCCCCTCTGTGCAACGCCTGTTAGAACAAATCCCTGGGACGACTGAAAGAGCGCATCTCCTGAGTCTCACTGTGCAAGGCAACACGTGATCACTGTGCCACCGCCATTCCTGAAGTCATTTAGTTAGTGGTCAGTCCCCAGCCTGAGCGCCCGCGACTCCGGAGTTCCGCCTGCCTATGATGCAGGCGTTTTAGGCATCGAGACGGTTGCCTCCCTGACGCCATGTTTCCTCCCCGACGTCTTCAGTAACGAGAACCTACTAGTACGGAAAAGTGATTATTTCAATTTATTTTACAGGAGGCGGAGATCAAGCTGGAGAAAGTGAGGAAAGCGGAGGAGGTGATGAAGGAGATGAAAGTGAAGATTCAAAGAAAAATATCTACCGACAACCTTCTCCACCAACGACCACCACTAGGTAGGATCCAGTGCGACCAAGTTATTTATTTGTGGTGTTGTCGTGTTACCTACTAACTACTAATGGATTGTGGAAGTTAGGCAGTCGCGCCATGTAGAATATTGGTATTCACCTCCATCAGGTTTGACTGGAACCCGACAACCGACCCTGACGCTATCGCTTAAAACCAGCGCTGTGGCTCTATCTCGTACGCCCCCATCCCATTGAGCATTATGCGATGTGGCCATTTTGCCATTATGACTCATACTGCCCCGATTTGTATATAAGTTGTCTTTTTATTATTTTTATTTTTAACCGAATTACCAAAAAGGAGGAGGTTCTATGTTCGACTTTATGTATGATTTTTTTTTTGTTTGTGTATGTTCACCGATATCTCCGTCAATTGTGGACCGATTTTGAAAATAGCAGTTATTCTCCATCGATTAAGATGAAGTTCTGCATACACGTTTAGTTTGAATGACAATGCATGGTTTGCTAAGTGACGTCATTCCAAATCCAATATGGCGGACGGCCCAAGATGGCGGACTAGTTATTTTTTGTGCACTGCCACGAAATGAACGGGTTTGCTGAGAATAATACGAAAAAAGCTTGTTATAAAAATAAAAAAAAATAAAGAATTATTTCTTTTTTGTGATGGTTTTGAACAAAATTAAATAGATCAGTCAGTATCATGTTTTTTTTTTATTTGTAACAGTGAGGAGCCACCTCAAGTAGACCCGGAGTCGTCGTCTGAATGCCCCATGACTCCGTGGGAGGAGTGGCAAGACTGTGACGGCGAGTGCATCGACAACACGCTTGACGGGTACCAGATTCGGTTCCGATATCATAGTGGGGTGAGTTTAGAGTATTTTGTTATTATGTCTTGAAACCATGATTAGAGCCCCTATTAGAGGCCCTACTTATGTACGCAAAAAGTTACAAATATTATCAAAGCGATGTAGTACAGGACTCTTAGAGTCTCAGCTGAGCCGTCTGGGGAGGGCACATGCCCTCGTGCCTCCCTGGATCCGCTTATGGAACTTAAGTAGGTACTGCAGTCTAAATTGCGTACCTATCCTTCACAGCTAACAGCAAGGGAACGAATTTAAGCGGATTATTTGGATGAAAATAAATATAAAGTAAATCAATCTAGTGAAGTGTCGCCGCCGGCAGTTACTATCAAAACGGCATAACGATACCGGTCTTTGCTCGACTAGCACAAAATTTGACTGTTCACATTTTTTTTTTAGGATCCTGCGCCTGAATGTTTGAAAGAGCCACTCACTGAAATGCAAGCTTGCCAAGAAGCATGTGAGGACGAAGAACCAGAGGAAGAGCCGGAGGAAGAGGAAGAATAGTCGATGATGTAGTTAAAACAATAAAATAGTTAACGAATTGGAAATAGTAATACATATGGTGTGTTGCTTTATTCCTTCTCCAGTCCCGATAGGTCAATATTACTGTTTCTAGGCAACTGCCTAGATGCCTAAACATTTCAAGAATGGTGTTTACATAAATATAGAAGAAATCAATACCCTCTATCTACAGGGTGGGCAAAAAATCTTGGATCAAACTAAACAGGGTGATAGTTGGGGTTATTTGTAGTAAATAACCGGCCAAGTGCGAGTCGGACTCGCGCAGGAAGGGTTCCGTATCATTATCGCAAAAACGGCAAAAAAATCACGTTTGTTGTAAGGGAGTCCCACATAAATATTTATTTTATTATATTTTTAGTATTTGTTATTATAGCGGCAACAGAAATACATCATCTGTGAAAATTTCAACTGTCTAGCTCTCAGGGTTCATGAGATACAGCCTGGTGACAGACATACCTGGACCTGGACCTGGTGCTTCATCGTCGACCACATCATCGCTTACCATCAGGTGAGATAGTGGTCAAGCGCAAGCCTATCAGCAAAAAAAAAGACCCGAGGGTCCCGTTTTTACCCTTTGGGTACGGAACCCTAAAAAGAAAAATCTATTGATCTACGATTTTTTGCCCACCCCGTATAAAAAAACCGGCCAAGTGCTTGTCAGACTTCGCACATTTAGGGTTCCGTACCAAACCTCGAAATTAAGTTGGTTGGAATAGGCAAAATGTGGGAATTTCAAAGAAAAAAATCTAATTTATCAATATATTGGTATTTGTTAGTAAAATATACGTAGGTAATAATAAAAATTATCACCAAATTTCAAGTTAATAGTTCAATGGGAAGTTAAAAAATTCTTCGGTATAAAATTTTGTAAGAAAACGCTGACTTTGGTGGCTTCTCATTCTTTTGTATGCCAATATTTTTTTAAACAAAAAATACAAGGATAGCAAACTCGGTGAGGCAGGACATTTTTTTTTTAATATTTTTAAGCGGGGCTCCCACACAGATGAGGGAACCCTGTATGGGAGTATTTTTTTTGTCAATTTGCATGGCTTTGGGTCAACAAGATGCTACTGTGAAAATTTGAAGACTGTAGTAGCAAAAAAAAATCTAAATCTATGGTAGCTCCAACCGTTTGGCCGTAAAACCAGTGTGACAGACGACGGACAGACAGACGGACATGTGAGTGACAGCATTATGGTTCCGTTTGGACTCTTCGGGTACGGAACTCTAAAAAAACGTTGACTGACTGTTTGATCGATCAACGCACAGTCAAAATCGCTAGACTAAAGGTCTATCCACACATATCAGGGCCGTGCCAGGGACGTGGACGGACCGTGCCCCGTCAGTCTCAAAAAAATATCGTTGTGTACATTTTATATGAACTCCAGGTGGAGGGCGGACAACGCCGTCTTCCAGCCCCCCTAAATGGGTCCAGGGGCGACGGACTCGGGGACGTCCGTCGCCCGCACACACATCAGGACCCGAGGTGGCGGCGCGTAGTGTTCCACGTGCGCCCCTATTAGACGTTGCGGGGAGAGTCTAATACCTCATTCCCCCCCCCCAACCCGAGATCGAGGCCCGAAGTATCGTTGTTCCCGTGACCCCCAGCGTAGGTGTGAGATGGAACACCGGGGTGGTTTTAGTCAGTACGAGTCTGACAGACCCCTCCGCCCTCCCCAGGGTAAAAAAAAAGGTTAGGTTAGGTTAGTTAGATTTCTTTAATTATGTAAAAGGCAGCTTTATTTATTAAAAAATGGGTAAAAAGACAAAAAGTGCTGAACTAGTGAATAAAAGTGCTATTTATCACAGAAGGTACATACGAAGTGTGTAGTCGGGGTGAGTCAGTTTAAATGAAAGGGTTTTGTAATGGGCATAAACTTGAACTTTTTAATAAAACTTTGAATTACAATCATGTCACTTTTCAGTCGTGGTGTAGCTGATATATTAGTATTAGTTAAGAGATTAGTAATATTGAAGGGATTCGTGGATTAGAATCCGGCGAACTATAATATGCTAATATTTCATATTCACCTAATATCTGTAATGACCAACCAAAATAAATCGTCTAATAACATTCGGAATAGTTCGGATTCACTCGGCGCCCGCCGGATTCGTGAAGGTTGTAGTATTATAATAATAGTATCTGTGGTGAAGGGAACATCATTCATTCAAATATTTGCGTACGGATGAGTGAGATGGATAATTTACAATGGACGTATTTCTCGCTCTCGTCGACTCCGTACCTGAGATTCTGAGAGCGATGATATCACCGAGATCCTATTTGAGTAGTGTTAAGGTGTAAATTAGAGTGACATAGCATCCCAGCGAGGCGAAATATCAGTTTTCAACTATATCAGATACAGTCAATACAATTTGTTTGTCTACAAAACATTAGTTAAAAAAAACATAATTAATTAACATGACATTATACCAGAATTTAGTATTACACGTTTGTTTAGAACAGATTATTTTACTGATTATTAGGTTTTGTATTGATGTGTTTTAAGACGAATATCGCACATTTAAAAAGGGAAAACTTGATAAGTACATAAATAATATCCATTTTTATACCCCTGCACAAATTTTTTTTAATTACGGTGATGTTACAAAAATGTTTAAGTATATTTTTTTCGATAAGAATCTAAGATAACAAAGGATTACTTATAATTTTAATTTCAAACAAATATTTATTTGACTCTTGTTTCTGTGTTTATGTTATTCTCTAGTGTTTATACCGACTAAATGGTTTGTTTTGTTCCTACTCTTGAGATCATTTTATAAGTTGAGTTTTAATACACAAGATTTTTGATAAAATAGTTTCATGCTTAGTTATTTTTCATACAGTGCGGGGTGAACTTGTGATACAGACTTTTTTTAGTTGTTCAATACAAATTAGACAGACATTTTTATAGTGTTTTAAAAAAGTTATATTATAAATATTATTGGAAAAAAATTAAGTGTAAATATGAAGCGTGCTCGGTTAAGTGGAGTGTGGCATTATTTCGCAGTTGATTCCGAGGAAAATAAGGTTGCTAAATGCACTGTTTGCCAATCAAAAATTAGTTTCAAGACCACTGTTTCGAACTTAAACAAACATTTGAAAACTAAACATTTAATTACAATTACACCAAACAAAATAATTACACCGGGACAAGTAAATCCGCAAAATTCTACAACAGTTATTGAAGAATCCAATGCTGTTTCGCAGTCAGCCCAGGCTAGTACATCCGCTGCGATAAATGATGTTACAACAGCTTCTGAATTCACACACTCAGAATCTACCAACCCACCGAACTCAGAAACATCGTCAAATCCTCGTCCATTAAAGCCGATACAGCAATCTATAAAAATCTTTGGCAACACGAAAAAATTATCGGCAAAGCAAAGAAAAGAAAATGACGATGCTTTAATGCTGTTGTTTTCTAAAAGCTTTTTTCCATTTTCTATCGTAGAAGACGAATATTTTAAAAATTTTGTAGAAAAATTAAATCCCGTTTACCAACTTCCGAGTCGCAAGCACGTATCCAAAACTTTATTAGACGCCGAATATCACAGCTGCGTTAATCAAGTTAAGGAAAACCTTATAAAAGTCGATTCGCTGTGCCTTACAATAGATTGCTGGACATCACGGGCACAAGAGGGCTATCTAGCTGCGACAGCACATTACATAAATGATCAATTTGATTTAGAAACGTCTCTTTTACAATGTTATACATTGACTGGGCCGCATACAGCTGTTAACTTGAGTAGAGAGTTGAATGATATTATAAATGATTGGAATCTAGCGAAAAAAGTAAGACTAGTCGTGTCTGATAACGCTCCCAACGTTCAAAATTGCATCAAAGAGCTCCAGCTAAAAAATTTTGGATGCTTTGCGCATACCATCAATTTAATAGCAAAAAATAGCTTAAGTTTGCCGGAGGTTGATATTTTTCTGACCAAATTAAGGGCTATCGTGAGTCACTTCAGGCGGAGTAACACAGCTGTAGAAAAGCTGTTAAAATATCAAATCAACAACAATGTAATTCAACCGAAAAAAATGATAATAGATGTCGTTACTAGGTGGAACTCAACCTTTTATATGTTGGAAAGAGCTTTGTTGCTAAAAGAAGCGTTAATAAGTACGCTGGCAATTTTAGACTCCTCTAGCAGTTTTACGCTTGAAAATTTAACTGTTGATGAATGGAAAATGTGCAAAGATTTATGCACGGTTTTGAAACCATTAGAACAAATCACTGTTCAGATTAGTGGAGAAAAGTATCTAACAGGAAGTCTTGTCATAGTCTTCAACAGATTATTACTCAACGTTTATGGCATTAAAATCTCCAATGATAGAACGCTACATTGTAGCGCTTTAGACGTGAGTAAAAGAATACTAAGAGGTGTACAGACAAGACTGAATAACATAGAAATGAGCGGCACTTTCAGCGTAGCTACATTTCTCGACCCGCGCTTTAAAACAGCATTTTTTTTAGAAAAAGTGGCAGCTGAGTCAGCAAAAAAAAAGGTGATTGAAATGGCTGTTTTTGAAATAAATAAAGAATGGGCTACCGTGGCATCTACAACAACAGTGACACCGGAAGCAGCACCTACGACTTCATCGGGTACCGGAGCTTTTACTCAAAGCAAGCCGTATGATTACATTGATATTTGGGAGGATATCGATGTACAAGACGTCCATACATTGGAGTCGCCAACGGCCATAGCTATTGCTGAAGTACAAAGGTATTTAAACAATAAAATACTACCAAGAAGTGCGAACCCCAATGATTGGTGGCGAAAACATGGCTTTTTATATCCCAACCTCAGCAAGCTATTTAAAAAGCACTGTTGCGTGCTAGCAACATCAGTGCCATGCGAGAGAATATTCTCTAAAACTGGGGAGCTGATTTCTGATCGACGCACGCGCCTCACTTCTGATAAAGTGAAAAAATTGATGTTTTTATATATGAATAAAAAATAATTGTATTCCAAAAAATTTTTTTTCCAATATGTACCATAAAGCACTACGTACCTAAACTAGCTTTAAGCTTTTGTACTCATCAAACTTTATGCCAACTTAACATTCATCAAATCATCACTAATACCAATATGAAATACTTAGTTGCAACATACGCATTGGCTCTGGGCGTTGTGTATGTGAGTTTATATGTTTGTACCCACGATACATGAAGAAATTCCTAGTGTGGGGCAGCGATTTAAAAAAAAAAAACAAGAAAACAATACTACGAGAAGTCAATTGAGGAGGAATACAGTAGATGAGTGATACGCCTGCCAAGTCTAGTATTAGTGAAACTTAAAATATTACTAATACTGATATATTAGTTACAATATTATAATATTGCCAGGCGAATATATTAGTATTACCTAATCTTGAGATATATCGGTATTAACCCATCTTTCAGAACAGAGCCCGAAGTACCATTTCAATGTCGCCACCCTTATTATAATTATTGTGGCGACCTTCAAACCAACACCAATCTAGCAACTTAACAATACTAAACAAACAGCCAATCAGTGGCTGGTAATCGCGCCGTCTCGGCTATTATTGGTTGGCGCGAGACGCATGAGCGAAGGTGCGTTCGGATACGCATTACGGCGAGTATCGCTCAGGCGGCCTACCTCTACCTTTGCGACCAGGGAGACGTTCGGATACATCCGCTATACACTCCCCCTCGGGTTCGATAAGGCGTCCTCGCTCAAGAACCCGCTCATTGAGTTCAGAAACAGGCTGAATATGACGAGGGCGGCCTCGGTTACGCTTTGACATAACTGGAGATAGGGGCGCATCGTCTCTATTAATAAAAGGCGTAAGTTGGGACGCGTGGAACCTGCCTATGATGTCGTTGGGATCCCTAACATGCGACACAATGTAAGTAGTAGGACTAGCTTTTTTAACGACCGTATAGGGACCATCCCACTTTGGTACAAACTTAGCTGATAATCCTTTAGCAGCGTTACTCAATACATGCGACTTTACCAAAACTTGATCACCAACATCAAATTCTTCAGGTTTACGACCCTTATCTGCGTAATCTTTACGTCTGTCCTGTTCCTTCTCTACTTTGTCCCTAATAGAAACTAATGAATCTAAGAATTTCTTAAGGTAGGGCGTGATTTGGGGAACAAAATTATCTTTTTCTAGGACGGCCCTGATATCAAAGTGAGCATCGACAGGTGAACGGAGCTCCCTTGCTAAGGTGAGGAAAGCTGGAGAAACACCGGTTGTTTTGCATAATGCCGAGTTCATGGCGAAGCGAACAGAAGGTAAGTGGTTGGGCCACGAACAATGCTGTGTGTCCACCAACTGGGCTAGCTGCACCTTAAGGTCTCTATTTTTCCGCTCGGCCGGGTTTGCCTCAGGGTAACATAAAGGTAACAAGTCCTGTTTAATTCCTAATATATATGTACATTGTTGCATGACAGAGGAAACAAATTGTACGCCATTGTCGGATATAATCCGGCGAGGTATACCATATCTAAGGAAGTACTCCTCTATCAATGTACGAGCACAGACTACTGAGGTGGCGTCTACAAGAGCAAAAAGCTCGACCCACCGAGTTGCTGTATCTTCTACGAGCAAAATGTACTTCTCCCCCTTCTCTCCAGGAGGGAGCGGGCCAAACAAGTCGATTGCCAAGACTTCTCCCCTTTGATTTAACACTGGGGTCTGTAGAAGACCTGAAGGCTTCACGTTTGAAGACTTGTACCGTTGGCATGTCGCGCAAGACTTAATAAAATCGGCGACAAATCGTCTCATGCCAGGGAAGAAAAATCGCTGTGACAGTTTATGGAAGGTCCTATCAATACCTTGATGACCAGCAATGGGAGTATCATGGCATTCCCTCAAGACATCAAGACGTAAGCTCACAGGAAGTACAAGCTGTGGTTCCGCAACGTCGACATCGGGGTTGTACCTATAAAGTACTCCTTGCTGCATGAAGTATCCTCGTTCGGACCAGCGTTTTTCTTCAACAGCATCATTACTTTCAAGACCACTAATTATTTTTTTTATTTCAGAGTCACTTAATTGAGCAAGTCGGAGATCAGCAGGGCTTCTAGTGGGTAAGTCCACAACGACGGAACAAATACCACACTGATCTTTACAGTTTTCCTCACAGGCAGGACGACTTAGTGTGTCAGCGACCACATTGGCCTTGCCCGGAGTATATTCAAACTGAATATTGAACTCCTGTAATTTCAGCGCCCACCGAACTAGTCTACCTGACGGCGACTTTAAGCTCAGCAACCATTTAAGAGGTTGATGGTCGCTACCGATAATAACTTGTTGACCTTCAATATAACCTCTAAACCGATCAACTGACCATACTACCGCAAGAGCTTCCCTTTCGGTAGTGCTGTAATTACGCTCGGCAGGGGTCAAAAGGCGGCTCGCATATTCGATCGGGCGTTCATCTTTGCCTTCACCCTGTAATAACACTGCTCCGAGAGCGTAATTGCTTGCGTCTGTACGCAAGATAAACGGTTTACTATAATCAGCTTGGATCAGTATGGGCGCAGACGTTAAGCGACTTTTAAGCTCCTGAAACGCCTGATTTTGCTCAGGGCCCCATAGCCAAGTCTGATTCTTCTTTAATAGTCGTGTTAGGGGTTCAGCTACATTTGAAAAGTTCAAAATGAACTTTCTGAACCACGAACAGGTTTGAAGAAACGTTCTGAGGTGACGTAGCGAACTTGGTGCTTTCATGTCCGCCACAGCGCGAACTTTGTCATGATCAGGCGAAACCCCATCCTGCGTGATGACATGACCCAAGTATTTCACCTCTTCGCGCGCAAAAACACACTTTTCGCGATTGGCGCGAAGATTGAACATGCGCAACCTCTCAAAAACTGCACGTAAGTCAGCGATGTGCTGACCGAAACCTTCTGATATCACGAGCAAATCATCTTGGTAAGCTAATAGAGTGACATTCTTAAGTGAGGCGCCAGAGCGCAGTCTATCTATGAGCCGTTGAAAGGTGGATGGAGCGTTTTTGAGTCCAAACGGCATCCTTTTAAACCGGTACGTACCAAAAGGAGTCAAAAAGGCCGTTTTATCTCTGTCGCACTCCCTGACTGACACATTCCAAAATCCACTTCTCATATCTAAGGTACTCATGATGCAATTGCGCTTGGTAGACTGTACTAACTCGTCTATAAGCGGCATCGGGTACACATCAGTTTTTGTTATCGCGTTAAGTTTTCGATAATCTACAGAATCTAATTTGTCCGTTCTTTTTAGGCACTAACAATGCTGGAGAGCCCCATGCCGATTCGCACTCTTCAATGATATCGTCAGCTAACATCTTTTCTATCTCTGCCTGCATAATCTCTCTTTTTGCAGGGGTGAGCCTATACGGAGGAACCGCGATAGGAGCGTGATCGCCGGTGTCAATGACATGTTCTGCGAAAGTCGTCGGTTCACCTTTTAACTCAAATACGTCCTTATTTTCAGAAAGGAATTGAGCAAGAACCTTACGCTGATCGTCGCTAGGACGTGACGCTTCCTCGTCCCTAAGTATACTATTAATAGGCACACTCTCAACGTGGTGTGCTGTTTCAAAGAGAAGATCGAACTGCTCAACACTGTCAGCAAAGTGCCATTTAGCATTTCCAAAATCAATACTAATATTAAATTGTATTAAAAAATCTATACCTAAAAGACTTTCGTTACTGTCCGAGTCTGGAAAAATTAAAAAATTTATAAGCCTGGTTCTGCCTTCAAGAGTCACATTGACTTCGGTTGTGAGTACATTCAATAACCTACTGACACCATCTGCTAATTTTACATTTTCCATACGAGAGGACATAGGATGACCTTTGGCCTTTTGGAGAGCGTATAGCGTATGGCCAGCAACGCAGCTTTTCGCTGCCGAATCTGCCAAAGCAGTACCATTACAACCTAAAATACTAATTTTTAGCACGGGCCGAAGATAAGATCGAACATTATTACGATTACCGGAAAAAGGTTGGGAACCACTGGCAATTCCGCAAAAATGTTGAGATTCATTAGTGTTTTCAAAATCGAGTATGTTTTTTGAAAAAAATTGAGAACCCCCTGTGTTCTCGAAAAAATGTTGACAACTACTTGCAATATCAGAAAAATGTTTAGAGCCACTGGCAATGTTACAAAATGGCTTATCACTGGAAATAGGCATAAAATCGCGAGTGCAAGATTTTGATCCGTCGGAATTACCAGCAAAAGATTGACAACCAATAAACAATACCGACTGCGTCGTACTATCACTATCCAGTAACGATAACGCGAACTCCCCCTGATCGCAAGTAGTACAAACACACATTTTTGAATTTCTACAAAAACATACGACAGGCTCATTAACACAAAAATACCGATAAATAACACAATTATTATCGAAATTATCATTTAAAGACACAGAAAGAGGATTAACGCTATTATTAACGTAAATCTTTTGTGATCTAAAATTCTTAAAACTACTACACGGTAAAACACAATTTTCACAAGAAGCATTTAAACATTTAGGTACACCTTTATCGGAACAGTTAGTACCTACGACAACAACATTAGAATTAGGAAAACAAGTAACACAACTACATTTATTATCAGAAACCCCTACGACGTGCGCAGGGTTACCTCGAAGTTCGTGATAAGTCTTGCACTGGTTGACGCTAGGGGGCGCGGGCGCGCCCGCACCGGCAAACATCGCGCTACCTCGCGGCGGCGGGGTGGGCGCTTGTGGTGGCGGCGCGTTGACCACGCAGCGTTTGTCGCCATGCAGCCCTAGACACACAGGGCGCGCGGGATGCGACTCAATGCGACCGGTGGGCACCCGAGATTCACGAGCCGACGATAACGAACAGAACGCCGCATGTTCTGTATCTTTCACGTTATTAGCACTATTAGGGTTACACTTTGAGCACTTCGACTTAATGACATTCGCGGAACCACAACCGTAACATTTAATGTCTTTTACGTCCTCACTTTTTGAGTTATTTTTGTTACTCTTTACTAATTTTTCGCACGTATCTTTTGTGTGACCGCTACGTTTGCAGTAAACACAGAACGACTTCACATTCCCTGCCTTTTTCGTTGACGAGTCACCCGTGCGACTACCGGCAGAGGCAGAGGAAGAGCGGGGAGCAGAACCCGAAGAGGTAGTACGCGCAGGCTCGACGGCGGCGGCGCGTGATCCTTCTTCGCGGTCAGACGATGACTTTTGCGGTAGGCGGCCATGTTGTGATTCGTTTAGCGAATCCTCTATAGCTCGCGCCTTTTTCAGCAACTCGTCGAATGTCGTCACTGCAGCTCTGTCGACACGCTTGCGGATGCGGCGATCCAGCAATCCAAAGGTCATATCCAACTCGACTCGTTCGCACAAGTCTTCTTGTGGTAGCTTGGCAAATAAGGCTCGGACTTTAGACATGAATAAATCTGTATTTTCTTTGCCTTGTACTAAGGAGAACAATTCTAGGTAAATCCGAAAAGGCGGGCGACGTTCGCCATATGCACTTCGGAGTCTAGTTAAAGCTTCATCCCATGTCTTCGTAGTGCCCTTGACGCCCTGCCACCATGTTCCTGCTGAAGAAGTGAGCAGCATCGACATACCTAAGAGAGCGTTCGCATCGCTTATGTTTAGGCATGACTTGTAAACTTCGATGGCATCAATGAAGTTTTCCACGGATTCCTCAGGATTACCGCTGAACTTGGATGAACATTTCGAAAAGTTTGCTGTTGACTTCACAAGGGCCTCGGCGGCGGCGGCAGACGTACCGACATCCATCGATGTTTGCGGCGTCGACGAACGGAAATCATGAAGGACTTGATTGAAAAACTCGGCTTGCGACTGTTGAATAGATGACAATAAGGTCGTAAGGACGTCTTGTGTCATAGTTATATTGTTTGATTGTTCGGATTCTTCTAAGTTTGATTCTTTGTCGGCGGAAAGCGACTTGCGAGTCCGCGGCATTTTGCAAAGTACCTAAAGTTTTCACTTGACGAACTTTTTGCAACGAAGTTTGATCCACATAACAAAAACCACTGAAACACACGTTGGGTGCCAAGATGTAGTCGGGGTGAGTCAGTTTAAATGAAAGGGTTTTGTAATGGGCATAAACTTGAACTTTTTAATAAAACTTTGAATTACAATCATGTCACTTTTCAGAACAGAGCCCGAAGTACCATTTCAATGTCGCCACCCTTATTATAATTATTGTGGCGACCACTGACCTCTATCATACAAGTACGCTGGACTAAATATATTAGATGAAATGACAGTTGATTTTTGTGCCGAATCAAAGCGCCCCACTCGAGGGACTCGGGAACTAAAATTGACACATTTAGAGATAGGTTATACCGATATTTCTCAAGATTAAGTAATACTAATATATTCGCCTGGAAATATTATATTATTTTAACTAATGAGTATTAGTAATATTTTTAAATTACACTAATATCAAAATAGTAGACTTGGCAAGGCGTATCACTCATCTACTGTATTGACTTCTCATAATATGTTGCAACTAAATATCTCATATTGGTATTAGTGATGAATGTTATATGAATGCCTAATAATCAGTAATATGTTAAAAAGCAATGTGTAATACTAAATTCTGGAATCATCATCATGGTCATCCACAGTCCGACTTCGCCCACTGCTGAGCACAGGCCTCTCTCTTCTTGTATCAATCACCTCGTTCCTGTGTCTGGAATTAATTCTGGAATAATATCATGATAATTATAATTGTATTAACAAATGTTTTGAAGTCAAACAATTTATATCTGCATCTTAAACAGAGTTTTAAACTGATATATAAGTCTTCACGTCGCTGGAATGCGATGTCACTCTTATTTGCATCTTAACACTACAGAGACAGGATTTCAGCGATGAGAGCGAGAAATACATCCGGTCCGTTGTAAATTATTATCCATCTCATTCGTACGCAAATATTTGTATGAATGATGTTCCCTTCACGAATCTAATGGGCACCAACTGAGTGAATCCGAGCTATTGTAAGTATTAACTAACTAGAGTACTTGAGCGAGGATATACTTGCTCAAATATACTAGTTTTAAGGATAAGTTGTTAGCCTATCCCCATATTTAAATCTCACTAATCTGACAGTAATACGCTATAACTTTAGTAGCACGCTAACCACTATGTAGAAAGTAGTGCTTGGTGCTATGGTGATCTAACACACCTTTCTTATAGTGATAGGATATGGTAAAAGTTAAAGTCTCGTATTATAAGGTAAACAACTATATTGAAACACTATATAACACTTAGATACATAAAATGGTGAATTATGGTAAACTATAAACTATGTGGTAAAATTACTGGTAAAAATTTATTAATTGGTTTGGTTACGGGTGCGTGGTGTCTCTGACGAGATCTAAACGCGAACTGACCCACATTTTGGTAACCGAGCGAATGTGCATACTTGCGTTTGATGCAATTATGCATTTTCGCTGTGTGTTCGGTTAAAACTCGAACATATTCCCAATAGCGAGAAGAAATGCGGGATGATAGCTAAAATTACACTATGATATGGAGTGTATATAAAATTAAATTACTTAAACACATTAGTTTATAGTAGTCTTATCTGGTAAGCATAACGACATTGATAATGATGTTTATAGCATGCAATACGACTGAAAATATTTTTCAGTTAACCTCTAAAGCAATCTTTCTATTACTTAAAAATTAATTACAATAAAAATAACTAGGTATTTTTTTTCTCTTACTTATTAAATTATTCTCAAGTATTACATTTTTACCGAAGCCTGTGTCCCATCTCTAATATTAGTTCCATGGAACCTCACGTTGCTATCAGCGCCAAAATGGTGAAAATCAAATGTCTTCATTTTGTCATCGATAATATGAAGTCCAGAGTACCTACTTGTATGTTAGAGGTCAGTGGTGGCGACCTTCAAACCAACACCAATCTAGCAACTTAACAATACTAAACAAACAGCCAATCAGTGGCTGGTAATCGCGCCGTCTCGGCTATTATTGGTTGGCGCGAGACGCATGAGCGAAGGTGCGTTCGGATACGCATTACGGCGAGTATCGCTCAGGCGGCCTACCTCTACCTTTGCGACCAGGGAGACGTTCGGATACATCCGCTATAAGTGCTATTTATCACAGAGGGAAATCGAGAAAAATATAAATAGTGCCTTACAATTAGGGATGAGAGGCACAACAATGCTTTTCATCACACAGACAATCTGTTCTAGTTTAGGTACTACCCCAGTGCACAGTTAGTCATTGCAGTTTTGTGTGTGCTATTCTTTATAATACTCGTGAAGCATAGTGCCGCTTCAGCTTCGGTTTCGTGCAATGACGGTGGACTGGTGGAGGCCACCAGAGACGTGGTAATACCTAGACGGAACGTATTTACGACGAAAAAGAAACTGTCAATTCTTTCGTTCTTGCTTATAGAGAAACTCTATGAAAAAGAAAGAGACAAACATAGACAAACGCTACCATCCTAAACGTCAAAGAGACCACTTTTTAGTCACTATTGTAACCCATCGGTTAGCAGCTCTAATTAAAGCTTTTCGCTGTTTTCAAGCCTTTGTATCGTTTATATCAGGAAGAATTTTGTTGTTTAATTATCTGCATGAACCATGCCGTGTGTGGCTATCGGTTGCAAGAGTAGAATGAGTGTATTAACAGAACATAATCAAAGGATATCTTTCAACAGGTGAGTTATCGACTAGCATACTGAAATTATTGTGCAGGGAATACATTTCATAGGCTGTCCGGAATAATGGTATCTAAGTTCTAAATACGTCGAGGACGTATAGTATCATTTAAACCATTCTATTTAGTGAAATAATTAACTTTTATACGTTCGCTGATAGAGCTATGACAGTTTACGTACTTACGTTCTGATGTTAGAGATGTGACAAAAGTCACGAGAAAGATTTATCGATACTGTATTTTTATTTTACTTACTTTAATTTATTTCATAAAGTTTATTTGCTATTTGTGATTATTAATCTAATATCGATTGTGCACAGGTTTCCTAAGAGTACTTATTTAAGAAATAAGTGGATCAAGAATATAAAACGAGCTAACTGGACACCTTCACTATATTCTCGCTTGTGTTCACTGCAATGAATCATGCCATCGCTATCCCTTGACCCATTTATGGACACAGGTTGATGAATCATGTTAATTTTTACATATTACTGTTTTAAATGAAATTATTATATTTATTTTGTTATTATTATTTTTTTTTACTTTTATATACATACTCGTCTGTAAACTTTCTTTTCAGTCTTCATCAGTTTATCGATCAGTACATGTCTGTACAGTCGTACGAGTGTACCAAAAACTGTCACTTTGATCTCATGATGTACCTCGTTTTTGCGCAAGGTATGAATAAACATTATTATACAACTCTTATAATGCGCAGAAAAATTACGAAAGAATGGAATTGTACTCTTACAATGACTGATAAGTTCACTCTTTGTACGAGTACACATTCACTCTTTAAATAATTATAAAGTTTCCTACAAAAAAAACCTAAAATTAGCCGCAGTCAGGGACGATTCTTACAGACATTTGACCAAATTTGTATATCGCTCCAAAACTAAACTCAATATTATCGATATGACAGTGGCACAGATCTAGTACTGATATATGTCTATAGATAAGTATCTATAGCATACTCGGCCACACTGGCACAAAAGATGGCATAGACAAAAGTATATCTATCTCTTTTTGCTTATGACGTTATCTGTGAGTGCGAAAGTGAATACCGATATTGAAATTGCGTCTTAAACACGATCCGTCTAGGTATTACCACGTCTCTGGAGGCCACATTAACACAGAACACCAGGAACTTTTCCCTGTGTAGCTTACTCATGAGCTCATGCAGGCTCTCCTTCGTCAGTTGTACACTTGAAGCGATTCAAGGAAATCACCTACCTTCCGCACTTGTAGCATAAATAACTATTACAATGCATGTCCTCGAATAGAGCGTTTTCCAAGCTGCCAAACTGTGCGGAAAGTGTAATTTTTTTTACTAGTGCTTTTTACTTTCCTGTATTTTTTTTTTTAGTTTTTATTATTTGAGAAGTTTTTATCATTTTATCATTAGTTAATCTGTGGATATGCTGAGCGTGCTTGAATAAGCCCGCCACCCGCCATTTTATTAATTTCTAGCTTGGTTCAGATATATTTTAATTTTTTTATTTCCTCGCTCGCACAATGCATAGTAAAATGTTGTATGATACACGTACGTAAGACGATTTCCGACTCGTGTCGATTTATCCACTCATCGGCAATCACCTACCTTCTGCACTTGTAGCATAAATAACTATTTCTTTAGATTAACTTGGATCCTGGTTCGTTGGATTGGATTTCAGAACGCACTTTTCCTTACGTCATCCATCGAGTGAGCGAGCTGTAAGAACGAGAAGTGTGAGATGTTCATGTTCATTGTTCGTGCATTTTCGCATTCGTGATTCAATGGAGTAATTTTTCATTCAAGTCAAGATATAAAAGGTTCTGAAAAGACCATTCGTTTTACATCTTTTTTATTATGCTTACAAAGTCCCCAAAACCTGCGTACAAACGGTACATTAGTCGGGGTATAAAAGGTGTATTGTTAGTGGAAGGGATTGGGCTTGCCGCATCCTACGGTCTCTGGTACAAGTTGAATACCGACAGAGGTAAGTACGAGGCCTGGTTTATTTTGCTATATTTAAACGTATATATATCATTAGGACAAAGACATTTATCTTTTTTTTTTTACTTAGCCTTTTCGCTACGTGGGTACAGTGAGACGAAAATATAACTTGATGGCTTCAAAAAATCCTAAATGTCAACATGTGCACTGTCTAAAATAAATTGACAGGTCAAAAACCTACATCAAGAGCAAGCAGCGGCATCTTTATTTCTTTTAAAAATAGCAAATAGTGTTCAAATAGATTACTTGCTCCTAAGATGAGCCTTCAAGCATCATAATTATTATATTGAGTTTTTAATTACTTGTCATAAATCTGCCAATAAGTTGTCAATGGCCTTAATACAAATTAGCCTTATATCTTCTTATCTCTCATTCCCTCACAAACTCTCAAGAGTCCTTCATGCATAATTTCCAGATTTCCGTCTGTACATGTACAACAATCACAACTGGGTACTTGAAGGTTATTACGGACTTGGTGAAACCATTGCTGAGAACAAACTTAGAGAACTCGATCAGGCAGTTTGGAGAAACGAAGGCAAAAACTAGCGGTGAGATGTCTGTTGGTATTAAAGCCACTTTTTGGGTGGTGACGTTTGGGACCCTCGGTTACGCACTGTTCACCTTGGTCAAACCTGATGATGAACTACTTAAGCAGGTCATTATTAAATTACGTATTACTTTATGTTGATTGTGGTCACTGATTGTTTAGCTGATAATCTTATTTGATGGTTTTCATGGGACTAATCTCTGCATGTGTTTTCAAATTGTGATTGTAATGTGGGGCTTGTGTGATGTATCTGATTCTGGTCATAAATTTTGATTTAGACAAGTAGAATTAAGTACAGAGTTGGTTTAGTCAAATTCATCAGTTTGTGGCTAACCATAGACAAATTTATAAATAATTCTAAATGTCATCAGTGCCCATTCCATTGATCACTCATGTTGAAATTTAATATTGAGTTCATGCTAACATCTATTCATCAAGTTTGATCCATTTTGATTGATCATCACTTGTCAGTAATACTGAATTTCTGATTATGCTTTAAAGCTTAGTATTGTGTTGATACAAAATAATATTCTTCTGCAAATACAAAAGTTGTTTATTAATATTATTAGAGGGACACAACCAAAGTCACAACACTTGACGGGTGGATAATTAATAATCTCTGTGATGTCTATGTCAAGTTGTTGTCGTACCATCCTCATGGTTTTGTGGTCTCTTCAGACTTCGACCCATAACCACAATTTTAATAAAATGTTTTCTTTGTTATAGTTTGACGAAGGTTCAAAACATACAGATGCAAGAAGAGTGAGTCATCAAACAGTTAGCATTTTAAAAGAAGCAACAAATCCAAAATCAGACATCAATCAAACAATTGAAGAATTGTTAAAGAAAGGAAAATGAGTGACAGAAATACTATTTTAGAAAGATTAAGTAGGCGGGACGCACAACGTTTAGAAAAACTACAAAAGGCTCATAAGGCAAGGGAAGAAGTAGATGCTTGTGATGAAAATGAAGATTTCTTTTCTGGCTCATTCAAAATCAAATCAGAATATGTTGAAGACTTACTGATGCAAGTTCCAACAATGGAACTGAATGCATTGCCTCCACACTTTGATAGCATAAAAAGAGAAGTAAACGAATTACAAAAATATGTTGTAACATCATCATTCTTCTTGAAGGAGTTTAACATGCGCAAATATTTGGGTATAGTACAGAATCTTCAGACAAAATGCTATGAATTAGAAGAGAGATATGTACCCAGGAAAAAGTTTGGATTCTCAAAGAAAAAGCTACCCAAGTCCCATAATGAGAAACAAGGCTCCCTTGATGAAAATGATGCAGCAAGAAAAACAGATAGTAACAAATGGGATGAGAAACTGTTTGGTTTTGATTCACAGCAGAATAAAGTCCTAGTGCTTGAAAACGCTGAGCTGTTCCAGAGAGATGTTGCTTTACGGAACCTTTCGAACTGTACCATTGGCCTCAAGGGTGTCATGGGTACTTTGCATTTAACCAATTTAGACAACTGTATCGTCCTTTCTGGACCAGTCACTTCATCAGTATTTATGGAGAAATGTACAAATTGTAAGATTGTTGCCGCATGTCAGCAGTTACGAATGCACACATCCAGTAATTGTGATATTTATTTACATGTGACCAGCAAGGGAATAGTTGAAGATTGTACTGAAATATGCACTGCTCCATACAATTTGTATTATGAAGACCTAGAGAAGCATTTCAATATGTCTGCCTTGGATCGGAATTCTAATAACTGGGATCGTTTGGATGATTTCAACTGGCTGGCTCCAGACATTCCCTCACCTAATTGGTCAGTTTTAAATGCAGAGCTTCGCATCAACAGTTGGGATGAATGGTGGTCACGGATTCCTTCCTAATAGTAGATAGTAGAACACAAAATTTTCAGTGTTATATGAAGCTAATAATAATCCATACATAATGGGGTGTAACATCCTACTAATTTAGTTACTGCAATTAATTTATGTACATTAAGGCCAATTCACAACAGCTGTTTTTAGATTCACATTTTTATAAAAAAGCAATAAGTGTTAGCATAAATATTGGTTTGTGCAAAATTTATCATTGTGTGAGCGGCCTTATATTACTAGCCAGAAAAATATGACATTAGGCACTTATTTTAGACAACACTTTTATATGTAATGAACAGCTTTAATGTCTTCATTAAAAATAGCCATTATTATTTTAGAAACTGACTTTATTATTACATTTGCAGAGGGAGCTTAATATACTTTTTTATCTAAATGATCCTTGCCTTGCCAGTTTTTTTACAAGTCTTAATAATTCCGATTAAAAACGATATATCGCAGTTTTGAGATACAAAATGCCATAAGCGTACCATCCAGGTAATCCCTCGCGGGATGCGGTCGATATCCACTAGCGCTGCTTTAGTGAACTTTTTTGGAGTGGTTCAAACCCCTTGATCTTCAAAACAGTCTGTGTGCGCGCAGTTGTGTCTCGAATCGCGCGGGGTTTGTCTCTAGCTTTAGATATATTCAAAAACAAACAAAAAAACGAATGGAAGAAGTGTGCTAATTGCCTGGCCGAGTTGTGTAACACCATTTAGACTATTATTATTATAAGCATTCCATGTGGCTTTCCATGGCACTGACGTCCAAAGCTCTCCCAGGTATACTTACTAACTCAATCCAAATATCATAAAGTACGCCTTGCATCTTTCTTCTGCGATAATATAACCATACATGTAAAGATTTAAATTATTCATATTATTTTTTCTGTTATTTAAAGTTTTAACAAACTATGTCAAACACAAATTATGTTAGGCGATTATCTGCTTATTTAATTCACTATATATAATTTATTAAATAAATAATAATTTATTATTAGATAAAGTACTTTTATTTTATTAGTGTAATCCCTGTAATCCTGCTGGGCTTCAAGAGAAAGTCTTGTCAATTAAATTCATCAATATAGCTGTCGAACCTAGAACAGATTGAAAATATTTATAGATAAAGAAATAATATTATATCTTATAACCACTCTCCTTTTCATCTCCACTTTGACAAAATAATATTAAAATACCCTTATAGAAAGTCACAATAATACAGTTAAGAGTTATATCAATGGGAAGTTCCATATTCCCCTGTACTGTGCAGAAACTTGAATGCACACATCAATGTTGAGTATTGTCACAGATAACATAATACTAGCATACAGATGCCTCATCCCATACAAAGAAACCGATCCGATGTAACTTAGCGTTTTTCATCTGATTATACCGATTATTTTTTGTAACTCGATCGCGTTCGGTTCCGTTCCACCGCGATAGATACATCACCATGTATATCCGTGGAACGGAACCGAACGCGTTCCGAATCGATGTAAAAATATAATCAGCTTGTCGCCACGGTTTCTTCGTATAGATGAGATACCACTGGTATTGTGTCAACAAGTTAAAGCTATTAAGTATAGTTCCTAGTTTTGTATGCAGTCAATCTTAACTCTACCTCATATCGAAACGTTTTCGGCGAAGGGTAGAATCGGTCACACATTACTGCGTAAAATTGACGTAAACATACTAATGTACCTAATCATTCCAAATTGTAAAATTGGATGCTAATGTGAGTATTAGAGCTTAGAAGATTGACTAGAGGAACTACTTATCAAATAGCAAGAAATCCCAAAGATGTAAATTAGAAAATAAACACTCACGCAGCATCCAGCCATTAATCCTTCCCTGCTATATTAACCCACAATCACACAGGAATAAATAGGTACAAAATAAAAGTCACTCAAACAATAAATAATAATTTATTTATCACTACATTGGAAAATATATAAAACTGTCAAGTTGTTAAAATCACAGTAATTTTCAAACCATTTCAATTTTTTACAAAGAAGTGTTCCAGGAACATTAGGTTGGTCAGACATGTGGCAACATTGTTTTAGTTGTTACCTAATTGAAATATAGATTGGTAACACTACACTACTTATAGTAATACCCACTGCGCGGCTAGTGAAGTACCGTCAGCAAAAGCAATAGTTAAAGTTAGATAATTAGCTAGCCATTTCTAACGCCCATACATGTTTAAGATATGAAGTTGTTTAGTATCAAATAACCATACAAAATTAAATGGTACAACAAAAGCAATTATTTCAGTCATGCTTGTTACCAATTCTATGAAATATCTACCAAAAACTCCAACAACAGTTCTATTATAAAATGCTCATTCTGTTCCTAGAACGATTTAGATAGAACACCTATGTACATGTTATAGAATAGTTCAGTTATATAAAAATACGTATATATACATAATGCTTGTTTGGTGAATCGCTCGAGCATTTTCTTGCTCAGTATACACTGACCGTAAGAACACAAGGATGGATACAGCTACCATTCACCTGAAAATGCCATGTATTTACTAAAACAGGGATTGCACAAGATATTATTCATAAAACCCGATTTACACGGTTGCCACCAATTAATGACATTAATTAACCCAATTTTTTTTATGTGTTAATTTATTTTCATATAATTTTGAGATCAAATAATACTTGTTGGACGCACTTTGCCTAAATATTGTCCTAGTAAATTCCATAGCTTTTTCCCTTCATAAGACATTTATTAATATGATTACATACATATGTATTAAGAAGTGCATTATTTTGATAATTTTCTTTAGTGTTAGTAGAACAGTCTACATAAGAAAATTGCTTTTAGGATATGACACTAATAAATTCATAATCTCTTTTAAACTTAGAAGTAATGATGGAATAAATATGATGTGCTTGTGTTTACATGGATACCACACTACCATTTAAAAAAAAAACACAAATACGGCGAGTATACAAAACTCTCGCGAAACCATAGACACGTCTTTAAAAAAACATTTCTCCTCAATTTTATTTCAACATGATTCAATATTAAACAACAATTTATTTGGCAAGCATAAACTAAAATAGGTATATGGGGTGCAATTAATTACTGTATAATTCGGATAATAAATAAATGCAGTGTAAATTATGATGTTTTAAATATTTCTAGTTCAACTATAAGAAAGCCTTAGACTAAAATCTTATTCATGCTGAAAAAAAAGTACATTTTACACAAGTACCTCCCCTAATGCATGATAACAATTTTCATTAAAATGATAATTTTGTGTATTGCTTGCATTGTAGGTAAGCCTAAATGCGAAATAGGGACCTCACATTTTTAATTAGATACGTTCTTACGACAAGATAAAATTATTTATCTGAACGTAGCTTTATACAAAGATCAGTCCTTCATAAAAGATTACGATACATTTTAAAATTACATAAACCTGTGTATGTTTCCAGATTTTTGCTAATAATATTACAAAATAATGCCAAATAGTTCCACATGATGTTTTGATAAGTTAGTTATGTATTAAATGTTTGCCTCTTACAACTTAGGATTTAGTTTACTTTAGCTTTAAATTATGTTAATTTCTATAAATTTGTCATTGAATACGAGATTCTTTTATTATATTTCTGGATGTATGTCATAGAATTCGTTTTATTTTTCTGATTAGACTTGATATCTACCAAATAATTATGGGAAATGGAAACTAAAGAGGATCTTAGAACCTTAAATATACTGTACCTACTTTTGTTAGTGATAAAATACTTGAATAATTTCATAAGTTTACAGGCTAACTTGAGCATAAGACCAAAAGCTTATCATGAAGTAGTTATAATATATTTTACAGGAATGTTTCACATATTAAGTACATATCAAATTTTACAAAATGTTATACAATTTATTTTTATTTTAACTTTTATGGAGACGACACAGTTATAAATATAGAATTTCTTACGAATTGCATGGCGGTAAACTAGGAAATATTTACCATATAAATCAGTCTTTTTTATTATATTTTTGTCTTATGTCCCCAGCCCAGAAAGATCTGTTCCAATTTTTATGCAAAAGTGTAACCGTAATCTTCAAGTCATTTAAATGTTATGGTAAGGATAATAAAATTAAATATTTACCCTTTTTGAGAACAATTCCCAGTAAATTGAAATTTAAATATCTGTCACATAGACAAAATTATTCCTTTGTTTTATGCCATGAAAGGGTAATAGACAATTAATTTCACTGACTGTACCCTATGTATTGTACTGGATTAATATTTCCTATTTCACGGTGCATATTTCAATAATGAATGCATGTATCAAATATATCTAGCATGGCTAAATTACTGAACCACATTCGGCGACATCGTCTTACGAGTAATGGCAAAATTATAGTCATTCACCATTGTGATGTGTCTGAATCGATTTATCTTTGACTGCAAAGTTTTGTTAATTTTTAGCATGGTTATATTAGGGCTGGTATGAGGTGGTGGGGGATAAGATGGGACGTTTTCCCAGCAGTGGGATAATAAATATGGAAATAAATATTAGGTTCACCTGAATGTGTATCACTCACTTGAAGGCTAGCGTTAGTTTCATAGAATTAGGTCCAGTAATTGTCAAAACATTAGCCCCAAGGACTTAAATCTTCTTTAGTGTATTGTATGTACAATTTAGAATCCTAAATCCAGGCAAATTAAAATGCCTGAATCAAATTGAAAATTCAAGAGGTTTTATTGCAAACTGCACTTTATGAGCAAGCTTTAAAAGTAGTTTTCCAAAAACGCTTTAAAAAAAAATGATGTTTTCGAAAATTATAGAATAAAAAATTAAAAAATAAACAGAAAGAGTCAAAAATGTATCATCGATTCAAACACATCACAACTATCTTATCTATTCAAATTAACCGAATCTTACGGCTAAGTACAGTCAGAGAAATTAATGGTTCGCCACAATGCCCAGTCAAATTAGAACTAACAACTGTTAAATAGACAAGCAGTCTTTGACTTTGAACGTAGGTGACGAACAATTATTTTTGCTGACTGTATAAGAGTTAAGCTAGCCTCACCAGTTGGGCTTGTTGTGGGAAACGGTCCATTGTTGGTAGGTATTGTTAGGATCGCAAGGCACAAGGCCTAACTGCCTCGAATGAGGTTGCAGGGTGAGGCAGTAACTGTGGAGCCGATGAATTATGTGGTTGTGTTTGGTGTCGTAGCTGAAAAATACAAAATAATAACGATTAACATACAGGTTTAAAACTTTATCAATTGTTAGCCTCACAAATGATCAAATATGTTTTATTTATTTGACCATTCTATATTATGGGGTTTGGTTTCCGCACTTAGTCCTTCAGGTGGACCATTGTGCATGGGCCCATTTGTTTAACTACCAATTGATGAAAAAACGCGTTTTACCTAAAATTTAAACCAATGATTAGGATACTTAACCATTGGTTGCGTTAACTACGGATCAGAAAACTGGGCTTTAGTCTGGTTAAAATGTTTTTTAAGGGTAAAATTTACACAGTGAGACTTTATTTAATAAAGCATTCACTACCAGTCATTTTCGGGGTAAAAAGACATCAAAGTGGAAGTTGTAAAAATAACAAATCAATAGTTTTTTTTTTTTAACCTTTGCCCCACACTAGGAATTTCTTCCTGTATCGTGGGTGCGTTTACAAACATATAAACATACACAACACACCCAGAGCCGGAACAACTATCTGTGGGTCATACAAATATTTGTTCCGTGCGGGAATCGAACCCGCGACACGCAGCGCAGCAGTCAATCGCTCAACCACTGCGCCAACCGTGCGCCCTTAGACGTGACACGTGCGTATGTATTTAGACTCGATACACAGGACTTGAGTGCACGTCATATGACTTTTATGTCACTGACATAAAGTTAAATATTCAATGATAGACGCGCACTTGTGCAATGAAAACACTATACCATTAACCTACTGTCTGCATTAAACGTGGCCATAAACAACGTACAAATTACTTTAAACAAAACTGGCCAAGTGCGAGTCGGATTCGCGCACGAAGGGTTCCGTACCATTATCGCAAAAAACGGCAAAAAAATCACGTTTGTTGTATGGGGGCCCCCCTTAATTCATTTTATTTTAATTTAATCATTACTATTTTTTGAAGTGAATATACAAATAAATATTCTGTGAATATTTCAAGCGTCTACCTGTTTCCGTTATTAATATCGAGCAAAAAACAGCTAAAAAAACACGTTTATTGTATGGGAGCCCCCCCTCAATTTATTTTATTTTAATAATTATTATTTTTTGAAGTGAATATAGAACTAAATATACCGTGAATATTTCAAGCGTCTACATGTTGCCGTTATTAATATCGAGCAAAAAACGGCAAAAAAATCACGTTTGTTGTATGAGAGCCCCCCTTAAATATTAATTTTATTCTGTTTTTAGTATTTGTTGTTATAGCGGCAATAGAAATACATCATCTGTGAAACTTTCAACTGTCTAGCTATCACGGTTCATGAGATACAGCCTGGTGACAGACGGACAGACAGACAGACGGATCGTGAAGTCTCAGTAATAGGGTCCCGTGTTTACCTTTTGGGTACGGAACCCTAAAAAAAAACTAATATCTCGAATTTTTTTTGGGTGCCTTTACAAACATGTAAGCCCATATACTTAAACTACCAGGCCCACAGCAACTATCTATAGGCCATACAAATAATTGTTTAGTGTGAGAATAGAACGCGACACGCAGCACAACAGACGAAAACAATAAGACCATCAATACAATCCCACCGTACTATTCCCAAACCACGGCACCTCCTGAAAGCCAGAATCAACAGTGGCGAACTGACCACACCAGAAAAGCGCCGAGGCAATGAAGCTCGACGAAGTCCCGGAGAATGAATTTAATTGTCTTTGATCCCGCAGCGAAATTAATCAGAAAAGAATAACGGAGGAGTAGGAAAAATACAAATTGCCACTTCCCTCCATACCAAGCAGGAGACAGAACAAACAAGGCCAATAGACACAAAGGGTCCATCAATAGTAAATATTGTTGCGTTGCGTTATTAGGTCAGCGTCAGTCACTGGCAGTCTATTGGGATACCCCCCATAGACTGCCAGTCTAGCCAAGGGATATCGTTACCCAATAACTCTCTTGGAACTGTTATCATGTAACCGGGTCGTGGAGGTCCGTTAGATAATATGTCGATGAAAAAAACTTGTATTCAGCTGTATCTGTTTAGAAGGGTATCCCAAAAAATTTCCTACAGGCTAGGGGTATGGATGGATATTGATGACCCTTAGTTAGTCTGTTAAACGGGCTGGTGTCCGCAACTCGACGTCTAAGCGCCTATTTTGCATACAGGTGGGATAGGATAGGATTGAGCGAGTAGTCCTGGGATGCGATGGTATCCTTATGCGAAACAGTCATCTCGCAGAAGGTGGCTGCGGAAAGGGAGAGGAAGATTTCATCCACTCACCCGGCCCCACACAAGGACCCGAGCAGGCAGCGCGTAGTGTTGCGCGCGTGCCCCTCTTAGACGTTGCGGGGGGAGGCAAACACCTCACTCCCCTCCCTTCCTGACCCGAGGTTGGCACCAGCCGGGGGTTGCGGAAGGATCGTACGTTCTCAGCGTAGGCGTGAGATGGAACACCAGGGTGGTTTTTAGTCAGTAAGAGTCTGACAGATCCCTCCGCTTGGATGGGTCCAAGGACTTTCAAAAAAACATAGGGTAGATGGACTCCTGCTTCCACACTAAGACGCTCATTTAGTTCGTTGTGCGTGCAGGCCTCCTCTCTGTGAGAGGGAATGGGCCGTAACCCACCACGCTGGACCAGTGCGGGTTGGTGGATGTCACATTTCTTCGATTTTTTTTCTAGGACATGCCAGTTTCCTCACAATGTTTCCCTTCACTATTTTGAGAGCAGTGGTGATGAAATAATTTACACAAAGTAAAGAGTTCGAACCCACGACCTACAACATGTAATTCGCGGCCGTTACCACTAGGCCACTATTGCTCTCGGATACAGGTGGGACAAATGGTCATGATCTGCTGACACTTACCTCCAAGGTCCGTCCACCGTGCCGAGTCTGCAGAAGGCTTGCTTCACGTTGTCCACATCAGCCTCAACGCAGCGCTCGCCCACTCCTAGCTGACCTGCCTCGTTAAGCCTGAACAGTTGACTGTTGCCTGACCCATGGCATGATGCAGTACCTTTAAATTATGCAGCAAGGTTATGAGTATGAAGAAATTAGAATAAGAATGACAATAATAATCTGTTTATCAAAATGTGAAGAGAAAAATTTGCACCCCTTTGCAGGATTGTGACATTTGGCAGTCCAGAGTAGTTTGGGGAATGCAGAAACATAGGTTTTTTTTAAATGAATCACGGTTAAATTACGACCATTGGGCACATTCGCCTGATGGTCGTAATTTTCGAATTCAAATTAGTAATATTAATTCGAAATCACAATTTCGGGAAAGATTTGTTCATTCCAGGGTCGAATTTCACTAGCAAATTTTTTAATTTAATTAAACGGCAGAGTTATATTACTAACTAGCGGAGGCCTCGCTGTTTCACCCGCGTAGTCCCTGTTTCCGTGGGAATACGGGGATAAAAAGTAGCCTATGTCACCCGGGGATAGTGCAGCTTCCCAACGTTGAAAGAATTTTTGAAATCGGTCCAGTAGTTTTTAAGTTCATTCGTTACATACTAAAATACAAATCTTTCCTCTTTATAATATTAGCATAGACTAGCTGTTGCCCGCGGCTTCGCACCCGTGGACCACCCCACAGGACCCAATTTCGGGATTAAAAAATAGCCTATGTCACTCAGGAATAATGTAGCTTTCTATTGGTGAAATAATTTCTCAAATCGGTCCAGTAGTTTCGGAGCCTATTCTATACAAAAAAATCTTATCTTTATAATATTAGTATAAATTACTAATAATAATTCTTTGCATAACAGCAACAAGGAAAATTAGTCAAAGATTTACCAATTTAGTTGAAATTTGTACTTTTAATGATTGTAAGAGGATAAAGTAAGTATTGAGTTTCAATTACAACTTACAATGTTTTCAATTATTTTGTTATGTAGTCGGCAACACTTACCTATATAAGCCGGGGCGCCCTTCCCCATTGTATCAAGACACACTCCGGTGGCCTTATTCTTCACCATGCCCCAGTAAATATTCTTCGGCAGTTTGGGGAACTTGTCGTAAACATCATAGGCAACATTCTCCATGAACCAATTAAAGCTTTTGCATTTCAGACGATCCTTCAAAGCAAGCTGTTCGGTTATGTCTCCCATATCTAAGTATCGAGCCATGGGTTCTCTTGTGTAGAAATACTCTTTGTGTTCCTCGTCAAACCAAGTCTCGATAACTCTCTTGTAGTTTATAGTAATGAGAGATCCCTTCCTGTTCTTGGCAAGGTTGCCGAAGGAGTAAGGCATGAACGCGCGGTAAACGTGACCCACTCTTGAACACGGCACCCATTCGATACTGCCTCCACATTGCCAGATTTTGAAACTCAGCTCAAAGTTCTCTCCACCCCAAACGAGTAGACCAGGATCATACGCCCCAATTTCAAGGAAATACTTTCTGTTGATCGCGAATAAGCCTCCAGCGTGTGTAGGGCTCTTGTAGGGTTCAGATTTGTGTTTGTGAAGGTTCGATTCTCTATCGGGTACTTCGTTTTCTTTGTAGAGCATGCCCCATTCGAAAATGCCTCTGTAGTTAGTGCCGTGTTGGTAGACGGGTCTGTATTCGAAGGTCTTGTGGTCGACACCATCGATGACTGGGACAGTCATGGTCCTGTAGTCTCTGTAAATCGGGGCAAGGAGTGGAGGCAGCCAGTTTATGTTGACCTCGCAGTGAGCATCGAGGAACACGATGACCTCACCGGTCGCCTCCTGTGCTCCTCTAGATCTTGTTCTGATAAGACCTTCGCGTTGTGCATTTCTTACAACGCGGACTTTTCCCTTCCATCTTTTTACATAGTTGTCAAGGTTTGATTTTAAGTCCTCTTTGTCGGAGAAATCGTCCACCTACAGATGATAAAAAAAAAATAATGGTAAATTAAATTTTTCCATGTTTAAGAATGGGTGAGATAATAGTGTTACAAGATAGGGCAACGCCATAGAACTTTCGTGTCGAATGGAATTTTCCAGAATGTTCGAGGAAGTTTCTAGTCGCTTCGGGAACAATGAGTTCGAAAGTCGACTGTTATGGAACGTTCTAGTAACATCTTCGTTGCTATATAAAGAGCGGTTGGGTTCGTCGTGAGTCAGTTTTCGAAAGCGTTACCAGAGCGATCGGAAAAGGAAAATAATGCAAAGTAATAAATTAGTTTTTATAATAAAGTGTGATTAATTGAAATCTGCTGTTTAAATAATTTATCCATGAACCCCGGCTCGTAACAATAGTATGCTTCGACACCTTAAGGGTACACTAGTCGAAAATTCTGCCATATAAACGTAGTCTAGGGATTATTCCACTGTTTGACAATGTACGTTCAAAATAAAATGTGATATCAATTTGTCTGAGAAGAGATCAGACGGGATGACCATAATGCCTTGGAAGGTGGGTAGGCCTTTGGTGTGGGATGCAACATGTGTCGACACCCTTGCGCCATCCCATCTTCTTAGCACGGCGGGCTGTGCTGGGGCGGCTGCTGCTGGTGCAGAAAACCTCAAACGGCGCAAATATAACAACCTTATTGTAAGTTATATGTTTGAGCCGTTTGGGGTTGAAACTTTAGGTCCATGGGGTCCGAGTGCGCATCGACTTTTTCGAGAAATTAGAACAAAGCTCGTCGACTCTTCACGTGACCAGAGGGCTAGCCTTTTCTTCGGCCAGAGAATCAGCATTGCCATCCAACGTGGCAATGCTGCCAGCGTTCTGGGCACTTCCCGTTGACATCGATGTGGACGAATTTTTTGATCCACAATGAGCTCTTTTCCGTCTCCCTTTTCTATTTGTATAAGTTTTTCTTTTTTAGAATAATCAATTGTATAAACATATGTAAATAAATGTTTTTTTTTTATTTGTCTCATCATTATCTAGCCCTGTATGGAAGCAAAAAAGTAAAAAAAGAAAATATTTGAAATTTATGGGCGTCGAAAGTTCAACATTTATTTTACATTTCGACACTAATTTAAATCCATTTTTGGGCGCAAATAGATGCCATAAGAAGACGGAAAATTGAAAAACGGCCACCATACAGGGATAGATTAGTAGTTCAACAATGCAAATAATTTAATTTTGAACAGATACTTTTAGTCGTTTTTTCATGATATCCAGACTCTGAAAGGTCTGATTATACAATTCGCGCGCTCGGTTTCTTCCTAAATCATTATCCATTTCGCTACAAATTTGCAAAAGTGTGTATTCGTACGCGAACTAGCTTCCTAGTGCTCATCACAGCATCTATCTCTTCCGCACGTGTTGTCGGTTGATATAAAATGCATTTTAACCCCGCGCACAAAATAGTTCGTGCCGTCGACTAGTGTAACCATAACAACGACACTAGACATAATAATATTGTTATGTTACAGCTTGGTACAGTTTATGAATATTAATTTCGCTGCTATTAACACTTTGTAGAGACAATATAGGTTACGTAGCAAACAAAAACTGTTTATACGGTCCCACGACTTTATTTGTAATAGAACATTGCAACCATTTGAGTTGACAAAGCCGTTTGTAACGATTAGATTAACACATAATGTTAGTTTTTAATTATTGTAACTGTTCTTTATCGTGTAAATGTCTTTTTCAATACAGTTGTTAAACATGGCGTACTTTCAGAGGCTATAATTATGATTCGAAAGTTAAATCTTAAGCAAAGGCATCTTTCTGTTACGCGGTCGTGACATTTGTTTACGAGCTCGATCATTATGTTTGCAGTTTAGTTTTAAATTTATAAGTCAAGTTAAAAAAGTTTAGTAGCAAGGAGTTTTCAAACATATAATAAAATGGGATAGATTTTCTACGAGGAAATATGAATGATTCCGTACGTTTTAGCATTGAATTCTCAAAAGTCTTTTAAATGGTTGTTTAATACATTTAATTACCAGTTTTAATTTAATTATTTTCACATTTGTCAAAAATCGAATAGGCTGTATAGGCTGTTTTCGTTGAAAAAAAAAATGTCCAGTTGCAAAAACGCGCCATAAGTCAATTTAAAAAAGTTTAGTAGCAAGGAGTTTTCATACATAGAATAAAATGGAATACGATTTTATATGAGGAAAAAATTATGATTCCGTACGTTTTAGCATTGAATTCTCATTTGTTTTTTAAATAGTTGTTTAATATATTTAATTACCAGTTTTAAGTTAATTATTTTCACATCAACGTTTGTCAAAAATCGAATAGGCTGTATAGGCTGTTTTCTTTGTAAAAAAATAGGTCCGGTTGCAAAAACGCGCCATATTGAAAATTTTATTTTTTGTGAATAAACAAATCTAATTCTTTGATTTGTTTTTACTGTTTCTCACAACTGTATTGAAAAACGTCGTGTGATACACGGGTGTGTAGGTTATTGCAAACGAGCTGTCATTAACAAGCCCGAGCCGAAGGCGAGGGTTTTTAATGACACGAGACTTTCCACCCTTGTATCACAATGTACTATTGTATTTCTTCTAGCATTGTACTAGTTCTACTGTTATTTAAAATGTTAGCAAAATAAACCTTCATTAAACTTAACTTTGCAATGTGATGTTTGCATTGCCACGAGAAACATACGCGTTTACAAAATTTTTGCTCAATCAAAAAGGGAAGTAGATCAAATTTAACATGCCATTTTTTATAACAGATACTACAGGACAGGTGAAATTGTAAAATGTATTGTAGCTATTTATTTAACGGGTTACTAATGATAAGCATTAAATATATAGTCATAATTTACATTGGCATATCGAAATTCAGCATAAGGATCATTACGCATAATGTAATTTATTAGGCCTAAAAGTTTTGCCATAAATCGAGCACTGGTTCGGGAGGAGGCACGGCTCCCTGTCGTTTCGAATGACGCAGGTGCTCTCGGGGCATGGTTGCTTCGGAAAGTACCTGTTGCTTAAACAGGGAGCCGGACGCCCGGTGTCACCACTGCGTCGACTGCCGGGAGGACACGGCGTGGCATACGCTGGCAGAGTGTGCCGCTTGGGTGTGTCAGTAGGAGTCTGACAGACCCCTCCTGACAAAATCTCATCAATCATTGGTAGTTCTCCGCCTTGGAGTATTTTCCACCCCGAAAGAGAAATAAGGTAAAACTTTATAAAGCTTGTAATAAGGAAGCGCGTTCTGAACGACTGTTATCAATACATCATGATCCATTAAAATAAACATCAGTTAATCGGTTATCGGCACAATTTAGCAATTAACGCCCAATTTTATCGACACTTATTTACATAATAGTGGCGATTGCAATCGTTCAGTTGATGGTGGTACAACGCCGCGCCGTAATGTTTCGATAACGAAGCTGAAACTGGTTTGTTCAGTTGGTAAATGAATTGTTGGGTGTACACTATTACTGCAATTCCATCTCTTAATAGTATAAAACAAAGTCGCATTCTACCGCTGTCAGTTTCACCGCGTACTTCTTCTAAGCTACGCAACGGAATTATATACGGTTTTCACTTATAGAAAGAGAGAAAACATGATCAGAAAACACGACTGCTTAAGAAGCAAACTAAAAAGACGTTGAAGAAGAACATCGAGCTGGCTGACCAAAACCAGATGCATCCTCCGACTGCACAGCATGGTTTTGTTCCTGTTTACTTCTTTTTAGTTTGCTTCTTTAGTAGTCGTTTTTTGAATTAACTTTTTTTATTTATAACTTTTTAGTTAACATTTTTTTTACGAATTGGGTACATTTAAACACATAAGTGTTATATATTTTTGAAATCACTTCTTAAAACCCCACACGATGAGCTTGGAAGAAAAAGAATTGGGCACCCACAATATGGGGCCCAAAAGCCGCCATTTTTCTATTTTCCAATTATAATGTAGCCAGTGACACTCGCAAGCTTAAGACCAACCGGCCAACGCTTTCGGTCTCTGGAACGCCACATAGGAACAAACATACATACATAGACTGATAAACACATTAATCTCCTTTGCGTCGCGCAGTTGGGTAATAAAAGAGGAAGTATTGAAAAAAATTAAGTAATGGATAAAGAAATGGACGCGGGACGCACGGGACCGGTCAATGTGGCAACGCTTGGAGGAGGCCTATGTCCAGCTGTGGACGTCTTTTGGCTGATATGATGATGATAAAGAAAGAAAGTGGGCTGTGTGAGGAGTGATATTAAATAATAGGGAGTCAGTGATAGCGTGACGGGGACAGGACGGTATGGAAGAAGAAAACGTGTTGCGCCGAGCCCAAGAAACATGGTACAAGGCCAAGAAGATGATAAAGAAAGTACAAACTAAAAGGCACGCAAAAGCAAAACTAATCTAGCTAGCCATTAACCATTTGCTAAGTAAAATGGTCACAGATAACATACACTGGTCAAGCCGTCTAATTCGATCACGAACCGTTTCAATTACGTACTTAACATTGATTGGGTCGTATTACAATATGACTTTAATTGCAGGCTGTTGGCTAGGCGGCCTTTATCGAAGCCTTATAGATTATTTGAACGATACACGCTGAAATAATCTTAGAAATGTGAATTAAGAGCCCAGTATTACATAATTTTGTGCTTTGGAGAGTTGATTAAACAGGAACATACAATTTTTATGTTCAATTCCAGAAATGTTAATTTTACACACAATTCAATAACAAATCGGTACATACTGCGCCATCTAGTGAGATTGAATTGAACAAAATTTTCTTTCTTAGCGCTGGGAACCCGGTGACCTTGTTAACTAAGCTACTTATTACGACAAAATCTTTTGAAAATGTCAGAAAGCAATATTATTTGCAATGAAAACTGAACAGTATTCAACCGAGTTAATATTATATAATATATATATAATTCTATGGTTTTGCATTTTAAATGTGATTTTTTTTACGAACGAAGCGATACGTTTGCGTAGATTTATTGATAAAAACGCAATGTTTTATTTTCAAAGTTTAAGTGTATATTTGTGTTCTGTGATTTTATTACGTTTTATGAAGATGGTTTGTTATCGGCACGCTATGCTCTGATGGCAGCTGTACTTAAACATGAAATTGTACAGCAAGTGAAAATGGATACGATTTAGAAAAAATCATGAAACAGGATGTGCAGAGTTGTAGTAAAAAACTGGGTCAAATCAAAAATACTACTAATTTCAAGTTACTAATCCGCCAGCAGGCGTGGATCCGTAGTCAGCTGTTATTTATTACTCGTAAATAAGAATATTAGGTCCAAAAGATACAGGTCCTGCCTAGTACCTGGGTACAACTGTGACACCGTCCGTAAACACTGATTGTTTTAATAGTTACAGACCAGATAATTATGGAAAAGCTTTAAGACTCATTTTGTAACAGTAAACAAATAAACTTATTCTTATTATATTGTTTTCAAAAACATTTTCGATTTTATTCTGGGAACAACGTACTTTAGGTGTGAGGACTTGACGTGTGAATACTTGAAAAAGGATTAAAATACACCAACTTATTTGAAGTTTTCTAATATCAAATATATGTCATCGGGTGAATCCAGCCAAAACAGGTTTCAATTTCCTGAATACCTTTCGTATCTGATTGATAAAGTGATAATTAAGTATTGTATAGATAATTAATTATCAAGCAACACTATTCAATTTACTTAAAACATGGATGTTACCTATCTTTCACTAGACCAATTCCGTATCAGCTTAGGTAATTACAGAATGTATAAAAATAAAACCTGCTTTATTACTTGGAGATAAGGATGCAAAATAAACGGCGAGTCCGTTTCCTTTTGGCACATAATCTAAAGTTGCAGGTAACAATACAGTTATTTTAGCCATTTTTTGACCTATTGTGAAAAAAAAAACTTTAATCTTAATAAATACATATAAATTAGAATTAAATAGATTAAGGATAGATTAGGGTCAATGCGGGGACCCAATTGAAAATCAACACTGGATGTCTGACGCCCAGAAAATGCTGAGTTGGTAACCCTTTCGATATGGGCACGCTCAGCGCAGTTTGTCTTTGTAATCCTACTACTATTATAAACGTGAAAGTTTGTGAGGATGGCTGGATTTGTTACTCTTTCACGCAAAAACTACTGAAAGGATTTTGTTTTGATAAAACTTTACAGAAATATAGCTTAACCATCAAAATAACAAATAGGCTATAATTACTTATACCACGCGGGCGGCATCTAATTTTTTTTTAATAAATATCTTACCCCCATGACACTATCGCAAATTGTCATCGGCATAGATTTTTACATTTCTATGGTCATCGGCATATTTTTACCTGTAGGAAAACTACGCTTCTTCACGGTACAGCATGCGGCTTAGCTCCATTGGCATATTGGGATAGGCTTAGCCGCGTAAAAAAACTACTTATATATCTACCTACCTATATATATAGGTAGCCAAAGAATTGCAACAACTGAAAAATAAAGCCATGAAAAAAAAAGTTACTACACCTGTCACTCAGGCTCCTAGTGCTAAGAAAAATGTTAAAGAGTATCAAAGGGTATCAAAGAATGTGTCTTATGCGCAAGCTACGAAATCTCTTGAACCACAACCACCAGTGCACGGTTCACAACCCTCCACGTCAATAGACGCCGAAGCAAATGAAAATATAAATAAAATTTTGAATATTTTAACCTCATTTGAACTAAGGTTAAAAAACCTAGAAAATAGTGCTACGCAGCTACCTCGCATGACTCAAAAATGAAGAACACTCTAAAAATTATGGCGTGGAATGCAAACGGACTCCTAAAGCATCAAAACGAGCTACAGGCGGTCCTTGCCACAGAAAAAATTGATGTGTGCCTCATATCGGAGTCTCACTTCACAAGAGAATCGTACAAATAAAATATATCATGCACTGCACCATGTCAATACTGCGAGAGGGGGAAGCACCCTTATAATAAGAGAGAACATCTACCATTACCTAGAACTTAAATATGAAGAAGAGTTCATACAAACTGTAGCCGTTAGGGTCAAAACTAAACATCATCACATTACCGTAGCAGCTATATACTGTCCACCAAAGCATGCTCTGAAAATAGAGCAGTACAGAAAGCTGTTGAAACTTCTTGGCAACACGTTTATATTGGGAGGTGACCTTAACGCAAAACACATACGTTGGGGATCTAGACTAACCAACACTAAAGGAAGGGAATTGCTTAGTGCTATGCGAGAAATCAATTGCAATGCAATATCAACAGGAAAGCCTACTTACTGGCCTACTGATACCCAAAGAATTCCAGATCTGATCGACTTTTTCATTTTTAAGAATCTGTCGGCTACATATCTTCACATACAGGAGGGATTTGATATGAACTCTGATCATTCGCCCATTATCTTAACTTCAGAAAGAAAGCAATCCAACTTTAGTGAATAAAAACACGGATTGGGATAGCTTCAAATTCGATTTAGACAATATGATTGACCTCAAAGTACCACTCAAAAATAATCAACAATTGGATAAAGAAGTGTCAAAATTTGTGACAGACATTCAAAACTGCGCTTGGGGAAATACACCTCTCTTGAAAAGAAAAGTTGCAAGTCATAGTTATCCGTTAGAAATAAGAAACCTCATAGCCATAAAGAGGGCTCAGAGGCAAAAATGGCAACAATCAATCTTGATTGACAATCAGTCTATTTAGCATTGTTTTGTCAGGTGGATATCTATCCACCTGACAAAACAATGCTAAATAGACTTACAAAAAGATTAAGTAAAGCAATACAGGAATATCATGATGATGCTACACATAATTACTTAAGCCAATTAACAAGTAGTGGAAAACCAGAACACTCACTGTGGAAAGCCACTAAACGTCTAAATAAGCCTATTGTTCATGCATCACCTATTAAACAAATAGATGGCAAATGGGCCATAAGCAACGAACAGAAAGCAAATATATTTGCAGAGCATTTACAACAAACTTTTCAAACAAGTGCTGAGGAAAGCTCTGAAAACATAACACTAGATGTCACTCACCATGATGAGTTGAATATACGATTAGCTACGCCGAAAGAAGTGCAAAATATGATCAAAAACTTAGCCAAAAAGAAATCGCCTGGATACGACCTTATCACTGGAGAACTGCTTCAAAATCTGCCACGAAAAGCCATAGTAAAACTTACAACCCTTATAAATGCAACTTTCCGATTGAAACACGTGCCTGATATCTGGAAAGTTGCTGAAGTAATAATGATCCCCAAACCCGGAAAATCGCCTCAGGAAGTAACATCATACAGATCTATATCTCTTTTACCAATCATTTCAAAAGTATTTGAAAAACTACTTATAAGACGCATAAAACCAATAATAGAAGACAGAAAACTGATTCCCAATTACCAATTCGGTTTCAGAGAAAAACACTCCACGATAGACCAAGTACATAGAATTACCAACATTATAGAAAAAACCCTAGAAGAAAAAAAAGTCTGTTCTACAGTTTTTCTAGATGTAGCACAGGCATTTGATAAGGTTTGGCATAAAGGTCTCATTTATAAGTTAAGGAAAATGCTTCCTAAACAATTTGCAGACATTTTAGAATCTTACCTAACAGAGAGGTCGTTTAGAGTCCGACATGAAGATGCTTACTCAGATCTCAAGCAAATAAAAGCTGGTGTACCACAAGGAAGTATTCTTGGACCTATCTTGTACCTATTATACACCTGTGATATCCCAGAAATGAAAAACAACTTTATTGCAACCTTTGCAGATGACACAGCCATCATGGCTATAGGTGACACTCACAAAGAAGCCGTAGATAAAGTACAAACTGCTGTGAACTCCATCACCAACTGGACAAAAAAATGGCGAATTAAGTTAAATGAGTCCAAATCGACCCATATAGACTTCACAAACCGAAGCCCTAATTATACACCGGTTTATATCAACGGTTGCATAATACCTTACGAAAATACAGCAAAATATCTGGGTATGACGCTTGACGCAAAGCTTCGCTGGAAGGCTCATGTCAAAAAGAAACGCCTAGAGTTAGATATCCGCTACAGGAATATGTACTGGCTACTTGGCAGACATTCATCATTGTCAGTGTACAACAAAGTAGGTACTTCTGTACAAACAAGTACTTATGCCTGTATGGGCATACGGTATACAGCTTTGAGGCTGTACAAAACGTACCAATGTTGAAATTATTCAAAGATTTCAAAACAAGGTACTGCGGAGCATAGTAAACGCTCCCTGGTATATTAGAAACGAGGATATCCACCGGGACTTAGGAGTGGACCTCGTCGCCAAAGTTATAAAAAAATACGCCGAAGCTCATGAACAGAGACTTCATAAACATGTGAATGTCGAGGCTATCCAGCTCCTTGACACCAGGGACATAATAAGGAGACTGAAAAGGACTAAGCCTTTTGAGTTAGTTTAGAGTGAAATTAGTGTTAAGAAGTGCAGTGAGTGCTACCTTTTAAGAACACATGAACTAAGTGTCTTCCCATCATAATAGAGACAATAAGAAAAGTGCCAATGGACACATTCTTTACCATATAAATTATTAGCAAATTAGGTTAAATTTAAGTTACTTATTAGCCTCGATGCTAGATTGTGACTGTTATGAAGTAACTATTCAGTTACATCGTAATGATAATAATAATAATAAAAATAAAAAAACTTATATATCTATTAAAATATGATGTTACGTCGTACATAAACTCACCAAAACAATTTCATGCAGTACTTTCGGCGGCGATCTGTCAATCACGGAGTGCACGGTCCTCATGAGCACCGAGAAGCCTTCGTTGTGGAACACGATGATGACCGACGTGCTGGGCAGTTCCACGGGGTAGTGCCAGTACTTGCACTCTTCTAGACGAGTGTCGGGGATCGATCTGAGGATGAGTTAAACAAATATCGACTTTATACTATTGTTTATTAAGTTGATTTCAGATTGATTACAATCGGGGTATTGCAGTCTTCTAGACGAGTGTCGGGAATCGATCTAGGGATGAGAGGTTTATTAAGCTCTAGATCTTCAAATTCCAAACTAATCTATCTATATATATAAAAATCAATGTCACATTTCGTTGTAATTTTATAACTCAAGAACGGGCTCACCTTTCCAAACCAAATGTTTAGGCTTTGTTCGGACTATTTAGTAGATGGTTTATGTGAAGTTTTTTTTTTTTTTTTAGTTAGTGTAGGGTAGGCAGGGTTGGGTAGGTAGGGTAGTGTAGGTAGGGTAGGGTAGATAGGTAGGGTGGGGTAGGTAGAGTAGGGTAGATGAATGTTTGGTGTTTTTATGGCAAAACAAAGTTTGCCGGGTCAGCTAATATTATATAAATGCGAATGTGAGTCTTTGTTTGTTACGCTTTCACACCTAGAAAGTACATAGGATACTTTTTATCCGGAGTATATATATGATGCTGCGCTCGCTAAAGAGTCTGATGGAAACGATTCGGGTGCCTTCCTGACTGAGTCGGTACCGAGTGCACAAACACATTTTTTGTATGGGAGCCCCGCTTCATCATCATCATCAGCCTATTAATGTTCCCACTGCTGGGACACAGGGCTCCTCTCTGTGAGAGGGAATGGGCCGTAATCCACCACGCGGGCCCAGTGCGGGTTGGCGGATGTCACATGTCTTTGAATTTTTGGTTCTAGGATATGCCGGTTTCCTCACGGTGTTTTCCTTCACCGTTTTGAGAGCAGTGGTGATGAAATAATTTACACAAAGTAAAGCGCCTGCCTGGGTTCGAACCCACGACCTACAACTTGTAAGTCGCGGCCGATACCACTGGGCCACCACTGCTCCTACTGAGCCTCACTTAAATATTTATTTTATTCTGTTTTAGTATTTGTTGTTATAGCGGCAACATAAATGCATCATCTGTGAACATTTTTGCTGTCTAGCTATCACGGTTCATGAGATACAGTTCCCGGTGACAGATGGACAGACAGACAGACGGACCGCGGAGTCTTAGTAATACGGTCCCGTTTTTACCCTTTGGGTACGGTACCCTAAAAAGCAAGTGATATCACCTGGTCTTAATAACATTTTGTTTACAATATTTTTTATCAGATCGTTGGATTTCGTAAAGGATATGGCAAGGTCGCGCCAATTATACAATAACCCGGCTATATTACGATACTTATACGAGTAATTTCATTATGTCCCCATTCTGGCTTTTATTGAAGTGCATATTACAGCCGAAACATTGATTGGACCTTTTGTTCCAAATTAAACGATTAAAAGCATGAAAGGTGATTAGTGATTACGAATCGTGCTACGAGTACTATAAGCAAGGTTTTAAAACCATAATTAAAATAATATTTGCGACAGTAGGTAACTATCTGTTTGTTATGGTGGCATGTCATAAGATTATGTCTTGGATCATTTGGTTTCCTTCATGATGGTTGAGCTAAATGGTGCCAATCCATGCGTCATGTTCGTGAACGGGCGCCATCAGTTGGAATGGGTCATAACTTGGTTGCCTCGGCCTGTTTTTAATTATTTATTGCATTTTGAGGTTGTGTATTTTACTCTAGACGCTTTTACGTGCACGTCTTTTTACATCGTTCTCACATGTAAGTAATTTTCCAACAAGAATTATGTAACCAAATACTTGTTATTAAAAATATTGATGGAAAAGAGTGTCCGTGGAGTTTCTTGCACATTCTTCTCCATAGAGACCTACTGACTCTTGCGAATGTGCAACTGGATTCATCTTTTTTTTTGTCTGACAATTCCAAAGTACCTATATGGTTTATATGAAATAAACTATTTTGATTTGATTTTACGCCTTACCGGCTATACGGATTTGGATGAAACTTTGCAAACGGGTAGACTATGTCCTGAATTAGGACATATATATATTTTTATTCCGAAAGCATGTTATCTTGAGATGATCACCGACTTTCACGCAGGCGTAGCCGCTGGCAGAAGCTAGTGAGTGATACCTACTGCAATTCGACGACTGATTAACGAATCGTGTAAGATTCACTACGCACTTGTGAAAACAGGTCGGCATTTACATTCATGGGTCCTTTTTCACAAGTTTCTCTAGAGTAGGTATTATAAGTTGGTGACATGGAAAAGAGGCGCCTGCCTTTCAGAACCCCTTAAACGTTCTATTCGTTAACGATTGGCTTAAAAAGCGTGAGTGAATGTATGACTTCAAAAACACTCAATTTCTTAAATACTCTTAAATATTCTCTGGTTTCTAGACCACTTCTTTTCGGGTCGATGGAAAATTCTTTAGACATTTTGGACTCGCGTTTGACCACTATCTCACCTGATGGTAAGCGATGATGTGGTCGACGATGGGGCACGCTTGCCTAGAAATAACCTATTCACTCTTGACTTAAAGACTCCCAGGTTGTAGCTATCAGGAAATAAAGATTCCGGTAGGGAATTCCGCTGCTGTACGCACAATAAAAGTGTCCACAAAACACTTTGTGCGTACGGGTGGGATGTCCACCATATACCGGTGACGCATCACCGTTCGTCTCGTAGTCCGATGATGGAACGGGCTAGGCGGAATCAAATTGCAGGTGAATGCGTACTTGGGGCGCACCAGCATATGTGTGTCATATTCTGCACAGGGGCACCGCACTCACATTTTAGACTAGAAAATCTAAATAAAAGATGTCCCATTTTGTTTTAGAAGCTTTTACCCAAGGGCTTTACTAGAACACTCCCATGTATGACAAGGGATAACGAAGGAGCGTGCCCAGGCATCTCCTGGGGCTGACCATAAGCTCTTAGAGTAAGATTATTTTGAGTGTGTGTAAGGGACAGATGTATATTACTATATTGTTTTGCTGTGGGGGGCCCTGGTGACTTACAGGTCACACACAGACTTTTTAAAAAACCTACTTCAGGCACCAGTCTCTTACAAAGGTGGAATATAGCTAGCCAAAAACACTGTTAATTTTAAAGTAACCTATTATTGTAAAGTGCGAACGAATAAATGAATTGAATTGAACTTGTATACATCTGTCCCTTAAGCACACTTAAAATAACCTTACTCTAAGAGGTTATTTATGGTCACACCCCCAGTTCAGTCTTTAAGTATAAATCTTACCTATTCATAGCAATGTCATTGGACGCAGCAATATTCATGCCGTATTCACTCTCCGACTCTGCAATATCGTTGGCCCTGTCTTGAGCCATGTGGTAAGGCTTGCCTTCTTCTCCGGGGCCTTTAACTGTATTTAAGTCCCTAGGCTCGAAATTGCCGAGTTCTGTAACAATAAGACAACGTTTTGTTTTAAAAGAAGATGAAGTGTGCTATAGATGCCCTCTGGGATTCATTGCTAAGAAAGAAAATTCTTACAAATAAATCTCACAAGATGGCGCGACATGCAATTCAATAGAATTGTGTGTAAAATTAACATTTTCTGGCATTGAACATAAAAATTGTATGTTCTTGTTTAATCAACTCTCCTAAGTACAAAATTATGGAATATTGGGCTCTTCATTCACATTTTAAAGATTATTTGAACGGATCATTTAAAATTGATGCCAATAGATGGCGCATTTTTAAATATCTGAGGCATTCCACTCGGTTGTTAAAATTTGCATTGTCACACATTTTGGTGCAAAAAACTGTAAAAACGTGCAAAAAAATACTATAAAACGAACCTTCACAGTATTTAAAGAAAAAAATATTCACGAACCTAGTAAACCCTTTTACTTGCAAGTCGCTGCTAACAAAAATCTATTGCCGTGAAACGGGATCGAACGCGATTGATGTACTTACAAAAATAACAAGATTAATCAGATGAAAAACGCTAGTTACGTCGGCGTGGTTTCTTTGTATGGGATGAGGCATCTGTATGCTAGTATTATATTATCTGTGGTTGTAGATATGTCAAATTATAAAAAAAAAAAACCCGACTGCTTAAGAGGCGAACTAAAAAGAGGTAAACAAGAAGAAAATCATGCTGTGCAGTCGAAGGCTTCGCGAGCTGGCTGACCCAAACCATATGTATCCTTCGACTGCACAGCATGATTTTCTTCTTGTTCACGTTTTATTAGTTCGCTTCTGAAACAGTCTGGTTTTATGAGATTTTTTTATTTATAACTTATTAGTTTTTTTTTTTTCGAATTAGTTACATTTAAACATATAAGTGTTTAAATGTAACTAATTCGAAAAAAAAAAAAAAAAAAAACATATAAGTGTTGTGGGCTGGATGGAATGACCACCCAACGGCCGCCATGGCTCACGCACAAAGGTCCATCCAGGACTAAGTGCGGAAACCAAACCCCCCTAACATAGAACATAGAACATATAAGTGTTTTATATTTTTGAAATCACCTCTTAAAACTCTTTATTTTGATACACCACACGACGGGTTATAAAGCAGTAAAAAAAAATCGGGCCCCACAATATGGCACCCAAAATCCGCCATTTTTCTATTTTCCAATTTAAACGATTGACGTAAGAATCATCAAAATCGGCCAACGCGTTTCGTCTCTAGAACGCCACATAGGATCAAACATACATAGACTGATAAACACATTACCCTCCGTCGACAGTCGGGTAAAAATGAAAAGAGTCTGGTTAGATGGTTTGGTCATATCGAGAGGATGAATGAAAAGCGTCTAAGAAATGGTATTTAAAAGGCCGACGTGAGTCGAAACGTCCTAGACGGACATACACGGATTTTATTGGTGATGTTCTTTAGAATTCCCAGAGGCTTAGTACTCATAACCGGCGTGAGAGTATGACTAGATGTATAGACGTTAACAAAACAAAAAGGAGTATGTAAGGTTCTTAGCAGGTGGCATTCTTTAGTTTCTGCTTACCCACATGGGAAAAAAGGGGGAGTTTATGTATAGAGCTGTGTGATGAGGCTATTTTCTGGTGATGTCAACTGACCGGCGCAATGGAGTGCGGCCCCTGCACCCCACCCGTTGCTCCTTCCAAATTTCTATCGCGCTCTCGCTCATACCTAACAGTTTTTTCAATTTCGGCACTTGCTAGGAACCTTCGCCCCTTTTTGGATGAAGTCGAAGGTTTGGCCGAGAGGGGCTTTTTTGGCCAAGATGGCCGAAGTTTCGGTCGGACACTATTTGTTTGCCACAATCGCTACTAGTCGCTCACTCCGGCTTGTGACAAGTTTGGCGAGTCTTTGAAAATGAATTATCTCCGTTTTGCTTACAAAATACAAAGTAAAATAGATGAGTAGCTTTTTTAACATATGTAGGTATGTTAAAAAAGCTACTCATCTATTTTAACACGTGTTAAAAAATAAAAGCCAGAAACCAAAGGCCCAGCATACTGGACTTATCTATGTAGGGATACAGGTCCCGTCACGTAAAAAGAACGCTGAGCGACAGTGGAGGGGATGTATCTGCACATGGGTACAGTCGCGTTCTAAAGTACTAGGATATTGTTTTATAATATAAGAGTATTTGTTTTATTGTAGAGTCATAATAGGTACTTATTAGCTACTTAATACTTTGGAAGAGGCTGGATTTGAATTAGATAATGTCAATTAAGGATTATATTTTATTTCGATTCTGTTATTATAAATATATAAATATCTTATCATTATAAATTATCAACTGCTCCTTTCTCAACTTCTTTCTTCATAAAACAATAAATACTATAAATAATTTTTCTTTCCTTCATTTTTAAAACCATCGTCGTGCAAAGAAAGATGTGTGTGCGACTGTTTTTTAGAAGCGAACGAAGCGTCATCTCTGCGCGGAAAGCATGGCTCAACTGACGAACCAATAGCGTGCGCGCACAGAAACACTGGCGGAGCATTCCCCCGTCGCGACCCCTTCATACCACCAGTTTGATCGAAAAATCGCTCACTGCGCAGATTCAAGGCCAGCGTTCTTTTTACGTGACGGGACCTGTACCTAATAACTATGGAAGTCATGAATTAATAAAAAAACTTTTTTACAAAAAAATACTACCGACTTCCAAATAAGAAAACTACAAAGTGAAAAATAACTTTATTTTTGGAAGTCGGTGTCTTTCGTAGGTACCATTTTTTTTCGTTATGGACACCGACTTCCAAAAATAAAGTTATTTTTCACTTTGTAGTTTTCTTATTTGGAAGTCGGTAGTATTTTTTTGTAAAAAAGTTTTTTTATTTTTCACTTTTTAGTTTTACCTACCTAATAGGCAAGTTGTTTAGTAAGTTTCCTATAACGCCAGAATAGATTACCCGAAAATCATGAAACTTGAACAAAACCGATCAAATGAGAGATCTGCTTACCCCTTAAGAGCATACTGGCGTGATGTTATGTTATGAAATGGTATAAACAATAAACAGACATGCGATTTCAGCAGTCCCGAGAGATTTGCCGTTATTTATTGAAGAGTTCTGTTGTATATCTTCGAAGTTCTTCATCAGATCTTCACCAAATTAAAATGGGACCAATTTCGGAACATACTCTTTCAAACAAAAAAAGAATTTTCAAAATCGGTCCACAATTGACGGAGATATCGGTGAACATACACAAAAAAAAAAAAAAAAAAAAAAAACATACAAGAAGTCGAACATAGAACCTCCTCCTTTTTCGAAAGTCGGTTAAAAAGCAAATATTATGTTAATCTAAAATCTGGAATAACAGACATTTATCAAAATAATAGTTGTTCTATTTCACGATGACGGATGAATCGTAGCAAAATGAATTTTATTTCGGCGTCATAAGTCGTCCCAGTAACCCGTCATCGTGAGATAGAACAACTATACACAAAATATATTTAATCCTAGAATTAGTGAAATATGTGCCTTATTGTATTCATCTTTTTATTTAAATTTGAAGAATGTGAATGGAATGAAAATCCCATAATTGTGTGAAATTAAGTATGGTATTTAAATGAATTCATTATGTAAAACAAGCCTGTTTATTATTATTTGAATTTTGTTATTTGTCATTGACTATAAAATTCTCTACCATTAATTTGCATGAATAAAATCTCTATGTATTTTCTGGTGTTAAATAAATAAAAAGCATTTAAGCTTTTTATTATTGACAAATTTATAGATCAACTAATTGATCTAGGAAATTGTAAAATTTCTCAAAACATTTTGTTCTTGTTTTGCCCAAACTATGGAACTCAATAAATATTATTGTAATCTCAAATGTGGTAAGTAACAATAGACATGAAATAAATGAGTGTACATTTAATAGCTCATGATAGCTACTGATCTGCTTATTTGGAAGCTATAGCAGATACCAGAGGGTGACCTATTTGCTTCATTGTTTTTCTGCAAATGCAGCATGTGGCCAGTCCAGCCCCATTTCAGATGGTCAATGCACAAGGGTGTGTCTGTGACTTTGGTTTTCTTCCTGACTGTTCCTTATTTTGACATTTAGATTTATACCCAAAATGCTTGTCTACATCGATCTTTCGCATTTGCGAATTTCTCTCTGCATTTCAGCTAGGCAAAGGGTTTGCCTTTGCCTTGCCCAATTCACTTATGCAATTGGGCTGCTGGTCTCACAGGCATCAGAGTATGGTTCTGCTTATTTCTTAAGAAATTTCTACCAGCAGACCTTCATGTTCTGCCATACTTTTCTGTAATTCGTCATCTAAGTACCCACCCCCTTCCTAGACATTTCATCCTTTACACATTTCATCCATCATTTACAATCTTTTCATTTAAATGTATGAACAAATCTGATGATGATATTTGAACATACATTATCTTGAACAGTATTTACCTAATTGATTTTTATCAATGAGAAATAATAGATAACTATCTAAGATTACATTTCCATTAATTTTGGATTATAATTTGAATTCTAATGAAAAAAATATTATGATTAACAACATATAGAATTCAATAAATCAAATAACTTTGGTACTACTAGATAATGTTTGTTTTTATGAAGTTTCTTAACACAATAAAACTATAATTAGCATAACAATTACAATAGAAAGCAAATACAAAGGGTATGCCACAGTCGTTTGCGCCACAATTGTGAATACAACGACACATAGCAATATCCAGTACACAAAACACGTACTGACGTAATAAAAACACTGCAAACTCTATGGAACTACCAACAAGCCGGGCCCGTGGGCCACATAACAGTACTTTTTCTTCATAAAATTAACACCTAATAATAACGTTAACAAGTCAATAAACTTTGTTACCTGTCTTCAACGTAGGGTAGACATCGTGATGGGACTTATAATAGGCGGCATGGGAGTCCGAAATTACTCCAACCTCCGATTCAGAAGCGACGTTCTCCGAAGACCACTTATGTAGAGCGTATAGCAAAACTAAAAGAATCGCGCATGCTGCTCCCATGCGGATGATCCGGCCCCTTCGCACATTGGTGATCCTCATTTTTCTTATTTATATTAGTACATATCAGTTGCAATTTTAAAAGAAAAAATATATTTGGACGTGCCGAGAAATCGTCGACGATCGACTCGCGGGTGACGTTTCGAGATGACAAATTGACAACGTCAACATGCTACGTTCCGTAATACATAGGAGTTTTGTACATTTTGTAATACGTGTATACTTTTGTGTTATCGGTATAAATAACTTTAAATTTCCTTGAGAGTCATCCATTTCTTTAGAATATCAATTTGTGTGCATATTTTCAGGCAATTTGCTATAGGTTTGTCAAAATATGCCTATATTAATCAGAATTTAAAAAACTGAGTGATGGTTTTCCATGTTTCCGGACGAATTCAAATGTTCAAGCTTTCATATTTGACAGTTCGTCGATCCAGTGAATTTTGAATTTTTGAATGAATTGTTGTTTGTTTGTTGGTGGTTTTCTTTCAATTCTTTGTGTAGTTTGTGATATAGTCAAATAAAAGTGTATTGTGTTGTGTAAATAACAGTGGAAAGCAGATAATATCTTGTGCACAGGGATATCAAATTTAATCAGAAGTCACAATGGAAAGAAGTATGTTTATCTTGATCGCTCGCTTACTTTTTAAAATTTCATTTACATTAAGGATTTTCCACGATTAGAACTGTTTACTTCCACGTTTTGAGAACCCTTAATTTGAAAAACAAGACCAAAGACTGGTTCATCACAACTCAAACTCAATATTCACATCTCTAGAAGCAGGAAACAAGAAAATGTCTCGTGAGTCCTATATTAATTAATATGACTATTACAGCACAAGCCCTTACTATGGAGAACTTCATAGGCAACTGGAATGGTGACTTTCCTAACTACCCGTTGCAGGCTGCAGATCTGAAGAAACCCCATTCCGTAATGGGAGCCCTGTTCCAAGTGTTTGATAGACTGGGAATTGATCTTGATGCCGTACTTGCTGTAAGTAATAAGAATACATGCTGTTAATGTCCCACTGCAAGGCATAGGCCTTTTCTCATGCAGAGAAGGTACGAGAATTGATGGCCATGCTTGCTGAAGGCTTGGTGGTTTAGTGATATCAGACTAATATATAAGTAATACTTGTTTATTTATTTGAATTACCAAAAAAGGTTTCAAATAAATAGTCACAATGACACATTTTGAGAATCAATGGATCATCAAATTTTTTTTTTTTTTTTTTTTTTTTTTATCATTGTCTTGCAATCTGTTCCGCTTTTTGCGAACATTCAGCATAAGGTTAGGAATATAGCATTTGTCTTGGAGGGCAGTCAGTCCAGTGGCTTGTGCCCTTTATTTATAATATATTCCCTACAAATCTCTAGGGGACTTTCTTTTAAGTCTTTTAAATGTTGCATCATTATTCATTAAATTCGTAGCTAGTGCGTTTGGATGATTATCCAGTCTATTCCTATATGATTTCATTAAGTGTGTAATTTCTTCCTGAATTGTCCTGATCTCAAGGTCGTGGTGTAATTGTTGGTTTGTTATGAACCAAGGAGCATTAGAAATTATCCTCAGCATTTTGGACTGGAATCTCTGGAGTATTTCTAGATTTGAGTTGGAGGCCGTGCCCCAGAGTTGAACTCCGTAAGTCCAGATTGGCTTCAGAATGCTTTTGTATAATAGCAGTTTGTTTCCCATCGACAGCTTAGCTTTTTTGCCGAGCATCCAGTACATTTTCCTTAGTTGGAGCCCCAGTGCTTTTTGTTTTGTGAATATGTGCTTTTTCCAGGTAAGACGACGGTCCAAATAAAGTCCAAGGTATCTGGCCTCATTTGCTTGGGGTATCCACACACTGTTGAGCGACACGGGGGGACAAGTTTCACGTCGCATCATAAAGGTCACCTGTACCGACTTAGCTTCGTTTGCTTTTATCCGCCAGGTAGTTAGCCATTCCGTGATGTTGTCTAGGGAGCGTTGGAGCATGTTACTTGCTTGGGCCGGTTCTTCATGAGTAGTTAAGGCTGCTGTGTCATCAGCGAAAGTGCCTATCACAACGCCATCTGTCATGGGCAGGTCTGAGGTGAAAATCAGGTAGAGGATCGGGCCAAGAACACTACCTTGTGGAACTCCTGCAAGAGCTCTGTGAAGTTTGGTTATGTCTTCGCCCAGCTTAACACAGAAAAACCTGTCGGCAAGGTATGATTTTAAGAAAATATAATAATTTGTCGGCAGAAGATTTTTTATTTTGTATAATAGGCCCACGTGCCAAACTCTGTCAAATGCCTGGGAAATATCAAGAAAAGCCGCGCAACAATATTTCTTGTTTTCGAAAGCTTTGTGGATTTCTTCTACCAGTCTATGTACCTGCTCTATCGTGCTATGTTTTTTTCTAAAGCCAAATTGGTGGTCAGGTATGATTTTATTTTCTGCTATTACTGTATTTAATCGGTTTAAAAAGAGTATTTCCATAACGTTAGACAGAATGGGTAGTAAGCTGATTGGTCTGTAGGAAGAAACGTCTTCAGGAGCTTTACCAGGTTTAAGGATCATTTTAATTTGGGCTACCTTCCATTGTGGTGGGAAAATGCCTCTAATCAGTATGCAGTTGAACAGGTGTAACAAAAACTGAATTGCTATTTCAGGTATTTCTCTGAGTATTTTTACAGTAATTAAATCATATCCTGGAGCTTTGTTTTCATTTAAATTTGTTATTATTTCTATAACCTCATGTTTCGTGATCCTTTCAAGTGGTAGGTCGAGTTGGTAAGGATCATTGAGGGAGTTAATGAGTTCATCGCTTTTGGTTTTCGATGCATTCTGGGCAGGGTTTGGCACGAACACATCAGCTAGATGAGAAGCAAAGGCTTCACCTTTCTCTGCGTCACTTTTTGCCCAGGAACCATCCTTTCTGCGTATCGGCGGGTTAGAGGCAATGGGTATTTTGAGTTTTTTGGTTGCTTTCCAAAGGGAATAGTCACTAGCAGCCTTAGCATCTAAATTACGCAGGTGGTCCTGTATATTTTCATTTCTTTCAGAGTGCAGGAGTTTTTTAAGTTTAGACGTTAGGTAGTTCAGCCGTTTTTTATCTCTGGGAAATCTAGTGGTTTGCCACAATTTACGAGCCTGTCTTTTTTCGGCTACTAGTTCACGAATGGGCTTCGAGCAGTCTAGTTCCGTGAATTTTTTGGCAGCAGGTGTGCTATCCCAGGCAGCATTTTGGATGCACTCGTTGAAGTGTTCAACCGCTACCACAATGTCCTCTTCGGTTTTAAGGGGCAGGTTTGAGTTAATAGTAGACTCTACTATGGAACGGAATAAATCCCAGTTGGTCCTACGTCCATGTAACCTTGCTGTGCAGGACGTAGCGTGTTCATTGGCCCCGAGAAAAGAAGGGCGTAAACCTTCTGGCCATTGCCGCTGAACGCCCCATCCACATCAACGAAAACAAAGGTTCTTGGATGCCTAGCTGCAGCAGTGACGTAGGGTTGCAAATCGACTCTAACGATTCAACGATGTGTTGGCTGTACTTGAGTTATTTCCAGATTCCGGGTTGCCTACTTCTGGATCAGCACTCCTGGTGTCCAGGTTCCGAGGTCCAGCTCGACAGGATCGAAAAGGGATGTCTTCATAAGGGTTGAAGTCGATGAATTAAATGAAACACTAAGTTATTCAGTACACGGCACGATTCTAGGGCTCTCAACAATTTCTGAGACTTGATTCTATATAAGAATTACTTCTTATTTACTAAGACAAGTACAAGCGACTAGCTTTGGATGACTACAAATTCTATTTTGGGCCCGGGGGTTCTTTATACCCTCGCATCGTGCCATTATTGAGAGCCCCGCAAATTCTCGCCGAAAATAATTTTTATTTATGTAAAAAACCCTTATACATATTTGGTAAATAGGGTTACCGCACCCCTTCCATGGTGCTATCAATAGCTGGATTCCTTCGTACTGTAACACAGTAACGCCCCCTATCTATGTATCTAATCAATATACCTAATTTCCAGGTATTGATAGCTTCCCTAGACTATTTCCATGAAATAAAAGGACAATTCCCTTTATTTCCCAGTTAAAACCTTAATAGTTTTCAACCTAGCCTAAGGATATCTATAGGTTGGGTTGACCTGCTGGTGCCAATAGCAGGCTGTCTGTTGACGTCTAGAAAAAGCTTATTTTCGGGAATCTTCTATGGGATATCATCCCTTATGTAATGAATCTATAAATTCCTAAGTCATTTCACCGACTTTAGGACTTCCTACTTAGGCTAACCAGACAATCACCGCCTATTATGGGGATTCTGGTAGCCAATAGACCACACTTTACATTTCTAGTGTTTATGTAAGTCTATCTAGGTCATATGCACATAAGGTGCCTTGATATGTACAAATTTGATAGCCGGTCACTTTCTTTGCGCCCAGCTATCAGAGAAATTAGATATAAAAACACTAATAAGATTGGGACGACACGATGGTGCGTTCAACGGGCCATCGGGAGGTCCCCAAAAATTCCTTATTTTCGGAATTCCCAGGGGTGTATAGTCTCGGGGAATGCCAAAAACTGACTAAAATTACATTTCCAGAAACCTATTTTCCGGAATTGTACTTAAACTACTTGAGCGATTTTCGCTCCGAAGTGATGGCTTGGTAGCTAGTCCAGCAAGCCATCCGAAAGTACTTATACCATGAGTACATCTATTCCCTTCATGGAGTTATTCCACCTGAAGGGTCTACAAATTTCAACGTTTTACGTTGTTTACATTTTTCACGACTGCTTATCTCGTTGACTATCCAAGCGATTCTTCCCATCTAGAAACCGCCTGGAAGCCCTTTTAGCAAGCTTTCCAATGGTAGTACTTTTACCAGTACACCTATATGTTTCTAGGTACTTAGGGCACCTAAAACCGTAAGCGATTGCCAAAACCAGTTAAACAGCAGTTTTTCTATTATATACTGACTTGATATCTCAAGTAAATGGGCTTTATATAAAAGACTACGCTAACTATGAGGTGTATATAGGCTTCCTGTCTCGGTCTAGGTCCCCCATATACCCTAAAATGACCTAAAACCATATATTTGGTGTTTGAGATATCAAGTCAATATTCCTATTTACATAGCAGAAACTATGTGGTCTTCACATAGTTTCATCATTATGTACTGATTTCATGTCCAGTACATAGGATAAGCCCTTAAAAACATGATTTTAATTACTATAATATTTTCGAAAACCACCAAAACTATATATATCGTGTGGTTCCCTCTCACGGTTCATTCGGAACTAATCCGTCGTCGAGCACAGACGTATCGTATGACAGAAATTTATGTTTTTTACTATGATAACTCTTATCAGTATGCTTTCTAATGATTTTACTCTGTTAAGGGTGAACTATTGAACCCTATAACATACTGACAAACACTAAAAACATTATACTACTATCTCAAAAAATGTAGGTAAAATTTTAGTATAAATATAAACGTGCCTCTAAAATTCATTTTAGTATCAGGTGGCGCGCCGTGGTAAGCAGACATGTCTACACATACAAACTTCAATTTCTATGAACCATTTAGTATGGTTGATGACGCTTCGTCGCGAACATATCTCCCGCCGTGCAGTGCTGTGTCGACTCGCTGTGTCGACTCGAAGTGTTGTCGGCGCGGCGCTGCATTCCTTCGGTGAGCGACGGACGGCATTTCTCGGCTGCCGGCCAGGCCCACCGAGAGGACGGTCGCCGCTCCGGCATCTCTGGTTACTGGGGCAGTGGGACGAGTTTCTTCACCGGACGCTTCAAGGTACCGCCAAGCGTGCGTACCTCAGCGGTCCGGATTTCTCCGTCGATTCCTGGATACACGGCCACAATGCGGCCTCGCGGCCACGTATTGCGGGGCAGCTGGCCGTCGGCTATCAGGACAGGGTCACCCACTTTAAATCTGGGCCCACTACTATGTGGCTCCCGCCGGTTTTGGAGCTCCGGCAGGTACTCTCTGACCCAGCGACTCCAGAACATATCAGCGAGGATCTGTGATCGTCGCCATATTTTCCTGCTGTCTATATCTTGCTCGGTGAACGTGCCAGGTGTAGGTAGTCTGGCTGACCCACCGAGTAAGAGGTGATTCGGTGTGATGGATTCATCATCATCACCATCTACCGACACGTGTGTCAATGGTCGGCTATTTACAATGTACTCTGCCTCACAAATCAGTGTGGACAACACCTCTTCGGTGGGGTGTTTTTCTGTAAGTACATTGTATAGTGTGTTTTTTACACAACGAACTAGGCGCTCCCAGGCGCCTCCCATGAATGGCGCTGATGGCGTTATGAAGCGCCATACGATGCCTCTACGACTTGCCTCTGTTTTGAAGGCGTCTCGCAGCTCTCTGTCGGCGCCGTGCATGTTGGTGCCATTGTCTGAGTGTATCTCAGCTGGGCATCCTCTGCGTGCGGCGAATCGGCGCAGCGCCAATATGGCGGAGTCTGCGCTAAGGCTGGCGGCGATTTCAAGGTGCACCGCCCTTGATGTGAGACACGTAAATAGTGCTACGTATCTCTTCTGATGCTGCCGACCGACGGTGACGGATAGCGGGCCGAAATAGTCGAGCCCGGTATATGTAAACGGCCTCTTATGGTGAGCGAGGCGCGTTTTCGGGTGGTCGCCGGTCGCAGGTACTGGTGGCTGTGCCTTGCGTATACGGCAATGCAGGCATCTTGCTATCACCTTCTTCGCTGTTGGTCGCATCTTCACGACCCAGTAGTGCTGCCGTACCTCATTAATTGTGAGTTCGGTGCCACTATGTTGTAGACTGCGATGTGTCCAGTCTATGTACAACTGCGTTATGTGATGGTCGCCATGTAATATAGGCGGGCGCATCACTTCTTCAGCTACCTCTTGCGTAGCTGCTATGCGACTTCTTAGTCGCAGCACGCCGTCGACGACCTGAATTTGTAAAGGTCGCAGCGAGCTATTTTTATTTATTTCTTCAACATTCGCTAACTCTGAAGCGAACGATTGTTGTTGTGCGACCTGGACAAGTATTTTCTCAGCTTCTTGGAGAAATTCTGCTTCTATGATTTGTCTGTTGACCTGGGTTGGTGCTCTGCATGCCTGCTTCTGCTTCTGTGCAGGTACAGCGGGCTTCTTGCGCCAGTCTGGGTCCTTTTCAGCGTTTTTTCTCGTCCGTTTATAGGACGTTATCTCTGTTCTATTTTTGCAAAGAGATATAAAACGCAGAACTGTGGCGGTCGCACGAAGCAGTCGCTCCCATCTGCTTGGCTCTGGAACGGCTTCTATGAAGCTCTTCTTGTCCCCTTCTGTGACAACGAAAGTTTTTTCTTCTCCCGTGTCGTTTGTAGTCGGAGGTTTCTCTGTGGGCCATAATTCGGGCCCAAGAGACAAAAAACTCGGCCCGCAGTACCACTCGTGGTCCGAGTTGAACCGCAGTGGCACGTCACGGGTTGCTGCATCAGCGATGTTCATCTTGGTGGGTATCCATCGCCAATCTTCGACTTTGCTATTGTCTTCAATAGCAGCTATTCGGTGAGCAACGAAAGGTTTGTATACTCTCGCTCCTCTTCTAATCCAGGTCAGTACGGTCTTGCTATCTGACCAATACGTTACTGACGTGGGCTTGCAGTCGTGTTCACTCATCACTGCTGCGGCTACGCGGGTTCCCAATACCGCGGCCTGAAGTTCGAGTCTCGGTATCGAAAGCAGTTTCAGTGGGGCCACCCGCGCTTTCGCCATAACAAGGCTTATTAAGTGCTTGCCTTCCACGGTCGTGGCCCGCCAGTATATAGCGGTAGCATATGCCATCTCGCTTGCATCAGTGAACACATGCACCTGCATTTCTATAGCGTCGCTATATCCAGGATAGCATCTTGGTACGCTAACGTTTTTTAGTTGGCGTAAATGTTGTACCCAAATTTTCCATTGTAATGCTAGGTCAACATCTAGCCTCTGATCCCAGTCGACGCCTCGCCGCCATGCTTCTTGCAATATTTGCTTCGCCTTGATGGTTACTGGTGAGGCGAGTCCGAGTGGGTCGTATAGCGACGCTACTATTCTGAGCGCCTCTCGCTTGGTGGGCGCCTCTCGGTCCAAGATACCCTCAGGCAGACGCGCGAGTGTGAGGTTGAAACCCAGCGTGTCTTCGCCTGGCCTCCATATGAGGCCGAGTATCTTTTCCGACGTATCTATATCTCCAATGGATACCATCTCAGTTTGTATATGCGATGGGTCCATTTTTTCTAGGAGCTGCGAGCTATTTGAAACCCATTTCTTGAGTTCAAACCTCGCCTGTAGGTGTATTTTTCGCACCATACTAGCGACTTCTGCCGCCTTCTCGATAGTTCTATAACTATCTAGGTAGTCATCCATATAATGACTACGTAGTATAGCATCCACAGCTTCAGGGTGCTTCTCTATATATTTGTTTGCGTTCCAGTTCTTTGCAAAAATTGCTGTGCAAGGCGAACTGGCTGCGCCGAAAATGATGGACGTCATTCTATATTCTTCTGGCGCTCCTTCTCTGCGGTTTCCCCTCCACAGGTAGCGAAGCGCGTCTCGGTCTTGGCTCCGCACCTTCACTTGCATGAACATCTCCGCTATGTCACCGGTTATTGCGACGCAGTGGCGGCGAAACCGCATCATTACGCCTGGCAGCGACTGTAATAGGTCGGGCCCAGTTAACAGGAAGTCATTCAGTGACATTCCTCTCGATTTGGCGGCAGCGTCATGTACGATGCGAAGTTTGTCTGGCTTCATTGGGTTGAAGACATCGAAGTGTGGGAGGTACCAAGTTTTGCCCGGCGTGCTAATTGCGGGTGCCCTTTCAGCGTACCCTTTCGCAATTAGCGAGTCCATCTGGTCTGAGTATCTTCTTAGAAGTTCCTGGTTCTTGTCCAGCTTCTTTTCTGTTGAGACGAGCCTCTTCAGAGCTGTCTCAAAGCTATCTGGCATCTCAGCATGCTCATTACGCCAAAGCATGGCGGTTTCGATGTGTCCATTCTCTAATTGGACAGTTGATCGATTCAAAATGTCCTCTGCCCTTCTTGCTGGGTCAGAGGCGGGTCGCTGTGGGTTTATGCACAACGATTCTATGGCGAAATGTTCGCGCAACTGATGATCCAAATTGTCATCAGTTGTTATTCTATTGACATGATGTACTTGTTGTCGTAGTAAACTACTGTGCGCGCCATGTAGTGTCCAACCCATTGCTGTAAGTGACGCAATTGGTTGGTGTCTTGGACCTCTGCGAATCTCGCTGGCCAATAACAAATGCCAGTTGTCTTGGCCGACGAGTATTTTTGGCACGCCATTGTTGTACATCAACTCTTTTCTCAAGTCGGTTAAATGCTTGCAGCGTGCGACAACCCTATCGCTCACTGTTTGTTTTGCCAAGCTGAGTTTAGGTATAGTACGTGCTTTAAATTGTACCCTTCTCTCTTGCGGGCTAACCAGCGTCACCTTGACTCTTCTTGAGCATGGGGTGGTGAGCATGGTGTTGCCTATCGCACCGATCTTGAGCGGGTCCACAGGGCCCTCTGCCCCGACTTGCCTCGCGATGTCTTCATCCATCAGCGAAACGGTGGACCCATCGTCTAGGAGAGCGTATGTTGCTACCTCTCCCGCCGGTCCGATTACCCGGACCGGCACTATCTTGAGGTACGCCTGGCTCGATGGTGACCCGAAACTGGCCACCGTTTCCTGAGGATCCTTGCGGGATTCAGGAACATCGGGCTTCTTGTTGGCTTCCCTCTGCTGTTGCTTCTTCCTATGAAGAAGCCGATGGTGCGTATCTCTGCACCCGTCTTGGCCACACTGTTTTCTCTTACAAGTGTGGTTGCCTCGTCGATGTTGAAGGCAGCGATAACATAGATTGTGTTTTTTCGCTAGCTCCCATCTTTTCTCGACAGCTACGCCCCTGAATTGTGCACATCCAGTGGCGTAGTGATGTCCCACGTCGCAAACACGGCATTTTCCTACCGGTTGGTCCGTAGCTATATGCGTCCTTTGTGTGACGCGTCTGTTGGTGTTCGCCTCGGCCGAAGCGATGCCTTCGGGTGGGGCGAATGGACTACAGAAGTGTGCCTGTTCAGATATAAAATTACTGAACAATGAAATATCTGGCACCGATTGGTACTTCTCCGAATATGATCGGTACCATTGTGCTCGTAGCGAATTGGGTAACTTCTCTGTTAACAATCGCATAAGCTCCGCGTTCATAAGGTAATGACCCTTTTTTAACGCGCGGAGCGTGACTACAGCACCTCTTACGCGACTTGCAAACGCGCAGATGTCTCTTGGTGACTCACTGCAGCGCGGCAGTCCGCGTAATCTATCTGTTTCAGCTTGCGCTATGGAGTCTGGACGGCCGAACTGCAGCTCGAGTTCCTTCATGATGTCATCGGGCCTGGCATGTCCGATGAGTTCTGAGCTGACGGTTTCCATTGCACGTCCATGTAAGCTTCTCCTCAGCCTCGCTGTATTCTCGATGTCCGTAAAGTACGCTCGAGTTGTCTCATATATGGCCCGAAATGATAGCCATTCAGTATGAGAACCATTGAAATTCGGCAATGTCATGACGAATTTCGACGCAGAGGGGTTCGGTTGGTCCCGCTGTTCTATTTTCCTGTCGGCTAGCGACGCTATAGCGGACGTCAACTCCGTCAAGAATGGACGGAGACTATCCCTCTGACCTCCTGTACCCTCAGCTGACGCTGCAACTGGAGGCTTTCGCACTTCTCTCTCCTTAGGATGCTGACCTTCTATTTGCGATTTGGTGGCGGCCGCAGTCAGGGGTCTATGCATAGAATTTCTGGTTCCCCCTTCAACGACGTTATCCTCCTTCTCAGGCTGAGGTTCTGGTGCCTCTTCTAGCCATGAACGCACGTACTCGTCATTCGAGTTTCTGTCATCCAAGTATTCAGCTTCGGAACCCTCTTCCTCCGCTCTCTGAAGTGCCAGTTGTGCAAGCTCCAACTTAATTTTGAGTAAGTCTTCGCGAGCTTTGTCTATGTTTTTTCGTGACCGAGTCACTCTAGTTGACGGCGGACGGCTATGTTCGATACGGGCGTCACCCCGGGTAGTCATCGGCATCGCTGTACGTCTGTCTTCTTCGGAAATCTTCTCTTTCTGAGAAGGTTTCAATGTTGTGTCTGAAGCTCCTTCTAATCTGGTTACTCTGGTAGAAACCGCTTGATCAGTTTCTATTGGTTGATGCGTCGGAGTGCTTTCAGTTTGAGGCGCTAGATGGCGCTGCTCGTCCGACGGCTCGGTCCCTTCGGTTGTGGAAGGTGAACACGGCGGCAGCTCATGTCTGATGCCAACTGGCTGATCCAACTCCACGGTCCATGCCTCCGGCGTCTTGCCTTTGGATCTGGTTATCGGCATTGTTGTTGAAATATTTTCTTTTGAAAACTCGAAGTTAGTTTTCAAAGATAAGTCCCAGTTCCGGGCTTCAGCGTTCAAACCGACGATCTCCAGAAGTTAACCTCCACTTCGATTGACTATAATTCAATCTTCAAATAAAAAATCACTAAAAACTTACGGTCAGTGATAAGTCTTCAGGAAACTTCAGGCATTTGCTATACAAGTTTATTTTTCCCATAAACGTGTATGTTCTATTTGATTGACTATAATTCAATCAAATTCTAAATCACCGAAAAGTCAAGGTTACTTTTCGGTGGTGATGCTTCATGAACTGCTTGTCCAAAGCATCAGAGCCGTGCATCAATCTTCAGAGCACGTATCTTGCTTGATTGAAGAAAATTCAATCTTCAAATAAATCACCGAAACGTCAAAGTTATTTTCAGTGATAGTGCTTCAGGAACCGCATAGTCAGTACATCCGAAACGTATCTAAGTCTTCAGAGTACGTTTCTTCCATTCACTGACGAAAATTCAGTCTTCAAAATTTTCCTGAAAACATAGGGGTTGTTTTCAGTCATAAGGCTTCAGGAATTATTCTTCAATCATCAAGGATGCACATCAGCCTTCTAAACGCACGTCTTGTATTTTTCTGACGGGCGCTCGTTTTTTAAACAAATCGCTAAAAACATAAGGGTAGTTTTCAGCGATAAGTCTTCAGGAACTATTCTTCCGCGTCAAAGACGTAATCCAATCTTCTGAACGAGTATTCTTGGTTGAATAAACAAGCGTTCAGTTCTAGAACAAATCACTGATAACATAGGGTAGTTTTCAGCGATAAGTCTTCAGGAACTATTCTTGGGGCTTCAAGGATGCGCATCTGTCTTCATACAGCATTTTGCGGCTCACAGAAAATTTCTTCTATTTTCTTACAATTATTGAAAAAATAGGGTATTTTCAATAACTGTCTCCAGAATTTTACCTCTTGGATCCAGCGGCAAATAGGGCACGTAGGACTTGTTCCCTGCAGTGCACGTCGATTTTTGGTTTATTTGTGAAATTAATTTCTCCAAAATTCGAAAAATTAATTCAACCACTGTTTCTTCCTGACGTCCTGGGGCGCTCCAGACTTCGAATTTCGGCTCGAACGGGTCAACGTTGTGTTGCACGTAGCCGACTTAATATGCAGGCACCCAGTTGTTTTTTCTGGATCTACTGTTCCCGACGTCCTGGGGCTCTCCAGGCTCCAAAATTCGGCTCGATAGGACCATTAAATGTGTCCGTCGTCGAATTTTCCGGGACGCCAGGCTCCAAAATCTGGCTCGCAAGGACCATTAAATGTGCAGGACGTAGCGTGTTCATTGGCCCCGAGAAAAGAAGGGCGTAAACCTTCTGGCCATTGCCGCTGAACGCCCCATCCACATCAACGAAAACAAAGGTTCTTGGATGCCTAGCTGCAGCAGTGACGTAGGGTTGCAAATCGACTCTAACGATTCAACGATGTGTTGGCTGTACTTGAGTTATTTCCAGATTCCGGGTTGCCTACTTCTGGATCAGCACTCCTGGTGTCCAGGTTCCGAGGTCCAGCTCGACAGGATCGAAAAGGGATGTCTTCATAAGGGTTGAAGTCGATGAATTAAATGAAACACTAAGTTATTCAGTACACGGCACGATTCTAGGGCTCTCAACAATTTCTGAGACTTGATTCTATATAAGAATTACTTCTTATTTACTAAGACAAGTACAAGCGACTAGCTTTGGATGACTACAAATTCTATTTTGGGCCCGGGGGTTCTTTATACCCTCGCATCGTGCCATTATTGAGAGCCCCGCAAATTCTCGCCGAAAATAATTTTTATTTATGTAAAAAACCCTTATACATATTTGGTAAATAGGGTTACCGCACCCCTTCCATGGTGCTATCAATAGCTGGATTCCTTCGTACTGTAACACAGTAACGCCCCCTATCTATGTATCTAATCAATATACCTAATTTCCAGGTATTGATAGCTTCCCTAGACTATTTCCATGAAATAAAAGGACAATTCCCTTTATTTCCCAGTTAAAACCTTAATAGTTTTCAACCTAGCCTAAGGATATCTATAGGTTGGGTTGACCTGCTGGTGCCAATAGCAGGCTGTCTGTTGACGTCTAGAAAAAGCTTATTTTCGGGAATCTTCTATGGGATATCATCCCTTATGTAATGAATCTATAAATTCCTAAGTCATTTCACCGACTTTAGGACTTCCTACTTAGGCTAACCAGACAATCACCGCCTATTATGGGGATTCTGGTAGCCAATAGACCACACTTTACATTTCTAGTGTTTATGTAAGTCTATCTAGGTCATATGCACATAAGGTGCCTTGATATGTACAAATTTGATAGCCGGTCACTTTCTTTGCGCCCAGCTATCAGAGAAATTAGATATAAAAACACTAATAAGATTGGGACGACACGATGGTGCGTTCAACGGGCCATCGGGAGGTCCCCAAAAATTCCTTATTTTCGGAATTCCCAGGGGTGTATAGTCTCGGGGAATGCCAAAAACTGACTAAAATTACATTTCCAGAAACCTATTTTCCGGAATTGTACTTAAACTACTTGAGCGATTTTCGCTCCGAAGTGATGGCTTGGTAGCTAGTCCAGCAAGCCATCCGAAAGTACTTATACCATGAGTACATCTATTCCCTTCATGGAGTTATTCCACCTGAAGGGTCTACAAATTTCAACGTTTTACGTTGTTTACATTTTTCACGACTGCTTATCTCGTTGACTATCCAAGCGATTCTTCCCATCTAGAAACCGCCTGGAAGCCCTTTTAGCAAGCTTTCCAATGGTAGTACTTTTACCAGTACACCTATATGTTTCTAGGTACTTAGGGCACCTAAAACCGTAAGCGATTGCCAAAACCAGTTAAACAGCAGTTTTTCTATTATATACTGACTTGATATCTCAAGTAAATGGGCTTTATATAAAAGACTACGCTAACTATGAGGTGTATATAGGCTTCCTGTCTCGGTCTAGGTCCCCCATATACCCTAAAATGACCTAAAACCATATATTTGGTGTTTGAGATATCAAGTCAATATTCCTATTTACATAGCAGAAACTATGTGGTCTTCACATAGTTTCATCATTATGTACTGATTTCATGTCCAGTACATAGGATAAGCCCTTAAAAACATGATTTTAATTACTATAATATTTTCGAAAACCACCAAAACTATATATATCGTGTGGTTCCCTCTCACGGTTCATTCGGAACTAATCCGTCGTCGAGCACAGACGTATCGTATGACAGAAATTTATGTTTTTTACTATGATAACTCTTATCAGTATGCTTTCTAATGATTTTACTCTGTTAAGGGTGAACTATTGAACCCTATAACATACTGACAAACACTAAAAACATTATACTACTATCTCAAAAAATGTAGGTAAAATTTTAGTATAAATATAAACGTGCCTCTAAAATTCATTTTAGTATCAGGTGGCGCGCCGTGGTAAGCAGACATGTCTACACATACAAACTTCAATTTCTATGAACCATTTAGTATGGTTGATGACGCTTCGTCGCGAACACTTGCTGTAGGTTTAACATGTGCGAATTCTTGAAACACCTCTAGTAGAACGACACTATGGTCCGATGAGAGGTCTTGGAGGGAAGTGCATTTGAAATAATTAATAGGAATCCCCTTAATGACACTGAAGTCGACCAAATCTGGTATTTTTTTTTGGGTCAGTCGGCCAGTAAGTAGGTTCCCCGCTCGATATTGTATCTAGATGTAGATCATTTATAGCTGCTTGTAATTGGCGTCCTTTGGGGGTGGTTAAGCGTGAGCCCCATTGAGTATTTTTAGAATTATAATCCCCACCCGCTATAAACCTGCTACCTAGCGTTTTGAAGAAACTGACGTAGTCTTCTTTTTTGATTGCATGTTTTGGAGGAGAATACAGTGCAGTGACAGTCAAGTGTCCCCGCCAATCCTCAACAACAACACTTGTGGCTTGTATCTCAGGAGTCTTAAATGGCTCCGCCTCGTGATGTTTGATATTATTCTTAATAAGAATTGCGGAGCCTCCGTGGGCCGTACCATCCGGGTGCATCGTTTGGTAGAATTTGTAGTTCCGGATTTCGAGGTGATTTTTCTTCGTAAAATGTGTTTCTGATACCAGTAAGGTATCAATTTTGTTTGTTCTTAAAAATGTCTCTACCTCTAGGACATGTTGTGAGAGCCCATTGGCATTCCATATGGCTATTTTTAATGAACAGAATTTGTCAGTTTGGACATGATTTCCATTAGGAGATTTGTTATTGAGGTTAATTGCTGCATCAGTAGTGTCAAAGTGTTCAGAATATCTTTCGTGTCATTGTTGTTTGGTTGGAGATTTGGTAATACATTTGGGCTTTCCTTGCTTGCAGGTGCGTGTGAAGGTTTATTGGACATTAAGGCTTGCTTATAAGAGGGGTAGTCTTGTCGCGTAGTAGTATCCACCTGATGATGTTGATGTTTGATGTTTGTTTTCTGTTGTTGTTTTGGTGGTTGAGTAGGATATTTGATTTTCTGGAGCTCCTTATATATTGAGCAACCTTTATAGTTCGCGGGATGGTTGCCATCGCAAAGCACACATTTAACTGTATCCGATCTTTCTTTACGTTCGCAATTTATCGATGCATGGTCTCCAGCGCATTTTATACATTTGGGCTTCCTAAAGCAGTATTTTCGTGTGTGTCCATATTGCTGGCAATTGCCACATTGTGGAATCTCTCGTTTAGGTCTTGGAGGTTCGAAGATGACTCTACAGTGCAAGATACTTTTGATGTCATAGATACGTTTATTGTTGTTGTTGGATTCTATATCTATAAAGTAAATTGGTAAAGGTTTCTTGGTACTTCTTTGTTTGACGTTCCAGATATTAGTGACTTTATGTCCAAGCTTTTCTAGTTCAGCTTTTATTTCTTCCATATCAGTGGAAGGGTGAAGATTTTTGAGGACTACCTTGAAACAGCGATCATGTTTTGGCTTGTAGGTATAAAATTCAGTATTTTTTTCTTGCAGATTTTTAACTATTTTTGTATATAGTTCTGAGGACTTGGGTTGTATTCTTACTTGATCATTAGGGAGAACTTTCACTTCATAGTTATCTGCGGCTATCTCATCCAGCATTTTCAGTAATGGCTGGATATTACTGACCCGGTCTATGTATAAGGGTGGAGCCCTGGCAGGTTTTTCAACAATTTCGATGCTTTGTGTGTCTTGCGTATCATTATCCAGCTCGGAAAAACTATTTGAGGTTGGTGTAGGTTGGCTCAGCCAGTAGGTATCAAGTTTCTTTAATTTTTGGGCTTTGTTTGTTTCAGGACTTTCACGTTGCCTTTTTCTTTCAGCTACTTTTGTCCATTTGGAACTATCGGCTGTAGGGATGCTTGTATCCGAATCTCCATCATCGAGGTTGTTCGAAGACTGCGTTTTAGTTGAATTAAAAAAGGATTTATGAAAAATTTGTTGAGTTAGTATTTTATTTTGGGGTTTCTCATGTTGAGATTGATCCATTATATGGCAGTTTTTTGCCCGAGGCGTAGCAACACTAGCCCATGACAGTCATGACACTGACAGTAGCTGTCATTTGGCTATGACAGAAACGGAAATTTTTGAGTTGTTTTTTTTTTTTTTAGAATGAGGGTAGAAGGTTTTCACTGTGCTATGTTGAAAGTTTATATTGTTTATTTTAGGATTTTTAGGTAAATTTAACGCTAAATAACAATATCACACTAGCATAAACACTTTATCTACACTTTGACTGTAATTTAAGCACAAAACTCGCGGTTTTTTTAATTTTTTTCGTAAAAACTTGGAGAGCACTAAGTACTTATGACAACAGTTTGACAGGTCTCTCGGCCCGGGGAATCAAGAAATGAATGTCATCATCAAATTAATAATGATAATTTTTTACAGAATATCTGATCTATAATATAAACCATTCTCAAGATACAAAGTTTACTAACAAACAAAATCAGCAGATTTTTAGGGTTTCGTACCCAAAGGTTGAAAACACTAACACTCCACTGTTTGTCTGTCACCAGGCTGTATCTCATGAGCCGTGATAGCTAGACAGTTGAAATTTTTACGAATGATGTATTTCTGTTGCCTCTATAATAAAAAATACATGCCCCCATACAACAAACATGTTTTATGTTGCTGTTTTTGTGATAATGGTATGGAACCGTTCAGGCGCGAGTCCAACTCTCACTCGGCCAGTTTTATGATTATCACCATGAAATAAATATCTTATTACAAAATTATTATGATTTTACCTATAAATACCATCAGATTGTCATAATTTTAATTTTCATTTGTAATAAAATTTACAAATTGTCAATAAGTTCACCCCTGCTGTGAGCTGATTGAGTTGTCAGTGATTTGTTAGTAAACATTGTTTTTCCTATGAGAAAATATGATTTTCTAAAAGAACACTATTCTATCAGTAAACTGAACAATGCACTACATGATTATTTTATATTACAAAGAAATTACAGTAGATACTTTAGTACAAATATTTATACACCCTTATTTATTGGGCCGTTTGCCCATAGTGTCCCACTGCTGGGCAAATGTCTCCCTCTTCTTTTCACAATGCATACTGTCCTTATAATTATGGGGCACACGGTTGGCGCAGTGGTTGAGCGATTGACTGCTGCGCTGCGTGTCGCGGGTTCGATTCCCGCACGGAACAATTATTTGTATGATCTACAGATAGTTGTTCCGGCTCTGGGTGTTTGTGTATGTGAGTTTATATGTTTGTAAACGCACCCACGATACAGGAGAAATTCCTAGTGTGGGGCAAAGTTTATAAAAAAAAAATTATAAAAAAAAAAAATATGTCAGTTTTAATCTTTAAAGTTTAAATTTTTGTTTCCATTAGAATCGAATAAATTTATTTCCTTTCTGTCTAATTACAGGCACCTCCCAAAGAGGACCGCAATGAAAACACCATTTACTACTGGGACCTGCTGCCCGTTATCAACATGACCCGTGTAATCAACCATTTGGTCTCGGTTTTGCCACAAGTAGAAGTGTTACGGATCAGCATCATACACTTCTTACAACCTACGACCATCACGTCACACTCTATACTGTTGCTGCTATTTAATCTGAAGGTTTTCAATGAGGAGCGGTTAAGGAATATTGCTCCGTTTGAAGAGGAACTGTTTGCGAAGACTGATCAGGTATGTTTACCGGCAATTTTATTTCTCATAGGTACTTGTTATTCACCACATCATGGGTATTCTAAAGCCTAACCTTTTGTTGAACAGGCAAATATTAAATTTATTTTTATTAATTAGACTAGCAGACGCCTCGCGGTTTCACCCGCGTATTTCCCGTTCCCATGGGAATACAGGGATAAAAAGTAGCCTATGTCACTCGGAGATAGTGTAGCTTTCCAACAGTGACAGAATTTTTGAAATTGGTCCAGTAGTTTTTAAGTTTATTTGTTACATACAAAAATACAAATCTTTCCTCTTTATAATATTAGTATAGATTGGCCACAGATCACATAAACTAATTATTTAAGTCATAACTAGAGTACAAGCATCATACAATACTCCAAGCACACTCATCTCAGCAAATGAGAGGTTTTAAAGAATAATCTTTCAAATGCTGATTTGTGAATGGATATTTTGGAGGCATGCGGTGTAAAGTCACACAAACCTCCATAGAAAAGGGAGGATCCTCCGACCAGACGGGTGTTGTGTCTGGTCCAGGCAACTGCCCAATGGTTGATGTTGGACTGTTGTATGTGTTCAAATCGCACCGAAAACTTTGCTTACGCGATTCAGGATTTGGGTGACGTCATGTCATTAGTTCGTTAGTTGCGGCGTTGGTTCTGCTACAATATCAATATTCCTCAAAGATGATTGACTATAATAATAATTTCAGGTAAAAGCTTTGGAAGAGAAGAAGAACAGGCTACTTGAAATGCTTAATGAACAAGCAGAGGAGAAGGGAAAACGTGCTGGGAGGTTAGAAAAGGTATTGAACAGATATTCTACATAATTTTCTATGTTTTTCTTTTACTAATTTTTATTGATAAGTTTGTGTCTGTTTGTGTGCATGTCAGAAAATCAATCTATCAAGTGTTATGACATTTATTCCAGCTTGACCACGACATAAAGCAGTTCGAAGAAGAACTAAAGCAAGAGAAGGAGATCCACGATGAAGAGACACAAGCTTTAGAAGCCATCCTAAAGGAGAACAAGCAGACTGAGATTCTATTGGAGCAGAAAAAGACTCAGAGAGATGCGCTGGTGTCAGAGGTGGCTAGGAAGAGAGCATTGAGGTGAGAATGGCTTTATCCTTGGGATCAGTTGTTTCTCCAGAAGGTCACGCAAATTGACTTACTAATATTGTGTTTCTGAGGCTGCATAGAAAATGTACAAAGGCCCCACTCCAGTTTCTTAAACGAAGATTGTTAAAAGCGCGCAACCTGCTGTTTCGCGCCTTAAAATTTAAACAATAATTTTGCGATAGTTTTCGTTCTTAGAATTCTTACCGTTTTTAGAGCTGTGGTAGTGAATAATCTACAAGAAGTAAAGCACCCACCTGGGTTCGAACCAAGACCATCGACACGAAAGTCGGAGTCGTCACAACTTGATCTTAGCTTAGCTTTCTCAGTAAACCTAAGCATTAATTTCTATCCTAATACCAATCCTCCACAATTTCCAGGGTATACGACGCCGAAGACATAAAGGCCCAGGCTGAACAGGCCACCCAGAACCTTCAAGAGTTGGAGGAGAAGCTAGACTCCCTCCGCGCCATACTCATGCAGAAGGAGAACAGCCTTAAGAACTTGCAGACCATTAAACCTAACTTGGACTCCGCTAATAATCTGCTGCATGAGATAATGAAGTTGTCTGATAGTTTGAAGTAAGTAATAATAATTATCCACCAGCAACTTGCTCTTAAATACAATCTTGTGGAATCGGAAGTGCCTTACTATAAGTATGTGCCCGACCCAGTTCTCGAAAATGGCAATGTCACGTTGTATTGGGATCGGTCTATCATCACTGACAGGACTGTTGTTGCTAATAAGCCTGACATAGTGGTGATAGACCGACTAGAGCGTCGCGCAATGATTGTTGATATTGCGGTCCCCCATGACGAGAACCTCGTGAAGGCGGAGAGATATAAGAAAAGTAAGTATCTTGATCTGGCTCGCGAGGTTGTCGACATGTGGGATGTGAATACAGCAGTCATTGTGCCGATAGTCGTGACGGCCAATGGTATAATAGCCAAGAGCCTCGACAAACATCTAAGGAGGCTCTCGTTGGGCAGCTGGATCAAGGGCTTGATCCAGAAAGCGGTAATCCTGGACACGGCTCGTATTGTTAGGAGGTTCCTCTCTCAGGAGCCCTGACCACCGGTAGCTTGGACCCTGTTCCCGATACTGGTGGGCTACTATTTTTGTATTTTTAAATGTTTTTTTATTTTATTTTTTTAGAATGATATTTAAAAATGTAAAAATATGTAAATATAATAAATAAATGACATAATAATAATAATAAAATTGTTTATTGACACAAAATACAGGTGTAACATACTTATTTGAAGCCCTGGCTCCTGTGCTAGGTAGCAACCTGTGTTACAGGAGCCAGTGTCTTCACCCATTTGTGGTACATTTCATAACACATAAGCTTTGCAATAAATTAAATTAAGTAAGTCATATTTTGCTAAACTAAAATCATCATAAGGCAGGTTATCTATTTAAATAAAAGTTAATGGCTAAATGATGAAAAAGGCTAAACCAATTTGGATGAAATTTTTGTGTTTGAGTGGGATGTTTTTTTTTTACAATTGGACTTGGTAGGAGGTGCTGCAATCGGGTTTGGGCCTGGATAGGACAACATCTGCTGGGTCCGCTAGTATGACATAAGTGTGCATTTTTGGAGGGCTCTTATCAAGCAAAACTACACAAAAAAGTTATTTTCTAATTTTAACAACAGCCCCATTGTTTAAAGATTGGAGATCTCAATCTGCTTTTGTTACCCATAATAAAACAAATGTTGAACAAACTCAATCCCTTCTAATTATATTTATTGGAGTTTAACCCTTTGCCACAGCAAATACAAAGGTTAAGTTTCCAGTGAAAGTAGTTTTCAGTAAAAACTGAAACCCTTCTAAACTTCGCCTTTTCAATAATTTCATAATCAGTTTTAAGATTGTGTCGGAATGTCTACTTATACAAAAAAAAAAGAACTTAACCTATTACCTGACTTCTTCTTCCAGGGACTTCGAATCTGGTGACCTAGACACTGACAGCAAGGAGGGTGAGCTTGATGTGCTCAACACGGAGCTGGGTGAGCTGTCAGCTCAGCTGGCGGAGCTGCAGCTCGCGAGAGAGGACGCTGCACGCAACAGGAGTGAGAGCCAGGCCAAGAGGCAGCAGGAGAGGACTGTGGCGCATAGGTTTGTTATAGTAGTAGTAGTGCTCAACACGGAGCTGGGTGAGCTGTCAGAACAGCTGGCGGAGTTGCAGCTCGCGAGAGAGGACGCTGCACGCAACAGGAGTGAGAGCCAGGCCAAGAGGCAGCAGGAGAGGACTGTGGCGCATAGGTTTGTTATAGTAGTAGTAGTGCTCAACACGGAGCTGGGTGAGCTGTCAGAACAGCTGGCGGAGTTGCAGCTCGCGAGAGAGGACGCTGCACGCAACAGGAGTGAAAGCCAGGCCAAGAGGCAGCAGGAGAGGACTGTGGCGCATAGGTTTGTTATAGTAGTAGTAGTGCTCAACACGGAGCTGGGTGAGCTGTCAGCTCAGCTGGCAGAGCTGCAGCTCGCGAGAGAGGACGCTGCACGCAACAGGAGTGAGAGCCAGGCCAAGAGGCAGCAGGAGAGGACTGTGGCGCATAGGTTTGTTATAGTAGTAGTAGTGCTCAACACGGAGCTGGGTGAGCTGTCAGCTCAGCTGGCGGAGCTGCAGCTCGCGAGAGAGGACGCTGCACGCAACAGGAGTGAAAGCCAGGCCAAGAGGCAGCAGGAGAGGACTGTGGCGCATAGGTTTGTTATAGTAGTAGTAGTGCTCAACACGGAGCTGGGTGAGCTGTCAGCTCAGCTGGCGGAGCTGCAGCTCGCGAGAGAGGACGCTGCACGCAACAGGAGTGAGAGCCAGGCCAAGAGGCAGCAGGAGAGGACTGTGGCGCATAGGTTTGTTATAGTAGTAGTAGTGCTCAACACGGAGCTGGGTGAGCTGTCAGCTCAGCTGGCGGAGCTGCAGCTCGCGAGAGAGGACGCTGCACGCAACAGGAGTGAGAGCCAGGCCAAGAGGCAGCAGGAGAGGACTGTGGCGCATAGGTTTGTTATAGTAGTAGTAGTGCTCAACACGGAGCTGGGTGAGCTGTCAGCTCAGCTGGCGGAGCTGCAGCTCGCGAGAGAGGACGCTGCACGCAACAGGAGTGAAAGCCAGGCCAAGAGGCAGCAGGAGAGGACTGTGGCGCATAGGTTTGTTATAGTAGTAGTAGTGCTCAACACGGAGCTATGAGCTGTCAGCTCAGCTGGCAGAGCTGCAGCTCGCGAGAGAGGACGCTGCACGCAACAGGAGTGAGAGCCAGGCCAAGAGGCAGCAGGAGAGGACTGTGGCGCATAGGTTTGTTATAGTAGTAGTAGTGCTCAACACGGAGCTGGGTGAGCTGTCAGCTCAGCTGGCGGAGCTGCAGCTCGCGAGAGAGGACGCTGCACGCAACAGGAGTGAAAGCCAGGCCAAGAGGCAGCAGGAGAGGACTGTGGCGCATAGGTTTGTTATAGTAGTAGTAGTGCTCAACACGGAGCTGGGTGAGCTGTCAGCTCAGCTGGCGGAGCTGCAGCTCGCGAGAGAGGACGCTGCACACAACAGGAGTGAAAGCCAGGCCAAGAGGCAGCAGGAGAGGACTGTGGCGCATAGGTTTGTTATAGTAGTAGTAGTGCTCAACACGGAGCTATGAGCTGTCAGCTCAGCTGGCAGAGCTGCAGCTCGCGAGAGAGGACGCTGCACGCAACAGGAGTGAGAGCCAGGCCAAGAGGCAGCAGGAGAGGACTGTGGCGCATAGGTTTGTTATAGTAGTAGTAGTGCTCAACACGGAGCTGGGTGAGCTGTCAGTTCAGCTGGCGGAGCTGCAGCTCGCGAGAGAGGACGCTGCACGCAACAGGAGTGAGAGCCAGGCCAAGAGGCAGCAGGAGAGGACTGTGGCGCATAGGTTTGTTATAGTAGTAGTAGTGCTCAACACGGAGCTGGGTGAGCTGTCAGTTCAGCTGGCGGAGCTGCAGCTCGCGAGAGAGGACGCTGCACGCAACAGGAGTGAGAGCCAGGCCAAGAGGCAGCAGGAGAGGACTTTGGCGCATATATATAGTTTGTATGTAATTTCTACTGTTTGTAAGTTGGACACGTAAAACTTTTGATTTACGCTCTTCGTTGATAAAAAGGAGTAATGTATTTTTTGGTTTTTGGAAATTCCACCCCTAAGAAGGTAAAAATGGGGTAGAAATTTTGTATGTAATTTCTACAGTTTTTAAGTAGGACACGTGAAATTTTATATTTACCCTCTTGGTTGATAAAAAGAATTCATGTATTTATTGGTTTTTGGTAATTCTACCCCTAAGGGGATAAAATAGGGGTTGAAAATTGATATGAAATTTCTTCGGTTTGGAAGTTACAACATCTGAAATCGTAGGTTTACGCTTTAGAATTATAAAAAAAATGAGTTTATTGATTTCCGGAACTTCTACCCCTAAGGGGGTTAAAGTTGGCATTTGTTGGGCTTATATATTTTAAACTTGGCATAAATACTAACAGCAACTATTAAAGGGTGTCATTACAAGTTTTTCAAAACTATTCCTAAAATACGATTTAGGGGATTGTTAAAGATTTTTTATTAATTTTACTGTATAAGGCTTCTTTTTACGATGTAGGGGTGCAAAACGAGAGATATTTGTTTGAATGAAAAGTCTAATTCTTTGGGCAAAATAATAAAGGTAACTTTAGTTTTTCGTAACTACCCCCAAAAGACGGTTAACGTTTTTAGTAAGTTTAAGGGATGTTAAAGTTTGTATGGATAATTTTATTTCTTGGGTTAATAAACTTGAAACAAATACTAACCTAAGTAAATAATAAAGGATGTCATTATTTGTTCTGCTCTTCGGATTCAGCAGACTGGCGGCCCTCGCCAGGACATCAGTCCAACTTGAATGAGAGCTACATGGGTATTTAAAATGACCTTAGTTTTATCCATATTTTTATCAAACAACAAACTTTGTCACTAATCTCTGGTCTAACGCGACCTCATATTAATCCTTTTCGTTTTGTTCCAGTTGAACCGGGAGAGATCAGAAAGATCATTCTGTCGATCAAATCCAAAGCGTTAGGATGTGATAATATCACCCGTGGTATGATCACGACTATTCTGGATCACCTCCTATCTCCTATCACACATATTATCAATTATTCCTTGTACACTGGTGTATACCCCTCCTTGTGGCGTAAAGCCTATGTTCGTCCGCTACCTAAAGTTACCAATCCCACTCTTCCAGCCCATTTCCGCCCAATCTCTATCCTTCCCTTCCTATCCAAAGTACTTGAGGCCTGTGTTCACAGACAACTCTCTACCTTTGTGCAGTATAATTCACTGATCAGCCCACTACAATCTGGGTTCAGACCCGGGCACAGTACTGTCTCCGCCCTACTAAAAGTGACTGGCGATATAAGGGCAGGGCTGGAAGACACCAAAGTCACTGTATTAGTGTTGGTCGATTTCTCGAACGCCTTCAATACCGTCAGTCACGACATCCTGTTAGCCATTTTATCCTATGTGATGGTCTCTCCCGAAGCACTGGAATGGTTCACCTCCTACCTTCGGGTACGTCAGCAGTCTGTTCACGTTGGTGATTCTTCATCTCGCTGGTGTGACTTGGAAGCTGGCGTTCCTCAAGGCGGCATTCTTTCCCCTCTTCTGTTTTCTATCTTTATTAATCTCATCACTTCCGAACTTCAGTGTGCGTATCATCTGTATGCAGATGACCTGCAATTGTATTGTCAAGGGAGGGTCGATGAAATACCTGATGCTATCGACAAATTAAATAGGGACTTGATAGCGATTAAAACTTGGTCTGATAGATTTGGCGTTGCAGTAAACCCCAATAAGTGTCAGGCAATCATCATTGGGAGTCCTCGAAGCATCGCGAAAGTGGATGGTGCAACATTCCCACCTGTTATATTCGACAGTACGATCGTCCCGTTTAGCACTGACGTGAAGGATCTAGGTTTACGTATTGATAGAACTCTGAGCTGGCATACTCAAGTTGCTAGTGTCAGTCAGAAGGTTACTGGAACGCTCCGGGCTCTGTATCGTCTGAAAAACTTTTTACCATTGAACACAAAGACAATGCTTGTGCAAACCCTAATATTTCCTATCATCGATTATGGTGACGTGTGCTACTATGACCTGAATGCAGATCTCCTCAACAAACTTGACCGTCTTCTAAATTACTGCATTCGATTTGTTTTCAATTTACGTAAATATGATCATGTCTCTGCGCATCGGTCGCTTCTAAAGTGGTTTCCCATACGCCAGCGTAGAGAGCAAAGGGCACTAACTACATTGTACTCATTTCTTGACTCTCCGAATTCCCCTAGTTATCTGGCCCCTTACTTTCAATACATCTGCGACAACCACAATAAAAATCTACGATCATCAAATAACCGCCTTCTTCAATGTCCTACTCACCGCACTGACTTCATTCACTGTTCTTTCTTCATTCAGTCTATTTCTTTGTGGAATACTCTCCCCCCGGAAATCAGGATGGCAACCAACCGATTAACCTTCAAAGTCAAAGTTCGCGAACACATTCGTAAGAAGTTGGCAGCAGTATCGGCACAGCGATAATTTTTCCCTATTGTCTATCTCAACTAATAGTTAAGTAGTATCTGTATTTAGTTTATTTGTTTTAGTATTTATTGTATAATTAAATTGAATTTATTTATAGTTTATATTTAGGTCTTGTATTCAAATCCATTTTACTATCGTAATTGCACCTACCACTATTTGTTTCTCCATCACCCAAAGGTTAACTGGTAGAAAATGCCTAGGGCATTAAGTCCGCCTCTGTACGTTTATGTGCTTAAAGTATTAAATAAATAAATAAATAAATATTTATCATAAGACTCGTGCGAAAGCTCCACAGCACTGTATTCTTCTTAGTATTAGATGGTGAGTGGTGTACTCGCTATGGATCTTAATGTAAAGCCTCATGACTGAGGTTTTGATCGAATGACCGGTGTGACTGCTTTTTACCCACAAGCCCTTTATTTAGCTAAACCTTCTCGGACACGTCATAAAAGTTTCGTAAATCGTAACTTAAATCATAGATATCTACGATACCCCATTTATTATTGATTTAACAATAGCTTATTTATGGTCACCTTGACTAACTGCACATAATAAAGACATCTGTACTTAGTTGAATAAAATACGAAATCATGCGAACGAAGTCGCGGGCGGAGTGCTAGTCTATGTATATAAAAATTCATCGAAGGGAACGGGAAGGCGAAAATCTAAAATTTTTCGTATCTTGTCTTGTATGAAACCTGTTATTAAAACTGGCCAAGTGCGAGTCGGACTCGCGCACGAAGGGTTCCGTACCACTATCGCAAAAACGGCAAAACGGGAGCCCCACTTAAATATTTATTTTATTCTGTTTTTATTATTTGTTGTTATAGCGGCAACAGAAATACTTTATCTGTGAAAATTTCAACTGCCTAGCTATCACGGTTCATGAGATACAGCCTGGTGACAGACGGACAGACAGATAGACAGACAGACGGTTCGTGGAGTCTTAGTAATAGGGTTCCGTTTTTACCCTTTGGGTACGGAACCCTAAAAATCAAGTTCTGTTTGTTAGTCTCGCTAAAACTCAAAAACGGCTGGACCGATTTGAATAATTAATTATTTGTTTTGTTCGCCCTCATACAAGGAAGCTTTAAAATAAAAATTGTTAACGTGGGAGGGTAGGTAGGTAGGTGGGTATGTAGGGTAAATATGTAACGTAGGTAGGTATGTAGGGTAGGTAGGTTGATAGGTAGGGTAGGTAGGTATGTAGAGAAAAGAGTAACCATGGAGTTTCTTGCCGGTTCTTCTCCATAGGAAACGACTAACCCGAACCGTGCATCTTTAGTCGACGTTTTATAAGTGCCCATGTAGGCCTATGTAAAATAAAGAAAAAATATTTTGAGTAGGAAGGTAGATAGGTAGGGAAGGTAGGTTGGTAGAGTAGGTAGATAGGTAGGTTGGTAGGTAGGATAGGTAGGTATGTAGAGTAGGTAGTTTGGGTGGGGTGGGTAGGTAGGTAGGGTAGGTAAAGTACGGTAGGTACCTTGGATAGGTAGGTAGGGTAAGTAGGTAAGGTTGACGTGAGTGAAGCCGCGCGGGCACAAGTAGTAGTTTATATTTAATTCTATTTTTCTTTATTTAACAGTGCTCTTCGAGAAGCCGAAGAAAAAGACAAGAAGCTACGCGAACGATCTAAGGAGGCGTTCCGTCTTACTGAAGAGATCAAAGAGTTGACGACTAAGTACGAGGCAGAGAAGATCGCCGCGTTTGATCAGCTGGCCTTCATCAAGAATGACTTCAGTAGCCAGGTAAGCTAATAATGGTGATTTACTTTTATTAGAAACTAGTTGTCCGCGACTTTGCCCGCTTATATTTTGAGGCGTGCGTTGCGAGGCGTGCGTGGCGCATGCCTCGCAATGTGTGTATCTGCCTTTATGTTTCAACTTAACTTGGTAATAAGTAAATGTTCGTAATACGAACAGACAATTTTAGCTTTTTAGCCTGGTGTACATGGGTAGTGTTAACGGTAGAGTACTAACAATGCTACTAACTATACCAATGTAGATAGCTTTGGGAGAGTAGAGTACTAAATTTGGAAGAGTAGAGTGACTAGTCCCGCGGGCAAGTTACCCTACCACTTGCCTTCCCCCACCACGGCACCCACTCTACCGCACACTTTACCGTCTACTCGACCCATGTATACGTATAGTCGACAATATTCGAGCAACCTACGTGGTGTTCGATAGACTCGGGGACGTCCGTCGCCCCGCACACATCAGGACCCGAGGTGGCGGCGCCTCTCTTAGACGTGGCGGGGGAAGTCAAACACCTCACTCCCCCCCAGCACGAGGTGGAGGCCCGCAGATACGGGCCTGCACTAGCCGGGTTGCGGCAGTATCGTATGTTCCCTCGACCCCCGGCGTAGGTGTGAGATGGAACACCGGGATGGTTTTACTCAGTAGGAGTCTGACACACATCCAATGTGGATTATCCAACAAGGAAAAAAAAAGAAAAGCGTTAACTCGTGTGCACCGGGCTTTTATAATACAATTATTTCCCGCGGCTTCGCTATCCTAAAGGCATTCTTAACTTTTTGACACCCGCTGGTCTTTTCAACAGGAACCAGATTTTTTCCGCGACCCCATTGACAGCTATTATAAGGCCGAGTTTCTCACCGCTAAATTATCGCAGAATTATTGTGACAAATTGTCAAGCACGCGTTATCTGCTGTGATTGGTTGAATGAATTTTCAACAGCCAATCAAAGCATATAACCGGCGGTTATTCGTCGATTACGTTAACAGTTTTATCGAGCTTTGAGAAACCCGGGCGAATTCTCGCCAAACTTCTTGGCCGCCCTGAAGTTAGCGACAATGGCTGCGCAGTATTAAATCTCATACAATAAAAACAGCACCGATCCGTGCCTTGCGCATCGGAAAGCCAGCTTCAGGGCGGCAAGAAGTTCGGCGAGAACTATAACTAGTTTAAGCTACTTCTAAGCTAGTTACCTATTAATTAACAACTATAATACCATTCCTGTCTAAACTTGTAGATTAAAATGCAGTTAACCTCTACTTGAAAAACAAAACGAAAAATACCCACGGCACATTTTTATTTCATGCTACATAATTTATCTAGTAGTACGAGTAGACACGCTTCAATCGATAATCTATCGAATTATGACACGTAATTATGACACGATATCTTGCGAAAACACCCCGATTCAAACAGGAAAACGCCCATATCTTTTGAACGGCTGAACCGATTTTCATCAAACATAGCTAAGCACACTCTCGAGAAAGTCACCATTCAAACATACAAAATCGTTTCATCCGTTAAGAAACTATGTTGCCACAAACAGATACACAAACACACACAGGTACACACGTCAAACTTATAACACCCCTCTTCTGCCGTCGGGGTTTAAAAATAGCTGCGAGCTTCGAATAAATATCTTTCAGTGGAACCATTAGCATAGCTTTTGTCAAACGCCGGCAAATAAATCGTCATTCAGTCATTCAGTTTGCAGTACACTGTACATCTATACTAATATACTATTAATCTATACTAATATTATAAAGAGGAAAGATTTTTTGTTTGTTTGTTCCGAATAGGCTCCGGAACTACTGGACCGATTTTCAAAAATTCTTTCACCAATAGAAAGCTACATTACATACCTGAGTGGCATAGGCTATTTTTTTATCCCGAAAACGGGTCATGTGGGGTGGCCCACGGGAGCGAAGCCGCGGGGAAAAGCTAGTAAATTATAACGACAAAAGCGTATTAAATAACTTGACACCATTTGCAAAAAGGTAATTAGATTTTCTGAATCAGAGTAACGATTTCCTATTAAGCCTGCTCATAAGTAGATATAGTTCTACTTTTTAATCAAGAATCCTAGTCACACTATCACGTGTGTGTTTGTATGTTTGTTACTTCTGCACGCTCAAACGGCTGGACGGATCTGGATGAAATTTGGCACAGACATAGATAAAATAGCACTTAGGATACTTTTTATCTCAGGAATATGTTCTATTGGGATAATTTTCGACATTCACGCGGGCGAAGCTACTATTATCTAAGCTACTACTATTATAAACGTGAATGTTTGTGAGGATGGATGGATGTTTGTTACTCTTTCACGCAAAAACGACTGAACGGCTTTTGATGAAACTTTACAGAAATATAGCTTTTGCATCAGAATAACACATAGGCTATAATTTATAAAGATACTAGCTTCTGCCAGCAGCTTCGCTCGCGTCAAAATCGAAAATTATCCCGAGGTAACATATTCCCGGCATAAAATAGTAATGTGCTATTCTTGACTATCTCTGTGCCAAATTTTATTCAGATTCTTTCAGCCGTTCTGGCGTGATTGTGGAACAAACATCCATCCAAACTTTCGCAATTAAAATATTAGTAAGAAGTAAGATTGGCTACAAATAAAATTTCCAATTAAATTTATCGGTGTAATTTGATGACCGATATCTAATGATTTTCCTTTTTTTTCAGTTAAAAACCCTAGACGAGATGTTACAGAAGAAATTTACGGAAGCTGTGAAAAAACTTGAAGAAAAGCTGAAAAACCGACATGTTTGAACTATTCCTACGAATATAGGACCTTAATCTTGAGTTCATAAAGACCTAAATGCATGAACGGTTTACTTTTATATACTTAAGAGGAAATGCGGGCAGAGAGCTCCGACTTTTCTAAGTAAAAGCCATAATTCGAGGTTTGGCTCTCGCCTATTTCCTCCTCCAATAATGGACCAATTTATAAGATATTCCATAAACTGAAAAATAAAGATATATACTATGCCCCTATCACTCTACGTCTTTCTTTTTAACCAGCTTCCCAAAAGCGAGGAGGTGGAGGTTCTCAATTCGGATGTTTATATATATATATTTTTTTATGTATGTTTGGGCATAACTCCGTCTTATATGAATGGATTTCTTTTTTTGTTCGAAAGAAATTTATTCCGAAATGGTCCCATTTAAATTTAGTAAAGATCTGATGAAGAATTTCGGCGATATACAAAAGAACTCTTCAATAAATAACGGCAGATCTCTCGGGATTGCTGCAATCGCATGTTTGTTTATTGTTTAAACCATTTCATAACATACCATCACGCCAGTATGCTCTAAAGGGGGGACGCAGATGTGTAGAGTTCACCCTAGTACACTCGCATGCCACTGTTTATGTTCAAGTTACATGTTATTCGGGTAATCTATTCTGGCGTCACTGTGGGCATTAAGGTACCTAACTTTAGAACTTGTCCATTGTGTAAAAGTATTTTTATTTTTTTTACCTTTGTATAGATTCTTTTACCGATTGTGAATGTGTGAACATTGTAGGATTTCTAGATTTCTAGATGATTGTTAACATTTGTAAACTTTTTATTTCGTTTTACATTATTTTTTTTGGTTTGTTTTTTTTTTTAATTTCGTACGACTTATTGTCGGGCCTACGTTGTCCCCCCATATCCAAGTATTAATGCTGTAACATGGAAATATTGTAAACACAATTTTTTTTTAAAAGAGTAACCATGGAGTTCCTTGCCGGTTCTTCTCCATAGGAAACGACTAACCCGAACCGTGCACCTTTTGTCGACGTTTTATAAATGCCCATGTAGGCCTATGTAAAATAAAAAAAATTGATTTTGATTTTTGAGTGAAAAATAAAAAACTTGAAAATTAAGTGTTTTTTTCAGTACATGGAATATCTTTAAATTGGTCCAATATTGGAGGAGGAAATAGGCGAGAGCCAAACCTCGAATTACGACTTTTTACTAAGGAATGATAGTATTATATTATGTGTACTAAGGATATACAGAGGATGTCTGCGACCGCATTTCCTCTTAAGGTTTTAGTTAGTTGATTTCTGTACCTAATTTATCTGATAAGTCTTCGCAATTAAGAAAATAAAACAAAGTAAATAATATGTAAAAAATAGTTTTATTTGCATTATAGTTAATACGATTATATTGCATTGTCACAGGCAGTGTAATGTTTAATATATTTAATCGATTATGTTAAGTCCGTTGTAAATCTTGATTACACAGTGCTGAAATTTAAATTGGAACACATTGACTACTTTTAAGTAGTTGTAATTACATATTTTTGCATTATCTTTGATTTTTTTGTTGTGGGTAGACTGAAGCCAAAAGATCTATCTCCAGTTTTGCCAAGTATCGTGTTACCCAGTTACTGGGTTGTGGAGGTCATATAGGCAGTCGGACCATATTAAATACTGGTGGTAAGACTGGAAGTCGTCCCCAACATTGTTAGAAAAATCTAAACAGATCTCAATGTCATATTCTTCGGAGTAAAAATACAAATATCTTACTTTTATGATACCTAGTTAAAATATTAATCTTTGGTACAGCTTCCCAGGTACTGCTTAGCATTTGCTGATATCAGGAAGGGGCTTGCCCTTGCAGTGGTTCTTCCATCCGTACCAAGCCTCAAACTTGTGGCGTTTGTAGATCTTCTTGGCGCAAGTCGAAGCCAGGGTGATGTCGTCCAACAGCATTTCTGGAAATGAAAAACAATAAATAGGTATGCAGAAACTAATTTTATCGTACATGATACGGATATGATAAAGTCCAAATGCCATTGTAGCCATAATTTTTAGGACTTTTTGCAGTTGGTCACTCAAAAATCAACTTAGACTACATAACACTAAAGTAGATAGTTGAGTGTCAATCAATGTAAATTATCTAAGTTCCTTAATTATATTTTTGGCATAGTGGCTGAGCGATTGCTTGCTGCGCTGCGTGTCGCGGTTTCGATTCCCGCACGAAACTTATATATCTATGGCCTATCGATAGTTGTTCCGTCTGTGTGTGAAGGCCTTTGCTCTGCCCTGTTAAACTTTTGTCTAAATATGGTCCCAGTGACCATATTCAGACAAAATTTATAGACAAAATTTTCGGCTGTGTAGAGCGTTGTCTTTATCACTCCATCATGACAGTTTCTTTTTGAAACTCGAAATGTCTTATTAATTCCTAGAGACCATCATTGAAGTTGCTATTATAAGAGAAAGAACTACTCACGAGCACACGTAACGTTGCAGTCCTTTCCAGGAGTGCTGGTTTTGCTGCACCAGTACTTGTCGTTGATCTGGTACAGGCCATAGTCTCGGGACCCGTTCTTGTTCACTGTGCCCATCTTGTCCGTGTGTCTGCCGCTCTCGTTCTCGATTAGGCAAACCCCTGTTGATAATAAATAATTATTTAGTTTAAAAGGGACACGCTTGATCGACAGGATTGGAGAATTTTTCGCTTGGGGCGCTGGTGTAGAAAATGTAAAATTTCATAGTTTTTCGTCTTTTTGGGCGAGTTTATTTACATTATTTTTTATTGTTGTGAATATTTTCCAAATTGTCACATTACATCATCAGCCTATTAATGTTCCCAAAGCTGGGACACAGGCCTCCTCTCAGTGAGAGGTGATGGGCCATAATCCACCACGCGGGCCCAGTGCGGGATTTTCCAAATATTGCAGATTAAAATGGAGTCCCACATAACTGCACTATCTCCCCGTGGTAGTGCAGTATGCATGAGGATTCAACCACGCAAAAAAAACTAAATAGGTCTTGGTGGACTTAATGATACAAAGCATTCTCTAGCAATCAGACTTTGGGTTAAAAGATCAAAAAAATCAAAATCTTTTATTTTTATTTTCCATATGCCTACATGGGTACTTATAAAACGTCGACAAAAGGTGCACGGTTCGGGTTAGTCGTTTCCTATGGAGAAGAACCGGCAAGAAACTCCATGGTTACTCTTTTATTAAAGGACATTGTAAAACAGGGTATAAATAAATTGTAGTTCTAAAAACTAAAAAACACGCTTTAATGGTAAATTGAACTAAAAAGTCGCTAATCCTGAAGATCTTGGTAAGGCTAATGGGACAAACTATTTAAACGCGCACGGTAGAATCAAATTTCATTACTTGTAAATTTGAACCAAATTGAATAAACATATTTGTGACTTTGACTTTGACTAAATTATTGCATTGTCATCGGTCCTTGATAAGTGTGCAAAGTTTCGAATCAATCCCACGTTTTGAAGGGGGTGAAAATCACGTTCAAAGATTCCGTTACATTGATACATACCAAGCTAATAAAAGCGTGTTAAAATAAGATTCATTCTTTATCCATTGAATGACTAAAACAAGATTGCTTCTAAAAATATAAACAGCACTAATAGAAAAAGAGAAGTAAAAACACAGAACGCAAAACGGGTTGCCATGCCAATGCCAATTAACGTAATTTGGATCTTCATCCGGCTCTGTTAATTGCTTCACTTATTGCAGATAATCCCCTAACTGGACAATGATTATGCGGCAGACATCATTTAGGTACCTACTACTTATTACAAAGTTAAAAAGGTGTTTTTAATTAATTATGAGCTCGCTATTGACTTCGATTTCGCCTGATGGTAAGCGATGAAAGTTCTAGGATGAAGCGAGCGTGTCCAGAAAATGTCTGCTGACTGATGTTTGCTTGTTTTCAAAATACTCTAACTTAGAATACTTCTTAGAACTTTTAAGAACAATATTGCATTATTTAGACCTGCTTTATACTCAAATTGGTTAAACAAATGCATTTAAAAATATTTAAACAAACCATCGAAACAGCTCTAGCATCTCTATCCGAACTTTAACGCATCATATTCAACGTTCAAAATAAATTTAATTTGTATGAAACTAGCTGTTGCCCGCGGCTTCGCTCCCGTAGACCACCCCACAGGACCCATTCTCGGGATTAAATAATAGCCTATGTCACTCAGGAATAATGTAGCTTTCTATTGGTGAAAGAATTTTATAAATCGGTCCAGTAGTTTCGGAGCCTATTCGGTACAAACAAACAAACAAAAAAATCTTTTCTCTTTATAATATTATAATATTACTAGCTGTTCCCCGCAGCTTCGCTCCCGTAGACCACCCCACAGGACCCGTTTTCAGGATTAAAATAGCCTATGTTATTTGGGAATAATGTAGCTTTCCAAAGGTAAAAGATTTTTTTAAATAGGTCCAGTAGTTTCGGTGCCTATTCGGTACAAACAAACAAAAAAATGTTTCCTCTTTATAATATTAGTATAGATAATACTCACAATCCCTCAATTTGTCCTCCGGGAAGGATTGCCTCCTTAGCTCAACCACCAGCTCGCATCTCGTCGCGAAATACTTCGCGTCACACAAACAGATCGTTGCAAGCGCAACGAGAAGTATCGTTATCTTCTGCATGATTACTTGTTCCGCACAACTTGTTTGTACGAAGACTGAACTGTGAATGAGGAAGATTCGCCAAGCGGTATTTTATATAAGATCTAGGTACAGTAAGTCGTTAGGGTGTGTGCGTGTGTGGATTGACTGGGAACAGGGGAATCCTCTTTATCTGAATAAAAACATACGGGGTCACGGATGATACTCGTTGCGAAGCCATTTTGTAAGCATATACATATATCACCGTGTTTACAAAGATGTATGTTGACACTTTTTTATAATTAATGTTTTTAAAATAACGAGGTACGTAGGTACTTTACGGTATTTGTATTTTTCATACAAGGTTACTGACAAATAATCTGCGGTTGTTTTTTAACAATGATAACGACAGGTTTATTTAACTACTTTTTAATTTAATTGCCATAGAATAAAATTTTTAGTTACATGAAATTGCCTTTGCATTGCTTATCTTTTTTGAATGCAAAACATACCTACTAAACAGGTAGGTAGCTAGCCAATTGTTTAGAAAAATCCCACTTATATAAAATATTACATACTTATTATACTCACGTCGTTTTCCAGTTGAGGTAAGCAGAAACTACAGTACGCCACCTGCTACGATAATTGAACTTAAAATATTATCGCACGAATAAAAAAAAAAAAAACTAATAAAATCTTGAACTAATCAAAAAAATAATTTAAAAAAACCGGTCAAGTGCGAGTCGCAAAAAACGGCAAAAAAACACGTTTGCTGTATGGTAGCCCCACTTAAATATTTATTAGATTATATTTTTAGTATTTGTTGTTATAGCGGCAACAGAAATACATAATCTGTGAAAATTTCAACTGAGTAGCTATCACGGTTCATTAGATACAGACAGACAGACAGACGGACCGCGGAGTCTTAGTAATAGGGTCCCGCTTTTACCCTTTGGGTACGGAACCCTAAAAAACGAAGTCTTCCGATATCTTTCTACTGATTTTAAACTTATCATATCATGGTGAATCAAACGGATTCTAACCCGATGACATTATTTTCTTTTCAGTTGTTAGGCTTGTTCATAAACCTGTTCAAGTTAATCTTGGTTCTGTGGTAATGTGGTATTTGAAGAGATAAGGTGGAATTTTCCACAATGGGCGGCAAGACGAAGATCTAAGTAACTGGATTGAGGACTGCACTTTGAGTAACTTATTTTTGCAGAGACAGTGCAACATGCCTTTCAAAATCACCGCCACAACGACCGGCAGGCGTATTACGCAAGAAACAGCAATCATCGCGCGATCAAACGGTTTATGTCATAAAGTCGAAATACCTACAGATTAGGTATGGTAGGTCCTACATTATCTTTTTCTAATTGCTTGCTGTTTATCAAATGCATTAATTTTTAAAAAAAAAACGTCAAGAGCTCAAAAACTTCTGTAGGAATGAAGGCCATTATTGCACAAAAATCGCTATCGTTTTGCCCTTGCAAAACATACGTAATAAAAGTTTTTAAGCTGACATGGTCACAATCATTTGAATTAATTTGTTTCGGGATATTTACCATGTATATTTATTTATTTATATACACACAAAACACTTTACAGAGAAAAGAAAGAATACAGATAGAAGAGCACAAAGGTACTGCTTATTTCAATAGAAATTTCTTCCAGCAGACCTGCGACAGGACAGTTGGGTGAAAGACGAAGACACAGTGTGTAGAAAGGAATAAGGAAACTTAAAATAGACTATGATAACTTAACTAATTATATATAAATTACACATATACCTTAACTAAATATACATACATATAATATACAAAATTACAATATGGTAGAGAGATAATGTTCTTTGACTTGTTTTTTGAACAGAGAAACATTAGACACATGGTAAAATTATTAATTCTAAGATACGTAATAAGCTTAGCTGCGGAGCATTATTCCCGCATACAAAGGGTTTCCGCTACTTATAAACATCAGGTTTTCGGGTTTAACAAACTTATGGTTACACTAGTCGAAAATTCTTCCAAACAAACGTAGTCTGGGGATTATTTCACTGTTTGACGATGTACGTTCAAAATAAAAAGTGATATCAATTTGTCTCATCATTATCTAGCCCTGTATGGAAGTGAAAAAGTAAAAAAGGAAAATATTTGAAAGTTATGAGCGTCGAAAGTTTCACATTTCGACACTAATTTTAACGCATTTTTGGGCGCAAATAAATACCATAAGAAGACGGAAAATTGCAAAACGGCCTCCATACAGGGATATATTAGTAGTTCAACAATGCAAATAATTTTATTTTGAACAGATAGATTTAGTAATTTTTTCATGATATCTAGACACAGTAAATTTGTAAAAAACATCTTTATTTACATGTTGAGGTCGATTAAACCGCGTCAGTCTACTGCAAAATGTGTACAAAATACGAATTACGACACCTTTCCAAACGGTAGACAATTTAGATTTGCTCAAAATATATGCATAAACAACCTTTTCGCTTGCTGAAAAGATGCAAAACGACAAAATAAAGATATACTCATTTTATTTGCGTCCTTAGGTACCCAATTTTTCATAAAAAAACAAGCCAATTTCTGAAAAAATTTGCTTAAAAATTGGATGCAACCTTGCATCATGATATTTCTTTGGTGTTGTTTTTTTTTGTGCTGTCCATTCACCCGTCTCATAATCGATAAAAATTGCATTCAGCCTAATCGATTACGTGTATCAAACGATAATTTTAAATTATTTCGATCGACTCGGTTCATTTAAATAAATGAGTGATTATCAAAAATGTATTGTTTTAAACTAGAACAAATTCTTTTATAGGCATAAAATACAATAACAACTTAAAGTAATAACTATACATAAATGCTTACATAATGTTATCTTGACAGTATTTTGAGAAAAATATCGGATTCGCGGCTAATTTCGCGCCGAATTATCATTACGTACAAGAATTCAAAATTCAAATTCGGAATGTGGTCGGTATTCAAAATATTTTATCGGATACATTTTAGTATAAAAGAGAGTTTTATTTTAATCTTTTTTATTTTAAGGTTTTATACAGAATGACCAGTATAAACACGAGTATATCTACGTATGATAAGTAGGCGTAGGGAGGACTCGGTACACTTGCGCGGATCCTTACGAAGCCAGCTGTAATGACATGGGTGTCAATCGAGAAAGGGCTGATAATTGAAATCTAAGATGTCGACCATACAATTTATCGTAATGGAAGTCATGAACATGATTTTCGAGGGTGGTGATCCAGAAAATTCATTCAAAATAAATCTAAGAAGGCGGTGCATCTGCATACGTACCAAGCTGCATTACGACAACTTAATATATACATAAGTTAAGGGCTATCACATTCTCTTAATTCACAAATTAAAGATGGCGGCTATTCAAAGCTATTTATTATATTAGCTATGTTCTAAAGGATTTTCTATGTCTCTTGGGGTGCTACTACCGCAAATTTTAAATCCAAGATGGGAGCTATTTCAGGTTGTTTATTTTTCTTTAATTTCGATTTTAAAGCCCGTATTTGTTATTAGCGACTCAGAAAACTATGAAAATGACACCTATGACGAAAAGTTAACAAATCTTCGTCGTCGCCATTTTGGATTTTCATTTTACACCCATATTCGTTATTTAGATACTCGTTAGGAGGAGCTCGTGGCTAAATAAACAGCCGCACGGGTCGATCATCAAGGTTAAGCAACACTTGACGAGGTCGGTCCGTGGATGGGTGACCATTTCAACATACCGAGTTTCCTCGGTGCCTCGGAAAGCAAGTTAAGCCGTTGGTCCCGGCTGTCATTTGAAGATCTTTGACAGTCGTTACGGGTAGTCAGAAGCTTGAGATCTGTCACCAGTCTAGCCAAGAGGTATCGTTACCCAGTTACTGGATTGTGGAGGTCAGATAGGCAGTCGCTCCATGTAAAACACTGGTACTTAGCTGAATCCGGTAAGACTGGAAGCCGACCCCAATATAGTTGGGAAAAGGCTAGGCAGATGATGATGATTCATTATTTAGATACACGGAAACCAAGAAAATGAAGCCCAAAAAAAGAAAAGTAAACCACCTTTTGTCGGAGAAACCATTAAAATTTCCTAATAATGAAAATCAAATTATCGTCGGCGCCATTTTGGATTTCCATTTTCAGCATAGTAGGTTGATTTAACCATGCCATAACTCACACATCACTCAAATTACGCACAAGGTTATTAACATTAATTGTTTTGGGGAATGCAGAAGTAAATACAAACCAAACTTATGTGCTTAAACCGAAAATAAACTTCTAAAAACCGGCCAAGTGCGAAAGTATCCCAAAATACGGCAAAAAATCGCGTTTGCTTTATGGGAGCCCCACTTAAATATTTATTTTATTCTGTTTTTAGTATTTTTATAGTTATTTAGTAGTTATAGCGGCAACAGTAATACATCATCTGTGAAAATTTCAACTGTCTAGATATTACGGTTCATGAGATACAGCCTGGTGACAGACAGACAGACAGACGGACCGTGAAGTCTAAGTAATAGGGTCCCGTTTTTACCCTTTGGGTACGGAACCCTAAAAAGTATCTAAAATAGGTAACCAATGATCATAACATTACAACAGACTCAACTGAATTCTAAACCTAAACATACCATACTCAACTCATTACTCAATATATAATATAATAATAATACCAGCCTATAACTGTCCCACTGCAGGGTAAAGGCCTCTTCTCATACAGAGAAGGCATTGATCACCACGCTTGCTCAATGCGGGTTGGCGATTTGAGACTATAGTCTCAAATCGCCAACCCGGCTGTATCGCATTATATAAGACCAGGTTTCTTCATGATGTTTTCTTTCACCTTTGTCAACGATATCCAAGATATACTTAGAAAGTACATAAATGAATTTGAAAAAGACACATTGGTACTTGCCCGGATTTGGACCCATGCCCTCTGGCAAAGCGAGGACTCTAGCCACTGCGCCACCACGACACTCATTACAAAATAACAAATAATCACAAAATGGTTGGTACCCCGAAACTAAATTTATCTACGCTTGCGTCACATACTTGCATAAAAATATACTAGGCACTCTGTATACATCTGAGACTAACAAACATTAAAAGTCAATCATTATTATTTTTATACAAAATATTTTTGAATAGCGAGCGCATTCCGAATTTATATTTTGAATCGGATAGAAAATTCGGCGCCAAATTATTCACGGTTCGATGAATTTGTTTAGTTGGTTTTAGATAAATAATGTCCAAAAATCTATTATGATTACTTTAAGAAATTATTAATAGTAATTATTTTAAGTACTCATTGTATTTTATGCCTAAAACAGGTTTATTTTAATTTATAAGAATCGATTTGGGATAATCGGTCATTAATCGAGTCGATAGTATAAACAAAAATCGATTGCTAAAATCGTTTTGACACACCACTATCACATTAAAAAACAATATCAATGACGAATTGGAAGTTACATAAATCATAGACTAATATATAGATCTGGGCTTCTTCTTGTTGTTTATTATATTTAGAGACATAATTGTCATATTTTTAATCATTTTTACATACAATATCTCCCATATTAGTGTTAAATAAAAATGTAAACAAACACGATTGGCGCGAAACTTCGACTTTGGATAACAAATAACTTCATTACCACTAATTATTTAGTTTGAAATATGGATGAATTCGTCAAATAATTAAACGATGAGCAAACCACTACCCCTGCAGTGGAGTTTGGGTATCCCAAATATGCATTTTTTATGTTTTTTAGTCTCGACCACCTCTGTCATCAAAATGGCGATTAACACACTTGTATTTAACAAAGGTAAATTAATAAACTTGCGCGCTTAGTCTAAAAAAATATTGGCGCTAACATGTAAGCTTTTTATCCAACTGTTTTAATTAACGCCCCCAAATAAGTTTCTTTAGGTATTTTAATCAATAATTACGTAATTAATTAGGATGTCGTATGACGTAAATCTGGAGTTCAAAATGGGTCGCGGCTGAGCCAGCGGAGGTATGCTTGTCGCGCCCCGAAATGTACCCCGTCCGAACTATACGGTTAAAGCAACCACGTTTTAATTTTGGAAAAAGAAGCTCATTCGGTAAGCAGCGGTGGTAGTAAGTAGGTGAGTAGTTTTTAGGGTTCCGTACCCAAAGGGTAAAAACGGGACCCTATTACTGAGACTTCACGATCCGTCTGTCTGTCTGTCTGTCCGTCCGTCTGTCACCAGGCTGTATCTCATGAACCGTGATAGCCAGACAGTTGAAATTTTCATAGATGATGTATTTCTATTGCCGCTATAAGAACAAATACTAAAAACAGAATAAAATTAATATTTAAGGGGGGCTCTCCCATACAACAAATGATTATTTTGCCGTTTTTTGCTCGATATTAATAACGGCAACAGGTAGACGCTTGAAATATTCACAGAATATTTAGTTATATATTCACTTCAAAAATAATAATAATTAAATTAATATAAAATAAATTAAGGGGGGGCTCCCATACAACAAACGTGATTTTTTGCGATAATGGTGCGGAACCCTTCGTGCGCGAGTCCGACTCGCACTTGGCTAGTTTTTTTTTAAGTTTTTGTTATGCCTTTTGTATATAATAATTAATATATAATAAAAGAAACAGAGCAGTGGTGGCCCAGTGGTATCGGCCGCGACTTACAAGTTGTAGGTCGTGGGTTCGAGCCCAGGCAGGCTCTCTACTTTGTGTAAATTATTTCATCACCACTGCTCTCAAAACGGTGAAGGAAAACATCGTGAGGAATTCGGCATGTCCTAGAACCAAAAATTCGAAGACATGTGACATCCACCAACCCGCACTGGGTCCGCGTGGTGGATTACGGCCCATTCCCTCTCACAGAGAGGAGGCCTATGTCCCAGCAGTGGGAACATTAATAGGCTGATGATGTGATGTGATGTGAATAAAAGAAAAATATAGTATTATGTTCTGACAATCGCTCTACTCTAACCTTTGGTCCACATTGTTATAAAAACGACTTGTTTATGTTTTTCAAAGTAGTTATGTACTGTTATCATTTCCACATTGTATTACCAATAAACTACGTATTTATTCTAAAGTCACCAAACGATAAGACTTAACAGATTTATAGCAATTAATAATATTGCGATCAAAATACAACTAATAAGCATTTCGTAACTTAATTGCATACGATAAGATTATTATCCTGTATCAGCATATGCTGTAGATTTCTTAACATGTATTGTTTAGAAAGGGATTATAAACTTAACGTAGATATACCTAATCAGTTAATCACCTAGATACCTACTAATTTATTTTTCACACCACCTGCTCTACAAACATGAGGCGTACCTGGCTTGGGTCGACGCTCGGTCGCGCAAAGCTAGCGACGTCAGCCAGCGGAAGAGAGCCTTCAATAGGGCTGCCAAGTCCTGCAAGAGGGTATTGCGAAGGGCTCGGTTTGACCACATAAGCCGTATTGGGTCCAAACTTGCTTCCTATCCAGCCGGTAGTAAAGCGTTCTGGTCCCTGGCTAAGTCGGTCGAATCGAACTTCTGCCGGCCCTCACTACCACCACTGCTGAAACCCGACGGAACGCTGGCCCACTCCGCTGAGGAGAAAGCAAACTTGTTTGCCTCTCTTTTTGCGGAATCCTCACGCCTGGATTCTGGTAACGCGCGGCCCCCTCCTTCTCCTGATGGATGCGAGACGAGTATGTCGGACATTCGCATCCATCAAAAAGACGTCCGTAGGGTGCTGCGGAATCTTGACGTGAACAAGGCTAGTGGCCCCGATGGGATACCGGCAATTGTTCTAAGAACTTGTGCGCCTGAACTGTCTCCGATCCTGACTCGCCTGTTTCGCCTTTCATATGAGACTGGAAAAGTACCGAATGCTTGGAAGCAGGCTAACGTTCAGCCTGTACCCAAGAAGGGCAGTCGGGCTGACCCGGCCAACTATAGACCCATCTCAGTTACGTCCATCCTCTGTAAGAGTATGGAACGGGTGCTCAACTCCAAGCTCCTGGCATACCTAGAAGCTAACGACATCCTCAGTGACCGCCAATATGGCTTCCGCCGAAATCGGTCAACTGGGGATCTTCTAGCGTATGCCATTCACATATGGAGTGAAGCCATCGAGAGGCACGGGGAAGCGCTTGCCGTCTCCCTCGACATCTCGAAGGCTTTTGACAGGGTCTGGCATGAGAGCCTTATTGGTAAGCTTCCGTCATTCGGTCTGCCCGGTGGTCTGTGCGATTGGATCGCAGACTTCCTGAGGGACCGGTCTATACGAGTGGTTATAGATGGCCGCTCGTCTGACCAACGGGATATCAACGCCGGGGTCCCTCAGGGGTCGGTACTCTCGGCAACATTGTTCTTGTTGCACATAAATGATCTGCTAAAACCCGGCACTTTTGGGTATGCAGACGACAGCACTGTTGCTGAGAGATACTTGTCCAACGCGCGTGCTACCGGGCCTCAGATCCGGTCTCTCCGGGAGGCCATGGTGGAGCGCTTGAACTTGTCCTTGCAAGCAGTCTCCGAATGGGGCGATGCCAATCTGGTCAGGTTTAATGCTGCTAAAACCCAGGCGTGTCTTTTTTCCGCTAAAAGGAGCCAATTCCACCCGGCTCCTACTTTCCGCGGTGTAACCGTGCCGATAACGGACCATCTCGAGCTTCTTGGCGTTACGTTGACATCGACCCTCAATTTTGGTCCATTCATTGAGGCAAAAGCTCAACTGGCTGCCAAAAAGTTGGGGATCCTTACAAAGGTGAGACGATACTTCACGCCAGAACAGCTGCTCAACTTGTATCAGGCGCAAGTTCGGTCATGCATGGAGTACTGCTCTCACCTCTGGGACGGATCTGCCAAGTACCAGCTGGATGCACTAGAGTCGATCGAAAAGCGGGCCAAGAGGCTCATCGGCAATGAGATATTGGTCAAGTCTAGGCTCCAGAGCCTTGAACATCGGCGCCAAGTTGCCAGTCTGTCGGTTTTTTATCGGTTACATTTCGGGGAGTGTGCGTTGGAATTGCATGAATTAATTCCTCCTAGCCCTTTCCATTATCGGAATACAAGACGTACGGCGATGTGTCATCGGTACATGGTGGACATTCCACCCATACGCACCAAACGTTTTGGGAATACTTTCATTATGCGTACAGCAAGGGAGTGGAATTCCCTGCCGGGGTCTGTATTTCCTGAGAGCTACAACCTGGGAGTCTTTAAGTCAAGAGTGAATAGGTTTCTTCTAGGTAAGCGCGCTACATCGTCGACCACATCATCACTTACCATCAGGTGAGATAGTGGTCAAGCGCAAGCCTATCAATAATAAAAAAAAAAAAAAAAAAAAAAAAAAAACAATGTCAAATTACATATCATGCAATCTCAACGTAAACTCATGCATTACCTCTTATGGGCGGTAAAGTTGTGTAAAACTCCCAAGGGAGTAAAGTGATTTGAATTTGGAACGTCAAATTCGTGTGGAAACTCGTGGCAAACTCTAAATGCCCCACATCATCAGCCTTTTAATGTTCCCACAGCTGGGACACAGGCCTCCTCTCTGTTAGAGGGAATGGGCCGTGATCCACCACGCGGGCCCAGTACGGGTTGGTAGATGTCACATATCTTCGAATTTTTGGATCTAGGACATGCCGGTTTCCTCACGATGTTTTTCTTCCCCTTTGCTTAAAAACATATAAATTGTTTTTTTGACAATTTGTATGGCTTTGGGTCAACAAGATACTTATACTGTGAAAATTTGAAGAACAGCTCCAACCGATTGGCTGTAAAACCCGCGTGACAGACGACGGACAGACAGACGGACACGTGAGTGACAGCAATAGGGCTCCGTTGGACCCTTCGGGTACGGAACCCTAAAAAGGTATTACCTCATGGCTTGTAAGTTGGTTTAATTTAGATTGTTAAGTACATCCATGAGGTGTTATTCTCAGACCACAAAATAATTGATAGGCATGTTTTTTCCTTTAGTTATTGTTGCCAGTCATTGAAGTAAATATTATTCAAACATTGCGGTTAACTTTGCTATCGAAGAGTTATTATTATTGATAATTTAATTAACTTCGTTTGTTAAATGAAGGCAGGTAGATACTAAATATTAATAATGTTTTTGCTAACAGGTAATATTGTAATAAAGTACTTATATTCGGTAATTAATAATGTTAAGGATCGCCTTAACTCCGTCAATAAAACGCGAAGAAAATTGATATGGAGGCAAACGGCGGCGAGGAAATTACTCGGGAGCTGGCTTTCTTTATGTACATAGACTTCTTTACTTGTATAGTACTGTAAACTGACTGACACATTGTGCAAACAGTGCCACCTCTTTTATACTAAATCGAAAATGCTGGCCAGTGGACCATTTCCTCACCCCCGATTATGTTTATTTATTATCAATCTTTTTACAAATGCCTTGAGCTGGCGAGTCTTTAATAATATTAAAGTTTATTAAATTATATTTACAATAACATATCGATCGTCCCTCTACGACGTTTCATCACGGAATGGCGCGCGGTCAAAGGTGACGGGCATATTTATATGACACCGCCCCCCGCCTCACTACTATAAAAACAAATGGTACCATCGGAAAACCTTATTCTTATTTTATGCGTCGTAGAGGTAAGATCTCACAATAAAAATATTATAATATGAAAATATAGACTCTAATACATCTTAATTCAGTGAAGGAATGGTTATAAGTATGTAAACAAAGGTAATATAAATAAAAGAAGTTCATCTCCATACATTTACTTAAAAATCCTACTTGATTGTGATTGGCTCGGTGTCAGGTCGCCTAACCCACTACTTGCACCCAGTGATTTTAGGGTGTCGTGCACATTCTCCCGCCGTCGCCACGCTGCGACTCTGTTGGTAGCACGACGATCTTCCGGGTCGGACGACGCAGGACGTGGCCGCTGCTGGTCGTGACGTCCACAACTCGTATTTCCCCGTCGGCGCCTGGATACAGCTGGCTTACTCTTCCTCGTGGCCAGGTATTGCGGGGGAGGTTGCTGTCGCAGATGATGACGAGGTCACCGACCTTTGGCTGGGTTCCGGTGTTTGTAGGCTCCCGCCGGTATTGGAGTAAAGGTAAGTACTCTTTCACCCATCTTCTCCAGAAGATGTCCGTCAGGATCTGTGCTCTCTTCCATTGCCGGCGGGATGTCAGGTCTTTCTCTTCAAAGTGACCTGGCACTGGTACATGAGGATTCGGCCCAATGAGGATATGGTTGGGCGTCAGAGCCTCGGGTTCTGCTGGGTCCACCGAGACATGGGTGAGTGGACGCGAATTTACTGTGTTTTCAACTTCTATAAGCAGCGTCACCAGCGTTTCGTCGCTTGGATATTTTTCATGAAGGGTAATCTTCAGTGCTTCTTTAACGGATCGGACCATTCTTTCCCAGGTTCCTCCCATGAATGGTGCTGATGGAGGAATGTACTTCCATTTGATGTGGCGACACGTAGCTTCGTGTTCCAAGGCTTCTAGTGCTGCTTTGCCGAGCTCCTTGTCTGCTGCTTTGAAGCACGTAGCGTTGTCGCTCCACAATTCCTTCGGACAGCCTCTTCTGGCCATAAATCTTCTTAGGGCTGATATAGCAGAATCAGCACTCAACGAGTGTGCGACTTCGATGTGAATCGCTCTTGAAGTCATGCAGGTGAAGAGCGCCCCATATCTCTTCTCGTGATGGCGTGCAACTGTAACTTCTATTGGGCCGAAATAGTCAAGCCCCGTGAAGGTAAAGGGACGTGCGTGATGTGCGAGGCGCGCTGGTGGCAAGTCTCCTGTAAGTGGACTTGCAGGCTTCGCTTTTCTGATTCGGCACGGTAGACAGCTCTTCACAATACATCTTACTGCTGGACGTATCTTGGAGATCCACAGCCGTTGTCTCAGCTCGTTTACGACCATTTCCACCCCGCCATGATGAAGTCTCTCATGGACGTGAGCTATGTACAACTTGGTGTATTCTTCTTTTCCGTCCAATATAGAAGGATTGGACGTGTCTTCGTCTATTTCTTGCGCTGCGGTCACTCTTCCTTTTAAGCGTACTGTGCCTTCAGCGTCGAGGTATACGCTGAGATGACTGAGACAATCGTTGCTGCTGGCTGTGCCTCCCTTCTTGATTCGTTGTATTTCGGCTCTGAAGCTCTTCATCTGGCTGGCTCGAACCCACAGTTGTTCTGCTTTGACTATATGTGAAGTGGGCAGTTCGAGGTAGCGACGAGCGTCGTGAGTCACATCTTTCTTTATTGGTGCGGCTGCTGACTTCTTCGTAGTCCGCCAATTGGAGTCTTTTTCTACATTCTTCTTTGTCTGTTTTCTGGTGGCTGCGACTGTGTTCCGGCTTGGCTTGCACAAATCGATAAAGTGCAAGACTCTTGCAGTAGCTCTGATAAGCCTTAGCCATTTTGAGAATCTCTCAATCTTCGGGAGATAACTCTGGTTAATGCTGTCTTCTTGTTGACAAATGTTGCATTTTTCTCTTTCTTCTCCGGTGTCGTATCTGGTGACGCTTTCTTCTTTTGGCCACTGTGACTCTGGCAGCTTCAGGAATGAGGGCCCTTGGTACCATCTGTGTGTTGAATTGAAGTTCTCTGGTGTTCCTCGGGTAGCATCGTCGGCTACGTTTTCTTTTGATGGAAGCCACCTCCACTCGTTCTTCTTTGTAGTTTCTTCAATTTCTGCCAGACGATGTGCCACAAAAGATTTATATACTCGTGGCTCTGATCGTATCCAGACAAGAGCTGTGCGTGAATCACTCCAATATGTTTTGCTTTCGACTTCGTAGTCATGCTCTTCGACTACAGTCTGCGCGAGGCGTGCACCCAGTAGAGCTGCTTGAAGTTCGAGTCTAGGCATGGAGACAGGCTTCAGTGGCGTGACGCGACTCTTGGCAGCTGCCAGTGCTATGTGTACGCTACCATTCATGCGTTCCGTTCTCCAGTAAACGGCAGCTGCGTAGGCCTCTTCGCTAGCGTCGACGAAAATGTGTAGCTGACGTGGTGTGTTCGGCTCGTAGTCGTAGCACCTCGGTATTTTTAGTTGCTTGATGGTACCGAGTGACGTCATCCACGTCTTCCATCTTTCTTCTAGGTCTGTTGGCAGTGCATCATCCCAGTCGGTCTTGTAGCGCCAGGTATCTTGAAAAATCCTCTTGGCTGGAGTTGTGGCCGGTGAAATTAGTCCAAGTGGGTCGAATAATGCCATGATGATACTTAGAGCTTCTCTTTTTGTTGGTAAGCGTTTGTTTTCTTCTACTTCCGGGGGTATCTTCATTGTGTCCGTGTTGAATCCGATGCAGTCTTCTTTAACATACCAGAGTAGCCCGAGTATTTTCTCTGAGTCTTTGCCCCCCAGGTTAACAGTTGTTAAGTTATTTTCTTCTTCGAATGGACCAAACTCTTCTATTGTTCTCTTATCGTTTGATGTCCACCCATTTAAAACGAAGCCTGCCTTTTTGTGAACGAAGTCTACTGCCTTTGTTATCTCTTGTGCTTTCTCTATTGTTGAAAAGCTTTGTAGGTAATCGTCCATGTAATGATTTTTTTGAATTGCTGTGGCAGCTTCGGGATACACTTCTGCGAATTCAATCGCATTCTTATTCTTGATAAAGAGTGCTGTGCACGGTGAAGATGTCGCTCCAAAAATTACTGACGTCATTCTGTACTCTTCAGGTTTGTCCTCCCGCCGATTGCCTCTCCATAAAAAACGCAGCGCGTCTCTATCTTCTTTTCTGATCTTGACTTGCATGAACATCTCCTTGATATCCCCGCTGACAGCGTATGCGTATTGTCGGAACCTCATGATGACCCCAGGCAGCGCCTGTAGCAAGTCTGGACCAGAGTATAGCATGTCGTTAAGGCACACGCCGGCGGCCTTGGCTGATGCATCATGAACCAACCGTGGTGGCTTATGAGGCTTCGCTGGATTGGTAACTGGAAAGTGTGGCAGGTACCAGGTTCTTCCCTCTGGAGCTGGTGTGGCAGCTGCTTCTGCGTACCCCGACTGGAATAAGTTCTCCATTCTTCCTTCATACTTTGATTTGAGGTCTTCGTCTCTATCCAGTCTCTTTTCTAGGGAACGCAGGCGTCGTTCGGCTTCTTTCTTTTTCTTGGCCTCTACCTGATGTGTTTCTAAGTTTGCTGGCTGTGGGCAGTCCGTCTCGGTGTCTTTCAACCAAGTGCTGATGCGAACTGAAGCCAGGTCATCTTCTAATTCTTCTTCTTCATCATCTGAGGCGTCGGCTTCTGCTTGAATTCGTTGAACCCGTATTTCCTGTAGCTCTATTTGAGCTTGCATCTGCGCTTGCTTGAGTTTGAGCTCGGCTAGTCGCTCTTTCGCCTCTAACTCCGCGAGGAGTCTCTTGCGGGAGGCTACGGAGCGACGTGACCGCGCGTCTGCAGGTTTCAAAGTGCGCTGCGAGGTCTGATCCTTCTGGGACGCAGCATTGGTATCTTCAGTTTCAGTCGAAGAGTTCGCCTTGGTGGTCGTTGAATCACTAGTTCCGCTGCTAGTACCCGACGTCTCGGTAGCGGTGTTCGACGTGCCACTTTTAGGCGATTTTGAAGTCGCGGCCTCTTCAGCGGCCCTATGTGCATTAAGCTCTTCCTGTCGACGTTTCGCTTGTTCTCCGTCTTTACTTCGCGTTAGTACCATTTTCTAGTCACTTTTTCATCCGGTTTCTCGAAGGACCAATAATGTTAAGGATCGCCTTAACTCCGTCAATAAAACGCGAAGAAAATTGATATGGAGGCAAACGGCGGCGAGGAAATTACTCGGGAGCTGGCTTTCTTTATGTACATAGACTTCTTTACTTGTATAGTACTGTAAACTGACTGACACATTGTGCAAACAGTGCCACCTCTTTTATACTAAATCGAAAATGCTGGCCAGTGGACCATTTCCTCACCCCCGATTATGTTTATTTATTATCAATCTTTTTACAAATGCCTTGAGCTGGCGAGTCTTTAATAATATTAAAGTTTATTAAATTATATTTACAATAACATATCGATCGTCCCTCTACGACGTTTCATCACGGAATGGCGCGCGGTCAAAGGTGACGGGCATATTTATATGACACCGCCCCCCGCCTCACTACTATAAAAACAAATGGTACCATCGGAAAACCTTATTCTTATTTTATGCGTCGTAGAGGTAAGATCTCACAATAAAAATATTATAATATGAAAATATAGACTCTAATACATCTTAATTCAGTGAAGGAATGGTTATAAGTATGTAAACAAAGGTAATATAAATAAAAGAAGTTCATCTCCATACATTTACTTAAAAATCCTACTTGATTGTGATTGGCTCGGTGTCAGGTCGCCTAACCCACTACTTGCACCCAGTGATTTTAGGGTGTCGTGCACAAATAATGTTTACAGTTTCTGAGGCTAAGTGAATCAGAAGTTATGTTTATTATTCCGTTTATTTTATTTCTACAAATACACACCTGCTGGTAAGCAATGATGTGGTCGACGGTGAAGCATGCTTGCCTAGAAGTAAGGTTGCCATCTGTAAAATCTGCCAAAGCAGCCCTATTACGTAAAGAATTCGGAAAGAGCAAAGGGCAAAAAGTATGAAAAATCGATCAATCACATGCGAGATGAAAGACGCGATGTGGCTTTCCGTCTATGTAATTGGTCGATTTTTTATACTCTTTGCCTTTTGCTCTTTCCGAATTCTTTACGCAATAAATAAGGCTGCTGGACAAGAATCGTGAAAGCTGGCTTTTGGAACTTACAACCCGCTCATTTAAACATAATTTTTTTTCTAAGTTACCTACTCAGTAGAATAAAATATAATTTTAATGGATTATAAATCAACATTTTATTTATTTTCATAACTTTTTTAAACAAAATGAAGTTTTTTAGTTTTTTACATATTAATGCAATCGGTTTTATTTTTTTGTAAACAAGTTTTTATTTTTCTCTTTTGTTGTGGTACCACGTCAGTGGTCAATTTCTATAGTAATCTTATTTCTTACTATATTATAAACGCGTTAGTTTGTATGTATGTTTGTTACTCAATCACTCCTGAACGGCTAAACGGATATAGATAAAAGACACGGATGGATTATAGTCTGGAATAGCACAAAGGCTACTTTTTATCCCGGTATAATGTTCCCTTGGGATGAAAAAGAGCCAAGAGGCTCATTGGCGACGTTGAACTGGTGGATGCCAAGCTTCACAGCTTGGCTCATCGCCGCAAGGTTGCCTGCTTGTCGGTCTTCTACAGACTGTACTTCGGTGAGTGTGCTCAAGAACTCCACGACCTGATCCCACCAGCTCCCTTCTAACATCGGACATCAAGACGCACTGCAAGTTACCATCCTTACCTAGTTGCCATTCCACCAATTCGCACCAAGCACTTCCAAACATCCTTCATAATGCGCACAGCGAATGAATGGAACTCACTACCTGCGTCTGTGTTTCCGAATGCATTCAACCCGAATCTCTTCAAAGTTAGAGTGAACAGGCTTCTTCTGGGTAAGCTCACTCCATCGTCGACTCTGTCAAGAGAAAATCCATCAGAAATAATAAAAAAAAAAACACTTTTCACGTGGGCGAATCCGCTGGCAGAAGCTAGTGTACCTACAATAAACAGACATGCAATCCTGGATGATTTGCCGTAATTTTTGAAGAGTTCCGTTGAATATCTCCATATTTCATCTTCAGGGGGGTGACCATTCCCCCCGGTGGGTTCCCGCTTTGTCGAGGCGGGGGGGCTCAGTAACCGTGGCTTGGTCACTCACGGTGAAGCGAAGAGGAACCCGAGGAGGGGCCGCTCGTCAGGGCTTTTGCCGATTAAGCCGACGACGTAGCGGCCAACATATAGGTTGCAGTGCCGCTTGGTAACAGGCGACATCGCAACTGAGGCGGGCCGCGATGTCTTATGGAAATTTCCAGGTCCCATACGATATCGCGGCTGAGGGTTGGAGGCCGCGGCGGGAGAGGAGTGCCGGTATTGCGGTGCGCCGCTCTCCCTACCTTCCGCGGCCTAGACGGGGTCGCCACCGTCTGATGGCGGACGCGGTGGGGCCGCAGGGGAAGAGGAGTGTCGGTATAGCGTTAGCCGCTCTCCCTATACCCTGCGGCCGCAAAATGGTAGGTGGCGGGGCCATTGACCTCGACCTGTCACAGTGGGACCAAGGGTGCCATACACGGGGTCGTCTGGCACCCATGTGCTGAATTGGTCCCTGGGGTGGTCACGGCGTGCAGTGTGTTCTGGTGCGCCGGTGATGGGGGTACTCCCCTGAGGAGGGTCCGGTGACGGACAGCCGCGGCGGGTTTGTGGAGAGTGCTAACGCGTGCCCGTGTTCCCGCCATAAGCGGCACTGGAGGACACCGTGGAGTTTTAGTGGGTTAGAGTCCCACATAACTGCACTATCTCCCCGTGGTAGTGCAGTATGCATGAGCATTTCTCCACGCAAAAAAAAAAAAAAAAGGGGGGTGACCATAAGCTAAGAGCGGTATCAATTTGATATCGAGTAAGTGACAGATGTATACACGTCAGATACATCTGTCCCTTATTCGATATCAAATTGATACCGCTCTAAGAGCTTATGGTCACCTCCCCAGATCTTTACCAAGTTTAAATGGAACCAATTCTTTTTTGTCTGAAAGGGTATGCCTATACCTTTTAAAAAACCCGGACTACAAATAAAATCCCGCCCGGACGCTCCCCGGACGCCTTCTAAACTAGGACAAATCCGGGGAAACCAGCAGGCTTATTACGTATCTTATGCTAGAGCAAAACGATAGCGATCTAATGCTTTATGTCATAAAAGTCGGAATTACCTGCAAAGTAGGTATGGTAGTCGGCACAATCGCTTGCTGTTTGTTAAATTCACTTATGTAAAAAAAACCGCCAACAACTCTAAAACTTCTGTATGGAAGAGCAATTATTGCGCAAAAATCGCTATCATTTTGCTCTTGCAAAACATACGTAATAAGCCTGCCGGAAGGATGGCAACATTACCTAAAAGTAACCTATTCACTCTTATTTAAAGATGTTGCAGCTATCAGGCAACACTGACGCACAATGAAAGTATTCCCAAAACGTTTAGTGCGTATGGGTGGGATGTCCACCATGATATGGTGGTGACATGAAACTGTATATTGTACCGATGGCGCAACGCCGTACGTCTTGTATTCCGATGGTGGAACGGGCGGAATTAGATCATGCAACTCCATCGCACACTCCCCGAAATGTAACAACACAAAAACTAGCAAGCTGGCAACTCGGCGTCAACGTTCAAGGGTCTGGAGCTTTGAATCGACCAGTGTCTCATTGCCAATGAGCTTCTTGGCCCGTTTTTCGATCGACTCAAGTACATCAAGCTGGTATTTGGCAGATCAGGAAATAAACCGAGCCGTGGTTTTTCCAAATATTCCCAGCCTCCTACAAACCAATAATGTTAAAGTTGTTCTATCTCACGATGACGGATGCAACGTAGCAAAATGAATCTTATTTCGGCGTCATAAAAGTCACGTAACCCTTCTTCGTGAGATAGAAGTTGTTTACCTCTTTATTATGTTGTTCATCCCAAAATATTTGCCACTAGCTTCTGTCAGCGGCTTCGCCCGCGTTAAAAGTATTTTCTTATACCAAGGGAACATTGTACTGGGATGAAACGCCTGTATTCTATTCCAGACCATAATCTATGTCTGTGCCAAATTTCATGCAAATCCGTTCAGCTGTGATTAAGTAACAAACATCCATCCAAACTTTCGGCTTTATAATATTATACTGCCGCCCACGGCTCCGCCCGCGTGGTATTAGTTCTTCGCCCAACATCTTTAGAAATTATAGCCTACTAGCTGTTGCCTGTGACTTCATCAGCGTAGCATTAGTTCTTTGAATAGCCTATTTTTTATATCGCGTCATAATACACTGCCGAGCAATGAAAAAGTTCCACCCACAAAATGCCGACAAACACCTTAATATTTCCTAAGACATAAAACCTAGCTTCATAAATTAAAAAGTATAATGAAATCTATTCTATTATGCAAACTTAAACTCTTTTAAATACAGGTATTTTTGAAGCCATGGATAAAAAAAGTAGAAAAACAAAATTTTGGAGTTTGATAATTTCGGAATACATTTGTTTCGTTTTTTGTTTTGCTTTTGATTTCATCCTTGTTTTCGCCGTTGTGAAAGAATTGTAGTCTTACTGCTCTCGTACCCATAAATCATACCTCTATCACCCGAGGATTGTACGAGAATCATCACTATGGTGGAATTAGGGACCAGCCAAAGTAATACGGCCAGAATAATGGGCGTGACATATACTACTGTCCGACGAGTGATCCAAAGGTTTAGGGAGACTGGATTAAACCTGAGAAGACCAGGTACTGGCAAGACAAGGTGCACAACAGTCCGAGAAGATCGTTTTATTGCGGCAACCATGTAAAGAAATCGACATCAGACGGGAGTAGCGGTTCAACAACAACTTTTGCAAGTTCGAAGGGAGCCAATAAGTGAGTGGACAGTCAGAAGACGTCTTGCTAAAAGAGGATTGAAGCCTTACAGGCCAGTAAATGACCCAAAACTGGAACGGCATCATAAAGTTGCCCGATTGCGATACGCCCGCGAGCATACAGAATGGGGTGAGGACGAATGGGGCAGAGTGATGTGCTCTGATGAGTCAAGATTTATGCTGTACCATCATGATGGGAGGAAAAGAGTATACCGACGACCAGGAGAACGTTTTGCACAAGCATGTTTTGAAGAAAAAGTGTCACACGGGCGGTACCGTTCACGCGTGGGCTGGTATCTCTGCAGAGGGTCGAACAGCGTTAGTTCCAATCGAGAACGGGAACGTAACTGCTGTGAGATACATCAATGAGTTTCTCAATGAACATGCTGGTCCGTTTTTGGGGCGACAATGCAGTGTTCATGAACGATAATGCACGGGCCCACACTGCTCAAGTTGTAAATGAGTATATCTTCAGGACGTAGGAATCCACAAAATGGAGTGGCCAGCAAGGAGCCCCGATTTGAATCCTATTGAGCATGCTTGGGACGAGCTTGACAGACGTGTGAGAAAACGAGTTCCACCTCCAATTACTCTTCGTGACTTGAATTACGCGCTCATCGAAGAATGGGAGAACATTCCTCAGCATATGCTGAGGAATCTGGTATTCAGCATGCCCAATCGCGTAGAAGCTGTATTGAGAGCACATGGAGGAAACACCAAGTACTGATTTATCAAAACCTACGTTTACACCTAATAAAATCCCTACTTAGAGATTTGGTTTTATTTGCCAAATGGCCCCAATTTTTTAAAACATTTAATTTAAAATTTGAACACAATATTTACGTTTTTAGTTGGTAATATTCTGATGCGCTGTTAAATGTACTTCAATATTGCAGACGGCGTCATTAAGCTTGCCTTTCCCGTTTAGGAGTAATTTGGTGCTATGTCACTGGAACTTTTTCATTGCTCGCGAGTGTATTATAGGTGCGTGGGCTGCCTTACTTGAGAAATTATTAGTTCACCATACAAACTTCTACCCCCTGTCCACCCCCTTAAGGATAATTTCCGGGATAAAAACTAACAAATGCAATGGTCAAATAGCAAATTTACAAATTCTTATACTACTCGACATGTAATCGAACACAATGCCACAAATTGGGCAGTCTGTTCGGCCCGCTACAACGCTGATAATGCTGTTGCCACTGCCGCGGACACGACTTAGCAACGAGGCGGCTCTTTTTCTAAGGATGGCATGAAAGCCATCGTTATGTGCGTCTACAAACATGCCCGATGCACTACAGTGCCGAGACAGGCGCATCAGCATCCGAAAAGCGTTGTAATACTGAACGCGCAGGGCGTTGACTGTCCTCTGCGTATTCTTGACCCACAGACTGCACGTGTAAATAGATTGGCAAAAAGCCCGAAACAATGTTACTTTTACTGCCTTGGTGCAGCGTGCATATCTATGAGCCAACATATTGCATATGAAAGCCAACGCCCGGCGCTCCCTCTCAATCTCCTCGTGGCCTGAGAGGTCATCCGAGACCCAGTGGCCCAGGTACTTGAATCTCGAAACTCTAGTTAACGTTAAACAAGCTGGTATCATAACATAACATCACGCCTTTATGTCCGGAAGGGACAGAAGTGCACCTATAGTACTTACACCCACATCTCGCAAGTTATGTTTAAGTTTTTATATTTTTATTTGTAGAGCCTATTGCAATCGACTGGGCACGTGTCCACTTCCAGACTCCAGGCTGCTACTGAGAAATTCCAAATCGAAAAACCCATTAACCTACCTTACCAAAAAAAAAAAAACACGTAGGCCTACATGGGCCAACAAGCAAAATCGAGTGCTTAAAACGATCTCAAGACTACTTTTATTTTCACTTATAAGAAACTTGTAGCATGCTACAAAGCTGGATTTGGGCGCAGTTATAGGAGCGTTTATTTCTAGTTACAACTATCTTATAATCAACTTATCAAATGTTACTAAGCCCTATAATGTACTTCACGCAGCGCAATAGCTTCTATAATGATATGAGACTACACAATTACAAGTACAAATGCTCTTATTAGTATATGGCATAAGTATCTTACTAAAGCAATCTTGTTTATATGGCACTTAATGTACTTAATTTTAACTAATTATATTTTATTAAAGGTTATCTTTGTTGTTGCTTCGGCTGGTGGTGCCGGTTATTTTGTGGTAAATATTTAATAAAAACGTAAGTAAGATTGGTATTACTATTATTTTGTACTATTGTAAAACATAACTAATAATATAAATATAGTGTTAGAACTCTTGGGGAAGTCATGTTTACTGTAAATGTGTACCGCAATTTAGTTAGTTTTACGATGCCCTTTGAAAAATAGCACATTATTATATTGCTGTAATTAATGGTAATGAATAAAAAACAAATGTTAACAATCATCTAAAAATCTAGAAAGCCTACAATGTTCACACACTCACAAAACAATCGGTAAAAGAATCTATACAAAGGTAAAAAAAAACCGGCCACGTGCGAGTCGGACTCGCGCACGAAGGGTTCCATACCATTATCACAATAAACACGTTTGTTGTATGGGAGCCCCACTTATATATTTATTTTATTCTGTTTTAGTATTTGTTGTTATAGCGGCAACAGAAATACATCATCTGTGAAAATTTCAACTGTCTGGCTATCACGGTTCTCGAGATACAGCCTGGTGACAGACGGACAGGTAGACAGACAGACAGACAGACGGATCGTGGAGTCTTAGTAATAGGGTCCCGTTTTTACCCTTTGGGTACGGCACCCTAAAAAAGAAAAACGTATAACAAAACAAAATTTAACATGTGGTACGAATGTTGTTATCAGTGCTGTAACTATTCTTAGCAAAGGGTTATAAAGATGATAAACCTGACCCGGGAATCGAACTCTTGAACTCATGTTCAGTGCTTACGACCACTAGTCGAACGCGGCAGAGAGTGCCATAGTGAATTTCGACAATTTGTTAATTCGACACGGTCCCAATTTCAAAAAACAATAGTTCAACTACTCATTGCTTTGACAGAACATATTATTCGCTTAATATTAGTCCGACAGAACGAAGCACAAGCTGGTATCATCGGATGCTAAACTCAAGCAAACTCATCCGAATAAGGTCAAAATATGAAAGTATAAAAATATTTTGGCGGGGGTTTATCGTGATAAATTTAGCACAGTAAGTCAATAACCTAACCACTTAGTCCGACCAATTGAGTTGTAGAATCGGTTACAAGGAATCGTGATATTCAAACTAATAAATGTCTACCTCCTATTGAAATGCACGGGGACGTCCCTTTGGCATTGGCTTATTTAACATGATAAAAACGTCGGTCAAGTGCGTGACCGACTAAGAGTTCGGGTTCCGTAGTGTTTACGGTATCTACTATATTAATTTTAACCCTTTTTGGTACTTATATCGGCTAGATATAAGTACCAAAAAGGGTTAAAATTCATTACTTTTACCATTGATTTTAACTTGGGTTACCAGGTGTCCGGATAAAGCCGGACAGCTCGAGATGTGTGTCCGGCTTAACTACACTACACTTTTATGAGTTGGTCTATAAGTAAAGACTATAGATTTTGATAAATGGCTCGTTATATGTTAATTGACACTATTTTGGATGATTGATGTTTACAAGATATATACAGAATGTTTTTTTTGACGAAAAGAAGAAATTATATATGAAGATACTAAATAGGTTAACCATTTCTAAAATTGAAAACACATGTTAAAAAGCCAGCCATTAAAATAAATATTTCGGACTACGCTAACGCGGTTGTGTGCCGTAATTACCGAAACAATTAAAATGCCATTGTGTCCCACTTAAGATCCACGTTTTAGGCACTCAATGGGTATAAAAAAGATCGAAAAAATTCCGGACAGGAAGCCAAATGTCCGGACAAATCCGGACGGATGGTAACCCTAGTTAGGGGCCATGAGTAGATAGTGTCTATTAAAGAACTATTTCAGTCATAACTAGAGGTTCTATTTAATGTGCGAGAAAAGCACGGAACCCTAATAAGACAATCAAAGCAAACTGTCTGTCTGTGTCGATTAGTCACACATACACATACGATGTTTTTGGTTAATATAATTCAAGAAACGTAGGAGGTAAGTCCCGCGTTTTCCTTCTATGCGGTTATTATTGTTTGATTATGATTTAACTCTTGTTTACTTGAAGTGGTAATGTAGGTATTTGTTGCACCTACTTTTTATCAGGCGTGGTAAAGATTTAAGTTAAAAATATCTTCTATATTGACCTACCTAATATCATTTTGTTATCTTTGTTCCTATTTATCAAATGAAAAGAAAGAATAGAAATACGGAAAGAAATATTGTACATTATGGTACAAGTGTGTAATGTTGGTGATTACCGCTGAGGCGCCATTGAGACCCAAGCCGTTAGGTGAGGGTCTTAAGAGAGCCGAGGAAGGTAATCACCAATACACACGTGTATCATACGACGTTTTTCAACACATTTGTGATGAAAATAATACTAAAATAACTGTAATTTCAACAGTGGAAACGAGTCGTGAAATTTTTTTCGCAATGGCGGCCAAAATTCATCAGTTTTCCGCGTGCATCTAACAATGGCGATCAGCCATAGACTAAAAGAATGAGGTTTATTTTTTTATACTTTTCGCAGATAGCGTTTTAGCCACGTACAAAATGAGGAATTTCAAGTTTTCTTTATTACAGAGAATACAAAAGTTATATTTGAGTGAACACGTAACGTACAAGTTGAAATTATCTATTTAAATACGAAGTTGCATAAAATCAGCAAGCAATAGGTCCATTAATTTATTTTCAACACACTTGCTCATAAAGTGGCTCTAATTTCACCGCAATTAGGCACATAATGATACCTGTAATCAAACTGTGACTTTTTCATTGCTATTATTCACAAGTGAGTTATAGAGTTTTTTTTTATTATATTGGTTGAGTTGCTTTGTTCTTAAAAAAGTTTAGATACAAAAAAGATCGAGTAAGTATTTACCTGAATGAATTTACCTGTTAATAGTGCTTGTAATAATTAAACACAGTTAACCAGGGTGGCGGCTATACTAAAACAGGATACACCTCTGCCTACCCTTCCGGGAATACAGGCGTGATGTTATGTATGATTTCTTTAGAATCCCTCGCTAAAATCCTGAAGAATCCTGGGCGCAACGAGGGATTCAAAGTACGTCACTCGAGCTTAAAATAGTGTTGCTCCCGAGGTGGACACTCTACTTTTTGTCAACCTCTTTGAGAAAACAAGTAAGTGCAACTTATGACCAATAACGTTACGTTTATTGTTTTATATACAATTAGTAACCATAAGATATAAAATAGAAATAATTACAGGCTTATGTTTATATTTGAACAATTATGGAAGTGCATCGAAACAATTTTGTTAGTGCCATCCGTAATAGTTGGAGATTTATTTTTTAATTTGGCTCGCGCACGGTTTTCCATCCAGTCACTTGTTCAAAAAAATGTTCCCGTGTGGTCCGAAATAGAATTACAATCGCTCTTTAACCATTCACCTCATACATTCGTCGTAATCGATTTTAGCGATAATCCTATTTTGGACCGCATGGTTTGTGATTCATCTCTTTGCTGATTTGAACTTTTACTATCAATGTCCACATTCCAAATTCAAATCACTTTTAGTTCCTAGGGATTAATGTGCTATTTTAGTCCCTGGTTAACTAAGAATAAATTAGCTAATTTTGAATAGCTGTGATAAAAAATATTTAACATTTTTGTAAACGTAAATAATCAGGTAGGTAAGTGTTCTTAAGGCGCCTCCCCGAGCAAAACGCCACGCTAGTCGAATTTTGTGCAGTTTTAAGATCTATCTACTCTTTATTTAAAAAGAAATATCAATTAATAAAAATACATTAAATTTCTACATAATGTTGATTCTAAAATTGTAGTACACTTTTTTTTTTAAAGAGGTATATGTGTCACTGACACAAAATGTGAAATAATTATTGATAGCATGCATCTCCTCGTAAAGTGTTCATTAATTATTTTTTATTCTAACACTAATGGATAGACAATTTGATAACGAACATTTTGTAAGTTTTATTTTTTTCAAAAGACCAATATTCGATTTTATAAAGATTTTATTCTAAAATCTGGGCGTATTCACTACCGTAATTCATGCGCCGCCAGTGCCGCTAGGCCAATAGGAATGCTCATATCTCATGCTGATTTTTTGGTCAGGGTACGGCCTTAATTTAGATTAAGGCCGTACCCTGACCAAAAGTACCAAGACCAATGTATAGTCACACAATAGAAAGCGCCGCCGCTTACATACTTTGTGGAATAGTCTTCAATCAATCAAAATATTTTTATATTGGAAATTGGTAGTGTATATGGGCGAAATTTTGGATTTAGAGTTTATTATTACACTATTCAATAGTAACCTATTGAATAGTGTAATAATACCTACCGGAAAATATAATAAATAATGCAAAAATATGCGTCGTCACTAGATATTAGATATAATACGCAATTTCCTTTACGAATGGGGTAATTTCATATGCAGAAAATAATCTCTACTAATCACCTTCTTTACCTAAGGATTATACCCACCATTGTCAACAACTAGTTGCGTCGGAAAATTTATATAGGAGGTACCTTTACTTTCCTCGCGTTTCCCACGTAACTTAAGCTTTGAATTTCCATATTTATGAACTGAAAATGAGACTCAGCATATTATTACCCGGCTGCAAGGAAAGGGTTATGTTTTTCGCGCGTATCTTGTATGTTTGTATGTATGGAATATTCTTTATTACCTCATATCTTTCAAACCACTTGACGGATTCATATAATTAAGACATCGTTAGATAGATCTTGACCGCCCAAGTGTTCTTAGATAGGTGAAGTTAAAAAAATCAAATATGGTGGATTTTGGGCGCCATATTGTTCGGGTCCCAATTTTTTTTCTTCCAATCCCGTCGAGGGTATCAAAATGAAGGATTCTAAGAGGTGATTATAAAAATATATATCACTCATTATGTTTAAAAATAATTCGAAAAAAATATAATAACTAAAAAGTTGTAAATAAAAAAAGTTAATTTGTAAATCAAAAACCCGACTGCTTAAGAAGCAAGTAAGTGCAGTTGGAGTATATATATTCGCGAGCTGGCTGACCCCCTGATCCTCCGACTGCACAGCTTGATTTATCTTGTTTATAGCTTTTTAGTTCGCTTCTTAAGCAGTCGGGTTTTTGATTTTTAAATTAGTATTTTTTATAACCTTTATATTCCTTGCTTTCGAGTCCGGCAAGTAGTAATCGAGTTTTTCAAGCATTTAAATTAGTATCCGATTAAGCTGAAACTGGGCGTACTCATGTAACTTTGGAAACATTGAAATAATATGATACTGCGGAGATGGTCTCATGATGGAGCCCGAGTGTGGCCACAGCAACTCGTCGACCAGACAAGACAGCACCATACTGTTTGGACTCATTTGATGTGTATTGACATTTAGGTAGTACCTTTCAGTTCAAAAAGCTTGTTTAAAGTTCAGTTCAGTTTAAAAAAATAAAACAAGCTTTTTTTCGTATTTTTCTCAGCAAACCCTTTCATTTGATACCCATATCATGGCAGTGCACAAAAAAAACTAGTCTGCCATCTTGGATCTTGGGCCATCCGCAATATTGGATTTATGTATTTAGAACCATGCATTGTCATCCAAACTAAACGTGTATGCAAATAACTGCTTTAAATTCAGTTAAAAGATTTGACCCGAACACACTTACATACATTGCAAGTTAAATGAAAGCTTGTTAAACATTACTTAATCTTATTTTTACTTTGAAATTAATTTTGAGTTAGCAATATCTTGTCGAGATCTTTATCAAAACAGTTATAGGAGTCGATATAGCAGGCGTAGTTGCAAACATAAAACACACATAACACATTTAACATCACGCCAGTATTTACCGAGGAGGGGGAGTCTAGTCAGTTTCATAGTAGGGCGACATGGAAATGGAACCCTATTCACTTTCATAAAATATGCATCATACTTAGGAGTGGATATCAGTCTACAGAATAACAAACGTACATACGTTGTATTGGTGAAGATTGTGTGTGAGTCATAGGCTAAGGAATCCCCGTTTTTACACAACAATCTGTGAGGTCGTCGTCAGAAATTAATTATGAGCTGTACGATTGCTGTTAGAGACCAAATACACTTGTCACAAAGTACCTAGTTGCGTTTCGATTTTCTCAAAACATAAAATTACGCCTGGATTTTCTGAAGGGTACGGCAGTTCTGGAGGTACCGTATTGTACCTACAAGTTACATTTGATCAGCTAGGTATATGTAAGTCATTGCATCAACCGGACAAGACGCCAGATTACAGGCCCACTGAGAAATTTCACACGGAGAATTCTATAAAAAAATGGGAAAATGGAAATCGAACCCAACTTAACCCAAGACACAGATAAAATAATACTAGCATACAGATGCCTCATCCCATACAAAGAAACCGTGGCGACGTAACTAGCGTTATTACTTTGATTAAACTGATTATTTTTCTAAGAACATCGTTCGGTTCCCTTTCACGGATATAGTTTTTTTTTATTTTTTTTTTATTTGTTATAGGCTCGCGTTTGACCACCCCCCTGGCGTTTGTTTCTTAAGGTTCCGTACCCAAAGGGTAAAATCGGGATCCTATTACTAATACTACTTCACGATCCGTCTGTCTGCCTGTCTCTCTGAAATTTTCACAGATGATGTATTTCTTTTGCCGCTATAACAACAAACACTAAAAACAGAATAAAATAAATATTTAAGTGGGGTTAAACTTAAATATTGTTGACGACAATTAATATTTATGTCCCATACAAAAAACGTGATTTTTTTGCCGTTTTTTGCGTTAGTGGTACGGAACCCTTCGTGCGCGAGTCCGACTCGCACTTGGACAGTTTTATTCTTAGGTGGCGTTCTAGAGACCAAACGCGTAGGCCGATTTTGATAAATTATGTTATGTCGTTAGATTCGTCTTAGTAGCGCGAGTGTCACTGGCTACAAAAATTATGGCAGAGTTTGGGAGTCATATTGTGGGGGTCCTCATCATCATCATCATCATCATAACAGCCGAAAGACGTCCACTGCTGGACATAGGCCTTCCCCAAGCGTCACCACATTGATCGGTCCCGCGCGTCTCGCACCCAGCGGATCTCCGCAACCTTCACCAGGTCATCGGTCCACCTGGTGGGAGACCTTCCAACGCAACGTCTTCCGGTTCGCGGTCGCCACTACAGGGGGGTGACCATAAGCTCTTAGAGCGGTATCAATTTGATACCGAATAAGGGACAGATGTATATGACTTGTATACATCTGTCACTTACTCGATCTCAAATTGATACCGCTCTAAGAGCTTATGGTCACCCCCCAGAACTTTTCTGCCCCATCGGCCATCCGTTCTGCGAGCAATGTGCCCTGCCCACTGCCACTGGTCTTAATTATTATTATTTTCTAAACCCGACTGCTTAAGTACCAAACTAAATAAAAAGAACGTAAAGAAGAAGAAAAGCAAGAAAAATAGAAAAAAAGGGAATGGCGCTGTTTGTCTTGTATAACTCTGTCTCTCTCTCACGGTGGAACTATGATAGTTTTAACACGTCATAGTCCCCAGAGGTTCCCTAAATATCAAAAGGGCAATGCTCACTTGTCTTAATTAACTATTTAAAGTATGGCTGTGTTCCTAACCTAGATATAATCTAATTAAATTTATAAAATTATACATTAAACAACTTTTTTTTATCAATCTTTTTTCGTATCCTCCTCTGCAAACCCTTTCATTTGATACCCATATCATGGCAGTGCACAAAAAGTAACTAGACCGCCATCTTGGGCCGTCCACAATATTAGATTTAGAATGACATCACTATAGCTAACCATGCATTGTCATCCAAACTAAACGTATAGGCAAAATTTCATCTTAATCAGTGGCGGATAACTGCTTTAATATTCAGTTGCATGATTTGACCCGAACACTCTTACATACATACATACACACATGCATTGCAAGTTAATTAAAAGCTTGTAAAAATAAGTGGAGAATAGGTAACAAGTATGAACGGATCTTTACAGATCACTATGCTGCCGAGTTTAAGCTATAGCGCCACTATATGACAAATCATATTTTGAGTTGTAGACGAAAAACAAAAAACTGCGAAATATCTAAAGAAGGACCAGCCAAGTCCGTGTCGGACTTCGCACATTTAGGGTTCCGTAACAATCAGCAAAATTAAGTTGGTTGTAATAGGAAAAATAAGGGCATTTCAATTTATCAATAAATTGGTATGTGTTAGTAAAATATACGTAATAATAAACATTATTATCAAATTACAAGTTCATAGTTCAGTGGGAAGGTAACAAACATCTTTTTAACATACACCACTGTCACGCCACTGACAGCCCACTTTGCAGGGGCTGTTTTAACTCCGAAGAAACAGACCCCCGTCATGTTGAACTGCGCGGCCGTGGTTTCCCAACGCCGCCGCCGTGAAGAAATCCTCGGAACAGTGAGCTCGGTCCGCGAAGCCTTTGATGCCCCCAGGAAGCTTCTGTGCTTCTGGAAGGTTCTAGGCTGGCTACTTTAGACTGAAACTCCACGCACAACGGACCAAATGGGAGTCTAGGAAGTCCCTCTTCATTAATTCAATGGGAAGTTACAGAATTGTACGGAACAAAGTTTTGTAAAAAAATCCGACTTTGGTGGCTTCTTATTCCTTTGTTTTCCAATAATTTATAAAACAAAAAAATTACAACCGACTTCCAAATAAAAACACTACAAAGTGAAAAATAATTTCAATTTCGGAAGTCGGTGTTCCTGTTTTCGTTTCTTTGTTTTTTGACACCGACTTCCGAAATTGAAATTATTTTTCACTTTGTAGTGTTTTTATTTGGAAGTCGGTTGTACTTTTTGTAAAAAAGTTTTTTATTTTTCACTTTTCAGTTGTGGTAGGTACATAATGGAAGGCTAGGTAGCTATAACGCCCAAAGTGAAGCCAGAATAGATAAACCTAATAACATGAAACTTAAATAAACAAAACCGGTGGAATGAGAGTATACCAGGGTGAACTGTTCACACCTGCGTACTCCTTTAAAGCGTACCAGTGCGATGTAATGTTATGAAATGGTGTAAACAATAAACAGATATGCGATTGCAGCTATCCCGAGTGATTTGCCGTCATTTATTGAAGAGTTCTGATGTATATCGCCGAAGCTCTTCATCAAATCTTGATGAATTAAATGGGACCACATGACAAACACCAGCTTTCGAATAAAAAAAGAATCATCAAAATCGGTTCACTCAATAAAAAGTTCTGAGGTAACACACATAAAACAAAAAAAGATATGCTATCGAGTTGATAACCTCCTCATTTTTTGCGAAGTCGGTTAAAAATACAGTTTTACGTACCTACTCAACGAGCTCTAAACAACGATACTCTACTTACGGGTAGAATGCAGAATTTACCGCGTCCTCCTTTTGCTGTATCAGAGCCCCCTTTAAAAATATTTGGAAATATTTTTTGACAATTTGTATAGCTTTGGGTCAACAATATGCTTATACCGTGAAAATTTGAAGATTGTAGCCCCAACCGTTTGGCTGTAAAACCTGTGTGACAGACGGACGGACAGACAGACACGTGAGTGACAGCAATAGGGTTCCGAAAACATAAAAATCCTGAAACCCCTAAAAATCATTGCTGTTTAACAACAGGTAAAACATTAAATTTTTAATCAACGAGAGTGAGTTTCCGGTATCAAAAATTGCACATTTAATCTTATCAAAAATTGGTTTGTAAACATAGCAATTAGGGTCGTTTTAATTTTTATCCGAAATCTATTGATAAAAAATACTGCTTGGACAGATCGATAGATATTTTTTTGCTGATTACGATGGCATCATAATACTAAAATCGGCCAATTGTCAGATAGTGGCACTATAACTTGGGGACTGCAGTGTGCCGTGATAAATAAACCAGTTTTTGCGTTTACAATCTTCAGTTTTACTTCTATATATTGTGCGACTGCATGTGACATACCTACCTTAGCTTATCTCAAAACTAATATGAAACAATTATTTATCTTTATAACAGTGTTAGTAGTTAATTATTTTTCATCCGACGCCAAGCATTTTGAGACAAGATGTGATTTAGTCCATGAACTGAGGAAGCAGGCGTTTCCTGAAGATAAGATGGCTGATTGTAAGTATTTGACTATCTGTGTACAATCAGAGGTATTCATTGTTTTCGACCTTCAATTGCACATTATATTATGTACCTTAACGTATCTTTGTCTTTGGATAGTAATAATATAAGTTTTTAAGCTGACATGGTCACAATCATTAAAATTAATATTTGTTGAGAGCACGATATTTCGGCACCGTTACAAGCGCCATGATCACTAGAAAAAATCAAAATATACATGGTAAATGTCCCGAAACAAATATTAATGTATTTCAACCTTCGTGAAGTTTATGTGAGTCATGTTGCCAAAAGTGGTAAACAAATAATTACTCCATCTTTACGGACAATAAAAAAGAGATTTTTAGGTATGCAATCGGGTTAGTAGTCAGGTTCAACAATTTCTTACTTGCACAACAAAATCTATTAGCAAATATTTTTGCTGTGTTTATGAAGAACACTGTTGTAGAGTGCATGCCACTCTTTGTCTTCTCGTGTCAATGACTCGAGCTTAGTTCGAACAATAAACCTACAAAGCCACATGGTGCTGCTTTGTACTTTGCTTTATCCTGGAGTATACTATATATACTCATACCGAACGGGACCAATTCTTTTAAATTCAAAACGGTACTTTTCCAAAACTACGGCCTGTAGACTGTATAGAAAACAAACTTTTTTAATCTGGATTTTGGATTTCAAAATCGTTTGATTCTGGTAAAAATAAATCTGGTTTGTGATCCTTATTTCAGGTTTAAAAGGTCTATATTATGTTTTAAGAATAGCAATATTTCAATTATCAGGTGGTATTGCCCGATAATTCGATACTATCGAAGACTGCTTAAGTTTGATAAAGTCTCGTGAAAACGAGACAATTGTGTGTGCTAATCTTTTTGCAAAAAAAAAGAAATGCCGGTCCCGAAGTTGGCCGGACGGAGTAGCGAAAAAAGGGACAGCCCAGTTCAAAACAAGACGTATGGTTACGTGACTCATAATACACCTACACTACACGGCATGTTATAGTAATGTTATCCGACTTTTCTTTTTCTTTAGCTACTGAACATTGAAAAAAAAAATGTGAACATAAGATCACGCCTGTATCCTCGAAGCATCAGGCAGGGGTGTACCTTAGTACACCCACAATCCATATAGGGCAAGAGCCTGAGTTGGGTACATAATCTATCCAAATTTCGGGCAGCTACCGCAAGTTTTAGACGAAAAACACAATACAATTTTTGCCGGACCCCAGGCAGAGAACCCTGGACATCATGTTCAGCAGAATACTTGCGGCTACTGGACCAACGAGGCAGTTATACTTTACAAAATCCTTGTTCACTTTATATGCGTTAGTTAGTTTTCTATGTCTAATATTATTGCAGGGGTATGTCTGATTGACAGCGAGAGTGCCCGCTATACGGACATCGTGGGCAGACCCAACGAAAATGGCTCACGAGACTACGGCCTGTTCCAGATTAACGACCACTTCTGGTGCAGCAACACTACGGTGGCCGGGAAGGACTGCCACGTCACTTGTGCTGGTAAACTTCAATCGTTGATAAATTTTATGGAACAATATTTTGACGCCAGGTAAGTAAGAATGAAAGCACTAATGGGATTTGGCAGTACCAGTCAGCCGAATACTCAGTGATAACTAGGCAAATGTCTCCATACAATAGGCGCCAGAAGATGAAGCGCCGAGGTAGGCCCAAAAAAAGTGGTGACACGACCGTGACGCAAACCAAGCGGGCTGATTCGAGGAGGTGCGGCAGAAGAGTACCTGAAACTTTAATACATTTTCAGGGGTTTGTATGTCTGATGGACAATGAGAATACCTGCCAAACGGATATAGTGGGCAAACGCAACAATAAATTATCAACGACAATTTATGGTGCAGCAACACTAGGGTAGCCTGGCAGGACTGCCGCGTCACCTGTGCTGGTATGTTACAATACAGTGTTACAAGAATGGCTCACGAGACCACGGCCTGTTAAATATCAACCACCATTTCTGGTGCAGCAACACTACGGTGGCCGGGAAGGACTGCCGCGTCATTTGTGCTGGTAAGTTTCAGAAATTAAAAACTCCTGCAGTCGACTTATGTCATCTGAGACCTCAGACAAGTGACATTCTTTCAACGAAAATGTGGTGACAGCGATTGAAAAAATACCAAGAATGTATGGAAATGTCAAACGCTATCGAAATGTCAGGTAGAATACGTGATAAATCCATAGATTTAGATTTTTTTTTGCTACGCAAAAAGATACACGAAGCGTGCGAGCGAGAAATCCTAATCAAGTACAAACCACCCAAGAGAAAAAGAGAGCGTGAATGACGTACCGATATGTCATGTTTTTCGCGAATAAGTAAACCTAGCGGACAATCTGTTTTACGCCGCGGTGAATTTCTTGCATTTAAATAATAATCTTTAGATTTAAATTGATAATATTAATTATACAATTATGGTGACTTGTTCTGTGAGTGAATGTGACGTTACAAGACGAAATAACCCCAATAAATACACGTTTCACAGGTAAATACAATTTTGTCCTTGGATTGTTTTGAACCATATTTTGACGAATTTCTGCTAGTAATCGGCTCAGAAAAAGATTCTCACAATAGTATATTGATTTCCAATGTTATATATAAGTATATTTCGTATATATAAACAAAATTGTAGAAAATATTATGTAAAAGAGTAAATTGTTTGTTTACGCTAGGGCTTGACAAAGCGGTGACGTCATGAGTATCGATAAAAACTTAATCGTTTTTAGTGACATCATGACATGAATACAAACTTATTTAGTCAGGTTTTGTTAAAATAGATTTAAGTTACGATTGAGAAGATGTTTTTATCGAAACTGTACTTAAAGTTGCATGTTTATTGTTGCCTTTATTTTTCAAAAAAAATCGGAGTGTTTTGATGTTTTGTTACTTTGAGTAGGTTTAGGAATGTCATTCACAGATGTAAGGTAGATCGACCTTAGCTTACCTATTAAACTTTGTTTTGTTGAGTTTCCTATTAATAATTTGTAGGACGGGTCCCTTGCACTTTCAAGTTGCAAGCTATATTAAACGAACACCTAACTTCTTCTTACCTCGAACTCATTCAATTCGCAAGTAAGATCTGTAAATTATGACCAGTTCCGTCCAGCCCAGTCATAAATAGCAGCATATTAATGATAAACCAACTCCATATTCTTTTACAGAAGTGGTGACAGACGATATCACGAAGGCATCAATTTGCGCGAAGAAAATTTTCAGGCGCCAAGGATTCCTCGCGTGGCATGGATGGGAGCAGCTCTGCCAGGACAAATTACCTGATATTAGCGACTGCTAATGTATCAAGGATATTAATAAATAAGACACAATGTATAATTGTCATCATGTAATTAATAGTAATTTAGGTCAATAAATAATCCAGTACCGTTCGCTGTTTTTGTTTTCTCTTTAGCATTAAATAATTGAATGTATGAAAACTTTCCCTAAAAAGTCAATAAGCCATTAAGACGTAGCAGTAAATTAGCAGAAGATGGAAACTGGGACTCTGTTAAGTGGTTCAGCTTAGAAGCCGCTGAGCTTAGTAGGGACAGTTATTAAACTATTAATCTAACGAAATGGATAGCAGTGTCAACCCGATACGCTACACTGAACACAGAACACAACACACTGAGCCCTTCTGCGAAGTGATTAATTATTCAAAATCCATTCGAAAATCGTGCCATTTCAGTTATAGTTTGGTAACTACTTGGAGTGTAATTGGTTTGACGTTATTTCGATTAACGAACATCCAGTTACTAGAATTGAAATGCTCCAATTACGAACAAAGTTGATTGGACTCCCAAACTCCCATGGGTGGTAAACACAACCTCGAAACGTTGTAAATTGGGTGACAACCCTAACAAGATACCTACTGTCTGTTCCGTGGAGGTTACCGACACTTCGACAGTCAATACTCGCAAAATTACAAAAGTATTAAAGAAAGTAAGGAAGAAAGTCAATTGGCAACTGTCAGCAATGAAAATTAAAAAGGAAATAAAATTAAAATGGCGGCTGTAGCTCCGCGCATGCGCGTGCCATCGACTCGTGTGGCTGTAGCACTGGCTGGCGAGAAAGCGGCAGTTCGCCGTTCGCAGCGCGTTGTGATGTTCCCTCTCGAATGGGAGGCGCGGGATGGGCGCGCGGCGAAGCGCGCGTTGCAGATGACTCGGACTTCGAAGCACTGAAGAAGCTCCTTGCCTCTCAAATAGGCTGGAACCTAGAGTACGAGAAAGAAGGCGTGAAAGTCTGGGCAGAGGACGCGGCACACGGGGCGCTTAGAACTGTCAAGGTGTGTTGTTGTATTCTAACTTGAAAACAAATAGTACATCGCTGTTTCTATGGGTACCTATGCCTTGTGATCGTAAACGACAATATTCGTCTAGACTGGGCATTATTTGATAGTGTTACAGACATGTTTTCGTAGAATTTCATTTTGCATCTCAAAACCTGCTAACCTTGCAGTTAGTAGCAATAAAACATAACATATTATTAGGTAGGTATATACCTGTGCCCGGGTGTCCGCAGCTGCGTTGACAACTTTTTACTTTGTGACCACTTTGATATTCCAACAAGTCCCAAGCTTTCCTTTAGCAAATTTATTAACATAATCAGAAAAGTTTCGGCAACGTTTTCAGAAATGCTTAGTCTTAGCGAATGCTTAAAACTTGTATCCGTCGTCTAAAATGTTTCGTTCAACCTGAGAAAATTTATGAAAATTATGATTTCCACAATGAGAATACGCTATGCGGACGTTTTCGTGAAATTGAACTTCATACGGTAGAAACACGGCTCTATCGACAGTTATGTTATTCATTCTTTATTTACCTTCTGAACTAAAAACCGTAGTGCCAAATGTGAAATTTTGCCGGCTTGCATTTGCAAGATTCTGAAACTCATTTAGCCTTCATAGCCTCTATATTATAAGGCTGCTGTTTTTAACTATCATCATCTAAATCTATATCATAAGGGCAGTGGCTTTATTGATTATCTTTTTAGATGCTAGAATCAATTGCAGTTTTCCTCTCTTCTTTCTTGTACACACTTACCACAGTGTAGTCTTTTAACCCAAAGGTTTATTGGTTGCTTTTTGCATTATGTCCGCCTATGACACAACTACTGTTCATAAAGTTTAATTAAAAAAAAAAATGTCAAGCATTCTCAACTCTCTTGTTTTCAAATTGATCTTCTCTTTTATTTGTAGTTATATCAAGATCGTCATTAGTAAGCCTATTAATTACCAAATCCGCGCCATTCATTTCATTCATTCATTCATTGCGTTCCGGGCCATTCATTACTGTAGCAGAAGTTTCAAATGATCGTGTTTCGTTTGCTAATCTAATATGGTAACTAATTTCCACATTCTGTCCAGATAGCCCTACAGCTTTTCAGTTTACGTTAGTTGTTTGTTCAGGTCAAATTTGGCAATTAAGAATATGGTCGTTTTTGTTTGTGATTCTGATTAGGACTATGTGTTGTTTTGTAGGACTTTCGAAGCTTTTACAAAGGGTGGGTGTTTTTACAGAATCGTATTTTATGTGAACACTAAAAACACATATATGTTACTATCAACATAATCTTGTCCTTATCGTAATTTATTTAGTCGGTGTAATGTTTTTATTGTTGATAGGCTCGCGTGTGACCGCTATCTCACCTGATGGTAAGCGATGATGAGGTGGACGATGAAGCACGCTTGACTAGAAGTAATCTATGCACACTTGACTTGAAGGCTATGAGGGAACACAGATTCGGGCAGGGAATTCCACTCCTTAGCTGAACGCACAATAAAAGTATTCCCAAACCGTTTAGCGCGTATGGGTGGGATGTCCAACATATCTTCTTTTATACTTCTTTTTAGTCGTCATCAGTCCCCGTACCATGACGAGTCAAAACTATAATGGTTCGACTGTGGAAAAGGGACAGATGTATACAAGTCATATACACCTGTCCCTTACGTACTCTGGAAATAACCCTGATCTAAGCAAGGGTACCCCCCACCCCCCTGATCAGTAGTCACTCTTTTACAAGCTTTTATTTAACTTGCAATGTATGTAAGTGTGTTCGGGTCAAATCTTACAACTGAATTTTAAAGCAGTTACCCTCCACCGATTAAGACGACGACTAACGCCAACGACCTTGAGGGAACAAAGCACGCACTCGTTTCACACCCGCGCGACCCAAAATTTAGTAGTTTTTTGTACTTTCCTTATTATTCTATGACTTTAAAAAAAAAAACCTCAGATCAAAATGTAGATATTTAAATTGTCTTTTAGATGGTGTCGATTTCATTAAAATACGCCCAGCGGTTTTAGTGTGATTGTCGTGTTTTTGTCCGTTTTAGACATAACTTTACAAATTAATTACACTATGTTATGCGAATTAAACTCAAAAATTTGCTCAGATCAAATTATTAAGAAAATAGTCTAATATAACATATATTTTTTTCAAAAAATTACGAATAGCCATTTTGACGTGATTCTCATTTTAAAATCAGCTACTCAAGGGAATCGGCGCCTTAAGATGAAATTTTGCATACATGTTTAGTTTGGATGACAATGTATGGTTAGCTAAGTGACTTCATTCTAAATCCAATATGGCGGACGGCCCAAGATGGCGGACTAGTTATTTTGTATGCACTGCCATGATATGGATATCAAATGAAAGGGTTGGCTGAGAAGAAAACGAAAATAGCTTGTATAAAAAAAAATTAAGTCATCGACTTTCACACAATCTAAGGTTTCTTTGGTGGTGGTCCTCTACTCAAGGGCATCTATTATCAGATAGTCCACATTCATATGCATAACTTTCCTCACAACATTGTTCTCTTTTCTCCGCATTACATACCCTTAGTCATCCTATATATAATGACATTACACATTATTCTAGTTGCTATTATTGAGCATCGCGGACGTCGTCGGTCTACATAGGTCTACCTACATTTAATATGTTTTATATTAGTATAATACTTACACATACTCTGACCCACCTTCTGTATTTATTTTGTATTGTTTGTTATTTATAAATTCTTTTTTATTGTATTATTTAAGTATTTTCCGTTTCCGTAAGTGTGTCCGTGGCATCAACAGTTGGTCTTATCAGAATATCAGCGCAGCGTTATTTCCTTTTTTGAATATCGCTGCACATGCTGAGATAGGAGCCTTTTTGGTCTCGCACGGGGTTTTTATTTTGTTTAATTTTAAGCGGATTTCTCGTGTCTCCCGTGCGGGTCACAAATAAATACATTTTCTTTCTTTTTCTTTTCTTTCTATAAAAATTATGATTTTAAATTGCCAATTTCAATCTGCCTAGCATATTTCCAAAAATGTTGTGTTCGGGTTCCAGTCTAACCGCAATCAGCTGACCGCCATACCCCAGTAACTGGGTAACACGATACCTCTTGGCAAGACTAGTGTCAGATCTCAGGCTTCTGACTACCCGTAACGAATGTCAAAGATCTTCAAATGACAGCCGGGACCAAAGTATTAACGTGCTTTCCGAGGCACGGACGAAACTCGGTATGTAAAGATGGTCACCCATCCACGGACCGACTTCAGCATGTTTTGCTTAACCTTGAACATCAACCCGTGCGGTTGTTATTATTTAGCCACAATTTCCGCCAGTTGGCTAATTTAAATAACAATAATCACCAGCATTGATTCTCCAAAGCCTTGTTTTAATAAAATGGATCCATGCACGTTTTTTTTACAATGCGATAGATAACATTTTACATGGATATTAGATAAGTGTTTGTAACATGCCATGATACAAATGAGTGTGTGAAAGGTGGGATGTGTGACGCACAGCTTTTGAATAACATATTTTATACTTTTATTGGTGTGCCTATAGTGTTAATGCCTTACCCTACCCGACCCCTTACACTATTTCTTCTTTTGTTAATAAATACCGAATACTTCTTTACTTTGATTATTATTTTTATTTGTCTTTAATAACATGTTTTAAGTTTTATTTTTAAAACAAAGGTTTAAATATGTACATACTTAAACACTAAACAAAAGTAAACTATACAAAATTATACATAAACTAACTACTTACACTATATACAAAAGAGAGGTACACTTAGGCGTCGAAGTAAGTAAGCACATAGTTTAAGGCCGTACCCTGACCAAAAAATCAGCATGAGATATGAGCATTCCTATTGGCCTAGCGTCACTGGTGGCGCATGAATTACGGTAGTGAATACGCCCAGATTTTGGAATAAAGTCTTTATAAAATCGAATATTGGTCTTTTGAAAAAAATAAAACTTACAAAATGTTTTTTATCAAATTGTCTATCCATTAGTGTAAGTATAAAAAATAATTAATGAACACTTTACGAGGAGATGCATGCTATCAATAATTATTTCAATTTTTATGGTTTTGTTGGAAGGAGATTAGTGACACATATAACTATTTAAAAAAAAAATTGTACTACAATTTTAGAATCAAAATTATGTAGAAATTTAATATATTTTTATTAATTGATATTTCTTTTTAAATAAAGAGTAGATAGCACTTAAAAATTGCACAAAATTCGACTAACGAGGCGTTTTGCTCGGGGAGGCGCCTTAAGTAATTCTAATAATACAACTAGTAATACTATCGTTAAGGATTTAAGCAAAATGTATGTAGGCCGTCTTGTGGCAAACAAATACCTTTTTCTCTGTTTATTTTTTCAATTTTAAACTACTCTGCCTTTGAAGTCCTGTCCAATGCAAGTGAGTTCTACTATCACTCTATCATCATCTCGTTGTCTTTGAGTGATCTCTCTGACGTTCCAAAATGACTTACTTAGCACAATTCTCAATCGCAAAGTACCTGACCACAGGTGCAGTTTTTACCCGACTGCCGAAGGAGGGTTATGTGTTTATCAGTCTATGTATGTATGTTTGTTCCTATGTGGCGTTCCAGAAACCAAACGCGTTGGGCGATTTTGGTGATTCTTACGTCAATGGATTCGTCTTAACCTTGCGAGTGTCACTGGCTACATTAAAATTGCAATGGAAAATAAAATGACGGATTTTGGGCGTCATATTTTGGGGTCCCTTTTTTATTTTCTTCCAAACCCATCGTGTGGGGTATCAAAATAAAGGGTTTTAAGAGGTGATTTCAAAAATATTAATACTTATATGTTTAAATGTACCTATTTCGAAAAAAAAACAGTTTAATTAAAGTTAAAAAAGTTAATTCAAAAAGCGAACTAAAATGACTTAAACAAGAAGAAAATCATGCTGTGCAGTCGGAGGAAACATCTGGTTTTGGTCAGGCAGCTCGCGAATATGTATCCTCCGACGGCACAGCATGATTTTCTTCTTGTTTACGTCTTTTTAGTTCGCATTTTTATGCAGTCGGGATTTTATATTTAATTAAAAACAAGCCAAAACAAGATGCAATCGTGAACACGTTCGACGCCCATAGATCTTAAATATGAGGTGACAGTTTTGCATTCAGACTGCTCCCCTCACACACTTGCTCATAATTCATGAGCAGTTTACCCCCATAGGCCGGTGGTAGTTATTCCCTTTCTTTGTTACACATCTCGTTACCAAAATCACTTGGACCCAAAGAAGCGTCCCTTTACGCCTGCTCGTAAACCTCCCGAGTTTTGTGGCTGTCTATGCGCCGTAACGTATCGTAATTTTACACCCTATTTTATGGCTTATGGCCACAATATCAAGTTTATTGCCTCTAAAGGCCTCATGACAAAACCACTTGGTATTGTGGTTCTATCGAATAGAAGTGATTCTGGATGAGCTTCGTTAAATCAATCTAAGCCAGTGTTATACACTCGCTTCTGCCCGCGGCTTCGTCAGTGTAAAAAATATTTTATTATCCCAAGGGAACTCAAACTATCTCAAACTATCTCTATACCAATTTTCATTTAAATCATTGCAGTGTTACAGACAGACAGAGTTATAGTAATACTACCTTCTGCCAGCGGCATTGCCCGCGTGAAATTTGTTTTATTATCCCAAGGGAACATAATAACGCGATAAAAAGTAGGTAGCCTACGTGCTATTCCAGAATATAATAAAACAAAAATAAAAAAGATTTCAAATGTCATCCCAATCCGTTCAACCGTTACGGCGTGATTGAGTAACTAACATACATCCACCTTTTTTTTTTTTTTTCACACTCTTTTAAGTATTTGTATTTTGTCAGTGTGGACCTTTTGATGTCTGATAATAAATAAATTATTATTATTATATATTCCTGATATAAAAAGTCCTATGTGCTATTCCATAGTATAATCTATCTCTCCAAACTACCTCCAGATCAATTCACAGTTTGAGAGCAAAAACCATGATAAAATGCGTGACTCAAGCCTATCACAGAGGCCGTGCTCGCCCGGCAGTCGTTTTTGCGTGAAAATGTAACAAACATAGAAACACACACACACACACTCACAAACTCGCTTTTATAATATTAGTGTAAAGTTGCAAATAGGATAATTTTACGGATACATGCCGCTCCGATGGGCATTCCTATCAAAATAATTACGACAAACCATACACACTTTTAAGGTGATGAATTTAAAAATCGCTCTATGTGTATATAGAAATTTTGTGCAAAATTTCATACAATAGTCCCGGCAATTTATTAAAGGCTTTTCGTGTAGTCTGCGAGTCAGTGAACGAATTTGAGATGTTTAAGAGGAAACAGGGGGAAGAGACCGCCGACTGAATTTCCTTAGTAAAAAGTCATAATTCGAAGTTTGCCTCTCGTCTCTTTTTCCTCCTCCAATATTGGACCAATTTAAAAGATATTCCATAAACTGAAAATTAAAGATATAAACTATGTCCCTATGTTTTCCTTTTTTCATTTATATTTATATTTTTTGTATTTGTTCCTGACGGAACAGGCTAAGGTCTGAGACCATGCTGCCTAGTCTTCAGTGCAATTTTAACATTCTTTAGTTTGCATAAGTATGCGGATGTAACGTATTCGCTCTCTGCCCCCGTTTCCTCTTAAAGCGCCTCCCCGAGCAAAACGCCGCGCTAGTCGAATTTTGTGCAGTTTTTAAGAGCTATCTACTCTTTATTTAAAAAGAAATATCAATTAATAAAAATACATTAAATTTCTACATAATGTTGATTTTAAAATGGTGGTACACTTTTTTTTTTAAAGAGGTATATGTGTCACTAATCTCCTTCCAACAAAACCATAAAAATGTGAAATAATTATTGATAGCATGCATCTCATCGTAAAGTGTTCATTAATTATTTTTTATACTAACACTAATGGATAGACAATTTGATAACGAACATTTTGTAAGTTTTGTTTTTTTCAAAAGACCAATATTCGATTTTATAAAGATTTTATTCTAAAATCTGGGCGTATTCACTACTTTAATTCATGTGCCAACAGTGCCGCTAGGCCAATAGGAATGCTCATATCTCATGCTGATTTTTTGGTCAGGGTACGGCCTTAAGTAACTGCACGGTATTTTATTTTTTTAATTGGTGAAATAGAAAAACCTTTTCCAGCCCTTTCTTGCCTAAGGATTTCTTGTTCTATTTCAGACACAAACCTATCCCAACGCGTTTTTTAAATCGCTCTACCATTCTGTGTTTACAATAGGAAAATTCTCAATCAGAAAAACCCAATCAACTTTGCACGATATAAAAGGTATTGGATAACGATCAATACCCGATGTTTAGAAAATATAAGCTATATACGAGTATAACAACACCATTATTTTTCATTAAAACAGCGGTTCATTGAAGCTATGTAATAAAAGCTAACATATAGTACTGAATAAGCACAATATGTTTCATAATACGTAGATACGAGAAATATACCTGTGCGCCAACCCCTCGGGTTTTACCATAATGTAGGGAAGCTTTTTAGGGTTCCGTACCCAAAGGGTAAAAACGGGACCCTATTACTAAGACTCCTATGTCCGTCTGTCTGTCTGTCTGTCACCAGGCAGGAAATTTTCACAGATGATGTATTTCTGTTGCCGCTATAACAACAAATACTAAAAACAGAATAAAATAAATATTTAAGTGGGGCTCCCATACAACAACCGCTATTTTTTTGCCGTTTTTACGACAATGGTATGGAACCCTTCGTGCGCCTCGCACTTGGCCAGTTTTTTTTTCATTATTCGACCTTGCTTTCTAGTCGCAGATCACTAGTCAAAGAGCTGTGAGGGTTGGGGAGGGCACGCTGGTTTTAGGGATTCGTACAGTACCTAATAATAGTACAAAATCATGCTTATATAAAAACTCGCAAAAATAAAAAAATATATGCTATTTTTTTTTACATTGTCATAAATTCAAATGTCTTGATACCTTGTCTGGTGCCTATGTACCCCAAAGTGGTTAAGCAGAGCTCAACCATGGAACTTAAAACTAGTATCCGAGTACCGAAACTGATTATTCAGCCGAAACCGAACTTTCGGCATTAGTCTCACTTTCGGCCGAAACTGAAACGGAAAAATTCTATTGTATACTGAAATCCAGTCTTCTTCTTCTTAACATGTCGATGGCAAATACAATATTCAATGTTATGTTTGGCTCAGTATTCAGCCACGGCAATACCCCTCACCGACGCAGCCATAACGGTCCTCACATGTACAGGTTACAGGGCATGCAGTACAGGACGAACTGTGGGCCATACAGACGCCGCACAGACACTGGACATCGGTTCTATCCGAGAAACCCCCACCAATGGAGGTAGTCTTTGCTGCGGCTGATCTGAGTGCGGAGTTTGTTTAGAGATTGCCAGGTCAGCCATGGCAACGCGTGCCAAGACGGAAGGCTCTCTGTTTGCCCGATGAAATGGTCAGGCGACAAGAGCTTCTCATGCCAAAGGTGTTATTACTATAGGATGGATCCACACATGCTAGGAAACGTTTTTAAGTCTCCGAGTCAGCTTTCGAACTTTCTATGCGGCTCACTATAGTCCTGCGAATTTTTGGGGATGTTGATTAGTGGATACAGTTAACGTACCGGGGTCGATTTGAGACAGCCAGTGGAAATCCGTCTCATTAAGAGCAGTAGCCACTAGATTGGAGAGGGTGGAGCGACTCCATACTGGACATGCATATTCACCAGCGGTGAAGCAGAGCGCTATTGCATTTGTTCGCAGTACTTGGGGAGGCGGCGCATTAGGTTGTTTCTAGCGTACGCCTTCATTTTAACATTCTGTGTGTCATTGTAATGTGGATGTGGATAATTGTGGTGCCACGAGATGTTGTGTGTCCCACTTGTTTGTTACGAAGGTGAAAGGCGCACGACTGCTTTTTTGAAGGATTAAGTTTGAGAGCGTTCTCAGCATAATAACGATTGAGATCGGCAAGGGCGGTGGAAAGCTTGACATTAATCTCTTCAAAATCAGCGGCTTAGCAGGTTAATGCCAGGTCGTCTGGAAAGCGGGCCGTATTAGAGTTTGCCGGTTGGTATAAATGTTGAACAGTAATGGAGCTAGTACACTACCTTGAGGTAGCCCATTCTTTTGAACTCACCACCTACTCTTATCATCCAGGAGGCTAACTTGGAATCGACGGTTACTGAGGCGTTCTCTGAGAGTTTGGAGCACCCACAAGTTAGCCGCATAGTTATCCGAATGACGCATGACAATTCACGAACACTAGAGCTACGGGGCAGCCGTAAGTTTGGTCAATAATTGGCCGAAACCGAAACTAACGACGAAATTTTATTTTTGGACCGAAACTTGCCGAAACTGAAACCGAACCTAGGTCGGTCACTATTTAAAACTTAAGTGGCGAAATGTGGGTGTATTATCTAGTTGCATATCTGTCTGATACATAAACCTCATCAAAAAAGTTTTTGTATTCAAATAATTCTACTATTTTACTTTTTCATTTCAAATGATGCCTAAGGCATTAAGTCCGCCTCTGTACGTTTGTGTGCATGAACCATTAAATAAATAAATTGTAGTTCTAAAAACTAAAAAACACGCTTTAATGGTAAGGATAATGGGACAAACTGTTTAAATTATTGCATTGTCATCGGTCCTTGATAAGTGTGCAAAGTTTCAAATCAATCCAACGTTTTGAAGTGGGTGAAAATCACGTTCAAAGATTCCGTTACATTGATACATTGTTACATTGATACATAGATACATTGATACATAGATACATAGATACATACATACCAAGCTAAGAAAAGCGTGTTAAAATAAATAAATGATCTGCATTTTTGCAGCATTCATAACAATTATTTTAACTGCCAGCTTCTCTCAAATAGTTGTGTAGTAGGAGATTCTAGGGACATTTCCCGATGCCGACAACTTCTCGAACTCGTGTGAAACAGTTGGAATAGCGTGGCTGAAGTTTGTCACAATCGTTTTGGATGGCGGTCGGGTTTGCTCACTTTAGATCACAGGACGGTGGTGTCGCAAGAGATAAATGTGTGTGGAGTTTCATAAATTGCGAATCCTTTATTTGAGTTTGATCTTGTGAATGAACTTTTTTTGGGATAAATGTTAGACTGTGTTCCGATCAAATAGCCAGTCAGTAAGATTCGTAATACGTGTTGCAACTATTGAGTCTAAACCTTTAGTTCGTACTGGCATGAAATGCTTCTGTTTTTAAAGGGTTTCTTACATCATTTCGAATAGGATTCGAATACTTTGGAATTGATTGCTTCTGACCTTCTGAGGCAACACTAATCATCAATACAGATTACTTCACTTATGAATATGCTGTTAATTAATTTAATAGTATTGTTACCCCCTTTACATTATCTGCCTGCTATTTAGCTGCTACTAAGCAGGTAGGACCTTCAGAAGTTTAGAGTAATCGCAGTAGCATTATGATAGCTATGTCCAGTCAAAGACAAAGGACAAGTTCTATTGAATAGACTTTCAGTCATCAATGTTTAAAAATAACGTCTATGCTGTGATTTTGCTGATCTTAAAAACATATTTCACACCGTGCTAAAATCACATAAATCATATTTTCACCAACCTTTATATTATTAAAAAACAACGATTTTAGAGAACAGCCATTTCGAATCACAAACGTAACGACGCCTTCCATTCCATTTGGACACATTCATTTATCACACTTTGTGATACATGTCAGCTGTCCTTGTGAACCTGCGATTCGTCAACAATCAACATGCTACTAAGTATCGACATATTTGAGTTGGTAACATTTATACAGAGTGATTTTTAATTCCTTGGGTAATATTTCAGGGGGTAAAAGTAATTTGGAATATGGAATCAACACTGCAATTTTAAAAGAAATATCTGCTGTTAAATAAAACTTTAGCTGAATATTGGGCCACACATAACTTTAAAATTGTATGTGCCATCAACATGCTAAGAAGAAGAGTAAAACTATGTTCACACTAGCTTCTGCCTGCTGCTTCACCCGGCATCAAAATTTTCCCAAGGGTATAAAAGTGTCCCATGTACTTCTCCTATGCCTGTACCAAAATACATCAAATTGGTTCAGTGGTAACAAAAAGACAGACAAAGTTACTTTCGCATTAATAATATTAGAATGGATTGCATCGACGACTCAACAAAATGTAGGAAACAGCAAATTCTTCTTTTGTTATTTCAATGTTGGTTCCATAGTAAAAGATCTCCTTAGCCCTGTTGCCGAGTAGTATAGATAGGTAGACCGAGAGACAGACAGACAGACAGCCTGACAACGAAGTGATCTTATAAAGATTCATATTATTCCTTTCGAGAAACAAAATCCTAAAAATCACACTGTATAGTGTGCCTATTTAGGTCGGAGAGGAGAGGTGGGGGTGCCGTTTGATCATGTTAGGTGTTTACGCATCAAACAATGGAACGTGAAATTAATTTTGTTGATACAGGAGAAAGCAAAATTGAACAATAAGCTTTCTTTGTCGAACAAAGGAAGGAAAGCTGTGATAGCTTAAGACTGACTTATTGTAAAAGATAAGTAAGAAAATTTAATAAAATGGCTGCGACATTTTGATGGTAAACAGTTTTGCAGAAGAATCAACCAAAAGCTTTTCACCGAGATTTGGTTTGATTAAAAACAAAACTAATCGTTTCTATTTTTATAGATAAAAAATATATACAGTGTATAAAATACTTAATCAACTAAGACTACAAACGTATGCATTTAAACCAAAAACTACTCACTAACTAAACCTAAAAGTATACTAAAATAAAAAATGGCGTCGAAAAACTCCTCCACATCATTGTCCACTGGTAATGTACCCAAAAGCCTGGTACTGTACTGTGCCCATTGTTTCTCGTTTTCCTCATTTAGAGATATCTTGCCAAAGGGTAGCTGTATTGCGTTACCCAGTTACTGAGTTTTGGTGGTCAGATAGGCAGCCCCAAAGGCAGCCCCCATGTAAAATACTGGTGACTACCAGTAAGAGTGGAAACCGATCCCAATATGGTTGGTAAAAGTTTAGGCAGACCTTATTTTGAAACATATCATCATCATTTTCCTGCCCAGGGGGGTGACCATAAGCTCTTAGAGCGGTATCAATTCGATATCGAATAAGGGACAGATGTATACACGTCAGATACATCTGTCACTTACTCGATATCAAATTGATACCGCTCTAAGAGCTTATGGTCACCCCCCTGGTCCCATGTTACTTGAGGTTGGCGCAACACGTGTTTTTTTCTTCCATACCATCCTGTTCCCCGCAATGCTATCACTGACTCCCTTTTCTTTCATATCACTCCTCACACATTCTGTCTATCTTTTCTTTGGCCATTCCCTCCCTCACCATCATCATCATCAGCCTATAGCAGTCCACTGCTGGACATAGGCCTCTCCAATTGCACGCCATTTGCTTCGATTTTCGGCAACTGTTATCCAGCTGCTAGAAGCTAAACTTTTTTTCTATTGTGTGAAATCGTCCAATGACTTCTCCCGCTCTGTGTGAGCTGTTTTGCTGTTTTGCTGACTAAAACCCACCTGTGTTCCTTCAGTTGCATGAGCCAGGACCGCGGTAACTCTTTTCCAAATTTATCCACGACCACTACCAGCTACCCTGCGAAGATCGTCACTCCACCTAGCCTGAGGGCGTCCTACCTTATGTTTACCAGTTCGCGGTCTCCACTCAAGAACACGTTTTCCCCAACGGTCATCGGTCCTACGGCTTATATGGTCGGCTCATTGCCACTTCAGCTAGCTTATTCTGTGAGCTATGTCGACAACTTAGGTTCTCTGCTGGATCGCTTTGTTTCGGATTCGATCCCTGAGAAAGACTCCGATCATGGCTCTTTCCATAGCTCGCTGAGCTTCCCTCCCTCTCCATCCATCCACATTTATATGCATTACTCTATTAGTAACACGCGTTTCATCTCTCCTTATCACATTATTAGAAACATATCTAAATACTAAAAGAGTAAACGAACCTTGAAAGATGTAGGTACGTTGATACTGCATACTCAAACGTTATGAAAGCATCTCTAATTTGCTAATCTATTTCAGGAGTTTAGAAGGGTAACCGTGACCCAATAGATATTGAAGGCCTCGAAGAAATTAAGAGCATTCATGCGGAAAGGATACATCAGACATTGCTTTTGAAGTATTCCTTTCCTAAAAGCCAGGAAAATGTGCCAGTCACTGGTAAATCAAGCAGAAGTGCAACGGTTGAAGTTATTGAGTTTACGTACCCTGTATTACATAATTGTTGCTGGCTGAATGGACTTTTAAAGAGTTCAGTACAACTATTGTACAATAATTTGAATTCAGAACTAAGTACTTTATTGTTGTTTTGTTTTGATTTCAGTGTGAAATATATAGATCTGTAAAAATAGCAGCTGTAGCAGCTTTCCGCCCATTTTTAAAACTAAATTACATTATGTTAAAAGAGTATTAACTTTATTATATACTTCCAAGTTGATTGAGAGCGTCCGGTCTGCACCAAGTGCAAAGGGCAACTGATAGAAATCCGACGAATGACGAAACACGAAGTTTGCCGAGGGACTTAAGAAAATGTTTGTACTGTAATTTATATTTATATTGGATTTATTGTAAACAATTGTCTGGGCGCCTAGAGTGCACAGTTGATTTTATAATCATGTAAATTTACTCAATTGGATAGAAATCAATCCTATTGCAAATAATTCGTATTATTTAGTAGAAGCCTCACAGGCCCTACAAGTTGGTGAAGGCGCAAACGGAACTGCAAACTGAAGAGTAACTTCGCACGTGCAAGGCGAGAACATTATACGAGGACAGTGCTGCAAGTAGCTAGCATGTTACGTATTGCATATTGCGATGCGATGTACCGATGTTATCACCAATCAGAAGAGGTTGCAAGCTACTTGCAGACTTTTGTGCAAATTACTCTAACGTCTCAAAACTATGATGGTTCCACTTCCACAGCGGCATCATGTTCGCGTTGCTACTTTGTAGTACAGCCACTGGAATGTGCCGTAGCTTTATTTAGTAACTACCTTTTTCCCGTGGGTTTACTTCCGTGTACCTATGAAAAACGTATCACTCTCTATACAGTGGATTTTTCAAAAAAAAATATGGGTCTGTCCTTCCTTAGATAACCCCAAACAAATATACAATTTCACTTCTTCATAATATTGATTTAGAAAAAACCTTTATGCTAACGGCGCCGCCTAAACACAAAAAAAAAAACCATGGCAAACTCCAGCGTAACTGCTACCACCATAATTTATACAGCTGTTATGTTGCAGCATGTTTTACTTGAGTTATGGGTGCATTACCATGACGGGCACGTAACCTACCATAAACTAGAACTATCCCTCTTTCCACACGCTAACTGTATTAATGAAAACCAGCGTCAGGCAACTATGTAATACACTCAGATTATTAATTTGCTGGAACAAAATGACAGCTGGGATTGCCCGATTTTTTTTTAATGATGCAAGCCTTGGTGCATAGTGTTGTAGTAAGGTTCATTCATAAGTGATTCATCAAATTGTTGTGATTCCTCAATTTAACTTTAGATAGTATTTAAACGAGCGAAAATAAATTTAAATTAAGGGTGTCAAAAATACTGAACCAAATACAAATGTTTAAATCCGAACCTCGCTGAACATCAAAACCTCAGCAGCCGTGCATGTTGCTGAGAATAGGAGCAGGTGCAGAAATATCTTCAAAGAGAAAGTTTTGAAACCCTGATGTGGTCATGACCCGCAGCATTGGGGAATTGACGCGAGGAGGAACAAGACATATCACATAAACTGTACTTGGAATAAATAAGAAAACAACATTAAAATAAATTATTTATTATAAAATCTTTTTTCGTATTCTTCTCAGCAAACCCTTACATTTGATACCCAAATCATGGCAGTGCACAAAAAATAACTAGCCTTCCATCTTGGGCCGTCCGCCATATTGGATTTGGAATGACGTTACTTAGCTAACCATTCAAACTAAACGTGTATCCAAAACTTCATCTTAATCGGATTAATCGGTGGAGTAGAACTGCTTTAAAATTCAGTAGCAAGATTTGACCCGAACACACTTACATACATACATGCATATATTGCAAGTTAAATAAAATCTTGTAATAAATGCGATCGATAGAATGTAGTCTGACATGTGCCACTGCATTAGAGTTTTCGGTTCCATTTATATGATATGCCGGTTTCCTCACGATGTTTTCCTTCACCGTTTTTATAGCTGTGGTGATAAAATAATTTTCATTAAGTAAAGCATGGGTTCGAACCCACGACTGACAAGTAAGTCGTACCACTGGGCCACCACTTCTCATCAACCTTAGTTTGTTTTACCGACATTGTGTGTTGCGTTTCATGTGCCAAATAAATATGATTACTTTCTTTATAACTTCAAAAAAAACACGAAATTGATTTTTTTAAAGTTACGACAAAAGTTTCAAACTAATCTTGGACTAACGCCCTCTACTAAATTATGTAGACTCGAAAGTTTTATGATCGTCTCGGGATTAAACTGTGAAAACTTCACATCTTCATTTAATGTTCGTAGGGCTAATTTTGGTCGAATAGCCTGGCTGGGTAGAATTAACATTGAACTGGTAATCTCTTGAATAACTAAAGAAGTGTTGCACGTACTAAGCTTGAGTAATTAAAATTTGGGACTGCATTAGGCTTTAGGCATTGTTATGCTAGAGCAGACTTGTAAGAGTAAAATGTGGAACTTACTTAAATATTTGCAAAACATAACATCACGCTTTTTTTCTCATGGGCGTAGGCAGAAACTACAGAACGCCACCTGTTATGATCTCTACATTCCTTTTGTTTCATTTATAATCTAATCTAATTGAATTAAATATTTACAAGCTATCAAAACAACGAGGTAGTTTGTTTAAATCGTTTGGTAGTTCCACATGTCTGCTTGAAAATAATTTGCATAAAATACACAGTAAACCAAAAATTCGGAGACATGTGACACCTACCAACCCGCACTGGGCCCGTGTGTGTGTTGGATTACGGCCCGTTCCCTCTCACAGAGAGGAGGCCTGTTTCCAGGACAGGACTTTGTGAGAGGTGTGTGGTCTCACATGTCTTCGAATGTTTGGTCTTCTATGTATTTTATGCAAATTATTTGTAGTTTGTAGTGGGAACAGTAATAGGCTGAAGATGATGATGACACAGAAGAAGTATGTAAAAGAAAATTGGTTCTCATCGAGTTATTTTTTTCTAGTATCTAGGTGACAGAATAGTTACGAGCTTAATTTGCGTGATAGTATTTGTACAGATATCTCAGTGCTACGCCGTAGCACGATGCGAAGCATGGCGTAACGTAGCGTGTAGCATATCGTAGCTATACATTCGATTCTAGGCTGAAAAGTAAGAACAAATCCTATTAGCAAAGTATGTTCGAATTATATTTTTTTGTAAGTTGTTTCAGATTGTATAGTATCTGTTTACATTCAAATCAATACCGAGTTACGTTTTTATGGCATCTATTGCGAAAAAAAGTAAATAGAATTTTCTTAATAAAAAAAACAATTGTTATCTCCGAAAAGCTGTCTACCGTCACCAATAAATGGCGGTTCGCCCCTTGTCACATTGGCATTGCGACCTTTATATCACGAATTCAGGGATTCAGGATTTCAAGGCGTCCCCAAATTACTTTTCGCGCTAAGAACAATCAATGAAACTGACCGTGGCGAGTTCAAAGATCTTGGTAACTTGATGTAACTTTGTTGGAAAACAGACCTTGGGATTAGCGGATTAGGAGCCGGATTAGTATGAAGGGAAGTTTGTTAAGTATTTTGTTAAGCTTCAAATGTTGCTTCGGGGATGTCGAAAATTAAGTCGATGATTTGTTTTGATTTTTTTTTATTGGATTAATAAGGAAATTTTATTATAACCAACAATTTTAACAGCTATGTTCTGGAAGGCCTATGTTTAGCAGTGGACATCTTTCGGCTAAAATAATGATGATGATTGTTTTTTTTACAAATTTTGATTTAACCTTTTTTAGCCGATGTATGTAGGTCCAGGATAAAGAGAACTTAAATTAGAAATTGTTGGTAATTCCTTTATTTAGCACTAGCTTCTGCCCGCGGCTACGTCCGCGTACAAAGTTCAAAACAAATGCTCCAATCGCCACTAAACTTTACATATTCTCGGGATAAAAAGGCTACATTCTATCTCTGTGCCAAATTTCATCCAAATCCGTCCAGCCGTTTGAGCGTAAACAAGTAACAAACATTCACACTCTTTCGCCTTTACAATATTATATATATATATATGTACATATTAGGGTGAAGTGTGATAGATAAATTAGTCATGCTACCTCCGTTTTCTGAAAATAAGATTTTGAAGTTAAGAACGTGGCAAATTCTACTTTAATACCCTCCAAGATTTTGCATCATCATACCACAGCAATTTTCATGTAGGTACGTAGAGTTTGACAAGTTCCCAACATACAAATCCCTACTCAGAAAAGGGGTTTTGTCCTGTTAGACTCTACTACTGAATATTAGCACACTTTAGCACAATTGCAGAACTCTGCACAAAAACATGCATTTTCCACCTATCAATCCACATACCCAAACATATTAATCAATGACCAAAGCTATCAAAAATGATTCACACATAAATACTAATACCAATATCAATGTGCGCCACGTCCCACTGATTTATGATAACCATAGATAAGGAAGCTTGTTTTATTTACGCGTCGTCTCTTGTTTATGGTCAGCGTCCATTCCGCGCCGGACATGTGAGGATACGCCATTAAAATCGGTTTATCGTTTCAGCCAGTGACACGATAAATTGCTAGCTCATAAACTCCTAAATCCGGACGTGATAAAAAATCTATGTCATTGTGGTAGGTTGGCTTAAAAAGTTTGGTTTTGCGCTAATTTCCAAATAAGATTAAGGTGTTATAATATTTAAAGAGCTGCTCCTGCCCATATTATATGAACAAATTTCTCCAAGGAAATAATAGACAATCATAAAAAAATAAAAAATGTGTTTCCTGTACTTTTGGTCAGCTGGCGACAACTTTCAGTCACAGTCAAGAGTGAATTAGTTACTTCAAGCGGCAAGCGTACTTTAACCATCAGGCGATATAGTGGTCAAGCGCGAGCCTATGAATATTAAAAAAAAACTTTGTTTGGCAAAGCCAAGTCAAATCTTGAGCTACAATTATCCTAAGTTATCTGCTTTGTGTAAATAATTCGACTTTTCAAATTTACGAATTTATACTTTAAAATAGCAAATATTGTTGTAGCAGAAAAAGCAAGAAATAGTATTTTAAAAATTATTTTAGAATGTTTTATGTTATTGTAAATAAACAGGATACAGAATTTGGCACCCATTTAGATCTCAATTCTTTTGTCGGCGTAGTCAACAACCTATTGAACTTGACTCCCTTTTTCAAATTTATTTTTTTGATGGGATAAGGCTATACAATAAACTTTTGTAGTTATAGCCATTTTTCAGCTTAATTTGTTAATGTGTTTAAGCGATATTCAGACCATTTTATTTATCAATAACGTGATATACGAAATTATTGTCGTTTGATACTTCGTTGCGATTAATTTCGGGTGAATAAATTGGACCATAAGATTAAATCCATTTATTTTTATAAGTGGTCCTTAATTTAAGCAATACATCTTAATAAATGATTTTTGTCGTTGCAATAAAACTTTACTAGTTATTCAAAAATATGCTAATACACTTTTCTTTATTCAGTACCATATTAATTTTCATTCTTCGTCTTCTACTTCAAAATCAATAGATCCATCAAAAACTTCAACAATATCTTCTAAATCACGAGATCCAGTTAAATTTTCATAATCTTTTCGCGCATCACATGGAAAAATAAGGTGAAGCAGGGATTTTATATCATCCAGCTTTGGTTGAGAAATAGCTTTTCCTTATGGTCAAAGTTGCTCATAATCCCTTGACAATTTCAATGGGTTTATGAGAAAATTTATTGATCGGGATATTTATTGCCCTTCTTTTTGTTCTTTTATTGAGATCTACTTCTTGGGTTTGACTGCCGTGACTGGTTGAAAGAAATATCCAACTACGCTTATTCTTAATATGCTTATAGAAAGAAAGAAAGAAAATACATATATACACACACATACATTTTTTTTTTTTTTTACATTATTTCTTTAGTTTTCAACCAGCTTATATCATTTCCTTCTATATATTTTTTTCTATTTACTATTGTCTTCAGCATTTTAGAAACTCCGACAAAGTCTATTCTTTCCAATTTAGTAGCTATCAACTTGTTTCTTTTACGACAACTGGTCATCACATCAGGGTAGTCTTGTATATAGCCGTGTATGGTATAAGACTGATTCGACATCATTAAACTCACTATCATTTTCTAAGAAGCTATGCGATTTATGGTTCCTGCATAAATCGTAGAGTGATTTTCTCTAGGTTGTCATTTTCTTCTAGTACTGCAAATAGTAGTAGAGTCAACTTAATATTTCGGTTTTGGCCACCACAGGAGTCTGACCAAAGGATGAGTTCTTTGAATTTTGAGTTTATATTCAAAGATATAATTATGTTTGCGTAAAGTTGAGCCCACTTCTTGTGCTCCCCTGCCTGCTATTCCTTTCACCCAGACGTAACAAAACCCTTTACCGGTTTTACCTGAATGTACACTACATGTTGTATAGCTACAGTTGGCGTCTGTATAAACGCTGTTGGTTGGAATTCTTGGCAGAACCAGTGTTTTTACCCAACTGCGGCAGGGTAAAGTTTAACGAGCGTATGTATGTATGTATGTCCATTTCTATAGCACGCTCTACAGCCCAAACGGCTTGACAGATTATGACATATGAAGTGTCATTGGATTCGTCTCAATTGTGAGGAGTGACAAAGGCTATAGGGGGCTATAGGGGATGGTACAATTTTTTTTTTCGTTTTCCTAACATAATGGGCAATGTATATATTTTAATACATTTATGTGCCTACCTTGGCAAAAATTCAAGATAAGCTTTACTTTGATAGCAAAATAACACATAACTTATTTGGAGAACTCGTTCATTGCTAGAACTAAAGAGTCTGAAATAAAACAAATTATTATTTTTCAAACATGCTTGGAAAAAATTGAAACAGAAATTGAATTGCACCTGAAACAGAGAGAGCATCCGACCACGGTACGCAGTCTGGTTACTTTCTCCCTCTGTAGCCCCAAAGTTGCGCGCATGACGTTTTCATTAATCGATTGCGTCCATCGCATGCGCTGCACACTTCCACCGGGAGTGGGGACCCTGTCAGAGGCCGATGGGCCTCGAGGTTCCAGGCTTTTCGGTGGCCGGCGTCCTCCCCGTCGACGCGTAGGTGGTGGTGTCGTCGGCGGAGAGAAGTATTCGTCAAATGTGGGCCGAGGCGAAGCCGAGGCACACATACGTTTGTCCATCAATGCCTAGTTGTGGCCAAAGCAATTTGGCATTGTTGTCAATTTTAATAAAAAGGGATTGCAAATTCGTCAAGTTCCAGTCAATACAGTCTAATAAAAAATAAAATAAATAAAATTATTCAGTACAAGTCAGGAAAACAGAGAAGTCATGTTATCAATTTAAATTCTTATCGGTCAGAAATTCGCTAATTGAGTAATAACATTTATTAATTAATAGATCTGTCAATTTCTTTTTGAAAAGTAGAAATGTCTAATTTTTTATTACATCGGGTATTTTATTAAATATTATCGGACCCATACATATAATATTTTTCTTTAATAGGGCGGTATCGGAACCACTAACAATTAGCAAATTTATGTACTGTCTGCTGATTGGCCGGTTTCTATTTTCGGACACTTTATTAAATAAATGCATATTTGATTTAACAAAAACAGCCACCTCGAAAATATAAAGGGATGGGCATGTTAGTAATTTTAGGGACTTAAATACAGGAACGCAGCTATCTGTTACTATTAAATTGCACATAGCCCTTATACAGCGTTTATGAGCCTTAAACACCTGTTCCTGGCAACAATAATAATGTGACTTATATTTTGGAAATTTATCAATATGCTCAAGATTGTTCAACAAAGTATTATCGAATATCTTACGAGTGATTTGTGTTGATATCTTTCCCCTTTTGTCTTATTTTTTTCCGACACTGAGCATTTTTTTAATCATCTGTCAATGCTTGAAGATGATAATCTTAAAGTAACTATTGATAAACATTTTGGCACAAATAACTATGTTTTTTTTTAAATAATAGAAGTCCCATACCCAAAAACCCGCGAAAATAAGAATGCAATTACGAATACAACGCCAGAAGCTAGTGCTTCATTTTGGAACAATTGTAGGATCGCGCGTGATACGCACTAAAGAATGAAATACCATTAAAACAGTTGAAACAAAAGGCAAACCTGAATTACCTTCAACGTTTACGTGTTTAATTCGTTTATGCAATTTGAAACTGTTTGTTACCGTAATTTTGACGCATAATTCTTTAATACAAAACGTATGTGTGCACAAATTCTAATATCAAAATGTCGCTTGATTCAACCCCTTATTATAAGGCCGTAAGAGTGATTATGAACACAAAAATAGCTGAATACATAGTTTATCATGCCTATCTGCATTCATAACTTTTTCTTTTCGATTTCATTGTTAGTTTTTTCGTACATAACGCAGTCCTAATTAACGCACCGTTGCAGTGCCGCAGCATTCCGACACGAAACGTCTAAATTAAAAGAGTCCTAAGGCACAAGTTGAAATGGGACTGAGCCGGACACGTCTGCCGCATGTCAAACGGTTCATGGGCTAAATCAACCACAATGTGGGTCCCAGAAAATGTTAGTCGACACCGCGGCAGACCCAGGCGACGATGGCGGGATGAACTTGATGTCTATCGACAGGATTTGTCTACAATTGCCCTAAACCGGGATTATTGGAAGGAAGAAGGGGAGGCCTTTGCCCTGCAGTGGAACAGAATAGGCTGAAAATAATAATAATAATAAGGCACAAAGAAAATAAAGACGAATACCTACATGCTACTGTAGATACCAGGTACCACCTGAACATAAAATAAATCTAATTACAAGAAGACAAATAAAACTAAATCGCTCTAAAAATAAAAAGGAGGTTTAAATAAGCTCAGATGAAAGCGGGTACCTAGTAATAAAAGTTGGTCCGCCGTGTTGATAGTTTTCTTCATAAATTCATTAGTAAAGCGTCTGTGGGGGAACTCGAAAAGTTTAGCTAAAGCCTGTTTAAACAATGCTCTACGGGTAGTTAATGTCGCAGCCAGCTGCTTCGTCATTAGGGGTGTCACTTGTATTAAGGATTTAGAAAATTAAAACAAATTTTCACAAATTCACTCGCAATTTTAATAATTGCTTACAAAAATCACTTTTACATCCGTTTGCTACAACTGTTCGACGTCAACTGACTGCTAAGCAGTGTTGCCAGTGGTTGTTAGTCAAATATTACACGAGACGTCACAAAAAGATACATTTTCATGAGAAAAGTTACATTACATTATTTTATGTGGAAAACGACACTAATACACTCACTCGCTCGAGTAAGCGGGATGGAAGATTCAGAATACACGTGATTGAGTGAGTGAATATGCAATACGTCAATTTGTGTGTCACAAACTCAAGTGCGACAACACGACGAACGAAAACTTTCTTAGATGCGTTCCTTTTCACGATTATTTATTTTTTGCTGGAAAATATTTCAATATTTTTTATTAAGTCCTAAAAGCATCGTAAAAGTTACATTTTGAGTCGTGTTTCATGGAGGTTACATGAGAAGGTCAAAAATAACGTAAAATTTAACAAAAGTTACATTCTGGCAAAGCTGCTGCTAAGCAGTCGTACCACTTCCCACCACATGTTTTGAACACATGCCATAACGTGGTGGGGTACAACCGGAAGTGGTGCGTGTACTACTTTAATGTAATAATGTAATATCTTACCGTTACAATTTTTACAAACAGAATTGAATCATTAATAATAAATTAATTACAGATAATAATTCTAACATTTTCTATTAGTTTTCATGATTAATTAAATTAAATGTCAAAAACAATTTACCAATTCCGGAAATAGACTACTAAAAACAGAGTTTCTAATACTTGCGTAGAAAGTTTGCGTTTAGAAAGAAATAAAAAAGTGTTTATTTGTTAATAAACGACCTACATACACATAAACTTTGCATATACAACCCTTAGGCCCTCTTGCGCCAATAACTTAACTCAGAGTTAGTTGATACTTTCCGCGTTAGCTTCTATCTCAGAGTCAGCATGCTAAACCAGGGTGGTGCAAGCAGGCCTTAACCGCATGTATTTAGCCGCCAGATTCGTAATTTTGAAGAGAATCATGTATTAAATCGAATGGAAAATATGTACATTGGTGGAAAAGATAGAACTGTTTACTTTCCATTCGTTCGTTTTTACAAAACAAACTGTTTTACGAGTAACTCCATCCGAAACAACGGCCGATGATGAATGGTATGATGATGATAAATAAATACCTAAATAAAAGCGCATTCATATTGGATTTTCAACGCTCAGGCAAAATATTATTTATTTATATATACTTTATTGTACACCAAGATAAAAATTATTCAAAAAGACATCTTAAGGCATGATTTAGAGGTTAGTTAAAAGGACCATAGTTTTGCAGTGGAAAATATAAGCAGTTAAAAAGTGTTAACGATACGTTTAACAATTTAATTAATACATCCCAATATTCTACGAAATAAAAGCGTAACCCTACGTATCCACTCCGAAATAAAAAATTCTCGAGAAAATGCGAACGGCGCATGAAATTTTACCAATAAAGAACTGTCAATCAATTCAAATCTTGGCAAAAGGCACCGTCAGGAAAAGAAAAGGATTTCGTGCTACGACAGCCTCAACACAATCAAAATTAGGCCTTTCTTTTCGCCGGCTTCCACTTCCCCCAACTGGTGACTCCAGTTCCCCGGGATCTTTCCACCCCTACTTCCTAACTGGTGACTCCGGTATTTAACAGCCTGTATTAAAGCGTTAATCATTGTGAAGAAAATTGGGAGTTAGGTCCGAAATACTCGAAGAAAAATTAAAATAATTTTGCAATATGAACCACGGAATGTAATGTCTATTTTAGGCAAGTATGGAACCAGCTTTGGTCCCTTCATAGTTTAATATTAGGTGAATAGCGATCAAGAGCAAGCCCATCTTCGATCGTCCACAGCTGGACATAGGCCTCTCCCAAGCGTCACCACACTGATCGGTCCTGTGCGTTTCGCATTCACCGGACTCCTGCAGCCTTGACCAGGTCAGCCATCTAGAGGGAGGCCTTCCAACGCTGCGTCTTCCAGTACGCGGTCGCCACTCTAGAACTTTTCGGCCCCAACTGCCATCCTTAGAAAGGTTGGCCCTGCCCACTGCCAATTAAGTTTGGCAAATTCTTCGGGCTATGTTGGTAACCTTGGTTCTCTTGCGGATGTCATGGCAGAAACGTTATGGAGTGGCGACCGCAAACTGGAAGACGTTGCGTTGAAAGGCCTCCGACTAGGTGGAAAGATGACCTGTTGAAGGTTGCGGGGATCCGCTGGATGCAAGACGCACAGACTGGTCAATATGGTGACGCTTGGGGGAGGCCTATGTCCAGCAGTGGACGTCTTTCAGCTGAAATTATGATGTTAAAGTCCAATTGCTGGGCAAAGGTCGCTTCTCATTGGTAAGCATTTTTTTATTTCTTTTTTGTTTTATTTATTGCTTTTTTTTAATTAAAATAATTTAATTGTGATTTTGTGTGTTGTGCTGTGTCTTTTTTGTGCACTGAATAAATAATTTATCTATCTTATAATTGGTTGAGTTAGCTACGAATAAAAAAACTGGGCCTTGCTCGAATTAATGTTTAATGTCTCCTAGATGGGGCAGAGATCGTCCACAGAAATCGTCCATCACAATCGGTCTTGAGCTTTATGCTTTACCTCACTCCACGTTATTCCGATCGATGCTCGCCGCTTCTGCACATACGGTGCGACGCCAGTTTTTTAAGGTCGGCCACACTTTCATTTTCCTTGGGAATGCCAGTCCAAAGCTTGCTTGGGTGATCGGGACCCCTTCGGAGCGTGTTGCCAATCCATCGCCATGATCTAGCGGTCGATCGGGCTTTCGTGGCATTTCTCCAATAGCTCTACGTTAGAGATCATCTCAAGCTGATAAATTCTCAAGACGATATTAGCTATAGGTCTACGTTTTCTCATAATGTTTTCCTTCAAAGCAAATATTTTCGAAATTGCCCAAATAAAATCTCCAATTTCTAGAACCCCTAACGAGTGCTTCCATCGTTTAGTTACCTCATAGCTTGGAACAATAAAGTGTGTTGGACTATAATGTATTGCTTGCCAGTGCTGAAACGCCATGACACAGCGTTTTTGTAAAGGGTTTAATGTTATTATGACGCGGTATAAAACGTATGGTAGAGAATTTAGGTTTTGTGATGTCATAATCTTTATGATCGATCGACTTACTTCCAGCCGCTTCGCCCGCGTGATATTTGAAAATAGGTTTCATGGGAAACAAGTATTAAAAATAGATATTCTATTCTAGGGCATCCATGACATGGACTACCCGTATTTCAAAGTGTCTTTCAAATCTGTGCGTTCGTTGAGGCCTGCAGCCTAATTGCGTAAGTGAATTCTCCAAAGCAAACAAGTCGATTCTTTCCCAAAAACGACTTTACGTATTGCATATTTACACTCTGAAACGGAAAGGTTATGCTCCTTTCCATTACCAATATTTTGACGTAGAATTTATTGTAAAAATGAACGGAAGCGGAAGGATCGAGATAAAACTTCACTATTGGTATTGTGTAATGTTCGAGTTTGATGAAACATAACGCAGCAGATGAACTTCAACCCAAAGGAGGATGTTTGTACTTTTTCCAAATTAGTTTCGCAATACCGAAAAAGTTAAAAGAAATGATTCTGATTCTTTAAAGGAATCGACTCGTTTGCTTTGGAGAATTCACTTACGCAATTAGGCTGCTGATTGGTTGACAAGCATCCCTAGATGCTTGCCGTAGACCAGTCCAGGGCATGGATTATATAAAGTAGTATACTTTTCATCCCGATAGTAGGTACGTTCCCGTGGGTCAATTTTCAACTTTCAAGCGTTCAAGGTGCAACACACAACGCCGGGGCACAAAGTAGGTACTTATAAAATCAAATGGATGACACAGCACACTCGGCAAAAAGCGGCGGCCGTGACACTGGCATGTGTGGAGTCTTTCAAAGCTGCTGGCTAAAGCTAATCCTTAATATTGATCGTTGAATGATGACCCTGGTAAAGATGGTACATGAATTTCAGTATCACTTGTGCACACAAATGCCTTCGAAAAGAGGATTCATAAGCGAATGAATGTAAGCGTTCAACTGTGCGTTCTAAAACCATTTCTTAAATGAAGGGCTTCAGAGAAACGCAACCAATTCTACTGAGGCTTAAACGGGGTAGGTCAAGAAAAGTGAAATATTTCTAAGGTTATCAGTGATTACCGCAGATTAGAAAGTCAGCGATCCACTTATTGACAGCTAACTGTTCTGCTTACCTCTTACTGGTAAAAGCAGAGTGAAGTGACAGCCTATAGGCAATATACGAGACTGGAAAGATTTGATACTACGGCAGACTTGGTTCATAAAAATAATAAAGCAACTAAGCAACTCAAATTGTTTTAAAATGGCAATTCCAAAGTCTACTAAAGTAACAACGCCGGGGAAGTTACACTAGAGTTAGGTTTGTTTTTTAAATCACCGAAGATGTGACTTTATATTTTTATGTACCAAGTCTCCCTTAGGACCAAGTCACCCCAGTCTCCCGTAGGACCAAGTGACCACAGTCTCCCATATGAAATCCAGATTTAACATACATTTTCTGTTTACAATTGTGGTTAGGGTTTCTCAAAAGCCCAATGCCCAAAAGCCGCCACAACAGAGTCCAAAGGGATGACAGATACTTCCAAACATGACCAATTTAGCCGAGAAAATGTACGCTGCAAAGTACACCTGTACTCCCAGAGGTAGCAAAGGTGTGTTATTCAAAACCCTCAGTCCCCTTTAATGTTATTCAAACTTAACCCAATGCCACACTAGCTTTCAGAGTTCAGGATAAAATAGGGTATATCTACAAGAGGAGATAAAAGCGTGTTGGTTCTAAAGTGCTTTCATAATTTTGTTATTGGTATCAATCTATCGATATTGCTTCCTATATAGATATCATTAAATAATATGATATAGTAAACTGTAACAAGGTACCCGTACAGATTTGCTCGATTTTAAACGATCGATATTTTTTCTGACTAGCCGATCAGATGTGGAATGCAGACATCTTAATAGAACCTGCTGATGTCCAATTACTTTCAACAGATTCCAACAAATAATTATAACGAATACATGCCGTATTAATATACAATCTATATTCAAACGCGTATACCAAATTACTCCTAAACGGGAAAGGCTAGCTAAATGACGCCGTCTGCAATATTGAAGTACATTTAACAGCGCATCAGAATATTACCAAATAAAAACGTAAATATTGTGTTCAAATTTTAAATTAAATGTTCTTAAAAATTGGGGCCATTTGGCAAATAAAACCAAATCTCTAAGTAGGGGTTTTATTAGTTGTAAACGTAGGTTTTGATAACTCAGTACTTGGTGTTTCCTCCATGTGCTCTCAATACAGCTTCTACGCGATTGGGCATGCTGAATACCAGATTCCTCAGCATATGCTGAGGAATGTTCTCCCATTCTTCGATGAGCGCGTAATTCAAGTCACGAAGAGTAATTTGAGGTGGAACTCGTTTACCATTATCCTGGCCGTATTTCTTTGGCTGGTCCCTAATTCCACCATAGTGATGATCCTGGTACAATCCTCGGGTTATAAAGGCATGATTTATGGGTACGAGAGCCGTAAGACTTTACAATTTAAGAATTCTTTCACAACGGCGAAAACAAGGATGAAATCAAAAGCAAAACAAAAAACGAAACAAATGTATTCCGAAATTTTCAAACCCCAAAATTTTGATTTTCTACTTTTTTATCCATGGCTTCAAAAATACCAGTATTTAAAAGAGTTTAAGTTTGCATAATAAAATAGACTTCATTATACTTTTTAATTTTTGAAGCTAGGTTTTATGTCTTAGGAGATATTAAGGTGTTTGTCGGCATTTTGTGGCTGGAACGTTTCATTGCTCGGCAGTGTATTTTTGGAAACAAATGTATAAGAGGCTGACTAACATCATTGCAAAACATAGTATTTCGAATGCAATAATTGTCCAGAATCTAGAACTTTACACTAACATATATAAACTCTCGCTTTTTTTTCCATGGGAGTAGATAGAAGCTACAGAACGCCACCTGCTACGATCCTTACATACCGTGAAACGGGGAGATTAGGGATGCAGGGGTAAATAAAAACAAAACTTTGAAGAGAATTATGAAGTTATTAAAAAAAAATGCATTATTTTTGTAGGTACTCCAATATATTAAATAATTATTTAAAACCCATTGAATTGGTATCACAGTTAAAATCTTAATCAAAGTTTTGTTCCCATTCTAATAATCATTGTTTTTGTAATGGTACGAGTACTGATTTTGCACACACGCCAGTTAAGAGTACTGCGCAGTTGGCCATTTTGAATAACATTACCAATAACATCCGTGTATGACCTTTTAGGATGTCCTCACCCGGTTTTTTCCACTCGCTTCTGCCTTCAATCGGAAAAATGACTAAGACATATCTCTAACATTATTATTAGAAAAATAATAGGCTCGGCCGTGATTAGTATTTGAAAACCAGGCCAGTTCATATCCAGTATCATACACCTAACACCTCTAATTTCACCGGCACCCATACAATTGAAACTGGAACACAGCATTGCAGCAATGCGGCTGCATTCAAAATTAGTATAGGGGAAATCATTTTGTAGACAACGGAATTTTCCTAATTAAAATACAAAAATACCAATAATTGTAAAAGAGAAGATGGTTAAAATGTATCAGGAATAATAAGAATAAAAAAATATAGTCAGTTATAGCGTAAAAGTTGCAGGACGGTCTAGAAGAAGAAAACTTGTTGCGCCGACCACAAGTGACATGGGACAATGGCAGGAAGGTATCAAAAGTTTTAATAATGTAATTAATTGGCTTATGTCAATCACACACAAGTGCTGATTGAGAAAATATTTTTAACAATGATTTTATTTTTAATTTCGTAGACTAAACTATGGGCCAATGGGCTTATTTTTTTAAATGTTGCAAGTGCATAGTGTTGTAGGTAAGGCTCAATTATAAGGGATTCATCGAATCGGTGTGACATGATTCCTCAATTTAATTTGACTAAATGGTGTAAATAAATGTTTTATTCATATAAACGTAATATATTTAAATATAACAGTATGCGTACTCATAATACATAAACAATTATTGAGTTTAAAAAAAAAAAAAAACTGTGATCGCAAATATTAAGTTTGACATAAACGAGTAAAGGACTGCTAGTTTCTTAACCAAAACTATTTTTTTTCGATTTCATAATCGATCAACTTTCGATCACTCAGGATGGTCAGGATACAACACAATTTTTACGTAACGATAATGTGACAACCCTCTAACTGTCAGTTTAGTCTAAAAAATAAAAAATCAGAGTATAGTTCCTAATTACGAATACTGAATTCAGAACCCGGACCATGGGAATTAAAGTAAGGATTGACACGTTATAAACGCCCAATTCTTGGATCGGCTCTCATATTCTTTATAATAAGACATTGTCTTAGACGCTTCTACGTAGATATACTTTGAGCATAAAAGACAAGCACTCAATACCTAAGACTAAGAGTCATCTGCAGTTTGAATGAAAGGCTTAGGCAAGGTGCCAGCAGTGACATCACTGATCCTTTGTGCTAGGAGCAGCAGGTATAAGTAGACAGTACCTTTGTCCTTAGTACTCATAAGTAGACTTTGATATTCCTCATTTACAATTTCTACTAAATATTATACCATTGCATCAAATGTGTCAGAATTAACCTAATTTAAAATTAATTTCTCTTATTTAGATAATACTTTATCAATATGGTGAATTATGAAACACTAGCTTCCACCCGTGGCTTCCCCTACGTGATAAGTGTCCTAAGTGATCATACCTAGTTAATTGGAGAAAATCTATCTCTGTGCCAAATATCATCCAGGTCACGCCACATCCAAAATAAGGGCTGATTTTACCAATTATATTAATCGCGATTACTTCAACTAAACTCAGTTCACGCAAATACAGCGTTCTGAATTGTTGAGACCATTGAATCAATTCAATCAGAACGCTGTATTTTCGTAAACCGAGTTTAGTTGAATAATCGCGATTAGTAGATATCATTGGTGAAAGCGGCCCTTAGTAAGTAAGATACGATTTCATTGAAGCAAATAATTATTTAATAATTTTGGTTTACACTAAAGAATATTCTATTGATCCATCTACATGATTTATGAAGATTAATGATTCAGTTAATAGATTAACTAACTAAAAGCTAGAACTTTATTAACATCGCACGTGTATGAATTCGGCTAATTTAGAAGTAAAACACAGCTGGTATATCTAGATCAGGCGAATTACGACTCATTTCATACATGTTACCTAATCCAAGATATTTAAGACTAGATGTTGTTTAAATATACAGCCTGAATAATTCTATCATAATTATTCAAGAGATAAACGCTACAACAATATAATTAATTAACTTATAAAATATTTAGGTATTCAATCCCGTGTAGACTGGCATATTTCATACAAGTTACTTTGTAAGATTTAACAAGATATATTGTTTGAATATACATCCTTAAATTATTTAGTTTACAGATTAACTGCACAAAACAGCAACACACACACAACGTCACAACAACAACATAGGTACACAATACAACATTCTTATTTAATTAATCAATACTGAACAACGTCCTTAATGATTTCAAAAAGCTTTTAGTGGATGCATTGCTATAAAGGTGCAGACAAACTAGTCGATCAACGATTTCCGTTCTCTACTAACTATGCGAGACCGAGTCCCGGCTGCTAAATACTTGATGGGTGCAGGTTTATTGGGAAATTAAATTTCCTAGGCGAGTTACTTAGTTTGGATGACGCGTTTGAAACTGCGGAGCGAGTACATCTAAGTTTGAGACTAGGTAACATGTTTGGTGTAAATTCTGCTTAATTTACTGATTAAGTTTAGGGAAAATATTGTCTTATCGTTCATTCCTATAACACGTAATAAATAGCGACCCGCCCCCACACACTTTCGAGATGCAAACAGCAGCCCTAAGACAAAATCTAACTTTGCGTATTTGACATAAACAACACACAAATTTTAAAGTGAACATTCGGGCTAGTAATTTCTCAATTCTCTAGCTCAGTAAGATTGATGGATAGAAAACAGAAATACATTTTAGCCATCGATAATTCTTAGTTTAGCCTGTGAAGTGGAAATTTTACATTGAATCGATTAGTATCAAGACCTCTTCACAGAGTTCTTCTTCTTTAGATTTTTCATTCAGATTTTGTCCAACCAGTATGTAGCTACATGGACAGCTCTGTCATTTGCTACGTTAAAATCCTGAAAGTTGCTGGTGGTCGGGTATGAAGGGCAGACAAGGAGGTGGACTATATCCTGCGAAGGGGCTCCGCACTGGCACTGTGTTTTGGATGGGTCATGATTCACCGTTTGGTCAGGTTGTTTCTACAGCAGCCAACATTTTTTTTTGCTTGTTGAAATGCTCATACATAGTGTACCACCACGGAGAAAAAATGCAGTTATGTTGTTAATACTCTAACCCACTAAAACTCCACGGTGTCCTCCTGAGCTGCTTATGGCGGGAACACGGGCACGCGTTAGCACTCACCGTGAACCAGCCGCGGCTGTCCGTCACCGGACCCACCTCGGGGGAGTACTCCCCATCACCGGCGCACCAGAACACACTGTACGCCGTGACCACCCCAGGGACCCAATCAGCACATGGGTGCCAGATGACCCCGTGCATGGCACCCTTGGTCCCCCTGTGACTGGTCAAGGTCAATGGCCCCGCCACCTACCATTTTTCAGCCGCAGGGGATAGGGAGAGCGGCTATAGCTATACCGACACTCCTCCTCACCTGCGCCCCCCCCACGTCCGCCATCAGACGGTGGCGACCCTTTGCAGGTCGCGGAAGGTAGGGAGAGCGGCGCACCGCAATACCGGCACTCCTCTCCCGCTGTGGCCTCCAACCCTCAGCCGCGATATCGTATGGGACTTGGGACGCTCCATAAGACATCTCGGCCCGCCTCAGTTGCGATGTCGCCTATTACCAAGGGCCACCGCAACCTAATTGGCTGCTACGTCGTCGGCTTAATTGGAAAAGCCCTGACGAGCGGCCCCAACTCGGGTCCTCTTCGCTTCACCGTGGGTGACCATGCCATGGTTACTGAGCCCCCTCGCCTCGACAATGCGGGAACCCACCGTGAGGGAAAGCAGCCAACGTGAGCCCGCAATCGGTTTAGGGATTGCCAGATTGGCCACTGCAGTTCGTGTCCAGGGGGCAGATGCTCTCCCGGAGTGATGAAGTGTGGATATGGTGTGTATGTTTCCATAATTCACATCTCTCGTCAGTTGCGCTGGCTTTCGAGGAGGTCGTATGTGTCAAGAAGCTCTTCAGGCGCGCAGGTTGGTGTTGGTGTCCATATAGGAGGTGCCGTTTGTCCCGTTCCTGTTTCTCTTTCTCGTTATGGCTGGCTATTTCGCGTAACCATTCACAGAGTTGAAAATCAAAAATCTAACCAAGGCAAAACGTGAGAGGAACACAAAGCACCCTTTGAATAATACATTCAATAAGAATAATACAGAAAACAGTATTTCGTAGATATAAACAATATACCTTGTAATGCTAGTATTAAAATCTATATTAAGGAAAATCAACTCAACGGAATGGATATACAACTACGCCAATAAATATGAGATGGATGAGTCTAAATGAAAACTGCATATTACTGCTGCGTCGCATCGAGACCCAATCCAAAAATAAAACATAATGAACCACGCACATCACAGGGTAAATTATTGATATAGATGTACAAAATTAGATTATGTTTACGGCATCAGGTCACCTTATGTAGTGGAGAGTGAGGAATAATCTCGCTCTTTAAAAAAGGTATTTTGGTTTTTTGAGGTATGCTAAATAATTCACAACGGGGATGCCCCGTTTCAAACAGTAGTACAGTCAAGACCGAGGGAGAGGCTGTTTAAAGACCCATTATTCCGTACACATCTGTTGAAGTCTGCATCCATGAGTCGATCAGTAAGGATAGTCAAAAGCGTCTCTCTGCAATTGGATATATGTATACACAAATATGTACATGACAAGTTTTTCAGTGGCGCCTCTGAGTGTAGTAATTTGCGACTATTTTGTAAAGATAATAATATATTAACGCAATTTTCTTGTATAACACGTAATGTTATATTTATTGACCGGGCGAGCGCGAAGCGTCTCCGTTTCAGCTTGGACAAAAACGCTTTCACATGTCCGGATGTCCGGGTGTTCTCCTCTACAGGTCGCATTTATCAACTAATTCTCGTGAAATTTTGTGAGCAGATTCGATGATAATAATATGCAATTTTTGACAATTCCAAAGACGAGTCGATTCACGACAAACAAAATAAAAACTGGCCAAGTGCGAGTCGGACTCGCGCACGAAGGGTTGGTACGGAACCCTTCGTGCGCGAGTCCTATCACAAAAAACGGCAAAGAAATCTCGTTTGTAGTTTGGAACCCCACTTAAATATATATTTTATTCTGTTTTTAGTATTTGTTGTTATAGCGGCAACAGAAATACATCATCTGTGAAAATTTCTACTGCCTAGCTATCACGGTACATGATATTATACAGTCTGGTGAGAGACGGACAGACAGACAGACGGATCGTGGAGTCTTATTAATAGGGTCCCGTTTTTACCCTTTGTGTACGGAACCCTAAAAAGACAGACTTCTCTAGATCTACAGCTCACAGAGTCTAGTAATATCTAATTAAGACGACTACTATCGCCAACGACCTTGAGGGAACAAAACGCGCACTCGTTTCACACCCGCGCAACCCAAAATTTAGTAGATTTTTGTATTTTCCTTATTATTCTACGACTTAAAAAAAAAAGCCTCAAATCAAAGTGTAGATAATTAAATTATATTTGAGATGGTGTAGATTTCATTAAAATACGCACAGCGGTTTTGGTGTGATTGTCGTGTTTTTGTCCATTTTAGACATAATTTTACAAATTAATTACACTATGTTATACAAATCAAACTCAAAATTTGCTTAGATCAAATTATTAAGAAAATAGTCTTATATAACATATTTTTTTCAAAGAATTACAACTAGCCATTTAAACGTGATTCTCATTTTAAAATCAACTACTCAAGGGAATCGGCGCCTTAAAACAATAAATTCAAACTGGTCTGTTTACTGCAATTTACCTGTAACATTGATTAGTGGATACTTCAGTTTAAGATGTGGGTAATTACTGTACAACGCAATATGGATAGGCACCAGACAATAGTGTAGACCAGACAAAGCATATTGTGATAAACATCTAGAAAATAATTTTTTTTTTATCATTAATAACTTGAATTTTAATGCGCTTGATCAAAATGTCCACAGTTGATATTTCCATCTTATAGAAAATATGGACTGTGGTGTTATTTTGCTGATTAAGTACTTCATGCAGACCATGAGCTCCAAGATTATGTGGTAAAAAATATAGATTCGGGTAAAAAGACAATAGGCATTTTCTTGGATCTAGCCAAGGCTTTTGACACGGTCTCAACGCCTTTACTTATTCAAAAATTAGAACGCATCGGAATAAGAGGAAGTCAACTAGAACTTTTTAAGGACTACCTGTCTAATCGTTTTCAGTGCGTTAAGAATAATTACACTATTAGCAGCGATTTACCAATCACTTACGGAGTTCCGCAGGGGAGCATTCTGGGACCACCACTCTTCCTTGTATACTTAAATGACCTCTGTGAACTAGACCTTTCAGAAGGTAAAATTATTTCGTATGCAGACGATACAGTTTTGTTGTTCTCTGCAGATACCTGGGATGAAGTATATAGGGATGCACAGGACGGACTCAATGCTGTGACCCACTGGTTGCAGAATAACTCCCTTACTCTTAACCCGGATAAAACCCAGTATATGATTTTCTCGATGCGCTCTCCAAAACATCAGCTTCCTTATAACTCCTCGATTACAACACATAGCTGTTGTAATACCTTAGTATGCTCGTGCCCAACATTAATAAAGACAACGTCAATTAAATATCTTGGAGTTATTTTAGACTGCAACCTCTCCTTTAGAGACCATATTGACCTGCTTACATCTAGGACGAGAAAACTAATATATGTGTTCAGGAACCTTAGACATGTTGCACCCCCAAAATTAGTGAAACAAATTTACTTAGCACTCGTACAGTCCATTCTTCAATACTGTATCACTGTTTGGGGAGGTGCACATAAGACTATATTAAAGCCCTTAGAAATAGCCCAGAGGGCTGTTCTTAAAGTTAGTACTTTTCGACCTTACTTGTACCCAACCCATCTACTTTATCGGTCTTGTGAGGTCCTGACAGTTCGACAGTTATTTATAGTTCTTGTGGTTTTGAAGCAACACTCTTTACTACAATACTCAAAAGTTGATCCAGCTAGAAGACGAAATGCTATTAGTAATATTGATCGACCTTCCTTCAGACATGCTTATGTTAATAAATATTTTTGCTTCCTGGGACCTTATTTATATAATAAAATTAATGACGCATTGGAAATATACCCGCTGAATAAAAAGATATGTAGAGGTGAACTCTTTCAATATATTTGTAAACAAACTTATGAAGAGACTGAAGATTTTTTAAAAATATTGAAATAGTAAACTCTTACACTCACCCTCTCACACTCTTTCACACACTTTCACTCTCCACTCACCGAGAGGTAAACACTCCACACTCCCTTTTGTTTTTGTGTTGCTTTGTCTTGAGCTTTGTTTTGTATTGAGATATACCTCCTTGTATTCATACGTTTCATTAAGCTAGTATTGTAATGGTAATCGTAAGGAAGAGCGCTGATGTCTGAGATACAGATATTTTTTTATCTAGTTCAGACACAGATGCCTCTAACATAAAAATTAAGAAAAATGTAAATTGTCCTGTATATCTGTTTAAATGTAACCTATGTTTTGTGTCAAATAAATTATTATTATTATTATTATATTCATATAATTTATTTTTATCTATTTTTCAATTTTTTTTCTTGTTTTTCACCAAATTACCATCACGCCTATATATATTATATTTATTTATTTTGAATTTTCTATCTGCCGCATTTATACACAGAGTTTTTTTTAAACATTATAATTTACTTTTCAACACACTTGCTCATAAAGTGGCTCTAATTTCACCGCAATTAGGCACATAATGATACCTGTTATCAAACAGTGACTTTTTCATTGCTATTATTCACAAGTGAGTTATAGAGTTTTTTTTTTTAATTTTATTGGTGAGGTGCTTTGTTCTTAAAAAAGTTTCGATACCAAAAAGATCGTGCTCAATAGTACAAATAAATTAATGTACCTATTGCTTGCTCATTTCATGCAACTTCGAATTTAAATAGATAATTTCAACTTGTATGTGCTTAATAAATAAAAATTTCACTCAAATATAAATTTTATTTGCTCTGTAATAAAGAAAAATTGAAATTCCCTATTTTGTACGTGGGTAAAACACTATCCACGAAAAGCCAAAAAAAAAGAAACCTCATTCTTTTAGTCTATGGCCGAGCGCCATTGTTAAATGCGCGCGCATTGGAAAACTGACTAATTTTGCCCGCCATTGCGAAAATATTTTCACAACTGGTTTTTACTGTTGAAAATTATTTTTTTGTATTAATTTCGGCACAAGTGTGTTGAAAAACGTCGTATGATACACGTGTGTATTGATGATTACCGACCTCGGCTCGACGCCTCAGTGGTAATCACCAACATTTCACACTTGTACCATAATGTACTATTGTATTATACTTTTTACTTCATTCTTCTTGTCTTATTATTTGTTGACGAGGAATTGCTTATAATGGCTGAATTATACACATTGACGGTAACAGCTCCTCAATTGTCATTCGTCATTTTCTATTTTTAACGTAATTTTAATGCTATTAATTCGCGAGCAGTGCTAAAACGCAGAAGTTGGCACGGTTTAACTGAGTTTTCCAAAATGGGCGTGAAGTGTCAAATATTTATTTTAACAGCAAAAAGTGGTGTCTTTAGACCTGGACAACCTGTGGTAGGAAAAGTGAAGTATTTGATAGAAAAACCAACGAAGTTTAGAACTATTGACATCTGTTTTCTGGGCAAAGGAACGTGTGAATGGACGACGCTGGGTCCTAACAAAGGATCAATGAAATACTATAACGGAGAAGAGTACGTAAAGGATATCAGGAATTTGTTCAAAGCCAATAAAGACACGGAAGTTATTTTATCAGGAATTTTCGAGTATCCGTTCGATTTTTTATTACCGGTTGATATACCATCATCAATAAAAAATTGGTCAGGTGGCAAAATAGAATACCAAGTTATTGTTAGATTTGAGAGAGCAAAAGACTTTTTTGTACAAGTATGGAGTCAAGAAATACGTGTTTACGGCTATGTAAGCCCATGTTCTCCAGAACCAATGAAATTCGGTTTACAAAAAAAAAATTACTCTCTTACATCTAACAATAACATTGATGTGAAGGCAGAAATAGAAAGAACATTTGTGACTCCAGGGGAAAATATTAAACTGAACCTTTCGATACACAATGAGACAGATGCCCAATTCACTATAATAATAGAACTCTATGAATATTTTACTCTTAAATCAAAGAACAAAGAAACGAGTGTGGGAAGTCCCGTGGAAACATCAAAATTTAAAACAATTATAGTGAAAAAGAGTTTGTCATTAATAACCTGCCTGATTCCGACGTTACTGAGGTTGTACTCGATACAACATTCAAAGATTTTGATAGGAGAGTATAGAGTGAGAGTGACAGCTATACTTCCATTTCCGCACAACAATGCTTTGGTGGAAGTGCCAATAGTTATAGGAGAGAAAAGAGATCAAGTAGAAGCTGAAGCCATGGGTGCTGGTCAAGAGAATCCTTCGTCTGTAAATACACCAGAAGTAGATGTAGGAAATTTGATCGACCTATAGGTATCGCTCAGGTTTTTGAAGAAAACGATCAAAAGGACCATTTGCTAAACAAAAAATGCCTGAAATTAACTGTAAAAAAATTGTACTGCAAATGGTAGGAAACCTATTAAAATTTAATTATTTATAAAAACAAACGTTTAGGCGGTTCCAATCTAAGTCCGTGTACAAAAATGTGTAGATATCGTGTGATGAGGGAAAATATATCCTTAAAAATGACACGCAGTCAATCTGTAACTAAAGTCACAAACGCAAAATAATGAATCAAGTAGACGATTGAAAACATCAAATACGGTATACAATATTAAATTATCAATAAGGCAAATGATATGATATTAATACATCTTACGAGGTCTATTTTGAAAATAATTTGATTGAATTAATATTGTAATGCATTATTATTTTAATTAGATTTATGATACAAGGTCGAATTATATTAAATTCAATTCGTTAAGGATTTCCTGTTAGGCTGAATGTCACCTAGTAATTTTAACATTTATTTTATTAACCGACTTTTTTATGTAACTGTTTACACTTTGTTAGTATGTTAACTACTATTTTCTATATTAGTTAAACTACATACATTAGAACAATTTTAGTACCTATTTGTCGTAACAGATTATTAGTATTGTTTGTTATAATAACGATCCTTATTTAAATTATCAAATAATTTTTATTTTATTTTACTTTGTACACACACATAATAAAGAGACAAGAAGAAGGAACAAACGGTTTTTTTAATTGATTAGGGTGAAACAATATAATTAGAATTATCTTTGTGATTTTGTTTTTATTATATTCGTTTTTCAGGATTGTCTACCAAAAGGAAGAATTCATAGAATAAAAAAAAAATCGATCGTAGTGACAGAAAAGCTTACTCTGACGAGTCAAAACTATAATGGAGACATTGAGAGAGAGAGAGAGACGGAGCTATAGGGAACAAAGAACTCTATCCCTTTTTCACAGCGAATCATATTGGCGCGGGCGCTGACACGGTAGTACGGTCCTTGGTAATGATAGATTCAGTTGATAAACAACCTAGATTACATAAACTTCATGTCCATCGAGCCGATTGCGTTGGTCACAGAAGGCAGTACAGTGAAGGAAACCTGACCCACTGACAACGGTGAAGGAAAACATCGTGAGGAAACCAGGCATTATAGTTCGTTTGTTATAAGTTGATGATCCATGGGTGTAATTGCAGCAAGGCGTTCCAGTGCGAGAATAAATGAATAAATAAAATAAATAATTATGAGAGAGATAAGAAAGATATTACAAATAAGTTGGCATATATTTGACTCTTGTTTGTGGTTAAATCTACGAGTAATACCTTTAAACGAGCAATTCTTGTGTATATATATAATCTGAATCTGAAACGGCTTCAACGATTTTCATGAAATTTAGTATGCAGTGGTTTCGGGGGCGATAAATCGATCTAGCTAGATCTTTTTAGAAAACGTCGTTTTCTCTATTTTCTATAATTATGAAAGAGATAAGAAATATTTTACAAATAAGGTGGCATTGTATAATCGCTTTCTGGTTTTCTCAACATGTCCAGAAATAAATTACAGTCTTCCTCTTCTTCATCGTATCGATGATTCCATTTTCAGATCTTGCGTTGGCCTCGCAGAGGTCCATTATGGTGAAGGTGTTTGTGCACAGAGAGCAGGAAAACAGATGGGGCATCGTTTGCGGCGTGGTTCCACACTCACATTGTGGCTGATCGGAGTAACCCTATCTAACCAGGTTGTACCTACATTACAGTAATACACCAATAACTGAAATAACTCAATAAATATTACAGAGAAGTGTGATGATACTCGTAACATTTTTAGTTCCAAGGAAACTCGGGTCACAAGTAATAAGCCACTTTTTATGTAGTTCTGAAAGGTTTTCCTTCGGGATTGTACAATAGAATGTTATTGTATTATCTCTTTACATTGTTATGAAGTGGGACGGGTTATCTTGGTCACGTAGGATATGGCTCTAGGAGTTGAGTGCCTGAGGGACTTGCGGTTTGAGAAGTGTCTCCAAATGAATATTGACTTAGTGAATGACTTCGTTGTTCTATCATAGCTGTCTGGAAAATGCGTATCACATTAAATGACATGACCCATAGAACTAATTGTAAAAATAAATGTGCACAAAGATATTTTGCAACATTACATTTACATTAATAATCAGTATATGACTACATTAACTTCAAGTGGTAACAATGTTTTGGTTAACTGTAACCGGCAAATGAATAATGAATCATTGCAACTATTATTGTTTTTAAAATAATATCTTGAAGTTCTGCAGGTTTGTGAAATACTCCATTAATTATTTAAAAAAAATAAAGAAATGTATATAATAATAATGTTTAAAATCATTCGTCGACCACAACACACTGATCTGTAAATTACAACACTACGGAATTCGAGGACAAGCTGCTGATCTTGTGCTTTCCTATTTATCAAACAGACAGCAAAAAGTAAATGTTAATGGGGCGACGTCCTCCGGGTCTCTAGTCAAAATGGGCGTGCCCCAAGGTTCAATTCTCGGCCCTTTCCTTTTTCTTGTTTACATTAATGATCTCCCTTTTATGATGGCCAAATTATCGGATATAATTCTATTTGCTGATGATACTTCGCTAATTTTTAAAATAGATAGGAAAGATACGGATGTCTTACATGTCAATGAAAGTCTAGTTGTTCTCTCGGAATGGTTCGCAGCAAACAATCTTTTACTGAATGCGAAAAAAACAAAATGTCTAAAGTTCTCTTCACCAAATGTACCTCAACGTGACCTAAATCTAAATCTTGACGGCAAAAATCTTGAAATAATAACGGAAACTGTATTCTTGGGGATTACTATCGATTCAAAATTGCAGTGGGGCGCGCACATTAGAACTCTTTCGGGCAGGTTAAGTTCGGCTGCCTATGCAGTAAGGAAGATAAGGCAGTTAACCGACGTAGCCACAGCTAGACTAGTATACTATGCTTATTTCCACAGTATTATGTCTTATGGCATTCTGCTGTGGGGGTCAGCAGCAGACGTTGACTCAATTTTTATCTTGCAAAAGAGGGCAATCCGCGCGATCTATAAAATGGGTCCTCGCGAGTCCCTCAGAGAAAAATTTAAAGAGATCGATATACTGACTCTACCTTCACTTTATATTTTGGAATGTATTTTGTATGTCCGCAAAAATCGAGGGCTTTTCAAAACTAGAAGTGACTTCCATAATTTAAATACACGCAGTAAGCACGAAATTGTAATACCCAAATTCAGATTAACGAAAACTAGCAAGTCTTTTCTTATAAACAGTATACGCTTTTATAACAAGTTGCCTAAGTCAGTTATAGAACTGACCGATGGAAAGTTCAAAAACTACATCAAACGTGTCCTTGTTAAAAAAGCATATTATAAAATCAAGGACTACGTTGAAGATAAAAAATTTGGCTTTGACACCCTCTGCGCATGCGGCTTCCCTGGTAACTCATAAACGGCACAAATATATGGATATCTCTAACTATTCTCAATCTCATTTTTTTTCTCTTTTAATTAGACTTTTTACAATATTTTTCAATCATCATTATAGCCCTTAGCTAAGAATAGTTACAGCACTGATTACAGTATTTGTGCCACATGTTAAATTTAGTGTTGTGGTTTTTTTTTTTTTTTTACCTTTGTATAGATTCTTTTACCTATTGTGAATGTGTGAACATTGTAGGCTTTCTAGTTTTCTAGATGATTGTTAACATTTGTTAACTTTTTATTTCGTGCATTATTTTTTTTTTTCAATTTCGTACGACTTATTGTCGGGCCTACGTTGTCCCCCCATATCCAAGTACTAATGCTGTAACATGGAAATATTGTAAACAAAACAATTTAAAAGAGTAACCATGGAGTTTCTTGCCGGTTCTTCTCCATAGGAAACGACTAACCCGAACCGTGCACCTTTTGTCGACGTTTTATAAGTGCCCATGTAGGCCTATGTAAAATAAAAATATTTGATTTTGATTTTGATTCAAATTCAATCTTTATTTTCTCAAATATACACACAACAAATTGCCAGAGATATTTAAAAAAAAATACAGAGCGTCATGTTTGTCTATACTATCTATACTAATATTATAAAGAGAAAAGATTTTTTTGTCTGTTTGTTTTTATGTTTGTACCGAATGAAAAAAAGAATTTCTGAGTGACATAGGCAATTTTGTATCCCAAAAACCAGTCCTGTAGGGTTGTCCACGGGTGCGAAGCCGCGGGGAATAATATTGATAATTTAGAGAATAATAATTTATTAATATTTGCATGCCATTATTTAGACTAGCTGTTGCCCGTGGTTTCGCTCCCGTTACGGAAGCGGTTGGTACGGAACTCTAAACGTGCGAAGTCCGACACGCACTTGGCCGGTTTTTAGATCTTTGACAGTCGTTACGAGTCAGTCAAAAGCTTGAAAGCCAGACACCAGTCTCGCCAAGGGGTATCGGGTTACCCAGTTACTGATTTATGGAGATCAGATAGGCAGTCGCTCCCCTTAAAATACTAGTATTCTGTATACTTGTATGGTTGCGGGAATTGGTTGGATGCGACGGGAGCGGTCAATGTGGCGACACTTGTGGAAGGCCTGTGGCACAGGTTCAGCAGTGGACGTCTTTCTGATGAAATGATGGGAGTACTATGCCAAATAATCGAATACCAATTAATTGACCACTATATATCGAACGCCTAAATACTCGAACGTTCTTAATATGGAATGATGATGATGATTCAGTTCACTGGTATAGTTGAGACAAGGCTAGTCTAGCCTTGTCGGAACCTATATAATCATATTTAGTTTATAGCTAGACATATCATGATATCGTCGGACTGTTCTTTCCCATTTCCTACGTAACATAAAAAGGCATACATATAAGTAGGTTTGCAATAATTCCATAGACTACAGCCCACAGACTACCTATTTACCAAGTAGGTCATTCATAAACTGTAATGGACAATGCTAAATTGTCTCCAGCGGCGAACTGTGTGGAAAAACTATAAACAGTTGTAAAATATGCTTCTTGAAATATTTACAGTTAGATTTTTTTGGGTACCTACAACAGAACCGGTTTTCGTGGAATTACTAGTAAACATACAAGAGACGTTCGTATCTGCAATGGAAATGTAGGTATATTCGTAAATTGGTATGTAAGTTTAATGGTTCTGGAATACTGGCTTTAGTAGTCTGTGGTCAGTATTCTAGAACTCATTCGAATAGATACATAAATCGATTTGATAATAGTAGATTGTTTATATTAGTAGCAAACAACTATTTTCAAGGCAAGAGTGTTTTTGTGATTCAAAGTACGTCTCGAGCATAAAATAGTGTTGCTCCCGATGTGGACACTCTAATTAGAGGCTAATGTTTATATTTGAACAATTGTTGAAGTGCATCGTAACAATTTTATTAGTACCATCCTTTACAATTGTAGATTTATTTTTTAATTTCGCTCGCGCGGTTTTCTAATCAGTCACTTGTTCAATACAATGTTCCCGTGAGGTCCAAAATAGAATTAAAATCACTCACATTAGCCATTCATCTCAAAAATTCATCGTCATCGTTATTTAGCGATGTAATCCTATTTTGAACTACATGGTTTGTGATTCATCTCTTTGCTGATTGGAACATTTACTAACAATATCCACATTCCAAATTCAAATCACTTTTATGGATTATTGAGTTATTTTAGTCCCTGTTTACGAAGAATAAAAGTCTTTTTGAATAGATGTGATAATAGTTATTTATGCTGCAAGTGCGGCAAGTAGGTGATTTCCGATGAGTGGTATTTATTCACGAGCGAGCGAAGCGAGTGATTGGATAAATCGACATGAGTCGGAAATCATCTTACGCACGTGTATCATACAACATTTTGCTATGCATTGTGCGAGGAAATAAAAAAAATATATCTAAACCAAGCAAGAAATTAATAAAATGGTGCTTATTCAAGGGCGCTCAGCATATCCACAGGTTAACTAATAGTTCATAGTTTTCGAGGACATGCATTGTAAAAAAGTTTATTTGTAATTAGTTTTGATTTGAATAGGGATTCATATTTGAACGTCGTTCTAGAACGAATAGAATATCGCGTTCTTTTTAACAGGCTTCCAAGAAACCCGTCAGAGGTTTTCAATTCGACGCAAATTCATTATTTTTCATATAAAATTCGTCACACAAGTCTCAGAACACTTACTTATGTAATACCAGCTGTGACAAGCCAAGCATGAACCTCTGTTTATGTAAATAAAGACTATTCTATGAAATGGTTATTCTAGGGATTGCTACCGAAGTCTTGAATTCAAATCCCCAAATCAACTGAAGTAGTTACCGATTTCTCAAAATTAATCTGTTTGGAAATGTGCCCAATGAATAGAGAGACTTGTCTATTTAATTTTTTCTTTTTTTTCTTTTAGAGATTAACAAAAAACATTAGGCGTTTGTTTGTAATATCAAAATAATGGTTGTTATGTAAATACATGTGAAAGTATGTAGGGCACAATAAAACAAAAAAAAATAAAAATTTTTGCTTGTCTGTCTGTCTCTTGCGGGTTATCATCGGAACGGCTGGACCGATTTAGACTTTCACTGGCAGATAGCTGATATTATAAGGAATATCTAAGACTATTTTTATTAGGCACCCAAGTTTAAAAAATAAATCTTTTTTGACTAGTTTGACGCGGACGAAGTCGCGGGCAACTGCTAGTTAAAATTTTGAAAGTAGAAACGCAGCTTCATAAAATATTAATCCAACCACACTAATGCGGTTTGTACTCCACTATATCATATTCAACGGATCTGACTTAAATTAAATGGACCGCAATCAAGCCGAGGGTACCTGTATCATATTTGGAGCGAAAAAATAAATGTTACAGAATATAAGCTTCTGCCGTCGGCTTCGCCCGTGTCATCATCATCTTCCTGCCCTTATGCCATATTACTTGGGGTCGGCGCAACCGTAGCAAAAAAAAATCAAAATCTATGGGCGCAACCCGTTTTCTTCTTCCACACCGTCTTGTCCCCTGTCACTTCGCCCGTGTGATTGCCGAAAACTATCCCAGAGAAATATACCAGGGATAGAATATGATAGATAGATGATAATTTTATTAAATTATACTGAAACTGGACTGTGTAATTTTAACCTGGCAACTTTAAATTGAATTGAGATTTGATGCTTTAATTAATCAATTTTATCATTACTTACAATAGGAAAGCACCGAAAAACCAAACCCTGATAAGTAACCCTGATCACGAAACCATTTACGTATTACTTTTATTATTATCTTGGCTTCAGCTGTGGGTGTCATTAAATAAAAATGCCGAACGCGTTCTTTTTCAAGGAAACATTCGCTATATTACGGTTAATTTAATCAATAGAAAATATCCACCATCATTGCTGGCGCAGCAGGTATTTTAATAGTATGTGGGTTTTTATTCTGCCAGTGGCTTCGCGTGAAAGTCGAAAATTATCCCAAAGGAACATTCCCAGGATAACATTTTTTTGGCCCATACATTGAGGCAAAGGCTCATCTGGATGAAAAAAAGCTGGGGATCCTTGCAAAGGTTAGAAGGTACTTCACGCTAGAACAGCTGCTAAGCTTGTATCAAGCGCAAGTTCGATCATGCATGGAGTACTGTTCTCATCTCTGGGATGGATCTGCCAAATACCAGCTTGATGCACTAGAGTCGATCGAAAAGCGGGCCAAGAGGCTCATCGGCGATGAGGCACTGGTTAAGTCAAAGCTCCAGAGCCTTGAACATCGTCGCCGAGTTGCCAGTTTGTCGGTCTTTTATCGATTACATTTCGGGGCGTGTGCGATGGAATTGCATGATCTAATTCCACCCAGCCCGTTTCATCATCGGACTACCAGACGAACGGCGATGCGCCATCGGTACATGGTGGACATCCCACCCATACGCACTAAACGTTTTGAGAATACTTTTATTATGTGTACAGCTAAGGAGTGGCATTCCCTGCCGGAGTCTGTGTTTCCCGATAGCTACAATCTAGGGCCCGGGTCTTTAAGTCAAGAGTGAATAGGTTACTTCTAGGTAAACGTGATCCATCGTCAACCACATCATCGCTTACCATCAGGTGAGATGGTGGTCAAGCGCGAGCCTACACGCGATAAAAAAAAAAATAATGCCTAACTAAAATCTATCTCTATATCTATCTCTCCAAACACACAGACACACTCACAAATTTTCGCCTGTATAATTTTAATATATATATAGTGTGCCCACTGCTATTTAACTTTGGAAATTCTTCGGGCTATGTCGGTAACTTTGGTTCTCCTGCGGATATCAACATTTCTGACGCACATTGCTCGCAGAACGGATGGCCGATGGGGCCGAAAAGTTCTGGAATGGCGACCGCGAACCGGAAGACGATACGTTGGGGGACCTCCCCCCACTCCCGCCTGGGGGAGGCCTATGTCCAGCAGTGGACGTCTTTCGGCTGAAATGATGATGATGATGATATATAGTGTGAAGCGTGAAAGATTAATGTAGGGCTGCCTGGCCGCATCTGGCAAAAACTTTGCCCTTCTCTAGGAATTTCTTATTTTTCACCTTTATATTTGGGGTTCACTATCAAACACTTTTCAATTTATTTAATCAAGGTAATTAAGGCTTGATATTTCACGGCACATGCTTTTTCTTTTTTTTTGCGTGGAGAAATGCTCATGCATACTGTACTCCCACGTGGAGATAGCGCAGTTATGTGTGACTCCAACCCACTAAAACTCCACGGTTTCCTCTTGTGTCGCCGGGCACGCGTTGGCACTCACCGCGAGCCCGACGCGGCTGTCCGTCACCGGACCCACCTCTGGGGAGTACCCCCCATCACCGGCGCAACAGAACACATTATATTCTGTGACTATTGATCCACCTGTGTACTTTTAAATGCGGTAGTTTGGATGGATGGATTATTATTTATTTATTTTCAGCCTGAATTTTACCAGTGCAGGGCAAAGGTCTACTTTTCAGCCCGAATTGTCCCACTGCAGGGCAAAGGCCCCCTTTTCTTCAAGTGTAGACCAGCAGCCTAATTGCATAAGTGAATTCGGCAGGGCAAAGGGTATCACTCCATGAAAAAGTATGATAAATACCTAATTATTTAAAGGGAAATTGTCATACTCTTTCATAGAGTCATACTCTTTGTCCTGCCAAATACACTCACGCAATTAGGCTGCATTCGTTTCTGTAGGCGTCAAATTCGTCCCGCCATCCTCGCCTGGGTCTCCCGCGATGGATGGATGTATGTTTGTTACTAAATCACGCCAAAACTGCTGAACGGATTTGGTTGAAAGGCACAGAGATAGATTATAGTCTGGAATAGCACATAGGTTTCTTTTCATCCCGGTATAAATTTCCCTGGGATAAGAAAATATTTCACACGCGGGTGAGGCCGCTGGTGGCAACAAGTTAATATATAAATGTATGTCTAATCACTACCCTTCTTTCCCACAGGTGGTGGCAGAATTCGAGGATGTGGAACCAGACGCCCTGTACGATGTGCTTCACGACCCTGAGTACCGCTCGGTGTGGGACACCCACATGTTGGCCGCTGAAGACGCGGGACACATCAACGTTAATAACGATGTCGGGTACTATGCGAGTGAGTATCATCATTACTTGCCTAGCTGCTTGTATGTATATCGGGCTGGAGTCCGCAATCAGTGAGCAATAAGTAGATCATTCGATTCTCCCTAAATCCCCAAGGAAGGACAGCAGCGCCCTGGTGATACTGACTATCTCACGGGCCTCACTTGGGTAGTATTTTACCCTGTACCGCTGGGCAACTTAAGACCAGATGAGTTACTGTCTCTTCCTCCATCAAGTAGACTCTGTGACGAAGGATGTCTGTTACTCCTATGACAAAGAGATACATAGGGGTGGGGAGAAAATTCAAACTTCTGATTCTCCGTTAGCAATGTAAACGTTTGTCGTGAGCCTTAGCTAACTAAGTTGCGGTCAGCTTTACGTGGAGCGACAGTCTATCGAACTTCCAGAAAACAGATACTGCGCAACACAACACTATTATTTTTTAACCGACTTTCCAAAAAGGAGGCAATGCTCGGCTGTACGTTTTTTTAATGTTTGTTCACCGATTACTCCGTCAATTATAGATCGATTTCGAAAATTATGTTTTTGTTGAAAAGCGTATACTCTCGAGGTGGTCCCATGGTCACAAAGTCAGAATCTGATGAGGGGATCCCATGGAAATCGAAGAAACTCCTCAAATGTTATAGGCATACATGTAGCGATTTTAGTATTGTCATCAACATGGCAAGCATTCTGAAAGTATCATTTGGTGAAGTGGAACTGATGAAGAAGACCATAGATGGCCTCTGTAACTTCTAAATGAGATGTTTGTGTTGGGTATAAGATATCTCGAATGGTTAAATAATTGTGATCAAGCAAGTTTAAATAAATGGTTCTAATGAAAATGGTACCATCGAACTGATCTGGTGATGAAGCCGGAAGGAAGTCACCGGAACTCCGTAATAAAACAATATATCCCAGTCGTGTTTAGGCTTGTTAGAATTGTTATGAGAAGCCCTTAGGCTGTAAATGATTTTCATGGTAATATAAATAGGCTGTAAATGATTTTCATGGTAATACAAAAACTGAAAAAATAAAATAAAAACCATTTACCAAAAAAGTTGAACCGACTTCCTAAACAAAATACAACAAAGCGAAAACTAACTTTCTTTTCGGAAGTCGGTGTCAAAAACGAAAAATAAATGGGTACCAAAGAAACTGAAGTAATTTTTCGCTTTGTAGATAGTGTTAGATTTTGGCTACTGACTACCTGTAAATACTGTTAAAGATTTTTAAATGTCAGTCGGTATTAAACCAACTGCTTAATATGCTTGCTGACTATTTCTAACCGACTTCAAAAAAGGAGGAGGTTCTCAATTCATTGGAATCTTTTGACTGACTATTTGTGAAGGATAGTCGCCAAACTTCAATCCGACCTAGGCAAGTTGCTTAAGATGACGACAGTCACCAACGACCTTGAGGGGACAATACGCGCACTGGTTTAAAACCCGCGCGCGTAACGTGTAGTCCTGTAGTTTTTTGTACTTTCCTTATTATTCTATGACATAAAAAAAGCCTTAGATCAAAATGTAAATAATTAAATTGTCTTTGAGATGGTGAAAATTGCATTAAAATATGCCCAGCGGTTTTGGTGAGATCGTCGTTTTTTCGCCCGTTTTAGACATAAGTTTACAAATTTATTACACTATGTCATAGATCAAATTATTAAGAAAATGATCTAATGTAACACATACACATATTTTTCCAAAAAATAATGACTAGCCGTGTTTCTCATTTTTAAATCAGCTACTGAGTGGTATCAGAGCCTTAATCATGAAGATCGACACGTGCGACGTTTATTATCTAGCCACGATTATTTATTGATCATGCCACCTAGGCAATCTGTATGATGTATAATGCCAAGAAGTGATAAATACAATCTCTAGGAAAATTATAAATAGCTTAGGGTATCCTAAATTTACTTTAGAAGATAAGTCAAGATCTCTCTTCTTCTTCTTCCTAGCCTTTTCCCACTTTAGGTAGGGTTGGCTCTCCTTATTTCACGGCGCCAAGACATCCTGTCGAGGGTTGTCGGATCAGGCAATTTCTCCTTCTCGAGGAGCTTCGTCATACTGGTCCACCATGTCAATGGAGGTCATTCTCGGCCTCTTCTGCCCTCAGGTAGGCTCAGAGCCGTTCTCACGATGTAGATGGATACTCCGATAATGAACACCGCGTAGGCTTTTCCGAAGTATTCGGACTTCAGAGTAGAGGCTGCACGTGTGCTGGGCGCTCAGGCTGGAGCGTTCAGTAAGGATGGCGGCGGTTTACCTAAATTTCGAAATCGCCATTCAATAATTACCGAATTTTTCCCTCTAAAGTCCCTGATGATTATCATTTCAACTGCTGAACATAGACTTCTTAACATACCTACCCTGACGCATCTTCATAAACGTTTCAAAAGTCACTTAGGAATATTTAATCACTTTTAAATTAACACTTACTTGCTAACCTAGTGTTTTACTGAAGTTAAGAGAAAATAATGAAGATAAATGTCTGCTCTTAACGCCAGACGCTCTTGAAACAATTATTTATAAATTGGCACTTAATAAAGGCACCCCTGAAGAGCTGGTATGGATTAGCGCTTGATTGATTTGAAATAATCCTCCCCGGAGGCGAGTGTTGAGGCTAGAATATTATACCACATGTGTTAGCCTTGTACTTCATGAACAAGTAGGTTAAGTTAAATACATTAATACCTCAATGTTTCTCAGTGATAATAATTAACCACCTGTTGACATGATCTATTTTTTGACATGATTGGTATTGTTTTTTTTTTCTTTTTTAGACATGATTATTAATGTTTTTTTATTTTTTTTCCTTTTTTTGACATTATTATTATTTTCTTTTTTTGACATGATTATTATTATTATTTTTTTGCTTGATTTCTTTTTATTGAAATGGTACTTTTCAATCACTTTTATTTTTTAATGTACCTACTGAATTTGTAATTGTATTATTTTATTTTTGAATTGTAAAATTTAAATCCGTGATGTGTTAGTTTTAATGAGTTTCGATACAATGTAAAAATTGTTATGAACTAAATAAATAAATAAATAAATGGTACAGTGAAGGATCAACTAGGCCAGGGATTCCCAAAGATTTTTGCCACGCCTCCTGTAAAGTTCAAGTCTATGAACTCGTGTTTTGTGGATCTTGACGATTGCAAGCAGTATTTATTTAATGTTAGTGTTGTTTTAATTATAGTAAAAACACGTAAGACAATTTGTATACATCTGTAATTGACATATGAATTTTCTACAAACCATAGAGTTAGTTAACCATACTTCACACCTCCATACCACGAAATGAAAATGCGCAGCCCTTTTGTATTTGTATTTAGGTAACTAAAAGACACTTTTATATAATTAATTAAGAGGAAGTTTATTGTTTACTAGCTGACCCCGCGGCTTCGCTCCCGGCTACCTATCTTTCTACCACCTACCTACCCTAACCACCTAATGAATTTTATTGGCAATTTTATTCTACCCTCGATTAAATTATTGCAATTTTCATAAGGATCTAATTTTTTTTAAATATATTATAGCCTATGGTACTCCGGAATAATGTAGCTATTCATAGGTTGAAAATAATTTTTGAAATCGGTCCAGTAGTTTTTAAGTTTATTCGTTACTAGCTGTTCCCCGCGGCTTCGCTCCCGTGAACCACCCCACAGGACCCGTTTCCGGGATTAAAAAATTGCCTATGCCACTCAGGAATAATGTAGCTTTCTATTGGTGAAAGAATTTTTTAAATCGGTCCAGTAGTTTCGGAGCCTATTCGGTACAAACAAACAAACAAAAAAATCTTTCCTCTTTATAATATTAGTATAGACATACGAATCTTTCCTTTCTATCATACATAGAGATATATGTCTATCTTTATAATATTAGTGAAGATAAAAAAAAATATGTTAAAAAGGAAAAAAAAAGTACCTACAGTCAATGTGATGAGAGCAAATGACAAGATTCCCAATTCTGGGTTAAATAGAAGAACGTGCATAACGTTCGTAAACCACTAGCAATATCGATTTTGTTCTTACAGCCTTATTGCGTAATGAATTCGGCAAGGCAAAGATTATGAAAAATCGACCAATCATATAGACGGAAATCCGCACCGCGTCTTTCATCTCGCATGTGATTGGTCGACTTTTTATACTCTTTGCCTTCGATTTTTATTTCATACCGTGATAAAACGATATTTTTGCAAACGCTCACATTTTATTTTAAGTTTTTCTATGGAATATTGAATAGTATTTACTATTATATTTACCTATTTAATTTATTTTGTTGTGTTATCGGATGCATATTGAATACTACTGTTATATATTTATGTTATCTATTGAGCAAGCTCTAGACGATGATAGTATACGTCGACAAATATATTTTGAAAAAGATATTTCCATTTTTTTCATGAACTTATTATATTGTTATAAACTTTCACCAGCCTAATGTTACCCGGGACACAGATAACATAATACTCGGGATAACGCAATGCTTCTAAGGATACCACATACATTGATATCGGTTAAGCTGTTTAGAAGTTATGGTGAAATAAAAAAACTCACAAGCATACATGAACTCTGGTAACATAACACTCCTTTTTTGGGCAGTCGTGTAACGATGCTGCATTTGACGTAATGCTCTCGGCGAGTGAGTTTACCTTAATATTTATTTCTTCTTTGCGTTCATTGTTGAAATTTCGGATCTGGTAGACCATGGACCCGTGTTCCCAAATCGTTCAATCATTGAAGCGTGATTGATTTACAAACATCCAAACAGACTTCCTCGTGTATGATATAAGTAGAATTGGGCATTATCTGCCAGAGAAATTGACGTAATATTTGATGCTGAAAAATGCAGAGAGATACTTAGTTAATTTTTAGGTAACATTCAGAACATTTTCACCAAGGTCAGATATATTCTTTATTAGACTCATTAACAGTATCCCTCAGTTCCTCTTTATAACTCATAAGGGCTCATATATCTGGCACTTATGAGCTGGATTAAGCTGCGTTTGAAATTACCCCATTACCTTTACTTAATAGCTATCCTTTATCGGCATTGCTAAGGTCTTTTTATTATGTCTTTAGACGATTGAAGTAACTTTATGACAGGTAAAACTACTTTTTATTAATGTGGACAATAAAAGAGGTGAGTTTAATTAATTTTAGGGGCGTTGCCTGTGTATGACATAAAAATGGCATTGGAAAATTAACCAGCATGAATTTATGAAAAACATAACGTAATATCAGGTTTGTATTCCACTAGGGGTTGGGTAGAGGTGCACTTATAGAGCACTCATATTTCACCAGATATGTTTTAGTCCCACATATTAGAGGGTGAACCTGTTGCCATCAACCAGGCAAGCATTTAAAAGTTTCCGTCAAACGCTCTATTAAATTTTAGTTTGCCAATAAAAGCAAAAACTGCTTTCATGTCATACAAAAAATACATGACCTACAGAAAAAGCTACATGCTCAAAGTTAACATCCCATAATTTACTATTCCTCGAAAAAGAACAGAAAAAGCTACACAAAACTTATCTGAGCACATTTATTTCTCAAGCAGCATTTCATCGGTAAGTTTTACGTGCGGAACGACTCATAAAAAATAGATTCCTATAAAACGGTCCATTTCGGGAGTCGCTGTTCTACCGCTAAATCACAAGGGAACGCGTTAAACGAAGCTTGCTTTTTATTCGCGTACGGAATGCGAAAGTGACACGTGTAGAACCAACAAGCCAGTTTTTTTTTAAGTGGGCTTCTGTACCTGCCTCGTTGTCAAAAGTGCTAACGGATAATGTTTTATTGGTTTATCCACCTAGAATATTTGGATTGTGCCCGGTCGGTGGCAATAGCCTCCCCTCTCTATTACACGACTTGAAAATAAGTGGCGAAATATGGGTCTACTGTAGGTGAAAGAAAAAAAGAAAACACATTTATTGCACCTCTGCCCAATCCTACGAGGAATACAGGCGTGATTATGGAATTTAGAAACCTACTATAACAACTCTTACTTATAAAAATCTCGGTATCTGGTATCTTGGTAAGGTTGACAGGTTCTAAATTCAAATTCTGTATGAAAAATTTGAATTGAGAATCTACTGATCACTTGCTAAATAACGTCAAGATTTTTATAAATACTCGCCGCCGCTTACATAATTTGTGATGTGGGCGTCCAAGCAAAAAGGGCATTTAGTTTCTGGGATATACGCAGTTTTGTGAAGTTGCCCTCATACAAACACAAGTACAGTTTCTCGAAACAAAATCTGTTCATTAGTTTAGGAGCGATTATGCCACAGACAGGTACACAACACACACAAATACACAAACAGGTACACACATCAAACTTATAACAGCTCTTTTTCCGTCGGGTATACCCCGACCCCCCGGGTATACCGAGACTTCTCTTGGGCCCAGGTGTAATTTTTATAAAAATTACACCTGGGCCCAAGAGAAGTCTCGGAATTTAATATATGGTCACCCATCCACGGACCGACCTCTGCAAAAGTGGATTGAACCGTCCGGCTGTTATTATTCACATACGAGCTCCTCTGTGACGCGTGAATATTCCAAGCATGGCGGCCATAGATAGCGTTAAAATATTCTCTGCAGAGTGTGGGGGAGACGTTTGAAAAATGTGTGGTTGAAATATGGAGGAATCAATTTAACGTTAGAATAAGAAGGGGTAATAAGTTTGCTCCCATTCTAGGGAATATTCTTGGCGCAAATAAAAGCTTGCCTGGTTTGGCTTGAGTTACTTTTTAGCTTACTTAAAAATCACGATTTGCGCGGACGTGACGATATTTGCCCTAAGTGCATAAGTTATTATTTTTATTTCTTTATGGTGGTTATTTCTTTCTTTTCCATCAGAATGCTTTCTCGTTCGCCAGAAAGTTTAACGAAAGCGGATCCGTATTTTGTTCGTAATTCATATTATATTATAAGCTAGCAACAAATTTATATGATGACGAAGAAAATTTTCTGTGACATTTCTATATTTTGTGGCTATATCACAAAGAAGTAGAATATCGCCAGATGTGAAATTAGGGGCATGAAAACGCGATTTCTTTTCTCAATAAATCTTAAATTTACCGTAAAATAAAATCAAATCAAACGAATGATGCAAATTCAATACGATTCAAATGAAATCGCATGATAAAATTCAAAGACCTAAAAGTTATACATGTACTGTGAAAGAGACACGCATACAAGTTCCGTTAATTGTTCATTCATTTATTTTTAATTGGATTACGTTTCAGGGCACAGAATGATATTGAAAAATGTCAGGTTTGCTCACCTGAAATACCGGGTTAGTAAAATGGCATTTGTTACCGACCTCCGACTTTGGATATACCAGCTTGACTTAATTCTACAATACGTATAGTTCATCTTTTATTTTAAATGTTAATCTTCTAATATATTCATAATTACGTATTCCGAATGATTAAAACCTCTTAGGGCAACATCCGCTTGTCATCTTTCTGTGTATTTAATAAATAATAAACTTAATTATTATGCATGATTCTTTGATAAATATTACTGGTAATAATTGTTATTTAATATTAGTTATTTTATTAAGTAATTCAATTTGATTATTACATGAATATAAGTTTATTGGAAAAATATATAAAGCGGATGTATTAGGCAGTTTGAATTGATGGCGGTGACCGCCATTGTTGTTGACACTACGTATTGTAAGACAAATGCTTGTCAGATTGTATTTTTGAAAATAACTGAGAATAAACACTTTGTAAATTGTATGAGTGCCCTTTCTGTTCTGTGACCAGCCTATCCTGACCACTGGTTCACATTTCAGAAGTGGGATAATAAAATCTGGCCCATATATTAGTGGCGTTCGCGCCAAAAGAAAAAGACTCAAAAAAAAAATTTGTTTTTTTTTTCTTCTACATCTGATTCTGAATCATCTGATCTCGATGAAACAAACAGAACATACCATCAACGCAAGAAGGCACCGTGTTACCCAAATCGATGCTGAAGTCATTCCGAATGGAGGCGATCTAGCCGTATGAAAAATCAAGCAACGTCAATGGCATTGAGTTATTATTGTACATGGTCAATGGTCGCCAGTTCATCATGCAAATTCGTCTTCATGGATCTGCTCGAGATTGCAAGTGGAAGCTAGCAACTTGAAGTAAGTAAAAAGCTAGCAAGTAACCCCAGGCGGCCGACTTAAACATGGAAGAGAAGGGGGAATATTTCTCTTGATTCAAAGTAAAACGAAATACTGTTGAAGAAACGCTACAACTGCAGACATCAAGGGCACGAGGCAAAAGACTGCAGGGTTCCATGCTGCGAGGTGTGTCATCGTCCAGGTCACAATGCCGCAGGATGCTGGTTGGCAGCCAGCTCTTCACAATAGCAACCACAAAAGGTTAGTTACGTACTATTGATTTGTTCATGACACTACCATATTGCATCAACCAAGGCATTAAAAATTAACTAGTATGTAGGGTTTAATGTGGCCTTTTTGTATAGATAAAGAAATGAGCGAAAAAATAAAACAACAATTGAGGAACCAATCTTTAATCATTAATTTTAATTATGGCAGATACATGAGTTCACAATAATTTTTCAAACTTATTGAAATCTAGGCTTGCCCTTAAGAAATTAATTAAATCCTTAATTAATACAATACAATAAATACTTAATTGTACACCAAAATTACAAAACAGCAATTTAACCTTTTGAACGCCAATGTCGGCTATAGCCGACATGAGCAAGCGTGCCCTGTGCGCTTCGACGGCTATACTCGACAAAAAACAGGTCGCAGAAAAATACTTGGCGTACAGGGCATAGGAATACCGATATGGCGTGGCGGTGAAAAGGTTAAAAAAGATTTCTGATTTTATGGGTACAATGGCACAATCTTATCGCTAATAGCAATATCTTCTAGACAATGAGACAACCTAATTATGGACCGAACTAACTCCAAACATGGAATATTTGCACATATTGTTACGTGTTATCTTATTACAATCTAGGCTTGTTTATAAGGAATTTAATCAAGATCTTAACTATTAAATATCTGCCAAGAGATCGACACAATGGTGGGATATTTCACATCAAAACTTGGATGGTATCATAGTCTTATCGCTGATCACCCAGAAAACCTCAGGACTTTATATGGACTGCACTAACTTATAACCACTTTTCTTTTCCTCTATTATTCTGACGCTCAACACTGACAAAAATTGGAAAAGATCTTCCACATGTTTGGCTGATTGAAAAGCCCTTACGTCTTGAGGTTCACAAGTTTATGAGCTTCTGCATTCAGTTACTGTATTAGCTATAGTAGTTTAGATTCAAATCCCAATGGAATACACCATTGTTTTCTTTTCTCGTTGTTTCCATTGAGCTTGCGTTGCATTGTAATTCATGGTTTCCTTCTTAACTAATGAGCCTTCCAGTTATTTGTACATTATCTTGTACCTAAAACAAAGAATTTTGCATTTTAATTATTATATACATTGTATATTGGATTGAATAACGTTTTCAAAAAGATAAAGCTTGATAGTTGATACTCACTATGTTTTGTAGGACAGTCATTTTGTCAATTCGTGTATGTTTCTAGATTCATTGATTATCAAAACAGAACAAACAAAAACAATTCTAATTAGAGGTCAAGAATGACATTGACAACAAATATGAAAATGACATTGACTGGACATTGTCATCATTGTCGCGTTCCAGGCCCAAGTTACGGATTTACTTCAAACATAAGCTAGCGAAAGGGACAGCAATATGCGGGTAAATGTGCGCGGAACGGAAACAAAAACCACTGTATAACTCGGTATAACGCTTAAGATTACAGTCATTTCGCTGTTTTTGAGAATGAACAGAATGCATTAATTCTACTAGGGTAGCCAGAAGTAATAAATTTAAGCCATTTATTAATTATTGTGGCAAGTGAATAAATTTTCAATGATCTTCTATCAAGAAATCCAAAAAGAACACTGATGTTACATGGGTTTCAGAAACCGGGCATAATATATGGCCATACCGGTCCGTATGTGCAATAAATCTGAAATCCGGCTGTATTTTTTTTATATATCATTTCATTGTCAATATTCAAATAAAAACAAGGTATAATTGCGCAACTAAGCAAACAATTAAATTTGTATTGTAACCCATTTTGGTAAAATGAAACTGGAAAAACATGGAAAAAACAAAACAAAGTAATAAAACAAATCTGTTCAAAGAAAAAAAAAACAATTTACGAATGGAATTGAAACCCCTTTACTTACTAGTAATGGGTCGTTAACGTTAAAGTTGATTTAACTTCATCAACTAGTTAATTTATAAACGATTAGCGTTAATATCTTTGACAGGAGATCAAAGGTTTATTCAAGTAGTTCGTTGTTTCAACGCCAATCGCTACAATGGCACTGTACCTACCATTTATCACTTGGGACGGACCCGACCGCGTTCGATGTGCGTTTAGTAAAATAGACCGACGAAAAACTAGTTACGGCGGAACCGATTCTGTCTATGAGATGAGGCTAGTATTATATTATCTGTGGCCACAACGGAGTTCTTCTGCTTTTGTACTAGTTGATATTGATGATAATTTAAACCACATTCTTAGTGTGCATTTTGCGTAATTCGAGATAAGAAGTATGTCTTATGTCATTATAGAAAGACTTATAAGATCGAAAGAATGTTTTTTTAAAGTAATTAAGATGGGCGATGATTCTATTGAGTGACAGCAGAATAGACTGCAGTTATCAGATTTAGTTGTAGGTAGTTAGGCGTTAAAGAAATTAGTGAATGCAATCGATTGCTACAGTTATTAAATAAATTCAGACACTTGTTTGCAGAAAATAATAAAGTATTAGGATGTACGGACGTGTTCATTATGTTTCCAAACATTTCAGTAGACTCAGATTGTTGGGCAACGTCCTACAACTTTTCTCAGAAGCTAATTTAAAACAATTAAAATATAAATGCAGAAATGCTTGAACCTCTAACACAGTTGAAAAAAGGATGGACTTGGTGTTCTAAATAAGAAACTGCTTTCAGACTCTCAAAGAACGTCTTATTGAATTGTTTGTGGCATTTACGACAGAAATGCACGTACCGAGTTCCAAACTGATACTAGTAAAGCTAGGACATGCGGGATACTCCTGCAATACCAAACTGATGGTTTCTTAAAACAGATTGCTTATTTTAGTAGGGTTACTAGTAGATAAAGAAGAACAATTTTATCATAGCTATGAACTGCAGACATTGGCAGTCGTAGACTCTCTGTAACAGTTCAGAATTCATTTCGTAGGTATGCCAGAGACTGTACAAATCGTGCCGCGTTTTAAATTATATTAAATCGCTCGCATAAATTAGTAGAATAATTAAAATTACAGCTGTGTAAAGTTGATCACTAATTTAAGCTGCGTGAGTTAACAGCAATTAAAGCTGTGAGAGATATTAGAAATTAAAGCTAAACAATAATTAAAGCTGTGTGAGTTAAGAGTAATTAAAGCTGTGTGAGGTAGGAGTAATTAAAGCTGTGTGAGTTAACAATAATTAAAGCTGTGCGAGTTACTAGAAATCCAAGCTGTGTGACTTAACAGTAATTAAATCTGTATGACTTAACAGTCATTAAAGCTGCGTGACGAAAACTGTGTGAGTTAGGAGAAATCAAAGCTGTGTGACTTAACAATAATTAAATCTGTGTGACTTAACAGTCATAAAAGCTGTGTGACTTAATAGTCATTAAAGCTGCTTGACTAAAGCTGTGTGAGTTAGGAGAAATCAAAGCTGTGTGACTTAACAATAATTAAATCTGTGTGACTTAACAATAATTAAATCTGTGTGAATTAACAGTCATTAAAGCTGTGTGACTTAACAGTCATTAAAGCTGCTTGACTAAAGCTGTGTGAGTTAGGAGAAATCAAAGCTGTGTGACTTAACAATAATTAAATCTGTGTGACTTAACAATAATTAAATCTGTGTGAATTAACAGTCATTAAAGCTGTGTGACTTAACAGTCATTAAAGCTGCTTGACTAAAGCTGTGTGAGTTACGAGACATCAAAGCTGTGTGACTTAACAATAATTAAATCTGTGTGACTTAACAATAATTAAATCTGTGTGAATTTACAGTCATTAAAGCTGTGTGACTTAACAGTCATTAAAGCTGCTTGACTAAAGCTGTGTGAGTTAGAAGAAATCAAAGCTGTGTGACTTAACAATAATTAAATCTGTGTGAATTAACAGTCATTAAAGCTGTGTGACTTAACAGTCATTAAAGCAGCGTGACTGAAGCTGTGTGAGTTACGAGACATCAAAGCTGTGTGATTTAACAGTAATTAAATCTGTGTGAATTAACAGTCATTAAAGCTGTGACTTAACAGTCAATGAAGCTGCGTGACTTAACAGTCATTAAAGCTGTGTGACTTAACCGTCATTAAAGCTGCTTTACTTAACAGTAATTATCTCAGTGTGACTTAATAGTCATTAAAACTGTGTGACTTAACAGTAATTAAAGCTGTGTAACTTAACAGTAATTAAAATTGTGTGTTTAGGAGTAAAAAGTTAACAATATTCATACAATACGAGACTGTGATATGAAATAAAAGCCACTATAACACAATAGCAAATAATTAAACAACACGATTTATCAAATACTATAGTGTTTCACTTTTAACACATTTTTTTTTTTACGTTCACCTGTGCCGCTATAGAAATAAACAATTTTACTTTGACCACATCTGTTAATTACATGAACAAATGTACTGCCCATACTGTTTTTTATTCCAGACGCCAAAAACCAGCGACAGACCAGGCGCAAATGGAGGTGTTGATCGCCGTGGGTCACGGCAAGCGCAGGATGGCCGAGTGTTACCGACCTCCGACTTTGGATATACCAGCTTGACTTAATTCTACAATACGTATAGTTCATCTTTTATTTTAAATGTTAATCTTCTAATATATTCATAATTACGTATTCCGAATGATTAAAACCTCTTAGGGCAACATCCGCTTGTCATCTTTCTGTGTATTTAATAAATAATAAACTTAATTATTATGCATGATTCTTTGATAAATATTACTGGTAATAATTGTTATTTAATATTAGTTATTTTATTAAGTAATTCAATTTGATTATTACATGAATATAAGTTTATTGGAAAAATATATAAAGCGGATGTATTAGGCAGTTTGAATTGATGGCGGTGACCGCCATTGTTGTTGACACTACGTATTGTAAGACAAATGCTTGTCAGATTGTATTTTTGAAAATAACTGAGAATAAACACTTTGTAAATTGTATGAGTGCCCTTTCTGTTCTGTGACCAGCCTATCCTGACCACTGGTTCACACATTACTTTTTAATGGTGCAACCCGTATCAAGAGTTTTAATGTTTGTGACTTAAATCCAAGTGGATCACTAGAACAGGTCAGATAACTATTTGAGATGGGTTTGCTGTTGACTCTAGTCTAGGTCAGAGGTGACAGAGACAGAGTCGACGATGGAGTGAGCTTACCCAGAAGAAGCCTTCACTTTAACTTTAAAGAGAGAGTTTTTAGCCCGAATAACTGCACGATCCTTTTGGAATAGGGCACGAGAGCGAATCAGCATGAAAAAGTTAGTTATAGTAAAACAACAACAATGAAACAACAACGACGAAAAAGCTAGCTTAAAATTTTACCAAGCAAGTTTATAGTATGTATGCTACATTTCTTCCAAAATTCCGCGTAGCACATCGCTACGCCGTAGCAACTCTACGCCGTAGCAACGCTTCGCTCGTAGACCACACGTAAGCATCCCTGCTATGCATTCCAATATTGTAAAGAATGTCATATGATATGAACTAGTTTAGTACTGCTATATAGTACTAACTTATTCCATGTCTACCACAAACGGGTGACATAAGCGTGTATAGTGATGTCAGGTTAGACTATAAAAAAGTACTAGGAATTTAATAAAACATGTTCATGGAAAACTTTTTCTATATTGTTTTAATATTCATGGCATGATGTAGTGTGCCTTCGAACTTCTAACTTAATCTTTAGTATAAAAAAGGGGTCTTATTGTTTGTACTCGCTTCGTCGAACTACTAGATTTAATACTAAGCACGACGAATAACGCCAACGACCTTGAGGGAACAACGCGCACTCGTTTTACACTCGCGCGACCCAAAATTTAGTAGTTTTTTGTACTTTCCTTATTATTCTCGACTTAAAAAAAAGCCTCAGATCAAAATGTAGATAATTAAATTGTCTTTGAGATAGTGTCGATTTCATTTAAATACGCTCAGCGGTTTTGGTGCGATTGTCGTGTTTTTGTCCGTTTTAGACAAAACTTTACAAATTAATTACACCATGTTATACGAATAAAAATAAAAAAATCCCAGATCAAATTATTAAGAAAATGGTCTGATGTAACGTACATTTTTCAAAAAAAATATGACTAAGATCGTTTAGACGTGATTCTCATTTTAAAATCAGCTACTCAGAGGTATCTGCGCCTTAAAAATTACAAGTCTTACTTCTATTTCTAAGTTCTCGTATATTAGCCATTTCCAGACTTGTTTTTTTGACTACAAAATCATACATCGCCGACCTAACGATTAAATCATGCCTCGGGAAATTTCCGAATTCTCCCGGGACATACTTGGCAAGCCAGAAAGTACGTGATCGTGTCGAACTGTCCAAAGTTGTCAAGCGGATTCCGTTCGATAAGTTTTGTAACCACTAGAGTAATAATCTTTAGGATATGTATGTTTATTATGTTTGAATGTGTTTTAGTCATGGTTGGTTTATGATTTTGAAATGATAAAACGACACTACTCACTAAACGTTTTGGCAATACTTTCATTAGGCGTACAGCTAAAGAGTAGAATTCCCTGCCGGAGTCTCTGTTCCCCGATAGCTACAACCTTTATGTCAAGAGTGAATAGGTTACTTCTAGGCAAGAGTGCTATACCGTCGACCATATCATCGCTTACCATCAGGTGAGATAGTGGTCAAGCGCCAGACTATCCATAAAAAAAATCATTTAATTATGTGTATGTGTGTTGTTGTTGTATTAATTTATTTTACCCGCGGAGCCAACAGGAGCCAACAAGGAGGATTATCAATTTTACCTTAATTATGTGAATGTTCATCTGTTCACTCATAACTTCTAAACTTCTTATTGTAATAGTGGTACATAGGCGGACTTAATGCAAAGCGTTAAGGCTGGTTTTTGCTGGAGCTGGGGATTTTTTTAAATAATATATTATAATGAACAATGCATTCATTTATTCCAGTCGAACGCATTTAATGATAGGCTCGCTTTGAACTCTATCACACCTGATGTTGGGCGAAGAAGTAACTTATTTACCTAGTCTTGTTTTAAAATTTTCCAGTTTTATATAGCTATCAGTAAACAAAGACTTATGTAGGGCATTCCATATAATTATTCTATCTTCAATATCTATTACCATTTTTAGGATTCCGTACTCAAAGGGTAAAAACGGGACCTTAGGTTAGGTTAGGTTAAAACGGGCTGTTTTCCGCAACTCCACGACTAAGCGCGTATTTTGCGTACAAAAAAAAAAAACGGGACCTTATTACTAAGACTCCGCCCGTCCGTCTGTCTGTCTGTCCGTCTGTCACCAGGCTGTATCTCATGAACCGTGATAGCAAGACAGGTGAAATTTTCGCAGATGTAGTATTTTTATTGCCGCTATAACAACAAATACTTAAAACAGAATATATAAATATTTAAGTGGGGCTCCCATACAACAAACGTGATTTTTTTGCCGTTTTTGCGATAATAGTACGGAACCCTTCGTGCGCGAGTCCGACACGCACTTGGCCGGTCTTTGAGGTATAAGCTTATCTTTAATTTTATAGTGTGTGTCTTAATTATTACGAGTATCGAATAAAGGAAGTAAAACAAATATTTTATGTGAGTACCTAACCCATGTGTGTAACAATTTATAGCTATAGGTACTAAAAACAAAAATACGACAGTTTTCGTTCACAGTCGGACTGTTTACTGGTCATTTGTTCGCAAAGCTGCCGGTTTTTATTGAAGCCTACCCGTTATTTGGAACGGTGCCATGTTTCGACAAAGGCTTTGACTAACAATAAATTATTATGATTTAGTTTAAAGTTATTGTGTCGTATTAAATTGGTCAATAAATCAGGTTAAAATATATAAATCATAATAAGTATTGCGTCGAGTTGCAATATTTTTTGTGTTATAGTTGACATATACGCAGAGGATCATCCGCGAAAATATACAGGTGAAGTCACGGCATTACAGCTTTGATTTTACAGCATGCTGAGATAGGAGCCATTTTGGTCTCGCATGGGGTATTTTATTTATATTCTTTCTTTCTTTCTTTCTTTGACCATAGTCACCGAGTTACCAGCCTATCGTGAAGTCCCTCCCAACCAAATGCACGTAAAATATTTTGAGAATACTTTCATTGGGCTGAGTGCATCGTCCTCACGTATATGAATTGATGTAAATGTTCTAAAACAATTTTTTTAAAAGAGTACGTATGGAGTTTCTTCCCCGTTCTTCTCCATAACAAGCTACATTTCCGAATGGACGGTAGAATCAATTATTATTAACATAAAATTTGAATTCTTGACGTTCAAAAGTGCCGCTTAATGGCCTAGTTGAAATAAAAAAAAATTGTCTTTGTCTTTATTGCACGTAGGTACGGCTAAGAGGAGAAATTTCTTGTCGGTGTCTGTTTCCTAAGATCTATAAACCTTGGGGTCTTTAAATCTAGGTACTTAATTCTCCCCGACTTCACTCTGTCCACCCACCACGTGACTATAGGCAAGACAGTGGCACAGTGATCACGTGCTGCCGTGCACAGCGAGACTCGGGAGGCGTTTTTCAGTCACACAGGGGATGTGCCCTAACAGGCGTTGCACAGAGGGAGATTGATCCGGGGTGGTCTGTTGAGAGGTCTTCTACGTGCTGATGGTGATCACTGGGGTCGTTTTAGTGACGTAATAATCCCACATTCCTTAGTCTTTTCTCCAAAAGTCCAAGCGCCTTTTAAAGGTTTTCCCGCGCTAACAAAAAAAACTGGCCAATTGCGAGTCGGTCTCGCGCACGAAGGGTTCCGTACCGTTATAGCAAAAAACGGCAAAAAAAGACACGTTTGTTGTATGGGAGAGCCCCCCTTAATTTATTTTATTTTAATTTAATAATAATTATTTTTTGAAGTGAAAATACAACTAAATATTCTGTGAATATTTCAAGCGTCTACCTGTTGCCGTTATTAATATCGAGCAAAAAAACGGTAAAAAAATCACGTTTGTTGTATGTCCCCTTAAATATTGATTTTATTCTGTTTGCAGTATTTGTTGTTTTAGCGGCAATAGAAATACATCATCTGTGAAAATTTCAACTGTCTAGCTATCACGGTTCATGAGATACAGCCTGGTGACAGACGGACAGACAGACAGACGGATCGTGAAGTCTTAGTAATAGGGTCCCGTTTTTACCCTTTGTGTACGGAACCCTTAAAATGATACTTACTTCTAGGCAAGCTTGCTCCATCGTCGAACACAACATCGCTCACCATTAGGTGAGATAGTTGTCAAACACGAGCCTATCGATAATAGAAAATACTTAGGTATCTAGTTCATACTCGTATTTTATGTGTTCGAGAAACGATAACCGCGTGGTAGAAGTACTCCTATTTCAAAGTAAATAGAGAGATAGGGTTCCATTTCCATGTTTCATCCGAATTTACGGTTTTTATGGAGAACCCAAACCTCAAACGCTTTCCTTTATTTGCCTGATAAATAAAAGATCTCGAACTCACTCAATTTCTAATTCATGAGACAAGGAAACGAACTCATCGTTGATTTGAGCCTTATTTTACTTAGCGATTCGGATTGCTTAAGGGCAAATGAATTACATTAAGATTTATAGTTACTGAAGAAAGATCGCTGCACACTTAATGTGTTTTAATCCCGGACGGAACGGGACGACAAGTTTTGAAAATAGCGTTATGTAAACGAAAGAGCGGAAGACGTTGCGTTGGAAGGACTCCCACCAGGTGGACCGAAAACTTGGTGAAGGTTGCGGGGATATGCTGGATGCGAGACTCACGGGGCGGGTCAATGTGGCGACGCTTGGGGGAGGCCTATGTCCAGCAGTGGACGTCTTTCCGCTGATATGATGATGATGATGATATGAAAGAGCAAACGTCATGTGTGCACGGACGGGACGGGGACTTGGCATTTTGTATGAAACGCCATGTCGTCCTGTTACAAAACACGTTACGTGTGCAGTGACTTTTAGGCTGGCCGCATACGTATCTTTTCCGCATTCGATTTCCGAATACGGAATTCCGTAAACCTAGCGCAGACGTTAGTTTTTTCCTGTTTGGAATTTTCACGAACGCGCGGCCTAGCATTCGATACGTACGTACGGAAAGTGTCCCGTTCGAAAAAAACGGACGTGTGCATTCGGGTTTCCGAATACGGAAAACGAATTCGGAAATCGAACGCGGAAAACGTACGTATGCGGCCCGCCTTAACCGACTGTTTCAGTGGTATGGTGGTCGTAAGTGACACTGCTGAGTATCGAGTTTTAGTTTTGATTCCTTTGTCGGGCAAAGAGTAATAACACTTTGAAAATATCGTTATGGGTTTTTTATAAAGAAATTCGTGGAAAGTCTTTGTGTCATCATTACCATTATTATTTTACACTTATATCAATGTATGTATAATGTATCTATCAATGTTATTCTATACTTCTCTATCAGACGTAATCTCAACAGGCACTTCCTTCCTAGTCATATCTTCTTCGATACAGTTCATCCATCGTTTATTGAAGATTAAAAAACTATGGATGCACCCTCCTCTTATAACTATAGATAAACATTAATTGTGGAATAAGAGCAATTCGTCATCAATTAATTAATTGCTAAGTTTGTTTGTTTGTTTCTATGTGGCGTTCTAGAGATTAAACGCGAAGGCCCATTTTGACGAACCTTACGTAAATGGATCCGTCTTAACCTTGCGAGTGTCACTGACTACATTAAAATTGAAAAAAGAAAATGGCGGATGTTGTGCGCCATATTATGGGCGTCTCAATCTTTTTTACCAAACCCATCGTGTGGGATATTAAAATGTAGGGTTTTAAGACGTGATTACTTTACTACTACTAAAATATATATCACTTATAAGTTCAAAAGTAATTCGAAAAAAAAAGGATACAAAAAAGGTACCAGACTGCTTAAGAAGTGAACTAAAAAGACATAAACAAGAAGAGAATCATGCTGTGCAGTCGGAGGATACATAATTATGTTTTTAGTCTGTCAGCTAGCGATTATATGGATATAAAACTACACACACCTACACCCTACACACACACGCACCTACACACACACCACCACCACTGTGTATATACTACTACCAATCCTTTCACAGATAGGTAGTAGTGTGTAGGTAGGTGTGATGTGATGTATGTTAGCTGAACAAATGTGACAATTTAAAAGTGAATAATGTAGGTCGACGTGTTAACAAAGCCATTCCTCGTTGAGCTCAGCTCCGTTCGTCTGTTTCAACAGATAAGCACCTCTTTAACGTGAAAGATGCGGTTGGTTTTAAAAGATGTTTTCTTTGTAAGTCTCTTTTTAAAAGATTTATGAAAACCGACGGTTGAGGTGAAGAGATAACTGTGGCGTCTTGAGTTGGCATGTCTGCAATTTTAGGTGCTCGTCTAAATTGCTTTTGAGATATATTTTGAAGATACGTGTTATAATAATAACAGCTGCATGGGTCAATCTTCAAGGTTAAGCAAAACTTGCTGAGGTCGATCTGGAGATGGGTGACCATTCTTCACATAGGTACCGAAACCCCTCCGTTACTCGGAAAGGACGCTAAGCCATAGGCTTCATTTGTACATCTGTCAAGGCCTCGCACGGGTCGTCGGAAGCCAGAAAGTCGGGGGTATCGTGTTACCCGCTAGTTACTGGGTTTCCAAAACCCAGTAACTAGTCTTAAAATCACGTCTTCATTTGTAAACTTAGGTTCTACAGTGTGCGAAGTGTTATAACAATAAGTAAACTCTCTCTGTTTTGACATGAGGCGTACAGATATGATTTGCAGGGTCTGATAGATAGTTTTTGTTATTTATCGATAGGCTCGCGTTTGACCACTATCTCGCCTTTTAATTCAGATAACAGTGATCCATATTGGGTTAGTATTACAAAAACCTTAAATTCTAGTGTTAGTATCATTTATAGTCTAGTTTATATTTAAAGCCAACACACACACATTTATAAAAACTGCGTGTCGAGGATGACCAGCCAGGAACACATGTTTCCTATCTGATCACCCTCCGTACAAAATGTCGGATATCTGAAGTATAGCTCTCAGCCACAGCTCTCAGGATATAGTTGCGGCTACTCTGCACTCTGCATAGCAGCGATGCAGTTTTTTTGCGCATTATGGCTTGGAAGCCATCTGTGTGGGTCTCAGCAAACTTTGACGATGCGCTGCAGAAACGGGGCAGTCGCAACAACATCCTAAAAGCATTATTATATTGCACGCGCAGGACATCCAGCGATCGTTTGGTGTAATTGACCAATAGATTGCCCGTGTAAAAGCTCTGACAGAAGGCCTTAAAAAGAGTAATTTTTATTAGGTCACAGCAACGAGAAAATCTACGCGCCAACATGTTACAGACCCCTAGGTTGTAGCTATCAGGAAATAAAGACTCCGGCAGGGGATTCGTTCTGGCATTTTTTTATTATATACACAAATACACAGGCACACGTCAAACTTATAAACCCCACTTTTTCCGTCGAGGCTAAAAATGTCATAAATGATTAAATGTGCCTTAGCCCTTATCAATCAAATTCCCCCTTAAATATTTCAACAAATTCATTTATCATTTTGCGAACTACGAAAGTCCTCAACTAAATAAAGGTTACTTAATTCTCTTAACAAAATTAATCGCCAACCTTTCATTTACTGGTATCACAGTTCATTTTCTCATATAGCCACCTACCTTCTAGGGTTGAAATGGAACCTCGCCTCCCGCCTTAAAAAAACTTCATTTATATCCGACTCTGCAAGTTTTAGAATTTTTCATGAAGGTCATATAAAAAAATATTGGTTTATATGACCTTCAATAATATACAAATGAAAGTAACTCTATTTGTCTGTTTGTTAGCTTTTCACGTCTTACAGGCTGAACGGATTTGAATGAAACCTGGCACACGGGTAGACCATGTCCTGGATTAGGACACATAACTAAGCAGTGGTGCTGTTGGTGGTGGTGGTGTTGAGCAGTGGCGGCCCAGTAGTAACGGCCCCGACTTACGTGTCGTGGGTCGTGAGTTTGTTTGAACCCAGGCAGGCGCTTTACTTTGTGTGAATTATTTCATCACCACTGCTCAAAACGATGAAGGAAAACATCGTGAGGAAACCGGCATGTCTAGGATTAAAAATTCGAACAAATGTGACATGCACCAACCCGCACTGGGCCTGAGTGGTGGATTAATTGATTACGGGCTGTTGCCCGCGGCTTCGCTCCCATGGACCACCCCACAGGACCCATATTCGGGATGAAAAAAAAAGCCTATGTCACTCAGGAACTATAATGTAGCTTTCTATTGGTGAAAGAATTTTTCAAATCGGTTCAGCAGTTTCGGAGCCTATTCGGTACAAACAAAAAAAAATATTTCCTCTTTATAATATTATAGTATAGAAAATTAGTATGTATTAGTAATTAGTATTACTACAGACTAGCTTCTGCCAGCGGCTTCGCCCACCTGAAAGGTATTTTATTCATCCAGATCATTTCAGCGTGATTTAGTAACAAACACATACATCATACACACATCCAGACCATCGCATTTATAATATTAGTAAGACTGAAATCATTTAGAAGGTCAATCCCAAAAACCGATTTTGAAATACAATTTGCAACTCACAAAATTTTATAACCAACTAGCATCTACCGACAAAAAGTTTTCTATGTCCTTTTCCGAAGCCCAATCAGTCTCTTTACCAAAATTAATTAAAATTGGTTCAATGGATTGGGTGTGAAAACACAACAAACATATAAAATGAGAGTTACTTTGGCATTTATCATCATTATCATCATCATTTCAGCCGAAAGACGTCATAGGCCTCCCCCAGGCGTCATTTATAATATTAGATATTAAGGTTACACTAGTCAAAAATTCTTCCATACAAACGTAGTTTGGGGATTATTCCACTGTTTGACGATGTACGTTCAAAATAAAAAGTGATATCAATTTGTCTCATCATTATCTAGCCCTGTATGGAAGCAAAAAAGTAAAAATAGAAAATGTTTGAAAGTTATGAGCGTCGAAAGTTCCACGTTTCGACACTAATTTTAACGCATTTTTGGGCGCAAATAAATACCATAAGAAGACGGAAAATATCAAAACGGCCTCCATACAGGCATAGATTAGTAGTTCAACAATGCAAATAATTTTATTTTGAACAGATAGATTACGTAGTTTTTTCATGATATCTAGACAGCCAAGGGTCTGTTTCTAAAATTTCGCGCGCTCGATTTCGTCCTAAATCATTATCCATTTCGCTAAAAATTTGCAAAAATATGTATTCGTACGCGAACTAGCTTCCTACTGCTCATCACAGCATCTACCTCTTCCGCACGTGTTGTCGGTTGATATAAAATGCATTTTAACCCCGCGCACAAAATAGTTCGTGCCGTTGACTAGTGTAACCTTAAGTATGGATAACCCGAAATTTTCTTTGAAAAATTGGTTGAACATTTTTGTACCTCGAAAGTCTCGAAATTCTCAATAGCTTCAGTTAGGTACATCCCTAGCACCACGGTACTGTGCTAAGACGGTTCTTATCGCCGATATAATAAATGATCGCACAACGCAGCCAAGTTTCTGCCCGTCTCCAACTTACGGCATTTCATTTTCAACTTTGGTAATCATGATTTATGTTCGTATATAATGTGATTAATTCACGCGGTGTTTCGCTATGATGAATATTAATTAGGGTCATAAACATGCGGTTTATTAAGAAAGTTAGCTTTCTTATTGTGGATTATGCAAGGTTATCAACGTGTGAAGGTAAATCATCAAAGCTCATACGATTGCTTCGGTAAATAAACTTAGTCCTCCATACATACCAGTATATAAGGAAATATATTCGTAGGGAAATAAGAGGGGAACCTATTGTTACAATCGCAGCAGTTGGCGTCCTGAAGTTTCAGCCTATCTCCCCGATAAATCTAAGAATAATATTACGTAGGTACATAATCACGTCTTTTTAACCCCCGGCGGAAAAGCGAGGTTATAAGTTTAAAGTGTGTACCTGTGTGTTTATGTATCTGTCTGTACGTAGCATCATAGCTACTAAACCGATGAACCGATATTGATTTCGTTTGTTTGAAAGGTGACTCTATCGAGAGTGTTCTTCGAAATGAAAAGAATTGGTTCAGCCGTTCAAAAGTTATGGGTGTTTTATTGTATGAATCGGGGTGTTCTCGCAAGATATCGAGTCATAATTACGTGTTCAATAGATTGTTGATCGAAGCGTGTCTACTACTAGATAAATTGAAATATTGCATGAAATAAAAATGTGGAGGGCGTTTTTAAATTTAACTTGATGTTGATGACGTGATGAGATCTGTACAGAATTGACTAGGCTATACTAGACATCTGATATCAGATGATTTTAGTTCCAGGCTAAAAATGTCAGGAAGTAGAGGGTGCCCATTTACAAACTATTGTTTTCCATAAACAAAATATAAAAACGGCTCTTTAATTTAACAGTAAATAACACGAGTATGAGCTAATTCTAGTTTTTTTTTAAGTATGAATAACGAAAAACATTCTGAGACAACCTATATAATGTCAGTGATATGTCGTTTCACTAAACTTTTTTCACTGTCGCACCATGATTGTTTTTAACGTCGTGATCGCCACATTTTACCATTATTTCAGTCGATGCTTTACAGGATTTCGGTTATAGCCTCACATTCTCCGAAATCTCTTCTTGCCAACTACCTAACTAACATTCAAATCTCGTGAACGATTCTTCCCATTAGATTGAAAACAAAGACCACAGTTCGGATGCCAAGAGAACTTTATGGTGCAATAAACAATCTCATGCATCAGATAGAACGACGGAACGTAAAACAGTTTACATCTTTTAATTTACTTTTCTCTCGTTTAAATTTGATTGATGATTGTAAACACTGTTTATGTTAAATTATTTTTATACGGCAATTTGGTTGTAAATAACATTTTTACCTACATTATATTTTTCTTGTTTATTGAAGCTATATGAGGAGGAGATGAGCTCGTGGCTAAATAATTCATGAATAGGGAACATTACTGCCATTTACTCCCGCCAGATGGCGCTTGACGGCTTGGGGTAAACAAAAACATAACAACATGGCGTCTCTACTACTGTTTGTGGTTACCGAACTAATTTTTACTGTTTTTAAGATAACACAAGTGTGTTCAAAAACCAAATAATAATATTGGGGAAGTTAGTTAGCTTCATTTTTATATAACTACTAGCTTTTCCCGGCAAACTTCGTTTTGCCATAAAAACACCAAGATACACCTACCCTACACCTACCCTACACCTACCCTACACCTACCCTACACCTACCCTACACCTACCCTACACCTACCCTACACCTACCCTACACCTACCCTACACCTACCCTACACCTACCCTACACCTACCCTACACCTACCCTACACCTACCCTACACCTACCCTACACCTACCCTACACCTACCCTACACCTACCCTACACCTACCCTACACCTACCCTACACCTACCCTACACCTACCCTACACCTACCCTACACCTACCCTACACCTACCCTACACCTACCCTACACCTACCCTACACCTACCCTACACCTACCCTACACCTACCCTACACCTACCCTACACCTACCCTACACCTACCCTACACCTACCCTACACCTACCCTACACCTACCCTACACCTACCCTACACCTACCCTACACCTACCCTACACCTACCCTACACCTACCCTACACCTACCCTACACCTACCCTACACCTACCCTACACCTACCCTACACCTACCCTACACCTACCCTACACCTACCCTACACCTACCCTACACCTACCCTACACCTACCCTACACCTACCCTACACCTACCCTACACCTACCCTACACCTACCCTACACCTACCCTACACCTACCCTACACCTACCCTACACCTACCCTACACCTACCCTACACCTACCCTACACCTACCCTACACCTACCCTACACCTACCCTACACCTACCCTACACCTACCCTACACCTACCCTACACCTACCCTACACCTACCCTACACCTACCCTACACCTACCCTACACCTACCCTACACCTACCCTACACCTACCCTACACCTACCCTACACCTACCCTACACCTACCCTACACCTACCCTACACCTACCCTACACCTACCCTACACCTACCCTACACCTACCCTACACCTACCCTACACCTACCCTACACCTACCCTACACCTACCCTACACCTACCCTACACCTACCCTACACCTACCCTACACCTACCCTACACCTACCCTACACCTACCCTACACCTACCCTACACCTACCCTACACCTACCCTACACCTACCCTACACCTACCCTACACCTACCCTACACCTACCCTACACCTACCCTACACCTACCCTACACCTACCCTACACCTACCCTACACCTACCCTACACCTACCCTACACCTACCCTACACCTACCCTACACCTACCCTACACCTACCCTACACCTACCCTACACCTACCCTACACCTACCCTACACCTACCCTACACCTACCCTACACCTACCCTACACCTACCCTACACCTACCCTACACCTACCCTACACCTACCCTACACCTACCCTACACCTACCCTACACCTACCCTACACCTACCCTACACCTACCCTACACCTACCCTACACCTACTGTTCGCGACGAAGCGTCATCAACCATACTAAATGGTTCATAGAAATTGAAGTTTGTATGTGTAGACATGTCTGCTTACCACGGCGCGCCACCTGATACTAAAATGAATTTTAGAGGCACGTTTATATTTATACTAAAATTTTACCTACATTTTTTGAGATAGTAGTATAATGTTTTTAGTGTTTGTCAGTATGTTATAGGGTTCAATAGTTCACCCTTAACAGAGTAAAATCATTAGAAAGCATACTGATAAGAGTTATCATAGTAAAAAACATAAATTTCTGTCATACGATACGTCTGTGCTCGACGACGGATTAGTTCCGAATGAACCGTGAGAGGGAACCACACGATATATATAGTTTTGGTGGTTTTCGAAAATATTATAGTAATTAAAATCATGTTTTTAAGGGCTTATCCTATGTACTGGACATGAAATCAGTACATAATGATGAAACTATGTGAAGACCACATAGTTTCTGCTATGTAAATAGGAATATTGACTTGATATCTCAAACACCAAATATATGGTTTTAGGTCATTTTAGGGTATATGGGGGACCTAGACCGAGACAGGAAGCCTATATACACCGCATAGTTAGCGTAGTCTTTTATATAAAGCCCATTTACTTGAGATATCAAGTCAGTATATAATAGGAAAACTGCTGTTTATCTGGTTTTTGGCAATCGCTTACGGTTTTAGGTGCCCTAAGTACCTAGAAACATATAGGTGTACTGGTAAAAGTACTACCATTGGAAAGCTTGCTAAAAGGGCTTCCAGGCGGTTTCTAGATGGGAAGAATCGCTTGGATAGTCAACGAGATAAGCAGTCGTGAAAAATGTAAACAACGTAAAACGTTGAAATTTGTAGACCCTTCAGGTGGAATAACTCCATGAAGGGAATAGATGTACTCATGGTGTAAGTACTTTCGGATGGCTTGCTGGACTAGCTACCAAGCCATCACTTTGGAGCGAAAATCGCTCAAGTAGTTTAAGTACAATTCCAGAAAATAGGTTTCTGGAAATGTAATTTTTAGTCAGTTTTTGGCATTTCCCGGGACTATACACCCCTGGGAATTCCGAAAATAAGGAATTTTTGGGGACCTCCCGATGGCCCGTTGAACGCACCATCGTGTCGTCCCAATCTTATTAGTGTTTTTATATCTAATTTCTCTGATAGCTGGGCGCAAAGAAAGTGACCGGCTATCAAATTTGTACATATCAAGGCACCTTATGTGCATATGACCTAGATAGACTTACATAAACACTAGAAATGTAAAGTGTGGTCTATTGGCTACCAGAATCCCCATAATAGGCGGTGATTGTCTGGTTAGCCTAAGTAGGAAGTCCTAAAGTCGGTGAAATGACTTAGGAATTTATAGATTCATTACATAAGGGATGATATCCCATAGAAGATTCCCGAAAATAAGCTTTTTCTAGACGTCAACAGACAGCCTGCTATTGGCACCAGCAGGTCAACCCAACCTATAGATATCCTTAGGCTAGGTTAAAAGCTATTAAGGTTTTAACTGGGAAATAAAGGGAATTGTCCTTTTATTTCATGGAAATAGTCTAGGGAAGCTATCAATACCTGGAAATTAGGTATATTGATTAGATACATAGATAGGGGGCGTTACTGTGTTACAGTACGAAGGAATCCAGCTATTGATAGCACCATGGAAGGGGTGCGGTAACCCTATTTACCAAATGTGTATAGGGGTTTTTTACATAAATAAAAATTATTTTCGGCGAGAATTTGCGGGGCTCTCAATGATGGCACGATGCGAGGGTATAAAGAACCCCCGGGCCCAAAATAGAATTTGTAGTCATCCAAAGCTAGTCGCTTGTACTTGTCTTAGTAAATAAGAAGTAATTCTTATATAGAATCAAGTCTCAGAAATTGTTGAGAGCCCTAGAATCGTGCCGTGTACTGAATAACTTAGTGTTTCATTTAATTCATCGACTTCAACCCTTATGAAGACATCCCTTTTCGATCCTGTCGAGCTGAACCTCGGAACCTGGACACCAGGAGTGCTGATCCAGAAGTAGGCAACCCGGAATCTGGAAATAACTCGAGTACACCCAACACATCGTTGAATCGTTAGAGTCGATTTGCAACCCTACGTCACTGCTGCAGCTAGGCATCCAAGAACCTTTGTTTTCGTTGATGTGGATGGGGCGTTCAGCGGCAATGGCCAGAAGGTTTACGCCCTTCTTTTCTCGGGGCCAATGAACACGCTACGTCCTGCACATTTAATGGTCCTTCGAGCCGGATTTTGGAGCCTGGCGTCCCGGCAAATTCGACGACGGACACATTTAATGGTCCTTGCGAGCCAGATTTTGGAGCCTGGCGTCCCGGCAAAATTCGACGACGGACATATTTAATGGTCCTATCGAGCCGAATTTTGGAGCCTGGAGAGCCCCAGGACGTCGGGAACAGTAGATCCAGAAAAAACAACTGGGTGCCTGCATATTAAGTCGGCTACGTGCAACACAACGTTGACCCGTTCGAGCCGAAATTCGAAGTCTGGAGCGCCCCAGGACGTCAGGAAGAAACAGTGGTGGAATTAATTTTTCGAATTTTGGAGAAATTAATTTCACAAATAAACCAAAAATCGACGTGCACTGCAGGGAACAAGTCCTACGTGCCCTATTTGCCGCTGGATCCAAGAGGTAAAATTCTGGAGACAGTTATTGAAAATACCCTATTTTTTCAATAATTGTAAGAAAATAGAAGAAATTTTCTGTGAGCCGCAAAATGCTGTATGAAGACAGATGCGCATCCTTGAAGCCCCAAGAATAGTTCCTGAAGACTTATCGCTGAAAACTACCCTATGTTATCAGTGATTTGTTCTAGAACTGAACGCTTGTTTATTCAACCAAGAATACTCGTTCAGAAGATTGGATTACGTCTTTGACGCGGAAGAATAGTTCCTGAAGACTTATCGCTGAAAACTACCCTTATGTTTTTAGCGATTTGTTTAAAAAACGAGCGCCCGTCAGAAAAATACAAGACGTGCGTTTAGAAGGCTGATGTGCATCCTTGATGATTGAAGAATAATTCCTGAAGCCTTATGACTGAAAACAACCCCTATGTTTTCAGGAAAATTTTGAAGACTGAATTTTCGTCAGTGAATGGAAGAAACGTACTCTGAAGACTTAGATACGTTTCGGATGTACTGACTATGCGGTTCCTGAAGCACTATCACTGAAAATAACTTTGACGTTTCGGTGATTTATTTGAAGATTGAATTTTCTTCAATCAAGCAAGATACGTGCTCTGAAGATTGATGCACGGCTCTGATGCTTTGGACAAGCAGTTCATGAAGCATCACCACCGAAAAGTAACCTTGACTTTTCGGTGATTTAGAATTTGATTGAATTATAGTCAATCAAATAGAACATACACGTTTATGGGAAAAATAAACTTGTATAGCAAATGCCTGAAGTTTCCTGAAGACTTATCACTGACCGTAAGTTTTTAGTGATTTTTATTTGAAGATTGAATTATAGTCAATCGAAGTGGAGGTTAACTTCTGGAGATCGTCGGTTTGAACGCTGAAGCCCGGAACTGGGACTTATCTTTGAAAACTAACTTCGAGTTTTCAAAAGAAAATATTTCAACAACAATGCCGATAACCAGATCCAAAGGCAAGACGCCGGAGGCATGGACCGTGGAGTTGGATCAGCCAGTTGGCATCAGACATGAGCTGCCGCCGTGTTCACCTTCCACAACCGAAGGGACCGAGCCGTCGGACGAGCAGCGCCATCTAGCGCCTCAAACTGAAAGCACTCCGACGCATCAACCAATAGAAACTGATCAAGCGGTTTCTACCAGAGTAACCAGATTAGAAGGAGCTTCAGACACAACATTGAAACCTTCTCAGAAAGAGAAGATTTCCGAAGAAGACAGACGTACAGCGATGCCGATGACTACCCGGGGTGACGCCCGTATCGAACATAGCCGTCCGCCGTCAACTAGAGTGACTCGGTCACGAAAAAACATAGACAAAGCTCGCGAAGACTTACTCAAAATTAAGTTGGAGCTTGCACAACTGGCACTTCAGAGAGCGGAGGAAGAGGGTTCCGAAGCTGAATACTTGGATGACAGAAACTCGAATGACGAGTACGTGCGTTCATGGCTAGAAGAGGCACCAGAACCTCAGCCTGAGAAGGAGGATAACGTCGTTGAAGGGGGAACCAGAAATTCTATGCATAGACCCCTGACTGCGGCCGCCACCAAATCGCAAATAGAAGGTCAGCATCCTAAGGAGAGAGAAGTGCGAAAGCCTCCAGTTGCAGCGTCAGCTGAGTGTACAGGAGGTCAGAGGGATAGTCTCCGTCCATTCTTGACGGAGTTGACGTCCGCTATAGCGTCGCTAGCCGACAGGAAAATAGAACAGCGGGACCAACCGAACCCCTCTGCGTCGAAATTCGTCATGACATTGCCGAATTTCAATGGTTCTCATACTGAATGGCTATCATTTCGGGCCATATATGAGACAACTCGAGCGTACTTTACGGACATCGAGAATACAGCGAGGCTGAGGAGAAGCTTACATGGACGTGCAATGGAAACCGTCAGCTCAGAACTCATCGGACATGCCAGGCCCGATGACATCATGAAGGAACTCGAGCTGCAGTTCGGCCGTCCAGACTCCATAGCGCAAGCTAAAACAGATAGATTACGCGGACTGCCGCGCTGCAGTGAGTCACCAAGAGACATCTGCGCGTTTGCAAGTCGCGTAAGAGGTGCTGTAGTCACGCTCCGCGCGTTAAAAAAGGGTCATTACCTTATGAACGCGGAGCTTATGCGATTGTTAACAGAGAAGTTACCCAATTCGCTACGAGCACAATGGTACCGATCATATTCGGAGAAGTACCAATCGGTGCCAGATATTTCATTGTTCAGTAATTTTATATCTGAACAGGCACACTTCTGTAGTCCATTCGCCCCACCCGAAGGCATCGCTTCGGCCGAGGCGAACACCAACAGACGCGTCACACAAAGGACGCATATAGCTACGGACCAACCGGTAGGAAAATGCCGTGTTTGCGACGTGGGACATCACTACGCCACTGGATGTGCACAATTCAGGGGCGTAGCTGTCGAGAAAAGATGGGAGCTAGCGAAAAAACACAATCTATGTTATCGCTGCCTTCAACATCGACGAGGCAACCACACTTGTAAGAGAAAACAGTGTGGCCAAGACGGGTGCAGAGATACGCACCATCGGCTTCTTCATAGGAAGAAGCAACAGCAGAGGGAAGCCAACAAGAAGCCCGATGTTCCTGAATCCCGCAAGGATCCTCAGGAAACGGTGGCCAGTTTCGGGTCACCATCGAGCCAGGCGTACCTCAAGATAGTGCCGGTCCGGGTAATCGGACCGGCGGGAGAGGTAGCAACATACGCTCTCCTAGACGATGGGTCCACCGTTTCGCTGATGGATGAAGACATCGCGAGGCAAGTCGGGGCAGAGGGCCCTGTGGACCCGCTCAAGATCGGTGCGATAGGCAACACCATGCTCACCACCCCATGCTCAAGAAGAGTCAAGGTGACGCTGGTTAGCCCGCAAGAGAGAAGGGTACAATTTAAAGCACGTACTATACCTAAACTCAGCTTGGCAAAACAAACAGTGAGCGATAGGGTTGTCGCACGCTGCAAGCATTTAACCGACTTGAGAAAAGAGTTGATGTACAACAATGGCGTGCCAAAAATACTCGTCGGCCAAGACAACTGGCATTTGTTATTGGCCAGCGAGATTCGCAGAGGTCCAAGACACCAACCAATTGCGTCACTTACAGCAATGGGTTGGACACTACATGGCGCGCACAGTAGTTTACTACGACAACAAGTACATCATGTCAATAGAATAACAACTGATGACAATTTGGATCATCAGTTGCGCGAACATTTCGCCATAGAATCGTTGTGCGTAAACCCACAGCGACCTGCCTCTGACCCAGCAAGAAGGGCAGAGGACATTTTGAATCGATCAACTGTCCAATTAGAGAATGGACACATCGAAACCGCCATGCTTTGGCGTAATGAGCATGCTGAGATGCCAGATAGCTTTGAGACAGCTCTGAAGAGGCTCGTCTCAACAGAAAAGAAGCTGGACAAGAACCAGGAACTTCTAAGAAGATACTCAGACCAGATGGACTCGCTAATTGCGAAAGGGTACGCTGAAAGGGCACCCGCAATTAGCACGCCGGGCAAAACTTGGTACCTCCCACACTTCGATGTCTTCAACCCAATGAAGCCAGACAAACTTCGCATCGTACATGACGCTGCCGCCAAATCGAGAGGAATGTCACTGAATGACTTCCTGTTAACTGGGCCCGACCTATTACAGTCGCTGCCAGGCGTAATGATGCGTTTTCGCCGCCACTGCGTCGCAATAACCGGTGACATAGCGGAGATGTTCATGCAAGTGAAGGTGCGGAGCCAAGACCGAGACGCGCTTCGCTACCTGTGGAGGGGAAACCGCAGAGAAGGAGCGCCAGAAGAATATAGAATGACGTCCATCATTTTCGGCGCAGCCAGTTCGCCTTGCACAGCAATTTTTGCAAAGAACTGGAACGCAAACAAATATATAGAGAAGCACCCTGAAGCTGTGGATGCTATACTACGTAGTCATTATATGGATGACTACCTAGATAGTTATAGAACTATCGAGAAGGCGGCAGAAGTCGCTAGTATGGTGCGAAAAATACACCTACAGGCGAGGTTTGAAATCAAGAAATGGGTTTCAAATAGCTCGCAGCTCCTAGAAAAAATGGACCCATCGCATATACAAACTGAGATGGTATCCATCGGAGATATAGATACGTCGGAAAAGATACTCGGCCTCATATGGAGGCCAGGCGAAGACACGCTGGGTTTCAACCTCACACTCGCGCGTCCGCCTGAGGGTATCTTGGACAGAGAGGCGCCCACCAAGAGAGGTGCCCACCAAGAGAGGCACCCACCAAGCGAGAGGCGCTCAAAATAGTCGCGTCGCTATACGACCCACTCGGACTCGCCTCACCAGTAACCATCAAGGCGAAGCAAATATTGCAAGAAGCATGGAGGCGAGGCGTCGACTGGGATCAGAGGCTAGATGTTGACCTGGCATTACAACCCGGGTACAACATTTACGCCTACTTAAAGACGATAGCGTACCAAGATGCTATCCTGAAGATAGATACGCTATTGAAGAAATAGATAAGAATAGCTCGCTGCGACCTTTACAAATACAGGTCGTCGACAGCGTGCTGCGACTAAGAAGTCGCATAGCAGCTACGCAAAACGTAGCTGAAACAGAGGCTACATGTTGACCTGGCATTACAACCCGGGTACAACATTTACGCCAACTTAAAGAGTTAGCGAATGTTGAAAAAAAAAAAATATCGACAGCGTGCTGCGACTAAGAAGTCGCATAGCAGCTACGCAAGAGGTAGCTGAAGAAGTGATGCGCCCGCCTATATTACATGGCGACCATCACATAACGCAGTTGTACATAGACTGGACACATCGCAGTCTACAACATAGTGGCACCGAACTCACAATTAATGAGGTACGGCAGCACTACTGGGTCGTGAAGATGCGACCAACAGCGAAGAAGGTGATAGCAAGATGCCTGCATTGCCGTATACGCAAGGCACAGCCACCAGTACCTGCGACCGGCGACCACCCGAAAACGCGCCTCGCTCACCATAAGAGGCCGTTTACATATACCGGGCTCGACTATTTCGGCCCGCTATCCGTCACCGTCGGTCGGCAGCAACAGAAGAGATACGTAGCACTATTTACGTGTCTCACATCAAGGGCGGTGCACCTTGAAATCGCCGCCAGCCTTAGCGCAGACTCCGCCATATTGGCGCTGCGCCGATTCGCCGCACGCAGAGGATGCCCAGCTGAGATACACTCAGACAATGGCACCAACATGCACGGCGCCGACAGAGAGCTGCGAGACGCCTTCAAAACAGAGGCAAGTCGTAGAGGCATCGTATGGCGCTTCATAACGCCATCAGCGCCATTCATGGGAGGCGCCTGGGAGCGCCTAGTTCGTTGTGTAAAAAACACACTATACAATGTACTTACAGAAAAACACCCCACCGAAGAGGTGTTGTCCACACTGATTTGTGAGGCAGAGTACATTGTAAATAGCCGACCATTGACACACGTGTCGGTAGATGTTGATGATGATGAATCCATCACACCGAATCACCTCTTGCTCGGTGGGTCAGCCAGACTACCTACACCTGGCACGTTCACCGAGCAAGATATAGACAGCAGGAAAATATGGCGACGATCACAGATCCTCGCTGATATGTTCTGGAGTCGCTGGGTCAGAGAGTACCTGCCGGAGCTCCAAAACCGGCGGGAGCCACATAGTAGTGGGCCCAGATTTAAAGTGGGTGACCCTGTCCTGATAGCCGACGGCCAGCTGCCCCGCAATACGTGGCCGCGAGGCCGCATTGTGGCCGTGTATCCAGGAATCGACGGAGAAATCCGGACCGCTGAGGTACGCACGCTTGGCGGTACCTTGAAGCGTCCGGTGAAGAAACTCGTCCCACTGCCCCAGTAACCAGAGATGCCGGAGCGGCGACCGTCCTCTCGGTGGGCCTGGCCGGCAGCCGAGAAATGCCGTCCGTCGCTCACCGAAGGAATGCAGCGCCGCGCCGACAACACTTCGAGTCGACACAGCGAGTCGACACAGCACTGCACGGCGGGAGATATGTTCGCGACGAAGCGTCATCAACCATACTAAATGGTTCATAGAAATTGAAGTTTGTATGTGTAGACATGTCTGCTTACCACGGCGCGCCACCTGATACTAAAATGAATTTTAGAGGCACGTTTATATTTATACTAAAATTTTACCTACATTTTTTGAGATAGTAGTATAATGTTTTTAGTGTTTGTCAGTATGTTATAGGGTTCAATAGTTCACCCTTAACAGAGTAAAATCATTAGAAAGCATACTGATAAGAGTTATCATAGTAAAAAACATAAATTTCTGTCATACGATACGTCTGTGCTCGACGACGGATTAGTTCCGAATGAACCGTGAGAGGGAACCACACGATATATATAGTTTTGGTGGTTTTCGAAAATATTATAGTAATTAAAATCATGTTTTTAAGGGCTTATCCTATGTACTGGACATGAAATCAGTACATAATGATGAAACTATGTGAAGACCACATAGTTTCTGCTATGTAAATAGGAATATTGACTTGATATCTCAAACACCAAATATATGGTTTTAGGTCATTTTAGGGTATATGGGGGACCTAGACCGAGACAGGAAGCCTATATACACCGCATAGTTAGCGTAGTCTTTTATATAAAGCCCATTTACTTGAGATATCAAGTCAGTATATAATAGGAAAACTGCTGTTTATCTGGTTTTTGGCAATCGCTTACGGTTTTAGGTGCCCTAAGTACCTAGAAACATATAGGTGTACTGGTAAAAGTACTACCATTGGAAAGCTTGCTAAAAGGGCTTCCAGGCGGTTTCTAGATGGGAAGAATCGCTTGGATAGTCAACGAGATAAGCAGTCGTGAAAAATGTAAACAACGTAAAACGTTGAAATTTGTAGACCCTTCAGGTGGAATAACTCCATGAAGGGAATAGATGTACTCATGGTGTAAGTACTTTCGGATGGCTTGCTGGACTAGCTACCAAGCCATCACTTTGGAGCGAAAATCGCTCAAGTAGTTTAAGTACAATTCCAGAAAATAGGTTTCTGGAAATGTAATTTTTAGTCAGTTTTTGGCATTTCCCGGGACTATACACCCCTGGGAATTCCGAAAATAAGGAATTTTTGGGGACCTCCCGATGGCCCGTTGAACGCACCATCGTGTCGTCCCAATCTTATTAGTGTTTTTATATCTAATTTCTCTGATAGCTGGGCGCAAAGAAAGTGACCGGCTATCAAATTTGTACATATCAAGGCACCTTATGTGCATATGACCTAGATAGACTTACATAAACACTAGAAATGTAAAGTGTGGTCTATTGGCTACCAGAATCCCCATAATAGGCGGTGATTGTCTGGTTAGCCTAAGTAGGAAGTCCTAAAGTCGGTGAAATGACTTAGGAATTTATAGATTCATTACATAAGGGATGATATCCCATAGAAGATTCCCGAAAATAAGCTTTTTCTAGACGTCAACAGACAGCCTGCTATTGGCACCAGCAGGTCAACCCAACCTATAGATATCCTTAGGCTAGGTTAAAAGCTATTAAGGTTTTAACTGGGAAATAAAGGGAATTGTCCTTTTATTTCATGGAAATAGTCTAGGGAAGCTATCAATACCTGGAAATTAGGTATATTGATTAGATACATAGATAGGGGGCGTTACTGTGTTACAGTACGAAGGAATCCAGCTATTGATAGCACCATGGAAGGGGTGCGGTAACCCTATTTACCAAATGTGTATAGGGGTTTTTTACATAAATAAAAATTATTTTCGGCGAGAATTTGCGGGGCTCTCAATGATGGCACGATGCGAGGGTATAAAGAACCCCCGGGCCCAAAATAGAATTTGTAGTCATCCAAAGCTAGTCGCTTGTACTTGTCTTAGTAAATAAGAAGTAATTCTTATATAGAATCAAGTCTCAGAAATTGTTGAGAGCCCTAGAATCGTGCCGTGTACTGAATAACTTAGTGTTTCATTTAATTCATCGACTTCAACCCTTATGAAGACATCCCTTTTCGATCCTGTCGAGCTGAACCTCGGAACCTGGACACCAGGAGTGCTGATCCAGAAGTAGGCAACCCGGAATCTGGAAATAACTCGAGTACACCCAACACATCGTTGAATCGTTAGAGTCGATTTGCAACCCTACGTCACTGCTGCAGCTAGGCATCCAAGAACCTTTGTTTTCGTTGATGTGGATGGGGCGTTCAGCGGCAATGGCCAGAAGGTTTACGCCCTTCTTTTCTCGGGGCCAATGAACACGCTACGTCCTGCACACCTACCCTACACCTACCCTACACCTACCCTACACCTACCCTACACCTACCCTACACCTACCCTACACCTACCCTACACCTACCCTACACCTACCCTACACCTACCCTACACCTACCCTACACCTACCCTACACCTACCCTACACCTACCCTACACCTACCCTACACCTACCCTACACCTACCCTACACCTACCCTACACCTACCCTACACCTACCCTACACCTACCCTACACCTACCCTACACCTACCCTACACCTACCCTACACCTACCCTACACCTACCCTACACCTACCCTACACCTACCCTACACCTACCCTACACCTACCCTACACCTACCCTACACCTACCCTACACCTACCCTACACCTACCCTACACCTACCCTACACCTACCCTACACCTACCCTACACCTACCCTACACCTACCCTACACCTACCCTACACCTACCCTACACCTACCCTACACCTACCCTACACCTACCCTACACCTACCCTACACCTACCCTACACCTACCCTACACCTACCCTACACCTACCCTACACCTACCCTACACCTACCCTACACCTACCCTACACCTACCCTACACCTACCCTACACCTACCCTACACCTACCCTACACCTACCCTACACCTACCCTACACCTACCCTACACCTACCCTACACCTACCCTACACCTACCCTACACCTACCCTACACCTACCCTACACCTACCCTACACCTACCCTACACCTACCCTACACCTACCCTACACCTACCCTACACCTACCCTACACCTACCCTACACCTACCCTACACCTACCCTACACCTACCCTACACCTACCCTACACCTACCCTACACCTACCCTACACCTACCCTACACCTACCCTACACCTACCCTACACCTACCCTACACCTACCCTACACCTACCCTACACCTACCCTACACCTACCCTACACCTACCCTACACCTACCCTACACCTACCCTACACCTACCCTACACCTACCCTACACCTACCCTACACCTACCCTACACCTACCCTACACCTACCCTACACCTACCCTACACCTACCCTACACCTACCCTACACCTACCTCACACCTACCCTACACCTACCCTACACCTACCCTACACCTACCCTACACCTACCCTACACCTACCCTACACCTACCCTACACCTACCCTACACCTACCCTACACCTACCCTACACCTACCCTACACCTACCCTACACCTACCCTACACCTACCCTACACCTACCCTACACCTACCCTACACCTACCCTACACCTACCCTACACCTACCCTACACCTACCCTACACCTAACCTACACTTAAAAAAAAAAAACAAAAAAAAAAAAAAAAGAAACGTAAAAACCATCTTTGAACTTCAACGAACATTTAAAAAAAAGAATTGGCCGAATTGGTCCAGGCGTTGTTGAGTTATGCGCTTACCAACACATTTTGCGATTCATTTTTATATATAAGATTAGTTTTATATTTTGTATGCATATACTGCGAAATTTTGTCGCTCGACTTTGACAGTTTGGTTTTTTTAGGGATGGGTCCGATATATCAAAACGTAACTTATATCGGATATGTGTTAGGTATCATATCATATCGATATCAAAATAACCGATATTACAAAAACTGTATCTAATAAAAACCTTACTAGCGTGCGAGAACGAATAAATCAAAACTTAAAACCGTAACAATGCGAAAAAGTACGAGCTACGAACAAAACGCAAACTTCACAAACGTTAGGAACCATATGCGCTACCTCTCTTTCTAGTTGTTAGTTTGCTCATCTAAATAACATTTTAACTTTTGCAAACTGTACTACTGATATCGATATCTGAAAACCGTTTTCGATATCGATATGAAAACACATACATAACCGTTTGCGCAAAAAACCGAAAACGCCCTTCTCTTGTATGTTTACTCCGATTCCTGTGGCGCCATCTGAGCCCAGCTTTGCGGATAATTCCCTATTAGCTCGCGTAGCTCATTTATACCCCACCCCGCTCCAACACCGCTCCCGCACATGACTGTTCGCTGTCCACGCGCTTACAGCTAGCAGTCAACTAGCTATCCGCTATCGCCTTACCTTTTTCTACAAGCAAGCAACGTACTTCAATCGAGCAGCCAGCGTGCGTTCAGCGCGCGGGCCGCCCGCTTGTAGCGCGTGGTAAGCATGCGGTAAGTGAGACGTCAGCTGTCGAGTGGTACGATGGTGGTAAGCTCGCTTACAGCGAGCGGTCTGCTAATTTGTGTGGTCAGTGTAAAGTGTGTCTACAGAGGACGTCCTAAGCTCAACATTATTTTGCCAGGTAGGAGCGGTACCGTATAAGTCGGCTACGACCTTTAATCAGTTGGTCCCGGCTGTTATTTGAAGATCTTTGACAGTCGTTACGGGTAGTCAGAAGCCAAAAACTTGACATCGGTCTTGCCAATGGATCCCGTGTTACCCAGTTGTGTGGTTGTGGATTTTTTCGGGATAAAAATCTATAGCTTAATTGACACTCGAAGATAATGCAGCTTTTTATTAATGCAAGAATTTTCTGACCAGGTCAGTACTTTTTAACCGACTTCCCAAAAAGGAGGAGGTTCTATGTTCGACATTATGTATGTTTTGTGTATGTTCACCTATATCTCCGTCAATTGTGGACCGATTTCAAAAATTCTTTTTTGTTTGAAAGAGTATGTTCCGAAATTGGTCCCATTTTAATTTGGTGAAGGACTGACGAAGAAATTCGAAGATATACAACAGAACTCTTCAATAAACAACGGCAAATCTCTCGAGACTGCTGCAATTGCATGTCTGTTTGTTGTTTATACCATTTCATAACATAAAATCACGCCAGTACGCTCTGAAGGGGTACGCAGATCTCTCATTTCACCGGTTATGTTCAAGTTTCATGATATTTGGATAATATATTCTGGCGTTATACGAGTTGGTAACTTACTAAACAACTTGCCTATTAGGTAGGTACAACTAAAAAGTGAAAAATAAAAAAAACTTTATACAAAAAAATACTACCGACTTCCAAATAAATTGGTACCTACGAAAGACACCGACTTCCAAAAATAAAGCTATTTTTCACTTTGTAGTTTTATTTGGAAGTCGGTTTTTTTTTTAATTTTAACTTTTATTAACAATTTTACCTCTTTATATATATTATTATATTATATTGACTTTTCTGACAAGCAAGCAACGTGCTTAAAGCGAGCAGTCAGCGTGCGCAAAGCGCGCGGGCCGCCCGCAGGGGAGGGAAAGTGCCATACAAAGTGACAGTTCAAAAAGATAGAGTCGCCATTTACCGCTTGTCCCCAACACTAAATTAAATTAACGTTTGTTGCTCGCTTTAAAAATATGATAAAATTTATGATGACAATACAAAAATTGCTGCACAGCGGTATTATGATAAGCATAAGCACTATAAAAACAAAAAATAAATGTAATACCCTAAAACTTGTTTTATTTATACTATTTCATATGTTTATGACTGTATAAAATGTGTGACACTGATGGTTAAAGTTCAATTAGATTTGTGGCAAATAAATAAACTTTCTCTTTTAACGTAGTACATTTTCAAAGTCAATGTTTGTTTAATATGTTAATTTTAACACTACTTGGTTTTCCTTTTGTTAAATAGTTCATTTAATATAGTTTCTGATGATTCCCATATTAATTTCATATCAATAAAATTGGTTAGGCATAGCAACATCTTTATCACATAAGTATAAATGTCTCTAATCCTGCTCAAATAAAAACCATATTTAGCTTTGTTTATCCTGTGTTGCAGGTTGCAGCACATATTTTTTTTACTGATTTACTGGTATCTAATATATATGATCTAACAGGTTTAAAAGTAGTCAAAATAACAGTCAGTCTAATATTTTTGGTGTATGTATACCTTAATAATCATTTTCATTCCCGATAATGTCTTTAACCAGTGTTTATAATCGTTGATAAAAGCCTTAACGAAATGAACACTGGTCAAGGAAAAACTCGGAAATGAAAATTATAAGTTTAGGTTGCAAAAGGTATAACAGCTACGTTTATATACAGCGTAGGTAATAATTTAGTTCCTGGGGACAATATGCAGAGGGCGACTCATGAAACTAGTTGGCATAAAAGAGACGCAAGAGGGCACTCTTTTTCTGTATATATTAGTTTACTCTTTGGCCGCCCGCTTGATGCGCGTGGTAAGCATGCGGTAAGCGAGACGTCAGCTGTCGAGTGGTACGATGGCGGTGTATTATATTTTTTCTTTCTTTCTTTTATAATTAGTTAGGTTTAGACTATAATCTTAACTTGCAGATATATAATCTAGCCTGAAGTTAACAGGTAATATAAACTGCTAGAAAACAAGGAGTCAGGTTTAGTTTTAGACAAGATGAAAACCTTTGTAAACTTGTGTGGAACTGCTTCACTTTAGTGTGAACGTGTGAACTTTTAACGAGCTGTCATAAATAGTTTCTTGATATATCCTTCCTTTTGTGCTTTACTTTGTTGGTTTGACTTTTAACGTTTTATGGTAGGTTTTTCTGCCATAAACCATTGTGTTAAAGTTCATTGATTTTGAATTTGATTCGTCAGTGTAATGTAAATCTCATTGAAGAGATAACTTTACTAGCCCCGTTGAGCGTTTTTGATAGGGGCGAAAGTTAGTAGTTCGCGTCTCTGACATTTTAATGTGACAGTGTCATTTACATGCTAATGTGGTGTGCTGCGATTTGCTTATTTTTAGGATTCCGTACCTCGAATGGAAAAAACGGAACCCTTATAGGATCACTTTGTTGTCCGTCCGTTCGTCTGTCTGTCTTTTAAGATCCATTTTCTCAGGAACGCGAGGAGGTATCAAGCTGAAATTTATATCAAATACTCAGGTCTACTGTTCCTTAAAGCTGTGAAAATAAAACTACTAAGCCAACGCAATCAAAAGATACAGCAGTTTAGGCCGCAAATTTCCGCACATTTTCGACAGTCGCGAGGGAATCAAAACCTACAGGGTACTTCCCGTGAACTCAGAATCTTGAAATTTGGTACCAAGCAACGTCTTATAGCACAGATAAAGGGAAAATTGCGAAAACCGTGAATTTTTTGTTACATCATATAATAAAAATATTTTTAATAATTTTAAACTTACTACCCCTTTCCCCATGAACGCGTAGGGGTATTAAATTGAAATTCATTTATTTATTTATTTATTTATTTAAACTTCATGTACAATAGTGGTACATAGGCGGACTTAATGCCACAAGGCATTCTCTACCTTATACATTCATATCAAATACTCAGGTCTATAATACCTTTACGCTGAGGTTTGTATGGAACCCTCAGTGCGCGAGTCCGACTCGCACTTGGCCGGTTTTTTCTTCAGTTTCCCAGAATTATCCTAGCAAAGTGATAATACGACAACGATGTGACGGCCATTTTTCTCCGAAATTCTACTACTATAGAGACCCCCAGTTTCCAAACTATATTAAAAATGTTCGGCCCATTGTTGCGACGCGCCTTTTTTCCGTAGCTTTTATCGATAAGGTCTTATAAAGGCATCTTTATTCATACAGGAAATTATTCGATATGCTAGTTTTTCTTTTCGATTACTCCATTTGCTATTTACCCTCCCTGTCACCACATTATTACTTCGATATTTCATTATTCACCGTGCCTTCGTGAAATAATATAAAACTGAGAATGTGCGTGTGTCTCTGACTTTCATTAAGGCCTCATGGGTTATTCGTATGCAATTCGGACGGCCAACCATTCCTGCGATCCATCTACCGACGTCGGTTTCGTGATGAAAATATAGAGTGGGAAGCATACAACTTTGATGAACCCATAGACAAGGAGTATGGACTTTTACCTATCTAGTTATGAAATGGATTCGGGCAGAAAAATGTGAGAGAGATAGTGCGACTAGTCATCATCATCATCATTATACGTCTATTAATGTCTCCACTGCTGGGACACAGGCCTCCTCACTGTGAGAGGTGGATGTCACATGTCTTCGAATTTTTGGTTCTAAGACGTGAGGAAACCGGCATGTCCTAGAACCAAAAATTCGAAGACATGTGACATCCAACAACCCGCACTGGGCCCGCGTGGTGGATTACGGCCCATTCCCTCTCACAGACAGGAGGCCTGTGTCCCAGCAGTGGGAACATTAATAGGCTGATGATGTGTAATGTGAGGTAGGTATTTACTATAAAATCTGCTGAAATTTTAATTAAATAAATAAGTAATGAATCAATTGATTCTTTTAATTATCATTAATTACTTAATTACTACTAATTATTATAATTTGCAATGGAAAATAAAATTAAACAAAACATTAATGAACTAAATAAACTTTAAAATCATTGTAATATAAAGTATATTTTTGGTTGGCAGACACCTGCACTGGTCGGACACCGTCTAATTTAGCCGCACACGCAACCAAAAAGCCTGACTGTGTCGCCTGGGAACCCTAGTCGTATTGTCTCTTTCTACAGAGTGGTCAATTGTATTGCCTCAGTCCATTCTCTTTGTCTATGGATGAACCTAAAGTGAATCAATGAGTGAATGGCATGATAATGAATTGTGTTAAACTACACATATTATACGAATCAAATACGAGTGAGTGCACAAACATTCTAACCATAAGCGTACTTATTATTATTATTCTTCACGCTCCCTGGTACGACTCGCGCATGACAAAACTGTCATCTTCAAATTTCATACATCAACACCATCAGCTGTAGTAAAACAAACTCTTTTGTCCGCAGTGTCATGCCCGGCCCCCCTCAAGAACCGCGACTTCGTGCTGCAGCGGTCGTGGCTGGACACGGGCTACGAGAAGATGATCCTCAACCACTCCGTCTTCCACAAGGACTACCCACCGAGGAAGGGATATGTGAGGTATGTTCGGCTTACATAGCTTACCCCGAGTGTCGCCACATCGAAGGGTCCTGTGCGTCTCGCGTTTTGTGGATTCCCGCAGTCATGACCAGGTCATTGTAGTAGGCGTTTTTTTTGTTCTGTGAGGTCATCGGTCCACCTATTCTGCCAACAAAAGCATCGCGGTTGGTAAAATGATCAATAATTTATGGGATTGCCAACCGCTATCGAGATCAGAGTGTATCGTGATCAATCTTATACATATTGGCATTTAAGGAACCGCCATCGCTGATAGAAAGAAACTTATCTCGAGGTTCTAGTGGGAGGTCTTCCATTCATTCTACACGCTCGGAACGGCACACTCACACAAACATACGCACCGACGAGACCATTCAGGCACTTCTGCAGTGCTGTCAGTAGTGCGAGCCGCTTAGGGGTCTCGTCGATACGCATGTTTGTGTGAGTGTGCCGTTCCGAGGGTGTGTAGGTAGTTTCCGTACTGTGTGTCTATTTATTCTGTGACGCGGTCGCCACTCCAAAACTTTTCAGCCCCATCGACCCTACAAGCCGTAATGTTAAAGCCCAAATTCCACGGCAATTCTCCGCAGCCTTATTGCGCAAGTGAATTCGGCAAGGTTTGACTACCATCAAACGACCAATCACATGCGAGGTAAAAGACGCGATGTGGATTTCGATCTATGTGATTGATCGATTGATGGCGGTCAAACCCTTTGCTTTGCACTTGCGCAATTAGGCTGCAGGACTTTGAATAAGCCGCACAGAAAGGGTAAAACTAGAAAACGACCCACGCCAACCAATGCACAATTACAGCTCGTTTTGTTTGGCTACGTGAGTCCATCTGATGGCAACGCCATGCCACCTCGGAGAGATGTAACCTTTAGCGGGAAAAGCACAACCCTCCTGACTACTTCATCGAACCATCAGAGAGTCTACCACCTGAACACGCGTTGCCATGGCTGACCTGCAGCCGTATTGCGTAAGTGCGCAAAGAGTTTAAACTCTATCCAAGCGACCAAATCGGCCAATCACACAAAACGGAAATCCACATCGCGTCATTGATCTCGCATGTGATTGGTCGATTTGGTCGGTTGGATAGAGTTTAAACTCTTTGCGCACTTACGCAATACGGCTGCTGGAAAACTTTTAATAGACAACGCCGGCCGCAGCATAGACAACATCCACAGGTGGGGGTTCTCAGATGGTTCCAATCTTCAGTGCTTGTGCAGCATCTCTCCGCAGACCAAGGCCCACCTTTCGTCTTTCGCGGCTTGCCTTGTAACCTGTGCATATGAGGACCTTAAGGCTGCGTCGGCGGATAGTGTTACCGTGGCAGAACTCTGGGCCAAACATAATATTTAGAGACTATAATTGCTATCGATACGCTAAGAAGCCATCATTTCAGAGACGGAGCTATAAACGACAAATAGCATTATATCTTTTTTAAAACGGAATCGTGATGTCATTGTCTGTTGATACGTATCATCGAAAGACCCCTGGATTTTGTAACGAAAATATAAAATCCTCTCTGCGGCCAATTTTCAGAATTATTGTCTAATAAAAAAATCTGTTTCAGACCTGGATCTAAGCTAAGGTAGGATAGTTTAGCTCTTGGCCTGCAACCAGCTCGCGTTTGACAACTATCTTACTTGAATTAGAGCAAAGATGTAGTTTATCGATGGACCCTGCTTGCCTAGAAGTAACTAAATTACTGTTGATCTAAATAAAGTCCTCCCGCTTATTGGTTCCTTTCCTGAATTGTGAATTTTGACAAGGTGTAAACTGTATTTCTAATATCTGACTATGGAAATCGACTCACTTTCAATTATGATCGAAAAAATGAAGAAGCAAACATGTATAGAGTTCTACCTTCCGTTTGAAATGCGAAAGCTGCAGTCAGGAAATTACAGTAAAAGTGAATTTTCGTGTTTGGAATTGCAATTTCAAACTTGACTACTTCAGCTATGGCAGCTACGACTGAAATGAAACAACACACTCAACTGAATGAACTGTTTTATATGCCTCTTAGATTGTTCTGAATAAATGTATTTTTTCCTTTCTATCTTTTAACTATACAAAACAAATCTAGGTAATATGAAGCTTGCAGTATAATGACTCACACACTGGAAGCTATTCATGCGTGTTATCACTCTCAAAATATAAATACACCCTTTTTCACACCCACTCTTCAGCATAATTGACTTTATATTAGTCCTTGAACTTTCATTATTGTCTTTTTTTAGTAACTAAGGTCATTTGGTAAATATACCAGCCATTTTAACCAGCCTTTGATATTTTTAGGCGTCTTTGATCCGTAAAAACCAGGAATGGTTACCGCCAGTGACCCGATTAAGCTCTGTCAAAATGTCAGTTCCAAATAACCTAACATCATGCCTATATGCCAAAGAGTAGTAGTACTTAAGACCTACACCCACCTATTTCTAAATTCTGATAATGTCATTGTAACCAATTTGGGCGTGACGTCACTAATCGGCAAGTGTTGTTATCACTACCTACGTTAGTTAATTCATTCATGTTTAATTTGGTTACGTGTGGCACTTATCTACTGCGTGGGTTAATAGGTATTGTGATAAACCGTGAGGCTATCGACTAAATCATACGCGTTATTACGATCAATATATAGCATTTATTTCTATTATTATTTTTATATTATTTTTCAAAATCACATGCGCCTAGCGCTCCGTGGTGCCTTGACAATGAGGGTTTTTAGGCAAAAGGCACTTTAGCGAGAGGTCCTTCTCTTGGAAAACGTAACTTATTACAGCAACATGACATCGACATCAAATTAACTAATGTCAGAAAACATAAGTTTTTTGACATGTTTCTGGACCTGACGTCACAGTGCTGCCACCTAGAGGACATCATTTCAGAAAACCCTCATTTATGACAATCCATCCTTCTAAATACGAATGACTCTTTAAAGTATATTTAGCCAGCAATAATTAATAAAAGACACGGAAACCGTGCAACCTCATTATCTATCGATATACAGGTGGCGCAAAATTTATCACCCGATGTTCTTTGGCTGTAATTTTTTATGAATGAAAAACTTTGGTTCTGCTTTTGGATTATATTTATTTGGTATCTTAATACTATTTTTCCATTCAGTCAAAAAAATAACATCGGCTAAGTGGCCGCCGCCGCTAGAAACGATAAACAATCGGGGCCGGTTTATGGCATTTTTTAACACTCTTGCTTGAACTTCCGGCGAATATTATCTTAGAGGGCTTGAAGAATCTGAGGTTTATTGACATAGACTCGAGACTACAAAAAAACACACAAAAAGAAGTCTGGAACTATTAAATCAGACGATCTTGCCGGGAAGTGCAAGTCCGGGTAATGCAGTGCTCAGAATTTTGATTGTGGCGCGAAAAATACGTGCCGTTGCTCTATCCTGTTGGAACCATATGTTTTCCGGTCCCAATAATCCTTTGGGGGTAATGCGGAACAGGGTGGAAAGTCCCACAAACCTCCATAGAAAAGGGAGGATCCTCCGACCAGACGGGTATTGTGTCTGGTCCGGGCAACTGCCCAACACTGCCCAACGGTGATTTGTGTGACGTCATGTCATTGGTTCGTAAGTGGCGGCGAAGGTGCCGCTACAATCCCTTTAAGGAACGAGACAGTCGGTTAGCATGGCTCAGCGCTCGCTAACCACAGTAGTCGTTTGGCAGCCCGATGACGCGATGATTCAGCGTAAACACCATGCAGTAACTTTGAGCGGGTGTAATGACTGTTCGTGGGTTATACGTGGATTTTCGGTGTATTGACATATTCACAGAGAAGAAAATGGGCCTCATTGCTCATGATGCATTTTGATGAAAAGTTGTTTTCCTCGTGGTCGCGATTCAGGATTGCTTGACGTAGGTTACACGCACTTGGAGGTCACCAGAGCCCTTAGTGCGAGTTTTTACTTACGCTCAATCGCGTTAACGTAAACTTCTGGTGACGCTAAGGAGAAACCAGTATTTTTGTATACATTTTGGCATAAGAGATCGTGTACGTTATCACGAGCGAGTACGTTAAAAAACTCTGAATAAGCACACAGCTATATTTTGCACCTGTTTACTTATGTCAAAGCCGAATTGATATATTCCGCCATTAGTAAACATATAACATCTTCCGATAGGGTGATGACTTTTGCGCCATTCTGTACTTGAGTATCATATTCATAAGCGCTTTACATTGTTCTTTGGTATGTTCTGCATAGATATATGTTTTGGGAAGAGACAAATATATGATATGTGTGTTTGAAGCTAGTTACCTGTGCCTGTCTTTGTCGTATTTTCTCAGAAATGGTTGAGGTATTCACATTTGCATTGAAACACATAGATTTTTTGAATGAAAACAAATGAAAAATATACACAAATAATTTTACAATGCATGTCCTCGAAAAGAGCGTTTTCCAAGCAGCCAAACTGTGCGGAAAGTGTCACTTTTTTTTACTAGTGCTTTTTACTTTCCTGTACTTTTTTAATTTTTAACTCCAACGTCAGCCCACCGCATAGAGTTTTTATTATTTGAGAAAAGTTTTAAAAATTAGTTAAGTACAGATTATCATTCATATAAAAGGTAAGACGAAACTAATACTTAATTTAAGGCGTTTTTAATTACTCTAGATTTAGATTTTGATCAATAAATTAATTTTAAATATTCATTAAATATGTTTGGCAGAATTAATATTTTGCTCGTGCCTGTTTGCGTTACGATGTGACAGCTATTTGCACATGCGCAGTAGATATGCCCGAGGAACTATGAACTATTAGTTAATCTGTGGATATGCTGAGCGCCCTTGAATAAGCGCCATTTTATTAGTTTCTTGCTTGGTTCCGATATATTTTTTTATTTCCTCGCACAATGCATAGTAAAATGTTGTATGATACACGTGCGTATGATGATTTCCGACTCGTGTCGATTTATCCACTCAGTCGCTTCGCTCGCTCTTGAATAAATACCTTTCATCTTAAATCACCTACTTTCCGCACTTGTAGCATAAATAACTATTACCTCATTACAATATAAGTTTATAGACGAAATATACTTAGGTATAGGTAAACTGTATAAACAAAATAAACAAACGCTCAAAAAATTGAAAGATGGCTACCACCACTCACTTCGCCACTCAAGTCAGCTCTATTGTATTTCACAAAGGAATAATTCCTCAAAAACGTTTAGTAAGTGCTACAATTTCACAGCGCAATTAGTCTTAAGCACAGAGCTTAGAGACGATTCTGCGGCCTTGTTAGAGACGGCAGTGTCGTCAATTTTTTTTTTTTCAATTATTATTGATAGGCTCGCGATTGACCACTATCTCACCTGATGGTAAGCACTGATGTGGTCGACGGTGAAACACGCTTGCCTTGAAGTAACCTATTAACGCTAGACTCCCAGATTGTAGCTATTAGGAAACTCAGACTCCGGCAGGGAATTCCACTCTTTAGCTGTAAGCATAATTAAAGTATTCCCCAAACGGGAAGTGCGTATGGTTTTTTATGTTATTCTTCACGAGCTCGCACTTGAACTCAACCTCACCTGATGGTAAGCGATGGAGGTGATCTAAGATGGAGCGACCTAGCCAAGACGAAGCCTGATCACTCTTGCTTTAAACGCTGACGGGTCAACTGTGTGAGAAAACTAATGCTAGTAGAGAGTTCCACACCTCTCCATACGAACCAAAGAGTATTGGTTCAATTTACTTAATATGTGAGTCGAAACTTGTACACAGCGTTCATTGCCCGAGCATGAATATTATCCCTAAATTCAAGTAATTGCCTCAACTTGACTCAATAAAATTGTTAGTTGCCTCGTATTTTCTCAGTTATTGACGTTAATCTGATGTTTTTTTTTGTTGTCATAGTGGCTGAGTCGACTGGAGTGAAATACGTTTCGTCCAAAATGACTTCCAAAGGAATAATATTATTAGCGATCTTTATGTTCAATTAATAAATATCAATTATTGATTTGTCTGTGTGGGCAATAATTAATTTGATATTTTTAAGCTTGCATCTACGTAATTATAACACACGAACAACGTATAACACGCGAACACCCGGTGTGTTCGCGTCCGACGAGAAGATAGCCGAACTCGAGGAAGAATTGAGCAGGTTACGATGGAGTATAATAGGGTTATCGGAAGTCCGAAGAGAGGGGGAGGACTCGATAATCCTCAAATCCGGTAACCTGCTCTATTTCCGAGAGTGTGTCGACCAGGGTGGCGTACCTTATACTCAGAATATCCGCAAGATATTCGCCGAAGGTTATACAGGTCTACGCCCCGACCTCGGCACACCCCGACGACGAGGTAGAGACCATGTATGCGGATATCTCGGAAGCATGAATGGTTTCAAAACTCACTTCACCGTTGTCATGGGGGACTTCAACGCGAAACTGGGCAAAAAAAACGAAGATGAGCTGCAAGTGGGGCAATTTGGTGTTGGACGTTGGAACCACCGGGGTCACCTACTGGCCAGTTTTATGGAAAAGGAGGGAATCTACATGATGAACTCCTTCTTCAGAAAGCGTGAGCACAGGAAGTGGACCTGGTAAAGCCCCGATGGCAAAGTTGTTTGTTTCCGTCATACTCGAGGGGAAAACGCCGCAAGCATGGTGCAGGGGTGTGGTGGTAGTCTTCTTCAAGAAGGGTGACAATGCCCTAGTGAAGAACTATAGGCCCATCTTACTTCTTAGCCATGCCTACAAGCTGTTAGAGTCATCACGAATCGTTCCGTAAAGGCTTCAGTATCATAGACCACATATTTACGCTTCGGCAGGTTACACAGAATACCAAAGAGTACAACCTGCCTCTCTGTTTAGCGTTTGAGGACTACGAGAAAGCCTTCGATTCGATCGACACTTGGGCTGTACTGCAGTCTCTCCAATGGTGCTAAATTGACTACCGGTACATCGAAGTGTTGAAGTGCTTATACAAAAACGCCACCATGTAAGTTCGACTTCAGGATCAGACCTCGGAACCCGCCCTTCTGCAGTGAGGTGTGAGACAGGGAGACGTCAAATCTCCGAAGCTGTTTACCGCTGCACTGGGGGATGTCTTCAAGGTTCTGGACTAGAGAGGGCTAGGCATCAATGTCAATGACGAGTACATCACTCACCTTCGGTTTGCAGACGATATAGTGGTTATGGCCATGGAGGACCTCAGTACAATGCTCGATGACCTCAGTAGAGTTTCCGAAAGAGTGGGTCTTAGGATGAACATGGACAAAACCAAGGTGATGTTGAATGCCCATGTTACACCCACTCCTATCAAGGGCGGAGACTCTACACTCGAAGTTGTGGGTGACTATGACTACCTGGGACAAACGATCCAGTTGGATAGGGCCATCTTCGAGAAAGAGGTCAACCGTTGAATCCGACTCGGCTGGGAAGCGATCGGGAAGTTGCGTGGTATCTTCTCGTCTAACTCCGCTGGATGCGAGCCGCACGGGACCGGTTTATGTGGCGATGCTTGGGGAAGGCCTATGTCCAACAGTGGAAGTCTTTCGGCTGATATGATGATGATGATGATGACCACAATATGTAGGTGTTAGTATTGGCGTCTCTAGTCGTTTGATTCCGTGCTCTATGGTCTTAAGCTTCAACTTGAAATGCGAAAATGTTGAAATACGTATTTAATTATCGCCAGGCGAGGGGTAGGCCTTAGGGATTGTCTCGGCTCAAATAAATTGATTCCAGCTCGGCAACTCGCCTAGTTTATGAGCGAGAAAAGACAGATTAGTTTTTCCTTTAAAATATGGCAGATTGGATAAGTTTTTGTTTGACGGTAGGAAAAGTTCGAGTTACCGGCGTTCCATAGTAAATATTGGTGCGTTAATTTTATGAGCTTTTCGGCGTTTTCTCCTGAAATTGTTTCTGGTTCGAAAGCAGTTTGGAACTGTTCATTTATCATAAAGTTTGGGGGGATGGGAACGAAGTCACTTTATTTTGTAATTAAATAAACCACTGTCTACCTTAGTTATGGTGTAAACTTTCTTGATAGATTGCAATTAGTGCAATACATTCGTGGTTGCCCAGCTTCACCTGTCATGCTTGAGTTCAAATCCGGGCAAATACTAATGTGACTTTCTCAATCATATTTACTTTCCGAGTTTATCTTAGATGTCGCTGACAACGCTGTATTTAAAAAAAAAAGCTTTTTAGTGGTACATAATGGACTAGTTCTATAGTAAGGTACCTATAATACCCACAGTGATGCCAGAATAGATTACCCAAATAACATTTAATTTGAACAAAACCAGTGGAATGAAAGTGTACCAAGGGTTAGTTTTTTTTTATTAGCGTGGAAATGTGATCATGCATACTGCGCTGCCACGGGATGATAGCACAGTTATGTGGGACTCGAACCCTCATAACTGTGCTACTGCCGCTTATGGCGGGAACACGAGGACGCGTTAGCACGTCACCGGACCCTCCTCTGGGGAGTACCCCCCATCACCAGCGCACCAGAACACACTGTGCGCCACTCCAGGGACCAAACCTGCACATGGGTGCCCGTATGCAGGTTTGGTCCCTCTTGGCATATTTCCCTTTGTGACGGGTCACAACACAAGTTGCGATGTCGCCCAGGTAGCACCGCAACCTACATTTTGGCCGCTACGTCGTCAGGTTATCGGCAAAAGTCCTGACGAGCCCCTCCTCGGGTTCCTCTTCGCTTCACCGTGGGTAACCAAGCCACGGTTACTGTGCCCCCCCGCCTCGACAGTGCGGGAAACCTCCCCCGAAAATACCCCTATTCAAACGGTAAAATTCACATAACTTTTGAACGGCTTAACCGATTTTCATCAAACATAGCTTTCTTAGCACTTTCGATAAAGTAACCTTTCAAACGAAATCGAAATCGGTTCATCCGTTTAGGAGCTATGATGTCACAGACAGATACACAAATACACAGATACACACGTCAAACTTATAACACACCTCTTTTTCCGTCGGGGGTTAAAAGCTAGACTTCGACACTCCGGGCTTTTATTGTTTTGGGGGCTGAGTCACCCGCGTCCGTAGGAGAGTTACCCCTATTGTTGTTACCCTACACGTGGTCCCCGGGTGGTGCTAATCAGGTGACACTTACTGGTGGTAGGCTTCGGCCGAAGGCTTGTGACCACCCACCGGGCAAAGACGTACCGCCAAGCGGCCTAGCCGTGTCCGGTACGATGCTCGGTGTAGCCACTAGAGGAGTTGGGTCGAGATAGTTGTTCCACTGCATGCTGACCAGTCTGATTCGCGCTGTTTTGGGCGTATCGGGAGACTAGTTGCGGAGGGTAGCGGGATCCGAGGCACGGTGCGCCGCTGGCCGACCGCAGGTAGTTGGGGGCCCAAGTAGTGTGCCAGCCACACACGAAAGGCTGCCCCGCCAACTGTCGAAAAATCCCGGAATGCGCCATCGTGCTGGTTGGCGACCAGATGGGAGGGCCCGATGGACATCTCCGGGGGGGCTCGGGCGTCCCCGCAGTCTCCGGACTAGTGCCCCAATGATGGCGTCATTTCAGTGCGTGTCTGTAGGTTAGTAGCGTGGAACCTCATCTCACTTCCGTCTCCTCTCCTTTCACTCTTTTGAATCTTTGAATGGCAGGTAATAAAAAGAAAACTGGAGTAAAACAGCGGCTGCACCCCCTCCCACACAAAGTGCACCTCACCAATATTAGAGGTCTGCACTCCAATCTCACCTCAGTCCACCATCACCTGGAGACTGAAAAGCCAGCACTGTTTTTCCTTACGGAGACGCAGATAGGAAGTCCGTCTGACGTGTCGTACTTATCTTACCCAGGGTTTACCATGGAGCACAATTTCAAACCACGCGCGGGGGTATGCATGTTTGCCCGAGACGACACTTGCTATCGGCGTCTCCGTAATCTTGAAGACTCCAGGTTCTCAGTGCTGTGGGCTCTGGTGGACACAGGGCTGGATAAGATTATCTACGCCTGTGTCTACCGCTCGCACAGCGGAGATCAGGAGACAACCAGGCTCACAGAGTACCTCAGTGAGGCGGCTGATGCGGCACAGCAACGGTACCCTTCCGCCCAATTAGTGCTACTGGGGGACTTTAATGCCCACCACCAGGAGTGGCTCTTCCCATACCAGTGCACTGATCATGCTGGACGAGAGACGCGCAAACTTGCGCTAGCGTTAAATCTCACCCAGCTGGTCCAGGGGGCAACGAGGGTGCCAGATGTTGATTCGCACACAGCCAATTGCTTGGACCTTCTGCTGACAACAGATCCAGACCGATACTCAGTGTCGATATCTTCACCGTTGGGTAGTTCCGACCACTGTCTGGTGAAGTCTGTGTCCGTCTACTCCCCGCCCGATCCCAGCCTAAGAGGCACCCGGCGGGTATGGCGGTACAGGTCAGCAGATTGGGATGGGATGCGATCTTTTTTCGCATGCTATCCTTGGCAGCCCACTTGCTTCTCTTCGGACGATCCATCGTCATGCGCTGACGCTGTAACTGATGTGTTGCGTCGGGGGATGGAGTACTATATTCCATTCTCTGACGTAGCAATATCTAACGACAACCGACCATGGTTTGGGGCCGAGTGTCACCACGCCAACGCGGTTAAACACAAGGCCTACCAAGCATGGGTCGTCGCTCGAACGCGCAAGGCAAATGACGTGAGTCAGAAGAAGAGAGCCTTCAACACGGCTGCCAAGTCCTGCAAAAAGGTGATGCGAAGAGCATGGTTTGACCACATTAGCAGAATCGGGAACAAACTTGCTTCATATCCAGCGGGTAGCAAAGCGGTTTGGTCCCTGGCTAAGTCGGTTGAATCAAATTTCTGTCGCCCCTCACTACCACCACTGCTGAAACCTGACGGGTCACTGGCCCACTCCGCTGAGGAGAAGGCAAACTTGTTTGCCTCCCTTTTTGCGGAATCTTCGCATCTGAATTCTGATGGCGCGCAGCCTCCTCCCTCTCCTGATGGATGTGTGACGAGTATGTCAGACATCCGCATCCATCAAAAGGACGTCCGTAGGGTTCTGCGTAGCCTCGATGTGAACAAAGCGAGTGGCCCCGACGGGATACCAGCAATTGTACTTAAAACCTGTGCGCCTGAATTGTCTCCGATCTTGACACGCCTGTATCGCCTTTCGATAGGGACTGGAAAAGTGCCGAAGGCTTGGAAGCAAGCCAACGTACAGCCCGTGCCCAAGAAGGGCAGTCGAGCTGACCCGGCCAACTACAGACCCATATCTGTAACGTCCATCCTCTGTAAGAGTATGGAACGTGTACTCAACGGTAAGCTCCTGGCATACCTAGAAGCGAACGACATCCTCAGTGACCGCCAATACGGCTTCCGCCGAAATCGGTCCACTGGGGATCTTCTAGCGTATGCCATTCACATCTGGAGTGAGGCCATCGAGAGACACGGGGAAGCGCTAGCCGTCTCCCTCGACATCTCGAAGGCTTTCGACAGGGTCTGGCACGAAAGCCTCATTGGTAAGCTTCCTTCCTTCGGTCTGCCTAGTGGTCTGTGTGATTGGATAGGGGACTTCCTGAGGGATCGCTCCATCCGAGTGGTTATCGACGGCTGCTCGTCCGGTCAGTTAGATATCAACGCCGGAGTCCCTCAGGGGTCAGTGCTCTCGGCAACATTATTCTTGCTGCACATTAATGATTTGCTAAAACCCGGCACCTTTGGGTACGCAGACGACAGCACTGTTGCTGAGAGATACGTGTCCAGCGCACGAGCTACTGGGCCTCAGATTCGGTCTCTCCGGGAGGCCATGGTTGAACGCTTGAACCTGTCCTTGAAGGCGGTCTCCGAATGGGGTGATGCCAATTTGGTCAGTTTCAATGCTGCGAAGACCCAGGCGTGTCTTTTTTCCGCTAAAAAGAGCCAATTTCACCCGGCTCCTTCTTTCCGTGGTGTAACCGTGCCGATAACGGACCATCTCGAACTTCTCGGTGTTACGTTGACATCAACCCTCAACTTTGGTCCATTTATTGAGGCGAAAGCTCAGGTAGCTGCAAAAAAGTTGGGGATTCTTGCTAAGGTGAGACGGTACTTCACGCCTGAACAGCTGCTCAACTTGTATAAAGCGCAAGTTCGGTCATGCATGGAGTACTGCTCTCACCTCTGGGATGGATCTGCCAAATACTAGCTTGATGCACTTGAGTCGATCGACAGACGGGCCAAAAGGCTTATTGGCACGATGCACTGGTCGCCTCAAAGCTCCAGAGCCTCGAACATCGACGCCGAGTTGCCAGCCTGTCGGTTTTTTATCGGTTACATTTCGAGGAGTGCGCGACGGAACTGCACAATTTGATTCCACCTAGCCCTTTCCATCATCGGACTACAAGACGTACGGCCATGCGCCATCGGTACATGGTGGAAATCCCTCCCATACGCACAAAGCGTTTTGCTAATACTTTCATTGTGCGTACAGCTAAGGAGTGGAATTCCCTTCCGGGGTCTTTGTTCCCTGATAGCTACAACCTTGGGGTCTTTAAGTCAAGAGTGAATAGGTTTCTTCTAGGCAAGCGTGCTTCACCGTAGACCACGTCATCGCTTAACATCAGGCGAGATAGTGGTCAAACGCGAGCTTATAGACTATAAAAAAAAAAAAAAAAAAGTTGTGAAATTTCAGACGGAAAAACCCAATTTGTCGAGAATTTGACCCAAGTCAATCTCAGCTGTAATAAAATTAATCTAAAATGCTAAATTACACGAAAAACGAGACCTATATAAATTCTAACAGTCTTTAAAAAATCTAGATTTACAGTTAATTTAATTCCCTTAATTTATCTCCCTGGTAACCTGATCAAACATCCCAGCTGCCTCGACCTTTATCTAAATAATAAAGTTAGCACAAATTATATATTATCCTTAACGAACCTTTATTCACGTACTTACCTACTTAGTGTAGACGAAGGGTAGCCACAGAACGAAATTATTTTTCTTATCAATTTAGTAAAATATCACTATCTTTTTTAATAAAAAGATGCGTTTTTCTATCACTCTTAAGATTTGCTGGGAGAAAACTCAACTCACTTTGTACATGGCCTTTATTAACCGACTTAAAAAAAGAGGAGGTTCTCAATTCGACTGTATGTTTTTTGTATGTTACGCGATTACTAAGCCAATTGTGGACAGAATTTGAAAATTCTTTTTGTGTTTGAAAGGGTATACTACCGAGGTGGTCTGATGATTGGATCCCATGAAAATCGAGGACACTCCTAAAATATTATAGGCATACATATGGCGATTTTAGTATTTTCATAAACATGGCAAGCATTTGCACTCAGAAAGTTTCATTTGGTTTAGCGGAACTGATGAAGAGTCCCACGTATGGCCACTGGAACTCTTTAATGGTAGGTATGTCACGGGCATGAGATATTTCGAATAGTTAACCGATTATGATAAAGCATATACTTATAAATAAATGGTACTGATGTAAATGGTACCATCAAACTGATCTGATGATGAAGCCGGAAGGTAGGCACTGGAACGCCGAAATAAAACAATGTATCCTAGTCGTGTTTGGGCTTTTTGGAATTGTCCATTGAGGTAATAATGTACTAAGTTGTACATATTATCTCAATGGAATTGTCATGAGATGTACTTTGCCTGAAATAATTTTCATGGTAATTTGAGGTAACAAGTCTGGATGTATGCTCCATTAAAGGCAATCGGCTCCCCCAATGTTGGACTTTATAATGAAACTACATGTTTGTTTAGGTAGTAGGCAGGTTTCTTCTAACGCAAGCTATTTTACACCTCTGCAAAATCTTCATAATTCTTACTTATCAAAAACAACCAATAAAATAATAACATTTAAACAAAAAAAATAAACAGTCTGCCAAAAAATACACTACCAAGCGAAAATTTACTTTCTTTGCCGAAGTCGGTGTCGAAAAACGAAAAACAATAGGTACCAAGGACACCGACTTCCTAAAAGAAAGTTATTTTTGAGAGTGAGATATTATTATGAGCTCCAAATTCCCTTTACTCGGCTATAGTGTAGGCGTAGAGTGGTGCCGTTTCATTAGTTTATTTACACAATTTGCGGTCGCCACTCTAGCGATAAGATAAGGCTATCACGCGCGTCAATCCGTGACTGGGTATCGAGAGCCCCGCAGTGCAAGGTTAATTGCAATTTACGGCTTTTGTGCATCTGTGTGATGTATAAAAGCTTTTGACAGGGTTATTCTTATTTCTATGGGTTATTCACCAACTCGACACGAGACACTGGACACATGCGTGTCCAGTTAGTGAAACTCAAAATTAGTATCACTTATTATTTCGTCATCAGGACACGCCAAGATTTTTACGCGAGTCCTGATAGTGGAAATTAAATTAGTTCACTTTTATGTATTCGCCAACTGGACACACGTTCGCATTTTACCCGAATGACAAAGTACAGTCACGTAGATTAATGTTTCGTGTCACAATCATCATCGGTCAATCTCTAACGTCCCACTGCTAGGAACGGGTAATTTTTTATGTCATTGTAAAATTATTCAACATTTGTGAATTTTTAATGAATATATTTTTGACACTGGTACAGGCAGAGCGTCTCATGCCCAGCGCATTTTCCGCACAAGCGCCCCGTACTATTTCAAACTTAAAGCTTTTTGTCTAGTAAACTACTGCAGATACTCCAATATAATAAATACGTCTGTATCTTAGCTGGAAGTACACAGAATCGACATTAAAACAATTAAATTTTTAAACTTGAGATTAAGGGTTGAATATCAGTAAAATATTAAATAAATAATTCTTTTTACAAATAATTTTGTAGTTTGTGTCAATAAAACCTATTTATATTTAAACTGTCAGCTACATTGACGCCTGACGCCCCACCATCCCGGGTTCTTGACATTAACACAGAACCACCGTCAGCCTCTGAAGTTGCGGATGCAGTCCGCTCTTAGAAGAAAACTGGGTGGGTCCAGTTGGCGAAAACATAAAAGTGATTTAATTTAAGTTTCACTATCTGGACACGCGTGACTATTTTGGCGTGTTCAGATGACGAAATAATAAGTGATACTAATTTTGAGTTTCAACAACTGAGTGTCCAGTCTCTCGTGTCGAGTTGGCGAATAACCCATTCCTAAAGAGATCGCCAGTCTTGCTAATTTCAGCAGTTTCATATTATTTACGTGCACAGTCACGTAAAGTACCTACCTACACCTCTGCCATTCTTGTCAGGAACACGGGCACGTAGTTACTCATAATTTCCTTTATCAATATCGTCAAGAAGATAAGCCGCTTAACTGAAAAGATTTCCCATCCCAGATTATGAGGAAAATGAAAATGTCTTGTCTCTATGTTGTGCTCTTGGCTTTTAAAGGTGAACGAACTGTAGATACTTTATTATAATATCGCGGTTATGCTCAATAGAAAAGGTAAGTAGATTAAAATGATTACTGAAGCCTTGCTTGAAATGATTTTTGTAAAAATATGATGGGAAATTTTATTAAAGGTTTTCATTTTAAATAAATACTAATTATGTTTGCTGTCTAACCTTAAGGTTACAGTAGTCGATTTTTTTTCCATACTATTGATTATTCCACTGTTTGACGATGTAAGTTCTAAATAAAAAGGGATATTAATTTATCTCACCATTATCTAGCCCTGTATAGCGAAAAAGTAAAAAAAGAAAATATTTGAAAGTTATGAGCGTCGAAAGTTCCACATTTCAACACTAACTTTAACGCATTTTTGGGCGCAAATAAATACCATAAGAAGACGGAACATTGCAAAACGGCCTCCATACAGGGATATATTATTAGTTCAACAATGCATATAATTTTATATTGAACAGATAGATTTAGGCATTTTTCCATGATATGTAGACTGCCAAAGGTCTGTTTATAAAATTTCGCGCGCTCGGTTTCATCCTAAATCATTATCCATTTGGCTACAAATTTGCAAAAGTGTGTATTCGTACGCGAACTAGCTTCCTACTGCTTATCACAGCATCTATCTCTTCCGCACGTGTTGTCGGTTGATTTAAAATGCATTTAAACCCCGCGAGCAAAATAGTTCGTGCCGTCGACTAGTGTACCCTTAACACACTAGAACCTTCACGTTTCAGAGAACTTCTTAGTTGTGGATGTTACGGCTGCACGGGCAATTAATTACCGTTAACACTCACAGGGTTTCTAATGTACCGGCAATTTATTGAGATGAAATCAATAATTACCGGTAAGGTGGTAGTTTATAATGGAAATTGCTAATTAACTAAGATCGTTACTGACTGCAAAAAGTTATGAAACGTAGAGCCGTGGCCCGTGTATGGAGCTTCATTAAAACCACACGTCTCTGTATTTACATAAAGAAACTTCATATAAATATTATGCAACATCCCACAGAGACACAGTCCATTCCTCCCTTTAGAAATTCTAAGGTACGAGTATTTCACCTCGTTTTAGAGACGTAAATCTGAAAAGAGATGGAAGTGCAGAACAAAAACATATTTTTTAAATGTACTGCCCTCAATATTTAGAAAAATTGGTTGTCTGTAAAGTCGGTTTACGTACGATAGTTTAACGTGACAACGTCATGTTGCGGCGCAAGCCGATCGTGCCTTTCGCTCGCTCGTGTAGCGCTCTCGCGCTCCGATCGTAACGTTACAATAAGCGTGACGGTACAATGACTCATCCTTTTTCGTGCGTGCGGTCGGCGTTCATCGATTTATTAGACGTTGTCACGTCAAAAAAATTGGTTGTCTGTAAAGTCGGTTTACGGACGATAGTTTAACGTGACAACGTCACATACATAACGATACAATTAACGTCTTTGTAACGTTACGATTATAACGTTACAATGAGCGTAACGTTACATTGAGTCATCCTTTTTCGTACGTGCAGCCGGCGTTCATCGATTTATTAGCCGTTGTCACGTCAAAAAAAGACCAACAGTTTTGTGGTTTTGCCATCTTCTAGAGAATTTAGGGTAAACAGTTGCTTACTTAGTACTAAAACTAGCGACAGAACTGACATTGGACAAGTAAAAGAATAACGTTTAGTTGACAACAGGTTATGTTATCAGTCACATAAACATAAAATACAATGTTTTAGAAACCATGTTCTGGGTCTCACGGTTGCGTCTAAAACCATTACGGCATGCTTGCGAGTTTGGGAGCTTAGTTCGATTTTATTTATTATACCTTTGTTACAACTCCGCTAATAACCTGCGGAGGCGTGTGCAAATGCGGAGGTAAGATTTCCTGCAGAAGTTCCGTTTTTGCAGTGGCAGATGCGATGTTTGTTTACAACCCTACTTGGCCTTTAAGTCTTCCCCAGCGTTCTGTTTATTTACGCCTTTAGAAAATCTTAAATGCTAAGATTTGTTGGAGCCGAAAACTTGACATCTTGGGAGCTTTCAAAAACTTTTTGCAGACAATTTATGTAAGTGTGTACTATTGTAAACTTGTGATCTAAATACAATAAGGAACAAATCTTTATTCTTTTACAAAAAATAGAGTCTAATAAGGCTCTTCAGAGATAAGGAGGGAAATGAAATCTCAGGAGGTTTACCGAGGAGTCGGCTTAAGCGCCACTAATCAAGTTACTGAATTCTAATTAGTACCGGTATCGCGCTTACAGGATAAAACAGATCTGATTTATAGGGAAACCAAGCTTCTGCCGGCGGCTTTACCCGCGTGAAAATTGTTTCTTTATCCCAAGGGAAAATTATACCGAGATTGAAAAGTAGCCTTTGTGCTATTCCAGACTATAATCTGCAATGGCGTAATTGAGTAACAAACATACATCCATCCATCAAAATTTTCACATTTATAAGGTTACTAGATATTTTATAGCAAATACTCTTTAAAGGTATTGCAAAAATTATAGGACTCTTACGAAAAGAGAATCTTCTCCAATGAAAGCGTCCAATAATTTTAGGCAAATTTAAATTCTTGTCATCGAACGTAAAAGTTTGAAGAGTTTAGAATTAAGTAACACCTCTGTATTAAAGTATGATTAAATAAAAAAAAACATTTTTTATTTATTTATTTTTTTAATAACTTTGCCCCACACTTGGAATTTCTTCCTGTATCGTGAGTGCGTTTACAAACATATAAACTCACATACACAACACCCAGAGCCAGAACAACTATCTGTAGGTCATACAAATATTTGTTCCGTGCGGGAATCGAACCCGCGACACGCAGCGCAGCAGTCAATCGCTCAACCACTTTATGTCGTTTTGTGGCAATTAAATACTTTTCATTTTTTCGTTTAAAATATTTATGTATTTCAACCTGATCACATAAATCTTTACAGGATTACACCCAATACGATAAATGCGCTTATCCCTAGTTAAATATGTGAGACCGAATTCTTTCAAAGACACTTATCATAACAAAACTAAATCATCTGTATCTGCCTGCCCTCAACCTATGTTACTTGGGGTCGGCGCAACATGTTTTCATATTCCATTCCGTCCTGTCCACCGTAACGCTATCACTGACTCCTTTTCTTTAATATCAAACCTAACATAGTCTATCCATTTTTCTTTGGCCTTCTCCTCCCTCATCATCCATCCATATTTCAGTATCTAACATGCGTAAACATAAATTAATGTATTAGCAATGAAATCGCATTTTAAAGCGATTGCTTTCGAATGGTGCATATCGTAGTCAATAGCTGTACCCGAATGGGTACTTCAACGATACGTTGATAGTTATTGTTGAAAAATAACGAGAAAGAGTTTACCACGACGACATTCCGACAAAACGACACATTGGATAGTACATGCGACACGTTGGCTGGTATATCCAACACGGTGGCTGGTATTGTGGCAAAGCGGTGTGACATTGAATGGGAGACTTCCCTAAGCGCGGTGACGTCACTGTGGAATGGAATTCTAAAGTCGCTCCGGAAACCTTCAGTTCGTTCGTTCATTCGTTCGTTTTCTAGATAGCTTTTTGTTCAGAAATCTTATTCAAAGCTTTGCGACGGTTAATTTTACATTTTTCGCTGGTATCCTATTTGTTGATTCAAAGAGCTTCGTTCTATCAAAGTGGTCGGTGAATATAATGTTCGACGGCAAGATTTTTAAATTAAATAAGGCAATAATAAGAGAAGCATGAAGATTAAATAAATAAATAAAACCTTAGTTTTCTATCTCCTGGTCAAGGTTCACTTCGCATAATGAGATGTGTTTACCCTTAAACATTTTCTTCTAAGGTAGTATTTGAAAAAGTAGGTTTATATGACATCTCGGCAGTATGGTTGAAAGGGTTAGACAGAGATACCTAAATTACAAACACTTTTCTCCTGTTATATTTAAAGCAACCGGACACAAGTCCAAACTCCTGTGTACTACTGAGAAATTTCAAATTTAAACACCCAATAAAGAATAACCGACCCGGGAACTGAACCCATGACCTAACACTACACTAACGAGCCAATTGAAATAGTTTTAATTCTACTAATCCGGCTATCCCACTATAATATATCAATTCATAATAATATTATGAATGCGAAAGTTTGGATGTTTCGCATATTATGCCAGGCTGTACGGATTTGGATGCAATTTAGCACAGAAATTAAATAGATTATTACGGTTAAAGATATTTATTTCTCAAAAGAATTTACAAATTCACTTATAGAGAAAACATAATATGTTTAGAATGATGTTATCTGCCAGTAAGCGTAGATAAAAAAAAACAAGCATGCATCTTAAAACTAACATTACAACTTTTATTTATTTATTTATTTAATACTTCATGCACAAAAACGTACAGAGGCGGACCTTATGCCTTAGGCATTTTCTACCAGTCGACCTTTGGGTGATGCAGAGACAAATAGTGGTAGGTGCAATATTGAGAATAAATCACGATAGGTAATATTTATTCAAATACAAAGAAATACATACAAACTATAAATACATACATACACATACACTATATACACAAAAAGTAAATAAACTAAATACACGAATATACATAAACAGATAAATGGAGAACATTAACGCTGTGATGATACTACTGCCAGCTTCTTACGAATGTGCTCGCGAACTTTCACTTTGAACGCTAATCGATTGGGTGCCATCCTGATTTCTTGAGGGAGCGCATTCCACAGAGAAATAGACTGAACGAAGAAAGAACAGTGAATGAAATCAGTCCGGTGAGTGGGACATTGAAGAAGACGGTTATGTGATGAGCGAAGATTTTTATTGTGGTTGGCGCAAATATATTGAAAGTGAGGAGCAAGATAACTAGGAGCATTGGAGGATGCAAGAAATGAAAACAAGGTAGTTAATGCCCTTTGCTCTCTGCGCTGGCGTATGGGCAACCACTTTAAAATTGAGCGATGCGCAGAGACATGATCATATTTACGCAAATTAAAAACAAATCGAATGCAGTAATTTAGAAGACGTTTTAGGTCAAGTTTGTTGAGGAGATCTGCATTCAGGTCATAATAGCACACGTCACCATAATCGATAATAGGAAAAATTTGTGTCTGCACAAGCATTGCCTTTGTGTTCGAGGATAAAACATTTTTTAAACGATATAGAGCCCGCAACGTTCCAGTGACCTTCTGACTGATACTAGCAACTTGAGTACGCCAGTTAAGGGTGCTATCTATGCGCAAACCTAGGTCCTTTACGTCAGTGCTAAAAGGAACAATCGTACCGTCAAACAGAACAGGTGACAAAGTTGCACTATCCACTTTACCGATGCTGCGAGGACTCCCAATGATGATCGCCTGACACTTATTGGGGTTTACAGCAACGCCAAACCTATCAGACCAGGCTTTTATAGCTATTAAGTCCTCGTTTAATTTCTCGATAATATCAGGTACTTCGTCCACATTCCCCCGACGATACAACTGAAGGTCATCTGCATACAGATGATACGCACACTGAAGTTCAGAAGTAATGAGATTAATAAAAATAGAAAACAGAAGAGGAGAAAGAATGCCGCCTTGAGGTACGCCAGTTTCCAAGTCACACCAACGAGATGAAGAATCTCCAACGTGCACCGACTGCTGACGCTCCTGAAGATAAGAAGTGAACCATTCCAGTGCTTCGGGGGAGACCATCAAATAGGACATAATGGCTAACAGGATTTCGTGACTGACAGTATTGAAGGCGTTCGAGAAATCGACCAACACTAGTACAGTGACTTCTGTATCTTCCAGTCCCACCCTAATATCGCCAGTCACTTTAAGGAGGGCAGACACGGTGCTGTGCCCAGGCCTGAATCCAGATTGTAGAGGGCTAACGAGTGAATTTCTCTGCACAAAGTTTGAAAATTGTTTGTGGCCTTGAGCACTTTGGAAAGGAAGGGAAGGATAGAAATGGGGCGAAAGTGGGTTGGAAGAGTGGGATTGGAAACTTTGGGAAGTGGACGGACAAAAGCTTTACGCCACAAGGAGGGGAATACTTTGGAAGACAAGGAATAATTTACAAAGTCAAAGTCAAAGTCAAAGCACTTTATTTCAAGTAGGCCAGTTACAGGCACTTTTGAATTGTCAAAAGACAAAATAAAATATTACAAATTTATGGTGCTACAGTCCCAGTCACAAGACATAATAACTGTGAAAGTACCGTAGATGCCCATTCCAAGGCGTAGATCTCAATGGAGAAGAACGGGCAAGAAACTCCATGGACACTCTTTTTCAATTAGGTAATTATTACAAATCATTTGTTACATCATTCATGTTGAGATTACACATTATGTGAGAACGATGTAGAAAGTTAAAAGTGTCCATAGTAAATATAAAAAGACAATTCAGAAATAAAATTAGAATCAATTAAAATAAACCATGGCAGCTAAGAGATGACCAGTCCCAACCGACAGCGCCCGTTCACGAACATGACACATGTATCAGCACCATTCAGCTCAACCATTTTGAAGGGAGCTAAATGATCCGACACACGCGCCACCATCGGCGAGACATTTGAGTGGGCATGACATACTCTCAACCACCGGAGTCATTCAAGTCAATAGAAGACGTAGGTATCTAGACAATGATAGCTCTGAAGTACATGGTACTCACACAATACTGGCTATGCTGCTATATAATACTAGAAAGATTAACTCTATATAATGCAAAGATAGTAGCAATCTTCATCAGCTCCGACAATAACAGTAAACGATACCTACGACAGTCTTACCAAAAAATAAAATTTAAAAAATACACATAAAAACGAAATTAAAAAATAATAATATTTAACCTGACAGCAAGCTAATTTTGGTAAAAGAACACGAACATTGTCTTGAGTTCAACACAGCGACCAACTATGCTTATCATCTAAATAATCATTAATAGAATAGTATGCCTTAGAACAGAGATTAGCTTTTACCTTTGCTTTAAATGCGTTAAATGGCAAATCTAGAAAAGAAGACGGTAACTTGTTGTAAAAAGTTATACCGACCCCAACGAATGAACTATGCACCTTATGAAGTCGATGAAAGGGAGCTCGTAATTTGTCCTTATTTCTGGTGTTAAAGTTGTGAATATCACTATTGTTACTGTACAAATGAATGTTCTGCCTAATATATAAAATGTTGGCGAATATGTACTGTGAAGCCGCTCTGTGAGAATACCAATCTCTTTAAAAAAATCTCTTAGAGAAACACGCGCACCTAATTGGTAAATGGCACGAACAGCTCGTTTTTGAAGCACAAATATATTTTGAATATCAGCGGCTCTGCCCCACAGTAGAATACCGTAGGACATGATACTGTGAAAATAACTAAAGTAGACCAACCTTGCTGTATAAACGTCAGTACAATATGGGTGATGGGAGGTAGGAGGTGATCCAGAATGGTGAATACCATACTACGATATATATTATCACATCCCACCGCTTTGGATTTAATGGCAAGAATGATCTTTTTAATCTCGCCCGGTTCAACTGGAATGAAACGAAAAGGTTTAATGTGAGGACGCGTTAGACCAGAAATAAGATACAGCGTGTGTTGCTTAGTTAGACGATCCATGGTAGGCACAGTGGAGTACACAATACTTAGACTTAACATACATAGTTTTAGTATAACAAGTAAAAAATAAACAAACCAGAAGAAGTTAAGTTACACACAACAAACAACACAACAGTTTTGAGCAAAGAGGATGATAGGTATATATATTTGTACATAATTATGTATGTATATGATTTATTTCATTAATTTTACACTATATTTTACACTTGTATTATTATAGTCTGGAATAGCACAGATACTTTTTATTTCGGGAGTATGTTCCCTTGCGATAATTATCGACTATCGTGCGGGCGACGCGGCTGGCAGAAGTTAGTCTTACTAACATTATAAGTGAGAAAGTTTGGAAGGATTGATGGATGTTTGTTTGTTACTCAATCACACCAGAGCGGTTGCGCGGATCTGAATGAAATTTAGCACAGAGACAGATTGTAGTCTGGCATACCACACGGGATATTCTTTTAAATTTCCACGCGAACGAAGTCACGGGCAACAGCGAGTGGATTATAAAAAAAGTTCTAAAAAAAGTTAATAAAATCAAAAAACCCGACTGCTTAAAAAGCGAACTAAAAAGAAGTAAACAAGAAGAAAATCTTGCTGTGTAGTCGGAGGATTCATATTCGCGAGCTGGCTGACCAAAACCAGATGTATCCTCCATTTTTAAGCAGTCGGGTTATTTGATTTTATAAACTTTTTAGTTATACTTTTTTTTTCGAATGACTTTAAACATATAAGTGGTATATATTTTTGTAATCACCTCTAAAATCCCTTCATTTTGATACGCCACTCGATAGGTATCGAAAAAAAAAAATTGCAACCCCTACAATATGGCGCCCAAAAGCCGCCATGTTTCTTTTTTTCAACGGCACTTATCCAAGAACACTTGGGTGGCCAAGACCTATCTAACGATATCTTAATTATAAAAATCCGTCAAGTGGTTTGAAAGATACGAGGTAATAAAGAATATTACATACAAACATACATACATACAAGATACGCCCGAAAAACAAAACCCTTTCCTTGCAGCCGGGTAATGAAATAACGCTTTAGTGTATTACAAACATTTATTAAAACTGCTGTGCTACTTTTTTGTTTTTCTTTAAACATTCAAATCTGTTCAACGGAAACCCAAAAAGGGTTGAGAGATAATTTCACACCCTATTAATTCGAGGTGTTCAAAGATTGGCAACAGGTTGAAAAAGCGACACCTGTTAGGTGGCTGTTATCTCTTTAGTTAATTAAATCCGCTGTCGCGGCGTGAATTCATTATGAAGCCTTTAGAGAGATAATTGACACATTTTAACTTCTTCTTTTGAAACTGTGAAGTTCACTGATTGCGGAGATCAGGTTTGCCTTAAAAAGTTTTGCGTTAAAGGCTACCTGGGTAGGTTTTGCGTTAAAGGCTACCTGGTTTCATTTTAACTTGACTAAGTTACCAGCGATGTTTTGTTTTCAGGTTATAACTAAGTAAATTCGTTTTCTGTGTTCCTAATTGACTCATCAATAACAAAAACTCGGTTCAATAATGTTATTAGTACTTTAGTAGGTATATAATTAATCTATTTTATCCCACAAACCAATTTAAAAAAAATATATTTTTAGTCTCGATAAATTAAAAAATAAAACATGTAACACAAAATCACGATTCATTTTATTTGGAGTTGGAAGGCCTCCCACAAGGTGGACCGATGACCTGGTTAAGGTTGCGGGAAGGCGCTGGATGCGAGACGCACGGGATCGGTCAATGTGGCGACGTCAGGGGGAGGCCTATGTCCAGCAGTGGACGTCTTTCGGGTAAAATGATGATGATGCAAAAGTAAGCAATAATAACACTGATAAAAAGCCTAAAGTAAAATCTATTACAGCAATCCGCACAATGTTAGCATTGGAATCTCGCATTGAACCAACATTATCCGCAGAAAAGCGCGGTTTATCCATAGATTAATTAGTCGGTGCTCAAAGCTTAGGTGCCCTATAAATAGGTGCTCAAACGGGAATACTTCGAATACTTGATACATACTCCATTTGTTGTTTTGAAAATAATTATCAGAGATTTGTCGTATTTTCTCTTCTGCCACTACTTTTTAACCCCCAATGGAAAAAGAGGGATGTTTTGAGTTTGACGTGTGTACCTGTGTGTTTGTGTATTTGAGTACCTGTCTGTGGCATCATAGCTCCTAATGGGATGAACCGATTTGGATTTAGTTTTTTGTTTGTTTTAATGGTGACTTTATCGAGAGCGTTCTTTGTGTCGGAAAATCGGTTCCGCCGTTCAAAAGTTATGAGCGTTTACTATTTGAATCGAGGTATTTTCACTAAATATCGTGACACAATTACGTGTTCGATAGATTGCCAATCAAAGCGTGTCTGTTACTAGATAAATTATGTCTAGTATAAAAATCATGAAATAAAAATGTATCGAAGTTTTTTTTTATTTTACTTTTGGCATAATTTCTACTGTTCCTTTTTCAAATATCCAGTTCGTAAAACTCCTTCAATTAAGCAGATAAAAACTAAGAAGAATAAGAATCATTTATTGTTAAGAAATTACATTCAAATGCGTTGCTTCCTGAACTCACACTAGGATTCCCTGTGTCGTGAGATCCAGGGTCCTTCGTTCTGTCAATACTGGCAACCAATAAAATCCCTAAAATTATCTTCCTCAGAGCCGTGTCCTTGCTGACCGGGTTCGTGGTGCGGACGAGGTCTGGTGCGGGAAGCTGGCTGGGATACGTCTCGAGGTCAGACCCCAGAGGAGCCCTGCCAGCTTGGCTTGTTAACAGGTACGTTTGAGTTTAATTCATAGAGAATATGTTGCTCGTGTTCCTCAAAATGGCAACGGCCCCGACCTGGTCATGAGTTCGAGCCCAGGCAGGTTTACTTTGTGTCAATTATTTCATCACCACTGCTCTTGAAACTGTGAAGGAAAATATCTTGAGGAAACCGGTATATCCTAGAAACAAAAAATCGAAGACATGTGACATCCACCAACCCGCACTGGGCCCGCGTGGTGGATTAAGGCCCATTACTTCTCTCACAGAGAGGATGCCTGTGTCCCAGCAGTGGGAACATTATAACGCTGATGAGGATGATGATGATTCCTCGAAGTGGCAAAGAGGTATAGCGCATACGTACCGACAAACATCTGCTGAAAATTATGCAACGGAAATTCCGCTTTATCATATTGGCAGATTAACTGCAACGCGATAGTTTAACTATGATTATTGCCCAGGAAAATAACTGTAATTAGAGGCAAAACTGCGAACATGTTGCCTGAAAAGTCCGTAATAATAAGAGCAAAAAGTCTAATTGGATTTCAAAGGCCCGGAAAACGTCACAGAACAGAACAAAGAATCTGTACCGTAACGATTCAATCCGGAAGGCACCTGATCCGTTTGTCCGTGCACATCCGTACAGAAACGAAAACGCACCGACTTATTGAAAAAGGCGTCTTACTTAAGATTTATAGGGTAGCTTATTATGCTCCAAAAAAACCAGGCTTCCACTTGAGAATGTCCTGAAAATCTTTTTACTTTGATAGCTCTAAGGCTCTAGACAAGTGCTATTTGATGTCTGTGATGGCTATGGTCGAAATGGCAAAATATAAGAGATTGATCACGTTTAGATAACGCTTGACATTCCCATTCATTTTTGTAATTTTGATAATAGCTATCGCCACGATTTCGATCATACAATGTCATTCGTATAAGGTCTCTGCTTAGCAACCAGCATAGACTTCCGCACAATACTAAGACAAGACAAAATTCTTTATTTCAACTAGGCCACTTTTGAACTTCAAAAATATAAATTTAAAGTTAAATTTAATTGATTCTACCGTCCGTTTGGAAAATAAATTGGTATTGAGAAGAACGGATAAGAAACTCCTTAAAAAAAGTTTTTTACTACATTTACATACATACGACGATGACGATGCACCCAGCATTACTGTACTACGTATAATTGTACTTTAATTAAATTAAAATAAATTATTAGAAGCACTAACAGGTAAATTCCTTAATTTGATAAATAGGAACATGGTTCGCACATACTTACAAATATTGCAAACATAGGTAAATTACCTAATTCTACAACAACAACGGAACAGTGTGAACAATTTCTTAAACAAAAAGAAAAGTAAAAATAAAGCATTACTATAATTATGAATAAAATATGAATTAACCAGTTTGCCCTATGGAACAGAACCAGCATGTTTCCAAGCATTCATATCTTGAATATCATCATCTAATTTGAAATATGTTTGTTTACAAAGTGTGCTTTTAACAATTATTAAAAAAAATCTTTCATTTAGTTTTAATAGTCAATATTCATGTAATTATAGGGAATATTTTTTTTTTTATTTTTTTTTTTTTTATTATTATCTATAGGCTTGCGCTTGACCACTATCTCACCTGATGGTAAGCGATGATGTGGTCGACGATAGAGCACGCTTGCCTAGAAGAAACCTATTCACTCTTGACTTAAAGACCCCTAGATTGTAGCTATCGGGAAACACAGATTCCGGCAGGGAATTCCACTCTTTAGCTGTACGCATAATAAAAGTGTCCCCAAAACGTTTTGTGCGTATATTCCGGATAAACTCTCTTATTTGCTAGACCTGTAATTCTTATTGCTAGCCAAATAAATCAACCAATCACATAGACGTAAATCCATATAGCGACCTCATCTCGCATGTTGGTTGATTTTGTATACCCTTTGCCTTGCCGAATTCATCATCATCAATCTCAATACAAGTCGTTTTTGAACATCGAAAATATTTCGAAAAAAAATAGCCAGGGTGTTAAAGGATAACCAATAGAACCCATTTCCAGCTTTTTTTTTTTTTTCGGTTTATCTGTTTATTTGTGTACGCATCACGTAAAATGAACGAAACTAATGTACATAAAAATTTTGCGTAACTTGATGTATTACTTAGTTTTTGCTTCATCGCAATCGGTTCACTCTATCAAAAGTTAGAGTAATTTAAAGTGTTCAAGAAGTAAAATTATCACAACACACACAATTCAGATACTCGGACAGTTGAACTCCATATTCGATAGATGGCGTTGTGCATTTGTAGTCATTTTCTGAAGAACGACCCTAGAAAAAATAATTAAATAATAATAATAAAATAAGTTTATTGACACAAAATACCTTTGTTTACAATACCAATACATTTCACAATAGGTACATTGGATTTTTGTAAAAGGCCGCACAAATAGTGAAAAACCCTGCCTCCTAAACTAGGGGAACCCGGGACCTGGGAGTCAGTGTTCTACTGTAACTTCGTGTACAAAAGAAACCTTTATAAATCTGTGTTAATAAACCTATATTGGCCTAATTTAGCTACGAATATGAGTATGTGAGAACGTGTGTACAAAGGAAGATGGTGGAGTGAATGGGATGGGGTGTCGAGTGGTGTGGTGTGGTGTGTGTATGGGAGGGAAGTGGGTGTCTTGCGGGAGTGTGTGTAGTCGTGTAAGGGTTGTTAGTATGATGTTGCATGTGTTTCTGTATCCGTTTTTGTATATTTAGTATGATTATTACGTGCCTACATTATGTTATAAATAAGGTCTTCTTTACTGGAATAGTCCTGATTATACAGCCAGTTTTGTAATTTGGTTTTGACTTTGTGTTTGTTTAAATTACTTATTTGGATATGTTTGTTGACCCTTCTGTAAATGAGAGAGCATATTACATAAAACTGGCGTCTAGCGAGAGCCGTTTTATGAGAAACAGATGGGCATGCAGATTTGGCTTTACGAGTGGTTGGATCTAATGGAGGAACATGACTATGCTTCCTGAGGGTGGCATTGAGCACAAAGAGCTGCCGCACAGTAAGTACCCTGCATTCCGCGTACAATTCGCTTGTGGGAAATCTATACGGTCTGCCGAGCATCACCTTGAGCACAGCCCTCTGGGCGCGTTCCAATCCAAGCAGTTTAGTCTTAGCGGTGCCACCCCAAACCGGTATGCAATAACTGATGACAGACTGGCAAAGTGCAAGATACACCATTTTTAATGTTTTGAAGTCAGCGCTTTGCCTTAGAGACTTAAAGATATAAATAAGTTTCCTGACCCTTGACGATAGGCTTACAACTTGAGAGTACCACTTTAGTCCGTCATCAATTACTACACTCAGATATTTGGTATGACTGACACGAGATAGTGCAGAACATGAGCATGAAGAGGAGTCTAAACAGGAATGAGCAAGAATACTTATATAAGTTGGGGCTGTGGTCCTGTGACTAATGGAAAAAGGAATGTAATTGGTTTTAGCCAAATTAAGTGACAGAAGGTTATTCTGCAGCCACCTCAAAATCGTATGTAGCGTTTGTTCTGCATGATATTTCACGTCACACCATGTATCTCCAGATACCACGATCGCAGTATCGTCAGCATATGTAAATATCTTGGTGTTGGGGAGTGCTAGTGTGCAAAGATCATTTATGTATACTAGGAAGAGCGTAAGCCCTAACACACTGCCTTGCGGAACTCCGTATGTGATAATTTCTTCATCACTAGTGTATGAATCGATCTTGACGCGGAGTTTCCTGTTTTGGAGATAACTCTTGAAAATGTCATGCGCTGCTCCACGAATGCCTACAGCTTCAAATTTCGACAGGAGAATAGGAACAGAGACTGTGTCAAAGGCTTTCTGTAGGTCCAAGAATATTGAAAGGCATTTACGACGACTATCTAAATTCTTAGCAACAGTTGACGTTAGGTCGACAATTGCATCTTCCGTAGATACACATTTTTTAAAGCCGTATTGGTTGCGCGCAATGACTTGATGCTTGCATAGAAAGTTAAGTAGACGACCATTTATCAATCTTTCCATAACCTTAGATATTGCCGAAATGACCGAGATCGGTCTGTAATTATTAACACAGTCTCTGCTCCCGCCCTTATGCACAGGATGGACCAAGGCCTTCTTAAAGGGTTCCGGAAAAATTCCTGACGCTATTGATATATTTATTATATGTGTTATAACGGGAACGAGTGGTTTGCGACACATTTTGAGTAGAAAAGAGGATATTCCGTCCCATCCAGTGGCACTATCATCTCATAAATTCATGATGGTAGACTCAACCTCAGAATAGTCAACGTCGAGAATGACAAAAGAACCAGGGGAGGACGTTTTTGGTGGTGAAAATGGCTGTGAGGGGGCTGCAATTTTAGAGGCTAGGTCTGCGCCTATGTTGGCAAAGAACTTACAAACTTGATTGGCTGCAGTACACGGGTCCAAACGTGTTTTTAGAAGTTCTAGATGAGGGGTACTTATTTTTTTCGTATGAGTTATCTCTTTTATTTTGTTCCAGAGTGTTTTAGGGTTACGTTTAGCTTTTTCCAATTCTGACTTGTCATATACTGATTTAAGCTTCTTGAGAAGATTGTTACAATAATTTCGGTAACGTTTATATGAGATTTGGACGACATCATTATTGGGTGAGTTACGGGCTTTTTTATGGAGTTTATCACGATGACGAATGCAACGTAATAAACCTGGAGTAATCCAAGGTTTAAGGTTCCTTTCTTTTTTAGGAGCATTGATTATACGTGTGTGTTTTTTAACTTACTAAATTGGTGTGTTAGGCAGGAAGGTAAGTAGGGTAGGGTAGGCAGTTGACGGGAGCGAAGCCGCGGGCACAGCTAGTTACGCAATTAGGCTGCTGGATCTGCATTAGCTTGGGTTTCTTTTCGAAAATACATATTTTATAGTCTACAGATTTTTTTTCTTTGCATAGTTTTTTATTTGTGTTAGCAAACATCTACGATACAACAGAAAATCCTAGGTAGAAGCATGGCTTTAAACTGAATGGAAATGCTCACCGATATTGGAAAATGCGAGCGCGGCAGTGAATATAAAATTGAATAAATAATCTGCTTTCTTTTCATAAATAATTTACTATTGCAAATTGAATCAGTGGCAAGCGTAGGTAACCTATGAGACAATAAATAAAGTTGTTTTTGCTTGTGTTTTTCCTGTATTGGATAATCTGTTGAAACACTTTTTATTTTAACTTTATATTTATTTAATTAATAATTAATTATATATACACAATATAATACATGAAGACATCACATCAAGATAATAGTGTACAAAAGCACTTTTTGCGACTGCCCGCGAAAAGAAAAAATTAAAAAGAAGTGTAGACCGTGTGTGAGAAAAGGAAGAAAGAAAAGTGAACGAAATTAACTAAGATAAAAACATATATGCAAGCAACTATACAAATAAATACATAATTTTAAAATATATAGATACTTAACATATAGACTTGAGAGAACAGATAATGCTCATTTAAACGTTTTTTGAATAGTAACATAGTCTTTCTTTTTTAGGGTTCCGAAGTCAACAAGGAAACCTTATAGTTTGGCTCTGTCCGTCTGTCCGTCCACAGCTTAGCTCAGAGAATCTAAGTACTAGAAAGCTATAATTTGGCTTGGATATACATATTAATAATTCTGACGAAGTGGTAAAATAAAATCATGAAAAAAATATTTTTTTGGGTTTCCTCCTATAGACGTAAAGTGGTTATGGCTTTTTTTTTCTCGTCTATTCCATGGTATGGGGTATCGTTGGATAGGCCATTCAAAAATATTATGGGTTTTTTAAAACCATTTTTCGTTACAGAGATCCGTTTGCGAAAAATTAAGCTTTAAATTGCAAATTCATGTTAGAGTCAAGTGTGTCCCTTCCCCCTGCCAGCGAAATGGTTGCTCTTGGCTATGTGAAAAAATTCACGGCAGTAGTAAATATAACGAAATTAAAAGGAAAACTATCACGGATAAGTAGGCTTTACAAATTTACGAGTAATAGTCGACCAACTTATAAAACGTACTTGGAACAATAAAAATTTTGGACAAATGCCATTGAAAATTTACTTAAATAACGTTGTTAGCTGTGTAAAACAGTTAATAAATATAATATGCTTATGAACCATGTAAAAATGTACAAAAATAAAATCATAACATCCTTAATAATAATGATATTTTATTATTAAGGAAATTTTTTTTTATATTTTAAATGTTTTTCTTTTTTGTATGTATTTTGTAAAAATATTTAAAAATGTAAGAAATAAGAAAGTAATTAAATAAATGATATTAATAATGTTTAAGCTCGAATAACGCATTGGAGTGGCCGGAGTCGTTGGCTGTACCGGTGCGTAGTCCATACGGCGCCAGTATACGATTTGACTAATCTAGGTGGACAAAACTCAATAACTAAAAAAATGTTTTGTTTATTACATTTAAAAGAATAATATGTTAAAAAAGGCCAAATGGAATGTAAAAAATATTATTTTAATATTTTAACAAAATAAGTACATCTTTGTCTTCGTCTCGATGTACTGTTTTCTTGGAAGTTTTCGTAATAGCGTGATGAGGGGTCTGAAGATATCAGTAAATGCTTTATTAAATCATAATTGGTTCTGTATCTTGAGGTTTTCATTGTATGGCCTAATCTGGCCTTCCTAATTTCTTTATTCTTGGCTTCAGAAGCCTCTTCAGACATTTGGGCGTCTATGAAGGAAAATGATAAATATATTATAATCGCAAAAAATCGCAAGTAATGAGTACTATATCATCAAAGTATAATAAACACGTAATCTATTAAGACTATTATCACAGCTTGACTGCGTTTGACTACCAAGTATAACTCCAAGTCAAAATTAAGTAAAGGAAAAAATACGAAATCTTCTATGTATTTTTAAACAAACGCACACATTCGTCAAAGTAGAATATTGATTATTTTAATATCTTAATATACAAATAATTATCTCTATGTCGCATCAAGGCTGGCCGATAGATGCAAACCATCGGGAAGTCAGGATGTATTCCCTTAGGTTAAGACATCGTGTGTGGGCAGGTCGATGGGTATAATCGAGCAAATGAAATCACATAAGTTATTCTATACACTGGGTTTATTCAAATAGACACAAGTTACAAGTTACATTCTTGCTTACCAATATTACGGATCGACACTGATTCTACGACGTCTTAGCTCTACGGCTGTCAGTACTCAACTGCCATATTCCGCACCTCGCAAGTGCTTATAAAAGCGCACCAATGCGTAGTTGCTATTGATTGCCGCTAGGGGCGTGCTTGTGATTTGTTTTGACGTCCGTACTATTGACTAAACCCGACACGGCCATCCTGCGAGACAGGCGTCCTCGTCTGTTCCTCATTGTCAGGTTTTAACAGTGTATCGAATCATGTGGAAATCCTCAATGGATGTCCTCAGCCCTTGGGGAAAGCTGAGGGTTCTGTCAGACTCCTACTGACTAAAACCACATGGTGTTCTCTAGGCCGTAATTCCTCTTGAGAGGCGAACGTGGAACACACACGCCGCCTTCTCGGGCCTCTCTCAGGTGACAGATCCCCAAATCTATCACCCGCAGGCATCATCTTCTTGTCCTTGCTCCAAGCCATCTCATGGTCACCTCGTGTTACACCACACGTCGTCTCAGTCCACTCCATCCTGGCAATCTCCCATCATAAAAGGGATGTTTTTCTGAAACATACAAAATTTCCAAACAGTATTCACTCGTCCAATCCTGACTCATACACTAGAGTGAGGAAACATTTTGAAACAATCAAACATGATCATTCAAATCTCTCTGTTCACTATTGCAAGGAACGAGTAAATCTATTTCCAATTTAAAGAAAATAGTAATTTTATCATCGAATTGGTACCTAAAAGCACCTAATCTTCGTGATTACATAATTCAAGTACCACTGATAAGTCATAAATCTCAAATTAAATCAAACAAAAGAAACAATATACCATGTTTCTTATTCACGATTTTTAACCATCACATAGCTCTACTAGCTATCTCATAGCTCTCTTAGCTATCTCAATTGCTCTACTCGTACATCTCCACGATGCGAGTACTACTTACCAAAACTATTTCAATTTTCGTAATGAGGGCTTGACGATTCGAACGTCATTAACATTAACATGGTGTCCTCACCTCTCGCATGACTATGTGAGTTTACTTTCTTTTAACCACATAACTCATTAGAATCTTTCTGTAAGGTTCCTAACACAAACATGAATTTTCACACCAGACATAGTGTCACACAGACTTCCAGTTGCCATACAGGCCTATAGTTGCCATAAAGGACTACAGTTGTCATACAGGCCTATAGTTTCTATAAAGACCTTCACTTGCCATACAGGCCAACAGTTGCCACACAGCGCTCGGCTACTCCTGACCGAACTAGATTATTGGGTTCGTTAAAATAGGGAAATTTTAGAACCCTACTCTTTAACTGAATCATTACCCTGGGCCATGTACCACTAGTCGCTCCAAACAAAGTTTAAAACTTATCCTGCAGCAAAAACTGCCAAGCTTACAAAAACCCTCGAGTAAAACCTCCAACGCCATGGCTCTCTAGCCGACCAGCAATTATATTGCTCTCACAACGGTCTCTCGGTCTCTCTCTAGACCCCGACCTGCACCAGAATCCACTGGTACGGTCAAACATAATACGTTCGATAGACTGAATTACTCGACACCTTAAGCTTGCTCATCATCATCAAATCCTTTTGACATCAACATCGACTGGTACATGACCCGCTGGCATCTGCCCTAACCTACCTTGTGCATACTTGTAGGTTCCAAGCGTACCTATTTAAAGCTTTCGGTGTATAACGATCACCGTCCTGTCATAATCACCTATCGTGGACCTAATACAGGGCCTATTTAGTTTTCGTATCAGAGTTTCCCACAAAACACTCCATTATATAAAGGTCCGACGATCAACAAGTTCAACAACTAAACAAAGTACTTGTAACAATGCTGTTACGGTTTTTTACAATTCATAGGCAATGTGTACTCAACTCATGAAACTTTCATTGTGATTTGTGCACCAACACAAACCAGAATCGTATCTACCAACGATTCTTTACATATCTGCCGCCACATATGCTACAACACATGAGGGGCTCTGTGCACCAACACAGACAAGAATCGCACCAACGATTCTCAAAAATCTAGCGCAATATGTGCTACAACACATGAAGCGCTCTGTGCACCAACACAGACAGAAATCGTATAAACGATTCTCAAAAATCTAGCGAATATGTGCTACAACACATGAATCGCTCTGTGCACCAACACAGACAGAAATCGCACCAACGATTCCTGGTAGACCCATCGCCACATGTTACTCATGAGGTGCGGTCTAAAGTTTCGAGTATGAGTGTACAAGCCATGTTTCATTACCACTGTCATCAACTATGACGTCTAATTCTCAAGGAACTTGTTGATCGAGGATCCTTCTTACTAGATTCGCTCTTTTAACTCAAAGATATTGGAGCATACCGACTGTTAATATGAGGGTTACAATTAAGCCTCATAATATTTGCGTGTTAATAACTCCTGTGAAGGAGCTTCACGAATTAACTCAGATCAATATCGTTAAAATCAAATTATCAACAGTAACCCTTTACTATCGCACACTAACTCAGTTTTCATGTAAGGAAAACGATCGCGAGATCTACTGCTATCATAATATTACTTTGAAAGTAAGCAAGTGAATTCAGATCTAAAGACGGTGGTTGTAAATCGTTACGCAACATAAGATCTGTTCCGAATACACGCAAATGACCAGTACCGTTACAAACTCGATACAATTGCCTTCGCCCAACGACTTTACTAACTCGCTTTTACGGTTGACTAGTTGTTAAGTCACTTTGGATAGATCATCTTCTTCATCATCTGCCTAGCCTTTTCCCAAATATATTGGGGACGGCTTCCAGTCTTACCGGATTCAGCTAAGTGCCAGTGTTTTACATGGAGCGACTGCCTATCTGACCTCCACAACCCAGTAACTGGGTAACACGGTACCCCTTGGCAAGACTGCTGTCAGATCTCAAGCTTCTGACCACCCGTAATGAATGTCAAAGATCTTCAAATGACAGCCGGGACCAATGGCTTAACGTGCTTTCCGAGGCACGGAGGAAACTCGGTATGTTGAAATGGTCACCCATCCACGGACCGACCTCGTCAAGCGTTGCTTAACCTTGATGATCGACCCGTGCGGCTGTTATTATTTAGCCACGAGCTCATCTTCTTATGGGATATTTAATCCTAAAGTACGTACTGAATCAAATGTTGAAACTATTCCGCCAATAGGAAACTCGTGTGTCTTAATTAGCTAGTGATAGTGCTAGATATAACCATGACCAACTCAGTGGTCAAACATGAACACTCTTAAAGCTCGAACTAGCATCTCTTCACTAGAGAACATTCGACCTCACTATCGAAATAAAATAGAAGCGACTCACCGAGTATTCCATTCGAAACTTGCGAGCGCCCGACTTCTCAGCTGTGGTCGTAATGTTCGGCTACCACCTGCGAACTGCTAGCCTGCCGTTCCATTTAACCTCTCGGGTGTTGACACATCAGCCTTCGCATACACCATCTGAACCACTAGCCTGCAGCAGACGCTCCACTGCGACGTAATATGGTATCTGAAACGTGAAAAACATTACGAGAGTATAATATGTTCACACAGTTATCTTAACCATACTCAGATTTGATGGAAATTAACCGGTGCAGCGGTGTAGTAAACTAAACCGGCACAGCAAAATGGGTTATTGTTGACATGAACCACACAGACCACACAGTACAGAACCCAAGTGTCCAAGTAGGTAGATATGGGCTTTAGAGAATCCAATGAATGCCATAGCGTCAGTGGAAGTTTAAGTCGCAATTAACGAGGCCTTGTAGGACTTACTACGTTCCAGATAGTTTGGCTTCCTGACTCGAAAAGTAGAATACTATGCTTCTCCTCAAACTTAACCCTCACTGCATAAAACTATCACAGTATCAAAACTAATCAAAATATTTCATTTGGTATTATCATAATTTCCAGAATGATGTGTTCGGTACGGCATTGCTACTATATGGCTCTAAAGTCCGAACAATAATAGTCAGCTAAGGACCATTACTAGTGACAGTAGAATAATAACACTTCAGCAACACTAAAACTTGATCAGTGATAACTAACCTGAAATTACGACCCGTCACGGGCCGCCCCGACGATCCACTGACCGCCATACCGTACACAAAACCAGAACTTTGAAAAATGAACACTCTTGGCCATAGTCATTACAAAATGAAAACGACTCACCAGATTGGCATAAAGATCCGTGTGTATGGATCTTTCCACACGTCCACACGCTCCTCCTTGACCTGTCCAGCTCCTTGGTTGTTGCTAGCTTCCTTGCTGCTCCGCTCCAGACTGGTTTTTCATTATTTTGTTTTCGAGGGTAGTCGAAACTGACACCGTAATTTTTTTGCAAGAATGTAACCGCCATTTTCACTAGCATTATTTTTACGTGTGATCTCATTAGCACGATCGAATCCCAATTCTGATGTCGCATCAAGGCTGGCCGATAGATGCAAACCATCGGGAAGTCAGGATGTATTCCCTTAGGTTAAGACATCGTGTGTGGGCAGGTCGATGGGTATAATCGAGCAAATGAAATCACATAAGTTATTCTATACACTGGGTTTATTCAAATAGACACAAGTTACAAGTTACATTCTTGCTTACCAATATTACGGATCGACACTGATTCTACGACGTCTTAGCTCTACGGCTGTCAGTACTCAACTGCCATATTCCGCACCTCGCAAGTGCTTATAAAAGCGCACCAATGCGTAGTTGCTATTGATTGCCGCTAGGGGCGTGCTTGTGATTTGTTTTGACGTCCGTACTATTGACTAAACCCGACATCTATTTGACGACTCCATGAAAAAAACTACTCGAAGTTGCTCAAAACACAAAAAAACATGTACACTCTTTAGCGTTAACGGTAACACTGAGCGGGTCGGCCGACTAGCTGCAGGGTTTGAGTACTTTCGCCCTTTGTTATAACCAGTTTCGCGCGGTCTAGGGATAAATTACTGTTATTGTCAGTTAAGTAATATATTCAAGGATGTAAGGAGATCAGTAAATCGTTATTTTAAGTATTATATTGAAATACCTATTGTCCAGCTAGATTGGTCAAATCGTATACTGGCGGTGCATGCGCGCGGGGGATTCTATTTTGTGTTAGTGCAGAAGTATTTTCGACGTTTTGTAAAGTCAAATTAGATTCGATTGCCAAGCAAATAACTTATTTTCTTTTGTCGATATCCATCTATAAAGTTAATATTCGACCCGACTATAACATCACTAATTGAGTAGCGTAAAACTTTCCAGAACGAAATAGTGAATACCGCAGATTAGAGGTTACATACGATTTTTTTCAAATTCCGAAAGAGAAATAAACAAGGAGCGCGCGCGAATTAAGTAAGCGACAACGGAAGAGTTTAAAAATAAACTTTATTTGATCCCAGTTACAGCAAGACGGTAATTAATTCATCTAACAAGATATTGATCTTATATACTAACTTAATTGCTAACGTAGTACATCCACAGCGTGATCAGATTGACGCATGTTCTAGATAATTATAAATGCTGATCGCGCAGTGGGGAAATTGAGAAATAATAATCTAGTAAATACTTATTGTCTGACAAAGCTAATATTGGTAGGTTGGGGTTCCTTAACTCCTCCCTCCCTAAGAGAGAAATTATCCGAAGGTGTCGCAGACGGTTTCGGAGAATTTCGACAAAAGTTTATGAACTGAAATTTATACATTATAAAGATAACTATTGCTATTACAATAACCACATACTCTAAGATGGTCCATATACTAATTTCTATTGTCACTGTTTGTGTCGTATCGTCTATTTCACCAAATTTTGCACTTTGTAACACTTCTTTCACATCACTGAAGTCCACATTTCTTAGATCCACTTTCTTTGATCTTCTCTGGATGTCCTGTTGTAGGTCTGGCATCTGGATCAATGGCAGCTGGAGACTGGAAACTGTAGTGTTTGTGGTGGCGGCAATGATGACTTCGCCTATTTGTGTCTCGCATTGTTGGCCAGGTGTCACGATGTAGGTCCCAAGGATAGTGTACTTCAGGATTTCTGTATTGCAATTCTCGGTGATGATGAGATTTTCCTCTGAGTAAACCAACCATTGGTTGTCGGTTATTTTCTGTATCTTAGTTTTTTCTATTTCAATATGGTTCTGTATGCAGTTTTTGTAGTTGTTCTTCATCAGCATTATTTGTTCAATGCAGGTCTCGGTTGGAAACTGGGCTAAATTAGTTTCAGCGCAAAGGAATTTTCCATTTTCAATCTCAGTACATGGGCTTACCACGGGCATGTATTTCAATCTATTCACCATCAGGTAAGGATATTTGGGTATTATTGTAAAGGTATTTGGAGAATGGAATATAGGGATGGGTATAACCTTGTAATAATTATATGTTTCGTTATTTATTAGGGGAACTTCTAAAACAAAAACTAACTTGTTGTTATTTATATATGATTTAAGTATGATATTACGTTCTAATTTTATTAAATTATGTTTGTTTACTGGGTATATTGTTCTAGCATGTTTAGCAATGACTTCTAGCGTATTATATAATTCTGTACTATTTATAATGGATTGGTGCAATGTATTCAGTTTGCTAAAGGCTATTGCCGTTTCAATCTCTTGTATGTTTTCGTAACAGGTTCGAAAGTTATTTAAAATTTGATACATAGTATTTAATATTTGGAAAAGTTTGTTAAACCTGAACTCATGTTCAACTAATTTTTCCATTTCATTGGTATGTAAACCCAAGTTTTTAATATTTGAATTTATTATTTCAGAGTCATTTACTAATTTATCAAAAGCTTTTTGCATTGATGATACTTTACGTTCGACCACATGCTCTTTGTTCTGTATCATTTGGATTTCTCTATCATATTTAATTGCATCGTCTTCATCCAAATTTCCTGTGATAGCTTTTACAAGTGAGCCTAATGGATTAAACAAAGCTCTTTTGTTTCTATAATGGAAAGGTAAGATTTGAAAAAATCTATCCTTAGTTAGTTTAATAAGATATTCTATTTGGCTTTCTATTCCTATAGTTTCGTTACTAAGACTATTTTCCTTAATTTTAATTTTCAAGTTAATAAAATCCCGAATATTATTATCTATTTGTAAGTGTAATGATTCTAAATCTACAATTTTGTATATTGTCCAATAACTATTCCTCTTCACTGCTACTCCCCGCTTTATCGCTGCTATCCCCGGATTCTGACCGAGGTTTTGGAGGTCCAGCGTGAGTGTTGGCACCACTAGTACCAGAAGTACCAGGCACGATCTGTGGAGGACGTTTTACATTTTTTAAGGCTACTCTAGTTTTCCTTTTCTTTACTTCTACTGGGACTATATTTCTTTCAACTTCACCTATTACTTTCGCTTTTTCATATCGAGGTTTTTCTTTGGCTTTTCTAATCCTAGTGTCTTTCATGTAAATATTATCGTCTGGTTCGAGTATCGGTGTCGTTTCGCCACCTTTTTTATTAATTATTTTAATTTTATCGGATTCTAATTTTTCTGTTATGAATTCATAGAGTATTTTAAGGCGTTTTCTATGATCTAACAATAATTTCTGAGTTAAGTTCTTCTCTCTATCCACGTTAAATACATTTTCGGAATAAGTGTGACCAAATACTAGTTCAAAAGGCGTAAAATCTGTTGCTGAATGTATGGTGTTGTTATAAGCCATGATGGCATAAGTCATAACTGATGCTGCATCTAAATCGCTTTTATCGTATTTTGCTATACGATAAATCTCAATAATGGTAGAATGAAACCTTTCTACTATTGCCATTGAACTGGGATTATTTGGCGTCCCAATATGAAGTTCAATTTTGTAAAAGCTTAACATTTCTTTAATCAAAGTATTGTTGAATTCTGTACCGGAATCGCAACTAATTTTTCTAGGCAGACCATACCTGCTGAAATATTTAATCAATGCTCTAACTATCTCTGGTGTACTCCTATTCGGTACCTCTATGGCTTGTGCTATCTTACTAAATGCATCCACTATAGTTAAATAATATTTCCCTTCAATATATAATAAATCCATAAAAGCTTCCTGAAAAGGGGCATCCTGGGTTTGTGTTAACTGAATGTGGGGTTTAATCGGCTTTCTATCATATTTCATGCGTTTACATGTTTCGCAAGCATTTATGATTGCCGTGACTGTCTCTTTCATGTTTGCCCACCAATAATGTCTTTTAAGTTTGGTTAAAGTTTCTTTAATACCTCTATGACATGTTTTCCCGTCGTGGTATTTTAAAATAACTTCTTTTTGATCTTCTTCAGATCCTGTCAAATTTATAACTCTTTCTGTACACTCGGTTAACTTAACTGAATCCTTTTTAAATAACTTAATTACCATGTTTGAAAAAGTTTTTCTAAAAGATGGGTGTTCGAAGTATATAAAGTACTTATGTTTTGGATCAATATACTCTTTCAAAAAGTCTTTAACTAATATATCGTTATTTGTCGGTAAGTGAACTTCGAGAATTTTTTGTTTATTATTTGAAATATCTTTTACGTCTAATTTATTTTTAAACCATGAATGAATTAAAATCTGTTTTGGTTTAGTATCGACAGCTTCGTTTAAACTAGGAATGCCTTCGTGTTCTCTATTTGAAACTGAGTTGGCAGTGACCCCATCATCAGAATCCGAAAGTTCTATCGTTTCTATTGGAGTTTCGGGGTCTTGTAATTCGCTTTCTATAATTTTTTGTATACGTTCCTGCCTATCTCCTATATTTACGAATATTGAATCTAAATCGTCGTCAATTGCATTAATCTTAATCCTAGATAAAGCATCTGCATTCGTGTTTTGAGGGCCTTTCTTATATTTTATTTCGAAATCGTACTCTTCTAACCTTAACCGCCATCGCGTGAGTTTACTATTGGGCTCTTTCAATGAATACAGCCAAGCTAATGGTCTATGGTCTGTAAATATGGTAAACTTATTACCATACAAATACGGTCGAAAGTGCTTAACTGCCCATATTATGGCTAAAAGTTCCTTCTCGATAGTGCTATATTTTACTTCTGTGTCACTCAGAGTCCTGCTAGCATATGCTACTGGCTTGTCTGAGCCTATTGATCCTTGTGACAATACAGCCCCAATTGCAAAATTCGATGCGTCGGTAGTTAAAATAAAACTTTTACTAAAATCGGGATACTGTAATAAAGGTGCGTTTGTTAAAAGTTTTTTACATGTTTCAAAACATTCCCTATACTCATCATTAATAATTATTTTACGACCTTTCTTTAAACAAGCTGTTAAAGGTCTAGTTATTTTTGCAAAATCTTTGATGAATTTCCTATAATAACCAATAAGTCCTAAAAAGCTTTTTATTTGTGTAACTGTTTCTGGAATGGGATATCTTAAGATTGCATCAATTTTATCATTATTTGGCTTCAATCCTTCACTTGTAATAGTGTGCCCTAAGTAAAGAACTTCCTTTCTAAGAAAATGTGATTTGTCGAGTTGTATTTTTAAATTTGTCGCCCGAAACCGATCAAAAACTGCTCTAAGTTTTTCTACATGCTGAGTCAGCGATTTAGAAAAAATTATGACGTCATCAAGGTATACCAGGCAATGTAAGCCCTGGAGACCTCTTAGAACGTTATCCATAGCCCTCTGGAATGTTGCAGGTGCTGTTTTTAACCCGAACGGCATCCTGTTAAATTCATAATGTCCTGAAGGTGTACTGAAAGCTGTTTTCGCCCTATCTTCTTCCTGGACCTCGATTTGATGGTACCCACTAGCTAAATCTAAGGTAGTAAAATAGGTACTATTGCCTAGCATATCAAATAAATCATTTATGTTGGGCAAGGGGTATTTGTCATCGGTAGTAATTTCATTGAGACGTCTATAATCAACTACCATCCTCCATTTTTGCTGTCCTGATGAATCTAATTTTTTTGGCACTAAATGTACGGGAGCACTCCAGGGGGAGTGTGATTCCTGGATGATATTGTCCCTTAACATTTTATCTACCTGATTCCTAATTTCTTTCGATTGAATGGGAGGTAACCTATGTGCTTTAATATTTATAGGATCTTCATTCCTTGTTCTAATTCTATGTTTTACTTGATTTGTAAACGTTAATGGAATATTCTCACAATAAAATATGTCCTTATAATCATTACATAGCCCTTCGATGGTTTTACGTTCCTCAGAATTCATGTGGTCTAACTGTAATTTTTTTAAATTATCTGTTAGCATCCTATCTATTTCTATGTTATTTTCTGTAAAATTAATGTGAACAGATGGGTTCTGCCTGTAAGGTTCGACCGTAAAAGGTCCTGTTACCACTAAGGTTCTGGTTTCATCCGTATAATTCTGAATAACGGTTGATGCGTAACCTTTAATACACGTAACTAATGCGGCGGGCATTCGAATCCCTTCCGTAAATTGCTTAAAATCTAACACAGCTTCCCCGTTCAGTAAGTTGACTGGGAGTCTTACTCTAAGTTCACTACGAGATGGTAGATTATATACCTCTCTCATAGGCGGTGAATATATGATAGGAATATCAGTATTTTTTAAATGTAATATCTGATTTTCCATATTAATCTTTGCCTGTAATTGCTTCAGCAAATTGCTACCTATTAACCCATCATACCTATCGTCGACACTATAGACATAAAACTTATGGAACTCTTGACTTCCAAAGGTAACCGGTAATGGAATAATAGCCGTTTCACTATGAACACTCGATGCGTGAGTGCTAACAACTTCGAAGGGTTCATACTGTAGATAATTTTTAAAATATTTATTCGCTATATACGGGCTTATAAACGATCTAACACTCCCCGTATCTATCATAAAAACTGCCTTTAATTCTGGTATAACTATATGTGGTAAATTTAAGCGTTTATTACAATTTATTTTTATTCGTTCTCTAGGGTAGAGGCCGTTATGCAAAAATTTCCCGCCCCGGGTTCTTCAGGAGAAAATTCTTGGCACTCATTGTACGAATAACTTGAACTCTGTTCATTATTATTAGAATTATTTATGTAATTAACACGTCGCGACCTTGCAGTACGCATGGTGACATCAGTATTCGCACCCGACGTAGATGCTTGCGCTGCAAAAGACGGCGTGCTCGGTGCATGTGCCGCGAACTGTTGGTTCGGTTGTGCAATCGGAACAAATGACCTACTTGACTGCGGTGACGCATTATTGTTGTTTGTACGATTAAAATTGTCTTGATTTCTTTGAATATTATTATGTTGTTTATAATGTCTGGGCTGATGCGGATTGTTCGGTGTAGATGTGCTGTTTGTCGCACTATTCGGTACATGTGTACTTGATATGCTATGTGAATCTTTCTTTTGATTATTAGATTCAATTGCATTTTGGTTATTAGGCCAATTGGGTCTGTTATTTCTGCTAAAATTACGTCTGTCGTTTGTTTTCGACTCATAGACTGCCTGGAAGTTTTGTTCTTCTAAAACTATTTTTAATGCATCCTCTAACGTTGTGACGTCGCGCAAACGAACTAATCTAACTAAAAATGGCGGTAAATTAAACAAGAAAGCATTCATCGCTCTGTTACTATAAATGATTTGCTTTGCCTTACGTAGAGATTCATCAATGATAGTTTCTGATATTTTAGCAAATAAAACACTTCTCATCCGCTGTATTCTATGGCAAAAATCTAAATAACTTTCACCCTTATTTATTCTACACGATTCTAATTCCATTGCTAAACAATCCTCTGTGCGTGGATCACCGAAGTGTTGGTTTAACAACTTCTTCAGCTCGTCCCACGTACCTATAGCTTCTCTTTCGCCTACCAAACTGGCTGCTTCGCCTGATAACCTACTAGTTACTACATGAAATAAATATTCATTTTGGGCTGCGGTTCCTAAGAACGTAGACAAAATGTATTCACATTTTTTTATAAATAAAGGCAACATTCTAGTGTCGCCGCTGAATATTGGTATGATGTTAACCAATTCCTGTGGGACACGGGTTACGTTTTCCATTGTGAAATGTTATGAAAGGAGCAAACGCGGAGAGAAAAAAAAATCACACTAATGTGCTACTAAACTATCACTATTCTAAAATATTAGTACGTTTAAAATCTATGCAAATATTATTACGGCGTTGTCCAATCCCTAATAATACACAAACACATAGACTATTACAAGGTTGGGATATAGATGGAAGAGCTGAGAGGAAGGTGAAAAAGATTTACTCACAATTCCGCAGCTAGCTCCATGCTCCCTGAATTACTGCTTGGCTCCTGGTCCTCTCCTGGCTTGATGTGGCTTCTTAATGTATTTGTTTGTTCGGTGATCTCTGCTGAACCGTTGAAACGGACGTCGGCTGCTTCCCGTAGATGTGGATACGTGACAGACTGACTACAGAGATCCTACCGGCTGCGCCAATTAAGTAAGCGACAACGGAAGAGTTTAAAAATAAACTTTATTTGATCCCAGTTACAGCAAGACGGTAATTAATTCATCTAACAAGATATTGATCTTATATACTAACTTAATTGCTAACGTAGTACATCCACAGCGTGATCAGATTGACGCATGTTCTAGATAATTATAAATGCTGATCGCGCAGTGGGGAAATTGAGAAATAATAATCTAGTAAATACTTATTGTCTGACAAAGCTAATATTGGTAGGTTGGGGTTCCTTAACTCGCGCAAGGATCCAGGAACGAACCATACCATTCCCCGTGGCTCGTATTGGCTCCTTTCGCAATTCGCACCCGCAGTGGTACTCAAATAGATAATATTTTTCTAACTTCAGTTGCGATGTTGGATTTTATAACTCGTTCTTTAGTTTAAGTCAAGAGTGAATAGGTTAGTTCTAGGCAAGCGTGCTTCACCGTAGACCAAATCATCGCTTACCATCAGGCGAGATAGTGGTCAAACGCGAGCATATAGTTTAAAAAAAAACATCATCCTATGTGGGCCCGTTTTTAGTCTTTGTGTGCCGCTGAAACCGTTTTAATGTTCATGTAAAAACGACAAAACCCTCTTCTTAGTCCGCATTAATATGCAACTTTGGAACCCTATTACTGCGCGTGGCCCGACATGCACTTGGCCGGTTTTTTTAATTAGTGGTGGGTAAAAGAGTCGCCTCTTATTTAACTGGAATATCTTGCCAAACGCTATTAGGAATACACCACCGTTAACCACTTCCAGTGTAATTAGGTTGATGAAAAGTTGCTTTACAATGATGATGAAACACAAGAAATGCAACATAATTTCTCATCTCAATTTATTTAGGGTTCGCAGGCAGCAGGCACGTTTTCTTATATTAACATACATTTAGACTCTCTAGTATCCTGAGTAAACAGTCATAATATGTCCTAGAACCAAAAATTCGAAAACATGTGGCATCCATCAACCCGCACTGGGCCCGCGTGGTGGATTAAAACTCATTCCCTCTCTCACCGAGAGAGGCCTGTGTCCCAGCAGTGGGAACATTAAAAGGCTGATGATGAGACTCTCTAGTCATTCCTCTGTCAGTCGTTATTTCAATATTCACCCCTTTTCCACACGTTTTCGGCTAGCTAGCCGTAAAATCCTTCAAATAATCTATATTTATTTTAATTAATCTCGTCTGATGGTAAGCGATGATGTGGTCAACGGTGAAGCATGCTTCCCTAGAAGTAACCTATTCATTCTTAACTTAAAGACTCCTAGCTTCATACAAAATTATAATTATAATTTGTACTAGGTACCTGTAAAAGATGACATTAATATTGCTGATTATTTGTATTCGATTCACTATTTATGACATTTAATTTTTGACATAACTATATTTTTCTCAATTTAATTATAATAATGTTAAATAAAATAATTATTTAATAATAATGTTAAATGCCTGCTAATTTTGGATGATAAGGACAGGAGAATGATAATTGCAATGCTTGTAAAAGGCTGCTAAGTCTTGCACTAATATAACAAAACACCAACTATACACTTAGTTCGCAATAAACGTTTTGACTTTGACTTTGACTTTGCTATCAGGAAACAAAGACTCCGGTAGGGTACTCCACTCCTTAGCTGAACGCACAATGAAAGACGCTTTAAGCGTATGGATACATATCTAGCTCTATCTTATTTACTTTTATAAACAGGGTGACAGCACAACTAGCACCACGCCTGGTCCAGCAGTTGCATGCAGCAGCTCGTCGCTACCCTGGCTGGAAGGCGCTGACTGACCTGCCCTACCACAAGCCCTGGAGACACCCTGAACAGGTCCCGCCTCTAAGGATCTCGCTAGCTGATGTAAGTATGCGAGAGACAGAAATCTTAAAAATTATTTGAATCACACGTACCTATATATATATATATATAATCGTTCTCTTGCATTTTGCAACAACCCCAAATAAATATAGGTTAATAGGTACCATTTTTTTGCGTTATGGACACCGACTTCCAAAAATAAAGTTATTTTTCACATTGTAGTTTTCTTATTAGGAAGTCGGTAGTATTTTTTGTAATAAGGTTTTTTTATTTTCACTTTTTAGTTGTACCTATCTAATAGGCAAGTTGTTTAGTAAGTTTCCTATAACGCCAGAATAGATTACACGAATATCAAAAAAATTAAACAAAACCGATTTAATGAGGCATCTGATTACTCCTTAAGAGCGTACTGGCGTGATGTTATGTTATGAAATGGTATAAACAATAAACAGACATGCGATTGCAGCAGTCCCGAGAGATTTGCCGTTATTTATTGAAGAGTTCTGTTGTATATCTTCGAAGTTCTTCATCAAACTTCACCAAATTAAAATGGGACCAATTTCGGAACATACTCTTTCAAACAAAAAAAGGATTTTCAAAATCGGTCCACAATTGACGGAGATAACGGTGAACATACACAAAAAAAAAACACACAAGTAGTCGATCATAGAACCTCCTCCTTTTTCGAAAGTCGGTTAAAAATAGGTTGGCACATTACATGTTTCACGTATTAATAAATCACGTCGTCGTGTTTTAAATTTTCAAACGATTTCACACTCTGAAGGTGTTGGACCTAAAAGTACATTTCGTGTCGAGCATAAATAGTCGAGATTTTAACACGAGCGATGTAGCCAATTTCGACGTGAGCCGAAGGCGATCGTCGAAAGCTACATGCGAGTGCATCAGGGCTCCGTCTTGAGCCCCTATCTCTTCAGTGTGATATTAGACGAACTGTCAGCCAGCGTACAGAAACTACCGCAGCCTTGCCTGCTTATGTACGCTGGTGATATGGCACTGGTAGATGGGGACAAAGGACCGCTCACCAGACGCGTGCACGCATGGAGGGAGGCGCTTGAGAACGGCGGGCTGAAGCTAAACGTGGCGAAGACGGAGTATATGGCCTGCAACAGCACAGATCTGACGTCTCTCCTTATAGGCGACGACACCGTCGAGCGCATGGACAACTTCAGGTACCTCGGATCTGTGCTTGATGCGTCCGGGGACATCGATCGCGACATCAAGGCCCGTGTATCAGCGGCTTGGGCGAAATGGCGCGAGGTGACGGGTGTCATTTGTGACCCCAAAATGCCGGTCAAGCTGAAGGGACAGGTCTATAAGACCATCATAAGGCCTGTCCTTACGTACGGCAGTGAGGCGTGGCCGGTGCTGGAGCGACACCGACAGGTGTTGCATGTCACGGAGATGAACATGCTGCGGTGGATGTGTGGCGTCACGCGGAAAGACCGTGTACGGAATACATACATCCGTGGCAGCCTCCATGTCCGTGACATTGCTGACAAGCTGCAGGAAAGTCGCCTCCGCTGGTACGGCCACGTCTTATGACGATCGGCAAGCTACGTGGGAAACAAATGCCTGGACATGACCCTACCTGGCACCAGGAGCAGAGGACGGCCCAAGAAACGCTGGCTTGATGTCGCGCAGGATGACATGCGCGCCAGTGGGCTAGTTGCGAGGGATGCCGAAGACCGGGCAAAGTGGAGGAGGAAGTGTAGGAAAGCGGACCCTGGGTTCTCCCGCGCTGGGCGGGATGAGCAACTGGGATAAACGCTAGGTAGAAGAAGAGAAGAGACTAAAAACCACAGACTATATACACAGAATCAATGCGCGCTTTTTCGGTTCAGTATCATTCTGCCAGTTATGTAATGAAAAAATGACAAAAGTCATTTCGTAACTGTTATTATGTCATTTTGTTTTTTTAATTTTTATTTTATACGGAGCTCGTGGAGTAGCTCGTGGCTAAATAATAACAGCCGCAGGGGTCGATCATCAAGGTTAAGTAACGCTTGACGAGGTCGGTCCGTGGATGGGTGACCATTTCAACATACCGAGTTTCCTCCGTGCCTCGGAAAGCACGTTAAGCCGTTGGTCCCGGCTGTTATTTGAAGATCTTTAACAGTCGTTACGGGTAGTCAGAAGCTTGAGATCTGACACCAGTCTTGCCAAGGGGTACCATGTTACCCAGTTACTGGGTTGTGGTGTGGAGGTCAGATAGGCAGTCGCTCCATGTAAAACACTGGTACTTAGCTAAATCCGGTAAGACTGGAAGCCGACCCCAATATAGTTGGGAAAAAAGGCTAGGCAGATGATGAATTTTTATTTTATACTCTTGTGTCTAAATGTTCATATTTCGAAACGAATTTCTTAGCCAATATGTTACATAATAGATAGGTAACGTAGTGGAAAAATAACTATCTGGTACTTAACTATCTTAAAAAATCTAATCAATTTGCTGTAAGTGATCCAGTATATGGCTGAATGCCAAAAAAAAAATCTGAAGTTACTAGAGGCTTAGGGTTACTAGAGTCAGCGACAACTTTTTCTGACGGTCATTAGGTAGTGCTGCTAAGTAATTTCATAGAGTGATCAAATAATTTTATTAATATCTTGTCAATAACTAATTAAGACGCTAATAAAATAAATCAGTTACACAAAAATCTTAAAAGCTCATCTTAAATAAAAGCTTAATAAAAACAACCAACTAATGGAATTACGTAAACAATTACCAAAGCAATTAAAACTTCTTTACAAAGAAAATGGAAACAAGAACAACTAATCCGTGACATTTTCGAGGAAAAAAAGAAAAACTTTTTAACGAGTCCGAGATCCTCTAAGTTAATGCCATTTGTCTTTCATTAGGGTAACGTAAAAGTAGCTAATCTCGAAGTTACCGCAAATGATGTTACATAAACATGAGACCTTTGAAAGGTTTTTGAATTATTTTTTTAGTTACTTTAGCCTCCCAGGGGGGTGACCATAAGCTCTTAGAGCGGTATCAATTTGAGATCGAATAAGGGGCAGATGTATCTGACTTGTATACATCTGTCACTTACTCGATATCAAATTGATGTCGCTCTAAGAGCTTATAGTCACCCCCCAGGTCCCTTATTATCGATTATTATACTAGCTGTGTTCCGCAGCTGCACCCGCTCACGCTATAACTGCGTTTTGGCTAAGCGTTTTTATTGCTTTTTTAAGATGATAAGAAAGATGTCATTTGTGCCATGTTTGACATACACCATAAAAGATCATTTTAAGTTTCTTTTTGTAATTGTATTTTAAGGTGTACAATAAAGCATATAATAAATAAAAAGCGTGTGCGACAAGGTATAACACAAGGGACGAGGTACTCAAACCGTTCGGGAAAATATTGAGGGGAAGTAGGATTGTGTAGGATAGTATAGAGAAGGGAAGGGAGGTGGGTATCTCGTCGACGCCGAATTGGCAGCCATTTCAATCTGGTCCAAAATTCCGACACATGGTCGTACTTGCGGAGGCCAAAAATAAAGCTCTTCAAATTATTCAAATCAAATCAAATAATTTATTTGCGATTAATGGGTGTAATTTAATCAGGGTCTAAGTTTTATATACGTTCTTAAGACTATATCCTACCATGGCAGGGGTGCAAAATATTTCAATAAAATATTACTTATTAAGTGTCCGTTAACAATTACATCATCTATACATTATATAATTCTATTATACGTATGCTAACCACGCTTCAAGCGGGCGGCCTGCTCGCTTGAAGCATGTTGCCAACTTAATCGAAAGCGGTCGGCATGTGGACAATGTATTTGACTGCTAGCTGTAAGCGCTGGGACAGCTGGTTGCTTGCTAGCTGTTTTCGCGTGGACAGCGAGCAGTCAGCTCCGTTTGAGGCGGTGTTGTGTGGAAGCGGGGTCGTGTAAGTGAGCTACGACCTTCACTCTGTCCTGTTCTATGGGAGAACTCTAGAGGCGTGGCAAGGGAGCGTGGTGGTTCTCGTCTTTAATAAGTAGAAAAAGAAAGAAAAGAAAGAAAAAAGATAAGAAAGGAAATAAAGAAAAGAAAGAAAAGAAGGAAAAGAAAGAAAAGGATGAAAGAGAAAACGCTTATTTGCACCAGGCACGACGCATACCATACAAAAAAACAAAAGGAAAAACTTAAATACAAATACAGTCACAACCACGCAAAACGGTTATTGCTCAACACAATTCTGGGACTCGCGTTCGCGTGCAAGACAGAGTCACAACGATACCTGGTGGTGTTGACTGGGTGACAAGACGCGTTTAAAGAATTACAGACCCATTTCGCTTCTTAGCCACGTATATAAGTTGTTTTCGTGAGTCGTCATGAATCGCTAAAATCGCTTAGCACGAAGACTCGACGAGTTTCAGTTTCGGGTTCCGAGGAGGATACAGCTCCATAGGCCACATCCACACAGTGCGCCAGATTATACAGAAGTCCAGAGTGTAATAGGCCATTGTGCTACACATTTTTTTTTCGAACTTCACCCAATTCAATGTTTGTTAGGTAAAACGATTTGGATAACCTTTTTATGAAGTGTTTTATTTTCTTGGAATAACAAGTGTTTTCCTTAAAGTGCTTGAATCTTTTGTGCTGGCTAGCTGTTTGCGGATAAGTTTGTAAGCTCTAATGAGATATGACCCTAATTTTTTTCTATATGAATTTGGTTTTAGAATGACAGTAGCAGTCTTTGCCCTTTTAATAAGAACCTTTCGCGTGAACCCGGGCAGTTAACTACACACGTATCTGTTTTCATTATTAAAATGTTGAAGATGACGAATAACGAAATAATTATGTCGATTCAAGACGGTTTGGACGACTTTGTTTAATTAGTATCAGTTTTGAAATTAATAATGTCAATGAATTTCGGTGGGTCAATGACCGCTATTGCCTCGCTAAACTAAAACAACTAAACCTATATACTTTTATGCGTTGTTACTCTGAATGCTGAAATAAATCGTAGATATTTTCAGTATTCAACTCAACTCTGCATTGCCATTCACAGCGTCAGCTGTTGTTATCAAAACTTTCTCACTGCTGAGATATAGAACAGAATTTTTCACAATCGAACCGAGCTCGATAGAGTTTTTCCTGCTCAACACGCTTGATAAGCAAAAAGTTGTGCTGAGGTGCGGCGGTATTTTACACTCGCGTGTGTACTGTTGACAACACAAGTTGATTACCAATGCTACTTTTGCTCTTTAAAATCGTTGTCTTCATTACTGATGGTCGTGCTAGTCTTTGAAAGCTTTGACGGAGTCAATAGCAAGTTGCTTCCTAGACACTTGTATCTTATGCTCTTCTTAGGTCAGTTGTCACCATGACTCCTGTAATCGCCCTGATCTGGTCTGACCATCGAGTGCACGGGCGTCTGCATGGCCTTTTTCCATCCACTTTACCCACAACAACCAGTTTCACCAGGTTATCTGGTTGTCTCCGGGCGATATGACCAAAGTAATTTAGGACTCGTTGGTAGCAGATCGTGGAGAGTTGAGAATGGACTAATTGCTACTTTTGCACATCATCCAAATTGACACATCATGAAAAGATGACATTATGAGAAGAATAAGAAGTATATCCGAGCGATTTTTGCATTAAAATCAACTGATACTTGTAAACCGCACTTTATTAATTTAAAATTATTGACTTTCCCTTCATTGTACATATATTAACTAGCATTGGACATAAGAACTAACCTAAAAAAATATGACTATAAAAGTGCAAGACTTGCCAGTACACTCAGTGCAGTAAGCCATATAACGGCTATGTTTGATAAGAGTGCATTTTGTATGGGCCCTAGAATATATAATAAACTACCTAAGTACATAAAATAATCTAATAATTTCAATTTATTAATAAAAATAACTGGCCAAGTGCAAGTCGGACTCGCACACGAAGGGTTCCGTACCATTATCGCAAAAAACGGCAAAAAAATCACGATTTTTGTATGGGAGCCCCCCTTAATTTATTTTATTTTAATTTAATAATTATTATTTTTTGAAGTAAATATACAACTAAAAATTATGTGCATATTTCAAGCGTCTACCTGTTGCCGTTATTAATATCGAGCAAAAAACGGCAAAAAAATCACGTTTGCTGTATGGGAGCCCTTCTTAAATATTAATTTTATTCTGTTTTTAGTATTTGTTGTTATAGCGGCAATAGAAATACATCATCTGTGAAAATTTCAACTGTCTAGCTATCACGGTTCATGAGATACAGCCTGGTGACAGACGGACGGACAGACAGATAGACAGACGGATCGTGAAGTCTTAGTAATAGGGTCCCGTTTTTACCCTTTGGGTGCGGAACCCTAAAAACTATTTAAAAAGTACTTTATTCAAAGAGCTTATTATTCTGTTAATGGTTATTTAAATGAGAAAATCATCTATCTAATAATTAAGTTGAGTAATTGTCCAATAATAGAATTATATAATGTATATGTCGCAGGGATATGATGAAAACAGGGAATTGATCAAATCTCTAAGCGATTTCATCAAATCACGGAGGATGTTAAAATTACAACACGTTTTTATCATTTCCCTAAGCAAATCTGGTGATTTGACAAATCTCACAAAAAAAATCTAGTGATTTGAACAAACCCCTAAATTGATTCAGTGAAAAGATAATAAAACATGTCCAGTTCTTGTTTACGTCGCGCTCGCGCTTGCTTGTCAGTTACCGCGCCCCCTGCTCCACCCCGCGCTCACCCGCGGCCGCCCGCACGTGGTCTTAGTTGGTTCTAAACACTATGGGAGACGGACGCACGCACTTTTGAGTATAATTTTACGAAAATTATAGAGAATGGCTTTGAATACGGAACAAAATCAGCCTCGTACTGAGTTTGTGTGTGAGGAACAGTTTAACGAAGCTATTAAGACGATTGTAGAGGGGCGGCATGATAAGGAAAAACCGTTATGGACTCAAGAGAGGGTAGAAGAAGCGATTACAGCGATTGAACAATTTAAATCAGCTCCAGTACTGAATCTTAAGAGAACAAACAAGCAATATTATTACGGTAACAAATATGATGTAATGGAGGTAGGTACAACCAAGTTTTTGATATTAAAAAGAAAGTTTGCTTCTGACTCAGTGGTTAAGATAGTGACTCCAAATGAATTTTATGCCATACTTTGTGAAACCCATCAAGCGACGGGCCACGGTGGCAGAGATAAAATGCTGTACTATTTGAAATCCAGATATTTAATTCCCACTTCTGTTGTATTAGAATTTTTGAAACTCTGTACGGTATGTCAATCTAAAAAGAAATTCCCAAGAAAAGGTATTGTTGTTTGCCCGATTGTGTCTAATGATTTTAACCATCGCGGCCAGGTTGATTTGATTGACCTACAGTCAACCCCCGACAGGAATTATAAATGGCTATTACATTATCAAGATCACGCAACAAAATTCAGTTTTTTGCGACCATTGATTTCAAAAAGAGCAGCTGAAGTAGCAATGGAACTGTTAAAAAATTTCCTGGAAGTCGGTTGTCCCCATATACTACAAAGTGACAATGGCCGTGAGTTTACTGCTGCAATCATTCAAGAATTAACTGCCATGTGGCCAACATGCAAAATTATTAATGGTAGGCCTAGACATCCAGCGAGTCAAGGGTCAGTTGAGCGTGCAAACCAAGATGTCTAAGCGATGTTACGGGCTTGGTTAATTGACAATGACTAAAAATTGGGCAATCGGCTGTTATTTTGTTCAATTTCAAAAGAATTCCTCCTTTCATCGTACCATTAAGCGTTCACCTTACAAGGCGTTATTTGGAACAGAACCAAAAACAGGACTCCGATCTACTCATATTTCAACAGAATTACTTGACAAGTTAGTTACTGAAGAGGATCTGGATCAGCTTCTTAAACAGCAAAACGTATTAGCCACAGAATCAATTGATAACAACGCCACAACTTCTGAGGAACAACTAACTATTGCATCAAATGAAGATAACACTTCGACTTCACCTATTTTAACACATGAATTATTAGCTGAACCACCTGTTGTATCAGAAAGTGAATCGGTTGTGAGAGTACAGGAAATGATTTGTATTGTTTGTGGACAAGAATCTACAGGAGCTCATTCATGTGACATTTGCGGAAATTCCGTGCATGCAATATGTGGCATTACGACAAGCGAAGAAGGATATGGGTCGGGAGTTTTATGCTTATTATGCCAAAAAGAAGAGAACATTAAAAAGCAAAGGGAAGATGCTTCACAAAATTTAAAAAGATCTGCTGATAAAATGAAAGAAACTTGTTCGAAAAAATTCAAGGATGTATTAGTTGGTTCCACCGTTTTGGTTGATGTACCAAAAGTAGACAGAGGTCCACTAGATGCAAATAGTATTACAGGGATTGTATTAGATACGAAAAACAATTTATTTCAAATCGGTACTTCAGTTGGTATCATAAGAGATTGGCTTCCAAGAAACGCTCTCCAATTATCTACAGTTACATTAACCGATTCGGTTCCATCCACAACGCTGAGTTTGCGTGAAATTGCAGGAAAATTATCTTTATTTGGAGGACAAGGATTCAAGCAGTGTTCTTGTCAAGAGTCCAAAGTACGATGCAAAACGAACAAATGTGCCTGTAAGAAAAATAATGTTCTATGTAATTCACGTTGCCACAAATCTGCTACGTGTTTTAATAAGTGAATATTACAAATAGGCATATCATACGTTACGTTTTTCTATTTTTTTATACATTTTTGTTTCTCTTTTTCAAATAATTATGTTCTAGTTGTGATTTTTGAGATCTATATTACATTTTGTGTGCGAAGCCGGGGTGGGTTACAAAATAAAGTACAAAATAAACCTTTAAATTACTACAGAAAAGTTATTTTTGTCATTTCACTGAACCAATTTTGAGATTTGTTCAAATCACTAGATTTCTTTATTGGGATTTGTCAAATCACCAGATTTGTTTAGGGAAATGATAAAAACGTGTTATTATTTTAACATCCTCCGTGATTTGATCAAATCGCTTAGAGATTTGATCAATTCCCTGTTTTCATCATATCCCTGCGACATATAGATGATGTAATTGTTAACGGACACTTAATAAGTAATATTTTACTGAAATGTTTTGCACCTCTGCCATGGTAGGATATAGTCTAAAGAACTTTTATAAAAATTACACCCTGATAACTACCCATATTTCGCAAATAAATTATTTGATTTGATTTGAAAAAATTGAAGAGCTTTAATTTTTGGCCTCCGCAAGTACGACCATGTGTCGGAATTTCGGATCAGATTGAAATGGCTGCCAATTCGGCGTCGACGAGATACCCACCTCCTTTCCCTTCTCTATACTATCCTCTGCACAATCCTACTTCCCCTCAATATCTTCGCGAACGGTTTGAGTACCTCGTCCCTAGTGTTATACCTTGTCGCACACGCGTTTTATTTATTATATGCTTTATTGTACACCTTAAAATACAATTATAAAAAGAAACTTAAAAATAATTCAAATGCAATGGGCGGCCTCATCTCCTTCTTTTTCAAACTTCGCGTCACACTTCCAGCCGCTTTGATGGCTCCTTCTCTGTTACTGCAGTGCATCTCTGGAACTTTCTCCCACGCTTCCTACACTATGGCCCTTTTCTCGATGTCTTCAAAAGGAAAATTAAGGAGCATTTTCTTTCAATGCAATCAATAATATTAGTAGATATGTTTATATATTCTTATTTATGAACGTAGTTCTTTTATGTATGTATTAAAATTATATATTTGTACATGAATATTGATTTCTTTTTTTTCTACGTATTGTTTTGGTGTACAATTAAGAATTGAACAACCTCATGAAAGACAAATTACAAATAAGATTTGGAACTCATTACAAGTTATCTTTTTTCATTTTATAACAAGAGTAGATAAATAATAGTATATTATGCAACTAAAAAAAAGACGGATTTAAAGCGAGGGCCAGATGAATCACGAACAAGTGAAGGATTCTAACAAATGAATCACGACCGTAGGGAGTGATTCATGATGATTGAGTCACGAGCATAGCGAGTGATTCAAGTGTTTGAATCCTGAGCGACGCGAGTGATTCATGGCCCTCGATATATATCCATTTTATTCAAGAGTTGAATACTATATTTTATACCATGACTACGAGAAAAAAAAAACGTGTAAGCGAAAAGCACAAGGAATAATAAAAAATAAATGTTTCAGTACCTTCAAAATTTACAAAAACTGTGAAACTCAAGGTTTCACATATTTTTTAAATTGAAGCTGAGCTAGGTAACAGCATCTGTGTTTCAGGGGCCATTGACCACCTCCGTTACGTTACATAATTATAATTTATTAAACACCAATGCAATTAATATTAGAATTACAATCCAAATAAGTATTCACTAAACATCCCAGACTAAAATCAAAATCATTATTATGATCCTAAATACTAACAAACTGAAAATTAAATCGATGAAGGCGTTTGAAAGTCGAATATTCGTATATTGAGTAAAAGTGCTTTTTATTCACTGTTTTCAGTGAATAAAATAAGCTTTTTAGGGGGGGAATGGTATAAATATTCTTTAAAATGCATGTCATCGAAAAGAGCGTTTTCCAAGCAGCCAAACTGTGCGGAAAGTGTCACTTTTTTTACTAGTACTTTTTACTTTCCTGTACTTTTTTAATTTTTAACTCCAACGACTCTATATATATTTTTTTTTTCCTCGCACAATGCATAGTAAAATGTTGATACACGTGCGTAAGATGATTTCCGACTCGTGTCGATTTATCCACTCACTCGCTTCGCTCGCTCGTGAATAAAAATACCAGTCATCGGGAATCACCTACTTGCCGCACTTGTAGCATAAATAACAATTTCATTTTGTTATGCCGATTTTATTTCAATATTTCATAAAGTATAATTTAATCGACTTTTGTTGCTGACGGTACTAAATTTCAGTCAGTTGTTAGAAATTATTCCGTGACTGCAAAACACCATGTGCTGTGAATTTATCATTATGCAAATGTTGCCAGCATAAAATTACGAACACCTTATTATTATATTACTGCCTTTCGTATTTAAATTTTTTTTTGCGGTTGGCATAACAAAGTGAAGGTAATTTTTACAATAAGTTTTACCTACCTTAATACTTTTGTGATGTAGGTAAGGACGAGACAAAAGCCAGTTCGGATCAATATCTTATTCATATTCAAAACGCAAGCGCAAATACCTGACAATATTAGTAGATAAAGGTATATGACCAGTAGAATGTACTTACGCATGGAAATTATATATTTTATATATTAAAACTTTGATAAACCTCGTAGTTTTATCTAAAAATGAGGTTAACCTTTTTTAAAACCTTGGGTCTCCTGTAAACTGTACAAATACAATTATGTATATAAATCTCCGTTCATCATTTATTGTGACTAATAAAAAGTGGTAATCTGTAATTTCACAACCAAGTTTTATCTCTGCAAGGTAGCGTTACGAAATACAATTAATTGTGACCTACTGTTTCTTCTTTATTCAGTACTTTAATAGATAATAGAAAGTACATATTACAAAAATTCAAGGTTGTTGATAACACGCTGTGTACCACACTAATCTCTGGTCAAGAATATGACCACCTATAAGTCTTTCCAATAAATCCGCAAAATGCAAACACCGACACCATAGTTGTGAATTAAATTAATACAAATCTCACAAGAAGATTTTAAATCAGGTTCAAGAATAAAAAAATAATAGAATATCAAAACATTTATTCGAAACAGACACAACATAACAGCAAATATCACAAAATAAAAGAGACGAAAATGTAATCAAAAGTATAACAACCAAAGCCGAGACACGGAATTAATACAAACCCTTTTCTATTTTCCAGTGCGTAGACCCCGACGCTCCTCCACCACCAGAAGAACCAAAACCCGACACATCCAAAGGAAAACTAGAAGTGCCACATCCCAAAGAAATCGAGAGCCACAGCGTCGAAGACCTCGGAGACATATCCTCAGAATTTAGCGTAGAAGTAGAGGAAGACCACGCCACAGACCCTAAGAAGAAGGGTAAATTTTATAAGCTGGTGAAATCCATGAAGAATAGAAGGAAAAGTGCTGTGCAGGTAGCGAAGAGTGCTGATAACCTGGCGGATAAGCCTTTGGAGGAACGGCATGAGAAGAAGAAGGGTTTTAAGTTTCATAGGAGATTTAGCCTCAGTCGAGGGAGGGAGGATTGAGCTTATAAACGTTGTGAATAAGAGGGTTAGAGGTAGTCTGAGGGATGATTGTGAACCATGTGACTAATTTGACTAGTTCTTTTCACAGGGCTTTTTAAATCAGAGCTAGAGCGTTAAGATACTGACACAATTTCAAAAGTTATTGCGACATCAGAAAGTGTAGTATTGATTTTTCACGATGACACTCTGGCAAAGTGTTATAAGTGCCAGATCGAGATTATTAAAATGGTAGCAAATGAAGGGATATCTCCAGTATTAGTAACGACATTCGTGCCATCGTCAAGCAACCAGCCCATATGCAGCCTGCCTTCTGTTCCTTCTATCCAACTTTTGGCGTTTTTCATAAAGTGAGTACAGGCTTGAATCTTTTAATTTAGAGTGTCAATCAAATCATTTTTACAGGCAATAATTATATTACCTAAAATGAGAGTAGCGCTGGGTTAGTCGGCTGGTCTAGTCTGAACTTTGTCAAAATCACGTGGTTCACAAGCATCTCCGTTGTTTAAGAGGTCGGGATTGGTTCCCTTGAAATGCCAAAAAATGCCGCAGTTGTTGATGTTATAATAATTCCTCTCCCATTGATCTCCGTAGCTTTTCTGTGTATTGTATGTATTACTGTAAAAGCCCGAACTACGGTAAAACCTCAGATTTACCAAGTCTTATTGGTAAAAGTCCAAAATAATCTATGCTAATCGCTAATTGTATGAGAAGAGGCCATTTCCCAGCAGTGGGACAGTAACATGCTGATATTATTATTATATTATGTACTGTATGTGAGAATCAAAAAATAAAATAATATATTGTGATTCGATTAGTCGACTTCGTTGAAAAAAAAACTTCTAACAAACATTCAACTTTACTTTGGTGAAACTTATCAATCAGTCCTTAATTATTCTTATCATTTCGCATCATAGTGTTACATAGACATTACAATTTGACAACGTTTACCAGTGTGATTGCTTGTAGAAGACCGAAATTAGCGATTATCATAGATCATAGAATAGAATAGAATAGAATACTCTTTATTATGTACACCATATAAGTTACAGAAAGTATAGACGAAGAAAACATTGCACTGGGTAACACAATGGGCGGCCTTATCGCTAAAACATAATATCGGACATTTACCAATAAGACTTGGTAAATCTTAGGTTTTACTGTAGTTCGGGCTTTTACAGTAACATATCTACTGTAAATAATTAATTTCTCTTATCGGCCTGTCTTCACTAGCTAGCCATCTTATCTTTTATGAAACCTTAGTTTTATTTTTTATTTATACTTAATCTTTTTAGACTATTAGGGCACTTTATTCAGTCGATAACAAACGTTCCATACATATTTTGTTCTGTCTCGTGAGTGCATTATACCTACATACAATTAAATTGCGTACCAACTTTTTAATTTTTTCGAACAATAAAGTGTCTTCAACCCACTTTCTGGAACTAACATTTTCGCAAAAACAAAGATTATAATTTTTCAAATTCTAACTGCCGTGATTGTTTGAATACGTTTTCAATTGTAACACTTGATTCTTACGCGTTAATTTTGTGACGGTTTGCTATACAGAAACGTGTGTTACTAATTGTAACAGTTATGTGTACATGAATGATGTGATTGTACTAGTCCTGTGTACTACTGTACAACAGTCTATGCGCAAGAGTGATTTACGAAACTCAAAATAAAATAGACATATCCTGAAGCGCACACAATGTGGAGCAGACTTGTGAGTAGATGTTTCATTTATATGTCAATGGTGAAAGAATTAGAGCCAAAATACAGGACCAAAATCTCTTTTTGACAACTGAATGGTCTTGGCTTAACACCTTATAATATCGGGTGTCTCAGAATGCTTTTAATTTTTTATTCTTACTTAAAAAATCTCGCAAGTACGCGCGTATTTGCGTTTTCATGCGTTTTGACGCAACATGCAGCGTGGTGCGTGGCAGTGTGAACCGCCTAAAGAACAGTTTTAAATTTTGTTTACGAAAAACAATAGTTTGTAAATGCGCACCCTCCACTGCCTGACACTCTTAATGAGGAACGAAATTCTTCAATTACTTGCTGTAGCATCCTCAAAAAAATAAGAGTCAATAATTCCTTGACTTGTTAAGGCAGCTTGATTCTAGTGTATCTATATAATATCGAAAACATTCTGAGACATCCTATTTATTACCGATACTTGCCTATCATTTGAAACAAATCAACTATTATAGGTGTTCAATTTTATAAACCCAAGGTTTTAATAGAATGTGTGTTTGACTTACAATGTTACTGCGTGATCTATATATCCACTGTTGTATGAAATTAAATCCAGAAAATGTTTTTCAGATTGTCGTTGACAAACCTACAAAATATTTTTTGGTAAAATAGCTTACGTTCCTAAAATTTATAATTTAGAAGTATCTCCAAATTAGACTCAAATCCTTGCCATAACACTACTGTGTACCGGAAAAATTAGTTTACAAACTTCTTTCACATTTTTTCACGAGATACTCAATGCATCAACCTTACATAATGAAGATCATACACGGTTTAACCAAATTCTTTATTTTTGGTTGAAAGGTGCAAAAATTAAACGCTTGACCGCTTCTTCCAAATTTATACGCAATAGAGAACCGTGTATTGGTTGATAATAAGTGACATAGTTTCGTATTCTCTAGAAAAGATAGTATTGCCCGGTCATTGCGAGCAAAGCCGCGCTTATTCGCTAGTGTTCAAATTCAAACTATGTTAAAGACAAGAGAGAGAAGCAAAAGTAATCGTGTTGTGTATAAAATGAGATGTTTTGTATAAAATATAAGACGTTGCTGTAGATGTTATATCGTTAAGAATTTAAGAACTAGTAGAATAACTTCTCATGTTAAATGTAACTCTCTTCATATCGCTATTGTTGTATGTAAATTTCATTTAGTGAGTCTTTCAAACATAAAAATATTACTCTGTCTACATCGCCAAGCTGCTAAATTTTTTATCACCATACAAATTATTTTCCAGGCGATCCAAATTTTTATCCATCACGACTTATGCAAAATGCAAATTTGAAAAAAGAAACATAGGTATTTTGTCAAAATTGCGAACGAAAATTTACTGACCATCAGATTTTTTTTTCTCTTTAATAACTTTACACCCTAAATTTTATTTCTCAAATGCACTAATAAAATGCCTGAAAAAAGATTGGATGATGATAAAAAGTCACGATTTAGTATGTGAATGTGAATATCATTTGGTAATTTATTTTCTGATGATTAAAAATCTGCTCCGTCTAGACCGCCTATATCTATCACTGTCTGCGGTGTTGCAGTTTTCCCTCTAAATAGGTATAAAGGTGATGACAAAATATTATAATACGGATTAACTTCACAAAATTCATTCAAAACATTCATGAATCCTAATCAACTTATCATACATATTTTCTATTGTGCTTTTTGTAATCGTAATTTATTGAACTATTGTTAAAGATATTCCAATTCTAATGTGGACCGACTAAACTTGCAATAATAGTGCTATCTTTTACTATCATAATAAACTAGAAAGAGATACAGACAGATTAGAGCTACTACAAAATGGTTAATTAAATTCAGCGTGATTTTAGGTGGTAAAAATGTGTATTCTAAGGTCGCGGTTACACCTTCCATCAACTCGCATGTTAGTTGAATTACGATCGAGCAATTGATTACATAGCCTGCAAAAGAATGCAACTTGCATGCGAGCTGGTTGCACGTGAAAACGTAGCCTACATCTGTCAAGTAGTCAAGTAAGTCTGAAATTCTATGGGGATCTGGAGGAGAATTATGCTTCTTATTTTGTACCATCTCTGTCTGAAAGAGATATCGAGACTTGATGGAGGAAGATATAGCAAAAGATTGTCATTTATGTCGGTACACATTCGATTTGAGATATTTGTCTAATGATTGTGAAAATGCCTTCTATCTAAACTAAACTTGTGCTATAATAACTTCTACACTTTCAGTTGTAAACTTGACAACACAAAAAAATATTTTACAATGCATGTCCTCGAAAAGAGCGTTTTCCAAGCAGCCAAACTGTGCGGAAAGTGTCACTTTTTTTACTAGTGCTTTTTACTTTCCTGTACTTTTTTAATTTTTAACTCCAACGTCAGCCCGCCGCATAGAGTTTTTATTATTTGAGAAAAGTTTTAAAATTAGTTAAGTACAGATTATCATTCATATAAAAAGTAAAACAAAACTAATACGTCATTTAAGGCGTTTTTAATTACTCTAGATTTAGATTTTGATCAATAAATTAATTTTAATTATTCATTAAATATGTTTGGCAGAATTAATATTTTGCTCGTGCCTTTTTACGTTATGACGTGACAGCTATTGCACATGCGCAGTAGAACTATGAACTATTAGTTAATCTGTGGATATGCTAAGCGCCCTTGAATAAGCGCCATTTTATTAATTTCTTGCTTGGTTCAGATATATTTTTTTATTTCCTCGCACAATGCATAGTAAAATGTTGTATGATACACGTGCGTAAGATGATTTCCGACTCGTGTCGATTTATCCACTCACTCGCTTCGCTCGCTCGTGAATAAAAATGCCACTCATCGGAAATCACCTACTTCCCGCACTTGTAGCATAAATAACTATTATGGCTTATATCTTTAGTGCCAAATTCACACCAGTCCCAATAAAAAGTTTAAAAATGCCACGTTTTCCAACAAAAATGACTTGCTAGTTTAATCACGTTTGTAATCGAATACAAAACTATTATAAAAAGTCGATAACGCGGTGGACAAAAGATTTTTTTGGTTGAATCGAGAGAATGCCGGCTGTATATGAAAAAGATTAGCAATAACACAATGGGAGGTTTTTTAGAACTTTTCGATAGGCGTTTAGTTTTTGCTCGGTCAAGTTCAAGGGGACTGCGGTTTAAGTATCAAAGAGAATTGGTCCTTGTTTGTGTTATGTAAATAAATGTAAATCGGTTTTGGTATTATAATGTTTTTGAATAAGAAAGAAAAGATTTGAAATATTTTACTGCCAACTGTAGCATGCGGGCTTGATTATGGAAACCACCATGTGAAATGATAGCCAAACCCGAGTTTATTTAAAGTAAATAAAAAAGTAAAGAGTTACTGCGGAAACTATATTCATTAGATACCTTTACGTAGCTTTATTTCGGCTACATTAATTATACCAATCATATATTAGTATCAAATTTTTTGTTACTAAAAACATGCACAAACCCTTAATAAGGTTTTACCTATGTCATTTACCTTATGACCCGGTCAAGGCTATATGTTAACTTTCTTCATCTTTGTACTAAACTTGCGTAATTATTTTATATTATAAACTGTTTTAAAAAATCCGCTTGGCTGTTAATGTTTATATATGTATATTTTACAAATCGCTGTAACGTGTAACTTTTAATATTAAGTATCTTTCGAACTGTTCATATGTTTATGATGCGTGCCTTCAATCTTTTATCTTTGTAATTCTATTGTATTTGTGTAAAGATTCTTTTTCACTTTAAGAACTATTTGTCTGCCGAAGAAGAAAGGTAATCTGAGAAAACAAAATTTGGAAAAACTAGAACAGACCTACCGTTTTAGTTTCGTTTTTCCACAACAAATTCAACAGATCATTGTTTTAATTTATTTCAAAATAAAAGAAAGAAAGAAAAAGAGTTTATTTGGACTAGGCGTGATGAATTTTGTTTTTAAAATTCGGAAAAAAAAACAAAAAGAATAACAAAAATATAAATCGATTTTTGTTTTATAAAATATATTAATCCGATTTTTCAATAGTCGGTAAATAAGTGCTTTAAAGTGAAAACGATATCTATTTACGTCATTGTTTTTGCTAAATAAATTTCTTCAATCAATTTAGCAAAAACTCTATATGTTCTAAATGTAATTTCTTCAATATAATCAATAGATTAAGTGTGTTGTATAATTTCTGGTGTTCTATGCTATAATGTATTTAAGTGCTCAATTTTGTGTAGTCGACTTGTTCTTGGTAATGTCTTATTTTAATAGTGTTTCGGTATTTTGGTGAAAAAAATAATTGCTTTCGGTATAAAATATCCTGCGATATTTTAACTTTCAAAGTCAGCAAGAACAATTTATATAATGAGATACCTGTTAAAATAAGACATTATTAGTTTTATGAATTATAAATGTTTATTATATAAATCTGAATACCGACACAAAAATAATAACAAGATATTTTATAGATTTTTAAGTTATTTTCTCGTTTTTTTTTTATATATTTTTCTTTAAGATTTTTTCAACATACTTCATTTTTCATCTAAATAGGGATTTTAATTCAAGGTAATAGGGATTTTAATTTAAGGTGATACGGTTTTACGAGTAGATAATATTATTATGTGTTGTGTGAAAGCCCAGGTTCACGATTGTCTGTATCAGATTAAACACCAAAAAGTTGGACACAAAAGACGTAAACAGACGTATCTATTGAGACGTCTGTGGTGTTGCAAATATCCATATTCATCATACCTACCACAACGCCAGATCGATTGCCAAAGATTAAAAAAAATACCTAAAAAAATTCTGGTGGTTGTGTTCAAATCAATATTAAATTAAGTCAACCGTGTACCCGGGCCTTAAGTCGAAAACGTCACCTTGTCAAATAGTAATAATCACGTATTTTTAAAAGATAGACATTGTTACGAATTGGGTGTCCCTATGACAATAAACAATGATTTTAGAAAATTACATATTTTGCCGTTCGTTTCTATAAAACATTCTGTATATTTTTTTCTACATTTAGCAATTTACTCTATCTTAACTTGTATACAAAAATATCATATCTGTAGCTAATTTCTAACTAAAAATGTAAACAAGTGTACGTCCTGTGTGATGCTTAGCTTATTTAAATCATTTCTATATACTTTTCCATCTTAGTGTTTTGGTATTGTTGAATACTGCCCAGCTAATCCCAAAAATTTGGAGAATGTTTTGATTTGACAGTTAATTTGGACTTCAAATTAAATGTCAAATAAGGGAGTATGCTAGGCCGTAGAATCTGGTAGGTAGCTTCATTTGTTTATCTTGTAAATAATATTATGTAGGTGATGAATATATAATTTATTCGCACATTGGCCAGAGGTGTAGTACGTGTCATTGTGTTTAAGTTAAATAATATGTAATGATTTAATTAACACTTTGACAGTTCACAAACTAGCGAGACTCTTCTCTGTAAAGTGGATGCATTTGTGTAACCTAGATTCAGATGCTATATTATGCACATTTTTTTCGAACAGTAGACCCACAGTCTCACATATTTTTATTTTTAAATAAGAAAGTGTTTTTTTTTAGTTTTCCAAATTCATTAATTAGTTTGCGTATCCACAAAGCACATACATTTTTTTATTAAACCCTTTAGGTGTATAAAGTATAATATTTTGTAGAAAATAAATTAACTGTAAAAAAGACGCACTAAACTTCAGACGTCAGAAAAAGTCTACTCTATTGAATTAACCTTTTTTAGCAGTCTTTTCCACGAACAAGTTCGATTTTATTTCTTTTGTTGCAAAAAACAAATACTGTCTTGTCCAATGTCTTTTCCTAACAGACACACTTATTTCTGCGTGTGGCAAAAATAAGAACTAAACATGTGTTGTACTGGATTTCACAGATATTTGACGTCTTCTCTTAGCACGTGGCGCCATCACGACACGCAGATATAGGTTCGCAAATTAGATAAGTTACCGAATCTCTGCTTAAGTGATGGGTATCTTATCTAAAGATCAAAAGAAAAGTAAAATGGAGGCCAACGGTAATCTTACTCGAAATAATAAGTTTAGATTTGAGTCAATAAATATCGAATATATTAATTATCATTATCAATGTAAATATCAAAACTGCGATGTTAGACGTGGAGTTGCGGATACGAGCCCGTCTTAACTAAACTAACTAACTGCGACGTTCCGCTTGCTAAACTAGCTAGCGAAATCCCGCGGACGAATTGGACCCAAGAGTACTATGACATGCCCAAATATCATGTTTCCACTGTGAGGGAGAGAGATGGAGTTATACAAGACAACTAGCACTGTCCCTTTTTCACAGTAGATCTATGATGTTTTTGACACGTCATGGTAAGGCCCCTGTATAGTTTTATTTATTCCTGACATAATGTACCGCACCTCAACAAATATTTATATATAGTCACATATTATGTATCACGCGTTGAGTGTTAGAATGTTTATAGTCATGTTACTGTTCCATTTGTTGAGCCGATTAGTTTTAATATAGAAAATATACATTATGGCGAAATAATGCTCGTTTTCTTTGCATAATTTTGTTTGTAGAACCTTTTGTAGGGATCCTAGAATCCTTTATAGAATACTAGCTGTTGCCCGCGGCTTCGCTCCCGTGTACCACCCCACAGGACCCATTTTCGGGATTAAAAAATAGCCTATGTCACTCAGGAATAATTTAGCTTTCTATTGGTGAAAGAATTTTTCAAATCGGTCCAGTAGTTTCGGAGCCTATTCGGTACAAACAAATAAACAAAAAATCTTTCCTCTTTATAATATTAGTATAGATTTCGAATTGAATTGTACTTTAATTAATATTATAAACGGATATGTTTTAGGTCAACCGTGGTTCCTAATCTCTAGAAGTACTAATCCGATAACATAATAGTAGATTATGCACAAAGGGGATAAAGCAGTGTATTATACGTCACGGGTGGCACATTGAACTCTGAGTGTAACGAGGGACCCTAGAGTTAATGATGTAGATTCCTGAGTGAAGCGAGGGCTTCAAACCGCCCAAGACGAAGACAGGCTTTATCCCAGAGGAGCATACCCTACTTATCACACCTTCAGCGAGACAATAAAAATCTGCTGTATGTATTGATTTGAATATTGAATAAACACACCATCAGCTGCTTGAGTTTCTGCTAAATGTTGGAAATAAACTAAAAGGACGGATTCCGACACATTGTTGACTCCTAATTTTGTCGTTCTTCATTGAACAAAATCGTCATAGGCTTTTTCGTATCTGTGTTTTGATTTTTTTGGTAGTAGATTTAATAATCTCTAAAGCGCCTGTTATTTATTTATTTATTTAATACTAGGAGAACCAACAGCTATAACAGATGGATAACAATTGTATATGAGACATAAAGCCAATTACAGGTTATGATAAACTCCGGCATAGAATCACTATCGCTCGATATTTTTTTTCAACACGAATATTGCAATAAAATTCACTGAAAATCACAGCACCTAACATCGTCTTTTGCTTCACATTCTTTGAAATCACGCATATTTCTTTTTTTCATTATGGTGGCCAGTTCGACTTTCGAACAAATCTCTTTACAATGCCATATGGGCATTTTTACTTATGAGTTTTCCACGAGGTTCCACACGAATTTGACGTTCCAAATTCAATTCACTTTACTCCCTTGGGAGTTTCATACAACTTTACCTCCCTTGGGAGGTAATGCTTTACTTTAGGTTGAAATTGCATGATATCATCATCAGCCTTTTAATGTTTCCACTGCTGGGACACAGGCCCTTGATAATGCATGGTTGCATGATATGTAATTGGACATTGTCGAGCAGGTGGTGTGAAAAGTATTTTTCAATACAGTTGTTAAACATGGCGTACTTTCAGAGGCTATAATTATGATTCGAAAGTTAAATCTTACGCATAGGCATCTTTCTGTTACGCGGTCGTGACTTTTGTTTACGAGCTCGATCATTATGTTTGCAGTTTAGTTTTAAATTCATAAGTCAATTTAAAAAAGGACTTTTCATACATGAATAAAATGGTATAGATTTTCTACGAAGAAAAATGAATGATTCCGTACGTTTTAGCATTGAATTCTCAAAAGTCTTTTAAATGGTTGTTTAATATATTTAATTACCAGTTTTAATTTAATTATTTTCACATCAACATTTGTCAAAAATCGAATAGGCAGTATAGGCTGTTTTCGTTGAAAAAAAATATGTCCAGTTGCAAAAACGCGCCATTATTTAAAGTCAATTTAAAAAGTTTAGTAGCAAGGAGTTTTCATACATAGAATAAAATGGGATAGATTTTATAAGAGGAAAAATGAATGATTCCGTACGTTTTAGCATTGAATTCTCAAAAGTTTTTAAATAGTTGTTTAATATATTTAATTACCAGTTTTAAGTTAATTATTTTCACATCAACGTTTGTCAAAAATCAAATAGGCTGTATAGGCTGTTTTCTTTGTAACAAAATATGTCCAGTTGCAAAAACGCGCCATATTGAAAATTTTATTTCATGTAAATAAACAAATCTAATTCTTTGATTTGTTTTTACTATTTCTCACAACTGTATTGAAAAACGTCGTGTGATACACGGGTGTGTAGGTTATTGCAAACTCGTGTCATTAAAAACCCTCGCCTTCGGCTCGGGCTTGTTAATGACAGCTCGTTTGCAATAACCTACTTTCCACCCTTGTATCACAATGTACTATTACAATTAGAAAGCTGCACGTCATAGGCTTTTCTATCTCGGGCACTGGACGATGCACGTTACTGTGGGACAGGCCACTAGAGATGCGGGGTAAAGCGGAGTAAGCAGGATGATCACGCCTGAAATCTTCGACTACACGGCAGCAGATAGTAGAAAACTCATCGCGAGTAAGGTATTCAACAGAATGAACGCCAAACAACTCCTTAACATGTGTCGGGATTGGAAATAAGTGTTTCACGTATTTTAGTTTGAAATTACAGAAACTCAGACTATAAAATAAAAATATTTTATGTTGTAGAATCGAAGGAAGTAGGTCCGCATCCTCTTCAGTTCATAAGTAGGTAACTATTTATAATTTAGTTTTGGGAGAGAAAATTAATACCTACATACCTCGCATACATAGATTTGTGATAAATTTTAGCATAGTCACAGCAAAATTGAAATAGTAGACGACGTTGTCACGGGGTCGCAGCACTATAAAGAAAGAAAATTTGGTTCAAATAAATATCTTTATGGCGTGATATGCACCGATTTCTTATTGAATTGTATGTAAAATATCATTTTCTGGACTTGAACATAAAAATTTTATGTTCTTGTTTAATCAACTTTCCTAAGTACGAAATTATGTTGGACTCTTAATTCAGATCTTAAAGATTATTTAAACGGATTATTTAAAAGTTTTTAAGCTGACATGATCACAATCATTAGAATTAATATTCGGGAAATCTCAATATACATGGTAAATATCCCGAAACAAATATTAATCCTAAGGATTATTTAAAATTGATGCATATAGATGGCGCGATTTTAAATTATGTTGGACTCTTAATTCAGATCTTAAAGATTATTTAAACGGATTATTTAAAAGTTTTTAAGCTGACATGATCACAATCATTAGAATTAATATTCGGGAAATCTCAATATACATGGTAAATATCCCGAAACAAATATTAATCCTAAGGATTATTTAAAATTGATGCATATAGATGGCGCGATTTTAAATTTATGAGGCATTCCACTCGATTGTTTAAATTTGTATTGTAACACATTTTGGTGTAATGAAACTGTAAAAACGTGCAAAAAAATATTATAAAACAAATCGTCACTGTATCCATAGTAAAAAAAAATATTCGCGAACCGAGTTAACCCTGTTTTTTGCAAGTCGCTGCTAACACCATCTATCTTTCGCGGTGGAACGGAACCGAACGCGATCGATGTAAAAAAAAAACATTTTAATTAGACGATAAACGCTAGTTACGTCAGTAGTCGGCATGGTTTCGTATCAGGGTTGGACGGGTCGGACTCGCGCATGAAGGGTTCCGTACCATTATCGTAAAAACGTCAAAAAATATACGTCTGTTGTATGGGAGCGGAGCCCCATACAACAGACTAGTATTTTTTGTTATAGCGGCAACAGAACATTTCATCTGTGAAAATTTCAACTGTCTAGCTATCACGGTTCATGAGATACAGCCTACCGACGGAGAGTGGAGTCTTATTAATAGGGTGCCGTTTTTACCCTTTGGGTACGGAACTCAAAAAAATAAAAAATCTCTGCAATGATTTTAAGTTTTTGACTGCATAACCTTGTCGTTTTCAACCGACTTCAAAAAGGAGGAGGTTGAGAACCAAATTCGACTTTATGTTTTTGTATTTTTATTACGCGATTACTCCGTCAATTATGAACCGATTTAAGACCTTCTTATGTGGCCCCATTTGTTTTTTTTAAGTTATCCTTAATAATGCGTATTTTCATTATAATATCCTGTACCAAAACTTTAATATTTTTGTTAAAGAGCAAATTAACTTTACCGGTTTAATATTTTTGTTAAAGAGCAAATTAACTTTTTAACAAAAATATTAAACCGGCTTCCACAACAAAACACTACAAAGCGAAAAATAACATTATTTTCGGAAGTCGGTGTCAAAAACGAAAAAATAGATACCTACTAAAGACACCAACACCCGAAAACAAAGTTATTCTTGGGTAGTGTTTTGTTTTGGTAGTCGGTATATTTTTTTTTTGTTTTTTGTGTTGTCGGTTACGGTTAAAAACAAAAACAAGGCTAACTTATGATAAAATATGGGTGGGGGTTATCGGTTCCTAGACATTATTCATTGAAGAAAATGATTAAACATTGAATGCATTAAAAATAAATGCCGTAATTTTGTAAAATACTGTCAAGATACGCTTTCTACAAGATAACACTGACGTCAATGATAGCTAAAACTAGGTGCGCTATTCTAATTTTCGACAACAACACGGTAACAATTAACTTTTTTATTTAATTTTCTTTTATAAAATATTAGCGTATTTAATGCATAGTACATAAAGGCCAACTTGCGCCATCCTGGGTTATTTTACTGACTCCGAGTTAGTAGCTAACCCGGGCAATTTATATTTGTTATTTTATCTCGTAGCAACTAACTCTTTGTTAAGTTTTTGATCCAATTGGCAATCAGTGATTAATTTGATGAACCTATTCTAGAAATCATCAATCATCATCATCAATACACATAATAAATCTGTAGAAAAGTAATTTTTGTACATCGAAAATATTTCTAAAACAAATAGCCAGGGTGTTAAAGGATAACCAACAGAACCTATTTCCGGCATTTTTGGATTTTTTGTCTGTTTATTTGTGCACGCATCACGTGAAATGTACGAAACCAATGTAAATAACTTTTATACATAAAATTGTGCGTAACTTGAACAATTATTTAGTTTTTGTTTCATCGCAATCAGTTCACTCTATCAAAAGTTATATGAATTTAAAGTGTTCAAGAAGTTAAATTATCATAACACACGCAATTCAGATACTCGGACAGTTGAACTCGATATTCGACAGATGGTGTTGTGCATTTGAAGACATTTTCTGATTGGCGATGTTAAAATTCTTCGCGAAAGAATGATGACTATAGAAAAAAAATTGGTAGGTAGGTAAGTGGGTAGGCAGGAAGGTAAGTAGGGTAGGGTTGGCAGACAGATGACGGAAGCGAAGCCGCGGGCACAGCTAGTATATGAATAAAGGTGATCATATTTTTTTTCAAAAACCCCTGTTCGATCGCGAGTTTTCCCTACGCTCGATAGATGGCGTTGTAACATTTGTGTATTTTCTGAATCGCGGTGTTAAGAGTTGCCGCGAATCATCATCAATCATCATCATCATCATATCAGCCGAAAGACGTCACTGCTGGACGTAGGCCTCCCCCAAGCGTCGCCACATTGATCGGTCCCGTGCGTCCCGCATCCAGCGGATCCCCGCAAGCTTCACCAGGTAATTGGTCCACCTGGTGCGAGGCCTTCCAACGCAACGTCTTCCGGTTCGCGGTCGCCACTCCAGAACTTTTCTGCCCCATCGGCCATCCGTTCTGCGAGCTATGTGACTTTTAACGACAATATCATAGAAACTTAATAACATTATTTGCAAATTAGGAAAACTTATAATTTTGCTGCTTGCATGTAGGTATGACAAAATAAGTAAAAAAAAATTGTTTAAGTAAAATATTAACTGATCGCACGGTATACCGTGCGATCAGTTAATATTAATTGTAGAAATTAACAGCCGTGCGATCAGTCAATGATCAGCGGATGGAGCCTTCCTGCCGCCCGCGCTCCGGTGCTATAGCTGCCGGAGCAGGGGCGGCAGCGAGCCTCTCGGGGGTCAAGTCTCTGGTCGCTCGCACCTCAGTTGGTGGGCACAAAAGATAGTGATGCGGTAGACGGTAAGTGCCGTACCTATCGACATAAGGTAATTTGTCTAATGTTGATGAACATAGATTTCAGATCAAAGGATTTTTTTTTCTTCAACCTATTTATTCTTATTATAAAATGTTAGTGATATTTTAATTAAATATTTTGATTGTATGGTAAAGTACGAGCAGTGGTGGCGCCGTGGTTGCCGCCCAGAGTTACGGGTTGTAGGTCGTGGGTTCGAACCCGCACATTACTTTGTGTAACTAATTTATTTCATCACCACTACTCTCAAAACGGTGAAGGCAAACATCGTGAGAAAACCGGCATGTCCTAGAACCAAAAATTCGAAGGCATGTGACATCTACCAATCCACGTTAGGCCTACGTGGTGGCTTTTAGCCCTCTCCCTCTATGAGTAGAGGCCTGAGTCCCAGCAGTGGGAACATTAATAAAGGCTGTTGATGTCGATCATAGTAAAGAAAGTTTAATTCCTTTATGTAGTTTCTTGAGATTTGTTTTAAATTTAGTTTTGAAGGATAGTTTTACTGCTTTATTCTGAATAACATGCAATTGTTGATGGTTAGAGAGACATGTGCTGTTCCAAATAGGACAAGCGTATGTTATACACGGGCGGACAAGTGTAGTACAGATCCTACGACTATACATTTTGATCCATAACGTAGACAAGTTTTCCAAGGTACGGTATGGCCTGCAACCTTTAAACCTCTCAGAGGGGGTTGCCTAGCATGAAAGAAGAATGTAGTTGCCGTCTTGTTCTCATTTGTTTTAAGTTTCCATTTCTTGAAGAAGTCAAGAAGTAAGTCGATGGAATATTGTAGGCGACCTATGATCAGATCGGTATCATCCGAAGAGGTATTCGACGCAGTATCGTCAGCAAAGCAAAATAAATTGGTTCGGGATTGAATAGGGATATCGTTTAAGAACAGGAGAAATAAAAAGGGCCCGATGATCGAGCCTTGTGGAACGCTAGCTAGGACTTTTTGGGTAGATGATCAGGTTTCCCTGATGTAAACTAGGAATGTACGATTTGCAAGGTACGACTGGATGAGTTTAATGAGTGACACGGGCACCTTCAGAACGAGTAACTTGTGCAACAGGCCTTCGTGCCACACAATAACAAATGCTTTTTTGATATCTAGCAAGAACGTACCTATAGATTTTCTGAGGTTTAAATGATGGGATATGTGTTCAGCCATCCTGGCTAGCTGTGAGTAGTTGAGTTTGTAGTACGAATTCTAAATTACTAAGATAAGATATGTTTATTTGCCTAAACTATGTCATTAAAATAGTTCTTAAATATTAATAAGTTCAAAATCATATATTTTTATTGTGCAAATTGCAAATAATATTGCCATACCTGTTTAGTACAAGCCTGCGGATCACAAGGCCAAGAGGCGAACGCTGGGGCTCATAGCAGCGCTGCGACGCCTGGATCCTCCCAGGACCAGTACCCACGAAACTACAGTTCGCAGCAGTGGAGAGCTAGGGGTCGGCTCCTTATTGGGGAGAAATATTGGTTCCTGTCAGACAGGTGGAAAGTGGAATCCTTACTACTATGCACTTACCCTTGTTCCTCGTGGTGGTCTTCTGGTCAATCCCTTATGTACGGTCGGGGTATTGGAGGGAAAATATATATAATAAATGGAATAAGGATTTGAAAGGGGACACAAACGCGATCCGGTGAGATACTCGCCAGACTCCAACACGCGTTCCCGGCAAAGGCACTTCGCTGCGCGCGAAATATAAAAAGATCCACATTGCTTTCAATTTTGTTCTTATTTTTGTTTCGCAAAAAATAAATAGATTTTGATATAACGCACAGCAAAGGAGTGGCACTCACTGCCTGCGTCTGTTTCCGAACGCATTCAAACTGAATCTCTTCAAAGTTAGAGTGAACAGGCTTCTTCTGGGTAAACTCACTCCATCGTCGACTTTGTCTCTGTCACCTCTGACCTAGACTAGAGTCAAGAGTACTTGTTTTACATACACATTGTGTCACTATAAAAGTACAAGTACTCTGAGGCCAAATCTAAATTAAATACATGGCTGTTGGACCGGACTTACGAGGAAACAGAAAGTTTTCTTTGTCGCTCAAGTTAACTGTCTCACACTGTACGCAGACTGACAAAACACACTATCGGTTACACTCCACACTTACTCACCTTCACTCCACACTAACTCACCTTCAGTGATTTATTGCATTATTCCAGTAAATTGATCTCGTTTCCATCTCTGAATTTTCTATATAGCAAAACTCATTAATCTCTCGTTGCGCTAGCAGGACAATTTGAATTGTAAACTCTGTGTTATGACTGGGTCACCAAGATACAGGCTGTGCCTAGTTTGGGACCCGTCGCTAACCTATTAATGTCATTGTTAGTTTTAATCAATGTTTCGTGTTAATACTATGACCTAAGAAATGTAACTGTGTATGGTAAATAAACGAATTTTATTTTATTTTATTTTATAAAACTGCTTTACGTCCGTCACGTCACAGTCACAGGTCCAGTCGAAAACCAGCGTCGGGCACTAGTTGTGCGACATTTTGCTGAACTGGTCCTATTTGGCGCAGCCGTGGGACACACAATGTCATACTTAAATTGTTTTTCTCTTTTTTTTATTGTCGTATAGTTTTTAAGTTTTGTTTTTCATTTTTTATATTGTGTGCTCTAATGGCTTGTGACAAATAAATGTATTTTCTTTCTTTCTTTCTTCATTTTCTTTAAGAGCAAACCCATCACAAATAAAATACCTTCTACTAATGCTTTTGAATACGATATACCATTTTGCCAGTTTCGAGAAACTAATTTGGCATTAGGTATTTTATAATATTAGTTTTTATAAATATGTAGGATAGCGGTGCAGATTCTGTGTGCGTCAAACTAAACTATATTTATTTACAGCCTCTAAATTATGATCGTTATCGACACTGCTACCTTAGTAATTTATTGTAGTTATAAAACCGGACCAAATAAATAAGTTTGTTTGTGATTATTTTAATGTAATTGTTTGATTAGGTACATAAACCAAGTGCAATTAATACAAATTACCTGGTCATCATCTTTATCTTATACAGTTCCTGAGAACATAAAATACTTATCTTGATTTGATCGCACTATTATGTCCAGCTATATTTGTATGCGTTTGAGGTACCTAGACACATTCGGCTCACGCACAAAATGAAGTGGACACACGATGTCGCTCGTGTTTTGTTCTAGACGCGGCTTCTAGGCGTTATTGTTCTAAGCATTGTACTTGAAAAATGAAAATTCATGATACACACATACTTCAAATTCTAACACACACGAGTTACGCCTTCGGGCCGAAGGCGATGCGGAGCGAGCGGTACGTGAATATTTAGATTATGTGACACATAGTTTTCGCAGGTGCCAGTAAGCGATATTTAGATATTGTACCGATATATAGATTTCGTTGCTGTATAATTATATGGTTTGTATCGCCCACCACTAATCAAGAGTGAGGACGATGCACTCGCAGCAGCGACGTGTTTGGTGAGGTTTGGCAGACAAAACTGTGAGTTACAAACAATTGTTTTATTATTTCGCAGACTTGTAAATTTCTCAGTGAATTTTGAAGATGTTGTGCAAATTACTCATCGTGTTCGAGAATTTTAAGATTTAGTAGTAGTTTGGACTTAGAATAATTACAGTTATGGTATTGTGACGGGCAATCTATACCTGATTTTTTCTAAACACGTATAAAATAACCGGTTTTATTTATTGACTTTTAATTTGTTGTTTGTTGGATTGAATTGATTTTATTATTAGTTAAAAAAATAAACTGTTGCTTTTTGTACACAATGGAATCCTTAGGTAATTTGCAATTAAACAAAAAATCAATAATAGAAAAGCTAGAGTTAACTTTAAAAAATCACCTAAGGATCGCCTCACACAAAGTTACATTGAAACGAGAGTAGAATCTTTAGAGGTACAGTGGAAAAAAGATGTTGAAACGCATAGGCGCATCATAGGAAAAGCAACCGATGAAGAATTGAAAAATAAAGTTTATTTTACGGCAGAAACATATAATGTATCTGAAAAGTTTGTGTACATCAGAATCGCGGGTGTACTTTTCAGATTTGCCTAAATTTATTGCAGTTATTTGGTACCTTCTGTGTACCTTAACGTACCTCTCCTGAAAATCTGTGTACCTACACCCGTAAAATTATATTTTAAAAACTAGGTACACCCGCCATCCTGATGTCAGAACCGCGGGTGTACTGCTAACCAGTATATGTAGCTAAGTGCGCTGTATAAGTAAATTTGGTACCTCTTGTGTACCTGCAGAAACACGTATTTAATAAACAAAATACTGTAAGGTTGCTGCGTAAAGTAAAAAACCGATTTTCTTTCTTTGACGTTGTTACTGTGACGTCATGATTCTGGCCTTCTGGTAGTTTGGGTATAAATGCTTTTAATGTTCAACATCTAATGTTCAATTCAACAATGTTCAAAAATAGGCAAAATTTTGTTTGTTTTTCTAATAGGTTTTTTTTTTAATATTTAACTTGTTTTTAATACCTACTGAAGATTGTTATTTTTAACCGATTGCCCAAAAAGGAGAACCTTTTTGGGAAGTCGGTTAAAAATAACCTTGACGAAGTAATCGTGACGAAGTAGTAATATTTGCGAGGGTGGCATCATTACCAGTTAAGACTAACTTAAGTACCAGGAGATTATAAGCATGAGGAAGTATTACAAAATAGTAACAACGTCAAAGAAAGAAAATCGGTTTTTTACTTTTCGCAGCAACCTTACAGTATTTTGTTTATTAAATACGTGTTTCTGCAGGTACACAAGAGGTACCAAATTTACTTATACAGCGTACTTAGCTACATATACTGGTTAGCAGTACACCCGCGGTTCTGACATCAGGATGGCGGGTGTACCTAGTTTTTAAAATATCATTTTACGGGTGTAGGTACACAGATTTTCAGGAGAGGTACGTAAAGGTACACAGAAGGTACCAAATAACTGTAATAATTTTAGGCAAATCTGAAAAGTACACCCGCGATTCTGATGTACACAAAAGTTTTACGTAACCTATAAGTCTGAATTAAAAGAGCACTTACTTCAAACTAGTCCGCGCAAAATTGCTAATCTCAGTAATGATAAACATTCTAATCAAAATAGTTCAAATGTGTAATTGCCACAAATCAGTTTGCTTAAGTTTGCGGGGGCTCTATTCTGAATGGGTTACGCTCCGCGATTTATTTACGTCACTAATTTATAAAAATGATACACTGGATGACGTTCAACTCCACTATTTAAAGAGTCATCTCTCAGGCGAAGCAGAACAGTTGCTTCGACATATTCCTGTGACTGCATCTAATTATAATGAGTGTTGGTCGATTCTAAACAAACGATGTGATAATAAAAGGTTTTTAGCTAACTTTATGGTCAAACGGCTTGTCCATCAATCGTCGATTACTAAGGAATCGTCGGCAAAAGTTAAAACGCTGTTAGACACGACGACGGTTGTTGTTTGCATGGTTTACGCAATTTAGGGATTGATGTCAGCTCATTGGATGCAATTTTTCCATACTTAGGCTCCGAAAAATTAGATACTGAGTCCGGTAAATTGTGGGTCATCCTTAAGACTTGAACTAATTCTTAGTGAATTAGTTCAAGTCTTGCCTACGTTTGATGATATCAAAACTTTTATGGAGTCTAGATTTAGAGCTTTAGAATTTAGATCCTAAAGCAAATAAACAGAATAGTGCTCGTGATAATAATGCCATATCTTTTCATGTTCTTCTCAAAGTTGTGTATTATGTTCTGGAGATCATAAATTGTGTCACTGTAAAACGTTTGCTACGAAAAATTGTGACGAGCGTCGGGAGTTTGCACGAGTCAGTAAGCTTTGTTACAAGTGTTACAACTGTCTAGGAACAAACCATTCCGTCTATTCTTGTCGTCAGCATACAAAATGTCACCTTTGTAAGAAGAAGCAGCACACGCTACTTCACCCAAAATCAATTGGAAATTCTGCTGAAATTGTCGATGGTTCAGCAGAAATGAAGGTAGTGGCGACCAACGGAACCACCTCTTCCATTCAAAGCGATACCAAAACCATTTGTTGTTTTGCGGATGTTCACAACCAAGGTCTGTTAGCCACAGCCTTGGTCAACGTTGAGTCAAGAACTGGTACTCCTGTTGTTATAAGAGCTCTAATGGATCAGTGCTCTCAAGTCTCTTTCATCACAGAGGCCGCAGTCCAGTTGCTCGGACTAAGGAAAACACCTGTTCACACCGAATTATTTGGACTAGGCGATGACGAGGGAAAATCAATGCCCTCTAAGTGGATAGTTCGAATCAAATTGCAATCACGGCTAGATCCCACATTTATTTTATGTCGATGATTATCAAAATCATTTATTTGTTTTACCTATTATTATTTTGTTTTAAGGAGTATGTTCCGAAATTGGTCCCATTTTAATGTGGTAAAGATCTGATGAAGAACTTTGGAGATATACAACAGAACTCTTCAATAAATAACGGTAAATCTCTCGTGATTGCTGCAATCGCATGTCTGTATATTGTTTATACCATTTCATAACATAACATCACGCCAGTACGCTCTAAAAGGGTACGCAGATGTGTACAGTTCACCTTGGTACACCCTCATTTCACCGGTTATGTTCAGTTTCATGATATTCGGGTAATCTATTCTGGCATTATAGGTACCTTACTTAGCTACTTGCCTATTAGGTAGGTACAACTAAAAAGTGAAAAATCAAAAAAACGTTTTTTGCAAAAAATACTACCGACTTCCAAATAAGAAAACTACAAAGTGAAAAATTACTTTAGTTTTGGAAGTCGGTGTCCATAACGCAAAAAAATGGTACCTTCCAAAGACATTTTGCAAAAAAGTTTTTTTATATTGAATAGACTCACATCCCATCTTCCTGAGAAGAAGATCATTCAGGTATCGGTTTCGTTCTCGTCCATAAAATTTTCCGATCCGAACTTTGATACGCCAGGGAAAATAGATTTACTGTTGAGTACGCGTGTGGTCTGGTCTGGAGTTTTTGGAGTGGCGACCGCGAACCGGAAGACGTTGCGTTGGAAGGCCTCCCACCAGGAGGACCGATGACCTGGTGAAGGTTGCAGGACTCTCGGGACCGGTCAATGTGGCGACGCTTTGGGGAGGCCAATGTCCAGCAGTGGACGTCTTTCGGCTGATATGATGACGCGTGTGGTCGGAGAAGGTTTATTGGAGGGTTTAGTCAAGGGTCCACTGGAATCTCCAGTCACCCAGAAGATTAAATTTGGGCTGGATCTTGTCTGGTGAGATCCCATCGTCGGCCATCTCTAGGTCAGTATGTTATCATACTGTTGTTGATGTTAATGAAGTTAATGACCTTTTGCGTAAGTTTTGGGAGTTGGAGTCTGAGCCCTCAGTTTGTAGTGTGATCTTGACTGAAGAAGAACAAAAATGCGTGGATTTCTACTCTAAAACCACCAAATACGACGCGACCGGGAGATATGTTGTAAAACTATCATTCAAAACCGATACACCCAGTTGCACAACTTGCACATTTGGGGGATCAGAGGTCATTGCCGGTAGGCGCTTTATCAGAAAAGATTATTGAATGAACCGGAATTTAGGACACAGTAGTGCAGTCATAAATGATTACATTCTACTGGGACACGCTGAAGTTGTTCCTCAAATAGAATTAGGTAAGGATGCGTTCTACCTACCACATTACACGGTGGTGCGTGAGGATAAAAGCACCACTAAGGTTAGGGTCGTCTTCGACGATTCATGTTCAGACCATAATGGTGTAGCAATAAATACAGAATTAATGGTTGGCCCAACCCTACAACCAGATTTGCATCAAACCATTATGCGGTGGCGCTGTCACCCCATAAGTTTGGTTGCAGACAACGTGAAAATGTACCGTCAGGTTAGGTTGCAGATGAGGACCCCGATTATCAGCGCATTTTATGGCGTGACAATCCGAACGCTGAACTGAAGTATATTCGGTTATTGCGTGTTACTTTTGGAACGTCCTTTGTGCCAAACCTAGCGGTTCGGTTTCTACAGCAACTAGCTCGAGACGAAGGAAGTGACTATAGTGGCTGACAGAGTCCTTACATCGTTCTATGTAGACGATCTGTTAAGGGGTTGTCAGTCTGTCGCTAAAGGGGAACTTATTTATCACCAGCTGATTCAATCGTTAGGCCGTGGGGCTTCAAAAGAGGTCCAGCAGCAGTGACGAATTGTTAACCAAAATTAACGAGGATACTGCTAGGCAGGACTATCTGGAGCTTAAGATGGATACATTTACAAAAATTTTAGGATTAACTTATCAGAGAAAGTTGATGAGTTTAGATACACTGCGCAGTTTCCCCCGACCGAAACTCCCATAACCAATCGGAAGGTGATCTCTGACATCACTCGCTTGTTTGATCCTCTTGGCTGGCTTGCGCCGGTGATAGTAACAGCTAAGGTGTTTATTCAACGCCTATGGTTAGCAGGAACCAAATGGGACGATGTACTTACAAAACATGGGCACATCAAACCGTAGAACCGAACTTGGGTGACGTAGTATTGGTTATGGAAGATGATCTTCCACCTGCAAGATGGCTCTACGGTCTCATTACCGAAAAGCATACTGACACGGACAAAATTACAAGAATGGTTACATTGCGTTGTAAAGGTTCTATGATTAAAAGACCTGTGTTAAAGTTAATTGTGCTTCCTATCATCTCATAACTACTCAGTGCTAGTCAGTGCGAACAATGTACGTCTTTAGAGCTAAATTTGTTTTGTTTTTGTAGTGTTCTAGACTTAGGTCAACTGGACACACTTTTAATTTTTCTGTGTCTTTAATATTCAATGTGTCAATGTCATGCATACCTGTTATTTGCATGGTTAGTGAAATGCCGATTTTAGATGATATTTTATTTGAATTGTAAGTGACAGTGCTGTTGGTGTGCTTATCATAAATAAATAAATATTTAGTATTTTCTTGTTCACTTTATTTGAATTAATGTTAAAGATTCATTAATTGTTGGTTAAGGTGCCCCTAGTTGAAGGCACGAACTATTTTGTGCGCGGGGGGGGGGTGCGTCGGTTATGCATGCTATCTCATCCGACAACACGTGCGAAAGAGATAGATGCTGCGATGAGCAGTAAGAAGCTAGTTCGTGTATTAGCACTTTAGCAAGTTTGTAGCAAAATGGATGATGATTTAGGACGAAAACAAGCGCGCGAAATTTTATAAGCAGACCTTTGGGAGTCTAGATATCATGGTAAAACGACTAAATGTATATTTTCAAAATAAAATTATTTGCATTCTTTAACTACTTCTATCCCCGTATGGTGGCCAGTTTTTTTATCGCAACTAGAATATACACGGTGTATTTAATTAAAAGGATAATATCCAATTATTCGTGGCACAAAAAAATAGCAAATAACAAAAAACCGCAAGTGCATGTCGGGCCACGCGCAGTAATAGGGTTCCGAAGTTGCATAGTAATGTGGACTAAGAAGAGGGTTTAGTTGTTGTTACATGAACATTAAAACGGTTTCAGCGGCACACAACGTCTAAAATCGAGCCCATATAGGTAGATTTTTTTTTAAATCTGTATGCTCGCGTTTGATCACTATCTCGCCTGATAGTAAACGATGATGTGGTCTACGGTGAAGCACGGTTGCCTAGAAGTAACTCTTGACTTAAACTGAAGAAGGACTAACTGGTAACTGAAGAAGAAGTTATAAAATCCAACTTCGCAACTGAAGTTAGAAAAATATTATCTATTTGGTACCACCGCGGGTGCACATTTCGAAAAAAGCCGATAGGAGCGCACGTTAGAGCCACGGGGAATGGTATGGTTCGTTCCTGGATCCTTGCGCGCACGCTCCTTGTTCATTTCTCTTTCGGAATTTGAAAAATTTCGTATGTATTCACCTCTAATCTGCGGTATTCACTATTTCGTTCTGGCAAGTTTACGCTACTCAATTAGTGATGTAGTCGGGTCGAATATTGACTTTATAAATGGATATTGTCAAAAGAAAATAAGTAATTTGCTTGGCAAACGAATCGACTTTAGATTACAAAACGTCGAAAATACTAACAACGTTATTTAAGTAATTTTTAATGGCATTTTAAGTAAATTTTATAAGTTGGTTGACTATTATTCGTAAACTTGTAAAGCCTTTTATGATTTAATTTTTGTATATTTTTACATAGTTCATAAGCATATATTTACTCAGTTTTACACAGCTAACAACATTATTTAGGTAATTTTTCAATGGCATTTGTAAAAAAAAAATACTTTTCCAAGTACATTTTATAAGTTGGTCGACTATTAATCGTAAACTTGTAAAGCCTACTTATCTGTGATAGTTTTCCTTTTAATTTCGTTATATTTTCTACTGCTGTGATTTTTTTCACATAGCCAAGAACAACCATTTCGCTGGCAGGGGGTGAGGAGGGGGGGGGGGCACTTGACTCTAACATATTTTTTTAATTTATAGCTTAATTTTACGCAAACGGATCTCTGAATCGAAAAATATTTTTAACAAACCCATAATATTTTTGAATGACCTATCCAACGATACCCCACACCATGGGACAGACAAGAAAAAAAAACATCCCCACCTTTACGTCTAAAGGAGGAATCCCAAAAAATAATTTTCGTGATTTTGTTGTACCACTTTGTTGGAATTATTAATATGTATATCCATGCCAAATTATAGCTTTCTAGTACTTAGATTCTCTGAGCTAAGCTGCGGACGGACAGACGGACAGAGCGAAACTAAATATAAGGATTCCTTGTTGACTTCGGAACCCTAAAAAACAGCCCAACCTAGGACGAATCGAGGTAATGCCCGTTTTTCCTAACACTAAGACACTAAATAACTAAATATATTCCCAGAACTGCGCGTTGAAAATTTACGAGTGCACTTTACTTACGACATTCGTTTAGTCGATGACATCTGAGTGTTAGAGAAAATGGGCAGAAAAAATATTGAGACAACTTTGGTCGACAATATGTGTTATTAGTACCAAAAACGTATATTTTTCTATCTTGTTTATTATGTAACATAGCCATAACATAGCCTAAGAGAAATTCGCTTCGAAATATGAACATTTAGACACAAGATTATAAAATAAAAATAAAAAAACTAAATTACATAATAACTGTTACGAAATGACTTGCAACATGGCAGAATGATACCAAACCTGTTACCTCTCGAAAAAGCGCGCGTTGTTTTAGTGTATATAGTCTGTGGTTTTTAGTCTGAACGTTTCTAATAAATTGTTGTTGGGACTTATTTGCATTTAATTAAGTAAGCTCATCAGGTAGTGGAAAAATAATCGTTCGTGTCTCGCATAAAAAGGCTTTATTTTAACACTCGCATGTAGCTTTCGACGTTTGCCTTCGGCTCACGTCTAAATTGGCTACATCGCTCGTGTTAAAATCTCGACTTTTTATGCTCGACACGAAATGTACTATTAAGTACCTACATCAAAAAACATTAGGCTCGCTTGCGCCACCCTTGGTAATTAGGCTCATTATACGGAACATATTTTAATTAACTTTACTTAACGGCCTTACTAAACGGAACCTGACAGCAAAGTTATAGAACTTTGCTGTCAGGTTCCGTTTTTAAACTCAACCTGTATAGTGTATAATTCCACTCACACCATTCGATTAGATAGTTCTAATGTATTTGATATTTTGTTTACTTTAGTCTCTAAACTTTCTGGTCATAAATGCTAAAGTAGTTTCTAACACGTCTATTCCTAATTCTAGGAAAGTATAAGCTCCCCTATCTCTATAATATTGTGACAATTGTGCGTGACCATTTTTAACAGACTTTAAAAAAGGATGTTCTCATTTCGAATAGTTTTTTTTTTACACTCTAAGGGATTGTGGTTTTAATTCCATATTTTTTTTATTATTATGAAGAAGTAGTCAGGCTTTATGATGGTAAGTAAGTACTTAAAAGGTAAAATGTCTATGTGACTATAGTAATAAAAGCCCTCATAACCTTTTAATTGCCCTTTTAAACCTTTAATATACAGGAGAAATTTGTAGTGCAACGGTTAAAAAAAGGAGAATTGAAGCACTGAGGATATGAGCAACACCAAACTACAAACAACGTAAGTATTTACAAGAAAAGTTTTATATTGTTCGAATAAGATTTTGTACGCATCCTCAATTCAATTGGCCAAAAAAAATACAATACGGGTTACGCAGTAGTCGCAGGTTGGATTTCAACAAAAGTTTTAGCTTGTAGTATAAAATCCTACTGAAAAAATCTTATCAGGTATTTTTGATGAAACTTGATTTTTATTAATAATTCTTGATAGTCGAATAGTAGTTTCTACACCACTTTCTTTCAAATGACGTTGGTTTTTAACCGACTTTCGAAAAAGGAGGAGGTTCTATGTTCGACTTCTTGTATGTTTTTTTTTTAATGTATGTTCACCGATATCTCCGTCAATTGTGGACCGATTTTGAATATTCTTTTTTTGTTTGAAAGAGTATGTTTCGAAATTGGTCCCATTTTAATTTGGTGAAGATCTGATGAAGAACTTCGAAGATATACAACGGAACTCTTCAATAAATAACGACAAATCTCTTGGGACTGCTGCAATCGCATGCCTGTTTATTGTTTATATCATTTCATAACATAACATCACGCTAGTACGCTCTTAAGGGGTAAGCAGATCTATCATTTGATCGGTTTTGTTCAAGTTTCATGATATTCGGGTAATCTATTCTGGCGTTATAGACTCACTTAACAACTTGCCTATTAGGTAGGTACAACTAAAAAGTGAAAAATAAAAAACTTTTTACAAAAAAATACTACCGACTTCCAAATAAGAAAACTACAAAGTGAAAAATAACTTTATTTTTGGAAGTCGGTGTCCATAACGCAAAAAATGGTACCTATGAAAGACACCGACTTCCAAAAATAAAGTTATTTTTCACTTTGTAGTTTTCTTATTTGGAAGTCGGTAGAATTTTTTTGGAAAAAGTTTTTTTACTTGAAAAACTTATGTATTTGGCGTAAACTATCAAACATATTTCAGTTTCATAGAGATACTCTCTTCTCTCAAGCCGAGCCAAGCTCGAGCCGATCAGTTACAGGAACAGATGTACCTCGAAAAGTAGGAGTTTGGATATAACGAGTCTTTTTTGCGGTAAAAAGACACGCCTGTGTTTTGGTGGCGTTAAAAGAGACCAGATTGTCATCACCCCAATGGGAGACAAGGCCTAAGATCAAATCTGTCCGCTCCAATATAGCCTCTCTCAAGGAACAAACGTCATCCCCGCTCGTTTTTGCGCTGGACAAATATCTCTCTGAAACAGTACTATCATCTGCGTACCCAACAATACCTTTTAAATGACGTTGGTTTCACTTGAAAAACTTATACATTTGGGGTTAATTATCAAATATATTTCAGTTCTCTCTCACACTCTCTTCTCTTCTTCTTATTGAGGTAATTGCGGCTAGATATGACCCTGTGGTGGTGGTGGCCTAGTGGTATCGGCCGCGACTTACAAGTTGTAGGTCGTGGGTTGGAGCCCAGGTAGGCGCTTTACTTTGTGTAAATTATTTCATCACCACTGCTCTCAAAACGGTGAAGGAAAACATCGTGAGGAAACCGGCATGTCCTAGAACCAAGCATTCGAAGACATGTGACATCCACCAACCCGCACTGGGCCCGCGTGGTGGATTACGGCCCATACCCTCTCAGAGAGAGGAGGCCTGTGTCCCAGCAGTAGGAACATTAATAGGCTGATGATGTGTGTGTGATGTGATAACCCTGTAGCAATCTATTATACTAGCTGTTCCCGTGGACCACCCCACAGAACCCGTTTTCGGGATTAAAAATGCCTAACCTATGTCACTCAGGAATAATGTAGCTTTCTATTGGTGAAAGAATTTTTTAAATCGGTCCAGTAGTTTCGGAGCCTATTCGGTACAAACAAACAACCAAAAAAAGTTAGTATAGATTACCAAGTATCATTAATGAATTAAGTTTAATGAAAAACCCTGATTCCTACTGATTTCTGCAGTCGGATCTTGGGCTTTAAATACACTGACTGGAAGTTTTATTTCATACTGCGTCACTAAAGACGAAATCTTAATAGAATAAAAAATAATAAATAAATCTAAAATATTATAAATCTTAATAGGGTTTAATTTAAGATGTCGAAAATGTTGTATGTCGTTTTTGTGGCGAATAAACACTTTTTCTTTCTTTCTTTCTAAATCTAGTATACTTACATTAAATTGAATAAGTAGGTACAACTAACTCTATTATTTTAATAAAGCATAAAATGAACAGCGATCTTAATTATTCAGCCATTGTTTTTTCGCAAAGGATTGTCCGTGGAAAATCACAATTCGATCACTGATCAATTTAATTACGATGTAATTAGCCTTTGAAACCATTTGACCGACGACCTTCGTAAACGATCGATTCGATTTCGATTGTCTGTGGTATTTTGCATTTATCTGGCGATCACATTGGGCACAGATAATATTCGCGCGCGGTACTCTGCGGGCGATCGCGCTGTTCCCATCGAATAGTGTTCCATTTTCAAAAGTGACATTAAAAATAAAATAGCTTTCTTGTGCTGATTTTGTGTTTGACACCGCATTATGAAGATCAATCTGGATGATGGGGTGAGATTATATTTTTAATTTAAATTTTGCCGGTTAAAATATTTTATTTAATTTAAAATGACGAATTCAAATGAAGATGCGTCCTGTTGGAACTGCAAAGTCCATACAAAAATGGATCGGATATGGGCTTTCAGGTATTAAATTTAACATCTTATAAAAATTAACTGTCGAAACGGCTGCACCTAATTGACTGATATTTTTTCTGTTATACGTATATGTAATTATCAGGATAAGGATTATTTGAAGGAAACTTTAGAAAAACAAGAATAAATTGAAGTTCGCCGGGTCAGCCAGTTTATAATAAATACGCTAGTTAGTTAGTTTATAATATTTAATACTGACTAACGACCCGCCCCGGCTTCGCCCGTGACTACAAAAATATAAATTAAATTAAGTCAAATTATGCACAAAACCCTTCCTCGTTTCTCAATTTTTCTATTGGTGAAAACCGAATGAAAATCCGTTCCGTAGTTCTTGAGTTTATCGTGTAAAGACGCGGTGGGCCCCGACTTCATTTTATAATATAGTGATTGATAAAGTTCCACCATCGAGACGTCGTAAAATACTTATAAGGATGAACTAATAATCATATAAACACATATCGTTCGTGCAAACCGGTTGTTCTCGTATTTAATTTTATTCATCATACCTGTTCTTTTTAGTCTATAAAATATTTTTGGAGTATTTATAAATACTTTGTATAAGACACCATAACTGTGTTACGCATATCATTTATTTAAATAATAAACCGGCCAAGTGCGAGTCGGACTCGCGCACCGAGGGTTCCGTACAAACCTCAGTTTAAAGGTATTATATACCTGAGTATTTGATATGAATTTCAATTTAATACCTCTACGCGTTCATGAGGAAAGGGGTAGTAAGTTTAAAATTATTAAAAATATTTTTTTTATTATATGATTTAACTAAAAATTTACGGTTTTCGCAAGTTTTCCTTTATCTGTGCTCTAAGACGTTGCTTCGTGCCAAATTTCAAGATTCTGAGTTCACGAGAAGGGTACTTCTCGTGAACTCAGATTCTCGTAAGTTTTGATTCCCATGCGGATGTCGAAAATTTGCGGAAATTTGCGGCATAAGGGGCCGTATGTTTTGATTGCGTTGGCAAAGAAAGAAAAAATATTTATTTGTGACCCGCACAGGAGACACGAGATAAGAAAAACACCAACAATAATCATCATCTTCCTAGCCTTTTCCCAACTATATTGGGGTCGGCTTCCAGTCTTACCGGATTCAGCTAAGTACCAGTGTTTTACATGGAGCGACTGCCTATCTGACCTCCACAACCCGGTAACTGGGTAACACGGTACCCCTTGGCAAGACTGGTGTCAGATCTCAAGCTTCTGACTACCCGTAATGACTGCCAAAGATCTTCAAATAACAGCCGGGACCAACGGTTTAACGTGCTTTCCGAGGCACGAAGGAAACTCGGTATGTTGAAATGGTCACCCATCCACGGACCGACCTCGTCAAGCGTTGCTTAACCTTGATGATCGACCCGTGCGGCTGTTATTATTTAGCCACGAGCTCCAAAAACACAAACAATAATAAAAATAAAAATAAAAAACCCCGTGCGAGACCAAAAAGGCAACGCTACTACGGTCTTCATGCTACGCCAAATTATTATGTTGTCACATTATTATTATAATACTGACTTGTTGAATTACAATACTTAATTAACTGTAAATTAAGAATTGTACTTTTTGTTAGTAGTTCAAAATTAAATGAAATTTATGGCATCCTTAATGAACATACAGGTGGGCAATTTATTATTTTATTATTTTTATTTATTTCATCTATGTCAAATAAGATAAGCTTATTTTTTTTTAAATACAATATGTTTCAATGTACAATACAAAAAAAAGTAATTTTTAGCCATTCGAAAATAAAAAAGACATATTTTTTTAAATTTACCTTGTCACTGCATTCTTGTTATTTTCTAACTCGAAAATAATACAACAAAAGAAATAACTAAAACAACATTTCTAGAATGTATTAGTAACAAAAGTAAATATTACTCTTTCACATAAAAACTTGTACGTGCTTCGTTTTTATAATCTTGTTTTCTTTATTAGCTGTTTTTGCACTAGTCAAGTAAAGTGGAATAAAAGCAATGATGTTAGTTTTTACAAGGCCTATTCAATTTAGAGATAAATTGATTTATAACACAAGTGTATTTTTTTTAAATTCAATTTACTTAACTACGTAAGTACAAGGGCGTCGCCAGCCCTGGCCCAGGACAGGCGCGGATCCAGCGCTCAAAAAAGCTCTAAAAATCGGCCAAGTGCGAGTCGGACCAAGAACTGGCTCATGATCGATGTAGTGCATTCCTACAATGGATATTTTACAAATTATGTAGATGACGCCCTGACCAAGATTTTGTACAGTGTGTTCCACGTGGGCAAAGCCGTGGGGCGAACACTAGTAAATTAATAAACCTGAAAATTTTAGTTTGTTTGTTTGCACATCAGAGTGTCATTATTAAGACTCTTAAACTACTGAACTGATTTTGATGAATTTTGTAAAACTTCAAAGGATATCAAATCATATATTTTTTAACGTAGTATTGCGCTTGAACTCTATCTTACCTGATGGTAATTGATGATATGGTTGACATAATCGTAATCGATGATGTGTTGCCTAGAAGTAACCAATTTACTCTTGACTTGAAGACCCAATAGCTTGTAGCTATCGGGAAACACAGACTCCGGCAGGAAATGCCACTCCTTAGCAGTACGTATAATGAAAATATTTCCAAAATGTTTAGTGCGTATGGGTGGGATGTCCACCATGTACCGATGGCGCATCTCCTTTCGTCTTGTAGTCTGATAATGATACTAGCTAGGTGGAATTAGATCATGCAATTCCATCGCACTCGCCCCGAAATGCAACCGATAAAAAGCCAACAACTGGCAACTCGGCTATGGTCTAGTCCAAGCTCCAGAGTCTTGAACATCGGTTGACTCTGGAGCTTGGACTAGACCAGCGCCTCATTGCCAATGAGATTCTTGGCCCGTTTTTCGATCGACTCATTAGAATGCATCAAGGTGGTATTTGGCAGATCCATCCCAGAGGTGAGAAAAAGTTGTTAATTTCATCGATATTCAGGTTCAACTTTGTAGAAGAGCTAGCTCGAATAGTCTTTCCTGTGCCATTGAGGCGCGGAACTAAGATTTTACTCTGCGAAGAGTAGAAAACGACCTCTCTGCGATAGCTACGCTGACTGGGAGAGTTGCCAGTATATGTATAAGATTTTTTAAAGTTAGGGTACAAATCTTGGTGACCGTGAAAGTGTGACGACACAAGTCTATTAGGGTTGTAGGCAATTGAGATAAAAACGGTACAAAGTCCAATGTAGTCCAATGTATGAGCTCCACAAGGTCGTGACCGTACAATAAATGAAACTTGTAAAAATAATTATTTTGTATACATATATATTGGAATGAAATAATAAAAAGAATTTGGAGGTAATCAAATGGTCAATTGACAATAAAATTACAAGATTTTAATAATAAACTAGTCGAGCAAGGTTCCTTTTTTTAATTCCTTGTAAGTTGTCTGTGCACACTCATCATGGCCAAACCATTGAGGCGATTTTCCCCCATAACTAGGTTTTTAGTCTCCCGAGGCTGATAAACAAAATTGTTCTTGCTGCACATTAATTACCTGCTAAAACCTGGAGCCTTTAGTTATTCAGACGACAGCACTGTTGCTGAGAGATACGTGTCCGGCGCCCGGGCTACTGGGCCTCAGATCCAGTCTCTCCGCGAGGCCATGGTACTGAGCGCTCGAACCTGTCCTTGAAGGCAGTCTCCGAATGCCAATCTGGTCAGTTTCAATGCCGCTAAGACCTAGGCGTGTTATTTTTCCTCATAAAAGAGCCAATTCCACCCGGCTCCATCTTTCCCTGGTGTAACCGTGGCGATAACGGGCCATCTCGAACTTCTTGGTATTAGTTGACCTCAATTTTGGTCCATTCATTGAGGTAAAGGCTTTGCTGGCTGCAAAAAAATGGAGATCCTTGTAAAGGTGAGACGGTACTTCACGCCTGAACAGCTGCAAAATTTTTATAAAGCACAATTTTGGTCATGCATGGAGTAGGTACTGCTCTCACCTCTTGGAGTGATCTGCTAAAAACCAACTTGATGTACTTAAATCGATTGACTAATGGGCCAAAAGACTTATCGGCAATGCACTGGTCGAGTCAAAGATCCAAAGCCATGAATATCGACGCTGAGTTGCCAGCCAGCTACAAGTTGCGAGTTACATTTCAGGGAGTTTGCGATGGAACTGCACAATTTGATTCCGCCTTGACCTAGCCCTTTCCATAATCGGACTGCAAGACGTACGGTATATGGTAAACATCCCACCCATACGTAAAAAGCGTTTTGCGAATACTTTCATTATGTTTACAGCTAAGGAGTGGAATTCCCTGCCGGAGTCTTTGTTTCTTGATAGCTACAACCAAGGGATCTTTAAATCAAGAGTGAATAGGTTACTTCTAGGCAAGCGTGCTTCACTGTCTATCACATAATCTCTTACCATCAGGCGAGATAGTCGTCAAACGCAAGCCTATCACTAAATAAAAAAAAACAAAAAAGAAATCATTAGCTCTACCTTAAACGTTATGCACGGTAGAGCGATCAAAATTTTCAACGCTATTCCCATTTCGGGAAAGAAGGTTTTTGTCTCTTTTAAGATATCAACACAACGGTTAATTAAGTGAGTGGACTTTAGGACCTTGATTTCTATGCATTTGGCTATTATTTTTTGAATCTCTAGGGTGGGGCAACTGCCTACCTGTCCCCCTTTGACGACGCCCGCGCCGCCGTAAGTATCATTTGAGGTACTTACGCTAAAATACATGCGTAAGTAACTAAAATGATAATTATGCAAATATTTTGATGTTTCGCAGCACTATGTGGTGCGTAGCTAAATGATTAGGTACTTGGTTTGTGGCTTATTGGCTAGGTTAAGGACTAACCTTCCAGAGGTGACCGAGGTAGAGCTGAGAGTGGCGGTACGTAGGCTTAATGCCAAAAATACCGCCCCAGGACCCGACGGCTTACCTGGGAAAGCCTGGGTCCTGGCCTTGGAGGCTCTCGGGCCTCGACTAAGGGGGCTCCTTAGCGCATGCTTGGAGAGGGGCCAGTTCCCACTTCGCTGGAAGACGGAAAAACTGGTCCTCATTAAGAAGCCGGGGCGCCCAGCGGACTCTCCGTCCGCTTACCGGCCCATAGTGCTGCTTGATGAGGTGGGCAAGCTCTTTGAAAGAATTATTGCAGACCGCCTCGTCAGGCAGCTAGTGCGGGTGGGGCCGGATTTGGCGGAGAGCCAGTTTGGCTTCCGCAGAGGGCGCTCTACGGTGGACGCCATCATGCGCGTACGAGCCCTGACGACAGGGGAGGCAGTGGCCCGGGGTGGGGTCGTCTTGGCGGTGTCTCTAGACATCGCCAATGCCTTCAACACCCTGCCCTGGAGTTGCATCAGGGAGGCACTTGGGTATCACCGGGTGCCGCCCTACCTCTGTCGCGTGGTCGAGGCCTATTTAACGGACAGAGCCGTCATCTACCCCGGAAACCAGGGAGAGTGGAACCGGCGAGAGATGTCGTGCGGTGTCCCACAGGGATCGGTCTTGGGGCCGCATCTGTGGGACATCGGGTACGACTGGGTGCTGCGCGCCGACCTCCCTAGTGGCGTCAGCGTAATTTGCTACGCTGACGACACGCTGGTCCTGGCGAAGGGGAGGTCGCACCAGGCGGCGGCTGAATTAGCGACACGCGGGGTTGCGACAGTCGTTGAGAGGATCCGGCAATTGGGACTCGAGGCGGCCCTGCACAAGTCCGAGGCCATGTGTTTTCATGGTCCTCGGAACGCGCCACCGCCGGTTTCCCAAATAACGGTAGGAGGGGTTCACATCGGCGTCGGGTCGACGATGAAGTACCTGGGACTCGTCCTCGACAGCCGGTGGAATTTCGTGGAGCATTTCCGACGTTTGGCTCCCAGACTGGAGTGGGCCGGGGCTGCCCTCAAGCGACTCCTGCCCAATCTAGGGGGTCCAAACGCCTCCTGCCGGAGGCTCTACGCGGGGGTCGTGCGGTCCATGGCCCTTTATGGCGCACCGGTGTGGGCGCGTTCCTTGAGGCGGCGACCAGCCCGCTGGTTGAACGCGTCCCAAAAAGTCATGGCCATCCGGCTGGTCCGGGGATACCGCACGGTCTCCGGTGAGGCGGCGAGTCTCCTTGCCGGATTGCCGCCATGGGATCTGGAGGCAAAAGTCCTCGCGCACATTTGAGAGTGGCGCGAGGAGGCGAAACGCCGGGGCGAAATGCCGTTGCCGCGACAAATCGTGGCTCGGCGGACAGAGCTCCGGCAGGATCTCATGGCGACATGGAGAGAGCGACTGTCGCAACCCAGTGCTGGGCACGCCACAATTGCGGCGATAAGGCCCCTCTTTGAGGAGTGGCTCGAGAGGCGCCACGGCGTCCTCACCTTCCGCCTGACGCAGGTCCTCACCGGACACGGCTGCTTCGGGAGGTTCCTGTTCAGGATAAGGCGGGAGGAAACGCCCGGGTGTCACCATTGTGTGGATCGCACGGAGGACACGGTGGAGCATACGATGGAGGTCTGCCCCGCTTGGGCGGAGCACCGCCGTGTCCTCGTAGAGGCGATCAGTGGAGGCGACCTCTCGCGTCCGGCACTGGTTCAGGCCATGGTACGGAGCGAGAGAGCATGGGAAGCTGTCACCTCCTTCAGTGAAGCAGTAATGCTCGCAAAGGAGGAGGCAGAACGCGTGAGGGAGACACAACGGAGACGCCCTCACGCCCCTAGCCACCGCAGGAGACGCCCCGGGCGTCGGGAGTCGCAAGCCGATTCCCGGCCACCGTAGGCGCGGGCTTGCGGACGGCGAGTAATGGGTAGCTCGCTGTCCGGTAAGGACCAGGCCCGAGTCAACGGCGCGTAGTGTTCCACGCGCGCCTCAAAGAGATGTCAGCAAAAGTTGACGGGGTCCGCTAGGGCCGATGCCTGTCTGGGTCGCGGATAAATTTGAAAGAGAGTTACCGCGGCCCTGGCACAAGCAACTGAGGGAACACGGGTGGGTTTTAGTCAGTAAAAGTCTGACACGCCCTCCCGCTTCACCCAGAGCGGGAGAAGTCATTGGATAATTTCCCACCCAAAAAAAAAAAAAAAAAATAGGTTAAGAACTAACCTAGCCAATAAGCGTATAATAAAGGTAGTGTTGTAATAAAAATCATGCATAAAAACGTAAGTAGATCAATACATATAATAAATCTGTAGAAAAGTCGCTTTTTTACATCGGAAATATTTCTCAAAAAAATTACCAACGTGAAGAAAAGGAAGATGGATAAATAACAACTATCAGAACATGATGTAAATGAGGAGCTCGTGGCTAAATAATAACAGCCGCACTGGTCATCAAGGTTAAGCAACGCTTGACGAGGTCGGTCCGTGGATAGGTGACCATTTCAACATGCCGAGTTTCCCCCGTGCCTCGGAAAGCACGTTAAGTCGTTGGTCCCGGCTGTCATTTCAACATCTTTGACAGTCGTTCCGAGTAGTCAGATGCTTGAGATCTGACACCAGTCTTGCCAAGGGGTACCGTGTTACCTCCACAACCCAGTAACGGGTTCGGTCAGATAGGCAGTCACTTCATGTAAAACAGTGATACTCAGCTGAATCTGGTAAGACTGGAAGCCAACCCCAATATAGTTGGGCAAAGGCTAGGCAGATTGATTGATTGAGAACAGGATGTAAATACACTGGCGTTCAAAACTTAGTACCTACCACACTTTTGAAACTGCAATTTCTCCTAAACTATAGAATTCAGAGTTTTGAATTAAACATGTTTTATAGAAAATTTAATCAACTTCCTTTGTAATTATATATTACTAGCTTCTGCCAGCAGCTTCACCCGCGCGAATGTCGAAAATTTATTTTATTTATTTATACATTTACACATACATTTATTTTTACAGGTATTCATATTCATATTCATTTATTGCATTTCATGTTGTGTACAGGTTGTTACATTATGATAGTTCCAAACAATGAACCCTGCTAGGGCACAGCAATGTATAGGCGACAGGTTTTTATTAATTTAACATGCTAGCATGTATAACCCAAGGTAATAAAAGTAGTCATACAATGCGACTGTTACATACAGTGACGACAAGTTACATAGAGGACAATACACTCTCTGTCACCCTCTGGAATTCCGCCAAAGAGCAGGAAAAAATGTCCAATCGCTGAGAGATGCAATTAATGATCGTAATTGCCCGACACACGGGCGCAAACTTTAATATGTTTGTACGGGCTACCGGAGTTTCAAAGAGACTCTGCCTCGGCCCCAACCGTAGCCTACTTTTTGGAACGAGTAATCCCAACGATTCCAAGATTTGTGGATTGTTTAGCATCCCACGAAAAACCATAAATACATATTTGACTAGAGCAAGATTGCGCCTTACTTCCAACTTATAGTACCCAACCATCCCTATTACAAAGAGAGTTGGGTACATAAGCGGGTAAAACGGGTAGTCGCCAAATTGCCTCATATATAGGTAACGTGTAAACTTGTTCTGCATCTTTTCCACCATCTGAGAATATTTAGTCTCATAAGGATTCCAGATGATAGCACTAGTTTCCAAGTTGCTTCGCACCAACGCATTATAAAGGGATTTCACTGCTGCCATGTTAGTAAAGTCACGGGTTTCTCGCATGGCAAACCCAAGATTTTTAAAGGCCTTTTTACACACTTGCACGACATGAGCTTTAAATGATAGATCTTCAGAAAATATAACCCCAAGATCTCGCACCGACCCCACCCGCGCAATAATAATATATAATATAATCATTTATTTCAAGTTTCACAGACTCATTAAATTAAACATTCATACACCCATAGTCACATTAAATAATCAAATAAATAGTTCATTATAATATAAATAGAAATTATCAAACAATTCAAACAATGACTAATAAATTTTGCGCAATATTTCCAAATTACCTGCGCTTAATGTGTAACCTACAGCAGTGATTGATGTACGCGCAATCGACCCTTTCCGCGAGCGCGGCCAACATGCTGTTGGAGCTCCCCCGCACTCGCCGCAACAGCGAAGTGCCTCTCTTGCGCATTGTTGCATAAAAACAATCTACGCGAGCCTCCGCAAACATTGTCGAAGCGCTGTAACGGGGTAGACCCAACAACATCCTGAACGCATTGTTAAACTGAACTCGAAGGGCGCTATACGACCTTTGCGTGTAGTTAGTCCATAAGCTGCATGTGTATAATGTAGTGCAGTAGGCTCTAAAGAGAGTAATTTTAACTTCTGTTGAGCAGCGTGCGAATTTACGGATCACCATATTTGCTCTGACCGACAGCGCCCTTCGCTCCCGTTCAATGTCTGCATCATCTTTCAAGTCGGGAGTAACTAAGTGGCCTAAGTACTTAAAAGTATCTATTCTTTCTAAGGGTGTGCCATTCAGCTTTATAGCTGGCATTTCAATAACTTTTCTCGTCCCTCCCTGAAAGACCATACACTGACTCTTTTTAACATTATACAACAGTCCGTGATCAGTTGCATAACTCTCACAGATACTCATCAGCTTTCTAAGTCCGCAGACCGAGGCACTCAGCAGCACCATATCGTCCGCGTAACTGATGTTATTGAAACAGACGCCATCGATATGACAACCAGTATGCTGCTCGCTGAGCGCCTCGATCAGCCCATTAACGTACAAATTAAAAATAGAAGGCGAGCTCAAACCCCCCTGTCTCACCCCACATTCCAACCTATACGGGTCCGACAATATACCCGCCCACTTGACATGGTTCACCTGGTTCCCGTACCAATACTTAAAGATGTTAATAAGTTCATTCGGTAAACTAGCTGCCTTCATTTTATCCCACAGTACATCATAACAGACCAGGTCAAAAGCCTTGGAAAGGTCGAGGAAGCAGGCGTACACAGATGTTTTCCTATCAGTGTAATATTTGACAGCACTCTTCAGACACAATATCGCAGTTTCCGTGGACAGTCCCGGTCGAAATCCGAACTGATTATCATGCAATTTTATGTATTTGTTTAATTGTGTATTTAGAATGCTATCAAACACTTTCGCACATACTGTTGCCAAGGAAATAGGTCTGTAGTTAGATATGTCTGACAAATCTCCCGCCCTGTTTTTTACTACCGGTACTACGATAGTCCTCATCATGTCTTTTGGTATGTATGAGTGAGATATACAAAGGTTGTACAACATGGCAAGCACTCTGCACATATGAGGCCCAGCGTGCTGCACATGTTCCACACTTAAGCCGTCATGGCGCGGTGATTTGCCTTTTGAAATAGATTTCACCGCCCTTGATACATCCCTGGCCATAATCATGGTATCAACATATTCCCCACTCATCCCACACTCACTTCGAGACGTCATTGATGGTCCTAACGGTGACCTAACAGTAAAGTTATTTTTAAATTTATCAGCAATGCTTTTTAAATCATTCGAACCATCAACAGTCACAGGAAGACCCGGCCGAGTCCCCAAACGATTAGTACTTTTCCAAAAACCACTGAAATCTTTTACGCTATGCTTAGCAGCGAGAACGTCCATTTTTAGCTGGTCTTGATGTTTTTGACGCCATTTTAAACGCGATTTAAATATTTTTCTGCTCTCGCACATCTTAGTATACATATCACCAGTGGTAGGACTACCGCATAAAAGCCAATCCCAAAAACTCGCCCGGGCCACCCTATGACTGTCGCTAACGATTTTATTCCAACCAACAATGATTTTAGGTCTATATTTACTCTGCTTACACCTGCTCCCCCCACCCCCCAAAGATGCCTGGGACAATGCAAGCACAATGTCGGAGTAAAGTTTATCAATTACTAAGCTGTGAGTAGGGTCATTACAATACCGATCACTACACTTTTGAAACTCAGCAGGAAATTCAATAAGTTTCAGACGTTTATGACATTCAATTCTATATTGTGTAACAAAGTCATTAGTTTTCTCCCCCCACATAATTTTATTATTAGATACACTCGGAATAATTCTAACTGGAGTCAAACACTCCAACTTACATTCACATATAACGGGAAAATGATCTGACCACAATACGTCATAATTTACATACACATTGCACACCGAGACAGCGGCAGACTGCGACACAACACAATGATCTAACCAACGCTTAGACCCACAAGCTTGATCAATATAAGTAAATGTATCAGAAGTTAATCCTAACTCACTTACGTCAATAAGCACCCATTTAAACTCATCACACAAAATGTTTAACTCATTAAAAAATAAACTACTAGGGTGTGCGTTAAAATCCCCTAAAACAAAAATAGGTTCGTTTTCATAATCATTACTAATAGCACTTACAGTTCCCATACAGTCCGTAAACATCGTCAAGTTTTCCGATTTGTTTGTCGGCATATATACACACACCACTATAAACGGGCTAGCGGCCGTATTAACGCGAATCGCACACACTCGCAGATTATCGCAATTTTTTTTTTTTTTTGGTGTGGCACTATATCACAGTAACACTAGGAAACACACGGGTATTCCATAGAAGCGCGGTGCCGCCATACGGCCTGCCACGCAGTAAACCCGCCGTCGTGTCCACAGCTGATGTCCCCTTGCAACTAAATCTGCTATCCATGCCATTTAGATACGCCAATTCATCCGGCAGCAACCAGGTTTCCTGCAGTGCTATCAAAACACACTAGTCACACAAACGTCGAATATCGCTCACAGCGCTCTTTACGCTTTTACAGTTATAACTGGCAAACTTATAGGTATTTCTATGCATAGTTAGACTGCAATGGACCGACGTCAGCGGACTCTCCGTCCACTTTTCGATGTCTATAATGCACAAAGCGTCTGAAGATAATCCCTTCGGGCCAAATTTTTTCGTCCAAAAACATAGATACCTTAGACTCGGATACAAAGAACTTGTAGGCTTTGTGATCTACTACTTTTTTCGTATTGATCTTTTCCAAAAATACCGTCTCCTGTGTTTTCATTTTTATGTAATCCACAATGTCAGTTTCTAATGTATCATTATGCACATTAGTTATAAAAATAGGTATTTTCTTAACAGCAGCTTTGAAAGATGATATAGTCGCTTCTGCTTTACCTCTTTCGCCCAAATACCTATATTTTTGCTTTCTTTTATTTCTATTTACTGTTTGCCAAGGATTGCCTTCCTTTTCGTTATTTATTTGTACGCTTGACTCAAGTTGTTGACGAACATTATTCTGATTATTACTGCAATGACGTGACCGCCCATATTATATTCGTGACGTCGGGATACCACGGCCCGCGTGAAGGACATTATATGACACTTTGTCACATTAAAGTGTAACTTGTTTTCTACACTCCACGCTACCACCCGATCGATGTCACGCTGAAGCTTTTCACAGTGTGAATCGTTGCTTATCCGCATGAACAACTTCAGATCATCAGCGAATAATAGGCAGCCAGCGTCTTCAATGACCTCCGGGAGATCATTGACCATGACAATGAATTCCAAGGGTCCTAAATTCGTTCCCTGGCTTACCCCCGTAAGAGTGCAATACGGTTCTGAGGTGTAGCCTGCGTATTCCACCATTTGCTTGCGGTTGCCCAAGTAGCTGGCAAAGAACTTTAGAAGGGCTGGGGTAAAACCAGCCCTCGCAAATTTACTTAAAAGGATATCATTGTCCACACTGTCGAATGCCTTCCTGAAGTCAAAGTAAGCGACGTCCAGTTGGGCACCTACCTCAGAGTCCAGTACTGTGGCGGCCTGGTTTAAGAAACACATTAAATTCGAATTCGTGCTGCGGCCCGCACGGAAACTATGCTGCGCGTCGTTGAGCTGTGAGGCTACTTGCGATTTGATAGATGAACACAGCGCAGACTCAAAGACTTTAGCAAATGGTGACAATACTGCTACTGGTCTATATCCACCAACGTCTGAGCTTGGGGCACCTTTCGGTACCGGAATAACCCTAGTCACCTTCCAGCCGTCCGGATATGAACATTCTCGTAAGAATTGAACAGATGCATGAGCGGCCGGGCTAGTGCATGCCTACAATCCCTAACAATGAAGGGGGAATTATCCCTAGGGGTCATATCCCCGAGATAAAAAGTATCCTATGTTCTATTCCAGACTATAATCTATCTCTGTACTAAAATTTCATCCAGATCCGTCTTGCTGTTTGAGCGTGACGAAGTAAGAAACATACAAACACACACACTTTCGCCTTTATAATATTAGTGTGATTAAACATTAGTAATGTTTACATTAGTAATGTTTAATCACACTAATATTAAGGTCAATGAGAATCACGTCTAAACGGCTGGTCGAAATTTTTTGGAAAAATATATGTTACATTAGAGCATTTTCTTAATAATTTGATCTAAGAAAATTTTGAGTTTTATTCGTATAACATAGTGTAATCAATTTGTAAAGTTATGTCTAAAACAGACAAAAACACGACAATCACACCAAAACCGCTGAGCGTATTGTAATGAAATTGACACCATCTCAAAGACAATTTAATTATCCACATTTTGATCTGAAGCTTTTTTTTTAAAGTCATAGAATACTAAAAAAAGTACAAAAAACTACTAAATTTTGGGTCGCGCGGGTGTGAACCGGGTGCGCGTTTTGTTCCCTCAAGGTCGTTGGCGTTAGTCGTCGTCTTAACACTGGGCCACCACTGCTCTCTTACTAAAGTATGGATTACAATTTAATTTGAACTTTGTGTAAACATAATACAACATAGAATTTTTTGTTTCAAAGTTTTATCATTATCTCGAATTTTTTATTCAAATATGAAGTATTTACCATGTTAATTAAAATCTTATATAATTAACTGCATTCAATTAGACTGTATAAATTAGTAAACTGATTATTCATTTTGAAGCCAACAAATATACCTATTGATTTATGGGACTACATAGATAATAGTAGTTTATAACACATTTGCTCGTAAAGGGTCTCTTATTTCACAAATTTCAATATCGTTTTGTATCTTATTACGTACTTGTGCGTTATTGTAATGTAAAACGCACGAGTTTCTTTTTAATAAGGTAAAACGCACGGTTTATGAAGATGCTCCTTCTAAAACGAACGGTACTTTTTTAAATCATAGCAAAGAGTTTTTATGTTAGAAAAGTGGTCAACATTTTATGAATAAAATTAAATTTGGGAGATAAAATGTAACAAATAAACATTTCATTTGATTAATTTTGACCATAACTTACAAAAATTTATCTGTAACCAAACACTAAAATATTAATTTACTTTATTAGTAATACGGGGCGACTAAGGGACAAACTAGAGAACGGGCAGCAGCGTTCTCTGTGCTTCTACAACAACCATACTGCGATCGCCAACCCGCCTGCCAAGCGTGGCGATTATGGCAAACCCCTCCCCCATGAATAGCACAAATAAAAAATGTCCCCTAGTGCCCGGCAGCCTGCCTACCCTTGACTACGGTAGCGGTCGAAGTTACGGCATAGCAAGGGGTGCCAAGAATATCCGGAAGAGATCCGGCTACCCAAACAATAACCGACGACTGGACCTGGCAACGTACAATACGCGCACACTTAGGACCGACGAGAAGATCACCGAAATAGAGGAGGAATTGAGCAGGTTGCGATGGAGTATTATAGGGTTATCTGAAGTCCGAAGAGAGGGGGAGGACTCGCTAATCCTCAAATCCGGTAACCTGCTCTATTGCCGAGAGGGTGACCGGTAGTCCCAGGGTGGTGTCGGGTTTATCGTCCACAAGTCCCTTGTGAACAATGTGGTGAAGATCGAGAGTGTGTCGACCAGGGTGGCGTGTCTTATACTCAGAATATCCTCAAGATATTCGCTGAAGGTCATACAGGTCTACACCCCAACCTCGGCATGAATGAGGATATCTCCAGAGCCATGCATGGTTTCAAAACTCACTTTACCGTTGTCATGGGGGACTTCAACGCGAAACTGGGCAAACGAGACGAGGATGAGCTGCAAGTGGGGCAATTTGGAGTTGGACGATGGAACCACCGGGGTCACCTACTTGCCAGTTTTATGAAGAAGGAGGGCCTCTATATGATGAACTCCTTCTTCAAAAAGCGTGAACACAGGAAGTGGACCTGGCAGAGCCCCGATGGTGCAACAAAAAATAAGATCGACTTCATCATGTCAACCAAGAAGCAAATGTTCAATGATGTCTCTGTGATCAATTCGGTAAAAACCGGGAGCGATCATCGCATGGTAAGAGGCACATTGAACATTAATATTAAGCTTCAAAGGTCTCGACTGATAAAGTCCACGCTCCGTCCAGCACAGATCCAGCTCCAAAACCCCGAGAGTTTTCAGCTCGAACTCCAGAATCGTTTCGAGTGCCTAGGGTGCTCCGGGGACGAATACAGCGACGGGTTCGTGAAAGCTGTACATACGGTTGGGTCTAAGTTTTTCAAGACCCGTCGTACAGATAGAAACAAAAAGCTACCTGATCCTACCCTCAAGCTTATGAAGGAGAGGCGTGAGATGATCCTGCAGTCTTCAGATGAGACGTGCAAATACCGGCAGCTCAATAGACAGATCTCTAAATCCTTGAAAAGAGACCTCCGCCACTTTAATACCGAGCGTATTAAAGACGCGATTGAGCAAAATAAAGGCTCCAAGGTTTTTTCAAGGGATCTGGCTATTAGGCAGAGCCAGCTCACGAAACTGAAGACCGACGATGGCAGCGAGCTTCTGAGGGAGATCGAGACATTCTATGGGCAGATGTACACATCAATCAGCAAACTCGTTGCGAGTCTAGCAAATGACCCAAGAGCTAGATTGACCCGACACTATACCGAAGATATTCAAAGAAACAGCTTAAAAACAACAAGGCGCCGGGTGATGATGGAATCACGGCTGAACTCCTGAAGGCGGGTGGAAAACCGGTCCTTAAGGCCCTTCAGAAGCTGTTTGATTCCGTCATACTCGAGGGCAAAACGCCACAGGCATGGTGCAGGGGTGTGGTGGTAGAAGGGCGACAATGCCCGGCTGAAGAACTATAGGCCCATCTCACTTCTTAGCCATGTCTACAAGTTGTTTTCAAGAGTCATCACGAATCGTCTTCGATTTCCAGACTCCCGAACAAGCCGGATTCCGAAAAGGCTTTAGTACCGTAGACCACATACATACGCTGCAGCAGGTTATACAGAAGACCGAAGAGTATAACCTGCCTCTCTGTTTAGCGTTTGTGGACTACGAGAAAGCCTTCGATTCGATCGAGACTTGGGCTGTACTGCAGTCTCTCCAACGGTGCCAAATCGACTACCGGTACATTGAGCTGTTGAAGTGTTTGTACAAAATCGCCACCATGTCAGTCCGTCTTCAGGATCAGACCTCGAAACCAATCCTTCTCCAGCGCGGCGTGAGACAGGGAGACGTCATTTCTCCGAAACTGTTCACTGCTGCGCTGGAGGATGTTTTCAAGGTTCTGGATTGTAGAGGGCTTGGCATCAACGTTAATGGCGAGTACATCACTCACCTTCGGTTTGCCGACGACATACTAGTCATGGCTGAGACCATGGAGAGCCTCAGTAAAATGCTCGATGACCTCAGTAGAGCTTCCGAAAGAGTTGTTCTTAAAATGAAAATGGACAAAACCAAGGTCATGGTGAATGTCCTTGTAACACCCACTCCTATCAAGGTCGGAGACTCTACACTAGAAGTTGTGTGCGACTATGTCAACCTGGGACCAACGATCCAATTGGGTAGAGCCAACTTCGAGGCACATTGCTCGGGGCTGAAAAGTTCTGGAATGGCGACCGCGAACCGGAAGACGATACGTTGGAAGGCCTCCCACTAGGTGGACCGATGACCTGGTTAAGGGTGCGGGAAGGCGCTGGATGTGAGACGCACGGGATCAGTCAATGTGGCGACGCCTGGTGGAGGCCTATGTACAGCAGTGGACGTCTTTCGGCTGAAATGATGATGATTAGTAATACTGGCTGTTTTTGTGCCTTTGCCTTAAAAAAAAAGCGCTAATGCGCGCGCATCGCTAATTTGTGAACAAGTAAAAATTATTCCGCGCGCTTTTTCTTTTCGCTGTTTTTATTTTAAAATGTCGTCAAGTAATGATGAATTTATTAATTCGACACCGTCTCAGAGACAAATCGACCGATAGATACTTACAAGCTTATCAAAATTTCATGTTATGGAAAACAAGCAAAGATGCAAATTCATTTTCAGAAAGTGTGTTTTTTAGCCTATTTCATGGAACTTTCTCAAAAATATAAGTCAAGCTCACTGTGGTGCTACTATTCAAATTCAACAGATTTTTTCAAATTTACCAAAATGGAAAATGCACTAGCCAATCCATTGGCATAAATAAATTTGGAGCAATGCCGAAACAAATTGCCAATTTCTTAAATTTGGATGATCCACATGAATACACAGGGCACAGTTTCAGAAGGTCCTCGGCTACTTTGCTCGCCGATTCAGGTGCGAACTTATTGACACTAAAACGCCACGGAGGGTGGCGGTCGAACACTGTAGCCGAGGGCTACATAAATGACTCGATGAGAAATAAAGAAGAAATTAGCTCCCGCATTAGGCGCAGGCCACACAGAAATGGCGTCGGGCGCGGACATGGCACGGGCGGCTTCCTATTCCGTTCAAATTAATAACGTCATAACCACGTCCGAGCAACGACATACCGTGTGTCCTAAATAGCACTTTATTTCTATGTATTTTTTATTAAATTTGAATGGAATAGGAAGCCGCCCATGCCATGTCCGCGCCCGACGCCATTTCTGAGTGCCCAGTGCATTACAAAAAATATAAATTTGGAGCCAAGTGTTGACTCTCTCTCTACCATCTACGAGCACACACGCGTACATTCCACCCTCGTCGCCGCCGCCGCAGCCGCCTCCGTCGCCGCCACCGACTGCAGAACTCTGTGGTCTCGTTTCTCCTACTTTCACTCAAGAAAGTGAGAGAGAGACTGGTGAAATTGTAACTAATAATAATAACTTGACAACATTAAAAATGCCAACTGGCAACGTAATAATCAATTTTACAAATTGTTGTAATTTTTCTAACTGCTTTAACAAGTGATTAAAGATTTATTCGTTTAAGAAAGTCCGAGTTGTAAAACTTCGTATGACATACGTGCGCTTTTTTTTTTTTTTTTTAATCTTTATTTATTTACGGGGTTTTTTCTTAACAGAATATGTCACCCTGGTGATTTTATACAAAACTAATTACTAAAAGTATAATATACTAGCCTACCCGCAACCTTGTAACCATTATAATAATATGATAAAGAGTTCTGGCCTCATCCGATAAAGGTGAGGCCAGAACGCTATTATAAAAGCCTACATCAAAGCTATTGCCAAAAGCCCGACGCCTTTCGACCCCAACACGAACACATTCCAACAGGATGTGATGTACGTCTTCTACAACTCCACAGACCACACAATTGGGAGAATCAACTTTGCGCATCATGAATCCAAAACTGTTGAGCGGTATGTGGCCGGATCGGAGTCTCAAAGCAGTCACCACTTCCAGTCTTGTCATCCCGCCCTCGCTGAACCAAAGCATGCGTGGAAGAGACGGCTGAATCGTCTTGTACCAAATGCCCTTAGTTAAAGACCTTTTATCAAAATACTCTGACCATAAATGAGAACATCTGTCTCTAACCAAGGGTAAGAGCTCAGTATGCCAAGGCGAACACGCATAAAGTTCTCCATCCGACCCGGCTTCATTTGCCAAACGATCAACCGTCTCATTACCCTCTAATCCAACGTGGGAAGGGATCCATTGCAATACAACTGTTTTATTTTTGGCAACAAATTCAGTAATGGTTCTTAATACAGTATATGCCAGTGGAAGCCCCCTAATAGATGAAGTACTCGTACATCTCACCAAATGGAGAAGAGCACTCTTAGAATCAGTAAATATGACAAAACGATCACCATCCAATGATTCGATATAAGCCAAAGCTTCAGCAATAGCGATTAATTCCAAGTGCATTATTGAAACTTTTGATAAAATTTTGAATTTGAAAAAGGCATCTATTTGTGAATCAAAAAAGGCCGCGCCACAGAAATTCTCACGTTTGGAACCGTCCGTGTATACACAGTAAAAGCCAGAATACAGTGCATTTAAAGACTTACAACATATTGATCTTAAATTATGTTCATTATAACAATGCTTAGGTTTATCTACAGAATCTAAATTAGATTTTACAATACTTGATAAGTCTATACTACTGACCCAAGCAGTCATGGCGAACATGTCTACTTTATTACTGCAGTGCATATGTTCTTGCTTTAGAGAATCATGAGTCAAAACTAACAATGGTTTTTTCTTTTTTCTCCAATAATTTGTATTGTAACAAAGACCATGTAGCTTATCTAGTATGCCAATAACAGGAAGATCGAAACATTTGGATTTTAAGTAAAACTTACCAGCTAAGTATCGGCGTCGAATAAAAAGAGGAGGCAACATTAATTCAGATTCCATCACGTGGATCGGAGTGGTTTTGATAAACCCACCTACTAACCGTAGGCCAATGTTTTGTAATCTATCCAGTTTAATTAAATGTGTGTCGGCGCTATTATCCAGTAAAAAGCTACCAAAGTCTATACGACTACGAATAAGCGAAATATATAGTCGTCTTAAGTGGTTGGGATGGATACCCCACCCAGGTCCCACCAAAACTTTAAAAATATTAATTAACTTAAGAACTCGTTCACGAACTTCGTTAATATGTTTGTTCCATCGAAGGCCCTTATCCAGCCACAGTCCTAAATACTTGACATGGTCTACTAACTCTAACAATGTCCCGTCTAAATGCACTTCTATAATTGGCCTACGATAACCTCTACTAAACCAACAAATTTTACTTTTATCGGGAGAAATATCTAAACCTACATGCGTTAACATGCTGTTGATTAAATCAAGAGAAGACTGGATCTTCCATTGCCCGTCACTAACGGAAGAACACTGAGTATATATAGCGAAATCGTCCGCGTACTGGCATATACAGATGTTGTTCTGCACGCGTTTACAAATATCCGACGTTATTATATTAAATAAAAGTGGTGATAATGGGTCACCCTGGGCCAAACCACAACCTGAATGTCTACTAATAAAGCCATTACCTGATCTTATTTTGAGTACTCTTTTATGAAGAAAATTCCATAAATATTTACAGATGCGTGATCCTACTTTAAGTTTATCCAAAACATTGATTAAAACAGTATTATTTACATTGTTATACGCATTACTTATGTCTAAAAAACAACCTATAGTAGAACAATTCTCGGAAAAACCTGTTTGTATCGTGGAGATTAAACAACTCAGGCCATCTAAACACGATCTACCCCTACGGAAACCAACTGTGTTCGTAGAGAATGTGTTACCTTTTTCCAGAAACCATTCCAATCTTCGAAATAAAACATAATGGAAAATTTTACATATGCACGACAACAAGGATATTGGTCGGAGTGAAGAAACGTTACTTGGGTCACGACCAGGTTTTGGAATAGGCACAATACAAATGTCGCGCCACTGGGAGGGGACAAAACTTTGTTGAAAAAATTTATTAAATAGTTTTAATAATATAGACTTACCTACATCAGGTAAATTCTTAATCATAGAATAAGATATATCATCGCATCCAGGAGATGTATCCTTAGACTTGATACATTTATCTAGCTCCTGTATGGAGATCTCACACTCTAATACGGGGTTATTATGATGGATCGTAGGGTTCGATGGGGACACATAGTCTGGTGTTAGAATTTTTAAAAGATCTGTAGCTCTTTGAGAGTCTACAAATTGTCTAGGCGAACGGTAACCTTTAAGCCATCTCATTTTGCGCCACATGTCACTAGACGTTGTAGTGTGGTCAACTGAGGAACAAAAATTTTGCCAGTTCTCGCCCTTGGCCTGACGGATTAGTTTTTGCGATATTCTTATCCGTCTGTTAAGAGTATCAAGGTTTTGGGGAGAGGGATTGCGTCTAAATTTTGATAAGGCAAGCCTACGTTGGGCCACAGCGTGCGACAGTTCTGCAGTCCAATACGGCTTTGGAGTGAAATCTGAAGTAGGGTTTTGGCTTAATTTTAACATCGGGATGAATTTGTTTGCAGCATCACTCAGAATATCTAAAAATAAGTCGTAAGCTTTTTGGAGGTCATTAGGTAGACATAAATTACAAAACTTTTGTTCGAGATGGTTTTTAAATGAAGCCCAGTCCGCTTTGGCAAAATTTCTTTTAATTATAGAAGGGAAATGTGACGTACAAAGTGTTGAGATTTTAATTATTAAGTGGTCGCTGCCTAGATTTTCATTCAAAACGGTCCAATCGAAATTAAGCGCAATATCTGAAGAAACCAAAGACATATCTGGCGAAGACTTTTGCAATTGATTATCTACCAAACGAATTCGTGTATGTAACCCATTGTTCAAAGAAATAAAGTTGCTGTCTGTGAGCGAGTCGTGAATAAGACTGCCTCTGTGGTCAGTTTTATAAGACCAACTAACGTGATGGGCATTTAAATCACCAAGAATTAGCGTTTTGGAAGGCCATAATGATACTAAACTTTCCCAATCCTGTTGAGTAGTTACAATTCTAGATGGACAATAAACAGAAACAATATTTTCGAACGGATAACAGTTAAATAATTGCACACACACTACCTCAATACCGTTATTAGTCACGTGAACGCGCCGCAGCTGCGCTTTAATAGACTTATGTACAACTATAGCTACGCCGCCGTATGAGTCGTCCCGGTCCGCACGATAAACAACATAATCATTAATTTTAAAATAACTTTCTGGTTCGAGCCATGTCTCACTAAGTGCAGCAATATGTACTTTTTCCAGGCATAAAAGTTGCTGAAACGATACCAACTTAGGCCTAATACTTTGGGCATTCCACTGGAAAATATTTAATTTAATTGATTTGTTAGCCATCACGAGAAATAAAAAAATTAAACAATGTTTTTATCCACGAGCACTCTGAAACAAAACTCACTGACACTAAGGTTAACCATTCTAGGCACAATTGGAGAATACACCTTATCTTGCAAATTACACTAGACTTTTTGAGGTAGATGACTTCTTTAATTCTCGCCCACAACTCATTAAAAGATGGACATTCACTGTGACCATCTCCATCATCTGCTGCTTGATCCGATGCAGGCGTGTCTGCATTCCAAAACATCCAGTCGTCTTTAGGTGGATTGTTTTTTCCTTTGGGAGACTGTACCTTTAATTTAGGTTTAGAATCCTTTCTAAATGTGGTAGGAGTCTGTTCTTTGTGGACTGTAGCCTTAGTTCGAATAACTTCGGCATAAGTGTAACGACGAGGGGTTTCCGGGTATGTTTTCCTGGCTCGTGAGGGGTCGTCTGAAAGAGGTGTGGAGGAAATAGGATTGTCTATGGCTACTGGAGTTTGAGGGAGAATGCCAGTTTCGGGTGGAACATAGCATTCCACGGCTTTCCTGTATGTACATCCAAACTCAGACATAATCTCCCTTAGTCTTCTCTCTTTCTTATAGACTGGACATGTCTTGCTGAGAGACATGTGGTTACCCTTGCAGTTCACACAGGAAAACTGAAGAGTGTCGCAGTTTTCGTGACGCCCTCCACACTTTGGACATATCACGGTTTTTGAAGGACACATTCTCTTATTATGGCCTAATCTCCAACATTGTGAACATTGTGACACCTGGTGTATGTAGGGCAAAACCTTTATATTAATGTCACATACACAGACTGACGGTGGCAGGTGATCACCGTCAAAGCAAAGTCGAATGGTTTCACTTGGGCACCAACCACCCTCATCCCTGTTGCGACGGTCTAGCCTTTTTATAGATAGAAGCTTTGTGGGAGCTGGACATGAAATGTTGTTCAGTATGTCGTCGTCCGTCAACTCTAAATCTACGTCCTTGATAAGGCCATAGCAGACAGAAAGCTGCATCGCCTTCTGAAACCTCCAACCCTTCTCCAAAAGTTTTTCGCATTTTATTAGGTTCTCAGCAGCCGATTCACTATCGAATTCGATCCGTATTTTAAAAGGATTCAAATACTTAACCTGCCGAATATTTATAATGCTATTTTCTTTAAGGATACGTGCCATGGCAAACTGTTTTGGAAGCCGATCCTTGAAAGAAGCATATACTTCATGTTTTTCTTCTTCCTTGAGCTGGTTTTTACTGCCATGACAAACTTTTTTTTTTATCCCTTTAACTGCTGTCCAACCCTCTTCGTCTTCGGTACTGTCCTCTCTTCCCCTTTTTTCTGATCTTGACAGTTCCTCTTTATTTTTAAAATCATCGTCTGTGGCATCCATATCCGAGGAATCATTTAACAAGCTTTGTATGTCATTGCTAAACATAGGTGTTTCACAGCGTGGTGAAACGTTATCTTTATCTGTCATGGCTCGATTGCGTAAGGCACACTCTGGGTGGTCCGGCGCACACCTGCGCGTCACAATAAGTAAACAACTTTGCGCAGTGATGTTAGTAATTAACTTCGCGACAGTAAAATAAAATAAACACAACCAGCCCGCACGAATGCCGGTACGGTAATGCATACGTGCGCTTTGATAATTACAGCCTCTGCTTTCTTGTAGCCCGAGCCGTAGGCGAGCAATATCGCCTTGGCTGTAATTTTCAACTTACCGCACATATATAATAATGTACCTACTATTATGATGCAGTTGTTTGAAAATCGAAGGAAAATGTTGCACGGTAATGATTTTTTTTAAATTTTACCTATCCACGAAAAAAAGTAGGTGCGTGTTTATACAATACTAGCTGTCCTACGCGGCTTCGCTCCCGTCAACTGGCTACCTACTTACCCTACCCTACCTACCCTACATACATGAATGTTGCGTAACTTTAACCGATTACGCAGCGCACGCAACGGAAGCTCTCAAAAAGGAATATTTCTGCCCGTTTTTGCAACATTTTTCATTTATGCTCCGCTTCTATTGGTTGTAGCGTGATGTCATTTAGCCTATAACCTTTCTCGATAAATGGACTATCTAATACAAAATAGTACATTGTGATACAAGGGTGGAAAGTAGGTTATTGCAAACGAGCTGCCATTAACAAGCCCGAGCCGAAGGCGAGGGTTTTTAATGACACGAGTTTGCAATAACCTACACACCCGTGTATCACACGACGTTTTTCAATACAGTTGTGAGAAACAGTAAAAACAAATCAAAGAATTAGATTTGTTTATTCACAAAAAATAAAAATTTCAATATGGCGCGTTTTTGCAACTGGACATATTTTTTTACAAATAAAACAGCCTATAAAGCCTATTCGATTTTTGACAAACGTTGATGTGAAAATAATTAACTTAAAACTGGTAATTAAACATACTAAACAACTTTAAAAAAAAAAAAGAGAATTCAATGCTAAAACGTACGGAATCATTAATTTTTCCTCGTATAAAATCGTATCCCATTTTATTCTATGTATGAAAACTCCTTGCTACTAAACTTTTTTAAATTGACTTATGGCGCGTTTTCGCAACTTATTTTTTTACAACGTTAACAGCCTATACAGCTATACAGCCTTTTCGATTTTTGACAAATGTTGATGTGAAAATAATTAAATTAAAACTGGTAATTATAGTAGATTATTGCATCGAGCACAAAGTAATTTACTATTGCACCGAGTGCTTGATTTAGAGCCCGAGCGTTAGCGAGGGCTCTAATCTAACAGGCACGAGGGCAATATAAATTACTTAAGGCGAGGTGCATAATCTGCTTTTCTTTCAACTATTACCTATAGGAATAGTAGATAAAAGAAACTCATATCAAACAGTTAAAATAGAAGTTTAATTATTGAAATTAAAAGTTATACTTGAGCAATTATTAAACGTAAGGTTAAGTTTTGTTGGGCAAAATTATATTTGTTTGTTTAACTTGGGACTGAATAATATTATCAGACGAGTTAGATGGGCCTGGCTGATTTGTTACAATGAAGTCGTTATCACGGGAAATAGATGGGCGCGGCCAAGGGCGCGGCGATGTCGAAAATCACTTTTTTAAATTTCTTTCATTTTTAAATCAGAGTTAGCAGCAATAATTTTTTAAATTTGGAACAAGTAGGATAGAAACGAATAATACGTACGTAAAAAAAAAAGTATTGATATCGGCTGGCTGAATAGAGCTAATCCATTGAGATTGGCACCTTTTGGTGCGATTAAAAAAAAAACTGTGCAATAATGAAATTTCATACATTTTTATTGCTCTAGAGCAGTAAAGACTCGCTTTGTACTGAGTTTTTAGTGTGATTGTGATGAAATTAAAGCATAGTTGGAAGAAAAACATATTAAACAACCATTTATAAGACTTTTGAGAATTCAATGCTAAAACGTACGGAATCATTCATTTTTCCTCGTAGAAAATCTATCCCATTTTAGTCTATGTTCGAAAACTCCTTGCTACTAAACTTTTTTAAATTGACTTATAAATTTAGAACTAAACTGCAAACATAATGATCGAGCTCGTAAACAAAAGTCACGACCGCGTAATATGCCTATGCGTAAGATTTAACTTTCGAATCATAATTATAGCCTCTGAAAGTACGCCATGTTTAACAACTGTATTGAAAAGAATTTTTCAGTTACAACCAGTAGTTCCTAAAAAACAAACTCTTCAGCTTTATAATATAGAAGATATAGTATAGATTTCTTGAATTCATATTTGGAACATTACGTTGTGTATTAAACACCATTTTAAGTGTATGTGTATCATTTTGTTTTGTAGTGTTGATCAGGGACTTACTGTGCCCTTGGAACCTCTAAAATCAATAACTTTAGGGTTGTTTGTAACTGTCAGTACAACAAGGTCCCATGTTAGTCTGTCAACTAATTGATGAAATCTTATCTCTCCGTTAAAAATAAACCTCATTAACTTGAAACTATTTTGACACTTAGTCTCACTCTATATATAGTCTATGACTTAGGTATGTGACCATGTGTGGTCACGTCGTTAATGTACTTTTATCGACCGCCATAATTTTGTTTACGTTACTGTAACAGTAGAGTGATACACCTGGCCCTTGGCTGTCGTGAGCCAAATTCTCGTCTTTCTATTTGCTATAAGTTATTAATTAAAATACTCATTCTCTTTAGGGACCAATGAACGATATCGAAGAGGCAAGTGCTTTCAAAATTATGGATTAAAAACATGCAAGAAAAATAATTTATTGCGCGAAAAATGACGCACAAATTTAAAATAAAATGTAATAATAGTACCACAAACTACTTAGTTATTGCAAATTTAGGTACTATTGTTGAAAAAAAAAAAACATTTATTTTTTGAGCACCATACTTTTGATAGCTCTTTCCCCACGATTCAAAATGTCCGCTGCCAACAAAACTTATAAATTAATGAACGTTATTCCCTTACAGATGCCACCGAACTTATCGGAGAGTCTCCTCCCGGAGGCGACTCCTCGGAAGCTGGAGAAGGCCAAGTCTCTGGAGTCTTGTGCCAGTTCCACCGCCCCGGACTGCAGTTGCGACGAAGTTAGCTACGGTATAGGTTATTAAACTGTCCATAATAATTATTGCCTATGCACTTAATCACCTGCCTCTATACTATAACTCTTGTAATTTCGTGTTTTATTTCTAGCTCTATGCCCAGTTCTGTAGCCAAAGTAATTCATCGCCGCCTTTCTATTATGTACTAATAATATTTTTTTATCTTTATTTTACTTCAGTGGCGTCTCGTTAGAATTAGGCCAGTTCGACGGACTTTGGTATAACTTCGAAATTTTACATTATCAATAACATAAGTGTAAAGACTTGGGTTCTAGATGCCTACAATCACTGCCGTAAATTGAACTGACCGAGGTTTTCATATTCCTAGGAGACGCAGTATTCTCCTGCTTCATCGTGGCTCCTCAAGTGGTCAGCGTGTGGCGAGGAACGTGGGGCATTATGGAGCTGAAGCCACAGCTGTTCCCATTCGCGCAGATATACCTGCTGGGCATCGTCATACATATCAGCTTTGCGATCGTCAGGTTAGTGTCTAAACCTTCGTTTTTGAACAGTTTTTTTTTTGTATTTACTATAAGCTCGCGCTTGACAACTATCTTACCTGATGGTAAGCGATGATGTGGTCGATGGTGAATCACGCTTATCTAGAAAAAACCTATTCACTCTTGACTTAAAGACCCCTAGATTGTAGCTGTCGGGAAACACAGACTCCGGCAGGGATTTCCACTCCTTAGCTGTACGCACAATAAAAGTGTTCCCAAAACGTTTTGTGCGTATGGGTGGGATGTCCACCATGTACCGATGGCGCATCGCCGGACGTCTGGTACTCCGATGATGAAATATCAGAATCAGAGAGAAAGAATCAGAGAAATCGTTATTTATGCGATCGGGGTTTTGAATAAAATTATGTTTATCTTTGTTCACCCTATATTATAGCTCTGCAGCTAGATTTTATTTAATGATATTAATTTTACCATAAATATGCGTCGCCGCTACAAACTTGCCCTCACAAAATCCTATTTATTATTCAGGTGACTAAAGCTGGGTCAACATTGTTGTGTCGTTTTGGGATCTTACGTATCCTTGGTGTTTTTTTGGGCGGGCATCTAAACAAAAAAATGTGTACCCAGTTTAGAAACTGACTTTGAGAGGGCAGTTCTAAAGTCGTGTTGTAAAATGTGTGTATGACTGTGTACTGATTTCAATACGAGTATGCTTGTACACAAGTTTCATTCTCGTTCAAGTCTACAAGAAAACTATGTAACTGAAGTGAATGCTCCGTACGTGCCGTCATAACAGGATTATAAAGGTTGCATTTAAGAAAATATATAATGCTATTTACGAGAACATCTGACATTGCTCACAATTTTTTTTTAAATCTAATACACTGTTTTTTTTTGGTATGTACAAGATAAATGTCCTCCTTATATCTTGAAAGCTTTGAGCAACTTCCCCAAATCTTTATAACTGTCCTCCGAATGTGATACATACATAATGATTTGAGGAAACTTGATGTTGTGTTGATGATACAATCGTCTATAACTCCCGACAGAAAAAGAGTGGTATTATAAGTTTGAAGTGTGTATCCGTGTTTTTGTCTGTGGTATCATAGCTATTGAACGGACTTTGATTTAGTGTTTTTTGTTTGAAAGATGACTTTGTCAAGAGCGCATCCCTGCCAGAGTCTTTGTTTCCTTCTTTAATTTTCTTTAAGTCAAGAGTGAATAGGTTTCTTCCAGGCAAGAGTACTTCACCGTCGATCCCATCATCATCATCATCATCGCTCATCGCTTACCATCACGCGATATAGTGATGAAATGCGAGCTTATCGTTAAATGAAAAAGTGTTCTTAGCTGTTTGATGAAAATCGATTCAGCCGTTCTGTAGGTGCGCATTTTACTCTTTGAAGCGTGGTATTTTCGCAAGATATCGTTTTATAATTACGTGTTTCGATGGATTGTCGATCAAAGCGTGTCTATTACTAGATAAATTACGTAGTTTAAAAAGCATGGATTAATAAACTTCGGGTTTTATTTTAATTTAATCTTGTTGCTATATACTTTCCTATCGTCATGACTGGTATCCAGCGAAATATATACAACGAAGAATGGCTTATCTTGCTCCTTATCTTCCCATAAACAAAATTATTATTAATCAGGTACTAATCAAACCCTATAAACTTCAAATCATTGTCGTCATCGACTTCATTTGCACTTAATTACTTTAGTGCCTATGGAAAATGAAAGAGCAACAAATTGGAAACCCACGCACGGTTGATTGAATGTTAACGTTGCTATGTTATGTTAGAGATACCAAATCTAATCAAATACTTAATTTGCAAAATACATGTTAAAAAGGTGTAACAGGTATAAAAGGTACATTGTATTATAACCTAATGAGGTGTAAAAATTATATATTGGGCACTAATCGCAACATTGAATATTATACAGAATAAATTTTAAATTGAGTTACATAAAATAATAGAAAAGTCAAATTAATAAATTGTAGTTCTAAAAACTAAAAAACACGCTTTAATGGTAAGGATAATGGGACAAACTGTTTAAATTATTGCATTGTCATCGGTCCTTGATAAGTGTGCAAAGTTTCAAATCAATCCAACGTTTTGAAGTGGGTGAAAATCACGTTCAAAGATTCCGTTACATTGATACATTGTTACATTGATGCATTGATACATAGATACATAGATACATACATACCAAGCTAATAAAAGCGTGTTAAAAATATGACCAATTATTATACACAAGTCAAATCAAACTTCAATAATCATTATCGGCACTGTCTCTCCTTAACACAGGCTAAATTTTAGCCTATCAAGGAGAACAGTACATCAATACAATAAATGTACATTTTAGGCTTTCTAGATTTCTAGATGATTGTTAACATTTGTTAACTTTTTATTTCGTACATTATTTTTTTTGTTTGTATTTTTTTCAATTTTACTTATTGTCGGGCCAACGTTGTCCCCCCATATCCAAGTACTAATGCTGGTAACATGGAAATATTGTAAACACAAAAAAAAAAGTGTAACCATGGAGTTTCTTGCCGGTTCTTCTCCATAGGAAACGACTAACCCGAACCGTGCACCTTTTGTCGACGTTTTATAAGTGCCCATGTAGGCCTATGTAAAATAAAAATATTTGATTTGAATTGATTATAAATGAAATATTTGTAAACTTTGCAATTTCATTGTGAAATAAACTATTATTATTATTATGTCCTTAAATACATACAAAAAAGAAAAACATTTAAAAATATAAAAAATTGTAGCCCACCGGTATCGGGAAAAGGGTCCCAGCTACCGGTGGTCAGGGCTCCTGAGAGAGGAACCTCCTAACTATACGCGCCGTATCCAGGAGTACCACTTTCTGGATCAAGCCCTTGATCCAGCTGCCCAACGAGAGCCTCCTCAGATGTTCGTCGAGGCTCTTGGCTATTATGCCATTGGCTGTAACGACTATCGGCACAATTATCGCTGTATTCACATCCCACATGTCGACAACCTCGCGAGCCAGATCAAGATACTTACTTTTCTTATCTCTCTCAGCCTTCACGTGGTTTATTGTTATTATATTTGTGGTGCCATTTCAGATAAATAAAAACAAAGCCAAGAGTGACTGGCCTTGCCCTATAATTAACATAAAAAGATAATTGTTATTTCAAATTGAAACCCAAAAAGTTTGTCATCGTCTTCATTTTCGCTTAATTAAGAGTATTTATAGTGCCTCTGAAAAACCAACCAGCAATCAATTCAAATTCGCTACCCCCAAGTGGTTGCTACGATACTGAAAAAGTATACTTGTTGTGGAAAGTTTAAGAATTAGTACCTAGATAAATCCGCTATTATATCTGCCTCCCAAATCCGAAACAGATATAATAATTTGGGGAAGCTGAATATTGTGTTGATTATACGTTGCTTTTTGCTATGTAGGTATTATCTTGAAGTCTTGTCTGATATCCAGCAACATTCAATCAACGAAAAGTAACCTTGCCCTTTACAGGGAAACCCCGTTCAAATCATTGTCGTCATCCTCTTCATTATTTTGTGCTCAATTACTTTTAGTGCCTGTGGAAAACAGAATAGCAATCAATTTGAAGTCACTGCCCACGCATGGTTGCTATTTTAGTGAAACAGTGAAGATGTTTGATGTCGAAAGATTGACTAGTAGGTATACAAATACCAGATAAATTGAGTTACCCACCTATGACCTAGACTAGAGTCAAGAGCAAACCCATTATAAATAAAAAAAATAAAAACTTGCTATTTGTATGGTTTAATGTTTTATTTTTTTTAAATATCGTTGCCCCTCACTAGGAATTTCTTGCTGTATCGGGGGTGCGTTTACAAACATATAAACTCACATACACAAACACCCAGAGCCGGAACAACAGCTATCTGTAGGTCATACAAATATTTGTTCCGTGCGGGAATCGAATCCGCGACACGCAGCGCAGCAGTTAATCCCTCAACCACTGCGCCAACCATGCGCCCAAATGTAATAGAACCGAATAATTTCTCTTTCATCTTAATAAACGGATAGCATGGACGATTTAAGTAGGTACTGTATAGTAAAGTTAGCTGAAGTCTAAATTATTTACAAAATTCTTACGTCTAACAAAGTCGTTGGAAATATATTTGTTATTTATAAAGATCATACATCTCGCATAAAACATCATGTATATACGCTTAAAACCATAGTTTCCGGGATGATATGAATACTTAAATGTCCTCTCCGTTTAAAGATACAAAGACTTTTGGGATAGCTACCTTTTGGTCTAGATTAAAACTACTATCATGGATCTATTCGAATCATAGTTCGCAGGGTGATGGGAATATCCAAACAATTCTCTAAAAGATACTACGTTTTTGTATTGCTATTGATCTCAGCTTTTACTATCTCCCCTAAACATATCTAGAACATTAGCTAATTTTGTTGGCATGTATTGAATTAATCATCAAACAGTCTAATACCTTTAAACGAGAAATTCTTTGATTCATTTTTAGAAAACGTCGTTTTCTCTATTTTCACCCGAGCCGAGCTCGGTCGCCCAGGTACCCTTAATAAACAAACTCTTTTATCTCCAGGACAAGACTCCTTTCCCGTTCAGCGGGAGCCTGGAGCAACCCAGAAGGTGGTCCAGTATCCTGGGTGAGGGAGAGGATCCTGTCTCGAGTGTACACCTACATCTTCATCCTCAGCAACATCATGCACTGGCGTGGCGGCTGGGGACTCCTCGACATGTCTGTGGATGCTATCCTGCCTGACTTGAATGATCCTCATAGGTAATTTAAAAAACTAGGGTAATAAAATATTTTGGGAATACTCAGGGCCCGCACCGCACCGTAATTGCCATTGCCGCACCGTCTGCTGGGCATAGGCCTCCCCCAAGCGTCGCCACATTGACCGGTCCCGTGCGTCCCGCAACCAGCGGATCGATTTAAAAGCGTTTGCTTTTAGGAACAAAACGCGCATTCGTTTCACACCCGCGTGACCCAAAATTCAGTAGTTTTTGTAGTTTCCTTAATATTCTATGACTTAAAAAAAAGCTCTTCAAAAACTTAATTAAATTGTCTTTGAGATATTGTTAATTTCATTAAAATACGCTCGGCGGTTTGGGTGCGATCGTCGTGTTTTTGACCGTTTTAGACATGACTTTACAAATTAATTACACTATGTTATACGAATAAATCTCAAAATGTTCTTAGATCAAATTATTCCAATAATAATTAATAATAATAAAATATTTTTATTGACACAAAGAAAAAGTTATACATTTCCATTTGAAACCCTGACTCCTGTGCTAGGTGAGACCTGCAGCCGAATTGCGTAAGTATATTATCCAAAGCAAAAGAATTGATTCTTTCCCAAAACCGACTTTACGTAGTGCATATTGATACGAAAAGTCGTTTTTGGGAAGAAATCGATTCTTTTGCTTTGGGTAATATACTTACGCAATTCGGCTGCTGTGTTACAGGGGTCAGTGTCCTCACCCGTTATGGTACTTGTGTTCACTACATTTTATGCATCAGAAATAGAAAAAAGAATAATAACCACTAAAATTAATACATACGTGCTCTTGCGTGGTGTGTGTGCGTGTGTTTATGCGTAGGTGTGAAAGTGTGAGTGTGTTTCCAATGTGTGTGCAGTCCAATAATGGTCTAATGTAACATTTATTATCTAAAAATATAAAACTAGCCGTTTAGACGTGATCATCATTTTAAAATCAGTTACTGAGAAGTATCTGCGCCTTAAGAAAAAGAAAAGAAAGAAAAAGTATTTAATTGCCAGAAAATGACATACATTACAAGAACAATAACAGTGGTAGTAGATTTTGCAAACTAAATCCTTAACGATAGTGTCATAGTAGTTCTTATTTATTGCAAATGGAGTACTTATAGATTCTAGAAAATATTACTCCACTGTTGTAAAAAGGCTTACCTCTCACTCTTCCACACGGTTCCTTCTGCTACTGACAAGTTTTTTATTCTTTCTGTCATCAGGCCAGTGCTGATAGCTGCCATAACCCTGACCTTCATTATCGCGATCATGATCCTGCGTTCCTCGCGTAATTTGCTCGCCTCGCCATACTTTCTAGTCACGGACGGAAAACTACCCACCTACATATTCACTACTAGGTTTAAAATTTCTGTAAGTATTTCATAGAGTCTGGCAAACGAGAGTAGACACTCGAATTATTTGAATTTTTTTTATATGGCAATGCTATACTAATGTCAACCCCAATTTTCCGTATGTCGCTGCTAAGTTGATATTTTTTTTTAATTCGTAATTACTATTTTTATTTTTGTAAAAACATTTTCTCTATTTAATAATTTAAAAAGTTTCATTATTAATGCTGAAAACAATGATTCCTGTGACTCTTATGAATCTTTTCACATGGATGTCTTAGATTTAGATTTTGGTTGATATTGAATAAACCAAAATTAATATAGAATTCTGTTGCTTTTTTATTCAGATTGATATATCTAAAGTATTACCTACCTAAATGTACCTATAGTATTTTTATTCAGACGAAGTAATATAAAATAATTCTAAAGTATCAAATTAGGTTGTTCCAGGTATTGCATACTAGTTTTTGGGGTTGCTATGCTAATATTTTTTTAAATTTGCCGCGCTTTTTCATTCTCTACTTTCGTTTGCCAGACTCTATCTTATTTTTTAACCCCCGACGGCAGAAGTCGGGTGTTATAAGTTTGACATGTGTATTTGTGTATCTGTTGTGTGGCATCATAGCTCCTAAATGTATGAATCGATTTTGATATCGTTTGCTTTTGTTTGAAAGGTGGCTTCATTGAGCCGTTCAAAAGTTATGGACGTTTTACTGTTTGAATCGGGTTGTTTTCGCAAGACATCGTGTCATAATTACGTGTTAAATATATTGTCGATCGAAGCGAGTCTATTAATAGATAAATTATGTTGCATGAAATAAAAATGTGTCCGAGGTTTTTAAAATTTACTTGTTTAAGACAACATCACGCCTGTATTTTCTAAAGGGTTGGGCAATTATGTTGCATGGAATAAAAATGTGTCCGGGGTTTTTAAAATTTACTTGTTTAAGACAACATCCCGCCTGTATTTTCTAAAGGGTTGGGCAATTATGTTGCATGGAATAAAAATGTGTCCGGGGTTTTTAAAATTTACTTGTTTAAGACAACATCACGCCTGTATGTTCTAAAGGGTTGGGCAATTATGTTGCATGAAATAAAAATGTGTCCGGGGTTTTTAAAATTTACTTGTTTAAGACAACATCACGCCTGTATGTTCTAAAGGGTTGGGTAGGGACCTACTTTTCGCCTATTATGTAATAAGGGGACGAGATTACTGCCATCAACCGGATACAAGTCGGATTATGGAGTACCTATGGAGTATGGAGTATCTCAATATTCCAGATGGAAAAACCTAGTAACACTCTGCCCGACCCAGGCATTGAACCCAGGACCTCATGTTCAGCAGTAGCGCTTACGACTGCTATACTACTGAGGCAATATTTTAAAAAAGGAAGCGTTTTTTGTAATATTTTAGGCTTTTAAAGAAGCCCGCGAAAGAACTGTCCGAGTCCAAATACTGTTCAGACAAGTCTGACACGGAAGTATAGAACGTGCTTACTGTTGTCAGACGTGCTCTTTCACTGCGAATTCTAAGCGCTTCCAAAACGACTGACGAAGCATTGCTTGGCTCTAAGAATTGAACCAAGATTATTTATTTATTATTTTAAGGGTACACTGATAGCATTACTGTATTCAAAACAGTTTATGGCAAACAATATTAATATATAGATGCTGGTATGTATGCCTATCACAGGTATATGCAGCATACAGCATATAAACACTAATTATTATCTACTAGCTGTGCCCGCGGCTTCGCTCCCGTCATCTGCCTGCCAACCCTACCATACTTGCCAGCCTGCCTGCCTACTCCACATACTCAAAAATATACATGCTATGTACGCATTATTTTTCTAGGGTCATTCTTTCGCGTAAAATCTTAACACCGCGATTCAGAAAATGACTTTAAATGCACAACGCCATCTATCGAATAGCGAGTTCAACTGTCCGAGTGACTGAATTGCGTGAGCTGTGATAATTTTACTTCTTGAACACTTTAAATTCATCTTACTTTTGATAGAGTGAACCGATTGCGATGAAACAAAAACTAAGTAATTCTTCAAGATACGCACAATTTTATGTATAAAAGTTGTCTACATTGGTTTCGTACATTTCACGTGATGCGTGCACAAATAAACAGACAAACAGACTAAAATTCCAAAAATGCTAGAATTGGGTTCTGTTGGTTATCCTTTAACACCCTGGCTATTTTTTTTTGGAATTTTTTTCGATGTACAAAAAACATTTTTCTACAGATTTATATGTATTGATATTGATGATAAAGGTCTAAAATAAAAAATGTATAAACTAAACTTAAAAACATAAAAAATTAAAAACAGACAGAATAAAAGAATAGGGTGTATATACTCGTAATTAGCAAAAGATGAAAGACCTCCGAGACTTTTCTTCTAAACTTATTGAGTGAAACTCTTTTGAGTTTTCATATGATTGATTGATTGTAATCAATATCAATTATAGCCAAAGTAGGCAGGGTAGGGTAGGGTAGGTAGGGTATGGTAGATAGAGTAGGGTAGGGTAGACAGGGTAGGTAGGTAGGTAGCCAATTGACGGGCGCGAAGCCCCGGGAGAGTGTTCGAGGTTGAGTGTTTTCGCTATCACTCGTAATTTCAGAATATAATTGTTCTAAAAAATTAGTTAAGAACTTTTTTGAAAGATATTCTGAGAAAAAAGATGATGAAAAACGGTAATCTTACGTTTTCGTTAGTAACAAAACCAGCCAAGTGCGAGTCGAGTTTAATACCTCTACGCGTTCATGAGGAAAAGGGTAGTAAGTTTAAAATTATTAAAAATATTTTTATTATAAGATGTAACAAAAAAAATACGGATTTCGCAATTTTTCCTTTATCTGTGCTATAAGACGTTGCTTCGTACCAAATTTCAAGATTCTGATTAGATTAACGGGAAGTACCCTGTAGGTTTTGATTTCTTTGCGAGTGTCGAAAATTTGCAGCATAAACGGCTGTAACTTTTGATTGCGTTGGTTTAGAAGTTTGATTTTTTCACAGCTTTAAGGGACAGACCGAGAGACCAAGACCTGATTATTTGATATAAATTTCAACTTGATACCTCCACGCGTTCCTGAGAAAAAGGGTCTTGACAGACAGACAAACGGACAGACGGACGGACAACAAAGTGATCCTATAAGGGTTCCGTTTTTCCTTTCGAGGTACGGAACCCTAAAAACGCTCCACACACTTTTTATCTTGGGATGGTATGGGATCTACCTCCTAGTGGTCCACCCCGGGCAACGGCACCACGGGCTTGCCTGTGGTACGGCTGAAAGATCCCACTTAAGCGGTGGTAGGCTCCGCAAGGGGCCGCCTGGCTCGCGACCACCATCCCACCGGAGTCCGGCGCCAAGCAGCTTGCTGTATTCCGTCGGTGTGTGGGAGTGCCAGTGCCTTTGGGGGAGAAGGAGGTTGTCAGTTGCGCTTTTCAGAACCGGTCGTGGTCTCTGAGAATAACTTGCCGGGTAGCTCATTCTGGAGGGTAGCGGGATCCGAAGCACGGTGCCAGCCGTTGGCCGACCGCAGTCAGTAGGGGGCCCAAGTAGCACGCCAGCCACGTGCCAAAGGCTGCCCCGCCAACTCGCGAAAAATCCCGGTATGCTCCACCGTGCCAGCTGGCGACTGGATGGGAGGACCCGGTGGCCATATCCGGGGGGGTTCGGGCGTCCCCGCAGTCTCCAAATGAGTTCCCCATAGGTTGAGTTGGTTTTAGTGGTCCACTTGGTTATCTGAGCAGCGCCTCGACAGTTCAACTTTTTCCCCAGCAACTCTAACAATATCAATGACCAAAGCAAAGAAGAGAAATAAGGTTAAACAACGGCTGCACTTCCTCCCACTTAAAGTGCACCTCATTAACATCAGGGGGTTGCACTCCAACCTTGATCCGGTCCACCACCACCTAGAGACCGAGAAGCCGCACCTGTTCTTCCTAACGGAGACGAAGATAACAACTCCGTCGGACGTGGCGTACCTCAACTACCCGGGTTACTCTCTTGAACACAAGTTCAAGAAGCAAGCTGGGGTCTGTGTGTACGTCCGCGATGACATCTGTTGTCGTCGTCTCCGTTGCTTTGAGAAATCGGGTTTTTCTGCCATATGGCTGCTTGTGGACACAGGCGTGGAGAAGTCTATCTACGTCGGCGTATACCGATCCCATAGCGGTGACCAGGAGTCAACAGCGCTCTTTAATAGCCTTGTAGAGTCGACTGATGTAGCCCAGCAGCGATACCCAACAGCGAAGCTTGTTTTTCTGGGGGACTTCAACGCCCATCATAAGGAGTGGCTGTTCCCGTACCAGAAAACCGACCATGCCGGGTTGGAGGCGCGCAAGTTTGCTTTAACGCTAGATCTTACCCAGCTGGTGAATGTGGCAACGCGGGTACCGGATGTAGACGGCCATACACCCAATTGTTTGGACCTTCTGCTGACAACTGATCCGGACAGTCATTCGGTGTCGGTCTCAGCCCCGCTGGGAACGTCTGACCACTGTCTAGTGAAATCCGTTTCGACTTGCTCTCCTCCAGATGAGAGCCCTAGAGGCACGAGGCGAGTATGGCGATACGAGTCAGCAGACTGGGACGAGATGCGGCACTTTTTTGCGTCTTATCCTTGGCGGCATGTGTGTTTCTCCTCGGGTGACCCCTCGAGCTGTGCGGACGCGGTTGCGGATGTGATTCGGCAGGGAATGGAATATTTCATTCCATTCTCCGACATTCCGCTCGGTCCCAAATCCCGACCTTGGTATAATGCTGAATGCGCCCTCGCTGAGGCCCGAAAAGAGTTTGCCTACCAAGCCTGGGTCGGGGCCCGCGACCGCAAAGTTAGAGCGCGTAGGGTTCGCGCGAAAAAAAGAGCCTTTAATTCTGCCGCCAAGTTCTGCAAGCGGGTTTTGCGTCGGGCACGTTTTGACCATATTGGACGTATTGGGGCCAAGCTAGCATCGCACCCTCCGGGTAGTAAACAGTTTTGGTCCCTGTCTAAAGCGGTCGAAACGAATTTCTGTCGGCCCACTTTACCTCCGATGCTGAAACCTGATGGGTCGCTAGCTCACTCTGCGAGAGACAAAGCAAATTTATTTGCATCCCTTTTTGCTGGCAATTCACGTCTGGACGCTGGCTCCAAGCAACCACCTACTGTACCTCACTGTGACTCTTCCATGCCGGAGATCGCTGTGCACGCTAAAGAGGTCCGGAGAGTATTGTGCAGTCTAGACGTGAACAAAGCCAGCGGGCCTGACGGCATCCCAGCGAGAGTGCTGAGGCAGTGTGCGCCAGAACTGTCTCCTGTGTTGACTCGTTTGTTCCGCCTCTCTCTTGTAAAAAGAACGGTACCGAAATCCTGGAAGCTTGCAAATGTGCAACCAGTGCCCAAAAAAGGCAACCGTGCAGACCCTGCCAATTACCGTCCGATCGCCATTACCTCCATTTTGTCCAAAGTTATGGAAAGGGTACTGAACAGTAAGTTGCTGACCAACCTTGAAGACAACAATCTCCTCAGTGACCGTCAATATGGCTTTCGCCGGGGACGGTCAACTGGCGATCTTCTTGTGTATGTCACGCACTGCTGGGGCGAAGCCATCGAGAGACACGGCGAAGCACTTGCTGTTTCGCTTGATATCTCGAAGGCCTTTGATAGGGTCTGGCACGCGAGTCTACTCAGTAAGCTTCCTGCTTATGGCATCCCCGCTGGTTTTTGTAGCTGGATATCAGACTTCCTCAATGAACGGTCGATCCGAGTGGTCATTGACGGCTGCTCCTCTGACTTCATGGCTATTGATGCCGGAGTACCTCAGGGGTCTGTTCTCTCTGCAACTCTTTTCCTGCTACACATCAATGACCTACTTCAGCCTGGTATTATTGGGTACGCAGATGACAGTACTGTTGCAGAGAGATACTTGTCCAGCGCAAGAACCAGCGTGGATGAAGTTCGTTCCTTGAGAGAGGCTATGGTGGAAAGGACAGATTTGACCTTAAGCCTTGTCTCCCAGTGGGGTGATGACAATCTGGTCTCCTTTAACGCCACCAAAACACAGGCGTGTCTTTTTACCGCAAAAAGGAGTATCTTCGATCAAACTCCTACTTTTCGGGGTGCGTCTGTTCCTGTGACTGATCGGCTCGAGCTCTTGGGCATGGAGTTGACATCCAGCCTCAACTTCGGCGCCTCCATTGAGTACAAAGCTCAAATTGCGGCCAAAAAGCTGGGCATCCTAAATAGAGTGAAGCGATACTTTACGCCTGGACAGCTTTTAACCCTTTACAAAGCGCAAGTCCGATCCTGCATGGAGTATTGCAGCCACCTTTGGGATGGCTCAGCTAAGTATCAGCTTGCCGCGCTTGACTCGGTGGAACGCAGAGCCAAGAGGCTCATTGGCGACGTTAAGCTGGCGGATGCCAAGCTACACAGCTTGGCTCATCGCCGCAAGGTTGCCTGCTTGTCGGTCTTTTACAGACTGTACTTCGGTGAGTGTGCTCAAGAACTCCACGACCTCATCCCACCAGCCCCCTTCTACCATCGGACATCTAGACGCACTGCAAGTTACCATCCTTACCTTGTTGCCATTCCACCAATACGCACCAAGCGCTTCCAATCATCCTTCATAATGCGCACAGCGAATGAGTGGAACTCACTACCTGCGTCTGTGTTTCCGAACGCATTCAACCCGAATCTCTTCAAAGTTAGAGTGAACAGGCTTCTTCTGGGTAAGCTCGCTCCATCGTCGACTCTGTCTCTGTCACCTTTGACCTAGACTAGAGTCAAGAGCAAACCCATCACAAATAAAAAAAAAAAAAAAAAAAAAAAAAAAATCTAAATCCTTTTTCGAACCAACTAATGTTCCACTTCTAACCAAGTGTCCTCTCCCACTTCTGACCTTTACTATATTTTTACTACGTAGTCCCAGCAATAGAGATCAACGGTCAATGCTGACCGAGTAGTTATAACACTTATGTCCGAATCAGTAAGGAAGTACGCAGTTGTTGCCCTACTGATCGTGGTCCGTTGAGCGATTGTCTTATTATGTTCACGGTCACTCTTACGAGGATCGCGAGGGCATGGATAAACGGTTGCTGTAGCCCAGATTACTTACGAGTACTACATAACTGGTGTAGCAAAGATTGGCAGGATTGTATTCAGGAGATTAACAATTACGCCATTTATGTGTTTATGTTGGTAATCATCCCAAGTAAAAAAACTGGCCAAGTGCGAGTCGGACTCGCGCACGAAGTTTTCCGTACCACTATCGCTAAAAACGGCAAAAAAATCACGTTTGTTGTATGGGAGCCCCACTTAAATATTTATTTTATTCTGTTTTTAGTATTTTTTTGTTATAGCGGCAACAGCAATACATCATCTGTGAAAATTTCAACTGTCTAGTTATAACCGTTCATGTGATACAGCCTGGTGACAGACGGACAGACAGACAGACAGATGGATCGCGGAGTCATAGTAATAGGGTCCCGTTTTTACCCTTTGGGTACGGAACCCTAAAAAGGAATCCTTTAACCTTCTCCAAGGATCCATGTCTTTTCCAAAATTCAACAATATTCGTTCAGCGGTTTAGGCTTGAAATCGTATCCAACAAACTTACATTCAAATTTATATTCAAAGTTAGAATTTCATTAAGTTGAGGCCGAGCATTTCCAACTGATTTCCAAGATTGTGGTTAACGGTGGGACCTGGAAGACAGTTCTAGCACGCTTCCCGCAAATGTAAGAAAAACTGAAAAAGCAAAAACGTTTTGGGAACACTTTTATTATGCGTACAGCTAAGGAGTCGCATTCACTGCCTAACCTGTTTTCCGATAACTACAATCTATAATATTTAAGTCAAGAGTGAATAATAAGGTTTTTTCTAGGCAGGGGTGCTTCACTGTCGACCACATCATCTTTTACCATTGACTACACTACATATTATAAAAAATTAAATTTAAAAATCAAAAAACCCGACTGCTTAAAAGGCGAAGTAAAAAGATGTAATCAAGAAGAAAATCATGCTGTGCAGTCGGAGGATGCATATTCGCGAGCTGGCTGGCCAAAACCAGGTGTTTTTTTTTCGTATTTGGTACATTTAAACATACAAGTGTTATATATTTGAAGTCACCTTTTAAAATACTATTATTTTGATACCCCACAAGATGGGGTGGAAGAAAAAAAAAATTTGGCTCCCACAATATGGCGCCCAAAATCCACCATTTTTATATTCTGCAATTTTAATGTAGCCAGTGACACTCGCAGGGTTAAGACGAATCGATTGACGTAAGAATCATCAAAATCGGCCAACGCGTTTGGTCTCTAGAGACACCACATAGGAACAAACATACATAGACTGATAAACACAATACTCTCCTTCGGCAGTCGGGTAAAAATAAAGTCCCCCGCCGCGGTTTGAACGCGATAAACTCAAAAACTACTGAACGGATTTGCATGCGGTTTCACCAATAGAAAGAGTGAGAAACGAGGAAGGTTTTTGTGTATACTTTGTCACGGGCGAAGCCAGGGTGGGTCACTAGTACACTATAAAAAATCTGTAAAGCTTCAATCTTACTAGCCTTTTTCCTACTTTGTTGCCATTGTAACCGGATGCAACAGAATATCTGTATTATACATAAAGCTATTGCCTGTCTGACTGCCACAAAACAGTAACTTGGCAAAACTGGCATCAGATTATCCAGCATAATCGTAACAAACGTAAAAAATCTACAAATGACAACCGTTACACAACAGCGTAACGTGCTATCCGAGGCACGGAAGAATCTCGATATGTCAGAAATGGTCACCCATCGTCAAACCTACCTTGGCAAGTTTTTGGGCGCACGGTTGGCGCAGTGGTTGAGCGATTGACTGCTGCGCTGCGTGTCGCGGGTTCGATTCCCTCACGGAACAAATATTTGTATGATCTACAAATAGTTGTTCCGGCTCTGGGTGTTTGTGTATGTGAAATTATATGTTTGTAAACGCACCCACGATACAGGAGAAATTCCTAGTGTGGGGCAATGTTTTATTAAAAAAAAAAAAAAAAAGTGTTTCTTAAAGATTAACCGTTCAGCTATTATTTTTGACCACGAAATCCTCCAGAAAAACTTTTCATCCTATGAAAGCTCATTTTTAGAGTTCCGTACGCAAAGGGTAAAAACGGGACCCTATTACTAAGACTCCGCGGTCCGTCTCTCTGTCCTTCTGTCACCTGGCTGTATCTCATGAACCGTGATAGCTAGACCGTTGAAGTTTTCACAGATGATGTATTTCTGTTGCCGCTATAACAACAAATACTAAAAACAGAATAAAATTAATATTTAGATGGGGTTCCCATACAACAAACATGATTTCTTTTGCCGTTTTTTTGCGATGATGGTACGGAACCCATCGCGCGCGAGTCCGACTCGCACTTGGCCGGTTTTTTTGCTACGGTGGGACACCAAGACAGTATTATTGACCTGAGGAAGCCAAACTCAACATACTGTAACGAATATGATAATGTAAACAAATTAAGTGACAACATGATCGATGGCTTCAGGTCCAAGTAATTACGATAGTTACCTACACTTTGCGTCACATCTAATAAGGGAGAGTGCTTTTAAGAAATCGGAAGCTCGTTTTTTTTGACATCGTATCTACTTCTATGTAGGTACGTACGGTAATCTACAAAATGGCAGGTTGAACACGTGCGTCATCATCATCAATATCCTAAATGCACTATTTTAGCTGGTTAAATCTGATCTGTGGACCTCTTATCTGAAACAAACGATCCTAACATGAGCATTAGCTAGTAGCGTAGAATCATACGCACAAGCGTTGAGTCCCGAGCAAACACGGGTACGTCAGAGCGCGGGACGGTGATAATGCAATTACTAGTAGTAATCTGTCGGCGCGTCGTGCCGGTGGGAGTTGTCAGTCAGGCGCGCACAGGCACTCGGCAGACATGCGCGGAAGCACTGCGGGGCTGGCCGATACGCTGGCGAGCGGCTCGCGCGCACACGCCGCGCTCCTAGAGTGCGCCGACGCGCTCTTCGCGAGCCTGGTGGTGGCACCCGCCGTCGTCACCTACTGGAAGTCCACCTGGACGCTTATGGACCTGTATGTTCTACCCGACGAGCCCGTCGGTAGCGCGGCCGCGTGTGCCGCCTTCGGACTGTGCTGTGACTTGTTGTTTTCGGTGTTCCAAACGCAACTGAGCAAATATTTAAAGCCGGAGCGTGGTCGGCTGACGTATTACGTGGTTTCGCGGGTTTGCACGGCCGTGGCAGGCGTGGCGTGCGTGGGCGCATGGCGTGGCGTGTGGAACCTGTTGAATGAATGCACGGGCGACAGCGCGCGCACGTTGCTCTCCACGACGGCGGCGGCGACGCTGTCGCTGGCTGCTCTGCGCGCGCTGCGCAACATCTGCGCCGCACCGTTCGCCGTCGCCGTCGACTCGCCTCAGGACTACTTCGATGTGCCCACTATGTTCCGTACGGTTGGTACCATTTAGAACTGCTCACCTTCTACAAAACCTATGTCTATCTCCGTCGCAAAATGATAATTTTCGTTTGCTAACCGACGCTTTTGGGCTGGTCAGGAATCCCAAATGTGATGTTTGGTTATTTCCGCTAAACGCTACGCCTATTCCCAATCAACTCCCCTGTTCCATTTACCCATATTCGCATAAGCATAATTCTGCCACAATATGGGAGCATTTCCCCTTTACAGTTAGGAAGTCTGCTCCCAAACATCACATGTGACATGCTGGTGTTTTTCCTGGTGATGTTCCAATTCAAAATTGCCAAAAAATCGGCCAAAAGAAACTATTACACATCCCCGTATGACGTGATACCTGTTATCATTACAAGGACTTGTTCAATTATTTCCTATCTAGTCAAGATTTCCTGCAAGCCTCAGGTTCATCAAACTCTGGAGTGCTGCAACCGCGTCTTACAAACAAACAGCACAGATTAGTGGAGTGCGTACTTGACACACAGGATCAGCTGATCATTCATTCATGCATGTGTTCGTTGATACGAGTGTGGAGTGTGATATAATTATCGCAGTTATATTGACGTTTTGAGGGTAGATTTATTGAAGAATTAGATAAATGATTAAGAATCAAGGGTTGCTATTTTTAAGAGGTTCAATTCTGCATGTAATTTGTTTAAAAAGAGGAAGAATTTGGGGGAGGCATTGGCCTAGCTGAAATTATGATGATGATTGGTCCAGCAGTGGGAAAATTAAAGCCAAAATAAAAAAAATAAGGGGCTGAAGTTTTTTATCTTCCACTGCACTGGTGTAGCAGGGATTACCCCATTTGTCAGGAGTTTTGAACACAATCTATTTAATCCTAGAGACCTCAATCTTTTACTGTTTTATTATGTTTTTGTAAAGCTATTCAGCGTATCAAACAGCTTCCTTAAATTTGTTTAGGTTTTGGTTAAAGATTAACCGATACCGAGTCTAGAATAATATGACAATGCTAATGGGTATGATAATGGTTTCTGTGGGAGATTACTGATTGTTATTGTTTTATTCTACTCCAATTGTTTATTTTAAATTGTGCATAAATTTATCTTTAATTATATTTAAATTAATAAATAACTCTGCGTTTGGTATCACGTTTAGTAATCAGAAAACAAACAAAGTATCGATACATAGTTAGAACTCATCAGTTAGAACAAAGAAGAATTTTATACCATCATTCAATTTAAGATCAATCTGGAAAATTTGTTTATAAATTTTCACATAGTCTTACGTCTTCAATTTAACCATTCTTCAATCTTTACATCTGTTTATAAAAGCATAGATATGGCAGGGTGTAGCGGAAAGGTGCGATCTGAGTGCACGGTAGTGTCCCCGCCAAAACGAGCCAAGCGAAGCAATTCGTCGTTTTTTTGAACCCTCATAACTTGGGTTTGGATTATACCAGATAAACAAAATTGTCGGGCTATGATTTCAATAGTAGACTTATTAAACATATAAAGTTTCAATTGCATAGCTCTTATACTTTAGATTTTATTGATATTTTAAAAACCCCGGTTTCGTCACTGACTGACTCACTCACTGATGATCATCAAAATTCAGGTACTTCCTGAAGTCTTAGAAAGCTGAAATTTAGTATGTAAGCTAATATTAGTACAAAAACAAAAAAAAAATACAAAAACTTGGAACTTTTAACCCCCCTTAAACTAGTGGAACATACTATGCAAGTTTATATGAGACTTCCGCAAATTTTGATGCTAGAGGTCTGAAAATTGATATAGAAACTTCTTGTTATCAATATCATCATCATCATCAATATACATATAATAAATCTGTAGATAAGTCGTTTTTGTACATCGAATATATTTCCAAAAAAAATAGCCAGATTGTTAAACGATAACCAACAGAACCCATTTCCAGCATTTTTGGAATTTTTGTCTGTTTGTCTGTTTATTTGTGCACGCATCACGTTAAATTTACGAAACCAATGTAGATAATTTTTATACACAAAAATTGTGCGTAACTTGAAGTATTACTTAGTTTTTATTTCATCGCAAACGGTTCACTGTATCAATAGTTAGACAAATTTAAAGTGTTCAAGAAGTAAAATATTACAACACACTATTAGAATAATTAATAGATACTCGGATAGTTGAACTCCATATTCAATAGATGGCGATGTGCATTTGACGTCATTCTCTGAATGGCGGTATTATGATTCTCTGCGGAAGAATGGCACTAGAAAAAAAATGGTAGGTAGGTAGGGTAGGTAGCTAGGTAAGTAGGGTTGGTAGGTAAGGGTAGGTAGCAAGGTAAGTAGGGTAGCTAGGTAAGCTAAGCAGGGTAGGGTAGGCATATGACGGGAGCGAAGTGCGGGCACAGCTAGTTAATAATAAAATACATATTTTACGATTTTTTGTAAATCACCCCTCACCCCAAAAAAGAAATAATAAATAAATAAAAATAAAAAAGCCTTTTATTCCATGCATTTACAAAATTGTTTTGCAATAAAAAAAAAGAAATAAACACATACAATTTTTTTTTAAGAATTGTATTTTAGTACGCATCTAAAAACAGTAACTGTTTCGCATCAGCTGATGTTTGTCAACACTTCACGTTTATAATTACTTTATTGTTCACTATCTTAGTTCAACATTGTTAAACCGTATTACTAGACGTTTATCATTCTCTGTAATAAAGCTATGTGTACTTATAAGTATTAAAGTTGTATAATGCTCGTTTATTACTTATTATAATGGTGGCTTGTTGAACGAATATCAACAAGCCACCTAATTTTGCGAGTCGTGAGCACACAATGGAGTTATTTTGATAATTCTACACAAACACGTGCTACCGACAGTAAAATAATATTTATGTGCTCTAAGAATTACTTCTTTCTGCTTTAAAAGTGCCCCCGCCTGTACGAACAATGTGAAACTATGTGTATTCACGCACACATTTCTACGTAAATAGTGATGGCTCCGTGGGCAGCTGAAAAAACCTATTTAACAAAAAAAACTGGCCAAGTGCGAGTCGGACTCGTGCACGGAGGGTTCCGTACCATTATCGCAAAAAACGGCAAAAAAATCACGTTTGTTGTATGGGAGCCCCACATAAATATTTATTTTATTCTGTTTTTAGTATTTGTTATTATAGCGGCAACAGAAATACATCATCTGTGAAAATTTCAACTGTCTAGCTATCACGGTTCATGAGATACAGCCTGGTGACAGACGGACCGCGTAGTCTTAGTAATAGGGTCCTGTTTTTACCCTTTGTGTACGGAACCCTAAAAACAAACCGACTTCCAAATGCAAACACTACAAAGCGAAAAATATTTTATTTTCCCGAAGTCAGTGTCAAAACACTGAAAACAATAGGTACCAAAGACAGTGTAGTGTTTTGTTTTGGAAGTCGGTTTGAATTTTTTGTTATTAAGTTTTTTTTAACTCTTTTTAATTTTTTAGGAAACTCCAATTACGATTGTCATGACGATTCTAATAAGCCCAAACACGGCTACGATGCATTGTTTTATTTCGGAGTTCCGGTGTCTACCTGCCGACTTCATCATCAGATCAGTTCGATGGTACCATTTGTATTAGTACCATTTAGTGATAAGATATTCGCTTCATCATAGTCAGTTAACTATGCGAGATTCTTAATCTTCAAATGATTGCATTGGTGAAGAAAATACTAAAATCTTCTTAGATTAGTAGCAAAACTATAGTTTCCAGTTATGACGTGGCGGCCTAGGGGCTAAGACCTCGCTTCGCGTGCTTGAGGTCGTAGGCTCAAACCCGGGGCAAGTACCAATATGACTTTTTCAAATTCATCATGCACTTTCTAAGTTTATCTTTGACATCACAGGCAACGGTGAACGAATACATCGTGAGGAAACCTGGACTTACATAGTCAATGTAAGTCTGAAATAGCCAAGAGGCTTGAGAGGTTCCTAGAGGCGGCTTAATTAACTCGGTGGCCACATCCTCAAACGAAAAGATGAAGATAGCTTCCAGTTTACGACCTGTGTTAGTAATAAGCAGATCTTCTTACCTACAGTAATCCCCAATCTATCGTCGGTCTGAAGTTGGCTACAAATGGCTGCGCAGTAGTAAATCTCATACTAAAACAGCAGCGCGCTATGCATTGCGCATCAGTAAGTTCTTCGTTCAACCCCTCCAATAAGATTGGGAATTACTGTGCCTACGTGAATTCTGCTCACTGACGCAATCAGTATAAGGCCAGCAATAACCCAGGCTATATGCCTCGGGTCGCGAATAAATATGATAAGAGAGTTACCCTGGTCCTGGCACAAGCAACTGAAGAAACACGGGTGGAATTGAGTCAGTAAAAGTCTGAAATCCCAGATCCACCCAGAACGGGCGAAGTCATTGGATGATTTCCGAACCCAAAAAAAAAGAAAAAAAAGGCTGCTGGACTTGCGGCACATCATGGAAGGTGGACCAATGTCTGTTAGAAACGCCGGATATGTCTCAGCGATCTGGGGGGTGACCATAAGCTCTTAGAGCGGTATCAATTTGATATCGAATAAGGGACTAATGTATACACGTCAGATACATCTGTCACTTATTCGACATCAAATTGATACCGCTCTAAGAGCTTATGGTCACCCCCCTGATCCTTACATGAGATTATTTTTGAGACTGCATTGTTGGTCTTGTGGCTTTAAGCGCTATTGCTGAGCGTGAGGTGTTATTTGTTTATTTATAAAAACACGTTATCCTTAGGATTACACAAAGCATACCATTAGAATCCTGTCTTAGCATGCCATGGTCTGGAATTTGATCAACGCGCTATTAGTAAACTAAGGTGTAATCAAGTCAATCTAGTGTTGTTTCAGATTTCGCTTTACATTTTTACTGTTCGTTGAGTTTCAAATGTCTAATGCTGGCCGCATACGTACTATTTCCGCATTCGATTTCCGATTTCGTTTTCCGTATTCGGAAACCCGAATGCACCGTACGCTACTAAAATACATTGACTGCCGCGCACGTCCGTTTTTTTTCGAACGGAACACTTTTCGTACGTACGTATCGAATGCCAGCCCGCGCGTTTGTGAAAATTCCAAACAGGAAAAAACTAACGTCTGCGCTAGGTTCACGGAATTCCGAGTCTGTATTCTGTATTCGGAAATCGTACATCGAAAAGTTCCTATGCGAGGCCGCCTTAGGGTATTAGGTTTAATAAATTAAGTATTATGACAGATGCCTTGCGTCTACGGGTGATGCCCCATATCCCCAATTCCTAAGTTCCCCAAAATGATTTTTCTTATATTCATTCCCAACATCCCCAAAAAGTAAAATAAATTTATTTGTACAGATCACACTTGACCATTCCTAGTACTGATGTCTCCAAAATTGTTAGAATAAAATAAAATCAGTACTTAGTTAAAATTAACCTTATTTTGGCAGATATTGTTTATCTTTGTATAATTTGTATTGTGTGTTTTGAGATTGATTCGAAATATATCCAGGGTGTATTAGGGATGTATCCAGTTCAACCCGTTTAGGAAAATATCCAGTTTGTTCTGGCATAAATGTAGTGTATGGGAAGAATTTAGGTTGTGTTGTACACATCCAGCAAGCAATTCTTTAGCTCAGTAAGCTAAGATAACACATCATGTAGACTATAAAACACGTTTAATAGTAAAATAAAATATTATATATATAATAAATATATATATATATATGTGTACTGTATATATATATACATACAGTAGAATTCAGATATAACGACTTCGCTTATATTTCGCTTCGATTATATTTTATTCGCGAACTTGGGACTTGGGGATATCGGGCATCATGTTATTTTTGCATGGCACTTGAAAAGATTTTGTTTCTGCTTTTCAAATGTTCACATCATAATTATCTTAATGGAATTTGAATATTAGTGTTATTAAAATTTTCTATGAGGAACAGGTATTGGGTTTTTCCATCTGGAATTTCTAAGCCCGAAGTCTGGATAGTGGGACTTAAACATAAATGGCGCAATCTGGATGTACTGTAGGTACACCTCTGCTTAGCCCTTGCAGGAAAACAGGCGTGATTTTATGACGTTATGTTTTCGCCCCAGGCAGACTTGATTCAATATATCTATTTAGAGATTTCGAATTCGGCCAATATAACGTGTGGAAGGCTCTCAGAAGGTTCGATGAAGGTGTCACAGGATTTGGACTATTTTCTGAAGTAGCACACGCACCCAAGACAACTTTTCCGACTTTTAAGGCGTATATATTCTCCAATGTTAACGCGGTACTGGCTGTGCGCCCGTTCGGTGCCAGCATATCAATATTGGACTTCCTTTTGGACAGTTTTATTTGCAAAATATTTTTTTGCAAATAAAACTGTCCAAAAGGAAGTGGGTTAAGAAGAAATTCATAACTTCCATTGTTCTGTATAACAATATTTTTAAACATCCAAGTCCTTTTGGAGGATATCTAAGCAAAAGAAGCGAAAAATGCGCCCATGTTGTTATTTTTTTTAAAGTCAAAGTATTAGACATACAAAAAAAAACATGTTTCACAAATAATGTAAATACAAAAATCTCATTTTTTTATCTTTTAACCTAGCCGTTACTAAGGAGTATAGGTACTTTAGAAAGTAACCGTTTTACGGCACTAAAAAGGAGTAAGGGCCTTAAGCTTCAGAAGCACATAGAAGTTACGCACTGGGTGACGTGTTATGGTGTCAACCTGCAGCTTCGAACTATTAATTATTATTGTTAAAAAAATTTAATTAAAAACTATAACCCGACTAGGACCACGGTGTTTTATGTATTTTTAGCCTATCTTACCCGGGCCATAATAACGAATCGAATGACAACTTATTCATCAAAAAAATATTAAAATTATTTTTAGGCGCTACGAAGGAACAAACGCAAATACAAACAAACTTTTTTTTTAAACTTTGCCACTGGACATTTCTGCCTGTATCGTGGGTGCGTTTACAAACATATAAACTTACATTGATAAACAACACCCAGAGCTGGAACAACTATCTATATTCCGTGCGGGAATCAAACCCGCGACACGCAGCGCAGCGGTCAATCGCTCAACCACAGCGCCAACCGTGCGCCCATACAAACATAAATAGTCTGCTAAAATAATAACCCTTCCTTTTGGCTTCGTCTTAGTTGAGTAAAAAGTAACACCAACTTTTTTTTGTTATACCTTCTTATGACATCAGACTAGAGTAAAGGTCAAGGCTGGCAGCTGCACAGGATGCCTTCCGATATCAATCCTGACGAGATGATTTACTAGAAGTTGGCCATTGTGCTCAAATTGTGACGAGTTGCTAGTCTGTTATCTACTCCACAATGACCCTAGACGTCACTGATAGCTGTATATTTTTCTATTATCTCTGAATAGTAGTTCAAATGGTACTGGATTTTTTATTAAGTTTTATGTTGTACTTGCTTCTGCCAGCGGCTTCGCGTTCCGCGTGAAAAGTGATTTATCATCCCAAGGGTTTATTAAACCAGGAAAAAAAAAGTAAAATTATTATTTTTTAAATTAACTTTTTTTATTTATAACTTTTTAGTTAATTTTTTATATATTTTTGAAATCACCTCTTAAAAAAAAACATTTATTTTGATACCCCACACGATGGGGCAGGAAGAAAAATAGAATGTGCCCCACAATATGGCGCCCAAAATCCGCCATTTTTTATTTTAAAATTTTTATGTAGCCAAAGAATCATCAAAATCGGCCAACGCGTTTGGTCTCTAGAACGCCACATAGGAACAAACATACATACAAACATAGACTGATAAACACATTACCCTCCTTCGGCAGTCGGGTAAAAAGTAGCCTATGTGCTATGCCAGAATGTAATCTATATCTCAGTGCCAAATTTCATCCAGATCCGTTCAGCCGTTCTTGCGTGATTGAGTAACAAACATATATCTATCCATCCATTCAAACTTACGCATTTATAATACTAGAATAATCGTTTTGAAAAGCTAGTATTTTTTGTAAAAAGCTTTTTTTATTTTTCAGTTTTTAGTTGTACCTACCTAATAGGCAAATAGTAAGGTACCTATAATGCCAGAATATATAACCCGAATATCATGATACCACAGATAATATAATACTACAACATAACCGGTGAAATGAGAGTGTACCAAGGTGAACTATACACATATGCGTATCCCTTTAGAGCGTACGGGCGTGATGTTATGTAATGAAATGGTATAAAAAATAAACAGACATGCGTTTGCAGCAATCCCGAGAAATTTGCCGTTATTTATTGAAAATTTCTGTAGTGTATCTCCGAAGTTCTTCATCAGATATGCACCAAATTAAAATGGGACCAATTTCAAAACATACTCTTTCAAACAAAAATGAATTTTCAAAATCGGTCCACAATTGACGGAGATATCGGTGAACATACACAAAAAAAAAACAAAGAAAGTCGAACATAGAAACTCCTCCTTTTTGGTAAGTCGGTTAAAAAGTCAAGAATGAGTGGGAAAGCCATATGTCACGTGATCAATCCCTTATATTTTGGCATTTCGCCTATAGCCATCGTTGACATCGAATGACACTTGTCTAGGGCTTCAAGAGGACTATATGAACCCTATAGGTGTATTCAACCCCTACAGCTATGTAAGATCAGCTATTATTTACAGAACAGCCGAGAGACGATGCTGTACATCCTGGACTGCATCTTCTCGGTGGCGGTGGTGGGCTCGCTGGTGGTCTTCGTGTGGCGAGGATCTTGGGCGCTTCTGGACATCTTCCTCTTCCCTGACGACAAGACCAAATCGTGCTGGATATCATTGGTAAGTTCTTAACAAATATTCTCGCTTTAAGCCTCAGCCCACGTTTCTAAAGCTTGTGTCTAAGTCTTCTGAGTTTTCTTTTACTCCTCCCATTACAAGTTCTTTTACTAACTAAGCGATAATATATATACAAATCAGCAAACAAAGAAAAAACTGAGTAATATTTTTACGTATCTTTAGCAAGGTAACACCTGGTACCTATAAATTGGCCGGCCTAAGCTAGCAGGTATGCGTATGTTCAAAGTACATACATAGGTACCTACTAACACTTATATATGCCATACATTTTGTTCCTGAAAAAAAATAACGACTAACAACGAGAACAAGAGTCATTAGGAGATTATTTTAGCTCTAAATTATCTATTTAATTGGTAATGCAAGTGACGTCTGAGGGGTCTGGCATCTTAGACCAAAATTAAATACGGTCAAATCCAAATATTTGCAGCATATGACATCGTGATCTTTGACAGAATGACATGTTGCCCGTTTACAAGTAACGTTTACTTAATTGAGCACCAAATCCTCACGGGATACCATAATTGTTTTATCGACATTCGAGAGAATACCAAAGAAAAGTTCTTCCACATGCCTTTCTTAATTTTGGGCACACGGTTGGCGCAGTGGTTAAGCGATTGACTGCTGCTGTGCGTGTCGCGGGTTCGATTCCCGCACGGAACAAATATTTGTATGGCCTACAGATAGTTGTTCCGGCTCTGGGTGTTGTGTATGTGAGTTTATATGTAATAGATATAGGGATCAAAGAAAGTACACAATAGCCCACTATAAGGTAGGGGAGATCTATTTTAAGCGCAGGGCACCTATAAATAACGGAGAGAAAATGTCATAACACTGCACTGCAATAGTCGAAGTGTGTAATCTATGTAAGTACCAATAGAGACCAGAATGATGATTTAGGATTTGTAGATATTTACCACTTGGTTTTTGATCTCATATGGTCGGTGCACCTACATTTTAGCTGGTCTTTTCGGATGAGGATGTCAGCTAGTTCTGTTTTCGTCCTGAGTTCGGTATTTCGAATTCTGTCCTGACGTTTGGAGCCGGCCATAATATGATGCGCGATAAACGTGGGAAATGGACCAAGGCAGTGACAGACTGGTACCCAAGAGATGGGAAACGAAGCCGTGGAAGACAGTGCCTGAAATGGGAGGAGGAAATCAAAAGGACCGCTGCTAGGTGGAGACGAGTAGCTCAGGACAGACCACAGTGGAAACTGTTTGTTTGAGGAGGCCTATGCCAGAAGGCACACTGAAATAAGGGACATTTTGTAAATTTGGTAGTTTTTAATGTATTTTTAAGTTAAGCATCGTCAGTAGATAGACCGCAACTCTTTATTTGCTACTGGACGCACGTCATCCAAGATGTCTGCGGCTTACCATTCCGTTTTGTGTTGTCATGGAAAGGCACTTTTCACAACGTGGTCATCGGTTCCCCGTACTACATGACCGTACCATCTAAGTCTCGACTCGCTAAGGTCTTCGGCAATGGGTGGAACTTTGAAACTACCCCGTACATATTCGTGCCGAATTTTATCTTTGAGAGTATCTCCACCTGCCCGGCGTAGCATGCCTATTATTGCGAATCTCTGTTTTTTTTTTTTGTAATCTTTAGGCTCGCGTTTGACCACTATCTCGCCTGATGGTAAGCGATGACGTGGTTTACGGTGAAGCACGCTTGCCTAGAAGAAACCTATTCACTCTTGACTTAAAGACCCCAAGGTTGTAGCTATCAGGGAACAGAGACTCCGGAAGGGAATTCCACTCCTTAGGCGTGCGCACAATGAAAGTATTAAGCCGTATTGGCGGTCACTGAGGATGTCGTTCGCTTCTAGGTATGCCAGGAGCTTACCATTGAGCACACGTTCCATACTCTTACAGAGGATGGACGTTGTGTCTAGTTGTCTTAGAACGAATACTTTTATCATATTTGTAATATTTAACTCAAATATTTTAGTTTATAACTGTGCACTAAGCCCAAGTTACACTGCATGACAGTATCATCATCAATATCAATCATCAATATCAATACATATAATAAATCTGTAGAAAAATATTATTTGTACATCGAAAAAAATTCCAAAAAAAATAGCCAGGGTGTTAAAGGATAAACAACAGAACCCATTTCTAGCATTTTTGGAATTTTTGTCTGTTTGTCTGTTTATTTGTGCGCGCATCACGTGAAATGTACGAAACCAATGTAGATAACTTTTATACATAAAGATTGTGCGTATCTTGAAGAATTACTTAGTTTTTGTTTGATCGCAATCGGTTCACGCTATCAAAAGTTAGATGAATTTAAAGTGTTCAAGAAGTAAAATTATCACAGCTCACGCAATTCAGTTACTCGGACAGTTGAACTCGCTATTCGATAGATGGCGTTGTGCATTTAAAGTCATTTTCTGAATCGCGGTGTTAAGATTTTACGCGAAAGAATGACCCTAGAAAAAAAAAATTGGTATGTAGTATGTATATTTTTTAACCGACTGCCCAAAAAGAAGGAGGTTCTGTGTTCGACATTATGTATGTTTTTTTTTATTGTGTACACCGATATCTCCGTCAATTGTGGACCGATTTCAAAAAATCTTTTTTTGTTTCAAAGAGTATGTTCCAAAATTGGTCCCATTTTAATTTGGTGTAGGACTGACGAAGCGATTCGAAGATATACAACATAACTCTTCAATAAATAACGGCAAATCTCTCGGGATTGCTGCAATCGCATGTCTGTTTGTTGTTTATACCATTTCACAACATAACATCACGCCAGTACGCTCTTAAGGGGTACGCAGATCTCTCATTTCACCGGTTATGTTCAAGTTTCATGATATTTAGGTAATATATTCTGGCGTTATACGAGTAGGTAACTTACTAAACAACTTGCCTATTAGGTAGGTACAACTAAAAAGTGAAAAATAAAAAAACTTTTTACAAAAAAATACTACAGACTTCCAAATAAAACTACAAAATGAAAAATAACTTTATTTTTGGAAGTCGGTGTCCATAACGCAATAAATTGGTACCTACGAAAGACACCGACTTCCAAAAATAAAGTTATTTTTCACTTTGTAGTTTTATTTGGAAGTCGGTATTTTTTTGTAAAAAGTTTTTTTGAGTATGTGGAGTAGGCAGGCAGGCTGGTAAGTATGGTAGGGTTGGCAGGCAGATGACGGGAGCGAAGCCGCGGGCACAGCTAGTTCTAAAATAAATCTCAATCTTCTAAAATGAAGAATAAACCACCACATTAAACTCTAACATAAAAACCAACAAATCATCTACCCCTATTTATATCCTCCTACTATTATAAACGTGAAAGTTTATGAGGATGGATGGATGAATGGATGTTTGTTACTCTTTCACGCACAAACTACTGAACGAATGCTGATGAAACTTTACAGAAATATAGCTTATATAACACACAGGCTATATTTTGTAAAGATATTGGGGAAGTACTAATTCGTTCATTAGTACTTATATGTACTTGTGTGTGCCAAATCAACTACCGGCACATCGAGCGTGTTGAAGTGTTTGTACAAAAATGCCACCATGTCAGTTCGACTTCAGGATCAGGGGGGTGACCATAAGCTCTTAGAGCGGTATCAATTTGAGATCGAATAAGGGACAGATGTATCTGACTTGTATACATCTGTCACTTACTCGATATTAAATTGATACCGCTCTAAGAGCTTATGGTCACCCTCCAGACCTCGAAACCTATCCTTCTGCAGCGAAGTGTGAGACAGGGAGACGTCATATCTCCGAAACTGTGCACCGCTGCACTGGAGGATGTCTTCAAGGTTCTGGACTAGAGAGGGTGTGTACATCACTCACCTTCGGTTTGCCCACGATATAGTGGTCATGGCTGAGAACATGGAGAACCTCAGTATAATGCTCGATGATCTCAGTAGAGCTGCCGAAAGAGTGGGTCTTAAAATGAACATGGACAAAACCAACGTGATGTTGAATGCCCATGTAACACCCACTCCTATCAAGGTTGGAGTCTCTACACTCGAAGTTGTGGATGACTATGTCTACCTGGGCCATACGATCCAGTTGGGTAGGGCGAATTTCGAGAAAGAGGTCAACCGTCGTATCCGACTCGACTGGGCAGCCTTCGAGCAATTGCGTGGTATCTTCTCGTCTAACTTACCACAGCGTCTAAAGATGAAAGTCTATGACCAGTGTGTGTGTTGCCAGTGATGACCTATGGCTCTGAGACGTGGTCGCTCACAATGGGCCTCAACAGAAAGCTTACAGTCACCCAAAGGGCAATGGAGAGGGCTATGCTAAGAGTTTCCTTGCGTGATCGAATCAGAAATGTAGAGATGCGCAAGAGAACCAGGATGGGACCAGAATCTTTTATTGAAAGAGTTACAAGCCATTTTCAGTTTTCCATTGTTCGACAGTACCTATCTCACGTTACGTTAAAGTATAGATAGTATCTAATAAAAAAACAGTTATTCATTTAAATTTAATTATTATATTATTGTTATAACACGAAATAATAGGAAATACCTATTTCATATCTATTGCATAACTCTAAACTATTAGCATTTTTGTACATAGCAATGAATTCACATACATTACCCACCCAGCGAAAATAACAAACTTTTGAATTGTCGAAAGGCATATTCTTCTGGCTTTTGGACTAAAGACAAAGACAAAGACATAGACAAAGACAAAGACAAAGACAAATATATTTTATTTCAAGTAGGCCACCAAGCGGCACTTTTGAACGTTACATTAAAATTTACAAATAATATTAGTTGATTCTACCGTGCATTCGGCAAGTAGCTTGTAATGGAGAAGAATGCACAAGAAACTCCATACTTACTCTTTAAAAAAAAAATGTTTTACAATATTTAGGTGCATAAGTACATACCTTGATGAATGAAATTGAGTTTATACAATACAAATATATTTATACAGTCTTCAGAAGGTCCAACAATACTTCAAAAATAATGTTCTGCATATCACTTGTTTTTGCGCCCTAGTGGATGTGGAGCAGGACTAGCATTTAGCCAAGCATTTGACTATTATAGTAAGGCACCTAAAGGATTGACAAAATACCCATAATAACTTAATTTACGCATTCGTTTTTCGCTAAAGAGTTCGGTTCTATGTAGCCATATCTTGAAAACTGCTAAACCGTTTTTGATGAAACTTGCACTATTCTCTAAGTTGAGAATAAGGGAATGATCACGATCTACTAGTTTCAAAGAAATGCGTGGACAAACATACATACAAACACACATATGCAATTCGGCACACATGTTTAGAAGCCCATATTAAGTAACATATGTGAATATGGTGCAATGCCAAAAATACTACATCCTCATTCTTTTTTTTGAAGTCGGTAAATACCCAGTGACATTATTGTTATATGCAAGCATAAACAACATAAAATAATATGTACTAGTGTAATCCTTTTATACTAACTTTAAACCTGTAAATAATTTAGCTAAAATACTTTATAACTGAAAATATAACAAAAATATATACTGAGTTAAGAACTGTACATATTTAAAACATATCAAGGTAGGATTAGTTATGTAAAGTCATAAACTTATTTTAAGTTAATGTATATTTGTGTTATAATTAATTCAGGCTGTACTTTTCTTTGTGTTTTTCCTTCATAAAAGAATTAGGAAAAATCTGCCTACGAGATATTTTATTTCTGTTTGATAGGCTATTTTGTTACTGATAAAGAATATGTGGCCTACTTCTGTTATCATCCTCTACTGCTACTGATACTCTAATTTATGTACATAGACTACCTCCAATAGGCCGCCTCGAACTACAAGCATGCAAGTTTAATTAATTTACGGGGCACGATCGAGCGATTGATCACATTATACCTCGGTAGCCCGCAATGCAATGGAACTTGCATGCGAGCTGGTTACAGGTGGGAATGTGGCCTTATACTAGCTTCTTCTTTGTGCTTCGCTTTTCAGCACTCTTTCCTCATCCCCCTGTTCTTTTCCCAATTTCTTTGAGGTTGCCGCAGGATCTCATGTTCTTCAGTATCTAGCAATATCTCGATTTGCATCATGTTTATAGTTATTCCCTTTCTTGCTATAACATTTTTCATACAATCCATTCGTCGTTTCTTTGGTCTTCCTCTACCCTTATCATCATCATCATCTCACACTCATCGGTCCTGTGCGTTTCGCATCCACCGGATTCCCACAGCCTTTACCAGGTCATCGTTCCACATAGTGGTAGGCCTTCTAACGCTACGTATTCAGGTACGCGGTCGCCACTCCTGAACTTTTCGGCACCATCGATCATCCGTTGATGATCAGCCCTGCCCACTGCCACTTAAGTTTGGCAATTCTTCGGGCTATGTCGGTAACAATGGTTCTCTTGCGGATGTCTTCTTTTCCGATTCGATCACACAAGGAAGCTCCGAGTATAGCCGTCTCCATTACCCTTTGGGTGACTAAGCCTTCTAATGAGGCTCTTTGTGAGCGACCACGTTTCGGTTCCATATCTAATCACTGGCAACACACACTGATCATAGACTTTCATCTTGAGACACTGCGGTAAGTTGGACGAGAAAATAGCGCGCAACTTTCCGAATGCTGCCCAGCCAAGTCGGATTCGACAGTTGACCTCTTTCTCCAAGTTAGATCTACCTAACTGGACCGTTTGTCCCAGGTAAACATACTCGTCGATACCCTTGTAACCATCCACATTCTAACCTTTCTATTTCCTCACGAAATACGACATATTGCTCATTCCTCTTTGTCACATGCCAATCTGTTGTTACATCACATCACACATCATCAGCCTATTAATGTTCCCACTGCTGGGACACAGGCCTCCTCTCTGTGAGAGGGTATGGGCCGTAATCCACCACGCGGGCCCAGTGCGGGTTGGTGGATGTCACATGTCTTCGAATTTTTGGTTCTAGGATATGCCGGTTTCCTCACGATGTTTTCCTTCACCGTTTTGAGAGCAGTGGTGATGAAATAATTTACACAAAGTAAAGCGCCTGCCTGGGCTCGAACCCACGACCTACAACTTGTAAGTCGCGGCCGATACCACTAAGCCACCACTGCTCTAATAATCTCTAATCTGTTGTTATGGTAACATAAATTTCAACACAACTTTTAGATCGCCGTTACCACATCCAGACTTCCCCTTGCGTACTCTTTTATAATTATATTCATTCACGCCTCAGCTCTCTTTATTTATTAAATCAATCCTTGTCCTACTCTAAAGTGCCGATTTTATTCTTTATCCATCCATGTCTTTTCCTTTCTACTTAATTTTTTTTTTTCATTTTTCGTATATCGATATCAACATTCTTGTTTTTTTTTGTCCTTTAATTTAATGAAGAGATTTCTACGCTACGTCACATCTTAACTTTTCTATCCAGCTGCTCCTCTTTTTCTATCATCAACCTTGTACTTGGGGTTGGCATAACACGTTTTCTTCTTCCGTTCCGTTCTGTAAGCCGTCAGGCCATTACTGATTCCCTTTTCTTTCATATCATTCCATCTCTTTAATATTGAAACATTTCCCACCAAGTGCCATACAATATTTTATAGAAAACCCACAAAATGTGGCACATTTTCCGAATACAGGTTATAAAATACGGCACTGAGTCAGTAACCACTTTGTACGCAATTGGGTCTTCCTCTCGTTCGTCTTGCGTCCCCCAGCCGCGTTTGTAGCGCTCGATCGGATTTTAGCTCCAAACGAATTAGGACGGACGGTTTTGTAAACAAATGGGCGGTTTAGGAAGTTCTAGAACCGTTCTGTCCTTGGAAAGAGTGCCGATGCACCGAAATACCAGGTGGCCACTATTAGAGATGGCAATGTCAATACTTTTCATACTTAACTAACCCAGCGTATAAGTGAGTGTCACCGTAAAATCATAGAAATCGTGTCGTGTCAATTCTGACTATATGGCTTTGACAGCTAAGACTTGTGCTGAGCGCACATTGTGCAGGTACCAATATTGTTAGTAAAGGCGAACCACTCGTCGGCGATTCCGAGCTCTCTGGGATATGGCATTCATAAGTCTACGACATATGAACGCGCGATAGATGACATCCATCAATTTTGGTTTGGGATTTCACACTTGGATCGCGAATATGGACTCACTCTCGTGAAAGAAAGAAAGAAAGAAAAAGTATTTATTTTTGACCCGCACAGGAGACACGAGAAATCAGCTTAAAATTAAACAAAATTAAAAATAAAAACCCCGTGCGAGACCAAAAAGGCTATTCTCTCAAGAGAGTAAGAGTATGAGTCTGATAATTTGAAGTTCATAAATTCGATAGACTACAAATGATGACACACAGGTACTAGGAAGTAAGCCACGATACCGGATCTTCCCAAATTAGAGTACTCTACTCTGTTGATCAACAAAACACATGCACAGGTCATACACACAAGCGAAAACTCACGTGCATAATCTACTTCGCAATTGAACCTCTTAAGGTCCAAGACCACCTCAAGTTTACACAAACCTTGGCCATTACCAACTGGTGGCATTGAGCTAATTGAAGCACGTGGGTAGTGAAACCAACAGAAATACGCCTTATTAGTAAACATAACTGCAAAAGCATTTACCTTATTGCCAGTTCCTGAAGCCGAGCACATTTTGCTCTTGCATTCAAATTGGATAAATGCTCCTTCCGGACTATTTTTAGGAACAGACGTCATTGTACTTAGACCTGAGTACATCGTCAACGAGTCGGTCTCCTAATGGCCCGGTACAATGAACGGTCAGGAATAATGATCTCTCGGATTGGCGATCGCAGTATATTTAAATTAGCGAACAGGATGACTGTGCCTACCACCTATTTGATATTCGACTTATTTTCCTTATGATGATGAGCTGAACATGAGATAATCTACGATTTCCGAAGTGCGCCTGAGGATTGCGTCCCGTTTATGAAATCAGCTTTAAAGTGAGGATAATGTTATGACACAGGCGAGCTGATCATCATGCAGATATTTTCCTTAGGTGATGTTATCAAGTTCTTGGAGCTACTTATCTACTTAACCAGGCAAGCCGCAGTGATGCAGTCATTCCTATTGTCATCTTTGGTGACTAATCTTGCCACCACGGCTCTAGTAAATTTGTCTTTAAAGTGTGGAATTTGAAAATTTTTATAGTCTACTCTTACTTTAATACTATACCACTTAGCCTATTATAGTTATTGCATCACCACTGGTCTCAAAACGAGAAAGATAGTATTGTAAGGAGTCCAGCGCATCCTAGATCCAAAAACATTAGGTGCCCTTCTTCTTGGGCAGTTGGGCAAAAAATCGAAAACATGTGTCCACGTGGTGGATTACGGCCAACTGGTTCTCTACAGAGAAGAATCCTGAACCCCAGTAGTGGGACCTTCACCGGCTTCCCGCAGCCTTGACCAGGTCGTCGCTCCACCTAGAGGAGGCCTTCCAACGCTGCGTCTTGCGCTACGTATCGCCACTCCAGAAGTTTTCGGACCCAACGGCCATCTGTTCTACGTGCAATGTGCCCTGCCCACTGCCACTTAAGTTTGGCAATTCTTCGGTCACTGCCATTTAAGTAGCAAGATAGTTAACTCGATATAGTAGCCAATATCCTAAGAAAATAAAGCCAATTTACGTATTTGATTTTCTTTAGGTGATACTTAATGAGTTGATTAAGTGCATAATGAATTTGTAGGTCAATAGTCTGGTCACGATTAGTACTTTTCCAGAATGATAATAATTTTAGTGTGCTTGTTTACCTAATATTTAAAACTACATTAGCGATTTCAACGTCTCGTTTGCTTGAACAATGAAGATAAATTATCTTCAACAAAGAATAGCTTTGCTAATGAATGATTAGCATTGAAGTATATAATATGGTAATTAATGTAGGTACCTCCCTACTTATGAATCCTTGCACATGAACCAATCCGGCACCCGACAGTGAGCAGTTACTCGAATTTAGTCCCAATGGCTTGGTTTTTTCTACGTTTCTAATAAGTGTTTGTCCAATTTTCTTGACGATACTTGATTCTCGATTTTGAGTTGTATCCATTACAAACAATTTTACAAGCAATCAAACATTTCCACTTTATAATATTATTTGTAGTGTAGATGCTACAAATGGTTAATTGAAATATGTAATACTAGCTATTTACCCGCGGCTTCGCTCCCGGGCTCAGCCCACAGAACCTGTTGATTTTTTCGGGATAAAAAGTAGCCTAAATATGTCACTTAGGAATAATGTAAACAATCAAACATTTCCACTGATGACTATAGAAGGTGCTGGAGAAGAATACTTAACATTTCTTGGACAAAATGCCGACGCCCTTTGATGCCGAGTTTTTATTTTTTATTGTATATAGGCTTGCGCTTGACCACTATGTCACCTGATGGTAAGCGATGATGTGGTCGACGATGGAGCACGCTTGCCTAGAAGAAACCCATTCACTCTTGACTGGAGTTATTGGAGTACGGAGGCGTTTGCCGTACTCCAAGAACTCCGCATCAAAGGGCGTTTATCAACAGTAGTTCAGTCTCGAATACTGAAATTCTTTACCATATCTCGAGGCGGAATAACGACAGTGAGCGCCTGGTAGTGCAGGGCAGATTGGATAGTAACAGGCCACGCGGGAGGTCCCTAAAGGAGGACGACCGATCAAATTAAATCTGCCGTTGGAGCTCCTGTAAACGAATGCGCCAAACTTTCGTCTAACCGAGCCAAATGGAGAGAGATTGTGAGGCGAGTTACAACATCAGCAATTGGACAAAATTCATGCAGACCACGACCACTCTGTCAAGAACGTCACGAATAAAATAAGAGATTACTGTATTTAATAAGAACTAGCTTTTCCCGTGGCTTTGAACCCGTTACATGTGAACCGGGCATTTTTAACCGACTCAAAAAGGAGGAGGTTCTCAATTCAACTGTATTTTTTTTATGTTACCTCAGAAGTTTTTACTAATTGAACTGCTTTTTATGTAAAAGCTGGTGCTTCTCATATGGTCCCATTTAAATTTGATCAAGATCTGATAAAGAACTTTGGAGATTTACAACAGAACTCTTCAATAAATGACGGCTAATCTCGCGGGATTGCTGCAATCGCATGTCTGTTTATTGTTTACACCACTTCATAACATCAGTCACGACGACGCCGGTACGCTCTAAAGGGGTACACATTCCACCGGTTATGTTCAAGTTTCATGTTATTGGGTTAATCTATTCTGGCATTACTTTGGGCAATATGGGTACCTAACTATAGAACTGGTCCATTATATAGGTACCACAACTAAAAAGTGAAAAATATTTTTTTTTTACAAAAAAAAACAACCGACTTCCAAATAAAATTTATTTTTCACTTTGTAGTGTTTTTATTTGAAAGTCGGTTGTATTTTTTTGTATAAAGTCTTTTTGGTGATAAAAAATGCCTGTGGCACACAGGAATGGTGTCGCTTTCTATCAATTAAATAATTTTCATTATTGCATCAGTACCTCCAGGGATTACCTTCATCTAACAAAAGATTTCACTTCTTTAGTCTCGCATCGGACGGACTTTACTTTGTACATGGATAAGGCATTCACAAGAGCAAGTATGCCTTAAGAGGAAATGCGGTCGCAGACATCCGACTGCATCATAGATATAATAAACAATATGTGTGTATTTTATATTTATATGAACTGCATTTGTCCTAAGTAAAAAGTCATAATTCGAGGTTTGGCTCTCGCAAATTATATTTGTGTATCGTAATATAATTTGTATCAACAAAAAAAAACTTTTTACAAAAAAATACTTCCGGTTTCCAAATGAAGACTACAAAGTGAAAAATAACTTTATTTTTGGAAGTCGGTGTCCATAACGCAAAAACCAATTTCGACCAATTTCGGAACATACTCTTTCAAACCAAAAAATAATTTTCAAAATCGTTCCACAATTGACGGAGATATCGGTGAACAAAGATAAAAAAAAAAAGTTTAGTCGAACATAGAACGGCCTCCGTAGACGGTTAAAAAATGAAAACATAGGGGCACAGTATGTATACATCTTTATCTTTAAGTTTCTGGAGTATCTTTTAAATTGAGCCAATCAATTATGACTTTTTACTAATAAGGAAATTCAGTCGCGGCTCTCTGCCTGCAAGGACCTATACCCTGCAGTATGTCATTCTTGGCTTCTTCTTCTTCACGCAGTATAGTTTACACGATCGCCCTTTGTTTGGCCCAAAACTTAGCCTATTCCACGACATTGTCGGTGGCAGCGCATAGGTCACCCAGGCTGCATGTTTTGGGGCACTCGGTACCACATGCACACCCTGCTGCTGTTTCGTCGAGGTAGCCCCATTTTGCAAGGTTGGAGTTATACTTGGGTTCTGAGGCGGTTCCTTCCAGGTAGTCCACTGAAGGTTAAACCCTGTGTCAAGATAGTGCCAACACGATGATTAACGCTGCAATGATTTTTGACCACTGAGCAGTAGGGGTCTTTCTATGACATTCTAAACGTGCTGACGCGAAATTCAGCGTGAGATGAGTCGGAACTATGACACTTTTGTCACAATGCAAACATGATGGATTGTCACGTCATTCATCATCATCAGCCGTTTATTGTTCCCACTGCTGTGATTCAGGCCTCCACTCTGTGAGAGAAGGAATGTACCTTAGTTCACCACGCGGGCCCAGTGCGGGTGGATGTCACAGGTCTTCGAATTTTTGGTTTTAGGATATGCCGGTTTCCTTACAACGCTTACCTACACCGTCTTAAGAGCAGTGGTCATGAAATAATTAACACCGCCTGCCTGCCTTCGAACAGTTCGAACCCACAACCTACGACTAGTAAGTTGGGGCCGGTACCACTGGGCCACCACTGCTCTACTTACTGTCACGTGATTGCTAATGACAAATTAGATTCTAGAAACGATCATTCAAATAATATCTAAGTATTTGATAGATTCAGGCAACATTATTAGGTACTAACGCAGGATCACAATTATTGTTCACAAACTTCGTAGTACTTCGTACTTATCAGAAACCATCGTGTAATAAGGAAAGGGAAAGCTTAACAACATTGAAATTTGTAGGTAGTTACGGTACTATTATTATCAACCATAAAGTCTAAAATTAAATTTCCTTATTGACATAACTATATTCTTCATATTGTTCCTCGGGTCTTTCCACTCTTTGCCAAACAGTCTTTATTTAAAGATTTGTTTACAACTAATTAACCTGTGTTTACAGGGCTTTGTCTGTAAGATTGTAATTACTGAATAAGGATTGGTCTGCTGACGACATTAGTTTTACAACTTTTATGGCTAGAGATAAAGAAGTGTACATTGTCTTAGATACAGGCGCCGTGGTTTACGCAGTGTCTATTGATTAATTTAATTAGGTACTTTTTATAACAATTTACTTCCTTCCAAATCTTAAGTGATATCTATTACACCGCCATTTGGTGCCTTAAGCCTTATAGCCTTTTAATTTTCCCACTGCTAGAACACAGATTACACAGGCCTCCTTTCTGTAAGAGGGAATAGGCCGTAATCCACCACGCGGGCACAGTGCGGGTTGATGCATGTCACATATTTTCGATTTTTTGATTATACGGTTTCCTCACGATGTTTTCCTTCACCGTTTTGCTATATGTTATGAAGAAACACTCATGTGCATTTTCGCCCCGATTTAAAAACACGTCCCAAAGTCACGTTTTAGAAACAATAACATCGTACAATAAATCGAACGTAATGTTTCATTGTCTCCTCAATAGTTTACTTACCAATCTACAATCTACTTAGCAATCTATAAATCTTCAGTTAATGGACAAAACAAGGATTATTGTTATAGGTTTACTAGGTAATACACAATGGACCAAAAAAGTAGGTATTCCTATATTATATCAAGACAGTTGAATCGAGAACCTAGTAGAAAAAAAAAAAAAAAAAACTGCCATAGCCTGCGCATTTCTAAAATGCTTTTTAGGGTTCCGTATCCGCGAGGGTCCAAACGGAGCCTATTGCTGTCACTCACGTGTCTGTCTGTCCGTCGTCTGTCACACAGGTTTTACAGCTAAACGGTTACAGTCTTCAAATATTCACAGAAACCCACCAAAGCTAGCTTTTAACCTATGAACTTGAATTTGGTGATAATGTTTATTTTTACGTATATTTTGCTAACAAATACCAATATATTGATAAATCAGATTTTCTTGAAATGCCCTCATTTTTCGTATTACGACCAACTTGGTTTGGTTTGGTACGGCACCCTAAATGTGCAAACTCCGACACGCACTTAGCCTTTTTTATTTATTCTGCATCTATAGGTATTAAAAATCACTATCTCTACCCTCAGATAGCAGGCTACGCGGTCGTGATAGTGACCTTCGCGCTGCAAGCTCCGGTTCGCTGGTCAGCGGCCAGGCTGCATGGAGCACCGAGGCTGCTCCTCGCTGACGTGTACCACTTCGTTTCCTTCATAGCCACCGTCAATGTCTGGCGGGGGGTGTGGGGGATGCTGGATATTTACTTCTTCCCTGGTAAGTTTAGCAGAAGTAGTCAGTTGTTTGGCTGCACGGTGCGCCCAAGCTGCTGACGTGTACCACTTCGTGACCCTCATAGTCACCGTCAACGTGTGGCATGAGGTCCTGGGGACCTCTTATATCTACTTCTTCCCTGGTAAGTTTAGCATAAACAGTGAGCACCCAGCCTTCTGCTCGCCAACGTATATCCTCCTTCATAGCCACAGTTAATGTCTGGCGAAGGGTGTGAGGTCTGCTGGATATTTACTTTTTCCCTGGCCTTGAATACATAAATATAAGAATCCCAAGGTATGTGAAAAATAATGTAAAACCAGGTTGGTCATTCACGTATTGTGAATGCTGCTGCTGATAACAAAGCTGTGGCTGCATTTAGGTTTTTTCCTTTCATCCTCATTTACTGATGGTCCGCCTCTCATTTACTCAGTCTATTAATGGTAGAGTTATGATTCTTACGATTTTACTTATTATCCCGTATAGAATCACCATTTAATTATCAGCAGAATAATAATATCACTATAGAATGATAATAGGTACTCATTATTGACTGTGGCATTACGTAGGTATTCAAAAAAAAATATTCTTTAGTCTAAAAAGTTAAATAAATATATTCAGAAGAAATTTATGTCAAACTAATCAAACCAATATGCCTATTACAGAATCACCAAAGCTCAGCAACTGGTGTTCCCACATCGTGAGCTTAACACTACTCATACTCCTGAACTGTTCCAACTCAGTCATAGTGCGAGGAGTCTACATTGATGCAGAAGAACCAGCCGGTGAGTGCGTGGTATTCCCCTGCCACTATCTCCGGCTATTCTTCCATAAAGAACGAACCAAGAAGAGACATAGAAGAGCGTTACAAGCAGCAGCTGCCGCTGGAAGAAAGACAGAAGATGCCAGTCTTCCTCTACAAATACCAGAAGAGAAAGTATAGCCGGTAGAAGGCAGAGGTGTTCCAGATAAGTTTGCAGTTGGAACTTTTGTTGTATGATTAGAACCCCCAGTGATGCAGTGTTAGTTTCTGAAGTGACTGAGGATAAACGGTTAGCTAGGGATATCAGTACAAAAGAAAATAATAAAGTGTCTACCCATGATCGTAATATACGTGGGACTTATGCATAAGCAGCTCTACCTTAATCTAATAGTAACCCCACACATGGATATAATAAGCATCTCTAAGACATGGCTGCGATTTAAAAATACGTAACAGAAGAATTTGTAGTAAAACTCGTAGCACCGTAACCTTAAAATGGAATTTTGATTGACTTAAAAAAGAAAGTCCATATTAAATGTTATGTATTCCATTTCCACTCATGTTGCCTTGAAAACATATTGGTACTTTATAACTTCTATGGTTTTTATGTTCTAATTAGGTCTGAAAATCATCGATACGTTAGGAACATTTAGATATCAAAGTTTATCTAGCTCGACACTGTAACTTCGAACAATAGTTTTTGTTTATATGTTAAAATGTTGTTGTTTTTTTTCTACTATTATGAAAAGTTGTCAATGTAATGTTGTAATGCCAATGATTTTTATCAATGTTTTGAATAAGCTATACTTTAGTAAGTGCGCACACTTGACCACGTATACGATAAGAAATCTAATCCTATATTTTTCAACTTTTTTCAGTTTGCTATCAGGCTTCAAAAGTGTCCGCGCGCTATTAAATAAAACTACCTCTTTCTTCATCTTGTTTTATAAGATTCTCCTTTTATCATTTTATACATTTTCTATTACATTCATTTTCTATCCTAATATTGTGTACCTTAATTTTTATTTTGTGTGTTGTAAAAACATCTGTTTTTTTTATATTTTTTTAATTGGCTTGGAGAATCTTCACTGCGTTTCTGTTCACCCCTAATTAAGCTTAATTTTAAATAATGCCCACTTTCACTATCACTTGTAAAAACATAAACATTACTGCACTGTCGGATTTTCAACTTTCGATGCTGTGTCGAACGTTGATAATCCAACAGCGTATGTTAGGTGTCGAATAGTTTTAATGAAAATGGGCATAAGTATTCGTTCTAAGTCAAACTATCATCAAGTCTTTACTAGTTTGTAAAAGCGATATAATATGTAAATATGGTACATATGTAAGCACTAAGTTATTATAAGTAACTGTTGAACGATACATAATAAACGTATTGCTATTATCTGTTGTTTTATTAATAACTTTAGTTAGTGAATTAAATCGATTACAAAGATTTATTACGTCGGCGGTGAAGAATAAAGCGCGGTGTGTGGCGAATGTGCGATATATTGCTTTGTTGTGGTGAATGAGGTGCCTATGTAGATCTCCAATTAAGTAAAAACTTTAAAAAAGGGCAGGCACTGGAAAGCTTTGACAGCCGATATAAAACAAGGTTATAAAGTTTGTATAGTTTTGTAATAATAATAAATAATAAACTATTATTTTACTTAAAAATGCTTGTCAGAAACGTATTCAAAACTTTAACTTGTAAGAATACTTAACCCCTTTAGAGCCTAAAACATGGATTCACGCAAGACACAATGACGTTTTAATTATTACGGTAATTAAGGCACTCAAGGGGTTAATATTTTTAATAAAAGTCAAAACGGGATTAGTGATTGCAGTTTTTATTTTTGTTTTAAGAAGCTAGAAGAACTTTCTCCGAAATTCAGAAATATTTTGATCTAACCAAAGCATTTGACAGAGCATTTATCCGCCATATCTGAATAAAATTAGTTGGCATGATATAAACATTTAGGCAATAAACATTAAGTACCATTATTTTTTCTTTAGCAGAAAAGGGTTGTTAAAATGTTGAAGTAAGTTGTTGGAGCCGTGACGTACATCTATCGCAAAAGGCATTCTGCAGGGCAGTATCTTGGGACCTAATTTATTACTGAACTACGCGTTGTTTTGCTGCTATTTAAACAATAAAGCTCAAGTTTAATAACAGCTGGTTGGTACAGCTCATGCTTATTTCTATGTAGTTGAAAGCATTACGTAAAATATAAACAAACATCAAAAGTTGATCATCAGATGCGAAGGGTTAGACAAAAACCTAGACTGCGGCCCAGTTTTTGATGCGTAGTTATCGCAACCAATGGTTACATATGCTAACCAATGACTGCACATTTCGGTTAAACACCATTTTTCTTCAGTTGTTAGCCTCACAAATTGTCAAATAAGTTGGAGAGTTATTTATTTGACCATTTGTTAGACCAACAATTTGCGAATTTTGGTAAATTTACCAAAATTTAAAACCATTGGTTAGCATATTTAACCATTTTGGTTGAATAAACTACGCACAAAAAAACTGGACCAAAGAGACATACTATTTTAAATCAAATTCTAATGCCTATTAACCCCAAATATTGATTGCACCGATTAGAGTAATATCAACAGACCTCCGACACAATGCCTACTTTATCACACTCGATAAGCAGATAAAAATAAACAGCAATAAATTCCTCATTCACCTCATTAATAACATCGCTACGCTTTCATTGAAAAAACCGCAATCTCCATTCAATTAAAAATACTCAATCAATGAACTTAATTGAATTAAATGCGAGTACCATCAGTACAAGCGAACTATCTCGCAATTATTCACAATTACAATAATTAATGAGACTCATAAGACAAACAAAAATACTTCCCTGATAGTCTATTATTATCCTTTGGAAGAAAACCAGAGGTCCTCGTCCTTAATAAAACTTATGCATACAACCCTGCCATAACAGTGACCCTTATTATGAAGGCTATAAGGTTGATAGTGCAGCGGTATGGATGTAAGACCGCAGATTCATTGAGACGACAATGGTGATAAGTTATCGCATAGGTTACATGTTTTATTGCAGATTCGTATGTCTGCTTTAGTTTTACTACTGGGTTTTCTTGCAGAACTTGAAAATTCACTTATATTGGAAGAAGACACAGACCAGACATCATAATTTTTTTCATCATTTTGTTATTGTTTGTGTTTTGCTTATCTCGTGTCTCCTGTGCGGGTCACAAATAAATATTTTTTCTTTCTTTCTTTCTTTAAATTCGAAAGATAAGAAGAAGAAACTGCAACCAGTAAGATGTTTTGAAGAAAGCTTCTATTTTAATTTGTGGGTTTAAATATCCGAGTGTCCAAAACGCATGTACGTAAACGTAAATAATTATGCACATAAGGTTAATGGACGAAGAGGAAGGCCAAAGAAAGTATGGACGTAAAAGTGACGTGAGGAATGACATAAAAGAAAGGGGAGTGGATGATAGGTGAGGATTCACATTTCGACAAGGGAGTACGAAAGAAGAAAACGTATTGCACATAAAAGTGTTTATGATAAATTAAACAAATATTTTTTTAGGAATAAATAGGTTTACTAAAGACCTTACAATTTAACGTGGAATAAGGGCAAAAGATGTTGATTTCGTGTTAGAAATTTTTGGGAAGATCTATTAGCACATATCAATAAGGAAACCACAAAAGATACGGTAATCGACATCGAAAATATTCCAAATGATCGAAACCCTAATTATGTCGTATATTTCCATAAACAAACACACATATTAACTATCTAATATACACAGAGTACCCACCACGTCGCGGTTTAAGTAGTAAATATTGTATTATTGATATTATTTACGATATTCCCTTTATCTGGAGACATATGCTCGCGCGCACAATAGAGGCTGACAATGTTTATTGTTTATATCTGACAAGTATGTAACTCATTGCTTATGTGTAAACTAAGTGTAGCACGTGGGTTTGTTCGTTGTGCAGTTTTGTCTACAACATTAAAAAATTAAGGTGGCGTGGGCAATGTTTAGCAGAAAATACTTGCGCTAGAAAAGGTGGTGAATGTATTATGTGTATCAAGGGTAAAGTTGGTATTTGTAACTGACTACAAAATTTGGTAGTTCTAACAACCACTTACGTTGCTGTATTCACAAATTAGGACGAATTAGACCACAATATAGTGATAGCAGCAGCATTATAAAAGAGTGGCCATTATATATATGTATGAAAGAGACTGATGATGAAAAATATAAAAGTATAATTATTGAAAGAGCAGGGGGGTGACCATAAGCTCTTAGAGCGGTATCAATTTGAGATCGAATAAGGGACAGATGTATCTGACTTTTATACAACTGTCACTTACTCGATATCAAATTGATACCGCTCTAAGAGCTTATGGTCACCCCCCTGAACTTCAAACGATTCCTTATATTTTTTTTGTAGTCAATTCATGTGAAATATCCCAAAACAAACAACATAAAACATTCTTACATTTATTGTTACAAAATGCACCGTATAATACACATGTTACATACTTTATTATATTCAACAGATTACAACAGAGATAAAATTATAAACTAAAATATAACATACTTACTTATATACAAACTATATACTTACAATCGCGTATACAAAGGGGAGGGTCATTGGGCGTCAAAAATTCGTCCACACCCAAGTAACACAGGAATCATTTTAGCAAACGAATAGTAAAGTTATGTAGAACTTTAGGTCGAGTAAGTTGTAGATAAATACTGAAACGGGTTTTTTTGGTTATGCTCAAGGATCCCCAAAATTGCGTTTAAGTAATAGCACTATTTCATTCTACATCAAGTTTACTGGTATACTGGTGAACCCATATAGGTCTACTTTATAGACAATGGCACTACAGTGGCTCATCAAAAATCTTCTCTCTGGCCTCTGGCTTAATAATTGTTCACGTGTGAGTATTTATACTGCTGGCGGCATTAATTAGCCATTTTAAAGGCTCACCGGGCTGCTAAAGACCGACACCATTTTGTAATTATTTTATGTCCAAAATTTATTATCATTCGGACCTATTTATAAAAGCAACAGGCCTTTGTTGTAACAAAATAACTTAATTTAATACTGTCCAACCAATACTATTATGTTAATTAAGCAAAATTCGCTCTATACTAGGAATACACAATTGTTTTGGTTATTTCACACATATATTCATATATTTTTTTTAACAAAACCACAAAATATCGAAGGCGCGTGAAATTTTTCAATGAAACATATATAGACATTTACAGTAAACTACATTGCGCAGTAACATTTGAAGGCAAGAAATAACAAAAGATCCAAAAACTTAAACAGCATTATAAGTTTTGTTTTGATGCAAACAAATATGGTGTCACTCCCTCAGTTTTATCCTTCTTCGTCCATATTAAATTGCGAGACAAAATAGTTAAACTACAACGATAATTTATTATAACATTTGTACCGTGGTATTAGATATGTTTTTGCAATAATGTAGGGTTTAATTAAGTTCTAACTGTGAACACTTAAATAGATCCAATAGTTATTTTACTACATTCTAATGCTAGTCTAATGCTTTTGTAATGCAATTAACATCTTCATTATCAATAATATTGCTAGTATACTGCTTCTGTAATGCGATTGGCAACTTCATTGACCGTAATCTAGCTACTTTAATGCGATGGGCTACTTTATTGACCACAATAATGCTAATGTAATGCGCCTGTAATGCAATTAAACAACTCTTGTGAACGTATTTAGGATCTAAAGCCGTATACTTTGTGCCCAAATATGCATTACAGTAGCCGTATAATCGTTTGTAATGCTACTATAGAACTAACTCAAAATGCGAATACGATACACAAATGCTGTAAGTCGGCCGTTATACTGCTTTGATGTGTTAGTTGGGCATTGTTTTCAAAGGGGAAACCTGCCCAGAGGGGTGCTTAGATCAAGGTTATTTTCAGTGTACGTAAGGGACAGATGTAACTGACTTGTATACATCTGTTCCTTTTACACAGTAGAACCATGATAGTTTTGACACATCATGGTACAGGGGCAGAACGCTGGCAGCATTGCCACGTTGGATAGCAAATAAAAATTGTAACTGAAAATGACAAAATAATAGTCAATAGCTCCAGAACCCTTAGAACCGTATAGTGAAATCGGTGAATGCGATCTTAGTGACGTATTCCCAGTTGGTGAGGTCACACTTCTCTATCTTGCAGCCAGGAGATCCCGTGGTGTTGAGCCAGTGAATCCTGTATATAGGAGAAAACATTGTGTTTATTTAGAGAAGTTCAATTTCGAATAAAGTACAAGGTACAAGGCCATATACTAGCCCGTCTATTCTGTTAATATCTCACCGTGAAACTTAGTGGAGAGTTTTTGAAGTGAATTGTCATTCCATCTTGATTGCACGGATCACTTCGTGTTCACTTCTCCCAATTTTTCACTGAGAGAATTTTTAGAATATACTGAGGCTCTAAATAAGTGACATATTCTTGCAACGAAAACATCACGATAGCGATTGGTAAAACATTTAACATTTATGGAATGAGAGTGGAGAATAATGTGACCTTTCATTGCATATATTTATTTCATTTAAAATCGATGGAGAAAAATGTACCGAATCATTAAAAACAATAAAAATCAAACTGTTTCAGTGGACTTTATTTTTCGTCTGTACATTTTGTTAAAAATAAGGTATTTCCATTAGTTTTCCGAGTTTGAGCCAGAATTTGATCTTTATTATCGACACTATCGGATCGTGTAATAATCAGCGTGTTTATTTTCTTCAAAATCAACAGGTCCGATTCCTGGCTAGGAATATTGGGTTTTCAGAAAGCTCATAGTTTAAGAAAATTTGAACTGTATTTTCTCCAACATCGCCTCCGAAACCTCGTCTTCAGTATGCCAAACTAGCTCGAAGCTGTAATCTGTGTCCTGTTTATTTTCTTTCTTTTTGGTTTGTGAATTCATCTAATGACTTCTCCCGCTCTGGGTGAAGCGGGAGAGCCACAGACTTTAATTGACTAAAACCCAACCCTGTTCCTTCAGTTGCTTGTGCCAGGGCCGCGGTAACAGTCTTTCAAATTTAGCTGCGAGCCAGTCAGGCATCGGCCCTAGCAGACCCTATCAATTTCTGCTGACATCTATTTGAGGCGCGCGTGGAACACTATGCGCCATTACTCGCCATTCGCAAGCCCGCGCCTAAGGTGGCCGGGAATCGGGCGGACCTCCACCCCGCTATATTTTACCGCTATACTTTTACCCCGTCAGTACGCAGTTTCAGTAAATAAGTATTTATTGGTACGGGTACGGGTAGTACGTACTTCACTGCTTTACTACTTTCAGGTGATGTGCTATTGTTTCTGCCTACCCCCACAAGAATAGGCGTGAGTTTAGGTATGAGTGTATATATAATTTTTCAACACACTTGCTCATAAAGTGGCTCTAATTTCACCGCAATTAGGCACTTAATGATACCTGTTATCAAACTGTGACTTTTTCATTGCTATTATGCACAAGTGAGTTATAGAGTTTTTTTTAATTTATTGGTCGAGATGCTTTATTCTTAAAAAAGTTTCGATACAAAAAAGATCGTGCTCAATAGTACAAATAAATTAATGTACCTATTGCTTGCTCATTTCATGCAACTTCGTACTTAAATAGATAATTTCAACTTGTACGTGCTTAATAAATAAAACTTTCAAATATAAATTTTATTTGCTCTGTAATTAAGAAAAATTTAAATTCCCTATTTTGTACGTGGCTAAAACACTATCCACGACAAGCCAAAAAGAAATGAAAAGAAACCTCATTATTTTAGTATATGGCCCATCGCCATTGTTAAATGCGCGCGCATAGGAAAACTGATTAAAATTTCTTAATCAGTAATAATATAATATATAATAATCTTTCCTCTTTATAATATTAGTGTAGATGTTTAGAAAGTTTTGAAATTTCCACGTTTATAATATGTAGTAATAGGATTAATTTGTAATCGCACTGGAACGCCTTGCAGCAATTACACCACTGGAGCAAAAACGTGTAGTAGGCTCAGTTCAACTATTTTCTTAATTTCCCTCGGCAACCATCGCATTTCCGAATACAAACGAATGCTAATTTCCATGTCCATCAACTATTAGATTTATCGTGTATAATAATTTGAATTCAGAACTAAGAAGAACTAAGTACTTTAATGTTGTTGTTTTAATTTCCGTGTGAAATATATAGAGCTGTAAAAATAGCAGCTTTTGTAGCTTTACTGCGATTTTTAAATTAAATTACATTATGTTTTTTTTTATTACAAGGTTCACCAACAGTATTACATAAGAAAAAGTTTGTAGTAAATAAAGGTGCTGTTATGTATGCCTATTACAGGTATACGCAGCTTACACCATAAGGTCAGAAGCACTAATTATTACGTAAAAATGTCAAAATATAAATATGAATCTAAATTTAGAACAAGGTAAAAATAAAAACATACAAAATGAAAAACAGACAGAAAAACCGGCCAAGCGCGAGTCGGACTCGCGCGTGAACTCTGTACCATTGTCGCAAAAAACGGCAAAAAAATCACGTTTGTTGTATGGGAGCCCCACTTAAATATTTATTTTATTCTGTTTTTAGTATTTGTTGTTATAGCGACAACAGAAATATATACATCATCTGTGAAAATTTCAACTGCCTATCTATCACGGTTCATGAGCTACAGCCTGGTGACAGACGGACAGACAGACAGACAGAGAGATGGATCGCGGAGTCTTAGTAATAGGGTTCCGTTTTTACCCTTTGGGTACGGAACCCTAATAAAAAAGACAAAATCAAAAAATCAAAATCAAATATTTTTATTTTACATAGGCCTACATGGGCACTTATAAAACGTCGACAAAAGGTGCACGGTTCGGGTTAGTCGTTTCCTATGGAGAAGAACCGGCAAGAAACTCCATGGTTACTCTTTTAAATTTTTTTGTTTACAATATTTCCATGTTACAGCATTAGTACTTGGATATGGGGGGACAACGTAGGCCCGACAATAAGTCGTACGAAATTGAAACAAAAAAAACAAACAAAAAAAATAATGCACGAAATAAAAAGTTAACAAATGTTAACAATCATCTAGAAATCTAGAAAGCCTACAATGTTCACACATTCACAATAGGTAAAAGAATCTATACAAAGGTAAAAAAAAAAAAAAACACAACACTAAATTTAACATGTGGCACAAATACTGTAATCAGTGCTGTAACTATTCTTAGCAAAGGGCTATAATGATGATTGAAAAACATTGTAAAAAAGTCTAATTAAAAGAGAAAAAAAAATGAGATTGAGAATAGTTAGAGATATCCATATATTTGTGCCGTTTATGAGTTACCAGGGAAGCCGCATGCGCAGAGGGTGTCAAAGCCAAATTTTTTATCTTCAACGTAGTCCTTGATTTTATAATATGCTTTTTTAATAAGGACACGTTTGATGTAGTTTTTGAACTTTCCATCGGTCAGTTCTATAACGACGTGGGCTTTATAATGTTCGTAATTAGACTAAGCTAAAGGATCTGCGCACTACTCTCACCTCCGAGACTGCTCTTCTAAACTTATTGAGTGAAACACCGTGTAAGTCAGTATCTGGTATTGTAAAAAACTATTGAAGCTTCTACACATGCGGAGAATTGGAGCGTTGAGGCCTAGGTTGGTTTTGCGGAATGGAACATGGAGTAATTTTGTGATTGGATATCTGGGTAGTTTTGAAGGGAATTAATATTGGATAAGTTCTACTAAATCACTGCACTTTATAAACCCGTTTGCTACTCCGTAAAGGAAAATTAGATCACGCGTACGCGTGTGTTATAAGAATATTAACAACTCTATATACTTTTAAGTTGATTGAGAGTGTCCGGTCTGCACCAAGTACAAACTACAAAGGGCAACTGATAGAAATCCGACGACTGACGAAACACGAAGTTTGCCGAGGGACATTAAGAAGAGGTTTCTACTTTAATAAATATGGAAAATAGCCTCTAGGATACTTACATGCGGTCTAGTTGCGCTTTAGTGCCTTGCATCTTGCCCACAATAGTTCCCTTTTTGGAGTTCTTCACCCAGCCGCCAACCCGCAACTGTTCTGCTAACTCCTTGCAGAACTTTGTGAAATAGCAACCTGTTGGACAAACAGAATCAATACGTTTCGTAGCATATACATGTAATAATATTTCTAGGTAGGGAAAGAACATACTTATAAAAGGATAGCGCTTAAAATCTCTTCCCTTTGCTGAACGCGAGCCCACAATTTAAAAAAAAAAACTACTAATCGTCAGGAAAACGAGTTAAAATTTGAATTTATTGGGCTACGATTAAAAACATAATTAAAATCCTGAAGCCAATTTTCTTTGCACATGCGATATCAAAAATATATCCATTGAATTTTTTATTACGTATCATCGGAAATTAGTAGCCACGATCCCTCCATCAACAATTGAAAACGTTTCGAAATACTATCTACATTATATAAACTCACACCTTTGTCCTATGGGGGTAGGCAGAAACAATATGTCACCTGCTATGATCCTATATTAGGGTTCCGTACCCAAAGGGTAAAAACGGGACCCTATTACTAAGACTCCACGATCCATCTGTCTGTCTGTCTGTCTGTCTGTCCGCCTGTCACCAGGCTGTATCTCATGAACCGTGATAGCTAGACAGTTGAAATTTTAACAGGTGATGTATTTCTGTTGCCGCTATAACAACAAATACTAAAAACTGAATAAAATTAATATTTAAGTGGGGCTCCCATATAACAAACGTGATTTTTTGCCGTTTTTTGCGATAATGGTACGGAACCCTTCGTGCGCGGGTCCGACTCGCACTTGGCCGGTTTTTTTATTCCCCAACGTTAACGTAGTTCTGGCCGTGCGCCCGCCCGGAGCCAGAATATCAGTATTGAACCTCCTTTTGGGCAGTTCTGTTTGCAAAATATTCTTTGATTTACACTCAGATTAGAGGAAAAAGACTGTTCTTTAATCTGAGTCGTTTTGGACGTATCCAAAAGTAGCGGAAAAATATCGTGAAGTTTATTACTTCTTTAAAGTTACACAAAAAAACAATGTTTTACAATATGATTCAATAATATTATTTTTGTCATACCCTCAGGGTCGTACCTTTTAACCTATTATAATTTTTATATTTTTGGCGTGGGGAGCCTTCAAAAGGCGCCTGGACTTTTGGGAAAAAGACCAGGGACTGTGGGATTTTTACCTCACTAAACCACCCCGGTGATTACCATCAGCACTTGGAACTTGGCCCCGTTACCTCTTAAAAGACCACTCCGGAACCCCCTCTGTGCAACTCCTGTAAGGGCACATCCCTGGGGAGACTGAGAAGTGTCTCCTCTGAGCCTCGTTGTGCACGGCAGCACGTGATCACTGTGTCACCGTCTTTCCTGGAGTCACTTGGTCGGCGGACAGAATCCACAATCTGACCACCCGTGACCCTGGAGTACCACCTGCCAATGATGCAGGCGGGGTTTCGGCGTTGACGCTGCCTCGTCGAGACAGTTGCCTCCACGACGCCTTCTTCTCCGGGCGGGATCAACCTTCTTATGATCCCGCTCGGCAGCCTCCTTCTGAACCATCACGGTCTCACAGAAGGAGGCCATTTCTCTCCAGTTTTCTATCTCTGCCAGCATGGCCCTCACAACCACTGGCAGAGACAGATCTCGACCGATCCTGGCAACCAACACCTGCCACTCAGAGGCTCACGCAGGGCACTCTTCGAGCGTGTGCTATGCAGTGATGGCAATTTGCCGTGGTAAAACCTTTTAACCTAGCAATTACTAAGGAGTATTCTTTAGAAAGTATCCGTTTTACGGCACAAAAGCGGTGGAATGCCCTTGTCATGCTTCTTTTGCTTCACTCACGTACTATAAAATACTAATACTATCTAGCTACTCGTAACACAAATATGTATATACGAGTATGCTTATCTGATGCCTTATTATTATTAGGTACTGATGGCTCTTAACAATTCGGCATTATTTAATAAGCCAATTGTTATTAATGTTGTCAAAAAACCTGTAAGTATTTGTATCGTTACGAAATGGAACAAAGTACTTTGATTGGTTTTTTGCAATGCAGAAGTTTAGGTTATTTGTGTAGACCAGGTACATAACTAAAGTCCACTTCTGCTAGAGCAAATGCTGATGAAAGTTTCGACAACTATTTTGTCACGTGAACCAACAGAAATATACATAATATACGGGGTCGAATTTTGTAATGCCACCTGAAGGGAAAATACTCTTAATCATCAAGGTCATCATGGTTCATCATGTGGTCATCATGGTTCATGATGGGGTTCATTATGGTTTTCCTTTCATTTAATTTATCAAGTTTGTTAGAGAGATTTCATCCTTATAATTGACCCTAACTTTCGATGCAGTAAAAGTAAAGGTTGTAATTTTAAAGATTTTAGTCGGTTCGATTCCCGGGTGTGGCAAGCGAATTTTCGAAAATCTCTGAATGCAGTTTTCTTTCTTTTCAAAAATAAAGGAATGTTTTCTTTGAGTAAAATTTTCTATCTACAGTATTAAGAGTACTTTCCCTTCAGGTTTTATTACAAAATTCCACCCTGTATAGACAGTCATTGCGAAATGTTGTTTGTTGTGGCCGATATCTCGTCCCAAATCGCTCATTGACATCGACCTAAATGCAAGTGGCACAGGTCTAAATTTATAAACAGTTGAATGATTAGCTCTTTCTTTAGATCAGCTGTCGATGGTTTGATTCGTGAATATTTATTAAACGATCGATCGAATAGGGATGTTTCCTGGGTAAAATAATAATAATAATCTTTATTATGATACACACAGGATTCATGATACACAAGAGCAGTTGTACAAAATAACATAAGTAATCATAAATCTACAAAGAGCAAGTATCCCTGTCCCCTAAACTAGGAAGTCCTGTATCTTAGGAGACAGTGATTAGGCCATACATTGCGGTTAGTCATGTAGGTATAGCTGCAGCCAGGATGTATATCGCGAAAATGATAATTCTATTTTGTAGTTTCGCTTAATCATGTAAATAAAAATTGACAAAGATAAAGCGCATCGAAGTTCAGGAGTGGGTGCTTGTGACGTCACTTTGTCAGTATAAAGTGTAGCACACCGTGACGTCACACAATATTTCAATGCACTGTATAGCTGCAATATTTTATTTACGTGGCGCATAGATTTAGAATTTTTTTGCTACGCAAAAAGATACACGAAGCGTGCGAGCGAGAAATCCTAATCAAGTACAAACCACCCAAGAGAAAAAGAGAGAGTGAATGACGTACCGATATGTCATGTTTTTCGCGAATAAGTACCCCTAGCGGACAATCTGTTTTACGCCGCGGTGAATTTCTTGCATTTAAATAATAATCTTTAGATTTAAATTGATAATATTAATTATACAATTATGGTGACTTGTTCTGTGAGTGAATGTGACGTTACAAGACGAAATAACCCCAATAAATACACGTTTCACAGGTAAATACAATTTTGTCCTTGGATTGTTTTGAACCATATTTTGACGAATTTCTGCTAGTAATCGGCTCAGAAAAAGATTCTTACAATAGTATATTGATTTCCAATGTTATATATAAGTAAGTATATTTCGTATATATAAACAAAATTGGAGAAAATATTATGTAAAAGAGTAAATTGTTTGTTTACGCTAGGACTTGACAAAGCGGTGACGTCATGAGTATCGATAAAAACTTGATCGTTTTTAGTGACATCATGACATGAATACAAACTTATTTAGTCAGGTTTTGTTAAAATAGATTTAAGTTACGATTGAGAAGATGTTTTTATCGAAACTGTACTTAAAGTTGCATGTTTATTGTTGCCTTTATTTTTCAAAAAAAATCGGAGTGTTTTGATGTTTTGTTACTTTTGAGTAGGTTTAGGAATGTCATTATATTCTTCTCCTTAGCGTGTCGATGGCAAATATAAAAAGTTAAATATTGTGTTTGGCCCAGAATTCAGCCACGGCAATACCATTCGGTGACGCAGTCATAAGGTCTTCGTAAGTACAGGTGACAGGGCATGCTGCGCTCTCCGTGAGATGGGCCATGGTCTGCGGAGAGATGCTGCATAAGCACTGAAGACTAATGCCATCAGAGAACCCCCACCTGAGGAGGTTGTCCTTGCTGCGGCCAACCCGAGTGCGGAGTCTATTTAGGGTCATTATAATTGTATGCATTTATAAGTTTTACAGTGGCTAGAATACATCAGTGCTCTGCTCATCAGCAATTTTTTCTGTTGTGTAAATAATAATCTATATATATAAAAATGAAACCCGTTTTCCGTTGTCACGACATAACATGAAAACGGCTTGACCGATTTGGCTTATTTTTTTTTTGTAGTTTTCTAATACTCTGTACAAGGTTCTTACGGAAAAAAATATTAAGAAAAAAAAAAAAAAAAAGTCGGTGTAGGTTAGGTGTATCTTGGTGTTTTTATGGCAAAACAAAGTTTGCCGGGAAAAGCTAGTATATAATATTTATGTACCTACAGATTCCCAAATAATTCTGTATTAAGAGAAAAATGGATTCGAATTTTAAACAGAGATGGATGGTCTCCAAATAAAAACTCTACAATATGTAGTAAACATTTTGAATCGAAATACTGCATACAAAGAAAACATCGACGACTTCTAATGAAATAATCTATACCTACTTTAATTGTGCCTGTAAGAATGACGCTTCCTATCGTATGGTTAGTTAGTGGCCAACCTAGTGTTAGTTTTCAAACCATCTAGATACCTCTAACAGACCTCATCTACTTTTATAAAATATGTAAACGTGTTTGTACAAACCAACTTACAGAAATAATATCATTTATCATTGAACTATCTGCAGGCCATACAAATATTTGTTCCGTGCGGGAATCGAACTCGCGACACGCAGCGCAGCAGTCGATCGCTCAACCACTACGCCAACCGTGTCGTCAATTTCAAATACCTGACTGCGGTATTTTTTTATTAGTACTTCAAATACTTGTGGCTTCAAAATACATTCAGCGATTTTATTAATAGATGCGTTCTGCAGAAAATAGCGCTTGATAGCTTTCATAAGCAAAATGGTGACCGCGTACGTCAAATTTTCAAGTACCTTGTAAATTATCATTTTCATTTCAAACGGTTATTTTCACCGAACTTCTGTGTATTGATTAAGTTTATTAGTACGAATGTCACGATGGATGACCAATGAATGAATATTTTGTTATTTGTATTTTAAATAAAAATAGTTAAAATACTGTACTTTACATTTTAAATACACGACTTAAAAATATTTTGTATTTCGTATTTTAAATACATGCGAGATATTATTTTGTAATTTGTATTTTAATTAAAGCAAAGCATGGTTTTTACCCAGCAATCGTGTTTCTTAAGGTGTTCACCAAGTATCGATATCGATATTGAACATGGACTTTTTATCAACACTTTTTTAACTAACACATGGACAAATTCCCTCACACATAGATTTTATATTTTCGGTTTCGTTTTCCATCTGACTCTGTGTATCTTGTACATACTATATCTATGACGTGGCGCAAGATAAATACGTGTCCAATACTTTTAGGTTATCTAACTGACGGACTAATTATATATTTTTTGTCAACTGTCAAGGGATATAGACAAAATATATCTATTTAGTCTGACGTGTAGTGTGTCGAATCATAAAATGCATAAAACTGAAGACAACATATTAAATGGTGCTCTACAAAAAGCAGTTGTATCAAAAAATGCCTTTTCTAGAGGGATAAATATATAAATAAAACTAATAGGTGTCGATTCTAATTATTGTGGTTTCCATCCCAAAAATAATCAGAAGAAGGTTTTACTCCAAACTTTCGATAAAAATTGTGTCTGAGAAACTACTGACCTTGAACATGTCCATAGACCTCAAATTCCACTGCAGCCAACGCATTAGGATCATCGGCACCCATCACAGAAAATATCGACCAGTAATTAAACAACAATATTTGTATGTAAAAAAATACTTTGCCCGCACGCAATGCACAGAAAAATAGAGACTTGTTGCCACCGTTCAGTATCGCACCCAAACTATTGAAATCCGCCCGCCCAAGTGCCAATAGTTCGCCAGCCGCCCTAGTTTATCTACCTATATGCAGTTTCAAGTGCACGTTTTATTTATGGGGATAGTAGATTACATATTTTATTATGATGATTAGAACATGTCTTAAATGTTTATTATGATTGGGCATTGTAAAGATTAGTTAACACAGAAGTTACAAGAAAAAAATGAAAAATTTAATAACCCCCGACACATTTTTATTGGATGCTACATAATTTATCTAAACTACTCGTATTATGCAAAAAAAACGGGCACTTTAGATTTTTTTCTCTAGTACAATGAAGAAGAACAAGAAAGAGGTTTTATTAATTTGACGATGTATTGGCATGTTATTTGAAGCATCCTGACATGATTCTTTATATTGCAAATTTAAATTTTGAAATTAACAAAAGAAAATATTGAATATTGTAAAATTGCTTTATCAATAAAGGTGCGAATTGCTGAAACCATATTTTAAAATTTTATAACTTTTTGGATATTTTCTGCAAATAAATCAATTTGGGCCACCGGTTTCTGAAGTCGACGTCACATCTCAAATCCGCTGACAATTTGTCACAAATTAACCAGCCATCAGTTGTCAGTGAGTTTCTCAACACTTCATCATAGGGAAATTACGTAATCGCTTGTTACATTAAATAATCAGCATTAATTTATTTCGGTTGGCTACCATAGCTGGTATCCATTCGCTTAATTTCACTACTATAACGTAATCCGTAACTTTAAATAGGTAGTATTTTATCTTGAGCGGCTGGGTTGGTGTATTTGGTTCGTTTGTTTTGGATGGCTGACCCCGCCAGGGTAAGCAACACTTACCAAGGTCAGTCTTGGGATGGGTGACCACTTTTTTTGGTTCGCTTGTTTTTGGATGGATGATCCTGCCAGGGTAAGCAGCACCTACCAAGGTCAGTGTTTGGATGGGTGACCATTTTTTTTTGGTTCGCTTGTTTTTGGATGGATGATCCTGCCAGGGTAAGCAGCACTAACCAAGGTCAGTGTTTGGATGGGTGACCACTTTTTTTGGGTTCGCTTGTTTTTGGATGGGTGACCTTGGTAGATGTTGTTTAACCTAGCGGGGTGACTTTAGGATGGGTGATAAAAAAAATTGTGGTGATGGTCACCCATCCAAAGACTGACCTTGGTTAGTGTTGCTTACCCTGGCGGGGTTACCACCCCAGCCGATTCCAGTTAAACACAAACCTATCCAAAACCTGACCTACACACACAGTGTACAGTCAACATTAATGCGCGTGAGGAAAGTTCGATTCCCAGGTCAGTAACAGTTTGTTTTTTTTATTTATATTTACATAAATACAAAATAATTATTTTTGATAAATGGGTCAAGTTTTTATAATGTAATTAATTTAAAAAGTTTGTAATATCCTATTTTTTTTAAATCTTGGTAATTCAATAATTTGATCTAAATTAACATATTTTTTATAACTCAACCCATACCATAGTTTTCGCCGACCCCTATTGTCTTTTTATCGTAATACGAGTATAAGCCTTTAAAATCATAATATTAATTTTAACCTGCGAATAATCGACAAACTGCCAACAATTATAAATTAGGCTCGTTGACAAGAGATTAACATTGAAAAAGGATCTCAGAAACCCAAAACTGCTGTAACATGTGGTTAATTCGAGATTTTTGTCAATTTTGACAAATTGTTAAATGCTTGTCACATTTGGGACTTGAGAAACTGAAAGTAGGAATAACAGGCGATTAATCCTAGATTACGTTAACCGATAATTGAGAGCTGGGAAACCGGCAGTTTTCTTTTTACATTCAATATCACTTTTTAATATGAGTGATAGAGCGATAAGGGCCGGTATAATTATAGCCCTACTTGAAGAAGGTTGTTCGCAAACTTACGTGTCTCAGCGGCTAAATGTGAGTCGTTCAGAGGACCAGAAGACTTGGCAACGGTATCAAGAGACCGGTTCGGTCAAAAGAAGACCCGGTTCGGGAAGAAAACGATGCACAGAACCAAGAGATGACCGCTTCTTGGTGAGTCAGGCGTTGTGGAATAGTAAGGTGTCAAGTGTGGACCTGATTAAGAGCCTTGAAGGAGTAAGGGGAATAGAAGTTGTTGATTACTGACTGGACTAATTGTTAGCTTGTTGACTGTCAGGAGGAGGCTTTTGGCTGCCAATATCAGGAGTTACCGCCCGGCTCGGGGCACTAAATTACTCCGTGAGCACCGTGTTGCTCGACTTCAGTTTGCTTGAAACTGTGCTTGATGGACTCTGGAGGACTGGAATAAAGGAATACATTTGTAACTTTATTTAATTAAAAAAATCTTCTTGACTTTATTGCCGACCACTTCTTATTGTTTGGCCGTGTATATCGGTTTTAAAGAAGACATAGTTTTTTTTTTAAATTGCCAGAATTCACTTCACGCGTATTAATTTACACGATTATAAGTATACAGACTACGTCAAACAATTAAATTTCATTTAATTAACTGAAATCGACCTTAAAATGAAAATTTCCTTAGGTTTCCGTTTTTTTTTTGCAAAAGAGTGTAGTAGTAGACGCGCTTCGATCAACAATCTATTGAACACGTAATTATGACACGATATCTTACGAAAACACCCCGCTTCAAACAGTAAAACGCCCATAACTTTTAAAGGGCTTTACCGATTTTGATCAAACATAGCTAAGAACACTCTCGATAAAGTTACCTTTTAAACAAAGAAAAAGAAATCGAAATCGGTTCATTCGTTTAGGAGCTATGATGCCACTGACCACCGCCACAGACAGATACACAAATACACAGGTACACACGTCAAACTTATAACACGATTCAACAACTGCCGTCAGGGTTTAAAAACAGGCGCAAGCGACTTATATATAAAACTCATAAAATACATGATGAAACAGCAGATGTGAGAATAAAGTTAGAGTACTATAGTACTCCCAAATTCTGCTAGAATAAGCCGGGATTTTTGTGTTTCTTGAATAATTTAGACGGCATTTGGACGGACAGGTACACACAGCATTAATTATTGTCCTCTATTTAAATTGTAGCACATAGACGGAAATCCACATCGCGACTTTCATCTCGCATGTGATTAGTCAATTGTTTATATTCTTTAATAGGGTCAAACCCTATGCCTTGCCGAGTTCACTAACGCAATTATGTTGCTGGAGCCGTTACCTTGGATTGGTCAATCATGGACGTGAGTAGGTGTGGGATCAGTTTTCGAGGGGCATCTCTGGGTTTCGCATTGTATGACCTTGGGTTCTACCAGTGAAAATATTTTTTGGATAAATGAATAAAATAATATTAAAAAAGAAACACGGAAAGCCAGAACCAACTGTGGTGACCACCAGAAAAGTGTCAAAGCAAAACAGCTCGACGAGTGCCGGATAAGCGTTTCAAATGACCCGTTACAATATTATTAATCAGAAAAGTACAGTGGCTTACAGTGGAGAAGTAAGGAAAACAATTCCCACTTCCCTCCATAGCAAAGACAAAGTATCAAGCAGGAGACAGAACTGAGCTAGGCACATAGGCACAAAGGAACGTTTCCAAATGGGGTAAAACCAGTTGCCATACATCAGGAATAAAAATTCACACTCATATTAATGGCTTCTAAATGGTGAGCTGTAACATTTTGATTGCAATAAAATTGATAGTGCAAAAACGCACGGATTCTACAAAAAGAAAGATTTCTTCAGATTTATTCTTGTTCTTTCTTCTTGTAGAGCTTGAGACCGACTGGGAAGAAAGTTCATTTACATCATGAATCTATACAGTCCACAACAGTCTGGTCCTTCGAGCCGGATCACGTGCCGACAACTCCAGATGCAACTTGATGACTATGTAACATAAACAAAAACTATATAAATTCATTATTATCATTGGTTTTCTTGTATCAACTATCATTATTTTTCTAGGATAGTAGAGTATCTCTCATCGATACACAAATAAAAACCTATCATTAAATTCCCCGTAGCAGTACATAAATCGGTCAGTCAAGAAGGAAGCTCCCCCCCTCAGGGCTAGGACCTGGAGTGGACGGTTCCGCAGGCAATTACTAATTATATGATTGCCCATTGATTGCACTAACCGTTTCCTAATAAACTCTGCCGGTGACGTTCAGGGAATGTGGGTGAAGGATTTAGTTTGAATGCGAGTGGGACAAGTGATTTGATGATGGAGACGTGTATTGAGCAATGTTACACTTAGTAAATAATGGCGACAGTCTTTTAGAAAATATAATAAGGAATCGTTTTATTAATACGACGTTAAAAAATACGTTTTCTCGTCATTAATTGTAATTATTAGTTAGTCATTAATTATCTCTTTCCTTCATCGCGTCATTAGTCACCAAAAAGAAAGATTCAGAAAGCACAAATCTAAATTAAAGGTAGATTCAAAGTTAATGATGTCTGTCATGTTCGCTTTTTGTTTCACAGTTCCCCACCGCTCATCCCCGTTGTCATGTCACATGTGAATTTGCTGTTGCGCAGTGACTAGCGGGATGTTTTGAGTCGGCATTCGTTTCGATTCTACCTGTACACCAAAGTGTGTTTGTACACTCGTTAGGCATTGAGGCGGTAGCAGCGGCATCCTGCAGATTATGTTTGCGTTTCGAACGGTTTGCCTAAACCAGAATACATGGATGTACATTGTTATGGGCGCTCACTAACATAGTTTATAAGCAATGTACTAACACCTTGCGACTTTAATGTAATAACTAGTTGCCGCCCGCGGCTCCACCCGCGTGGTTTTAGTACTTCTCCCAATATCTTTACAAATTATATCTTAAGTGTTATTCTGTTGTATAAGCTATATTTTTGTAAAGTTTCATCAACATCCGTGCAGTAGTTTTTGCGTGAAAGAGTAACAGACATCCATCCATCCTCACAAACTTTCATGTTTATAATAGTTCTAGCATTTTCATGTTGTAATGATTCTTTGTGTTTTTACTTATTTTAGATAATAATACGTCAAATGAAATCAAGTCAAGTCAAATCATGAGCTAGAATTTATCCTAAGTAATCTGCTTTATGTACATAATACGACTATTCAAATTTAAGAAGTTATATTTTAAAACAGCAAATATTGTTGTAGCAGAAGAAGAATATCAGGATGGCAACCAGTCGGTTCTCTTGCAAATTTAAGGCACGTGAGCACATTCGCAAGAAGTTTGCAGAATCATCACAGGATTGATTTGTTGGTTTCGGTTTCTCTATAACATTGTTTATGTATGTATCTAAGTATGTACCAGAGGGCTGGCTCTTTCTTTGCGCAAAGAATCAGCATTGCCATTCAACGTGGCAATGCTGCCAGTCTTCTGGGCACGTTCCCGGATGACAGCGATGTGGATGAGTATTTCGAAGACCTAAGTGTTCCTTTCTTTTGTATATAGTGTAAGTAGTTAGTTTAATTTTAAGATTGTAAAGTTTACTTTTGTTTAGTGTTTAAGTATGTACATATATAATATTTTTACAAATAAATTACGATTTATGAGTATATATCTATATGAATTATTTATATATATATTTCTTTTCTCTATTAATCCTTTCATTTAGTTGCACCTGCCTTTTTTATCTCTGCACTAAGGTCGACTGGTAGAAAATGCCTAAGGCATTAAGTCCGCCTTTGTACTTGTGCATTAAGATTTAATAAATAAATAAAATAAAAAGCATGAAATTGTGTTTTAAAATTTATTTTATAATGTTTTATGTTCTTGTAAATAAATTTCAGGATACAGTACTTGGCACCAATTTAGATCTCAATTCTTTTGCCGGCGTTATCAACAACCGTGCATATTTATAGTATTGAACTTGGCTCCCTTTTTCACATTTATGTTTTTGATGGGATATCATTACTTTTTATACAGAAATTATTAGTAGGTTCATGTTATTCATAATAAAATGAATACCAAATGGTTTTTGTTAATCTACGGTATTTTTCTACGTTTACGGGGTACAATTGTTTTTTTTGTGTTGTTTTCCATATTTTCTTGTACCTTTGATATGTTCGAGTGAATTGCCCCTTCTTTTAATTAGACTTTTTACAATATTTTTCAATCATCATTATAGCCCTTTGCTAAGAATAGTTACAGCACTGATTACAGTATTTGTGCCACATGTTAAATTTAGTGATGTGTTTTTTTTTTACCTTTGTATAGATTCTTTTACCGATTGTGAATGTGTGAACATTGTAGGCTTTCTAGATTTCTAGATGATTGTTAACATTTGTTAACTTTTTATTCGTACATTATTTTTTTTGTTTGTTTTTTTTTTCAATTTCGTACGACTTATTGTCGGGCCTACGTTGTCCCCCCATATCTAATGCTGTAACATGGAAATATTGTAAACACAAAAAAAAATAAAAGAATAACCATGAAGTTTCTTGCCGGTTCTTCTCCATAGGAAACGACTAACCCGAACCGTGCACCTTTTGTCGACGTTTTATAAGTGCCCATGTAGGCCTATGTAAAATAAAAATATTTGATTTTGAGTACCCGGATCTTTTTTACGCGGTTTTTGTTTATCCTTAATTTGGCCAAGTCAGGGCGGTATAACGTGCGCAGGCGGTTGTAATCTACAATAGAATCTCTTGTGCCTTGATTTGACTTGGATCTAAATTGATAAGATGTACTCCATCTAAGGTTTTAACTCTGGAGAGTCCAACGTAAGTCTGCCCTTTACTAAATATAGAGGAGCCTATGTCGAAAAGAGCACTGTCAAGGCTAAGGCCTTGCGATTTGTGGATAGTTATAGCGTAATGCTAAGCAAATAGGGAATTGTTCCCTGTTAATTAACATATACATTACTTAATATCTGAATCTTAGTCTTAACTCACTCTAGAATTAAGGGTGGTATTCCACTCGTTATTAGGATTCCGTACCCAAAGGGTAAAAACGATATAAAAGTACAAGTATCATAAATTATTGATGACTCAAAGTCACAGGGTGTTCGTCTACCAATTGTTGGCTCTCAGTAAAAGTTAACTCGTTTCAGTTTTCGTGGGGTCTTCCTGCAGCGATTAGAATTGTTTTCAGTATATCGTCCCAATTTATATCATTGCAGCTCAAGGTAAGAAACCACGTAGGACCACGAGGACCTAAATTCTTAACCGTGGCAATAAGGTTTGAACATGCACTTTACCAGTATGCATTCGATCTTCGCATATTCCGCATATTAAGGTGAATATTTTCAACCAAGTTTTCAGGTTGATTTTCTCCCTGGCGCATTTTTAACACTACACCTACATTTTGCTTAGTTCTAAAAAACTCCATAACTGATAATGCATGTAAAAGTTAGTCATGTCTTTGAAAACGTGTATCAAATCGAGCTTGACAATGATCTAATGGTGTAATCGGGTGAGACCGATTTTCCTGCAATCCATTCCTACCACGAGGGAAAAAGTGGAACCAAGAAAATTTTACTGCTCTTCTTGGCCTCGTAATTTGTAAATGCGGTTCAGTTTTTCTACGCAGCTGATGAACTGGCAACTCAGTACAGTGATCGTTGTCAATAGGTAATAGTAGATAATTCAGGAATGGGTCTGTCTATAAAAAGTACAACTGACGAGGTAATCACAATATCATCGTTGTGGTTCAAAATATTAGATAATTCTGATAACCGGCTGGTGTTTCCCATATTATCACTGTCGTTTTCTGTGTCATTTATGACTTTGATTTAATGGATGGACAATAGGAACTATATTGGTTAGCGTCCAGCCTATTTTGCTGTAATTTGGGTATGTTTGATTTTAAAACTGTACACAATGATGCAATATCAGGGAACGATATCAAGCAAGATATCGGCCTTTTGGTTCTCTAGAGTGAGAGTCGAACAAGTAATATAAATTATACAGGGTGGCCAAAAAGTCGTGGATTAAACGCAACTAGGAGTTAGATGGGGTCATCAGCTGCAAAAAATGGTTCTCTACGGGAGGTCCTTAAGGTCAACCCCTACAGAGTTATAATTCACCTGCAGAGTTTATTTTTAAATAGGCCTAATCGAGTTTTATGGTTGGGTTAACTTTGGCCTTGCTACGAATTATCGTCCTCGAAAGATATCAAAGCCACGCATGTGTAATATCTTTTTAGAACCACGATTAAATGCGCCAAAACTTTTTAATACAGGGTCACTTTTTGGTAGAGTATTTTTTTCACAATGGGGTCCGAAGTAAATAAAAAGTTAAGATTTGAGAAAAAAAAAAGTGAAACTTAATATTATCTTCAACACACCCAATAAACAACTATAAATAGCATGTCTAACGCAAGGAATCATCAGTACCAACATAGTGAAAATTATAAAAAAGATACAGAACGTAGATATTTTCGTTTTTTAATAAGTATTAGTAAAAGACAATTTTCTCATAAAAACACAAAATAAATTTTAACTCTGCAGGGTTTGACCTTAAGGACCTCCCGTAGAACATTTTTTTGCAGCTGATGGCCCCATCTAACCCCTAGTTGCGTTTGATCCACGACTTTTTGGCCACCCTGTACTGATATGGTATTACACGTAACAATACCTCCATGATCAGCACCAGAATCTGTAAAGAACTGCAATAAGGCATTTTTAAGATCTGTAAATCCAGCATCTTAATTATTTATGCACAAATGGGCAAAAATTGAGGATGACATCGTGAATTTCGATTAAACACGAATACCTCAAAATTAACTTGTAACTCTTGAACACATAAATACTCTGCGTCAGCCTCGGCCAAATCTGGTGCCCTTCGAGATTGTATACTATTACAACACAAATGATCTCCTGAAATTAAAATTGTACTTACTATATCTGAAGACTATGTCTCAATTTGTTTAATTTTTGTAACTGCAATAGCTACGGCGGCGTTTGCAGTACACAGCTTTCCACGAGAAAAATCACGAAATTTACCGCGACCTTGATGGAATGAGCCTCTCAGTATGCACCTGTTATTATCTTTAAAAAGAAGAAACTGACTGACTGACTGATCGATCAACGCACAGCCAAAACCGCTGGGCCTAGAAGCATGAGTGCAAAGTTTCCTCAAGTGACGTAAGTGAGGACTAAGAAAGGTTTTTTGGAAATTCTCCCTAGAGGTGGTAAAAACGGGGTTGAAAGTTTGTATGTAATTTCTATAGTTTGTAAGTTGGACACGTGAAGTTTTAGATTTACGGTCTTGGTTGATAAAAGAATTAATGTACTTATTGGTTTTGGGAAATTCGTCTCCTAAGGGGGTAAAATGAGGGTTGAAAGTTTGTATGAAATATTTACAGTTTGTTAATTGGACACATGACATTTTACATTTACGATCTTGGTTGATAAAAAGAATTCATGTGTTTATTGGTTTTTGGAAATTCCACCCCTAAGGGGGTAAAAAAGGGGTTGAAACTTTATATGTAATTTCAACGGTTTTGGAAGATTAAACATCTGAAATCGTAGGTTTACGCTCTTGTATAGGTACCTAATACTTCCAGAAATTCTACCACTAAGGGAGTTTAAAGGAGGCAATTTGTTGAGCTTATTTATTTGAAACTTGGCATAAACACTGACAGCAAATAGTAAAGGTTGTCATTACAAGTTTTTCAAAACTACTCCTAAAATAGGTACGATTTAGGGGGTGTTAAAGATTTTTGAAGAATTTTACTGTACTTCTTTTTTTGATGTAGTAAAATTCGTGCGAAAGCTCCACTGCACTGTCTTCTTCACAGTATTAGATGGTGAGTGGTGTACTCGCTGTGGATCTTATTGTAAAGCCTCATGACTGAGGTTTTGATCGAATGACCGGTTTGACTGTTATTTACCGACGAGCCCTTTATTTTACTAAAACTTATCGGACACGTCATTAAAGTTTCGTAAATACCTACTAACTTAAACCGTAGATCATATCTACGATACCCATTTATTATTGATTTAACAATAGCTTATTTTTGATCGCCTTCAATAACTGCACTTAATAAAGCACAGATATATAAAACCAGTAGCAGACCAAAAATTAATCCATAGTTATAACTTTATAGATGGACATGATTCTTTTCAACACACTTGCTCATAAAGTGGCTCTAATTTCACCGCAATTAGGCACTTATTGATACCTGTTATCAAACTGTGACTTTTTCATTGCTACAAGTGAGTTATAGTGTTTTTTTTATTTATTTATTGGTTGAGTTGCTTCGTTCTTAAAAAAGTTTCGATACAAAAAAGATCTTTATACAAAAAAGATACGATACAAAAAAGAGCTTTATTGACGCTTCCAATTATGTGGTCCATGGCCAGATTAAACAGCAGCGGGCTGAGGGCTGATCCCTGGTGCACTCCAACCTTGACCAAAAATGGGTCACTCATACCCGCAGGGCTACGGACCTGTGTGCTGACGTCATCATACATGTCTCGAACCAGATTAATGTAATCTTCCGGTACCTTTTGCGCTCTCAGCGACTGCCATACAAGTTTTCTTGGGACTCGGTCGAAAGCTTTTTCGAGATCGATGAAGACCATGTATACGTTTTCTTTATTTATCCTGGACTTTTCCAATAGTTCTGAGGGTGTGTATGGCTTCTGTTGTGGTCCTGCCCTGAGTAAAACCGAACTGGTTTTTAGTTGTTCTGGTCATCGCTGTTAACCGAGCACCCAGTACTCTTTCCCATAATTTGAGCGTGTGGGACGTTAACTTTATTCCTCTGTAATTGTTACAATTGGCAACGTCGCCCTTGTTCTTGTATATTGGACACAGGTAACTTTTTCGCCATGAGGGTGGTATTTTGCCAAGTGTCTGTACTTTGTTCAGCAGATCTGTGAGCCATGGGAGCGCATCTTCTCCCAGGATTTTCCAGATGTCAGCTGGGACTTCATCTGGCCCAAGTGATTTATGGTACCTCATGTGACTGAGGGCTTGCTTAACTTCTGCTGGAGCTATACGGTCCAATGGTCCCTCGCATAGAGATAACCCAGGCAACGGCTCACTCTCGTTTTCTTCGTTCATAAGCAGTTCGTAATATTGCTTCCATCGGCTGTTTATTGCAACGTTATCTGTGAGCAGCTTACCCTGGTCATCCTTGATGTATTTGTTGCATTTGATATCTAGTGTTGATCTATGGCGATGTTTAGCTATTTTAAATATGGTATGTTCAACCGGATCGGCATCTAGTCGGTCATAGAAATTCTGCCGTGATGCCGCTCTAGCTAGTGCTACTGCCGATTTAGTCACACCTTTCAGGGACTTGTAGTCAGCCCGGTCTTCATCAAGGCCAGATTTTTGCCAGAGCTTAAACGCTTCCCTTTTAGACTTAACAAGTTCTTTCATGTCGCTATTCCACCACGTGGTGTCTTTTGTAGTGGTTAGGTTGCCCTTAGCTACACCCAAAATCCGTCTGGCGCTTTCCTGGCAGAAAGTCTCGAAATCTGCCCACATTTGATGAGCCGGTTTGTCCTTGGCCATATCCAGACTGAGGTAGGTTTTTATTTCGTCAACAAATTTATGACCTTTGTTGTTGTGTAATTCCTTCCATTTAATACGTTCAGTCCTGCTGACGTGGACTTTAATAGGTTTGGGTAAATCCATTACTGCAACCAAGAGTCTGTGCTGGGATGTCAGAGCCTCTCCTGGGATAACTTTACAGTCCTTGTACCTATGTGACATTGCTCTGGAAGCAATTATGTAGTCTATCTGTGTTGACGAATTCCCGTTTTTGTAGGTTATCAGATGCTCTGGCTTTTTCTTAAAACAGGTATTAATTATTTTTTAAATATGTTTGCTTGCAAAGCTTAGAACATTTAATCCCGACTGATTTTCAGTTCTATATCCGTATCCCCCATGTACGTCACTGAACGTTTTGCTTTTGTCACCCACGTGTCCATTCAGATCCCCGCCAATATGCACAAGCTCACCAGGTGGTATTTCAAGCAGCACTTCATCGAAAACTTCCCAGAAGTTTTCCTTTTCCTCAGATCCGCATCCAGTCTGGGGAGCATAAGCCGAGATTATGTTAAGGACCGGTTGGTTGTCCATCGCCAGCTTTACCGCTATAAGCCGGTCGTTCTTTCGCTCTATGCTGACTATTCTTTGCTTCAGGTCTTTATCTAATGCTATAGCTACTCCGTTACGTTTCGAATCTACTCCGTGATAAATAAGCTGGTAACCGTGGCCAATGTCTCGTGATTTAGAACACACGTCACTTGGTTTCCTGGATGTAGCATATGTTCATGTCTCTATCATTGAGTATATTGCTTAGTTCTGTACTGCGTCCGGTCATGGAACCCAAATTCCATGTACCCAATCTAAGGCGCGTAGATTTAATTGATCTACTTGTCTTAAGCGAACTTTTGTTCTTGTCAGTTTCGTCGCTTCCAACTTTCTACCAAGGAGAAGTGGTTTGGTTTTATATTTTACGGCCGGTTACCACCTGACGCCAAGACCTTCGCCTTCTCAAGGCATGGGCGCCGCCATTGACTCATTCGAGTTCATCTGCCGCTATCCCTTCTGTAAGCTTGGCCAAACTTAGAGCACTGTGCCGACCTGATCTCCGAATACGTCGAAGTAGCTCGGGACAGACAGACTTTTATACGGAGTGTCCATCTCCGGCCTGTTGGTCCGCGGGAGGTATTTGATTTCCCTCCTACCCTGCATATCTGCCGAGCTTTCCCCGATCCGCCACCTGGGGACGCGTTCTCTAGAGGTGAGGCTCCCCCGAGAATGTGTCATAAAGTGTGTGATAATAAATAAATAAATATAAATTTTATTTGCTCTGTAATTAAGAAAAATTTAAATTCCCTATTTTGTACGTGGCTAAAACACTATCCACGAAAAGCCAAAAAAAAGAAACCTCATTGTTTTAGTCTAAGGCCGATCGCCATTGTTAAATGCGCGCGCATAGGAAAACTGATTAATTTTGCCCGCCACTGTGAAAAAAATTTCACAACTCGTTTTTACTGTTGAAAATGATTTTTTAGTATTGTTTTCTACACAATTGTGTTGAAAAACGTCGTATGATACACGTGTGTATTGATGATAACCGTCCTCGGCTCTCTTAAAACCCTCACCTACGGCTCGGGTCTCAATGGCGCCTCAGCGGTAATCACCAACATTGCACACTTGTACCATAATGTACTATTATCCTTTTTTTACAAAGTGTTTATTCGTTTAAGTATCTCGTCACACTGACTCACAGTAATAAAGTCATCTCTACTTATTTGAATAAAATACGAAATCATGCGAACAAAATCGCGGGCGGAGTATAGTATTGTATATTTCCCTAAAACTACGTCATATGAGTGCCCCGTCTATTCACCAGAACTCATCATTTCCTTGATTTCCTTACACTCTTTCTCTTTCCGGATAGCCTCCAACGTGCTCAGTGTCTCAATAACTGTCTTATAATACTCTATCGGGATCGGAACTCAGACATTCGTGAAAACATGAAATAGAAACAATACGTCTATGGGTAATCCACAATCCTTATGTTCAATCTCTGTTCAATAGGTTAACTCCTGTCACTTATTTTACTTCTTTATTCTTTGTCGCAAATGCTATTTTGCTATTATTTTATAGCAGGCGTTTCAAACAACCTGGAGTTCTGTATAAACAGATCTTTGAGCAAAATTGAATTTGTTTGTTTTTATTATTTTATATAAAATACTAATAATAATTCGTTCATCATTAATATGAATGAATTTATTCTGAAACGTGTAAATTATCGTGTATCCGAACCACAGACGAGTGACGACTTAGAGATACTAAGTATATCCGAACGGTGTAGCTGTCAACTGACAGATCAATACTTACAATTTTATAAATACCTCCTAGGCTCCTATATTAACCTTAAGTAGATGCAGTAAAGTCCAATTCCTTTTCTGAAAACGTAAAAATAAAATTGTTGATTGCAATTGTGATCATTCGCGAAGTTCGTCAAATCGGTTGTTTGTATTACATGTACGTGTAGTGTGTACGTGATAATTCAGTAAATTCTGTGTGTACTCCGGAAGCCGACGCGCGAATAGTAACATTTCGTTACTCGTGATTAAATTCCTGAAATAACTTCACTGTTTAACATTCTCGTATGAAAACCAGTGTTTAATACTGTTCGACTCGAGAAAAATGTCGATCTGTGACAGTGGAGATGCGCAACTAGATGCAGCGGTAATCAGCTGGTTGGCCCAAGACAAGGTATTTACTGGAATATTACCTGATTGTCTGGATAATGTAGAGGATGCAGAGATCGTTGCACGGCCTTGACTTGTCACCTCTGGCCTTAGATCGATATTGTGCAGGTCAAGTAAGATTAATGTCTTATAAGACACATTTCAGTGAGGCATTTCCTGTAAATGATAATATTTATTAATAATAGTAAGTTATTTAAGATGCTTCTGAAGATAACTGTGAAAACCTTTTCAGACGAATTAAAAAGAATTTTCTCATTAATTATGACTTATTTCCTGCATTATTATCTTACTTATTTAAACAAAATAAAAGTCCTCGGCACTGGCGAACTAAAAGAGGGGTGGAAGAGGTGCTCTGCCCTAGGGTTCGGGTCCTGGAGGCCCTCCAACAAACTCAAATCTATCTCTTAACCTAAGAATTTGATAAACTAATTGAAATTTGGAAATTTTGCGATAATGCGGCAGAGGCCAGCATCCCTGATGCACTGGATGCGAGGAAGCGCAAGCAGTATCCTAAAGGTTATTGCAGATAAGCCAAACTGCCCTTTCCTGGGGTACTGGACTCGTTAGCACTGCAGCGGCTCCAGTGCAACGGGAGATGGGCTTAACAGATACATGAATTAGTTTTGAGATATGGAATTGAGTATTTTATTTCTTGTTGTATGCGAATGTATATTATTTATTGGTTATTTCAATGGATTATATTTTTATTTTTAAATGAAGTAATTATGTGACTGCTTTACTAACATAGTCTATATGTTGAGTTACTCACATATATAGATCTAGGTCTGATTAATAAATAATTGAATTGAATTGGGTAAGGTTTATTTGTAACTATTAATTCTAAGTAAAACCATAGTAATCACAGTTCAAAGTGCCTTGTATCAAAAAACAATTCAAAGACCAATTTCATATGTAAGGTTATACAAACATAATAATTATGTATCCTATCAAGGAAATATACAGTAGGTAGGTAGTGATCAAGAGGGCATTGACCTCCGATATTGATTTTGAAAAGTAGAAGAATTCTTTTGGGTTGTTCAAATTAAAGTGCCTGAAAATACCCAAACCAGTAGCTACTTTGCTTGTTTGTTGATTTTTTTTAAATAGATATTTCTTCTTGAGATTTATGACCTGAATATTATTATTCATGATATGATATTATAATCAATGGGTTATCTTCACGTTTATCTAACTAATATAAACTAAAACTAAGAATGTCCATAAATTGACTCATGTATAAATGTACAAAATATTATGTAGATGCTCATTGTTCTCCTGATTCCAAATATGCTAGCTATTTATAATAGGCAGATATGTATTATAATTATTAGTTATAGGATTCCTAGGTAGGTGATGTATAGAATGTATATCTTTAACAATAGACTTTGTGGATCGGTAAATTTGCATAAGGGTAAATAGGTATTATTAAATACTAAGTTTTTAAGCTGACATGGTCACAATCATTAGAATTAATATTTGTTTCGGGATATTTACTATGTAGGTATATTTAGATTTTTGTTGTGAGTTCGATATTTCGGCACTGTTACAAGTATGTAGTAACAAAAAAAAACCGGCCAAGTGCGATACGGACTCGCGTTTGAAGGGTTCCGTACCCAGGGTGGCGTCAACCATGTATGTATGGGGACACCCTTAAATTTTCAACTTTTTTTGTTTTTTGGTTATATCCTTTATTTAAATTTCGAAGTTCTCTACCATATACGTTTGCGACCCAAAACCTATAGGGTACTTTCGGTTGACCTAGAATTGTCAATTTAGGTTAAAAGCAAGATCTTACAGCACAAGTAAAGGGAAAATGCCGAAAAATTAAAAAAAAAGTTAAACAGTAAGGTAAATTTTGGTACTTACAAGTTTTCGCGAAAATCTAAATTTGCCCATGTCTTTTTATCGTTTTGACTCAGGACCTTTGTATACACCTAATAGGGACTATAGACCTTAGTATCTGCTATAAATTTCAACTTGCTAGGTCCACCCGTTTCTGAGAAAATCAATCATGACACACGGACAGACGGACAAGAAAGTGATCTTATAAAGGTTCCTTTTTTTACCTTTTTAGGTACGGAACCTTAAAAAAGAATTAGCCAAATAGCTGTTCTGAATTGAAGCTTACATGCATTCGGATATTGATTTATCTACTCAATAAAGTTAGACTAATTAATTGTCTACCCATTATGCAACTACTAAGGTGAAACCATTGTCTACAGAACCCAACAACCCGCAATGAAGTTCTCGAGGACATCAAAAACGCCAACTGGGACAAGCTTCGTAGCTGTATGCTAAAGCGACTCAAGTTCGGCACGGCTGGCTTGCGAGCACCTATGGCGGCCGGCTACAATGCTATGAACGACGTTGTTGTATTACAGACTGCACAGGTATGTTATATTCTTAGATAGAACGGGTAGAACTGTCATGTTCGGCACGGCAGGCTTGCGAGCACGAATGGGAGCTGGCTACAATACTATGAACGATGTTGTTGCACTACAGACTGCACAGGTATGTTATAATCTTTGACAGAACTCAAGTTCGGCACGGATGGCTTACGAGCACCTATGGGGGCCGGTTTCAATGCTATGAACGACGTTGTTGTATTATAGACTGCACAGGTATGTTATATTCTTCCATAGAACGGCTAGAACTGTCAAGTTCGGTACAGTTGGATTGAGAGCACGAATGGGAGCCGGCTGCAATACTATGAACGATGTTGTTCTACTACAGACTGCACAGGTATGTTATATTCTTCCATAGAACGGCTAGAACTGTCAAGTTCGGCACAGTTGGATTGCGAGCACGAATGGGAGCCGGCTACAATACTATGAACGATGTTGTTGTACTACAGACTGCACAGGTATGTTATAATCTTTGACAGAACTCAAGTTCGGCACGGCTGGCTTGCGAGCACCTATGGGGGCCGGTTACAATGCTATGAACGACGTTGTTGTATTACAGACTGCACAGGTATGTTATATTCTTCCATAGAACGGCTAGAACTGTCAAGTTCGGCACAGTTGGATTGCGAGCACGAATGGGAGCCGGCTACAATACTATGAACGATGTTGTTGTACTACAGACTGCACAGGTATGTTATAATCTTTGACAGAACTCAAGTTCGGCACGGCTGGCTTGCGAGCACCTATGGGGGCCGGTTACAATGCTATGAACGACGTTGTTGTATTACAGACTGCACAGGTATGTTATATTCTTCCATAGAACGGCTAGAACTGTCAAGTTCGGCACAGTTGGATTGCGAGCACGAATGGGAGCCGGCTGCAATACTATGAACGATGTTGTTGTACTACAGACTGCACAGGTATGTTATAATCTTTGACAGAACTCAAGTTCGGCACGGCTGCCGTGCGAGCACGAATGGGGGCCGGCTACAATGCTATGAACGACGTTGTTGAACTACAGACTGCGCAAGTATGTTATGTTCTTTGATATAAATATTTTAGATGGAAGTAATTGTCAGGTAACACACAAAATGATTGATATATATAAGACTCCCAGAGACCCTTCAGTTATGTTTCACTTAGCGTTGCCTTTAGCGTACACTATGGGCATTGTATAGTTTGTGTACCTAGTTAGGTACTATAGTATTTACGTTAAGATAGGAGATAGACTTATATCTGTTTCTTCAGATAAAGCAGGCTAGTCAGCTGAACGTTCTGAGGCAATCAATACTATTCAATGACTAATCTGACCTTAAGGAAAGTCAGCAGATAATGAATCAAGCACCGTATTAAACCTTGACTGTGGTTTATTGTTGTCTTCAATGAACACACTATTGATACAATCCATCAATTGACTTAATCATATTTATCATTTATTTAGCGATGTCCTATCCCCTGCTGTATTACTGCCTCCTCTCGTCTAAATTTCGTGATTCGTCGTCACTTGGATAGATTATATCTTATGTAACGTTTCCACTTGCAACCAGCTCGCTTGCAGGTTGCATTACATTGCGGATTGCCAAGTTGCTTGCAGATGGAAACGTAGTCTTACTGCATTCAACCTTCTTCTGTCTTCTGATTGTTGTTTCTGACTGGTCTGAGGCATTCCACCCCCACGTTGCTTTTCGCGTTATGTAAGTTCGCAATCTGTTTTAAAGTCCAAGAACTCATTTTTACTAAAGCATTTTATTTGACGTAAAAACGTCATTTCGCTGAATTATATTCAGTCAGGGCGCCCGATTCGTTTCGGTACAGATTCTTTACCGAGCGCATACACATATAGTAGATCTGTAAAGATTTGGTACAGTAATAGTGCTAACACGTCCGGATTTGGTACGGGCGTACCACGGCTTTGTGGGTGGAGGTAGTCCACCCGTACCATAGCCGAGCGTGTGTAGAGTGGTCCGCCGGACATTATTATTACTAATTGAGTCCGCCTCGGTCCGCTTGTTTACACATCGGATATGGTCTGATCCGTACCAAATCCAGACGTGTGTACGGTTGTCGGTTGGTTGGGGCGTATCAACTACGACCAGCGTTGAAAAAGCCCCCGATTTATGGGAGCTCTACTGATTTTGGTTATTGACGCCCGATATGTTTACATTCAACTTAGTCATAAATAAAAATGGAAAATACTGTTTTAAATACGGCAACACTAGGATTTGTGGGCGGAATTAGTCCGTCCGTACCATATCCGAGCGTGTGTAAGCGAGAACGGATTTGTGGACAGAGTTGGTCAGCCCGTACCAAATTCAGACGTGTGTTAGCACTATAACGAAAACGCACCGACCCAGTGAGGAAGGTGCCTTAATTTTTTATTTGATAATCCGGCTTCATCTTTTCATGTCGATCGACTACTAACTCAAACTTTGTTCAACCAGTATGTAGCAACTGGAACAGTTCTATAATTGGTCTCGTTCCAATCCTGGCAGGTGCAGGTGGCACTCTGCTGGCCGCGGCAAACATAGGGTTGTGTAGAACTATTACCGACTTGGCTTTCCTCCTGTCTGTCGCGCTGAGAATGCGGAAACCGTCCCGTAATAAATTAACCACCTTCTAAATATAAACCATTTTCATCATCGGAGTTTAAAATTATGCCAGACTTAGGAACGGAGATATGGGTAGTATAAATAGTTGACAGTACATCGCTACAGGAGGTGATTTAGCTGTGATAACATAATCGGTGAATGTCGTAGTTGAACCTTCATCTTGACCTTCCACAGATACAATATCTAAGCGATATAGAATTTAATTCTGTTTGGGAATGTTTCCATATATGAGTAACGGGTCAACTGATGTACCTAAAGTTTTATTTCAATGCGTATTAAGAGCTATTGTTTTGTTCTATGAAATGGTCAAATGAACAACATACCTAGTATGGATGATAAAATATGCGTGATTTGAAGGCATACTAACTTAAGACGACGACTAGTGCCAACGACCTTGAGGGAACAAAACGCGCACTCGTTCCACACCCGCGCGACCCAAAATTTAGTAGTTTTTTGTACTTTCCTTATTATTCTAGGACTTTAAAAAAAAGCCTCAGGTCAAAATGTAGATAATTAAATTGCCTTTGAGATGGTGTTGATTTCATTAAAATAAGCCCCGCGGTTTTGGTGTGATTGTCGTGTTTTTGTCCGTTTTAGACATAACTTTACAAATTAATAACACTATGTTACCAATAAAACTCAAAATTTGCTTAGATCAAATTGTTAAGAAAATGTTTTAATATAACATATTATTTTTCCAAAAAATTTCGACTAGCCATTTATAGACCAGGGTAGATAATTTTTGAAACCAAAAAAAATTACAGTAGGATGAAACCCATTAGAAAAGGAGGGGAATATGATCAAAATGAAAGGAAAAATAAATTACGGTCGATCCGAGTTCGGGAAGTGGGAGGGGGTGAGTTTTTAAGGGTAAAAAATGGTTTATCTTGATTTCCGGCAAAACTACAAGTCCTATGGAAAAAAGTTAAATGGCAAAGTTGTAGGCAATAAAAAGATCTACAACTTTTGTATTTGCAGATTTTTCACATAACCTCAAAATTTAGGTGAAAAATTCAAAAAACCAAGTTTTTGGTTTTTTATTTATATCTTTTTCAAAAAAAAAATTTTTTCTACGAAATTTGGTGAAAACTTACCTTATTATGTCCCAAATACACTGTAATTTATTTGATTAAAAATATTTATTTTTTCGCTTCATTTTAATTTAATATCAAAAAAGCACCCTAATTTTCAATCGAAAATTCTGACGTCAAAATATCAGCATTTTTCAAAAAGTTTGGGGGCTTTTTGTTCGTTGAAATATCTACTTTCTGATGGTGTAAAGAAAAATATACATTACTATAGTAAATATTCTTAGAAAATGCAAAAAATTGAAAAAACCTCAAATTCGAATTTTTTTTTTAATCATTATGTACAATTTCATCAAAAAAAATGTGATTGCTGCAATTTTTTTTAGTTAAAATATTTATTTATTTTACTCGAATTACATTAATGTCATAGAAAATCTCATACAAAATAAATATACATGTAAATCGTACTATTGAATTTAGAAACTTAATTCTGATTACGCTATTCATTAATTTTTTTTTAAAAAACGTTAATCTTATTATTTATAAATACGTTATTTGAAATTCTAATCAGTTACTCATTCGTTTTTGTCTCTTTGGAGGCATTTCTTCATCGTCAGATTCGACAAATCTTTCCAACTCTAGTTGATCGTCGAAATCTTCAAGACCATCATCTTCGTCTCCAATGTTATTTCCAGTCTGCATTGGTTCTTCATCCATAAGTTCATCTGAATCATTTACTTCCTCGTAGATTTTTTCTTCCATATTGGAACAATTTTCAGAACCATGAAAATTAGTGCATAAATTTGTGCATTTTAAACCATGTTTTCGGCAGCCACATTTTAAACTGTTACATCCAGTTTCACAGCTGCAGCAAATAGTTTTGAGCAATACTTCCGGAATTAAATCCTTTTCTGTAAATTTGGGCATAATGCCATGCTGATGTTGCTTCCAGCCCCAATCTGTTGCTGTCAATTCGTTACCCAACCAAGTTTGAAGCTGATAATATGCTCTGTAACAATGTTGTTCTGCTGCTCCTTCTGTGGGTGGGAGGTTTGCCAAAATGAAGGATGATTTAATTTTTGCCAATTGATATTTTTGAAACCTTAATTGATTCAGTGTTATTTTTTCTTTTTTACATTTATAAATAGATTTGATTAATTGTAATCCATTTTTTTTATATTTTCTTTACTTTCATCTTTTTTGTAAAAAACATTGGCCAAATTTGACAAATTTTTCGCGTCTAATATAGAATTAACGATACTTTTCTTTCCTTTTCCGGCAAATCCAGATGTTGTATCGCAACCAGAAAAACAATGCAGAAATGCAACAACATTTTTGAAGGATTCGTGTTTGAAACTATTAGACGTGAAAAATAGATCCTTTCCATTTCCAGAGCCTGGTTTGAGAAAATAAATGTCATGATTATTTGAATTTAATTGATTTAAAAGAACCAAAAGATCAATATCTTGACCCACAACTATAACAGTTTTATTAGTATCTCTGGCAACTTCTATCGAGGTCTTAATTATGTCGGCATCAGAATCTTCTTCAACTTGTTTACAGGAAAATCCTTGTGACTGTAATGTTTTCATTAAACTTTTAATTATTTTGTCCTTGTTTTTCTCGTTAGATAAAAGTTAGTTAGTTCTCAATGAAATAACTTACAATGGGCTTAAATTCACCGAAGGTCACTCAGGTATATAAATTATCTTAAAACAGCAATAAATAGGCATCTACAAATATTATTTAAAGAAGATTCTACAACTTTTTCAAAATATTGTAGATGTCTTATTAAATATTAACTTTATTAACTTATTTGTTTGTTAATTATAGAAGTATATTTTAATTTGTAATTTTTTCGTTTATCAATAAAACATGAAATCTTACGTTTTTTGAGTAATTAAAGTGTAAATTTTAATAAATACCTCAAAATTGTACATAATGATTAAAAAAAAATTTTAGAATTTGAGGTTTTTTCAATTTTTTGCATTTTCTAAGAATATTTCCTATAGTAATGTATATTTTTCTTTACACCATCAGAAACTAGATATTTCAACGAACAAAAAGCCCCCAAACTTTTTGAAAAAAGCTGATATTTTGAGGTCAGAATTTTCGATTGAAAATTAGGGTGCTTTTTTGATATTAAATTAAAATGAAGCGAAAAAATAAATATTTTTAATCAAATAAATTACAGTGTATTTGGGACATAATAAAGTAAGTTTTCACCAAATTTCGTAGAAAAAAAAAATTTTTTGAAAAAGATATAAATAAAAAACCAAAAACTTGGTTTTTTGAATTTTTCACCTAAATTTTGAGGTTATGTGAAAAATCTGCAAATACAAAAGTTGTAGATCTTTTTATTGCCTACAACTTTGCCATTTAACTTTTTTCCATAGGACTTGTAGTTTTGCCGGAAATCAAGATAAACCATTTTCACCCTTAAAAACTCACCCCCTCCCACTTCCCGAACTCGGATCGACCGTAATTTATTTTTCCTCTCATTTTGATCATATTCCCCTGCTTTTCTAATGGATTTCATCCTACTGTAATTTTTTTTCATTTTTTACCATTTTTGTAGGCTTTGACCCTGGTCTATTAGACGTGATTCTCATTTTAAAATCAGCTACTCAAGGGAATCGGCGCCTTAAGGCCACTAAGATAAAGCCATAAAAGTTTTAAAACTAATAAGTAGGTACTATCAATTTTAGTAAATCGTCAACTAGAAGGTTGGGATGGATGCCACCAGTATCATCACTGCGCCAAAACCGATAAAATAACACATATTGTCACAAGTTTTGTTAAGAATACAATTTGTTTACGATTATTTCGTGAAACAAGTCATTGAGGAAGGAAAGCCTGTTCCATAACAACATACGACAAAAATTAAAGTGATCCCCACGCTAGTGAAGGCGCCAAACCCGAAGGCCGAAGCCAACTTCGAGGCCGACACTATTTAGCTCGAAAGAACAAGCAAGGGAATCTCCGAATACCTCTAGTGTCGCCGTCACAACAAAACCATAATAAGGAATTAAGAATCGCAAGTATTCATGAATTTGTTTGGGGTTTATTTTGTGGAACATAATCATTGAGGTAGGAAATCCTGATCCGGATTTCGTTCTTAAGGTTGCCCTAGTCGATCATTCATCCATACAAACGTAGTCTGGCGATTACTTAATAGAAACTAATTTTAACGCATCTTTGGGCGCAAATAAATACCATAAGAGGAAGGAAAATTGCAAAACAGTCACCACACAGGGCATTTGTAGTTTAACAATGCAAATAATTCTATTTTGAACAGATAGGTATATTTAGTCGTTTTTTCATGATATCCTTATTCCCAAAGGTCTGTTTATAAAATTTTTCGCGCTCGTTTTCGTCCTAAATCAACATGCATTTCGCTACAAATTTGCAAAAGTGTGTATACGTACGCGCACTAGCGTCTTACTGCTCATCACAGCATCTATATCTTTCGCACGTGTTGTCGTATGAGATAGCATGCATTTTAACCCCGTGCACAAAATCGTTCGTGCCGTCGACTAGGACAACCTGAAACACCATGCATCGCTTTGTCTATGACAAGTTAATCGCAGAATACGATAAATAGCCATGTGAATAGATTTTGTAGCCTGTAGGTATAGATTATGATTAAAAACTAGTTATGTCACTTATCTCTACACCCATTGTTTTGTATCTTAAATGATTAGGATTAAAGATGTGAGATTTGTAAATTTATGTGGCAGCATTATCTTTTAATAAAACTTAATAATAAATCTCATGCCATAACCAGTTAGATTATCTGTTTTAAATTGAATCATTTTCGTAAGAATTAGACAATTGTTTTTTTATTCCCAGAAAAATAAAATCCTCCGTCCATCGATCGTGACCAAATTTCGGTACCCCACGCTCAGCATTCGTGCTTGCGCAGTTAAAGCTTACCTGCAACTTAGAAAGAAATAAGAAACGTGAATATGCAAAACATTTTTAACCCCCAAAGAAAAAAGAGGGGTTAGGTTTTAAGTTTGACGTGTGTTGCTGTGTATCTGTGTGTCTGTCTGTGGCATCATAGTGCCTAAACGGATGAACCGATTTCGATTTCGATTGAAAGTCACCTTTCAAAAAAAATTTTGTTTGAAATGTGACTGTCGAGAGTGTTCTTAGCTATGTTTGGTGAAAATCGGTTTAGCCGTTCAAAAGTTATAGGATGTTTTCTGTTTGAAACGGAGTAGGTATTTTCGCAAGGTTACGTGTCATAATTACGTGTGCTATAGATTATTGATCGAAGCGTGTCTACTACTAGATAAATTATGTAGTTTAAAAAGTATGAAATAAAAATGTTATTGACGATGTCCTCGACGCTCGTATTGAAAATTATTGTGTAGGCATACGTGCACCGGTTGCACCCAGACAGGTATCCAATATACATAATTGCTTAGTAATTTACCGCTGTCCTATTTCCTGGCATAATCTCGTATTTTATGACATTCAAGCGAAATAAAGCTACAACAATAAAAATTAAATTATAAAAAAAAACCCGAAAGAGAAAACGCAAAAAATAAACTCAAACTCGCGTCGGGGAACAACGGGCCAACGTTTACAGCTGTTCATTTTATTTACTTAGTGGAATTGGGGGTTTTTAAATTTTATTTTATGCTTACATATATAACTACATATAATATACCTGTCGATTAAAGCGTGTCTACTACACGCTTTAATCGACAATGTATCGAAACACGTAATAATGATCGTAATAATTTTGCGCAAAAATTCAGATTCAAAGAGTAAAATGTGCATAACTTTTGAGCGACTTAACCGATTTTATTCAAACATAGCTAATAACACTCTAGACAAAGTCATCTATAAAACAAAAAAAAACTTAATCAAAATTGGTTCATCCGTTTATAGACACATAGATACCTACATAGCAACACACGTCAAACTTCACCCCTCTTTTTACGTCGGGGATCGAATCTATGTGCCTAGATTTTCACCAACTATGTTGGTGTCGACTTCCAGTCTAAGCGAATGCAGCTGAATACCAGTATTTTACCTGGAGCAACTTCCTAAGTGATATTCACAACCCAGTAACTTAATTGGTAACACGATACACCAAGGCACCGGGCTTGAAAACCCGAATAGCTAACAACCGAGCAGCTTCTAGTAAGGATCGACCGGTATCCATTATCTAGAGGTAAATTAATACAAGTTAATACGCAAGAGAAACAGTGTTACCCACATAGCCAAAAGAATTGCCAAACTTAAGTGGCAGTGGGCAGGGCACATTGCTCGCAGAACGGATGGGGCAGAAAAGTTCTGGAGTGGCGACCGGTGGGAGGCCTTCCAATGGACCTGGAAGACGGTGCGTTGGAAGGCCTCCCACCAGGTGGACTGATGACCTGGTGAGGGTTGCAGTGATCCGCTGGTTGCGGGACGCATGGGACCGGTCAATGTGGCGACGCTTGGGGGAGGCCTATGTCCAGCAGTGGACGTCTTTCGGCTGATATGATGATGATGAAAATAATACATACATACTGTTTTGTTTTTAGGGCCTGTGCTCATATCTAAAGAAGTTCTGCAATCCGAGTCAGATCAAGAACGGAGTGGTTATCGGCTTCGATGGCAGATATAACAGCAAAAGGTAAGATCTTCTTTCTTTCTTTAGATTTTAAGGTGTTTTTGTTTTGAATGCCAATAAACACAATTTTCTTTCTTTCTTTTTTTTTCAATTATGGATTCAGACTAAAAAAATAATATAAACTGTCTCATTTTTAGGGTTCCGAAGTCAACAAGGAACCCTTATAGTTTCGCTCTTTCCGTCTGTCCGTCCGCAGCTTAGCTCAGAAAATCTAAGTACTAGAAAGCTATAGTTTGGCATGGATATACATCTGAATAATTCCGACTAAGTGGTAAAATAGGAGCCTTTTTGGTCTCGCACGGGGTTTTTATTTTTATTATTGTTTAATTTTAAGCTTTTTCTCGTGTCTCCTGTGCGGGTCACAAATAAATATTTTTTCTTTCGTTCCATGTAAAAATATACATAAATAAAATCATAACATCCTTAATAATAATGATTTCTAAATTAATAATGTATAAGCTCGAATAACGCGTTGGAGTGGCTGGAGTCGTTGGCAGTACCGGTCCGTAGTCCATACGGCGCAAGCGCGCGGGGGAGTCTATTTTGTCTTAGTGCAGAAGTATGTTCAACGTTTTGTAATCTAAAGTCAAATTAGATTCGATTGCGAAGCAAATTACTTATTTTCTTTTGTCGATATCCATCTATAAAGTCAATATTCGACCCGACTACATTACTAATTGAGTAGCGTAAAACTTTCCAGAACGAAATAGTGAATACCGCAGATTAGAGGTGAATACATACGATTTTTTTTTAATTCCGAAATGGAAATAAACAAGGAGCGTGCGCGCAGGTATCCAGGAACGAACCATACCATTCCCCGTGGCTCTAACGCGAAGTTGGATTTTATAACTCCTTCTTCAGCTACCAGTTAGTCGTTCTTTAGTTTAAATCAAGAGTGAATAGGTTACTTCTAGGTAAGCGAGCTTCACCGTAGACCACATCATCGCTTAACATCAGGCGAGATAGTGATCAAACGCAGAGCATACCTATACCTAGATTTAAAAAAAACATCACTATGTGGGCCCGTTTTTAGACGTTGTGTGCCGCTGAAACAGTTTTAATGTTCTTGTAACAACAACAAAACCCTCTTCTTAGTCCTCATTATTATCTAACCTCGGAACCCTATTACTGCGCGTGGCCCGACACGCACTTGGCCGGTTTTTTTTGAATTTCGAATCAAAGCTCCCTTTGAAGAGAACCAATATGGGCTAATACCACCAAGGAGACTGAGCGCCATCAGCACATCTCCAAACTACGTTCAAAATCAGTCGGTGTCAATATTCCACAGCAATACACTGACAGCTCTTGAACACAGGTTAGATGTATTGATTCCGTTCAGTTACATTGGTGCAATTGGCCCTTAGTTTTTTTTGTTCCGTACCCAAAGGGTAAAAACAGGACCCTATTACTAAGACTCCACAAACCGTGATGTATTTCTGTTGCCGCTATAACAACGTATAAAAAGAGAATAAAATAAATATTTAAGTGGGCTCCCATACAACTTTGAATTTGAAAAAGTCACATTGGTTCTTGCCCGGATTTGAACCCACGAACCTCAAGCACGAGAGCCGAAGTCTTAGCCACTGAGCCACCACGACATAGGTACATGTGATGTACAATGATTATGATGATGATGTAAAGCTGGGCACAAATTATCGGACACGGCTGACGGACGCGACTGACAGCCGTGACTTAAAGAGTATCTAGGTAATATATGTACATTACATTGTGCAAACTATCGGACGTAAGTCGCGGACGTGACCTTGGGCGTTCGGACGTCCGATAAAAATCTGGCCCGCTAGATGTTTGTGTCAGCCGAAAACGTCCGCGGACGAGGTGCGGGACGCGCCCCAGCGTCAGAACAACTCAGACTACGAGATATCTCGCACGTGCTTGCGAGGTTATAAATAAAATTGAAACAAAAACTTATCGAGTGTGTTCACAGGAGATAATTGCGTCCTCAATTTCACTATTCGACATGTTTCTACACTTTCTACGTAAACATAATCTTCGTTGAATCAGATATATTGTCTATGGAAATACCGCTCGGATGTGTTCGCAAGCCGCGTCCCAAACAACTGTGCCCACATCAGTCGCGGCTGTAAGTGGCGTCCGTCAGCCGCGTCCGATAATTTGTTCCCAGCTTAAGTCTTAATTTAAGTTTGAAATCGCCATTGCGCAAGCGTGAACGCGTGGTGACTAATGCTAGTGTCTCCTCTCTATTAGAATAGGCCTTTGCCCTTCAGTGAGTCAGTAGCAGGCCGGTATTATTATTTATGATAACAATACTCTTTCAAAGAAAGTACCTTTAGATATGAGTAAAGATAAGCAGTCATTAAAATAATCTCGTTGTAATCTACTGATCAGTCCAGTCGATATGCTGACAACATTTATCGATTGTCTGTTATTATAACTTTTTTGTGCTATCAAGCATTAGCAACATTGATAGACATAAGGATAATCCTTAAGGCGCCTCCCCGAGCAAAACGCCGCGCTGGTCGAATTTTGTGCAGTTTTTAAGAGCTATCTAATCTTTGTTTAAAAAGAAATATCAATTAATAAAAATACATTAAATTTCTACATAATGTTGATTCTGAAATGGTAGTACACTTTTTTTTAAAGAGGTATGTGTCACTAATCTCCTTCCAACAAAACCATTAAAATGTGAAATAATTATTGATAGCATGCATCTCCTCGTAAAGTGTTCTTTAATTAATTTAATACTAACACTAATGGATATTCAATTTGATAACGAAAATTTTTTTTTTCAAAAGACCAATATTCGATTTTATAAAGATTTTATTCTAAAATCTGGGCGTATTCACTACCGTAATTCATGCGCCACCAGTGACGCTAGGCCAATAGGAATGCTCATATCTCATGCTGATTTTTTGGTCAGGGTACGGCCTTAAATGATATTTTAAAGAGATAAAATTGTGTATTTGTTTATTTATATTATACAAACGTAAAGGGATATCTGGATATTCTGAACGGATACCGATAATTATTAAACTTTGTTTATTATCTATAGGCTCGCGCTTGGCCACTATTTCACCTGATGGTAAGCGATGATGTTGTCGACGATGAAGCACGCTTGCCTAGAAGTAACCTATTCACTCTTGACTTAAATACCCCTAGGTTGTAGCTATCGGGGAACCCAGACTCCGGCAGGGAATTCTACTCCTTAGCTGTACACTTAATGAAAGTATTCCCGAAACGTTTAGTGCGTACGGCCCGGGTAGGAGGCGTGACAAATAGAAAAGACATAAGACGATGACGCGTCGCAGACGCGGCGCCCCTTCAATAAATAAATGTTCGTACAAAATGTATAGACGCGTCGCGACACAAAATAAACAGAAAAGACACGGCGCGGACGAGACGCGTTCTATTCTGAACACGTCCTCGTCTTACGTCTTTTCTGCTTGTCCAGCCCCTTGGATGTCCGCCATGTACCGATGGCGCATCGCTGTACGTCTTGTAGTCCGGGAGCCGGTACGTCTTGAGTGATGGAACGGGCTAGGCGGAATTAGATCATGTAATGAGATACAATTCAGATACTCTACCAGTATGGTAGAAAGCTAAATCTTCGCTAGTGGCACTTTTTTTTATCCAGGAAAGTTAAGGTTTTTTTGGGATGAGCCATGGGAGCGAAGCCGCGTTAAAAAGTTTGTTTATTAATAAACAGTACATCATAATTATATGACGACTAGCTGTCCCACGTGGCTTCGTTCCCGTCAACTGGCTACCTACCTACCCATCTACACTACCTACCCTACATACATTATTGTTGCGTAACTTAAACCGTTTACGTAGCGCACCTGCGCACGCAACGGAAGGTCTCAAAAAGGAATATTTTGCCCGTTTTAGCAACATTTTTCATTCATGCTCAGCTCCTATTTGTCGTAGCGTGATATTATATAAACTTTAGCCTATAACCTTCCTCGATAAATGGACTATCCAATACAAAAAGAAAATTTTCAATTCCAACCAGTAGTGCCTGAGATTACCGGATTGTTTAAAATCATATTTCTTTTGTATTCCTCGCGTTCAAACAAACAAACTCTTCAGCTTTATAATATTAGTATAGATTCTACAATATGACGTCACATTAAATTGGTCAGCGACTAATATTCAGGCGAGGTGTTGCGTCAGATACCACCAATGGGTGTGATTATCAACTATTATTGTCTTATCGTTCGTAATGTCACTGCAGGTCATTTAAATAAAAATATTTGTGAGGAGGAACTTGTAGAGTAATGTTTAAACTGCTATTGGCTGTGTTTTTGTCGCCTCTTAAATCCTCAAAAGATCCCAAACACAGTATCAGTGTGAAGACCCTTCACAGGATATCAAAAAATCCAAATCAAAATCAAAATTTCTATATTCAACTTTTGAACGTCAAAAAAAAATTAAAAGTAATAATAATTGATTCTACCATGCATTCGGAAATGTAGCTTGTTACGGAGAAAAACGGACAAGATACTCCACACATAGGTACTCTTTTCAAAAAAAAAATATTTTACAAGTATTTGGTTACATCATTCTTGTTGGAAACATACATAATTATATGTGAGAACGATGTAAATAGACGTGCAAGTAAAAGCGTCTAGAGTAAAACAAACAATAAATAGGTAATTAAAAACAGGCCGAGGCAGCTAAGTTATGACCAATCCCAACTGATGGCGCCCGTTCACGAACATGACACATGGATCGGCACCACTCAGCTCAACCATCACCTTACCTTGACCTTACCATCATGCAGCCCTACCACCAAGTTTCAGGAATTAAATGAGGCAAACCACGGCTGTCCACAAATACAGCCGTGACTTCCCTCTTTTAGCTACATAGCTGCATACTTACCAATAGTGTTTTAGATATACAGATTATTTTTAAACTTTGTATAATATCTACTGTAACCAGTGGGGAATACAGATATATTTTTCCTCTCGACTACGGTTGTCCGATACATAACTGTTAGATACCCAATGATATTCTAGTATACAGAGATGTTATGAGCGCGTGCATTGTGAAGACTTGAATAGGTCCTAATTGGGGTCTTTAGTCTATGTCACCCATGGCGAAGAGCGATAGGCTTCGTTGAAACAAAAACAAAATTTAAAAAATGCCATCGTGTGTATTTAGAAAGTGTGCCAATTTTGATACCAAAGTACATAAAACAGAAGGTATCTCATACCAAAAGTGTGTAGGTATCTGTGCTGCCGCTGCTTTGCGGAACAGTTTTTCGGTTGTTTTGTGAGTGTATAACGTATCTGTTTATTAGAATATCATTGTATATACTTATCTGAATCTCGAATCGTCAAGCAGCATCTCGACTTCTGGCATCAAGAGGTGTCACAGGATGGTTCGCAGTACATCTCACAAGCCCCGACAAATCTTGATCAAACTAAATGATGTGGCACTGCGGGATAAAATCTGGCACGGCAAAACTAAGCTGAAGGGGTCACGGTGTCGGAGTTCCTCACGAAGACCAGGCACAACGTGTTCATGGCGGCGCGGGACAGATTTGGAGTGACCCATTGCTGGACATCAGAGGGCACTGTGCTCGTCCTGGATTCGAAGGGACTTCGCCATCGAGTCACTTCCACTGCCGACCTAAATAGGATTGCGCAGCCGCCAGGCGTTTTGTGGTGTACAATAAAGTTTATAATAAATAAATAAATATCTGACCCCTGTAATTGAACTCAAAGTAGTAACACCGGTGTCCATCAATCCCTATTGTTTTCGCCAATTACGTATGACGGCCGTGAACCTAATATCTTTAAAGGAGCAATTCTTGTATATATGTATATAATCTGAATCTCGGAAACGGCTCCAACGATTTGCATGAAATTTAGTATGCAGGGGGTTTCGGGGGCGATAAATCGATCTAGCTAGGGTTAATTTTTAGAAAACGTCGTTTTCTCTATTTTCACCCGAGCAGAGCTCGGTCGCCCAGGTACTATGATTAAAGTGTCCTGTCAAATCGCCTTGCTTCAATTCTTCCTTTGGCTAGATATGTGATAAACTGATGGAGAGTTGCCAATGCAATGTAGTTCAATGTAACTGAATGCACAGGTCGACGCACTATGGGACCAAACGGTATTTTCCATCTCAAAAATGGTTTGGACAAAAGTCGTAATACTGAAACCGTTTTGATTGTTTTATATTCTTAGCAAAAAAAAAAATGTCTGTGGTGTATAAAATTACACCTAAACTTTATACTTTGATAATTTTATATTTACTAGATTACTCATTATGGAAGTTCAACTTAAGATATTTTCTAAATTCTTCAAGCGAATATATTATTATAAGTATTTTACATTTTTGGATTGCTCAAGATCTCTAGTTTATAACTGCGTTAAGTTTTTTTGAGAAATATATTTATAAATTTTTTTATTTAATTTTTACGTGTCATAAGGCAATTTTCCATCTTTTCAATTTTCATGTTGAGGTTTCCTTGTTACCGATGGCTGCCGATGTTGAGTTAATGATATTTTTACATTCCTTAACTATTCAGTAATACAAGGAAATAAAAAAAACCTGCGTCATTACTGCGCCATTTCGAGCTAGAAGCAAATATGGCGACTGAAAAATATTTTCAAATAAGATTAATAATATTATAGAAGTAAGACATGAACTGTCAAGACTATGATCGACGGGAAAGTTGCTCAAGTGTTAACGCAGACACCATCGACTGCTTCATGCACTGTTTATAGAGCAACACCTAGACAGATGAACGAACAAAAATAACTGCAAGAATTTAGAATGAAGATGCGTTTAAATACGGACTGTCTAATGTCATGCGTGGAGATATATGGAAATGATTTTGCATATTTCTTATAACATAGGATTTAAAAAGTGGACTGCATCGACCTCACAGAACATAAAGATAAAATCGAATCGAAGAACGTTTCCGGGAATTGCTTGGTTTACACATTGATAAACCCCGTCAAGGTTCCGGCAACAGCACTGAAGGAAATACGACAAGGAGTTTTTTCCCAAACTATCAATTTTCTGCAGAAATCACAGGTATAGATGAAGAGTTGATCAAGAGATTTTACATAATTCTACAAACCATATGTCATCGGGATTTTCTGTAAACGCAGTAAAGTTTGGTGAATATACGCTGGGGACTGTAACTGGTACTATATGACATCTTCAGTCCACAAAGTTCTTATACATGGTGCCAAAATAATCCAGCATTCAGCAGCTCAAGAAGCTCGTAATAAAGCCTATAAGAAATATAGGTTAAATCACGCTCGAAAGTGTTCCAGGTCAGCCACAATGGAAGACGTTCTGCACATCCTGTTGTATACTTCTAATCCCTATAATAGATCAAGTATTGTGATTCCAAAAGAACTACTTGACGAAGCTAAAGACCTTTTAGTATTGACAAGAGATGAATAGAATAATGTGTTTCTTTTTCATGAACGGTATGTTTTTTTTTAGTTTAAAATTATGTTATTACGTAGTAGTTAACTTATTAATAATTTAAATTTAACCTAATGTAAGCAAATCATTAATTTCAATAATTTAATTTAATTTTTGTATGCAATTTTTCAACGTTTTTTTTTTGTTTTTTTTTTTTACTAAACAAACGTAATTTTTAAAGTAGCAGTGTTTTAATAATCCAATAGCATACGTATTCAGGAATACGTATACAAAATTTCAATTCAAAATGTAAAGTAACAAAAACGTTATAGATTTTTGAAATGGAACGCACCGTTTGGTCCCATAGTGCGACGTGCACCGATGACCTAGTCTTCTTCTATAAGTGTCCATTGGACTCAAAGGTCCGACGAGAATGTCGCCGCCTGGACAGCTCAGTCGTTGGCCTCGTTCAAGTCGTGGAAGGTGTAGATGGTTATTTATGCGGGAAAGGTGGTGATGTATTCCTGTAAAGGGGCTCTACACTGGCACCATGTTTGGGAAGGGTCAAGAATACTCCATTTTATCAGATTGGCTCTGCAGCGACCAACTTGGGCCTGAGATGTTTCCCGGGTAAAAAAATTATAATTCTGTTTTCTCCGTCGCGTCAGTGAGATTATCAAATAATATTGGACCCGTATTTTTGCTTTATCAAATACTAGCGACCCGCCCTGACTTGGCCCGTGAGAAATTATACACAAAAGCCTTCCTCGTTTCTCACTATTTATGTTAGTGAAAACCGCATGCAAATCCGTTCAGCAGTTTTTGAGTTTATCGCGTACAAACGCGGCGGGGGACTTTTGTTTTCAAGCCACCGATGACCGAATCCAGGTATTTTGAATCAAGAAATTTTTAATTTTCCATTGATCTATGAACTTCCTGTTTGGTGATACTGTTTATTATTACGTATATTTTACTAACAAATACCAATATATTGCTAAATCAGATTTTGTATGAAATTTCCTATTGTTTCCTATTAAAACCATCTTGTTTTTGGTACGGAACCCTAAATGTGTGAAGTCCTACACTTTTTTTTTAATAAATGATGCTGACGTTAACGTAATCCTGCATAGAAATGATATTATAATCATTTTATTTTCAAGACGGTCAACCTTTCAGAACAGAAGTGGTCTCTCTATCCTTCGTTGACTTCTCTACTCTCAAAGGAACCTATTTGAGATATCACTCAAACGGAAAGATTATTTGCGTTTATTTTAATTATAATGCTTTTAATCAATTACTTTTACTTGTAAGTGACAAGTAAGCGTTTAATTTGCACCCGTCTACTTACGAGACGTGACCGCATTCCATCACGTTTAATAATATTTTATAAAGTCAAGCTAAATCTGTGTCTGAGACTACATTTGCTTGGCTATCGGAAAGCAACAAAACTGGAATCATCATCTTCCTGAATTTGTCCCATGTTACTTGGGGTCGGTGCAACACAATTTATTCTTCCATACCGTTACCGTCTTGTCCCCCGTCACGCTATCACTGACTCCCTTTTCTTTCATATCACTCCTTACACAGTCCATCCATCTTTTCTTTGGCCTTCTGTCCCTCTTCATTGCAACAAAACTAGAATAAAAATTCTAAACTTACGTGTAGTTTCTAAGACTTGCAAAAGATGTGGCGAGAAAATCTTGATAAGGAATTAAGAAACATAAATTGCGCGTGCAGCACCGTATACATGATAGAAGTGAAACGTCTTAAGAAATAAATAGTAAAAGAGAATAGGAAAAGATGGCGGAATGCCTTGGATATCTTCCTCGAGAATTAATGAGACGAAGCATAACACCGAGAGAAATGGAAGGAATGCCCAGGAGTGGGAAAATTCAGGCAAACAAAAAAAAACATAGATAAAACGTGAGAGCAGGAACAAGTTATATATTCCTTCTCTCTCATGTAACGAAATCTGCCGAAACGTGACGCGATCTCGAAACATTTTCAATTCTTGTCCAATTCTCGAATTGCCGCTGAAGATACATTTCAAAAATCTAAACAGATGATAGCTATTCTGTAATCTGAGGATGACAGTTAGAAACTTCAGTAATATGTCATACAGTAGGAATGTTGTAGAAGGATACATACTATCATTGTGTTCTGGTAAAAGAACACTAATGAGATAATCACGACTCGCTTTGTTTGGGTTTGTCTCTTTTGAGTTAACGGTTTACGTAAATGTAGCGACTTCCATGTGACGTTTTTGCAGTAATTTGTACTTCAATGTCACATTGCATTGTAGTCTCTGCCTTAATTGTGCATTTTTGTCTAAACTTTATTATTGTTGTGGCAATTTCATCATATGCTTTCAGCAGCCCACTGCTGAATATAGACCTGTCCCGTGTCCAATCGCATTTAACTAGATCTTATATTCTCTTAATTTTGTATCATGGACATTCGTGGAGACTTCATTTATAGAAAATTGAAATATTGCCGACTAAAATAAGCGTGCGAAAAAAAAACCTTTCTTTGGAGTAGGCCACGAAAGAGTAGCCGGGTGAAGCTCGTTACGTACTAGCTTTAAGCTTAATATAAATTGCTACAAGTAAAATAAAATAAAGAAACTCCCGACACATTTTTATTTCATGCCACATAAGTTATTATGTAGTACCATAGTAGACTCGCTACGATCGACAATCGATTGAACACGTGGCATAATTACGACACGATATCTTGCGAAAACACCCCGATTCAAATAATAAAACGCCTATAACTTTAGACCGGCCGAACCGATTTACATCAAACATAGCTAAGAACACTCTTGATAAAGTTTCAAACAAAACAAAACGAAACCACAGACAGATACACAAACACTTAGATACACACGTTAAACTTATAACACCCCCTCTTTTTCCGTCGGGAGTTAAAAACAAGCCCGTAAACATTTCCAGCTTGTGCTAAAATATTTTTTATTTTTATTTAATTCAACTCATGACCGCGGTTTCAAATCAAATGATCATACCAATGAATCTCTTCTCGTGTCTCCTGTGATGTCTCGTGTCTCCTGTCCCCACAAATAAATATTTTGTCTTTCTTTCTCTTTGTAGCAAACAATTAACTTAATCTAGCAATAAGTATATTCATTAATATAGCCATCAGGTGAGATAGTGGTCAAGCGCGAGCCTATTTTAAATTAAAAAAAGCCGGCCAAATACGAGTCGGACTCACGCACGAAGGGTTCCGTACCATTATCGCAAAAAACGGCACAAAAATCACGTTTGTTTTATGGGAGCCCTGCACTTAAATATTAATTTTATAATGTTTTTAGTATTTGTTGTTATAGCGGCAACAAAAACACATCATCTGTGAAAATGTCAACTGCCTAGCTATCACGGTCCATGAGATACAGCCTGGTGACAGACGGACCGCGGAGTCTTAGTAACAGGGTCCCGTTTTTACCCTTTGGGTACGGAACCCTATAAAAAGTACCTTGCAAAAAGTTTAAGATGAGATCTCTTTGCTAAAATCTGTGCCGATTAAGGAAAATGCAAGAATTATGATGTCTGCATTACACCAGTCGGTCGTAAATGACGTCACACAAGGTAATATCACGTCACGGCGACAAAGTGTTACTATGTATCAAAATACCACTCGGTTCTTGACACTATACCGATTAATGCTATTTTCGGAGTCATTGAGTTATTAATGTCTCATTTATTGGTATAAGACCAGAATAACTGCCCGTGAATTTCCGTCCGGTATTTATTTTAGGACGTCTACAAATTATTCGAATTATTTCACCAGTAAGTTTAACCTACATAATTTGACTTATGTTGCTTTTCCTCGGACCTGTATATTTTTTTTTTTGGTGGGAAATCATCCAATTACTTCGCCCGCTCTGGCGAAAGGGCGAAAGCGAAAGGGCGTGTCAGACTATTACTGCCTAAAACCCACCCGTGTTCATTCAGTTGCTTGTGCCATTGCCGCGGTGACTCTCTTTCAAATTTATCCGCAACCCAGACAGGCATCGGCCCTAGCGGACCCGTCAGTTTTTGCTGACATCTCTTTCGTCTTTCGTCGCGGGCCTGGTCTTTATTGGACGGCTAGCTACACATTACTCGCTGTCCGCAAACCCGCGCCTACGGTGGCCGGGAATCCTTGTGGGACACCGCACGACATCTCCCGCCGGTCCCACTCTCCCTGGTGACCGGGGTAGATGACGGCCCTGTCCGTCAAATAGGCCTCGACCACGCGACAGAGGTAGGGCGGCTTCCGATGATACCGGAGTGCTTCCCTGATGCAACACCAGGGCAGGATGTTGAAGGCATTGGCGATGTCTAGAGACACCGCCAAGACGACCCTACCCCGGGCCACTGCATCCACCATCCTGCCCCTTGTGTCCCTATACCGGGAACCCCAAGCCACATTCTTGGCATTGATGTCCCCGAAGACGAGCACAGGGAGGGAGCGGTACCCGACGACGACGATTTTCAACACCGCAAGGGAGTTGTGGAACTCAGCTAGAGTTCGGTTCGGGGAGAAGTATACTCCCACCACGGCAATCTCCCCGAGCCGTGCTGCCACGCAACCCTGTCCCCTCTTGATACCCTCGATGGACGGGCTGCCAGCGGCGGCCGACGAAATTAAGGTCACTGAGCCGCTCAAGTCATCCACCCAGTTGGATCTGTACACAAATAAATTTTCATAAGTTAATTCCACATAAGGTAACTCCATATCTAGGTCTATATTCGATATAATGAAAAAAAATAAAAACTCATAATTTCAAGTGAGCAGTGACCGCTTATAGTTCTCGCCAAACTTCATGGCCGCCCTGAAGTTGGCTACAGTGGCTGCGCAGTAGTAAATCTCATACAAAAACAGCACCGTTTCGTGCCTCGCGCATCCGGAAAGCCAACTTCAGGCCGGCCCAGAAGTTTGGCGAGAACTATACCTCTTGGATGACATGTGTGGACATGAAGAAGTCCGGTCTAATTTCTGACGATGCTTATCAGCGGAACAAGAGGCGCCTGAGGACTAGGCAAGCCGACCCTGACTGACTAACGGGAAGTGGTGAGGTAGAAGAAGAACAATATCAAGTGAGCAGTGGCCGTAGACCCTGTAATCAGCTGTAGTTGAAATTACAAATAAAAAAAAAAAAAATCGGCATAAGATATCGACAAAAGTCTTTGAAGTTTCGCTAGTAAATTTCTTTTGACCTTGTAAATGACCCTTTACTTTCATGAGACATGCCATCAATACATAGAAACAATTTCAGTCGCGCCATTCAATACAACAGACTCTGTTCAGTGTTCACATACCGTGGCAATCGACGTCGCGTCGGTATTCGAATGTCAGACGTCAGTCATTGTACAAATTCTTGGAAGTCGAGTTATCGAGTCGCTTACTATTACTATGCATCTATTCATTGACTTCTCTTTAAATGCAACTGTGAATTACCGGCTCGATAAATGGCTGCAGACATTGAAATTGCCGTGCTACGAGTATATGGTTCACAGAGTATAATTACATTAATTGGACCATTAGAGACTAGCATAAGCTTAACCTCTTGTATGCCGGAAAGCAGATCTAAGCCAGACACAATGGCTTTTTCATTGTGTCTCGAATGCCGGCATACAAGAGGTTAATCAGCCATAGTCTCACTGATGGGACACAAGCCTCCTTTCAGTGACCGGTAGCACAGATAATATGAACCGTAAAGGTAAACTACCACTCGGGCCGAGTGCGGTTTGGTGGATGTCCCATGTCTTGGTTCTAGGACATGTCGGTTGCCTCCATATTTTCTGTGGTCGTAAACAGTGAATAAAAGACTATGTGCCTTAATACAAAAGGTGGTTTAACCAAAACCCAAGTTCAAACCTTGTTTTCACCGTACATTATAGAGGTTTAAACCTGGGTTTTTAGTAAAACCGCTTTTTGTAATATGGCACTAAGTATTTTAGAAGAATAAGCAGCAACATCCTTCCATCCCTAAAAAATTGTTTGATTTCGGCATTTGTGGTGCCATTACCCGTTTGGGTCATCTGTTGCTAGAGTTCTATAAGCGTATAACGTTTTCATTGCTATGACACGGGCCTTCTCTCTCATCATCATCATTATATCGGCCGAAAGACGTCCACTGCTGGACATAGGCCTCCCCCAAGCGTCGCCACATTGATCGGTCGCGGGCGTCTCGCATCCAGCGGATCACAACCTTCACCAGGTCATCGGTCCACCTGGTGGGAGGCCTTCCAACGCAACGACTTTCGTTCTTCTTTCTTCTCTCTCATGTTAAACAGTAAATGTTTTTCAGTAAATATGTTGAAAACCAAAGACAAAAAAATCAATGAACTAATAATTCTTGAAAATGGTCAATGACAAGATCATATTTGACGTCCATCTTCATCTTAGCGCTAACAAAATAATTAACGCCAATGACACACTTAGTATTCTATCAATTGAATCCAGCCTGGACAGAATAACTGATTCTGGCTAGGTGCAGTCTCGTCCAATTGAGCGCGTCTTCATCCTTCAATTCAATTGGTTCCGATTAATTTATTGTAACGTGTTACCAATTACGTGTAGAGTTTCGCGAATTTGCTTACGTTATTGCGTCTATGGTTTCTTTTGTGTAAACTATTTTTGGAGCAGTCTAAAAAAAGAAATGTGCTGTTCCGTAGACAGAAATCTGCAGTTGCGTAATACTCAGCAGTCGAAAACTGGTTACGAGTCTGAGTTTTCTAAATGTTAATAATGATTTTGCGTGGCGGTTGTGAGCTGATAACAATCACAATGCTAATCCTGAATCTACTAATAATGCTAATACTTCAGAATATAGGACATGATAAACCGCAATACTAGGTCTTCTACGCAAAACCTTTAGGTATACCTAAGGAATTATGGTATACGGTCGTAAATATCTATGTATGCAAGAAGGTGCCCCACCTGGCTTAGAGCCGGTCCACACGGCGCAGCGTTGCTACCACATAGTTTCGGCCAGTGTTATTGATAAATTTACCCTGTGTTTTACATTATTGTTTTCGTATAAGTGAAATGTAAATTTCTTTACGAAAATAAAATATCGTTAACCAGTCTACAAAAATACATGAAAAAACGAAATGAGCTTGCGTGTATCTCCTTATACTCGTATCAACGCACAAACAACTGAATCTGCGCGCTGCCGTTTCGGTCGCCGCGTCGCAAAATGTAGGTAAAATCCTCCCGCTTCGTCTCGGAGGATGCAGTCAGTCGTGACACTCGTGACTCTTGTGTGCGTTGCGTCGACACAGCGCACCGTGTGGACTCTATAGTTATTAGTATGTAAAACAACGCAGCAACAGCGTTATGTCGACGCAAAACTGATGCAACGCGCCGCCGCCGTGTGGACCGGCTCTAACGTGCTTGCCGGGGCACGGAGTAATTTCGGTATGTTAAGATGGTCATGGACCGACCGATACGGTGCTTAACCCTTGCAGTTATTTAGCCACGAGCTTCTGCTTGTATTTCTAAAGACTAATAATCAACCTTTTTAGGAGGAGCTCGTGGCTAAATAATAATAGCCGCACGGGTCGATCATCAAGGTTCAGCAACGCTTGACGAGGTCGGTCCGTGGACGGGTGACCATTTCAACATACCGAGTTTCCTCCGTGCCTCGGAAAGCACGTTAAGCCGTTAGTCCCGGCTGACATTTGAAGATCTTTGACAGTCGTTACGGGTAGTCAGAAGCTTGAGATCTGACACCAGTCTTGCCAAGAGGTACCGTGCTACCCAGTTACTGGGTTGTGGAGGTCAGATAGGCAGTCGCTCCATGTAAACAGTGGTACTTAGCTGAATCCGGTAAGACTGGAAGCCGACCCCAATATAGTTGGGAAAAGGCTAGGCAGATAATGAATAATCAACCTTTTTCTTTCCAGGTTCGCCGAACTAACAGCCAAAGTCTTCATCACCGCATCGATCCCGGTGCACATCTTTACCAGGGTGTGCCCTACACCTCTCGTCTCCTTCGGGACCATCCTCTACGACGCCAGCGCCGGAGTCATGGTTACCGCCTCCCATAACCCGAAGGAGGACAACGGGTATAAGGTGTATTGGAGGAATGGCTGTCAGATCTTACCGCCACATGATGAGCACGTGCTGGATGAGGTTAAGCTGACTTTAGAGTGAGTATTGTATAATTTGAAGATCTTTGACATTCTTGCCAAGGAGTACCGTGTTACCCAGTTACTGGGTTGTGGTGGTCAGACAGGCAGTCGTCCCATGTAAAATACTGGTCCTCAGCTGTATCCGGTTAGACAGGAAGCCGACCTCAACATACATAGTTGGGCAATGGCCTATTGATTGATTTGAATAATTTTAAGGTGTTTTTGCATATCTTACTTAGGCATAAGATAAATACAAGACGATCTTGAATAATCAATCTACTTGAATCTCTTAGAATATATAATCACTGGGTGGACTGAAATAAAAGAAACTCGATAACCTCCCATTTGACTGGATAGACTGAAGTATAAGAAACTCGATAGCCTCGCAATCGACTGGATAAATTGAAATATAAGAAACTCGATAGTTTCCCATGCGACTGGATATACTGAAATATAAGAAACTCGATAGCCGCCCTATCGACTGGATAGACTGAAATATAAGAAACTGGATAGTCTCTTCTTCGACTGGATAGACTGAAAAGTAATAAACTCGATAGCGTCCCATTCGACTGGATACACTGAAATAAAAGAGACTCAATAGTCTCCCATTCGATATCAACTGTGTTTAATCCCACAATATCACTAAGAAGAAGCTGGCCAGGAATAATTAGTCGTTCTAGTTAGTCGTACATAATTATGTGAAAACTGAATACAAATATTTGTAGATTTGCATATTTAAAAAACTGAATACAATATTTGTAGATTTGCATATTTTATCCTAAAAGCAGCAGTTATGCATGTTTTCTTGCTCACCGGCGGAATTCCAGAACCATTTAGCGTATTGTCCTCTGTATAACTTGAACTTAATTAAACGTTCTCTTATGTCAAAAAGAATACAAAAAAGAGGTTTCTCCTTACTATCACCAGACCGCGCTTATCTAGTTTCAATACAAATTGAGGTTTACGTTGACACTATTGAGCGGGAGTAAAAACTCGCACTAACGCCTCTGATCACACATTCTCGTGATCTTGGTCGACCATTAACGGCTCTGGATATTAGCACAAGTTATACAGAGGACAATACGCTAAATGTCACCCTCTGGAATTCCGCCGATGAGCAAGGGACGTCTCTTAGTGTGGCAATTTGCGACTACATTTGTTAGCTTAGATCTTCCTTGTAATCACATTTGTATATGTGAATCTTACTAATATTATGAATGCGAAAGTTTGGATGTGTGGATGTATGTTTGTTACTCAATGACGCACATAAGCTACTTTTTATCCCCGTATAAAGCATTATACGGGGATAAAAAGTAGCCTATGTGTGGAAGCACCCTTGGGATAAGAAAACACGTTGCACACTGGCGAAGCCACTGGCAGAAGCTGTTGATTAAATAAATAATATATATACGTCCGTTCTTTGCCCAGCATTCCCGCCGAACACTGGAACATCGAGAACATTTATTCCAACCCCCTTGTAATGGACTGCCAGGAAGAGGTGACCACGAAATACATGGAAACCATCATCAACCTAAGTCCCGAACTCTTGGAGGAGAACAGCACGGTTTCCGTTGACATAGTATACAGTGCCATGCATGGAGTGGGAATTGAGTATATTAAGAAGGCTTTTGCTGCGGCTAAATTGAAGGTAAGGCTAAGGATTATTTTAGTTGCACTGTATATAAGTTATATATCGGTTCACGGGCTATTTAAAAGATAGTATGTATGTATGTTCCTTATAGACTCCGAAACGGCTGGACCGATTTTAATTAAATTTTCAGAGAATCTTTAGATTGCTCTAGCAAATGATCCGATCGCCACCAAACATTACTTATAGTTTGGTGGCGATCGGATTTTTTTTTTACTTTGAACGTGGGCGAAGCCGCGAGCAAAAGCTAGTTAATTATAAAATAAATAATAACACCATTCAATTTCAGCCACCAATCAGCGTTAAAGAACAAGAGGACCCAAACCCCGACTTCCCCACAGTGAAATTCCCTAATCCAGAAGAGTTAGAATGTCTGAAGCTAAGCCAACAACTAGCAGAAGAGAAGAAAGTCAAACTGGTGCTGGTGAACGACCCCGATGCAGATAGACTGGCTGTCGCTGAATATGACAACGAGTAAGAACTATATCTGAACTTAAACTTAGAATTTCTGAACCTTAGCACACAGCTGGCAGCAGAGAAGAAAGTCAAACTGGTGATGGTGATTAACCCCTATGCAGCTGACTGGCCGTCGCTGAGTATGATGACAGGTAAGAACTATGTCTGAATTAAGAGTTACAATGTCTGAACCTTAGCACACAACTGCCAGAAGTGAAGAAAGTAAAACTGGTGCTGGTGAATAATTCCGATGGATATAGACTGGCCGTCGCTGAGTATGATGACAGGTGAGAACTATGTCTGAATTAAGAGTTACAATCTCTGAACCTTAGCACACAACTGCCAGAAGTGAAGAAAGTAAAGCTGGTGCTGGTGAATAATTCCGATGGATATAGACTGGCTGTCGCTGAGTATGATGACAGGTAAGAACTATGTCTGAATTAAGAGTTACAATGTCTGAACCTTAGCACACAAGTGCCAGAAGTGAAGAAAGTAAAACTGGTGCTGGTGAATAATTCCGATGGATATAGACTGGCCGTCGCTGAGTATGATGACAGGTGAGAACTATGTCTGAATTAAGAGTTACAATGTCTGAACCTTAGCACACAACTACCAGAAGTGAAGAAAGTAAAACGGGTGCTGGTGAATAATTCCGATGGAGATAGACTGGCCGTCGCTGAGTTTGATGACAGGTAAGAACTATGTCTGAATTAAGAGTTACAATGTCTGAACCTTAGCACACAACTAACAGAAGCGAAGAAAGAAAAACTGATGCTGGTGAATAATTCCGATTGAGATAGACTGGCCGTCGCTGAGTATGATGACAGGTAAGAACTATGTCTAAATTAAGAGTTACAATGTCTGAACCTTAGCACACAACTGCCAGAAGTGAAGAAAGTAAAACTGGTGCTGGTGAATAATTCCGATGGAGATAGACTGGCCGTCGCTGAGTTTGATGACAGGTAAGAACTATGTCTGAATTAAGAGTTACAATGTCTCAACCTTAGGACACAACTACCAGAAGTGAAGAAAGTAAAACGGGTGCTGGTGAATAATTCCGTTGGAGATAGACTGGCCGTCGCTGAGTATGATGACAAGTAAGAATCATATTTTGAAGTCAAAATGCATTTTTTTTATGCCCAGCTGAGTTTCATACGGTAGAGATACGTAGAGTAAAATGTAATTACTCAAATTCTATTTACAAATTTTGTAAACGTTCGAACAAACAAACGGTTTTGAGGGCACAATGATTTCGCGCTGTTACTGCAGTCATGCCAAAAATCATGTAAATATCGCCGAACTGTCTAAATTGTGTTTTGTTTTGAAGAAAATCTAATCATATATTTAGTTATATCCTTTTAGTTTGAAAATACAGTCATTGATCTGACTTCATTCCTAAAAATTCTTAATTTTTAAAACGAAAGTAATTAATTAAAGCCTTCCTGAATCGACATCTATCGAGATCCTCTACATTTTTCTAATAACAAAAAACGATTTCAATTTAATAGTTCGGGCTAATATATATTATACTATTTAAGGGAAAAGATAATGACTGTATCATACCAAAACAAACAACACAGAGGTAATAGGTTGGTGTGTAGCGGGATCTATGCCACCATATACGAACTAACGACCTGCCCCCCAAGAAAAGTTACAAACGTTTCGTATCGAATCTGTTTCTACAATCGTTTACACCTTCTATTTGTATGGTCTGACCACGTGACTTAACGTCATGCCCATACATTGTCAACTTGGCTACAAGTGTTGATGTCACACGACGTTTTCGACGCGATTCGAACACATACGACTGTCCGATAAAAACCGTCGGGTAGTTGCCCGAACCAGATACAACACCCGTCTGGTCGGAGGATCATACCGTTTCCACGGAGGTTTGCGGGACTTCTGGTTTTGTACTACCTCCAAAGGTACATATCATGGCTCTTCGTGTCCCTAAAAATATGTTTAGAATATCCACATAAGTTTCGATATTTTGTGAAAAAGAATGACATGCAAACTGACTTTACCGTAATTTAAAGTCATCACATCAACCAAAATGTCTAACAAGCAATCTAACCCTTCCAGCGCAGGCACCTGGCACGTCTTCACGGGCAACGAGATGGGAGCTCTCCTAGGCTGGTGGCTGCTGCAGCAGTACTGCAAGCAAGAGAACCAAAAGCCGGAGTCCGAAGTGTACATCATGGCTAGTATCGTCAGCTCCAAGATGTTGAAGAACATCGTCAAGGGGCGAGGGGAGTTTGTGGAGACTCTCACTGGGTTCAAGTGGATGGGTGAGTCATTATCTATTCAGTCGAAAGACGTCCATTGCTGCACATAGACTTCCTCCAAGCGTCGCCACACTGATACGTCTCGCAACCATCGGATTCCCACAGCCTTAAGTCTTGAGACCAGGTCACGGGGGAGTATTGCACACTAATTCCTGGCCGACATTTACTGGTAGATGGGAGCCCAGTGGTGACATCTATAATCACATACATCATCATCATCATCTTCCTGCCCTTATCCCATGTTACTTGGGGTAAGCGCAACACGTTTTCTTCTTCCATACCGTCCTGTCCTCCGTCACAACTTCACTGACTCCCTTTTCTTTCATATCACTCCTCACAAAGGCCTTCCATCTTTTCTTTGACCTTCCCTTCCCTCTCCATCCATCCACATTTATATTCATAACTCTTTTAGTAACATGCGTTTCATCCGTCCTCATCACATGATCATACTCTAGACCCTATAATGCCACATACAATCTACGCAATACACGTGCAGCCTTATTGCTTATTGAATTCGGGCAAAGAGTTTGAAAAATCCACCAATCACATAGACGGAAAGCCACATCGCGTCTTTCATCTCGCCATGTGATTGGTCGATTAAACACATACGTTAAATAAAAATAGTTTTGTCGTTTTATGGTTGCGTTCACGAAATAATGTTTTTTCGGACAACTTTTAAATTTAATAGAAATTACGAGTTTTCCAATTTATTATATAATCTGCCAGCGGCTTCGCCCGCGTGTGTTATATATATTAACCATTTTTTTGAATCACTCTATCTATTAAAAAAAACCGCATTAAAATCCGTTGCTTAGTTTCAAAGATCTAAGCGTACATAGGGACAGACAGCGGGAACCGACTTTGTTTTATACTATGTAAGGACTAGCTGTTCCCCGCGGCTTCGCTCCCGTGGACCACCCCCACAGGACCCGTTTTCGGGATTCAAAATAGCCAATGTCACTCAGGAATAATGTAGCTTTATATTGCTGAAATATTTTTTAAATCGGTCCAGTAGTTTCGGAGCCTATTTGGTACAAACATACAATAAAATCTTTCCTCTTTATAATATTAGTATAGATATAGTAATAATTATAAAAGTTAACTGAAAATTGCAAAACGGCCTCCATACAGGGATAGATTAGTAGTTCAACAATGCAAATAATTTTATTTTGAACAGATAGATTTAGTCGTTTTTTTATGATATCTAGACTGCCAAAGGTCTGTTCATAAAATTTCGCGCGCTCGGTTTCGTCCTAAATCATTATCCATTTCGCTACAAATTCGCAAAAGTGTGTATTCGTACGCGAACTAGCTTCCTACTGCTCATCACAGCATCTATCTCTTCCGCACGTGTTGTCGGTTGATATAAAAGCCCGCGGACAAAATACTTCGTGCCGTCGACTAGTGTAGGTACCCTTAATTATAATAATCGGTAAATGAGACAAGATCGTAAATTTATTGCTGTTTTACTTATGAAAACTCTTTCCAACTGAAATTATCCACCTCTAAGATTTTGACTCATGTGTATCCGGCGGTTTTTCAGCTGTTTTTTGAACTCTGTAAGATGCAGTTTTACAAAACGCTTTGATCCAAGAGGCGACTTTAGATTGATAACCCAAGAGGTTGGCACTATTGCTAAAGACCCTTTACATCATAATTTCAGGTAACACCACCCTCCTGCTGGCGCAACAGAAGAAGCACCCTCTGTTTGCGTTCGAGGAAGCCATCGGCTACATGTGTGATCACCGCATACCTGACAAGGATGGAATTTCTGCTGCCGTACAGGTAAAACTATTAAGTTTTTTTTGGGTGGTATATCCTCCAATGACTTCTCCCGCTCTGGGTGAGGCGGGAGGGCGTGTCAGACTTTTACTGACTAAAACCCACCCGTGTTCCTTCAGTTGCTTGAGCCAGGGCCGCGGTAACTATCTTTCAAATTTATTATATCTCATTTTTAGGGTACCCAAAGGGTAAAAACTGGACCATAGACAAAGATATTTTATTTCAAGTAGCGGCACTTTTGAACGTTAGGTACATTAAAATTTACAAGTTATAAAAGTTGACTCTACCGTGCATTCGGCAAGTAGCTTGTTATGGAGAAGAATGCACATGAAACTCCTTACTTTCTTAAAGAAAATGTTATTTTACAATATTTAAATTCATATATGTGTGGACAATGCACCCAGAATTGCACTACACACTATACTACGTACAGGCATAATAGTTATTTATGCTACAAGTGCGGGAAGTAGGTGATTGCCGATGAGTGGCAGTTTTATTCACGAGCGAGCGAAGCGAGTGAGTGGATAAATCGACACGAGTCGGAAATCATCTTACGCACGTGTATCATACAACATTTTACTATGCATTGTGCGAGGAAATAAAAAAATATATCTGAACCAAGCAAGAAATTAATAAAATGGCGCTTATTCAAGGGCGCTCAGCCTATCCACAGATTAACTAATAGTTCATAGTTCTACTGCGCATGTGCAAATAGCTGTCATCGTAACGCAAAAAGGCACGAGCAAAATATTGATTCTGCCAAACATATTTAATGAATATTTAAAATTAATTTATTGATCAAAATCTAAATCCAGAGTAATTAAAAACGCCTTAAATGAAGTATTAGTTTTGTTTTACTTTTTATATGAATGATAATCTGTACTTAACTAATTTTAAAACTTTTCTCAAATAATAAAAACTCTATGCGGCGGGCTGACGTTGGAGTTAAAAATTAAAAAATTACAGGAAAGTAAAAAGCACTAGTAAAAAAAAGTGACACTTTCCGCACAGTTTGGCTGCTTGGAAAACGCTCTTTTCGAGGACATGCATTGTAAAGTAATAAAAGTACTCACACCTGTACTGTGCAGTTATATAATAGAAGCTAGAAAAGCATTAACATCCGAAGCAGTTAAGTTATGACCAATCCCAACTGACGGCGTCCGTTCACGAACATAACGCATGAATTGGCACCACCCAGCTCAACCATCATGAAGGGAACCGGATGATCCAACACACGCGCCACCATCAGAGAGACATTTGAGAGAGCATGACACACTCAACTGCCAGGGCACACACAAGTCAACGAACGACTCACAGGTACAGTAAATGTTCGATTTACAGTTGGGTACATAGTACTCACACACGTGCTGTGCAGTTATGCAATACTAAGGAAATTGAGTTTATACAATACAAATATATTCATTCAGTCTTCAGCAGGTCCAACAATACTTCAAAACAATAATGTTCTGCATATCACTTGTTTTTGCGCCCTAGTGGATGTTGAGCAGGAATAGCATTTAGCCAAGCATTTTTATCAGTGATGTAATCCCCCAACTTATAATATGCCAGCCTGCATAGTGTGCGTTTTATACAAGTTTTAAATATCTTCTCATTCAGCTCAAGAATGTGGGGAGGAATTTTATTGTAACATTTTGTACAGTACCCCATGAAAGATGAAGCTACTTTTTCCAGTCTGAAACCTGGTTGAACTAATTGGTCCCTATTTCTAGTAACGTAATTATGTCTGTCGCCGTTTTTACTAAAAAGATGTAAATTCTTTCTCACGTACATGATGTTTTCATAAATATATTGACAAGGAACCGTCATGATGTTAATGTCCATAAACAGTTCCCTTAGAGAATCGCACCGGCGAAGATTATATATTGCTCTGATGGCTCGTTTTTGCAGAATAAAAATTGACTCAATGTCTGCAGCACTTCCCCATAGTAAGATACCGTAAGACATTATACTATGAAAATAACTAAAATATACCAGTCTCGCGGTATCCACATCCGTCCGACCCTATTACTAAGGCTCCACGATCCGTCTGTCTGTCTGTCTGTCCGTCTGTCACCAGGCTGTGTCTCATGAACCGTGATATAGTTGAAATTTTCTCAGATGATGTAGTTCTGTTGTCGCTATAACAACAAATACTAAAAACAGAATAAAATAAATATTTATGTGGGGTTCCCATACAACACACGTGATTTTTTTGCCGTTTTTAGCGATAATGGTACGGAACCATTCGTGCGCGAGTCTGATTCGCACTTGGCCGGTTTTTTTTCTACCCAGGAACCATCCAAATTTACATGTTTGTTTGTCAAGTTTTTTTTTGTATCACCTTAACCAAATGATCCGCACTAGCTATCAGAGGCCCCTAGACAAGTGACGTTGTATCGACGAAAGCGTGGCGATAACTAAAGGAAAAATGACATAAATGTATGGTAATGCCAAACGCTATAGAAATGTCACCTGATCAATCCCTTACATTATGGAATTTCGACAATCACCATCGCTGGCATCGAATGAAAATTGTCTAGAGCCTTAGATCTGGATAATATACTCGCACTCACAGATATAAATTGTAACTAGATGATGCGTAATGCGATTGTAAAATTACGATCAATGACCGTAATTTGAGCTATTCATTTATCATTATCGGAACTGAAAATCCACCGAAATCTAGAAAAATGCCTAATTATGCCATATTGAGCTGTAAAGACTGTATAGAAAAAGTTGGCCGAGGCAATGGAAATGTTTTCTTTCGTTGGTAAGTAAATTTGTTTTTAAATCGTGTGTGAAAAAAGTGGCACGCTTGGTTTTCATACAGATAGAGGGACTTGCGTTATCTAGAGATTTCTATCTGTGCTCGCACTACATATTAGATGTGACTATTTTACAAACTTGGAAGGCCTTCCTCTACGTGGACCGATGACCTGATTAAGGTTGTGGGAATCCGGTGAATGCGAGACGCATAGGACCGATATAGTCATCGGCACGTAACTTGGCAAGAGTCGTTAGATGCGCAGAAGTCGTTTTTTAGGTCTCCTTGGTAGTGAAGCGGGGCGCGGGGTACAAGGTAGCGCCGATCCGAGCGTGCGATTGGTGGCTCAGTCGACCCTTGCGTCCCGCACCGCGTCCTCTTACCGTTCGCTCCCGATTACACTTGCGTGCACGAAAGTTGTACCCTTTGTTTTTGTTGAGTTTTTGTTAGGAGTAGTTGTTATTTTTTTAAATTTAGTTTTTGTATCGAGTGTTACTGTTATTAAATGATAGTGACGACGAGGACACATCATTTTTAATTTTAATGTCGTTTTCGAATATTTTTTTAAACTTTCAACTGTATATATGTTATTTATAACAGCTAATAAACTGCACGTATTCCTCTTCTTTATTTAACTTTATTCTAAACATACATGATTAAAAATAAATGATGGCAATAACCATTGAAAGAAATAAAACTGACCTCTTACTTGTGGCAATAAGTGTACGATGCGCGAAGTTACCCCCACTACGCCCAAACCTTGCCAAGTTAAGTGCCGATGACTATAAGTGCGGCGAAGCTTGGAGGAGGGCTATGTCCAGCATTGGACATCTTTCGGCTGAAATGATGATGATGATTTTACAAACTTCTAATTACTCCACAATTTCACCCATTCCCTTCTCCAACAGGTGGCCTCCCTAGCCTCTCACCTGTACTTAAAGAAATCAACGCTCAAGCAGCAGCTGTACGAGCTATATAAACAGTTCGGCTGCCACGTGACGCACAACAATTACTTCATCTGCCACGAGCCCGCCACCATCCAGAAGATATTCAGGCGCATCAGGAACTATACTGGACCGGGAGAGGTGAGCTTTTTCCTTTCATAAGTGTCCCTTCTAGCCTCTCACTTACAATGTTGCCGAGAGCACCGACCCCTGAGGTACCCCGGAGTTGATATCTAACTGAAAATGCGCTGAAAATCTCAAGTAATGCGCTTTGGGAAATAGTCTACCTGGTAGGCATTATTCTTCCTCGAGTAGCCTTGTGGAGACATACCGCCATATGAGACCTATATAGTTTATTTATTTTAGTTTCGACGTGCTGCTTTGTTTTGTTTTTCGAGACCTATATAATGACGTCACATAAATCCTACATACGTACCAGAATCCCCGCAACCAACTTACAACAATCATCAGAGAATAATCCACCCAATGAGGTAAGAAAACTATGGAGACGGCATATTCTACTATATGAAGAATAGTTATACAAATATCTATAATATCGACACACGCATGTCAAAAAGTGTTTTGTCTCTTTTTAACTAACCAAAAGCTGCATATGAAAAGAGAGACATCTAAATGTTTGTCAAGGGCTAAACTTGGTAACACTTTTGAGTGACGTCAAAATCATGTCTATGCGTGACCGGTCGCCATGTTGATTGCCGAGTAAAATTGGTAGTTGTGTGCCGTATATGTACGTTTATCTGTGTAGTTGTGCTGTCAAACAGTTGCAAATGGCCTACCTCATTGGCCAATGGGCAGCCATCTTAATTGCCCGATTTATGTAGGTATGCACGCTAATTTCGTAGGTATGGCAAGTCCATAGGTTTATAAGTCAGTGAATCCACCAGACACAAACACCTGTCTCGGAGCTCGTGGCTAAATAGCATCATCGTGGATAAACAGCCGCACGGGTCGATCATCAAGGTTAAGCAACGCTTGACGAGGTCGGTCAGTGGATGGGTGACCATTTCAACATACCGAGTTTCCTCCGTGCCTCGGAAAGCACGTTAAGCCGTTGGTCCCGGCTGTCATTTGAAGATCTTTGACAGTCGTTACGGGTAGTCAGAAGCTTGAGATCTGACAGCAGTCTTGCCAAGGGGTACCGTGTTACCCAGTTACTGGGTTTTGGAGGTCAGATAGGCATTCGCTCCATGTAAAACACTGGTACTTAGCTGAATCCGGTAAGACTGGAAGCCGACCCCATTATAGTTGGGAAAAAGGCTAGGCAGATGATGACACAAACACCTGTCTCGTCATAGGGTTCTGCCTTTTGAATAGAGGATGAGGAATTTTTCACCTTATTCCTCATGACTCTAAAGCGTATACTCCACTGGATCTTCAGTCCTGAAGCAGCTGCACGAGCTATACGAACAGTTCGAGTACCACGTGACTCACAACAACTACTTCATCTGCCACGAGCCCGCCACCATTCAGAAGATATTCAGGCGCATCAGGAACTTACTGGACCGGTAGAGAGAACAATGTTGCCATGCACCGACCTTGAGGGACTCCGGCGTTAATATTGTTACAAGCTTGGGTTCAGGCATAAATTATTAAAAACAGCAGACCTTAATGAATCACTCTTTATTATTGAAACACTTCTTAAATAGCTTTAATACTTTTTCGCAATGATCGCTTCGTATCGCTTCCCAATAGAAACTGTCCCATGACGAACCCTACCGCCCGTTATATAGCACGGAAGAAGTTTCCTGAACGTTCCCTATGGTTCCAGATACGTCGAGAACTTGCCAAGATTTTCGCCTTTCGAACCCAACCCGAGTGACGAGAAACTTCCACGAACATCCTGAAAAGTTTATTCATTCGTTGGAAGTAGTGCGTAAGCTACTTCGGAACCGAAATTTCACGGACACGGATGGATCTCGGATTCGAATATCTGATATATCCGATCTTTATTCGAATCCGAGTTCCATCCGATTTGGAAATGTACTGATTTCAGACGGACGGAGTTTGGATACAGTGCGTAACCGCTCATATACGATCACTTCGTTGTCTGTCTTTCTGTCTGTCCGTGTGTAGAATTGTTTTCTCTGGAACGCTTGGAGGTATCAAATTGAAATTAATATCTTATACTCAAGTCTGCAACCCCTTGGAGTTGTGAAAAAATCAAACTTCTAGATCATCGGAATCAAAAGATAACGAGTTTATGTCGCAAATTTGACAAGCAAGGGAATCAAAACCTATAGAGTACATTCCGTTGACCTGTATCATGAAAGCAAGAAGATTAGCACAGGTGAAGGAAAAAGGTCGAAAACCGTATATTTGTACCTAATATACTTATGTCGATGTATGGGGACAAAATGTAAATCGTTTCCCTTAACCCAGTGTATGGGGACAAAATGTAAATCGTTTCCCTTAACCCAGTGTATGGGGACAAAATGTAAATCGTTTCCCTTAACCCAGTGTATGGGGACAAAATGTAAATCGTTTCCCTTAACCCAGTGTATGGGGACAAAATGTAAATCGTTTCCCTTAACCCAGTGTATGGGGACAAAATGTAAATCGTTTCCCTTAACCCAGTGTATGGGGACAAAATGTAAATCGTTTCCCTTAACCCAGTGTATGGGGACAAAATGTAAATAGTTTCCCTTAACCCAGTGTATGGGGACAAAATGTAAATCGTTTCCCTTAACCCAGTGTATGGGGACAAAATGTAAATCGTTTCCCTTAACCCAGTGTATGGGGACAAAATGTAAATCGTTTCCCTTAACCCAGTGTATGGGGACAAAATGTAAATCGTTTCCCTTAACCCAGTGTATGGGGACAAAATGTAAATCGTTTCCCTTAACCCAGTGTATGGGGACAAAATGTAAATAGTTTCCCTTAACCCAGTGTATGGGGACAAAATGTAAATCGTTTCCCTTAACCCAGTGTATGGGGACAAAATGTAAATCGTTTCCCTTAACCCAGTGTATGGGGACAAAATGTAAATCGTTTCCCTTAACCCAGTGTATGGGGACAAAATGTAAATCGTTTCCCTTAACCCAGTGTATGGGGACAAAATGTAAATCGTTTCCCTTAACCCAGTGTATGGGGACAAAATGTAAATCGTTTCCCTTAACCCAGTGTATGGGGACAAAATGTAAATCGTTTCCCTTAACCCAGTGTATGGGGACAAAATGTAAATCGTTTCCCTTAACCCAGTGTATGGGGACAAAATGTAAATCGTTTCCCTTAATCCAGTATATTTTTTCGTTAAAGCAATGTGCGGTGCTTTCATTGTTCACGAACTTCAGTAATGTAATGTGATTACTTTGGTGAATGTAGCTGTTAGTACGGAACCTTCGGTGCGCGAGTCCGACTCGCATTTGGGCGGTTTATTTTTATTTTCGTTGGTCTACGAAATCCGCTCTTACTACTAACAAATACAGGAGCTGTTAATGTCAAATAGGGTGGTAACACAGATTACCTCCCAATAGATTCCGCATAGAAGCCAACTTACGCGCACCACACATCAGTTTATTTAGGCTGATATAACTCAGTGCACGGTATGATCTCATTAGTGTCGACCAGACATTAGAGCTGTAGGGACGTAAGCGATTTCTAGTTTTAATTCTGTTTAAAAATAAGATATCAACGGTTTGCCTTAAAAAAAAAGACGAATTTTGCAGTAAAATGGTGTAGAAAATCAACCAGCCCTTCAAATTAAAAAAAAAGATGAGATAGCATTCCACCGGCAGGCAAAGTTATAATGGTTAGCAAATCAAAATTGCACACATTACAGTAGCGCTCGTTGATACGGAATTATTATATTGCTTTTTTCCCACCGAAGTAAAATTTTTGAGAAAAATACGTTTTTTGCTTACCGAAAAGTATCGATATTTAATTAGTTATATAGAAGAATAAAATAATTTTGTTAAATTTGTAAATTTAAAAATTAACAATTAACTGCCACACTCAGAGACGTTAACGATTACTTAAAGCTCTCCTTAGTAAAGATTTCTAGTACAAAATCTATACTAAGGAGCGTCTTAAGTAACCGTTAAATGTTTCTGAGTGCGGCAGTTAGTTTATTTTAACTTTGAACTAATTGTGCTCTACTCATAACAAGAGCTCAGTGTGACCCTGTTTAAATAGGATTAAAATTAAATTAAATCACTTCTGGCCAAAATGTCTTTTCTATATTATTATTAAAGTAATTATAAAATCGCAGCCTAAGAATTTTTACATAAAATACCATTCTGTTTGAAAAATATCGATTATCGACATTTAATGCGCATGTCCTATCACTACGACATGTACCGTGACCTTCAATAGCCAATCACGGCGCACTTGTCACTCTCCGCGCAACCCGTGCCTTCCGCCAAATTTGGTGAACTCGGAATCAAACAAAACAGTAGGCAAACGGTATCTATTGGGAGGTAATCTGTGGGTGGTAAGATTGATTTGAATGTTATTTTGCAGAAAACACACGCTATGTCACCCGCTGTTTATTGCCGACTGTCCAATCTTGTATGAATCTTGAGCAATTCGTTAATAAGCTTTTTGTATGTTTCAGTACCCAAAGAAAGTAGGTAACAGCGAGATCGTGTACATCAAAGACTTCACCGCCGGCGTCAGGATACCTGAGGAGAATGTCAACGGGGAAGCTCACTTGAGTACGTATTATAATACTACTTGACTTGTAACTTAATCTAACTAATATTATATAGGCGAAAGTCTGTGAGTGTGTTTGTATGTTTGTTACTTCTTCACGCTCAAACGGCTGGACGGATCTGGATGAAATTTGGCACAGAGATAGATTGTTGCCTGGAATAGCACATAGGATACTTTTTATCCCGGGTATATGTTCCTTTGGGATAATTTTCGACATTCACGTGGGCGATGCCGCTGGCAGAAGCTAGTAATATAATATTAAATGTGGGGTGTCAAATTTGACACAGATATAAATTATAGTCTGGAATAGCACATAGGCTACTTTAGCACACGTATAATGTTCCCTTGGGATAACATTACAGTCGGTCATTCGCATCCATCAAAAGGACGTTCGTAGGGTGCTGCGCAACCTTGACGTGAACAAAGCTAGTGGTCCCGACGGGATACCGGGTATTGTTCTGAGGACCTGTGCGCATGAACTGTCTCCGATCCTGACACGCCTGTTTCGCCTTTTGTATGAGACGGGAAAAGAGTCGAATGCTTGGCAGCAAGCTAACGTTCAGCCTGTGCCCAAGAAGGGCAGTCGGGCTGACCCGGCCAACTATAGACCCATTTCAATTACGTCCATCCTCTGCAAGAGTATGGAGCTAGTGCTTAACTTTAAAGCTTCTGTATGGCCGCCAATATGGCTTCCGCCAAAATCGGTCAACTGGGGATCTTCTAGTGTGTGCCATTCACATCTGAGTGAGGCCGTCGAGAGGCACGGGGAAGCGCTTGCCGTCTCCCCCGACATCTCAAAGGCTTTTGACAGGATCTGACATGAAAGCCTTATTCGTAAGCTTCCTTCATTCGGTCTGCCCAGTGGTCTGTGCGATTGGATTGCAGATTTCCTAAGGGACCGGTCCATTCGAATGGTTATTGATGGCCACTCGTCTGACCGACTGGGTATTAATATGCCGGGGTCCCTCAGGGGTCGGACGATCTGCTTAAAACTTTGGGTATGCGGACGACAGCACTATTGCTGAGAGATACGAGACCGTCGCGCGCTTTACTGGACCTCAGATCCGGTCTCTTCGGGAGGCCATGGTTGAGCTCTTGAATCTGTCCTTGAAGGCAGTCTCCAAATGGGGCGATGCCAATCTGGTCAGGTTCAATGCTGTTAAGATCCAGGCGTGTCTTTTTTCCGCTTAAAGCAGCCAATTCCACCTGGCTCCTTCTTTCCGATTTGTGACCGTGCCGATAACGGACCATCTTGAGCTTCTTGGCGTTACGTTGACATCGACGCTCAATTTTGATCCATTCATTGAGGCTAAAGCTCAGCCGCTTCTTCCTCGTAGTCAAACTTTCTAGTCCAACTGGTTTGACCACGAGGAATTGTATTTCCTCGTGGTCAAACTTTATTGACATTGCACCTTTTCAGCACGCTGTATGCATGCAGTTCTTGTATGTACAGTCATAGCTAAATAAGAATAAATTAATGTCAAACGTCAAGTGCGGTGAAGATCGCATAATTATTTTCCTCGTTTTATGAATTATTCAAATTAAAATATACAAACACGAAAAATGGATTTAAAATTTGTGAAGCGTAAACGTGGGACAGTTCTACTTCTCGAAGGCCGGTAATACTATAGATGGCGTACTTATAAAAATGGAAACGCTTACTGGGCTTGCAGCCAACTCAGAAAAGTGTCGCGGGTCTATTACTCTGAAGGTATCTAAGTTAAGTTTTGATATTACAAACAACAATTCATAGTAATTTTAGTATATAGTTTGGAGACCACATATATGCAATTATTGAAAACCACATAGGTACTTTGATATCGCTTATTTTGACGATATACAAAAGGTTAACAAAATTGGTCCAGAAAATATTAGGTCGAAAAGTAGAGTTTTAATTTATTTAAGTATCTGAATTTACTTAGTATTTTTTTAAACGGTTATTTTTAATTTGGCGGTATATATTATGTGATTTCCATACTGATAAGTGCACTATAATATTCTGTTTTCCGATCTTTCTACTTTTATCTCGTATTTTATCGTCATATATTTTTCTTTTACTTAGAATGACATCATAGTTAAACGCAATAATCACACCTGCAATGCTGATTATAAAAAAATGAGATTGATGTAGTCATTGATGAGCTAAGACATGAAATGGTTAACAGTGACGTCCCTATTCCGGTTGCATATAATGCTAAGAAGGAGTCGATTAAAAATCAAGTCTCATTACCATCCTTTGGCAGCGTCAAATCGGATTTATATAATAGAAGAAAAAAGACATGCTTCAGTGACTTTAAAGAGGTAACAGTTCCTGGTCATTTACAATCATTTCTCTTAGCCGATTACGTTACCGAAACTCGACGGATCATGGTTTTTTGCTCCGAAAGTAATCGGACTAGAATGGTTCAGTTACAAGAGTTTTTTGGGGATGGCACATTCTTCAGCTGCCCAAATTAATTCACACAATTATATAGAATTCATGCTGATTTATCGACTTCGACAACTACAACGCACGTGCTTCCTGTTGCTTACGCATTAATGACGGATAAAACAGAAGAATCATATACCATCTTATTCTCTATGTTACGGTCTAGAATACCCAAGTAATCACCTAAAAAAAATTCATTTTGATTTTGAAACTGCTGCGAGCAATGCTATTTTATCTATTTTTCCTAACGTTCAAATTATAAAGTGCTTCTATCATTTCACAAATTCTCAATGGAAAAAGGCAAAAAAAATGATGGAAATAGAATTGTCGGACGATGTTCAGCACTCGCTTTGCTGCCCGAAAACAGAATTGAGGAAGGTTAGGATTATATAAAATCTGATAGTCCTAATACACAAAAAATTCAAAAATATTTGAATTATTTCGAGACTACATGGCTAAAGAATGAATCACTTAGAAAGCAGTGGTCCGTATACGGACAAAGACATCGCACTAATAACGTCGTAGAGAGCTGGAATGCCCAACTTAATAAAACGATGAAGACATATCATCCAGTAACAGTTGCTCGGTTGCTCAAAACATTATTAGAAACAGAAACAAATTTTCGTGAAGGACCATCTCCTCGTCGGAGTGAACATAAATATAGAGATGATTTCATTACAAAATGTCAAATGGAGTTAATACTCAATGAAATAGATGTTGGTTATTTTTTAAATAAAGTGAGATAGGATTCATTTTATATTATAAATTCGAACCTATAATATATTTTATATCGAAAATATCAGTGTTTTTTTAAATTGAATTTTGATTGACTGTACACATTTTTAACTTGACGTTGATACAGGGTGGAACATTCGACTAGTTTGACCACGAGGAAATTTAATTCCTCGTGGTCAAACCAGTTGGACTAAAAAGTTTGACTACGAGGAAGAAGCGAGCTCAGCTGACTGCCTAAAAATTGGGGATCCTCGCGAAGATAAGACGGTACTTCACGCCAGAACAGTTGCTCCACTTGTATCAAGCGCAAGTTCGATCATGCATGGAGTACTGCTCTCATCCCTGGGACGGATCTGCCAAGTACCAGCTGGATGCACTTGAGTCGATCGAAAAACGGGCCAAGAGGCTCATCGGCAATGAGTACTGGTCAAATCTAGGCTGTTAATTCCTCCTAGCCTGTTCCATCATCGGACTACAAGACGTACGGCGACGCGTCATCGGTACATGGTGGACAGCCCACCTATACGCACCAAACGTTTTGGGAATACTTTTATTATGCGTACAGCAAAGGAGTGGCATTCCCTGCCGGAGTCTCTATTTCCTGATAGCTACAACCTGGGAGTCTTTAAATCAAGAGTGAATAGGCTTCTTCTAGGCAAGCGTGCCCCATCGTCGACGGCATCATCGCTTACCATCAGCAGAGATATTGGTCAAACGCAAACCTGTCAATAATAAAAATATAAAAAACCTTAACGCGGGCGAGACCGCGGGCAGTAGCTAATATTAGTATATTTTATTAGACAGCCAATATCAAAATAATTTAGTACGAACGGACAGACTTATAGAATACTCAAACTAGAAATACTCAATCTCATAAAAAAACAGTATGTTAGTTATGCACATTTTACTCTTTGGACCAGGGTATTTTTGAAAGATATCGTGTAATAATTGTGCTTAGAGGTTTTTGTGTTGGGGTTTCATTAAACTTTAATTTTGTTTTTTTCTAGATGTCCTCGGCACTGGTTTGGACCAAGACTACACTTCAGGCGAGATGATCATATTCCGGTGCCACAACGGAATGACCGTCATGATCCGGACGAGTGGCACGGAACCCAAACTAAAATATTACTCCGAGCTGGTGGGACAAGCGAGCTGTTCTAGGTAAGCGGAGCAGTAGCTATATTACAGATCAATACCACCAAGTGAGCATCTTCCCGCAGGGTCTAACCTTCCGTGGTCTAGCTCGAAGTCCCTCAACCGCCTCAGAACCCAAGTAGGAAGGTGTTACTCCAACCTCGCAAAATGGAGCTACATCGACGGAACAGTAGGGTGTGCATGTGGTGCTGAGCATCTGACCACATATCTGACTATCAGGTGAGATAGTTGTCAAGCGCGAGCCTATCTATATAAAAAAACATGCTGCACACCCTATTCGATCATCCGACACTGTCAACTATTAAACAGTCCACCTTTGTTACCGTGGCTTATTTTGTCTGGGGTGTAATCATTCTCCGTTCTCCTAGAAATATTTTTGTTCTTTGACTTAGGCCCAGCTTTTCGATCATAAATATTCGGTAAAACGCGTTTATTCATCAATTGTAAGTCTAACAAATGGTCAAATAATTAACTCTCCAACTTATTTGACAATTTGTGAGGTTAACAATTGATAAAAAAGGCATTTCACCGAAATTTAAAACCAGCTTAGCATATTTAACCATTGGTAGAGTTAAAAACGGACGGACCAAACAAACTACGGATCAAAAAACATTAGTGAGAATAGTATTGCATAATCATCATCATTTCAGCCGAAAGACGTCCATTGCTTACTATATACATTACAATAGTATTGCATTTATCAACTAAATTATTCACCGTTTTTTTTTAATTACAGCGAGCGAGAAACCTTGAAGGTGAAACTGGATATAATGGTGAAGGAATTTGTAGACGAACTGCTGCAGCCCAAAGAGAATAATCTGTTAGCTTAAAACAATGAGTAAGCTGCCACCGATAGATCTTGAGCTTAATTGGACTTTAAGGAGGAACATTCCAGGTGAATTCCTTTTTCAAAATTAAAAAAAAAATATCTGTGGCCCGCCCTTTTTGTGGATATTGGCCGTTTTAGCATAAGGCCACAGATATTTCAATGATGAATAGTAAATTATTATATAGTTTTTTAAATAATGATTGTCGATTTCTTGATTGATTTATGTCACTTTAGCACCCCACATCATAATATGTAAATGATGAATTGAAAATGATTAATATGATTGTTTAAAAAGGCCACTTTAGTACCAGGCCACATATAATAGGGTAGTTTACTGATAATAAGTTTTTGTGCGTCAGGTAGATTAATAAAACAAATCGGCACACGTATATTTTCTTTTCACACGTACACTTAAAAGTGACGACGATATCATGCGTTGAAATATCGTAAAACGTCACGCCGCTAGTACACTTTATACTGCCTTAGTGACGTCACTAGCCCCCACTCCTGAACTTTGATGCGCTTTAACTTTGTATTTTTTTTATTGATTTTGTAAAGCAAAAAATACGTGTCCAATATTATTTGATAATCTCACTGACGATTTTCTACCCAGGAAACATCACTATTCAATGATGAATAGAAAATTATTAAATGTGTAGTTTTTTAAATAATGATTGTCGATATATGCCATTTTAGCACCCCACATTATTATGTATATCTCAATGATGAATAGAAATTTATTAAATGTATATAGTTTTTTTAAATAATGATTGTCGATATATGCCATTTTAGCACCCCACATAATAATATGTATATCTCAATGATGAATAGAAAATTATTAAATGTATATAGTTTTTTTTAAATAATGATTGTCGATATATGCCATTTTAGCACCCCACATAATAATATGTATATCTCAATGATGAATAGAAATTTATTAAATGTATATAGTTCTTTTAAATAATGATTGTCGATATATGCCATTTTAGCACCCCACATAATAATATGTATATCTCAATGATGAATAGAAAATTATTAAATGTGAGAAGCACTTTAAATTATGATTGTCTTTATGCCATTTTAGCACCAGGCCGCATAATATGTGTTTTCATGTATATTTCAATGATGGTTGTAGCGTGTCGGAAAGTTATTACATGTAAATAAATATCAAACAAACAAATATCACACCAGAATTTTATATAGAGGTAGGCAGAGGCATAGAGGCTCACATTTCGTTAGTTATGTCACAGATAATATAATACTATTATACAGATGCCTCATCCCATACAAAGAAACCGTGCCGACGTAACTAGCGTTTTTCAACTGATTATACCGATTATTTTTTGTAAATCGATCGCGTTCGGTTTCGTTCCACGGCTATAGATAGATCACCATCTATATCCGTGGATAGAAACGGAACGGGACCGAACTCGATCGATGTACAAAAAATAATCAGAATAATCAGTATAGAACGTCGGCACGGTTTTTTTGTATGGGATGAGACACCACTGGTTATGTCATAAGTTCTGTGTATTAAAGTGATTTTGTTCACTAGGTAAAGTTAGCTAGATTCAAATTATAATCGATTCCTAAAATCGATAAGATATTAATCGGTCTTTTCCAAGCTGTAATCGAGAAAATAAAAATAGATAGGAAATCGTAGTATCTATAATAAGATTACTTTTTGTTTGTATACTATTTTGTATTTTATATTTACTATGAATAAGTTACCATTTATTATTGTAATTTTTTGCTTAAATCAAACAATTTTTATTCAATAAAAATAAAAATCTATAATAATTGCATTTTAAACCATATTTAAGTACTTAGAAGAAAAAAATGTTACTCAAATAATTAACGGAAATATCGTAACTTGAAACTATTTTCTAGACGGTTTTATCATTAAAGATTATATTAGGTATTTTCTAACAAAGAAATCATATCAAATCATTCCGGACTGTGATTGTTTTTTATTTGATTAGTGGTTATTTTCAAAGCAAAAACTAATTTATTTAACCCTGCGCAACGATTCATTTTAAATAAACATCGTTTGTGTTACGAAACGTAGGCTGAAGTCTCAGAGCACGAAATGGTGCCCACAACAACATCGTGTGTTTCCGTGCTCTGTGACAGAAATATATAAAACATTTCGCCACTTGTGATTTACTATTATTATTTTATAGTTATGTAAAGCCAATAAAGTGTTTATTATATTACGAATGTCACGATGCGATAGTCAACAATAGTAGGTTACTAAGTATTATTGAGACATTATTTAGTAAAGAATCGTATTCACCAAGTGGGTGTCAAATCTTCAAAAATTGTTACTGTAAAATTGTTGTGCTATTTCAATATATTTTTATCTCAAGTAACTTGTGTATTTATTTAGACCAGTACCTATGTTTTGATTGTGAGGTTAAACGAACATTTTGGAAATCAGACCTAGGCTAGCTAAGTATATATTATAAAACTTACCGTTTTTCTGAAAATCGCGATGAACCCGTTTTTGTGACCTTTGACCCCGAGTATTTTTTTCCAGGTGTTGGATCGATGAAGACTTTTTAGATCTCATTTATGATGGTGTTTTGAACAATCCTACCAATTTTCAGCTGAGTACGAATAATGCTTGGCTTGAATGTATGATAAAGGAATGAAAACGTTATTAAATTTTCAAAGCAGCGGATCTAAATCCGTTTTGGAGCTGAGACGTGAAAAGTAATAGACAGACGGGTACTTTCGCATTTCTATACTAATATTATAAAGGGGTAAATTTTGTGAGTTTGTGACGTTGTATGGGGTAATCTCTGGATTTACTGAACCGATTTTGAAAATTCTTTTACCAGTAGAAAGCTACATTATTCCTGAGGCTCATAGGCTATAATATATTTTCAAAAAAAAATAGAGAACCTTACGAAAATTGCAATAATGTAGCAAAATGTTGCATATTAAGGTTACACTAGTCGAAAATTCTTCCATACAAACGTAGTCTAGGCATTACTCCACTGTTTGACGATGTACGTTCAAAATAAAAAATGATATCTAAAATAATTAAAAATAATAATCTCATCATTATCTAGCCCTGTATGGAAACAAAAAAGTAAAAAAGAAAAATATTTGAAAGTTATGAGCGTTGAAAGTTCCATATTTCAACACTAATTTTAACGCATCTTTGGGCGGCAATAAATACCATAAGAAGAAGGAAAATTGCAAAACGGCCACCATATAGGGATAGATTAGTAGTTCAACAATACAAATAATTTTATTTTGAAAATATACATTTAGTCGTTTTTTCATAATATCTAGACTACCGAAGATCTGTTTATAATATTTCGCGCGCTCGTTTTCGTCCTAAATCATCATCCATTTCGCTACAAACTTGCAAAAGTGCTGATTCGTACGCGAACTAGCTTCATCACAGCATCTATCCCTTTCGCACGAGTTGTCGGATGAGATAGCAGGCATTTTAACCCCGCGCACAAAATAGTTCGTGCCGTCGACTATGTACCCTTAAATTCAATCTTTGGCGTGCGCTGAGAAAACTATTGATGATACATAAAAATTATGTACTACATGATTAGGTAGGGTAGAGTAGGTAGGTAGCCAATTGACGGGAGCGAAGCCCCGGGGGTCAGCTAGTATGATATAAGTATGGATATGGATATTAACTGTACTTAATGAATAGTCTTAATTCATTGACTGTTCATTGCACATTTACTAGCCACAATGGGAGTCGTCGTTTTTGCCTATGCGTTTTTCTGTTACATGTCAAACTTGCATTTAAAATTATACATAATAATTTGATTGTTTAATGTTACTTAATCAAATCAATAAAACCGTACACAAAATCGATTTTACTGTTTTTATTATTCAAAATGTTTCAACAACAAGATTTTTAGTTAAATGAAGATTTTTTTTTCGAATAAGGTAAGTAAGTTAAAATTAAATATTACATGATTATCATAAAATTAATTGTTTATTATCATCAACAAACACAAAAATACCTACCATTTAGCAATTAAAGATGGCAAATAGCAAGTTTCACCTTAGACAAAATAACTAAAAAAAATTCATTAGGTACAGTTCAGATGTTCTGAACATAACCTCCAACCGGAAAGTACTTCGATGACAGACTGGAGTTGGTACTATCATTAATATTCCTATCGTGCATGCTTAGCTATGCTAAGATGTTTGTACACGCTAAGAAAATCCACCGTGTCTACTGCAAACAAGACAAATATGAACGTGTAAACGGTAAGATTGTTCTCGTGTAGTCGTGCGCAGGATCTGTTATTAATTTTTGATTTTTTGTGAAGAAAACAATCATGTTCACTACGAATCAATAGTACATAGTCTGGCGCAGACATGATTTTTCTTGTTCAGCACCGTGGCACTGTATACAGTTCGTGTGCAGAAACGACACACATTCTTGCGTAGGCCCGGTGATTTTTCGTAGCGTTAACATGCGACTTTAAGGTTCGCTCCCACCGAGACGCGACGCGACTTTGCTTGCGGAGGCCAATTATTTTCTACAAAAAAAAACACTCCGCGGTGTTGCGCTGTATCTCGAGGCGTTGCAACGCGACGCAGCGTTGCGTTGCAACGCCTGCGACGTGCTGCAACTGGGCAGCGCCACGTGTATTTGAATACGTCCTGCAAGCCTAGACAAAATACATCCATACGTTTTTCCGCACACATTAAGCACTGAACGTCAGCGGCGTAGGTGGAAAGAAAGGAATTTGCGGCGTAATACGCGTGCCCATAACACCTCGATAGCAGTTTCGACGGCAGTTGTGTGACATTACGTCCCTTTTACGTTGTCCGCAGGAAAAGTCTGTGCCATAGATTTTGCCATTAGCGTCTGGCGTTAACGCTATCAGAAAAGTGTTTTGTCTAGACTTGCTAAGGATTCGCGAAGTGCCTCTCGGCGCCGCACTATGCGTCGAAGCACTTCGAAGCGCAGCGCAACACCGCGGAGTGTGTTTAATTCTTTTACACTGAAGTGTGTACCTTTTTATGTAGTAAATAAAGTTCCATTAACTGTAAAGCTATCCTAACTCTTACACTGGATCCCCAATTTTCAAGACGTCATAATAAGCGATAGGTCATAGAAATAATACCAGCCTGTAATTGTCCCACTGCTGGACAAAGTCCTCTTCTCATACAGAGAAAATAAGAATGATTACCACGCTTGCTCAAGAAGGGTTGGCGATTTTAAATGTAGGTCTCCTTATGGTCTCCTTGTAACAGACTTCCCGCACTTAGAACTAACGTAACCTACGTTTGGTATGGTTTGTATGATACGTTAGGGCGTTAGGATAACTAGGTTGCTAGGCAATTGTTATAGGGCGCGTTAGGATAACTAGGTTGCTAGGCAATTGTTATAGGGCTAGATTTGTAGTCAGTGGGCCCTTAGGTATCTCATAGGTACCAGTAAATTGGTGCAAACATAGCCACACTCTACGCATTTGGTATAACGGCCGTACTAAGCTGTAAGTCGCGTTGCGTACAGGTATATTAATTATATTAAGTCCACCAGCAGAATTCGGCAAGGCGTATGAAAAATCAACCAATCACTTGCGAGATGAAAGACGCAATGTAGATTTCCGTCTATGTGATTGGTCGATTTTTCATAAGTACTCGTTGCCCTTTGCCTTGCCGAATTTATTACGCAATAAGGCTGCAGGATCCTTCACCGTTGTTAGCCAAGTTGTCCAAGATAAGCATAGAAAGTACATTTGAATTTGAAAGTCACGATAGTAACTACTTGCCCGGATTTGAACCTACAGCCAGAAACACAAAGATTACAGAAATATTTTTAAAGCGCCTTGCGCATCGTCGGCTCCTGTAAAAAAATTTGCTACAGCACGCGGCAGTAAAAGTGTTCAAAATTACACGCAACATCGCATCGCGTCACAAGTCGGTGTGAGCTGACCCTATCGAGAAAAAGGAGATACTCAACAATGCTGCGCCAGAATAATATTCGCCTTTACAGGTAATCCATACAATTTTTGGCCGGGCTGAATGTAGACTTGCCGATGTGCATGGCATGGCAAGTCTACATTCAGCATTTAATATGAGATTTACTACTGCGCAGTCATTGTAGCCAACTTCAGAGCGGCCAAGAAGATTGGGGAGTACTTTAAAATCTTAGTCAGATTTGTCTTCACCCTCCGCCTCTTCTTTCGCTTGCTGTGCCGCCAAGAGTTCAGCTGCTATACGCTCCTTCTCTAGCCTCTCAGCTTCTTCCTTGTTCAACTCTATGAGGGTATCGAGTTCTGGGCTCAGCAGCACTGATAGACCGGCAGTGAAGGGCACCTGAACAAAACCAAATCTGAATTACGGTTGTAACTAGTGTCCGACCGAAGTAACAAAATTTAACATCATGACGGTTCCTTGTCAATATATTTATGAAAAGATCATGTACGTGAGAAAGAATTTACATCTTTTTAGTAAAAACGGCGACAGACATAATTACGTTACTAGAAATAGGGACCAATTAGTTCAACCAGGTTTCACACTGGCTAAAGTAGCCTCATCTTTCATGGGCTACTGTACAAAATGTTACAATAAAATACCTCCCCACATTCAAGAACTGAATGAGACGAAATATAAAACTTGAATAAAACGCACACTAAGCAGACAGGCATATTATATAAATAAATTGTAGTTCTAAAAACTAAAAAACACGCTTTAATGGTAAGGATAATGGGACAAACTGTTTAAATTATTGCATTGTCATCGGTCCTTGATAAGTGTGCAAAGTTTCAAATCAATCCAACGTTTTGAAGTGGGTGAAAATCACGTTCAAAGATTCCGTTACATTGATACATTGATACATTGTTACATTGATACATAGATACATACATACCAAGCTAATAAAAGCGTGTTAAAATTGGGGGCTTACATCACTGATAAAAATGTCTGGCTCAATGCTAGTCCTGCTCCACAACCACTAGGACGCAAAAACAAGTGGTATGTAGAACATTATTATTTTGAATTATTGTTGGACCCAGCAGCCTAATTGCGTAAGTGAATTCTCCAAAGCAAACAAGTCGATTCTTTCCCAAAAACGACTTTACTTATTGCATATTACTCTCTGAAACGGAAAGGATAGGCTCCTTTCCATTACCAATATTTTTACGTAGAATTTTTTGTAAAGAATGAGCGAAAGCGGAAGAATCGAGATAAAACTTCACTATTGGTATTGTGTAATGTTCGAGTTTGATGAAACATAACGCATTAGATGAACTGCAACTCAAAGGAGGATGTTTGTACTTTTTCCAAATTAGTTTCGCAATACCGAAAAAGTTGAAAGAAATTATTCTGATTCTTTGAAGGAATTGACTCGTTTGCTTTGGAGAATTCACTTACGCAATTAGGTTGCTGCTGAGAATGTTTGATGTATATTTGTATTGTTTAGACTCAAATTCTTTTTAGTATTATATAACTGCACAGCACATGTGCGAGTACTATATAATAAATGTAAATCTACGATTTACTGTAAGTACCTAGTTATGTGTCGTTCGTTGACTTGTGTATTCCCTGGCAGTTGAGTGTTTCATGCTCTCTCTAATGTCTCTCTGATGGTGGCACATGTGTTGGATCATTCGGTTCCCTTCATGATGGATGAGCTGAGTGGTGCCAATCCATATCCATGCGTCATGTTCGTGAACGGGTACCATCAGTTGGGACTGGTCATAACTTATTTGCCACGGCCTGCTTTTAATTGCGTACTTATTTTATTTTCGAATCGTTTGTTTTGCGTGTGCTTCTTTTTAACCAAATAATTGTAATTAAAAGTTTTTCAGTTTGGACGAATGAATAGAATAGTAGGTTATACTGGTACAATAGCGGTCTTGTCGCTAATTGCGATATCTGGCAGACAACCATTGGGTGGACTGACCGATTCTGCTATCACAAGGTTGTGGTACCTTCGACGGAAGCCAAAGGTAAAAAAAATATACAAGAAATTTTGAAAATAAAATCCTATAATTTATGTGCATAACTCCAGCTTCCTCATATGTGATAGAAAAATTCTATCTATGCCAATAATAAAGGCATAATAGCAGCAATCAAAGTTCCGAGTCTTAATTTAGGTGCCACAAAAACTTCGTTAATATGTGTCGTTTAGTATGTGTTAGCTGGAGTGACGTCACCCCAGCTTCCTCATTCAATACAGGCAAACCTGTGAGGTTAGGGTTTTGGACTATAGTCAAAAAAATAAGGCATAATAGCTGCACATGGAAGGAAAGAACTGAACGATAATACTTAAAAAGTGATGAAACTATGATAAAAAAACGTGTGTGTAAGCTGGAGTGACGTCACCCCAGCTGCCATGTCATATCTTCCGAACAAAAGAAGATATGATTATGTACCATAGCTAAAAAATTAAGGCAGAATAGCAGCCATTGGCAGAAAAATTTTCAAACCTCTGGTCAAAATACTCTATAAGTTATTAAACCGACAAATATGTGTAAGCTGGAGTGACGGCACCCCAGCTGCTCATGTCATATCTTCCGAACGAAAGAAGATATGATTATGTATTATAGCTTAAAACATAAGAAATAATAGCTGCCACAGGCAGAAAAAAAATTAAATCTCTAGTTCTTGTAGTTTCCACGTAGTAAACAAAAATATAGTTTCCGCGCCAAAAAGATCAAATTATTACTTCGGAAGAGGTACGGAGCGGCGTTGCCATTCCGTGCGCTACACTATTGCAACCAAGTTTGCACTTAGTAAGCATACCATTAGAAGTCATTTTAACTTGCGCTCAAAATATTTTATTGAAGATATAGACTGAGAGCCGACTGAACTTTAATAGAATTATGAATGTAATATTAAAAAGTTGATTCTTATCAACTTTAGACGACGAGAGAACTACTTATATTGTTTTTTTTTGAGACTTGTTCTCTGTAGTTCGGTTAAGGTGGATGCACAAAGTTAGCGCGCGAAATTAATATTTTGTTACGTTTTTTGCAATTTACAGGTCACTGTTAGGTTATCTTGTCATTCTCTTGTAGTTTCCACGTAGTAAACAAAAATGAAGTTTCCGCGCCAAAAATATCAAATTATTACTTCGGAGGAGGTACGAAACGGCGTTGCGTTCCGTGCGCTGTATTATCAGTTTGAGATTGTTTAAACTAGATTATAGACTGGGAGCCGACTACACACTTTAATTGTAGGTACTATGTAAGTATTCAGATTTTTATAGTTATATTTTTTGTTTATACATAGGATGAAATAAAATAAAAAAATCGAAGTGTAACAATTTTCGTATATTTTTGTTATAAATCACATCATTGTTACAATTTACACTCTATGAAATCAGATAAAATATGATTAGTATAAATTACAATTAGTCATTAGAATCATGTGAAATTTCGCGGGGTAACTTTGTGCATCCACCTTAACCGAACTACAGAGAACAAGTCACAAAAAAAAACAATATAAGTAGTTCTCTCGTCGTCTAAAGTTGATAAGAATCCACTTTTTAATATTAAATTCTTAGTTCTATTAAAGTTCAGTCGGCTCTCAGTCTATATCTTCAATAAAATATTTTGAGCGCAAGTTAAAATGACTTCTAATGGTATGCTTACTAAGTGCAAACTTGGTTGCAATAATGTAGCGCACGGAATGGCAACGCCGCCCCGTACCTCCTCCGAAGTAATAATTTGATCTTTTTGGTGCGGAAACTATATTTTTGTTTACTACGTGGAAACTACAAGAACTAGAGATTTGAATTTTTTTCTGCCTGTGGCAGCTATTATTTCTTATGTTTTAAGCTATAATACATAATTATATGTTCTTTCGTTCGGAAGATATGACATGAGCAGCTGGGGTGCCGTCACTCCAGCTTACACATATTTGTCGGTTTAATAACTTATAGAGTATTTTGACCAGAGGTCTGAAATTTTTTCTGCCAATGGCTGCTATTCTACCTCAATTTTTGAGCTATGGTACATAATCATATCTTCTTTTGTTCGGAAGATATGACATGGCAGCTGGGGTGACGTCACTCCAGCTTACACACACGTCTTTTTATCATAGTTTCATCACTTTTTAAGTATTATCGTTCAGTTCTTTCCTTCCATGTGCAGCTATTATGCCTTATTTTTTTGACGATAGTCCAAAACCCTAAGCTCACTGGTTTGCCTGTATTGAATGAGGAAGCTGGGGTGACGTCACTCCAGCTAACACATACTAAACGACTCATATTAACGAAGTTTTTGTGGCAGCTAAATTAAGACTCGGAACTTTGATTGCTGCTATTATGCCTTTATTATTGGCATAGATAGAATTTTTCTATGACATATGAGGAAGCTGGAGTTATGCACATTATAATTTCGTTGACTTTTGTGAACATAAATCCCGAACCAACGACAGTTCAGTAGGGATTTTTTGAAGGGAGATAGCGTTACAATTTTAGTGTTAGTGAATGTGGATAGTGTAATGAACAAAAGTGCTAGGTACCAAACAAACACAAGAACATAATGTAATAAGAGTGCTATTGGGCACATTTTTAATAAAGACAATGTAATGGTTTAGGTTATAATTACATTACTTATAAGGCTAGATTTTAATAAGATTAAGGCACATCCTATTGATGAACCCTAGAAAAAGGAAAAAAAAAGGTAGTGAAATGAAATGTTTACCGCCATAGGGTTGAATGTCACTTGCAAGTGTTACAATAAGGTTCATATTTTGTATAAGTGACAGTTTTTCAAACTTTGTGAATTTGCAATTGTCTTTGAAATTTTGTCATAAGTTGTAAATCAACAGTTTCCCTAATTATGATGAAAATATTGAAAAATAGTTAACTGTGAACTTTCGGTTACAAAAGTACCTACAGTTCTCGCCAAACTTCTTGGCCGCTCTGAAATTGTATTTGCGCAAGGCACGGCGCGGTGCTGTTTTTGTATGCGATTTACTATTGCGCTGCCATTGTAGCCAACATCAGGGCGGCCAAGAAGTTTGACGAGAACTGTATACCTATTAACAAATGAGTGGAGTGATCCTCAAGACCCTTGTTTTATACTTTTTCATCCTTTTTCACTATGGGGCTGAAACTGATACTAAAGAAGGCAGACCTTCACCGCATAGACGCCTTTACAATGTGGTGTTGGAGGAGGATGCTGAAAATCCCATGGACGGCTTTCCGTACCAATAGGCTGTTTCCATCTTTCTGGAAATTAAGGTGAAGACGAGACTATCCTCCATGTGCTTGTGCTTTGCGCATAGTCCTGACTTTCTTCGGCCACATAACAAAAGGAAATCCAGTGAAAACCTCGTATAACTGTTAGCTACCGTGCAGGATGGATGACGCTGCCCACTCAGATGGTCAGAACAGATCCGTACTACCCTGGACAAAATTCTACGTCGCTCTCCAGGCCGCTAAAGACAGACACAGCTGGCGCGACATTGTTCGTGACAAAATCATCTCACGGAGGAATCACGACCCTCAGACTTGAGCTTATACGTCGGGAAGAGGAGCAAGAAATGTAATTTTTTTTTATTTGTATAGTAGTCACAGCGTAGGTATATTTGTGTCTCTGAAGTTGGCTCTGCGAAACATTGCGCAAGAAACAGTTTGTCATCGAGTATACTGCTTAGAGTAAGCGAGATAGGACGATGCGACAAACGTAAGCGAGTGAAAGAGACAGTTATACAATGCTATCTTCACCTTCAATATTGACACAAAAATAGCTACTGCGCAGGTTCTTGCAGCCAACTTCAGAAACAAGATCCGCTGTGAGCATTATATTAAATTTGTATATAAATGTTTGGCCATCGCCCAAGCACTGTAGGTAGTTAATACAATGATTAGCAAATAAATTTTAAGCAGTAGTACCTCTGCAAACACCGGTTTAGAGTGTATCCACTTCTCGATATGTCCATCGATGATTTCAGATAGCGGTGCAGCCTTCGGAAGAATCTGAGCCAATAGCCTGTAAAAATAATGATATGTTACTATTAATGTTCCCACTGCTGGGACACAGGCCTCTTCTCTGTGAGAGACGGGATGGCCTTAATAAACCACACGGGCACAATTCGTGTTGGTGGATGTCACATGTCTTTGAATTTTTGGTTCTAGGACATGAGTTTCCTTCACTATTTTTAGAGCAGTGATAATGAAATACTTTACACAAAGTAAAGTGCCTGCCTAAATTCGAACCCACGACCTACGGCACGTAAGCCGGGGCCGTTAACACTGCGCCACCACTGCTTTCTAAAATCACAACAACGATACATGTATTGTCTTCTTTCTTTCTTTTATTAAACAAGAAAAAACATCTAAAATGAGCTGTGTGTAAGTCCTCTTCATAATATGTGTAGCAGCATCACATCAGTGGTCTGCGCATTAAATGACAGCTTCAAACAGCAAAAGCAAAACTATCTTTATTTGTAATGTTGGGGTTTCGCAAAGCAGACAACCAGTAGGTCTAAGTAGGATTTATTGAATGTATCATTAAAACATACCGTACAGTTACAATAATGCGCGTTACGTAAAGTACATATTAAGCATTAATATGATACCGTTTTGTTAAGGGTAATACTAAGTAGATTTACTTAAGGCTAATACACTTCACCTCCCGCGAAAGTGAACACTTCACCTCCCGCGAAAGTGAAAAAAAAAAAAAATCATACATAGTTTTTTTTTTTTTTTCGTTTACTAACAATATACCATAAACCGAAGTTAACATCTTAAGTAAAATAATAACTATTTCTAATCTAGCTCACAAATTACTCATTTAGTTACAGTTCATTTTTTTCTTTTTTTTTTTTTTTATTTATTCATAATAGGGTCTAGTCCTATTCTTATGCACTAATTCTATTTTATTATTCTTACTTATTCTAACATTACAACCTAAATCTTCTATTACTATATAAGGACCTTCTAATATCGCATCTAATTTCCGACCTGTCTCATTTTTCAACAAAATTAAATCATCTTTGTCATATATGAATGGATTCATGGATTTGTCATACAAACATTTTCTTCTTAATTTACTATTAAACAAATTTTTCTTTGCATCGGCATGAGCTAACTGTAATCTATACTTTAACTGTAAAGGATAGTTGTCAATATTGTACAATGGTTCTAACGTATCAGTAATTCTACTGGGTATTCTACAAAGTTTGCCAAAAACAAGCTCATGTGGAGTGTAATTTGTTTCGCTATGGACTGTGTTGTTGAAACTAAAACACCAGAACGGTAACCAATAACTCCAACCGTCTGTGTGGTTTTCACACTGAATCCTTAAAAATGAACCCAGGGTTTTGTGCGCATTTTCAAGAGCTCCAATGGACTGGTGATGGTAAGCTGTTGAGGATAACTTTTCAATATTAAGAAGTTTACATACCTGTTCCATAGTTGCTGATATGAACTCTGCTCCACGGTCAGTCGCTATGATCTCAGGAATGCCAAAAATTAAAATAAAATATCTTACAAATGCATCTGCAATGGACACAGTTTCCTTATTTTTTATGGGAACAGCTTGCACATATTTAGTTAATTCACATTGCATAGTCAATATATAGCAATTACCGTCAATGTCTCTATCCAAAGGTCCCACTAAATCTAAATAAATTTTCTGAAATGCCGAGGAAGCCGTTGTGGTTAGTTCCATCGGCTGTTTAATATATCGAAAATATTTCGATTTCTGACATTTCGTGCATTTTTTGACATAAATCTGGACGTCCTTATCGATACTTGGCCAGTAGTATCGTTTTTTAATCGTATTTACCATTCTACGGACTCCAGCATGACCACTGGATGGTAGCAAATGGAAATCGTTCATAATAATTGTCTTTTCCTTGTCGTCATTTATTTTCTTAACTCCTCGCAATATACATACTCGTGGTCCGGACCAATGCGTGAGTGAAGATATCTCATCGCATACACTCTTTATAAAATCAATATTCTCTTCGTTTTTAATTATACAAACTTCATCGATACGTATCTTTTTACAAATATCATTTAATTTCTGTACAAATTCGGCTCGCGAGAAATGTACCTTGAAATCAAGATTTATAAACAATTCCTTTTTATTTGCAATAAACGCAAAACATTCAATTTCCTCTGATATCTGGTTTTTTACTCTCAGCTTTTTTAATTCATTACCTTTAATTAAACACATTTCTACGGAGTCTATCGGTTTTCTTAATATATCCACAACTCTTGGTTGATCAGACCTATTGTTAGTGAATTTACTAGGATCCGTTGCCTCAGTTTCATCCTTATTATCATCACACAGATCGTTCATTCTCTTCTTCTGAGCTCTAGTCATCACAGCTACAACTTGTTCATGCATACTCTTTAGTTCATCTGATGTCATATACATTCTAGACAAAGCATCCGCTATTACGTTATTTTTTCCTTTTACATAAACAATTTTAAAATTATATTCTTCCATAGTTAATCGAAATTTGAGTAATCTACTAGAAGGATCTTTCAAACTAAAAAGGTAAACCAAAGGTTTGTGATCCGTCATTATGGTAAATTTTCTTGCATATAAATACGGCCTAAAATACTTTAAGGACCATACTATCGCTAGAAGCTCTTTTTGAATAGTAGGATAATTCTTTTCTGCTTTATTTAGCGGTCTACTCGCATAAGCAACTGGTCGAAGATCTTTATTACACAGCACTGCACCAATACCTGTGCCTGATGCATCTGTTTGTAGCACAAATTCATTGTTATCAGAAAAATCTGGATATTGCAAAATAGGTGAAGAGATTAACGCATTTCTCAAAAACTCAAAAGCACTTTGACACTCATTACTCCAAACGAATGGTACATTTTTCCTACATAATTTATTCAATGGCATTGCTATATCTGAAAATGACCTTATAAATTTCCGATAATAGTTACAAAAAGCTACAAAGCGTTTAACTTGGTCTGAACTTTTAGGTGTTGGATAATTAACTAATACTTTAGTTTTGTCTGGATCAGGCAAAACTCCTTTTTCAGATACAACATGGCCTAAATACAAAATCTCTTTCTTTAAAAATTGACACTTTTGAGGATTCAATTTTAAATTGACTTTTCTTAATCTCTCCATGACATTAACTAAATTTTGATTGTGATTATATAGATTTCTTCCAAATATTATCAAATCGTCTTGATAAACTAAACATTTTTCATTGGTTAGACCAGACATTGCTACAGACATCATACGGCTGAAAGCACTAGGGCTTGTCTTAAGGCCCATAGGTAGGCGTTTCATCTGATATTGACCTGAATTCGTAGTAAATGCTGTAATTTTACGACTCTCGGGTTCCAAGGTCACTTGATAATAACCTTGGTGAAGGTCAAGATGACTGAAGTAAATAGCACCAGATAGGGAATCTAAAATTTCTGTTATATTGGGTAACGGGAATTTATCATCACAAATAGTTTCATTTAATTTTCTGTAATCTATCACTAACTTCCATTTCTTTTCACTTCCTTCGCTACTTCTTTTTGGTACTAATAAAATTGGACTTGACCATTCACTATTCGACTCTTCTATAATATCATTTTCTATCATTTTACTAATTTGCTTATCTATTTCTGGTTTCAATGCATGTGGCAACCTATAAGGTTTAACATAAACAGGTGTTGAATTTGGCTTTAAAATTATAGATTGTTCATAAATGTTTGTTGTAGTTAATTTATCTCCATTTACATAGAATTCATCCGCATATTTCGTACATATCGCCTCTATAGATTCTTTTTCTTCTCCATTTAAATGACTTAAATTCAATTCCGATAATAACGATTGAACTCTAGGAACATTAATGTTGTTATGACTAAATTCACAAACGTCATACTCACTCAAAGATTTTAAATCAGGAGTAAAGAATGGTAAGGTAATGTCTTCCTCACAAACGTTTAGTATTTTAACAGGCATTCTATTATTTATTACTTTTGCTATCGTATTTGCTAAAAATACATTGTTCGTTAACTCTCTTCCGCAAACAATCACATCTTCATTCATAATCTGATCCACAAAAATAAAATGTATTGACTCTGACCTAGCTGGTATAGTTAAAGTATTTCTTATCCTATCACTTTCATCCACTAAACTAAAATGATATAATTTCTCATTCTTAACCAATGATAAAATATTCGAATTTAAATTAATATTTGCTTGAAACTTTTTTAGAAAATCTAATCCTATGATTCCATCAGCTTTTAATGGTAAGGAATCAAAAATAAAAAAATTGTGTGAAAACGTTTCGTTGCCATTTCTCAGAATTAAATCTACTGAACCTTTAGATCTACGCTGTCCTCCTATTCCATTTATTAAAGTGTTGTCTCCATGAGTAATACAATTTTTCGGTACTGTTTCATATTTTATAATAGACAATGGTGTCCGTTACCGAGGCCAGATGTTGTCGAAAATGGTCATTTGAATCTTATAGATAATTAGTTTTGCGGCTTCTGTAATTGTTGCGCACATTTTTAAATTTGTTGCGCTTATAGTTTTTTAATTATTTCACAAAAACATTTCCTGCTGGGGTAACGTTACCCCAGCCAGACCTTTTTCTTTCTAATGGGAATATTTAAATAATTACTAGCTATAAAATTAGTTGTCTAGATGAAGTAAATGTTGTGCCTTATTTTGTATTTGTTCTTTCATCGGTTGCGAAGTTATTCGAGATTTTGCTGGGGTAACGTTTTTGGTTTTGCTAGATCTTTGAAATGGTTAAGCGGATTCTTATCATATTTTGTACATGGCTTCTTAGGAATTAGTTTAAATTTGTTTTGTAATAAAAAAACCAAAATAATACATAGCTTAAAGGTTATTTCATTAAATAGAAAAACACTTCAATTGGTCCCAGCACTCTCAATAAGAGCTCTAAAGACTTACTTTAAACGTTATTTTAAAGCTTGTAACTGCCTTCAAATGTATGTGAAGTTTCATTAGTATCCTGTAAGTATTTAACAAGTTATGATGATATTGAGTTCTTCACGAGCACGGTCTTGATGCGCGCGGTGTTATTTGGCCACTGGATTGGATATAATATGAACTGAATGTTATGTCAATTATTAGTTTTTTAGTTCAGTTGTATATCAGTAAAATTTCAGCTCAGTACATTGGATAATTAATGAGATAATACGATTAAAGTCATCAGGAAGTGAATGACCGTGGTAACCCGACCAAGTTTAGGTGGTTACGAAAAAGCGAAAACGCAAAACATTATGGTACCTTCTAAAATATGTAGGATAGTGTTACAAATTTAGTACAGACATGTACGCAAGTTTAAAAAAAAACTACGTGATTATTAAATAATTTTTATTGACAGGTAATTTTGAAACTGGAATCGTCATCTATTTGCGAGTTTATATCAACGCGAGTGTCGCAACAAGGTAATTATGGATTTCTTAAAGTCTACGTGTCCAAGGAGTTTGTGGAAATAAATAAATACCTACCTGTTGCGGTAGTCCCGACTCCCGACATTGATAACGATAAAAATCGGTCGCTAAGTCATGAATTTCATTAATCAAGTTTCAAGTCATATTTTGACAATATATACACAAAAACCTTCCACTTGAATCAATCTATCTATTAAAAAAAACTGCTTCAGAATCCGTTGCGTAGTTTTAAAGATCTAAGCAAACAGGGACAGACAAACGGGAAGCGACTTTGTTTTATAGGTACTATGTAGCGAAGGATACATATGTCGTTATCATTGTTGAGAATTCCAGTCTAGGTAATAATTAAGTACGTTATACAAGCTTACCTTGTTCGTGAATTCATCAAGCAGCCTGCACCATAACTATGATCATCAATAGAAGCACTCCACATTAGCAGTAATTCGCCACACTTATTATTTTACATTAGCTCTCACGCACTCTATAAATATTTTCAAAAACAGGAAACGGAACTGCCGAAACGCATGCGCACTCTACAAGATAATTATGTGATTACGGAGCATGTTTAGTGCGATATGCAAACAATGCGCCCCTTCACCCCATCCCTTCCGCGTCCCACCGAACGACATGTTATATCAGTGGTTTTTGATAAGTTTGTGCAACTGGAAGATAATAATAATGTTTTCATAGTACAGATATTATTATATTATGAATGTATTTAACAGTGTACGCGTCTGTACCGAAATTGTAAGGTGTATTATACTAAACATTTCAAAAGATAGTATAATGTTCTGCGTTTTCGCTTTTTCATAACCACCTAAACTTGGTCGGGTTACCACGGTCATTCACTTCCTGATGACTTTAATCGTATTATCTCATTAATTATCCAATGTACTGAGCTGAAATTTTACTGATATACAACTGAACTAAAAAACTAATAATTGACATAACATTCAGTTCATATATCCAATCCAGTGGCCAAATAACACCGCGCGCATCAAGACCGTGCTCGTGAAGAACTCAATATCATCATAACTTCTTAAATACTTACAGGATACTAATGAAACTTCACATACATTTGAAGGCAGTTACAAGCTTTAAAATAACGTTTAAAGTAAGTCTTTAGAGCTCTTATTGAGAGTGCTGGGACCAATTGAAGTGTTTTTCTATTTAATGAAATAACCTTTAAGCTATGTATTATTTTGGTTTTTTTATTACAGAACAAATTTAAACTAATTCCTAAGAAGCCATGTACAAAATATGATAAGAATCAGCTTAACCATTTCAAAGATCTAGCAAAACCAAAAACGTTACCCCAGCAAAATCTCGAATAACTTCGCAACCGATGAAAGAACAAATACAAAATAAGGCACAACATTTACTTCATCTAGACAACTAATTTTATAGCTAGTAATTATTTAAATATTCCCATTAGAAAGAAAAAGGTCTGGCTGGGGTAACGTTACCCCAGCAGGAAATGTTTTTGTGAAATAATTAAAAAACTATAAGCGCAACAAATTTAAAAATGTGCGCAACAATTACAGAAGCCGCAAAACTAATTATCTATAAGATTCAAATGACCATTTTCGACAACATCTGGCCTCGGTAACGGACACTAGACAATGTAGCGCCCGTATCTATTAGCCAATAATATTTAACATTATTAATATTAAACGCTACGTATTTAGCATTGCCATTACAAGATAGAATTAAATTTTTAAAATCGAAAAAACTGATTTGGATTTTCTAAATCTGGCTTGGGTTTATTATCACCTTGTGATTGTGCCTGTGGTATATTATTGTCAATATGAACACGTTGGCGTTCAGGGTCATGTTCAACAGAATATACACTTGGACCTTGTCTTTGATTTCTAAAATATCTTGGACCTCTATTACCTCTTTGACCGTTTGGTGACCCACGGTAGTAACCTCTAAAATTACCACGAAATGCTTGTGGGTAAGCACCACTATATTGGTGACGAGAACCACGGTTATAATAGCTATATTGACCACGCATTCTACCTCTTTGATTTGGGTTACGGGAACCATGACCTTGACCATTTGGTCGTCTAATATTTTGATAACCATGTCCATTTTTAAACACATGCATGACGTTACCTGATGAAGACTGGCAGGATGTAGCCTCCTCATCTTTTGCAGCTTGGATGGCGTCTTTCAGGCTAGTGTAGTTTCGGGCGGAGATAATTGTGCCTAATTTGGAACTTCGCAGACCACCTGAAAAACGTTGTAGGGCAAGTTTTTCATTCAATGGCTTTAAAACTTTGAACGTTTCCGAATTTCCGTCTGCTTGGGAAATTGTTAATTCGGTGAATAATTTTTCCACTTCGGAGCCATATACTTCGACAGACCTTGAACCTTGTTGCACATTCTGCAATTGAGTCTGTACGGCAACAAATGATTTTTTGGGCAATAGATGTTGTCTCAAATCGGTAATTAATTCTTTAACAGATGTATATGATGTAGAAATTCTCAATTTAGCACTTTCAGAGAGTCTATTTTTTAAAACAAATATAATTAATAAAACCTCACCTGATTTATCCAGCATGTCCGCGTACATCTCTACTGAGTCTATCAACCGTTTAGTGGTGTCCTCAACACCGTCCATAACTGGAATTAAACTACAAGCCACTCTTAGGTCAAACTCCATTTTTTCTAAATTTACCTGAATAGGGATAACACACAATTTATTTATCTCTTCATATAATTTCTTAATATCGTTAAAAATCTCTACTGCCGATGACAACTTATCATTCTTACTACTCTTTAACAATAAAATTATTTGAGTACTTTTATCGAAAATATTTTTAGCTTCCGTTAACTTTATCTCAATTACGTTACCTTTATACCTACTTTGTCCCTTTTTAATCAAATATTTCCGAATAGTTAACAATGTTTGACAATTATTTATTAAACTATCAGTCATATTCTAAAAATAGCATATCTACGTAAGTAGTTACACACGTAAGTCACAAACAAAAGAATCAAGTTCAACATTATAAGGAAACGACACACAGGTTATCACTACGTTGCAGTTTTGCGCGCGGAGTATCAAGTTCACGTATAATCACTGCACTATCGAAGCTCGTTTAAGTTATTGCGTTATGAAATGTGACACTTGTCTATAAAATAATGAAACGCTTTCTTTATCTCACGATGACGCTGAAATGTGATGTGGGCGGGCCAATTTCAATTGGCAGGTGAAGATTCGTTGACTCGTCCTCGTATGGATGCTCTAATCCTCTGCATCGTGCTGAGCCCAATTTCCTCCTGCATCCATCTGCGATGGCACTTCTTGTACACACGTATCCAGATGTAGATGGCCAGTACCAGTATACCAGCAAGAATGATGTAGGTCACGATGCTTAAGTGCTCAAGGTTGCTTCCCATGGTCTTCAATGTACCGTCATTTTGTCCTCCAGCAGCCCTCTTCTTTCTCCACATTTGATCGACACATCGTAAAAATTTACTTGAGAAGAACTGTCCGAAAATAACGCCGAAAACTTTTAAATGAAAACGCGACAGTCTTAAAAATTTAGAGCCCCTTGGCAGGCCTTGATGGCAGGGTCGCCATGTAATGTTGGGGTTTCGCAAAGCAGACAACCAGTAGGTCTAAGTAGGATTTATTGAATGTATCATTAAAACATACCGTACAGTTACAATAATGCGCGTTACGTAAAGTACATATTAAGCATTAATATGATACCGTTTTGTTAAGGGTAATACTAAGTAGATTTACTTAAGGCTAATACACTTCATATTAACCCAATAATAAAGTTGCTATTCGTTACAAAACATCGAAAATACCAATATCTACTTACTGCACTAACAACATAATAGACACCCCCGCGCGCATGCGCCGTACGGACCGGTACTGCCAACGTCTCCGCCCACTCCAATAACCTAACATTCGACCATCCTGACCCCGTGCATGTCCTCATGCACGCAGTCACGATAATCGAATGCAAGCAGTTGTAAAAGCTTTTGTTTCATATTATAGTCTTAGAAAACCGTTAGATAATAATAATAACTTACTGATATAGCGGTTTGACAATGGTCTGAAGGAACTCTATCTCCAGCTCAGGAATGAAACACTTGTCTATGTCCATGCTTTGCTCTGGCTTTTCACCTCGCATCTTCTCCAGTTCTCCTTGTTTGAAGAACTCTGTCAGCACTGCTGCCTGTACCAGAAATCGCTGATTGACTATCGCATGCATATCCCTTATTTTCTTAACTGGCATGGCAAAAAAGCCTTAGATCAAAATGTAGTTGTCTTTCAGATTGTGAAAATTTCATTAAAATACACCCGGCGGTTTAGGTGCGAATAAAACTTAAAATGTTCATAGATCAAATTATTAGGAAAAAGGTCTAATGTAACATATTTTATACAAACAAATACGATTAGGCGTTGAGACGTGATTCTCATTCAAATCAGCTACTGAGGAGTATCTGCGCCTTAACTGTGCACCTGGCAGTACCGCGATCGCACTCCCGCCTTCCCGCGTGGCGCCCCGCATTCGCCTTGTGCGCCAATAGCGAGATCCGAACGTCTGAGTAACGTAACAGCGCCAGGTGCACAGTTAAAATGACCGTGTTTTAAGTTATTATAACCACACTAAAGTTATTAAGCAACTGTGTTTGGGTCGGCATCCAGTCTAACGGAATGTAGCTGAATAACAGTATTTGACCTCTATGTTCGATGTTCTAACTAAACACATCAACACGGTCTAGGGATATTTTTAAAAAAGCGAATTACTATCAATGTGTTAATTATTTATATGACATGTATATATTTAAAAGATACGTTATTTAATATTCTACCATTTTTTTAATAATGGTTAAGGTAATTCGATTAAAATTTCAGGATTTTATGGAAAAAAAATTAAGCATAGACGGAAACCGTATATGAATTAACTTTTAATTTATGAGTAAAAACTGAAAAATATAGAAAAATGATTTAATTTGCGTTTATAAACTTGAAGTTAGTAGTCTGAGAGCTTCCCCATGAGTTTCATAACACATCGGCAACGATTCGGCATGCTCAGAACAAGGTTGTCAATGTCTTGCTGCGGAATATTGTCCCATGTCCTTCTGAGGTGCGCAAAAAGTTGATCTTCTGTAGCCAGATTTTCAGGAACTTCCTTCAGAGCTCTTCTTTGCAGCATATCCCACTCATACTCAATGGGATTTAGATCTGGCGATTGAGCAGTCCAGTCTAAGGCCCTAACATTGTGTGTATGTAACCAAGCTGCTACCGTTCTCGCCGTGTGTGCCCGGGCATTGTCGTGCATGAGCAGGAAATCTTGCCCCAGTTGTGTTCTGTGGGGCAAGATTACGGGCCCCAGCACCTGTTGGACGTATCGTTCTGCCGTCATATTGCCCCGCACCCAAATGAGATCCGTCCGTCCTCCAAGACGAATTCCTGCCCAAACCATAATTGTTCCTCCTTGGTATGGGTGAACTTCCTGAGGGTTCTGAAGACGGCTCCATCGTCCAGGAACTCGCCAAACACGCGTCCTTCGTGAATCTGGATGGAAGCCGAACCTGGATTCATCCGTGAACAGCACATTGGAACATTGCTCACGGCCCCAGTCCACGTGGTTCCGAACCCATTCTAATCGTCGTCCACGATTGCCTCTCCGTAAAGGTGGGACCCGGAGTGGTCTACGAGAGCGTAGATTGCTTTCATGCAGTCGCCTTCTTACAGTTTGGTCACTCACAAGCACTTGGTGTTCCACTCGCAGCCTTTGGACCAATTGAGTCGCCGTTGCATTTGGTTGAGCTCGCGCAGTAATTTGCAAAAATCGGTCTTGTCTGGGGGTAGTGATGCGACTTGGCCCCCGGTGCCTCTCCGCTACTTCACCTGTTGCACGATAGCGTGTCCACAATCTTGAAATTACATTTTGGTGGGTCCCTATGGCCTCAGCATTATTACGCTGAACAGACCCAGCTTCCAGCATTCCCACAGCTCGTAACATCTCCGCCCTCGTCAAATGTTGGCGTTGCATGGCTACAATACCTCAATTTTAACTTTATCTTTCGTTTAAAAATGAAAAAAAACTGTAACTAAACGTAATTCGTATTGTTTTCTAAATTTCGCACAAATGAAAATTCCCTCTCCTACACATCAAGACATTTTTATGCCACCGAAACAAAAGAATTTAAAAAAAATTGAATTTGGAATTAGTCTGAGATAAATTACAAACAAATCGGTGTATAAAAGATTCCAATGCGGCCAGTACTTTTCGAGTTATTTAATTGAGTATGAAATATCCCTAGACCGTGTTGATGTGTGTATCTGTAACGGCTGTCATAGATCTAGACTAATACCTAATAGGTACCTATATTTATGATATTAGAAGGAGGTATTAAAGGGACTCATGGCTATATAATAATAGCCGCACGGATCGGTCTTCGAGGTTATGCAACGCTTATCGAGGTTGGGCCGTGGATGAATGACCATCTCAACATACCAAGATTCCTCCGTCTATGTGTCTGTGCATCCGTCTCTCGGAAAGCACGTTAAGCCTTTGGCCCCGGCTTCATTTGTTGGTAGATCTTTGACAGTCGTTTAGGATAGTCAGATGCCAGGAAATCTGACACTAGTCTTCTCAAAGGAGTATCGTATTACCCAGTTACTGGGTTGTGGAGATCAGATAGGCAGTCGCTCCATTTAAAATTCTGGTACTCCGCTACATTCGGTCAGACTGAGAAACCGACCCAACATGTTTGGGCAAAGACAGTACTAGTAGGAAGTAGGATGTTGAACTAACAGCAGTCTTCTTCACACTGCCCCAGTCCTTGACCTGATCGCTGAGGTCTGCAGCAACCATAAGCAGAGATTGTAGCGAAGTAAAGTGGTACTGGTTCCCTATCTGGTAGTCTACCGCTATTGCCTTGTGCTCGTTCAAGTTCCTGCGTCAGGGATTCTATTAAAGACTTGTTTTATTTATTTATATATTTTATTGTACACCAAGATAGAAACAATACAAGAGAAAAACTTAAAATATTATAAACAATCATACAACAGGCAGCCGCATTCCACGACCTGCTTGGTCGTGGAATGCGGCTGCCTGTCCACCTAGAATGGACAGAGTTTAGGACAGCCTCTTGACACGAATTGGGGTGGAAACATTTCTCTATCAATTATATTCCTTATTATACCTATTCATCATCATCATATCAGCCGAAAGACGTCCACAGCTGGACATAGGCCTCTCCCAAGCCTCGCCACATTGACCGGTCCCGTGCGTCTCGCAACCAGCGGATCCCCGCAACCTTCTCCAGGTCATCGGTCCACCTGGTGGGTGGCCTTCCAACGCAACTTCTTCCGGTTCGCGGTCGCCACTCCAGAACCTTTCTGCCCCACCGGCCATCTGTTTTGCGAGCAATGTGCCCTGCCCACTGCCACTTAAGTTTGGCAATTCATCGGGCTATGTCGGTAACCCTGGACCTCTTACAGATCTCTACATTTCTGATTCGAGCACGCAAGGAAACGCCGAGCATAACCCTCTCCATTGCCCTTTGAGTGACTGTAAGCTTTCTGATGAGGCCCATTGTAAGCGACCACGTCTCAGAGCCATATTAGTTATGTCATCACTGGTAACACACCTTGGTCATAAACTTTCGTCTTGAGACACTATGGTAAGTTGGACGAGAAGATGCCGCGCAACTTCCCAAACGCTGCCCAGCCGAGTCGGCTTCGTCGGTTGTCCTCTATCTCGAAGTTGGCCCTACTCAACTGGATCGTTTGTCCACGCCCGCAATACAATTCAGTCATTTTAAAATCAACTAAATATGTATCAGCAAAAAGTTAACATTTGTTTACGTGGCAATAACACCAGTTGGACACACACCTAAAATATAATCAAGTATCAAAAGTGCAGTCTTACTCTCCCAAAATTCAAATGGCTAGTGTTTGTAGAAGTTAAATTATCCACAACTATATTTAACATGTGGTATGGAAATTAAAGTATAGATTATACCTACCTACTAACCGTGAAAAGTTGAAATGAATATGCCTAAAAAAAATTGCTGCTGATGTTTTGGTAGATTGTGACTGCACTTTTGACCCTTAACTGCAACTATTGCAAAACTTACTTGAAATAATTAGACAGGTCGGTAGACAGAATATTATCCCGTAACATCATGATGGCTCTGTCGAAGTCCCTTCGCGGTAGAGACTGCAAGATATCGCAGCCCTCCGTGCTCAGTATGCACATGGCCTGGGCTAGGTGGTGGCGCTCCATCACACTACCTTCGCTGGCGTATAGGGCTGCTAAGTTCGTACCTGAATCACGGATGAAATTGTTCTTAGTGCTCATATATTAGGTTTAAGAAGCAAACGGCACTCGAATTTCTCGAGTTTTTTTATTTATAACTAGCTTCAGCCCGCGGCTTCGCTTATAAAGTGGACCTTACTACAGAACTTGCCCATTATGCACTAATATGTAAGTTCTATAGTACCTACAACAAAAAAGTGATAGTAAAAACTATTAAAAAAAAAATACAACCGACGAAATTTAAATTATTTTTCAATTTGTAGTGTTTTTGGAAGTCGGTTGTATTTTTTTTTCAGCGGAGTCATGATGGTATTGACATAATAGTACATCGACCCAAGTGGCTGGCGTTAACTTTACAACTTTCTACATTTATCAAGAAACTGTTACTCACCTCCGAGCACATGGAAACTGTTGGTGGTGCCGCGATGGTCGATGTCGTGCATCAAACAGGCCACCAAGTACATGAACGCTTGCAAATCACTGCAACGAAAATATAATCCACTACTTTAGGCCATGGTTTCCACTTGCAACCAACTCGCATGCAAGTTGCATTACATTGCAGGCTACCAAGTTAATGTGATCAATCGCTCGATCGTGCCCCGCAATGTAAACTTGCATGCGAGTTGTTTACAGGGGGAAACCACAGTATAAATATGGACGAACAGTACGGAAACTACCCACAAATGCTCGAAACGGTACACTCAACAAACATGCGCACCGACAAGACCCCTAAATTGTCGACAATTTAGGGGTCTCGTCGATGCGCATGTTTGTGTGAGTCACGTTTGTAGGGAATTTCCATACTGTTTGTATATTTATACTGTGGAGAAACGGCGCAAGGGCGAAAATACACATTTATACCTGCTACTTGCATAAACGTATACAAGTAGCTTGCATGCTATTGTGATATTCACCAATCAGAAGTTATTATAGCATACAAGCTACTTGCACACTATAACAATTAAGTTTCAGAGACTGTGAAATTGGAACCTTTTCTATAACTCAATGTGCCATATTTACGGTGAATCACAGATTTCATATAAAGCTGGACACTTATGGTTAGACGGAGTGTTGATAGATGGAGGAAGGCATTGATCGAGTGTACTTCAAGGACTGGAAGAAAAAGTGTTTGTAATTCGGCGGTGCGATGGCCAAACGCCATTCATTGTTGCCATCGCGAGTCGAACCTGGATGAGGCTAGCACAGGAACATGGGGATTGTCACAAGAAAAGAGAGTCTCAGAATTGGGCGAAGTCGGGCAGTGAATGATGATGATGCGCACGTACGCATCGCCGTTCATGACGTAAAGCAGCAGACGATGTAATTTATACTCCATTGATTGTAATTGCTGTATGGCTTTCCTATGCAAGGCTAAACGAATAAGTAAAGGATAATAATGATTTACTGTAAGTAAAGAAAGTAGATTACTTGAAGTATCCGTGTACGAGGAGCTTGTAGTTGATGATAGCGGCGTAAGCCCACTGCGCTACGTTGAAGGCATGGGTCCAGTTGTGGTAGGGCACGTCTCGGTAGCCTTTCTTGACGTACAAGATAAAGCAGGCTAACTTCTTTAGGTTTATGTCCAATCTAAAGAGAAGAACGGTCCTAAAGATGTTGTACTAATAGAAAGCGAATACATGCGCGTTGCGTTTATTTTTTCGCTAATGGCGAAAAGTACCGTCTGTCGACGCGTTCGGGTTTGTCAAACCATGAACGCGACGACTGCGAACCTATTCGCGCGATGATTGCTTTCTGTAAGAAGCTGCAGATTCAGATTTTAGGATGGCTCGGTTTTAACTGCTTTTATATCACCATATTAGATTGAAAAGCAAACTTGCGATATATTTTAATAGAGCTAGCTACCAAATAAGATACTAACAGACTCATCCAAATTCGTACGAAATCTACGTAGGTAGAAGGATAAAATCGTAGACGTAATCGTCACTAGATCCGGGTACTCGTCACGTGTCCCAATATACCTATACTATTCCAACCGCTCTTGCAAGATCCCACATACGACTCCCTTCCATCCTTTCCACTTAATTCTTATCTTCTACCTCCTGTGGATAATCTTTCAGATAAGACTACGGGGTACATACTTCTGATCAAATTCAAGATCTTTGAACATCTTCAGGGTATAGCATGGCAGTTCCCGAAGTGGCAGCGCGCGAGGGTTGAAGTGAAGACTGACTAAGTGAGGGTGATTATGGTAACCGGTGCAGGTCATCAAGCGAGCCACCTCGCCCTCAGTTACCTATATCAACAATTTGTTTAGGTACCTTCTTGTTATTTGGTAGGTATATTCCATCAGTACCTAGTTGGAAAGGAAGAATTAGGAATCCCTTTGAGGTATAATTAGTAATGAGGTGATGCAGCAGAGATACAGATCTCTGCTGCATCACCTCATTACTCGCTACTCAGTAGAAGTCGCTGCCACGCATCCCACAACGGAATAAAAAAAAGTTACATCAAAAATTCAAAATATCCGACTGCTTAAGAAGCAAACTAAAAAGACGTGAACAAGAAGAAAATCATGCAGTGCAGTTTTAGTATTCGTATTCGCGAGCTGGCTGACCAAAACCAGATGTATCCTCCAAATGCATAGCATGATTTTCTTCTTGTATAGTCGGCGGGTATTTAGATTTTTTGAACGAAGTTCCTTATCGCGCGTTGCGAAAGGGGGCTAGACGGAAAAAATTAAGACGAAAAGTTGTAACGACACTTTTTGCTATAGTTGTAAGCCGTGCGGCGTGCGCGTGTTTCGTGCGTGTTCTAACCTATACGCTGTTGTGTTTACGAAGTCGAGAGAGTATATATACATATATATATATATATATATTGGTAAACTGGGCCCACATCTCTTTTGATTTTCATAAATGTTGAACATGTTTTTTAGCCAAACTACCAAAGACTAACAAAGTACCTACCAGGAGATTGTAATTATGAGGCAGTATTACCGATTCTGGAACCTGTGTCTTCTGTGTTGAGTCGGCTGCTAGTCTAATTGTATGTAGCTGAAAATCAGCTCCACACGTAGGGTATGGCAGAAAAATAATGGGCCCCCACAATAAAGCGCCCAAAAGCCGCCATTTTTCTATTTTCCAATTTTAATATAGCCAGTGACACTCGCAACGTTAAGACTAATCGATTGACTTAAGAATAATCAAAATCGGCCAACGCGGTTGGTCTCTAGAACGCCACACAGGAACAAACATACATACATAGACTGATAAACATATTACCCTCCTTCAGCAGTCGGGTAAAAAGATGAAGTTAAAGTTAAGAGAAACAAGGTAGAAAATCCCGAAACTTCCATTGAAAAAGGATCCTTCGACCAGATGGACAGTCCAATGATTCTTGTTGGGCTGTTCTAACTATTGTAAGACTTGTAAGTGAACTTTTTGTATAATACTCACAGCGGATCTTTGTGTCTCTGAAATTGGCTGCAAGACCTTGCGCAGTAGCTATTTTTCTGTCAATATTGAAGGTCTCATTGATTCGCTTGTTTGTCGCATCTTCTATCTCGCTTACTCTATGCAGTATATACGATGACAAACTGTTTCTTGCGCAATGGTTCGCAGAGCCAACTTCAGCGACACAAAGATTCGCTGTGAATAGAATTCGTATGTATGTGGCAGGGCGGGCTGGCAGCATTGTTGCCGCTATTAAGTGGCAATGGATCGGCTATTTTAAATTGTCGAAGTCGATCAGCTCTTGGAGAACGCCCATTGGCAAAAGTAGACCTTATGGATAGGAGAAGTGATAAGCACCTTCATAGGGTGGCTGGTAGCACCTGGATAAGAGTAGCCGAGGAACCAGTAAAATGGCGTACGGTTAAGATCGTCGGTCCACCATGTGGGGGGCATCAACAACATAAAGTGATTTAATTACGAAGACTAATGGTTTTGGTTTAACATGTGTTGTGCTCCCAACTACAGACATCAAAAAGAAAATCACCGACCTTCATATGATACATAATAAGCTCGGTGGCCAAGGCATTCCTGATGTGCGCCTCTTGAATCTTCCGGTAGACCACAGAGTGCATGATGCAGACGCCGCAGTAAATGCTGAACGCTAAGGCCATCTCCTCATCCATCACGTCAAAGTAAAGGTCAAAACATTTGTTGATGATTTGGCCCACTCCAATGATTCCTGATTGCTCTCGAATTGGAAAGCATAGCAGATTTCTAGGTGGAAAAAAATACGAAAAGGAAGGATAATTATTTATATTAAATTTACAATAGCTTTATTATTAACTGCCTCGTTGATCTAGTTCTTACAAGGTCTACTGCTAAGCATAAAGTCCTGGGTTAGATTCCCCGGTCTGGCAAATTGTTATAAGAGATGTCTCAGTTGCAGAGCCTGGACTGGACTTTTGTCCGATTGATGGCAATAGGTTTGGCCCCTATTACATGGGGGTTTACTGCTTGATTCCGAATGTCATATGCCCGATGGCTAATTCTCCGAAGTCATCAGATCGAACGTCAGAATTGCCGAAATTCCATAGCATAGATGTACCTCAATTTCGAATAGCTATTAGATCGAGCGTCCGTTTCGCCGAAAAGCCATTGCAACGATAGTCCTATTCATCGAATGTCTATTGGCTCGACGTGCCAGTAAGTCAAAAGCTATTCTACATAAAATATTCAGTAAAAAAAGGAATGTAAAATGGTATAAAAACAAATCAGCAGGGTTTAATCAACACATACATACATTGGATCAACACACCAGTGATCATTACTTATTACTAATATTACATAAAAATATCAAATTACACCCTGCTGGTTGAATTTTTTTGACTTACTGGCACGTCGAGCCAATAGACATTCGATTAGTCCTAGCCAGTCCGAGTTATCTACGTCCCCGTCGTTCGCCCTGGGACCTGCTGCAACCGCGCCGCCGAGCGTCCACCACCCCGAGTTGCAGCTGAGCTAACGGATGCAGGGCGAAGGGCGAACATTTTTGACTCACTAGTGACGGTACCCGAAAAAAACCGAGCGAATCCGTAGGCTCTAAAGCGGCAGCCCCGCTAGCGGATTAAGACACAGTGGGCTAATCACTTGCTTGCCCGACAATAACAGATTAAAGAAACCGGACCGATACCCTACCGACGACTTTTGGCTTTAAAAATGGACACGAATTGCTTTTTGGAATGTGAGAATGCTTAGCGATGATGACAGTATACTAGCCCAAGCAGAAGCAGTAATGCTAAATTACCACCTGCAAATACTTGGTCTAGCGAAGTGAGAAGAAACGGCTTCGGTGAGCTGAGAACGTCCAGGGGCCTGACTTTGCTGTATTCTGGTAAAGAAAGTGAGGAAGATGTTGTAGTGTGCAGCTCGCTCAATCTTATATTTGTAAAGCACACACCAATTATGGGCATTATTACACGAATCGTTGAATCGAACACTTCTCTTTTATTTCGTTTACATCACTCTAATACATGGCGACCCTTAGCCAGCAATTAAAATTTTGCAACTTACGTGAAAAGCGAAGACGTCAATAGTTGAAGAAATCATGAAAAATATACTGATAGAAGTTTATAAAGACGGAAAAATTTGAAGAAAGAAAGCAAAGAAGATATTAAAAAATATAGAAGAAACAGAATCCAAGAATTAGTTTGAAGCGGTGAAAATATTAAATAAGAAGACAGAAAAGGAACGTTGCTGCCAAGTAAGACGCCGTGACCTACGGAGTCAGTTCGAGTCCAGTGCTGAGGAGTCCGTTCATCCACACCACGTGAGACGTCGTGACCTACATATACGTTGTCAGTACCTACAATACGTACCTATGCAATGTAAGTTTTGCACTGCTATTTTTTTTTATATTCTGCAATATTCCATAACATTGTAATTAGATTATGCTGTATTATTTTATATTTTGATTTGGGGAATAGGAATGTCCCAACAAATGCAAGATTTGCACGCAAAATTAAAATATTTAAGAGAATATTTAGTGAAACTAGGTCCAGATAGGCGTAGACAAGATTTAGCTTTTAAGAAACTAGTAGAAGCAGAAAAATAATACAGTAAACTGGATTGTATTTTGACTCAGTTGAACCAAGAAATTAAAGAACGCAAGCTAGACAAAGAAACTTGTGAGGTTTTCCAAACATTAATCCGTGAGATTCAATCAAATTTTCAGAAAATAAAGGGTTTGATCTTAATTTACTGATTGACAGTGGAGCAAGCTTATGTGTGCTTAAGTATGAATGGTTGTCGCGACATAGGAATTTATTGAATTTAGTAAAACAAGATAAGATAGTTGTTTAAGGAATTAGTGGTAATTTAGAATTGTGCCGCAAAAGGTATACTCGGGCAGGATTTTTTTGAGCGCTATAACGTGGTATTAAATTATAAAAATGGTACTCTGAGTTTAGAAACCTGAGACCAGTCTGTTAGTGTTCATGTTAATAGGAGCTATGTCCCAGGACGGCAAAACGCAGCTGCAGATGCTTTATTTGACAATAAAAATACATTAAATCAGATAGTAAAATCAAAACATTTCACTAGTGCAAATACGTGCCTGAAAAGTCAGCAATTTTGTAATTTCTCGATCGTTATCGACCGTAAGTGTGTTAGCGAAAGAATTACAACGTTTTTGCAAGCAAATCAAATTAAACGAGCTTATATTAATTACAAACAAACGCAACGAAATTTTTAAACAATTTTATAAATGAAATTAATGACTCATTTAAATTATATTCCTAAGCTACTTGTTATTACAGATGTGACAAGAGTTACTGACAAAAACACGAAAATTGTGATCTTGAATGACTTCCACCTGTTACCCACGAGTGACCACGCGGGGGTAAACAGAATGTTAAATAATATTAGGAAGTACTATGATTGGCCAGGAATGAGTAATGACGTAACAGAATTCGTAACGAAGTGTAGAAGTTGTCAGATTCAAAAGCATACCAATAGGCATACGAAGGAACCGATGGTTATCACATCCACGGCATCCACTGCTTTTGAAAGAGTTAGTTTAGATTGAATCCTTTAGATGTGGATAATTTAAACTGTAAGTATATTTTGACATTACAGTGTGATTTAACAAAATACGTCGAAGCTTATCCTTTAGAAAAGAAAGATACTGTTTCTGTAGCTAAGTTATTTGTAAACAATTTTATTCTGGGGTATGGTATCCCTAGAGAGAAAATAACAGACCAGGGAACAGAGTTTATGTCATCAGTTTTCACTGAGATTTGTAATTCGTAACAAATAAATAAACTGCATTCAACAGCTTATCATCATGAAACTCTGGGAGGTTTGGAAAATACTCATAAGGTTCTAGGAGCTTATCTTAGAATTCAGTGTGACAATAACAAAACAAATTGGAACAGTTGGCTTACGTAGTTGCGAAACGTGAAAGATCATAAAAGACATCCCACGCCAGATCCAAGTCGTCGTTAACCGCTGTCTTCGTCGCATACACGGCATTTACTGGCCCGAGACCATCACCAACGTAGAGCTGTTGGAGCAATGCCACGAGAGCCCCATCGACCGCCAGATTAAGCGACGCAAGGGGAGTTGGATTGGCCACACGCTGCGAAGGGATTCTGATCATATACCGAAGCAAGCGCTGGATGGGAATCCCCAAGGCAAGAGAAAACGTGGCCGTCCCCGTCAAACCTGGCGTCGCACCGTTTTGGCGAAAGCAACGAGCATCGGTATGACGTGGAGCGAGGTAAAGCGTGAAGCACAAGACCGATCGCGATGGAGGACTACTGTGGAAGCCCTTTTCCCCATCCAGGGGACGTAGGAAAGTAAGTCAAGGTCTTTTACCTGCAATTGACATCAGGCAAGCAATCAATGGCGGGGTTGAACATGTCGTATTCCGATACATTCCTCACGTTGATAAGCATCCCTGTCCTGACGACTTCGCCAGTTATGCCCACGTTCAGGGGGAAGCGACGTTCCTTGCTTTCTCCCCCCTGAAATGAATGGACCAATAGATTAATGGATTTTGTAACCATATTTATCTGCAAAAAAATCTTTGACTTTGACGTCACTTTGGAAAAAATAATTACAATATATGCACATCGCAAGAATTTAAAGAATTTTTTCTACATCTTACATACATCCAAAACTTGTGGTTACCAAGTGAGTACCTATAGTTATGGAGAAATATATATTTTAAGATAAGTATTTAACAAAATTTTCACTTATTTACTACGTAGATGACTGCTATTCTTTATGAGTGAGTATAGTGCTCGCCAAACTTTTGGGTCGCCCTGAAGTTGGTTTTTCGATGCACAAGGCACGAAACGGTGCTGTTTTTGTATGAGATTGACTACTGCGCAGCCATTGTAGCCAACTTCAGGGCGGCCAAGAAGTTTGGCGAGAACTATATATCATGGGGATAAACAGCAATGATCCTAATTCTATCAGATAATAACGTTCACTAAAGATTGGCGTAGACTTATCAACTCGAAAACGGCACGTCACCGCTTCGTCTTTTGTCCCATTTCACAATTTGTGAAATGGCTATTTTTTGTTTGTTTTTTATTTATTTAACGATAGGCTCGCGTTTGACCACTATCTCGCCTGATGGTAAGCGTTGATGTAGTCGACGTCGACGGTGAAGCATGCTTGCCTAAAAGTAACCTATTCACTCTTGACTTAATGACCCTCAGGTTGTAGCTATCAGGAAACAAAGTCTCCGGCAGGGAATTCCACTACTTAGCTGTACGCACAATGAAAGTATTCGCAAAACGCTTTGTACGTATGGGTGGGATGTCCACCCTGTGCCGGCGCATTGCCGTACGTCTTGTTGTCCAGTGATGGAAAGGGCTAGGTGGAATCAAACTGTGCAGTTCCATCGCACACTCTCCGAAATGTAACCGACAACCGACAAAAACCGACAGTCTGACTCGGCGTCGATGTTCAAGGCTCTGGAGCTTTGAGGCGACCAGTTCATCGTTGCCGTTAAGCCTCTTGGCCTGTTTGTCAATCGACTCAAGTGCATCAAGTTAATATTTGGCATATCCTTCCCAGAGGCGAGAGCAGTACTCCGTGCATGTCCGAACTTGCGCTTTATACAAGTTGAGCAGCTGTTCAGGCTTGAAGTAACGTCTCACCTCTGCAAGGATCCCCAACTTTTTGCAGCCAACTGAGCCTTTGCCTCAATGCCCACCGAGTCCTCCCATCCAGTCGCCAGCTGGCAGGGTGGAGCTTACCGGGTTTTTTCGCGAGTTGGCGGGGCAGCCTTTGGCACGTGGCTGGCGTGCTACTTGGGCCCCCTACTGACTGCGGTCGGCCAACGGCTGGCACCGTGCTTCGGATCCCGCTACCCTCCAAAAATGAGTTACCCGGCAAGCTTTACCCAGAGACTAAGACCGGTTCTGAACAGCGCAACTGACGTCCTCCTTCTCCCCCAAAGACACTGGCAGCCCCACACACCGACGGAACACAGCAAGCTGCTTGGCGCCGGACTCCGGTGGGATGGTGGTCGCGAGCCAAGCGGCCCCTTGCGTAGCCTACCACCGCTTAAGTGGGATCGTTCAGCCGTACCACAGGCAAGCCTGTGGTGCCGTTGCCCGGGATGGACCGCTAGGAGGTAGATCCGAGAATTACGCGGATTTGCTCACGCACGCGGGATTTACAATAAGGATACTATAGTTCTCGCCAAACTTCTGGGCCGCCCTGAAGTTGGCTTTCCAATGCGCAAGGTACAGATCAGTGCTGTTTTTGTTTGAGATTTACTACTACGGAGCTATTGTAGCCAACTTCAGCCCCGAGGGCTGCGAGTTGACGCCGCAACACTTGAGGTTTACGAGCTTGTCCTGAGGCGAGCCAATGCCTATGTTGCTGATAAGTGTGCGTTCCATTTGTGAATTTCATACAAATAATACCGAACGGCTCGAGTTGATACGGTGTTGATCCGTTTCCGAATTGGTGATGTGTAGGTACTACCTATGCGCCAATCTTAATCCTTCGTGTAGGTACTGACTATTCCCTTGAAAATTGATTAATACCTACAGCAATAAATTGGGCGCTGGCTTAAATTCTTTAATAAGCAAGTAACTACTGCAAGTTGTACGTTGGTCCAATTTAGAATATATTGTGATATACGTAAGTACCTACCTACTTATTACTCCAAACCTTTTCAGGGCAAAGCTGTTTCTATATCTACAGCCGAAGACCTGCTAATAATATGATCAAAATAAAGATGAATACCGAAAGATGCTTGAGAGGCGAGTACAATTCATACAGCTCCATCTTCTCCACATCTATCAGCATGACCACGCAGTGCTCGGCTTTGAGCAGATGCTTCGCTTGGTCCGTGACCATATTCAGCAGGGTTTCTAATGAGGCCACCTAAATTAAGGACAAATGTGACGCTATACGTACTCCTCAATAAATTAGGACGTCCGCTAATATAATTGGCATTATTAACACGCTTTTATTAGCTTGGTATGTATGTATCTATGTATCAATGTAACAATGTATCAATGTAACGGAATCTTTGAACGTGATTTTCACCCACTTCAAAACGTTGGATTGATTTGAAACTTTGCACACTTATCAAGGACCGATGACAATGCAATAATTTAAACAGTTTGTCCCATTATCCTTACCATTAAAGCGTGTTTTTTGGTTTTTAGAACTTCAATTTATTTATAAAAAATTATAACCTGTTTAGCAACTGACCACACAAAAACAAAAACAATACAGACCATATAATCAAATACTCTAGGTAAATATAAAAAAATTGCTTAGAAAATGGTAAATAGTTTCGAGATTTTTTTAAAGGTAAATAAGCGTGAAGGGTTCCTCCACATGAAATTTAAAGGGAACCGTAAGGCCCTACGTTAGAAACCATTTTAGGGTTCCGTAGTAAACAAGGTACCCTTACAGTTTCGCTATGTCCGTCTCTCCGTCCGTCCACAGCTTAGCTCAGAGACTATTACTAGAAAGCTATAATTTGGCATGGATATACATAAAAAAAATGTGGGCCTCCTGTACCTCATGTAAAGTGGGGATGTGTCGTTTAAGAGTAATAGTCGACTAACTTATAAAATGTACTTGGAAAATAAAAAAAATGTATAATGATATATGGGGACCGTCATCTGGTCGAATCTGTGGCAAGTATTAGAAGAACTCGGAGTACCTAAGCACCTGGTTTTGCTGATTCAATCGCTCTACTAAAACAACTGGGGCATTGTGAAGGTTGAAATGACGTCATCGGAGCCCTTTAGGTTTGAAAAAGGTTTAAGCCAGGGTTGCATCCTAACCCCCATTCTATTTAACGTGTATGGGCAGTACATCATCCGGCGAACTTTTGAGAACTGGGAGGGAGGAGTCACTGTTGGTGGCACTAGAATTAGAAACCTCCGTTACGCAGACACAACGCTATTCATTAGCGGCTAACGAAGCTGAAATGGTAAGGTTGCTGGAGAGGATTGAAAGGATCAGCATGGAATTGGGTCTTCAAATCAACCATCCCAAAACCAAAATTATGGTGGTAGACCGCACCAACTCACTCCATATCATAGGTGCCCTGTCCCTCGAAAAGGTAGATGAGTTTGTTTACCTGGGCGCTACCATCAGCAACACAGGGTCTTGCGAGAAGGAAATCAGGAGACGAATTGGTATGGCGAAAAGCGCAATATCCCAACTGCAGCGAATCTGGAGAGACCGTAACATATATCTCGCAAGACAAAGATGAAGCTGGTGAACTCTCTTATGTTCTCCATCTTTAGTTACGGCTCGGAAACGTGGACGCTAAGAAAGGCTGATCGTGATCGCATTGACGCTTTCGAGATGTGGTGTTGGCGAAGGATGCTTCAAATTTCATGGACTGCGTTCCGCACAAACGAGTCTATCCTTCGACAACTGAACATCAAGGCCAGGTTCTCCACCACCTGCCTGCCAAGAATCCTGGAGTTCTTTGGTCACATTGCCCGTAAGGATGGTCATAACTTCGAACAGCTGATGATCATAGGCAAGGTCGAAGGCAAGAGGCCGAGGGGCCGTAGCCCGATCAGATGGTCTGACCAAATACGTGCAACGCTGAACACCAAGCTGCACAATGCACTCCACGTCGCCAAGGACAGACACAGATGGAGAATCATCGTCAGAGAAAAGTTGATCTCCTGTCGGGGGAATCACGACCCTCAGTAATGAGGAACACGACGCGAGTAGGAGGATATGGGGACAACAGTTTTGGAATGGCAAATTTAATTTTGTCCCTTCATTAGAGAAATGTTCGGGGCTTTCATTGTTTATTAACGTTAATAATGTTACTTATTTATTTTGGGGAATGTAGCTGTTTATACGGAACCCTCTGTGAGCGAGTCAGACTCGCACTTGGCCGAGTTTTTATATACGCGTGCCCGCGCTTCTGCCTTCCAGTTTTTGCTTATTGACAAATGATAGAACTTGTATGCTCATTGATCTCTTTTTCTATAATACTTAGATGATTTTGGTAAAGTGTACCCGCGGTTTTATCTGTTCCGTCAATAAACGTAACGTTAACTGAAAATTAGTTATTTTGTCCGTCAGATAGATTAATAAAAAATATTTAACACGTATTTTTTCTTTCGACACGTAAAAAAAATTACGACGATACAGTGCGTTGAAATATCGTGTGGCGTCACGCCGATACTACTGTGCAGCGAGCACATTTGATTGTAGAAAAGTGATAAAATGATTCGTTTTAAACAAAGAGTGTCTATTTTTAGCGTATAATCCCTACAAACATTGTATGGACGGTCGATCGGAGCATCCACCTTAAGGGTACACTAGTAGACGGCACGAACTATTTTGTGCGCGGGGTTAAAATGCATTTTATATCAACCGACAACACGTGCGGAAGAGATAGAGGCTGTGATGAGCAGAAGGAAGCTAGTTCGCGTACGAATACACACTTTTGCAAATTTGTAGCGAAATGGATAATGATTTAGGACGAAACCGAGCGCGCGAAATTTTATAAACAGACCTTTGGCAGTCTAGATATCATGAAAAAACGACTAAATCTATCTGATCAAAATAAAATTATTTGCATTGTTGTTAAATAAAATTATTTGCAATCTATCCCTGTATGGAGGCCGTTTTGCAATTTTCCGTCTTCTTAAAGGTATTTATTTGCGCCCAAAAATGCGTTAAAATGTGTGTCGAAATGTGGAACTTTCGACGCTCATAACTTTTAAATATTTTCTTTTTATACTTTTTTGCTTGCATACAGGGCTAGATAATGATGAGACAAATTGATATCACTTTTGATTTTGAACGTACATTGTCATACCGTGGAATAATCCCTAGACTACGTTTGTATGGAAGAATTTTCGACTAGTGTAACCTTAAACTGACATAGTGGATGGCGTCACAAACCCCCACGCCTGAACCTTGATGCGCTTTATTTTAGTCAAGTTTAATTGATTTGGTAAAGCAAAAATACGTGTCCAATATTATTTGATAATCTCACTTACGGACTAAAAAGAATTATCATTTTTCTACCCAGAAAATATCCCTATTCTGTAAACCTACTAAAAGGGGACAGACAGGTAGAATACCTCTGCAATACGGCTTACTTGAGTAAATAATCTTTTGGCGACGCGCAGTAGTTGCTGGCATTTTGTTTTCAAAGTATTCTCATATTCCATAGCGATCGTTTTCTTCAATGTCGGCCAGACGAATCTAATAAAAAACAAAATATTTTCAACATGATTTAGATGCAGCATAATTGACACCAACCCCGGATCTACGTTTTCTCCGAACCAGGGCAGACATTTGATAGTTAGGGCGCCATTTTAGGCGCGATTTTAAACAATTCGTCTTAAACGTTTGAGGCAAAGGCCTCAAATCTTACAAATATTGTTTTGGGTGAGATTTTATTGTAAACGTGAGGATAAGAACCTCAATAAATTAGTACTCTTTATTACCTATTAGTATATAACTTTCTCTATAATAGTATTTGGTGGCAACTTACGGACACTGAAAACAACAGACAAGAGTTTTTTTCGGATTATCTCGTGTAGTCCTCCTTTGTCTGCGGCTACGAGGATTCCCTTGGCAGAAATATCCCGCAGTTGTGTTCAAAATCCAAGTGGAAGAGTAATAAAATCAATAGAATAATAATCGATAGAACAACGTGTGCTGGATGCCAGGGTCTTTGTGAAACATGTTTATTTTTCTTCAAACATATGACCCATAACCCATATCACCATATATACACCCGGCCACGCGATCGAAGTACTTTTAAAAATAATCATCTTAATCAGACGAAAAACGTTAGTTACGTCGGCACGGTTTCTTTGTATGGGATGAGGCAGGTATGCTAGTATTATATTATCTGTGCCACGGCTTAAATCCCCTCACTCCGGGCCTGACCAGGCTAACTTAATAGGCATAAGAAATAAAAAGGACTACGCACAGTACGCATTCGTGAATTAATATGGGAACGTCGCTTTCCACTATCTTCGGCGCCACGACGCAGAAGAGGACTGCAAACGGTTTGTCCGTAACCGGAAACATTACTACCCGCTTTAGTGGGTTGTCCTTGGTTATGAACTGGAATGTAAGCGAATGCCACTGAAGGACGTACGAAAATTCGACAGTATAGATAGCTGATAGACCCTAACCAGATAATACCTCCTTACTCTGACATGTGAAAACTATCATGGTTCCACTGTGAGCAAGAGATGGAGCTATACATGACGAAGAGCACTATCTAGAGACTAGTGCAAACCATTGGAATCATAGCAAAAGGAAGGGGGTCTACCTATTTAGCACATGGCATGGCTATGGATCATAGGTTGTTGCTGTCAATGATTATGTCTATCTGTGATATTGATAATAACATATAGGTAATCATTCATTTGAAGAAATCGAGAGTACCTTGGTAAATAGTTAGGTTATTCAGCTAAACTTACGGGCAAGACGAGGGTTTGGACATCCATATCGAAGTCCGATAATAACTCCGTTCGATCTACTTTAGACTTTATTGTGTCATGAAATTTGTGTGTTAACTGCGGGCAAGAAACATGACTGAGTTAGAACCGTTATAAAAACGAAGTCAGACATTACAGCTGGTATAGTAGTCACAGCGGATCTTTGTGTCTCTGAAGTTGGCTCTGCGAAACATTGCGCAAGAAACGCAAATAGGGGAGGGACTAGACTACAAACACAAATTAATAAGCATCATACGTTTATTTTCATTTTCCGAGGCAATGGAACCGAGCCAACAGCTTCCACGAAGGCCTCTTTACGATCCCAGTTCACAATCACTTGAAACACAAGTTCTGCGTCAAGTTCTTCGGTTAACTATAACAATAGAAGTTTACGTAAAGGTTTGCCAAATTCGTACCTCGAAATTTAGCGTGTCATGAGCATTCAACTACATACAAGTCCGCAAACTAGGGAGTAGAATAATTATTGATTTTTAGGACCCACGCCACTGGGAGTGAATTTGATGGTTGCAACCAAAACTAACTTATAGTCTTTGTTGAAACTCGTGTCACTCCCACAAGGGGGTGAGGTGAGCGGTTACGGGGCTATGCATAGTGCATGCACCCGGTTCTTTTAAGGAATTTGCAGAACCGGTTCCGGAAGGACTAAACCCGGTTCCCCCGGTTCTTAAAAATAAACGAAAATGGGCCACATTATTTCTTCGATTCAAAATACGCGTTATAAGCCAAACTACATTATAAAAATGTAAATCATCATCATCATTTCAGGCCACCCACAAGCGTCGCCACACTGATCGTTCCTGTGCATTTCGCATCCACCGAACGCCCGCAGCTTTGACGGTCGTCGCTCCACCTAGAGGGGGGCATTCCAACGCTGCGCCTTCCGGTACGCGGCCGCCACTCTAGAACTTTTCGGCCCCAACGGCCATCCGTTCTGCGAGCAATGTGCCCTGCCCACTGCCACTTAAGTTTGACCATTCTTAGGGCTATTTCAGTAACCTTGGTTCTCTTGCGGAAGTCTCCATTTCTGATTCGATCACGCAAGGAAACTGAGCATAGCCCTCTCCATTGCCCTTTTGGTGACTTTCAAGTCTTCTGATGAGGCCCATTGTGAGCGACCACGTCTCTGTCCCGTAAGTAATCACTGGCAACACATACTGGTCATAGACTTTCGTCTTGAGACACTGATAAGTTAGACAAGAAGATACCGCACAACTGCCTGAACGCTGCCCAGCCGAGTCGGATTCGACCGTTGATCTCTTTCTTGAAGTTAGACCTACCTAACTGGACCGTTTGTCCCTCAACAACTTCTGAGTGTAGAGTCTCTGAATTTGATAGGAGTATGTGCTACATGGGCATTCAACATCACCTTGCTTTTGTCTACGTTCATTTTTAGACCCACTCTTTTGGAAGCTCTACTGAGGTCATCGAGCATTGTTCTGAGGTCCTGCATGGTGAGTGATGTACTCGCCATTGACATCTCCCTGTCTCACACCTCGCTACAGAAGGACGGGTTCCGAGGTCTGATCCTGAAGTCGAGCTGACATGGTGGCGTTTTTGTATAAACACTTCAACACTTCGATGTACCGGTAGTCAATTTGGCACCGTTGGAGAGACTGCAGTACAGCCCAAGACTCGATCGAATCGAAGGCTTTCTCGTAGTCAACAAACGCTAAACAAAGAGGACGGTTATACTCTTCGGTCTTCTGTATAACCTGCCGCAGCGTATGTATGTGGTCTTTGGTGCTAAAGCCTTTTTGGCAACCGGCTTGTTCGGGAGGTTGGAAATCATTAAAACTGCGCGCGAGACAATTCGTGATGACCCTTGTAAACGACTCTAAGAAATGAGATGGGCCTATAATACCTCAATCGGGCATTGTCGCCCTTCTTGAAGAAGAGTACCACCACACCCCTGAACCATGCCTGTGTCGTTTTCCCTTCGAGTATGACGGAATCAAACAGCTTCTGAAGGGCCACCCGCCTTCAGGAGTTCGGCCGTAATTCCGTCATCGCCGGGTGATTCTTAAGTTGTTTCAGAGCCATCCTAATTTCGTAGAGGCTGACATCCGGGATGGCTTCGGTAAAGTGTCAGGTCAATCTAGCTCTTGGATCGTCTGCTAGATTTGCAACGGGTTTGCTGATTGACTTGTACAACTGCAAGCTTCCGGGGTAAGAGAAAAATCATAGAGAATTACAAATCTAAACTATTTTATTTCATATTTCTAGTGATAATTGCAAAAACTGTCAAATTGTCTATGATTTATTCCAAAACTAAATAATAAAAAAAACAGGGGGAACCGGTTCGCCCGATTCTATCTGCTTGCCAGACCCGGTTCTCAAAAACCTGGAACCGGTTGCTGGTTCTGCATGCCCTACCGCGGAAGCGATACCGAGGATCGCAACAACGAGCCCGTCGCTTGGTGGCCTCTTAAGGCTTGGCTTCAGAAGCGAACGTGCGAAAACGCCAGGCACCCATCTGGGTGTAGCAACGCATAGCACGCGCGCTTACATTTGGGTAGTTGCATAGCCAACCAGCAGCCGTATTGCCTAAGTGAATACTGCCGTATGCAAAGAGTTTGACCAATCACACAAAACGGAAATCCACATCGCGTCATTCATCTCGCATGTGATTGGATAGCGGTCAAACTCTTTGCGTTGCCGTATTCAATTATGCAATACGGCCGCAGCCGCAAGGGTATTCGTTTGTTTTGTGCCTACAGGCAGTACCGTCTTTACCATAAGGGCACACGGGGTCCGTGCCCAGGGCGCCCATCCTCAGGGTCCCCAAAGGACCGACAATTTATCTCACATTTAATCAGTGTATCACTTATATGTCATATCAGGCACAGTAACAGTGAGCCCGGGTTCAAGTCCTAAAAATTATGACCATTTTATTTAACCAAATTATATATTTGATTGCCCGTAATAAATAGCAGATCATAGTAGAAAAATGTTACTATAATTCGTATAATAAATACTTTACTTTCAAAAAGGCCCCCAAATTCTTGTCTGCCCAAGGGCCCCGGCATAGTTTAAGATGGCTTTGCAGTCACATCACATCACATCATCAGCCTATTAATGTTCCCACTGCTGGGACACAGGCCTCCTCTCTGTGAGAGGGAATGGGCCGTAATCCACCACGCGGGCCCAGTGCGGGTTGGTGGATGCCACATGTCTTCGAAATTTTGGTTCTAGGACATGCCGGTTTCCTCACGATGTTTTCCTTCACCGTTTTGAGAGCAGTGGTGATGAAATAATTTACACAAAGTAAAGCGCCTGCCTGGGCTCGAACCCACGACCTACAACTTGTAAGTCGCGGCTGATACCACTGGGCCACCACTGCTCTCAATACAAGCCTTTTATTTTATTTGCCTTGCAGTAGGTACAAGAGATTATTTTCGACTGAATCTATTACAAATGGGAGCCTGCCTACTTACTTACATAAAGTGTGTGAATAACAGTGGCTACGTACATACGTGTTTATTCTCATTTGTATTTCGCTACATGTGTCGTCTGTTAAACTCATTATCAATTCTAATATCTTTCCTGGGTCACTGTACTGAATACTTCTTCTTCTATTTTTCCTCTGCTGCGATAGAGCCATTCTTTATGTTATGTGAATCGAACTCTGCACGAAATTAAAAGCAAAATTGAAAAATAACTGAATTTTGGAGTGTTTTTTTAGTATTTTGTTTGTAACCAAGCCACAACATCAGAGATTGACATGAAAATGGCGCAGTCAAAGTTGACTTAGAAAAAAAGGGAATGTTTTTTTTTAATAAACAGCCAGTAAAAATTGGGGCCCCACAGTATGGCGGCCAAAATCTGCCATTTTTCTATTTGCCAATTTTAATGTAGCCAGTGACACTCGCAAGGTTAAGACGAATCGATTGACGTAAGAATCATCAAAATCAGTCAAGGCGTTTGGTCTCTGCAACGCCAAATAGGAACAAACATACATACATACATAAATAGACTGATAAATACATTACCCTCCTTCGGCAGTCGGGTAAAAATAATTGATAATCATTATTTTATGGTAAATGTATAAGCTATATTACCTACTGCAAAGTTTCAGCAAAATTCGTTATGTAATTTTTGCGTGAAAGAGTAGGTATGTAGGAGAACAGTTGTTCTCCCTATTTAAATGAAAGATTTCGTCTCGACTTGGTTTACGATATATATTTAGGAAAACAATCTCCAACCGTTGACAATTACGTCTCATTACCATCATAGACTAATATATATCGCAGATTACTGTTATGTAGCTTGATATATATAAGACAGACTGATTTATGGTTCTCTAGGGATGTCCCATTGCGTAGAATAGTGTTGTATACATTCAAAATCGAGTGGACGATGCTAATCGCCACAAGTAACAAACATCCATCCATCCATCCTCACCACAAACTTTTGCGTTTAAATTAGTAGTAGAGAGAGTAGGATTGCTCTGAGAGTAGGATAGATAATATCCGTCAACTTGGTTCCACATACGTCAAAATTATTGTGAGCAAATTGAGCAAAACGAAACGCACTTGAACTTTAGCTTTGAATTTAAAAAAAAATATAGTGGGGTTTTTTTGGCGGGATTTTTTCGAGTGAAGTTCAGCGGCTGTTAATATTATTTGCAAATTGATTCCTAGTGGATATTGTAATATAAAATTGGTGTGGTTTTGTGTCTCAACTGTCTACGCAACTGGACAATATGTGAAATCATTGACAGAAGCGATCTCAGGATAGTGGAGCGGAGAATTTTATTGTAGTATTGACTACCTCCGCTAAGCTTACTGGGAAGGCTGCCTCAATACAATTTGCTGCCAAATAGTTACTCCAAAAAACATTAGAATATGTTACATCCGCATTCTAATGTTACTAATGAATTCAAGAAAAATACCATAGATATATTAAACAAGGAGATATGGCGTGTAGACGAAAATATATCGGAAACCTGTGTCTCCAGTTTGCCCCTACCACACGGCAACTACTACACATGCAGTTCAGTAAAGGCAATAGATACGCAGCCGCGCTCACACCCGCATTTCTTCAATCAGAACGTACTACACAGTCAATTATAAACTTTATCTCATCAACACAGCGTGTATTTACCATGCACCGTACAACTTACGCACACAAAAACATCGGTCGCTATCGTTGTGCTGTGCAAAAGCAATTTATTTTACATTTACGCTAGTGATTGACTAAATCGGAAAGTTATCGATTCTCCCATTTACTATATTATATTTTTTTTTGTAGTTCTGTAAATAAATTACATTGAAAACAGCACGCCCAGAAAATATAATAAACAATATGTACCTAAAAATATAAATTATTAAGTAAATCAAAAAATTCAATCAATCAAAAATCTGGTTACGTTGGTTTAGGCTGTCATAGCGTATTGAAACAGGAGGTATTGTTTAACCCTGCTATGGTGTTTAGTCAATGACCTGTAAAGTGGAGGTATTTGTGCAGCATTTGACACTTTGGTATTACTGGGGTCGCATTTTTTGTCAAAATGTTAGTTAAAATAATCAAAATAATTAATAAACATTATTTCACATTGATCTTCCAACCGGGTTAAAACGGTTGACAAATTGAAAAATAAACTATAAAAGCAATATTTCATTCGTCAATTGACGTTGTTGTCGATAGCCTACGTTAGTGTATCTGCATAAGCACAGCACTAACTCGTCGCAAGAAGCAGCGGCCGTACTACGCGATGCATCCCCTTAGTAAAGTATCGTTTTGTGATTTTTACATTGCTTGTTCAGTCACTCAGCGACAAACGTAGATAGTGGTTAAGAAGCAATGTATTTAATGCAAAAATAGTACAGTCGCTATGCTATTTGAAAACAAAAATAACATAGTAGAGGCAAGAAATATTTTACGATTTGTTGTTTTTCATGATTTTAAAGACAAATATAATAAAATACTTGTAATTACATATGGTAACTGATGCCATGATTTACAAAGTTTTGATTTAGGCTTCGGTTTTTACAAGAAACCACTGAACAACACGGCATTCTTATAACTTTTCACGATCACGGTCGAAAGCGCACTAGTTCGCGGTGACGGCCATTTGTCTATGACATGCTCAGTCAGTCCATGTCGCGCGGACACCGACACGCCCCCTTGCCACTTCTCCTGTATTTTATATTTCTATGATCTAGCTAATACTAGAACTAGTGATCTTTCTTCATAGATAATACCTTGTTTACCACGCTTAGTAGTTGGATTAATGATGGCAATTTGTTTTGAGCAGATGCTTGCTGATGCTTCTCCTCACGTATCGCTATCCTCGGCACTTAAGGCTGAAAATAATTTGCTAGATGCCGCATGCAACATAGGTATCCAATTGTACAGTCAGCAACAAAAGTCGACTAACACTGAGCTACTTAACTAAAATCGGTACAGAAATAAAATTAATAACAAAATTAAAAGCAGATTTAAAAAAAAATATTTATTAATCTTGCAGCATTGTGTTAAAGTAGCAGAATTTTTCTGCTTTTGTCGCTGACCATACCTACATTATATCCACTGATTACCCATTACGTGAGTCTGAAAGTGCAATGGCAGCAGTGGTATTCGATCACTGTCAAGCATCGTAATCCAGTTATGTATGTAAAATGTTCATTGAGTGTTGTATATAGATAGAGAGAAAAAAAAATTATTTGTGACCCGCACAGGAGACACGAGAAAAAGCATAAAATTAAACAATAATAAAAACAAAAATCCCGTGCGAAACCAAAAAGGTTCCTATCTCAGCATATATGCAGCGATATCCAAAAAAGAAATAACGCTGCGCTGATATTCTGATACTGGCCCCACTGTTAATGCCACAGACACACTAACGAAGACGGAAAATACTTAAATAATAAAATAAATAAGTATAAATAGTATATGTATTACATTATTGAATGTAGTGTATTTGTGGTATACGTATCTATTAAATTTATGTTATACTGACACAAACATAGATAAAACATCTACAGTCATGCCGTTTTAATAGGTAACATTTGACGTCTGTCAGTTTAGTTTTAGAATGGTTTATTAGTGAAAGCAAATCATAAAATTACACGTATCCGTACATTATTACAATAAATATGTAATCGTAATTGAAAAAAGTTAGGCAATTGTGCAGTTCATATTTTATGCCCGCCGTTACAAGGTTACGTTGTTGAACTTGGATGAATTGTCAAATGTTACCTATTAAAATGGCCTGACTTTAGAGACATCACATACTGCTTACATTTACCTTTTTAGGGTTCCGTACCCAAAGGTTAAAAACGGGACCCTATTACTAAGAATCCGCGATCCGTCTGTCTGTCTGTCTGTCTGTCCGTCTGTCCGTCTGTCCGTCTGTCACCAGGCTGTATCTCACGAACCGTGATAGCTAGACAGTTGAAATTTTCACTGGCGATGTATTTCTGTTGCCGCTATAACAACAAATACTAAAAACAGAATAAAATAAATATTTAAGTTGGGCTCCCATACAACTAAAGTGATTTTTTTGCCGTTTTTTGCGATAATGGTACGGAACCCTTCGTGCGCGAGTCCGACTCGCACTTGGCCGGTTTTTATTTTTATAAGATAACCCAATAAACATGGCATAAAATAAATTCTATACCTTCATCGTTCACTCTGCGTAAGGGAATGAAGGTGTAATCTAATTTACTGTAATTTCCACAAACCTGTTTTCTTAAGGGTTAATATAAATGCTAATGGCCTGTGTCTTGCTTGCGTCTACCCTCTCCTGTGACGTCACAGACAAGACACTGTGATTGCGATTTATTTTCGCATTGTTACAGGTATAATTAAAGCGATGAAGACAGGCGTGACAATCACCCTTAATAAGTAAAAGGCACCTTTAGTTAAACTAGTACCGACGACTCACTTAAATAGTTAGAAGTTTATTAGCTTTTGTGTTCGTTAATGTGCAGGACGTAGCGTGTTCATTGGCCCCGAGAAAAGAAGGGCGTAAACCTTCTGGCCATTGCCGCTGAACGCCCCATCCACATCAACGAAAACAAAGGTTCTTGGATGCCTAGCTGCAGCAGTGACGTAGGGTTGCAAATCGACTCTAACGATTCAACGATGTGTTGGCTGTACTTGAGTTATTTCCAGATTCCGGGTTGCCTACTTCTGGATCAGCACTCCTGGTGTCCAGGTTCCGAGGTTCAGCTCGACAGGATCGAAAAGGGATGTCTTCATAAGGGTTGAAGTCGATGAATTAAATGAAACACTAAGTTATTCAGTACACGGCACGATTCTAGGGCTCTCAACAATTTCTGAGACGTGATTCTATATAAGAATTACTTCTTATTTACTAAGACAAGTACAAGCGACTAGCTTTGGATGACTACAAATTCTATTTTGGGCCCGGGGGTTCTTTATACCCTCGCATCGTGCCATTATTGAGAGCCCCGCAAATTCTCGCCGAAAATAATTTTTATTTATGTAAAAAACCCTTATACATATTTGGTAAATAGGGTTACCGCACCCCTTCCATGGTGCTATCAATAGCTGTATTCCTTCGTACTGTAACACAGTAACGCCCCCTATCTATGTATCTAATCAATATACCTAATTTCCAGGTATTGATAGCTTCCCTAGACTATTTCCATGAAATAAAAGGACAATTCCCTTTATTTCCCAGTTAAAACCTTAATAGTTTTCAACCTAGCCTAAGGATATCTATAGGTTGGGTTGACCTGCTGGTGCCAATAGCAGGCTGTCTGTTGACGTCTAGAAAAAGCTTATTTTCGGGAATCTTCTATGGGATATCATCCCTTATGTAATGAGTCTATAAATTCCTAAGTCATTTCACCGACTTTAGGACTTCCTACTTAGGCTAACCAGACAATCACCGCCTATTATGGGGATTCTGGTAGCCAATAGACCACACTTTACATTTCTAGTGTTTATGTAAGTCTATCTAGGTCATATGCACATAAGGTGCCTTGATATGTACAAATTTGATAGCTGGTCACTTTCTTTGCGCCCAGCTATCAGAGAAATTAGATATAAAAACACTAATAAGATTGGGACAACACGATGGTGCGTTTAACGGGCCATCGGGAGGTCCCCAAAAATTCCTTATTTTTGGAATTCCCAGGGGTGTATAGTCCCGGGGAGTGCCAAAAACTGACTAAAAATTACTTTTCCAGAAACCTATTTTCTGGAATTGTACTTAAACTACTTGAGCGATTTTCGCTCCAAAGTGATGGCTTGGTAGCTAGTCCAGCAAGCCATCCGAAAGTACTTACACCATGAGTACATCTATTCCCTTCATGGAGTTATTCCACCTGAAGGGTCTACAAATTTCAACGTTTTACGTTGTTTACATTTTTCACGACTGCTTATCTCGTTGACTATCCAAGCGATTCTTCCCATCTAGAAACCGCCTGGAAGCCCTTTTAGCAAGCTTTCCAATGGTAGTACTTTTACCAGTACACCTATATGTTTCTAGGTACTTAGGGCACCTAAAACCGTAAGCGATTGCCAAAAACCAGATAAACAGCAGTTTTTTTATTATATACTGACTTGATATCTCAAGTAAATGGGCTTTATATAAAAGACTACGCTAACTATGAGGTGTATATAGGCTTCCTGTCCCGGTCTAGGTCCCCCATATACCCTAAAATGACCTAAAACCATATATTTGGTGTTTGAGATATCAAGTCAATATTCCTATTTACATAGCAGAAACTATGTGGTCTTCACATAGTTTCATCATTATGTACTGATTTCATGTCCAGTACATAGGATAAGCCCTTAAAAACATGATTTTAATTACTATAATATTTTCAAAAACCACCAAAACTATAAATAACGTGTGGTTCCCTCTCACGGTTCATTCGGAACTAATCCGTCGTCGGGCACAGACGTATCGTATGACAGAAATTTATGTTTTTTACTATGATAACTCTTATCAGTATGCTTTCTAATGATTTTACTCTGTTAAGGGTGAACTATTGAACCCTATAACATACTGACAAACACTAAAAACATTATACTACTATCTCAAAAAATGTAGGTAAAATTTCAGTATAAATATAAACGTGCCTCTAAAATTCATTTTAGTATCAGGTGGCGCGCCGTGGTAAGCAGACATGTCTACACATACAAACTTCAATTTCTATGAACCATTTAGTATGGTTGATGACGCTTCGTCGCGAACATATCTCCCGCCGTGCAGTGCTGTGTCGACTCGCTGTGTCGACTCGAAGTGTTGTCGGCGCGGCGCTGCATTCCTTCGGTGAGCGACGGACGGCATTTCTCGGCTGCCGGCCAGGCCCACCGAGAGGACGGTCGCCGCTCCGGCATCTCTGGTTACTGGGGCAGTGGGACGAGTTTCTTCACCGGACGCTTCAAGGTACCGCCAAGCGTGCGTACCTCAGCGGTCCGGATTTCTCCGTCGATTCCTGGATACACGGCCACAATGCGGCCTCGCGGCCACGTATTGCGGGGCAGCTGGCCGTCGGCTATCAGGACAGGGTCACCCACTTTAAATCTGGGCCCACTACTATGTGGCTCCCGCCGGTTTTGGAGCTCCGGCAGGTACTCTCTGACCCAGCGACTCCAGAACATATCAGCGAGGATCTGTGATCGTCGCCATATTTTCCTGCTGTCTATATCTTGCTCGGTGAACGTGCCAGGTGTAGGTAGTCTGGCTGACCCACCGAGCAAGAGGTGATTCGGTGTGATGGATTCATCATCATCACCATCTACCGACACGTGTGTCAATGGTCGGCTATTTACAATGTACTCTGCCTCACAAATCAGTGTGGACAACACCTCTTCGGTGGGGTGTTTTTCTGTAAGTACATTGTATAGTGTGTTTTTTACACAACGAACTAGGCGCTCCCAGGCGCCTCCCATGAATGGCGCTGATGGCGTTATGAAGCGCCATACGATGCCTCTACGACTTGCCTCTGTTTTGAAGGCGTCTCGCAGCTCTCTGTCGGCGCCGTGCATGTTGGTGCCATTGTCTGAGTGTATCTCAGCTGGGCATCCTCTGCGTGCGGCGAATCGGCGCAGCGCCAATATGGCGGAGTCTGCGCTAAGGCTGGCGGCGATTTCAAGGTGCACCGCCCTTGATGTGAGACACGTAAATAGTGCTACGTATCTCTTCTGATGCTGCCGACCGACGGTGACGGATAGCGGGCCGAAATAGTCGAGCCCGGTATATGTAAACGGCCTCTTATGGTGAGCGAGGCGCGTTTTCGGATGGTCGCCGGTCGCAGGTACTGGTGGCTGTGCCTTGCGTATACGGCAATGCAGGCATCTTGCTATCACCTTCTTCGCTGTTGGTCGCATCTTCACGACCCAGTAGTGCTGCCGTACCTCATTAATTGTGAGTTCGGTGCCACTATGTTGTAGACTGCGATGTGTCCAGTCTATGTACAACTGCGTTATGTGATGGTCGCCATGTAATATAGGCGGGCGCATCACTTCTTCAGCTACCTCTTGCGTAGCTGCTATGCGACTTCTTAGTCGCAGCACGCCGTCGACGACCTGAATTTGTAAAGGTCGCAGCGAGCTATTTTTATTTATTTCTTCAACATTCGCTAACTCTGAAGCGAACGATTGTTGTTGTGCGACCTGGACAAGTATTTTCTCAGCTTCTTGGAGAAATTCTGCTTCTATGATTTGTCTGTTGACCTGGGTTGGTGCTCTGCATGCCTGCTTCTGCTTCTGTGCAGGTACAGCGGGCTTCTTGCGCCAGTCTGGGTCCTTTTCAGCGTTTTTTCTCGTCCGTTTATAGGACGTTATCTCTGTTCTATTTTTGCAAAGAGATATAAAACGCAGAACTGTGGCGGTCGCACGAAGCAGTCGCTCCCATCTGGAGAATCTGCTTGGCTCTGGAACGGCTTCTATGAAGCTCTTCTTGTCCCCTTCTGTGACAACGAAAGTTTTTTCTTCTCCCGTGTCGTTTGTAGTCGGAGGTTTCTCTGTGGGCCATAATTCGGGCCCAAGAGACAAAAAACTCGGCCCGCAGTACCACTCGTGGTCCGAGTTGAACCGCAGTGGCACGTCACGGGTTGCTGCATCAGCGATGTTCATCTTGGTGGGTATCCATCGCCAATCTTCGACTTTGCTATTGTCTTCAATAGCAGCTATTCGGTGAGCAACGAAAGGTTTGTATACTCTCGCTCCTCTTCTAATCCAGGTCAGTACGGTCTTGCTATCTGACCAATACGTTACTGACGTGGGCTTGCAGTCGTGTTCACTCATCACTGCTGCGGCTACGCGGGTTCCCATTACCGCGGCCTGAAGTTCGAGTCTCGGTATCGAAAGCAGTTTCAGTGGGGCCACCCGCGCTTTCGCCATAACAAGGCTTATTAAGTGCTTGCCTTCCACGGTCGTGGCCCGCCAGTATATAGCGGTAGCATATGCCATCTCGCTTGCATCAGTGAACACATGCACCTGCATTTCTATAGCGTCGCTATATCCAGGATAGCATCTTGGTACGCTAACGTTTTTTAGTTGGCGTAAATGTTGTACCCAAATTTTCCATTGTAATGCTAGGTCAACATCTAGCCTCTGATCCCAGTCGACGCCTCGCCTCCATGCTTCTTGCAATATTTGCTTCGCCTTGATGGTTACTGGCGAGGCGAGTCCGAGTGGGTCGTATAGCGACGCTACTATTCTGAGCGCCTCTCGCTTGGTGGGCGCCTCTCGGTCCAAGATACCCTCAGGCAGACGCGCGAGTGTGAGGTTGAAACCCAGCGTGTCTTCGCCTGGCCTCCATATGAGGCCGAGTATCTTTTCCGACGTATCTATATCTCCAATGGATACCATCTCAGTTTGTATGTGCGATGGGTCCATTTTTTCTAGGAGCTGCGAGCTATTTGAAACCCATTTCTTGAGTTCAAACCTCGCCTGTAGGTGTATTTTTCGCACCATACTAGCGACTTCTGCCGCCTTCTCGATAGTTCTATAACTATCTAGGTAGTCATCCATATAATGACTACGTAGTATAGCATCCACAGCTTCAGGGTGCTTCTCTATATATTTGTTTGCGTTCCAGTTCTTTGCAAAATTGCTGTGCAAGGCGAACTGGCTGCGCCGAAAATGATGGACGTCATTCTATATTCTTCTGGCGCTCCTTCTCTGCGGTTTCCCCTCCACAGGTAGCGAAGCGCGTCTCGGTCTTGGCTCCGCACCTTCACTTGCATGAACATCTCCGCTATGTCACCGGTTATTGCGACGCAGTGGCGGCGAAACCGCATCATTACGCCTGGCAGCGACTGTAATAGGTCGGGCCCAGTTAACAGGAAGTCATTCAGTGACATTCCTCTCGATTTGGCGGCAGCGTCATGTACGATGCGAAGTTTGTCTGGCTTCATTGGGTTGAAGACATCGAAGTGTGGGAGGTACCAAGTTTTGCCCGGCGTGCTAATTGCGGGTGCCCTTTCAGCGTACCCTTTCGCTATTAGCGAGTCCATCTGGTCTGAGTATCTTCTTAGAAGTTCCTGGTTCTTGTCCAGCTTCTTTTCTGTTGAGACGAGCCTCTTCAGAGCTGTCTCAAAGCTATCTGGCATCTCAGCATGCTCATTACGCCAAAGCATGGCGGTTTCGATGTGTCCATTCTCTAATTGGACAGTTGATCGATTCAAAATGTCCTCTGCCCTTCTTGCTGGGTCAGAGGCAGGTCGCTGTGGGTTTACGCACAACGATTCTATGGCGAAATGTTCGCGCAACTGATGATCCAAATTGTCATCAGTTGTTATTCTATTGACATGATGTACTTGTTGTCGTAGTAAACTACTGTGCGCGCCATGTAGTGTCCAACCCATCGCTGTAAGTGACGCAATTGGTTGGTGTCTTGGACCTCTGCGAATCTCGCTGGCCAATAACAAATGCCAGTTGTCTTGGCCGACGAGTATTTTTGGCACGCCATTGTTGTACATCAACTCTTTTCTCAAGTCGGTTAAATGCTTGCAGCGTGCGACAACCCTATCGCTCACTGTTTGTTTTGCCAAGCTGAGTTTAGGTATAGTACGTGCTTTAAATTGTACCCTTCTCTCTTGCGGGCTAACCAGCGTCACCTTGACTCTTCTTGAGCATGGGGTGGTGAGCATGGTGTTGCCTATCGCACCGATCTTGAGCGGGTCCACAGGGCCCTCTGCCCCGACTTGCCTCGCGATGTCTTCATCCATCAGCGAAACGGTGGACCCATCGTCTAGGAGAGCGTATGTTGCTACCTCTCCCGCCGGTCCGATTACCCGGACCGGCACTATCTTGAGGTACGCCTGGCTCGATGGTGACCCGAAACTGGCCACCGTTTCCTGAGGATCCTTGCGGGATTCAGGAACATCGGGCTTCTTGTTGGCTTCCCTCTGCTGTTGCTTCTTCCTATGAAGAAGCCGATGGTGCGTATCTCTGCACCCGTCTTGGCCACACTGTTTTCTCTTACAAGTGTGGTTGCCTCGTCGATGTTGAAGGCAGCGATAACATAGATTGTGTTTTTTCGCTAGCTCCCATCTTTTCTCGACAGCTACGCCCCTGAATTGTGCACATCCAGTGGCGTAGTGATGTCCCACGTCGCAAACACGGCATTTTCCTACCGGTTGGTCCGTAGCTATATGCGTCCTTTGTGTGACGCGTCTGTTGGTGTTCGCCTCGGCCGAAGCGATGCCTTCGGGTGGGGCGAATGGACTACAGAAGTGTGCCTGTTCAGATATGAAATTACTGAACAATGAAATATCTGGCACCGATTGGTACTTCTCCGAATATGATCGGTACCATTGTGCTCGTAGCGAATTGGGTAACTTCTCTGTTAACAATCGCATAAGCTCCGCGTTCATAAGGTAATGACCCTTTTTTAACGCGCGGAGCGTGACTACAGCACCTCTTACGCGACTTGCAAACGCGCAGATGTCTCTTGGTGACTCACTGCAGCGCGGCAGTCCGCGTAATCTATCTGTTTCAGCTTGCGCTATGGAGTCTGGACGGCCGAACTGCAGCTCGAGTTCCTTCATGATGTCATCGGGCCTGGCATGTCCGATGAGTTCTGAGCTGACGGTTTCCATTGCACGTCCATGTAAGCTTCTCCTCAGCCTCGCTGTATTCTCGATGTCCGTAAAGTACGCTCGAGTTGTCTCATATATGGCCCGAAATGATAGCCATTCAGTATGAGAACCATTGAAATTCGGCAATGTCATGACGAATTTCGACGCAGAGGGGTTCGGTTGGTCCCGCTGTTCTATTTTCCTGTCGGCTAGCGACGCTATAGCGGACGTCAACTCCGTCAAGAATGGACGGAGACTATCCCTCTGACCTCCTGTACACTCAGCTGACGCTGCAACTGGAGGCTTTCGCACTTCTCTCTCCTTAGGATGCTGACCTTCTATTTGCGATTTGGTGGCGGCCGCAGTCAGGGGTCTATGCATAGAATTTCTGGTTCCCCCTTCAACGACGTTATCCTCCTTCTCAGGCTGAGGTTCTGGTGCCTCTTCTAGCCATGAACGCACGTACTCGTCATTCGAGTTTCTGTCATCCAAGTATTCAGCTTCGGAACCCTCTTCCTCCGCTCTCTGAAGTGCCAATTGTGCAAGCTCCAACTTAATTTTGAGTAAGTCTTCGCGAGCTTTGTCTATGTTTTTTCGTGACCGAGTCACTCTAGTTGACGGCGGACGGCTATGTTCGATACGGGCGTCACCCCGGGTAGTCATCGGCATCGCTGTACGTCTGTCTTCTTCGGAAATCTTCTCTTTCTGAGAAGGTTTCAATGTTGTGTCTGAAGCTCCTTCTAATCTGGTTACTCTGGTAGAAACCGCTTGATCAGTTTCTATTGGTTGATGCGTCGGAGTGCTTTCAGTTTGAGGCGCTAGATGGCGCTGCTCGTCCGACGGCTCGGTCCCTTCGGTTGTGGAAGGTGAACACGGCGGCAGCTCATGTCTGATGCCAGCTGGCTGATCCAACTCCACGGTCCATGCCTCCGGCGTCTTGCCTTTGGATCTGGTTATCGGCATTGTTGTTGAAATATTTTCTTTTGAAAACTCGAAGTTAGTTTTCAAAGATAAGTCCCAGTTCCGGGCTTCAGCGTTCAAACCGACGATCTCCAGAAGTTAACCTCCACTTCGATTGACTATAATTCAATCTTCAAATAAAAAATCACTAAAAACTTACGGTCAGTGATAAGTCTTCAGGAAACTTCAGGCATTTGCTATACAAGTTTATTTTTCCCATAAACGTGTATGTTCTATTTGATTGACTATAATTCAATCAAATTCTAAATCACCGAAAAGTCAAGGTTACTTTTCGGTGGTGATGCTTCATGAACTGCTTGTCCAAAGCATCAGAGCCGTGCATCAATCTTCAGAGCACGTATCTTGCTTGATTGAAGAAAATTCAATCTTCAAATTTATTTTCAGTGATAGTGCTTCAGGAACCGCATAGTCAGTACATCCGAACCGTATCTAAGTCTTCAGAGTACGTTTCTTCCATTCACTGACGAAAATTCAGTCTTCAAAATTTTCCTGAAAACATAGGGGTTGTTTTCAGTCATAAGGCTTCAGGAATTATTCTTCAATCATCAAGGATGCACATCAGCCTTCTAAACGCACGTCTTGTATTTTTCTGACGGGCGCTCGTTTTTTAAACAAATCGCTAAAAACATAAGGGTAGTTTTCAGCGATAAGTCTTCAGGAACTATTCTTGGGGCTTCAAGGATGCGCATCTGTCTTCATACAGCATTTTGCGGCTCACAGAAAATTTCTTCTATTTTCTTACAATTATTGAAAAAATAGGGTATTTTCAATAACTGTCTCCAGAATTTTACCTCTTGGATCCAGCGGCAAATAGGGCACGTAGGACTTGTTCCCTGCAGTGCACGTCGATTTTTGGTTTATTTGTGAAATTAATTTCTCCAAAATTCGAAAAATTAATTCCACCACTGTTTCTTCCTGACGTCCTGGGGCGCTCCAGACTTCGAATTTCGGCTCGAACGGGTCAACGTTGTGTTGCACGTAGCCGACTTAATATGCAGGCACCCAGTTGTTTTTTCTGGATCTGCTGTTCCCGACGTCCTGGGGCTCTCCAGGCTCCAAAATTCGGCTCGAACGGACCATTAAATATGTCCGTCGTCGAATTTTGCCGGGACGCCAGGCTCCAAAATCTGGCTCGCAAGGACCATTAAATGTGCAGGACGTAGCGTGTTCATTGGCCCCGAGAAAAGAAGGGCGTAAACCTTCTGGCCATTGCCGCTGAACGCCCCATCCACATCAACGAAAACAAAGGTTCTTGGATGCCTAGCTGCAGCAGTGACGTAGGGTTGCAAATCGACTCTAACGATTCAACGATGTGTTGGCTGTACTTGAGTTATTTCCAGATTCCGGGTTGCCTACTTCTGGATCAGCACTCCTGGTGTCCAGGTTCCGAGGTTCAGCTCGACAGGATCGAAAAGGGATGTCTTCATAAGGGTTGAAGTCGATGAATTAAATGAAACACTAAGTTATTCAGTACACGGCACGATTCTAGGGCTCTCAACAATTTCTGAGACGTGATTCTATATAAGAATTACTTCTTATTTACTAAGACAAGTACAAGCGACTAGCTTTGGATGACTACAAATTCTATTTTGGGCCCGGGGGTTCTTTATACCCTCGCATCGTGCCATTATTGAGAGCCCCGCAAATTCTCGCCGAAAATAATTTTTATTTATGTAAAAAACCCTTATACATATTTGGTAAATAGGGTTACCGCACCCCTTCCATGGTGCTATCAATAGCTGGATTCCTTCGTACTGTAACACAGTAACGCCCCCTATCTATGTATCTAATCAATATACCTAATTTCCAGGTATTGATAGCTTCCCTAGACTATTTCCATGAAATAAAAGGACAATTCCCTTTATTTCCCAGTTAAAACCTTAATAGTTTTCAACCTAGCCTAAGGATATCTATAGGTTGGGTTGACCTGCTGGTGCCAATAGCAGGCTGTCTGTTGACGTCTAGAAAAAGCTTATTTTCGGGAATCTTCTATGGGATATCATCCCTTATGTAATGAGTCTATAAATTCCTAAGTCATTTCACCGACTTTAGGACTTCCTACTTAGGCTAACCAGACAATCACCGCCTATTATGGGGATTCTGGTAGCCAATAGACCACACTTTACATTTCTAGTGTTTATGTAAGTCTATCTAGGTCATATGCACATAAGGTGCCTTGATATGTACAAATTTGATAGCTGGTCACTTTCTTTGCGCCCAGCTATCAGAGAAATTAGATATAAAAACACTAATAAGATTGGGACAACACGATGGTGCGTTTAACGGGCCATCGGGAGGTCCCCAAAAATTCCTTATTTTTGGAATTCCCAGGGGTGTATAGTCCCGGGGAGTGCCAAAAACTGACTAAAAATTACTTTTCCAGAAACCTATTTTCTGGAATTGTACTTAAACTACTTGAGCGATTTTCGCTCCAAAGTGATGGCTTGGTAGCTAGTCCAGCAAGCCATCCGAAAGTACTTACACCATGAGTACATCTATTCCCTTCATGGAGTTATTCCACCTGAAGGGTCTACAAATTTCAACGTTTTACGTTGTTTACATTTTTCACGACTGCTTATCTCGTTGACTATCCAAGCGATTCTTCCCATCTAGAAACCGCCTGGAAGCCCTTTTAGCAAGCTTTCCAATGGTAGTACTTTTACCAGTACACCTATATGTTTCTAGGTACTTAGGGCACCTAAAACCGTAAGCGATTGCCAAAAACCAGATAAACAGCAGTTTTTTTATTATATACTGACTTGATATCTCAAGTAAATGGGCTTTATATAAAAGACTACGCTAACTATGAGGTGTATATAGGCTTCCTGTCCCGGTCTAGGTCCCCCATATACCCTAAAATGACCTAAAACCATATATTTGGTGTTTGAGATATCAAGTCAATATTCCTATTTACATAGCAGAAACTATGTGGTCTTCACATAGTTTCATCATTATGTACTGATTTCATGTCCAGTACATAGGATAAGCCCTTAAAAACATGATTTTAATTACTATAATATTTTCAAAAACCACCAAAACTATAAATAACGTGTGGTTCCCTCTCACGGTTCATTCGGAACTAATCCGTCGTCGGGCACAGACGTATCGTATGACAGAAATTTATGTTTTTTACTATGATAACTCTTATCAGTATGCTTTCTAATGATTTTACTCTGTTAAGGGTGAACTATTGAACCCTATAACATACTGACAAACACTAAAAACATTATACTACTATCTCAAAAAATGTAGGTAAAATTTCAGTATAAATATAAACGTGCCTCTAAAATTCATTTTAGTATCAGGTGGCGCGCCGTGGTAAGCAGACATGTCTACACATACAAACTTCAATTTCTATGAACCATTTAGTATGGTTGATGACGCTTCGTCGCGAACAGTTAAGATAAAACTTTTTAATTGTTTACTCGTGCAAACCTGCTTTCTTTCAGCAGAAGAACTTCAATGAAGTAGTGGAATTGCAATGCCGCTCAATTGTCCATCGCATGTGACTGATAGGGCTTCAATAATTAAGTCCGTTCACTCAGGCTGCGTATTCACCTGCATGCAACTCGTATGTATATTTATTTACGCGGGGCACGACGATGATCATAATAATAATATTAAACCTTGGCAGCCCACAATGAACGCATTACTACCGAGGCTACCCATCTGGTTGCAGGTCATAGCCTTAACGAGAAACGTTTCTCATTAGATACGCAGTAGAGTTATTCTGCAAAAATCTTCCGAGAAAACTTTGGTGAAGTGTACATAAAGGGAGCTATCAATCTAACCACTCGAGGTGAAATGAGAGTTCTTTCAAGCTCACTCCACCAAAATTTTCACAGTCTGATGTTTACAGAATAGACCGGCTGGACATCAAGCAAAAGCTTTTTATGTAAATCAAAGCTCATTTTAAGATAGTTGAACAGCACTAATATACAATAACAGCTTCTGCCAGCGGTGGATATCTCTAACTATTCTCAATCTCATATTTTTTTAAATTAGACTTTTTACAAAGGTTTTCAATCATCTTTATAGCCCTTTGCTAAGAATAGTTACAGCACTGATAACAACATTTGTGCCACATGTTAAATTTTGTGTTGTAAGACATTATTTTTTATTTGTTTTTTGTTTACCTTTGTATAGATTCTTTTACCGATTGTTTTGTGAATGTGTGAACATTGTAGGCCTTCTAGATTTCTAGATGTTTGTTAACATTTGTTTACTTTTTATCTCGTTTTACTTTTTTATTTTTATTTCTTACGACTTATGACTTATATTACGGCCTACGTTGTTCCCCCATATCCAAGTACTAATGCTGTAACATAGAAATATTGTTAAACCAAACCATTTTTAAAAGAGTAACCATGGACTTTCTTGCCGGTTCTTCTCCATAGGAAAAGACTAACCCGAACCGTGCACCTTTTGTCGACGTTTTATAAGTGCCCATGTAGGCCTATGTAAAATAAAAATAAAGGTTTTGATTTTGATTTCTCCGCGTGATAACCGAAAATTATCCCAAGGTAAAATATCCTAGGGATGAAAAGTATCCTATGTGCTATTCCTGACCATAATCTATCTCTGTGCCAAATTTTCATCCAGATCTGTTCAGCCTTTCTGGCGTTATTGAGTAACAAGCATACACACATGCATCCAAACTTTCGCATTTTATAATATTACTAGCTTCTGTGAAAGTCGAAAATTGTCCCGAGGGAACATATTCCCGGGATAAAAAGTATCATATGTGCTATTCCTGACTATAATCTACGTCTGTGCCAAATTTCATCCAGATTCTTTCAGCCGTTCTGGCGTGATTGAGTAACAAACAAACATCCATCCATGCAAATTTTCGCATTTACAATATTAGTAACATACTAATTGAATTAAATTAAAATTGATTATCGTAATCAAACCTCGTCACGGACCACTTTGTTTTCACAAGAATAATGCAAATTAAACAGCGATTTTGAAATCACTTAGCGAACTAAACATGCAAATAATTATACAACTTTATAATTCCAATTTAGAGCTAAATCATATGAAAACAGGCGGCGAAAAACCTTTCAAGTTAAGTACCTTTTTTAATTCTAAGTGCGAACGTGTCTTCGCAACATGTAAGAATTTCGAACTTTTGTAATATTGGAATTCTTCTGAAGCACCCGTAAGTCTCGTAACTAACAGTTTTAATTCAATATTCGTTTTCTCCTTAGCTTTTCTTATGAAATGATATCCATTTAGCTTTAATGAGAATTATGATGATGCTTACGTGAGAACTCGTGTAAACCTGATTACTAGTCAAAACGATCTAATCTTGACCCTTCTTGGAAGTTATTTCGCTAAGGAAAACCCTTCAATGTAGCTACAGATTTTCTTAAAGACTTTTACAAAATACCTTACGGGCCTTCCACCACTTTACTGCCGTAAAACGCGATTACTATCTAAAGCATACACCTTAGTAAACGCAAATTTAAAAAAAAAAAAAAAAAAAAAAATCATGTACTTTATTTGTGTTTTTTTTTTCTAATTGTTAAATTGCTTTAATATATATAGTATATATATAGTAGTTTAATATATATAGTAGTGAAAATATAAATATTTTTTCACTACTTTATGATACTCCAAAACGACTTGGATGTTTAAAAATATTTTTACACAGAAAAATTTATGGCTAGAATTTCTTCATAACTGAAATAGCCTATATAAATCAAAGAGTATTTTGCAAACTCTCCAAAAGAAGGTTCAAAGTTCAATTTGCGTTCAAAGTTTAATATACGTTGGGGAATATATACGCATTAAGTAAAAAGCGTGGCGTTTCTTGTCCTTTCTTCTTCATAATAAACTACCTTTACGAATGGACAGCAGAATCCATTATTGTAATTGTTTGGCATTTAAAAGTTTTGCTCAAAATAGCTGTGAATACACAAAACTCACTGTTTGCGAACTCGAGATTTAGATAATCATCATTGTTTGTTGGCCAAAGTATTTTTGAGTAACTTGATTCACAGCGTGAAAGTTTCATTAGATTCATAAATATTTTTATTTGCTGTGTAGCTTTTATAAGGTACTGATCCATCTCAATGTATCAACCCGTGTTACGCATCTACAGAATGAGAACAAAAAAACGCCAAGCTTTGTGTAATACGATTCTAACCGACCTCAATTTTGTGTTCTGACAGGATATCCAAAGCCCGTGTCAGAGTCGCGTGACCAAGACAAATCATCGGGAAACGTTACCCACCAAAATCGATTCGGCCGTTTATTTTGTAGAGCGATACAAACAAACTGACATACCTATAGGTAACTACAAACTAGGATATTTGATAGTTACCTGTAAAATCGATCTTATTACAACGGGATTAAAGATCACTGTGATGAAAAGCACGGATGAAATAACTTTGAAAGGACAGGACTGCACATAAAATCACAGGTCACACTCCACACGTAGGTACAGTCAGTAAAAGAGACAAGTATGTACATAATTGTTGTGCTTGTACGAAGTAGGTACTGAAGTTTTTATGTCTTTATTAAACTTTTCCACAAATAATAACAACGAACATCAGCTTCGTGGAAAGATTTTTATTTTCTGCCTATATACCTAAGTAATTTGTTGACAGTACGTGCGAACGGTGCTGGTAAATCCGATATCTTGATAATACAGGCCCAGTATCAGCGCTAATGCCTTCTTCCTTATAAAAGTGGCGACACATTTACCCTCTGCCTATACAGACAAAATGGTTCGTTTTAGTGCCACCATTTTTCGTAGAGACACTTAAGGTTCGATGGAACACCTTACTGAGCAGAGTAAAGCCTTTCTTAGATGTAGGTTAAATTAAACAGGTGAACCTTCGTCAGTTAAGTGTTACTAAAAGTATGCACTTTCACTGTAAAAGAGGCAATGTAATTAAAAAAAAATGTAAAGCGATTTGTTTCTAGTTTCTAGTAATTGCAGCTCCGTCTTCTTCTTCGTAACACACACACGCACACTTTTCAGAGGTGAGTCAAAATTAAAGGTTAAAATTATAGTGTACCCATAGATATATTAAACAAGGAGATATGGCGTGTAGACGAAAATATATCGGAAACCTGTGTCTCCAGTTTGCCCCTACCACACGGCAACTACTACACATGCAGTTCAGTAAAGGCAATAGATACGCAGCCGCGCTCACACCCGCATTTCTTCAATCAGAACGTACTACACAGTCAATTATAAACTTTATCTCATCAACACAGCGTGTATTTACCATGCACCGTACAACTTACGCACACAAAAACATCGGTCGCTATCGTTGTGCTGTGCAAAAGCAATTTATTTTACATTTACGCTAGTGATTGACTAAATCGGAAAGTTATCGATTCTCCCATTTACTATATTATATATTTTTTTGTAGTTCTGTAAATAAATTACATTGAAAACAGCACGCCCAGAAAATATAATAAACAATATGTACCTAAAAATATAAATTATTAAGTAAATCAAAAAATTCAATCAATCAAAAATCTGGTTACGTTGGTTTAGGCTGTCATAGCGTATTGAAACAGGAGGTATTGTTTAACCCTGCTATGGTGTTTAGTCAATGACCTGTAAAGTGGAGGTATTTGTGCAGCATTTGACACTTTGGTATTACTGGGGTCGCATTTTTTGTCAAAATGTTAGTTAAAATAATCAAAATAATTAATAAACATTATTTCACATTGATCTTCCAACCGGGTTAAAACGGTTGACAAATTGAAAAATAAACTATAAAAGCAATATTTCATTCGTCAATTGACGTTGTTGTCGATAGCCTACGTTAGTGTATCTGCATAAGCACAGCACTAACTCGTCGCAAGAAGCAGCGGCCGTACTACGCGATGCATCCCCTTAGTAAAGTATCGTTTTGTGATTTTTACATTGCTTGTTCAGTCACTCAGCGACAAACGTAGATAGTGGTTAAGAAGCAATGTATTTAATGCAAAAATAGTACAGTCGCTATGCTATTTGAAAACAAAAATAACATAGTAGAGGCAAGAAATATTTTACGATTTGTTGTTTTTCATGATTTTAAAGACAAATATAATAAAATACTTGTAATTACATATGGTAACTGATTCCATGATTTACAAAGTTTTGATTTAGGCTTCGGTTTTTACAAGAAACCACTGAACAACACGGCATTCTTATAACTTTTCACGATCACGGTCGAAAGCGCACTAGTTCGCGGTGACGGCCATTTGTCTATGACATGCTCAGTCAGTCCATGTCGCGCGGACACCGACACGCCCCCTTGCCACTTCTCCTGTATTTTATATTTCTATGAAAAATACTGATGACTAGGCAGCATGGTCTCAGACCTTAGCCTGTTCCGTAAGGAACAAAAAAAAAAAAAAAAGGTTTTTTTGGCGGGATTTTTTCGAGTGAACTTCAGCGGCTGTTAATATTATTTGCAAATTGATTCCTAGTGGATATTGTGATATAAAAGTGGTGTAGTTTTGTGTCTCAACTGTCTACGCAACTGGACAATACGTGAAATCATTGACAGAAGCGATCTCGGGATAGTGAAGCGGAGAATTTTATTGTAGTATTGACTACCTCCGCAAAGCTTACTGGGAAGGCTGACTCGATACAATTTGCTTCCAAATACTCCAAAAAACATTAGAATATGTTACATCCGCATTCTAATGTTACTAATGAATTCAAGAAAAATACTGATGACTAGGCAGCATGGTCTCAGACCTTAGCCTGTTCCGTAAGGAACAAAAAAAAATAAAAAAAAAATATAGTCGATGACGGATACTACGGATAGATAGAGTGATGAATGATTATTTTGGTGGTGAATTGTAGAGAATTAATTAATTGTTACTTTTATATAACTTAGAAATGGCAGAAATACAAACACTTATCGAAATGGGGTTCTCCAAAGAGCGAGCGTAAGTTTATACTAAATTTTACTTGACATAAAAGTACTGCACCGATTCGGTAACCTAAAATGCGATGATTTCTTGGATTTTAGGGAGAAAGCTTTGGCAGTGACTAGTTTTAAGGGAGTGGAGCCTGCGATGGAGTGGTTGTTGGCACACGCTGACGACCCTGCGATGGACGTGGCGCCGACGATGGCGTCTTCAACGAGCGTTGAAGCTGCAACTGCCCCAGTTCCTGAATCTTCCACGTCTTCCCAAGACGCAGCAGCAGCTGCCGAAGCCGAGGTTGATGTCAAGTCCTTCAAATGCGACGTGTGTGGGAAATTGCTCAAAGATCAGGACGAAATGGAGTACCATGCTGCAAAGACTGAACATAGTAGCTTTTCTGAGTCAACTGAAGAGAAGAAACCTTTAAGTGAGGAAGAAAAGAGGGCTCAGCTGATGCTGCTGGAAGAAAGAATGAAACAGAAACGAAAAGAGAGAGAGGAAAAGGAAAAGGTATGTTGTGTTTTGAACATTTTTGCTGTGATCAGTATTGAATCTTATTAGAATAAATTGGGAAATCTTATTATGTAGAATAATGTTCTAATTATAACTTTGAATAATTGACTAATACTGGATTATAAATTGAGGGATGCTAATTTTATGTCTGTATAAATTTCAACAAATTATGTAGCTTATTTTTTGAAAAAGATAAGCAATGCTAACAAAACACTGTCTTCATCACTGATCAGATTGACCGCTGTAGAATATTAATGTACTGACCATATTAGTAGAACAAATAGCCACACAGGAAACAAGATTGGTGTTTCATTTTGTGTAATTTCGGCTGTTGCCAATTGTTCCTCAGTCATGTTTGGAACGGATAAATTGAGTTATATATACTTAATATCAGAAATTTGTGTATGGATAAACAATGACCAGAATAAATGGATACATTGGATTGGATTGGATTACATGGGATACTTTTTATCCCCCAAGTATGTATGGAAGTGAAGGTTTGGGTATGGCAAAAAAAGACACTGAAATGATGGATTCATTTTTGAGGGAACTTTCACTGGTTTATAACTGACGTTATATTAATGGAGACTACTATAATTTTAGGAAAAGAATTAGGGTTCTCCCTGAATAAATCTTAATTCTGATGTTTCCAGGCTGAAGCGTTAGAACGTGAACGTATCCGCATAAAGTCTGGCAAGGAGATGCAAGATGCCCGCCAGCGACTCCAGGAACAAGAGATGCAGAAGTTAGTGGAGCAGCGGCGACGGGAGAAGATTGAGGACCAGAAGGCGAGGGAACGTGTGCGCGCACAGATTGAAGCTGATAAAGCGGCTAGAAAGTGAGTTTGAGTTTTGTTGTTTTAGGAAATGGTGGCGGTATCTGCTAATGTTATATAGGGTAAGATATAATGTAATGGGAGTTACAGAGTGCACACTCTGCAGAATCTGCATGCAGCATAGAGAAGGACGAGACAGCAGCTCATCTACTCCTTAGCTGCTCAGTTATCGCTGGATCACTGGATAGGGCAGGGAAAAGCACTTTGAAAACTCAGGTACCTTATTAGATACATTAGGAGGTACCTTAGGAGATATTAACACCAGGGCGCTGCTGGCCATTTCTGAGGAGTTGGGGTGGATCAAAGGACCTACTTATACCACCTGTACGCAAAATACGCGCTTGGACGTTGAGTTGCGGATACCAGCTCGTTACACATACATACAAGGTGATGTAATCCAAAGAATTTATGTAAAAACAGGCAGAAAAGTGTGAAAGTTTGCCACTTCATAAAGTAACCCATAACTTTTACCCTATTCCAGACTAGCAGCAGGCGGGGCGCCCCCCGTGGCCGCAGCGCCCGCGCCCGCGCCGCCGCCCCCGGTGACGTCCACGGCGCCCAAGGTCACGTACGAGCAGGCACGCATACAGATCCGGCTGCCCGACGGCAAGACGCTCGCGCACATCTTCGGCGCTAAGGAGCAACTATCTGCTGTCAGGTATAACCCTGTACTTTTTAGGGTTCCTTACCTGTATAGTCCAAACGGAACCCTATTGCTGTCACTCAAGGGTTTGTCTGTCCGTCGTCTGTCACGCAGGTTTTACAGCCAAACGGTTAAAGCTACACAGGTCTCCAAATTTTCACAGTATAAACATCTTGTTAAGCCAAAGCTATACAAATTGACAAAAAAATGTTTTTTGCGGTTTGGTACGGAACCCTAAATGTGCGAAGTCCGACACGCACTTGGCCGGTTTTCTATACTAATAAAGAGGAAATATTTGTTTTGTATGTAAAAATTCTTTGACTGTTGGGAAGCTACACTATCCCCGGGTGACAAAGGCTACTTTTTAACCGACTTCAAAAAAAGGAGGAGGTACTCAATTCGTCGGAATCTTTTTTTTAAAATGTATTTTCCCCGATTACTCAAAAACGCCTGGACCGATTTGGAAAATTCTTTTTTTGTTTGAAAGGGTATACTTCCCAGTTGTCCCATAGTCATTAGGTCAGGATCTGATGATGGGATCTTGGAGAAATCGAGGGAACTCCTCAAATATTATAGGCATACATATAGCGATTTTGGTATTTTCATCAACAATGCAATCATTTGCACTCAGAAAGTATCTTTTGGTGAAGTGGAACTGGTGAAGATGACTAAAGATGGCCAATGGAACGTCTTAATGCTAAGTATGTCATGGTTATAAGATATCTCGAATAGTTAAACGACTAAGATGAAGCAAATACTTATAAATGTATAGTACTAATGAAAATGGTACCATCGAATTGATCTGATGAAGAAGCCGGCAGTAGGCACTGGAACTCCGAAATAAAATAATGTATACTAGTCGTGTTTGGGCTTATTCGAATCGTCATGAGATGTACTTTGGCTATATATGATTTTTATGGCAATTGGATGAAAACTAAAAAGAGATAAATAAAAAACTTTTTAACAAAAAAACAAACCAACTGCCAAAAAAATCACTCATCATCTGCCTAGCCTTTTCCCAACTATATTGGGGTCGGCTGCCAGTCTTACCGGATTTAGCTAAGTGCCAGTGTTTTACATGGAGCGACTGCCTATCTGACTTCCACAACCCAGTTACTGGGTAACACGGTACCCCTTGGCAAGACTGGTGTCAGATCTCAAGCTTCTGACTACCCGTAACGACTGTCAAAGATCTTCAAATAACAGCCGGGACCAACGGCTTAACGTGCTTTCCGAGGCACGGAGGAAACTCGGTATGTTGGAATGGTCACCCATCCACGGACCGACCTCGTCAAGCGTTGCTTAACCTTGATGATCGACCCGTGCGGCTGTTATTATTTAGCCACGAGCTCCTCTGCCAAAAAAATCACTGCAAAGCGAAAAATAACTTTATAATGTTGGGATACAGGCCTCCTCTCTGTGAGAGGGAATGGGCCTTAATAGAATAGAATACTCTTTATTATGTACACCATATAAGTTACAGAAAGTATAGACGACGAAAATATTACACTGGGTGACACAATGGGCGGCCTTATCGCTAAAAGCGATCTACCACGCGGCCCAGTGCGGGATGGTGGATGTCACGTCTTCGAATTTTTGGTTGTAGGACATGCCGATTTTCTCACTATGTTTTCCTTCACTGTTTGGAGTCGAGCAGTGATGATGGTATAATTTACACAAAGTAGTAGCCTGCCTAGGTTCGAACCCACGAGTACCACTCAGTAACATATAAGGGTGACTGGGCAGTCTCGCCACCTTCACATTCACCAAAACTTTCTAGCTACTAGCTCAACTGGAAGTATATAATAAATTACAATACTACATACATACATAAACTGAGGCCTTTTTCCTATGGCCATAGGCAAAAACTACAGAATACCACCTGCTAACCTTACACACTTCTTTTGCTTCATTGACATAGACATTTATACTTATAGACATACACACACGCCGGTTATGAGTACTGCGCACCTGACCTATTTGAAGAACATCACCAATAAAACACAATTCTACTCATTTCCAGACTGTACCTACAATTGAACGCAGCGGAGTACGCTCAGGATAACACCTTCAAACTGATGACCACATTCCCCAAGAAGATATTCACAGAAGACGACTACGACAAACCTTTGGATTTATTAGGTAAGCGCTTATTTTCTTATTGATCTTAGAATATATGGATAGTATGTGAGAACATATAAATGGAGAGAAAATGGTCGAAATAGTGGAACCATTTCCATGAGAAAAACATTTTGTTCAGATGTAGCAAGATATAGGAAAAAATTTAAAGACGAAAGGAACAAAACAGGCATAATAATTTGGGTGTAAATCAAAACATTGTGATTGAGTTTAAAAAAAAGTCTCAAGTCAACGTTTTACAATGGCGAAATTTTTCTAAAGGTCATTGGGCATAATCTGACCCGCTTTTCGAAGATTGGCGGACATTAACCAAAATAGTTTTAAACTAAAATAATGTGACCTTTCATTGCATATATTTATTTGATTCAAAATCGATAGACAAAAATGTACCGAGATATATAAAAACATAAAAATCAAACGATTTCAAAGGACTTTATTTTTTGTCTGTACATTTTGTTAAAAATGAGGTATTTTCTTAAGTTTTTCGTGTGTCATTAATTTTCAGAAGTTGATCCTTATTAGCGACACTATCGTATCGTGTAATAATTAGCGTGTAAATTTTTCCAATATCAAAGGGCTGGCTAAGAATGTTGAGTTTTCAAAAATCCCATAATGCAGATTTAGTTTTCATCAAAACGGTCCCGAGACTCCTTTCAGTGTCTTGCCTCATAGTTTCGGATTTGGCACACTTGAAAAACTAAGCCTATATACGATATGTTTAATTTTTTTCGACATGCCCGTGACTCACATTATTGTGATTAATGCCATGAGCCATATATTAATACATTCTGCTATATTTCGTTTGTGTACGCCCTGGGTATGGTTTCCATACTATGATGCTCAACGGCCTTTTTAGGTTTCCGTACCCAAAGGGTAAAAACGGGACCATATTACTAAGACTCCGTGGTCCGTCTGTCTGTCTGTCTGTCCGTCTGTCACCAAGCTGTATCTCATGAACCATGATAGCTAGAATGTTGAAAGGGGAATGCCCATTTTGTAAGGGAACTTGGGCCCCTTTGAAAAAATGGTTGTATCTTGATGAATTTGGTTGTATATTGTAGAAAAAACACGTTATATTCATAATTAGAAATCATTTTTTATTTATTTTGCGGGGTTCACGAGAAATAACGATGTTTCTGTTCTTGAAATGAACCCTTATTACAATGCAATAAGGTGCATACAAATGTCCAAGTGAAGAAACCTGATCTGTTGTTGTATGTACATAAAAAGTAAAGAACACGGATGAAAAAAAAAACACAAAATATAAATCCTATTTTTGGATAATATTGAAATCGCAGACACGATACCTCATAAGGGGCCTGTGTATGGGCAATCTCCTTTTCACAGTTGATGTATTTCTGTTGCCGCTATAACAACAAATACTAAAAACTGAATAAAATAAATATTTAAGTGGGGCTCCCATACAACAAACGTGATTTTAATTTGCCGTTTTTTGGGATAATGGTACGGAACCCTTCGTGCGCGAGTCCGACTCGCACTTGGCTGGTTTTTTATATTACAATGTCATATTAACGATCTGGTACTGTATTTATTAAACTTTATCTCTGGTTTAAGTGAACTTTGACTTTGTGTCATCATTGTTTAGTGTGATATAGCTATTTTTGTAACGGGGTAACGATAGAAGTTACGATGAAGTAATAATGTAGAATATAATATTTTTTAATATTTTATCTACACTCACAACGTAATGTTCCAAATATGAATTCAAAAACTATTGCATAAACACGTGCTTTATATTCGTGGATTGGTAAAATTGAAAAAAAAACCATTACAGTGCAACATTTTCCTTCGATTTTCAAACAACTCCATCATAAAATAACTTTTTTTCTGTTACGATACAGGACAAATCCAAGAAGTTAATCACTAAGGAGATTCCATAAATTATTTAAATTTTTTGAAATGCCATTTTTGAATTGATTCCAATTTTAACTTGTCTGTGACAATGCCCGCTTTAGGCTTATTACGCACTGCGATTTTTATTTGCGCGAACTTTTGTCTCTTTCCACCTGTTCATAGAGCTCAAAATATTCGCGCGAATTAAATTCGCGCTGCGGTGCGGTGGATTCTATTGCAAAACACGGATTTCATGCGGTATTATTGCCGCACGATTTTTTTACCGCAATGCGAGCAGCTGCTTATGGAATTGTATATTCCATAGGTCGCAGAATGGGCGGAAAAATTCGCGCGAATAAATATCGCAGTGCTTGTGCTAAGCCTTAGCGCATGCGCGGATAATGCGGTGATGTGCTGGGTTTTGGCGTCATTCATACGTTTTGCAGGTTTCGCTGTACTGAATTTCATGACTTTTTTAAATTCTTGCTTGAAATGTCTGATATTAGTGAATGTAAAGAAAAATTGACGCCGCCAAATATTTTATATGCGGCGAAGGAAATTACTCATAATCTCTTACCAGCAAAGTCGAGATTATTACGAGTATATGATGCATTTATCACGACTTGACTTTATGGCATGGAAAATGCAAAAAAAAAGATTAAGTAGGTTCAATCCCAAAATGTATGAGTGTAGATAAAGTAGTGTATGAAACTGCACATAACTAGGTATTAAAACATTCGTGTGAATACTATTAAAAACCTCGCCTACGGCTCGGTTTTTAAACTCACACTCATGTTTTAATACCCCTTATTATGCAACAGTATCATAAACTACTATTATTAAGACAAGCTGTTTCAAGTTATTTTTCTAAATGACATCATTGCCTCTACAGCTGCGCTCGCGATCCCAACAGTAAGAAATAATACCTGTTAATGTTTAAATTCATGATCGCCTTTTAATTTTGACTAATTTCATCGATTTTAATTTGTTTTCTTTTTATATTTCAGGTCTAGTACCGTCAGCAGTAATTATAGTGTCTCGGGGGCCGCAATGAGAAGCCAAATAACAATAAAATAAAATATCAAATGAATATGCCGACTGTACTGGTGTCTGTTTATGTAATGTATGGAGAGGGGTGTCACAAAAAGTTCAATTAAAATTACATTGATTCTCAAAGAAGACTTCATTGCATTGTTTAATTGTATGCCCTTAAAAAACGGCTCTGAGGGCTCTTTTGTTTGTGATTAGATAATGTTAGTAAACGTAATTATATACCTACATTTCTTTTAAATACATATAGCGTGCATTTTCTCAAAAACACAAATAAAAAACTTCAATACTGTATCAAAACACATTAAATATTTCTGCTCTAAAAAAAATTCAAAGCAAAACTACACTATTTTGAACCCAAAATTCAACATTTTATGGCCAGTATAAGATTTATTTATTTCGCTTCGACACGTTAGTAATGATCCTGCAAACCTTTTTAATGCGTACCACGTTATTTGGATTCCTATTCGTGTTTCCGCACATCATCATCATCATATCAGCCGAATGACGTCCACTGCTGGACATAGGCCTCCCCCAAGCGTCGCCACATTGACCGGTCCCGTGAGACTCGTAACCAGCGGATCCCCGCAACCTACTCCAGGTCATCGGTCCACCTGGTGGGAGGCCTTCCAACGCAACGTCTTCCGGTTCGCATCGCCATTCCAGAATCTTTCGGCCACATCGGCCATCCGTTCTGCGAGCAATGTGGCCTGCCCACTGCCACTTAAGTTTGGCAATTCTTCGGGCTATGTCGGTAACCCTGATTCTCTTGCGGATCTCTACATTTCTGATATGATCTCGCAAGGAAACTCCGAGCATAGCCCTCTCCGTTGCCCTTTGAGTGACTGTAAGCTTTCTGATAAGGCCCATTGTAAGCGACCACGTCTCAGAGCCATATGTCATTTATATTTATTTATTTATTTATATACTTTACTGTAGGTACACCAAGTTAAAACATAGAAAAGGAAACTTAAAACTAAAATACATACAACGGTCATCATATGTTATCATATGTTTCCCCAGTCTCGTGGTAAATGTTGAAGAAGAGTTGATACTTTGTTAATAAACACACTTATCCGTACAAAATCTACGGCTCGAGCGATCTGGCTGATTTGTTTTTGTTTGATCATAATTTGGCAAAACAAGATTTTGGTGAAAGATTTATTTTGGAAAATCTATTGGAAATTAAATTCACCCTTACGCAGCGGGGCGGTCATATAATTATAAAAACAACGGCCTCTACAAATTGACGGCAGACAATGCTATTTAAAATGAACTGTTAAATTAAACATTGTACAATCAACAAATTAGGTCCTTAATTATAAAATCTTGACGCTGTTTAGCAAATGCATATCAGATTCTTAATTCAAATTCTCTATAGAATGTGCTAAGCAATCAATAAACAGAATCGAGATTTATATAAATGTTACTCCAACAATTAATAAAAAAGTTTACCATGTGCTCGCTAGATGGCGTTGTACGGTGAGACCGTGTTTCTGAATCGCGGTGTTAAAATTTGCCTCCGAATGATGGGATGCCGCGCTTACATTGTTGTGATCATTGAAATTCGAAACCGTGTACAGTCGCAGCCAATAATATGGCTCTGCTGTAATATCGAAGATATCTCGAGGACTACTACGAAGGAAAAGTAATTGTGTTTGTGCGTGAGTGTAACTGTGAATTTAAGTGAAGTGATTCCTGCTCAAGTGCTCAGCTGTCGAAGAACGAAGAAGCGCCTTGTTAAGATTTGGCGCAATCAATCGCAGGGCTGCGCCATTCTTTTCGACCTTTTCGGCGTGCCCCTACACTGGCTTACAGACGTTTTTTTGGTTTGTCAACTCGTCTGTCCACCCTGCGCATCCACCCTGCGCAGTGGCGCACGCCCAGTACCTGAAGAGCCGATATCAAGGTAACCTATTGACGTTTTGAGTCTAACTGAGGCGAACGATCTAAGCGCAAACGCAAGATGACTGGTTTACCAAATCAACGTTCTCGGTCGTTTGCGCAGGCTGCATTCTCATACGACGGCACCCACGACTATGAACAAGTCGAGAATTTCTTGAATGCCGCGAGGAAGTATAGATCTATGAAGAACCTATTAGACGTTGATGCCCTACGGAGCTTGCCCTTCATTCTGAAAGGCAATGCTGCCGTCTGGTGGAACGGAGTTAAAGATGACATTACCACTTGGAATGATTTCGAGACTCAAGTTAGGAAAACATTCGCACCACAAAAACCAGCTTACATTGTCTACCAGGAGATATCTGAACTGAGACAGCAACCAGATGAACTAACCGAGAGATTTGTTACCAAACAAAAGGCTCTCTTCAATCAATTGAGTCCACCATTATCTGATGTAGTACAGCTGGACATGATGTATGGATTTTTGCATCCAAAAACCCAGGAACAGATTCCTAGAGAATGTATTCAATCCGTCGATGGTTTGTTGGAGGCAGCGAGAGCCATAGAACAGACAAAGTTGAAAGAGAAATCACAAGTTAATAACTCGACTGAAAATAATAACGGAAAGAAAAGGGTGCGCTGCAATTATTGTAGGTATTTTGGCCACATGGCTGAAGTCTGCAGGAAGAGACAGAAAGTAGAAGCTGAAGCAGCAGTAGCCGAAGCAGCAGCAGCAGCCGAAGCAGAAGCAGCAGCGACGGGAACATCTACACCTAATACTGAGACTCCTCAGGATCTGACTTCACCACCAACAGTCACGCCTTCATCACCTCTCGAGGAGCCCACAAACGTTTGGCTCGGATTTGCCAGACCCCTGTTAATGATGGAAATAAGTATTGGCACAGCGAAAGAGATGGCTTTTGTTGATACCGGTGCCGGCATCAGCGTTGCATCTCATAAGCTGTACAGCTACTTGAAGAATATGGGTTTTCATTTCCAAGAGGAACATACTACTATTACCCTGGCTGATGGAATTCCAAAACCTCAGAACATTTTGACTGGTCGCATTCCGGTCAAGCTTAAGGATCGCTGCATACTGACCAAGTTCATGGTAATGCCTGAAGCCAAGAACAGTAAAACGTTGCTTGGTTGCAAATTCTTAGCAGATGCCAACGTAGAGTTGAATTTGCCTCAGTTGGCATGGAACTTCGTTAATGAACCTCACATCCATTATGATCTGATTCAAGAAGAGTAATACAATCCATTGATAGCCATTCCAAACAGTGCCTTTCTTTTTACCATTTTCTTTTGTTAGTTTTAAGACTCGCTGATTTTAAAGTTTTTTTTTGTGGGATTAAAGTTATGATTAATATTAACTTGGTGTTTTATTATATCTACCGATCTAGGCTGCCATGTAACCTAACATTCAATTTCAAGATTATCAAAAGTATGTTGTATAGAGCCGTTTTAGGGTTCCGTACCCAAAGGGTAAATCTAAAACTCCGCGAAATTTTTATCCCAATGGGTAACAGTAACACAAAATGGTGTAACGCAACGGGAACAAAGGCATTTATGGTATGTTCCCGTCGAGTTACACCATTTTGTGTTACACTGTTACCCATTGGGATAAAATTACCGATTAGTAACACTGTAACTCAATGCCACTTTTTCTTCCCATTCATTAAATACACTGCAACCTAATAGTACGTAATAGGGTTGCATATTATTATATATAAAATAGCAGAACAACCGACGAGGTGACATCGCTGTGCAGAGCGAGCGAAGCGAGCTCGGTATCCCCGACACGGATAGGTTAGGTTCGAAGGGGATGACGGGAGCTGAAGTGAGCGAACTCAGCTCCCGTCATCTCCTTCGTGTTAGGTTACTTTAAACCAGACTTTCTGCAGACAGAAATAGGAGCCCTGCGCAGCGGGGCTCCGTCGATTAAGTCATTCGATATGTAACCCTATTACGTACTATTAGGTTGCAGTGTAAATTAATGGAAAAAAAACGTGGCATTGAGTTAGTGTTACTATTCGGTAATTTTTATCCCAATGGGTAACAGTGTAACACAAAATGGTGTAACTCAACGGGCACAAAGGGATTTATCGCTTTGTTTTACGATATCAGTATTTTGATGTTAAGCTTAGTAGTCAAAAAATAAAAACAAAACTGTCAATTGAGTGTGGTGTTTAACCTACTTTTTATAATTACCTACTTACTAGGTCATAGTTATCTTGTTACACAATGATTAATGATGTGGATAATAAAATGAAACGGCGATTCAGCTTTACGTTTCACATAAATACCGTACCTAAATTAGTTAATAAAAATATCATTTAATTTTATTAGACGTTTAATATTATAATTTTAATATAGTTATAATTTTATAATCTATCTTTTATATATAAAAGAGAAAGTGTGTATGTATGTTCCTTATAGACTCCGAAACGGCTGGACCGATTTAAATGTAATTTTCAGAGAATCTTTAGATTGACCCAGCGTATAATCCAGTAAGTTTGGTGGCGATCGGAGCATTTTTAGTGTTCCGAACCCAAAGGGTAAAAAACGGGCTGTCTGTCTGTCCGTCTTTCTGTCTGTCTGTCTGTCCGTCCGTCCGTCTGTCACCAGGCTATATCTCATGAACTGTGATAGCTAGGCAGTTGAAATTTTCACAGATTATGTATTTCTGTTGCCGTTATAACAACAAATACTAAAAACAGAATTAAATAAATATTTAAGTGGAGCTCCCATACAACAAACGTGATATTTTTGCCGTTTTTTTGCGATAATGGTACGGAACCCTTCGTGCGCGAGTCCGACTCGCACTTGGCCGGTTTTTTTATTCAACTTTTAACGCGGGCGATGCCGCAGAAGGCAGAAGCTAGTTATTATATAAAACTCATTCATTCAGAAACTCGAATTCGTCACACTTTTCACTTATTCACTCATTTATTAGGCTATATTGATTAGGAGCAGTGGTGGCCCAGTGGTATCGGCCGCGACTTACAAGTTTTAGGCCGTGGGTTCGAGCCCAGGCGCGTGCTTTACTTTGTGTAAATTATTTCATCACCACTGCTCTCAAAACGGTGAAGGGAAATATCGTGAGGAAACTGGCATGTCCTAGAACCAAAAGTTCGAAGACATGTGACATCCACTAACCCGCACTGGGCCCGCGTGGTGGATTACGGCCCATTCCCTCTCACAGAGAGGAGGCCTGTGTCCCAGCAGTGGGAACATTAATAGGCTGATGATGTGATGTGATTGATTAGTCTGTTCAATCCGATGAGTGTTCCTCTGAATGGTGTTACTTGACTGCTGGTGGTCTTCAGGGTGGCGTCCTCTCCTCTCTTCTCTTCACAATTTTTATAAATGCTATCACTAAGGTCCTAATTTCTCACTATAATCTCTATGCAGACGACTTGCAGTTATATCGTCATTTTAAAGTAGGTAAACTCGTTGAGCCTGTGGGTGCCATCAACGATGACCTTGAAAGTATTAGCAAATGGGCTAAATCCTATGGGCTCTTACTAAACCTAACCAAATCGCAAGCGCTTATTGTTGGTAATAGATACAGACAGATGCTCAACCAATTGGATCACCAGTCCCTCCCGCCGGTAGTGTATGATTCGGTGCCCATAAATTACTCGAAAAGCGCAAAAGATTTAGGCGTTCACACGGACACTAACCACTCTTGGAAGGTTCGTAAGAGGTCTTTTACTCTTTTCAGTACCTTAAAAGTCTCCAAAAAGTGTAACCATTTCACACTAAGGGCAACTCACACCGAAAGAGCGGCGAAGGGCAGCGAACCGCAGCGACCCGCCCGGTAGAGAAGGCTCCGTTTATGGAATTCGCCGGAAATCCCGCGGCGCCGGCGCCGCGGGCATCCGCGCGACTCGTTCGAGTTTCTCATGCGATATAGGTATTATAGTAATGAAAATAAAGTATTTTTTTTGATACTCATTCATATGACACTGAAACTGCGCTCCGCTTCGCTGCGCTTCGACGCTCTTTTGGTGTGAGTTGAGCCTAAGGTTACTCTTGCGCAATTCCTTCTTCTACCGCTCATAGACTATGCGGATGTGTTTTTTTAGATGCAACGGAGGTACCTACTCCTAAATAAATTCGAGCGACTGCAGAACTTGTGCATCCGATTAATTTTTGGCCTCCGCAAATACGACCATGTGTCGACATTTTGGAACAGACTTAAGTGGCTGCCAATTCGCCGTCGTCGAGATTCCCATATCCTAACCCTTCTCTATACTATCCTGCACAATCCTAATTCTCCTCAATACCTTCGTGAACGCTTTGAGTACCTTGCCCCGAGGGGTAAACCCTGTCGCACTGCCACTTCTATTCTCCTTCGCCCTCCACGACATACTTCCAGCCGATGGCTCTTTCTATGCTACAGCAGTGCGTCTCTAGAACTCTCTCCCACACTCCCTACGCGACAGCCCTTTGCTGGAGGTCTCCAAGAGGAAGATTAAATATAATTTCCTTGCGCAATGACATAATATTAATATGTGTATAAAAATATGTATTGATGTAAGTACAGTTGTTTTATCTCACGAAAGCGGGTGACCCATAGTTGTGTGTGTAAGTGTACATGCACACTGTCTTTGCGTGCGTAAGCTTGGGAGCGCGCAGTCCAAAGAAAATTTTTACTCTAGCGAGAAGAATAACGACTTCATACAAATTTTACGAGAAAATATTTCCTTACCGACCGGCGCCCTCTGTATTCCGCCCACGGAAACAAGAGATTAGAGGCAATGGCGGGAATTTCAAAATTCAATGATTGTATAATTACTTTGTATTGCATTTTATGCTAAAGTATAGTGCGGTTATCGATAGTTCTCAACATTTTTTAAGATGTAAACAGAATCACTATCAATAAACTTGTGCAGTGTACTTGTGCATAAAATGCTAAAATTGATATTTAATGAGTAGTCTAATAAAACCAAGATTAGTACTTTGACACTTTTATTTAGTATTATTTATAAAAACCAAATATTCATTTAGACAACATATATTATGACTGATTTCAGTTTAATGAAATAAATATAGAAATGGACATACCGTTTGTCTGCCTTCAACAAAAATAATTCACTTATTATTTTGGTTGAAGGCAGACAAACCTGACATTTCTGTTTTCTGTTTCTGACTAAGGCGCCATGCAAAATATCATCCGTTAGTAAAACAAGGCGTTAAAATAATAAATAGGTAAAGGAAGGTGAAGATCCGCACATGTAACAGGTTCTAGTGTTTTCTTTCTGCGAACTCATCGCGAAATTAAACACAAAATCAAACAAGAGTCGCTAACTCACACCACAACACCGAGTCCGTTATCTCACAAATACACACTTAATTTCACCAAAACAAAGCCAAGCTCGACTCAAAGTTACTGAATGTAGGTAGAATTAAATGGAACTAGTTTATTTATTACGTAATACAAGATAAAATATGCACCAGCGGCGGCAGAATTTTTCTTGTAACGTCAACGTCAAAATCAATATGTCATGCCGACGTTAGTGTTGCCACACAAAATCCCACATATTTATATATTTTTATCAATCAAATATGATCAATTTCTTACTAAAAAATATGTGTTTGGCGTCAGAATAATAGTAAAAAGTATTTTCAAGGGCGAGTGACTTCACAAAACCAATTAATAAGGAGAATATGAATTTGTATTTTTAGTGGCAACATTATATAAATGTATATATTCATCTCTTTTACTCAGATATTGTGTCTCTGTCTTTTTTTTATACCCCAATACATGATATTCGTAGAACGAAGTTGACCGACCCTGCGTGGCCGAGTCGCCGGCCGAGTCAGTAGTGCTTATTGGTTCGCGCCAAAATTATTTATCGAATACCGTCAGCATGGAAGGTACGGAGAAAAGTTGTTCGTAGTGAGGTAAGGCAAATTAATGTTCATGTTTGATATATATTTATGTTGTGTGTAATGAATTAATGTATTAGTTAGTTTTTAATAAGAACATATTAAACGAGATTTTAATAATGTATAGTTTATTTTAGGCTCGTCAAATGATTGTAAATGTTTATAATTTTCTCAAAGAAGAATATGAATTCACGGCACTTCATCGAGAACCAAATTGTGATTTATCACATTTGCGTAATATTACAAAACGCTTTGCAGCAGCGACGGGGGTAAGTGACAGAACAGTGCAAAAAATATTAAAAGAAGGAAGAGATGTCGCAAGTACATCTTCGAATTTTATGTCAGCCATGAAAAACCGAAGAAAGAGAGAAAATAAAGTAGACATTGATGGATTTATAGCTGACAAAAATAACAAGTGACACATGGCGCAATATTTGCAATAGTGTTATTAAAAAAGAAATTGAATATATGAAATATTTTGACACTGATTCAGAATTAATAATAAATTTACAAGATGACAGTGAAGAAGAAACTGAATCTGAAGAAGAGTCTAGTTGAAATAATAATTTAAATAAAATATAAATTGTATTCAAAATATTGCTAAAATTAAATGTTGATTAAATGTAAGTTTCTATTTTATTGTACCATGTCTTATCTATACATAGAAAAAATCTAATAACTTTATTATTTTGTTCATTAGCGATGAGCTTGCTAACGCTACCTGTAGTTACGCACACAAGAGCGCGTGTCTATACGCATTACAACTACAAGTATGGCTCACCCGCTTTCGTGAGATAAAACAACTGTACCTATATTTAATTTAATTCGTCTTAAGTTATTTTAAAATTGTACCTTCACTGAATCCTGCCCTCTATAATGTTATCTTTCTCTGTCACCCAAGGGCCTTTGTACGTGTTTTTTATTTTATAACAGGGTAACTAAAATTAAAAGTGGTGAACATTAACCATTAACAATTATTATTCTATTCTATACAAAAAAAAATGATACAAATTAAATAAATATAACACCTATTGTTTAAAGTTTTATCTTTTTAAACTCAAAGTCGTGCCACTCAAGGGTGTCGCCAGCCGATGGCTCAGGGGGGGGCAAGTTGATATATGGGCCATAGGAAAATATGAATTTTAAATACAATCAAAAGCTCATGAAACTATAAACTGGTAGTTCGAGTCTTACCCCTACGGCGATTGTGATAGAAACGGTACTAAGTCCAATGTGTAAAGCTCCACAATAAATAAAACTTGTAAACAATTTTATTAAATTTATTAGAATAAAATGAATTTGTGACACAATTTAAGATAATAGTAGTCGAGCGAGATCCTTCGCTTACTATCGGGTGAGATAGTGGTCAAACGCGAGCCTATCAAAAATAATAAAAATAAAAAGAGCTCAATCTTCGGGGCTTTTTTGTAAACTTTTCGACCACTTTATTATGAAAGTCTTGTAAGTTTCCTGTGCACACTAATCATGGGCGGACCATTGAGGCCATTTCCCCCATAGTGCTTCTTAACCAGCTTTTTAGTCTCCTGTGGATTATAAACGATCGCGCTACCGTAAACATTGTGCACAGCAGGTGATCAAATTTTTCAATGCGTTGCCCGTTTCGGGAAGGAAGGTTTTTGTCTTTTTCAGGACATCAACAACTGTTGGATTTGTTAAGTGAGTGAACTTAGGACTTTGATTTCTTTACTTTTGGCTACTTTTTAATCTCTAGGTGGGGAGGGAGGGGGGGGCAACTGCCGCCCGCACCGCACTCACCGCAAGTATCGAACGCGCCGAATCTGATGACGTCATCCCGTCGCCATCACGTTGGTGGAATCCGTATACCTATAGCATTTTGCTCAAATGCTGGTCGTGCGGCGCGGATAGGTGCGCGAGGCTGCATATGATTTCGTTTAAAGTTTTAGGAAATGCTATGACTGCGGCGCGTGCGGCTCCTGCGGTGCGTCTAGGTGCGCGTTTACCTTTGTTGGATCCATCAAGGTTGATTTATGTTTCGAACCATGTGGCGGCAAAATCAGTAAAAATTGTTTTTGCTACCACATGATTAAATTAGATTTTTATCAATTCAAATAAGTATTGACTGTTTTATTACTTATTTGTTTTATTACAAAAACATACACAATATCTCGCCTGTATGATGCTGTTATCCAAGTACCGTAATGTGTTTGTGTGAGTTGAGGAAGACTGTCCTACCGTGAAACAGTGTATGTGTAGATGTACTGGTACGGAGGATAATGAGAATCATAATCAAACAACCCAAATATACATACAATAAACAGACCTTTGGCAGTCTAGATATCATGAAAAAACTACTAAATCTATCTATTCAAAATAAAATTATTTGCATTGCTGAACTACTAATCTATCCCTGTATGGAGGCCGTTTTGCAATTTGCCGTCTTATGGTATTCATTCGCGCCCAAAAATGCGTTAAAATTAGTGTCGAAATGTGGAACTTTCGACGCTCATAACTTCCAAATATTTTCTTTTTTACTTTTTTGTTTCCATACAGGGCTAGATAATGATGAGACAAATTGATATCACTTTTTATTTTGAACGTACATCGTCAAACAGTGGAATAAACCCTAGACTACGTTTGTATGGAAGAATTTTCGACTAGTGTAACCTTAATGCCAATAGATTGCGCTTTTTATGATTTTTGAGGCATCCACTCGATTGTTAAAATTTGCATTGTAACACATTTTGGTGCTAAAAAACTGTAAAAACGTGCAAAAAAATACTATAAAACGAACCTTCACAATATTCACGAACCTAGTAAACCCTTTTACGTGCAAGTCGCTGCTAACAACACCATCTATTGCCGTGAAACGGGATCGAACGCGATTGATGTACTTACAAAAATAACAAGATTAATCAGATGAAAAACGCTAGTTACGTCGGCACGGTTTCTTTGTATGGGATGAGGCATCTGTATAATAGTATTATATTATCTGTGGTTTAGGGTTAGGCAGTTGTGCACCTGTAGTATGTAGTAACACAGATTATATAATACTAACATACAGATGCCTCATCCCATACAAAGAAACCGTGCAGATTTACCTAGCGTTTTTCGTCTGATTAAGCTGAATATTTTTATAAGTACTTCAATCGCGTTCTGTTCCGTTCCACGGCTATACATGGTGTTAGCAACGACTTGCAAGTCTTTTCAGTTCGTGATTATTTTTTACTTAAAATACCATGACGATTTGTTTTATGGTATATTTTTTGCACGTTTTTACAGTTTCATTGTACCAAAATGGCATGCCTTAGACATTTAAAACGGTGCCATCTATTGGAAATATTGGAATCAATTTTAAATGATCCGTTCAAATAATCTTTGAAATGTGAATTAAGAGCCCAATGTTTCATAATTTTGTGCTGAAGCTTAAGAAATTTGATTAAACAAGAACATACAATTTTTATGATCAATTCTAGAAAATGTTAATTTTACACACAATTCAATAACAAACAGATGCATATCGTGCCATCTAATCTTAGTTAGCGCTGAGACCCTGTGGTGCTGGTATCTACTAGTAAATAATGTAACACATGTATGTATTAGTTATGAAATTTATTATAACACTGGAGTCAAATGGCTCCATAATGAATTTTGGAGGTTCATGTACCCGTGTCACACAACCCGATGTGCGAATTCAGTAGCAGGGTAAATTAACCCTCTAGGAGAACGACAATATGTATCCACCACCTGAAGTTTACAGTCCATAAGATTGAATTGTTTGTCAAGACAAATGCGCACTTCCTGCAAATATGGCACTCCATCTATGACGTAACATCCGATCATTGGATCCTTCCCAGTTTTAGCTTTCACTGCTTGAGCGATCACCTCAGGTTCTAAGTACTTTCTATCATCAGGGAATATTTGAGCGGCTGCAAGCATATCCCCTACTTTATATTTCTGGTTCCATTCGACGCTTTTTCTGAAGAATTTGAGCGGAGTGCTAAAAGGTTCAAACACTGCGGCGCAGGTCCCGTGCCTCCGCCATTCCCATGCCCAGAATTTGTAGGGAATATCTTCTGTAATCAAAAACGGGTAACCAATGAGTATTTTTATCTCCGACGGAAACGGTTATAAGTTTGACGTGTGTTGCTGTGTATCTGTCTGTGGCATCATAGCTCCTAAACGGATGAAACGATTTTGATTTAGTTTTTCTTTTGTGTTAAAGGTGCTAAGCTAAGAACATGTGTTGTGAGCATGTTTGTGTTGTGTGCTATGCTTGATTAATATCGGTTCGGCCGTTCAAAAGTAATTCGCATTTTACTCTTTGAATCGAGGGAGTAGTTTCGCAAAAAAATCGTGTAATAATTACCGTGTTTCGAACTTTCGATGGATTGTCGATCGAAGCGTGCACTACTAGATAAATTATGTAGTTTAAAAAACATGAAATATAAATTAAAACAATATTTATTTCTAAATATACACCGTGAAATTTAAGTGGTTGTTTTCCCGCGGCAGAACGACTTGCCTTTAGGAGTACTTTCGAAGCATAGAGTTAAAGTAAAAAAATAACGATGTTTTTATTTTAAAATAATTTAAAAAATATTCATCAACTCGAAAAAGTGAGTAACAATAGTAACTTGTAGGTACTAGGTACTACTCGCGTCACCACCGTATTATTCACCGTAGTACCTAGTACCTACAAGTTACTATTGTTACTCACTTTTTCGAGTTTATGTTTTTTTTTTTATTATTTTAAAACAAAAACATCGTTATTTTTTACTTTAACTCTATGCTTCGAAAGTACTCCGTAAGGCAAGTCGTTCTGCCGCGGGAAAACAACCACTTAAATTTCACGGTGTATACTATTCTATACAACAAAAGATCTGAAACAAAAGTGAAAAATGTTTTAACTTTTACCTTTATAAACTGAAAGTTGTGCCACATGTAGTTTGTTTTCAATAGGACTAATATATTTTGGATCAAATTCCCATTTCTCATTGCAGAATTCAATATATTTCCCTTCTATTGTTCTTGGCCAAATCCCGTGGATGGTCCAGTGGTTCTTTTGTTTGGGAAGCCAACATCCGCCTCCAGGATGCATCTTTAACTTATAGAACAAGCAGACAGATACTGCCCATTCTTGGGACAGGACAATGACGTCAAAGTGTGTATCAGTTGCTTCTTTATACTGATGAGAGTGGCGTAAGCTGAAAATAAGTTAGGGTTTAAAATTATTATAATCTAGCTGTTGCCCACGACTTCGTCCGCGTCAAACTCGTACAACGGACTACACCACTAATTGAGTAGCGAAGATCTTTCGAGATCGAAATAGTGATAATACATTAAAAATTTCTCTTAATCCGTCGTGATGGAAATGAGAAGGCTGAGACTAAATCCTTTAATAAACAAATATCGATTTTTGAGAGCCCCACAGATCATGTCAAATTATATTCCATTTTTTTTTTATTTGTGATGGGTTTGCTCTTGACTCTAGTCTAGGTCAGAGGTGACAGAGACAAAGTCGACGATGGAGTGACCTTACCCAGAAGCAGCCTGTTCAATCTAAATTAGAAGAGTTTCGGGTTGTATGCGTTCGGAAACACAGACGCAGGCAGTGAGTTCCACTCTTTTGCTGTGCGCATTATGAAGGATGTTTGGAAGCGCTTGGTGCGAATTGGTGGAATAGCAACTAGGTGAGGATGGTAACTTGCAGTGCGTCTAGATGTCCGATGGTAGAAGGGGGGCGGTGGGATGCGGTCGTGGAGTTCATGAGCACACTCGCCAAAATACAGTCTGTAGAAGACCGACAAGCAGGCAACCTTACGGCGATGAGCTAAGCTGTGAAGCTTGGTATCCACCAGTTTGACGTCGCCAATTAGTCTCTTAGCTCTGCGTTCCACCGAGTCAAGCGCGGCAAGCTGATATTTAGCTGAACCATCCCAGAGGTGGCTGCAATACTCCATGCAGGATCGGACTTGCGCTTTGTAAAGAGTTAATAGCTGTCCAGGCATAACGTATCGCTTCACTCTGTTTAGGACGCCCAGTTTCTTTGCCGCAATTTGGGCTTTGTACTCGATGGAGGCGATGAAGTTGAGACTGGATGTCAACTCCATGCCAAGGAGCTCGAGCCGATCAGTTACAGGAACAGATGCACCCCGAAAAGTAGGTGTTTGAATGAAGTGTGTCCTTTTTGCGGTAAAAAGACATGCCTGTGTTTTGGTGTCGTTAAAAGAGACCAGATTGTCATCACTCCAACGGGAGACAAGACTTAAGGTTAAATCAGTACGCTCCACCATAGCCTCTCTAAAGGAACGAACTTCATCCCGCCGGTTTTTGCGCTGGACATTTATCTCTCTGAAACAGTACTGTCATCTGCGTACCCAACAATACCAGGCAGAAGTAGGTCATTGATGTGCAGCAGGAAAAGAGTTGCAGAGAGAACAGACCCCTGAGGAACACCGGCATTAATAGCCTTAAGGTCAGAGGAGCAGCCGTCAACGACTACTCGGATCGACCGTTCACTGAGGAAGTCTGATATCCAGCTACAAAAACCGGCTGGGTAACCATAACGTAGGTACAATCACGTTGGTAAACACTTGCAGGATACAATATGTGTTCGGAACGAAATGTTTCGCTCCCTTTTGGTATTTTGTTGCAACACTGTGTCAGCTCGCTGTCATCAAATTGACAGCTTTGATTGAGCTTGACGTTGACTAGATGACTCGTAACCATGTGATTACCGGCGCGAGACGGAAAAAAATTCGGTCTTGAGCTGGTATTTTAAAATTGAGTTGTAACCAGCCGATCATTATCCGAAATTGTGTCTATCACCCGCGAGTGGTACAGGGAATCGCCCGTGCATTTGTTTGTGTATGTATTTCGCGCACAGCGATGTATTTTGTGTCGAAAACGTGTCTAGGTGTCTGTTGGCTGCCGAGAACTTCGGCTCAGATCACGTCGGGTGTTTCTTATTCCCTTTATTATATACATCTTCCCCTATATAAATAATACTTACGTTTGTTCCCGTGTGGTCGGCCCACACGGGAACAAACGTAAGTATTATTTGTGAGTTGTGCCGTCGTGTATCACTTTCCACCTGTCTGACAGGAACCGGTATCTCTAAAGAACAAATCCCTAGCTGACCGCTGCTGCGAATCGCAGTTTCGCGAGTATAGACCTGGTAGTATCCAAGAGTCGCAGCATTGCTATGGCCCCAATGTTCGCCTCTTGGTTGTGATCCGAAGGCCTGTATTAAACAGTATGCGATACTCAGATAACGGTCTGCGATATTTATTTAGCAGTAGAAACTTTAAGCTGAATTCAAGGTTCCTTCGACATAATCAATTTTTAAGAAATAATCAGAACAAATGGCCCTAAACATTATTCTTTAAACCCCAGTTTTGGTGTAGTGCCTGGGCCTTAATATTGAATATTCCAACCCGCGATCTTACAGTGCCACTGCTGGAGGTGAACATTGTGAAGCAGTATTTGTCGAAGTGGCGTATCCAGTTTCAAAACAAATTGACGTCTAATGTCAACGCGAACAAGCGTGAGTAAAATCTCGCACTAAGCCCACAGAAACCGGCAAATCAAACAGTCTTAGGGCCGATTTCACCAATCAAGCTAATCGCTATTAGTTCAATTAAACTCAGTATGCAAATACAGTGTTTCGATTCGTAGTTTCTCAGCGGTATCAACCAATCAGAAAATTGGACAGCTTGGTGAAATTGTGCCTTAGAGAGAGGTACCGATCCAGTTTCTCAGTAACAAATCAAATCAAAATAGTTTATTTCAAATAAACCTTATCTGAGTTTGGGTATCTGTCTGTGTTATCAAAGCTTCTAAACGAGTTAACTGATATTGATTTAGTTTTTTTTTGAAAGGTGACTTTATCGAGAGTGTCCTTAGCCATCATCATTCATCATTTCCGCCGAAAGACGTCCACTGCTGGACATAGGCCTCCCCCAGGCGTCCAGCGCCTTCCCGCAACCTTAACCAGGTCATCGGTCCACCTAGTGTGAGGCCTTCCAAAGTATCGTCTTCCGGTTCGCGGTCGCCATTCCAGAACTTTTCGGCCCCATCGGCCATCCGTTCTGCGAGCAATGTGCCCTGCCAACTGCCACTTAAGTTTGGCAATTCTTCGGGCTATGTCGGTAACCCTGGTTCTATTGCGGATCTCTACATTTCTGATTAGATCACGCAAGGAAACTCCGAGCATAGCCCTCTCCATTGCCCTTTGAGTGACTGTAAGCTTCCTGATAAGGCCCATTGTAAGCGACCACGTTTCAGAGCCATATGTCATCACTGGCAACACACACTGGTCATAGACTTTCGTCTTGAGACACTGTGGTAAGTTCGACGAGAAGATTAAGCCTTAGCTATGTTTGATGAAAATCGATTCAGCCGTTCATAAGTTATGGGTGTTTTACTGTTTGAATCGGGGTGTTTTCGAAAGATATCGAGTCATAATTATGTGTTCAATAGATTGTCGATCGAAGCGTGTCTATTATTATAAATGAGGTAGCATGAAATAAAAAATTGTCGTGGGTTTTCTTTTTCTTGTATAAACAGCCAGACTAAGAAAGGCACATGCAGGCACTGTCTCTGTAAGAACCGAACTCGCGACACAGCACAAAATCTAATCACTTAAAATATTTACGCAACTTACCTTAGAAAAAAAATTGCTAATGATAAAAAAAATCCGCACATTTTAAATTTTTTGTCAACTTAGTTGTCTTACTGATCAAAGAGAGTTACTTAACTATTTATATTTAGGTATTTTTTAGTTTTATATACTTAATCAAGAATTATTCTAAGTCATCCATCCAATTAATTGTAGTAGAAAACAATAGAATTATTATCTGCATAACTAACAACATTATCAAAAGAATAGTAGGTACCGTAGTTACCTACTCCGACACTGTAGAACGGATTTTTTTTAGGGTTCCTTAGTAAAGCATTCGAAGCAATCGAAGTTAAGGCGATATATACGCCCCAATGTTAACGCAGTAATACTGGCCGTGCGCTCGCTTGATGCCAAAATATTAAAATGGAACCTCCTTTTGAACAGTTTTGTTTGCAAACTATTATTTGATTTACATATGCTATGTTAGTTATGAAGAAATTCATTTTTTCTGTGTAAAAATATTTTAAACATCCAAGTCGTTTTGGAGGAGTATCCAAAAGTAGCGAAAAACTAGCGTCTTGTTAATAATTTTTTAAAGCAAAACTATTTGTTATACGAAAAAACCATGTGTTAAAAATAATATAGGTACATGAAACAATAATAAATATATATTTTTTTCAAACCATTTAACCTAGCCGTTACTAAGAAGTATGCTTTAGAAAGTTACCGTTTTACGGCACTAAAGCGGATGTAGGCCTTTAAGTGGGTCAAACCAATTATGTGCATGTGTATCTTCATTGTTGAAGAACCTTATAGGTGATACGGATGTTTCCTGGGCAGAAAAAAAATTAATTCTATTTATTCCGTCAGTGAGACTATCAAATAATATTGGACATCTATTTTTTGCTTTACCAAATCAATAAAAATTTACATAGATAAAGCGCATCAAAGTTCCGTACGAAATTATTGGACTCTTTCGTTATGAGTATCTACACCAATATTTTTTGACAATATCTAATTATTGAAAGAGAATTTGTCTTACGCTTTCATGGGGTAAAACCACAGACATAAGGTAGAAAACCCTTTGCCTTGCCAAATTCACTTACGCTATTAGGCTGCAGGAGTTGTGTGAATATTTTTTATTAATCTTCCTGACGGACAAACAAATAATTTTCAGTCAACATCCCTATTATGAATAGGATTTGATTAAGTAATTTTGTTATTTGGAATTAAATCGTTCCCGTCCTGAGATTTCTAAGTCTTTAAGTCACGAGTGAATAGGTTACTTCTATTTTTTACTTATTAGTTTATCCTCGCACTTTAACGCCTTGCAGCAGTTACACCAATGGAGCACAACCTTATAATAAACTCACTATAAAGGTCACAGCTCATTAGAGCCACCCGGCACCCTTTCCGCACCGCCTCGCCTCCTGCAGCTAGTATTCTTTATATGGGTATGCGCTCACTACATCAACTCCGTAGCGTCACCGGATCGCCTGGATCGTAACCCTTTCACGCGCGGACGGCGGATGGACCACTCGGTGACAACTCGCTGCTCGCATGCTTGCCTTGCGTTGACTGCGCATTGCCACTGGTTGACCGCGCGACGTTTATTGGAAATAACGCGGCGGCGTCCACCCGTGGACCACTTGTCGACAACGAGTGGACGCCGTACGAGGAGGCGGTGCGGGGTGGGTGCCGGGTGGCTCTAATGAGCGGTGACCTAAAGTCCAGCACCCTAAATTGCGTAGGTATCTGTTTTATCAGCACGGAGCAGACTCCTTCCCGTTCATTTTGGTAACTCTACAATAGACATTGCGTGTTTTAGGCTGTCGGGTATAGTTTTCGCCAAACTTCTGGGCCGCCCTGAAGTTGGCTTGATACGCAAGGCACGAAACGGTGCTGTTTTTATAAGAGTTTTACTATTGCGCACCTATTGTAGCAAACTTCAGGGCTCGCTATAAGGACCAGACGCTCGAACAAGTGGCATTCGATATCAGCGAAGGTATAGTTGAAATGTCAAAATGGAAGGGATTGGGCACGTGATATTTCGATATCGCTTGTCAATACCACAAAATACACTCCTAGAATACCAACTTATCTGTGAAACGGACGTTTTCGGCACTTACATTTTGAATGGGACATAAGATCGGTTTTTGTTTATTTTTGGTGAAATGGTGACGAACAGCGCCACTCATAATTCACAGCTAAATTGGTCGAACTTTAGATAGTTTACAGAAGGGCCACTCCCGCCGTTTCGAAAATTGACAGTTTAACTTGACAGATTCACTAGGGTTGCTACTATATTGATTCCGAATTTAAATAAAAGAACAGGTTTTATATGTTACAAACATAAATACATCGATTCGTCTAAACATATATCAAATCATGCTCACATGCCTTAGAGGGTAGACAGAGCATCAAATATCCATTAAATATACACCGCATACGACGAAGATTGGAGGGTAACAAGACGTAGGTAACAATCGTGTAATAATGATCCCCCTAAAATATAAAATTGTGAAAAGCACCAAGCTCGACAAAAATATAAATGTGAAAAAAAAAGGTTATAAAATAAAAAACCCAACTGCTTACGAAGCGAACTAAAAATATGTACTTAAACAAGAAGAAAATTATGCTGTGCAGTCGGAGGAAACATATTTGTGAGCTGGATGACTTAAATCATATTATTATGACAAGTTTCATAGCCTTTCCAATTTCGTCTATTGACTTAATAGTACATTATGGTACAAGTGTGCAATGTTGGTAATCACCAATACACACGTGTATCATACGACGTTTTTCAACACACTTGTGAAGAAAATAATACAAAAAAAACATTTTCAACAGTAAAAACGAGTTGTGAAAATTTTTTCACAATGGCGGGCAAAATTAATCAGTTTTCTTATGCGCGCGCATTTAACAATGGCGATCGGCCATAGACTCAAAGAATGAGGTTTTTTTTTTTTGCCTTTTCGTGGATAGTGTTTTAGCCACGTACAAAATAAGGAATTTCATTTTTTCTTAATTACAGAGCAAATAAAATTTATGTTTGAGTGAAAGTTTTATTTATTAAGCACGTACAAGTTTAAATTATCTATTTAAAAACGAAGTTGCTTGAAATGAGCAAGCAATAAGTACATTAATTTATTTGTACTATTGAGCACGATCTTTTTTGTATCGAAACTTTTTTAAGAACAAAGCAACTCAACCACTTTATGAGCAAGTGTGTTGAAAAATAATTTTCAACACACTTGCTCATAAAGTGGCTCTAATTTCACCGCAATTAGGCATATAATGATACCTGTAATCAAACTGTGACTTTTTCATTGCTATTATTCACAAGTGAGTTATAATTTTTTTTAAATGGTTTCCTGCCTTCATTTTAAATACTTTTAAATTAAAATAATTTTAAAAGTGTCACAAATCAATCCAATGAAAATTAATAAAATAAGTCATTAATTCTAACCCAGTTAAAATTGAAGTATTTTCAATGTAATAAAATGTAACACTGTTAATTAATTAAAAGTGTCCCATTCGACATTAATCCCTTTCTATTCCTGTCATGGAAGTAGTACTTACTATATCCATAACATGATATGGGTAGTAATTACTATTTCCATGATATCCATTAAATACATAAAATGTGGCATAGCTTTTAGTCAAACAATTCAGCAAAATGCTGGTACCTAACATATTGCTTGCTCTTTTCATGCAACGTACGTGTTTAATAAATAAAACTTGCCCTCAAATATAACTTTTGTTTCTCTGAAATAAAGAAAACTTGAAATGCCCGATTTTGTACACGTACAAAATCGGGCGTTTTAGCCACGGCTAAAACGCTATCCGCGAAAAGCTAAAAAAAAAAGTAACCTCATTATTTTAGTCTATGGCCGATCGCCATTGTTATAGTGTTAACACACGTTCGAATTTGGTACGGCCGGACCACGGATTTGTGGGCGGGGTTAGTCCAGCCCCGACCATATCCGAGCGTGTGTAGAGTGGTCCGCGGACATTATTATTATTAAATTGATTCCGTCTCGGTCCAAACAAGCGTGTGTAAGCGAGAAAGCATTTGTGGGCGGAGTCGGTCCGGCCGTACCAAATCCGTACGTGTGTTAACACTATTAGATGCGCGCGCATAGGAAAACTGAATAATTTACCCCGCCATTGCGATAAATTTTTCACAACTCGTTTTCACTGTTGAAAATGATTTTTCAGTATTATTTTCTTCACAAATGTGTTTAAAAACGTCGTATGATACACGTGTGTATGGATGATTACCGTCCTCGGCTCTCTTAAGACCCTCACCTACGGCTCGGGTCTCAATGGCGCCTCAGCGGTAATCACCAACATTGCACACTTGTACTATTATTATATTCCTAGATATTGAATTTCTAACTTGTCATCTTGACAAATTTAATGACCTTTATAACTCAAAAATGAATGAAAGAACGAATTCAAAGAATTAATTTTAAAGTATATTCGGTCTGTAACAATTAATAAAGGTAACCTCGTTACAGTAATTATTGTACCTATTAATGACGTGACAAACGCCCGCACAAAGCACTCATGACAGCCGCGACTGAGCTCGGTCCAATATTGGCCAATATTCCATGTGAAAACGCAACCTAAGTTCCCGAGCTCGCTTCACTCGCTCTGCACAGCGATGTCACCTCGTCGGTTGTTCTGCTATTTTATATATAATATATTATAAAGAGGAAAGATTTTTTTGTTTGTTTGTACCGAATAGGCTCCGAAACTATTGGACGGATTTGAAAAATTATTTCACCAATAGAAAGCTACATTATTCCTGAGTGATATAGGCTATTCTTTAATCCTGAAAATGAGGCCTGTGGGGTGGTCCAAGGGAGCGAAGCCGCGGGCAACAGCTAGTTTATATATAATAATATGCTAATGTAACCCTATTACGTACAGTGTAAATGAATGGGAAAACAACCTGGTATTGAGTTACAGTGTTGTTACAGTGTTACTAATCGGCAATTTTTATCCCAATGGGTAACAGTGTAACTCAAAATGGTGTAATTCAACGGGAACAGACCGATTATGCACAGTGGGGATAGAAAGAAAAGAAATTGTTTATTTGCGCCAGGCACGACGCATACCATAAAAATTACAAAAAATAAATAAAGCAGTGTGTAATGTCATGGGCGTCATAAGGAGTTAAGACAAGACTCCGAATGCAGCCAGGGATTTAAGCTAGCCCAAAGAAAAGACACGTACGTGTATCCCCGGGACCCGATGTAAAGGACTCCGTTGTATACTTACCTGGACCAAGTCTAGTCCAGCCCATAGTTGATACAGATAACCTAACCTCTCATCTTAATTTGGGATTGACATAAACGTAATAGTTATTATTCCTCTATAATCACTTTCCAATTATAATTTGTAGAATTTGAGGAGTTCATTGGAAAATCTACGAAATTCATAAATGAAATAAATGAAATAGGCAAGATGCGATGAGAAAAAGAGGCTGGTTATGCTCTTCGGTCTTCTGTATAACCGGCAGTAGCGTATGTATGTGGTCTACGGTGCTAAGCCTTTTCGGAAACCGGCTTGTTCAGGAGACTGGAAAACGTTGAACCAACGCGGGAGACGATTCGTGATGACTCTTGAAAACAACTTGTAGACATGACTACGAAGTGAGACGGGCCTATAATCCCACAATCGGGAATTGTCACCCTTCTTGATGAAGAGTACCACCACACCCCTGCACCATTCCTGTGGCGTTTTCCCTTCGAGTATGACGGAATCAAACAGCTTCTGCAGGGCCTTAAGTACCAGTTTTCCTAATTAAACGTTATTCCGTCATCTCCCAGCGCCTTGTTCTTCTTAAGTTATTTCAGAGCCATCCTAATCTCGTACAGGCTGACGTCCGGAATGTCTTCGGCATAGTGTTGGCTCAATGTAGCTCTAGGGTATTTTGCTAGATTCGCAACGGGTTTATTGGTTGACGTGTACAACTGCCAATAGAATCTCGCCATCAGTCTTAGAAGCTACGGTTTGGCGGATACGGTCCTTTACGTACAGTTACGTAGAGGCTGACCTCCGGGACAAGTCTAAACTATTTTATTTTATATTTATAGTAATAATTGCTTATCCTGTCAAATTCTCTATGATTTATTCCAAAACGAAATAAAAAACAGCCGGCACCGGGGAAACCGGTTCGCCCGGTTCTAACTGCTTGCCAGACCCGGTTCTCAAAAACTTGGAACTGGATGCGGTTCTGCATGCCCTAGACACAGCTACCTCTGACTGTCTCAAAAATGTACCACTTTCCAACCAAAGAATGCTCAAGAATAAAAAACAAATCGACAAACAATACAGCGTTCAGTGTGAACGAGTGTCCTAGCGTATACTATGATGGTGGAATGCAAACCACGCTCTGCTACTAAATGTTGAATACAGGCCTGCGCATCACAAAGCCAAGAGGCAACACTGGGGCCCATGAGCAATGCTGCGACTCTTGGATCCTACAAGGTCTATACCCGCGAAACCGCGACACGCGGCAGCGGCAACTAGGGGTCTGTTCTTTGGAATACTTACCATTTACATATTTATATTATTTATACATCATCTGTGAAAATTTTAACTGTCTAGCTATTACGGTTCATGAGATACAGCCTGGTGACAGACAGACCGCGGAGTCTTAGTAATAGGGTCCCGTTATTACCCTTTGGGTACGGAACCCTAAAAAATGAAATATGTAGTTCATGTTATTGCGAAACTTCTTTACGACGACCCACGAAGTCACGCCGTATCTATCTCAATCAATGTGACTGTTGTCACCGCATACAAAATGTATTTATTAATCAACACAATAACTTTGATTATTTCTCCCATGGTGATTGTCACTGCCACGGTTTTGATTAATGCACTTTATTTTACGAAGAAGTATTTGTGAACTACTCGACACTAAGCGCTGTCACGCCCGTTCTACAAAAATCTTGCCTCCAAAACGGTCGAGACCAGTAGTTAACCTCGCACTGGAACGCCTTGCAGCAATTACAAAAATGCAGCACAAACGTAGGTATACTAACTATGTAGGTATAAGTCCAGGTTTCCTCACGATGTGATTATACCTAATTTTAGAATCTAATAATTAATAACACTGCATTCAAGTTTTTGGTCCAGACTTCAGGTCAGTGAGGCCGCCAATCCGGCCCCCCCTCGCGCCTTCACATCACACATCACATCATCAATCTATTAATGTTCCACTGACTTATAAACCTATGGATTGCCATACCTACGAAATTAGCGTGCATACCTACAAAAATCGGGCAATTAAGATGGATGCCCATTTGCACTGACTTATAACCTCATTGGCCCATTTGCAACTGTTTGACGGCACAACTACACAGATAAACGTATATATACGGCACACAACTACCAATTTTTTCGGCAATCAACATGGCGACCGGTCACGCATAGACATGATTTTGACGTCACTCAAAAGTGTTACCAAGTTTAGTCCTTGACAAACATTTAGATGTCTCTCTTTTCATATACAGCTTTTGGTTAGTTAAAAAGAGACAAAACGCTTTTTGACATGCGTGTGTCGATATTATAGATATTTGTATAACTATTCATCATATAGTAGAATATGCCGTCTCCATCTCCTTTATCTTAGGTCTCCATAGTTTTCCTACCTCATTGTAATGTTCTCACTGCTGGGACACAGGCCCCCTCTCTGTGAGAAGGGATGACCGTAATCCACCACGCGGGCCCAGAGCGCGTTGGTGAATATCACATGTCTTCGAATTTTTTGGATCTTGGACATGCCGGTTCCGGTTCCGGTCACCGTAATTGAAAGCAGTGGTGATGAAATAATTTACATAAAGTAAAGCGCCTGCCTGGGTTCGAATCCACGACCTATAACTTGTATGTCGCGTAACCTAACCTAACCGCAAAGATCATCTTAGAAATTAAGTTCGGCTGAAATTATGATGACAAAATCATATCATCCATCAGCACAAAATAGACGCGGCTGTCCGCCATTTGGTGACCCCTGAGCTAAGGTGTTGTGACTTTTTCGTTATTGTTCCTATTTGTTTTTATACTATTTTTGCTTTTGTGAATTAGCCGGTAATATTCTTACCCTACATCAGTGACAACAGCAAGGCTTTTAAAGTAGTTTGAGAGTTCCAAACTGAATTAATACTGCAAGTCCAAAGAAAATATTTTTATTGTCACTTATCAAGCATTGGCAGGAAAGATGATCCCTTTCGAAACGTCACAAAATGTATCTGCTATTGGATAACAATCAATAAGATTTAGTTGTTTATCAAAGCATACGCGCATTTCTGCCAAGTACTGTATTTCATCTATTGTGAAGCACCCGACCATTGGGTCCTTTCCGGTTTTTGGTTTCACTGCAGCGACGAATTCCTCAGCAGTATATTCTTTAGTATCATCAGGGAATATGCTAGCGGCATCAAACATGTCCAACAAATAATATTTCTGGTGCCATTCGATGCCTTTGCTGAAGTATTTGAACTGAGAGTTGAAAGCTTCAAGCTGTGTAGCGCAGGTCCCATGTTTCAGCCATTCATGTCCCCAGTAAACATTGGGGTCGCTTCCTGAAATTGCAATTTATGGTTTGTAGGTAGGTTTAAATATTTATTCATGGATTTTGATGTACAATATAGCTACCTACTAATAGTATACAGTTGTTTAAAAGCATGCCTTATGCAGACTACTGGTAGTCAGTTAGGTCCCTTCGAATTTGTTCAACACAACACCCGGTCTTAGGTGTGTTAATAGAATTATGTCTACCATCATACGGTTTATTGCCTCCCTTTAGCTTGTAAAGCCTACTACCGACTGTTTATAATCACCTTTGAATATGTTGATCCAAGCCTGCTCCATTTCGATTTCAATAGATTTAATCTGTTCTGGATCAAAAGCCCATGATTCGTTGCAAAAATGTGGTCCGAATGTTTTCGATTCCGCTGCCGTTGGCCAAATCCCGTGTATTATCCACTGGTTTGTTTTATTAGGATAAACACACTCACTGCCATTTAAATTGTGGATCCAGTCCTTGCAAACTGTCGCCGGCCATTCTTGGGCAAATACAAGAAAGTCAAAATTGTTATCGGGATCACTGATTTCTGCATCAGCAATCTTATCTTGATGGGATTGATGTAAGCTAAAAATAAGAAATATGCTTATTTTACTAATGAGAGTCTAACGGGTCAGCTAGTAACCTCTAAAAGTGGGCCACTTACCTTAGGTAAATAATTAGAATGGATAAACTTATTCTAGACATTTTAATTTGTCACACAACTTCTTCTGGAAAAGTGAGTTTCTTTTGCGTTTTTCTTTCTGCTGATAATAGTTGTAACATAAATTCTGGGCTGGTCACATCTGTTGCATGCTGACGGAGGCTCTAAAACAACCAGAAACGGGGTCCTAAATAACAGTCAACGGCAACGGTTCAGGCCCAGTAGAAAATGGTTAATTACTAAAGATTGAAAGAAAGGAAAATTTTTATTTGTGACCCGGACATGAGGCACGAGAGATACACAGACACAAAAAAAATCAGTTAAACAAAAAAAAAAACCCCGTGCGAGACCTAAAAGGCTCTCAGCATGTGCAGCATATGCGTACGATATTATTCAAACAGGAAAAGTAGAAGGAGGGAAGGGAGACCTTTGCTCTGCATTCAGTAAACATATGCAACTTATATTAAACATCCCACCACCGTTCTCTACGTTGATGACGTGATGGGGTTTGAGTGCTTCTATGGACCCTTGATCTGTGCCGGTGGAATTTACTTTGCCGACATAGTTCTAGGGTGAAGGGCTAGACTAAGAGAGATATAATACAAGTCAAAGTTGCAAAATGCTGAGGACTGCATGACTAGGATTATGCGCTAGTCACTAGTTTGCGTTACGAGCCCGTTTGATTCATCCCTGCCTCAGTGACCGCTCTGCTATGGTCGTTTTTATGAGTTCCTAGCTACTCCTAGAAATAATGATGATAAAAATACTAAAATAAAAAAAAAATGAGATATGTTCATTGAGCACTATTCATAATTTTCGTATTTTTTAAGCAGAGATTATGTTTTAAAAAAGAGTCGTCTAATATAACTAAATGATATCGAAAACACAATTCCAAGACCTGAAGACAAGCACACAACGCACTCACACACTTCTTAATAAAGCTTTAAAAAAATGTCACTCTTGTAAACTTTTGATTAAACAGGTACTTGCAACTATCGCAAACTTCACAGAACTCTAAGCATAGAACAGCGGTTTTATCGAACATAAAAAATTTCAAATCAACCCGCACCCAGTAACAAACAACCGTAATCTACTGTTGGTTGACGCTAAGGTCGTCGTATAATTTTATTATGAGCAAGAATTTGAGAGAGGCCTATATGCATATTATTATATTGAAATAGTAAAAATACGGCCATCCGATCGTTTGCATAAATTTACACGTTGCCACTTACCATTCAAGAAAGACGGCATTTTGAATGTTTGTGACCGCTCTCAAAGATAAGCCCAGTAGAAATCGACATTAAAATCGCAAAGCTTGATGTAGTTCTGGATTTTAGCATGTTGTATGACCAGTTAGGGATATTAAATAATGTTTTTTATGTCCAACTATCTGTCCCCCGCGGCTTCGCTTCCGTCAACTGGCTATACCTACCTTTATTCTTTTTTTTTTTGTTTCCGGTTTGGGAAATCTTCATTTGAAGTCCGCTATGGATCTGTCAGACTCGTACTGAATAAAACCCACCATTTAGGTCGGCTGGAAGAGGGCGTTGTCTGCCCTCCGCCGACGAACGGCGCGTCTGCTGTGGATCGATTGAGTGGATAAAATCTTCCTCTTCCTTTTCGCAGCCTATGAGACGACTGTTTCACAGAAGGATACCACCGCGTCCCAGGACTCCTCGCTGCCGACCATAGACTCAAATACGGTCGGCAGCGATAAGTCACTGCCTACTTCAGAGATGAGGGCACGACGTGGCTCCTCCCAAGCGGCACTCTCTGCCAGCGTATGCCGCGCCGTTTCATCCTGGTAGTCGACGCAGTGGTGACACCGGGCGTCCGGCTCCCTGTTTATGCGACACAGGTACTTCCCGAAGCAACCATGCCCCGAGAGCAACTGAGTCACCCGAAACGACAGGGAGCCGTGCCTCCTCCCGAGCCAGCGCTCGAGCACTTGCCGGACCGTCTCGATGGTGACGAGGCCGGGCTGAGGTAGGGCATGAAAGCTTGTCCCGCCATTCCGCCACCAGGACCTAGCGGAGCTGAGAGCGACGCAACTCCACATGTCGCTGCATCGGCCTTTCACCGATACAGTGAAGCGAGTACCTTCGCCTCCAGGTCCCAGGGTGGGGATCCGGCCAGTACACAAGCCGCCTCATAGAAGATCGAGCGATACCCCCTGATGACTCTGAACACTAAAGCAGCTATTGTGACTTAACTATGATAGTTAGATATATTCCCCCGCAGACTGTTTTGTAGGTAATAATGAGTACTTTAATCTTGTAGTAGGTACATAATAGTATATTCAGCGCATGCCAAATAATGAATAATATAGACAATTTTTTCTATTTTGGGTTAAATAACTGTAATTTTATCTATTCAATAAAGCGTTTTTCATTAACACGGCAATCATTTGCATTCAGAAAGTATCATTTGGTGAAGTGGAACTGATGGAGAAGATTACAGATGGCCACTGAAATTTCTTAATGAAAAATATGTTTTGGGTGACCATTTTCCTCTCATGTTTTGTCTAAATATGTATTCTGCAATAGTCCTGCACCAGCCGAGGATTGTCTTTGGGTGCTCTTGCGTAGTGACTAGTGCATACGGGATAAGCACCGGTTGGTGTCACATTTCATCCTACATGTCATAACAAGGCCTCTGCGACTTGGTTTCGGGCTCTGGTACGGCTTTCAAAGGTCCGGGACCATAAGGTCTCGAGAATCTCAAAAACAAAAATAATAAGAAGAAGTAAGCGGCGAAACAGACAGAAACTTTATTTTATAGTACTTAGATATAAAAGATATTGTCAAGGAACTACCTAGTAATGGTATTTGTGTAACTCTCCATAACAGAAATATTGTAATTGATAAACCTATTCCAATCATGTTCATTCGCAGGAGAGGAGCTCGTGGCTCAATAATAACAGCCGCACGGGTAGATCGTCAAGGTTAAGCAACGCTTGACGAGGTCGGTCCGTGGATGGGTGACCATTTTCAACATATCGAGTTTCCTCCGTGCCTCGGAAAGCACGTTAAGCCGTTGGTCCCGGCTGTCATTTGAAGATCTTTGACAGTCGTTACGGGTAGTCAGAAGCTTGAGATCTGACAACGGTCTTGCCAAGGGGTACCGTGTTACCCAGTTACTGGGTTGTGGAGGTCAGATAGGCAGTCGCTTCATGTAAAACACTGGTACTTAGCTGAATCCGGTAAGACTGGAAGCTGACCCTAATATAGTTGGGAAAAAGGCTAGGCAGATGATGATGAATCATGTTCATTTGCAGAGACAACTCCGCTCTTATACGATTCAAGAAAGACAACCTAGGTTTTCTTTTGAGTATTTTTATTTGCTAGAAAAACAGTCACTTTAGTATGAAACAATTGGTATAATAAATTATCTCCATTACTGACATTGTTACTGATTGTGACTGACTGTAAAATATTTATATTTGAGTAAATATTTCAATAAGTTTTAAACATTCAAACCATATTACAACACTTAGAAACACATTAATTATGTATTTTATGGCGTGACTTTTATGTATTTTATGGCATATTGTTACGTAGTTCCTAAGATATTTAAATTATTTTCAAAACGTAAATCACTATTTATAGACAGGATTTCATAATATGCAGTGAAAGATTTATTGAAAGGAACGATTTGGTTGCAAATGCTAACCTGACAACATGACTACGTATGTCAAATAAGAATTAGCCGCCACATCATATTCTTGAAAAAAAAATGCAGTGACGATATTTTGTGACTCTATCATTCATTAAATAGATAATATCAAAGTATATATAGCAGCGAATTATATATTCTGCCATATTAGAACCACATGGCCTGGCACGCGACGATGGCAAAAGACCTGACGGGTTGTCTTTGTTTCCATGGAAGATGGGTAGGCCTTTAGTGTGGGACGCTACTTGTCTCGATACTCTTGCGCCATCTCATCTTCCTAGCTCGTCGAGCTGTGCTGGCGCTGCCGCTGCGGCTGCAGAGAACCTCAAGCGGCGGAAATATAATAATCTCATCAGTAGTTATATTTTCGAGCCGTTTGGGGTTGAAACTCTTGGTCCGTGGGGTCCGAGTGCTCACGCTTTGTTTAAAGATCTCTCCAAACGCCTAGTTGACACTTCGCGGGACCCAAGGGCTGACCTTGGTCAGAGATTAAGCATTGCCATACAACGTGGCAATGCTGCCAGCCTTTTGGGTACATTACCAGTGGACAACGATGTGGAGGAGTTTTTTGACGCCATATTTTATTTAAATATATTTTTAGGTTTAGGTAGTGAGTCGTTTTTGGTTTAAATGTATATATTTGTAGTCTTAGTTAATTAAGTACATATTTTATACACGGTATATTGTCAAATAATTGAATAAAAAATTAATTTGTGAAATATTTTACTTGAAGCAATAGAAAATTAAATTGTATTTTCCAGTGGAGATTATTTTCAAGTTTATATAGCAGCTAAGTATTTAGTTTCTATGGCATTACATTATTACACGTTAGCAGGATATACCACTCCTTTAGTCGAGTAACAAGAAGCGAAACCAACTTTATCAACTGCAGGTTGTTCACAGTCAATAAGATTGAACTGTTTATCAAAGCAAATGCGCAATTCCTGCAAGTATGTCACTCCCTTTATTAAATAACAGCCTAGCATTGCGCTTTTTCCAGTTTTAGCCTTCACAGCATTAACGAATTCCTCAGGATTCAATTCTTTTGTATCATCAGGGAATATGTTAGCAGCGTCAAGCATGTCTGATAGTGAATATTTCTGGTTCCATTCTATACCTTTGCTGAAGTATTTAAATTCAGAGTTTAGAGGTTCTAGGTCTGTGCCACAGGTTCCATGTTTGAGCCATTCGTGTTCCCAGAAACCATAGGGGTTCTTGTCTGAAATTAAACGTGAAACTGTTAAGAACTTCCAAAAATATGTAATTTACTAAACGTATGAAAAGTGATCGTGTGGTCATTCCAACTCCACACGGCCACATGTTGCGAAGGGATTCTGATCATATACCGAAGCAAGCTCTGGATTGGAATCCCCAAGGCAAAAGAAAGCGTGGCCGTCCTCGTCAAACCTGTCGTCGCACCGTGTTGGCGGAAGCGACGAGCATCGATATGACGTGGAGCGAGGTGAAGCGTGAAGCTCAGGACCGATCGCGATGGAGGACTACTGTGGACGCCCTTTGCTCCATCCAGGGGACGTAGGACATTAGTCAAGTAAGTCATGAAAAGTGATCAATCCATACCTAATATTATAAATGCGAAAGTAACCACCTTTTCACAACACAATGGCTGAAAAAATTAAGATGGTAGACGGGTGGACCATCTCCTGCAGCCTAATTGCGTAAATGAATTCTTCAAAGCAAACAAGTCGATTCCTTTTGGGAAAGTTGTTTTTGGGAAGGAATCGACTTGTTTGCTTTGCAGAATTCACTTACGTATTGCATATTAATACGTAAAGTCGTTTTTGGGAAGGAATCGACTTGTTTGATTTGCAGAATTCACTTACGCAATTAGGCTGCTCCAAAAACAAAAACAACTTTACGTATTGAATATTCATACGTAAGTAAAGTCGTTTTTGGGAAGGAATCGACTTGTTTGTTTTGCAGAATTCACTTACGCAATTAGGCTGCTGGATTATTTCATAACTTTTTACCCGAGAGTATGTTCCTTTGGGATAATTGCCGACTTTTACGCAGGGAAGCCGTTCGCTGGCAGAAGCGAGTTACTAATAAAGTTACCTTTGTATATGCGGGCCCACGCCTGCTCCAAGTCGCTCTCAAGAGTTTTAATATGTTCTGGATCAAAAGTCCCTGTACTGTTGCAGAATTCCGTATATTTCACACCCACTTGTCTTGGCCAAATCCCGTGCACAGTCCATCGGTTCTTTTGTTTAGGAAAATTACATTGGCCCCCAGTTTCATCGATCCAGTACTTGCAGACTGTTACTGGCCATTCTTGGGAAAAGACAAGAGTGTCAAAATGATTGTCTTATTCTCTGTTTTTTTCATCTGCTGCGATTTGGTGGGCGTGATGTAGACTGTAAATGAAACCCATATTTTTTTTTATCTTCGTTCTAATTCAAAAAGAAGTTGAAGTTATAAAATCATCCCAGATCACATTGATGCCTTGAGCTGGGCCATCCTATTGTCAAGATTTTCTTACATGCTTTTTAACACGCTTTTATTAGCTTGGTATGTATGTATCTATGTAACGGAATCTTTGAACGTGATTTTCACCCCCTTAAAAACGTCGGACTGATTTGAAACATTGCACACTTATCAAGGACCGATGACAATGCAATAATTTAAATAGTTGGCCCCAGTAGCCTTACCAGAATGTTCAGGATTAGCGATTACCCGCAGCCGAATTGCGTAAGTATATTATCCAAAGCAAAAGAATCGATTCCTTCCCAAAAACGACTTTTCGTATCAATATGCACTACGTAAAGTCGGTTTTGGGAAAGAATCGATTCTTTTGCTTTGGATAATATACTTACGCAATTCGGCTGCCGGTAATCAGTTTCTTTGTGCCAAGTACCGAGGCGCATGTTAAGACATGGCTTATTTTTTATTATATCCGGGGAGACTATAGTGTCTTGCGCCAAGTCTGTACCTGTGTATTATATAAATGTTCCGGCGAGGGAGCTTGAGAAACGTATATCACATCCAGGAAAGGCAGAAGGCACGCTAATTACCCACTCCCATCACAGGTAGGTAGTTGCATTATTAAATTGTCATTTATAAAACAAAAAAACCGGCCAAGTGCGAGTCGGACTCACGCACGAAGGGTTTCTTACTTACGTATTTAAAAAAAACTACTTACTAGATCTCGTTCAAACCAATTTTCGGTGGAAGTTTACATGGTAATGTACACCATATATTCTTTTAGTTTTATCATTCCCTTATTTTAGAAGTTACAGGAGTACACACATTTTACCACTTTGGAAGTGTCTCTCGCGCAAACTATTCAGTTTAGAAAAAAATTATATTAGAAACCTCAATATCATTTTTGAAGATCTAACCATACCTAGAAACCCCACACGTATTGGTTTGATGATAAAAAAAAATGTGTTTCAGTTCTAAGTATGGGGAACCCCCAAAATTTATTGTTTTTTTTTCTATTTTTGTGTGAAAATCTTACTGCGGTTCACAGAATACATCTACTTACCAAGTTTCAACAGCATAGTTCTTATAGTTTCGGAAAAAAGTGGCTGTGACATACGGACGGACAGACAGACAGACATGACGAAACCATAAGAGTTCCGTTTTTTTCCATTTGGCTACGGAACCCTTTAAAACACGCTTTAATGGTAAATTAAACTAAAAAGTAAAAAATAATATTCAATAAATTTTAATTAAGAATAATGTGATTTACAAAAAATAAATTGTAAATAAGCGTGGGGTGCTTGATGTCAATTGTTATAATATTTTATTGACGGATATTGGTAAAAGTGGAGTCATTTTGAAAATATCTTAAAAAGCACCCACGCTTTTTTACAATAAAATAATTGTTATGTTCATCACAATATTTTTAATTTAAATTTATTTTCTATTTTTTAGTTTGGTTTTATATTAAAGCGTGTTTTTTAAACTATTTTTTTTATGTTTATGTAAAGACAAAGAAAGACACAGGCACATAATAAATACACAAACAGTATGGAAACTACCTACAAACGCTCGAAACGGCACACTCACACAAACATGCGCATCGGCGAGACCCCTAAGCGGCTCGCACTACTGACAGCACTGCAGAAGGCGCCGATTCCCTTGAGTAGCTGATTTTAAAATGAGAATCACGTCTAAATGGCTAGTCGTAATTTTATGGAAAAAATATATGTTATATTAGACCATTTTCTTAACAATTTGATCTAAGCAAATTTTGAGTTTTATTCGTACAACATAGTGTAATTAATTTGTAAAGTTATGTCTTAAACGGACAAAAACACGACAATCGCACCAAAACCGCTGGGCGTATCTTAATGAAATCAACACCATCTCAAAGACAATTTAATTATCTACATTTTGATCTGAGGCTTTTCATTTTAAAGTCATAGAATAACAAGGAAAATACAAAAAAACTACTAAATTTTGGGTCGCACGGGTGTGAAACGAGTGCGCGTTTTGTTCCCTCAAGGTCGTTGGCGTTAGTCGTCGTCGGTGCGTAGGTTTGTGTGAGTGTGCCGTTCCGAGCGTTTGTAGATATGATTCCATACTATTTGTATATTTCTACTGTGACACAAGAATGCAATGACTCAAACTCAAGTAATTTATTTAATTTTACCAATTTAAAGGTACTTTTGAATTGTTGAGTAAAAGAAGAAGCTCATCTGGCTGGAATCGTACTCTTGATACAGCACAAAGGCCAAACGTTGGCAACACTGCACCAGGGCCGGATCTAAAGTTATGGGCGTTTTACTGTTTGGGGTCGGGGTGTTTTCGCAAGATATCGTGTCATATAATTACGTGTTCAATAGATTGTCGATCGAAGCGTGTCTAACAGTAGTTAGACAAATAAAAATGATAAATAATGTAGCATGAAATAAAAATGTGCCGGGGTTTCGGTATTTTTTTATTTTACTTTTTATTCACATCACTTTGATTGGAGATTTTCAAAATGTAACAGCTATTCCTAAGCGTGACTTACCTTAGGTAAATTATTGTAACTGATAAACTTATTTTACACATTTTAAATCCTGAGACCACTTATTTGTCCTGCCAATCCTACGATGCAAGTAAGATATAATGCCAATGTTTCGAGTTTTTGTATAAATATGCTACAACAATGGTCACTTTGCCACATTATCACCTATTGTGAATGTCTGTTTCATAAGTATTAAATACTTAAGGCGCTATATACGCCCCATCGCAACGCAGTACTGGCCGTGCGCCCGCTCGATACCAAAATATCAATATTGAACCTCCTTTTGATCAGTTTTGTTTGCAAAATATTATTTGATTTACATATGCTATGTTAGTTACGATGAAATTCTAGCCATCAATTTTTCTGTGTAAAAATATTTTTAAACATCCAAGTCGTTTTGGAGGAGTTTCCAAAAGTTGCGAAAAAATATAGTGTCGTTAATTATTTTTTTAAAGCAATACTATTAGTTACACGAAAAAACCTTGTGTTCAAAATTATGTACCTACATGAATCAATAATAAATATATATTTTTTTCAAACCTTTTAACCTAGCCGTTACTAAGGAGTATGCTTTAGAAAGTTACCGTTTTACGGCACTAAAGCGTATGTAGGCCCTTAACACCTTTTAATAAATTATTTTTTTATTTATCGGCCGTTGTCCGATTATCAAGTTTGAAGTGTCCGGGCTTGCATAGTCGGTAATATTATCATATTCAATCATCCATTTTTAGAGTTCCGTACCCAAAGGGTAAAAACGGCACCCTACTACTAAGTCTTCGCGGTCCGTCTGTCTGTCACCAGGCTGTATCTCATGAACTGTGACAGCTTATAGACAGTTGAAATTTTCACAGATGATGTATTTCTGATGCCGCTATAATAAAAAATACTACAAACAGAATAAAATTAATATTTAAGTGGGGCTCCCAAACAACAAACGTGATTTTATTGCCATTTTTTGCGATAATGGTACGGAACCCTTTGTGCACGAGTCCCACTCGCACTTGTCCGGTTTTTTTTCTGTTAGTTAGCATTCGTATCTAGCTGTAAACTAAAACATTGGCTTCTGTTTTAGGTAGTTAAGACTAAAAAAAATAACTTCTGTTCAAAGAACCTCTGTTCTCTAATTACCGTGGCGTGTCCGCACACCAACTTATGTTAAAACTTGTCTTTAATTTTTATAACGTACAGATTTACTTTGATCCATTCAACGATTTAAACGATATTAAGCAACGTGTATCGCATTACAAAACATCGACTCAATAGAACCAGTCTGTAAATAATTATCAGTAACCGTATGTCCAATCGAAAGTTATAATTACCGTGACATTTTCTGTTCTCGGGTGCACATCCCTAAATAACAGTATTTGGCACATTACTACCGTACGGGTCCCGTCTCCTCAGGGTGTGCCGCGGTCCATCAGCAGTTGCATGTCTCTAACGTTAATGTACCACTAATGAAGCACGTGAGTATAATATACTACTAAAAAATTAAGTATTAAAATAAGTACAACGGTAATTAGAAAAGTTTTTAACCAAGGCTACGGTAATTATAAATGTTACGGACGATCGGTGGACTGTATAATAATGTAAAAAGAAAACACTTCAGATAGTTACTCGTTGTTAATTTTATAATAGTTGCAAACTTAAATCACATATATAGACGACTGGCACCAAAGCCTGACAAATAAAACATGCCAAAAACATTGTCAGTTCAAAAATAGCTAAAAGGTTTAATATATAAGCAAAAAGGCTGCACCAGCCAGTCGCCAACATTCTAATTACCGTTGTACTTATTTTAACACTTAATTTTTTAAGTTAGACCCTAGTTGATCATGTAAATGGTGACAGTACTTTGGCCTCCGTACGTTGTAATAAGCTAGTATTTGCATACCTACTGTGTTGGTTTTCGAAATTTTCAAGAAAATCTATCGTTTTCTAAGTACCGTATACTAATTACCACGTGTTTATAATTACCGTTGTATGAAAAGGACCGGGACCCCAGGGTCCCGAGACTATCAAAGTCATAGAAATAAATAATAATAATAAAAGTCCCGGACCCGACGATATACAAAATGAGACTCCAAAGACTGGTTCTGCTCTGCTAGCTATTCCATTTACCTGCTTATTCAACAAAGTTACAGACACAGGCCAGGTGCCACAACAGTAGAAGAGATTCGATATAATCCTACTCTACAAAAAAGGAGACACAAAAGATATAGGCAACTATAGACCTATTAGTCTTCTTTCGAGCGTGTACAAACTCTTTACGCCAATTATACAAAGCAGATCAAGTCCAAAAATCGACGAACACTGGCCGATTGAACAAGCAGGTTTCCGTTCTAGCTTTTCTACAACGGATCACATACATGTTATACAACAAGTCATAGAGAAATATAAAGAGTTCAATAGACCACTTTACATAGCCTACCTAGACTACGCTAAAGCGTTCGACACGATTTCACATAACTCCATCAGGAAAGCTCTAGAAAAAAATTTGGGGTTGCTCCTATGTATATATATATATGTTTTTTTTATCGTCTATCCCATGGTGTGGGGTATCGTTGGATAGGCCATTCAAAAATATTATGGCTTTGTTAAAACCATTTCTCGATTCAGAGATCCGTTTGCGTAAAATTAAGCTTTAAATCGCAAATTTATGTTAGAGTCAAGTTGCCCCCCCCCCCCTGCCAGTGAAATGGTTGCTCATGGATATGTGAAAAATTCACGGCAGTAGTAAATATAACTAAATTAAAAGGAAAACTATCACAGATAAGTAGGCTTTACAAGTTTACGAGTAATAGTCGACCAACTTATAAAATGTACTTGGAACAGTAAAAATTTTGTACAAATGCCATTGAAAAATTACTTAAATAACGTTGTAAGCTGTGTAAAACAGATTAAATATATGCTTATGAACCATGTAAAAATAAACAAAAATAAAATCATAACAGCCTTAATAATAATGATTTCTAAATTAATAATGTTTAAGCTTGAATAACGCACTGGAGTGGTCGGAGTCGATGGCAGTACCGGTCCGTAGTCCATACGGCGCATGCGCGCTGGGTAGTCTGTTTTGTGTTAGTGCGGAAGTATTTTCGACGTTTTGTAATCTAAAGTCAAATCAGATTCGATTTCCAAGCAAATTACTTATTTTCTTTCTTTTCTTTTCTTTTGTAGATATCCATCTATAAAGTCAACATTCGACCCGACTACATCACTAATTGAGTAGCGTAAAACTTTCTAGAACGACGCGAGATTTAAGAGCGCGCGTTAGAGCCACGAAGAATGGTATGGTTCGTTCCTGGATACCTGCGCGCACGCTCTTTGTTTATTTCTCTTTCAGAATTTGAAAATGTTCGTATGTATTCACCTCTAATCTGCGGTATTCACTATTTAACACGTGGTCCCCGGGTGGTGCTAATCAGGTGACACTAACTGGTGGTAGGCTTCGGCCGAAGGTTTGTCCTTTTAGTGCGTGTCTGTAGGTTAGTAGCGTGAAACCTCATCTCACTTCCTTCTCGTCTCTTTTCACTCTTACAAAAATAGCAAGACATAGAAAGAAAACTGGAGTAAAACAGCGGCTGCACCCACTCCCCCCACAAAGTGCACCTAACTAATATTAGAGGTCTGCACTCCAATCTCATCTCAGTCCACCATCACCTGGAGACTGAAAAGCCAGCACTGTTTTTCCTTGCGGTGACGCAGATAGGAAGTCCTTCAGACGTGTCGTACTTATCCTACCCAGGGTTTACCCTGAAGCACAATTTCAAACCACGCGCGGGTGTATGCATGTATGCCCGAGACGACACTTTTTGTCGGCGTCTCCGTAACCTTTAAGAATCCAGGTTCTCAGTACTGTGGGCTCTGGTGGACACAGGGCTGGGTAAGACTATCTACGCCTGTGTCTACCGCTCGCACAGTGGAGATCAGTAGACAACCAGGCTCACAGAGTACCTCAGTGAGGCACAGCAGCGGTACCCTTCCTCCCAATTAGTGCTACTGGAGGACTTTAATGCCCACCACCAGGAGTGGCTCTTCCCATACCAGTGCACTGATCACGCTGGACGAGAGACGCGCAAGCTTGCGCTAGCGCTGAATCTCACCCAGCTGGTCCATGGGGCAACGAGGGTGCCAGATGTTGATTCGCACACAGCCAATTGCTTGGACCTTCTGCTGACAAGATCCAGACCGATACTTAGTGTCGATATCTTCACCTTTGGGTAGTTCCGACCACTGTCTGGTGAAGTCTGTGTCCGTCTACTCAAAGAGGCACCTGGCGGGTATGGCGGTACATGTCAGCAGATTGGGATGGGATGCGATCTTTTTTCGCATGCTATCCTTGGCAGCCCACTTGCTTCTCTTCGGACGATCCATCGTCATGCGCTGACACTGTGACTGATATGTTGCGTCGGGGGATGGAGTACTATATTCCATTCTCTGACGTAGCAATGTCTAACGTCGACCGTCCATGGTTTGGAGTGTAACCACGCCAACGCGGTAAAACACAAGGCTTACCAGGCATGGGTCGACGCTCGAACGCGCAAGCAAATGAAGTGAGTCAGAAGAAGAGAGCCTTCAACACGGCTGCCAAGTCCTGCAAAAAGGTGATGCGAAGAGCACGGTTCGATCACATTAGCAGAATCGGGAACAAACTTGCTTCATACCCAGCGGGTAGCAAAGCGTTTTGGTCCCTGGCTAAGTCGGTCAAATCAATTTCTGTTGCCCCTCACTACCACCACTGCTGTAACCTGACGGGTCATTGGCCTTATTTTGAACTAATTGCAGTCTATCATTTAAATAAGATTTAACTAAACTCAACGCTGATTGTCCTAGCCCGTTATGCTCAAGTTTCAAAACGCATGTTTCATGATTAACGCAATCAAACGCTTTAGACAGGTCGCAGAAGATCCCTATGGCATCTTGTTCCTCTTCCCACGCATCAAAGATGTGTTTTAATAAGGTGACACCAGCGTCAGTCATAAAACGTCCTTTGGTAAAACCGTACTGTGTATCGTGTAGGATGTGTTTCGTATTAAAATGAATGAGCATTTAATTTAGTATTATCTTTTCAAATATCTTACTGAAAACCGGCAGCACCGATACTGGTCTATAATTATTTGTGTCTTTACTGTCCCCGGATTTAAAAAGTGGTATAACCTTACTATGTTTCTAGGATCCGGAAAGACTTTTTGATCTACACACAAATTAAAAATTAAAGCTCAGTACGGCGCTATAGTCTGAATAATGGAGGTACAAACTTTGATGGACATTCCCCATAGATCTTCGGTCAGTTTGATCTTGATTTGCTTAAAAGCTTTTATTACCGTTATTGGGTTTACATGTGAAAAGTTAAATTCAGTCGGGCAGGTTGAAACTTTAGCGTTTAATAAACCAGAAGCAAGTTAGGGCGAAGAATTTAAGGTTTCAGTAGTTTTAATTGGGATACTGGTAAAGAAATTTACAAATTCTTGAGCAATTTTTTTATGTCTAATAAGACCATGTGTAGTTTCAAGCGTGTAATCAATATTATTTCTTTTGTTCCTATTTGTTTCATTGTTTATAATTTTCCAAACTGTCTTGATTTTATTTTCTGCGGTTTTAATCTTATTGCCAATGTATAAAGCCATAGCTACTTTACACGTATTTCTAAAACATTTTGAATAAGTAGCAACATACTTTAATAGTTTCAGTGTTAATATAAAGCTTAAGGCCATACAGCTCGTAAAGTCTTTTCCTACTTTTCCTGAGCCCTCTAGTCGCCCAGTCACTGAATAAAAACTTAGGGCATATAGTTTTAGTTTTCTTCTTAAAAGTCTGTGAGGTCTTGATCACTTAACTTTCTAATTAAAGTGCTGTTAAATTTATTTAATTTACCGGATTTAGGATAAATATCCCGCTTTTAACATTAACATTAAAAGCGGGATATTTACCATTTTTACTGTAAAAACGAACTAGAAAGGGTACCCTTACCCGCAATAACTTCAGTTTATCCGTGATCATGGTGCTTGCAACAGCACCGAAATATCGGGAACTCGCAACAAACAGTAAACATGGTAAATATCCCGCTTTTAATGTTAATGTTAGTGACCATGACAGTTTAAAAACTTTTACCGCATGTTATTGGTCTGGATTGAATCTGCACTTGTTGTATTGGTATGTTGGACTCAAAGGTTACCAGAAGTCCACTATGATCCGAAGGTAGACAATTTATAATGGCTTTGTCTAAGTAGTCTCACCAACAAAAAACATTATCAATACATGTAGCAGTAGTCACAGTTGGTCGTGTTGGTTCCATAAACACATGTGACAAATTGAATGATTTTAAGAGATTTAATAATCTACTGCTATCTGAATTATTTTCTAAAATATTTATAATGAAGTCACCACAGATTATGACTAGTTTATTACGAGTTGCAAGTTTTGCCAAATCATTTTCCATCACTGACTCAAATATAGAGTAGTTTCCATTATTGGGGGGTCTGTAAAAACACTATAACATGCTTATCCAGCTCAACGCAGTACAGCTCAACACTATGTTCAACTGATAGATCTACAATATCTTTACGGGGTTTTGATTTAATACCATTTTTAATTAATATAAGTGCCCACGGTATAATTTTCATAATTAATTAGCATTGTATGATCTTTCAGCCAATGCTCAGTAAAACAAACAATTTCAAACATTGTTTTTTCCAAAAAAAGTACTATTTCCAATTCACATCATCAGCCTATTAATGTTCCCACTGCTGGGACACAGGCCTCCTCTCTGTGAGAGGGAATGGGCCGTAATCCACCACGCGGGCCCAGTGCGGGTTGGTGGATGTCACATGTCTTCGAATTTTTGGTTCTAGGACATGCCGGTTTCCTCACGATGCTTTCCTTCACCATTTTGAGAGCAGTGGTGGTGAAATAATTTACACAAAGTAAAGCGCCTGCCTGGGCTCGAACCCACGACCTACAACTTGTAAGTCGCGGCCGATACCACTGGGCCACCTCCCATTTATTTCGAAATGCTTCGCAGAAAAACCTTGAATATTTAGATGGAATAATTTCAAAAATTCTGCTTAGCCCCTTTTTTTTTAAATCAACTAAGTGAGAGCAAGAAGGTACCTTCTTGATGGTGGATGTACTCATAACTATTTCGTTGTTGGTACCCTCCCTTGTCCTACAAACTAGTTTAAACTATACATATTAATAGCAGAAGTGCTAACGTTATTAAACTTAATGACCACCTGTAAATTAGTATTACTAATAGGCAGATACACTGTATTGCCTGTCGTTTTTTAATTTATCAACAAATATGTTGATGTCAAAAAAAAACTTTTTTGTCACTGTAATGGCTGAAAAGGAAATGAACATGCTTATTCAGCACGTGAATATAATTATTTTGTCTACTAGACATTTTTTCCAAATGTGGAAAAACACACAATATGAGTTTATTACAATTTAACTTTATCAACTCCGTTACACACTCAGTGATGTCATCTTTTTTTACATCCAATCTGTTACCTATAACCTAATAAACTAAACCTAATTTATTATACCTATACATTATTTGTTACAGATTCCATGATATGCTTGTAAGATGACCCAGGCATACAATTATTCAAAGTTGAATAACTCTGATTGCTATTTAATAATTTCCCTTAACCTCTTCCAATACCATCTGAAAAAAAATATGTTTAAAAAAAATTATTATGACAAGTTTTAATAAATTAACAATAAGTATAACTTGTGTAGAACTTAAAATAAATTAAATTAAAGAAACAGCAAAATATATTATTTCGTTGTAACCAGGAGCTCTTCTGTCTCTCCGTAAGAGATAGAATAGAACAGAATTTATTTGTCCGTCTTAGATACAGTACACCAGTAGTAAAAATTAAAACGTGGTTATAATTAAAGTACTTACATATTTTCTAAATTTGAATGTACACTCATTAAGTTTACAAGGTACACTTGCACTAATACACAGTAAAATCAAAACTTAGATAACAATTATTAGTATAAAAAAATTATATTGCAACTATGTAAATACACTTGCTTATTAAAAAACTTAAATGAACGATAATTAATATCCATTGATGGTATACATAAATAAAGTTCTTTACCTTCGATACCGATAACATTATACGTTTAAATTAGCCCATTTTACAGCCCGTTCAATTATGCTTTTTATGTCATCCTTATGTTTACGGAATAGAATCGGTTGAACGGACTGTAAAAAGATTTGGAAACGTGTCTAATGTTATCTCAAATGAAGTCTAGTTAAAACTGTGTTAGGGCTAGGTAAGATTATCGTTTGATGATTAATTTTCAATCGTATCGTAATTAACATAAAACACCATTTTGCTAAAAGTTTTTTCCTTACAATGAGAAATAGACGTCGATGACGAGTTACAAGTTTAACGTAAACAAGTAGTATATGTAAAATAACTAGACAAGCATGATGGGTGATAAAATAAATACGATATTAGATTTAAATGTAGATACTAGAATAAAAATAATTTAGTAATGAACGTACTAATGTAAATAGATACATCAATATTTTGTTTTGTCATGCATTATTTGGATACTAAAAAACTGTGTGCCTGCACTTATATTTGTATAATAATGTTTTATAAATATTTTATAATTGATTAAAACGTGGAAGTAATTAAAATGATAATTTCCATATTTTAACATATAGGGAAATAAAATAAATAACATAGCGTATATCCTATACATATATCTTTATGATTTTTTCAGTCCATTCGTAATCCAATTTACCCAGAAACTCATCCAGTGCCTTTCTACAAACATAACTAGTCATATCTTTTAGGGGTTTTATTTTATTAACACGATTGTACAATAACGGAGCCAGGAAAAAAGAGAAACTCTGTGCAAATATTGTTTTACATGCTGGGACAACGTACACCTCATGTGATCTTCCTGTAGATTTATTAGTTGGTCTTTCGCGGACATGTTGTTTTAGAACAGTATTCTGTATAAAGAGTTGACGAACGTTCAGGACTTCAAATTCTTTGTACAGTGCAGTCGTTGGATACCTAAATCCTTTGAAATTAACAACTTTCAGAATACATCGGTGTACCCTTCTATTTTTATGATAATACTTTTCCTAGCACCACCCCAAGCAGAGATACCGTAAGAAAGTATTGATCGATATAGTGTAAAATAAACAGTCCTGTTAGTTGTTTTATCTTTTGAATCTCTTATTTTTTTTGAAATTTGTATCTGTTTGCGTATTCGAGATTTTAAATTACTCATATGCTGATTCCAATTTAAATTTTTGTCAATTTCGATACAAGATATTTAGTACTATCAATTGAAGATAGCAATGAACAATCGCAATTATTACTATTCACACAATTAGAATAATGAGCTTTCAAGGTGATATCTGAGGGAGGTTGTAATTTATTTTTATACTGAAAATTATATATTTTGTTTTTAAAAGATTCAATGTTAGTAAGTTGTAATTAAGCCATTTAATTATTTTTTGAAGTCCTTGCTCGGCTGACAACTTGACGTCGTCCCATGTATCTTGTTGGAATAAGATTACTGTATCATCAGCGAAAGTAGTCACTTTAGCGTCGGCTATTTCAATATTACAAAGAATATTTACATAAATTAGAAACAAAGTGGGTCCAAGGACTGATCCCTGAGGAACACCGAAATGAACAGGTTTCTTAGAGCTACAGATATTACCGCTACATATTTTTACAGTTTGCGACTTGTTTGTCAGGTAGTCCTGGAAAAGATTTAGTGGTATTCCTCGAATACCTGTGGCCTCCAATTTACATATAAGTAGGGGAATAGAGACGGTATCGAATGCCTTGGCTAAATCTAGAAAGGCACTAAGGCATTTTTCTTGCAGTCATGATTGTCAGCTACAGTTGTAAAAAGTTTTCAACTGCATCTATGGTCGATTTATTCTTCCTAAATCCAAATTGGTTTTTAGAAAGAACATCATTCCTATCTAGATAACTAATTAGCCGGTTATTTATAATTTTTCCGAAAATTTTAGGCAGACTGGCCAAAAGTGATATCGGACGATAATTAGTGATATTATCTCTTTCTCCGGGTTTAAATACAGGTATAACTAATGAGTCCTTCAGCATGTTTGGAAACTTCCCGGAAGAAAAACACAAATTGAACATATGCGTTAAGGGTGTAATGACATTTTTAGAAGTTTTTTTTAATAAACTCAGCGGATATTCCATCCCATCCAGTAGACTTCGTATTTTTCAATGACAAAATAGTTTTATTTACCTCTGCTTCATCAGTCTCCCACAACATAAATGAGTCCATCGGACTATTTGTACATTTTACTTTGTGCACAAGATCATTCTCCGTAAGCTGTAACTTTTGTAGAATATTGTTTGACAATTTAGAGCCCATATTAACGAAAAAAATATTTATGAAGTCCACAGATTCTTGCGGTGTTGACTTCAATTTTAGTCGGTACTTTCGACTTATTCGATACATTTAGATTACATACACGCTTTATAACATTCCATGTTCCTTTTATGTCATTCCTGTTATTATTTAAAACCGATTTATCATGTTCATTTATTGAATTGTAGAGAATGTTGTTGCAGTGATTTCTGTAGCGTTTGTAGGTAACTTGTAAATCGCGATCATTTGGTGACTTCAGACAATTTCTATGCAACGTATTCCTAAATCTAATGCAACGCAATAGACCCAGCGTTACCCACGGTTGGAAAGTTTGGCGTCTATTGGGCACGGCAACCATGTGGCTGCACTTTTGAATGATTTCAGGTATGTTCTCAATAAGTACTTCAGCGGCTTTATTGGGATCTTTAAAGATGTTATATTGGCCCACAAAACCCCTTTTCATAATTTAGTTTTTGCAGTCTTTTTTTGTTTATTATTATATTGCTCAGTTAAAGGTAAATACTACTATGATCAGTAACCGACGATTCACAAACAACAGTTATTATTTTGTGCTTTGACTTGACAAAACAATGATCAATACATTTATTAATACGCGTCGGAAGCTGGTAACTCGGTAAAAGACCGTGAGTTGCTAGAAGATTCAAATACTCATCCGATCTTTGGTCAGTACTACTAACACTGATATCAATATTGATGTCTCCAGTTAAGTAAACATGAGGCACGTGTTTTATATCCAGCAAAATTTCCTCCAAAGAACCGAGAAAATTGGTGAGCGATGCAAAAGACGGCGATTTGTACATGCAGATAAAGGCATGGCTGTTGTCATTTTTTACTATCAAGCAATCAGCGTCCACAAAATTTGGCTCATAAACTGTGACACCCGTTAAATGGCTTCTTATATAAAGATGCTAAGTAAATGTTTTAGAATAATCTTTTTACAGCTAAAATTATATAACTTATAGATACTTAATTTTCTATTTAATCTATTGTACAGATATGACCCTAAAATCTAAAGAATCTATTTACAAAGACATATTTTGAGGATGCATTAGAATCGCAGACAATGTCATTTCGTCTCTTATTATTTGTATTTACGACGTTATAGCAAAGCATGGTACGTTGTTTTAAAACCAAGTGCATTATGTAAAGCTGGCGAACAGTCAGCACGTTGCAGGATTTGTAAAGCAGATCAGTGGGGTAGAGAAAAGGAAGGAAGTTGGCTACTTTTAAAATTGCTCTCTGAGCTCTTTCAAGAGGCAGTAAATGCGTTTTTGGTGCTCCACCCCATGAAATGATACAGTATTGAATTACTGATTGACCAAGTAGACTTGTTTGATCAATTTTGAATCTGCAATCGTCCTTAAATTTTAAATACATAAGTAGGCTTTCTGTACGTGGTCTAAAGGAGAGTGTTTCATCTATAACGTATACGTATACGTTTTGAGGATAAAAAGACAATTACACATGCTGACTGGGTGGAATCCACATTTATGGGCATATACAGATGAGATTTAGTAGTGTTAAATTAACGTTTGCGCATGGAGAAGTGAATATATTTCGTCTTATCTGCATCAAGTGTTAGTAAATTGCTTTGCAGCTAATTAGTCACAGTGTTGAAACCTTGTTGGGCGTATTCGTAGAATTAATTATTGGTTATCGCGGTAAAAATTACCGCGGTGTCGTTGGTATATGATGTAAGTTTGCACTGCTTAATATCTAAACTACACAAATCGTTAATGTAAATCAGGAAAAGGGTTGGGCCCAGTATGCTTCCTTGATGAACACCACAACCAGTATTTTTTTGCTCATCGCTAGTATTATCATCTATTTTTACAAATTGGGATCGATCGTCTAAGTAGTCAGCAAAAAGTTTCAGCGGTGTTCCTCTAATTCCTAAAGCCTCTAATTTTTTTAGAAGCATGGTTACGGACACCGTATCAAAGGCTTTGAAAATAATATATCTACATACATCTAATTTATCTTAACATCTATTAATTATAATATTTATTATACATTCTAAAAGCATAGAAAGTAAATCACTCAACAAGTAAGAGCTGTCATTTGCTCACAATTTTTTTTTGTGGTCTCTGAACATGGTAAAGATAATATTGACTGTATTAAGCCTTCATCTAATCTGTTTAGTTTTAGCTCGATCATGAGTGATTCACGTTCATCCATATTTCGGACACAATCCATCAGCAAATGTTGTACATCCTAAATTTTATTGCACACTGTGCAATTCGGAGAATCGCTCTTTTTCATGAGAAATGTAAACTTTGCCGATGGGTTGTGTCCGGAGCGGAGTCTTACTCGTATTTCTTCTACAACTAGTACTATCGAAGCAGGGCTGGTTGGCCTTGAATAATTCTATACCAAATACCTTTATTTTGCGAAATGTTGTTTCCAAGAATCAAAACATACTGTTTTAAATTATGTTATGTATTCCCAATAATCGGGTATATAGTTAATAAGAGTACCATCTACTGCGGTTGATTTAGATACACGGTCAGCATCCTCGTTATCTCGTAGTCCAATATGTGCTGGGATACAATGCAATTTAAATTCTATGTTATTATTTATTGGAGTAGTTAACCTTTTTAAAATAGCATACGCTATCGATTCACCTCTGCTATAACCAGAGGCACATCGAGCTATATGTTGCAGTGCATTCTTACTGTCTGAAAATATTAATACGTTATTTAGTTTACACTAATAGTTTAAACGATATCTATGTATTTGCCCTATATAAACATAAATTAAAAAAAAAAAATATTAAGCGCCTTGCTCAAACTTTTAAATTTATAATTACTATGTATTGTTTAAGTATGTATTGACTATTAGATTCTAAGATGACGAAAAAAAATTTTGCCACGGCTTCGCTCCCGTCATCTGCTGTCTGCCAACCCCACCCTATACCCTACTTCCCTAATACCTTCCTGCCTACCCTACATACACATAGTCACATATATATACATACTACATAACAATTTTTTTTCTAATGTCATTCTGTCGCGTAGAATCTTAACACCGCGATTCAGAAAATGACTTTAAATGCACAACGCCATCTATCGAATAGCGAGTTCAACTGTCCGAGTAACTGAATTGCGTGAGCTGTGATAATTTTAGTTCTTGAACAATTTAAATTCATCTAACTTTTGATAGAGTGAACCGATTGCGATGAAACAAAAAGTAAGTAATTCTTCAAGTTACGCACAATTTTTATGTATAAAAGTTATCTACATTGGTTTCGTACATTTCACGTGATGCGTGCACAAATAAACAGACAAACAGATAAACAGACAAATAGACAAAAATACCAAAAATGCTGGAAATGGGTTCTGTTGGTTAACCTTTAACACCCTGGCTATTTTTTTTCGATGTACAAAAAATATTTTTCTACAGATTTATTATATGTATATATTGATGATGATGAATATTGATGATTAGTTTCACCAAAACTGTATCTAATATAAGCTAGTAACATGTGGAAACGTAGTGCATTGTACATTATTTTTACTTTTTATTTGATCTGAGCTTAAAGCATACTGTGTATCTTAGATATAAGAAACAATGTACGATTTTTTGTTTTCCTAAATAAAATAAAACATTCCTCCAGCACCACATCTCAAAAGCATCGATTCGGTCACGGTCTGCCTTCTTCAGTGTCCACGTCTCGGACCCGTAACTGAAGATGGAGAACACCAGGGAGCTGACCAGTTTCACCGTTGTCTTCCTTGAAATGTTACGGTCTCAGATACTCTTTGCAGTTGGGTCATTGCATTTTTCGCCATCCCTCTACGCCTCCTGATATCTTTCTCACAGGCTCTCAGCCTTATTTTTATAAATAACTAATGAGAATTTACCAATAGAGACCTCATACCTACTCATTATGAAGAAATAAAGATATGACGACATAGAACCTATGGAACTTGGAACTTTAATACTATCACTGAGTAGGTTAAAAGATCACAGAGATTTAAATAGGACCCCGTTGTCAGAAAGAGATAAACATACTGTTCAAACGTTCGTGTCGCGGGCCAGACGCAGGACGGACTGAGTTCACTCAAGTTGGTCAGCTTGTGTTTGTATTGCCGCACAGACGTCGATAAAACGTATCTACCTATAACATCATTGTAAATAACTTATGATTTTGACACGTCAATAGACAGGGGTCTAAGGCCCCGTTGCACGAAAAACTTAACTCAGAGTTAATGGTAACATGAGGTTTCAATTTAATCTTGTATTAGCAACTAACTCTGACTTAAATTTTTCGTGCAGTGGGCCCAAATGGTCTGAGTGGGCAGACAGAATGCAAAATATGTTACGGGTTAGCCAGGGCAGCGAAACAAAATGCGTAAGCACTTCAGCGCCCCGTCCAAAGGTAGCTGAAGAACACCGTGTAATTTCAGTGTAGTTTCGGAGGATTTTCGCCTGGTGAGTTCCCGCATTGTCGATGTGGGGGGCTCAGTAGCCGTGGCTTGGTCACCCACGGTGAAGCGAAGAAGAACCCGAGGAGAGGCCGTTCGTCAAGCTTTTTGCCGATCAAGTCAACGACGTAACGGCCAACAAGTAGGTTGCGGTGCCTCTTGGTAACAGAGGCGTCTCAGATCCCATACGATGTCCCTATTACCTGCGGCTAAACGTGGTGACCCGTACAGGGGGACCAAGGGTACCATACACGGGGAAGTGTGGCACCCATGTGCTGGTTTGGTCACGGCGCGCAATGTGTGCCGGTGATGGGGGGTATAGCCTAGAGGTGGGTCCGGTGACGGAAAGCCGCGGCGGGTTCGCGGTGAGTGCTAACGCGTACCCACGGGTTTCCGCCATAAGCGGTACAGGAGGACACCGTTGAGTTTAAGTGGGTTGGAGTCCCACATAACTGCGCTATCTCCCCGTGGTAGCGCAGTATGCATGAGCATTGCTCCAAGGTAAAAAAAGGCGGTAGGATTTACACACGAGAATATGGAAATAGAACCCTGTGGCGGCAAAAAAAATCTTGACGGCAATGCTTAGAGTCTGGGTGTTAAAGCATCAGTTAACTCGGTGCAATTTGTAGACAGTAAGACATTATATAACTATAAGTATTATAGTACTATTGTACTATTGTATTGTATTGTAGTAGTATTGTAGTAGTGTAGTAGTAGTGTAGTAGTGTAGTAGTAGTAGTAGTATTATAGTAGTAGTAGTTTAATTTCGGATTCATGCAGTTGAAGTCAAATAAAAAAGGTGTATCACTGCGCATAATGTATTATGAGATTTTTATTTCCTTAATTCCAATGCAATTCCTCCAGTTTTTATACACTTGGTTTAGTGGGAATAAGAAGTATTTGTCGCTACGTTGGTACCGAAAAATAAATAAAATTATTATTGTGCTTGTAATTAATAATGTAATAGCATATCCAAAAAAATCGTAACCTAAAGATTAGGTACCTAAAATATACAAGTTCAATATTCGTTTGCATTATCTTGGTTTCCAAGGCGTTATTTAATCATATCTACATTAGCAGGAAAAATTACTGAAGATCCACAAGACACATCAACTGCTGGCTGTGGACAGTCAATCATATTGAATTGCTTATCAAAGCATATGCGCAATTCCTGTAAGTAAGTCACGTTATGTATAGTGTAACATCCACACTGGGCGCTTTTACCAGTTTTAACCTTCACTGCATTCACGAAATCTTCAGGATTCATGTTTTTGGTATCATCAGGGAATAAGTTGGCAGCTTCAAGCATGTCCAATAACCAATATTTCTGGTTCCATTCGAGGCCTTTGCTGAAGTATTTGAACTGAGAGTTTAAAGGCTCAAGGTCTGTGGCGCAGGTCCCATGTTTCAGCCATTCATGACTCCAGAAGTTGTACCGATCTGGTTCTGAAATTAAATTTTATACTGTTATTACGACTTTATGTGGTAGAGTATCTGTGGTTTACGCAATTGAAGTGTTACAGAAAAGCAAGAAAGAAAACGTATTTATTTGCCACAGAACGACATACAAACATCAGAAGATTGCTTAAACTAAACCTTTAAGGTTGCCCTAGTCGACGGCACGAACTATTTTGTGCGCGGGATTAAAATGCATGCTATCTCATCCGACAACATGTGGGAAAGAGATAGATGCTGTGATGAGTAGTAAGAAGCTAATTCACGTACGAATTAGCACTTTTGCAAGTTATCCATGTTCATTTTTAGACCCACACTTTCGGCGGAAGCTCTACTGAGGTCATCGAGCATTGCACTGAGGTCCTCCATAGTCTAGCCATGATAACACTATATCGCCGGCAAATCGAAGGTGAGTGATGTGCTCGCCATGGACGTTGATGATGCCAGTACATATGGATGAGACTTTACAGAATAGACAGAGGCTTGGACGCAAATTCAAAAAAAATCCTCGGTAAAAAAGTCGGTACTAAAAAAAACCGGTTAAGTGCGAGTCGAACTCGTGCGCCGAAAGTGCCGTACCTACCCATAATGCCGCCATAATAAAATTGGTATCGTTTTTATTGGTGGCAAAGATCACAAACTTGTAAGTACCAAAATTTTAATTTTTTTTTAATTATTACTTTATTTGTGCTCTATGACCTTACTTTTTGTTAAATTTCGTGATTCTAGGTCAACGGGAACTACCATATAGGTTTTCGATCCAAAACCCATAGGGTACTTCCGGTTGACCTAGAATTGTCAATTTTAGTTAATAGCAAGGTCTTACAGCACAAATGAGGGGAAAATGCCGAAAAATAAAAACAGTTAAAAATTAAGGTAAATTTTGGTACCTACAAGTTTTCACGAAGATCTAAATTTGCTTGTATCTTTTTATAGTGTTGACTCAGGACCTTGATTTTTATTAACCTAATAGGGACTATAGACCCCAGTATCTGATATAAATTTCAACTTGCTAGGTCCTGGTCCAAAATCGGTGGTGACACACGGAGATACTGACAAGAAAGTGATCTTATAAGGGTTCATTTCGAGGTACGGAACCCTAAAAATTAAAGGGGACTGATGAATTGTTTACTTAAAATAATTACCATTGTAGATTGATATCCATCCGTGTTCTAATTCGCCTTGAATAGATTTTATTTGTTCTGGATCAAACGCCCATGACAAATTGCAAAAATCATACATAGCACCGAATTTCACTGGCCAAATCCCATGGACAGTCCACCGGTTCTTTTGTTTAGGCAAATGGCATCCGGTTCCATTATACGCCTCAGACATCCAGTACTTGCAAACTGTCACTGGCCATTGTTGGGCGAATTTAAGGATGTCATAAGTATTATTGGGTTCACTGGTTTTTACATCTGCGAGTTCGTTCTGATAGGCGTAATGTGAACTGAAAATATGTTAGAGGTTTTCAATAATTTGGTAGGTTGAACTATTCTGTAAATATGTATATCACCGTGAAAGCTTAGGTGAAGAGAACATGAAGTAGTGCTATTCTGTAGACATTCCTCCGTTAAAATGTAGGTAAAGTGAGCTGTCAGTCACTTGTACTCGTATCAACTGGAATGACATCTCACCTCACAGTTTTCACGGTGAGTTTTTTACAGAATCGACCAGCAGCACTGCACTTAGGTTTTCATAATAAGATGTTACAGAATAGACCGGCTGGTCACACACATTTAACTGAGGTGCCATTGCGACCGATATTAGAAGCGGTAATGCCAATTAGGTACAAATCAAAGATGTCAGTGACCACCATCGTCTTTTCAAAAGAAACTGAGAGACATTGACAATTCTGACTATGCTTAGCAGAGTGCGAGTGCGAGTAGCGTAGGCGCCTCTGGTCGGTACCGTGGTTATTCTGGTCGAGATTGCACTTGGCTTACCCTATGCAGAATATTATAACTATAGCTGGAATTTTCCACATTTTATTTTATCAGACTACTTGCATCTCTTACGATTCGATAAAGAGTTAACGTTCAAGAATTTCTAAGCATATTTATAGGTGTCAACGTAGTTAAAATAGGTAAAAGAATAATTTAAATATTTTGCTTATCAACAGTTATTTATTATCAACAACAACTAAGTATGTAGGTATTAAAAAAACTGGCTAAAGGCTTGTGGAGCCACGCATAATGTAGAGTTCCGTATTATTCCGTCCCGAAAGCCATAAAAATTATAAATAAAGATGAGAGCGGGCATTACCCTGGGGCAACAGACATCCATCGATAGAAAAGATCATGAAAAGAAGTAGAACCAAGTGACGGAAAAACATTCTTAAAGAAGAAGCTGCTCAGTCCGAGTCTGGATTTTATAAAATACTAGCTTTTACCCGCGACTTCGCACCAATTAAATAATTTAATAGCATATCCAAAAAAAACGTAATTTTTGATATTCCTATACGCTGGTCAGACCGAATCCGAACCTCGTTGAACAGAAACCGTGCATGTTGCTGAAAATAGGAGCAAGTGGAGAAACATCATCAAAGAAAGAAAGTTTTGAAAGCATGATGTGGTCCCGACCCCCAGCATTGGGGAATCTACGCAAGGAGGAAAGGTTGTAATTTTTTTTAAATATTATTTTGTTAGCGTAACTTACCTTAGATAAAGTATTGTAACTGATACACTCATTCTACACATTATACATCCTGAGACTAACTTAGCTGACATAAGATACATGTTAGATACTAAAATATAGTTCTCGGCAAACTTCTTGGCCGCCCTGAAGTTGGCTACAATGGCTGCGCTATACAAAATCACATACAAAAACAGCACCGTTTCATGTCTCGCGCATCCGGTATACCAACTCCAGGGCGGCCAAGAAGTTTGGCGAGGGCTATAACTTCCAATATTTCGGCTTTTTGTATTTGCTACACCAATGGTCACTTTTGTTAATATCTTCCCCTATTGTGACTATCTGTAACATAAGTATTAAATAACTCCTTTTAATAAATTTATATTATACTAGCTGTGCCCGCGGCTTCGCTCCCGTCATCTGTCTGTCAACCCTACCCTACATACCTACCTACTAATTTTTTTCTAAGGTCATCATTCTTTCGCGGAGAATCTTAACACCGCCATTCAGAAAATGACTACATGCACAACGCCATCTATGGAATATCGAGTTCAACTGTCAGAATATTTGAATTGCGTGTGTTGTGATAATTTTACTTCTTGAACACTTTAAATTGATCTAACTTTTCATAGAGTAAACCGATTGCGATGAAACAAAAACTAAGTAATTCTTCAAGTTACGCACAATTTTTATGAATAAAAGTTATCTACATTGGTTTCGTACATGTGATGCGTGCACAAATAAACAGACAAACAGACAAAAATGCTGGAAATGGGTTTTGTTGGTTATCCATTAACACCGTGGCAACAGGCTGGCTATTTTTTTGGAAATATTTTCGATGTACAAAAATTACTTTTTCACTTCTCATGCTCTGAAATTGCTTATTTGTGCAGGATATAGGCTGCACAAAATCGATTTTTGTGCACAAGTGTATCTGTATTAAGGCAAAGAAAATGAGCCATACAGCCAAACACAATAAAAAGTTCACAGATAGAATTTGTTATTTTATAATATTTACTTTAATTTATTTGCCTTTTATGTGTTTTTTAAGACATAAAAGATATTAAAATTTAAATAAAAATACGGTAGGTTATTTCATTAATTTCAAATATATATATATTACAAAATTAATTTAATAGGAGGCTGTATAGGTCTGCAGCCCAAGCCTATCAATAACGTACCTAAGATTTAAAAAAAAGCGGCGGGAAACAGGTCTTGTTTTTTAGGGTTCCGTACCCAAAGTGTAAAAACGGGACCCTATTACTGAGACTCCGCGATCCGTCTGTCTGTCTGTCTGTCTGTCCGTCTGTCACCAGGCTGTATCTCATGAACCGTGATAGCTAGACAGTTGAAATTTTTACAGATGATGTATTTCTGTTGCCGCTATAACAACAAATACTAAAAACAAAATAAAATAACTATTTAAGGGGGGCTCCGATACAACAAACGTGATTTTTTGGCCGCTTTTTGCGATAATGGTACGGAACCCTTCGTGCGCGAGTCCGACTCGCACTTGGCCGGTTTTTTTTTAACTATTAGATTCTAAGATAACGAAAAAATTTAATTGTTGTTATTTATTATTTTAAAATTAATTTTACCAAAACTGAATCTAATATAAGCTAGTAACATGTGGACACACTCTTTGCAGTTGGGTCATTGTATTTTTGACCATCCCTCTACGCCTCCTGATATCTTTGTCACAGGCTCTCAGCCTTATTTTTATAAATAACTAATGAGAATTTACCAATAGAGACGTCATACCTACTCATTATAAAGAAATAAAGATATGGCGACATAGAACCTATGGCACTTGGAACTTTATTTCTATCACTGAGTAGGTTAAAAGATCACAGAGATTTAAATAGGACCCCGTTGTCAGAAAGAGATAAACATACTGTTCAAACGTTCGTGTCGCGGGCCAGACGCAGGACGGACTGAGTTCACTCAAGTTGGTCAGCTTGCGTTTGTATTGCCGCACAGACGTCGATAAAACGTATCTACCTATAACATCATTGTAAATAACGTATGATTTTGACACGTCAATAGACAGGGGTCTAAGGCCCCGTTGCACTAAAAACTTAACTCAGAGTTAATGGTAACATGAGGTTTCAATTTAATCTTGTATTAGCAACTAACTCTGACTTAATTTTTTCGTGCAGTGGGCCCAAATGGTCTGAGTGGGCAGACAGAATGCAAAATATGTAACGGGTTAGCCAGGGCAGCGAAACAAAATGCGTAAGCACTTCAGCGCCCCTTCCAAAGGTAGCTGAACAACACCGTGTAATTTCAGTGTAGTTTCGGACGATTTTCTCCTGGTGAGTTCCCGCATTGTCGATGTGGGGGGCTCAGTAGCCGTGGCTTGGTCACCCACAGTGAAACGAAGAAGAACCCGAGGAGAGGCCGTTCGTCAAGCCTTTTGCCGATTAAGTCAACGACGTAGCGGCCAAGAAGTAGGTTGCGGTGCCTCTTGGTAACGCCTCTGTTACCAAGAGGCACCGCAACCTCAGATCCCATACGATGTCCCTATCACCTGCGGCCGAAACGTGGTGACCCGTCACAGGGGGACCAAGGGTACCATACACGGGGAAGTGTGGCGCCCATGTGCTGGTTTGGTCACGGCGCGCAATGTGTTCTGGTGCGCCGGTGATGGGGGATACAGCCTAGAGGTGGGTCCGGTGACGGAAAGCCGCGGCGGGTTCGCGGTGAGTGCTAACGCGTGCCCGTGTTCCCGCCATAAGCGGTACAGGAGGACACCGTTGAGTTTTAGTGGGTTGGAGTCCCACATAACTGCGCTATCTCCCCGTGGTAGCGCAGTATGCATGAGCATTGCTCCAAGGTAAAAAAAGACGGTAGGATTTACACACGAGAATATGGAAACAGAACCATGTGGCGGCAAAAAAAATCTTGACGGCAATGCTAGGAGTCTGGGTGTTAAAGCATCAGTTAACTCGGTGCAATTTGTAGACAGTAAGACATTATATAACTATAAGTATTTTATCAGGCGTTAGTTAACCTTACGGTCCTCGGATTCATGCAGTTGAAGTCAAATAAAAAAGGTGTATCACTGCGCATAATGTATTATGAGATTTTTATTTCCTTAATTCCAATGCAATTCCTCCAGTTTTTATACACTTGGTTTAGTGGGAATAAGAAGTATTTGTCGCTACGTTGGTACCGAAAAATAAATATAGTTATTTTTGTGCTTGTAATTAATAATGTAATATCATATCCAAAAAAATCGTAACCTAAAGATTAGGTACCTAAAATATACAAGTTCAATATTCGTTTGCATTATTTTGGTTTCTAAGGCGTTATTTAATAATATCTACATTAGCAGGAAAAATTACTGAAGATCCACAAGACACATCAACTGCTGGCTGTCGACAGTCAATCATATTGAATTGCTTATCAAAGCATATGCGCAATTCCTGTAAGTAAGTCACGTTATGTATAGTGTAACATCCACACTGGGCGCTTTTACCAGTTTTAACCTTCACTGCATTAACGAAATCTTCAGGATTCATGTTTTTGGTATCATCAGGGAATAAGTTGGCAGCTTCAAGCATGTCCAATAACCAATATTTCTGGTTCCATTCGAGGCCTTTGCTGAAGTATTTGAACTGAGAGTTTAAAGGCTCAAGGTCTGTGGCGCAGGTCCCATGTTTCAGCCATTCATGACTCCAGAAGTTGTACCGATCTGGTTCTGAAATTAAATTTTATACTGTTATTACGACTTTATGTGGTAGAGTATCTGTGGTTTACGCAATTTAAGTGTTACAGAAAAGCAAGAAAGAAAACGTATTTATTTGCCACAGAACGACATACAAACATCAGAAGATTGCTTAAACTAAACCCTTAAGGTTGCCCTAGTCGACGGCACGAACTATTTTGTGCGCGGGATTAAAATGCATGCTATCTCATCCGACAACATGTGGGAAAGAGATAGATGCTGTGATGAGTAGTAAGAAGCTAATTCACGTACGAATTAGCACTTTTGCAAGTTATCCATGTTCATTTTTAGACCCACACTTTCGGCGGAAGCCTTACTCAGGTCATCGAGCATTGCACTGAGGTCCTCCATAGTCTAGCCATGATAACACTATATCGCCGGCAAATCGAAGGTGAGTGATGTGCTCGCCATGGACGTTGATGATGCCAGTACATATGGATGAGACTTTACAGAATAGACAGAGGCTTGGACGCAAATTCAAAAAAAATCCGTCGGTACTAAAAAAAACCGGTTAAGTGCGAGTCGAACTCGTGCGCCGAAAGTGCCGTACCTACCCATAATGCCGCCATAATAAAATTGGTATCGTTTTTATTGGTGGCAAAGTTTTAAAGATATGGACAAATTTAGATCTTCGCGAAAATTTGTAAGTACCAAAATTTTCATTTTTTTTTTAAATTATTCCTTTATTTGTGCTCTATGACCTTACTTTTTGTTAAATTTCGTGATTCTAGGTCAACGGAAACTACCATATAGGTTTTCGATCCAAAACCCATAGGGTACTTCCGGTTGACCTAGAATTGTCAATTTTAGTTAATAGCAAGGTCTTACAGCACAAATGAGGGGAAAATGCCGAAAATAAAAAAAGTTTAAAATTAAGGTAAATTTTGGTACCTACAAGTTTTCACGAAGATCTAAATTTGCTTGTATCTTTTTATAGTGTTGACTCAGGACCTTGATTTTTATTAACCTAATAGGGACTATAGACCCCAGTATCTGATATAAATTACAACTTGCTAGGTCCACCCATTCCTGAGAAAATCGGTGGTGACACACGGACAGACTGACAAGAAAGTGATCTAATAAGTGTTCCTTTTTTACCTTTTGAGGTACGGAACCCTAAAAATTAAAGGGGACTGATGAATTGTTTACTTAAAATAATTACCATTGTAGATTGATATCCATCCGTGTTCTAATTCGCCTTGAATAGATTTTATTTGTTCTGGATCAAACGCCCATGACAAATTGCAAAAATCATACATAGCACCGAATTTCACTGGCCAAATCCCATGGACAGTCCACCGGTTCTTTTGTTTAGGCAAATGGCATCCGGTTCCATTATACGCCTCAGACATCCAGTACTTGCAAACTGTCACTGGCCATTGTTGGGCGAATTTAAGGATGTCATAAGTATTATTGGGTTCACTGGTTTTTACATCTGCGAGTTCGTTCTGATAGGCGTAATGTGAACTGAAAATATGTTAGAGGTTTTCAATAATTTGGTAGGTTGAACTATTCTGTAAATATATATATCACCGTGAAAGCTCAGGTGAAGAGAACATGAAGTAGTGCTATTCTGTAGACATTCCTCCGTTAAAATGTAGGTAAAGTGAGCTGTCAGTCACTTGTACTCGTATCAACTGGAATGACATCTCACCTCACAGTTTTCACGGTGAGTTTTTTACAGAATCGACCAGCAGCACTGCACTTAGGTTTTGATAATAAGATGTTACAGAATAGACCGGCTGGTCACACACATAACTAAGGTGCCATTGTGACCGCTACTAGAAGCGGTAATGCCAATAAGATACAAATCAAAGATGTCAGTGACCACTATCGTCTGATTCATGAAATTCTGACTATGCATGTTAGCTGAGTGCGAGTGCGAGTAGCGTAGGCGCCTCTGGTCGGTACCGTGGTTATTCTGGTCGAGATTGCACTTGGCTTACCCTATGCAGAATATTATAACTGTAGCTGGAATTTTCCACATTTTATTTTATCAGACTACTTGCATCTCTTACGATTCGATAAAGAGTTAACGTTCAAGAATTTCTAAGCATATTTATAGGCGTCAACGTAGTTAAAATAGGTAAAAGAATAATTTAAATATTTTGCTTATCAACAGTTATTTCTTATCAACAACAACTAGGTATGTAGGTATTTCAAAAAACTGGCTTAAGGCTTGTGGAGCCACGCAAAGGTAATGTAGGGTTCCGTATTAGTCCGTCCTGAAAGCCATAAAAATTATAAATAAAGATGAGGGCGGGCTTTACCCTGGGGCAACAGACATCCATCGATAGAAAAGATCATGAAAAGAAGTAGAACCAAGTGACGGAAAAACATTCTTAAAGAAGAAGCTGCTCAGTCCGAGTCTGGATTTTATAAAATACTAGCTTTTACCCGCGACTTCGATCCAATTAAATAATTTAATAGCATATCCAAAAATAACGTAATTTTTGATAATCCTATACGCTGGTCAGACCGAATCCGAACCTCGTTGAACAGAAACCGTGCATGTTGCTGAGAATAGGAGCAAGTGGAGAAACATCATCAAAGAAAGAAAGTTTTGAAAGCATGATGTGGTCTCGACCCCCAGCATTGGGGAATCTACGCAAGGAGGAAAGTTTGTAATTTTTTTTAAATATTTTTTTTTAACGTAACTTACCTTAGATAAAGTATTGTAACTGATACACTCATTCTACACATTATACATCCTGAGACTAACTTAGCTGACATAAGATACATGTTAGATACTAAAATATAGTTCTCGGCAAACTTCTTGGCCGCCCTGAAGTTGGCTACAATGGCTGCGCTATACAAAATCACATACAAAAACAGCACCGTTTCATGTCTCGCGCATCCGGTAAACCAACTTCAGGGCGGCCAAGAAGTTTGGCGAGGGCTATAACTTCCAATATTTCGGCTTTTTGTATTTGCTACACCAATGGTCACTTTTGTTAATATCTTCCCCTATTGTGACTATCTGTAACATAAGTATTAAATAACTCCTTTTAATAAATTTATATTATACTAGCTGTGCCCGCGGCTTCGCTCCCGTCATCTGTCTGCCAACCCTACCCTACATACCTACCTACTATTTTTTTTTCTAAGGTCATCATTCTTTCGCGGAGAATCTTAACACCGCCATTCAGAAATTGACTACATGCACAACGCCATCTATCGAATATCGAGTTCAACTGTCAGAATATTTGAATTGCGTGTGTTGTGATAATTTTACTTCTTGAACACTTTAAATTGATCTAACTTTTCATAGAGTAAACCGATTGCGATGAAACAAAAACTAAGTAATTCTTCAAGTTACGCACAATTTTTATGAATAAAAGTTATCTACATTGGTTTCGTACATGTGATGCGTGCACAAATAAACAGACAAACAGACAAAAATGCTGGAAATGGGTTTTGTTGGTTATCCTTTAACACCGTGGTCGGCAACAGGCTGGCTATTTTTTTGGAAATATTTTCGATGTACAAAAATTACTTTTTCACTTGTCATGCTCTGAAATTGCTTATTTGTGCAGGATATAGGCTGCACAAAATCGATTTTTGTGCACAAGTGCACTAACGTATCTACTTATAAATGTATCTATATAAAGGCAAAGCAAATTAGCCATACAGCCAAACACAATAAAAAGTTCACAGATAGAATTTGTTATTTTATAATATTTACTTTAATTTATTTGCCTTTTATGTGTATTTTAAGACATAAAAGATATTAAAATTTAAATTAAAATACGGTAGGTTATTTCATTAATTTCAAATATATATATATTACAAAATTAATTTAATAGGAGGCTGTATAGGTCTGCAGCCCAAGCCTATCAATAACGTACCTAAGATTTTAAAAAAAGCGGCGGGAAACAGGTCTTGTTTTTTAGGGTTCCGTACCCAAAGTGTAAAAACGGGACCCTATTACTGAGACTCCGCGATCCGTCTGTCTGTCTGTCCGTCTGTCACCAGGCTGTATCTCATGAACCGTGATAGCTAGACAGTTGAAATTTTTACAGATGACGTATTTCTGTTGCCGCTATAACAGCAAATACTAAAAACAAAATAAAATAAATATTTAAGGGGGGCTCCCATACAACAAACGTGATTTTTTGGCCGCTTTTTGCGATAATGGTACGGAACCCTTCGTGCGCGAGTCCGACTCGCACTTGGCCGGTTTTTTTTAACTATTAGATTCTAAGATAACGAAAAAATTTAATTGTTGTTATATATTATTTTAAAATTAATTTTACCAAAACTGAATCTAATATAAGCTAGTAACATGTGGACACACTCTTTGCAGTTGGGTCATTGTATTTTTGACCATCCCTCTACGCCTCCTGATATCTTTCTCACAGGCTCTCAGCCTTATTTGTATAAATAACTAATGAGAATTTACCAATAGAGACGTCGAGAGATGGAACTTGGAACTTTATTTCTATCACTGAGTAGGTTAAAAGATCACAGAGATTTAAACAGGAACCCGTTGTCAGAAAGAGATAAACATATCTACTGTTCAAACGTTCGTGTCGCGGGCCAGACGCAGGACGGACTGAGTTCACTCAAGTTGGTCAGCTTGTGTTTGTATTGCCGCACAGACGTCGATAAAACGTATCTACCTATAACATCATTGTAAATAACTTATGATTTTGACACGTCCTTAGACAGGGGTCAGGGACAGGGACAGGCTAAGGCCCCCTTGCACGAAAAACTTAACTCGGAGTTATTGGTAACATGATCGAGGTTTCAATTTAATCTCGTATTATTTAGCAACTAACTCTGAGTTAAGTTTTTCGTGCAGTGGGCCTAAATGGTCTGAGTAGGCAGACAGAATGCAAAATTTTTTTCAAAGTCAAAGATATTTTATTTCAAGTTAGCCACCAGGCGGCACTTTTGAACGTTACATTAAAATTTACAAATAATAATAGTAGATTCTACCTTGCATTCGGAAAGTAGCTTGTAATGGAGAAGAATGCACAAGAAACTCCATACTTACTCTTTAAAAAAAAAAAAATTTTTTACAATATTTAGGTACATAAGTACATACCTTGATGAATGAAATTGAGTTTATACAATACACATATATTTATACAGTCTTCAGAAGGTCCAACAATACTTCAAAACAATAATGTTCTGCATGTCACTTGTTTTTGCACCCTATTGGATGTGGAGCAGGACTAGCATTTAGCCAAGCATTTTTATCAGGGATGTAATCCCCCAACTTATAATATGCCAGCCTGCATAGTGTGCGTTTTATACAAGTTTTAAATTTAGTCCCATTCAGTTGAAGAATGTGGGGAGGAATTTTATTGTAACATTTTGTACAGTACTCCGTGAAAGATGAGGCTACTTTAGCCAGTCTGAAACCTGGTTGTGAGTGTGTGTGGAAAATATGTTACGGGTTACCCAGGGCAGCGAAGCAAAATGCGCAAGCACTTCAGCGCCCCTTCCAAATGTAGCTGAAGAACACCGTGTAATTTCAGTGTGGTCTAGGAGGATTTTCTCCTGGTGAGTTCCCGCATTGTCGATGTGGGGGGCTCAGTAGCCGTTGCTTGGTCACCCACGGTGAAGCGAAGAAGAACCCGAGGAGAGACCGTTCGTCAAGCCTTTTGCCGATTAAGTCAACAACGTAGCGGCCAACAAGTAGGTTGCGGTGCCTCTTGGTAACAGAGGCGTCTCAGATCCCATACGATGTCCCTATTACCTGCGGCCGAAACGTGGTGACCCGTACAGGGGGACCAAGGGTACCATACACGGGGAAGTGTGGCGCCCATGTGCTGGTTTGGTCACGGCGCGCAATGTGTTCTGGTGCGCCGGTGATGGGGGGTACAGCCTAGTGGGTCCGGTGCCGGAAAGCCGCGGCGGGTTCGCGGTGAGTGCTAACGCGTACCCGTGATCCCGCCATAAGCGGTATAGGAGGACACCGTTGAGTTTTAGTGGGTTGGAATCCCACATAACTGCGCTATCTCCCCGTGGTAGCGCGGTATGCATGAGCATTGCTCCAAGGTAAAAAAAAGACGGACGATTTCCACACGAGAATATCGAAACAGAACCATGTGGCGGCAAACATTTTCTTGACAGAAATGCTAGGAGTCTGGGTGTTAAAGCACCAGTTAACTCGGTGCAATTTGTAGTCAGTAAGGCATTATATAACTATAAGTATTTTATCAGGCGTTAGTTAACCTTACGGTCCTCGGATTCATGCAGTTGAAGTCAAATAAAAAACGTGTATCACTGCGCATAATGTATTATGAGATTTTTATTTCCTTAATTCCAATGCAATTCCTCCAGTTTTTATACACTTTGTTTAATGGGAATAAGAAGTATTTGTCGCTACGTTGGTACCGAAAAATAAATAAAATTATTTTTGTGCTTGTACATAATAATGTAATAGCAATATCCAAAAAAATCGTAACCTAAAGATTAGGTACCTGAAATATACAAGTTCAATATTCGTTTGCATTATTTAGGTTTCTAAGGTGTAATTTAATCATACATTAGCAGGAAAAATTACTGAAGATCCACAAGACACATCAACTGCTGGCTGTCGACAGTCAATCATATTGAATTGCTTATCAAAGCATATGCGCAATTCCAGTAAGTAAGTCACGTTATGTATAGTGTAACATCCACACTGGGCGCTTTTACCAGTTTTAACCTTCACTGCATTCACGAAATCTTCAGGATTCATCTTTTTGGTATCATCAGGGAATAAGTTGGCAGCTTCAAGCATGTCCAATAACCAATATTTCTGGTTCCATTCGAGGCCTTTGCTGAAGTATTTGAACTGAGAGTTTAAAGGCTCAAGGTCTGTGGCGCAGGTCCCATGTTTCAGCCATTCATGTCTCCAGAAGTTGTACCCATCTGATTATGAAATTAAGTTTTATTCTATTATTACGACTTTATGTGGTAGAGTATCTGTGGTTTTCGAGGATCTGTGGAATCCAAGTGCCACAGAACGACATACAAACAGAAGATTGCTTAAACTAAACCCTTAAGGCTGCCCTAGTCGACGGCACCGTCTTTTTTGTGCGCGTGGTTAAAATGCATGCTATCTCATCCGACAACACGTGGGAAAGAGATAGATGCTGTGATTAGTAGTAAGAAGCTAGTTCACGTACGAATTAGCAATTTTGCAAGTTTGTAGCGAAATGGATGATGATTTAGGATGAAAACGTGCGCGCGAAATTTTATAAACAGACCTTTGGGAGTCTAGATATGAATGAATAAAAGATATGGTGATAGAATTTAATATTGACTGATTTTTTTTCAAGGTCCAGCCGGTCTTTAACTTAAAACGCTCATCATGAAAACTTAGGTGAAGTGACCTTGAAGTGATCTGACACTTGTACTGAAGCTAGGGATTGGCAGCTCACATTATTATCATTTCAGCCTCCTCCAGACAGACACAATCGTTTGCAACTTTGAGGGTAGAGTTTTCGATCTTTATAGGAGTGGGTGTTACATGGGCATTCAACATGACCTTGGTTTATTCCATGTTCATTTTAAGACTCACACTTTCGGAAGCTCTACTGAGGTCATCGAGCATTGCACTGAGGTCCTCCATAGCCATGATAACACTATATTGTCGGCAAATCGAAGGTGAGTGATGTACTCGCCATGGTCGCTGATGATGCCAGTACATTGACAGCTTACTTCACATAAATTCTATGGGTGACATTTTACAGAATAGACAGAGGAAAAAAAACCGTCGGTACTGAAAAAAAAACCGGTCAAGTGCGAGTCGAATTCGTGCGCCGAGGTTTCCGTGCCTACCCATTACGCTGCCATAATTGAATTGGTATCATTTTTATTGGTGGCTAAGTTTTAAAGATATGGGCAAATTTAGATTTTCGCGAAAACTTGTAAGTACTAAAATTTTAAAATTTTTGTTTAGAATTTTTCCTTTATTGTGCTTTACCTTACTTTTTGTTAAATTTCTTGATTCTAGGTCAACGGGAACTACCATATAGGTTTTCGACCCAAAACCCACTTCCGGTTGACCTAGAATTGACAATTTTAGTTAACAGCAAGGTCTTACAGCACAAATGAGGGGAAAATGCCGAAAAATAAAAAAAGTTGAAAATTAAGGTAAATTTTGATACCTACAAGTTTTCGCGTAACTCTAAATTTGCTTGTATCTTTTTATCGTGTTGACTCAGGACCATGATTTTTATAGACCTAATAGGGACCTCAGTATCTGATATAAATTTCAACTTGCTAGGTCGACCCGTCCCTGAGAAAATCGATGGTGACACACGGACAGACGGGCAAGAAAGTGATCTAATAAGGGTTACTTTTTTACCTTTTGAGGTACGGAATCCTAAAAATTAAAGAGGACTGACCAATTGTTTACTTAAAATAATTACCATTGTAGACTGCTATCCATCCTTGTTCTAATTCGCCTTGAATAGATTTTATTTGTTCTGGATCAAACTCCCATGACAAATTGCAAAAATTATACTTGGCACCGAATTTCGTTGGCCAAATCCCATGGACAGTCCATCGGTTCTTTTGTTTAGGCAAATGGCATCCGGTTCCATTATACGCCTCAGACATCCAGTACTTGCAAACTGTCACTGGCCATTGTTGGGCGAATTTAAGGATGTCATAAGTATTATTGGGTTCACTGTTTTTTACATCTGCCAATTCGTTCTGATAGGCGTAATGTGAACTGAAAATATGTTAGAGGTTTTCAATAATTTGGTATGTTGAACTATTCTGTAAATATGTATATCACCGTGAAAGCTCAGGTGAAGAGAACACGAAGTAGTGCTATTCTGTAGACATGCCGCCGTTAAAATGTAGGTGAAGTGAGCTGTCAGTCACTTGTATCCACTGGAATGACATCTCACCTCACTTAAGTTTTCACGGTGAGTTTTTTACAGAATCGACCAGCAGCACTGCACTAAAGTTTTCATAATTAGATGTTACAGAATAGACCGGCTGGTCACACACATAACTAAGGTGCCATTGTGACCGCTACTAGAAGCGGTAATGCCAATAAGATACAAATCAAAGATGTCAGTGACCACTCTCGTCTTCTCTCTTAAAGAAACTGAAAGACATTGACAATTCTGACTATGCTTAGCAGAGTGCGAGTGCGAGTAGCGTAGGCGCCTCTGGTCGGTACCGTGGTTATTCTGGTCGAGATTGCACTTGGCTTACCCTATGCAGAATATTATAACTGTAGCTGGAATTTTCCACATTTTATTTTAACAGACTACTTGCATCACTTACTATTAGATAAAGAGTTAACGTTCAAGAATTTCTAAGCATATTTATAGGCGTCAACTTTAGTTAAAATAGGTAAAAGAATAATTTTAATATTTTGCTTATCAACAGTTATTTATTATCAACAACAACTAAGTATGTAGGTAATTCAAAAAACTGGCCAAAGGCTTGTGGAGCCACGCATAATGTAGAGTTCCGTATTAGTCCGTCCCGAAAGCCTTAAAAATTATAAATAAAGATGAGGGCGGGCATTACCCTGGGGCAACAGACATCCATCGATAGAAAAGATCATGAAAAGAAGTAGAACCAAGTGACGGAAAAACATTCTTAAAGAAGAAGCTGCTCAGTCCGAGTCTGGATTTTATAAAATACTAGCTTTTACCCGCGACTTCGATCTAATTAAATAATTTAATAGCATATCAAAAAAAAACGTAATTTTTGATAATCCTATACGCTGGTCAGACCGAATCCGAACCTCGTTGAACAGAAACCGTGCATGTTGCTGAGAATAGGAGCAAGTGCAGAAACATCATCAAAGAAAGAAAGTTTTGAAAGCATGATGTGGTCTCGACCCCCAGCATTGGGGAATCTACCCAAGGAGGAAACTTTGTATTTTATTTTTTTAATATTATTTTTTTATGCGTAACTTACCTTAGATAAAGTATTGTAACGGATACTTTCATTCTACACTAACTTTTGTTAACATCTTCACCTATTGTGACTATCTGTAACGTAGGTATTAAATAACTACTTTTAATAAATTTATATTATACTAGCTGTGCCCGCGGCTTCGCTCCCGTCATCTGTCTGCCAACCCTACCCTACATGCCTTCCTGCCTGCCTACATACCTACCTACCAATTTTTTTTCTATGGTCAGGTTTTCGCGGAGAATCTTAACACCGCCATTCAGAAATTACTTCAAATGCACAACGCCATCTATCGAATATCGAGTTCAACTGTCAGAATATTTGAACTGCGTGTGTTGTGATAATTTTACTTCTTGAACACATTAAATTGATGTAACTTTTGATAGAGTAAACCGATTGCGATGAAACAAAAACTAAGTAATTCTTCAAGTTACGCAATTTTTTATGTATAAAAGTTATCTACATTGCTTTCGTACATTTCACGTGATGCGTGCACAAATAAACAGACAAACAGACAAAAATGCTGGAAATGGGTTTTGTTGGTTATCCTTTAACACCGTGGTCGGCAACAGACTGGCTATTTTTTTGGAAATATTTTCGATGTACAAAAATTACTTTTCTTCAGATTTATTATATGTATTGATTGATGATAGATTAACTATTAGATTCAAAGATAACGAAAAAAAGTAATAAATTGTTGTTACATATTATTTTAATTTAATTTTACCAAAACTGAATCTAATATAAGCTAGTAACATGTGGAAACGTAGTGGATTGTACATTTACTTATAGCATACTGTGTATCTTAGATATAATAAACAATGTACGATTGTTTGTTTACCCAAATGAAATAAAACATCTTCCTCCAGCACCACATCTCAAAAGCATCGATTCGATCACGGACGGCTTTCTTCAGAGTCCACGTCTCGGACCCGTAACTGAAGATGGAGAACACCAGTAAGCTGACCAGTTTCACCGTGCATCGTCTTCCTTGAAATGTTACGGTCTCTTCACACTCTTTGCAGTTGGGTCATTGCATTTTTGACCATCCCTCTACGCCTCCTGATATCTTTCTCACAGGCTCTCAGCCTTATTTTTATAAATAACTAATGAGAATTTACCAATAGAGACGTCATACCTACTCATTATAAAGAAATAAAGATATGGTGACATAGGACCTATGGAACTTGGAACTTTAATACTATCACTGAGTAGGATAAAAGATCACAGAGATTTAAATAGGACCCCGTTGTCAGAAAGAGATAAACATACTGTTCAAACGTTCGTGTCGCGGGCCAGACGCAGGACGGACTGAGTTCACTCAAGTTGGTCAGCTTGTGTTTGTATTGCCGCACAGACGTCGATAAAACGTATCTACCTATAACATCATTGTAAATAACTTATGATTTTGACACGTCAATAGACAGGGGTCTAAGGCCCCCTTGCACGAAAAACTTAACTCAGAGTTAATGGTAACATGAGGTTTCAATTTAATCTCGTATTAGCAACTAACTCTGAGTTAAGTTTTTCGTGCAGTGGGCCTAAATGGTCTGAGTGGGCAGACAGAATGCAAATTTTTTTTCTAAGTCAAAGATATTTTATTTCAAGTAGGCCACCAAGCGGCACTTTTGAACGTTACATTAAAATTTACAAATAATAATAGTTGATTCTACCGTGCATTCGGAAAGTAGCTTGTAATGGAGAAGAATGCACAAGAAACTCCATACCTACTCTTTAAAAAAAAAAAAAAAAATTACAATATTTAGGTACATAAGTACATACCTTGATGAATGAAATTGAGTTTATACAATACAAATATATTTATACAGTCTTCAGAAGGTCCAACAATACTTCAAAACAATAATGTTCTGCATGTCACTTGTTTTTGCGCCCTATTGGATGTGGAGCAGGACTAGCATTTAGCCAAGCATTTTTATCAGGGATGTAATCCCCCAACTTATAATATGCCAGCCTGCATAGTGTGCGTTTTATACAAGTTTTAAATTTCGTCCCATTCAGTTGAAGAATGTGGGGAGGAATTTTATTGTAACATTTTGTACAGTACTCCGTGAAAGATGAGGCTACTTTAGCCAGTCTGAAACCTGGTTGTGGGTGTGTGTGGAAAATATGTTACGGGTTACCCAGGGCAGCGAAGCAAAATGCGCAAGCACTTCAGCGCCCCTTCCAAAGGTAGCTGAAGAACACCGTGTAATTTCAGTGTAGTCTAGGAGGATTTTCTCCTGGTGAGTTCCCGCATTGTCGATGTGGGGGGCTCAGTAGCCGTGGCTTTGTCACCCACGGTGAAGCGAAGAAGAACCCGAGGAGAGGCCGTTCGTCAAGCCTTTTGCCGATTAAGTCAACGACGTAACGGCCAACAAGTAGGTTGCGGTGCCTCTTGGTAACAGAGGCGTCTCAGATCCCATACGATGTCCCTATTACCTGCGGCTAAACGTGGTGACCCGTACAGGGGGACCAAGGGTACCATACACGGGGAAGTGTGGCGCCCATGTGCTGGTTTGGTCACGGCGCGCAATGTGTTCTGGTGCGCCGGTGATGGGGGGTATAGCCTAGAGGTGGGTGCGGTGACGGAAAGCCACGGCGGGTTCGCGGTGAGTGCAAACGCGTACCCGTGTTCCCGCGATAAGCGGTACAGGAGGACACCGTTGAGTTTAAGTGGGTTGGAGTCCCACATAACTGCGCTATCTCCTCGTGGTAGCGCAGTATGCATGAGCATTGCTCCAAGGTAAAAAAAGGCGGTAGGATTTACACACGAGAATATGGAAATAGAACCATGTGGCGGCAAAAAAATTCTTGACGGCAATGCTAAGAGTCTGGGTGTTAAAGCATCAGTTAACTCGGTGCAATTTGTAGACAGTAAGACATTATATAACTATAAGTATTTTATCAGGCGTTAGTTAACCTTACGGTCCTCGGATTCATGCAGTTGAAGTCAAATAAAAAAGGTGTATCACTGCGCATAATGTATTATGAGATTTTTATTTCCTTAATTCCAATGCAATTCCTCCAGTTTTTATACACTTTGTTTAGTGGGAATAAGAAGTATTTGTCGCTACGTTGGTACCGAAAAATAAATAAAATTATTTTTGTGCTTGTAATTAATAATGTAATAGCATATCCAAAAAAATCGTAACCTAAAGATTAGGTACCTAAAATATACAAGTTCAATATTCGTTTGCATTATCTTGGTTTCCAAGGCGTTATTTAATCATATCTACATTAGCAGGAAATATTACTGAAGATCCACAAGACACATCAACTGCTGGCTGTCGACAGTCAATCATATTGAATTGCTTATCAAAGCATATGCGCAATTCCTGTAAGTAAGTCACGTTATGTATAGTGTAACATCCACACTGGGCGCTTTTACCAGTTTTAACCTTCACTGCATTAACGAAATCTTCAGGATTCATCTTTTTGGTATCATCAGGGAATAAGTTGGCAGCTTCAAGCATGTCCAATAACCAATATTTCTGGTTCCATTCGAGGCCTTTGCTGAAGTATTTGAACTGAGAGTTTAAAGGCTCAAGGTCTGTGGCGCAGGTCCCATGTTTCAGCCATTCATGACTCCAGAAGTTGTACCGATCTGGTTCTGAAATTAAATTTTATACTGTTATTACGACTTTATGTGGTAGAGTATCTGTGGTTTTCGCAATTTAACTTTTTTAAATTTGACTTTACAGAATAGACAGAGGCTTGGACGCAAATTCAAAAAAAATCCGTCGGTACTGAAAAAACCGGTTAAGTGCGAGTCGAACTCGTGCGCCGAAAGTGCCGTATACCTACCCATTAATGCCGCCATAATAAAATTGGTATCGTTTTTATTGGTGGCAAAGTTTTAAAGATATGGGCAAATTTAGATCTTCGCGAAAACTTGTAAGTACCAAAATTTTCATTTTTTTTTTAAATTATTCCTTTATATGTGCTCTATGACCTTACTTTTTGTTAAATTTCGTGATTCTAGGTCAACGGGAACTACCATATAGGTTTTCGATCCAAAACCCATAGGGTACTTCCGGTTGACCTAGAATTGTCAATTTTAGTTAATAGCAAGGTCTTACAGCACAAATGAGGGGAAAATGCCGAAAAATAAAAAGAGTTATTAATTAAGGTAAATTTTGGTACCTACAAGTTTTCACGAAGATCTAAATTTGCTTGTATCTTTTTATAGTGTTGACTCAGGACCTTGATTTTTATTAACCTAATAGGGACTATAGACCCCAGTATCTGATATAAATTACAACTTGCTAGGTCCACCCATTCCTGAGAAAATCGGTGGTGACACACGGACAGACTGACAAGAAAGTGATCTAATAAGTGTTCCTTTTTTACCTTTTGAGGTACGGAACCCTAAAAATTAAAGGGGACTGATCAATTGTTTACTTAAAATAATTACCATTGTAGATTGCTATCCATCCTTGTTCTAATTCGCCTTGAATAGATTTTATTTGTTCTGGATCAAACGCCCATGACAAATTGCAAAAATCATACATAGCACCGAATTTCACTGGCCAAATCCCATGGACAGTCCACCGGTTCTTTTGTTTAGGCAAATGGCATCCGGTTCCATTATACGCCTCAGACATCCAGTACTTGCAAACTGTCACTGGCCATTGTTGGGCGAATTTAAGGATGTCATAAGTATTATTGGGTTCACTGGTTTTTACATCTGCGAGTTCGTTCTGATAGGCGTAATGTGAAATGAAAATATGTTAGAGGTTTTCAATAATTTGGTAGGTTGAACTATTCTGTAAATATGTATATCACCGTGAAAGCTTAGGTGAAGAGAACATGAATTAGTGCTATTCTGTAGACATTCCTCCGTTAAAATGTAGGTAAAGTGAGCTGTCAGTCACTTGTACTCGTATCAACTGGAATGACATCTCACCTCACAGTTTTCACGGTGAGTTTTTTACAGAATCGACCAGCAGCACTGCACTTAGGTTTTCATAATAAGATGTTACAGAATAGACCGGCTGGTCACACACATTTAACTGAGGTGCCATTGCGATCGATATTAGAAGCGGTAATGCCAATTAGGTACAAATCAAATATGTCAGTGACCACCATCGTCTTTTAAAAAGAAACTGAGAGACATTGACAATTCTGACTATGCTTAGCAGAGTGCGAGTGCGAGTAGCGTAGGCGCCTCTGGTCGGTACCGTGGTTATTCTGGTCGAGATTGCACTTGGCTTACCCTATGCAGAATATTATAACTGTAGCTGGAATTTTCCACATTTTATTTTATCAGACTACTTGCATCTCTTACGATTCGATAAAGAGTTAACGTTCAAGAATTTCTAAGCATATTTATAGGCGTCAACGTATTTAAAATAGGTAAAAGAATAATTTAAATATTTTGCTTATCAACAGTTATTTATTATCAACAACAACTAGGTATGTAGGTATTTCAAAAAACTGGCCAAAGGCTTGTGGAGCCACGCATAATGTAGGGTTCCGTATTAGTCCGTCCCGAAAGCCATAAAATTATAAATAAAGATGAGGGCGGGCATTACCCGCCGCATTAGCATGGAGCAACAGACGTCCATCGATAGAAAATATCATGAAAAGAAGTAGAACCAGGTGACGGAAAAAACATTCTTAAAGAAGAAGCTGCTCAGTCCGAGTCTGGGTTTTATAAAATACTAGCTTTTACCCGCGACTTCGTCTGTGTACCATTAGTACCTCAATTAAATAATTAAATAGCATTTCCTAAAAAAACGTGATTTTTGATAATCCTATACGCTGGTCAGACCGAATCCGAACCTCGTTGAACAGAAACCGTGCATGTTGCTGAGAATAGGAGCAAGTGGAGAAACATCATCAAAGAAAGAAAGTTTTGAAAGCATGATGTGGTCTCGACTCCCAGCATTGGGGAATCTACGCAAGGAGTAAACTTTGTAATTTTTTTTAAATATTAATTTTTTATGCGTAACTTACCTTAGATAAAGTATTGTAACTGATACACTCATTCTACACATTATACCTCCTGAGACTAACTTAGCTGACTTACGATACATGTGAGATACTAAAATATAGTTCTCGCCAAACTTCTTGGCCGCCCTGAAGTTGGCTACAATGGCTGCGCTATACAAAATCTCATACAAAAACAGCACCGTTTCATGCCTCGGGCATCCGGTAAACCAACTTCAGGGCGGCCAAGAACTTTGGCGAGGGCTTTAACTTCCAATATTTCGGCTTTTTGTATTTGCTACACCAATGGTCACTTTTGTTAATATCTTCACCTATAGTGACTATCTGTAATATAAGTATTAAATAACTCCTTTTAATAAATTTATATTATACTAGCTGTGCCCGCGGCTTCGCTCCCGTCATCTGTCTGCCAACACTACCCTACATACCTACCTACCATTATTTTTTCTAAGGTCATCATTCTTTCGCGGAGAATCTTATTACCGCCATTCAGAGAATGACTTCAAATGCACAACGCCATCTATCGAATATCGAGTTCAACTGTCAGAATATTTGAATTGCGTGTGTTGTGATAATTTTACTTCTTGAGCACTTTAAATTAATCTAACTTTTGATAGAGTAAACCGATTGCGATGAAACAAAAACTAAGTAATTCTTCAAGTTACGCACAATTTTTATGTAAAAAAGTTATCTACATTGGTTTCGTACATTTCACGTGATTCGTGCACAAATAAACAGACAAGCAGACAAAATTGGCTATCCATTAACACCGTGGTCGGCAACAGGCTGGCTATTTTTTTGGAAATATTTTCGATGTACAAAATTACTTTTTCACTTCTCATGCTCTGAAATTGCTTATTTGTGCAGGATATAGGCTGCACAAAATCGATTTTTGTGCACAAGCGCATTAACGTATCTACTTATAAATGTATCTATATTAAGGCAAAGAAAATGAGCCATACAGCCAAACACAATAAAAAGTTCACAGATAGAATTTGTTATTTTATAATATTCACTTTAATTTATTTGCCTTTTATGTGTTTTTAAGACATAAAAGATATAAAAATTTAAATTAAAATACGGTAGGTTATTTCATTAATTTAATATATATATGTAGGAGGAAGGTATTTCTAATAATCTAGAACAAAGAAGTATGACGCATTTAAACTTATTAATTCAGTTTTGTTTAATTGGCAACATTTAGCCTACGATTCAATCTCAGTTCGATTTTATTCGATTGACAACACTTTATTTGGCTTATGTCAAAATACTCGATTTTGATTGGATGTTAAAAGCTGTGAACTTTGCCCGAGGTGTTCTTGAACCAATGAAAGCAGGGTAGCCAAGGATAATGGCGACCTGAGCGAAGTCGCCCGCCATATTTGGTCGGAAAAGAGTTAGAAGAAGGAACGCGCGGGAGCGCGTTTGCAAACAGTTGAAAAACAGAGTTGTGAGAGAAATAATTGAGAAGTAGCCTAAAGTGTGGCGTTATAAACTTGAAAGTGTGTTTTGTTGAGAGAAAGCGAAACGAATAGGTGGCCGAATTCGCTGCTTTGATAAGATTGGAACAAGGACTATCTCCAAATCGGCATAAGTTACCTGCTTTGTAGCATGCATATACCCACGAAAGCCCACAAGATCGAGTGTTTATCCAAGATAGCCCTCGTATTTGCGATATATATATATGTTACGGCTAATACCCGAAGTGCGGCTACACCTAGTTTTAGCCGGTTAGAACTAGGTGTAGCCACTTACTCTTGGTTAAACCTAGTACGAGACGATTGTTTTCGGGTAAAACTAGGTCTAGCCTTCATCATGCCGGCTACAACTGGGTCCAGCCATTCCCTGTTGGATAAAACTAGGTCTATCCGATATCATTCCGGCTAGAACTAGGTATTGGTGCAATTTAGTTTAGTGTTTATGCAACATGGTCGACGAAGCCCCGCTGCGCGGGGCTCCTATTTCTGAATGCAGGGTCTAAAGTAACCTAACACGAAGGGGACGACGGGAGCTGAGTTCGCTCGCTTTGCTCGCTCACTTCAGCTCCCGTCATCCCCTTCGAACCTAACCTGTCCGTGTCGGGGTGCCCTAAGCTCCCGAGGTTAGGTTAGTTGTTTGCATCTAGTTTTATCCAACAGGGAATGGCTGGACCTAGTTGTAGCCGGCATGATGAAGGCTAGACCTAGTTTTACCCGAAAACAATCGGCTCGTACTAGGTTTAACCAAGAGTAAGTGGCTACACCTAACCGTAACCGGCTAAAACTAGGTGTAGCCGCACTTCGGGTATTAGCCGTGACATATATATTACAAAATTAATTTAATAGTAGGCTGTATAGGTCTGCAGCCCAAGCCTAATATCAATGACGTAAGATTAAAAAAAAAGCGGTGGGAAACAGGTCTTGTTTTTTTTTAACTATTAGATTTTAAGATAACGAAAAAATTTAATTGTTGTTAAATATTTATGTGGCAGACGCTGGTAATAAAACCACATAAATAAGATTATATAGTGGACTGTATTTAAATTGAAGCACAAGGTACATTAATAAAATATATAGGTACGTGTTACACAGGCAGGGTGCGAATGATGACTGATATAGGATCGTTCACATGAACGGAATGAGTGAATTATTATGTATGCTTCATACATAAATTGGCAACGCCGACTAAGAAACCTAAGTCCAGAATACAAACCAAAATTTAACTTAATCTTAAATTTGCTTAATATTAAACAAACAGGAAACTGTGTCCCTTTTATAGGTATAGGTACCTTCATAAACTGTTAAAGCTTAGGTATTATTTATTATGTTTTAATATAAACAAAAGAAGTTATTAATTTAAACTTATTTAAAATTATACAGAATTACTGACAGATAAACTAACAAAGTAAATGTTACTTTAAATTAAATGAATCATAAACTGTCAAACTACTTACAAAATTGTTAAGTAACTAATTCACACTGAGATTAGTGATTATAAACCTATTGTATACATTAAGGTTACTTTCATTTAAGTATGCACTATGCATTACATGTATCTATTACAAAATAGATGTTCACATATATTACATTTTACCTTCATAAAGTATAATATTATGTATCTAATAAGCATGCTATAAATCTGTTTACATCATGTTTATGCTTAACTATAATTATTTATCTATTGCTTTCTATAAAATAAGTTTACACAATATTATAGGTAACTTACATTTTAAAGTATAACTATGTATTTAACCTAGATAACAATAGCTTGTCATTATGGTCTTACTTATACCAAATTAATGTTATAACAAAATAGTTTTGACTATAATAATCTATGAATGGGTACATATTAAGAATTTTTAATTAATCCTTTTACTACTAGGTACATACCCATGCTTAATGTTACGAATGAGATTAGTTTTAATAAACAAAACTAAAATTAAATGAACATGTCCACATGACAAGTTCCGTAGCCACACAGAGGTAAATGAGTGAATAGAATCTATTCATAAATAGGAAGTACACAAACTTTCATCACACTAGTACGCATGATTTTACCACTATTAGTTCTTACAGATAATGCCCTGACCTTGCCATCTGATCCGGGGAAAGTTTGTTCTACTCTGGCCACTGGCCATGTTAATGGAGGAGTGTTATCAATTCTCAGTAGCACCAAGACCCCTTTTTCAATATTTGGAACACTCTTGTGCCACTTTGGCCTATTTTGTAACTGAGTCAAATATTCCTTTGACCAAGTTTTCCAAAAGGATTGAGCCATGTAAGTACATTGCTGCCAGAATGACAAACGGTTTGTGGGCACATTAGTCACATCAGGTTCAGGAAATGATGTAATAGAAGCACCTGTCAAGAAATGAGCAGGAGTTAAATAAGACATTTCATTTGGGTCAATACTTGGCAAAGAAAGTAAAGGTCTAGAGTTCAATAGACCCTCTATTTGAATTATTACAGTATTCAACTCTTCATATGTTAGTATTTGTTTGCCTACTACTCTTTTTAAGTGATATTTAGCACTCTTGATTCCTGCTTCCCATAGGCCTCCAAATACTGGTGAATAAGATGGAATAAAACTGAATTCAATACCGAGATCTGAAGTAAAGTTTATTATTTTGTCCTGATGTACCTGATTAAAATGTAATGAGTATAACTCATGTAATTGATTATTGGCACCTTTGAAGGTAGAACCATTGTCACAATAAATAATGGAAGGTTTATTGCGACGAAAAATAAATCTTTTTAATGCCTGTAAGAAACAGTCAGTTGTTAGACTTGATACCAACTCAATATGAATGGCCTTTGTTGTGAAACAAACAAATAATGCCATGTAAGCCTTTAAAATCAGTGGCTTTCTAACACGGTGTAATTTTATTGAAAATGGACCACCATAATCGATTCCTACCTTTTCAAAAGGTCTGCTGGGGTTCACCCTGTCTGAAGGAAGAGATCCCATCATTTGCTCTGATGCCTTGGCTCTCAACTTGAAACAAATTAAACATTTGTGAATTACCCCTTTGACTTCTCTAAGTCCATTAATTAGGTAAAACCTTTGACATAAACTGGCCAGGGTCAACCTTTTGCCAGCATGTAACGAACATTTGTGTTCATTACTAATTATTAAACGTGTAATGAATGATTTTTTGGGTAATATGATAGGATATTTCTGATCATAAGGTATGTTAGCATTGTGTAACCTACCTCCTACTCTGAGGATACCTATTCCATCCAAAAATGGATTTAAAGATTTTAAATTGGATTTTATTGGCTTCTTGGACATTATACAAGTCATTTCTTCATTAAAATGTTGTTTTTGATCTTGTCTAATTATTATTTTAAGTGCAAATTGAAGTTCTTTTATTTTCAAATGTCCAAAGACCCTATCTTCTTTCTTTATTTTGCAATTATTAAAAAACCTGTAAATATAGGCAATAATTCTTTTCAATTGGTTAATTTCAGAATAATGTGAATATAAACTGAAATGTTTATTTGACTCAGAAGTCAATGTAATATTACAAAGCTTAAGCTCAGGAATTTCCTTAGGAATTTTGATATTTGTAGATTCATGTGTGTAATTTTTATCATGTAAAAATTGTGGTCCATGCCACCATAACTCTTTGTTTTTAAGTAAGTGAGGTTCTATGCCCCTAGACAAACAGTCTGCAGGATTCTCAACGGTATTGACATACGACCATGAGGCATTTTGTGTGAGATCACAGATAGTTTTAACTCTGTTTGCAACATATACTGACAATTTAATAGGCTCTGTATTGAGCCAAGCAAGAACAATTTGAGAATCTACATATAAATGTACCTGAATGGTAAAATTGTTTTTAATTAGTTGATCATACAACTTTTTAGACAGTTTTGCTAGTATCAAAGCGCTATTTAACTCTAATCTTGGTATGGTTAATGATTTTATGGGATTCACCCTTGATTTTGCACATAACAAGTCAACATTTACTTGTCCATTGCTATTAATGGTTCTTAAATAAACACAACAACCATAAGCCTTCTGAGAGGCATCTGCAAAACCTATTAGTTCAATACATTTTGAGTTTTGAGTGTCAATATTTCTTTTTACTTGAATACAACCTGTTCTTGATAAATTCTCAACAAAACTCCTAAATTTTTTATTTAAGTTATGTGGCAATGGTGAGTCCCACGAAACCTTCTCTAACCATGTTTGTTGCATGATTATTTTTGCAAGTACAATAATTGGACCTACTAGACCCAGTGGATCAAAGAGTTTGCTAATGAAACTTAATGTCTGACGCTTGGTGTAAACATCTAACAACTCAGTTTGGGGACAGGAAATGTTCAATATGTCCGTTTGAGTGCTATATTTGATACCCAAGGTCTTCACATATTGATCATCACTTTTGCATAAATCAATTTCATTTGAAATCTGTAAAGCACTAGGAATGTCACCTAATATATGCTCACTGTTTGAACTCCATTTATGAAGTTTAAAACCACCAAGGTTTAAAATGCTAATTAATTGGTTTTTCATATCAAGTAATTTTTGTAAATCGTTGCTACCGGTACAAATGTCATCCACATAACAATGATTCAATAATATGTGTGCACCTTCAGGGTAAATGTGTGCAAATCTAAACGCTAACACATTTAAACATCTTGTAGCTAAAAATGTTGAGCTTTTAAGACCATAGGTGACAGTTTGCAATTGCACACATTGTATTTCCTTTTGTGGTGCATCTCTCCACAGTATATTTTGAAGAGCACAGTGTTTTGGGTTGAGTTTAACTTCTCTAAACATTTTTTGAATGTCAGTAATTAACACATATTTATGTAATCTGAACAAAATTAGTATATTAAATAACTCATTTTGGATGAAAGGTCCGTTGAGTAACATGTCATTCAAAGAAAAACCTAAATTTGTAGCCATTGAGCCATCAAAAACGACTCTTAATTTTGTAGTACTGCTATTTTCGTTTAATACTGGATGGTGTGGCAGAAAATATACCTGACCAGTTTTCATATCATAAGTTTGGATATCAATGTAGTTAGCATGACCCATTGAAATGTAAGTGTCAATGAACTCTTTATAACCTCTAAAAAGTGCAGCATCTTTGTGAAGTCTTTTTTCTAAATTGTTAAAACGTTGTAAAGCTCTTATGAATGAATCTCCCATGTTTAATTTATCTAAATTTTGTTTCAAAGGCAAGTCAACTTGAAATTTATTGTTTTTCAATATTACAGACTCAGAAAAGGTTTTTTCAGCAAGAGCTGCTTCAGAAACTGACTCAGTGAAAACTTCTGTCACTTGCTCACACTTCCAAAACTGCTCTAAAGTCCTTTCTATTCTTTCAATGCTATCACATTCACAATTTTGTAAAATGTGTGTGGTATGCTTACTTACCGGAGAGTAATTTCTAGCCTTCACACTTCCAGCCACTATATACCCAAAGTGGGTGTTATGTAAATACAAACCTTTAGGGATAATAGGTAGTTGTTCACGCAATAATATTTTAAAGAAAACATCACAACCTAATAAGATACTTATTTTTCCAGTTTTGTAAAATTCAGTGTCAGCTAACTTGACATATGATGGAATTTTTAAATTATCTGTATCTATCTCACACTGAGGTAAATCACTAGTGATGTTTGGCACAACACAGCATGCTATTTGAGTGTTGTAAGTGTTGAGAGTAGAAGATATGTTAAAAATAGCAGTATGAGGAACTGTGTTGGATTGACCACATATTCCTTTAATGTAGGTATAGTTATTGACTATCCTGCAATCAATTTTTTCTGTTAGGTCTGATAACACAAAGGAAACCTGACTACCCGAGTCACAAAGAGCCCTAACTTGAGATTGTTGACCAAACTTGTCAGTTATGTTTACCTTTATAGTAGGCAATAAAACTTCATCGCACTTATTCATAGATAGTGATACTTGCTTTAACTCCTTTTCGGACTCATTTTGATGCAGTAAACTGTTATGGTTTTGTTTGCAAATTGAACACTTAAAGGTAAATTTACACTTTGATAGGTGTTTGTTTAAGCATAGGTTACACAACTCATTGGTCTTTACATAGTTGAAACGATCAGATAGCGAGGCAAGTTTAAATTTTTCACATTTATATAATTGGTGATAATTAGACTTACAAAATTTGCATACTTGTGTCTTTTTTGTTACCTCTGTTGTGGCTACTAAACCTGTCCTGCGGCCGCTGTTCACTGCACCATTTGAGGACGTTTGGCTGTCTGCCACTGTTTCAAGCGCTGTTGCCCGTTGTTCTAAAAATTTAAGAAGTGAGTTTAAGTCAGGGTCAGCGTTTGGTTTCATTTCAAGATGAAAGCACCTTAATGAGTGCATGTCAAGCTTGCGTTGCAAAATGCATACAATAATTGCGTCCCAATGTTGAACAAGTACATTCATGTTTTTTAAGGCAGCTAAATGCTGTCTGGTTTGAGAAATGATTTCTCTTAAAGCTAAAGCAGTGCACTTAGAAATAGGTTTTAGGTCCAATATTGAATTAACATGGTAATTAATGACCTTATTTTTGTTATCATAACGCTCGCTGAGCAATTGCAGTGCGGTTGCATAATTATGTGCAGTTAGCGATAAATGTTTGGTAATTCGGCGGCTTCGCCACTTAAATAGGTTTTTAAATAATAGAATTTATCACATTGTGATAGTTTAGTGTTTTTATCGATGACACTTTTAAATAGGCTAATGAAGTCGTGGAAATCACCTACCTCACCTCCAAACTTGGAAATACTTATGGGTGGGAGACGTTTCATAACGTCTTTGCCTTCCTCGTCATGCTCCGCTCCGGGTTCCGGAGATTTACTAGGGCTAGATTTTGAATCGATGGCATCTTCGAATGCGGCTAAGGCACTTAAATATATGGATTCATAGTGACCAAAGTCTTCATCGTTTTTTTCATCTAGAACAGATATATCTATATTGAATGAGCTATATTCTGAAAAGGCGGTGACCAACCTGTCCTTCTTAATCATAAGCGCCCTTATAGGGGCTTTGTCGACGTCCTCGGACTCAACAAACTTACATAGTGTTGTTATAGTTCCTTTTGCCTGACCTCTGGCTAGCGTTAGGCGTTTTAAATTGTTTGCCATGATGGCAATGAGTTTGTGAAGCTACACAATTAAAATTACTTGCAATAATAGCAATTTTGGGCATATATAGATGCCAATTAATCATGCAGAATACAATAATTGCACAATGCTGAGTAAATAGATAGTGAGACGTGTTTCACTTGATAGAAAAAAAATCCACAAAATGGCGGATGGCGTCGGACTTTGGTGATGAAAAAACTCGCTCGGTGGACAACGCCCGGCAGCTATGGAGCTTGCTAGAAGTTTCTGGAACTCAGACGTCGCCGTCGCCGACCAACCGGTGTCCGTGCTGATCGCGCCTCTCGCTCGCACGCGTACGCGCTTCTCGCTCTTCCGCGTGGCGCGTAGGCACTGTGTTGCACGCTGATGACTGCGTCCTCCTCGCACTTGACGCGAGAGTTGAGACGCACGACAATGACAACGCGGTAATGATGACCGCTAGTCCACGCCGTGAAAATTTGAGCCACTTGCACACAAAATTATAAATTTATAATACTGCCGCGAACACTATTTCCGTCGAAGGACCATTTTTATGTGGCAGACGCTGGTAATAAAACCACATAAATAAGATTATATAGTGGACTGTATTTAAATTGAAGCACAAGGTACATTAATAAAATATATAGGTACGTGTTACACAGGCAGGGTGCGAATGATGACTGATATAGGATCGTTCACATGAACGGAATGAGTGAATTATTATGTATGCTTCATACAATTATTTTAAAATTAATTTTACCAAAACTGAATCTAATATAAGCTAGTAACATGTGGAAACGTAGTGGATTGTACATTTACTTACAATCGATTCGGTCACGGTCGGCCTTCTTCAGAGTCCACGTCTCGGACCCGTAACTGAAGATGGAGAACACCAGGGAGCTGACCAGTTTCACCGTGCATCGTCTTCCTTGAAATGTTACGGTCTCTTCATACTCTTTGCAGTTGGGTCATTGCATTTTTGACCATCCCTCTACGCCTCCTGATATCTTTCTCACAGGCTCTCAGCCTTATTTTTATAAATAACTAATGAGAATTTACCAATAGAGACGTCATACCTACTCATTATAAAGAAATAAAGATATGGCGACATAGGACCTATGGAACTTGGAACTTTAATACTAGGTATCACTGAGTAGGATAAAAGATCACAGAGATTTAAATAGGACCCCGTTGTCAGAAAGAGATAAACATACTGTTCAAACGTTCGTGTCGCGGGCCAGACGCAGGACGGACTGAGTTCACTCAAGTTGGTCAGCTTGTGTTTGTATTGCCGCACAGACGTCGATAAAACGTATCTACCTATAACATCATTGTAAATAACTTATGATTTTGACACGTCAATAGACAGGGGTCTAAGGCCCCGTTGCACGAAAAACTTAACTCAGAGTTAATGGTAACATGAGGTTTCAATTTAATCTCGTATTAGCAACTAACTCTGAGTTAAGTTTTTCGTGCAGTGGGCCTGAATGGTCTGAGTGGGCAGACAGAATGCAAAATTTTTTTCTAAGTCAAAGATATTTTATTTCAAGTAGGCCACCAAGCGGCACTTTTGAACGTTACATTAAAATTTACAAATAATAATAGTTCATTCTACCGTGCATTCGGAAAGTAGCTTGTAATGGAGAAGAATGCACAAGAAACTCCATACTTACTCTTAAAAAAATATATATATTTTTTACAATATTTAGGTACATAAGTACATACCTCTATGAATGAAATTGAGTTTATACAATACAAATATATTTATACAGTCTTCAGAAGGTCCAACAATACTTCAAAACAATAATCTTCTGCATGTCACTTGTTTTTGCGCCCTATTGGATGTGGAGCAGGACTAGCATTTAGCCAAGCATTTTTATCAGGGATGTAATCCCCCAACTTATAATATGCCAGCCTGCATAGTGTGCGTTTTATACAAGTTTTAAATTTCGTCCCATTCAGTTGAAGAATGTGGGGAGGAATTTTATTGTAACATTTTGTACAGTACTCCGTGAAAGATGAGGCTACTTTAGCCAGTCTGAAACCTGGTTGTGGATGTGTGTGGAAAATATGTTACGGGTTACCCAGGGCAGCGAAGCAAAATGTGCAAGCACTTCAGCGCCCCTTCCAAAGGTAGCTGAAGAACACCATGTAATTTCAGTGTAGTCTAGGAGGATTTTCTCCTGGTGAGTTCCCGCATTGTCGATGTGGGGGGCTCAGTAGCCGTGGCTTGGTCACCCACGGTGAAGCGAAGAAGAACCCGAGGAGAGGCCGTTCGTCAAGCCTTTTGCCGATTAAGTCAACGACATAGCGGCCAACAAGTAGGTTGCGGTGCCTCTTGGTAACAGAGGCGTCTCAGATCCCATACGATGTCCCTATTACCTGCGGCCGAAACGTGGTGACCCGTACAGGGGGACCAAGGGTACCATACACGGGGAAGTGTGGCGCCCATGTGCTGGTTTGGTCACGGCGCGCAATGTGTTCTAGTGCGCCGGTGATGGGGGGTACAGCCTAGAGGTGGGTCCGGTGCCGGAAAGCCGCGGCGGGTTCGCGGTGAGTGCTAACGCGTACCCGTGTTCCCGCCATAAGCGGTATAGGAGGACACCGTTGAGTTTTAGTGGGTTGGAATCCCACATAACTGCGCTATCTCCCCGTGGTAGCGCAGTATGCATGTGCTTGTTCCAAGGTAAAAAAAAAGACGGACGATTTCCACACGAGAATATGGAAACAGGACCATGTGGCGGCAAACATTTTCTTGACAGTAATGCTAGGGGTCTGGGTGTTAAAGCACCAGTTGACTCGGTGCAATTTGTAGTCAGTAAGACATTATATAACTATAAGTATTTTATCAGACGTTAGTTAACCTTACGGTCCTCGGATTCATGCAGTTGAAGTCAAATAAAAAACGTGTATCACTGCGCATAATGTATTATGAGATTTTTATTTCCTTAATTCCAATGCAATTCCTCCAGTTTTTATACACTTGGTTTAATGGGAATAAGAAGTATTTGTCGCCACGTTGGTACCGAAAAATAAATAAAATTATTTTTGTGCTTGTAATTATTAATGTAATAGCATATCCAAAAAAATCGTAACCTAAAGATTAGGTACCTACCTTAAATATACAAGTTCAATATTCGTTTGCATTATTTTGGTTTCTAAGGCGTAATTTAATCATACATTAGCAGGAAAAATTACTGAAGATCCACAAGACACGTCAACTGCCGGCTGTCGACAGTCAATCATATTTAATTGCTTATCAAAGCATATGCGCAATTCCTGCAAGTAAGTCACGTTATGTATAGTGTAACATCCACACTGGGCGGTTTTACCAGTTTTAACCTTCACTGCATTAACGAAATCTTCAGGATTCATCTTTTTAGTATCATCAGGGAATAAGTTGGCAGCTTCAAGCATGTCCATTAACCAATATTTCTGGTTCCATTCGAGGCCTTTGCTGAAGTATTTGAACTGAGAGTTTAAAGGCTCAAGTTCTGTGGCGCAGGTCCCATGTTTCAGCCATTCATGACTCCAGAAGTTGTACCGATCTGGTTCTGAAATTAAATTTTATACTGTTATTACGACTTTCTGTGGTAGAGTATCTGTGGTTTTCGAGGATCTGTGGAATCCAAGTGTTACAGAAAAGCAAGAAATAAAACGTATTTATTTGCCACAGAACGACATACAAACCGAAGATTGCTTAAACTAAACCCATAAGGTTGCCCTAGTCGACGGCACCGTCTTTTTTGTGCGCGGGGTTAAAATGCATGCTATCTCATCCGACAACACGTGGGAAAGAGATAGATACTGTGATGAGTATCTAGTAAGAAGCTAGTTCACGTACGAATTAGCACTTTTGTAACTTTGTAGCGAAATGGATGATGATTTAGGATGAAAACGTGCGCCTTTGGGAGTCTAGATATGAATGAATAAAAGATATGATGATAGAATTTAATATTGACTGATTTTTTTTCAAGGTCCAGCCGGTCTTTACCTTAAAACGCTCATCATGAAAACTTAGGTGATGTGACCTTGAAGTGATCTGACACTTGTACTGAAGCTAGGGATTGGCAGCTCACATTATCATCATTGCAGCCTCCTCCAAGCCTCGGACCGTTTGTCCCAGGTAGTCACAATCGTTTACAACTTTCAGGGTAGAGTTTTCGATCTTTATAGGAGTGTTACATAGGCATTCAACTTGACACTTTCGGAAGCTCTACTGAGGTCATCGAGCATTGCACTGAGGTCCTCCATAGTCTAGCCATGATAACACTATATCGTCGGCAAATCGAAGGTGAGTGATGTACTCGCCATGGACGTTGATGATGCCAGTACATTGACAGCTTACTTCACATAAATTCTATGGGTGACATTTTACAGAATAGACTGAGGAAAAAAAAACCGTCGGTACTGAAAAAAACCGGTCAAGTGCGTGTCGAACTCGTGGTTCCGTACCTACCCATTATGCCGCCATAATTGAATTTGCTTCATTTTTATTGGTGGCTCAGTTTTGAAAATATGGCCAAAACTTGTAAGTACCTAAATTTACCAAAATTTTCAACTTTTTTTGTGTTTTTGGCATTTTTCCTTTATTTGTGCTGTTACTTTTGTTAAATTTCGTAATTCTAGGTCAACGGGAACTACTATATAGGTTTTCGACCCAAAACCTATAGGGTACTTCCGGTACTTCCTGATCTAGAATTGGTAAAGTAAGGGGAAAATGCCGAAAAATAAAGAAAGTTGAAAATTACGGTACATTTTGGTACCTACAAGTTTTCGCGAAAATCTAAATTTATTGTATCATTTTAGTGTGTTGACTCAGGGCCTAATAGGGACTATAGACCCCGTATCTGATATAAATTTCAACTTGCTAGGTCCACCCGTCCCTGAGAAAATCGGTGGTGACACACGGAGAGACTGACAAGAAAGTGATCTTATAAGGGTTCATTTCGAGGTACGGAACCCTAAAAATTAAAGAGGACGTATCAAATGTTTGCTAAAAATAATTACCATTGTAGACTGTTATCCATCCTTGTTCTAATTCGCCTTCAATAGATTTTATTTGTTCTGGATCAAACGCCCATGACAAATTGCAAAAATTATACATAGCACCGAATTTCACTGGCCAAATCCCATGGACAGTCCACCGGTTCTTTTGTTTAGGCAAATGGCATCCGGTTCCATTATACGCCTCAAACATCCAGTACTTGCAAACTGTCACTGGCCATTGTTGGGCGAATTTAAGGATGTCATAAGTATTATTGGGTTCACTGGTTTTTACATCTGCGAGTTCGTTCTGATAGGCGTAATGTGAACTGAAAATATGTTAGAGGTTTTCAATAATTTGGTAGGTTGAACTATTCTGTAAATATGTATATCACAGTGAAAGCTCAGGTGAAGAGAACATGAAGTAGTGCTATTCTGTAGACATGCCGCCGTTAAAATGTAAGTGAAGTGAGCTGTCAGTCACTTGTATCAACTGGAATGACATCTCACCTCACTTAAGTTTTCACGGTGAGTTTTTTACAGAACCGACCGGCAGCACTGCACTTAACTTTTCATAATTAGATAAGAATAGACCGGCTGGTCACACACATAACCAAGGTGCCATTGTCACCGCTACTTGAAGCGGTTATGCCAATAAGATACAAATCAAAGATGTCAGTGACCACTATCGTCTTTTATAAAGAAACTGAGAGTCATTGACAATTCTGACTATGCATGTTAGCAGAGTGCGAGTAGCATAGGCGCCTCTGGTCGGTACCGTGGTTATTCTGGTCGATATTGCACTTGGCTTACCCTATGCAGAATATTATAACTGTAGCTGGAATTTTCCACATTTTATTTTATCAGACTACTTGCATCACTTACGATTCGATAAAGAGTTAACGTTCAAGAATTTCTAAGCATATTTATAGGCGTCAAGATAATGGTACGGAACCCTTCGTGCGCGAGTCCGACTCGCACTTGGCCGGTTTTTTTTTAACTATTAGATTCTAAGATAACGAAAAAATTTTATTGTTGTTATATATTATTTTAAAATTAATTTTACCAAAACTGAATCTAATATAAGCTAGTAACATGTGGACGCACTCTTTGCAGTTGGGTCATTGCATTTTTGACCATCCCTCTACGCCTCCTGATATCTTTCTCACAGGCTCTCAGCCTTATTTTTATAAATACCTAATGAGAATTTACCAATAGAGACGTCATACCTACTCACTATGAAGAAAAAAAGATATGGCGACATAGGACCTATGGCACTTGGAACTTTAATACTATCACTGAGTAGGTTAAAAGATCACAGAGATTTAAATAGGACCCCGTTGTCAGACAGAGATAAACATACTGTTCAAACGTTCGTGTCGCGGGCCAGACGCAGGACGGACTGAGTTCACTCAAGTTGGTCAGCTTGTGTTTGTATTGCCGCACAGACGTCGATAAAACGTATCTACCTATAACATCATTGTAAATAACTTATGATTTTGACACGTCAATAGACAGGGGTCTAAGGCCCCGTTGCACGAAAAACTTAACTCAGAGTTAATGGTAACATGAGGTTTCAATTTAATCTTGTATTAGCAACTAACTCTGACTTAAATTTTTCGTGCAGTGGGCCCAAATGGTCTGAGTGGGCAGACAGAATGCAAAATATGTTACGGGTTAGCCAGGGCAGCGAAACAAAATGCGTAAGCACTTCAGCGCCCCTTCCAAAGGTAGCTGAAGAACACCGTGTAATTTCAGTGTAGTTTCGGAGTATTTTCCCCTGGTGAGTTCCCGCATTGTCGATGTGGGGGGCTCAGTAGCCGTGGCTTGTTCACCCACGGTGAAGCGAAGAAGAACCCGAGGAGAGGCCGTTCGTCAAGCCTTTTGCCGATTAAGTCAACGACGTAACGGCCAACAAGTAGGTTGCGGTGCCTCTTGGTAACAGAGGCATCTCAGATCCCATACGATGTCCCTATTACCTGCGGCTAAACGTGGTGACCCGTACAGGGGGACCAAGGGTACCATACACGGGGAAGTGTGGCGCCCATGTGCTGGTTTGGTCACGGCGCGCAATGTGTTCTGGTGCGCCGGTGATGGGGGGTATAGCCTAGAGGTGGGTCCGGTGACGGAAAGCCGCGGCGGGTTCGCGGTGAGTGCTAACGCATACCCGTGTTCCCGCCATAAGCGGTACAGGAGGACACCGTTGGGTTTAAGTGGGTTGGAGTCCCACATAACTGCGCTATCTCCCCGTGGTAGCGCAGTATGCATGAGCATTGCTCCAAGGTAAAAAAAGGCGGTAGGATTTACACACGAGAATATGGAAATAGAACCATGTGGCGGCAAAAAAATTATTGACGGCAATGCTAAGAGTCTGGGTGTTAAAGCATCAGTTAACTCGATGCAATTTGTAGACAGTAAGACATTATATAACTATAAGTATTTTATCAGGCGTTAGTTAACCTTACGGTCCTCGGATTCATGCAGTTGAAGTCAAATAAAAAAGGTGTATCACTGCGCATAATGTATTATGAGATTTTTATTTCCTTAATTCCAATGCAATTCCTCCAGTTTTTATACACTTGGTTTAGTGGGAATAAGAAGTATTTGTCGCTACGTTGGTACCGAAAAATAAATAAAATTATTTTTGTGCTTGTAATTAATAATGTAATAGCATATCCAAAAAAATCGTAACCTAAAGATTAGGTACCTAAAATATACAAGTTCAATATTCGTTTGCATTATCTTGGTTTCCAAGGCGTTATTTAATCATATCTACATTAGCAGGAAAAATTACTGAAGATCCACAAGACACATCAACTGCTGGCTGTCGACAGTCAATCATATTGAATTGCTTATCAAAGCATATGCGCAATTCCTGTAAGTAAGTCACGTTATGTATAGTGTAACATCCACACTGGGCGCTTTTACCAGTTTTAACCTTCACTGCATTCACGAAATCTTCAGGATTCATGTTTTTGGTATCATCAGGGAATAAGTTGGCAGCTTCAAGCATGTCCAATAACCAATATTTCTGGTTCCATTCGAGGCCTTTGCTGAAGTATTTGAACTGAGAGTTTAAAGGCTCAAGGTCTGTGGCGCAGGTCCCATGTTTCAGCCATTCATGACTCCAGAAGTTGTACCGATCTGGTTCTGAAATTAAATTTTATACTGTTATTACGACTTTATGTGGTAGAGTATCTGTGGTTTTCGCAATTTAAGTGTTACAGAAAAGCAAGAAAGAAAACGTTTTTATTTGCCACAGAACGACATACAAACATCAGAAGATTGCTTAAACTAAACCCTTAAGGTTGCCCTAGTCGACGGCACGAACTATTTTGTGCGCGGGATTAAAATGCATGCTATCTCATCCGACAACATGTGGGAAAGAGATAGATGCTGTGATGAGTAGTAAGAAGCTAATTCACGTACGAATTAGCACTTTTGCAAGTTATCCATGTTCATTTTTAGACCCACACTTTCGGCGGAAGCTCTACTGAGGTCATCGAGCATTGCACTGAGGTCCTCCATAGCCATGATAACACTATATCGTCGGCAAATCGAAGGTGAGTGATGTACTCGCCATGGACGTTGATGATGCCAGTACATATGGATGAGACTTTACAGAATAGACAGAGGCTTGGACGCAAATTCAAAAAAAATCCGTCGGTACTAAAAAAACCGGTTAAGTGCGAGTCGAACTCGTGCGCCGAAAGTGCCGTACCTACTCATAATGCCGCCATAATAAAATTGGTATCGTTTTTATTGGTGGCAAAGTTTTAAAGATATGGGCAAATTTAGATCTTCGCGAAAACTTGTAAGTACCAAAATTTTTTTTTTTTTTAATTATTCCTTTATTTGTGCTCTATGACCTTACTTTTTGTTAAATTTCGTGATTCTAGGTCAACGGGAACTACCATATAGGTTTTCGATCCAAAACCCATAGGGTACTTCCGGTTGACCTAGAATTGTCAATTTTAGTTAATAGCAAGGTCTTACAGCACAAATGAGGGGAAAATGCCGAAAAATAAAAAAAGTTAAAAATTAAGGTAAATTTTGGTACCTACAAGTTTTCACGAAGATCTAAATTTGCTTGTATCTTTTTATAATGTTGACTCAGGACCTTGATTTTTGTTAACCTAATAGGGACTATAGACCCCAGTATCTGATATGAGTTACAACTTGCTAGGTCCACCCATTCCTGAGAAAATCGGTGGTGACACACGGACAGACTGACAAGAAAGTGATCTAATAAGTGTTCCTTTTTTACCTTTTGAGGTACGGAACCCTAAAAATTAAAGGGGACTGATCAATTGTTTACTTAAAATAATTACCATTGTAGACTGTTATCCATCCTTGTTCTAATTCGCCTTGAATAGATTTTATTTGTTCTGGATCAAACGCCCATGACAAATTGCAAAAATCATACATAGCACCGAATTTCACTGGCCAAATCCCATGGACAGTCCACCGGTTCTTTTGTTTAGGCAAATGGCATCCGGTTCCATTATACGCCTCAGACATCCAGTACTTGCAAACTGTCACTGGCCATTGTTGGGCGAATTTAAGGATGTCATAAGTATTATTGGGTTCACTGGTTTTTACATCTGCGAGTTCGTTCTGATAGGCGTAATGTGAACTGAAAATATGTTAGAGGTTTTTAATAATTTGGCAGGTTGAACTATTTAGTAAATATGTATATCACCGTGAAAGCTCAGGTGAAGAGAACATGAAGTAGTGCTATTCTGTAGACATGCCGCCGTTAAAATGTAGGTGAAGTGAGCTGTCAGTCACTTGTATCAACTGGAATGACATCTCACCTCACAGTTTTCACGGTGAGTTTTTTACAGAATCGACCAGCAGCACTGCACTTAGGTTTTCATAATAAGATGTTACAGAATAGACCGGCTGGTCACACACATTTAACTGAGGTGCCATTGCGACCGATATTAGAAGCGGTAATGCCAATTAGGTACAAATCAAAGATGTCAGTGACCACCATCGTCTTTTAAAAAGAAACTGAGATACATTGACAATTCTGACTATGCTTAGCAGAGTGCGAGTGCGAGTAGCGTAGGCGCCTCTGGTCGGTACCGTGGTTATTCTGGTCGAGATTGCACTTGGCTTACCCTATGCAGAATATTTATAGGCGTCAACGTAGTTAAAATAGATAAAAGAATAATTTAAATATTCTGCTTATCAACAGTTATTTATTATCAACAACAACTAAGTATGTAGGTATTTAAAAAAACTGGCCAAAGGCTTGTGGAGCCACTCATAATGTAGGGTTCCGTATTAGTCCGTCCTGAAAGCCGTAAAAATTATAAATAAAGATGAGGGCGGGCATTACCCTTTTTTTTTTTTTTTTTTTTTTTTTTCGGGGTGGAAAATCCTCATTGGATGTCCTCCGCCCTGGGGAGGGCGGAGGGGTCTGTCAGATTCGTACTGACTAAAAACCACCCCGGTGTTCCATCTCACACCTACGCTGGGGGTCGCGGGAACAACGATACTTCCGCAACCCCCAGCTAGTGCCGGCCCGCCACTGCGGGCCTCGATCTCGGGTTGGGGGGGAGTGAGGTGTTTGCACCCCCCGCAACGACTAAGAGGGGCGCGCGTGGAACACTACGCGCCACCACCTCGGGTCCAGATGTGTGGGGGGGCGACGGACGTCCCCGAGTCCGTCGCCCTAGGACCCATTTAGGGGGGCCGGAAGAGGGCGTTGTCTGCCCTCCGCCGACGCCCAGCGCGTCTGCTGCGGATCGGGTTAGCGGATGAAATCTCCCTCTCCCTCTCCGCAGCCTCCTTCTGCGAGACGACTGTTTCGCAGAAGGATACCACCGCGTCCCAGGACTCCTCGCTGCCGACCATAGACTCGACTACGGCCGGAAGCGACAAGTCACTGCCTACTTCAGAGATGAGGGCACGGCGTGGCTCCTCCCAAGCGGCACACTCTGCCAGCGTATGCCGCGCCGTGTCCTCCCGGCAGTCGACGCAGTGGTGACACCGGGCGTCCGGCTCCCTGTTTATGCGACACAGGTACTTCCCGAAGCAACCATGCCCCGAGAGCACCTGCGTCACCCGAAACGACAGGGAGCCGTGCCTCCTCCCGAGCCAGCGCTCGAGCACTGGCCGGACCGCCTCGATGGTATTGAGGCCGGCGTTAGGGCGTGAAAGCCTGTCCCGCCATTCCGCCACCAGGACCTCGCGAAGCTGGGACTGACGCAACTCCATATGTCGCTGCATCAGCCCTTCGCCCCGCGCCCGCACTTCCTCGCGCCACCGATACAGTGACGCGAGTACCTTCGCCTCCAGGTCCCAGGGCGGGGATCCGGCCAGTACACAAGCCGCCTCGTAGGAGATCGTGCGATACCCCCTGATGACTCTGACGGCCATCGCTCTCTGCGGCTTCCGCAAAACAGCGATGCTGCCGGCCGTCAGGTCATTCGCCCAGATCGGGGCCCCATACAGGGCCATCGATCGCACGATCCCCACGTAGAGCCGCCTACAGGCGGCGCTCGGGCCCCCCAGATTGGGAAGCAGCGTTGACAGCGCCCCAGCCGCGCCCAACAACTTGGGCGCCAGCCGCCGGAAGTGGGGGCCGAAATCCCATCGGCTGTCGAGCACCAATCCTAGGTACTTCATGGTAGACTCGACAGCGATTCGAGCCCCCCCGACGACGATGTGGGAATCGGGTGGTGGCGCCCGCCGGGGGCCATGAAAGACCATGGCCTCCGACTTGTTGAGGGCCACCTCCAAGCCAAGGCGCCGTATGCGGCTCACCACCTGTGAGACCGCAGCCGTCGCCAGCAACGCTGCCTCCATGTACGAACTCCCCCGGGCGGTGACCAGTGTATCGTCCGCGTAACACGTCAGGTCTACGCCCGGTTGGAGTTCGCCCCTCAGCACCCAGTCGTACCCGATGTTCCACAGGGGCGGGCCCAAGACCGAGCCCCGTGGAACACCGCACAACATGCGGTGCTGGTTTCCGACGCCATCACGTCCCACGTAGGTGACACACCTCTCCGCCAAGTAAGCCCCGACGATGCGGCGGAGGTAGGGAGGCACTCGGTGATACCGAAGTGCCTCCCGAACACAACTCCAGGGCAGGGTGTTGAAGGCGTTGGAAATGTCCAAAGACACCGCCAACATCACCCCACCACGGGACACAGCTTCCTCCGCCAGGACTCTCACCTGCGATATTGCGTGGATGGTGGAGCGCCCATGCCGAAAGCCGAACTGGCTTTCGTCCAGGTCCGGCCCCTCTCTGTACAAGTGGCTGACGAGGCGGGCAGCGATTATCCGCTCGAACAGCTTACCCACCTCGTCAAGCAGCACTATGGGCCGGTACGCGGACGGCGAGTCCGCAGGGCGCTCCGCCTTCCTGAGCAGGACCAGACGACCAGTTTTCCATAAAGTGGGAAACTGGCCCCGCTCAAGGCACGCTGTGAAGAGTCCTCTCAGCCAGGGCTCTAGCTCCTTCAGAGCGAGGGCTAATACGTGACCGTGGATCCCGTCGGGCCCCGGAGCCACGTTTTTGGCCCGGAGCCGCATCACGGCCGCCCCCATCTCTGCCTGTGTCACCTCTGGGACGCTGATGGCGTCCTCCTCTGTAGACTCTGCGGCCGTGGGCAAAGCCATCGGCGGCGGGATATGCTCCGCTCTTGCCGGGAAGAGGGCTGCGACTACCTCCTCCAGCAGCTCGGGTTGGAGACTCTCCGTAAGCGGAGGCGCGGCGGCTCGAAGTTTCCCTCGAACCGCTCGATAAGGGCGCCCCCACGGATCCCCGTCTAGAGTCTCCAACATCTCCTCCCTGGCTCGCTTCTTCGCCTCGCCGATGGCCAACCGCAGAGTCTCTGTCGCCGCGCGGTACACCTCATACCGCGCGGCTTCTTCGTCAGGGACCCGACGACGTCTCCTCCGGTATCGGGTGTACTGGCGTCTGGCCGCGACGCACGCGACACGCAACTGTGCGATCTCGGCGGACCACCAGTACACCTGGCGCCTAGCTGACTGTGAGTGGACCCGGGGCATGGACGCGTCGCTGATTTGCGTCATCGCCCCGCGGAACCACAGCGCCTCCTGTTCGACGTCGACGGGTCCGGTCGTTGCCGACTCCCGGATCCAGGCCTGGACAATGGTGGCCTCCTCGAGAAGTTCCCTGTCGATGCGCTTGCGCGCCCAGCGCGGACCGGCCGTTTGCGGGGCTGGCGAACCGCGGCCGCCGGCGGTCTGGGTGGAGACGTCAAAACGGATATATTTGTGATCCGATAACGTCTCCACCTCCACGGCGACACGCCAGTCGCGGACACGGCTCGCGACAGCAGGGCTAGCGAACGAGACGTCCACTATTGAACCGCCCCGCTGCCGCACGCACGTGTGGACCGAACCCCGGTTTAGGACGACCAGGCCAGTGGTGACTGCCCACTCTTCCAGCACCTCACCCCTAGCATCGGTTACCGGAGATCCCCACGCCGAAGACTTGGCGTTGAGATCCCCCAACAACAGCACAGGGCGAGGGTGGAGTCGGCCTACGACGGCGCCCAACTCGACAAGGAAACTCTCGAAGTCGGCGAGACTCTTGTTGGGCGAAAAATACGTACCAACTATGCCAACGCCGTCCGCGAGGGCGGCCACCCAGCCGTGACCTCGGGACGGGCTGGCAAGAGCCCCGCCAATGATGGCCACCAAACCGTCGAGGTCTCCAACCCAGTTTTCTCTGGTTGGGACGAAATACGGCTCGGCGACCACAGCCACGTGAATCGACCACTCTGCCATGCTCTGGAGCAAGAGATCCTGAGCTCTGGCAGAGTGGTTGATATTGCCCTGGAGAAAATGGTAGAGCGCCATTAGGCACAATCCATTCCCTCCACTCCATTCCTAGGCCGGGAGTCGGCCGATGAGCAGCCAGATTGACGGGGGGGTAAAGAGCCCCCAGCAACCTTGGCCCTCCTTCTCCTCTTCTGCTGCGCGGGTACGCCACAGGCCTTTCCGCCCGCTCTGTGCCCAGCGGGCCTCCCTGCAGCTGTACAGAGGCTGCAGTTTGGCACCGCGGAGCACTGGGCCGCCTTGTGGCCGGGCTGACCGCAACGATAGCACTGCTCGCTGCGGTCTGTTTCGGCGGTGCATCGTGCCCTGACATGCCCAATGTCCAGGCAACGATAGCACCGCAATGCCCTGGGTTGCAGCAGCTTGACCCTCGCTGCAACCCAACCCACCAGCAGTCGTCCACCGTTAGCGACTTTTTGCGCCGCCGCCACCGGACACCGCACCCAAATCATGCCGAGCCCGGTAGCGTCGGCGCGGATCTCGCCCGTCCGCACGTCTTCGGATGGACATCCGCCGGCACGGGCAATGGCCGCAATGACCTCAGCTGGGGTCGTCGAGTCGTCCAGACCGTCGACACGTAACTCAGACGTCTTCATCGGCCTGGACATCCGGACGTCCTCAGGGTTGAGGACCTCCCTCAGCTTGGCGGCCAAAATGTCCGCTTTTTCGGCGCTAGAGGCACCCGACACCTCGAGCAGCCGCGCCCCCGTAATCGCCGGTGTTCCAAGGTCGGGGAACGCGACTTTGGCCCTCGCCTCTGTCAAGACCGCCTTGTAAGAGACGCCCCTTTCGACGGCTCCGGGCTGCAGCGTGATCACTACAGCCGCGGAGCGTGGGGCTCTGACCTTAGGCGGTCCCGCGGCCTTATTCGATGTGGGTGTTCCAGCGGTTGCCGACGGTGCCGTCCTCTTTTTTCGGCGGCGGCCCTTCTTGACCACCGTCGTCCAGGCCTCCGTGAGGGGGCCAGGTGGTGTCGGCGGGGTCACAGCCCCCGACTGGGAGGTGGGCGTGGACCTATCCTCCGCGGACTTACCAGTTTCCTGCCCGGCCCTTCTTGGCTCAACCGCTGCGGCCACCGGGCCCGGCTTTGCGGGTGCCTCCTTTCTCCGCTTATCCCCAGCGAGCGGTGGGCGGAGGGTTTCGGCCGGCAGTCTCGCCTCTATCGCCTCCAACCGGGCACCCACCATTTGACCGCACTGCATCATGCAGATGCGTACGATCTTTTCGACCTCTGCATCCGCAAGTGCTGAGGCCGACGATGGGGCCGGAGATTGAACTGACGATGGGGCCGGAGATTGAACCGACGAGGGGGCCAGCGATGGAGCCGTGACGGACGAACCGGCAGCTGTCTTCTGGGCAGCAAACTGCTGCTTGAGGTCCTCCAACTCGGATCGGAGACGGCTGTTCTCCTCCCACAACTTTGCCGTCTCCTCCGTGGTTGTGCGGCTACTGAGCACCTCAACGGCCTCCTGGATGCTGTCCACCGCCTCCTTCAAGGCACGCGTGAACGTGCCCTTCAGGTTGCCCGATTTGGTGGCAACCTTCAGAACGACATCCAGGCCGTCCGTCACTTGGCGGCTGAGCGCCACCGCCGATGCATCCGCCGTCAGAGCAGAGCGCCGCTCTCGGACTTGTCGGGCCAGCTCGCTGACCTCGTCAGCCGCGACAGCCCGTCGCTGCGCCCGCTTTGCAGCATTCGCCTCCGCCTTATTACTTCCCAGTAGGGACCTAGTGGAGCCACCGCTCTGGTCCGCACTCATGTGCCCAGGGTCACTCTCCACGAACTCCGCAGGAGCAGGCGTATCGGGCCGAGGCACGAAGCGACCCCGCACGTCTCGCTCCTGTAACCGAGTGGTGGCTATACCTCCCACCGCACGACCCCGCCCTCTCCTTCCCGTTGACACCTTCGGGGCCGACAGGTTCTCCTCACTCGAGGAGAGACCCAGCGTGCCCGAGTCCTTGCTGCGCAGACGCTTCCACCAAGATTTGGAGGTGCACCCGCGCGAGTCCTGGTCGGACAAGTTGTCCACAGGTCTTGAGCCCCCTCGGCTTTTGTTGCCGACGGCGACGGCAAGTGGTTCTTGGTCATCATGTAGTGTTATCATCGTATTTGTCCGTTTAGCATGCGTGTGGTCGTCATTTTTGTCCGAAGACACAGAAGCAAGACAGTTGTTGCCCACCCCAGAGTACGGAGGGCTGCCCGCCGAAGCGGGGTGGGATTCCCCGACCGCTGAGCAGTCGGGACCCACCTGGGGACCTTTTTCGCAAGTGTCTTTTTCCATTGGTTATTGTTTTCCTCTTTAAAGGGTGAGGTCCCTATTTCTTATCCTCCTACTCTACGCCAACTCGTCCTACCCTCTGTAAGCAGAGGGGGGAGTAGGCGTTAAAATGCCACCTCACTAGCCCGGTTCCCTTCACAGACCATCATGGCTGATTATCTGTGTTTGGAACCGTGACCTTACCTCGTGTGTTGAAATTAGCCGCCCGCCCCAACTGTCCGCCCAACGTGGGTGGGCAGTTGGAGCCGACGTTGCCCAGGGTGCGCCGCGTGGAGGCTTTCAACTTGCACCCCAGGGCGGGCATTACCCTGGGGCAACAGACATCCATCGATAGAAAAGATCATGAAAAGAAGTAGAACCAAGTGACGGAAAAACATTCTTAAAGAAGAAGATGCTCAGACCGAGTCTGGATTTTATAAAATACTAGCTTTTACCCGCGACTTCGATCCAATTAAATAATTTAATAGCATATCCAAAAAAAAAAAAAAAAACGTAATTTTTGATAATCCTATACGCTGGTCAGACCGAATCCGAACCTCGTTGAACAGAAACCGTGCATGTTGCTGAGAATAGGAGCAAGTGGAGAAACATCATCAAAGAAAGAAAGTTTTGAAAGCATGATGTGGTCTCGACCCCCAGCATTGGGGAATCTACGCAAGGAGGAAACTTTGTAATTTTTTTTAAATAATATTTTTTTAGCGTAACTTACCTTAGATAAAGTATTGTAACTGATACACTCATTCTACACATTATACATCCTGAGACTAACTTAGCTGACATAAGATACATGTTAGATACTAAAATATAGTTCTCGGCAAACTTCTTGGCCGCCCTGAAGTTGGCTACAATGGCTGCGCTATACAAAATCACATACAAAAACAGCACCGTTTCATGTCTCGCGCATCCGGTAAACCAACTTCAGGGCGGCCAAGAACTTTGGCGAGGGCTTTAACTTCCAATATTTCGGCTTCTTGTATTTGCTACACCAATGGTCACTTTTGTTAATATCTTCACCTATTGTGACTATCTGTAACATAAGTATTAAATAACTCCTTTTAATAAATTTATATTATACTAGCTGTGCCCGCGGCTTCGCTCCCGTCATCTGTCTGCCAACCCTACCCTACATACCTACCTACTAATTTTTTTTCTAAGGTCATCATTCTTTCGCGGAGAATCTTAACACCGCCATTCAGAAAATGACTACATGCACAACGCCATCTATCGAATATCGAGTTCAACTGTCAGAATATTTGAATTGCGTGTGTTGTGATAATTTTACTTCTTGAACACTTTAAATTGATCTAACTTTTGATAGAGTAAACCGATTGCGATAAAACAAAAACTAAGTAATTCTTCAAGTTACGCACAATTTTTATGTATAAAAGTTATATACATTGGTTTCGTACATTTCACGTGATGCGTGCACAAATAAAACAGACAAGCAGACAAAAATGCTGGAAATGAGTTTTGTTGGTTATCCTTTAACACCGTGGTCGGCAACAGGCTGGCTATTTTTTTGGAAATATTTTCGATGTACAAAAATTACTTTTTCACTTCTCATGCTCTGAAATTGCTTATTTGTGCAGAATATAGGCTGCACAAAATCGATTTTTGTGCACAAGTGCATTAACGTATCTACTTATAAATGTATCTATATAAAGGCAAAGAAAATGAGCCATACAGCCAAACACAATAAAAAGTTCACAGATAGAATTTGTTATTTTATAATATTTACATTAATTTATTTGCCTTTTATGTGTTTTTTTAAGACATATAAGATATTAAAATTAAAATACGGTAGGTTATTTCATTAATTTAAAATATATATATATATTACAAAATTAATTTAATAGTAGGCTGTATAGGTCTGCAGCCCAAGCCTAATATCAATGACGTAAGATTTAGAAAAAAGCGGCGGGAAACAGCTCTTGTTTTTTTTGAACTATTAGATTCGAAAAAAGCGCGGGAAACCTCAAATTTGGAGGACGTGGTTTTTTCGATCGTTTCATAAATTAATTAATAATATTGGATTGGATTAAGTTATCTTATTATTTAATACTTTAGTTAGTTTTAGTGTTGTTATTATATTTGGTAAGTGTTTTCATTTCTATTTATAGTTGTTAGCCATGGATCCTCCGGACGACCCCGGAGGAACACCACCTTCAGAGATTGGTCATTATGTTACAATCTCTAATAATGACACTAGTGTTGATACTGATGGTTCAGTAAGTTTAACTAATAATTCCAAGCGTAAAAGGGTTTCTGCTCGGCCCACAATTTGCAAACATTGCAACAAAAAAAGGCGTAAAAGTGGCGGGAAACGCCATAATGATTGTGACTGTGGCGAGGTGGAAATGGAGACTGAAACCAAGGATCTTCCACTTACTTCTCCATTGAGGGTTGGAGTTGATGGGATGAACGTGTCATCGCATCAACCAGTTTCTAGACTTTTATATAATTCCTCGGATGCGGCTCCGTTTATAGTCCATATTCAAAGAGAACAATCCGCTTCCAACGAAAATATATATTTAAATCCGATCTCTTTTGGGCGATTTTTAAAAAGGAATTCTTTTAATAATATTGTTAATGGTAGTCTTAAGAAAATAGGCCGTAACAGACTTGTAATATCTTTCTCTAAATATCAAGATGCCAACTCTTTTATTTCTAGCAAGTTTTTGGAAAAAGAGAAGTACAAAGCTTTTATTCCATCATTTTCCGTCACTCGCATGGGTGTCGTCAGAGGCGTACCCATGGAGTGGGCGGATGATGAAATCATGGATAACATCTCTGTCCCAATTGGTTGTGGGAGGATATTGAAGTTGAGGAGAATAAAAAGGAAAATTTTAGTAGAGGATAAGCCTCAGTTTAAAAATACTGAAACAGTAATTTTGACATTTGGTGGGCAAATTCTTCCTAAGCGCGTCTATATGTGCTATACAGCACTTTCTGTGGACCTCTATATTTACCCAACAATCCAGTGCTTTAATTGTTGCAGATATGGCCATATGAAAAATCAGTGTAGGGCTAAACCTAGATGCTTTAGGTGTGGTCAAGATCACTCTGGGGATGGGTGTACTGTCTCTGGGGACAATTTATCTTGTTGTCTATGCAAAGGATTTCATGAGGCTACAAGTAAAAAATGTTTAGAGTATGAGAGGCAGAAGAACATTAAGGAATCAATGGCCAAATCTTGCATCTCATATGCTGAAGCTTCAAAGCTACATCCCACAATTTCAAAAATATCATATGCTGATGCCTTACTATCCTCACCCTCAATTTCAAGCCATATAAATGCTTCTGTTCCTCAGGATTACTCTCCTTCAAAACAAAATAAAACTTCATCACATAAAAAAACAGTTTTTATTAAACCTCGCTCCCCACCTCACTTTTCTAAAGGTTATGATCAGCAATTCCATCAGGAACTTGTCAAGGGCTTGCCTCAATCAAAAGATGGCTGTGCTCTCATCCCTAGAGATGACTTGTCTGCCGTATCTGTAAGTGAATTAATCATTGCTTTAATAAAATCACTAACTCAAACTCATCATCTTTCACCGTCCATCGCTGCCACTGTATTGAACGCAGTTAATGAATCTAATATTAATAATGGACAACAAAGCCAAAGTATTCCAATGGAATTGCCGAAGCGCAATTAGTAAAAAATCTGATATAATATATCTTGTAAATAAATATAAACCTTATGTTTTTGCTCTTCAAGAGACATGGCTTAAACCAGGGTCTTTGTTCAAGATCCCTGGTTATGCTTGTCTTAGAGAAGACCGCTCTGATGGGTATGGCGGCGTCGCTTTACTCATCAAACATCATCATTCATTTTAATTTTTCACAATTCCACCTCATAATAATGATTTTTCTGTTATTGCAGCAGTTGTAGATAATATTTGTTTTGTTTCTGTATATATACCCCGTCCATCTGCTGTAATTTTTAATGAAATTGTAAATATTTTTTCTATTCTTCCTAAGCCATTTATAGTTTTAGGAGATTTTAATTGCCAGCATGAAGTCTGGGGCAGTTCGTCAACAAATAACTATGGTAGCACTTTAATAGATATTGTAGATAACCTCAATCTTTGTATATTAAACACTGGGTCCCCAACTAGACGCACTTCTCCAAATGAAGGTGTTAGTGCACCTGACTTGTCATTATGCACGGATAAATTAGCTTCGCGTTTGAGTTGGGAAGTTATGCTTTCCACTTATGGTAGCGATCATTTCCCTATAGTCTTAACATTTCCTCACAGTCAAAAACCTTATTCCAATCGCCCTCCGCGGTTGACGTACAAACTGGCGGACGTTAACTGGCATAATTATAGGGAACACTTAGATGAAATAGTTTCTGTTCTTCCTGAAATTAAATATGGTAATGAACAGTCCTGTGCCGATGCTTTATCCAAAGCCATGATAAAAACAGCCGATAAACTCTTTCCAATGAAATCGTTAAAAAATAAAATTCCTTCTCCACCATGGTGGGACAAAGATTGCACAGATGCAATATTACAAAGGAAGCAGTGTGAACTAAATTATCTTGAAAATTCTACCGAAGAAAATTTCAACATTTTGAGCGTAATAGTTTCAGAAACTAAAAAACTATTTAAAAAAAAGAAATTTGAAAGTTGGAGATCATTTTGCTTCTCTATTTCTCCAGATGTTCAACCATCTGTTGTTTGGCGCAATATCAGAAGGTTTAGATCAGCATTCACAGAACCATCGAGAGCATTTCTTCCATCTCAGTTAGTAAATATTTTTTTAGATAAGTTGGCTCCCGCATATGTCCCAGAAAATTTTACTACCTATTCCATTCCCCGTTCAATGGTGGATTCTCTTTGTGAATTAAATAATATATTTACCCTCGAAGAGCTTAAAGGTGTTTTATGTCATATTAAGGACTCGCACCAGGTTCGGATGGAATTCCTTATTCCTTTTTGTCAAACATGAGTGATCTATCTCTTTTGTACTTCTTGGATTTAATAAATAAAATTATGTTAACCGGAAATATTCCCAATTCCTGGAAATCCCAAGACATTCTACCGATACTCAAACCTAACAAAAATCCATCTAGCAGCACATCCTACCGACCTATAGCTTTGTCTTCAGTAATGTTAAAAATCACAGAACATTTAGTTAAAAATAGGTTAGAATGGCATTTAGAAAACAGGAAACTACTTAGCGACAGTCAATTTGGTTTTAGGCGAGGTAAAAGTACTTTAGATAATTTGAGTATCTTTGTCACTGATATAAGGTTAGCATTCTCTTCGAATCATTCCGTAGTTTCTGCTTTTCTAGAAAATGGTTGGACATCAATGGTCTTGAGCTATCTACTTCCAAAAGTACAGTTGTGCTTTTTTCTAGAATGCGCTTTCCTCCTCCTGTTTTTGTATATTATGATAATGCTTCCATTCCTGTAAAAACTTCGGTAAAATTTTTAGGTGTGATTTTGGATAGTAAACTATCTGGGATTCCACACTGTGAGTATATAGCGGCAAGGTGTGAACAAAGATTAAATATATTAAGATGTTTATCAGGGGTTTGGTGGGGTGCCCATCCCTTTTCATTAAATCTAGAACCTGGTAATTCGGCCGCATTAAAGAAATTGGATAGTATCCAGTCCAAAGCATTACGAATAGTGACGGGAGCTATGAAATCAAGCCCAATAAATGCCCTACAGGTTGAAACTGTAGATCCTCCTCTTTCTCTTCGACGTCAGTATCTTTCCGACAAATTTCTATTCCGCTCGTTACAATTTTCCAACCATCCTTTACGTGCAAAACTTCAGTCACTTTTAGATGAAACCAATTCTTCTAACTATTGGTCTCACAAATCTCTTCCCTGTCTTGTTGTAAGTTATAAAAAGTTTATAGCTATGCAAGCTCCTATTTACCAGTCACTTACATATCCACTCTTTAATCATTCATATGAATCATTGGTGCTCACTCCGGATGTTATCTTGAATTTAGGTATTAATAAACACGATGATTTCGTAAAAGAGTTATTTAACTTTTCCAAAGACTTGCATTGGGAGAGTTGGCATCATATTTATACGGACGCCTCTAAGCACTCTTCTTTAGGAAATGTTGGAGTTGGAGTTTTTCACTCTCAATACAATATAGTGCAAAAAATTAAACTTCCTCCTGAGTCATCAGTGTTTACTGGCGAATGTTATGGTCTGTTCAAAGCCTTAGAATATATTTACATCATGAAATTGGGAAAAACAGTAATATTTACTGACGCTTTAAGTGCATTGCAAGCCATTAAAAGAAATCCTTTTAAATGTAAACCAATATTTCCTATAGTTATGTTCATTAGAAGCCTTTTGTATAAATGCGTAAAACTCGGTCTTCAAATTTCTTTCGCTTGGATACCTGGCCATAGTAATATCACGGGAAATGTTAAAGCCGATCGCCTGGCTAATGAAGCGGTAGACTGCGGTGATTTGTTTCCCTACATCAATTTTTGCCACGACTTGGCGAATCTGCCTATTAACTTTCTTTGGGAAGCTTGGAGCAAGTTTTGGGCGGATAGCAGCGTTACCAAAGGAAATTATTATTCACGTATTCAGACATGTATGCCCAAAAAACCATGGTTTTCGAAATTTAACTTCGGTAAGGCTGCTACCAGTTGCCTTATTCGCATGAGGTTGGGTCATAACTGTTCCCGAGTCCACCTTGCACGATTGCAGATCGTTTCTAGCGACCTGTGCGATTGTGGAGAGGTGGGTGATTTAAACCACATTTTCTTTTCCTGTCCTCTACTTAACCATGATCCTTTTATATCATCTTTACTTTGTTATAGCATTCCTTTTCCTTCGTCTTCGTCTATCTCTGTTTTACTTGCATCTAATGATTTTAAAATATACATGTATTTATCTTCATTTATCACTCTTAATAATATACGTATTTAATAGTTATTTTATTTATAATTTCGTTCTTATTAATCCTGTCCAATATCCATCCAAATTCCGTATCCTAAATTAAATTATATTTACTACCAAGTTTCCCCGTTTTTGTATGTGGCATTGCGCAAATAGCGACTTGCCAAAGTTAAAAAAAAAAAAAAACTATTAGATTCTAAGATAACGGAAAAATGAAATTGTTGTTATATATTACATTAAAATTAATTTTACCAAAACTGAATCTAGTATAAGCTAGTAACATGTGGAAACGTAGTGGATTGTACATTTACTTATAGCTTACTGTGTATCTTAGATATAATAAACAATGTACGATTGTTTGTTTACCCAAATGAAATAAAACATCTTCCTCCAGCACCACATCTCAAAAGCATCGATTCGGTCACGGTCGGCCTTCTTCAAAGTCCACGTCTCGGACCCGTAACTGAAGATGGAGAACACCAGTAAGCTGACCAGTTTCACCGTGCGTCGTCTTCCTTGAAATGTTACGGTCTCTTCACACTCTTTGCAGTTGGGTCATTGCATTTTTGACCATCCCTCTACGCCTCCTGATATCTTTCTCACAGGCTCTCAGCCTTATTTTTATAAATAAGTAATGAGAATTTTACCTACTCATTATAAAGAAATAAAGATATGGCGACATAGGACCTATGGAACTTGGAACTTTAATACTATCACTGAGTAGGATAAAAGATCACAGAGATTTAAATAGGACCCCGTTGTCAGAAAGAGATAAACATACTGTTCAAACGTTCGTGTCGCGGGCCAGACGCAGGACGGACTGAGTTCACTCAAGTTGGTCAGCTTGTGTTTGTATTGCCGCACAGACGTCGATAAAACGTATCTACCTATAACATCATTGTAAATACCTTATGATTTTGACACGTCATTAGACAGGGGTCTAAGGCCCCCTTGCACGAAAAACTTAACTCAGAGTTAATTGGTAACATGAGGTTTCAATTTAATCTCGTATTAGCAACTAACTCTGAGTTAAGTTTTTCGTGCAGTGGGCCTAAATGGTCTGAGTGGGCAGACAGAATGCAAAATTTTTTTCTAAGTCAAAGATATTTTATTTCAAGTAGGCCACCAAGCGGCACTTTTGAACGTTACATTAAAATTTACAAATAATACTAGTTGATTCTACCGTGCATTCGGAAAGTAGCTTGTAATGGAGAAGAATGCACAAGAAACTCCATACTTACTCTTTAAAAAAAAAAAAAAATTTTACAATATTTAGGTACAGTACATACCTTGATGAATGAAATTGAGTTTATACAATACAAATATATTTATACAGTCCTCAGAAGGTCCAACAATACTTCAAAACAATAATGTTCTGCATGTCACTTGTTTTTGCGCCCTATTGGATGTGGAGCAGGACTAGCATTTAGCCAAGCATTTTTATCAGGGATGTAATCCCCCAACTTCTAATATGCCAGCCTGCATAGTGTGCGTTTTATACAAGTTTTAAATTTCGTCCCATTCAGTTGAAGAATGTGGGGAGGAATTTTATTGTAACATTTTGTACAGTACTCCGTGAAAGATGAGGCTACTTTAGCCAGTCTGAAACCTGGTTGTGGGTGTGTGTGGAAAATATGTTACGGGTTACCCAGAGCAGCGAAGCAAAATGCGCAAGCACTTCAGCGCCCCTTCCAAAGGTAGCTGAAGAACACCGTGTAATTTCAGTGTAGTCTAGGAGGATTTTCTCCTGGTGAGTTTCCGCATTGTCGATGTGGGGGGCTCAGTAGCCGTGGCTTGGTCACCCACGGTGAAGCGAAGAAGAACCCGAGGAGAGGCCGTTCGTCAAGCCTTTTGCCGATTAAGTCAACAACGTAGCGGCCAACAAGTAGGTTGCGGTGCCTCTTGGTAACAGAGGCGTCTCAGATCCCATACGATGTCCCTATTACCTGCGGCCGAAACGTGGCGACCCGTACAGGGGGACCAAGGGTACCATACACGGGGAAGTGTGGCGCCCATGTGCTGGTTTGGTCACGGCGCGCAATGTGTTCTGGTGCGCCGGTGATGGGGGGAACAGCCTAGAGGTGGGTCCGGTGCCGGAAAGCCGCGGCGGGTTCGCGGTGAGTGCTAACGCGTACCCGTGTTCCCGCCATAAGCGGTATAGGAGGACACCGTTGAGTTTTAGTGGGTTGGAATCCCACATAACTGCGCTATCTCCCCGTGGTAGCGCAGTATGCATGAGCATTGCTCCAAGGTAAAAAAAAGACGGACGATTTCCACACGAGAATATCGAAACAGAACCATGTGGCGGCAAACATTTTCTTGACAGAAATGCTAGGAGTCTGGGTGTTAAAGCACCAGTTGACTCGGTGCAATTTGTAGTCAGTAAGGCATTATATAACTATAAGTATTTTATCAGACGTTAGTTAACCTTACGGTCCTCGGATTCATGCAGTTGAAGTCAAATAAAAAACGTGTATCACTGCGCATAATGTATTATGAGATTTTTATTTCCTTAATTCCAATGCAATTCCTTCAGTTTTTATACACTTGGTTTAATGGGAATAAGAAGTATTTGTCGCTACGTTGGTACCGAAAAATAAATAAAATTATTTTTGTGCTTGTAATTAATAATGTAATAGCATATCCAAAAAAATCGTAACCTAAAGATTAGGTACCTAAAATATACAAGTTCAATATTCATTTGCATTATTTAGGTTTCTAAGGTGTAATTTAATCATACATTAGCAGGAAAAATTACTGAAGATCCACAAGACACATCAACTGCTGGCTGTCGACAGTCAATCATATTGAATTGCTTATCAAAGCATATGCGCAATTCCAGTAAGTAAGTCACGTTATGTATAGTGTAACATCCACACTGGGCGCTTTTACCAGTTTTAACCTTCACTGCATTCACGAAATCTTCAGGATTCAACTTTTTGGTATCATCAGGGAATAAGTTGGCAGCTTCAAGCATGTCCATTAACCAATATTTCTGGTTCCATTCGAGGCCTTTGCTGAAGTATTTGAACTGAGAGTTTAAAGGCTCAAGGTCTGTGGCGCAGGTCCCATGTTTCAGCCATTCATGTCTCCAGAAGTTGTACCCATCTGATTATGAAATTAATTTTTATTCTGTTATTACGACTTTATGTGGTAGAGTATCTGTGGTTTTCGAGGATCTGTGGAATCCAAGTGCCACAGAACGTCATACAAACAGAAGATTGCTTAAACTAAACCCTTAAGGTTGCCCTAGTCGACAGCACCGTCTTTTTTGTGCGCGGGGTTAAAATGCATGCTATCTCATCCGACAACACGTGGGAAAGAGATAGATGCTGTGATGAGTAGTAAGAAGCTAGTTCACGTACGAATTAGCACTTTTGCAAGTTTGTAGCGAAATGGATGATGATTTAGGATGAAAACGTGCGCGCGAAATTTTATAAACAGACCTTTGGGAGTCTAGATATGAATGAATAAAAGATATGGTGATAGAATTTAATATTGACTGATTTTTTTCAAGGTCCAGCCGGTCTTTAACTTAAAACGCTCATCATGAAAACTTAGGTGAAGTGACCTTGAAGTGATCTGACACTTGTACTGAAGCTAGGGATTGGCAGCTCACATTATTATCATTTCAGCCTCCTCCAGACAGACACAATCGTTTGCAACTTTGAGGGTAGAGTTTTCGATCTTTATAGGAGTGGGTGTTACATGGGCATTCAACATGACCTTGGTTTATTCCATGTTCATTTTAAGACTCACACTTTCGGAAGCTCTACTGAGGTCATCGAGCATTGCACTGAGGTCCTCCATAGCCATGATAACACTATATCGTCGGCAAATCGAAGGTGAGTGATGTACTCGCCATGGACGTTGATGATGCCAGTACATTGACAGCTTACTTCACATAAATTCTATGGGTGACATTTTACAGAATAGACTGAGGAAAAAAACCGTCGGTACTGAAAAAAAAACCGGTCAAGTACGAATCGAACTCGTGCGCCAAGGGTTCCGTGCCTACCCATTACGCCGCCATAATTGAATTGGTATCATTTTTATTGGTGGCTAAGTTTTAAAGATATGGGCAAATTTAGATTTTCGCGAAAACTTGTAAGTACTAAAATTTTCAAATTTTTTGTTTAGAATTTTTCCTTTATTGTGCTTTACCTTACTTTTTGTTAAATTTCGTGATTCTAGGTCAACGGGAACTACCATATAGGTTTTCGACCCAAAACCTATAGGGCACTTCCGGTTGACCTAGAATTGTCAATTTTAGTTAACAGCAAGGTCTTACAACACAAATGAGGGGAAAATGCCGAAAAATAAAAAAAGTTGAAAATTAAGGTAAATTTTGGTACCTACAAGTTTTCGCGTAAATCTAAATTTGCTTGTATCTTTCTATCGTGTTGACTCAGGACCTTGATTTTTATAGACCTAATAGGGACCTCAGTATCTGATATAAATGTCAACTTGCTAGGTCCACCCGTCCCTGAGAAAATCGATGGTGACACACGGACAGACGGGCAAGAAAGTGATCTAATAAGGGTAACTTTTTTACCTTTTGAGGTACGGAATCCTAAAAATTAAAGAGGACTGATCAATTGTTTACTTAAAATAATTACCATTGTAGACTGCTATCCATCCTTGTTCTAATTCGCCTTGAATAGATTGTATTTGTTCTGGATCAAACTCCCATGACAAATTGCAAAAATTATACTTGGCACCGAATTTAGTTGGCCAAATCCCATGGACAGTCCATCGGTTCTTTTGTTTAGGCAAATGGCATCCGGTTCCATTATACGCCTCAGACATCCAGTACTTGCAAACTGTCACTGGCCATTGTTGGGCGAATTTAAGGATGTCATAAGTATTATTGGTTTCACTGGTTTTTACATCTGCGAGTTCGTTCTGATAGGCGTAATGTGAACTGAAAATATGTTAGAGGTTTTCAATAATTTGGTAGGTTGAACTATTTAGTAAATATGTATATCACCGTGAAAGCTCAGGTGAAGAGAACATAAAGTAGTGCTATTCTGTAGACATGCCGCCGTTAAAATGTAGGTGAAGTGAGCTGTCAGTCACTTGTATCAACTGGAATGATATCTCACCTCACTTAAGTTTTCACGGTGAGTTTTTTACAGAATCGACCAGCAGCACTGCACTTAACTTTTCATAATTAGATAAGAATAGACCGGCTGGTCACACACATAACCAAGGTGCCATTGTCACCGCTACTAGAAGCGGTTATGCCAATAAGATACAAATCAAAGATGTCAGTGACCGCTCTCGCCTTTTGTAAAGAAACTGAGAGACATTGACAATTCCGACTAATGCATGTTAGCAGAGTGCGAGTAGCATAGGCGCCTCTGGTCGGTACCGTGGTTATTCTGGTCGATATTGCACTTGGCTTACCCTATGCAGAATATTATAACTGTTGCTGGTATTTTCCACATTTAATTTTATCAGACTACTTGCATCTCTTACGATTCGATAAAGAGTTAACGTTCAAGAATTTCTAAGCATATTTATAGGCGTCAACGTAGTTAAAATAGGTAAAAGAATAATTTAAATATTTTGCTTATCAACAGTTATTTCTTATCAACAACAACTAGGTATGTAGGTATTTCAAAAAACTGGTCCAAGGCTTGTGGAGCCACGCATAATGTAGGGTTCCGTATTATTCCGTCCCGAAAGCCATAAAAATTATAAATAAAGATGAGGGCGGGCTTTACCCTGGGGCAACAGACATCCATCGATAGAAAAGATCATGAAAAGAAGTAGAACTAAGTGACGGAAAAAACATTCTTAAAGAAAAAGCTGCTCAGCCCGAGTCTGGGTTTTATAAAGTACTAGCTTTTACCCGTGACTTCGTCTGTGTACCATTAGTACCCCAATTAAATAATTTTCAACACACTTGCTCATAAAGTGGCTCTAATTTCACCGCAATTAGAAACATAATTATACCTTTTATCAAACTGTGACTTGATCATTGCTATTATTCACAAGTGAGTTATAGAGTTTTTTTTTAAATTATTGGTTGAGTTGCTTTGTTCTTAAAAATGTTTCGATACAAAAAAGATCGTGCTCAATAGTACAAATAAATTAATGTACCTATTGCTTGCTCATTTCATGCAACTTCGTATTTAAATAGATAATTTCAACTTGTACATGCTTAATAAATAAAACTTTCACTCAAATATAAAGATTATTTGCTCTGTAATTAAGAAAAATTATATTCCCCTTTTTGTACGTGGCTAAAACACGTTCTTTTAGTCTATGGCCGATTGCCATTGTTAAATGCGCGCGCATAGGAAGTTGATTAATTTTGCCCGCCATTGTGAAAAAAAATTCACAACTCGTTTTTACTGTTGAAAATGTTTTTTAGTATTATTTTCTTCACAAGTGTGTTGAAAAACGTCGTATGACACACGTGTGTATTGATGATTACCGTCCTCGGCTCTCTTAAGACCCTCACCTACGCCTACGGCTCGGGTCTCAATGGCGCCTCAGCGGTAATCACCAACATTGCACACTTGTACCATACTACTCACACTATTAATAGCATATCCAAAAAAACTTACACTAGTCGATAATTCTTCCATACAAACGTAGTCTAGGGATTACTCCACTTTTTGACAATGTACGTTCAAAATAAAAAATGATATCAATTTGTCTCATCATTGTCTTGTCCAGCCCTGTATGGAACCAAAAAATATATAAATTTGAAAGTTATGATGGTCGAAAGTTCCACATTTCGACACTAATTTTAACGCATTTTTGGGCGCAAATAAATACCATAAGAAGACGGAAAATGGCAAAACGGCCTCCATACAGGGATAGATTACTAGTTCAACAATGCAAATAATTTTATTTTAAACAGATACGTTTAGTTGTTTTTTCATGATATCCAGACTACCAAAAGTCTGTTTATAAAATTTCGCGCGCTCGGTTTCGTCCTAAATCATTATTCATTTCGCTACAAATTTGCAAAAGTATGTATTCGTATGCGAACTAGCTTCCTACTGCTCATCACAGCATCTATCTCTTCCGTACATGCATTTTAATCTCTCACATAAAATAGATCGTGCTGTCGACTAGTGTAACCTTAGTTAGTCCTATACGCTGGTCAGACCGAATCCGAACCTCGTTGAACAAAAACCGAAAAATAAATAATAGAATAGAGCAAGTGGAGAAATATCATCAAAGAGAGAAAGTTTTGAAAGCGTGATGTGGTCTCGACCCCCAGCACCCAATGCTGGGGGTCGAGACCACATCTCTACGTAAGGAGGAAACTTTGTAATTTTTTTAAAACATATATTTTTTTATGCGTAACTTACCTTAGATAAAGTATTGTAACTGATACACTCATTCTACACATTTTAACTCCTGAGACTAACTTAGCTGACTTACGATACATGTTAGATCTAAAATAACTTCCAATATTTCGGATTTTTGTATTTGCTACAACAATGGTCACTTTTGTTAACATCTTCACCTATTGTGACTATCTGTAACGTAGGTATTAAATAACTACTTTTAATAAATTGATATTATACTAGCTGTGCCCGCGGCTTCGCTGCCGTCATCTGTCTGCCAACCCTACCTTACATATCTTCCTGCCTACCCTACATACCTACCTACCATATATTTTTTCTACGGTCATCATTCTTTCGCGGAGAATCTTAACACCGCCATTCAGAAAATGACTTCAAATGCACAACGCACTCTATCGAACATCGAGTTCAACTGTCGTAATATCTGAATTGCGTGTGTTATGATAATTTTAATTCTTGAACACTTTAAATTGATCTAACTTTTGATAGAGTAAACCGATTGCGATGAAACAAAAACTAAGGAATTCTTCAAGTTACGCACAATTTTTTTGTATAAAAGTTATCTACATTGGTTTCGTACATTTCATGTGATGCGTGCACAAATAAACAGACAAAAATGCTGGAAATGGGTTTTGTTGGTTATCCTTTAACACCGTGTTTGGCAACAGGCTGGCTATTTTTTTGTAAATATTTTCGATGTACAAAAATTACTTGTTTCAGATTTATTATATGTATTGATTGATGATTGAATAACTATTAGATTCTAAGATAATGAAAAAATGTAATTGTTGTAAAATTAATTTTACCAAAACTGAATCTAATATAAGCTAGTAACATGTGGACTGTACATGTACTTATAGTGTATCTTAGATATAATAAACAATGTACGATTGTTTGTTTACCCAAATGAAATAAAACATCTTCCTCCAGCACCACATCTCAAAAGCATCGATTCGGTCACGGTCGACATTCTTCAGAGTCCACGTCTCGGACCCGTAACTGAAGATGGAGAACACCAGGAAGCTGACCAGTTTCACCGTGCGTTGTCTTCCTTGAAATGTTACGGTCTCTTCATACTCTTTGCAGTTGGGTCATTGCATTTTTGACCATCCCTCTACGCCTCCTGATATCTTTCATACAGGCTCTCAGCCTTATTTGTATAAATAACCAATAAGACTTTACCAATAGAGACGTCAATTTGGCGATATTTTACTTTAGCAACTTACATAGATGCTATGTAACATAGAACTGTATTTCTATCACTGAGTAGGTTAAAAGATCACAGAGATATAAATCGAACCCCGTTGTCAGAAAGAGATAAACATACTGTTCAAATGTTCGTGTCGTGGTCAGACGCAGGACGGACTGAGTTAACTCAAGCTGGTCGGCTTGTGTTTGTTTTGCCGCGCAGACGTCGATGAAAAGTAACTACCTTAGTAAACATAACATCATTGTAAATTAATTTTGATTTTGACACGTTAAAAGACAGGGGTCTAAAGCCCCCTCACACAAAAAACTTAACTCAGAGTTAATTGGTAACTTGAGGTTAAAATTTCAATATTGTATGATAAACTTTCAATTTAACTCTCTCTTGTTAACAACAAACTCTGAGTTAAGTTTTTCATGCAGTGGGTCTAAGTGGTCTGAGTGGCCAAACAGAATGCAAAATATGTAACGGCATAACCGGGGAGCGAACCAAAATGCGCAAGCAGTTCAGCGCCTCTTCCAAAGGTAGCTGAAGAACATCATGTAATTTCAGTCAGTCACAGTCTGACCATGACCGCCCCAGGACGGAGAATTTCCCCCCGGTGAGTGCCCGCATTGTCGAGGTGGGGGGCTCAGTAGCCATAGCCGCGACGACGTTGTATGGAGCGTCCTAGATCCCAAACGATTTCCTTATCCGCTGCGGCTAAAAAAAGTGGTGACCCGTCACAGGGGGACCAAGGGTACCACACACGGGGAGTCGGGGACGTATGGCGCCCATGTGCTTCTTTGGTGCTAACTCGTGCCCGTGTTCCTGCCATAAGCGATACAGGAGCACACCGTGGAGTTTTAGTGGGTTGGAGTCCCACATAACTGCTGCGCTATCTTCCCGTGGTAGCGCAGTATGCATGAGGAAATCCTCCGTCCTTTTTTTACCTTGGAGTAATATCCAAGATAAAAAAGGACGGAAGATTTCCACACGAGAATATAGAAATAAAACCATGTGGCGGAAAAAAATACTAGACGGAAATGATGAGTCTGGGTGTTAAAGCATAAGTTAACTCGGCACAATTTTATTTGTAGACAGTAAGATATTAACTATAAGTATTATATCAGGCGTTAATTTTACGGTTCTCGAATTCATGTAATGTCAGTTGAAGTCAAATAAAAAAGGTGGATCACTGCGTGCTGCCTCCTGAGTTTTTATTTCCTAAATTCCCATGAAGTTCCTCCAGTTTTTATACACACCCAGTGTATAAGAATAAAATTAATAAGAATAATAAGTATTTGTCGCCACGTTCGTACCAAAAAATAAATAAAAATATTGTTGAGCTTGTAATTAATAATCTATTAGCATATTCAAAAAAATCGTAACATAAAGATAGGTAACTAAAACATACAAGTTATTTATTTGTTTGCATTCGAATTTTATCATACATTAGTAGGAAAAATTACTGAAGAACCACAAGCCTCATCAACTGCAGGCTGTCGACAGTCAATTATATTTAATTGCTTATCAAAGCATATGCGCAGTTCCTGCAAGTATATCTCCCCATTTAGAGTTGCAGGATAACATACACTCTGGGCTCTTTTACCAGTTTTAGCCTTCACTGCATTAACGAAATCTTCAGGATTCAACTTTTTAGTATCATCAGGGAATAATTTGGCAGCTTCAAGCATGTCCGATAGCGAATATTTCTGGTTCCATTCGAGGGCTTTGCTGAAGTATTTGAACTGAGAGTTTAAAGGCTCAAGGTCTGTGGCGCAGGTCCCGTATTTCAGCCATTGATGTCTCCAGATGCGGTACCGGTCTGGTTCTGAAATTAAAGTTTATAGTCTTATTAGCAGTACATAGCCTAGGCATTAATTAGACATTGACAACGATATCACTTGATAGATAACCGACTTCCCAAAAAGGAGAATGTTTCTCAATTCGACCGTATAATTTTTTTATGTGTGTTCGCGGATAACTTCGTCGTTTATGAACCGATTGTGATGATTCTTTTTTGTTGGAGATATCCCAAGGGTGGTAGTTACCATGATACCAGTGTCTGATGATGTTTAGAGAAATCAAGAGAACTCCTCAAATATTATAGGCACATACCTACATAATAGCGATTTTGGTATTTTCATCAAAAATGCAATCATTTGCACTCAGAAAGTATCATTTGGTGAAGTGGAACTGATGAGGAAGACCACAATGGCCACTAGAACTCCGAAATAAAACAATTTATCCTCGTCGTGTTTGGGTTTATTGGAATCGTCATGAGATGTAAATACATAAGCGAAACATAACTTTCTTTTTCGAAGTCGGTGGCGTATAACGAAAAACAATGGGTACAAAAGACACCGACTTCGGAAAAGAAAGTTATTTTTCGCATTGTAGTGTTTTGTTTTTGAAGTCGGTTTGATTTTTTGTTAAAAAGATTTTTATTTTCGCAGTTCGTTATTTTTTTTAATATCATAATTCAAGTGTTAAGTTTTAAACTGACGTGTGGTGGACGGTACCTATACATGTGAATAATGACTGGTTTTTAACTTTATGATGTAACTAGTGACCCGCCCCGGCTTCACAAGGTTGCAATTTACAGTAATTTGTGACACAATTTGGAGAAGGCTTACCTCCAGCTCTTGGTTGAAAATTCTAAAAATATTCCGTCGATAGCGGCAAAATTAAACTAAACTATTTATTAAAAATAATTACCATCGTAGACTGGTATCCATCCCTGTTCTAACTCGCCTTTAATAGATTGTATTTGTTCTGGAACAAACGTCCATGAAATATTGCAAAAATCATAAAGTGCACCGAATTTCCATGGCAATATACCATTTATAGTCCACCGGTTCCTTTGTTTAGGCAAATTGCATCCTGTTCCATTAAAGTCTGACATCCATAGTTTGCAAACCGTCACTGGCCAGTGTTGGGCAAAAACAAGAATGTCATAAGTATAACTGGGTTCATTGGTTTCTACATTTGCGAGTTCGTACTGGTGGGCGTAATGTAAGCTGAAAATATTGTAAAATTTACTTTTCAATAATTAGTTATGTATGGATTACAGGGGGCCTAACATGAACTCTTATAGCAGGTCAATTTTAGACGGAAAATGACCTGTCATGCTAATGTGTACCGTGAGCGCACCAAGTAGCAGGCCAGCCATCGATCATGTGATTTAAACCGGTGAGTGACTACGTCACATCATTTCAGCAGGCTGACCTGCAACTAATCCTTACCATCAAGTATTTTTTGACATTTATACATTCAACATTTGAACTGCCCTGCCGTCATAATTTGCAGCCTTGTGAAACAAACTTTTTTTTTTCAGTAAAACCGCTTAAGTATTTTAGAACGTCAGTTTTTAATAATTTTATTTAATCTGTGCTGCCAGCTTATTGACCAGAGACTATTTAGCAGATCAAAAGTAGACATGAAGCAGGTCAACGGGAAATGCTCATGGTACAAACACAAAACCTGTCAATTTAAATGCCCTGTTGAACTGCCCAGCACTTGGCAAGTATTTTATAAGTTTATGGTAAGCCCCTTGTACTGCTATTCTGTAAAAATCTCAACATGAAAACTTATGTGAAGTGAACATGGAGTGAGCTGTCAATCCTGATAGTACACTTCAGTTTCATGTTCACTTTATCATCAGGGTGAATGACAGTTGAGCTATTCTATAAAAACGTCTCACCACGAAAACGTGAAGTGAGCTGTCAATCTATTCAATCAAGGTGAATGACAGTTGTGCTATTCTGTAAACATGTCAACTTGAAAGTGAAGTGAACATGAAGTGAGGTGTCAATCCGTCCATTGAAGGTGGAATGACAGATAAGTACAAGAATAATGTATTTAAAAGTAAGAACGTTCGCAAAAATGTACCTGCATTAGGTGCAGTAGTATTTTATTTACAACTGCCACGGATCTCATCATCTTATTTGGGGGCTGAGTCACCCACGTCCGTAGGAGTGTACCCCATTCCGATACCCTACACGTGGTCCCCGGGTGGTGCAAATCAGGTGACAAAAACTGGTGGTAGGCTTCGGCCGAAGGCTTGCGACCACCCACCGGGCAAAGACGTACCGCCAAGCGGCTTAGCCGTGTTCCGGTACGATGCTCGGTGTAGCCACAAGAGGAGTTGGGTCGAGATAGCTGTTCCGCTGCAGGCTGACCAGCCTGACGCGCGCTGGTGTGGGCGTATCGGGAGACTGGTCTCGGAGGGTAGCGGGATCCGAGGCACGGTGCACCACTGGCCGACCGCAGGTAGTTGGGGGCCCAAGTAGTGTGCCAGCCACACATGAAAGGCTGCCCCGCCAACTGTCGAAAAATCTCGGGATGCGCCATCGTGCTGGTTGGCGACCAGATGGGGAGGGCCCGATGGACATTCCGGGGGGGCTCGGGCGTCCCCGCAGTCTCCGGACTAGTGCCCCAATGATGCTATCCTTTCAGTGCGTGTCTGAAGGTTAGCAGCGTGGAACCTCGTCTCACTTCCAACACCTCTCCTCCATTCACTTTTAAAAATATAATGCCAAGGAAAAGGAATAATACGAGATTCAAACAGCGGCTGCACTCCCTCCCCCACAAAGTGCACCTCACCAACATTCGAGGTCTGCACTCAAATCTCTCTGCAGTCCACTACCACCTGGAGACTGAGAAACCAGCGCTGCTTTTCCTTACGGAGACTCAGATAGCGAGTCCGTCAGACGTGTCGTACTTATCTTACCCAGGGTTTACCCTGGAGCACAATTTTAAACCGCGCGCGGGTGTGTGTATGTACGCGACACTTGCTATCGGCGTCTCCGTAACCTTGAGGACTCCAAATTCACAACTCTGTGGACTCTGGTGGACAAAATAAAAAATAATAATAAGAATAAAATAATCTACGCCTGTGTCTACCGTTCACACAGCGGAGATCAGGAAACATCCAGGCTTACAGAGTACCTCAGTGAGGCGGCTGATGCGGCACAGCAGCGGTACCTTCTTCTTCTTCTACCTAGCATTTATCCCGGTTGCTCATCCCGCCCAGCGCGGGAGAACCCAGGGTCCGCTTTCCTACACTTCCTCCTCCACTTTGCCCGGTCTTCAGCATCCCTCGCAACTAGCCCACTGGCGCGCATGTCATCCTGCGCGACATCAAGCCAGCGTTTCTTGGGCCGTCCTCTGCTCCTGGTGCCAGGTAGGGACATGTCCAGGCATTTGTTTCCCACGTAGCTTGCCGGTCGTCGTAAGACGTGGCCGTACCAGCGGAGGCTACTTTCCTGCAGCTTGTCAACAATGTCACGGACATGGAGGCTGCCGCGGATGTATGTATTCCGTACACGGTCTTTCCGCGTGACGCCACACATCCACCGCAGCATGTTCATCTCCGTGACATGCAACACCTGTCGGTGTCGCTCCAGCACCGGCCACGCCTCACTGCCGTACGTAAGGACAGGCCTTATGATGGTCTTATAGACCTGTCCCTTCAGCTTGACCGGCATTTTGGGGTCACAAATGACACCCGTCACCTCGCGCCATTTCGCCCAAGCCGCTGATACACGGGCCTTGATGTCGCGATCGATGTCCCCGGACGCATCAAGCACAGATCCGAGGTACCTGAAGTTGTCCATGCGCTCGACGGTGTCGTCGCCTATACGGAGAGACGTCAGATCTGTGCTGTTGCAGGCCATATACTCCGTCTTCGCCACATTTAGCTTCAGCCCGCCGTTCTCAAGCGCCTCCCTCCATGCGTGCACGCGTCTGGTGAGCCGTCCTTTGTCCCCATCTAACAGTGCGATATCATCAGCGTACATAAGCAGCCAAGGCTGCGGTAGTTTCTGTACGCTGGCTGACAGTTCGTCTAATATAACACTGAAGAGATAGGGGCTCAAGACGGAGCCCTGATGCACGCCTACGGTTATGGGGAAGGGAGTGGTATCACCGACAGCGGTCCTGACTATTGAATCGGAGTTGCGGTACATGTCACGTACGATTTCCACGTAGGTCTCTGGTCCAACTTCAACCGCAACGCCCACCAGATCATCTCCCTGGGAACACAGTCAAAGGCCTTCTGCAGGTCTAGGAATAGAAAATGCAGAGGCATATTGTTTTCCCTGTGCTTCTCCATGAGGATCCTTAGGGCGAATATAGGGTCCATGGTACCGCGTCCTGGTTGGAAACCGTACTGGGAGTCCGACACTGTACACTCCTGTCGGATCCTGGTGTCAATAATGCGCTCGAAGAGCTTCATGGTGTGTGACATCACCTTTATACCGCGGTAATTACCGCAATCCTGAACGGACCCTTTACCCTTGTGGACCGGCGTTATTATACTGAGCCGCCACTGATCGGGCATTATTCGGTCGCTCAGGATTCTATTGTAAAGGTTAGTAAGAATGCACACACCACGAGCCCCCAGCGCTTTCCACGCTTCAATTGGCACCTCGTCCGGTCCGACAGCTTTCCGATTCTCCATGTGACGAAGAGATGCGAGGACTTCGTCAGGTGTAATCGGTGGCACGAGTCCATTGTTCGGGAGTTGTTCGGGAGGGTGCACTTCCCGGTGCTGAGTATTCAGCAAAACGTGGAAATAAGAGCGCCATCTCTCCTTCACCGCACGATCATCGTACAGGAGCTCGCCATTAGGGCCGTTGACGCTGCAGCAGCGAGTAATATCTTGCGCTGCTTTGGCCCTAGAGCGTGCCAGTTTATATATGAGCTTGTGCCCCTCAGGAGTGTCCAACTTAGCATATAATGATTGCAAGTGGTCACGCCTGGCTCTGGCTACAGCTTTCTTGGCAGCTCTTTTCGCTGTCTTGTAAGATGCGCGATCTTCAGAAGATTTGGTCGCTTGCCACGTCTTGAAGAGCGCTTTCTTCTCCCGTAATGAATCCTGGACTGTGGCGTCCCACCACCAGGTCTCCTTGTCGATTTTGCGGCCCCCTTTCGCCACGCCGAGAACATGCTTTGCCGTCTTTGTGATTGCTGTCTGAATCGTTTTCCAGCACTCTTGGACGGACTTGCCTGCTGTGTCGAGACTAATATCCCCAGAGGCAGAGTCAAACTCTGAGTATCTGGTTTGATCCAGCAGCCACCACTTGATTTGACGGCGGCAACGTTCGGCGTGTCTGCGACGGGGTTTTACGCAGAGGTCCATGACAAGAAGTCGGTGTTGGGCAGTGAGACACTCACCGGGTATGACCTTACAGTTGGCCACGCAACTGATATGGCTTCTCCTGGTCAGTAGATAGTCGATTTGAGTGGCGTTCCGACCGCTCCTGTAGGTAATCAGGTGCTCGGTTTTCTTTTTGAAGAACGTGTTCACCACGGCCAGGTCAGCTGCAGTGCAGGTTCTGAGAATGGTTTCCCCCTCTGCGTTTCTTCGGCTATAACCATAGCCGCCGTGGACACGTTCATACTCCCCCTGCACCTCGCCCACAAGACCGTTCAGGTCGCCACCCAAAACGACATCGTGAGACAACGGTATGCCGCGTAGTACATCTCCGAGCCGATCCCAAAACACCGTCTTATCCGCGTCGCTGCAACCGACCTGTGGGGCGTAGGCACTTATTAAGTGGGTCACGACCCCCTCAATAAGCAACCTTACTACCATAAGTCGGTCGCATATGCGTCTAACTTCCAAGACGCTATCGTGGAAACGCTCGGCGAACACCACCGCCACACCGTTCTCCCCACCAGGAGAGCCTGTATAGATCAGCTTGTAGCCGTGCCCAATATTCAGGCTTCTGTTGGCCTTCCACCGTGTCTCCTGCAGGAATGCCACTGCCATTTTACGCCTGGCAAGTATGGCCGCAAGTTCTGCGGATCGTCCCGTAAGCGTGCCAATGTTCCAGTTTGCAAAGCGAATCGTCGTAGTTGGTGCTAACGTCTTTAGCCGGGCTCGCACGGGGCCCGGTAGCCCTCGCATACTTGTCGCAGGGTTAAGGCGATCCCCATGCGCGTCGTTATGCGGCGACGCCCTAGCCCTAAACGTATATCTCTTTCTTTTTCCAACCATTTTTTAAGTGGCTTTGTGCCAATTACCGGGGCGACTGCCGTCTAACCCCCGAACCCCTAGGACGAACCCCAGAGGAGTGGCATCGCCAGAGCCACTCCTCCGCTCAGCTTTCCGTTGTCCAGCAGGTGCGCCACGTGCAGGCGAGGTTGGCTTGGGCTCCAAGGTCTTAGCGGAGCCCCTTACACCCTAAAACACACGGCACAGCAGCGGTACCCGTCCGCCCAATTAGTGTTAATGGTCGGTTCGACCACATTGGCCGAATAGGGACCAAACTTGCTTCTTACCCAGCAGGTAGTAAAGCGTTTTGGTCTCTGGCTAAGTCGGTCGAGTCGAACTTCTGCCGTCCCTCACTACCACCACTGCTGAAACCCGACGGGTCGCTGGCCCACTCCGCTGAGGATAAGGCAAATTTATTTGCCTCTCTTTTTGCGGAATCTTCACGTCTGAATCCTGGTGACGCGCGGCCCCCGCCTTGTCCTGATGGATACGAGACGAGTATGTCGGACATTCGTATCTATCAAAAGGACGTCCGTACGGCGCTGCGCAACCTCGACGTGAACAAAGCTGGTGGCCCTGACGGAATACCAGCAATTGTTCTTAGAACCTGTGTGCCTGAACTGTCTCCGATCTTGACACGCCTATTCCGCCTTTCGTATGAGGCTGGAAAAGTGTCGAATGCTTGGAAGCAGGCTAACGTACAGCTCGTGCCCAAGAAGGGCAGCCGAGCTGACCCGGCCAACTACAGACCCATATCTGTAACCTCGAACGCGTACTCAATATTAAGCTCCTACTGGAATACCTAGAAACTAACGATATCCAAGTGACCGCCAATACGGCTTCCGCCGAAATCGGTCTACTGGGGATCTTCTAGCGTATGCCATGCGCATCTGGAGAGAGGTCATCGAGAGGCATGTGGAAGCACTTGCCGTCTCCTTCGACATCTCGAAGGCTTTTGATAGGGTCAGGCGCGAAAGCCTTATTGGTAAGCTTCCTTCTTTCGGTTTGCCCGGTGGTCTGTGTGATTGGATTGCAGACTTCCTGATAGATCGGTCCATTCAAGTGGTTATCAATGGCTGCTCGTCGGACCACTTGGATATTAATGCCGGTGTCCCTCAGGGGTCAGTACTCTCAGCAACTTTATTCTTGCTGCACATTAACGATCTGCTAAAACCCGGTACCTTTGGGTATGCAGACGACAGCACTGTTGCTGAGAGATACTTGTCCAATGCTCGTACTACCGGGCCTCAGATCCAGTCTCTCCGGGAGGCCATATGCACCTGTCTGTTATTGAATGTGTGTAAAATTAACATTTTCTGGAATTACAACATAATAATTGTATGTTCTTGTTTAATCAACTTTCCTAAGAACAAAATTATGGAATATTGAGCTCTTAATTCACATTTCAAAGATTATTTCAACGGATCACTTAAAATTGATGCCAATAGATGGCGAATTTTTAAATTTCTGAGGCATTACACTAGATTGTTAAAATTTGCATTGTAACACATTTTGGTGCAAAAAACTGTAAAAACGTGCAAAAAAATACTATGAAACGAACCTTCACTGTATATAAAGAAAAAAATATTCACGAACCTAATAAATCCTTTTACTTTCAAGTCGCTGCTAACACCATCTATCTATCACCGTGAAACAGAACCGAACGCGTTCGATGTACAAAAAAATAACAAGATTAATCAGATGAAAAACGCTAGTTACGTCGGCACGGTTTCTTTGTACGGGATGAGGCATCTGTATGCTAGTATTATATTATCTGTGGTACAGCTAAGGAGTGGAATTCCCTGCCGGAGTCTGTGTTTCCCGATAGCTACAACCTAGGGGTCTTTAAGTCAAGAGTGAATAGGTTACTTCTAGGCAAGCGTGCTCCATCATCGACCACATCATCGCTTACCATCAGGTGAGATGGTGGTCAAGCGCGAGCCTATATAAGATTTAAAAAAAAAGAAGTGAGTCATCACGGTGAGATATCTACAGAATAGCTGTACTGGTTGTGATTTCACTTACCCTATGCAGAATATTATAGCTGTAGCTGAGATTTTCCACATTTTATTATACATACCACTTGCTCCTCTTACGGATCAAGAAAGAATTAACTTTCGAGAATTACTAAGCATATTTATTTGTTCCAACATGAATAGAAAACAATTTAAATAATCTGGTTATCAACAGCTATTTATTAGCAACACCAACTATTTAATAAAAGTCGGTCAGGTACGTGGTGGGCCTTTCGTGGGTATGGTCCCGTAGTAACCAAAAAAGGGCAATTTACGTCATCTTAGAGTTTGTCTAAAAAACCATGACGAATATTTGCAAAGTTGGCACCTTCTTGGGTTTTGAGTCCATTTTCGTTTTTACCGACTCCGAAAAGCATGCACAAAATATACACCCATGATAATAAATTTGCAAGGGCGCCATCTTGCAACGAAAACCGTAAAGTTTTCGTCGTACGTCGGTAGTTATATAATGTTTAATCTCAGATGAAATAGAGTGTTTAATTTATAATAAATATAATTTTATTTACACTTTAAAAAGATATAAATTGCATATGAGAGTAATTACCTATAAAAGAGTTAACCATGGAGTTTCTTGCCGGTTCTTCGCCATAGGAAACGACTAACCCGAACCTTGCACCTTTTGTCGACGTATTATAAGTGCCCATGTAGGCCTAAGTAAAATAAAATAAAAATGATTTTGATTTATTTATTATGCAGATTAAGTATTTTTTATTATAAGATTATCTAGAAAATTTATTTATCTAAGTATTAGAAGGTAGGTACAATATTTTGCACGCGAGCCTCTGAATCAAAATAGTTATTTATGCTACAAGTGCGGAAAGTAGGTGATTTCCGATGAGTGGTATTTTTATTCACGAGCGAGCGAAGCGAGTGAGTGGATAAATCGATACTAGTCGGAAATCATCTTACGCACGTGTATCATAAAACATTTTACTATGCATTGTGCGAGGAAAAAAAAAAATCTGAACCAAGCAAGAAATTAATAAAATGGCGTTTATTCAAGGGCGCTCAGCGTAACCACAGATTAACTAATAGTTCATAGTACCTCTGGCATATCTACTGCGCATGTGCAAATAGCTGTCACGTCGTAAAGCAAAAAGGCACGAGCAAAATATTCATTCTGCGAAACATATATAATGAATATTTAAAATTTATTTATTTATCAAATAATCAATCTAGAGTAATTAAAAACGCCTTAAATGAAGTATTAGTTTTGTTTTACCTTTTATATGAATGATAATCTGTACTTAACTAATTTTTAATTTTTTTCTAAATTAATAAAAACTCTATGCGGCGGGCTGACGTTGGAGTTAAATATTTAAAAAAGTACAGGCAAGTAAAAAGCACTAGTAAAAAAAGTGACACTTTCCGCACAGATTGGCTGCTTGGAAAACGCTCTTTTCGAGGACATGCATTGTAAAAGTATTTTAGCATTTCTCATTAATAATAATTGTCAACCTTCACACATAAATATGTTTTAATGCTTTCATGAATTTTCTGCATTCTGAGTAAAATAATTTAAATGATATATAAATTTTATATTTTTCTAGTTATTTCAAGAATATGCTTTAATAAGGCCATGTGGCCATCGTGGCAGTATATCAGGAATAATTCAGTACTAAAAACATTAAATTAAGGAATGACTTTTCGCCGGTTTTTAGTACCTACCTACCTTGAGTTTGACAAATTCATACTCAACTGTAGTTTTAATCCAAGTGATAATAATATAATATGTAAACCAAAGCTCGTCGACTCTTGACGTGACCAGAGGGCTGGCCTTTTCTTCGGCCAGAGAATCAGCATTGCCATCCAACGTGGCAATGCTGCCAGCGTTCTGGGCACTTTTCCCGTTGACATCGATGTGGACGTTTTGATGCACAATGAGCTCTTTTCCGTCTCCCTTTTGTATTTGTATATAGGTTTGTTGTTTTTTTAGAATAATCAATTATAAATATGTTAATAAAGATAAATCAATTCTAAATTACTATTTTGCTTCAGAACTTCCACGACTAGCAGCTACATGTTTTACAAAATGACCAAGTAACTAAGGGAATAAATAAAAAGTAATGTCTTATTTAATACAAATTAATATATTTATCAATAAAATATAAATGTATAAAGAATATAATATCTTTTACGGACAATAATTGGCTTTGGCTGCAGTGAGTGATTATTGGTAAAAATCTTTTATTATATATTTTTAGTCTTACCACACACCTGTGGATTTCATTTCAATTGTTATTATAAAGTGCCTGTTAATATTGTTTTATAAAACGGGTTTTAAAATATTCTAAAAAAAAATCTTTGCATTTTGTAGCAGAATTCATAAAAAATATTATGCCTCTTTAATAAATAATTTGCTTATATGCTACTGTTGCAAATAAATTTTAAATTGGGCATTAAAAATAACATAGGTAAAGTGCATTTTTTTTAACACGTCATATTTAATGAACAGTCAAAAAACGAGTTAATTTAACTTTTAAGTCACATTCTATTATTAAATCATCTCGATCCGCATCATTGCTCCAAATCAACCATTACAAAAACAAACACAAATTGAAACCTGCAGCGTCTAGGACATATTTGTTCACCATATCAGACAAGTAATGAAAAATACAATAACAGTGTCTGGCATGCGATTAAGTCTAAAAAAATACAGGTTGCAAAAACACATAGATGACTCAATTATTGCTAATTTAATATTCTATGTTTCGGCTTATTAAAAATTTTGCTACACATGTGGGAGGTGAAGTCAACCGCATGACAAACTACGAAAAACATCCATACTGCTTCGTTTTAAAGGCGCCAGATATACATAAATTGTTCACTTTCGCCAATGTTAAGGCATAAGATGACAATGGTGGGTTTTCGCTTAGCGAGATCGGTCCGTGGACGGGTGACCGTCTTTACATAGCGAGATTTCTCCGTACCTCGGAAAGCACGTTAAGCCGTTGGTCCCGGCTGTCATTTGAAGATCTTTGACAGTCGTTACGGGTAGTCAGAAGCTTGAGATATGACACCAGTCTAGCCAAGGGGTATTGTGTTACCCAATTACCGGGTCACTGTACTGGTGGAGGTCAGATAGACGCTCGCTCCATGTGAAACACTGGTACTGAGATATCGGGTTAGATTGGAAGCTGTGTCCAATAAAGTTGGGCAAATGCTAGGCAGATTGATAGACTAGTGGGTTTTAAGTCAAGAAGAACCACTGATCAGAGTGCAAAAATGAACACTCAGTGGACCAAGCGTGACCAAGAACGTCTGGAAACGACAACGCAACTTGCCCAAAAAGATATGGCAGGATGAATTGTACTCAGAGCTGGGCAAAATACAAATTACAAAATACTATCTCGCATGTATTTAAAATACGAAATACAAAACATTTGTAAGTCGTGTATTTGAAATATAAAATACAAAATACAGTATTTTAACTGTTTTTATTTAAAATACATATTACAAAATACAATCGATCATCCATCGTGACATTCGTACTAATAAACTTATTTAATACACTGCAGTTTCGTGAAAATAACCTTTTGAAATGAAAATGATAATTGACAAGATACTTGACAATTTGAAGTACGCGGTCGCCATTTTACTTACGAAAGCTATGAAGCCCTATTTTCTGCAGAACGCGCCCATTAATAAGATCGCTAAATGTATTTATGTTCTAATGTATTTTGGAGCCATTTGAAATACAAAATACTTCAGCATCAGGTATTTGAAATACCAATTACAAATTACATTTATAAGAAGTAGGTAATTGAATTTCAAATACGTAACTATTTGTATTTCAATTAAGCATTATAATAACAAATAATTCAAATACTGTCCAACCTTGTGTGCTCCTTTTCAAAGGAGTAGCCCAACATTGCAGAACACCGCCCAGAAGTTGGACATTACAGGTTCATAATAATACTAATAGACCAGTGTTTGTAGATATGACATCCATTGATCAACATGATATGGAAGTAAATAGTTACCAAAGACATGCGGTTGACTGCGTCTACTTATTGATAGATTCATGATCTATGTTTGAAAAACAATCTCACTCAAAGGGTTGAATATACATTATTCAGCTTTATACTGCTATTTATTTCTTTTGGCTGACACAGCCAGGCTTTACTGGACGGCATGGTGAATTAGCTAAGAGCCTGGCTGAACCAAGAAAGGAAAACTAGATAAGACCAGATGGCCTAGACCTCAACCTGGCTACTTAGTGTATGATTGTACAGTCAGGAAAATAATTGTTTATCACCTTGAGCTTGAATACAGTGCCCTGTATGATAAGGCCGCGTTGTATAACGAGTGTACTTGTACAATTACAGGTACACTTCTATTTATAAATATTTGTCCTGTACCATGTGAATTGAGTATTTGGGGTACAATTATGTATTTAAGGTGTTAAAAAATTAACTCTATGAAATTGAAGGAGTTGTCTAATATAATATTTAATAAATAATCACGAAGAAACATTTAAAAAAAAAATACTCTTCTAAAGATAAGCAATTATTTGTGCGTTAATTATTGCATTAGCACACCATACAGCGCTCAGTCGGTCAGACGGCCAACGACCCGCACGGTACTGGGATACCTAAGTAGGTCTAGTTCGTAGGTTACATCTCAATGTTTCGATCCTGTGTATGTACAATGATAAATAACAAGTACTAAATAAACTTTTCCTTATATACAAAACGCGCCGGCCCCAGCCGTACGATGAGCGTAAAATTAGTTTTACCAAATAATTAATTTAGCTTATTTCTGTGCATAATTAATATCAAATATGCTTATTTTGCTTTTGATTGTTTTGTTTATCGATACCGAGCACACATCATCAGCCTATTAATGTTCCCACTGCTGGGACACAGGCCTCCTCTCTGTGAGAGGGAATGGGCCGTAATCCACCACGCGGGCCCAGTGCGGGTTGGTGGATGTCACATGTCTTCGAATTTTTGGTTCTAGAACATGCCGGGTTCCTCACGATGTTTTCCTTCACCGTTTTGAGAGCAGTGGTGATGAAATAATTTACACAAAGTAAAGCGCCTGCCTGGGCTCGAACCCACAACCTACAACTTGTAAGTCGCGGCTGATACCACTGGGCCACCACTGCTCTTCAATATGCGATACCGAGCATCCTCTTAAAATTCCTAGAGTTAATTTTTTAACACCTTACATAATAATGTCATTTACATTGGCCTATTTGTCACATCGACGGTTACATAGTTTCGATCCCAGTGAACTTTCGGTTTACTAAGAATTGTTATGAAGTGGTAAACAATTAATTTGCCTGGCATATAAATAATAGCTTATTTATAATATTTAACTATTCTATTCATGACTGAAAAAAATCTTACTTAACTTACTGCACTGAATTAAGTACACTGATTTATATCTACAAGAAAAAAAACTAAAAGTACTATAAAATTATAAAAGCAGAAATAACAAATTAAATTTTGTACTGGTACAGTATCAAAAAAACTACTACAGTATTAAACAATTGTTTCAGAATTAAATTGAATTGATTTACTTGAATTCAATTAATTTGGTTATTTCCCCAATTATCTGACATGGAACTACAGCGTGAACCATTGGAGCCAGTTCACAAACTTGTGCAATTGTACCAAGTAACTTTTTGGTGGTGGTTCATGTACCTGAGTGGGATAGATTACACCTTTAGACAGATTACAGTTTGTAAGTAAACCATTCACTTCATGCTCTCCTTGACACTCCATAATGTTCAGTTGCTTATCAAAGCACACACGCAGTTCGATCAAATACTGCACGCCATCTTCAGCTTCACACTGGATAATTGGTCTTATCCCGATCTTTGATACCACAGCACTATTAATATCTTCAGCCTTTAATGCTACTGTGTCTGATGGGGCAATGTTGGCAGCTACAAGTATGTCATTCATGTGATATTTGTTCAGGAAATCGATGCCTTTGCTGAAGTACTTCAGTTGACTGTTGAAAGGCTCGATCATTGCGGCACAAGTCCCGTGCTTGTTCCATTCGTGGGCCCATAAGTTGTAGAGTGAAGTTTCTGGAAACATATAGAACATAATAAGTATTTGTATTTATAGACATACTAACTTCTATCTGCGGTTTCGTCCGTGTGTTTGTCCTAGGCTACGTATATCTTTGTTATAATTCAGTACCAATTTTTTTTTAGTTTTAAAGAAAAAACATCAATTCAGAGAACATCCACCGGCTCCTCGCAACCTTCACCAGGTCATCGGTCCACCTGGTGGGAGGCCTTCCAATGCAACGTCTTCCGTTTCGCGGTCGCCACTCCGCCATCCGTACCTCGAGTAATGTGCCCTCTCCACTGCCACTTAAGTTTGGCAATTCTTCGGGCTATGTCGGTAACAACAGGGTTCTTTTTTTGCGGATCATAACATTTCTGACACAATCACGCAAGGAAACTCCGAGCATAGCCCTCTCCATTGCCCTTTGGGTGACTATAAGCTTTCTGATGAGGCCATTTTGAGCGACCACGTCTCAGAGCCATACTAGGTTATCACTGGCAACACACTCTGGTCATAGACTTTCGTCATGAAACACTGGAAAGTTGGACGAGAAGATACCGCGCAACTTCCCGAAGCCTTAAGTACTTTTCCACCCACCTTCAGGAGTTAGCCCGTAATTCCGTCATCGCCCAGTGCCTTGTTGTTTTTAAGCTGTTTAAGACCCATCCTAATGGCGTACAGGCTGAAGTCTTCGGTATAGTGTCGGGTCAATCCAGCTCTAGGGGACATTTTCCAGATTCGCGAATGGTTTACAGGTTGACGTGTACAACGAATCTCTCGACCTCCCTCAGAAGCTCCGGTTTGGCGGATACAATACTGCCATCATCGGTCTTCGGATTCGTGAGCTGGCTCTGCCTAAAAGTCAGATCTCTCGCAAAGACCTTAGAGTCCTTATTCCGCTCAATCGCGTCTTTAATACTTTCGGTATTAAAGCAGCGGAGGTCGCTTTTCAAGGACTTTGAGATCCGTCTATTTAGCTGCCGGTATTTCAAAGCATCGTCTGAAGACTGCAGGATCATCTCACGCCTCTCCTTCATGAGCTTGAGAGTAGGATCAGAGAGCTTTTTGTTTCTATCTGTACGGCGGGTCTTGAAAAACTTAGACCCGACCGTATGGACAGGTTCCACGAACCTATCGCTGTATTCGTCCACGGAGCTCCCTAGGCACTAGAAACGATTCTGGAGTTCGAGCTGAAAGCTCTTAGGATTTTGGATCTGGATCTGCGCTGTACGGAGCGTAGACTTCATCAGTCGATACCTTTCAAGCTTGATATTAATGTTCAATGTGCATAGTTCATACCATGCGGTGATGGCGCCCGGTTTTCACCGAAATGATCACAGAGACATCATTTGCTTCTTGGTTAACATGACGAAGTCGATCTCGTTTTTCACTGCACCATCAGGGCTCTGCCAGGTCCACTTCCTGTGCTCACGATTTCTGAATAAGGAATTCATCATATAGAGGCCCTTCTTCTCCATAAAACTGGATTATTGATGATGTCCAACACTAAATTGCCCCACATGCAGCTCATCCTCGTCTCGTTTGCCCAGTTTCGCGTTGAAGTCCCCCATGACCACGGTGAAGAGTTTTGAAACCATGCATGGATCTAGAAATATCCGATACATGGTCTCCACCTTGCCCTGGAGGGTATATCGACAACCAATCGAATCACCCTACAGTGGATGAACTTACAAGGAGAGGTTCTGAGATGATAGTGCTGGGCCCGTACCCACTTCTTCCCCTGCCCTTCTCACAAGTTCGTGCATGGATCCGCCAAAGATCAACCGAACTGCATAACAACAGATGGTCACGGGCTATAGACTGTAGACAGTCAAGAACGGCCTACCGAATGTAAACCCGCGACTAACCAAAAAACTTCTTAGCCTAAGTAGAAATAACCTCAGAATAATCATAGGGACAATTACGGGTCATAGACCTCTTAACAAACATCTTTTTAACATAGGCGCTACGGACAGCCCACTTTGCAGGGGCTGTTTTAACGCCGAGGCATCAGCTGCCCACGTCATCCTGCAGCCGAATTGCGTAAGTATATTATCCAAAGCAAAATAATTGATTCTTTCCCAAAACCGACTTTACGTAGTGCATATTGATACGAAAAGTCGTTTTTGGGATGGAATCGATTCTTTTGCAATGGATAATATACTTACGCAATTCGGCTGCTGGACTGCGAGGCCGTGGTTTCCCAACGTGAAGAAATCCTCGGAGCGGTGAGGTCGCTCCGCAAAGCCTGTGAAGTCCCCAGGAAGCTTCTGCGCTTTTGGACGGAGCTAGGCTGGCAACTTTAGTTAGTAACCCCACGCACAACGGACCAAATGAGACTAAGTGCGGAAAAGGGAGTCCCTCTTCTATCTATCTCCACCTCGTCGTCGGGGTGTGCCGAGGTCGGGGCAACCTGTAAGCGAATATCTTGAGGATATTCTGAGCATAAGGTACGCCACCCTGGTCGACACACTCTCGATCTTCACCACGTTGTTCACAAGGGACTTGTGGACGATAAACTCGACACCACTCTGGGACTGCCGGCCACCGTCTCGGAATAGAGCAGGTTACCGGATTTGAGGATTATCGAGGCCTCCCGATCTCTTCGGACTTCAGATAACCCTATAATACTCCATCGTACTCTGCTCAATTCTGCCTCGAGTTCGGCTACCTTCCTGTCGGTCCGGAGTGTTCGCGTGTTGTATGTTGCCAGGTAAAGACGTCGATTTTTATTGGATTAGCCTCGACCGCTACCGGACACCGGTTACCGGGCACTCGGAGCCGTTTTTTTGTAGTGCTATTAATTTTGGTATGGGCGGCTTTGTCGTAATCGGAACGCTGCATGCTGCAGTTTACTATCAATATTATACACATTACAACATACACACATACATTTTGCACTTTTTGACAGTCGTCGTTGAACGCCACTTTATCAAGATCCTTATGGTCTAGACAAGTGATAATTAATCATCGAAAGTGACACATTTTACCAATCGCTGGTAAAATGCCACGTGATAATTTTTTTATTTTTATTTTTAAAAACGTTGCCCCACACTAGGAATTTCTCCTGTATCGTGGGTGCGTTTACAAACATATACATTCACATACACAAACACCCAGAGCCGGAACAACTATTTGTAGATCATACAAATATTTGTTCCGTGCGGGAATCGAACCCGCGACACGCAGCGCAGCAGTCAATCGCTCAACCACTGCGCCAACCGTGCGCCAACGTGTATTATATTGGCATTTCGACAATTGCCATTATTGATAGAATATAACCAAGATCCCGGATCATTCCGTAGGTGACGCTTGTTTACCTTCATATCGGTCTGTTATTGTAGGCTTGTAAATTATTTATCTCGGGCTTCCTAGTTACAGTATCTTGTATAATAGTTCTACGGTAGTCGAGCTATTCTTTTGTAACATTTAACTATCAATAATTCAGTGTTCGTGAAATCAATTTCACGGATTACGTTTTACCGTTTTACATGGATTTGGTAAACGCTGAAGTAATTATGAGCTGGATATATACTACACTTAAAATTGTCAGGCGACTTGGCGATCGCAGTTTTTTGTTAAAGTGGACAGAGAACGCTGCTGCCCATTCTTAAAGATAGATAAAGATATTTTATTTTGCAAATATGGGTACAGTACAATGGTAATATAGGGAATAGGTCCAGCCATATTTTACCAATAGGCATGCAAAAATTACAAAATTATAAACTAATCTACTAAACTTAAACAGACAAAACAAAGAAAATCAAAAACCAAGCATGATTCTTATTTTTTAACATTATTAACAGCAAGTTTCAATATTTTTTTCACTTAGGAATTCTGTTACGCTATAATATGCTTTGACTGTCAGAAAGCTTCGAAGCTTTTTTTTAAATAACGATAGCGGCGATTCTTTCCAACTTTTCGGTATTTTATCATATATGACTGGAGCCATGCAGTAAACACTTTTGCGCATTAGTGCTGTCTTAGCGGACTGGTGACACAGTAGGGTATTGTCTTGTCGCGTCTATTACGTGAAACTACATCGGCAAGACGTTTAAAACGACTTGGGTTCAACTTAACAAACACAGCTACTTCTAGTATGTACAAACATGGTAGTGTCAGTATTTTATACTGTTTAAAGTATGGCATGCAACTATCGGTGGTTTTAAGCTTAAACATCGAACGTATGCATCTTTTTTGAGCCTTAAAAGCTGTTTCTTTTTCGGTTGAGTTACTCCAAAATATTATTCCATATCGTAGGTGGGATTCTGCTATACCATAGTAGACAGTAAGGAGTGCATCCGTGTGTATTATTGAAGATAATGTATGTAAAGCATATGCGGATTTACTTATTTTCTTATTCTCTGGTGTGACCCTTAGTCGCCTCTTACGACACCAACGGGAGGATATGCGATGGTGCAATTCTTTACGTCCGACACCATTATGGTACCGATACCGATGGCGAGATACTTACACCAAATTAATTTAAAAAATTAAGTATATAGGAACAATAATTGCTATTACAAAAAGATTAGATTAAGATCGGTTATCGGTTTAATTGTGAAAATACCAGGCCCCTCAGAAAGTATTGCGAAAAAAAGTTTTTATATATGGGAGACTGGCCAGTTATAATGTTTTTCGAAAATATGATTATTTATAAGTAAAAATAAGTAAGTTCCAATTTCAAAATTTCCCTCCACATTTTTTGCGAGTTAATTCAAAGTATTGTGTCTCACTGAAATATGGATCTGCGCCGGGAACATTTTAGAGCTATGATTTTATACGATTTCAAGTGTCGCCTGAAACCGGATGAATCGTACGATAGACTTCAAATGGCATTCATGGATGAAGGCCCTTCCAAGGCAACCGTGTATCGTTGGTATAACGAATTCAAGCGCGGTCGACCAACTTTGGGGGATGACGAAAGAAGCGGTCGCCCTTTGACGGCTGTTACCGAAGAAAACGTGCTAGCAGTGAAAAATTTAATCCAAGACAATAGGCGAATTACATATCAGGAGATTCAACACATATTGAAGATTGGATCGGGAAGCGTTCACGAGATTCTACACAGCCATCTTCGCGTGAGGAGGATAGTATCACGCTGGGTGCCGCACAACCTCACCGATGCTCAGAAGCAGGCCCGGGTGGAATGGTGCCGTGATATGCTTAACAAATTTGAAGCAGGCTCGTCTCGGCGTGTTTACGACATCGTTACAGGTGATGAGTCCTGGATTTATCAATACGACCCAGAAACCAAGCGCCAGTCGACTGTTTGGGTGTTTCAAAATGAGCCAACGCCTACCAAAGTGAAGCGATCTAGAAGCGGGGGTAAGATTTTGATCGCTAGCTTTTTTAATTTGACTGGCCACTTGGTATCAATTCCCTTACGGGATCAAAGAAGCATTAATGCCGAATGGTATACTACCAAATGTTTGCCAGAAGTTTTCTCTGTTATAAGCAACAAGCGACCAAACACAGGGCTCCGCGGGCTACTGCTCCACCACGACAATGCACCTGCGCACACCGCACTCAAAACGAGGGACTTCCTGGACAGCACGCCAGTCAAACTCCTGGGTCACCCTCCTTACAGCCCTGATCTAGCACCGTGTGACTTCTTTTTATTCCCAAAAATAAAAAATCAGCTCAAAGGGATACAATTTTCGTCGCCGGAAGATGCGCTGGCTGCGTTCGAGCAGGCTGTAAACGAGGTGTCTGCGGCGGACTGGAAAAAGTGTTTTGAAAACTGGTTTAGGCGCAAGAATCTTTGTATAGAGGCTGGTGGAAAGTACTTTGAAAAGATTTAATAAAAATATATGTACGTATAGAACAATTTTTTTTAGTTTCGCAAAACTTTCTGAGTGTCCCACGTATAACAATCCGAAAGAAATAAAAAATCTTTTTCACATAAAATAAACCGACTTTTTTATTTCTCTCTTTTTAGTTTTAGTAGGTACTCTATCATTAAAAAGTAAGCAATTTATATAGTAAGTTACCTAAAGGTTTGACAAAATACCCATAATAATTTTAGAATATCTAGTTAAGCTTGGCATGTAACTGTTTTTTGTCCCTAACCAATAAAATAATAGTACATTATGTTACAAGTGTGCAATGTTGGTGATTACCGCTGAGGCACCATTGAGACCCGAGCCGTTAGGTGAGGGTCTTAAGAGAGCCGAGGACGGTAATCATCAATACACACGTGTATCATACGACGTTTTTCAACACACTTGTGAAGAAAATAATACTAAAAATTCATTTTCAACAGTAAAAACGAGTTGTGAATTTTTTTTCGCAATGGCGGGCAAAATTAATCAGTTTTCCTATGCGCGCGCATTTAACAATGAGGATCGGCCATAGACTAAAAGAATGAGGTTTCTTTTTTTTTGCCTTTTCGTGGATAGTGATTTAGTCACGTACAAAATAGGGAATTTCAATTTTTCTTTATTACAGAGCAAATAAAATTTATATGTGAGTGAAAGTTTTATTTATTAAGCACGTACAAGTTGAAATTATCTATTTAAATACGAAGTTGCATGAAATGAGCAAGCAATAGGTACATTAATTTATTTGTACTATTGAGCACGATCTTTTTTGTATCGAAACTTTTTTAAGAACAAAGCAACTCAACCAATAAAATTTAAAAAGAAACTCTATAACTCACTTGTGAATAATAGCAATGAAAAAGTCACAGTTTGATAACAGGTATCATTATGTGTCTAATTGCGGTGAAATTAGAGCCACTTTATGAGCAAGTGTGTTGAAAAATAACTTAATTTACACGTTCGTGCTGTTTGTCGCTAAGGACTTCGGTTGTATGTTCCATATCTTGATAACCGCTAAACCGATTTTGATGAAACTTGCACTGTTCCCTAAGTTGAGAGATACCTAATCCAATAAAAAAAATGATCACGATCAGATGAGGTGTTTCGGAGAAATGCGTGGACAAACATACATACATACAAACATACTCTTATGAAAGGGGAATGCCCATTTTGTAAGGGAACTTGGGCCCCTTTGAAAAAATGGTTGTATCTTGATGAATTTGGTTGTATATTGTAGAAAAAAACACGTTATATTCATAATTAGAAAACATGTTTTGTTTATTTTGCGGGGTTCACGAGAAATAACGATGTTTCTGTTCTTGAAATGAACCCTTATTACAATGAAATAAGGTGCATACAAATGTCCAAGTGAAGAAACCTGATCTGTTGTTGTCTGTACATAAAAAGTAAAGGACATGGATGGAAAAAAACACAAAATATAAATCCTTTTATTGGATAATATTGAAATCGCAGACACGATACCTCGTAAGGGGCCTGTGTATAGACAATCTCTTTTGGCACACATGTTTTGAAGCCCATATAGTAGAGAAACATATTATGTAAATATTGTGCAATTCCGTGAGAGCAGTATGGCCCAGTGGTATCGACCGCGACTTACAAATTGTAGGACGTGGGTTCTAGCCCAAGCAGGCGCTTTACTTTGTGTAAACTATTTCATCACCACTGCTCTCAAAACGGTGAAGGAAAACATCGTGAGAAAACCGGCATGTCCTAGAACCAAAAATTGGATGATATGTGACATCCACCAATCCGCACTGGGCCCGCGTGGTTGATTACGGCCCATTCCCTCTCACAGAGAGGAGGCCTGTGTCCCAGCAGTGGGAAAATTAATGGGCAAGGTGTTACAGGACAACCGGGGCTGGGCTGTTTTAACAAACTTGCGCTTTGAGCCCTCAGCGACAAGCCCTATGGGGCTTGGCTTTGTCGATGCAGTCCTACCTTGTCTGACTCCTTCAGAGACGGCAAGGTGGCGTGGTCTTGAGGTAGAGCGCACGGTCGTGATGATCCTCAAGGCAAGTTCGGTGATTTTCCTTCTCGTGGTTGCCGCCCTGTTTTTGGTCTAATTCCCTATGAAATAGACGTAACAGAAATCACCGGGCGCCCTATCACACGGGTGGCGAGGTCATGCCCCTGGGTGTCCACCATCGGAAAAAATCAGATGATGGATAGTAATGACCTCCTGCGTGTTTGTGCCGTGCGCAGGGACCCGTACGGAAGGATGATGGGATCCTGGTGGCTGAGCCGATGAGCGTAGGCGGTTTAACGTCTCTGAGGCAACACTCCACTTTGGCCCGGATTTCTTCTCACACGGGTGGCCGTAGCCTAGCCAGCTACGGTCAATCGGCTGCGGGGTCCGGCCAGACGGCCCCCAGGCGAGTTCACTCCCATTAGGGGCTTGCAGACGGCGGCGCTCGCTCGCTAGTGGTAGCGGTGTGAGTTGGTGTCGTGCAGTCTCGTGGGCAACTAATGGGGGGGGCTATATCCCTCGACTAATCCCTGGTGCTACCGTAGCATCGCCACTTGAGCACTCCATGGCGGGTGGGGATAGTCGAGGGATGAGATAAAAAATCGGGATTTAATGGATAATTTATCTAAAAAAAACCACAAGGCGAAAGGACCGGCGAAAGCTGGGACTGCGCACCAAAAGGCGGGACCAGCGAAAGCTGGGACTGCACACCAGACGGCGGGACCGGCGCAAGCCGGGACTGCATCTTCCGCAGGAACGTCCAGAGGTGATACTGCAGTGGGATCGTCTCGAGGCGGGGCTGTGGCGGGACTGTCAAATGACGGGACTGTCGCGGCACTGTCGAGGGCCGGCACTGCTGCGGGACCACCGAAGGGCGGAACTGCAAACCAGCCCACCGGGCATAAGGGTACTGCCAAAGCTGGCGCGATACGGGACGCTTGCGTTAGAGATCATATGACCTCGGACCTTGCGGTTCCGGACGCGACCGGCAAAGACAGCACCTCGTCGTCTCCCGGCGGCCAGCATGAATCAGGCTGGCTTCCGGTCGGACGATCTGGGGCGCGCAGGAAAAAGCGCCAAAAGCTGAGACAGCAGGCGCCTCTGGAGGGGACTCCTACGGAGGGCCCATCAAAGAGACCGCGTGCTGCTCTCAGCGGGGACAGCGGGGACATGGCGGCCAAGAGGATGAAGACCCAAGGGCAATCATCCTCAACCGGATCCTTTAGGGATGCGGTGGCGGCTGTGAAACTCGCTGTCGTGACAGTCAAGTACCCGGAGGAGTACTTGAAGGCGGAGGACTTGGTGCCGATCCAGGAGCTCATAATTGAGAAACTGGAAGTGGCGCCGGATCCTCTGCCTGTCCTAACGGTTGCTCCCGGAGTCGTCGCAGGTGCAATTCATGTATCCTGCGACAACTCTGATGCAGCCAACTGGTTTCGGGGTGCCATCCACAATGTGGAACTTGGTGCCCTGAAAGTCAAGGTTGTTGACGCCAGGGACCTTCCAAAGCCAGTCAAAATGGCATGGAAGAGTCGCAACTTGGCGTTGCAAGACTCTGCCCGGGCCATTCGATTGCTCCAGCGACTCAACCCTACCTTGAGGACGAACGACTGGAAGGTCGTGAATACGCTCACTGAGCAGACCGGCATCCGTCGTATCGTCCTCATGGACGGGGTGTCCGCTGGGGTCATCAAGGCCGCGGGCTACTCACTTCCAGGAGGGATTGAACGATACTCGTTCAAGCTTCTGGAAGAAGACAAGGGAGAGGCGCCTGCTGCGGAAGCAGAAGTGGAGCCCTCCGAGGATGGACCACCACAACATGGGGAGGCCATTGAAGAAATCTCTGCTGACGGCGCAGCGCAGGCAACAGAGATTGGGACCAGAGCGTCGGAGACAGACCACGAGGATGACATACTCGGGGACTTCGACACCCTGGGAATCGAGTCGCCGACTGCTCTCGAGGAGAGCCAGGCGATGGAGGAGGGGCCTCAAGACTAAGTCCCTCCCATATCAACACAGACCCATCAAGATCATCCAAGATGGAGGGACTAAGGTGTGTACAAATCAATTTGCATCATTGCAGAGCCGCTACTGCCCTTCTGGCTCGGCAATTGAAGCTTAACACATACGACGTTGCCTTGATACAGGAACCTTATCTGTATAAGGGGACTATAAAAGGCTTAGGTGGGACAGGAGGCATGGTGCTCTATGACTGTCCAACTAATGACGCGAGGACTTGCATCTATATCAGGGGCGGTATAGAGGCAATGCCCTTACGTACTTTCTGTTACAGGGATCTCACAACAACCTTGATCCAAGTGGGGACGGGAACAGAGAAAAGGAGAATTATCCTTGCCTCTGCCTATCTCCCATATGAACAAAAAGAACCAGTAACACCACTAATCAGAAGACTGGTTGATTACGGCAACCAAAAGAACCTTGACCTGATACTTGGTTGCGATGCGAACGCACACCACGTCGTTTGGGGCAGCTCGGATGTCAACAAACGAGGGGAGGATTTGTTGGACTTTGTGGTAAGCTCTTCTTTACAAATCCTTAACGTAGGCAATAAACCTACTTTTAGGACTTCTGCGAGGACTGAAGTTATTGACCTTACGCTGGCTTCAAACAGGGCCAGCGCTCATATTGAAAATTGGCATGTATCGGATGAAATTTCTTTGTCTGACCATAATTATATATGCTTTAGGTTTAGGACGGCGGGAGAAGCCGAAACTAGACGAAGGAGAAACCCAAGGTATACAAATTGGGACTCATACAGGAGGGACCTCAAAGTAAATTTGGGGAGCCCTAAAGGTAAGCTCAATTCCATACTGGATATAGAATTTGAAGCGGACAGAATCAAGGCAGGCATCATCGGTGCATGGGAAGATAACTGCCCAGAGAAGAAGGCCTTTGGCAAAAAGGTACCATGGTGGACTCCTGAAATAGCTAAAATACGTCAGGAAACACGACAGGCCTTTAATGATGCAAAAGCCAGGAAGGATTTTTCTGGCTATCATAGCATGCTAACAAGGTATAACACGGCGGTACGCAAGGCCAGAAGAACTAATTGGCGGCAGCATTGCACTTCCATCGAAACTCTGCCAAATGGGATGAGGTTGTACAAAGCAATGCCCATGTCCAAGACAAACCCACTAGCATCTGTAAGGGATGAGAATGGGCAACTCACGGAAACTGGACAGGACACTCTGGGCGTGATGTTTAGGACCCACTTCCCAGAATGTATACTGCGCGATAGCGATGAAGAGGAACCAGTCACAAGGGACGAGCTTACAAGGCACACGTCCAAAAATAACTGGCTCACGGCAAAGAAAGTGGTAGATGAAAATAAACTGAAGCTGGCCATAGCGGGCTTCCAGCCACTCAAATCCCCTGGTCCAGATGGCATCTACCCAATACTATTGCAAGAAGGGGCATCTGTTTTGATACCCCATTTGAGTAAGCTCTACAGAGCCTGCATAGCCTTTGGGTACGTACCCAAGGCATGGAGGGAGGTCAAAGTCACCTTTATACCGAAGGTGGGTAGACCGACTTATGAAGAAGCTAAAGCTTACAGGCCCATTAGTCTATCACCCTTTCTCTTGAAAACTCTGGAGAAACTGGTAGACAGGTACTTACGAGAGGGTCCTCTGAAAGTATTCCCTCTACATAAACTACAATGCGCCTACATTCCCGGCAAATCTACGGAAACGGCATTCACTATGTTGCGAGTCGAGCCGAGGCTGCGCTAGAGGGACAAGAAATCTGTGTCGGGGCTTTCCTCGACATAGAGGGAGCCTTTGACAAGACAACATTTGAGTCCATACGCACTGCTGCAAAGGAACATGGCATCAATGATACCACGTGCAACTGGATTGACTATATGCTGAGAAGCAGAACAGTCAGATCGGAACTAATGGGAGACAGACTTAGTGCAAAAACAACAAGAGGTTGTCCGCAAGGCGGAGTGCTGTCACCATTATTGTGGTGCTTGGTAGTAGACTCGCTACTAACCAAACTTAATACAGGACCATTCTACACAGTAGGCTATGCGGATGACATAGCTATAATGGTCAATGGTAAATTCCCGAACATAGTGTCTGGATTATTACAACAGGCATTGAGGATGACAGAGGAATGGTGTACAGTGAACCACCTCTCTATCAACCCAAGCAAAGCAGTCATTATTCCCTTCACGAGGAAGAGACAACTAGGAAACCTAGGAGAGCTCTCCCTCAATGGAATAAAACTGCCCTGGTCCACCGAAGTTAAATATCTGGGTGTAACGCTTGATAAAGAACGCAGGTGGAAAACTCATGTGGAAAATATTACGACAAAGGCCTTACGAGTGTTCGTCATGTGTCGTTCTACCTACGGTAAAACTTGGGGGCTAAAGCTCAAAGTGATACGATGGCTGTACCGGACAATGATAATACCTATTATCACATACGGCAGCATAGTGTGGTGGCCAAGAACAAAGCTTGCCTCGTGCAAAGCGCCACTCACCAGGTTACAAAGAACAGTGTGTCTCGGCATCACGGGTGCTTTCAGGACAACACCTACGGCAGCGATTGAGAGATACCTCAATATCCCTCCTCTGCATATGAAGGTTGAATTCGAGGCAAGGAAGACATTACATCGTCTCGCTGTCGCTGGACTATGGGATGCCTCCAAACCAAAGACTAACCATACAAAGTTCGATGAGAATGAAAACCTGGATCGGGTAACAAGCATGTTATCCGATAAAATGCAAACTATGTTTGTGTTTGAGAGGTCTTTCAAGGTCCAAATCCCTACAATAGAGGACTGGACGAAGGGACTTGATCCACCAGAACAAGATAGTCTGGTGTGGTACACTGATGGATCCAAAATGGAATCAGGTACAGGAGCGGGAATATACGCAAAAGGCTACAAATGTAGCAAAAGCTTAGGGAAGATGGCAACTGTATTCCAAGCGGAAACATATGCCATTATAACCTGTGCTCAAGAGAATATAGATAGAGGGACCAAAGGTAAATCCATATATATTCCTAGTGACAGTCAGGCTGCAATCAAAGCCATGGCATCCTACAAAGTGGACTCCGGACTTATTCTGGATGCTATCCAAACCCTAAACAGGCTTGGGAAGCACAACAGGGTAAGACTGATGTGGGTCCCTGGGCACAAAGGATTCCATGGTAATGAAGTGGCTGATGAACTGGCAAGGGAGGGCTCAGCGAACGATTTTGAGGGTCCAGAACCATGTGTAGGCATCTCGACGTGTCTCGTAAAAGCCGCATTTAGGGAGTTTGCAGATCACAGACAACGAACTTGTTGGCTGTCTACTACCGGTCTACAACACTCCAAGAGATTCCTGGGCACCACTTTCAAAGCCCGGGATTGCATTTGGAACATGAGCAGGGGGCAAATCCGCTACCTGCTTGGGGCCTTCACTGGGCACTTTGGAACCAACGACATGCTCATGAAGATGGGTCTAACCGCGACACCCATGTGCAGGTTATGTGGGGAACATACGGAACGCATGGAGCACCTACTGTGCACATGCGATGCACTGGCTGGTAAGCGAATGAGTCTCCTAGGGGTTGGATACCCAAAACCAGAAGATTATAGGCTCATATCTCCTAGTCTCGTTGTAAAACTCATGAAAACAGTTTTCAACGAGAATGAGGAGGAGTAAGTTATCTAGGGGACCACAAAAGATCCCAATGGGTCGAAGTGTCCGAGGTATTTCTCGGCCCCTCCATAAGATAAGATAAGATACAGGACAACCAACAGAACCCATTTCGAGCATTTTTGGAATTTTTGTCTGTTTATTTGTGCACGCATCACGAAAGATGGCGTTGTGCTTTTGAGGTCATTTTCTAAAAGGCGGTGTTAAGATTCACCGCGAAAGAATGACCTAGGGTCATTAAGTTCAAGTAAGTAGCGTAGGGTAGCTAACTACTATTAGGGTAGGGCAGGCAATTGACGGGAGCGAAGCAGCGGGCACAGCTAGTTTATATTATAGTATGGAATGGAATTGTGTACAGTATGTACTACTTTACACTAACACACTTGTACACGTATAGTTTGCATGTATTTCCTCCTTTGTATATTATTTTCCTGTAGATAGATAAATATTGTTATTGTGACTTCTAAGCTGACCTTTAAACGATTCATGAAGAAATATTTTAGGAATAACACAATAATATGATAAGTGTTCACAATTACAAGTATTATTATTTAAACAACGGTTGTACCTGTGTGAAATGAATTTGACAAATGGATCAATTAATTCAAAGTATTATTTATAACTAGCTGTGCCCGCGGCTTCACTCCCGTCATCTGTCCGCCAACCCTACCCTACTTACCTTCCTGCCTACCCTACATACTACTACACACCAATTTCTTTATCTAGTGTCATTATTTCGCGTACAATCTTAACACCGCGATTCAGAAAATGACTTTAAATGCACAACGCCATCTATCGAATAGCGAGTTCAACTGTCCGAGTATCTGAATTGCGTGTGCTGTGATAATTTTACTTCTTGAACACTTTAAATGCATCTAACTTTTGATAGAGTGAACCGATTGCGATGAAACAAAAACTAAGTAATTCTTCAAGTTACGCACAATTTTTATGTATAAAAGTTATCTACATTGGTTTCGTACATTTCACGTGATGCGTGCACAAATAAACAGACAAACAGACAAAAATGCCAAAAATGCTGGAAATGGGTTCTGTTGGTTATCCTTTAACACCCTGGCTATTTTTTTTTAAATGTTTTCGATGTACAAAAATAATTTTTCTACAGATTTATTATATGTATTGATTGAGCAATTAATTTCCTTGCCTTTATGTAACAATAAATGATTTTATTTCTGTAAGTTGGTTTGTACAAACACTTTTACATGTCGATCATATTTTTAAAACTAGATGAGGTCGGCGTTTCCTATCTGACTACTCTGAGAAGAAAGGCCGAAAAAAAATCAGAGTTCACAGTCTCTTTTAAAGTCCAGACAAAAATCTTGGTTAGATCAATAGCATTAGCATTAGCAGGGGGCTGGGCTGTTTTAACAAACTTGCGCTTTGGGCTTTCAGCGACAGGCCCTATTGGGCCTGGCTTTGTCGATGCAGTCCTACCTTGTCTGACTCCTTCAGAGACGGCAAGGTGGCGTGGTCTTGAGGGAGAGCGCACGGTCGTGATGATCCTCAAGGCAAGTTCGGTGATTTTCCTTCTCGTGGTTGCCGCCCTGTTTTTGGTCTAATTCCCTATGAAATAGACGTAACAAAAATCACCGGGCGCCCTATCACAGGGGTGGCGAGGTCATGCCCCTGGGTGTCCACCATCGAATAGATCAGATGATGGATAGTAATGACCTCCTGCGTGTTTGTGCCGTGCGCGGGGACCCGTACGGGGGGATGAAGGAATCCTGGTGGTTGAGTGGAGCAGTCTGCACACAACACACCACTTTGGTCTGGATTTCCTCTAACACGGGAGGTTGTGGGGTAGCTACCCACAATCAATCGGCTGAGATATCCCATAAGCGGGATGTCATGCGAGGATCGGTCTAGTGGGGGGGGGCAGCCGGCGTGGCGTGGGGTTTCGGGATGAGTGGCGGCATAGTCTCGTGTCGTTTACAGTTCCGGAATCCTCCGTCGCGTGCGGGCTCGTCATTTTCTCACTAGGCTGGTCCTATACCGGAGGAGTAGCTCTGACGTTGCTCGTTGAACGAGGAACGTCCCCGACTGAGGGCTCCGTGGCGGGTGGAGAGCTCCAAAGGTGAAGAATTATTAATCCAACACATGGATACAGAGACAAAAAACACAAAAAACAAACAGGCTGCGTCCTCGGATGCGCCTAAAATAACACACACTGACAGGGCTGCGTCCTCGGATGCGCCCACTACAGCTAAAACTAGGGATGCGTCCCAGCATGCGCCTGAACGGGAACCACCCAAGGCTGCGTCCTGTGATGCCCCTAAACACAACTTTCAAAAACATTCGGCTGCGTCCAAGAATGCGAGGAGGAAGGCAACCGCATGGTATGCGCCAAAACAGGCTGCGTCCCAGGCCACGCCAACCAAATCTGCGTCCAAGGATGCGCCTTTAAACCTAACCCTGCCGACAAGGCCGAGTACAGTTCTCGCTCATGGCGATTCAAAGAGTACCGTGGACGTGGATGCGCCCGTAAAGCGGGCTGCGTCCGCGGCTGCGGCCTCGGAGAAGGACCAGACGGGTCTGCCCGAAGCCCCACAGGTAGGTAGTCTCAACAAGGCTCCGGCCAAAGAACAGTGGTCAACAGTGACCTATAAAAATAAGTCCTCTAGGAGGCACCTGGCTCCCCAAGTCAAGGGTGAGCAAAAGGTCGTCGTGACAGACACCGTGGGGCAACTCGCGGAAACGTCTACGACACCAACAGGTGCGGCTACCGCCGTTACTAAACGGAAGCGCAGCACGAAACCTAGGGGGCGTAAAAAACCTATAACTACCGACAGGGAATCTGCTAGGCCACAGAAGCGCTCGCGTCCCGAAGATACCGTCACGCCGACCGGGACTGGCAAGAAAATCAAGCCGACTCGCTCCCATACGGCTGACGGTGTCTCGGTGAGCTACGCTGAAGCGGCCGCGACGTACAGGAACAATGAGCTGTGCGTCGCCGTCATGTCTGAGCCTTTCCAGGACATGACGCAAGAGCAGGCGGAGGGAATTCGATCCAATATCGAAAAGCAGCTCCGAGACCTGCTCATAGCGGACCCCGAACCAACTGACACAACAGTCAATACCGCGATCCACTTCAGAGGAAAGGCCCACTTCGCTGAGGGCGTCCTCAAGACATGGTGTGAGGACGACTTCACGCTGTCATGGCTGAAAGGGATCATAACCAACATGGCGTCTCCGATACCGGGGACCCGTCTAACTGTTCGGCCTCAATCTGAAATCCCAAAAAAAGCACTGTGCATGCTGTTTGTCCCGGGAAACACCGAGGACACTCCGCCACTGCTCAAGATGCTGACGAGGCAGAACCCCAATTTAAAAATAAATACATGGATTCTGACACACGAGAGGGCCAGACAGGAGCCTCCGGGCACCTTTCTGTTCTTCCGTGTTCCAGAATCCATGGTTAAAACCATAAAAGAACAGCAGAGGCGTATCTACTACCTTATGGGCAGCATCTATCTCCAGTTCCTGGAGAAGGGTGCTACCAGTGTAGATACCGCCACGCAGTCAACCTCATCGGCCTCAGTCGCGCCTATACCAGAGCTGGACCCCCTACCACTCGTACGCTCCCCGTCGCCTCCTGCGGCGGAGTCCGTCGGGGAGGAGGAGCTAGCGACCTATATGGCAGCGATGGAGGTCGAAACAACCGTAGAACCAACTCAGGATGCCCCCTCGCCCGGAATAACCACGGACGAGGAGTGCTTTCCGCCGGGGGGAGAGAGCGGGGAAGAGGACAGCATCCTCGGCTCCTCTCCCTTGCGGGACGACTAGCATCCTGCAAACCAACCTCCAGCACAGCCAGACTGCGACGGCTACCCTGCGCAGAGTGCTGGAGAACCAACAACAAAAAACCATCGCCCTCATCCAAGAGCCGTGGATCAGGGGTGGCAGAGTATGTGGCCTTGGAAACATCGGAGGTAAGTTGCTGCTTGACACCTCCGTCAGTAACCCACGCGCCTGCATCTTTGTCCCAAAACATGTACCTAACTTATTAATTAACGAATTCTGTTCAAGGGACCTGACAGCAACCAGGCTTTTCAGAACAGAGCAGAAACTTCCGGACATAGTACTAGCCTCGGCTTACCTGCCAGGCGATGGAGACGTGCCTCTACCAGAGCTAGACTCACTGGTGAAGTACTGTGAAAAGGAAAAACTTGAACTCATCATCGCGACAGACTCCAATGCGCATCACACGCTCTGGGGCAATGTCAAAACCAACAACCGAGGTGAGGAATTGCTTGACTTTATTCTTAGTAATAATCTTGTACTACTCAACAAGGGCTCGGAACCTACCTTTATAAACGCAAAATCCCAAACAATCATAGACTTAACAATAGCAACATTAGGTATCTCCGGCTCCATCCAGGACTGGCATGTGTCCAATGAACTGTCATGCTCAGACCATAGGTGGATCCGATTTACCATTAACTTTAACATAACTAAACCACAGCCGAGGAGGGTTCCTCGCAACACAGATATAACCAAGTATGTGAGACTTATCGAAACTGAACTAGGTAAGTTGCCCTCTTTTCCGGCTGAAATACCAGTAACCAACTTAGACGAATACGTAAACAACATCACAACCATCCTTCTATCTAGCTATGAACAGTCGTGCCCACTCACCATACCAAGACAGGGTGTTAGGCAGTCCTGGTGGAGCTCCGAACTGGAACGACACAGGCACAAGCTGAGAAGACTATTCAATAGAGCTAGGAACACGCGGTCACCAGAAGACTGGGACCGTTACACAACAAAACGCAGAACATATAAAAAACTAATACGCCTCCGGGGAAAGACCTGTTGGAGGCGTTTTTGCACTAACATTGAAAATAACAACCAGGCACTAAGGGTCAAAACCTGTCTTGCTCAAGAGACTGACCTTTCCATAGGATGCCTGAAAAAACCAGACAATACCTTTACAACAAACGACGCAGAAACAAGCGAATTACTTCTAACAACGCACTTCCCGGGCTGCCAGATCGCCATCCAGCAAAGCTGGGAACCGTATAGAGAAAGGACCACGAGTAGCCTGGATTGGGATGAGGCGTTAGAAGTAATAGATAAAGATAAAATAACGTGGGCAATCGACTCCTTCCTACCTTTCAAGGCAGCGGGTATGGATGGAATATTTCCAGCTCTGCTCAGGTGGGGCGGTGGTCTGTTAGCTGAATATCTCGTCAAAGTATTTCGAGCCAGTTTGGCCCACCGCTACATCCCCTTGAAATGGCGCGAAGTAAAAATAATCTTCATTCCGAAACCAGGTAAGGGTGACTACACCCAACCTAAGTCTTTTAGACCCATTAGCCTCTCCTCGTTCTTTTTGAAGACTTTGGAGAGGCTGGGGGACAGGAAGATCAGAAACCAGATTTCGGTACACAAACCTTTGCACCCCAACCAACATGCCTACAGCGCAGGCAAATCAACAGAATCAGCACTCCACAGCGTAGTCTCACGCGTGGGAAGCGCACTCAAAAACAAAAATCCAACCTTAGCCGCTTTCATTGACATTGAAGGTGCCTTTGACAAAACTAATTTCACCAGCATCGGGCAAGCACTCGTCATACACGGTGTTGCACCGACGCTCGTTGAATGGATTAACAACATGCTAAAAAACCGTGCTATTCAATTCACTGTGAACACTACCACACGAGGAATCGTGAGTAGGGGCTGCCCACAAGGTGGGGTGCTGTCACCACTTCTGTGGAATTTAGTCGTTAATGAGCTCATTGCAGAGCTCAACGCCAGCAGTCTTTTCTCGGTAGGATACGCAGATGACATAGCAATTCTAATTTCGGGGCAATTTGAGGGTATCCTGTGTGATCTCATGAGAAGAGCCTTCAAAATAATCGAGAAATGGTGCACTAAGCACGAACTATCGGTTAACCCCGCAAAAACGGAACTAATAATGTTCACTAACAAACGTAGTTTAGGACCACATAGGCTCCCAAAACTCTTTAACACAGAATTAACACTAAAAGAAGAGGTCAAGTACTTGGGAGTGATCCTTGATAGCAAATTGCTCTGGAACAAGCATCTTGACTACAAACTCAACAAATGCACAATTGCACTCTACCAGTGTAAAAAAATGTTAGGAAAAACGTGGGGGCTCTCTCCAAAGATTACTCTGTGGCTATACACAGCGGTAATCAGGCCAATGTTGGCTTATGGCGCCCTGGTCTGATGGACGAGAACAGAGCTCTCGACCACCATCACCCGACTCCAACGGTTCCAACGACAGGCCTGTTCAGCTATCACTGGCTGCATGAGAACCACCCCAACAGCAGCCATGGAGATAGCCCTTCAATTAACACCCCTGGATCTGTACATACAGCAAGAGGCTGCGCTAGCCGCTATCAGGCTAATGCATCTAGGCATATGGGGCAAAAACCTCACCAGTCCACACGCTAAAATCCTGGACCGGGCGATTGAGTATCAACCTCTCATCGCTGCCCCGTGTGACAGAATTCAAAAACAACCCATGTTCAACAAAACCTATAACATACAAACAATAGAGGAAGAAAGGGATCAGTCAGGAGCCAATGAAGTACGAATCTACACTGATGGCTCGAAAACAAAAGACGGCTCAGGTGCTGGCGTACACTCCCTTGACCTCAACATTAACTTTCACATACCGCTCGGCACACACAGTTCAATATTTCAATGTGAATGTGTCGCCTTAACTCAAGCTGCAAAAACTGTAAAGCGCTTAGGCATCCAGAACTATGGTATCAGGTTCCTATCTGATAGTCTGGCTGTGCTCAAGGCTTTAGGAAATAAACTAACCAACAACAATCTAATCTTTGAATGCCACAACGCCCTGGAGAGTATATCGAAATCCAATCAAGTCACCCTCCAGTGGATCAGGGGGCATAGTGGATCCCTTGGCAATGATGCCGCAGACGAGCTTGCGAAGAGGGGCTCCGGGATGGCGGTGCTGGGCCCGTACCCGCTTATCCCCTTGCCCTTCTCGCAAATTCGTGCGTGGATTCGCCAAAGATCAACAGAACTACACAATAACAGATGGTCACGGGCAACAGACTGTAGACAGTCGAAAATGGCTTTGCCAAATGTACACCCGCGTCTAACTAAAAAACTCCTCAGCCTGAGTAGAAATAACCTTAAAATAATTATAGGGACAATGACGGGCCACACCCTTCTTAACAAACATTTATTTAACATAGGCGCCACGGACAGCCCACTTTGCAGGGGCTGTTTTAACGCCGAAGAATCAGCCGCCCACGTAATCCTGGAATGCGAGGCCGTGGCATCACAACGGGAAGAAATCCTCGGAACAGTGAGGTCGCTCCGAGAAGCCTGTGAAGCTCCCAGGAAGCTTTTGTGCTTTTGGACGGAGCTAGGCTGGCTATGTTAGCCAGCACAACCCCCACGCACAACGGACCAAATGGGAGTCTAAGTGCGGAAAAGGGAGTCCCTACCACTACCACTACCACTACCTAGCATTAGCATTAGAATAGCATTTATTAAGCTTGTTAAAAAAATAGGGGCCATTAGTGACCACTTAGGATCTATTGATTTAAAGTTGGTTTTCTACCATTATCACTTAATAATTGCATAAAAGTTTTTAACATGAAAAATAATGATCATAATATAATTTAATCCTAACTGAAAAGTGTAAAAAAATGCAACAGCTGGAATCTTCCTAATAATGTTATTCAGTAAATTAAAAATCATGGTTGTTTTTATTCACAAGATTTAATTTAATTTCATGAATTTTTATCGAGCTGTTATGATAAATAACATGAGCAGTTTGATAGGTTACTATTATGCAATTATATTAAGTAGGTTGCCTACTTCAGCAATACGTTACTAAACTATTGTTGGATATTAATTTAGTAAGCAACTAATGAAATCATCAGAGATTGGAATAGGTAGAGTATATTTACATAAAGTTCGAGGAAGTAAGTAACATAGAGTTGATAATACCCCCTCTAAAATCCTTTTTTCTTACTAATTAAATCCCGGGATTTAATTGTCATGTTTATGATTCCGGGATTTTAGAGGAGGTATTATCATCTCAACATAAAGTTGCTAGACTTACTTCCTCAAAATTTAGGTAAACATACTCTACCTATTCAGATCTCTGGTAATCATCCACCTGACCTTATGACCTGAATTTATTTTTGGGGCGCAGCATCTTCTACTTCTATACATCCTCATTTGCCATCATCTCAATATACATCCCCTTTCTAGCCATAATATCATCTTTCAAATAATGTATATGCAGTGAGTATTACAATAATCTATATATATAAAAATGAATCTTTATTTCCCTTGGTCACGGCATCACGCGTGATCGGCTGGACCCATTTCGCTTATTCTTTTTTGTTGTGTTTGTTATAGTTAGGACAAGGTTCTTATGAAAAAAATTTGTAACCTTACCTACGTAGGTAGGGTAGATAGGGTGGGGTAGGTAGGGTAGGGTAGATAGGGTAGGGTAGATGAATGTTTGGTGTTTTTATGGCAAAACAAAGTTTGCCGGGTCAGCTAGTATGTATATAAAAGACAATTACCTTTCTCAACATTGGTCCATGCTTCTTCCAATTCACTTTCAATGGGTCTAACCTGTTCTGGGTCAAACAGCCATGTGTTGTTGCAGTTAAAAGGCCCTTTGGTTCCCTTCTTTGTTGGCCAGATACCGTGAACAGTCCATGAGTTTGGTTTCGTCGGAAAAACGCAGTGATGATTGGGCTTATTGTGGGTCCAAACTTTACACATTGAACTAGGCCATTGTTGAGTGAACATAAGAAAATCCCAGTCTTTGTCCAGTGAATAGGGGTTTAATGCATTTTCAATCAATATGACGTGATGACTCCGGTGCATCAGACTCGAGGCATACTCAAAGCTGGAAAAAATCCAAGGTTACATAAATAACATGTTTGTTACTTTTACATGGTTGGCCGAAAACAGTAAAAAAGCTTACCTTAAATAAAGCAAAATCGCTGAAATTAAGCTTCTGTTACACATCGTCGTTTTTAAAATGCTATCTTTGTTTTCGTTCTGTACACGACTGATAAATTAGAACAACAATAAGCAAAAAACTTTCTCAGTATTTTCGTGGATACCTGTCCGTTTTGGCAAATAGATTGTCAAAATATTTTGATGGCACTCTCACTCCGAATTCCACAAAGTTTGACGTTTGGGCTCACGTTTGGTAACGTAAGTTTTTAAGATTGTCAAAATATAGTATGTCTATGGTCAAAACTCACTGATTTAGTATTTACTGTTTCAATTTTATTTTAGATAATAATTAAATTCGTATACTTGTCAAATTAATGTTGAAAGTATTTAAAACCCCGTTAACCCATTAACGAGATTGAGAAATAATTACCGTTCTTTCTGGTTTGATGTGATTGCAATAGATGGCGTTAACAGACATGAAATGCGTGAATATTGCGACCAGTGGAATGCGGTTCATTTTATTAATCTTTGTATAATATAATTTCTTCTTGGGAATATTCAGTACACTTTGCCTTTTCACACGCCCCGGTTACCGGGTAGCCGATGCCGGGTACCCGGCTATACGGCGTATGGCGTATGTACGCCGGTACGCGCCAGGTAATTAGGAAATACATTACAGTAGATTGCAGTAAGAAAATTGTACATAATAGGTCCAAAGGCAAGTCTGCCCAGTCTTCTGCTGTTGACACTGATGTGTGTGTACTTCGCGGCCTATGAAAAGTGTGATTCTATTTACTCTCTACCTTTTACTGTTTTATTTTGTTTTTTAAATGTCTATGTACGTATTTTTTTTTAGTATTTAACTAAGTACCTATAAATAACCAAGATGCCTAGCTTTTTTCTAACTATGTGGGGGTCAGCTGCCACCGGGTGCAGCTGAATACCAGCATTTTACATGCGCCTGCCCATCTGACCTCCTCAACCCAGTAGTTAATTTAGTAATTTTTCACACCACCTGCTCGACAATGTCCAATTACATAACATGCAATCTCAACGTAAAGTAAAGCATTACCTCCCAAGGCAGGTAATGTTGTTTGAAACTCCCAAGGGAGTGAAGTGATTTGAAATTTAGAACGTCAAATTCGTGTGGAATCTCGTGGAAAACTCTAATTAACAAAATGGCCATAAGGCGTTGTATAAAGAGTGTTGTTCTAAAATCGAACTGGCCACCATAAGCAGAACTCAAAAAAAAGAAAACAGGTACGGTTTCAAAGAATGTGAAACAAAAGACGATTGCAATATTCGTGTTGACAAAAAATGTCGAGCGATAGTGATTCTACTCTACAATTTATCAAAACAGGCGCTTTTAGAGATTATTAAGGTACCGGAAAAACAAAAGACATTATATGAAAAAGCCTATGACGATTTTGTTCAATGGAGAACAATATAAGTAGGTGTCAAGACTGTGTTGGAAGCCGTGCTTTTAGTTTTTTGCCAACATTTAGCAGAAACTCGAAAGTCAAGTAACCTATGGTGCAATTATTCAATGCTTACCTCAGATCACACACAAAGCATCAAAGACAATATTCAAATCAATACATACAGCAAGCTTTGTATTAGTGTGTAGTATGCTTCACTGGATAAAGCCTGCCTTCGTCTTGGGCAGCTTGAACCCTTCGCTTCACTCAGGACTCTACATAAATCCTTCGCTTCGCTCGGGAGTTAACTTGTGTTCCTTGTTACGCTCATGATTTAATATGCCACCCGTGACGTAAGACACTGCTTTTTCCCCTTGGGTCATAATCTACTATTATGCCCCTTGGCAAGACTGGTGTCAGATTAACTGGCTTCGACTATCCGTAGCGACTTTCCAAGATCTACAAATGAGAGCCGGTATCAACACCGGCTTAACATGCTTTCCGAGGCACGCAGGAATCACCCATCCACGGACCGACATCAGCATGCGTTACTCAACCCGTGCAGCTGTTATTATGTAGCCGCAGTTCCTAGTTACTATATATTTATAGTCCATAGTATTTCCTCATTGGCAGTAGGCAGTAGTCCCTCATCCAAGCGGACGGTGACCCATGTTTTTTTTTTCGCGATACCGTTCTTAACTAACCTCATTTCTTTTTTCTCTACCCGTCACTCGGTCCGATGCACCAATGAAAAAAGGCCATCGCGTGTTTTACGATACGCTGGGTAAGTATCGCCACATTACCACAGATGCATTATGGAGCTTGGTATGATCGTAATTAGTGGCGTACGCCGTTCGAAGTCGGGCGGCGAGCTAAGTATGCTGGTGTTGCCAGGTGGTTCGTAATGAGAAACCTGTTTGGATTTATTTATAGGATGTATGCCATAAGTATGTTGTGGCGAATTATTTGGCGGCTCAGGATTGTATGAGCATTCCTTTTGGGATATTAGAAGCAGACGTCACCCTACCTATGGAGAACAGCAAAGATAAAAACAGTAGGTTGGTAGTAGATACTGAATTTCCTACTTATAACGAGCAATTCTTGTATCTACGTATATAATTATATTCATAATCTGAATCTCGGAAACGTCTCCAACGATTTTCATGAAATTTAGTATGCAGGGCCTTTCGGGGCCGATAAATCGATCTAGCGTTTCATTTTTAGAAAACGTCGTTTTCACTATTTTCACACGAGCAGAGCTCGGTCGCTCAGGTAGGTACTATAAGTAAATTGCGGAAGAATTATGCAGTTTAATTTTATCCTCAGGTCTTTGATCATCATTAGAATCTACTATCATTTAATTCAATTAAGTACTTTGATGTCAGTGTTATTACCCGACTGCCGAAGGAGGGTAATGTGTTTATCAGTCTGTGTATGTATGTATGTTTGTTCCTAGTGGCGTTCCAGAGACCAAACGCGTTGGCCGATTTTTATGATTTTTATGTCAACCGATTCGTCTTAACCTAGCGAGTAAAAGTATTTTGGGCGCAATATTGTGGCAGCCCAATTTTTGTTTTCTTCCAACCCCATCTTGTGGGGTATCAAAATAACAGTATTTTAAGAGGTGACTTCAAATATATATAACACTTGTATGTTTAAATGTACCAAATACGAAAAAAAACAGATCTCGGAACTTATCTTTCTGCAGCGAGGTGTGAGGCAGGGAGACGTCATATCTCCGAAACTGTTCACCGCTGAACTGGAGGATGTCTTCAAGGTTCTGGACTGGGTAGGACTAGGCATCAATGACAATGGCGAGTACCTTTTGTTTGCCGACGTTATAGTGGTCATGGCTGACTGCTGAGACCATGAAGGACCTCAGTACAATGCTCAATGATCTCAGTAGAGTCGCGACTACCTGGTCAAGGCTGCGGGAGTCCAGTCTTGGGGAAGCCCTATGTCCAGCAGTGGACGACTTTTGGCTGAAATGATGATGATCTTCTCCCTTGCTTGTTTTCATTTCACTAATATAAAAACATTTACCACATTCATGGTGAATTTTTAGCCTAGCAACACTGCAAATATCCTAGACAAGATTATTAAAAAAAGTAACAAATGCATTCTCGTACACAATTATTTTCATTTGTAACACACAACAGTAGCGAATCACGAAGTAGGTGGCTTGTTAACTATTTTTTTATCTTTTAAAATTAAACGTTTCTCTTTGTGGTTGCCGTTTTCGTGTTGAGGTAGTATTGTGATCGTAAATCTGATTGACTGGCTTAGTGATCGTGCGCGCGACTACTATGATCGGGGTTCAATGCCTAGGTCAGAAACTTTTATTGTTTTTCACCAGGCTTTTCTCAAATCAATTACTCCCGATTTTCTGAATAATGAGTATTTGTCAAACTATACTTTATCGGCGCTAAAGTATGATGCCACGTTCTTAACTCCAAATACTCCATTCAGAAATTGGCCCTTAGATACCTATTTTAGACGTAGTCCACATTGGGCACCCGCTTTAACGGCACCTGACTCCTGAGTGAATGGTACCTGCCGGGCGAGCACGGCCTACTGTGACAGGCTTATTGAGTCACATTAAATTACAGTTTGGTACCAAAAACCATGATAAAATGCGTGTCTCAAGCCTATCACACATGCCATGCTCGGCTGGATGAGGTATTCCACATGCGGCACCTATCGCTATTTTTCGCAGGTGCCAAATGTGGATTTATTATTTAAAATTTTATTCCACATTTGGCACATACGGATCAGTAGGTGACAAATGTGGAATAAAATTCAAAATCAAAAATTCGATTAAATTTAATCAGAGTTAACATGATAAAAACTAACTTCCTCTTTTACTTTTTTAGTTAGATGTTGATTATAAGCATTTATAACTAAACTACCAGGAGGCCAGAATTTCCCTACGCTTGATGTCAATTACTGACAGATATTGGTAAAAGTACAGTCATTTTGAAAACATCTTAAAAAGCACTCCACGCTTTATTCCATATTTTTTTTGTTAATCACACTATTCTTATTACAAATTTGTTAAAAATTTAACGTAGGTAACTACTTTTTAGTTTGGTTTTCTATTAAAGCGTGTTTTTTAGTTCTTTTTTTAACTATTATTTTTACAATAAGCTCCTCTATCAAATATTTTTCTAAGTATCGATAACACCAATCAATCCCATTTCTATAAAAAAACCTTTCGATTCTCCGCGAGTTAATACGAACCAAGATAAATTAATGTTAGGGCACCTTGCTGCCTCAATGTCATTGGTTCGACGACTCTTCGCCCGTGACCCTTGCAAGATAATGCCTACGTATAGCAATGTTGCACCTACGCAATGCTGATCCGATTCAAGCGACAATTTTTCAATAAAAACCCTTGCTTTCTACGTAGTTCCAATCAGACGAAGATGTTTATTTAATGGGGCATTGTTTGTTTGAGAAACATCTTGTACCTACATAAAACCCTGTAAGTTACTGGTCCTATTTTTAATTAATGTATTTGAATCCTGTTGAAATATGCCAAAACCTTATTATCGTATTTATACTATTTAAGTTCGAATTGATGCAAGTAGAAAATAATAATGCATGTTCAGCAAAATTCAAATGCTTATGATATTGTATCACTCATATTTTTATACCCTGTTTCATTATCATCATTTAAAAAAGAACACAGCTCGATATAGGTAGGTATATTCAACCACACACCATCAATTTGATCCTCGGCTAGTCTGCTTCCAGCTACATTGGTAGAATGTAGCTGGAAGCAGCCACCTTGCAAAGATCGTTGCCCCACCTAACTTGAGGGCGTTTGCCGATCCGAGGCCGAGGTCAGAGCCGATTTACCTTCAATAAATCAAGGACTCCATGACTGGTTTTAGATAAGTAAGAAACAGCTGTTACATTTGCGGCCATAAACAAAGAATTATTATTAATGGAATTTAATTGGTACCAAGTTTAATCGCCGCGAAATGTGTGTGAGCGAAAGAACGATGGCCGTGTCACCTATGCAGTCCAATATTAACTGAAAAGACTGCAGGGATGATAAAAGAATTGATATTAAGTTAATGAACTGGATTGGCATGCGACAGGTTAAATTTTGTTTGATTATGCAGAGTACAATAGCAAAAAGTTCTGGAATGGCGACCTCGAACCGCAGGACGATGTGTTGGCCTCCTAACACATCGTCCTGCGGTGCACTAGGTGGACCGATGACCTGGGGAAGGCGCTGGATGCGAGACGCACGGGATCGGTTAATGTGATGACGCCTGGGGGAGGCCTATGTCCAGCAGTGGACATCTTTTGGTTGAAATGATGATGATGATGAATTATGGCAATAGTCTCGCCCGGCAATAGTTTTTTTTATTGGCTCGCGCTTGACCACTACCTCACCTGTTGGTAAGCGATGTTGTGGTCGACGGCGAAACACGCTTGTTTAATGGGACCTGAGGAAACTACGGTTTATTACAACTTTAGACAGATATACCTTTTTTTTTGTTCTGGGGAGGAAAATCCTCATTGGATGTCCTTCGCCCTGGGGGAGGGCGGAGGGGTCTGTCAGACTCGTACTGACAAAAAACCACCCCGGTGTTCTATCTCACACTTACGCTGGGGGTTCATAGGTCAAAGGGAAGTTAAAAAAAATCATCGGAACAAAATTTTGTGACAGACGACGGACAGACAGACAGGTGGGCACGTGAGTTACAGCAATAGGGCTCCGCTTGGACTCGTCGGAATAACCATAATCTAAGGTCAATTGACAGAAAATAATAATGGCTGCTAGTTAGCCACTCAACTAGCGGTTGCAATCAGTATTCAGGATCCTTCTCCACAAAGTAGGTCTTGCAAAATTATCTTGCTGTAGCGAAAATTGAATAATGTATCATTGAACTCCTCGTTGCTTATTGACAGTCCAGCGTTATATTTTTTCATTCAGTAACTGATAAATTAATTTATTTTGTAAATTGGTGAAAAAGCAATTTTAATAGTCAATCTTTTTGTCATTTCGAGCTTAATGAGACCGGTGTTTTTTAGCTGACTAGGTACTCCTAAAAGAAACACCGTAACAAACTTACAGGTCGAAATCTCTTTCAAGTCCATACAAACCGTAATGGTCAAATCATATGAGGACTGAGCCTGAGGTGGTCTTTGGAGGAAAGCAACACCACACAGATTTAAATGGACCTCTCCAGTGCCCAAACAGAGCAAGCACTTGTCAATTATCGTGTGGCTCAACTCTGCCCTAGTCAAATGCATGCTATCTCGTCCGACAACACGTGCGAAAGAGATAGAGGTAGGCCGAATAAAGTACTCAAACTGAAATCAATCACACAAGACAATTATGTAATCTACCCGTAACATGACGACCTACATTGTCTTCCCATTCACCGTACGTGATTTATTAAGAGAATTATGAGGAACATGCAAATGAGTATCTGATTGGCTCGCATTTTCCTATTCAGTCAAGATGCTATAAATAACATATCGTTAAGAAAATACTATAAGAAAATATAATATGTCAAGCCACATGGCTCCTGTATTTCAAGATAAATAATAGTTTAAATATATATAATAAGTATTATAGAACATACGAAAGTGGGTAACTGTCTGCCTGTCTATTTGTTGTGTTTTCACCGGATTTGTATGAAACTTCACACGCGAGTAGACAATATCCTGGACGAGTATAAGTGTATATGTTTCTCTTTATCCCAGGTGTACCTACATTCCCCTAGGATAATTTTAGACTTTATGCAGGCGACGCCGCGGCCAGAATCAGTATTTAATAAAATAAATATGGGTTTTATTTTAAATTAAAATACCATAATTAAAGTACCTATTAGGAGTTAGTGCAGTGATTTATAATGATAATAGGTTCTACATTTTTATTTTATTTGCATGCAGAACTATCTCCCTAAGATAATCGTTATTGCGTATATATAGTTTCAATATACCTGTACCAGATAAGATAGTAATTAGTCTAAGATTAAATACTCGATAATATGATTCCACAGCGCAACTGCTGCGAATGTGGTCCGAATCTTCAGGCGGGCAGTGTGTGCCCGTCTGTGGTTCCGGGGCAGAGAGCAGGGCCGACTGAATTTCCTTAGTAAAAAGTCATAATTCGAGGTTTGGCTGTCGTCTCTTTCCTCTTACAATATTGGACCAATTTAAAAGATAGGTAAACTGAAAATTAAAGATATATACTATGTCCCTATGTTTACTTTTTTGATGATACATTATCTTTAGAAGCACTAGAGCCCTCAAAAATGCTCAAAATTACGCTGTCAACAGAGGCTTAGTGTACAAATTTTACAAATATAAATGAAAAAAGGAAAACATAGGGATATATAGTATATATCTTACTTTACCAGTTTATGAAATATCTTTGAATTTGGTCCAATATTGGAGGAGGAAAGAGACGAGAGCCAAACCTCGAATTATGACTTTTTACTAAGGAAATTCAATCGGCGCTCTCTGCCCATATTTCCTCTTAAGTGGAATTGCTCGTTAGCAGTCCAGTATCTAGATGGATGAATTATGTGAGGAATGACACAAAAAACGGAATAATAGATGTTAGCGTTGCCGGGCGAATTAATAATAATGGAAGAATTTAGAATGGAAGAAGAAAACGTTTTGCGCCTACCCCAAGTAACACGGCAAGGGTCTAATGGATATAATGGCTCAAAAATATGATTATTCATCATCTTGCTGTCCTAAAGCCATTATAGCTCGAAGTCTGGAGTTGTCATTTCCATGGGCAGAAGTGGTATTTAAAGTATGAGCTCACCTTTCCGTTACACATTGTTTTTAGGGTTCCGTACCCAAAGGGTAAAAACGGGACCCTATTACTAAGACTCCACGATCCGTACTGTCTGTCTGTCCGTCTGTCTGTCACCAGGCTGTATCTCATGAACCGTGATAGATAAACAGTTGAAATTTTCACAGATGATGTATTTCTGTTGCCGCTGTAGCAACAAATACTAAAAACAGAATAAAATAAATATTTAGGTGAGGCTCCCATACAACAAACGTGATTTAATGCCGATTTTTGCGATAATAGTACGGAACACTTCGTGCGCGAGTCCGACTCGCATTTGTTTTTTTTTTTAAATTGCGCCACACTTGGAATTTCTGTATCGTGGGTGCGTTTACAAACATTTAAACTCACAAGACGCCCAGATCCGGAACTACTATATGTAGGCTATACAAATATTTGTTTCGTGCGGGAATAGAACCCGCGACCCGCAGCGCAGCAGCCGACAGCTCAACTACTTTCTTTCTTTTTTTTCTTTTTAAAAAAACGTTGCCCCACTCTAGGAATTTCTCCTGTATCGTGGGTGCGTTTACAAACATATAAACTCACATACACAAACACCCAGAGCCGGAACAACTATTTGTAGATCATACAAATATTTGTTCCGTGTGGGAATCGAACCCGCGACACGCAGCGCAGCAGTCAATCGCTCAACCACTGCGCCAACCGTGCGCTACTACTACTCCAACCGTGTCCCACACATTTCGGAGTGCTGCTGTAAACTTCTCAAAGGCAAGATGTAATAACACTTTGCCAAGTACCAAACTCAAGACGCCTTGCTCAGCATTGGCACTTCCCAAGTAACACATCAAAGCAGTATAACGGCCGATTTACAGCATTTCTGTATCGTTTTCTCATTTTGAGTTACTTCTATAGTAGCATTACAAACGATTATACGGCTACTGTAATTCTTATTTGGGCACAAATTATACGGCTTTAGATCCTAAATACGTTCACAAGAGTTGTTTAATTGCATTACAGGCGCATTATATTAGCATTATTGTGGTCAATGAAGTTGCCCATCGCATTAAAGAAGCTATATAACGGACAATGAAGTTACCAATCGCATTACAGAAGCATTATCTAGCAATATTATTGATAATGAAGATGTTAATTGCATTACAAAAGCATTAGACTAGCATTAGAATGGAGTAAAAGAATTATTGGAGCTATTTAAGTGTTCACAGTTAGAACTTAATTAAACCCTACATTATTGCAAAAACATCTCTAATACCACGGTACAAATGTTATAATAAATTATCGTTGTAATTTAACTACTTTGTCTCGCGATATAATATGGACGAACAGGGTCAAAACTGTGGGAGTGACACCATATTTGTTTTGCATCAAAACAAAGTTGGAACAAATTTTCACGCGCCTTCGATATTTTGTGGTTTTGTTAAAAAATGTTAAATAAATATATGTGTGAAATAACCAAAACAATTGTGTATTCCTAGTATATAACGAATTTTGCACAGTTAACATAATAGTATTGGTTGGACAGTATTAAATTAAGTTATTTTATTACTATAAAGGCCTATTGCTTTTATAAATAGGTCCGAATGATAATACATTTTGGATATAAAATATTTACAAAATGGTGTCGGTCTGTAGTAGCCCGGTGAGCCTTTATAATGGCTAATTAATGCCGCCAGCAGTATAAATACTAACACGTGAATAATTGTTAAGCCAGAGACCAGAGAGAAGACTTTTTATGAACCACTGTAGTGCCATTGTCTATAAAGTAGTTCTATATGGTTTCACCAGTATACCAGTAGACATGATGTAGACTGAAATAGTGCTATTACTTGAACGCAATTTTGGGGATCCTTGAGCAAAACAAAAAAACCCGTATTTATATAGTATTTTTGTATCACTTGTATCCGTTTGCCAACATTCTGTTGATAAAATAGCTTTCTAAACGCATGATCTCCATATGCCTGTGCGTTGCTTATAAAAATAATTATGGTGCCTTCAACAAAAAAAGCTTGTTTATAGGCCATATTGTGCTTTTCTTCAATATGGCCGAAAAATGGTTTTACTAATTTAGTAAAATGAACCTATGTACAGCTTTACGCATTACAATAACTCACGTGTATTTAATTAAAGAGCTGCTAGCTATACAACAGAACTCAGTTGATCTTTAAAAATGCAAGCATTATATTGATTCACGTTTATGCTGCTCAGCTTTTACTAACCACTTAAAAGTGCTATTAAACAACAAAGGGCACCAAAATAGCTCAAAGCTGTATAACGGATTTACGTTGCATTATAATGGCACAAGTTTATGCTATTAAGCAGCATTAGGCATTATCTTACTACTTAAAAATGCTACTGTAGACCCAAAGGCACTAAAAATAGCTGAAAGCTGTATAGCGGATTTACGTGGCATTATAATGGTTCATGTATATGCTATTAAACAGCATTAAGCATTTTTTTACTACTTTAAAATGCTATTGTAATTCCAAATGCACTAAAAACAGCTGAAAGCTTTACAGCTGCGTTGTGGTTAGCTGCACTAAAACTAAAGGCTTTACAAAAGCATTTTGATATGCCATTATCCAAACGTTATACAGTGCAAAGCATCATAATGGTTTAAAAATGCCAATATAAAGCGTCTAGATGCTCGGTGAGCTTATATAAGAGTTTATACGGACCTTAAGTTCTACATAAGTGTACTATTCGTTTGTTAAAATGCTTCCTGTGTTACTTGGGTTGGAATCACTAATCTAAACTATCGGGGAAAATTAGACAATTCGCAAGACTTTCATCCAACACGTTCAATACATGTACCAGAAGTCTAGAAGCACATCATCATGTCACGAATTAAGGAAACGAGCGTGTGTTAGTTAGCACGCGACGACGTGAATGTTTCCGAACCCACGACCTAATTCCTTTTATAATTATTGAACTAAGTAATTCCAATCACTTTAGGCTTGAATAAATAGAGTTATAAAGAAGTAAAATACGTGTAGGAGATGTGAAGAATTTTAGTGTAGATTTGATTATTTTATGAACCTTAGTAACATTTAGTAAACGACCTCGTTTCAGTTATTTAGTATTAGGTGGACTACTATTACAAATACGGCTTACCAGAAGTCAAGTATTGATAACTTTGATTCTTAAAGAACTTTTGTAATGTTCAGAATTATAAATTAGGTCATTACTGACTTTTTTTTATTGGGACAATCCCACCGCACTTTTGAATGAATGAATGCTTTATTTGTAAACATAAGTCAAATTACAACAGTGTGCGAGATGTTACAGATAGGTAGATCCTCTATGTTTTGCACGGAGGCGTACAAATACATACATTATAATTAACATTGTCGATTTTAAAATACAATCAATTTCAAATAGTTAAAATTATATCAAAAATTCAAATAGATTAAGCTACATGTCTTAATAATGCTAATGTCAAACAGATTAAAATCAATTTCAAATAGTTAAAATTTTATAAAAATGTCAAATAGATTAAGTTACATGTCTTAATAATGCTAATGTCAAACAGATCAAAATCAATTTCAAATAAAATTCAAAATCGTCAAAATAGGTGAGGTGATTCACAATTTTCTTAAGCAGTAATTATAGAATTGTCGTCAAAATATGCCTGTAGTGAGTACCTAATAGCATTTATTTATCAAAATTATATATATATATTCCCAAACCACTGCAACTCCTGAAAGCCAGAATCAACAGTGGCGACCACGAGAAAATCGCCGAGGCAATGAAGCTCGACGAAGTCCCGGAGAATGAATTTAACTGTCTTTGATCCCGCAGCGAAATTAATCAGGAAATAATAACGGAAGAGTAGGAAAAAAAACAAATTTCCAAGCAGGAGACAGAACAAACAAGGCCAATAGGCACAAAGGGTCGTTTACAACTGGGATAAGCCCAGTTGCCTAGCACCGCGGATAAAAATTTGCATTAATATTAATGGGTACTACATTGTGATCATATCATTACTGACTGACACAAGAGTTGAAATGGGTTTTCCGTCAAAAATGCTAGAAACTAAAGATAACGGAGAAAATAACACTGCTGGAACACAGACCTGCGGTGCGAGCACGGCCTACTGTGACAGGCTTGAGTCACACATTTTTATCAGTTTGGGAGCAAAAACCGTGACAAAATGCGCGATTCAAGCCTATCTCAGAGGCCGTGCTCGCCTGGCTGTAAGAAGGAGAGGGCCTAATAATAAAATAAAATAAATAATGATAAAAATACTTATAATATAAGTAGCATTACGACGTTTTACGATCCAGTGTGAATTGACGGATAACCACCAATTTGTCCTTATTCTAATTTATGTGGGGTTTTGTCGTCATCACAAAAGTCACCTTATTTTATTTTTCATCTGTGTATAATCCACCCTTTCTTTGGTCAAACCACCAATGTATCTTCCACCATATCTACCAATAATATTTAAGGTTACACTAGTCAACGGCACGAACTATTTTGTGTGCGGGGTTAAAATGCATTTTATATCAACCGACAACACGTGCGGAAGATATTGATGCTGTGATGAGCAGTAGGAAGCTAGTTCGCGTACGAATACACACTTTTGCAAATTTGTAGCGAAATGGATAATGATTTAGGACGAAACCAAGCGCGTGATTTTTTATAAACAGACCTTTGGGAGTCTGGTTATGATGAAAAAACCGACTAAACGTATCTGTTCAAAATAAAATTATTTGCATTGTTGAACTACTAATCTATCCCTGTATGGAGGCCGTTTTGCAATTTTCCGTCTTCTTATGGTATTTATTCGCGCCCAAAAATGCGTTAAAAATTAACTTTTTTCACTTTTTTGTTTCCATACAGGGCTAGATAATGTTGAGACAAATTGATATCACTTTTTAATTTGAACGTACCTACATTGTCAAACAGTGGAATAATCGCTAGACTACGTTTGTATGGAAGAATTTTCGACTAGTGTAACCTTAAATGCTTGATACAACAAAATTAATTATAAGAAAGGTAAATTCTTCTCTCTATCATCATCATATCAATAAATAAATAAATCAGTGAACCATCCCGTATTTCAGAGCTGGCTCCTGTAGCTAATACTCTCACATAGCTTCGGAGTCAGTATTTCACTTTTTTAATCTCGTGTTGTGCCTATAAATAATAGTACTACCTGGGCGACCGAGCTCTGCTCGGGTGAAAATAGAGAAGACGCCGTTTTCTAAAAATGAAACCTAGCTAGATCGATTTATTGACCCCGAACCCCCTGCATACTAAATATCATGAAAATTGTTGGAGCCGTTTCCGAGATTCGGATTACATATATAGATACATACGAGTGAGATATCGCCAGAGGCGCGGCCTTTCCTAGCGTTGAACATTGAATTTTGTGTCGCGACACATTTTGCGGAAAATATTACTTCGTCGTCTCCTATCCTCCTGGTATCACGTTAGCCTTAATGCCTCTGGCAGCATACAATTATGGGATTTTAGGAAGCTGTTATATACAAGAATTGCTCGTTTAAAGGTGTTAGATATTGATTGTTCAATTTTATGATAAACTTTACAATACGAACACCTAGATAACATCGCTAAATATCTCCTGCGCATCTCAGACTCACATCAGACTATAAACAATAACAACTTCACACACAACCCTTGAATTAGCTGCAATTGGAGTTGCAGCTAGATCATTTTACAAACAGGCCATTGCTCTCGATGGCATTAATGCATTACGACAAAAAATGGTGATCGCGCGTGCGTTTCCGGACGGGTATGCGGCTGCAAAAAGCCCGCGCGAGCCGCTTGCTCGCCGTGACGCGTTTTTCTTATTAATTAATGCTGTAAAGTGCGATGGGCACGCGAACGTCTTTGCTTTACAGCCACTTTACACTTGGTAGGCTTGCTCTAACCCAGAGGTGCTCAGGCTTGGACGTCGATTGAGCTCAAATAGAAACAGACCTTAACACTAACCCCAGATGTCTGAATTAAGGTCTCAGCACACATATGGGATCGGAAAGGGATCGTCACCGTATCGCCTCGAGCCGTTCAGAATGGTTTGTATTAAACTCCCTACTGCAACGCACACTAATCGGAATAATAACCTAATCGCCTCGCCTCGGAACAGGCTCCGAACTTGAATTCCCGCGCTTACGGCTCATCGTCCCCGCGCTTACGTTTCTCCGTCCCCGCGCTTACGTCTCTCCGTACCCGAGCTCACATCTCTTCGTCCACCCAATATCTTTTTCTTTTTTTCTTACTATTTTCTTTTTCCTCTTCATCAAGTGCTATGGCTATGATAGCCAACTCACGTATTGTAAACCAAGACATAACCGTGCGCTACACTTAACGTTTGGATTCAAACTGATCTGGTGCCAACCAGGTCAGCCAGGGGGCGGCGAGGCGTAAGCGCGGTGTCGCCTAGCCGTAGCCGAGTTGACGTACAGGCGCTGCTGATACGCTTTCGTTACGTGCATACGGTAGGTTGACGCCTGGTTGACAGCGAGGCGAAAGGCGTTACGGTTACGATCCCTTTCCGATCCCATATGTGTGCTGAGACCCTTAAGTGTATGAACTGGAGTATACATAGTTATGTCAAATAAAAATCTGTGTTTGACACGTTCTAACTCTAAATTCTCAAGCCAGAAACCAACTAAAAATTATGAATAATTGTTTTTAGTTGGTTTCTGACTAAAACCAATCTAAAAAGTAGAAAATAAATTTCAATAAATTTTAATTAATAACAGTGTGATAAGCAAAAAAAATATTTTATTGTAAAAAAGCGTGGGGTACTTTATAAAATATTTTCAAAATGACTCTACTTTTACCAATATCTGTGAATAAAATTCCGAAAACAATTGACATCAAGCACCCCACGCTTATTTCCAATTTTTTTTTTGTTTATCACACTGTTATTAATTAAATTTTATTGAAAATTATTTTCTACTTTTTATTTTGGCTTTCTAATAAAGCGTATTTTTTTGTTTTTTTTAAACTATTATTTATTTTTTACTTTTTTGTCCAATCTCTAATCCTGAAGATCCTGGTAAGGATAATGGGACAAACTATTTAAATTATTGCATTGTCATTGGTCCTTTATAAATGTGCAGTTTCAAATTAATCCGTCGTTTTGAAGGGGTTGAAAATCACGTTCAAAGATTCCCTTACATTGATAAATATATACATACATACCAAGCTAATAAAAGCGTGTTAATTATGAATAATTGAGGAAAAACTAACTAACCTAAACTAGCCCTCAGCTGGTCAAAGACCGGCCAAGTTCCATAAACTCTTCTGCCACGCCTCCTCGAATCAGAACCAAACTTCTACTACGAAAGCACTCGTACAATTTGATGCAAGTGGGCAAACTTTGTCATTGCAGCCGAGGCGAAATAGACGCCCGAATGGGTGAATCTAATGGGAGGACGTTATGGAACCTAGGGACTGCAATGATAAATGCCCACGTGTATCGAACGTACTTTTGCAACACACTTAATTGAGAAGATAAATAAGATTTCATAAAGATACAATTTAGGAATAAATTATCGCGATAAATGGCTCGCGGATTTTTTGCACGACGCGCTCTATATTCATGGAGAGTGACCACCGTGATCTTGTAATTGCGTGAATTGTGTGTGGTGGACTGGCAGCCGCATAATTCCACACGAGTGCGAAATAAACTTCATTGCGTGCCCAAAAACGGTAGGGTAGGCCAATTTTCAAATATTAAGAAAGCTCTCGCGTTCGACGGTGTGCGTACCCCTGTCCCAGCCAGTTCTCTAGGTGCAGGCGCCAATGGGCCACTGACGGGGTAATTGTGGACGGTTGAACGTCTTCTTTATGACGTACTTGATCCTTGACGGCTTGAGAGTTGTAATTAGACATCTACCTAGGTGTTAACATGATTGGCAGAATGTGGCTTTAGTATTGCGTGCGTCAGGAGTAGTAGAATAGCATTGCGACGAGTATTACGGGGAAGAATGATTTGCGGGTGGAGAGTTTTTTGAATGTAGTGTTTATCTGATGAGGAAGGCGCCAGTGTCTATTGCACAGTTAATACTAGCATATACATTTTTTTACTCTATCTTTAGGTACCTCTAGCTAGCTCATTGGAGTGGAGACAACAGTTAGTTAGACAACAATTATATAGACATAACTAGTATTTGCTTGGTGCGCGAGCTGCAAGCAGCTCGCGTGTTGTTGTCCCTACACCTACCCTACCCTACACCTACCCTACCCTACACCTACCCTACACCTACCCTACACCTACCCTACACCTACCCTACACCTACCCTACACCTACCCTACACCTACCCTACACCTACCCTACACCTACTCTACACCTACCCTACACCTACCCTACACCTACCCTACACCTACCCTACACCTACCCTACACCTACCCTACACCTACCCTACACCTACCCTACACCTACCCTACACCTACCCTACACCTACCCTACACCTACCCTACACCTACCCTACACCTACCCTACACCTACCCTACACCTACCCTACACCTACCCTACACCTACCCTACACCTACCCTACACCTACCCTACACCTACCCTACACCTACCCTACACCTACCCTACACCTACCCTACACCTACCCTACACCTACCCTACACCTACCCTACACCTACCCTACACCTACCCTACACCTACCCTACACCTACCCTACACCTACCCTACACCTACCCTACACCAACTCTACACCTACCCTACACCTACCCTACACCTACCCTACACCTACCCTACACCTACCCTACACCTACCCTACACCTACCCTACACCTACCCTACACCTACCCTACACCTACCCTACACCTACCCTACACCTACCCTACACCAACCCTACACCATCCCTACACCTACCCTACACCTACCCTACACCTACCCTACACCTACCCTACACCTACCCTACACCTACCCTACACCTACCCTACACCTACCCTACACCTACCCTACACCTACCCTACACCTACCCTACACCTACCCTACACCTACCCTACACCTACCCTACACCTACCCTACACCAACTCTACACCTACCCTACACCTACCCTACACCTACCCTACACCTACCCTACACCTACCCTACACCTACCCTACACCTACCCTACACCTACCCTACACCTACCCTACACCTACCCTACACCTACCCTACACCTACCCTACACCTACCCTACACCTACCCTACACCAACCCTACACCATCCCTACACCTACCCTACACCTACCCTACACCTACCCTACACCTACCCTACACCTACCCTACACCTACCCTACACCTACCCTACACCTACCCTACACCTACCCTACACCTACCCTACACCTACCCTACACCTACCCTACACCTACCCTAAACTTTGTTCCAAAAAACATAACCCTAATGTTTGCTTGTCGTCGCCAGGCACTGAGTTTCGCTTCACCCACTCAACCTTCGTTACGCTACGGAGGTCGCCGGCTCGCTTCGCTCGCCACCTCCCCCCTGCGCTGCACTCGGTCTCGTAGGTTCGCTCCACTCGGGATCCAAAACGGGGGTGGGGGAGAAGGGGGGCGAGGGGGTCAACTTTGAAAAATGATTCCGACTAAAGCATTGCCCCTTTATATGAATCTGAAAAAAGAAATGTTCCAAGTCTCTCAACTTCCGAGATCCGCTTAAAGGGGGGGAGAAGGGGGGTGAGGGGGCCAACTTTGAAAAATGGTTTTTACTTTTCCGAGCCTCCTCTACACGAATCCGTAAAAAAAACGAAGAAAAAAGATTCGCCAAAACGGGGGGGGAGGGGGGAGAAGGGGGGCAAGGGGGTCAACTATGAAAAATGGTTTGTTTGTGACTATAGCATTGCCCCTTTATATGAACCTGAAAAAAGAAATGTTCCAAATGTTCCAACTTTCGAGATCCGCTTAAAGGGGGGGAGAAGGGGGGCGAGGGGGTCAACTTTGAAAAATGGTTTTTACTTTTGCGAGCCTCCTCTAAACGAATCCGTAAAAAAAACATTCTACGGGTACCTTAGTTTCCGAGATACGATAGAGGGGGGGAGGAGGGGGGAGGAAAAGGGGAGGTTTGGGACTTTTCCCATACTCGCGAGAGTTACTTGTTTACGAATCTGTCAAAATATACCCACCTCCCCCTTCACCATCTGGGAGAACAATTATGTCAGTCAGTGAGTGGTAATGCAGTTTTATATAGTATAACTAGTATTTGCTTGGTGCGCGAGCTGCAAGCAGCTCGCGGCTTTGTCGTGTTTTTGAGAAGTATTCCTTAACCTACCCTACACCTACCCTACACCTACCCTACACCTACCCTACACCTACCCTACACCTACCCTACACCTACCCTACACCTACCCTACACCTACCCTACACCTACCCTACACCTACCCTACACCTACCCTACACCTACCCTACACCTACCCTACACCTACCCTACACCTACCCTACACCTACCCTACACCTACCCTACACCTACCCTACACCTACCCTACACCTACCCTACACCTACCCTACACCTACCCTACACCTACCCTACACCTACCCTACACCTACCCTACACCTACCCTACACCTACCCTACACCTACCCTACACCTACCCTACACCTACCCTACACCTACCCTACACCTACCCTACACCTACCCTACACCTACCCTACACCTACCCTACACCTACCCTACACCTACCCTACACCTACCCTACACCTACCCTACACCTACCCTACACCTACCCTACACCTACCCTACACCTACCCTACACCTACCCTACACCTACCCTACACCTACCCTACACCTACCCTACACCTACCCTACACCTACCCTACACCTACCCTACACCTACCCTACACCTACCCTACACCTACCCTACACCTACCCTACACCTACCCTACACCTACCCTACACCTACCCTACACCTACCCTACACCTACCCTACACCTACCCTACACCTACCCTACACCTACCCTACACCTACCCTACACCTACCCTACACCTACCCTACACCTACCCTACACCTACCCTACACCTACCCTACACCTACCCTACACCTACCCTACACCTACCCTACACCTACCCTACACCTACCCTACACCTACCCTACACCTACCCTACACCTACCCTACACCTACCCTACACCTACCCTACACCTACCCTACACCTACCCTACACCTACCCTACACCTACCCTACACCTACCCTACACCTACCCTACACCTACCCTACACCTACCCTACACCTACCCTACACCTACCCTACACCTACCCTACACCTACCCTACACCTACCCTACACCTACCCTACACCTACCCTACACCTACCCTACACCTACCCTACACCTACCCTACACCTACCCTACACCTACCCTACACCTACCCTACACCTACCCTACACCTACCCTACACCTACCCTACACCTACCCTACACCTACCCTACACCTACCCTACACCTACCCTACACCTACCCTACACCTACCCTACACCTACCCTACACCTACCCTACACCTACCCTACACCTACCCTACACCTACCCTACACCTACCCTACACCTACCCTACACCTACCCTACACCTACCCTACACCTACCCTACACCTACCCTACACCTACCCTACACCTACCCTACACCTACCCTACACCTACCCTACACCTACCCTACACCTACCCTACACCTACCCTACACCTACCCTACACCTACCCTACACCTACCCTACACCTACCCTACACCTACCCTACACCTACCCTACACCTACCCTACACCTACCCTACACCTACCCTACACCTACCCTACACCTACCCTACACCTACCCTACACCTACCCTACACCTACCCTACACCTACCCTACACCTACCCTACACCTACCCTACACCTACCCTACACTTTGTTCCAAAAAACATAACCCTAATGTTTGCATTCGTCGCCAGGCACTGAGTTTCGCTTCACCCACTCAACCTTCGTTACGCTACGGAGGTCGCCGGCTCGCTTCGCTCGCCACCTCCCCCCTGCGCTGCACTCGGTCTCGTAGGTTCGCTCCATTCGGGGTCCCTACGCTGCCTGGGCCACTCCCACCGGACAGGTATCGACGACCGATATTAGGTAGGGGAGGTTGGGGAGAGGAGGGATGAAGGGAGGGAGAGTGGGGAGTTTTGAAAAATGATTCCGACTCAAGCATGGCCCCTTTATATGAATCTGAAAAAAGAAATGTTCCAAGTCTTTTAACTTCCGAGATCCGCTTAAAGGGGGGGGAGAAGGGGGGCGAGGGGGTCAACTTTGAAAAATGGTTTTTACTTTTCCGAGCTTTCTCTAAACGAAACCGCAAAAAAACAAAAAAAAAAGATTCGCCAAAACGGGGGGGGGGGGAGGGGGGAGAAGGTGGGCAAGGGGGTCAACTTTGAAAACTGGTTCGTTTGTGACTATAGCATTGCCCTTTTATATGAATCTGAAAAAAGAAATGTTCCAAGTCTCTCAACTACCGAGATCCGCTTAAAGGGGGGGAGAAGGGGGGCGAGGGGGTCAACTTTGAAAAATGGTTTTTACTTTTCCGAGCCTCCTCTAAACGAATCCGTAAAAAAAACACGAAAAAAAGATTCGCCAAAACGGGGGGGGGAGGGGGAGAAGGGGGGCAAGGGGGTCAACTTTGAAAAATGGTTTGTTTGTGACTATAGCATTGCCCCTTTATATGAATCGGAAAAAAGAAATGTTCCAAGTCTCTCAACTGCCGAGATCCGCTTAAAGGGGGGAAGAAGGGGGGCGAGGGGGTCATTTTTGAAAAATGGTTTTTACTTTTCCGAGCCTCCTCTAAACGAATCCGTAAAAAAAAAAAAATACGGGTACCTTAGTTTCCGAGATACGATAGAGGGGGGGAGGAGGGGGGGTGAAAAGGGGAGGTTTGGGACTTTTCCCATACTCGCAAGAGTTACTTGTTTACGAATCTGTCAAAATATACCCACCTTCCCCTCCACCATCTGGGAGAACAATTATGTCAATGAGTCAGTGAGTGAGTCAGTGAGTCAGTGGTAATGCAGTTTTATATAGTATAATGAGGATGAACTAATTAACATCAGTTTAAACTTGGAACGTTGACTAAGGTCCAGAAGTAAAGCTTTTAAATTTTGTTACGTATCTGCTACGGGCGTGTAAACCAAATTTACATTTAAATCATAATTTAATATCTTAAGACGACGACTAACGCCAACGACCTTGAGGGCCAAAATTTAGTAGTTTTTTGTACTTTCCTTATAATTCTATGACTTTAAAAAAAAAAGCTTCAGATCAAAATCTAGATAATTAAATTGTCTTTGAGATGGTGTCAATTTCATTAATATACGCCCAGCGGTTTTGGTGTGATTGTCGTGTTTCTGTCCGTTTTAGACGTAACTTTACAAATTAATTACACTATGTTATACGAATAAAACTCAAAATTTTCTTAGATCAAATTATTAAGAAAATGGTCTTAGGTAACATATATTTTTTCCAAAAAATTACGACTATCCGTTTAGATGTGATTCTCGTTTAAAAATCAGCTACTCAAGGGAATCGGCGCCTTAAAGCACTGACATATCGGCCGCGACTTACAAGTTGTAGGTCGTGTGTTCGAGCCCAGGCAGGCGCTTTACTTTGTGTAAATTATTCCATCACCACTGCTCTCAAAACGGTGAAGGAAAACATCGTGAGGAAACCGGCATGTCCTAGAACCTAAAAATCGAAGATCTGTGACATCCACCAACCCGCACTGGGCCCGCGTGGTGGATTATGGCCCATTCCCTCTCACAGAGAGGAGGCCTATGTCCCAGCAGTGGGAACATTAATAGGCTGATGATGTTGATGTGATGTGACTGACATTCATTGACCCATATATAACTCATATTTGCCATAACTTATCTGATGTATCGCAAAATATTCACAACAATAATTTAATTAGGACCCAAACACAACAGTGGGGTTTGACATATTGGAGGATATATGCCAGTGCCTCTAGCGGCAAATTCATACGTTTCAGAAATTGCTGCTTTACATGACTGAGTTTTCCTGTGGTTTTTCTTATGCTTTTAGAACCCTGTTAGAATTTTAGAGGAGGGCTTAGGACCTTTTTACCGACTTCATTCGTCACTTATATATGTAGTATTGTTGGAACTGCACAATATTCACATAAGTTATTCTATGTGGGCTTCTTAAGTGTATGTATGTTTGTCCACGCATTTCTATGAAACTACTTATCGGATCGTGATAATTATTTTTGAGTTGAATTGAATATCTCTCAACTTAGCTTTTTTCAATATATAGAGCATACAACCGAACTCCTTAGCGACAAACAGCACGAATGTGTACATTTAGTTATTATGGGTATTTTGTCAATCCTTTAGGTACCGAACTATTAATAGAAATAATTGCACATTTTTAGTGATGGTGTACTAACACTAAAAAGGGAGAAATAAAAACTTTTCCGGTGTGTAAATCGATAAAAACAAGAGGTACCAAAGACACCGACTTCCGAAATGAAAGTTACATTTGCACTATTTTGTGTTTTTCTTTAGAAGTCGGTTTATTTTTTGTGAAAAAGTTTTTATGAGTGTTTTGCTTTTGAAGTCGTTTTTTTTTTCAAATGTTATTATCTTAAGAGCCCCTACAAGTTTCACGAGCCAAAAACAGAAAACAGCTACTTTTTCAGCGAAAATTTCTCAACAACTACAAGATCAAAGAAGAATCAAAGAAATATTAAAATTAGAAATCAAGTAATGAATTGTCTATTAATTAAAACGAATAATAATATAATTAAAGATTAGAAGTCAAGTAATAAAGAGTAACCATGGAGTTTCTTGCCGGTTCTTCTCCATAGGAAACGACTAACCCGAACCGTGCACCTTTTGTCGACGTTTTATAAGTGCCCATGTAGGCCTATGTAAAATAAAAATATTTGATTTTGATTTTGAAATAATGAATAAGTTTTATCATTAGGTACACAACTGGATGTCAAATCATATTGCAATTAAGTAAAACAGTTAAACAAAAGTCAATATAAAATATAACTAAAGTTAGATGGCAAATAATAAAATTATCTAATATATCGCGGGCAACTAGCTGTTGCCTATCTAAATCTACGTGGGTTTTGTCTTTTTTAACTTTAAAGACTATTTATGTGGCTACTTACTTGGGTATGGTATGTGCTACGGGGCACCTGTTAGGGCCAATAGGGCCACCATAGGGGCGGTACGACGTAAATTACTTCAAAGTCAGCGTTTAGCTTTGAGATTATTATGCAAAGCGTATAGGACGGTTAGTACTGAGGCCTTACCGGTACTTGCTGGCGTACTTCCGGTCGATCTTGAAGTGCAGCGACGTGCTGCAATGTAATTTTAAAACGTTATTTTTTTTTTGTTACCTTGCCCCACACTAGGAATTTCTTCCTGTATCGTGGAAGCGTTTACATACATATAAACACACATACACAACACCCAGAGCCGGAACAACTTTCTGTAGGTCATACAAATATTTGTTCCGTGCGGGAATCGAACCCGCGACACGCAGCACAGCAGTCAATCGCTCAACCATTGCGTCAACCATGCGTCCAAAATTTTGCCGCAAGAGACATCATGGACGCGGACTTTTTAACGCAGAGTGACCGTGTTAAAATCTCTAGATTATTTAAACCACAGCCTGACGCCTGGGAGGAACTTTTATCCGAGTGGCAATGTAAGTGGGATACTTCCATCAAGTGCCGACACCTCCTCCAATTCTTTCCATCCGTTCATGAGCGGATGACCAGGACATCGCTGGAGGTGGATCACTGTGTTGCCCAATTTCTCACAGGACATGGTAACATTAAAATTAATTATTTGCCTTCAAGCTTGTTGCCTCGCCTTTATGTCAATGTTCTACATCTGACTGCGAATACTCGTAAGTACAATCTGCACATCATATCTTATGGGAGTGTATTCTTTGGCAGAATGAACGCAATATTATTTTGGATAATGTACAGGCTGCATCCGGAGTTATTTATTATACGGACCTTGTGGAAACTAAAACAAATTTCCGTGTGTTCAAGCGTTTTTGCCATACCTGTTATTTGATTAAATTAAAAAAACCGGCCAAGTGCGAGTCGGACTCGCACACAAAGGGTTCCGTACCACTGTTCTTGTTCATGAAATGTAATGTTTGTATGTCGTTTTGTGGCAATCAAATATTTTTTCTTTCTTCTGTCTTTTTCTTTTACTGTCGCGAAAAACGGCAAAAAAATCACGTTTGTTGTATGGGAGCCCCACTTAAATATTAATTTTATTCTGTTTTTAGTATTTGTAGTTATAGCGGAAACAGAAATACATCATCTGTGAAAAGTTCAGCTGTCTGGCTATCACGGTTCGTGAGATACAGCCTGGTGACAGACGGACAGACAGATGGATCGCAGAGTCTTAGTAATAGGGTCTCGTTTTTACCCTTTGGGTACGGAACCCTAAAGAAGCTCACAATGTTAGGACCCATTATTATTAATGTTATTTTTTATCCGTGGTGCTAGGCCACTTATTAGCTTATCCCAGTTGTAAACGGCCCTTTGTTCCTATTGTCTCCTGCTTGATATGGAGGGAAGTGGAAATTATGTTTTTGTTTTCCTACTCCTCCTTTATTCTTTTCTGATTCATTTCGTTGCGAGATCTAAGGCAGTTAAATTCATTCGCTGGGACTTCGTCGAGCTTCATTGCCTCGGCGCTTTTCTGGTGGTCGCCACTGTTGATTCTGGCTTTCAGGAGTTGCAGTGGTTTGGGAATAGTGCGGTGGGGTTGTACCCAATGGGGTAGTACGTCCGCCGTGTTTTTGTGATGGACTACATCTCTTTCTTTTCTCTTCTGCGGGTCCTGTTTACCAACAGCTGTGGTGACTTGATACCCTTGCTGCATATTGCAGCAGCGTAAGAATGAGAAGATTTAGCAGTCATCCTAGCTAGATAATTCATGAGTTTATCCTTGACAATTCTTGACTTCAGTGGCTCTCAATGAATCAGTGGCTTGTTATTAAACAGAATCAGTGAACTGCTTGCTCCTTGGTTGGCTGATAGATTAGACTTAGATAGAATATACTTTTAATCGCTGTCCACACATTTCCGTGTTCTCGTCCCTGACGGAACACTTACATACGATTTGTATGAACGATCCGGATCTCCCTGATACGGAGATGTGTGAACAAGTTCGTACAAATCGTATGTAACCGATTCCTGCCGTTTTCCTTTAGGGATGGGATCCCAGAAATGTTTTTTGGGTAAGCTCACTCCATCGTCGACTCTGTCTCTGTCACCTATGACCTAGACTAGAGACACGAGCAAATCCATCACAAATAAATAAAAAAATATGTGAACAGCGTTTTATGCATAAAAAAGTTTATCACAATAAATATTCTATGGGTGCAATGGCGGTCTTATCGCTGACAACGAAATCAACCAGACCCATTTTGATTGGTTAAAACACTAAATAAAGGCGTAGTCTGAGGTTTGGTAATGACGGTGACAACTCTGACTGGAATCCTTCTATTTTCATCATAATCCTAAATACAACCACAAATTATAATGAATCATAACTAAGCCATAAACAAACTGACAGTAATGAAACCTCTTTTTATAAATACGGTATCCTTTTCGCGCGCATCACTGGCTATAACCGCGCAATTCAAATAAGGAATGTAGTTTAAAATAGCGATGCGTCGCGTCGGCGCAAGCGCACCCCGTGACGTCAGCAGGAATTTGACTCGGAAATGAGTCACAGACGAGTTGCCTGAGTCTGCCTGAGTCATAGAATGCGGTCCAAGTTTCTGGTGCTTTTATATGACGCGAACTTTTTAAAACTCGAACGGATTTTCTTTGTCTATGACTATGGTTTTGGCTCTGAAGGATCTGATTTTTTTGGTGTGCTCTAAGTTGGCATATCAGCAATTTTGATTAGATTCTAATGGCTTTTAGTCTTGTCAAAATTATATAGCAGTTTGAAGAATTCAGTTTTGGGAATTTCCTAAGTTTTCCTTATAATGAAAGTATGTAGTAACTGAAATAAATTGCTACGTGGCAATTCTTTTTTACTCCCAAATTGTTAACTACGCATGTTCTCCTGTTCTTTACTTTCTTACTAAACTTAGTCTATTCTAATAGCTATTCATAGTCCATAGCTGTTGAAAGACTATTGTATCTCATAATTGTCTCTGACTCCATACTCTGGAAATAAAGTTTCTGCTGCATCTTGCCTCATCTTCAGTTTCGTTTGCAATCTCCAAACTGTCACTATCGCTAACTTCATCCAGCCAAGAATCAATAGATTTTAAAATTAGAACCACCATTGTTTCTAAAAAAAAGTCTGTAGTTATAGAGAGTCTTCTCACCGGTATATCTCGTGCCTCCTCACGGTTGTTTATCAAACTACTGTTCGACAGCCTGGGGTCAACTACATCTAGCCAAGAATCAATAGATTTTTAAATTAGAACCGACATAGTTTTCAAAAAAGTCTTAAGTTATAAAAAGAGTATTCATAACTGAATTCACCAGTTTATCGTGAACCTACTCATCGGTTGTTTATTAAAACAATGTTCGAAAGCCTAGGGTCAACTAAAACTGGAGGCTGTCCAGGACAATGGACAATGTGCGTGCATGTTTATACTGTTTTTGGATGGGTTTGCAAGATACTGAGCATCATTGTTGCAGATTCTAAATCAAAATTATTATCGCTATCGATTTTAACTGTTCTTTATTCTGTCGGAAAGGGCTTTGGCCTGCAGGGGACAAGCGCCTTTAGAACTAGGGTTTTCCTGCGGCTTCGCTTTCGAAGCATATTCAACATTTTCTGAAAAAACCTATGGCACTTTAACGAGAGTGTAGCGATAAATGTAGGACTGCGTTCGCTCAAACTTTTGGAAATTATATTTGCCCTTGCATTTACAATAGAGGTAATGCGGCCTAAGTAAAAAGTCATTAATCGAGATTTGGCTCTCGCCTGTTTTCTCCTCCAATATTGGACCAATTTAAAAGGTATTCCATAAACTGAAAAAGAAAGATATATACCTGCTATGCCCGTATGTTTTCCTTTTTGATGATACATAATTATTATATTTAGAAGCACTAGCCCCTCAAAAAATCTTCAACAATAAATGAAAATAGAAAAAAATAGAAGCCCAACATATTTTTTTCAAAATTTAATTTAAGGAATAACTTTAAAATTGGTCCAATACTGGAGGAGGAAATAGGCGAGAGCCTCGAATTATGACTTTTTACTGAGGAAATTCAGTCAGAGTTCTCAGCCCGCATTTCCTCTTAAGAAATCTCAGTAGTCGCGAATGAAGGAAGGCTATTGGTGGATTTCTTAAGGAGCTGGATTACTTTCACGTGGAAGAGATATTGAGTTAACGTAGCACACGCTCATTAACCAACATCACACAGCACGCAATGAGCTCGTGGCTAAATAATATCATCCGCACGGGTCGATCGCCGAGGTACCATGAAAACTTATGGAGTAAGTTTTCATGGTACCTCGGCGATCATTCTATCTTCACATCACCTAAGTTTTCACGGTGACATTTTTACAGAATATATACATATATATACATAAACTATCTTCTGCCAGCGGCTTCGCCTGCGTGAAAAGTGTTTTATCATCCCAAAGGAATTATACCGGGATAAAAAGTAGCCTTTGCTCTATTCCAGACTAAAATCTATGTCTGTGCCAAATTTTACCCAGATCCGTTCGGCCGTTCTGGCGTGATTGGGTTACAAACATACATCCATCCAAACTTTCGAATTTATAATATTAGTCTATACTATCTATACTATAATAATATTATTAAGAAGAAATGTTTGCTTTTTTGTAGTTTTGTATGTAACGAATATAAACTTATAAAACTACTGAACCGATTTAAAAAATTCTTTCACCGTTGGAAAGCTACACTATCTCCGGGTGACATAGGCTACTTTTTATCCCTGTATTCTTACGGGAACAGGAACTACGCGAGTGAAACCGCGAGGCGTCCACTAGTAAGATATATTTAAGTAAGATGCGTGGACAAGAGGTGCACTTCTGCTTTACTGTTTGGGTAATACCTATAGGTGTGATGTTATATTATAACTAGCTGTCCCACGCGGCTTCGCTCCCGTCAACTGGCTACCTACCTACCCAACCCTACCTACCCCACATACATGAATGTTGCGTAACTTTGACCGCTAACGCAGCGCACCCAACGGAAGCTCTCAAAAAGGAATAATTTAAGTTTTAAGTTTTTGCAACATTTTTCATTTATGCTCCGCTCCTATTGGCCGTAGCGTTATGTTATATAGCCTATAACCTTCCTCGATAAATGGACTATCCAACACAAAAATAATTTTTCAATTCTAACCAGCAGTTCCTGAGATTAGCGCGTTCAAACAAACAAACAAACTCTTCAGCTTTATAATATTAGTAAGATAGATATAGATTAATAATAATATAGATTTAGCTTACCACCCGGACAATATTACCTCTTTAAGTATTGAATAATGTATATTATTTAGGTTACCGGTAAAAAAATAGTTTTGTGTTTCTGTCTTTTAAGGGCATAAACACATTGTTGGTATTCCAAACAAAGAAATATCTATCTACCTCTTTTCCTGTTACCCATATAGGTCAATATTAAGGAACGAGGAATTGGAAATGCCCAATGTAGTACACTACTAATTTAATTGTAAGTAGTTCTATTAATTTTCTATTTTCAAGTAGTGGTAGGTTATATTGTTTGTTTCTGTTTTTTATTAATTTATTTTTTTCTTTCTCATGTCATATAATTCTCCGCGACGCAAGATCTTCTGTTTTCAAATGCAGAGCCGGAGTACCACAGGGCTCCGTACTTGGTCCTATCCTGTACAACATTTTTACCAGTGATCTACCACAGTCTCCTGGAACATCTGTAGCAACCTTTGCCGATGACGCGGCCTTTCTTAGTTGCAACAGCGACCCAGCAGAAGCAAGCAGACTGCTACAAACGCAGCTTAATGCCACCAACGCTTGGCTTGCAAAATGGCGCATAAAAGCTAGTGCCCCAAAGTCTCACCATATCACATTTACTTTAAGACGTGACACCTGTCCCCCGGTCAAATTAGGCTGCAATAGACTACCACAATCAAACTGCGTCAAATATCTTGGATTTCATCTGGACCGAAGGATGACATGGAAAGAACACACAAAAACAAAGCGCAACGAAATCAACCTAAGATTTAAAAACCTACTGTGGCTCCTCGGTAGACAGTCTACTTTATCTCTATACAACAAGCTCAAAGTATACTGCTCCATAATAAAACCGATCTGGACATATGGAATCCAACTGTGGTCGACAGCTAGCAAGTCCAACATTATGTGCCTCCAAAGGGCCCAGAATAATATTCTAAGGGTAATTTCATCGGCACCCTGGTATGCTCGTAATTCGGAAATACATGCGTACCTAGAAATCCCAACCATCTTAGAGGAAGCTGAGCGATATGCAGCCAACTACAAGGACCGTTTAACAAGACACCCAAACCCGTTATCCAGTGAGCTCCTGCAGCCAAATCTGATAAAGAGACTCAAGAGAGCCGACGTGCTGCCTCACTAAGGGGAGATAGAGCAGTGGCTCTAAATCTTCAAACCTCAAGCTCCTACAACTTACCTGATTATAGTCTTCAAGACTGATCGCAGGTTCTTCAAAGAAAAAAAAAAAAAAAAAAAAAAAAAATGTCATAATTGCAAACCAAGTATTTATATTGCTTATTATTTTAAATAAAACGGTGAGATTTTTGTTTTTGTGCTCACACCATAAATTATTGTTATAAATGTAAGTCTATACGTAAGGATTTGTAATTGGCTTTCTGTTGACTATGGTTTCCTTTTTTGTCTGTATTTATTAGCTGTAAGTCCTCCATGTACTAAAATAAATAAATAAATAATATTTATCAGTAGTGAATGTCCTGGCTGTTTTGATTTATTGACTCCTTACATTTACACTTAGTCATTTTATCATATTATTATATCCAGAAATAGGCTGACTACTGAGGTAATGTTAGTCGTTAATACGGGGAGGAATGGAAAAATAAGTAAAATAAAAAAAACCTAAAAACATTTTTAAAAAAACCCCAACGCCTTTAAAAAGATCCCCCACACATTTTAAAACATCCCCGACACATTTAAAAAAACCACGACACTAAAAAAAATAACCCGACATATTTATATTTAATGATTTTAAAACTACATAATGTATCTAGTAATAGACACGCTGCGATCGACAATCTATTGAACAAGTAATTATGACACGATATCTTGCGAAAATATCCCGAATCAAACAGTAAAACTCCCATTACTTTAGAACGGCTGAATTGATTTTCATCAAACATAGCTAAGACAGGGGTCTTTAAATTTTACTTGTATCATAATTATGTAGTGATAGTAGATAGATACAAATAGATAGCTGCTATTACAGAAAAAATATTGGAAATAAGTGATCAAAATTAGTATTTTGATCACTTATTTCCAATATTTTTCTGAATTCTGGGGTAGTCCCCAGAAACTCAGAACCCAAACTAATTAATATTTAATTAAAAGTATCATAATCGGCGTAGCTTTTTCCCAACTGTAGTGGGGTCAGCTTCCAATCTTACCTGATGCAGCTGAATACCAACCTTTCATGGAGTGACTGCTTATCTGATCTATCCAACGATCCAGTAAAGTTCTGAACTGACATATGTATGTATTGTTTCGACGGACTGTTTTCGCAACTCCACGACCAGCGTGTATTTTGCGTATTCTTCGATTATTTTATTCGCTCCACCCCAGCTCCTCGAGAAAGGCCATCAGTGCCTTGGTGCTGCCGACTATCTCCTGCACCTGGGTCACCGAAGAATTTCGCCTGGTAGCTCATATAGTCTCATCTTCCACCATGCATTCCTATGACGAAAAGGTGTTTATTAAAGGTACCGTGTACAGTCGTTACAGCTGTGACTGCACGCAACTTAGTCAGTCGTAGAATAGAATATAATATACTTTATTGTACACCATAAAATTATACACATTTTCAAGAAAAACTTATTTCTACGGGTACAAAGGCGGTCTTATCACTGACAGCGATATCTACCAGACAACCTTTCGAACCTTTTTTGAGGGTCTTTTTCGTGAAACTGCGTGGACGACGTGGAGGGCCGTGCCTCCTTGGCCTGCCTACATTCGCTATGGTCAATCCATAGCCTGCTGTGTTGGTCTCTGGTGTGTTTCCTTACCAGACCGCGTAGGTACCCGAATGAAAATAAAATATTTTTTAATGAATTATTTTATTTTATAAATATTTAGTGAAGTGATTTTTTTTATTTTTTTATGACCTGGTCACATGGACCTTTAAGTCAAGTCTTATTTTATTTTCTTTTAACATTCTTTAGTATGCATTAGAATACGGATGTAACAGATTCTAATGATTTTTTGGAGTATTTGGCAGCAAATTGTATTGAGTCAGCCTTCCCAGTAAGCTTAGTGGAGGGAGTCAATACTACAATAAAATTCTCCGCTCCACTATCCTGAGATCGCTTCTGTCAATGATTTCACATATTGTCCAGTTGCGTAGACAGTTGAGACACAAAACTACACCAATTTTATATCACAATATCCACTAGGAATCAATTTGCAAATAATATTAACAGCCGCTGAACTTCACTCGAAAAAATCCCGCCAAAAACTCGAAGTGATTATTATAATAATCATAATTGGGCGTGATCCTATTGCCATCAACCGGGCACAGATCCAGTCTCCGGGCTGCTTCTGAGAAATACCAGATGGAAAACCCAAAAACATTTTGCCCGACCCAGAAGTCGAACCCAAGACCTGCTCAGCAACAGTGCTTGCGATCACTAGAACAAAAAGGCAGCTAACAATTTATGTATTCATCAGAAATTAAAAGTAACAAACTATAATTTATACATTCACACTAACACATACGTCATACATAAGCTAATTTAAATAAACAAACAATGTACTATGTACAACTATCTAGTACATGTATGTTTGTTTGCAAAGAGCAACGACTCTAGCCAATGATGCGAGCGACCATTATGCAGTGGAAAACAATATGATTTGTTTGAACTAGCCAAATGTTTGGGGTTTGCTTGCGAATTATTTAGTTTTTACTCGGGAGGTGAGTTTTTTCGAGCGTATGTATGTATGCAAGTATGTATGTCCATTCCTATAGGTCAAACGGCTTGACGAATTATGACATATGAGGTGTTATATATATTATTTTTTTAATATGGCGCCCCACACTAAAAAAAAGGGCGGTACAATTTTTTTTTTCGATATTTTAACAATATGGGTATCAAATGAAAGCTATTAAATAGACCATTCCAAACATATATATATCATAACACTTTTATGTAACCATTTAGGCACAAAGTCAAGATAAGCGTAACTTTGATAGGAAAATAAATAATCTTTTACCACATAACTTATTTGGAGAACTCGTTCATTAATAAAACTTGAAAGTCTGACATAAAAAAATTATTATAAAAATTTAAAAAACACGACTGCTAAGAATTTATTAACTGAAAAGAGGAAAATATGTTCTAGGAATTGTTAATTACTTATTAGCAGTTGGGTTTATTCAAAAGAAAATAGAATTTGGGAATGTTGAGTTTTTTCTAAAGAGAATAATGTTAGAAGGTAAATTACTGCAAAAAAAAAAGGTTTGTAAAAATTATATCTGGTGACCATTCCCATAAACGACTTTGTATAGAATAGATGTCCTACTAGACGGTGGAAAAAACACTCAATGATTTTTCAAAAAATTCTCTTGCAACGCCTACGGATAGTTATTCCGGCTATGGGTGTTTGTGTATGTGAGTTTATATGTTTGTAAACGCACCTACGAAAAAGCAGAAATTTATAGTACCTATGAAAAAATAAATCGTTATTTTTTTAAACTTTTCCCAAGTTTAAAAAAAAACAGGAGATTTTTTTTTCATTTTTTGCATTCTACGAGAGACACAAATCAGCAATGGCTGAGTGTTATTTTATTCCATTGACCACAGTTGATTTGCAATTTACAAAAAATCTCTGACCGACTTTAACTATTCTTTTTGATGCTGCCTAGTCTCAAGCTTTCATCAACAGGCCACCTCTCTGTGAGAGGGAAAGGGCCATTCTAGGAAATAACGGCTTCCTCACGATGGTTTCCTTCACCGTTTTGAAAGCAGTGGTCATGAAATAATTTAAACAAAGTAAAGCGCCAGCCTGGGTTCGTACCTACAACTTGTAAGTCGCGGCCGTTACCACTGGGCCACCACTGCTCTAAATCTCCAATGCTTTAGATTTCTAAAAGATACAGATTTCGGGAACAACACACCATCATTTTGTCTCGATTTTCCCATTGTAGGGTAAAGGCTTACTAACTCTCCTTCCACATCTCTATAACTAAGTTTATCTGTAACCGGATTTTATCGAAATAATGCCTGCTCACCCCTCCATCTCCATCAACAACATTTAAAATATTCACAGAAAAACTGATAAACATTACAAGCATTTCATGTAAGTACTAGCTGTTCTCCGCGGCTACGCTCCCGTGGACCCACAGGACCCGTTTACGGGATAAAAAAATAGCCTATGTCACTCAGGAACAATGTAGCTTTCTATTGGTGAAAGAATTTTTTAAATCGGTCCAGTAGTTTCGGAGCCTATTCGGTACAAAGAAACAAAAAAATCTTTCCTCTTTATAATATTAATAATAATTATTAATATTATAAAGTATAGATATTGTTATCCTGACCTTGTTAAGTTTCAACTCCTCGTTCAACATTATGGGTACCTACTTAGGATGTTATTTTTACTTACCACGTGTAGCCTACTTTAAGCCAAGTTCTCGAAATTAGCGGAATTATAAACTGGGTTCATTAAACAATCACCTGAGGCTGACGGTTAAAGTTAACCGGTCCGTTTGGTTAACTACATTTAAAATTTTCTAGTTAAGGGTACACTAGTCGATTTTTTTCCATACAAACGTAGTCTAGGGATTATCCCACTGTTTGACGATTTACGTTCAAAATAAAAAGTGATATCAATTTGTCTCATCATTATCTAGCCTTGTATAGAAGCGAAAAAGTAAAAAAAGAAAATATTTGAAAGTTATGAGCGTCGAAAATTCCACATTTCGACACTAATTTTAACGCATTTTTCGGCGGAAATAAATACCATAAGAAGACGGAAAATTGCAAAACGGCCTCCATACAGGGATAGATTAGTAGTTCAGTTAGTATTTTATTTTGAACAGATAGATTTAGTCGTTTTTACATGATATCTAGACTGCCAAAGGCCTGTTTATAAAATTTCGTGCGCTCGGTTTCGTCCTAAATCATTATCCATTTCGCTACAAATTTGCAAAAGTCTGTATTCGTACGCGAACTAGCTTCCTGCTGCTCATCACAGCATCTATCTGTTTCGCACATGTTGTCGGTTGATATAAAATGCATTTTAACCCCGCGCACAAAATAGTTCGTGCCGTCGACTAGTGTACCCTTAATATTTGGATCTTAATTTGGAGTTGTTTAAATTTTGGAAACTTTATATTTAGGGCTTTTGGCGTATTAATGGAGTCATTATTGTAGGTCACTGATACAATTGTACTACTGCGTGAACAAGCATCACGATGTCTGTCATTAAAGACCAACCACACTATTCTGTTAAAATCTCTCCTTGAAAACGTAGGTGAAGTGAGCTAGGTTATTATACCTTATCTTAGTTTTTACGGAGGGATTTTGACAAAATATTGCTGCTGGTCTCTATCCCCATCATCATGTCTGACTTCATGAGCGAGTAGGTACATCTTCTCTACCACCGCCATTATGGGGGCGTATTTAAGAGTAACAGAAGGCACACGTGGCACATTGGTTGCCTGGAAGAGATCGCGGAATGCGATAAGGCCGACCCATTGTATGTATTTAGTATTAAGTTTCTTTTCTTGTTTATTATGGTGTACAATAAAGTGTCTATAAATAAATAAATTAATATGTTTCTTCTCACAGAATGTATTGTTTATTTTAATAACACCGCATTTACCTGTTAGTGATCTGTGTTTATCTAACTATGCAACACAGTGTTTCGAAAAAGCATGCGTGTATAATTCATGACAATATTAAGCGCTTTCAATGTCATTATTTATTGAGCAGGAATTATGACAATGAGTGTGAGTACTATGTACCAACTGAAAATTTAGCATATAACATCAATCATCATCAATATACATATAATAAATCTGTAGAAAAATATTTTTTGTACATCGAAAAAAAATCCAAAAAAAATAGCCAGGATGTTAAAGGATAACCAACATAACCCATTTCTAGCATTTTTGGAATTTTTGTCTGTTTGTCTGTTTATTTGTGCACGCATCACGTGAAATGTACGAAACCAATGTAGATAACTTTTATACATAAAAATTGTGCGTATCTTGAAGAATTACTTAGTTTTTGTTTCATCGCAATCGGTTCACACTATCAAAAGTTAGATGAATTTAAAGTGTTCAAGAAGTAAAATTATCACAGCTCACGCAATTCAGTTTCTCGGACAGTTGAACTCGCTATTCGATAGATGGCGTTGTGCATTTAAAGTCATTTTCTGAATCGCGGTGTTAAGATTTTACACGAAAGAATGACGCTAGAAAAAAAATTGGTATGTAGTATGTATGTTTTTAAGTACGTGGAGTAGGCAGGCAGGCTGGTAAGTATGGTAGGGTTGGCAGGCAGATGACGGGAGCGAAGCCGCGGGCACAGCTAGTTGTACCTATAATTATGTATGTCGTTCGTTGACTTGTGTGTGCCCTGGCGGCTGAGTGTGTCATGACCATGTTGGATCATTCGGATCCCTTCATGATGCTGGAACTGAATGGTGCCAATCCATGCGTCTTATTCGTAAACGGGCGCAATCACTTGGGATTGGCCATAACTTGGCTGCCTCGGTCTGTTTTTAATTTGGTACTTTTTGAATTGTTTGTTTTACCCCAGACGCTTTTACGCGCACATAGTTCTCACATATACTCGTATGTACTCGTATTTTGCCAACAAGAATAATGTAACCAAATAAAAGAGTGTCCGTAAATATACTTGCACGTTCTTCTCCATAGAGACCTACTGACGCATAGGAATGTGCAACTAGATTCATCATTTTTTTTATAGTAAATTTGTTTTTTTTATTTTTATTCTCCAGCATATTCTAGAGAATTAAAAAAATGCAACAAAACTGCCTGAGATTCTTCGAACCGAACGGCAGTACTCGTATATACAGAGAATGGACGGAGCTTTTCGAAGTGAATACGGTCAGAAAAGTGTGAGAGAGATAAAGCGATCGTGCGACCAGTAGTTGCTTTTTTCTAGAATTCTGATTGGGTCACTGATATGTATTTGTTACCTTCGTCACTACAACCAACAGAAAAGAGTCTAGTATTTTCTGCACAATCGCTGTCGTTTTGGTATATGTATTTGCCTGGCACATGCTGAGCTGGCCTTGGTGCAACTGAGAGACACGCCGCACGTTGGTTCATTTATTTTATTTTAAGTAGTTGTGTCAACTTCTTTGTTTTTATTAATGTGTTTTTTTGTAAATATATATTTTCAAGTATTTATTTCTTTATTTTGATTTTATGATAAACGTAACTGCTTTGGTGTGTTGTAAGTTATCTACCTATCTACAGTAAAGAGTGGAAAATTATGTGTGGGTACTGCTCAGTCCATTCTCCTTGTCTATGTTTGTACTACCACAGAGCACGAGTCAGCCCTAGTTTTTTCAAGAAACCCACGAACGCGTGACGCAACGCTACTATTCTAGGTACCCCTTTACAATAAACTTGCCTTGGAAGTATACCGTACAGATTTAAATGGTTTTGAAGCAATAAAGCGAGGGGCAGTTAAATAAACGGCCATTTTTCAGGCACAGGTGGATATCATAAAGAACACGTTGAATGCATGACTTCCTTCCTATTTTTTAGTTTGCTACAAAATGCTTACAAAATTTAATCTTTTGCGGAAAAAAGACTTTCTGATTGTTGAAATATAATATTCATTATCATCATCATCAATTTTCCCACTGCTGGGACACAGGCCTCCTCTCTGTGAGAGGCAATGGGCCTTAATCCACCACGCGGGCCCAGTGTGGGTTGGTGGATATCACATGAAATACTCTTCGCATAACACTGTAACAACACCAACATTTCACGTCTGCTTAGCAACCATATGTCACTGCAGGGATCCAGCAGAATATCAGCGTCAGGTATATTTGCCGGACACGTGCTGAGCTGGACTCCCATTTGGTGCAACATTGAGACGCACACCGCACTGTGTTTTGATTGTCATACCTAATGTTACTGGTGTCACTTTTACTTTTATTTCTGTAAGTATGCTTTCCTTTTTTCTTTTTATGTTGGCGCCTTGTTTTTAAACATACATTTAAATTGTATGTCGGTTTCCTCACGATATTTTTCTTCACCGTTTTTAGAGCAGTGGTGACTGGTGATGAAATAATTTACACAAATTATAGCCCGTGTCTGTGTTTGAACCCACGACCTAAGACACGTAAGTCGGGGCCGTTGCCACCGTGCCACCACTGCTCCCCCTATATAATACCTACATTAATAACAAAGATTCAATATTGTATGACTTTATTTAAAGGCTATTAGTATTGCTGATGGCTTCGCCCGTGTGGGGAATGGAATGAATCGCATAGGCAAGTACTACCAGAAAGCCGCTGAGGCGTGATTGATTGATTAACAGAAATACAAACTTCAAAAGATAAATAATATTAGCTTCTGCCAGCGGCTTCGCCCGCGTGCAAGTCGAAAATTATCCCGAGGGAACATATTCTCGGGCTAAAAAGTATCATATGTGCTATTCCTGACTATAATCTATCTTTGTGCCAAATTTCATCCAGATCCATTCAGCCGTTCTGGCGTGATTGCGTAACAAACATACGCACATCCAAACTTTCGCATTTATAATATCAGTAAGATATGATTAGGACGGGATAAGGCTGCGTTTCTAACAGAGATGTGCGAGGATGCGTAGCGTGGGATGTGTTTGTTAAGAACCAATAGAATCACTTAGGCTTTCTCAGCGCAGCTCTAGTGGAAACGGCTCACTGCAGACCCACCGTAGCTTTAAAATACCCACCGTACCACCAGGGGTAAGGCCAGGGGTACGGTGTGTCTGCAGTGAAACGGCTCAGCCGCGCGATGTTTTTGTACATACAAAACAAGTGAAAGATGTGTTGCTAGGGATGTGTGCGAGGGATGTTTGAGAGGAATGTGTTGCTAGGGATTTGTGCTAGGGACGGACGTGAGCAGAGTTGCCGTTCTAGTGACTTTGTCGCTAGTTCTAGCGGATTCCTGAGTGTTTAGCGACAAAAAATTGTTCAAAGACTTCTAGCTACTTTTGAACCATATATATGATATATGGCAATATATATATATATATATTAGGTGCGCGCGCTCCGCTCCCACCATACCTCATCTGAAACGAGCCCGCTACACATCCTCGCACCGCCCATCTGCGCACCGTTTCACAGCGTCACTACGCGAGGGTGCGTACCGCTGAGCAGCCTAGCACATCTCTGGTGGAAACACTCACACGATTCCACAGCCACGCTACGCATCCTCGCACCACCCAGCTACCTCGCAAATCTCTAGTGGAAACGTAGCCTAATCATCAGGATGTGCATATTCTGCACTTCCTCAACAATATTTATTTTCAGGTTGAAACGCAAACAATACAGTTAATTCACTTGCTTCCGTATAATATTTGCCTTTACGCTATTAATAGCTACCTATTATACTTGTCTATGCTATAATGAACGCTAGCGAGGCGCCTAACTGCATTATGATGCAAAAGCTATTGCTATGAAAGTTTAGAGCCGCCTGAAAATAGTTTCAGCTTTTTTATTGAAGTGAAAACTTCTTTACCCGGAAGTAGACTTTGTTAAGTTTTTAGGATTTTAGGTTCTAAAGAAAATATTTAGCACCTAAATATTTGGCCTGTTGTTCTTTACTGCCAAAATTATTATCTCTAAACGAACAATATCAAAAGATAAGAGAGAAGAATAGGTCTATTTATTTTTATTTTTGTGAAAGTTTATGTACTGATCCGTTTTCAAAAATTATTTCCCGGAAAGAAAATCTTGCTTGGAAAGTTCACTATCAGTTTTTTTATATTTAAGTACTGCCTTAAGAAGAAACGCCTTAAACTGAAAATTAAAGATGTATACTATGTCCCTATGTTTTCTTTTTGATGATACATTATCTTTAGAAGCACTCAGAAAATGCCCTCAAAAAATGCTCAAAATTGCGCTGTCAACAGAGGCTTAGTGTACAAATTTGACAAATATAAATGAAAAAAGGAAAACATAGGGACATAGTATATATCTTACTTTACCAGTTTCTGGAATATCTTTTAAATTAGTCCAATATTGGAGGCGGAAAGAGACGAGAGCCAAACCTCGAATTATGACTTTTTACTAAGGAAAATTCAGTCAGCGCTCTCTGCCCATATTCCGTCTTAAGATTTTTCTACAAACTTATGTACGTATTCCGAGCAAAGAATCTACAAGTATCTATAATTTCTACATTGAATGAATTTTTCACACTCGGTTTTATTTTGATCAATAACTTTGGTAAAATGTTATTCAATTGAGGTACTGAAATAGCAATAAAAATACCACCAATGTGCAAAATCCATTCAAGAAAATTATAGCCAAACGTTAATTCATCAATTTATTTTTAAACACCACTTTGACACATAACCCCACTTCTTCTTCCTTGCTCCGAGCTCCGTAGTCTATGGCCTGGATCTAGGTTACACGCGCCGCTGTGACGTCACGGTACTGTGCTAACAAGATACGGTGGCCACACGTTTGCGTGGCTCTTGAGGATAGAAAAAATATATCTTAAAATAGATGTAGGGATTTGACGTTGTCCTTTTATTGAGACTGATGGAAAAATCATATTTTTAGAATGTTGTTTTGTAGATAAATGCATGATAACACAGGAAAATGTGCAATTACTTTCGGTTGGTTCTTATTTTTGAAGTGAAAACTTCTTTGAAACTGATATTTTTGGTAGGGGCAAAACTTATGGGTTTCAAACTTATGAGTTTCAGTGACATATTAATGTGACGAAATAACTAGTTTTTGTGTGAAAACTATAGTCCTTCTGTATATAAAAAACTAGCTTCTGCCATGGTTTTGCTTACCGAATTCAAAAGAAAATAAAGTTATATTGTTTCAGGACAAACAGAGTACTTAGTTCATTATTTTAAAATAATCCAACAGGCAAGAAAAAACCGGCCAAGTGCTAGTCGGACTTGCGCACGAAGGGTTCCGTACCATTATAACAAAAACGGCAAAAACAGTCAAGTTTTTTCAACAGTTTCAACGTTAGTTGTTATAACAGCAACAGAAATACATAATCTGTGAAAACTTCAACTGTCTAGCTATGACGGTTCATGAGATACAGCCTGGTGATAGACGGACAGACAGACAGACAGACGGATCGCGGAGTCTTAGCAACAGGGTCCCGTTTTTACCCTTTGGGTACGGAACCCTAAAAAAAAATTATTTTCAGATTCCAGCTTTAATTCAGGAATATGAAGTGCAGATTGTACAATAGGCATACCCTACTAGTGTTTATGGACAACTTGTTACAGACAATTAAGGAAATCGTTAAATCGTCACGATTATTCAGAAACGTGACGTATAGGCTCAACAACTTACTACCATTGCTACGCGCACTTTGACAGCTCACTGACACTTCTAGATTTTATTACTTTACTAGCTGGTGCCCGCGATTTTGTCTTCGTAGATAAAAAAAAAATTTAGTATCCTATCCTTCTCCAAGGTCAAATCTATCTCTGTACCAAAATTTATGTGGTTCGGCCATCGGCGGTATAGTTTTGAAAACGTAACAGAGTTATTTTGGCATTAATAATATTAGTATGGATATCGCTGTTTGTGGTTATCCACAGGAAATGTGGTTTGCACGTGTTTTTGGCGATAACGTGTTTAAATCAGGTGGGTGAATCGCCATCTCAATTATTTACTTAACCCAGAATAAAATCCGGATTACTACTTTTACCGAATCAATGTATTTTTTTACAACCACTTAATTTTTTATTCATATTTATGGTTTTATTTTAATTACTTGAAATGAATGAATCTAATTGAATGAAAACCTCCTGAAACAGATAGTCTAGTTTATTATATTGATACATAATTTGCAAAGGAATCATCGAGGCGAAATATTCTGCTTACAAAAAACCCTGGAAATAAATAAAGATTAAAAAATAGTACATTATGGTACAAGTGTGCAATGTTGGTGATTACCGCTGAGGCGCCATTGAGACCCTCACCTACGGCTCGGGTCTTAAGAGAGCCGAGGAAGGTAATCATCAATACACACGTGCATCATACGACGTTTTTCAACACACTTGTGAAGAAAATAATACAAAAAAATCATTTTCAACAGTAAAACGAGTTGTGAATTTTTTTCACAATGGCGGTCAGAATTAATCAGTTTTCCTATGCGCGCGCATCTAACAATGGTGATCGGCCATAGACTAAAAGAATGTGGTTTCTTTTTTTTTGGCTTTTCGTGGATAGTGTTTTAGCCACGTACAAAACAGGGAATTTCAATTTTTCTTAATTACAGAGTAAATAAAATTTATATTTGAAAGTGAAAATTTTATTTATTAAGCACGTACAAGTTGAAATGAATACGAAGTTGCATGAAATGAGCAAGCAATAGGTACATTAATTTATTTGTACTATTGAGCACGATCTTTTTTGTATCGAAACTTTTTTTAGAACAAAGCAACTCAACCAATAAATTAAAAAAAAAACTCTATAACTCACTAGTGAATAATAGCAATGAAAAAGTCACAGTTTGATAACAGGTATCATTATGTGCCTAATTGCGGTGAAATTAGAGCCACTTTATGAGCAAGTGTGTTGAAAAATAGGTAACTTATCCCGAATTTTCTCAACCCAATAAGGGACATGCCCAGTATCTCAATAATCCATTCTCGCCATAAACCCACAAATGTTACATAAAACAATAAATAAACGAAACTAGATCATCAGTTGACTAATTGGTAATGTTTGCATTACATGAACCGCCAACGGATTCGCGCGCTCTCCAAGCCGCGCCATTTTTTGTACGAGAACGAACGGGATGGACGGTGACGCCGACTTTGCTTTTATTTTTAGCCTTTTAGGTTGTTGAACTTTGTTTAGCATTTTACATACACTTTTCTAGGCATCATTCATTGTGATATCTTAGATCAATGACGATACATACATTGAATACAGTCTTATTAAATAGGCATACATTGTCATTGCTTTGTGTCTATAGAGACACAATTCGTGCGAAAGGTGTTAAAAATGTTATCAAATGTCTAAGTACTATGATTTTAAATCTATGCCAATTATCAGAAATAAATCTGCCAAAACGGTGAAGGAAAACATCGTGAGGAAACCGGCATGTCCTAGAAACGAAAACTCGAATACATTTGACATCCACCAACGCGCATTAGGCCCGCGTGTTGGATTCAGGTCATTCATAGGGCCCATTCCCTCTCACAAAGAGGAGGCCTGTTTCCTAGCAGTGGGAACATTAAAAAGGCTGCTGATGATGATGATGATGAATCTGTCTTGCCTTTTCCCCACTACGAGCCCGAGTTTTATGAGTTGTTTCTTTTTGATGATGTCTTACTGGTGCGCCAGAAGTTCTAGTCGAGTAAGTCCTACAACAACATTCCTGGATTGTCTGGATTATTGTTTTACCGAACCATAGATTCCACGTAACCGACATAAGATAACTCATTTCGAGGTAATCGAAACTAGAGGCAGTTCTTAGAAATCTCAAATTCTAATCCTATATTAAAAAGATCAAAGTATTTGGTCTTGTAGGGTATAGTTTCTATCTTTGTTCCAAAGATATGGAAACCCTATTCCTAGAGCTGTGATCTACACGAGGATATGTACTTACCTATGTAGTAGGAAAGTACATAAAACTGTTTTATTTGATCGGAACTGTACTCAGTTCTCAGAGAGATGTCTGGTCGCCCTTCGCACGTTGTCGTTGAGATTTGTTTAATTTATTATGTTTTTTTGGCAGGCTAAGGCCCTCTTGCACAAAAAGCTTAACTCAGAGTTAGTTGCTAAGATGAGGTTAAATTTACAGTGTGACATACAATATTGGCGTAAGTGGCCAATGCGTATATCGTCAGGCCTCCGATTTGTGATCATGTTATTTGACATGTTTGGCGTGCTACCCTACTATCAAAGATCGTTGTTGGGTTTCAAATAAGGCAGGCTATGACTATAGTGTTGTTCTGGAAAAATCTCACCATGAAGTCTTAGGTGCGGTGAACATGAAGTGGGCTGTCAAACTATCCAATCAAGAATGACATATCATTTCAAGCTATATTACAGAATATGACTGGCTGTTTTTTAACACGCTTTTATTAGCTTGGTATGTATCTATGTAACTATGTATCAATGTAACGGAATCTTTGAACGTGATTTTCACCCCCTTGAAAACGTCGGATTGATTTGAACTATCAAGTACCGATGACAATGCAATTATTTAGTCAAAGTCAAATATATTTATTCAACTAGGCCAATAAGCGACACTTTTGAAAGTCAAACAAAAATTAAAATTTACAAGTAATAAAAGTTGATTCTACCGTGCGCGTTTAAATTGTTTGTCCCATTAGCCTTAGCAAGATCTTCAGGATTATCGACTTTTTAGTCAATTTACCATTAAAGCGTGTTTTTTATTGCATTTGCAAGCCTGAAAAGTATGCCTCCACCCTCCTCATCTCTCATCTCTCTCTGAGTCTAGCTTTAGGCCTAAGGGTATCAAAATACATAAATTATTGGGTTGAAGAACTTGCAGTCGTCTGGTGGCGGTCACTCATCATCCTCCTCCCCAACACCTTATCAGCTTCTGCCAACGGCGTGAAGCCGTGAATGGTGTTTTTTTTAAATATTAGTAAGATAATTCGGGACGACTCATGTTGCCAATCCGTACTGGAGAGGAGGACTAGACTAAATGACAGACCTCATTTAGTCCATTCCTGCTCTCCAGTACGCAATTGCAAATTATTTGACTTTGACTTGAACTGTCTATTATTTTCTACTCCTTATTTAATTCTTGGAAGTCCCAAACCCAAATAACAGTTTATATTCATATTTAAATCAAATCATTACTAGATTCTGTGTAAGGATCTACATTATTATTTATTTGGTATTCCAAAAACCATAATATAAATTTAAATACTAAAAACTGCCTCATCGGTCTAGTGCTACCTCGCCGGTCTAGTGCTGCCTCATCGGTCTAGTGCTGCCTCGCCGGTCTAGTGCAGCCTCATCGGTCTAGTGCTGCCTCAAAGCTCTAGTGCTCCCTCGCCGGTCTTGTCCTGCCTTGCTGGTTTAATACTGCCTCGCTGGTCTAGTTCTGCCTCGCTGGTCTAGTGCCTCCTCGCTGGTCTTGTGCTGCCTCGCTGGTCTTGTGCTGCCTCGCTGGTCTAGTGATGCCTCACTGGTCTATGCTGCCTCGCTGATCTATTGCTGCCTCGCTGGTCTAGTGCTGCCTCGCCGGTCTAGTGCTGCCTCGCCGGTCTAGTGCTGCCTCGCCAGTCTAGTGCAGCCTCATCGGTCTAGTGCTGCCTCAAAGCTCTAGTGCTCCCTCGCCGGTCTTATGCTGCCTCGCTGGTTTAATACTGCCTCCCTGGTCTAGTGCTGCCTCGCTGGTTTAGTGCTGCCTCGCTGGTCTAATGCTGCCTCACTGGTCTATGCTGCCTCGCTGATCTAGTGCTGCCTCGCTGGTCTAGTGCTGCCTCGCTGGTCTTGTGCTGCCTCGCTGGTCTTGTGCTGCCTCGCTGGTCTAGTGTTGCCTCGCTGGTCTATGCTGCTTCGCTGGTCTAGTGCTGCCTCGCTGGTCCAGTGCTGCCTCATCGGTCTAGTGCTGCCTCGCCGGTCTAGTGCAGCCTCATCGGTCTAGTGCTGCCTCAAAGCTCTAGTGCTCCCTCATCGGTCTAGTGCTGCCTCAAAGCTCTAGTGCTCCCTCGCCGGTCTTGTCCTGCCTCGCTGGTTTAATACTGCCTCGCTGGTCTAGTTCTGCCTCGCTGGTCTTGTGCTGCCTCGCTGGTCTAGTGCTGCCTCACTGGTCTATGCTGCCTCGCTGATCTAGTGCTGCCTCGCTGGTCTAGTGCTGCCTCGCCGGTCTAGTGCTGCCTCGCCGGTCTAGTGCAGCCTCATCGGTCTAGTGCTGCCTCAAAGCTCTAGTGCTCCCTCGCCGGTCTTGTGCTGCCTCGCTGGTTTAATACTGCCTCCCTGGTCTAGTGCTGCCTCGCTGGTTTAGTGCTGCCTCGCTGGTCTAATGCTGCCTCACTGGTCTATGCTGCCTCGCTGATCTAGTGCTGCCTCGCTGGTCTAGTGCTGCCTCGCTGGTCTTGTGCTGCCTCGCTGGTCTTGTGCTGCCTCGCTGGTCTAGTGTTGCCTCGCTGGTCTATGCTGCTTCGCTGGTCTAGTGCTGCCTCGCTGGTCCAGTGCTGCCTCATCGGTCTAGTGCTGCCTCGCCGGTCTAGTGCAGCCTCATCGGTCTAGTGCTGCCTCAAAGCTCTAGTGCTGCCTCGCTGGTCTAGTGCTGCCTCGCTGGACTTGTGCTGCCTCGCTGGTCTAGTGTTGCCTCGCTGGTCTATGCTGCTTCGCTGGTCTAGTGCTGCCTCGCTGGTCTAGTGTTGCCTCACTGGTCTATGCTGCTTCGCTGGTCTAGTGCTGCCTCGCTGGTCTAGTTTTGCCTCGCTGGTCTATGCTGCTTCGCTGGTCTAGTGCTGCCTCGCTGGTCGAGTGCTGCCTCACTGGTCGAGTGCTGCCTCCCTGGTCTATTCTGCCTCGCTAGTCTAGTGCTGTCTCGCTGTACTAGTGCTGCCTTGCTGGTCTAGTGGTTGAAGCGTTACTGCTGTGGTTTGATTCCCGGGTCGGGCAAAGTGTTGTTGGGGTTTTCCATCTGAAAATTTTCAACAGCAGACCAGAGAGCCTGGATTTGTACCAGTTTTATGGGCTCACCCCCTATAACATGGGACTTAAACATAACTGGCAGAAAAGTTCTGGCATGGTGACCACGAACCGAAAGACAATGCGTTGGAAGGCCTCCCACTAAGTGAACCGATGACCTGGCTTAGGTTGCGGGTATGCGCTGGATAGGAGACGCACGGGATTGGTCAATGTGGCAACGCCTGGGGGAGGCCTATGTCTAGCAGTGGACGTATTTCGGCTGAAATTATGATAAACATAATTAGTGAAATGTGAGTGTGCTGTGATGCACGCTATGATGCATGCTATGATGCATCTCTGCCATCTCTTTGGGGGAATGCTGGCGTGATATTATGTTATGTTATGTAACTTGAGGAAAAGATGACTATGACTTAATTTTTTTCGGTTCCTATTAATAACGATTTAGAACATTAAAACAACATTTCAAAATTTCACGATTTTTATTACGTTCTCACCAAATTATTTTTTTACATCTGTCCATTACAACTGTTCGACGACAACTGACTTCTAATTCTAAGCACTCGCACCACTTCCCACCACATGTTTTCAAAACGTGACATAACGTGGTGGGGGTGGGGTACATCCAGAAGTTAAAATTTTTACAAATAGTATAGAATCATTGATAATAAATAAATTTATTATTTTAAATTTATTATTACAGATAAAAAATCTAAGATTATTAGTTTTTACAAATAATGAAATTAAATGTCTAAAAGCAATTTACAAATTCGGGAAATAGATTATTGAAAACAGAGTTTCTAACATTATTAAAATGACCCCATTTCCACATAACGTTTCATTACAGTAAAATCCCACAACATTATTTAGGCCTTCCAATAAACGGTGATTCAGTCTCCTGTATATTACTAATGTAGTCTGAATCTGAATCTAACCTTGAAGCATATTAGACCACTATGACGATGTCAGTCTTCATGGAAATTTCGGAGACCGGTCACAAAATATCACTTAACTGAATGAAATATTTAAGATGATAGAAAATCCTCCAAATTTAGTTGTAATAAAAAATCTAGAAGTTGATGTTGTTGAAAATGGGCATAAAACACAGTACGGGAGTTATTAAAAAACCGGCCAAGTGCGAGTCGGACTCGTGCACGAAGGGTTCCGTACAATTATCGGAAAAAAAAACTGGGAAAAATCACGTTTGTTGTATGGGAGCCCCACTTAAATATTTATTTTATTCTGTTTTTATTGTTGTAGCGGCAACAAAAATACAGCATCTGTAAAAATTTCAACTTTCTAGCTATCACGGTTCATGAGATACAGCCTGGTGACAGACAGAAATACGGATCAAGGAGTCTTAGTAATGGAGTTCCGTTTTTAGGGTTCCGTACCCAAAGGGTAAAAACAGGACCCTATTACTGAGACTCCGTGATCCGTCTGCCTGTCTGTCTGTCTGTCCGTCTGTCTAGCTATCACGGACCAGGCTGTAGGTATCTCATGAACCGTGATAGCTATACAGTTGAAATTTTCACAGATGATGTATTTCTGTTGCCGCTATAACAACAAATACTAAAAGCAGAATAAAATAAATATTTAAGTGGGGCTCCCATACAACAAACGTGATTTATTGGCCGTTTTTTGCGATAATGGTACGGAACCCTTCGTGCGCGAGTCCGACTCGCACTTGGCCGGTTTTTTTTTACCCTTTGGGTACGGAAATAATGCGTGATCCGGGGGCCAGGATGTGTCCTACGACAGTGCAAAACCTTATTGTTCGAACTATAAAAGTATTCTACTAATGATTTCGATGATTATTTTCACTCGAGTCAACTCAAAAAGTTTGTTACTATTTTAACTGAAAACACGATGGCTACTTTCGTAGAAAAAAAGAATAGCTGTTATTTACACAGTTAGAAAAAAAAACCTAATGGCATTCCATGATATTTTTACAGAAAACCGTCAATCTACACAGGCCGGTTTTATTTCAAATAGAAAAAGTTTTAATCAAAATTTTAACCAAAAACACTGACCACTTTCTTCCAAAAAATATGATTCTATATAAACAGTTAAATAAATTATTATTAAAAAAGTTATTTTTTTTTTTCGTACCACTTGCTCAAAAAAGTGACATTCTATGCCACAAAAAGCGAACATTGAATCAAATACAAAAAAAAATTACTGAATTTCATTCATCCTCTAGGGGGAGAATGTGATTTAAATTTGGAAATTTGGAATACTTACCGAAATTTATACTGAACTACATCTGTGTATGGTGTAGTTTTTATATAAAGCATTATGCATCTTTTTGAAAAAGGAATACGCATTTATTATGCAGTTATGATTATTAAATAAAATTACGAAAATCGACGAGGCCGTATGAGCTTGATGCCTTTGCTTTTCCGACAAAAAAATATTAGTCTAGGAATTTGCCGCGTTTATGTACCAAACAAAAATGTAACTCTCTCTCAATAATTAGACCAATGTTTCGAATGTTAACTTTTACTTTTAATTGTCATTATTTTTAATAAATGCTTATCTCATATTAAGATTGTGTTAATTTTTTCGCAAATGATACGAAAAGTAGAGTATTTTCCTCGGTGATAAAGCTGTCTTAGTCTTGGGTGAACTTAAATCCCTCGCTACACTCCGGACTCAAACTTAAATCCCTCGCTTCGTTTGTGATTTAAGTTTTTAACACCCTCGCTGCGCTCGTGAGTAAACCTCGAGTCCTTCGTTACGCTCGCGATTTAAATCGTCTCCCGCGATAGAAGACACTGTTTATCCCCTTGGTTAATAATCTACTAATAAGTAGAAAAGAGATTTTATAATGTCTTTGCCCATCATTATTTTTAAATCGCAAGCAGTGGGTAGCGTAATTTTTAACCGACTTCCCAGAATGAAAAGGGTCTATGTTCGAATGAATGTTTTTTATGTTGTGTATTTTCACCGATTTCTTCGTGAATTGTGGACCGATTATGAAAATTCTTTTTGTGTTTGAAAGAGTACTTTTTACAAGTGGTACTATATAAATGTGGTGCAGATCTGAAATTTGCAGATGTATAACATCTTTCATAAATGACGGCAAATCTCTCGGGATTGTTGCAACCGCAAGTCTGTTTTTTGTACATTACTATAGGTACTACTTGTCCACTAGGTACTTTTTTACAAAAAAATACCAAACTTCCAAATAAAAACATCAGTTTTTTTATCTATGACTCTCTTTAACCAACGGGAGGAGGGAGTTTGGAGCTGTGATGATTAATAAAATTAAGTTTACATTTTCAACTGTAAATCTCAATGATATATTATTATACTAGCTTTTGCCAGCGACTTCGCTCGTGTGAAAAGGATTATTTTATCCCAAGGGATCATTAGACCGGGATGAAAAGTAGCATATGTGCTATTACAGACTATAATATACCTCTGTGCCAAAGGGGAATGCCCATTTTGTAAGGGAACTTGGGCCCCTTTGAAAAAATGGTTGTATCTTAATGAATTTGGTTGTATATTGTAGGAAAAACACGTTATATTCATAATTAGAAAACATTTTTTATTTATTTTGTGGGGTTCACGAGAAATAACGATGTTTCTGTTCTTGAAATGAACCCTTATTACAATGCAATAAAGATGCATACAAATGTCCAAGTGAAGAAACCTGATCTGTTGTTGTCTGTACATAAAAAGTAAAGGACACGGATGGAAAAAAACACAAAATATAAATCCTATTTTTGGATAATATTGAAATCGCAGACACGATACCTCATAAGGGGCCTGTGTATGGGCAATCTCCTTTCATCAAGAGCCGCATTCAGCCGTTGTGGCGTGAATGTTGTACTTTCATCCATCCATCCAAACTTTCGCATTTATAATAGATGCATTGGACTCGTCCAAAGAATAGACATAACATTCACCAATCTTAGAATTTCAAAGGCTAGCCTAACACTAAAACTGTAGGAAATGAGGTACAAGATTACAAGTATTAAACATATAGTTTCTATTTTATACCTTATTGGCGAAATTGAATCATCGTGTTTTGTAGAAACATTGTAATTTATTGTTCTAAACGAGTTACAATGAGTGGGGGGGAAATTGATTGTATGCGCGTGGGAGGCCTACAATCTGAAGCTTTGTTACTTAAAGTTTTATAGCTCTAGTGCAATGGTTGGTGTATGCAAGGCAGATTGGCGTCCATTGCTCGTTTTGTATGGATTCATCAGCAGTATAATATATGTGAAGTTAGAATGTTACCTAAAACGTCCGATGCTGAAAATAACCCAATACCTACCTTGGTACTAATATTTTATTATTGTCTATAGGCTCGCGCTTGAACATTATTTCACCTGATGGTAAGCGATGATGTGGTCAACGGCGAAGCACGCTTCCTTAGAAGTCACCTATTCACTCTTGACTTAAATACCCCCAGAATGTAGCTATCGGGAAACACAGGGAATTATACTCCTTAGCTGTACGCATTATAGAAGTATTTCCAAAACGTCTAGTGCGTATAGGTGGGGTGTCCACCATGTACCGATGGCGCATCGCCGTACGTCTGGTAGTCCGATGACGAAACGGGTTAGGCGGAATTAGATCAAGCAACTCTATCACACACTTCCTGAAATGTAACCGATAAAAACAGTCAAGCTGGTAACTCAGCAACGATGTTCAACTCTCTGGAGCTTTGACTTAACCAGTGCCTCATCGCCGATAAGCCTCTTGGCCCGTTTTTCGATCGACTTTCCAATATTTTCAGTTGAGACTTTATGCAATATATACTTGTTTTTACTTTTAATTCATAGATGTGTACTACCACAAACACATATTTGTTTGTATTCAGCGTTTTTGCATATCTCGGTATTGAAGGTTTAACCTTTGGTTCCATTCTATGAAACGCAGCACAAAAACTCATAAGCGTATGTAAGTAAGTATATATAGATCGTGCCGCGCAGCGTAGCTGCCAGTGTATGCAGGGTTCTAAAATTTTAACTTCAGGGCTATTGTTGAATTTTACTTTTATACTAAATATTGAGATTTGAACCAACGCTATACTGAAGTACCTATATCAAGAGGTCTCGACGACTCAAGACAAAAACCTCATAACGCACTAGAGACAATGTTAACTTAATGCTGATAAGGTTTGTTTAAAGAATTTTAGGAGAATTTTGCTTTTATTCAACTCAGTTTATCTTAGTTTAACACTGGACATAAAAAAAATAACAAAAAAATAAATAAACTGACTAGCAAAAAAAAAAATATATAATATAAAAAAATATTATTTTTTTTGGAGTAGGTATGTTTATTTTTTTTGTTAAAAAGTTTTTATTTTTTGTTTTGGTACTAAGCCAAAATACATCTCATGACGATTCCAATAAGCCCAAACACGACTAGAATACATGTTTTATTTAGCAGTGCATACCTTCCTGCTTCATCATCAGGTCAGTTCGATGGTACTTACCATTTTCATCAGAACCATTTATTTATAAGTATTTGCTTCATCATAGTCGGTTAACTATTCGAGAAATCTTATACCCGTGACATACTTATGTTTAAGGAGTTCCAGTGGCCATCTGTGGTATTCTTCATCAGTTCCACTTCACCAAATTATATTTTCTGAGTGCAAATGATTGCATTGTTGATGAGAATATCAAAATCGCTATAAGAAAAAAATAATTGAGGAGTTCCCTCGATTTCCATGGGATCCCATCATCAAATTCTGACTTGGTGACAATGGGATCACCTCGGGAGTATATCCTTTCAAACACAATTTTTTTTTAAATCTTTTCACAATTGACGGAGAAATCGGCGAACGAATCAGTCGAACATAGACTCTACTCCTTTACGGGAAGTAGGTAACCCCGGTTTCATCTTCAGGTTATGGTTTAGTTAACTTACACAAGGATTCACACATTTGCATGCACTTCTCTCTTTCATCTTTTTTGACCCCTATAGCCATGGCAATTTATGCAAAAGCGAAAGAGTTGAAATATGTCCCACAAATACTCGTAGTAATCCAAACACAAAATCTCCAACTCCCAAAAATCTTAATGTAATAATTCCATTTTTATTATTATTCCGGCTACTGGCTCTAATTAATATCTATCAAATAATTTAGCATTTATTAAATTAAAATGCCCGCCAAATATCGAGAGCTGGTAGTGTCAACAGTCTGGTGACATTCAGATACAGAAATAAATGTCTACCCTTTGTGCAGGCGGACGAGTACGATCGCGATGGTAACAGCTAATGTCACAGTGTAGGGAGATGGCAGTAAGTTAAACTTGTGTTATCCGTTAGAGTGGGCCACACTGATTCTTTCCACTGTCTTTCGCTCTGGGTTTTGCACTTCTGACAGACTTCCTCCCTACCCGGGGGGTTTGGCATTAATTTTATTCGGGCGCTTCTTTCTTAAGCTTTTCCTACCAGAGGACTGCGGATTGTGTGAATCCGTTAATTTTAGATGGTTAAGCATGCAGCCTTCTCTTGAGACCTTATCTGGTTTTGCCCTTATATTTGTCTACTAGAGATTCCGGAAACCCGCAGTATCCTCATGTTCTAATTAAAGCCACGTTGGTCGATATGCTCCTTATTGTTTTTTTCTGATAGCAGGATACAAGAGCGAGCGAAGCGTGCTTCGATATTTTTCCACTCCTTTTTTATAGGTTTTTACACGGCAATCAGACTAACGTTGTCGGCTTATTACAATACTTGCTTGCATCTTTTTTAGCTAACTTAATCCAACACTTGGGAAGTTATTACAACTATCAGGTAACCTTTATTATCATTTGGTCCTTCTGCCCTTTCCCTCCACTCCTGCAGCATCGTTTGACCTGCACGCTGCGTACATATATACTGACTCTAAATATAGAAGTGAAGTGCCGAAGAGCGCGGACCGGCCGCTCCTATCGCGGATTTTAACTTTTTTTTTACACGTTTGGTTGTAACGCACGCCTGTATGTTCTGTGGTCTCCGATATGTGGAGCAGTAGGCGTATTATATTCGACGTGGTTGCTAGCGTTAGAAGGTTTCATTTGAGGTATTATTATTAAAAAAAAATATGTCGTGTTTAAGGAAAGGACATGGTTTTGGGAAATCTATGCGTCAGCTTTTGTTTTTTTTATATACAAAAATTAAACTCTTCTGAGTCAATATTTATAAAAATATTAAACTCTATAATAAAGGTAAATATGAATTACGAAGGCTTCGTCGCAAAATGTTCCTTTCGAATCAATATTAAAACTAATAATAGGCTGTTTTTTTTTATAAATAAGTTTGAATAAGGTTAGGAAAGTGTTACATAAATAATGCTGGGTAAAAAATAAGATTCCCTGCAATAAAATTAGAAAATAAACAAGAAGTTAAAAAAAACATATAAATAATTAGCATATATAATAATATAGCAATAGCAATATATTTCCCTAACCTACCAATATCATTATTAAGCTTCACAACTTGACATCTAGCATCCGCCATATTGGATTTCTTGTGACCTCATTGTCTAGTCCCTCAAGGACACATTCTGCATCACACATCGACTGTATTTGGCAGCCATTTTAAATTTCCTGTGACATTTTAGAACACAATGTGTGCCTATGAGGTCAAATTCAATGACACCCAATTGGTCAGTAGCATTCTATAACAAAATACTGGCAGATATACTAATACTAGTAGACAATATTATACCTACATACACCAGTAGCCCACCTCGGCTTTGCCCGTGTTGATATCAAAATATAGCCTACATCTGGAATATTGCTTTTTACATATGGTGAAAGAACTTTTCAAATAGGTGCAGCTATTCCGGAGATTAGCCTCCAGATATAAACAAACTCACAAAATTCGCACTCTAACTTCAAAATTAAAAAATCAAACCGACTTCAAGAACATTTTTGTTCTTGAAGTCGGTTTGATTTTATGTTAAAAAGGATTTTTTTTTCTATTTTTATTTTTGAATGGTATCTTCAATTAACATGATAATCATTTATAGCCAAAGTACATCTCATGACGATTCCAATGAGCCCAAACACGACTAGGATACATTGCTTTATATCATAGTTCCAGTGCCTACCTTCCGGCTTCATCATCAGATTAGTTAGATGGTACCATTTTCATCAGTACCATTTATTTATAAGTATTTGCTTCATCATAGTCGGTTAACTATTCGAGATATCTTATACCCGTGACATACTTAGCATTTAGGAGTTCCAATGGCCATATGTGGTCTTCTTCATCAGTTCCACTTCACCAAAAGATACTTTCTGAGTGCAAAAGATTGCATTGTTGATGAAAATACCAAAATCGCTATATGTATGCCTATAATATTTGAGGAATTCCCTAGATTTCTCTAGGATCCCATCATCAGATCCTGACCTGATGACTATGGGAGTCATCAGGTCAAAACAAAAGAAGAATTTTGGAAATCGGTCCAGGCGTCTTTGAGTAATCGGGGAACATACATTAAAAAAAAAGATTCCGACGAATTGAGAAACTCCTCCTTTTTTTTGAAGTTGGTTAAAAAGCACTATTAAAGTACAGAAGTGTAGATATAGATTGTTATCTGTGGGATTTTAGCAGTAGTCGGGTAAGATTTAACCAGATGTTCGCTGCAACTTCTGATCTTAGTCATATAGTTTAATTCTCAGTATTTATTCTGCACCGTGTGCGGGTCGACGAACCATCGCACTGTAGGCATTTTCCTTGTTTACTTGCTCATAGAATATTTATAATTGTTGTAACTATATACCTACTTATTTATTTGTAAGTGTAAGTACTGAGATATAGTATTATTGTACTTATTGACGAATGTTTTTTTTTAGTGTAGACCGGTAGAGATCTGCCTTTTTAGAGTTACCCAAAGGGTAAAAACGGGACCCTATTACAAAGACTTCGCGGTCTGTCTGTCTGTCTGTCTGTCCGTCTATCACCAGGCTGTATCTCATGAACCGTGATAGCTAGACAGTTTAAATTTTCACAGATGATGTAATTCTATTGCCGCTATAACAACAAATACTAAAAACAGAATAAAATAAATATTGAAGTTTTCTCCCGTACAACAAACGTGTTTTTTGCCGCTTTTTGCGATAATGGTATGGAACCCTTCTTGCTCGAGTCCAACTCGCACTTGGCCGGTTTTTTTATCAATAATGGGCTCATTTTTGATTACGTGTACCATCTCACCTGATGGCAAGTGATGATGTGCTCGGTGGACGCTTGCCTAGAACTAATCTGTTCAGTATCTCTCTGTCTATTTTTAACCGACTGCCCAAAAAGAGCGGAGGTTCTCAATTCGGATGTACACTGTCATTCCACTATATTATGTTCAAGTTACATGTTATTCGTGTAATCTATTCTGGCATCACTGTGAGCATTATAGGTACCTTAATATAGAACTTGTCCATTATGTACCACTAAAAAGTGACAGGCAGCAGTGGTATCGGCCGCGACTTACAAGTTGTAGGTCGTGGGTTCGAGCTCAGGCAGGCGCTTTACTTTGTGCAAATTATTTCATCACCACTGCTCTCAAAACGGTGAAGGAAAACATCGTGAGGAAACCGGCATGTCCTAGAACCAAAAATTCGAAGACATGTGACATCCACCAACCCGCACTGGACCCGCGTGGTGGATTACGGCCCATTTCCTCTCACAGAGAGGAGGCCTGTGTCCCAGCAGTGGGAACATTAATAGGCTTATGATTTGGTGATGATGAAAAAGTGACAAGTAAAAACTTTTTTACAAAAAAATACAACCGACTTCCAAAAAAACACTACAAAGTGAAAAATAACTTCAATTTCGGAGGGCGGTGTCAAAAAACGAAGAAACGTCGAAATGTTTTTTTGTAAAATAGTTTTTTTAATTTTAGTATGTTATTGATAACCACCTCCCAAAGAGGCCTTTCGTCCATAGCTTTACGTCCTCTTAAAGATGACAGATACGTCAGAAATATGTAAGTCTTTATATGAAATTCAAACAATCTGTCTACAATATCATAAGGCTACAAATACGCAGAAGAAAATAACTTTTTCAGTAGTCTCTTAGAATCATCAGCAGAAAAAGTTCACTAGGACTGTCTAAGACCTCTCCCAAATTTAGCTTCTCGCATCCAGCAGTACCGCAGCCTTCGCCAGGTCATGGAGTCTCTTAGAATAGCCAAGATCTTTCTACAATCCATTACATTACCTAACTTAACTACCAGCTACGAACTAAAATCGTCAGATCAATCATTTTTTCCACATCACTCAAGATTGTAATCTGCAGATAGGCCGAGTCATCGTCTTACAAAAAACCTTAGGCGTCCAGTCTGGATCGGTAGTACTTAGAAAATGACGTAAAAAATCTAGCCTTGGTTCTAAGTTACCGGCCGCTTTGTACGGATTCTTAAGTAGTTGGATGAATAATATGTAGTAAGTATATATAATTTTATACAAGCTTTTTGAACTGAAACGTACCAAATGTAATATCACTTGTCAATCATCTCTCATCTCAATAGATCTTCCGAATGAGTGGGTCTTAGGGTGAACATGGACAAAAGCAAGGTGATGTTGAATGCCCATGTTACACCCACTCCTATCAAGGTCGAAGACTCTACACTCGAAGTTGTGGATGACTATATCTACTTGGGACAAACGATTCAATTGGGTAGGGCCAACTTCGAGAAAGATGTCAATCGTCGAATCCGACTCGGCCAGGCAGCGTTTGGGAAGTTGCGCGGTATCTTCTCGTCCAACTTACCACAGTGTCTCAAGACGAAAGTCTATGACCAGTGTGTGTTGCCAGTGATGACATATGGCTCTGAGACGTGGTCGCTTACAATGGGCCTTATCAAAAAGCTTACAGTCACTCAAAGGGCAATAGAGAGGGCTATGCTCGGAGTTTCCTTGCGTGATCGAATCAGAAATGTGGAGATCCGCAAGAGAACCAGGGCTACCGACATAGGGCGAAGAATTACCAAACTTAAGTGGCAGTGGGCAGGGCACATTGCTCGCAGGACGGATGGCCGATGGGGCAGAAAGGTTCTGTAGTGGCGACCGCGAACCGGAAGGCGTTGCGTTGGAAGGCCTCCTACCAGGTGGACCGATGACCTGGTGAAGGTTGCGGGGATCCGCTGGTTGCGAGACGCACGGGACCGGTCAATGTGGCGACGCTTGAGGGAGGCCTATGTCCAGCAGTAGACGTCTTTCGGCTGATATGATGATGATGATCTTCCAATGTCCCTAGACCAAACACGATGATGCTATTTAGTCTGGTTGAGGAATTGCTATGGACACCTTCCGGCTCCATCATGAGACCAGCTCCATATTATCATATTATTTCAATGTTTCCAATTTACATAAGTACGCCCAGTTTCAGCTTCAACCCCTGAGTGCTCGAAACGTGGATCCACGCAAGACACAATGGCTTTATAACTGTTTCGGTAATTCCGTCAGTCAACCGGTTAATCTGATGCCAGGAAGTACTTGAAAAATGGATTACTAGTTCAAAATCAAAATCATTTTTTTTTCATTTTGCATAGGCCTGTATGGGCACTTATAAAACGTCGACAAAAGGATTTGTTACCTTGACGTCAGGTGCACGGTTCGGGTTAGTCGTTTCCTATGAAGAAGAACCGGCAAGAAACTCCATGGTTACTCTTTTAAAAATTTTGTTTACAATATTTCCATGTTACAGCATTAGTACTTGGATATGGGGGGACAACGTAGGCCCGACAATAAGTCGTACGAAATAAAAATAAAAAAACTAACAAAAAAATTATGTAAAACGAAATAAAAAGTTAACAAATGTTAACAATCATCTAGAAATCTAGAAAGCCTACAATGTTCACACATTCACAATCGGTAAAAGAATCTATACAAAGGTAAAAAAAAACAAACTAAAAAAAAAAAATTACGAAAACGAAAATCAAATTAATTAATTAAGTTGCCGGAAAAAACCCAAAAAGAATTGACAAAATACCCATAATAACTCAATTTTCACATTCGTGCTGTTTGTCGCTAAAGAGTTCGGTTGTATGCTCCATATCTTGAAAACTACTTAACCGATTTTGATGAAACTTGCACTAAGACCTAAGTTGAAAGATACTTAATGCAATAAAAAAAGAATGATCATGATTGGATCACTAGTTTCGGAAAAATGCGTGTATAAAGATACATAAATATTACACACATAACGGATCCATGCGGACGATGTCACGGGATATCCATTATATACAACAGTATACCAAAACCTTTTCCAGAATGTAACAAATACTTTTCAGAAAACCGCATCAAAATCGGTTCAGCCAAACGTGAGGAAATCGAGGACAAACATACATACAAACATACAGGTCAAACTGAGAACCTCCTTTTTTGAAGACAGTTAATAATTGAAAAACGGTATTTCTATTTTTCAAATCAACATTTGCTGGTATCAGATACCGATTTATTCATCAACTCGTCCTGCATTCCTACGGCCCATTTAGGACGATTTGCAGAAAATCAAAATAAATTATATTTTCATTCTGCAACTCGTCCCACGTTACCATCGAAATGAGAAAAGGTACAAGCAGTGGCAAAAGTGTTAGTGTGGAAATAATAAAAAAAGTAATTTGTTATAAAATATTTAATCATCACAACCTTGTCACTTATAAACGGAAAAGATTAAATCATCACAAATTTGACACACGAGGTGTTTGTAATTTAAATTGTCAAACTATACTTTTGAGAACCTGTAAAATTTTGGCCATTATTTAGGGTATGTCACGTTCTTAATTCCAAATACTCAATTCATTTTCTCATAATAATGTTGTAAGCACGAAGCATGAAAGAACTGACTCACCCAGTGACCACCAACGCTTGCTCACCGAGTTCTGGCGATGTTAGTGATTTTAAATAATTAAATCACCTCCTTAAAATGCTGTCCTTCACAGCAAATTCCCACACATAATCAGATATAACTAAATATTTAGACATAGTAGAGTCGCAGACACTACAATGGTTCATTATTTACTTAATAAACAAGTTAAATAAACCTTGGAACATACTAAATTTAATATTTAAGATGAACATCGCTGTTTACTAACGGTTCTGCCCCGAAGACTAGTTTGTTTTGGGTAATAATAATATTTGTACTAGGCAATAAGGAGTTTGAAGAGGTGTTGGCCTCATGCTACATTACTATCTCATCAGCCTTATAATGTTCCCACTGCTGGGACACAGGCATCCTCTCTGTGAGAGATGTAATGGGCCTTAATCCACTACCCGGGCCCAGTGCGGGTTGGTGAATGTCACATGTCTCCGAATATTTAGTTCTAGGACATGCCGGTTTCCTCACAATGTTTTCTTTCACCGTTTTAAGAGCAGCGGTGATGAAATAATTTACACAGAGTAAAGTGCATGCCTGGGTTCGAACTTACGACCTACGACACGTAAGTCGGGGGCGTTACTACTGGGCCACCACTGCTCTGTATACAATATAGAGGTGTTTTTAAGCGAGTAACTTATAACTCCAGATTACGCCTGCAGGTACCCTTCAAAGGATTAGTCAGACGTGTGCCAGTACTACACACTTTTAAGGTCCATGTTACCAGGGGCGAGCCTGTTGAAAATCTAGACTAGATGAGGTGTTCAGTAACACCTTGAAGTCTCAGAAATATCTCAATATTTCAGATATAAGAACCCAATAACTAGAGACCGGCTTATATGCATTTGCATATGAAATTGCATATTTATTGAGAATGGGCTCAGCGGAAAATGCATATCTTCGCTATATTTATTATTATTTTCGTTAGGTTTACTCTATCGATAAGTGTAATAATAAACTCTATAAACAAAATTTCGCCTATATACACTAACAATTTTCACTTATAAAAATATTTTGATTGATTGAAGTTCATTACAAACACCTACCTGCCTGATTGTTTACGTTTACAAAAACGTTAAAAAAATAATTTTGCTGCATTATTATCATCTACAAAGTTGTTACATTTATGTGTTTTAACATTCATGATTAAATAATTCACTAATTGTATGCTGATTTAGAAATAATAAAATTAAAACCTACCACTTTTTTGTCTAAAACTTTAATTTTGCATGCATATATTACGAATTTTTCATGCTTATTTGCATGCATATTTCAAGCTGTTAATGTTGCATATACCTAATCCAGTTCTTGCACACGAGTACAACAGTAACACTAATAACCAACAAGGTGGCTGCACAGTTATTCACCGAAACAGTACAAAGGATTGGGTTTCTCTCAAAATGAATATATATTTGCTAATTAATCGTAGTTCACTTTACACTTTATCAAAAAGGAAAAAAAAAAAAAAGAAGGTTGATGAATCCTATAGTGGCAGGTTATTAACTGAATATAATTTGTTTCCTCCAATTTTCCACACGCCTGGATCTAAATCGACTGTAAAAAGCAAGATTAGAGTATGCTGTATGATCAAAGATTTAGAGTTATCCTCCACAGGATCAAAAATTAATCATTATCCCAAACCTTAATTGCAAGCAGGTTTGAAATCGGCAGAAAGAGTTGAGTCAGCACATAGCCGAGCAAATGTATCCTACATTGTGTTCCTCTAATTTAAAACCATCATAAGGTTCTACTTGAAAGGTAGAAAAGAAAAACAAGAACAGTTTCATTGTATTTTAATGTTGATACGGTCTGTTACTTCTAGTTGTAAACTAAAAGCGGAAACATTAAATACTACCGGAAAGGCCGAAATTTTTGTAACGTAAAGCGAGGCTGACAGGGAAAACTAGCTTCAAATAATGGTATAGCAGAACTCGCGTGTTGAACATAATTACATGAAGCTAAGTAGCAAAAAATCTCTATAATATCAAATCATTCTTGGTTGGTTTTTGTCACAGTGTGCGTTATTATAATAAAAAATTCGAAGAAACATGGCGTCCACTGGGACTGGGCCCGTTTGGAAAATTACGGCCCACTCTCTCCCACTGAGAGGAGGCCTCTATCCAGCAGTGGCAAAGTTAAAGGCTTGTTTATTCTGTTCTTATAACAGTAACAAGCAAGGGGCAGAGTATTTTGCTCGCAGAACTGATGCTCGATGTGGCCGAAAGCATTGGGGTGGCGACCGCGTACCGGAACATGCAGCGTGAGAAGGCCTTTCTAGGTGAACCGATGATCTGGTTAAGGCGGCGGGAAACCACTGCATGCTAGTCTCACAGGACCGATCGATGTGGTGGTTCTTCTATGTCCAGCAGTGGACATCTTTCAGCACCCACCCGCAAAGACTTTAGTTTTCGTGATCATGGCGCTTGTAACGGTGCCGAAATATCGAGCTCTCAACAAAGAACAAAATATACATGGTAAATATCCCGTAACAAATATTAATTCTAATGATTGTGACCATGTCAGCTTAAAAACTTATATCTTTTAGGTGAAATGATGAGTCACAGTAAGCGTTGCTAGAACAAAAAAAAAGCGAAGACATGAGACATCCACCAACCCGCACTGGATCTTCATGGTGGATTGCTAATTCATATAAATTTAGTGGCTCAATAAAAAATCTTCTCGTGACGTCTAATTTATGTCTAGGATGTCAGTCATGTTATTATGTCATTGTCAGCCTTCCGTTTATGAAACAACTGATGAAATGCATTGCTGAGACTAGAAATAATAAAATGTTTTAATTGACTAGTAAACCTGACGTAGGCTTTTCAATCCAATCCATCATGATATGAGCCTTTTACAAACCAAAGCAGGGGGATTCAAATCTGAGGAGACTTCAATCTGCCGTCTTGTCTATTCTATGTTTGGCAACGGTTATGTATAGCGCTCTAGATGGAACAATGATCATCTCAGGGTGGCTGATAGCAGTTGTATGAGAGTTGCCGATTATCGAGATAAATGGTGCGCCATTTGAGAGGCCTAATATGTCAAGCTGTGGCCTGCTGTATACTGATGATTGCGCACACCGATCTTATATGCCTTTTTCCGACGACTTTAATAGCATAATGATCGTTTTTTCAACCTTAGTGTCGATTTAGATAGGCATGGGCGTATTTACCCTAGGGCCAAACGGGCCATGGCCCGGAGTAGCAGCCTACGAGGGCACTCAGTTTTGTACGCCTTTCTTTTACAATTTATATGCCTGAACAAGTTTAAACAAGAAACCCTACCGAACTAACATTTATTAGGTTATATGTTTTGATAGACATGGCGGGCGTGTCTTTTTGACTCCGTCGCGACTCGGGCCTAGTCGGAATGTTTTGACGTTGCTCGTGTCGTTTTCGTTCATAAGTTCGAGTTAAGGAAGCGCAAAACTTCGTATGACGTGGTAGCTGCCAATTTTTCATTTTTATGCAAATTGGATACAATGTCTGAAGCGGAAGTTAGAGTGAATGCCATAAAACTCTAAAAGCTATGCCCGATTGATCTGGCGGATAGTCTACAAGAAGAATGAAAACTTAAAAAAAAAAAATGTCGTGTCATGAAAATAAAATTAGTTAAAGGCAGGTTATGTTACTTGCATTTTCAAAAACTGAAATAGCATTACGCATATTTCTGTGCACTGTGATGATAAACTGCAGTGCGGAACATTCATTTACCGTACTAAAAAGAATAAAAAAATATCTACCTTCACGAATAACGTTTAAACGGCAGTTTAAAAGTTATTCGCTTAAATGAGCAGTAAGCAATTCTTAATACCAGTACAGAAGCTTACTTGATAAATGCCGTTAAATATGATAGTGTCATTGAAATATTTTTACAATAATACAATCTGTCCATCGAAAAAAACAAATTTGGAACAGTGGCGTTTATTTCTTTGTATGAGCTATTTCATTCATTATCATCATTATCAGCCCACACTGCTGGATTTTATTTTATAATTAGAAGTTTTTACTTTTTTTTCGTGTATTTCTGGGGCGGCAAACCTTGCAGGCCCGGGGCGCTAAATATTAAAATACGCCACTGTAGATAGGCGTAGAAAATTCTAGCAGCAAAAGCTTAGCTCTAGCTAAACTCTAGTTTGTGCTATATCACTCACATTGGATTGAAAAAATCGTCATCACAAGGAGGGTGTGCTTGTGTTATCAGACTTTATCTCTTCGGGGAGTACGGAAGTGCCGTTTTTTTTGTCACCATGATAGACCGTTAATCTAGATGACATACATAATCTTAAAGACGCGACAGTAAGCATCTGGCTGATAAAATTTTATACAATCCTTTCGTTAGCCTTTTGTGTAAGTCAGCCACACTATTACCAACCATTGAAACTATTGAAAGTCAGACCCCACAGTCGACCACCCGAATAGCTCCCAGATACTATAAGCTCGACAGGCCCAAGAGAAGAGATTCAACGTTCTTGGATCCCGCTTCGAAATTAATTGGAAAGTAAATTTAAAAACAGCAGAGTCAGGCAAAAAACATGTTTTAGATATTACGACTGATAGATAAAATTCAAGGTCATCTCTTACAGCTTGAGTTGTGACGAAGAAACAAATATTTATTTGCCGTTTTTCCTTCTAGGTGGATTAATTTAAACATAACCTAGGTATTGTTTAAATCCCAAAGCAAGTCTTATAAGCTTACACTAAGTTTTATTAATAGCAAGTTCACAAATCAAATCTTTAGAAACGTTTGCTATAAAACATATACTTTCGTTTGCTCATCTCCATAATATTGGTTGGTAAGAATACCGAACGTACCTACTATCCGTTAGTTACACGTGTATGTCCTACACATGTCCTACTATACCCATTAAGATTCGTTCACGCGAGCTAGTTAGATTCGCAAACAAACTAATGGTTATCGCACTAGAGTCATCGGATCCAGAATTCGTGTCAGAGAGATTTCAGCTAACAGATTAGGCTATGATAATTAGTACTGTAAATAGTGATAAATTGCGCTGTTTGTTTAATAAATTGTTATTGATAATGTCAGATTTAATGTAAACGGTCACATTTGAACTTCATCATCTGCCTAGCCTTTTCCCAACTATATTGGGGTCGGCTGCCAGTCTTACCGGATTCAGCTAAGTGCCAGTGTTTTACAAGAAGCGACTGCCTATCTGACCTCCACAACCCAGTAACTGGGTAACACAGTACCCCTTGGCAAGACTGTTGTCAGATCTCAAGCTTCTACTCGTTACTACCCGTAACGACTGTCAAAGATCTTCAAATGACAGCCGGGACCAACGGCTTAACGTGCTTTCCGAGGCACGGAGGAAACTCGGTATGTTGGAATGGTCACCCATCCACGGACCGACCTCGTCAATTGTTGCTTAACCTTGATGATCGACCCGTGCGGCTGTTATTATTTAGCCAAGAGCTCCTCCACGAGGTCACATCTGAACTTGGGGCTCTCATTAATGTTCCAACAATGATGATTAAAATATCAATTGCCATGGTCACGTCCACTCGCTTGCTGGATATAAATAAGCAGATGCAGATGGGAGAATGTTTTTCAATCTCTTGACCTAACATGTTGTTGTAATGATTTTCACTAAAGCATCGCATCCACTAGACAACATTTGACGCGCGACATGATGCGCATGTTGCTCAATGCTCATCATCTTGTACGGCAACGAGGAACTTTTTTAGTAACGTTGTCTGTCTGCTGAACATAATGAGCGTCACGTGTTGTGCGTCAAATGGCGCCAAGTGGATACGAGGCTACCTAGGGCTGGGCAGGCTGGTATATTTTTTTATTCTGATCTAATAACTGCTCTAGGGGTTAAGTCAAATACATCTGTCCCTTACACACACTCAAAATAACCTTACTCTAAGAGCTTAAGGTGTTGTTTTGAAACCTGCATTCTTTCGTTTTAGTATCATTCAAGGTGTATACTTGCCTTATCCTATGCCATACCTACCTAAAAGGATATCCATTTTAGAGCTAGGAGAATCAGCAGATGCAGCCAGGTCCAACCTTAGTTAGCCAGTTGGATCGAAGACCTGAAGAAGGCACCTTGGCTAGACGAGACTCTGGATGGAAGGGGGATTTTTTATATACTATAGGCTCGCGCTTGACCACTATCTCACCTGTTGGTAGGCGTATGATGTGGTCGACGCTGATACACGCTTGCCTAGAAATAACCTATTCACTCTTGACTTAAAGACTCCCAGATTGTAGCTGTCGGGAAACACAGACTCCGGCAGGGAATTCCACTCCTTAGCTGTACGCATAATAAAAGTGTTTCCAAAACGTTTAGTGCGTATGTGTGGGATTTCCACCATGTACATGTGGATTGTGGGGTGGATAAAACCATAATAGTAATATTGTTCAACTATGTAACACGTGCACCCACCGGATTCCCGGTGCGAAACGCACAGGACCGATCAGTGTGGCGACGCTTGGGGTAGGCCTAAGTCCAGCACTGGACGTAATCTGCAGAAGAACTTGTTAGATACTGATACAAATTGTCCTACGCATAGATTTCTTCTATCACGTCGATAGCCTAAGTCCGTAGGTCCTAATCATAAAAAATACATTTTATACGGGAATCGCACCCAAGTCAGCCTCAACCGTCACAATTATTCAGTTATTCATCAGACTGACGTCAACCGACTAACGTCAATGTCAAGTCAGTATCCCTTTTTTGTTCCACCCAGATCAAAGCCCTTTCAAAAACGTTAAAAGTGGTCCTCTCGCTGACTTGAATATCCTCTTTTTTCTTTTCAAAACCCCATGGTGACCCGATCGGGCGGTGGCCGTCGAATAAATTCATTGTGTCGCTGTCTGTGTGTCTGTATGTATGTGTGGACACAATTGATTGCGAATGTAGGCGTGACACTCCTTACAGGGAGCGACTAGTGTATTAATTGATGTTACAGTTTTGTGGATGTGGTATTCAGTTTTGATTATACAGGATCTTTTTAATTCATTGGCTATTTTTATGCGGGTGTTACACTCGGTTTTTGAATGGATTATTTGGAGTTAAGTTAAGAACCTGACAAACCGTAATTTAATGCCATGCCTGAGTTTTACAAATACCTACTTTAACTTATCATCATCTTCCTGCCCTTACCATCCTGTCCCCCGTCACGCTGTCACTGACTTCCTTTTCTTTCATATCACTCCTTACAGTTCATCCATCTTTTCTTTGGCCGTCTCCTCCCTCTCCATCCATTCACATTTATATTCATAACTCTTTTAGTAAAGTACTCTTCATCCCTCGTCATCACATGACTATACCAGAACAAACGGTTTTCTTTCAACTTTTCTATCACTGACGCCACTTTCAAACTTCCTCTAATATAATAATTTCTCACTTTATACATTATGGTCACTCCGCACATCCATCTCAACATTCTCATCTCTGCTACATGCAATCTGTTTTCTTCCATCTGTTTTACAGCCCAACATTCTGATCCAAACAGTACGACAGGTCTAATCACGGACTTATAAATTTTCTCCTTTATCTTGAGGGTCATCCTTGTTCGGGAAATTCTTAATTCAAGAATAGGGGGCTTGTGCTCGTGAATGAAAATATCATAATATACATACGGGATCAAATCCGGTATATAAAAAAATACAGCTGGTTAGTACATCATCCAGAATTTGCATGTTCACCAAAGCAACAAAATGTAGGAAACGGCTGCTTTTTTAACCGGCTTCAAAAATGACCTCCTCCTTTATTTCTCCTCGTTTATTTATTTATCTCTTTAATAGGTGAACCGATTTTGATGCTTTTTTATTTGAAAGCTGGTGCTTCTCATGTGTGGTCCCTTTAAAGTTTGGTGAAAATCTGATGTAGAAATTCGGAGATATACAACATAACTCTTTAATAAACAACGGCAAATCTCTCTGGATTGCTGAAATCGCATGTCTGTTTATTGTTTACACCATTTCATAACATATCATCACTCCGATATAGTTCTCGCTAAACTTCTGGGCCGCCCTGAAGTTGATTTTCCGGAAGAGCGAGGCACGAAACGGTGCTGTTTTTGTATGAGATTTACTACTGCGCAGCCATTGTAGCCAACTTCAGGACGGCCAAGAAGTTTGGCGAGAACTATACGCTAGTCGGTGTCTGTCTCTGTCTGTTTTTGTTTCTTTGATTTTTGACACCGACTGCCGTAATTGAAATTCTTTTTCACTTTGTAGTGTTTTTATTTGGAAGTCGGTTGTATTTTTTTGTAAAAAGAAAGTTTAATAATTGTTGCACTTAATGAACAAGTTCTTTAATAAGGTGCTTATAATGCCCAACTTAATGAGCAAGTTCTTTAATAAGGTGCTTTTAATGCCCAAAGTTATGTCAGAATAGTTTACCCGAATAACATAAAAATTGAATATACCGGTGAAATAAGAGTGTACCAGGTTTTACGGTACACATTTGCGTACCCCTTTAGAGCGTACCGGAGTGATGGGTACAGGTGTGGCCTCATAGTTAAAAGTAGTTCGAATTCAGGCGGTTTTACTTTGACCCGCTGAAAGATTGCAAGTATGTACTTCAATTAAAAGACAACAAAGTCAAAAATGCAGACTACAGAAATCCAGGGTTAACTAAACAAAGTATTTCGTGAACCGAACAGAACTAATTATATTCTTGTGGCCTATTTGTTTTTGGCAATGTGCGAAAGTAGGTATCTACAATCTACATAATTACTATGAAAATGGTTTCCTGAAACTTAGTGACCTAATGACCTGGAATCTCATGATGCAAAAGTGTCTCAAACTCATAGTAGTGTATGATACTTGAACTGAGGTCATCATCATCTGCCTAGCCTTTTTCTCAACTTTATTGGGGTCGGCTACCAGTCTTACCGGATTCAGCTAAGTACCAGAGTTTTACATGGAGCGACTGCCTATCTGACCTCCACAACCCAGTAACTGGGTAACACGGTACCCCTTGGCAAGACTGGTGTCAGACCTCAAGCTTCTGACTACCCGTAACGACTGTCAAAGATCTTCAAATGACAACCGGGACCAGCGGCTTAACGTGCTTTCCGGGCACGGAGGAAACTCAGTATGTTGAAATGGTCACCCATCCACGTGCGGCTGTTATTATTAAGCCACGAGCTCCTCTTAGATTCTTCAACTGAGGAATTTGGTCGTAAATTTCATAATTATTACCTTTCACAAAAATTAAAATAAGAATTTGAAATTTTTGACATTCAATAATGCCGTTTAATGTTTTAATTGAAATAAATGACTTGACTTTGACTTTTATTATTTATTGCGTTCTAACAGGTCTATATTTTATTTGTGTTACGTACAAGTTACAGTAAATGCCAATAATTCACGTAAAGGAATGTGTAAATAATTAAGAATATCTCGGTACAGATTCTGTAGACTTGGCATCTTTTCACTAGATCAAAATAAATTTATGGTGACATTAAAACCGTAGTTAAAATAAATAAAACCACCAAATTACAAAAACAACATATTTTATTTATTAAAAAATCTTCAAACTTCTCAATGAGACAGATACAAAGTGCATTTCCACGAAAATGTTTTGAACACAATAATAATTTAAAAATCTTACAACTATTTACACAACTCAATGAATCCTATACGACGTTAGACAATGTTAATAAGGTCAGTGTTCTTAAAACAATGCGGCAACCGTCCGGTCGGAACAAAGAGCGATGCCGTATCGTATCATTACACTTGATTCATGCATCCTTGTCAAAAGTCGATGAACTTGTGCGCGAAATTGGCAAACGAGACTGGAGGCGCGCGTCGGACACTGAACGCGCACAGAAGCGACGTTCAAACGTAGCACAGCGTACATTGCTGCGTAGAAACGGCGACAGTTTACAAGCTAATGGGTTGAGGCAGCGTTGGGTGATGATTTCTTCGATTGCTGCGTAGCTGGCAGCTCGCCGTGGTGCCGGGTTCGTCTCGAGCGCAAGGTCGAGTATACCGCCGCCCACTGCTATAAATATACACAGACATGCAAAAATGTGATACATATAAACATTTATGTGCCCTAATATGTGTGCCTATGCGAACGTTTGATTCGTTCGAATATTTGGGATATGATTGGGAACGATGACATTTTGGTATGTTCATTGCGTTGTAGAGGTTATCAGTTAATTGTTTTTATGCGCGTGGATGGCTTTATCGTTGTATACAACGTGTCTTTTATACGTAATATCACGCTGGTTTTCCATGAAGGGTTTGGTTTACCCTAGGTGTATACCACTTAGGGTAGAAGCCGGATAGTTGCCACACTATTTGAAATCATTCTGTGTCTCTTGGTAATTACAAAAAGCAAAATACTGTATTCTTAATATTGGCCGATACGGTTTTTTAACTACAAAATGAAAAGTAAAAATCATAACCAATCTTTTTTTTATTTATTTGAATAGGCTCGCGCTTGACCACTTTTTTTTTGCCTTCCCATCCAATCGCACAGAGACATACTATGAGACTCGGTCAACTTAGTAATATTTGGAGAATTTTTCGATAAATAAATAAAATTGCATGCGATTCATCCGTGAAATTAAAGCAATTACAATCGGGGCAACTATACCCCTGGGCCAACTATCCTGGTTATATATACCCTATAGGTTTTATCCACACTTCGCCAGTTCTGTTTAAGTCCCATGTAATAGGGCGAACCTAATTCCACGAGTGGCCATGATCGATTCCAGGCAGTTACTGAGATATTATTTGCTCGTCCCGGGTATCGTACCAAAGACCTCGTGCTCAGCTGTATCACTTGCAATCACTAGACCAACGAGGCAAATAAAGAAGAAGAAGACAGAAAATACATATACTTAGCACAGACTAAAATACATTTACTTAGCACAGACTAAAAGACATTTACGTAGCACAGACTAAAAGACACACAATATAGGTATACTAGATGTAGATACATAATAGTATATATATCAGATAAAATACAAATAAAAAACAAAAGAAGTATAAAGTCTGATGTAAGAAAGTGTGCTTCACGGCTGCGCCATAAAGGCCCAGTTCAGCAAAACTGCCAGACAACTAGTGCCTCTGGTGACGGATGCAAATCAGTTTTATACTACAAGGTGACGTGTGTCTTCATCATTATCATCATCATTTCAGCCGAAAGACGTCCAATGCTGGACATAGGCCTCCCCCAGGCGTCGCCACATTAACCGATCACGTGCGTCTCGCATCCAGCGCCTTCCCGTGATGTGAAGGTGACTTGTGTATGTATACTTAAATAAAATTAATTTGTATCCGATAAAAATAGTGAGGAATATGTACATAAATAGTGCAGTTCAACGTGCAACGTGTCTTGCAGAAATTATATTTTGAGGATTTTAATTAACGGGTCATACTGGAGGAGGAGCTCGTGGCTAAATAATAACAGCCGCACGGGTCGATCAGCAAGGTTAAGCAACGCTTGACGAGGTCGGTCCGTGGATGGGTGACCATTCCAACATACCGAGTTTCCTCCGTGCCTCGGAAAGCACGTTAAGCCGTTGGTGCCGGCTGTTATTTGAAGATATTTGACAGTCGTTACGGGTAGTTAGAAGCTTGAGATCTGACACTGCAGTCTTGCCAAGGGGTACCGTGTCACCCAGTTACTGGGTTGTGGAGGTCAGATAGGCAGTCGCTCCATGTAAAACACTGGTACTTAGCTGAATCCGGTAAGACTGGAAGCCGACCCCAATATAGTTGGGAAAAGGCTACGCAGATGATGAATTAACGGGTCATACTGATTAAAGTAAACTGAACTTGGGTAAAAGATCTAAGAACTCGATATTAGGTAAACTTTTCATGGAAAAAGGTATTCTTTGCTTAAATAAATACTCCTTGTTTTGTTAGCATTTTCGATTCTAAGAACCTTAACTCCTTTCATAGTATCTTTATTATGCCTTAGTTGGAGGAATATGAAAACGAAAGTTGTTCTACGTTATTGTTTTAGTCTAGTTCTAAACTTTACATAGACTGAAAAATTGTAATGAGATGCCGATTGGAAAAGAAAAAAAACCGACCAAGTGCGAGTCGGACTCGTGCACGTAGGGTTCCGTACCATTATCGCAAAAAATGGCAAAAAATCACGTTTGTTGTATGAGAGCCACACTTAAATATTTATTTTATTCTGTTTTTAGTATATGTTTTTATAGCGGCAACAGAAATACACCGTCTGTGAAATTTCAACTGTCTAGCTATCACGGTTCATGAGATACAGCCTGGTGATAGACAGTACAGCCGATAAAAATGATAATATAAAGAATGATATAATAAAGAGGAATGATTTGTTTTTAAGTTTGTTTGTAGTTTGTTGATTATGGAAAGCTACATTATGCCGGAGTGACATAGCCTATATATAATTTTTTTATCACGTAAACGAGTCCTGTGGGGTCCACCCCACAGGACTCGTTTTCATCGTTTTGTTCGTTTTTCATCGTTTTGTTTTCATCGTTCCACGGGAGTGAAGCTGCGGGGAAAGCTAGTAATAAATACAATGAGAGAGATATTCGCCTAATACTTTATTACCTCCACCTTATTTGTAGACAGTAAAAAAACAGATTTACAATAATCTTGGCGGTCGGAATGTTAATAGCAGTTTAATGGCAATAGCAGAAAAGATGATCTTCTTGCTTGTGTTACCTATGATTTTAGTGGCTAAGTTCTTTATTATAAATAAGATCTACAATTTACACACAGTTTTGAATTAAGAATTTGAAGTTGAGAACTTGCAGAGAAAGAAAAGTAGAGCTACATCATACTTCAGCATTATATCAATCTTGTTAAATAGCCTATATAAAACAACATTTAGGCCATTACTTCCTTTTACTACTTTTTGTGCTGGCAAACAGGAAAATAACTAGTACAATAGGCTACAGACTTAACTAGCTACGCGACTAGTTTTAAAGCGACACAAAAATGCTGGGCCTCATTTTATAGGTTTACAGCGACGCAACGGTGATTGAACTAAATATTTTTATTTTGTGTTGTGAATGGACCATTTTTAGGGTTCCGTACCCAAAGGGTAAAAACGGGACCCTATTACTAAGACTCTGCGATCCGTCTGTCTGTCTGTCTGTCCGTCTGTCACCAGGCTGTATCTCATGAACCGTGTTAGCTAGGCAGTTGACATTTTCACAAATGATGTATTTCGGTTGCCGCTATAACAACAAATACTAAAAACAGGATAAAATAAATATTTAAGTGGGGCTCCCATACAACAAACGTGATTTTTTGCGGCTTTTTTGCGATAATGGTACGGAACCCTTCGTGCGCGAGTCCGACTCGCACTTGGCCGGTTTTTTACTAGGTAATGGGAGATGTGAAGTTTTTGCTAACCTAACTTTTTAATCGTCGAAAAAAAGGAGGAGGTTCTCAATTCGACATGTATATTTTTATGTATGGCCACGCATAACTTTAGTGCTCCGATTTCATAAATTCTTTTTTTATTGGAATGATGTTAAATACCCTAAATGTGTTGTATGTTTATTTATTTTTTTAGTTTCTTTTTGTATTCTTTTATCTTGGTGTACAATAAAGTATATATATAAATAAATTAAGGTAGAAAAATAGCATTTATTGTTAATTCGCCCATTGAATTTTTAAATGTGAACCGATTCTGTTGAAAATAAGTTTTTTTTTAGCTCTCATGAAACTGATTAAAGGAAAAGCTTATTTTCTAACCTAACATTTCGCCTTAGTCTCAGAAGAGCTAGGCAGAGGTGCAACTTTAGTGTCTAGTGTCATATGAGTGTCATATACCTAAGTTATTGACCCTGTTTTTATCAACTGGACAAAAAGCCAGACTCCAGCAGCCAATTGCGTAAGTAATTCTGCAAAGCAAACAAGTCGATTCTTTCCCAAAAACGACTTTACGTATTGCATATTAATACGTAAAGTTGTTTTTGGGAAGGAATCGACTTGTTTGCTTTGTAAAATTCACTTACGCAATTAGGCTGCAGGACTCTATCGAGAAATTCCAGACATAAAACCCAAAAAGCCTTTGCCCGACTTGGGAAGCGAACCGAGCAACTTCCGTTCATAAGTAGCCCTTGCAACCCAGTGATCAATGAGGCTGCCAATATGAATATGTCTAGATTCAAAGCGACACAAAAATGCTGGGCCTCTTTTTAAAGGTTTACACATTACAGCGAGACGACTGCGGCTCGGGCGATTGGACTAAATACGAGTAGTTCTAGTTATGTTGTGAATGGAATATGTTGGTCGTGGTTTGTAGGATTTTGTTTTGGTATTTCTGATATTTTTACTAAGGAATGGCCGATGACTTGTTTGCTGGCCTAACATATCTACAATTATTATCCCTCTTGGAAACTTAAGAAACAGACTTAGTTGTATTTAAAATAAGTAATATTTACAATAGGCTACAGACTAAATATGCGACTGGTTTCAAACCGACAAAAAATGCTGGGCATCATTTTATAGGTTTTCAGCGAGACGACTGCGGCTCGGGCAATTGGATTCAATAGTTCTAGTTGTGGTCGAATGGAATATATTATATTGGTTGTGGTTTGTAGGAATAATTTATTTGTATTCCTGATATTTTACTAGGCCTAACACTTCTACAATTAACCCTCTTGGAAACAGGTTAAATTGTATTTAAAATATCTAGTAAGTAGGTACAATAGGCTACAGACTAAATATGCGACTAGTTTCAAAGCGACACAAAAATGCTTTGTTTGAAGTTGTGATGTGAATGTAATATATTGTTCGTTGGTTATAAGAAATTATTTATGGGTGTCCTGGCGTTCTTACTAGAGAATGGGAAATGCGGCTCTTTTTTACCCGACTGCCGAAGGAGGGATGTTACCCTCCTTGGGTAATGTGTTTATCAGTCTATGTATATATGTATGAATGTTTGTTCCTATGTGGCGTTCCAGAGACCAAACGCGTTGCCCGATTTTGATGATTCATACGTCAATCGATTCGTCTTAACCTTGCGAGTGTCACTGGCTACATTAAAATTAAAAAATAGAAGAATGTAGTCTTTTGGGCGCCGTATTGTGGGGTGGCAATTTTCATTTTCTTCCAAACCCATCGTGGTGATTTCAAAAATATATAACACTTATATGTTTAAATTTACCTAATTCAAAAAAGATGTTAACTAAGCTCGCTTTTTAAGCAGTCAGGTTTTTTGATTTTTGAATTATTTTGAATAACTTAAAATAAATGGGACTTGCAAACTTTTTCCTTATTAGCAACAAAACTAGTTTTGTATTCGTTTATTAACGTTTATTTTCAAATAAATAACTAAAGTATGTTTAAATAAAAAGTTAAAAAATATTAGCAGTTTTAATTTGCGGCCACTAAACTGACAAAGCGGTCAGCGTGCGTTAGCTTCGCACGTCAATTGATTGATTTACCTACCTACTTTTATGAAATTAACCACAAAAAAAAACATTTGTTGCCAGCCAGTTACTCGCCAATATTACGAATACGACCCACTGTATTAAGCAACCGCCACCGCAATACATTGTAACCGAAAGATTTACATTTGACCCAGAATCGAACCCGCTTACTACGAATTACGACCAGTGAACAACAATCAAAATGATACCATAAGTTGTAAAAATGAAATAGGTACTTGATAAGTCTGTGTGCATGACATTACTATTTAGGGTAGAATGTTTGATAAAGCAACTTGTAGAGTGAACATTTTATGAAAATATTTATACCGATGCTATATTTTGGGAAACAAACGGCAATTTGCGTATTTTCTGATAATTTTAGGGCATTTCAAGTCAAATTACTTTTCAATTTAATAAAAAAAGGAAATTCAATAAAAGCAGCCACAAAAAGGTGCGGCGCAACAATACGGTAACGATGTGACGACGCGTTTTCATATATATTGCTCTAAAATCGCTCTACAGATAGAACAATTTCAATGGAAAAGCGTTGTCGCATTATCATGTCGCACCTGTCTGACCCTATCTCGATTTGTTATTTAAACTACATTTTGTAAAAAAGCATATTACTAATTAAATTATTATATTGCTAAGACAAGAATGCTTGGAAACATGCTGGTTTACTCTACAGGACAATCTTTAGTGTAGACAAAATCAAACTGGTTGATTTATATATTCATAATTAGAATTATTCTTTTTTTTTTAAGAAATTGACTCGTACACTGTTCCGTTGTTGTTGAATTAGGTAATTTATCTATGTTTGCAATATTTGGAAGTATGTGAGAACCATGTTCCTAGTTTCTGTTTATCAAATGAATTTATTGTAATACTTTATACCTATACGTAGTACAGTAGTGTTTTACTGGGTGTCTCGTCCTCACGTATGAATAATTAATGTACTCGTATTTGTGTAAATATTGCAAAAAACTTTTTTTTAAAGATATTGTGTGAGTTTCTTGTCCGTTCTTCTCCGTAACAATCTACCTTTGCGAATGGACGATAGATTTTAAATTTTTGATGATCAAAAATGCCTAATTGAAATAAAGAATTTGACTTTGACTATTTGGAAACATTATTACCTCTTTGTTTGCAGACATGTTAAAACTTCAAATAATATCTTCACAGCGTCTGCACCTGGAGCCACCATCGCTCGCATCTCGCATGGGCAATCGGCTATTACCACCACCGTTTGCAGAACTGATGCTATTTTAATTCTCCTGCCTTGGACCGAGACTTCCTTAGCTTGAAGAGTTAGGGCAGCATCTGTGTTGTTCTCTGGAGGAAAATATGTGAATTCAACATACAAGTATTTAGTTAATGCAAATACTTGAGTTCTAGAATGATATATAAGCAATACTAAATGATATTTAAATAAATTAATTATAAGATTTATAAATTATAATACATTATTATATTTGTCAGAATCTTGTTTTTATTCGAGATAGATTCATGTTTGACCATCGTTTTAGAATACAAAACATTTTATTTAAGTACCTTTGCACGAGTTTTTTAGTTAGCCTTGTATCAAAACCTGTGAGTGATTTGATTCTTTGTTGTACCTAATAACCTGTCTATGGCTCTAGTTGTCTCTGAATGTTAAGGTTCCCGAAGCGAGCAACGCGACAGTGCGACAACGACATGCACAAATTGTACTAAACCGTAGATCAATCTGTCTTTTCTCTATATCTTTCATTGTATATATACTTGTACAATAAATAAGTAAACATCGCGTTGGAAACGTACTGTTGGATTGTAGCATGGCGCCTGTCTGCGGGAGCCTTTAGAAGAAACTCAAGAAAAATACTCGCATCGGTATTATTCTTGTGTTTATCAAGAGACTAAAACTGGTATTATATACCACTTTATTCAACGGCGCCGCCGAAGTGAATAATGAACAAGGAAATACTTAAAATTAGATAAAAACGGACATAAATAATGCATTAATATTATACGGATGAACATCGATACAATTTATTTTTTATATCTTTATTATGCTAATAAGTAATATTTAATGGAAATATCTTTTACCTTTGACATGACATTTAAAATTAAACTAATTTTCGTATATAAAATAGAACTATTTTTATTAATCTCATGCTAATAAATCCTAATCCAAGAAAGATTAAGAACGTGAAAAATATAAAGTAAAATCTCAAAACAACTCATAATAAAAAAACCAAGTGCGAGTCGAACTCGCGCACGAAGGGTTCCGTACCATTAAAATCACGTTTGTTGTATGGGAGCCCCACTGAAATATTAATTTTATTCTGTTTTTAGTATTTGTTGTTATAGCGGCAACAGAAATACATCATCTGTAAAAATTTCAACTCTCTAGCTATCACGGTTCATGAGATACAGCCTGGTGACAGACGGACAGACACACAGACAGACAGACGGATCGCGGAGTCTTAGTAATAGGGTCCCGTTTTTACCCTTTGGGTACGGAAGCCTAAAAATACATAACAACTTAGAGAAAACTTAACTAATAATGTTGTTTATCTGGTCTTGAAATAAACTTCAACGAAAATTTTCTAAAGGTCAGAAAAAAAAGTACTGAAATAAAAATATTTCTAAGAATGATTAAAATTATAGCACCCACGTTTACATCAGCCCTTTAGAGATGTTTTGAATACATACCACTTATAAACTGGGGGGTGACCATAAGCTCTTAGAGCGGTATCAATTTGAGATCGAATAAGGGACAGATGTATATGACTGTATACATCTGTCACTTACTCGATATCAAATTGATACCGCTCTAAGAGCTTATGGTCACCCCCCAGAAGTATTCTCATTCTCATTTTGTGTAAAAATGTCTTCTGCATTTTCAGGCAACATCTGGATAAGATCCTCATCTGTGGAAAAAATCAACACAGCTAACATATACCAAAATGGAAGTTAAAAGAATAAAGAGAGATTAAAAAAATATATATAAGTACCTATATACATTTTATTGTACACCATAATAAACAAGAAAAATAAACTTAATTCTAAATACATACAATGGGCGGCCTTATCGCATTCCGCGATCTCTTCCAGGCAACCTGGAATGGACAGAGATTACCGGGGGGGTGACAGGGTGACCATAAGCTCTTAGAGCGGTATAATTTGAGATCAAATAAGGGACAGATGTATCTGACTTGTATACATCTGTCACTTACTCGATATCAATTTGATACCGCTCTAAGAGCTTATGGTCACCTCCCTGGTATCTGTGTTATTCTTTACATTTATTACTAGAGACGTCACATAACAAAAAAGATTTGACAAACTGGCGAAAAATATTACAATAGAAGAAATGTTGACTGTTAGGGTCAGCTAGCACCAAGACGCTTCGCGATGCTGCACGTTGTTTAAGCGATACAATGTAGAACTATATTTACTACACTGATATACACATTTCAGTAAAAAATATTAAAATAAAACATAAACACATTTTAGAGAGATAATTCGAATAAATTTAAAATTTAAATTTCACGGGATGTATTCTAAATTTCTCACGGAAATATGTACTTTGTTGTGTAGTAAAAAAGGACTTCAATGATTGTATCTCTCAGCGTTGCGTCTCAGTATGAGCTGAACCTAAAGCTAAAATTGTACGAATTCAAATACAATAAACACAATCAATACAGATGCCAGCTGTTTTGACATCAAATATTCCTGTTTATATCTCTCTGATACCAATCGATTCAATTTGGTCTAAATTGGTTTTAAATAATGTCTCCATCTCTCCACGTCAATATTTATTAATACTTGATAGGTTATTATTATATTTATATTTGCTTTGGTATCCTTCCTTTATGTTTATTGACTTTTTGAACTTGGAAATTCACATTTATGTACATGATATATTTATTTATTTATTAGGTACAGGAAAAATAAAGGTGCTGGTATGTATGCATATTACAGGTATACGCAGCTTACACCGTATGGTCAGAAACACACAATTATTATTAATTATAAATATTAATCTAAAGTTAAAAAGTTTAAAACATAGTCAAAATAAAATAGACAGAATAAAAAATAAAATAAAATAATACAGAATAAAATGTTCGTAAATTAACTCTTCTAAACTTATTGAGTGAAACACCGTGTAAGTCAGTATCTGGAGTTGTACAAAAACTATTATAGCTTCTACGCATGCGGAGAAGTGGAGCGTTGAGGCCTAGGTTGGTTTTGCGGAATGGAATATGGAGTAATTTTGTGATGGGATGTCTGGGTAGTTTTGAAGCGTTTGCTACTTTGTAGAGGAAAATAAATTGTAGTTCTAAAAACTAAAAAACACGCTTTAATGGTAAGGATAATGGGACAAACTGTTTAAATTGCATTGTCATCGGTCCTTGATAAGTGTGCAAAGTTTCAAATCAATCCAACGTTTTGAAGTGGGTGAAAATCACGTTCAAAGATTCCGTTACATTGATACATTGATACATTGTTACATTGATACATTGATACATAGATACATACATACCAAGCTAATAAAAGCGTGTTAATTAGATCACGCGTACGGCGACGGTCACGCAGTGTCTTTATTTTGAAAAAGTGTAGGCGCTGTACATACGGACAGCGATGGCTAATTCCCCTTGATGTAAATGCAAGATGTTTAGTGAAAGCCCTTTGAATTTTTTCAAGTCTTTGCGAATATTTCAAGTATTTGCGATATAAAACTTATATAAAAAAAATACAAACAAACATAGTTTTAAAAAGAACATTAATAACGATTACAGATTGGCAATTTTGGTAGTAGTTAGCTAGGTACCTAACTACGAGTATATGTGTAGCTAATATATACACATTCAAGTTGATTGCTTATATAAATTCAAACTTGCCAGCATGAGTTTTGAGATCAGACAGTATTTTTTATTTATTTTCTGGTGACTGAAATTTTGGACTTTCGATCGATTTAACAGAGCAAACTAATTTAAGAAAAACTGAACCACAGATTTTTTCAATTGTTAAGAAAACACTTTTACCTTGTAAACAAAACTTGATGCAATTTTATACAGCTAGTCCCTAGGCTGACATTTGGCTAAGGTTTTCACGTAGTATATTATTCGCACACAGTCAATCATTACAAAAATTTAGGAAGGTTAGTAATATAGTATACGTAGCAAAGTAGGTAAAAAAAGTGACAACAACAAAAAGGCAGGGAAATTATTTAATCACCACATTTGACTGTCTCCAGAAACTTATTTAAGTTTGACACTGTCTAAATGTCACAGACAAATAGACGTCTGTACTCTGTCATTTTGCGATGAGCAAGTGATGACATTCTACCTGAAATAACCTAAAAATTGCCCTGGCAATACATTTAAAACAAACAAACACAATTGCTATATTTGTAAACACAAAAGCAGATAACTGTCGAAAACCTGATTTTGTGTAATATTAGTTAAATTAAGCTGACAGACAATGGTGTTCCGACGAGGTCACATGTTGCGTAACCATTTGCACAACCTTTGCAAATAGTCGGCCATTTTGATTTTTGCGAAGCGCACAGAACAGAAGTGTCTCACAGCTTAAACGTCACGATGAAAAACAGTGAAATTAGACATATTCATTAAAAAAAATAGTTGGTATAAATACTAATCCCATGGTTATTTTTTTTTACAAACATAAAAATTAACATATTTTATATGTATAAGCAGATTAAAAACTAAAACTAAACAAAAATTTTCTATGGAGAATTTGAATTTAGAAACTGTCATGGTCTTGTTGAGGATTCAACCAATAAAACCAGGTCAATTACCGAGGCAACAATTCTTCTGCGGCGATACTGTATTTCTTCTGGCTTCAGTCTTGAATCCGGCTTTCGAAGGACCATATCAGTATAAATACTAATCACATGGTTATTTTTCTATAAATTACAACTGCACACATTAAAAAAATATACATGAGAGAAAAACAACATTACTGAAAAACTTCTGTAAATTATAGCTGTACCTACAAGACGGCTGGACAAATAAAATATGGATGTATGAATTGATGACTCTAGTAAACGCATTGTTTATTGGTGAATTATGAATGATAACACGAAATATTACTGTGTAAATATGTTTTGTATAATACGTTGTGTCTTTTATATGAATGAAAATGTGTGGAAACGTCATGTCACTATGTAATATAATTAATATTATACATATATATATAGTTTGTACGGATACTGTGTTCTCATAGTTTCAGCAAAGAGATGTAAATCATTCTCAGATCACAGATACTGTGAAATACTAAAGGACCCTATACTCTATATGTTATATTTTTATAACACGAGCAATCTTAATTAAATTAATGTTTTTTTTGTACTACTAAATAATCGAGGCCTTTGCCTTGCAGTGGGACAATTCAGGCTTAAAATAAATAAAAGAATAATAATAAATCGGAACACTCTTAAACAAAACATACAAAAATTTATCATTTTAATTTATTGCTATATAATTTGAAATAAAATGAACAAACCACATAATACATACATAATAATAGGCATTAAAAATGGTCAAATCTAGTCTCCGTTTTGTAAACTAGTTTGTTTTTTTTCAATAACACAAATACTACCAAATTTTGCGTTGACGTAAAATGCAAATGACTTTGTAGATATATTGTCAAGCAACGAACCTTTATCTTCAGACTAGCGCATTTGTTTGTTTTTACTTCGTAGAATTCGTTAATTCATTTTGGTAAGTAAAGTAATTCATGTTTTAATTTAAATAGTAGGCAGATACATTTTAAAGTGATAACGAATGAACACTGTGTTTTTGCTATCTAGAATGAGATTTAATGCGTCCACAGACAAGCGCGACGTGACAATGTGACGACGGCCATTTACCAAAAAAAAAAAATGCAGCGTTATACCTACCCGTTGAAAATTTAAATGATTATTGGTCGTGGCATTGTTGTCACATTCCGATGGTCTGTTCGAAACTTAAAAACTCCTAGCAATATTGCTAGTAAGTAACCTTGTCATTGTATTACATATGATTTGCTAGCTGTTTTGTTTGAATTTGTAATGTGATATCGTGATATCTGGGTTACGTTTGAAAAACGAAAGCACCCGAAAGGTGACGAAAGTGTAGCTGAATCGGCAATGAATGAAGTAGTTAGTATTTGCTGTAATTTGAGTGCTGAATAGGTTCATTATATAGAAAAAAACATAAGTGTCTTTTGTTGACTGTTCAATTAAAGTACTTTCAAACTTCGAGCACCACGTTACGTTATATACAAAAAAAAAAAAATTAGATATTTGTCATCTTGATATTATTTAACACAGCGAATACAAGCTTTTGTAATACTTCCAGACAAAATCCACTCTAAAACTACAAAGCACATCTTTAAAAACACACAAAGGCAATGGCTTATCACGACGCAGCCAATAGCCTAGTTATCTGCGCTTGGGCAGGCCGCAGGACACACAAGGTCGTGGCCGAGGCGACCGGGCGGCGCGAGAGTTGCGACGCATGGCGACGACCCGCAGGTAGCCGCGACGATACGTTTGTTGCGAACTCGCCAGGAATCTCGTGCCTTTCGATAATAAAGTCTTGATTTTACAGCTTTTTGATCCAGCGTGATATTGGACAGGAAAATCTTGAGGTTTGATGAGTTTTAGGCCTGGGTTTTTGAATGTATGTGTAGAAAGATATAAGTCTTATGGATACCTATACAATGTATGTGATTTTATGAGTACAGTATTGTCTCTATGACACTGAGGTTTGCTGTCAGAGAACCCAATTGTGGGTTAAGTTCGCCTTTGTACGTAATCTGTCCACAGTAAGGACAGCTTATGTACAAAGGCGAGCTTTATTCGGTTTAAAGGCGAGCCCATTTGTATATGCTTGTTTTGTGTACAATAAAGAATATGAATATGTAATCCATGTAGTACGGTAACTTATTTACTTGGTTGTTTTAACCAGTATCGAAGTAATATTGTCTATATTTTTGGTTTAACCTTAACATTAAACTATAGGTATTGTCTAGCTTCTTTAATTCTCCCAACAATAACTAATTTATTCTCATTGAAGTGAATTTTTGTATTCATAGGAATAAAGATATCACAAACCTCAGTTCTACAGCTATACGAGTTGGTACATAAATATAAAACAAAATACTGTAGTCAAAATACAAAATTCAGCTTAAACCAACTGCTTTGATTAATAAAAAAAATTAATTAACAGAACATTATAAATTATTGTGCGCAATACTCATAACCGGCGTGTGTGTATGACTAGATGTATGAATGTGAGTGAAGCAAAAGAAGTATGTAAGGATCGTAGCAGGTGGCGTTCTGTAGTTTCTGCCTACCCCATGGGAAAAAGGCGTGAGTTTATGTATGTATGTATGTATGTATAAATTATTAATTACCTACCTACTCTAAATACCAAGTTGAATGGAAGCATAAAAAAATAGAAATCGTGGAATTCATCAAACAGTTAAACCACAAAAAATACGTTTGTTGATGAGACCTAAATTCCTAGCAACGAGTAGCAATATAAATAGGCAGCAATAGATCTTCTGTTGCTAGGCTAGGCGTTGCGTTTAGTTTCAATAAGTGAGTCATTGAACCTGATTTATTGTAAAACGAACAACAAAGAACTGGACTTAGTGCATCGATAGATAGGGCAATAAATTACTTACCATAAGTAATAACAATAATTTATTGCGATGATAATATTAAAAAAAATAACACGAGAAATTAAATATTGTTTTTTTTTCCCGGCAGATGTTCATTTTTAGGACCTGATTGGTATAGGTCAAAAAGATGGCCCATTTTTGTAAGTAAGAATCTAAATTGCACAATGCTTTCAATAATAAATAAAGAAGTTTGCCAGCGTATAAAAACGTTAATATTGCCATTAGTATTCGCAATAGCTACTATATCTATACTATATCTATACAAGCATGAATATTTTGAAACCTGTTCTTGAGTATATTTTTCTAATTTTAGATTTGTAGATCATTATAATTGCTCTAGTATTAATATAGTGATAACAATAAACTCATTACTAAGTGTATATAGGTTTTTGTTATGTAATTAATACCAAAGGAGTCTTGAACTAAATCCCAATGTATTTGTCCAAAGTTACAGTTGCATAGAAAAAATCACAAAGGGGACGATAATGTTGACTTTAGTAAACTCTGCTAAGCTTTGATTGTATACGCCTTATATTGACAGCCTAGCAACAAGGCGAACAAGGCAAAACCAATAAACCTAGAGTAAGCTCTTATGTCTGACTTCTGAATTAAATTTTTTGGAGTTAAGGACATGTCAAACCCTATTATCTAGTCAACAAATGCTTTATTTTTTACCATTTTACCAGTCTCGGCAAAATATGAACATAGTGTCATTCGATTTAGAATGGCATGCAGATTAAAAAAGAAATTCCCCTCGCAAACATTGCAAATGTTAAAAACAATTTAGAAACAAATATCTCAAAAACTAATTAAGAATTTAGAAATCTAAAAAAATAATAAAAAGAAGACAAAAATTTCCAAAAGAAAGTCCTAACAATCAGAACAGAAGAAGTAATATTTATAATTCTCTTAGAAGGGTGAAAGTATCAGGCCACAGATAATATAATACTAGCATACAGATGCCTCATCCCATACAAAGAAACCGTGCTGACGTAACTAGCGTTTTTCATCTGATTATACCGATTATTTTTTGTAAATTGATCGCCTTCGGTTCCGTCCCCGGCGATAGATAAATCCCGATATATGTCGGTGGAACAGAACGGAACGGAACCGAGCGCGATCGATGTATAAAAAATAATCAGAATAATCGGTATAGAACGTCGGCACGGTTTCTTTGTATGGGATGAGATACCACTGACCAGGTCAAGAATGGGTACTCTGACTTGCGCAAGCCTTGGAGCTATTCTTGAAAGGCTTCAGAATAGATCCCCGCTGAAAATCTAAAAAATAAAATATTTTATTAACAATTTACGCAGTTGCAAAAATTATATATTTAAAAAAAATTAAAAACTTTAAGTAACCATTGTTTTTTTATATATATTTTAATGTTCCTTTTTTAATATCAAGAGCTGCATGGATATATTTTGTCGCCTATTGTTTATAACATAATTTTACGCAAATGCGTTGTTTCTAAGATAATGTTTTTGAAATCATAATATTTGCTGCAAATGATTAAAAAAATATTCCAAAAAAAAATTCTTGCTGAAAAACGTATTTGTTAATTAACATTTTTCTACTACTAATAATTAATATTAAGGACAAATAAATTTTACCTGATATATTTTTTCTTACTCTATTTAATGTAACAAAAACAACCTTCAGAAGCCTTTCAAGAATAATTACAAGTAAGAAAAAAATCTCAAAATTTATAGTTTATCAACTAGCAAACTTGTAATTTTCATGTTCAAGCAGAAAAAACTATACTCCATTTACTATAGCATTAGACAGAAGTTAAAAAAGGCTCTTTTAGGTGCACACTTTGTAATAAAAATACAACTAACACTATTACAGTCAAGATTGATGTGGAGTTAAATATAATCAATTTAAATAACAGTTATCACACTTAATTGCGCTTATTTAACCTATCTACCTTCTGAAATTACAAGGCCTTCATTTAATATTATTTAGTTTTTACATAAAATAATGTCGTGTCAATGTTTAAAACCTAAAAGAAGCAGGGGCGGACAGTACCAGAAACGTATTTCATGTCACTATAACTCGACCAAATCTAAAATGTTACCTATTCCCTTAATAAGTTGTGGCAGCACGTGTTTTTTCATTTTGTCGGATTATGATGTCATCTTTCCGTCAAATTGCTTATAATCTGCAGTTGTCAATTGTCATTCGCTTGTGGATACTTGTGAATACTACGCCTTTTCTCGTTGTTATTGCTGAATTTTCGTGGTTTAGTTGTTATTTGTTTCTGTTGTTATTGTTTCGTTATCGTTATAAGTGTTAGTTTTGTGTTATTCGTACAAAGCGGTACGTTTTGTTGAATTATGGACAGGGACGATCCCGGTGCAGGCCCGAGTGGCTTGCAAGCGCAACATATACTCTCTGAAACTGCTGGTTACGCTGATCAGTGTCAACAGCGAAAAAAAAAAAACGTGGCCCCAACGTTGATCACGACGTTAAAATATTGTCTCCCAAGAAAAAGAGAACAAAGCAAACAACGCTTCGTGCTGCAGAAAAAAGAACAGTCATAAATATTTATAAAGATGTTAAGGGGTCCAGGCCCGAAGGTTCTCCAGCTTATAGGACGCAGTTAATTAAAAAAACTGCAGAAATTGCAGGTAAGGATCTTAAAATTATTACCATAATAAATAAACGTATTTGAAAGTAACATGATTTGTGAGGTAATAACATACATTATAAATCTTATTTTATAGGCATATCTCGTGCAACAGTCTATAATGTACTGAAAGAGTACAATACAGAAGGTCGCCTGCAATCACCCTCTCCTCGCCAACGGAAATACTCAAAATCTGACGATTATGATGATATAATGTTAAGTGGAATACTCGTACGGAGAAAAATTCATTCTTTGTTCTTTGATAATGAGTTACCAACGTTGGACAAGATTCTGGAAGCTGTAAATAGTGATGAGTCTGTACCCGATTTTAAAAGAAGCACTTTATACTACATAATCAAGAAAAAATAAAATTTACTTACATTAAAAGAAGCAGAAAAAGTGCCCTAATTGATAAACAAGAGATTGTATTATGGAGGGTGAAATATCTCCATGAAATTAAGAGATTAAGGAACGAAGGAAAAAAAATATTATTTAGATGAGACTTGGCTAAATGAAGGTACAGTGCTGCTAATATTTATAGTCTGAAAGAAGGTTACATAACTTGGTAAGCTATGTAAAGTCTCCTTTATGCAAAACAATACAGTGAAGTATTAATAGTTCAACATAAGTCGATGTAATATTGTATTTACATCTATAATTTTAATTATACATACAGGACACACGAAATGCAAGGTATGGCAAGACAATACTGTTAAGTCAAAAGAAGCACACCGGACAGGTTTATCATCTGGTTTAAAGAACCTAACTAGAAAAGGAAGACGGCTTATCATTGGCCATATTGGTAAAACTTGATTTAAATTTATTTCTTTAGATAATTTCAAAAGAAATACATTTAAATCAAGAATTGATCAACGAGTGATCATTTTACTAATGATTTGGTAATGTGACATTACCAAATCATTAATAAAATGATCACTCCGTTCTCTGTCACTGAAATCTGGTTAAGTCTTAATGCCTCCCCTCGGAGAAAGATATTTATGGTTGTAGATTAACCTGTTCAAGTACAGTAATGATGCAGTTAATTATATATTATACAGCATATTAATTTCGATTGCTACTTAAAGCTTAAAATATATTTCCAGCAATCAAGTAATCTACGCCACAACTATTGATTATTGGTACACAATTATTGATTTACTTTTATTTCATTTCACAGGATTAATGGATGGTGAATTAATATTTGAAGCCAAAAAGGGTGATGGAGACTACCATTCTGAAATGGATGCACACAATTTTGAAAAGTGGTTCAAATTAATATTGTCAAAAATCGAGAGTGGTGCAGTTATTGTTATGGATAATGCACCATATCATTCGAGGAAATTGGAGAAGCTGCCAACTACAGCCACACGAAAAGCAGATATTCAGTAGTGGCTAAAAAACAAAAATATTCCTTTTAAGGAAAAAGACGTCATCATCATAAATCTCATCTCACACTTCTGTCTCTGGAAAATGTTTTCTTAGTTGGTATTTAGCTTGTGAAAGTGTATTTTTGTTAATTCTCTGTCATTCTTAATTATTATAGTTAACCCTATACTTGGCAAGATTTTTTTTTTTTGAAATGTTGATAAATTTTACATAGAATGTATTCTGAGGTATTTATTGAGAGGAGAAAAAATAAAAACAATAATATAATTTTATTAGTTTATGATTTATTGAATGTATCACATAAGGCACATTGCCAGACTCTTAGAAATTAACCTCATAAAATCTACGTATCACATTTGCCGCACTGCCAGGCTTTCAACAAGTTATAAAGATTATTATAGCAAACCAAAAAAAAAAAAATATTAAATTCTAACGTGAAAAAAAACATGAACTTAAATTATATTTTGTACTTCCGTACATACAATTAAAAAACAGAACCTCCTTTTAGTATAATAGTCGGTTAAAATCAACAATAATAGTTATAAACAGTCTTCGAACCTTCTAAAAATCTTAATTATTGGTAGAATGAGATCAATCACGAATATATACTAATTATACTAACAGTCTTACAATCACAAATTATTATCAGTCTTACAATTACTTTATTATTTTTTATGATACTCTAAGAAACAATTTCGTTCCGGCAATAAGCATAACCGCATTTTGCATTTTTGACAAAACAATTTGGTTTGCCCTTTTGTGCAATACATGCACCTCCCTCTGATGGATGCTATAGTTGGAAAATGAGCAATTTGATCATACCGAACAGCATCTGGGGGTCTTTCAGCTACTGGTTTCTGTATGGTCTTGGTTGAGCTAACGCTAAGTCCTGCTGACATTGCTTGTATTAGTTCTCTCATATCTGCGTAGGCTTTCGAAAATTTCAATTCGGAACGTTTTCAGCGACTTGGGTTTTTTGGCTTCATGCCTGGCTTCTCTATCACGTCGATAGAGAAGCCAGGCATTGTTCACGCAAATATCGAGCATTTGCGAAAAAATTGGTAAATACCAGCGATGACCTCGGAACGGTGTTCGATACAGAGCAATCAGCATATCTGATAGATCAACTCCACCCATGTTGTTGTTATATTCTTTTATCAAATTTGGACAAGTCACTGGCATTTTCCTTCCTTGTTCTTTCTTGTAACGAAGTACATTCTGAATAGGATGCGCGTCAATAAATGTGCTTGCAGCTGTAACACATTTGTTATCGTACCATTTGACAACAACTATCTTATTTGTGTTGCATACGACTTGTGCGTGTGATCCTCTGCCGCTTCTTTTAAGATTTTTATCTGTGGGTAGTTTTTTCTCTGCTCCACGGAGCCTGTTAGATCGGATTGTTCCCAGTGCAAAAATGCCGTATTCGTTTCGTAAATATTGCAGGACTTCAACAGATGTGAAAAAGTTGTCAAAGCATAAGACTTTGCATGCAGGCTGGTGAATGGATTTCGCCAAAGCTATTACTACTTTTGCTCCCAAGCCCATACCATTTTCTTCATCAGTAAAAGAGTGAAATCTAAATGTGTCGTCTCCTCCATAGATCAGGAAGTCGTAAACGATCCCAGAGACACCAGCGCGAACAAATATTTTGTACCCCCATTTTTTAGGTTTATTTTTTATATATTGTTTGCGGCTGCCTGCTCTGGTTCCTTTATGTGGAACCATCATTTCATCAATGCTGAAACGCGTCTCTTCTTCTACTTTTAGACAGTTCTCACGGATTCTTTGAAGAAGTGGTCTCACTTTGTGATATCTATCGCCATCATCAATACAATTGTCACTAAAATGTAAATATCGCCTCAGTAACTGGAACTTCTTCAGAGTCATTATATCCGCTACTTTGTCGTATCGCAGAATTTTGGACCAATAATCTGTATACGCGTGCATTTTAACGACCCCCATAAATAAAAGGATTGCCAGAAAATCTTTGATATCATCTTCTTTGATATTTATTGAGCTGCCATTTTTCTGTGTGCTATAGATATTTGTTTGTTGCACTATGAGAGTGATGATGTCATCTGAAAAGAACAGCTTGAAGTATTCAATCGCACTCTTCTCTTCACGAGGCTCAAACGAGTTATCTTCCACTTCTGCAGAACCAGTAAACTTACAGCAACGCCAATTAGGTTGTAATCTTTTAGCAGGTATTACTTTTCGTTTTGTCGCAACAACTCTAGGTCTTTTTGAACGAGTAGCCGCTGAGGGAGAGGGTGGCAACAATGGTGACAGCACCTGGTTATAAAGCATCAAGTTGCTGGCTCGTGGTAAAGGTAGTTGCGAGGAGGTGGCCAGTGGTGAAGGTACTTGCGAAGAGGTTGCTAGAGGAGATGGTAAACTTACTTGATGAAACAAAGGTGATACCGGAGATAATGGACTAGCCTCAGCACAATGAAGCTGCCTTATTACAGATGGATTTGATAAAATTGATGGCGCACAAGGGTTGGTTGATGGCGATGACTGTGGGGGGTATATTACCAAAGATGTTGAAGCAACCACTTGATTTACTTCAGTATCGTCATCTGATAGAAGATTTAGATTTTCTATCGAAGAAGGCAATGATGGAGGCGGTGAACTGCTGTCGGAGTGCGCTGGGCGGAAGCAATACTGGAGTTCATCTTCAGCAGATGGTTCGCTTTCATCCAAATCCGATTTTGCGTTTGGCTTTGGAACAAGCGCCACAAGTTGCCGAGCTCTTCTCTGTTGTTGAATGCTAAGCTGACGAACCACCTGTGACAGAAAAATACAAATAAACAATAATAATATAACAATAATAATATAAAATAGTTATAATAATAATAAAATTCACAATTAAATTGTAACCGTACAAATCAAGCAATGTTACGTATTTGATACATAACAAAAGATGTCTAGAAGGATGGCTACCTAGCAGTGTGTCATATCTGATACACTCGAAAAAAAATGTAAATTACAGTCGATTTTAATCCAGTTAAGTACTCGAAAATAGTGTTTCCGAGTAGCAAATATTATAACCTATTCGAATTATACAGCTTTTGAAAACAATTTGACCAAAATATAATAAAAAATGAGTATTTTTACCTTGCGACACGCAGACGCCTTCGATCGATTCGCCATCTTGTTTTCTACTGCATATTTGGTGTTACAAGAAATAAAATAGTATTTTTTAGTAGAATAGGGATTATATTTTGTAGCAAATTAAATAATAAATGTTTCGTAAATACGTCTCGGAACGTCTCGAGATATTCGCAAAGTTCAATGTATCAAATTATCCACCGTGCCAAGAATAGGGTTAAAATTATGACTTTTGTTACCACCCATGTCAATTAATTATTATCATTTGTGATGACTGATGGTAGCAGTGACTAAATTGTTAAGTGATGTTTTATGTTGTATTTATTTGGTTGTTTGAAAACATGGACATATTGTGATAAAGTTGTTTTTAATAAACTGATTGTTACTAATTTTTTTTTTCATTTCATGTACCTACCCAAGAATCGTGACGAGTAGATAGATAGAATACGCTTTATTGTATGCCATACATTGTGACTTACAAAAAAAAACATAAACATTATTTATTAAAATTCTTGAACTTGACTTGAAAATAAAAGGTTTCGTACTCCTGCTTCTGCGAGCCTCTTTTGTCTAATGTTATAATAAATGGAGTATAGCTATAATATATATTAGAAAAACGCGAAAAAAAAATTCTGACGGACTATTGTTCATTCATCTAGCGCCTGAATTATTTCATTTCTTAATTTTCATAAATTTAATTTATGTTTAATTCATTTTTTAAATTGGAGTGTCCGAAGTGGCCATGGCTTGCGCAAGCTAGAGTACCTTCGTACCTTCCCGTTTTCGGCCGTATTTTCACTATTTTTCACCTATCTGGGAAAATTATAAATATTGGTACCATAGTTCTGATTGTTAGGACATTTTCTTTAAATCTTTTTAAAAAATCTTAATAAGTTTTTGCTATTTTGGCAAAAAACCAAACCACCATTTAATTTATCAGTAAATCGTTTATAATTTTTGCGAACGGAACATTGTTTATTCAAAAATCATCGCTATTACGAATCAAATGTACCTAGTTCATGTTTTGCCAAAACTGCTGAGAAAAGTTCAACAAAAAGCGGCCAAGTGCGAGCCGGACTCGCGCACGAAGGGTTTCGTACCATTATCGCAAAAAACTGCAAGAAAATCACGTGTTGTATGGCACCTCCACTTAAAAAAATATTTTATTATATTTTTTGTAATTTTCGCTGTTATAGCGGCAACAGAAATACATCATCTGTGAACAAATTTCAACTGTCTAGCTATCACGGTTCATGAGATACAGCCTGGTGACAGACGGACAGACAGACAGACAGACGGACCGCGGAGTCTTAGTAATAGGGTCCCATTTTTACCATTTGGGTACGAAACCCTAAAAAAGCATTTGTTGATTAGACTTCTAGTATAATGCCAAATATTGACAGGTTTACAGACTAAACTAGAGTTTAACAAAAATTCAACATCAAATTCTTAATTCAGAAACTGGTAAGTAGGTAAACTTGACACAGCATTTAGAAAACTCATCGACATTTGCCAATAAAACGATAAATCATAAACTTTACGAAATCATACGAATATGTACGAGATAAAATATAGTTATCTCTAGGGAGTCTCGTTATTGACCTAACCTCGACAAGGACATTGGGGAAGGTCGGAGGGCGCCCCTCAGAGGGTGATGTTCGCAGAGGGGGTCGGGGAGGATTTTTCTATTAATTCTAACCTCGAGACGCCCTCAAACAACTTCTGTAGACGGTTTTAAATCAAATCTGAGCGCTTTGCGTCTCTTTCGTTCAAGTCTGCCTGTTGCTAGGCACTAGTGAGATTATTTGGTTAGGACGCGACGGGTTTTTGGCGCCGATTCTCTTAAGTAGCTGATTTTAAAATGAGAATCACGTCTAAAAAGCTACTCGTAATTTATTGGAATAAATATATGTTACATGAGACCATTTTCTTAATAATTTGGTCTAAGAAAATTATGAGTTTTATTCGTATAACATAGTGTAATTAATTTGTAAAGTTATGTCTACAACGGTCAAAAACACGACAGTCGCACCAAAACCGCTGGGCGTATTGTAATGAAATTGACAACATCTCAAAGACAGTTTAATTATCTACATTTTGATCGGAAGCTTTTTTTTTTAAAGTCATAGAATAAAAAGAAAAGTACAAAAAACTACAAAATTTTGGGTCGCGTGGGTGTGACACGAGTGCGCGTTTTGTTTCCTCAAGGTCGTTGGCGTTAGTCGTCGTCTTAAGTTATCGCTCTTAATACTATGATAGTGAGACTTGGGGCCTTACTTATAAAAATCTCGACGCTGTTTACCAAATAATTAGCAGATTTTTAGTTGAAAATTCGAACAGTCTTATTTACTAATGGCTCTGTGAGCTGTATACCTCGCGAGTCTGTCCTTTTGATATTTCTCTTGAAAAAATCCATATAATTATCAAACCTGCTCACAAAATCTTCCTAATTACTTAAGTCGGTGTAATAAATTTCACATTCTGCCTCTAAACGAACGGAGAAAAATTGCAGATCTTGCTTTTCTTCTTAGTATAATGAACGGATGTACTGACGTTCCTGAGTTGTTGGGCAAGGTTGGACTGCGTGTACCGTGTGTATTTCTTCGTCATGCCCGTCTCCTTCATGTACCTAAAGTTGAAACTACTTACAGACTGAATTCGTACATGATAAGAGTTTGTCGTACGTTTAATGCAGTGTGTCGGGATGTTGATCTGGACTTGTTTGATACTAAGATTAAAAACCTGAAAACTAAGTTGAGTAAGCGTTTCTTTGATATGTAGAAGCATTTGTTCACTTTTTTTTTGTATTTGTTGGGCGTTGAGTTATATATTTTTTTTATGCTTTCGCTGATGTGTATTTTATGGTAACTTTTATATGGGTGGAAACTTTTAATTGGCCTTTTTTTGTATGTTGTTTCTGCGCATTGATGTATTAGCTGTAAGTTTTCGTAAAATTAATAAAATAAAAATAAAATAAAATAAAATTTCACGAGACGTTTGAGAAATGCGACATGTAGAGGCTGACATCTTCTTCTTCTTCTTCCCCCTTTCCAATTTATTTGGGGTCGAGCTTCCTTGTGCGTCTACGCCAGGATGGTCTATCCTGGGTTTTCGATGGCGGCAAATTTTTTTCCTTGAGGACTCTCTCGACAGTAGTCCACCAAGAGGCTGGTGGTCTGCCCATAGTTCGTTGCTTGGTGTTGATTTTGAGCTTTGTAGAGGCAGACATACGAAATAATTTTTGCCCAAGCTGAAACGGAGACGCTTCGTGCTCGCTGGGTCAATAAAGCAATCTAACCATATGATTAGTTTATACTAAATTCAAATTCAAAATAGGAAAATTACAAACAAAAAAACGACACACACATTTTTATTTCATGCTACATAATTTATCTAGTAGTAGACAGTAGACACTTTTTGATCAACAATCTGTTGAACACGTAATTATGACACGATATCTTGCGAAAACACCCCGATTCAAACAGTGAAACGCCCATAACTTTTGAACGGCTGAACCGATTTTTATAAAATCATAGCTAAGAAAACTCTCGATAAAGTTCAGGTGAAATATGCTAAAAACAAACTTTCTGAAAATGAATTTGCATCTCTGCTTGTTTTCCATAAGATTAAATTTTGATACGCTTGTAAGTATCTATCGGTAAATTTTTCGGGCAAGAGGCTTAGAGTAGCCTTTTTCGCTGCCTCTGAGACTTCTGGCAGTCGAATTAATAAATTCAACATTACTTGACGACATTTTCAAATAAAAACAATACAGCGAAAACAAAAAGCGCGCGGCATAAATTTTACTTGTTCACAAATTAGCGATGCGCGCGCATCAGCGCTTTTTAACAGCCAGTATTACTAATAAAGTAAATTAATAATTTTGTGTTTTGTTACAGATAAATGGTTGTAATTTATGGTCAAAATTAATTGAATTAAAGAATGAAATGTTTATTTATTATATTTTATCTCCCAAAGTTAATTTTATTCATAAAATGTTGACCACTTTTCTGACATAAAAACTCTTTGCTAAGATTTAAAAAAGTACCGTTCGTTTTACAGAGCATCTTTTTGGAGCATCTTGATAAACCGTGCGTTTTACCTTATTAAAAAAGAAACTCGTGCGTTCTACATTACAATAACGCACAAGTACGTAATGAGATACAATAGGATATTGAAATTGGTGAAGTAAGAGACCCTTTACGAGCAAATGTGTTATAAAAATATAAAACGTAGGTGAAGTAAGCTGTAAAGATGCTAAACTTCAAGTATACTTCACATAAGTTTTCACTATGATATTTTTACAGTATATTTCTATCTGCCGCCTGTATACGTAGTCAGACGTAAAAATTTATCTCAATGCCACGTTTCTAGCCTTGAATTGAAAGTACAGAATTATTTTCTCACAATAAATTCTACTTAAACAGCTAATTACGTTGCTAGGCAACGAATAAGCTATTAAATTAGTTAATGCAATGATAATAGCATCATATAGCATAATCAAGGAGCTGAACACGATTTTATTAGCATCGGAATAGACGCTGAATTATACATGTGTGTTCACGTGGGTTTCGCTGAGATTAGTTCGCAATTAATAGTCGTTTGTTTTGTTTTAACGAAGTGAGAAATTATTAAGTGTTCTGAAAAGTTTTAAGAGGTAGAGTAGGGCTTAACAATGGTGATTGACTGAGAAAATAGACTGATTAGATTATCAATTATGGTTTACTGTAGTAAATATACGTTCAGCTCTAGCCACAAACTATCTGTTTCCTGTGGAAAATTTGAGAGATGAAAATTTTACAGTTAGGTTTTGGAGAAAGATGGAAAGTAAATAATCGAGCTCTCCACAATCTTCAAACTACTCCAGCAGCCTAACTAAGTATAAGTAAAAGGAATAATGTGTGTGAAATACAGATGGGTACAAATCAAAATACGTTCCAAACATGTATTGGTGTGTGTCAATATGCGTACATCGGCATTATGTGTCTGTATTATTATGTCGGTTATACGATCCAGTTCTATTATAATATTCATTGGACGTGTGAATGCCCTCATTCTCTCTCATTACCGCGTTTATGATATTCAAATTCTGTCCCTAGTAACGTCCATAGACATAGAATCGACCATTTTATTGAGATTACTGGCCGCTACACGATTTTGAAATTTATCGTCTTGCAGACACTGCAGAGGACTTATTTCGATGATTTTATTTTTTTGTTGATATAAGCCCGCGGTTGTCCTCTACTTCAGCTGATGGTATAATTATTCTATCTCACGAAGGCGGGTTACGGGACTTTTATGACGACGAAATAAGAGTCATTTTGTTACGATTCATCTGCCTTCGTGAGATAGAACAATTATAAGCAATGATGTTGTGGTCGACGGTGAAGCACGCTTGCCTAGAAGTAACCTATTCACTCTTAGATCATGATAATAACAGCAAATCTAAACGATAATTTTTGTTTTAAATCTCTGACTGTCATTCTTATAGCAATTTTTATCCGACTTTCGAAAAAAGGAGGAATTTCTATGTTCGACTTCTTGTATGTTTTTTTTTATTTATGTATGTTTACCGATATCTCCGTTCATTGTGGACCGATTTTGAAAATTATTGTTTATGCCATTTCATAACATAACATCACGCCAGTACGGTCTTAAGGGGTAAGCAGATCTCTCATTTGATCGGTTTTGTTCAAGTTTATGATATTCGGGTAATCTATTCAGGCGTTATAGGAAACTTACTAAACAACTTGCCTATTAGGTAGGTACAACAAAAAAAAAAGTGAAAAAAAAAAAAAAAATGGTAAGTAGGTACCTACGAAAGACACCGACTCCCAAAAATAATGTTATTTTCCACTTTGTAGTTTTCTTATTTCGAAGTCGGTGGTATTTTTTATGTGATATATAATATGTATTAATGAGATATATAATACGATAACCTGCGATATATGACAATAAGCTTTTAGAGCAAGGTTATTTTGAGTGTGCGTAAGGGACAGATTTATTTATTTAAACTTCAAGTACAATAGTAGTACATAGGCGGGCTTAATGCCACAAGGCATTCTCTACGCGAGTCAACCATCCACCACCACCATTACCATTTATATGGCTTGTATACATCTGTCCCTTTTTCACAGTCGAACCATGATAGTTCTGACACGTCATGGTACGGGGGCAGGGGTTTGTTACTGGATAGAAATAACCAATAACCGACGCATCACAATTTATTCGCAAGTCAAGATAACTGATTGGCTGTTGAAAATTCATACAACTATTTACTTTAGTCTATGTCAGTCACAGCTGCAGTTAACGCGTGTTTGACAGTTTTCGTTTCAGAATTCAGAAACTGCACCTAGTATACTACACGGTAAAATAACCGTTAAAAACGTACGTGTATATCAAGTATCAAACAATCCTACTCCCTAGTACACGCGCAGCACCCGGTTTGCCTCTTGCACCAATTGAGTCGAACGTCAGTGATATTGACAGCTCCAAGTGCACATTTATTTAGAACTTATAGTAGTTGTAGGTAGTTCCCAAATTCACATATTCAGATATAAAATACTAGTAAAATTTAAAAACCCCCGACACATTTCCATTTCATGTTATATAATTTATGTATTAGTAGACAAGCTTCGATCAACAATCTATTGAACACGTAGTTACTGTATGACACGATATCTTGCGAAAACACCCCGATTCAAACAGTAAAACGGTCATAACTTTTGAACGGCTGAAGCGATTTTCATCAAACAGCTAAGAACACTCAATAAAGTCACTAAACAAAAAAACACGATATCAAGATTGGTTCATCCGTTTAGGAGCTATGATGCCACAGACAGATACACAAACACACAGGTACACACGTCATACTTATAACATCCTCTCTTTTTTCATCGGGGGTTAAAATAGAGTACCTATAGGGATATCTCACATATTTACTCAGACAACTCTCACAAGCAAATAATCAAACATCTTCATTAATGATTTGTCTTAGTAACAAACAACTCAATTACTAGAAATATATTAATTAATGATCAGTGTACGATTGAACATGAGACGACATTGATAAATGACACCGAAATATTATTTATATATTATATAATAAGATAATACTGCTACTATTATATTTATTTCCACGAAAGTGGTGAGGATGTAATCCTCAGAATGGATATTTATTACTCTTTCACGCAAAAACTACTGAACGGATTATGATGAAACTTTACAGGCTATATCTCAGACCAACAAAAAAAGATAGACGGCGCATCGCGAACATCATAAGTGAAGCCACAAAACTATGCTTCTCCATGTAAATACACACGCTCACGCACACACCTACACTAAAACTATGCTCATCGCTCTTAGTACGTCATGAGTCGTCGTCTAGTTAACATATATTTAAAAAAATTGAATTATGCCTTCCTGTGTAGTGAAAACTTGTAAAAACAATAGCAAAGCACATAAAAAGTCTCACGGAATCACTTTTCATTTACAAGTACTTGAAATAACATCGATTATTTATTAAAAATACTATGAATTTTAGGTTACTTGGAACAAAAAACCTCAACGAACGGAAGCAGTGACATAAAGTGCGAGAGTTGCCATAATATGATTTAAAATTTCCCCATTCGATTAAACATATTTAAATATGATTTCTTACTTTGGGTTATTTTGAATTTAATAAATTTGATTGAAAATATAATTAGGTACCTATATTATTTCAAAACAATTTACATAATGACTCGTACCCACGTTTATTTTTTTAGAACATCGAAATCAAAGATTCGATTAAATTCAGTACAGAGTTTAATGACATGATAAAAATATTAATTCATCTTTCGCTTTTCTTAGGTAGATGTTGACATTATCAGCATTTATACCCAAACCACCAGGAGGCCAGAATCATGAAGAAGTATTTGCAGAGCTAGAATCATAAGCGGTAGAGACTAACGGAGTACTTGGACTTCAGAATCGAAAATCGCCCGGTACTCTTTTTACCGCTCATGATTCCAGCCTAGCTTCTTCATGATTATAATCTCCTGGTACTTAAGTTAGTCTTTCCCGGTACCGGCATAACCTGATAGCGTATAGAACTTCTTTATTTTTTTTGTAGCGAATATTGCTGTCTCCCTCTTATTGTTTTGTCACCTGTTTATCATATCTCAACGTTTTAAGTGGTAATTACTTTTTTAATGCATTGCTTTCCTAGTTTCTAGTAAAATATCTATTAACTTCTATTAATTCTTCATATTTATTTCCGAGACGGGTGAGCACGACTCTACTTTTATATTTATTTCTCTAAAATAAAATTCGGGTGAATCGACACAGAAAAATGAATATTTTTAATAGTGGACAACTTTGCTTTTTCTATTATTTAAAACTTATATATTTATAAATCATAAGTATGTAAAGCCACTTTCTAATTGTTTTTTTTTTAAATTGATTTTGCGATGTAACAAAAAATTGTTTTTTTTTCGGAATAGAAGTTCTTCTAAACAATTGAGGTACAATACCATACTCAACAATATCTTACTTGAACAATATTATCCTACCCACACAATAATATTATTACCCATTTTATAGGGCAAAAAATTAACAAATGGCAACCCTTCCAAACACACATAGATAAAAATGTGGCTTCACTTTTGATGTTTGCGGCGCGCCGTCTTTCTTTTTTTGTTGGTCTGAGGGCTATATATAGTTTTGCATTTGATTATGGTTATGGATTATTTAACATCACGCTTCAACCTGAGCCAAAAATAAAAAACCGGCCAAGTGCGAGTCGGTCTCGCGCACGAAGGGTTACGTACCATTATCGCAAAAAATTGCAAAAAAAACACGTTTGTTGTATCGGAGCCCCACTAATTTTTTTTTTTTTTTAGTATTTGTTGTTATAGCGGCAACAGAAATACATCATCTGTGAAAATTTCAACTGTCTAGCTATCACGGTTCATGAGATACAGCTTGGTGACAGACGGACAGACAGGCAGACGGATCGTGGAGTCTTAGTAATAGGTTGTTGAAATTGTTGTTGAAATTGGTGCCTGCATAACATGAGAACATAAGTATAAGTTATTATTCTAGCTTCTTTAAGCCATACAGGAATTATAATTTCTACAAAGTTATGGCAAATAAATTCACAGCTCATAGTAATGACCTACTTTGGGGCCGCAGATTTTGGCAGTCTATAGTTTGTGACCCAAATGGCGCGGCGACCGAGCGCTCGCCTTCAGGTCAAGGTTACGGGTTCGAGTCCCGCATAGTAACAAGGAATTCGTAAGGCCATAACAGTTATTCGCGATGGAGGACTTCTGTGTCATGTAATATGAAACGATTAATTTTGGCAAAATCATAGCAAATCAATGGATTTATATCGGGCGCACGGTTGGCGCAGTGGTTGAGCAATTGACTGCTGCGCTGCGTGTTGCGGGTTCGATTCCCGCACGGAACAAATATTTGTATGACCTACAGATAGTTGTTCCGGCTGTGGGTATTTGTGTATGTGAGTTTATATGATTGTAAACGCACGATACAGGAAGAAATTCCTAGTGTGGGGCAACGTTTTTATAAAAAAAAAAAACAAAACAATAAAAATATCAAACTGCTAATAGTAAGGCTACTAGACTTACAAATTTAAAAAAGTATAATTAGCTATCCGGTTATTGATAGCCTTATTATCATTATTTTAATGTCACAAAATCTAGTCCTTTTTGTTTTGATTTCCACTCTACATAAATATTTTTTGCGCCTTTACTAATTTCACTTCATACAATTTATCACTTATTTTTCCTTTTTCATTTCCTGAGGATACAGGACATTTTTTGTTGTACATATTTCTTTTTTGTACTCTCCTCGAGAATATCATAGTTTTACCTGACTGCCGAAGGATATGTTTATCAGTCTATGTATGTATGTACGTATGTATGTATGTTTGTTCCTATGTGGCGTTCTAGACACCAAACGCGTTGGCCGATTTTAATGATTCTTACGTCAATCGATTCGTCTTAACCCTGCGAGTGTCACTGGCTACATTAAAATAGAAAAATGGCTGCTTTTGGGTGCCATATTGTGCGGGCCCAATATTTTTCCTTCCAAACCTATTGTGTGGGGTATCAAAACAAAGAGTTTTAAGAGGTGATTTCAAAAATATAACACATATGTTTAAATGTTACTAATTCGCAAAAAAAATATTAACTATAAAGTTATAAATAATAAAGTTAATTCAAAAAATCAATATGTATCCTCCGACTGCGCAACATGATTATCTTCTTGTTTACGGCTTTTTACTAAGCAGTCGTTTTTTTTTGGATATTTGAATTAACTTTTTATAATGACGGAATTCTTTTCAGACTTTCAGAGCTACAGAAGCCAATTCGGAATAAACTATTTTCGGGTCCTGCCTTTATTCTATGCCATAGTTTTTGCAAATTTTAGAAATGAGAGTGAATGATAGCGTGGTTGATGAAGACTGAAAGAAGAAAACATGTTGCACCAATCATGGCACAGAAGCAGGAACAACAAAAACAAACCTTTTTTTTTCAACTAGACCTTATTTAAGTCCTTTTGAAATGTCAAACATGAATGAATCTAGTTGCACATTCGCAAGCGTCAGTAGGTATCTATTGGGAGATCGTGATGAGATTTTGCAATTTCTTATCATTTACTGCCCAATACATAGTAGTATGTTTAATTTTTATTTGGCTGCTGATCCGGGTCCGTGCAATTTCGGTTTCAAAGCTTCTTGTAGGGAACCTTACGCACTATATTCGAACTCTATCCGTCATAATTCAAAACATTTTAAACTCTACCCGTCATAATTCAGAACATTTTGAACACTATCCGTCATAATTCAGAACATTTTGTACTCTATCCGTCATAATTCAGAACATTTTGAACTCTATCCGTTATAATTCAGAACATTTTGAACTCTATCCGTTATAATTCAGAACATTTTTAAATCTATCCGTCATAATTAAGAACATTTTGAACTCTATCCGTCATAATTAAGAATATTTTGAACTCTAGCCGTCATAATTCAGAACATTTTGAACTCTACCCGTCATAATTCAGAACATTTTGAACTCTATCCGTCATAATTAAGAACATTTTGAAATCTATCCGTCATATTTCAGAACATTTAGAACTCTAAACTTAAATCACGGACACGGATCATGGGCATGGACGTGTAGTGCGTAACCCCTAATTTTAACTAACTAAATACTGATGCCCCAGATTGAAACCATATTAACAAATTTAAAGAAATAATTTTAAAGAATCCCGCATGCAAACGAAAGCCATTTTTTTACCGATAGTTCATTTTCTATGAAATGAGTCTCATTGTGCCCAACTACAGTTGCCTGTAATCCCCTTTTATCAAAGACGGTTGTCCAAACTTTCAAATCTGGACCAGAATATATCAAAATAATTTTTCGCTTAGTTAATAGTTACTGTTAACAAGAAGGCCGAAAGTATAAATAAAAATTAAATAGCCATTGCTAAAATGACTGCTATTGCCCTTACGATTTCATGACCTTAATCATTTAGGCTCAATTCCGACCATACATAACAGCGATCAGGTTTCGCAACGATTTTGCAGTAATGACCGCGATTCGACAGCTGGTCTTCAATGCCGCAAGCTTATTACGTATCTTGCAAGAGCAAAACGATGACGATTTATGCGCAATAACTGCTCTTCAATACAGAAGTAAGTTTTCAGAAATAAATGAATTTGACAAACAGCTAATTACTCGTACACTGTAGGTAATTCCGACTTTTATGACATAAAGCGTTTGTTCGCGCGATGATTGTCGATTGCTGTGTCTTACGTAATAAGCTTGCCGGTTGTGCAACCAGTTGCTGGGCTGTTGGTTGCCTAGCAACCGATGGTGAATCTTGGCTAGGCCTTCAGTGATGCGATTTGCCATGAGTTTAGAGAGGCGTAGAGATAATGGAGGCTGTTTCCTAATTGCATCATGTTTCGAGGGCTTTTAATTTCTTGGCCGTCTCTTAAAATTATGGTGTGCTAAAAGTCAATGCTATATACAGAGCGTATGTATATTATATGGCAAAAATATGCTAAGTAGCATAAACAGTACTAAATTGACTGTAGAAAAAATAAATGATAAACTGTATGAAGTGAATTTGTAGAGGCCCAAAAAATATTTGTGTAGAGCCATTCTATCAGGTGGATTCCGGCAGCAAAAAAGACTAGATTTTGTGACATTAAAATAATTATAATGAGGCTATCAATAACCGGATAGCTAATTATAGTTTTCAAATTTATAAGTCTAGTAGGCTTACTATTAGTAGTTTGAAATATAAATCCATTGGTTTGCTTTGATTTTGGTAAAATTAATCGTTTCATGTTACAAAAATCATGATAGACATTATCATGATTTTTGTAACATGAAACGATTAATTTTACCAAAATCAAAGCAAACCAATGGATTTATATCATGGCAAAATATATCAAAATAATTACTTAAAAACTTATCCTTGCAAATCAACCCACACGATCTGAGCAAGCTTAGTACTCTCCAAACCCGCGAGCCCCCTCGTTCAAAATATATCAAACAAATATAAAAGGTATGTTTTAAATCAAAGACAGACAGACGGTTTTATACTTATAGAGTAGGTTTGACTCCCCTTCGTCTTAAAGAACAAGCGTAACGTCAGGAGTATAAGGTGCTCATAGGTTTGTATGACAAAATGCTTGAAGGGTTCCGAAATAATGTCCTAATGGAAAACGCTGTTGGGGAGTCTTTTATTGGCAGTTTGGCAATGGCACGATTGAATAAAGACTCCATTGTTGCGATAATATAGGGAGTTTTACCTCCGCATGTGCTAGATATTTCTATACTATAATATAATATATATAATATTATAAAGAGGAAAGATTATTTTGTTTGTTTGTTTGTACCGAATAGACTCCGGAACTACTGGACCGATTTTGAAAATTCTTTCACCAGTAGAAAGCTACATTATTCCTGAGTGACATAGTCTAATTTTATCCCGAAAACTGTTCCTGTGGGGTGGTCCACGGGAGCGAAGCCGCGGGCAACAGCTAGTATTATATAAAAAATTTACTTTAATTCGGTGGCGCATCACCGTACGCCTTGTTGTCCGAAGATGGAACGAGCCAGGAGGAATCAAATTGTGCAGTTCCATCGCACACTCCCCGAAATGTAACCGATAAAAAACCGACAGACTGCCAACTCGGCGTCGATGTTCAAGGCTCTAGAGCTTTGAGGCGAACAGTGCATCATTGCCGATAAGCCTCTTGGCCCGTTTGTCAATCGACTCAAGTGCGTCAAGTTGGTACTTGGCAGATCCGTGCCAGAGGTGAGAGCAGTACTCTATGCATGTCCGAACTTGCGCCTTGTACAATTTGAGCAGCTGTTCAGGCGTGAAGTACTGTCTCATCTTTGCAAGGATCCCCAACTTTTTTGCAGCCAGCTGAGTCATTACCTCAATGATCTTCTTCCTTCCATACTTCCTCAACGATCTATCTTTACCTAATTTACATTTTCCATAACAAAAGTTGAAATCTAACTTCAGTTAAAAACCGTTTTACATCTTAATATTTGGCTCAAGCCACTAGAGCTAACAGTTGTACCTATAGGTTCTGTCGCAATTGACAAGCTAGTTACAATTATTGTTGGTGATTAAAAGTCTAATAATAGGCCGATTTTTGACCGCAGTTTAATTGTAATTCATAGAACAAGCTACCGCCGGAACTAGCCATACGGGTTACTAAGAACTGTGATGACGCGTCTCCACTGACCTATGGTTACCCCAACCGTAACCAATAAAATAAAAGTGTCAAAATGCGTTGTTTTTATTTTTTATCCCGAAAACTGGTCCTGTGGGGTGCGCCACGAGAGCAAAGCCACGGGGAAAAGCTAGTGTAGTTATAAAAAAGTATGTAGGTAAATGTTGGTAATCATATATTCTAGGAGTTAATGATTAATTCTTAGAAAATTATTATTTTTGATGCACACGTTCTGAGATTCTGACTCAAATAATGAGGTCATCGTTATTTGAGTCAACAGCCTAATTCTTAGTTATGTTAGTGTTTAATTCACGATACCTCGGTAAGTACAATCAACAAGATTGAAACCTGAACAGCCACAAACAATTTTTTCTACAGTCAGTCTAAAACAATTAGGATGAATTTTGCTTGTATATATATTTCCTTAACAATAAAATTGTTACATATTTTATAAGACAGTGACAATTACTCGTTATCATTTTAATGACATGCCACCATTTTAATATCTACTTGAAGTTTAATTATTTGATTTGGCATTATTCTGAATGGGTCATGAATCAATCAGCTTGACTGTACCTATGTATATTAAAAATAAATGATTCCTTTATAGGTTTTAAATTAATACGAATCACCCGATTCCGTACTAAATACGCTTTAGAATTGTTTATTTTCCTGTAGTTTAATTTTAATAATGTTCAGTTTTATATAGGAAAATACTTGAATTTAACTTGTTGATCAAAGTGGTTCCAATCGCTGTACTTATTCCTGTAAGAATCCTTCGTAGAATCAAACTACAAACATACTAATGATAATCAAACTTAATTTGGACAAACCAAAAAAATCGTACTCTTTAAAAATCTAAGTAAGGGCTACGTAGATTGTAATGAATACAAGATCAAATAATGCAGTAACTGGCATAAATTTATGCAAAAAGAGGTTATAGGATTAAAAGTTCGCCCTATTAAGACGCCGATTCCCTTGAGTAGCTGATTTTAAAATGAGAATCACGTCTAAATGGCTCGTAGTAATTTTTTGAAAAAAAATATATGTTATATAAGACTATTTTCTTAATAATTTGATCTGAGCAAATTTTGAGTTTTATTCGTATAACATAGTGTAATTAATTTGTAAAGTTATGTCTAATACGGACGAAAACACGACAATCACACCAAAACCGCTGGGCGTATTTTAATGAAATTGACACCATCTCAAAGACAATTTAATTATCTACATTTTGATCTGAGGCTTTTTTTTTTAAAGTCATAGAATAATAAGGAAAGCACAAAAAACTACTAAATTTTGGGTCGCGCGGGTGTGAAACGAGTGCGCGTTTTGTTCCCTCAAGGTCGTTGGCGTTAGTCGTCGTCTTAAGAAATGGATCGCCCCTATGACATCTATCATAGTCAATTTATGGTTATAATACTGCTTTTCCCTTCAGGGAGCATAGTAGAGATTAGAGATGGTAGGTAGCTAAATAACCAGCGTGTGTGTATGAATTAAGAATAGGTAGGTGTACCTACGTGAATGAAGAAAAAGAAGGAAATAAAGATGCAGAAGGTGGTGGTGTAGTTTCTGCCTACCCCCATGGGAAAAGAGCATGAGTTTATGTAAGTAGCAATGCCATTATTATTAGGGAGATTTGTGTGAATGTGGATGGCTATAAGATTATAGGAAATACTAAAAAAACGACGGATGGACTGAATGAAAAAAAAAGAAAATGATTTTTTTACCGCTTCTGGGATGCCTTTAGGACATTGACCACAGGATATATGAATAGTAGGTAGTGATGATAAGTAACTGAGGCACTTATGCGCCACCCTGGGTTATCTTAACAATTCCCCGTGTTATATACGATATAAGAAATATAAAACATGGGGTTATGTTAGCAACTAACTTTGAGTTAAGTTTTGCACCAAATGGGTCTTATAAAATTGTTACTAGGTTGGTATGTATGACTATAAGATTAATGAAACGATCGATGGACTATGCACAAGATTTATAATCATACATTGGAAGATGGACGAATACTGAGTTGACGATAAATATATAAGTATATTCATACTTATATCGTCAACTGCAAAATTAGGGGTCACCAAATAAATTGGGATTGGGAAGTTTTTTCAGTCCATTCAAAGTTTGTCTGGTATTATTTATTATTATTTATTTGTGTCAGATATACAATGCATAGTTTTATTAGTACGCACTAATACTTATAAACTATGTTAGTCGCTTAAAATCAGATACACATACACATCAAAAATACCCTGAATCAATAAAACCAAAAACAGACAGAATTCCTCATTACCATAAACAGAAATTAAAACATTGAAATTTAGAAATCGAATCATGCTACAATATGAAGAGAATCATTTATTTGTGAATTTAGGTGCAATGCATGATAATATCATTTAAAATAAATTTTAATAAAATCATATTATTCATTAAAAAATATTTTATTAATACCTACAAGCTTTTTTCGTATTCTTCTCAGCAAACCCTTTGGTTTTTTTTGGTTTACAATAAAGTATATTTTATTCTATGATGGTGTTTTTCAAGGGATATTTTGTAAAAGGATAAAAATTATGTGGAGCAACACACTCATGCATAATAAACTATTTTCAGTAGATTATGCTTCATTGTGTTGGCATTGAAAACTGACCTACCTCACGTAACATTAAATAGTGACTTCTAATAGTTCTAATCATAATATAATAATTATTTATTGAAGGTTCTCTACGTACTGCTGTATAGGATGATTGGTTAGTTAACCTACGAGTTTCGTAAAATATATCTAATTCTGTATTGAGTTTTTGGGATGTAGATTTTTAGTAACTTCCAGAATATTTAAATTAGGTAGAGGCCTATAGAAATTATAAAAAACGCAGTACATTAAAGGAAAACTTTTGTTTTGAAATGTTTATGCTATTTAAATTAAAAGTGCGGTCGCAGACATCCGACTGAATTTCCTAAGTAAAAAGTCATCATTCGAAGTTTGGCTCTCGCCCATTTCCTCCTCAAATATTGAAACAATTTAAAAGATATTCCATAAACTGAAAAATAAAGATATACGATTATACTGTATCATCTTTAGAAGCACTAGAAACCTCAAAAGATGCACAAAATTGCGCTATCAACAGAGGCCTAGCGTACAAATTCTTAGCTTTTTTATTCAATGTATGGAATATCTTTTAAATTTGTACAATACAGGAGAAGGGAATAGGCGAGAGCCAAACCTCGAATTATAAATTTTTACTAGGGAAATACAATCGGCCTTTTCTGGACGCATGATTGACTTTGAATTTAAAAGGCTACAGGCAGTTTTGAGTCACTGAAAATTTTGCTATCTTTTTGCCAAAATAAACTCAACCGTGTTTGTTCAGCGATTATACTATGCAATGCTTGTTTTTATCATACTTATAAATAAATTATCGCCAGTGATGATACTAATAATAAAAATTAATCACTATTTGAGAGAGAGACAATTTTCTGTCCTTTTCCAGTAGATACGCCCCCAGTCAGTATGTATTTATATTTCATAATATGTTTGCTAAATGAGTAATAATTACGAGTTTAGTTGTACCGAAGTTTTTAAGTGTTATTAGGATTTACTTATGTAAGTGTTGGTGTGGTGTTCTGAAAGTATTTCAGAGATGACAGAATTAATGGTATCTTTAAGGCTCATTAAAGTGAATAGAACAGCAACATTTATATTAGAATCGCTCTTTGTAGGGATCTATGCAGCTTCAGTAAATAGTATCTGACCGAGAACATTGTTTCTATGTTTTATTTCATGTCTAAATACGAACAAATTGAATATTTTGGGCCTTAAAATAAAAACTTTTTAACCATATTATGATTAGAATAATAATAAATAGAAAATTTTTAATTAAGAATCTGCTAACCAGTGCTTAGTACTTAGCAGATTCCTTATTCAAATTTCCTTTAAGAATTTGAATTTAGAACCAGCTAATCGGCATTGAGTGGCAAGGAATGTCATGTTTTTATGAAAGGCCTGACTAAATTTTCGGAATGGCTTACAACTCCGCTCATATAAATAGATAATAATATGTATTAGATCTCGACGTAGAGTAATTGCTAAAAGAAGAATATACATAAATAGAAAACTACTCACACACAATTGAACCAAAATGACAGCAAAAAGTTCTTTCAGACCGTGAGTAGTTATTAGTCTTATTGGGTTCCATCAAAAGTAATTATATAGGTACAATGACTAGTAATTTATATAATAATACTTTGTTTTGACGCATTTAAAATGTCCAAAATATAACTAATTAGCATGTTTTTGAATTGTTTGCATGTTAGCAAAAAGTATGGATGAAAAAGTACTATCAACACGACCAATTACTGCATTTAATTATTGTTTACACCTTTTTAGTAATTATCTATTTTATTTTAGGAACAAAAGTATATATCTTGGGGTATTTAAGTCAAGAGTGAAAAGGTTACTTCTAGGCAAGCATGCTTCACCGAAAACCACATCATCGCTTACCATCAGGCGAGATAGTGGTCAAACGCGAGCCTTAAACTAAAAAAAAACTTCTTAATTTTGTTTGACATTGGTCCCAAATCAATGAAACAAGATAAAAAAAAACTGTATTAAGAAAATAGTGTATAAGTAAAGGCTGCCACAGAAAGGCGCGACGCAAAAATATGCCAACGATGCGACGACGCGTTCTCATGGAATTGTTCTAAAATCGTTCTGTAGATAGAAAGTTTTTCATTATGAAAAAATATAGTCGCATCCTTGTCACATTGTTGCCTCTCACTGTTAGTATGATCCCCGAAATCACAAAAATTATTCAGAGTTCAAAGAAAAAACAGAACGCGAAAAAAATGAAATTATCACTCTTTTAGTGAACACTAACGAAAGAAGAGTAATCTAGTGCCCGATGACGTCATGAGTGCGTATCAGGGGAATGACAGATAAACGCTAGGTAGGTATAGGTCATATCGACTGATATCAGCGGTTGTAAGAAATGATTACGGTGAAAGAAGTGGGGTAAGGACAACACGGAGTGGTCACGCGCTAACACGAAGATGTGCCGAAGGCTTGAGAGAGCAACTGCAAGAGAAACACACACAATACAATACAGACACACAGCTAATGATTTACAGATATACAACACCGATACAATACAGACACACAGCTAATGATTTACAGATTGAAGAGAAGAGAATGACCACAAAAGTGACTTCGGACAATATAAATTTGAGGGTTTTGGAGTAGGGGTCTTCTGGTAAACAGAACTAACCACTTTTCCGTAGACAGAACGGTTGCATGAGAATTTTCACGTGAAAAGGAAAACAGTAGCAGTGAGGTAGCAAAATATACTTTCATTTTTTGAAAACTAACAGCGTCATAGTGAAATAAAGGTTTACCTTTAGTTAGTTTTTGGAAAATGAAAGTATGTTTTGCTACCTCACTGCTACTGTTTTCCTTTTCACGTGAAAATTCTCATGCGACCGTTTTCCTTTTCATATCTTTTATATCTTTCGTAGAGCTAATAGTAATAATTGGATATTAACCAACTTGGTTATTTTATCGTTTTACCAAAACACGTACCGTATGAAAGGGGATACTATTTTTAAAAGTATTCTGTTGCCGACCTAAAGCAGTTTTATACGAATTTAGTAGGAATATCAAAACCAATAAATATGATTAGACTATTGACTCGTTTTGAGGGCTTTGTCAACAGATGGCGTTTCTTTTTGAAGACCTTTCGTGCAGATTTTGCCTTGATGAGAGCTCACTCATGTTTTAGAAGCCATAACTTTGCAGCCAAGGTGATGCAATTATTTGGCATATTTTATTTCTGAAAGATTTGATGTCTAGAAAAATTACCTTTGTCTGAAATTTTTTCTTCTTTTTTATGGCATTTTTCTTAGTCTGTTTCTTTTGGTCTGCAATACATTTATTTGTTGAAAGGCAGATACAAAAAAGGATTGAACTTTTTTGCCTTTATTTTTTTGTGTTTTGTTATCCTCATGAAATTAAAAAAAAAAATTAAACCTTTTACAACGATAAATAAACAGTTCCAAACAAAAATACTTTGTAAGCTGACTTATGTAGTTTGAGGCAATTCTGGGGCCGTCAGATAAAAAGCAAGCAGATACACAAAAAGTTGCTCAGTCGCCCAACTTTAAATGGCGAGGTTCTGGTTAAGATAATAGCGAAGCGTCAACGTCTATTTTAACTCAATTTATGTATCACAACATAAAAGGTGTTCGCGACGAAGCGTCATCAACCATACTAAATGGTTCATAGAAATTGAAGTTTGTATGTGTAGACATGTCTGCTTACCACGGCGCGCCACCTGATACTAAAATGAATTTTAGAGGCACGTTTATATTTATACTAAAATTTTACCTACATTTTTTGAGATAGTAGTATAATGTTTTTAGTGTTTGTCAGTATGTTATAGGGTTCAATAGTTCACCCTTAACAGAGTAAAATCATTAGAAAGCATACTGATAAGAGTTATCATAGTAAAAAACATAAATTTCTGTCATACGATACGTCTGTGCTCGGCGACGGATTAGTTCCGAATGAACCGTGAGAGGGAACCACACGTTATTTATAGTTTTGGTGGTTTTTGAAAATATTATAGTAATTAAAATCATGTTTTTAAGGGCTTATCCTATGTACTGGACATGAAATCAGTACATAATGATGAAACTATGTGAAGACCACATAGTTTCTGCTATGTAAATAGGAATATTGACTTGATATCTCAAACACCAAATATATGGTTTTAGGTCATTTTAGGGTATATGGGGGACCTAGACCGGGACAGGAAGCCTATATACACCTCATAGTTAGCGTAGTCTTTTATATAAAGCCCATTTACTTGAGATATCAAGTCAGTATATAATAGAAAAACTGCTGTTTATCTGGTTTTGGGCAATCGCTTACGGTTTTAGGTGCCCTAAGTACCTAGAAACATATAGGTGTACTGGTAAAAGTACAACCATTGGAAAGCTTGCTAAAAGGGCTTCCAGGCGGTTTCTAGATGGGAAGAATCGCTTGGATAGTCAACGAGATAAGCAGTCGTGAAAAATGTAAACAACGTAAAACGTTGAAATTTGTAGACCCTTCAGGTGGAATAACTCCATGAAGGGAATAGATGTACTCATGGTGTAAGTACTTTCGGATGGCTTGCTGGACTAGCTACCAAGCCATCACTTTGGAGCGAAAATCGCTCAAGTAGTTTAAGTACAATTCCAGAAAATAGGTTTCTGGAAATGTAATTTTTAGTCAGTTTTTGGCACTCCCCGGGACTATACACCCCTGGGAATTCCGAAAATAAGGAATTTTTGGGGACCTCCCGATGGCCCGTTAAACGCACCATCGTGTTGTCCCAATCTTATTAGTGTTTTTATATCTAATTTCTCTGATAGCTGGGCGCAAAGAAAGTGACCAGCTATCAAATTTGTACATATCAAGGCACCTTATGTGCATATGACCTAGATAGACTTACATAAACACTAGAAATGTAAAGTGTGGTCTATTGGCTACCAGAATCCCCATAATAGGCGGTGATTGTCTGGTTAGCCTAAGTAGGAAGTCCTAAAGTCGGTGAAATGACTTAGGAATTTATAGATTCGCTACATAAGGGATGATATCCCATAGAAGATTCCCGAAAATAAGCTTTTTCTAGACGTCAACAGACAGCCTGCTATTGGCACCAGCAGGTCAACCCAACCTATAGATATCCTTAGACTAGGTTAAAAGCTATTAAGGTTTTAACTGGGAAATAAAGGGAATTGTCCTTTTATTTCATGGAAATAGTCTAGGGAAGCTATCAATACCTGGAAATTAGGTATATTGATTAGATACATAGATAGGGGGCGTTACTGTGTTACAGTACGAAGGAATCCAGCTATTGATAGCACCATGGAAGGGGTGCGGTAACCCTATTTACCAAATATGTATAAGGGTTTTTTACATAAATAAAAATTATTTTCGGCGAGAATTTGCGGGGCTCTCAATAATGGCACGATGCGAGGGTATAAAGAACCCCCGGGCCCAAAATAGAATTTGTAGTCATCCAAAGCTAGTCGCTTGTACTTGTCTTAGTAAATAAGAAGTAATTCTTATATAGAATCAAGTCTCAGAAATTGTTGAGAGCCCTAGAATCGTGCCGTGTACTGAATAACTTAGTGTTTCATTTAATTCATCGACTTCAACCCTTATGAAGACATCCCTTTTCGATCCTGTCGAGCTGAACCTCGGAACCTGGACACCAGGAGTGCTGATCCAGAAGTAGGCAACCCGGAATCTGGAAATAACTCAAGTACAGCCAACACATCGTTGAATCGTTAGAGTCGATTTGCAACCCTACGTCACTGCTGCAGCTAGGCATCCAAGAACCTTTGTTTTCGTTGATGTGGATGGGGCGTTCAGCGGCAATGGCCAGAAGGTTTACGCCCTTCTTTTCTCGGGGCCAATGAACACGCTACGTCCTGCACATTTAATGGTCCTTGCGAGCCAGATTTTGGAGCCTGGCGTCCCGGCAAATTCGACGACGGACACATATTTAATGGTCCTATCGAGCCGAATTTTGGAGCCTGGAGAGCCCCAGGACGTCGGGAACAGCAGATCCAGAAAAAACAACTGGGTGCCTGCATATTAAGTCGGCTACGTGCAACACAACGTTGACCCGTTCGAGCCGAAATTCGAAGTCTGGAGCGCCCCAGGACGTCAGGAAGAAACAGTGGTGGAATTAATTTTTCGAATTTTGGAGAAATTAATTTCACAAATAAACCAAAAATCGACGTGCACTGCAGGGAACAAGTCCTACGTGCCCTATTTGCCGCTGGATCCAAGAGGTAAAATTCTGGAGACAGTTATTGAAAATACCCTATTTTTTCAATAATTGTAAGAAAATAGAAGAAATTTTCTGTGAGCCGCAAAATGCTGTATGAAGACAGATGCGCATCCTTGAAGCCCCAAGAATAGTTCCTGAAGACTTATCGCTGAAAACTACCCTATGTTATCAGTGATTTGTTCTAGAACTGAACGCTTGTTTATTCAACCAAGAATACTCGTTCAGAAGATTGGATTACGTCTTTGACGCGGAAGAATAGTTCCTGAAGACTTATCGCTGAAAACTACCCTTATGTTTTTAGCGATTTGTTTAAAAAACGAGCGCCCGTCAGAAAAATACAAGACGTGCGTTTAGAAGGCTGATGTGCATCCTTGATGATTGAAGAATAATTCCTGAAGCCTTATGACTGAAAACAACCCCTATGTTTTCAGGAAAATTTTGAAGACTGAATTTTCGTCAGTGAATGGAAGAAACGTACTCTGAAGACTTAGATACGTTTCGGATGTACTGACTATGCGGTTCCTGAAGCACTATCACTGAAAATAACTTTGACGTTTCGGTGATTTATTTGAAGATTGAATTTTCTTCAATCAAGCAAGATACGTGCTCGGAAGATTGATGCACGGCTCTGATGCTTTGGACAAGCAGTTCATGAAGCATCACCACCGAAAAGTAACCTTGACTTTTCGGTGATTTAGAATTTGATTGAATTATAGTCAATCAAATAGAACATACACGTTTATGGGAAAAATAAACTTGTATAGCAAATGCCTGAAGTTTCCTGAAGACTTATCACTGACCGTAAGTTTTTAGTGATTTTTTATTTGAAGATTGAATTATAGTCAATCGAAGTGGAGGTTAACTTCTGGAGATCGTCGGTTTGAACGCTGAAGCCCGGAACTGGGACTTATCTTTGAAAACTAACTTCGAGTTTTCAAAAGAAAATATTTCAACAACAATGCCGATAACCAGATCCAAAGGCAAGACGCCGGAGGCATGGACCGTGGAGTTGGATCAGCCAGCTGGCATCAGACATGAGCTGCCGCCGTGTTCACCTTCCACAACCGAAGGGACCGAGCCGTCGGACGAGCAGCGCCATCTAGCGCCTCAAACTGAAAGCACTCCGACGCATCAACCAATAGAAACTGATCAAGCGGTTTCTACCAGAGTAACCAGATTAGAAGGAGCTTCAGACACAACATTGAAACCTTCTCAGAAAGAGAAGATTTCCGAAGAAGACAGACGTACAGCGATGCCGATGACTACCCGGGGTGACGCCCGTATCGAACATAGCCGTCCGCCGTCAACTAGAGTGACTCGGTCACGAAAAAACATAGACAAAGCTCGCGAAGACTTACTCAAAATTAAGTTGGAGCTTGCACAACTGGCACTTCAGAGAGCGGAGGAAGAGGGTTCCGAAGCTGAATACCTGGATGACAGAAACTCGAATGACGAGTACGTGCGTTCATGGCTAGAAGAGGCACCAGAACCTCAGCCTGAGAAGGAGGATAACGTCGTGGAAGGGGGAACCAGAAATTCTATGCATAGACCCCTGACTGCGACCGCCACCAAATCGCAAATAGAAGGTCAGCATCCTAAGGAAAAAGAAGTGCGAAAACCTCCAGTTGCAGCGTCAGCTGAGTGTACAGGAGGTCAGAGGGATAGTCTCCGTCCATTCCTGACGGAGTTGACGTCCGCTATAGCGTCGCTAGCCGACAGAAAAATAGAACAGCGGGACCAATCGAACCCCTCTGCGTCAAAATTCGTCATGACATTGCCGAATTTCAATGGTTCTCATACTGAATGGCTATCATTTCGGGCCATATATGAGACAACTCGAGCGTATTTTACGGACATCGAGAATACAGCGAGGCTGAGGAGAAGCTTACATGGACGTGCAATGGAAACCGTCAGCTCAGAACTCATCGGACATGCCAGGCCCGATGACATCATGAAGGAACTCGAGCTGCAGTTCGGCCGTCCAGACTCCATAGCGCAAGCTGAAACAGATAGATTACGCGGACTGCCGCGCTGCAGTGAGTCACCAAGAGACATCTGCGCGTTTGCAAGTCGCGTAAGAGGTGCTGTAGTCACGCTCCGCGCGTTAAAAAAGGGTCATTACCTTATGAACGCGGAGCTTATGCGATTGTTAACAGAGAAGTTACCCAATTCGCTACGAGCACAATGGTACCGATCATATTCGGAGAAGTACCAATCGGTGCCAGATATTTCATTGTTCAGTAATTTTATATCTGAACAGGCACACTTCTGTAGTCCATTCGCCCCACCCGAAGGCATCGCTTCGGCCGAGGCGAACACCAACAGACGCGTCACACAAAGGACGCATATAGCTACGGACCAACCGGTAGGAAAATGCCGTGTTTGCGACGTGGGACATCACTACGCCACTGGATGTGCACAATTCAGGGGCGTAGCTGTCGAGAAAAGATGGGAGCTAGCGAAAAAACACAATCTATGTTATCGCTGCCTTCAACATCGACGAGGCAACCACACTTGTAAGAGAAAACAGTGTGGCCAAGACGGGTGCAGAGATACGCACCATCGGCTTCTTCATAGGAAGAAGCAACAGCAGAGGGAAGCCAACAAGAAGCCCGATGTTCCTGAATCCCGCAAGGATCCTCAGGAAACGGTGGCCAGTTTCGGGTCACCATCGAGCCAGGCGTACCTCAAGATAGTGCCGGTCCGGGTAATCGGACCGGCGGGAGAGGTAGCAACATACGCTCTCCTAGACGATGGGTCCACCGTTTCGCTGATGGATGAAGACATCGCGAGGCAAGTCGGGGCAGAGGGCCCTGTGGACCCGCTCAAGATCGGTGCGATAGGCAACACCATGCTCACCACCCCATGCTCAAGAAGAGTCAAGGTGACGCTGGTTAGCCCGCAAGAGAGAAGGGTACAATTTAAAGCACGTACTATACCTAAACTCAGCTTGGCAAAACAAACAGTGAGCGATAGGGTTGTCGCACGCTGCAAGCATTTAACCGACTTGAGAAAAGAGTTGATGTACAACAATGGCGTGCCAAAAATACTCGTCGGCCAAGACAACTGGCATTTGTTATTGGCCAGCGAGATTCGCAGAGGTCCAAGACACCAACCAATTGCGTCACTTACAGCGATGGGTTGGACACTACATGGCGCGCACAGTAGTTTACTACGACAACAAGTACATCATGTCAATAGAATAACAACTGATGACAATTTGGATCATCAGTTGCGCGAACATTTCGCCATAGAATCGTTGTGCGTAAACCCACAGCGACCCGCCTCTGACCCAGCAAGAAGGGCAGAGGACATTTTGAATCGATCAACTGTCCAATTAGAGAATGGACACATCGAAACCGCCATGCTTTGGCGTAATGAGCATGCTGAGATGCCAGATAGCTTTGAGACAGCTCTGAAGAGGCTCGTCTCAACAGAAAAGAAGCTGGACAAGAACCAGGAACTTCTAAGAAGATACTCAGACCAGATGGACTCGCTAATTGCGAAAGGGTACGCTGAAAGGGCACCCGCAATTAGCACGCCGGGCAAAACTTGGTACCTCCCACACTTCGATGTCTTCAACCCAATGAAGCCAGACAAACTTCGCATCGTACATGACGCTGCCGCCAAATCGAGAGGAATGTCACTGAATGACTTCCTGTTAACTGGGCCCGACCTATTACAGTCGCTGCCAGGCGTAATGATGCGGTTTCGCCGCCACTGCGTCGCAATAACCGGTGACATAGCGGAGATGTTCATGCAAGTGAAGGTGCGGAGCCAAGACCGAGACGCGCTTCGCTACCTGTGGAGGGGAAACCGCAGAGAAGGAGCGCCAGAAGAATATAGAATGACGTCCATCATTTTCGGCGCAGCCAGTTCGCCTTGCACAGCAATTTTTGCAAAGAACTGGAACGCAAACAAATATATAGAGAAGCACCCTGAAGCTGTGGATGCTATACTACGTAGTCATTATATGGATGACTACCTAGATAGTTATAGAACTATCGAGAAGGCGGCAGAAGCCGCTAGTATGGTGCGAAAAATACACCTACAGGCGAGGTTTGAACTCAAGAAATGGGTTTCAAATAGCTCGCAGCTCCTAGAAAAAATGGACCCATCGCATATACAAACTGAGATGGTATCCATTGGAGATATAGATACGTCGGAAAAGATACTCGGCCTCATATGGAGGCCAGGCGAAGACACGCTGGGTTTCAACCTCACACTCGCGCGTCTGCCTGAGGGTATCTTGGACCGAGAGGCGCCCACCAAACGAGAGGCGCTCAGAATAGTAGCGTCGCTATACGACCCACTCGGACTCGCCTCGCCAGTAACCATCAAGGCGAAGCAAATATTGCAAGAAGCATGGAGGCGAGGCGTCGACTGGGATCAGAGGCTAGATGTTGACCTAGCATTACAATGGAAAATTTGGGTACAACATTTACGCCAACTAAAAAACGTTAGCGTACCAAGATGCTATCCTGGATATAGCGACGCTATAGAAATGCAGGTGCATGTGTTCACTGATGCAAGCGAGATGGCATATGCTACCGCTATATACTGGCGGGCCACGACCGTGGAAGGCAAGCACTTAATAAGCCTTGTTATGGCGAAAGCGCGGGTGGCCCCACTGAAACTGCTTTCGATACCGAGACTCGAACTTCAGGCCGCGGTATTGGGAACCCGCGTAGCCGCAGCAGTGATGAGTGAACACGACTGCAAGCCCACGTCAGTAACGTATTGGTCAGATAGCAAGACCGTACTGACCTGGATTAGAAGAGGAGCGAGAGTATACAAACCTTTCGTTGCTCACCGAATAGCTGCTATTGAAGACAATAGCAAAGTCGAAGATTGGCGATGGATACCCACCAAGATGAACATCGCTGATGCAGCAACCCGTGACGTGCCACTGCGGTTCAACTCGGACCACGAGTGGTACTGCGGGCCGAGTTTTTTGTCTCTTGGGCCCGAATTATGGCCCACAGAGAAACCTCCGACTACAAACGACACGGGAGAAGAAAAAACTTTCGTTGTCACAGAAGGGGACAAGAAGAGCTTCATAGAAGCCGTTCCAGAGCCAAGCAGATTCTCCAGATGGGAGCGACTGCTTCGTGCGACCGCCACAGTTCTGCGTTTTATATCTCTTTGCAAAAATAGAACAGAGATAACGTCCTATAAACGGACGAGAAAAAACGCTGAAAAGGACCCAGACTGGCGCAAGAAGCCCGCTGTACCTGCACAGAAGCAGAAGCAGGCATGCAGAGCACCAACCCAGGTCAACAGACAAATCATAGAAGCAGAATTTCTCCAAGAAGCTGAGAAAATACTTGTCCAGGTCGCACAACAACAATCGTTCGCTTCAGAGTTAGCGAATGTTGAAGAAATAAATAAAAATAGCTCGCTGCGACCTTTACAAATTCAGGTCGTCGACGGCGTGCTGCGACTAAGAAGTCGCATAGCAGCTACGCAAGAGGTAGCTGAAGAAGTGATGCGCCCGCCTATATTACATGGCGACCATCACATAACGCAGTTGTACATAGACTGGACACATCGCAGTCTACAACATAGTGGCACCGAACTCACAATTAATGAGGTACGGCAGCACTACTGGGTCGTGAAGATGCGACCAACAGCGAAGAAGGTGATAGCAAGATGCCTGCATTGCCGTATACGCAAGGCACAGCCACCAGTACCTGCGACCGGCGACCACCCGAAAACGCGCCTCGCTCACCATAAGAGGCCGTTTACATATACCGGGCTCGACTATTTCGGCCCGCTATCCGTCACCGTCGGTCGGCAGCATCAGAAGAGATACGTAGTACTATTTACGTGTCTCACATCAAGGGCGGTGCACCTTGAAATCGCCGCCAGCCTTAGCGCAGACTCCGCCATATTGGCGCTGCGCCGATTCGCCGCACGCAGAGGATGCCCAGCTGAGATACACTCAGACAATGGCACCAACATGCACGGCGCCGACAGAGAGCTGCGAGACGCCTTCAAAACAGAGGCAAGTCGTAGAGGCATCGTATGGCGCTTCATAACGCCATCAGCGCCATTCATGGGAGGCGCCTGGGAGCGCCTAGTTCGTTGTGTAAAAAACACACTATACAATGTACTTACAGAAAAACACCCCACCGAAGAGGTGTTGTCCACACTGATTTGTGAGGCAGAGTACATTGTAAATAGCCGACCATTGACACACGTGTCGGTAGATGGTGATGATGATGAATCCATCACACCGAATCACCTTTTGCTCGGTGGGTCAGCCAGACTACCTACACCTGGCACGTTCACCGAGCAAGATATAGACAGCAGGAAAATATGGCGACGATCACAGATCCTCGCTGATATGTTCTGGAGTCGCTGGGTCAGAGAGTACCTGCCGGAGCTCCAAAACCGGCGGGAGCCACATAGTAGTGGGCCCAGATTTAATGTGGGTGACCCTGTCCTGATAGCCGACGGCCAGCTGCCCCGCAATACGTGGCCGCGAGGCCGCATTGTGGCCGTGTATCCAGGAATCGACGGAGAAATCCGGACCGCTGAGGTACGCACGCTTGGCGGTACCTTGAAGCGTCCGGTGAAGAAACTCGTCCCACTGCCCCAGTAACCAGAGATGCCGGATTGGCGACCGTCCTCTCGGTGGGCCTGGCCGGCAGCCGAGAAATGCCGTCCGTCGCTCACCGAAGGAATGCAGCGCCGCGCCGACAACACTTCGAGTCGACACAGCGAGTCGACACAGCACTGCACGGCGGGAGATATGTTCGCGACGAAGCGTCATCAACCATACTAAATGGTTCATAGAAATTGAAGTTTGTATGTGTAGACATGTCTGCTTACCACGGCGCGCCACCTGATACTAAAATGAATTTTAGAGGCACGTTTATATTTATACTAAAATTTTACCTACATTTTTTGAGATAGTAGTATAATGTTTTTAGTGTTTGTCAGTATGTTATAGGGTTCAATAGTTCACCCTTAACAGAGTAAAATCATTAGAAAGCATACTGATAAGAGTTATCATAGTAAAAAACATAAATTTCTGTCATACGATACGTCTGTGCTCGGCGACGGATTAGTTCCGAATGAACCGTGAGAGGGAACCACACGTTATTTATAGTTTTGGTGGTTTTTGAAAATATTATAGTAATTAAAATCATGTTTTTAAGGGCTTATCCTATGTACTGGACATGAAATCAGTACATAATGATGAAACTATGTGAAGACCACATAGTTTCTGCTATGTAAATAGGAATATTGACTTGATATCTCAAACACCAAATATATGGTTTTAGGTCATTTTAGGGTATATGGGGGACCTAGACCGGGACAGGAAGCCTATATACACCTCATAGTTAGCGTAGTCTTTTATATAAAGCCCATTTACTTGAGATATCAAGTCAGTATATAATAGAAAAACTGCTGTTTATCTGGTTTTGGGCAATCGCTTACGGTTTTAGGTGCCCTAAGTACCTAGAAACATATAGGTGTACTGGTAAAAGTACAACCATTGGAAAGCTTGCTAAAAGGGCTTCCAGGCGGTTTCTAGATGGGAAGAATCGCTTGGATAGTCAACGAGATAAGCAGTCGTGAAAAATGTAAACAACGTAAAACGTTGAAATTTGTAGACCCTTCAGGTGGAATAACTCCATGAAGGGAATAGATGTACTCATGGTGTAAGTACTTTCGGATGGCTTGCTGGACTAGCTACCAAGCCATCACTTTGGAGCGAAAATCGCTCAAGTAGTTTAAGTACAATTCCAGAAAATAGGTTTCTGGAAATGTAATTTTTAGTCAGTTTTTGGCACTCCCCGGGACTATACACCCCTGGGAATTCCGAAAATAAGGAATTTTTGGGGACCTCCCGATGGCCCGTTAAACGCACCATCGTGTTGTCCCAATCTTATTAGTGTTTTTATATCTAATTTCTCTGATAGCTGGGCGCAAAGAAAGTGACCAGCTATCAAATTTGTACATATCAAGGCACCTTATGTGCATATGACCTAGATAGACTTACATAAACACTAGAAATGTAAAGTGTGGTCTATTGGCTACCAGAATCCCCATAATAGGCGGTGATTGTCTGGTTAGCCTAAGTAGGAAGTCCTAAAGTCGGTGAAATGACTTAGGAATTTATAGATTCGCTACATAAGGGATGATATCCCATAGAAGATTCCCGAAAATAAGCTTTTTCTAGACGTCAACAGACAGCCTGCTATTGGCACCAGCAGGTCAACCCAACCTATAGATATCCTTAGACTAGGTTAAAAGCTATTAAGGTTTTAACTGGGAAATAAAGGGAATTGTCCTTTTATTTCATGGAAATAGTCTAGGGAAGCTATCAATACCTGGAAATTAGGTATATTGATTAGATACATAGATAGGGGGCGTTACTGTGTTACAGTACGAAGGAATCCAGCTATTGATAGCACCATGGAAGGGGTGCGGTAACCCTATTTACCAAATATGTATAAGGGTTTTTTACATAAATAAAAATTATTTTCGGCGAGAATTTGCGGGGCTCTCAATAATGGCACGATGCGAGGGTATAAAGAACCCCCGGGCCCAAAATAGAATTTGTAGTCATCCAAAGCTAGTCGCTTGTACTTGTCTTAGTAAATAAGAAGTAATTCTTATATAGAATCAAGTCTCAGAAATTGTTGAGAGCCCTAGAATCGTGCCGTGTACTGAATAACTTAGTGTTTCATTTAATTCATCGACTTCAACCCTTATGAAGACATCCCTTTTCGATCCTGTCGAGCTGAACCTCGGAACCTGGACACCAGGAGTGCTGATCCAGAAGTAGGCAACCCGGAATCTGGAAATAACTCAAGTACAGCCAACACATCGTTGAATCGTTAGAGTCGATTTGCAACCCTACGTCACTGCTGCAGCTAGGCATCCAAGAACCTTTGTTTTCGTTGATGTGGATGGGGCGTTCAGCGGCAATGGCCAGAAGGTTTACGCCCTTCTTTTCTCGGGGCCAATGAACACGCTACGTCCTGCACAAAAGGTTTTAGCATAACATAGTACGTAGAACTTATTATTCAGAACCTTAGTACATTGATTTTGGTAGCTAAAAATCGTAGTACCTAGTAGGTATTTTCTTTGAAACACTCTAGACGAATAAATTAGTTACTTGAGCGAACATCTAGCTCGCAATAACATTAAAGTTACCTGCCTATTTTGTGTCTAACTTTTATTCTAGGTTATGTAAAGACTCATATTAATCTGACCTACATTGAGCCCTATTCTAATACTAACCAACTTAGTATATTTTTCTTTTTCTAGGGATCAGTTTTATTTGCTTTGCAAACTGGTATCTCTCTGTTCTTCAATGTTAGAGTTAACAGGCTTCTTCTGGGTAAGCTCACTCCATCGTCGACTCTGTCTCTGTCCCCTCTGATCTAGACTAGAGTCAAGAGCAAATCCATCTCAAATAAAAATATTCTTTATTCACTGTTTTGGTACCGAGTACAGAGATCCAGAAAAAATAAGCTGACTAAGGTCCAATGAACCAGTTATCTTGGGCATTCTACTGGAGTGACTTGGTTTTTCTTTTGTAATGGTGAACTGTATTGAAAATTCTGAAAACATATTCACCGTAATATTACAAAGCAAACGACTAGGTACCTACATATTTAAATACCTACACCGGTTCGTGGAACATTGGACTGATTTATAAAATATAAGAACCTAATTCAAATCAATTATCGTAACAGCAGAAAATACTGATTACATTTCTCGAACAGCTTCCAGCAACTTAAAGTCGCTTGCATAAGATTTTTTTGCTAAAATTCCGATACTTTATGAACTGGGCTCAGATGGTACACTATCTTTGATCTCCCTTGTATATAAATCTAACTATTATTCAGCAAGTTTGTTTTAAGGTAATAAATTCTGTCGCACCAAAGCCCTTTCTAGAACTGGAAGGCGAAACTTTGGTCCTGATTCCAAATTTATGAAACTAGCAATAGCTTACTCTCCATTATATGAATATTATATACTAACCTATAAATCAAATAAAAAAAACTGTGACTTACCATTTCATCATAGGCCAATTTCTTGCTAAATTATCGGCGAACATGTTGCCAAACATTTTGTCGCTCAGTGTAAACCCAGCTTTATTGGTATTGGAGCGTGAATCGGTAACTTGTAAGAATTCTTAGCGTTACTTGGAAATTGTATTAATTAGCTAGTACTAGTAACTAGCAGCTAGGTTTATTTAATTAAAAGTGGGCGAACAGGGATCCTAGTTCTGCTAGCGAACTCGTTTAGTAGGTGATGTTATTAAATATTGCAAATTTAATCATCAATCAATGTTTGCTTTGTGGTTTTCGAAGCTTCTCTTGGACATCGGTGAAAGAAAACCAGGACTTAGTTATTTTTATTCTGAAATTGACGACCCGCCTTAAGGCGCCTCCCCGAGTAAAACGCCGCGCTAGTCGTTATTGTGCAGTTTTTAAGAGCTATCTACTCTTTATTTAAAATGAAATATCAATTAATAAAAATACATTAAATTTCTACATAATATTGATTCTAAAATGGTAGGATATTTTTTTTTTTTAAAGAGGTATATGTTTCACTAATCTCCTTCCAACAAAACCATACAAATAAGAAATAATTATTGATAGCATGCATCTCCTCGTAAAGTGTTCATTCATTATTTTTTGTACTAACACTAATGGATAGACAATTTGATAAAGAACATTTAGTAAGTTTTTTTTTTTAAAAGACCAATATTCGATTTTACTCTAAAATCTGGGCGTATTCACTACCGTAATTCATGCGCCACCAGTGCCGCTAGGCCAATAGGAATGCTCATATCTCATGCTGAATTTTTGGTCAGGGTACGGCCTTAATCAAGTGTGGATTAATTCTCGTTCCTTCTCTGTTTCAGAAGAAGAAAGCCTTTGCATTGTTGGGGAACAGTTGGCTGGTATTACTTTTTTGTGCCTGTGTGCCGAACATAAATGGAACTGGGCAAGATATGTATGCCAGTAAAACACAGAATTGTTGTCCTGTAACTGCTGTTCAGTGGCCCCAAGTCGCAGCAGGCTTCGAAGGATGTGTCAAGATGACCTGAATGTCTACCTTGCGAGTAGGAAAAGAAGTTGCGCAGGATCTTGACCTATTGAAGGCATGGAACCTTTGCTCAGCCTTGGGACAATGTGGGATAGCAATAAATTTATTTTCTTTTGCAATAGATATTATGACGACCTGGGGGGTGTCCATAAGCACTTAGAGTAAGGTTATTTTGATATCGCGTAAGTGACAAATGTATACAAGTCATATACATCTGTCCTTACACACACTCAAACTAACCTTACTCTAAGAGCTTATGGTCACCCCCCTGTGTCGTTTGATAAGAGGGCGCTAACCTTTGTTCTTCTGTAGTTAGTGATTAATAACTACAGCACAAACTACTAGGTGTGGTTAGTGACTAAGTGATGATGAAGCAACATTTTCTTTTTCGGATTTAAAGTAAAAACAATTTGGTCCAATATGTAATGTAATGAATTTTCAAGAATACTGTTCAGTTTTCTAATTGGAACTGATTGGAGATATATATATCTATAAAAAAACCTTATTAGTATTCATTATTTATTTCCATTTAGTTTCTTAATGCTATTTTAGGTGACAAAATGCAATGTGCGTTTACAATAATATTGTTATGTTTTAATTTAGTTTTTTAATATTGTACACTGGATTCTTGCCCTCTATAATTGTCAACTTTTTCTGTCACTAGGGTTTGCTGTAAGAGAACTCAGCTTTGATTTAAGCTCGCCTTTGTACATGTACTTTATTATCACACTGTATGTAATGTTGTTTTTGGTGTATAATAAAGAAAATTAAGAAAATTAATATTGAGCCACATCCAGCTACGCTTGTCCGTGTTGTACGGTCACTTTTTAACTTAGTTTGAACCAGTATCAAACTATTTTTTGTCTGTATTTTTGGTCTACCCTAAAAATTTAAATTATATCTATTGTTCTAGTTTCTATAATACTCCTTACAATAATTTTCTATGTCAAGTTTTATAGTTGTCATACTAAGTGAATTATTGTACTATTATTTTTATTATTAAAAAAATACTGAATATTATATATGGCGCTAACGCTTTTTTTATTTTCGTTTCTCATAGTATTAAATAGTAATTATGTGGTTTAGAAAAAAAAACAATCATCATTTATGTGTCCGTTTATAATGACAATAAAATCCACACTTCGAAACGGCTGTATATAAATATTTTAGAACTGAAGGCAGACGGTAAAAAAGTAACAAAAGAATCCGTGAGTCTGTTTTTTTTACTCCCTGTTCAATTTAGAAACATAATTTCATAGACAAATTGAAAATAGTCGGTGATAAGACGTCATATAATTTATGATGCGCAAAGTTATTAAAACATGATTGCAAGATATATGCTGATTTTGGAAATAAAGGATAGAAATATCACTCTAAAATTATTATGAATGAAAATGCAATCTTGAAAATTATATAATTATTTTAGGTTTGTACTTATCTTCGAGATAATGAGAGCCGAATAAAACAAATTACGAAAATTAGATATTTAAACTAAATTTATTAAAATGATAAGAATAGCATCTCTTGAAGATCTTAGACCAAGTTTTTTTTTCCAATAATATTCCTATTAGAAACTTTAAATAAAAATAAGAAAGTTTGCAAAGGTCTTGCCTTAAAATACATCCGGCTGCTGGAAATGCTAAAAAAGACACACATAGAAAAATAAACAGAAAAACCATTAGGTACCTAGCAACAACAACGAGATAAAGAAATAAAAATAAGCAACAGGTTAAGCAAACAGTATATGTAACGAAAGATCCTACATCCAAAACTAAAAACGCTAAAGGACTCAATACAAAAATAAAGGCTTTGTCCAGCTACAGGAGACATAAAAATCGGTCCACAATTGAGGAAGAAAAAAAAGGATTGAAATCCTCCTCCTTTTTTTGAAGTCGGTTAAAAAGAACGACTAGAAGTCACAAGGACAAAAAACATCAAACACGAAACAATAATGATACCAAACCAAAATTACTTCAAAATTGACTCATAAGTTCGAGAAACTTATCGTTTCAGAGCATGCCTGTGCCTGAGTCATTAGTTAAAGTTTGTGCTTACTACATAGGCACGTCTGGCAGCACTGACGGCTACCTATGTCGCCTCTGGTCAAGGCTGGAGGCCTAGCAGAATTGTTACTTTAATAATGAAGGCAGAGTAGAGAAGGTTGCGCGATTTTAATGGTAATTTAAATTGAGCTTCTATAAAATGTGCCAATGAGGTCTTTATGAAGGTGAAACGTCTGAAGGGCAGATAAAGACATTGAAGATCGAAGCTTGAAATAACTAAAATTCACCATAAATGTTTCTAAGTTTTCACATTTTCTTCTAGGGAAAGCGCATGTTGATGAGCAGTTATGAGTGGCTGGTGGAGCTACAAGAACAATAAAATGATAATTTTCTAGAAGTATCGTGCGAGGATCGCGTAGGCAATCTAATGAGTAGACGTTAACGAGTGACAGTACCAAAGCAACTCGATTGCGTTTCACTTTAATTTGAAATCTAACACGATAAATTCTTTGTGTTCACTTCAACAATTAGACGCATTCCTGTGAGTCATCCACCCGAGACTCGTATTTTTATTGGCTGTTTGCATTATTATATCTTGACAAAGATATATTTACGCGAAACTGCACGCAATCCGTACTCTATGAGGCGGTACATACAGTCGAATTTTGCACTGACGAGGTTTTCGCAAACCTATCGCTGTGAGGCCGACTCGCACTCGAAAGTAAAGCAATAAACGTTTCGAAATCACCTTGGTAGAGACGACGCCGATGGAAAATATACGCGTCCACTGACGTCACGCTAAATTCGACTAGAAAATATTAAGTTTAATGACTGTGAAACGAAACAAGCAAGCATCGCTTAGCAGACCAGCTCCTCGCAGTCAGCGCGCGGACGCTCCTCGCAGAAGCTACGCAAACACGTTTTTGCAACCAATCATCTCATTTCAGTCCTAAACACACTTTGTGATATCCTCTGAAAATTAGCCATAACACACAGACGAACACAGGCCACGAGAGTCGTACAGGAAAACGGCGTGGCGCCGGTTGGCGGCTGCTGTCGAAAAACATGCGAAAACCAGTTTGAGCTGCTTTTGTTCATATCTTTCGGTGGGGAGTTCGATGACCAATGCAAATGTACGTGCGATTTTAGGTGCGAGGGTGGTGCGAGGGAGGGGCGGGCGAGGGTGCGGGGAGTGCAGCCTGCAGCGGTCGACAACCGGCGCCGTACGCGTGACTCACCGAGCCTTTGTCTCCTCCGGCACTCCGGCACTCCGGCGCTACTCACCTCCTCGCCTCTCGCTCCACGTGCTCACAGCCGGCACCACGTGTCACATCCGATGCGCCCGATGACTACCGCCGACACGGTAAGTGTACTCCAACAAGCGCCTGGAACCATCATCACCAGAGCACCTGATGAAGTACAATGGGCGTGCGGCGGCTGGGCTCCTGGGCGGGTAGGCGGCATGCTGCGGCGGCGGCGGCGGCGCGCGCTACTTCAGGTACCTGACTCGTGAGCACAGCCCGGCGCCGGAGTAGCGCGCGCTGCCGCCGTCTGCTCCTATTAATAGCGCGAGTAAGCCGGAGAGCGTGCGCCTCGGCTCGCGGCCGGGAGTCGACTGCAGCTCGGGCCCGGCGCCGCGTCCCCCGCGCGCCGCCAGACGTCAGCTGACCGCGGCTGCACCGGCCCTGACATTGGCGGGCGCGCCGGCGCGGGGGGCGAGGTCGCTGACCCCGCCCGCGGAAGCCTCCTCGCGAATCTGACGCGACGCGACGCCCCGCGCCCCCCGCGCTCTACACCCCGCCAACACGCTCTCACATTCACCAAGTTTGGCTGTTGAATGATTTTCGACTTACTGGAAGCTGGGTTTGTTCAGAGCCCTTTTTGTTTGGGGCTTTGTTTCGTACCCTGAGGACCAAATCAGCTTGGAGGAATACTCCTTTAAAACTGGCAGAAACAGCTGACGCACACTCCGATGACAGTTACAGATAGTTGTTATAACAGATTACTCAGACTTCCAAAGATTAATATTCGTCGTGATGGTTTTTTGAAGGTCTTGAATGTTTAGTCACAACATCGTGTTCACAGTTATTCTGGGAGCCACTTAGCCAGTGGGCAAACGGTGACTGGACCTGTAACTCGACATCCTGGAAGGAAAGTAATCACTCATCGTACTGCTCGTACTTAAATGTTATTGTAAACTGGTAATGTAAACTTGGACAGAACTTACGCACAATGTTTGTTTAAAGCGAGGCACTTCTACTTTTTCAGGAGTCATTGCAATAGGTCATGTCTTCGATTACTTCTTCAGATAACCGAAACACCACCATGTAGCCTTTCACAAATGAAACGGTGATATTCATCTTCACGATAGGACCTGCCCGTCCAGTGGACATCCTGAAAACTTTTTATTTTATTTTAATTTTAAATAAGCTCGCGCTTGACTACTATCACACCTGCCGGTAAGCGATGATGTGGTCGACGGTGAAGCACGCTTGCCTAGAAGTAACCTATTCACTCTTGACTTAAAGAATCCTAGATTGTAGCTATCGGGAACACAGACTCTGGCAGGGAATTCCACTCCTTAGCTGTACGCATAATAAAAGTTTTCTCACAACGTTTGCGTATGAGTGGGATGTCCACCATGTACCGATGGCGCATCGCCTTACGTCTGGTAGTCCGATGATGAAACGCGCTAGGTGGAGTTAGATCATGCAATTCCATCACACAACCCCCGAAATGTAACCGATAAAAAACCGACAAGCTGCCAACTCGGCGACGATGTTCAAGGCTCTGGAGCTTTGACTTAACCAGTGCCTCATCGCCGATGAGCCTCTTGGCCCGGTTTTCAATCGACTCTAGTGAATCAAGATTCTTTATCAGCTTCAAGACAAAGAATTTTACAGAAAGAAGTTTGAGTCATAAGAAGCTCTTGTAAAAATTTGCAAGATTTAAACTAATTCTACTTATGTTCTGCGACAATTTAAGGAGGTTCTGCCACTGTTTATTTTTCAAACATTAGATCTTCCTTTTCTTGGCCGGAGTTGCTTCAATCAACCTTCAAATACCTAATACCTGTTAATCATCACTTTTATATTCTTTTCCCCTACGTCACGCAATGGCGGTAAACTACATAGATAAGGTATCATAGCTTATCAGCTGGATATCTTAATTCAAATTGTCCAGATTAGTTTTACAACTAGTGTAAAACTGATCTGGACAATTTTACGTTTTACATGAGTCAAATGTCTTAAATTGTTTACTTTAGATTACCTACAGATAACAAACTCACCTAATGGAGGAGCTCGTGGCTATTTAATAACAGCCGCACTGGTCGATCATCAAGGTTAAGCAACGCTTGACGAGGTCAGTCCGTGGATGGGTGACCATTTTAACATACCGAGTTTCGGAAAGCACGTTAAGCCGTTGGTCCTGCCTGTCATTTGAAGATCGATTATTTGACAGTCGTTACGAGTAGTCAGAAGCTTGAGATCTGACACCAGTCTTGCCAAGAGGTTGTTACCAAGTTACTGGGTTGTGCAGGTCAGATAGGCAGTCGCACCATGTAAAACACTGGTACTCAGCTAAAGCCGGTGAGACTGGAAGCCAACCCCAATATAGTTTGGAAAAGGGCTAGGCAGATTGAACCAACTCACCTAATGATCTGCCTATAGCCTTTACCCAATATATCCGTGAAGTTTCTTGCACGTTCTTCTTCATAGGGATCTACCTCCACTTGCAAATGTGCTTCTTTTCAACTTTTCTTTGGCCGTCTCCTCCCTCTCCATCCATCCACATTTATATTCATAACTCTTTTAGTAACATGCATTTCATCCCTACTCATCACATGACCAGGACAAACGGTTTCTTTTTAACTTTTGTGTCACTGGCGCCACTTTCAAACTTCCTCTAATATACTAATTTCTAACTTTATCCATTCTCGTCACTTCACACATCCATCTCAACATTCTCATCTCAACTATATGCAATCTTTTATCAACCATCTTTTTCACAGCCCAACATTCTGATCCACGTTCTTACTAAAAAGAGAGTTTATAAATCTTTCTCACGTTCACGATGTTTTCACAAATAATTATATTGACAAGGTGCCGTCTTCCGATTGTATATCGCTCTGATGGCTCGTTTTTGCAGAATAAAAATTGAATCGATGTCTGCAACTCTTCCTCATAGAAAGATACAATGGGACTCCAGCCTCGCGGTATTTACATCAGTTTTTCGAATTTTTCTAACAGTAGATATAAGGTTTACTTAGACGTCCTGCAAGAGATGTTAAATGAGGATCCCATTGTAACCAGGAACAACGAGAAGAACAAGGAGAAGCTAGAATCAACGGATTCTAGCTTCTCCTTGTTTAATACAAAGTCATAATCAGTACTTATGACAATCACCAAGGCGAATTTTACGCATTTAGTTTGATACCATTTAAAACTAAATTATTAGCAGTGAACCAATTTTGGACCTGCCGTAGTGCGTTATTTACGTCGTCAACGTTAATCGTACGTCTATGTATCTTAAAAATTAAGGAAGTGTCATCAGCAAATAATACCATGTTTAGTTTTTTTTCAATAAATGGAGTAAATTGTTAATGTACACTAAAAATAAGAAAGGACCTAAACTTGAGCCTTGCGGTACCCATTTTCACGTTTAACCCCGAGGAATTGACACCGTTTATTTGAACTAATTGCTGTCTATCATTCAAATAAGATTTTACTATAGTTAACGTTGATTGGCCAAGCCCGTAATGCTCATCGACACACCGTAGGCGTACTTTACAGTTGCGTATGTAAAAATAGACCTACGCGAGTAGGCCCGGCAATGATTCATAATGACCCTATTAAACAGATAATTTATCATAAATTAATTTTATTATCATCGTGTGTTATTATAAACATGTCAGCTTGTTGTCAAGTCAATTAATTATTTAAATGCTGATAAAGTTTTACTATTATCTGGCCCTCTATTACAATAATGTTGAAACGCATTTACTTACAATTGCCGCTTCAGATTTGATTTTTCCTATACATGTACGTATCAAGCTGGAGAAGAATGTTGCGCACAAAACGCACAAATAAGTCCATTCTCGACCAGTTGAACATCAAAACTAGACTCTCCACGACCTGCTTACCAAAGAGTCTTAAATTACTTGGTCACATAACTCGGAAACAACCGGATAACCTGGAGAAACTGGTTGTTGTGGGAAAAGTGGATGAGAAAAGGCCAAGCGGACGCTCACCCATTCGATGGTCAGACCAAGCACACTTGGGATTGGGTCGCACTCTGCAAGCAAAATGAGTATTTTGCTTAAATAAACCTATTTGCGGGTGGGAAGTGAGACTCCTCGTGAGAAACACGCAATCCCAATAGGCGATCTAATATAAAATTTTGTTGAAATAAACCCTATACCATTATCTCGCTTTGCTTGAGTTTCTATGAGAGATGCTCGAATCTCCGCTGATCATGGCGATAACAGGACTCACCGTGTACACTGCCCTGAGAAGAGCCGAAGACAGAGTGGCTTGGAAGCTGCTCGTCAATGACTTCGTCTAAGCTTTCCAAGACGGGCACGCAAGACCTTCAGTAATTCTTCTTCTTCTTTTCGAGTCGATGGGAAACTCTTCATAATTTTTGGGCCCAGTAGGTGGCCACCCCGATTGCGTAATGAAGACAGTAATGAAGACAACGAATAAGAAGAAATGGATGTGTGAAGTGCAAAGTGAAATGAACATGTGTTGCTATCTTTCGAGTAGATTTTCTAAACTCGCAGTGAAAAGCAAAACCAATCCTAGGACTGTTACTGTTTTTGTCAAAGTGTTAGCATTGATATTCAAGGAGGTATAAATGATGCAAGACTTGGGACTATTTAGGGCTCGGGAAATACTTGTCTACTTCAGGTACTACTAAGGCGTTACGACACTCTAGTCTAAAAACAAAAACACAATAATTTAATGGTGCAAAAAACAAAACTGTTACGAATTTTCCAGGAACCAGAGGACTGGAGGGTGACCATAAGCTCTTAGAGCGGTATCAATTTGATATCGAGTAAACGACAGATGTATACAAGTCAGATACACCCCCCTGATCTAGTTATCTAAGTCATCAACAACATCAACATCACCAGCCTTTTTTAATGTTCCCACTGCTGGGACACAGGCCTCCTCTTATAGAGGGAGTGGACTATAATCCACCACGCGAGCCCAGTGCGGATTGGTAGATGTCACATGTATTCGAATTTTTGGTTCTAGGACATGCTGGTTTCCTCACGATGTTTTCCTTTACCGTTTTGAGGGCAGTGGTGATGAAATAAATTACACAAATTAATGCGCCTGCTCGGGTTCAAACCCACGACCTACAACTTGTAAGTCGGGGCCGCAACCACTGCACCATCCCTGACTGCTCAATAGCTTTATAATATTATTAGTAGCAACAACTCAACTACTCACATAAAAGCTTCTTCCACCATCACACCTTGCTACAACTGAACTGTTGTAACCCTATCATAAATAGAGCGTACAAATAAAGTAAACACATATTATAATTGGCCAGTAATCACGATGAATAATGGGCATTCGATGCAGCCATATAGTGCCTGCACTTTACTACAACTGCTTTTGAAAAACTGCTGATCGCCAGACCAGAACGGTTCGTGCGAAGTGTAGACTCAATTAAAATCAATGTTCCTTTTGAAATTGGTTGTGGGCTGCTGCACTAATCTGTAGTTTTGCTATTTACTATTAAATTAAGTAGATAGAGAGAATTTACCGTTTGTTACACTTGCCTAGCTTAGGTAATACACAGAATTTCTCCTGGAAAATCAGGGGTGTTACAAGTTTGACGTGTGTATTTGCGTATCTGTCTGTGGCATAGCTCGGCTTAACCACTTTTGATTTAGTTTTTTTGTTTGAAAGGTGACTTTATCGAGTGTGCTTGACTGCGTGATTTTATCTTAGCTATGTTTGATGAAAATCGGTTCAGCCGTTCAAAAGTTATAGGCGTTTTAACTTTTAATGTTCGATTTGGGGGTGTTTTCGCATGATATCGTGTCATAATAAAATTACGTGTTCAATAGATTTTTGATCGAAGCGTGTCTACTACTAGATAAATTATGTAGCATGAAATAAAAATGTGTCGGGGAGGTATACAATAGATAGTTATTATTAATACTATATAGATTTGTATCTTAGTAAAAGTAAGTTATAACTAAGTTGAGCTCCTCAAATTCTGTTTTGAGCTGCTCGGTTATTGACAAATGCGTGCCCTGACCGACTGGACAGGTCCACCCAATCTGGCTAGTTCTTTCCTCAAAAGACGACTTCAGACATGACATGGTAACCAAATTTTGTCTAGACTTTAAAAAAAACTGTGACCTCTGAGTTTGTTTCGGCCTTTCTTCTCAGAGTAGTCAGATAGGAAACGCCGACCTCATCTAGTTTTAAAAATATGATCGACATGTAAAAGTGTTTGTACAAACCAACTTACAAAAATAAAATCATTTATAACTATTCTAGCTCTAGAAAGTTTGTTCAGGGGGGTGACCATAAGCTCTTAGAGCGGTATCAATTTAATATCGAGTAAGTGACAGATGTATGTACAAGTCAGATACTTATTACTACAACGATATGACTTATAATCACGCTTTATATATATACATCTGTCCCTTATTCGATCTCAAATTGATACCGCTCTAAGAGCTTATGGTCACCCCAAGGTCTCAACTTACGTTAATTATCGCTTCTAACTCTCCTAAAGCCTGATTATAAGTCACATCGTTGTAAGTAATACAACAGGTAATTAAAAAGATGGTCAATAATAATTCGACCTTTTCGTCCTTACCTGTTAGTGGCCTGTATTGTGGTACCAATAGGACAGTGTGTGAAGATCTTTATTATTCTCTATACCCGCGAAACATTGAGCCAATTTGGTCCTGTTATCCGCAAAAACCGCGACTACCAGGAACAATCCGTCCATGCTATTTTATAAATGCGAAAGTAACTCTGTCTGATACCTTTGAACTTAGCACACGGATAGAAAATATTAGGAGACGGATACTGGTAATATCAGGATAGTGATCCCTTGGGATCATGTGCGATATTGACGCGGACAAAGCCGAAAGCAGAAACTAGTTTTTAATATATTTGATGTCCTTCCACCCAAACAATAAAGTTATCAGTACGAATGCCACTAGATGGCGTTGCCTTGTAGGACGTGTCAGAGACCCTGCGACCCTGGGGTGAAGGAAGGTGACACCGGCTGACGTCAGGGGACGAGCGTAGTCTTAACCTTCGCTAAGCTTTTGTTTCAAAAACAAATGCGAAGTTACACTAGTAGAAAATAAAATAACTGTCCTGGGTTATATTGGCATCTTGTGTCGTGTTGAATTCAAAATAGACCTTGTCCTGTTATAACTATTGTGGACATGAAAAAATTTGGAGTAAGTCTAAATTAGGAAGTCGGTATTCTAAAACTCTTGACTGTAAACTCCACCTATCTGCATCATAGTGCAGGCTAACAGCATTTACCTATCCATTTTGAAGCAAGCTAATAGTGGCATTTTCTGCTTTTATCACCACAATCTTACCTTTTGTAAATCTTATAAATTTGAAGACATGTGACATCCACCAACCCGCACTGGACCCGCGTGGTGGATTACGGCCCATCCCCTCTTACAGAGAGAAGGCCTGTGTCCCGACAGTGGGATCATTAATAGGCTGATGATGATGATATTAAAAAAATTATGTTTATATGAATGTTTCTAAAGGTTAATTGTTCTCTGGACGTACTGATCTGATTACGTTTTTTATGAACTGGTATAAGCCACTTTTTATTCCAAATAAACAAACTAAAAAAAAACACTTTTTAGAAAACCAAACAAAAAGTAGAAAAAAAAATCAATAAATTTAAATTAAGAATAGTGCAATAAAAAAATAAAAATGTACAAATGTGTGCTTGATGTTAATTGTTATAATATTTTATTGACAGATATTGCTAAAAGAATAGTCATTTTGAAGATATCTTGAAAAGCACCTCACGCATTTACAGCGTGTTTTTTTTTTAGTTTTTCTAACTACGAGTATTATATATTTTTTACTTAGTTCAATCGCTAATCCAGAAGATTCTGGTAAGGGTAATAGGACGAACTATTTAAATTATTGCATCGTCATCGGTCTTTGAACGTCGACGAAAAAGGAAGACATTTTGAAAGGGGTGAAAATCACGTTCAAAGATTCCGTTACATAGATACATTCATACCAAGCTAATAAAAGCGTGTTAAATAGTAGCCTATCCGTTTCCGCGAGATAGGCCACGGCGGGAGCGAAGCCGGGGATTAATTCCCTTTAGGGGGCTAGTTTTCACCAAATTCCAAAAATGGACGTTCGTTTCTGAAGTCGAAGTCGAAAAACGATAAAAACATAGGTACCAAAGACACCGACTTCCGCAACAAAAGTTATTTTGCACTTTTTAGGGTTTTGGTTTTATCTATAACGTAGTTGGTTGGTTACAGAGAGACAGTGTGGTGGGTACCGTCACAGAATAAATAAAGGTTAATAAAAAAATAAAAAAAAAATGCTGTGCAGTCAGAGATATCGATAGTCGCGAGCTGGCTGACCAAAATCAGATGTATCCTACATAAGCATTCGGGTTTTTTGATTTTTTGAATTAACTTTTTTTATTTATAACTTTTTAGTGATTTTTTTTTTCGAATTAGGTACATTTAAACATATAAGTATTATATATTTTTGAAATCACCTCTTTATTTTAAAACCCCCTCATAGGTTTGGAAAAAGAAAAAAAAATGAGACCCCACAATAAGGCGCCCAAAAGCCGCCATTTTTCTATTTTCCAAGTGACACTCGCAAGGTTAAGATGAATCGATTGACGTAAGAATCATCAAAATCGGCCAACGCGTTTGTTCTCTGAAACGCCACATAGGAACAAACATACATACATAGACTGATAAACACATTACGTTTATACTTTCATTATGCGTACAGCTAAGGAGTGGAATTCCCTGCCGGAGTCTGTGTTTCCAGATAGCTACAACCTCGGGGTCTTTAAGTCAAGAGTGAATAGGTTACTTCTAGGCAAGCGTGTAACACCGTCGACCACATCATACCTTACCATCAGGTGAGATAGTGGTCAAGCGCGAGCCTATCTATAATAATAAAAAAAAAACACATTACGTAAAAGTACAAGTACCGTGGCTGAGATAAGGTTTGTGGGTTTGCGGGTTCGAATCCCGAAAGAATTAATACGTTTATAGCCTACAAGTAGTGTTGTTTTGGATGTTACACACTCACGTAACTTCATGCTTGTATTTCTGAAGGGTTCGGCAGCGGTACACCTATAATACATGTTTGGGCAAGGTATTCAAAGGTACAAGAGAAAATCATAAGTTAAGAAAAACGTTTTAAAGACATAACTCTTCTTTTCAGTCGGGTAAAAAATAAAGTCGACTCACATAAGCCATGAATATGAAGTTACATTACAAGTAACGACTATCTACGGGTAATAAAATTATCTCCAGTCTCCATTCACAATCTACATACTAAGACGGAGACGTCTTTCCAAACCCAAGTAGTGTGTCACCTTATGAAGGGCGCGGGGTGATCGTCGGGGTTCACATTGACGAGACAATGCCTTCGCGGGCACTCCGTTGACCTCAGAGAACGTTTTTTCAACCCCAGTCGGAGTGCGTGGACCTTTTCGTAGGGCTTGCGCTTTTGGTATTTTGAGGAGGATTTGAAATTGCGTTTTATGAACTTTACCTACCCTGTCTTCGTGAATGTAGTAAAAGGCAACTTATGGGTTAGAACTTGACATAAACGCGGTATACGCACTGAACAGTTTGGAAATACTTTGATTGTGCTTACAGCTAAGGAGTGGAATTCCCTGCCGGACTCTGTCATTCGCATAGCTACAATCACCCCCAGCTTTAAGTCAAGACTGAATAGGCATCTTCTAGGCAAGTGTGCTTCATCGTCGACCACCACCAGCAGAGAGATAGTGGTCATACGCGAGCCAATAATATTTTTCAAAAGAAGTAGGTAGACAAAGCAAACTTTTAACCGACTTCATTAAATTGCGTATTCACTTTAAAGATAACATTGAATGACTATCAGTAGCGTTTATTAGTGATAATGATACTTACATGATGTGGAACAGCTAGGTACAAGTTAAATTAGAGTTCGATATACCAAAATCTCGTAGCTACCTGCACCTACATGAAACTGGCTAAACAATATTACAGTATCAGAAGCCGCCAATATCACTCTTTTAGATATCCAAGTCTAAGAAAAACATAGCAGCCCTACCTCTCATATTTGTTTTATTGTAGTTGAATAATGAACACTATTCCTTTGTCTGTGGAAAGATATTGGCTCTAAGAATTTGGCAGGACAACTATTTGTGTAAAAGGGTTTGTTGCGACCTCTGTCGTACCCTTACTCTGTGGAGAGGGAGATGGACGATAAAACTGAATTATTTGTAGTAAATAGTCAAAATACCGACAACCTGCAGCATAGTAGCGCAAGTGAATTCGGCAAGGCAAAGGGTTTGCCGCCGTCAACCGACCAATCACGAAAGGAAATCCACATCGCGTCTTACATCTCGCATGTGATTGGTCGATTGCTGGCAGTCAAACCCTTTGTCTTGCCGAATTCACTTACGCAATTAGGATGCTGCTGGTTAAGACTGCGGGAATCCGGAGTATGCCAGACGCACAGGACTGACCGATCAGAGTGATGACGCTTGGGGGAGGCCTATGTCCAGTGTTGGACGTCTTTCTGCTGAAATGATGATGATGATGATGAATCATAATAACCGTACCAGTATTCCCTTAGGATGCTGGAAGTTAGACGAAAGTCGCTTTCATGGGATTACTGATATTTTAATTAACTATGTTGTTTAGTCTCGAAGATTAGTCACCCTTTTTAAAACAGACGGGGATCTGTAAGTTGCATTTTTTGCAATATTGTTATATAATCAAGTTTAGTTGTAGTTCCGAACGTGAGAAGATTACGAAAGTATCTATCTATCTATATATAACAAATTTCGGAACTAAAATGGAGCTGGGTAGGACACCAAGGCAAGACACAGACAAGGCGCGGTGATGATAGCTGGTGGAGTACAGTGGTGACCGAATGGCGTCTAAGTACTGGAAGAAGAAATATTGGTCGTCCAGCGGCGAGATGGGTAGATGACATTGGTGCCATTGCGGGTAAAACCTGAAAGAGGTTGGCACAGGAACATGGTGATTGCTACAAGAAGATTGAGGCCTATGCTCAGCAGTGGGCGAAGTCTGTGTATGATGAATCAAGTTTAATTTACTAATTGTCTCGATGTCATGTCATAAGTATTCGTGAATATTTTGACTCTGATTGCATCAATTCGTGAATCATTATCCAAAGCAAACACTGCTGAAATTAAAGACACATTAAATGTACCAACTTAGAAAGGGGATTACATAACATGTGGTATTAAGGAACTTACATAAGATAATCCGTTTCTTTGCACATACTGTCGGGCTTCTCTGTAAGATGTAGTAGGGCAATGCTGCTATAGATACTCTTGTGACAAAAACCCATAGTTAGTAGCCATGTACAAAGCCATATGGGAACACAAGTTTCGTAGTTTTTTTTATTTTTTTATTTATCTATACGCTCGCGTTTTACCACTATCTCGCCTGATGATAAGCGATGATGTGGTCGACGGTGAAGCACGCTTGCCTAGAAGTAACCTATTCACTCTTGAATTAAAGAGCCTAAGGTTGTAGCTATCAGGAAACAAAGACTCCGGCAGGGAATTCCACTCCTTGCTGTACGCAAAATGTTTAGTGCCTTTGGGCGGGATATCCACCTTGTACCGATGGCGCATCGCCGTACGTCTTGTAGATGAATGATGTCCGATGATGAAACGGGCTATATGGAATTAGATCATGCAATTCCATCGCAAAATCCCCGAAATGCATCCGATAAAAATCCGACAAGCTGGCAACTCTGCGTCGATTTCAAGGCTCTGGAGCTTTGACTCGATCTCATTGCCGATGACCCTTCTGACCCGTTTTTCGATCAAATCTAATTCGATTCGTGCATGAAGCTGGTATTTGGCAGATTCGTCCCAGAGATGAGAACAGTACTCCATGCAAGATCGAACTTGCGCTTGATAAAACTTAAGCACCTGTTCTGGCGTGAAGTACCGTCTCAACTTCTTAGCAGCATACGTCAAGAAGCTTAATATGGTCGGTTATCGGCACGGTTACACCTCGGAAAGATGAAGCTGAATGGAATTGGCTCTTTTTAGTGAACAAAAGACGCTCGCTGTATAATATAAATATAATAAATTATTTTTTTCCAAAGGTTCTAGAAATGGTATTTGACCTTTTTCGGTGCAATGACTTTCAAATGAAATGTTACTTTAAAATTTCAATATAAATTTACAAATTCATAATACGAATGGTATATTGCATCTTATTTTTTAAAGTGGCTGCGTACTTGCTCACTGCCCTCTGCGACCAGTCTCCCGATACGTCCATAACAGCGTGAGTCTGGTCGGCCTTCCATCAGTGGAACAGCTATCTCGACCCAACTCCTCTAATGGCTGCACCGGGCATCGTAACCGGATCACGGCTAGGCCACTTGGCAGTATGTCTTTGCCCGCTATGTGGTCACAAGCCCTTCGGTCGAAACCTACCACCAGTATGTCACATGATTAGCACCATCCGGGGACCACGTGTAGGGATTCAAAACGCTTATTTTCCTACGGACGCGGGTGATCCGGTCCTCAAAATGATGGCTCTGATGTACTGAATCGTTCGCTCATCTTACGTCCTGTCTGCTGATTTGCATTCTTTCGGTTGGTCTTACACCCAGTATCATGCAAACTAAATTTTGATTTCTTATAAAGCAGATACTTATAAAAATGATTTATGAATTTTGGAGAAGTGGGGTTTGTGGGTATTTAAATTAAAATATAGAATTTTAAATTAAAATAATTAAAAACACGCTTATTAATTACTAGCTGTTGCCCGCGGCTTCGCTCCCGTGGACCACCCCACAGGACCCAATTTCGGGATTAAAAAATAGCCTGTCACTCAGGAATAATGTAGCTTTCTATTGGTGAAAGAATTTTTCAAATCGGTCCAGTAGTTTCGGAGCCTATTCAGTACAAACAAACAAACAAAAAAAACTTTCCTCTTTATAATATTAGTATAGAAAAGCACTCTTTGACAAGGCAGGTTGTCAAAAGTGAATGAAAAAATTTAACAAAAAAATTAAAAACAAGCGAAATTAATTTTGTGTTGAATGGGCTCAACTGAAAACCAATCTTTTCAACGAAGTCGGGGGACCTGTAAAAAACTGATCCAAGGATCGATCCCCCGACTGCAAGGCAGGCGTATTTTTAATTATTTTTAATGATTTATTTTTTATATCATAGCTCTTTTAGTAATAAAACGATATTTTTGCAAAAACAATTTATTTTATAAGTTTTCTATGGGATATTGAATAGTACTGTTATATTTATTTAATTTCTTTTGGTATGTTATTAGGGAACAAATGATTATTTAATACTACTGTTATATATTATTATATATATACTAAGTAAGCTCTAGACTAGCTAGACGATGATAGAATAGGTAGTAAAATTTTTATGAAATATCATTTTTTATTTTTATTTTTTAATAACGTTACGCTTCTAAAGATACCACATAAATTGATACCGGTTAAGCCGTTTAGAAGTTATGGTGGAATAAAGAATCTCACAAACATACATGAGCGCTATAAACATAACATAACTCTCCTCTTTTGGGCAGTCGTGTAAAAATGTGCATTTATCTATCGTAATTTCAATCCTTTCACTTGCAGGTAAATTTCGTGATATACGACCATCAATTATTTCGGACGGAAGGCATTTAAAAAAAAAACTACATTTCTCCAAAACTCTTTCAATTTTTTCGTAAAGTGTAAAGCGGCTCGGTACTCGCGGCGAGGGCGCGTGCACCGGAGTCAGCCGGCCGCTGCGGCGCGCTCTTACACACACAAATACACTACTCGTTCACACATTGATAGCTCGCTTGGTCGGGCGCTGCGCGACGGCAATAGTTTCTTCAAATACCTATTTTTCAAATTCTTGTTGACTAGAGTCCGCTCTTAAGGTTACACTAGTCGATAATTCTTTCATACAAACATAGTCTAGGGATTACTCCACTGTTTGACGATGTACGTTCAAAAAAAAAAAAATTATATCAATTTGTCTCATCATTATCTAGCCCTGTATGGAAACAAAAAAGAAAAATATTTGAAAGTTATGAGCGTCGAAAGTTCCATATTTCAACACTAATTTTAACGCATCTTTGGGTGGCAATAAATACCATAAGAAGAAGGAAAATTGCAAAACGACCACCATACAGGGATAGATTAGTAGTTCAACAATGCAAATAATTTTATTTTGAAAATATACAATTAGTCGTTTTTTCATGATTAGACTCCCACTGTTTATAAAATTTCGCGCGCTCGTTTTCATCCTAAATCATCATCCATTTAGATACAAATTTGCAAAAGTGCTAATTCATACGCGAACTACCTTCTTACAGCTCATCATAGCATCTATCCCTTTCGCACGTGTTGTCGGATGGGATAGCATGCATTTTAACCTTGCACACAAAATAGTTCGTGCCGTCGACTAGGGGAACCTTAAGAACTCTTTCGCCAAACGTCGAACGTGGTAGTAGTCACATTACAATCAAAATGAGTAAATTTATTTTCAATAATGATAACGCAAATTCTTATATGATAAAATGGATTTCTGTTTGCTAATACTTATTATCTTTGCCGCTGCGTGAGGTTACGTACAGCTGACATGATAAATGAATGAACAATAACGTTTTTGTTAAGAACACCTGGTTTTATCGGCCACACCTTTGTTAATTGCGTACCTACGTAAATGTTTTGCAAACAAAAATAGAGCTCAGACTTTGGCACTCAAGTTGGTCGAAGGTGCAAATGATAGACAGACCTCGACCTGACTTTCGCTGGATCTGGTACTTGTGTTTCAATCAAGGTTGTACAGTTTAGATGGGTCCTGAACCGAGGTACCATAAAGCAAGTGGATACCAATTATAGACACCGTTACTTAAGCATAAGCAGATGTGATTTAACTTGAAGATATGTGTTTTACGAAAACCACTCTAGAGGTCACTATTAACACATGGAAGGGACACATCTTAAATACCACCTCTAAACACTCTCTATGCAATGCCTGTTAGAGTAATTCACTGGGAAGACGTTAGAGGTTCACCACCAGTATAGAAGCCGGAACGAAGCCATTCTGCTTGGCCGTAGAAGAATGGTGGTAGTCCCTTTGTTTCCATTGCCCTCTGAGATGTATAGATCTGAATCCATATGACAAAGGATCTTCTAGCTGAATCACAGTCAAGGTTAAATGACGCTTCCTGAAGGCTTTTCAGAGCCTTACCTCATAGAAAGTGTTTGTCATACCTGCTTCACCTGAAATATTGATATGCCTCAGGCGAACTACTCCAGCTAACACCTTCAGCACATGGAACTCCGTGTCCTCTAAAAAGACAAACCTGGAACCCTCTCTGTGCAACGCACGTATTGGAGTGACTGTAGCGGAGTGACTTCTCTGCTGTTTCAACGCCGTCGCTATTTTTGAGCTCGGATCATGGCAATTGTGCTAGACGGCAAAATAATGGTGGTATGGTGGCTCCTTAGATGTCATAAACGATCAGGTTTATAAATCCATGTATTTTCTACAATTCAAAAAGTGATCAATATAAATCCAGAGAACAAAGGTCGTGTCTTAATAGGATGTTTTGACTACGAACCCTTGTACCAATACATTTATCCAAAATCATGCTTCTACAACTTAGATTTATAGCTCCACCGGTTATCAGCAAGAACCATAAGTGTTATTCTACTTACGAACGATCCCAAACAAGGTCAGGTTTTAAAGAAATATAGGCACCTATTTAGCCATATATATAGGCTTGTATGTAAATAAAAAAGTGGTCCAAAACGACGAGACCTTGGGGCCACGGAGTTCATTGGCCAATGGCGTCAGACAATTAAAGTGATAATGCCCAACGTTTATACGGCTAATGTTATGATAAAATGATTTACACGTGTGCTGGTGAAAAATATTTTTTGAGGTTTGATACATGTTTGTAGAAGCCAGGGAGTTGGAGACTAGTCCCTCATCATCTTCTCGCCCTTGTCCCATGTTACTTGCACGACACTTGGGATCGGCGTGAAGCCTAAGGCCTAGGCGTAAGGCATAGGCCATAGGCAAGGCCCGTTAACTCTACCCGTGTTCACCAGGTTTAACAGGTTTTCCCCCGTGACAGTTCCCATTTAGATCTGCGATAAGACAGTAAACGTCATTCTGTAGAGACAGTACCACAGATAACATTAAATATACGGATACCTACTCCGTATTCGATCGATAGACAAAACTAAAAATTAGTATTTGTATTTATGTACTTCCTCCGTGCTACAACCTGCCTCACAGTTACAGTATCTGGTCGCCTTTCAACCCTCCATGACTGCATGCATGCAGAAGATATCATGCCTTTTATGTCATCCTACAAAGTGTTCCTTGTAGGTGGCCCTTTCTGGTCGCGGATAAATTTGAAAAAGTGTTGCCGCGGCCCTGGCACAAGCAACTGAAGGAACACGGGTGGGTTTTAGTCAGTAAAAGTCTGACACGCCCCACCGCTTCACCCAGAGCGGGAGAAGTCATTGGACCTTTTTTTTTTGGGTGGGGATTCCCACCCAAAAAAAAAAGGTGGCCCTTTCTGGCCTCAGCTTGAAACATTACCTTTTTATTGACATCTTTTTGTTAGACCAGCTTCTGCCAGCGACTTCGCAGAAGGATGGAAATTATCCTAAAAGAACTTACTCCCAGGGTAAATAGTATTTCTGGTCCAGGATATGGTCTATCCGTGTGCCAAGTTTCATCCAAATCCGTTCAACCGAAATCGTAAAAAGGTGCTGTCTGTGCAGACAGGCAGAATTACCTTTTAATTTATAATATTAGCATGTTAGTATTCAACTGGCTTCTTTAATCAGTCTCATAAGAATGTCTGATTTGCTCTATCTTTTTTTAAATATATATATACAGAGGTGTTACTTAATTCTAAACTCGCCAAACTTTTACGTTTGATGGCGAGAGGCGCTCTTTTACATTACAATGCACCACCATACTTACAAATCTACTACTTATATATTATACTGTTATGGTTTAATCTTTTTTATCGCATTTCAAATTAACCTATGTGATATAACTATGACGCAAATTGAAATGAGTTTTATTTTAGGGTTCCGTACCCAAAGGGTAAACACGGGACGCTATTACTAAGACTCCACTGTCCGTCTGTCTGTCTGTCACCAGGCTGTACCTGTCTTATGAACCGTGATAGGTAGACAGTTGAAATTTTCACAGATAATGTATTTCTGTTGCCGCCATAACAACAAATACTAAAAACAGAATAGAATAAACATTTAAGTGGGGCTCCCATGTGATACAACAAACGTGATTTTTTTGCCGATTTTTGCGATAATGGTACGGAACCCTTCATGCGCGAGTCCGACTCGCACTTGGCCAGTTTTTTAATGCAATTAAACAAACATAGACGTTACTTAAATATTATTTCTAAGAAGAGGCCAAAATGATAATTAGGTACTTTAGAATTTGAAATATACCCGTAAGTCTGTTTGTTTGTACATGGGATATAAACTAAAATGCTAGACTGCATTTGCGTCAACGGTCCATTTTTTTTCAAATGACTTCTTTCGCTCTGGGTGAAGCGGGAGGGCGTGTCAGACTTTTACTGACTAAAACCCACCCGTGTTCCTTCAGTTGGCTTGAGCCAGAGTCGCGGTAATTCTTTTACAAATTTATCCGCGACCCTGCGTCATAGGTCCTGCAGCCGAATTGCGTAAGTATATTATCCAAAGCAAAAGAATCGATTCCTTCCCAAAAACGACTTTTCGTATCAATATGCACTACGTAAAGTCGGTTTTGGGAAAGAATCAATTCTTTTGCTTTGGATAATATACTTACGCAATTCGGCTGCTGGTCTAATCAAAATAGGTTACTTCTAGGCAAGCGTACTCTATCTTCGACCACATCATCGCTTACCATCAGGTGAGATAGTGGTCAAACCAGAGCCTATTTTAGCCTATCATAATTATTAATTCAAAAAATAATAATCTAATAGCTTCTTATAGAGATTAATTTATTTAAAAGCAAAGTTATTTTGGCTCTGACCTGTGACAGGATTGTAGCGAAATTTAAAACCACAATATTTTAGTAATAACCATTCATTTAATGTATTAATAATTCATTTAAACAGATAAAATTACTAGTATTTACAAGTTTTTCATTCATAAATTCATTCATTTATATTCATAATAATTATTAATTTTGTAATGTAATAAAATTATAAACATTAAAACTTACTGTTAGGTACTTATGACGACAATTTTCTAACTATTTTAAGTACATTATACATTGATCAGGATGGTTTTAAATGAAGGACAAAGAACATGAAGACATGAATTAATTTCAATTTTAAAATCAATAAAAATCTTGAAATGTTACTTGGCAAAAACCAGCTTTTGAATCAATCTGCCCAGACGTTTTCCACCTACATTAGGGTCGTCTAAAGGTATGCATAAATTTTTACTTGGAGCGATTGGATTCGATTGATTTCCTTATATTTGAACCACACATTTTTCAAAAGTAAATTTTCAAAATATTTTCATGCTATATTCGACCTGTGCTTAGGCACTTGGCAAGGAAGTCATTAGCTATCGACTATTCTCTCGCTGAAGAAACGGAAAAAAGATATAGATCCCTTGTCAATAAAAATAGATATTATATTAATAGTTGATGGCTGGCTGTGCACACTGCCGGCGACCAAGCTCTCACCACTAGTGTCGGAAAATCAATTTTTACTTGGAGCGACTACTAATCTGACCTCAATAATCTAGTAATTTATAATTAAGTATTAATAGTGATAAAAAAAATACATAAATTTTGCTAAGACTGTTCAATCCCTCATTAAAATTCCTTCTCTGTATACTTTATTAACATTACAAACACATTTTTTTTTATTGTATTTACTTACCTAATTATTTACAGATTTTAACTAATATTATAATAGGAAACCTTAATTAACTTATTTACAGAATATCTTAATTTTGTTCTTAGTCATATCAGACCGTATTAGATTATGATAAAATAAAAACACTTGATGCATTTTACTTAAAAGAACTTTGTTATTAATTTTATTGATATTTGATAGATAACAAAAAAACTATAATTATATTCTTGTCGATTAAATTGGACTATTAAAACTATTTTAGAATATCACGCAGATACTTTCAGATAACGCCATCTTTCGGCATCAGATGTAACTAGTTTGACATTTCAAAATGGCGACCTCTTTTAAAGTCTTAAATAAATTAAAATAATGATTGTTTCATATAATTTTTAGAATTTCATAAATGTAATTAGTAAGAATAATGGAAAAATATATAGATAATATTATTAAAAAAATAATTACAATAACCATTATTTCGTAAGAGATATCAATTTACAACCGGACGAATGTTGCCATGCGTGAAAGACATCTTTTTTATTTCGAAAAACGCTAAGGATTATTAAATAGTTTCTTAAAATCACGACATTATCTCAATGTTGTAGACAGAAAATAAGTACATTTTTAGAATATAAAACATGCAGCTAGATTGCGAAGTGGTACACAGCTGTTTAGTAAATAAATATAAAATAAACCACAAATAAAAAGAAATACGTGGAATCGATTAAAATAAAAATAAATATATGTTTTTTATCAATATAATGATTTGAGAACAGTTACATGCATTGAGAATAATTACAAAACAATTTTTTTTTTAATTATTTCGTAGTTTATTATCATTTTATTTAGTCGATATCACTTATTCAGGCGTAATACAGCCTCTATATCAATTAAAATATAAACAGATGCTGAAAAAGTACATTCATTATTATAAAACATTCAATTTTCTATCTTATAAGTCTTGTGATAGCTAAAACACAGTCACTTTACTTTAAAATTACACTAATATTCTGAAACACTGATGTTAAGGTTGGGTCCCACTACGCTGACAGCGCTATCTGCTTTTGTCAGAACTTGTAGCACACGGCATACAAGCTTTATCGCGACGCCGACGCAACGAGTTATATGTTTTCGCCCGCGCACCGCTTACTGTGTACAAAAATGCGGGAAATATAAGTACACGAGGAAAATTGAAAGGGTCTTGGAAGCTGGCAACCATGCGAGATCTAATCAAAGAAATCCATGTAGATTTTTAAAGCGTGTATGATAGTTTTATCATTTAAATAAATATTTTGAATAGAACATTTCATTTAAACTAAATTGAAAAAGTTATATTTGACACAAGTTAGAATTTCATGAAAATCAATATTTCACGCAAGGAACAGAACAGCAGCCTTACCGCGAAATGAATTCGGCAAGGCAAAACGCAAAGTAAGTAAAATCAACCAATAAGGCTGCAGATCTACGCCAGTTGAGCCGCGTGAGGGCAGCTTCTACGTCGCGTGAACGCGTCATGCTCTTACCTCTGTGTGTTCTATAGCAGTGCGCGCGCGGCGCTACTGTTGGGGCGGCGCGCGGCGGGGGCGCGGCGTCAGCGTGCCGGCGGCGCTGCGCCCGCACCCCACCAGCGCAGGCACGCCGCGTCCACGCAGCGGGCACGCGCGGCTCGGCGGGAAACCTCTTCCAGCACATCCTAAAGCAGATAGATAGTGTGTTAACGATAAATGTTTATGTCGTCGACTTTTCATAGCATTATGACTCCACCAATAAAATACAACCTATACTTATAATATAATATAATAAAGAGGAAGTTTTTTTTTGTTTGTTTGTACCGAATAGGCTCCGAAACTACTAAACCGATTCAAAAATTTCTTTCATCAATGAAAAGCTACATTATTCCTGAGTGACATAGGCTATTTTTTTTTAAAACGGGTCCTGTGGGGTGAACCGCGGGAGCAAAGCCGCGGGGAACAGTTATACTATAATAAATAAGTAAAAATACCAGTCCTAAATAGTGGTTCAGACTTGACATAAAATCATTTAACACTTGTATAATAATACAAGAAAATAAAGAAAATGCTTCAAAGGAACGAGTTAAATTGATTGCGTAAAATTTTCACCCAAAAAGCTGAACAGTAGGTAGACAAATCCGTCACAGAAAATCTACAAAACCCAGCATTAAAAAAAAATAACAATCGAACCTGTTTCTTCAGCACAATATGCTTTCCCTTCCAGTACTTCATAAGCCCTCGCTCCTGCAGCGTAGACACTATATCCGAGGACGCAATAGCCAGGTCCTTGCTAAGGTCCCTGATGCAGAGCGTAGGTCCTGGAGCTGAACACAGCCGCTTCAGTAAAGCCTCCTTCCAGTACGACCGGTAGGAGATCAGGCCAAGATCTGAGAGTGGAGTTTCTGGAGAGCCGACCTTGCCTTCTTCTTTGGTTAGGAGGTAACCTGATGGAAGAGAATAGGATTGCGTTAGACGTGACGAATTTTTCAGCATCGATGAAAACATAATTTATTTTTCTTTCAACTAAGCTTTAATTTCATCACAATCACACTAAAAACTCGGTACAAAGCGAGTCTTTAATGCTCTAGAGCAATAAAAATGTATGAAATCTCATTATTGCACAGTTTTTTTTTTAGTAGCACCAAAAGGTGCCAATCTCAATGGATTAGCTCTATTCAGCCAGCCGATATCAATACTTTTTTTTTTACGTACGTATTATTCGTTTCTATCCTACTTGTTCTAAATTTAAAAAATGATTGCTGCTAACTCTGATTTAAAAATGAAAGAAATTTAAAAAAGTGATTTGGCGGGAACTTTGTTAATTTTGCTTGACAATATTTTTAATTGAAAGAAAAGCAGATTATGCACCTCGCCTTAAGTAATTTATATTGCCCTCGTGCCTGTTAGATTAGAGCCCTCGCTAACGCTCGGGCTCTAAATCAGGCACTCGGTGCAATAATAAATTACTTTGTGCTCGATGCAATAATCTACTATTATCTACACTCACAACGTAATGTTCCAATTATGAATTCAAAAAATATTGTATATTTCTGTTGTCTGTGACAATGCCAAAATAAATATCGCAGTGCGTGTGCTAAGCCTTAGCGCATGCGCGGATAATGCGGTGATGTGATGGGTTTTGGCGCCATTCATACGCTTTGTTTTGCAGGTTTCGCTGTACTGAATTTCTTGAGTTTTTTAAATTCTTGCATGTGAAGAAAATTTGACTCCACCAAAGTTTTTATATGCGGCGAAGGATATTACTCATAATCTCTTACCAGCAAAGTCGAGATTATTATTTGACGCATTTATGAAAAAAAAAAAGGTATTTAGTAGGTTTAATCCCAAAATGTATGAGTGTAGATAAAGTAGTGTATGATACTGCACATAACTAGGTATTAAAACATTCGTGTGAATACTATTAAAAACCTCGCCTACGGCTCGGTTTTTAAACACACACTCATGTTTTAATACCCCTTATTATGCAACAGTATCATAAACTACTATTTTATTGTTTGTACATTTTTTTATTAGATTACAAGCTGACCGCTGCTGGTATTTACCGATATATTAATAGTAACTCTGCTATTCGGGGCGGACACAAATCCAACAAATCTAAGATCATGACAATCGGTCTTGAGTTTTCGGTTCAGTTATAAATGGTGTAACTAACCCGACTTTTTTTATATTGTATAGATTATTTGCACTTTTTTATTAGATTATTATTGATAGGATTGCGTTTAACCACTATCTCACCTGATGGTAAGCGATGATAATCGACAATAGAGTACGCTTGTCTGAAAATTAAATATTTTAAATTTAAATGTTCGCCTTAACGATCAATTCTTGTATATATATCTAATCTGAATCTCGGCAACTTCGGAGACTAAGATTTTCATGAAATTTGGTATGCAGGAGGTTTCGGCGGCGATAAATCGATCTAGCTAGGTTTCATTATTTAGAAAAAGTCGTTTCCTCTATTTTCACCCGAGCTAAGCTCGGTAGCCCAGGTACTGTGAATTATGAACGAAATCAAAAGAAGAAGACCACTTGCTACAGAATATCGAATTATCTGCCTATTTTCGCCTACCCCTTAGCGACAAATGCATGAGTTTTAATATGTTGGCATAACTATAAAACCTACAACAATGAAATTCTATTTTCAAATTTTGGTTACCAAACCAACCACACAAATTTTCGAAACGAGGCCTCCCCTACGATGTTTCTCTCCCCTGCATAGTGAAATACGTACAGGATGCAACATCCCTATGCATTGATGGGTTTACTCTGCGAATATATCGTTATCCAATTGTTTGTCGAGCTCTTATGGTTTGCTCTTCATTGTCTGTCCACAATAATTAACATTTACGTGTAACCAAATTTACTCTTTACCTGTATTTTAAATGTGTAAGCTTGTGAGGATGTTAATTATTCTATCATTCTATACGGGTGAACTTATTTACTGCCTCGTTGGCAGGAGTCACCAATAACTTTCATTTGGGGTCCGTTTTTAGGGTTCCGTACCCAAAGCGTAAAAACGGGACCCTATTACTAAGACTCCACGACCCGTCTGTCACCAGGCTGTATCTCATGAAACGTGATAGCTTGACAGTTGAAATTTTCACAGATGCTGTATTTCTGTTGCCGCTTTAACAACAAATACTAAAAACAGAATAAAATAAATATTTAAATGGGGCTCGCATACAACAAACGTGATTTTATTGCCGTTTTTTTGCGATAATGGTATGGGATCCTTCGTGCGCGAGTCAGACTCGCACTTGGCCAGTTTTTTTTTATAAATAATATAAAAAATATTTGACGCTTTCATTGGTGAAGATAGCCTTATCGAAAGAGTCCAATATTTTTTGCCAATACCTAATTTCTTGTAGAGCAGTGGTGGTGTATCGGCTGCGACTTACAAGTTGTAGGTCGTGGGTTCGAGCCCAGGCAGGCGCTTTACTTTGTGTAAATTATTTCATCACCACTGCTTTCAAAACGGTGAAGGAAAATATCGTGAGGAAACCGGCATGTCCTAGAACCAAAAATTCGAAGACATGTGACATCCACCAACCCGCACTGGGCCCACATGGTGGATTACGGCCCATTCCCTCTCACAGAGAGGAGGCCTGTGTTCCAGCAGTGGGAACATTAATAGGCTGATGATGTGATGATGATGATGTGAATACCTAATTATTTAAAGTATTGGTTGCATTTGTCGTCCTCTTTCATGGAATCATACCCTTTGCCCTGCCGAATTCACTTGCGAAATTAGGCTGCCGAGAAGATATAGTCGTAAAATAAATTCAGTCAGGAAAGGTTCATGAGTGAACAGGTTATTAAGACTCGATATTAATCTGTTGAGATTTTAATCCTATTTCACCCTACGGCTTCATAATATGTTATCACCGACCCTATATTGGACATCTGTTGAATTATTCAATATACTTAATTTATTTATTAAACAAAAATACTTCACAGAGAAAAGAAAGAACACAGTTTGAAGAACACAAATGTACTGCTTATTTTATAGAAATTACTGGCTTCATTGTAGATTAGCACTTGTATATTTTTAATGAAAATTTAGGAATTTGTATATTACTGGGTTCTGCCAGCGGCTTCGCCCGCGTGAATGTCGAAAATTATCCCAAGGGAGCATATTCCCGGGATAGAAAATATCCTATGTGCTATTTCAGACTATAATCTATCTCTGTGCCAAATTTCATCCAGATCCATCCAGCCGTTTGAGCGTGAAGAAGAAATAAACATACAAACACACTCACAAACTTTCGCCTTTATAACATAAAAAGTGTGAAATCTTACTAAACGTACAAATTGATAACATAATGTAAAATGAATTTCAGTGTGTTTTGTCAACAAGATTAGGTTCTGATAAAGCATTTAAAATACAGAAAGAGCTGGCATTCCTGCAACTAATAACCCTTATCAAAACTTAGTAATTTCCTAAACATACTTTTTAACCTTATGTTTTTACTATTGCGTTTTTTTTTTTAATTTTCCTTTTCCGTAAGTATGTCCGTGGCATCAACAGTGAGCCTTACCAGAATACCAGCGCGACGTTATTTATTATTTTTAAATACCGCTGCACATGCTGAGGTAGGAGCCTTTTTGGTCTCGCACTGGTTTTTTTTTCTTTCTTTTTGTTTATCTCTCGTGTCGCCAGTGCGGGTCACAAATAAATATATTTTATTTTTCTTTATTTAAAACTCAATACCTAATTACAGTGTAAATGGTGTACCTGACAGTTAATTAATTTTATAACAGAGCCCTTTAAGAGGAAACGGGGGCAGAGAGCGCCGACTGAATTTCCTTAGTAAAAAGTCATAAATCGAGGTTTGGCTCTCGCCTATGTCCTCCTCCAATATTGGACCAATTTAAAAGATATTCCGTAAACTGAACATTACAGTTATAAACTGTGTCCCTATGTTTTCCTTTTTGATGATACATTATCTTTAGAAGCACTAGAACCCTTACCAAATTCTCAAAATTGCGTTGTCAACAGAGGTTTAGCGTACAAATTTGACAAATATAAATGAAAAAAGGAAAACATAGGGACATAGTATATATCTTACTTTACTAGTTTATAGAATATCTTTTAAATTGGTCCAATTTTTGAGGAGGAAATAGGCGAGAGCCAAACCTCGAATTATGACTTTTTACTAAGGAAATTCAGTCGGCGCTCTCTGCCCTTATTTCCTCTTAAACCGCAGACAGGCGGGGTAGTGACGACGCTGAATTAATCGCAGACTGTCTCGGCACATACAATAACACATAACACCACGTCCTTAGTCCCCGAAGGCTTATGAAGAGGAAAGCCTTCTATAGACACTTCTGATTTAAGGCTGGACTCACACATTCTGAATTCCTGTCTGAATTCAGAGTCGGAATTCTTGATCAGAATATTAAATCTTATTCTGAAAAAATCATTGAGTGTGGGGCATAGTGAAATAGTATGCGTTGCCGGGCTTTCTTAAATAAAAATATGAATTCCGAGTTTGGATTCAGAGAGGAATTCAGAATGTGTGTTAGAGGCATTAAAGTAGGGAAAATTTACTTCAAATACTCAATACAGAAACCAGGCCAAAATACTTAAAAAACTTTTTTACAAAAAAATACTACCGACTTCCAAATAAGAAAACTACAAAGTGAAAAATAACTTTATTTTTGGAAGTCGGTGTCTTTCGTAGGTACCATTTTTTTTGCGTTATGGACACCGACTTCCAAAAATAAAGTTATTTTTCACTTTGTAGTTTTCTTATTTGGAAGTCGGTAGTATTTTTTTGTAAAAAAGTTTTTTTATTTTTCACTTTTTAGTTGTACCTACCTAATAGGCAAGTTGTTTAGTTAGTTTCCTATAACGCCAGAATAGATTACCCAAATATCATGTAACTTGAACAAAACCGATCAAATGAGAGATCTGCTTACCCCTTAAGAGCGTACTGGCGTGATGTTATGTTATGAAATGGTCTAAACAATAAACAGACATGCGATTGCAGCAGTCCCGAGAGTTTTGCCGCTATTTATTGAAGAGTTCTGTTGTATATCTTCGAAGTTCTTCATCAGATCTTCACCAAATTAAAATGGGACCAATTTCGGAACAAACACTTTCAAACAAAAAAAGATTTTTTTAAATCGGTCCACAATTGACGGAGATATCGGTGAACATACACAAAAAAAAAAAAAAAAAAAACATACAAGAAGTCGAACATAGAACCTCCTCCTTTTTCGAAAGTCGGTTAAAAACTAATTAAATTTGTGATCAACAGTAATATAGAAATGCTTTTTGGTAATATTATAGCATCGAAACTTATTCTTAAAAGAAGAGCTATTAAAATAATTCCAGTGACTAAAGGTTACAAAATTAACTAAGCTTCAAAGATGAAGAAAAGAAAATTGCCCCGCAAAAGTCACGACAGTTTTTGTTTTAATTTTTTTTTTAATATTCTGCTTAGACAGAATTAATTAATGTAGTCAATTATAACTAAAAGCTTTTGACAGCTAATCCTCTAATGATAGAGAACTTTCAAAAATACCTAGAATACTACTTTTCAATTATATTTTTTTCGTACTAAAACTTTCTACTTTTTGTTTGCAGCAGAAACTGAGTATCACGTGCCAAAGACTTTTGATAGCAACCCTATAATGGGTAAGGGATTAAAAAAACCGGCCAATTGCGAGTCGGACTCGCGAACGAAGGGTTTTAACCATTATCGCAAAAAAATCACGTTTGTTGTATGGGAGCCCCACTTAAATATTTTTATTATTTTTTAACCGACTTACCAAAAAGGAGGAGGTTCTATGTTCGACTTCATGTATGTTTTTTTTATTTTTTTTTGTGTATATTCACCGATATCTCCGTCAATTGTGGACCGATTTAGAATTTTTTTTTTGTTTGAAAGGGCACATTCCAAAATTGGTCCAATTTTAATTTGGTGACGGTCTGATGAAGAACTTCGGAGATATACAACAGAACTCTTAAATAAATAACGGAAAATCTCTCGGGATTACTGCAATCGCATGTCTGTTTATTGTTTATACCGTTTCATAACATAACATCACGCCAGTAAGCTCGAAAGAGGTACGCAGATCTCTCACTTCATCGATTATGTTCAAGTTTCATGTTATTCGGGTAATCTATTCTGGCGTTATAGGTACTTACTAAACAACTTGCCTATTAGATAGGTACAACTAAAAAGGGTAAAATAAAAAACTCATTTGCAAAAAAATACCACCGACTTCCAAATAAAAAACTACAAAGTGAAAAATGACTTTATTTTTGGAAGTCGGTGTCTATATAGCAAAATTAGGTACGGTGTTTTTTTTTGTACTAAATCTATTTTTGTGTGGAATATAGCTAACCCTCTAATGGTTAATAGTTATTTATGCTACAAGTGCGGAAAGTAGGTGATTCCCGACGAGTGGTATGGCACGAGCGAGCGAAGCGAGTGAGTGGATAAATCGACACGAGTCGGCAATCATCTTACGCACGTGTATCATACAACATTTTACTATGCATTGTGCGAGGAAATAAAAAAAAAATATCTGAACCAAGCAAGAAATTAATAAAATGGCGCTTATTCAAGGGCGCTCAGCATATCCACAGATTAACTAATAGTTCATAGTTCCTCGGGCATATCTACTGCGCATTTGCAAATAGCTGTCACGTCGTAACGCAAAAAGGCACGAGCAAAATATTCATTCTGCCAAACATATTTAATGAATATTTTAAATTAATTTATTGATCAAAATCTAAATCTAGAGTAATTAAAAACGCCTTAAATGAAGTATTAGTTTTTTTTACCTTTTATATGAATGATAATCTGTACTTAACAAATTTTTTTAACTTTTCTCAAATAATAAAAACTCTATGCGGCGGGCTGACGTTGGAGATAAAAATTAAAAAAGTACAGGAAAGTAAAAAGCACTTGTAAAAAAGTGCCACTTTCCGCACAGTTTGGCTGCTTGGAAACCGCTCTTTTCGAGGACATGCATTGTAAAGGATTTTTAAATTACTCAGAATTAACTTATATGTCAATTAAATTTTTTCGTAGCGAAATTTTAACTTTTCATTAGGACTCGAAATAACACCACGTTACACGCAGCTACCAGCTCCATACACACGCCGTTTAAATCATCTGTTTTAAAGTGGCGAAAGCGTATATATATACCACTTTTTATTCCCAGTAGGTAGCATCCATTCCCATCAGTCTCATACAATTCAAACTCTCTAACATGATTACTAATCACACTCAAACTTATTCGATTCAAATTTTCTGAGAGCATCATTAATATTCCTCTACTAATTTAGTTTCTAAATTCAAATCGAAACACACGTTTGAAGTTGTCGGTCAAACTCCATGAATAAAATATTTTAACGATACATTTTCGCGTTACTCCAATCAGCGAGTTAACACCTACAACAATTATTTAAGTACCTATCAAAATTCAAAACTTCAAATCCGGGTGTCTTTTTTCAATTCATATGTACTTTCTTAGTTTATCTTAGACATAGCAACGGTGAAGGAAAACATCGTGAGGAAGCCTGGAATATAAGCTTGAAATCGCCAACCCGTATTGAGTGGTGATTACCGCTCGTGCCTTCTCTGTACGAGAAGAGGCCTTTGCCCTGCAGGCTGGTGTAATAATATTCGCGTTACTCCAATCAGCGAGTTTACACCTACAACAATTATTAAGGTACCTATCAAAATACTTCGTGTCTACAATCTGACAGCGGGCAGGGCTGTCGGATCAGAGTAAATCGAATCATTTGTTAGCGTCGGGAAGCATTTTGTAAATTCATACCCTGTTTTGTAAGGGCGTAAATAGAATATGAAATAGGTTTCGGGCATTTCAGGTCGGAATTAGAGTGGAGCCTGTCAGTTACCTGAATACATTTGTTCTTGATTGTTTTGTTGTGAGAGCAGTGGTGGCCCAGTGGTAACGGACCCGATTTACGTGTCGTAGGTCGTGGGTTTATCACCAGTCACCACTGCTCTAAAAACGGTGAAGGAAAACATCGTGAGGAAACCGGCATGTCCTAGAACCAGAAGTTCGTAGACATGTGACATCCACCAACCCGCACTGGGCCCGCGTGGTGGATTAAGGCTCATTCCCTCTCACAGAGAGAAGGCCTGTGTCCCAGCAGTGGGAACATTAATAGCCTGATGATGTTTTGTTACTGTTCTGTTGTGTGAATGAATTAGTTAGGCTCTCTATCATTTCTTGGCAAATTGTTTATCTTCTTCTTCTTCTTGCCCTTATCCCATGTTACTTGGGGTCGGCGCAACACGTTTTCTTCTGCCATACCGTCCTGTACCCCGTCACGCTATCACTGATTTCCTTATCTCGCACAGTTCACCCATCTTTTCTTTGGCCTTCCCCTCCCTCTCCATCCATCCGAATTTATACTCATAACTCTTTTAGTAACATGCTTCATTCCTCTTCATCACATGACCATGCCAGGACAAACGGTTTCCTATCAAGTTTTCTGTCACTGGCGCCACTTTCAAACTTCCTCTAATATACTTAATAGGAATTAAAAAGAAATATCCTTCATTTGTCATACATTTTAGTTAGTTAGATAATGATCCCACTCACATTATACCCTTTCATTCTAACTATACTCTAACACACACACCAATACAGACAAACACACACACGCACACAGGCATACAGATAAATTCACCAGGCACACACACACACGCACACATATACAGACAAACATATTAAACGCACCTACATCCCACACGCACCTAATTCTCCACATCTTGTCTCCACTACACTTCACACAAACTTAAGGTTCTATTAATATTTTGTTATTAAATTATATTGTTTTGTTCTTTCCATCAAATATCCATATATGTATATCTATAATTACAATAACTAGACACCAGTATACCTAGTTATTTTAATAACCAATTAATGTAATTTTTGCCTATAGGGGGGAGTCCCTGGTGTCCTAAAATACAAGTTTAGGCTTAGTTTAGGCACCAGTCTCCCACAAATAAATATAGCGATCATTTTCAATTAATTGCATGTGTTAGTTTATAAGTATTATTTGTGGAAGAAAAATAAACATTTTTACTTTTACTTACTTACTTTACTTATTTATCACTTTAAGCATTCTCGTCACTCCGCACATCAATCTCAACATTCTCATCTCTGCTACATGCAATCTCTTTTCATACATCTTTTTCACAGCCTAACATTCCGATCCATACAATAAGACAGGTCTTATCACGGCTTTGTAGATTTTGGCCTTTAGTTTGAGGGGCATTCGTGGGTCGCAAGTTGATCCAGTGACCTGTGGCCATTTCATCCATCCTGAGTTGATTCGGTGCGTTACGTTTCGGTCTACCTCGTCATCCTCTTGAACAAGCGACCCTAGGGTACTGAAAGTCGAAGTAGATCGGTATGGGGATTCCAGCGAGAGTATGGGCACGGAACTGGAGAGACCGCCAATATCGCAGAACAGTATGCCGTTTTGGTTTTACTCAATTTCAGGCCAACACTCTCCAGTCTGTGTAACCACACCTCCAATTTGATCTGGACCTCTAGGCCACTATCCGCAACCAGCCCAATGTCATCGGCAAACAGCACTCACCAGGGTGCCTCTTGCTGTATGTCAAACGTCAGAGCGTCCATTATCATCAGAAAGAGGTAAGGGCTCAGGGCCGACCCTTGTTGCAAGCTGACTGCCACATTAGGCAAGCTGCAAGTAGTGCCCATCAAGTGTACATACTTCCAAGGCACACCTTTCTTCTTAATCTTAAGGGCCCACCACAAAACATCTCGCACAACTGGCGGATTGCGAAAATGGCATCCATTGTACCCCGACCAGGCATAAAACCGAATTGGATCTGCGATAGTTCACTCTCTTCTCTCAGCCGCCTTTCAATAACTTTCTCCCAAGCTTTCAAACTACATATATGACAAATTGTTTATAATATTGTTAATGTCTGCTGTTGTTGTTGTCTGTTGTTAATGTTGTGTATGTCTTTATTATTCTGCAAAATGGTCATGCAATTTTAATTTAAAAAACTATGTAAAACAAGCACGTGTCTAGCCAATCTAATCTTTTCACTAAACGACCAGCATCATCAAAACCAAACAATGAAAAAACTTAATCGAAATTGCCAAAAAAACGTCTGCACCAAAACAGATTATCCTAGGTTAGTTATGTTACATATGGCAACCCTATTTACGTCTCACGGCGGGCCCGTCGCCCCCATCCCCTGGCTGGCAGCAGGCAGCTAGGCCGGAGGGGGTGAGTCTAGACGGCAGACCGATCCATACTGCAGCGCATCGATCGGGGTCGGGTCGACGGCCGGCGCGGCGCCTCGCCCCCTTACCCGTGAGGGTCTGGGGGACAAAACAAACCCGCAGTTGGAGGGTTTATCACGTTGACCGCACAGGTGCTATAGGTTTGCGATTTGTAAGAATTACGCATCGGCTGTGTTGACATGGGAGTGCAGCACGCTATGGGATTTAGATGCACGGTTAGGTGGAGCTATTGAGCCATAGAGAGGTATATAGGAGCCCCTATTGTTAGTTAGGGTAGGGTTTCGAAAGTTTACAAGTGACTATTACCAATGAAAGGAGTAACACTATTAACATAATCGGTGCTTTGAGAAATTACTTAACACCACCTCTTTACAAGCTTAATAACTTTAATTGTAATCATCAATCCTACTCACAGGCACATTAATTTTACGAACTAAAAACGTTAAAGTAGCTTCTGAAATACGACATTTTACCATAGGCAAATAGGCTTTTGAAAGTTTACAATTTACTTTTTCCAATAAGAGTCGCAACACTAAAAATACCGATTAATTTTAAGAAATTTCCTATTACCATTCACAAGTTTAGTAACTTTAATCGTAATCATATACACACCCATCAATCCCAATCACCGCCATTCTAACTTTTGAAACTATAAGAACATTTACAAAGATGACATTCCTCCATAGACAAACGCTTAACCAATAGTCTGTCGCCACTGTAATGACAGGCAATGCCACTTTGACATTGACATTCGCACTGAGCTATTCCACGCCCGCCTCTGAGGGCAATTTGTATGACTTTTTACGTTATTAAAGGTTAAGCCCTTGTGAATTATGTCCGTCTGGCTAGGGCTGCCACCAAGTAATGCGGTGTCTCGTTAATGGGATCTTTTTGAGGTATGATGGCAATAATAATGAGATGTTCGGTTTAGAGGTTGGTTAATGACGTTATTTTTCGGTTTGTTGTTCGTCTGGTAGAACCAAGTGAACTGTTACTATGTTAATTTGTGATGTTAGTTTTGTTATTAATGAACATAATTATTCCACTTCACTTTTTGTTTGCAGTCGCGGCGGAGGGTAAATTTTTAGTAACGCAACTTTTTCTAATAAAAAATTTCACACTTAGTAGCTTTTTAGTAGCTATAATAAGATATTATTTCGCTGATACTAAAGCAAACTGTGTACTTGTTATAACACAGAACAGAGAAGACAGTAGAAATCGCATATAGCTTCATTAGTATCGGAACCAGCGTACCCAAACTCACACATATAGAGATTAATTGTATTTCATAAAACTAAGAAATCTTTGGTGTGATTGGTAGTTTAATTTTTAGATGAAAGTAGAAAATAATAATGTCAGTCGTCGCTTATTTGAAAATAAACCACAGCTTTGTGACCATAGAGTTGGTTAATTGTCTACTCTTTTTGAGTATTTATTACTTTTGCCGTTTAAAGCGCACACGGAATAGTTTAATGAGCAAGTTACGCTACCCGCCGCTAGATGTCACTATAGTAAATGCATTCAATTTAAAGCCGTATTTCGTTAACGATAAGATTTATATTTGCGAAATGAGGTCATTACTACTCGTCCTCCTGAATGTACCACTGTCGTCTTATTTATCGACATTCCGTTTTATTTTCAAACAAAATACAGTCAATAACTAGAGTCGATAAATATTATTATGTTTGTAGTCAAGTTTTTATATAAATTTATTCTAATACTTACGATTTATAGAGAGTATAATTAAGATATTTTATGGTAAACTACTGATCCGATTTTGAAAATGATTCTATTTATACAAAGATCTAGAAGTATCTTTGTATGTGGTGTTTTTTTCTATCAATAGAATTATGCGTTAGACTACACTACATATACAATACGTCCTACTGATATGGGAAGCTTGCGCTTTCGCCTGTGGCTACACTCGTATTATGATTAGCTTGTCTAACTCCTAAACGAACTGATGAATTTTTGGTCTATACACCAGTAGAACTTAAATTTCAGACTTACACATAAGACACTTTTAACTGACTTAAAAAAAGAAGGCGGTTCTATGTTCATTTGTTTTTATTTTTCACTTTGTCGAAACTTAAGGTATTATTACACTTTGTAGATTTAGAAGGCTGTTATCTTTTTAACCGACTTCAAAAAAAGGAGAAGGTTCTCAATTCGTCGTAATCTTTATTTTTACACGGCTGCAAGGAAAGGGTTATGTTTTTCGCGCGTAAGAAGAAGATTTTTTCGAATATTGTAAGTTTAAAGTATCGATAACTCATTATCGATATTGGTAATCTCTAATTGAGTAGCTGAATGTGACATGTGCATAGTTGGAATCTTCGAGAACAATGTTTGAGTTTTAAAGAAAGAAGACCTTAAATTTAACATCATAAAATCAACTTACACTTGTCTTGTTTAATAAAATATTGTTTTTACATTTTTATCGATAGAAAATAAATTAAGAAGAAGTATATCTTGCCGATGGTAAGATATACTTCCATTTGATACATTTTTGGTTCTGCTATCGTGCTTACATTCTACAGCACAATAAGGCATTTTTGTATTTTTTTTTCATGTTTTTGTCACCGTGACGGTTGAACCAAGACTGATGTGCGTAATGTGTGCGCGAAAGCAAACATATGCGGAACTGTGCAAAACTCGGGGTACGCGGGCCCCGCCCACTTGCGACTTCTACTGTAGTAGGCTTTTTTTTTGTTCTGTGCTTTTTAATGATAATATTTCAATAATACTAAAACAAATTATGTGACAATATCTGGTAGAACTTAATTAAGGAATGTTTAAAATAAGGCTCTGGATGAAAAAATATCTGGTGTAAAATTGGCCTGTAAGAGGACCTTACTCATTTTTCGACTTGGTGGTTTTAACCTGTTTCGATTTTTTTATGGTAAGCTTCATACTTAGCGCAAATAAACTCTTCTGCTTTCTTTCTTTATTTTCACATTACAGTCAATGGTAAAATAAAAAGTGGTACTTACTGAAGTCTATGAGCAGTCTACCGTATCCTTGTCTTTGGTAGGGCGGCAGCGTCAGTATGCAGGACACGTTGTAGTTCAGGAACGAGTTCTTTTCCTGTCACAAACAAGGAAAAACAAACTTCAGTAAACTATAGCTTTGTAAGTATAGGTACGATATGCATAATTATTTTAATGTTTGTATTTTTAATTAAATAAACAACAATAGTTTCGTTTTAGCATGGAAACATAATAAACTTATTGAATTGTTTGCCTTAATTTATTGATGTTTTTTATTTCATTTATTGTTTTTGTTTATTTTTGTTTTTTTTTATGGATCTTGTATGCCTTGCAATAAGTATAGATTTTAACTTATTACCCGGCTGCAAGGAAAGGGTTATGTTTTTCACGCGTATCATGTATGTAATATTCTTTATTACCTCATATATTTCAAACTACTTGACGGATTTTTATAAATAAGACATCGTTAGATAGGTCTTGACCGCCCAAGTGTTCTTAGTTCCGTTAAAAAAAAGGAACATGGCGGATTTTGGGCGCCATATTGTTGGGATTGCAATTTTTTTTATTCCAATAAATTTTTAGTGATTTTAGAGGTGATTATTGGTGTCATTCTAACAAAAATGATAACTAAAAAGTAGTAAATAAAATAAAAAATCAAAATCAAAAACCCGCCTGCTTAAGAAGGGAACTAAATAGCTGTAAACAAGAAAAATCATGCTGTGCAGTCGGAGGATACATATTCACAAACTGGCTGACCCCATGATCCATCTGATCCATCCGGTTGATCCATGATTTTGAAATTATTTTTATTTTTTTTATATGTTTTCGTAGGACACCGAACAATAGAGTATGAATGATTTCTAAACAAATAACAAAGGATAATGTGTAAGATTTCCAAGTAAATAAGGAAAAATAAAGTTTCTTAAAATAACTGATCAGTTTTCACTTGCATTTTTTTTTCAACAGAAGAAAAACTTATATTCCTGGGCCTACCCTACCGATGGCCAGTAAAAGATGGTTTGGTTCCTGCTCAAAACAAGTTTGAAGGACCTAATTGATCCAGAATAAGACGCATATGATAAAAACTATCTTCTGGCAGCGGCTTCGCCCGTGCGAATGTCGAAAATTATACCAAGGGAACATATCGTATCCTATGTGCCATTCCAGACTATCATCTATCTCTGTGTCAAGCCGTTTGAGCGTGAAAAAGTAACAAACATACAAACACACACACACACACAGTCACAAACTTTCGCCTTTATTCTTTATATTAGTGTGATTCATTTTCGTTATACCTATCTTACTATCATAATATCTTACTGATATTATAAATGTGAAATGATGTATGTTTGTTACTCAATCACGCCAGAACGGCTGAACGGATCTGGATGAAATTTCGCACAGAGATAGATTATAGTCTGGATTAGCACATAGGCCAGTATAATGTTCTCTTGGGATGATGAAACACTTTACACATGTGCGAAGCCGCTGGCAGAAACTAGTTTACTATAAAGAGTAGATCCGTAAGAAAGAAAGAAAGGGCAGTCACTAAGAGCGTAATGGTTGACAGGACGGAGTGGAAGAAGAAAACGTGTTGATCCCAACCAGAGTAACATGGGACGAGAACAGGAAGATGGTGAGTGCATCTTTAACTTAAGAGGAAATATGGGCAGAGAGCGCCGACTGAATTTCCTTAGTAAAAAGTCATAATTCGAGGTTTGGCTGTCGTCTCTTTCCTCCTTCAATATTGGACCAATTTAAAAGATATTCCATGAACTGGTAAAGTAAAATATATACTATGTCTCTATGTTTTCCTTTTTTCATTTATATTTGCCAAAATTGTACACTAAGCCTCTGTTGACAGCGCAATTTCGAGCATTTTTGAGGGCTCTAGTGCTTCTAAAGATAATGTATCATCAAAAAAGAAAACATAGGGACATAGTATATATCTCTAATTTTCAGTTTACGGAATATCTTTTAAATTGGTCCAATATTGGAGGAGGAAAGAGACGAGAGCCAAACCTCGAATTACGACTTTTTACTAAGGAAATTCAGTCGGCGCTCTCTGTCCCCGTTTCCTCTTAATACAAATACAAATACAAATACAAATAATTTATTATTCCTTCACAAATATGTACAAGCATCTGGTAATTGAAGTGCTCTTTTAGGCAAAAATAGCCTGTAGTAGAGCACTTCACTCTTCCAAAACATATTATTACAGCAATTAGTACCTAACAGCATACAATTTTTACAATTTTGGGTATAAAAGAATTCAAATCAGAATAAACACCAATAATAATAAATAAAAGAATTGTAAAAATGAAATCAAATCAAAAGAATAAAAATTAAGATTCCAATCAAAATTAAAATGAAATAAAATTTAAATTAAAATAAAATCAAAATTTAAATAAAAACACAATCATAATCAAACAAGAATTGCAATCAAAATCATAGTACAAATCAAAATAAAATCACAATCAAAATTAGAATAAAATCACAATTAATATTAATATAAAATCACAATCAAAATTAGAATAAAATCACAAACAACATCAAAATATAGATTAAAATAAAATAACAATGAAAATCAAAATCAAAATAAAAAAAAAATAAATACCACAACAATCAGAATTAGAATTAGACTAGAAACAATTGAAAGTTCAACTAGCATAAGAATAGTGTGTTTTGTTTGTGTGTGTGTGCGAGTGTGTGTTAAGTGTATGTGTGTGTGCGTGTGGAGTACAGGTGACAAAATTATGATGCTTGCTGCAAGAGGGCTTCGATGTCCTCGTAGGTGAGTGGTTCAATCCATTTAGTAAGGAGTTTTTTGCATTCATAATAATGTTTAGTGTACAAATGTAGCTCTTTGTTTACTTTATTGTACAAGTGGGATGAACGTATGTCATATTGCATACTACACAATTTGGTTTTTGTTTGCGGAATATTTGCTACAAGGTCTTTCCTTCTCTTTCTGAGTATAGTAGCATCAAAGGGCAGTGTCTTGTGTTTTTTTAAGATGGCTTGTACAACGTATAGCTTTCTTACTGAGAGCAAGTTACTTAACTGGTAAAGCATATGTGTGGGATACCTAGCCCTCTTAAAATGCATTATTTTTATGAGAGCTCGCTGAGCTCTCTCCACCTTCAAAAAAGCAGTTTTCGCTGCACCTCCCCAGATAGGTATACAATACACCAATACAGACTGTACCAAAGCGATATAGATTTCCCGTAGCAGGTTTCTAGGAGGATCACCAACAGCTCCCGATGGAACAACATGCCTCAGAGACTTGAATATCCAGCTCAACTTTCTGACCCTACCAACAACCTGTTCAAGTTGGGGATGCCAGGATAGTCTCTGGTCAAGAACGATACCTAAATACTTGGTCTGTGTGACCTTGTTTATGGTTGGGCACATACAATTTTGATTTTGATGGTCGCCACATACGTGAACTCTGATAGCGAATTCCCCGTCAGGCTGTCCACGCTTGCTAATGCTGAAGCACATATAATTAGTTTTTGAGGTGTTCAGGGTGAGTAAATTATTGTTCAGCCATTCAGCAACCCGAGCCATGCCTATTGAAGCATCCCGCCTAACATCGCTCCAGGACTTTCCTGAGAACACAATTGCTGTGTCGTCGGCGTACGAAAATACTTGTGCGTTAATTATTTTCATTTTACACAGATCGTTTATGTATATTAGGAAGAGGCTGGGACCCAATACGCTACCCTGTGGCACGCCATATGCGACCTCTACGTCGTCGCTAATGCATTGCCCCAGTCTAACCCTCTGTTTCCTATTTGAAAGGTAATCTTTCAGAAGATTGAGTGGAGTACCCCTTATTCCAATTTTTTCGAGCTTGTTAACAAGAATTGGGACAGAGACGGTGTCGAATGCCTTTTTAAGGTCTAGAAAGATGGTGAGGTATTTATCTCCATTATTAAGATGTTGATTTACAAGTGAGCTAAGAGCAGTAACTGCATCTTCAGTTGATATTTTATGCCTGAAGCCAAATTGTGTTGAGGATAGAATTTTAAAATTATTTAAATATTTAAGGAGTCTAACATTTATTAATTTTTCTAAAATTTTGGATATAGCAGGCAGAACAGATATAGGCCTGTAGTTGTTGACGTCGTCTCTATCCCCACCCTTGTAAACTGGGGTAATAATAGAATGCTTGAGGGGGTCAGGGAAAACGCCATCCCTAAAGCATAGATTAGCAAGGTGGGTAACAATTGGGACACATTCCCTCCTTATAGATTTTAAAAATCTTGTAGAGATGTTATCGCACCCAGCAGCACTATCTGACTTCAGGCTCATCAATGTTCCTTCCACCTCAATGGGGTCAGTGTCTAAAAGTATAAAGGAATTGAGTTGTGTTGCCAGTGAGTGAGGTGACTCATTACAATAGTTATTAGTACTACTTGGTTGGATTTGATGGGCCAGTTGTTTACCGATATTAACAAAGTAATTATTAACATAGTTTGCTGATTCTATGGGAGTGGGTTTATTATTTAATAGTTCAGTGTTTTCGCTTTTAGATTTGTTGGTGTAAGTTATAGTCTTGATATTTTTCCAGAGTAGCTTGCTGTTTGAAATTGAATTTGCCAATAAATCCCTTTCGTATTGTCGTTTTAGTTTTTTTATGAGGTTGTTGCAGTGATTTCTGTATCGGCTGTACGTTATTTTAAGTACTTCATTGTGCGGATCAGCCCTTGTGTTTCTTTGTAGTTTATTGCGATTTTTTATGCAGCGCAATATGCCTGGGGTAATCCAAGGTTTGATAATACGTTTACTGTTAGGGATTTTAATATGAGTGGTATTTAGGTTAATAGATTCTGTTAGCTTATTGATGAGTAGGTCAGTCAGTAATTTAGGGTCGTTACAAAGTAATAATTCTGCAAAATTTTGTTGCTGTACATGTTTTAGAGCTTCTTCCAAATTTATGCTTTTTTTATATTGATTTTTAATGTGTGTATCAATTTGCTTACGCAGTGACAGAAGTGTAGTGAAGTGATCAGTGATAGTAGTGTGTAAAACCGCGATAAAAGCGGCGATCTTCTTTTTATTAATATTTAACATGAAGTGGTCCAGGCAGTTCTTCCCCCTGGTGGGCAATGTATGCCCTGGAAGTACACCATGCAAAGACAGCATATTTAGATAGTTTACCCTACTTTTAGAGTCCTGTGATGCCTCCACGTCTTTCGGTCTAATATTGACATTTATATCTCCCGCGATAACTATGTTTTTTTGTGATGTAAAAGTGTCAAGGTGGGTGTTAAGGGAATCAATAAACCTCTCAATTTTAGTGTTTGCGGGTGAGCGGTATATCCCTAAAATATGGTAATTAAGGATATCCAGCTGTAAACAAGACGCTTCCGTTAACATGATTTCTTTAACTTTCGGTTTTAAATTATTCCTGACATAGACGATTACCCCATCATTTTGGTTTAATTCACGAGTAGTTGCATAACATTGATAATTGTTGATCTGAGGGATAGGTTTGCTAGGGTTTATCCTGCATTCCGTTAGAATAATAATATCCGTGTCAAACTTAAAAGTAGACAATAGAACCACGAGATCATCAAAATTATGGTAAACGCTCCTTATATTTTGAGAGATAATAGTCAGGTCATTTTTGTCAACTGGAAAGTTCTTTGATAACTCTGCAGGATCGCATTCGAAAGTACGTGCAATTTCAATGTTGTCAATTTCAATAAGTGTTTGTACAGTGTCAGTCATTTTCAATTAGAGGTGAAACGAACGTCAAAAACATGATAGACGAAAATATATAAACCAATGTCAACCGATTTAAATTATATGTGTTGGTAGTGATTATGAGGCTTTTGAAGTACAGCTCGCCTAGTGTTAATATTTTGTAAGAGCTTAAGCATTTAGATGCGTGTAATTTGACAGTGTAATGTTTCAGTGTAAGAGTGTGTGGTAAGTTGTACGTGTGGAGTGTAAGATGAGTGATTTTGTATGTAAACACTCGAGTAATAAGAATATTCACAAAGACACTAAATAATAACAAAACATAAGATACAAAATAATAAAATACAGAGGGGTTAACACAGTATATCTCTATCCCTAGCACTGGAGGAAAATATTGCCAACAATTAAAAATAAAAATAAATACTACGAGTCATTTTTCCAGTATTAACTGATGCACTTGCTCTTCGTTTCTTATGGCAATAGACGGCGATTGATCGTCTTTCTTTACATACACCTTCCCATAGGCTGTCCAGCAGAACTTATAGGCTCCAGATTTGGTTAAATCTCGGGCAAGGAAGTGTAGACGGGAAGCCTTGGGGGTCAGGTGTTCTGACAAAAATATTGGAGTGTCTTCATGAGTTCTAAATCCAAGATGTTTGCAACATAGTTTTGCCTTATGCTTAAAGTTAAACGCCTTTCCCATTTTCATTATTTCAGCCTTTAAGAGTGTGGAAGCTGTTTCAACAATAATTGGCGAGTTTTACATTTCCTTGTTCTTGCCTCTTACTCTGTAAATATCCTTGATATCGTATTTGCCTATATTACAGTCTATACTTTTTGAAAGACACATTGCCATAGTTATAAGGTCTTCTTTAGACTCGTTTTTCATATGCGGAACATTCTTAATAACAAAGTTGGTTTTTCGGGCGCCCAATTGAGTTTCTTCAAGTTTATTTTCCAATAAACTGATGTACTTTCTGTCTTCTTTGGCCTGGGTTTCCAACATACAAATTTTCTTTTGAAGGTCCTCATTCTGTGTAGTCACATAGGCGATTGAGTTCTCAATATTGGTATTTGACTTTTGAATTTCATTCAGAGTTAGTAAAATCTGTTGTATCTCATTAGTTTGCTTTGCTAAGAACGTAGACATTATTTCTTGCATCTCATTCCTAAATTCAGCCCTAAATTCTTTCCTAAATTCATCTAACTTCTCATCTAGCAATATATCATCACGGCTTCTTTTGCACCGTTGGTACCCATAATTAGGCGGCGTCTTATGCCCAGCCGCCAACAAATTCAACTCTGTGTCAGATACCGATTTATCCATAGGCGAGGTCATTATAAAGGTTTGGCAACAGATTCTGTCAGTTACCAGGAGCGCATAAAACAAAAAGAATTCTATAACAACTCTGCTTTGCTTGCGCTAATGACTTAAATGTAGTTTTAAAGTGTCAATTGGCTCACGCACTGACAGGCGGGACCCTCATTAGTTAATGAGCTGATAAGCTAATGAGTCAGTTTGCTCCCGTTCTCCAATCGCTTGCTGTCGTGGGTGTGGTCTCTGCGTCACCACGGCAGAAGGAGGTGCGCACGCGCAGTAGTAAGTAAAGGTTGGTTCCTTACGTGTTTTTGGGGTGGAGTCTGCGCAGCGGCGTGTCAGCTCAGGTACCAGGAGCGCACAATCGCAGGAGTAATCGGCGCGTAGTGCTACCGTCTCGACGCGTTGTTACTACCAGTGTGTAGAATAGAGCTCCTCGGTAGTGATGCTGTCCTATTTTTTTACTCTTATTAAACTTATTTAAATTGATTTAAAATATGGATTATAATTTTGCGAGTAGTACTGAGGCACGTCAACACCTTGCGGCGGTCCGGGGGAAGAGGTGCGGCGGTCCGGGGGAAGAGGAATAAAAAGATAGTATATAATAAAAAGGAAATACAATTTCTCATCACAAAACTACACTATTTTTCATCTGCTTTAAAATATTAGGTTTTCAATTACAATTCAGGTACAATAAGTTTGCTTACAGTAGGTTATGAACCTCGCTAAAACACGTCATTGTATTGATATACAAACAAATAGGTTTTTCATTATGAAACTGTTTAAAAATAAGTCTCTTTGACGTATGCTGTGACGCACAGACGCACGGCATGGTTATGTGCCTATGGCATGTACGTTTGTTAAAACCACAAAGCAAGTAATCGCAGTTAGCTACTTTAGATACCATACTAATATTATAAATGCGAATTAACTTTGTCTGTCTGTCTGATCATTACTTTTTTATGTGTTAACTAATCACTTTATCTTAACTTTACACTTATCACCTAAACTTCAATGTTAACTTCACACTTATCACCTAAATTTCAATGTTAACTTCACACTTATCACCTAAATTTCAATTTAACTTCACACTTATTACCTAAACTTTAATATTGGCGGTTGAACGGATTTAAGATGAAACTTGACACACTGGTAGACCGTGTTCTGTATTATGGGAATGAAACTTGTGCGCACGGGTAGACTATGTCCTAGATTCTTCTTCTTCCTCGACGGTACACTCTTGACAGAGTGGTCGTGGTTAGCATGTCGCAGTGAAACACCGTGCCGCCATGATTCGCCTCACGATGCGACGTCATCCCGCCCTATCGGATGTGACTCATGTGCACTCATGCAGTGGACCACCTACTGCAGACATGATCTGCAGCCTTATTGCGTAATGAATTCGGAAAGGCAAAGGGCAAAGAGTATGAAAAATCGACCGCTTAGATTAGGACATAATAGGATACTCTTTATCCCGGGAGTATGTTCCCTTGGTTTTTGGGATTCCGTACCCAACGGGTAAAAACGGGACCCTATTACTTAAGACTCCACGATCCGTCTGTCTGTTCGTCTGTCACCAGACTGTATCTCATGAACCGTGACAGCTAGACAGTGGGGCTCCCATACAACAAACGTGTTTTTTTTTCGTTTTTTGCAATAATGGTACGGAACCCTTCGTGCGCGAGTCCGACTCGCACTTGACCGGTCTTTTTTGTGCAGAACTTATTTACTAATAAATTTGTAAATGCGTCTCTATTAGCCACATGCCCTCGCCATGTACGCTGAGCACATATTTCGGCTATCATAACAATAGTCAGAATTGTCATGGGACGTAAGTATCTATCACCAAACGGTGAGAGATGCTTGGTTTGTTTGGAAAGTTTTGACAATGCCGCCTCTAGCATTCTATTCAGTCTAATTGATTATTAATGAAAAAAGGAAATGGTATACCTTCCAAAGTTCCAACTCTTTTTTCAAGCGAAAGATTTGGTTTTCTGAATGAATGGAATGTGTACGAGAAGTTTCCTTGAATTAGAAATAGTATAAACATTTCGTGCGTTGGGCATTTTGTTTGTAGTAAGAATTTGCACATGGCAGAGAGGTATGTAAGGAATAATAAATACGCGTCTTCCTTATAAGATAAATTATGTTCCAATCTCAACATGTTTCCTCTTTTTATCTGCAACTAGCTGTTCCACGCGGCTTCGCTCGCGTCAACTGGCTACCTACCTACCCTACCCTACCTACATGATTGTTGCGTAACTTTAACCGTTTACGCAGCGCACGCAACGGAAGCTCTCAAAAAGGAATATTTTTTCCCGTTTTTGCAACATTTTTCATTTATGCTCCGCTCCTATTGGTCGTAGCTTGAGGTTATATAGCCTATAACCTTCCTCGATAAACAGACTATCCAACATAAGAAAATATTTTTTCAATTGCAAACAGTAGTTCCTGAGATTAGCGCGTTCAAACAAACAAACAAACTCTTCAGCTTTAAAATATTAATATAGTATAGATGACTATCATTACCATAATCAGATCATCAGGCAAATTTAAATAATTTTCTCTCTTCTCAAACAAAATAATAGATTATAATATTTCTGATATAAAATAAATAAAGTTTCATCGACAAGGCTTTATTTATGGGCCGAATACAAAAAGTAGCCGATGCGTTATCGGTATAGTTCTCGCCAAACTTCTTGGCCGCCCTGAAGTTGGCTACAATGGCTGCGCAGTAGTAAATCTTATACAAAATCAGCACCGATCCGTGCCTTGCGCCTCGGATAGCCAACTTCAGGACGGCCCGGAAGTTTGGCGAGGAATATACTTGGTGGACACCACCCATACGCACCAAAAGTTTTGGGAATACTTTTATTGTGCGTACCTACAGCTAAGTAGTAAAGGGTGTCTCAGTAAGGGTGCACTTTTTAAAATTGGAATTTTTTATTTTTTCATGCAAGTGGCAACTCTTTTTTTTTTCGGTACGGGACCTTAAAAACATTCCAATTTTAAATCCTAGTCATCTCAAAGGTTCATAATCAGTCTACGCAAACAGAGCTAAAAATAACTTCTCCTCAAATTTCGAACTACGCAAATACTAATAGAATCAGAAGCCAGACGTACGATAACTAATGCACATTTTAAGTAAAAACTTTAAAGTTTAACCTTAAATCTAGACAAAACAGTCTACTGTCTGCAGCATCAGGTCGACGAACTTTACGGGGTAGGCAGGGAGAAAGGGGGGACGCGTCGCTTCCCGAAACATTCAAAATAAAGCCTGACCTCTGTGTAAATATTTTAAGCTTGTAAATAAGATGGATTAATTTGATTGATTTTTAAAGGTCTTTATTGACTTAATGGTATATAAAAAAACTAACAAAAAAGACATGTTAAATAATGTTATGTAAGGCTAAATCGCCTCTTGTGACATATATAACTTTAATAATTCATTTGGTGACAGTTACTGATTAACAATACATTAAACTAAGTAAATTATGTAAAGTTTGCAGGCCATATTTTTAAATTAAACTTTTTTAAATAAAATATAAATTAAATGTTTTTATATAAAGAAAACGAATCAATACATATAATAAATCTAGTCTAACAAAATAGCCAGGGTGTTAAAGGATAACCAACAGGTCCCATTGCCAGCATTTTTGGATTTTTTGTCTGTTTATCTGTTTGTCAGTTTATTTGTGCACGCATCACGTGAAATGTACGAAACAAACCAATGTAGATAACTTTTATACATAAAAATTGTGCGTAACTTGAAGTTGTTTCATCGCAATCGGTTCACTCTATTAAAAGTTAGATGCATTTAAAGTGTTCAAGAAGTAAAATTTTCACAACACACGTAATTCAGATACTCGGAACTTCAGTTGAACTCGATATGCGATAGATGGCGTTGTGCATTTGAAATCAATTTCTGAATAGCGGTGTTAAGATTCTTTGCGAAAGAATGATGAAACTAGAAAAAAAATTGGTATGTAGGGTAGGCAGGAAGGTAAATAGGGTAGGGTTGGCAGACAGATGACGGGTGCGAAGCCGCGGGCACAGCGAGTGCCTAATAATATTCACTTTTAGGTCTAGTAACTGATACTTAGTTAGTTAATTATTATCTGCACAAACCAATAAACTCATAAGTACGGTAAACAGCAATTACGCTGGTAAGGTGGTAAGTGAGTTACCGTCAGCCACTAGGAAATGATGATGGAGCAGTTTGTACTTCTTGTAAGTCCTGACATAAGGCAATCTGGTAAATCTACTCTTACCAATGCGTGAGACTAGAGAATTACGATGACGAGGATTAGTAAAATTATTAATTAAAAAATATATTTTTAAAACAAGCTTTTTTCGTAGTCTTCTTAGCAAATCCTTTCATTTGATACCCATATCATGGCAGTGCACAAAAAAATTGTCAGCTATCTTAGGCCGTCCACCATATTGGATTTAGAATGACCTCACTTAGCTAACCATGCATTGTCATCCAAACGAAACGTGTATGGAAAATTTAATCTTACCGATTAAGGAAGATAACTACTGTAAAATTCAGTTGCAAGATTTGACCCGAACACACTTACATACATACATTGCAAGTTAAATAAAAGCTTGTAATAAATTAGGTTCTTCTTTTCAACAAAAAGTTTAACTAAAAACTTTAACCCGACTACGGATAAATTAAAGGTTTAGTTCAGGACACGTGGCTCGGTGGCCCATCCAAGTGTAAGGAAGGGCGTCTATCATTAAACATCGGTCTAAAGATCACAGCAGACGTTGCCATCCAAGATAGCCAGTCTGGTCGGTAGGTATAATGAATTATCATTGCTCATTACTTACATAAAAACATAATTATCTCAGCCACAGATAATATAATACTAGCACACAGATGCGTCATCCTGTACAAATAAACAATGCCGACGTAACTAGCATTTTTTGACGGACTAAACCGATTATTTTACTAAAAGCGATGGTGTTAGCAGTGACTTGCAAGTAAAAGGTTTTACTCGGTTCGTGAATATTTATTTCTTTAAATAAGTACCAAAATGTGTTACAATACAAATTAAAAAGTTCGAGCGGAATGCCACAGAAATTTAAAACCACGCCATCTATTGATCTTTGAAATGTGAATTCCATAATTTTGTGGCTACGAATGTTGATTAAACAGGAAAATTCTAGAAAATGATAATTTTACACAAAATTCAATAGCAAATCGATGCATATCGCGCCATCTAGTGAAATTTATTTGAACCAAATTTTCTTTCTTAGCATCGGGTACCCGAGTCTCAGCTATACAAGCCATTTATTGGAAATTTTACTTATTTAACGCATTTGTAGACTATCAACAATTTGTACACACTATATTTCTGTGCAAGTTAGTTTAGACAAAACTAGGAGAATAAAAAGCAAAAGTTAGTTGCCTCTAAAATATAGCAAACAATATGACTATAAATAAGAATAATAAGAAAATATGAAAACTTCCGATTTCCACAATACAACCCAAAATTGTCATCCCAAAAAAATACCTTAAACATATTAGTCTAAGCGAACGGAATCATAAGTCCAGCCATTCACCAACCGCAAAAAAAACACATTAGAACATAATCAAATCACCCTTCCGTAATTAATCCCAAATTTTCAGCTTCCCCTTACAAATCCTCCATAACCATTGAAATTCCTAATAAAATTTCATGTAAAAACATCCCATGGCATACGTGTCTGGCCCGTAATGAATTCTCACAATATAATGGTGGATACAGCGGCTACCGACGTACCGACGTCTAGACGGCTTCGGCTGCCTGTTTACATCGCTAAATTGTCACTCGGAATCAGGGCTGTGCGTCAACTGAGGAGTGATTGTTTAATAGTTGTGTATAAGAGCTTCGATGGATAGACTATTCAGTAGTCCGGTGCAGACACAGACAACAGTTGTCTGTAAAAACATACCTTACTTATTATATCTACAGTATGTTTAGTTACTGCCGATATTCTAACCAATTAAGGCCGAATAAAAAACAAACTCTACTTATTATATCCACAGTATGTTTAGTTACTGCCGATATTCTAACCAATTAAGGCCGAATAAAAAACAAACTCTACTTATTATATCCACAGTATGTTTAGTTACTGCCGATATTCTAAGCAATTAAGGCCGAATAAAAAACAAACTCTAGTTATTATATCCACAGTATGTTTAGTTACTGCCGATATTCTAAGCAATTAAGGCCGAATAAAAAAACAAACTCTACTTATTATAATCCACAGTATGTTTAGTTACTGCCGATATTCTAAGCAATTAAGGCAGAATAAAAAAACAAACTCTACTTATTATAATCCACAGTATGTTTAGTTACTGCCGATATTCTAAGCAATTAAGGCCGAATAAAAAACAAACTCTACTTATTATATCCACAGTATGTTTAGTTACCGCCGATATTCTAAGCAATTAAGGCCGAATAAAAAAACAAACTCTACTTTATAATATCTACAGTATATTTAGTTACTACTGATATCCGAAGTAATAAAGTCAAAATAATAAACATGCTTTACTTATTATATTGTCAGTACACACAGTTACTGCCATATGGTTACTGTACATATCTTAAGTACAAGTAAAACCTAAATGGTAGAGCTTTACTTGCAAACCCGGGGTAACTATACTTACTGTTGTTATGTTAAGGAAGATTTCTCATTTATTGGACTTACTGCCTTTAAATAAAAAAAATGCCAATTAGAACAAAAGGCAAAGTCTATAAAACAGCGGTAAGACCAGAATAATATTTTACTCTATGGTAGCGAAGCCTGGGCTACCAAAAAGAGTGACGAGCAGAAACTGCACACCACGGAGATGCGCATGCTGCGATGGGCAGATGGAGTAACTCTCAAGGATAAAATTCGGAACGAGTATGTACGGGTTAGTTTTAAGTTGCACCCATCGCCGAAAATCTTACCAAATCCAGGTTTCGATGGTACGGCCATGTAGTGCGGAGACCCGATGACCACATCGTGAAAAAGTGCCTTTCCATGACGACACAAAAGAGAGGGAGAGGTAGACGCTGACCTCTTGGATGACGAGTGTCCAGAAGGACATGAAGAAGTGCAGCCTATCTACTGACGATACTTATCAGCGGAACAAGTGGCGCCTCATGACCAGGAAAGCCGACCACGAGTAACGGGAAGTGGCGAGGTGGAAGAATTTATACTTAACGAAATTTACCGGTTCCCGATAAGCTATTGAAACAGCTGTCAGTACATCTGGTAGAGCTCATTGCACTGATTCGGGATCAATATTTAACTCATTTTGTTAAGAATTGCACTTACTGCTGATATCGCTAGCGCGGCAGAACCTGAATAATATTTTATTATGAAAAATACTTTTTTTATTCAAATCATCGGAAGGAAAACATAGGGACATAGTATATATCTTTAATTTGGTTGGTGGGTGTGAGTTGGTTGGATTTACTAAGTTACTACAGACTCATTTACATGCCTTTGAGGTTGCTTTCATGCATCCCTTGATCATTATGACACATCGATCTGAAACGGCAAACGAGTTAAACCCGCTTAGAGAAGTCTTTCCCCGCAAATTCAGAATTTGAGTATGTGTCAAAATTTACCCTGAAAACGTGTCAAGCTTTGGCATTAAAGCAGAGTTCGACACGGTCTTAACTTCAAATACTGAATCCAGAAACCTAGCCTTAGTTATTACCTCGATATTAATTAAATAATTAACGTTTCACACCCCGAACTGATAAAAATTATGCAATGACATCATTAATAGATAGCTAAATAGATTTTATTTTCATGAAGCAGCCCTAAAACTAAACATGGGCGGTAACATTGGGGGAGCGAAGTACGAAATCAGCCGCCGATATTTGGACGTAACGCAACCATAACCTACCACATACGTGTACGAATTGTTAACATGTTATGGGGCTGAATTTATGATGAGAAGACCCTTTCACTTTTATCACATACATAATGTGTTGAAATAAAAGGGATTTTAACAAAATTTTGCAGTCGAGTCATAGAATAGAATAGAATAGAATACTCTTTATTATGTACACCATATATGTTACAGAAAGTATAGACGAAGAAAACATTACACTGGGTGACACAATGGGCATACTCGCTGCTAAATAGTAACAGCCGCATGGGTCGATCTGCGAGGTTAAGCAACGCTTGCCTAGGTCGTTTGTGGATGGGTGACCATCATACCAATACTCAAGCTATGGAGGGTAGAGTAATGGAGAACGATCTCATATGGGGCGAAAGTTGAAGTGTCTAGCTATAGGTACTAAATAATAGTTCCAAAATGGCGCTAGCGTCGTCGGCAAAGGGATGTTACTATAGCAGATTATTAACTTGAAAAAAAATGAAAAATATTGGGGAAAATTTGCGTGCTAAAAATTTGTCCAAGTACGCCCTAAATTGAAAAATAAACAAAAATATTTATATATGTATTAATATGAAATATTTACTTTATAATCAATTATTCAGTTGGGTGGGGCCAACTTCGAGAAAGAGGACAACCATCGAGTCCGATTTGGCTGGTCAGCGTTCGGGAAGTTGCGCGGTATCTTCTCGTCCAACTTACCACAGTGTCTCAAGACGAAAGTCTATGGCCAGTGTGTGTTGTCAGTTATGTCCTATGGCTTTGAGACGTGGTCGCTCACAATGGGTCTCATCAGAAAGCTTACAATCAACCAAAGGGCAATGGAAAGGGCCATGCTCGGAGTGTCCTTGTGTGATCGAATCAGAAATGTAAAGAACCGCAAGAGAACCAGGGTTACCGACATAGCCCATAGAATTGCGAAACCTAAATGGCAGTGGGCAGGGCACATTGCTCGCAGAACGGATGGCCGATGGGGCAGAAAAGTTCTGGAATGGCGACCGCGAATCGGAAGACGCTGCGTTGGAAGGCCCCTCACCAGGTGGACCGATAACCTGGTGAAAGTTGCGGGGATCCGCTAGATGCGGGACGCACGGGACCGGTCAATGTGGCGAATTGGCGACGCTTGGGAGATGCCTATGTCCAGCTGTGGATGTCTTTCGGCTAATATGATGATGATGAATCAATTATTCATTATTAAAATTTTTGTAGTCAATCAACACGTAAAAATTATTTTTCTAAATAAATTTACAGATACTGTCGAGATTGCAAAATGTACCCGGTGGCTACTGTAGCGCCACCCTTAGTTAGCATATTTTCACGGACACTTTTTAATTTACAGATATCTTTCTCCTTTACTCTAACCCCCATAACTCTAGCGCACCTCAGAAAGCATGTGAAGGTATTGGTCCCGGCTGCCATTTGTAGGTAGTTACGAATAGACAGGAGCCAGGAAATCTTACGGTTAGCAGATTGCCGAGTTTTATGCCAAGAAAATGCTACAAAAAAACTTTTTTACAAAAAAATACCGACTTCCAAATAAGAAAACTACAAAGTGAAAAATAACTTTATTTTTGGAAGTCGGTGTCCGTAACGCAAAAAAATGGTACCTACGAAAGACACCGACTTCCAAAAATAAAGTTATTTTTCACTTTGTAGTTTTCTTATTTGGAAGTCGGTAGTATTTTTTTGTAAAAAAGTTTTTTATTTTTCACTTTTTAGTTGTATCTACATAATAGGCAAGTTGTTTAGTAAGTTTCCTATAACGCCAGAATAGATTACTCGAATATCATGAAACTTGAAAAAAACCGATCAAATGAGAGATCTGCTTACCCCTTAAAAGCGTACTGGCGTGATGTTATGTTATGAAATGGTATAAACAATAAACAGACATGCGATTGCAGCAGTCCCGAGAGATTTGCCGTTATTTATTGAAGAGTTCTGTTGTATATCTTCGAAGTTCTTCATCAGATCTTCACCAAATGAAAATGGGACCAATTTCGGAACATACTCTTTCAAATAAAAACAGAATTTTCAAAATCGGTCCACAATTGACGGAGATATCGGTGAACATACATAAAAAAACATACAAGAAGTCGAACATAGAACCTCCTCCTTTTTCGAAATTCGGTTAAAAAACACCCTTTACTAGAAAACCAAACTATCGCAATATGAATGACGTTCTATTCACGGTCGTGTTACTTCATAGGGTGGAGACGTATTCAAGTGCCGTGAGGCGTGGGCGAGGTGCGTGGAAGCGTGGGTAGTGCGTGGGAACGGATGCCAGACGCTGCGTAGACTGCAAGGTGTGGACGGCTGTTTATATTGAAAGACGTTTCATACCTGAATAGTGATAACGCTATTGATTAACGCATCAACGAACACGCAGTATGCATAAATCTAACAAGATGTTTGGTGGCCACTTTTAAAAGATGACTATTTGTATGACATACAGATAGTTGTTCCGGCTCTGGGTGTTGTGTCTGTGAGTTTATATGTTTGTAGACGCACCTACGATACAGGAAAATAATCCTATGGGGCAAAAAAAAAGCGTACTAAACGGTGCTTACCATCTAGATAAGTTGACTGTACGTTGTGGCCTATTGCATATTCTATGTTACATGAACTCAACTCTTGATATTTTTTGGAAAAAATAGTACCGATCGCACGGCTGGCTTTTTGTGAGAGGATTCTGAGGCATACGCCAGAAATCCTGATTGTCAGGTAAAAAAAATCTGCATTCTGTTTTTTCACGATCTGGAATCTTCAAATCAGTGGCGGATTTGCAGGTAAAGACGTGAACTATCGTCGTATAAAATTGTATGCGGATAATGTATACTGACACACCCAACCAATAAGACCCAGGTTTCGGAGTAATCGCTACGTCCACGTCTGGTAGCGCGCCTGGCGAGTCCCTGAGACCATGATCGCCTTTGCACTTTATTTTTACCACCCTCTACCATCCTCTCTCTGAAGCCCAGACCCCCAAAATCCATTAGGCACATATAAAAACGAAAGTCATCTCGTCTAGCCAGCAATACGCGGCGTATCCGGATGCACGGGTCGTTCACCCCGCAGATGTCTGAGTCTTAAGTCTATAGATAAGAAAAATTAAGAAGAAAACTCAAAGATGGAAGCAGGCGTTGGATGCTCAGCCAACAATGCTATGATCGTTCTTCTAGTTTATACTACTGCATTCCTCGACAATCCTACCTCTGATGATGCAGCTGCATACCAGTATTTTAAACCCCGAAGGGAAAATAGTGGTCTTATAAGCTTGACGTGTGTACCTGTGTTTGTGTATATGTGTATCTGTGGCATCGTAGCTCCTAAATGAATGAACCGATTTTGATTGAGTAATTTTTTTTTGTTTGAAAAGTGACATTATCAGCCTATTAATGTTACCACTGCTGGGACACAAGCAAGCCTCCTCTCTGTGGGAGGGAACGGGCCATAATCCACCACGCGGGCCCAGTGCGGGTTGGTGGATGTCACATGTCTTCGAATTTTTGGTTCTAAGACATGCCGGTTTCCTCACGATGATTTCCCTTCACCGTTTTGAAAGCAGTGCCTGCCTGGGTTCCAACCCACGACCTACATCTTGTAAGTCGCGGCGGTTACCACTGGGCCACCACTGCTCTGTGGCATCACAGCTCCTAAATGAATGAACCGATTTTGATATAGTTTTTTTTTTGTTTGAAGGCGACATTAACGGGACTGTTCTTAGCTATATTTGATAAAATCGGTTCAGCCGTTCAAAAGTTATGTTTTACTGTTTGAATCGGGGTATTTTCGTAAGATATCACGTCTTAATTACGTGTTCAATAGATTGCTGATCGAAGCGTCTACTTCTAGATAAATAAGATAGTTTAAAACGAATGAAATAAAAACAAAATTGACGGGGTTTTTGGAAACTTTAAAATTTTGTACATAGAGCCTATCCGACCGCCACCCACAACCCAGTAACTGGGTAACACGATACTGGTATCAGACTTTCAAGTGTCTAACTATCCGTAATGACTGTCAACTACAATGACAGCCGTGACCAACAGCTTGACGAGGCACGGTGGATTCTGCCTATGTAATTACTGGTCACACATCCACAGACCTACCTCGGCCAGCGTTCTTTAACCGTAAAGATCCACGCGTGTGGCGAGCTTCCTAAAATCCAGCCACACGTTTAAAAGCCCACCTCACGCTGTCTAGCCAGCAATACGCGGCGTATCCGGATGCACAGTTCATTCACCCCGCAGACGTCTGGGTCTTAAGTCTATGTATACGTTTAAGATGCGAATTTTACAGTACCACCGTGTTACGATCGATCAGGGAGTCTACGGCGGAGGGGTAGGGGGAGTGATGTGAAGTTTCACCTTTTGACCGGCATAGTGTGTGGTATTTTTTGTGGGGTTGTTGATGATGTCGTAGAAATCTGATGATTGGTTATAAAAAGAAAATAAAAACGACTTTCAGTTTACTTCATGTGTCTGGTTAAATTTAGTACAGAATAATATATATTTTAACAATTTCAGTTAAAGTATGTACTGTTAAATAATCATCATCTGCTTAGCCTTTTCCCCAACTATATTGGGGTCGGCTTCCAGTCTTACCGGATTCAGCTGAGTACCAGTGTTTTACATGGAGCGACTGCCTATCTGACCTCCACAACCCAGTAACTGGGTAACACGGTACCCCTTGGCAATACTGGTGTCAGATCTCAAGCTTCTGACTACCCATAACGACTGTCAAAGATTTTCAAATGACAGCCGGGATCAACGCGAGGAAACTCGGTATGTTAAAATGGTCACCCATCCACGGACCGACCTCGTCAAGCATTGCTTAACCTTGATGTTGGACCCGTGCGGCTGTTATTATTTAGCCACGAGCTCCTCATGTACTGTTAAATAATACCGCTGAAATAAAATGTGGCAAGGAACATGACAGAAAATGTTTATTTTTGTGTCAATTCTACGGAACAAACCTATATTTTCATAAATTGGCAATTAAAGTATCGTTCCTATTTTTCTATTGGGGTCTCTTAAGGCACTATTAAGTTCACCCACGTATCAGCCAAAAAAAGGCAACAAAAGTTCCAAACTAAAATAATAGAAACGAAAAGCGCTTCAACAAACTATCATACATCAAAACTTTCATACTAAACAATAAAACGCAATAATACGCCAGACTGTACAATAAAAAAAACATAGCGCCAACATAAAACATTCATTTACCTCTATATAGAGAGTAGAGACCAACTCGACTCTACTACGCCGTAGACCGTCTACGAGCTACGCGGCTACGTCACGTAGTTTTACGTCGAGTGCTACGACGCTACGACTAGCGTAGACAGCGAAACATACATACATTTAGTAAACTACACTTTGCATTCAAAATTCAACTGTATTTCTCTGAACCTAAGGTTAATTTCAAGTTGGTGCTACGAGCCTACGACTGGCGTAGACATGCAATACTTTTGGTGAAATGGCTTTGCATTCAAAATTCAACTTTATTTTAACGCAATTAAGGTTTGTTTTTAAATCGGATACTTTGGTATGAATTTTAATACGCCACGGCGTAGTGTCAAAGTTAATGAAAATATTTATACAGATTTTCGTGCAGTTTTGTTTATGGATATTTTAAAATGGCTTTCGTGATTTGATTTTATTAAGTGTAATAATGATAAAAGGTTTTGGGAGCTTTGGAAAGGCGTTTAATTACTACAATAAAGTTAATCTAAATGTAGCAGAGATGAGAAAGGATAAAGTGAGAAATGAATGTAGGATGTTGGTTTAGAACGCATCGTCATAATGTTGAGAAATGATTTAGAATATATGATTTAGAACGCACCGATGGGAGAAAGAAAAGGACATGTGTGTGAGCGAGAGGGAGGAACAAGTTATAATAAGACTAAGATGCAAGACGCGATTGTTTCTGTTAAGACATCACCTCTACATGCATATATTAAAGGAAGTTTGAAAGTGGCGCCAGTGACAGAAAAGTTGAAAGGCAACCGTTTGTCCTGGTATGGTCATAGAATAGAATAGAATACTCTTTATTATGTACACCATATAATAAGTTACAGAAAGCATAGACGAAGAAAACATTACACTGGGTGACACAATGGGCGGCCTTATCGCTAAAAGCGATATTTTCAAGACAACCTTTGGATGGATTTAAAAAAATGAAAGGAAATACAGTACTGTAGGTAGTCTTTGGTCATATGATGATGGATGAACCGCATGTCACTAAAACAGTTATGAATATAAATGTGGATGGATGGAGAGGGAGGAGACGGCCAAAGAAAATATGGATGGACTGTGTGAGGAGTAATATGAAAGAAAAGGGAGCATGACGGGGGACAGGACGATGTGGATGTGGAAGAAGAAAACGTGTTGCATCGACCCCAAGTAACATGCGACAAGGGCAGTAAGATGGTGATGATGAAAGTGAATCTAAATGAAAGATGAATGACATTTTGCCGTCTGCGCAAATTGGCATTTAACGCAGAAAAGTTTTTAATACAAAACGTTTGCATTCTTTTTCTGGCTTTCATTTCAGGGATGTTTAAGTATTTTTTTATTTATTCTTATAAATGACAAGTATTATTTAATTAATTACATAGTTATTTTAGTACTCTTCAGCAATTAAAGGTTTCTTATCCCTCACATAAAATGCAAGTGTATCGTATCCTAATCAAAGCACATTCTGTCTTCAAGTACGAAAATAAATAAACATTTAAAACCTTTCAAAAAGTGACAACAATAAAAAAACAGGCCAAGTGCGAGAGGGACTCGCGCACGAAGGGTTCCGTACCAATATCGCCAAAAACGGCAAAAAAATCACGTTTGTTGTATGGGAGCCCCACTGAAATATTTATTTTATTCTATTTTTGTTATAGAGCGGCAACAGAAATACATCATCTGTGAAAATTTCAACTGTCTAGCTATCACGGTTCATGGCAGTCTGGCGACAAACGGACAGACAGACAGACGGATCGTGGAGTCTTAGTAATAGGGTCCCGTTTTTAACCTTTGAGTACGGAACCCTAAAAACGCGTACCACAACCAATCAAAAAGCCTGAAACAAACTATTCCATTTCTGTCACGTAATAAACAAGACGAAAAAGGCCATTCATACCACGCTCCGCAACATTCAGCAACACAGAGCAATATAAAGCAATAGAGTCAGTTAGGGCACTCCATTCTTTTAATATTCGACCCCCGGGCTATAGCTATATTTAGTGGTGTCTATCTGTCTGCCACTTGTAATGGACGAATTAAATTTTTGATCTGAATCGAAAATAGAGATGGGATTTTTAATTGATTGATTTTATAGTTATTTTAAAGTGAAATACGGGACGTAAATGATTTGGGGTTGGTCTTGGTATTTTTTTTTCTCACTCCTCCGTTATTCTTTTCTGATTAATTTCGTTGCGGGATCCAAGACAGTTAATTTCATTCTCCGGGACTTCGTCGAGCTTCATTGCCTCGGCGCTTTTCTGGTGGTCGCCACTGTTGATTCTGGCTTTGCGGAGTTGCAGTGGTTTGGGAATAGTTCGGTGGGATTGTCCCAACAAAGAGGTCTCTATATGAGAAGCGGCCTTTGCTCTGCAGTGATTTTACAGGCTGGTATTATGGATGAAGAGATGGAGAGGGAGATGAGGGCCAAAGAAAAGATGAATGGACTGTGTGAGAAATGATATAAAGAAAAGTCAGTCAGTTACACTCGTAGCATGACGACGACAGGACAGGACAGGACGGTATGGAAGAAGAAAACGTGCTGCGCCGACCCCAAGTAACATGGGATAAGAGCAGGAAGATGATGACATTGCTCGCAGAACGGATGGTCGATGGGGTCGAAAAGTCTAGGAGTGCCGACCGCGAACTGGAAGACGTAGCCTTGGAAGGCCTACCTGTAGATAGAGCAATGACTTGGTCAATGCTGTGGGTAGCCGGTGGATGCGAAACGCACAAGACCGATCAGTGTGGCGACACTTGGGGGGGCCTATGTCCACCAGTGGACGTCTTTCGGCTGAAATAATGATGATTATTATTATATAATTATTTTTGAAGTTGTTAAAGTCACTTGAGGTTAAAAAGATGTCAATGTCAGCGATAAGACCGCCATTGTTCCCATATTATTAAGTAATTTTGGAAAACAGATTTGTAACTATTATGGTGTACAATAAAGTACTTATATTCTATTCTATTGATGGTACACATTTATTATTGTCTAAATCTACTAAGATTTTTTTGCAACCTATAAAAGGCGAGTAGATGATAGAACAAGAGAATTTTACTGAATGAACAATGAACATTCATGGCGTCTTTTAGAAGTAATCTTAAAAATTCAACATGTTTTTACAAGCTTTTATTTAACTTGCAATGTATGTATGTAAGTGTGTTCGGATCAAATCTTGCAACTGAATTTTAATGCAGTTGTCCTCTACCGATTATGATGAAATTTTGCATACATGTTTTGGATGACAATGCATGGTTAGCTAATTGACGTCATTCTTAATCCAATATGGCGGACGGCCCAAGATGGCGGACTAGTAATTTTTTGTGCACTGCCATGATATGGGTATCAAATTAAAGGGTTTGCTGAGAAGAATACGAAAAAAAGCTTTTATAATGAATAATTTATAAAATGATAGTTTCGACAAGAGGACACAACATTTTTTTAAATCATACAAAGAAAATATCTACAACGGTAACTGTACTGTAACCAAACTTGAATACTATCCCCGCAAGAAGTACAAAACCACAACCATGAATGAAATCATTTTCCAACCCAAGCCGAAACATTAAACTACCCACAAAATATTAATAACCAAGTTTCTAATTTTCACGTATTGCAGTACCCCGTCTCGACAAGGGGGCTGCAATTCGGAGGCGTGGCTCCCCACCCGCCCAGGTCATTGAACCCACAGCTGACGCGGCCGCTGAATGGCGGGCATAGTACGGGAGTAGTATACTATAGTAGTAGTACTATAAAGCAATTGATGTACTAGTCACTACATCATTATGGATTTTTAAGGTTGCTTGTACAAGAAAATTGGAAAGCAGTCGTTTTACGTTCTGTTTGAATCGAGTGGTGAACGTATTCCGTCTAGCATTTTTGTTTTTTGGTGTGTGCAATTACTCTCATATTGATTTTCTCATTGCTGCAAGCTAGGGTTCCAGTAGAAAATGAAATATTGATACAAAGTTGATGAAACCACGAAATTAATTTGCCAGTGGAACTAACCCTCGTAATCTTGAAGGCAGCAAAACTTGGTAGGTACTATCTGTATTTAATAAACATAATGTCTGGCCTTGTTTTGAGATGACAAGTATTTAAGAGGAAATATGGGCAGAGAGCGCCGACTGAATTTCCTTAGTAAAAAGTCATAATTCGAGGTTTGGCTCTCGTCTTTCTTTCTCCAATATTGGACCAATTTAAAAGATATTCCATAAACTGGTAAAGTAAGATAATTATACTATGAGATAAGATATACTATGTCCCTATGTTTTCCTTTTTTCATTTATATTTGTCAAATTTGTACACAAAGCCTCTGTTGACAGCGCAATTTTGAGCATTTTTTGACGGCTCTAGTGCTTCTAAAGATAATGTATCATCAAAAAGGAAAACATAGGGACATAGTATATATCTTTAATTTTTAGTTTACGGAATATCTTTTAAATTGGTCCAATATTGGAGGAGGAAAGAGACGAGAGCCAAACCTCGAAATTATGACTTTTTACTAAGGAAATTCAGTCGGCACTCTCTGTCCCCGTTTCCTCTTAAGCGAAATTTTTAGTCCAATATTTATTAAATCTCATCAAAACATGGGAACGAAAATAGTTTATACCTTTCAAAACATTGCAATCTCTTTTATTTTAACACACCCGACGGAAAAAGAGGGGTGTTATAAGTTTGACGTATGTACCTGTGTGTTTGTGTATCTGTCTGTGGCACCATAGCTCCTAAACGGATGAACCGATTTTGAATTTGTTCTATTTGTTTAAAAGGTGACTTTAGCGAGAGTGTTCTTAGCTATATGTTTTATGAAAATCTGTTCAGCCGTTCAAAAGTTATGGGTATTTTGAATCGGGGTATTTTCGTATACGTTTCATAAATGTCGTGTCATTAATTACGTGTTACATAGATTATCGATCGGAGCGTGTCTACTACTAGATAAATTATGTAAACATAACACAAAAAACCGGCCAAGTGCGAATCGGACTCGCGCAAGAAGGGTTCCTTATCAGTATCGCAAAAAATGGCAAAAAAAAACACGTTTGTTGTATGCGAGCCCCACTTACATATTTATTTTATTCTGTTTTCAGTATTTTTTGTTATAGCGGCAACAGAATTACATCGTCTGTGAAAATTTCAACTGTCTAGCTATCACGGTTCATGAGATACAGCCTGGAGACAGACAGACACAGACAGTGGAGTCTTAGTAATAGGGTCCCGTTTTTACCCTTTGGTTACGGAACCCTAAAAAGCATGAAACAATAATGTGTCGAGAGCTTTTTAAATTTTATTTGTCTTTAGGATAATTCTCATGAAAGCCTGGAAACGAGATTTACTATACCTTCGAAATAATTTCAATTACTTGATCGACGAAAATAATCCGTAGTCTATTAGACCATAACCACCCACACAGCCAGAAAAACTTTATCTCCGTAATTCCACAGCATCTATTTCATTTCATCTTCGATTGCGGTTCCAAATCAGATTATTGTGGAGCGCAGCCTTTATCGGAGATTCGCGCAACATAACGCCGGATGTAGCGAGAGAGTTAAGTAGATATATGTCTGTCTGTCTGCCAGGAAACGTATGGATTATTTATGTGCCGTCTGGGCGTAAAATAGTCCCTGTTTAGTATGTTGATTGACTGTTTAATGGCATTTTCTTAGGAAAGTTATAAATCAGATTGATTACAATGGTCGTGTAGAAGTATGCGGAACAGGGTGTAAAGTTCAACGGCCACCATTGAAAATGGAGGATCCTCCGACCCAGACCGGTGTTGTGTCTGGTGGGTTGTTTATATGTTCAAATAGCGCATAGAACTTTCATTGAACGTGATGAAGTATTTTTGGGACGTAAAATCTTTTCAAACCAACTTCAACAGAAGAAGGAGATTCTCAATTTAGGAGGTTTTATATTTTTTTTTATGTTTTTTGCCTCAGAACTCTGTCATTTACTCAGATTGGTCTCATTCGAAGTCATAAAAGTTAATTTCATTTTGTAGTGTTTTTATTAGGTAGACGGTTGTATTTTTTTTCTCTTCAATGTTAGAGTTAACAGGCTTCTTCTGGGTAAGCTCACGCTCCATCGTCGACTTTGTCTCTGTCATCTCTGACCTAGACTAGAGTCAAGTGCAAATCCATCTCAAATGCATATAGACTGATTCTGCTTTGTAAATTAAATTCTTCATCGCCATCATCATATCAGCCGAAAGACGTCCACTGCTGGACATAGGCATCAGCTTCGGTAGGGCTTTCAGTACTGGTTTTCCACCCGCCTTCTTGAGTTCGGCCATAATTCCGTCATCAGCCGGTGCCTTGTTATTCTTAAGCTGTTTCAGAGCCATCCTAATCTCATACAGGCTGACGTCCGGAATGTCTTCGGTATAGTGTCGGGCCAATCTTGCTCTAGGGTCATTTGCTAGATTCGCGACGGGTTTACTGATTGACGTGTACAACTGCCAATAGAATCTCTCGATCTCCCTAAGAAGATCCGGTTTGGCGAATACGATCCTGCCATCATCGGTCTTCAGTTTCGTGAGCTGGCTCTGCCCAATAGACATATCTCTTGCAAAGACCTTGGAGCTCTTATTCCGCTCAATCGCGTCTTTAATACTTTCGGTACTAAAGCGGCGGAGGTCGCTTTTCAAGGACTTTGAGATTCGTGTTTTTAGCTGCCGGTATTTTAACACATCGTGTGAAGACTGCAGGATCATCTCACGCCTCACCTTCATGAGCTTGAGTGTAGGATCAGAGAGCTTTTGTTCCTATCTGTACGGCGGGTCTTGGAAAACTTAGACCCGACCGTATGGACAGCTTCCACGAACCCATCGCTGTATTCGTCGACGGAGCTCCCTAGGCACTCGAAACGATTCTGGAGTTCGAGCTGAAAAGTCTCGGGGTTTTGGATTTTGATCTGTGCTGGATGGAGCGTAGACTTCACCAGTCGAGGCCTTTCAAGCTTGATATTAATGTTCAATGTGCCTCTTACCATGCGGTGATCGCTCCCGGTTTTCACCAAATTGATCACAGAGACATCATTGAACATTTGATTCTTGGTTGACATGATGAAGCCGATCTCATTTTAATTGCAGCATCGGGGCTTTGCCAGGTCCACTTCCTGTGCTCACGCTTTTTGAAAAAGTAGTTCATCATGTAGAGGCCCTCCTTCTCCATAAAACTGGCCAGTAGGTGACCCCGGTGGTTCCGACGTCCAACTCCAAATTGCCCCACTTGCAGCTCATCCTCGTCCCCTTTGTCCAGTTTCACGTTGAAGTCACCCATGACATCGGTGAAGTGAGTTTTGCAACCAAGCAAAGCTCTAGAGATATCCTCATACATGGCCTCTACCTCGTCATCGAGGTGTGCCGAGGTATGACCTTCAGCGATATTCTGAGTATAAGGTACGCCACCGCATAATTTACTAACAAATACCAATATTTTGATAAATCAGATTTTTTCCTTTGGTACGGAACCCTAAATGTCACGCACTTGGCAGGTTTTTGTTTACTCATAGGAAGGCATAAATTATCTGAGTGTCAAAGGCTACAACAGCGATGCTTTTCTAGGGTATGAATCCGCCTATGTACCTGTATGTTGCATGAAATTTTAATAAAATAAATAATAAATAAATAAACATAAACCAGTCAACAAGGTTGGTAGTGGAACTGGCTTAGTTGTGAAAACAATAAATAGATTTTAATATACGGTACCTAATTGGCGAAACTTTAATTTGTGATCACTTGTTGGTTCATTAATTAAAAAGTACAAGCAGTATTAGCCAAGTCTAAGATTGCTTTTTTAACTAAACAAAACCGACCTTACTAAAATAGTCGAAAATATAGTAGCCCTTAGCTCTCATGGTTGGCACCACAGACATAAATCAAACTAGATAACGCAAATCCCTCCATCTGTATGAAAACCAAGCGTGCCACTTTTTCACACGCAATTTAAAAACAAATTTACTTACAAAATTTACCTACCAAAGATAAGTTAAATCAACCATCTTATAGACTAGCTAAAGTACACTCATCTTTCATGGGTTACTGTGTTAAATTCTATAACCAAATACCTTGTGATATATTAAAACTAAATGAAAGTAAATTTAAAACTTTAGTTAAAAGCACACTTTGTAAACAAGCATATTAAAAACTAGATGATTATATTCAAGATAAGAATTCTTGGAAACATGCTGGTCCTGCTCCATAGGGCAATCCTTAGTGTAGACAAAATCAAACTGGTTAATTTGTATTATATTTGTAAGTATGTGAGAACCATGTTCCTATTTATCAAGTGAAGGGTTTACCTGTTAGTGCTTGTAAGACTTTATACCTATATGTAGTATAATTGTGCTAGGTGCATCGTCCTCATGTACATGAATTTATTAATGTTGTAAAACATTTTTCTTTTTTTAAAAGAGTAAGTATGGAGTTTCTTGTGCATTCTTTTCCATAACAAGCTACTTTGCCGAATACACGGTACAATCAATTTTCATTACTTGTAAATTTTAATTGTTAACGTTCAAAAGTGCCGCTTAATGGCCTAATTGAATAAATACATTGCATGCATCGTCCAACTTTTTCTATACATTCTTTACAGCTCAATATGGCATAAAAACGCATTTCTCTAGATTTCGGTGGATTTCTGGTGCCGATAATGTTAAATGAAAACCATTATTGATCGTAATTTTACTCTGTTTTTTGACACGCGAAGTACATACAATCGCGTCATCTAGTTAAATTTATATCTGTGGTTGGCACTTTATCACGATTGTATTCCCCGCCTGCTTGTGTGCTGTGTTTCATAATATAACAGTTAAACTAGGCGTTTAAATGTGGCAGCCCTCATGGTCAGGGAACAGTAGGATAACGAAAAAGAATTTTGATAATTTTCGTTTTAATAATACATAAGCTGAATGCTTCATGTAGTCAAAATCATTTTTATTTATTTTTTATTTCTCATAGGCCTACATGGGCACTTACAAAACGTCGACAAAAAGCGCATGGTTCGGGTTGGTCTTTTGCTATGTAGAAGAACCGGCAAGAAACTCCACGGTTACTCTTTAAAAAAAAATGGTTTGGTTTTACAATATTTCCATGTTACAGCATTTCTTAGATACTTAGATATGGGGGGACAACGTAGGCCCGACAATAAGTCGTAAGATAATACAAAAACAAAAGAAAAATATAAAAAATGTTAACAAGCATCTAGAAATCTAGAAGGCCTACAATTTTCACACATTCACAAAACAATCGGTAAAAGAATCTATACAAAGGTAAAAAAATAAATGTATAACAAGACTAAATTTAACATGTGGCACAAATGTTGTTATCAGTGCTGTAACTATTCTTAGCAAAGGGTTATAAAGATGATTGAAAACCATTGTAAAAAGTCTAATTAAAAGAAGAGAAAAAAAACGAAATTGAAAATAGTTAGAGACATCCACATATTTGTGCCGTTTATGAGTTACCAGGGAAGCCCCATGCGCAGGAGCTAAAGCCAATTTTTTTATCTTCAACGTACACGCGTCCTTGATTTTATAATATGCTTTAATAAGGACACGTTTGATGTAGTTTTTGAACTTTCCATCGGTCAGTTTTATAACTGACTTTGGCAGCTTGTTATAAAAGCGTATACTGTTTATAAGAAAAGACTTGCTAGTTTTCGTTAATCTGAATTTGGGTATTACAATTTCGTGCTTACTGCGTGTATTTAAATTATGGAAGCGCTTCTAGTTTTGAAAAGCCCTCTATTTTTGCGGACATCAAAATACATTCCAAAATATGAAGTGAAGGTAGAGTCAGTACAGTATATCGATCTCTTTAAATTTTTCTCTGAGGGACTCGCGAGGACCCATTATATAGATCGCGCGGATTGTCCTCTATTGTAAGATGAAAATTGAGTCAACGTCTGCTGCTGATCCCCACAGCAGAATGCCCTAAGACATAATACTGTGGCAATAAGCATAGTATACTAGCCTAGCTGTGGCTACATCGATTAACTGCCTTATTTTCCTTATCGCATATGCAGCCGAACTTAACCTACCCGAAAGAGTTCTAATGTGCGCGCCCCACTGCAAATTTGAATCGATTATAATCCCTAAGAATACAGTTTCCGCTATAACTTCAAGATTTTTGCCGTCGAGATTTAAATTTAGGTCACGTTGATGTACAAGTAAAGAGAACTTTAGACGTTTTGTTTTTTTCGCATTCAGTAAAAGATTGTTAGCTGCAACCACTTTGAGAACAATAAGACTTTCGTTGACATGTAAGTCATCCGTATCTTTCCTATCTATTTTAAAAATTAGCGAAGTATCATTAGCAAATAAAATTATATGCGATATTTTGGCCATCATAAAAGTGAGATCATTAATGTAAACAAGAAAAAGGAAAGGGCCGAGAATTGAACCTTGGGGCACGCCCATCTTGACTAGAGACCCGGAGGACGTCGCCCCATTAACATTAACTTTTTGCTGTCTGTTTGTTTAATAAATAGGAAAGCACAAGATCAGCAGCTTGTCCTCGAATCCCGTAGTGTTGTAATTTACAGATCAGTGTGTTGTGGTCGACGCAGTCGAACGCTTTTGAGAGATCACAGAAAATGCCTTGTCAACCTATACCTTTCGTGAAAACCAAACTGGTGCAGGATCCCATTTAAATTGAAGTGAGACAACATCTGGTCCAGCATGATTTTTTCCTAGATTTTACTCAATGCTGGAAGCACGGATATAGGTCTATAATTAGAGGGATCACTCTTACAGCCTGATTTGAAAATTGGTACTACTTAACTGTGTTTCATTAAGTCAGGAAACGTGCCGCTGTCCAAACATTGATTGAATATGCCTGTTAGGACAGGATCAATTGAGTCAATAATATCTCCAAGAACCCTAACGGATATCCCCCATAAGCCTTCAGTATTTTTTATATTGAGACTTTTGAACGCGTTTTTAATTTTCGCAATACATATTGGTTTAAATTTAAAGGTTGGTATTTTTTTTAAAGTTTTCTTTAAGAAGAGCTTCAGCTATTTTAGACGAGGTAAATAAATTTTTTAATGTCTCAGCGACTTCTTGCTTATCAGAAATGGTTTGATTAGATATTTTCAAAGACAACACATTCTGATCGCGTTGTTGTGTCTTTCCAGTTTCTACACTGCCACACAGTTTTTATTTTATTATTAGAAACACCAATTTTTTAATTAAGATTTGAGATTTTGCTTGAGCGCAGACTCTTTTGAATATTTTGGAATAGTTTCTAACATAAGTGTGGAAAACTTGATCGGAAGTCAAAGATCGATAGAGTCGTATTGGAAATGTCTAAGTGTCATCAAAGATGCTAATCATTTTCATTCCTCGAGCAGCAGTATGTCATTACGGTTACGGTTAAGCAGACATTTACCTACAGGGAACGTACGGCCACAGCATAGACGCTGCCGTCTAGTAACGAAAATTAGAAACTTATATCGTACCAATACTTGACATTTACATTTCTTTGCTGCCACATAGTACAGTCGGTAATAACTGTTACCTGCCCCATCTTAAAAACGAATGAATTAGAACGCTCCGCCTGTAACATTAAGATTTATTTAATTTGTATGAATTTATCAGACTAGCGCTACTCGATGAACAAATACAATAAAAATACAGATACGCAAATTTGCAAATCTCGTGGTTCGTGTATAAGGCTGAGACGAACAAGATGCGATTTCCGCGAAATCCTGCGTCGAGAATATTAATGTTTTGCTTTCATTTAGAATGGGAAATTATTAACCGGGCGAAAAACATACTGAATGGGCGACTATTATACTAAGTAAGTAACTATTTATCCGGTTTGAGTAATATATACCTTTTAGGACGTTTTTGTGAGCTGCGGTAATAATATTGTTACATACTTTAATTGTGTTTGGGGTTCTATTTTTTCTATTTTAGCATATTATTCTTTTGAAAATAGCTGAATCATCAAACAGCGACATCGCTGTGCAGCGCGGAAGTTCGGGTATATTCGTGTTGTCAACTAATTAGTCCAAGAGCGAGCGAAGCGAGCTCGGGAGCTCAGAGAACCCCGACACGGATAGGTTAGGTACGAAGGGTATGACGGGAGCTTAAGTAATCGAGCAAATTGAGCGAACTAAGCTCCCTCATCTCCTTCATGTTAGATTACTTTAGACCCTGCAGACAGAAAAAGGAGCAACGGCCCTCCGTCGACAAACTTTTATTTTCATGTCGCTGTTTTAAACATTTGTACGCCCACTGTTCATTCAGTCACTCATTTATTTATCGCCCACTTAGTATTTCAGTAAGCCATATTCAGTACTTTTTACACCATTAATTTGTAATTATTTTCGCTCGTTTAAATACTATCTTGAATAGATAATAATAAGTATTTCTTAAATTATAGTAAAGATCTATAGACGGACAGATTATCCCACTAATATTATAAACGCGAAGGCGGAGGTTCGAGTTCGATAAGCACATGCGTATCGAATAGCACTTATCTACTGCTAATTGCAGTAGGTTCAAAATCGTGTAACTTTTAGTGGGTCGGCAAACGGCAGGGTGGGTCAGGCTACAACTATTACCGACTGTACCTACACGCAAAAAACACTAAATACAAACACACACACACACTAAACACTTTTCATTTCCTTCTTTTTTCTCTTCCATGCTCCATTATTTTTGTTTTTAATATTATTTTGTCTTTACCTTATTAATGACGGGGTGATAGTCATGATGTGGTTGACGATGGAGCACGCTTTCCCAAAAGAAACCTATTCACACTTGACTTGAAAGAACCCAGGTCATAGCTAACAGGAAATAACCTTACCTTACTAAAATATCCGACGATGTGGCAGCCCTCATGTTCGGCTTTGGTCATGACGTAGAACATGAACGGCTCCACGTCGTAGTACAGAGCCTTGTGGTCGAGGAAGAACTTCTCCAGCAAAACTGGCACCAGTCTTGCTATGAGGTATCACCGTATACTGTTTTCCAGTTACTGGGTTGTGGAGGTAAGATAAGCCGTAATACTGGTACTCAATTGGATCCGGTTAGACTGGGCGCCGACCCAAATATAATTGGGTAAAGGCTAGGCAGATTGACTGATTTAATCTTACCTTACTAAAATATCCGACGATGTGACAGCCCTCGTGGTCGGCATTGGTCATGACGTAGAACAGGAACGGCTCCACGTCGTAGTACAGAGTCTTGTGGTCGAGGAAGAACTTCGCCAGCAAGCACAGCTGTTGGCAGTACTGCTTGTGTTTGCGCCCGTCGACTTGCCACACGCTGAGGTTGTCTTTTCGGTAGACCTGTCGAATAGGATATTGTTTGTCATCATCGTCTTCCTGCCCTTGTCCCATGTTACTTGGGGTCGGCGCAACACGTTTTCTTCTTCCATACCGTCCTGTCCCCCGTCACGCTATCACTGACTCCCTTTACTTTCATATCACTCCTCACACAGTCCATCCATCTTTTTTTTGGCCGTCCCCCCTCCCTCTCCATCCATCCACATTTATATTCATAACTCTTTTAGTAACATGCGTTTCATCCCGAATAGGATATTGTTTGTAATGTTCACAAATTAATATACAATCAAAATCTACACTAAAAATATTGTTTTTTTTTATTTAACCTGATTGAAATTACTTAACGCTCCTTAGAACACTAGATGCAGCCTGCGATGTTGCCAACGTTTAAATAATTTCCTTGTTCTGTGATTTATGTACTCTTCGTATCATTTCGTTATGGCAATCATGTAGTACTGTAAGTAGTAGTAAAGCTCCATTGTGTACACTTGACCTTCTGCGTCTGCGCCGGTGGCACTCTTGTGTTGGTTGAGATAGAACTCGAATACGAACAGCCGCGGCACTCTTAGCTCATCTCCGGGCGGATGGTTCAACACACACTTGACCTTGTGCCTCTGCGCGCCGGTGGCACTCTTGTGTTGGTTGAGATAGAACTCGCATACGAACAGCCGCGGCACTCTTACCTCATCTCCGGGCGGATGGCTCCACACACACTTGACCTTGTGCCTCTGCGCCGGTGGCACTCTTGTGTTGGTTGAGACAGAACTCGCACACGAACAGCCGCGGCACTCTTAGCTCATCTCCGGGCGGATGGCTTCACACACACTTGACCGTGTGCCTTTGCGCGCCGGTGGCAATCTTGTGATGGTTGAGACAGAACTCGCACACGAACAGCCGCGGCACTCTTACCTCATCTCCGGGCGGATGGCTCCACACACACTTGACCTTGTGCCTCTGCGCCAGTGGCACTCTTGTGTTGGTTGAGACAGAACTCGCACACGAACAGCCGCGGCACTCTTAGCTCATCTCCGGGCGGATGGCTTCACACACACTTGACCGTGTGCCTCTGCGCGCCGGTGGCAATCTTGTGATGGTTGAGACAGAACTCGCACACGAACAGCCGCGGCACTCTTACCTCATCTCCGGGCGGATGGCTCCACACACACTTGACCTTGTGCCTCTGCGCGCCGGTGGCACTCTTGAGATGATTGAGACAGAACTCGCACACGAACAGCCGCGGCACTCTTACCTCATCTCCGGGCGGATGGCTCCACACACACTTGACCTTGTGCCTCTGCGCGCCGGTGGCACTCTTGTGATGGTTGAGACAGAACTCGCACACGAACAGCCGCGGCACTCTTACCTCATCTCCGGGCGGATGGCACCACACACACTTGACCTTGTGCCTCTGCGCGCCGGTGGCACTCTTGTGATGATTGAGACAGAACTCGCACACGAACAGCCGCGGCACTCTTACCTCATTTATTTATTTATTTATTTATTAAAACTTCATGCAACATAAAGGTACATAGGCGGACTTAATGCCTGAGGCATTCTCTACCAGTCAACCAAGGGTGGTGGAGAGATAACATGGCAGGTGCAAAAAAAAAATAAAAAAAAATAAGTAAAATGGATACAATAGTAGATATATACATATAGCTAAAATAAACATACTTATATATTTACTATAATAAATACCATAAATATATATATATATATATTAAGTAATAGAAAGGCGTTTTATTGAGACGACTCTGCTAATCATGTAGAAAATAATTCCGTAACTTTCGCTTAAATGCATTCTGACTGGTGGCCTTCCTGATATCGAGAGGAAGCGCATTCCAGAGAAGAATGGACTGAATGTGAAAGGAAGAATGAATAAAATCGGAAGTATGAGAAGGACAAAGCAAGAGAAGATTGTTAGATGAGCGCAGATTCCTAGAGTGTGAAGTGCACAGATATTGAAAGTGCGGTATGAGATAAGAAGGAGGACTAGGAGAGTTGAGAAGAGAGAATAGCGTAGTCAAGGCCCGCAAATTTCTCCTCTGCCGAACTGGCATCCATTTGAGTTCAGATCTGCAGCTCGACACATGGTCATATTTCCGGAGGTTGAATATGAACCGGATGCAGCTGTTTAGGAGTCTATCCAGCTTATCCAGGAATACCGCGTTCAGGTCAAAGTAGCACACGTCACCATAGTCGATTAAAGGAAAGATTAAAGTCTGCACAAGCTTAGTCTTCGTTTTTGCAGGCAAAAAGTTTCTCAGACGATACAGGCAACGCAAGGTCCCGTTGACTCTTTGACTGACACTAGAAACCTGACTTTGCCAGCTAAGCGTCGAGTCAAGATGTATACCAAGATCTTTTACACTAGGGCTGATGGGGACTACGGTACCATTAAAAATTATAGGAGGAAGAGAACTAATCCCCAGTCGACCCATCATGCGCGAGCTTCCAATCACGATGGCCTGACATTTTGAGGGGTTTACAGACACCCCAAATCTATCAGACCAGTCCTTGACAGCCTCCAAGTCCCGGTTCACATCGCCTATAGCGTCCGACAAACTCTCCACCCGCGCAGCTGCATAAATTTGAAGGTCATCGGCATAAAGATGATACGAACACCGAAGACAATGAGTTATAAAATTTATGAAAATGGAGAATAACAATGGAGAAAGAATACCGCCTTGCGGAACACCAGCAGCCAGGTCACACCAACTCGACAAAATCTCATCAACGCGAACTGACTGCTGTCGTCCCCGAAGATAGGAAGAGAACCATTCCAGGGCCTCGGAAGAAACCATAAGATGGGAAAGGATAGAAAGGAGAATATCGTGACTGACGGCATTAAAGGCATTGGAGAAATCAATTAACACCAAAACAGTAACTTTGGTATCCTCCATCGCTTCTCTAATGTCGCCAGTCACTTTAAGGAGAGCAGAGGTAGTACTGTGCCCCGGTCTGAATCCAGACTGGAATGAGCTAACAAGGTTATTCCGATGAACAAACCCTGAAAACTGTTTGTGGACGCAGGCCTCGAGCACTTTGGATAGGAAAGGGAGAATGGAAATTGGTCGAAAATGATTAGGTAGGGAAGGATTTGTAATTTTGGGAAGTGGACGTACATAGGCCATACGCCACAGGGATGGAAATTGACCGGAATCGAGGGAAAAGTTGATGATATGGGTAATCGGTGGGAGAAGAAAGTCGAGGATCAAGAAGACCATGCAACGACTGATCTCATCAAAGCCCACAGCCTTGGATTTTATGGATAGGATGATCTTTCTGGTTTCATCCAAGTTGACCGGAGAAAACTGGAACTGTTCTATAATAGGACCAGGTAGGCTAGTAATGAAATCAACCGTCTGAGATAACAATTGGGAATCCAAAAGACAGGTTGTTGTGAAGTGACGATTGATATCATCCAGGCCGATAGTCTTCGGGAAATCCACATGACGTGGTCTACCGATACCAAGAGTTCCAAGGAATTTCCAGATATCGGCAGGCGAAGAAGAAGATATGTTTTCGAGAATATGGCGGCGTTTAGCATTGCGTATCACCTGGTTACACCGATTTCTTGCAGCTTTGAAAAGGTTCCTGTTTTCAACACAGCGATCCCTTCTAAATTTTCGAAAAGCCCGATCCCTGCGCCTCATCGCCATACGAACCCCTGTAGTCATCCAAGGAGCAGGTGGACGTTTAATTTTAACCCTCTTGACAGGAGCGTGTTTGTCGTAGAGAGCAAGAACCGTCCGATTAAAAAAGCCCAGCTTTTCATCTACAGTCGCAGCCGCAGCAAGGCTTTCCCAATCCAGTTCCGACGCATCCTGACGCAGTTTCTCAGCATCCATCCGGGCAAAACAACGCATATGCAGAACTTTAGGAGGAGGTTTAGGTGGTTTTAGGGTGTAGGAGAGGAAAATGAGATCGTGATTGGAAAAACCAGGTGCAGGAAACTGACCATGAGAGGAAACAAGGGAAGGAGTGGACGTAAGGATCAAGTCTAGCCAAGTGTCATCACCCAAGACATTGAAGTGAGTAGGTTGCAGAGCAAGGACATGAAGGCTGACAGATTCAATAATATGAAGGAGTTTACGGGAACGAAGGGTTGGGCGGGACAGGTCAGTGTTGAAATCGCCCATGATTATACAGTGTGCATACTCTGACCCTATAGATTCCAGTGCTAATTCGAAGTTGGAAAAGTAGTCAACGGCGGGCGGACAGTAGACAACACCAAGTAAGGTCTTGACACCTTTGACATAAACCTCCAGAAAAAGATACTCAGCGGAAGCAATATAGTTTGAAGAAGATGAGGAAATGACTTTAAAAGGAAAATCACTGCGAAGATAGATAGCAACACCACCCCCTCCCCTTCCAATTCTATCGTTTCGGATAAGAATGAAACCGGGAAGAGGGTAGGTGGTAGAGAGAAGATGCGGTTTGAGCCAACTCTCAGAAATCAGAACGGCGTGTACATTGACGTCGGAAAAGGTGTCGAACAGATCACTGTAGTGACTTGCCACACTCTGAGCGTTGATGTGGCAGACATTAAAAAAGTGACATTTTTGTTGGCTGAAGTTCCGACGCAGAATGTCACCAGGGCTGTCAGTCAGGGAACGAAAACTTGCATTAGCGGTTGAGCAGAAGGAATCATTAGCAGAGGCAAAAGAATCGTCATCAGATATCATAAAATACGGTTAAAAATAATATGAAATAACTAAATATAAAAATTAACTACAGCTAAAGATTAGCCTTACGGTGCAACACCACAATCTTTGCACCACCCACCAGCAGACTCCGTATAAAACAAAAATGATTTAAAACAAGACAGAAGATACTTACAAACACACAGAATAACATTAAAAGCAAGCCGATAACGAAACAAAACAATAACAAAGTACATGGGAAAAAGAAAACGAAGTTACATAGAATCAAACAGGGTAGCACTAAAAGCAAGATATGAACGAAACAAAACAATAACAAAGTACATGGGAAAAACAAAACGCAATTTACTACACAGAACAAATACGTGTAACAGAGTATTATGGGACGTCAAATGAACATTTACAATGCAGGGTACAAGTAACAAAAAAAAAATACGAAAAGGAGGTAGGTACACAAGTATAGACTAAATTCATGCTTATTGACATTAACACAAACAACATAAACATTATTTACTAGCACGAATAAGTAAATATAAGCGACTAAGAAGTAATTATTTACAAGCAAATATATGAGTAGGTAAGCACTACAAAAGTTACAAAATAAATACCGCGAACTTTGACGAACAAGCACAGAATAACAGAAGCTGACACGCTGAGTAATAACGTATGAAGAAAGTGTACCAATATTCAGTTCCTACGCACCTCACTGTTGCCTCCCGATGACCCAGACGATTCCCCAGCCCTCTTAGGGTACCGCGTCAACAAGGTATTGAGCTCCTCTACCACAGTAATCTTGTGCCGTGTTCCATCAGGGGTTCTAACGACTATAACCCCGTCTTGTGTCCAGCACGCCGGCATACCAAAATGCATGCGCGCTTTGCTGAACACGGCCTGCCTCCCTCGGGTCAGGAACTCCTTAACCGTGATCGCGGAGCCCCTCAGAGCTGACTTAGCCTTCCACACGGCGGATCTATGATCAACACTAGCAAACCTTAACAGTATAGGCCGACTGCGTGTGGGCCCCCGGCTGGATGCCCCAAGCCTATGGCACACCCTGATGGACGATGCAGTGATGTCAGGCAAGGCCAGCTTGTTGTTGATGACACCCAGCACTAAAGCCCGGCAATCCTCGTTATCACCCTCAGCAAAACCGGTGAAAATAAGCGCTTTCCGACGCGAACGTGTCTCCAATCCATCCACCGCTCGGGAGCACTCCGTGATTTGTTTCCGTAGAAGTCCAAGCATAGCGAACATCAATTCCCTGAACGTACGTAGCTCCTCTCGGACCTTTGCTACGGTATCCTTTGCAGGTCCTACGCACTGGATCTGCGCCTCAAGCTCGTTCATCTTCCTTAGGAAACACTCCTCCAGGTTCTTCTGGGCCGACTGAATATCATCCAGCTGAGACATATTGAAGTGTAGTGGTTTTCAATTTGCTTTGACAGGTTGTATTAGAAATAGCTGGCAGGTGGTGAAGTTTTAGAGTTTTAGTACATAGACTGTTTCACCAACGTAAATTCAACTGTATAGGTAGTTTATATAACTATATCAGTCCCAAAAACTTAAAGAAAATACTTAATTATATTTTAAATTACAATTTACAATAACTGTTTGAAGAAAACACGTCTTAACTTTATCTACACCTACCGCCGAATCTCCGGGCGGATGGCTCCACACACACTTGACCTTGTGCCTCTGCGCGCCGGTGGCACTCTTGTGATGGTTGAGACAGAACTCGCACACGAACACCCGCGGCACTCTTACCTCATCTCCGGGCGGATGGCTCCACACACACTTGACCTTGTGCCTCTGCGCGCCGGTGGCACTCTTGTGATGGTTGAGACAGAACTCGCACACGAACAGCCGCGGCACTCTTACCTCATCTCCGGGCGGATGGCTCCACACACACTTGACCTTGTGCCTCTGCGCGCCGGTGGCACTCTTGTGATGGTTGAGACAGAACTCGCACACGAACAGCCGCGGCACTCTTACCTCATCTCCGGGCGGATGGCTCCACACACACTTGACCTTGTGCCTCTGCGCGCCGGTGGCACTCTTGTGATGGTTGAGACAGAACTCGCACACGAACAGCCGCGGCACTCTTACCTCATCTCCGGGCGGATGGCTCCACACACACTTGACCTTGTGCCTCTGCGCGCCGGTGGCACTCTTGTGATGGTTGAGACAGAACTCGCACACGAACAGCCGCGGCACTCTTACCTCATCTCCGGGCGGATGGCTCCACACACACTTGACCTTGTGCCTCTGCGCGCCGGTGGCACTCTTGTGATGGTTGAGACAGAACTCGCACACGAACAGCCGCGGCACTCTTACCTCATCTCCGGGCGGATGGCTCCACACACACTTGACCTTGTGCCTCTGCGCGCCGGTGGCACTCTTGTGATGGTTGAGACAGAACTCGCACACGAACAGCCGCGGCACTCTTACCTCATCTCCGGGCGGATGGCTCCACACACACTTGACCTTGTGCCTCTGCGCGCCGGTGGCACTCTTGTGATGGTTGAGACAGAACTCGCACACGAACAGCCGCGGCACTCTTACCTCATCTCCGGGCGGATGGCTCCACACACACTTGACCGTGTGCCTCTGCGCGCCGGTGGCACTCTTGTGATGGTTGAGACAGAACTCGCACACGAACAGCCGCGGCACTCTTACCTCATCTCGGGGCGGATGGCTCCACACACACACTTGACCTTGTGCCTCTGCACCAGTGGCACTCTTGCGATGGTTGAGACAGAACTCGCACACGAACAGCCGCGGCACTCTTACCTCATCTCGGGGCGGATGGCTCCACACACACACTTGACCTTGTGCCTCTGCACCAGTGGCACTCTTGCGATGATTGAGACAGAACTCGCACACGAACAGCCACGGCACTCTTACCTCATCTCCGGGCGGATGGCTCCACACACACACTTGACCTTGTGCCTCTGCACCAGTGGCACTCTTGCGATGATTGAGACAGAACTCGCACACGAACAGCCACGGCACTTTTACCTCATCTCCGGGCGGATGGCTCCACACACACTTGACCTTGTGCCTCTGCGCGCCGGTGGCACTCTTGTGATGGTTGAGACAGAACTCGCACACGAACAGCCGCGGCACTCTGGACGCGTCGCCCGGGTAGGGGGACTGGTACCACACCTCCATCATGAACTTGCCCATCACTACGAATCTGAAACAGGAAATGTATATTTAATCATCATAATTTCAGCCGAACGAAGTCCGCTGCTGAACAATGGTCTCCCCCAAGTGTGATTACTGCATCCAGTACCAAATATCGGATCTACCCTCTACGGGATTGTAACGACCAAAATTTAACGGTGTATATCTGCTATTCTAAGTTTCAAAAGTACATTTGTAACATAACCTACCTCGTTCCCTTATCAGTAGGTATATCTCCAAGTTCCTCTTCGATCTTGATGGCGGCTAAGGCCTGAGCCTCTCTAAAGAGCCTCAGGTCATAATCTGGTGCAAATCCTTCGAGTATGGGTTCTCTATCATCCGAGATCTCTTCGTTACCCGACGCGGCTAGCTTCTCCCGTAACTCTTGACTGCCTTTCCATTTTGAACGCATATCCTGAGGAATAAGATTCGTTTTTAGAAAACAATAGAACTGTTAAACTTATGGTACATAGGTATATGAAGGTTTCAACCGACTTCAAAAACGAGGAGGTTCTAAATTCGACTGTTTGTTTTTGTAAATTCATTACGCGATTACGCCGCCAATTATGAACCGATTTTGATGATTATTTTTTATTTGAAAGCAGCGGTGCTTCTCATGTGGTCCCATTTAAATTTTTATTTTGATTTGAGCAAGATCTGACGAGTAGTTTTTAAGTAATCCCTAATAATGAGTATTTTCATGGTAATTTAAGGTACCAACTTTTGTGCCACAAACGAATTAAAATAGGTACCAAAGACACCGACCTCCGAAAACAAAGTTATTTTTCACCTTGTAGTATTTTGTTTTGGAAGTCGGTTATTTTTTCTTATTGGCAAATAATCTTATCTCAAAAACGGGAATCATAGATTTAGGAAAATGCCTGCCAGTGTAATAAAATAGTGATTGGGCGGGTCATGTCAGCTGCATGCAATGTGACTGCTGGGGAATAGTCTCCACAAAGTCAGTCATTGCCTGTATTTAAAAAACTCATTAAAGAACATCATTTATCGCTGTGATTGTGCTCTTGGTTTTTTGACATAATGTGCTATTATTGTCGTACATCATTATTTTCATTGTTTATATATTAAGTATGTATGTATTTTAATTACTAGTAAGTATTATTGTAACTATATTATGTTCATTGTTGGTATTGTCGCACCACTGACAACCCCATGACATGTCCAGGTAATGTCTGTCCACTCCAGGTTGCCTGGAAGAGATCGCGGAATGCGATAAGGCCGCCCATTGTATGTATTTAGAATTAAGTTTATTTTTTCTTGTTTATTATGGTGTACAATAAAGTTTTTTTAAATTAAATAAAGTGGTCGGCCCAGGAAGAGGTGGCGAAATGACATACACGCCTACTGCAACGGCTGGTTCGCTCAGGAAATGAACCCCCCACTGCTGGACGAAGGCCTAAACCTAAAGTGGGGCCCATATTCGCGAGCTGGCTGACCAAAACCAGATGTATCCTCCGACTGCACAGCACGATTTTCATGTATTAACTTGTTTATTTATATTTTTTTTTTTTTTTTTTTTTTATTATCTATAGGCTCGCGTTTGACCACTATCTCGCCTAATGTTAAGCGATGATGTGGCCTACGGTGAAGCACGCTTGCCTAGAAGAAACCTATTCACTCTTGACTTAAAGACCCCAAGGTTGTAGCTATCAGGGAACAAAGACCCCGGAAGGGAATTCCACTCCTTAGCTGTATGCACAATGAAAGTATTAGCAAAACGCTTTGTGCGTATGGGAGGGATGTCCACCATGTACCGATGGCATGGTTTTGATACCCCACAAGAAGGGTTTAGAAGAGAAAAAAATTGGGCGACCAAAAGCCGCCATTTTCCTGATCCAATTTTAATGTAGCCAGTGACAATCGCAAGGTTAAAACGAATCGATTAACGTAAGAATCATCAAAATCGGCCAACGCGTTTGGATTCTAGGAAGCCCCATAGGAACATAAACTGATAAACACATTACCCTCCTTCGGCAGTCGGGTAAAATCAAAAGCTTAGATGTTTGCGAGTGAAAAAGGATGCAACAATTTTCGATTTTTGACCATTGCGTTTGATAGTATTGAGCGGTTAGTATTTGCTGTAGTAGAGGGACTCCCTTTTCCGCACTTAAGGGTACACTAGTCGACGGCACGAACTATTTTGTGCGCGGGGTTAAAATGCATTTTATATCAACCGACAACACGTGCGAAAAAGATAGATGCTGTGATGAGCAGTAGGAAGCTAGTTCGCGTACGAATACACAATTTTGCAAATTTGTAGCGAAATGGATAATGATTTAGGACGAAACCGAGCGCGCGAAATTTTATAAACAGACCTTTTTTTTTTTCTTTTTTTTTATTTGTGATGGGTTTGCTCTTGACTCTAGTCTAGGTCAAAGGTGACAGAGACAGAGTCGACGATGGAGCGAGCTTACCCAGAAGAAGCCTGTTCACTCTAACTTTGAAGAGATTCGGGTTGAATGCGTTCGGAAACACAGACGCAGGCAGTGAGTTCCACTCATTCGCTGTGCGCATTATGAAGGATGTTTGGAAGCGCTTGGTGCGTATTGGTGGAATGGCAACAAGGTAAGGATGGTAACTTGCAGTGCATCTAGATGTCCGATGGTAGAAGGGGGCTGGTGGGATGAGGTCGTGGAGTTCTTGAGCACACTCACCGAAGTACAGTCTGTAAAAGACCGACAAGCAGGCAACCTTGCGGCGATGAGCCAAGCTGTGTAGCTTGGCATCCGCCAGCTCAACGTCGCCAATGAGCCTCTTGGCTCTGCGTTCCACCGAGTCAAGCGCGGCAAGCTGATACTTAGCTGAGCCATCCCAAAGGTGGCTGCAATACTCCATGCAGGATCGGACTTGCGCTTTGTAAAGGGTTAAAAGCTGTCCAGGCGTAAAGTATCGCTTCACTCTATTTAGGATGCCCAGCTTTTTGGCCGCAATTTGGGCTTTGTACTCAATGGAGGCGCCGAAGTTGAGGCTGGATGTCAACTCCATGCCCAGGAGCTCGAGCCGATCAGTCACAGGAACAGACGCACCCCGAAAAGTAGGAGTTTGATCGAAGATACTCCTTTTTGCGGTAAAAAGACACGCCTGTGTTTTGGTGGCGTTAAAGGAGACCAGATTGTCATCACCCCACTGGGAGACAAGGCTTAAGGTCAAATCTGTCCTTTCCACCATAGCCTCTCTCAAGGAACGAACTTCATCCACGCTGGTTCTTGCGCTGGACAAGTATCTCTCTGCAACAGTACTGTCATCTGCGTACCCAATAATACCAGGCTGAAGTAGGTCATTGATGTGTAGCAGGAAAAGAGTTGCAGAGAGAACAGACCCCTGAGGTACTCCGGCATCAATAGCCATGAAGTCAGAGGAGCAGCCGTCAATGACCACTCGGATCGACCGTTCATTGAGGAAGTCTGATATCCAGCTACAAAAGCCAGCGGGGACGCCATAAGCAGGAAGCTTACTAAGTAGACTCGCGTGCCAGACCCTATCAAAGGCCTTCGAGATATCAAGCGAAACAGCAAGTGCTTCACCGTGTCTCTCGATGGCTTCGCCCCAGCAGTGCGTGACATACACAAGAAGATCGCCAGTTGACCGTCCCCGGCGAAAGCCATATTGACGGTCACTGAGGATATTGTTGTCTTCAAGGTAGGTCAGCAACTTACTGTTCAGTACCCTTTCCATAACTTTGGACAAAATGGAGGTAATGGCGATCGGACGGTAATTGGCAGGGTCTGCACGGTTGCCTTTTTTGGGCACTGGTTGCACATTTGCAAGCTTCCAGGATTTCGGTACCGTTCTTTTTACAAGAGAGAGGCGGAACAAACGAGTCAACATAGGAGACAGATCTGGCGCACACTGCCTCAGCACTCTCGCTGGGATGCCGTCAGGCCCGCTGGCTTTGTTCACGTCTAGACTGCACAATACTCTCCGGACCTCTTTAGCGTGCACAGCGATCTCCGGCATGGAAGAGTCACAGTGAGGTACAGTAGGTGGTTGCTTGGAGCCAGCGTCCAGACGTGAATTGCCAGCAAAAAGAGATGCAAATAAATTTGCTTTGTCTCTCGCAGAGTGAGTCAGCGACCCATCAGGTTTCAGCATCGGAGGTAAAGTGGGCCGACAGAAATTCGTTTCGACCGCTTTAGACAGGGACCAAAACTGTTTACTACCCGGAGGGTGCGATGCCAGCTTGGCCCCAATACGTCCAATATGGTCAAAACGTGCCCGACGCAGAACCCGCTTGCAGAACTTGGCGGCAGAATTAAAGGCTCTTTTTTTCGCGCGAACCCTTCGCGCTCTAACTTTGCGGTCGCGGGCCCCGACCCAGGCTTGGTAGGCAAACTCTTTTCGGGCCTCAGCGAGGGCGCAATCAGCATTATACCAAGGTCGGGATTTGGGACCGAGCGGAATGTCGGAGAATGGAATGAAATATTCCATTCCCTGCCGAATCACATCCGCAACCACGTCCGCACAGCTCGAGGGGTCACCCGAGGAGAAACACACATGCCGCCAAGGATAAGACGCAAAAAAGTGGAGACCTTTGGCAGTCTAGATGTCATGAAAAAACTAATAAATCTATCTGTTCAAAATAAAATTATTTGCATTGTTGAACTACTAATCTATCCCTGTATGGAGGCCGTTTTGCAATTTTCCGTCTTCTTATGGTATTTAATTGCGCCCAAAAATGCGTTAAAATTAGTGTCGAAATGTGTAACTTTCGACGCTCATAACTTTCAAATATTTTCTTTTTTTACTTTTTTGCTTCCATACAGGGCTAGATAATGATGAGACAAATTAATAACACTTTTTATTTTGAACGTACATCGTCAAACAGTGGAATAATCCCTAGACTACGTTTGTATGGAATAATTTTCGACTAGCGTAACCTTAAAGCTTCCATTTGGTGTGGGCTAACATAGCCAGCCTAGCTTCACCGAAAAGCACAGAAGCTTGCTGGGGGCTTCACAGGCTTTGCGGAGCATCTCATTGTGCCGAGGATTTCTGCACGTTGGGAAGTCACGGCCTCGCATTCTAGGATGACGAGGACGGCTGATTCCTCGATGATAAATCAGCCCTAACGATGCGTTTGAGCGGGTATGAATAGGTATATCGATGGGCTTCCTAGCTGTTGAAATCAACAGCGACTTAAGAGCCACAAAGCTCCAGGTCGTTGGTGCAGCGCATAAAATAAGCCCCATTTATTTCAACTCAACGAGATTAAAGATCGTTTACTTTATCACGAGTAAGTGCATTAAAAAACTCGGAATAAGCACACTAATGTATGAACGTAAACGTATCAAAAGGAGTATGTAAGTTCTTGCCTACCCTCATGGGATAAAGGCGTGAGTTAGTATGTATGTAAGTAGTAATAGCGAAGTACCTTCACTTTGAGCTGGTAGGCGCGCTGTTCCAGCGTGGGCATGGCCCAGGGCCGCTGTTGTAGCTGCTGCGGAGCTGCCGGTATATTACCTTCACTTTGAGCTGGTAGGCGCGCTGTTCCAGGGTGGGCATGGCCCGGGGCTGTCGGTATATTACCTTCACTTTGAGCTGGTAGGCGCGCTGTTCCAGCGTGGGCATGGCCCAGGGCCGCTGTTGTAGCTGCTGCGGAGCTGCCGGTATATTACCTTCACTTTGAGCTGGTAGGCGCGCTGTTCCAGGGTGGGCATGGCCCGGGGCTGTCGGTATATTACCTTCACTTTGAGCTGGTAGGCGCGCTGTTCCAGCGTGGGCATGGCCCAGGGCCGCTGTTGTAGCTGCTGCGGAGCTGCCGGTATATTACCTTCACTTTGAGCTGGTAGGCGCGCTGTTCCAGGGTGGGCATGGCCCGGGGCTGCCGGTATATTACCTTCACTTTGAGCTGGTAGGCGCGCTGTTCCAGCGTGGGCATGGCCCAGGGCCGCTGTTGTAGCTGCTGCGGAGCTGCCGGTATATTACCTTCACTTTGAGCTGGTAGGCGCGCTGTTCCAGCGTGGGCATGGCCCAGGGCCGCTGTTGTAGCTGCTGCGGAGCTGCCGGTATATTACCTTCACTTTGAGCTGGTAGGCGCGCTGTTCCAGGGTGGGCATGGCCCGGGGCTGTCGGTATATTACCTTCACTTTGGGCTGGTAGGCGCGCTGTTCCAGGGTGGGCATGGCCCGGGGCTGTCGGTATATTACCTTTACTTTGAGCTGGTAAGCGCGCTGTTCCAGGGTGGGCATGGCCCGGGGCTGTCGGTATATTACCTTCACTTTGGGCTGGTAGGCGCACTGTTCCAGGGTGGGCATGGCCCGGGGCTGTCGGTATATTACCTTTACTTTGAGCTGGTAAGCGCGCTGTTCCAGGGTGGGCATGGCCCGGGGCTGTCGGTATATTACCTTCACTTTGGGCTGGTAGGCGCGCTGTTCCAGGGTGGGCATGGCCCGGGGCTGTCGGTATATTACCTTTACTTTGAGCTGGTAGGCGCGCTGTTCCAGGGTGGGCATGGCCCGGGGCCTCTGGTGCAGCTGCTGTAACGCACGACGCCTAGCTCCAGCCGCAGCCGCGCGCTCCTCGCCCGCGGCTACACACCAGGCAGCTGTGACGTTGTGGTACAGCGGGCACGCGTCCCAGGTCATATGCTTGTTGGATTTGCCGCCTGGAGAAATGTATAAGATATCATTAGTAATAAATAAGTATTCATTCAATTTATGTTTTAGTATAAGTAAATTTTTGAACTTTGGGTACACTGTTAATCAATGAGCCAAAACACGAAGATGATATCTTATCTGATTGAGAAGTTCCTATGACCACCTTCCGGCTCCATCATGAGACCAGCTCCATAGTACCAAATTATTTCAATGTTTCCAAAGATACATAAGTACGCCATGTTTTAGTTTAATTGGATGCCAGGAAGTGCTTGAAAATGGATTACTAATTGGACACACACACGAAAGCAAGGGAATATAAAGCTTGTAAAAATCTGTTCTAACGGCCAGTTTAAACCGAGACGCAATGATGCTTGTAGAGATCAATTGTTTCACGTACTCACGACGCTGTGAGGTGCCTCGTTAAGGAGCAGAATGTTTGAGTACATTCTGCTCCTTAACGAGGCACCTCACACGGGCTTAGCGGGCTCGTGCATTTCGCGATTATCACTCAGAGGTGGTTATCTACACTCACAAAGTATGTTCCACATATGAATTCAAAAAATATTGTATAAATACGTACTTTATATTCGTGGCTTTAATTGTTTGGCGCTTATGGGTTCATTGACTTAATGTAGAAAAGTAGTGTCATTGTCTATGGAAATGAAAATCTACATTGCCCGCCATACCACATATTGTTTCCGTTTCCACTTTTGTTTTATTTTAACTGTATGAGTGAAGATAAAATAGTGTATGCAACAGCATATCATTAGGTATTATATGACCATTGCATAAGCTACTATTACGCACTGCATCCGATTTTTATCCGAATCCGAGATCCACGTTCTGAATTGGAAATGTACTAATTTAATACGGACGGAGTTCGGATACAGTGCGGTGTAAAGGTGAGACGTATATACTGGAATAGGTTTTTGGAATAGGTTTTTGGCCGGACGTGTAAAGACTTATTCCGTGCGTACCACATAAACGCGTCTCGAGTATTTAAGCGTAGGCGTTTGACACGTAGTCACGTACTACCATACTCGCGTCTCGTGTTAGCGGCGGGCGATACACAGGCTCGGTCAGTTCCGGTGACATTCGGAGACGTTCGGTTCGGCACTCAAAGTTTCCGAGTCGATTTATTTGTTTCGCGTTTCTAAACCTAATGTCCATACTAATAGAAGTTGAAAATATTTAGCAAAGTTTGTTTTTTAAATCAGTACGTCACAAAACGTCATAGGAACGGTACATATTGTTTACGTGAACGTATGTTTAATATCACGTTTATAAAATAAGCTGACCGTCCTAAGCCAGTTAAGTATGAAGGGAAGTTTTTAATAAGATTTTATTTAAGTATTTTTGTGCAGGATGTCGTAGATTAATAAGTTATATTTAAGTAACTTTGATGTGTAACTTGTTTAGAATTTTAGATAGCTAATTAAGACAAGCCAAGCAAACAAAATGTTTCACTCTCTCCACCAATACCAGTCAATAGTTAATTTAACTTTTTACATTTTAAAATTGTACACGCTTAATAAACCAACTACCAACGCGTAGTCTAATATACGTTAATAATCCATAAGCCGAAAATACTCAATTACATTACTCCGACTAGGGACTACTCGATCTCGATATTACGAAGAATCGGACTCGGATTCGCTATGGAAACTTCTATAAACTTGAGACGCCTAAATACTCGTGGACTTAGTTTTTGGAATAAGTATTTAAGCGGACGCGTACTTCCAAGACTCAGTACGCATTTTACCAAGTACGTCTCACCTCTAGTGCGGTGTTCGGATATAGTGCGAAACCTCCCCTACAAGGTGTACGGCGACTCCGGGAGTCCGGGCCGAAATATCTCGGATTCGAATCTGATGCAGAGCGCAACCGCGCACGGGATAGTGCTGCCTGGCCGGCTCCTGCGGGGAGGGAAGCACGGTACTTTGTTGCTAGCAGGCTACTCACCCAGATGTCCACTGGAGTCACAGCCGCGCACGGGACAGCGCTGCCTGGCCGGCTCCTGCGGGGAGGGCAGCACTGACGGGGAGCGCGCGGGGGGTGCGCGGCCTCTCATCGGCTTCTTCATGTTGCTGTTGCTTGTGCTGTTGCTCCTAGAAAATAATGTTTGTGGGTTTTTATTATAAGCATGTGAAGTTAAGGCGTATACATTCCCGAATAGCCGCCGAATAGAAAGCACGCCCGTACGGACCCAAAATATCAATATTGAACCTCCTTTAGGACAGTTTTGTTTGCAAAATATTCTTCGATTTAGGTACATAATATGCTGTTTCAGTTATGAAGAAATTGTAGCCATCAATATTTCTGTGTATATTTATTTTTATTAAACATCCAAGTCGTTTTAGAGGAGTATCCAAAAGTATCGAAAAAATATCGTGTTGTTAATTTTTTTAAAGCAAAACTATTAGTTACACGAAAAAACCATGTTTCACAAATAATGTACATGAATCAATAATAAATATATGTTTTTATCAAACCATTTAACCAAGCCGTTACCACAGATAATATAATACTAGCATACAGATGCCTCATCCCATACAAAGAAACCGTGCCGACGTAACTAGCGTTTTTCATCTGATTAATCTTGTTATTTTTGTAAGTACATCAAGCGCGTTCGATCCCGTTTCACGGCAATAGATGGTGTTAGCAGCGACTTGCAAGTCAAAAGGGTTTACTAGGTTCGTGAATATTTTTTTCTTTAAACACAGTGAAGGTTCGTTTTATAGTATTTTTTTGCACGTTTTTACAGTCTTTTTGCACCAAAATGTGTTACAATGCAAATTTAAAAAATCGGGTGGAATGCCTCAGAAATTTAAAAATGCGCCATCTACTGACATCAATTTTAAATGATCCGTTAAAATAATCTTTAAAATGTGAATTAAGAGCTCAATATGCCATAATTTTGTACTTAGGAGAGTTGATTAAACAAGAACATACAATTTTTATGTTCAATTCCAGAAAATGTTAAATTTACACACAATTATTATATTCTATTGAATTGTGTATACATGTCGCGCCATCTAGTGAGATTTATTTGAACCAAATTTTCTTTATTAGCAATGAGACCCCCCGCCGTTACTAAGGAGTATTCTTTAGAAAGTATCGGTTTTACGGCACTAAAGCGGTGGAAGGCACTCAAGGGCTTTATTAATATCGTTAAGGATAAGGAAGGCTTAAGGGTACACTAGTCGAAAATCCTGCCATACTTTCTTTCTTTTAAAAAAAAACGTTGCCCCACACTAGGAATTTCTTCCTGTATCGTGGGTGCGTTTACAAACATAAACTCACATACACAAACAACCCAGAGCCGGAACAACTATTTGTAGGTCATACAAATATTTGTTCCGTGCGGGAATCGAACCCCCGACACGCAGCGCAGCAGTCAATCGCTCAACCACTACGCCAACCGTGCAACCGTACAAACGTAGTCTAGGGATTATTCCACTGTTTGACGATGTACGTTCAAAATAAAAAGTGATATCAATTTGTCTCATCATTATCTAGCCCTGTATGGAAGCAAAAAAATTAAAAAATAAAACATTTGAAAGTTATGCTGCCGCCATAAGGAAAAAAGACGCATCTAACATTTTTTTTAAAATTGAGTTACATACATATTCTAAATCAGTAAACAAAATGGCATCTACCAGTATTTTTATTTTTCGCATAGATTAAACGGAACCCCATAAATGTTACTGTTAAATAAGACGTATCTGCAAAATTAATAAAATATTACTAAACAAAAAAAACATTTCTGACGTACACTAAGTTGAAAAAACGCATTTTAGTAGAAGCGTCTTATTTATTTACTTCATCATAAAATGAAAAGGCACTTCTGCATGGTCATAAGAAGAAAATACTGTTCTGCGTAGATGTGCCTTTTTAGCTTAGTATTACAAAAAATAGGCAGGCGCAAGTGGCAGTAGTGCCTTTTTTACTTAGTATTGCTAGTTATGAGGGGTGAAGTGGGGCTCGCGGTTGGAGTACTGCACTTCAGTTGCGTCCAGGAAGTCAGAGCGAACACGCGCGCGCGCGGCTCTCCGAGTTATAACTACGGAAAAATGGTAAGTCAAACTTCCTCGAATTATAATTGATGTATATTTAACCATTTAAACAAGCACCCATGAGTAATTTAAGATTAAATAAACTGCAAACTTATCAGGTGACACTTATCAAATAAAGACATGCCTACTTTTATGTTAAAATATTAGAAAATTAAATATATCCGTTAGAAAACAACATCTTAATCTAGGAAAACGCTTTTTTCTCGAATTTGTTTACACCGTTGAGTACCAACTATCACAATGAAAAAGTTTGCAGTTTATACATTTAAACCTTGTTTCATTATTACCTTAATGAGTTTTGTAGGAAGTAAACATCTTTTTTTGTGTGCTTGCTTGGCTGATGTATATTTTTGCCACTGTTAGGTTAGACGGAAGATATTTTCTATTTGGAGCATAACCCCGTGTGTAGTGGGTTAAGGAAGTTTGTATTTAGATAATATCTTTTAGTTTTTTGTATTTGTTTCCTTTGCGCTGGTGATTTTTTTATTTTTTTGTTTATTTTGTTTGTTTCAGTGTGACAAAATGCGACATAATCGAAGCTCAAAAATAATTTCGTTGGTGCCACCAACCAGTTCTTCCCAGGAGTCAAACCTGAATACTGATAATTATGAGCTGCCTTTATCTACTACGAACAAAAATAACTCTTTGAATGATGCGGATCTTCATAACAGCTCCGACAGCATCCTGGATTTTGATTCAGATGATTCAGTTTTTGATAAAAATTATTTACCCTCAAGTTTAGATCCGTCAAAATGTTCGGAAGATTCAGATTCTTCTACAAATACCATCCCCCCATCACAGTTAATGAACGTTACTGTCCCTGAGTCACCTGAAGTCTCAAGCGACGAAGACACACCACAAAACCTCACAAAAAAGGGGACAATCAGAAAACGTAAGAAGTATGATGAATCACCGGCGCAGAGAAAAGAAATTAAAAAACTGAAAGATATGGAATCTAAATACCAACTTAAGCCAGGGTGTAACGATCGATGTAAAAAAAAATGTCATACCCAGATTACAGAAGAAGCACGACAAAATCTAAACCATTCCTTTAGAAACATGTCATGGAAAGAGCAACAATATTTCATAATAAATAACACGTCCAAAGAAGAGCCTAAGCGGAAAACCGTTAAAGAAAACAGAAAACTGCCAAGAAACGTAAGCGTTTTATATTTTCTGTCAAATGAAACAGGGGCAAAAGTCAATGTTTGCAAAGTATTTTTTCTAGAAACGCTGGGTTTCAATCGAAAAAATGATAAATCTGTAAGGAACGCCTTATGCAACATAACAAACAACATTCCAGTTGATAAGCGAGGAACCAATCCTAATCCAAAAAAGTTGGACGACACTAAAATTGTAGAACATATAAATTCTTTTAATCCTTCCATATCCCACTACAGACGAGAGCACGCTCCAAATAGAAAATATCTTCCGTCTGACCTAACAGTGACCACAATGTATCGAGACTTTTACGAACAACAAAATATGAAGGACCTTCCTGTTCACGAACAGATTTCTTATGACTACTACAGAAAAGTTGTAAAGAAGTTAAACATTGGTTTTACAAAACTAGGACATGAAGAGTGTGACGTGTGTGAAAGGTTTTTTATCCATAATCCGGAGAACAAGGAGAAAAGACATAGAAATTGTCAAGAATGCCGAGATTACGAACGACACAAGGAAAAATATACATCGGCCAGGGAAGCATACAAAAAAGATGTAGAAAAACAAAATAACTCAAACATCACCTCAGATACTGCCTACTTTGCAGCTGATTTGGAGAAAGTAATTATGCTTCCACGTATTGAACAATTTAAAATTGTAATGTTTTGCCCAAGAGTAATCGTATTCAATGAAAGTTTTGTGCCAATAGGTGACAAAAAAAACAATGCTACTTTGCAAACTTATGCTGCGATATGGCATGAAGCAATTGCTGGTCGCAAAATGAGTGACATAATAAGCTGTTTCAGAGCTTTTTTGCTGGCAAATAGAGACCTGAAAAATGTAGTCATCTGGTTAGATAACTGTGCAGCCCAGAATAAAAATTGGACTTTGTATTCTTATTTGCTCCATCTTGTCAATTCAGTCGAAGTCAATTATGAAACGATTACATTAAAATATTTAGAGGTAGGCCACACGCACATGGCAGCAGACGAATTCCATCATCAAGTGGAGCAATCCATGAAGAGGAAGAAACACATCTATGATTTCGAAGACTTTCACCAAGCAGTATCGAACACCAGAACAAATATTATCGTTAAAGTAATGAACATGGATGATTTTTGTCAGTTTGAAGACTGTTCTTCAACTTACAAACTACAAAATTCTTCTCCTCGAGCTTATTTATGTGATATGTGTGAAGTAACATTCCTTAGAGGCACCCACGTGATTCGTTATAAGACTGCTTTCTATAATGAAGAAGAATACTCACTTGATTTTCTGAGATTAAAAAATATAAAATCTGGGATACCACCTCCAAAACCAAAGAATCAATATAGAGGCATTACTCAAGAGCGCAAGTCAGCAATCCTACAAAAACTGACACCCTTAATGCCAGACAACAGAAAATCGTTTTGGTATAATCTACCTACTGATGAAAATAGTATTGATCTCACTCAAGCTGATGAAGCCTAAATTTACAAAAGATACAAATCTGTGATCATTGTTAATATTAAGTATAATTCGTTCAAACTTAGACAGATTTTTTAATTTTTGTTTTTAGAAGAGTTTTAAGCATTATGTTGAGAGAAGTTTGTTATTGCTATTTTTGTTTTTTGTCTTTTTTTTTATGAAAAAATATAGGTAAGTCGTAGTGTTAGTTTGATCTCACTCAAGTTTATGATGAAGACTTCATTATAGGGGATTCCTTACAAAGCTGTGATTACTATTAATAATAAGTATAAGTACAAACTTAGATAGTTTTTATTCTTAATTTTTGTTTCTAGAAGAGTTTAAAACTTTATGTTGACACAGGTTTGTAATTGCTATTTTAGATATTCTTAAAAAATAAAGTCTGATTCTCATACTGACTGTTTTATTTAATACAAGATAATTATCATGTTAAAACGTACTTCAGTTTAAATAAATAAGGTTTAGAGTTGTTAGGGATCTAACAAATGTGCAAGTATTTTTGACGTGATAACGTCGAATAAATCGATGAACGCCGGCTGCACGCACGAAAAAGATAATTGAATATTACTAAGTTGAAAAGCAGCAAATGGCTATTAACGTCTTTTTTATTTGGTTCACTAGAACCTGGTAACACATTATCACTAAGTAGGAAAGACGTTTAAAAAATACTAAGTTGAAAGGACGTTTCTAGCCAGAAGCGTCTTTTCATTGCAGTATCACGTATTTTCTTATATTTTTTTTACTAAAAAGAAAAAGAAAATGTTATATAATTAATACTTAGCATTTATTTTATTAAAATTTACAAATAATTTCTGTTAGATCAAACTCTAATACACACTTTTGCACCACAAAATGATTACTTGATTTATTTCCTTTCGCACAGCGTATTTTTTTGTTTTTTACATTCTTTATAATTTTTTTCTCCGCTTCGTACTTCATGTAGAAACGTCCTTTTTCCTTATGGCGGCAGTATGAGCGTCGAAAGTTCCACATTTCGACACTAATTTTAACGCATTTTTGGGCGCGAATAAATACCATTAGAAGACGGAAAATTGCAAAACGGCCACCATACAGGGATAGATTAGTAATTCAACAATGCAAATAATTTTATTTTGAACAGATAGATTTAGTAGTTTTTTCATGATATCTAGACTGCCAAAGGTCTGTTATAAAATTTCGCGCGCTCTACCGTCCTAAATCATTATCCATTTCGCTACAAATTTGCAAAAGTGTGTATTCGTACGCGAACTAGCTTCCTACTGCTCATCACAGCATCTAACTCTTCCGCACGTGTTGTCGGTTGATAGTGTAGCACGTGTTGTCGGTTAATAGTAGAGACTTATAGGCTGGTATTAGTATTTAAGGAGAGAGAAGGAGAGCAGTGGTTGCCCATTGGTAACGGCCGCGACTTACAAGTTGTAGTTCATGTGTTCGAACCCAAGAAGGCTCTCAAAACGATGAAGGAAAACATCGTGAGGAAACTGGCGTGTCCTAGGACAAAAAATTCGAAGATATGTGACATTTACCAACCCGCACTGGACCCACGTGGTGGATCACGGACTATTCCCTCTCACAGAGAGGAGGAACATTAAAAGGCTGATGATGATTATGATTATTATTTAAGGATAACAAAAACATCCTGTAAATATACTTAGGCAGTTTCTTAAAACGAAAATTACCGCGACAAATTGTCAAACGCTTCTGTGATCGGTCGAATGAATTTTCAATCGCTTTACTTGAATTGCATTTAATTCGAGACGTGTTGATAATTTGTTTTCAAAAACCAGGATTTATTATGTATTCTGTCTATAAATTACGGCAACAACCAGGCCGTCTACCGTCGCTCCAAGATATGAGACCGCATTAAGACTCCATGTTATAAAAATTTCATAATCCATAACAATTAATTGTATTTGTGTGTTATGATAATGTCCATCAAAGATGTTATCGTAAAAGACATCTTTAAACATCATTACATTAGTAACTTAGCAACGAATATATACAACAGAAAAACACCTATGACATTGAATGCAAGTGCACACATATCATCAATCAAATACAGCCACATCGTAAAACACGCCTAATCTGTAGTGAGCGACGGTTCATAGACAATACAGCACTCTCTCGATAATCCGCTGCTCGATAATCCGAAGTTCATTCATTATTTGCGAGTCTAGAATGGTCTATAATCCATTTTAGAGATTTAAATAAACCCATTTTACAACCCGTTCAACCGATTTTGACTTCTATTGCGTTGGTGATATGGCAAATGGCAGCTGTAGTAAACAGTTAGTTTTGGTAACAGGTTTATGCTCTTTATGCTATCCTTATATTTACGGGATAGAACTCAAAATCGTTTGTATGGACTGTAAAAAAGGGTTGTAGAAATTTCTAATGTTATTTTAAATGGAGTATAGAACAGTATACGAAGCAATCATCGCCCATGGAGTATTCTAGAGCTCGACCAATTGTACCAAACAGGCTCAAGAACGAATGTTAATTTATAGCCATGTTGCATATCATGGCTATAAATTAACATAAAATATGGGTCTGGGCAAAATAAAACACTTGTTAATTTTTTACCGACGAAAAAAAAGGAGGAGTTTCTCAATTCGACTTGTGTATTTTTTTATGTAGGTATGACCATGCATAACATTTTATAGAGTTGTCCGATTTCAAAAATTCTTTTCTTATTGGTAAGAGTATACCTCAAAATTGGTAAAAATTATAAATTCCACCCCAAAAGGTAAGATTTATTGATAATAAGCCCACAGGTTTTTGTTAAAAAGTTTTTTTACATAAATTGGTGGTTTGGTGTTTTTCAAACACATATTGAAAGAAAAAGTGTTGCATCAATACATGAAGCGGCCATTGAGGAATTGAAGCGTCCGGGTTTATAGCCCAGCTCCCCAAACACTGTGCAGATAAGTACCACCTAATTTTATCTTGTGGAGGGGCCGAGAAATATCTCGGACACTTCTACCCATTGGGATCTTTTGTGTTCCCCAAGATAACATACTCCTCCCCAATCTCGTTGAAAACTTTCTTCATGAGTTTTACAACGAGATATGAGCCTAGTTAGTTCTGGTCTTGGATATCCCCTAGGAGACTCATTCGCTTACCAGCCAGTGTTTCGCATGTGCACAGGTGTTCCATGCATTCCGTATGTTCCCCACACAACCTACACATGGGTGTCGGGGTTAGACCCATCTTCATGAGCATGTCGTTGGTTCTAAAGTGCCCAGTCAAGGCCCCAACAAGCAGGTAGCGGATTTCCCACTGCTCATATTCCAAATGCATTAAAATCATATGCAGAGGAGGGATGTTGATGCATCTCTCAATCGCTGCCATAGGTGTTGTCCTGAAAGCACCCATGATTCCGAGACACACTGTTCTTTGTAGCCTGGTGAGTGGCGCATTGCACGAGGCAAGTTTTGGTCTTAGCCACCACACTATGCTGCCGTATGTGATAATAGGTATTATCATTGTCCGGTACAGCCATTGTATCACTTTGGGCTTTACCATAGGTGGAACGACACATGCCGAACACCCGCAGGGCCTTTGTCGTAATGTTTTCCACATGAGTTCTTTATGAAGCGTTAGACCTAGTTAATTAACTTCGGGCAGGGCAGCTTTATTCCATTGAGGGAGAGCTCTCCTAGGTTTCCTAGTTGTCTCTTCCTCGTGAATGGGATAATGACTGCTTTGCTTGGACAAGATTGAAAGAGAGATGATCCTTTGTACACCATTCCTCTGCCATCCTCAATTTCCGTTGTAATAATTGAGAGGTTATGTTCAGGAATTTACCATTAATCATTATAGCTATGTCATCTGCAAAGGACCACCCAAACTAGATACATCAAAATTCCATTATTTCTTACATGAGTTCTTTATGAAGCGTTAGACCTAGATAATTAACTTCGGGCAGGGCAGCTTTATTCCATTGAGGGCGAGCTCTCCTAGGTTTCCTAGTTGTCTCTTCCTCGTGAATGGGATAATGACTGCTTTGCTTGGACAAGATTGAAAGAGAGATGATCCTTTGTACAACATTCCTCTGCCATCCTCAATTTCCGTTGTAATAATTGAGAGGTTACGTTCAGGAATTTACCATTAATCATTATAGCTATGTCATCTGCAAAGGACCACCCAAACTAGATACATCAAAATTCCATTATTTCTTTCAATATGGTTGCTCATTCGCACTAAATGCCGCCAATTTCAGTAATCCGCCATTGGATGTTTTTTTTTTTGTAATGGATTAACATGAGTCAGCCTGTAATCAACTTACGTCTTATCATTGCTCTTTTCATCGACATCAGAGTCTGTATCAGTGTTGGTCCGTCGTGACATGGTCGCCATTCTAGACACTCTGGCAGCGAGTGCTCTAGTGAGCTTTCTTGGCATTGTAGCCACTGCTGAGTCTCCAGAATCACCACTCTTTGCTGCTGCGTCACGGATTTCTTGCTGTAATGTAAAGAAATGGGCATGGGTTAGTTAGTGTTAATGTTGCACAAAAAACAGCTTTTTTAAAGGCAGCATACAGTTTCAATATTTGAGTTTAGTGTTGTTTATTCTATACTGCCAATAAAGCAATAAACAATTTATCCATAGATTAAACTCACTCTAATATCTCTAAGTAAGAATCTGAACAACAGGCTAAGTTATGTTTTTAATTATTGAAAAATTTTAAGGATCAAAATAGATATATTATCCGTTTTAGAATTGAACAAAGGTACAAAATGTTGGATATTGAAGTAAAAATCTTTTTTATATATTTATAATTAAAGATCTTCTTAATTAAATACTGGTCAAAAAATAAAAATCAAAATCCTAAAAAATTGTTTATTTGAAATAAACCTTAGAGGTACTTTTGAATTGTCAAACAAAAAAAGAAAAAAAGATGACTCTAGTTCAAATTCGCAAGCGTTGGTCTCAATGGAGAAGAATTTGCAAGAAACTCTACAGACACTCTTTTCCATCAGTTTTAATTACAAATTTTTGGTTACATCCTTCTTGTTGAAAAAATACATACATGTGAGAATGATGTACTGAAATATTGGAAACAACACAAACCTGATATTCTCAAGAAAATGTAAGGACTAGTTTATGCCTCAGATATTATATACTAAGTTATTCATTACTTAACTTGTCATTAAAAGACAACCTTACCCCAATGGCCCAATCCAATTACATTATTTCTAAAGCATTATGCAAATGAACGAAGGAAATGTCTTCTAAACATCATCCACTATTAAGTTTCCAATTCATGTGTTTACCGATACTAATCTTTAACATTCACACATTAAGTTGAGTTTCCAATATTTTACATGATAATGAATAGTAGTTCAGAAATCAATTTTCTTTAAGTGGAACTGACATCAATAAATTAAGAAACCAGTATTTTAATACACTAAATTTATAGATACAAACCTTAGTAGCACTTGAGGGTGGTTTAGTCTTCCCAGTCTTCAATGGTTCCTTCTTAGGAGACGGTTCACTATCACTATCTGAAGACACGGACTCAACCGATGACTGACTGGAAGTGCATGATGAGGCACTCTTATCCTCAATAGATTTTTTTGGAGGAGGTCCGCTAGGCCTGTTAATGCTTTTACGTTTAGCATTTGAATCAGATTTTGAATTAGAATCGTCATTGTCAGCACTATTGTTACGTGTAGTTGCTGGTGAAGTATCTTTTTCATCACTTGATTTTCTAGAGCTGCGTTTAGGTCTTGGTGATGCTTTTGGTGATTTTGTTGTTGATGATTTACTTTCCGATTCAGATTCAGAACTGTTATCAGGTGAGAATATGCTCTTTTTCTTTAACGCTCCTGTATCAACCTTTGGCGGTGCTTTTGGTATCGTTTTCGGTATCGGTTTTGGAGTTTTTGCTCCAGACGACATTCTTGGTGCGGTTTTTCCTCTAGCAAGTACAGCTGCAGCAGCCTTCGGTTTTGCCGAGATTCGTCTTCTGGGCGGTGCTGGTTTTGGGCTTGTTGGTTTAGGAGCCTCATCTTCACTTGAGGAAGTAACTTTAGCTTTTGAAGGTCTTCTAGGTTTTGGTTCTTCTTTCTTTTTTACTTCTTCAACTTTTTGTGGGGATTTTGGTGCAGGTGTATTGTTGGTTGTGGTGGTTGCTGGGGTGTCTGAGGTTGAAGAGTCAGAGTCTGAGCTGCTGGAAGCAGATCCTGAGCTGGTTGAAGTGCTTCCACTGCTGCTTGTATCCGAAGATGAGCCTGAGCTGCTGTCTGTGCTACTGTTGCTTACCTAGAAAAAAGACGAAGTTTTTATAATTATGTGAAAATCTTTACAAAAATTCTTATTTAACTGGTCACTGAGTTTAATTCAGCTACTTTGTGTCATACTTTTGATAAAGGCCTAACAGTTCATCACAATACAGTGCATAGATAATAATTATGTTTAATAATAACGTAAAATTCACAATAACTCATAAAACAAACAGACATTTGGTTGGTCACTATGTGGCTGACATCATTAAGTTTCACCGCAAAACGTTGTTTATTACCAGCTACAGAAGCTTCTCATTACCAGAAGATAGTAATATGAAGTTAACAGTCTCTCTTCACTCATAAATATGAAAAACTTTCATTGCAAAATGTTACTTACATCCAGGTTCGTCATTTTGGTTTTTTGTGACTACAAATTGATGTTTAGACGTATTTTCTTGAAACTATATTCAATCAAACAACGTCTTTCGTTATCTAAATCTTCATTTTTAGTGAAAACACTACTCTTTATTTATTTATTTACGAATTACTGAATGAAAAATCTAAAACGAGACGGACAATGTTTGCAATTTGCAACTTTTGACAAGTGAGTGGCTGAAGTGGCACATTTAACAGACGTCACGACAATGTTGCCAACTCTCCGCCTCGCTAGAGTAATTTTTTTCTATGCTCTCCGCCGCCGCGCCGTACAGTCGAAAAACGGCTCTAGAAGACATGAACTTAAATTTAAAAGTGTCTTTTTTATTGAAATGGCTTCTAATAGCCAATATCATGCATAAATATTTCATAGAATGCAATCTGGTAGTTTTAAGGGCAAGTTTTATTTTTTTTGCCAATAAAATGTAAGGAGCTGATATAAAAAATGCATAAATCTCTGGAACCGCAAGACTAACCTTACACACGGTTATAGAACTATTTATTCAAGATTTTTTGACATAATAAAAAAAAACGCACTTAGTAACGTAATACTAAATATTACGATATCAAGTGCGTTTTTAAAAAAAAAAGACTAACTTGCTATAACTAATATAATATGCCATAGATAGAAGTAGACATGTTATGTGATGTGTTTAGCTATATTAAAATGAAATTTAAGATAATTCAAGATATTTTGATGTTTAAAAACCGACTTCAAAAACGGAGGAGGTTCTTAATTCGTTTGAATTTTTTTGTATGTTTGTTCAGAGATAACTTCGCCAATTATTAACCGATATTGATGATTCCTTGTTTTTGTAAGCTATTGGTCCCGAATTATCTTCATTTAAATTTGGTAAAGATCTGTTGAATAACTTCGGAGACATTCAATGGAACTCTTCAATAAATAACGGTAAATTACCCAAAATGGCTTAAATTGCATGTCTATTTATTGAGTTTGGGCGTTAACTGGTATATTTTGGAAATTAAAGTGGCAATGCAAACTTAATAACCCAGGACGGGCCACCAAGACGCTACAATTAGGTACATCAATCACAATAAGAATCATCAAGATCGGTTAATGAACAAAAGAGTTATGCCCAAATAGATAACCTTAATAACAGGGAACTTGAACGTAACTGATGAAATGAGAGTGTACCAGGATGAACTGCAAAAATCTGTGTACCCCTTTAGAGTCTACTGGTGTGATTTTATGTTATGTAATGGTGTAAGCAATATACAGACATTCGATTGCAGCAATCTCGGGTGATTTACCGTCATATATTGAAGAGTTCCATTGAAGAATTCCGAAGTTCTTCATCAAATCTTTACCAAATTTAATTGGGACTAATCCGGGCCCATACTCTTTCAAACAAAAAACGAATCATCTAGATGAGTAAATAAACAAAAATTATATGCCCAAATAGATAAGCCAAATAACAGGGAACTTGAACATAACTGGTAAAATGAGAGTGTAACAGGGTGAACTACACATATTTGTGTACCCCTTCGGAGTCTACTGGTGCGATTTTATGTTATGAAATGGTATAAGCAATATACAAACATACGATTGCAGCAATCTCGGGTGATTTGCCGTCATTTATTGAAGAGTTCCATTGAAAATCTCCGAAGTTCTTCATCAAATCTAAACCAAATTTAACCAAGAAGAATTCTAAACCATACTTTTTCAAACAAAAAACTAATCATAAAGATCGGTTAATAATTAGCGAAGCTATCGCTGAACAAACATACAAAAAAAAACAGACAAATTAAGAACCTCCAACTTTTTTAAAGTCAGTTAATAAACGCTCAAATATCTTTAATTATCTTAAACTTCATTTTAAGCTTAATAAATCACATAACATGTCTTTTTTTTTATTTATTTTTTATTATCTATAGGCTTGCGCTTGACCACTATCTCACCTGATGGTAAGCGATGATGTGGTCGAAGATAGAGCACGCTTGCCTAGAAGAAACCTATTCACTCTTGACTTAAAGACCCCTAGATTGTAGCTATCGGGAAACACAGATTCCGGCAGGGAATTCCACTCTTTAGCTGTACGCATTATAAAAGTGTCCCCAAAACGTTTTGTGCGTATGGGTGGGATGTCCACCATGTACCGATGACGCATCGCCGTACGTCTGGTAGTCCGATGATGGAACGGGCTGGGCGGAATTAAATCATGTAATTCCATCGCACACTCCCCGAAATGTAACCGATAAAATACCGACAAACTGGCAACTCGGCGACGATGTTCAAGGCTTTGACTTGACCAGTGCCTCATTACCGATGAGTTTCTTGGCCCGCTTTTCGATCGACTCTAGTGCATCAAGCTGGTATTTGGCAGATCCATCCCAGAGATGAGAACAGTACTCCATGCACGATCGAACTTGCGCTTGATACAAGTTGAGCAGCTGTTCCAGCGTGAAGTACCTTCTCACCTTCGCAAGGATCCCCAACTTTTTGGCAGCCAGCTGAGCCTTTGCCTCAATGTATGGCCCAAAATTGAGAGTCGATGTCAACGTAACGCCAAGAAGCTCAAGATGGTCCGTTATTGGCACGGTTACATCACGGAAAGTAGGAGCCGGGTGGAATTGGCTCCTTTTAGCGGAAAAAAGACACGCCTGGGTTTTAGCAGCATTAAACCTGACCAGATTGGCATCGCCCCATTCGGAAACTGCCTGCAAGGACAAGTTCAAGCGCTCCACCATGGCCTCCCGGAGAGACCGGACCTGAGGCCCGGTAGCACGCGCGTTGGACAAGTATCTCTCAGCAACAGTGCTGTCGTCTGCATACCCAAAGGTTTCAGCAGATCGTTAATGTGCAACAAGAACAATGTTGCTGAGAGTACGGACCCCTGAGGGACCCCGGCATTAATATCCAATTGGTCCGACGAGCAGCCATCGATAACCACTCGAATGGACCGATCTCTCAGGAAGTCTGCAATCCAATCACACAGACCACCGGGCAAACCGAATGAAGGAAGCTTACCAATAAGGCTTTCGTGCCAGACCCTATCGAAAGCCTTCGAGATGTCGAGGGAGACGGCAAGCGCTTCCCCATGCCTCTCGATGGCCTCACTCCATATGTGAATGGCATACGCTAGAAGATCCCCAGTAGACCGATTTCGGCGAAAGCCGTATTGGCGGTCGCTAAGGATATCGTTAGTTTCTAGGTATGCCAGGAGCTTAGTGTTGAGTACACGCTCCATACTCTTACAGAGTATGGACGTTACAGAGATGGGTCTGTAGTTGGCTGGGTCAGCTCTACTGCCCTTCTTGGGCACGGGCTGTACGTTGGCTTGCTTCCAAGCATTCGGCACTGTTCCAGTCTCATATGAAAGGCGGAATAGGCGTGTCAAGATCGGAGACAGTTCAGGCGCACAGGTTCTATGAACTATAGCTGGTATGCCGTCAGGGCCGCTAGCCTTGTTCACGTCGAGGTTGCGCAGCACCCTACGGACGTCCTTTTGATGGATGCGAATGTCCGACATACTCGTCTCGCACCCATCAGGAGAAGGAGGGGGCCGCGAATCACCAGGATTCAGACGCGAAGATTCCGCAAAAAGAGAGGCAAACAAATTTGCCTTCTCCTCAGCGGTGTGAGCCAGTGACCCATCGGGTTTCAGCAGTGGTGGTAGTGAGGGACGGCAGAAGTTCGACTCGACCGACTTAGCCAGGGACCAGAACGCTTTACTACCTGCTGGGTAAGAAGCAAGTTTGGCCCCCATTCGGCCAATGTGGTCGAATCGAGCCCCACGCAACACCTTCTTGCAGGACTTGGCAGCCCTGTTGTAGGCTTTCTTCTTCTGACCCAAGTCACTCGCTTTACGCGATCGAGCGTCGACCCATGCCAGGTACGCCTCATGTTTAAGCGCGTCGGCGCGACGACATTCGGCGCCAAACCATGGCCGGTCAACGCTGGAAATCGTTATGTCAGAGAACGGAATGTAGTACTCCATTCCCTGACGCAACACATCAGTAACGGCGTCCGCGCACGACGAAGGATCAGCCGAAGAAAAGCAAGTAGGCTGCCAAGGATAGCAAGCGAAGAAAGAACGCATGCCATCCCAATCTGCTGACCTGTACCGCCAAACCCGCCGGGTGCCTCTTGGGCTGGGATCGGGCGGGGAATAGACGGACACAGATTTCACCAGACAGTGGTCGAAACTACCCAGGGGTGAACTTATCGACACAGAGTATCTGTCTGGATCTGTTGTCAGCAGAAGGTCCAAGCAATTCGCTGTGTGCGAATCAACATCCGGTACCCTCGTTGCCCCCTGGACCAGCTGGGTGAGGTTTAGCGTTAGCGAAAGCTTACGCATCTCCCGTCCAGCATGGTCAGTGCACTGGTATGGGAAGAGCCACTCCTGATGGTGGGCGTTAAAGTCCCCCAGTAACACTAAATGTCTACTTCTATCTATAGCATATATTAGTTAAAACAGGTTAAGGATTTAAAAAAAAAACGCACTCGATCTCGTTATACAAACTATGTCAAAAAATCATAAATAAATAGTTCTATAAACGTGTGTAAGAATATTACGGTTAGTGTTTGCGGTTCCGGCGATTTATGCATTTGTATATTAGCTCTATACCTACATTTTAAGCAAAAAAAAAAAACTTGCCTTTTTGCCTACCAGATTGTATCCTATGAAATATTTAAGCATGATATTGGCTATTATATGCCATTTCAAGCAAAAAATCCGAAACTTCTAAATTTAAGTTCCTATGTCTTCTAGAGCCGTTTTTCGATCAACTGTGCGCCGTGCGACTGCGAGGTCGCTAAACTGCAGGGACTTTATAAATCTGCCATATCGTCGGCTAAGAGTGTAAACATGCTAACTCACTTTGACCCAAATTTACAGCAGACAAATAAAACTTAATGAATTTGAATTTCACAATTTTAGTAAAAAACCAAAAATACAGTTTCTAATAATGTAGAATAACCAATAAAAAACTTTTTTACAAAATAATACTACCGACTTTCAGAAAACTACAAAGTGACAAATAACTTTATTTTTGGAAGTCGGTGTCTTTCGTAGGTACCATTTTTTTGCGCTATGGACACCGACTTCCAAAAATAAAGTTATTTTTCACTTTGTAGTTTTCTGGTAGTCGCTAGTATTTTTTTGTAAAAAAGTTTTTTACTTTTCACTTTTTTGTTGTACCTACCTAATAGGCAAGTTGTTTAGTAAGTTTCCTTTAACGCCAGAATAGATTACCCAAATATCATGAAACTTGAACAAAACCGATCAAATGAGAGATCTGCTTACCCCTTAAGAGCGTACTGGCGTGATGTTATGTTATGAAATAGTATAAACACTAAACAGACATGCGATTGCAGCAGTCCCGAGAGATTTGCCGTTATTTATTGAAGAGTTCTGTTGTATATATTCGAAGTTCTTCATCAAATCTTTAACAAATTAAAATGGGACCAATTTCGAAACATACACTTTCAAACGAAAAAAGATTATTTTAAATCGGTCCACAATTGACGGAGATATCGGTGAACATACTACATAAAAAAAATGAAAAAAAAAGACATACAAGAAGTCGAACATAGAACCTCCTCCTTTTACGAAAGTCGGTTAAAAATACACCAACTGTATTTTTTGTTTTTTACTAAAATTGTGAAATTCAAATTTATTAAGTTTTATTTGCCTGCTGTAAATTTGGGTCAAAGTGAGTTAGCAGGTTTACACTCTTAGCCGACGATAAGTCACTTGAATGAGATAAAAAAAATCATTCAGCAAAAGCGTGGGGTGCTTGATGTCAATTGTTGTAATAATTTATAATTTTTTAAATACTTTCATGTTTTTTTCGTATTTTATCATTTGACACCCATAACAACCCAGTGCCCAAAAAATAACTAGTCCACCATCTCATGGGCCGTCCGCCTTATTGGATTTAGAATGACGTCACTTATCTAACCATGCATGTCATCCAAACTAAACGTGTATGCAAAATATCATCTTAATCGGTGGAGGATAACTGCTTTAAAATTCAGTTGCAAGATTTGACCCAAACACACTTACATACATACATACATTGAAAGTTAATTAAAAGCTTGTAATAAAATCATCTATAATAATCTGCCGCCGTTTTTCAGAACTATGAGCTATTAATGCCTTTAAAAAAAACCTCCACGAATTCTATAATCGAGTAATAACATTTGCTTATCAATAAAGCAAATGTTTTTACTCGATTATAGAATTTCTAAATGACAAGACACTGAAATAGCCGGTTAATTACAACAAACCAATGGGTGAATATGCATGAATTTGTAAACTATTACTCACAAACTGAAGTATTACTAATTAATAATTTGACATTACATATTACACTTATTTAATTTTTATTTGTATTGCAAGACAATTTGTTGTTTTGGCAAATGAAAATTTGGTTGGAGTGTTTTTTTAATATTGCAGGTGCATTTAATAGTGTGAATATAGATAATATAATGAGTTATCACAGATAGGAATCCCTGGAAAAATAATAAATTGGTTAAAACAATTTCTTATCAATCGGGAAGTCTTTGTAAAATTTAACAGACACCTTTATGGTCCTAGATCATCGTCTAAAGGAGTTTGTCAAGGGGGCATTTTATCACCTGTAATATTTATATTGTATATACGCAGATTGAAAGGCGTGAAAATCGTCGGTGAATATTTAAACCACTTGCGTTTTGCAGACGTCATCGTTGTGTTTACAGAAGAGTCCACACAATTAGAGAACATGCTGCAAGAGCTTGCGGACGAAAGCAAGAAGGTTGGATTGATTATGAATGCTTCAAAGACCAAAATTATAACAAACGGATCAGAAGTACCAATACTAATAGACGGACAGGAAATAGAATATGTTAAGGAATACGTCTATTCGGGACAATCCATTTCATTTGAAGACCAAACGAAAAAAGAAATAAATAGGAGAATAGCAATTTCATAGAAAAAATACTGGAGCTATAAAGAAATCATGAAGAACAACAAGATAAGCATGAATTTTAAAAGAAAGTTGTATGAAATAGCAATCCTTTCATGCCTTACATATGGATGCCAAACATGGTCTCTACGGACAAAAGATGAACACAAACTCGGAGTTATGCAAAGAAAAATGGAGAGAAGCATGTTGGGTATAAAATTGTCCGACAGAATTACAAATGAAGAAATTAGGAAAAGAAAACAAAATAGCTGACATACAATTTTTTGTAGTAGAGAGAATAAGAAGTCTGAAATGGAAATGGGCGGGGCATGTCTGTAGACTGGAAAACGAAAGATAGACAAAGAAAATCATAGATTGGTTACCTAGAGATGGAAAAATAAAACGAGGAAGGCCGCGGAAACGCTGGGAAGATTTTAAGAAAGATGTGGACCAGACTGGAGGAGACTAGCTAGAGATAGGGAAAAATGGAGAAAGTTGCGGGAGGCCTACGCCGCAGAGGCGACTTCCATAAATAATTAATTCCACTTGCATGCTACTAATAATAATCATATAATAATAAATATAATAATTTTTAAATAATAATTTATAATATTCAATGATGATTAAATGAAAACCACAATGTGGAATACCAATTTATGTTGTAGTAATACTTAATAATAATTTAATAATAATCTAAGGAAATTATGTGATAGGCAATGTTAATTACTATGCTAAAATGTCTATGTATTTATGGTAGAATAAGGATTTTTTATTTTTATTTATTTTATTTATTATATACCGCAGATTAAATTTAATTTTAGGGTCTCAGGATAAAAACTTACAGTTTGCAGATGATTTAGTGGTTTATGCATCTGGGAAAAATATATCACAAGTACCTAGTTGAAATAGTGAATGTTGCATTAATGTATTTATGTAATAATCCATTACTGCAGAATCCAGTAAGTAAGGCTTCCTGGCCAAGTATGAGTTAACCGGACCAAACCGCAGGTGAGGTCCGGTTATATACGAGGCCAGGATGGCTTTCTTACTGGTTGAGGCTTGTATAATGCTTTTCTCAAAAATGAAAGAAAGTTTAAAACAAATTCGTTTAATTAATATTGAAGGTTACATTCATATTAGGGCAATTACTGATAGATATTGTGATCGATTTACCGAGGCATTTATATTTGTTTGTTGTAGAAACCCAAAAAAGAATAAAAAAATAGAAATCAAAGAATTAGATTTGTTTATTCACAAAAAATAAAATTTTCAATATGGCGCGTTTTTACAAAGAAAACAGCCTATACAGCCTATTAGATTTTTGACAAACGTTAATGTGAAAATAATTAACTTAAAACTGTTAATTACCTGAAAATGGCACAAAGTACAACTAGTGCCACACCAAAAAAAAAAAAAAAAAAAAAAAACTGTTAATTAAACATATTAAACAACTTTAAAAAAAAAAATGTGAATTCAATGCTAAAACGTATGGAATCATTAATTTTTCCTCGTATAAAATCGTATCCCATTTTATTCTATGTATGAAAACTCCTTGCTACTAAACTTTTTTAAATTGACTTATGGTGCGTTTTTGCAACTGGACTTATTTTTTTACAACGATATCAGCCTATACAGCTATACAGCCTATTCGATTTTTGACAAATGTTGATGTGAAAATAATTAAATTAAAACTGGTAATTAAATATATTAAACAACCATTTATAAGACTTTTGAGAATTCAATGCTAAAACGTACGGAATCATTCATTTTTCCTCTTAGAAAATCTATCCCATTTTATTCTATGTTTGAAAACTCCTTGCTACTAAACTTTTTTAAATTGACTTATAAATTTAAAACTAAACTGCAAACATAATGATCGAGCTCGTAAACCAAAGTCACGACCGCGTAATAGAAAGATGCCTATGCGTAAGATTTAACTTTCGAATCATAATTCTAGCCTCTGAAAGTACGCCATGTTTAACAACTGTATTGAAAAGGTTATTTTTAAAGCTTTACAGTGTTTTGAGTAATATTCTTTTAGTCAATATGTTGCGTTTAGCTATGAAAACTGCAAAAAATCTATTAAATACTACAGCAACTTAAAAAATTCAAAAACTTTATTGAAAATATTAACATTTGCCGATCTAAACATATTTTGCCTTGCTACGAGGGAACTTTCAGCAGTTATTTTCCAGCTATTAGTGTTATTATAAATAAGAAAAAACGGTCAAGTGCGTGTCGGGCCACGCGCAGTAATAGGGTTCTGAAGTTGCATAATAATGCGGACTAAGAAGAGGGTTTTGTTGTTGTTACATGAACATTAAAACGGTTTCAGCGGCACACAACGTCTAAAAACGGGCTCACATAGGATGATGTTTATTTTTTAATCTATATGCTCGCAAACTGCTAAAAAATCTACTAAATACTACAGCAACTTAAAAAATTCAAAAACTTTATTGAAAATATTAACATTTGCCGATCTAAACATATCTTGCCTTGATACGAGGGAACTTTCGGCAGTAATTTTCCAGCTATTAGCGTTATTATAAACAAGAAAAAACGGTCAAGTGCGTGTCGGGCCACGCGCAGTAATAGGGTTCTGAAGTTGCATAATAACGCGGTCTCAGAAGAGGGTTTTGTTGTTGTTACATGAACATTAAAACGGTTTCAGCGGCACACAACGTCTAAAAACGGGCTCACATAGGATGATGTTTATTTTTAATCTATATGCTCGCGTTTGACCACCATCTTGCCTGATGGTAAGCGATGATGTGGTCTACAATGAAGCACGCTTGCCTAGAAGTAACCTATTCACTGTTGACTTAAACTAAAGAAGGACTTACTGGTAACTGAAGAAGGAGTTATAAAATCCAACTTCGCAACTGAAGTTAGAAAAATATTATCTATTTGAGTGGGTATACCAGTGCGTGTGCGAATTGCGAAAGGAGCCGATACGGGCGCGTGTTAGAGCCACAGGGAATGGTATGGTTGGTTCATGGATCATTGCGCGCACGCACCTTGTTTATTATTCTTTCGAAATTTGAAAAATTTCGTATGTATTTATCTCTAATCTGCGATATATTTCGTTCTGGAAATTTTTACGCTACTCAATTAGTAATGTAGTCGGGTCGAATATTGACTTTTACAATAGACTACTTTCCCAATGGGTCGAAGTGTCCGAGGTATTTCTCGGCCCCTCCATAAGATAAGATAAGATATAGATGGATATCGACAAAAGAAAATAAGTAATTTGCTTGGCTATCGAATCTAATTTGACTTTAGATTATAAAACGTCGAAAATACTTCTGCACTAACACAAAATAGACTCCCCCGCGCGCATGCACCGTATGAACTACGGACCGGTACTGCCAACAACTCCGGCCACTCCAATGCGATAATCGAACTTAAATATTATTAATTTAGAAATCATTATTATTAAGGATGTTATGATTTTATGTTTGTATATTTTTACATGGTTCATAAGCATATATTTACTATCTGTTTTACACAGCTAACAACGTTATTTAAGTAATTTTTCAAAGGCATTTGTACAAAAATTTTACTGTGCCAAGTACATTTTATAAGTTGGTGGACTAGTTATGTTTTTGTATATTTTTACATGGTTCATAAGCACATATTTACTCTGTTTTACACAGCTAACAACGTTATTTAAGTAATTTTTCTTATTAAACGTTATTTAAGTAAATTTAGATTTTATTTTACCACTTTGTCGGAATTATTAATATGTATATCCGTGGCAAATTATAGCTTTCTAGTACTTAGATTCTTTGAGCTAAGCTGCGGAAGGACATAGCGAAACAATTATAAAAAAGTTATACCCTTAATAGGTTGTTAGCCGATTTATCAGATGTAACAGATACACGTTGAGAGAAAAGCAAATCTTCTATACCTATAATTATAGAAACACAAGCTGTTGCCCGCGGCTTCGCTCCGTGGACCACACCACAGGACCCATTTTCGGGATTGAAAAATAGCCTATGTCACTCAGGAATAATGTAGCTTTCTATTGGTGAAATAATTTTTCAAATCAGTCCAGTATTTTCGGAGCCTATCCGGTACAAACAAACAAACAAACAAAAAAATCTTTCCTTTTCTATTATAGTATATTATAGATAAATGATATCAACATTTGAAACACCAATTCATTTGATTTTCGGATTGAGAATCAGCGACAGATCGGTAATTACCTACCTATGTATTACCTATTAAAAAAATAAAAATAAAACAGGAACAAAGGCGTGAGTTTATGTATGTATGGTATGTATTTAAAAATAATAAAAATCAACAGCATTATCTATAAACATTTATTCCATTATCAGCTTTAATCATATCAGACGCTTTTTCACCGATCATAATCGTTGGTGCATTTAAATTCCCGCTTGTAATCGAAGGCATAATACTGGCGTCTACAACTCGCAGACCAGACAGGCCTCTGACCCGTAGCCTTTCATCAACTACTCCTCTGCCTTCAGGACCCATCCTACAAGTCCCTGAGGGATGCCACTGCGTCGTTGCATGGTTTAAAACAAAACATTTCCAATACTCACGACTGCCGAAAGGTAGTGACTTGCACTGAGGTATTTTCAAATCAACCACTTCAGCCTTAATACTTCTGAAATATGGCGTACTTACCACACTTATGTAGTCTTCTACATAACGAGCGTGGTTTTTAAAATCGTTTTTGTTTGAATAACATCCATTATAAATAAGAGGACTTATTTCAGGATTGCTACTCTTCAATCTTATTTTACCTTTTGATTCTGGATGAAGTAGAGCTAGGATTGTGAAGAGAAGCCTTCTTCCTTTATTGGCTTCCATTAGTGCAATGCATATTCGGTTGTCTATCCGAAATACGTGTGAACAAATTAGAGATGTTACTGGGGAATTAGCTGGGAGGGGATATACACTGGCTTGGTAGTCAGGGTATGTTCGAGTTTTATTGACAGCCACATGGCCCAAAATACAAGGCGAAGGAAACTTATCAAGATTAGTTATAAGATCTATATTCTCTATAACCGATGAAGGGTCCTCTTCGGAGGCAATAGATAAAAATTGTTTGTTGAAATCAAATCAGGGTGTCAGCATTGTGTGGATCACCCGTAGGACACGATGGAGCATACGGTGGAGATTTACCCCGCTTGGGTGGAGCACCGCCGTGTCCTCTTGGAGACGATCGGCGGTGGTGACCTCTCGCGTCCGGCCCTGGTTCAGGCCATGGTACGGGGCGAGAGGGCATGGGAATCTGTCACCTCCTTCTGCGAAGCAGTAATGCTCGTAAAGGAGGAGGCGGTAAGCGTGAGGGAGACGCCCTGGGCGTCGGGCGTCGCAAGCTGATTTCCGACCACCGTAGGCGCGGGCTTGCGCACGGCGATTAATGAGTAGCTCGCCGCCCGTCGACGGCGCGTAATTCCTCGCATGCCTCATAGAGATGTCAATACTGACGGTGTCCGTTACGGCTGAAGCCTGTCTGGGTCGCCGATAAATTTGAAAGAGAGTTACCGCGGCCCTGGCTCAAGCAATTGAAGGAAATCTGTTATCTTAGAATAATAACGCATATTCTAATGGCCAGTTTCTGAATTAAGTATTTGAGGTTAAGAACAAGTTGAGTATTTGTCAAAATATACTTTAGCCTGAAAACCTGTCAAAATTTAGCACTAAAGTTGTGTTTAACCTCAAATACTTCACCGGCTGTTTGTTGTATTCAGTCAAATTCTTGTCCTTGTTAGTGATGAAATTCTTACTCATGTAGAATCCAGTTGCGATTTTCTTGTTTTTCATTTGATTAATTAATTTTCTTGTATGAGCTTAATATTGTATTCATTAATCCAAGACCCAGACAAAAAAAGACATAAAATTAAAACCAAATTAACCATTATGATCAACAATTGTTATAATTCTCACGTAATTTAGAATCCGGATATAGAAAAATAATAAGCTATTCAATTACAGGTACTTAACCTACCTACAGTTACTAGTCTCTGGTTTGATGTTGATAAAATCATTTTATTTACCGAGTCCAAGTTCATAATTAAAAATCCACTTAAATTAATTACAAATACATAACAGTGGCCTTCCAACGCGATGTTTTCCGGCCTTCCTCTAGGTGGAGCGGTCGGTGATGACGATGACGTCCCATTGTGCATCCCGGGCCCTTGACCCATGGTAACGGTAGGAACTGTGGGATTTTAGTCTGTTGGAGTCCAATATACCCCTCTGTTCTCCCCAGACAGAGGGTATCCATGAGTCATCATCATCTGCCTAGCCTTTTCCCAACTATATTGGGGTCGGCTTCCAGTCTTACCGAATTCAGCTAAGTACCAGTGTTTTACATGTAGCAACTGCCTATCTGAACTCCACAACCCAGTAACTGGGTAACACGGTACCCCTTGGCAAGACAGGTGTCAGATCTCAAGCTTCTGACTATCCGTAACGACTGTCAAAGATCTTCAAATAACAGCCGGGACCAACGGTTTAACGTGCTTTCCGAGGCACGGAGGAAACTCGGTATGTTTAAATGGTCACCCATCCACGGACCGACCTCGTCAAGCGTTGCTTAACCTTGATGATCGACCCGTGCGGCTGTTATTATTTAGCCACGAGCTCCTGAGAGGGTATCCATGAGTATATACCCATAAAAAAGCGGCACACGGTAAACGTTTTTCTTTTGGGTTTAAAACACACTGAGATAGAGTTGAAGCGAAGGGACAGGTTTGCCTAAAAGTGTACTTAACTTATCTTATGGATCCCTATTTCTACAGGATACTGAGGATAATTTACGGACCTTCATGATGATTTATAAGGGTTCTATTTTTCCTTTTGAGGAACCTTATAAATCACTTCGTTATCTGTCTGTCTGTCGATGTGTACCTTTTTCACAGGAACGCGTGGAGGTATCAAGTTGAAATTAATATAAGATATGCAAGCAAACCATTGGAGCTTTAAAAAATCAAACTTCTAAATCAACTCAATCAAAAGATGCGGCCTCATATGCCGCATATTTGACAATCGCGAGGTAATCAAAACCATTAACCTCCCTTCCCTTGCCGTTGACCTAGAATCATGACCTTTGGCAAGAATCAAATTCTTATACGGGTAGCTGAATGGCTAAAAAGCAACTTACTTTCACTAAACACTAATAAAACGAATTACATATGCTTCAGTATCACTACCAGAACACAGCCTATTGATGACCTACATTTGAGGATACACATATGTGGAGAATTGACAAGTACAAGTTGTTCCCATGTATTGGGAAGGTCACTAAGACTAAGTATTTGGGAGTTGTGGTAGATCAAGCACTGTCCTGGTATCCTCATATTGAGCAAACTTCTGGGAGATTAAGAAAACTCAGTTGGATCTTTAAAACCCTCAGACATATTGTTCCATGTAAAATGGTGAGCACTAAGAACCGTCTCAGAAATCTCCTCAATGAAATATATGTAGCACTGGCCCAGTCTGTGCTACTATATTGCATTCCAATTTGGGGTGGTGCAGCTAAAACAAGGTTTATCAATGTGGAACGAGCACAACGTACATTAATAAAAATTATGTATTTTAAAAATAAAAGATTCTCCACTGAAAGCTTATACCAAGTAAGTGATTTACTCTCTGTTAGAAAACTGTATATAACCCAAACCGCTCTTAAAAAACATAAAGCTTTACCGTATAATAATAGCCAAAAATCAAAAAGGAGAAAAGATTTAGTTTCCCAAATTCCTCAAACTAAAACTAGATTTGCAAGTAGGCAATTTAATAAACGTTCGGCACAACTATACAACAGAATTAATAAACATGTATATGTTTACAATAAAAATTACCGCGACTGTAAGAAAAGTATAATAAGCTGGATAAAACCACTTACCTACGAGGAAACCGAGGCACTTCTGGAACACGATGAGTAGCCGAATCTCATCACATTTAATATACCTTAATCTAATATATCACATCCAACACACCACGCTACATTACACCACACACACTACACTACACACAACACACTACACTACAGCACACATACCACATAACACTCCACGTACAAAAATAAGAAATTGTGTTATTTATTGTTAGCAAATTCATTTATCACTTTAATTTTATTTTATTTTTAATCATATTTTACTTTTTAATATAAAAAAACAAAAAATAATATTCAATTAATGAACAGCATTGCCATCCAACGTGGCAATGCTGCCAGCCTTCTAGGCACTTTTCCTGTTGACAGCGAAGTGGACGAATTTTTTGACGCTCCGTAATTGTACATATGTTTATTCTTATTTTAGTTCTAATATTAGTTTGTAAATAATAATGTACATATGTAAATAAATATTTATTAATGAACAACAAAATTTAAATTAAATAATCTTAAATGTCACATCACATTACATTATTTTATAGTAACTCACAGTTAGTATAAGTAAACACGGCAATGTTACGAAAGATCGGAGTCTCCTAATACAGGCATTGTTTGCTTAAAGGGAGGCTCCAAACACGTCTTAATGTAAAATCTTCTAATTGTGACAATAAATGATTTTGTATTTGTATTTGTATTTATAGCACAAGTATATGAAAAGATCTAAAAACCGTTAACCTGTAGCTACATTAAAAAACAACGATAACTAACTTATTTGTAGTCTGTAAGCTGACCGCAACCCTTATCGATGTATGGGGACAACAGTTTTCTAACGGCAAAATTATTTTTGTCCCTTAATCAAGTTTATCTTTTTGTTAGAGCAATGTTCGGTGCCGTCATGTTTATGAACTTCAGTAATGATACTTAATTAGTTTGGTGAATTTAGCTGTTTGTACAGAATCCTCGAAGCGCAAGTCCGACTCGCACTTTTGCCGGTTATTTGGAGTTTTGGGCAATAGATTTTGCTGAATGAATGTCACTTGTCTAGATTCTTAAGTCAACAATTCAGATTATGTAACTTGTCCTTCAGATATATTATGCGGTTCCTCAAAAATTGTTCCCACAGAAAAAAACAATATAAAAAAGCAGCTAATTTGCCAACTACATTGCATTTAGTCGACGTTGACACTGAGTTAGCTTGTGTGTGTGCGTAATGTGTTATTTAAATAATATTAAAATTATGAATTTATTGAATTAATTGAACTAAATTTAACATTAACGCCGTCTTTTTTATATCAACCAAAAAAAAAATTACTTTTATTAGGTATTTCTTTTTGCAGACCTCCAATCTATTAAGTGATTTGAATTGGCCCGAGATCGTATCTGGTCTGGTAGCACTGCAGCCTAATTACGTAAGTGACACCATGAAAGATTACGACAAACACATCCAAAAAATGCACTTAAGCATGAGAGGTACATATCTTTGTTTATGTGTTTCGTTTGTGAGACATGTGATGTTTCTAGTAACAACCACGGAACTAACTTTACATATTACAATTTTTCGAGAAATTCTATGAAATACAAACTTGATTATTTTTTTGTTGATAAAAACAATACTGTACCTCCGTAAATATTTATACGACTACGGAACCATTCACAGTCTAAATCTACGCAAATGAGGAACTCTTTTCTCAAGAAAATGCTCGAAATTATTTCTAAAGTTTTGAGGGTGGGATGAAAATGTAATTGTTAAAAGCTGAATGGCTCATGGTAAAAATAATTTGAAAGCGGTAACTAGATAACTGTATATGACTTAATGCTTTATTGTTACCATTCCAGTTTGAGTTGTTTTTTAAGATGATTATTATTAAATTACCTACATAGTATACATATTTAATAACTTATTTAATAACAACTGTACGTAAGTAGGTTTTAACCGGTTGAATGACGCGTAATCTTCGTTTCCGGTAGTCAAGAGGTTAATCTTAACTATTTTGTATCACTTGACCTACATACTTAATGTAAAAAAAATAATGACTAGTAAAAAGTATACGTATTATTTATTTACGTACCGTAAATCTATTTAAATATAATAAATCTGTAGAAAAATAATTTTTGTACATCGAAAATATTTCCAAAAAAAATAGCCAGGGTGTTATAGGATAACCAACAGAACCTACTTCCGGCATTTTTGGAATTTTTGTCTGTTTGTCTGCTTATTTGTGCACGCATCACGTGAAATGTACGAAACCACTGTAAATAACTTTTATACATAAACATTGTGCGTAACTTGAAGAATTACTTAGTTTTTGTTTCATCGCAATCGGTTCACTCTATCAAAAGTTAGATTAATTTAAAGTGTTCAAGAAGTAAAATTATCACAACACACGCAATTCAGATACTCGGACAGTTGAACTCGATGTTCGATAGATGGCGTTGTGCATTTGAAGTCATTTTCTGAATCACGGTGTTAAGATTCTTCGCGAAGATTGATGACTATAGAAACAAAATAATATGGTCGGTAGGTAAGTAGGGTAGGCAGGAAGGTAAGTAGGGTAGGGTTGACAGACAGATGGCGGGAGCGAAGCCGCGGGCACAGCTAGTAAATAATACGTATACTTTTAGTCGTAGGTAAAATGCCACCGAGCTAGTCGCATCTCTGCGTCCACGCATATTCTTTGATCACAGTCCGTGCGCACTATGTGTGCGGGAGCCGTGCCTGTGTGAGAGTTTAGCTTCGCCGGGATGCGAAAGGCCATTGGGACAAACTTGCGCCTTAACGAAAGGAAGGCAAAGGAAGTTTCAAGTATTTTTGTGACGTTATTCTAAAAAAAGATAAACTGTACATACCAAATTTTCGTTCGATACTAATTGCCTAAAAATAAAACTAATATAGGTAAATACATTAAAGTTGTTCTACAATAGTTATTTTATTCACATCAGCTGCAGCAGAAGACTTGAACGAGAAGAACAAACATAAAAAAAAATCTTTATTTTATTCTTTTAGTAAAATGGCCATAAATAGGATCTTAGCAGCTGCCGGGGTGATCACTATCCCGCCGCTACTGAAACTGATGCAGACAATAGTCACTCTTGTGGGTACGCTAAATTTCTTGGCATATCCACCACAAGCAAATATTCATGGTAAGTGCCTGGAACTGTAAGTCCTCATCATCATTTCAGTCGTCCACTGCTGAAAATAGACCTCCCCCAAATGTCGCCACATCGACCGGTCCTGTGCGGCCCGCATCCTTAACCAAGTCATCGGCCGGCCTAGAGGGAGGCCTTCCAACGCAGCGTCTTCCGGTACGCAGTCGCCACTCCTGAACTTTTCTGCACTAGGTATTTCGAAGGTATCACGGTAAATGTGTACAGTAGATGGAAACAAGATGCTCAAACACTTGGAAGATTGTGATCGTAGTTTTTTCCTCGGGCAGAATAATGAGGAACAAGAGTTAATATTTTGTTTAGATCATGTTTTAATACAAACAATAATATCGATGGTAACATTTCAGACGGACAAAGCTTCGACTTCATCGTAGTGGGTGCCGGGTCAGCAGGCTGTGTGCTAGCCAACAGACTCACTGAGGTCTCTGATTGGAATGTGCTGCTCATCGAAGCAGGTGGGGATCCTCCTATCTCGTCAAATGTGAGTAAAATAGAATTATGAACAGTGTTGGTGTTAACGACAATATCGAGTTGAATTAAAAAAAAAGGCATTCTCGTATATTTCTCTGCAGTTTTTCTAAATCCTATTGGTACTCATCAGAAATACATAATTTTGTCTAAAATGACAATAGAATCGAATGGAATTCAGTTTCGATTAATGTTAAAGGGGTTGTCCCTTTAAGATTAATCGAAACTGTCTTATATAGACCAAATTCGCACAAAGATATATTAATATGTAAATCTAATTCTAATAACTAAATTAAAATTGCATCAGCTTCCAGGTCTCTTCCCTCTGGTTGACTACTCATCATCAGACTGGAACTACTACACAGTTGACGATGGTTATACGGCTCAAGCACATACAACAAAAACCATACATTTAACAAGAGGAAAGATGCTGGGTGGTTCTAGTGGCGCCAACTTTATGTACTATGTTAGAGGAAACAAAGAAGACTATGAGAGTTGGGTCCGACAGGATAATGAAGGCTGGGACTGGGATAACGTCACAGCATACTTCAAGAAGAGTGAACGTCTCAAAGACCAAGTCATTCTCAATAGTGATTCAGCTGACTTGCACAGCACAGGCGGATACCTGGGCGTGACACGACCAATTTCACCAGAACTAACTAAAAACTATTTCAAAGCTTTTAAAGAAAACGGTCACAAAATACTAATTGATACTAACGGACATGATCAGATAGGCTACTCAGCTCCTACGATGACTATTGATAATCGCATAAGACAAAGCACGGCTAATGCTTTTTTAAGTCCAATAAGAGAGCGTAATAATTTGTTCGTTTTAAAAAATACAATGGCGAGAAAAGTTCTTTTTAATGGCAATAATAACGCAATTGGTGTTAAAATAACTCTGCCACACGGTAAAAAAATAAAAGTCATGGCAAGCAAAGAAGTAATTTTATCTGCAGGTGCCATTAATAGCCCTCAGTTATTAATGCTATCTGGAGTTGGCCCTAAAGCTCATTTGAAAGAAATGGGCATTAATGTATTGCTAGATTCACCAAATGTAGGAGGTAACCTTCAAGATCATATATGGGCTATAGTATTATTAACGGGAAAGAAAAACGTTGCTTCATCTGTTAGAAATATTGGTAGTTTGGTAAACTTCGATAAGTTTCCATTAACCACAATAATGGGGCATGTAGCTCTGAACAAGACACAAACTTATCCTGATTATCAGACTATAATATTGGCGGAACCAGCAGCATCTGTAGTAGCCACGACTATCTGCTCTTTCACCTTAGGATTTCAGGACCCAGTCTGTACAAGAGCTGCTGAATCTATTCAAGATAGGGAATGTTTGCTCACAGCAGTGACTTTATTGGCTCCAGAATCAAGAGGTAAAATAAGACTTCAGAGTCACGATCCAATGGATAAACCACTTATTCATGCGAGATATTATTCTAACGATATTGATTTAGAAAATCATGTGAAATACTTGGAAGACTATATTAGTGTTGTTAATACAACATATTTTAAGAGTGTTGGCTCAAGAGTAGTTGATGTGAAGCTTGATGAATGTAAAGATTTTGAGTTCGGTACTCATGAATATTGGAGATGTTACATATTGAATACGGTTACTACCCTATGGCATCCCGTAGGCACATGTGCGATGGGCCCAGAAGGCAAGGGTGTGGTGGATGAGAGACTTCGCGTTCGAGGAGTAACGGGGCTTCGAGTGGTGGATGCTAGTGTAATGCCGACCATTGTCCGTGGTAACACCAATGCGCCCGTGATTATGATTGCAGAAAAAGCGGCTGATATGATCAAACTCGATCAAGGTGTAGATATAGAATACTAGCTGACCCCCATGGCTTCGCTCCCGTGAACTGGCTATCTACCTACCTATCTACCCTACCTACCTACCCACTTACCTACCCACCAACCTTGCCACTACAAAATAATGAATATTATTTGTCAAAATTTTCCTACATTATAGCAATTTTCATAAGGATGTCTAATTTTCTTGAAATTAATTTACAGCCTATGTTACTCGGGAATAATGTAGCTTTCCATAAGAGAAAGAATTTTTTTAAATCGGTCCAGCAGTTTCGGAGCCTATTCGGTACAAACAAACACACAAACAAACAAAAAATCTTTCCTCTTTATAATATTGGTATAGATGTCAATCAATTCTGGTTGTCGACATATAGGATGAGAAAAAACCAATATTGCAGTTTTAGTTTTAATCAAAATCGGCCCCGTGACTTCTTTGATTGTTTTGTGCTATTCTTCATAGTGATAATTTGACCATCCACGCCCACTTGGAAAACTCAGCCTGTATTGGTACAGGCAGCATTAACGTAAAAACGATTATCTTGTTTGATTGAAGACGTTGGATAATACAGGTATAGGTTAAATTGTTACAAAAGGAAACAAATGAATTACAGATTCATAGTTTCTGCTTTGCTGCGAATTGAATATCCCACTGTTTCATCAATTACAGCTACAGTTAATTGACATTCCTTAATTATGCCGTTAATCATGGGTACAACATTTTAGGACGCTGCTATATACTATGTTGTATGTCCTTCCATTTGGTGCTAACACGTACACATTCTAGGCCGTGGACATACGCGAACATCAGCAGCTACATGTATCTGGCCGTGGGTAAAGCATGCTTACTACCCTTGAGGTTTGTTGTTGGTATATTGGCGTGTGCTAGCTGTCATTATGGCAAATATATTTTATTTTAATTTTTTGTTTTGAGTAATGTAAATTATTTGCATACTATTGTATAGAATCAAGTTTTTGTTTTTTTCTAACTGAACATACAGCTGTGCTGCTGGGGAGTTTGTTGCGCCACTTCTTCTGCCCAGCAAAAGCACTAGGAAGTGGTGAAGGGCGGGCGTTTTTGGGGGACTGTCTTATGTAATTTTGACGTTCGGAAAGTGCTGATTCTCAGCCTAGTTTGAATAAATGACTTTTGAATTCGAATTTTGAATTGGAGCAATACTAAGTTTGACTGGCAACTGGAGTCTTATGAATTAAAAAGATAGGTTAGTGGGGATTATTAGGATTCGACGTATGAACACGAAGCGTGAAGCAGTGGTGGCCCAGTGGTATCGGCCACGACTAGCATGTTGTAGGTCGTGGGTTCGAGCCCAGGCAGGCGCTTTACTCTGTGTAAATTATTGCATCACCACTGCTCTCAAAACGGTGAAGGAAAACATCGTGAGGAAACTGGCATGTCCTAGAACCAAAAATTCGAAGACATGTGACATCCACAAACCTGCACTGGGCCCGCGTGGTGGATTATGGCCCTTTCCCTCTCACAGAGAGGAGGCCTGTGTCCCAGCAGTGGGAACATTAATAGGCTGATGATGATGATGTGAACACGCTTTCCCCTTTCTTATACCTGTTAATATATTGGCACCTATTATATTTAGCCCTTATTGTGTTAGACGAAGCCTCATACTATTACATAATCTAAATAGATATTCAGGTCTCAATCATTTGTTATCAAAAACCTCCCTGCAAAGTCAAACCAAATCGGAAGCCGCAATAAAAAGTTGCATACAATGATCAGTTTGCCCCATTTACCCCCTAAAAATTCTATTTTCAAAAATCACATCAATCAATCATAACATTCTTATAATGATTGAAAAAGAAAAGCAATAGCGCAAGGTCAGCTTTCAGGGGGTGACCATAAGCTCTTAGAGTAAGGTTATTTTGAGTGTGTGTAAGGGACAGACGTATATGACTTGTATACATCTGTCACTTACGCAATCTCAAAATAACCCTACTCTAAGAGTTTATGGTAACCCCCAATAAGTTGACATTGCGTTTGCAAAGTTCCAATACTGTCGCTTTGACCACAGAAAGTCGGCTGTAAATATTTTTTAGAGTTATCAAATCAAATTCGTCTAGTGAGAAATCGGAGTTAAATTTTAGATCGATTCAAACTTTTGATACACTCCTTTAGTTTCAATAAGCGCCCAATCATGTCAGCCATACTGCTCCATCTTGTCTTGCAATCCAGTATCAAATTCATTTTCTTTTTATGTATTACAACAACATATTTTTGTAACAAAACGTCGTTGATATTAGAGATATTAAAAAATTATGATTTTTTGTTATACTGAAAATAAAAAAACGAAATTAGTTAAAGTAAAAAATTACATTATTTAAAGAGGAAAAGGGCCACAGTATCAGATGCTTCAATTCGCTGTGAATTCGTGATCCGTTTTTACAAAAAAAATACGATCTTGTATTCGCGTTATCCGTTGAGAATTGAAACAAACCCATTAAAAAACGAATATTAATATTATAGATCTACTTACTACTTGTTTGCCAAAAATGTTTTGGATAAGACACGCAAAGAGCCAGCAGCAGCAACAACCACGCCGACACGGTTAACCAAACTATCAAAAATACGCAAAAGATCACACAATTACCAAGTTCACAAGTTATCACATAGTTCCGCAAAGGCGCCTCTTTGCGGAACTGACTAACAAAAACATAATGACATAAGTTAAGTACCGCTCGATTTCAGAGTGAGAGTAACAACACATCGTAAATTATATCACATAATATGTACAATTTGCTACTACTTATTACAACAAACCGCAATATTAGATGTTAATGTCTGTAATACCGTAATCACGGTATTGCCAATACCGTGGTTAAAAAATACCAATATATATTCGTGATTACGGTATTACGGGATATCGGAGTACAGGTATTGAAAGCCCTATTTCCAAGCATTCGGTACTTTTCCAGCGTCTAACAAAAGGCGATATAGGTAGGCGTGTCAAGATTGGAGACAGTTCAGGCGCACAAGTTCTGAGTACAATTGCAGGTATCCCATCAGGGCCACTGGCATTGTTCACGTCAAGGTTACGCAGCACCCTACGATCGTCCTTTTGGTGTATGCGAATGCCCGACATGATCGTTTCATATCCATCAAGATAGGCAGGTGGCCGCGCGTCTCCCGAATGTAGACGTGAAGATTCCGCAAACCGAAACAAGTTTGCTTATTCCTCAGCAGGGTGGGTCATCGACCCGTCGGGTTGTAGCAGTGGTGGTGGTGAGGGGTAGCAGAAGTTCGTTTCAACCGATTTAGCCAGGGACCAAAACGCTTTACTACCTGCCGGGTATGAGGCAAGTTTGTTCCCTATCTGGCTAATGTGGTTAAACCATGCCCTTCGCATCACCTTCTTGCAGGACTTGGCAGCCCTGTGGAAGGCTCTTCTCTTATGGCCAACATCACTCGCCTTACGCATTCGAGCGTCGACCTAAGCCAGGTATGCCTCGTGTTAAAGCGCTTCGGCGCGATTACATTCGGCGCAAACCATAGCCGGTCGACGACTAGACATTGCTATGTCAGAGAGCGGAATGTAGTACTCCATTCCCCGACGCAACACATCTGTCACGGCGTCCGCGTATGACGAAGGATCAGCCGAAGAGAGTCAGGTAGGTTGCCAAGTATAACATGCGAAGAAAGAACGCATGTCATCCCAATCTGATAACTTGTACCGCCAAACCCGCCCCTTTTGGGCTAGGATCGTGCTGTTATAATGGAAAACTCCAGATTTTTTTTAAAAGATTTATTTGTACTCCCTAATTAATAAACAATATATTTGGGGAAAATTCGGTATACGTCTCAACTCAATGAATGCTAAACTCTGAAACTGTCGCCCCACTGTACCGTCTACCAGGCGGAATTGCTGGCTATATGCAAGGCAACACGGGAAATTTTGCGTAGCTCAAAAAACAGTTTTGGCATCTACAGCGATTTCAGATCGTCATTAGAAACGGTCACCAACCACCGCTCTCTCCATCCTCTCGCAGTCGAAACGCGATAAAACCTGCGTCAGTGAGAGGAAAAGTCCAAAAAAGTAGAACTTTTTTGGATAAAAGCTCACTCAGGATTAGTGGGGAATGGGAGAGCAGACCAGCTGGCTAAGGAAGCTGCCCTAAAGTTAAAAACACGGCCAGATTACGACCAATGTCCGGCCTCATTCGTCAAGCGGCAGATCCGCGAAGAAACGCTTGGCGAATGGAATCGGAGATACAGGACTTACGAAAAAGTACATTACTGCAGCGGCCAGCAAAAGAGGCATTGATGGACGAACGTGTAAATACGTAAGTCCATCAATGCCTAGTTGTGGCCAAGGCTTGTACCTATAGTGCTTTTCTCAAATAATAGGCGGAAATTAAAACTAAATAGCACCTAGAACTCATTTTGTCAAATACAATTACTTTTCGAAATCAATGACGAACAACAATAATTATCCCCGTTTTAAAGTGTTTTTTTTTCTATAAACAGCTTTCTATTTGCAAGCCAGCTCGAAATTTAAATACAACCTGTGATAAGTTACCTCTTTGGTTGTCATATTTCGGAGTAAAAGATCATTCCATTTTTAAATAACACATTTACAAACGCTAAACACGACAGATGTGGATTTTCATACAACTTTTGCCGGCCGCTGCTCGCATGTATATGGCCAGTACAGCAATTGCGATTTATCTCGAAGAAGGTTGTCAAAATAATGCTCAAATTTCCAAGCATGTTTGAGAAAATGTTTTTCCCGGACTCCATTCAAGCATTCAAACATATGAGAGATTTAAGACCGACAAGGACACTGACACTAATACTGACAGGGCACGGTGGGTTTACCGAATACTTGCACAGGTTTAAGTGCAAGGATAGCCCATCGTGCATATGTGATCCTGAAAAACAAGAGACTGCCCTACATATACTGACGGACTGCCCCGCCTGTAACCTAGAGAGATGCCAGATGGAACAAGAGATAGGGATAGAAATAAAACTAAATTATATAACTAATAATAACTAAATTAATAACAATGAAAGGAACTAGAGCAAAATTTATTGGGTACTGTACAAAAATAGCAAATAAGGTTATACACAGGAACAAGTAAACGGAACAATGCTTAGGATTCATATTTGCATATAATATGTAACAGTAGCACTCCACAGACCATTGAAAATTTCCGAAACAGACAAAGCTAAAAGAACCCAATAAACACTGCGTAAACCGGTTCTCCCGCTAAATTGGTGTGTTTGTATAAATATTGTGCTAAATCTGTGATAGTAAAATGTAATTAAATGTGAAATTAGGATACATAAAATAAGGATGAATAGACATTAGGTAACAAGTACTGTGATCAACAAAAACGCAAAAAAAAAAGATTTATATTGGCCATATATGCCATTTGTTGAATAGAAAATTATTGATAGAATTAAAACAGTAACCAAGATCAAGGATTACGGCCCATTCCCTCTCACAGAGAGGAGGCCTGTGTCCCAGCAGTGGGAACATTAATAGGCTGATGATTTGATGTGAAGGCCGAATGTTGCGATGCCAATCTGGTTAGTTTCAATGCTACTAAGACCTAGGCGTGTCTTTTTGCCGCAAAAAGGAGCCAATTCCACCCGGCTCCTTCTTTCCGGGGTGTGACCGTTCCGATAACGGACCATCTTGAGCTTCTTGGCATTACGTTGACATCGATCCTTAATTTAGTATTTAGTCCATACATTGAGGCAAAGGCTCAGCTGGCCGGCAAAAAGTTGGGGATCCTTGCGAAGGTGAGGTGGTACTTCAAGCCAGAACAGTTGGTCAACTTGTAAGTACAAGTTCAATCATGCATTTAGTACTGGTCTCATCTCAGGGACGGATCTGCCAAGTACCAGCTGGATGCCATTGAGTCGATTGAAAAACGAGACAAAAGGCTCATCGGTCGAATCTAGGCTCCAGAACCTCCAAAATCGGCGCCGAGTGGCTAGCCTGTCGGTTTTTTATCTGTTACATTTCGGGGAGTGTGCATTGATTGAATTGCATTTGAATTGATTGAATTGCATGAACTAATTCCTCCTAGCCCGTTCCATCATTGGACTACAAGACGTATGGCGATCCGTCATGGGTACATGGTGGACATCCCACCCATACGCACCAAACGTTTTGAAAATAATTTTATTATGCGTACAGCAAAGGAGTGGCAATCCCTGCCGGAGTTCTGAAAACCTGGCAGTCTTTAAGTCAAGATTGAATAGGTTTATTTTAGGCAAGCGTACTTTATCGTCGACCACATCATCATCATCTCATCATCAGGTGATATAGTGTTCAAGCGCAAGCCAATCAACAATGAAAACAAAACAAATAAGTTGATTTGTTATTTGCTTTATAAGTTGCATTTATGTTTCATACTTTTAATTAAAACACTTATTTTCTTACCTATTAAACCTTGTTTTATTCATATAAATCCATTAGTACCTGGGCGACCGAGCTCTGCTTGGGTGAAAATAGAGAAAACGACGTTATCTAAAAATGACCCCCGAAACCCACTGCATACAAAATTTCATGAAAATCGTTCGAGCCGTTTCCGAGATTCTGATTATATATACAAGAATTGATCGTTTAAAGGTATTAGATAGATTAGATTAGATAAGCCAATAAGTACTATTAAAGTAGAAATATGATCATTTAAAGTTGTTTGAATAGTATGCTCGCACACGCCTCTCCTCTCCTCACGCGTTGATAAATTAAAATCAGCACTGAGGCACTTCAAAGTTTAACAATAAAATCTCAATCTTAAACTTGACCTCAGAATAAAAAAAAAAGATAAACCAGTCAGATCAAATAAAATTAAATTGTTCATGATAGCCAAACAATAGAAAATTGAAATAAAAGTTATGAAATTATAAGCAAATATCGGTAAGTAGGTATAATTTACGGACCTTCATAGTTTTTTTAGGATTCCGTTCCTTGAATGGAAAAATAGAACACCTACAAGATCAGTTTGTTGTCTGTCTGTCTCTCTGTCTGTCGGTGTGTTCTCAGGAGCGCGTGGAGGTATCAAGTTCAAATTAATCTATATATATCTATGTATACTAATATTATAAAGAGGAAAGATTTGTATTTTTGTATGTAACGAATAAACTTAAAAACTACTGGACTGATTTTAAAAATTCGTTCACCGTTGGGAAGCTACACTATCCCCGGGTGACATAGACTACTTTTTATCCTGTTATTCCCACGGGAACGAGAACTATACGGGTGAAACCGCGAGGCGTCCGCTAGTACTAAATATACAAGCAAACCATTGGAGCTTTCAAAACAATCAAACTACGAAATCAACGCAAACAAAAGATTTTGCCAATCGCGAGCTAATCAAAACTAATAACCTCCCTTCCCTTTTGACCTAATATAATATATACCTAATACATACGTACATACATTTGGCAAGAAGCAATTTCTTAAAGCACAAGTATATGAAAAAATCTAAAAACCGTTAACCTGTAGCTACATTTAAAAAAAACGATTTTTTCAACACACTTGCTCATAAAGTGGCTCTAATTTCACCGCAATTAGGCACATAATGATACCTGTTATCAAACTGTGACTTTTTCATTGCTATTATTCACAAGTGAGTTATAGTTTTTTTATTTTTATTTATTGGTTGAGTTGCTTTGTTCTTAAAAAAGTTTCGATACAAAAAAGATCGTGCTCAATAGTACCAATAAATTATTGTACCTATTGTTTGCTCATTTCATGCAACTTCGTATTTATTAAATAGATAATTTCAACTTGTACGTGCTTCATAAATAAAACTTTCATTCAAATATAAATTTTATTTGCTCTGTAATTAAGAAAAAATTAAATTCCCTATTTTGTACGTGGCTAAAACACTATCCACGAAAAGCCAAAAAAAAAGAAACCTCATTCTTTTAGTCTATGGCCGATCGCCATTGTTAAATGCGCGCGCATAGGAAAACAGATTAATTTTGCCCGCCATTGTGAAAAAAAATTCACAACTCGTTTTTACTGTTGAAAATTATTTTTTAGTATTATTTTCTTCACAAGTGTGTTGAAAAACGTCGTATGATACACGTGTGTATTGATGATTACCGTCCTCGGCTCTCTTAAGACCCTCACCTACGGCTCGGGTCTCAATGGCGCCTCAGCGGTAATCACCAACATTGCACACTTGTACCATAATGTACTATTATCTTATTTGTAGTCAGTGAGCTGATCGCAACCCTTATCGATGTATGGAGACAACAGTTTTCTAACGGCAAAATTATTTTTGTCCCTTAATCAAGTTTATCTTTTTGTTAGAGCAATGTTCGGTGCCGTCATGTTTATCAACTTCAGTAATGTTACTTAATTATTTTGTTGAATTTAGCTGTTTGTACAGAATTCTCGGTGCGTGAGTCCGACTCGCACTTGGCCGGTTATTTGTTTTGGGCAATAGATTTTGCTGAATTAATGTCAGTTGTGATTCTTAGTTCAACTCCAGATATATTATGCAGTTCCTCAAAAAGATTTCCCACGGAAAAAAAAACACAAAATAAAAAGCAATTAATTTGCCAACTGCATTGCATTTAGTCGACGTCGACACTGAGTTAGCTTGTGTGTGTAATGTGTTATTTAAATAATATTCAAATTATTAATTTATTACGACTATCAAGTGGTAAAGTAAGTGAGTTCTAAATCGCAAACAACACAGTCATACTACTCCATCTAGTGAATTGTATATAGGAAAAAGTTATATTGTAGTTAACTAAATGTAATTTTCGTTTCTGAGATTCAAAACATGATACCGAAAACTTCGATCGATCAAAAAATAAACTGATAAGGTATACAACGAAGTTATTGTGATCATTTTGTTACTATTCTAAAAGATCATGATAGATTAACTATAAAAACACTTATAGAACTTTATTCTCAGTGTTGAATTTATAATTTCATTTGTGTTAATAATAAAATAATACTAGCTGAACCCCGCGCCCTGCATACCTACCCTACCTACCCAACTTACCTACATACCCTACCTACCTACTCTATCTACCTACCCTACCTACTACCCTACCTACCCGTTTGTTTATTTACAGAAATTTCTTACATAATTCACCATTATTTATCATTTCTTTTCTTTTTTCTCATTTTGACAGCCGACGCCAACCACAGATTGGCGCGCTCTCTCGTTTGTCTACGGTTTCGACAAATGATCATTGAGCTGTTGGGTTTTTGGTCATATATTTATTGTGTTTTATTTACATATTTGTTTTATAAGTTATACACCAACATACTGTAACTCAACCTCTGCGTTTATACTATTTTGTTATTTGTTTTATTCTATTTTATTGCTAATATATTGTATGTTTCGTTTTCGTGAGTGTGTCCGTGGCATCAACAGTGGATGAAGAAAATATCACTGCGCTGATATTCTGTTATCAGAATATCAGCGCAGTGATATTTTGTTTTTAATATCGTTGCACATGCTAAGATAGGAGCCTTTTTGGTCTCGCACGGGGTATTTTATTTTTTATTATTGTTTGTGTTTTGCTTATCTCGTGTCTCATGTGCAGGTCACAAATAAATATTTTTTCTTTCTTTCTACCCTACCTATTTACCCTACCTACCTTCCCTACCTACTTACCCTACCAATTTGTTAAACTATTTATTTGAATAAGAATTAATATTACAATACGAATGTAACCAACTTTTGTTTCTACCGGCGATCTAATTAAAATTTTGAATATAAAAGCTCCTACTGTGACTTAACTATAGAAGTTAAATATGTTCTCTCGCCAACCTTTTGTAGGTAATAATGAATACTTTAATTATGTAGTACATAATTTTTATGTATCAATAGTTTCCTCAGCACACACCAAAACATGAATTATATAGGCAAAATTTTGCTACTTAGGGTTACATTATTGCAATTTTCATCTCTATTTTTTTTTCAAATAAATTGTAACCTATGTCACTCAAGAGTAATGAAGCTTTCTTCTGGGTAAAGTTCAGAATCGGTTCAGTAGATCTATAGATAACTCCCTACAACCTGAAAAACTTTACCTATTTATAACATTATTATATTATATAATTATAAATATATTATAATATAGTATAGATTTAACGCAACGGCCGCCGTACGGCTCTTTAGTCAGCCGCGAGGCCTTGAAGAAAAAGAGATTTTCGAAACGATCGTCATTGGTGTCATTTTCATGGTTTTTGGTGTCGCAAATTGCTAATAATTAAGATAAACATACTAATATGGGGTCAAAATGAAATTCCAAGATGGTGCCGACCGAAATTTTAGAAACTTTCGTCATGAGTGTTATTTTCATGGTTTTATGGGGTCGCTAAATGCTAATATGGGGTCAAAATGAAATGCCAATATGGTGCCGACCGAAATTTGTGGTTTATTTTTTAGTTAACGAAAGGAAGGAAAAGGAAGTTTCAAGTATGTTTGTGACGTTATTCACTTACATCAGCTGCAGCAGAAGACTCGAACGAGAAGAACAACCATAAAAAATAACTCTTTATTTTCTTCTTTTAGTAAAATGGCCACAAAAAGGATCTTAGCAGCTGCCGGGGTGATCACTATCCCGCCGCTACTGAAACTGATGCAGACAATAGTCAGTCTTGTGGGTACGCTGAATTTCGTAGAATATCCACCACAAGCAAATATTCATGGTAAGTTCCTGGAACTGTTAGTCCTCATCATCAGTTCAGTCGAAAGCCGTCCACTGCTGAACATAGACCTCCCCCAAATGTCGGCACATCGGCCGATCCCGTGCGTCCCGCATCCACCTGATTCCCGCAACCTTAACCAGGTCATCGGCCGGCCTAGTGGGAAGCCTTCCAACGCAGCGTCTTCCGGTACGCAGTCGCCACTCCTGAACTTTTCGGCACTAAGTATTTCGAAGGTATTGCGGTAAATGTGTACAGTAGATGGAGAACAAGATGCTCAAACACTTGGAAGATTGTGATCGTAGTTTTTTCCTCGGGCAGAATAATGAGGAACAAGAGTTAATATTTTGTTTAGATCATTTTTTAATACAAACAATAATATCGATGGTAACATTTCAGACGGACAAAGCTTCGACTTCATCGTAGTGGGTGCCGGGTCAGCAGGCTGTGTGCTAGCCAACAGACTCACTGAGGTCTCTGATTGGAATGTGCTGCTCATCGAAGCAGGTGGAGATCCTCCTATCTCGTCAAATGTGAGTAAAATAGAATTATTAACAGTGTTGGTGTTAACTAAAATAACGTGTTAAATTTAAAAAATATGTATACTCGTATATTTCTCTGCAGTTTTTCTAATCATTTTTTATCAGACAATAGTCGAGAATACATAATTTTGTCTAAAATTAAAATAGAATCGAATGCAATCCAGTTTTGATTCATCTTAAAGGGACAACTTGACTAATATAGATTCCCACAAAGATGTATTAATATATAGGCACTTCTAATAACTAAATTAAAATTGCTTCAGCTTCCAGGTCTCTTCCCTCTGGTGGACTACTCATCATCAGACTGGAACTACTACACAGTTGACGATGGTTATACGGCTCAAGCACATAAAACAAAAACCATACATTTAACAAGAGGCAAGATGCTGGGCGGTTCTAGTGGCGCCAACTTTATGTACTATGTTAGAGGAAACAAAGAAGACTATGAGAGTTGGGTCCGACAGGGTAATGAAGGCTGGGACTGGGATAACGTCACAGCATACTTCAAGAAAAGTGAACGTCTCAAAGACCAAATCATTCTCAATAGTGATTCAGCTGACTTGCACAGCACAGACGGATACCTGGGCGTGACACGACCAATTTCACCAGAACTAACTAATAATTATTTCAAAGCTTTTAAAGATAACGGTCACAAAATACTAATTGATACTAACGGACATGATCAGATAGGCTACTCAGCTCCTACGATGACTATTGATAATCACATAAGACAAAGCACGGCTAATGCTTTTTTAAGTCCAATAAGAGAGCGTAATAATTTGTTCGTTTTGAAAAATACAATGGCGAGAAAAGTTCTTTTTGATGGCAATAATAACGCAATTGGTGTTAAAATAACTCTGCCACACGGTAAAAAAATAAAAGTCGTGGCAAGCAAAGAAGTAATTTTATCTGCAGGTGCCATTAATAGCCCTCAGTTATTAATGCTATCTGGAGTTGGCCCTACAGCTCACCTGAAAGAAATGGGCATAAATGTATTGCTAGATTCACCAAATGTAGGAGGTAACCTTCAAGATCATATGTGGGCTGTAGTAATATTAACTGGAAAGAAAAATGTTGCTTCATCTGTTAGAAATATTGGTAGTTTGGTAAACGTCGATAAGTTTCCTTCAACCTCAATAATGGGGCATGTAGCTCTGAACAAGACACAAACTTATCCTGATTATCAGACGATAATATTGGTGGAACCAGCAGCATCTGTACCAGCCACGACTATCTGCTCTTTCACTTTAGGACTTCAGGACCCAATCTGTACAAGAATTGCTGAAGCTATTCAAGATAGGGAATCTTTGCTTACAGCAGTGACTTTATTGGCTCCAGAATCAAGAGGTAAAATAAGACTTCAGAGTCACGATCCAATGGATAAACCACTTATTCATGCGAGATATTATTCTAACGATATTGATTTAGAAAATCATGTGAAATACTTGGAAGACTATATTAGTGTTGTTAATACAACATATTTTAAGAGTGTTGGCTCAAGAGTAGTTGATGTGAAGCTTGATGAATGTAAAGATTTTGAGTTCGGTGCTCATGATTATTGGAGATGTTACATATTGAATATGGTTACTACCCTATGGCATCCCGTAGGCACATGTGCGATGGGCCCAGAAGGCGAGGGTGTAGTGGATGAGAGACTTCGCGTTCGAGGAGTAACGGGGCTTCGAGTGGTGGATGCTGGTGTAATGCCGACCATTGTCCGTGGTAACACGAATGCGCCCGTGATTATGATTGCAGAAAAAGCGGCTGATATGATCAAACTCGATCAAGGGGTAGATATAGAATACTAGCTGTTACCCGCACTTTCGCCCGCGTTAATATAGAATATGTCAATCAATTCTGGTTGTCGACATACAGGATGAGAAAAATGCAATGTTGCAGTTTTGGTATTAATCTAAATCGCCCCCGTGACTCCTTTGATTGTTTTGTGCTATTCTTCATAGTGATGATTGAATATCCCATTCCTTAATTATGCCGTTAATCATGGGTACAACATTTTAGGACGCTGCTATATACTATGTTGTATGTCCTTCCATTTGGTGCAAACACGTACACATTCTAGGCCCTGGACATACGCGAACATCAGCAGCTACATGTATCTGGCCGTGGGTAAAGCACGCTTACTACCCTTGAGGTTTGTTAATAGAACAAAACTAAGTTTGACTGGAAAATGGAGTCTTTTGAATTAAAAAGGTAGGTCAGTGGGGATTATTAGGATTCGACGTATGAACACGAAGCGGGAAGCAGTAGTGGCCCAGTGGTATCGGCCACGACTAGCATGTTGTAGGTCGTGGGTTCGAGCCCAGGCAGGCGCTTTATTTTGTGTAAATTATTGCATCACTACTGCTCTCAAAACGGTGAAAAAAAAAAACATCGTGAGGAAACCGGCATGTCCTAGAACCAAAAATTCGAAGACATGTGACATCCACCAACCTGCACTGGGCCCGCGTGGTGGATTATGGCCCTTTCCCTCTCACAGAGAGGAGGCCTGTGTCCCAGCAGTGGGAACATTAATAGGCTGATGATGATGCTATGAACACGCTTTCCCCTTTCTCATACCTGTTAATATATTGGCAGCTATTATATTTAGCCCTTATTGTGTTAGACGAAGCCTCATACTATTACATTATCTAAATAGATATTCAGGTCTCAATCATTTGTTTTGTCAAATACAATTACTTTTCGAAATCAATGACGAACAACAATAATTATTCCCGTTTTAAAGTGTTATTTTTTTTGTGTGTTCCTCTGTGGCCGGACCACAGTTTAGTACTCAGATGCTATAGTTCGAAATAATACCTACGTAAAGTCTACTTTCATCGGAATATATATATTTTTAGTACCTCAAGAGATATCTTTTTAATTAACAATTTATGTGGTCCGGCCGCCAGGCAGTGCTCTCTGGCCGCGCCACCTCAAATTAAATAGAGTATAATTAACTATTAATAAATCAATATCCCGAAAAAAACTACCTAAAGAGTACCTTGCATACGACAAATATGGTCCAATCCCTTTAGTTAAGGAGTTATTGGTCATCGGGTGTGGTCCGGCTGGAAGGTATAATACTCTGCAGCAAGTCAATTTTGCAATATTTAATATTAACTATCCATAAAGTGAGTGCCTTTTCTCTACTCTTCGTTGACACTTTTTTCTCTCAAGAAACTATTCATTTTGATTTATGATCCTTTAAAGTATGTGGCGCGGCTAGGGAGGATTTCTTTTAGAAAATATAACGAAATATGCTTTATTTCTTTATGCCAACGAAAACTGCATAATAAGTACTATAAAAAAAGACCTGGGGGTGATCATAAGCTCTTAGAGCGGTATCAATTTGAGATCGAATAAGGGACAGATGTATCTGAATTGTATACATCTGTCACTTACTCGATATCAAATTGATACCGCTCTAAGAGCTTATGGTCACCCCTACCCCCCCCAGGACTTCATCTATAAACTATTATTTTTATTACCAACATAGATTTTTAAAAAGGTGCACTTTTAGGTTTTTGTTTACCCATCTACCTAAGAATAGGTAGTTAATTTAAACCAAAATTTTCACTTACTTCGTAAAATTAACTACCTATTCTTAGGTAGATAGGTAAACAAAAACCTAAAAGTGCACCTTTTTTAAAATCAATGTTGGTAATAAAAGTTTATAGATGAAGTCCAGGTCTTTTTATAAAGTCATTATTATGCAGTTTTCGTTGGCATAAAGAAATAAAGCATATTTTAACGTGGTTTCCCCAGTAGGCCTACTCCTCGGGTCAGTTGTGATCCTGTTTAATGTAAAACTATTGCATAATAACGGAAATTTTCAAAGATTGGGAAACATAAAAGCGATGTAAATTAAAAAAAAGTGTTGAAGTTTATTCGTCTTATTCGTAAGTTTCAAATTCTTGTTCTTCTTCTTGATCTTCTTCTTGTTCTTCTTCTCCTGCTTCTTCTTCATCTTCATTTTGGATGCAAGTAAATTGCGTCAATAGCGATGTATCGCATGATACTTCGTCGGAGTCAAACGAATCCTCCATTGTTTGCGTTAGTAAAACGCGCTAAGTACACTACCTCATAGGTGGCGTGGAAACGTGTGCATATTATGACGATAACAACTTTTATAACTTTTTGAATCGTTATATCTCAGAAACGGTGGCTCGTAAGAAAAAAAGTATTGATACATTTTTTATAGATAATTTTATGATCTACAATTTTTGTCTGAGGTACTTTTATGATAAAACTTACCATTTTGCTGAAAATCGCGAAAAACTCTTTGACCTTGAATAAAAAAAATTCCTTACAGGGGAATGATGGGGAACTTCTAGACATTGTTTATAATTATATTTTGAACAATTTCACTGAAATTCACCTTGTTGGGACTTTATGTAACTTCACTCTCATTTTTTGGTCTAAATTGACCGGACTACAGAGAGCACTGCCTGGCGGCTGGACCACATAAATTGTTAATTAAAAAGATATCTCTTGAGGTACTAAAAATATATATATATTACGATGAAAGTAGACTTTAGGTAGGTATTATTTCGAACTATAGCATCTGAGTACTAAACTGTGGTCCGGCCACAGAGGAACACACATTTTTTTCTATAAACAGCTTTCTATTTGCAAGCCAGCTCGAAATTTAAATAAAACCTGTGATAAGTTACCTCTTTGGTTGCCATATTTCGGAGTAAAAGATCATTCCATTTTTAACCGACTTCGCAAAAAGGAGGAGGTTATCATTAGCCGACTTCGCAAAAAGGAGGAGGTTATCAATTCGATTGTATTTTTTTTTATGTGTGTTACCTCAGAACTTTTTATTGGGTGAACCGATTTTGATAATTCTTTTTTTATTCGAAAGCTGGTGTTTGTCATGTGGTCCCATTTAATTTTCATCAAGATTTGATGAAGAACTTCGGAGATATACATCAGAACTCTGCAATAAATGACGGCAAATCACTCGGGATAGCTGCAATCGCATATCTGTTTATTGTTTACACCATTTCATAACATATCATCACACTGGTACGCTTTAAAGGGGTACGCAGGTGTGAACAGTTCACCCTGGTATACTCTGATTCCACCGGTTTTTTTATTTTAGTTTCATGTTATTGGGTTAATCTATTCTGGCTTCACTTTGGGCGTACCTAGCCTATAGAACTGGTCCATTATGTACCACAACTAAAAAGTGATAAATAAAAAACTTTTTTACAAAAATTACAACCGACTTCCAAACAAAAACACTACAAAGTGAAAAATAACTTCAATCAATTTCGGAAGTCGGTGTCAAACAAAGAAACGAAAACAGTAACACCGGCTTTCGAAATTGATTGAAGTTATTTTTCACTTTGTAGTGTTTTTGTTTGGAAGTCGGTTGTATTTTTTTAAATAACACGACATAATATATGAGTTTACTATGTAATTTATTTGGCCGCTAAACACAACAGATATGGATTTTCATACAACTTTTGCCGGCCGCTGCTTGCATGTATATAGCCAGTACAGCAATTGCGATTTATCTCGAAGAAGATTTTCAAAATAATGCTTAAATTTCCAAGCATGTTTGAGAAAATACAGTAGCTCTCCACAGACCGTTGAAAATGTCCGAAACAGACAAAGCTAAAAGAACCCAATAAACACTGCGTAACGCGGTGATCCCGCTAAATTGGTGTGTTTGTATAAATATTGTGCTAAATCTGTAATAGTAAAATGTACTTAAATGTAATAATAGGATAAATAAAATAAGGATGAATAGACACAAGGTAACAAGTACTGTGATCAACAAAAAAGAAAAAATAAATTATTCATATAGGCCATTTCTTCAATAGAAAATTATTGATAGAATTAAAACAGTAACAAAGATCAAGGATTGCGGCCCATTCCCTCTCACAGAGGAGGCCTGTGTCCCAGCAGTGGGAACATTAATAGGCTGATGATGTGATCTGATGTGAAGGCAATCGCCGAATGTTGCGATGCCAATCTGGTTAGTTTCAATGCTTAGACCTAGGCGTGTCTTTTTGCCGCAAAAAGGAGCCATTTCCCCCGGCTCCTTCTTTCCGGGGTGTGACCGTTCCGATAACGGACTATCTTGAGCTTCTTGGCATTAAGTTGACATCGACCCTTAATTTAGTATTTAGTAAAGGCAAAGGCAAAGGCTCAGCTGGCCGCCAAAAAGTTGGGGATCCTTGCGAAGGTGAGGTGGTACTTCAAGCCAGAACTGTTGGTCAACATGTATCAAGTACAAGTTCAATCATGCATGGAGTACTGGTCTCATCTCTGGGACGGATCTGCCAAGTACCAGCTGGATGCATTTGAGTCGATTGAAAAACGAGCCATGCTAACAATAAAATCCCAATCTTAACCTTGACCACAGAACAACAGAAAAGATAAACCAGTCAGATAAAATACAATTAAATTGTTCATGATAGCCAAACAATAGAAAATTAAAATAAAAGTTATGAAATTATAAGCAAATATCGGTAATTAGGAATAATTTACGGACCTTCATAGTTTTTTTAGGGTTCCGTTCCTTAAAAGGAAAATAAGAACACTTATAAGATCAGTTTGTTTTCTGTCTGTCTGTCTGTCGGTGTGTGTACCTTTTTCTCAGGAGCGCGTGGATATATCAAGTTGAAATTAATCTATATATATATCTATACTAATAATATTATAAAGAGGATAGATTTGTATTTTTGTATGTAACGAATAAACTTAAAAACTACTGGACTGATTTCAAAAATTCGTTCACCGTTGGGAAGCTACACTATCCCCGGGTGACATAGACTACTTTAATCCTGTTATTCCCACGGGAACAAAAACTACGTGGGTGAAACCGCGAGGCGTCCGCTAGTACCAAACATACAAGCAAACCAATGGAGCTTTTAAAACAATCAAACTACTAAATCAACGCAAACAAAAGATTTTGCCAATCACGAGCTAATCAAAACTAATAACCTCCCTTCCCTTTTGACCTAATATAATATATACCTAATACATACGTACATACATTTGACAAGAAGCAATTTCTTAAAGCACAAGTATATGAAAAAATCTAAAAACCGTTAACCTGTAGCTACATTAAAAAAAACGATTTTTATCTTATTTGTAGTCAGTGAGCTGACCGCAACCCTTATCAATGTATGGGGACAACAGTTTTCTAGAGAGCAATGTTCGGTGCCGTCATGTTTATGAACTTCAGTAATGATACTTAATTAGTTTGTTGAATTTAGCTGTTTGTACAGAATTCTCGGTGCGTGAGTCCGACTCGCACTTGGCCGGTTATTTGTTTTGTTTTGATTTTGCTGAATGAATGTCAGTTGTGATTCTTAGGTCAACTTCAGATATATTTAGCAGTTCCTCAAAAAAAATTCCCACGAAAAAAAAAACAATATCAAAAGCAATTAATTTGCCAACTGCATTGCATTTAGTCGACGTCGACACTGAGTTAGCTTGTGTGTGTAATGTGTTATTTAAATAATATTCAAATTATTAATTTATTCTACCCAACTAATACCTTCTTCAGTTAGATGTGACGAACGTGCCGACTATCAAGTGGTAAAGCAAGAGAGTTCTAAATCGCAAACAACACAGTCATACTACTCCATCTAGTGATTTGTATATAGGAAAAAGTTATATTGTAGTTAACTAAATGTACTTTTCGTTTCTGAGATTCAAAACATGATACCGAAAACTTCGATCGATCAAAAAATAAACTGATAAGGTATATAACGAAGTTATTGTGATCATTTTGTTATTATTCTAAAAGATCATGATAGATTAACTAGGTACCTAAAACACATAACTAAAAAAAGTTTACAACCTATAGAACTTTATTCTCAGTGTTGAATTTATAATTTAGTTTGTGTTAATAATAAAATAATACTAGCTGACCCCCGCGCCCTGCATACCTACCCTACCTACCCAACTTACCTACATACCCTACCTACCTCATACTCTACTACTACTCATTTCTTTTTTTTTTCTCATTTTGACAGCCGACGCCAACCACAGATTGGCGCGCTCTCTCGTTTGTCTACGGTTTCGACAAATGATCATTGAGCCGTCGGGTTTTTGGTCATATATTTATTGTTTTATTTACTTACATATTTGTTTTATAAGTTATACACAAACATACTGTAACTCAACCTCTGCGCTTATACTATTTTGTTATTTGTTTTATTCTTTTATTCCTAATATATTGTATGTTTCGTTTCCGTGAGTGTGTCCGTGGCATCAACAGTGGATGAAGGAAATATCACTGCGCTGATATTCTTATATCAGAATATCAGCGCAGTGATATTTGGTTTTTAATATCGTTGCACATGCTGAGATTGTGAGCCTTTTTGGTCTAGCACGTGGTATTTTATTTATATTTTTTATTATTGTTTGTGTTTTGCTTATCTCGTGTCTCATGTGCGGGTCACAATATTTTTTTTTTCTTTCTTTCTACCCTACCTATTTACCCTACCTTTTTTTTTTTCTTTGGGTGGGAAATCATCCAATGTCTTCTCCCGCTCTGGGTGAAGCGGGAGGGGGGGCGTGTCAGACTTTTACTGACTAAAACCCGCCCGTGTTCCTTCAGTTGCTTGTGCCAGGGCCGCGGTAACTCTCTTTCAAATTTATCCGCGACCCACCTATTTACCCTACCTATCTTCCCTACCTACCTACCCTACCAATTTGTTAAACTATTTATTTGAATAAGAATTAATATTACAATACGAATGTAACCAACTTTTGTTTCTACCGGCGATCTAATTAAAATTTTGAATATAAAAGCTGCTACTGTGACTTAACTATGTTCTCTCGCCGAACATGTATGAACACTTTAATCATGTAGTACATAATTTTTATGTATCAATAGTTTCCTCAGCACACACCAAAACATGAATTATATAGGCAAAATTTTGCTACTTAGGGTTACATTATTGCAATTTTCATCTCTATTTTTTTTTCAAATAAATTGTAACCTATGTCACTCAAGAGTAATGAAGCTTTCTACTGGTAAAAGTTTAAAATCGGTTCAGTAGATCTAAAGATAACCCCCTACAATTACCCTACAACCCCCTACATGGTTTTTGGTGTCGCTAATTGCTAATAATTAAGATAAACATACTAATATGGGGTCAAAATGAAGTTCCAAGATGGTGCCGACCGAAATTTTAGAAACTTTCGTCATGAGTGTAATTTTCATGGTTTTATGGGGTCGCTAAATGCTAATATGGGGTCAAAATGAAATGCCAATATGGTGCCGACCGAAATTTGTAGTTTATTTTTTAGTTAACGAAAGGAAGGAAAAGGAAGTTTCAAGTATGTTTGTGACGTTATTCACTTACATCAGCTGCAGCAGAAGACTCGAACGAGAAGAACAACCATAAAAAATAACTCTTTATTTTCTTCTTTTAGTAAAATGGCCACAAACAGGATCTTAGCAGCTGCCGGGGTGATCACTATCCCGCCGCTACTGAAACTGATGCAGACAATAGTCAGTCTTGTGGGTACGCTGAATTTCGTAGAATATCCACCACAAGCAAATATTCATGGTAAGTTCCTGGAACTGTTAGTCCTCATCATCAGTTCAGTCGAAAGCCGTCCACTGCTGAACATAGACCTCCCCCAAATGTCGGCACATCGGCCGATCCCGTGCGTCCCGCATCCACCTGATTCCCGCAACCTTAACCAGGTCATCGGCCGGCCTAGTGGGAAGCCTTCCAACGCAGCGTCTTCCGGTACGCAGTCGCCACTCCTGAACTTTTCGGCACTAAGTATTTCGAAGGTATTACGGTAAATGTGTACAGTAGATGGAGAACAAGATGCTCAAACACTTGGAAGATTGTGATCGTAGTTTTTTCCTCGGGCAGAATAATGAGGAACAAGAGTTAATATATTGTTTAGATCATTTTTTAATACAAACAATAATATCGATGGTAACATTTCAGACGGACAAAGCTTCGACTTCATCGTAGTGGGTGCCGGGTCAGCAGGCTGTGTGCTAGCCAACAGACTCACTGAGGTCTCTGATTGGAATGTGCTGCTCATCGAAGCAGGTGGAGATCCTCCTATCTCGTCAAATGTGAGTAAAATAGAATTATTAACAGTGTTGGTGCTAACTAAAATAACGTGTTAAATTTAAAAAATATGTATACTCGTATATTTCTCTGCAGTTTTTCTAATCATCTTTTATCAGACAATAGTCGAGAATACATAATTTTGTCTAAAATTAAAATAGAATCGAATGCAATCCAGTTTTGATTCATCTTAAAGGGACAACTTGACTTATATAGATTCGCACAAAGACGTATTAATATATAGGCACTTCTAATTATTAAATTAAAATTGCTTTAGCTTCCAGGTCTCTTCCTTCTGGTTGACTACTCATCATCAGACTGGAACTACTACACAGTTGACGATGGTTATACGGCTCAAGCACATAAAACAAAAACCATACATTTAACAAGAGGCAAGATGCTGGGCGGTTCTAGTGGCGCCAACTTTATGTACTATGTTAGAGGATACAAAGAAGACTATGAGAGTTGGGTCCGACAGGGTAATGACGGCTGGGACTGGGATAACGTCACGGCATACTTCAAGAAGAGCGAACGTCTCAAAGACCAAATGATTCTCAATAGTGATTCAGCTGACTTGCACAGCACAGACGGATACCTGGGCGTGACACGACCAATTTCACCAGAACTAACTAATAATTATTTCAAAGCTTTTCAAGAAAACGGTCACAAAATACTAATTGATACTAACGGACATGATCAGATAGGCTACTCAGCTCCTACCATGACTATTGATAATCGCATAAGACAAAGCACGGCTAATGCTTTTTTAACTCCAATAAGAGAGCGTAATAATTTGTTCGTTTTGAAAAATACAATAGTGAGAAAAGTTCTTTTTGATGGCAATAATAACGCAATTGGTGTTAAAATAACTCTGCCACACGGTAAAAAAATAAAAGTCGTGGCAAGAAAAGAAGTAATTTTATCTGCAGGTGCCATTAATAGCCCTCAGTTATTAATGCTATCTGGAGTTGGCCCTAAAGCTCATTTGAAAGAAATGGGCATTAATGTATTGCTAGATTCGCCAAATGTAGGAGGTAACCTTCAAGATCATATGTGGGCAATAGTAATATTAACTGGAAAGAAAAACGTTGCTTCATATGTTAGAAATATTGGTAGTTTGGTAAACTTCGATAAGTTTCCATCAACCACAATAATGGGGCATGTAGCTCTGAACAAGACACAAACTTATCCTGATTATCAGACGATAATATTGGCGGAACCAGCAGCATCTGTAGTAGCCACTACTATCTGCTCTTTCACTTTAGGATTTCAGGACCCAATCTGTACAAGAATTGCTGAAGCTATTCAAGATAGGGAATGTTTGCTTACAGCAGTGACTTTATTGGCTCCAGAATCAAGAGGTAAAATAAGACTTCAGAGTCACGATCCAATGGATAAACCACTTATTCATGCGAGATATTATTCTAACGATATTGATTTAGAAAATCATGTGAAATACTTGGAAGACTATATTAGTGTTGTTAATACAACATATTTTAAGAGTGTTGGCTCAAGAGTAGTTGATGTGAAGCTTGATGAATGTAATGATTTTGAGTTCGGTGCTCATGATTATTGGAGATGTTACATATTGAATACGGTTACTACTCTATGGCATCCCGTAGGCACATGTGCGATGGGCCCAGAAGGCGAGGGTGTGGTGGATGAGAGACTTCGCGTTCGAGGAGTAACGGGGCTTCGAGTGGTGGATGCTGGTGTAATGCCGACCATTGTCCGTGGTAACACGAATGCGCCCGTGATTATGATTGCAGAAAAAGCGGCTGATATGATCAAACTCGATCAAGGGGTAGATATAGAATACTAGCTGTTACCCGTACTTTCGCCCGCGTTAATATAGAATATGTCAATCAATTCTGGTTGTCGACATACAGAATGAGAAAAATGCAATTTTGCAGTTTTGGTTTTAATCTAAATCGCCCCCGTGACTCCTTTGATTGTTTTGTGCTATTCTTCATAGTGATGATTTGGCCATCCACGCCCACTTAGAAAACTCAGCCTGTATAGGTACAGGCAGCATTAACGTCAAAACGATTAACTTATTTGATTGAAGACGTTTGTGTATACAGGTTAAATAGTTACAAAAGGAAACAAATAAACTACAGAGTCATAGGTTCTGCTTTGCTCCGAATTGAATATACCACTCTATCATCAAGTATATATACAGTTAATTGACATTCCTTAATTATGCCGTTAATCATGGGTACAACATTTTAGGACGCTGCTACATACTATTTATTTATTTAATAACAGTTGCTTGCTTGTTGTGTGTTATTTATTTATTGCTTGATGTTGTATGTCCTTCAATTTGGTGCTAACACATACACATTCTGGGCCTAGGACATACGAGAATATCAGCAGCTACATGTAGCTGGCTGTGGGTAAAGCATGCCTACTACCCTTGAGTTTTGTTAATAATAATAGCAAAACTAAGTTTGTAACAAATAAAATTTGTACACACTGTGTTTATTAGCGACATCTGGTGTCCTTGAGACAAACCCAATATTGATCAGATATATCCCTGGTTGATTGTTTGTTCACTTAGGTGCTAGATGGCGCTGACATATGTATGGCATTGATAAACGTATCAATAAAATATATCCTATTTGTGTGAAATAATTTAATGCAATAAACACACAAATTCAACATACAAAATAATATTTTTTTTAAATTATTTTGTTCTTTTCAAATTAGTTACATAAAAATACTTTAGAAAATGCGTCTATGGTTTTAAATAAAACGTTCAAGGTCTGTGGTTGACATGACTGTCAATTCTTTTACAAGGGTGCACTTGAGGTCACTGGCACCTGTGAAGTTTATAACCTAAGAAACCGACAAATAAATATCCTTGATGATGGGAAGGACAAGGCTGGCTAGCGTCAAAATGAAAGGACCAATTGTTCAGTAGGCGCTATGAGTATTAGTTTGAATTTGTCTGAATTTCCATATTCGTGACACACGTGCGTTTGATTTTATCATGCAATTTTCTTTTCCTTGGCAGGGCACCAAATGTCTCCTTAGGAGTAATTTAATTAGTATACCTTAGAATAAATAATGGTCAATTAGCACAAATAGCTACAGCATGGTTCCGAACACTCCTGATGATATAATTTACAAAAGTTTGAAGACAGCTACACAGGATAACGGTACTGTTTGAGAAATCATATCTCCAGTATTGGGAATTGATGGTAAAATGTATTCCTTCTGAAAGTGAGTTGTTTATACCTATATTTTGGAACATCTACAAATTGTGATCTTATCTTATCTTATGGAGGGGCCGAGAAATACCTCGGACACTTCGACCCATTGGGATCTTTTGTGTTCCCCTAGATAACTTACTCCTCCTCATTCTCGTTGAAAACTGTTTTCATGAGTTTTACAACGAGACTAGGAGATATGAGCCTATAATCTTCGTACTTGCTTCGGCAGTACATATACTAAAATTGGAACGATACAAATTGTGATAATGGACTGTATGCTCGAAGAATTAAAATAGTTGACCAAACTGTGTGACTTTTTCTTCAATCAACTTCATGTGAAATCATCCCTGCTATAGTCTCATGCAGAATACCTACCCCTGAGCACGCTGGTGAGTAAGGGTGAAAATTTTACCTAACAAGTTTGACTGGAAACTTTTTGAATTGAAATGATAGGTCAGGGGGGATTATTAGGATTCGACGTATGAACACGCTTTCTCCTTTTCTCATATCTCATAGCTTTCCTCATCCTCATCCTTTTTTCATAGCTTTTGGCCCTAGCGGTCGAACGGTTAACAATACGTATGTTTTTGCTCTTTGCTAAAATACTAAAATAGTTTAAATTTGGACTCAATTCATCTAACAAATGTTATTTTGTAAAATAGTATCAAAAAGTGTGTAATTAGAACAATTTTTGTTGTGCACCGTTTAAAATTTTATATCTCGGCTGGTCAAACGGTGAGTGAGTGATAAGACATTTTACGCACAGTGCAAGCTACTGTCACGGTTACGCGGCGCGCATAAGTGTCATATCTGCGTGCGTTTATGCTCAGTGACGTATGCGAGCGCTCGCACCAAAGACTAAGTAGCGAAGACGGCGCATTACTACCTACCTAATTTACGTTGCCTCTGAGAGGACGGCAATTGATTGTTTTTTTTTTTTTTTACTGATCTGCTTAATTTGCTATGGAGGGTAAAGATGACAAAACACCTACACGTAATGTGTCTAAAAATAGAGGTAAAAAAAGACACGCTACTGGACCACCATCACCACCTTCACCTTTGTGTAGTAAAGAGGATATTCGTTGTATTATTCAAGAGATAATTAAAGCAGAATTCAGCGATATGTTGACGGAACTGAATAAAAACCTGATCAGCACGATGAACAATGAACTGGAAAAGGTCAATGCAGAAATGAAGGAGATGGTTAAATCCATGCAATTCATCAATAAGCAATTTGAAGATTTTGAGCGTAATCAAAAAGCATCTAACGAAACAATACACAGATTAGAGTTGGAAAATACGGAACTGAAGACGGATATTGGAAATCTTAGTGTGCGTATGAATAACTTGGAGCAACAATCCCGATCAAATAATCTTGAGGTGCAATGTATGCCTGAAACAAAAAACGAGAATATTTACACTATCGTCAAGCAGCTCGGGAAAGTAGTAAATTGTGACGTCCAAGAAAAATACATACTGAATTGTACACGAATTGCCAAAAACAATCCAACCAACACCCGTCCTAAGTCCATAGTCGTTCAGTTGGCATCACCTAGACTGCGCGATCAAGTCCTGGCGTCGGTTATCAAATATAATCAAAATAACCGAGATAATAAACTAAACTGCGGACATTTTGGGTTTTCCGGTCAGAATTCGCCAGTCTATGTTGTTGAACATCTTTCTGCCACCAACAAGGCTCTCCATGCTGCGGCAGGGATCAAGGCTAAAGAAATGAACTACAAATTCGTCTGGGTGATAAACGGCAAAATATTTGCGAGAAAATCTGACGGTGGAGAATACATACTCATCAAAAACATGAATAGTTTAAGTAAAATCATTTAACTTTTTCTTGTTTGCTAAAATTGCATGCCTTTGTACTTATATTTAGTTAAAATTCAGCAATTTATCAATCTATTATCAGAACTGTAGAGGTCTCAGAACTAAAACCAACGCTTTTTACTGCAACCTTAGTTGTACGGATTATGATGTGATTATTTTAACTGATACCTGGCTCAATAGTAGTGTACTAAGTAGTGAAATATTTGATGATAGGTATGTTGTCTACAGAAGAGATAGGCAAACAACAGGCTTTCATCCTAATAAAGATGGTGGCGGAGTTCTGATTGCTGTATCAACTAAAATCAATTCAAAACGTATTGATTCATGGTAAAGTAGATGTTAAGATCTTTGGGTCACTATTGATGTTTCGACTACACATAGATCGCGACAGCTGGCTCTCTGTGCAGTTTATCTTCCTCCACCTGTATGTCTTGCCTCAATCGAACATTTGATCGAACACTGTAACAACGTGTTTGAAACAACCGATATTCCCGTTTGTATAGTGGGTGATTTCAATTTGAGCAAAATAGCCTGGGACCCAGGTGCCGTTAATAATTCGCTGCCCAGCACTTGTTCGAGATTATTGGAATTCATGAATGTGTGTAAACTTGCTCAGCACAATTTAGTTAAAAACTATTCGGAACGGATATTGGATCTAATCTTATCTACAATGTCATCATGCACCGTATGGGAATCCAGTTGTTCTTTGACCGTTGTTGATAAACTGCACCCCCCGCTTGAGTTTACTTTATCATTATTGAATGAATCTAATCTCCCATACAATAAGCTTAACCAGAGAAAAAACTTTTACAAGGCTAACTACGAACATATTAGAACCTATATTAATGAGCATGACTGGCAGCGAAATTTTGCGGATCGTTATGATATAGACGTTATGGTAAAAGAATTCTATGAAATATTGAACTCAGCAATCGAACATTATGTCTCAAGTTGTAAGTCAACGATCTTTCGCTATCCCCCGTGGTTTAATAGAGAAATTATAAGGACATTGAAAGAGAAAAATAAGTTAAGGTTGTGCTTTAAAAAATATAAAAACCCGTTGGATAGATTGGAGCTAAAGTTGGTTACAAAACGTTGTCAAAACCTAGCTAAAACTTTGTACAGCAACTATATGGAAAGCCTAAAAACTGGAATTAAAGAAAATCCCAAATTATTCTGGAATTATGTAAAGGCTAAGCGTGGTGGGTCTAGTGCCTATCCACTAATAATGACTGATGGACGGACTATTTCATCAAACGGAACAACTGTCTGCGATCTGTTTGGCAACTATTTCGCATCGGTATACACCCCTGACTCGAATTTTCTTGAAACACTAGAGGTTAATAGCCAGTGCCTTACAATCCCTGAACTAGACAGTGATACCCTTCTCAAAAAGCTACAATCTGTTAATATCAGGAAAGGTGCAGGTCCAGACGGAATCCCACCATTATTTATTTCGGCCTGCGCTACTGCTTTGGTTGCCCCGCTTCTAATAATATATAGGGTGTCTTTAGCTACTGGAACCTTCCCTGCGGAATGGAAAAAATCTAAAGTTGTTCCTGTCTACAAGTCGGACAAAAAAAACACCATATCCAACTATACGCCTATTGCGATTCTCTCCACCTTCGCCAAGATATTTGAGTCTATAGTCTGTCCTTATATTCAACGTCATTTCAGACTTTATCTGAGTGATCACCAGCACGGTTTTGTTGCGTCTAGGTCGACTGCCACAAATTTGTTGTCCTTCTCGGAGTCCCTCATAGAATCTATTGATTCAAACAAACAATTTGATGTGTTGTACACAGATTTCAGCAAGGCCTTCGATAAAATTTCTCACTCCATACTAGTACATAAACTAGCAACGTATGGTATTACTGGGCCCTTGCTGAAATGGCTGACGTCTTACCTATTGGATCGGGAATTCTATGTTGTGGTGAACGGTTTTTGATCTGCTGGCAATTATCGTATGACTTCCGGGGCTCCGCAGGTTTCACATCTTGCTCCCATATTATTTATTATATTCATCAATGACCTCCCCAGCTGCTTTTACTTCTCTGAGTGCTTTTTGTACGCCGATGACCTAAAGTTTGCCAGAGCAGTTGATTCATCTAGTGATATCGCGCTCTTACAGGATGACTTAAATAGAGTTGTCGAATGGTGTAAAAAAAACAAAATGGAATTAAATTTGAAAAAATGTTACCACCTTTCATTTTCAAGGAAGGCTCATCCTATACACTCAGAGTACCTGATAGACAACACAAAAATACAACAAGTCGATAACATCACAGATCTAGGAGTACTTTTTGATAAGAAAATTACTTTTATCCCTCACATCGAGAATATTATTAAAAAGGCCTCTAAAATGTTAGGGTTCGTACAAAGAAACACAAAAGGTTTCAAACTGGTAAGTTCTAAAATAATGCTATACAATAGTCTTGTACGAAGCGTCTTGGAGTACTGCAGTGTTGTATGGAGACCACACTACGCCACGCATAAGTTACTCTTAGAGAGGGTACAAAAGCGGTTTCTTTGGCATCTTGCTTTTTCGAAAGGGAAAAGCAAACAGCTGCCCTCCTACAACACTCGTTTAAAATACTTCAAGATGCAGTCGTTATCAACTTGAAGAGATATCATCGATGTCTTGTTTCTTTATAAATTACTAAGAAATAAAATTGACTGCCCTAATCTACTAAGTCTTTTAAAGTTTCGTGCCCCATCCCGATATCCGCGAAACCCCATCACTCCGTTGCATCCACCTTCACGCAGAACGGTTCTGGGTGCAAACTCTGCGATTCCACGCCTGTGTAAAATGCTTAATAGTTGCAGTGATCTAATAGATATACACCACGACAAATTGAGCAAATTTTACAAAATATTTAGAGAGTACTATACAAGTATTCAATGATGACTGATTTATATAAGATATTAATTAGGAATGTGATATTTTGTCATCCAATCCAATAGAATTTAATTATATTCCTTGCTTTTATTATTATTGTTTTTATTTGATTTAAGTTATAATTAAATATATTAATGATGTGTTGTGATGTACTTAATTTGATTTATTAATATTATTTCATTTATTTTGAATTTAATGGAATGCTTTTAATTGTATATGTTGTATATTGTTTTATAATTTAATTCATCTGGTATTGTTTTAATTTTAATTTAAAAAACTGTATTTTTTATTTCTTTTTTAAATTGTTTTTAAATTTTAAGTAAAAATAACGTAATAATGTGTATAACCACAATGTGTGCATGTAGTGTTAGCCTATAATTAATTGTTACACTTACAAATGAAGGTACAAAGAAATTGTAAACGTATTGTGTAAGCAGTTGTTGGTTAACGAAATAAATAAATAAACTAAATATCTGAATATATTGGCACATGTTATGTTTAGCCCTTATTGTGTAAAACGAAGCCTCATCCTATTACATAATCTAAATATATATTCAGATCTCAATCATTTGTTATTAAAAACATGCCTGCAAAGTTTCAACCAAATCGGAAGCTGCAATAAAAAGTTGCATACCTTGGTAATCTCATACATTTGTGACGTTTTCCCAATCGCTATCAGGATGCTTCCGTTGATAGTCACTTGTCCAGAGTCTCTGGTGGATACCAAAAAACAATATAGACGACATCTGCGACGCTGGCGTAATAAATGATAATGTTAAATGATTTTATTTCTGTAAGTTGGTTTGTACAAACACTTTTACATGTCGATCATATTTTAAAACTACATGAGGTCGGCGTTTCCTATCTGACAACTCTGAGAAGAAAGGTCGAAACAAACTCAGAGTTCGCTGGCTCTTTTAAAGTCCAGACAAAATCTTGGTTAGATCATGTGAAGACCATGTTGGGTAGGGCCAACTTCGAGAAAGAGGTCAAACGTCGAATCCGACTCGGCTGGGCAGCGTTCGGGAAGTTACGCGGTATCTTCTCGTCCAACTTACCACAGTCTCAAGACGAAAGTCTATGACCAGTGTGTGTTGCCAGTGATGACATATGGCTCTGAGACGTGGTCGCTTACAATGGGCCTCATTAGAAAGCTTAAAGTCACCCAAAGGGCAATGGAGAGGGCTATGCTCGGAGTTTCCTTGCGTGATTGAATTAGAAATTTAGAGATCCGCAAGAAAAACAGTGTTACCGACATAACCCAAAGAATTGCCAAACTTAAGTGGCAGTGGGCAGGGCACATTGCTCGCAGAACGGATAGCCGATGGGGCAGAAAGGTTCTGGAGTGGCGACCGCGAACCACCAGGCGTTGGAAGGCCTCCCACCAGGTGGACCGATGACCTGGTGAAGGTTGCGGGGATCCGCTGGTTGCGGAACGCACAAGACCGGTCAATGTGGCGACGCTTAGGGGAGGCCTATGTCCAGCAGTTGACGTCTTTCGGCTGATATGATGATGATGATGATGAAGAAACAAGAAAGGACCAAGAATTGAGCCCTGCGGGACTCCCATTGTTACTATAGACCCGGGAGATCTTTTTCCATTAACGTTAACGCTCTGCATCCTATTACTCTAGTATGAAGTAAGAAGATCCAGAGCGCTGTTCCGGATCCCGTAGTGGCGGAGTTTCCTGATTAGTGTTTCATGAAGAACACAGTCAAATGCTTTGGACAAATCACAAAAGATTCCCAAGTCATTGCACTTATCTGCCCGTGCATTATAAAAATGTCCTAGAAGCTCAACATCAGTAGTTGAACGACCCCTTGTAAAACCAAACTGTTTGCTATGTAATAATTTATGTTTATTAAAAAATCTTTGTAATTGCTCAAAAATTAATTTCTCAAATATTTTACTAAACATAGGTAGTACTGAAATAGGTCTATAATTTGTAATATCTGTTGTACTACCTGATTTAAGCAAAGGTGTTATTTTACTATTTTTCTTTAGGTCAGGAAACTCCCCACAGTCGATACAATTATTAAAGATAAGAGCTTAACTAAACATACCGAATCGCAAACATTAACATTTTCTTTTAGCAAAGACTCAGCAACAGAACAGGTGATGAGTTTAGGGATTTAATATAGTGCGCGCGGAACTAGTTGGCCGTGCCTTAGGAATGTGAGTGGTGGAACGGAGAGGCGGGTTGCCAGTAAAACCCGGGATGACCCATTGACATTGTCATTATCCATTGTCCATTGTCCTAACCCTCCCACCCCCTCACCCCCGTCGCCACCTAAGGTGCGGCCAACTAGTTCCGCGTGCACTATAGTTGAAATGGGAATATCGGAAACAAAAAATTCAAAGGCCACTGCGACTTGTGAGTCTGATTTTATGATGTTGTCATTAATAGAGAGGCTGTAGTCAATATTTCTGTTACCGGATCTTCCCGTTTCACTATTAATAATATTCCAAGTCGTTTTAATAACATTACTACTGTTTTTAATCTTCGATCTCAAATAACGCGACTTGGCCAAACAACAAACTTTTAAATAATTTCTAACATATAAATTAAATTCAGCAGTGTTTACATGAGTCCTTTCATTGTACAGCTCATAAAGCCGTGTTCTAGTTTTATAAATACCAATGTTAGCCCAATCACTGAATGATGCGTTACTATTAACCGAGATAGTCTTGGGAATAAAGGTGGAATTAAATTGTATACAATATAAATAAAAAAAACATTATATAGAATCTATATGATTTTTTTTTTATATAATAATATACTATAATTTATGTAAGCAAAATACGCGCTTGGTCGTGGAGTTGCGGAAACCAGCCCGTTTTAACCTAACCTAACCTACTATAATTCATGCTGATCCTAATCATATATGTCGGGTTTAGTCAATAGTATGGACGTAAAGTCAAATCACAAGCACGCCCCTAGCGGCAATCAAGAGCAACTGCGCATTGGCGCGCTTTTATAAGCACTAGCGTGGTGCAGAATAGAGCAGTTGAGTAATTACAGCCGTAAAGCTAAGACGTCGTAGAATCAGTGTCGATCCGTAATATTAGTAAGCAAGAATGTAACTTGTGTCTATTTGAATAAACCCAGTGTATCGAATAATTTATGTGATTTCATTTGCACGATTATACCCACCGACCTGCCCACACACGATGTCTTGACCTAAGGGAATATATCCTGACTTTCCGATGGTTTACATCTATCGGCCAGCCTTGATGCGACATCAGAATTGGGATTCAGTCATGCTAATGAGATCACACGTAAAAACAATGCTAGTGAAAATGGCGGTTACATTCTTGCAAAAAAAAATCGTGTTGTCAGTTTTAAATGATGCAACACCAGTCTGGAGCGGAGCAACAAGGAGACTAGCAACAACCAAGGAGCTGGACAGGTCAAGGAGGAGCGTGTGGACGTGTGGAAAGATCCATAGAGTTTTTTAACGTACTCACTCGTGCTAGCGTAAACGATCTCTTATGTCAAAATGTATACAAAAAAAGAGGTTTTGCCTTGCCGTCACCAGACGGCGCTTATCCAGTTTCAATACAAATTGTAGTTTACGTTAACGCGATTGAGCGTGAGTAAAAACTCGCACTAAGGCCTCTGATTACTTTTGTAGTGTGATAGTTTTATGTAGTGAGAATTAACTTAGAAGAAGCATGGTATTCTTCTTTTGTGGTCGTCGGAGGGCCAGACTGTCTAAAAGGTGGTAAACCCTGCCAGGCCTAGAAATTGCGACTTAAAATGCTATGGCATTCATTGGATTCTATAAAGCCCATATATCTACCTACCCGGGCACATGGGACACCGTAATGTGTGGTTCATGTCCACAATAGCCCATTTAGCTGTGACGGTTTAGTTTACTACACCGCTGCACTGGTTAATTTCCATCAAAGCTGTGTATAGTTAAGGTACTGAACATATACTCTCGTAATGTTTTTCACGTTTCAGATACCATATTGCGTCGAAGTGGAGCCTCGGCTGCAGGCTAGCGGTTCAAATGCTGAATGCGAAGGTCGACTGTCAACATCTGAGAGGTTGAGACTGACAGCAGGCTAGCAGTTTACAGGTGGTAGCCGAACTTTACGAGCGCGCGCAAGTTTGGAATGGAATACTCGGTGAGTCGCTTCTATTTTATTTCGATAGTGAGGTCGAATGTTCTCTAGTGAAGAGATGCTATTTCAAAATTTAAAAAGAGTGTTCATGTTTGAAAACAGAGTTGGTCGTGGTTATATCTAGCACTATCACTAGCTAATTAAGACACACTTACTAAAAAGCAAAGTGGATTCTTTACGATAACCGTAAGCTAAAAATGCAATTGCTGACCCCAGGTCAAACGCCGCAACAGGGACACTGTTGCGGCGTTTGACCTGGGGTCAGCATAAAGAAAGCAAAGCTTACCAATAAAAAAATCTTTTTTACAAAAAAATACTACCGACTTCCAAATAAGAAAACTACAAAGTGAAAAATAACTTTAATTTTGGAAGTCGGTGTCTTTCCTAGGTACCATTTTTTTGCGTTATGGACACCGACTTCCAAAATTAAAGTTATTTTTCACTTTGTAGTTTTCTTATTTGGAAGTCGGTAGTATTTTTTTGTAAAAAAGATTTTTTATTTTTCACTTTTTAGTTGTACCTAACTAATAGGCAAGTTGTTTAGTAAGTTTCCTATAACGCCAGAATAGACGACCCGAATATCATAAAACTTGAACAAAACCGATCAAATGAGTGATCTGATTACCCCTTAAGAGCGTACTGGCGTGATGTTATGTTATGAAATGGTATACACAATAAACAGACATGCGATTGCAGCAGTCCCGCGAGATTTGCCGTTATTTATTGAAGAGTTCTGTTGTATATCTTCGAAGTTCTTCATCAGATCTTCACTTAATTAAAATGGGACCAATTTCGGAACATACTCTATCAAACAAAAAAAGAATTTTCAAAATCGGTCCACAATTGACGGAGATATCGGTGAACATACATAAAAAAAAAAAAAAAAAAAAAAAAAAAAAACATACAAGAAGTCGAACATAGAACCTCCTCCTTTTTCGAAAGTCGGTTAAAAAGGTAATGGTAGGTAACTGTTTGGTGGTGTCAGCATGGAGTTATTTACTATAGCTTTCTCCGATCTGGTCAAGCAATAACGGCAGATGTCTACTGTGCCGAACTCCGAACAATGATAGCAAAACTAGGAAACCATTCGTCACCCTCCGTATTCGCCAGACCTTGCTCCAACGGACTACCATTTTTTTCGTGATTTGGACATTTTTCTACGTGATGTAAAGTTTACTTCTCAGGAGGCAGTACAAAATACTTTCACACAGTTTGTCGAATCTAGATCACCAGAGTACTATCGCAAAGGCATAAACGACCTTCCTATTAGATGGCAGCAATGTATATAATGTGATAATAATGGTAATTATTTTGAATAAATAAAAAGGTTAGATTAAAAAAAAAAAGATCGAATCACTATCTGATGAATTGTTTAGGTTATAAAACTTTTTAGCCTTTATACGTGCCAAGAGCACACACTTTCGTATGTTTAGATTAGAGTTCAATAGGATGATAGAACCGTTAAATGCTCTCTTTGGCAGAGAACATGCACTAAATTTAGTTTTAGAGAATACTTTGACACAGTTAAATTAGGTTACTACTACAATAGCCAAATTGTAGTATTGGTATTTAAGCTCCCGGTTGTCCGTCCATATACCTATGACCTTTACAAACTATCCATAGTTCTCGACAAAGATTTTATGTACATAGAGGCAGAATGCCCGAGGTCCAGCCAATACTACCTCTGCGAGGACAGGAATAATCAACACTACAGGAGTCAAGGCGACTGCATCCACCATCTGACAACTATGCAGCAAATCGACAGATCCTGCCAGTACACCATAGCCAAATTAAGAACGGATGCTGTAGAAGCGCTCGATGATCGACACTACGTAGCAAGTTTAGTTTTTGTTTTTGTATTTATCCTGCACCGGGACTCAATACAACACAATACAAGGAAGTTATCTCATCACAATTCCAGTAGGCTGCGACGTGCAAACCCCAGATCTAACCCTAGATAACAAGGATGATCGGTTAAAGGGACAAGTACTGAAAATGGCGTTCACTAAAAGTGACATTAGAACAGAAAAATGACGAGGTGGAACGCGGCGATGTCTACGCCGAAGTTAGCAATCATACAGCTGCCGCTCAACTAAGATTATCAGCGCTATTCTCGAACTAATCTTCTAATAGTCGCTGATCTTTGGGAGGGAGATGTTAAGTACCAGTTATCTACGAAATACGCAGGCTAAGGCAAATGACGCCGTTCTACATAAACATTACATCAGCCTGGCAACGAGCGTGGAAATGCTGAATCGGCTCGACCAGTTAACAATCAGCGGTTGGAACCTCCTTGCCACGCGCGCTCCGGTGCTACAACGGCCGGGGCCGGGGTGGCAGCGAGCCTCCAGGGGTCAAGCCGCTCTACGCTCGCACCTCAGTTGGTGGTAACAAAAGATAGTGTTGCGGTAGACGTTAAGTGCCGTATCTATCGACTTATGGTAGTTTATCAAATGTTAATTAGCATAGATTTGAGATCAAGGGGTTGGAAGTAATAATTTTGTTCTTATTATAAAATCTAGACGGTATTGTATGACTTAAGCGTGAGAGTAGGTATGCTCTCGCCTAAAAATTCAGATCCTGTGTTTCGTCACAAAGGACATGGACAGATTTTGTATGGGCGTCCGGCATAGTTATCGAATTTAATTTACAATAATGGTTCTTGCTGTTTTATATTCGTGAATATGAACACATTCAATTGCTATAAATAAAACACTCCAAGAACTCGTCACAACAACAGACTAGTCGAAAACAGTTTCATTAAACCTATTATTAAGATCGTTGCAATAAGTGTACAGATAATGATCTAGCTATTAAAAAAAATGCCAGGCGCTTTAAATTAGCAAACAGTTTTAAGAATACAGTTACCTGATATGGTTTTAGCATTATTTATTTATTGAATTCTTTAATGTTTACTACAAAAATATATACAGGACAATCAAAAATCATAAAAGCAAAGTGTAAAATGGGCGGTCTTATCGCACAGGGCAATCTCATATTACTAGTAATTTAAACAAAGTAATGGACTCCTAAGCTGTATAATGATTAGCATGTTATTAAACTGAGTCTGGTTGAGCCTCAAAAAATGTGGCATTAATAACAAAGAATAGCTTTACTATTTTATTTCTTTTATGTACCTCTATTTCTAAAGGTGCCTTATAAATATATTTTTAAAGTTACCAATTATCAAAGGAAAGAATAAAACAAACGAGTAAAAATAATTATTTATTGGATACACAATATTTTTATTTCACACACCTGGATGTATATAATAAGTTGTAGTAGGTTGATTGGACTGTAGGCATAGCATGTAGGTATAACGATGAGTAAGAAATGGAATCAACATGAAAAGTATATATATTTTGACAGATTTTATTCAATAAATATGCCTAAAGTCTTGCTTGATAGTGTTCAGAAAGCGAGGATATGATATGCCTTTGCAACCTTTGCACGGCTATTCCGCAGTTGATGCAAATCAGAGTCCAGTAATGTTAACAAGGTTGGGTATTCGAGTGGTAGAAGATATCTTTCCGTTGAGATAATTAAAGCAGGAGTCAAAGAAAAATCGCAAAAACAAACTGTTACTTTAAAAGTGAACGTTGCTTTTGAAGTTTTTGAAGACATAGACAAAAATATCAGGTCTGACACATCGTCTGTAAAAACGTCGCGTTCCGTTTTATGTATTTTACTTTGTGTGAAAAAATAAAAACTAAATAACTAACGCATCAAAATATGAAAAAATAATTTTATTTAATGCAAACAATACCAATAGAGACAGTTTCGTGTGAATAAAATGTTTCTAATAAGAAAACTTGTCGTACAATTCACGTCTAATAACTTACGTGCGTGGTGAGGAACGTCTAATAATATATTTTTTATCTTTCTCTATGGTCAATTATGGCGAAAGGTGACACATGGTACCTTAATTCGTCTTGCACTACTTTTTATTTGGAAATAAAAACGTCAAGTTCAGAGAGGTAAAAAACTGTGTGATAATTCATTTTTCATTTTTTTATACAATATTATTTATTGTGTATTTGTAAATAGAATGCACTTTTTGTCCATGTCCTTTGTGGGTACAAATACAGTCATAATATCACATGTCATAATGCAACGAAAAGTATGAAACTATTAGATAAAAAATGTATCACTGACCCTCTTAAAATTTTCTTTTCAATTTTTTATAACCATTTTTACATTAAAAAAAGGAATTTTAATTGCATGTAGCGTCGATCTTAGTTGGTGTAGCGTAATCACTTTAACTTTAATAAAAATACATGCTGGGAGTTACTAAGGTAAAGCTTCAAATGAGACTTTATGTAGAGACAAACCAAGGATTCAAAAGACTTTGGCTAGGGTAGATAAAATTGAAATTGGCCTATAGTTACACACATAATTACGATCTTTGCATTTATGTTTCCAAATATTTGGGAATATGCCGGACGCAAGTGATCGATTGAATATTTGTAATAAGGGACCTACCAGAGACGAAACACACATGAAGACAAAGTAAGGAAGGATTCTGTCGGGCCCAGCGATCTTTCGACGAGCCAGTGATTTCATTACATTGAGAAATGCATCACTTCAATAGTGGTTGACGTCAAAGGTAAACTATAAGCTAACGTGTCCTGCATGTATTCCGAGGAAGGTAAGTTATGATCCAAATTTTGTTGAGAGTACATGGGAGAGAAGTGAGCAGCGAACATTCCTGAGATATTGATGCCATCCGAAGACGATGTGATAATTCTCTAATTTACATACAAGGTAATGGTAGAATATTATACTTTTTAAACAAGGGCTTACAGCTATCCGTATACCAGGTCCCACATATTGCACGCACACATTTTTTTTGTACTCTAAACACTTTTATTATATCCAACGAATTACCCCACAATAAGAGACCATAGCCGAGTACGGATGACACGTAACCATGATATGCACAAAGAGCCGCTTCTGTAGATTCCGTGACTCTTAATCTTTTTATTGCGCAGGCAAATCTGTCGAGTTTATCACAAACGTATTCGACGTGTGCTTTCCAATCACAGTTTTTATCCAACATTATACCCAGAAATTTAGTACTTTGAACTTCTTCGATGATAGTATCATTATATTTAACATTTAAAGTCAATGGCTTTCTTTTATGCGTATGAAATTGGATCATTTTAGTTATCTCCATATTAATTTGTAGGTTTTTATAATGTTACCAGTGTATTATGTTGTTTATTGCGTTGTTTATTTCTAGTTCATATGAATCTCGGTTTTCACATTTCACAATGAGGGTCGTGTCATCAGCAAACAATATTGTGTTATGGCAGGTGATATTTGGGAGATCATTAATATATATTAGGAATAAGAAAGCTGCCAATACTGTGCCCTGTGGCACTCCAACACTATTTTGTCGATAGTCACTTCTATGTAACATCTTTTTGTTGCTATGATTGATTTTAGAGATTTGCACACATTCTTTTCTGTCGTTAAGGTAGTTTCTCAACCAGTCATTCGCTTTTCCTCTTATTCCATATTTTTCTAGCTTATATAAGAGCAAATTGTGGTCCACAAAATCGAACGTTTTACTCATGTCAAGGAAAATTGCAGCAATTGGTACTCCATCATTTATAGCCTGGGTGATCATTTTGATCAAATTAAAACATTCCAATGAAGTAGTACTACTCTGTCTGAATCCATATTGCTCGTCTTTAAGTAGACGATGGCTTGTTGTATAATCTTGAAGCCTTTTTAACATGATTTGATTGAACGTAGGTGTTCTTGATGACTTAGCTTGTGCGGCGCTCCAATGCTTTGTGTACGTACTCAGTCGCGATAAAAATATTGTAAGCGCGGTGCGTAGATCGTCGCTTATGCGTTGGATCACTTCTCACTTATTGTTATCGCCGGTAGATTATAATTTAATGCAAATGTTATTTACGAATTCTGCAGCAATTATACACTTCACCAAATTAATTCACAATGCAATGGTCCACTGATAACTTTAACCTTGAAATTCCAATCACAGATGAGAGTTTAAGCGTCTTTAAACAATTTATAACAATATAAAACCCAGAGTGAGTTATACCGTGTCACCCGAAATTATTGTTCCAAGAGTTTTTAGGGTGCCGAAGTCAACAAGGAACCCTTATAGTTTCGCTCTGTCCGTCTGCCCGTCCGCAGCATAGCTCAGAGAATCTAAGTACTAGATAGCTATAATTTGGCATGGATATACATATTAATAATTCCGATAAAGTGGTAAAATAAAATCACGAAAAATAGTTTTTTTTTTGGGGTTCCTCCAATAGACGTAAAGTGGGGTTGTTTTTTTTTTCGTCTGTCCCATGGTGTGGGGTATCGTTGGACAGGTCATTCAAAAATATTATGGGTTTGTTAAAACCATGTTTAGATTCAGAGATCAGTTTGCGTAAAATTAAGCTTTTAATTGCAAATTTATGTTAGAGTCAAGTGTCCCCCCTCCCTACCAGCGAAATGGTTGCTCTTGAATATGTGAGAATAATCACGGCAGTAGTAAATATAATGAAATTAAAAGGAAAACTATCACATATAAGAAGGTACTTGGAACAGTAAAAATTTTGTATACTTGCCATTGAAAAATTACTTAAATAACGTTGTTAGCTGTGTAATGCAGAGTAAATACATGCTTATGAACCATGTAAAAATATACAAAAATAAAATCATAACAGGCTTTACAAGTTTACGAGTAATTAGTCGACCAACTTATAAAATGTACTTGGCACAGTAACATTTTTGTACAAATGCCATTGAAAAATTACTTAAATAACGATGTTAGCCGTGTAAAACAGATAGTAAATATATGCTTATGAATCATAGAAAAATAAAATCATAACATCCTTTTTTTTTCTTTTTTTTTATATTATTGAAAGGCTCGCGCTTGACCACTATCTCACCTGATGGTAAGTGATGATGTGGTCGACGATGTAGCGCGCTTTCCTAGAAAAAACCTATTCACTCTTGACTTAAAGACTCCCAGGTTGTAGCTCTCAGGAAATACAGACTCCGGCAGGGAATTCCACTCCTTAGCTGTACGCATAATGAAAGTATTCCCAAAACGTTTGGTGCTTATGGGTGGAATGTCGACCATGTACCGATGACACATCACCGTACGTCTTGTATTCCGATGATGGAAAGGGCTAGGAGGAATTAGTTCGTGCAATTCCAACGTACACTCCCCGAAATGTAACCGATAAAAAACCGACAGACTGGCAACTTGGTGCCGATGTTCAAGGCTCTGGAGCCTAGACTTAACCAATATCTCATTGCCTTAATAATAATTATTTCTAAATTAATATTGTTTAAGCTCGAATAACGCATTGGAGTGGCCGGAGTCGTTGGCAGTACCGGTCCGCAGTCCATACGGCGCATGCGTGCGGGGTAGTCTATTTTGTGTTAGTGCAGAAGTATTTTCGACCTTTTGTTATCTAAAGTCAAATTAGAATCGATTGCCAAGCAAATTACTTATTTTCTTTTGTCGATATCCATCTATAAAGTCAATATTCGACCCGACTACATCACTAATTGATTAGTGTGAAACTTTCCAGAACCAAATAGTGAATACCGCAGATTAGAGATGAATACCTACGAAATTTTAAAATTCCGAAAGAGAAATAAACAAGGAGCGTGCGTGCAAGGATCCAGGAACGAACCATACCATTCCCCGTGGCTCTAACGCGCGCTCGTATCGGCTCCTTTCGCAATTCGCACCCGCGGTGGTACTCAAATAGATAATATATAATATTTTTCTACCTTCAGTTGCGAAGTTGGATTTTATAACTCTTTCTTCAGTTATCAGTTAGTCCTTCTTTATTTTAAGTCAAGAGTGAATAGGTTACTTCTAGGCAAGTGTGCTTCACCGTAGACCACATCATCGTTTACCATCAGGCGAGATAGTGGTCAAACGTGAGCATATAGATTTAAAAAAAAACATCCAATCTGGACCCGTTTTTAGACGTTGTGTGCCGCTGAAACCATTTTAATGTTCATGTAACAACAACAAAATCCTCTTCTTAGTCCGCATTATTATGAAACTTCGGAACCCTATTACTGCGCGGGGTCCGACACGCGCTTGGCCGGTTTTTATTTTACCATGAGTTTAAAGCCAATCAGTAGACCTCACGTTTGTTCAGAACATTTAAGAAAATAATAAACACACTCCGGTATTGAGGACACAACTGAAGTTTTGCTGAATACGCTTATACCTGATGACTTACTAGCTAATGACAATGACAACCATCAACAGATCAGAGCGTGGGCAGCTGTACCACCTGAACCACCAGCGTCAGAGCTTCCATCCACTGACGAATATATTAACGTTGTCAAGAGGTTACCACTCAATAAATCATTTGGTGAAGATAAAATATCTAATCGGATGAATATAGAAGTGTGTAAAACAGCCGGTGCCGGTGGTGCGATTTTAACCGTTTACAACCGTTGTATTGCGGTAGGCGTATTTCCTCGTTTATGGCGGTGCGGATTTAATAATAAATTTTGCGCATTTTACTCCTTGCATCGGGGTAAAGTAAATTATTCGTCTTTTAGTCGGGGGACCACTAAGGCATTAAAATTAAAATCAAATAACAACATGCGTATCCTACAACTATTATAAATGGAAAGTTTGCGAGGACGGATGGATAGATGTATGTTTCTCTTTCACGCAAAAACTATTGAACGGATTTTGATGAAACTTTACAGAAATACGTATATATGCATAGCTTTTGCTTTTGCTTTTTTGGGGGCTGAGTCACCCGCGTCCGTAGGTGAGTACCCCTTTTGTTACCCTACACGTGGTCCCCGGGTGGTGCTAATCAGGTGACACTGGTGGTAGGTTTCGGCCGAAGGCTTGCGACCACCCACCGAGCAAAGACGTACCGCCAAGCGGCATAGCCGTGTTCCGGCACGATGCTCAGTGTAGCCACAAGAGGAGTTGGGTCGAGATAGTTGTTCCACTGCAGGCTGGCCAGTCTGCAGTGGAACAACTATCATCATCATCATCATCACCACTGTTGAGACCCGACGGGTCACTGGCCCACTCCTCCGAGGACAAGGCAAACTTGTTTGCCTCCCTTTTTGCGGAATCTTCGCGTCTGAACTCTGATGGCGCGCGGCCCCCTCCGTCTCCTGTTGGATGTGGGACGAGTATGTCGGATATTCGCATCCATCAGAGGGAGGTCTGTAGGGTGTTGCGTAACCTTGACGTGAACAAAGCTATTGGCCCCGACGGGATACCGGCAATTGTACTGAAAACTTGTGCGCTTGAATTGTCTCCGATCCTGACACGCCTATATCACCTTTCGTTAGTGACTGGAAAGGTGCCGAATGCTTGGAAGCAAGCTAACGTTCAGCCAGTCCCCAAAAAGGGTAGTCGGGCTGACCCAGCAAACTACAGACCCATCTCGGTAACGTCCATCCTCTGTAAGAGTATGGAACGTGTGCTGAACAAAAAGCTCCTGGCATACCTAGAGACAACGACATCCTCAGTGACCGCCCATACGGCTTCCGCCGAAATTGGTCAACTGGGGATCTTCTAGCGTATGCCATTCACGTCTGGAGTGAGGCCATCGAGAGGAGCGGGGAAGCGCTTGCTGTCTCCCTTGACATCTCGAAGGCTTTCGACAGGGTCTGGCATGAGAGCCTTATTGGTAAGCTTCCTTCCTTCGGTCTGCCTAGTGGTATGTGTGACTGGATTGCTGACTTCCTGAGGGAGAGGTCCATCCGAGTGGTTATCGATGGCTGCTCGTCCGGTCAGATAGGTATTAATGCCGGAGTCCCTTAGGGGTCGGTGCTCTCGGCTACACTGTTTTTGCTGCACATTAATGACCTGCTAAAACCCGGAACCTTTGTTTACGCAGACGACAGCACGGTTGCTGAGAGATACGTGTCCAGCGCACGGGCTACTGGGACTGAGATCCGGTCTCTCCGGGAGGCCATGGTTGAGCGCTTGAACCTGTCTTTGGAGGCAGTCTTCGAATGGGGCGATGCCAATCTAGTCAATTTCAATGCAGCTAAGACCCAGGCGTGTCTTTTTTCCGCAAAAAGGAGCCTATTCCACCCGGCTCCATCTTTCCATGGTGTAACCGTGCCGATAACGGACCATCTCGACCTTCTTGGTGTTACTTTAACATCGACCCTCAATTTTGTTTCATTCATTGAGGCAAAGGCTCAGTTGGCTGCAAAAAAGTTGCGGGTCCTTGCAAAGGTGAGACGGTATTCCACGCCTGAACAGCTGCTCAATTTGTATAAAGCGCAAGTTTGGTCATGCATGGAGTACTGCTCTCACCTCTGGGACAGATCTGCCAAATATCAACTTGATGCACTTGAGTCGATTGACAAACGGGCCAAGATGCTTATCGGCCACGATGCACTGGTCGCCTCAAAGCTCCAGAGCCTTGAACATCGACGCCAAGTGGCCAGTCTGTCGGTTTTTTATCGGTTACATTTTGGGGAGTGTGCGATGGAACTGCACAATTTGATTCCGCCTAGCCCTTACCATCACCGGACAACAAGACGCACGGCAATGCGCCACCGGTACATGGTGGACATCCCACCCATACGTACAAAGCGTTTTGCGAATACTTTCATTGTACGCACAGCTAAGGAGTGGAATTCCCTGCCGGAGTCTTTGTTTCCTGATCGCTACAACCTTGGGGTTTTCAAGTCAAGAGTGAATAGGTTACTTCTAGGCAAGCGTGCTTCACCGTCGACCACATCATCGCTTACCATCAGGCGAGATAACGGTAGCGAGCCTATCAATAAATAAAAAAAAAAAAAAAGCTTTTAGGTACAACCAAATAACACAGGCTATAATGTATGAAGATATTTGGAAAATAATTTATTATTATATAAATTAAATACGTGTGTAAATTCTGATTTAAATAAACACAACCTTAGCAATAATTTAAAGTCAAGAGGAGAACAAGGCCTTATGATATGCACATTTAATGTGAGATCCCTATCAACAAAAGAAAGAGCCTTAGAACTAAATAATGCAATAGATAAAATAAAATGGGATAGCATAGGACTCGCAGAAGTTAAAAAGGTAGGATATACCATTGAAGAACACAAAGAATACATATTTTGTTATATAGGAGTGACACAGGGACTTCATGGCGTAGGCTTTCTAATAAAGAAATCACTAAAGGGCAACATATTGAGCTTTTTGGGAATATCGGAGAGAGTGGCTCTGCTAAAACTGAACTTCAAGGAAGGACCACTATCGCTGATTCAAGTATATTCTCCCACTGAGAGTTCAAGTGAAGAAGAAATCACAAAATTCTACAACGACTTAACTAGGGCGCAAGAACTAGCTGATAAAAACAGGTTAATCATCGGAGATTTCAATGCTAAAATTGGTCAACCTAAACCTCATGAAAATCTTATAATGGGCAAATATGGTTACGGCAAACGGAACGACAGAGGTGAACGTCTAATACAATACGCACAGGAGAACAAGCTGGCAGTTATGAACACATATTTCAAGAAGAAAAGTTCCAGAAAATGGACATGGTTATCACCAGACCATAAAACAAAAAATGAAATCGACTTTATATTGAGTCCCAACCCAAAATCTGTAACAAATGAAGTGTAGTCACATTTTGTAGTCCTGAACAAAATGAGCTTCCCGTCAGACCACAGGATGCTAAGATGCTCTTTAAAAACTGAGAAACCTAAAATGAACCGAAGAACATTCAAAACCATTGCCAGCAAATTGAAGTCTACACATGAGAAAAACAACTACATACAAAACCTAAAAAAGAACTTACCAATACTGCAAGAATTTCTAAAGGAAAATAAAACTGTACAATCCCTCAACGACAAACTGGAAGAAGCAATCACAAAAAGCCTTAAAATTTATGAATACAATAAACAAAAAGTAAAGATCATTAGCGAACACACACAGAATTTAATCTGTAGAAGAACTGAACTTATGTTCACGAAGAACAAGTCCAAAGAAATGAGAGAGGAACTAAAGTAATTGTTTAAACAAACCAACAGAGCAATTAAAACAGATTATGCTAACCAATGAAGAACAATAATAAAAAATCATATGTTTACTTTCCGAAGTTCCAAAAGAGCCTTTAAAGAACTATCCACTCACAAAAAATGGATACAAAGTTTGAACAGCGAAAAGGGCGAAACCAAAGATATAGAAGGTATAATAGAATGTGCAACGGCTTTCTATACTTCTCTTTATGAAAAACCACCACATGATAAGACACAAGATAATGGAAAAGATAATAGTATTATAACTGGAGAAGATATAGCAAAAACACCATTAGACCCAATAACAGAAAGAGAAATAATGACTCAAATCAAGAAACTAAAACCTGAGAAGAGCCCAGGTGAAGATAACATCACAAACGAAGCCCTGAAAATCGGAGCGCCAATCCTAGTTGCATATCTAGCAGAATTATTCAACTTAGTACTGGAAAAAGAGCAAGTTCCATCGCAATGGAGTAAATCAAATATAATACTGCTATATAAAAAAGGGAACCCGCTCGACATCAGCAACTACAGGCCTATCAGCTTACTATCTACAATATATAAACTCTTCTCGTCAATCATCCTAAGAAGGATAGCACCAGATATTGACCAGAATCAGCCAATAGAACAAGCGGGCTTCCGGCCGCACTACTCAACAGTAGACCACATTCACACAATAGAACAAATTATAGAGAAATTTAAAGAATTCAATAAACCACTTTATATAGCTTTTGTGGACTATTCCAAAGCGTTCGACAGCATAGTACACCCATCTATATGGACTGCTCTGAGAAATAACGATGTAAACAAAACATACGTAAATATCATAAAAAACATCTATGCTAAAAGTGTAAGCAGAGTAAAATTGGAAAGACAAGGGGAGGAGTTCACAATTGGGAGAGGTGTGCGCCAGGGGGACCCGCTGTCTCCAAAGCTATTCATAGCTGTACTTGAAGATATTTTCAAAAACATTAATTGGGAAAATAATGGCATATGGATACTTAATAAAAAACTAACACACTTAAGGTTTGCAGACGACATTGCTCTTTTTAGTGAATCCGCGACAGGATTAGAATCAATGCTACAAAAACTAAATTCTGAAAGCATAAAAATCGGCCTACACATGAACGCATCCAAAACTAAAATTATGTCAAACATTCAAAAGAAAACAATTAAGGTAGAGGAAAAACCGATGGACTATGTTAATGAATATGTGTACCTAGGTAAATTGGTATCCTTTGATGCAAATAGCAACGAAAACGAAATAGACAGAAGAATAACAACAACTTGGAAAAAATACTGGGCCCAAAAAGAAATTCTGAAAGGGAACTATAGCCTTAATTTAAAAAAGACTATAATGGATTCTTGCATTCTCCCAAGCTTAACTTACGCCAGCCAGACATGGGTCTTCACAGAAAAAGTAAAGAACAAAATTTCATCATGCCAACATGCAATGGAACGAAGTATACTGAAATTGAGAAAAATACAGAAAACGAGAGACGCCGACATTCGCATGAAAACTAAATTAACAGATGCACTTCATTTTAGTTTAATACAGAAGTGGAAATGGGCAGGGCACCTGTCAAGATACGAAGATAAGAGATGGACTTACCGAACAACTAAATGGCAGGGCCCAAAAGGCAAAAGGAAAGTGGGCAGACAGAAGAAAAGATGGGCAGATGACATAATGAACATAGCTGGAAAGAGTTGGATGCACATGGCCAAAGACAGGGAAAGGTGGAAAAAAATGGAGGAGGCTTTTACCCATAGGGGGCCACATAACAATGAAACGGGAATGAAATTATTATAATTGCATGTATATTTTTAAAGTGTTAAGTGGAAAATAAAGCTGTAATAATAATAATAAAGCCCTTTCCATCACCGGACAACAAGACGCACGGCAATGCGCCACCGGTACATGGTGGACATCCCACCCATACGTACAAAGCGTTTTGCGAATACTTTCATTGTACGCACAGCTAAGGAGTGGAATTCCCTGCCGGAGTCTTTGTTTCCTGATCGCTACAACCTTGGGGTCTTCAAGTCAAGAGTGAATAGGTTACTTCTAGGCAAGCGTGCTTCACCGTCGACCACATCATCGCTTACCATCAGGCGAGATAGTGGTAGCGAGCCTATCAATAAATTTTAGGTACAACCAAATAACACAGGCTATAAAGTATGAAGATATTGGGAAAATAATTTATTATTATATAAATTAAATACGGGTGTAAATTCTGGCAGAATAAAATATTTTTCTTTGTTTTCTTCCTTTTTGAATAAATAGGTAGTTACGAAGTAATGACGAGTTCACTTCAGATTAAAACAAGTAAAACTTATCAATATTAGATCTCCCTGTTAATTATGTATTAATTTATTTTAATAAAACAAAATCCCAACTATAAAAACACAAAAAGTTGTTTATTTTTAATTAAACAATGAGCCATTTAAGAAGTTAATTACGTTTACCACAGCCGGGGGTTTGGAAAGAATCCCGAAATGATTCTAAACTTTTAAATATTAAAGTTAATTACAATTAATTATCCTAAAAATGGCCATTCCAAGTCGAGGTTGGAACATAGAATGGTTACAATAATTTAATAGACTAACTACAACTAACTAGCCCACGAGTATCCATACTACTCGAAGTAGGAATATGAAATGCCTCCTTCTTACAAGAAATGTTCTTAAATATTAGTTCGGCATTGATTGATTCCTTGACGTCATGGCTGGATCCGTTTCAAGGTAATTGCACCGTCAGTAACTTCCTATATCGATGCTACATACGTTTCTGTGTCAGCGAATGTCTAGCTACGTGCGTTGGCTTCACGCTAGCTGCACTGACATCAAGGTCTAAGAATACTTAGTGTCCACAATGCCAGCAGATTCCTAGGCATACGTAACAAGTTCCTTTTCCGTGAGATAATATTTTGATCTATGTACTTTTTTTTGTAAAAAGCTGCTCGGTAGGTAACTTACTAAGTATCAACCCCTGACCACGTCTTCGCTTAAAATCAGATGGAATAATAGTGAACGAAAAATCAATCAATAAGGTAATAAAAAATCTATAAACATTCAGATAAAATGGTTTTCATTTTTGTAAACGGATGTTTTATTTTTATTTGAAGTTGAGGCAATTAAAATGTTCCCCAAAATCATTATCGACGAAGTAGGTAATTAACACGACACTAACTACACACTTACACAGTAACCATGAAGCGAGCGGCGCGCTTGCGTGTGCGCAAAGCCTCCAAAAGTGTCACTGTATAGTTGTGTAGAGAAGGCTTATTTTACTATAGTTTTTAAAAGATAATAAAATACGAGATGCCGAAATAGTTTTTCTTAAAGGGTTTTGTTATAGATAAATCTGTGTATTTTTTAGTTACGAGTTTTGTAGTTCATTAGCGTTTTGAAAAAATGTTCTAAATCGTATTTTAATAAATATCAAACTACTTATGTTTTTGAAAACATAAACGGACGGATTAAATAGACGAATTGTTGAAGGAATAGATTAGACGTGACTGAAAGTAGCTATTGAATTTTATTTTATTGAATTAAAAAGAACAGTACAGTTTTCTTAGTAAGAAATATATAAAAGAGTGACAAGAAGAGACAAAAGAGTACAGGACCATAACTTTTTGTAAAAAAGGTAAACACCTGATAGTATAATATACATGCTCCCTCAAAAACTTAATTGTATTGCACTCATTTAACACAAAGGCATAAAGAACCAGTATAGAAAAACATTACGGAAAACAAAAAAAAAAACTGGGATATACCAATTATTTGCAAACAACTGCGATGCTTTGTTGGACCCAAAGGTTTCGTCAAAACATCAACAGGTAACCTGTCGGTGGGCATATACCTAAGTTCAACAGTTTTATCGTTAACTTTTTCTCGGACAAAATGGAACTTAACGTCTATATGCTTTGTCCGATTGTGATGGTCCGATTGTGATGAACAGGATTCAAGGCTATTTTTTGTGCACTCTGACTATCCGTATACAAAACTTAACGTAGACATCGTTTAGCAATATTCCAATGTGACTGATCAAATTTAGAGTTAAATTGACTCAAGCAACTTACGGTGTAGGCTATATCTGGTCTAGTATTTACAGCCAAAAACATTAGACAGCCAATTACTTTACTCTCTGTAAAGGTACTCAGACTCACCTATACCAGGCTCAAGATTTTTCTAGACCAGTGGGGTAGGAACGAGCAAATGGATTTTTACGGTAAAAACAGACGGAAGATATAAGGCACGATTAGTTGCAAGAGGTTTCCAACAAAAGTACAAAATAGACTACGATGAAACATATAGTCCAGTAGTGAACACAAATTCTTTAAGAATATTGTTTTCAATTGTTGCCAGTAAGAAATTAAAAATGAAGCAGTTTGATGTAAAAACAGCCTTTTTGCATGGCGATCTAAAAGAATGTATCTATTTGAAAGTCCCCAAAGGCTATAATAATAAAGAGGGCAAAGTTTGTAAATTAAACAAAAGTTTTTATGGATTGAAACAAGCGCCACTAATGTGGAATATTAAATTTACATTTTTTTAAATTAAAATAGGATTTAGGCAGCTAAAATTAGATCAATATATTTTTGTGATGGAAGGAGAAAGAAGAATCATTCTTGCAATATACGTTGACGATGGATTGGTTATTGGTGAAAGAAAAGAAGATCTTCTACATGTGATTAACACATTAAGGAAAGCTTTCGAATTTGTGAAGAAGTGTCCAATTACATCGGCTTGGATATAAAACAAGAAGAAAATGGAGAAAACCTATGTTGAGAAGATTGTGAAGAAATTTAACATGAATGAAGCTAGAGAATGTAAAAGTCCAACTATTTTAATATAACAACATCCATCAATTAAAATTGATAATAAAGCTCATGAATTGTACAGAGAGATGACAGGGTCATTGTTATATTTGTCTAATAAAACTAGACCAGATATTACTTTTCATGTGAATATTGTTCAAGACATCAAAATTCTCCAAATTTAAATAATCATAATAACGCAAAAACAATTTTAAGATTTTGGTTCGAAGGATAAAGGTATTCACTTTGGTGAAGGTGATAAAGTGCTCAGAGGATATTGTGATTCGGATTTCGCGGGGGATCCAGACACTAGACGTAGTACTTCGGGTTTCGTGATTTGGTTGAACGGTGGACCAGTGGCATGGAGCTCCAGAAAACAGTCTGTAGTAGCACTGTCGAGTACGGAAGCTGAATTTATAGCTGCAGCAGAATGTTGCAAGGAACTTTTGTTTATAAGAGATCTAATAAACGAAATTACGAATGAAAAATTAGAGCTTGAGATGAGAGTCGATAATCAATCAGCAATTTGGCTAATGAGAAAGGGAATTATGAATAAAAGGAGTAAACATATAGATGTGAAATATTATTATCTTAAAGATGCAATTGATACAAATAATATATCGGTTAAATATTGTCCAACGGGATAACAAATAGCTGATATACTCACAAAATGTTTACCACCTGTGAAATTTGAACGCTGTCAGCGGAAACTTGTGTCTTAGTGATAAGTGCGGGCTAAAGTGAACTATGTGTTTTCGGTTAATATAATATGGGTTATTATTATCTAGTATGTAAGTTTTTTTTTATAGGGTATATAATTATCTATGATATAGAAGTTGTGATGTAAACTTAAGGAGTCCTGATATATTTAGCTCATGTTAATGATAGTGTTGTTTGAATTGTTTTCAGCAAAATCTTTTTAAGAATTAAGGGGGTGCTTAATTATGATCCATTTAAGGGGGTGCCAAATTATGATCCATTTAAGGGGGTGTGGCGTAAATGGTAAATGAATCATTTATAGTCAACAAGAGTACTCGAATAAACATAACTTTTGTTAAATTTTACATTGTTTTTCAGTACCTATGTTGGAACCTTAAGTTTTTATATCAGAACTTTATTTTGATAATTGTTGTTAGTATAGGTATTTTTGTTTGTTTATGTTGTATTGTTATGTTTAGAATATAATATTAATTATAAAGTTAAATAGGAGTTTTGTGATGATGAAGTCGAGTAGGTGTTTTGTGATGAAGTTGAATTAGGTGTTTTGTAATGATGAGTTCGAGTAGTACCTAGTATAATTAAATGTGATGATGAATTATTGATACTGGTTCAGTTGAGTTTGAGTAGGAGTCACAGAATTATTAATGAAATGTTTTTAGTCAGTTAGGTTATGAGATAGTTAATATTGGATGATGTGCTGTTTCGAGTGGTAGCATAATAAAATATAATATTGGATTTCGTGTTGTTTCGAGTGGTAGCACAATAAAATATGGTGTTTATTTTTTTACTGATACGGATGTTAGATTGATGTTCAGATAATTTAAGTGGGACATATTATAGGGTTGTTGAAATGTTATGTTTTTAGAATATTGTTGAAGTAGGAACTTGTATTAATGTTAATGAGTTTTATATACGTTTATGATGTTATTTAAAGACATTTAGGTGTTAGTTAACTGATGTCGAATTTTTTAATATACAGGGTGCTAGGAGAAATGTTGAAATTTATAATATATAGGGTGCTAATAGAAATATGTTAAAACTTTAAGGTGGTTGTGTAGTAGTGAGAGTTTTCGCATGTGCAATTGATTGAGGGAGTGTGTTGGAATGGGGTTTGTGTATCAAACCTCATTCCAACACACTCCCCCCTCCCTATTTTCAATCAATGGCACATGTCATGTAAAATTTAAAATAAAGGTGGTGACTGCTGCTGTTGTGTGTCAGGTCTTTTAGTGTTTAGATCGATCCGTGTATTCAACCTAAAAGCATTATATAATTATGTAAAGCACCACGCAGAGTCTGTAGATTTTATTACACGTCTTCCATAGCCCACCTGGTTTTTCTTTAACAGGAACACCCTTTCAATCTTGCATATTAAGTCTTTTCAGTATTTTTTCAATGTATTTACTCTGAGATAGCTTCATTCCATAATTATCATGGTAAATATTTATTCCCGTAAAGAAATTAATTTGTCCAAGATCTTTTAATGAAAAGTATTTTTCAAGATGACGTTTGAAATTGTCAAGCGTACTTTCATTTTTATACAAGATTACTAGATCGTCGACGTATACAGCCAGAACCAAAGAGTCTGAGTACGCATTATTTTAAAAAATACACGGCACACATGTTTGTGTCAAACCAAGAACTGACAAAGTCTGTTTTAACTTTGTATTCCAGGTTCTTGGTGCCTGCTTCAACCCATAGAGTGACCGTTTCAAAAGACACACTTTCGACTCTTCCCCTTCCCTTACGAAACCTTCTGGCTGAGTCATATAGATTTCTTCTTCCAAACTGCCATTCAAAAAGGCTGTGTCCACTTCCATATACCTTATAATCTTCCTGCACTGCAAGCGCTAACAGGGTTCGCAACGACGAGTTGCGTACAACCGGAGAAAATGTTTCGTGGTAGTCGACACCTTCTTTTTGTCGAAAACCTTTTGCTACTAGGCGCGCTTTGTACCTAACAACGCTACCTTTCGCATCTCGCTTTAGTTTAAAGACCCACTTGCTAGGAATACACGTTTTAAGATTTGGCTTATCTACCAAAACCCATGTGCCCTTACTGACTAAGGCATTGTACTCATCTCTCATTGCTAAAATCCAATTATCTTTCTCATCGCTGTTAATTGCAGACAGATAATGATTTGGATCATCGCACCCATCATCTACCAGGGTATTATAAGAAAAATGATCTGGTGGTTTGCGAACTCTTGAAGGATATCGACTAGATTCATTTGAGGAAACTGTAAATTCACTTGACTGCTGATCATCAACATTGTTGACCTCTACATTGTCTGCTTCATTGATTTCAACATCAGCATCCTCAGCATCCATGAAAGAAGTATCTAAGTTAGGAGCATCTACCTCACATTCTTGTACCTCACATCTCCCAGGTGAAGAGAAGGGAAGTACTTCTTGTCTTAAAACAGCTGGATATGGTGACTGTGAGAGCAAATTGACAATATTTTCCTTCATTCCAAGTAAAGTAAAGTAAAGTTTATTTTATTTGCATAGATTGTAGGTACATAACATAAGGTATAAAAAAACAAACAATTGTGATCCTTGTACAATCTACCAGATTAGGCATGCAAAAATTAATGATTTAAGTAATCTAAGAACTAGTCTCAAAATACAAAATTACGAATTACAGTTCAAAATGTTAACTACAATAATTACATAAAGTAAAGTTGTTTTCAAAAAAATTGACATCTCTTGACTTTAGTAAACGCAAAGCAACTTCCCGCATTCCGGAAATAATAAGTATGAGGATCATCTGAGTATCCTACAAAAATCTGTTCCTCAGCTTTCATGTCCAATTTACATCTCTGACTTGATGGAACATGAACAAGTGATCTGCATCCGAAAACCTCCAGGTGAGACAGATTGGGTTTTTTATTAAACCACATTTCAAATAGTGTTTTACCACTAAGCGCGCGGTGTGCTGACCGATTTTTCAAGTAGACGCTTGTCTCCACTGCGTCCTGCCAAAAAGCTTTTGAGAGAGAACCATGGGACAATAGTGATTAAGCCTTTTCTGCTATGCTACGATTACACCGTTCACTTACCCCATTTTGCTAAGGGCTATATGGTGCTGTCGTTTTCCAATCGATACCTGATGACTGAACATAATCCATAAATTCCTTATTGATGAACTCAGTTCCATTATCTGAACGCAGTCTTGATTTTCCCACCAAACTGCAGTCTCTCGACATGAGAATGAAAGAAACAAAACTTACTTTTGACTTCAGTTTTAGAAGACAGAAAATACACAAAAATAAAACGTGTATAATCATCTTTAAAATAATAAAATATATTTTACCTGTAAATGAATTCGTAGAAAAAGGTCCACAAACATCGGTATGAATCAATTGAAGTGGCGAAGTAGCCTTCCTGTATTTTATGGTTTTGAAGGGCTTTCTAGACTGCTTACCCTCTATGCAGGGTATGCATGGTTCCTTGTCGACCTCCGTGTACTCCACTACGATAGCCTGACCTTTTCTAAGTAGATCCATGCCAATTCGGTACAAATGGTTGGGCCAACCTCTTATGCCAAAGCTGGAAATTGGAACAATCAGAGTGCACAAGTTTAGCTGAAACAAAGTGATAGTTAATCAATCCACAGTATACAGCCCATCACATACAGAACCATAAGCTAAAACATTGTGCAGCCTTCTTTATTGAAAACTATAGAGAAACCCTTCTCTACAATTTTTTTCACTGAATGTAAACTACAGTTCAAATCAGGAACATGAACTTCATTCTTTATTCTGTTCGCAAAATTATCCGTTTCAATGGATACATCACCAATACCCACAGCCGCTAATTTTTGTCCATTGCCACAGTAATCGTTCCACCTTGTACTGGCTGATAACTGCTGAACCACTCGCGATGCGGAGTCATGTGAATGGTACCTGAATCAATAATCCATTTCCCATCCGATTCAGCCGGCGCCGAGAGAGCCATTTCCTGCACAACAGCCTTTTCCATTTTTTCATTATGACGGAAATCTGTACTCTTAAAAACCTTTTCTGATGCGCTCATCATGGCTTTCTTAACCTTTCGACGTTCGGGACTTTTGTGTCCTGGTTGTCTACACTTAAAGCAGATTATGGGTTTCTTCTTTTTGCTCGTAGAACCTGTTGAATTCTGGTGAGGATCCAAGGTCGTTTAATAGTTTTGCCTTAACTAACTCACTGGTTACAAAAACATTCGAATTATCTAAAGCCATGATCATCGGTTCGTACCGTGATGTCAATCGTCCGAGAAAAATTGCAGCCAAAGATCCATCGTCGATCTTCTTACCAATATCTTGAAGATCTTGAGCAGTACTCATAACGGCGTTGATATATGATTCTATGTCTTGGAAATCGGTCAAGAAATATTGCTCTCATATGCTTTTTGCAAAGCACTCCAAGCCTCCTTAGCGTATTTCGCATTTCTCACGTGCGAAATTGCACCTCCTTCTACCGTAAGGCATATTTTTGACAACGCCTTCTGGTCATTACGAGAGCGAACATCCTCCGCTGTTTTATCAGAATCATCGTTCCCAATTATGGACGTCCAAAGCTCCTCATGAATGAGAAGCATCCTCATTTTATATTTCCAGGTACGAGACGGGTACCCATACCCGTCTCGGTTTGACAACATCGTGATTCCTTGAAAATTCATTTTATTCACTAACATCTAGATATCCTCAATTAAGCAGCCTCGTGCTGATAACGTGTTGAAGGAATAGACTAGAAGTGACTAGAAGTAGCTATTGAGTTTTATTTTATTGAATCAAAAAGATCAGTACAGTGTTCTTAGTAAGAAAAATATAGAAGAGTGACAAGAAGAGACAAAAGAGCACAGGACCATAACTTTTTGTAAAAAAGGTAAACACCTGATAGTTTAAATATACAACACGAATTCATGAAAAAAAAATATTTCTACTGGGGTTTGCAAAAATTTGATTGATTTAGGTTTTTTTTTTTTTGTTAAATCAAAATACAAGATGGCGCCGATCGAAATTGTCGAAATTTTCGTCATGTGTGTCATTTTCATGGTTTTGGGTAGCTTTTTACAAATTTAGGGGCAAAATGAAAATACAAGATGGCGCCGACCAAGAGCGAATACTGTTTAAACATTTTGTATTTTTCAGAAAAACATCCCTTGTATAATGGGAGATTAGCAGGACGGAGTAGACTAAGAGGACGAGTGGCGCAACTAGACTAGAAAACGACCTTAAAATAGTTAGGAAAAGACTAGGCGGATTGATGGACAAATACAAGAAAAGTAGCGCAAACTCACGAACGAAGCAAATGTTTTCATTTATAAAATTAATAACGTCACCAAGATGGTCAACAATTAATATCTCAAACCGTTACAGCATTTTCTCTGCTAATGTAATAATAATAAAGTAATGAATTAATAATTATATTATTATGAATATAAATCATACATTAATGGACAGCGCATGACTGACCGATGCGATGTTGTTTGGGATACTTAAATCCAACGCCCTGTACTCTTCCGGTTTATTTATTCAAAAGAGTGTACATCGAGTTCGATCATCAAGAAGAACGTGCAAGACCTGTAACATCGTTGATTGAAATAAGTTGATATCTTAACAAAATACCAGTTTGCTTATTTCACTGCAACACATGATGAGTGAACGTAATGCAAAATACAAGTATATAACATGACAAAATTGTATTTCAGTTATTTGCATAAAAGACTGCGGTCAAATACGTCCATGTTCAGTTCATGTTTTGAATTTGTGAATAAAAATACTATTTAATTTTAATATTTAAAATTCAAAGTGTGTAATTATAATTTTAAGTTTATTTTTATAAATTACTTTTATTATTTTTCTTTTTTTATTATTTAAGTAAAAATAAAATAATAATATTAAAAATATGGGTCATTTCTACAACGTATTTGGAGTCCGTGTTTTGTGCAGCAAAACCAAATTGGTGATAAGCCAGAATGTAAAAATCAAACACGAACGAGGATACTCTAGTTTGGCTAGGTAAGTGAATAACAATTAAGAAAACTATTTAAAAAAAGAAACAATCATCTGCAAAAATAACATTACTAAATAAGTATAGGAAGCCGGTGTTTTTTACCGACTTCATTTATTTTCAGTTCTGTATATTTTATGCCATAATTATCATTCTGACACCGGCTGCCAAAATTACAGTTATCGCTATTTTTTTAGTATATCAAAATCAATTTTAAATTTAGGTACATTAAAAAAACAGGCCGGACAAAGGGTTCCGTACCATTATCGCAAAAAACGGCAAAAAAATCATGTTTCATGTATGGGAGCCCCACTTAAATATTTATGTTATTCTGTTTTTAGTATTTGTTGTTATAGTGGCAAAAGAAATATATCATCTGTGAAAATTTCACACGATTCATGAGATACAGCATGGTGACAGACAGATAGACAGTCAGACAGATAGACAGACAGAAAGACATACAGACAGACCGACCGCGGAGGCATAGTAATAGGGTCCCGTTTTCACCCTTTGGGTGCGGAACCCTAAAAAGGACTGAATTCATATGGTCATCTAAATGAGAGGAAAGCTTCAACAAACAGACAGACAGATAGACAGACAATAAATCTAGACGTTATCCAGAGTGGATGTCACTCATTTTACCACGACACTTCATGGCGACACGTTGCGTGTACGTTTTAGTGATTACAACATGTGAGACTGGCAATACATAAACTATCATGAACAACGGACCTCTTAAGTGATATCTAACATCTACACAGGCAGAAAAATAATGTAAACTTTACACCGAATCCGATACCCCGCGCCATGGAATGTATCGTATTACTTTCTTCATATCGCAAGACAGTTCGAAGAATCGTAGTGAAGACAAGTAGTTGATAGGTTTTATTTTTAGATTATGGACAATGATTTTAATAGAATATGAAGATTTAGTGGACATTCGTAAATATTTAATAAAGAAAGGACAAGCTAGATTTACAGGTCCTATTGCGACAAATAGGCTGAAAGAGGCTAAAAATTTATTTGGGGAAGTGCAATTATTATATTCATAGTTATCGCATGATTTAAAACCAGAGTTAGTGGCGAAATTGTCCGCCACCTATGATAATATTAAGAGCGTATTTTTAAAGATAAGTCAATTGTCTGCTTCCGCATCTAGTAAAATAAAAATTGTTGAAATGGAATTTGACATACGAACGGCGTGTAATTTAATTCCCCTTATGGATGGTAGGAGGACACCACGAAACGATTGATTGATGCAGTGGAAATGTATGCGGATATGTTAGAAGATCGGGTAAATTTATTTTAATAAAATTCGTAATTAAAGGCTAGGCGGCCTTTCTGAGAAAGCTAAGCTACGTTTATCGAATAATTATGACACCGTTTCTATTTTAATACAGGATTTAAGGAAACATTTATTAACTACAAAATCTTTTACCGCTATTCAATCCCGCCTCCAAAATATGAACCAAGATTTTAGGTCAATTGACGTATGGTTCTGAAATAGAACAACTTTTTACCGATTTAACCATCTCACAGGCAGACGGAGATTCGTCAAAGTTCGCGATTCTAAAGCCATTAAATGAGAAAACGGCTATTAAGAAATTTTCAGATGGATTGAAAAATACAAGGCTAAGCACCATCGTGGCCGCTCGCAACTATAATAATCTCAAGGACGCCATAAAAAGTGCTAAGAACGAGGATTTATCAACACCTTCTACGTCCTCTAAGCCAGACGTCTTGCAGTTTTCGAGAAGAGGTGGAGGTAAGTTCACACCTTTTTCAGGACCCCTCGGTCGTGTCCCGGTCAAGTTCAACGTGGCCGCAATTACGGAGATTTTAATAATTATAACCGCCGTGGTTACGGAAGATCATTTCAGAATTCTAACCGCGGTAGAAACTTCTCACAGGGGAATTATAACAATGGCCGATATTACCATCGTGGTAACAGGCGAGGAAATAATTACAGCAGTAATAATGTTTTTTCAACGCAACCCACGCAAGCATCGGCGCAAGAGGTTGTTGCCCAAAATTCTGACGAAAATGCTAATGCCCAAAATTTGACAAGAAAGCAGTTTTTTCGATTTTAATAATTATATTTTGGCTTGTAAGGGACGATGTCAATTTGAGTCATTTTATTGTAATAACAGAAAATGTTATTTTTTGGTAGATACGGGTGCGTCAATATTTATTATTAGGAAAAGTGAATTACCCGAATCGATGCGTATTTGTTATATTAACTCTACTATAAACGGCATAGAAGGGCAGATCAACTCTTTGGGATATGTAACCTTGAAACTTGTAACAGTAAATAATGACACGTTTTTCCATAAATTGACGTCTTCCAAAATTTACCCTTCAAGGCGACTGGTATTGGCTTAGATTTTCTATCTACTTATGGTTGTAATATAAATTTGAATACCAACGTGTTAGTTGTTAATAATGCAGGTAAACTTAAATTGTCTTATATTACCGGTCCGAAGTGAATCGACTCATTTCATAGGATTAGATATTGATGTGGAAGATGATTGTGTTGTTTACTCGAGGGAAATTGAAACATATATATTTTTATATCAGGAGCTATAGTTAGACCTAAAAATCGTAGGATACCGATCAGAATACTTAATATAAGAAATGAAGAAGTAAATTTAGAAAAAATTAAACCGGAAGTTATATTTATAAGTGAGTACAATATTTTTTCTTTTGATAAGACTAACGAAATTGAAACTTTACTTCCGTTGATAAAACTAAAACATCTTAATTCTGAAGAAAAGAGTTCTCTCGGAAAAAATTTACAAAATATTCAGGAGTGTTTTTTCTGCCAGGAGATAAGCTAGCTACCACCAACGTTTACGAACAATCCATAGCATTAAAACCTAACGTTAGTCCTACCTATGTTAAACCTTACAGATTGCCTCAATCAATGAAGCCAGAGATTGATAGTCTAATAAAACAAATGTTGAAGGACGATATAATAGAAGAGTCCTCAAGCGAGTGGAATAGTCCAGTGTTACTACGTTCCCAAAAAGTCTGAAGACTGTAAAAAGTGGCGTTTAGTAGTGGACTATAGAAAACTCAATGATGCAATAGTCGATGACAAATGACCAAACATCACCGATATCTTAGACTCACTTTCAGGATTAATGTATTTCACTCATTTAGACTTAAATCAAGGTTATTATCAAGTTAGTTTATGCCCTGACAGTCGTAAATATACTACTTTTTCTACTTCCACGGGTCAGTATCAATTAAAGCGTCTTCCAATGGGACTCAAAACTTCCTGTAGTAACTTTATCAGAGTAATGTCTAACAAATGTTTTATTTTTCTCGACGATTTAATTATTTTTGAGCGATATCTAAATTCTCATAATAAAAATTAATAGATGTATTTGAAAGTTACCAGTTAGTGTCGAGCGTTACCAGATCCGGATAAAACAATAGTTTTACAAAATTACCCTGTACCCAAAAATGTAGATGAAGTGAAACGATTTGTAGCATTCTGCAATTATTATAGTAAATTTGTACCATAGTTTGCTGAGATAACATTACCTTTAAACCGATTGTGCAGAAAGAATGTAGGTTTCAATTGGACAGCAGAATGTCAACACTCATTCAAGATCTTAAAACAAAAGTTAATTAGCCCACCCATACTTCAGTACCCAGATTTCTCAGAATCTAACGAATTTATTATACAGACTGATGCATCAGGTGTAGCTATTGGTGCAGTTTTGTGTAACAATGACATTAAACCCGTAGCATATACTAGTAGACCATCAAATAAGGCAGAATTAAACTACCCCACAATACAAAAAGAACTTACTGCTATAGTCTGGGCAGATACGTATTTTAGGCCGTATTTGTTCGGTAGGCATTTCACTATAATGACGGATTATAAACCACTTATTTATTTGTTTAGCATGAAAGATCCCTCAAGCAGGCTGTTGAAGTTTCGTTTAGTTCTTGAGGAGTATGATTTAAAATAGTGTATGTACAAAGAAGGGATAATGTAGTCGCGGACGCATTATCCAGAATAAAGGTGACTTCCAGTGAATTAAAGAGTATGAATGAGAAAATTTCAGAAGTTAATGTCATGACTAGAGCAGAGAAATGAAGAATGGATGAGTAAAGTAAGAATGTATCACCGCCAATTAGTAAACCCACCGACGAAGGGTCTGATCAGCCTAGAGTCGTGGAGTTACTGAGGAAGCAGAGTGATATCGTGGAGATAATATTGGTAGAGAAAGATAGAGTGGATAAATATAGAAGAGATAATTTGATTAGTGCTAAAGACGAGTGTCTCGCTTATATATCTAGTAAAATTATGTTATGTGTAAACCTCAACTTTAGGGCACATTTCTCGCGAGCCGAATTTGTGACTTTAGAATTTGTGTAAGTTTAGCAATAATTTAGAAGTATGCACAGTTAAAAATAATGACAATGACGAGTTTATAAAAGGTTTGTGTGGTGATACAAACATAAAAAATTTGGATCGGTCCAAGAGTATGCATACTAAGAGGAATAGAAAGAACCAGACGTACGGCGATGCGCCATCGGTACATGGTGGACATCCCACCCATGCGCACTAAACGTTTTGAGAATACTTTTATTATGCGTACAGCTAAGGAGTGGAATTCCCGGCCAGAGTCTGTGTTTCCCGATAGCTGCAATCTAGGGGTCTATAAGTCAAGAGTGAATAGGTTACTTCTAGGCAAGCGTGCTCCATCGTCGACCAAATCATTGCTTACCATCAGGTGAGATGGTGGTCAAGCGCGAACCTATATCATATAAAAAAAAAGAATAGAAAATTATAATGAAAAACAATATATTTTAAATGACTTTCATTTACTGCCCACCAGTGGACATGCTGGTATGCGCAGAGTGACTAACAACATCAAGAGACGATATTTCTGGCCAGGTATCGATAAAGATGTTCTTGATTATGTAAAAAAGTGTACTGTAACGATTCAATGTGAACTAAGTTTATTGAAGCTTATCCAATAAAAATTAAGAAGCCGTAACTGTAGCAAACGTAAAACACAATTTTGTATGATTGATTAGCAAAATCAATTATTTTAAATCGTGTTTTACGTTTTGATATACCTAAAAATATATCCACAGATAGAGGTTCAGAGTTTATTTCAAGCACTATGGTAGAAGCATGCACATTATTAAAAATAGAAATATTAATATTTACAGCATACCTCCATCAAACAATCGGTTCTCTCGAAAATGCTCATAAGCATTTAGGCGTTTTTCTAAGGACTTATTTAGGCAATAACGGCTATGACTGGTCACAATGGATACCGTTCTGGTGTTTTAGTTATTAATACCGTCCACTCAGAGACGAAGTACACGCCCTTCGAACTAATTTTCGGCAGGCCGTGTAATATTCCTAATAATATTAAGAATTGTAATAGAATATATCCATTATGTAACCCCAATGACTATTCTTTAGATTTAAGATATAGGCTACAGGTAGTGCTAAAAGAAGCTAAACATAATTTAGAAAGTAGTAAGGAAAATAGAAAATTAGCATATGATAAGAAATGTAATCCAGTTACTTATAAGAAAGACGATTTAGTTTTAGTCAAAAGTGAAGGAACAAAGAAATTGGATAATATTTTTGAAGGTCCTTATATTGTATTAGAGGATATGGACCCTAATGTCAAAATTCAAAAACAAAATAAATTCGAATTAATTCATAAGGACAGAACTAAATTGTACCACAGTTAATAGCAAATAGTTGTATTAAAATAGTTACTTATGCTACAAGTGCGGAAAGTAGGTGATTTCCGACGAGTGGATAAATCGACAGGAGTCGGAAATCATCTTACGCACGTGTATCATACAACATTTTACTATGCATTGTGCGAGGAAATAAAAAAAATATATGAACCAAGCAAGAAATTAATAAAATGGCGCTTATTCAAGGGCGCGCATATCCACAGATTAACTAATAGTTCATAATAGTTCCTCGGGCAAGGGCATATCTACTGCGCATGTGCAACTAGCTGTCACGTCGTAACGCAAAAAGGCACGAGCAAAATATTGATTCTGCCAAATATATTTAATGAATATTTAAAATTAATTTATTGATCAAAATCTAAATCTAGAGTAATTAAAAACGCCTTAAATGAAGTATTAGTTTTGTTTTACCTTTTATATGAATGATAATCAGGGGGGTGACCATAAGCTCTTAGAGCGGTATCAATTTGAGATCAAATAAGGGACAGATGTATCTGACTTGTATACATCTGTCACTTACTCGATATCAAATTGATACCGCTCTAAGAGCTTATGGTCACCCCCCCCGTACTTGACTAATTTTTAAAACTTTTCTCATATAATAAAAACTCTATGCGGCGGGCTGACGTTGGAGTTAAAAATTATAAAAGTACAGGAAAGTAAAAAGCACTAGTAAAAAAATGTGACACTTTCCGCACAGTTTGGCTGCCTGGAAAAAGCTCTTTTCGAGGACATGCATTGTAAAAAATATATAATAATTAAGTTGTAGTTGTAATAATATTGTAAAAAAATATGCCGTCTAATATTTGTCTTTCATTTTCACACGACACTTCAGACAGGCAGAAAGGCAGGCAATCACGCAGGCAGACAGGCAGGCTGACAGACAGACAGACAGGCAGACAGACAGGCAGACAGACAGGCAGACAGACAGACAGGCAAACAGACAGGCAGTCAGACAGGCAGACAGACAGGCAGACAGACAGGCAGACAGACAGGCGGAGAGACAGACAGACAGGCAGACAGACAGGCAGACAGACAGGCACACAGACAGACAGGCAGACAGTCAGACAGACACAATAAATAAACCAACTTTGTAAGCAAAACACTATAAATTGCAAAAATAAATTTCGTTTCGGCAGTCGGTGTCTTATCTTCACTTTATGGTACCTCTTGTTTATCGTATTTTCCTTACTCATTTTCTTTTTGTGTAAAGTTTGCTTGTCGCTAAGGAGTTCGGTTGTATGTTCCATAATTATCTTGAAAACTATTGAACTGATTTTGGTGAAGCTTGCACTGTTCCCTAAGTTGAGATACTACATCAAAGAAAGGGAAAGATCACGATGCGATAAGTAGTTTAAGAGAAATCCGATGACAAACATAAATATATACAAAAAAACATACACTTATGAAATTGGCACGTGTGTTTAGAATTAGAAGCCCATACTAATACATTTTATTTATTTTATTTTATTTGGGAAACAAACAGATGCAATATCATACATAATCATACAATTAGTTCAAGACAATCCAGAGATAGTTTCCACAGATTAATATACAAGTAAATTAACCTAAGTGCAACAACAACCAGAAGTTCACATAGTTAATTAAGTCACAATTTAATATTATATTATTGCATAACATTATATTAATAAAATGTATGTGCCAAAATATATGTAAATATTGTTCAGTTACAATAAAACTGCCCTTGTTTTTAAGTCGGTAAAAAACAAAACAATAAAAAAGCTGAATCGGTCCAGCGGCAGCGGTTCTTTTTCGGCAATTCATTTTTATTTACCTTTTCTTTTTTTAGTGTAAACGTGGCAAGCAACAAAAACAGCACAACGTATCAACCAATTGCGGACTTTTATTCTGGAAAGTCTGTGTTTGTTACTGGAGGCACTGGATTCTTAGGAAAGGTTTGTGATTTTTCTTGTTACGAAATAAACTGTCAACCTGTTACTGAACTAAGACTTATGGCGTCAGATCATTCTCTTAAACGACAAACCGGCCTGTTTGAATATTATATGATTATTACTTCTACTTTACTAGATTTTGCCAGCGGCGTCGCCCGCTTGAAAAGTTATTATCATCCCAAAGGAACATTATGTGTCTTTATATAGGTTCTGGTCTACCATATGCAAAGTTTCATCCAAATCCATTAAGCCATTTTTGCTATTTTAGGTGTTTCTTGAGAAACTCCTCTATTCTTGCAATAAATTAGACAAAGTCTACCTCTTGGTCCGAGAGAAGAGAGGTGAAAATGTCAACAAGAGAATTGAAGATCTGTTTGCGAATCCAGTAAGTTAATTTTAGTTATTAAAAACTTCAGGCACATTGTACCGGTGCATTGTTTTAAGCGTAGAAAAATTATAATAATAACATATTAGTACAATATGGTGACGGACGTTAAGAATTTCACCATCCCATATCTTCCCGTGGGTGTCGTATGAGGCGACTAAGGGACACACCAAAGAATGGGCAGCAGCGTTCTCTGGGCCCTTTAACAACAAACTGCGATCGTCAACCTGCCTGCCAAGCGTGGCGATTATGGCAAACCCCCCCAAACGAATATGAAAAGCACACAAATAAAACGGCCCCGAGTGCCCGGCAGCCCGTCTACCCTCGGCTAAGGTAGCAGTCGAGGCGATGGCGTGGCAAGGGGTGCGAAGAATCCCCGGAGTGAACCAGGTCCAGTCGTCGGTGTTTATTGGGGTAACCGCCAATAAACACCGACGAGTGGACCTGGGAACATATAACACGCGAACACTCCGGACCGACGAGAAGATAGCCGAACTCGAGGAAGAATTGAGCAGGTTGCGTTCGAGTATTATAGGGTTATCTGAAGTCCGAAGAGAGGGGAAGGACTAGATAATCCTCAAATCCGGTAACCTGCTCTATTTTCGAGAGGGTGACCAACAGTCCCAGGGTGGTGTCGGGTTTATCGTCCACGAGTCCCTTGTGAACAACGTGGTGAAGATCGAGAGTGTGTCGACCAGGCTGGCGTACCTTATAATCAGGATATCCCAAAGATATTCGCTGAAGGTCATACAGATCTACGCCCTGACCTCGGCACACCCCGACGACGAGGTAGAGACCATGTATGAGGATATATCTAGAGCCATGCATGATTTCAAAACCCATTTCACCGTTGTCATGGGGGACTTCAACGCTAAACTGGGCTAACGAGACTTGGATGAGCTGCAAGTGGGGCAATTTGGAATTGGACGTTGGAACCACCGGGGTCACCTACTGGCCAGTTTTATGGAGAAGGAGGGCCTCTATATGAAGAACTCCTTCTTCAGAAAGCGTGAGCACAGGAAGTGGACCTGGCAAAGCCCCGATGGTGCAACTAAAAACGAGATCGACTTCATCATGTCAACCAAGAAGCAAATGTTCAATGATGTCTCTGTGATCAATTCGGTGAAAACCGGGAGCGATCACCGCATGGTAAGAGGCACATTGATAATTAATGTTAAGCTTGAAAGGTCTCGACTGATGAATTCCACGCTCCGTCCAGCACATATCCAGGTTCAAAACCCCGAGAACTTTCAGCTCGAACTCCAGAATCGTTTCGAGTGCCTAGGAAGCTCCGTGGACGATTACAGCGATGGGTTCGTGGAAGCTGTCCATACGGTCGGGTCTAGTTTTTCAAGACCCGCCGTACAGATAGGAAAAAAAATCTCTCTGATCCTACTCTCAAGCTCATGGAGGAGAGGCGTGAGATGATCCTGCAGTCTACAGACGATGCGTTGAAATACTGGCAGCTAAATAGACGGATCTCAAAGTCCTAGAAAAGCGACCTCCGCTGCTTTAATACTGAGCGTATTAAAGACGCGATTGTGCGGAATAAGGGCTCCAAGGTCTTTGCAAGAGATCTGTCTATTGGGCAGAGCCAGCTCACGAAACTGAAGACCGATGATGGCAGGATCGTTACCGCCAAACCGGAGCTTCTGAGGGAGATCGAGAGATTCTATGGGCAGTTGTACACGTCAACCAGTAAACCCGTCGCGAATCTAGCAAATGACCCTAGAGCTAGATTGACCCGACACTATACCGAAGACATTCCCGACGTCAGCCTGTATGAGATTACGATGGCTCTGAAACAGCTTAAGAACAACAAGGCACCGGGTGACGACGGAATTACGGCCGAACTCCTGTAGGCGGGTGGAAAACCACTACTTAAGGCTCTTCAGAAGCTGTTTAATTCCGTCATACTCGAAGGGAAAACGCCACAGGCATGGTGCAGGGGTGTGGTGGTACTCTTCTTCAAGAAGGGTGACAATGCCCTACTGAAGAACTATAGGCCCATCACACTTCTTAGCCATGTCTACAAGCTGTTTTCAAGAGTCATCACGAATCGTCTCGCGCGCAGGTTTGACGATTTCCAGCCTCCCGAACAAGCCGGATTTCGTAAAGGCTTCAGCACCGTAGACCACATACATACGCTGCGGCAGGTTATACAGAAGACTGAAGAGTACAACCTGCCTCTTTGTTTAGCGTTTGTGGACTACGAGAAAGCCTTCGATTAGATCGAGACTTGGGCTGTACTACAGTCTCTACAACGGTGCCAAATTGACTACAGTTACATCGAAGTGTTGAAGTGTTTGTACAAAAACGCCACTATGTCAGTTCGACTTCAGGACCAGACCTCGGAACCAGTCCAGCGAGGTGTGAGACAGGGAGGCGTCATATCTCCGAAACTGTTTACCGCTGCACTGGAGTATGTCTTCAAGGTTCTGGACTGGAGAGGGCTAAGCATCAACGTCAATGGCGAGTACGAGTACGTCACTCACCTTCGGTTTGCCGACGATATAGTGGTTATAGCTGAGACCATGGAGGACCTCAGTACAATGCTCGATGACCTCAGTAGAGCTTCCGAAAGAGTGGCATGACAAAACCAAGGCGATGTTGAATGCCCATGTTACACCCACTCCTATCAAGGTCGGAGACTCTACACTCGAAGTTGTGGACGACTATGTCTACCTGGGACAAACGATCCAGTTGGGTAGGGCCAACTTCGAGAAAGAGGTCAACCGTCGAATCCGACTCGGCTGGGCAGCGTTCGGGAAGTTGCGCGGTATCTTCTCGTCCAACTTACCACAGTGTCTCAAGACGAAAGTCTATGACCAATGTGTGTTGCTAGTGATGACATATGGCTCTGAGTCGTGGTCGCTTACAATGGGCCTCATCAGAAAGCTTAAAGTCACCCAAAGGGCAATGGAGAGGGCTATGCTCGGAGTTTCCTTGCGTGATCGAATCAGAAATTTAGACATCCGCATGAGAACCAGGGCTACCGACATAGCCCGAAAAATTGCCAAACTTAAGTGGCAGTGGGCAGGGCACATTGCTCGCAGAACGGATGGCCGATGGGGCAGAAAGGTTCTGGAGTGGCGACCGCGAACCGGAAGACGTTGCGTTGGAAGGCCTCCCACCAGGTGGACCGATGACCTGTTGAAGGTTGCGGGGATCCGCTGGTTGCGGGACGCACGAGACCGGTCAATGTGGCGACGCTTGGGGGAGGCCTATGTCCAGCAGTGGACGTCTTTCGGCTGATATGATAATATGATGATGATGAGTACAATATATCTAAGTACAATATGCACAAATCATTTTTTTTTCCACGCATTCAATGTGTTGTTACTTTGAGCTCGCATTGTAAGCAGTTGCTTGTTTTCTTAATAAGATTGTGTCCTACAAGGGCAAGGTATACCTTTGTGAAATGTATTAGCAAGTTTTAAAGATTTCCAATTTACAGTTATTTTCAAGATTGAAGGAAAGCAATCCTGATTACATAAAGAAGGTGGTACCAGTTACAGGTGACATAGCATTGCCGAACTTAGGACTGAGTCCTAAAGACGAACACACGTTGATTGACAAGGTGAGAATACCTTGTTTTCAGGGAGTTATAAAGTCAAGAAGAAAAGCTGATTTTCGTTGTCCGGAAATTACTATTTATCACTTCATACTAAACTTAATCGAACCTATCTAAAAATATATTGTTCTATGTCATCATCTCAAAACGGATGGGCGATGGGCAAAAAGTTCTGAAGTGGCGACCACGTACTGTAAGACAAAGAGTTGGAAGGCTGCCCTCTAGGTGGACAGGTGATCATGTAAAGGCTGCGGGAATGTGCAGGATGCCAAACGCACAGAACCGGCTGATGTGTCAACACTTGGGGGACGCCTATGTTAAGCAATGGACGCCGCTCGGCGAAAAAAAATTGCGTCGCTTCATCTTGCCAGCTAAAACATTAGGAAGTGTTGATGGTCGGGCATTTTGCCGGTCTGTCATTTGAAAGTGCCGATTCGCACTTGAAATAAGATTTTTGATTTTTGCAATTTGTTACAATATTATCGTGTGTTAGCTTGAAGAATGCAGGCATGCTAGTAATAGGCACATTTTAACACCGTTCATACATTTTAGGTGTCAGTAGTATACCACGCGGCAGCAACGGTTAGGTTAAACGAACCGTTGGCGGTAGCTATGAATATCAATTTTGAAGGCACGCAGAAGATTCTTGAGCTCAGTCGGCGTATGAAGAATATGGTGGTAATTAGTTCTGTTAATGACCGTCTGTACTTTATGATCAAAATGATCGCGTTTTAAAACGCTTTTGGGGGGTCACATCCGATTCATCAAAATTGTTAAATGCTATCGATGCCTATTGTAAGGAGTAGGTGGGTTGATTTTCTAGGTTAAGCAACTCTTGCCGACAACAGAGATACATTACACTAGACAAAGACAAATACAAACATTATTTATTTCAACTAAGCCACTAAGCGGCACTTTTGAAAGTAAGAAATATGAATTTAAAAGTAATAATAATTGATTCGGAAAAGTAACTTGTTATGGAGAAGAACGGATAAAAAACTCCACAGTTACTCTTAAAAAAATAGTGTTTTACAACATTTACGAAAAAGTTTTCTTATACGTGAGGACGATGCACCCAGCACTACTATACTACATGTAGTTAGGAAGTATCACAAACACTAATAGGTCAATTTCTTCATTTTATAAATAGGAACATGGTTCTCTCATACTTACAAATATTGGAAACATTGGTAAATTACCTAATTCAACAACAACGCAACAGTGTGTGTTGTTGTTGAATTGGTTAATTTCTTAAACAAAAAGAGATGAAAAAAACAAAAACAAAGCATTACTATAATTATGAATATAATATAAATTAACCAGTTTTATCTAGACTATCTAGACTAAAGATTGATCTATGGAGCTGGACCAGCATATTTCCAAGCATTCTTATCTGGAATATAATCTTGTAAAATCTAATTTGTAATATGCTTGTTTACAAAGTGTGCTTTTAACAAAAGTTTTAAATTTTCATTCATTTAGTTTTAATATATCACAAGGTATTTTGTTACATAATTTAACACAGTATCCCATGAAAGATGGTTGATCTAATCTTTATTTCTAGTATTACAATTGTGTCTATCACTAACTTTACTGATTATATGTATATTTTAGCTTACATATATAATATTTTCATTAATGAATTGGCAAGAAACTGTCATAATATTAATCTTTTTAAATAGCTCCCTAAGAGATTATCGCTGATTTAACTTATATATTGGCTCTGGCAGCTCTCTTTTGAAATATAAATATTGACTCAATGTCAGCCGCTCGACGCCACAGCATAATACCGTATGACATAATGCTGTGAAAGTAACTAAAATAGACCAAACGCGCGGTTAACTGCCTTTTAACAGCATAACTAAGTTACTATTTTTGATTTCATGATTGGAACTTTACGATATGAGAGTAGATAAATATGATTATATAACTGAAATAATTTCATCATTTACAGGCTTTGCTATACATATCAACGGCATTCGCCCATTCTCAACGCAGCGTAATCGTGGAGACGGTCTACCCATCCCCAGCTAAAGTAGACGACGTCTACAAATTCATCGAAGAATATGGACATGATACTCAAGAAACTATGAAGTTTTTAAGTAAGTAATCTAAATCATCTAAACAATTTACATTACTTTCTCACTATTTGCAAAAAAAAACACGGAGAAAAGAATAGTTGTCGAGTAAGCAATCGAAGTCCAATCATGTGGACAGACCAAGTCCGCTCATCGTTAATAACCGTGCTGCACGATGCTCCACGACGCCAAAGATAGAAGCAGATGGCGCAAATTGGAAAGATAGAAGGAGATGGCGCAAATTGGAACGATAGAAGCAGATGGCGCAAATTTGTGAAGGAATATTAGATTGTTATTATTATATATACTTTATTGTACACTACTTAAATAATAGGACAAAACATTTATAAAGATAAGTGTACAATGGGCGGTCTTATCGCACAGGGCAATCTCTTATAGTCAACCTTTGGATGGACTGAACGAGAGGAGATATACATAGGGCTGTCAGTGTACAAAAACTATCTTAAATATTATTACAAATAAAATAATATGCTAATAAATATCAAATATAGAACAGAGAAAAGAGAAGAATAGTTACAGAGAAAGGAAATGCTCCTTCACCATTTTTTTTTAATGTAGGTAATGTTTGCGCACGTCTTATCTCAATAGGTAATGCATTCCACAAACGAGCTGCTTAAACCGTGAACGATTTGTCGAAGAAGGATGAGGAATGCATACGAATGCTTAATTTTAGGTTTTCCGATGATCTCAAGGACCTAGAATGTGTGTCAGAGGAACTGAAAGCGTTATTTAAGATAAAAAGGACTAGAAGGATTAAATGGCACATTATTTAACAATTAAAGTATGGGGCATTCCAGCGAAGGCGAATAGGAAGCCGTTTGAACTTAGTTCGAAATTAAGAAATATGGCCATACTTGCACAATCCAAATATGAACCTGATACAGAGATTTTAAAGTCACTCAAGCTTGTCCAATTGGTCTTGGGTGAGATCGAGATAGCTGGCATCAGCATAGTCCAAGATAGGGAGAAGAAGAGATTGTGCTATCGTAATTTTAGTGGTGATGGGAAGAAAGTTACAAAGGCGTCTCAGGCAGCCCGTAGACGCAAACAGTTTACGACTGACCTCCTGCAGTTGTTTAGTCCAGGAAAGGGTGCTGTCGATGTAAATCCCCAGGTTATTCACAGTGTGAGCTATAGGAACAATGGTGTTGTTGAAAGAAACGTGGGGAAGTGTCGCCCAAACAATCCTAGAGATCGTTCGGGAACTTCCCACAACAGCCACTTGAGTTTTCGTCGGATTGATCTTCAGCCCAAACTCAGTGCTCCAGTCACCAATTCAAGCCAGGTCCGTATTAATAGTCTCAATAGCGTATGATAACTCGCCGAGGGGGGCTTAAGTATAAATTTAGAGATCATCAGCATAAATTTGGTAGAAAGAAGATAAACGTAGAGTGATAGCATTAGTAAAGAGTGCGAAAAGTAGAGGAGATAAAACGCCACCCTGTGCCACACCAAGAAGAGAAAGATTCCTCAATGCCAATACGCTGCCAGCGGCCAAACAGGTAACTATGAAACCAGTCAATTACCGAATGAGATATGCCAAAAGAGCACAGGTCGCCCAGCAAAATGTCGAAGTCAACCGTATTGAAAGCATTGCTGAAGTCAAGTATAGCAATATGGAATATTTAGTTTTAAATTTATTTTATAGCACGAAAATGCACACGTTTACACCATCTTCTTTTTCTGTCCAGTGTTGCCTCGATAAAAAAACATAAAAGTGATACCATTAAAATAAACTATATAAATCGACTACATTACCAATAAGTTTTTAGTATTTAGTTTATTTCAGGTAGAAAATTATATTTTTAATGTTTAATCTATTATTATTAAACATAGTTGGGCCAGGGCCTTTTTTATACAGAGGTAAGTATTTATTTCTAAAAATCTAATGTAGATAAGTACTGTAAGAATCTATTTTATTATACAATTAACTAAGAGCCTACTATTTTATATAAGTACTATTCTTAGTACCTATTATTTTTGTATTTAGAATTAACTTATTTGTTTTTAAATATACATCACTTAGTATTCTATTTCTTTACTCTTATTAACTAACAAAATATTTTATTTCCTTAATATATATTAATAATTATAAATATTTTCAAAGTGGTAGTGGACACAATTTTCTGAAAGACCTCACATAATTTTTATTATTTGACATTTTTATTTCAGCCACCCTCACTCTACCGTCTGGACCAGGGATTGTCTTTACAATTCTTGCCATAGGCCAACTCAATGGAGTAGTGTTATCAGAGCGAACAATTACTAAATCACCTTCTTTTAAATTAGGATAGGCTTGTTGCCATTTGGGCCTACTTTGCAATTGTGTGAGGTAATCCCTTGACCACACCTTCCATAAATCTTGTTTAATTTTAGACAACATTTGCCAAAACCTTAGCCTATCAATACATTTATTTGACAGATCTATTTCAGGGAAACTTGTCATAGGTGTACCTATGAGGAAGTGCCCTGGCGTGAGGTATTCATAACTAGAAATATCTGAGCTTGTGGGCAGCAGAGGTCTAGAATTCAAAATCGCCTCAATTTCTGTAATAACTGTATAAAGACCTTCAAATGTTAGAGCTATGTTCCCTACTATTCTTTTAAAATGGTACTTGAAACTTTTGACCCCTGCTTCCCACAAGCCTCCAAACTCAGGTGAGTATGCAGGTATAAATTTAAAATCGACATAGTTAGAGACACAATAGTTTTTAACATTTTCTACATGTGATTGAGATGTAAATAATTGATAGAGCTTATTTAATTCGTTTTGTGCTCCTTTGAATGTTTTAGCATTATCACAATAAATTCTAACAGGCATTCCCCTTCTTGAAAAGAAACGTTTGAGGCATGCCAGAAATGCTTCAGTTGTTAAATCACTAACCAACTCCATATGGATTGCCTTAGTTGAAAAACATACAAAGATTGCAACATAGCCCTTGGTAATTATTGGCTTTCTAAGCCTGGATACCTTGACATTAAATGGACCACAGAAGTCAACACCTGTCACATGAAATGGCTTAAGCGGAGTGACTCTATCTTGAGGTAGAGACCCCATCAGTTGCATAGAAGCCGCAGCTTTAAGTCTAGCACATTTTATACATTTGTTGACAATTTTCTTGACTTCTCTTATGCCACTGATGAGCCAAAAATTTTGCGACAGGGAGCTGAGTACTAATTTAGCTCCAGCATGCATAAGGCGTAAGTGTTCTTTGTGAATAATAATATTTGTAAAATGAGATGCCTTTGGTAATATTATAGGGTGCTTCTTTTGATAGGCAATATCCGCGTTATGAAGGCGGCCTCCAACACGCAAAATACCGTTGCTATCTACAAAGGGATGAAGATTAGACAAACTTGTCTTTATAGTGTAACTATTACTGATGGCTTCAATTTCCTTATTAAAGTGAAATTTTTGAACACCCTGTGTAAGAACAGTCATAGCATAATTGAGCTCAGATGGTGTCAAGGAATCAACTACCTTTTGATTAGAAGCTTTAGAGTTGTTACAAAAACGAAATATGTAACTAACCACCCTTTGAAGTCTGGCAACATCAGAAAATTTTTTGATTAAATTTATGACAAATGAGTCTGTTGTGTCTTCAAATTCAATTACCCCACAAAATGTGTCCAATACTTCACTATCACTGGGTGAAGGAATGGGCTTTATAATTTCAGCTACTAAGTGCTTAAAATCTGGATTCGATAGTTCTGGAGGGCCATGCCACCATAGCTGGCTAGACTTTAACTTTTGAGATTCACAACCTCTAGACAGCAAGTCTGCAGGATTATTATTTGTGTTAATATGTGACCAAACAAAATCTTTAGTCAAGTTTTTTATCTGTGTAACTCTACTAGAAACATATTGATTTGATTTTATATTGGATGATGCCACCCATGCCAAAACAATCTGTGAATCACTATAAAGAAAAACTTTTAATTTCTTGAATTTTGGATTGAGCACATGATAAACTCTGTTAGCAACTTGGGCTAGAAGTAGAGCACTATTTAATTCCAAGCGTGGTATTGTAACACTTTTATTGAGAGGAGCCACTCTAGATTTAGAACATAACAAGTTAATAGAGACTGTTCCATCAAATTTATGGATTCTTAAATACAGGCAACATCCTAAAGCTTTCATGGAAGCATCCGCATAACCCACCAGCTCTGCTGAAGCCATATTTTCAGAGTTTATCCCCCTAGGAACTGACACAGTGCCCATTTCATTTAAATCAATTAAAATTTTCTGCCAATTCACTAAATGGTTTTGGGGCAATATGGTGTCCCAAGATACCTTAAGTGACCATAATGTTTGCATAAATAGTTTTGCAATGACAATTATTGGGCCAATAATACCTAAGGGATCAAAAATTTTTCCTATGTAACTCAATACTTTTCTTTTAGAATTAATTTCATAAATATTAGTTTCTGGGCTCTTAAAGGTGAGTTGATCCTTCAAAGCATCACACTGCAAACCCAAGGTTTTGATAATGTTATCCCTACTAATATCAAAATTTTCAAAGTATTTTTTATCATCCGGTAGGTCATCAAGTACCTGTGGACAGCTTGATGACCATTTATGAAGTGTAAAACCACCCATATTAAGTAGATCAATAAGTTCTGTTTTAAGCTGTTTTAATTGCTCTATATCATCAGCTCCACATATTACATCATCGACATATGTACTAGAAAACATGGCTTGAGAAGCTAATGGGTATTGCTGCTTGTAGCGAAGAGCCAGCTCTATTAAGCAACGAGTAGCCAAAAAGGTGGATGCCTTCAAACCATAAGTGACAGTTTGCAATTGTAAGCAACTCATAGGCTTTTCGGTATTATCACGCCAAACTATATTTTGCAAGCTAGTTTGATAAGGGTTTATGCGAATACAACGAAACATTTTAGTAACATCACATGTGAGCGTGTATATAAAGGTTCTCCATAAAATAAGAATACTGAAAAGTTCACTTTGAACGACTGGGCCATTCAACATGAGGTCATTTAATGAAATTCCTTTTAAGGACTTCATTCCTCCATCAAAGACTACGCGCAACTTTGTGGTTAGGCTGTGTTCATTGAGAACTGCATGATGAGCCAAAAAATATACAGGTCCATTTTGGACATCATAGCTACTTATATCCACAATTCTGGCATGCCCCAATGCTATGTATTCATCTATAAATTTTTTATACTGTTTTAAGTACACAGGATTTTGTTTGAATTTCTTCTCTAGTGAGAGAAATCTTTGAAATGCTATTGAAAATGAATCCCCAATCTGTAATTCATCTAAACTTTGAGTTAAAGGCATATCAACTTGAAATCTATTTTCATGAAGTGTAACTGATTTTTTAAAACATTCTTCCACTTGTTGATGTTCTATTGACATTTTTATTACAGGTTGAGGAGGTGCCTCAGCCATCCAAAACTGTTCCATTACATCTTCTAATTTATTATGATCACATATTGCAAAATTTGTTATTAAGCCATGGCCTTGTTTCTGTGAAGAGTGAATATTAACAGTACCACCAATAATATGCCCAAACAATGTGTTTTGCAATATAAGACCATTTTGAATCTTCACATATCCATCAAGTAGTACATTAAAGTAGACATCTGCACCAAAAAGTATCATTATTTCTGCCGGAGTTTTAAAATCTGCATCAGCAAGTTGTATGTGAGGTGGAATATTTATGGCAGAAATATCAATCTCACTTTGCGGCAGTTTTGATGTAATGGAATGCAGCACATTGCATTTAACATTTAATTGCACATTGTTAATGGGAGAATGCACTGTCAGATTAACAAATTTATTTATTTTATTATTTTTATTGCCAATACTAATAATATTAGAATTTCGACACTTTGGTTTAATGCCTAATTTCTCAATTAGTGAAGTAGTTATGAAGGAGGCTTGACTGCCAGTGTCAAGAAGTGCTTTGACAACAATCTCATGGCCTCGAAGATCAAATAATTTTACCTTTACAGTGGGTAATAGAACATTTACAGAATTGGTTTGTGAATGCATAGTCACTGCTGGCTTTGTGTCTTGAGTACTATCCTTATGGAGGAGAGTATTATGTTTAGCTTTACAATCTTTGCACACAAAGTTGAATTTACACTTGCCAGAGTGAGATTTTAAGCAAATATTGCATAAATTGTGATTTTTAACAAACCCAATACGGTCATCTATAGGGGCCATTTTAAAACTTGGGCAACCATGTATAGCATGGTTAGATGAATCACAATAAGAACATTTATAATTTTTAGTGGCAACATTGGTCACCTTACCAGCAGAAGGCCTTTTAGCCTCTGTAATATTACTGTCTTCAAGTGCTATAGCGCGCTTTTCCAAAAATGAAATAAATTCCTCAGTTACGGTCCAATTGATAGGCCCTATTTGTATATTGATCTAATTTTTTAGATAAAATAGAAATGAGAAGCATGTCCCATTTTTCAATAGGTTGTTTTAAGTTTTTGAGTGCATATAATTGCTGTTGCACTTCTGAAACAAACATTCGCATCGAGGCTGCCGTGCCTTTTTGCATGGAAGGTAATTCTAAAATATGATTGACATGATGTGCTATTATCCGTGCTTTGTTGTCAAACCGCTTCCTGAGCAGATCAAGTGCTTCCTTATAAGAATCATTAACAATAGGTAAGTTGATAATTACAGATAAGGCTTCATCAATTAAAAACTTTCTCAAATAAAATAATCGCTGAACATCTGAGAGTGAATTATTGTTATGTATAACAGCCATGAACAAATCCATGAAAGGGGTATATTTAGTAAAATCTTTACCATCAAATAAAGGTATATCAATGTGTGGTAACTTTGATGTGGCAATATTAGCACATTGCCCTTTATCAGATGTATTACAATTTTTTATAGCAGAGTTTAATTTAGAGATAATATCAAAATATTTTTCTTCTAAACCTGAGACATTTTCAGAGTCAGTTTCATCAAAAGTTAAAATATCTAATTGAATTTGTTCATACAACTTAAATGTATCCACTAACTTTTCTTTGCGAGCTTCTAGCATTTCTGCATTGGCAGAAGTAAGATTAACAGGATCATTGACGAAATTAAAGATTCTCGTCACCATACCTTTTAGCTGAGCGCGAGAGAGCAGTAACCTTTTGAGCGCGTCCTTCTCCGCCATTGTCTTATAGAAATATCAGTTACGCAGAACAATAATCTAGCCGTGAACACTTTTTTGCTTACACTTAGCACTTCACACGCATATCTCACTGTATTACCGATCCGAAGACGCACAGAAGTCCCAAAACAATCGCCGCTCGCTGATGTAAACAAACGAGAGGTTACTCCGCTGTTACACTTGTCAAATGTCAACTTGACACCTGACAGACGTGATCGACGTCAAAGTTACCTCAAATTTGAAGGTTGGCACTACTTCCACCGGCTGCGTCTTTCGCTTATTTCTTAAAATATGTAGGTACTCGCAGATATCTCGGAACGCTTTGCAACTTTTACAAGACTTGCAAATCCTCACCAACTCGAAAAATATCTTGATAAATGAATAATTGCTTGCAACCGACGAGATGTTTTTTCGGAGAAAGTATAGATTTCTCACGAAAACGTGCGCTTGTGACCACCGTATAGCCGGCAACGTCTCACACTCCAAACTGCACCCGACGATCCAAATCCAAAGATAACACTATTAGGTACTCGTTACGTAAGCTCGAAGGACCACTAATCTGCATGTTAAATAAAATGCAGATGGAATATTTAGTTTAAATTTTATTTGAAAGCACGAAAATGCACACGTTTTACACCATCTTCTTTTCATGTCCAGTGTTGCATAGACAAAAAAACATAAAAGTGATACCATTAAAATAAACTATATAAATCGACTACATTACCAATAAGTTTTTAGTATTTAGTTTATTTCAGGTAGAAAATTATATTTTTAATGTTTAATCTATTATTATTAAACAGCAAGTACAGTTAACTTTCCCATTTCCATGCCTGATCTTATGTCGTCCGTAACATGCACAAGTGCTGAGTTAGTGCTTTGTCCCGGACAGATTAGAAGGGATTTAGCAGCTTGTATTTCGAATGGAACGAGCTGAGTTGATGGTGGACTAGTTTTTCAAGGACTTTGGATAGAAAAGGAAGAATAGGAATAGAATTGTCACAAGAGGGTCGAACGGAATCAATTCCCAGACGAGGTATTTAGTTGGCTATAGTCCGAGTAGGAATTGATATCTTTCACCCGTGTTATGCACTCTGCTTTTCATTTCGAATATAAGGAAAGTAAAAAATATATTAGGTTTTTGTAAATATTTATTGATAATAGTAACATGAGTAGTACCTATTTAAAATTAATAGAGGAGCGCGCATCGAGTTTTTCGATTAATCGAGAGATTCGCACAAAGCTCGTCGACTCTTCACGTGACCAGAGGGCTGGCCTTTTCTTCGGCCAGAGAATCAGCATTGCCATCCAACGTGGCAATGCTGCCAGCGTTCTGGGCACTTTGCCCGTTGACATCGAGTGGACGATTTTTTTTATGCACAATGAGCTCTTTTCCGTCTCCCCTATTGTATTTGTATATAGGTTTGTTTTTTTTAGAATTATCAATTGTATATATATTTTTAAATTAATTCATAGAGAAGTTAGTTAGAACATTTTGTGAAATTATAAGACACATTTTTGTTCGGCATATTTACGCTGTTTGATATGTTATGACAAATTTGGTTGTGTTGAATTTCTGTAAAAGTAGGAGATTCCAGGAATTGATTACGCGCGGGCCGCATACGTACGTTTCCGCGTTCGATTTTCGAATTCGATTTCCGTATTTGGAAACCCGAATGCACCGTACGCTAATAAAATACATTGACTGTCGCACACGTCCGTTTTTTTTCGAACGGATCACTTTCCGTAAGTACGTATCGAATGCCAGCCCGCGCGTTCGTAATAAATCCGAACAGGAAAAAGCTAACGTCGGCGCTAGGTTCATGGAATTCCGAATCTGTATTCCATATTCGGAATTCCGTGAACCTAGGCCAGCCTAAACGGTGGAATCCATGGCGCAGACTCCCTTGAAGTAGTTGGGTGAGGCATAAATTTATAGTCTCAGTTAATTTGTTTAAAAAGCCTCAATGTAGCCTTCCGCAACTGTGCTGGATTTCCATCCTCTATGTCTTTTTAACATTTTCAAGTTCACCCCAGAATCGGCTAACAGTGTCGCTGACGTTCTTCTATAACAATGCCCAGTATACTGTTCAAAGTTTGGTAAATTGATATTTGCTCGGCATACCTGAGTTTTTATTTATTTATATTAATTTATTTTGGGAGGAGCTCATGGCTGAATCATAACAGCCGCACTGATCGATCATCAAGGTTAAGCAACGCTTGACGAGGTCAGCCCGTGGATGGGTGACCATTTCAACATACCGAGTTTCCTCCGTGCTTCGGAAAGCACGTTAAGCCTTTGGTCCCGGCTGTCATTTAAAGATCTTTGACAGTCGTTACGGGTAGTCAGAAGCCTGAGATCTGACACCAGTCTTGCCAAGGGGTACCGTGTTACCCAGTTACTGCATGGGTTGTGGAGGTCAGATAGGCAGTCGCTCCATGTAAAATACTGTATTTTATGTCATTAGGTCTGATTTTTTTATATTTTTGTACTATTTGTGTAAACTCTTCTCCTACAACAAACGTGCGCTCAATATTTATTTTTGTTTTAGTCAATTTTACGAGCAATAACTGGCCTTGATTTACAAAGTCGTTCATTGTTAAATTTTGAGTTCACTACTTCTGCAGGCGCCGCTTATACCGAGTTGATACTCGGTATAAGCGGCGCCTGGCTCCGGATTTTCAGGAACGCCGCCAAGCAACAGAAACATTTTTCTGTGACGCATCTCTATGATGTCTACACTCTTGATCAACTCAGCTATCTGCAGCTGTAAGGCACTGAGAAAACTCCAAACATGCTCCTTGAAGGCGGATGTTGCTTGCATGCTTGTTTAAGATACATAACCTCCATAGGATATGAGTCACATATGTAAACTGTACTTACCATAGTTTAAGATTTATGTTTAGGTAAGGCTTGTAAACCCATATGGAAGCATAATTATAAATTTATAACACAACAGAAAATATACAGCACGAACAAATGCAATCGCCCGTTCATTCAGATCCTAACACACAATCTCAGACATACTATCGGTCACAAGCATATTCACAAACCACGCATACATCTACTATGTATCCTTTCCATCTCCACCAAGGCGGTAGGTGACGATGGCCTTCAACTCCAAATGTTCTTACCTATTTTAAGTGAAATAGTTCCTGTCATTACTCACATAGTTAATTTTTCTCTCTTCAATAACTCCTTTCCTTCAGCTTGGAAGAAGGCTCACGTCCTACCGCTTCCCAAAGTTTCAAATCCCTCCTCACCATCCCAGTTCCGTCCAATATCTATTCTCCCAATCCTCTCCAAAGTCCTCGAGAGAATTGTTCAGAAGCAACTATCCTGTTATTTGTCCTTTAATAGCCTGCTGAGTCCTTACCAATCTGGTTTCAGACCTGGCCATAGCACTGTTACAACTCTAGTCAAAATAACTGACGACATAAGGCTGGCTATGGAAAATAAATGTCTAACCATATTGGTTCTGCTGGACTTCAGCAGTGCTTTTAACTCAGTTGACTTCGACATTCTCTTAGGAATACTTTCCTCCCTTAATGTCTCTGATCCGGTAATTGAGTGGTTCAAATCCTATCTTCGGGGTCGCTCGCAGTCTGTTCGATCCGATGAGGATTCCTCTGAATGGTGTGACTTGGCTGCGGGTGTTCCTCAGGGTGGTGTGCTCTCTCCTCTTCTCTTCTCAATTTTTATAAATGCTATCACTAAGGTCCTAACTTCTAACTTTCATCTCTATGCAGACGACTTGCAGTTGTATCGCCATTTTAAAGTGAATGAACTCGCTGAAGCTGTGGCTGCCATCAATGATGACCTTGAAAATATCAACAAGTGGACTAAATCGTTTGGACTTCTTCTGAATCCAACTAAATCTCAAGCGCTCATTATTGGTGGCAAATACATGCTCAATCTGTTGGATCCCCAGTCTCTCCCGCCAGTATTGTATAATTCAATGCCCATATATTATTCTAAAAGTGCGAAAAACTTGGGCGTCCATATAGACACTAATCTCTCTTGGGAGGTTCATATCGCTGATGTGAGTAGGAGGGTCTTCTACTCTTTTCAGTCTCTTAAACGTCTCCAAAAATTCTTACCGTTTCACACTAAGGTCACTCTTGCTCAATCTCTTCTTCTGCCGCTCATAGACTATGCGGATGTCTGTTTTCTAGATGCAACGGAGGTACTCCTAAACAAACTCGAACGATTACAGAACTTGTGCATCCGCTTTATTTTTGGCCTCCGGAAGTACGACCATGTGTCGGAGTTTCGGGCCAGATTGAAGTGGCTGCCGATTCGGCGTCGGCGAGATACCCATATCCTATCCCTTCTCTATACTATCCTGCACAATCCTAATTCTCCTCAATACCTTCGCGAACGGTTTGAGTACCTCGTCCCGAGGGGTAAACCTTGTCGCACGGCCACTTCGCTTCTCCTTCGTACTCCGCGTCACACTTCTAGCCGCTACGATGGCTCCTTCTCTGTTACTGCAGTGCATCTCTGGAACTCTCTTCCACACTCCATACGCGATAGCCCTTCTCTCCATGTCTTCAAGAGGAAAATTAAGAAGCATTTCCTTTCAACGCAATAAATTATATATATATATATATTATATATGTATTTGTCTTTATAAACGTAGGTAGGTCTTTTATGTATTATTATGTAACTAGGTTAATCTTACTATATAGATATATTGCACACTGGATTACTGCCCTCTATTATGATCTCTATCACTCAAAGGTTTGCTGGAAGAAAATTCCATTTGGAGTTAAGCTCGCCTTTGTACATGCATTTTGTTATCAACTTGTTGTAATGTAATGTCTTGTTGTACAATAAAGAATATAGATCTACACAAACCGATACTACAACCGTAATGTTAGAAAATGAAATTGAGGTTTTAGCCGATAACATCCAGATCATGAAATCATCATGATATCATCCAGAAAATCATGTTTTTCACAGGTGGTGTTGATACACCACCTGTGAAAAACATGATTTCTTCATTATTATTAATCTTTTAGGTACCTATTCAGATCGAATAACAGGCAGAGATCTTAACTCCAGAAATGCACGCCTATCCGACGTCTTTACTCACAATTTACGCAATCTGGACTGTGTGTTTGATTGATATGAATGATTGCCTCTTTTTATGGAAAACTATCTATAATACATATCAGAGTAAAGTCGTTGATGATGATGTTGATGTCTCTCCCAACCTAGATAAACGTTTATAGCATACCTTCACTGCCAAATATATCTCGTCAGGGGCTTCATTTAAAAATCTTTCAACTTCGTAAGAGGTGAAAACCTTAGATTTTTTGCTCTTGAACCCCTGAGACTGTCTTTTCAGAAACGATGTTAGATTATGAAATCTTTTCAAATCGACATTGTGTTTTACTCTTAGTGTACTCTTGAGCATTTAATACCTGCTCCATAGTGTAGAAGGCTTTTTTGCCAGATAGTTCATTGAAGTATGTAAGAAATACACTTTCGGAAAATGTTTTTTTTGCTTATCTGCTCGCCACTTCATAAAGTCATTGTATGTAATATGTATCTTTCCTTAGAAATTTCTGACAAAAGATTTTCGATAACTGTATTTGCCTCGTCTTTAACAGAATCTAGGGTCAACATTTCAGAATCACTTGAACTCATTTTTCGTAAGATATTAGTCTTAATCCGAGATTTCGATACAGCTTACAGAGTTAATTGCCTGCCAAATTATATGGTCTATTTAAAATTTTAACTATGGAACACACCGCGTCACTGCCGCGGGCGGACACGCTTTGTATTTTGTTTTAACACTCACAAGACCGCAGCATTTTTTCTTAATTATGTTACATTTTTACAGCCGACTGCCAAATCAAATTTATTTCTATTTTTTTAATTTATTCTCACCCTAGGGACGGAAGCAATTACTATGAGTCTTTCCCGCCCAAAGTTGGGAAGTAGCATCTTCCACCCACTACTCGGATTAAATAAACACTACTTTCCGAGTATAAGAAATGAAAAAATTGTTTCCACGATGACCCCCCAATCACGATCCTCAGTAATAAGAAACACGATACTAGAAAGAGAGTTGGATAACCAAGTCACCATTCGGTTGTCCGACAACGATCACAATCCGCCTTGTTTTGCAAGTCTAAAATTATCTATGATGGCAGACTAATGTTTAATTGTATATGGTTGTTCATAATTATACAATATGTATAAGCCACCGATTTCAATACGTTTAATACGCCATTAAATAAAATTTTGTTTTATAAAAAAGTATAATTGTTGGTTTTTTTGTAAGATCGATGGTTGAACGATGATCGATTTCTATGTTTCCTTTGAAGTATAGAAAAGCATACTATCGATGTGTATATTATAATAAGTAAGTTCTTGTAAGTAAAAACTTACAGTTATTGTGATAATGGCCTCGGGGGCGAAGTCGCTGGAAAGTTAGTCTTCCACATAACTTATTAGAATACGAAATTTGTCTTATCAGGATTAATTTTGTGTTACAGGTGACAAAGGTAGAACTAACACATATACGCTAACAAAGGCATTAGCGGAGTCTTATATTGCCAACAATCATGGCGATGTGCCAACAGTCATCATCAGACCTTCCGTTGGTGAGTATTAGCCCTTTTGAATACATACCCACTTGCGTTGCGCCATCGCTTTACATGATTAGCAAATACCAAACACACCGTCTAACCTTTTTTTTGGCTTTAACTTTGTTGGGATTCACTTCCAGTCTAATCAGCAGCAGCAGCTGCATGAGTTTAGATTAGAGAGAAGATTATATTCTCCACAACCCACGAACTCGGTAACACGATACCCCAAGCATCGCTAAGTTGACCGGTCCCATTCGTCCCGCATCCAGCGGATCTTCACAACCTTCACTAGGTCATCGGTCTACCTGGTGGGTGGTCTTCCAACACAACGTCTCGCGGTTCACGGTCGCCACTCCAGAACTTTTCTGCCCCATCGGCCATCCGTTTTGCGAGCAATGTGCCCTGCCCACTGCCACTAACACTGATTAATGTATATTTAAGTAATTTTCTGGCTTCTGACATCCCGTAACGACTGTCAAAAATCTTCAAATGGCAGCTGGGAACAAAATCTTTACGTGCTTTTCGAGGCACGGCGGAGTAATCTAAGTATGTAAAAAAAAATACTCATCTACGGACCGACCTCAACAAGCATTACTTAAACTGTAAAATCAATGCGAGCGGCTTTTCTTATAAGCCACGAGTCATTGTAAAAACCCGCAACATGGTGTGTAAAGTGCGCTCAAGATCAGGGGGGTGACCATAAGCTCTTAGAGCGATTTCAATTTTAGATCGAATAAGGGACAGATGTATCTGACGTGTATACATCTGTCACTTACTCGATCTCGAATGATACCGCCCTAAGAGCTTATGGTCACCCCCCTGGTCGTGGCCAGTTCGCTAATATGTATCCTCTGACTGCACAGCATGATTTTTTTCTGGTTTATATCATTTTAGTTCGCTTCTTAAGCAGGTGGGCTTTTTATTTATTTCATATAATTACTAATATCGAGTATCATCCCAATGGGTCGAAGTGTCCGAGGTATTTCTCGGCCCCTCCACAAGATAAGATCATGATCTGAGTCAATTTAAAAATATTGCCATAATGGGAGACATTAATATTTCAATTAACGCAGATAAGCCTCACAAAAACCTAGATAAATACCTAAATCTAGCAGCTTTCCACTCTCTATTACCATCGCACTATTATGTCACTCGTGAAACTAGTGGAACTTGTATTGACCACGTCTTACTGAAAACCCAACACTCTGCCACCACACTTGTCATCCAGGCCAGTCTCACGGACCATAAACCAGTATTGCTTTGCTTGCATAAAAAACAAATTCGTCAATATGCCATTCAAACTATGATAAAAACCAATTCCGACCAACTTAAATTAGATATAGAAAACATTAATTTTGACCCAATATACGCATCTCAGGACCCTGACTTCTCGATGAATTATTTTATAGAGTCACTGACTTTAGCTATAACTAAAAATACTAAAACTGTACAATTGACAAAACGAAAAAAAAAAATTAAGCCTTGGATAACCCCGGGTCTTCTGCGGTGCATGCGAAACAGAGACAAATTGCATAGCAAAGTTCGAAAGTCTTCCAATAATAACATTATAAAGACGACATACAACCGCTACAGAAATTTCTGTAATGCTCTATTGAGAAAAGTTAAAGCAGCTTATGAAAAGGAACAAATAACGAATGCTGGAAATGACAGTAGAAAGATATGGCAGGCAATCAAAAATATAACGCACACAGCTAAAGCTTTGACGGGTTGGGGCTAAATTAAGTAAGTCTTTGGATGGTTGTTTACCATCCAAAGACTTACTTAATTTAGCCCCAACCCCGAATGCATCGGTTAATGAAATAAATAGATATTTTGTAAATGTAGGCAAGACTTTAGCGGAAAATATTCTAAAGAATAATGCTGGACACATGAGCAATGACAGTAGCACCAATGACCAATGTTCTAATTCTATGAACTCTTTTGTACTGTTTGATACTGATCCTCAGGAACTGAGCGGGGTAATTATGACTCTTAAAAACAACTGCGCAGTTGGCTGGGATAAAATATCGAATAAGTTCCTTAAGGACTTCAAGGACATTTTGGTACCTCCGCTGACATTTTTATTCAATCACTGCATACAGGTCGGAGTCTTTCCAACAGCCTTGAAGAAGTCCATTGTTGTCCCGATCTATAAGGGTGGCGGCAGAGATCGTGTCTCAAATTACAGGCCAATTTCTTTGTTGTCAGCTATTTCCAAGATTTTTGAAAAATTGATACATGTTAGACTGGTAAATTATTTAGAAAAAAATAGACTACTATCGGACTCTCAATTTGGTTTTCGGCGCGCCAGGTCTACTTCTGATGCAGTAAATACTGTTACAAACTGGTTACTGTTACTAACTTTATAGCAACAAATTTGGATGAACGTAAGAAATGTTTAGCAGTTTTTCTGGACCTGGCGAAGGCATTTGATACTGTTTCTGTCGCCTTATTGCTTCGTAAGCTGGAAGCCATGGGTATTCGTGGTACTCAGTTAGAACTTTTTCGGAGCTACTTATCTGAACGATGCCAAGCTACGGCTGTTGATGGCTACTTGAGCGCTGACCTGCCGGTCACCTACGGAGTCCCACAGGGTAGCGTACTTGGACCTACCTTATTCTTAATATATCTGAATGATCTGAGCTCTTTCAAGCCACTAAATGGCACACTAGTGTCATATGCAGACGACACTGTTATTTTGATTGCCGCCAAAACCTGGCATGAGGTCTTTGATGCTGCCCAAAATGCACTTAATTTTGTCTCCAAGTGGTTAGTCGACAATGTATTGACACTTAACCCCGATAAATCGAAATACATGACCTTTACAATCCGTGATGCAGGTAACCCGCCTCTGCTTAGTTGCTCATAACTGCGGAGTCTACGATTCCAATGAGTGCGTTTGCAGACGACTAGATCAAACTGATCACATCAAATACCTTGGTGTAACTCTGGATTCGCACTTAGACTTTGCAGAGCATTTTGCGCTTCTTAGCGGAAGAGTCCGGAAACTTATTACAGTCTTTAAAACTCTCAGACGTGTCGCCGAATCCAGACTAGTAAAGCAAATTTATCACGCATTGTGTCAGAGCTTAATCTCGTACTGCATAACTTCATGGGGGGGAGCTCCAGCTTCTAATATTAAATGTGTAGAAATTGCACAACGAGCTATTCTCAAAGTGAGCACTTTAAGACCATTTCTGTTCCCCACGAAATCTTTATACCATGAATGTGAAGTCCTTACAGTTAGACAGCTGTTTATATTGGGCACAATTCTTAAACAGCATACCGACATCTTCTATGACCCTCTTAAAAATGTATCTCGTCGAAAAGGTAGGATATGTGAGTCTACAAAAAGGTGCCATTCATCATTTATCCAAAGGTTTTATTGTTTCCTGGGTCCATTTATTTATAACAAAGTTAACCACATATTGTCCATTTACAGGCTCAACTCAAATCAGTGCAAAAAGATAGCTATGGCCTGGTTACTAACCCTAGGATATGATGAAACCGAAAAACTTCTTGTTGTTCCATCTTAGTTATATTTTCACCTCAACACCACATCATTACGATTCCCACACCACAAAATAACGACCTCCACACCACACCATTACTTCACAACTCATAACAATTTAGTTTAATTATTGTATGAATTTAGACATTTTGTAATAATTTCATAATAATGAATAATAATCGAATAATAATTTAATGTAAAAAAATTCAATAAGTTAGAAATAATTAATAATAATCTAATCTAAGTATGTATATTTGAATTTAATTTAATAATACTATAATATAAAAATTGTAATAATAATCTAAGAATATATGAATTTAATCATTCTTTAATATAAATATTGTAATAATAATTTAAAAATGATATGTATGCTATTGTTTTCCGTGTACTTTACCAAAGGTTATACCAAAGGCCATAATTGTAATCAAATCGACTAATAATCATAGTTCTGTTGGGGGGCCTGGTAATCTGTGTTACAGGATTTCCTAGTGCGGATGCCAGTCTCCCACAAAGGATTTACCAAATAATATTGCACCATTATGTAATAGTTTAAGAAACCTTTGTGGAAGAGAATTAAATATTTTATTATTATTTCCTTTATTTATTCTTGTTCTTACTTTATACATTTTTAAATATTAACAAAAAGAAAACTTAAAAACATTTAAAAATATAAAAAATAGAGGCCAACCGGTATCGGGAACAGGGTCCAAGCTACCGGTGGTTAGGGCTTCAGAGACAGGAACCTCCTCACAATGCGAGCCGTATCGAGAAGTACTGCCTTCTGTATCAGACCCTTGATCCAACCGTGTAATGACAGCCTCGATAGATGTTCATCGAGGCTATTGGCCATCAAGCCGTTGGCCGTAACGACAATCGGCACAATGATCGCCGAGTCCACATCCCACATGTCGACAACCTCGTGTGCTAAGTCGAGATACTTGATTTGTTTCTCTTTCTCAGCTTTCACGAGGTTCTCGTCATGTGGGATGGTGACATCGATTATCATTGTGCGGCGCGCTAATCGGTCTATCACCACTATATCCGGCTTATTGGCAACAATAGTCCTATCAGTGATGATAGACCGATCCCAGTACAACGTGACATGGTCATTTTCGAGAACTGGGTCGGGCACATACTTGTAATACGGTACCTCAGAATCCACCAGATTGTATTTCAAAGCAAGTTGCTGGTGAATAATCCTGGCCACTTGGTTATGTCTGTGTAAGTACTCGCCGTTAGCCAGGCGAGAACAACCAGAGATAATATGTCTGATGGATTCACCAGGACGGTGGCATGCCCGACACACGTCAACCGTCCCGTCCTTCATTATATGTCTCCGGTAGTTATTCGTCAGGATAACTTCGTCCATAATTGCACAGACAAAACCTTCAGTTTCCCCGAAAAGGTCACCGAAACGTAGCCAGGATACGGACGCTGGGAAATCTACATCGGGCCCATGGAGAGCCCGATAGAAGCGCCCGTGTAGCTCCTTGCCTTGCCATACCTCTTTGCGTTCATCAGTCGATAGTATTACAGGCTTGCGCCAGTTCTCTTTAGCCATGGACAACGGGGTGAGTCCCTTGTCCACTGCGACCACATCCCGGTGCATACCCACTTCAGCATTTAAAAAGTATTCTCTGAGGCTGCACACCTCGCGGTTGTGAAGAGTCTTGGCATTTAAAAAGCCTCGACCCCCACACTTCCGCGAGATGTACAGTCTCATCACCGATGATCGTGGGTGATGCATCCGGTTTGCGGTCAGTAGTGTCCGGACCCTCCTATCGAGGGCGTCGAGCTCGGTCTGAGTCCATTTGAGTATGCCGAAAGAGTACATCAAAACCGGCATGACCCAACTGTTGAAGGCACGCACCTTATTTCCGCCCGACAAAAGGCTATTTAATACCTTTTTCAGGCGGCCAAAGAAACGCTCCTTCAGCAGTTGCTTCATGTCAGTACTGTTGATGCCCAACGCTTCCGACATACCCAAATACTTGTAAGTTTCGGTCGAGGAGAGGTGTCTAAGGTGTATGGAATCAGAGAGTTGAATTCCCTCGGATTCCATAATCTCCCCTTGCTTTACATGCATGACTGCACATTTTTCCACACCAAATTCCATCCTGATGGAGTTACTGAAGGTTTCAGTTACCTTCAGTAGCTCCGTCAGTTGGAATTTATTGGGGGTAAAGAGTTTCAGATCATCCATGTAAAGGAGGTGAGATATGACCTGACCACCTCTTCTCAACCGATAGCCTAGTCCTGAATTCTCCAGCAGTGTACTTAGAGGATTCAGGGCTAAGCAGAACCAAAGTGGGCTCAAACTGTCGCCCTGAAATATGCCCCGCTTAATCCATACAGGCTCATCATCCCCCTGAATCGGTCGACATCCTGGATATCGAAGGACTGTCTTCCATTGCCCCATACATGATTCAAGGAAGGTGCATAGAGTTGCATCTATTTTGTACAACTCCAGCACCCTCATGAGCCATGTATGTGGCACAGAGTCGTATGCCTTCTTGTAGTCTATCCAGCATGTCGACAGATCCTTGCGGGATCGACGAACCTGCTGGCTTATGGCCATGTCAATGAGGAGTAGCTCCTTAGTGCCGCGGGACCCATTCCTACATCCATTCTGAGAGGTAGACATTATTGAGTTACTTTCAATGTGTTTATCAATTTTTGCTCTCAGGATGGATGTAAGAAGTTTATAAACCGTTGATAAGCATGTGATTGGTCTATAATTATTGGGTTCCGCGGGACTACCTGTCTTATGGAGCAGGTGGGTAACGCCTGTTGTTAAAAACGGTAGCGGACGAACTGCTTTGGCTACATCAGATGGGCTGATGATTACGTTTTCCATTTCTGGTATAGCTTCACACACGCGCTCGACATCACGCATCCAGCCACCCTCAGTATGACAGACGGTCACCGACCAGATGCTTCGCCAGTATGTACTCGTGGCGACATCATCCGGGCGGCACACGTCTGTCACATTTTGTTCAGGTCGCTCCCAAGCTCTGTATACCCACCTCTCATCGCTCTGGAACATGCGATTCTGCGAGTACCGGTCAACCCGTCGCTTATACCGCCGAATACGGTTTGCCCATGCACAAACTTTCTGTTTCAGGAAGTCGATGCGCTCCGTTACACGGGATATGTATTCTCGGGGACTAACTCCAGTCCCCGAAAACGCACGCCTCACGAAGCGCATCACACGTGGGCGTGTATTGCCCTCCCTGAAACAGTATAGTTTGCCGATGAGTACCCTGGCCCCGTCGATACGCCGTTCGATCCTGCATTGCCAGGCTGGCACGGCAGGCTTTGGTCGAATAGCCTCGTTTGGAAACTTAACGTTGGCTAAACGACATGCCGCAACAGCCCCGCAATACAGGATTGAGTGCGTATCAACAAGGTTCTCGCTGCTCTCAAAGATGTTCATAAGCAGCGAGTCCAAAGCACACACCAGCGCCCTATTCTTTTTGTGCATAGGCAACCGTGGTAATCGGGGCCTAAGTTCAGACGAAGTGGACCTATACTCACGAAGCGCATCCTCCAGTGCGCTCCTCAATCTTTCGTTGCACTGGCTACTTACTGTGGCAACCCTATCATCTGCCTCATCGTTAACAAGATTGGACCGCGGCGGGATCACAATAGTGGCTGGCGGTGCCGCGGTCTGTGACTGGGTTGAGACGATTTGGTTGCTCAGCATTTCAGAGCGTAGCCTATCAAGTGCGGTATCATCCAACCTGTGATTACGCTGAATGACCCGCACCTGATCCGACAATCGTTGGGCCGAGACGTTCACGGTTGGCTCTAGGTCCCGAAACAGAGACAGCATCCTAACACGGTACGCAGTGAGGTTAGTACCCCCTCTGTAGACCCGTAATATGCGCGCATGACGTTCTCATTCATACCTTGAGTCCATCTCATGCGCTGCACACAACCACCGGCAGCGGGGACCCGGCTCGGGGCCGGTTGGCCCCTAGATCCCAAGCTCCTCGGTGGCCGGCCTCTCCCCTGCCGACGTACAGGTGTTGGCGACGTCGGCGGGGAAAAATACTCGTCGCTCGAGCTCGACGCAGCTGCAGCCGCAGATGACACTGGTGATCCAAGGTCCGGCGGCGGCGAGGCGGAGCTGAGCGATGAGTCCGGGGGTGGAAGGCGTGCGCGGTAGGCAGCTGCTCTCGTCAACATTATTTACATTTTTTCTTTAAATTTTTCATCTCGTCGTCACTGACAGATGTCAGTCTGTATTTTCTATTGAAATTTCTTTGATTTTATTTAATTTTGATTTATGTATGCGGATAACTGGATATTAAAACAAATTGGCTCTTGCTGCTTTCTTTTGCGGTTTATTAGATGTTGAAAATTGTTAATATTGAATTTATAATAAAATAAACAGAGACGGAAAAAATAAGGCATGTTGACACTTCAGGGTTGCCATCGTTTTTTTTTATTATTATCTCCTTTATTCAACTCTTTTCTTATCAATTACATTTTTAAATATTTTTACAAAACACAAAAATAGAAAAACATTTAAAAATATAAAAAATAGAGGCCCACCGGTATCGGGAACAGGGTCCAAGCTACCGGCGGTCATGGCTCCAGAGAGAGGAACCTCCTAACAATGCGAGCCATGTCCAGCAATACTGCTTTCTGGATCAGGCCCTTGATCCAGCCGCCTAACGAGAGCCTCCTAAGGTGTTGGTCGAGGCTCGTGGCTATTAAGCCATTGGCTGACACGACTATCGGTACAATGATCGCTGTGTCCACATCCCACATGTCGACAACCTCGCGAGCCAAGTCAAGATACTTGATTTGCTTATCTTTCTCGGCTTTCACGAGGTTCCCGTCATGCGGAACAGTTATGTCAACAATCATTGCACGCCTCTCGATTCGGTCCACCACCACTATATCCGGCTTATTAGCGATAATAGTCCTGTCAGTGATGATGGACCGATCCCAGTACAATGTGATATTGCCATTCTCGAGAACTGGGTCGGGCACATACCTGTAGTACGGCACCTCCGATTCCACAAGAGTGTATTTCAGAGCAAGTTGCTGATGGATAATCCTGGCTACAAGGTTGTGCCTATGCAAGTACTCTTCGTTAGCAAGTCGAGAACAACCAGAGATAATGTGGCGGATCGATTCACCCGGGCGGTAACATGCCCGACAGATGTCAACCGTGCCATCCTTCACGATAAATCTCCGGTAGTTATTCGTCATGATAACTTCGTCCATAATTGCACAGACAAAACCTTCGGTTTCTCCAAAGAGGTCACCGAAACGCAGCCAGGCTACGGACGCTGATTGGTCTACATCGGTCCCATGTAGGGCCCGGAAAAAGCGTCCGTGAAGCTCCTTACTTTGCCATACCTCCCTGCGGTCGTTAGTGTCAAGCACTACAGGCCTGCGCCAGTTCTCATTCGCCAAGGAGAGTGGGGTGAGTCCCTTGTCTACTGCTACTACATCTCGATGCATACCGACGTCTGTGTTTATAAAATATTCCCTGAGATTGCATATCTCGCGGTTGTGGAGGTTTTTGGCATTTAAAAAGCCTCGGCCTCCACACTTCCGCGGGATATACAATCTCATGACCGACGATCGTGGGTGATGCATTCGATATGCAGTCAGCAGTGTACGAACCCGTCTATCCAGGGCGTCAAGTTCCGTTTGAGTCCATTTGAGTATGCCGAAAGAGTACATCAATACCGGCATGACCCAACCGTTGAAGGCGCGCACCTTGTTTCCGCCCGAAAGAAGGCTATTGAATACCTTGTTCAAGCGGCCAAAGAAGCGTTCCTTCAACGATTGCTTCATGTCAGTAGTGCTGATACCTAACGCTTCCGACATACCCAAATACTTATAGGTTTCGTTTGGAGAGAGGGATCTCAGGTTTATGGAATCCGCGAGTTGAATTCCTACGGATTCCACAATCTCCCCTCGCTTTACATGCATGACCGCACATTTGTCCACACCAAACTCCATCCTGATGGCACTACTAAAAGTTTCAGTTACCTTCAGTAGCTCCATCAGCTGAAGATTGCTGGGGGCAAAGAGCTTCAGGTCATCCATGTAAAGGAGGTGAGATATAACCTGACCACCTCTCTTCAACCGATAGCCCAGCCCTGAATTCTCCAGCAGCGTGCTTAGAGAATTCAGGGCTAGGCAAAACCAAAGTGGACTCAAACTATCGCCCTGGAATATACCTCGCTCGATCCGTACAGGTTCGCTATTCCTCTGGATATTTCGACATCCTGGATAGCGAAGGACTGTGCTCCATTGCCCCATACACGACGTCAGGAAGGTGCGTAGAGTTATATCTATTTTATACAATTCTAGCACCCTCATGAGCCATGTATGAGGCACCGAGTCATAGGCCTTCTTATAATCTATCCAACATGTCGACAGATCCTTTCGGGAACGCCGAACCTGTTGGCTAATGGCCATATCAATAAGGAGTAGCTCCTTAGTACCGCGGGACCCGTTCCTACATCCATTTTGAGAGGCCGACATGATGGAGTTATTATCGACGTGTTTATTAATTTTAACTCTCAAAATGGATGTTAGAACCTTATAGACCGTCGGTAAACATGTAATAGGTACTACCAGCCTTGTGGAGCAGGTGGGTTATTCCTGTTGTAAGGAACTTGGGTAGCGAACCAGACTCCAAGGCTGCCTGGTACTGAGATGCCAAACGAGCGTGCGACCTTTGTAGCCACTTAATCCAGAAGTTGTGCAGCCCGTCCGGCCCTGGAGATTTCCAGTTTGGCAACGGACGGACTGCACGGGCTACATCTTGGGGGCTGATCGTGATAGCCCCTATTTCTTGTATTGGATCGCACGCTCGTTCGACCTCCCGAGTCCATTCACCTTCCGTGTGACTGACAGGCACCGACCAGATGCTGCGCCAGAATGTACACATAGCGTCATCAACCGGCAGGCGCGTATCAGTCACACCTTGGTCGGGTCGCTCCCAAGCCCGATAAACCCACCTTTCATTACTTTGGAATGTACGGTTCTGGGTATATCGCTCCACTCTCCGCCTGTACCTACGAATACGGTTTGCCCATGCTAACACTTTTTGTTTCAGGAAGTCGATGCGCTCTGTGACACGGGATATATAGTCTTGGGGGCTGACATCAGTCCCCGAAAATGCTCGTCTCACAAAGCGCATCACTCTTGGGCGATTATTGCCCTCCCTGAAACAAATTAGTTTGCCAATGAGTGTTCTGGCCCCACCAATACGACGTTCGATCCTGCACTGCCAAGCCGGTACGGCTGGTTTCGGTCGTGTAGCCCTGTCATCTGCAAATCTGACGTGGGCTACACGACATGCCGCTACAGCCGCGCAGTACATGATCGAATGTGTATCAGTGAGGTCTTCGCAGTCATCAAAATAGTTTGACAACTGCGAATCCAGAATAGCCACCAGCGCCCTATTTTTGTTATGCATGGGCAAACGAGGTAATCGTGGCCTAAGTTCGGGTGGCATGTAGCGATATTCCCGAATAGCACACTCCAAAGCACTCCTCAATTGCTCATTGCACTGGGTACTTACGTTTGTAACCCTGTCACTACTCTCCTCGTCAGCGTGGATGGGAATATGGTTGGGCTGTGGTGGCACCACAGCCTGCGACGATGGGGCAGTGACACGGTTACTCATTTCCGTTCGGAGGCGATCAAGTACAGTATCATCCAACATACGATTACGGTGGATGACCCGCACCTGATCCGAAAGTCGTTGGGCCGAAACGTTGACGGCTGGCTCAAGCACCTGAAACAAAGAGAGCATCCGGACACGGTACGCGGTCAGGTTGTTTCCTCCCTCTGTAGCCCCAAAGTATGCGCGCATGACATTTTCATTAATGGATTGTGTCCATTTCATGCGCTGCACACTTCCGCCGGGTGCTGGGACCCTATCAGAGACCGGTAAGCCTCGAGGTCCTAAGCGGTCCGGCGGCCGGCATCCTCCCCGTCGACGCGCAGGTGGTGGTGTCGTCGGCGGCGAGAAGTACTCGTCGCTCGAGCTCGACGCAACTGCCACGGCCGGCGTCACAGCACTCACGATGGGGCTGGGTTCCGGTGGCGGCGAGGCGGAGCTGGGCGACGAGGCCGGAGGTGTTAGGCGTGTGTTTTTGGCTCGGGCCTGGCTTCTTGTCAACATTTCTGCTTAGGTTGAAATTGTGTTGCTTGGATCATGCCGAAAAATTGTTATTGCGTTCTTCTTCTATTATTATTTCGTTTATTTAATTATGTACACATTTTAAATTTACATTTTTAAATATTTCTTTATAAAAACAAATCATAAAAAAAAAACATTTAAAAATATAAAAAATAATGGTTGTCCGCCGGTATCGGGAACAGGGTCCAAGCTACCGGTGGTTAGGGCTCCAGAGACAGGAACCTCCTCACAATGCGAGCCGTATCGAGGAGTACTGCCTTCTGTATCACACCCTTGATCCAACCGCCCAATGACAGCCTCGACAGATGGTCGTCGAGGCTCTTGGCCATCAGGCCGTTGGCCGTAACGACAATCGGCACAATGATCGCCGAGTCCACATTCCACATGTCGACAACCTCGTGTGCTAAGTCAAGATACTTGATTTGTTTCTCTTTCTCAGCTTTCACGAGGTTCTCGTCATGCGGGATGGTGACATCGATTATCATTGTGCGGCGCGCTAATCGGTCTATCACCACTATATCCGGCTTATTGGCAACAATAGTCCTATCAGTGATGATAGACCGATCCCAGTACAACGTGACATGGTCATTTTCGAGAACTGGGTCGGGCACATACTTGTAATACGGTACCTCCGATTCCACTAGATTGTACTTCAAAGCAAGTTGCTGGTGAACAATCCTGGCCACTTGGTTATGCCTGTGTAAGTACTCGCCGTTAGCCAGACGAGAACAACCAGAGATAATATGTCTGATGGATTCACCCGGACGGTAGCATGCCCGACATATGTCAACCGTCCCGTCCTTCATTATATGTCTCCGGTAGTTATTCGTCAGGATAACTTCGTCCATAATTGCACAGACAAAACCTTCAGTTTCCCCGAAAAGGTCGCCGAAACGTAGCCAGGATACGGACGCTGGGAAATCTACATCGGGCCCATGGAGAGCCCGATAGAAGCGCCCGTGTAGCTCCTTGCCTTGCCATACCTCTTTGCGTTCATCAGTCGATAGTATTACAGGCTTGCGCCAGTTCTCTTTAGCCATGGACAACGGGGTGAGTCCCTTGTCCACTGCGACCACATCCCGGTGCATACCCACTTCAGCTTTTAAAAAGTATTCTCTGAGACTGCACACCTCGCGGTTGTGAAGAGTCTTGGCGTTTAAAAAGCCTCGACCCCCACACTTCCGCGGGATGTACAGTCTCATCACCGATGATCGTGGGTGATGCATCCGGTTTGCAGTCAGCAGTGTCCGGACCCTCCTATCGAGGGCGTCGAGCTCGGTCTGAGTCCATTTGAGTATGCCGAAAGAGTACATCAAAACCGGCATGACCCAACTGTTAAAGGCGCGCACCTTATTGCCGTTAAAGGCGCGCACCTTATTGCCGTTAAAGGCGCGCACATTATTATTATTATTATCATATAATATAAAAAGAGCCGAGAGCAATAAATGTAATTTGAATTTGAAGAAGTAGATTAGTTGTGGGAGTCGATAGCCAAGCTTCTAATAACTCAATAAAGAAAAGAAGAAACTGTATTTTTTTCAGTTGCGTCAACAAAAGATGAACCTGTGAAAGGCTGGCTAGACAACTGGTATGGTGGCACATACCTACTGTTCAACACTGCCCATGGATTGAATCGCTTCCAACTTGGAAGTGGCAGTGATACCGTCGACTTCATACCTGTTGATTATGTATCTAACTTGAGTATCATTGCTGGTGCTAGAGCTAAGATGTGAGACCAAAATGATTTGTAATATTCTGCACTGCTGTGAAAACGGAGGTGACGTGAGCTTGAAGTGAAATGACTAAGCCCATAGTACCATCAACTTTCAGCTATGGATTGATATGTCACTTCACCTAAGTTTTCACGGTGAGATTTTTACCTAATAGTCCGGTATACAAGCCCTGCTTTATAAAAATAGACCAGGGTAGATAATTTCTGAAACCAAAAAAAATTACAGTAGGATGAAACCCATTAGAAAAGGAGGGGAATATGATCAAAATGAAAGGAAAAATAAATTACGGTCGATCCGAGTTCGGGAAGTGGGAGGGGGTGAGTTTTTAAGGGTGAAAATGGTTTATCTTGATTTCCGGCAAAACTACAAGTCCTATGGAAAAAAGTTAAATGGTAAAGTTGTAGGCAATAAAAAGATCTACAACTTTTGTATTTGCAGATTTTTCACATAACCTCAAAATTTAGGTGAAAAATTCAAAAAACCAAGTTTTTGGTTTTTTATTTATATCTTTTAAAAAAAAAAAAAATTTTCTACGAAATTTTGTGAAAACTTACCTTATTATGTCCCAAATACACTGTAATTTATTTGATTAAAAATATTTATTTTTTCGCTTCATTTTAATTTAATATCAAAAAAGCACCCTAATTTTCAATCGAAAATTCTGACGTCAAAATATCAGCTTTTTTCAAAAAGTTTGGGGGCTTTTTGTTCGTTGAAATATCTACTTTCTGATGGTGTAAAGAAAAATATGCATTACTATAGGAAATATTCTTAGAAAATGCAAAAAATTGAAAAAACCTCAAATTCGAAAATTTTTTTTTAATCATTATGTACAATTTCATCAAAAAAATGTGATTGCTGCAATTTATTTTAGTTAAAAAGTTTATTTATTTTACTCGAATTACATTAATGTCATAGAAAATCTCATACAAAATAAATATACATGTAAATCGTACTATTGAATTTAGAAACTTAATTCTGATTACGCTATTCATTAATTTTTTTTTAAAAAACGTTAATCTTATTATTTATAAATACGTTATTTGAAATTCTAATCAGTTACTCATTCGTTTTTGTCTCTTTGGAGGCATTTCTTCATCGTCAGATTCGACAAATCTTTCCAACTCTAGTTGATCGTCGAAATCTTCAAGACCATCATCTTCGTCTCCAATGTTATTTCCAGTCTGCAATGGTTCTTCATCTATAATTTCATCTGAATCATTTACTTCCTCGTAGATTTTGTCTTCCATATTGGAACAATTTTCAGAACCATGTCAATTAGTGCATAAATTTGTGCATTTTAAACCATGTTTTCGGCAGCCACATTTTAAACTGTTACATCCAGTTTCACAGCTGCAGCAAATAGTTTTGAGCAATACTTCCGGTATTAAATCCTTTTCTGTAAATTTGGGCATAATGCCATGCTGATGTTGCTTCCAGCCCCAATCTGTTGCTGTCAATTCGTTACCCAACCAAGTTTGAAGCTGATAATATGCTCTGTAACAATGTTGTTCTGCTGCTCCTTCTGTGGGTGGGAGGTTTGCCAAAATGAAGGATGATTTAATTTTTGCCAATTGATATTTTTGAAACCTTAATTGATTCAGTGTTATTTTTCCTTTTTTACATTTATAAATAGATTTGATTAATTGTAATCCATTTTTTTTTATATTTTCTTTACTTTCATCTTTTTTGTAAAAAACATTGGCCAAATTTGACAAATTTTTCGCGTCAGAATTAACGATACTTTTCTTTCCTTTTCCGGCAAATCCAGATGTTGTATCGCAACCAGAAAAACAATGCAGAAATGCAACAACATTTTTGAAGGATTCGTGTTTGAAACTATTAGACGTGAAAAATAGATCCTTTCCATTTCCAGAGCCTGGTTTGAGAAAATAAATGTCATGATTATTTGAATTTAATTGACTTAAAAGAACCAAAAGATCAATATCTTGACCCACAACTATAACAGTTTTATTAGTATATCTGGCAACTTCTATCGAGGTCTTAATTATGTCGGCATCAGCATCTTCTTCAACTTGTTTACAGGAAAATCCTTGTGACTGTAATGTTTTCATTAAACTTTTAATTATTTTGTCCTTGTTTTTCTCGTTAGATAAAAGTTAGTTAGTTCTCAATGAAATAACTTACAATGGGCTTAAATTCACCGAAGGTCACTCAGGTATATAAATTATCTTAAAACAGCAATAAATAGGCATCTACAAATATTATTTAAAGAAGATTCTACAACTTTTTCAAAACATTGTAGATGTCTTATTAAATATTAACTTATTTGTTTGTTAATTATAGAAGTATATTTTAATTTGTAATTTTTTCGTTTATCAATAAAACATGAAATCTTACGTTTTTTGAGTAATTAAAGTGTAAATTTTAATAAATACCTCAAAATTGTACATAATGATTAAAAAAAAAATTTCGAATTTGAGATTTTTTCAAATTTTTGCATTTTATAAGAATATTTCCTATAGTAATGTATATTTTTCTTTACACCATCAGAAAGTAGATATTTCAACGAACAAAAAGCCCCCAAACTTTTTGAAAAAAGCTGATATTTTGACGTCAGAATTTTCGATTGAAAATTAGGGTGCTTTTTTGATATTAAATTAAAATGAAGCGAAAAAATAAATATTTTTAATCAAATAAATTACAGTGTATTTGGGACATAATAAGGTAAGTTGTCACCAAATTTCGTAGAAAAAATTTTTTTTTTGAAAAAGATATAAATAAAAAACCAAAAACTTGGTTTTTTGAATTTTTCACCTAAATTTTGAGGTTATGTGAAAAATCTGCAAATACAAAAGTTGTAGATCTTTTTATTGCCTACAACTTTGCCATTTAACTTTTTTCCAAAGGACTTGTAGTTTTGCCGGAAATCAAGATAAACCATTTTCACCCTTAAAAACTCACCCCCTCCCACTTCCCGAACTCGGATCGACCGTAATTTATTTTTCCTCTCATTTTGATCATATTCCCCTGCTTTTCTAATGGGTTTCATCCTACTGTAATTTTTTTTCACTTTTTACCATTTTTGTAGGCTTTGACCCTGGTCTAAAAGGACGTCTGTTAGGGCATCACTGGTGCTCGACAACATTACTACACACTGGGTGACCGCGGACATAGTGGCGGGAGCGGAGGTGGCGCTCGACTTGCAACTGCGCACTGGCCAGTCTGGCAGATCACTACGTAATTCACTACCGTCCTGAGCGCACGCTTCACCGTTCGCCTTCAACCTAGTTTTTAATCGTCGAACTTTATTCTCGATAAACAATAAATCACGGGCATTTAACGCGATGATTTCAATTATTTATATACCTATTTAACCCGACGTTTCAATCATCGCGTTAAATTCCCGTGATATATTGTTTTTCAATTATGAAACGCGAAAGTTTTAAAGTGAACTTTATTCTCTTTATGAAAATTTACAAGCCTGTAAAACACAAAGTCTCAAGTGTTTTAACCCTATCAACACCATTAGGACACAGACAACTCCTTTCCATGGTCCTTCGAGCCGGATCGAAGGACCATGGAAAGGTGTGTTTTAGTCCTTTCATCACCATAATGGCACAAACACCTCCTTTTCATGGTCCTTCAACCCAGCTTGAAATACCAAAAAAAATGTTAAGAAATCACTAGCACTTGCGATATCCCTACAAGCCGAGAGACCGCGGGTGGAGCGGCGGGCGTGAAGGAGGCACCAGTATAGCTCATCACTGCGTGATTTACTGCCGTCCTGAGCGCACGCTTCACCTTTTACATTCAACCTAGTTGTATGACGAAGGTCTATACACTTTGTTCAAGTGCACGATGATAGTTCTGTACACTTGAGATGATGGAAACCCGGGGATAATGAAATAAACCGCCCGTGTTGAGTGTGGTAAAATCACTGATTTATTTTACTTAGCAGGTAAACTAAAATGATTGCGCGTATGCAAACGCTGATGTAGCTTAACCTACTTAATACTATGAAATGTGCGGGTTCACCGTACATACTGCCAACTCTGAAGGAGAAGACTAGGGAATACGTTAAACCTAGATGAAACCTAGTGTGTCTAAATACAATAAAAATGATGACTTAGGATAGATGATACAATTTTTTTTGTTGAAAGCTGATACAAGGTGATTTCAACAATGTCTACTCTAGTACTATGTATAACTAACACTAAATTGTCTGATTATGTTCTTGTTAATATTCCACCATAGGAGAGGTCCCTTTATTTACACTTTTATTAATTTCACTAAACTCACTGATCACTGGCACGGTTTCACGCACGCACTCAGTAGATCCCGGTCCTGTGGGGCCAGGTTGCGCCTCCGCCCCCGGGGCTCGCTCGCCCTCCAGTACACGTACCTCCAACATCTCACGCTGCTGCGGCGCAGGTGCGGTGCGGCACTTACTTCTTATAATTAAGTATATGCATATGCCGCCTAAGATGAGAACCAAAGCCAAGGTGACGTACACAACGGAATAATGGTGGATGTCATGGACGTTTAGTTGTGTAAAAGATTGTTCCTTTATATTGGTTATTTGGTCTCTCAGCTGATTCCACATATGGGTGTGGTTTTCCGGTACGTCGAAATCGTTGGGCAAGGTTGTGTTTATTAGAGAGTTCAGTATGGAAACCTCTGGGACTTCGATTTTTGATCGCATGTTTAAATAGCGTAAGTAATTGTTGTGGGTGTGAATACTGTACGAATCGGATTTCAGTGTGCATCCATAACCTAGGTCAATGGTACCACTGCCCCGTATAACTGTCGTTGTTGTATCAGCAATACAGGAAATACGGAGTTCGCATGACTCACAACAGGTGTAAAACCAGGCATTCAAGTTGTGTAACTTAACCCAATAATTATGGCACGTGGATACTTCTTGTTTACATGCGCTCAAATTACTTACAGTCTGGATATCGCATAACGACTGTTTTATTCCTAAATTGTAAACAGGTTTATCAGTGGAGCACAGTAGGCGATTGTTACTTATTATATGGAAGCATGTTTGCAGGTCACTATCTGACAGGAGAAGAGCGAGGTCCTTTTGTATGTTGTAGGCAATATACGGTGAACTTGGGACAGTGCGAACGTGATTCGACCCCCTTTTCTGGGGAATAGATATTATTCTATCTAACTCGAAGATATCGTTGCTCACTAGCGGAATTTTTATCTCTATAATAAGATAGCCTTTATACAGTGTTGTAGACGCCTTCATAATCTTGTACAGCTCAGATAGATTTGATGACTCGATTGGGGCCATTAGATTTCCCTGCAATTGTCCGGAAATAATATTGATCTGACGAGCCAGCTGTTCGGGAGTCAAAAGGTACGGGTCGATGCGATCGTGCCTGATGTCTGTCACGGTGTTGATAAGTGTGTGTTGGATTCGCATTAAGTTTGACAATATGATACTCGCAGCTAGGGCGGATGATGTTACATAAATGCCGTTTCTATTGTCCAGACGCACCTTATTGATTTCGTCAGTGACGTTTTGCAAGTGTTGTTTTAAAAATTTGAACTGTTTGTTCATGGTCTCCTCGCTGCGTCGCAGAATGTTATATTCCGATTCCAAGACCAAAGTTTGATTCTTCAGTAACCTTTGAAGATGATTTTCATTATTTGATATTCTTTCTATGTCCTGCTTATACTGTTGAGCGAAGTTTTCATCTAGTACTCCGAACAATGTGTTTGCCAGGTACCCTACACCGTTGATTAAACCACGTTTTTGCCTTCTTGCATTTGGGTTTTCTAGGAGTTTTTGATAATGCTCAAGTTCCTTTACTTCGTGCTCTAATTGTAGGATGACACTGTCGTATTGCGAACCCATGCAATCGGCGGTTTGCTTCAAGTGCTTGACATAGTTTTTAATGTTAGATACTCCGTGATAGAACGTGGACATGTTATAAAACACGATGAGTTTCCAATCGTCCTTGATAACTTGGAGGTTGGACATCTTGTCGAAGTAAAGTCCTTGGTTTGCAGTAATTTGCGTAACATTGTACGTCACCTTCTGTTGTAGACTAGGAGAGGCAAATAAAAGCATTAGTAGAACACTTATGAAAAAGGCTTGCAATGTTTTTTGCTTTCGTGGTCGCGGAGACCGCCTTTTGTCTTCAACTTGATCTGATGACGGAGTGGAAGATTCATCCACACATTGGTTCATTGGTTTAGATGAGGATACTTCCTCATTTACAGGCAAGTATACAAGCTTGTTGACTGGACGCTGTATGGTGTTATTGCTTGTCTTGACAGTCACTACTCTCACATACCCGTCTTTTCCGGGATGAAGTAGGTGTATGGTCGGGTGTCAGATATAATAAAACATCCCAAAATGTGGTGTAAGACTGACTTTATTATGTTGATACTATGACTTATATATTGGTTACACACATTGAAATAGAGGTTGCATACGTACTACATCACACCTCCCAAGGCAATAAAAAAAAAAGTATTCCTTTGCATGGATACTTTTTTTTTTTTATATATATAAAACTACGTAATGTGGTTACAAATTTAATGTAAAATTACTGTTTATTATCTACGAGTAATGGTTATGCGTTTGAGTTACTCGCAGGTTTTTTTTTTTTTTTTTTTATATAAGTATATTAATAAACAACTTATAACTAAGATTACAGTTGTTGTATCGCTTGTGTTTATATACAAGCGAATTGCTTTTTTTTTTTTTTCAAACTTATACCTAAGATTACAGTTGAGTTCTGTGTTTACAAATAAAACATGTAAGTACTTTTTGTTGGCACCATTCATTCAGGGCATCACGAGTGCATATCATTTTACAGCCACGATCGCAACGAAGGTCAGTAACCTAGGTATTGTTGCTAAGTATACAATATATTATGACTTTATGAGTAATACAACTTCGTTCTGTTTTTATGAATAACATCAATTTTTCCATTAATGTTTACCTCTACATTTGGCGACAAATCTCTAATAACAGTGTAGGGACCAGTATAAAGGTTTGAGAGCTTATTACCAGTTTCATTTTTAATCAATATTTTATCATTTGGTTTATATTCTACAGGTCTTACATATTTATCATATCTGTTTTTCCTTTCTAATTTCGAGTTAATCAAGTTTTCCCGTGCTTCTGTTTGTGAAATCTGTAATCTATATTTAAGCTCAAGGGGATAACTGTCATAATTGTATAGTGGTTCTACTGTTCTTAAAAGGTTACTTGGTAAGTTACATTTCTTTCCATACACAAGTTCGAAGGGAGTAAATTTTGTCGATGAATGTACTGTGGTGTTGTATGCAAAGGCCCAAAAAGGTAACCATGAACTCCATGAGTCTGGTCTTTGATTGATGTGCATTCTTAAAAAGGCCCCTAGGGTTTTGTGAGAATTCTCCAGTGCACCAATGCTCTGGTGATGATAGGCTGTTGAGTTCAGTTTGGAAATATTAAGAATTGTACATACCGCTTTGAATGTCTCTGACATAAACTCCGTTCCTCTGTCAGTAGCGATTTCCCGAGGCACACCGTGCACGAGGATGAAGTTGTTGACGAACACACGAGCGACTTCAGCTGCTGTTCTATTCACTAGTGGAAAAGCGCATACATATTTTGATAGTTCACATTGAAGTGTTAAAATATACGTGTAGTTATAGTAATCTCTATCAAGAGGCCCTACTATGTCTAAAAATATCTTCTCAAATGATGATTGTGCCGTTGTGGTTATTACCATGGGTTCTTTTACCATAACCGTATACTTTTGTTTTTGACAAATAGGGCATTTTTTAACATAGTTATTTATATCCTTTTCGAGACCCGGCCAGAAATAATATTTTTTAATGTTGTTAATCATTCTTTTTGTGCCTGCGTGGCCACTTGTGGGTAAAAAGTGAAAGTCATTTAAAATGACTTTCCGATCTTCTAAATTATCTACTTTTTCTATATTATTTAAAATACACAATCGCGGTCCTTCCCATTTAGTATATCTTTTAACCTCATTAGTTATTTTTCCTAAGAATAAGTTATGGGATTTATTTTTCACGAAACATATTTCATGTATATCATTAACTTTACAGAAATCGCACATCGCTCTCACAAATGCGGCTGGCGTCAGTTGTGATCGAGCAGATGGATTTATAATTTTATATACAACATCATTTTTGCTTGATCATATGAAAATATATTATTTCCCTTATATATTCTATTTGTATTTTGTAGTCTGTTTAGACTTGTTTTATCAATGAATTGCAGCTCTACTGCATTACTAGGCTTGTTAATTGTTCCCACAATCCTTGCTTGATCTTTTTTTTTTTTTTTTTTTTTTTTTTTTTTTATAGTCTATAGGCTCGCGTTTGACCACTATCTCGCCTGATGTTAAGCGATGACGTGGTCTACGGTGAAGCACGCTTGCCTAGAAGAAACCTATTCACTCTTGACTTAAAGACCCCAAGGTTGTAGCTATCAGGGAACAAAGACCCCGGAAGGGAATTCCACTCCTTAGCTGTACGCACAATGAAAGTATTAGCAAAACGCTTTGTGCGTATGGGAGGGATGTCCACCATGTACCGATGGCTCATGGCCGTACGTCTTGTAGTCCGATGATGGAAAGGGCTAGGTGGAATCAAATTGTGCAGTTCCGTCGCGCACTCCCCGAAATGTAACCGATAAAAAACCGACAGGCTGGCAACTCGGCGTCGATGTTCGAGGCTCTGGAGCTTTGAGGCGACCAGTGCATCGTTGCCAATAAGCCTTTTGGCCCGTCTGTCGATCGACTCAAGTGCATCAAGCTGGTATTTGGCAGATCCATCCCAGAGGTGAGAGCAGTACTCCATGCATGACCGAACTTGCGCTTTATACAAGTTGAGCAGCTGTTCAGGCGTGAAGTACCGTCTCACCTTAGCAAGAATCCCCAACTTTTTTGCAGCTACCTGAGCTTTCGCCTCAATAAATGGACCGAAGTTGAGGGTTGATGTCAACGTAACACCGAGAAGTTCGAGATGGTCCGTTATCGGCACGGTTACACCACGGAAAGAAGGAGCCGGGTGAAATTGGCTCTTTTTAGCGGAAAAAAGACACGCCTGGGTCTTCGCAGCATTGAAACTGACCAAATTGGCATCACCCCATTCGGAGACCGCCTTCAAGGACAGGTTCAAGCGTTCAACCATGGCCTCCCGGAGAGACCGAATCTGAGGCCCAGTAGCTCGTGCGCTGGAAACGTATCTCTCAGCAACAGTGCTGTCGTCTGCGTACCCAAAGGTTTTAGCAAATCATTAATGTGCAGCAAGAATAATGTTGCCGAGAGCACTGACCCCTGAGGGACTCCGGCGTTGATATCTAACTGACCGGACGAGCAGCCGTCGATAACCACTCGGATGGAGCGATCCCTCAGGAAGTCCCCTATCCAATCACACAGACCACTAGGCAGACCGAAGGAAGGAAGCTTACCAATGAGGCTTTCGTGCCAGACCCTGTCGAAAGCCTTCGAGATGTCGAGGGAGACGGCTAGCGCTTCCCCGTGTCTCTCGATGGCCTCACTCCAGATGTGAATGGCATACGCTAGAAGATCCCCAGTGGACCGATTTCGGCGGAAGCCGTATTGGCGGTCACTGAGGATGTCGTTCGCTTCTAGGTATGCCAGGAGCTTACCGTTGAGTACACGTTCCATACTCTTACAGAGGATGGACGTTACAGATATGGGTCTGTAGTTGGCCGGGTCAGCTCGACTGCCCTTCTTGGGCACGGGCTGTACGTTGGCTTGCTTCCAAGCCTTCGGCACTTTTCCAGTCCCTATCGAAAGGCGATACAGGCGTGTCAAGATCGGAGACAATTCAGGCGCACAGGTTTTAAGTACAATTGCTGGTATCCCGTCGGGGCCACTCGCTTTGTTCACATCGAGGCTACGCAGAACCCTACGGACGTCCTTTTGATGGATGCGGATGTCTGACATACTCGTCACACATCCATCAGGAGAGGGAGGAGGCTGCGCGCCATCAGAATTCAGATGCGAAGATTCCGCAAAAAGGGAGGCAAACAAGTTTGCCTTCTCCTCAGCGGAGTGGGCCAGTGACCCGTCAGGTTTCAGCAGTGGTGGTAGTGAGGGGCGACAGAAATTTGATTCAACCGACTTAGCCAGGGACCAAAACGCTTTGCTACCCGCTGGATATGAAGCAAGTTTGTTCCCGATTCTGCTAATGTGGTCAAACCGTGCTCTTCGCATCACCTTTTTGCAGGACTTGGCAGCCGTGTTGAAGTCTCTCTTCTTCTGACTCACGTCATTTGCCTTGCGCGTTCGAGCGACGACCCATGCTTGGTAGGCGCGTTGGCGTGGTGACACTCGGCCCCAAACCATGGTCGGTTGTCGTTAGATATTGCTACGTCAGAGAATGGAATATAGTACTCCATCCCCCGACGCAACACATCAGTTACAGCGTCAGCGCATGACGATGGATCGTCCGAAGAGAAGCAAGTGGGCTGCCAAGGATAGCATGCGAAAAAAGATCGCATCCCATCCCAATCTGCTGACCTGTACCGCCATACCCGCCGGGTGCCTCTTAGGCTGGGATCGGGCGGGGAGTAGACGGACACAGACTTCACCAGACAGTGGTCGGAACTACCCAACGGCGAAGATATCGACACTGAGTATCGGTCTGGATCTGTTGTCAGCAGAAGGTCCAAGCAATTGGCTGTGTGCGAATCAACATCTGGCACCCTCGTTGCCCCCTGGACCAGCTGGGTGAGATTTAACGCTAGCGCAAGTTTGCGCGTCTCTCGTCCAGCATGATCAGTGCACTGGTATGGGAAGAGCCACTCCTGGTGGTGGGCATTAAAGTCCCCCAGTAGCACTAATTGGGCGGAAGGGTACCGTTGCTGTGCCGCATCAGCCGCCTCACTGAGGTACTCTGTGAGCCTGGTTGTCTCCTGATCTCCGCTGTGCGAGCGGTAGACACAGGCGTAGATAATCTTATCCAGCCCTGTGTCCACCAGAGCCCACAGCACTGAGAACCTGGAGTCTTCAAGATTACGGAGACGCCGATAGCAAGTGTCGTCTCGCGCATACATGCATACACCCGCGCGTGGTTTTAAATTGTGCTCCAGGGTAAACCCTGGGTAAGATAAGTACGACACGTCAGACGGACTTCCTATCTGCGTCTCCGTAAGGAAAAAAAGTGCTGGCTTTTCAGTCTCCAGGTGATGGTGGACTGAGGTGAGATTGGAGTGCAGACCTCTAATATTGGTGAGGTGCACTTTGTGTGGGAGGGGGTGCAGCCGCTGTTTTACTCCAGTTTTCTTTTTATTACCTGCCATTCAAAGATTCAAAAGAGTGAAAGGAGAGGAGAAAGAAGTGAGATGAGGTTCCACGCTACTAACCTACAGACACGCACTGAAAGGACGCCATCATTGGGGCACTAGTCCGGAGACTGCGGGGACGCCCGAGCCCCCCCGGAGATGTCCATCGGGCCCTCCCATCTGGTCGCCAACCAGCACGATGGCGCATTCCGGGATTTTTCGACAGTTGGCGGGGCAGCCTTTCGTGTGTGGCTGGCACACTACTTGGGCCCCCAACTACCTGCGGTCGGCCAGCGGCGCACCGTGCCTCGGATCCCGCTACCCTCCGCAACTAGTCTCCCGATACGCCCAAAACAGCGCGAATCAGACTGGTCAGCATGCAGTGGAACAACTATCTCGACCCAACTCCTCTAGTGGCTACACCGAGCATCGTACCGGAACACGGCTAGGCCGCTTGGCGGTACGTCTTTGCCCGGTGGGTGGTCACAAGCTTTCGGCCGAAGCCTACCACCAGTAAGTGTCACCTGATTAGCACCACCCGGGGACCACGTGTAGGGTAACAACAATAGGGGTAACCCTCCTACGGACGCAGGTGATCTTCTTGATCCGGGACACAGTTGTCTGCGGTATCTTCCGGAATATGAGAAGTTCGTTCTAATCGTTTTATCTGTGCTCGTGTCATTACAAATAAACTTTCGTGCATGTTCTTTAAATCTTTCGATGATATTGGAATTCGAGATAAAGCATCGGCGGCTGCATTTTGTTGACCTTTGACATATTCTATTAAATAGTCATATTCTTCTAAACATAATCTAAATTTGAGTAGTCTACTTGATGGCTCCTTTAAGCTAAATAAATATACCAGTGGTTTGTGGTCAGTTACTATTTTGAATGGACGACCATACAAATAGGGTCTATAATGTTTTACGGCCCATACTATAGCCAGGAGTTCTTTTTCAATAGTCGGGTAATTACGTTCAGCTTTGTTTAAACTCCTACTGGCGTAAGCGACTGGCCGACCATTGCCGTTGGATAAAACCGCTCCTATCGCGTACCCTGACGCATCAGTTTGTACAATAAACTGATTTTTATCTGATAAATCCGGATATTGGAGAACTGGTGGTGTAGACATACATTCTTTAAGTGTCTGAAATGCCTTTTGTGCATCGCTATTCCAAATGAATTCTACATTTTTTCTACACAAAATATTTAAACTGTTTGCAATTTCAGCAAAATTTGGAATAAATTTGCGATAATAATTCGCTAAGGCTACAAAACGCTTTACTTCATTTGTGTTTTGGGGAATTGGATAGTTTTGTATAGCACTAATCTTTTCTGGATCGGGTAGTACACCGTTATCTGTTACGACGTGGCCTAAATAGAGCATTTCCTTTTTAAGAAAGTCGCATTTCATCGGATTTAATTTTAAATTGACACTGCGTAATCTTTCTAGTACTTCGATTAAATTTTTGTTATGATTTGATAAGTCCCGTCCCATTATAATTAAATCGTCCTGATAACATAAACATTTTTCATAATTAAGGCCCGCCATTGCCATTGTCATCATTCGGGCAAATGAGTTCGGGCTTGTCTTAAGACCCATTGGCATTCTAGTCATTTGATATTGACCTGAATGAAAAGCTGTAAATTTCCTACTATCTGGTTCAAGTTCCACGTTATAAAACCCTTGGCTTAAGTCTAAGTGCGTAAAATAAATGCAACCAGAAAGCGAGTCTAATATCTCATGAATATTTGGCAGTGGGAATTTATCATTTTGAACACAGTTATTTAACTTTCGGTAATCAATGACTAGACGCTATTTCTTCTCTCCATTTGATTTCTTTGGTACTAATAGAACGGGACTAGACCATTCGCTATTACAGGGTTCTATTATACCTTGTTCGAGCATGCGGTTAATTTGATTTTGTATTTCCCCTTTTTGTGAATGTGGGAGCCTGTAAGGTTTGCTGTAACTTGGTCTAGTACCGGGTTGTATTGTTATTGAATGTTTATATATAGTTGTCGTAGTGAGTTGGTCTCCTTCGAGATAAAAGATATCGTTATACTTTGCGCATATGTTCCTAATGCTGATTTTTTCCTCCTTATTTAGATGATCTAATTTTAATAAGGGAAGCAGTTTTTTGACTCGTTCTGCATGTTTCTTTGGCTTGTCAAATATACAGATATTATAATCTCTTGCTTTATGTATTTTAGGATTAATGCTATGTACATAAAAATCGTTTTCTGTTGTGTTCAAAATTCTTATTGGTAGCTTTCCGTCCGCGGGGCTTGCTATTGTACTTGCTAAAAATATTCCGTTTCCTATCTGCTCTGCGCAAACTACACAATCTTCTGTTATATCGGTCGTAATGTAATGTGTCCTTTCGGACCTAGCGGGTATAGTTAGCGTCTCGTTATGTTTGGTAATAGGCACACAAATTTCTTTATTGTTATTATACATAACTAAGGAGTAATTTTTGAAGTTAATAATCGAATGATATTTGCTCAAAAAGTCTTGGCCTAAAATGCCACTTGCCTTACAGGGTAAGGATTCAAATACGTAGAATTTATGGCTTAGAATTTGTTCACCTGCTCTTAATTCAAGATAAACAAAACCGATCGCTTCAATTTTTCCACCAATACCATTTACAACAAGTTTTCCTTTTTGGATGGGTTCATTCAACTCAGCAATGTGTTTATATTTTATGGCCGATATGGATGCACCGGTGTCGATTAGCCACGTATATGTAAGATTGTTATGTTTAGAGTGTAATGAAATATGATATATGCTACTACATGACATCATAACGCTTTTATTCACGAAAAAACTCTTCTGAATTATTATTATCATTGTTATTTTCAGATTGATTTTCTCGCGGATTTGAATCTGTCAAAATATGCGTATTTTGTTGCTGTTCCTGGTGAATAGTAGCTTGGTTAAAAAAAATCCTACCTTTAGCTCCACGGTTAAATGCGCCGCGGCCACGAGATCTCCATCCACCGCGACCTGTTTGCGATATTCGATCATCCCTCCGTTCCGCCGGTGGCGTTGATTGTCCTCGTCCTCGTGACATCCCCTGGCCTCTGGAATTCCTATATTGGTAGTAATTGTTATTACGACGCATAAATAAAATGTCACCTGACGTGGACGGTGTTGAAACTTCCTCATCGATGGCTGCTTGTATGGCATCACTTAAAGATGTAAATCGTGCACTTCATTTAATAGATCATTACATTATCTTCATTATTAAATTATTCCTCTTGATGTTCTTTATAAAACATATTTTAAAAACAAACACAAAAAGAAAATACATTACATTTTAAAAATAACTTATACATCATCCAGTTTCATCAGAAATTTGATATATATTTAGCCCATTCAATTCAAGGCTACTTAATTATGTTTACCCTGGTTATACAAGTTATTTTGGCTTGTATTTCGATATTCAAAAAAACAAACACCACAAAGAAAGCAAATGGCATGTGTCACAGTCTCCAGTCAACATTCTACCTACGACCGTTGTCAGGATTGAATGTGATATTGTAAGCGGTTCATATGTAAACGGTGAACCAAGTACTATTTTAAAATATAATAATGGCCCAAAAGGCCCTTGAAGGCGTAGTGCGCGAGCTACATAAAGTAGTTAGTGATTTCGCTACCAAAATGAGTGCTCTCGAGTGCAAAATAGATGAGCAAACTGCTATTATAGTTAAGCAAGACGAATCGTTGAAATTGTTGAAACTATTGGACGTCGACGGCGGTCAAGAGCATCCAGCGATTTCAGCGACTACGCAGCGTCCCTTGCGTCAAGCGCGAGTTAATTCTAGCGCTAAGACCAAAAGTAGATACGCAGCCGCTGCAAAAAAGTCAGCCGTTGCAAAACCAAGGACTGATGGTAACGTAGGGGAGACAAATAACTTGCCGAAGACACCCACGGTGACAGTTACGAGTGCAAATCCCAATCTACCCACAATAGCAATTTTAACATCGTTGGAGTGTCGGGCCACAAATTCAGCGGAAACGCGCACGGTTGACACAAGAGATAATCATGAAAACATTACCTCCGATGAAGGATGACAACCGGCGCGCAAAGCACGTAATTCTAAACGGCGAGTGGTCACTAACAGCGGACAAGAGGATGACGTGCTTGACGCAAGGGACGCTGCGTAGTCGCTGAAATCGAAATTGTAGAAAAGCTTAAATACTTGCAGGCTTGGTCTTTTAAGCCAGAGACGACGGAGCAAAACGTGCTCACATATTTGAACAAGCTTCAAGATTGTGACCAATATATTGTGGAGAATCGATTAATTAAGACTACTAGACACGCTGCTTTCGTAATTGCTTTACTTGAGTGCTTAAATGAGCGCATAAACACGCCGACGGCGTGGCCCGCAGGAGTGAAGTTAGTTGTCTGACTGGTTTCCGAGGCATCCCCGCGGGCAGCGGGAGGACACGAGCTCCGAGATTCGCTCCGGAGACAGTGCACGCGCAGTCGTTGGGTGCTTCTCCCAGTGAATATCGCACTAAACGACGAAATAGGAATGACTTACAGTGTCGGTTTGCTAACACTAGTGATTTAAATAGTTCCCACTTGCAAACTATGGGACTGGTGCGCTCGAATTGTGTGAATGTGGTTCAAGCTAGTGGCAAAAAACCCAAGTGCTCGTTAGATCTACTATACCAAAACGTTAGAGGCTTACGTACGAAGCTAAAATCCTTTTATAGTAATACTTTAGAGTCTATGGTTGATTTGGTAGCCATAACCGAGACTGGAATTAATGACTCGATACATGATGGTGAACTGGCTCCGAGCGGTTATACAATAATTAGATGTGACCGCGTGGATGGCCGTAAACACGGAGGGGTCATGCTGATCGCCACCCCACGCGGCGCTCTCGAGTTACGTAGTGTACCGTTATCTGATAACAGTAGCTTGAACCACCACCCGTTCGAAATCGTATGTGCGACGGTATACCGTCAAAATATTTTTTGTTTTTGTGTTGTGTTGCGTATATTCCACCTAAGACTATTGAAAGGGAATTTATGTATGTGTTCCATTTACTAGAGCAGTTATGTGTTAAATTCGACAAAGTTGTTTTAGTAGCTGATTTAAATATGTATTCAACAAACCAAGATATACAATGTTATTATGAATACTTTGTCACCTTTTGTGGGTTTCGCCAAAGTAACAATATTCTTAATTGCAACAATCGCACGCTCGATGTAGTCCTAACTACAAATTAGTTAGGACTACATCAAGCGTGCGATTGAAGGTGACCGAAGGTGATATTGTCGAAAGCGGGAAAGTGAGGAGTGTTTGTCACGCATAGACCCACAGCATCCGTCGCTACGAGTAAGTATAAGTCATGTGCGAGCAACTTCTAGCCCTGGTTACCATAAACCACAGGCTTCCACCTTCCTACCACGATGGAATTATAGCGAGGCGGACTTCCATTGTTTGTACTTGGGACTTGCAGGGATAGACTGGAGCGCCCTGTATGAAACGAGCAATGCCGACGATGCATATAGAATATTTTACAACACATTTAACAGGATTTTGGATGATAGCACTCCAAGAAAGAGCTCCGAGGGTGATTGCTTTCGTTATAACTACCCTGTATGGTTCACTGCTGACATAATAGGTCATATTAAGAAGAAAGCTTTTTGGCACAAATCTTTTAAGAAGACTGGTTCGGTCAATGACTATTTTAACTTTTCGCACTACCGTTCAATTGTCAAAGAAGAAATCAGTACCGCATACTGCGATTTTCAGAGGCTTATTGAGCAACAATTTGTTTAGGATCCTAGGTCTTTTTGGAGTTTTATTGGGGGCAAGCGCTCGAAACGTAGTAGACCGAAGATAGTTAAGGATGGCGAGCCTTTGCCAGAGCATGAGTGCGCTCAGGTATTCGCTGATTACTTTCATTCGGTTTATGGGGCGGTGGCACCGCGGTTGGATGCAGCTGCCGCTGGGCAGACGGTGCCCGAGCGCGGCGCCCGCATTTACGTGGGGCAGCTGTCTCTCGGCGAGGTGAGTGCCGCGCTCACGCGCCTCAAGACCAAGCGTTCGGTTGGGCCAGACGTGGTGCCACCTTTCATCGTTAGGGATTGTAGGACAGTACTGGCCCGGCCGCTCATGCATTTATTTAATACCTTTTTACGAGAATGCTCGTATCCGGACGGCTGGAAATTTACTAGGGTTACTCCGGTACCGAAGGGGGTTCCAAGCTCAGATGTTAGCGGGTATAGACCGGTAGCAGTACTGTCAGCATTTGCTAAAGTCTTCGAGTCCGCGTTGTGTTCAACTGTCCACTCGCAAGTAGCCCCGCAGCTCAACGACGCGCAGCATGGTTTCCGTGCGGGCCGCAGCACGAACTCGTAATTTAATGTGTTTTTTAAATCAGGCCACCACAGTGCTGAACTCGGAGACTGGTGCCCAACTGGACGTCGCTTACTTCGACTTCAGGAAGGCATTTGATAGTGTGGATAATGACATACTTTTAAGTAAATTTTCGAGGGTCGGTTTTACTCCAGCCCTCCTAGAGTTCTTTGCTAGCTACTTAGGCAACCGCAAGCAAATTATGGAATATGCAGGTTACACCTCGAACTCGTATTCCGACCTTACGGGGGTAAGTCAGGTCACAAATTTAGGACCTTTAGAATTTATTGTTATTATTATTAATGATCTACCAGAAGTCATTAAAGACGCTGGCTGTTTATTATTTGCTGACGATCTCAAGCTATTCTTACGGATCACAGACGAGTCACACTGCGGAATGCTCCAGCGAGACATCGATCCCGATCGATGTCTCGCTGGTACCAACCGTGGTAGCGTGGAGTGAAGAGAATAAACTACTCTTTAATGTGACGAAGTGTAACATAATGTCCTTCACGCGGGCCGTGGTACCTCCACGTCACGATTATTGCATGGGCGGTCACGGGTAGTGTTAGTGCGAGATCTCGGTGTTAGTTTTTCTGGGGATCTTTCGTTTCGTGCGCATGTAGTGCAGGTGTGCAAAAAAGCTTTTAAAAATCTTGGTTTTGTCATGCGTGAAACCCGTGACTTCACTAACATGGCAGCACTGAAATCACTTTATAATGCGTTGGTACGAAGCAACTTGGAAACTAGTGCTATCATCTGGAATCCTTATGAGGTGAAGTATTCTCAGATGCTGGAAAAGATGCAGAACAAATTTACCCGATACATATGAAGCAATTTGGTTTCTATCCCTTCTACCCTCTTATGTATCCAACTCTTTTTGTTATAGGGATGGTTGGGTACTATAAGTTGGAGGTAAGGCGCAACCTAGCTCTTGCAAAATATGTTTTTATGGTTTTTCGTGGCATGCTGAATAATCCACAAATATTGGAATCGTTGGGATTGCTCGTTCCAAACAGGAGGCTAGGGTTAGGACCTAGGGAGCGGCTTTTTAAAGTTCCGGCAACCCGTACAAATTTATTAAAGTTTGCACCAGTGATACGAGCAGTAGGAATACTTAATAGCATCTCTCTGCTTTTGGACATATTTTCTTGCTCTTTGGCGGAATTCCAGAGGGTGACACTTAGTGTGTTGTCCACTGTGTAACTTGTGCTGCTATTAGAAATTTATGACTACTTTTGTTAGCTTGGGTCTTACTTGTTAAAAAAAATGTATGTATTAATGAATAAATAAATAAAATAAAAAATAAAATAAATAAAAAAAACTCAAACGCTCGTATCAAAATTCACCAAATATTGTAACCACGTCAAACTAACAAGTTATTCGTATTGTTTCAAATATACCCTCAGTTTTTGTAATAATACCGAAGATAAGAACAAGATTGATATAATTGTAAAAGTGTATCCACATTTACTGTAGTATTATATTGTCTGTGCCTTATTCAAACTCAATGCATTTGTTCAAGACTCAATTAGCTAAATACCTAAACGTAAATCTTTCATACACCTGAATCCGGCCGCTAGATGTATTCTATAATTTTTAGATAAAGAGTTTTAAGATTTAAATAAAGAAAAAGATATTCGTATTCACAAATTAAGTGTATTAAATTGTAATAGTAATAATTTGCTTATTTTTTAAGTTAAAAATAATATTTAAAATGTGTATAAAAAATAAATGAAGCAAAATATTTTTTTTTATATGTAACGAGATTTCAACCAGGGCCATACTGGTTTCTTGTGGTTTATCTAGCAGTGTTAACCGCTAGGCCAGACAAACACTTATGTTTGGTATCGAAATTAAACATGTCATTCTAATCAAACTAACTCAAAGGTAAATGATTAGCTACCGCGCTCTTTCTGATTCTTGATGAATAGCAATATACGGGAGTAAGTGCGATCGATGTTGGCGACAAAACGTGTGAGTATTGTGTATGAAATCTACCCACAATGTTAAAACATTTTAAACCAATGAATGCTGCTTTCAATTCCAATAAGTTTACTAGTTAGGCTGTTTACCACTGAGCACCGTCACATAATCTGGGAGAACAAGAAGTCCTTGAAAGGAACCGGTATCATAAACTCCGAATTCCTGACGCACACTAGGCACCGCACCTTTATGGACACGCGCAAGCATTTTGGCATGCAGAGCTGCTGGTCGGTGGAAGGGCGGATAGTGATCATCACTCCAGATACAAAGCGCCACAAGATTGATTGATTGACTCCGGGTGAACTTCAGGCTCTTGTGTCGAGGTTCCCCAATGCATCTGGTGGCCCTCGAAACGCTTCGCAGACTGTGGAAAATCCTTTTCCAAAGAGTGTGAGCGCCTCTGAGACTACTGCTACACCCTCTAGAGACCAAAGGAAGGCGCGTCGGCGTAATTAATGTTGTTAATGTTTTGTCAGTTCTTCAAGCTACCTTCTTAATTATGCCGATCACTTGTAACTTGTTTCTGTGCCGGTACTTTAAATATTTAGTATTTTCCGCATCACCTTCATTCCACTATTGTGATAATATAATGTTGGTATAATGTTTTTTATTTTGAATAATTTCTGACAATATTATTTAGCGTTCCGTACCCAAAGGGTAAAAACGGGACCCTATTACTAAGACTCCGCGGTCCGTCTGTCTGTCTGTCACTAGGCTGTATCTCATGAACCGTGATAGCTAGACAGTTGAAATTTTCACAGATGATGTATTTCTGTTGTCGCTATAACAATAAATACTAAAAACAGAATATAATAAATATATAAGTGGGGCTCCCATACAACAAACGTGATTTTTTGCCGTTTTTTGTTTGTTTACGACAAGTCATTCAACCAACTGTCCTGAATTGTCATTTTCAACTTGATAGTATGACTACTGTCAGATTTACAATCAGCAATGTCACTTATTCCAACTTACAAATTACAGATTCTAATGTCCTCTAAGGGAGCTCCGTGGACGATTACAGCGATGGGTTCGTGGAAGCTGTCCATACGGTCGGGTCTAAGTTTTTCAAGACCCGCCGTACAGATAGGAACAAAAGACTCTCTGATCCAACTCTCAAGCTCATGGAGGAGAGGCGTGAGATGATCCTGCAGTCTTCAGACGATGCGTTGAAATACCGGCAGCTAAATAGACGGATCTCAAAGTCCTTGAAAAGCGACCTCCGCCGCTTTAATACCGAGCGTATCAAAGACGCGATTGAGCGGAATAAGGGCTCCAAGGTCTTTGCAAGAGATCTGTCTATTGGGCAGAGCCAGCTCACGAAACTGAAGACCGATGATGGCAGGATCGTTTCCGCCAAACCGGAGCTTCTGAGGGAGATCGAGAGATTCTATGGGCAGTTGTACACGTCAACCAGTAAACCCGTCGCGAATCTAGCGAATGACCCTAGAGCTAGATTGACCCGACACTATACCGAAGACATTCCCGACGTCAGCCTGTATGAGATTAGGATGGCTCTGAAACAGCTTAAGAACAACAAGGCACCGGGGGAAGACGGAATTACGGCCGAACTCCTGAAGGCGGGTGGAAAACCAATACTTAAGGCCCTTCAGACGCTGTTTAGTTCCGTCATACTCGAAGGGAAAACGCCACAAGCATGGTGCAGGGGTGTGGTGATACTCTTCTTCAAGAAGGGTGACAATGCCCTACTGAAGAACTATAGGCCCATCACACTTCTTAGCCATGTATACAAGCTGTTTTCAAGAGTCATCACGAATCGTCTCGCGCGCAGGTTTGACGATTTCCAGCCTCCCGAACAAGCCGGATTTCGTAAAGGCTTTAGCACCGTAGACCACATACATACGCTGCGGCAGGTTATACAGAAGACTGAAAAGTACAACCTGCCTCTCTATTTGGCGTTTGTGGACTACGAGAAAGCCTTCGATTCGATCGAGACTTGGGCTGTACTACAGTCTCTACAGCGGTGCCAAATTGACTACAGGTACATCGAAGTGTTGAAGTGTTTGTACAAAAACGCCACCATGTCAGTTCGACTTCAGGATCAGACCTCGGAACCAGTCCGTCTGCAGCGAGGTGTGAGACAGGGAGACGTCATATCTCCGAAGCTGTTTACCGCTGCACTGGAGGATGTCTTTAAGGTTCTGGACTGGAGAGGGCTAGGCATCAACGTCAATGGCGAGTACATCACTCACCTTCGGTTTGCCGACGATATAGTGGTTATGGCTGAGACCATGGAGGACCTCAGTACAATGCTCGATGACCTCAGTAGAGCTTCCGAAAGAGTGGGTCTTAGGATGAACATGGACAAAACCAAGGTGATGTTGAATGCCCATGTTACACCCACTCCTATCAAGGTCGGAGACTCTACACTCGAAGTTGTGGACGACTATGTCTACCTGGGACAAACGATCCAGTTGGGTAGGGCCAACTTCGAGAAAGAGGTCAACCGTCGAATCCGACTCGGCTGGGCAGCGTTCGGGAAGTTGCGCGGTATCTTCTCGTCCAACTTACCACAGTGTCTCAAGACGAAAGTCTATGACCAGTGTGTGTTGCCAGTGATGACATATGGCTCTGAGACGTGGTCGCTTACAATGGGCCTCATCAGAAAGCTCAAAGTCACCCAAAGGGCAATGGAGAGGGCTATGCTCGGCGTTTCCTTGCGTGATCGAATCAGAAATTTAGAGATCCGCAAGAGAACCAGGGTAACCGACATAGCCCGAAGAATTGCCAAACTTAAGTGGCAGTGGGCAGGGCACATTGCTCGCAGAACGGATGGCCGATGGGGCAGAAAGGTTCTGGAGTGGCGACCGCGAACCGGAAGACGTTGCGTTGGAAGGCCTCCCACCAGGTGGTCCGATGACCTAGTGAAGGTTGCGGGGATCCGCTGGTTGCGGGACGCACGAGACCGGTCAATGTGGCGACGCTTGGGGGAGGCCTATGTCCAGCAGTGGACGTCTTTCGGCTGATATGATGATGATGATGATGATGTCCTCTAAATAGTCCTTACCCTTAGTGATATAATTGATGGTTAAACGAACTTACCTTAAGTGATGTTCGACCATATAATTATACAAGACGTCACATCCGAAAGATTTATTTGATTCACTTGATAGTCCACTTTCTAATGTACTAGGCATCGCACAATTTTTTAAGAGCTAAAGAAATAGAATATATTAAAAGTAAGTAAATATCCTTCCCCCACTATGTTACCTGCACCCGCGCCGCCATAACTCCTGTCATTGTTTTCAGAGAAGAAGAGCCTATTTCACGAAATACTTCGGGGAGATTCATGGTTGACCTTGGAATCATAGGGTTTGGGTGGGTTATAAATCTTTCGGATATGTGACGTCTTGTATAATTATGGTCGAACATCACTTAAGGTAAGTTCGTTTAACCATCAATTATACTACGACGTCACATCTTTCAGATTTATTTGATTCACATGGTAGATGTTTAGAACCTGGAGTGAAATAGGTGAGGCATAAAAGAGGAGCGTGGAGGATATGAAGAGAAACTCAGTTATGTTTTCAAATCAGTAAAATTATTCATTAATAATTAGCTTAATTTCAATATAATTATATCTTTCTACTAAGATTTTTTGCTCATCAATTATAAATGGCCGTTGCAAAAGCCTCATCATCATTATTTACAAGGGGTCTGTCGTAGAACTTTGCAAACGTAAATGAGTTGCCAGACCAACCCGCTGATTTCTTAATAAGATGTACAGATATGCCTTTTCTTTTAGCCGCCGAGGAAGACGCGTGGCGCGTACCTACTATGCGCGGAAAATATGGTCGTATCTACTCCACTTTCAGTAAGTACCAGTTTAATCCAGCGGCTAATAGAGGAGACACTCGCGTTATGTATAGATTTTTTAATAGTTAGTATGAGTTTATCAGTTTGTGGAGAATTTCTAAATTACTGAGATGCTTCTAGATATGAAGTCAAAGTCTTGCCCGGGCAGATTTCTAATTTATGCGGGAAAAAAGGTATGGTTAAACGTGGCATATTCCGCCCTGGTGCAGAAGTTTTAGTAACATCAGTAATAATTATTTCAAAGTTTGAGTCAGTGGCTCTTACATTACACAAACGAATTAATGATAGCGTCTGCACACGTTGTGCAGTCGACAACGCAAGTAGAGCTACCAGCTTTTTTGTAAGTTTATCTAGTGGCAATTCATCGTTTGGATACCAGTTTGAGATATAATTAAGGACCAGATTTGGGTTCCAGGTTGCCTGATATTTAGGGAAAGTAGGGTTCTTTTTAAATACTCCCTTAAAGAACCGGGCAACACGGTCATCGTCACTTAGCTGCCTGCCTAATATAAGAGCCAACGCTGAGCGAGTGGAATTAAGGGTGGAATAGCTCGCCCCCGCTTCGAGTTCCACCGTAAGGAACTTTAGGATTAGTGGAATATTTGCACTATAACAGTTTATATTATTATTGGTACAAAAATGCCACCATTTTTTATAAGCGCAGCTGTATTGTTTTAAAGATTTTTTTGCCAATGACGCAATCATAATTTCGATAGTTTCGGATGTTAAGTCTTGTCTTGAATATGCTTCCCTGATAATAGGGATGACACCAGGGTAAGTCGTGTCCAGAGTGGGTGTTTGGTTCTGAAAGGAGACAGTAGTAGGTCAGGATCAGGTTTAAAGTAAACAAGGTCGTTTTGTGACAACTTCAAGAAAAGCGGGTACCAAGGCTGACTAGGCCAATGTGGTACAACCATTATTCCTGTAGCTTTATCATTGACTATTTTCCGTAGACATCTTAAAATCAATGAAAACGGAGGGAACAAGTAAGAGAAAAATGATCCCCAATCTATAGTGAACGCGTCGATGTTGAACGCTTCCGGGTCTCGTTACCATGAGATATACCTGTCACACTTAGCATTTTTTTTCTAGTAGCAAATAAGTCGATTTCAGGGCAACCAAACTTATGAATGATTTTCTTAAAAGCTAACGAGGACAGGCTCCATTTGGTATCGATGTTTTTTCGCCTCGATTCTTCGTCTGCCTCAGCATTGTCTTTAGACTTTATATATGACGCGTGTACATGCAATTGCCTTTTTTCGCACCATTGCCAGATTTCGCGAGCTGTTTCATTTAGATCCGGATATTGTATTCCACCACATCTATTTATATAAGATATTGCTGTTGTATTGTCTATGCGCAGCAATATCTCTTTATTGCGTTGCTGTTTGGCGAAGCACTTAAGTCCAATAAAGGCGGCTTCCAATTCTATCAAATTTATGTGATAATTGATTTCTGTATTATTCCAGAACGCACTTGTCTTTTCACCATTACAGAATACACCCCAGCCCGTCAGAGAAGCATCCGAAAATATTTCTAATTCATAACGTCCGTTGCGTACTAAATTTTTTGTATGCATTATGTTGTCTATCCACCATAACAAGTCTGGTTTTAGGCTAATCGGTAACCTCATAATTTTATCATAATCCTGGTCAGAGTTTCTCAAAGCTAAGAACTTTTCGCGTTCAAAGAGTTTGGTATTTATTTATTTATTTATTTAAGTATACATGTATAACTTTACAGGTCTTACCAAAGGCGTTACACAATGCGAAAAAAATAATACACACAAACGAAACATAAAAGAATTAGGAAAAATTAAATATAAACATATAAAAACTAATTTATATAAAAAAAAAAAAAAAAAAAACACGATACCAAAAAACATAGACAAAAAAAGATACAAAAACGGAAAAAAAAATAACGAAAAATAAAAATAAGTATATCAAACAGAAGTAAAAAAAAAAATGTACAAAGAATACATAAACAATTATTCACTAATCTAACTTTCATCCATCTTCTCACAAAAACTTAAACATTCACGACACACATCTATCCACCTCCCAGCAAACAGGTCACACTCCGGTGCTGATGTCAGAAGGGCATTTAGCATTGTGAGCGCCCGAACTAGGGGCGAGTTAGCTCGGGACACCGTACGTGCCGAAGGTACGGCCAAAAGCCGGTGACCTCGTGGTCTAAGCTGTTGTTTGGGCACCACAGGAACAAACAGCCTCAACAACTGCGCCACGAGCTCCTGACAATCGGACTCTCCCCGCATAATACGGCAGGCAGAGATAAGCAAGAAGTACTTACGCCTTACTTCGAGAGAATTAAAATTTAAAACACCAAGTAGAAATTTCCCAGCCGTAAGAGACTGCCGGACATACAGAACTAAGTATACCAAAGTATTTAGCAAAATCTCTAATAGAAATTAGGCTTTCTTTAGAAATATTTTCGACACACTTCTGAACTTTGACTCGTTTTTCCTTCGGTAATTTTAAGCAATAATCCTGCTAATGAAGTTCGAAACCAAGAAAAGTTTGGGATTGCTTCGGTTCTAATTTACTTTTGCCAAAATGTATGAAGAAACCCAAATGTTCCAATAATTTTGTAACCGTTCTAATATCCTCCATTTTAAAATGTCGTGTAGTAATAAAACTATTCAAGTTCTTTAAATTAAGGATAAATAGGAATGAGCCATCACTTTTGTTAGCCAGAAATATTTTTGACAAAAATTGGTCAGTCACGGCAGCACGTTTAACGACAGCACCGGAAGACTGTAATTTTGATATCTCGGCCTTTATATTGTTTATTTCGGAATTACTAAAACTTTGATTTTTGGGTATAATTGTTTGAACGACTGGTAGCGTCGACCACAGTTCATCCCTCCACACACTGTCATAGGCCTTCTCCAAGTCAACGAAAGCACAGTAGACTTTTTTGTGCTTTGCCAGATGTTTTTCAGCTATGCTCCTCAAGGAGAAGATCTGATCCATACAGCCCATTCCCTCTCTAAATCCTGCTTGCACGTCCCATAATTGTTCATCCGTCACTTTTACCACTCTATTTATTAAAACTTTCGCATATAATTTGCCTACAACACTCAAAAGACTAATGCCGCGGTAGTTTTTACACTCCTGCTGTGAGCCGTTTCCCTTATATAGTGGTACGATTACAGCCTTGCACCAGTCATCCGGCACGCGGCCACATCTCCAACACATATTAAAGATCCAGCACAACAGGCTTGCTACCACCCCGTCACCGCCCTTCAGCATTTCAACAGATACTCGGTCATACCCTGCAGCTTTACCAATCTTCATCCCACTCATTGCTTTTATAATCTCATCCATTTCTATTTCATTCTCATTCTTTTGCTCTTCGTCTGGGTTTGGGTCTTGAACACTGGCTTCTACCCAGTTACCCACTCCTTGCACACTATCCTGACAACTAAATAAACTTTCAAAATATCCTTTCTAGCGTTCCAAAACCTTACATTCTTCGCTCAGTAAGCACCCATCTTCTGCTCTTATTACATTCATGCTCGATGTTTTTGTCACTCCGCGAGCCAATCTTACCTGTTTCCAGAACAGCTTAACATTGGCCCTGAAGTTATCGGAGAATTTCCTGTTATATTTTTATTCCTTTTCTTCCTTCTTCATTTTTACCACCTCTTTGACTTTCGCTTTCATCTGATTGTACGTTACTTTCACCCTTACCAGATCATCCGTCACGTTTGTTGCCTGATTCATTCTATTTTGGGCTTTACAGGCTAACACATTAAGCCAAGCCTCTTTCTTGTTCTTCACCGCCTCTTTTACTTCATCATCTACCCAAATATCATTCGTTCTACTACCACGTTTCCTCTTCGCTATACCACATAACTTTGTGGCTGCGTTCACCATACTACTTTTCACTAATTCCCACACATCCTCTAAACTGAAATCATTCAAATAATCAAATATCTTATCCGTCTTCTCTTTTACTTCCCTCTTATATTCCTCCCTTACTTTTAGTTCTTGTAATCTTTCTACTTTTATTCTTTCTAACGCAGTCACAGGAACTTGAACTCGATGACGCCAATGCTTGAACAGACCAACCACCCGACACATAACCAGATAGTGATCAGTCCCTACATTAGCACACCGATATGCTCTTGTATCTACAACTTTGCTCTTCAATCTTTCATCTACAATAACAAAATCAATCATACTTCTACTGTCTTGCCTTTCCCACGTATACCTATGGATCTTTCTATGATCAAACATAGTGTTCATGACACACAGGCCCTTCTCTACACATATTTCTAGTAACTTCATCCCATTCTCATTCACTCTATTGTCACCGAATGCCCCTAATACTTTTTCGAACCCATTCCTCTTCACACCAACCCAACTATTAAAGTCGCCGAGCATAAAAACCTTCTCGTTAGACCTACAATCATTCAGTATATCTCCTAAACTTCCCCAGAATTCCTCTCTCTCAGAAAATTAGCATCCCATATCGGGTGCATACACGCACAAAATAAAGATAGGGTGTAGGCCCACCTTAATTCTCACCCAAAGAATCCTAGGGCTCACACAAGCGTAATCTCTTAGACACCTCATCATCCGCTCCGAGAGGATAACCCCCACACCCTGACAGGCCCTCTGTGTCTCTTGAACACCGGACCAGATAGCGGTCAGAGACCCGAGTTTAGATATATCCACTCCCTTTCTTTTTGTCTCATTCACACATAACACATCTATCCTTTTGTCCTTCACTATTTCACATACTTCATTCATCTTATCTATAATTCCTCCCTGCACATTCAGCGTTGCTAAGCGACACTCTGCAGCTCGCTTTTCGCCCCATGAGAACAAGTGACGTGGTGTGTGGCGAGCATCACCGCCGTTCATGGAAATGTGTAAGGTAAGTTACATGAAAAGAGTAGAAAATTCAAACAGCGCCATCTATGTAATGGTATTGATACTGTGTTTCTTTCAATAATCATCGAAATTAGCTTCGGGACCCCATTTTGCCGTAATATGCTGCTTGGAGGAACTTATTGAATAGGTGCATGAATTTTTTTATGATCAATTTAAAAACGAAAATATTATTTTTACATAAACAGAATGAGAAGTTGGTGCATGTCACGCCATCTATTTAAATCTTTGGTGTGTTCGAGTTTTGAAATATTTTGCTACAAGTACTTTAATCGTTATGTTCACCAACAAAACAAACAACGAAACGATTTTCGCAATATTATCTTTGTAATGTACCCGGAGCATTGAAACGTGAGTACAAAACGCAATGAAATTAAATTTAATTATGTAATGTTGCATGATGTTAGAACAATATACGGTTTTGTGACCACTAGTGCTGTCACAAGCATACCCACAGATTAATAAATAGGTTGTTAGTTTACTGACAATCGAGATGTAAAGATATTAGCAAGCCGTTTTTTTCAGATTACCCTTAAATATTACTACCACTGAGTTTGTTGTTGATTTGATCACCAAGGGAATTTGTGAATATGCTTTTCTTTGAAAATAACGTACTTTCTAACGTTGGTATTTTCAATACAAGTGTGAATACAGTTACGGAACGCAAAAAGAAAAATCGTAATAATAGTCGATCTTTTAACATCTTTGGTGGATTGGGGTTGTTTTCACAACTAAATTAAAGTATCAGGTATAAGGGAAAGATATTTATTTTGTTTACGTTGAATTCACTTAAGTTAGTGTAATACATTAAATTATTCTTAAATAATATTTTGGTTCATATCATAACAGAAAAATATAATCTCGATTTTCTAGGGTGAAAAATCAATTCAGTACTAAATATCGATTGGCAAATTGTTTATATTTTTTTTTGTCCTTTAAATTGATTCGTCGATTAATCGATAACAGATCGCCATCCCTTGCCCATCTCTATCAGAGAGTGACATTAAGTGTCAACATTAGATAAATTTTGAGACAAAACAAATATCATAACTGCAATGAGGTAGGAAAACTATGGAGACGGCATATTCTACTATATGAAGAATAGTTGTACAAATATCTATAATATCGACAGACGCATGTCAAAATGCGTTTTGTCTCTTTTTAACTAACCAAGAGCTGCATATGAAAAGAGAGACATCTAAATGTTTGTCAAGGACTAAACTTGGTAACACTTTTGAGTGACGTCAAAATCATGTCTATGCGTGACCGGTCGCCATGTTGATTGCCGAGTAAAATTGGTAGTTGTGTGCTGTATATGTACGTTTATCTGTGTAGTTGTGCTGTCAAACAGTTGCAAATGGCCTACCTCATTGGCCAATGGGCAGCCATCTTAATTGCCCGATTTATGTAGGTATGCACGCTAATTTCGTAGGTATGGCAAGTCCATAGGTTTATAAGTCAGTGCATAACTGTGATATGATTATGATTTTTAACTTATAAGTTACTAGATAAACACTAGATTATTAATAAATCGTTATAAGGTGTGAGTCACTGTGAGGATTAGACTTATAACTTTTGCTTTGTTGCAAAGACATGCAATAACTTCTAGTTAAGAGTTATATTGTGATCAAGATTATTTTCAAACCGGTGTTTAAGTTTAGTGAAATAGTTTGTTGTTAGACTCGATTTGCAATCTTACAACCCGAAAATATCACGAGGATTAACGTGACTATAGCCTAGAGAGTTGGCGTTTAGTTTTGTTGCTACCAACGGTTAAATAAAGGTAAAGTTAATGTCTGTAGTTGTTATATATTGCATTGTAGATAACTAACCAAATAATAACATGTCATTCTAACGATACCTACAAATAATAATGATTTAAATTGACTACGGCGAATGAAAAGTGCAACTAAACATTTAGATGGTGTCTAGAAGACGTATTCAGTTATTATGAGATGCTCGAGGGCCAATAACTGTTGAAGTCGTGGCTGAAGATGAGAAAGATGTTCAATTGGCAACATTTTAATTTACATAGAACAGTTTCTCAGTTTCGTGGGTCAGAGAGATGACGGAGTCAATAGTTTTTTCGGCAATTAAGTTGAAAGTGCATTCTGTGTAGCGAATGTATTTACTAAGTTATTGTGGATTGTGGACACTTGGGTTTTATTTACTTGGTACAGGAGTATTTTTTTTGGAGGAAACTAGGAATGGTTTTCTTGTTCTGTGTTGTTCAACGATACTTGGCCTCGGTAATCTTGAACATTGTTCAAAAGTTTTAATAATTGTAACTGTTAGCTCGTGGATGAAGATAGTGGACTGTATTAAAAGGCGGTTGGTTCTAAAGCCGTTATATTTGAACTACAGTAAACTGTCCCGGACAAAACAATTAGTTTAGGAAGAGAGAGGTGTCGACTGTCGCGGTGGAGTCCGTGGTAGCGAGTGTTCGCCGAGCCGCGCCGCGTCGCCGCCGCGCTGTGCACACACACACACAGATGCCGTGTGAGTCACGCAGATGTGTGTGCAGCGTAGAAGGCGCGCTCCGGCCGCCCGAAGTGTTGGGTAGAATTCCCAACATGCTGCCCGGGTTGAAGCAATGGCTTCAAGAAATCTGGAAGGGGGCAGATATGAGAACATGCCCCTCAAAATGATGCACCTTAGGTCTTCAAAATAAGGCATCTCGTCGCCATTAGAGACCTGTGGATGAGAGTAGAATTAAGTGGCCGTCCAATGGAAACAAAAGGAATAGGATTAGAAGAGTTGTGGGGATTATAAGAACTAGAAATAAGAGAATGGAAGTCTAAACTAGCTTTATTAGAGTGAGGCAGCTAGCCATTTCTCATAATGAGCCGTGTCTCTCATTGATTGCGGAGCCAGCCCCCACTAAGATGATAGACTGATGGAATCAGCCTTCAGCCCGCGGGAAACTGATCCACCATATTGTCTGTCGACTGTAGGTAGTACAGGTGTGAAGATTTAAATAAATAATGTTAGATATAGTGTATATTGTAAATGAGGGTGTATAGAAAATAAAGTTGTGTATTAAGAAATAAAAATACTAATTTAATGAAGACAGCTAATCGAAGTGTAACGGACACATGACTGTGTACGTTGCATGGTGATTTTAGCAAGGAAAATTCCCACGGTGAACCTTTAACTGTTGTTTAAAGCATACATGTGTTTGGGCCTTTTTAACGGTGGTAAGCAATATTGTCGGCGTTTTGTAAAAATAAAGTAACAATCAATGTTTAATGGCTTCAGAACGGTGAACGCCTTGTTTGTCATAGAACTGTTGTCAAAGATGCCGCTTTGTAAAAATAAGCAACAATAAATGCTTTCAACCTTACGCAACCGTACTAAAACATTGAATGGCCTATTGTTGTATCCCAAAACACATTATGTAATTACCGGGGTTCGGCGTAAGAAAATAACCGTTAGAATTATCTGTAAATTTCTCTTTTAGTGTTATAAAAATCCCACGATAGATAAGATTTTTGTGTTGACCTTTTTACAGCTTTATATGTTTCCTAGGTAGAATTAAGTATGTAGATTAAGGAAATGTATAATTTGTGTAGATTTAAGTAAGATCAGTATGATAATAAGACGCCATATCCGAACGCCATTGAGAGAGGGGCGCCATTGTTCGCGCCTAGCGGTTCTTGTATAAATAACGGACCGTTTGGAGGCTGAGGCACAGTCGGACACAGTCAGTCTTCAGCTCTACAATTGTAATAACATACAGTTGTAATAACAATAAGGAATAAAATTGAAGATACGAATCACGACAGTATTTTCATTCTTCCAACGCACAACCAAATACAGTCCACTTCACGAAGGTTCCCTGTCTTTGTATCTGTATTTGAAGTCAGAAGCTTTAAGACAACGCTCACAAGACATGAACTGACATTGCATTGAGTGTACCGCCTGTGACTGAAGGTAACTTTGGCGTTCCTTCAGCGGCATGGTAACTACAAAGTGTCAGTCGTCCTGAATGCAGCGTTTCCTAAATCTCTGCTTACGGGTAGATTTTGTAAGGGACAGAGAGTTCTTGGCTGCTACGGTATCTGATACCGATGAATCCAAAAAAAAAGTATAAATAAATGAAGTAAATAACCCTTTTGAATAAGATGTAGAATATGTGTTGTAAAGGAGGGTACACACTCGGTAAATATAGTGGTGCGTTTTATAAAATAGCTATAGGGCACCGCTTGGACCCTTGGGGTACGAAACCCTAAAAATAAGAACTTGAATGAGGACAGCCAGGCGAAGACTCCCTGTCTTTGTACCTGTATTTGAAGACAGAAGTTTTAGGACAACGCTCACAAGACATGAACTGACAACTTGCATTGAGTGTACCGCCTGTGACTGAAGGTAACTTTGGCGTTCATTCAGCGGCATGGTAACCACAAGTGTCAGTCGTCCTGAATGCAGCGTCTCCCAAATCTCTGCTTCTCAAGAGACAGAGAGAGCTTGGCTGCGACCTGCGACGGTATCTGAAACCGGTAAATAAGTCATTCAGTGTGGATTCGTATTTACATAAATGTAAAAAAAAAAATATAAACTGGAAAGAGGGTGTAAATTATTTCATTGTAGTTGATAGATTTGCTTCATTATTGTCATATTATATAATTATATTTTAATTTAATATCGTTAATGTAGGTAGATTTGAATAATTAAATTAGTCGGCTTTTTGTGTAATAATAATGTATTATGTTCTTATAAGTTACTAGTAAGTCAGTTAAGTTGCTAAAGAAATTTGTAAAAATGACGCGGGTAGTTGGTGAAATTTTTGAGTTTTGATCGCAAACGGCTGCGTTTTATAACGAGACTTTGAATTGAACTTTATCGTCAGCCATGGAATCGAAATAAATGAGCAAACTCATAAATGTATTGGAATCCAGGTTTTAGCGATGGATTAAATATAACTAACTTGCTTATGAATGGTGCAAAAAAAATGGGTCAGCTGCGCACAGGTAGATAAATAATTTGTCGTCGAGCGATCAGCTGTTGTAGATATGAAGTAAACAAATATAATGTATTATGAAAACTATATGAACATAGCTTTTTAAGCATGAAATATGATTTTGGAGAAATGTAAGGCTATGAAATAAGATAATTGTCACTGCGAGACTTAAATGAAATTACTATGATAGCACTCACTTAAATATAGCTATTTAAACATAGGAAATAAGATAAATAAAGGAATAAATGAGGGACAAATTGGAACGAACTCACTGAATGTCTAAACCATCCACTGGATTGACGATGATCGGCAAGTTCTTTGTCCGTGACTCGAACGTTCGACGGGTCCAAAGTCCGTCGTTGGTCGACCTCTTGACTGTTTCTTCTCCTCTGGGCGTGTGCGGGTGCTCGGCGAAGTTTCCTGAACAGGATGATGGCTCCTGCTGGAACTGCCGCTGCTGTAGACCGCAACTGTAGACCGCTGCTTCGAGGTAGAAGGTGTTTTTCCGGCGTCCGTTAAATTTCAAAAATAGACGGCGAGATCCTCGAAGGACCAATGTTAGCTCGTGGATGAAGAGATGAGTGGACTGTATAAAAAGGCGGTTGGTTTTAAAGCCGTTATATTTGAACTACAGTAAACTGTCCCGGACAAAACAATTAGTTTAGGAAGAGAGAGGTGTCGACTGTCGCGGTGGAGTCCGTGGAAGCGAGTGTTCGCCGAGCCGCGCCGCGTCGCCGCCGCGCTGTGCACACACACACACAGATGCCGTGTGAGTCACGCAGATGTGTGTGCAGCGTAGAAGGCGCGCTCCGGCCGCCCGAAGTGTTGGGTAGAATTCCCAACAGTAACATTTCTTTAAAATAAAGGTGTGAATTTGTGTGATTGTGTGGTGTCATGTAGGAAGTAAAACCTACCTAACTTGAATAGTAAATGTGGAATTTAAGTATACTGTCAGTAATCGTTGTGGTGTACTAACTTGTTGAATGTTCTGTGCTGGTCATTGTGAACATACCTAACGAATTTTGTGTTATTTGCTATCTGACCAAGTTGGATAAGATAATTTTAACACAGATGTAAAGTCGGTGACATGCGGTGCATGATTTCATTTTCTTTTTTATTTTTGCAAAATTGGTAATGTCTGATGTTGGTAGTTATTATACCTATCGCACTGAGGGTTTGGTATGAAATCATGAACAGAAAACGGAGTTCTTGAATATGCTTTTGGCTGGGTAAGAAATCCTGAATGTGAGGTTGCCGTTGTATTTAGTACTGAGAATAAAGGTTGAAATAACAAATTTTGTTATGGTTTAAAGGTGCTGTTTATGGTTATTGGAGTTCTGAATGGTGGCAACTATGTGTTGAATTAAAGGCTTTGTTTGGTTCATGATGAGTTAGAGGAAAGGTGAAAGATCAAGTACCCATTGACGTAACTGAATGTACTATGTTGAAGACTGATTCAAATCAATCTAGCAATGGTGAGGTCGGTGTGTACGGTCAAAGGACTGACTGTACGGTGAGGTGTGTACGGTCACAGGACTGACTGTACGGTGATGAGTAGTCACTGCGGTGACTGCTGTAACCGAGAAGGGTTACGAGGTGTGAGTGGTCAAAGATGACTGCTGTAACCGAGGAGGGTTACGAGGTGAGTGTTCAAAGATGACTGCTGTAACCGAGATGGGTTACGAGGTGAGTGGTCAAAGATGACTGCTGTAACCGAGGTGAGTTACGAAGCCTGGTCAGGATGACTATGGTTGCAGGATGGTCACAGGGTTGGCTATCAGGAGCCACAGCGATTGCTGTGGGACCAAGAAACATTGCTGGATATGTGTGGGGGGAGCCTGGTCCCTCTGGGGCTTTGGTGACCTGTTGTCTGTCTGGGGAAGCTTGGTCCCTCTGGGGCTTCGGTGACCTGTTGTTTAGTGTATGTGGTATGGGTATCTGGCAGTCTTGTTGCTTTGAGAGGACCGGTTGTCTGGGGGAGCCTGGTCCCTCTGGGGCTTCGGTGACCTATTGTCTGGGGGGAGCCTAGTCCCTCTGGGGCTTTGGTGACCTGTTGTGTGTCTGGGGGAGCCTGGTCCCTCTGGGGCCTCGGTGACCTGTTGTTTGGTGTATGTGGCATGGTATGTTGTGTTGGGCGTTTGGGTGGTTTCTGACTCACTTTGTGCTTCGAGACCGAATGGACGCCTGTTGGGAACCTGGTACCTCTGGTGCTTCGGTAACCGTTTAGAATGTGGTAATATGGTTGTCTAAACGGTGAGGTGGCTGTTTCGATAGTACGAAGATGGTTGTGTACGGTGTACGGTGTGGAGACCTAGATTTACATGGAGAAAACTAATGAACAGTGTGAAAGCTATGAAAATTCAGTTTTCATGAGTAAAGAAGTACTTGATTTTTGTTATAGGCCGGTATTAAAGGGTGTTGATTGAAGGTTTCACGTAGAAGGAAGATGTCACGACCACATAATTTTTTTTATTTGGTCAGGAGCGGCCGAACTTAACCTATTACTTATTTTTGTATTGTTGTTCTGTCTCTCTGTCTGTTTTTTATTAAAATTAAGTAGAGATTTTACTCGTCGCCTTACATCAAACGTGGGACCGTTTGCATGTCAGGTTGGCCGTGTCGGAGGAAGGTATATGACTAATAATCTAGAACAAAGAAATATGACGCATGTAAACTTATTAATTCAGTTTTGTTTAATTGGCAACATTTAGCCTACGATTAAATCTCAGTTCGATTTTATTCGATTGACAACACTTTATTCTGCTTATGTCAAAATACTCGATTTGGATTGGATGTTATAAGCGGTAATTTGCCGGATTAGTTCTTGAGCCAATAAAAAGCAGGGGTACCTATGGAGATACCCTGAGCGAGGTTCTCCCGCCATGTTTTGTCGTGAAGTTAGAAAAAAAGGAACGCGCGGGCGCGCATTTGCGGGGTTGAAAAAGAGTTGTGAGGAAAATAGTGGAGAGGTGGCCTAAAGTGGCGTGTATGAAATTGAAAGTGTGTTTTGTTGTGAAAAAGCGAAACGTAGGTGGCCGAATTCGCTGCTTTGATAAGATTGGAACAAGGACTATCTCCAAAACGGCATAAGTTACCTGCTTTGTGCATGCATACCTACGAAAGCCCACAAGATCGAGGGTTTATCCAAGATAGCCGGAGGGCTATCTTGGATAAACCCTCGATCTTGATATATATCTTAGATATATATGTCGCAAATAGGAGTATTTGCGACATATATATCTATACTATATACTATATAATATTATAAAGAGGAAAAATTTTTTTGTTTGTGTGTTTGTACCGAATAGACTCCGAAACTACTGGACCGATTTGAAAAATTATTTCACCAAAAGAAAGCTACATTATTCCTGAGTTACATAGGCTATTTTTTATCCCGAAAATGGGTCCTGTGGGGTGGTCCACGAGACCGAAGCCGCGGGCAACAGCTAGTCTATTTATATAAAACAAAGTCGTGTTAGTTACACCGCTTATAACTCAAGAACGGCTGGAATAGTTTTTATGATTTTTCTGTTTTTGGATTTATCTTCGTCCGGAATAGGATAATAAGTAATTTCTATAATAATATAAATTTATTTATCATTTTCCCATACATTTTGCGAACACAGAACCCATACAATCTCTGACACATGATAGAAACAAAGCACATACAAAAATTAACATGGCGTATTATGCTGTTTCCGGTATTGCCAGTAGATGGCGTTGTCGATTTTTCTGAAATTTATCCTATAATTCTAATATATAAAACACAAAAATGTTTCTACCTATGTCCGTTATAGACTTTGAAACCATCCAACCGGTATGCCCCAAACCGGTATCATTAGAAAGGCAATGCGAAGATGTAGTAGAGTTTTAAGACCAAAGATATGTATTGGTAGGTAGAAAAGAAAGAAAGTTTATTTGTGACCCGCATAGGAGACACGAGAAATCAGCTAGGTAGGTAGGCTAGGTAGGTATGTAGGGTAGGGTAGGAACTGGCCTACTCTACCTTACCCTACATACCTATGTAGGGTAAGGTAAGTAGGCCAGCTAGGTTGGTAGATAGGGTAGGTGTGTAGGTAGGTAGGTAGGGTAGGGCAGGTAGGTAAGTAGGATAAGTATGGTAGGATAGGCAGTTGACGGGAGCAACTGCGGTCACAGCTAGACTATAAATATATGCCTAGGTCAATCAATAATTCATAATAATAATAAACATAAGTAAACGAGACACGGTTGTTTTATTTCTCAGGAACTATCCGACTGATCAAGTGTGTGATTTTTTACTCGAGGTACTACAGGTGTAATTATACTCGCGCCTCGTCCTCGAGATTAGTAATTTACACATGTAGTTACGCCTAGTTGTCACCACTCATGCACTTAGTTGAGAAAAAAATAAAATAAAAAATGATTTGTTATCTATGGCAATTCAGTTTGACTTACCCACAAATCTTTTATTTTATTTTTTATTTTTCTACATGTGGGTACTTAGTCCAGCTCCGCTCTCAGACGATGTCGCCTACCATTCGCATTCTAGTGCTCAACCACTCAATATATATTTCGCGTCTTCGCACAAGTTTATTATAAAATGCCGAAACGTAAGAATTCTAGGTCTCGCGAAGAAGACATTAACCATTACAAAAATAAAATTAAAAAGTTAGAACGCAAAATCCGTAATAGACAAATTAGTGCTTCGGAAAGTGTATCAGACTTGGAGGAAGCTGTTGTTCTACAAGATGAAGATATTGGAGCAGGTATTTACCTACTAGCTCATTCTAAAGTGATAAGTACTTTCTTACCGCCCCGTTACGTATCTACGTATTTAAGTTACATTGATGCAACCTGAACAGTCACTGGGGCTGATTCAACGCATTGAAAATATGGTTGGCGTTCCTTCCGCTGGGGATTGTAACCTTACCTTATAATTATTACGACTATGAATAATCTACAAATAATAATTATGTACCCACTAAGCTGAAATTTCAGTACTACTCATGGACTTATTTAGGTCCACTTTTTTAGTTTTTGTAAGTTATTCAACTTACGTTTTAAAAATTATCATATTTATGATAATTCATAATCGAACTGAAAGCCGAATCTAGCAGCAAGACTGCGAATACCTATTATAAAGGACCAGCATCGAGAGCTTTAAACCGCAGGGCTCCCCCCCAGGCGCGCAGGCCGCCCGCGGGGCCGGCGCCAGCGCCGAGGAGCCGCGAGCCTGCAGCGCCGCGCGCGCAATATCCCCCGCCGCAGACGCAGTACATACCGCACGCGCATTCATCGAAGACGTCAGCGCGGGGCCATCAGTCGACGTATCCCCGTCGCCGCTTTTAGAGACAGTTAAGTACGCAGGCCGCTTATCTAAATTCTATCATCAATGGGCTACAATTACTAACGATCAGACTATACTATCTTGGATAAGAGGTTATAAATCCTCCTATAAATCAGTTAATAGGCTTATTAGTTTCTTCTTGTCCAGCGATCGAATACGGATGGCTGCACACTAAAGAAATGGAAAGATGTAAATATCTCAACTTAAAGGGTCATGATGATTATAACAAATCTATGAATTTACCTGAATCACTACAACCCGACTTTGACTGGTGGCTACATAAAATAGAAGATTCTGTCCATCGAATAAAAGTTGATTCTTACCAAGTTGAGATATTTTCTGACGCCTCAACAACGGGGTGGGGGGCTGCCTGTGAGGGAAGGTCTGCGAGCGGGCAGTGGTCAAATACCGAACGAGAACAACACATAAATTATTTAGAACTGCTTGCCGCATTTATTGCCTTAAAAGTTTTTGCTAAAAACCTTTGTAATTGTCAAATATTACTACGAGTTGACAATTCAACAGCAGTAGCATATATAAATAAGATGGGGGGTATACAATACCCTCATCTCACAAAAATAACTCGGGATATTTGGAGCTGGTGCGAAAGCAAAAAGCTTTTCGTCTTTGTCTCGTACATAAAATCTAGTGATAATATTATTGCAGATTACGAATCACGAAGAACTCATCCGGACATAGAATGGGAACTGTCCGATTGGGCCTTTGACAGTCTCACCCGTGCAATCGGTCAACCAAAAATTGACTTGTTTGCTAGTCGCATAAATAACAAATGTGCCACATATATATCCTGGCACCGCGACCCAGACGCATTCGCGATCGACTCATTTACGGTATCATGGGAAAATTATGATTTCTATGCATTCCCGCCATTTTCAGTCATACTTAAAACTCTTAGAAAAATAATAACAGACAAGGCACGAGGTATCATTGTCGTACCTTTTTGGCCATCACAGCCATGGTACCCCGTGTTTAGGTCCCTCCTTATTTCGGAAACTGTTACATTTCCACCTAAAACCCATGCCTTACTGTCTCATTCCAGCTCCCGTCGGATACACGAGTCAATTACCCTGGTGGCAGGCATATTATCCGGGACGCATTTTCAAGGAGAAACGTACCAGAATCATCACTTGATATAATGTTAGCATCATTAGCACCTAACTCCATGAAACAATACGACGTTTACTTGAAGAAATGGTGGGACTTCAGTAAAACAAATTCGTTAAATGTTTATGACGCCTCTGTACCCACGGTAATATCCTTTTTAACCGAACTCTTTAATGACGGTTGTCAATATGGTACGCTCAATTCTTGCAGATCTGCTCTTTCTCTGGTGCTGAGCCCTGTACTAATTAGTGATGATAGAATAAAAAGATTCCTCAAAGGGGTTTATAGACTAAAGCCACCAAGACCTAAATATGAAGTTACCTGGGATACAAACTTAGTATTAGACAAATTGAGTTCATGGCATCCTAATGAGGAATTAACTTTTGATAAACTTACAAATAAAACTATTATCTTACTGGCTCTGTCAACCGCACACAGAGTCCAAACTCTCACGAAGATAAAAGTTAGCAACGTTCAAAACTTTTCTCAGCGTATCACAATTAAAATATCCGATATTGTAAAGACTTCTAGACCGGGATTTCAACAACCTATTGTTAATTTACCCTTTTTTACTGATAAAACATCCATATGCCCAGCCACTACATTGATGTGTTACATAGAACGCACCTCATCATTAAGAACATCAGACGATTTATTTGTTGGAATTAGGCAACCTCATAAACCAGTGGGAACACAAACGCTTAGCCGCTGGATAAAGCAAACGCTCAGTGAGTGTGGGATCGACACGAGCGTGTTTAGTGCACACAGCACGAGACATGCAGCATCATCGCGCGCGCACTCACTGGGTGTTAGCCTAGATACTATCCGTAAAACGGCAGGCTGGAGTAGGAATTCCACAACTTTTGCAAAATTCTATCAGAGAGTTATTATTGAGGATGATAGTACTGCCCTAGCAGAATCAATAATCAACCATCATTTATAATTAATTTAGTGCGATTATAAATTATTGTGTACAGATAACTGTGATAGCTATTATAAGAATAATTATTCCTCAGTTAGGTACTTAATTATATTCATCTGTTTGTGATTAATTTTACCCTTTGAGTAAATAGGTACTCAAAGAAAGCGCCCAATATTGTTAATCCTAGAAGTACAAAATTGTTCTTTCTGTTTACTTTACCAAAATAAAATCTACTTAATAAAATGATGTTTATATTTACGAACATTAAGTATTATAAATTGATGATATTTCCAAAAATGCTCTCAAAGTCTACATGTGTAAATTACTAATCTCGAGGACGAGGCGCGAGTATAATTAATGATTAAACGAACTTACCTGTACGTGAAGTTCTATCATAATTATACGAGCGCCGAGTCCGAAGAGATTAGTAATCCCACCCTCCCAGTGCTATACATATACACACACCCCAAATTATTTATAGAGTCTCGGAAATACATCAATGAACTACAGGATCTTTTACTCTAAACTAAATGATAGGCGACATCGTCTGAGAGCGGAGCTGGACTAAGTACCCACATGTAGAAAAATAAAAAATAAAATAAAAGATTTGTGGGTAAGTCAAACTGAATTGCCATAGATAACAAATCATTTTTTATTATATTTTTTTCTCAACTAAGTGCATGAGTGGTGACAACTAGGCGTAACTACATGTGTAAATTACTAATCTCGAGGACGAGGCGCGAGTATAATTATGATAGAACTTCACGTACAGGTAAGTTCGTTTAATCATTAATTATATTTTATGAGTAATGGTTAAAAAATAAAATATTATAGAACACCCGCCATCTTACCTAAATTTTTAAATAATTTCGTTCTGAAGGAGGTATTTTTTAGATCTAGGTACAAAATAGTACATTTTAGGTAATTTTTTTTGGTAATTGGTATTATTAAATCGCTATGGTACACCCGCTATTTTGACTCTCACGCTGCCCAGGTCTTGCCCGGCTGCGGCCTACCGCCACGCTAGCCGGAGCCAGCGCCCTGCACGCTTCCTATGCACGCTGCCAAGGCCTTGGCCTGCCTGACTGCTGCCTACCGCCACGCTAGCCGAGCCTGCCGAGCAACTACAGTTCCGCAGGCCTAAAGCCGAGCCTGTGCTGACAGGCCCCCGCATCTGCCGCGTGCTGCCAAGGGACGGTACCTTTCCTACCTATCAACAGTGTGTGTTAGTTATCTGTTCAGACTTTTGTGACATTTTAACCACACCCTTGCTGTAGTCTTCTGTCTTAGTTCTAATTATATGTATTAACTTGTCCAGCTGTTTTTCTTTACAACTACCTACCAGTTAGCGGGCTGCGCAGCTTACAGCAGACCTAGCCGTTACAGTAGCAAAGAGTTATTTATCAAAATTGCCTAAGTACAGGCATCATAATGTTGGCAGGCTATGTAAGGAACATGGAAGTTAGGGTTACAGGTTACATAAAAAACTAAATTAAACATTCTCATCAAGATTAAACCGTATATCTGGACTTTAAATACTTCTGCACACCCTTACAATAATTCTCATCAAGATTAAACCGTATATCTGGACTTTAAATACTTCTGCACACCCTTACAATAATCTCTAAAATATTCCGACCACTCGATTTGGGTAGGATCGCAAGGGAACATCTGTTTATCCTCGGGGGATAGCGAGGAGTACAGCTCCCTCACCCGCTCAGCTCTTATCATCCAGGATCTGGAGATGAAGCAGTTTAAGGCATTCCTCTTGGTGGCAACTTTGGAGAATATCCTGGCGTACCTGATGATAAGGAGAGACAGTTAGGTAAGTTGATCTTACTTCAATTGACACAATATTTAAGTATATTGATACAGTCAAGCCGATTCGAGTGAACATGATAATAATAATTCGGCGGCAAATGGTATAATAGCCAAGAGCCTCGACGAACACCTAGGAGGCTCTCGTTAGGCAGTTGGATCATAAGCTTGGTCCAGAAAGCGGTATTCCTGGAGACGACACGTATAGTTATGAGTTTCCTCTCTCAGGAGCCCTGACCAACGGTTGCTTGGATCCTGTTCCCAATTCCCGACGTTAACAATTTTTTTATATTTTTAACCCCTTGAGTGCTTGAAACCTGGATCCACGTGAGACAAAATGGCTTTTTCATTGTTTCGGTAGATTACGGTAGAAACCTACGGCATTCAGTAGGCTTTTTATAATATTAAAAAATTTCATCATAAGATAACAAATGAATAAAGGACATAATAATTTCAGCCTGTAACTGTCCCACTGCAGGGCAAAGGCCTCATGTGGGGTTTGTACAACGTATTTGGTATCTATCCGTTTTAAGCATGCGTGGTGATTAATGCTCGTGCCTTCTGTGTATGAGAAGTGGCATTTACCCTACAGTGGGACATTTACAGGCTGGTATTTAATATTGATAATTTTAAATAAATAAAGAAATTTTTCCGGTCTTGGCTCATCTTGCAATTAGTTTTTAAAATCTATGCGCAGATCAGGAGCAACTCTCTTAATAGTAAGGCAACTCTTTACAGATTATCAAATTGTAGGATATTGCATCTTTTTAGAGTTCCCTAGTCAACAAGGAACCCTTAAAATTTCGCCACGTCCGTGTCTCCGTCCGTCCGTCCGTCCGCAGCTAAGCTCAGAGACTCTTAGTACTAGAATGTTATAATTTGGATTACTATTTAATTACCATCAAAGTAGTAAATAAAACAATGAAATAGTAGTTTATGCAATGGTCATATAATAGAGGTTATTAAAACACGAGCGTGGGTTTATCACATTAGACGAAGCCGAATGTGATAATATTAACACGCGAGTGTTTAAATACCTAATTATATGCCGTTGCATACACTACTTTAACTTCACTCTTAAATTTTAAATAAAACAAAAGTTGAAACGGAAAAAATATGTGGTATGGCGGGCAATTTAGATTCTCATTGCGCATAACAGCTCACCGCGCGCCTCCATATAGATATGCAGCATTTTTTTATTCATGGATGCGTTTGCGTAAAATTAAGCTTTAAATGTCTAATTTTTTTAAAGTCAAGTGCCGGGCCTGTAATTAAATGGTTGCTTATGGATTTGTGAAAAATTCACGGCAGTAGTGTATATAACGAAATTAAAAGGAAAACTTCCACAGCTAAGTAGGCTTTGTAAGCTTACAGGATTAGTCGACCAACGTATAAAATGTACTTGGATAAGTAAAAGAAATGTATTTTTCTTCCAACTATGCTTTAATTTCATCACAATCACACTATAAACTCAGTACAAAGCGAGTCTTTAATGTTCTAGAGCAATAAAAATGTATGAAATTTCATTATTGCACAGTTTTTTTTTTTTTATCGCTCCAACAGGTGCCATCCTCAGTGGATTAGCTCTATTCAGCCAGCCGATATCATTTTTTTTTACGTACGTATTATTCGTTTCTATCCTACTTGTTCTAAATTTAAAAAATGATTGCTGCTAACTCTGATTTAAAAATGAAAGAAATTTAAAAAAGTGATTTGGCGGGTACTTTGTTAATTTTGCTTGACAATATTTTTGGAAACGATAAAGTGTGATACTATCTGATTTTGAGTGCTTCGGCTCCGAATTAAAATGGAATCATCTAGCGACACATTAACTTCGGAAAACATTCTACATGAAGCCGACAGTGTTATAGAAAATCTTTTACCCTTAAAATCTCGAGTACAATACGTAAAATCTTATGAGAAATTTATTGATTGGAAAAATAGAAATGGAGCAAAGTCGTTCTCAGAGAGTGTATTTTTGGCTTATTTTAGTGAACTATCGAAAAATATGAAGCCATCTTCGTTGTGGTCCATATACTCAATGCTAAAATCCACTGTTAGCACAAGACACAATGTGCATATCAAAGAATATTCAAAACTCACAGCGTTTTTGAAACGATCATCGGATGGGTTCAAAAGTAAAAAATCTAAAGTTTTTACAGCTGAAAACGTAGAGATGTTTTTAAATAAATCCCCTGATGACATATATTTGGCTACAAAGGTATGTTTATCGAAAAAAACAAATATTTTTATTTTACTATATTATTTTTTATTTGAATGTAGGAATATACAAACAAAATTATCTATCTTTCCAGGTTGCTCTAATTTTTGGCGTTAGTGGTGCTTGTAGAACCTCTGAATTATTGAATATTACGGTTGACGATATAGAAACTCACGACAACATGTTGCTTATAAAACTTGTTAACACCAAAACGAAAAAAGATCGCATGTTCGTAATTCGCGATGAGTTCGTGAAAGTTGTGGATAAATAATAATAATAATAAAATTTTTATTGTTTTCTCTCCACAAAGGTTGACTTACAATCTACTTAAAACTATGTAATTACACATGTTTTAGAAGCTCCTTTGCGGGAGACTGGAGTCCATACTAGGGAAACCCTGTGTTACGGATCTCCAGGCCCTCCCCCTGGAGTATAAAAATAAAATAGTAATCAATTAAACGCAATGAATACAAAAATAATAATAATATATTAGTGATTAATATGCATGTCTGAAGTAAATAAATAAATTAGCAACATAATTTGTACATCATGACCACAATAAAAGTGAGCAAAAATAATAAAAGTGATTGAACTTGTGAGTTGCAGTTGCGAGTGCGTATGTGTATGGTGCTGGTGTGTGAATGATGATAGTTCTCGTGCCTGAAGGGCGTGTATTTTGGAAACTTGATTTGAGAGTATACACAACTCTCGTAAGTAGAAGTTAGTGAATGTTGTGGACAATAAAATGTAGGCCTAAGACGGGATGAGTAGTAATTCCTCTGTACTGTCATAGTCAAGTTTTTGCAGCCATAAATGCAGCATAAATATCGACTACTTCGTCCAACAGAAACAAGCACGCCGCGGTTCTTCTTGAATTACAGAAATGGTAAATGTACGAAACAAGTTATAGGCAGAAACAAATTTGGAAATTTTCCTAAAGAGATTGCTACATTTCTAAAGTTTCCGAACCCAGAACTCTACACAGGCCATTGCTTCCGTCGAACCTCAGCAACGCTTCTCGCAGATTCCGGCGCAAATTTAACTACACTCAAGCGCCACGGCGGCTGGAAATCTGACCAAGTAGCAGAGGGCTATATTGAAGAGTCGGTTGAAAACAAAAGTAAAATTACTTCATGTATTATGGAAGCAATTAATTTAAAACAAACGACATCGCCGCGCCCATCTACTTCCCGTGATAACGACTTCATTGTAACAAATCAGCCAGGCCCATCTACCTCGTCTGATAATATTATTCAGTCCCAAGTTAAACAAACAAATATAAATTTGCCCAACAAAACTCTTAACCTTACGTTTAATAATTGCTCAAGTATAACTTTTAATTTCAATAATTAAACTTCTATTTTAACTGTTTGATATGAGTTTATTTTATCTACTATTCCTATAGGTAATAATTGAAAGAAAAGCAGATTATGCACCTCGCCTTAAGTAATTTATATTGCCCTCGTGCCTGTTAGATTAGAGCCCTCGCTAACGCTCGGGCTCTAAATCAGGCACTCGGTGCAATAATAAATTACTTTTTGCTCGATGCAATAATCTACTATTATGTATGAGGACAACAGTTTTCGAACGTCAATGTTAATTTTGTCCCTTCGTTGGAGCAATTTTCGATGCTTTTATTGTTTATGAACGTAAGTAACTTTACCTATTTATTTTCATGAATTTAGCTGTTTATAAGGAACCATCTGCGCGCGCGACATACTCGCTTTAGGCCGGTTTTTATAAACAAAGATTTATATAAAATAAAGAAAATACCTTGGTTCTTTCCCCGTCATTATCAGCCACAAATCTGCAATGTGCGCAGGAATCGTTTGCAACAAAAATTGCCCAATATGTACTATAGTTTTAGATCTAATAAAAAACGCATATGAATATGGCACGTCATCTGGAACAAAAAAAAAAATTAATTCTCTAAGAAGAAGTTCGATACGAACCGATGCTTTCATCGGTTCGTATCAAACTGTTCTGTTTTTGAAATCAACTCAACTGTTTTGTTTTTGAAATCGTTTAACTCTTTTTATTCATGCGAATAAACAGAAAAAAAACAATAACAGCCAGCAAGCAACGCTTGCTAGAAACGATCCATGAATGGGTGACCATTACTTATATAATGGGACAGACAGGAATGCACGTTAAGCTTTGCACTTTTAATTTCTTCCGTTTCCGTAAGTGTGTCCGTGGCATCAACAGTTGGCCTTATCAGAATATCAGCGCAACGTTATTTACTTTTTTGGATATCGCTGCACATGCTAAGAAAGGAGCCTTTTTGGTCTCGCACGGGGTTTTTATTTTTAATTTTGTTTAATTTTAAGCTGATTTCTCGTGTCTCCTGTGTGGGTCACAAATAAAAAAAAATCTCTCTTTCTTTGTTCCCGGCTTTCACATGTAGATCTGTGACAGTCATTACGGGAAGAACCAGGAAATCTGACATCAGTCTTCCACTCTTGCCAAGGGGGATCGCGTTTCTCAGTTACTCACACATACTTGGCAAAACGCCAGATTGATTAAATGGAGATAAAATTATCGTTACTTCATTGTTTAAACTGATTGACTAAAGTCTTATTAGGAATTTGGTCACTTACTTTTACCCCTCGAAATCATTTCCCGACCAAAGTATTTATGAATATCAGACCACATGACCGGGTTCTCAGAAGTAGTAGTACTATTGAAAACTTGAACATCTTTAGACCTGAAACATTAAACAATTTATTTTGATGAATTTAAATTTAAGAACAAGTAGGAAGAGAGTACCATCCCAGACAAAACTGATATAAAATATACGTATTAACAGATAGTATAAAAGTGGTTTTATCGAAAACGCAAGACATTTGTTCGAGGCTTTCTCAAGTAAGTTTCTTTAAAATTTACAGGCGTATATTCCATTGTTGCCCATTTTTAGGGTTCCGTACCCAAAGGGTAAAAATGGGAATAGGGTCCCATTTTTACCCTTTGGGTACGGAACCCTAAAAATGGGCAACAACTCTTTTTATTCATGCGAATAAACAGAAAAAAACAATAACAGCCAGCAAGCAACGCTTGCTAGAAACGATCCATGAATGGGTGACCATTACTTATATAATGGGACAGACAGGAATGCACGTTAAGCTTTGCTAAGACTCCGTCTGTTGTGTCTGTCCGTCTGTCACCAGGCGTCCGTCTCTCCAGGGTATCTTATGAACCGTGCTAGCTAGACAGTTGAAATTTTCACAGATCATCTGTGAAAATGTCTGTTGCTGCTATAACAACAAATACTAAAAACAGAATAAAATAAATATTTAAGTGGGGCTCGCATACAACAAACGTGTTTTTTTTTTGCCGTTTTTTGCGATAATGGCACGGAACCCTTCGTACACGAGTCTAACTCGCAATTGGCCGGTTTTTCTTTTTATGTAACATACGTTTAGGTTGCCGTTCGCTTCGCTAAAAAATTAATGATGGTAAGTAAGGTCATCTACAGCAAGCCGGCGCTACGCTACAAATGCTGCAATTAATGCTCTGTGTACGGTTGCACATGGAGGTGCAAAGGAGATAATTGTGCTTTAATGTTGTTCATAGGACTAAAACACTTGAGACTTGGTGTTTTGGAGGGTTATTATTTACCTAAAGATAACAAATGGTCGACAGTTAAAAACTAGGTTGAATGTAAAAGGTGAAGCGTGCGCTCAGGACGGCAGTAAATCACGCAGTGATGAGCTATACTGGCCGGTGTGCGCTCATAGGTCAAGCGCCTCCTCCACGCCCGCCGCTCCGCCCGGGGTTCTCAGCGTATATGGATATCGCAAGTGCTGGTGATGTCTTAACATTTTTTTTGGTATTTCAAGCTGGGTCGAAGGACCATGAAAAGGAGTGGTTTGTTATGGTGATGAAAGGACTAAAACACACCTTTCTATGGTCCTTCGATCCGGCTCGAAGGACCACGGAAAGGAGTTGTTTGTGTCCTAATGGTGTTGATAGGGTTAAAACACTTGAGAATTTTCGTTTTACAGGCTTGTAAATTTACATAAAGAGAATAAAGTTCACTTTAAAACTTTCGCATTTCATAATTAAAAAACAATATATCACGGGAATTTAACGCGATGTTTGAAACGTCGGGTTAAACAGGTAAATAAATAATCGAAATTATCGCGTTAAATGTCCGTGATATATTGTTTTTCGAGAATAAAGTTCGACGATTAAAAACTAGGTTGAAGGCGAACGGTGAAGCGTGCGCTCAGGAGGGTGGTGAATTACGCAGTGATCTGCCAATTGCCAGACTGGCCAGTGTGCACTTGCAAGTCGAGCGCCTCCTCCGCTCCCGCCACTATGTCCGCGGTCACCCAGTGTGTAGGGATGTTGGCGAGCACCAGTGATGCCCAAACAGACGTCCTTTATAGTAGTGTAATTTTTATAAAGCAGGGCTTGTATACCGGACTATTAGGTAAAAATCTCACCGTGAAAACTTAGGTGAAGTGAGCTATCAATCCATAGCTGAAAGTTGATGGTACTATGGGCTTAGTCATTTCACTTCAAGCTCACGTCACCTGCGTTTTCACGGTGAGACATTTACAGAATAACAGTGCAGAATATTATAAATCATTTTGGTCTCACATCTTAGCTCTAGCACCAGCAATGATACTCAAGTTAGATACATAATCAACAGGTATGAAGTCGACGGTATTACTGTCGCTTCCAAGTTGGAAGCGATTCAATCCATGGGTGGTGTTGAACAGTAGATATGTGTCACCATACCAGTTGTCTAGCCAGCCTTTCACAGGTTCATCTTTTGTTGATGCAACTGAAAAAAATACAGTTTCTTCTTTTCTTTATTGAGTTATTAGAAGCTTGGCTATCGACTCCCACAACTAATCTACTTTTTCAAATTCTAATTAAATTTACTGCTCTCGGCTCTTTTTATATTATATGATACTCGATATTAGTAATTATATGAAAAAAATAAAAAGCCCAACTGCTTAAGAAGCGAACTAAAATGAAATAGACCAGAAGAAAATCATGCTGTGCAGTCGGACGATACATATTCGCGAACTGGCCACGACCTGATTTTGAGCGCACATTACACACCATGCGCGATGCGCGATGTTGCGGGTTTTTACAATGACTCGTGGCTTATAAGAAAAGCCGCTCGCATTGACTTTACAGTTTAAGTAATGCTTACTGAGGTCGGTCCGTGGATGAATATTTTTTTACATACTGAGATTACTCCACCGTGCCTCGAAAAGCACGTGAAGCTTTTGTTCCCAGCTGCCATTTGAAGATTTTTGACAGTCGTTACGGGATGTCAGAAGCCAGAAAATTACTTAAATATACACCAATCAATGTTAGTGGCAGTGGGCAGGGCACATTGCTCGCAAAACGGATGTCCGATGGGGCAGAAAAGTTCTGGAGTGGCGACCTTGAACCGGAAGACGTTGTGTTGGAAGGCCTCCCACCAGGTAGACCGATGACCTGGTGAAGGTTGTGAAGATCCGCTGGATGCGGGACGAATGGGACCGGTCAACGTAGCGACACTTGGGGTATCGTGTTACCGAGTTCGTTCCTAACCTAAACTCATGCAGCTGCTGATTAGACTGGAAGTGGATCCCAAAAAAGTTGAAAAAATGTCTAGACGGTGTGTTTGGTGTTTTGTAATTACGTAAAGAAATGGCGCACCGCAAGTAGTTATGTATTTAAAAGGGCTAATACTCACCAACGGAAGGTCTGATGATGACTGTTGGCACATCACCATGATTGTTGGCAATATAAGACTCCGCTAATGCCTTTGTTAGCGTATATGTGTTAGATCTACCTTTGTCACCTGTAACACAATATTAATCCTGATAAGACAAATTTCGTATTCTAATAAGTTATGTGAAAGACTAACTTTCCCTGCGGCTTCGCCCCCGAGGCCATTTCCACAAGAGCTGTACGTTTTTACTTACAAGAACCTTTCAATACTTCAAAGGAAACAAAGAAATCGATCATCGTTCAACCATCAATCTAATAAAAAAACCAACAATTATACTTTTTTATAAAACAAAATTTTATTCAATGGCGTATTAAACGTATTGAAATCGGTGGCTTATTTATATTGTATAATTAAGAACAACCATATACAATTAAACATTAGTCTGCCATCATAGATCATTTTAGACTTGCAAAACAAGGCGGATCCTGATCGTTGTCGGACAACCGAATGGTGACTTGGTTATCCAACACTCTTTCTTATGCCTACACAAACTTTCATACAAAGAGGAGAGGAAAAGGGGCTCATTGCGCATCAAAAAATTCATCCACATCGATGTCAATGGGAAACGTGCCCAGAACGCTGGCAGCATTGCCACGTTGAATGGCAATGCTGATTCTCTGGCTGAAGAAAAGGCCAGCCCTGTGGTCACGCGAACTGTCGACTAACCGTTTACTAATGTCTCGAAACACTCGATGAGCACTCGGACCACATGGACCTAATGTCTCAACCCCAAACGGCTCAAACATATAACTGCCAATAAGGTTGTTATATTTGCGCCGTTTGAGGTTTTCTGCACCAGCAGCAGCTGCCCCAGCACAGCCCGCCGTGCTAAGAAGATCGGATGGCGCAAGGGTATCGACACATGTTGCATCCCACACCGAAGGCCTACCCAACTTCCAAGGCATTATGGTCATCCCGTCCGGTCTCTTCCCATCGTCGCATGCCAACCCATTGGGTTCTAAAACAGCTGGCAACCCGGCGGTGACAAGAGCTCGACGTATGATGTCATTAATGCTGGCGTGCCGTGCTATCCGACCAGCGCTCCTACTGCAAGATAGGCCATGGTGTCCGAGGCGGTCGACTGCTTCACCACATTGACAACGATGTGGAGCTCCGCTGGCAGTACCAAGGCGCAGACATGTAGCGATAAACACATACACTCTTTCTAGTATCGTGATTCTCATTACTGAGGATCGTGATTGCCCGGTCATCGTGGAAACAATTTTTTCATTTCTCATACTCGGAAAGTAGTGTTTATTTAATCCGAGTAGCGGGTGGAAGATTCTACTTCCCACCTTTGGGCGGGAAAGACTCATAGTAATTGCTTTCGTCCCTAGGGTGGGAATAAATTTAAAAATAGAAATAAATTTGATTAGGCAGTCGGCTGTAAAAAATCTAACATAATTAAGAAAAAATGCTGCGGTCTTGTGAGTGTTTAAACCACAGAACAAAAAAAACGCCTACTTAAACGGCCAGTGTGAATTAAAACAAAAAACAAAGCGCGTCCGTCCGCGGCAGTGACGCTGTGTGTTCCATAGTTAAAATTTTAAATAGACTATATAATTTGGCGGGATACTAACTCTGTAAGCTGTATTGAAATCTCGGATTAAGACTTATATCTTACAAAAAATGAGTTCAAGTGATTCTGAAATGTTGACCCTAGATTCTGTTAAAGACGAGGCAAATACAGTTATCGAAAATCTTTTGCCAGAAATTTCTAAGGAAATATACGTATTACATACAATGACTTTATGAAGTGGCGAGCAGATAAGAAAATAAAATCATTTAACGAAAGTATTTTTTTTTTTTTTTTTTATTATCTATAGGCTTGCGCTTGACCACTATCTCACCTGATGGTAAGCGATGATGTGGTCGACGATAGAGCACGCTTGCCTAGAAGAAACCTATTCACTCTTGACTTAAAGACCCCTAGATTGTAGCTATCGGGAAACACAGATTCCGGCAGGGAATTCTACTCTTTAGCTGTACGCATAATAAAAGTGTCCCCAAAACGTTTTGTGCGTATGGGTGGGATGTCCACCATGTACCGATGACGCATCGCCGTACGTCTGGTAGTCCGATGATGGAACAGGCTGGGCGGAATTAAATCATGTAATTCCATCGCACGCTCCCCGAAATGTAACCGATAAAATACCGACAAACTGGCAACTCGGCGACGATGTTCAAGGCTCTGGAGCTTTGACTTGACCAGTGCCTCATTACCGATGAGTTTCTTGGCCCGCTTTTCGATCGACTCTAGTGCATCAAGCTGGTATTTGGCAGATCCATCCCAGAGATGAGAACAGTACTCCATGCACGATCGAACTTGCGCTTGATACAAGTTGAGCAGCTGTTCCGGCGTGAAGTACCTTCTCACCTTCGCAAGGATCCCCAACTTTTTGGCAGCCAGCTGAGCCTTTGCCTCAATGTATGGCCCAAAATTGAGAGTCGATGTCAACGTAACGCCAAGAAGCTCAAGATGGTCCGTTATTGGCACGGTTACATCACGGCAAGTAGGAGCCGGGTGGAATTGGCTCCTTTTAGCGGAAAAAAGACACGCCTGGGTTTTAGCAGCATTAAACCTGACCAGATTGGTATCGCCCCATTCGGAAACTGCCTGCAAGGACAAGTTCAAGCGCTCCACCATGGCCTCCCGGAGAGACCGGACCTGAGGCCCGGTAGCACGCGCGTTGGACAAGTATCTCTTAAGTGTATTTCTTACATACTTCAATGGACTATCTGGCAAAATAAAGCCTTCTACGCTATGGAGCAGGTATTCAATGCTCAAGAGTACACTAAGAGTAAAACACAATGTTGATTTGAAAATATTCCATAATCTTACATCGTTTATGAAAAGACAGTCTCAGGGGTTCAAGAGCAAAAAATCTAAGGTTTTCACCTCTTACGAAGTGGAAAGATTTTTAAATGAAGCCTCTGACGAGATATATTTGGCAGTGAAGGTATGATATCTAGGTACGGAGAGGTCTTTTACTGTAATAATAAACGTCGATCCCAACGACTTTACTATGATATGTATTATAGATTGGTTTCCAGGAAAAGAGGCAAGCATATTATCACAACTCACTGACCAGATTGTGTAAATTGTGAGTAAAGACGTCGGATAGGCGTGCATTTCTGGAGTATAAGATCTCTGCTTGTTATTCGATCTGCATAAGTACTGTGAGGACGTAGTCAGGTGCTGCGAGAAGGAAACAATGGTTTTACTTTTATCAGATATATTTTAGTAATAACGAGCCTGCCTTCAGGCGACCAATCTATATATGACAGCCAAGCTTAGCAAAAAACATCTTCACCTATTTTAATGTTCAAAATTCAGTTACCTTTCAGAAGTTATCTGTTGCCAGTGGAAGGAAAGAAGGCATATTTTATTTATTTTTTATTTTTTATATTATTTTTTATTTTTTTATTTTTTAATTTCGTTTTTATGTGTATTTTTTTAATTTTATTTTTTGGTAAGAATGTCGTAGGTATCGTTTACTGTTATTGTCGGAGCTGATGAAGATTGCTACTATCTTTGCATTATATAGAGTTAATCTTTCTAGTATTATATAGCAGCATAGCCAGCATTGTGTGAGTACCATGTACTTCAGAGCTATCATTGTCTAGATACCTACGTCTTCTATTGACTTGAATGACTCCGGTGGTTGAGAGTATGTCATGCCCACTCAAATGTCTCGCCGATGGTGGCGCGTGTGTCAGATCATTTAGCTCCCTTCAAAATGGTTGAGCTGAATGGTGCTGATACATGTGTCATGTTCGTGAATGGGCGCTGTCGGTTGGGACTGGTCATCTCTTAGCTGCCATGGTTTATTTTAATTGATTCTAATTTTATTTCTGAATTGTCTTTTTATATTTACTATGGACACTTTTAACTTTCTACATCGTTCTCACATAATGTGTAATCTCAACATGAATGATGTAACAAATGATTTGTAATAATTACCTAATTGAAAAAGAGTGTCCATGGAGTTTCTTGCCCGTTCTTCTCCATTGAGATCTACGCCTTGGAATGGGCATCTACGGTACTTTCACAGTTATTATGTCTTGTGACTGGGACTGTAGCACCATAATTTTGTAATATTTTATTTTGTCTTTTGACAATTCAAAAGTGCCTGTAACTGGCCTACTTGAAATAAAGTGCTTTGACTTTGACTTTGCAACCTACTTGCCTATATTAAGATATAGGCAAGTAGGTTGCCTTCTTAATTGGTGAGTCCTCACAGTAGCGATGGGCGATTGTTGCAAAAAAAACAAACGACTGAATCGAAAATTGTGCTATTGCTCATTCAATTGTCGATTTAGTAGTTCCTCACCAATATTATTCGAATAACAATCGACAAACTACTAACGTGCGGTGAACTGCGTAAGGCCGCGGCCGGACAGTGTTGCGTCAATTGTTTATGATTATAAGTATTAGTACTTCAATTCGTTTATTTTAGTTGGTCTTGTGGAAAAACAATTTTAATAAATATAACTTTTTTACTTATTTCTTATTTTAGTCTTACTAGTACTAGCTACAATCGCATAATAGCTGCCTACAGTCGTACATAAGTAGTGGCGCACGGACTATTATCTATTAATTTGTAGCGCAGCGCACGCCCGCCGCACCATCATTTGTAACTACTTATTTAGTAGTACGCACACTACGCACTACTCACGTGTATAGTAATGGGTGCTCTGCGGTACAAATTAACCAAGTCAGTCATTGTCGCTTGCCGCACGCCGTTAGTCGTTAACAATCGACTGACATCAATTGTTATCGACTTTTATCGACTGAACTGAACAATCGACTGATTCGATTAGTTTTAGTAGTAATCGCCCATCACTACCTCAAAGTACCTAAAAGATTAATAATAATGAAGAGATCATGTTTTTCACAGGTGGTGTTGATACTCGGTATAAGCGGCGCCTGCAGAAGTAGTGAACTCACAAATTTAACAATTAACGACTTTGAAAATCAAGGCCAGTTATTGCTCGTAAAATTGACTAAAACAAAAATAAATATTGAGCGCACGTTTGTTGTAGTAGAAGAGTTTACACAAATAGTAAAAAAATATTAAAAAATCAGACCTAATGACATAAAAACGAATCACTTTTTTCTCAACTACCAAAAGGTAAAATGCTAAACAAGTGATCGGTAAAAATGAAATTCGGAAATCGAACGCGGAAAACGTACGTATGCGGCCTTAATCAAATTTGGAATCTCCTACTTTTACAGAAATTCAACACAGCCAAATTTTCATAACATATATAGAATTGATTCTTCTAAAAAAAAAGACGTGTGGCACTCGGGGACTGCCGCGGTAAAGCTATTGCATAGCATTTTTTATCAACTTATGTTTTTTATTTATGCAGTATATTTTTTTCAATATCGTATTTTTAAGCAAAATTGAGCTTCCAACTTAGAAAAACCCAAATAACTCAGAAACGAAGCGAGATAGCCCGATTTTGAGGCCAACCTACATTTACTAGCTTACTAGTATATTTGCCGAGCTCTCAGGACACCTCCTCTAGAATCCCCTCATATAATTTAAATTTTAACATACACGTCATTTTCCGAACTGGTAAACGCGGCACCAATTCTGAGTGACCCTTATTATCACTGCCATAAGGCCGCTTTTAATTGCTACGCAAAAGTGACCCTTATTCGTAGTTTTTTTTTTATTATCTATAGGCTTGCGCTTGACCACTATTTATTTATTTATTAAAACTTTATGCACAAGTACAAAGGCGGACTTAATGCTTTAGGCATTTTCTGCCAGTCGACCTTAGGGTGGTGCAGAGATAAAAAAAAAAAGGCAGGCATCTCACCTGATGGTAAGCGATGGTGTGGTCGACGGTGAAGCACGCTTGCGTAGTGACGTAAGGTCGCTTTCTTTGAACAACAATATTATTTAACGCCAGACGTACACAATCCTCCATCTCAGGCTGACTCAAGGCGACACTTTACGAGAACCGACCTCGGGCTGCCACTAAGAACGAACCGGCGACCAAATCATAAAAACTAAAAACCTCCATATCTTGGAAACGGTTGGAGCTAGCTCAATTCTGAGAAAAATTTGCCCCTCTGTCGCCCGCCACTTCAGGCCGGAGAACAAGATAGCGTAACCCCCCCCTCTAAACTCGTTGCCTTCCCCCCCGCAATTTTTTTTTACTTCAGTCTGAAAATATCAAAATGAAACTTCTATAAAATCGCGCAACAATCCCCTCCTGCCCCTTCCCCCTCCCCCCTCAAACACTCGGAATCCATTGCTTGTATTCGTCCAATTTCGGGGCAGCTCGGGGACACCTGTATACTTTCTCACAAACAGCTGCTTACGTATTCGTCCGATTTCGGAGCAGATCGTCTCGATCCGTGCGAACTTCGGGGGTGTTGGGTTTTATTTTCGTTACGGAATTTCTTGATTCGGTCGCCGCGCTCAAAGCCCGCGATAAAAGCTATGTAATAGCTTAAAAACAAATCTATATATAAATACAAAAGGGGAGACGTAAAAGAGCTCATTGTGCATCAAAAAATTCGTCCACATCGATGTCAACGGGAAAAGTGCCCAGAACTCTGGCAGCATTGCCACGTTGGATGGCAATGCTGATTCTCTGGCCGAAGAAAAGGCCAGCCCTCTGGTCACGCGAAGAGTCGACGAGCTTTGTGCTTATCTCTCGAAAAACTTGATGCGCGCTTCTCTATTAATTTTAAATAGGTACTACTCATGTTACTATTATCAATAAATATTTACAAATCCTTCTATTCGAAATGAAAAGTAGAAAGCATAAAAAGAAAGACATCAATTCCTATTCGGACTATAGCCAACTAAATACCTCGTATGGGAATTGATTCCTTTCAACCCTCTTGTGACAATTCTATTCCTATTCTTCCTTTCCTATCCAAAGTCCTTGAAAAACTTGTCCACCATCAACTCAGCTCGTTCCTTTCTAAACACGTTTTTCGTCCGGGACAAAGCACTACCTTAGCACTTGTGCATGTTACGGAAGACATAAGATCAGGCATGGAAATGGGAAAGTTAACTTTACTTGCTATACTTGACTTCCGCAATGCTTTCAATTCTGGACCTGGACCAAACAACTGCAGGAGGTCAGTCGTAAACTGTTTGCGTCTGCGGGCTCCCTGAGACGCCTTTGTAACTTTCTTCCCATCACCACTAAAATTGCGATAGCACAATCTCTTCTTCTCCTGGACTATGCTGATGCCAGCTATCTCGTTCTCACACAAGACCAATCGGACAAGCTTTTGCGACTTTAAAATCTCTGTATCAGGTTCATATTTGGCTTGTGCAAGTATGACCATATTTCTAAATTTCGAACTAAGCTTAAACGGCTTCCTCGAATAGGAAGCCGTTTGAGCTTAGTTCGAAATTCCTTCGCCGGAATGCCCCATACTTTCATTGTTATATAATGTGCTATTTAATCCTTCTAGTTCTTTTTATCTTAAAGAACGCTTTTAGTTCCTCTGACACACATTCTAAGTCCTTGAGATCATCGGAAAACCTAAAATTAAGCATTCGTATGCATTCCTCATCCTTCTTCGACAAATCGTTCACGGTTCAAGCAGCTCGTTTGTGGAATGCATTACCTATTGAGGTAAGACGTGCGCAAACATTACCTACATTAAAAAAATTGTGAAGGAGCATTTCCTTTCTCTGTAACTATTCTTCTCTTTCCTTGTTCTATATTTGATATTTATTAGTATATTATTTTATTTGTATGTATTTATTTTATGTAATATCTAAGTAATATGATTTAAGATAGTTTTTGTACACTGGCAGCACTATGTCTATCTCCTCTCGTTCTACTCGTTACTATTCCTTCACAAATTTGCGCCATCTGCTTCTATCGTTCCAATTTGCGCCATCTCCTATCTTTCCAATTTGCGCCATCTGCTTCTATCTTTGGCGTCGTGGAGCATCGTGCAGCATGGTTATTAACTATGAGCGGACTTGGTCTGTCCACATGATTGGACTTCGATTGCTTACTCGACAACTATTCTTTTCTCCGTCATTTTTTAGCAAGTAGTGAGAAAGTACTCTAAAATTGTTTAGATGATTTAGATTACTTACTTAAAAACTTTATAGTTTCTTGAGTATCATGTCCATATTCTTCGATGAATTTGTAGACGTCGTCTACTTTAGCTGGGGATGGGTAGACCGTCTCCACGATTACGTTGCGTTGTGAATGGGCGAATGCCGTTGATATGTATAGTAAAGCCTGTAAATGATGAAATAATTTCAGTGATATAATCACATTTATCTACTCTCATATCCTTAAGTTCCAATCATGAAATCAAAAAGAATAAGGGAACATTTCCTATCAACATGACGCATATGTATTTATAAATCTAAGATTTTAGTTATGTATTTTATTGTAATATAGTATGTATTATGTTTACACGTAGGTATCTGTTTAGTTTATTTAGTATGTAAGAATTTTTAATACTCAATGTTTTTCAACTTGGAATTTTGTTGTGCACTTGGATCACTGTCCTCATACGCAAATTTCCTATTACAACTGAGGTTTGCTGTTAGAAAACCCAATTATGGGTTAAGCTCGCCTATGTACATAACCTGTCCATTGTATTTGTATCTTCATGTTATGTTTTGTGTGCAATAAAGAATAAGAATAAGAACAAAAATAGTAACTTAGATATGCTGTTAGAAGGCAGTTAACCGCGCGTTTGGTCTATTTTAGTTACTTTCACAGCATTATGTCATACGGTATTATGCTGTGGCGTCGAGCGGCTGACATTGAATCAATATTTATATTTCAAAAGAGAGCTGACAGAGCCAATATATGTATAAGTTAAATCAGCGATAATATCTTAGGGAGCTCATAAAAGATTAATATTATGACTGTTTCTTGCCAATTCATTAATGAAAATATTATATATGTAAGCTAAAATATACATATATTCAGTAAAGTTACTGATAGACACAATGAAACACTAGAAATAAAGATTAGATCAACCATCTTATAGATTAGCTAATCTTTCATGGGATACTGTGTTAAATTATGTAACAAAATACCGATATATTAAAACTAAATTAAAGAAAATTTAAAACTTTTGTTAAAAGCACACTTTGTAAACAAGCATATTACTAAAAAAATAAAAAAAACTTTTTCGTAAATGTCTTAAAATACTTTTTTTTAAAGAGTAACTTTGGAGTTTTTTGTCCGTTCTTCTCCATAACAAATTACTTTTCCGAATCAATTATATTAATTTTAAATTTATATTTCTTAGTTTCAGAAGTGCCGCTTAGTGGCCTAGTTGAAATAAATATTTTTTGTATTTGTCTTTGTCTAGTGTAATGTATCTCTGTTGTCGGCAAGAGTTGCTTAACCTAGAAAATCAACCCACCTACTCCTCACAATAGGCATCGATAGTATTTAACAATTTCGATGAATCGGATGTGACCCCCCAAAAGCGTTTTAAAACGTGATCATTTTGATCATAAAGTACATACGGTCATTAACAGAGCTAATTACCTCCATATTCTTCATACGCCGACTGAGCTCAAGAATCTTCTGCGTGCCTTCAAAATTGATATTCATAGCTACCGCCAACGGTTCGTTTAACCTAACCGTTGCTGCCGCGTGGTATACTACTGACACCTAAAATATATGAACGATGTTAAAATGTACCTATTACTAGCATGCCTGCATTCTTCAAGCTAACACACGATAATATTGTAACAAATTGAAAAAAATCAAAATCAAAAATCTTATTTCAAGTGCGAATCGGCACTTTCAAATGACAGACCGGCAAAATGCCCGACCATCAACACTTCCTAATGTTTTAGCTGGCAAGATGAAAAGACGCAATTTTGTTTTCGCCGAGCGACGTCCATTGCTTAACATAGGCGTCCCCCAAGTGTTGACACATCAGCCGGTTCTGTGCGTCTCACATCTTGCACATTCCCGCAGCCTTTACATGATCACCTGTCCACCTAGAGGGCAGCCTTCCAACGCTTTGTCTTACAGTACGTGGTCGCCACTCCAGAACATTTTGCCCATCGCCCATCTGTTTTTAGATGATGACATAGAAAAATATATTTTTAGATAGGTTCTCGATTTAAATTAAGTATGAAGTGATAAATAGCAATTTCCGGACAACGAAAATCAGCTTTTCTTCTTGACTTTATAACTCCCTGAAAACAAGGTATTCTCACCTTGTCAATCAACGTTTGTTCGTCTTTAGGACTCAGTCCTAAGTTCGGCAATGTTATGTCACCTGTAACTGGTACCACCTTCTTTGTGTAATCAGGATTGCTTTCCTTCAATCTTGAAAATAACTGAAAATTGTAAACACTGAAATCCTTTAAACTTGCTTCACTAAGGTATACTTTGCACTTGTGGGACACAATCTCATTAAGAATACAAGCAACTGCGTACAATGCGAGCTCAAAGTAACAACACATTGAATACGTGGAAAAAAAATTGATTTGTGAATATTGTACTTAGATATATTGTAATAATATGTTATTATTATAATTTTGCCACGCTTTAAACAATGCACCGGTGCAATGTGCCTGAAGTTTTTAATAAATAAAATTAACTTACTGGATTCGCAAACAGATCTTCTATTCTCTTGTTGACATTTTCACCTCTCTTCTCTCGGACCAAGAGGTAGACTTTGTCTAATTTATTGCAAGAATAGAGGAGTTTCTCAAGAAACACCTAAAATAGCAAAAATGGCTTAACGGATTTGGATGAAACTTTGCATATGGTAGACCAGAACCTATATCAAGACATAGAATACATTTATTTCGTGTATAATGTTCCTTTGGGATGATAATAACTTTTCAAGCTAGCGATGCCGCTGGCTAAATCTAGTAAAGTAGAAGTAATCTATACTATAATATTATAAAGCTGAAGAGTTTGTTTGTTTGTTTAAACGCGCTAATCTCAGGAACTACTGGTTGGAATTGAATTTTTTTTTTTGTGTTGGATAGTTCATTTATCGAGAAAGGTTATAGGCTATATAACATCACGCTACAACTAATAGGAGCCGAGCATAAATGAAAAATGTTGCAAAAACGGGAAAAAATATTCCTTTTTGAGAGCTTTCGTTGCGTGCGCTGCGTAAACGGTATAAGTTAATACCATGTATGATGGAATTGTTCTTCTTTAAAAGTTCTAAAAAAAAGTCCGCAACAGCATATGTCTATCTTTTAAGATTGACTCACAATAGCAGCTTTTATGTTCTAAATTTTGATTAGATAGTCGCCGCCGCCGGTAGAAACAGAAGTTGGTTACATTCGTATAGTAGTATATTATTTCTTATTCAAATAAATAGTTCTACAAATTATTAGGTAGGGTAGGGTAGGTAGGGTAGGCAGGGTAGGTAGGGTAGGTAGGGCAGGGTAGGTAGGGTATGGTAGGTAGGTAGAGTAGAGTAGGTAGGGTAGGGTAGGTAGAGTAGAGTAGGTAGGGTAGGGTAGGTAGAGTAGGATAGATAGGGTAGGTGGGTGGGGTAGTTATGGTAGGTAGGGTAGGTAGGTAGGAGGTAGGTAGGTAGGAGGTAGGTAGGCAGGAGGTAGGTAGGAGGTAGGTAGATAGCCAGTTGACGGGAGCGAAGCCGCGGGGGTCAGCTAGTAATCATATAATATTCAAACAGGCCGCTTTGTCGTTTAGGAGAATGATTTGACGCCATAAGTCTTTGTTCAGTAACAGGGTGACAGTTTATTTCGTAACAAGAAAAATCACAAACCTTTCCTAAGAATCCAGTGCCTCCAGTAACAAACACAGACTTTCCAGAATAAAAGTCCGCAATTGGTTGATACGTTGTGCTGTTTTTGTTGCTTTCCACGTTTACACTAAAAAAAGAACAGGTAAATAAAAAGGAATTGCCGAAAAAGAACCGCTGCCGCTGGACCGATTCAGCTGTTTTATTGTTTTGTTTTTTACCGACTTAAAAAAGGTAAGTTTTATTGGAATTGAATAATATTTACATATATTTGGCATATAAATTTAATTAATATAATGTTATACATATAATATTAAATTGTGACTTCATTAACTGTGTGAACTTCTGGTTGTTGTTGCACTTAGGTTAATTTACTTGTATATTAATCTGTGGAAACTGTCTCTGGATTGTGTTGAACTAATTGTATGCTTATATTTGCTATTGCATCTGTTTGATTCCCAAATAAAATAAATAAAATATATTAGTATGGGCTTCTAATTCTAAACACATGTGCCAATTTCATAAGTGTATGCTTTTTTGTATGTACTTATGTTTGTCCCCATAAATAACATTAACACAAAAAAAAATTGTAAGGAAACCATAAACACTCTTGTTTCACCATAAAGTGAAGAAAAGACACCGACTGCCGAAACGAAATTTATTTTTGCACTTTTTAGTGTTTTGCTTAAGAAGTTGGTTTATTTATTGTGTCTGCCTGTCTGTCTGCCTGTCTGCCAGACTGTCTGCTAGCCTGCCTGCCTGTCTTTCTGTCTGTCTGCCTGTCTGCCTGCCTGTCTGTCTGCCTGTCTGTCTGCCTGTCTGGCTGTCTGTCTTGCTGTCTGTCTGCCTGTCTGCCTGTCTGTCTGCCTGTCTGTCTGCCTGTCTGTCTGCCTGTATGTCTGCCTGTCTGTCTGCCTGTCTGTCTGCTTGTCTGTCTGCCTGTCTATCTGTCTGCATGTCTGTCTGCCTGTCTGTCCGCCTGCCCGTCTGCCTGCGTGATTGCCTACCTTTCTGCCTGTCTGTCTGCCTTTCTGAAGTGTCGTGGTAGAATGAGAGACATCCACTCTGGATAACGTCTCGATTTATTGTGTGTCACATCGAATCATCGTACATCATATTATATAAAGGTATGGTTACACACATGCTTAATAGAGTTTTTTTTTTTTTACCATATTTATTACAACTACAACAATTTTTTTTTAATACAACTAATTGCTATTAACTATGGTATAATTTAGTTCTGCCCTTATCAATAATAACGTTTTTTTTTTGTTTTTGAATTTTGTCATTAGGGTCCATATCCTCTAATACAATGTAAGGACCTTTAAAAATATTATACAATTTCTTTGTTCCTTCACTTTTGACTAAAACTAAATCGTCTTTCTTATCATCATCATCATCATATCAGCCGAAAGACGTCCACTGCTGGACATAGGCTTCCTCCAAGCGTCGCCACATTGACCAGTACCGTGCATCCCGCAACCAGCAGATCCCCGAAACCTTCACCAGGACATCGGTCCACCTGGTGGAAGACCTTCCAACGCAACGTCTTCCGGTTCGCGGTTGCCACTCCAGAACCTTTCTGCCCCATCAGCCATCCGTTCTGCGAGCAATGTGCCCTGCCCACTGCCACTTAAGTTTGGCAATTCTTCGGGCTATTTCGGTAACCCTGGTTCTCTTGCGGAACTCTACATTTCTGATTCGATCACGCAAGGAAACTCCGAGCATAGCCCTCTCCATTGCCCTTTGAGTGACTGTAAGCTTTCTGATGAGGCCCATTGTAAGCGACCACGTCTCAGAGCCATATGTCATCAGTGGCAACACACACTGGTCATAGACTTTCATCTTGAGACACTGTGGAAAGTTAGACGAGAAGATACCGCGCAACTTCCCGAACGCTGCCCAGCCGAGTCGGATTCGACGTTTGATTTCTTTCTCGAAGTTGGCCCTACCCAACTGGAACGTTTGTCCCAGGTAGACATATTCGCCCACAACTTCGAGTGTAGAGTCTCCGACCTTGATAGGAGTGGGTGTAACATTGGCATTCAATATCACCTTGGTTTTGTCCATGTTCATCCTAAGACCCACTCTTTCGGAAACTCTACTAAGGTAATCGAGCATTGTACTGAGGTCCTCTCTGGCCATAACCACTATATTGTCGGCAAACCGAAGGTGAGTGATGTACTCACCATTGACGTTGATGCCTAGCCCTCTCCAGTCCAGAACCTTGAAGACATCCTCCAGTGCAGCGGTAAACAGCTTCGGAGATATGACGTCTCCTTGTCTCACACCTAGCTGCAGAAGGATGGGTTCCGAGGTCTGATCCTGAAGACCTGACATGGTGGCGTTTTTGTACAAACACTTCAACACTTCGATGTACCGGTAGTCAATTTGGCACCGTTGGAGAGACTGCAGTACAGCCCAAGTCTCGATGGAATCGAAGGGTTTCTCGTAGTCCACAAACGCTAAACAGAGAGGCAGGTTGTACTCTTCGGTCTTCTGTATAACCTACCGCAGCGTATGTATGTAGTCTACGGTGCTGAAGCCTTTACGAAATCCGGCTTGTTCGATAGGCTGGAAATCGTCAAACCTGCTCGCGAGGTGATTCGTAATGACTCTTGAGAACAGCTTGTAGACATGGCTAAGAAGTGTGATGGGCCTATAGTTCTTCAGAAGGGCATTGTCACCCTTCTTGAAGAAGAGTACCACCACATCCCTGCACCACGCCTGTGGCGTTTTCCCTTCGAGTATGACGGAATCAAACAGCTTCTGAAGGGCCTTAAGTATTCGTTTTTCACCCACCTTCAGGAGTTCGGCCGTAATTCCGTCGTCACCCGGTACCTTGTTCTTCTTAAGCTGTTTCAGAGCCATCCTAATCTCATACAGGCTGACGTCGGGAATGTCTTCGGTATAGTGTCGGGTCAATCTAGCTCTAGGGTCATTCGCTAGATTCGAGACGGGTTTACTAGTTGACGTGTACAACTGCCCATATAATCTCTCGATCTCCCTCAGAAGCTCTGGTTTGGCGGAAACGATCCTGCCATCATCGGTCTTCAGTTTCGTGAGCTGGCTCTGCCTTATAGACAGATCTCTTGCAAACACCTTAAGCCCTTATTCCGCTCAATCGCGTCTTTAATACGCTCAGTATTAAAGCGGCGGAGGTCGCTTTTCAAGGACTTTGAGATCCGTCTATTTAGCTGCCGGTATTTCAACGAATCGTCTGAAGACTGCAGGATCATCTTACGCCTCTCCTCCATGAGCTTGATAGTAGGATCAGAGAGCTTTTTGTTCCTATCTGTACGGCGGGTCTTGAAAAACTTTGACCCGACCGTATGTATGGACAGCTTCCACGAACCCATAGCTGTAATCGTTCACGGAGCTTCCTAGGCACTCGAAACGGTTCTGGAGTTTGAGCTGAAAGTTCTCGGGGTTTTGGACCTGGATCTGTGCTGGACGGAGCGTGGACTTCATCAGTCAAGACCTTTCAAGCTTAACATTAATATTCAATGTGCCTCTTACCATGCGGTGATCGCTTCCGGTTTTCACCGAATTGATCACAGAGACATCATTGAACATGCAACTCCAAATTGCCCACTTGCAGCTCATCCACGTCTCGTTTGCCCAGTTTCGCGTTGAAGTCCCCCATGACAACGGTGAAGTGAGTTTTGAAACCATGCATGGCTCTAGAGATATCCTCATACATGGTCTCTACCTCGTCGTCGGGGTGTGCCGAGGTCGAGGCGTAGACATGTTTGACCTTCAGCGAATATCTTGCGGACATTCTGAGTATAAGGTACGCCACCCTGGTCGACACACTCTCGATCTTCACCACGTTGTTCACAAGGGACTTGTGGACGTTAAACCCGACACCGCCCTGGGACTGTCAGTCACCCTCTCGGAAATAGAGCAGGTTACCGTATTTGAGGATTAACGAGTCCTCCCCCTCTCTTCGGACTTTAGATAACCATATAATACTCCATCGCAACCTGCTCAATTCTTCCTCGAGTTCGGCTATCTTTTCGTCGGTCCGGAGTGTTCACGTGTTATACGTTCCCAGGTCCAGTCGTCGGTGTTTATTGGGGTAGCCGGGTCCACTCCGGGGATTCTTTGCATCCCTTGCCACGCCATGGCCTCGACCGCTACTGTAGCCGAGGGTAGACGGGCTGCCGGGCACTCGGGGCCGTTTTTCTGTGTGCTATTCATTTTAGTTTGGGGGATTTGCCATGGATATTTCTTATAAGTAACTGGATTACATTTCTTATCATATACTAATTTTCTGTTTTCCATACTAGTTTCTAAATTATCTTTAGCTTCTTTTAGGCCTTTTTTCGCTACCTGTAGCTTATATCTTAAATCTAAAGAATAGTCATTGGGGTTATATAACGGATCTGTTCTATTACAATTCTTAATATTATTAGGAATATTACACGGCCTGCCGAAAATTAGTTCGAAGGGCGTGTACTTCGTCTCTGAGTGGACGGTATTATTATAACTAAAACACTAGAAGGGTATCCAGTGTGACCAGTAATAGCCGTTATTGCCTGAATAATCCCTTAGAAAAGCGCCTAAATGCTTATGAGCATTTTCGAGAGAACCGATTGATTGATGGTGGTATGTTGTGAATATTATTTTTTATATTTTTTATAATTTGCATACTTCTACCATAGTGCTTGAAATAAACTCTGAACCTCTATCAGTAGCTATAACTTTAGGTATACCAAAACATAAAACCAAATTTTGTATAATTGATTTTGCTACAGTTACGGCTTCTTTATTTTTTATTGGATATGCTTCAATAAACTTAGTTAGTTCACATTGAATCGTTACAAGGTAACAATTTTCATTATCGTCTTTATCTAAAGGGTCTACCAGGTCTTAAAATATTTATTCAAAACCTGATGACGCAGTCGTTATGATAGTCATCGGCTGTTTTGTGTACCTACTATATTTTGTCTTTTGACATGTAGAATACTTTTTTACATAATCAAGAACATCTTTATTATGTAAAAAAAATATTATTTACCTGGTCAGAAATATCGTCTCTTGATGTTGTTATTCATTTTGCGCTCACCAGCATGTCCACTGGGCAGTAAATGAAAGTCATTTAAAAAATATTGTTTTCATTATCATTTTCTATTCTTTCTATTCCTCTTACTATGCATACTCTTGGACCGGTCCAATTGTTTTATTGTTTGTATTTCACCACACAAACCTTTTATAAACTCTTCATGGTCATTATTTTTAACTATGCTTCTTTTACTTTTATATTATTGCTAAACTTCTCTAACTTAGTCACAAATTTGGCTCGCTAGAAATGTGCCCTAAAGTTGAGGTTTACACATAACAACATTTTAAGAGCAGAGATGTAAGCGAGATACTCGTCTTCAGCACTTATCAAATTATCTCTTCTATATTTATCCACTCTATCTTTCTCTACCAAAATTATCTCCACGATATCACTCGGCTTCCTCAGTAACTCCACGACTCTAGGCTGATCAAACCCTTAATTGGCGGTGATACATTCTTACTTTCCTCATCCATTCTCCTTTTCTGTGCTCTAATCATGACATTAACTTCTGAAATTTTCTCATTCATACTCTTTAATTCACTGGAAGTCACATTTATTCTGGCCTAGCTTTTGCCCGCGGCTTCGCACGCGTAAACTACATGCTTCTTCTTACCACATTTTAACCGTATGTAGAGAAAAAGTAAACAATAATGATGATAAAAATAATGTAATGTGAAAGTGTTTCTTAGGACAGACTTATACTTACCTACTTTATCATCAATACGCTCTATCCTTGTCCCGTCCCTATCCCTTCACTATGTCTGTGCTTATCCGTGACTAATAATAAGTAATCATAATCATAAGTAATTAAATTAAAGCATTTCCTTATAAACAACATATTTAACCATTTTGGATGTCGGCGCCAATATCACCAGACTATTTGATGAGCACGTGAACACGCTACATAGAACTGTCGTGGGCATCGACGCCGACTCCTCCAAGCTGTCTAGCTCGCTGAGGTCGACTTCGAGCTTCTGAAACACATCGGGAGATGTGTCACGTGGAGCCACTTCCGGGGTGGTGTCGACAATATACACTTTTGAGAACTTGGCACAGCTCGATAGCATCTTCGCTCGCTTGAGCCGCTGTGCCCTTAGCGTTGTGGCCCAAAATTCGAAGATCATAACTTCAAAACTAACCGTCTTTCATACTAACTTTCATCCCCTATTTCAGCACCTTAGGGATAGAATTCACGAAAATCCTTTCTTAATGGATGCCTGCACAATATAAAGTATCAATGTGGAAAATTTCAAGTCTCTAGACGATTTCATTATTTCCATGACTTCATCCCCCTTTTCACCCTCATAAGGGTGGAATCTTCAAAATCACTGGAACACTTGTAAATTATTTTTTAATTTTCAGCCTAAGCCCAAAATATGAAGACCCTGACTTTAAAACTGACGGATTTTCATATAAACTTTCATCACCTATTTCACACCCTTAGGGGTGGAATTTTTAAAAATCCTTACTTAGGGCTCACCTACACTACCAAAGGAACCTACGTGCCAAGTTTCATGATTGAAGCTTCAGCCGTTTGGGCGTTGATGGTCAGTGAATCAGTCAGTCAATCAGTCAGTCACTTTCTTCTTTTATATGTTTAGATAATGCGTCCGCGACTACATTATCCCTTCCATGCACATACACTATTTTAAAATCATACTCCTCAAGAACTAAACGAAACTTCAATAGCCTGCTTGAGGGACCTTTCATGCTAAACAAATAAAAAAGTGGTTTATAATCCGTCATCATAGTGAAATGCCTGCCGAACAAATACGGCCTAAAATACTGCCCAGACTATAGCAGTAAGTTCTTTTTGTATTGTGGGGTAGTTTAATTCTGCTTTATTTAATGGTCTACTAGTATATGCTACGGGTTTTAAGTCATTGTTACACAAAACTGCACCAATAGACTGGTACTTATTATGGTTTTTGGGGTTTGCAAACTATATTTTGGAATCATCGGAGCCTCATCCATAAGAAAAATATCTATTTGTGCTAATTGTCTCGCTTTAGAAGAGTAAGGTTTAATACTTGAGACTGAATCTGGTGTCAGTGGTACTTTATATCCAACAGTTTTATGAGAAGTCTTATGATAAGAATAAATAGATTATTTTTTGATGGCTCAGATGCTTCCAAGATATGGTTTGCAGACCCCAAAAACCATAAAAATACACCCATGATGCAAGTTTAAAAAATTTCGTTCGTCGCCATCTTGGAATTTCACTTTGATCCCAAAATAATTAATTAATTACCTGATGCGTCAGTCTGTATAATAAATTCGTCAGATTCTGAGAAATCTGGGTACTGATGTATGGGTGGGCTAATTAATTTTTGTTTTAAGATCTCGAATGAGTGTTGTACATTCTGCTGTCCAATTGAAAACTACATTCTTTCTGCACAATCGGTTAAACCGATTGTTCTCTCAGAGGTCATTGTTATCTCAGCAAACGATGGTAAAAATTTATGATAATAATTGCAGAATTCATCTACATTTTTGGGTACAGGGTAATTTTGTAAAAAAAATGTTTTTTCCGGATCTGGTAACACTCCATCAGCAGAAACTAAATGTCAAAGATACAATATTTCCTTTTTTTTAAATTGGCATTTCTCCGGATTTAGTTTTAAGTTTACTTTTCTTAGCCTTTCGAGTACATCTATTAAATTTTTATTATGAGAATTATTACTTTTTTTTCCTGTCAACTGTCAACGGAAAAAAGTGCCCAAAAAACTGGCGGATTTAAAATTTAAAATTAAATCGATCAATTAGTCCGGTGCTTCTCAAATCCAGCGCGGTTTCCCTCATCCATAATCAGGTCATCGTTCCTCCTTAAAGAAGGCCTACCACCAACCAACAGTCGTCATTAATTCCCAGTACCTGGGCGACCGAGCTCTGCCCAGGTGAAAATAGAGAAAACGACGTTATCTAAAAATTAAACCTAGCTAGATCGATTTATCGCCTCCGGAACCCCCTGCATACTAAATTTCATGAAAATAGTTGGAGCCGTTTACGAGATTCAGATTATATATTTACATATATACCAGAATTGCTCGTTTATAGCGCGCCTTATTGTTGCTGGCCGGGAAGAGTGCTCTGCGTGCGCGGGGCGCCGAAGGGGGGCCCTTCGGCGCCCCGCGCACGCAGAGCACTCGCGCAGACGCCAACGGGGGTTGGCGTCTGCGTCACAATGTGACACTGACTTTTTTCATGAAAAAATAACGTGTTTTAGTGTTTATTTTACATCAGTTTGTTTTAGTTTTAAGTAAATGGTGCAGTGTATATATCTTTTTAAGTGCGTATTTTATTGTTTTTATGTTTTATTAATTTTTCTGTAAGTACCTATTGTATTATAGTTTTTCTTTTATATGCTTACTAATTACGACGGTAGCGATGCCGTACGAAGCGCTTGTCAACCTGCCACATCGCTGGATGCCCTAGTCAGATGCCCTGACTGTTCCCAAGCACGTTTTTTTAAAGGTGAACGAGGTTTGAAGGTACATCTGGGTAAGAAACACAAAACCCACAATGTGCCTTCATCATGCCCAACAATAACCAGTACTGATACAACAGATTCAACCCCTCAACCCCTTTGGCAAAAGCTTGCGAAATTAAAAACTTCAACGCCGGTCTTAAAAAGAGTTCCTCGTGGCGCGAGACCATCCGTGGCCTCGAGCCTAGCACGCTGTGTCCGTCTCGCCGTCCGAGAGAACTCATTAAGTGCTTGTGAGCAATTACTCACCTTCCCGTTTAGAATCCTACATGTGCAAAAAGATCTGGCAACCACAAAAACTTTAACATTCTTCATCTAACTGTAACATTTCGGCCCAAAGTTTCGAACCTAAATTAATATCACACCTCCCCCAAGGAGGGTTATTGCACCATGTGGAGTCTAAACTAAGTGAAGGTGATATCAGAGGTGCGGCTAGGATCATATTCAGCAGCGATGTGGTTGCACCGTACTCTCCAGAGACACTTGCAGCTCTGGAGAGCAAACATCCCTCCCCGGCAGATGATCTCACCTTCCCCGACCCCCCCCGATCCTGATCATAACGTTTTGCAAATTACAGCCCAACATCTGTGTGCGGCCGTGGGCTCCTTCCGGAGCGGATCCGCCGGCGGCCTCGACGGCCTGACACCCCAACATTTAATGTGCGCAGGCGCCGGGGAAGCTGGTGAGTACCTTTTGAAGGAGCTGACGGCCCTCATCAACCTTATGCTCTCCGGCAATGTGAACGAAGCCGTCATTGATATTTTGTACGGGGCAAATCTATGTGCCCTGCGCAAGAAGGATGGCGGCATTCGTCCCATTGCCGTAGGGTCTACCTACAGGCGTATCGCAGCCAAAATTTGCTGTGCTTATTACAGTGAAGCATTGGCCAGCAAATTCCAGCCCCTACAGCTGGGCTTCGGGTCCAAAGGGGGCTGTGAGGCTGCGGTACACGCCTTATCTACATACCTCAACAACAATGAAGGTGAGGTCATACTTAAGGCTGACATAAAAAAATGCCTTCAATTCCGTAAATAGGGATACCTTGTTGACAGAAGTTCAAAAAGAAATACCCAAAATTTACAGTTTTCTATATCAATGTTATAGGCACCCCTCTAAATTACTCTACAAGGAAAACCTTTTGGAATCAGCTGTTGGTTGTCAACAAGGTGACCCTCTTGGGCCAGTAATTTTCAGTTTGGCAATAAACCCAATCATTCGGCAACTAAATTCTAAATTCAATGTTTGGTATTTGGATGATGGAACCCTAGGAGGTGATGTAGATACAGTCTTGAACGATTTAACTTTTTTGAATGATAAATTTAGCTCTATTGGGCTAGAACTTAACCTTTCGAAATGCGAAATTTACCTCCCCCAAACTACTGACCGACAGACTACTTTAGCAAAATTCAACGCCATAGCACCTAGTATTAAAATTACCGAGAGAAACTCTCTTCACCTCCTGGGTTCTCCTATTTTTGATGAATCCTTTCCAAATTTCATTGAACAGAAAATACAAAATTTTAACGCTGTCTCGGAAAGACTTTTCAAAATTAACATGCATTCGGCCTACACACTTATCCGATATTGTTGCTTTGGACCAAAATTTACTTATAGCCTTCGCTCCTCTCATTTATGGAAACACCCACAACTTTTAGAAAAAGTAGACCAAATTATAAAAAACACACATCTATCCTAAATGTGGCCTTGGACGACCGAGCATGGCAACAAGCCACGCTTCCCATTCGCCTGGGCGGCCTCGGCGTCCGAAAAATTTCAAGTATAAGTTTACCAGCCTTCCTCTCCTCGGTCTACGGTACTGATAAATTAACCAGGAACATCTTATCTTCCTCACTGGTTGATTTTGAGGTACCGTATTTGACCGATGCGTTGAACGCTTGGAAAATGGCTTGTCCCAATACGGATTTGCCCGACAACCTGTCCTCCCAGAGACTATGGGATGTGCCGCTCTGCAGTATTATACAGAATAATCTTATAAATACATCGTCTAGTACTGCTGAGCGAGCGCGTCTGCTGGCTGTGGGGGAATGGGAGTCGGGTTTGTGGCTTCAAGCACTCCCGTCATCCACCATAGGCACTATGATGGATGACTCTTCGTTTCGGCTCGCAACCTGTTTACGCTTAGGCGCACCTTGTGTTGCTCCACATCGGTGTCAATGTGGTGAAGCTGTCGGCAGCCTTGGGCACCATGGCCTGTCTTGTTGCAAGAGCGCAGGACGCATAGTACGGCACGCCAGCATCAATGACATTATTCGTCGAGCCCTTGTCACCGCCGGCGTACCAGCTGTATTAGAACCTAACGGCTTGGTACGTGACGATGGGAAGAGACCAGATGGCATGACATTGGTGCCGTGGAAGGTGGGTAGGCCTCTGGTGTGGGACGCAACCTGTGTCGACACCCTTGCGCCATCTCATATTCCTAGTTCGGCGGGCTGTGCTGGCGCTGCTGCTGCGGCTGCTGAGGCCCTCAAGCGGCGCAAATACTGTAACCTAATTGGTAATTACAGTTTTGAGCCGTTTGGGGTCGAAACGCTTGGGTCATAGGGCCCAAGTGCACGTCTCCTTTTTAAGGAGATCTCTCGCCGACTGATCGACACCGTGCGTGACCAGAGGGCTGGCTCTTTCTTTGCGCAAAGAATCAGCATTGCCATTCAACGTGGCAATGATGCCAGTCTTCTGGGCACGTTCCCGGATGACAGCGATGTGGATGAGTACTTCGACGCCTAAGTGTACCTTTCTTTTGTATATAGTGTAAGTAGTTAGTTAAATTTTAAGATTGTAAAGTTTACTTTTGTTTAGTGTTTAAGTATGTACATATATAATATTTTTAATGTCTAAAATAAACTATCTGAGAATTTAGATTTCGCCCAAAAATAATTAATTCATCGAGATAAATAAAACATTTGTCATATTTCAGACCAGACATAGCTAAAGTCATTACTCTACTAAAGTTACTACAGGAAGTTTTAAGACCCATTGGAAGACGCTTTAATTGATACTGACCCGTGCTAGTAGAAAAAACAGAATATTTACGACTGTCAGGGCATAAACTAACTTGATAATAACCTTGATTTAAGTCTAAATGAGTGAAATACATTGATCCTGAAAGTGAGTTTAAGATATAGGTGATGTTTGGTAGTGGGAACTTGTCATCGACTATTGCATCATTGAGTTTTATATGGTCCACTACTAAATGCCACTTTTTACAGCCTTCAGACTAACGTTAGGTGTTAATGTTATGAATTGTTCGTAAACGTTGGTGGTAGCTAGCTTATCTCCTGGCAGAAAAAAACACATCTGAATATTTTGTAAAAAAAAATTCGTGAGATCTCCTTTCTTCTGAATTAAGATGTTTTAGTTTTATCTAAATAAAAAAAACTTTAATAATTATATTTTGGCTTTTCTTGTCAAATTTTGGACATTAGCATTAGACGATTGTGATCAGAGTGAGAAGAATATTCGTCGTGCTGATGCTGGACTAGCTCTGCTCGGTTGTCGTACCATTTTGCCCATTACCAGCAGCCGTCTGCGCGATGATTGTCTCTTCTTTTGTTTGAGTAGATTGACACATGATTTACAACACAAAACCACTAATTTTGTAATAATGTCCGAATTCATAATGTCCAAATTTCACACGTGATGTGACCTTGAATGGCAGGGTCGCCATGAAGTGTCGTGGTAGAATGAGAGAAATCCACTCTGGATAACGTCTCGATTTATTGTGTGTCACATCGAATCATCGTACATCATATCATATATTCTATGGTATGGTTACACACATGCTTAATAATACTAATGTTAATCTACATACACTACATGTCTGCCTGTTTGTCTGCCTGTCTGTCTGCCTGTCTGTCTGCTTGCGTGATTGCCTACCTTTCTGCCTGTCTGTCTGTCTGTCTGCCTTTCTGAAGTGTCGTGGTAGAATGAGAGTCATCCACTCTGGATAACGTCTCGATTTATTGTGTGTCACATCGAATCATCGTACATCATATCATAAATTATAATGTGTCTAGTAGTGGACATTTGGAAGTCTTATAATGAAAAACCTCAGTTCCTTCACAAAACAGCTTTAATCTTCGGATTTTGGAAATCAATGTCGACACAGCCGTGTACAAAATTATAATGATAAAAAGTCAAAAACGTGCGGGTGTAAGTAGAAATTACAAACGAGTTGTAAGACCACATGAATGTGCAGCTTGGTACTATTGCAATACATCAGGCGTAGATATGGCGCAGACATCTGCCCCCCCGTTGAAAGATTCCTTTCAACTTCTTCAGTTGCCGCCGAAATGTGGAGCATACGCGGGAGAGGACACAAACTTTATGCCTATATTGGTAGCAAAATTAACTACAGGTTCATGATTAGTTTTTAGAAAATTGCCTATCTCTTTAGCTGCTGCAACAAAGTTGCGGCCATTATCACAAAATATCTCCGCTGGCTTGCCTCGTCGTGATATGAACCTGCGTAACGTCATAATAAACGCGTATTTAGACAAATCACTAACGGCTTCCAGGTGCACGCATTTGTACCGGAAACATACAAACAAACATAAATAGGTTTTGGTTAATCGTGCACCTCGACCCTTTCTATTCAGCGTGTGGAACGGTCCAGCGAAGTCAACACCAACAGCGCGAAATGGAAAATCAGGTGTGATACGCTGTGCAGGTATGTTTTACCTTGTATACGTCTACATCTGACACAAGCGCGTACTGTGCGGCGGGCCAAGTGCCTACCGTTTATAGTCTACACAGTCTCTCTTGCACAGACTAGCAACAGCTGGGGCCCAGCATGCAAATTTTGTAAGTGTTCATATATAAAATATAATTTGGTGAGCGGATGAGAGGCGTATAAAAGTATGGGATGTTTTTGAGTATAGTTGTAATTAGATAATTCTAGTCTACCACCGACTCATCATTACCTTGTCATCGTCTAAAAAGGGTGAAAGTGACAAGAGTGTTGACTTGCTACTTAATGTTTTATTTTTTAACAAAATATTGTACTCTAGAGCAAATGAAGTTTGCTGAGCAATTTTACATAAACTAATAAAAGATGATTCTAATTCACTAACTGTAAATTTACCAACTAACTTATCTTCAGGACCTTTATGTCTTATGTTATGTATAAATCTATTGACATACGCGAACATGCGTCTCAATTTCAAATATGATGAAAAATTATCTATTTTTAGAATTTCTATTTCAGGTTCCTGAACAACAGTGGAAGTGGATTTTATCTCAGGTAAGTCTGTTTCATTTATTAATTTATTCATATAGGGCCAATCAGATACAGGCTTTATTAGAAAATTTGGACCTGACCACCACAAATTAAAATTGATAATTTGATCTGGACTTATGCCCCTCGAGATCAGGTCAGCCGGATTCTGATCAGTCGGCACATACTCTAACGCCACGACGAACTATCGGTAAGTTCATTGATTTCAGCTACCCTGTTAGTTACAAACGTTTTCAACTTCGCAGAATTACCATTCAGCCAACTGAGGACAACGCTAAAATCGCACCAGTAAATGATGCGATTGGCCTGATATCGCAGAGAATTGATCTCTTGAACTGTCTTGCACAATTTTGCAGCTAATAGAGCAGCGCAAAGCTCTAGACCAGCTCTAGACGCGGTATTGTCGTCGGCTTCAACGGCGCCACCTTAGACTTAGCACAGAGTAACTTTACCCTTACATCACCAGCTAAGTTATGTGACCGGAGGTACACACACGCGCCGTAAGCGACTTGGGAAGCATCACTGAAGGGGTGTATTTCTATATAACCAGGAGCTTCGCATAGCGTTAAACGCGGTATCTGTAAATCAGATAAAAAATGTAAATTGTTAATGAACTTGTGCCAGGATTTCAGAATATCGGAACTAACTGGTTCATCCCAGTCCCTTTTATCGAGCCATAAGGACTGGATTAAAATTTTAGGTATGATCACACATGGACTGAGAATTCCGAGAGGATCAAAATCTTGAATGATGCAGAGAGTATCGATCGCTTGGTAACTACATCATTTTTATTGGGAATCTCAATTTATATTTGAAGAGTATCGGATTTGGGATTCCAATTTAATCCTAAAGTATTAGTAGACTCACTTAGGCTAACCAATGATTGACGATGATAAAATACTTGGTAAATTCGATTTGAATTTACGTAGTTTAAAGCCACCAGATCTTAGAGTGTCCGACACCTTGCGTTGAATGTATAGTAACTCGGACTTATTGTTGGATCCGGTAACTAAATCGTCGACATAATGGTCGTGTTTAATAATATTACCTATAAGCTCGTCATCACAATCCTCTGCCACTACTGACAAACACTTGGTTCTCAAATACGTAGCGCTTGCGAGGCCGTAAGTTACGGTTTTAAGACGTAAAGTTTTGATAGGATTTGACTCGTCACTTCTTGAAAGTATTAATTGTAAATTACGATACTTTTCATCTTATCTCACCATCCTAAAAAAATTCTCGTTATCAGCTGTCAAAATATATTTATACTGGCGAGCCCGGATCAAAATGGAAAAGATTGAGTCTTGTACATTAGGGCCGACCATCTGTAGGTTGTTCAGAGAGAAACCTGAGGAAGTTCGTGCCGATCCATCAAAGACAACACGAGTCTTTGTTGTTTCACTATTTTGTTTGAACACTGCATGATGGCAAAGATAATAGGATGGAACGGGTTTAATAGTCGGACATTCCTGTAAATGGCCTAGCTCTAAATATTCTTGAATAAAATTTGAACATTGTAACTTTAATTCTGGATTCTTACGGAAACGTTTTTCTAAATACAGCAAACGTTTCATAGCCATTGCGTAAAAATTGCCTAAACAATCTGGAGTATCGATTAGGGGCAGCCTAACACAAAATCTACCAGATTCTAAACGGTAAGTATTACGATAAAAATGGTCTTCACATGCCTGCTCAATTTTGCTAAAATATTACTTAGCTTTTTTTTTTTTTTGCGTGGAGAAATGCTCATGCATACTGCACTACCACGGGGAGATAGTGCAGTTATGTGGGACTCTAACCCACTAAAACTCCCTCCCTGCTCCAGTTCCCAAAACTTTATCAATTGAGAATTCATATTAGAATTATTGCATTCGTCACTATCACTAATTGAAACATGACACGGAATATTTTTAGGTGACGAACGATTTCTTAAACTTGGAGAAATAGGGCCGGCAACAAGCCAACCTAGCTTTGAACTACGTAGCTTGGGCATGTTATGACCTAATGCTAGCTGATCACACCCTAATAGGTCCCAAAATAGGTCCACACCTATCAAGACGTCTATAGCCGAAGGCTGATTAAAATGAGGATCAGCTAACTGTATGTTTCTTGAAATATTTTTTTTACTAATATCTATAGATATAGCGGAATAGTACTTGATAATTGGTTTAATACATAAAATGACTGTACGACACTATAGTCATTGTTAAATGAATTTAATCAGGCAATGCAACTTTTGTTTTCATGTTCTGCTAAGTTATTGCCTATACCAATAACATTTATAGTATTTATAAAGCATACCTGTAATGATAACTTGTTCATGAGTGACTGGCTAATGAATGAGGACTGACTTCCACAGTGTAATAAAGCACGAACTCGAAACTGTTTGTTTGTTTGAGGATTAACAACATTAACCATGGCTGTTGACAAAAGAATGTGATTTTCATGAAGTTATTGCTAATTGAATTGTTGACTGATATTTCAGTTGAACCGCGATCTGTGTTAGTATTATTGCTGCTGGCTGTACTAGCATTACTTGTACTAGTATTGATAGAATTAGGTAAATGCAAGAGTGAGTTGTGCCTACGCTTGCACTCACGACAGGGACCCAACTTGCAATCACGCGCACGATGCCCAGTTCGTAAACAATTGGAGCATAAGTGCAACTTAAATGCTTCATCTCGTCGTTCCTGAACACTCCACTACGTGAATTATTATTTCGTTTTTTTTTTTTTCTTGATTCTATGCGTTTGTTCCATTCTTATTACTGTATATATTTGTCTGCATAATATATATATATATGTAAGCTTTGTACACTGTATATTGTGGACGTAGCCTAATGTACGAGCATGTGTACGTCGCCTAATGAGCATGACGTTGCACACGAAGAATGACAGTGACAGGAGACTCGAGAGGGAGAATTTCAGACTTCTCGTGAAGTAGTTATTTCTCATTTTATAAAAGTAATAAGGAAAAGAAGTAAAGTTTATAAAATAGCTAGTTTAACTAAATAAAGTAATACTGTGTCGACCTACTAAAACATTGGAAGTAAAGAACCTTTAATTGTCGATTTTTCTATTTTTAGGTTAGTAGGCCAGAATTCACGATGTGTAAATTATTTTGAGTATTTTAATTTCATATTAACATTAAACTTTTCTATTTTTAGATAAATCAAATTGTGCGTTATTTACTCCCGTATCATCTTACATATTACATATATATATATATATTTATTTTATTTATAAATAGTACACCAAAGACTACCTACAGTACTGTCTTTCCTTTCATTTTTAAATCCATCCAAAGGTTGTCTTGAAAAGATCGCTTTTAGCGATAAGGCCGCCCATTGTGTCACCCAGTTTAATGTTTTCTTCGTCTATACTTTCTGTAACTTATATGGTGTACATAATAAAGAGTATTCTATTCTATTGTTATTATTTTGGAGTGATTGTGTTGCCTTGGGTATATCAGAGTTGTTTTGATACATAGTTTGTAACACATCAGCGCCTTATTGAAATCCTTTAGAGCGGGGAGATCGGACAAACTATAACGATGTTCTTCCCACTTCTTGGCAGTACGACTATCTAATTTTGGTATAAGTATTTTAGTGATTATCATGTCAAGCAGTTCATCTTGTTTAGCTAAGATTGACTGTTGCTGTGTTGATTCAAAATATAACAATGAATTGATGTGTTGATTTATAAGTTGGCGCTTGTTATCGTAACGATCGCACAAGAGCTGCCATGCAGTTTCATAATTAGTTTCACAAATCTCTAAATTAGAGATAATGCGCGCGGCTTCATTCTCGAGGTACCAAATAATGATACTTATGAATAGGCTTGATACGCTCATTATTATGAATGAGCGACAAATAGGTGTCTCGAAACTCAAGCCAGCGGAAATAAACGCCATCGAACCTTGCAATTTGTATTTGTGGTAATTTAAAATCGACATGATGGCATTGAGATGACTGGTCGTGATAACATTGTGATGAATTGTGCAAATCAGATTCGTGAGAAGTATTCTTATACTTATCAAGTTGCTCTTCAGCAATTGCAAGATGTGAAGTAAAGATCTGCTCAATTTCATCATGTTCGTCGATCTCAGAGTCCATATTGTCGCAATTAATGACCTCAATCTGAACCTGTAGTTCATCGAATTTGCTAGACATAGCTCGTATTTTACTAACATTAATTTCTAACTCTTTTGCTTGGGTTTTTGTTAATTTTGAAGAGATCTAAATATTTTAAACGACTTTGACCGAGCTACGTTAAGCAAATAGTTCCCTGATTTGTTTTGCATTACTGTCTTTATCTTCGCTTACAGACATCTTGTCTATTAATAATTAAAAGTAGTAACTATCCATAAACTAGCACTGAGAACTATAGGAAGATATTTATAGTTGATTGAGTAATCTAAACAGTAGCAACCGGCGCGTCACGCGGCGACCTGAAATAGTCGGCCGAAAGTGTTTGAAGTAATGTGAACTAGAATGGTGACATGCACCATTGGGACAGCAAAGTTGAGGGCTTCAGATTACCCAGTAGAACGAAAATATCGGGCATATAATTACCTACTTATTATTATTTCAATGATTTTACAATTTCACAAATGATTATGTAGGTAGTTGACATTGAACAATGATTTTTTTTATTTTATTATATTGAGATATTTACTGGTTATTTACTTTAAATAAACATTTAAATAGCTAGATACTTCGTTTAACTAATGCAATACACAAGTGGAATGTACTAAACAGCGTCCCTATTCATAGGAAAATAGGTTTAGGAATTAGGGTAAATTATAGGAAGGCTCGTAGAAAGGGCACTTAACTGATAGGCGAGACTGCTGCTTCTGGCTACACTGGTCCTCACTGGTGGCTGTGGCACTAATAGGTGCACGAGCTGCTCGCAAAATTTGACGGAATCCTCAAACTGGCGTGGGCGTGGCAGGCTGACGGTGAACCTCGACGTTGTAGAAGCTAAGGCTGGCGCGTCGCGTTGTGCTGACCAACCTGGCTGGCTTAGTTTTCTACTATTATAGTGTTCTTGCGTCTGTAGTCCTCCACTATGAATCTTTGGTAGATTTCCTTTTGATGAGAATTATTTGTCTTCGTCGGTACTTGATCCGAATTTTGCTAATTTGTCCTGTCACGGTCGCCAATTAATGTCTAGTAGTGGACATTTGGAAGTTTTATAATGAAAAACTTCAGTTTCTTCAAAACACAGCTTTAATCTTCGGATTTTGGAAATCAATGTCGACACAGCCGTGTACAAAATTATAATGATAAAAAGTCAAAAAACGTGCCGGTGTAAGTAGAAATTACAAACGAGTTGTAAGACCACATGAATGTGCAGCTTGGTGCTATTGCAATAGATCAGGCGTAGATATGGCGCTGACATAAGGTATGGTTACACACATGCTTAATAATACTAATGTTTATCTACATACACTACATGTCTGCCTGTCTGTCTGCCTGTCTGTCTGTCTGCCTGTCTGTCTGCCTGTCTGTCTGCCTGTCTGCCTGTCTGTCTGCCTGTCTGTCTGCCTGTCTGTCTGCCTGTCTGTCTGTCTGCCTGTCTGTTTGGCTGTCTGCCTTTCTGAAGTGTCGTGGTAAAATGAGAGACATCCACTCTGGATAACGTCTCGATTTATTGTGTGTCTCATCGAATCATCGTACATCATATCATATATTATAAGGTATGGTTACACACGTTTGTCTGCCTGTGTGTCTGCCTGCCTGTCTGTCTGTTTGTTGAAGCTTTCCTCTCATTTATATGACCATATGAATTCAGTCCTTTTTAGGGTTCCGTACCCAAAGGACCCTATTACTAAGACTCCGCGGTCAGTCTGTCTGTCAGTCTGTCTGTCACCATGCTGTATCTCATGAATCTTGTGAAATTTTCACAGATGATGTATTTATTTTTGCTACTGTAACAACAAATACTAAAAACAGAATAAAATAAATATTTAAGTGGGGCTCCCATACATCAAACGTGATTTTTTTGCCGTTTTTTGCGATAATGGTGCGGAACCTTTCGTTCGCGAGTCTCACTCGCACTTGGCTGGCTTTTTAATGTAACTATATTTAAAATTGATTGTGTGTTTAATGTTGAGGAGCTTTTGGCTAAATAATGACAGCCGCACGGGTCGATCATCAAGGTTAAGCAACGCTTGACGAGGTCGGTCCGTGGATGGGTGACCATTTCAACATACCGAGTTTCCTCCGTGCCTCGGAAAGCACGTTAAGCCGTTGGTCCCGGCTGTTATTTGAAGATCTTTGACAGTCGTTACGAGTAGTCAGAAGCTTGAGATCTGACACCAGTCTTGCCAAGGGGTACCGTGTTACCCAGTTAGTGGGTTGTGGAGGTCAGATAGGCAGTCGCTTCATGTAAAACACTGGTACTTAGCTGAATCCGGTAAGACTGGAAGCCGACCGAAATATAGTTGGGAAAAAAGCTAGGCAGATGATTGTGTGTTTAATGTTGCGATTACTACCTAATATAATATATTAATTTACACACCTCATTAGGTTATAATAAATGTACCTTTTAAACCTGTATCACCCTTTTAACATGTATTATGCAAAAAAAATATTTAATTTGATTTCATCATCATCATCATCATCGTTTCAGCCGAAAGACGTCCACTGCTAGACATAGGCCTCCCCCAGGCGTCGCCACATTGACCGATCCCGTGCGTCTCGCATCCAGCGCCTTCTTGCAATCTTAACCAGGTCATCGGCCCACCTAGTGGGAGGTTTTGATTTGATTTGTGATATAACAAGAATATAAAATAGTATAAAAATAGCGATAACTGTAATTTTGGCAGCCGGTGTCAGAATGATAATTATGGCATAAAATATACAGAACTGAAAATAAATTTATTTTTTTAAATAGTTTTCATAATTGTTATTCACTTACCTAGCCAAACTTGAATATCCTCGTTCGTGTTTGATTGTTACATTCTGGCTTATCACCAATTTGTATTTGCTGCACAAGACACGGAATCCAAATACGTTGTAGAAATGACCCATATTTTTAATATTATTCTTTTATTTTCATTTAAATAATTAAAAATACTAAAAATAATTTAAAAAATATTAAATTATTAAAAAAAAACTTAATATTATAATTTCACACTTTGAAATAAAAATAACAAAATTAAATAGAATTTTAATTCACAAATTCAAAAGAAGAACTGAACACGAACGTATTTGACCGCAGTCTTTCATGCAAATAACTGAAATACAATGTTGTCGTGATATATACTTGTATTTTGCATTACGTTCACTCATCTTGTGTTGCAGTGAAATAAGCAAACTAGTATTTTGTTAAGATATCAACTTATTTCAATCAACGATGTTACAGGTCTTGTACGTTCTTCTTGATGATCGAACTCGATGTACACTCTTTTAAATAATAAAACCGGAAGAGTACAGGGCGTTGGATTTAAGTATCCCCAAATATGTATGATTTATATTAATAATAATATAATTATTAATTCATTACTTTTAGCAGAGAAAATGCTGTAACGGTTTGAGATATTAATTGGTGACCATCTTGGTGACGTAATTAATTTTATAAATGAAAACATTTGCTTCGTTCGTGAGCTTGCACTACTGTTCTTGTATCTGTCCATCAATCCACCTAGTCTTTTCCTAACTATTTTAAGGTCGTTTTCTAGTCTAGTTGCGCCACACGTCCTCTTAGTCTACTCCATCCTGCTAAGCTCCCATTATACAAGGGATGTTTTTCTGAAAAATACAAAATTTTCAAACAGTATTCGCTCGTCCAATCCTGAGTCAGACTCAAGGTGACTGAGGAAACTTTTTGAAACAAACAATCATGATCATATTGCAAGAAAATCTCACTCTCTCTCTTCACTATTGCAAGAAAATACCACTAATAGTCCATTAATCTCTCATTAAATCAAACAAAAGAAAAGTAAAAGTAATGAGGGCTTGACAATTCGAACTTCATCAACGATAACATGGTGATCTCTTCTCAGGCGTGACTGTGCGAGTTCACTTTCTTTTAACCTCTTAACACATCAGGAACTTTTATAAGGGTTCTTACACAAACATGAATTTTCAAACAGACTTACCGGCACAGACTACAGTTGCTACAAAGGTCTACAGTTGCCACACAGGCTTATAGTAGCCATAAAGGCCAACAGTTGCCACACAGGCTAACAGTTGCCACACAGGCTAACAGTTGCAACACAGGCCAACAGATTATTGGGTTCGTGAAAATAGGACAATTTTAGAACTCTACTCTTTAACTAAATCATTACCCTGGGCCATGTACCACAGTCATTCCAAACTAACTTTAAAGCTTCTGCTGTAGCAAGAACTGCCAAGCTTACCCCTCGAGTAAAACCTCAAACACAACGACTCTCTAGCCGACCATCGATCGCATTGCTCTCACATAAAGGTCTCTTTAGACCCCGACCTCCGCCAGAATCCACTGGTACGGTCAAACATAATACATCCGATAGACTGAATTAATCTTAAATTAAGCTTACTCATCATCATCAAAATCCATTTAACATCAACATCGACTGGTACGAGATCCACTGGCATCTTCCTTAACCTACCGTGTGCATACATGTAGGTTCTAAGCGAACCTATTTAGTGTAGTGTATAACGATCACCGTTCTATCATAATCATCTATCGCGGACATAATATAGGGCCTATTTAGTTTTCGTACCACAGCTTCCCACACAACAATATTAATTAGAAAAAAGTCCGACGATCAACAAGTTACAACACAGTAATGCCCACAATTCTGTTATTCTTTACAATAATTTATAAGCAATGCATTTTCAACTCATGAAACTTTCATTGTGATCTGTGCACCAACACAAGACAAGAATCGCACCAACGATTCTCAAAAATCTAACGCAGTATGTGCTATAACACATGAAGCGCCCTGTGCACCACACAGACAGAAATCGCAATAACGATTCTCAAAAATCTCCCGCAATATGTGCTACAACACATGAAGCGCCATGTGCACCACACAGACAGAAATCGTACCAACGATTCTCAAAAATCTCGCGCAATATGTGCTACAACACATGAAGCGCCATGTGCACCACACAGACAGAAATCGTACCAACGATTCTCAAAAATCTAGCGCAATATGTGTTACAACACATGAAGCGCTCTGTGCACCAACACAGACAGAAATCGCACCAATGATTAGCAGTAGAAAGCTAGTTCGCGTACGAATACACAATTTTGCAAATTTGTAACGAAACGGATAATGTATTAGGACGAAACCGAGCGCGCGAAATTTTATAAACAGACCTTTGGGAGTCTAGATATCATGGAAAAACGACTAAACGTATCTGTTCAAAATAAAATTATTTGCATTGTTGAACTACTAATCTATCCCTGTATGGAGGCCGTTTTCTAATATTAGTGTCGAAATGTGGAACTTACGACGCTCATAACTTTCTAATATTTTCTTTTTTTAATTTTTGGCTTCCATACAGGACTAGATAATGATGAGACAAATTGATATCACTTTTTATTTTGAACGTACATCGTCAAACAGTGGAATAATCCCTAGACTACGTTTGTATGGAAGAATTTTCGACTAGTGTAACCTTAAAGACCCATCGCCACATGCTACTCATGAGGTGCGGCTTAGGCTTTCGCAGACAGATATTAATCAGATTTGGTTTGAACCACTGTCATCATTTACGACATATAATTCTCGAGGAACTTGGTGATCGGGGATCTTTCTCACAAGATTCGCGCTTTTTACTCAAAGATTTTGGAACATACCGAGTGTTATTATGAGGGAAACAATTAAGCCTGATAATATTTGCGTCTTAATAGCACGTGTGAAGGAGCTTCACGAATTAACTCAGATCAAAATCGTTAAAATAAAGCTCCTGTTTCTGATGACATCATCAACAAATTCCTTATAGAAAACAAATACACCATTGCACCGATATTAGTACACATATTCAATGAAATCCTAAATTGCGAGCATATTCCGCATCAGTGGACTACATCGACAATAATATTACTACACAAAAAAGGGAACAAAAATGACATCAACAACTACAGGCCTATCAGCCTGATGTCTAATATTTATATTGTTTTTACCAAAGTGAACGCTTTAAAGAAGCACAGCCTCACAACTCAGCTACGACTAGTACAATGTCAGTGACGAATTTTAGGACTACCTTTGAACAGGCTCGCGTACGCCATTCGCGTGCGGGTGATTCTGAACATTGAGGGGTGACTGCAGTTTTGACCCTTGACTGTACCTAGATTTGAATTTCCTCGCAAGTGGCAATATATGTGGCATAAACAGCCGTATCTTTTGATTACGTTGACAAATAAGTTTGTTTGTTGTTCCAAGGAATTAGAGAACTGAGTATTTGATATTAATTTTAACGTGATATCTCCAAACGTTCATGAGAAAAAAAGGTCTTGAATTTCGTATAAGGGTTCCTTTTTGAATATATACTATCCACCCCGCAGGGCGTTTCTCATACTAAAGATAGATGGATAGAATACTCTTTTTGTAGACCACATCAAATGACAATTTTTAACTGTTAAGATGTATGTAACAATGTGTTGCCTTAAACTTAAAAGCGATTTTACAAAATATCTATCGCCAAAATGTATCTTCAATGAGATTCTGACGATTATGCAACATCAACTGGATGTCATGGTCGAAGTAAGTCTCATTCAGATCTGCATCTCAGCTATAACGAAGACGAGATTCACAGCGACCAACCTCGAAGCAGACCAACCTCGTCAAAGACCTGGACTATGCCGATGATCTATGCCTGCTGAGACATACACACGCCGACATGCAAGCGAAACTGAACGATCTGTGCCAGGAGGGCATGAAAACTGGGCTCGAAATTAACATCCGGAAGACCCAGGAGATGCGTACAGGTGTAAAGAATTCTACACCGATGTTAATCAGCACACAGGTTGTGGAACGCGTCCACAAATTTACGTACCTTGGGAGTGTCATGTCAAAGACTGAAGGAACTGAAGAGGATATCACTTCATGGATCGCCAAAGTACGAGCTCCCTTCGCACAGCTCAGACCTGTGTGGCAATCGCAGAAACTGACCCGAGGTAAAACTCAAAATCTTCGGGTGCAGTATCAAATCCGTGCTGCTCTACGGATGCGAAACCTGGAAGGTAGCAAAGGACATCTCGCGCCAAATCCAGGTCTTCGTCAACGGATGTCTTCGTTGTATCCTCGGAATTTATTGGCCCGAGATCATCTCAAATGTAGAGCTGTTGGAAAGGTGCAATGAGAACCCGATAGACCGCCAGATCAAGCGGCGTAAATGGAGTTGGATTGGTCACACGCTCCGGAGGGATTCCGATCACATTCCTAAACAGGCCTTTGATTAGAATCCTCAAGAAAAAAGGAAGCGAGGCCGTCCCCGTCAATTCTGGCAACGTACCGTATTATCTGAAGTGACGAGCATCGGAATGACGTGGAGCGAGGTGAAGCGCGAAGCTCAAGACCGGTCTCGATGGAGGACTACTGTGGTCAAGTAAGTCAAGTCAACGCGTTCATGAGTAAAAAGGTATTGACTTTCTTATTAGGGTTCCTTTTTGAATGTGTGTTATCCATTAACACCCCGCAGGGCGTTTTTCATACTAAAGATAGATGGATAGAATACTCTTTTTGTAGACCACATCAAATGACAATTTTGGACTGTTAAGATGTATGTAACAATGTGTGGCCTTATACTTCAAAGCGATTTTACGAAATATATATCGCCAAAATGTATCGTCAGTGAGATTCTGACGCTTATGCAACATCAACTGGATGTCATGGACGACGTAAGCCTCATTCAGATCTGCATCTCTAGCTATAACGAAGACGAGATTCACAGCGCTAAGACGACACTGTACACGTCACTCGACATTGCCGTTCCAAGGCCGTTCCGCAGGAGTGACAAAAAGTCTAGTTTCGAATCAGCAAAATTAGACTCGTCACTGGCCACCGTGGCTGCAAACGGTTTACTACGGTGACCCGTCGACCCGCCTCTACTGTCGTGGAGATGTGATATGCATATCAACACTTCGCTATGCTACCCAGCAGCCGTTGCGCAACCTCCCATCCTTAAGGAGCAGCAACAGGAAATCGTTTTAGCCAAAAGTGCAAAAACAACCGTGGAGGCATCTAAGAGTCGCAATGCATCCCAAAAAAAAAGGCAGCAGACAAGAGGCTCTAGGCAAGCGAAATACTGTCAACGAAAGCTTCACGAAAGCGATTAGTAAATCGCCGTCATTTTATGGTTTTTGTGGGGTCGCTAAATGCTAATACGAGTATGAGGTCAAAATGAAAATCCAAGATGGCGCCCACCGAAAATTCTGAAATTTTCGCCATGGGTCGCTAGACCCCAAAATCCATGAAACTGACACCCAAAACCATGAAAATGACACCCATGACGAAAATATCGACAATTTTGATGGGCGCCATCTTGTATTTTGATTTTATCAAAAATAAAACCTAAATCAATCAAATTTTTGCAAACCCCAGTAAAAATTAAAAAAAAAACATGAATTCGTCTATTTAGTCCGTCCGTTTATGTTTTCAAAAACATAAGTAGTTTGATAGTCAAATCTTCTATATATATAAAAAAAATTGTAGTTCTAAAAACTAAAAAACACGCTTTAATGGTAAGGTTAATGGGACAAACTGTTTAAATTATTGCATTGTCATCGGTCCTTGATAAGTGTGCAAAGTTTCAAATCAATCCAACGTTTTGAAGTGGGTGAAAATCACGTTCAAAGATTCCGTTACATTGATACATTGATACATTGTTACATTGATACATAGATACATACATACCAAGCTAATAAAAGCGTGTTAATAAATCCCTGTTTCCCTTGGTCACGGCATCACGCGTGAACGGCTGGACCGATTTCGCTTATTCTTTTTTTGTTTTGTTTGTATTGTTAGGAGAAGGTTCTTATGAAAAAAAAAATAAGGAAAAATAAAAAATGGTACCTTACCTATATAGGTAGTGTACCATAGGGTACCATGGGTACGTAGGGAAGGGTAGGTAGGGTAGGGTAGATAGGGTAGGGTAGGTAGGGTAGTGTAGGTAGGGTAGGGTAGGTAGGGTAGGGTAGGATGGGTAGGGTAGTGTAGGTAGGGTAGGGTAGGTAGGGTAGTGTAGGTAGGGTAGGGTAGGTAGGGTAGTGTAGGTAGGGTAGGTAGGGTAGTGTAGGTATGGTAGGGTAGGTAGGGTAGCGTAGTTAGGGTAGGGTAGGCAGGGTAGGGTAGGCAGGGTAGATAGTGTAGGGTAGGTAGGGTAGATGAATGTTTGGTGTTTTTATGGCAAAACAAAGTTTGCCGGGTCAGCTAGTAATTGAATTAAATACGATTTAGAACATTTTTCAAAACTCTAATATACACTGATTTATCTAAAACAAAACCCTTTAAAAAAACTATTTCGGCATCTCGTATTTTCATTATCTTTTAGAAACTATAGTAAAATAAGCCTACTCTACACAACTTTGCAGTGGCTCTTTTGGCGGCTTTGCGCACACGCAACCGTGCCGCTCGCTTCACGGTTACTGCGTACTTCGTATAGAAAAGCAAGACTTAATTGGTACTAGTACTAGGAGGGATCAAAAAGTAGTGAGAACGACATACTCCTTGGTAAGAAAAAGAAAAATACTGGCAGGCATAGCTCAGATACATATTTGTAATATTAATAAAGAAAAAAATCTTCGATTCTCTTTTGTTTTTTTTCTGAATGTAGTTTTTTGCTTCGTGTCAGAACGTGTTCTCGAAAATGGAGAAAAACGAAGTGCGAGCTGTTATCAAATACCTCTGTTTAAAAAAGTTAATGACGCAAGAGATTCATTGCGATTTGGAGAAAACATTAGGAGAGTCTGCTCCGGCGTATTCCATTGTCGCAAGGTGGGCTTCTCAATTTCGAGTAGGGAGAACGAGCACGGAAGACGAACATCGTTGCGGCCGTCCATCGACGTCAGTCACCCAAGAAAATGTTGCGAATGTCGAGAAAATTGTATTGAGCGATCGAAGAGTTACCATCCGATACTTAATTCAAGAAACGGGCATTTCATATGGAAGTATTCAATCCATATTGAAACAATCTTTGAATATGAGAAAAGTCTCCGCAAGATGGGTGCCGAGAATGTTAACCGACAGTCAGAACCAAAATCGACTTGACATTTCGAAGATATTGTTGGACAAGTTTCAAGAAAATTCTGAAAACTTTTTGTCTCGTTTCGTAACAATGGACGAAACATGGGTCCATCATTTTGATCCCGAGACTAAACAGCAATGTTCGCAATGGAAACGGCCATCATCACCGACCCCGAAGAAGTTTCATGTCGTGGCATCGGCTAGCAAGGTTATGGCCTCAATATTTTGGGACTCAGAAGGGATATTTTTGAATGATCACCTGGAGCGTGGAACCACTATTACAGGCCAATATTATGCAGCTTTAATTTCCAAGTTGAGGAATGCCATCAAAGAGAAAAGGAGAGGGATACTTCGAAGGGGCGTGCTGTTTAATCACGACAACGCACCCGCGCACAGGTCGGCAGTTGCGATGGCTGCCATTCAGCAAGCTGGCTTCGAATTGGTTGACCACCCCCCTTATTCACCAGATCTGGCGGCTAGCGATTTTTATCTGTTCCCTAAATTGAAAAAAATAACGAAGACGATAACGAGGTGATGGAGCTTTTTGCAGGACCAAGACAAAACTTTTTTTGTGAAAGGGATTGAAGCCTTGAACAAGCGCTGGACTCGGTGTGTAGAGAGACTCGGAATATATGCAGAAAAATAAATTATTAAGTTATCAATAGTCATTATATTCTATCTCATTCTCACTACTTTTTGATGATTTGGGTAACATTTTAATTGCCTCACCTTCAAATAAAAATAAAACATCCGTGTACAAAAATGAAATAGTAGTTTATGATACTGTTGCATAATAAGGGGTATTAAAACATGAGTGTGTGTTTAAAAATCGAGCCGTAGGCGAGGTTTTTAATAGTATTCACACGAATGTTTTAATACCTAATTATGTGCAGTTTCATACACTACTTTATCTACACTCATACATTTTGGGATTGAACCTACTAAATACCATTTATTTGCATTTTCCATGCCATAAAGTCGTGATAAATGCATCATATAATAATCTCGACTTTGCTGTTAAGAGATTATGAGTAATTTCCTTCGCCGCATATAAAATATTTGGACATTAAAATGTGATTTGGCAAGAATTTAAAAAACTCATGACATTTTGTTTTGCAAAACAAAACGTATGAATGGCGCCAAAACCCAGCACATCACCGCATTATCCGCGCATGCGCTAAGGCTTAGGACACGCACTGCGATATTTATTCGCGAGATTTTCTTCCGCCCATTCTGCGACCTATGGAATTGTATGAAGCTGCTCGCATTGCGGTATAAAAATCGTGCGGCAATAATACCGCATGAAAGCCGTGTTTTGCAACAGAAACCACCGCACCGCGGCGAAAATTTAATTCGCGCGAATATTTTGAGCTTTATGAACAGGTAGAAAGAGACAAAATTCGCGCAAATAAAAATTGCAGTGCGTGCTAAGCCTAAAGCGGGCATTGTCACAGACAATTTAAAATTGGAATCAAATCTTTTTATAATAGGTACTAAAATGGCATTACAAAAAAAATATTGATGGTCCTTAGTGATTAACTTCTTGGATTTGTCCTGTATCGTAATAGAAAAAAAATTGTTTTATAGCATTATTTTGTTAGAGAAATAGTGTTATGAAGAAATTCTATTTTTAAATTTCGGTATTGTGTTTATAAAGTATGTCAATATAAAATCGTTTTGAAGTTTATAATTCGAATATTACGATATGAGAGTAGATAAACCATTTTATCTGAATGTTTATAGATGTTTTATCTACACTCACAACGTAATGTTCCAATTATGAATTCAAAAAATATTGCAGTACTTTATATTCGTGGATAGGTAAAATAAAAAATAAAAAAACCATTATAGTTCATCATTTTCCTTCGATTTTCAAACAACTGCATCATAAAATAACTTTTTTTCTATTATGATACAGGACAAATCCAAGAAGTTAATCACTAAGGAGATTCCATCAATTATTTAAAATTTTTGAAATGCCATTCCTATACCCAATAAAAAAAAATTGATTCCAATTTTAACTTGTCTGTAACAATGCCCGCTTTAGGCATATTACGCACTGCCATTTTTATTTGCGCGAACTTTTGTCTCTTTCCACCTGTTCATGGAGCTCAAAATATTCGCGCGAATTATATTCGCGCTGCGATGCGGTGGATTCTGTTGCAAAACACGGATTTCATGCGGTATTATTGCCGTACGATTTTTTTACCGCAATTTAATGCGGTGATGTGCTGGGATTTGGCGCCATTCATACGTTTTGCAGGTTTCGTTGTACTGAATTGCACGACTTTTTAAAATTCTTGCTTAAAATGTCTGATATTAGTGAATGTCAAGAACAATTGACGCCGCCAAATATATGCGGCGAAGGAAATTACTCATAATCTCTTACCAGCAAAGTCGAGATTATTATATGATGCATTTATCACGACTTTATGGCATGGAAAATACAAAAAATAAGATTAAGTAGGTTCAATCCCAAAATGTATGAGTGTAGATAAAGTAGTGTATGAAACTGCACATAACTAGGTATTAAAACATTCGTGTGAATAATATTAAAAACCTCGCCTGCGGCTCGGTTTTTAAACTCACACTCATGTTTTAATACATTATGCAACAGTATCATAAACTACTATTATTACTTTATTGATTGATTTTTCGTTCACTATCAGATTTTAAGCGTGGACGTGGACAGCGGTTGATACTTGTTCGAATCTCTCATAGATTTTATTTCTATATAAGGTAGATGTGTATTTTGGTACATTTTTCACTTGTCATCGAGCCGTCTTACTATGTAGACGAAAATTAAATACAGTCCTATATATTCTTCATGTTCATTTTTTATTCTACATCACCAGCGCCCGAACATGAATTTGGTCCTTCGAAAGTGAAGTAATTGTGTAAAAAGTGCCTCCAGACGGAATCACAAGAGGATTACGTGCGATAGCAGCCATACCTACTATAAGCCGAACCTGTTGCCGTCGAGCCATCAATCCAATGTTTAAGTTGGATTTTCCGGCCAATTGAATTGTGGAGACTCATCAAGCCATTGTTGGTGTGTCTGAGGAACGTGTGGCAAGAGGATTTGCCACAATCAATTACCTAAGTACAATCCACGATATTGGTATTGTACCTACCTACATATTGAATTAATTATTAAACTCAATCAAGCTATAGTTGGTGAGTCAAATCAGTTACAATCATTTATTGGCGTCTATAAATGCCGAGGTGGAGCCTTCCAGTGGAGAACATCATAAAATCTTGAAGAAATTAACGCATTTCGACGAGTCATCATCGCGTATTATACTACCTACCCTGCCTGCTACACCAAAATTCTGCGACATTGGCATTCTAATTTTACTACAACAACACCGTGTCTACTGCACCACAGCTAATATTTTATTTTTCTGCATGAACGTGTCGCGTGGCGTATGGTATGTATACAGTGTAAAAACGTCATTGCAATATTGCATCATTGTCACCGCGTGCGCCGTCGTTTGACATACGAAGTTTGTTCGCGAATATTTTACCGGCCGGCGTGTGGCGTCCGCCATTTTTTCGTTTTGCTTTTGTGAAAGTGCGTAAAAACATTTGTTAGTTCAGTTTCATCGGTTATTTTGCGTTCAAGAGATTGTGATATACCGCCGCCAAAATGCTGGACGAAAATGCGGGGCTTAAGCGTTATATTGCGGCCCGGGATCAATGCAAAGGTACGATGACAAAAATTTGTAATTTCATGGCAGATGAGTCTAAACCAAGGTCTTTACAAGTTTTGAAAGTTAAAAAAGACCTGCTAATAAAGGCTTTTTCAGAATATAAAGAATATAACATAGACATCTTGGCTTTGGTGCCATCTGACAATGAGAATTTTGATGAGTTCGAGGATAAATATTGTGCAACCTTGTCTCAGATCAATGAATGCATTGCATTGACCTCAGGTGCAGGTGGTGACACGGGATCTGGTGGATACAATGAGGTAAGTGGAAGTAAATTTCAACGCCTTCCGCGAATAAATATAAAAAACTTCTCTGGAGATTTGAGTGAGTTCCATCCCTTTATGAATTTATTTATATCAGTGGTAGATAAACATACTTCTTTAAGTGATTGTGATAAACTTTATTACCTTACCACCTTTTTGAGTGGGGAGGCCTTAGATGTGGTAAAACATTTGTCATTGACTTCGGAAAATTATACTGTGGGATTAAATCTTTTAAAAGATAGATACGACCATAAGCTAAAAATAATAACTCATCATGTCAATACTATTTTAGACATTGAGGTTTTCTTCTTCTTCTTCATCGTGTCGATGATTCCATTTTTAAATTTTAGTTTAGATGTTGTGCTTCGACCAGAACTCAGCCACGTCCACAGCCCTAGCGTTGGCCTCGCACAGGTCCCTCATGGTGCAGGTGTTTGTGCACATAGAGCAGGACAAAAGATGGGGCATCGTTTGCGGTGCGGTTCCACAATCACATTGTGGCTGATCGGAGTACCCCCATCTGACAAGGTTGTACCTACAACGGCCAACTTGGCTTCGCAGCCTATTTAGGGATTTCCAGGTAGGCCATGGCAGTTTATTCCCAGCTGGGAGCTTTTCTGCAGGATCGATATAGTCAATTGGAGGGGGGTATTTGAGGAGCCACAATTTTCTACGTGCTTCGCCAGGGCTGTTGTCGCATGTTGTTTTAGCCGACTTAAGGAAGCTGTTCCGACTCTTTAGTCGCCCCCGTGGTTGCTCCGCGTTGTACAATAGTTTTTAAAAATTGAGGTTTTAAAAAAGGCTAACTCAGTGAGCCTACGTGCAGTAGTGTCTCAGGTTAAGCAACATTTATGTGCTTTAAAAACCTTAGGGCAGACAACGGAGCACTGGGATGCTCTACTAGTGTGTATTTTGCAGAGAAAGCTTGATTTCTATATAGTAAGGTCATTTTTTTTCTCCCTAATCTTTGAACATCACTGATTTTCCACAGAAAAAAAAAAGAAGTAAGAAATATTAGTAAAACTTACCTTGGCTTGGAGAAAAAGTGAAATCTTGAGAAACAACAAATATTTTCCAGCATCTACCTATGCTACCGATGATTTCCCAAAAGAGGTCTTGAAAATCAGGAAAGAGTTAAAACAACAACAGCAACAATAAAATAAAAAAGGAAATTGGGCAATCAATCGATATGATAAACTAATAATTAAAGGTAAAGCAAACCAAGAAAAGGAAAACGAAAAGAGGAAACGACATCCATCAAACTCACCATCCCAGTCTAACAGTGATGATAGCCCACCACCAAAAGCCCCAAGTAAAATAAACAAAACGAATGCTTTTGAATACATGAATCGCTCCAGACACAACTCACAAACCGAAAACAACAACAAAAAACAATAGCAATCATCCAAAACCTATCTACAAAAGCCGAACAAAGGAAAAAATACAAACACAATAACAATAAACAACAACAACAAACCACATTCCCCAAGCCGGCTGGTCCCCGTGGGGAATAAAGACCACCACCCTCCATCCATGACAAAGAAGACAAAAAGCGAATCCCTACAAATATGCACGTATAATGTTAGATCCCTCTCTTCAACAGAGAGATACCTACAACTAACATACGCTCTCAAAAATGTTAAGTTCGATGTTCTGGGCCTCTCTGAAGTTAGAAGAACGGGTTGTAATATAGAAGAATACCAAGACTACATTTTATGCTACATGGGAGAAACTAAGGGGAAACATGGGGTTGGCTTTCTATTAAAGAAAACATTTAAAAATAAAATAATAAATTTCACAGGACTGTCAGAAAGGGTTGCTTTGCTACAAATAAAACAAGGAGACCTGCACCTGTCACTAATCCAAGTCTATGCACCCACAGAGAAAGCGAGTGAGGAAGAGACCCAAAAATTTTACAACACTATCACAGAAGCACTTCCAAAGGCCGATGACAAAGTGATATTAATGGGCGACTTTAACGCTAAGATAGGACACCCAAAAGAAGGAGAGAACTTAATACTGGGCAAATACGGCTATGGCGAACGAAACGATCGGGGCAACCAACTGATAGACTTTGCTTTCGAACACAAGCTTTCTATAATGAATACCTATTTTAAGAAAAGAGAAAATAGACGATGGACTTGGATCTCGCCTGATCAGAAAACAACAAATGAAATAGATTTCATACTAACAAGCCACCTTCGACTCATCGCAAACACAGAAGTACTCAACGACATAAAATTTCCCTCTGACAACCGACTTTTAAGAGCCTCTCTCAACTTAAAACAACCAAGAAAAGATAGAAAGAACTATAAACCGCCAACTACAAGATTAAAAACTGACAGTGAAATTAAAAGTTATGTGAATAACCTAGAAACATATTTAGAAGCCTATTTTAAAGAGACTCAGAACATCCAAAACTATTACAATATCATAGAAGAATCCATGTTACACAGTTTATGCACCAGTTACAAAAAGAGAAAGCAACATAAAATATTTAGTAAAAACACAGAAGAGCTAATAAAGAAACGTACTGAACTAATAAAAATAAAACCTAAAGACGAAATCAAAAGAAAGGAGTTTAGCAAACTATTCAAAATAACAAACAAATCGATCAATCAAGACTACAAAAAGCATAGACAAGACATAATAACAAGAAACCTTGAGAACTATAGAAGTACAAAAAGGGCTTTTAAAGATCTGAAACTACAAAAGACATGGATACAGAAGCTGGAACATAATACAAAGGAAACCAAAACGAGAAAAGACATTATCAACCACGCTACAAACTTTTACAGAGAAATGTACAAGAAAAAGATACATAATGAGGACATACAAACACAAGATTATAAAGACTCTAGAACAACTATAATGCCAATAACTGAAAGAGAAGTGTATGACCACATTAGAAAGCTAAAAGACGAGAAAAGCCCAGGGCCTGACGGGATAACAAACGAAGCCATCAAACTGGGAGCACCTGTTCTACTCCATCATCTCACCAAGCTCTTCAACATGGTATTAGTTTCTGCATTAGTGCCACAACAATGGTGTACTTCAGAAATAACACTTATTTATAAAAAAGGAAATCCATTAGACATTGGTAACTACAGACCAATCAGTTTGATGGCAAGTACATACAAATTATTCGCTTCTATAATCTTAAGCAGAATATCACCTACAATTGACGGCTCACAACCAACAGAACAAGCTGGATTCCGTTCAGGTTTTAGCACAACCGACCACCTACAGGCATTAGAACAGATAATGGAGAAGTACAAAGAATTTAACAAACCTCTATAAATCTATATCGTATGTATCTCTATAATCTCTAGCATTTATCGATTACAGCAAGGCTTTCGATACAATTAGTCACAACTCAATCTGGGAAGCACTGAAGCTCTGCAATGTTGATGCCAAATATATTTCCATTCTGAAAAACATATATGCTAACAGCACTAGTAAAGTAAAACTAGAAACTAGAGGTGACCCAATCAAGATTGAACGAGGCGTGAGACAAGGCGATCCCATCTCACCAAAACTCTTTATAGCTGTCCTGGAAAGTATCTTTCAGAAGCTAGACTGGACTGAAAAAGGTATTAAAATTGACAAGGGATATCTAAACCATTTAAGGTTCGCAGACGATATAGTCATACTGGCTGAAACACCAAATAGACTAGAGGAAATAATAATAATAAATTGTTTATTGATCAAAAAGGGTACAGATGGTGAGAAAAACAAAACTTATACTAAACAGATAAAAAGCAAGATATACAAGGTTATGAAATCACAGTATAATAAATGGTAGAATCTGTTTACAATTTACGTTACTCTGTCTCTTAAACTAGGGTATACCTGTATCTTAAGAGACAGTGATTGGCCATAAGGTTATGATTAAATATTACCTTTTATTTAGTGAGGACTCTGACGATCCACCCACAATTAAACAATTTTCAGATAACGGTAATGGTAATAAATTAAGAAAAAGTAATAATGAACAAAATGTTTGTAAGTGTGTATGCTGCGTGTGTGTGTGTATGTATGTGTGTACGTGTGTGTATGCATGTATGAACGTGTGTTTGTGGTGTTTGTGAGGATGGGTGAAGGTGCGTTTTTTCCGGTTGGAAGGGGGTAGGGATGAATGTTTTTTTAAGGACAGAGTAGAGCACATAGAGTTGACGTACTGTGAGAACTTTACAGTCGGAGTACAGTTGCGTTGTTGAGTATCTGAACGGTTTTCTGGTCATAACTTTAAGTATAGCTCTCTGCGCTCTCTCTAGTTTGAGAAGGAATGTTTTACTCGCCCCTCCCCACACCGTAATGCAATATCCTATTACCGATTGACACAGGCCAAAGTACACCATTTTTAAAGTGTCGAGATCAGCGGATTCTCTCAGGGACTTAAAGATATGTAAGAGACGCAGGGTTCTGGTGTTAAGAGCATCAATTTGCTTATCCCATTTGAGTTCACTATCTATTAGTACACCTAGATATTTAACACTGTTCGTTCTGGTAAGGTTAGGACAAGAACACGACGTGGGCGAAGTAGAATGGACCTGACAAGAGTGAGCAGTAATCGAGAAAATGTCTGATGGTAACTTATTACGTCTTATAGCAAAAGGTATGTAGTTGGATTTTAGTAAATTGAGTGTAAGTAGGTTTGAGTTTAGCCATGTCATTATCCTACTTAATGCAGATTCTGCTGCAGTTTTAACACTATCCCATATAGGTCCATGTACTATCAACGCGGTGTCGTCAGCGTGAGTAAAAATTTTACATTGTGGGAGCTGTAAGTTGCATAGGTCATTTATGTAAATTTGGAACAAACTAGGCCCCAGAATGCTACCCTGCGGGACGCCGAAGGAGACAAGTTCTTCGTCACTGAGGTAAGTATTGATTTTGACACGTTGAGTGCGGTTTCTCAAGTAGTCTTTAAATATTTCTAGGGCAATTCCTCGCACACCAATCAATTCCAGTTTAGAGATCAGTAAGGAAACAGAAACTGTGTCGAAGGCCTTAGACAGATCTAGAAATATACCTAAGCATTTAGTTTTGCTATCCAGGTTCTTCGCTACATGTTTCGTCAAGTCAAGTACTGCGTCTTCTGTTGATATTCTTTTCCGAAAGCCGTACTGATTCTCAGCTATTATTTTATATCTATCTAAAAAATCTTTGAGACGGTTGTTGAGTATCCTTTCGAGAATTTTTGAAAGTACCGGTAGCACTGAAATGGGCCTGTAATTATTGACACAGTTTCTGTCTCCTCCCTTATGAATAGGATGCACTATAGCTTTTTTTAAAGCTTCAGGAAAGACACCCTTTTGCAGACAGCAATTAAAGAGGAAAGTCAAGTGAGGAACTAGTACATTATTGCAGTTCTTTAACAATAAGGGTGAAATTCCATCCCAGCCAACAGCACTGTCATTATTTAACTGAATTATAAGTGACTCTACTTCGGCTTCGTCTACATCTAGCAGAGCCAATGAATTGATAGTTGGGTTGGAGATATTACAAGAGGATGAACGCTGTTCTGGGAGCAGGAGGGATTGTGCACCAGATTCGATATTTGCCGCCAGGTTTTTGCCATTGTTAGCAAAGAAATGACATACCTTGTTAACGGAAGAATGAGGATTATCGCATAAGCTTAGTAGCTCTTCAGGTATAGTTCGAGTTTTTGATGTGTGTGTAATATTCTTAATGGTTTTCCATAACTCTCTGGGATTGTTTCTCGTTCTTTCTAGTTCACTTTTTTCATAGGAAATTTTCAACTTTCGAAGCAAGGAATTACAAAAGTTTCTGTAGCGAGTGTAGGTTAGCCTTAGGATTAGATTATCGGGTGCTTTTTTGGATTTATTATGCAGTTTATCACGGTTTTTTATACATTTTAGAAGACCTGGGGTTATCCATGGTTTTATAGTTCATTTGCGTCTAGGGATTTTGATTTGTACTGAGTTATTAGATATTGCAGAAGTTATTATGGTGATGAAATTATTCATGGATAGATTTGGATCGGTGGTTTCATAAATAGCCGAAAAGTCCGTGTTTTGTAGATTCTGCACAATAGCATCATGATTTATACGGGTGGCAGAGTGGTGTAGCTTTCGCACAAGTTTGGGGTCCGCAATAGATAAAAGAGTGGGTCTATGATCGGTAATGTGGGTGTCCAGAACAAGTGTGATAACGGGTAAGTTGGTTTTGAGGAAAGTGTGATCTAGGCACTTGTCAAGCCGGGTAGGGAATAAGTGGGTAGGGAGAAGCCCGTGAGAGGCATTAAGCAATAAATAATCTAGGCTTCGCTGGTTTCTGTTATCTTGACTTATATCTATATCAAAGTTTTTATTTATACTACGAATATTTATGTGCAAAAGATTTATATTGTTTGTGTCACAATATTTTAGGTATTTTTTGCAATTATCAGGGCTGCAGATAGACGCATCTCCTACACAGAGTTGGTCGAGGTCATTGTTTATGTTAGTGATGTTAGCCATTTGTATATGGAGTTGTTGGTTACACAAGAAAATTGTTTGGCATAAGGAGACTGAATGTTTGTGAGAGAGCTATGTGTTATTAAGTAATGAATGCTTTGTTTTTTTGTAAGTGTTGGAATTTTGTGCGTGTGTTGAGTAATGTGAGAGATTGTTGTTGTTGAATAATTATACAAATAGGAAAAAGATGTTGCGTAATTAAGAAAGGTTAGTCACAGGTTATTTTTGTCGGGTACCTGGAGACATTTTTCGGAGTTTATAAGTTGTTGTTTGTCACCTTCAGCTTTGCGTAAGAAAATGTTACCATTTGAAGTCCAGCAGTATTTGTAAGAGTTTTGTTTTGCGAATTCTCGAGCCTGATAGAATAGTTTCTTGTTACTGGCGGAAAGTTGTTCTTCGATGTATACTGGTTTCCGCTCTCCTGGCATTCCAAGAAGTCTTTTGTTAAGCTTATTTTCATTCCCCTTTCCTTTGTTATACGATCGGACTGCTGACATAAGAGCTCTTTTCGTTTTTACTGTGGTGAACTCCGCCAGTATGGGGCGGGGGGTTGTTGATGTGGTTGGCTTTCCTGCTAGACGGTGTATGTCACGGAAATCAGATTCCACTATGCGTAATCCAACAAGTTCGCCGATGGTACATACTGTTTTGGTCAGACTATCTATATTTTCTGAGCTCTCCAGTGGAATGTTACGTAGTTCAATGCCCGACCCTCGAGTCATTCGCTGAAGATCTGAAATCTTTTGTTCCAAGCTTTGAATATATTTATGTTGTTCCTGGCGTTCTTTTCTTAACTCTTCCACCTCCTTCTTCATATCTTCAAATTTTTTGTTCATGAAGACGATTGACTGGATCATTTCTTCATTTGATTTCCGGAATTCCGCATTGGAAGACTGTATTTGGATATTTTGAGTCTTAATTTCACCTATATCGGAAGCAAGCTTGGACATAATAGAAGTCTGCTCTGCCAAAAATTTTGATATACTGCTATTATGTTCCGTTTTCCAGGCAGCCAGCTCTTCTTGTAAATTTATAGAAGTCATCCGTGTCTCGCTTTGAGGCGAGCTATCTTCACGTGGACGTTTGTTCCTATTTTTGTTTACATAATCACTTTGGAGAACAGCAGTGGCTATGTCAGATTCTGATTTGGTTAGCGGGGTTTTAGGCGGAGTACGCTTTGCTAAAGGCATCTTATACAGATACAATTGTAATCAAAGCCAACTGACACGAAAAGATTTGCATAAAAGTCAGCAAAACTTGTACTCAATAACGGGCGAACCGCGTAGTCGATGAGACGTAGCCAGGGCGTTCGTAGCAGATAACACGGTTGTAGCACTTGTAGCGTAGCACTCGTAGCTCTCGTCGCCGGTATGACGTCCGCTGCACGTAGCACTGGCAGCGTCGTTTCGTCGCCACCCACCACTGGTTCGGTGGCGCGTTGCGTAGGCGCACGGATCCAAGCTCGGCCAGGTGCGAGTTCGAATCCAGCAATCACAAAAAAATCTCGGAACCAAATTTGGATGTTGTCAACAAAATCTTGATGTCTCGCTCTAGGACTGCCCAGAGGGAGGTGCCGGCTGGTATAAACGCTTAAGGAGCGACAAGGAATTGAAACTTGGTAAAGATGACCAATCACAGAATTTAGATTTAAAATACTGTAGGAAATGATATGCTCATTAGCCAAAGAAAGCTCCAGGATAGGTTTGGAACTGAATGCAAACAAGACTAGAGTAATGACGAATAGCTACGAAAAACCAATATGGGTCGAGGGAAGTAGAATAGAGTATGTAAAAACCTATATATACCTAGGAAAGCAAGTGACATTCAGTAAGACAAACAATGAAGAAGAAGTACGAAGACGAGTAAACATCACCTGGCAAAAATATTGGTCACTAAAAGAAATCTTAAAAGGCCACTACTCCCTAAATCTCGAAAAAGTAGTAATGGACACTTGCATATTACCTAGTCTACTATATGGTTGCCAAACATGGGTTCACACCAACAGAACCAAACAAAAAATTATAACTACCCAGAGAGCAATGGAAAGGAGCATGTTGGGAATAAGGAAAATTCACAAGGTGAAAAGCAGCGAAATAAGAAAAAAGACCAAGCTGACAGATGCTCTAAAACAAGCATTAGCACTGAAGTGGCGATGGGCAGGACATATCGCAAGGCTCTCTGATGACAGGTGGACAATAAGAACCACAAGTTGGAAAGGACCACCAGGAAAAAGAAAGGTTGGGAGACCATATAAAAGATGGGCTGATGACATAATTCAGACTGCGGGCACAAACTGGCTGAACCTCGCCAATGATCGGGAACATTGGCAGCGGATGGAGGAGGCCTTTACCCGATTTGGGACTACATCTCCAACAGACATTCAAGCAACTAACACTACTAACTAGAATAAGCTAAACACTAACATAAACAACACTTTCATTTTATTTTATATTATTTTTTGAAGCACCTAGTTTACAACTCATACCATGTATACCATGTAGAAATAAAAGGCTTATTATTATTATTATGGTTTATAACCTTAAGTTTCTCAGGTAAGGACCTGGTGTTTTTATAGGATCTCACGGGTGTGAACCAAGGTGAGATCCTAATTTTCTAATTGAACTGGTAAATTATTTTGTACTGCACTTAAATTGTAATCTAAATCTAACTGTAAAAAGTTTCTTACTATTCGGCAAGTGTTTAATATTGCAGCTTTTTGTAGTGTTAGGTATGTGTATTTTGATAGATTGAGAACATTAAAACTATTGTATATTTGTTTCGGAATAACACCTGTTGTTGATATTACTATTGGGACTATTGTAACTCTATTCATTTTCCAAACTCTGGTAATTTCTTCTTGTAACTCTGTGTACTTCCTATTTTTTTTTCGTGATGGTTTTTTGTATATTATTACCCTCTTACTAATAAACGTGGTATAAAGTTATACCAAGTATAAACCTATGAAAATGTATGGTTATTCCTTTGTTATACCTGGTATAACTTTATACCGCGTTTATTAGTAAGAGGGTTAGTGTTTGGGACTGCTATATCTATTATGTATGTGTGTTTGTTTTCTTTATCAACAAGTGTTATATCTGGTCTGTTGTTATAAATAGTGTGATCTGTAATTATTGTGCGGTCATAATATATTTTGTATAATTGGTTTTCTAAGACAGCTCGAGGTGAATATTTGTAATATGGTGTGTACGGATCCTGCATGAGTTTAAGTTTGATTGCAAGTTTCTGGTGTATAATATTAACAAGTTGATTATGCCGGTGAGTATAGTCGTTCTGAGTCAATGTCATACAAGCTCCCGTAATGTGTTGTATTGTTTCAGGTCTGCTGTGACATTTTCTGCATAAATCGTTTCTAACTGTACTATCTTTTATAATATATTTTCTATAATTTTTGGTATTAATGACTTGGTCTTGAATGGCTAGCATAAATCCTTCTGTTTCTGGAAACAACCCACTTAATTCAAACCATTTATTGGAAGCTTCCCTATCAGTGTGCGTTTGGTGTAGATCGTTAGGATGTCTACCGTGTAGTTCTTTCTGTCTCCATTTTTTATGTATCTCTTCTATGTGTCTTGCTTTGTCTATTGTTTCAATACTACCTTCGCTAAGATTAAGTGGTGTATATTTGTTATCTATCTCTACTATTGTTTTATGTAATTGACTAGTATTCTTCTTCCTATTAAAGAATTGTTTTAGATTTATTATTTTCCTTTTGTGTAAATGTGATATTTCAATTAACCCTCTGCCCCCTTCCTTTCTGGACATAATCACTCTTTCGATTGCTGATTTAGGGTGGTGATATCTATGTTGTGTAAGAATTGTTCTAGTTTTAGTTTCAAGTGCATTTAATTCTGTTTTAGACCATTTTATAACGCCAAAAGAATAAGTAAGAATAGGTATAGCATAAGTATTTATAGATTTGAACAAATTTTTAGTAGCTAGGTACATTTTACACAATGAATGGATTCTTTTATAATATTCCTGTTTTAATTTATCTTTAATAGATTTGTGCTCTAATAGTCGCGCTTGGTTGTATCTCAAGTATTTATAAAATTCTTCATTTTTCATTGCTTCTTCCGAATCTGTTGTGTAATTTCCGCCGACTAATTTACCCTTTTCTATGTTAAGCTTTCGGCATTTGTCTAGTCCAAAATCCATTCTAATGTCTTTCGAAAACGATGTTGTTATGTCTAATAAACCATGTAAATCTGTATTTTTATTAGCGTATAGTTTTAAATCATCCATATAAAGTAAATGTGTTATTTGGTGTAGTAGTGATCTATTGTTCTTCATGTCAAATCCTAATTTAGATTCGTTTAATGCGCGAGAGAGTGGATTTAGGGCTAGACAAAACCATAGAGGACTTAGCGAGTCCCCTTGAAATATTCCCTTTTTAATTGCTATTTCATCTATGGTTACGTTTGAGGTTTGTGTTTGTAGCTTAAGAGTAGTTTTCCAGGATCCCATGGTATTCTTAAGAAAATTAGTTAACAATGGGTTGATTTTGTAGATATTTAGAACTTGAACTAACCATGAATGCGGTACGCTGTCAAATGCTTTTTTGTAATCTATGTACGCTATGTTTAAGTTTTTTCTTGCTCTCTGGACGTGTTTTAAGAGAGTGGAATCAATAATTAATTGTTCCTTGCAACCCATATGCCCTCGTCTGCAGCCTTTCCGTTCTTCAGTTAAAATATTATATTTTTCGGTGTGTTTAATAATTTTGTTAGTAATGCAAGACGTTATGATTTTGTACATAGTTGGGAGGCAAGTTATTGGTCTGTATTGTGAGGGATCCTGGGTGCTATTAGATTTTGGGATCATATATGTGATGCCCCTTGTGAGAAATTGTGGCAAATTTTCGTTACCTTTTAAAATATCATTAATTTGTTCAGCTAATGTTCTATGTAGAAGCACTACATAGAACATTAGCTGAACAAATTAATGATATTTTAAAAGGTAATCTTTTTATCCAAAAATTATGTAACCCATCTATACCTGCTGCTTTCCAGTTATGTGTTTTATTTATAATCATATTTAATTCAAGAGTATCTATATCTTCAAACGGCATTTCTTCTATTTTTTCTGATCTATTTCTTCTTGTATCCATCTAGCTTCTTTATTAAGTTCAGCGCTGTCTGACCAGATTCCTTGCCAGAATTCTTTTAGATTCTCTTCCAATGGAGGATTTATGATAGTCGTATCGTTTCCTTTAAGCTTTCTATAAAATTGTTTCTCACTCGTTGTAAATAGTCTGTTGTTACCCTTTCTTTCTTTGGCTTTTTTGTATCTTGCTATCCTATGACTTTTGACTAAGAGTTTTTGTTTTAAGGTGTCTAGGTGGTCGTCTATTCTTTTATTAAAATTTTCGTGTGAACTGTGTTGTTTGGTCTTCGCAATAATTTCATTAACTTTTGTTTCAAGCCTTCTTGATGTGTTACCATTTTTATATTGTGTCAACCTATTTATGTCTTTTCTTAGTAGGTCTATGTCTGTTTCTAATCTTTTTTGCCATGGTGGGTCGTTCTTTACTTTAGTTTTATGGCTTGACCTGTCTTTATTTATTTTTAATTTAAAATGTTCAGCGACCGTAAGAGCTATGCAATAAATTAGTGAATGTGTATCGGATAAGTTTTCCAAAGATGAAAGTTTTAGCGGGATAATTGTTTGGTTAAATATACTAATGATATCCGATAATTTACGAGTTGGTCGCATTTTTGGTAATAAAGGTCTACACGTGGGATCTATTCCATTGTATTTTAACATATTTGTTTCTAGTTCATTGTTTAGTGTCTCTACTAACAAAGGGTCAAATATCGTTTGTGTTTGTATTAATATTGAATTATCTATAGTTGATTGACTGCTATGTGGTGCGTTAACGGGTAGTGCGTTGTCAAAATATTCAGTCTCTAGGCTTGTGTCGTATTGTAAGGGTGGATTACAAGGTGTGAGTGAATGGGTTATTTGTAAAGTGTTATTTTTTTGTGTAATATTTAAACTTTCCTCTTCTTCTTTTTTAAGCTGCTCTGCTATTTCAAATTTGATTCTATTTAATGTGTTATCCGATAACAGCTTATTTCTAATAATAACCCGTCTTTGGTCTGCTATTCTCTACTCTGTTACGTTCATATCTGGGTATTTTAGTATAAATTTTTCAAATAGTTGTGTGCAATACATTGTTTTGTCCTCTTCAAGTTTTGTAACATAGAAGTATGTGCGCATGATGAATATGTTCATATCTTCCGTCCATTTCATGCGCACTCGTGGTTTTCCCGCCTTGGTGGTCGCAGGCTGAGTAGCTGATGCCGCCTGCGAAACATCCTCGGCAGATGTAACTGCTCTACTGTCTAGTCTGTCTGTCGGTTCGGCTGTAGTATTTTTATCGGGGAGAACCCGCCTGCTCCGTCCCCCACCGCCGATGGATCGTATGCTGTGACACCCAGCATCGGCCCCAGGTGCGCCCCGACGATCGCCCTCGGGTAGCGGTCCTATACGTTTATTCTTTGACCGAGTCTCCATATTAAATGGGTTTCCAGAGCCACGTTAGCCACGCCAGTAATATCTCATTCGTGTGTCCGCCCCCCACGTGATTAGATGGTCAATCAGGACGTGTGGTTGTTTAGGGGGCTTATTATTATTATTATTATAAGGTCATTTTATGAAGAAAGAGAAAATAAAAGAGAGATGCCAAGGCTTGATTGTTTGTTGTCATTTATAGAGAACCGGGCCATAGCCATAGAAACTGCTTCACCCTATCAAATGTCCGCGGGGGGTAAGTCCGGCAGGTACTCCGTGGTGTGCAATGCAGCAAAGTCTGAGAAAGCATCCACATCTCCTACCAACATAAAATGTAAGTTTTGCAAATCAAATATACACCGTCTTTATGCTTGCAAAAAGTTCAAACTGGCCCCTACCAATGATAGGTGTGCTTTTGTTAATAAAAATAATTATTGTAAGATCTGTCTCAATGAGCACAGTGATGAATGCAAATTTAAATTTAAATGCACAGTGTGTAAAAAAGATCACAACACATTGTTGCACGTTGATGAAGCAAAAAGTTCAAGTAATAAAAATCCTTCTAATCCTCCACAGGTATCGCTATTCTGTAAAAGGCCAGCAGAGATCCTGCTCCCTACTGCTCAAGTTAGAGTTAGGACAAAAAATAATAGGGAGTTAGTAGTGCGTGCATTACTAGACTCTGGTAGTCAAGTATGTCTTGTTAGATCAGATTTAATTGATAAACTCGATGTACAGATTTACGAGGAGAAAGGCAACATTTTGGGTATTTGTGAAGGCTTAAATAAAATAAATAAAAGAGCAACATTTACAATTTCGTCCTGTATCAAAAACTTTCAGGTAGATGTCGATTGTTGTATAGTGGAAACAATAACAGCTAACTTGCCACAGTTTCAAATTTGTAAAGAAAAATTTAATCTTAAAAATATTGTCCACTTTGCAGATAGGCAATTTGACAGACCAGGCAAAATAACTATTTTATTGGGGTGTAATATATTTTTCCAGGCACTACTGCACTAGGCTACTCCGATTGAAGAATCGGGACCCTATTTAATTTCTACCCAATTTGGTGAAGTCATAGCGGGATCATTGCCCAAGGAGTGTGTGAAGCCCGCTAGATTTAATACTTCAACTACTGTCTGCAACCAGGTTTGTCATTCTGTTAATGATTTGGATAAAAATATTAAAAGTTTCTGGCAAGCTGAAAAAGTCCCTGAAGTTTTTCCTGAAACTACTTCTGAGCAGGAGCAAGCTGAATGTATTTTCCAGCAGTCAGTTATTCTAAAGGATAATAGATTTCAAGTAGCCTTGCCTCTAAAACAGCCTATTGGTGCTTTGCAACTGGGGGATTCATTTTCTGCTGCATTGCAGCGCTTTAATAATCTTGAGCGCAGATTATCAAAAGATACTAAACTCTATCAAATGTATAGGGAATTTATAAATGAATTTATTGCTTTAGGCCATGGAGAGTTCTATGACATCTCGAATTATGACCTTGATAATGATGCGGTATTTTTCTTACCCCACCATCCAGTTTACAATGAGAATAGTCCAACAACAAAAATGAGAACAGTTTTTGATGGCAGTTTAAGAACAAAAAACCGGCTGTCACTAAATGATGTTCTAATAAATGGACCTATAGTTCAAAACGAATTGTTTGACATTTTAGTTTTATTTCGTTTACCAAAGTACATTTTAATAGCTGACATCAAACAAATGTTTCGGCAGATATTAGTAGATCCGCAATATCGGTCTCTACAAAATATATTATGGAGAAATTCTAAAGATGATCCCATATGTTGTATTGAACTAAAAACTGTCACCTATGGGTTGAAAAGCTCCTCATACTTGGCCACAAGGTGTTTATTAGAGCTTGCAGAGAGGTTTAAGGATCAATACAGCTTAGCTTCTTCTGTTCTGAGGTACAACACGTATATCGATGACATTCAAGCTGGCCATGATGATATTGAAATGTTAATGGAGACGAAAAGACAGTTGTTAGAATTGTTAAGTCTGGGTGGCTTCCAGTTGCACAAATGGGGTTCCAATGATCCTAGGTTATTGAGCGATATTCCTTCAGAAAAAAGATGTGTCAATGACATTGATCTAAGCAAAGATGATGCCTTTATTAAAACCTTAGGTCTGCGTTATAATATAAGCTCAGATAATTTCTGTATTAGTTGCCCAGAAAAGGAAATAAAGTAAAATAACACAAAAAGACAAGTTTTGTCATTTATTAGTAAAATTTTTGACCCGTTGGGTCTGGTTGGGCCTATTGTCGTATCTGCAAAGCTTATAATGCAGCAAGTTTATCAATTGAAGTCCTTGTGGGATGATGAGCTTCCAAAGGTCAATGATCAATGGAAATGTTTTGCCACAGGATTAATTGAAAGTCTTCCATTCAAACTAAGAGGCACATAAATATACATGGTGCTCGGAGGATCGAGTTGATCGGATTTGCTGACGTCTCAAATAAGGCGTATGGCTGCTGTTTGTATCTCGAGAGTTATACAAGTTAATGGCTCTGTAGAAGTCAGTTTAATTTGCTCGAAATCCAGGGCAAATTCGATCAATAACGAGCTTACGACTCCAAGAAAAGAATTAAATAGTGCACTTTTGTTGTCTATGTTATCAAACAAAGTTTATAATACTTTGAATTTGCAATGTAAAAATAAAATAAATGTATATTCGTATCTAGATTCAAATATTGTTCTCGCGTGGCTTAACACAGAACCAATAAAGCTCTTGCCGTACGTAGACAATCGGGTTATCAAGATTAAAGATCTTACTGCGGACTGGCGTTGGTTCTATGTCAAGACCACAGAGAATCCAGCGGATTTGGTTTCGAGAGGGGTAGAAAGAACCTCATAATTTGCAATCAAATGTTCTATGGTGGTCTGGTCCACAATTCTTAAATGATGCCAATTTTGTGCACAATAATGCAAAAGAAATGGCTCTTGACTCACAGGAGCTGCCTGAATTAAAGAAAATGGTCAACATATGTAATTTGACAAAAAGGAGCACTGATGAGATCGATTTTTTTTCTCACTTTTCGGATATCAATAAATTAAAAAGACTGACGGCAAGGACTGCATCGCAGCTGATGGCTCCTTGCCTTTGGATAGGGTGCAAGCGGCGAGACCATTTGAGAAGGTGGGAATAGATTACGCTGGCCCATTTAATATTAAATTTGCACGCGTCAGGAAGCCTGTGATTGTGAAGGCATATGTTTTAATTTTCGTATGCTTCGTGACCAAGGCGATTCACGTCGAACTGGCCTCTGATTTAAAGACAGAAACATTTTTAAATTGTTTAAAGCGATTTATAGCGCGAAGAAATAAACCTTCTCAAGTGTTCTGCGACAATGCAAGTACTTTTAAATGTGCTAGTTCTCAATTGCATTACTTGTATGAATTACAGTCTTCCTCAGCCCACCAAAGCGCGGTGAAGAGTTTCTCTTCTGCACAAGGAATTACTTTCAATTTTATACCTGCTTATAGCCCTGTCTTTGCTGGGCTGTGGGAGGCTGGTGTTAAGAGTTTAAAATACCACCTAAAAAGGGTTGTAGGTAGCTCTGTTCTTACCTACGAGGAGTTTAATACCATAATCATTCAAATAGAAGGAATTTTGAACTCACGGCCGTTGACTTGCATGTCTTCGGACCCCTCAGATATGACCTACTTAACCCCAGGTCACTTCTTAACTGGAGCTCCCATTACATCTTTCCCTGAGCAAGATCTTACTGATATCCCTACCAATAGGTTGCACTTTTGGAGACAATGTACAAAAATTCAACAAAATTTCTTCAAACAGTGGTCAAGGCAGTACTTAAATATGCTCCAGAATAGGCCAAAGTGGAAAAATGAGACTCCTAATATTAAGATTGGAACTTTGGTTATTTTGAGGGACAAAAATATTACTCCTTTTAATTGGCCCATGGCTAAAAGTGGTAAAATTATATCCTGGTAATGATGGGAAGGTTCGTGCATTTGATGTTAAAACTCCAACTGGGCATATACTTCGTACCAGTATTACAAAGATTTGTGTTCTTCCTATAAATGATTAATTTATAGGTACAGATTCCTAATGGCTTATGGTAGTATCAATCTGGTCTTAGATTATCTTTAGTTTTTAGTTCTTGGCACAATGGCTACTGACTGTTTGTTAATACAAATTGTTTTGTTAGCTTGTATTGCTAATTAGGAATTATTCTTGATACCTTTGTGTTTTCTTGGCTAGTAAATGTTTGTAGCTTTTACAAATAAGCATTTAGTCATTATTGCAAATGTAGTTCCTTTAAATATAAGATAAGTCTCAAAAAGTCTTCAATCTTGTTATGTTATGTTAGTCTTAGTTTTAGTTGTAAGTAAGCATAAACCTTATCTTGTCAATATTACTTAGATGGTTAAGAACGTTCTTTTTTTTTTTCTTGTTAATTTTATTAAAAATATACCTCGAGGATTTCTTTGGCCTAGCGCCCCAATATGTTCGAATCTCTCATAGATTTTATTTCTATATATGGTAGATGTGTATTTTGGTACATTTTTCACTTGTCATCGAGCTAAAATATATATTCTTCATGTTCATGTTTTATTCTACATCACCAGCGCCCGAGCAATACTTAGTAAATTACCTACCGAGCAGCTTTTTACAAAAAAAAGGACATACATCAAAATATTATCTCACGGAAAAGGAACTTCTTAAATGGTTCATTGTTTAATTAAAAATAAACAACTTTTTGTGTTTTTATAGTTGGGATTTTGTTTATTCTACAGTTTTATTAAAATAAATTAATACATATAACAGGGAGATCTAAAATTGATAAGTTTTACTTGTTTTAATCTGAAGTGAACTCGTCATTACTTTGTAACTACCTATTTATTCAAATAGAAATAAAACAAAGAAAAATAATTTATTCTGGCAGAATTTACACACGTATTTAATGTAGCCACTGCACTGTGGCGCGCGAAACCGCGAAAAGCTCTTATCTGTGGGGGGTGATTCGGGCCCCTATTTAATACGCCGCTGGAGCGGCTATTATCGCTTTATCACGAAAGTTTTGTATGGGAGCCATACATCAAACTTATGTTGTTGTAATGTCAATGAACTAAGCTATCAGATTTCAAATGGATTTTCCATGTTTGGATTTGTTTTGTATTTGCAAAAATTGTGTAAAGTCAGCGAAAGGGAATATTTTGCACTGTTTTTGTACAGATGTAGTTAGAAATAAAAAAATAAAAAATTATTTTAATAAGTTTTTTTTTTATTTACATAAGAATACCCTATTTCACATAAATCAATCAATAAATAAACCTCCCCACACATATTTTTCGAAAAAAAAATTTTTCAAAATACATGACCCGACCGCCTAAAAAAAAAATGGTGGATTTTTTGTTTGTTATTGTTTTTGTTTTCGACTTCATTCAAAGAACCGGCGTTAGCACTTCAATTAGTGGCTTTAGTGGCGTTGTTAATTAACCTACTAATGTAAATAACGACAGTTTGATAAGAATAAGGCAAAATTAGATGTCGAAAAATGACTTACGGCAAAACGGTCGTCATGGCCGGAACAATAGAGGACTTTGTTCGTTGAAATACGTATTTCTGCTGGAATTCACGACACATACACAATCACGCTAGTAAAATCACTTCGTTACTTATTATTCCATGATATTTTAACACCCACAGCACTAGATTCACCATAAACTCGAAAATATAACCATCGCCGACCGGCACACAGGCGGTCGGAACGCGCTTTGACAGGTCCGAAGCAAAAAAAAATCATCAACAAGCGAGATCCGGGGTTGCCGGTGATTTGAATGCATTTATATCATCCTTGTCTATGGCCACGCCGCGGAAAGACACTCCCATGTGACGAGAATATCATTCCACAGAAAATAACCGACAACACTGAAGCGCGGGAACATCGGCTTATGCAGCCGCCTTGACAGATAAGGACCAATGTGTACTCGGCTGCAACAGCCGAGTTCACAGTGCAGTGGTTATATAAGAACTAGCTTTTTTTTTTTTTTTTTTTTTTTATCTTATATAGGCTCGCGCTTGACCACCATCTCACCTGATGGTAAGCGATGATGTGATGATGATGTGTGTGTGTGTGTGTGTGTGTGTGTGAGCTGACCCGGCAAACTTTGTTTTGCCATAAAAACATTAAACATTCATCTATTCTACCTACCCTACACTACCTACCCTATCCTACCTACCCTACCCTGCCTACCCTACCATACCCTACCTACACTACCCTACCTACCCTACCCTACCTACCCTACCTACACTAGCCTACCCTACCTACCCTACCCTACCTACACTACCCTACCTACTCTATCCTGCCTACCCTACCCTACCTATGTAGGTAAGGTACCATTTTTTATTTTTCCTTATTTTTTTTTCATAAGAAACTTCTCCTATCCATAACAAACACAAAAAAAAAATAAGTGATATCGGTCCAGCCGTTCACGCGTGATGCCGTGACCAAGGGAAACAGGGATTCATTTTTAACCGGCTTTCGAAAAAGGAGGAGGTTCTATGTTTGACTTCTTGTATGTTTTCTTTTTATGTTTGTTCACCGATATCTCCGAGAGGTATTACCTCTAAAACAAACTATATTATTTTTAGTGCTAGGAACAAAAACGTCCCAAACAACTCAAATCTATACATAAATAACGAACCTATAACCCAAGTTTCTTCAGAGAAGTATCTTGGTCTCCATCTAGATAAACACCTGACGTGGCAGACACATCTAGATAAATTAAGATCTAGACTCTCTTCTGTCATAGGCGCGCTTCGAGGGATTGTCCGCTGCTTGCCGACATCTGTTAGGTATATCATTTATAACTCTATGGTAAAACCTCACCTAGAATACCTAATAGAGGTATGGGGTACTGCAGCTAAAATACATATAAAACAAATCGAAACATGTCAAAAGAAAATAATAAAACTCTTATTCCATTACCACTACCTAACAACGACAGAAAAAAATTATAAAGAAACAAAATTGATGACACTATCATAGATATATAAATATAACACATGCATATTAGTACATAAACTATTAAATAAAAATATACACTCTAAAATAACATTTATAACAAAAGGGCAGTCACAAATGGTCCTTTTGAATTCATACTGTACATAAACGATTTACCTGATTGCGTTGAACAACCAATATCACTGTTTGCGGACGATAGTACTATGACAATCCCATGTAAAAGTGAGGAGACATATGAAACGGACATTAATAATTATTTAAAAAATGTTGTTAATTGGTTAGAGGAAAATAATTTAAAAATTAACTTGAAAAAAACAAAAGTTGTGCATTTTAGTCAGCGGCTTTCTAGAATTAGCCCTAATATAAACAACAACAATGAAGCAGTAGAAGAAGTAGAAAATACAAAATTTCTGGGACTGGTAATAGATAAAAACCTTAATTGGAAAGCACATACTGAAACTTTATGTAAGAAAATTAGTAAGTCCGCAGCTCTATATTCACTATCCCCAATAGTATACACGGAGGCACTTCTTACTGCTTATTATGGCATAGTAGAATCCCACTTACGTTACGGTTTAATATTCTGGGGAAATTCAACTGAAAGAGAAACAGTTTTTAAAGCACAGAAAAGATGTATACGAGCGATGTTAAGGCTTAAATCCACTGATAGTTGCATGCCATACTTTAAACAGCACAAAATATTAACACTACCTAGTCTGTACATAATGGAAGTAGCTGTGTTTGTGAAATCGAACCCAAATCGTTTTAAGAAACTGGCTGACGTAATTCCATGTAACAGACGCGACAATATCCTACTGTGTTCCCATCCCGCCAAAACTGCACTTATGCGAAAGAGTGACTACTGCATGGCTCCAGTCATCAATACATATAGTAAATTACCATTGCTTGGAAAGAATTGCCGCTCTCATTATTCAAAAACAGACTCCGAAGCTTTTTAGCGCATAAAGCATACTATACTACCAGCGAATTCCTCACTGAGAAAGAATTTTGAACAAGTACTGTATATACTCGTAATAATGATTTGTGTCTATTATATAAATTGTAATATTGGATTAATTTGACATTCTAATTTGTTTGTGACATATTTTTTTAATTTATTTGACATTATAGTTCTTGGGGAATACATTGGATTTATTTGACATTAATGTTTGTAACATATTAATAAATTTGACTTAATAATTGATTATTTTGACATTCTAATTGTTCGTGACCTATTGATTGATTTGACATAATAATTGAAAAAAAATACAATTTGCCACAATAATTTAATTAATCTTCAAGCGATAATTTTACTGTAATTATGTTCCAGCTATTCCTGTAATAATGTATCCAATATTCTACACAATGTTAATTGTTTGTGAATAAATAGCTTAAATTAAATGTATAATTGTATCCATATAAATTGTGTTGCGGTGACCTAGATATAGTAAGTTGTAATTTAAAACTATTCGGTGTGTCAGTTAATTGCCTTTATTTATATTTTTAGCGTCAAACTATAACTTTTGCATGCCTCTTGGTAAAATATGGCCGAACCTACTTTTTATCTGTTTATCACCATGTACTGTACCCATATTTGCAAAATAAAGAATTACTTACTTACTTACAAAAACGTAGTACTAGACGAAAAAACAACATTTGCTTAAGACCCCCACGAACTAATTACGGATAAAGAAATATACTATACGAAGGAGCAGAGTTGTATACTAAATTACCCAATGACATTAAAGAGATACAGTCCTTTACTTTATACAAAAAAAACCTTAAAAAAAAAAAAAAAAAAATTCTAGGTTTTAAATATGGGTTATATTTATTGCCACACCAATTTAATTTACATCTGTAACAATTGTGAATATTTACTAATTTGCTAAATATAAAGATAACTAGGATACCTACTATATCCTACCTATCTAAATGGTAGAATGTGTAATTGCTATTGACTTGCCTTCAAGAATCGATATGTAATAGTGCACTTACTTTTTACTTTTACCCACAACACTGTAAAAAAATTGTATCTACTAACTTATTTACGAGTACCTACCTTCTTCATAAGTAATTCTTACATTTAGTTTTATGATTACCTTGTATTTCTCATATTAAATGAATGTATAATAACGGCAAATCTCTCGGGACTGCTGCAATCGCATGTATGTTTATTGTTTATACCATTTCATAACATAACATCACGCCAGTACGCTCTTAAGAGGTAAGCAGATCTCTCATTTGATCGGTTTTGTTCAAGTTTCATGATATTCGGGTAATCTATTCTGGCGTTATAGGAAACTTACTAAACAACTTGCCTATTAGGTAGGTACAACTAAAAAGTGAAAAATAAAAAAACCTTTTTACAAAAAAATACTACCGACTTCCTAACAAGAAAACTACAAAGTGAAAAATAACTTTATTTTTGGAAGTCGGTGTCCATAACGCAAAAAAATGGTACCTACGAAAAACACCGACTTCCAAAAATAAAGTTTTTTTTCACTTTGTAGTTTTCATATTTGGAAGTCGGTAGTATTTTTATGTAAAAAAGTTTTTTTTATATGTAGATAAATTATTTGCCCAATATCTTTATACATTATAGCCTGTGTTATTTTGTTGTACCTATAAGCTATGCATATATACGTATTTCTGTAAAGTTTCATGAAAATCCGTTCAATAGTTTTTGCTAGAAAGAGAAACATACATCTATCCATCCGTCCTCGCAAACTTTCCATTTATAATAGTAGTAGGATACGCATGTTGTTATTTGATTTTTATTTTTATTCCTTAGTGGTCCCCCGACTAAGAAGACGAATAATTTACTTTACCCTGATGCAAGGAGTAAAATGCACAAAATTTATTAATAAATCCGCACCGCCATAAACGAGGAAATACGCCGGAAATCGCACCACCGGCACCGGCTGTTTTACACACTTCTATATTCATCCGATTAGATGATTTATCTTCACCTGATGATTTATTGAGTGGTAACCTCTTGACAACGTTAATATATTCGTCAGTGGATGGAAGCTCTGACGCTGGTGGTTCAGGTGGTACAGCTGCCCACGCTCTGATCTGTTGATGCTTGTCATTGTCATTAGCTAGTAAGTCATCAGGTATAAACGTATTCAGAAAAACTTCAGTTGTGTCCTAAATACCGGTAGTGTATTTTTTATTTACTTAGATGTTCTGAACAAACGTGAGGTCTACTGATCGATTGGCTTTAAACTCATGGTAAAAAAACTCTTGGAACAATAATTTTGGGTGACATGGTATAACTCACTCCGGGTTTTATATTGTTATAAATTGCTTAAAGATGCTTAAACTCTCATCTGTGATTGGAAGTACAACCTTTTTCTCGCGACCGAGTACGTACACAAAGCATTGGAGCGCCACACTAGCTAAGTCATCAAGAACACCTACGTTATATTTCCTTATTCGTTTGTTGACATTGCCACATAAGGTCACACTGTGTCAGATCATTCTGTCATATTGCCGAGTCCTGGAATGTTATGGGGATGTTGTGACCAAACGGCTGACGACAAAAAACGTTAAATGACTTAGGGCGGACCATTATACATGTCTTGCCTTAGCTGATGACCACAATGTATCTGCTAAGTGGCATTGTATCGAATGCCTAAGCTCGGTCCCGAACCTGAGTAAATCCGATAATACGTCGCTGCGTAATATTACTACTACCAGAGGCAACAATAGGCATGCCGTTGGGTCTCCGCCTCAGGCGCCTGCTGAAATAATAATAATAATAATAATCGTTTATTGCAGGCAAAACACCCATATACAAAAATAAATAATGTTAGCACCCGACGCAATTCGTCAACTTATTCACATCACATCAAACACATCATCAGCCTATTAATGTTCCCACTGCTGGGACACAGGCCTCCTCTCTGTGAGAGGGAATGGGCCGTAATCCACCACGCGGGCCCAGTGCTGGTTGGTGGATGTCACATGTCTTCGAATTTTTGGTTCTAGGACATGCCGGTTTCCTCACGATGTTTTCCTTCACCGTTTTGAGAGCAGTGGTGATGAAATAATTTACACAAAGTAAAGCGCCTGCCTGGGCTCGAACCCACGACCTACAACTTGTAAGTCGCGGCTGATACCACTGGGCCACCACTGCTCTCAACACTGCAACTTATTCAGGAAGCACCTAAGAAGGAACCGGCAGAGATGCTAACTAAGTTCATCGAAGATATGAAATTTGAATCAAGAATTGCAACCAATAAGGGGTGAAAAATATAGAATAGATAGAATATGGAAAAATCTATGGCATTTATGAACCTTCAGTATGAAGAACTTTTAAAATAGTACTGTGAGGACTCTGCCTAAAAGGCAAACTATTTGCCTATAGTAAGACTGGCAGCAGATAACTAGTTTTGCAAGGTAATTAAAATAGGAACGCTTGTCATGTTTTTATTAAATTGTTATGCGACTTCTAGATTAGTTGCCTGAAGGCAGGCACGTTATTACTAAAATATATTTAATAAAAGTCAAACCATTGCTTCCTTCTCGCAGCACCTGACTACGTCCTCACATTTTGGTGTAGCTGCGCCGTGTAAAGTACCTATCCCAAGAAATAATAAAAAATATAAAATATATTTCGCGTGTATACGGCGTACAGTATACATAGAAGTGAAAAGATAACGAAGAAAGTGTTTGAAGAGTTATAGTTCGCGTGTGCATGGCGATACAGTGCACGAAGCCCTATCGGCGTACATAAAGCGAGATATGTGATAACAGACAGTGCTGTTACCTCTCATTCCCTCCCACGAGCGGATGGAAATGTATGGAAAACTCGGCATAAAGCTAAGTGGTTTTGTTATTTTGTATAATTGAGCGTAAAGCAAGCATGATGAATAAGTATTATTCAGGCACGGACAGTTACTGCTTGGAGGAATTCTTAACAGAATTCAAGTCGGTGGCCGAAATAAATGAATGGAGAAAGGGCGACTACAGCCTGATTTTAGGAGGGTTTCTACACGGAGCCGCATATTATTACTATCGTACTATTTTAAATATGATATGGACTTCGCAGTGTTGTGCGATTGCTTGAGGAGTGAATTTATAAAATTTCACCGCAGATGTCGTTATTGCGAACAGCGCATAATAAACTCTGAAATAAAAGCTGAAGAAAAAATCGGGAGACTAGTCGCGGAGGGTAGCGGGATCCGAGGCACGGTGCAGTGCTGGCCGACCGCAGGTAGTTGGGGGCCCAAGTAGTGTGCCAGCCCCACACGAGAGGCTGCCCCGCCAACTGACGAAATATCCCGGAATGCGCCATCGTGCTGGTTGGCGACCAGAAGGGAGGGCCCAATGGACATTCCCGGGGGGGCTCGGGCGTCCCCGCAGTCTCCAGACTAGTCCCTCCATGATGGCGATCTGTCAGTGCGTGTCTGTAGGTTAGCAGCGAGGAACCGCATCTCACTTCCTTCTTCTCACCTTACTTCACTAAAATATGAAAAATAGGAAAAAGTTCAACGTTGAACAGCGGCTGCACCCCCTCCCACTAAAAGTGCACCTCACTAATATCAGAGGTCTGCACTCCAACCTCATAGCAGTCCATCATCACCTGGAGACTGATAAGCCAGCTCTCTTTTTCCTTTCGAAGACGCAGATCAGATGTCCGTCAGACGTATCGTACCTAACATACCCAGGGTATACCCTGGAGCACAATTTTAAACAACGCGCGGGTGTATGCATGTACGCCCGAGACGACATCTGTTATCGGCGTCTCCGAAACCTTGAGGACTCTAGGTTCTCTGTGCTGTGGGCTATGGTGGACACGGGCCTGGATAAAATTATCTACGCCTGTGTCTAGCGCTCGCACAGCGGTGATCAGGAGACAACCAGGCTCACAGAGTACCTTAGTGAGGCGGCGGATACGGCACAGCAGCGGTACCCTTCCGCCCAATTAGTGTTACTGGGGGACTTCAATGCCCACCACCAGGAGTGGCTCTTCCCGTACCAGTGCACTGATCATACTGGGCGTGAGACGCGAAAGCTCGCGCTTGCGTTAAATCTCGCTCAGCTGGTCCAAGGGGCAACGAGGGTGCCGGATGTGGAATCGCACACAGCCAATTGTTTGGACCTTCTGCTGACAACAGATCCAGACCGCTATTGTCTGGTGAAGTCTGTATCCATCCACTCCCCACCCGATCCCAGCGCTCGGCGGGTTTGGCGGTACAAGTCAGCAGATTGGGATGGGATGCGTTCTTTTTTCGCATCTTATCCTTGGCAGCCTACTTGCTTCTCTTCGGCTGATCCTTCTTTGTGCGCGGACGCCGTGTTGCGTCGGGGAATGGAGTACTACATTCCGTTCTCTGACGTAGCAATGTCTAGCGTTGACCGGCCATGGTTTGGCGCCGAATGCAAGCGCGCGAACGCTTTTAAAGACGAGGCGTACTTGGCATGGGTCGACGCTCGGACGCGCAAAGCAAGCGACGTGGGTCAGCGGAAGAATGCGTACAATAGGGCTGCCAAGTCCTGCAAGAAGGTGATGCGAAAATCGCGGTTTGACCACATAAGCCGTATTGGGACCAAACATGCTTATTACCCAGCGGGTAGTAAAGCGTTTTGGTCCCTGACCAAGTCAGTTGAAACGAACTTCTGCCGTCCCTCACTACCACCACTGCCGAAGCCCGACGGGTCACTGGCCCACTCCGCTGAGGAGAAAGCAAACTTGTTTGCCTCTCTTTTCGCGGAATCTTCGCGTCTGGATTCTGGTGACGCGCGGCCCCCTCCTTCTCCTAATGGATGCGAGACGAGTATGTCGGACATTCGCATCCATCAAAAGGAAGTTCGTAGGGTGCTGCGCAATCTTGACGTGAACAAGGCTAGTGGCCCCGACAGGATTCCGGCAATTGTTCTCAGAACCTGTGCCCCTGAACTGTCTCCGATCCTGACACGCCTGTTTCGCCTTTCGTATGAGATGGGAAAAGTGCCGAATGCTTGGAAGCAAGCTAACGTTCAGCCTGTGCCCAAGAAGGGCAGTCGGGCTGACCCGGCCAACTACAGGCCCATTTCAATAACATCCATCCTCTGCAAGAGTATGGAACGAGTTCTCAACTTTAAGCTCCTGGCATACCTAGAAGCTAATGACATCCTCAGTGACCGCCAATATGGCTTCCGCCAAAATCGGTCAACTGGGGATCTTCTAGCGTATGCCATACACATCTGGAGTGAGGTCATCGAGAGGCACGGGGAAGCGCTTGCCGTCTCCCTCGACATCTCGAAGGCTTTTGACAGGGTCTGGCATGAAAGCCTTATAAGTAAGCTTCCTGCATTCGGTCTGCCCAGTGGTCTGTGCGATTGGATTACAGACTTCCTGAGGAACCGGTCCATTCGAGTGGTAATTGATGGCCGCTCATCTGACCAACTGTGTATTAATGCCGGGGTCCCTCAGGGGTCGGTTCTCTCAGCAACATTGTTCTTGCTGTACATAAACGATCTGCTAAAACCCGGCACCCTTTGGGTATGCGGACGACAGCACTGTTGCTGAGAGATACGTGTCCGACGTGCGCGCCACTGGACCTCAAATCCAGTCTCTCCGGGAGGCCATGGTTGGGCACTTGAATTTGTCCTTGAAGGCAATCTCCGAATGGGGCGATGCCAATCTGGTCAAGTTCAATGCTGCTAAGACCCAGGCATGTCTTTTTGCCGCTAAAAGGAGTCAATTCCACCCGGCTCCTACTTTCCGAGGTGTAACCGTGCCGATAACGGACCATCTTGAGGTTCTTGGCATTACGTTGACATCGACGCTCAATTTCGGTCCATTCATTGAGGCAAAAGCTCAGCTGGCTGCCAAAAAATTGGGAATCCTCGCGAAGGTGAGACGGTACTTCACGCCAGAACAGTTGCTCAACTTGTATCAAGCGCAAGTTCGATCATGCATGGAATACTGTTCTCATCTCTGGGACGGATCTGCCAAGTACCAGCTGGATGCACTTGAGTCGATCGAAAAACGGGCCAAGAGGCTTATTGGCAATGAGGTACTCGTCGAATCTAGGCTCCAGAACCTCGAACATCGGCGCAGAGTTGCCAGCCTGTCGGTTTTTTATCTGTTACATTTCGGGGAGTGTGCGTTGGAATTGCATGAACTAATTCCTCCTAGCCCGTTCCATCATCGGAATACAAGACGTACGGCGATGCGTCATCGGTACATGGTGGACATCCCACCCATACGCACCAACCGTTTTGGGAATACTTTTATTATGCGTACAGCAAAGGAGTGGAATTCCCTGCCGGAGTCTGTATTTCCTGTTGGCTACAACCTGGGAGTCTTTAAGTCAAGAGTGAATAGGTTTCTTCTAGGCAAGCGTGCTTCATCGTCGACCACATCGTCGCTTACCATCAGGTGAGATAGTGGTCAAACGCAAGCCTATCAATAATAAAAATAATAAAAAATAATGCTCATTTATTTTCTAGTATCGTGATTAAGGACGAACAAACACAAAACAATATTCAGTGCAGTAAGAAAAGCGTTGACCACATTGACGGAGAGAGCTGCATGATCGAGATCGAGGACGATGTTGACGAGACCAGCAGAGATGATAGACCCGTCGATGTCAAGTTGGAGGTGGAGTCTGTGTTCCAGGGAGAGCGCTCGGACGGCCCAGCTGGTGACAAGTTGGACCCCTTATCCAGCAGCGAGTGCGCGGCCCAGTCCACTTTACTCCGAAAATTCCGTTTATCTTACAGAGAATCGTGTTCAGATTCCATCAGAGCAACGAGTTGGGGTTCCATCTGAATGTCAAAGTTATGTTTCGGATGTTAACATGCATAAGAATCTCATTGATTTCAACCTGATAATAATATCGAAATTTCTCAATACGACATAAAATAAAATTTCATAAAAGTCATTTAGAAAAGAAAGTTAACAGCATTTAAGAAAAGTTTTTCTCAAAATAAATTTAAAGAGATCCGTAAGAAATTTAAAGGAGTCTTTAATAAGGTTTCTTACTGCGCCAACATATATTCAAAGAAGGCGATCATTAAAAAGGTTATGATCCGAATTAAATACACAAAAGAATTTATAATGAAACTTCTTGGGGAGCAAGGTTTCGTATAAAAAACATTACTATGATTGTTGCAAAGAAAATTTCAGGTCAGGTCTGCCTCAGGTGTAATTAAGCATTACAATATTTTCATTATGATCACATTAAACAAATCGATCTTGTAAAATGCAAGTTTTGGAAATTTTATAGAAAGAAGATTAGGATAAAGTGTTGTAAATAATTTATTATTGATGTGATTGTGTAAATAATTTGTAAGGAAACATGATGTGATTGTTGTGATGTGTCTTATATTTTGTGCTTTATTAACCAATGTTTTCTTTTCATGTCGTGCAAATGAATACGATCCAACCTAGAAGGAATTTGCGATGCGCACTGGGCATCGAAAGAAACTTAATGCAAATAATAATTTTAATGATTTAGGATCTGTATATGTTTTGGTGAAATTAAATACTCTTCTGTCTTGTCTTTATTTACAAAATAGGATTAGCTTTTGAAATCGCAGACAAAGTCCAAATACAAATCCATAAGGAGTAAGTCTGAAACAGTAAAATATTAATAAGAAATATTTATAAGCCTATATGGCAAAAAAATGATATGAAAGCTTCACTTCACTTCTTGTTTGAATGGCACCAGATGTGTATAATTTACACAATTCCGCCAATGTCAGGGTTACAGAGGATAAACGAAGGAGATTGATCGGTAGGTAAGAAGAAAAAAGTTTTATTTTTGCCAAATTATGACGCTGATGGCCGGTGGTGAATTTACTTAGTTCTTATACAATCCCCTGCATAGGGGATCGTAGTGGAACACTGAGTGCTGTAGAATCCCCTGGGGGACTGATTTAGGGGATCCTAGTGGAACGAGTGGGGAAAAGGCTAGGCAGATGATGATGATGATGTAAAAGGAGCATTTTTATATGGAGACATTGAGGAAGATGTTTATTTAAAACCACCCGAGGGGTTAGTGGTACCTAAAGGTCATGTATTAAAGTTGTTAAAGTCATTGTATGGTTTGAAAAAGTCACCTAAATACTGGTATGAAAAATTTTACGAAACGATCATAGAGTATGGTTTTAAAAGGTCACAAAATGATTATTGTTTGTATATGAAAAGGGATTTGTATGTATTATTGTATGTCGATGATTTGCTTATTATAGGGAATGATTTAAAGGAAATCAATATGGTAAAACAGTTTTTATGTACTAAATTCAGGATGAAAGATATGGGAAGTAATAATTTAAAATATTTGGGGATTTCTATAAACAAGTTACCAGGGTAAGTTATTATTAATCAATCTAAATACCTTAAAGGAGTATTAAAGAAATATAATATGCTAGATTTTAAGGGTTGTGACACACCAATGGATCAAAATTTTATTTTAGTTATTGATAGTAATGAAGTAGAGTTTAGTTGGGAACATAAATGTAGATCTTTAATTGGTTTATTAATGTATGCTATGATAGGGTCAAGACCGGATATTGCCACTGCTGTGAGTTACCTCAGTAGATTTCAGTCTCAACCATGCGAAAAATTATTTAAAGCTTTGAAAAGATTGTTAAGATATATTAATCAAACGGTAGATTATAATTTGGTTTATAGTGAGACCAATTGTGATTTGAATAATGTTTTGGTTGGTTATGCAGATTCAGATTTTGCAAGAGACGCAACAGATAGAAGGTCAACCTCAGGTTATTTATTTAAATTATTTAATAATACTATTATATGGAAATCTAGAAAGCAACCTACTGTTGCTCTTAGTACCACTGAGGCTGAGTTGGTATCTCTTTGTGATGCTTCTATGAAAGCATGTTGGCTTATCAAGTTATTGGTTGATTTAAATGTTATTGTTAAAAACGTTACTATTTATGAAGATAATACTAGCACTATAAAAATTGTTAAAAATCCAGATCAGAAACGTGTATCTGATATGAGCATCTTGATATGAAGTATAACTTTATTAAGCAGAAAGTGGAAGAAGGTATAATATGTGTAAAGTATGTTTCAACTAAAGAACAAATTGCAGATATTTTGACTAAACCATTGCCCAAAATTCAGTTAATTAACTTAGTTAAATGTATGGGATTATATTTAGTTGGAATGTAGTAGGGTTTCATATCGTATTGTGTGGGTATGGTACAGAGTTAATGTTGAGTAATATTCAGTGTTATGTTAAGTATAGGTAGCTAGTTAACACAGAGTGAATACTAATTGAGTATAGGATGTGCCATGTGAGTAGTTTATAAGTTATAGTAAGTATTGAGCAACATAAAGTTATGTGTTATGTTTTTATAATGATAATATAAAACCTCCACAGATTTTTGATGATAGAAATTGTATTGTTGAGAACTAAAAGTTTAGTTATGTAAGTGATTGGTTTTAGAGTGATTTAAAGTTGTGTATTTGTGTAATGCAGGCGTTGAAAGATAGAACATTGAGGGAGAGTGATGAATGAGGAGCAATGTCCTATCTTCCAGGCCGTAAATAATTAATAGAAAAGAAAAAAAAAGAAGATTAATGTTTTTTTATCTGTGGAATGACGCTGCTTGTCTTTGCTGCGATGCAATGTAGAATGTCTTATAAGTGTCCGTAAAATAATAACAAGTGAATTAATTAGAAATAACTTTTATTCCAATCTGAAACAAATGAAATCCCCAACAAGCCTGACCCCTGAGCTAGGTAATAGCACCTGTGTTTCAGGGGCCATTGACCACCTCCGTTACATAATTATAATTAATTAAACACCAATGCAATTTATATTAGAATTACAATCCAAATAAATATTCACTAAATATCCTAGACTAAAATCAAAATTATTATTAAAATCCAAAATATAAACAAACTAAAATTAAAATCGATGAAGGAATTTGTATTAGAGTATTCTTTGCACAAGGAGTTTGTATCGAGTATTTTTTTGTGCAAGGAGGTTATATAGCACTAGCTAACCCCCGCGGCTTCGCTCCCGTCAAAATTATAGCCTATGTTACTCGGGCATAATGTAGCTTACCATAGGTGAAAGCATTTTTAAAATCAGTCCAGTAGTTTCGGACCCTATTCGGTACAAACAAAACAATCTTTCCTCTTTATAATATTGGTATTTGGTATAGATTGAGATGGAGGTCGAATATATTGGTGTGTTCCTAATTCAAACACCAAAACAATGATTAAAAGTGCTTTTTATTCACTGTTTTGCGCGCCGTGGAATTGGCGCTGGAGGCGGCGGAGGGGCACGCAGCTATGGCGTGTGCTTCGGCTGGCGCAGCAGCCACGCGGCCTGGCGGCGGAGGCCTAACGGCCCCAGCGCAGCAGGATGACGACGGTTTGCATCGGATCAACGCGAGCGTGGGCGCCTCGCGTGGCAGCAGGGCCGGCGCCGGTAGCGCGGGCGGCGGCGCAGGCTCGGGTCGTGCGCAGGCGCAGCGCACATGTTCGCGATGTGGTAAATCGGGCCATTTCGAGGGCAAATGTCGGTTCAAGCAATATAGTTGTGATGTGTGTTGTGGAAAAATAGGAATACAAAAGGATCTAAAGGTCAGTTTTTAGTGTTCCGAACTAAACAAGGAACCCTTATAGTTTCGGTCTGTCCGTCTGTCCATCCGCAGCTTAGCTCAGAGACTCTAAGTACTAGAAAGCTATAATTTAGCATAGATATACATATTAATAATTCCGACAAAGTGGTACAATAAAATAATGAATTTTTTTTTTTTATGTTTCCTCCTATAGACGGCAGTAGTATATATAACGAAATTAAATGGAAAACTATCACAGCTAAGTAGGCTTTACAAGTTTACGAGTAATAGTCGACCAACTTATAAAATGTACTTGGAACTGTAAAAATTTTGTACAAATGCCATTGAAAACTTACTTTAATAACGTTATTAGCTGTGAAAAACAGAGTAGCTTATGAACCATGTAAAATTATATAAAAATAAAATCATAACAGGCTTTACAAGTTTACGAGTAATTATCGACCAACTTATACAATGTACTTGGCACAGTTTAATTTTTGTACAAAAGTCATTGAAAACTTACTTAAATAACGTTGTTAGCTGTGTAAAACAGATAGTAAATATATGCTTATGAACCATGTAAAAATATACATATATAAAATCATAACATCCTTAATAATGATGATTTCTAATTTAATAATGTTTAAGCTCGAATAACGCATTGGAGTGGCCGGAGTCGTTGGCAGTACCGGTCCGTAGTTCATACGGCGCATGCGCGCGGGGAAGTCTATTTTGTGTTAGTGCAGAAGTATTTTCGACGTTTTATAATCTAAAGTCAAATAAGATTCGATAGCCAAGCAGATTACTTATTTTCTTTTGTCGATATCCATCTATAAAGTCAATATTCGACCCGACTACATCATTAATTGAGTAGCGTAAAACTTTCCAGAACGAAATAGTGAATATCGCAGATTAGAGGTAAATACATTCGAAATTTGAAAATTTCGAAAGTGAAATAAACAAGGTGCGTGCGCGCAATGATCCATGAACCAACCATACCATTCCCCGTGGCTCTAACACGCGCCCGTATCGGCTCCTTTCGCAATTCGCACACGCACTGGTATACCCACTCAAATAGATAATATTTTTCTAACTTCAGTTGCGAAGTTGGATTTTATAACTCCTTCTTCAGTTACCAGTAAGTCCTTCTTTAGTTTAAGTCAACAGTGAATAGGTTACTTCTAGGCAAGCGTGCTTCATCGTAGACCACATTATCGCTTACCATAGGCGAGATGGTGGTCAAACGCGAGCATATAAATTAAAAAATAAACATCATCCTATGTTTCTCTGCTCTATATTTGATATTTATTAGTATATTATTTTATTTATATGTATGTATTTTATGTAATATCTAAGTAATATTATTTAAGATAGTTTTTTTGTACACTGACAGCCCTATGACTATCTCCTCTCGTTCAGTCAATCCAAAGGTTGTCTGTATGAGATTGCCCTGTGCGATAAGACCGCCCATTGTACACTTATCTTTATAAATGTTTTTTGTCCTGTAATTATTTAAGTGGTGTACAATAAAGTATATAATAATAATATGTGAGCCCGTTTTTAGACGTTGTGTACCGCTGAAACCGTCTTAATGTTCATGTAACATCAAAAAACCCTCTTCTTAGTCCGCATTATTATGCAACTTCGGAACCCTATTACTGCGCGTGGCCCCAAACGCACTTGGCCGGTTTTTTTTAAATGACTCAGATTCGGCAGATGACATTTGTGATTTCTATAATTTGGTAGTTAACAGTGATGGCGACGGACCGTACTACGCAAATTTGATCGTTGAAAATGTTAAATGTAGATTCGAAATAGATAATGGAAGCAAAATATCTGTTATTTCAAAATGTTACTATGACAATTATTTTTCAAACGTTCCGATCGAAAATAAACTGTTAACTTTGAAATCTTATACTGGTGACGTCATCGAGACCATCGGTTACATTGTAGTTAACGTCGTATGTGGTAAACATTATGCAAAACTAAAGTTATAAGTCATAAAGTCAAAGTCAAATATATTTATTTTAATTAGGCCAGTAAGCGGCAGTTTTGAACGTCATACATATATTACAAGTAGTAAAAGTCGATTGTAAATAGCATCTCCAGTACCTACATTCTTCTGGTATCCAAATTGTCTTAGATTAATTACTTTATACAAATTCAGATGTCTACTTAAGCGGTCTTTTAAAACTTTTTCGAAATTTTTTGCCAGAGTGGGCCACAAAGAAATCGGCCTATAGTTTGTTGGATCAGTTTTTGTGCCCCTCTTATGAATTGGGGCGATCTTAGCAATTTTTAGCTGTTCTGGGAAAATGCCTTCTACAATGCACTTATTATAAAAAAACTTTTTACAAAAAAATACTACCGACTTCCAAATAAGAAAACTAAAAAGTGAAAAATAAAATTATTTTTGGAAGTCGGTGTCTTTCGTAGGTACCATTTTTTTTGCGTTATGGACACCGACTTCCAAAAATAATTTTATTTTTCACTTTGTAGTTTTCTTATTTGGAAGTCGGTAGTATTTTTTTATAAAAAGTTTTTTTATTTTTCACTTTTTAGTTGTACCTACCTAATAGGCATGTTGTTTAGTAAGTTTACTATAACGCCAGAATAGATTACCCGAATATCATAAAACTTGAAAAAAACCGATCAAATGAGAGATCTGCTTAAAAAAATCTATGTAATTTATAAAAGGGTAATCCTTTTATAAATTCTAATATAGATTTTTTTGTAGTTAAGGACACTAGCATCAAGTTTGTTTCCACTAGAGCATAAGAGTCGTTTCATTTTACTCGACGTTTTTATACCTCTTGTGACCCACTTTAATTGAAATTTACGTCTTATTTTAATGATTTGTTTATGCTTTCTAAAACTGTAATGAAATACCTTACCAAAGGTCTTTAAAAAAGTGTTGATTCCCATAGCAGTCCAATTATGTTCACGTATTCTTTGTCCAAAACTTAACCCTTTTTTAACACGCTTTTATTAGCTTGGTATGTATGTATCTATGTATCAATGTATCAATGTAACAATGTATCAATGTATCAATGTAACGGAATCTTTGAACGTGATTTTCACCCACTTCAAAACGTTGGATTGATTTGAAACTTTGCACACTTATCAAGGACCGATGACAATGCAATAATTTAAACAGTTTGTCCCATTATCCTTACCATTAAAGCGTGTTTTTTAGTTTTTAGAACTACAATTTATTATAATTAAAAGCCCTCTTATATATCATATTATTATTGTTATTATCCAAGTTATCAATAGCATTTTCCAAAGTGAATGAACCCAGTAGTGCCCCGTAACCATCTGCCAAGCCATTGTGGTCTACTACACATCCCTCTACACAGTCATCAGGCAAGTTAGTCAAGATGTTATCAATACACGACATTGAGAAAAAGACCGCTAGAGGTCGCTGCGTTGTAAACAAAGAATTTGACAGTGCTCCCGTAAATTAATTTCTAAAAATAGTTAATGTGCTCAACAGAGAGTGAATAGTACATAAAAGTGAATAAGGACACCAAAAGCAACTATTGTAGTGTTATCAGTGACATCGGTAGTGTAATAACTAAAAAAAGGGACATCTAAATGATGCGCGCAAATGACCAATAACAGTGTAAAATGTCAATAAATTAAAAGAAAGAAGTGTGTGAAGACTTCAAATCCTGTGTGGTATAGAAGAATCTAAAGTGAACTTGAACAATCATAAGGAATCTACGAAATACGAAATTGTAACACTTTATAGATTCGTTTTTTATTTGAAATACAGCGACAACCACGCCATCTCGTAGCTAAGTCGTGAACTGACATGACTAATCGATAGCAAATGGCAGAAAGTGTTGCAATTAGAAAATAATAATTATATTACACACATTTATGTTGTAAGTAGCGACATCTATTACCGAGGAAATAAGTGTTTACTATTAATACGACCTATTATTTCGACAGAAAAGTTTTTAAGCAGATAGCCAGTGGGCCAACACGTCCGACTTAGACGCTAGGAGACTCGGGTTCGAAACTCACCACAAGAAATTGTTTTTGGAATACTAAAATTATTTGAACAAAATTAAATCATGAACTTCTTAGAGAATATTACTTTCCGTCGCACACGCACACGCTCGGAACCAGAAGACGTCAGTATTATTTCACAAAAAATAAACGAAACCAGTAACAGCATGCCTGATTTGTCCGAGGACGAAGATGACTCGCAAATCAGAACATTAACAAATGAAGTCGAAAAACTGACATCCCAATTAAATGGAGCGCACAAAGAAATTGAACTATTGTCATTAGAAAATAACAACTTAAAGCAAAAAAATGATGAATTAAGTAAAAGAAACGAGCTTCTCAAAAAAATTAACAGTCCAGCTAAACTAAGAGCAACCCCAAAAAAAAACATAAAAAGATGTTTAAATACAAAGGAGACACAAACAGAAACAAGTTTAACAGGTTCTTCTCCTAGTAAAAGTTCACCAACTGTAACTTCACAGAGAAACTCTCAAATACCACAGAAAAAGCAAAACAATAAAGAGTTTGCAACAGGCAAACCAAGCACACCTAAGGACTGTTCTATAAATACGACAAAAAAGGAATCAGCTGAAAGGAAGGATACAGAGGCCACCAAATCAGAATCTACTAGGAATAAACTATGCATAGTTAGTGCCAATAAAATAAATAATATTCTATCCATCGCGGAGGACACATTTCCAAACTGTCAGATATGTCACTACATCTCACCAAACAGTGGATTATTACAACTTATTAAAATAAAATTATTTTTGGAAGTCGGTGTCTTTCGTAGGTACCATTTTTTTTGCGTTATGGACACCGACTTCCAAAAATAATTTTATTTTTCACTTTGTAGTTTTCTTATTTGGAAGTCGGTAGTATTTTTTTATAAAAAGTTTTTTTATTTTTCACTTTTTAGTTGTACCTACCTAATAGGCATGTTGTTTAGTAAGTTTACTATAACGCCAGAATAGATTACCCGAATATCATAAAACTTGAAAAAAACCGATCAAATGAGAGATCTGCTTAAAAAAATCTATGTAATTTATAAAAGGGTAATCCTTTTATAAATTCTAATATAGATTTTTTTGTAGTTAAGGACACTAGCATCAAGTTTGTTTCCACTAGAGCATAAGAGTCGTTTCATTTTACTCGACGTTTTTATACCTCTTGTGACCCACTTTAATTGAAATTTACGTCTTATTTTAATGATTTGTTTATGCTTTCTAAAACTGTAATGAAATACCTTACCAAAGGTCTTTAAAAAAGTGTTGATTCCCATAGCAGTCCAATTATGTTCACGTATTCTTTGTCCAAAACTTAACCCTTTTTTAACACGCTTTTATTAGCTTGGTATGTATGTATCTATGTATCAATGTATCAATGTAACAATGTATCAATGTATCAATGTAACGGAATCTTTGAACGTGATTTTCACCCACTTCAAAACGTTGGATTGATTTGAAACTTTGCACACTTATCAAGGACCGATGACAATGCAATAATTTAAACAGTTTGTCCCATTATCCTTACCATTAAAGCGTGTTTTTTAGTTTTTAGAACTACAATTTATTATAATTAAAAGCCCTCTTATATATCATATTATTATTGTTATTATCCAAGTTATCAATAGCATTTTCCAAAGTGAATGAACCCAGTAGTGCCCCGTAACCATCTGCCAAGCCATTGTGGTCTACTACACATCCCTCTACACAGTCATCAGGCAAGTTAGTCAAGATGTTATCAATACACGACATTGAGAAAAAGACCGCTAGAGGTCGCTGCGTTGTAAACAAAGAATTTGACAGTGCTCCCGTAAATTAATTTCTAAAAATAGTTAATGTGCTCAACAGAGAGTGAATAGTACATAAAAGTGAATAAGGACACCAAAAGCAACTATTGTAGTGTTATCAGTGACATCGGTAGTGTAATAACTAAAAAAAGGGACATCTAAATGATGCGCGCAAATGACCAATAACAGTGTAAAATGTCAATAAATTAAAAGAAAGAAGTGTGTGAAGACTTCAAATCCTGTGTGGTATAGAAGAATCTAAAGTGAACTTGAACAATCATAAGGAATCTACGAAATACGAAATTGTAACACTTTATAGATTCGTTTTTTATTTGAAATACAGCGACAACCACGCCATCTCGTAGCTAAGTCGTGAACTGACATGACTAATCGATAGCAAATGGCAGAAAGTGTTGCAATTAGAAAATAATAATTATATTACACACATTTATGTTGTAAGTAGCGACATCTATTACCGAGGAAATAAGTGTTTACTATTAATACGACCTATTATTTCGACAGAAAAGTTTTTAAGCAGATAGCCAGTGGGCCAACACGTCCGACTTAGACGCTAGGAGACTCGGGTTCGAAACTCACCACAAGAAATTGTTTTTGGAATACTAAAATTATTTGAACAAAATTAAATCATGAACTTCTTAGAGAATATTACTTTCCGTCGCACACGCACACGCTCGGAACCAGAAGACGTCAGTATTATTTCACAAAAAATAAACGAAACCAGTAACAGCATGCCTGATTTGTCCGAGGACGAAGATGACTCGCAAATCAGAACATTAACAAATGAAGTCGAAAAACTGACATCCCAATTAAATGGAGCGCACAAAGAAATTGAACTATTGTCATTAGAAAATAACAACTTAAAGCAAAAAAATGATGAATTAAGTAAAAGAAACGAGCTTCTCAAAAAAATTAACAGTCCAGCTAAACTAAGAGCAACCCCAAAAAAAAACATAAAAAGATGTTTAAATACAAAGGAGACACAAACAGAAACAAGTTTAACAGGTTCTTCTCCTAGTAAAAGTTCACCAACTGTAACTTCACAGAGAAACTCTCAAATACCACAGAAAAAGCAAAACAATAAAGAGTTTGCAACAGGCAAACCAAGCACACCTAAGGACTGTTCTATAAATACGACAAAAAAGGAATCAGCTGAAAGGAAGGATACAGAGGCCACCAAATCAGAATCTACTAGGAATAAACTATGCATAGTTAGTGCCAATAAAATAAATAATATTCTATCCATCGCGGAGGACACATTTCCAAACTGTCAGATATGTCACTACATCTCACCAAACAGTGGATTATTACAACTTATTAGTAACCTACATCAAAAAGTTATGGATTACACAATAAATGATCATTGTGTCATTTTAGTTGGAGAGGAAGACTTTCAAAAAACCAATGACTATGTAGAAATAATAATAGAGGTAAGGAAGATATTGCAAGAGATTAAGCATACGAATGTTATTTTATGTGTTCCCACCTTTAAATTAAGTGATTACTCGAATATGTTCAATTGGCGTGTAGAGACTTTTAACAATTTATTACATCTTGATTTACAAACATATGGTTACGCAAATGCATTTGACTCTAATTTGTATTTGTTTTATGATTTTACTATGTTCTCAAAACTCAATAGAAAGATAAACGACCGTGGCATGCGCAATATATTTCACAACTTACTGCTAATTATATCTGAGAGCTCATCGACAGAATGTGAAGCTATATTCAATGAAAATGCTAACACTGTGTCTACAAGTCATGAGTTTTTTCGTTGATTTCATGTTTGTTTTACACCAAAACATTGCTGGACTTCTAAACAAATCAGATTTATTAAATATTTACATTCACGAATTGTTAGACAAACAGAAAGTTTTGGACGTAATATGTATAACCGAGCATTTTATAATGTCAGGCCAAGAAAAATATACCTATAGTACCTAATTACAAGTTAGCGGCATGCTATGCCAGGCAGAATAAAAAGCGTGGTGGTGCCTGTATCCTAATAAGAGGTGGGCATGAATACAAAGAACTACCTGACGTAATGAAGTGCTCGATATCAGGAATTATAGAATGTTGTGCCGTTGAATTGCCTTTTCAAAAAATTATATTTATATATGTCTATAGACCTCCTAAACTGTCTAACCTAAGTAAGTTTTATGAAAATTTAGATCAAATTTTAAAAAAAGTGTGTAACAAACCATTCAAAAAAGTAATTTTATGTGGAGACTTTAATATAGACGTTTTAAAAAGGAATAGAATGACGTTGGATTTTGAATGCTTTCTTAGGAGCTACAACCTCAAACTAGAAATTAATCAACCGACTCGATTTATCAGTAATACTTGTTTGGACAATTTTGCACATAATTTTAAACATAACTGTCAACATGCCATGCGATGTGGAGGGAAGGAGGGGTTAAGTAAATACCATGTCGTGTCGTGTTGTCCATGAGTCAACTGGAGACTGAAGACCCCAGACTCCCTTTATTAGTGTAATATATACCTAGTCCGTGCGTGACATATATCATAATATAACTATGGACATAGCTTATCTACCTTAACTTAAACTAAGATCTAAACGTGACGTACGTGACACACCACATCACCCTTCCTAAAGTAAAAAAAAAACTAAGTTACATTGTTTTTTTTTTTCCCATCTCTTTACATTTTTAAACTTACATCCTAAGTCTTACAGTATAACTTCGTCCTATTTTTATGTATTACATCTATCTTATTTTTATATTTAACTATTACATTTGGTGACTCGTCCTTTACAACTACAAATGGTCCATTATAAATACACTCCAACTTATTGCCTACTTCGTTTTTTACCAAAATCAAGTCACCTTCCTTATAAGTTATAGAATTAAGATTCTTATCATAACAATGTTTCCTTGATAACTTACTTGATACCAAATTTTCTTTTGCATCATTTTGAGCCCTTTGTAACCTGTATTTAAATTCTAAAGGATAATCATCAAAATTATACAAAGGTTCAACACTTTCACCTTGAAGACTACTTGGTAACCTACAAATTTTACCATAAACTAATTCATAAGGCGTATACTTAGTCACAGTATTAACTGTTGTGTTATAAGAAAAACACCAATATGGAATCCAAGAACTCCACGATGATGGATTATTATCTGTTTGTATCCTTAAATAAGCACCTAAAGTTTTATGAACGTTTTCCAAAGACCCTATACTTTCATGATGATATGACGTTGATAAGATTTTATTGATGCCCAAGACATTACATAGCTCTACCATTACTTTCGAAATGAACTCAGAACCCCTATCCGTAGCAATTGTTCCCGGTATCCCATATCTCAACACAAAATTTTCTGCCAACGTTTTTGCTACCTCATTTGCGGATTTATTTTTTAGTGGATAAGCCTCCACAAACTTCGTAAGTTCACATTGAAGAGTTAATATGTAAACATTACCATTTTCGTCCCTATCAAGTGGCCCCACTATATCTAAATAAATCTTTTCAAAAGATGAAGATGCAGTGGTAGTAACTGTCATTGGTTCTTTAGTATGTTTGGAAAACTTTTGTTTTTTACACTTATCACATTTACCAACGTACTCCGCTACATCTTTCTCAATTGACGGCCAATAATAATATTTCTTTATATTATTCACCATCCTGCGTATTCCTGAATGACCACTCGTAGGTAAAATATGAAAATCATTTAAAACAATTCTCTTCTCATCTGCCCCTTCTATTTTCCGTACACCCTTCACTACACATATTCTAAAATCTCCACATATCGAATTACTATTTTCCTTCAAATATTTGGCCATTTTTGTAATAAAATTAACGTTATAACGATTTTTCAAAATAATAACTTCTTTTATGCCCTTTTCAATACAAAAAGTGACTATGTCTCTCGACAACTCGTCTCGCGATGATGCCGATAAAGATTCATAGTTTACGTAAATACTCGAGTTTTCTGGCATATACATTAAATTGCGCGACTTTGAAAATATTTTTTCACCATTAGTGTTACGTAACATCTTCTCCCACTCATTCAAACATACCTCAATGTCATTTCCTTGTTTTTTAAGAACTTCCACGATCCTAGGGTGATCAGTCCTAGATACCACAGAGTCCGTATCACAAACATTTGGTTCTTCCAACTGTTTGTACTGCGCTCTCGTCATTACGGATATAGTTTTTTCACGCATGGTTTTCAAATCTTCACTTGAAATTACTATCCTAGAAAGTGCATCAGCTAATACATTTTCTTTCCCCTTAATATACTCGACCTCAAAGTCATACTCTTCTAAACATAAACGAAACTTAGTTAACCTACTTGATGGATCTGTCATGTTAAACAAGTATAATAGTGGCCGGTGATCCGTTTTTACAACGAACCTCCGTCCATACAAATACGGTCTAAAATACTTAACCGACCATACTATAGCCAATAACTCCTTCTCTATAATAGGATAATTTAACTCACTTTTCCCCAAAGACCTACTAGCGTACGCAACGGGTTTACCGTTCCCATTACACAAAACACTTCCTACCGCATAACCCGAACTATCGGTTTGCAATACAAACGTGTTGTCTTCAGAAAAATTTGGATAATCCAACACTGGTGGATTCATTAACGCTTCCTTAAGCAACAAAAACGACCTCTCACATTCATCGGTCCAACCAAACACTACATCCCTCTTACATAGCTTATTCATAGGTATCACTATACTAGCAAAATTTGGTATGAATTTCCTATAATAATTTGCAAACGCCACAAACCGCTTTACTTCATCAACTGCCGATATCTATCAACTGCCTACATGGCAAATCATCGAATATATAAAACTTATGCACGAACGAACATTGTTCGTATCCCAACGTCAAATATACATAACCTATAGCCCGTAAACTACCCCCTACACCATTAATCACTAATTCTTCCTTAACTACTTTACAGCACAAAGCATTATTCCTCAAGAAATTACTTTTTATTGCCGATATCGACGCACCCGTATCGACTAACCATTCCGAATCCACATTATTTGCTAGAAAATTCACCCAGTTAACACTATTGCAAGCTAAAATATGCTTAGCCTCGAAAAAACTGCGTTTCATTCAATTGTCTGCCTACGCTCTACGTCTTCAGAAAGAAAGAGGAGAGGCTTATAGCTCTACAAGATTCGGGCTGGGTGTAGTCGCCCCTACCTGGTTTCGAAATAAATATTATTTTTACTTCGCGCCACTTCAAGGGGATATACCGGTGAGCCAGGCAGGCACGAAAGACCTTGACGAGGTAATCAGCCAGCAGATCACCGCTCCATCTGAGCAGAGCTGGAAAGATACCGTCCATCCCCGCTGCCTTGAATGGCAGGAAGGTGTTGATTGCCCACGTTATTTTATCTTTGTTGATAACATCTGACGCCACCTCCCAGTCCAAGCTACTCGTAGCCCTCTCCCTGTACGGTTCCCAGCTTTGCTGGGTGGCAATCTGGCAGCCCGGGAAGTGGGTAGTTAGGAGTAATTCACTAGTCTCTGCGTCGTTTGTTGTGTAAGTGTTATCTGGTTTTTTCAGGCATCCTATAGAAAGGTCTATCTCTTGAGCAAGACAAGTTTTGACCCTTATTGCCTGGTTGTTGTTTTCAATGTTAGTACAAAAGCGCCTCCAGCTTGTTTTACCTCGGAGGCGAATTAGTTTTTTATATGTTTTGCGGTTTGTTATGTAACGATCCCAGTCTTCTGGTGACCGTGTGTTCCTAGGTCTGTTGAATAGCCTTCTCAGTTTGTGTCGATGTCTCTCCAGTTCAGGACTCCACCAGGACTGCCTGATTCCTCGCCTGGGTATGGTGAGGGGACATGACTGTTCATAGCTAGATAACAGGATGGAAGTGATTTTGTTTACGTGTTCGTCTATATTGGTTACTGTTATTTCAGCCGGAAGAGAGGGTAACTTACCCAGTTCAGTACCTATAAGTCTAACGAACTTCTATTGGTCTGTGTTGCGAGGAACCCTTCTTGGTTGTGGTGTGGTTAAGTTGAAATTAATTGTAAAACGGATCCATCTATGGTCTGAGCATGATATCTCGCTGGATACATGCCAGTCCTGGATGGAGTTGGATACACCTAAAGTTGCTAAAGTTAGGTCTATTATTGTTTGCGATCTTGCGTTTACAAAGGTGGGTTCAGAACCCTTGTTAAGTAGCACAAGGTTGTTGCTAAGAATGAAATCAAGCATTTCCTCACCTCGCTTGTTGGTTTTGAAATTACCCCAGAGCGTGTGATGCGCGTTGGAATCTGTGCCGATGATAAGTTCGAGTTTCTCCCTTTCACAGTACTCCACCAGCAAGGCGAGCTCTGGTAGAGGCACGTCCGCGTCGCCTGGCAGGTATGCCAAGGCTAGTACAATGTCCGGGAGTTCGTGTTCGGTTCTGAAAAGCCTGGTTGCTGTCAGGTCCCTTGAACAGAATTCGTTAATTAATAGGTTAGGTACATGTTTAGGGACCAATATGCAGGTACGCGGATTACTTACGGAGGTGTCTAGCAGCAAATTACCTCCGATGTTAGCAAGACCGCATATTTTGCCACTTCTAATCCACGGCTCTTGGATGAGGGCGATGGTCTTCTCCTGTTGGTTCTCCAGCACTCTGCGTAAAGTAGCCGACGCAGTTTGGCTGTGCTGGAGGTTGGTCTGCAGGATCCTAGTCTTCCCGCAAAGGAGAGGAGCAGGGATCGCTGTCCTCGTCCCTACTTCCCGCCTCCTGCGGAAAGCACTCCTCGTCCGAAGTTAGTCCGGGTGAGGGTGGATCCCGTGTTGATCCCCCAGTTGAGTCGACCTCAAGCGCTGCCATGGAAGTCGCCAGTTCCACCGCCTCCCCGGCGGTCCCCGTCGCGAGAGGCGACGGGGAACGCCCAGGCAGCGGCGGACCAAGCTCCGCCTCAGGCGCAGTTGAGGTCGTTGAGGTAGATGGCGCAGCGGCATCCTCCTTGGTTCCACCTTCCTTCAGGAACCGGATGTATATACTACCCATAAGGTAGTATACTCGCCTCTGCTGGTCTTTTATGGTTTTTACCATGGACTCTGGCACACGAAAGAAGAGACAGGTACTCGGTGGCTCCTGACTAACCCTTGTGTGTGTCAGAGTCCAGGTGTTGATTTTTAGATTAGGGTTCTGCCTCGCCAACATCCCAAGAAGGTCTGAAGTGTCCTCGCTGTTCTCGGGGACATACAGCATGCACAATGCCTTCTTGGGTATGTCGGCTTGAGGCCGAACGGTAAGTCTGGTCTCCGGTAACGGGGACGGTGTGTGGTTTATGACCCCCTCGAGCCAGGCTAGTGTGAAGTCGTCCTCGCACCATGTCTTGAGGACGCCTTCAGCGTAGTGGGCCCGACCTCTGAAGTGGATCGCGGTATTTTGGGTTGGAGTGGCTTGGTCAGGAACTGCCTTCAGTAGAGCCCGGAGTTGGTCCTCTATGGTTTGACGGATCCCCTCCGCTTGCTCCTGCGTCATGTCCATAAAGGGCTCGGTCATGACGGCGACACACAGCTCGTTGTTCCTGAACGACGCGGCCGCTTCGGCGTAGCTCCCCAGGGTTCCATCAACCATAAGGGAGCGAGCAGGCTCGCTCTTCTTGCTCACCCCAGTCGGTGTGACGGAATCCTCGGGACGTGAACGCTTCTGCGCCCTAGCCGGTTGTTCCAGGTTCTTAATCAGTTTTTTACGCCCTCTAGGCCTCGTGCTGCGTTTGCGCTTAGCGCCGGTGGCAGCCTCGCCTGTTGGTGTGTCAGCCGTAGCAGACACCACCTTGGGGAGCGTCTTTTTGGTGGGTTCCCACCAAAAAGACGCTCCCCAAGGTGTTTGCCATTTATTGGCGTTGGATGATCCTGCCAGTGGGCCTTCGGCTAGATTCGTGAGGTCCCTCTCGGAGACCACAGTCGCTGACGCAACCCGTGTTTTGGGCGCATCCACGTCTGCAGTGCTCTTCGAGTCGCCGTGAGCGAGATCTTTCCTTGGCTTTCCGGTCAGGGTGGTGTTAGGTGGCGCATCCTTCAACGCAGATGGGGTTGGGATTGCTTGGGACGCAGCCTGTTGTGGTGCATCCCTTGCGGTTGCCTTCCTCATCGCATCCTTGGACGCAGCCGAGTGTTTATGTGTGTTAGGTGCATCTGAGGACGCAGCCTTAGGCGGTTGCCGCTTAGGCACATCTTGAGACGGAACCCTTAGGGTAGTCATGAAAGGCGCATCTGAAGACGCAGCCCTTGGTGTGTTTTGTGTAAGCGCATCGCACGAGCGGGACGCAGCTTTTGTTTTTTTGTGTTTGTTAGATTTTAGAGTCTCTTTATCCATGAGTTTGGATTCAAAAAATTCACCGTTGGAGCTCTCCACCCGCCACGGAGCCCTCAGTCGGGGACGTCGCTCGTTCAACAAGCGACGCCAGAGCTAATCATTCGGTATAGGACCAGCTTAGTGAAAAGTAGACGAACCTGCACGCGACGGAAGATCACGGGACTGTATACGGCACGAGACTATGCCACAACTCATCCCGAAACCCCACGCCACGCCGGCTGACCCCCCCACTAAACCGATCCTCGCTTGACATCCCGCTTATGGGATGCCTCAGCCGATTGATCGTGGGTAGCTACCCCACGACCTCCCGTTTGAGAGGAAATCCGGGCCAAAGTGGTGTGTTGTGTGCAGCCTGCTCCACTCAACCACCAGGATCCCTTCATCCCTCCGTACGGGTCCCCGTGCACGGCAAAAACACGCAGGAGGTCATTGCTATCCATCAATCGATCTTGTTCGATGGTGGACACCCAGGGGCATGACCTCTCCACCCCTGTGATACGTCGCACGATGATTTCTGTTACGTCTATTTCATAGGGAATTAGACCAATAACAGGGCGGCAACCACGTGAAGGAAATCATCGCACTTGCCTTGAGGATCTACACGACCGTAGCGCTCTCCCTCAAAACCACGCCACCTTGCCGTCTATGAAGGAGCCAGACAAGGTAGGACTGTGTCAACAAAGCCAAGCCCTACAAGGCTTGTCGCTGAAAGCTCAAAGCGTAAGTTTGCCAACACACCCCAGCCCCTAAAAATTCTTAAAAATATGTAAACATTGTAAGCTTGTCATGTTTCTGATTTGTTATTGTTTCACTCTAACATTATAATACTAGCGTTGTGTTTGGTTTTAATTTTATGTAACTTATTTATATTTTCACAACAGGCTTTTATACCTGTGTCAGGTATTATTCAAATAAGATTAGATATAGATAGTTGTAGATTAGTTATAGATTTAGATATTATTCGAATAAGATTTCTGTGCGAAATTTAGGAGGGAAAAGTGTTATTTACGTGGGTATCTGTAAGACAATAAACAGTCTGTCTTGTATCATTGACGTGTCCCGTATTTATCACTATTTAAATCAATAGTTATAGAATTTTTAAACAATAAGTCAATTTTAAAGCACCGCTAGTACTACTTGTCACTTTGAAAATTCTGGAGCGAATGTAATTTATTTATTGAAATTAATTCGTTTATATACACAAAAAAATACTAATTCAGCACGAAAATAGGTTATTTCAATTTTAAACTCTAAGTTCTTGTCTTACAGTTGTAAAAAACAAATATGACGTTTACGTCATAATGAACCGTATTGTTTGCTAACCAATTCTGCTAAATTGCAATTTGTTCATGAGAACTGAAAAATAAAGGCGACAAAGTGAACCCGATTCATTACCCTGTGATTCATAACTAAATTAATATGTATAATTAATTTAATAATTGATGTATGTTTGTTGAGAATTTTTTTACTTCGCAATTACGTTTATGTGAGAGGTGAAACTAACAACAGTCAAATTAATATCTCTTGTAGGTAGATATTATAGTTTTTTTTTAATTCTCTCGGCGCACTAAGGAGCATTTTGACTTCAAAACCGGACAAAATTAATTAGCACTTTTATTTTTTTGGAAATGAATAAAATACGTAGATAAATATATAATACGTAGATAAATAAAGAAAATCATATTTTTTTACAAATATGGCAAAAAAACATTTTCTTTTTCTTATGTATCTGCTCATCTCTCTTTCTTATAGTCTGATTCATCTGAGTGCGCAAGACTCGATGATTGGTCTTCTTCTGTATCCAGCTCTTCTGGCTCTAACAACTCTATGGCTTCACTCATAAAGGACTGGCTTTTGCTAGGTTTACGTTTCCGGACACAACTTACAAATGGATCTGATGTGAGAAGCAGCCTGTTGAGGACATCTTGATTACATTAAATCCTCGAAAATTATCGGGCATAATTTTGCTGGTATCAGCGGTAGTTCTTATTACGGGCTTCTGCGGATAGCTGTCCGATAGGGAGGATGATATATTTTATTAAAGTTGTACCGTGCACTAGGATTTTGTGAAGAGTTGGCGTCATTGGATTCCAACCGTACAGTTCGACGTTCGTACGATCTTCTAGCTGGGCTCTCTTTAAAAAACATATACAACGATTTCCGAGACATTTCAATCACATGTGTTGTCGAATCTGTAAAAAAATAACAATTAAAAAAATATTTTTATTGGCACTTTCACTAATACTTTAAAGTACTTTTTTTTTAATGGAATGATGTGGAATAAGTTTTTTCTCAAAAATGGTATGTAATGTTGTCATAACATCTCTAAAAAGTATCCAGAAAGTGAACTTTACCGGAGACTTATTCACAACTGTCCAGTAAGAAGCGAGATTTTAAATTTGGAATCTCCTACTGTCTAAGTATGTAATTTACTTACTGGACAGTAGTAGGGATTGGTCCGATATATCAAAACATAACTTATATCGGATATGTGTTAGATATCATATCATATCGATATCTATATCAAAATAACCGATATTACAAAAACTGTATCTAATAAAAACCTTACTAGCGTGCGAGAACGAATAAGTCAAAACTTAAAACCGTAACAATGCGGAAACGTACGAACTACGAACTAAACGCAAACTTCACAAACGATAGGAACCATAATTATGCGCCACCTCTCTTTCTAAGTATTATTTCGCGTTCGTTGTTAGTTTGCTCATCTAAATAACATTTTAATTTATGCAAACTGTACTAAATGATATCGATATCTGAAAACCGTTTTCGATATCGATATGAAATCTGTATATCGGTTACATAACCGTTTGTGCAAAAAACCAAAAACACCCATTTCTAGACAGTAGGTTATCCTCTTCATATCTGCTTAGAAAAAAAAACATAGTACCAGCCAGAGACATATTAGGGTTTAGCCATTATAACATGGTTATAGGAGGGAGGCTCCAAATATATATCTATCTCTCTTTTTGATATGACATTTTATGAGATAGATATATTTTTGAGTCCGTTAATCAAGACGTACAACGAACAAATATAAATGCCCCCGGTAAATCGATCACACTATCTATCAGTAATTGCCCTGATATGAATGTAACCTTCAATATTAATTAAACGAATTTGTTGTTAAACTTTCTTTAATTTTTTAGAAAAGCATTATACAATCCTCAACCAGTAAGAAAGCCATCCTGGCCTCGTATATAACCGGACCTCACCTGCGGTTCGGTCCGGTTAACTCATACTTGGCCAGGAAGGCTTACTTACTGAATTCTGCAGTAATGTTCTATTACTGTTTTGATATGGTGAAACACTACCCATATTTTACCACAAAAGTATATTTATAACCCTATCTAACTCGGTATACTATTTCAAAAGTACTAATTAGTAAAAAAAAACATGCTAGATTTTAATTTTTTTTCCCCTCTATTGGTGCTGGTTCTAAAAATACATAATAGTCAATCGTACTAAAATAATATAGATTAAAATTAAGTACATACCTTGTTCTTCAGATTCCATAGTTAAAACTTTCCATAATCCACTTCAAACCCCTTATAACACTAACTGAAAGTTTGAAAACAATACAACGTATCGTGAAAGTAGACGTGCGTACTAAACTAATAGACCAGGGTCAAAGCCTACAAAAATGGTAAAAAATGAAAAAAAAATACAGTAGGATGAAACCCATTAGAAAAGCAGGGGAATATGATCAAAATGAGAGGAAAAATAAATTACGGTCGATCCGAGTTCGGGAAGTGGGAGGGGGTGAGTTTTTAAGGGTGAAAATGGTTTATCTTGATTTCCGGCAAAACTACAAGTCCTATGGAAAAAAGTTAAATGGCAAAGTTGTAGGCAATAAAAAGATCTACAACTTTTGTATTTGCAGATTTTTCACATAACCTCAAAATTTAGGTGAAAAATTCAAAAAACCATGTTTTTGGTTTTTTATTTATATCTTTTTCAAAAAAAAAATTTTTTCTACGAAATTTGGGGAAAATTTACCTTATGATGTCCCAAATACACTGTAATTTATTTGATTAAAAATATTTATTTTTTCGCTTCATTTTAATTTAATATCAAAAAAGCACCCTAATTTTCAATCGAAAATTCTGACGTCAAAATATCAGCTTTTTTCAAAAAGTTTGGGGGCTTTTTGTTCGTTGAAATATCTACTTTCTGATGGTGTAAAGAAAAATATACATTACTATAGGAAATATTCTTAGAAAATGCAAAAAATTGAAAAAACCTCTAATTCGAAAATTTTTTTTAATCATTATGTACAATTTTGAGGTATTTATAAAAATTTACACTTTAATTATTCAAAAAACGTAAGGTTTCATGTTTTATTGATAAACGAAAAAATTACAAATTAAAATATACTTCTATAATTAACAAACAAATAAGTTAATAAAGTTAATATTTAATGAGACATCTACAATATTTTGAAAAAGTTGTAGAATCTTCTTTAAATAATATTTGTAGATGCCTATTTATTGCTGTTTTAAGATAATTTATATACCTGAGTGACCTTCGGTGAATTTAAGCCCATTGTAAGTTATTTCATTGAGAACTAACTAACTTTTATCTAACGAGAAAAACAAGGACAAAATAATTAAAAGTTTAATGAAAACATTACAGTCACAAGGATTTTCCTGTAAACAAGTTGAAGAAGATGCTGATGCCGACATGATTAAGACCTCGATAGAAGTTGCCAGAGATACTAATAAAACTGTTATAGTTGTGGGTCAAGATATTGATCTTTTGGTTCTTTTAAATCAATTAAATTCAAATAATCATGACATTTATTTTCTCAAACCAGGCTCTGGAAATGGAAAGGATCTATTTTTCACGTCTTATAGTTTCAAACACGAATCCTTCAAAAATGTTGTTGCATTTCTGCATTGTTTTTCTGGTTGCGATACAACATCTGGATTTGCCGGAAAAGGAAAGAAACGTATCGTTAATTCTATATTAGACGCGAAAAATTTGGCAAATTTGGCCAATGTTTTTTACAAAAAAGATGAAAGTAAAGAAAATATAAAAAAAAATGGATTACAATTAATCAAATCTATTTATAAATGTAAAAAAGAAAATATAACACTGAATCAATTAAGGTTTCAAAAATATCAATTGGCAAAAATTAAATCATCCTTCATTTTGGCAAACCTCCCACCCACAGAAGGAGCAGCAGAACAACATTGTTACAGAGCATATTATCAGCTTCAAACTTGGTTGGGTAACGAATTGACAGCAACAGATTGGGGCTGGAAGCAACATCAGCATGGCATTATGCCCAAATTTACAGAAAAGGATTTAATTCCGGAAGTATTGCTCAAAACTATTTGCTGCAGCTGTGAAACTGGATGTAACAGTTTAAAATGTGGCTGCCGAAAACATGGTTTAAAATGCACAAATTAATGCACTGATTGTCATGGTTCTGAAAATTGTTCCAATATGGAAGAAAAAATCTACGAGGAAGTAAATGATTCAGATGAAATTATGGATGAAGAACCAATGCAGACTGGAAATAACATTGGAGACGAAGATGATGGTCTTGAAGATTTCGACGATCAACTAGAGTTGGAAAGATTTGTCGAATCTGACGATGAAGAAATGCCTCCAAAGAGACAAAAACGAATGAGTAACTGATTAGAATTTCAAATAACGTATTTATAAATAATAAGATTAACGTTTTTAAAAAATTTTTTAATGAGTAGCGTAATCAGAATTAAGTTTCTAAATTCAATAGTACGATTTACATGTATATTTATTTTGTATGAGATTTTCTATGACATTAATGTAATTCGAGTAAAATAAGTAAATTTTTTTTTTTGATGAAATTGTACATAATGACTAAAAAAAAAATTTCGAATTTGAGGCTTTTTCAATTTTTTGCATTTTCTAAGAATATTTCCTATAGTAATGTATATTTTTCTTTACACCATCAGAAAGTAGATATTTCAACGAACAAAAAGCCCCCAAACTTTTTGAAAAAAGCTGATATTTTGACGTCAGAATTTTCGATTGAAAATTAGGGTGCTTTTTTGATATTAAATTAAAATGAAGCGAAAAAATAAATATTTTTAATCAAATAAATTACAGTGTATTTGGGACATAATAAGGTAAGTTTTCACCAAATTTCGTAAAAAAAAAAAAATTTTTGAAAAAGGTATAAATAAAAACCAAAAACTTGGTTTTTTGAATTATTCACCTAAATTTTGAGGTTATGTGAAAAATCTGCAAATACAAAAGTTGTAGATCTTTTTATTGCCTACAACTTTGCCATTTAACTTTTTTCCATAGGACTTGTAGTTTTGCCGGAAATCAAGATAAACCATTTTTTACCCTTAAAAACTCACCCCCTCCCACTTCCCGAACTCGGATCGACCGTAATTTATTTTTCCTTTCATTTTGATCATATTCCCCTCCTTTTCTAATGGGTTTCATCCTACTGTAATTTTTTTTGGTTTCAAAAATTATCTACCCTGGTCTATAAGGCTAGTTTCGGACTACTCCACCGAGGCGCATGGAGGGGAAGGGTCCGAGGTAGGACCGGATTATGATAGTACATTACTTGTGTGCAATAAAACGCCAACAAGGGTGACATTTGCAGAAATTTGTAATCGTCTCTTTTATCCGGTTTTGAAGTCAAAATGCTCGTTAGTGCGGCGTTGAAAGTAAATTTGTGAGCATAGTTGTCTCACTAAAATCAGTTAAGCAGAAGTAGTTAATAATTAATCATAACTATTTTGAAAAACATACTATTTTGTAATACATACAAACCAATCCATGTGTTCGATAATGTTAAGTTGCAGTTAAACTCGACATTTCGACATTCGACAAACTAATAACATTTTCATTCGTAATATTAAATAATCACCTAAACCCGCAATTAAAGAATCCAATGCACTGTGACGTGTGGGAATCGAACGCACGTGTCTGAGTTATGGTTTCATATTTGCCCAATTTATCAATAACTAGCTGTCCCACGCGGCTTTGCTCCCGTCAACTGGCTACGTACCTACCCTATCCTACCTACCCTACCCTACACCTACCCTACACCAACGCTACACCAACGCTACACCAACCCTACACCTACCCTACACCTACCCTACACCTACCCTACACCTACCCTACCCCTACCCTACACCTACCCTACACCTACCCTACACCTACCCTACACCTACCCTACACCTACCCTACACCTACCCTACACCTACCCTACACCTACCCTACACCTACCCTACACCTACCCTACACCTACCCTACACCTACCCTACACCTACCCTACACCTACCCTACACCTACCCTACACCTACCCTACACCTACCCTACACCTACCCTACACCTACCCTACACCTACCCTACACCTACCCTACACCTACCCTACACCTACCCTACACCTACCCTACACCTACCCTACACCTACCCTACACCTACCCTACACCTACCCTACACCTACCCTACACCTACCCTACACCTACCCTACACCTACCCTACACCTACCCTACACCTACCCTACACCTACCCTACACCTACCCTACACCTACCCTACACCTACCCTACACCTACCCTACACCTACCCTACACCTACCCTACACCTACCCTACACCTACCCTACACCTACCCTACACCTACCCTACACCTACCCTACACCTACCCTACACCTACCCTACACCTACCCTACACCTACCCTACACCTACCCTACACCTACCCTACACCTACCCTACACCTACCCTACACCTACCCTACACCTACCCTACACCTACCCTACACCTACCCTACACCTACCCTACACCTACCCTACACCTACCCTACACCTACCCTACACCTACCCTACACCTACCCTACACCTACCCTACACCTACCCTACACCTACCCTACACCTACCCTACACCTACCCTACACCTACCCTACACCTACCCTACACCTACCCTACACCTACCCTACACCTACCCTACACCTACCCTACACCTACCCTACACCTACCCTACACCTACCCTACACCTACCCTACACCTACCCTACACCTACCCTACACCTACCCTACACCTACCCTACACCTACCCTACACCTACCCTACACCTACCCTACACCTACCCTACACCTACCCTACACCTACCCTACACCTACCCTACACCTACCCTACACCTACCCTACACCTACCCTACACCTACCCTACACCTACCCTACACCTACCCTACACCTACCCTACACCTACCCTACACCTACCCTACACCTACCCTACACCTACCCTACACCTACCCTACACCTACCCTACACCTACCCTACACCTACCCTACACCTACCCTACACCTACCCTACACCTACCCTACACCTACCCTACACCTACCCTACACCTACCCTACACCTACCCTACACCTACCCTACACCTACCCTACACCTACCCTACACCTACCCTACACCTACCCTACACCTACCCTACACCTACCCTACACCTACCCTACACCTACCCTACACCTACCCTACACCTACCCTACACCTACCCTACACCTACCCTACACCTACCCTACACCTACCCTACACCTACCCTACACCTACCCTACACCTACCCTACACCTACCCTACACCTACCCTACACCTACCCTACACCTACCCTACACCTACCCTACACCTACCCTACACCTACCCTACACCTACCCTACACCTACCCTACACCTACCCTACACCTACCCTACACCTACCCTACACCTACCCTACACCTACCCTACACCTACCCTACACCTACCCTACACCTACCCTACACCTACCCTACACCTACCCTACACCTACCCTACACCTACCCTACACCTACCCTACACCTACCCTACACCTACCCTACACCTACCCTACACCTACCCTACACCTACCCTACACCTACCCTACACCTACCCTACACCTACCCTACACCTACCCTACACCTACCCTACACCTACCCTACACCTACCCTACACCTACCCTACACCTACCCTACACCTACCCTACACCTACCCTACACCTACCCTACACCTACCCTACACCTACCCTACACCTACCCTACACCTACCCTACACCTACCCTACACCTACCCTACACCTACCCTACACCTACCCTACACCTACCCTACACCTACCCTACACCTACCCTACACCTACCCTACACCTACCCTACACCTACCCTACACCTACCCTACACCTACCCTACACCTACCCTACACCTACCCTACACCTACCCTACACCTACCCTACACCTACCCTACACCTACCCTACACCTACCCTACACCTACCCTACACCTACCCTACACCTACCCTACACCTACCCTACACCTACCCTACACCTACCCTACACCTACCCTACACCTACCCTACACCTACCCTACACCTACCCTACACCTACCCTACACCTACCCTACACCTACCCTACACCTACCCTACACCTACCCTACACCTACCCTACACCTACCCTACACCTACCCTACACCTACCCTACACCTACCCTACACCTACCCTACACCTACCCTACACCTACCCTACACCTACCCTACACCTACCCTACACCTACCCTACACCTACCCTACACCTACCCTACACCTACCCTACACCTACCCTACACCTACCCTACACCTACCCTACACCTACCCTACACCTACCCTACACCTACCCTACACCTACCCTACACCTACCCTACACCTACCCTACACCTACCCTACACCTACCCTACACCTACCCTACACCTACCCTACACCTACCCTACACCTACCCTACACCTACCCTACACCTACCCTACACCTACCCTACACCTACCCTACACCTACCCTACACCTACCCTACACCTACCCTACACCTACCCTACACCTACCCTACACCTACCCTACACCTACCCTACACCTACCCTACACCTACCCTACACCTACCCTACACCTACCCTACACCTACCCTACACCTACCCTACACCTACCCTACACCTACCCTACACCTACCCTACACCTACCCTACACCTACCCTACACCTACCCTACACCTACCCTACACCTACCCTACACCTACCCTACACCTACCCTACACCTACCCTACACCTACCCTACACCTACCCTACACCTACCCTACACCTACCCTACACCTACCCTACACCTACCCTACACCTACCCTACACCTACCCTACACCTACCCTACACCTACCCTACACCTACCCTACACCTACCCTACACCTACCCTACACCTACCCTACACCTACCCTACACCTACCCTACACCTACCCTACACCTACCCTACACCTACCCTACACCTACCCTACACCTACCCTACACCTACCCTACACCTACCCTACACCTACCCTACACCTACCCTACACCTACCCTACACCTACCCTACACCTACCCTACACCTACCCTACACCTACCCTACACCTACCCTACACCTACCCTACACCTACCCTACACCTACCCTACACCTACCCTACACCTACCCTACACCTACCCTACACCTACCCTACACCTACCCTACACCTACCCTACACCTACCCTACACCTACCCTACACCTACCCTACACCTACCCTACACCTACCCTACACCTACCCTACACCTACCCTACACCTACCCTACACCTACCCTACACCTACCCTACACCTACCCTACACCTACCCTACACCTACCCTACACCTACCCTACACCTACCCTACACCTACCCTACACCTACCCTACACCTACCCTACACCTACCCTACACCTACCCTACACCTACCCTACACCTACCCTACACCTACCCTACACCTACCCTACACCTACCCTACACCTACCCTACACCTACCCTACACCTACCCTACACCTACCCTACACCTACCCTACACCTACCCTACACCTACCCTACACCTACCCTACACCTACCCTACACCTACCCTACACCTACCCTACACCTACCCTACACCTACCCTACACCTACCCTACACCTACCCTACACCTACCCTACACCTACCCTACACCTACCCTACACCTACCCTACACCTACCCTACACCTACCCTACACCTACCCTACACCTACCCTACACCTACCCTACACCTACCCTACACCTACCCTACACCTACCCTACACCTACCCTACACCTACCCTACACCTACCCTACACCTACCCTACACCTACCCTACACCTACCCTACACCTACCCTACACCTACCCTACACCTACCCTACACCTACCCTACACCTACCCTACACCTACCCTACACCTACCCTACACCTACCCTACACCTACCCTACACCTACCCTACACCTACCCTACACCTACCCTACACCTACCCTACACCTACCCTACACCTACCCTACACCTACCCTACACCTACCCTACACCTACCCTACACCTACCCTACACCTACCCTACACCTACCCTACACCTACCCTACACCTACCCTACACCTACCCTACACCTACCCTACACCTACCCTACACCTACCCTACACCTACCCTACACCTACCCTACACCTACCCTACACCTACCCTACACCTACCCTACACCTACCCTACACCTACCCTACACCTACCCTACACCTACCCTACACCTACCCTACACCTACCCTACACCTACCCTACACCTACCCTACACCTACCCTACACCTACCCTACACCTACCCTACACCTACCCTACACCTACCCTACACCTACCCTACACCTACCCTACACCTACCCTACACCTACCCTACACCTACCCTACACCTACCCTACACCTACCCTACACCTACCCTACACCTACCATACACCTACCCTACACCTACCCTACACCTACCCTACACCTACCCTACACCTACCCTACACCTACCCTACACCTACCCTACACCTACCCTACACCTACCCTACACCTACCCTACACCTATCGCAACGGAAGCCCACAAAAAGTAATATTCTTGCCCGTTTTTCAACGTTTTTCATTTATGCTCCGCTCCTATTGGTTGTACCGTGATGTTATATAGCCTATAACCTTCCTCGATAAATGGACTATCTAACACAAAAAGAATTTTTCAATTCCAACCAGTAGTTCCTGAGATTATATAGTATTAGTATATTAGTATATTAGTATTAGTATTAGTATATTAGTATTAGTAATTAGTATTAGTAATATTAGTAATTAGTATTAGTATATATTAGTATATTAGTATTAGTATAGATAACTCGAGTCCTCCTATCATCCCAAATAATCTTATTATACACAGTGTTCTCTTTTTTTAAGGTCATCTTACTTATAACAGTTTAAATCGCACTCGATAACAAGTGACAGATAGCGTATTTGATACAAAATATATCATATAAGAAAATGTATAATCTTAGTACCTAGAAGAATGAAACACGTTAAAACTAGAACCGATTACAAACTTTTAGAATTAAATACGAAAATAATATTTAGAAAGTTCTTTAAAAGACAAATTTAGTGTTTACAACATGATAGTCATGTTACTATACAATATAAATGCATGGAATGCAATTTGTGTACACGTGGGAAGTGTGCATTACATTGACATTGAACTTTGGTGATTCGAACTAACAAAGCACACTTATATATAAAGCTAATATACATCTACGTGGCAACCACCGCGCACCGGGTACGGTTACCGTCAACGGAGTCTATAGCAACGGATTTACAAACAGTTAGTACGCTAGAATTTATAATGAGAGATACGTTTCTAATCCGGCTGCCGTTGACAAGTGTATCCGCGCCTTAGCTTTATGCACGCATGGCAAGGATCGACTATCCGTATGACCAGGCTTAACGTTACCACTTGATTGTTACGTGTTTATGTAAAAGGTTGTATCGTCTGTAATGTGGTAAATTAAAATTTAGATGTCCTCGAACCAAACTGGTCACAGAATAAAATGTGTGTGGGCCTAAGGGTATGCGCTATTTTACTTTTGTGGAGAGACATAAGACAATCTGTCCTAAATTTTAGTTTATTGTATGCGGTATCCTAAAGTTCAGATTTCCTTGAGCCAATCTGGTCACGCAACGGGTATGTGTGTTATCCTAAGCGGCATTGCACCATCCCTAAGTATGTGGAGAGAAATGAGACAATCTGTCCTGAATTTTAGGTTACTGGTTTATTCCGATATAGACCCGATTATATTAACGTATAAAGCTTTATAGTTGTTTTAAGCTGGTGAGTATAATTAAATAATCCGAGGATTGAATTTGAGGTAAGCCATCGATAAAATTTTTGTTCCATTCGTAACCAAACGAGTATTTTATTTATATTATTAGGCATTCTATTCGTAAAAGTGAGCTGTAGGAAGCGACAGGTGGAATAGAATGCCCAATAAATCAACATTGAGGATCCTTGCAAAGGTGAGACGGTAATTCACGTCAGAACAGTTGCTCAACTTGTACCAAGCGCAAGTTCGGTCATCTCTGGGACGGATCTGCAAAGTACCAGCTGGATGCACTAGAGTCGATCGAAAAACGGGCCAAGAGACTCATCGGCAATGAGATACTGGTCGAGCCTAGGCTCCACAGACTTGAACATAGGCGAAAAGTTTCCAGTCTGTCGGTTTTTTATCGGTTACATTTCGGGGAGTGTGCGATGGAATTGCATGAACTAATTCCTCAAAAATATAACTTCTTCAATTTGAAAATTCGAATTATTTACATAAAGCAGATAACTTAGGATAAATTGTAGCTCAAGATTTGACTTGACTATAGTTGTGATTTGTACATAGTAATAGCATATGCTAAGCAAATAGGGAATTGTTCCCTGTCAACATATAGATTATGTAATATCTGAAACTTGGTCTTGATTCGTTCTTAAATTAAGGGTGGTATTCCTTATACTCGCTATATATTCACGCAAAGACCTTAAATAGTACATTGTTAGCCTAGGGGTGAAAGTAACTTATTTAGTCCCGAGACGGGGTTTGGCGCCCGGAACGAAGTGAGGGCGCCAATAGTTCGAGGGACTAAATAAGTCTTCAACCCGAGGTAAACACTGTGCTTTTCATTACAAATACAAGGAAAGTAAAAATAAAAACATGAATTAGCTAAAGAAAAAATGAGTAAATTTTATTATTACATTTAACAACAACTTTGATGAGATAATTTTATTTAAAGTTTTTGGTATTAGCCTCTTCTCTTATAAAATCAGGCGTTAAATTCATATCAGAATCAGGTGAACTCATTTTATAGGTACAAATCTCTGCTATACGTATAAACAAAAGTCTTCAAATCGAAAAAATAAATGAAGATCGAGTTGCCGCTTTCCCGCCTATTTTGTTAGTTTTTTTTTTCTGTGGCCGGCCAGCTAATTCAGCCATTATTTTTTATTTTCATCATTGAAAAAATGGTAAATATTTTGCCCAAATCTAAGTTATTTTAAAGAAATTGTTGAAACTAAATTATAATAAAGTTATTAAAAAAATATATATTCTTTAATCAATACTTAACTTTAAGTTATTTCAATTTTACATCGTGGCTGTATAGAAAGTTGGAACATGGTTCAATAGATATGTGAAAAAGAACTAGTTTTATTTTTAATAATTTCACAGCTGTCAGTTGAAAGCGATTCTCCCTAGGGATGAAAAGTATTACTTTCATCCCGCTCCTCAGGCAACTTCAGACAACTTTCAGAGTATGAGTAGTGAAAATACGTATAAAGACCGGCTGTCATCAATTTTGATTGCTGAATCTTACATTACAGGCACTTAAGGTAAGTGTTCCTAATATAATCAATTAATTGAAATATTATAATGAAATGAGGAGCTCGTGGCTAAATAATAACAGCCGCACGGGTCGATTATCAAGGTTAAGCAACGCTTGACGAGGTCGGTCAGTGGATGGGTGACCATTTAAACATACCGAGTTTCCTCCGTGCTTCGGAAAGCACGTTAAGCCGTTGGTCCCGGCTGTCATTTGAAGATCTTTGACAGTCGTTACAGGTAGTCAGAAGCTTGAGATCTGACGCCAGTCTTGCCAAGGGGCACCGTGTTACCCAGTTACTGGGTTGTGGAGGTCAGATAGGCAGTCGCTCCATGTAAAACACTGGTACTTAGCTGAATCCGGTAAGACTGGAAGCCGACCCCAATATAGTTGCGAAAAAGGCTAGGCAGATGATGATTATAATGAAATCATAAAAATTAACTAGTTTCTGATTTTTTCCTTTGTTGAATACAAAGGAATAAATCAGAAACTAATTGATTAATCAGACGAACTTACCTTAAGTGAAGTCCGATTACAATTTCATGAAGGATGAACTGAAATATAATTGATTACAGAGTAGTTCCCAATTCGCTAGTATTTGGCATCGCAGTTTTAGAGAAAATAAAAATAAAACTTTTCTCTATGTATTGGTAACCCTGATTTGACACTCTTTAGAGATAGCGTTGCTCTGTTGGCCCGTTCGACAAGGGACTGATCCTAAAAAGGATGGGTTGGGTGGGTAATTATATTTCAGTTCATCCTTCATGAAATTGTAATCGGACTTCACTTAAGGTAAGTTCGTCTGATTAATCAATTTCATTTCATGATGAACTGAAATATAATTGATTACAGAGTAGCTGTTTAGAGTCAAAGTCGATATGGGCCACTATTTTGAAAAGATACATATCAAAACAACCATATATGAATCAAATTTATTTGAGACTTATATACTCAAACAACAGTAACCTAGTACATACTTACTTAGGTATGTAACATCAATAATCTTAAGATATTTAAAATGTTAGAATAAGAAAAAAATGCCTTTATGCGGGCTTACATAAACAGGGCGTCATTTAAGTCAAACAGAAATGACAATTTGCTACTAGTATTATCATGACAATAAAATTGCAATGAAAATACTAGCAGCAACAACAACATAAGTACTATTAATATCAGTCTTGTATCTTAATCAGATAAAATTAGTAACAATAAATGCTATAGTGAAACATCCTTGACTGACCCTTAGCAATATAAACAAAATATGACTCTAATGACAGTGTATAAATAACATAAATAATCATTGACCATTTATTAATTTTATAAAAGAGAGAATAAAAAATAATTCCATCCTCAAGTTGGCATTAAAGACAGCATTAATAAAGCTGTCATGTGGGGCATTAACATTCACTGGTACATCATAAAACCTGGCAAATGTAAGAGAGCTATCTAACCAGCCAGCAGTTTTCCTAATCACATCTAATGATACCCTATGAGCTAGATATTTTGGTATCAATACCACTTTCCTTCATAACTGATTTAATCCATCTACTAATTGTTTGGTTTGATGCTCTTTTATAAGGTTTCCTACTAGTCAATAGCAAGTATTGTTCATCAATCCTTAGAGATGATGTTAGCTCAACATATTATGTTATGTTTTTATAGGTAAACATATTATGTTTTTATAGCTCTAGCTGGGCAAACATTGGGGTTCTGATCAAAAAACAGTAGTTTAATTAATGTTTTAGTTCTTGATGACAGTGATGTTTTTATAAGACCTGTAATGATAATATGTATTATGTCTTGTGACATGGATATATCTTGTATTTTAATTACTGATATAGTCTGTACTCTTTAAGCAGTAGCAAGAGCTAATAAGGTGACAAGATTTTTACTTATCATAGCCAAATTTAAATTTTTATCATCACCCCAATTAGACAGAAATCTTAGCGCTATTGAAGGATCCCAAGTATTAACATACTTTCGTAAAGCAGGTTTAATTCTGTATAAACCCTTAAAAAAAACGTTTGATGTGATCATCCCTGCCAATTCTTTCATTTAACAGAAGGGAAAGTGCAGATCTTGCTGTATTTAACAAGCTGTAGCCAACATACATTTTATGTATTTCAGTTAGGTACTGTATTACATCTGGTATTGAAGCTGTATAAACATCTACACTGTGGTTTTGACAGAATAACCACCAAATCTTATAAGTAGTACTATATTGCTTTAGCGTACCTGGTGAAATGGATGATAACATAATATTTAGTGAGCCCTCTGGCAAACCTCTACGTCTGAATGCTTCCCGCAAAAGATGCTCGCTGCCAGGGTAAGCTGGTTGCTTAATGGGTGTTCCATGCTGAAAGGAGATTGTAATAAATTCTTATTAGGATAGAATATGATTGGTTTTGTAACCATCAACATTGTTGCCAAAAGATACCATGGCTGACAAGTCCACAGTGGGTATACTAGGATTCCCTTCACCCCATTGTTTTTAATTTTTTGCAGTTATTTTGTAATTAATGCAAATGGTGGGAATGCATAAAAAAAATAGGAGATCCAGTCAGATGTAAAGGCGTCTATTTCAAATGCATATGGGTCTCTATGCCATGACACATATGTTTTACATTTTGCATTATTTCTGGTAGCAAATAAATCAATACTAGGCTTGCCAAACTCTTTTTCAATTCTATTGAAAGCATCTATTGATAATCCCCACTCTGTGTCAATGTTAGTATTCCTTGATTCCTCATCTGCCAAGTTATCTTTAGATTTTATGTAAGATGCCTGGACATTAATGAACCTAGATTCACACCAATCCCATATCATTCAACTAACATCATTGAGGTGTGGAAATTGAACACTACTCATCTTGTTAATACAGGCAATGGCAGTATTGTTGTCAATTCGAAGAAGAATATTACAATTATTTTTTAAATTTGCAAAGCATTTTAAACCAAAAAATGCTGCCATTAGTTCTAACTGGTTTATGTGATACTTTTGTTCTGATAATGACCACAGGCCTCCAACACTCTCACCATTGCAATAAGCAACCCAACCTGTCAGGGAAGCATCTGTATATACTTGTAAATCAAATTTTCTTGACTTATATGTTTTGCTGTTATGCATTATGATAAGTTTCCACCATTGAAAGTCTGACTGTAATAGTATAGGTAAGGTAATGGATGCATCATAATTGTCCTTTGATATCAGTAATGCTAAATACCTAACATGTTCCATTTGCTTTGTATGTACTATGCCATATGGTATAGCTGGACATGCTGCTACTAATGTACCTAACAATCTAGCAAATTCTCTAATCTTATTTTTTTTTTAATTTCAGGAATTTATCAATCATACTCTTAATTGTATTTCTTTTTTCTAAAGGTAGCTCAATAGCTCAAGGCACATTGATGTGGAGTTAATCATGAACCCCAAAAATTTGTAATATATACTAGGCACTAGGTTGCTTTTTTCAGAATTAATAATAAAGCCTAAGCCCTTTAACACACCAATTGCTGTTTCCATGTTCTGTAAACACTCATTATAAGTTTGGCTAAGACATAAAAGATCATAAATGTATATTGTGGATAGGAGGCCTAAATTTCTGAGATAACCAACCACAGGATTTAACAATTTGGTAAACACACTAGGTGCAGTACATAATCCATATGGCAATGCTGTAAATTCATATAAGGTTCCATCAAATTCAAAATGGAGGTATTTTCTGTGTTCAGATGCTATAGGGACTAATAAGTATGATTCCTTAAGGTCTATGCAACACATATAATAATGTTTATCAATTAACCTTACTGCAGTGTGAATATCTTCCATCTTAAAGTGACTAACTTTTATAAACATGTTCAAAGGTTTTAGATTTAAAATGAATCGAGATCGTGATGCCGATTTGGTCAAAACCAGCATGTGCTTTCAGTACGAGATACTGTTTAGTGCTATTAAAGTGCTGTTGAGAAACCTTACCTAAGGTTTTTTTCTCATATTTCAGAAGAAATCATCGAACATAGTGAAATTTATCCTCAAATTTCGTCGGTCCTGAAGAACAATCTGACGCTCATAATGTCCAAATCCCTGAGGATGAACCTTAAATGTCACAGTTTGCCTGAAAACTGCCAACTCTTAGATGCCCCAATCTTGAACGAAGAAGTGAAGGCAGTGATCTCTGAAACGGGCATAACTAGAGACAAGTGTATTGCCTACCAGCAAAGACAGATGGGCACAGCACTTACAATAATAGGCAAAGTCATGTCTCAAGTCATGTGTCATGGACTACAACTATTTTCTTAATGTCCCTCGGCAATGATCAACCTATGTATGATTCAGCGACTGCATCAGAAAGCCATATCACATAGGCCCCCGAATTTTAAAACTGTGTCCAGTGTAAAAATCGGTCTCAGGCAAACCTAAATACTTCACAGTTTCTCTTGGCATATTACCAAATTTTTTAATACCGATTATTTGTACAGTACATATTCTTTTCCGAAAGTTTTTGAAAAAGCGGTCATCCTTTGTTTTTGTTTAACGGAGAGCTTGATATTTCTTCACTGTTTCACTATATAAATAACTATTGAAGTACTTCATAATTAAACAGTAATTATAGTTAATTAATCTTTATATTGACAATGTTTATCTTTATGATTGTGTACTTAGCATCTCTACTGTATTTTGAACGTATGCATGGCATGCCTTCTGGTTAACTAAGGCTGTTCCTAATTGTATTTTTTATGTCACCATGTTTTTGTACCCATATTTGCAAAATAAATATCTTATCTTATTCCCTCACAGAAAGGAGGCCTGCATGCACAATGGACCAAAATGAAAGTCTAAGTGAGGCAAAGGGGTCCATCTATCCTATCCTGGGCGAAGACCTATACAGGCGCGCCGCCGCTTACGTACTTTGTGACGTTATTTTGGTATTCACCTAAATTTATTTAAGATGTGACAATAACTTAGAGGAAGAAGATGACAAATAACTTGGAGTCAAGTTAAGATGATGATCATGATTAACATAACATCACGTATTCCCCGTAGGATTATGCAGAGGTATTCCTATAGCACAGCCATTTTCACCAACATTTAAGTTTTACGTAAGGGGTGAGGCTATTGCTATGATCATCTATCTTTACCACATCATCGCTTACCATCAGGTGAGATAATGGTCAAGCGCAAGCCTACAGAAGAAAAAAAAATCTAGTTGCTAAGCGCAAAAATCAAAAATAGCCGAACCAATTTTGACGAAATTTTAGTATAGTTGTGTTTGAGAGTGGATTATATTCACAACTGGACCCGATTTTTGTGGCGCTGCTATCGGGCCCGGGCAGTACGGGTCCAGTAGTTTATTATATTTAACTATTAAAATTTATGTTATTTATATTACTGCCAGGTAACGCAGGAGCTAGTGACGGTACCACTGGCAGCGGGCCAGCTTTTGGCAAATAGACAAACTAAATGTGTGTAACCAATGTTACATTTTATCAGCCATTCTATCATCCATTCTGTAGCGACTGTGATGCCAAAATGGTGGACTTGATGTCTATCATCGAGTCGATAGTCAGCAGCGAGGAGTCCTGGGACGCGGTGGTATCCATGTGCAAAACAGTCTTCTGGCAAATGGAGGCTGTGGAAAGGGAGATGTCGTCCATTCACCCGGTCCGCAGCAGACGCACTGGGCGGCGGTGGAGAGCGGTCAACGCCCTCTTCCAGCCCCACTAAATGGGTCCAGGGGTGACGGACTCTGGGACGTCCATCGTCCCCCACACATCAGGAACCGAGGTGGCGGCGCGTTGTCTTCCACACGTGCCCCCCTTAGACGTCACGGGGGGAGTCTAACCCCTCACTCCCCCCATGACCCGAGGCACAAGCCGCGGGTTGCAGAAAGATTGTACGTTCCCGCGGCCCCCTGTGCAGGTGTGAGATGGAACACTAGGGTTTTTAGTGAGTTGGACAGACCCCTCGCCCCTCTCCCATGGCGGAGGCCATCCAATGAGGATTTTCCACCCCGGTACAAAAAAAAATGGTGAGGCTCCTTCAAGGATCAGATAATTTTACTGAAAATCACATGGACTTGTTGGTTCCAGTAGTCACTCTTGAGACCACACATGAGACAGCTTGCACTTTAGTAAAATTTGAGGGGGAAAGGGGTCGGGCCAAATCTCACGACAACTCACAAAGGATGGAGGGGAGGGTGTGAAATGTTGTCAAAATCGCCTCACGTAATTAATGAACAACCTCTTATTTAATAAATGATTGTATTATCAGAAGAACAGAATCAAATACAGTCTAATAAATAAAAAACTAATTTCAAGATAATTATCAAAAGGTTAATGCTCAGTTGTAATAAGGAAAAAACCAAAACACATTAGCTGGGTCCAAACCGGACGATTCACTACACTCCGCGACTAATTTTATCATCGACCTTCACGATAACTATGCCAATCAATGAGTAATAATAAGTTATTAAATCAGTATAAGTGGCATTAGCTAAAAGAATGGGGTATAGTAGTTATTGAAATGTTGTTTTCGCTAATATCTTAAATGTTTTACTACAAAACATGTATGCTCACAATACACATGAAAAAAAGGCATCAAATGGAAAAATACTATGCTCAGAGTTTATTCAAGACAAGAAAACAATAAACACAAATGGAACCAAGCAACAATAACATTTCAATATGTTGTTTAATATCTCACAGATTCGGCCAGTAATTCTTATCCAGAGCACAGATAATATAAAAATAGCATACATGCATCATCAGCATCATCCCATACAAAGAAGCCGTGCCAACGTAACTAGCGTTTTTCGTCTGAGTAATCTGATCATTGCAAATTATGCACGTTCATGAACTATCTAGATTATAGAGAGATTATAAATTCTCAAAAAATTGTGAACTGAACATTTCGAAAAGAATAAAACTCAAATTATTGCACCAGTTTACAATCTGTACTCTTTAGTGTGACAGGGAGGGTCGCGGATAAATTTGAAAAAGAGTTACCGCGGCCCTGGCTCAAGCAACTGAAGCAACACGGGTGGGTTTAGTCAGTAAAAGTCTGACACGCCCTCCCGCCTCACCCAGAGCGAGAGAAGTTATGGATGATTTCCCACCCAAAAAAAAAAACAAATGGTGTGACAGGGAAATTTTAAACAAGCTTCTCATTGGTCGGTTTTGTGCCAGTACTTACACAGATCACGTGAATTATTCAATTCGAAATGTTCAATTCACAATGTATATAATATATAGAGTTTATAATCTCTCTAGTCTAGTCTCATAAACTAACGAGATCTACAATATTCCGGTGACAGGTATATTTTTCCTCAATATTCTAAATCCAACTCTTGATCGAGTTTGATCATATCGGCAGCTTTTTCTGCAATCATAATCACTGGCGCATTCGTATTACCGCGGACGATGGTCGGCATTATACTAGCATCCACCACTCGAAGCCCTTGCACTCCTCGAACCCGAAGTCTCTCATCCACCACACCCTTGCCTTTTGGGCCCATCGCACATGTGCCTACGGGATGCCATAGGGTAGTAACCATATTCAATATGTAACATCTCCAATATTTATGAGTACCGAACTCAAAATCTTTGCATTGATCAAGCTTCACATCAACTACTCTTGAGCCAACACTCCTGAAATATGTTGAATTAACAACACTAATATAGTCTGCCATGTATTTCGCATGGTTTTCTAAATCACTGTCATTAGAATAGTATCCAGTGTAAATAAGAGGTTTATCCATGGGATTATTACTCTGAAGTCTTATTTTACCTCTTGATTCCGGAGCCAATACAATCAGCAATTCTAGTACAGATTTGGTCCTGCAGTCCCACGACGAAAGAACAGATACTTGTGGCTGTTACAGATCCTGCGGGCTCAGCTAATATTATCATCTGATAATCAGGATAATTTTGTGTCTTGTTCAGAGCTATATGCCCCATTAATACGGGGGATGGAAACTTATCTACGTTTACCAAATTAACAATATTTCTAACAGATGAAGCAACGTTTTTCTTTCCAGTTAACACTACTACAGTCCACATGTGATCTTGAAGGTTACCGCCCACATTTGGTGAATTTAACAATACATCTATACCCATTTCTTTCAGGTGAGTTTTAGGGCCAATCCCAGATAGCATTAACAACTGAGGACTATTAATAGCACCTGCAGATACAATGACTTCTTTGCTTGCCATAACTTTAATTGTTTTACCGCCTGGAAGTGTTATTTCAACACCAATTGCGTTATTATTGCCATCAAAAAGAACTTTTCTTGCCAGTGTATTTTTCAAAACAAACAAATTAGTGCGTTCTCTTATTGGACTTAAAAAAGCGTTAGCCGTGCTTTGTCTTATGTTATTATCAATAGTCATGATAGGTGTTGAGTAGCCTACTTGCTCATATCCGTTTGTATCAATAAGTATTTTGTGACCGTTTTCTTTGAAAGCTTTGAAATAGTCATCGGTTAGTGCTGGCGAAAGTGGTCGTGTCACACTCAGGTATCCGTCTGTGCGGTGCAAGTCAGCTGAGTCACTGTTGAGAATATTTTGGTCTTTGAGACGTTCACTCTTCTTAAAATATGCTGTGACGTTAACCCAGTTCCAGCCTTCATTACCCTGCTGGACCCAACTCTCATAGTCTTCTTTGTTTCCTCTAACATAGAACATATAGTTGGCGCCACTAGAACCTCCCAGCATCTTTCCTCGGGTTAAATGTATGTTTTTTGTTTTATGTGCTTGAGCCGTATATCCATCGTCAACTGTGTAGTAGTTCCAGTCTGATGATGAATAGTCAACCAAAGTCAAGAGACCTGGAAGCTGAAAAATATAACAACTTTAATTTATTGATTAGAAGTGACAGTATATTTTTGGTCTTGTACAAAATATATCTTCGTGCGAATTAGCTCTATTGATAAAATGTTGTAAGTACGGATCCGTAAGATGGATACGAAAGGAATTAAAAGAGAAGGAATATAAAATAATTACATAATCTAACCAAATTGCACTAAATTGTAATTTCTTGTGATTTAACATTTTCTTTTTAGGATTTTATCCACAACAAGACAACAACACTATACTTCATAAAAGATAGCTTGATCTCTGCAACATATGTCAAACTGACGTATACGTTATTGTTAGCCTGTCAAGCGCTATTGTTACTGTATTGATACTGACAGCTGTCGCAGAGATCAAGCTATCTTTTAAGAAGTATAGGAGTTGATACATGTAGTTGTATGTATTTTGATATGATTTGAATATTATATTTTCAGGATTTGATCCATACCAACGGCAACAAGACAACACTTGAAGACATTTTATTTTACTTACATTTGACGAGATAGGAGGATCTCCACCTGCTTCGATGAGCAGCACATTCCAATCATAGATCTCAGTGAGTCTATTGGCAAGCACGCATCCAGCTGATCCAGCACCAACCACAATGAAGTCAAAACTCTGACCATCTGAAATGTTACCATCGATATAATTGTACGTATTAAACTTGGACTATAATCAAAACGTTTAAGTAATGTATCCCATTATTAGAATAACAATCGCGATCCGAGGTAAAAAGAGGGTGATCGCTTTTTCCAATTGTTTGAGTATTTTCCAACGAGTTATTTTTTTACCGTGTTCTACATTTACGATACTTTTACTGTATTCTAGAATTTCGAAGTTCTAACTCTCTAATATTTTACTCATTTTTAACCGTAATAAAGGAAGTGTGGTGCAAGAGACATCTAAACTAATAATATAAAGGTGTAAAATTGTGAGTTTGTAAAGAGACACCTCTGGAAGCATCGATCCGTTTGCAGAAAATCAATAGAAAGATACACCAGCGCTGACTTTTTTTCCAGAAAATAAAGCAAAGCATAAATAAAATGCAAGTTGCCTGGGTGACGAGCCAAGGGAGCAAATCATTGTTAAAAGAATTTGCATTCAATTATAATAATAACAGTCTGTAACTGTCCTACTGCACCTTATCATACAAAGATTTTGATCGCCACGCTGCTCAATGCGGCTTGGCGATTTCAGACTTACTTTAACTATAAGTCCATGTTTCCTCACGATGTTTTCTTTCACCGTTGTTTATAATGTCCAAGATAAACTTAGAAAGTGCATATGAATTTGCAAAAGTAACATTGGTGCTTGCATCTTACATCAGATTTGAACCTATGACCTCAAGCATGAGAGGCGACCACTAGGCCGCCACGACATTAGTCACTAAATTATTCATCATTCAATTATTATTTTTAAATGTTTTTAAATGAGACTTATTGTTTCTATAGAGGTGAGCGAAAATTACATTTACTCCTCCAGTTTACAATGTAACAATTCCAGGGACTTACCATAAATATTTGCTTGTGGAGGATATTCCACGGAATTCGTACCCACAAGACTGACTACTGTTTGTAACAGTTTTAGTAGCGGCGGAATAATAATCACCCCAGCGGCTGGTAAGATTCCTTTTATGGCCATTTTACTAAAGAAACACAGAAAATAATAATATATTATTTTATATTTATAATTTTTACTTCTTCATGTTAGTTAATACGGTGCTGCTGATATAAATAAACTCCAGTTATTGTTAAGGACAATTTTACTATGTGTTAGTATTATCGTTAGGAAATTATTATTGACCTGAAACTTGGAAATGGGCCTAAATGAAATAATGTTCGCGGGTTCGATTCCCGCACGGAACAAATATTTGTATGACCTACAAATAGTTGTTCTGGCTCTGGGTGTTTGTGTATGTGAGTTTATATGTCTGTAAACGCACCCACGATACAGGAGAAATTCCTAGTGTGGGGCAACGTTTCAAAAAAAAAAAAAAAAAATGGCACAAAAATACCTTCAATGAAATTTCGTCAGGGACAGTCGGCAAGAAAAATGTACCGACACAATCGCAAAAACTAGATCTAAGTTTTTATGAGAGATTAAGCCATGGTTCACACTCCTTTGTCTTGCACTTTTATGCAGTATAATGCTGGAGTCAGACGGTAGCAACCATCTGTTGAACTTGAAAAACATGTGGTGTAATGCCCTGTGACGTGTGGTCACAACATTATAGGTAAGATCAAAATAGTAAATTACATAAAGATAAGTAGTAAATAGATATACAATAATTGTAATGCCAGTATGTAAAATATATATTTAAATATCATAAATATATGTATATACAGTATGTAGTGAGGGATGAACTCACGTAGACTTAAGGGTACACTAGTCGACGGCACGAACTATTTTGTGCGCGGGGTTAAAATGCATTTTATATCAACCGACAGCACGTGCGGAAGAGATAGATGCTGTGATGAGCAGTAGGAAGCTAGTTCGCGTACGAATACACATTTTTGCAAATTTGTAGCGAATTGGATAATGATTTAGGACGGAACCGAGCGCGCGAAATTTTATAAACAGACCTTTGGCAGTCTAGATATCATGAAAAAACTACTAAATCTATCTGTTTTAAATAAAATTATTTGCATTGTTGAACTACTAATCTATCCCTGTGTGGAGGCCGTTTTGCAATTTTCCGTCTTCTTATGATATTTATTTGCGCCCAAATATGCGTTAAAATTAGTGTCGAAATGTGGTACTTTCGACGCTCATAACTTTCAAATATCTTATTTTTTTACTTTTTTGCTTCCATACAGGGCTAGATAATGATGAGACAAATTGATATCACTTTTTATATTGAACGTAAATCGTCAAACAGTGGAATAATCCCTAGACTACGTTTGTATGGAAGAATTTTCGACTAGTGTAACCTTAAGTTATTAAAGTAAGCCTTAAAATAGTGTCCGACGTAGGAGTCCAATAATTGTAATTTTTATAAATGAAAAGAAACAAACAAATAAACACGACAAAAAAGAGCGCGGACTGCCATGTCCGCGGTAGAATACTCTTATTAAAAAAAAACCGGCCAAGTGCGAGTTGGACTCGCGCACGAAGGGTTCCGTACCATTACCGCAACAAACGGCAAAAAAATCACGTTTCTTGTATGGGAGCCCCACTTAAATATTTATTTTATTCTGTTTTTATAGCATCTATATTTGTTGTTATAGCAGCAATAGAAATACATCATCTGTGAAAAGTTCAACTGTCTAGCTATAACGGTTCATGAGATACAGCCTGGTGACAGACGGACAGACAGACAGACAGACGGATCGCGGACTCTTAGTAATAGGGTCCCGTTTTTACCCTTTGGGTACGGAACCCTAAAAACATCATAGGTTCTGCAAAAAACCTGAACCTTGTTTGACATGGCTACAGCTATGAGTTAAAAATATGGAGTCACTTACCAAAGTTGTCGCCCAGTCCTATTAACTTTACGAGATGTTAATTTTTAAAACATTATTTAAGACTGTGCAGTCTTAACTAAAGTTTAGCGAGTGAACAAGGCGCGCGGAACATCAGTATTTACTGCAGCGCGCTAGTGGTGTCGTGTGCGTAGTCATGCACACAATGGCAAGTCCGCTCAAAACCAGCTTGCAGTTTCACGACAAAAGTTGGTAACTTAGGATTTTTTTAATTTTATTGTTTTGTTAAGTGACTTGAAAAGATGAATATTGTTTATTTATATGGTTTTATTTAGGTACATCATCATCTTCCTGCCCTTGTCCCATGTTACTTGGGGTCGGCGCAACACGTTTTCTTCTTCCATATCGTCCTGGCCCCCGTCACGCTATCACTGACTCCCTTTTCTTTCATATCACTCCTCACACAGTCCATCCATCTTTTCTTTGGCTGTCCCCTCGCTCTCCATCCATCCACATTTATATTCTCTTTTAGTAACATGCGTCTCATCCCCCCTCATCAGATGACCATACCAGGACAAACGGTTTCCTTTCAACTTTTCTGTCACTGGCGCCACTTTCATACTTCCTCTAATATACTCATTTCTCACTTTATCCATTCTCGTCACTCCGCATATCCATCTCAACATTCTCATCTCTGCTACATGCAATCTCTTTTCATCCATCTTTTTCACAGCCCAACATTCTGATCCATACAGTACGACAGGTCTTATCGCGGACTTGTAAATTTTACCCTTTAACTTGAGGGGCATCCGTGGGTCGCAAGTTGTGCCAGTGACCTGTCGCCATTTCATCCTGTCAATCCTGTCGTAATTTTATGTAGGTACATAAATCCTATAATTACCCTTACTATTCATCTTGGAAATTTTGGCATTGTGGATTGTACGCCCAGGAATTTTACTGGGTAAATAGATAGGCTAGGTGAGTAGGTAGCTAGGAAGGGTAGGTAGGGTTGGTAGGGTAGGTAGGGTGTATTGTAATAATAAAATCAGTCTGTAATAAAAAAAACTATAATTACCTTATGTAATACCTTGCTTGATTTACCATTTTACAAAAACTTACAAAAAGATCAGGGAAACGTGGTATATTTATTATACAGTGTCATATTCAGAAAGCCTGGTCAATTTAATTATTTCAATAGTTTTTATCATATTGCCTACTCAATTTGGACATTTTCCAAATTGGCCGGGCATTATGAATAATGCTGTATTGCAGCACTTGGTCCATAACATATATAACGAAATTAAAAGGAAAACTATCACAGCTAAGTAGGCTTTACAAGTTTACGAGTAATAGACGACTAACTTAGAAAAGGTACTTTGTAAAGTATATAGCCTATCGGCAACATTGTAATAATATGTTCATTAAATAACATAATTATTATGACAATGTTGCCAATCGGCTGAAGGGTGTTGATTTCAAGGAATACTGCCGAAGAGTTGAAGTTTTTTTTATTTTATTTGTAATGGGTTTGCTCTTGACTCTAGTCTAGGTCATAGGTGACAGAGACAGAGTCGACGATGAAGTGAGCTTACCCAGAATAAGCCTGATCACTCTAACTTTGAAGAGATTCTGGTTGAATGCGTTCGGTTAAACAGACGCAGGTAGTGAGTTCCATTCATTCGCTGTGCGCATTATAAAGGATGATTGGAAGCGCTTGGTTCGAATTGGTGGAATGGCAATAAGGTAAGGATGATAACTTGCAGTGCGTCTAGATGTCCGATGGTAGAAGGGGGCTGGTGGGATGAGGTCGTTGAGTTCTTGAGCACACTCACCGAAGTACAGTTTGTAGAAGACCGACAAGAAGGCAACTTTGCGGCGATGAGCCAAGCTGTTAAGCTTGGCGTCCACCAGTTCAACGACGCCGATGAGCCTCTTGGCTCTGCGTTCCACCGAGTTAAGTGCGGCAAGCTGATACTTAGCTGAGCCATCCCAAAGGTGGCTGCAATACTCCATGCAGGATCGGACTTGCGCTTTGTATAGGGTTAAAAGCCGTCCAGGCGTAAAATTTCGCTTCACTCTATTTAGGATGCCCAGTTTTATGGCCGCAATTTGGGCTTTGTACTCAATGGAGGCGCCGAAGTTGAGACTGGATGTCAACTCCATGCCTAGGAACTCGAGCCGAACAGACGCACCCCTAAAAGTAGGCGTTTGATCGAAAAGACTCCTTTTAGCGGTAAAAAGACACGCCTGTGTTTTGGTGGCGTTAAAAGAGACCAGATTGTCATCACCCTACTGGGAGACAAGGCTTAAGGTCAAATCTGTCCGCTCCACCATAGCCTCTCTCAAGGAACGAACTTCGTCCACGCTGGTTTTTTAAGTGCACCTGAATGTCAATTCTAAAAATATGAATAGAATATTACCTATCTAAGAAAGAAAGAAAGAAAGAAAAAGAGTATATTTCCGCTAGGCAAGGCGCAAACCTACCATAAAAAGAGAAAATCGAAAGGAAAAACTTATATAAAATAAATAATAGTTTAAAAAAACACGCTTTAACGGCAACCAAACTAAAAAGTAAAAATTTTCATCAAATTTTATTTAAGAATAGTGTAATATAAATGTAAAAAAGCGTGGGGTGCTTGATGTTAATTGTTATAGTATTTTATTGTTAGATCTTGGTATAAGTATTGTTACCGACCTCCGACCTTGGATATACCAGCTTGACTTAATTCTACAATACGTTTAGTTCATCCTTTATTTTGAATGTTAATCTTCTAATATATTCATAATTATGTATTCCGAATGATTAAAACCTCTTAGGACAACATCCGCTTGTTATCTTTCGGTGTATCAAATAAATAATAAAGGTTCGTTTGGTTTCCATTAAAGCGTGTTTTCTTGTTTTTGTAAACAATTTTTTTTCTTTTTAGTTAAATTTACCATTAAAGGTGTTTGTTAGTTTTTTAAAAACAATTTATTAATGTAACTATGTCACTGTGATGGGAGTTGGTAATTAGCATGTCTATTTTGTCCGGAACATTTATTTAATACGTGTACTTGGCGCAAGACAATACCGTGTACAAAAAACACTATTTCAATTATTGCATTGCCATCGGTCCTTGATAAGTGTGCAAAGTTTCAAATTAATCCGACGTTTTGTAGGGGGTGAAAATCACGTCAAAGATTCCGTTACATTGATACATAGATACATACATACCAAGCTAATAAAAGCGTGTTAAAAAAACAAGGTATGCCCACACAAATTCACAATCACGCAAAACAGTTTTCATTCTGTATACTGCAGAGACTCGCGTGCGAGACAGTCGCAGCGCTGGTTTTCAGCGATAGCCGGTGTCGACTGGATGACGCCGAACGAATGAAACCTTAGGGGTAAGTGATGGAGCGAATAGCTTTATTTATTAACTAGCTTCTGCCAGCGGCATCGCACGCGTGAAAGTCAAAAATTATGCCGAGGGAACATACTCCCGGGACAAAAAATATCCTATGTGCTATTCCTGTTTGTATTCTATTTCTTCACCAAATTACATCCAGATCCGTTCAGCCGTTCTGTCGTAAAAAAGTAACAAACATACAAACTCACAAATTTTCGCCTTTATAATATTAGTGTGATAAATAAATGATTAATTGAGTAAACATAAATATATCAACAAAGTAATGCACCCAAAAGAATTTGTCACTTCGTTTCGAGTCTGGGTCAATGTACCTACCTTGTCCCAAAGAAGCACTTTAAGCAAATAAACCTAAACTTTTTATTTATTATTATATATATATATATATATATATATATATATATATTATAACATAATGTTATAAAGCTGAAGAGTTTGTTTGTTTGTTTGTTTGAACGCGCTAATCTCAGGAACTACTGGTTGGAATTGAAAAAAATATGGTTGTGTTCGATAGTCCATTTATCGAGGAAAGTTATAGGCTAAATAACATCACGCTATGACCAATAGGAGCGGAGCATACATGAAAATTGTTGCAAAAACGGGAAAAAAATATCCTTTTTGAGAACTTCCGTTGCGTGCGCTGCGTAAGCGGTTAAAGTAACGCAACATTCATGTATGTACTGGCTGAGCGAAGCCGTGTGGGACAGCTAGTAAATTTCGACTATAAGGCCGCTTGTACACGCTAAAAAAAGACACCGCGCCTACGCAAGAATTCGTATGATTTTTACTCCCGAACTGCCACGGTGCTGAACAAATAAAAATCTTGTTAGCGCTAAACAAGATTGGTGACTTGGTCCGACAAAATAATTATCGTGTACATGATGAATTGGTCGTCTACGACACGAATTCTTGCGCAGGCCCAATGAATTTTCTTAGCGCGTACAAGCGGCCTGAAGAGTAGACCTGTCCGTAAAACGATTTTATTATATTTGGCAAGATTGATACTATCTCAACTTCTGATTAATCCACTAGATCACTACTGATGCGGGGTTCATGCGGTCCATGGCCCTTTACGGGGCACTGGTATGGTTGCGTTCCCTGAGGTGGCAACCAGCTCGCCGGATGAACGCGTCCCAAAGGGTCATGGCCATCCGGCTGGTCCGGGGATACCGCACGGTCTCCGGTGAGGCGGCAGACCTCCTTGCCGGATTGCCACCATGGGATCTGGAGGCAAAAGCCCTCTCGCAAATATGGCTATGGCGCGAGGAGGTGAAATGCCGGGGCGAAACTCCGTTGCCACGACAAATCACGGCTCGGCGGACAGAACTCCGGCAGAATCTCATGGTGACATGGAGAGGGCGACTGTCGCAACCCAGAGCTGGGTACGCCACAATTGCTGCGATAAGGCCCCTCATTCAGGAGTGACTTGAGAGGCGTCACGGCACCTTCAACTTCTGCCTGACTCAAGACCTCACCGGACACGGCTGTTTCGGGAGGTTTCTGTTCAGGATAAGGCGGGAGGAAACGCTCGGGTGTCACCATTGTGTGGATCACCCGACGGACGCAGTAGAGCATACGGTGGAGGACTGCCCCGCTTGGGCGGAGAAGACCTCGTGTCCTTGTGGAGGCGATCGGCGGTGGCGACCTCTCGCGTCCGGCCCTGGTACCCAGCGAGAGGGCATGGGAAGCTGTCATCTCCTTCTGCGAAGCAGTAATATTCGCTAATGAGGAGGCAGAACGCGTGAGGGAGACGCAATGGAGACGCCCTCACGCCCCTAGCCACCGCAGGAGTCGCCCCGAGCGTCGGATGTCGCAAGCCGATTCCGGGCACCGTAGGCGCGGACTTACGGACAGCGAGTAATGGGTAGCTCGCCATCCGAAAAGGAACAGGCCCGAGTCGACGGCACGTAATGTTCCACGCGCGCCTCAAAGAGATGTCTGAAGGAACTTGGGTGGGTTTTAGTCAGTAAAAGTCTGATTTCCTAAAGTTCACTCAATAAATAATATCTAACCCAGATAGGAATAACGATTTTGAACAGATAACCGTAACAAAAGCAGATAAAATAAAAAAAGGAATAATTACTCACGAAAAATTGCATCGCTCGGAGTCCAGAATAATGTACTGATTTATGGTACTACTTTTCGCGTCGGTGTCAAAGACATCCTGTATGTAGAAGACGAAAAAAAAAACAACTTTATAACTGACATCTGTAACTAATTAAAAGCAATGTATTCCTAATGAAACCACCCAGAGTACAAGTTTTATTTTATTTATTTAATAGGCTCTGCAATGATTGTTAACACTTAAAATTTACAACAACATTAATTAAAAAGATAAAATTTAAAACCCCCGACACATTTTAATTTCATGCTACATAATATATCTAGTAGTAGACATATTTCGATCGAAAATCTATTGAACATGCAATTATGACACGATATATTGCGAAAACACAACGATACAAACAGCAAAACGCCCATAACATTAGAATATCGATTTTCATCAAATATAGCTAAAACAATCTCAATAAAGTCACCTTTCAAACAAACAAAAAACTAAATCAAAATCGGTTCATCCATTCGGATGATGAGCTATGATGCTACAAAAACTATACACGAATACACATATACACAAACACACAGGTACACGCTCTAAACTTATAACAACCTTCTTTTCCGTCAGGGGTTAAAAACTACAGTCGAGTGTCACAATTTTTAACAGGTATGCACCACATATGCTAAAGCGATGTACAAACAATTACAATTTATTTATCTATTATGATTAAAAATAATACATTAAGTGATACTGTAAATATCCTATACAAAAAAAACTTAAAATTGACACTAGTTACAATACTAGTGTAAATTTTAAGTTTTTTTTTTCATAACATTGTATGTCGATTTAGGGAACTTGGTGAGTCCGCATGCATGTCAAAAAGTTACAAAAGAATACAATGTAAATGTTATTTCAATTTAAGCTTAACTGCACTGTTACGAATTACTCTTAGGGTCAAAAGGAGATATTTTATTTACTTATTATAATAAATGTTTTACCCTCAAAAGAGTGTTCAACGAGGTTCGTCAAAAGAGAACTTTAGAGTAAAATAAAAAACCTACGAAATAATTTATTTCTTAGTCCAAAATAAAATTGACTTAACTAGTATACAGTACAAGATTATTTCACATGACTTAAAACGTCGCGTCTTTCTTCATCAAATATCGATTAATTCCTTCTATATATAGTGCTATATACTCATCCCACTTGATATCTGAGGGGTCGCAGGGAAACTGATGTCGGTCTTCGAATGATAAACTGGCGTGCAGTGCGCGCGTTCGATCTACCTTCATTTCCCAAGAATGTGATGTGAAGAATTCTAAGAGATCCCGCCCGGCGATCACTCTGGACTGGATTTGCATGTACCTGGGGTATTGGAATGGAGGTTTTAGATCAGAAAAGATAACATTCTATATTCCCCTAAGGACCTACACGCGTACGTGACTTTTTTTTTCGTAAACTTTCGCTAAAATAGGCAAGAGGGCTACAGTTTATCAACAAGTTTTTTATTAGCTTTTAAGGGTTCCGAAGGTAGGCTCAGGATACCTCCTATAGACGTAAAGAGGGAATGTTATTTTTTTCTCGTTTATCCCATGGTGTGGGGCATCGTTGGATAGGCCATTCAAAAATATTATGGGTTTGTTAAAACCATTTTTCAATTCAGAGATCCGTTTGCGTAAAATTACGCTTTAAATTGCAAATTTATGTTAGAGTCAAGTGTGCCCCCCCCCCCCCCCCCCCGCTGCCAGCGAAATGGTTATGTAAATATAACGAAATTAAAAGTTTTTTTTTTGTAAACTTCGCCGCTCATTAGTAATTTATTTCTGTATCGTGGGTGCGTTTACAAACATTTAAACTCACATATATAAAAGCCTAACCGAATAACAGGAACCGGCGACGCGGTAGGCCCAGAAAGAGATGGCGTGACGAATTAGACGTTTATCTGAAGGATTGGCCAGATATAGCAAGAGACCGGAAAAAATGGAAAGACGGAAGGGAGGCCTTTGCCCTGCAGTGGGACGTAACGGGCTCATAATAATAATAATAATAATAATATAAAAGACAATGAGAATTCCAGAGAATGGGCAGCAGCGTTCTCTGTGCTTCTACAACAACCATACTGCGATCGCCAACCCGCCTGCCAAGCGTGGCGATTATGACAAAAACGCAATGCGCCATGAAAAGCACAAATAAAAAATGGCCCCTAGTGCCCGGCAGCCTGCCTACCCTCGACTACGGTAGCGGTCGAGGTTACGGCATGGCAAGGGGTGCCAAGAATCTCTGGACGAGATCCGGCTACCCAAATAATTACCGACGACTGTACCTGGCAACGTACAACACGCGCACACTCCGGACCGACGAGAAGATCACCGAACTCGAAGAGGAATTGAGCAGGTTGCGATGGAGTATTATAGGGTTATCGGAAGTCCGAAGAGAGGGGGAGGACTCGATAATCCTCAAATCCGGTAACCTGCTCTATTTCCGAGAGGGTGACCGGCAGTCCCAGGGTGGTGTCGGGTTTATCGTCCACAAGTCCCTTGTGAACAACGTGGTGAAGATCGAGAGTGTGTCGACCAGGGTGGCGTGCCTTATACTCAGAATATCCTCAAGATATTCGCTGAAGGTCATACAGGTCTACGCCCCAACCTCGGCACACCCCGACGACGAGGTAGAGACCATGTATGAGGATATCTCCAGAGCCATGCATGGTTTCAAAACTCACTTCACCGTTGTCATGGGGGACTTCAACGCGAAACTGGGCAAACGAGACGAGGATGAGCTGCAAGTGGGGCAATTTGGAGTTGGACGACGGAACCACCGGGGTCACCTACTGGCCAGTTTTATGGAGAAGGAGGGCCTATTTATGATGAACTCCTTCTTCAAAAAGCGTGAACACAGGAAGTGGACCTGGCAGAGCCCCGATGGTGCAACAAAAAATGAGATCGACTTCATCATGTCAACCAAGAAGCAAATGTTCAATGATGTCTCTGTGATCAATTCGGTAAAAACCGGGAGCGATCACCGCATGGTAAGAGGCACATTGAACATTAATATTAAGCTTGAAAGGTCTCGACTGATGAAGTCCACGCTCCGTCCAGCACAGATCCAGGTCCAAAACCCCGAAAGCTTTCAGTTCGAACTCCAGAATCGTTTCGAGTGCCTAGGGAGCTCCGTGGACGATTACGCCGACGGGTTCGTGGAAGCTGTCCATACGGTCGGGTCTAAGTTTTTCAAGACCCGTCGTACAGATAGAAAGAAAAAGGTCTCTGATCATACCCTCAAACTTATGAAGGAGAGGCGTGAGATGATCCTGCAGTCTTCAGATGAGGCGTGCAAATACCGGTAGCTCAATAGACAGATCCCTAAATCCTTGAAAAGAGACCTCCGCCGCTTTAATACCGAGCGTATTAAAGACGCGATTGAGCAAAATAAAGGCTCCAAGGTTTTTTCAAGAGATCTGGCTATTGGGCAGAGCCAGCTCACGAAACTGAAGACCGACGATGGCAGGATCGTATCCGCCAAACTGGAGCTTCTGGGGGAGATCGAGACATTCTATGGGCAGTTGTACACATCAATCAGCAAGCCCGTTGCGAGTCTAGCAAACGACCCAAGAGCTAGATTGACCCGACACTATACCGAAGATATTCCGGACGTCAGCCTGTACGAGATTAGGATGGCTCTGAAACAGCTTAAAAACAACAAGGCGCCGGGTGATGACGGAATCACGGCTGAACTCCTGAAGGCGGGTGGAAAACCGGTCCTTAAGGCCCTTCAGAAGCTGTTTGATTCCGTCATACTCGAGGGCAAAACGCCACAGGCATGGTGCAGGGGTGTGGTGGTACTCTTCTTCAAGAAGGGCGACAATGCCCGGCTATAGGCCCATCTCACTTCTTAGCCATGTCTACAAGTTGTTTTCAAGAGTCATCACGAATCGTCTCGCGCGCAGGTTTGACGTTTTCCAGCCTCCCGAACAAGCCGGATTCCGAAAAGGCTTTAGCACCGTAGACCACATACATACGCTGCGGCAGGTTATACAGAAGACCGAAGAGTATAACCTGCCTCTCTGTTTAGCGTTTGTGGACTACGAGAAAGCCTTCGATTCGATCGAGACTTGGGCTGTACTGCAGTCTCTCCAACGGTGCCAGATCGACTACCGGTACATTGAAGTGTTGAAGTGTTTGTACAAGAACGCCACTATGTCAGTCCGTCTTCAGGATCAGACCTCGAAACCAATTCTTCTCCGGCGCGGCGTGAGACAGGGAGACGTCATTTCTCCGAAACTGTTCACTGCTGCGCTGGAGGATGTCTTCAAGGTTCTGGATTGGAAAGGGCTTGGCATCAACGTTAATGGCGAGTACATCACTCACCTTCGGTTTGCCGACGACATAGTGGTCATGGCTGAGACCATGGAGAGCCTCAGTAAAATGCTCGATGACCTCAGTAGAGCTCCCGAAAGAGTGGGTCTTAAAATGAACATGGACAAAACCAAGGTCATGGTGAATGCCCATGTTACACCCACTCCTATCAAGGTCGGAGACTCTACACTCGAAGTTGTGGGTGACTATGTCTACCTGGGACAAACGATCCAATTGGGTAGGGCCAACTTCGAGAAAGAGGTCAACCGTCGAATCCGACTCGGCTGGGCAGCGTTCGGGAAGTTGCGCGGTATCTTCTCGTCCAACTTACCACAGTGTCTCAAGACGAAAGTCTATGACCAGTGTGTGTTGCCAGTGATGACATATGGCTCTGAGACGTGGTCGCTTACAATGGGCCTTATCAGGAAGCTTACAGTCACTCAAATGGCAATGGAGAGGGCTATGCTCGGAGTTTCCTTGCGTGATCGAATCAGAAATGTGGAGATTCGCAAGAGAACCAGGGTTACCGACATAGCCCGAAGAATTGCCAAACTAAAGTGGCAGTGGGCAGGGCACATTGCTCGCAGAACGGATGGCCGATGGGGCAGAAAAGTTCTGGAATGGCGACCGCGAACCGGAAGACGATACGTTGGAAGGCCTCCCACTAGGTGGACCGATGACCTGGTTAAGGTTGCGGGAAGGCGCTGGATGCGAGACGCACGGGATCGGTCAATGTGGCGACGCCTGGGGGAGGCCTATGTCCAGCAGTGGACGTCTTTCGGCTGAAATGATGATGATGATGATGATGATGATATAAAAGACATACAAATATTTGTTCCGTGCGGGAATCGAACCCGCGACACACAGTGCAGAGGCCGATCACTCAATCAGTACCGTAACCAGTAGTGATTTTTAAAGTTTGTCGTTAATTGTCATTCATATTATCTTGAAAACCTGATTTGAACTATTTCTTTAAATTATTTCTCTAAACAAAAAATAGTTTTACAAAAAAATACTACTTCCAAATCAAAGCACTACAAAGTGATCATCTTTGGTAGGTACCAATTTTTTTCGTTATGGACACTGACTTCCAAAAAGAAAGTTATTTTTAACCGACTTTCGAAAAAGGAGGAGGTTCTATGTTCGACTTCTTGTATGTTTTTTTTTTTTTTTTTTGTGTATGTTCACCGATATCTCCGTCAATTGTGGACCGATTTTGAAAATTCTTTTTTTGTTTGAAAGAGTATGTTCCGAAATTGGTCCCATTTTAATTTGGTGAAGATCTGATGAAGAACTTCGAAGATATACAACAGAACTCTTCAATAAATAACGGCAAATCTCTCGGGACTGCTGAAATCGCATGTCTGTTTATTGTTTATACCATTTCATAACATAACATAACGCCAGTATGCTCTTAAGGGGTAAGCAGATCTCTCATTTGATCGGTTTTGTTCAAGTTTCATGATATTCGGGTAATCTATTCTGGCGTTATAGGAAACTTACTAAACAACTTGCCTATTAGGTAGGTACAACTAAAAAGTGAAAAATAAAAAAACTTTTTTACAAAAAAATACTACCGACTTCCAAATAAGAAAACTACAAAGTGAAAAATAACTTTATTTTTGGAAGTCGGTGTCCATAACGAAAAAAAATGGTACCTACGAAAGACACCGACTTCCAAAAATAAAGTTATTTTTCACTTTGTAGTTTTCTTATTTGGAAGTCGGTAGTATTTTTTTGTAAAAAAGTTTTTTTCACTTTGTAGTGCTTTAATTTGGAAGTCGGTACTATAAAAATGTTTTTTTATTTTCACTTTTTAGTTGTACCTAATAGGAAAGTTCTTTAGTAAGGTACCTATAATGCCAGAATAGATACCCGAATATCATGAAACTTGAACATAACCGGTGAAATGAGAGGGTACCAAGGAGAACAGGGGGGTGACCATAAGCTCTTAGAGCGGTATCAATTTGATATCGAGTAAGTGACAGATATATACAAGTCAGATACATCTGTCCCTTATTCGATCTTAAATTGATACCGCACTAAGAGCTTATGGTCACGCCCCTGTAAACATCTACGTACCCCTTCAGAGCGTACTGGCATGAAATGGTATAAACAATAAGCAGACATGCGATTGCAGCAATCCCGAGAGATTTGCCGTCATTTACTGAAGAGTTCTGTTGTATATCGCCGAAGTTCTTCACCAAATTAAAATGGGACCAATTTGGGAACACCCTCTTTCAAACACAATAAGATTTTTCAAAATCGTTCCACAATTCACGGAGAAATCGGTGCACACACAGAAAAAAAAAACAAACATGAAATCGAACATAGAACCTCCTTCTTTTCGGAAAGTAGGTTACAACTCATTAAATTGTTAATTGTTTGAGAATAAGCAGATATACCGAGAGGACTACAGTACAACTATTTTCTTAAGTTAAAAGAACATTAACTTATAATTCCAAGTTGATTGAGAGATTCTGATCTGCACGAAGTGCAAAGGGCAACTGATAGAAATCCGACGACTGACGAAACACGAAGTTTGCCGAGGGATATTAAGAAAATAGTTGTACTGTATATAACTAGACTAAGAAATAACACTTACTGTGGTCGCTGCCCTGTCGCTCGTAAATATAAGTCTGCAGCGTAAGAAGGTAAAGTTTGCAGACAAAAAGTTATCACCGATAACATACACTTACTTTTGGTAAATGTGAGAGACATTTTCGAGTCATCTAGAAAACGGAAAAAATAATACAGGTCAACACATAATAATAAAACGTGTATCTTGCACACGATAATGGCCTCACTCCAGATGTGAATGGCATACGCTAGAAGATCCCCAGATGACCGATTTTGGCAGCAGTATATTGGCGGTCACTACGGATGGTACGACATACTACTTAATGTGTACTTAATTGTAAGCAATTAAGTACACGTTCAGGATTCAGTTCAGGGTCTGTAGTTGGCCGGGTCAACTCGACTGCCCTATTTGGGAATGAGCTGTATGTTGGCTTACTTCCAAGCATTCGGCATTTTTCAGTCCCATACGAAAGGCGAAACAGGCGTGTCATGATCCGTTGCGAATGTCCGACAAACTCGTCTGGCATCATCAGGAGAAGGAGGGGGGCGCGCGCCACCAGGATTCAAATGCGAATATTCCGCAAAAAGAAAGGCATACCAGATTGCTTTATCCTGCGGAGTTGGCCAGCGACCCGTCAGCTTTTAGCAGTGTTGGTAGTGAGGGACGGAAAAATATCGATTCAACCAATTTAGCCAGGGACCAAAACGCTTTACTGCCCGCTGGGTAGGAAGCAAATTTTTTCCCCTTTCGGCTAATATGGTCGAACCGAATCCTTCGCAACATCTTTTTGCAGGACTTGGCAGTCCTATTATAGGCTTTCTTCATCTGACCCACGCCACTCGCCTTGCGCGTTCGATCATCGACCAAGGCATGGTACGCCTCATATTTAAGCGCATCGGCGCGATTACACTCAGCGCCAAACCAAGGTCGGTCTTTGCTAGATATTGCTACGTCAGAGATTAACAAATGAAAGCCACAAATTTTATTAGACACGAAACAAATGCAAACGGGACTGCTACGCCGCGTAATAAATTCAAACGAGACTGTTACGCTAGTAAATCCAAACTAGATATTGCTTTGCCGCCTAGAAAATTCTAATGGGACTACTACGCCGCGTACCAAATGCTTTTGGCGTTAGCTGAGTTGCGTCGCATAGCGGATGCGAAAGGGGTTAGCTACGCCACGTAGCAAAAGCAAACGGGATCGCTACGCCACGTGGCAAATGCAAAAGGATCTGCTACGCCGCGTAGCAAATTCCAACAAGACTGCTCCGCCTCGTAGTAAATGCAAACTGGTTAGCTACGCCGCATAGCGGATGCAAATTGCTACGAGGCGCATAGAAAACACCCAGGAGCGGTACAACGCGTAGCAACTGAAGTCACGTTACCGTATGTGTAAACTTGAACTTACCAAATCCATTCTTAACTGCAGCTCTTTTTAAGTACATGAACATATTTCTAATTGTAATAGGATTGCAGGAACTTGTGCAGCAATTGTAAACAGTGACGTTTTCAGAACTGAAACATTGAAATGCATTGTGTAATTGCAATTAAAACAAAAAAGAACTATGTTTTTTTTCAACACTGTGGGAAGTCGTAGGTCCTTCGGTCGTTTTCCAATGTGTTTACCGAGAGAGACCTGTGAGACCTTTATCAAAAACACATTAAAATATGCGTCGATCAATTTAAGTTACAAAGTTAAGGTTACACTAGTCGAATATTCTTCCATACAAACGTAGTCTAGGGATTATTCCACTGTTTGACAATGTACGTTCAAAATAAAAAGTGATATCAATTTTTCTCATCATTATCTAGCCCTGTATGGAAACAAAAAAGTGAAAAAAGTAAATATTTGAAAGTTATGAGCGTCGAAAGTGCCACATTTTGACACTAATTTTAACGCATTTTTGGGCGCGAATAAATACCATAAGACGACGGAAAATTGCAAAACGGCCTCCATACAGGGATAGATTAGTAGTTCAACAATGCAAATAATTTAATTTTGAACAGATACGTTTAGTCGTTTTTTCATGATATCCAGACTCCCAAAGGCGTGTTTATAAAATTTCGCGCGCTCGATTTCGTCCTAAATCATTATCCATATCGCTACAAATTTGCAAAAGTGTGTATTCGTACGAGAACTAGCTTCCTACTGCTCATCACAGCATCAATCTCTTCCGTACGTGTTGTCGGTTGATATAAAATGCATTTTAACCCCGCACACAAAATAGTTCGTGCCGTTGACTAGTGTAACCTTAAGTCGAATTGTGATTTTATTTTGAGAGAATTCCGTGTACCATGCTGTGTACCATTTAGCACGTTTTGTAAGGTATTTTAAACGTCTCAACAAAGGTTTATCAAAATCGATGATGATGATGATGATGGAAAAATAGTTCATACCTACATAATGCTCAGTGACAACCTACCTATTACACCTCGCAGCAGCCACAAGGGTGAGATTAGCCACATAATCCACTGGCACCAGATCCAGGACATTGTCGCCATGGCCAAGCAACACCCTTATGGCTCCCTTCAAGGATGCAACTAACATGCCCGTGGCGCCTGACCAGTTGTCCACCCATCCTGTTTCGGGCTCTCTTAGTGATGCTGATACTGGAAAATAATAGTTTTCATAGGTTTTTTGCACGCATAGAAATAATAGGTAAAGATAGCTTTATTCTTGTGAGTGTCGGATGCAACTAATTTTATTGCATATTGCAATAAATTGTATGTTCGATATTGATATATATTTTTAACCAGACTGTTAACATCACCGAAAAGCGGGATAAATATGACTCAACACAATACATTCAATCTGTTGAAGCTATTTACACCGTACTCGTTCTTAAACTTAGATATCTACGGGGAGGAAGGTGTAGGCATAATAATATACAATAATACTCCATGGATACAAAAAAGTGTCCGTGAGATTTCTTATATCCATCAAGACATTTCAAAAGATCTTCGACGGCTATAAAAACTTGACACCTGTCAAGGGACACCCGGATGGGACGAAGTTCCTTTAGTATACATATATATATGGCGTATAGGTTAGAACACGCACGAAACACGCGCACGCCGCACGGCTTACAACTATAGCAAAAAGTGTAGTTACAACTTTTCGTCTTATTTTTTTCCGTCAAGCCCCCTTTCGCAAAGCGCGATAAGGAACTTCGTTCCAATAAGAAACATAGAAAGCTTACCGATGGCTGGTCTAATGATAACTGTGGGGATCTTTCCATGGTTTTCAGCAACATAGGACTCTGCAAGCGCCTTTGTAAACGTATAAGTGTTCGGTAATCCCTCTGTAATACAAGAAATATTAATGGCTTTGATCCAGTATTTCAATCCAGTGCTTTAGTCCAGTGAAACAGAATCGATATTCGGCAACCAGTAGTCATCATCATCATTGACAGTCTTGTTCCACCTACTGCTATGTATAGACCTCCTTATAATTCTCTGGTGTATTTTTTTTGGGACAATCCCACCGCACTATTCCCAAACCACTGCAAATCCTGAAAGCCAGAATCAACAGTGACGACCACCAGAAAAGCGCCGAGGCAATGAAGCTCGACGTAGTCCCGGAGAATGAATTTAACTGTCTTGGATCCCGCAACGAAATTAATCAGAAAAGAATAACGGAGGAGTAGGAATATGTACAAATTTCCACTTCCCTCCATATCAAGCTGGAGACAGAACAAACAAGGCCAATAGGCACAAAAGTTCGTTTAAAACTGGGATAAGCCCAGTTGCCTAGCACCACGGATAAAAATTAGCATTAGTATTAATGGGTCCTACATTGTGAGCTGCTATATTTGTTTCCAATAATAGGTATGGCAAAAACGCTTGAACGCACGGAAATTTGTTCTAATTTCCACAAGGTCCGTATAGTAAACATTTCCTGATGTAGCCTGTACATTATTCAACATAAAATTGCGTTCATTCTGCCAAAGAATATACTCCCATAAGATATGATGTGCAGATTGTACATATTCGCAGTCAGACGTAGAACACTGACATAAAGGTGAGGCAATGAGCTTGAAGGAAAATAACTTATAAATTTACTAAATTTACTTCTCTGGTGTGTGCGAGTCTTTACTGGGTTTAACAAGTGGTTTACAAAATGTGTCATTCCTTTAAAAAGAGATGCATTACGCGATAGCCGCCGTCTTTGCCTAAAACCTACAGTTGACCTACCCCGCGTCCTCATACCCCAACTAGTTCTTTTTTTTAAAGAAATGTAAAAAATTGGGTGTCTAGAGGATTATGTCTAAGTATTAGAAAATACAAAATTCACCCTTTGTGGAATATAGTTTCATGATAACTTACTGAGTAACGCCTTAACTTGTTTCCTGTCGTGGTTTGACTCCAGAAACTTGTGCACTTCCCCGAGATCAGCCGGTGGAGGGTAGATCTTCTCTTCTAGTATCTGTTTGTCTGTATTGCAGTAAGCCGTGGACACATGGACTAATGCCTGCAACAAAGAGAGGATTTTCTTACTGTTTTAAATCGCTTCACATATTATTTATTAGGTATCCTACCCTCTATGCCCTACAACATGCAGTCTAAATGACCTTTGCGATGGTAGCGGCGACGCCGTGGAAGAGGCGTTTGCATACCTACATAATTTGATGTACAGTCAAGCAAGTTAATTCATGACCCATCTGGCTTATAATTCATTCAAACTTCCAAACATTAAAGTTCTCCTGTTATGCCACACATAATGCACTTAGTACGTTTTTATATGATATAAAAAATTAGCTGTTTTATTATTATACTATATAAAACTGCATTACCACTGACTGACTGACATAATTGTTCTCCCAGATGGTGGATGGGGAGGTGGGTATATTTTGACAGATTCGTAAACAAGTGACTCTCGCGAGTTTGGGAAAAGTCCCAAATCTCCCCTTTTCCTCCCCCTTCCTCCCCCCCTCTATCGTATCTCGGAAACTAAGGTACCCGTAGTATGTTTTTTTTACGGATTCGTTTAGAGGAGGCTCGGAAAAGCAAAAACCATTTTTCAAATTTGACCCCCTCGCCCCCCTTCTCCCCCCCTTTAAGCGGATCTCGGAAGTTGAGAGACTTGGAACATTTCTTTTTTCAGATTCATATAAAGGGGCAATGCTATAGTCACAAACATACCATTTTTCAAAGTTGACCCCCTTGCTCCCCTTCTCCCCCCTCCCCCCCATTTTGGCAAATCTTTTTTTTTTGTTTTTTTTACGGAATCGTTTAGAGGAGGCTCGGAAAAGTAAAAACCATTTTTCAAGGTTGACCTCCTTGCCCCCCTTTTCCCCCCCCTTTAATCGGATCTCGGAAGTTGAGAGACTTGGAACATTTCTTTTTTCAGATTCATATAAAGGGGCAATGCTTGAGTCGGAATCATTTTTCAAAGTTGACCCCCTCGCCCCCCTTCTCCCCCACCCCCGTTTTGGATCCCGAGTGGAGCGAACCTACGAGACCGAGTGCAGCGCAGGGGGGAGGTGGCGAGCGAAGCGAGCCGGCGACCTCCGTAGCGTAACGAAGGTTGAGTGGGTGAAGCGAAACTCAGTGCCTGGTGACGATAAGCAAGCATTAGGGTTATGTTTTTTGTAGGGTAGGTGTAGGGTAGGTGTAGGGTAGGTGTAGGGTAGGTGTAGGGTAGGTGTAGGGTAGGTGTAGGGTAGGTGTAGGGTAGGTGTAGGGTAGGTGTAGGGTAGGTGTAGGGTAGGTGTAGGGTAGGTGTAGGGTGGGTGTAGGGTGGGTGTAGGGTAGGTGTAGGGTAGGTGTAGGGTAGGTGTAGGGTAGGTGTAGGGTAGGTGTAGGGTAGGTGTAGGGTAGGTGTAGGGTAGGTGTAGGGTAGGTGTAGGGTAGGTGTAGGGTAGGTGTAGGGTAGGTGTAGGGTAGGTGTAGGGTAGGTGTAGGGTAGGTGTAGGGTAGGTGTAGGGTAGGTGTAGGGTAGGTGTAGGGTAGGTGTAGGGTAGGTGTAGGGTAGGTGTAGGGTAGGTGTAGGGTAGGTGTAGGGTAGGTGTAGGGTAGGTGTAGGGTAGGTGTAGGGTAGGTGTAGGGTAGGTGTAGGGTAGGTGTAGGGTAGGTGTAGGGTAGGTGTAGGGTAGGTGTAGGGTAGGTGTAGGGTAGGTGTAGGGTAGGTGTAGGGTAGGTGTAGGGTAGGTGTAGGGTAGGTGTAGGGTAGGTGTAGGGTAGGTGTAGGGTAGGTGTAGGGTAGGTGTAGGGTAGGTGTAGGGTAGGTGTAGGGTAGGTGTAGGGTAGGTGTAGGGTAGGTGTAGGGTAGGTGTAGGGTAGGTGTAGGGTAGGTGTAGGGTAGGTGTAGGGTAGGTGTAGGGTAGGTGTAGGGTAGGTGTAGGGTAGGTGTAGGGTAGGTGTAGGGTAGGTGTAGGGTAGGTGTAGGGTAGGTGTAGGGTAGGTGTAGGGTAGGTGTAGGGTAGGTGTAGGGTAGGTGTAGGGTAGGTGTAGGGTAGGTGTAGGGTAGGTGTAGGGTAGGTGTAGGGTAGGTGTAGGGTAGGTGTAGGGTAGGTGTAGGGTAGGTGTAGGGTAGGTGTAGGGTAGGTGTAGTGTAGGTGTAGGGTAGGTGTAGGGTAGGTGTAGGGTAGGTGAACACGCGAGCTGCTTGCAGCTCGCGCACCAAGCAAATACTAGTTATATTATATAAAGCTGGATTACCACTCACTGACATAATTGTTCTCCCAGATGGTGAAGGGGGAGGTGGGTATATTTTGACATATTCGTAAACAAGTCACTCTCGCGAGTATGGGAAAAGTCCCAAACCTCCCCTTTTCCTCTCCCCTCCTCCCCCCCTCTATCGTATCTCGGAAACTAAGGTACCGGTATTCTGTTTTTTTACGGATTCGTTTAGAGGAGGCTCGGAAAAGCAAAAACCATTTTTTAAATTTGACCCCCTCGCCCCCCTTCTCCCCCCCTTTAAGCGGATCTCGGAAGTTGAGAGACTTTGAACATTTCTTTTTTCTGATTCATATAAAGGGACAATGCTTTAGTCACAAACATACCATTTTTCAAAGTTGACCCCCTTGCTCCCCTTCTGCCCCTCCCCCCCGTTTTGGCAAATCTTTTTTTTTTGTTTTTTTTTACGGAATCGTTTAGAGGAGGCTCGGAAAAGTAAAAACCATTTTTCAAAGTTGACCCCCACGCCCCCCTATCCCCCCCCTTTAAGCGGATCTCGGAAGTTGAGAGACTTGGAACATTTCTTTTTTCAGATTCATATAAAGGGGCAATGCTATAGTCACAAACATACCATTTTTCAAAGTTGACCCCCTTGCTCCCCTTCTCCCCCCTCCCCCCCATTTTGGCAAATCTTTTTTTTTTGTTTTTTTTACGGAATCGTTTAGAGGAGGCTCGGAAAAGTAAAAACCATTTTTCAAGGTTGACCTCCTTGCCCCCCTTTTCCCCCCCCTTTAAGCGGATCTCGGAAGTTGAGAGACTTGGAACATTTCTTTTTTCAGATTCATATAAAGGGGCAATGCTTGAGTCGGAATCATTTTTCAAAGTTGACCCCCTCGCCCCCCTTCTCCCCCACCCCCGTTTTGGATCCCGAGTGGAGCGAACCTACGAGACCGAGTGCAGCGCAGGGGGGAGGTGGCGAGCGAAGCGAGCCGGCGACCTCCGTAGCGTAACGAAGGTTGAGTGGGTGAAGCGAAACTCAGTGCCTGGTGACGATAAGCAAGCATTAGGGTTATGTTTTTTGTAGGGTAGGTGTAGGGTAGGTGTAGGGTAGGTGTAGGGTAGGTGTAGGGTAGGTGTAGGGTAGGTGTAGGGTAGGTGTAGGGTAGGTGTAGGGTAGGTGTAGGGTAGGTGTAGGGTAGGTGTAGGGTAGGTGTAGGGTAGGTGTAGGGTAGGTGTAGAGTAGGTGTAGGGTAGGTGTAGGGTAGGTGTAGGGTAGGTGTAGGGTGGGTGTAGGGTGGGTGTAGGGTAGGTGTAGGGTAGGTGTAGGGTAGGTGTAGGGTAGGTGTAGGGTAGGTGTAGGGTAGGTGTAGGGTAGGTGTAGGGTAGGTGTAGGGTAGGTGTAGGGTAGGTGTAGGGTAGGTGTAGGGTAGGTGTAGGGTAGGTGTAGGGTAGGTGTAGGGTAGGTGTAGGGTAGGTGTAGGGTAGGTGTAGGGTAGGTGTAGGGTAGGTGTAGGGTAGGTGTAGGGTAGGTGTAGGGTAGGTGTAGGGTAGGTGTAGGGTAGGTGTAGGGTAGGTGTAGGGTAGGTGTAGGGTAGGTGTAGGGTAGGTGTAGGGTAGGTGTAGGGTAGGTGTAGGGTAGGTGTAGGGTAGGTGTAGGGTAGGTGTAGGGTAGGTGTAGGGTAGGTGTAGGGTAGGTGTAGGGTAGGTGTAGGGTAGGTGTAGGGTAGGTGTAGGGTAGGTGTAGGGTAGGTGTAGGGTAGGTGTAGGGTAGGTGTAGGGTAGGTGTAGGGTAGGTGTAGGGTAGGTGTAGGGTAGGTGTAGGGTAGGTGTAGGGTAGGTGTAGGGTAGGTGTAGGGTAGGTGTAGGGTAGGTGTAGGGTAGGTGTAGGGTAGGTGTAGGGTAGGTGTAGGGTAGGTGTAGGGTAGGTGTAGGGTAGGTGTAGGGTAGGTGTAGGGTAGGTGTAGGGTAGGTGTAGGGTAGGTGTAGGGTAGGTGTAGGGTAGGTGTAGGGTAGGTGTAGGGTAGGTGTAGGGTAGGTGTAGGGTAGGTGTAGGGTAGGTGTAGGGTAGGTGTAGGGTAGGTGTAGGGTAGGTGTAGGGTAGGTGTAGGGTAGGTGTAGGGTAGGTGTAGGGTAGGTGTAGGGTAGGTGTAGGGTAGGTGTAGGGTAGGTGTAGGGTAGGTGTAGGGTAGGTGTAGGGTAGGTGTAGGGTAGGTGTAGGGTAGGTGTAGGGTAGGTGTAGGGTAGGTGTAGGGTAGGTGTAGGGTAGGTGTAGGGTAGGTGTAGGGTAGGTGTAGGGTAGGTGTAGGGTAGGTGTAGGGTAGGTGTAGGGTAGGTGTAGGGTAGGTGTAGGGTAGGTGTAGGGTAGGTGTAGGGTAGGTGTAGGGTAGGTGTAGGGTAGGTGTAGGGTAGGTGTAGGGTAGGTGTAGGGTAGGTGTAGGGTAGGTGTAGGGTAGGTGTAGGGTAGGTGTAGGGTAGGTGTAGGGTAGGTGTAGGGTAGGTGTAGGGTAGGTGTAGGGTAGGTGTAGGGTAGGTGTAGGGTAGGTGTAGGGTAGGTGTAGGGTAGGTGTAGGGTAGGTGTAGGGTAGGTGTAGGGTAGGTGTAGGGTAGGTGTAGGGTAGGTGTAGGGTAGGTGTAGGGTAGGTGTAGGGTAGGTGTAGGGTAGGTGTAGGGTAGGTGTAGGGTAGGTGTAGGGTAGGTGTAGGGTAGGTGTAGGGTAGGTGTAGGGTAGGTGTAGGGTAGGTGTAGGGTAGGTGTAGGGTAGGTGTAGGGTAGGTGTAGGGTAGGTGTAGGGTAGGTGTAGGGTAGGTGTAGGGTAGGTGTAGGGTAGGTGTAGGGTAGGTGTAGGGTAGGTGTAGGGTAGGTGTAGGGTAGGTGTAGGGTAGGTGTAGGGTAGGTGTAGGGTAGGTGTAGGGTAGGTGTAGGGTAGGTGTAGGGTAGGTGTAGGGTAGGTGTAGGGTAGGTGTAGGGTAGGTGTAGGGTAGGTGTAGGGTAGGTGTAGGGTAGGTGTAGGGTAGGTGTAGGGTAGGTGTAGGGTAGGTGTAGGGTAGGTGTAGGGTAGGTGTAGGGTAGGTGTAGGGTAGGTGTAGGGTAGGTGTAGGGTAGGTGTAGGGTAGGTGTAGGGTAGGTGTAGGGTAGGTGTAGGGTAGGTGTAGGGTAGGTGTAGGGTAGGTGTAGGGTAGGTGTAGGGTAGGTGTAGGGTAGGTGTAGGGTAGGTGTAGGGTAGGTGTAGGGTAGGTGTAGGGTAGGTGTAGGGTAGGTGTAGGGTAGGTGTAGGGTAGGTGTAGGGTAGGTGTAGGGTAGGTGTAGGGTAGGTGTAGGGTAGGTGTAGGGTAGGTGTAGGGTAGGTGTAGGGTAGGTGTAGGGTAGGTGTAGGGTAGGTGTAGGGTAGGTGTAGGGTAGGTGTAGGGTAGGTGTAGGGTAGGTGTAGGGTAGGTGTAGGGTAGGTGTAGGGTAGGTGTAGGGTAGGTGTAGGGTAGGTGTAGGGTAGGTGTAGGGTAGGTGTAGGGTAGGTGTAGGGTAGGTGTAGGGTAGGTGTAGGGTAGGTGTAGGGTAGGTGTAGGGTAGGTGTAGGGTAGGTTAAGGAATACTTCTCAAAAACACGACAAAGCCGCGAGCTGCTTGCAGCTCGCGCACCAAGCAAATACTAGTTATCATATAAAACTGTTCAATGCAATTTTGGGTATTGTGCTGATTTCAATCGATTTTTAATTGACTTCAAAGGTATTTTTTTAATAAAGTAGAAAATATGTTCTGAATTTGGAATTAACTGTCGTCCAGCATTGTTGCTTATAGAAAGAAGAACATACAGAACAATATTTTATTTAAAAAACATATCCGAACTATTTCGAAATACCAAAATAATTAATTATCAAGTCAATATTAAAATGGTGGCATGTTATTGAGATTACTGCGAGATGGGTAAACTAATTGTCACATTCATACTAAATCAAGAACATGTTTGTTGCTAAATAAAACACAAGTGCGACCTACTTGTATTAGAATGTTTTTAGTAAAACACGCTTAGGCCGTCCTAAGCGTCATGAATTAATCTTGTCTGTTGTGTCAGCGATACGAAGAAGATGGAGGAATGCAGTCTAAATAGTCTCTTTACTCAACTCGTTCGTATTTAGTCTTTCTCCTAAAGAATTGATATTGAAAAATCATCAAGTTGTAAGTAATTGATGTTATTTATTCATCCGGATTGATACTACACCCCAATGCATGCATGTAGACGAAGCAAAATGAGAAGTCAGGTGGTATCGGGTGTAATGATAATGTCCGGGCATTATGAATCTAGTCAAGTCAATTCAGGCAATGGGTCATTATGAATATTGCTACGTAACGGTTGGGCAATTCTATAATTATGATCAATGAATTACTTTTAGACCCTTTGTTGTTATAGTAATCGTACTTACTATTCTATACTAAAACCAATGTCAAAATTAAAAATAATTAAAAATACATCTTTTCATTACCCAGCCCAATAAGTGGTGGGAATTATTCAGAAAGCCCAGAAGATTTAATTATTTCAATAGTATTTATCATATTGCCTACTCATATTGGACAATTTTCAAATTGCCCGGGCATTATGAATAATGCCGTATTAATCACTTGGTCCATAGCATATATACCATGGTATAAGTAGGCACTTACCTTTAGAGGAGCTCGTGGCTAAATAATTACAGCCGCACGGGTCGATCATCAAGGTTAAGCAACGCTTGACAAGGTCGGTCCGTGGATGGGTGACCATTTCAACATACCGAGTTTCCTCCGTGCCTCGGAAAGCACGTTAAGCCGTTGGTCCCGGCTGTTATTTGAAGATCTTTGACAGTCGTTACGGGTAGTCAGAAGCTTGAGATCTGACACCAGTCTTGCCAAGGGGTACCGTGTTTACCCAGTTACTGGGTTGTGGAGGTCAGATAGGCAGTCGCTCCATGTAAAACACTGGTACTTAGCTGAATCCGGTAAGACTGGAAGCAGACCCCAATATAGTTGGGAAAAGGCTAGGCAGATGATGAAGTAGGCACTTACCTTTATATTCTTCATTCGCTGACACAGGTGTAGCACATATTTCGTTCCTCTGACATTCGTGTTTACGGCGTCTTTTAGCTCTTCATTGAACCTTATTGTTGCAGCCACGTGAAACACTATGGACACCTGAAATTATATTAACAATATCGTTGTAATAAAAAACTCTTTTGCAAAAAAATGCTACCTACCGACATCCAAATAAAAAACTACAAAGTGAAAAATAACTTTATTTTTGGAAGTCGGTGTCATTCGTAGGTACCATTGTTTTTGCTATTTAGATACCGACTTCCAAAGATAAAGTTATTTTTCACTTTGTAGTTTTTTATTTGGATGTCGGTAGGTAGTATTTTTTTGCAAAAAAGTTTTTTTATTTTACCCTTTTTAGTTGTACCTATCTAATAGGCAAGTTGTTTAGTAAGTACCTATAACGCCAGAATAGATTACACGAATAACATGAAACTTGAACATAATCGATTAAATGAGAGATCTGCGTACCTCTTTCGACCGTACTGGCGTGATGATATGTTATGAAATGGTATAAACAATAAACAGACATGCGATTGCAGCAATCCCGAGAGATTTTCCGTTATTTATTGAAGAGTTCTGTTGTATATCTCCAAAGTTCTTCATCAGATCTTCACCAAATTAAAATGGGACCAATTTCGGAATATGCTCTTTCAAACAAAAAAAGAATTTTCAAAATCTGTCCACAATTGACGGTGATATCGGTGAACATACATAAAAAAAAAACATACAAGAAGTCGAACATAGAACCTCCTCCTTTTTCGAAAGTCGGTTAATAAAACTAAATATATTGCCTTCATTGACTACGCTAAGGCTTACGATAGTTTATCTCACGAATACATATGAGAAAGTCTAAAGCAACAAGAAATTCCAGCAGCATAAATCAAAATCATTTAAACCATTTATGCCAACAGTAAGACAAGAATTCAATTAGAATCTCTGGGAAACGAATTCCACATATAAAGAGGTGTGAGGCAAGGTGACCCACTATCTAAAAAAAATTATTCTGCCGTTCTCAAACATCTTTCGCAACTTGAACTGGGAAAAGTTTGGTCTGAATATAAATGGGTTGAAAATGAACTACCTCTGATTTGCCGACGACTTAGTGTTATTCTAAGAAATCTCGGCAAACTTACAAATGATGATAAAAAGTCTAAGCGAAGAAAACGAGAAAATTTTACAGAAAAATTATTAGATCAAGACAAAACTAATGACTAACTCGTTATGAGTACATATAAAAATAAAGGAAGAAGCTTTTGCTTATGTAGAAGACTATACATGTACCTTGGTCAAGTTATCTCTAACAAAGACCAAATTAGCCAGGTTGTTAAATTGGTTGGAAAAAATACTGGTCTCTCAAGGAGACAATGAAGTCTAAAGACCTGGGCATGATTTTGAAAAGAAAAACGTTCAATTATGTTTAACATATAGATGTGAGACATGGGAACTCACCAAATCGCTCAGAGAAAAGCTTGCCAAGTGTCAAAGAGCAATGGAGAGAAGTATGTAGGCTTAAAGAGACAGGATAGAATAAGAAACACAAATCACCGGGCCAAAACAAAGCTGACCGACATTCTAACAAGAATAGACCAACAAAAGTGGAGGTAGACAGGCCACATGATGCGAGACACTAAAGGCAAGTGGAGTAAGGTAGTGACAGAGTGGTATCCAAGGGATGGCAAAAGAAATCGGGGCAGACAGCTTGCCTGATGGGAGGAGGAAATAAAGCTGACAGCAGGTCCAAACTGGCAGAGGGTACCCCAAGACAGACGACACAGGAAACTGTTAGAGGAGCATAGGCCTATGCACACCGAAATTCGACACATTTTGTGATTTTTGTTGTAACTATTATTGTAAAATTTGCTTTCTCTAGGTTTTAGCATAAAAAGGCTTATTATTATTATAAGTCAATCACATTGAACCGCGCGTCAGTTTAGGTAGGCGCAAGTAGACCAAAATATCCAAACTCGGCGTTGAAATTTTCGGCCTACTAGTCCTGAACTGAATGCATGATAACAGGTTATGCGTCGTGGCACTATACTTTTATGTAAACAAACAAGTATAGATATTAAATAATTATGGTACCTTCTGTAGAAGTATTTCTACATCTTCTGTTGAAATGCCAAGATCGGGGTGATCCAGGTCACCCGCTATTGGTATCACTTTATTGAAGTCATCTGGACGCTCTTTTTTTAATCTTGAGAATAGCTGAAATAATTTTTTATGGTTGAACATCCATAATACGTTTTTCACAAAAATAAACCGACTTCTAAAGCAAAACACTAAAAAGTTCAAAATAACTTTCGTTTCGTAAGTCGGTGTCGAAAAATTATAAAAACAAGAGGTACCAAAGACACCGACTGCCGAAACGAAAATTATTTTGCACTTTTAATTTCTCTCTTTTTAGTTTTAGTACACCATCACTAATAATGAGCAAGTTCTATAGTGGTAGTGGTAGGGACTCCCTTTTCCGGGTCCGGACCCGTGCTTCACCTAGTTTCTCCACCTGGGTGAAGCAAGGGACCTAACAAGGTCCCATGCTCCAACTGATGACGTTACTATACAGTGATGAGCGTATATTGTACAGTGACGCAGTGAATTGTTTTCCCTTTAAGATACAAAAGTTCTAAACAATTATTTTAAAGGAGTGAAATTATACGTAGGTACATACAATTATAGAATTACTTTAATTAAAATTATTTTTTTCTTATATTAAATTTAAGTATAGTATGTAATTATTTGCAAACCTTTATGGTGCACATGATAGAAGTTGAGTATTGTTTACAAACCTTTGCGGTCCATAAAATGTATAAAAATAAATTCAACGCGTCTGCGACGTAAGGAACACTGTGAAAAATTGTAGTTCTAAAAACTAAAAAACACGCTTTAATGGTAAGGATAATGGGACAAACTGTTTAAATTATTGCATTGTCATCGGTCCTTGATAAGTGTGCAAAGTTTCAAATCAATCCAACGTTTTGAAGTGGGTGAAAATCACGTTCAAAGATTCCGTTACATTGATACATTGTTACATTGAAACATAGATACATACATACCAAACTAATAAAAGCGTGTTAAAAAGACCACTTTATTTTACATTTACAAATGCAATTAATTACAAATGAAATTGCTTTGGGCTATTTTTTGGAAAAAATACGTTAGAATAAATCGTATTGATTCGATTATCCTTAGCCAATGGAAATCATTTCGAACAAGTTCATATATTTTTTAAATAATCATATTAATATATATTATACATATAAACTACACAGCATTAAAGTAATAAATATTTTAAGCAATAAACAAGAATAAGGTTTCCTTGTAACGACTTATAAGGCAAGACTAGGTTAGATATATTATTAAGTTATGTAATTACCTTAATTACTTGACTGTACTTATCATCAGTTGAAGCACGGGACCTATTAAGTCCCCGTGCTTCACCCAGGTGGAGAAACTAGGTGAAGCACGGGTCCTGACCCCCTTTTCCGCACTTAGACTCCCATTTGGTCCGTTGTGCGTGGGGGCTGTACTGGCTAACATAGCCAGCCTAGCTCCGTCCAAAAGCACAGAAGCTTCCTGGGAGCTTCACAGGCTTCTCAGAGCGACCTCACTGTTCCGAGGATTTCTTCACGTTGAGATGCCACGGCCTCGCATTCCAGGATTACGTGGGCGGCTGATTCTTCGGCGTTAAAACAGCCCCTGCAAAGTGGGCTGTCCGTGGCGCCTATGTTGTATAGATGTTTGTTAAGAAGGGTGTGGCCCGTTATTGTCCCTATAATTATTTTGAGGTTATTTCTACTCAGGCTGAGGAGTTTTTTAGTTAGACGCGGGTGTACATTTGGCAAAGCCATTTTCGACTGTAGACAGACCATCTAGTATTGTGTAGCTCTGTTGATTTTTGGCGAATCCACGCACGAAATTGCAAGAAGGGCAAGGGGATAAGCGGGTACGAGCCTAGCACTACCATCTCAGAGCCCCTCTTCGCAAGCTCGTCTGCGGCATCATTGCCTAGGGATCTACTATGCCCCCTGATCCACTGGAGGGTGATTCGATTGGATTTCGATATACTCTCCAGGGCGAGGTGGCAATCAAAGATAAGTTTATTGTTGGTAAGTTTATTTTCTAAAGCCTTGAGCACGGCCAGACTATCAGATAGGAAACTGATACCGTAGTTCTGGATGCCTAAGCGCTTTACGGTTTTTGCAGCTTGTGTTAAGGCGACACATTCACATTGAAATATCGAACTGTGTGTGCCGAGCGGTATGTGAAAGTTCTATAGTAATGTACCTAAAGGATTGACAAAATACCTATAATAACTTAATTTAAACATTCGTGCTGTTTGTCGCTAAGGAGTTCAGTTGTATGTTCCATATCTTGAAAACTCCTTGACCGATTTTGATGAAACTTGCACTATTCCCTAAGTAGAGAGATACGGAATCCTACACAATAAGAATGATCACGATCTAGTAATTAGTTTTGGAGAAATGCGTGGACAAATTTAAATACAAACATACATACACTTATGAAATTGGCACATGTGCTTAGAAGCCCACATAGAGTAACATATGTGAATATTGTGCAGTTCCAACAATATTACATACATACTTATCGAATTGATTAGGTACCTTCTTTTTTACGAAGTCGGTAAAAATAGTGAGATTCCTATAAACCATACGAAGTAAACTTACCTTATGTGCGTAATATTAAGATGCATAGTTAAATGTTTAAACATAAATAAAACTTAAAGCATTCAGAGGTCATAGACAAGTGACATTCTAACATAGAAAGCGTACCGATAGCGATTGATATTTTTTTTTGTGTTTTGCTTTTGAAGTCGATTCATTAAGAATCGACTTCAAAAGCAAAACACAAAAAAATGCAAAATAACTTTTGTTTCGGAAGCCGTTGTCTTTGGTAAGTAGGTACCAAAGACACCGACTTCCGAAATGAAAGTTCGGTTGTATGTTCTATATCTTGAAAACTGCTGAACCGTTCCCTAATTTGAGAGATAGCTAATCCAATACAAAGGACGATCACGATCCGATAAGCAGTTTCGGAGAAATGCGTGGACTAACATACTTACATACACTTATGAAATATAGCACACATGTTAAGAAGCCCAATTAAAGTAACAGATGTGAATATTGGGCAATTCCAACAATATTACATACGTGTGGAATTGACTACCTCCTTTTTTTCGAAGTCGGTACTCCTTTTTTTTAAGTCGGTAAAAAGATATGGGATTTGATATTGTCAAGCGTTATCGAAATGTCACGTGATCAATCCTTTATATTTTGGCATTTCGACTAGAGTCTGGCAAACGAAAGTAGACACTGGAATTATTTGCAAACTTTTTATATGGCAATGATAAACTAATGTCAACCCCAATTTTCCGTATGACGCTACTAAGTTGATACTTTGTTTTAATTCGTAATCACAATTTATCTTTTAGTAAAAACATTTTCTCTATTTAATCATTTAAAAAGTTTCATTATTAATGTAGAAAACGATGATTCATATGTGACTCTTATGTATCTTTTCACATGAAAGTCTTAGATTCAGATTTTGATTGATAGTAAATAAACCAAAATTATTATAGAATACTGTTGCATTTTTTTATTCAGATTGATATATCTAAAGTATTACCTACCTAAATGTACCTTTCGTATTTCTATTCAGATGGAGTAATATAAATAATTCTAAAGTATCAAATTAGGTTATTCCAGGTATTGCTTATTAGTTTTTGGGGTTGCTATGCTGATATTTTTTTAAATTTGCCGCGCTTTTTCAATCTCTACTTTCGTTTGCCAAACTCTATCACCATCGCCACGCCATCGCCTAGCCATCGCTGACATCGAATTACACTTGTCTGAAGCGTCAGATATATCAATTAAACCATTGAAAACAACTAGATTCATATTTTGTTTGACAATTCAAAAGTACCTATGTGTGGTTTAGTTGTTTATAGTTTTTTTTTTAAGCTCCTTTTGAACTGTCAAGAAAGATGAAGATGCCCAATTCCAAAGCGTAGGTGATGAAGAGGAACATGGAGGAATTCGCAAGAAACTCCATTGATACTCTTCTAGTTGAAACAAAAGCTATCACATACCGGTTTGTCAAAGATCTCTCCAACCCTTTGTTTGGCACTAGTGCCTTTTTTATCTCGGATCAATACATAAACTTTATCAATATCTTTGCAACTGTACAGAAACTTCTCGAGGAACACCTGCAAGTAGAAAAATAAAATACATTATTGCAATTGCTTAGAATAAGAACAATCAGCCTATAATGTACCCACTGCTGGGACACAAGACCCCTCTCTGGAAGAGGGTCGATCCCACGCGGCCGTTATCCTCCACGCGGTCTCCGTGTGGGTTGGTGGATGCTTATAAATAAAAATAAAAAATATTTAATTCTCTTCCACAAAGGTTTCTTAAACTATTACTTAATGGTGTAATATTATTTGGATGTTTTGATTTTTTGGTACTTGGACGCTCTTGTTTTCTCACGTTATCTTTCACCGTGTTGAGAGCAGTGGCCCGGCCTTATTTTGGGTCAGCCCAGCATGACTTATTGACAGCATCTCAATTAAGGCGGAAACATACTTACGTGTCGTGGCGTGGTGTGGCGCCTTGTGACGCATTTGATTGGCTACAAGACTTGTTGCGATATGGCAAGACGTAGGATTGAATAGATTTGTATGAATGATGTATCCCGCGTCACGCCACGCCACGACATGTAAGTGTGTCAGCTGCATTAGCTGTCATCTCATTTCTAGTCGAATCATCTTGCACGCAATAAATCCAACGTATCTTTTGTATTCATAATTATTATTACTTCACGTAGGTAATTTCGATTTTCCGCGACTTGTTAAATAAATCTACACACCGGCAAAATTAGCGGAACAAAATTCGAGACAGGTTTCCTTGCTTAAAAATACACCTTTTCAAATAAAAATCAGATCGCATTTAGCACATTTTGTGCGAGTAACATGATTTTATGTGAAAACTGCACATTGTTGATTTTAAGGTTATTAAGGAAAGTTAAAAAAAATACGAGTTTGCAACAAAAATTATATCACATAATATCGAATGGTTAATGCACGTTCTTTTAAGAAAGTTTTCACATGTTGAAAATAATGTTATCCGTTGTCTCGTGTGGTAATCTCAATCATTCCTATACAACGGCGCTTCGCAGTTCACCCACATTGACAGGAGTAGGTATTATAAATTTTAACCTTTGTATTAGCTGGACACAAACGTGTTCTGTAGGATTTTAATTAATATTTGTTTCGGGATATTTACCATATATATTTAGATTTTTGTTTAGAGATCGATATTTCTACACCGTTACAAGCGCCATGATCACGAGAACTAAAGTCTTTGCGGGTGGGTGTTATTTACGAGCTGACATATTTGTCTACCCTCTTCCTCACTCGTTTTTCAAGCACGATGCAACAAAATTCTAAATATATATGGTAAATATCCCGAAACAAATAATAATTCTAATGATTGTGACCATGTCAGCTTAAAAACTTATATTGTTCTATAGGATGCCTATCTGTTGAAGTCGCCGGCTATTCCAAAACTGCGATATTGTAATTTTTTAGATAGACTTAAGTTTAAAAAGTGGTATGCGGCCGAGCATTATCCTGGATCAAAACAAAGTGACACCTGATAAAGGGTCAAATGGTACCACATTTTATTCTAAATAACACTTCTACAGCGATCTGCATTAAGATCTCCTCCGTCGATGAATACTAAGTCTGTACGAGCTCCCAAACATATTCTACCTGAATCCAATATTGTTCCTCTACCATATGCCACAGTAGTTTAAAAAAAATACAGATTATGTTGTTCTTGTTCATGATAACAAATTCATTACCGTCCGTCAATTCAATTTAAATGACTTCCACACTCATCACAAAACAATATTTTACTTCATTAGTTCGTGGACCAAAGTCGATGTCTTCTAGCAAAAGTTATACTATTTCTAAGGAGGTGCGCCTTAATTTGTGGACATTTGGCGGGCATGAACGAACCAAAACCAGCTTCCTCCAACCTACTTCGTACCGTAAGCTCACTTACTGTTGCTCCTAGAACCTTCTCCAGCTCATTTCTGGCTTGAACGGCCTTTAAACGTATTTTTTTTGCGAATGCTAAACTGAATGAAATGATTGTTCCTGTTAGGAGTACAGGTTTTATGCATTGCCCTGATCTTCTCATAAAAACATTAATCTCTCTGAATCATTGGAAAATGCAATAAATGGTTGAAACAGGTAAATGATGAATTACGCGCATCATCTGAAGGTTTGATCATTTCTCCTCATCTCAAGTGCCCTGGCCCTCTCAGTTTGTATTAAGTTGAGCCCTTAACTTTTTAAAACTTCTAAAGGACGGACTTTTAAAGGTTAAAAATAAAAATCACTCCCTATTTCTGAATAAAGAATATGGGGACTAATTTATTAAAATCTCTATGGTCTTAAACCACTGAATAATAGATTCCAAATTCAAATGCTGTTTATAAAATTAGAATTATACATCCACTAATCAGCGTCGGAAATTGTATTAATGAGGCGCTCGTATTATTTTGAAACTCTATTTAAACCTGAAAATCTATTATAGACTGGTGAAGTTTGACACGTTCTTAACTCCAAAAATATCAATTGATGACATTCAGAGCCGATTTCTGAATTGATAATTTGCAGTTAAAAACAGTCGAACCCTACTTTAAGTAAAGTTTGACAAATACTCAATTTCAAAATCTTAATTACATCAAAAAATTTATAAAGAATAAATACTACCTTTCCAAGGAATCCAGTAACGCCAGTGATGAAGACGGATTTGCCCGCATAGAAGTCAGCCACAGATAAATAGGTGGGAGATTGATCTTCAGTTTCCATTACTTTTCCGACCTCTATTCTTTTACTAGTACCTGAAAAAAAACAATTTTTAATCATGAATTTATCGCGGCGGTATTTTTTTTTTTATATAGAGCCTTTGCCGTCTCACGCGGATTTTTTTAATGTTTCTATATCTCTTGTGCCAGTCACAAATAAAATTCTCTTTCTTTGTTTGTAGATCATGAGCATCTCAAGTATACCAACCTTCATATTTATGCAGTGGTGGCATTTTGGTTCTGGGGTCTTGGTGATTTATTTTTATTAATAGGTAGACTTGCGTTTGACCACTATCTTATCTGGTGGTAAGCGATGATATGATCTACAGTGAAGCACGTGTTAGAATTTGAAGTATGTGAGACTTCATTAAATCGCGAATTTTAATTTTTCAAGTGACAATGGTTTGCTACATAATACATACCCGTCATATTTATTAAGCGCCTACCGACAAATGTTTAAGTACCGACCTAAATTATTATTGTGTTGTCAACCTACAAACGTAAAAGAGTACCCACCTAAGTAAATACAATTAGTACTAGGTATTACTCGCGTCACCACCGTATTATTCACCGTAGTACCTAGTACCTTCAAATTACTATTGTTACTCACTTTTTCGAGTTTATGTTTTTTTTTTAAATTATTTTAAAACAAAAACATCGTTATTTTTTTACTTTAACTCTATGCTTCGAAAGTACTCCTTAAGGCAAGTCGTTCTGCCGCGGGAAAACAACCACTTAAATTTCACGGTGTATTGTTGTGTACAGGAAAACTCTTAAACTTGTATTAAGCCACATTGATGATATTCCTATAAATTATTACGTAATTTGTAATGATTATTGTGATGTATCCTGGATTTTATAATGCTATATTAGTATTATAAGTCCTTGGAAACAATTGATATAAAACTGTCTGTTAGTATCAATATTCTATAGAATATTGATTAAGAATGACTAAAGAGGTGTTATTAAATTCCTTAATTGTCTTGTTACGTTTTAAAATGGATTCATTACATGATAATTTATTATTGTTCATCTAATTGTGAGATTATTTAAAGCAATATAGAAAATGGCGGGATACGTAGAAAGTTTTTAAGGCAATATTACGCCCCGATTTTAACGCAGTACTGGCCGCTCGATGCCAAAATATCAATATTGAACCTCCTTTTGGACAGTTTTGCTTGCAAAATATTATTTGATTTACATATGTTATTTCAGTTATGAAGAAATTACAGCCATAAATTTTTCTCTGTAAAAATATTTATAAACATGCAAGTCATTTTGGAGGATTATCCAAGTTGCGAAAAAATATCGTGTTGTTAATTATTTTTTTAAAGCAAACACGAAAAAACCTTGTTTCAAAAATTATTAACTAAAATAAATAACAAACAACAATAAATTAACACCATCCATTAACACCATTAGTGGGGGCTATTTTTTTAGTTTTTTTTTTTTAATTACATTTAGGAACTACAAACATAATAATAGCAATTATTGCACATACGAGTATTTATCCACATAATTTGCATAAATTCTGTACTCATGAATCGTTTAATTAAAAACTTGTTAAAGTGTTTTTTGAAATCCTAATATTCGTGTTTTTCTAAATCATGTTTGTTTGGTATTTTGCTATAGATTTTGGGTGTCATTCTTAGAAATCTTGCATAAAAATGATGAGCCAACTCCAAATTGATTAGAATAAATAAGGGAATTCATTTCGCGAGTTAACCAACGTAAACTTAGGATAACGCCCTGCTTTGCATTGCTTTCGAAATTAATCTTGTGTGAATTGACTGCTTGTAAAAGTATTATTTAATACTTTTTACAAAATAATTATTGTTAATCATTTATTTTTATCGGACTCGAAATAACAGCGTTAGTAAAAGTAGCGTTGTAATGCAATGAATACTTAGTAAAACTATTAAGAGTAAACTAATGCAAACAAACCGATTCAAATTAGTAGTTCCCTTAAAATGAAAATAATATTATACCTTATCACAATTTTACTAGAATCCCTAATCTTATTCGGCGTAACAGATACTGGCAATTTAAGACCCTTTCAAAAATACTCCGAAAAAATTCTCAGTTAATATCCAATCTATAGTTTCATACGATAAATGGTGTCAGGTATCTGCCCAGGGACTCGATTTAGCCGCACCAAATAAAATCTTCTTTAAAGTAATGCAGCCGCTCGTTAAATAATGGCCCCTTTTGCTTCCCTCTCCACCTGGTAGCGCTCGCTAGGCTCGAGAACATGGCACACGGAGAAATGGAATTCAGTGTCGGACTGTCGGTGGCTGTCGGTGGCTGCCAAGTAGTGAACACGTTTTGAAACTACCACACGTTCCGTACGTAAGTCTGTTGTGTGAGAATAATGTGATTCTAATAATTTTAATAAAACTGTTGTTTATTGAGCAATAACCGATAGCCGACTATCCAATGACTCGTACCCTCTTACTAATAAACACGGAATAAATTTATACCAGGAATAACAAAGGAATAACCATACATTTTCATAGTTTTATACTTGGTATAACTTTATTCCGTGCTTAGTTAACGGGTTTTTTCTGAAGTTTAAAGTTGATCAGTAATAGTTGTGGCCATGGCAGACACGACCACTACGAATGACAACAATCATTTAGACGGTAGTAACGAATATCTACGGATGTGGATACATTAAAAGGGTAATTATACTATACAATAAATTCCGCCAAGCAAAGGGATTTGCCTAAATAGAGTTTGGTAATAAACACAGTGCCGTCAAACTAAGGCGATGCCCAAGCGCACCAATATGGCTGGCAACGACGACCCAGCCGCCACGCGCCATGCTGGGCTCGTTCCGCGGCGGTTTCTCCTCGTACGACTCCGGCTATAGGCCAGTGCGCAGCAGCAGAAGCTACAGCCGTGATATGAATAACCCTCCGTACATACGTAGATAACCCACGGCATTGCTTATACGCACTTAGAGGGTCCGAAGAATATTTTTTTTGGAACTGATGCAGAAGGGCTCAAAGTAGTGCATTACATGTGGATTAGGCCTACTGGGGATACCACGATAAAAAAAAACGCGCCGCTTGCTCTACCTCATGGTGGTGTGGAAATGAGTATTTTGCCGAAAACACGTGTCGAGTCAACTTGGCAGCACTTGTATGCAACCTATTTATTTTTACAAAAAATCTTTAATAACGTGTTACCTGACCCGGCAAACATTATTTTGCGATAAAAGCACCAAACATTCATCTACCCTACCTACCCTACCCTACCTACGCTACCCTACCCTACCCTACCCTACCAACCCTAGCCTACCCTACCTACCCTACCCTACCTATCCTACCTACCCTTCCTACCCTATCCTACCTACCCTTCCTACCCTATCCTACCTACCCTTCCTACCCTATCCTACCTACCCTACCCTACCCTACCTTTGTACCTTTCTTTACTTCTTATATTACATATTTTCAAAACTCAGTATGACAAGCCATAGCAAGGTATTTTAACCGACTTTCGAAAAAGGAGGAGGTTCTATGTTCGACTTCTTGTATGTTTTTTTTTTTTTTTTTATGTTTATCGATATCTCCGTCAATTGTGGACCGATTTTGAAAATTCTTTTTTTTTTAAAGAGTATGTTCCGAAATTGGTCCCATTTTAATTTGGTGAAGATCTGATGAAGAACTTCGATGATATACAACAGAACTCTTCAATAAATAACGGCAAATCTTTAGGGACTGCTGCAATTGCATGTCTGTTTATTGTTTATACCATTTCTTAACATAACATCACGCCAGTACGCTCTTAAGGGGTAAGCAGATCTCTCATTTGATCGTTTTTTTTCAAGTTTCATAATATTAGGGTAATCTATTCTGGCGTTACGAGTATATGATACTTACTAAACAACTTGCCTATTAGGTAGGTACAACAAAAAAGTGAAAAATAAAAAAAACTTTTTTACAAAAAAATACTACCGACTTCCAAATAAGAAAACTACAAAGTGAAAAATAACTTTATTTTTGGAAGTCGGTGTCCATAACGCAAAAAAATGGTACCTACGAAAGACACCGACTTCCAAAAATAAAGTTATTTTTCACTTTGTAGTTTTCTTATTTGGAAGTCGGTAGTATTAAAAGTTTTTTTTTTAACATTACAAATTAAAAAATACTTTGCTATGTATACTACTTATTAATTAACATACTCAGCGCTAAGCCCTATCAATCAAGTCAATACCACTAAATGTTGTTATTACTTGTTTTTTGTTTTTATTATCTTATATTATCTAGAACTTATAGAGAACAGAATTTTGTCCACTCCCCACTTTCCCAATCCCTCCCCCTAGTGTGTATATTTTTAGATATACTGGCGTAGGAAAATAGTTTACATCGGCAAAATCGGCCAACGCGTTTGGTCTCTGGAACGCCACAAAGGAACAAACATACATAAATACTACTACTGATAAAAACACATTACCCTCCTTTGGCATTCAGGTAAATATTAAGATGTTAAGTAATTATTATGCTGCTTTTATTCATTTATTGCCTTATTTAGGGCCAATTTTTCAATAGCGAAATATTTTTTTACTGAAGGATAAATAAACCAATAATATGATAATATTGCTACCACACTAATATTATAAAAGTGTGTGTGTGTGTTTGTATGTTTGTTACCTCTTCACGCTCAAACCACATGAGTAGATAACTCAAACAGGTAGATGGATCTGAATGAAATTTGGCACAGATGTCTTGAATAGCATACTTTTGATCCCGGGAATATGTTCCTTTGGGATAATTTTCGTGTTTCACGCGGACGAAGCCGCTGGCAGAAGCTAGTATCTTATAAAATATAAAATCCAACAATAAAAATAAAATTAAAATAATTATGCTTCCTTCAATGCACCTTTGTGCTCCTGATACAAATTTCGGCAGGCTATAATATGTGCGGCCTTTGATAAAGGGGAAAACTTTTATAATTATGAAGATAACTAATGACCCGCCCCAGCTTCTCATGGTTTTTCTGACCTGACAAAACACCGAGACTTGTTCAATATTTATTTAAAACAGTCTGGTCAACTTCAACTCGGCTGCGTACCAAACGCTAATTACGCGATTTTTTTTATAATTATATTATTCAGGCTTCGCAATAATGAATAACGTATGGGTATACATAATAGGGAATATGCATGTATTTTTTTATTTGCTAATTGTAATACTTATTAACTCTAGTAATTTGTTTACTAGAGAATGAAAGATTTTCTTAAATATCTCGATCAGAGACGAAGTTATAAAGCGTCAAGTTGAGAATTAGAAAGAGAAGTCCGACGTACGTATCTGACGTCAGACGACACGACGCCCGTGACGTACAACAGTCATAGAAAACGGTGTTATTGGGACAGATATATTTCTTTAAATTGTTATATTTCGTACGTTTTTAGATCAATTTTGATTCTGTTTTCACTATTATTATTATAAACTCAATCAAATAACAAATATTTTTTTCATTCATATTCCCTATTGCGAAGCCTGAATAAAACGTTTGGTAAAACAATTATCTTAGATTAAGTTTGTATGCAGTGGCCCGGGGTAGGGTCGTCCTGGCGGTATCTCTAGCAATCGCCAATGCCTTCAACACCCTGCCCTGGAGTTGCATCAGGGAAGCACTCCAGTATCACCGGATGCCGCCCTACCTCTGTCGCGTGGTCGACGCCTATTTGACGGACAGGGTCTTCATCTACCCCAGTCACCAGGGAGAATGGAACTGGCGAGAGATGTCGTGCGGTGTCCCACAGGGATCGGTATTGGGGCCGTATCTGTGAGACATCGGTTACGACGAGGTGCTGCGCGCCGACCTCCCTAGCTACGTCAGCATAATTTGCTACGCTGACGACACGCTGGTCCTGGCGCAGGAGAGGTCACATCAGGCGGCTGGACGAAGCCTATGTCACTCAGGAATAATGTAGCTTTCTATTGGTGAAAGAATTTTTTAAATCGGTCTAGTAGTTTCGGAGCCTATTCGGTACAAACAAACAAAAAAATCTTTCCTCGTTATAATATTAGTATAGATAGACAGATAGAAGATAGATGTTACCAATGTATATGGAAACAAAACTTAAGTGGCCTGCCATGAAGGCATGCCTACAATTTTAGGACGTAAGAAACGTTTGGGCAGCCAGGATTAAGGAGCAGGCGTCCCTTGTACATAAAGAAAGAAAGAAAGAAAATTGTGTTTATTGGCATTCAAAACAAAAACACCTTAAAATTAAACAAAATAAATAAATAAAACTATTAATGCCAAAAGGGCCTCAGCTCAGCATAATGTCAAATGGTAACCTTTGTATGTCGATCAAGTGAATCTATTCGAGAAGCGATACCTAGACATTCGGGGCTATATCAAAGCGACGGAAGATTTTCGGTAATGTCACAATATTACATCATGCTAGAATTCCCCTCGGTGTTAGGTACCCAGTATAGTACTGCTATATATTAAACTAAATCAAAGAAACTTTAAAACTTTTGTTAAAAGCACACTTTGTAAACAAGCATATAATATTACAAATTAGATGATTATATTCAAGATGCTTGGAAATATGCTGGTCCTAATCCATAGGACAATCTTTAGTGTCAAATCAAATTTGTTAATATCCTATTCAAAGTTTTTGTATTCCTTTTTTGTTTAAGAAATTGACACACACACTGTTCCGTTGTTGCTGAATCAGGTATTTTACCTATGTTTGATTTATTTGTAAATCTGTGAAAACCATGTTCCTATTTATTTCGCCGCTTCGCCAGCGTTCAAAGTCCAAAAAAAATTCTCTGATCGCCACCAAACTTAACAGGATTATCCGCTGGGTCAATCTAAAGATTGTCTGAAAATTTCATTAAAATCGGTCCTGCCGTTTTGGAGTCCATAAGGAACATACATACATACTTTCTCTTTGATATACATAGAAGACTAGCTGTTGCCCGCGGCTTCGCTCCCGTGGACCACCCCATATCCCGTTTTCGGGATAAAAAAATAGCCTATGCCACTCAGGAATAATGTAGCTTTCTATTGGTGAAAGAATTTTTTAAATCGGTCTAGTAGTTTCGGAGCCTATTCGGTACAAACAAACAAACAAAAAAATCTTTCCTCTTTATAATATTAGTATAGATAGACAGATAGAAGATAGATGTTACCAATGTATATGGATACAAAACTTAAGTGGCCTGCCATGAAGGCATGCCTACAATTTTAGGACGTAAGAAACGTTTGGGCAGCCAGGATTAAGGAGCAGGCGTCCCTTGTACATAAAGAAAGAAAGAAAATTGTGTTTATTGGCATTCAAAACAAAAACACCTTAAAATTAAACAAAATAAAACTATTAATGCCAAAAGGGCCTCAGCTCAGCATAATGTCAAATGGTAACCTTTGTATGTCGATCAAGTGAATCTATTCGAGAAGCGATACCTAGACATTCGGGGCTATATCAAAGCGACGGAAGATTTTCGGTAATGTCACAATATTACATCATGCTAGAATTCCCCACGGTGTTAGGTACCCAGTATAGTACTGCTATATATTAAACTAAATGAAAGAAAATTTAAAACTTTTGTTAAAAGCACACTTTGTAAACAAGCATATAACATATTATTACAAACTAGATGATTATATTCAAGATAAGAATGCTTGGAAACATGCTGGTCCTGCTCCATAGGACAATCTTTAGTGTCAAATCAAAGTTGTTAATATAAATACCTATTCAAAGTTTTTGTATTCCTTTTTTGTTTAACCTCCATACTCTGTAAGAGTATGGAACGCGTACTCAATATTAAGCTCCTGGCATACCTAGAAACTAACGATATCCTGAGTGACCGCCAATACGGCTTCCGCCGAAATCGGTCTACTGGGGATCTTCTAGCGTATGCCATTCACATCTGGAGTGAGGCCATCGAGAGGCATGGGGAAGCGCTTGCCGTCTCCCTCGACATCTCGAAGGCTTTTGATAGGGTCTGGCACGAAAGCCTTATTGGTAAGCTTCCTTCATTCGGTTTGCCCGGTGGTCTGTGTGATTGGATTGCAGACTTCCTGAGAGATCGGTCCATTCGAGTGGTTATCGATGGCTGCTCGTCGGACCACTTGGATATTAATGCCGGTGTCCCTCAGGGGTCAGTACTCTCAGCAACTTTATTCTTGCTGCACATTAACGATCTGCTAAAACCCGGTACCTTTGGGTATGCAGACGACAGCACTGTTGCTGAGAGATACTTGTCCAACGCTCGTACTACCGGGCCTCAGGTCCAGTCTCTCCGGGAGGCCATGGTGGAGCGCTTAAACCTGTCCTTGCAGGCAGTCTCCGAATGGGGCGATGCCAATCTGGTCAGGTTTAATGCTGCTAAAACGCAGGCGTGTCTTTTTTCCGCAAAAAAGATTCAATTTCACCCGGCTCCAACTTTCCGAAGTGTGACCGTGCCAATAGCTGACCATCTTGAGCTGCTTGGCGTTACGTTGACATCGACTCTCAATTTTGGCCCATTCATTGAGGCAAAGGCTCAGCTGGCTGCCAAGAAGCTGGGGATCCTTGCAAAGGTGAGAAGGTACTTCACGCCAGAACAGCTGCTCAGCTTGTATCAAGCGCAAGTTCGATCATGCATGGAGTACTGTTCTCATCTCTGGGACGGCTCTGCCAAATACCAACTTGATGCACTAGAGTCGATCGAAAAGCGGGCCAAGAGGCTCATCGGCGATGAGGCATTGGTTAAGTCAAAGCTCCAGAGCCTTGAACATCGTCGCCGAGTTGCCGGCTTGTCGGTTTTTTATCGATTACATTTCGGGGAATGTGCGATGGAATTGCATAATCTAATTCCGCCCAGCCCGTTTCATCATCGGACTACCAGACGTACGGCGATGCGCCACCGGTACATGGTGGACATCCCACCCATACGCACTAAACGTTTTGAAAATACTTTTATTATGCGTACAGCTAAGGAGTGGAATTCCCTGCCGGAGTCTGTGTTTCCCGATAGCTACAACCTTGGGGTCTTTAAGTCAAGAGTGAATAGGTTACTTCTAGGCAAGCGTGCTCCATCATCGGCCACATCATCGCTTACCATCAGGTGAGATGGTGGTCAAGCGCGAGCCTATATAAGATAAAAAAAAAAAAAAAAAAAAAAATTGACACACACTGTTCCGTTGTTGTTGAATCAGGTATTTTACCATGTTCCTATTTATCAAGTGAATGAATTTACCTGTTAATACTTTTAATACTTTATACCTATACGTAGTATAGTATGTAGTGCTACGAGTATTCTGGGTGCATCGTCCTCAAATATATGAATTTATTAGTGTATGTAATTACTTATGTAAATATTTTAAAACACTTATTTTTTTTTAAGTATGTATGGATTTTCTTGTCCGTTACTCTTCATAAAAAGCTACTTTTTCGAATGGACGGTAGAATTAATTATTATTACTTGTATATTTTAATTGTTAACGTTCAAAAATGCCGCTTAATGGCCTAGTTGAAATAAATATTTTTGACTTTGACTGTTCACCAGTACTGTCTCAGTCCCTTGTAAAAGGGGGCGACTAACTAGTGACCTATGAAGCACAAATCAAGACACCGGACTGGGAAATTATTAAAGAAGGTTAGTAGTTCATTTACTAAGTCAACACTTGATAAGTTAATTGAAATTCATTCATAAGTCACTTACAGTTATTTTGGTAAAGTGCCTGTTTAATTCGTTGCACCACGGGTTAATTATGTAAATAATTACTCAAAATAAATGACTAATTCTTATCGAAGTTGAATGTATTGTCTAGAGGGGTCAGGGAGTGTGCGTAAGGGACAGTTGTATACAAGTCATATACATCTGTCACTTACACACACTCAAAATAACCTTACTCTAAGAGCTTATGGTCACCCCCCTGCTCAACAACCACTAGTGTGCAAAAACAAGTGATGAGTAAAACATTGTTTCGAAGTATTTTTGGACCTATTGAAGACTGTATGAATATATTTGTATTGTATAAACTCAATTTATTTTTGTATTATAACCGCTCCCACGTGCGAGGGGGCGTGGCCAAAAAGCCGTTGTTTGCGCAGAGCATGAGCGATCTGGCACCGAGACCCGCTGCACTGCACATAATATGTACCGTATACAGTAAATCTACCATTGACTGTAGGTAACTATTATGGTGTTCATTGCCTTTAATGTGCCCTGGCAATTAAAAGTGTGTCATGCTCTCTCAAATGTCTCTCTGATGGTGGCATATGTGTTGGATCATTCGGTTCCCTTCATGATGGTTGAGCTGAGTGGTGCCAATCCATGCATCATGTTCGTGAACGGGCACCATCAATTACGATTGGTCATAACTTGGCTGCCTCGGCCTGTTTGCCTGTAAACGGGCTATAAAAATTGCATCTTGCTGGCAATTTTGTTCAGCAATATAGCCCTGTATATTTGCAATATATACCCTTGCTGCAATTTCATTGAGCAATACATTGCAAGATGTTGCCCAGCAATAATTATTGTATTTTGGGATTGTTTGCTTTACTCTAGTTGGATGCTTTAGCGTACACATCTTTATAAAACTTTCTCACATGTAAGTAATTTTCCAAAAATAATGATATAACCAAAGACTTATTAAGTTATTAAATGTATTGATGGAAAAGAGTGTCCGTGGAGTTTCTTGTACGTTCTTCGCCATAGAGACCTACTGATGCTTGCGAATGTGCAACTAGCTTCGGTTTAATTTTTTTTTTTACAATTATTCAAAAGTACCTTTAAATGGTTTAATTGAAATAAAAAAACATTTTGATTTTGACTGTTATTGTTGTTATAAACGTCTGTATATTTACTTGCACTGACTTACATGTACTGTCCCGTTGGTCTAGTGGTTGCAAAAGCTACTGCTAAGCATGAGGTCCTGGGTTCGATTCCCGGTTCGGGCAAAGTGTAACAGGGTTTTACCTTAGGAATATCTCAGTAGCAGTCCGGAGTCTGGACTGGTGCCCGGTTGCTGGCAATAGGCTCGCCCCCTATTACATGGGACTTAAGGTAACACTAGTCGATCATTCTTCCATACAAACGTAGTCTGGCGATTACTCCTCTGTTTGACGGTGTACGTTCAAAATAAAATATGATATCAATTTGTCTCATCAATATCAATCTAGCCCTGTATGGAAACAAAAAAGTAAAAAAAATATTTTTGAAAATTATGAGCGTCGAAAGTTCCACATTTCGACACAAATTTTAACGCATTTTTGGGCGCAAATAAATACCATAAGAAGACGGAAAATTGCAAAACGGCTACCATACAGGAATAGATTAGTAGTTCAACAATGCAGATAATTTTATTTTGAACAGATACGTTTAGTCGTTCTTTCATGATTTCCAGAATCCCAAAGATCTGTTTATAAAAATTTCACGCGCTCGGTTTCGTCCTAAATCATCATCCATTTCGCTACAAATTTGCAAAATGTGTATTCGTACGCGAACTAGCTTCTTACTGCTCATCACAACATCTATCTCTTCCGCACGTGTTGTCGGTTGTTATAGCATGCATTTTAACCCCGCGCACAAAATAGTTCAAGCCGTCGATTAGTGTAACCTTAATTAAACATAACTGATGAAATGTGGGTGTACTATGGGTGTTCCTCAGCCTAACCGGGGAATACAGTCATGATGTTATGTTACATGTATTTTTTCTCAAACATGCTTGGAAATTTGAGCATTATTTTGACAACCTACACGAGATAAATCGAAATGGCTGTACTAGCCAAATACATGCGAGCAGCGGCCGGCAAAACTTGTATGAAAATCCATATCTGTTGTAGTTACGCGGCCAAATAAATTACATAGAATATCTGTCGTGTAATTTTAAAATGTAAAGATTTTTGAATTACATGACTCCGATGACTCCGAAACATGGCAACCAAGGAGGTAACTTAGCAAAGATTTCATTTAAATTTTGAACTGGCTTGCAAATAAAAAGGTGTTTAATGAAAAAAAAAACAAATTAACACTTTAACGCGGGCAAAATTAATGTTGTTCGTTGTTCTTCATTGATTTTGAAAAGTAATTGTATTTGACAATATGAGTTCTAGGCATTGATGGACGAACGTATAATCATAATTAAATCGTTTCAGCTGTTCAAAAATTATGCGCATTTTGTTTTATATTTTTATGGCTAAAGTAAAAAATACTGGAGTCGGGGGACCACTAAGGAAATAAAATAAAAACCAAAATAATGACATGCGTATATTACTATAAATAAATAGCTCATAGCTACTTTTACTTTTTAGAGGTTTTTGTGTACGTGGATTTTTATTTATCTATATTATTACTGAAGTGCAAGAACAATGATGATTTGGGCTTTTTTATTGCTATAAGTTTGTTTTAATATGTTATGCAGTTAGCATAAGGTTAAGATTGTTTTTATTCTTATATTTATTAAATAGGTATATGCGTCAATTCTGCCTAGAGGAGCTCGTGGCTAAAGAGGAGCTCGTGGCTAAATAATAACAGCCGCACGGGTCGATCATCAAGGTTAAGCAACGCTTGACGAGGTCGGTACGTGGATGGGTAACCATTTCAACATACCGAGTTTCCTCCGTGCCTCGGAAAGCACATTAAGCCGTTGGTCCCGGCTGTCATTTGAAGATCTTTGACAGTCGTTACGGGTAGTCAGAAGCTTGAGATCTGACACCAGTCTTGCCAAGGGGTACCGTGTTACCCAGTTACTGGGTTGTGGAGGTCAGATAGGCAGTCGCTCCATGTAAAACACTGGTACTTAGCTGAATCCGGTAAGACTGGAAGCCGACCCCAATATAGTTGGGAAAAGGCTAGGCAGATGATGATGCGTCAATTCTGCCAGGATAAATAAATTTTCTTTATTTTCTTTCTATTTTAATAAATAGGTAGTTCCGATGTAATATTACGAGTTCACTTCATATTAAAACAAGTAAAAGTAAACAATGTTAGATCTGCCTGTTAAATATATTTATTGACTATGTAATAAACAAAAAAAAACAAGCTATTAAATACCACAAAATATTGTTCACTTTTAATTGAACAATGAGCCATTTAAGATGTTCCTTTTTCGTGAGATGATGTTTAAGTAGGAATGTACTTTTTATTAAGGCGCCTCCCCGAGAAAAACGCCGCGCTAGTCGTTTTTGTGCAGTTTTTAAGAGCTATCTACTCTTTATTTAAAAAGAAATATCAATTAATAAAAATACATTAAATTTCTACATAATGTTGATTCTAAAATTGTAGTACACTTTTTTTTAAAGAGTTATATGTTTCACTAATCTGCTTCCAACAAACCCATAAAAATGTGATATAATTATTGATAGCATGCATATCCTCGTAAAGTCTTCATTAATTATTTTATTTATACTAACACTAATGAATAGACAATTTGATAACGAACATTTTGTAAGTTGTATTTTTGTCAAAAGACCAATTTTCGATTTTATAAAGATTTTATTCTAAAATCTGGGCGTATTCACTACGGTAATTCATGCGCCAACAGTGCCGCTAGGCCAATATAGACCGATAGCGCTGGCCAATTTTGAAGTCATAAGTTTAAAAAATTCTAAAGTTTCTGATTTTTTGCCTATGGATAAAGTCGTACCTATGTAGCTTATTATTGCGTTTTGTGTCACATCTGTTACTTGCATTTTCAGTAATTCGAAGATTTGTGGTTGATAATTTTTATTCAAATCAAAACTGGCAAAAAAGAATTAAAGTTTATAATAATTATGGTATCATATCTAGGATAGCCTGTGGAGTGTGCAAACCCAATTTGTGTCATATTTGCCCAGTGCAAACTGAAATAGGGTCAGTATGTAAAAACAGTGCGAAAAAAAAATTAAAGTTTATGAAATAACTATTTCCCTTCTCAGATCACTTATATATGCCTATTATTTAAATTTGTGCCAAATTAGGGCACGCAATTTTAAGATTTTCAATTGTTTTGTTTTTCCAAGCTACAAACGCTTCAAAAAAATATTATAATTATTAGAGTTCACATAATCAATATCATAAATGCATGAAAAATCGACATTGTAAATTTGTGTCATTTTCATGCACGATAAGTATTTAAATGAATAAAACACAAAAACAATGGTTGCGGTCGAAGCAGGCAGTCGAAGCGGGCGGACGCGGTCAGGCGGCATTACGCACGCTCACAATCATGTTCGTTCGGTACGATTTCTTTTTAGATGCGAAGGCTTCCTATATAAATAACATAACTATCATATTGAGTAATTATTGACTCTTATCTCCGCCACGTAATAAACAAATGTGTAGGTAACCTACAGAGATGAAAATAATGACGTGCGAATTATGTACAAAGCGCGCGTATCTATATTCTCATTGCCTACGAATGTCAATTTTCAATGCTAAGAAGACGGTCAATATGGTAAATATAATATTAGATTGACCCTTCGATTCGCTTCGAATTTGAACCTGAAAGCGGTAGGTAGGTAGGTATCGGCATACCTACCTATATAGCTTTCAGATTCAAATTAGCCGTATAACAAAAAAGCGGTAGGTAGGTAGCTAGGTATCGGCGTACCTACCTACCGCTTTTTTGTTATACGGCTTCTCGATATCCCGCGCCCCGCTTCGAGTAGGCAGTGTACAGTCAGCAATACAAAATATACACGAAGCAAAAAATTCTAGATATTTTTCTTGTGTGGTGATAGTGATTAAGTTTAGTTTTACTACAGCGCGCTCCTTAAAACAGTCTGCTTTTCCGTCATCCCTTACAATGTTCGATTTTATGAACTTCAATAATCCCCTTTCTTTAACATTCACTGTATTAACGTCTAGTATGAGACCACACATCGACACCCAATATGAATAACATTGTATCTTTAGTTACACATTGGGTTACAACTTTATGTCATACTAGCTGTTGCCCGCGGCTTCACTCCCGTGGACCACCACACAGGACCCGTTATTGGGATAAAAATATAGCCTATGTCACTCAGGAATAATGTAGCTTTCTATTGGTAAAAGAATTTTGTAAATTGGTCCTGTAGTTTCGGAGCCTATTCGGTAAAAACAAGCAAACAAACAAAAAATCTTTCCTCTTTATAATATTAGAGTATAGATGAAATCAGCAAGAACAGAACTTTATTTCTGCCTTTTAACCGTATTTCTGTGCCAATAAGAACTACTTTTGTAAAATAAAATAAATTCATTGTAATTAAAAATGAAAAATGTTTCTACTAAAGTATACTTGTAAATCAAGTTCCAATACACAAAAGTTTGGGTAACAACGGTTTCTTTGTGTTAAATTCATTTTAAAATGACATACAATGTAATAATACATTTTAAATTTTGGACTATTTATATTTTAATACAAGAGCGGTGGTCGCCCAGTGGTATCGGCCGCGACTTACAAGTTGTAGGTCGTAGGTTCGAGCCCAGGCAGGCGCTTTACTTTGTGTAAATTATTGCATCACCACTGCTTTCAAAACGGTGAAGGAAAACATCGTGAGGAAACCGGCATGTCCTAGAACCAAAAATTCGAAGACATGTGAAATCCACCAACCCGCACTGGGTCCGCGTGGTGGATAATGGCCCATTCCCTCTCACAGAGAGGAGGCCTGTGTCCCAGCAGTGGGAACATTAATAGGCTGATGATGTGTGATGTGTTATTTTAACCATAATTGTAATTTTAAATTACAATGTTTTTATTCTCAAATATAATCACTTACTTTAAATGTTATCATTGTTAAGAAAGATGGTGTTGACATCGAGAATAGGTTTTTAGTTCATCATTTGAATATAATCGTATCAGCATAAATGGCCTTGGAGAAAAACTAAGAGTAGTGTATATATATAGTAATGTTTTTAGACTCATTCAATATTACAGATATGTGAGAAAGGAGAATGATTAGAAAAAAATGTGAAGAAGTAATTGCAAACGATAGGCGTGGTAAGCATTAGGATAGGATACATGGTCCCCCTTTTCCGAACTTAGACTACCATTTTGTCCATTGTGCGTTTAGGCTTCCTATCTGGGAGAGGGAATGGGCCGTAATCCACCACGCGCGTCCAGTGTCGGTTGATGGATGTTACATGTCTTCGTTTTTTTTTTTACTTCTGTGTTTTGAGAGCAGTGGTGATGAAATAATTTACACAAAGTAAAGCGCGTGCCTGGTTTCGAACCCACGACCATACTTGTGAGTCACGTCTGTTACCACTGGGCCATCACTGCTATAATAATAATAATTAATCATCTACCATCGTTCTACTATCCACTGCGTGGTATGCATTGCAATGGGGGAACGTATTTTTTATATTTGATATGCTCGCGCTTGAACACTACCTCACCTGATGTTAAGCGATGACGTGGTCGAACATGAAGCACGCTTACCTAAAAGTAACCTATTCAAAAAACTCCAAAAAACTCCAACTTGTACCTATCGGGCAACACAGACTCCGGCAGGGAATGCCAATTCTTAGCTGTGCGCACAATGAAAGTATTCCCAAAACGTTTAGTGCGTATGGGTGAGATCCCCACTATCTATCGATAGCAAATCACCGTACGTCTTGTAGTCCGATGATATAATGGGCTAGGTGGAATTAGATCATGTAATTCCATTGCACACTCCCCGAAATGCAACCGATAAGCTAGCAACTCGGCGACGATGTTCAAGGCTCTGGAGCTTTGACTCGACCAGTGCCTCATTTCCGATGAGCTTCTTGACCCGTTTTTTGATAAACTTAAGTGCGTCAAGCTGGTATTTGGCAGATCCGTCCGAGAAATGAGAACAGTACTCCATACATAATCAAACTTGCGCTTGATAAAACTTGAGCAACTGTTCTGGCGTGAATAAACGTCTCACTTTTGCGAGGATCCCCAACTTTTTGGCAGCTAACTGAGCGTTTGCCTCAATGTATGGTCCAAAATTGAGGAACGTGTCAAAAGTAATGCCAAGAAGCTCAAAATGGTCCATTAACGCAACGTTTACACTTCCGAGGGAAGGAGCCGAGTGGAATTGGCTCATTTTAGCGGGAAAAAGACATGCCTGGGTTTTAGCGGCATAAACCTGACCAAATTGGCATCGCCCCATTTGGAGACTGCCTTCGAGGATAAACTGAAACGCCCCACCATACCATCACAAAGGACAAGGATAGACAAGTACCTCTCAGCAACAGTGCTGTCGTCTGCATACCCAAGTTTTTAGCAGATCATTCATGTGCAGCTAAAATAAAGTTGCTGAGAGTACCAACCCTTGAGGGATCCATTCATATCCAATTGGTCCGACGAGCAGCCATCGATAACCATTCGAATGGATCGATCCCTCAAGAAATCTGCAATCCAATCACACATACTATTACCAGGCAGACCGGATGAAGGAAGCTTACTAATAAGGCTTCCGTGCCAGACCCTATCGAAAGCTTTCGAGTTGTCGAGAGAGACGGCAAGCGCCTCCCCTTTCCTCTCGATGGCCTTACTCAAGATGTAAATGTAGAAGATCCCCTGTAGAACGATATCGGCGGCAGCCGTATTTAGCTTCTAGGTATGCCAGCACACGTAGAGATGGGTCTGTAATTGGTTGGGTTAGATGGACTGTCCTTCTGGGACACGGGCTGTACGTTAGCTTACTTCCAAGCATTCGGCACTTTTCCAGTTTCATACGAAAGGCAAAATAGACGTGTCAAGATCGAAGATAGTTCGGGCGCACAAGTTTTAAGGACAAGTGCTAGTATCCCGTCCGGTCCACTAGCTTTGTTTAAGTCGAAGTTGCAGAGTACGAACCCTACGAACTTCAAATAGAGAGGCAAATAAGTTTGCCTTCTCCTCAGCGAAGTGGGCTAGCGACTCGTCGATAGTTTTAGCAGTGGTCGTAGTGAGGGATGGTAGAAGTTCGACTCAACCGACTTACCCAGGAACCAAAACGCTTTACTACCTGCTGGGTAAGAAGCTAGTTATGTCCCTATTCGGCCAATGTGGCCGAACCGAGCCCCTCGCAACTCCTTCTTGCAGGACTTGGCAGCGCTGTTGAAGGCCTTCTTTTCTAACTTACGTGACTCGCACTAACCGTTCGAGCGTCGATCCATGCCAAATAAGCCTCATGTTTAAGCGCGTCTGCGTGGCCGGCCTTTGCTAGACATTGGTAAGTCAGAGAACGGAATGTAGTACTTAATTCTCCAACGCAACACATCAGTCACGGCGTCCGCGCAAGATGAGGGATCAGCATGCGAAGAAAGATCGTATCCCATCCCAATCTGCCAACTTATACCTACAAACCCGCCGTGTGCCTCTTGGGCGAAGAGTAGACGGACACAGACTTTACCAGACAGCGGTCGGAACTACCCAAGGTGAAGTTATCGACATAGAGTACCTATCGGTCTGGATCGGTTTTCAGCAGAAGTTCCAAGCAATTGGCCGTGTGCGAATCAACATCCCCCGTTGCCGTTGCCCCCTGAACCAGATGGCTGATTAGCGCTAACGAAAGCTTACGCATCTCTCCTCCAGCATGATCAATGCACTGGTATGGGAAGAGCCACTCCTGGTGGTGAGCATTGCATAGCTCCCCGTGTCACTAATTAGCCGCAAGGGTACCGCTACTGTGCCACATCAGCCGCTTCAATGAATATTAATTGAATTACAATAATTATTAAAAATCGAGTTTTATTAGCTCTTCCAATTCCAACCTGTCTTTTTATCCGAATGTAACATTGACACACATTGTAATTGATGCTTACAATAATATTTATCAAAGATGTTGTATGTATAATTTTGAATCGTACAATAAGATACAATAATATTCACAGAAAAAATCTTTCAAAAGTTTTCATGACCCCATTGTAACGGTAGTTACAATGCTATATTAAAAATGCTTAAAATCTGTACATCGTAACATTGCAAAAATCATACTTGGAGTGATTTTAACAAAACTGAAAGAGCAATTTAAATTAGTAACATGAAACCTACAATTGTACAAAACAACTTATGCCTGCAGCTGAAAATAAATAATAAACAATGCAAAAAAATGCTGTGTTGAAAACCATGCCTTAATGAGTTACAATACCTGCATTTAAGTCTTTCACAGCTTCATAACTAACTTGCGCAAAATACTTAAATCAGAGTTAGTTGCTAACACTAGGTTAAATTGACAGTTTGATATACAATATTGTCAATTGAACCTCATGTTAGCAATTCTGAAAGTTTTTCGTGCAAGTGGGCCTTAATCAATCGAATACATCATAAATAACGCACGCACTTCTTTGTTGCAACTTACAAATACCGAATGTAAACAAAGAAACGCGCCGCGCGTCTGGCTGGCCGGCACCCGCCCGCGGCCCGCTGTTAGAAATATAGTGTAGGTAAACCAACCAATTTACAAAGTTAATATGAACCTATTACTTTTGGTTGGGTTACACTTTTTAAACTCGATTGTTTTTGTACTGTTCGATGACGTCTGTCCTAGAAAAACGCTCTCTTGTAAAACATGTCTTTTTACCACTTATTAAAAACTGCTATACTTTAACCTTAACCTTTCATTTACATATCAATAGGTTATGGGCCCAGTGACCAAGTCAGCCCAGTAATGTAAGGAAGTTCAAAAATAAAGTGAAAAGACAAAAGAATACTGCTAGTGAAAAAAACCGGTTGACAGGTGAAAATTGCGACCGGGAAGGTGTAAAAGGCAAGGAATTGTTGATCACGAGCAGTAAGGAAGGCAAGAGCAAAGATGGACGGTAACCTCAGCATCACTAAGTTGGAGGGATCCACAAACTGGAATGTTTGGAAATTTCAAGTGAGAGTCGTATTAAGAGGCCATGATTTATTGGATGTGGTCGAAGGAAAACTGGTAAAGACGAAAGAAAATGATAAAACGTGGGATACGAAAGATGCTAAAGCACAAACGTTGATAGTCACACGTATTAGTGACGAAGTTATGATACACATATTATCATGCAGCACGTCTGCTGAAATGTGGAAAAAGTTGATTGCTGTGTATGAACAGAAGAGTGAAACAAACATACATATCATCCAGCAACGTTTCTTCCAGTTTAAATACGAAGAAGGAATTCAAATGTCGATATTTCTAGCAAAAATAAAAGAAATGCAAAACCAGTTACAGCAATTGGGAGAGGAAATATCTGAAAGATTTGTTATAACGAAGGTACTGATGTCATTGCCTGATCGCTACAAGCACTTCGTATCAGCTTGGGAGTCGGCCCCTGACGAGAAACAAACATATGACAACTTGGTTGCAAGGTTGTTAGTCGAAGAAGAGCGGATGAAGGAACGAGGTGACGAAACACCGACAGCATCAGCGTTTCTTGTGAAGAAAACAGTGAATAAAAAGAATGTTAAATGCTTTAACTGTAACAAACTTGGACATTATCAATCGGAGTGCAGAAACAAAGTTAAAAACAGTGATACGGCGAATAGGTTTGGTAAAAAGTGTTTTTACTGTAATAAATCCGGTCATCTCAAAAGTGAGTGCAGATTTCGTTTAAATAAAGATAGTAATGCATTTGTGATGTTAGAAGTAGCCGATAATTTGGACATACAGTATATGCATTCAAAGTGGGTGGTAGATACTGGTGCCAGCGAGCACATGTGTCGTGATAAACAATTATTTACTTCATATTCGTCTCTTGATAAGAAATCAGTGATAGTAGGAAACGGAACGGCAATTAGTGCATTGGGTTTCGGACAGGTGGCAGCACAGGTATTTGATGGACATGTGTGGATTGACACGACGTTAGAAAAAGTTTTGTTTGTACCAGAACTCAAAACTAATTTATTGTCTGTGAACCGCGTGACAGAAAAAGGTTATGTCATGAAGACCAATCAAAACAAATGCGATTTTTACAAAAATGAAAGGCTTTGTGCGGTCGCAAATCGATGCGGAAACATTTATATAATGGACTTGCGTCTAAAATGTAGTGCTGCAAATACAGCTCAAGTGAGATTGAACCTTAGCGAGTGGCACGAAAAACTCGCACATCAAAATATTCAACATGTGAAAAAGGTGCTTGCAAACAATAATATTGAGGCAAATGATGATTTCGGTGGTCAATGTCAGGGATGTTTAGAGGGCAAAGCACACCGTTTGCCTTTTAAAATGAGTCAATCGTCGACTTCAAGGACATGCGAATTAATACACGCCGATGTATGTGGACCAATGGAAGAGACTTCCATTGGAGGATCCAGGTATTTTTTGCTACTAAAGGACGATTTTTCGAACTATAGAAGTGTCTATTTTTTGAAAGGGAAGCACGAAGTCAAGACCTATGTTGAAAAATATATAAAGTTGAGCGAAAATATAACCGGTAATAAGATCATGTACTTCCGAAGTGACAATGGTTCAGAGTTTGTTAACAAGGATATGAAGAGTCTGTTATCTCACCATGGAATTTTACATCAGACTTCGGTTACATACACCCCAGAACAGAATGGGAAAGCTGAACGTGAAAATCGGACTCTAGTTGAAGCAGCTAGATCCCTATTGTATGCCAAAAGATTTCCAAAGAAATTATGGGCGGAAGCAACAAATACTGCGTGCTATGTACTAAATAGAACAGGTTTAAGTTCTGATAAAGTGAAAACTCCATATGAAGCTTGGATGGGCAAGCGTTTTGATATACAAGACTTGAAGATTTTTGGAACACCTGTGTTTGTTCATACTCCACACGAGAAAAGGGCTAAGTGGGATTCTAAAGGTGAACACGGTATAATGGTTGGATATGGAGAAGAAACCAAAGGATATAGAATATATTTTGAAAAGAGAAATATTGTTCAAATAAAGAGAGATGTGCAATTTTTGGAAGGGAAAATATATAAAGATTTGAAAATAAAACAGGAAAGTTGCGCTACTGATTGCCAGCCGCAGCTTACTAGTAAAGAAATGGACAGTGTAAGTACTAATAAAAATAATAACATTGATCCATTGCCTGTTACAGATTCAACTGACTTTAATAACTCTGATACTAGTACCTCTGATTGTGGCGATGATCCCAATGATGTCACATGGAATCCTGACATGACTGTGGATCAATCATCAAGTGATTATGATGACACTGAAGAAAATATTAATATTGTGGTTGCCATGACAGCAATAAATGGTCTTGAACCACAGACGATAGCGGAAGCGTTGTCAGAAGCTGATAAAGACCAATGGAGAGAAGCCATTGAAGATGAGTATAAGTCATTTGAAAAGAATAAAGCTTGGACTTTAACACTACTGCCTGCAGGAAAAAAAGCTGTGAAATGCAAGTGGATTTTTAAGAAGAAACTTGGACTAGATGGTCAGTTACTTCGTTACAAAGCACGTCTTGTGGCCAAAGGATTTACCCAGGAATATGGCATTGATTACAAAGAAACCTACTCACCTGTGGTACGATACTCCACTATACGTACTCTAATCGCCCTGGCAGTCAATTTAGACTTGAACATTGACCATATGGATGTCAAGACGGCTTTCTTGAATGGAGAACTACAGGAGACTGTGTACATGGAACAGCCTGATGGCTATAAAATAGATGGTAAAGAAAACCATGTATTTAAATTGAATAAAGCAATATATGGACTTAAACAGGCATCCAAGGCCTGGTATGATAAGATTGATAATGCTTTGAAAGATCTCCAGTTCAGAAAAACACTCAGTGAGCCTTGTGTTTACATAAAATCAGAGAACAGCGGAAACATTACTATATTAGCCCTGTACGTCGATGATATTCTTATTTTTAGCAAAGATATATCAGAGAAGAAGAAGCTGAAGGAGGAACTAATGAAGAGATTTGAAATGAAAGACTTAGGCCGAGCCACACATGTATTAGGAATGAGATTAAGACAAGAACAAAATAAAATTACTCTCGATCAGAAAAATTACATACAGAAGGTATTGGAGCAATTTAATATGGTTGATTGTAAGCCTGTAAATACACCCTTAGAATGTGGCATGAAACTTGAAAAAGGAGACCAAATTGATGCTGATTCTAAATATAGAAGTCTTGTTGGATGTATTATGTACATAGCCGTATGTACTAGGCCTGATATTGCACATGCAGCCAGCTTATTGAGCCAGTTTAATAACTGCCACTCAAATATTCATTGGAACGCGGCAAAGAGAGTCTTGCGATATTTAAAGGGAACTATGGATTATAATATAGTATATCAAAAGTCTTCATTAGAAGTGACAGGATATGTAGATGCGGATTGGGCATCTAACCAGCTGGATCGACGTTCTTATACTGGTTACGTATTTACAATCGGTAACTCAGCAGTGTCATGGGAGAGCCGAAAACAAAGAACAGTGGCTCTATCAAGTACAGAGGCGGAATACATGGCACTGTGTGAAGGAGCAAAGGAAGCTAAATTTATTAGAAATTTTCTTTATGAATGTTTAAACCAATACTTATCTGTAACCTTGTATAATGATAGTCAGTCAGCGCAGAAAATTTGTAATAGTCAAATTAATCATAGTCGTAGTAAACACATAGACATAAGACACCATTATGTAAGACAGATTGTGAATGATAAAATTGTTACATTAGAATATTTGCCTACTGAACAAATGGTTGCAGATGTCTTGACTAAATGTTTGAGTAAAGATAAGCATTGTAATTGTGTTTCTCATCTTGGTTTGCAAATTGTTTAGTTTAAGGGCAGGTGTTAGAAATATAGTGTAGGTAAACCAACCAATTTACAAAGTTAATATGAACCTATTACTTTTGGTTGGGTTACACTTTTTAAACTCGATTGTTTTTGTACTGTTCGATGACGTCTGTCCTAGAAAAACGCTCTCTTGTAAAACATGTCTTTTTACCACTTATTAAAAACTGCTATACTTTAACCTTAACCTTTCATTTACATATCAATACCCGCGCCCGCGCCCCCGCTTTTACACGCGCTCGCCCTTCGTGCGAAGAAGTCTAGTTTTTTTTAAAAATAATATGATATCGTGGATAAAAATGACACAAATTATGAATAGTGTTTTGTTATACCATAATAATCAAAAGTACGTAAACTCTAATAACTTGCATTTTTTTTTGTGGATATTACAAGTTGTTGTAGTAAAAAAATTAAATATCTATAAAAGCCGTGGATGAATTCGACACAAAATATTTTAAACAACAGATATCAGTACTGAAAAACGCGTAACACCTATTTTACCTATTATAATATTCTTTTAGAGCTAGTTGGGCTGCGTGTTAGGTACTGGTTAAGTATTAGGATTCCCGTGGACAGAGATGACACAAAATGCTTATGTACATCAGTTACTACTTCGTTATTATCATGAAAGTAAAATTTTCATCTCTAATTTTCTTTTCGTCCAATACTGGTCGAAAAGACAAATACCTAAATTTCTACCTATGCAAATACCTAGGATGACACAAACTTAGGTATTAGGTTGGGCAAATGGTCCGGAAACTATATGCAAAACACAAACAACTTTAATATTTTTGAAACCTCAAAACCTAGCGCTATCGGTCTAATATCTCTATCTCAAAGGCTCTGAATCTCATGCTGATTTTTTTGGTCAGTGTACGGCCTTAAGTAAAAAGCTTGATATGTAACTTATTAAGTATTAACCGTTGCCCACATCCTCGCTTATAATCAGGTGTATACCTAATGGTAAAATGCGAAATCAATCAATAGGTTAATAAAAAATATTTAAGGGAGCATTCAGATAAAATAAATAAAAAATATTTAAGGAAACATTCAGATAAAATAAATAAAAAATATTTAAGGGAACATTCAGATAAAATAAAAATAAAATATTTAAGGAAACATTCAGATAAAATAAATAAAAAATATTTAAGGGAACATTCAGATAAAATAAATAAAAAATATTTAAGGAAACATTCAGATAAAATAAATAAAAAATATTTAAGGGAACATTCAGATAAAATAACTGAAAAATGGTTATCATTTTTTTTACCGACTTTCTAAAAAGGAGGAGATTCTATTTTCGACTTCTTGTATGTTTTTTTTTTTTATGTATGTTCATCGATATCTCCGTCAATTGTAGACCGATTTTGAAAATTCTTTTTTGTTTGAAAGAGTATGTGCCGAAATTGGTCACATTTTATTTTGGTGAAGATCTGATGAAGAACTTCGAAGATATACAACAGAACTCTTCAATAAATAACGGAAAATCTCTCGGGACTGCTGCAATCGCATGTCTGTTTATTGTTTTTTTTTTTTACTATTTCATAACATAACATCACGCATTACGCTCTTAAGGGGTATGGAGCATATCTCTCATTTGATCGGTTTTGTTCAAGTTTCATGATATTCGGGTAATCTGGCGTTATAGGAAACTTACTAAACAACTTGCCTATTACGAGTAGGTAGGTACAAAAAAAAGTGAAAAAAAATACAAAAATCACATCATCAGCCTATTAATGTTCCCACTGCTGGGACACAGGCCTCCTCTCTGTGAGAGGGAATGGGCCGTTATCCACCACGCAGGCCCGGTGCGGGTTGGTGGATGTCACATGCCTTCGAATTTTTGGTTCTAGGACATGCCGGTTTCCTCACGATGTTTTCGTTCACCGTTTTGAGAGCAGTGGTGATGAAATAATTTACACAAAGTAAAGCGCCTGCCTGGGCTCGAACCCACGACCTACAACTTTTAAGTCGCGGCCGACAAAAATATACCGACTTCCAAATAAGAAAACTACAAAGTGAAAAATAACTTTATTATTGGAAGTCGGTGACCATAACGCAAAAAAAAATGGTACCTACGAAAGACACCTGTCTTTTTTTTAAAGTTTTTTGTGAAAAAGTTTTTTTATTAAATTAATGTTTTACTTTGTATTTGAAGGTGAGGCAATTGAAATGTTACCCAAAATCATTATCTACTACCAATAAACAAAAAACTTAAACTTACTTAATTAGATGCTTCTACGACTTAGCTTTTCCTCAAGTGTCAGAAGTCCACCACGATGCGATCACTGTTAAAAACAAATGAACACTGCGATATGAAATTACGGTTAAACACTGAACAGTAAGTTAACGCTAAAAACAGCAGAATGAACTGATTTAATACTTGCATCTCTTTTTAACCGACTTTTTGTGGTTTCATTTTAGGGTACCGTAGGCTTTTACTTTTTATTACAAGCTTTATATTACCTTGCTTTGCATGTGTGTCTGGCAATTAGTAAACTATTTTTGAAGCTCTTGCTGGAACAATAATAGTGATGTTTCCTAAAATGTTAATTCTATTTCTTTACTGAGATTATCAAATAATATTGAACCCATACCTATTTTGTGCTTTATCAAATAAATAAAAATTTACAAAGATAAAGTGCATCAAAGCTTAGGAGTGGGGTCTTGTCGACGTCATTTTGTCAGTACAAAGCACAGATAATATAAAGTAGTAGTAGTTTATAGTATAAAGTGTAGAACACCGTGACGCCGCGTCTTAAGATATTTCAACGCACTGTATCGTCGTAATTATGTGTTTACTTCGCAAAAGAAAAATACGTTTCCAATATTTTTAGGTTATCTAACTGTCGGATAATATATAATTTTTTCAACTACCCTATTGGTACTATGGAGCTGGTCTCATGGTGGTGCCAGAAGGTGGCCATAGCAACTCCTCAGCCAGCCAAGATAACATCATCTTGTTTGGGTTCATTAGATGTGTATTGACAAATGATATACATTAAAGGTACACTAGTCGACGGCACGAACTATTTTGTGCGCGGGGTTAAAATGCATTTTATATCAACCGACAACACGTGCGGAAGAGATAGATGTTGTGATGAGCAGTAGGAAGCTAGTTCGCGTACGAATACACACTTTTGCAAATTTGTAGCGAAATGGATAATGATTTAAGACGAAACCGAGCGCGCGAAATTTTATAAACAGACCTTTGGCAGTCTAGATATCATGAAAAAACTACTAAATCTATCTGTTCATAATAAAATTTTATGCATTTTTGAACTACTAATTTATCCCTGTATGGAGTCCGTTTTGCAATTTTGCGTCTTCTTATGATATTTATTTGCGCCCAAAAATGCGTTAAAATTAAACGTGTCGAAATGTGGAACTTGCGGCGCTCATAACTTTCAAATATTTTATTTTTTTACTTTTTCGCTTCCATACAGGGCTAGATAATGATGAGACAAATTGATATCACTTTTTATTTTGAACGTACATCGTCAAACAGTGGAGTAATCCCTAGACTACGTTTGTATGGAAGAATTTTCGACTAGTGTCGCCTTAAGGCCCGGTTTCTGAAGACGATGCCACATCTTAAATCCGCTGACAATTTGTCACAAATAAGCTAGCCCACAGTGGTTAGTGGGTTTCTCAAAACTGCATCATCGAAAAATTACGTAATGACTTGTTACATTAAAAAATCGGCATCAATTTATTTCGGTTGGCTACCTTAGCTGGTATTCATTCGCTTCATTCACTACCATAACGTAATCAGTAACTTTAAATAGTATTTCATCTTGAGCGGCTGGGTTGGTGTAGCCTTACCAAGGACGATTTTTGGATAAGTAACCACGTTTTTTTTGGTTTGTTTGTTTTTGTATAGGTGACCCCACACAGGTTGGGAAGTGTTGCTTACACTTACCAAAGTTAGTATTTGGATGGGTGACCACTTTTTTTTGGTTCGTTTGTTATGGATGGCCCCGCCAGGGTAAGCAACACTTACCAAGGTCAGTTTTGGTAAGGGTGACCACTTTTTTTTGGTTCGTTTGATATGGATGGCTGACCCCGCCAGGGTAAGCAACACTTACCAAGGTCAGTCTTTGAATGGGTGACCACCTTTTTTGGTTTGCTTTTTGTTGATGAGTGTTAAGGGTACACTAGTCAACGGCACGAACTATTTTGTGCGCGGGGTTAAAATGCATTTTATATCAACCGGCAACACGTGTGGAAGATATAGATGCTTTGATGAGCAATAGGAAGCTAATTCGCGTACGAATACATACTTTTGCAAATTTGTAGCGAAATGGATAATGATTTAGGACGAAATCGGGCGCGCGAAATTTTATAAACAGACCTTTGGCTGTCTAGATATCATGAAAAAACTACTAAATTTATATGTTCAAAATAAAGTAATTTGCATGGTTGAACTACTAATCTATGCCTGTATGGAGGCCGTTTTGCAATTTTCCGTCTTCTTATGGTATTTATTTGCGCCCAAAAATGCGTTAAAATTAGTGTCGAAATGTGGAACTTTCGACGCTTATAACTTTCAAATATTTTCTATTTTTACTTTTTTGCTTCCATACAGGCCTAGATAATGATGAGACAAATTGATATCACATTTTATTTTGAACGTACATCGTCAAACAGTGGAATAATCCCCAAACTACGTTTGTATGGAAGAATTTTTGACTAGTGTAACCTTAAGTGTTGCTTACCCTGGCGGGGCCATCCATCCAAAGACTGACCTTGGTAAGTGCTGAATACCCTGGCAGGGTCACCACTCCAGCCGCTTCAAGTTAAACACAAACCTATCCAGAAACTGACCTTGGTAAGTACTAAGTACATTACAAATATTTATTTTGTAAGTAGTTAAATAAAAACTAGCTAAATTAATGTTGACTGTACCCTGTACTTAGTACTTGGTACAGTCAACATTAATGCGCGTGAGGAAGGTTCGATTCCCAGGTTAGTAATAGTTATTTTTATTTTTATTTACCTACATACAAAATAAATATTTTTGATCAGTGATTTTTGTCAGGTGTGACAAATTGTTAAACGCTTGTCACATTTGGGTTTTGAGAAACTGAAAGTAGAATTAACCGCCGGTTATTCGTCGATTACGTTAACAGCCCAATAATCGAGTATTGGGAAACCGGATGTAATAAGTAGCTCGAGCTCAAAAAGTTTTTATTAAAAACCTATAATATTTGTTATTGAGTGGGAAGCATGGTCGATAGCAGAAACTTGTGGGATGCAGAGGCATTTTCGTGAGGTAATAACGGGGTCGAGGTCACACATGCAAAGAGGCGGCGAATCAGCACAATAATTTCGCAACACACTGAATCAAAATTTCAATTGGTTTTTACCCGACTGCGTGACGCAAAGGAGGGTAATGTGTTTATCAGTCTATGTATGTGTGTTCCAAAAGTGTAAGCCGATTTTGATGATTCTTAAGTCAATCGCTTCGTCTTAACGTTGCAGTGTATCAAGCTACATTAAAATTAAAAAAAAAAAAAAAAAACAAAGTGCATGTACCTATGTATGTTTGATCTCCAAAACTAGTAATCGGATCGTGATCATTATTTTTTACTGGATTGAGTATCTCTAAACTTAGAGAATAGTGCAAGTTTCATCAAAATCGGTCTACCAGTTTTCATGATATGGAGCATACAACCGAACTACTTAGCGACAAACAGCACGTGTGGGTATTTTGTAAATACTTCAGGTACATTACTATAATAGAACTTGCTCACTTTTTAGTGACGGTGTACCAAAACTAAAAAGAGAAAAAAGAAAAAAAAATCACAAAAAAATAAACCGACTTCAAAAGTTAAACACTAAAAAGTGCAATTAAATAACTTTCGTTTCGGAAGTCGGTGTCGAAAAATTATAAAAACAAGAGGTACCAAATACACCGGCGGAACCCTGAGGCACTCGGTCAAAAACGTACTTCACCGATTTTTATAATTTTTTTATTATACCTACCCACCTAATTTCTATAAAGAGCTAAATAATCTCATAAATAATGCAGATATAAAAACCAAATTCGATTGAACCCTTGTAAGGATAATATTTGATGTGACAAGTTTTGTCAATTATTGTGGAACCCAGTCTGTGACGCATAAGCATTATGTTTCATAAATGTGTGGGTTTATAAACATAACAATTAAAAATTTATTTTGATTTTTTATATTTTGCACCGTAAAGGTTTTATATTTTTTTGGTTTTCTTGCAATGACAAGAATATTTACTTTTTAAAGTATTATATTATTTTATTTTTAACCGACTTTCGAAAAAGGAGGAGGTTCTATGTTCGACTTCTTGTATGTTTTTTATGTATGTTCACCGATATCTCCGTCAATTGTGGACCGATTTTGAAAATTCTTTTTTTATTTGAAAGAGTATGTTCCGAAATTGGTCCCATTTTCATTTGGTGAAGATCTGATGAAGAACTTCGAAGATATACAACATAACTCTTCAAAAAATAACGGCAAATCTCTCGGCAGTTTTTTTTTATTATTATGAATGTGAAGACTATGTGATTCATTTTTTTTTTTTTATTATTTATCTTAGTTTTTAATCGTGGTCTGGCAGTTTGAGTAGTTTATGCGGCCAACCCGAATGTCCTTTCTTTGGTATTGTTCGTCGTTGAGCTGCTCGGTTATTGACAAATGCGTGCACTGACTGGACAGGTCCACTCAATGTCTTCACATGATCAAACCAAGATTTTTTCTGGACTTTAAAAGAGACTGTGACCTCTGAGTTTGTTTCGGCCTCTCTTCTCAGAGTAGTCAGATAGGAAACGCCGACCTCATCTAGTTTTAAAAAATATGATCGACATGTAAAAGCGTTTGTACAAACCAACTTACAGAAATAAAATCATTTAAAGTTTAACAAAATAATGTTTGTGAGTTCCTATAGGTACCTACCTAATGCAGGTACCTAATCTTTTGTCTAATCTACGAAATTCTGAATTTGTTTGTAGTTTTATTATTTGCAGGCACATCAACAAAACTAAATCAACTTAATCAACACAAACATGTTTGTGAATTCTTATACCTAATATACTTTATTTATATAAAATAAAATAAACAAATCATAATTTTATTTTCTCATCACAAATTATAAACACAAACACTTTAAGTTATAATTGCAGATAATTTACAAGAACAATAAAAAATTCAAAAGACTGTTTCTTTTTAATTAGGTACAAGCCTTTCGGGATTATCAACTTACTTAGGTATGTTTTTACAAATTGTTAGTAGATAGGTAGGTACCTACATCAAGCAATTGAAAACAACGCTCAAATCTAAAAACTCAGAATATTTTATAGAAATCAGGTTAGGAATTAAGTTACTTTCGTATATAAAATACCGTAGTATGGACGGAGTCACACACTTACTTAGATCGCTAATGAAATCGTAGCTTACGTAATTACTTACAGTGGGAGTAAGCATATGTACCTAGTATTATATTATCTGTGGCTTACGCAAGTATTATTTTACCTGTGGCTTAGGTAAAGGAGATGGACTAGTATCGTCACATAAGTAGATCATAATGTCTACCCACATTTCGATTAAAATAATCTCAATTCTCTACAGTGAATGACCGACATTGTTTGAGCCAGTGGCGGTTTTAGCACTACCAGCGCACTGGGCGAGTTTTCTACGGCGCCCCCTAACTACGATTTAAATCCATACTAAAAAAGCAAAGGATAAAACCATTTATTGCAACATATTGCCAATAAAAAACTTGACCAAACTTTCAATATTAAAAGACGAATATAACAACATAAATAATATAACTAAGAAGACACGTCATCCTAAACTGTGAACGTTAGCTAACATGAAAACTTTTACCTTGCCTAAATACAACAATACATATGGTATAAGAGCATACACCTACATACTACCAAAAATAATAAACGAACTACCTGCGCACATACAAAATAAATACCAATGCAACCCTAAAAAAGCAAAAAATTTACTAAAAAAGCATTTTATGCAAATTACACATCATGAGTCTGTACTTTAGTTTGATATACCTAACTCCTGTATTATCAAGTACTTAAAGATATTGGTTTTCCTTTTTGCATCGCTCGAATGTAAAACTCACAGTTTTATTTATTTATTTAAACTTTATATACAATGGTGATACATAGGCGGACTTAATGCAGCAAGGCATTCTCTACCAGTCAACTGTTGGGTTAAAAAAGAACACAACAGTGGTAAGGGTACAAAATATATATATATATATGAACAATAATTAAGGCGGATATTAATAAAAAATCTAACTAATAAAATACATAAATCATTTCTAAAACAATAGACTAATAAATATTATAATAAATATCATATCATCATCAATCAATACATATAATAAATCTGTAGAAAATTCATTTTTGTATATCGAAAATATTTCCAAAAAATATAGCCACGGTGTTAAAGGATAACCAACAGAACCCATTTCCAGCATTTTTGGAATTTTTGTCTGTTTATTTGTGCACGCATCACGTGAAATCTACGAAACTAAGGTGGATGGAATATTGATACAAAAAAGAATTGCGTAGCTTGAAGTATAACTTACTTTTTGTTTCATCGCAATCGGTTCACTCTATCAAAAGTTAGATGAATTTATAGTGTTCAAGAAGTAAAATTATCACAACACACGCAATTCAGATGCTCGGACAGTAGAACTCGATATTCGATAGATGGCTTTGTGCATTTGTAGTCATTTTAGAATGACGACCCAAGACAAAAAATGGTAGGTAGGTAAGTAGGGTAGGCAGGAAGGTAAGTAGGGAGCCAGATGACGGGAGCGAAGCCGCGGGCACAGCTATTATAAATAAAACATAAATTTAAATATAATAACTATGACGAAGACCGAGCTATGTAAGAGAGGACAAGTAATAGTTCCGTAACCTACGCTTAAATGAAAATTTACTCTCAGCTTTTTTTATGTCAAGAGGAAGGACGTTCCAGAGTTTTATAGTAGAGACAGTGTAAGAATTAGATAGAAACCCAGTGCGGTGAGAAGGAATATGGAGAAGTAAGTTTTTGGAAGCTCGAAGGTTAAGATCGTGAGAACTGCCCAACACTTTAAAATATTGTTTTAAATAATCAGGAGTACAAGGATCGTTCATGATGTTGAAGAGCATGCAGAGGGATCTTAGGGATCTCCTCTGACGGATAGGCAGCCATTTAAGCAGAGAACAGAAGGAAGAAATGTGATCATATTTACAAAGCCCGAAAATAAAGCGAATACAGTTGTTAAGAAGTCAATCCATTTTGTTAAGAAGTTCTTGGGATAGATCAGAGTAACAAACATCAGCATAGTCGATTATAGGCAATACAAGAGTTTCAACCAAGGTAGTTTTAGTGCTAGACGGAAGAAAATGTTGGAATCTATAGAGATACCGCAGTGAGAATGTGACTCTCTGGCTAATCTGAGCGACCTGCTTATTCCAGCTTAACTTGTCATCAATGAATAGGCCTAAGTCTTTAACGTGATGCGAGAGAGGGATGACGGTATTGCCGAAAATAAGCGGCTTCAGAAGGCCAGTGTCCAAGGTTCGTAGAAAATACGAACTACCAATAAGGATAGCCTGACATTTACTGACATTGATAGTACACCCATTGTACACTTTTATATGTGAACGTTTGTCCTGTATGTTTTTTTTTGTGGTGTACAATAAAGTATATAGTAGTAGTAGTAGTAGTAACCCCAAATCTGTTAGACCAGTCAGCGATTGCTTGAAGGTCAGCATTCAACAGTGAGATGCAGTTATCCAGATTGAGAATGTCAGATTGCGCATAGAGCTGCATGTCATCAGCATACAGATGGTAGGAGCATTTGTGGATAGTAGTAATAGAGTTAATAAATAAAGAAAATAAGAGTGGAGAGAGTATACCGCCTTGTGGAACGCCTGTTTCCAGAGCGCACCAATCACAGAATTTCTGATCAGCACGTATCGCCTGCTGGCGACCACGAAGATAAGATGAAAACCAATCCCGTGCCAACGAAGAAACCCCAATTTGAGACAGGATGGCCAGGAGAATGTCGTGATCGACGGTATTAAATGCATTGGAGAAATCTATTAAAACCAACACCGTCAATCTCGAACCCTCCAAGCCGGTCCTGACGTCTTCAGTAACTTTAAGCAAGGCTGTGGCTGTACTATGGCCGGGCCGAAAACCAGATTGGAAAGGGGACAATAGGTTATTCCGGGACACGAAGGACGATATTTGGTTCAGAGCAACTGCTTCCAGGATCTATGATAGGAAAGGGAGAATGGAGATTGGTCTGTAGTGATTAGGTAAGGTGGGGTTGGAATTTTTTGGAAGAGGGATAATGAATGCCTTACGCCAGGTTGTAGGAAACTCACCAGCCTGCAGAGAGAAGTTGATGATGTGTGTGATAATAGGAAGGATACTTTTAAAAATGAGGGATAACATGGATCTGGTCACTCCATCACAGCCGACAGCCTTGGACTTAATTGCGTTGAACGTTTTGAGGATCTCAGCGTCGGTCACCGGGGAAAAAGAAAAAGATTCGGGAGGTACAATTGGCATGGAAGTAATGTCACGTATAGTATTATACTTAACAGCAGCCGTGAGCATAGTTGACGATGAAAAGTGATTATTCAAATCATTCAGAGACATATGAGATGATACTATGAGAGGATGATTGGGTGATTCCAATTGATTTGAGAAACTTCCATATGTCAGCCGGTGAAAAATTATGGATATTTTCACAAATGTATCGGCGTTTAGAAGGTCTTACCATCTGATTGCAGCGGTTTCTAGCCAACTTGTACAGGCTCCAGTTCTCCTCACTGCGATCCCTTCTATATCTCCGAAAAGCCCTGTCACGCCGTCTCATCGCCAAACGAACTCCAGGACTAATCCATGGAGCCGGAGGGCGCTTAACACGGACAGCCCTGAGTGGCGCATGCGCATCGAAAAGCTGAAGCACGGAGCTGATGAACATGTCCACTTTCTCATCCACAGTTGATGCCTGAGCAACATCGACCCAATCAATAGCTTTGGAATCACTATTAAGTTTGTTCCCGTTCAACCTCGCAAAATTCCGGAGAAACATAATGGCAGGCCGCTGTTTTGGTGGCTTAATTTTGTACGACAGGTAAATCAAATCGTGTCTAGATAGCCCAGGGGCCGCAATCTGGCCATGGTTAGCAACCAAATTCACGGAAGATGCAAGCATGAGATCAAGCCAGGTATCGCTTGAGTCAGGATTAAGATGAGTCGGATTGAGCGTGAGAAGTGACAGACTCGACGATTCCAGGATTGCTCTCAATCTGCGCGATCTTGAGTTATCCTTCGAGAGGTCGGTGTTGAAATCGCCCATGACTATGAGATGTTTGTACTCCGAGGAAACAGATTCAAAGAGAGATTCGAGAATAGAGAAATAATCAATAGTAGGTGGGCAGTAAACTACTCCAATAACGGCCTTAACCCCTTTGACATAAATTTCAAGGACTAAGAATTCGGGATTACCGCTATAAGTTGTCGGAGAAGATGAAAGAATTTTGAAGGGGATGTCACTGGGCAAGTATATGGCAACACCACCGCCACTTTTTCCCGTGCGATCATTGCGAATTACGATAAAACCGGGTAAGCTATAGTGTGTAGAGGGAAGTTCGGGCTTGAGCCAACTTTCCGACACCAGGACAGCGTGTAAAGCCACATCACAAAATAAATCCAGCATCTCAGAGTGGTGTTGAGGTATACTCTGAGCGTTCACATGACATACATTAAAACACTTAATAAAACGCTGGCACTCACCACTTAAGACACTGTTAACTGAGAGAGAATCGTCTAAAGAAGAAAAAGACGTAGAGGAACTACGGCAAGAATGAAACGAGTCGTCGTCAGACATAGATTTTTTATCATTGTTTCGTAAGTATCGTTTGTCTGAGAATTAATTATTCCGAACTCATTAGCCATATATGAGCCATAAACGGCTTCTGTGGTTCTTTATTTATAATTTTATTGAAACTCTGCGATATATATTGAAAAAAATAAAAAAAAATAAAGTTTTTGTTTTCTTTAAAAGAAATAACAAGTTATTAAAAAAAAATAACTAACAAAATTTTACTTTCTTAGCCTTTGCTAACTAAACTAGCGGCGAACTCTTTTATAGGTTATCAAACTCGATGTTTTCAGTAAGATTGGCCTCTAATAACTTTTTTCGGGGGCCGGTCACCCACGCCCGTATAGGAGTGTACCCTTTGATTCAAGTGGTCCCCAGGTGGTGCACATCAGGTGACACTATCTGGTGGTAGACTTCACCGGGCAAAGACGTCTCGCCAAGTGGCCTAGCCGTGTTCCAGTTCGATGTTCGGTGTAGCCACTAGAGGAGTTGGGTCGAGGAAGCTGTTCCACTGCAGGCTGACCAGCCTCCCGCGCACTGTTATGGACGTATCGGGAGACTAGTCGCGGTGGGTAGTGGGATCCGAAGCACGGTGCGCCGCTGGCTGACCGCAGGTAGTTGGAGGCCCATGGAATTACATGATTTCATTCCGCCCAGCCCATTCCATCATCGGACTACCAGACGTATGGCGATGCGTCATTGGTACATGGTGAATATCCCACCCATAAGCACAAAACGTTTAGGGGATAATTTTATTATGCGTACAGCTAAGGAGTGGAATTCCCTGCCTGAGTCTGTGTTTCCCGATAGCTACAATCTAAGGGTCTTTAAGTCAAGAGTGAAAGGGTTTTTTCCAGGCAAGCGTGCTTCACCGTCGACCACATCATCGCTTACCATCATGTGAGATAGTGTTCAAGCGCGAGCCTATATGAAAACAAAAAAACTGATATTTGCCCATTATTATTTCTCACATTTCATTATGTTCGAAACTGTCTCATTTATTTGGGTGTACTGCTTGTTTCCGATTGTCATAATTATCCCCGATGGCTAATTCCCCGAAGTCATCAGATCGAACGTCCGAATCGCCGAAATTCCATAGCATCGATTTACCACAATTTCGTATAGCCATTAGATCGAGTGTACGTTTCGCCGAAATGTCTATTTGCTAGACGTGTTAGTAAGTCGAAAGCTATTCAATCTAAAAACATTCAAGAAGACTAAAACAAGGAATAAAAAATGGGATAAAAATCAAGCCAGCAGAGTTTAATCAACAGATTTTTTTTTTATTTCTTTGGTTTTCACAAATTGTCTATGTCATATTAAGATGATTAAACCTGCTGGTTTAATTTTTTTACATTTTTTATTCCTTCCTTTAGTCTTCTTGAATATTTTAGGTTGAATAGCTTTCGACTTACTGGCACGTCGAGCCAATAGACATTCGATGCATAGAACTATCGTCGCAATGGCTTTTCGGCGAAACGGACGCTCGATCGATGGAATGGCTATTCGAAATTGTTGTAAATTGATGCTATGGAATTTTGGCGATTCGGACGTTCGATTTGATGACTTCGGGGAACTAGCCATCGGGGATATGTCATTCGGAAACAAGCAGTAAACCCCATTTATTTAGTACTGTCGATGGAAAAAACTGCAATGAGGTATATTTCAGTGCTGTTAACTTTTTCTAATGCCACCAAAACGTGAAAAATATCGTAATTTTGAATGTTACAGAGAGCCGTCTTGAGCATCAAAAACATGATTTTTCTAGACTAAATTACCATACGCACAGACTTTGAATAAAAAAAGGGCTCACTGTCTCAAAAATGTATGACAATTAGTGAATCTTATGTAGGACTTTTTTGTGCACAATTAAACAAGAATAAACTTTCTCTGATCACAAATTGCAGTAAAATCAAAACTTTACTGATTTTTAGGGTTCCGTACTTAGCTCAAAAGGTAAAAAAGGAACCCTTATAAGATCACACACTCTCCGTCTGTCTGTCCGTGTGTCACTACCGATTTTCTCAGGAACGGGTGGACCTAGCAAGTTGAATGAATACTGAGGTCTATTATAGTCCTTAGGTGTGTAAAGTCAAGGTCCTGAGTCAACACGATAAAAAAAAACTTGTAAGTACAAAAAATTACCTTAATTATCAAAGTGTGTCAGTGTGTTTTGTGTCGTCTATGTCATTCGGTATGAATGGTGAAAGGCAAAGTTTTTATATTTTCAAGTTCGCTTCGCTTGCTCTTGCAACAATTTTTTTCAAAGTCTTGTTTACTTATTTGTTCTATTTTGGGGGTGCTCAATAGAAAACCGCTTCGGGTGCCAACCCATGCTACGCCGCCACTGAGTATAACACTACTATATTACGTAGATATAGGTATGAAATTTTATAAGCACTAACAGTTAAATTTGTCCATTTAATCAATAGAAACATGGTCAACCATTAACAAAGAAGCAGACAGACTCAACTCATCTTTTATGAAAAAATATCTACATATTATATTATCTTTATATATACCAGTGCCAGAAATTGGTAAAAAAAAAAATATAGTAGAATGAAACCCTTTGGAAAAGGAAGAGAATATGACAAAAATTAAAGGAACAATAATTTACGGGCGATCTGAGGTCGGGAAGTGGAAGGGGGCGAGTTTTTAAGGGTGAAAACGGTTTATCAAACTATGTGAAACCAAAATAAAAAATGTAAAAGATAAAAATAAAAAAACCAAAAACTTGGTTATTTGAATTTTTCACATACATTTTGAGGTAGAATCAATTATTATTATTTTAACGTTCAAAAGTGCCGCTTGGTGGCCTACTTGAAATAAAATATCTTTGTCTTTGAAAAGTGTAACTACAAAAGTTGTAGATCTTTTTCTTATCTACAACTTTGCCATTTATTTTTTTCCATAGATCTTGTAGTTTTGCCGAAAATCGAGATAAACCGTTTTCACCCTTAAAAACTCACCCCCTTCCACTTCCCGACCTCAGATCGCCCGTAAATTATTTTTCCTTTAATTTTTGTTATATTCTCTTACTTTTGTAATGGGTTTCATCCTACTAGAATAATATTTCTTTTCAAAAATTATAGACCCTGATCTAATATCCTATTAAGTGTTTATTTCTAATGGCCTCTCAGAATACTCAGTACCTAAAATCAGAAACAGGATCGCCTGAAATAAAAGAGAATCACAAGATTGTCAAAAATCTTTCTCGATGACGTCAAAGCAAAAATTTACAATATCTGCTTAATTAATTGTCCATTCGTAGCAATTTTGTCACCAAGATGTAAAATTATAGGCGGTAGTTGTATCTCAAAAACTTGAGTTGTTAAATAAAATATGAGGGTACCTACATTCAAACTTAACAACGCCAAATTATTAAGAAAAATTCACTCAGTCTGCAACAGAAAACCGTGCGATTTGGTTGTCCTGTGTAATAATTAATAATGTCGACTTACTAAGTTAAAATATTGTGTTGTTCGTGTATAGTCGACCCCATTTTTATACTAATGCTTTGGCTTGGCTTCAAAACAGCGTAAACTCATTACAATGGACCATCCTATTGTACCTATGGACAAGCCAACTGTACCTATGGACAAGCCTACTGTACGTATGGACAATCCTACTGTACGTATGGACAAGCCTACTGTACCTATGGACAAGCCAACTGTACCTATGGACGAGCCTACTGTGCCTATTGACAAGCCTACTGTGCCTATTGACAAGCCTACTGTGCCTATTGACAAGCCTACTGTGTCTATTGACAAGCCTACTGTGCCTATGGACAAGCCTACTGTACCTATGCACATGCTTACTGTACCTATGGACAAGCCTACTGTACCTATGGACAAGCCCACTGTATCTATGGACATGCCTACTGTACCTATGGACAAGCCTACTGTGCCTATGGACAAGCCTACTGTACCTATGGACAAGCCCACTGTATCTATGGACATGCCTACTGTACCTATGGACAAGCCTACTGTACCTATGAACAAGCCTACCGTACCTATGGACAAGCGAAATTTACTTATTGATATGGCGAAGAAACTCGACAACGGTTGTTCTTCATCTTCTGACGAAGAAATCGATTATCGTCCGATGCCGGAGGAAGAACCAAAAGGAGAGGTAGGTAATCTTACAAATCGGTTGGTGGCCAAGGGTTGCCCGGGTGAGTAATTTAAAAATAGCGTGGTAAGCCTTTTATCCAAATTTTTGTCGCAAAAAGAGGGTAGAGATGTGTAACTTTTTAAATGTACACTTTCCTTCCCAACGGATGAATCGATTTTGGTTGCATTTTTAGGGTTCCGTAGTCAACAAGGAATCCTTAGAGTTTCGCCATGTCCGTCTGTCCGCAGCTTATCTCAGAGACTCTTAGTACTAGAAAGCTATAATTTGGCATGGATAAATATATTAATCACGCCGACAAAGTGGTAAAATAAAATAATTAATATATATTCCTTTCATATTCTTTATTGTACACAAAACAAACATATACAAATACAGAAGGACAACTTAAGTAAAAAGGCGAGCTTAACCCACAAAAAAAAAACAACAAAATTTTCTTAGGTTTTTTTTTCTCTTCTATCCCATGGTGTGGGGTATCGTTGGATAGGTCATTCCAAAATATTACGGGTCTGTAAAACTATTTTCTGATTTAGGGATCCGTTTGCGTATCATCATCATCTTCCTGCCCTTGTCCCATGTTACTCGGCGCAACACGTTTTCTTCTTCCATACCGTCCTGTCCCCCGTCACGCTATCACTGACTCCCTTTTCTTTCATATCACTCCTCACACAGTCCATACATCTTTTCTTTGGCCGTCCCCTCCCTCTCCATCCATCCACATTTATATTCATAACTCTCAGATGCCCATACCAGATAAACGGTTTCCTTTCAACTTTTCTGTCACTGGCGCCACTTTCAAACTTCCTCTAGTATACTCATTTCTCACTTTATCCATTCTCGTCACTCCGCACATCCATCTCAACATTCTCATCTCTGCTACATGCATCTTCTTCAAAGCCCAACATCGTTTGCGTATAATTAAGCTATAAATTGCTTATTTAAACCGCTAAATGGCTGCTTTTGAAAAAGTGAAAAAATTCACGGCAGTACATAGGTACCTACGTAGTATATGTAACAAAATTAAAAGGCAAACTATCACAGCTAATAAGTAGGCTTTTCAAGTTTACGAGTAATAGTCGACCAACTTATAAAATGTACTTAGAAAAGTAAAAAATTGTATATTGATGTATGGAGACAACAGTTTTTTGAACGGCAATGTTAATTTTGTCCCTTCGTTAGAGCAACGTTCGGTGCTTTCATTGTTTATGAACATTAGTTATGCTACCTATTTATTTTGGTAAATTTAGCTGTTTATACGGAACTCTGTGTGCAAAACAGACTTGCACTTGGCCGGTATCAGCCGTTATTAAGTTTGAATCGGGGTTACTTTGCAAGATATCTTGTTGTAATTTCGTTATTCGATAGGATAGACTGTCGATCGTAGCGTGTCTAAATAGTAAGTACAAAGTTACATTTCAAATGTAAACAACCCCCAACATAAAGTAAATAAATAACGTGTTTAATTGGCCCTACAAGTTCAATATGAGTACTATAGTAACCTTTTTTATCGTACCTACTCGTGTCGGGACTGTCGGGGCACCACTATTGTCGTCTACCCACTTTCCCCATAAGATTCCGGAGGACGCGAGCCAAATGCCAGAAAAGTGCCAAACATATTACGGCGGGAGGCATTCGCAGGTTAGGCTAGACGACTAAAATCAGGGAAGATATTGGCTGATTTTGGCCGTCTGCCTCATGACCGGCTTAAGTACGAGCGCTCATGACCATGCAAGATTTTTGTGTCATCGTTTTACGACCAAAACCGCGTAAAATCGATAGATTTGATGTTTCTGATTTCAAAAAAAAATGCTTTCCGCGTCACGTCTGACCCCATGCCCTGACCGCATTTTCAAATATGTCAAAAAGCATTAACGAGGTTTTTCTTAATAATCTGTCTGATTTTTCAGAATGTAGTTCTGTTGAACGTCGATAGATTTATGCTCAGTATGATACCCATACAGATTACACAATTTTCAGACATCAGAAGCAAAGAAAATTTTTACTGATCAGAAGCGTCAGACGTACCTACCCAGGAGACCATTAAAATTTGAGAAAATTTAAAATGAGGCGAAAAAATAAACCCATATAGCAAACCGTCTGAAAATCATGTTTTCAAGTGAACATTTGTTTACTTGGTGAGAATAAATCAGCTGTCAGAAGAAAGTGTGAGCAATTTACGTGTTGAAAGCATTTTGAACGAGTTGAAAATTTTTACCTATCGCATTCTCATAACATAGCATTCTGTCTGTCTGTAAACTGTTGGACGTGAGGAAAAAAGTTGCTCAGACGTAGACCAGGCACCTTACTTAATCAGACAACTTTTCAATAGTAAGAATACTTTATAAAATCGCATTGCGGCGTTATTGCATTGCAGCAACTCTCAAATTCTCAGACAATCTATACTTAATACTTACTATAAAGAGGAAAGATTTTTTTGTTTGTTTGTACCGGCTAATAGGCTTCGAAACTATAGAACTAATTTAAAAAATTCTTTCACCAATAGAAAGCTACATTATTCCTGAGTGGCATAGGCTATTTTTAGGGTTCCGTACCCAAAGGGTAAAAACGGGACCCTATTACTAAGACTCCGCGATCCGTCTGTCTGTCTGTCTGTCCGTCTGTCACCAGGCTGTATCTCATGAACCGTGATAGCTAGGCAGTTGAAATTTTCACAGATGATGTATTTCTGTTGCCGCTATAACAACAAATACAAAAAACCGAATAATGTAAATATTTAAGTGGGGCTCCCATACAACAAACGTGTTTTTTTTGCCGTTTTTTGCGATAATGGTACGGAACCCTTCGTGCGCGAGTCCGACTCGCACTTGGCCGGTTTTTTATCCCGATTCGGGTCCTGTGGGGTGGTCCACGGGACAAAAGCAAACTGGGGTAACGTTTGAACAATACTGTTTATTGCAAAATGTTATAGTTTTTAATCACTGTCCGACTTAAACTTTTTTTGGTTATCTCGGCAACCGTATAAAAGATTAACAAAAAAAAATAACCAGGATGCTATGAGACGGATCGTTAAAGTTTTTGAAATTTTTGAAAATGCATGTGACGCGCAAAATGTCAGAAAACGGGCTTTTTATTAATAAAATTACGAAACCTATGAGTACATACATTTTTAATATCAGGACCCTCGATATCATTGTGACGTTTCTGTCCGGTACTGACCACCTATCTATCCAGGTTATGATTCATCTAGTCCAACGAGTTTATACAGTTTTGAACCTGAACGTAAAACGATGAAACATGGTTTGGTCGTGGTCTCTCGTACTATAATTATGTTCGGTTCGCTCCGTCTCCGTACAAAGGCTGTTCGTCTAAAGCAGTCCATCGGACTACAATTATTATTATCCGCTTGAGAGCTGATTCGCAGCCACAATAATACAACATGGCGTCAAGTGCCACATTTCCCTTGCGCTCAAGCGGCATATAACGTCTCAATCAGCTATTTAGTTTAAAATCTTAATTTTTTATTGTAGTTCATGTACAAAGGCGAGCTAAACTTGTTATATGAGTACCGATTTTATCAAAGCCGCTGTCCAGCGCATATAACACGATCGTCCGTACCTCTAAATTGATTCCTTTTTACCTTTATCTAAGCTTTTTAGGGTTCCGTACCCAAATGGTAAAAACGGGACCCTATTACTAAGACTCCGCGATCCGTCTGTCTGTCTGTCTGTCACCAGGCTGTATCTCATGAACGGTGATAGCTAGATAGTTGAAATTTTCTTAGATGATGTATTTCTGTTGCCACTATAACAACAAATACTAAAAACAGAAAAAAATAATTAGTTAAGTAAGGCTCCCATACATAAAACGTGATTTTTTTGCGATAATAGTACGGAACCCTTCGTGCGCGAGTCTGACTCGCACTTGGCCGTTTTTACATACAAGCATATTGTTAAAGACTGTAAGTAAAATTATCAATGCCATCCTCCTGAGTACTGATGCGTGAAATGGAACGCTATAATGTTTGATGCTTGATCGGTGTTACCATCTCAGTAATAAAAATATTTCCTGCAATTACGGAAAAAAATTATACTGATTTTCTATGAAAAAATTAAAGAATAATGATTTTAATTTCTAAAAGCTATTTATTTTGTCAAAATATTTTAATTTCTAATGTATTTGGACATTAGAAAGTTCTAAAACTTCTGCTTTTTTCGTAAACTCGAAAGTTCATATTTGGCTTTGTTTAAAGAAAAATGCAAGTTTAGTTTTTGATATTGCAACTCTATTGTGCTCATTATTGTGAATTGGAGTTGAGTGTTTTTATTTATTTTGAATAGGAAATCCTTGAAAAGTATGGCGTAAATCTATTATTCCACGTATTTTCGTTGATTTCTAAGTGTATTTTCTCTCATTGAGGGGCCTCTGTACTCAAAATGTCGAGATCAAGTTCGACGGAAGATATTCCCGAACAATGTAAAGTGAGTTAGATGTTTTTTTTTGTTTATTTATTCATTGTCCGTCGTACGTCCGTGACCTTTGCTCACATTCGCTGATTTACAAATAAAATATTTGTAAACAATGCTATAATTTTATGATATTTACAAAGGATGTATTTGGTATTGCGTCATAAAAAATGCTCAGTTTTGTGATATTATGTCTGGCAGGAGATTCTCGATCGCAACTTACACTTTGTCGCAATAGACGCGTTCCAATCCAACAAGACAGGCAGGCAGTCATGTTTTTTTTATCTAGATTTGTTTATTGTTCATAGGCATCTTGGGTAACCAGTTGCTATCTGATCGAAATTAGCTGATATTAAATACTGAGTCATCAAAACCGCAGTAAAATAATTAATAATTAACAGCTTCCAACCCGTCTAAGCAAAAACGCGCTGTTAGCTCTTTAAAAAAGCGCTAGATAGCGCTAAATGATCATTGTCGAAAAAGCGCTACATTCGGCGCCAAATTCAAACAAAAAGCGCAATAATTTGAGACTAGGGATGTATAAACGTTTGTTGTTGTTTTTTTTTTTTATAAGGGCACTTCCATTATTATTATCATCTCACTGCACAACTCCTAAAACTTACACTAAATAACTGTCAGAATGTTTATATTACTGTCGAACAATAGAACAAAATCACAAAATAGTTAGCATGGAGTCAGTGCTGACACACCAACTTATGAAACAAAGATGCATTTAAGTGTATTAGTTCTAATTTTTTTGTGATTTGATGCGTATTACGCACATCACAGAATAAATAATAGTAGACGTGCATATCATGATATGATTTCAAAAGCGCTAGAATGCGCTATTGAACAAAAAAAGTGCTAGATCTGGAACTGAAAGCGCTAAGTTGGCAGCACTGATACTCAACAGAAATTACTATAAATCTATGTAGGACTAATGTTACCTACTTTTGCATTTGCCATTCATGTAAACATGAGATACACCCATGTAAACATTTACACAACTCAGTATTCTATGTGGTTTTCCTTGTTTTATTAAGTTTACTTTTATATTTTTTCTAACTGAACTAAGTTTTTAATCAAATAAAAACTAGAGTTGCCGCGAATACTCGCTATTATTCGCTATTCGGCAGAATAGTCGTCGAAAATAAAAACAAAAGAACTAATGAGTTAAAAATAATCATTTTTTAATTATTTTCCTTAATAAAACAATACACAATATCAATTATTATCTGTAATATGTGCCTGTGCCTATCATATTCATGAAATTAAATTAGTAAGGCTTTTTAATTAATATTTAAAATCCAACAGAGGCAGATTGTGGTGCAAAAAAACAATTTTTTCTGCATGTTCTGGAGCAAGTCGGTTTCGTTTTTCCTCGTAAATTAAACCTGTCTCGGAAAATAGTCTTTCTGAATAAACAGAGCTTGCTGGTGTGATTAAGTATCGTTTAGCAAGCTTACTTAAAATAGGAAATCTATTCTTATTGGTACTCAAAGCCAAATATTTTTAATGTGTTTAATGTTTTTTTTTATGTCGAATAGTAATGTCGAGTTATTCGACTATTCGCCAAAGTGAATGGCGATTAATCTGTATTCGACTATTCGCGGCAACTCTAATAAAAACATTAGTCTTCTCATAGAAACTATTCTTGTACAAGTTTTGTGCTGTACCTCTACCCTCACCTATTTAACCATTTTGGGGGATGAATTGTCATAAATCCTTCCTTAGGGCTCACCTTTAATAAAAAGGCACCCATGTGCAATATGTTATGCTTCTAGATCTAGGTCAGGTAGTCTACATTGTAGTTACAACGCCTATGTCTACATTGTTGTAGTGTTGTGTGTACATTGTTGTTGTTGTTGGTGTACCTACATTTTATTTATTTTATACACTATAGGCTCGCACTTGACCACTATCTCACCTGATGGTAAGCGATGATGTGGTCCTAAATTACCTACATTGTTTGTCTCTCAGTGAATAAGGTTATTTTTTATTACCTAAATAGCGGTCACATTAATTCATCCTATTGTTTACCTACAGGTAGGTAATAAAACAATAGGCTACCACAAGGTTGTCTGGCATAAATAAAAACTTTTATACCTGTCTCAACAATTTGAATTAAAAGTATTTTTACTGTTAGAAACTAATAAGAGCATGCTCATTTTCATTGTGAGATATAAAAAAGCTACTGAAACAATTAATATTGAAGAATGCACTTTCCATGAAATACTTTTGAGCCACGTCCAGCTACGCTTGTCTGTGTTCTAAGTGACGGTGACTTGATTACTTCAATGTTTGAACCAGTGTCGAACCAAAATATTGTTGTATATTTGGTCTACCCTCAAAATTTTATTAATAACCTACTTCTGTATTAACTCCCTACAATAATTAATCTTCCTACTTATGTCATTTTTAATATTTACATGTTAGTGAATGATTGTATTCTTATGTAAATAAAGATTTCTCAAACCTCATATTTAGTGTCAGAAAAGTTGAAAGGGAATGGTGTGTCTTGGTGGGAGTTATGTTACTAAAAGTAGTAAATCAATCTGCCTAGCATTTTCCCAACTGTATTGAGGTCGGAGCTCATCTGACCCCTTGGCAAGACTGTTTTTATTGATACTTTATTAGTAAGAACAAAATTCTTAATAATTAATTACGATCTAGCCTAAAAGACTAATAAGCAATTTAACTCTAACTTAATATGTTACGTGTTAGATTATGTTAGAACTAAGAATAGTGTGTAGCCATTGTAACGGTTAGGGCCATTATATAATAATTTATTAAAGAAAAAATAATTATGTAAAATTTTAAGATTAACCCACCAGGAGACTAGTGTGAGTTCTCGACATGTGTGGCTGATGTGATGATGTCTGACTGGTGTGAGTGTGTGTGGTAAGACTGGTGTCACAAAAAGACTGAACAGGGAGGCCAAAGAAAAGATGGATGGTAATGTGAGTAGCTATGAAAGACAAATGGAGTCAGTGATAGCATGAGAGTTGAATGGAATGGAAGACAAGGGCAAGAAGGTGATGAAGAATATGCTAATCCATTCACCATAAAAAAAAAACATATGTATCTACATTTTCCTCATGATAACATTTTGATTAAATTAGTTATCTTTTGTTGCCAATATAAATTAGCTATATTGAATTTTCCAGGTGGTATCTCTTCATCATGGTTATTTTTACTCGTCAGATTAAAAAGATAAATCTTAAGTAATTAGAACTATGTACCTACAGTAGTCACAGCAGATCTTTGTGTCTCTGAAGTTGGTTGCAAGAGGTCCAAGGTCCCGATTTTACCCTTTGGGTACGGAAATAAAAACCTAGTAACACTGCTCAATCAATCAATACATATAATAAATCTGTAGAAAAGTAGTTTTTGTATATCGCAAATATTAAAAAAAAAATTGCCAGGGTGTTAAAGGATAACCAACAGAACCCATTGCCAGCGTTTTTGGAATTTTTGTCTGTTTATCTGTTTGTTAGTAGTTGTGCACGCATCACGTAAAATGTACGAAACCAATGTATATAACTTTCTACATTGATTACTTTTTCTTTGTGCGTAACCTGAAGTATTATTTAGTTTAAGTTTCATCGCAATCGGTTCACCCTATCAAAAGTAAAATGAAGTTATAGTGTTCAAGAAGTAAAATATCACAACTCCTTCATAGGTATTCGTTAGATGGCGTTGACGTCATTTTCTGTATGGCGGTGTTAGGATTCTCCGCGAAAGAATGACACTAGAAAACAAATTGGTAGGTAGGTAGGGTAGGTGGCAAAGCTATAGGAAATAGGGTAAGTAGGTAGGCAAGTAGGGTAGGGTAGGCAGTTGACGGCAGCGAAGCCGCGGGCACAGCTAGTTATGAATGAAATGCAGCAGGTAATTTTTGAATGACTTAGGCCTTGTACTAGGGCATGCTAATTCAAGGCTATTTTCCTTTACCGTGTATGAAAATTCTATGCTTATCAACGAATATCAATTGCGTGTGACTATGAAAATATTTGTTATACTGATAAGCTTATCTGAATTGTAGATGTTTTACGAAGGTAATCATGTACCTAATATAAGTTAATAAATATTTGATGACCCCCATGGATGCTAGTTGATGATTACAGCTTGATAGATGGATGCTAGTTGGTAATTGTGCTAAGGCTAACCTATCATCATCATCAGCCTTTTTAAAGTTCCCACTGCTGGGAAACAGGCCCTATCTCTGTGAGAGGGAATGTGGGTTGGTGTACCATAACATGTCCTAGAAACAAAAATTCGAATACATTTCATGTACTTATTAGAATTTTTATTTCTAGGACATGCCGGTTTCCTCACGGTGTTTTCCTTTACCGTTTGCTGCACCTATAGAAAGTTTTATTTTTCCTAATATTTATAAATTTAAGGTCTTTAAACAAATAAAGTAATGTAAAGGAGCTTGTTGTTTCCCGCGGTTTCACTCACTTCGCATAAACTGCCCGCAGGAACTATTTGATTGTAGCTTTCCAACAGTATAATAGTTTTTGCAATAGCATTTACGAGTATTGATTACCTTTTACAATCATGGAAACAAACGGTGAGGTGATGATAAGTGGTGTAAAGTGATGACCGAGTGGCGTCCAAGGACTGGAAGAAGTGTTGGTCGTCCGGGCGAGATAGGCAGTCGAAATTATTGTCATCGCATGTAGAACCTGGATAAGGCTGGCGCAGGAAGGTGGAGATTGGCACAATAATAAATTGTAGTTTTAAAAACTAAAAAACACGCTTTAATGGTAAATTCAACTAAAAAGTCGCTAATCCTGAAGATCTTGGTAAGGCAAAACAAACAACAAACACACAAACAAACTATTTAAACGCGCCCGGTAGAATCCACTTTCATTATTTGTAAATTTTAATTTTTGTTTGATGTTCAAAAGTGCCGCTTATTGGCCTAGTTGAATAAACATATTTGACTTTGACTTTGACTAAATTATTGCATTGTCATCGGTCCTTGATAAATGTACAAGGTTTCAAATCAATCTCACGTTTTGAAGGGGGTAAAAACCACGTTCAAAGATTCCGTTACATTGATACATAGATACATAATAGCGTGTTAAAAAAGAAGCCTGCGCTTAGCATTAGCATTGGGCGAAGTCGGACTGTAAATGATGAGAAAACAAACAAGTTATTTTAGCTCTTTTTAAAGTTAGTTTAGAATTTAAAATTATTTAACAATGGCACTGTTGACAATTCAAATACGTACATTGTAATTAGGTAAAATTCTCGGAATGATGTCATGACGCGGGTGCTTGGGAACGCCGTTCATTGGGGCCTCGTGGGATTCTCTCGAGTCTAGATTGTGTTTATGTATTCAACGAGCTCGCTGTGACGCCGTATGATGTGTTTTTGGCGAGGTTTTTTCAGTTGCTTTTTTAGGGTTCCGTTCCCGTATTACTAAGCTGCCGCTGTCCGACAATATGGCTATCACAGCCCTCATCATCATCATCATTATTTCAGCCGAAAGACGTCCACTGCTGGACATAGGCCTTCCCCAGGCGTCGCCACATTGACCGATCCCGTGCGTCTCGCAACCAGCGCCTTCCCGCAACCTTAACAAGGTCATCGGTCCACCTAGTGGGAGGCCTTCCAACGTATCGTCTTTCGGTTCGCGGTCGCCATTCCAGAACTTTTCGGCTCCATCGGCCATCCGTTCTCCGAGCAATGTGCCCTGCCCACTGCCACTTAAGTTTGGCAATTCTTCGGGCTATGTCGGTAACCCTTCTTTTGCGGATCTCCACATTTCTGATTCGATCACGCAAGGAAACTCCGAGCATAGCCCTCTCCATTGCCCTTTGAGTGACTGTAAGCTTCCTGATAAGGCCCATTGTAAGCGACCACGTCTCAGAGTCATATGTCATCACTGGCAACACACACTGGTCATAGACTTTCGTCTTGAGACACTGTGGTAAGTTGGACGAGAAGATACCGCGCAACATCCCGAACGCTGCCCAGCCGAGTCGGATTCGACGGTTGGCCTCTTTCTCGAAGTTGGCCCTACCCAATCGGATCGTTTGTCCCAGGTAGACATAGTCGCCCACAACTTCGAGTGTAGAGTCTCCGACCTTGATAGGAGTGGATGTAACATGGGCATTCACCATGACCTTGGTTTTGTCCATATTCATTTTAAGATCCACTCTTTCGGAAGCTCTATACTGAGGCCAAGCCCTCTCCAATTCAGAACCTTGAAGACATCCTCCAGCGCAGCAGTGAACAGTTTCGGAGAAATGACGTCTCCCTGTCTCACGCCGCGCTGGAGAAGGATTGCTTTCGAGGTCTGATCCTGAAGACGGACTGACATAGTGGTGTTCTTGTATCACAGACCTGTATATTTGGAACTGTAGTATGTTATATATAGCTAAACACTTGACATTTTCAATGAACATGTGTTAGGTTGCCAAAAAAAAGTATAATAACAATTGATCAAGTATATACGTATATATTTCGACACTCGCAAAACCTACGTGCCCTTGCCATTGACCTAGAATAGAATCATACAATTTAGCAAAAACCGAAGTCTCCCAAAGTTACGGAACCTGAAGTATGCGACTCGCACTTGGTTCATTTTATTTTAGTATTTTTATTATCCATTGTTAGTATTATCATTGTTAACCTACAACTACACCTGGCGCCATGCTTCATAGACTCAAAACCAAATTGTTGTGGCAGCAGCAAATAGACGTTAGGATGACTTATTATTGAAGTAAACTGAAGCCGACTTCCCAAATACCACCACTGCTGGTCATAGGCCTTCTGGTCCTGTGCTTCTTGCATCCAGTGACCTTGACGTGACAAGCAACCGTCTATAGGCCTGTCCAGTCCTCTCAGGCCCTTAATTTTTGTGTATTAAAACCCCTTCATCTTTTCAGGACCTGTTCACCCAGGATGGAGTCCTCCTCAAAGCGTGTCTGGGTAGACCAGTCACTGACCTCAACTCCATCGGAATGCTTTGTATCGTGCAGAACCAAGACTGCACCAAATGCATAGAGTGGAGGCCCAATGACCTGATCACCATTGACTCCGATACTACAGATCAAGAGTGGGCGGTCGTCAACACTATTGGTATAACCATGTCTTATGCTAAAGGTAGATTTGTTAATTTGTAGTTTTAGATCGCTGCTACGGCTGCGAGTGGTGGTGTCTTCCCTTTCTTTTTCAAGCTTTTTTAGGTTCCTTTAGGAGGAAACTGGGGCAGAGAGCGCCGACTGAATTTCCTTAGCAAAAAGTCATAATTCGAGGTTTGGCTCTCGTCTCTTTCCTCCTCCAATATTAGACCAATTTAAAAGATATTCCGTAAACTGAAAATTAAAGATATATACTATGTCCCTGTGTTTTCCTTTTTAACACACTTTTATTAGCTTGGTATGTACCTATGTAACTATGTATCAATGTAACGGAATCTTTGAACGTGATTTTCACCCACTTCAAAACGTCGGATTGATTTGAAACTTTGCACACCTATCAAGGACCGATGACAATGCAATAATTTAGTCAAAGTCAAAGTACTTTTGAAAGTCAAACAAAAATTAAAATATACAAGTAATAAAAGTTGATTAAACACTGGTACTTAGCTGAATCCGGTAAGACTGGAAGCCGACCCCAATATAGTTGGGAAAAAGGCTAGGCAGATGATGATGAAGTAATATAAAAAAACTTTTTTACAAAAAAATACTACCGACTTCCAAATAAGAAAACTACAAAGTGAAAAATAACTTTATTTTTGGAAGTCGGTGTCTTTCGTAGGTACCATTTTTTTTGCGTTATGGACACCGACTTCCAAAAATAAAGTTATTTTTCACTTTGTAGTTTTCTTATTTGGAAGTCGGTAGTATTTTTTTGTAAAAAAGTTTTTTTATTTTTCACTTTTTAGTTGTACCTACCTAATAGGCAAGTTGTTTAGTTAGTTTCCTATAACGCCAGAATAGATTACCCAAATATCATGTAACTTGAACAAAACCGATCAAATGAGAGATCTGCTTACCCCTTAAGAGCGTACTGGCGTGATGTTATGTTATGAAATGGTCTAAACAATAAACAGACATGCGATTGCAGCAGTCCCGAGAGTTTTGCCGCTATTTATTGAAGAGTTCTGTTGTATATCTTCGAAGTTCTTCATCAGATCTTCACCAAATTAAAATGGGACCAATTTCGGAACAAACTCTTTCAAACAAAAAAAGATTTTTTTAAATCGGTCCACAATTGACGGAGATATCGGTGAACATACACAAAAAAAAAAAAAAAAAAAACATACAAGAAGTCGAACATAGAACCTCCTCCTTTTTCGAAAGTCGGTTAAAAAGTTGATTCTCCCGTGTGCGTTTAAATTGTTTGTCGCATTAACCTTACCAAGATCTTCAGGATTAGCGACTTTTTAGTTCAATTTACCATTAAAGCGTGTTTTTTAGTTTTTAGAACTACAATTTATTAATGATAAATTATCTTTAGAAACACTAGAGCCTTCAAAAAATGCTCAAAATTGCGCTGTTAACAGAGGCTTAGTGTACAAATTTGACAAATATAAATGTAAAAAGGAAAACATAGGGACATAGTATATATCTTACTTTACCAGTTTATGGAATATCTATTAAATTGGTCCAATATTGGAGGAGGAAAGAGACGAGAGCCAAACCTCGAATTATGACTTTTTACTAAGGAAATTCAGTCGGCGCTCTCTGTCCATATTTCCTCTTAGTGTTATTGTTGCGGAAGCCACGAGTCATAGCCGGAAAGTCGGCAGTTCGGTATACGGTAAGAGATATTCCTGCAGCCTAATAGGGATTTTTCTGGGTAGAAAAATTATAATTCTGTTTAGTTCGTAAGTGAGATTATCAATAATATTGGACACGTATTTTGTGCTCTACCAATTCAATAAAAACTGGCCAAGTGCGACTCGGACTCGCGCACGAAGAGTTCCGTACCATTATCACAAAAAACGGCAAAAAAAAACACGTTTGTTGTATACACTGCCACTTAAATATTTATTTTATTCTGTTTTAGTTACATCATCTGTGAACATTTCAGCAGTCTAGCTATCGCGGTTCATGAGATACAGCCTGGTGACAGACGGACAGACAGACAGACGGATCGCAGAGTCTCAGTAATAGGGTCCCGTTTTTACCCTTTGGGTACGGAACCCTAAAAATTGTCAAAGTTAAAGCGCATCAAAGTTCAGGAGTGGGGGCTTGTGACGTCACTAAAGCATTATAAAGTGTACTAGCGGCGTGACGTCACACGATATTTCAACGCATTATGTCGTCGTCACTTTGTGTTTACGTGTGAAAACAAAAAATACGTGTTCAATATTTTTATTTATCTCAGTGACGGACAAAAACTAATTTTCAGTAAACGGCACTATTGCGTAAGTGAATTCGACAATACAAAGGGTTTGACCGCCATCAAGCGACCAAGCACATGCGAGATGAAAGAGGCGATGTGGATTTCCATACATGTGATTCGTCGATTGATAGCGGTCGAACCCTTTGCCTTACCGAATTCACTTACGCAATTAGGCTGCTGATAGACGACGCGTTTAGATTTTTTCACATCGAAATATAAGCGTTTTTTTTTTAACAAATTACATTGCTTCACGCCATCAGGAAAATCCCTAAGTGCTGGTATAAACCTCGCGATGGTGATGGGAGTCACTTGCTACTTATTTTTCTTAAGCTCTGCACTGGACTGGAATGGCACTGTTACGCTTACACCTGGGATCCCAAAGCTTCTCTGATAACATCTCTTTCGAGAAATCTAACACCCTTTTGAAACGGTCTTTTTAAGCCTTGCTTTATTAACTTTATGCACAGATAATATAAGATTCTATCAAAATCGTCTATGCATGTAACGCTTACTTTTCACGAGGGTATAGGAAAGGGAGTAATTATACTAATGTCCATACAGCTTTTGACTTCAGGTAATGATATGGAGACCCAGGGTGTTACCACACCAATCGAGCGATCGTCGATCGATGGTAGAATGGATTAGTCGAAGTCGATCGATAGTTTCTACCACACCAATCGATCGATAGCCGATAGATGCCATCGATCGATAGTAGAATGGATTGGTCAATGTCGATCGATAGTTTCTACTAGACCAATCGCTAGATTAAAGCTACCACACCAATCGATCAACGTCGACCGATGTCGATCGATGCCACCGACTGGTAATCGATCGATTGGTTAGTCGACCGGTATCCGTCGATCAATTAAAGCTACCACACCAATCGATCAACTTCGACCGATGTCGATCGATGGCATCGATCGACTATCGATCGATTGGTGTGGTAACACCCTTACTTAGCACTAATCAAACTTCAGGTTGCTACAGAGAATTTTGTCGTAACCCAAGCACAACTATTAGTTTCTATTGCCTCTTTCTATCAGATTATTTCTTTCTACTTTTCTTTCTTTCCAACAAAAAATCTAAAAGGTTGTCTGGTAAAAAAATGGCTAAGGTAAAAATGCCTAAGGTATTAAGTCCACCTCTGTACGTTTGTGTGCATGATGTATTAGAAAAACATTCTACCTATTAGTTAGTTGTAGCTGTTATTTTAAACTGTCAGTCTTCTCCTTATCAGAATGTTAAGAAGAAGACTTCTAAAATAGCCTTCACCACCAAACCAGTATAATATCACCACCAGGTCGCCGTCAGCGAACCTTCAGTGGCAATATAACATCGGACTACGCAAACGCCCGCGCTCGCATCATAAAGATACCCATAGAAGAGCTGAAAACCTTCAGGGTAACCAGAAACAACCAGCAAATGCAGTTCTCAACCAAACCAGGAGTCTGGCAGAATACATTCTACTTTCAACACGGCAATGCAGAAATCTTCGTCGCGTATTTAAAGAACCATGTGAAAACAGCGAAGACTAGACATGATAGAAATACTTATGTCGTTGTGGAACCGAATATGGAGACCCATGTACTGAATAAGTCGTTTGCGGAGCTGGATATTTTTACTGAGAATACGACTGATGTCGTGTGGAATTTGGTGTCGAATTTTAAGCAGAGGCCCTATGAGACTACTATGGAAGCATTTTCGAAACTAACTGATATTGGTAAGTGCGCATTTTTTGATCTTTGTTCTCCCTAAAGGTCCAAAAATCTTCGTATTAGGCGCCTTCGTCACCGGGTCGGAGCGTTGTCGTTTATGTACAGAGGATTTAAGCGTCTGCGCTCGGTAAAGAATCTGTACCGTAACGACTCGGGCGTCTTCCTGACTGAAAGGCTGGGTAAGGAAGGAGCCTAAATTAAGAAATAGAAAACTGCAATCCATTAATGCTATTTCGGAGCTGAAACTTCATACAAGTATTGGATAAACTTACTCTTAATTGTAATTCATGACACCTTCCCATTCCCACCTCTTGAACTAAAACTCTGCACATGGCTATACCTACCCAGTACTTTCCATGACAAACTGTTTCCCAAGTATCTTTTATCACAGCTTTAAACGATTCGAGCAGTTTTTTTGCTTTTTACCCGGCTGCAAGGAAAGGGTTATGTTTTTCGCGCGTATCTTGTATGTTTGTAATATTCTTTATTACCTCGTATATTTCAAACCACTTGACGTATTTTTATAATTAAGACATCGTTAGATAGGTCTTGGCCGCCCAAGTGTTCTTAGATAAGTGCTGTTGAAAAAAAGGAAACATGGCGGATTTTGGGCGCCATATTGTAGGGGTTGCAATTTTTTTCTTCGGAACCCTTCGAGTTGGGTATTAAAATAAAGAGTTTGGCTAAAATTTCCTTTATGGACCGCGGATTTGGAAGTTCATATTTTTTATGTAGATAGTACTCATAAATAGAAACCTCTTTACAAAGTTTCAAAAAGCGGAGTATCACGGTTTACGAGAAAAAAATATTTTAAATTTCCATACAAATTTTGTTTTGTGCAAATTTTTAGGTTAGATAAATTGTCATGGTAAACGTTAAAGTGCACATTTCACGTTCCGTTGAAGTAGAGGTGTATTTTATTCAATTTGGAGTCATAATTTTCACTTAAATATAATTTTATTTTCACTTACTCACATATTTCAATTTGGTGTGTAATTAATGTGCACAATAACCATGGTGAATTATGCAATTGCATTGACTTTTTACACAAAAAATAACGAATTTTTGTTTACACTGTGGAACGGCACGTGAAGCGATGCCGCGCTTTTTCGTATTAGCTGTCACTGGTCGTGTTTTATTTTCACTATGTGAATATCCGAAAATACCCAAAACGGAATCAGAGCACCCCACTTTCCATGAGGTCTTCATCACATTGTTTGGTCATTATGAATTAGTCGAAGAGCGAGCGAAGCGAGCTCGGGAGCTTAGGGCACCCCGACACGGTTACTTTAGACCCTTCAGACAGAAATAGACACTGTTAAATAGTAGTTGTAAAAACTTTAACCATGGATATCTCCTTAACTATGTGGTTTCGCGGGGTGGGGATGGTACAGGGGGGTAGCCCCACTACCCCCCCACTTCCCTACCCCCTTCCCGCCCCAAAAATCGATGAACATTGATGGAAATTTTTATTCTAACCTAAAAACTTTAACCATGGATATCTCCATAACCATGGGGCTCCGCGGGGTGGGATGGTACAGGGGGGTATCCCCCCCTCCCCCCCCCCCCTCCGCGCGCCTTAAATCCGCGGTCCATAAAGGAAATAAAAAAAGTTAATAAAATCAAAAAACCCGACTGCTTCAAAAGCGAACTAAAAAGATGTAAACAAGAAGAAAATCTTGCTGTGCAGTCGGAGGATACATCTGGTTTTGGTCAGCCAGCTCGAGAATATGAATCCTCCGACTGCACAGCAAGATTTTCTTCTTGTTTACTTCTTTTTAGTTCTCTTTTGAAGCAGTCGGGATTTTTGATTTTATAAAAATTTTGAAATTCTTCCTGTGTCAGCAGTAGATAATAATATGCCTTTTTTATTTGCGATAGGCTCGCGTTTGACCACTATCTCACCTGATGATGTGGTCGAAGGTGCAGCACGCTTGTCTAGAAGTAACCTATTCACTCTTTACTTAAAGTCGCCTAGGTTGAAAGAATCCACTCTCACTTAATGTTAAATACCACTTCTAACGCTATTTCTTCCTTCTTTCCAGTATATTTCGGCAACGAAGACACGAACGGCAAACGTCTGGTCTCAGAAGAAGTAACAGACTTACTAACGAAGAGTATGAGTGGCATTGAAGATGCTACCACAGTGACCAGGAGCGAAGAGTACGAGGTCATCAGTGTCAAACCTACACTGCCGCCGCGGCCGAGTATACCTAGGTAAGAGTTAAAATCCCACCGCACTATTCCCAAACCACTGCAACTCCTGAAAGCCAGAATCAACAGTGGCGACCAACAGAAAAGCGCCGAGGCATTGAAACTCGACGAAGTCCCGGAGAATAAATTTAACTCTCTTGGATCCCGTAACGAAATTAATCAGAAAAGAGTAACGGAGGAGTAGGAAAATGTAGAAATTTCCACTTCCCTCCATATCAAGCAGGAGACAGAACAAACAAGGCCAATAGGCACAGTTGTAACCAGCCTAGCCTAATGATCCAGTCAACGCTGACTGTCGCTGCAAACCAGAGCTGTGGCTCTGTCTCGTACAGGAGTCCCACCTGGCCTTCCTAAAGAACATCCTCAATAGATATACACTATACTCCTTGGGCGTCCCTCCCTGTCTTTCCACGCACGTCTGCCTTAAATCAAATATTCAGAGTATCAGCATTCTCAGCACTTGTCGATCGAGTGAATGATATGCTTGCATAATAGTTGACTAACAAGTTGACAAAAAAATATTGGACACGTATTTTTCTTTTGCCACTTAAACACTTAAAAATTACGACGATACAGTGCGTTGCAATATCGTGTGACGTCACGGTGTGCTACACTTTATACTGACAAAGTGACGTCACAAGCCCCCCACTCCTGAACTTTGATGCGCTTTATCTTTGTCAATTTTTATTTATTTGATAAAGCAAAAAATACGTGTCCAATATTATTTGATAATCTCACTAAATATAATTATATTTTTTTTACCCAGGAATCATTCCTATTTCACAATTTTATACCCAAAGCAGGTAATATTTCTTGTTCTTAAAACTGAGCCATATAGTTCAGAAACTTAATCAACTTCGAAACAATAGCTTTCAATTATACTACTAAAATAATAATGGAAGTGAAGGTTATCAATAATGGGTCATTAATACTAAATACTGATAAAGCAAACTGCACGTGAATTGATATAAAGACGCCTTAGGTTCAATGCTTTCTTATCGAATGTGACTCATGAGTTTCGAAGATATGGGCTGTCTAAATGTTGGTATACTTATGTTATTTAGTACGGTTATTTTTTGCTCATAACTGGCGTGCGAACGACCAGCAGATGATTTAACGTAAATGTAGTAGAAGAAGTATGTAAGGATCGTTAATTTCTAACCAGGGCTAAAAAAATCTGCAGTTGCCATTTTCGATTTAATTATTTGGCACAAAATTTCTTAAATCCTTCAAAATTTCAAAAACGCCCTCCTACTATATTCACCTTAAAGATCTTTGCCGCCACATCATCATCATAATTTCATCCGAAAGACGTCCACAGCTGGACATAGGCCGGGTAGGCCTATGTCCAGCTGTGGACGTCTTTCGGATGGCGTCACCACTTTGAATGAACCCGTGCGTCTTGCATCCAGCGCATTCCCACGACTTTAACCAGATCTTCGGTCCACCCAGTGGGATGCCTTCCAATGCATCCCCGCCGGCCCCATCGGCCATCCGTTCTGCAAACAATGCGCCCTGCCCACTGCCACTTAAGTTTCGCAATTCTTCGGGCTATGTCGCTAACTTTGGTTCTCATGCGGGGATACCTTCATTTCTGATGCGATCACACACGGAAAATCCGAGCATAATCGTCTCCATTACCCTTTGAGTGACTTTAAGCTTTCTGATAAGATACATTTTGAGCGACCACGTGTCGGTCCCATATTTAATTACTGGCAACACACTGGTCATAGACTTGTGCCTGCAGACACTGCAACTTCACAGACGCCGCCTAGCCGAGTCGGATTCGATGGTTGACCTCTTTCTCGAAGTTAGACCTACCCCACTGCGCCGTTTGTCCAAGGTAGCCATAATCGTCTACAACTTCGAGTGTAGAGTCTCCGATCTTGATAGAATTGGGTGTTACATGGGCATTCACCATGAGCTTGGTTTTGTCTATGTTCATTTTAAAAAGCTCTACTGAGCCACATACCTGACCAAATACCTGAAAAATTACCTGACGGCAGAATTCCTATATCGCGCAAACATGTTAATTTTTACAACAGCCCGACATCAACTATAAGGCAGTTGCCCAGACCAGATACAGCAACTAAAATGATTCTTTATTTCAGAGGTACTCCTTTATCGACTGAAAAATGGAATGGACTACAGGATACCGAAGGAAGGATCACAGAAGTTGAAGGAGTCAAACAGTTAATATTTAGAGGGGTGAGTGTACTATTTCTTTATTGTTTCTGTAGGTTGTCTAGGGAATGGTTATGTCATGACCTTTTGAAAGTTGAACAAAATGTAGTTTCTAGCTGAAAATAACATTGGTTGAATTTTATATGAAACTAGCTGTCCCCCGCGGCTTCGCTCCCGTCAACTGGTTATGTAACTTTAACTTTTTACGCAGCGCACGCAACGGAAGCTCTTAAAACGTTTTTGTAACATTTTTCAATCATGCTCCGCTCCTATTGGTCTCAGCGTGACATTATATAGCCTATAACCTTCCTCGATAAATGGACTATCCAACACAAAAAGTTTTTTTCAATTCCAACCATTAGTAAACCTGAGATTAGCGCGTTCAAACAAACAAACTCTTCAGCTTTATAATATTATATATAAGTATAGACAAGTGCGTGCGTGTGTATGTGTTTTGCCTCGTTGGTCTAGTGACTAGACTCTATTCCCTAGTGGTCCACGAGGTTCTGGGTACGATGCCCGAGTCGGGCAATGTGTTATTGGGTTTTGCCATCTGGAATATCAGTCCAGAGTTATGAATTGTGCTCGGTTGATTTGATGCCAATAGGATCACCGCCAATTTTTAGGGTTCCGTATCCAAAGGGTAAAAACAGGACACTATTACTAAGACTCCACTGTCCGTCTGTCTGTCTGTCACCAGGCTGTATCTCATGAATTGAACCCGCGACACGTAGCGCAGCAGCCGATCGCTCAACCACTATGCCAACCGTGTCGTCAAACAATAGGGATGTTTCCTGGGTAGACAATGATAATTCTATTTAGTCCGTCAGCAAAAAATCAATAAAACATGACAAAGATAAAGCGCATCAAAGTTCAGGAGTGGGGGCTTGTGACGGCTTAGTGACGTACAGTATAAAGTGTACTAGCGGCGTGACGTTTCACGATATTTCAACGTCACAACTTTATGTTTACGTGTCAAAAGTAAAAATAAATATAGATTAAATCCTGTAAAAAAAATAGATTTATGTCTTAACTAGCTTCTGCCAGCGGCTTCACCCGCGTGAAACGTGTTTTCTTATCCCAAGGGAATGAAATTGCCTATGTGCTATTGCTATTGCAGACTATAATCTAACTCTGTGCAAAATTTCAGCCAGATCCGTTCAGCCGTTCTGGCGTGATTGAGTAACAAACATATATCCACAAACATCTATCCATCCAACTTTCACATTTATTATATTGGTAAGATTAATTTAACAATTTTATGATGTGTATTAAATATCGAAATATTTTTTCTCAGGGTGTAGCCCATTCCATAAGGCAGTCGGTATGGAAATATCTACTAGACTACCATCCATGGCACATGACGCACACACAGCTAAAAGCACTGACTAAGAAGAGAACAGAAGAGTACTTCTCTATGAAGTTGCAGTGGAGATCCATGACTGAAGGGCAAGAATCCAGGTAAGAATAATTTTCAATACCTGCCTTTTGCAGCAAGATTTTTGAAAATTATGAAACTAACACTCAAGACGATATATTCGCATTTGCCTTTGGCCACCATCTTGGATTTTGATTTTGAGTTTATTTTCGGTATCAGAACCCTTAGACTTCAATGTCAGAAAAGACAATATTTCTTGCCGTTACCATAGATTTTGATACTAACCAAATTTCGAGCATCAATAATAAATATAATGCAGAAAAATAAATTGCAATTTAGCAACCTATTTCGGGTATCTTCCGTTCTATCTGCGAAACCAAATTCACAAGACTGAACCTTACCATATTTTTATTTATCTACTTACTTTTTTCTCCAGATTCTCAGAATACCGAGACAGAAAAAGCCTAGTAGAAAAAGACGTGAACCGAACAGACAGGACCCACCCATTCTTCGCCGGCGACAACAATCCTAATTTAGTAGTTCTACAAGACATCCTGATGACGTATGTGATGTACAACTTCGACCTGGGCTATGTGCAGGGCATGTCGGATATACTGGCGCCGCTTTTGTTGTTGATGGGGAACGAAGTCGATAGCTTCTGGTGCTTCGTCGGCTTTATGGACAAGATTGTGAGTGAAAAGAAAGTTCACCTTCGGCTCACGTCGAAATTGACTACATCGCTTGTGTTAAAATGTCGACTTTGTATGCTCGACACGAAATGTACTATTTACACACCTTTATTCAATCTTCATATTTTTCCTTTAGGCGTCAAACTTCGACATGGACCAGGCGGGTATGAAGCACCAGCTGCTGCAGCTACAACAACTCCTCACATTCGTTAGCCCCGAGCTCGCCAACCACCTCTCGCAGAAGGACTCCGGGAACATGTACTTTAGCTTCCGCTGGCTACTCGTCTGGTTCAAACGGGAGTTCTCGCATAGAGATATTATGAGGTGAGATTATCATTATACTTTTATCAATAGGGATGATGGCGAGGTACGAAAAAGGTAATTTTATTTAGTCCGTCAAGTACATAATGAAAAAAACATAGACAAGTATTTTTTGCTTAAAAATCTACGGAGATAAAACGCATTAAAGTTAAGGGAGTGGGGACTCGCTACGTCATACCTTCGTTAAAACCGGCCAAGTGCGAGTCGGACTCGCGCACGAAGGGTTCCGTACCGTTATCGCAAAAAACTCACGCAAAATCACGTTTGTTGTATGGGAGCCCCACTTAAATATTTATTTCATTCTGTTTTTAGTATTTGTTGTTATAGCGGCAACAGAAATACATCATCTGTGAAAATTTGCTGTCACGGTTCATGAGATACAGCATGGTGACAGACGGACCGCGGAGTCTTAGTAATAGGGTCCCGTGTTTACCCTTTGAATACGAAACCCTAAAATTGTACAAAGGCGTGAAGTAATGCTACATATCGACTCAATGTATCGTCGTAATTTTTTGTTAACGTGACGAGAAAAATAAGTGTTAAATATTTTTAGTAATCTAGCTGCTTATTCCGAGTTATTACTCGTGCAAATTCGCGCTAACGTAAACGTTCTAATGTCAATTTGTTTACAAAAACGTGGGTTTGCATTACTGTCACTAGACGGCGTTTATCCAGTTTTGATACAAATTGTGTTTACGTTGACGCGAACGAAAACTCGCACTAAGACACAATCTTTTGATCCCTAGTTAACTCAACCAATGGTTCAATATTCTAACGAGTAGTTTAAAATTTCGGTGATACGCGTTTATTCATCAACGAACATCACAAATGGTCAAATAATTTGAGGAGACCGAAATTTGAAACCATTGGTTAGCATATTTAACCATTGATTGAGTTAATTACGGATCCAAAAACTGGGCTTTAGTGCGAGTTTTCGTTCGCGTTAACGCTTACTGTTGTTTAGTTTAACTTGACTTATCAGAGGAAACGGTTTACGCAAATTTTTAGTCTTGCGTTGCTTGTAAAATTCTCATAATCCTTGCTAATTATACATCTTTGTTCTATTTTCAGGCTATGGGAAGTGTTATGGACGTCGTTGCCATGTGCAAACTTCCACCTATTGATTTGTGTTGCCATACTCGACGCAGAAAAAGAAATTTTCCTCAGTAATGATTATGGATTTACTGAAATTTTGAAAGTAAGTTCCTACTTTAATTAATTCTAACAATTTTATTACTAATCGTTATTTTTTCAGCAACTTTAAGCTATAGTCTCCGCTAGATAACAAAACAATAAAAGTCATTGCTCCGAATTGTTCCAAAAAGTATACCTAATTACGTAACTTGAAAACATGATTTTTTGTTTATGGGATATTTTGATAATTTTGGTCTCAATAGGCGTAGAACCCTTATATCCGTTTATATCATGTAAATCGGTCGAAGCGTTTATGAGATACTAGCTTCTGCCCGCGGCTTCGCCCGCGTTCAAAGTTCAGAAAAATAATTCTCCTATTGCCACCAAACTTTACAGGATTATCCGCTGGGTCAATCTAAAGATTTTCTGCAAATTTCATATAAATCGATCCAGCCGTTTCGGAGACTATAAGGAACTTACATACATACTTTCTCTTTTATATAATTAGACTAGCTGACCCGGCAAACGTTGTTTTGCCATAAAAACACTAAAAATTCATTTTTTGAATTCATTGTATTTTTATCCTACCTACCCTACCCTACCTACTCTACCTACCCTACCCACCATAACTTTACAAATTAATTATACTATGTTATAAGAATAAAGCTCAAAATGTTATTAGATCTAATTATTAAGAAAATGGTCTAATGTAACATATATTTGAGGTGATTCTCATTTTAAGATCAGAGGGGTATCTGCGCCTTAAGTAGGGGTGACGACGACTTTCGGATAGCGTAATACACTCAAACGGGGATAGGTCATGGAAAAGATATGTGAACTCAACTCATAGGGTGGCGGACGTACCCTTTCTAAATTATTTACGCAATACCGAAATCATTTAAGGGAAATATGGTCATACTCTTTCATGGAGTTGTTGCCTTTGCCCTGCCGAAGTCACTTACACAATTAGGCTTCAGGGAAACCGACCTTGAGTAGCGGAAAGTGGCGAGGTGGGCGAAAAAGAAGATCATCATCTTCCTAGCCTTTTCCCAACTATATTGGGGTCGGCTTCCAGTCTTACCGGATTCAGCTAAGTACCAGTGTTTTACATGGAGCGACTGCCTATCTGACCTCCACAACCCGGTAACTGGGTAACACGTTACCCCTTGGCAAGACTGGTGTCAGGTCTCAAGCTTCTGACTACCCGTAACGACTGCCAAAGATCTTCAAATAACAGCCGGGACCAACGGTTTAACGTGCTTTCCGAGGCACGGAGGAAACTCGGTATGTTAAAATGGTCACCCATCCACGGACCCACCTCGTCAAGCGTTGCTTAACCTTGATGATCGACCCGTGCGGCTGTTATTATTTAGCCACGAGCTCCTCAAAAAAAGATCGGCGAAAAAGAAGATCAAATAATAATAATAACTAATTCTGTTTTTTCAGCACGTAAACGACCTCTCAATGTGCCTAGACGTCGACAAAATACTCAGTACAGCAGAAGGCATATACCACCAGGTGGTATCCGCACCACACCTCACGGACCAGATCCGCATCATCCTAGGTCTCCCGACGCTAGGCATCACCACGTCCAGCTCCAGCCACTCTGACGATGAGCAACCTTCCTCCTCGAAGGTCGACTCAAATGGTACGGTGAATGTGGATGGAAAAACCGGCATGTTCGGGCAGGATATGGACGAAGTTATGTATCAAATAGGATTAGACATGAATTTTTAGGCACGGCGGTGATTATCTGTTGTTTATGTATATTTATGTAGTGGATTGGGTCGCTTGTAGTTAGTAGTACATATTTTCAGGCTTTAGCTTTATAACTGGAATATTAATTTAAAGTTGGACATTTGGTAAGCGAATTGGCATCAAAAAAGCTTAGAGTAAATTTCATTTAAGCGTAGAATCTGGAACTATTAGTTGTCCTCTCATACATAGCTCGTTCGTCATAGTTATTATGTTTTAAACTCACAGTCGCATTTAGAATTCGGTATTTATTATAATATTTAAAAGTAATTATTTATGTATTTTATTAGTTAGGTTAATTAATAGCCGATTGTTATGTCCTTTTTAACTCAAAGGTTGACTGGTAGAAAATGCCTTGCTGCATTAAGTTAGCCTATGTATCACCATTGTACGTGAAGTTTAAATAAATTAATAAATTGGGAAACTGCAATGCTTTTCAAAGTCATTTTTTTATCTCAATAAGTAAATCGCCGGGCTATTGACATGGCTATCTACTAGGGCAAAATTTTATACAAAAATAACCATAACCTTGAAATGAAGTGGAAGCATATTGACTTGATTTCAAAGTCAAAATTCTTTATTTCAATTAGGCCAATAAGCGGCACTTTTGAACGTCAAAAATTTAAATTTAGAAGCAATAATAATTGATTCCACCGTCCGAGCTGATTGCTACTAACATTTGAATTAAATCAAGTGATTTTAGTTAGCAAAATGTATATTCATGGCGATGTTTTACCTTTTATTAATGATGATGCCATTCTTATGTTCGCTTTTATAAACCTCAATTGCCAGTGCGTATAGATTAAAAATATAAACAAAATTTTATTGAGTTAGTTGCAAATAACAATATTGCGGTATCTAATTCAACGTAGTTTTATTTTTATAGCCTGTTTTACGGCTACCATAACTCAGTCTCGATCGGTGGTTTGGTTTACGAAATATTTATGCATGCTTTGTATTTTAATCGCAAGAGTAATTTGGAGCGGCCCAATTCCAATCCTATATTATCTAATATTTACATAGCTTGCTAACATATTAATACACTATACATAGTAGATTAGAAACAGCTAGTTACATTATTAATTTTCATATAACATTTCAGGTACAAATGTAAAGATTTTATCTATTTTTATAGGTAAACATTTAAGGACCTTATTTTTTAAATTTGATTTTAGCAATTGCTTAGCAACTTCTAAATTTGAATTCTCTATAGAAAATTTGAATACACAGGGTGTAATGGAAAGGTTTGATCATATTTTAAAAACTGCTTCAATCCACTTAATTGAACAACTTTTTACAAGTCTTAAGTTGAATATACACTAGAAAATGTTCGCAAGCATTACAATGTAATGTAACGTTCTTGCGAATGTTCGACGCTGCGTTCCACAAACATGTAACATTTCTTTGTACCTTGCGTTCATATTTGACCTTACTCCACGTCACCCGCGCTCGTTCCTTTGCTCGATAAAATGGTACACCAAAAAACTCGTTCGTATTAAAAATCCGGTTGTAACAAAACATTAGGCGACATATTCGAAGTGTGGTTCAAGTAAATTTAAAAACAGCGAATGCTCGATGTTCTGTTACAAGAAAATGCTATAGTTTGTACTCACCTATAGGCAATTTCCAAAAAAAAATGTTTTCATATTATACAAAGCTGTCATCAGAAGACGTCCATTGCTGGACACAGGCGGTGTCCAAGCTTCGCCACTTATCGATCCTGTGAGTCTCGCATCCACCGGAAAATTTGTATGGACGACGCAATTTTTTTTTGTGATTATTTTATGACTCCCTTGCAGAAAGTTATTCATTTACATGGAGCAGTTTTTAAAATACGATCACACCTTTTTGTTCAATCTCTTAAAAAGTGTCGAGGTTTTTATAAATAAGGGTGCTTGCAAGTTGTACAGTAGTGCTTGTTATATTTATAGTATAAGGTTTTTTGTGACTAACTTTTCTGCAACCTGTTATTGGTCAAGTTAACGAAATATAGGTCTTAGTATCCATGAATATTATAATTATTGTAGTTGCCAGCAAATAACTTAAAAATGCGCAGCATTTATTTTCAAGATATTTGCCGGAAATTCTGTATTTATTTATTCTATTGTATACTTTTTATCAAACTTTTTGATAAGGCGTTTACAAAAACAAAATAAGTACATAATCTACGATTTTTGAGGTACAAATTATACAAATATCCACAACCGCTCAGTCAAAAACTTCATGTTTATAGAAAATAATATTAAAAATTACAATAGTAATAATAATGTATTTAATGATTTTCTTATTAAGACTAATGAGATTGGCACATAACATTGTACTCTGGTTTTCTTGTTATAACCGCATCCTGATAGCACGGGTCTTTAGGAATTGTCTAGGGTAACTTTTAGTTTTTTTTCCTTCTAAAGTTCTAGCACCCACTTTTAAAGCAATGTGGTTTGCGGTCGCATTAATTGACATTCTTCAAAGTTGCAAAATTGTTGCGATCTATGAAATCTATTTTAAATAGTTGTTATCTATGTAAATAAAATTGTACTTGCTAATATCTATTTATGAGTAAAGCATTTGCATGTGGCAACACCATCACCAAAATTCAATATTGCCAGCATTAAAATTTATCAAAAATATTAAAATTATCTATTTTTCTATTTCAGGATACACTCGAATATAACGGATATGAAATATGTATAGTTACGAAAACTGTATGGGCTTTACTTGCCTAGACAATTCGTACCTACATTTTTGACGTTGTTGGTATACCGACTGGACAGAGTGATATTTTTTATATTTTTATAAATACACGCTATAAATCTATGTAAGTTTGACTCCTATTCGGATTCCACACTTTAAACACAGACTGACGACTACTGTGAGTCATGCATGAAGGTAGAAAACCTAAAAAGGTTTTACTGAGTCTTATAATATTTTGTCTTTGATTTTACATAAAGCAGGCAAGGTTTGACCCGGCAGTTTCTCAACAAAGGAAAAAGGAGATAGTGTGGCATTTTCCTAGTGATGGATTCTGTACTTTTGTTGATAAATTTGCTTGAATATCATCAGCTACCAGGACAGCAAAACAGGACAAAGTATCATGTTACCTGATCGGCGCAACAAGTTTTGTTCCATTCCGTCCTATCAACCGTAATTTGTTTCAATATGTTGACAATTAGTTATTTGAAAAAATGTGATATTTACCAATCCGCACTCGATTACAGACCATTCCTTCTCACAGAATACCCTGTGTCCCGTCAGAGAGAACATTGTAGGCTGATTATACTTATGATATAATTGATAATTCTTTCGCCAATCGCCAAAGCTATGCCAGTAATTCTAGATCATTCTAAATTGCTCCTATTCAAGTATTAGCCCACCAAATTCATTATAAATAGATTGGATAGAAGTGCCATTGTTCCTGGTATTAACAAATGAGGTTCCTACATAATTATATAAATAGTTTGTATTGTATTAATAAATAAAATACTACCAGATGATTAAGAGTATTTGGACTGAATTATTGCCAGTTTTTAAAGGAGTTTGCGCAAAAAAAATTGAGATGAATAGTATACAGTGTCACAGATAATATAATACTAGCATACAGATGCCTCATCCCATACAAAGAAACCGTGCCGACGTAACTAGCGTTTTTCATCTAATAATCCCATTAATTTTTGTAAATCGATCGCGTTCGCCTCCTTTCCACGGCTATAGATAGATCACCATCTATATCCGTGGAATGGAACGGAACCGAACGCGATCGATGTACAAAAAATAATCAGTATAGAACGTCGGCACGGTTTCTTTGTATGGGATGAGACACCACTGACAGTGTCAAATCAATTTCGTTTGCGAAACTTTGCTAATGTGATTTATAATGTACCTATTAAAAACAGCAGTGCTATTCTGTATAAATCTCAACCTGAAAACTCGGGTGAAGTGAACTGTAAATTCATAACTTCAGGAGGTATAATAGTTCACTTCACTCAGTTTTCACTATGACATTCTAACAGAATGGCAGTCTCCTCAGAGTTTCCTGTATCAACAACACAGCATCTAATGACAACACTGCATTGCAAGTTACTACAGAAGACTGAGCCAACAGCCAGTGACGATGTAGTTACTTGAAAATAAGTGTTCAGATTTCCACAACCACACCATGTCGCAACGACAAAATGCTGTGAATAGTGTACGGTCGATAAAGACTGCAAAATGTGGTACGTGTGAATAGTCCTATTCATTTTCAATACGAAATATACGCCCGGCCACGTGGTGTGGTTGTGGTACGTGTGAAGAAGCCCTAAATCCTAATTCAATGATACAATCACATCTGCGGGGTGACTCAAGCCAATTTGATTTGACTCTTTAGAGATAAAATCTTTGGATTGCAAAACAATAGAAATGTCAATTAACTAAACTATACCCACCATGCTTCAATCCCTTACACTTGGTGCTTAATTAACAAAACTATTGAATAGGAGTCAAAATTATTAATTATAATAATTATCATTGCTATTATGTAACTTTAACAATCTTTTAATAATATTCTATTGTATTTCTCATAATTCAATTATATTTCAAACACAAATTGTATTGAGTAAGTTAAATGTAAGTGCATTATTTCGCCATTCTATTTCTTTATTTTTGATTGTAATTAATTCCTGATTAATTACCTATGTTGTGATTATATTCAAATTATTTTTGATTAAAGTTTCTGTACCTGCACAGTAAAGTTGTATTATTTACAATTACAAGCTTTTGTTTCTGGCTACGCCCGCGTTAAGCGTTTTTAGGGTTCCGTACCCAAAGGGTAAAAACGGGACCCTATTACAAAGACTCCGCGCGATCCGTCTGTCTGTCTGTCCGTCTCATGAACCATGACAGCTGAAATTTTCACAGATGTATTTCTGTTGCCGCTATAACAACAAATACTAAAAACAATAAAATAAATATTTTAGTGGGGCTCCCATACACAACAAACGTGAATTTCTTGCGATAATGGTATGGGTAACTGTATTATCCCAAGGGAACATTACACCTAGATTAAAAGTATCCTATGTACTAATCCAGGTTTGGTGTATCAATATACCAAGTTTCATCCAAATCTGTTTAGGGGTGAAAGTGTAACAAACTTGCATTCATTCATTCATTTCATTTTCATTATATTACATAGTTATGTTTCTTAAAATGGTAGAATGGTGAGTGAAAAAGGTATGTTCATCCAAAACTATATTCATTCATATCTACAATAATAAATAAAATTAAATGAATTCATTAATAAATACTTCTCTTAAATAAATGAGATCAAATTAACGTGTGGCTGACTCTGGCTTGGCCACCATCAGGGATTTTAATTTTGATAACAGAAATATTTAGTCGCTAATTAGTCGAAATTAGTCGCCAAATATCAGATTTAGTCGGTCACTGGTTCAAAAGTTAGAAGGTTTTATCGGTAGCCGATCTGGAGAGACTCTCCCCAGCTTGGCCAAATTTATATCTAAATAACTAGGGCACCTAGCGAAGATCTGTTTTCTCCCAGATTTAGTCGCTAATTAGTCGAAATTAGTCGCCAAATATCAGAATTAGTCGATCACTGGTTCAAAAGTTAGAAGGTTTTATCGGTGGCCGATCTGGAGAGACTCTCCCCGGCTTGGCCACATTTATATCTCAAAAACTAGGGCAACTAAGGAAGATCTGTTTTCTTCCAAATTTAGTCGCTAATTAGTCGAAATTAGTCGCCAAGTCACAGATTTAGTCGGGTCTTAGTTTAGAAGATAAAATGAGTTCAACTTTTAAGGTATAGTCCAAGAGCTAGATCGAAAAGTTTACGAAAAATTGCGAAGAAAAAAATATTTCTATTAATATGTGTAATAGTCTTCTAGTTGTATCGGTCTAAAATCCTTAGAAATGTCAGAGAGATATAAATTCTCAATTAAATATATATTTTTATGTTTCATATTACTAGGTTAGGGTAGCTTAATCTTCTTTGATAACATTAAACCTTGCTCTTGGTCTATTTCGTGTCAAGATGTACAGTCACATACAACTGTTTTACCAAAGTATAATGTTAGTTAGGGTCTAAATTACGTTAAAATAATAAAACTTCTGTTGCCAAATAAGAATATATGATGTATCTACCTAATACTATGCTAGCACGGGGACCCAGCGCTGAGAAAGAAAATTTGGTTCAAATAAATATTACTAGATGGCGAGATATGCACCATGTGCATGTTAAAATACAATTCTATTTTAAAATGTGGTTTTGTGTTTATAAAGTATGTCAATATAAACTCGTTTTGATGTTTATAATTCGAATATTACGATATGAGAGTAGATAAAATATATAAAACGCACACTAATTTATTACAAAACCGGTATTACTCGAGTTCTTAGCAATTCTTAAGAAGTTCCACTGTAAACTGGGTGACTTTAATTTACGTCACGGACAATTCGCTCTATGTAGTTCGTCTGTACATGCGCATTTATCTCTTTCTTACTTACCATACATAAATGAAATGGAGCGCAGTGATCTATCTGCCAGCAACTGCCACATTATGTTCAATTAATAATTACATTATATTTATTGTAGATCTGTTTCTAGGTAATGCATACTGCTTTCCTTTTTGGTATATAATAACATAGAATAACTTTATGTTTAGGTTTATATTTCGAAACAAACATTCCACCTTAGAACATCATAGGTATTTTCTAGAAACTAAGTATTTAAAGTATTTTGTACTTGCTTGTACCAATGTATGGATAAATTTATTACTTTAAAATCTTTTTAATTACACACCGACTAAATCTGTGACTTAGCGACTAATTTCGACTAATTAGCGACTAAATCTAGGCGAAAACAGATCTTCTTTAGGTGCCCTAGTTTTTGGGATATAAATGTGGCCAAGCCGGGGAGTCTCTCCAGATCAGCCACCAATAAACCATTCTAACTTTTGAACCAGTGACCGACTAAATCTGATATTTGGTGACTTATTTCGACTAATTAGCGACTAAATCTTTGTGAAAACAGATCTTCGCTAGATGCCCTAGTTTTTGAGATATAAATTTGGCCAAGCTGGGGAGAGTCTCTCCAGATCGGCCACCTAACAACCCTTCTAACTTTTGAACCAGTGACCGACTAAATCTTATATTTGGCGACTAATTTCGACTAATAAGCGACTAAATATTTCTGTTATCAAAATTAAAATCCCTGATGGTGGCCAAGCCAGAGTCAGCCACACCAAATTAACATTTTTGTACTTTCTTTTATAAATTTAATACATTCATATTTATTGGTGAATGTGATTTCAAATGCACATTCAAACCATATCTTGTTTGGTAAGACTTGTCACAGAGATGGCAATGGAAATTCTTAACTCCAGTGTGGGTCAGAGAATGCCTTTGTAACTCAGATTTTGAAAAGAACCGTTTCCCACAACTGTCGCAGCCATATTTCTTTTCTTTTAGATGGTTTTTTCTTATATGAGAACTTCTGGAACTTGAAGATATGAAGGTAGCATTACAGACTTCACATTTGTGGTTTCTCGTTCGCTTATGGTTCCATAGAACATGAGAATGGAGGCCTCCTGGTACTTTGAACTTCTTTGGACAAAACTTACAGCTGTATGGACGATCATTGCTGTGCGTTAACATATGGATTCTGATGTAGCCGGGCGGATACGACTTCCCACATTGGTCACACTGACGTAGTACCCTTTCAGACTTGAGTTTCTCTTTATTATCTACGTTAGGTTGACAGCAATGTGTGTTCAGTTCATCTTGACTGTAAAAACCCTCCCAGCAGTTTTCACATAAAAACGGTTTTAAATGAAGCTTTCTGTGTAAGACTAATGAACGAAAATCTTCAAATTTCTCATTGCAATAGTCACAATCTCTTCCGATTTCTGATTTAGTGGGATGATTATTTGTGCAGTGTTCATTTAGCAGTTTGACCGAATGGAATTCAGCTTTGCATTCAACACAAAACAGCAGACTAATCTCATCATCAATATTTTGTTCTATCTTCTTTATTTTTCTCTTTTTCATGTTTATATGGCAGTCTCGTTTTTGGTCATCAGATTCATAGTTACAATCATAGTTGTCACTTGTAGAATCAAGAAGGGAAAGGTTGTCCATCAAGGTTTTGGAACTGGAATCTATCAGGACTTTGAAAGAGTAAGTGATGGTAAGTTGATGGACACAATTGATGCATATGTTCTCTGGAAACATTGGGTCTGGGGCAACCTAGAATAAAAGAACATTTAATTAAATTCAAAAACATTGGTTGCTTTACACATTTTTTCAGATCATCATCATCATCTCAGCCGAAACGCCCACTGCTAGACATAGGCCTCCCCCAAGCGTCACCACACTGATCAGCCCTGTGCTTTTCGCATCCACCAGACTCACGCAGCCTTGCCCAGGTCGTCGCTCCACCTAGAGGGCCTTCCATATAGTGCAAATGAGTTATTTAATTATTGAAATTATATGAATTATAGTAGTGAAACAAATAGTCAACACAAATAGTCGTCTAGTACTTAATCACTACTAAAATTGAGAATACCGATATCCTTTATTTCAAATCGTATAAAGGCTCTTGTTACGGAACCGGTTAACAAGTCACAAAGCACCGTAGCTCCCTTATATCTCGCTAGTAATCTAGTTAACTGAAAAAGGAACTTGTGAACGGAACGCCCCGGGCGTTGCACTTTCAGTGAACGGGCATGGAAAAATCACGATTACGGCTGAATAAACTTTATTACCTTGTAATTATAAAAATTCTGCAGAATATCTGATAAATGTACCTCCTCGCCAGCGATTCTTACACGCGAATGTATATGGCGCATTTCTTTCTCGCTGCCTAAACATGTCCGACAGGAGTTCTTATAATCCATTTATAATGGTATTTTGTTTGTTTGCGCGAAATTTTGTTTTTCTGTTTATAACAATTAGAAAATCGTAAATCGTAACGCTAAACGTCACTTTTGAATTGATTTCCTAATTTTTTAATTTTGTTTGTTTGACTTTGACATTTATTATCTATGCTTCCCTTCCCCGTTCCGTTCATAGACTCGGGTAGGTGTAGGGTAGGTGTTCATAGGTTCCTGTTCTTAGAATTTTACTAAGTTACCAATAATCTTAATTTTATTAACTAAGTAAATCATTAACGTATCGAGATACAAATTTATCCTTACACATAATAATCGTAATTACGAATCAAATACAAGTGACGAATACACAAAAACCCATAGGTAAGATACACCATCGCTGAATGCTTCTCACTGAGTACTTTTATTATATATGCTTCTGTTATCACTAAGCTGAGGGAAAAGCTATTTATCCACTGCGCGACTCAAAGGAGGGTCTTGTTTTTATCAATCTATGTATAGTTCTCGCCAAACTTCTTGGCCGCCCTGAAGTTGGCTACGCAGTAGTAAATCTCACAAAAAAACAGCACCGATCCGTGCCTTGCACATCGGAAAGCCTCGTTTGGGAGGTAGAGTCTGGCAAACGAAAGCAGACTGAAAAAGCGCGGCAAATTTAAAAATTATCAGCATAACAACCCCAAAACTAGTATGACATACCTGGAATAACCTAATTTGATACTTTACAATTATTTATTTTATTTCGTCTGGATAAAAATACTATAGGTAATTGAGGTAGGTAATATTTTAGATAATATGTATCAATCTCAATAAAAAAAACAACAGTATTCTATAATAATTTTGGTTTATTCAACTTATTAGCGTCATTCTAATAGTGTTAACACACGCTCGGATTTGGTACGGCCGGACCGACTCTGCCCACAAATGCTTTCTCGCTTACACACGCTTGTTTGGACCGAGATGGAATCAATTTAATAATAATAATGTCTGCGGACCAATCTACACACGCTCGGATATGGTCGGAGCCGGACTAACCCCGCCCACAAATTCGTGGTCCGGCCGTACCAAATCCAAGCGTGTGTTAGCACTATAACTTATGAAATCTAAAACCACACAATCGCACATCACAATCTTGTTTTTGTTTGAACTCAACGTCTTTCTCCTGATGTTTTTCTTGATATTTAGACATCATGTGAAACGACATCTCCCGTAATCCACTTATAATTGTTTTATTATTTTTTCACTTAATAAATGCTATTATCAAGACCACAACAAATCACCAAAAATTGATGTCTTGATGTTGACATTATTACAGAATTGCCATATAAAAAGTTCGGAAATAATTCAAGTGTCTGCTTTTGTTTGCCAGAGTCTAAGCGCTTGTGAGTTTGTGAGTAAGGGCAAATTGAGGACGTTGGATCAGCGTCCATTTTCTTTTCTCTAGCTTCGCTTGTAGAATTATAGAAGAGCTATTAATAATTTCTCCCAACTGTCTTATATTTTGAAGAATATGAGACGCTATCTCTTGGTTGTAGGACTGCCCGCGAATAAAAAAATAACTAAAGTTGTGTCAATCACGCAACCGTATAGAACGAATGCGCCAGTTGGTTAACTCAATCAGGGGCACCTTAGTCGGGCGTTATCTGTTTTTTCTGTTCCGTGGTTCTACGTAGAAGGCATCTAACATTATATGTGCGCCTGCCTAAAGGTTATGATATACAAATACTATTAAAACCCGACGCGACGTGACGTGACGTGTCGACACCCGGTGCGAATCGTGCACATATACAACACGCCACGTGATGCTACAACACGCTTAGCTAGTATCATAGCTTCGTTTCTAGAATTATTTCTAACTAGCTTTGGCCACAGCTCCGCTCCCGTTAACTGCCTACCATACCCTACTTACCTACCTACACCTACCCTACTTACCTAGACCTACCTGCCTTACTTACCTTGCTACCTACCTAGGTCGAGCGTTCGCTGCACAGAATACTATTAACACTAGCCTCGTAAGGCCCAATGTACAATGTATTGAACAAAGTAACATGCAGCATTCCAGCCCAGACCTAAACCTGGGGAATTATATCGATGGCACTCTTGCTTGGACCAAACAACTGCAGGAAGTCAGTCGTAAACTGTTTGCTTTTGCGGGCTCCCTGAGACGTCTTCGTAATTTTCTTCCCATCACTACTAAAATTGCGTTAGCACAATCTCTTCTTCTCCCTATCCTGGACTATGCTGATGCCAGCTATCTTGATCTCACCCAAGACCAATTGGATAAGCTTGAGCGACTTCAAAATCTCTGTATTAGGTTTATATTTGGCTTGCGCAAATATGATCACGTTTCTGAATTTCGTACTAAGCTCAGATGACTTCCTATTCGCCTTCGCCGGAATGCCCACATACTCTCTTTGCTTTATGATGTGCTATTTTTTATTTTTTTTTTATTTTTTTATTTGTGATGGGTTTAATCCTTTTACTCCTTTTTATCTTAAAGAACGTTTTCAGTTCCTCTGTGACACCCATTCTAGGTCCTTGAGATCATCGGAGAATTTAAGATTGAGTGTTCGTATGCATTCCACTTCCTTCTTTGACAAATCTTTTACGATTCAAGCAGTTCGGTTGTGGAATGCATTACCTATAGAAATAAGACGTGCTCAAACACTGCCAACTTTTAAGAAAATGGTAAAGGAGCATTACCTTTCACTATTATTTTAGTCTTCTCCTATCTGTCATATATTCGATATTTATTAGTATATTAGATATGTAGTATTGTATGTATGTATTTTATGTTATTATTTATATGTAAATAATATAATTTATGATCTATTGTACACTGACAGCCCTAAATTCTTCTCCTATCTTTCAGTCCATCCAAAGGTTGTCTGTAAGAGATTGCCCTGTGCGATAAGACCGCCCATTGTACACTTTGTTTTTGAAAATGTTTGTCCTGTATGTTTTTTTTATTTTGTGGTGTACAATAAAGTTTATAATAAATAAATAAATAACAAAATCTTTTCCTAAACGCCCAATGTACATTACAATGTACATTTAGTTTAAATGCATGTTTCTTTTAAATTTTCGCGCCAACTGTCATTTGATGTGAATGGTAAGATTCGTTGATACCTTGGGAGCTATTTTGACAGCTGTCATTTCGGAGAAATTCTTAAGCAATCTGTGAATCTGTCGAAAACAGAGACATTGTAATACCTAGACATAACGTATTTACGACGAAAAAGAAACTGTCAATTCTTTCGTTCTTACTTATAGAAAAACTCTATGAAAAAGAAAGAGACAAACATAGACAAACGCTACCATCCTGAACCCATCGGTTAGCAGCTCTAATTAAAGTTTTTCGCTGTTTTCACGCCTTTGTTTCGTTTATATCAGGAAGAATTTTGTTGTTTAATTATCTGCATGAACCTTGTCGTGTGTGGCTATCGGTTGCAAGAGTAGAATGAGTGTATTAACAGAATAAAATCAAAGAATATCTTTCGACAGGTGAGTTATCGACTAGCATACTGAAATTATTGTGCAGGGAATATATTTTATAGGCTGTCCGGAATAAAGGAATCTAAGTCCCAAATACGTCGAGGACGTATAGTATCATTTAAACCATTCTATTTAGTGAAATAATTAACTTTTATACGTTTGCTCATAGAGCTATGACAGTTTACGTACTTACGTTCTGATGTTAGAGATGTGACAAAAGTCACGAGAAAGATTTATCGATAATGTATTAATATTTTACTTACTTTAATTTATTTCATAAAGTTTATTTGCTATTTGTTATTATTACCATAACTAATATCGATTGTGCACAGGTTTCCTAAGAGTACTTATTTAAGAAATAAGTGGATCAAGAATATAAAACGAGCTATAACTGGACACCTTCACTATATTCTCGCTTGTGTTCACTGAATTTTAATGAATCATGCTATCGCTATCCCTTGAACCATATATGGACACTGGTTGATGAATCCTGTTTATTTTTACATTTTACTTTTTAAAATTAAAGTATTAATTTTATTGTATGAATACGCATTATTATTCAACACATATAATGCGCAGAAAAATTACGAAATATTGGAATTGTAGTCTTATAATGTATAAGTTCAGTCTTTGTACGAGTACACATTCACTTTTTAAATTAAAAAACTTAGAAAAAATTAGCCGCAGTCAGGGACGATTCATACAGATATTTGACCAAATTTGTAGATCGCTCCTAAACTGAACTCGATAATATCGATATGACAGTGGCACAGATCTAGTACTGATATATGTCTATAGATAAGTATTTAAAGCACTGACCTCTATCATACAAGTACGCTGGACTAAATATATTAGATGAAATGACAGTTGATTTTTGTGCCGAATAAAAGCGCCCCACTCGAGGTTCTCAGGAACTAAAATTGACACATTTAGAGATAGGTTAATACCGATATTTCTCAAGATTAGGTAATACTAATATATTCGCCTGGAAATATTATATTATTTTAACTAATACGAGTATATGAGTATTAGTAATATTTTTAAATTACACTAATATCGAATAGTAGACTTGGCAAGGCGTATCACTCATCTACTGTATTGACTTCTCATAATATGTTGCAACTAAATATCTCATATTGGTATTAGTGATGAATGTTATATGAATGCCTAATAATCAGTAATAATGTGTTAAAAAGCAATCTGTAATACTAAATTCTGGAATCATCATCATGATCATCCACAGTCCGACTTCGCCCACTGCTGAGCACAGGCCTCATTCTTCTTGTATCAATCACCTCGTTCCTGTCTGGAATTCATTCTGGAATAATATCATGATAATTATAATTGTATTAACAAATGTTTTTAAGTCAAACAATTTACTCTTACTCTAAATAAATAGAGAGAGAATAAATTACTCTTCAATGTGACGAAGTGTAACATAATGTCCTTCACGCGGGCCGTGGTACCTCGACGTCACGATTATTGCATGTGGTCACGTCATACCGCGGGTAGTGTTAGTGCGAGATCTCGGTGTTACTTTTTCTGGGGATCTTTCGTTTCGTGCGCATGTAGTGCAGGTGTGCAAAAAAGCGTTTAAAAATCTTGGTTTTGTCATGCGTGAAACCCGTGACTTCACTAACATGGCGGCAGTGAAATCACTTTATAATGCGTTGGTACGTAGCAACTTGGAAACTAGTGCTATCATCTGGAATCCTTATGAAGTGAAGTATTCTCAGATGCTGGAAAAGATGCAGAACAAATTTACCCGATACCTATATATGAAACAATTTGGTGTCTACCCCTTCTACCCTCTTATGTATCCAACTCTTTTTGTTATAGGGATGGTTGGGTACTATAAGTTGGAGGTAAGGCGCAACCTAGCTCTTGCTAAATATGTTTTTATGGTTTTTCGGGGCATGCTGAATAATCCACAAATATTAGAATCGTTGGGATTGCTCGTTCCAAACAGGAGGCTACGGTTAGGTTAGGTTAGGTTAGGTTACAAATTTATTAAAGTTTGCACCAGTGATTCGTGCAGTAGGAATACTTAATAGCATCTCTTTGCGTTTGGACATATTCTCTTGCTCTTTGGCGGAATTCCAGAGGGTGACACTTAGTGTGTTGTCCACTGTGTAACTTGTGCTTCTACCCAGACCCGTTACTTGGGACTGCTATTAGCAATTTATGACTACTTTTGTTAGCTTGGGTCTTACCTGTTAAAACAAATGTATGTGTTAATAAATAAATAAATTTATATCTGCATCTGAAACAGAGTTGAAAACTGATATAAGTCTTCACGTCGCTGGAATTCGATGTCACTCTTATTTGCACCTTAACACTACAGAGACAGGATCTCAGCGATGAGAGCGAGAAATATGTCCGTTGTAAATTATTATCCATCTCATTCATACGCGTTACGTAATTAACTAGTAATTAACTAACTAGTATACTTGAGCGATTAGATACTTGCTCAAATATACTAGTTTTAAGGATAAGTTGTTAGCCTATCCCCATATTTAAATCTCACTGATCTGACAGTAATGCGCTATAACTTTAGTAGCACGCTATCCATTAGTTTATAACTTGCAATCTGATTGAAAGTATTTTTCAGTTAACCTTTACAGCAAGTTTTCTATTACTTAGAAATGAATCTCAATTAAAATAATTGGGATTTTCTTTTTCTCTTACGTATTAAATTATTCTCACGTATTTTTATACCGAAGGCTATGTCCCATCTCTAATATTAGTTCCATGGAATCTCACGGTAAGTCACGTTGCTATCAGCGCCAAAATGGCGAAAATCAAATGTCTTAATTTTGTCATCGATAATATGAAGTCCAGCGTACTTGTATGATAGAGGTCAGTGATCTATAGCATCCTCGGTCACACAGGCACAAAAGATGGCATAGACAAAAGTATATCTATCTCTTTTTGCTTATGACGTTATCTGTTAGTGCGAAAGTGAATACCGATATTGAAATTGCTTTTTAAATACGTTCCGTCTAGGTATTACAACGTCTCTGGTCGAAAATGACCATTTTTACCACCATGCCGCAGATTCAGGGAACACGTGAGTAAACATCTTAATTAATTAATTGAAAAATTGGAATGAATCAAAAGATAAACGCATATTATATCTCGAATAGTTTTTATTTTAGTTCATTAATACTTATTTGTACTTTTTATACTTTGTCGAAAAATTATGTTCATTGTGTTGCACATTGGGGTTTACTGATTAGTAACACGTAACTAAGGCGGTTTACATACGGCACCGTTCCCGCCGCGGACGTGGAGGGGAGAGCACCGCTCGACCCGCGCGGTCAGGCGGTGTACATGTGTTAGGTATCAACGGATTTATTAGAGGCCAATGCGACATGAGATCCGCTTCACCGCCTACCGTGGCGGTGTGCGGTACCGTTTGTAAACTGCCTAAGGAATTTTTGTTTGTAAGTCGCAGGAGCAGGGCAAATTGAGGAGTAGCTCCACGACTCCGAGATTGAAGACGCCAGGTGAAGATATCGGGGACCCAGAGTATCGGCCTGAACTTTCGGAATCTCTCTGTTTGCAGAATCACTCATACGGAAGTGATGAAAGTACGAAAGAAGATGATGAAAAAGTTGAAGTGGAACGTTATGGACGTGGAAGAGGGTGCGGAAGAATTTGTGGAAAGGGTCGAGGAACAAGAAATGCCGTGGCGGAGGTCGTATTTTTGAAAATGATCCTACCAAATTAACAGTACCTGTTGATAGATCTTGCTTTTATGCTGAAATTAAATGCTAATATTAAAACTAGTTTGTGATAAAATTGTATCCTTTTTTTTTTGTTAAAATTGTGTTTTTTTCATAAAAATATAAATACTCATTAAAGTAAAAAAAACAAATCCTATACCATAAACGCCTGATGTGCATTTGAATGAACACGAGATATCAACTTAAAACTGGCTGCAATATATTCTTTTCTTACCTAGAGTACCCAAAAAACAATAAAGATATCTAGATCGAATTTAAAAAAAAACTCGTTGAATATGCTTGGGCCGCAACCATGTTAGGTGATAATGTTCATTGTACTGTACATAGGGCCTTTGGCTCATCTTGTGAAATTTACCTAGGGCCTTACGAGGCTAGGGAGAAGAATAACGACTTCATACAAAAAAAAATAAGGACAAATTTGCTGCGCGCCATCTAGCAGCACTCCAAAATACCACACCGAAACGAAATTATAAAAATACCTATCCATTGCTGGGACTCGAACTCGCAACCTTAAGCGTAGTAAGCCACCGCGTTTATCATCATGCTATTCAAGCGAGCAGTAGCGGCGGCGAAATTCCAAACCAAATTGCACACACGTCAACGACATTATTGACATAAGTAGTATGATTAGAGACCTAAAACCTTCTAAAACGTATTTTTTTTTGTCTCGTGCCCGAATTATTATTTTTACTCTAGCCACAGTACCGATTGCGATGAGACAAACACTAAGTAATACTTGAAGTTACTCACAATTTTTATGTATAAAAGTTATCTACATTGGTTTCGTACTTTTTACGTGATGCGTGCACAAATAAACAGATAGACACACAAAACTTCCAAAAATGCTGGAAATAGGTTCTGTTGGTTATCCTTTAATACCCTGGCTGTTTTTATTGGAAATATTTTCGATATACAAAAACGACTTTTCAACAGATTTAATATAATATCGATATCTAAAAAATATTAAATAAATGTAAAACATAATTGTGTGTACATGTATTTATTTTATTTTTCTTTTTTTTTAATAGCGTTTGACCACTATAAATATTGATTGAATTGATATTGATTGATTGATGATGATTGATATTATGATCACAGTATTGGCCTGAACTCATAACATATAATACTGAGTAACGTTTTACTAATTTTATTAATTGTTCATCCGACATATTAAATGAAAACTAACAAAAAATATCTTTATACCGTCAGGTGTTACTGCGTGGGAATGCGTGTGATCACATAGCTTGTTGTCTATGTGTTTCTGACCATACTGCATGTATGGGATTGATTAATACTGCGATGGTCGGGTGGCGTGGCGTTGCGTCGGGTTTTAATAGTATGTTTCTACGCAAACTCTCTGGATCCCACCTTTTTGCGCCAGCTTCTTCCTTATGTCATTGTCAAACAAATTTGACACTTTGACAGCTATGCTTTGAATATTGTCAGCAGAAGCGTAATGAAAATGTTTTTCCAACCACCTGACGAAGAACCGGAATGTTGTAGTAAAACTTCCAGCAAAGCAGTTAAAAGTAAAAGTAGACAAAAAAAATTGAGACGCAAGAATAGACTAAAAGCCATAAGAAAAAAACAGAAGAAGAAACAGAAGGTTTCAGTACTGCCAGTTCCAAGTGTTCCAAGACTTCCAATTCCAAGTGTTCCAACTATTCCTATCACGATGTCAACTTGGGCTGAGGACTTTACAAAAGCTGCTACATGGCAACTGAAGAATGAATTAGCTTACTGGAAATCTAAAGCTAAGGCATTGGAGTATGAAAACAATATACTACATAGAACTATACGTCAAAATAGCATTGACAAGGATGTTAGAATGAAAATACCTGATAACACTCGTGATGTGTTCCAGTACAAACAGAATTTAACGGATTTACCGGACTCCTCTGAAGATGAAGAAGACTTTAATGATGAAGCTGTCCCTGAAAGTGGAGCCTCTGTCCAAGACCAGTTTGAAGTGAGTGAAGAGTACATACAGTTCTTGAGGGACAATCAGGTGTACAGAGACTTTGCTAGGCAAGAAAGAGAGAGACTAAAAGCTGAGAATGATTCTGAAAAGAAAAAGATAGAGTTAATGGAGGCTGGGCCTGCAGAAAATACGGAAGACCATCAGGAAGAATTGAAGAAGCTTTATGGAGATAGTTGGGAGAGAATATCTGCATCAGAAATGTCATTGACAACCCAGTTTCTCACCATAAGAGATCAGGAAAAACCAATATACTGGCCAAATGTACCTTTTAATTTCATGTACTAGTACCATTTGATTTTACTGTAAATATTAGAATAAAGGAATTATTTTTATTTTTTTACAGTTAAGCTGTCCATTTTGATAAGTTATCAGTATTTACTGTTTTGTAAGTGCAAATTTTCTACATTGTCTAATGGCAATTTTTAGTTTGAAATGCCAACCTCAACTCTTTTTTTTAATGTGTAGTGGTCATCAAGAATTCAGTGATAAACAATGATTTTATGAATAAACCTTGTTACAAATGTTTAGAATATAAAAAAAAAAACCTTATTTTGAGATCTTTTTGCCATCTATCCATATTTTAAGGTTTGGTTGTATATAGACAAAGGCTATTTAAGTAAAATATTCTGCAAACTTCTTCACCTCCCCTCGTATGTTGGTGAGAGAGAGCAAGCAGTTGGAACTGTGTTGGAACAAAATTTGTTTAGATGTAAAAATATCACACTCAAAGACATTATTACTTTGTGTATGATGTATCATAATATGGGCAAAGAGATGGCTAGTCTCCGTTGAGCTTGGCCACTGCCTGTAATTCAGTCTATTAGAAGAGTATTTGTTGTAATATTGTTGTTTAGTAAATAGGTACATATCTGAAGCCGCTAATGTTTCTATGGGCATCATAGTTTGGACAGGTTTTGTCTGCTTATAAAGTCAGAAACTTAGGTTCATGTTTATATTGGGCCCACTTTGCCTCAGTGTACAGACAAAAAATCTTACTTTGTGTTTTAATACTCAGCGCACATAATTATCTCAATCAATTTTATCTCAACGTTGTGTAAACTTATTTGACTCGGACTTTATTTGTTCCTGGAAATAAATAAATAGTTTACCCGATTCACGTTTTTAATTGAAAGCAACAATCCTATTTTCTACTAACATCATAAAACTGAAAGTTTGTATGTTTGTTAATCAATGACACCCCCCAATGACTGAATGGATTAGGACAAGTGTGACCATCAGGGATTTTAATAAAACTTGACACACTGGTAGACCATGCTGTCCTGGATTAGGTAATGGATACTTTGTGTCCTGATAGTATATGCCCAATAATGTAATGAGAGAAGAATAATTGTATAAGTGTTATTTAGGTGCCGTAGGTTATAGAACCTTGTGGGCCAATTTGATTAATCTATTTTTAAGTAGGTACCTATGTATAGTCTTGGAAAACATTTATGGCTTCTGGTCTAAGCTCATTCTTTTCCTACTCCACCAAAATTTTCTTGTAGAGACAGCATTCTGTACTTGGTCTCTAGTCTATATTCTCGATATTTTAGTAAGGATAGTACCTAGGCTAAAATGTCGAGAGTTTATAGAAACAAAATAATGTGTTCTTGCTACCCAATTTAAGGTTACACTAGTTGACGGCACGAACTATTTTGTGCGCGGGGTTAAAATGCCTGCTATCTCATCCGACAACTCGAGCGAAAGAGATAGATGCTGTAATGAGCAGTAAGAAGCTAGTACGCTTACGAGTTAGCACTTTTGCAAGTTTGTAGCGAAATGGATGATGATTTAGGACGAAAACAAGCGCGCGAAATTTTTTTTTTTTTTAAAAACGACTCAATGAATATTTTCAAAATAAAATTATTTGCATTGTTGAACTACGAATCTATCCCTGTATGGTCGCCGTTTTGCAATTTTCTTTCTTCTTATGGTATTTATTGCCGCCCAAAGATGCGTTAAAATTAGTGTTGAAATGTGGAACTTTCGACGCTCATAACTTTCAAATATTTTTCTTTTTTACTTTTTCTTTCCATACAGGGCTAGATAATGATGAGACAAATTGATATCATTTTTTATTTTGAACGTACATCGTCAAACAGTGGAGTAAACCCTAGACTACGTTTGCATGGAAGAATTATCGACTACTGTAATCTTAACAACACACACGCACAACAAGTTTCAAACAGACTCGATAGATGGCTTTACTGACAACAGAGCTTTTTTAAGTGAGTGAGTACCTAACTAAGGCAACACCGTGCACCGTACACGTACCTAAGGCTATGGGGAGACCTTTGCCCGGCAGCAGGACAGGACCACATAGGTTAATTTAAAACAAAACAGTGCCTAAATAATTCAATTAATGACAAAGTCGAAGTAAAAATGTTTGGTTTAAAATAATGTTTGTAATAAAATTGGTATTCTCTGAAAGTAAATACCTTGAACGAGGGTCGACTTGGAGAGGATGGTTAATTAAAACACTGGACTATGGTATTAAGCGCGTATAATATATATATCCACAGTGCTTGATGCTCACAAAAAATAAACCTTACATTTTTTGACCTAGTTAAGCGCCGGCGATTCTTAACACCGCGATTCAGAAATCACCGCTCAACTAACAACGCCATCTATTGACAAAAATTGGAACTTTTCGAAACAAACTAATAATTACGTGAACATTCCGCCCACCAAGGACATTATGGCGAATGTCCTTCAAGACTGACTCCTGTCACAATGTTAAATTGTGTACAGCCCTGATGACCAATAATCATTATTAACAATTTTAAACAACTTATAACTAACCATTCTTAAAAATTCATATTTCTTATAGCTAAATAAACTAACCGACATGTAAATCCCATAACATAGATTGTTTACCTCTTAAAAATAAACAATCCGTACATTTATTCTGTTATAGGCAACAAACATAATTTTGAGGTAGGTCTCTTTATCGTGGATGATGATGTCCGTAGTGTTACCACCCGGGTAACACCATCAGATCCGGGATGTTTTAAGGTTATCTTGCCTAACAACCACCTGCCAGGGGGCAAATTGTCTTCCTTGATTAACACTATGTCACCGACAGATGGCTCCGGAATTTTATTTTGCCATTTATGCCGTTGCAGGAATTGGTGAAGGTAATCGTGCGACCATCGTCGCCAAAATTCCTGCATCATACGCTGTTGCAGTTGCCATCGTCTTAAGCTACCAACGTTTGCACTTTCATAATTAGAATCGGGTGGCAAAACAAGAGGTTCCCCTACTAGAAAGTGACCTGGAGTCAAGATTGTTAGTTTATCTTGATCCTCAAGATATGATAATGGTCTCGAATTAAGGCATGCCTCAATTTGAGCCAATACTGTGGTAATCTCCTCAAAGGTCAGAGTCGAGTTACCAATCACCCTCTTAAGGTGATGCTTTGTGGATCTTATTCCTGCTTCCCACAGACCTCCAAAATTGGGGGAATGAGGGGGAATAAAATGCCACTCTGTGCCATTATTGCCTAACTCCTCTGCTAATTCAGGATTTATACCAGACCTTTCTTCATTTAACAAATGTAGTAACTCTCGCGCTGCTCCTACAAAATTCGTTCCGTTGTCGCTGTGTAGTTGAGCACATCGACCACGCCTAGCTACAAATCGCTTGAAAGCATCTAAAAAACCCTTTGTGCTCAATTCACTTACAGCTTCTAGATGCACCGCCCTGGTGGCCATACAAATAAACAAAGCTATGTAGCCCTTGTAGGCCTTACTACCGCGACCCTTTGACATTCGAATACTTATAGGTCCGGCATAATCCACACCGCTACTAAAAAATGGTTTATTCGGTGTAACGCGTGCGGTTGGCAGCTGACCCATTAATTGTGATTTGGTGGTGGCCGCGTAACGAATGCATCTGACGCAATTCCTTACATACCCTTTTGCAATCAACTTAATTCCGATTACCCAATATTTTGAACGCAAGTATGTGACTATAAGCTGCGGACCACCATGCATTGTTTTACTATGCGCATCAGCTACCAAAAGGCTTGTCAAGAATGACTCTTTTGGAATTAGAATGGGATGCACGCGATCGTAACCAAGCTGCGACATCTCCAATCGGCCTCCGACTCTTAGTATTTCATGGGAATCGAGGAATACGTTTAATGATTTTAAGTTATATTTCTTGTTCTCTAAGGGCTTATTGTTTCTTAAATTCATTAATCCTTCAGAAAATCCTTCTTCTTGACATCTCTTTATACAGGTTTTGAGAGCTTCCTCGATTTCCTGCTTAAGCAAATATTTTGTTTTACACCTAGGTGCCCGTTCCTTCAGAAGTGTTAAAAATCGACGACAGTAAGCAACTACTCGTACTAGCTTAAACAATGTCGAATACCTATTCCAGAACCCAACTTCAATAATAGAGGTGTGCACCTTTGCTTCCTCCAAATGAGTATTATTATTCTTTGGCTTCTTATATTCAACTACTTGCTGTCTTAAAAGCTCTGGACCATCCCACCATATAGCTGTACCGACCACATCTGCCGGAGAAACACCACGGGATGCACAATCTGCGGGGTTTTGCTTTGATGGTACATGACACCAGTGTTGGGCTTCTGTGATAGTTAAAATATGAGAGACTCTGTTGGCAATGAAGGTTTTCCAACGGCTTGGGTGACTGTTAAGCCACGCCAAAACCACTTCACTGTCCGTCCACATGTGCCAGTCATCCTTTGGTATCTCTAGAACCTTGCCGACTTCGACCATCAAACTACTTAAGAGCACTGCACCACAAAGCTCCAAACGAGGAATGCACACCTGCTTTATGGGGGCAACCTTCGTTTTTGCCGTTACTAACGATACATGGACATGACCGGTACTATCTACGACTCTCACATAGATAACTGCTGCATATGCCACTCTTGAAGCATCTGAAAATCCGTGCAGCTCAGTCTTCACATTATTGGAACGCATGAGCAACCATCGTGGGATTTTCAGGTTTGTGATGGAAGCCAAATTATTACGGTAAGTATACCATTCTTTTAATAAGTTTTTTGGAACTTCTTCATCCCATTGCAACCCTGCTAACCACAGCTTTTGAATCAACATCTTTGCTACGATTATGCTTGGTGCTAGCCACCCCAATGGATCAAATAATCGAGCAATATCTGATATTATTTTTCTTTTTGTTACAGGTCCGACCACCGGATTCAGTTCCAGAGAGTATTGGAAGCAATCGTCGCGCGAATTCCAGGTAAGTCCTAATATTTTTGATACATCGTCTATTTTAATCTGTAACGCTTCATCATTCCCATCCCTAATGTTATTTAATAATTTTTGGCTATTGCTTCTCCATTTTTGTAATGGAAACCCTCCTCCGGCTAACACCTTGGACAACTCTATGTATAATTTGAAACAAGTTTCTTCGTTTTCAGCTCCGGTCATTAAGTCATCCATGTAAAAATCGTTTAAAATGACACTTGCGATTTCTGGTTGATTCTGGCAATCATCCTGTGCTAACTGTTGAAGCGATCTTACAGCTAGATATGGTGCCGCTGCCGTGCCGAAAGTAACTGTTTCCAGTTCATATACTTCTATTTCCTTTTCAGGACTGTCTCTCCAGAGGATCCTTTGTAACATAACATCTTTTCTGTTTACCAACACTTGCCGGTACATCTTGATTATGTCCGCTACGAGACATATTCGATGTCTTCTCCAACGCATAATTGTATGCCGGAGTTCTGGCTGTAAAGTAGGACCAACTAACATATTGTCATTAAGTGACATTCCATGAGTTCCTTTACAGGAAGCATCAAATACGACACGGACCTTCGTCGTTTCTTTATCCTCCCGGATAACAGCATGGTGAGGTAAGTAGATCGCTTTTTGAGTGTTGTTTTCATCTACAACTTTTCTCATGTGTTTCAGCTCAACATATTCTTCAAGAACTCTCGTATAGTCTTCCTTGAATTTGTTGTTTTTCTTGAATTTACCTTCTAACGATCTAAATCTTTTTTCAGCGATTCCCTTCGAATCACCAACCATGCTGACGGGGTCTACATCACGCAATGGTAGCCTTACTATATAACGGCCACTCTCGTCACGTTCAGTAGTAGCTGTGTATAAAGCTTCACATTTATTTTCTTCTTCCGTTAGCATCTTTGGCCTAGATGGTTCTGATTCTAGTTCCCAAAATCTTGTAAGCAGGTTATCTGTATCCAGGCTTAAATGCATCACGGTAATGTGTGAGGGATTACTAGTTTGATCCACTTCAAAGGTTCCTGACAATATCCAACCTAACGTGGTGTCTTGTGCTAACAGAGTTCCACCAACATTCCTTTTAATGCCCCCCTGAATAACTTGACTGTATATTTCAGCGCCTAATAAAACATCTATTTTATTAGGCCTGTCGTATTCTGGATCAGCCAAATCATCAACGACCAAATCTACCCATTCTACCCGAGTTACTTTCGCAACTGGGAGAAGAGCCGTGACTGATTTCAGGACGAACGCATTTACATTTAAGTGGACAGTCGGATCTATTCTAGACCTCAATTGCAGTACCACGGTTGACTTAGCTGTCGCACTTTTTTCTCCGCCCACGCCTATCACAGTTTGCCTGGATGGCGTTTTGTGTAATCCTAAAAATTGGACCGTGGATTCCGTAACGAACGAACCTTGCGATCCTTGATCAAGTAAAGCCCTAACGACTCGATAGCTCCCATCTCTCGACTTCGCCTTTACTAACGCCGTTGTTAATAACACAGTTTTGCGACCAGTTCCGGACGAGAAACACGCGACTAGTGGTTTACTTGAACCCTCCGCTTGCGCGGTCATTTCCATCTTATTAATTTCATCAGCTCTCTTCATCACCGTTACAACGGCTGATGAGATTTCCTCGTGAGCCCCCCTATTACCTTCACCAATTACCGACCCAGCAACACCTGTTTGGTGTAATAACGAATGGTGGCGGCGTTTACACACCTGGCATCTGAGAGTGTTTTTACAATGTCTGGCAGAGTGGTTGTTGTGCAGGCAAACAAAACACAAATGGTGCTCAACAGCAAAAGTACGCCTAACTTCAGTTGTCTCTTTACAAAATTTTGGACAAGACGTAATCCTATGGTCGGCTGAGCAAAAATCACATGATACTGACTTTTTTTCTTTCAAAACATGGAATGAATGAGTTCCCTTCTGATGTGGAGGTCTTTCCCTGTTTTCTGACTTGTCTAAATTTTCCAAAGCTCTAAAGCGACTATTTAAAAATTCGGAAAACTGTATAAATGTAGGTAACTCATTACTTGAATCTGAAGCAACTATGAGTTCCCAACATTTCCTGGTTTCTTTGTCTAATTTCCCGCTAATTATGTGTATAACAATCAGATCCCAGGAAGAAACCTTCACTCCTAAATTGCCTAACGACTCCAGACATTCTGAGGTAGTCGTAATAAGCCTCTTTATCTCGTTTGCCGATTCATATGACAACGTCCTTTGACTAAGTAGTCTTTTCATAATACCGTTTGCGAGAAACTTTTTATTATTATACATCTTATCTAATTTAGACCAAGCAATTTTATAGTTATCTGATGTTACCGTTATATTTCTTAATAGTTGCTCAGCCTCCCCACATAAATGACCCTTCAAATAAAAAAATCTCTGTGCGTCATCAAGAGAAGAATTCTCATGCACCAATCCTACAAACAAATCTCTAAATGTTTGCCACTCTGAATATTTTCCCGAAAATGAGGGAATTTTAATTTCTGGCAACTTGACTCTACTCTTTTGGTCCTGACAAATAGACTTAGAATCCATGTAAAGCGTAGTTGAATGTCCTTTAGCCAATAAATCTTTTAAGTCACTTTTAAAATCTACATAAAATTCCTCAACTTCATCATATAGACAATCTTTAATATAGCTCGAGTTAGACAATTCAACCTTTTTAACCTTACTTAAAATCTCAGTATGAGTGGCCGTGAACGTATGCCATAATTGTTCCAAATTTTCAAGACGTGTCTCTATATATGCTTGGGTTAACCTCTCTTTAGGAGCCTTCTTTAAATTGGACTTAGCCTTGCTCATTTTAATGTTAATATCCTCCTGTATAGTAAAGAAGGACTCCATTTTCGAGCAATTATTTTATACGAATAATTTTAAACACAACAAATAAAATCTTAAAGTTCTAAAATATCACAAGTGTTTGCTACTTTGGTCTAAAATCGGGCATAGGTTCCCCGTCAAAGCCAATAGACACGTAAAAATGTTACAAGTTAAAACAATAAGAAAATATCACAAGTGTTTGCTACTTTGGCCTAAAATCGGGCATAGATTTCCCGTCAGAACCGTTTTACACATAAAATTTTACAAATTGCAAACAAATAAGTTATGCGGTTCAAAATCGGGCATGGATTCCCCGTCTGAACCACTACACATAAATTTCTACTAAAAGTTATTTTCAAAAGAGTTCAGACTTGCACTTTTCTTGAGATTTAATTTATTCTTCCCGATAAAGATGTAAAATGTACTCACGATTTTATTTTCTTTCACCAAATTTCACTCACTGACATACTGCTGCATCACGATATCAGCGCGCTGTATAGCACCACAAGTGGCGCCCTCTGCCGCACGTCACCTCCCTCGCGCCGTTCTTCCGGCTGTAGCTGCCAGTAGCGCTGCACCACGCTCCACTGACTGCTCCCTGCACCAGGCTGCTCCTTGCACCAGGCTGCTCCTTGCTCCAGCCGGATCCTTTCCAGCTCCAGGAACACCTCTCACCTGGTGTACCCCGGTTGAAGGGGGTCTGCTCTGGACAGCGATCCACTGCCCAGTAATGACGCGAAGGGTGGTAGGATTCTACCACCACTGGAACCACCAAAACACTCCCGAACCTATTCGACTCGAAGGACCATGAACGAGGGTCGACTTGGAGAGGATGGTTAATTAAAACACTGGACTATGGTATTAAGCGCGTATAATATATATATCCACAGTGCTTGATGCTCACAAAAAATAAACCTTACATTTTTTGACCTAGTTAAGCGCCGGCGATTCTTAACACCGCGATTCAGAAATCACCGCTCAACTAACAACGCCATCTATTGACAAAAATTGGAACTTTTCGAAACAAACTAATAATTACGTGAACAACCTACTGGGGTATCCCTAACTAAAAATCCCTACGTCCAGTAGGGATTTTTGGAATTGAATCAAGATTCATTGTTGTACTTCGTAGCACGACCATGAACGCATTCATTATTACTTTAGATGGTACTAAAATCCTTTTAATTTGTACTATTCTATAGGTACCACTAATTAAAAATTTTATACCTCTCAATTATCGCAGATATAAAGGTCGTGCTGGCAAGATTCTTTCCCAGCACGACCACGCTAAAATTCCACCTGGCATAGAAGTGATGAAATGGGAGCACGCCTAAAAATTTGTACTCATTATGTACTCCTATTTGATTACTAGTAAATTGTCATAAATTGTTAGAAAAGCAAAAAAACAACATCTGCGTATAAGTATGTGATTTTTATACTTGACACTAGATGGCGTTAAATGTGGCAGTTTTTTTTGTGGTATTGCCTAAATAATTAAGAAAGGATACGGCCTCCACCCTATGAGTTGAATTCACTTAATTATACTTTCCATGACCTATTCGAAAGACGTTATTTTGAAGGTGTGTTCACCCTTATAAACGTATTCTATGCTGAATTCACTTAAGCAATCAGGTTGCTGGTCGGGTAAGTTTTTATTAGGTTTTCAGTCTGGAATTTCTCAGCAGTGGCCTAATTGCGTAAGTTAATTCAGCAAGGCAAAGGGTTTGAACGCCATCAATCGACCAATCACATCGACGGCAGTCCAGATCGCGTCTTTCATCTCGCATGTGATTGGTTGATTGATGGCGTCAAAACGCTATGCCTAGCCGAATTCACTTACACAATCAGGCTGCTGGTGGCAATAGGCTTTACTGGCGAAATTGGGAGTACGTACCTCTGTCGAACCTGTGATGCGATTCAGGCGTGATGTTTAGTTAGAAAAGTTTTTGCCTCTAACATTAATTTTACCCTTCTTCCTTGATCAAACTAATGCAACAACTATCAATAAAAAATGCGCGTCTCACGGTTGCACGAAACCTCGGTCGATCTCAGCATGCGCTCGACAGTTGATGCCAATCGCTCATGCGTTTTTGTGCACTAGGAACTAGTCTAAGGGCTATTTTCCAAAGATGCATTAAGTAGCGAAGCGGTGCGCGCGAAAAATATCCACCAATGGAACCATTACATTTTCTAAGCCAGGCTTAGCGCAGCTCTGGTGGAAAAGGGCTGGCAGAGCTATGCTTTTATACGCAAATAGCACACAGGATCAGCACTAAGCTCAAACCTCCACGCGAAGCTGCTCGCACTTTTAAGAAAGCCAACAGAACACAATAAAGAATTTTATTTGCTACACAAAAATGTACCAGTTTTTTTTTTTCACTTGATAATAAGCGATGATGTTGTCGTGGGTAAGGTTGACGTTGAGGCACGCATGCCTAGAAGTAATCTAAACACTCTTCTTGTAGACTGCTAGGTTGTAGCTATCAGGAAACACAGACTAAGGCAGGGAAATGGGAATTCCACTCCTTCGCTGTAGCACATAGAAGTACTTTTTCCCAAACAGTTTCAGCAAGTTTTTCACAAAGAGAACTCGTGGAGTTTCTTGCCGGTTCTTCTCCATAGGAATGACTAATCCGAACCGTGCACCTTTTGTCGACGTTTTATAAGTGCCCATGTAGGCCTATATAAAATAAAAATAAAAGTTGATTTTGATTTGATTGAGTCTAGTGCGTATGAGTGGCATGTCAACCATGTTCCGTTGACGCATCGTCGTACGTCTTGTAGTCCGATGAAGGAAAGGGGTAGGAGGTAGAATTAGTTCATGCAATTCCATAGCACACTCCCCGAAAGTAACTGATAAAAACCGACAGGCTGGCAACTCAGCGTCGATGTTCAAGGCTCTGGAGCTTTGATTCGACCAGTGTCTCATTGCCGATGAACCTCTTGGTTTGTTTTTCGATCGACACAAGCGCATCAAGCTGGTATTTGGCAGATCCATCCCAGATATGAGAGCAGTACTCCATACATGACCGAACTTGCACTTGGTACAAGTTGAGCAGCTGTTCTGCGTGAAGAACCATCTCACCTTCGCAAGGATCCCCAACTTTTTGGCAGCTGAGCCTTTGCCTCAATATTTAGACCAAAATTGGGCGTCAACAACGTAACGCCAAGAAGCTCAAGATAACGGACCATCAAGACCGTACCGATAACGGACCATCCGTTATCGGTACGGTCACACCTCGGAAAGAAGGAACCGGGTGGAATTCGCTCTTTTTTGCGGCAAAAAGACACGCCTGGCTTTTAGCAGCATTGAACCTGAGCAACTTGGCATCGCCTCATTCGGAGACTGCCTTCAAGGACAGGTTCAAGCGCCCAACCATGGCCCTGCGGAGTTACCGGCTGACCTAGTAGCCCGTGCGTTGGACACGCACATCTCAGCAACACTACTGTCATTAAAATACCCAAATATGCAAATTCAAATGTTAGTCAAACACCCTTTGGAATTAAAATTATGTTTTATTAGAATTGTGTTGGAAATAAAGTTATATATTGTCAGCGTCGCGTCGCGTCTCTCTTTGACCTAGCCCTTAGAATTGTAGGCATACCAAGAAACCTATATACAGGCTGAGTTTTTCAAGTGGGCGTGGAGGGCCAATTCTGAAACTCTGAGGAATAGCGAAAAACACTCAAAGGACAACTAAAACTGAAGCATTGGATTTTTGAAAAATCAATATTCCTAGCCAGGTATCGAAACCATTGATTTTGAAAAAAAAAACACATTCTGTATTAAAATACCATTCGATAGTGTCGCTATTACTATAGTTTCGGATTTGGACATCCACGACAGGTGATAAAAATCAAAATATTTTTTTTTTATTTGACTTAGGTAGGCCTACATGGGCACTTATAAAACGTCGACAAAAGTTGCACGTTTCGGGTTGGTCGTTTCCTATGGAGAAGGACCGGCAATAAACACCACAGTTACTCTTTTAAAAAATTGGTATATTTTTTCAATATTTCCATGTTACAGGGGACAACGTAGGCCCGGCAATAAGTCGTAAGAAACTAAAAAAAAAGATCATATAAACGAGATAAAAAGTTAGCAAATGTTAACAAGCTTCTAGAAATCTAGCAGGCCAACAATGTTAAACTCACCCTGTATATATCCAAGAACAGGATACTCTGCTACATGAGTGATGAGACTAGACAGTATTATTGCAGTGAAAGTTCATTTTAGATTAATCTATGCATTATGTCATAAATTGTGAGTATTGTGACGTCTCTGTCTGTTTGTATGTATGTATGTTTATAGCTTGTGAACTGCTAATCCGAATTACGTCGATATATTTTAAACAAGCGAGCGAACATAGCGACCGAAGTAAGAGCCTCTTCTCTTTTGCTTCCAGAACTCGATACTTGGCATGCCTAACTTTACCTGTATGAAAAAGAAAAGTTCATGCCGCGGTAAAGTACCTATATGCTTGTCAGTAAAGTACTGGTAGCAGGGCTAACCTGTGCTGTGTTCTGGTGCGCCGGTGATGGGGTGTACTCCCCAGAGGAGGGTCCGGTGACGGACAGCCACGGCGGGTTCGCGGTGAGTGCTAACGCGTGCCCGTGTTCCCGCCATAAGCGGCACAGGAGGATACCGTGGAGTTTTAGTGGGTTGGAGTACCACATAACTGCACTATCTCCTCGTGGTAGTGCAGTATGAATGAGCAATTTCCAAGCATAAAAATGGCTGTCTGGCAAACTGCCAAGCTAGGATTGTTACGGTTTAAAAATTAAATCGGTGTTTTCAGATATCAACAAGTAAAAAGTTTCAAAACTGTAACCCGACTACGGCTTTTTTTAGCCTATGTTACCCGGGTTATAATAACGAATCGATTGACATCTTATACATTAAAATCGGATAAATAGTTAAGGCGGTATGAAAGAACATATATAAATACAAACATACATAGACTGCTAAAATCATAACCCTACCTTTTGGCCTCGCCATAGTCGGGTAAAATAGCATTTTATACTGGATTTTGGACAGTATATCGTGATTCGTGTCAACGCTTTCATGATTCCGCTGTGAAAAGGGTTAATGGTCTTTGACCTGGATAGCTCCGTTTAATTCTCACAGTGGAACCATATGGTATTTTTGATGCGCCAGGGTAAGGCACCTGTACTATTCAACTGTAAAACAATGTTTATTTTTTTTTCAAATGGCGCCTGGTCTTTTGGGGCAAAGACCAGGGAGTATGGGATTTTTACCTCACTAAAACCACTCCAGTGATCACCATCAGCACCTAGAACCCCGTCACCTCTTAAAAGAGCACCCCAGAACCCCCTCTGTGCCACGCCTTAGGGCATAAAAATATTACCTAATTGCGAAATTTTATTAAGAATAGGCAATAAAAAGTTTAACGATTTCTTAGTGGCTCATAAAAAAATATTAAAAGAAGTATAGTGTTGCTCACTCGGTGCCTAACTGAACCTGGCGAGTGATTAGGGAGCAATACATAACATAAGAGAGAGAGACTGGAGAGCAGTTGTGGCTTAGTGAGAGCAGTGGTGGCTTAGTGAGAGCAGTCGTGGCTTAGTGAGAGCAGTTGTGGCTTAATGAGAGCAGTGGTGGCTTAGTGAGAGCAGTCGTGGCTTAGTGAGAGCAGTTGTGGTTTAGTGAGAGCAGTTGTGGCTTAGTGATTGCAGTCGTGGCTCAGTGAGAGCAGTTGTGGCTTAGTGAGAGCAGTCGTGGCTTAGTGAGAGCAGTCAGTTGTGGCTTAGTGAGAGCAGTCGTGGCTAAGTGAGAGCAGTTGTGGCTTAGTGAGAGCAGTCGTGGCTTAGTGAGAGCAGTTGTGGCTTAGTGAGAGCAATCGTGGCTTAGTGAGAGCAGTTGAGGCTTAGTGAGAGCAGTCGTGGCTTAGTGAGAGCAGTTGTGGCTTAATGAGAGCAGTTGTGGCTTAGTGAGAGCAGTGGTGGCTTAGTGAGAGCAGTCGTGGCTTAGTGAGAGCAGTTGTGGCTTAGTGAGAGCAGTCGTGGCTTAGTGAGAGCAGTCGTGGCTTAGTGAGAGCAGTCGTGGCTTAGTGAGAGCAGTTGTAGCTTAGTGAGAGCAGTCGTGGCTTAGTGAGAGCAGTTGTGGTTTAGTGAGAGCAGTGGTGGTTTAGTGAGAGCAGTGGTGGCTTAGTGAGAGCAGTCGTGGCTAAGTGAGAGCAGTCGTGGCTTAGTGAGAGCAGTGGTGGCTTAGTGAGAGCAGTGGTGCCTTAGTGAGAGCAGTGGTGGCTTAGTGGTATCGGCCGCGACTTATAAGTTTTAGGTCGTGGTTCAAACCCAGGCAGGCGCTTTACTTTGTGTAAATTATTTCACCATCACTGCTCTCAAAACGGTGAAGGAAAACATCGTGAGGAAACTGGCATGTCCTAGAAACAAAAATTCGATCACATTTGACATCCACCAATCCGCATGGGCCCACTTGGTGGATTACGGCCCATTCCCTCTCACAGAGAGGAGGTCTGTTTCCCAGCAGTGGGCACATTAAAAAGGCTGATGATGATGACATAACTTAAAATTTCGCGTTAGCTGGTGTATCTCCACCTCATTTAATCTTCTTCTTGGTTCGATGGAATACTCTTTAAATGTTTTAGTCCAGGTGGCCACACCGATTGCGGTGTCAATGGCGAGCATGAGGTCTTCCAATGTGCAGGTGGGTGGGGTATCAGATGGGTCTGTAAAACCACATTTTGACAAATTGTGAGGAGCTAGTGGCTAAATAATAACAGCCGCTCGATAATCAAGGTTAAGAGGAAATATGGGCAGAGAGCGCCGACTGAATTTCCTTAGTAAAAAGTCATAACTCGAGGTTTGGCTCTCGTCTCTTTTCTCCTCCAATATTGGACCAATTTAAAAGATATTTTACTAAGAAAATTCAGTCAGCGCTCTCTGGCCCCGTTTCCTCTTAAACAACGCTTGATGAGGTCGGTCCGTGGATGGGTGACCATTTCAACATACCGAGTTTCCTCCGTGCATCGGAAAGCACGTTAAGCCATTGGTCCCGGCTGTCATTTAGAGATCTTTGACAGTCGTTAAGGGTAGTCAGAAGCTTGAGATCTGACACCAGTCTTGCCAAGGGGTACCGTGTCACCCAGTTACTGGGTTGTGGAGGTCAGATAGGCAGTCGCTCCACGTAAAACACTGGTACTCAGCTGAATCCGGTAAGACTGGAAGCCGACCCTAATCTAGTTGGGAAAAGGCTAGGCAGATGATGTGTTTATAGCGGCCTAGCTGGGTTCATAATCAATTTGAGTGTCTCCTAGGCCACTGCATGTATTTCACGTCCAGGAGGCAGGTGTTCATTTTATTTCATCAAATAATCTTTGCTTAGTTGGCGCCAATACTCTTTATTAAACCTCAATTAAAAACTTGCGGAACCAGATGTGCGAATTCTATTACAACTCTTAGTAGTCAAACCGCGGGCAACAGTAAGTATGTAATGACGTTTATAGAATCCTTCTCTTTTTTAATTAATCGTGGAACAGGTTATTGAAACCAACCACTAAGTGGCTTATGATCTATGTATGAGCACTAACGGACAATTAGCTGAGTACTACTGGTCTGACATGTGTCTCGGACCATAGACGGAGAGGTAATATTATCACAGTACTGCACACCAGTTTATATTCTACTCAGGCCCAGTTTTTTATCCGTAGTTAAGTCAACCCATGGTTAAATATTTCGGTAAAACGCGTTTTTCATCAATTTTTGCCTAATATTGTCAAATAATTAACTGGCCTACTTCTTTGAACATTTGTTATGCTAACATTTATTTTTCATCAATTGTTAATTGCATGATCTAATTCCACCTAGCCCGTTTCATCATCGGATTACCAGACGTACGGCGATGCGCCATCGGTACATGGTGGATATCCCACCCATACGCACCAAACGTTTTGGGAACAGTTTTTTGTGCGTACAGCTAAGGATTGGAATTCCCTGCCCGAGTCTGTGTTTCCCGACAGCTACAATCTGGGGGTCTTTAAGTCAAGAGTGAATAGGTTTTTTCTGGGCAATCGTGATTCACCGTCGACCAAATCATCGCTTACCATCAGGTGAGATAGTGGTCAAGCGCGAGCCTATAGAATATATATAAAAAAAATAGCAAAATTTTAAACCATTGGTTGAGTTAACTACTTTTTAAAAAACTGGGCCTTAGTATCTTATCTTACTAATATTATAGATGCGAAAGTTTGGATGTATGTTTGATATTCAATCACGCCAGAACTGCTGAAAGGATATGGATGAGGTACAGATATATATTATAGTCTAGATTTTTATCCCGCTATAATGTGCCCTTGGGATGATAAAATACTTTAAACACGGGCGAAGCCGCTGGCAGAAGCTAGTTTTTTTTTGTAAACCGGAAGAAAAACATAATTATTAAATAGTAATATAACTAGCATTTTTGTGGTGGAAGGTAGTTAGGTAATGTTACAGAATGCAAGGATACCTGTAACTTTTTTGATCTACGATGAAGTATAATTTGTGAAAGTTGAGTGCCCGAATGTGTTTCGCGTTGATACACGTTTCTGGCACTCAAGGGGTTAATAAAAACCAAATATACCTGCAAATTTTTGCAGTGGGATCTAAGGCTAATAGATAAATCACCAACAGATATTTCATCTCAACATCTTCCGTGAATTAATCACGTTAGTGAATTTAATCAAATCTCCACTTTTATCATCTACTTGTGACATATAAAAAAGCTGACGACGCGAGGTGTCGGAAAGAATACGGCTTTCCAGTTGTCTAGGCGTTTAGAAAACCGTCCCGCAGGCTTATTAGGTATCTTGCAAGAGCAAAACTATGGCGAATTGCTCTTCAATACAGAAGTTTTAGAGATTTGGCGGTTTTTTTTTTTAGAAAAGTGCATTTAATAAACAGCGAGCGATTAGCGAATGATTGTGTAGGACTTACCATACCTACGCTGTAGGTAATTCCAACTTTTATGACATAAAGCATTTGATCGTGCGATGATTTCTGATTGCTTTTTCTTACGTAATAAGCCTGCGGGGCTCGTCTCTTCATAGGGAATAAAGTACGGAAGGCAAACATGGGCCCCGATCTAGCATTCCATCACAAGGGTTTAAAAATGTTTAATTTAAGAAAAGCAAGTTCATTAAAATATTATTTTGTTAAGAAAATATATTTTTAATAAAATAAAATAAATCGTGTGGATAAATTCTCATTTTGACTTTCATAAAAGATCGCCTATTATGAACACAGGCCTCCCCTAAGCGGGGCCACTTTGACAGATCCTGTGTATCTTGTATTCAGTCGTGGGTATGCCATGTATAATTTTCAGTCTATTTGTTGGTCTAGCAGAACCAAATTGTTATTGGGATTTTCTATCAGATTTTTTTCAGTAGACGTGACAGTAGAGACGCGTTTAGACGTGATTCTCATTTTAAAATCAGCTACTCAAGGGTATCTGCGCCTTAAATAGTTGTAGTGATGCCAGATATTCCTCTACATGTAGGAAAAAATTCACAAAATTTGGGCTCCCTATTTATAATATGTATTAGTTAAGATCGTCAGCAAGTCTATTGTAAACAACTAGAAATCTAAAACCAAATAACTACCAGCACCTCTATTACGTACCACGTAACGTACTACGTTACGTATTAGTTTCCTTGCGTATCAGAAATGTAGAAATCCGCAAGAGAACCAGGGTTACCGACATAGCCCGAAGAATTGCCAAACTTAAGTGGCAGTGGGCACGGCACATTGCTCGCAGAACGGATAGCCGATGGGGCAGAAAATTTCTGGAGTGGCGACCGCTAACTGGAAGATGTTGCATTGGAAGACCTCCCAACAGGTGGACCGATGACCTGGTGAAGTTTGCGGGGATCCGCTGGTTACGAGACGCACGGGACTGGTCAATGTGGCGACGCTTGGGGGAGGCCTATGTCCAGCAGTGGACGTCTTTCGGCTGAAATGATGATGATGATGATGATCTATATTACTTGACACACATACAAACATCAAAATGATGTTCATAATCCATTCCTTGATGTATGAATAACTCGTGTGCTCTTGAATTATTGTCAAAATGTTTGACTGTTGAAAACGCTGCCACCGTAAGTCGTTTATGCAATTCGGCTGCTGCAAATTGTTACCAGGCTCGCTCAGCAATCGCGTTTGAGACTTCTAGACAGACGAGGCAGTCAAAACACACGAAGTAAAGTAAGGCCTTTATTCTAAGAACTTTTGAAGGAACTCCACTCAATTCACCCACAACCGACTCAGTCGCCGTGACATCGCAAAAAAACCCTCGATTCATAATCATCATCATCAGCCTATTAATGTTCCTACTGCTGGGATACAGGCCTCCTCTCTGTGAGAGAGAATGGGCCGTAATCCACCACGCGGGCCCAGTGCGGGTTGGTGGATGTCACATGTCTTCGAATTTTTGGTTCTAGGACATGCCGGTTTCGTTTTGAGAGTAGTGGTGATGAAATAATTTACACAAAGTAAAACGCCTGCCTGGGTTCGAACCCTCGACCTACAACTTGTAAGTCGCGGGCGATACCACTGGGCCACCACTGCTCTCTCCAAAAAAACCTCGAATAAAAAGTTAATAAATTTTAATAACAGCTACACACTACTACTATCAATTTGATTCAGTTCGAATTCGAGTTCGAGTTCGGGAAAATTGCTTGTGAGAGTTTGGAAAAACTTTCTTGATTAATCTCCATAAATAACACCTAAAATATTGTCAATTTGATTCAGTACGAGTTCGAGAAAATAACTTGCGAGATTTTTTCTGTAGTACGGATTCTTGCGTACAAAAGACATCAACGCGTCTTGAACTTTACATTTTTGTCTGTTTGTGAGATTAAGCTTCATAACCAAACGGCTTAACATGTGAAATTCAGCGCTCAGAAAGATATGATTTTTATCTAAGGTCATAGAGGAGTTCCCCTAGGATGCAGTGAAATTGACATTCTTGATTGTTTGGCTAGTAGATGTTTTGATTTCATTTGTTAGGCATTAAAACTTCAAATAAAATAGTTTAAGACTCCATTTAGCAGTTAAAAAATATATTTAAATCAATACAGAACATGTTTTTCTTGCTTTGTAGGTGTAGAAAATTAAGTAGGCATCGCTTGTAGCAACTACAATCCCCAATTTAATAAAATGAAGTTGTCATACAACCTTCATAAAAAAACCCAAAATTTAATCAGAAATACCACCAACATACTATCACGCCTATCATCCTAAAGGATCAAGCAGAGATAGTACACCTCCAAAATATCGCCATTCAAAAAAAAACCTCGAAACCCCAAACATCCTTAGCCAGCAGCATCTATCAACATTTAAAGTATCAATCGTCGGTACCAAAGAACGTAGAAATTGGCGCTCAAAACGGTTGAACGCAACCTGTTTCCGAGAGGACCCCCCCCGTACACCCCCCACCCCGCAAGGCGTACCCCGCCAGTGCCATCAGAGCCTTCGTCGAGCTCACATGCGCGCGCGCACCCACGCAAACACAAAAAAAAACACGTTTTTCTGTGATAATTTTTTTTTGATCAGTGATCCCCGGATTGCAGTGCAGTGTCTTTTTAAATCGGTAGAGTTTTTAAAAGTATTTTCTGTGTGAAAACAGTGGAAAACACGAGTTATGTTGTAGTGTTTGTGTGTGACAGAAGGATTTTGGAGGTAAAGCTTTCGAGGATATCTCTCCTATAAGCTCTTTAGATAATTCTCAAAGGAATGAACTGTATCCCAAGTTTCCAAGTTTCCAAGTCTCTACTATGATAGTAGAGCCGACTCTACGTATTTTAAATGGCTAGCGGCTCTATAAGTTGATGTAGAGAATGCTAATGACATTTCATACAGTTATTCCTATCCCGTAGCTAGGATGTTTTTGTTACAAACTTTACCTAAAACTTTTACATAGAAATGTGGAAAAAAAAACTTAAAACTAGGGTTTTCTCAATAACAATGACATTAAGATTTCTATCACATATCTAAGATAAAGCCGGTCTCTGAATTGAGAATTTGGAGCTCAGTGAGTGAACCCAATTTTAAAGCTAAAGCTTGACTGGTTTTCAGTCAAAGTAGAGTTTAAAAAACGCTCAGCTTCATCAGAAATCGGATGATAGACTCAACTTTAAATCTTGAGAAAAAAACTTAATCACAACTTAAATGTTTTTCCTAGAAAGCATAACTTAAAGTTACGCGAAGCTTAGTAAGCGTAGGTTTAAGTCGTGTCGTTGTAAAGTTGCTTATAAGTTATAAGTCATATAACTAGTATTTTGCCCGCGGCGTGGTTTGCGTTTCACTATTCATCTCATTTGTTAGGCCGCCTGATATATGTTGATGCTTGTGATATTATAAGTCATTATAATTTGCACTTGGTGCTTTGGTTATCACGTTTTTGTGGCGCTAATGATGCTGAAGTTTTATTCTGAAAATTAATCTTAAAGACATGAGAAATTAGGGTTGTATTTGGTAAAACTGTTACGAGAAAAATTAGTGATTTCATAAAGATTTGTGACAAAATAGGCTTATTAGATGGTTAAAAAACTAAAATAACTTTAACACTTAAGTTATAACTCTTATAACAATTCAAGCAGCAAGAGATCAAATTGTTTAAGGTAACAGTGAATAGCTCCTTAAGCAGGGTTAAAGAAGTGAATTCAATTGAATTATAAAGAGCTTTAGCAAAAGTGCCTACTAACTTAAAATCTCGAATAAATACTCGGCAGACTTTGCAGTGTTTAAATTTAGTGCCTTTTCTGAAGATCACACAACAACAAGAAAATCATCAATCCGTGCTATACCGAATCAAAGTACATACTTTTTACATTTCAATGTAAAACGTGGTTTGTTACGGTTAGGCTACCAGTACTTTTATTTAGTTTTATAAATATACTATAAAATTTTGCGTCGCACCCTAGGCCGTTTGCCGAGATGTCTACTCAAAGCTCAGCCTCCGACAACCTAAAATTGCTTTTGAGTTGTCAAAACGTATTGGCGAAAAAAAATTCTGTAAATGTATTGTGCCTCCAAATCATCAAAATCAAATTTTTTATTTTACATAGGCCTACATGGGCACTTATAAAACCTCGACAAAAGGTTCACGGTTCGGATTAGTCGTTTCCTATGGAGAAGAACCGACAAGAAACTCCATATGCTCCAGTAGAAACGTTAATGGTTTGCCATGGCCGGAGCATATACAATTTAAATAATTACATGAGGAAGGTCTTTGCCCACTCAGATAGATTTTCTTATATTTCAACATTGTTTAATAACAATATCTTTCTAAAACTCATCTAAACTTATGTTCTTTTCACGGTCACGATCTTAATACTAAGAATTTGAAGCCTTTAATGTAAGAGTAAATTGAAGTGAATTTCTGTGAAGTTAACAATCGCATAGTACCTGTTATTATTTATTGCGTTTTACTATTTTAAACTTGACACGACTTTTAAGTTCTTACTTGACTACAAAGGATAGTTAAGGCATTCAATAGAGTTTTGCCTTGAAACTTTGTCTAGGCTTAAAATTCTACTTCATCTTCATGCCCTTATCTCATGTTACTTGCGGTCGGCGCAACACGTTTTCTTCTTCCATACCGTCATGTCCCCCGTCACGCTATTCCTGAATCCCTTTTCTTTCATGTCACTCACGACCATTTTCTTTTAAATTTTCCATAAATTAATAAAGGATATAAAGTAATTCTTCATTCTCATTATCCTCATTACAGGTTTTTATATTTGATTGACCTCAGTCTGCCTGTACCTTTAATTGATTTGAAAATCACATAATGTAGATTGTTGAGCACAGGAATGTCAAGCAAAGGATAAAATATAAAATCACCACAATATTTATTAGAAAGAAAAACTAAATCAAAATAAAACCCAACTTCTGTAACTAAACGATTCATCCAAAAAGGTATTTATTTCTCACACTAAGTAATAGTCATTTATTGCAGTTTTAATTGAAAAACCTTGTATAGAGATGACGATCTTATTTTATTGTGACGATATCTATGGTTTATAAAAAGACCGCTAAGGACTACTTAGTACCTACCTCCTTTAATAAATCGTTTTATATTTTAGTTGCTTTTCTTGTAATTCGAGTCTAGAGGATGATAGCAAATCCAATATACCAATAATTCCTTATTAATGTAATTTTTAAACGTCTTAATATAATTAACAATTTTAATTAGTGCGGACAGAAAGATTAATAGCAAAAAAGGAAGAACTTATCTTAGAGATAAGCTTTTAAGCTTAAAACAATATGTATTAAAGCAAGAAAAAAATACTTTACAACCTTAGACCCAAGAATTTTAGTGATTCATGATGCCTTGTATAATAAGTATAGTAATTAAAAGTTGTAAGAAAATACAGGGGCCATGCATTTGCCCACTAAAATCCTTTGACTTAAATCTGGCAGGTCGCAAACAAAAATAGAAATTGCTGTTTATCTCGCAGTTGTAGTAAAATATTTTAGCCTATGTACCGCCCAAATGTTAAATGCCATTAGTTATAGTTTACATAATTCTAAGCACTATTAGTTTACATAATTATATCATTGTTTTAGAAATTGTACTACTGTACCATTTTATGTATGGTTTTAATTTTTAAATAAATAATTCTTATTCTTATTCTAACAATGGTTAGTGCACCATCTGTGCTTGTATCGAAATCAGATAAGGCTCTATAAAGCCTTTACAATACACTATCACTCTTACATTGTTCTTCTTGTGTTATCAGGGTCTTATTTATGTCTAAGGGAGGTTAAGCACTACATCCGATCCGCGTGCGTAAAAATTCGGTGCTGAAGTAGCCGTAGTACTTCTTGTAGGAAACCTTACGCACTACATCTGTAGGCTTATTACGTATCTTTTGCAAGAGCAAAACGATAGCGATTATTGCGCAATAATTGCTCTTCAATACAGAATTTTTAGATTTATTGGCGGTTTTTTTTTTTAAATAAATGCATTTGACAAACAGCGAGCTATTAGCAAACGATTGTATAGGACCTACCATTCCTTCACTGTAGGTTATTACGACTTTTATGTCATAAAGCGATCGATCGCTATCGTTTTGCTCTTGCAAAAGATACGTAATAAGCCTGCCAAACGCTATCTATATATTTTGCACTCGAAACTTAAATCACGGATACGGACGTATAGTGCCTAACCGCCCTAACTCTCTAAAACTTCGCTAGGCCTTTGGCATTCCTTCCTTCTTCGTCTTCTTAGGTCGTTCGCATTCCAATCATTCTAATTAGTTTGGCCCAAAACTTTGCCTCTTTCACGGCATCTTCTGTGTCAATGAGGGTTACCGTTTTTGTGCCCACCAGTTGGCGTCACTGACGAGTAAGGTGCTTAAATATAGCTCTTAAACAATTGTTATTACACGCACGGAAGCAAAGTTTGAATTAAAATCATGTCTAGTGCCGTAGAACTGGGATTAAACATATAATCGAGTACGCTGCAGTTTCGCGCAAAGGAGGATACAATTTTCCGCAAAACTATTAAAGCACTGGTTGGTAAAACCCGTACCTATCTTAATCCGCCATGTTTAGAAAATATTCACAACAATAAAAATTAAGTACATAAACTCGTACTAAAAGCTAATAAACTGACATTTTGAAGACCTCCCGCAGCACCAGCGGTACATTCAAACGCGGTAGCTCTCATTCTCTCCTACACGGGTTGCATAGGTTTTTAGCCTTTTGACAAACGTCTTGGTTTCCATATACCTATAGTGTTTTATACGTATCTTTGCAGCGTCATATTAAGGCCGTACCCTGACCAAAAAATCAGCATGAGATATGAGCATTCCTATTGGCCTAGCGGCACTGGTGGCGCATGAATTACGGTAGCGAATACGCCCAGATTTTAGAATAAAATCTTTATAAAATCGAATATTGGTCGTTTGAAAAAAATAAAACTTACAAAATGTTCGTTATCAAATTGTCTATCCATTAGTGTTAGTATAAAAAATAATTAATGAACATATTACGAGGAGATGCATGCTATCAATAATTATTTCACTTTTTTATGGTTTTGTTGGAAGGAGATTAGTGAAACATATAACTCTTTAAAAAAAAAAGTGTAGTACAATTTTAGAATCAACATTATGTAGAAATTTAATGTATTTTTATTAATTGATATTTATTTTTAAATAAAGAGTAGATAGCTCTTAAAAACTCTTAAAAACGACTTGCGCGGCGTTTTGCTCGGGGAGGCGCCTTAAGGGCTAATTTTATACAATTATCCATTTCCCATTCAACTGTCAAGTTTTCACATCAAAACTTTTGTAAGTGTATCTTCTGTGTACGTGTTGTTGGGTGTTATGAGTCATGTAAATAAAACAACTGGTTTCGGTGAGCACTAGTACACAACTGGTATATATAATTATTTATTTGACCATTATAATATTTGCTGTGCATGCGACATGTAATGTGTCGATGCACCACATTATTTCCCCCTTTAAAAACAAATAAACAAATCGAGTACACTTACATAAAAATAATTAAAAAGTTTACATAAAAATAAGACAAAAGAAGTATTCCTTCTACACAAAATATAGCCATACACGAACAAAAATAAAAACGAACTTAATACTACGCGGTTACACTTTTCTTCTGTTTTCCTTTTTCCCGATTGCTGCTGTCTTAAACGTTTTGTGGTCCCTGTCCTCCGTTTGGGTGCTGACAGCAACGCATGGAGACTGTTGGAATCTGAGCTGGTTGCGTTTGCCTGGCGTCGACGTGCCGTGTCACGTTCTTGTATAACCGCTTCCTACACTTTCTGTACATGCAGTACAGTAGCACTGCAACGGCGATGATGAAAATGCCCCCCATAGAGATTTCCGTCATTGAGATGCTGGATCCCCCTGACCCAGCGGCAGTTTGTGCCACCACGATCTCTTCCTTGGAGCCCCAGCTGCCCATGTTTCCGAATATTGCAATTGTCTTGATCTTGCTTTACCAGCGTGTTGCTGCTGCGGTAGTTTGGTAGTTTGTGTGGACGAAAATATTCTTTTCTTTATTCCGTGTTTTTCTTTCGTTGATCTGGCGGTATTGTAAATCGTACCACCGGATGTATGACGCGGCCTGAGCGTGTTGTGTTTGGTGCGGTCTTATTAATTTCTGCTGGCTCAACATTTTTGTCGTCGTTCACTTCGCTACTGCTACTTTTCTGGTGTTCTAAAGGTTCATTTACCTTTCCGTCCATTAAAATGTATGCTGGTTTTAATCTGTCCACCGTTACTATTGATGTTTTCTTCGGCAATTGAATTTTGAAATGTTTCTCTTGCTTCTCTAACACTTTATATGGGCCTTCGTAGGCTGGGGTCAGTGGTTTCTTCACAGCATCCGCTCTGACGTATACGTATTCACAGCTTTTCATGTCTGGATGTATGTACGATTTGTGACTGCTGGCCTGTTGGTTGTTGCTAAACGGGCTTAGCTTTGCCATTGTCCTCTGGAGTGTCTGTGCAAAAGTCTCTGGTGATGTTACTTGCGTTTTCGGCTCGATAAACATTCCTGGCAGACGTATGTTAGTTCCGTATAACATCTGTGCTGGACTTGTATTCTCTTTCAGTCGTAGTGCTGCTCGTAATCCTAGTAGCACTATGGGTAGTTCGCTTGACCAGTTCGTTGTATTTCCGCGCGCGACTAGCGCGGTTTTCATTGATCTATGCCAGCGTTCAACCAAACCATTTGACTGTGGATGATAACTGGTGGTTCTGGTCTTCTTAATTCCGAGTGACTTGGTCAGAGTGATAAATAAGTCTGACTCGAACTGTCGTCCCTGGTCCGTTGTTATGGTGTTTGGGCATCCGAATCTCGCTATCCAGGTGCTTATGAGAACTTCCGCTACAACTTTTGCTGTTATCTCTGCTACTGGTACAGCTTCCGGCCATCTCGTTTCTCTGTCGATCATTGTCACGATGTATCTGTTTCCGTTGGATTCTGGTAGTGGTCCGACAATGTCTACGTGCACGTGGTCTAATCGTGCTGTGGGTGGAAAAATTCCGATTGGGGCCGAGTTGTGCCTATGTGTCTTGCTTTTCTGGCATGCCTGGCATGTTTTCGCCCAAATGCCGACGTCAGTATTCATGCGGGGCCAGAAATAGTGCTCGGAGATCATTTTCTTCGATAATCTTATTCCGGGATGTGTTATGTTGTGCATGGTGTCGAATACTTGTTTTCGAAGTGATTTCGGCACATACGGTCGTAAACTTGGTTTTGTATTTTCGCAGTGTAGTTGTCTTGTTCCTGATAATGTCGTTGTTTTCCAGTTAAGGTTGCAATTTTTTAACAGCTGAGTGAGTTCAGTGTCATTGCGTTGCATATCTGCTAACTCAGTCCAATCCACAGGTGTGGGGCAATCTATTTGCTCGAGTCGCGATAACGCGTCGGCCACCGGGTTCATGTTACCGGATAGGTGACGTATGTCTGTCGTGAACTGTGCGATGAACTCGAGGTGACGTAGCCGTCTTGGGGCTATCGTTTTACTTGTGCAGGTTTGTTTTGTAGTGAAAGCATGACATAACGGCTTATGATCGGTGTAAACTATCAACTCTCTTCCCTCGACATAAGGTTGAAAATGCGTTACTGCCATGTAAATGGCTAGCAATTCCCGATCATACGTGCTGTATTTTGACTGCGTTTCACTCAGTCCCTTTGAGAAAAAGGAGAGTGGCTTCCAGTTTCCGTTTTCATACTGTTGTAAAACGGCGCCCACGCACGTTTGAGATGCGTCTGTCATTAGTGATAACGGGCAATGCGTTGTTGGTGAAGACAATGTAACGGCGTCGCTTAGACTTGCTTTACATTGATCGAATGCTTCTAATGCCTCTGGAGTCCATTGTATTTCGGTTTTGTCATTTTTCTTCGATCCAATGAGGTATTTGTTTAACCGAGCTTGGTGTTTGGCTGCTTGTGGTATATTGTTCCGGTAGAAGTTGATCATGCCTAAAAATCTTCGCAAATCTTGTACGGTTTTTGGTATAGGGTATTTGGTTATTGCTTCGACCTTGTCTGGTAATGGTTTGATACCATCTTTTGTGATCTGATATCCGAGGAACTCTACTTGCTGTTTGCCCAGTTTGCATTTGGCTTGATTTATTGCGATGCCATGTTCGTCTAACCGTTTGAACGTTTCTTGTAAATGTCGACGGTGTTCGCTGGTTGAAGATGACGCCACTAGTATATCGTCTATATATACGAATACGAAGTCAAGTCCTGCTAAGACTGTGTTTAGGAATCTGACAAAGGTTTGCCCTGCGTTTCGTAGTCCAAACGGCATTCTTGGAAATTCGAATAGACCGAACGGGGTTATTACTGCAGTCTTTTCTACGTCTTGTACTGGAATCTGATTGTAAGCCCTTTTTAAATCGATCGTTGAATAAATACTGGTTCCTGGTAGTAGGTATGTGAAATCTAGTAGTCTCGGAATTGGGTATCTATCCGGTACCGTGATCGCGTTCAATCTCCTGTAGTCACCACATAGTCGCAACTCGCCGTTTTTCTTCGATGTCACGTGCAAAGGACTTGCCCACGGACTCTTGGAAGACCTGCATAACCCTGTCTCTAGCATGTGTTCTATCTCCTTCTTCACTCTTAGGTATTTGTCCGCTGGCAAAGGTCTTGACTTGGAGTAAACAGGATGTCCATTGGTGATGATTTGGTGAACAACGTCGTGCTTCGGTCGTGACTCTGTATCGAGAGGTTTCAAAATGTTCGGGAAATCTGCTAAAATGTCTGCGTAGTCTTCGGTTAATTTTACGGTCCGAAGTGTAGGCGTGCTTGACTTCATTAACTTTGCGTTACTCTGAAGTCCAGTTGTACCATCAATCAAACGTTTATTCCGAACATCCACCAAAATGTTGTTTCTTTCTAGAAAATCGGCTCCAAGTATTGGTTGCGTAATGTCAGCTACGATGAAAGTCCAACGGTACGGGCGTCTCATATTCAGATTCAACGTCAGCGTTTTGTCGCCGTATGTTTTTATTTGTGTACCGTTTGCAGCGTATATTTTATATGTGTCGTCAGCTTTTAAACGATTCCCTCTTCTAGGTATGGCTGAAATGTTAGCGCCTGTATCTACCAAAAAACGATACCCACTTTTTCGGTCGGTAACGCATAGGCGGTTTGACGGTATGATAGCGCTGACGACCGCCTCTGTCAACGCTGAATTTAGTTTTCCGACGGTTTCTTCCAATTGCATGGATTTTCACAGTTCCGAGCTCGATTCCTGTACCGATGATGATACCTACATAACCAGTTGGGACTGTCGGGTGTAATCCTCGTCCTGGAGTGTGATCTTGTGCGCGGCTGGCTTCGGTTGCGCCTGTAACTACGGTGTCTACCATTATTTGCATTGGATTTCAAGGCTGCTATTTCTATGGTTAGCTTCTTCATTTGGTTGACCATCTCAACCATAAGCTGTGTTTGACCGCTTGATATTTCCGACACTTCGCCTGATCGTCCTTCCAATATCTTGTCTGCTATGGCGGCGAGGTTGTCAAGTTTCTGATCTTGACTGACCGTTAACACTGCTCGAACGTGATCGGGGAGTCTTGATATCCACAAACCATGGAGGGTTTTTTCGGCCACCTGACTCTTACGTGCCAATTCCCTCATTCGTCTCAACAGTTGCGACGGTTTTTGGTCGCCTAATTCCACTTCACTGACCAGCTTTTGAAATTGCCGCTCCTCCGATTCTTCGTACACGGCTAGGAGTCTTTCTTTAATAGCACCATATTTATTAGTGGCGGGGGGTGACATTATTATGTCGGCCACTTGACTTACTGCGTCTTTGTGGAGCTTGGACAGTACGACTCCGTATTTTACTTCGTCACCCTGTTTTTGGGGAGCCATCATTGTCTCAAACTGCGCGAACCATACCCTGGGCATCTCTATCCAAAAATCCGGGATCTTCGAGGATATTCCTAATGCTGCGACTTCGGCCTGACTGCTGTCCGTCGCTCCGCATGCTGGTAACACACCACAATTTCCACTTGTGCTCATGTCTTCGGTAACTATATGCCTCTTGAAAACCAAAACCAGTGAGATCCGCTTGTGGAAGGCTGGTAAGGTTGTGCAGTGCAGTTACCACGACACGAGGAAATCACTTTAAATCGCGGCGCGTGTTAATTCAAATCGGGGTCACCAGATGTAAGTGTATCTTCTGTGTACGTGTTGTTGGGTGTTATGAGTCATGTAAATAAAACAACTGGTTTCGGTGAGCACTAGTACACAACTGGTATATATAATTATTTATTTGACCATTATAATATTTGCTGTGCATGCGACATGTAATGTGTCGATGCACCACACTTTCCTCAACATGATATGCTAAAATAACAAAAGAAAATCACAGTACAAAACAAGGATGACATAGCATAGCGTGTATTATAATAGCCTAAGATCCCACTTCAAAAATCTGCAGGTTGCCTGAAAATATCAAGCTGCAATCACCTTAATTAAATAAATTAAAATTTATTTTTGATAGTTAATCCCAAATATGTATATAAGCTTTTCAAGTGTGTCCAACGTCATTTGAAAGAAAGTGGTGTAGAAAATAATAAAAATGAGGATGCAACCTTCAGGTTGCCAGTCTATGCTAAACCTAGGAACTCACGAATCAAGCTAGATGGTGATCCACACGTACCCATGATGCAGGAGAAATTCCTAGAATAGGCCGAAGTTAAAAAAATTACATACAAAAAATAAAATTAAAACTGTTTGCGGCCAGATGCGGCCAGGCAACCTGCTTGCAGTTTGTAATCTATTCTACTATCAAAAAATTAAGTTACATCAAAAACAAATTACCTGCAGATTTTTGCAGTGGGATCTTATACTACATTTATTATGAGTTTCATTCTGCAGTATACCCAGGGCGTGGCAACATGGTGATACATGTCGTATGATTACAATCATATAGAATACAAAGAGGCACTCTTTTATATAGGCTGTGGACCAATGGTCATTGTGGCGTCTTTTGTGCCGTGACGCGGATAAATTCAATGAAGTTTAGTACAGTTTTCGGTTTGAAATTGATACGGTTGTGCTTTTTTGTTGAGATTGTAATTAAGTTAGAATTGCAAATCGCACGCGCGCGCTCGGTTTATTGTGCAGTTGTGTAAACATCTGCTGTGTGGAACAGTATAAGTAACGTTGTAAACTGTATCAAGAATCTAAACTAATATTATGAAGAGACAAAAAGGTTCGTTCGTTTCTAGGAGGAGTAAGTCGTATAATCTCTGGCAGTACTAGTCCGATTGCAAAAATTCTGTCACCGCTACACTATCGCTTAGTGCCATAGAGTTTTTAGTGCCGATATTTTATCGGCACTAAAAACTCTGATGGATCCAAGGGACAGGCAACGAGAGCGAATCCGTGGCAAAAACTCGTCAAAAATATGGAATACTAGCTTTGCCCGCGGCTTCGCTCCCGTCATCTGTCTGCCAACCCTATCCTATACCCTACTTACCTTCCTGCCTACCCTACATACACATAGTCACATACATACCAATTTTTTTCTAATGTCATTATGTCGCGTAGAATCATAACACCGCGATTCAGAAAATGACTTTAAATGCACAACGCCATCTATCGAATAGCGAGTTCAACTGTCCGAGTAACTGAATTGCGTGAGCTGTGATAATTTTACTTCTTGAACAATATAAATTCATCTAACTTTTGATAGAGTGAACCGATTGCGATGAAACAAAAACTAAGTAATTCTTCAAGTTACGCACAATTTTTATGTATAAAAGTTATCTACATTGGTTTCGTACATTTCACGTGATGCGTGCACAAATAAACAGACAAACAGACAAAAATTCCGAAAATGCTGGAAATGGGTTCTGTAGGTTATCCTTTAACACCCCGGCAATTTTTTTTGGATTTTGTTTTGATGTACAAAAAATATTTTTCTACAGATTTATTATGTGTATTGATTGATGATGATGATGTTGTTTTAAACCTCGACGGAAAAAGAGGGGTGATATAACTTTAGCTGGATAACACTTTGTCTAGTACAATATTACAATATTACAATAGGTTGGTACCCTAGCCTCCTCTTTTAATGGTATCATGGCTTAGTAGGCGTTTCGGCCGCTGAGTTTCGTCCGATCCGGTTGAAACAGGCATTTCATTATTATTAATATTTTTGAGTGGTGTTTTGGACGAATTCTTTTTTAGAGGCAAAGTATAAAATCAGTAGAAGTTTGACGAGAGTATTTGTGTATCTGTCTGTGGCATCATAGCTCCTAAATGAATGACCCGATTTTACATTGTTTGAAAGGTGACTTTATCGAGAGTGTTCATAGCTATGTTTGATAAAAATCGGTACAGCTGTTCAAAAGTTATGGGTGTTTTACTGTTTGAATCGGGGTGTTTTCGCAAGATATCCTGTCATAATTACGTGTTCAATAGATTGTCGATCCAAGCGTAAAAACGTAGATAAATTATTTAGCATGTAATAAAAAAGGGCTGGTGTTTTTTTTTAAATTTTTGTATTTTATTTTTTGAGAAATGGATATGAAACGTTGAATGTACTACAAGAACAGTGTAAAACCAAAAAACTTACATTAATTGTTTCTGACACTTTCCAAATGATATCTTAAAACTTGCAAGACTTACTTGTTAGGTAGGTTAAAATACATAATAGATAACGTGATCAAGTTCGATAACAAAATGAAAAATTTCGTTATGATGTCTTGTTACATAATTTACACAAATTAATTTTTATCAAAAGCGTGGGTTGTTCTTCTTCAAGTCACTGCGATTATCAGGTTAGGATAACTTAATTTATTTCATGCAAAAGTGTATCTTTTTATAATTTTTTCGCAAAAGAAAAAGACATATTCTTTTGCTTATTAAGGCGCCTTCCCGAGCAAAACGCCGCGCTAGTCGTTTTTGTGCAGTTTTTAAGAGCTATCTACTCTTTATTTAAATAGAAATATCAATTAATAAAAATACCTTAAACTACATAATGTTGATTCTAAAATGGTAGTACACTTTTTTTTTTAAAGATGTGTAAGCATCTCCTCGTAAAGTGTTCATTAATTATTTTTTGTACTAACTCTAATGGATAGACATAACGAACATTTTGTAAGTTTTATTTTTTCAAAAGACCAATATTCGATTTTAAAATGCAAGGCCTGTAATAATTGGTTCACAGAATAAAAAATTAAAAGCCATAGCAGTGGCAGTAATTATGCGAAAACTAGAATTATACATTAAAAAATAATAAGCAAAAGGAGCTCAAAAATTTTCACAACTGAGGTGTGTTAAAAACCCTTTTTGAGAAAAAGCGCATAGTTGAGATTGACGCGCCTGGCTTTGCCCTCGGCTCCACCTCGATATAACTCATTCGTGCATAGTTCGTGTTGACGCCCGAAATTCGGAATTTTTGATGTCCGCCGCGCCGCGCGCCCGTTGCATGCGCTGCATTTTTGACGCTAATTCGTTTAGAAATCACTCGTTTTTCTGCTGAGATTTTGGGGTTGATATTTTTTGGAATAATGTTTTGGATGAAATAACAAATTAATAATAGTAGTTTAAACCAAAACTTATATTAAGAAAAGTTTGTGTCTGTTTGTAAAAAGTAATTTTTGAAAATGCTGGTCTGATTTCAAAAACTGGCCATGTGCGAGTCGGACTCGCGCACGAAGGGTTCCGCACCATTATCGCAAAAAACGGCAAAAAAATCACGTTTGTTGTATGGGAGCCCCCCTTAATTTATTTTATTTTAATTTAATCATATTTTTTTTTTTGAAGTGAATATACAACTAAATATTCTGTGAAAATTTCAACTGTCTAGCTATCACGGTTCATGAGATACAGCCTGGTGACAGACGGACAGACATACAGACAGACGGATCGTGAAGTCTTAGTAATAGGGTCCCGTTTTTACCCTTTGGGTACGGAACCCTAAAAACAAATACTAAAAAAAACGCAATTAAACTTCATCATCATCATTTCAGCCGAAAGACGTCCACTGCTGGGCGCAGGCCTCCCCCAAGCGTCGCCACACTGATGGGTCCTGTGCACTAGGGTAGAAAGTTACACCATCTTTTTTAACTTGAAAATACTCAGTTCCCCGCGGAATAGGTAACTGGAGCGAAGCCGCGGGAAAAAGCTACAATAAAATAATTATTATCTGAAGACGATTATTCCTTTAACTACACAAGTATAGTTCTCCAAACATCTGCCTCCATAATTCCCCACAGTAAGAACATATTCGCACTTGAAACATTCAAGCACTTAGACCATTCTTCAACTTGCTCAAGATAAATGGCGCTGACCGCGTCTCATCTGCATTTAGAGCCAGTCTTGCATTAAAACTTAGTTTTTACGAGCCATCCGCGGCTTGGTTAGGCTAGAGATGTGATCCGGATTGCGAAATCGATGTAATGCGCCTCTAATACTGGTGAATATGTAGATGTCGCTGTGCATGTATTCAGGTTCAATAATATTGTACCGCTGGGAATAGAATTGTTGTAATATGGTGTAAATTAAGTTAGGTGTTGTAGGTTTTAAGTTTTGTGACTATGTAAGCTGAAATAAATTATTAGTACAGCTGCATTATTTGTCCTATAGCTTGTACGTGCGCTGTGAATATAACTTAGGTATAAATAAAATAAATAAAACTTTAATGTCTGGATCAATAAAATTAAAAAACAGAGTAAATACAGTAAAGAAACCGGTCAAGTGCGAGTTGGACTCACGCACGAAGGGTACCATACCATTATCGCGAAAAACGGCAAAAAAACACGTTTGTTGTATGGGCACTTAAATATTTATTTTATTCTGGTTTTAGTATTTGTTGTTATAACGGCAAAAGAAATACATCGTCATTCTTAAAATTCTAAAAATTGCATTACAACTTATCCTATTTTACTTTAACGATCTTAATTAAATTAAGATCCTTTTGATTAGGTTAATTTTGAGTAGGTAACTAGATTTTAAATCCGAAGTTATAAATGGCTTTATTTTATAATTAATCTTTATCAGTAAAAAAACCAATCCAAAAAGATTCTGCAATCTTTAGACAAATTGCACTTCTCTTTACAATCTGAAGCATAATTATACTAACTATAAATAATGCGGCTATCAGAAATGAACAGTGAAAGTAGCCATTTAATAAGTTCACTTTTAAATCGCCACGCTAAAGATATAATCTGTTCATAATCTTTAAATGCATAAAACTTGTACACTATTTAGAACGTACACTCAGTAGGGCTGCCTAAATTTCAAGTTAATATATTTTTGGCCTAAATGGATCACACAATTTTTGAAGTTTAATTTTTGTCAATCTCTTAAGGCGCAGATACCCTTGAGTAGCTGATTTTAAAATGAGAATCACGTCCAAACGGCTTGTCGTAATTTTTTTGAAAAAATATAAGTTACATTAGACCATTTTCTTAATAATTTAATCTGAGAAAATTTTGAGTTTTATTCGTATAACATAGTGTAATTAATTTGTAAAGTTATGTCTAAAACGGAAAAATACACGACAATCGCACCAAAACCGCTGGGCGTATTTTAATGAAATCGACACCATCTCAAAGACAATTTAATTATCTACATTTTGAATTGAGGCTTTTTTTTTTAAAGTCTTGGAAAGTACAAAAAACATCAAAGTTTTGGGTCGCGCGGGTGTGAAATGAGTGCGCGTTTTGTTCCCTAAAGGTCATTGGCGTTAGTCGTCGTCTAAAATATTTTAGAGCCTGAAAACGTGTCAAACTTTGGATAATTCCTCAATTGAGAAATCAGGCACTAAAACGTTTTAAAACAAATGAATAACTATTTAAATTTATTTATTATCTGAAACAGAAACTTATTTATTATATTGAAACACTGCCAAGAAAAGCTTTAGAGACGTAATACCTACTTGACCAACCAGTCATATCCATATTTTCTGATTTAATTTTCGTCAGCCTTAAAAATAAATGCTTTGACAGTTTTATTACATTATTACTTAATTTTCATAAATCTCAAGTAATATTATTAAGAATTATAATACATACCAATTTGTTAAATATATTTCTTAATTCATAACTTGTTTTTGTCTGCGACAAAAGAACGTATTGATATTATCCCGGCCGAGTTAAGGCAGTTGGGAATGGCCGAATGGCTATTGTCCTTGTAGAGAATGGGTATCTTATTACTGTTAATGCGGTTACTTTCAGTTTAAATTAACCATGTAGGTAGAGGATATAAAGTAACCTATCTACTGTTAGTCCGGCCAGTATATGTGTTTCTTTTTCTGTGCGTAGTTAGTTATAATAGTTGTAGCTTTTAGTGATATGGCTACAAAGTAAAAAACAACCATCTGCGTGTACATCAAAGACATCCAACAGTAGATGGTTTATAAACAATTAATTGTTTCAGAGCTTCTTGTAAAATAAATTCTTCAGGGTTTTTATGTGTATCCAAGAAATATAAAGACACTTGAGATGTTTTAATTCTGTATTATTCAGATGGTCTTGAGAAAAGAATTATTATTGTAAAATAAGTTTAAGTTATCACAAAGCTACTCATACCATCTACTTGTAAATTAAATTATCCATAAACGATTAAAAACAAACCGGCCAAGTGTGAGTCGGACTCGCACACGAAGGGTACCGTACCATTATCGCAAAAAACGGCAATAAAGTCACGTTTGTTGTATGGGAACCACACTTAAATATTTATTTTATTCTGTTTTTAGTATTTGTTGTTATAGCGGCAATAGAAATACATTATCTGTAAAAATTTCAACAGTCTAGCTATCACGGTTCATGAGATACAGCTTGGTGACAGACAGACAGACGGATCGCGGAGTCTTAGTAATAGGGTCCCGTTTTTACCCTTTGGGTACGGAACCCAAAAAAACATATCTATGCCATAAACTATTCACTAAGTTAAAAACGGTTTGTTCTAAAGCTTGCTAAAATTCATTCATTTTCTTAATCTTGTAGAATCAAATTTCATATCGCCTACTCCATAATACCAATGTCAACTTCTCCCATCCCTTAAACTCATCCACCCTCACGGTATTAAGTGCACTAAAACAAACAGTTTTACTTTTAATAATATTATTATTCAGAACAAGTGTTGTCTTTGTTGAAAGCCTCCCAAAGTCCCTTTAGTCAGGTACTTTGCCACAGGTAAAAAATACTTGACTCTGGTCCCTAAGGATCGAATGGTAAATTCGATATTGATGTTCTGCGTTTGAGTATATAGAGATTCTATATTTAAAATTAAGCAGTTTGAATGTCTATAGTATTATTCTTTTAAGTAGACTCTTTAATCTATATTATTATTTTATATAAAACTAAGTCGGGTTAGTTTCACCATTTACATATAACCCAAGAACGGCTGGACCAGTTTTGATTGTTTGTTTGATTTGATTTGTTGAATTTGTATTCACCCCAAATAGCAGAGTAACTATTAAAACATCAGAAAAAAAAACTGGCCAAGTGCGAGTCGGACTCGCGCACGAAGCGTTCCGTACCACTATCGCATAAAACGGCAAAAAAATCACGTTTGTTGTATGGCAGCCCCGCTTAAATATTTATTGTATTCTGTTTTTAGTATTTACTGTTATAGCGGCAACAGAAATACATCATCTCTGAAAATTTCAACTGTCTAGCTATCACGGTTCATGAGATATAGCCAGGTGACAGACGAACAGACAGACGGATCGCGGAGTCTTAATAATAGTTCCCCATTTTTACCCTTTTGGGTACGGAACCCTAAAAACGAAAAAATAAAATAAAACGATTCATTTTCCAAAACAATTGTCTGAGTTGGTTAAAAGTTGCGTTGCGTTTTTACGTAGATCAGCTTGTAAACAACTAAGGAAAAAGTATCTTTGAAATATTGTTCTAAAGTAATACGATATTTTTCTAGATGATTCATGCTTATGAAATAGTACTTTAAGATTTGTATTAAGAGGAGACGGGGGCAGAGAGCGCCGACTGAATTTCCTTAGTAAAAAGTCATAATTCGAGGTTTGGCTCACGTCTCTTTCCTCCTCCAATATTAGACCAATTTAAAACATATAAAGATATATACTATGTCCTTATGTTTTCCTTTCTGATGATACTTTATTTTTAGAAGATCTAGAGCCCTCAAAAAATGCTCAAAATTGCGCTGTCAACAGAGGCTTAGTGTACAAATTTGACAAATATAAATGAAAAAAGGGAAACAAAAAGACATAGTATATATCTTACTTTACTAGTTTATGGAATATCTTTTAAATTGGTCTAATATTGGAGGAGAAAAGAGACGAGAGCCAAACCTCGAATTATGACTTTTTACTAATGAAATTCAGTCGGCGCTCTCTGCCCCCGTCTCCTCTTAAGTATTGAAACAATGTATAAGAAATACAATATATATAATATAATGAAATTGATCTTTTAATTTACAAACGAAGAGTAATAAAGATTACTTTTAAGATGTTGCACTTTTTTGATCTATTACAAGTTTTACTTAATTGAAACCAGTGAAGTCATTTTGCATTAGCAGCATTTTTATAACGTCTGTCTACTATTTAATTACAACCAGACACGATTTTTAAGTAACATTGCCAATTAATTATTTTATTTTTAGTAATGACTTGACTAATGCAAACTAGAAAATCTATCAGCCATTATTTATATACAAAAAGTTTAAATCTGTTTATATCACAAAATTATATAGCAGCTATAAAGTGCAAATGAAGTTTTGTCATTTATAATTTTTAATCCTTAGGCTAGGAGCTCACGAGTGATTTATTATTCGTCTGAATCATCTAATGAATAGTTTTATGTCTATGTTTGATTGTTTTAAAGTGATTTTATTAACTTCTCTAAGTAATTAAATGCCATGTTAATGTAGTAAAAAAAAAACATTTAATTTAAAATACTGACACTACCATGTTTGTACACACTAGAAGTAGCTGTGTTTGTTAAGTTGAACCCAAGTCGTTTTAAACGTCTTGCTGATGTAGTTTCACGTAATAGTCGCGACAATACCCTACTGTGTCACCAGTCCGCTAAGACAGCACTAATGCGCAAAAGTGTTTACTGCATGGCTCCGGTCATCTATCTTCTATACTATATACTATAATATACTATAACATATAATATAATATTATAAAGCTGAAAAGTTTGTTTGTTTGTTTGAACGCGCTAATCTCAGGAACTACTGGTTGGAATTGATATTTATATTGTGAACAAAGTAAAAACACACTTACATACATACATACATTGCAAGTTAAATAAAAGCTTGTAAAGTAGATCTAATTGCGCACTATCGAATAGACTCATTGTTACTTGAAATCAGTTGATTAATTTTATCAAAAATAGGTTTGTAAACATAGCAATTTGGGGCGTCTTTATTTTTATCCGGAATTTATTGATAGTAGAGAAGAAGCAGAAGGATCAGTGGAGGCCAGTGGTAACGGTCGCGACTTAAAAGTTGTAGGTCGTGGGTTCAAACCCAGGCAGGCGTAATTTCTTTTATTTTTTTATTTGTGTATAATTATTTCATCACCACATCGTGAGGAAACCAGGCATGTACTAGAACCAAAAACCGGTGTGGATTACGGTCTATTCCTTCTCACAGAGAGGAGGTCTGTGTCCCAGCAGTGGGAACATTATAAGGCTGATGTTGATGCTTAAAAAAATACTGCTAAGAGAGATCGATCGTTTTTTTTTAATGCTAAGAAAGATCGATAAAGTTTTTTTTAATGATAACAGAGGTATTAAAAACTCAAAATCGACCAAGTGTGACATTTAGTCATAGTGGCACAGGACGGCAGTATTCCTTTAAACAGACGCTCGTATATTGAAGATGCGATAGTAAAGCGGGTTCCTTTTGCGGTTTTTTTTTGGGTTTTTTTCTTTTTTTCATTGAGCATTTTGTATGGTCTTAAAGTCAGCGATTCGTGACGCAGTGAGCTTGCATATATGCACCTAAGTTTAAAAGCCGTATTTTTTTATATAACGCTAGTCTTCAATAAGACAATAAGTCTTAATGAAGACTTGTGTTATATTGAATTTTATTTATTATTGGTGTTTTACCACAGTCGTAACATGTACTGTCACTTGATTGTGACTTTCGAAGTGTGTAATCTAGTGTGTTTTATATCGTGAATTATAATCCATCGTTATTAACTAAAATATGTATATGCAAAGCCAGACTCAGATGAGATTAAAAGTAATAATTAAATAAAAGATGCCACTTTTGTAGAAGTCAAACATTTGACTTGTGTGTTCCTATCCTAAATCACCAAAATATCTAGATCTCGTCGGATTATGCAAACAGGTTTTTATGAAGTCGATTACAAATGAAATTCTTAACTTTTAATTATGAGACCGCATTCATATACATATTAAATCTAAATATTAACGTCATTTGATATCGTTCCATGCATTTTGATGAAATAAAAAATAAAGTTTATATTTTTGTATTTACTAGTAACAACTAAAGAATAGAGTTATTAAACTGTAATAAATATACAATTACAAATTATATTCTTCTCTACACAGCACACTTTTAATTACTCACAAAGGTTAAATAAATTTAAATATGTTCCTGGTTCAGAAGAATCGTATATATAAGTATAATATAAGTTCTTATTATTTAATTTGAAGAAGTTTAACTTTAAATTAATGAAAGTACTGTTATTTTTGGTTAGATTATAAAGTTTTAAATCCTATATGATAAAGTAAAACAGAATCAAAATCTAAAAGTCCAAACGAGTCTTTAAACTAGGACAGAGACAGATACTAGTTTCAATAAAATCAGGTTTCATCAATCAACTCAAAGCTTATCTGAATATAAGCTTATCTTAAATCCTGCCAACACCGTTGAAAAAACAAACCTGCTTAATAAAAACTAAACTAAATTTCAAAACCTGGAACACTGTTAGCCAACGCGGATCATTTACAACATAAATTTTGAGCCACGGGAAGTTAGATATAAAACATATAAATATTCATAGAGAATGATTACGAATACTGTCTTGTAAACTAGTGTAGCAAAAACTAAATAATGTCACTTATCGAAAAGGAAACCCGTCTGGACCGCATAATGTTATAATTATAACGAGTATGCATCATTCATGAATTCTCCTTTGGCGGAGTAACGCTGGGAGTTCTAATCGATGGTAATAGACGTGGTGAAATGTTGCCATTTGTAAAAATAGTGATCGATTGCGTATTGCCAGCGTATCGACACATTTTCGTTTATCAACTTCTGTGGGAAGGCGAGTGTGATATTCTATTGTAACTTCAATGATTTCTTTCTTATTTTTAATTGCATTCCATAAGTTCACTCAAACTATTTTAATTAGTGACACTAATTAAGGGCCCGTTCGTCCAAGATTCTATATCTGATTAGAAAGTTAATGACATGTCACATAGAAGATACTTGTTGTCAGTTCATCTTCACTTTGTGAGTGTTAAATCACTTACTACACTGTTCCTTATAGAGAAGTGACACCTCTTACTTAGAGTGAGATACTTACGTGCCAACCTTTCGGTAATTGTTAGATAAATAAATATAATTATATCATTTCTTTTGCAGGTGTTAGTGACAATGTGTGTGCGGTGAGTGATAAGAACGCGCGATGTTGCGCGTGATCACCTGCCTGCTGGTCGCAACCGCGGCGGCGGAGCACGTGCGAGAGTTCACCGTCAGAGAGAACGCACGCGCCGAGACCCTCGTCGGTCACCTTGGAGACGAACTGCCCGACGCAGCCCCGCCATACACCATCGTCCCCGTCCCCGGCAGCGCCGTCAACGACGATCTCAGGATAGACCCCCACACAGGAGAAATCAGAACCCGAGGCCCTCTAGACAGAGAAAACAGAGACCATTACGCTCTAGTCGCCATCCCTGCCAGCGGAGATAACATCCGCGTTGTCGTCAGGGTACTCGACGAAAACGACAATGCTCCAACATTCCCTACACCCGTCATGAACGTGGAGTTCTCCGAAAACACTCCCAGAGACGTGAAGAGGAAACTAAACCCGGCCAAAGACCAGGATTTAGGACCATTCAACACGCAAAGATACAATATTGTATCTGGGAACACTGATAATGCATTCAGATTGTCTTCCCATAGGGAGAGAGATGGGGTCCTATATCTGGACCTACAAATTAATGGCTTCCTCGACAGGGAGACGACTGACCATTATCAGTTAGTTATAGAAGCGTTAGATGGTGGTACTCCACCACTCAGAGGGACTATGACTGTAAATATTACTATTTTAGACGTTAATGATAATCCTCCTGTGTTTGCTGAAAGTGTTTACTCTGCAACTATTCCGGAAAACGCGACCGTAGGCACTCCCGTGCTAAAAGTGTCCGCGACCGACTCAGACTCTGGTGAAAACGGTTTGATCGAATACTCGATAAACAGAAGACAGAGTGATAAAGAGAATATGTTCAAAATTGATCCAGAAACTGGTGATATTACTGTAAACAAAGCGTTAGATTTTGAAACAAAGGAATTACATGAACTTGTAGTTGTAGCCAGAGATAAAGGTGCACAACCTTTGGAAACTACAGCCTTTGTGTCAATAAGGGTTACTGATGTAAATGATAATCAGCCTACTATAGACGTTATATTCTTAAGTGATGATGCTACACCAAAAATCTCCGAGTCAGCACAGCTAGATGAATTCGTGGCTAGGATATCAGTGCATGATCCAGACTCCAAAACCGAATACGCAAACGTAAACGTTACGTTAAGCGGTGGGGACGGGCATTTTGATTTGCGGACTCACGACAACATAATTTACTTGGTTGTAGTTGCGTTGCCACTAGATCGCGAATCCCGTTCATCTTACACGTTGAATGTGGTAGCAACTGACAAGGGGTCTCCTCCATTACACGCGTCTAGGATCATCAGTCTGAAAGTGACTGATGTGAATGACAACGCACCAGTATTTCTTGAATCGGAGTATAAAGCGAGTGTACCCGAAGCGGCGGCTCCAGGTACACCAGTGGTGCAAGTATCGGCTGCTGACGCTGATGAAGGGGAGAATTCTGAAATTCGTTACTCCTTACTGCCGACTCCTCAATCAGATTGGTTTGCGATTGACGAGCGATCAGGGTTGGTGACTACTCGTGCTCGGGTGGATTGTGAGACGAACCCGATGCCGCGGCTGACGGTGGTGGCTCAAGATCGTGGTAATCCTCCAATGTCCTCGACAGCAACGTTAATAGTGACAGTGTTAGATGTGAATGATAATGAGCCGATCTTCGACCAGTCCTTCTACAATGTCACCGTGTCTGAGAATGAAGCTGTTGGCAGCTGTATTTTAAAGGTGAGTTTTCGATTAATCACTTTACTGACTATATTTCCATCAAAATATCTGTAAAAATTTTTTGTGCCCCAGGGATTGAGCATGTACATTTTCAGTTCAGTCCATTATCTTAATATATTTAGAATCTTGTGACTACATTTTATCTCTTGCATCTACCATGAAAAGCTGTAATTTCATATCAAAACCGTTGAATACTTTGTAACCACACTTAATGCATCGTGCATTGTAATATCATAAAGCAAATGTGTGTCATGTGCCTTTGAAAGGCGTTCGCCGTCACGAAAGGTGTAGGCATGTTCAGTTTATATAGCCTTTTCCCCATTAGAAATATGCAAAGTTGTGGGCAATTACTCCCCATTTATTACAGTTGAGTTACATCTTACATTTACATATTAAAGACTAGCGTTAATAGTGGCATCGTCAATACGTTTGGAAACAGCTTCATCTGGCTGGTTTTCATTAGCTAATTTCCACATCTTGTGTAACAGCTTATTCTAATTTAGATTATCTTCGGCTTAGCATTTTCATTTGAAGTCCACTTTGCAGTAAAATTTCTTCACTTCTTACATAATTCAAACTTTTCGGTCATACGCTAAGCCGTTCAAGCGTTTTGCAGGATTGTCGTTATCTGGCAGTTTTTGCAATCTTCAACTTATTTTAAATTGATTCCATTATAGAGATTTTATAATATTAACTTACTTTATTACTTCTGTATTCAAATATTAATTTATGTATATTGTTCAATATATCCATATATTTATCGATTCCGATCTATAATCTCCTAAACCCTTTCGTCGCAATTTAAAATATATTATCTGCCAACATTTCTATTCGGCTTTGCATTATTTGCCTGCTATATGAAGTCAGAATATGTAAATAAATGTTTTCAATTTAAACGACATTTTGATCATAAATTAACAGATTGTTATATTGTGTCAGTTTTGACGGTAACATATCATAAATATGTTCTTTTTATTTGTATTTTTTATAAGTCGTTGCGTTTTTCGTTATTGTTATGTGAAATAAGTGACCTTTTAGTTTTTCAATTATAGTATCTATATTGTGTTGTCATAAGAATATGATTTATACTGTCAACAAGGTATAAAATATATATTCATTAAGTACAAATATCAGTTTATTATATAGAACCAATTAGTTATTGGCAACGCTTGAGAAATCACGTCCGACGTTTAGGAAAGTGTGAAAGATACAGTTACAGATAGTTATACTACTTTACGCGGGTAACTTGAGATGAAAACCAATGTATATGTAGGCATGGAATCATAATTATAAACAATTAATTAACAACATTAAAATAGTGAGAAATATAGCTATAGCGAGAAATGTAGCTGATGATTATGCTACAAAAGATGATTTAAATGATACAGATCAAACACAAGCCAAAACAATAACAAAACGACTGAAAGAAAATCATAGTTACCTGGGAATAGAAACCAGTGACCTAATTCTCAATAACTGCGCACGAACCAATCGGAACATATCCAAAACAGGATACTCACATACATAAATCCGTACAGTGAAAGTCCAATTTGTGTTCACAAACAATTTGCCAGAAGTGATCTACGGCACTAGCATTATTCTGCATGGAAATGCCAAAGGTAGCGACAAAGCAGATGATGATTCCATACGGACTCCCATTAAATCCCATATATGCTAAAATGGGACATATAGTCATATATTACAGTCTTGCAAATAGGCATTTGTGAGGTAAAGTGGTCGAGTAATATGTCGATAAGTAGATAGTTGACTGTACGCGTTTTGAAAGTTTGATTGGCAGGTAGGATGCAATTTGAAATCTGAATCTGATGGTGATTGTAAAAGGTTACAGATAACGGTTACTTTACTATACTTGTTATTTAACTGGTCGGTTTGCCGTTATATTATGGTTGGTGATATTAAGGCAGTTATTTCCGGTTATTAAGTTATGTCGTTCTAGGAAAAGAACACTTAATTAAAGTGACGTAACAGAGTATTTCATGAAATAAATTCTAGCAAGTCAAGGGACGTGATTGACTATTGATAATTCATAGTACACACATGCAAATAGGTGATACGTATCTGACAATTTGTCACATAACGATTTGCGATAATTTCGTTTCAGAAATAATGTAAGGTAATTTATTATTATCCATTTTTCTTTTTTCATCACAGAGGATGCATAAGTAAAGTAGCAGTAAGTACAAGTTATACCAGAAACTAGCCAGATTTATTTGAAGGAGTTGGTCATAAAACCAGTTTCTATAAACCAAGTAAACCCGCACAAGAAAATGCGAGAGACAAGAAATTATGATTATCCCGTTAAAGAAACAATATTACCTAACTAACGTAATGTATACTCATTCAAGTTTGTGAGTTTAAAAACAGATTCTTTCATACAACGCTCATTTTTCAACGTTAAATGTCTTACCGACAGTTTTATATTACGTTTTCTGTGTTAACATGCAGTTTAGCGTCTTAAGTGGCCATAAAATTGTAGAATTGCATTATTACTTGTCTATTTCCGTTGGGATTATGTTACTATTGAGGTCTACCGAAATTTTGTGTCTGTGGGTAATGATTGAAGAAGCTTTTATATACAAGGTCTTGTATTAATAAGGTTTTGCCTTTAGTCGCAATGATTCCGCAATATATAATGGAAAATAACAAAACGACGTTATCTTAACAAAATACCGAGGATACTGTCCTCGTTCAAAAATACCTGTCGAAAAAAACTTGAACAATAAAGTGGACTGCGCAAACTTCGTACCAATTAGTTACAACGGACAGATCAATTCCGCTTATCTCAGTCGGCCACACCCGCACTTGACGAATTTGTCGAGAAAAAAAACTCAATTTTCATTAACTCTTATCTTGAAAACTCGGGCCTGGCTCGTAACTTACACGAGTTAATTTCTTTTAATATATTCCACGTATATTTATAAGTGCTTGTACATAAATCTATCGTATGGAGTGATGCCAGTTTGGGCGTGCGGCGAGCGGATCGCAAATTGCGATCTAAATTGAAAATTAAACAGTCCAGAGCAAGCCCGGGGAGCCCGCGGCTCCCGCCAATGAGCGATTCGCAAACTACGCATGCGCACGTGTGCCTATTCCGAAATAGCGTTTCTATTTTCAAATTTACCGTAATATGAAAAGAGGTTTAATATCGAGAAATTGTGATAAACAATATTATATGAGAACGTAGGATTTCCGAGTAGTAAAATAAGCAATAAACAGTAACGACTTACGTGACTTGGTTGGGAAATCTGTTTTAAGGTTTTATACCAATCCGGGGCATTAAAATCAACAATCAACACGTACCTACCTACCTACCTAGTAACCCAATTATTCCATAAAGATTGACATTTTCCAAATTATTATTTTTGTTCGGTAAATCATCCAATGACTACTCCCACACTGGGTGAAGCGGGAGGGCGTGTCAGACTTTTACTGATTTAGCCGCGACCCAGACAAGTATCGGCCTTAACGGACCTCGTCAGTTTTGCTGACATCTCTGAGCTACCCATTTAACTCGCCGTCCTCGCCCACGCCAACGGTGGCTGGAAATCGTCTTGCGACTTCCAACGCCCAGGGCGTCTCCTGCAGTGGCTAAAGGCGTGACGCGAGTCGTTCGCCCGTCTCCGTTGCGTCTCACTCACGCGTTCCACCTCCTCCTTCGCAAACATTACTGCTTCGCAGAAGGAGGTGACAGCTTCACATGCCTCTCACTCCATACCATGGGCTGAACCAGGGCCGGACGCGAGAGGTCGCCACCGCTGATAGCCTCCACGAGCAAATAGCGGTCTCACGCCCAAACGGGGCAGAACTCCACCGTATGCTACACCGTGTCCTCTGGGAAAGAGATCACTGTAATAATAAGAAAATGAAAATGTCGAAATCCATATTGTACCGACAATAATATCAATGAACCGTGAAATATGGAGCAACTGAGCAAAATGTCAACATAAATAAAAGCAAACAGAGGCAAAACTAATAGAAACAGCTTCCATTAATCAATATTCAGACCAATTAAGCATAAAATTAAACAAAACCATAACGACATTGCGCCATAGACTATAACAATTCAATTCCATATCAGATGTTAGTCTATGAATTCTAAATACCGAATGCACAATTGAATTGTTGCGTTTTTCGTCACCTGCCTCTCGGCGTCACGAACTCACGACTAACTCGATTGTTATTTGGTTATTCACATAAACTTCTATGTGTTTCGCTTTTAATAGAGGTTAAGTGCCGCTAAAAGGCAGACAAATGAACTTTGACTGTTGCTTTTGCTCGATTAAAAAGAAACTACTTTCTCTATTTGTGTTCGAAGTTTGAAATTGATTTTTAGCTGTCAGTTTTGGCGCCGAATCTATCTTATGTTATGATTGTTTTAGTGCGAACAGTTCTTAATTCTTATAAAATACTCATTAAATAAATTAGTAAAAAAATATGAATGATAACATTAAACATCCTTAATATGACAGCTAAATTATTTTTTTATAATTTTGTCCTTCAAGTTTATATAACCTCAAAATTTGAATGCAACTATCATTAAATCCTTCTTGAAAATACAAGTGAACACTGAATAATATATTTAAGTACAGGTTAGACGCTGATCGGTCTTATTATAAGATTATTATGTTGCCATAAATGTAACCAGACATTGTGAAATATTCTTTTTAGTCTCCTAATTTGTCTAGACGAAAGGTCAGGCAATGGTCAATTCGAATTATTTTTTAAATAAGTATTCTGTTGCTTATTATAATAATAACGCAACGGAATAATGATATTCATAATCTTTTGTGAAATAAAATAACAATAGGTTTATCAAAAAAAATATAGGTCCAACAGCAAGGGAAGAAAAAAGGTTTCTTGCATGTCTCATTTATATCCTACCAGGACTCCCAGCTATATATATAATATATAAACCATGTCCCACACTAGAAATTTCTTCCTGTATCGTGGGTGCGTTTACAAACTCTATATACTCGTATGCTGCATAAAAATCGCTATAAATAATGTTTGATATCTAGTTTTTATGGGGCAATTAAAGGTGAGCATCATTTCTCTGAAACCAAAGGAAAGAGAATATTAAAACCTAACGTCCAAGGTAAAAGAGTGTCGTCCAAGGTAGTTTTATGTCTCACAACCTCCGATTAGAAAAAGTAGTTTGGTTCATTCGAAACCTCCTTACAAGCGTTCAAATCACGATTTTTTTTATTAGATTTTATTTGAAATTGATTACAACGCAGGGATTACCTTATATGTCTGTTATTACATTACTCCCTACATATTTCAGTAGCGGGCTGGACTGAGCGAGCCTCCAATAACCTGATAAGACGGGGCGGCCATATTGGATTCCGGTACGCGTTGCTATGGTTACCGCTTGATTGCGTGCGTAGGCGCATCAGGAGCGTATCGACATTTTTGCTCTGTCCCCTTACTAATGTACTGTTTTAATAAGATTATTAGTATGTAATGTTTGTGAATGTTTTTATGTTTTAATCCTTAAGTATCTGTCGATGGTCTATCTGTAATAAATGCGTTTTTCTTTTTAATCTGTGCTGATATTGCTTGTTTTTTAATTTATGATGGACGTAGATTTATTACATTTTTAATATTCAATTCAATTTCATTTTTATTTATAATGCGTTAATATTTTTAAATTGCGTCAAACGTGTAGCACAACGCAATGTCGCGACGGAACGCATCATAAACAATATTATACTGGAGTTCACCATAAAATTATCTAATCTAAGTGCGATTAATTTTATCTGTATTCAGCGTATAATAAAACTAAGTGCCTCTCAATAAATCGGACGGGGCAAAACTTAAATAGTTGCTAAACACTCGAGGACAAGTTCTCTTATGGTTCCCAGTCACGCGATACCACTAATTATGTAACAGAATTAATTTATTACCTCAAACTTATAAACGAAAGGCTTTAAGACGAGTTTAGATGTTAATGGCATTGGCAGAATAGTTTAATGCCTTTGAAAAAAGTTCGGTTGCATAATGCATATTCATGTCATTTTTGACAGTTGTTATTGCAAATTGGCGCTCTTTTTTGACTGACAGTTTATTTTGTCTGCAATTATTATTTTCGTTGTATGTTGGCAAAACAAATAAGTCATAAATTATTTTTTAGATTATAAAAACATATTATAGATCAAGAAAATAATACCCATTTGATTTATCTTAGGTACTTTAAAAAAACAATGCTCACTAAAAAAATATTGCTCAAGATGCTATTACTAAGAATTGTAAACTCGATAATGATTGAAATCAACAGTTCTTACAGTAGCTAATTATGGCAATCACGTAATTTATGTAATTTTCTATTTTCGCTCTCGGTATCAACAACCGTAATAATATGTCGAGATGCATCTAACACGCGAACGCAGCGAAACGTAACGAAACGTGTTGCATAATAACGTTATTTATTTAGTTATTCGTTAAAATAACGTTATAAAAACGATAAATGCGTGCACGCGTGATTTACGTTTCGCTAATTGTGAGACGTTTATTGCTTTTTAAAGCGAATTTAAAGTATTTTTGATTCTCACGCGATGATTTATGTAATTAATTAATATAATCTTTTAAACGAAGCTGCGTGCGTAGTTGCTTTTCGATGTCGGACCTCATATTTTTAATTGATGTTATGCGTTATGTATCTCGTTCAAGTTATTCGTATTTCATAATTTTAATGATTTTTTTAATGTTGTAAACACGGGGGAAAATATTCCTTTTTGAGAGCTTCCGTTGCGTGCGCTTCGTAAGCGGTTAAAGTTTCACAATATTCATGTATGTAGAGTAGGTAGGTAGCCGTTGACGGGAGCAAAGCCACGTGGGACAGCTAGTATCAAAATAAATTAGATACGTATTAGAAAAAGCAATCGCAGCCTCCTCACTCGCTTTTGTTTTTATTAATCGTATGGATATTTAATGACATCAAGAAAAATAATAATTAACGTTGCCGTGTGGCCAGTTTGCGCATAAGGTTATTTTAAATGCGCAGGGATGTACAAACAACTATTTGAGTGTTTATAGCAGTAAGAATTCGATAATTAAAATTGTTTTTTCTTTGGATTCAAGGGATTGGCTTTGGTGCCAGCGGACGGAGATGGTTCCTTCCATAGCGGAGCTGTCCGCTCCACTATATGCAATAATAATTTATATAAAATAATAACTAGATTAAACAGTAAATTATCTTTGTAAACTTATATTAATAACGGACCGTTCATGAAACCGCTATATGCATTCCTATAACCATTATCTCCAGTTAAATTATCGTAAAATCATTTTCTTGTATCGTCGCTCGCATTATGACTCAAGCTTTACATCGTAAAATCATACATTAAACCGTTCTCGATGTCTCCCGTTGATCTTAAGAGGAAATATGGGCAGAGAGCGCCGACTGAATTTCCTTAGTAAAAAGTCATAATTCGAGGTTTGGCTCTCGTCTCTTTCCTCCTCCAATATTAGACCAATTTAAAAGATATTCCATAAACTGGTAAAGTAAGATATATGCTATGTCCCTATGTTTTCCTTTTTTCATTTATATTTGTCAAATTTGTACAGTAAGCCTCTGTTGACAGCGCAATTTTGAGCATTTTTTGAGGGCCCTAGTGCTTCTAAAGATAATGTATCATCAACAAGGAAAAATTGGGACATAGTATATATCTTTAATTTTCAGTTTACGGAATATATTTTAAATTGTTTCAATATTGGATGAGGAAAGAGACGAGAGCCAAACCTCCAATTATGACTTTTTACTAAGGAAATTCAGTCGGCGTTCTTGCCCCCGTTTCCTCTTAATGAAAATACATTCAAATGCTCTTTAAATTATGTGAAAAAATGTAATTGAGAACGAAATATGTAGTCGATATCCTTTTAGGGCACCACTTAGGATTCTGATCCATTCCAATCCTTTAATAGACGATTCCTACGAGTCTGTAGTTTCCAAAAGGTATCGCAGAAAAATGTGTGATTCTACAATTAATCTGTAAACTAGGTTGGCGACACTACCATGTATAGTGTCGTGAACCTAGTTACCTAGTGGACTTTTAAGCATTCATATCGAGTAATTTGTAGGACTCATCAAGCGATTTGTGAAATGATAAAGGCACTTTTACGAATATTTTTAAGGTTCCGTACCCAAAGGGTAAAAACGAGACCCTATTACTTAGACTCCGCGGTCCGTCTGTCTGTCTGTCTGTCCGTCTGTCACCAGGCTGTATCTCATGAACCGTGATAGCTAGATAGTTGAAATTCTCACAGATGATGAATACTAAAAACAGAATAAAATGAATAATTAATTGAGGCTCCCATACAACAAACGATTTTTCCGATAATTGTACGGAACCCTTCGTGCGCGAGTCCGACTCGCACTTGGCCGGTTTTTATCTCTCTCCAAAACCAGCATAAAACCAGCATGCAACTACTTAAAAGCGTTTAACATGGTTATAATTACCTCGTATGGGCTATCAATACTTAGTACGTATCTCCTACTATCTTAGTGTTTACTGTTTTTACCAATATTGATGTTTTATGACTACCTCATAAAGTTTAAAGTGTACTTTAATATCCAGTGTGCATTAAAGTTCTGTTTTATTCAGATACTAGATTCCTTATTAGCCATAATAACTAAAGCAACAAAATAAAACTCAAGAAGCGTTTTATGATAGTCGCCATCTTTGCTGGTATCGGAACTTTTTACTTGATATTAAGAACCAAATAAAAAATACTATTAATTTATTAATAATATGGAAATAGTTTAAATGGTTGGCAATTTTTCTTTTGGGGTGCGTTTCCACTTGTCTCTAGTCTAGGTCAGAGGTGACAGAGACAAAACCGACGATGGAGTGAGCTTACCCAGAATAAGCCTGTTCACTCTAACTTTGAATAGATGGCTTGAAAGAAAGAATAACAATTACAGAATATAACGAAAAAAACGATATAATACAAGTACTCAATAACGATATTATAACTTTAACGTTGTAAGTTATAGTTATGACTATATATGACAAAATTACTCGGATACCTCTCAGCATACACAGGACTCATTATCTTTAAAAAAATGTATAAATTATCGACTCCACACAATTCTTTTGTAACTTGTCAATTCAGCACGATGTTATTATTTCTGACCTTTTATTAAATGCGGGTTTTCATTATCACTACTTCTTATTAATAGTGTAATAATAATCAAGGGACAAAATATATTGGTTGTATACGGGTGGGCATTTTACTTATCTGCCTAGAATTGATTATACCAGATGTTAAATTGGTTTCGCGGTATATTAAGAAACGTCAAAAAAACTTTGGTGCCAAATCTGTCATACAGATAAAAAAAATCCGAGGCAAAGATTTTCTCATTCTGCCTATTATGTCAGTCACGTCAATGCACATTTTCTATCGCGTTCATCACTGATTGCTAGATTGTCAACCTCCACACGAAAGATACTTTGTAGTAATTAAACGCAATTCCATCTCAATGAATATTCAACGCTTTATTGATGTTAATAAAAGGCTTTTCTACTTTTTTTATTAAACATCTCAGCCCTGGACGTCGTTGATCGATCGCGCGTGGATTGACTCATTAATTTACTAAGTATTTTATATTTTCTGTCTGATACCGCTTTCAGTTTTTATATTAAAGGAGTATCAATAGCGAGATTAACATTCTAGATTATAAAGATAGTGAATGAAAATTAATTACGTATTTTTTGTTAATTTTCGGCATTACATGATTTGATTGACCACATAGACTGCTGATAATGTAAAACATGCGATTACTTACATTAACGTTGGCTGAATGTTGTCGCTTGCCAGTGCATAAGAGTTTATAAAAAAAAACAAGTTCTCGATTTAAAATTCAAAATCTTGCTATTCCAGCGATCACGACCTATCGTTGTTTTTTTATGTTGCACTTTAAATAAAACCTTAATACGTTGATTTTAGAGTGCATTTTCGTATAGTTTTAATTTTCATATATGTGTGTCTTTAAGTATATAATAATAGAGGCAATGTAAATTGTAAAGTAACCTGTCACTGCTCCGGCTGTTACGATCATTTAAAGTCAAGTTACTTTGGATTACTTGACAGAAATAGACATACTTAGACCTAGCTTGCCAATATATCTTGATATTTAATACTACCACTGTTATTTAGGAACTTTCTCTTCTTTCTTTAACAATTTGACGGAGTCAATAGTATATTAGGTATAAGTTTTCAGTTAGGTAATAGTTCTCGTCATCTAACGACATTACCGGGTACTGAGAACTTCGCTTCCTCAACATTCTCAACCACACTTAAAATCTTTATTTTTTGCTCAAAATTTTATTCTTTGATAAAAGTGCCATACGGGATATGTTTTCTGACGAGGTCTGGCTTAATAGTTCCTCTAGGTTTTAGAATCTAACAGAATATCTTTCGCAAAAAATGGCTATACTGCATCTTCTTTCTCAGAAATAAAACAAAATGTAAAATGCCCACTTTCCATATAAGTAATCCCCACTCTAACGACCTCAAGATGGAGCTGCACTATCGATATCGCACATCCCTAACCCGATTACCTTTATTATCGACATATCTCAAAGTTAAGCATCACCGAGTTCCATACATGTTATTTCCACGCATGTCCGGTGTGTTTAAACATCAGCAAATATAGCAAAAAGACGGTCACGAGGTACATTCCCACAGTGCATAGGGGGTTTTTGCTAACACTGCCTAGGGCTGTGAGAATTGTTATTTAATTAACTTAATTATTCTTCTTAGCGTGTCGGTGACAAACAGACTCTCTTTAGTTTAATACCTTGCCTGGCTTCAGCCACGGCAACGCCCTCCGCCTGCTGACGCCTCATAGTGCTATAACATTTTCATTTGGTTGGTAGGTACTCCATTATTTTAAGACAGTTTTTCTTGGTGGCACAAATTGTATGATATGTCGAGTACGCCAGTTCCTATAGGGATTTAGATTTGAAAACACTACAAACAACGTCAGGATTTTGTTTCAAAATAAATGCTAATAGAACCTTAAAACCGCGAGGCCCAGGGCCCGATCTAGCAATTACATCGCTCCGGGCATAGACAATATTTGCCGCCGTTGGCACCCTTAAAATGACGCCTTATAAGGAGGTGTTTCAGGACATCGAAAAAAAAAAGTTTTTTTGACAACTTCGAGTGAAGTGAAAACAAAGTGAGCTCGAAAATTTCACGTAAGATTTTTTTAGAGCTTGACAATTTTGGCACTACACCACGAATAAGTTAAGTTTTCTGATGATATGAAAAGGGCTGTTTGTGCAGTTTGGTCGCCCCTCATTTATGCCGCTCTGGGCCATTGCCCGGCTCGCCCTCCCCCTAGATCTGGCCTTGCCCAGACCCTCAGATCTTTAAAAGATAACTGTAAACTGAGTTAATTTAAACGAACTTACGACTCATTGGACACTGAAATGAGCTTCAAAGCTCTCAGAAAGACAACTAACAATCAAGTGCTACCCGGACACTATAAACTGATAAATATCCAACACTTTGATTGAAACTAATTCCATCAGGATCAGGAAGCCTGTTCTTGCGTGTATTATGCAGATTGCTAGTGGTTTGTTACCGATACTGTGTTTGATGGAAGTAGGCCTCCAATCCGGGACAAGCCTTATCGTTAGGTGGTGAAACATGCATCCGTGAAAATCAGGTTAAAATCGAAGCTATTATCATTATTTGATAATACTTAATAAATATAATTAGCCTATAAAGTTTCTGCTGCGACACAAGCCTCCGCTCTGTGAAAGGGAATGAGCCAAAATTCACTACGCACGTCCAGTGCGGTCGACGTCACATGCCGTTCGAATATTTGGTTCTAAGAAAAATTGGTTTCCTCACGGTGTTTTCCTTCACCGTTTTAGTGGCGGCTCGGGGTCAGTTTTCGAGTAGTGTTGACTCGAGTCGGCCTGTGGTGGAGGGTTTTGTACGTCTGGCGTTAAGAAACTAAATATATATACATATGTATATATACTCTCTCGACTTCGTAAACACAACAGCGTATAGGTTAGAACACGCAATAAACACGCGCACGCCGCACGCACACAACTATAGCAAAAAGTGTCGTTACAACTTTTCGTGAGATTTTTTTCCGTCTAGCCCCCTTTCGCAACGCGCGATTAGGAACTTCGTTCCAAAACTTCGTTCCAATAGGCTTGGTTTAATCTAGATGTCTCTTACAATATCATCACCACAATAATAAAAAGACACATTTAGGAAATAATATTAAATTACGACATTATCTGTGACACATTATTGAGGATTTCGACTGATTGATTGAAACAAGAAGTGCTTAAGATTTTTTTAGCGAATCTAACTACCTTGACTTCTGCTATTTGAATGCTGTATTAGCATAAAATAATATTTCTATCAAAATATACAATAAAAACGATAACAAATCACAGATTTGCATCGATTACTTAATCGTATAAAACTGATCAGGTGTTGTTCAACAATGCGGTTATGTGTTAGCCAGAAGCATAAACAGATATTGTCCGGTAGCTTCAATTGACCATTAAAATTATGGTGCATCCCTGTAAATCCCGAGTCCCAACACATCATTTACTCCACTTCGCACGTGGCGGGCCGTGTCCAATGTTGTCAGCATCTGTGCAGGGCGGGAAAGTCGGCGGCCATTTAAAAAAAAGTCGTTCGACTAGTGTCTATGGCCGGCCGCATGTGGAGCGTACCTTTTTATATTTTTTAATTGCGTTCCGTTTCTGATAGATTTATGTTTTATTGCATATTTTTCATTGAGGAAAAAAATGATTTATTTTATTTATTGGCTGGGTATAACTATTAGGGATTGATACGTTTTCCCGTTCACTTGAGATTTAATGTGGTTTAGAAATTGTGGTACAGCTGTTTATGGGATTAGTCAGATATTTATGTATCAGAGCTGAAGTCGTTAAAAATTGGAGCGAAACATTTCAATGCTTCCGAAGTACATATATAATTTTATTTCATAGATCAAGAACATAAAATGAAAAATAAAAACTGTATCATTAAAATAACTCCAACTAAAGGGTCTTCATTTAAAAATTCATCCAGTTTTATAAAACGTGTACTCCCGTTAAATTCTAAAGCGCATTTTATTTCTATAAATTAAAAACAAACAAAAAGGCTGACCATAGGTATTGTCCGTCTGTCATCGGTCGCGTTTAGTGATGTGATGTGGTCGAATGAAGTATCGATTTATTAAAAAAATATTACGCGACATCGATCGACGGGGCGCCCGATTACTCGATTACCCATTGCTCGAGGGCTGTAAGGTAGCTCGGCTTGTGGCGCGATCAGCGAGTTTTTAATATTTTTATTTTACGCTGTGACGATGAGTTCTTTTTTAAAAAAAGACTAGGAGTACTAGCTATGAATGTTAAGTATAATTGCAATTTGCCTTTTGGATGGAATTTTATACTTAGCAAGCAATGTCAATTTAACTCCAATCCTTATCCTAAGGATATAATAATACTGCATGTAACAGTCAAATAGATCACGATGTAGATAAAGGCCATAAAATAGAAAACATTATTACTGTAAATGATTAATTAGTCTATTCGAGCGTATTCATAAACTAGGCTGAGTCATTCGATACAAAACGGCCCATTGTTGGTAAAATAATATATTAATTCAATGGGTACCGATCAAGATATACAGTGTACAAATATGTACACAGTTCACTCCCACCCGCTTCGCTTCTCACAGTAGCTAACCATTTATTTCGACTTCATGTAAATGTAAACGATCCTAAAAAGTTCCTTTTCGAGTTTGACTCGTAATAATCGACCTTTTTTTCAAACAATATGTTATAACAGCTAACATTGGAATGCATAAGAATTTAAACTAATTCCAAAATTTGATTCAATTTGCGGGTTTTTTTATTCGATTATGAACCGTTGAGAAAATATCGATATGATTTTAATTCTTGCATCAAAAGTGAAACTTGGAAAATGGCTTTATTGGTTAGTTCACTAGTGATGGAAAGAAGCAAAGCAGTTTTTTTTAACTGGCACCACCTACTCACATAAGTTATTTTTATCAATCATCATAATTCAGTCTTTCGAACGCCATCATGAATGTAATCCAATGTTTTAAAAACTTTATAGGCGAATGGCTGCGCTGTACATTAATGTATCTCGTTTGCGTATAATTATAGCATAAGAGTTGAATATGGCATGCTAATTGCTTTTAAATTTCGTTGCGACTTCATCGAAACATAAAATGAGTGTTTACAGCAAAAGGTTTTAAAAGATACCGGTAAACTTGGATGAAATCGGTTAAGGCGCGCCCATTCTGGTAAAATATATGGTTTTTATCTAAAAAAAAGAAAAAAAAAATGGGTTCTAGGAAATGATTTTGTCGTCATTTTAAGATCCTTCAATCATCAGTCGGAGGCAGGAGTTGGCAATACCACAACTCTTCAGCTGATGCACTTTTATAGATGTAAATGATTAGTTATCTTCTGAATATCCAACGCTAGAGAGGATAGAAATCACCCATTAGTCTAATAATTTAAATATCAAGTGGTTTTATTGTAGATCTGAAACGCAAATCAGCCATAAAATTACAATCGTCACTGCAATTTGACCGGTCTCTATTCCAATCGATTAGCTCTACTTTTTTGTCGTTCACCAAAATAGAACGTTTGATCGCGAATCGTCAATTCGTCACCAAAGTCAATGGTTACTATCTAAACAAGATTAATACTTAATTATGAATTGTTTTGAATCGAATTATACTCGACTAGCTGTTGCCCGTGGCTTCGCTCCAGTGTACCACCCCACAGGACCCGTTTTCGGGATTAAAAAATAGCCAATGTCACTCAGGAATAATGTAACTTTCTACTGGTGAAAGAATTTTTCAAATAGGTCCAGTAGTTTCGGTACAAACAAACAAACAAACAAAAAAACTCTTTCCTCTTTATGATATTATATAAGTATAGATTAAAATTGGAAAATTTTGTGGCACGCCTGTTTCTGGACGCCCTCTAATGTTGCCATTTCAGGATCCAAATGCTTAATTTTAAAAGCTAGGCCTGTTGACCTGTATCGAAGTCGAATATGTATGTTTTAAGAATAGATTATAACCTCAGCAACTTACCGGGCTTACATTTAAACTCAACCTTTAACCAGTCGACATCTTATCCGTTAATCCATTGTCAGTCATTGTATCCAAATTCTGAATCGATTTGAAATATCGATAAGAATACTTTGTGCTGCCGAACGAAAACGTTCATCGCTGGTTTTTAATTGAGGTGGAATCATTCGATTTACATATCGAGAATGTTAAGCAGTAAGTAGATTTAGATTTTTTATAAAAAGTTTAAAATGCTTTTCGAATGAATGCAGCATACCTAGTTGGTAAGGACGCTTGCTTGCATATATTTCAGAATTTATTCATTATATTTTATTCTCATGAAAATAACTACGAAAGCTTTTATGTTAAAGAATTTTAGTGAGTACAAAAAGCTTGATAGGGGACAAGGTTAAAGATATTTATATGAAAATTAAATGAGTTTTAAGGGTTTATCTTTTCAATTAATCTGGCAATAATTGGTATGTTGGATGAATGTTTCTTTTTTAGGTATAAAATACAAGGTTAAGCAAGCAATGCACATACTGCTACGGGAAAATTTTTGTTCTTTACCTCAGCTTGCTACGAAACCCAACCAAAACCGCTTTTCGCGTTCTCAATTACTTAAAATAATGAGCCCACATATACAGAACCAGACCTATCTCGATAATTTTACATACACGATCGACCCGAATACCAATCGCCGGGACAATTTATTTAAACAATGCCATGTAAAAGGTTTTATAGTTAAATAATAAGTACATTACGCTGGCGCGCCGCTGCGTATTCAAATTATATGATACTCTGGTCCTTTGTGCAAGCCCAGCGGTCCAGGGCCCAGATGATTATCGGAACAGTTACAGTTTTAAGGTCCAGACGCAAATAAACGTCTTTTGATATCGGTTGATGACGTTTTAAAGCGTCATTCTTTTTTTGAATGATGTTTAATTGCCAATGTGTCAGCGAATTTTTCGGTGCAGTTTATGTCAATGAAGTGCTTGTCGTCATGAGTCGAATTAAGGTCTCCGCACTACGCGTCAGCGGAGCGACGCGACGCAACATGACCAAATATACTTTGTATGAAATTGTATTAGATAAACCGCACTACGCGGCAGCAGAACTACGCGACGCGACACTTTATCTCATACAATATATTTTGTCGCGTAGCTCCGCTGACGCGCAGTTACGCCTAGTGCGGTCTGACCATAATGATAATGATCATTACGTTTAATGTCTGGCTTGAGATTTTTCATTGGATATATAGGTAGCTGTCTATCTCATGTGTGAAGCATTAAGAACATCGTCTACAGAGTAACATGAAAAATTCGATTCTATGATGAGTTGAGCCCCTAAAGTTTTCTAGTAGTTTGGCCAAGTTTAGCAGGTTAAATAGATATGATTAGAGTTTGGTTAGGTAATGTCGTGTTTTGTTTCATACTTCTAAAGTAATTTTCAATAACTTTGCAAAGCTAGCTATTACTTGTACTTAGAAGTTTTTCAATAATATTCCTTTCTGTGATCTTGCGTCATGTTAGCACCAATATTATAGTCTATTAAAAGTTACTTACTATTAAATTCTACAGCTTTTAAAACTCACCACGTATCGCAATTCTCAACACAACCGGCCACCTTCAGCCTTCAGCCAAGTGATACTAAGTATAACTTTGTAATTCCAAAGAATGCAATGCTCACAAATGATAGGTTACTTACCCAGTTTTCGCACTAGTGCCAAGAACCATTTGTATAATCCCTACTTGCAGGATAACCAGCTGACACGGTATTTTACTTAAGAACCATCAGATTGTTTTTACCTTCGCAAATACTTAATTTATTCATTGGCATCCTTTTATACAAAATCATATTGCCATTTAAGCGCAATGGACAAAGATTAAAATGTAGATGGCGCATATTTTTGGTTCATGCCTACGAGGTCGCTACGAGGAGGGATATGCTACGTAATTAAATACTAGCACGATGACGATTGGGTATCGGAGTCGTAAAATTAATTCTGTGCTGATGTGAACTCAGTCAAGATGATCAATTTATATGGTAATTTTTTTAAAGCATGCCTATCTTTAGCTACCGGTAAGTAGGTTACAATTACATAGGTAACTATATTTAAAGCTGCGTTTGAGCGTCCTCTTTTCTTATACATTGTTGCAATTTTTTTTATAAGCCTGTTGTGGTTTATTACCTGCGTGGGACGGTTTTGAAAATACAATATGACACAACTAAGGTGTCGCGATTTTAGAATGGTCATTATTTACTTATTTTAAAGGCTTTTTGACAAAAGAATAGAGCATTTCTGTTTGTATTTATTTAGGAATACTAAGCTTTTACAGCTTTAACTTTGTTCAGTTTTGATTATTTGGTAAATTCAGGTTGACAGCGAATGTGACATTTATTTTATCATCTGCGACTCAAAAGCGAAGGGTTATATCAGCAGCCAATTACATTTTGACATTCTCGAGCGTGCATCATAACATGTACTTATCAACTCCTTATTCATTCAAAATAACTAAACACAACGAGAACTGTTAATTCAGAAACTGAGTAAATTTCGTCGAAACTCATTTCTTGAACGTCTTCTTTTAATAAAAGTCTTGGCGATGCGCGGGAGTCAGAGGGGGAATGAAGGGGTACAGAGGGGCCTGGCCGGTCGGAAATTATAGGGCTGTCTGCGTTCACCGGCTCGTAATGATGGATGGAGAACGACTACGACCGGTGCGGTTAATGAGAATGCGATGTGGAGGCAGCCCTGTGATGCGCGGCTATTTTAATTTTAGAACTATTTTACCTAATTATTATTGTCGTGTCTTTTTTGTTTTGTTGTTCAAAAGGAATTTTATGTTATGCTGAGACTAGAGATGAGAAGCAACTATGCACGTATAAATTTTAATAGTAATCTGTTCTTAAAATAACTTTAGCTTTACAATTGTCTGCAGTGTTTTCCCAGCAGCGTTCAGATTCGCACCGGATTACTTAAAGTTTATTTCAAGCTATATTTAACGAAAACATTGAGCTCCACACTCGTATTTTAAACACATTTAATCAACATTCAGCCTATAAAGTACAAAAAGTCCGTACCGTAGACATTATCAGTCGGTGAGTGCGAGTTGCACATTGCTACATTATCGTAACGCGATAGCTCAGGAACATAACTAACCAGACCCGGGTTCTATTCCCAGTGATAAAACTTAGCGAAACAATATCGACTCGATACTGAATATCGACTAAGTTACGAGCAAGTCTGCAGTCGATAAATTCCTGAATGGGTGAGGTTTTGTTAAAAAATTACTCGGGAGTTTTGTGTGGTAAGATTAGTAGCTTTTACAATCTGTGGCTGCAATGTCTTTTCAAGTTTTCAATATGGAGTTAAAGTTCAAGGCGGTGAAAGCCTTAGATTTCTTCTTATACCATCTACTAAAATATAATCAGTTTTTCTGTGGACAAGTTGATGTCAATTCCTATGCAACCTTATGTTACAAGTTCTATACAGCCTACCACAACACAATCAGGATTAAGCTAAACGTGATGATTTGATACAAACGCTGTCGTACTTCTAAAAAAAAAAAAAAAAAAATTAGTTAGAAATAAATTAGTTCGCTTTAATATCTACGTTCAGTACACTCGGTCTCTCTGAAAATACTTACGTGTGATTTGACTTACGATAATCTTTACAGTTTCCACGATAAAACATCTTATTCCATCTTATTCCATATTCCATCAATCAATACATATAATAAATCTGTAGAAAAGTCGTTTTTGTACATCGGTGTTACAGGATAACCAACAGAACACATTTCCAGCATTTTTGGAATTTTTGCTTGTTAATCTGTTTGTCTGTTTATTTGTGCACACACCACGTAAAATCTACGAAACCAATGTAGCTAACTTTTATACAGAAAAATATTGCGCAAATTGAACTATTACTTAGTTTTTGTTTCATCGCAATCGGTTCACTCTATCAAAAGTTAGATGAATTTAAAGTGGTCAAGAAGAAAAATGATCACAACACGCGCAATTCAAATAATCGGAAAGTTGAAATCGATGGTCGATAGATGGCGTTGTGCATTTGAAGTCATTTTCTGAATGGCGGTGTTAAGATTCTCCGCGAAAGAATGATGCCCCTAGAAAAAAAATTGGTAGGTAGGTAGGGTAGGCAGGAAGTACTTATCTTCCTGCCTACCCTACCTACCTACCAATTTTTTTTTCTTTCAAGATAAGTAGGGTAGGGTATGCAGTCAGTGGACGGTAGTGAAGCCGCGGGCACAGCTAGTTTTAAATAAAACTATAAAAGCTTTACTGTTAACACATATCACTGAACTCACGAGATGAACTTAAATCGCTTCAAAATATATATCATTTTAATAATATATTCCATATATATTTCCGCACTACTGGATACGATTCCATGTAGACGTAAAGTTATGATTTACGGCTTTTACTTCTAAAGCCACTAAGAGCACTTATTGCCTTACAGAATTTATCATAAAGTCGCTACTATGCTGATGAGTCTGGTACTAAACTTGATCCCATTGAAGTTGCTTTTTAGAAGTCTAGAAATGGAAGATAATAATGAATAATCGATGTAGAAAGTACTACAGCGTTTTATTATGTTCATTGAGTTTTTAAATGTTGTTTGAGATAATTAGATAATGAGAAATTATTAACTGGGCGAAAAATATACTGAATCCGGTTTGAGTAATAACTTTTAGGAGGGAGCTGGGGTAATAATATTGTTACATAATTTAATTGTATTTGGGGTTCTATTTTTGCATATTATTCTGTTGAAAATTGCAGAACAATCGACGAGGCGGCATCGCTGTGCAGCGCGTGAGTTCGGTTGTATTCGTGTTTTCAATGAATTAGTCCAAGAGCGAGCGAAGCGAGCTTGGGAATTTAGGGCACTCCGACACGGATAGGTTAGGTTCGAAGGGGATGATAGCTCCCGTCATCTCCTTCAAGGTTACTTTAGACCCTGCAGACAGAAAAAGGAGCCCCGCGTGGGGCTTTGTCGACATACTTTTATTTGCAATTCGCTTTTTAAACATTTTGTATTCGCCTACTATCTGTCGCCCACTTAGTATTTCAGTAAGCCATATTCAGTATTTTTTACACCTTATGTTATGTTAGGGGGGGTTTGGTTTCCGCACTTAGTCCTGGATGGACCTTTGTACGTGAGCCATGGCGGCCGTTGGGTGGTCATTCCATCCAGCCCACCTCCCTCCAGAAGTCAATTAGAGCTTCTGGTTTCCTCAAAACATCCGTGTATGATCTGGGTGACCCAAGGGTTCGTGTTCTTATCTGTGTGATACCTGTGCACTCAAAGAGAACGTGCGCGACGGTTTCCTCAGCCTCCATGCATGCCCTGCACAGAGGACTGTCCGTTATGCCTATTGTGTGGAAGTGTTTGTTGAGTGAGCAGTGTCCCGTGGAATGGCCTGCGCCTGGTGACGGGGACCATCCTCATTCCTGTCCAGGCGTAAAAGACGCCTGGTAAGCTTACTGTCCAAGGATGGCAGAGCTTCTTTGGATTGCCTTCAGCCCGGTGCCGAGGCCCACCAGTTCTCCGCCTGTGTCTGGGTGAATTCCTGTAGCCACCTGCTTATTTGGTTGAAGGGGATGGGTACAACAGGCTCGGGTCCATAGACCGCCGAGCTGGATCCGCGTCTCGCAAGCTCGTCAGCCGCGTTGTTGCCCAGCGATCCGCTGTGTCCCTTTATCCATTACACCTTTAATTTGAATTTATTTTCGCTCGTTTAAATACGGATAGTATCATGTTAGATAATCCGTAGAAATTTCAAGAAATAAATTAGTTCGCTTTAATATCTACGTTCAGTACACTCGGTCTCTCTGAAAATACTTCTACGCGTGATTTGATAATAACCTGGACGTGGATCCAGAGTATGACAGACCACCTATTGCGAAATTGATTCCTCTCCAACCGTTTCATAGAACACAACCTTTACACCCCCAAGATTTAATCTGTAATGGAACAATTTTCCATGAACTCGCATAAAGAATATTGAAGAATTATCGAATAAAAAAAGATGGACCACCATCATAAAGGTCTATTCGTGAAATGAATAGGCACATAAATTTGCAGTAAACCTCAGCTATACGGCTATATCCTGATCCAATATAATTTAGAATTTCCCCGTGTGCTACAGATCTATCTCGCATTTATTTACGATGTCGTGTATCAGTTTATACCTTTATGTCACTTAAGTGATGTTTTCTAGGAAATACAATCATATGGAGATATATCGTGGTAATACTGTTTCTTGCATTAAATCTGTGCGCATCATAAAAATGCTAATAATTTTGCTTGTCATGATAATCTTATCGGAGTGCTTGGGAAATTGGAAATTCTTGAAGGTATTTCTCGATATTTAATTAGATTTTATGCTTAAAAGCCGGCCATGAATATGATCAAAGAAGAAATAGCAATCATTATATTTCTTTTTAGGGTTCCGTACCCAAAGGGTAAAAACGGGACCCTATTAATGAGACTTCACGATCCGTCTGTCTGTCTGTCTGTCTGTCCGTCTGTCACCAGGCTGTATCTCATGAACCGTGATAGCTAGACAGTTGAAATTTTCACAGATGATGTATTTCTATTGCCACTATAACAACAAATACTAAAATCAGAATAAAATTAATATTTAAGGGGGGCTCCCATACAACAAACGTGATTTTTTTGCCGTTTTTTGCTCGATATTAATAACGGCAACAGGTAGACGCTTAAAATATTCACAGAATATTTAGTTGTATATTCACTTCAAAAAACGGCACAAAAATCACGTTTGTTGTATGGGAGCCCCCATACAACAAACGTGATTTTTGTGCCGTTTTTTTCGATAATGGTGCGGAACCCTTAGAGTCCGACTCGCACTTGGCCAGTTTTTTTAACACTGTATGAGTAATAACACTTATCGAAGGTGAGATTCAATATATTTTGTTAGCTAACTTCAAAAGCATAGAGCGCAAAATGTATTATCTCACCATCTCAAAAAATAATTAAATCTAGATTCGTAATGAGACATTGAGCTTTAATTCCATCTTCGGTTACTCCACGGTTCACCGCCACTACCATTACGATTACGAAACGTTTCAAGTTCTTTGAACCCGTTAAAACTGGCAACAGGCAATTAAATCATAAATTTTGCATCGATCCAACGCAACCAACAATCACAAAAGATATCGATACAAACGAATCGATTGTAAAAAAAAAGTCGAGTACAACACCGGTGTTGCATGCATTCGATCTTGTCTTAGGAAATTAGCGGATATTATTTTGAACTTATAACACTTACGGTAGGAGTTCTTACAAATATAAAATGGAATTATTGATTTATTCGAATCGGAAAGCGATTCGATTCGATTAAAGTTTTCGTGTAATTAAACGGTTGGAGTAAATTAATTGGAATATTTTTTTAAGTAAGGAATTTATTTGTAAAATTCAGTATTTATTGGTGAATGAATTGAACTAATAAACAGTATAAAACGTCTTGTTTCAGAAAAAAGCTGCCGTGTATTTTATGGAACGGCTGTTCTTTAGTGTTTGCATTCTAATTAAAATTTATTAAGGCTGGGTAGAAAATTAAAAAGAATGACTGAATAATTACGGCGATCACACATATTACCACACGTTAATGAGAAAAAAACTCCTAATGAACGCTACCTAACCTAATGACACCATCAAAATACTCTAAATAATTATTTACTGAAAGGTTCTTTTCGATGTAACGATCCGAATGTTTAAAATTGTGCAAACATTTTTTTCGTGGCTGATAAAATCTATGCTGGGTTGCCATACTTTAACATTTCATCGGCGAATATTTCACTGGATTGTTGCCCTACCTTCTTTGATTATAGGATTGATAATATGCAAATGAACGAGTCGACGATTTTAAAATAAAAGGATTAAGATAGGGATCGTTGCCCTCATAAGTGACCTAAATAAGATAATTTCGAACGACATTGGACGCCGCGGCTGTCAATAAGAATTAAGGATAATGTTACTAGCTTGAAAAAGTATTTTTCAAGTTTGCAGTTGACCGGAAAAAAAACATAACCCTTTCCATGCAGTCCGGTAAAAAGGCTTTATTCTTTTTGTTCGGTGTTTGGTTATAAACGATGAAGGTTTTAGATTTAATATTAAGTCATGTTTAGAGACCGGTTCAGCTTTAAGTTATATTATAGAATGACTAACCCCGAGTTTCTCAACTCTAAATTATCGCAGAATTAATGTCAAGTACGCGTTATCCGCTGTGATTGGTTGACTGAATTTTCAACAGCTAATCACAGCAGATAACGCGTGCTTGACAATTAATCACATTAATTCTGCGCTAATTTAGAGCTCAGAAACTCGGGGTAAAGGTCCTATTTTCTGGTTTAGGTTTTGGGTTCCTATTTTTATAAACCTGTCGTTAGGTTTGTAATCAGCTGATTGTTAGGGTCATGGCTACCTACTTGAGGTCAGATTCTTATCTATTAGCGCCGATCTTCTAAATTTTTATTTTATTTAAAACTATTCGATGTATTCTAAAGGTAGCTTAGTAAATTGATGTTTCATATGTTTTACACTGTCTCGATTGATGTCAATGGACTATCTGATTGATCAAAAGCAAACATCGCATAAATTAAAGAGGATGTACAAATTAATAAGCTATCCGTTCGTCTTTACAAATGTACCAAAAATTAACACCTCTATTCTAGGAATTTTAATACCAAAGACAATTTGTTTAACTCGAAAGTCTATTTGCGAACTACGTGTATGGATAGAAACAATACGAAAACAAGAAGTTTGCTTAACAAAAACGGGTATTTTATCCAAAAAAGCGTCGAGTTTATCTCTCGAACATTGCTAATAGATATCGAGCTTAGAGATTCATAAATAAACATCACGTAGGCTGTAAATGGGTAAGCAGAGTGGGCAAAAAGAATGAAATCCCGACAGGAGATCCCAGGTTGATCGCAGACTAGTTTTTACATACTGTTTTACTCGCGTTAGGTTCCTGGTTTTATTCTTATGGTAGCTATGATATAGAACCGTTTTTTTGTTCGTCTCATTCTTGTTTTTGATTTATGGAAATACTGTGAAAAGGATTAATTTTAATTTAAATGTTTTGGAACAGTTTATAAATCAAGGTGTCGAAATGTTGAGCTACAAATTATGCCATGAAAATAAATCAAAATTTGTCGTTAAAAAATAATGCTTATAGTAAAAATGAACAAACTAACGACAATTCTTTCAAATCTTTTTGTATATATCGAACAAATCTATAGTTTTTGAGTATAGCACAGAAAATTTAAAAAAAAATCAGTAGTAGGATAGGAATAGGCAATTACTTTTTTATCAGTGTTTAAACCGAAGCCTATTAATTGTAAATGTTTTTATCAAGTTTGGTAGCGACAATAATTTATGACCGCGGACACAATTCAGGTTTTTTTGATGTCCCAAATGGAGAAATGTCATTAGTATGCAAAACTTTTTAGTGCCATGCATGTTTAGTCAGTCATTTTATGAATATGTAAACTTTAATTTGGAGGGATCAAGGTAGAATTTGGCTTGTCGGTAGTTATAAATGAACTGAAGTTTTTTTGGTGGTGCGATTTTTATAAGCATACTTTCGCTGAATTATTTAGACATATTATAGAATGCCGTTAGAAGTTATGGCTTTTGATGTTATGGTCAAGCGTTTGGAGTTATTTCAGTATGTGTAGTGTAATAATGAAACTTATTCATACCTTAGCATTTTCTCATGTATTTAAAATATGCATTTATTTTATATTTTTCCGATATTAACGATGGCTAAATCGTTTTAGATATATTATTAAACCTGATGAATAAACTTGATCCCGGTTCAAGTACTTAACGTCATAATTATCTAATACAGTCATAAAGTGGTCTTAAATATGTATCATTAAAATGTCAGTTTACTGAAATTGATTCATCTTTTGGCATTCTTTTGGCGAGATAAGACACAACCAAGTTAATCCATACTAATATTATAAATGCGATAGTAACTCTGTCTGTCTGTTTGTTATCTTTTCACGTCTTAACGGCTGAACGGGTTAAAATGAAACTTGCACACGCACATATCATATTTTTGATCCCGGGATCGTGGAAGTATAATTCCGAAATTCACGTGGGCGAAACCGCTGGTAGAATATAATAGTTTAAATAAATGCTCCATAAAAAAAAATCGGCCAAGTGCATTATTCCATTGTCTGATGATGTACGTTCAAAATAAAAAGTGATATCAATTTGTCTCATCATTATCGCCGAAAGTTCCACATTTCGACACTAATTTTAACGCATTTTTGGGTGCGAATAAATACCATAAGAAGACGGAAAATTGCAAAACGGCCTCCATACAGGGATAGATTAGTAGTTCAACAATGCAAATAATTTTATTTTGAACAGATAGATTCAGACGCTTTTTCGTGATATTTAGACTGCCAAAGGTCTGTTTATAAAATTTCGCGCGCTCGGTTTCGTCCTAAATCATTATCCATTTCGCAAAAAATTTGAAAAAGTGTGTATTCGTACGCGAACTATCTTTCTACTGCTCATCACAGCATCTATCTCATCCGCACGTGTTGTCGGTTGATATAAAATGCATTTCAACCCCGCGCACAAAATAGTTCGTGCCGTCGACTAGTGTAGTACCCTTAATAAATTAACTGCAATTTCGCAAAAAACAAAAAAAAACACGATTGTTGTATGGGAACGCCACTTAAATATTTATTTTATATTTGTTGTTATAGCGGCAACAGAAATACATCATCTGTGAAACTATCATTAGTTGTTCAGCCTGGTGACAGACAGACAGACGAACCGCGGAGTCTTAGTAATAGGGTCCCGTTTTTCCCTTTGGGTACGGAACCCTACAAACAACGTTTTACTAAGAAAAATCCCGTCTACTCCACACGTAATACTAAATAGTGCTGTGCAAGCCCCAGGCTTCATTATGTGCGCGCCATGCGCCATGCCATAGCCATAACCATAACGGTATCTGAACTGCCCAGCACTAACCTACATCACAGGTATTACGGGTATATTACAGGTACGTACAGGTATATATAAACGTCTAGTTTGCTTATAGTATCTGATATGGATGTCATTTATTTACGTATGTGTTTGAAATATTTTTAGACATGAATGAAAAAAAGTTTTTTTTTTGATGTTCATATTATTGTGTTATGGGCACTCTAACTCAATTCTATTATAAACTCTAATAAAAATCTCTCTCTACTACATGATTTTTCTTGGAATATTACAAATTTACATACAAAAAAACGCCACAGTATACCTAATAAAAATAATCTCTTAAAAGTGTCAAGTAGAACACCAAATAATAAAATAAAATTATCTTCTTCTTCTTTTCTCATAATAAAAAAATAAATAGTATTTAAAATATTCTCAATGCCTAGCACATCACTACACTTAATAAAAACTAAACTTTATTTACTAAAGATAATTATTTGACATTTACTCATAACTCCGTATATTAATTATTTCCTTTTTCTTTAAGCTAGCGGGATATGGGACGATCTCGCATAAATTTAATGCGAATTTAGGTTATAACAGATAGACATCTAAACAATTTGTCTTAAGTTGTTAATTAAATTTTTAATTAGGGTGCTACGGAGGTGGTCTGGTGTGACTAGAGAAATTGGGAAGTGGTACCTACCTACTATCGCAGTGGTATTGAGGTCAAATAGTCGTAATTAATTTAAGTGTTTTAGCAGATTATGATTGTGTTTTATGACTTCCGAAGTATATTTAGGCGTTAGTCGGCTATGTGTTAAAATATTTTAATAATCACACCGTCTTTTTCGAATTAATTGGTTGGTATTCTAGGTTACCAATCATCACAGGAAGGGACCAGTAATTGTAGGTGTGTTTATGCTAATCTCGAAAATCACTAAAGTTAATTTGATATACATTTTCACTTTTTCATTTAAAATTAGGCTAATAGATGTAACTGGAGGTCATCCAAATTCTATAGTTTATCATATTTCATGTCTTATCAAGATAGAAACGTTTGTAATCTCAAGGGATTTATTACAAACTTTCCAATAACTCGTTGACATAGATAAAAATTAACCGAATCCTGTTAATTTTGACACATTTTTAGATTGCACTAGATCCAAAATCTATCTTCCTAAAATATTTTATTCAACCTGAAAGTCCAGGTAAAACGGCTCATGTATAAATAAAATATCTAGAAATAATCCAATTTAAATGCGAACTGTGCAGTAAACACGTTTCACTTCAGTTTAGCGTCCAATACTAAATAAATACCATCATTCATTGCTTAACAATGTTGGGCAAGCCGTTTTTTAAAACCTTATTATAAAACTCCTTTTTGTGGCAAAATTTTTGTGTAAATTACCAAGCTAGGACTGGTTAAAATGATATGAGGTCTGTACACATTGGTGCTCTTTTCCAATATGAGCAAAAGTTTGTAGTCAGCCTTAAAGTTGGAACTTGCACTCGGTTTCTGAGTTGAGAATTTGAAGTTGAGAACCTTTCGAACTCTAATTTAATGCTTAAGATTAACTAGTTATCATGCTAAAGTAGAATTTGACTATTCGCAATCCAGAAACCGAGTCTAAGCATTGGTTCCGGGATAGATATCAGTTGATTCGTCGTTGGTTGTTGATTCTAAATAATAAAAAGAATAGAATCTATCCTTCCATATTATGCTATTCTACCAATTCTAAACTGCTATTTGTACACTCCAAACTACGATCCTAAACCTCTAAAAAGCCTTGAGTTTCCTAAAATTTTTCATAACACCCAACATTAGGCCCACATTCGGATTTTAGTGCCCTCTCACGAACGATCCACATTCCATGTTACACCGGTCGAATATTTTTTTTAGAAAGCTTATTACAGAGTAATACAACCTCCCAGATGATTCCCAACCTTTTGGCTTTCGAAATAGGGTTTATTTTCTTTTAGTTTCGGTTATAAAGGTTTGTAATTAAGGGCCATGTCGACTGCTCAACACGATATTGTTTTTATGGTACGATAGTGGATCCCATAGATTAAAGTATTTGATGCGCTTCTTCACAATGTTGGGTTTCGTTTATTAAAAGATGGGGAAGTGAGTGAGGTTTGTAGGTTTGTGAAGCAGTTATCTTTTAGTTAGTTTTAGTTTCTTGGTATCGGTAAGTTTAGGATGAGCAAAAAGGTTCGTTGATGTCATTTTCAAATTGATAATCAATACTTTTAAAATCCTTGTCTTCATCATTAGCGTTAACATAAAATCAAATCAAATATTTTTGTTGTGGGCATAGGCTATACAGACAGATGTTAGATTACTTTAATCTCATTTAATCTTGTTAACATATATACAATTGAATATTCTAAAAAAAACAAGCCTATATACAAATACAAAAGGGAGAGGGAAAAGGGATGAGCCCTTTTTTGCATCAAAAATTTCACCCACATCGATGTCAATGGGAAACGTGCCCAGAACGCTGGCAGCATTGCCACGTTGGATGGCAATGCTGACTCTCTGGCCGAAGAAAATGCCAGCCCCCACGATGTTAGAAAAATTATAGCACAGCATGGCAGTAGCAGTTATATCATCAGCGTTATGAAGAAGCCCATCATGGGTTATATTGCTTTATATTATCAGTAAAAGGTGATTTTGCTGGTCCCTTTTTATAATCTCATTAATCTCTTTCGTATCTCTGTTGTCACATTCATACTTTTTCCTGTCTTCCGTAGGCTTAAACAAAAACTTTAGAACACCACTTGCAACCAATCTTTCTGTCTTTAGCTTCGTCTACGTTCAAAAATTTTCACTTATATCAGAAACTGTTAGCTTAGGTCAAATAAATATTGCTGCAGATAAATACTCATTGTTGATTTCTAACGAAAGTAAATCTACCTGTCATCTAGCATAAACAACTAAGCTATATAGGTAATTGGGTTGCACGGCCCGAAGAGCCAGTGACCCGTAATTTATGCAACTTTGACCTTTAATACTCTGTGTTATGGGTTAGTTTTCGTGTAATTACGGCATGAATCGTTTCTAATGCAGATACAATTGTTTTGATACTTATCGGTGGTTCTGTTCTGCATGAAAAGGTATATAGTAGAATTATGATACTAACCATATGAATTTCGTTTTATAAATATCAGCTTCTACAAGCATTCAATGCCAAGTTGATACTGATCACTACAGTTTTTATCATCCTTCACATCATCACATCACATCATCAGCCTATTAATGTTCCCACTGCTGGGACACAGGCCTCCTTTCTGTGAGAGGGAATGGGCCGTAATCCACCACGCGGGCCCAGTGCAGGTTGGTGGATGTCACATGTCTTCGAATTTTTGATTCTAGGACATGCCGGTTTCCTCACGATGTTTTCCTTCACCGTTTTGAGAGCAGTGGTGATGAAATAATTTACACAAAGTAAAGCGCCTACCTGGGCTCGAACCCACGACCTACAACTTGTAAGTCGCGGCCGATACCACTGGACCACCACTGCTCCTCATCCTTCAATCGCCGATATTTGCGCTAAATATGGAGACTGTGACGGTATCTATACCTGGAAAACTTTAATTGTCAATAATATCTTAAGACTTCTAATGGTGGAAGCTTCAAAGTGACTAGGCTCTTGGAATGTATTTATATTTGGAAATATAAAGCTGTCTTAGAAAATATCTTTCCATGAAAAATTACTATATTTATTAGAAGTATAACTATCGCATCTATCATCATCTCTCCATAAGTTCTTAATCTTATTAAATTAACTAGATTAGTCGAACCACGACTAATCGATCTCACTTTCCTAACAACTTCACTTACATTTACCTTACATGGGAACTTTTGACTTATCAGATATATACATACTGCGAATTTGAATAGCTCAGCTTCAAGTAGCCGTATCATGGCTAGAATTAATTATTACGATCGATAGCGGGCCTCCGGTGGGTAAGATCACTATCGCTGCTGACCCCTGGGTTCAATTATTGTGAATTGCTAGCTTGGTCAATGGATCTCAAAGTGGTTTTGATTTATTGGGTCATGTGTTGTCTGTGAATTTGTGAATGAGTGAATGTTTCTGCGAATTTAGTGCTTTGATCTTGATGGAAAATTTTTGAAGAGATTAAATATGGTATTCTCAATTTAGTTCCATCAAAAGTTTCAATTATTTTATCATTATTTATTCTTATTCTTTATTGCACACAAAACATAACATGAAGATACAAATACAATGGACAGGTTATGTACAAAGGCGAGCTTAACCCATAATTGGGTTTTCTAACAGCAAATTTATCTCTGGTAAATCGGCAAACGTCTTTTTAAAATTTCCAAAATCATAATGTTATTCTGTCAATTATTTAAGTGCCGACCCTTCCGTCAGTAAAACTTAGATAATATATTATTTTCTCATTCCCAAATTCAATTACCCATTTAGACAAAACTTTAACAACCACTGTTCCCCAATATAGGCCACTGATAGTAAGATCAACGTGTTTGTTATCTCTAATCTCGATTATTCAGCCTTTAGCGAACACGACGCAGGCCGCAGCCTCTCGGATGGTATCGAACCATCTTTTTGTGTAGTGAAAGTTTATTTGGATGTAATGGCTCTATTTTAGGGGAATTATGCTTACAGGTTATATGGCAATATCTCTGGTGTACGGTGCAATTAACAAAAAAATAATTGCAAATGATGAAAATATTCCTATTGTCTTTATCCATTTAATTTCTGGTAATCTTTTTATTTCCGTCGTTGAGCTTTTCCATTACTACCACAGTGCTCAAAAAATCATTTGGTAGCACGCACAAAGGTCCATCCAGGACTAAGTGCGGAAACCAAACCCCCCCTAACATAGAACATAACATAGAACATCATTTGGTAGAGATGTTTAAAAAAGAGCATTCATATTATAGGATTCTTGAAGCTTTAAATTTGCAATGTTTCTTTAGATTGATCTATTAAAGCTTGCTGCTTTACAAGATCACCTGCATCATTTGGAGGTGGTCCGCCATCGTTTGTTTTGCTTAACTTACGCTGTCCCATTGTTGGGTTAAAACCTCCCACATTATTGTTCCAGGTGTTGATATCCCTTGGCTCCGGCCCATCTGTCTGTAGTCCGATTATTCTCTCTCCTCCAGCTTACGGCCTTATTAATAATTCAACATAATTAAATTCTATAGAATTCATACTTGGAAGATTATACTCCTTTATCCCATCACAGCATCGTCAATGCACGTAATGGTTATGTTATTACAGACACAGATCATTAACCTATTGACTAGAACCACAATGCAACTTGACTGATTATAGACCCTTGTTAAGTACTACGAAGTTAAATTCTTGACATTTCCCACGCGTAGCATTTATAACTTAACTGTTAACCTAACTACTGCTGATAACAATGCGGTCACTGTATTTGAATTTATAATAACTCTATCTGAGCTTTGTAGAATTAGGACAATTTAAATCTCGATTACCTGCTCCAGCAATTAGTTGAAATGTTACAAGTGTTGGTTTTCATACAATTTTGCAGGCAGGAGTCTGATTGTTTAAATTTTTGTTGTTAAGGCACGCGGATATTATAATCGTCCTTCAAAATATTATAAGTCCAAATAGCAGGACGAGGTTGACGACTATTGGCAGGATGTATTGAGTATTGAGTATTGGATTGGCGCACCATCGCCCAAATCCAGAAGGAATAAAGAAAGGCATTTGCTTGCAGAGGGACAGAACAGGCTGAAAATAAGTAATGGTTATAGGAAGGTAGATGGGCTAGACATTAAGTCAGCCGAATGGCCAATGAGGTTAACAATAAACCTATACACAAATAGATACCTACTATTATTACTGGAAAATTAAGTTTCTCCTGAATGTCGCTTGAGATAAGTAGCTTCTCATAAACTAAGTAATCATGATAAAGCACCAAGCTTATTGTTAATAAGCAAAGTATAGGATTTCTGAAGTAATTTGATTAAAGTACTGGTTTTGCTGATCTCGTACTTGACCACAAGGTCGTTATATTGGAATTAATATATCTTTACCTTTACTACCTGCAGTATCACTCTCCCACCAGAAAAATAAGCTTGAAGATACAAATGAACAATCGATAATTTTTCGCCACTAACTCCACTATCACTGAATTTTCAACTCTACCTCTTAAAGTCACAGTTCAAAGTTGAACGCACCTTATCAAAATTTATGTGGTTCTGGTTCACAAGGACAACCAAAGTAATAAATTCCGCTGTAAGCAGTACAAATTCAACAATTGTTTGCAAACATACCGATTATATGATATCCGATTAATTCTATAGAATTATTCGATTGGCAAATTTCGGACAACTTTACAATGTTTAAAGGTTGTGTAGCTATTAATGTGAAGAGACTATGATTATGTAAAATTAGCTTTTCCCGGCGGCTTCGTTACCGAGGACCCACAGGTAAATTAGCCTATGCCACTCAGCAATTATGTGGCTGACTACTGGTGAATGAGTTTTCAAAATCAGTTAAGTAATTTTTGAGTTTATTCATTACAAAAAATCAAATCTTTCCTCTTTATAATATTAGTGTAGTGATTATAATTTTCTTGAGGACTTAGTTAACACCGCTAAGCTTAGTTTTTGTGTTATTTTGTACTTTATGATATTTGTCATCCTAACCGGGTTCTCCATCATTCTTTAGCATTTTAAATTCTTCTTAAAATTATACTAAGTCCTTGTGCATTGTTAATCACATTATCTTTGGCCATATCAAATAATCCATCTCCATCACAGAATTCTGCAATTAACCTGTTACACTTAGCCTGCCTTAACTGCCAGATTGATGCAAATATTCAATTACTAAAACTGACATCTTGTCAATTACTTATCCAGCTATCTGACAGATAACAAATAGGGTACAAGAGCTTATGTAGCGATACAAATAGCGTCCAACTCCAGTATAGGTACACTGCATTCACTATTTGTTTTCCGAATATGTAAACAAAGATATGATTTTGAAAATACTACTTTATTGCGGACTCATAAAGTTCTGTTTCCACATTAGCTTCTAAAAAATTTTGCAAGTTTTTCGAGTAGTACAAATCAATTTGAAATCAGCTTAATTTCGATTTCTATAAAGCTGATATTCGTTTGAACGGAAATCACATCAATTGGAAACAAGGGTTCAAATATACTTTAGTAACAACAATTACTTGCGCTTGCGCAACGCTTAACTATAAATTTAATTTGTCAATAACGTAAGTGGGCTGTGCGTATAATTTGACGGGCGAAGGTCGATTGACTGTCTTGTGCCCTTAATGTGAGCGTGAAGCTTGTCTGTCTGTGTGTCTTATTAAATTTAATTTTAAATTAATCGGTTGGCGCAGCGTTGTCTGTTTTTGCTTCTGGTGCTTTTACAAGGTCGATTTTATGTTTATCTGTTAAAGTCATCGAAAGATTATCATGTTCATCCATCATCATTGACTGGAAAACTAGTTCTAAGAGATATTTTGCTTTGTGGTTATATCTCAACATTTTATAGGAAAGTTTTAAGCTGGCCATGATAATCCTGTATTATATTCAGCATTTATTAAATCTCACACAAAGCTTTAATAAAAAACCGATATAATTGAACCGATTTTATTTTATATAATTCGGCTTCCTCTATATTTTCTACGTCATCGTTATCTTCTGCTCCAAATATGGCCGTAACTACTGCCGTAACTAGTAGCATCTTCTATAAAATTAACAAGCAAATCCTTCAACCACACTTAGTTCTGTATTATCTCTAATATAATGATTTATGTGGCACTTCACAAAACTGCCAGCTGAGTGTTGTGCCAAGTCGTAACGTGTTCAAATATTAATTGTTCAAACGCCAGCCTTGTTGTACGTAATGTTTAGCGTTCGTTTTAGATGTGTTGGTATTTAATTTAATAATTTTAGTGTTTGCTTTTATTTGTTTAAGAAATTAAGACACATTTGTTGATGCTAAAATTGTTATAGTGTCTTTAGGTTCGTGAATGCGAAAAATTTCTTAAGTAAAAACATTTGAGGATTTATTTAAAACTAAAAGATACAAGATAGTTTTGTCTAAAAAACACAGCGACTTTCTATCAGCAATAGCGATTGAGGAAATGCCTAAATTTAGAGAATTAATCTCGTGACATTTTGATAGCGCTTGACAATGTGGCCTACCGTTTTTGTGCCCACCAGTTAGCGCCACTGGCGAATAAGGCCCTTAAATAAAACTGTAAAACGTTGTTATTAAGCGCACTGACATAACGTTTGAAGTACTGCCATAGAAGTGCGATTAAATATAACATCGAGTATTGCATACATCAGTTTGGTGCAGAAGGGCTGCGGCAAACAGATGTATGCAATACTCGAATAAAAGAAACATACAATTTTTTGAAACATAAAACTCTATTAAAACAATATCTAATCTCTAATAAACAGGTAAAATCCGTACCTATCTTAATCTGCCATATTTGGAAAATATTCCTAACAATAAAAAAGTAGTAAATGAACTCGCGCCAAAAGCCGTTAAAAACGGTGACATTTGACATTTTGAAGACCTCACTCTACACCAGCGCCCCTTGTGGAAAATTCAAATGCGATAGCCCTGATTCCATACATTTTTCCAATCGACGGTGATGCTCTTGTTGATAGAATTTCACTTGTATAGAGTCTCGCCTCTTGGCAATCCACATTCTGGAATATTGCTGACAGAAAATAAGACTATAAGTATAAGATACTCCTACTGGCAATTTTAATATTGGATCAAGCTACCTCTGTATTCTGCCTTTGTATATCGTCCGGCTGTTCAGCTATATTTCTTCATTGCTCCGGTTTCCTTTTTTAAACCTGATCTATTTAACTTCCTCCACAGCTTAGTTCTTACAAACTCTTTTACTAGTATAAATTCTACTTTCAATTACCTATCTAATCAATTATCAGATAAAACGAGATGTAATTAAAAACGATTTAGAATTGCTTTTAAAACCCTTCTAAGACATACGTGCTCAATTAAAATGGACTTAGAGGGAATAATTGAAAAATACTGAGAACCTGTTGGTATATAAGTATGGTCATATTTGGTGGTGATGTTAAAGTTTATCGTTACTACTGGTTGTTGCACAAGATTCGTTTCCAATACAAACTTCAATTCCAATATGAGTATGAATGAGTTAGTTTACCTGTGCACTATCTTAGTAACAAACATTTCTTTACCATCTTTTCTAAAGGAAATTGCTTTTAGCAATTCTGCCATTCATAATTTATTTTTGGCGTCTAAATAAGCAGATATATCGATTTATCTTTCTTTAGTTGTCAGTTCTTCAGTGTTAGAATTATATTATAATTCCCGTCAGCAAGTCGGTCAGTAATCTGATTTGTTTGTACGTGTGCTAACATTTCTACGTTTCCGTGATATATTCTAGTAAGATCCAACGTAATTGGGAATAGTTTGAGACTATGGCGATACTGGGTCAGTCCTGCAGGTGTTAAATTAGGACGTGTAGGCACTCTTGCGCCATCCATTTGCGAATCCGGTCAAAGCAGTTGTTTACGATTGGTGGAATAAATTTGTAGGGGCTGTTAACTGGTCTCTGATATTTACCACATCTGGTTAGGTGGCAGTGGCGAACCTAACGTAATTGGGAAAAGTCTAGACATAAATGATGACACTAGATTTCTGTAGGCTATATAATAAATTACGAGTGTCACTTTCGCGTAGGCAAGTAATGTGTCAAAGCATTTCAACTCAGATTTCAACTGTCTATTACTTGAATCGAATTTGTAGACCAATGATGAAAAGGTAGAATCGATATTAAAGATCGTGAATACAAACAAAACAGTGTTTCAGCATCACGGCGGGCATAATTTTATGGTAGCCTTAACATTCTCATTGTAAAACGCTTAACACTATTTCAATCTTTAAATGTTACAATGTAACTGATCGATGTAGAATCATGTATATCTGTATTGTTGTTGCCGATAAAGTTGATGATCGATGTTTTTGGAAAACAACCATTCGTTTTTTAATTTTAATTTACTATACAGTTGTGTGTTTAAAATTGGAAGGCCTTTTAAAAAAAAAAATCATTCTTCCTAAGTTGTGTGTTTAAGATTGGCTGTTGATCGAATTTTGGAGGCAATATAATAAAACTTGCATATAAATATAGAGTAAAGTTACGGTACGTCTCATGCGAAACATTTTTAATTCTTGCAAAACTCTTATCGCTAATGGAATCAGTTACGTCGCGCGTCGACGCATTGTTAAGGGTCAGACTTGTTTATATAACCGACAAGCTTATAGGAACATTCTGTAGTGGCCTGTAACAGTCCCACTGCAAGGCAAAGGCCTCTTCTAACATAGAAGGAACGAGCATTAATCACCACGCTTGCTCAGTGTGGGTTGGCAATTGTTAGTCCTGGTTGCCGAACGATGTTTTGCTTCACAGTGTTTCAGATAGACTTCTAAAGAAGCAAACTAGTTGAGCATATTAAATATCTGAATTTGTCTTTATTATTATTACTTACGAGGTTTGAAACGTCATCTTTTTGTTTGAAGAGCATATTACTAAACCTCCAGGTCAATAGAAATAATGGTACATGTTATTTCCTTTATTAAGTATTTATAGGTCTCTATAATAGTTTCGTATTATTCTACTCTTCGATGACGATATTAGGATCAAATGTTATGGGAGGAGACCCCATCATTATGCCATCAGCTTGTTTGATATCGGCCCATCAAGCTTAACTGCAGACTATCTTAACTAAACAGTACTTTGACACCGGACAATTTTACCCATCCTTTATTAATGTCCGGCGACGTCGCGGCAGACCCAGACGAAGATGACGGAATCAGCTTTACCATTGTCGACAGGATTGGTCCACAATTACACTAAACCGAAATGAATGGAAGGCCGAAAGGTAGGCTTTTGTACTGCAGCAGTGGGATAGAACAGTGACCCAGCAGAGGAAACTTACAGACTAACTATGCTAACGCTTTTATTGATAAATTTTACTTGATCGCTAACTTAAACTTTTGAAAACCATATTTGTTACGTTACACCAATCAATAGCTAGTCTAGAAATTTCACTTAAAGACGTTTTAGACATTGTGCCTGTAACAAAAACATGTACCTATACTAGGTGTTCCGCCTTGCTTCGCTCGTGCCTACGCTCACTATGCTAATACAGAACACGAATGAAAACAAAATGGATGCGGTATTGTTTTTAGAAAATGAGAGTTATGCTAATTAACGATCTTCGCGTGAGCGGGGTTGAATAATTTGTTTGTATTGAATTGTTGAGTGTAATCGATGACTGGTAATTATTGTTCGTTAGAAGTATTATTTGTATTTTTTAACGCGTTCCAAGATTTATAAGAATTAAATTTTTTTCCTCATTGTTTTGCTTCTACAGCTTTCGTTATGACTGACAATGAAACCAAATCGTTTATTTACAACAATAACAACAACAATATCTGAATACATATTATTTCCTGCAGCTTCTCTTGTAACCAATTATCCTATAATTTTGTCAAAACATAACAAAAAGGTAAACATAATCGTTTACTTACATTTTTGATCCTTCACCAGTACCATCATTATTTTCATGCCCTTCAATTTATACGGGGTCAGTGGAAAATGTCTTCTTCTTGCAAACCTTTCATTAGACATGATCGCAAAATTATATAATCGTATTGGTGATTACCAATACGATTATATAATTTTTAACCTAAAATACTGTCCCACTCTTCCCTCAAATTCTTCTACTACTTATACCACCGTCACCAATATATCAAAAATCATCATGTATTACCTAAGTAAATTCCAGAACATAATACCACGCATCTGAACACACGCACATCCTTTTAATACAAATCCCTACAACAAGCGATGACGGGCCGAGATACTGTGAAATCATAAATACGCCTTTTGCAGTCCACCGCTTTGTCTCTCCTGCCTTTTTGCAGTTGGTTAAGCGTATGTTCCAGCGGAATGGTAACATTTAGTTAGACTTGCTGTATTAAATCTTGACACGTATTGTATTTGGTGCTGTTGTTGTTTTAATTTTAGTTGTTGTTAGAATTTATATCTTTAATGACAGCGTTATTCTAAACATTTGCATCATCTCCGTCTTCTAGGCCTTATCCTAATTTATTTGAGTTATGGGCTTCTTCTTCCAATTCATCTCTATGAGCCGTAATTGTATATACAGTTTTTACCTTTTTCCTGATAGCCATATCACAAATTCTGTGCCTTTTTTATTAATTAATATTTTTTATTATAAACTTTATTGTACATCACAAAAACATATAGAATAAACATCTAAAAAAAAAAACAAGTGAACAATGTTCGGTCTTATCGCACAGGGCAATCTTCTCCTTTCTTAAGTCTTCCCCTATTCATATAGTCATCCACATCTATACTTATCTCTCTTCTTGCGAAATTTAACTCATTAGTAATCACAATAATATCTGCATCATTACGTCATTTACTGTTTACAGTAGTTAGGACATCCTTGTTCAGAAGTTAATTCTGACATTTACGGGTTTATGTGTTTGCCTCTAATAGTTCTAGTATGCTAACTTTAATGCTGATTATCCTTCAGTGGCTTTGTATTATTAATTGCTTTATTGTCTGTGAGGCAGTTAATCTTGTATAATGTATATGCGTTCCTGTTGTCATCGAGAAACCCTAATGTATTTGCAGGATAGCCAATACGAATTATGTGGAGAGATAGGCAACTGTCATTGTCCCTGTCTGTCCTATTATGTTCGGTTTTAGAGATAGGTGTAGTTGTAAAAAACTGCACTCTGCATATCTTTAGATTTCCATAATAATATTCTCACAAAGTTCATTGTTGGAGCTTCACATTAGTTTGCACCGCGTATGCGCGAGCCTAGCGTCATTGATCAGCTGTTTGGTACCCACACTACGTAAGTCTGCTTCAAATGCTACTGTTTTAATGGCGTTATGTTAATTTAATTAAAGTTATATGGCAGTTTAATTAGTTTTATGGCTATAGTTGAAGGAGTTAGATAGTTATTTGACTAATTACCTTCTTAGTTATATGGTACATTTTAAAACTGTAGAAAACGAATCTATGATCACCCTCATTTTATTGTTTCGTATGAGGTTTGTATGTGAGTATACTGGTTTGGAAAGTTAGAGAAAAATAATTGGTTATTTCATTTTTATAAAAGGCAACCTTAAGTAAAGGGAATGTTGAATGTTAGATTTTGCAAAAGACACGGGATTTTGAAGAATTTGCTGTAGATATGACAAAATAAGCAACCATAGACAAAAATGAACCTTAACCACCCGGGGATATGTTCTAAAGTAATACAGGCAAAGAGCCTGCAAAGATATTACGCACAGTTACGATTGACCATTATTGTTGCAAGTTTAAAGCATAACCAACAGAAGTGTAAAGACCGCTGCGGGCGCTTATAAGCGATAAAAGCAATAACATATTCAGTTTGAAGATAGCAATACGACATAAATTATAACAGGTTCTTAGCTCTTTGACTACAAAAACTGTTATATTATAACCAGTTTTCTGTATTCTCTTTTTTGTTGTTTGGGAAAAGTGTTGCGTTGACAAAAGTGTAAACAGTGTCGTGGTATCCTGCAACGGTACCTATACTTTATTTTGACATTATTTTGCAATATTGCAAAATCTTTATTTTATAATTTGGATTCTTTACTGCATGTGAGACCAAAAGCAACTTAAAACTTCTCAAGAAAGTCCTTTACGATAAAACAGTAAAAGGTAATGCCCATATTGCTAGTATTATTGGTTAGACACATCTGTCCTTTTGTTATTCCTGATGGCAAGAAGCTTTATTTTTAGCCAGGAATATAATGGCAGGGGTCAGTGACCTTTAGCTGGAATTATGTGACGTACAGTATCTAGAATTCATTTCCGCTTTTTTATCTCTTCCACACAAAACCACATATTGCAAAATACTTGCGTAAAATAATCACGAACTAAAAGAATTACAAATATATTTGAAATTAGAACTGTCTCGTTAAGGCTGGGTCTCGCTGCGTCTTTTTTGTCGCGCTGACGGCCCTCAATCACGTGCGCCCACGAACCGACGTTGTTAATTAAAATATATTACTGCGCCGCAGTCGCAATCGATGACGTCGAGAAGATGCCATGATTAGAACCCGCCTTAAGTTAGTGACTTGTATATAGAGCAGAGGCAGGCTCAGTAATGTATGGTCGTATGTGGAAAGTATTGATGGGAACTTTCGAGAATTATTTGAAAATCTTGCGTCGGTCTTAATTGAGTGCTATAAAGTTGGTTGGTAATTCGTTTTGGATGTTTCGGTAGGGAACATTGATTGGTGATCTTGATTATGTTTATTGCGATCTTCAATTCTTTTACATTTGCAGACCGCTTGGTATTCTGCTAGTTCTTTTCTACATGCAACGTGAAAATCTATCCTACCAAATTTACTATACGTTCCTGTAAATATTGTATCGCCTGGATTGTAAATCTTACTGATTAAATTAATCTTTCATCCATTTCATTTTTAATAGGGTAGTTGACAAAAATATATATTTAGTCCGCCAGTTAGATAACCTAAAAATATTGGACACGTATTTTTTCTTTTGCCACGTAAATAAAAATTACGACGATACAGTGCGTTGAAATATCGTGTAACGTCACTTGTCCTTATACTATCAAAGAGACGTCACAAGCCCCCCACTCCTTAACTTTGATGCGCTTTATCTTTGTCAATTTTAATTTATTTGATAAAGCAAAAATACAGGCCCAATATTATTTGATAATCTCACCATCATCTGCCTAGTCTTTTTCCCAACTATATTGGGGTCGGCTTCCAGTCTTACCGGATTCAGCTGAGTACCAGTGTTTTACATGAAGCGACTGCCTATCTGACCTCCACAACCCAGTAACTGGGTAACACGGTACCCCTTGGCAAGACTGGTGTCAGATCTCAAGCTTCTGACTTCCCGTAACGACTGTCAAAGATCTTCAAATGACAGCCGGGACCAACGGCTTAACGTGCTATCCGAGTCACGGAGGAAACTCGGTATGTTGAAATGGTCACCCATCCACGGACCGACCTCGTCAAGCGTTGCTTAACCTTGATGATCGACCTGTGCGGCTGTTATTATTTAGCCCCGAGCTTCTCCTCTTTTATTTGATAATCTCACGGACCGACTAAATAGAATTATATTTTTTCTACCGAAGAAACATCCCTATTCAAACATTTAGCATTTATTCTCTGTACTTGTTTATTCTTAGATAAAGTCATCAACATTCTCGTGCCATTAGCCCGATTAATTTGGGGTCGGTACAACATATCTTCTTTTTCTATACTTTTTCTGTTAGTCATCATCTTAGTCAACTTATTCCTATATAGAAATCCTTTCTACATTATTTCTTGTAACATTGTATATCCTAAACATGCTCAATCCTTTATATAGTACCATGCTATCTTAATACTCCATATCTTGTCCTCACCTCCGCATTTCATGTTATTGACAACTCCATTCTGTTACCATTTTACAGTTCTGTCTGATTTAACAAACTTATCCTAAGACTTTGCAGATAACTTATCTGCAAACTAAGTTTCGTTAAGCAACTCCAAATTACTTGGTACAATAATATTGACATCATAATTTTAGATAATCTTGGTTTTGGTTCTGTTGGTAGGATTTTGAACTTTAGGGTGAAGGAGGAGAGTGTGTTTTTGAATGGTAGTAAATGATCATAAATTGGTAAGTTGTTGAACTTTTGTTGCAAGTATGGAGTCTATTGGGGTGGCCACTTGTTTTTTTAACCGTATTTTCTTAACAATGGTCTTGCTATATTCTTCCTTCAGTGAATAAACTAGATAATATCCACGCTGAAAATTAAGTGTAGTAGTTTAGCTGTGACGCTAAACACACATGTTAGTACATTCTGGTAAATCACTAGATTTGCCGGCGCCTTCTACAGTGTCGGACTATTCGGAATGTATACCAAACTTCAGCTCTACAAATCACAAAGTTAATTGTGTAACCGTTAGAACGTATCAAATGAAGCTTTATCTCAAAGCTTTTTCATTCCACTAAAGAAATCCAACTATATCTCAGAGATAAGACAATCTCACTAATTGGCCTACTACCTACTCCAGTTCTGATACACCGAACACTGCCTCTATTGTACACCGGAAGAGGCAAGTTAACACTTTAAATATTGACTTCCTGTCTCTTATTTTCATTAAAACTTAGTGGGTATCTTTTTTGTAATTTTGTCTGTAGTCAACTGTTTCAACTTCAGTAGGTTCGCTTTTGTATATTCCTTTTAAATAAGATTTTCTTCAGGTTTACTCCTACTGATTGATTATTAATTTCTTTCTTCATAACGACATTGTCATCAATTCATCATCATCCTTATCCTCCTGAATTTATTCTAACTTAATTTTGATCTTCTGGTTCCACCCCATTACGAACGAGTGACCTTTAAATTGTCTCTCTTGGTGTCCATCAATTCTTGTTGTCGTTTTAATACAATCCACCCGATCCTCCTAAGGTCCTTCTTTTGTCCTATGGCCAGCAGCACTAATATCATTATTTAAAGAATTTATTTCAGTTGTAGTCCGCAGTTAATTTATTATTGGTATATAGACCATTGGAATAGATTCTGTAACACTCACTATAAAAGTACCTCATATAATCATAAATAGATATGTATACCAAACCATGGCGATCCTACCATGCCGGTAGCGGTGGGCGTATGGCTAAGAGCTGAGCGGATTAAGATAAGCCAAAGTAAACAACAGACTTAGATTCGGAGAATGTTTCACGCCAATTACAGCGGAGCTCTAACCTGATCTACATCGTATGGAGTGTAATGATACCAACGTCTGGGTAGACCGAACCTTGTTGTTACCATATTTGGGTAAAGCATAGGATGATGGCATAAAAAGCAAATAATAATACAGCTAGAAACTTGGATGAAAGAGATCGTTGAAGAAGACTTGGACGCTAAATCTCTTGAGTTCGTAGACCGAAGATAGATTAGCTAACATTAGACATGCATGCTTTAAGGTCTTCCAAACTTCAGAGTAGTATCTATTTAAAAGAATGTTGAGATCCATATATCTGTATTTTGTATTTCATGATGAGCTAGCTCCTGACTTCGATCACGCCTGAAGAAAGGTGATGATGAAATGAGCGTGCCCAGAAGATGCCTGTTCACTCTTACTTTGAACACTAACGGGTTGTACTCATACGGTCCTTCTGCTACAGAGATTCCATTTTAGAAACAAATGAAGTCGACAAACTCATAGTGACACATTAGGATTCTCTGTAGGTGCTGTTGCACATAAATTGCCGTAAATAAACATCGTTAATAAATAGTAGTAACTTTTTACATAAGACATAATAAAAATAAACCTTAGGTGCATGTTTGTGTTATCCAATTACTATAATATCTAAAGAAATAGCTAAAAGTTTGCGATTGACTGAAAGGAATTGCATCGTAAGTGCGACCGTTGTGTTCTTTGGTTTCTTGTGTATAAGTGTTCTAGTAATTTTACTTTAGAAAATTCTCAGTGTCTGCCGCACAGACATACATCTAACTAGATAACGCAAGTCCCTCCATCGGTATGAAAACCAAGCGTGCCACTTTTTCACACACAATATAAGAACAAATTTGCTAACCGATGAAGGAAATATTTCCATTGCCTTGGCCAACTTTTTTCAGCACAATTTTTACAGCTCAATATGGCATAATTAGGCATTTTTATAGATTTCAGTGGATAATGCTAAATAAAACAGCTCAAAGTACGATCATTGCTCGTACTTTTACTCCGTTTTTCGGATCGACAAACGCGTCATATAGTTAGATTTATGTCTGTGGTATGCCTCGATCGTCCTGCGATGAACGTTGCGTGAACCTTAATAGTGAATGTCCATTAATTTCTCATGAGAATGCGGTGAGAAACAATACATCAAATAAGCACATAAACAATGCACTCCTACACAAACACATTAACATAGCAATACATAATAATTACACACATTCACAGATTTACTTCACACATGTTTGACCACTTAGCTAAGACCCCTGAGGCGGTGTACTTTGTGAGGTGAAAGGGGTCTAGACAAGCTGGCTAGGTATTGATAATGCTGTAATGCAAGTCAGTAGACTGACAGACAATCGAGGCCGATTTATTGGAAGGGTATCCTTAGAATACATTAATAGCATCTACATTGTTTTGTTTAAATCGGAATGTTATTGGGAATACCTTTTTGTATAAAGGAAAGTAAGGAGTTGGCAATATAGGCAAATATGCCAAATATGTTAGGAATCTCCCGTTTATTTGAAAATAGTCTTCATTATCATCTGTAATAAATCAGTGTGTGATTTAAAATTGCATAAAAGGCAGATGCCACAAAAAAAAAGTACCTACTGGTTTCTTTATCATGATAATCTCTTCTGTGCAGACAGAAGAGATTAGTAGGTAATAATATACACAACTAGCAACAGCTAGTTGTGTATATTATTACCTACTAGTCCTACTGGTCCATGGGAGCGAAGCCGCGGGGAACACCCCGCGGCTTCGCTCCCATGGACCACCCCACAGGAACCATTATCGGGATTAAAAAATAGCCTATGTCACTCAGGAATAATGTAGCTTACTATTGGTGAAAGAATTTTTAAAATCGGTCCAGTAGTTTCGGAGCATATTCGGTACAAACAAACAAATCTTTCCTCTTTATAATATTGGTATTGATAATACGGTGGCTGCACCTGCGTGCTCTCTTCTTTACATCCATTACACAATCTATTCTTGTTCTATGGTCTTTGCCCCCCTCCAATTATTAACATTTTGTATTCAGCACTTCCTTACTCATCAATCCATCAACTTCACTCTCTTCGTCATAATCATTTATTTTGTATAGCTCTCTTAGTCATAATCATCACATTTTTTTCATATAGTTATTGGCACAGTTCATGTACTTAAAATAACTGACCAACACGTTCACCTATAAGCCGCTCTTCTTAGTAGTTACCTGTGGCTATTTCTGGTTTTCTTTAGACCATCTGCAATCTGACCTCTAGCTCAGATAAACCAGGCATTCACATTCCAAATATATCGTTAGTAGACGATTCAGAGTTTACATCTGAAGAGAAATTAGAAATAACCATTAAGATTGGCTTATGTTTAACTTACCACCAGATATAGTAACATATAACAGACAAAAATAGTAAATGATCACCAAAATTAAACCCGCATCTTATTGTAAAATTATAACCAAAGTTTTAACATCTCGCTATCCTGTTTAGGCAAAATGACTCCAAATAAATCATTGTTAACCCAAAAGTAGTAAATGATCACCAAAAGTAGTAAATGATCACCAAAATTAAACCAATGACCAAAAAGATTATAAAATTTCTGGGAGCAACTTGGAAGTAGCGCTCGCCGGCCGCTGCCGCGGCACCGCTCGCTTTGCTCGCTCGGCTCGCGCGCGGTTGGTCACAGTTCTAACCTAACCTAACCTATTTTACAACATTAAATAGCGCAATAATTTGCTATTAAAATTTGGTGATCAATTTACTAAATTTGGTGATCAATTTACTAAATTTGGGTTTCATAGTACAATTTTAGGTAATAGAGGTTATGGTCACAAAGTAATTTTAGGTGGTCATTATATTTATCCCCATTAAGATTTATATATATCCTTCAAATATTTTTGTATAGAGTCTCGTCTTAAAAATGGAACAAAATCTTTTTTGTAATTCTTTTCATGATGGATATTTAATACCTACGTTTCCTAAATAAAAAAAGAAGTAATTCTAACAGTTAAGTGTAAAATAATAGGCGCATTTTTGGTAATTTCTTTTATACATCAGTTTGGTATGCGATCATTAATCACGAGTCTTTACAGCTAGGGCTGCCAAGGAATGATTTTGGCTTACTTTTTTAATTTAATACAGCAATTTTTGTTTAGACTTTGAGGTTAGCTTGTTTATATAGACCAGAACACTAGGCACTAAAGGATACGATATGAAAACCAAGAAATGATAAAAAAAAAAATGCAAAAGTAAAAGTAAAAGTAAATGTGGAAGCAGGGAAGAGAGGTCTTTGCATTGTATTGGAATAGTTCAGGATCATCCCAATAAAAGGATAACAACCTTTCATTTTCTTATACTTCAATAGCCAATCATCATTTATAAAGTTAATGCAAAACTCAATGATAAGATCCCAAGCGCCCGTAATACACATTATAATTTAGAAGCCAGAAGATACATGCAAAAACTATTTAGTAGTTTACAGCCAGCAACCACCGTAAACTTGACATTTAAAACCTCAATAAAAATTCCTTCTTCCATCATAAAAATAAGTTAGAAGTAACCCTAGAGATACAATGGTCGGCAAATTATCGTGTATACCTCCGTGTGAGATGAAAGGCCACCTTGTACAGACAACTACACGCATTTCTAACAGTTTGGGTTTGACTGGAAATATTATTTCTTGGTACTGAGCTAGTTTTTGTCGATCATGTGTTACTATGAGGTGTGGTTGATTGTACAAGGCCTCATAGGAGTCTGACTCGACTTCAAACAGTTAATGGAAACCTTGATACTTGGTAGGAATTGTATGAAAGGATTATGGAAGGCTTTTTTACAATCTTCGTATGGCACATGAGATCTGTGTATGATTTCAAATCATAAAGAATGATTGTGTGTACGGTTTATGATGAATTTTTTTTTCGGTTCCTGAATATTTTATTGTTTTACTTGTCTTTGATTATCTTTAAGTTGAGGAACGATTATATATTTTTTATCCTGATGGTAAGTGATGTTGTGCTAGATAATGCAGTTGGCTTGCCATGAAGTAACTTTTTCAATCTTGACTTTTAAATACCTATTTAAAAACTAACGTTATTTTCTTTTGTTTTCAGGTATGTTCACACCATTTACAAAAACTACTAAGAATAGGTTCAAAATTATAAAATTGGTAAGTTTTATCTTTCATCGCAATTTTTTAAATAATTTTCACAACATTGAGCATGAGATTATTCTGTTGCGAATATGCGCGACTTTAATGTTTTAATAAAACCTAAAAGCGACCTTTAACTATTGCAGTCGATGGATGCTATCGTAACTAAAATACTTTAAGGCATATATATTCCCCAATGTTAATGCGGTAATGGCCGTGCGCCCGCTCTTTGCCCAGGATATCAATATTGGACCACCTTCGGCTCAAGACAAAGAGTCTTTCTGCCATAGAAATTGTAGCTTAAGGTTGATAGTTATTGTGTTTTTACCAGCGTTAAAAATGCCTTAAGAAAGTTATGTTCTATCAATGATAACGATCGTCAAACTAAAAATGTTTGAGATTGACCTGATATTTCTGTAGAGCAAGTCAACCCCATATCATATACACTTTGGACTTTAAGAGTTTATAATATAGGTATCGTTGGCAGTATGACTATTTTGCTCTTCGCTCTGCATCATGTTCTTGCTTCTGTCTCATGTTACTTGGGGTCGGTGCAGTCATCTTTCATTCCGTCTTCATAACCTAGCTATCATTCACTCCCTTTTATTCATCATCATCATCATCAGCCTATTAATGTTCCCACTGCTGGAACACAGGCCTTCTCTCTGTGAGAGAGGGAATGGGCCTTAATCCACCACGCGGGCCCAGTGCTCCCTTTTATTAAGGAGGTTTAATACGTCGGGTCTAATACTGCCTAAATTTCAACAACAAGTTACAGTTTCTCTTAAAACTTTCCAACTCCAAATCATATAAGTAGTCTGAGTTCGGAGTGAATCTAAAAACAGTACAAAAGATTTTCTGTGTCGGTATGTGGCCCACAATGGCGTGCAATGGCCCAACATCTACCATCTACCTGCAGTTGTCAGTAATAATGGCAATTATTATGGGTACAATTTGGGTAACTGAATTGTACAGGTAGGGCAGTTGTTAGAGACTGTAGAGGCTGTGGTGCTCAAACTTTTGTTACTTATTTGGATTTGTAAAAGGTATTGCTAATTTAAATTAAAAAAATGTTCTTAAAATACATACGAATGGTCATGGTATCATTATTGCATTTAAGTCTCTCTCTAGTGCTTTTCTAATTCTCCATTATGACTTGGTGCTTTGAGATTTTAAAAAAATCTACGGTTTGTGGTCCAAGTAGTGTAGTAAGTAGGTATTCCCTTTTTGTGATTGACTATACCATTTCAGTGAAGAGAAAAATCAAACCTATACAACTCAATATTATGTATTTCTATTCAATATTGCATTTTCATGAGAAATACTTACTGCTTAGCTAAACTAAAAAATCATATCTTGTAACAAACCATCTTCTTTCTAAAAACACCATTTTTATTCCAAAACTTTGAACACCTCAGACCTAGCAGGTACTCTAAAGTCATTGGCGCCAGACGGTCACAGTTTTTTCTATTTTATTCTCAAAATATCCCATCATTGACTGGATGTATCTTTTGTGTAGCTTTGTTACATTTGTGCATAGAAGTCTGATCTCTCAAGTTTAATGATACCCTTCGTACTCGTATTATAGGAGTTCTTCTAAGTATTTTTGAATAGGCTTTGGATATAAAAATATAAATCAGCTGTTAACGACAGAAAATTTTCTGTATTTTGATAGAAGGGTTTCTGAAAATCAAAGTCTATCTAAATCGAGTTCAATATAAGTCTATCTTAGAAAGCGCTGACAACGGTGAACGAAAACATCATGAGGAACCGGGACTTGCAAATAGTACAAATCTCTCAAGAAAACTTGATGAAAGATTGTAGATTGCGAATTGCTTGGGCACAAGAAACTTTAGGTCAATGAAGCCACGTGTAGAACCACAAAAATAGAAGACGTGACATTATCAAAGATAGTTCAGGCAATTTGGTGACTAAACCTTATTAAACCTTACCACAAACAAAACCACAAATTTAATGTATCATGTTAATAAACTTACTAATGTAGAATCATAACCTGAATCTGAAGTTCTTGAAGTAGCTATATAGCCAACTTTCATCCCAACAAAGCGTGAAAATTACCCTTTAGACCAGAAACCGTTTGAGAGCAGATTTTACCCAGGTCAACCAATGCAACGGGAAATAGGTATATGAACTGATTGGATTATTTGTTAGTTTTTTTTGTTATATATTTATTTTTATTGTGTGTATGGATTATTGGTTTTATTAGGTTGACATTATTAAATTATGTAAATTTACTAACATAGTCATAAGTCATTTACTAACAAATTATGGATCATGGTGCGAAATAAATAATTGAATTGAATTGAATTAACACTACCTTTGACAAAGTAAGGTTAACGTTCAGGGCACAGATTTGCCCTAATCATTAATACCTACTCCTTTTGACAGTTTTAACGGTCAGGGCAAAATTTACATCATACTTGCCATAATCGGTATGAAACCTAAACAGCTATCAATTAAAATGCGTGAAACTAGGTACCAGCTAACTTTTTGACCCTGCCTTCCGCATACTCCATATTCATGTAAAGGCGTGATATGATATGCACGGATCGCATGCGCGGGAGTCGTTTAGTGATGCTCCTCGCGTTACAGCGCGTAAGTCGCAGAAAGTGGTTATGATGTGTCATAGTTGAGTTAGTGTGGTGCAGGAAAGTAACTGTTTGTTTGGATTAGAAGTGGTGGGTTTTGCTGATTCTGAAAGGAAGGGAAGATTCCATTGAAAAACATTTTATAGGATTTTTGATATTTCTGCATCTGCATCTGCTTTTATTTGCTTGAAGATTTCCTGATTTTTTATTCATCAGAGACACAACTGAACTTCAAACTCAACAAGTGTCTTTGTTGGATTGGACAGCATTCAGTTATCAACGAATATAGGTGGTAGTTTATCTTCCAATTTTATTTACCTACAGTTTTTAATCTTACGTATTTCTCACTGAGAATTACGACAATTTCAATTCTATCATTAAGTTCTGGTTTGACACATTCACCACTAAACTTTGGGTTCCCAACTTACCATGTCTATTTTTAAACCTCTCAATAACGAAGCAAGGGAATATTAAAATCAAACATAATCAAGAATTCTCTCGTGTACATTGTAAATACCCAATTATTAGTGAGATCTTGTGGTCCATCATTATATATTGTAAAGAAATAAACATGGCCAAGTGTTGGTATAGCAAAATTGCGAACATAAACTTTATTCGAAAATAATTTTCTAATGTTTTTAGAACTTTTTATGACTATTGCAATTAGAATTACTTTCTGTTATTGACTTGAATTACTGTTGTATTGATGTTATTTGAAGAGATTATCTGTTTTAATAGCTTGTAGCTCTTGCATGATTTCAATTAGTTTTATTTCACCACTCCTACATACATTCCTATTTACTTGCGTATTTTATTGTTCAAAATTGAATTATTTCACGGCTAGGTACATAGATGACTGCTTTAAAGCCTAAACTTTTGGTATAGAAGATTTTGTTTTAAAAGTGGATGATACTGAAACAAAAATACTGAAATATACATATGTAAATAAAAAGGATAGTGCCCATTTTGAGGCTAAAAGCTCAGAAACTTACAAAGTTAAAACTTGCTCCAAAGTGTGGATTGCAACCCTATTTTACTATAAAATAAATAATGGTCAAGTTATTGCATATGAATTAATGAGAGGGTTCTGTATGCTATGTTATATCATGCTGTTAAGAAAAAATATACTATTTCATGCTAGGAAGAGCATCAATGGTAGAAAAGTGAAATAAAAAAGTGTTTTAATCACTTTCTGATGGTAAATTCTAGACCTAAACAGTATTTTTTTTATTTATGTAGCAATTTATAAACACAGACGATGTTATCAAAGAATTAGGGACCTTCCTGAAAGAGCGATACAATTTAAATTACATCGATAGGCGATATCGGGCACGTATTTTTTTAAGTAAATTTCAAGTGCAAATCGGTCGAATTGCACCGTATTGCGTCCTTGTGTATGTATTTGCAATGTCGCTAAGTAAAAGTCACTTATCAAATTGCTTCGAGCCACCAGGAAGGTCACCAACAGGAACAGAAAGTAATATTTAGTTCAAGTCTTTGAACAAAAATTCTCTTCAAAACAAAGTGTGCTTATATTGTTTCACCAAGTCTATGCTCATATCTCATGATACAGTTGCCTAGTGGTTACGGAATCCTAAAAAAATCCTCGGCCGCTCTATAAAAGTAATTAACTCCGACTGAAGATAATTGATGAAGCTCAAAGATTACTACCTTAGTATTCCATCAGACACTTCAAACGAAAACAGACTGTATGGTCTAAATATAAAAGTTCGGTTTTCAATGCAGGCGGTGCCGTAGACCGTAATAAAAGTACCTACGAAGATGGGCGTAGGACCAGACGAATGGAGGAATAAAGTTTTTTTTTAGTAGTTATGGCGTAGATTCCCCCTCGGTATTATTATAAAATCGTCAAGTTAGACCATTTTTGTTTGGCTGTGTGACGGATGGTGTTTTGACCATAGTGCAGGTAAATGCATGGGCTTGTGTGAGTGTATGAATGTGTGTGTCAGTAATTTTGGTCAGGGTTTTGTGCTTGAGGGCTTAACGTAATGATCAGTTCTATGGGTATAGTCCAAAGTTTTTACTTTTTAATGGGTTAGGAGAGCATCGAAAACATGACCATAGTGTAGAACTATGTCCATGTTTTGCTCCACTTTCGCGCGAACGAAGCAGTTTAAAACAAGAGAATAATTACAAAATGATTATTTTGAAAGTCTAAAGATGTTTTGATGGGTAGCAATTTGTTATGTTTTATAATAATAAAAGCAATGGTAGTCTGGCAATTATAAATTGCTTTTTTATGCCCATGCATTTTATAGCCTGGTCAAATCTAGGTCAAAGTGACTGGCAAACTTGTTGTTTAATCTGTTGCAATCAATTCTGTCAAAGTGTTATCCTAAATCTATTACGAGAAACGGCAATTTACTTCTAATGTCCAATAAATGGAGTATTCCTATATAATTTCAAGCTTGAAGAACCGTTTTGCTATTTACAATAGAGAAACCAATTGAAAAAACTACTGCATCATCGCTATACAATTTCGCGCGCATTCTAAAATGGTCGCTGCGTTTTTTTTTTATTTCGTCACGGGATATGGTTATTCAGCCTTTTGTACCTGTGCGTTATTTTTTTAATGGACCCATAGTGATTGGTTCTTCTGCCTTTGGGCTTACGTCTAGGAATGCACTGCCATAGAGGAACTATGTATCTTATGTCATATATATGTGCCATAGTGGTACTAGGTATCTATTTTGATTGATCATCAAAATACGAGTGTAATTTGATGGTCAATCAAAATAAATACAAGGTCATAAAATATATTAGAACAATCTAAGTATCTGTTTTTTTGTATTATAAAACAATTCAAAATATACTTCATAGCTTAAAATTATTGATTTAACATACGAAAGAAATATATTTACTTATAAAACTTTATATTCATAAAAATATAAAATCAAACTTTATAATATCCACAAAAAAAAAAACTTCTGTCGGCATTAGAACCCCGTACGTGTTAATACGCGGTCCCTAGGACAAAGGGGTTGTTTTTTATACCCCAAGGTTGGAATACAACCCATCCTTTATGCATTTATGATGTCCGGTTGTAAAACAGAAATCTCCCATTAGCCAAGATGCCTCGGCATTTTTCGTGTAACATCGGTAGCAAGTTGCTATGTGAGTTCGTGGAGGTGAGATTATTGAGCATCCCGGCATCGTGAAGAATTCATATATTATATTTAGTACGGCCCAGTTGTAACGCCCTCCCCCGACTTACGTGTCTTAGGCTGTGGGTGCGATCCCAGGCAGGCGCTTTACTTTGTGTAAATTATTTCATCACCACTGCTCCAAAAACTTCGTACGATAACCGGCATGCCCTAAAACCAAAAATTCGAAGATATTTGACATCCACCTACCCGCATTTTGCCCGCGTGGTGGATTACGGCACATTCCCTTTCACAGAGAGGAAACCTATGTCCCAGCAGTGGGAACATTAAGAGGCTGATGATGATGATGATGAGGTAGGATGATAAAAACTAATAGTGATCTTGATGTCATCGATATACTTAAATACCAACGTATTAAAAAGTAAATTTAAATGTCATGAGATCGGATTTGATTTCAACCTTGATGATAATTATTAAAATGAGAAAACACACATAGGCAGACTTAATCCTTTAAGCATTTTCTATCAGCCAACCAAGAATGGTTAAGAGTTAACATGGTAGGTACAGAAAATGTCGATACACAAGGTATACCATAGAAGCTCGAGAGTGAATCTGTAAGGAAAGATATCAGACACTGGACTGGCACTGGCTCTTTATTGGATATCAAATATATAGAAACTCATCAGCCGGTATAGTTTACGGTCGGTCAGGGTCAAAACGTTTGGTGGATATCCCACCCATACGCACAAAGCGTTTTGAAAATACTTTCATTTTGCGTACAGCTAAGGAGTAGTATTCTCCCTACCGGCGTCTTTGTTTCCTGATAGCTACAACCTAGGGGTCTTCAAGTCAAGATTGAATAGTTTGCTTCTAGGCAAGCGTGCTTCACCTTCGACCACATCATCACTTAACATCAGGCGAGATAGTGGTCAAACGGGAGCCTATAACAAATAAAAAAAAAACAATGAAAAAGTGCATTGAAACAACTTACATATAAAGTATGGAACATTTATACAATTTTTTTCTTCAACCCTCAAAGGCAAACACCTAAATTCAAGTGAAGAGTCATAGGACACCTTTGACAGCCCGCCACAATGGTTTCCTAGGACGGAGGACTTTCTATGTGTGGCATAAGTCCACTGTCAAAGGAATATATCGCACTATACACTTCAAGTTAAAATGTCTTCAGACAGATAATTTAACTTGGTTCATAAACCTCCTACCACTAAGCGCAACGATCCTCAGCCACTGCTTCCTTGACCATCCTACATGGTCACTACTTGGCCCATTCTCTACAAACCCTATAAAATCGGGCAACCTGTTGAGTTCCTTCAATCAACCAATTTATCGGAAACTTCTATTGTCTGTCAAACGATTCCTACACGGCATATAAGGGAATCTAAGTAATTTTCTGTCTTTGGCCATCTTTATTGAAGTGTCAATCGAAGCCTGATGATAGATGGAGGCTTTTAACAGCTCCATCAGCTGCTGTTGGAAAAAATACCGCGGTGTTTGTTCAGTAATGGTAGCGGCTCCTTAAAGAGGAGTATTTACTTGGATTAGAAGCTTATTTCTTGACGTTAAGGTAGTGGATTAGTGAAAGCTGCATTTGTGCGGTAAGGAGTTAGAAGTTTCCACCTGCACATCGTTAGTCGTATAAAAAAAGACTGAATAGATTCCCTTCAATGTAAAGTGCCTTGGAAATTGGTAGCTAACGTTTCATGATATATCGTCCGTTCAGCAGTAGGCCTAAGTTTACTACTGCATTTACGTATCTAATTATTCCTCTGCAATTATCATTCACCCTCATAGACCAATCTTACTCAGAATTCTGAAATGATATAGCCAAATAATTCTACAGTTTAGAAAAAAGTATAACTTGATGTTCGTATTCCTACACATGTACATATATAGCCATGACCACGTATACCAACTAATTATCACTATCAATTAAAACCACCTAACTTCACAATCACACCAACAATTCCTGTACCTCTTCGTACAGCAGCCTAGAATTCCTACTAGAGATTTCACAAAGTACTAGCTTACCACCAACAAATGTGTCAGTACTGCAGCAGCTGACATTCATTGAACTGCAATACGTTTTTGCTGTGTAAATACTCGGTTTAGTTTCTAGGCAGCCATTAATTTACTGGGAAGTATGCGTTACGAGAGATGTGTTTTGTTTCGGATGAGGCGGTTCTGTGATTGGCTTTTGTTTTTCGATTCTTGATTTGAAAGCTGTTGGCAGTTGGTAGGTTTTCATTCTCACATTGTTAGATTTTATTTTGATTGAAAATAAATTTAAATAATATTTAGATTTTCGTCGTTAGAGAATTTATCGTCTTTTTCTAGTACAACACACAAAGCGCCCTTCTAAAAAGCGTACTTTCAAAAGCAACACCAATTTTCCTCTGAATCTCTTTTCTTATTGGCATTTTACATCTAAGAACTATATTTTCTTAGTTAATATTATTTCCAAAATATTCTCAACATCCACAATAATTTATTCTTTGTAAAGCATTCACGAAATGTTTCACAAATTCGTTTTCCTATTCGTAAAAGTTTTTATACCACATCCAATCCATCCAACATCTTGTAGTGATGAACTACTGAGTTTCCGTGAGCGGCCATTTGCGGAACCGAGTGATGTTATTAAGTTTTCTCCACAATTAAACTTTGCATTCTTCGAGTAGTTAAGTTAGAAAGCTCCCCTTTGATATGGCGATAGTTTTTTGTACCGTCGTCTCGTTACTGCGGTTTTCTTGGCACTTATTCCGTGTGATTGCTTAGGAGTGTTGCAGTTTACTTGATTAACACTTGCCAACTTCCTTTCTTAGTTTTTTGTTTAATTACGAGTTGAACTTGTTTAGGTTGGTAAGATGGGAGAATTTTGTAAAGATGGTAATGTTATGATTGATGAGTAGAGAGAAAGAATGTATCTGAATATAAGTGATGGTAAATCTAAAGTTAAGAGTATTGAACACGGAAATATCGTACGTAATGGTGCTTTAAATAAACTGAACCCGGTTATAGCTAAAGATACAAACAGCACTATCAATATCTATCTCCACAAATCAAACCACAATTCTAAAGAATCTGCCACATAAAATTCAATTACTTCATTTGTAGCTACTGTAACCAGCACAATATAGCCCTGGGGCCCTTAATAGACACTTTTACAACTTGCCTTAAACAAGTGTCAGCCTTTGATAGATTTCTCTAGCCAACTGCCCATATTGGCAGACCGTACTTACGTCAATAGAATCAAATAAATCATTGCTTCAAGTTCAAATCTATCTATCACATATCAGTTTTTGCTTATAAAATGCGAAAGCACTTATAATGAGACAATAACTGGTATTTACCGGTTTTTTCCGGTTTCTACGCGAGCGGTGATTGGTGAGTTTTGTTTAGATAATGATAAAATTGTTTGGTTGATGGCTTCAGCTGTTGTAAGAAGTGAATTGGTGTGATTAGGTTTGTGTATTTTTTGTTGAATAGGACTTTTGTTTATGAAGTACTACTAGGCTCTTATATCTGAGTATATGCCATTATTTCAACCATTTGTAAAATATTACGTCCAGTTTTATAGAGGTTGTTAAAAAGAACGTCCATTGTACAGGTCTTATAGAAAGACGATCATAAGGACTATTTATGGTGATCACTAGCTTCTGCCAGCGGCTTCGCTCGCGTGAGAAGTGTTTTATCATCCCAAAGGAACATTGTACCGGGATGCAAATAGTAGCCTATGTGCTATTCCGGAATATAATCTATCTCAAAATTTCATCCAGATCCGTTCAGCCGTTCTGCCGTCTGGCATCCATCCAAACTTTCGCATTTATATATTAGTAAAGGTTTACCGAAATTTTTAACTGTCCTTTTCTACTAATGTTCTCATACATGGTGCCATTAGAAGCTATTCTTAGTTAATACCCTGAAAAGTCTGCCCCACCACTATCGGAATGCCACAACATAAGCAATTATAATATGGCTTTTTACATCCGAATCTATTTTATTAATTATTAGAATAGCACATTAAAATCATGATGACAGGGAGACAAAACTACCTAATCTTTCAACCATTGCAACTCCTGAAAGGCAGATCAATTTTTAGAAAAATGTCGAGGGACAGGAGATAGTGGACGAAATACATTAGAACCATACTAATGAACTATAGCTTTCTTATCATTTTGTGTGTTTAAGACGTGGATCCATGCGAGACACAATGGCTTTTCTATTGTTTCGGTAATTACGGGCATATGACCGGAAAAACCACGTACGATCATCTACGAATCAATCGATAGCCTACCACCTGCACAGCCCATTCAATTATCCGATAAATAACCAGTTATATCCTTAACAATAGCAGTTCCAATGATAGGTGATTCTCAATACATTACGAACTATTTTCCTTTTAGACGAGTTTAACTGCACATGAAAGTCTAACCTTAACTTTCACTTATGAGTCGGGTTATAAATATGGTTGGACTACTGTATGACCGTTTGGTGTTTGTGGTTGTATTTTCTTGGGCTACCTTCTCAATGTCAGCCTTTTTGAAAACACAAATTCGACTGAGGATGAACTAGAGCTTCTTCTTCGTGTCGGTGTTTTCAATGGTTAATTCATATATTGTTGACCAGAATTCAGCCACGTCGGCAGCCTTAGCGCTGGCCTAGCAAACGTCTCTGATGCGCGGCCATGGTAGTCAAGCAATTAAATTTTTTCTGTGTTGACCGCGTAAAAATTCAGAAGCGCTTGTCAGTTCCATAATGATACATATATTACTCTTTAGAATCAAATATCACTTTGTCTCGATCGTTGATCGAAAACGGTATTGGTGACAGGATCTTCGAACAACAATTTGTAAAGCGTAGATTTTGGCCCTATGAACTACCATGTTTGACCTACTCTCAGCATTGGGTCGCGCAGAAACAAGGCCTTTAAACCTTGTTATACCTTCAGCTTTGGCCATTAATAATACCTGTACTACCTTATCGTTCAAATAGCGATCATACTCAATATTTTATGTAAAACAAATTTCTACACATACACCTTCCGCGTTTTGATGCGAAAATCCATTTAACCGACACAACCGGTCTAAAGTAATATAATGAGTTTGTAAATTATGTGCCATTCACGGTATGAATTGACCTAGAGAACGCCTAACGGATTTAATGTAGCGTCATTATTTATAACTAGCTTTTACCCGCGGCTCCGCCCGCGTGGGATTCGGGATAAAAAGCCCATGTGCCGCAAGAATGTAGGCCACGCCACATCCGTTGTGATTGGCGTGAAAAATGAGTGGATTTTCAAGACAAAATGTTAAACGTTTTATGATAAAAGTGTGTGCTAGAAATGTCGGTCGTGGTTTGGGTCATTAATCTGACTGCAAATTAGGATGGAAGTTCTTTAGTTTATTGGCTGACAGGAGATGTCAGTAACTTCCATGTTCGCCACGTCATTTGAACTATCAAATATCTTCATTCATCCGATAAAACTTGTCACTTGACTATTGAAAAGAGTAGGCTGTTTTTTGGCTGATGTTCTCACGAAATCTAAATCGGTGCTATCATAGATCGAGCCAGATGACAAATAGGTATCAGTTTAATTGTCAATTAATGAGAAGTGGATGTCATTAAGCGTGTAATTTCACACTTTCTAACAGTTAAAATTTTGTCTTTTTACCACGCTTTAATTATTATTATAATTCTACATAAAACGACACTTTCCACGAGCTTTCCGGCTTAACTAAAATTAATAGTGTGACACTCTTTTTCGTAAATGTTAGGAGAAAGTGTAATTACATTCAGGTGTTATTTAAATTAAATTAACGCCAATTAATTTAACGCTAATTCTACTTTTCCGTTTTCACTTATTTTGTTTAAGCCAAGAGTAATGGCAATAGGAAAACAAAATTACAGAAGTGAACTACTTTTTTTTACTAAAAACTTTTTAAATGAAACTGTGCCACGGCATTCTAGAAAAAAATATTTTTTAAATATGGAATCGCGCGGTTTTTAGTTTCCCATAGTGATGGCGTATGATACTTACAACTTTGAATGGGTGATTAATAGTTTCACACAAAAGCCGTGTGTGGGAAAACGTGTATGCAGTGCTTCCAGCATATCTTGACACTCGACAGTGAAGCTAGTTGCATAGGCAAACGTCAAAATTATGTCAAATCCAGAACATTTAAAATTAGTTAATTTTGCCGCCGTCTGTCGAAATATACTGGACCATATTATTTTGTGCATAGTTACAGTCGGTAAGTTGTCAAAAATTTCTTATTATTATGATGAATTGTTTTGTGTTGAACACAATTTGTGTTATAGAACAAAGTTTACGATTTTATGTGGGCATTGAGATACATTTTTGTAGCTGCTTTATCTGATTAGATTCAATAATTAAATTATTCATATTTTTACGCCTGTTATCCGTAACGTAGGAGAGAACAAAAGGTTATTACAATTCCCTGATGTTTAGAAGATAATTTCATCGACCATAACATCTACTGTCTTATTGATATTATCATATCACTATCGTTACAATCTAAGAAGTTCGATGACGTCTCCATTTTACATGCCGCGATAACTTTGTACGTAATCATCTGCCTAGCCTTTTCCCAAATATAGGGGTCGGCTTCCAGTCTTACCGGATTCAGCTAAGTACCAGTGTTTTACATGGAGCGACTGCCTATCTGACCTCCACAACCCAGTAACTGGGTAACACGGTACCCCTTGGCAAGACTGGTGTCAGATCTCATGCTTCTGACTATCCGTAACGACTGTCAAAGATCTTCAAATAACAGCCGGGACCAACGGCTTAACGTGCTTTCCGAGGCACGGAGGAAACTCGGTATGTTGAAATGGTCACCCATCCACGAGCCGACCTCGTCAAGCGTTGCTTAACCTTGATGATCGACCCGTGCGGCTGTTATTATTTAGCCACGAACGTTGTACGTAAGAAATTGAAAAATCTAATTCATAATCCTAATTAATATAATAACGAATATCATTCGTAAGCATGAAGTTTAATTATTATTAAATATTTTTATAGCTGTCAAATCTGACTTGTTAGATTGTCACGACTATAAGCAATGCTCAAAGCTACCCGTACGTAAATGAATAAGTCATATTTGTTATAGACAGGTAAATAGCGGTCAAACCATAAACAATAGTAACCCATCCACTGACCAACTGCACCAATAGCATCAAACCAAGATACCCTGATAGCCTATTAGTGTTCTATCACACTAATAAAAGCCTATCAGAATCTATCACACAGTAGCACTATTAAGAATGTGACAAACTTGGCTATCCACAGAGATGGTGCGATAAAGCCTGGAAAATGAGACTTAGAACCTAGAAAGCAAGCTTTCTCTCCAATCTAGAGATCTAGACTAGCTATAGACTTTTTACGATATAGTTACTATGCAGAGTAGTATATTAAAAGTTGGTTTTTATATGTAAAGTAGGCTTGTAATCTGTGGCCAATCGGATTTGAGTAAATGGGTTTGTTTGTGCTACTGTACAAGTTGACATGTTTGATTGAATTTCATGCAATCTGCAAATGTAGCTTTGCCTTCCTAAGTTAAACATCAAAGTGTAGTTTTACTTCCACTAATTATATACCTATAGCAAAGCAATTCTAGTAGAGGGTTGTCTTACTGAAGTTTGTATGGATGGTTGTATGTTTGTTACTCAATCACGCCAGAACATCTGAACAGATCTAGATAAAATTTGGCACAGATATAGATTATAGTGTGGAATAGCACATAGGCTACTTTTAATCCCGGTATAATGTTCCCTTGGGATGATATAACACTTTAACCTAGTAACCCCATATCCCCATTCTAAGTAATTGTCTCTAAACTCGACTCAATCAAATTCTTAAGGTAGATTGAGGTATTTACTGAGAATAATCGAGGGTATTTTTGCGTTGTCAGTGCTATGGATTTGATTGAAATGGAGGATATTGCCATATCATATTCGACCTAAGTGTTATTGGGTCTGGGCAATAGTCTTAAGCTTACGTTAAGTCTATCTCTATTTTATTATTGTCAGGCTCGCGTTTGACCACTATCTCAGAGATGATGTGGTCGAAGATGGAGCACACTTGCCTAGAAGAAACATGTCCCAGTCAACATCGCTTTCATTCGTCGATCTATCGATTCTTTAAAGATGGGTCTCACGCTTCAAAAAACGTTCCGTTAACTGGTAAAAACTGTTCGATCAACTTTATGGGACCACTTTTATTGTAAATACCAATGTATATCGACTTAATACGGTATGCACATAATGTTTGTCATTGGACATTTACGATCCCAAATATTTATATTGCCAACGTATTTATCTTTCATTTAGAGAATACTAATACGGGCACATTGTTTTAATTTTTGTGAACTTGTCTAAATACAATTATAAGGGTTCACAGAGTTTTTTTTTAACAAGGAAGGGATTGCAGCTTTTGTTTTCTTTATCTGACTGAACTAGGTATTTTGCACTATTATTTAAACACAGCAGTTCACGATAAGTTGCGTTCTTATCGGTAAAACAACATGACGTGACATTGCGAAACCGATGCGTCGACTATTGCAATGCCTCTGAAACGTCGCGCGTACACCATGTGTGCGTAAGCTATTGTTGTTTCTATTGTGTCTGCTAACTAACGTTATTGAGCGTTTTTATCAACCCAATGGGGTTAATAAAAATTGTCGTCGAATCGATGATGCACGGATACGTTGCGTCTGTCTCTGGGAGCTTCAACACAAGATCCTAAATGTGTGTGTGCAACTACAGGTGTAAGCTTAATTTAAAAGAAAACATCATCATGATCAACATCATTATCATCAACATCATTTCAGAGAAAAACATAGGCATAAAAATCAAATTAATTTTAAGTATTGTTAACGTCAATCCGACATTAATAACGTCTTTAACCATTGACAAGTTAACATATAAGTTACCGTAAATATACAGTCCATATTCTAAGACCAAGAATTTCACTTACGCCAATTCAAAACCAACAATATCTAAACAACGTTCAATATAAGCAAGTGACAGTGTTAGCCCGACAGTAATGTTATTTGTGATGCCCAATTTACATTTAAACAGATGACTATCTTGGTTTCAATTACTATAAGTAGAACGGGCTGCATGCTTATAGCAGCAAATAGTTTTTGATGTTTCTTACAAGTGTGTTCAAGCCTTTCATTGGGTGCTTAAGTTGGTTTTCATTTCAAATTAAGAATGTTCCGCTACTGTTGTTTTTCATTTCAAATTGAGAATGTTCTGCCGTCTTTTTCATGGTTTCTGTCTATTAGTTGGTTTAGCATTTGTGGAAACTAAGTTGTGTGTTTTGTCGTGTTTATCTTTCGAAATGCTGGGCTGATTTACTTGTGACTTTCATAAACTTATAAGATTGGTGGTATGTCTTTCAAAAAATATTTTGTAATAGACCTTCTTTGGAGAAATTAAAACGGAGAGTAGTCTTGGAAATAAATGGCTATTTAATTTATTTATGAAACCTAATTGAAATATTTATAATGGTTTATATGACATACAGAAGGGGTTAAGTCACTTCGAGCTCTAGACATTAATTTCTGAATCAATTTCATTCAAAGCATTCATGTTGTTGCAATTATAGTTTTATTATCTTATTATCCTGTCCCTCTAAACGGAATTACTGCCAAACTTTAATTTAATATCGCTATATATAATTATAAGTATAAATTATATTCGTAATATATATCATTTGAGATAGTTATCATTGCTGAAGGAACTAGGTTACTATGGCTTTTGCTCAGAAAGCTGACCAATCGGACCATGTTCCACTGCTGCTGTATTTTATCCTAGACATGGATTAATATGACTTTCAGTCTGTGTTTGAATAAATAAGGAATCAAAATATAGGGTATCTAAGATAGATTGAGATGTTTGATAGAGTCGAACATAGCCAATTTATTCTCAAGGATATGTTGCAAATGCCAGTGCTTTTCCGGACATGCAAAATTCTGCAATTGAATTTCACTTCTGACAACTATTTACACCAGGTTTACCATCATCATCATCAGCCTATTAATGTTCCCACTGATGGGACACAGGCCTCCTCTCTGTGAGAGGGAATGGGCTGTAATCCACCACGCGGGCCCAGTGCGGGGTGGTGGATGTCACATGTCTTCGAATTTTTGGGTCTAAGACATGCCGGTTTCCTCACGATGTTTTCCTACACCGTTTTGAGAGCAGTGGTGATGAAATAATTTACACATAGTAAAACGCCTGCCTGGGCTCGAACCCCCGACCTACAACTTTTTAGTCGCGGCCGATACCACTGGGCCACCACTGGTTTACCTGTTTAATATATTATAACTATCCTAATAGTTCTTGCATTTCATTTCTCAGTAGTATTGAAATTGATTTTAGGCTAACCAAAATTAATTAAAACGATCCTTTATGGTAAACCAAGAAACAAATTAAAAAAAAAAAGTAAGTTAGTTTCTTAACAGTCAGTATTATTCTTCATATTTCCATTGTCTTTCACACAATTACTCAAATATTATTCAGCCCATCGATCTTCTTAACTTCTAAACCAGTGTCCCTGCTATACAAGCCCGCCGTCATAACATTAGGCCAGGGCACATGATCTGAATACCGCGGAAGCTGACGTCACGTACCCCGACAATATAGCCTGGCCGTATTTACTGTTCCATTCAAAGGCTTTTTAATTATTTAGTTCAGAAACTTAGAGATTAATTGAGCAGATAGTATTATGACTTCGTTAGGTTCTTGATGGATGCTGGGGGACTTTGATACCTAGATAAATTAGGACAGTAATCTGTATTGGCTTGAGAGAAATTGACTAGCTCATCTCTTGTCGCGGTTTGTAAGGGATAAAAGAAGGCCGCTCTAACAGATGCAGATGCCTCATTAGTTTGCGATTATTCACGTTAAACATAGTGGATATTATAAAAATATTATTTATGTATATTGAGTAAGTCCATTCTTCTTCTTTTTCATTCTCTGGTACCATTATTTGGGGTCGGGTTTCATCACTTTTCTGCGGCAAGTTATTCTATCTTGGGTTGTCTGTTCGGGCAAATAGGCTTGCTTGAGGTCTCTTTCTTTATTGAGTAAGACTATTTAATTATTTAAAAAACATATGTACAGAGTGTTCCATATGCTGAGTTAACGCAAGAGCTTGAGTGAGAAGATAGGAGAGGAAAGAAAAGTGAATAAGTTAGTTCTAGGCAAGCGTTCCATCATCGCTCACCATCTAATAGTGGTTAAACGCGAGCCTACCGATAAATAAAAAAATACAATAACTATTTAGTTACTCCACATCAAAAGTTTAGGAACCCTCTTCCTCAATCATCAGACTAGGCGTCAAAAACTAGCTTCTAATTTAAAAAATATAATTTTATTCGCATTTAAGTACTATTTTTGCCTACCAACCAAGGCATTGTCAATAAACAACTAATAAGATTGCCCACGTATCTCAAACACACAGAGTGAGAAGAATGCGCCGGTTCGACGTATGTGCATAGCTCAACTATTTAGCGGTAACCCCTGCGCGCTGGGATGCGCCGGCGCATACCGCGATACTGATCGAGACTTTACAGTTAAGACTTTGTCGCCCGTGTCATTAGCTCCTAGTTCAGGGATGGCAAACTTTTTGTTGCTAAAATTAAAAAAGATGGTAATCATCATCTGCCTAACCTTTTTCCCAACTATATTGGGGTCGGCTTCCAGCTTCTTAAAAAAGATGGTAATGATGAAAATAAATTGTAAAGTAGTTTGTGAAGGATTTAAACAATTTAAATATAATTAAAAAATCATCATCATCACAGCCGAAAGACATCCACTGCTGGACATAGGCCTCCCTCAAGCGTCGCGACACTGATCGGTCGTGAGCGTTATGCATCCATCGGAATTTCCTGCAGCCTTAACCAGGTTATCGGTCCACCTAGAGGGAGGCCAAGGCAAATTTAAAAATACAAATAGATAATTATGTAAATGAAATGAACAAACTTAACTCACAACTCACTCTTTGATTTCACATTGTTAAACCAAATTACAATATGAAATTAAAATAAAGAAATAACAAAACAAAGAATTAGAGAAATGAAAATTGTAGTTTATGCAGGTTCTGTGGTCAATTTCAATAACGATTAATAAAAGTACTTGTATGATGGTAATCACTGAAAGAAACATTAAAAGCTGCACAATTACTGTGTACAGGTGTTAATTGTTTTAACAATAAATATCGATCGATTTATGAGGTACAATTAACTGTCAATGCTTTATTTTGTTTGCCGTATGATTTCGTTGTTATTTATTGATTTAAACTTTATGTACAGGCCGTAAATCTGACACCAGTTTGCAGTCTTACCAGGGGGTATCGTGTTACCCAGTTACTGGGTTGTGGAAGTCAGATAGGCAGTCGCTCAATGTAAAATATTGGTAGCTGAGTATATCCAGTTAGACTGGAAGTCAGCCCCAATATACTTTGGGAAAGGCTTGGTGGATCTGTAATTCTGTATTAATATTCAAATATATTTACAGATAATATAAACAATTGAATATTTCTAAACTTATGACTAATAATAAAACAAACTTATATACGGGAGGGGGAAAAAGGCTCGGTCATCATCTGCCTAGCCTTTTCCCAACTATATTGGGGTCGGCTTCCAGTCTTACTGGATTCAGCTAAGTACCAGTGTTTTACATGGAGCGACTGCCTATCCGACCTCCACAACCCAGTAACTGGGTAACACGGTACGCCTTGGCAAGACTGGTGTCAGATCTCAAGCTTCTGACTACTCGTAACGACTGTCAAAGATCTTCAAATAACAGCCGGGACCAACGGCTTAACGTGCTTTCCGAGGCACGGAGGAAACTCGACATGTTGAAATGGTCACCCATCCACGGACCGACGAAAACCGAAAGGTTCATTGCGCACCAAAATATTCGTTTACATCGATGTCAATGGCTAACATGTCCAGCATGCTGGCCGCATTGCCACGTTGAATGGCAGATTGATTTATTGTTGTAATGATGCAACAAGAGAATGCCTTATATAGTTATTCTATGACTCTTAGTTCGAAGTCATAAAACTCACGTAACCCGTCTTCGTGAGATAGAACAACTACACCAGTTACACACCACCTTTGGATCAAAAAGACTAGAACAATACCTTGCCGAGAATGTGTGCCCAAGGTTCGCCATCCCTGTTCTTCTTTATGTATACTGCCTGAAGTATAGTATATATACTGTGATGTAATCGAGATTATTTACTGGCTAGAGTTTAACTTGTGTGGCGCCTGCAACATGATACATGATCAGGAAATGAAGCGTTTGTTTTAGCAGTTTTCATAAGTTTTCTTAAGAGTAGAGTTTTTCTTATGTTCTTTGGTTAAGTTCTCAGCCGTTGTTTTATGCTTTAGATTAGAACTCATCATGTTAAGTGATGATTGTGATGAAACAGTATACGTTGGTGAGCTTAAATTTACTTTTTTTAGGGTTGGAAACGGGACCCTATTACTAAGACTCCGCGGTCCATCTTTCTGTCTGTCTGTCCGTCTGTCACCAGGCTGTATCTCATGAACCGTGATAGCTAGACAGTTGCAATTTTCACAGATGATGTATTTATGTTGCCGATATAACAACAAATACTACCAACAGAAGAAAATAAATATTTAAGTGGGGCTCCCATGCAACAAACGTGTTTTTTATGCCGTTTTTTGCGATCATGGTACTACCCTTCGTGCGCGAGTTTGAATCGCACTTGGCCGGTTTTTTACTTTTTCACGAGTAGTTTTTCTTGAGATATTTTACGTGAAATGATAGTAAGTCTTTAGGGAAAATGCGAAAATGTTGTGGTATTTTTAAAGTATTTCACAACATATGTATCAATAAAATAGTGAACGATAGTGTGATAGTTGACGGGGAAAAATGGAAGAAGTAAACTTTTTGTAACGCTCCACTGTACCCACCCCAAGTAACGTGAAGATGAAGACGTATCAGAGACACGTTTTCCTTACGATCATACGCAGAAATGATTGAATCTCTGGATTCTAGGGTTAGACGGACTTGCCCTTCTGCCAAACCCTTCTCAAGCCACGCTAAACATGATCAAATGATTCCCAACATAATTGCTATATTAAATAGGAGCAGGATACAGTTACATAGCTTCGGGCACCGCGCATAAGTTCGCAACCGAACGGACATGCAGCTATTGTGCCCGGCTGATCCGAGATACGGGCGAGTTTCAAGTTTTACAGTTACCACGTTATGCGCCGCGTGTGTGCCTGTCTTCCAGCTGATAAATGGCGGGGATGTGGTCTGCTTCTAGCTGGTGTGGGGATTAAATAGTTAATATCGCAATGTGACCCTCTATGACCTAAGTTCTAAGGTATGAGGAAGTGAAGATACCGATTTTGGAAGAATTTTTGCATATTTATAGATGCACCTATATAGCTGATGATAGATGCATTTCTGTACTCCCTACAGGCGTGATGTTTTGTTATGTAACGTTTGGCCTAGCCAAATAATTTGAAAAGCAAGAAGAGAAACAGGAGTATGAAACAACTTGAACATCGTCGCCGAGTTGCCAGCTTGTCGGTCTTTTATCGGTTACATTTCGGGGAATGTGCGATGGAATTGCATGATCTAATTCCGCCAAGCCCGTTTCATCATCGGACTACAAGACGTACGGCGATGCGCCATCGGTACATGGTAGACATCCCACCCATACGCACTAAACGTTTTGGAAATACTTTCATAATGCGTACAGCTAAGGAGTGGAATTCCTTGCCGGAGTCTGTTTTTCCCGATAGCTACAATCTAGGGGTCTTTAAGTCAAGAGTGAATAGGTTACTTCTAGGCAAGCGTGCTACACCTTCGACCATATCATCGCTTACTATCAGGTGAGATAGTGGTCAAGCGCAAGCCTATCTACGATAAAAAAAGAAAAAAAAGAGGGAGAAGTATTTGTAGGAAAATAGCTGCCCCTGCTTCGCACGGGTTTAATTAAAAACGTAATTAGATTTTAATATAAATAATACAAACCTTCCAAGAAAAATATCTAACTGATGGTGAAAACCACATCAAAATCCATTCCGTGGTTTACGAGGAGTTGGCGGATCTTATGACAGACGCGGAAAGCGATTTTGTTTTATAGTATGTAGTGGTGATGTCTGGCAGCTCAGCCTTCATGTTGAGCTCGTATTAACAGTATGTTATTTGGCTGTTGCGAGCTGTAATTTTTTAAAATGCCTGCTTTTTCATAGGGCTGAAATGGACATAAATCTTTTGCCTCATGTAAAATTTCAGTCACATAAATCAATCTGTCGTATAAATCAAAGTTGGAACTCTTCTATGAAGCACGGCTTCCTTGAATATGGGCCTTTATAATATTTATATACCTAGGTAATGTAAGCACTAAGCTTGACAGCTGAATATATTATATCTTCTATGACGTCACCATTCACCACGCAGGTGGATGCGCCAACACCTACAGAACATATCCTAACAAGAGACCGTTTACCAAGCGAACAATAATATTCACCAACAAATTCTAGAGCTTTCCCTCGATCAGAATATTCACAATGCCTGCAAATAAAGTAGATGCAGTCCGGAAAGACTAATTCTTTACTTGCTAGTAGTACAAACGCCTTTTGTGGACTTCAGAGTGTGCCTAGAGAAGTTCTAGGACAGGGCTGGCGAACTTTTTGATTTACTTTTTATATATTGTTAGCCACCCTGAGAGAGAATATAGATATTGTAGTTTTAGTGTCATCAATATTATTTATAATAGTTCTCTAGTTTCTAGTAGCTCTTTTCTTGTTTTCTTGATTCACATAGGAAAGCCTATTAGTGCTTTGACGTCATAATTTTGTCAAATAAATTAGTTAGAAGAAGTAAATTTATTTCACACTGCAGACGGACACGACCTCTTCAAAACTTTGTATTTTCTGATAGATTACCAATATTTTCAACCTATATTTTTGCTACTTCTTCTTCTGTTACTCAGACAATTCTTTAGATTCCATTTCCAGTATAATGGCAACTATGTTGCAGCCTAGTTTGGGTTAAGAATAAATCCTAGTCAAAGTCATACCTCAGTTTGACCATCCCTACAAATCCTAACGTTATAGTTAATATTTAACACAGCTTTCTACCATTTTATGTTGCGATATTGTTGGTTAGGTATTATTTATAGCCTGAGACGACAGTGCCTGGTTAGTTGTAAGGGTAGCGGTATATGCGCCGGGAGAAATTGTGAAGATCTTATGAAAGGCCAGAATTTATTCTGTGGAATAAATTTTTTGATGATGATATGGGTAGCAAGTATGTGACTACTGAGAATATAATAGCAATGATAGAAAATGACATGGTTCTCCAACCTTAAAATGAATTTAATTATGAGAGAAATTATGAGGATCTTATGGAAGGCTATCTATAGTTGTTTTGGTGATGATATGGCTAACAAGTAAAACTAAAGAAAACCCGACACATTTTTAATTCATGCTTCATATACTACGTAATTTATCTGGTGGTCGACACGCTTCGATCGACAATCTATCGTAATTATGACATTATATCTTGTGAAAATACTTTCAATCAGTAAAAGGCTCATAACTTTTAAACGGCTAAACCAATTTTTATCAAATATAGCTAAGAACACTTTTGATGAAGTCACCATAAATCAAAATTGGTTCATCCGCTTAGGAGCTATGATGCCACAGACAGATACACAAAGACACAGATGTACACACGTCAAATTAATAACACCCCTCTTTTCCCATCCGTCGGGAGATAAAAACGATGTAACTTCTGAGATGTTGAATAAAAGAGATGAGAGAAGACATGCCGCGATAAATACAGTACAAATGGAGTAAGCCCAAGAAAATAATTCAGATTCTGAAGTTGGCAGAAAGAATATTATGAAAAGTATTTTTTTTTTTGAATTTGTATTAGGTAACGAAGAGGTTGTATAGGTATGCACTTGAGTTTACGGAAGTCAAGTAAGTTTGTTTAGTAATAGTACATTTCATTGTGATAAAGTACCTCCTGGGAAACCTGTGTTTCTTGAATGAAAGGTATGTCAGCCACTAAAATTACAGACAAATGAGGCATTGTCTGTGTCGTTTATTTCCTTAGCTACCTTGTGTGTTTTATAGTGTTTAAAAATACTAAGAATATCTCTTAACATCCAATTGGATTGAAAGCTATAGTGGGGTTTTAAATCGTATACTTTCTATTTAGATTAAAGTTAAATGTTCGTCTGTCTTTAGATCTGTATTATTAATGTTTAATGCAAGTGAATTATAAAGCTATTTACTTTCGAAATTCTGCTGCAGATGTGGTCGTTTCTTACGAGATATTTATTGTAATTAGCTTTGGTTATTACTATTCTTTCTTTCACCCGGAAATTTGATTTCGATTTAATGTATGGTTTTATATTGTTTTCATAAACACGCAGTTTTTCTGTTTTGCATGATGCCTTTTGTTGGTTACATTAGCTGTTAATCGCCACACTGTTTGATAACGTCAACCTTTACTGTACAAGTGTACAGTTACAGGTCTTTTTTAATCTCCTATCCCTTCTCTTCTTTTTTCGTTACGGATTTTAGTTTCAGCTTAATTTTGTAGATATGCATATCGGATCTCTGACAGTAAATATTTTTTCTTTCCTTTCTTGCACATTCTGACAAGTTTTAAGTCCATCCTTCCCCATCATGAATTCTATCAAGACAAGTTCTTAACTTATGAGCTACTAACCACACTTACCATTTATTAAATCGCCTGCCAACCAAGAATAACTTAAAACCTCATTTGGACCTATAACCTCCGTACAGCAAATCAAGCATAGCTTAAGGCTACGACAGACTGTTCACGGTAGTGTGTCATCAGCCTTAGTACAAAGACTTATCCGTTAGACTATTTATTGTGACATGTTTATGAAGAATATTCATCTCTGCGTATTATGCAGATTTATTTAGTGGAAGCTGTACTTTGATTCATGGTCCGATTCCAGATGTTTTGAATGGGAAATATCTAGAGGTTCTAAGAGCTAGCGGTATTGATTTATATTCTTAGATTGAAAATGCTTAGCTGTAAAATTTTGCTAATGTTCAAAACACATGGGTCATCAAACTACAAATTTACAGAATAAACTGAACTCGCATTGTATTGGCTTTCCGTATGTTTAGAGATCATCCTGATGGGTATCGGTAACCGATGTGTAGATATATTAACTGTACATTAACTGTAAATTATATATTGAAGCGTGAAGAAGCCTGAATAGAGAACGCTAGTGCAAGAACAGATTGCATTATGTTTCTGAAACTTCAGTCACTTTAATACAGTTGAAGTTTGAACTCACGACCTTTGAGTAGACAGATACAAAAATCCATCGGCTCATTTTCAACACATTGTCAAAAATATGGCGTCCATTTTTATAGTATTCATATAAACCGACAAACGACAGAATCTGTTTTATAGTTATTCCTTACCCTGTTATTCAAAGACGCGCTTTGAATTCAGAATCAAATTGAAATTGACAAGGTTTATTACCGTTTTGAATTCCACAGAACACCTGATGGCTTAGTTAAAATAAATAGCAATTACTATTTGAGAACTATAGGCCATTAAATGTTATTGCTACTTATAACTCAAGTCAATCATACTGCAGAACACGTGAGAAACATCACCCCGTATAGATCGCTTCGTCTTGAAACTTTGATTCCCATCTTTACTCTTTCACCAAAAGAAAGCTACATTATTCCTGAGTGACATAGGCTATTTTTTTAATCCAAAAATGGGTCCTGTGGGGTGGTCCACGGGAGCGAAGCCGCAGGCAACAGCTAGTAATAATATTATAGAGGATTTAAACCAAATGCCCTTCTCACAGAGAGGAGGCCTGTGTTCCAGTAGTGGGAACATTAATAGGCTGATGATGTGATGTGAAGCCAAATGCAAATATATTTAGAATAAGAGCAAGTGTATTTTGTTTTTGATATTTTTATTATTTTCGTAGAAGATGGATCTACACCATAATATTTTATACCATCTAGTACCATAATATTTTTGTGTGAACAGTCTTTAACTGTTCACACAAAAATATTATGGTACTGTAGAGACATACAATATATATGCACTCGTTTGGTCTAAACTGCTTGTCAGATACATACCTTTTCCTGACGTTTTCCTATGTTCTATTCTACCATTACGTAATAAATAAGTACTCGGTCTTCCAACTTGCACTAATAAGAACTTTTTTCCATAATTTCTTTAGCAAGAGAGTGAAGAAGTCAAGAGTGAATAAGTTACTTCTACGCAAGCATGCTTCACCGTCGACCACATCATCGCTTACCACGAGGTGAGATAGTGGTCAAGTGCGAGCCTATCCATAATAAAAAAAGTCCTATTCTATATTTATTCTTTCCAGCTTTGTAACTACTATTTATGTCCGTTTTTTAACGTGCATTGTTAAGAATAGACCAGCTTTTGCGACTATAACGTACACTTCAACCGTTAAGTAAGTATAACTTCTACATTACTCAACCGAGCTTTGGTATGCTGTCCATTACCGTAGACCTCCTTATCATGTCATCTGCGCACACGCACTTATTCATCATATTATTATGATAGTAAACTCTGCTGCATGGCATTTCTAAATTACCGTTATAATTAACGTTTATAGTGAAAACTGCTTAATTAAATTACAACAATTTTTCAATTTCGATAAGTTTTGAACAGCGATTTATGCTTTACATAAATCTTGTGTAACTTTTGTCAACAAAATGGCCACGTTTTACGATCGATGATGTTTGTGAGTGATGATTTAGCATAGCATGTCATAATCAGCCCAAAATGTTCCCACTTCTAGGAAACAGGCCTTTTCTCTGAGAGAAGGTATGAACCGAATCCAGTGATGATTTAAGTAACTTAAACATAGACAATGATGACCAAATTCATGACATAACATCATTTCAGTTTTTCCCGAAGGGTTTGCTAAATGTGTACCAACAGAACATTCTCATTTTGCCCAGTTTTGTTGAAGTCTCGTCCTCCAAAACATGGTTTAGAGCACGAGCCTGTTGCCACAAATCCAGATTCAAGACTGATATTGAGAAATATCTGATGGAAAAATCCTAGATTTTTTCCCAACCTGAGAATCAAACCCAGGACCTTATGCTGCTCAGCAGTATCGCATGGGACAGGTTATACTCTTGTTAACCTATTACCATGCCCGCAGTACCAAAGGGTGGCCAACATTCTATCGGGAATCACACACAAAGGAAAATTATTACCAACTCGCCCGTAACAGTAACACAATACTTCTAAGGCAGTATTCGTTAGCCGAACATTTTTGCTTACTTATTTTTACTTCGTATAGTTTTCGGTTGGTATAATTTTATCGGGCGCGTTGTTTTGTGAACTCACAGTTCAGTGGATTCGGCTAGTAGGGTTTCTTGTGACTACGCTTTAGGTTTTTTTTTGTATTTCGTTTTTTACGACGCGATCTTAGTATTTGGTTGCGAATTCCGAAAAGAGAAGACCACCTAATAAGGTTTACTATACATAGTATGATTAATTATGTTGGATTATTGGGTTGGTCATTGTTTTAAAATAAGAAAGGTTCTATCAGATTACGAGGCGAAGGTCTTGAATTATAAACAGTATACGCTTTTATAACAAGTTGCCTAAGTCAGTTATAGAACTGACCGATGGAAAGTTCAAAAACTACATCAAACGTGTTCTTATTAAAAAAGCATATTATAAAATCAAGGACTACGTTGAAGATAAAAATTTTGGCTTCTCCCAAATTTTGGACCCTCTGCGCATGCGGCTTCCCTAGTAACTCATAAACGGCACAAATATATGGATATCTTTAACTATTCTCAATCTCATTTTTTTTCTCTTTTTATTAGACTTTGTACAATATTTTTCAATCATCATTATAGACCTTTGCTAAGAATAGTTACAGCACTGATAACAGTATTTGTACCACATGTTAAATTTAGTGTTGTGTTTTTTTTTTTTTTAATTTGGTGTTTTTTTTATCTTTGTATAGATTCTTTTACCGATTGTGAATGCGTGAACATTGTAGGCTTTCTAGATTTCTAGATGATTGTTAACATTTGTTAACTTTTTATTCCGTTTTACATTATTTTTTTTGTTTGTTTTTTTTTAATTTCGTACGACTTATTGTCGGGCCTACGTTGTCCCCCCATATCCAAGTATTAATGCTGTAACATGGAAATATTGTAAACACAATTTTTTTTAAAAGAGTAACCATGGAGTTTCTTGCCGGTTCTTCTCCATAGGAAACGACTAACCCGAACCGTGCACCTTTTGTCGACGTTTTATAAGTGCCCATGTAGGCCTATGTAAAATAAAAAAAATAATTTTGATTTTAATTTGATTTGTTAAAGTTAAGATATTCTTTTTCGCAAAAACTGTTAGCAAGACTGTCAAGAACTGAGAACCTGTATGTATGGTGTGCCACGTGGTTTGATTAAATACATCTTCCGCATCCGTTTCTATTATATTAAGGCTCTTTGTGTACGCCTGCTGTTGAAACGCACCTGATCATTTTGAAGGACATCAAGTACACTGAGCTGACCTTCAAAGCTTAGAAAGAAGTACATATCTGTTTGGCTATAGAGTATTTTCAAGTTTTGTGAATAGAAAAAATGAATGGTGAATAGGAAAAAGGTTTTGGTATCACCCAACTCTATTCTGGTAATTGATATTGCTCAACTAGTGCCTCTATACTAAATGACATTTTATCAGCGATAAAAATGGTCATAAAGTTCGAAATGTATGGTATAGACATGATGTGCTATAAAAAAAGGCGGTTGTATCGAAACGGGACAGTTGCAACACCCTCTACAATCATTAACTACAACCTGCATGTCTAAAAAGCTGCAAAAGCTTCCTGAAACCTACGGCCTCCTCGGAAGCTAGCGCAACTGATGAGATATGTACACTGTGGAAATATAACAGAGCATCTACCGCCTGGATACGGTCTGCAGTCGCCAATCTGAAAACGCTAATTCAATTGCAGACTCGGGTTGGTCACTGTAGAAAAAATCTGGCCAAAAGACTCATCTCAAACAAAATGTGAGTGTGGGCCCCCTCGCAGGATATGCCCGCCAGCTCCTTGTCTGCACTTCGTGTCCTGCCGCCTGCACCTTTCAGGATTTAAACATGGCGAATAACAGAGCTATTCATGTGGCTACTGGTTCGATGAAATTTAAAATTTGAGTTAATTAGATGAAGAAGAATCGATATGTAGCGTGTCAACCCCATATACATTCTCTATCCTCTCTATTCTCTATAGTATCTCACTTTGTATAAAGCCTTAAATTAGATCTCAAGGCATTATACATAATTTTAACACTTTTACCTACTCTTGAGTCAGTTATATAGATAGCTTAGCCAACTGATCTTAATCTGCCAAAGCTTTAACATAGAAAGGAGCTGTATATTATTACATAGATCTTATGCAAATTCAACCGACTTTCATCTGAATATAAGTTGAATTGACCACCGAATTGACCCAGATTGAACTAGAAATATCTATGTTAAATATATTTTATGTATCTAAGTTTACTTGTAAGCATAGATTTAAATAGCAAAGATACGGTCGTCGGAACGTTGGGTTATACGCGTTCAGCATTCAAGAATCATGACATTTTTAATGTCTCGGGCACACGACCGCTCTCGAAGATAGCCGACCGCGTGTCGAGTTTGCTTCAATCTACGAGTAGTATGAGCTATCTACGAATTCAAATTCAAAATAAATTGTGACTTTATTAGTCAATGCTTACAGCTATAAATGTTTGCTTACAGATTAATTTAGACGTAACTAAGGAATTAAATCAGGTGGAAGAGAATACTGCATCGACCCTAAATTGATGATATCATCACTCGATGACCCTCTGTCAAGATTAATTATAATATTGGTATTAAAGACGCTGAAATAATGTTATACCTTAGTTTGGTCCTTGGGTACCTACTTATTGACTTCGTAATAGGTTACCAAGATAATTTTTAAAAGTACACGTCCTAAGATCTATTTGCAGTAATGAAAGTTTACGTTTACTTAGTCTCACGAGAAAGGCCCTTCTTCATAATTATTCTCCTTTATTCAGCATCATTCTTCCCGAATATTTTATCTCAATATTCACCCTTTCCATTATCATTAAACAACACAAAAAAGGATACTCCATTTTAGTGGCTCACCGCTAATAACTTACCATTTTCTAACTGACAGTCCAATCTTCGCTTCCAAAGACCAATCCGAACTGGTCCCATTCCGCTACACTGCAACTGTTTGCAGCCTCAATACGGGCCAACTTTCCGCTGAACATAAATAAGTTCCAACTTGGATACCGGAGACATTCAATAACAAATTCTTAACCACGATTGTCAAGCAGCTCTAAATAATTCACTTAGATGTGGGCGTTTGTAATTTCACTTTGTAACTTGTATGATATTCACTAGGAACTATTTTTTTGTGGATGTTGTATTTGGTTAGTGCTGACAAAAGGAATTCAGGCTGTTCAGAAGCTTCTTAGAAAAAAAAAACTAATCAGGTGTCAATGCCATCATGATTTTATTGTGAGAAAGGAATATGCCTGTAGTTGTTAATATTCGTCCTGTATAGGTCTATCTACACTGGAACCAAGATGGCTTCAAAATTTAATAGTATCGCCCCGGCTCACACTACAACATTCTTTTGTCAAAACCAGATTGGTGTTCACTACAACTCAATCAAATTACGGAAAGTGAACGAAAGTGTCAGAAAATCGACTGGCTTTGTGAATGTAATCATTATACAATGCCAGTTAACAAATTCACAACAGTCAGCAGGTACATTTCCTGAATTGAAACAAATACATAACTTGAGATAGCTTTTAGGGTCACCACAAACTAGCAAACTCGAGCCAGATTACTTCACCTATTTATGACAGCTACAGGTCAAAAGATAGAAAAAGACAATACAATTTTTTGTCCTTTTCCCACACAAAGCTTTCGTGGACTTCGCTGTTTTTCTCTTTCTACAATACCATTGCGAATGTATTTAATCGTTCACAATCACGTGATTGACCGAGCAGCCATTACATTTTATTTTATTATCTGAAAACGTGAGGGTGCATACATTTCTGCCATCAATAGGCAGACAATAAGAAATTCAGATATACTCACAGAGCGTAGGCGTCACTTTAGTTACTTATCTGCAATATTATAGTTTATTTTTATTAGACTTTCATATAATGTAAACAAGGTAATGTTGTGTAATAGACCGATATTCCTAGAGTCATGAATATTTTGATGCAGTTAATGTAAACGGTCCTGACATTGGAGCTTCGACAGGTTACATGTTTGTGGCATTAAGCCTTTAACTTACGACTATACTGGTATAGTACAATTATTGTGCTAATCGTGAAGTCGATTGGACAATGATTGTACTATACCAGAAGAGTGTGTGTGTGTGTGCATGTATGTATGGCTCATCTGTTCATTCATCATGCTCATCTTATTTTGTATACTTTCATTCTAGCAAATATATTATTTGATTTAATTTGACTTGAGAGTTTTACGGGTTTTCTTAAAATAGCTATCCATCATTATATGTTGACCCTTCTCCTTTAGAATTTGACCTTTTATCCTATTTTTCATCCTCATATTGGAGAAGCCCATACTTTGCATAACGTTACATTTCAGAATAGAACCGGGTTGTACTTTTTCATTTAGTATTTGAACGGTAATCGTATGTAAACCGGAATGTGTTCGCTGTATTGTATCGGTCAGTTTAGGTTTTGCTGTAGATATGGTTGTTAGAATAGTTACCGTATTATATGTCTATGTTATTGTGCCAGTGGGTTTATCGGTGACACGAAATGTTTGATGCCGATTATCTAACGTCGTCGTCTATGTCTAAAACATATATGTGTTCTTATTATACTTTGACAATATTGGTAAACATTTCTCGCAAAGCTTTTATGAAATAGTTCTTCACGTTTTTGTCCAAAATAACACAAGAAAACTAAAATTTTATACCTGGGATATATAGTAGAATGGTCTTCTACTATTTTACGAGTTGTATAATAATCTATACTCCCGTAATGGAGTGTTTAATGCGTTTTATAATAAAAACAATATTTTTCCAATAATAACTTTACACGAATTCCTATGTCCAATTTTTATTCCTTCATATAATCTTGAACTTAAAACGCGCATTAAGTCTGTCACTAGCTGAATATCAAGCACTATACTATGGCTAAGTTTAACATCAATCCTTCCTACTGCTGTAAGTTCTACGGTTAGTTTGTCTGTTCCACTATTGTAATGCGTATTCAACTGTTTTACATAGTTTCTCTTGTTAAATGGAAATGTATTGTCTATAGGAACGATATCTATTAGTTAACTGAGTTTGTAGTCTTAGATTTAGGCCTCTTATATCAATGATAAAACTTGATCTTGATCAAACCATCAGTGTCTGCTAAAAACTTAAATGTAAAATAGCTTTTTGATAATTTAGGAATTGCATGATTAACGATGTCGTAAGCTTTGGTTCTAATAAATGTAGTTTCAGTCAGTGTTTTGATACTTGGGTCGTTTTCATTTCTTTCATTTATAACTTTTATAACTATTAAAGTACTTCTTTCATCTTTTCTGTCATCACAATTGTTTCTATCATCTTTTCGCCACTTCTTTATACTACCCAAAATTTATCCAATCGCATTTTTACATAAATTTCTAGTAAAATCCTATTGAATCCCGTCAAGCACATCCAGGTTTCAAGCTAACTCCCAACCTAACGGGCACCTTTGACTAATGTACCCACAGGGGTACAGTAAGTGCGTTTTACGTTGCATAGCAATTGATGACGCTTTCTATAGCTCCCAGATAGTTCGCCTTTATTTATAACAGCTGCTGCCTACTAACTACTGAGTTTAAAACGCTTGCAATCATTGAGAGTTTTAGTTTTCTTTGATTAGTTTGAAATATTTAGTGTTATTATGTTTAGTGCACTTAATAAGATATCTGGGTTATGAGAGTGGGACCAACGAAACGATGGTTGGACTCGCCACTCCACTATGACTGCAGTCATAATATACGAGTATATGACATAGGGACGAATAGAAAATAGATATTATATTGGGTTTAGAATGATGATGAGAGATAAATAAGTTGTCTGTAGAGATTAAATTATCGAAGTGACAGTTGATTTCTGGGCACTAGAGTTTCATTGATGCAACAAATAGCCATAAAATCACGCCTTGTCCTAATTGGGCAAGCAGAGGTGTGCTATATATGATAGTCCACTCAATAATTGGTCTATTGCCATAAGATTTTATCAAATCGTTTTATCTAATCCCCTTTCCGTGGGAATCTGACTAAAATGGATATTTGAGAAAAGATTGCTATCTGTATCAATAAATTCCATTCATGAGTATTGGAATGATGCCACATTGATATATGATGATAGGCCGACTTCCAATCATTGATGGACTGTGGGTAAATTAAATTACCGTCCTATAGAAATCCTATAGTCCAATGAATTTCTAGACCAAAGATTAATAGATATTTTGAGGGACCACGTGTGTCTAGGAGCTTTTAATTCCCATATTTTGGACTGGGCCCGCGTGGTGGTTTACGGCCCATTACCTCTCACAGAGAAGGCCTGTGTCCCAGCAGTGGGAACATTAATAGGCTGATGATGTGTGTGTGTGTGGACTTTTTAATAATCGAATATATGATTAATAACTACTATTATTAATCATATATTCGATGATCATCCCTAATACATCGCTTAGAATGTCACATTTTCTGGAGGAGCAGATTTTTAGACAATATGATCTTCTGTTTATTCTTTTCCTACCAACCATAGATGTAGTGCGTTTCTACTAATATGAATGAATATGCACGCGAAAAATCTAGTACTCAGTTGAAATTAATTTTCGTTCAACTCAAAACCCGGTCACACTAACAACATACCCCATAACTTTTGTCCCTAACAACCTTTCTAAATCTCTCATTATATATTCAGCATCTTAAATCTTAGTCACTTAACCATTCGTTAGACACAAGCTTTACTATCCATTCTATTCACATAACTTGTACAAAGTAAGCGCTATCTAGTTACGATTGCACCAATTCCACTGTAACCTAGTGACACGCGTCAGATTTCTAGTAGGTGACGAATCGTTTACCGTCGGCCGCAGGGTTGGGTTACTGGCTGGCTGGTGTTAACGGATACGTTTGGATGTCGGGTTGGGTGATGGCAACCAACCCCACATCCAAACGTATCCGTTATATTTTTTTGACGGTGGTCGAATTTCGGAAATGTCTCTGGATAACTTTGTATCTGTGTTTTAATTTTTTTTAAGATTCTTAATGACAAAAAAAAACAACGAGTTAGTATAGGTATGTTGTTTTCGGAAACGTAAATTAGAAACCATAAATTAAAGCCTAGATTTCAAAGAGATTAACGGATTTCAAAAATTTTGTGTACATACTATTCTAAACCCTGATTCAATTCATCTCATAATTCTTGTGAAACAATAATATTGAATTAGTGTTCCACTTGTAAGACTCCATTTATATGCTACAACAACAAAGCAATTAATTTAAAAACTCATCAAAATCAAACAATCCGACATAACTCAGAAACCCTACAATTCTATCTACCTACCTAAAAGCTACCCTGACTGATAGCTCATCATTTGTTCTGCGCTATCTATTAGCTAGTACTGCGCTTGCGCCGTGGGCGAGGTGAAATATTGCGCGCTTCGCGTAACGTGGTCGCGCGGCCATTTTTCTTTTCGCTACCGAATCGAGGTGCGAAGTTTTTTGAGGTCATTTGTTTGCGTTTGAGTTATCGGTTGTACGTTAGCTTGAGTTGAGTAAAGTTGCTTGACTTATGGTTGAGTTTCATCTATATCTTCTTTAGCAAGTTGGATGAGTTTTTTATTATTTTAAGCTTTCTTCTTACTGCTTTCATGATACCTAGGTTTAATTTCATTAAGCTCCTAAATCTTTGTGTGTGGCTGTGAACATTTTTTTACATACATTTTAAATTTACTACCTCCTCTTAAATCTGACAGCAAACATATTGATAGAACTGACCAGGTTAACTGAGAAAATCCTAAATTGGGGAAGAGTTTATCGCCCAAACCAAGTGTAACAGTAGTAGTTAACATGCCGTTAATATTTTTCAAAGGATTAAAAATGACTGTATCTAAAGACCAACAGAATAAGTAAAGAGTGGTAGCATTATGATGATGCATACACATTTTTTCTGACTGTTTCCTGTGAAGATAAGCCAGGTCCTTATCTAAATCGTTTAACAACTTTGCTTTAAAAAGATAATTTTAGTTGAAAGGTTATTTTTGATGAAGTCATTGTTGGTCTTTGAAGATAGTAAGGTGTTGCTTATAAAACTGTCTAGATTTTGCCACGTGCTTGGCCATAAAGAGTGATTAATATTTTTTTTGATTGATTTTACAATGGCTGATGAGATGATGCACTTGAATCCAATGGATGGACTTATAACTGTATCATTATCTAGGAATCTATTTTGGCACCCCATATTCGTATATAAAGCCTTCACAAATTAGGCCAGTTAAGTTTCTAGTACTTCCTAATCTTAGGTGACATCATGCTACAAACAGCTAGTGCTTCAGGCCTCCATTAACCTTAATACAAAGCCAAGATTTCCAAACAAGAAAACAGGTCTCACATTTCAAGACCTCCAATATTTCTGCATAATATATTAAGATAATAATTTTATACAAGATTCTTAGAAACGATAAGAGATAAGCGAAGTAAACTTATAATCTCTAAGCACGTGAATGTTGGGTATCATACAGAGCAATGACATATCGGTCGTACACTGGATGGCACGCACATGACGGCTCTAACCATCGCTCACTACTGTCATAATAACGGGAAATTCTGCACAGGATCAGATGTAGTAGGTACGCTGTTTTTATTTATAGAAATGGGAGAAAAATCGACTCTATTAGTGCACTTTTCTTCTTCTTTAAGTGCAGTTTTAGACTTATTGGGCTGGGCTTCTGTTACGAGTTTTGAGTCTATTCGAAAAGTGGTCTTTAACACCCAAATGGTACATAGTAAATCTGTAAATTTATCACTTAGAAGTAAAGGATCAAGATTGAGTTTAGAACGAAAGCAAATGCGATATATATTTGGTAATGGATGCTTAGGAAAAGTGCTAGCCAAAGGTGGTAATCCTAAAAGAATAGCTATATGCTGAGTTGAATACAGTCCTGCTCTCGAAACTATGTCAACCATCTTGTTTGCTGACATAACCTAAATTCTAAAGGGATCACGTATGTCAAGGTCGGTATCCAATCAAAAATTGGACCATATTTCCGGCCAAAACACTCTTATAATCAAGTGTCTTCCACTGGAGAGCGCTCGTTCACTTCGTAACCTGCCTTTGCAGGTTTTTTTTACTTTTTTACCCACCCTCCAAACAAAGAACTACCCTAAAATGATAAGGATAGGGCTTAAATTGTAACGGGATACGGATTGCAACCACGCTCACTCTTATTTAAATAAGGTAGTCGGTGTGGGAAAGAGATAGGTGATATTAGGGATGTGTAGGAGAAGGATGGGAGATGGCGATGTTGCCGCGCTTTTAATAGTGATGGGATTTGACGATGGTTTTTGTTTGGGATTTGAAATTAATTATGAGACAAACAATAAACTTTAACATCATACATACATGTTTTTCCATAAATTGAGATACTGGTCTATCTATTAATTCAATGGTGGTCTTAATACGGTATTCTAAATAAAGTTATAAACAAAATTATTTAGTAGTCTTAATGGCCGCCATAACCATTCATATCGTCAGATGTATTTTGATACTAAATTCATATAAATAATTATAACATTTGCGGTACGAACTATATGTATAAGGAAATCACTAATTCAGTAAACACATAATGAATATTTAATTGATATAAATTAGGCATTTCTTGAAAGTATTTAAAAGAATTTGTTATAATGAATTTGTGATTATAATAAAGCAATGATTCATAGTTAATCATGTAAATTAATTCTAAAGTTTAAACGGATTTTATTTGCAGCTAAATAATTATTAATTTAGGCACAGAGTTTCGTTTAAAACTGGATTAGATATTTTGAGCTATGATGTGTTGAAATATATGCATTTCAAATGTGTTATGAATAGCTTACCATTTAGGCAACGTATATTAATGCTGTGACCATACACAGATGAGAATATTTAGATATATTATTTTTATGTTTAATTTAAGTATATATTATTCCACCACACAATGCAGATGATAGTCAAAACAAAATATTCAATTGATTAATTCTAAATGGGTTTAATTACTGTATTTGGCATTTATAAATATCTGGTTTCGTATATAAAGACTAACTGTCAGAATGCGACTGTCTATGGAGAACAAGATTTTACCAATTTGACCATAATTATTAAATTCTACAACATTGTGTTTTAGAATTTAATATTTTTACATCGCCATTTTTTTACATCTTTCAATCTGCCTAATCGTATCTTATTATATTGATATGACCCACCGCTGAGTAAAAGCCTCCCTCCCCATATCTCACACATTTGTCCTCGTCTCTCCACTGCGGGCCAATATTTTCGTCCTACTAATAAATAATAGCAAAATCAGCTAAAAACTCGAAAGAAAAACCATCGTCCAATTCCACATCGATACTCTCTCTCCCCATCCCTAGCAGCCAGATGGCGTCGACAGGCGCTGCGAGCCGACAACTCGAATTCGGCCCGTTCGGAATTCCTCGCGTCGCCTTCGCCCTGTGATGCATGCACGCCGCGAGTTTCGGGGATTCGGCCGAGCTCGCCGGGATTCTAGAGGCACCAGGGGCATCGGCAGTTTAGGATCTGGGATTTTTTGGCAGAATTGTTTTTTTGCCGAGCTTGGATAGGTTTTTGTGGAGTTGGGAGGGTTATTGAGGAGCTAAGGAGAATTTAGATAATTTAGGGGAGAGGAAATGAGGGTCTAGAAATGGTTATTAAAGTATTTGAAGTAAGGGGTTATTACCATTATTAAGTATTGGCTAGGTAGACTATATTTATGATTTAGAGACAATGTTCAGGAGGAATAAGATTTTGGCAGACAAGGAAATTACTCTACAAAATGAGTATGAATATATTTCTATTAGGAATTAGAATGACACCTTTATTGCTTTGCTTCTTGTCACGGAACTTATCAAAGCGAGGGTGCACAGTTTTTTTATAACTTCGAAGTTTACTAGCATGACGAGAATGCACAGTCAACCCTGCAAATGCCGCAGGATCAGACAACTTATATTTTTAACAAATGACAAAAATAAATTTTGAAATCGTATTTAGCTTATTATTCACGTCATTTTGCAAGCAGAAGCAGACACATGTACATTAAATGAAGGATGGAATTTCGCACGAGTCCTTGTGAATCATGTCTCGTGGCGTGGACAATGTGCTACGAATACAAAATCTGGGTTTTAACATCAAATTATAGACGGTTTGTGAACTTGTGACTGTGATCATGGATATCATTTTGAAGATTGTTAGGTTTTTTTTTAATAAAGTTTGTTTTAATGATGACTGCTATCCTCTTTATGAATTTGTTTGCTGAATATGCTTGGTTGTGGTTATATTTCTTGTATCTTTAAAGAGCGGTACAGTATGATCCTGATAAGTGTACACCGCTTACCTCATCCTGCGGTTATTTTTACTACTTTTCTGGATATCTGGTTTAAATGTGTTAGATAACTATGTTTTTTTTCAAAGTCTTTTTATATTATCTCCATACAGATATTTTCTGAAATTATGATCCGGATGATGACGAAAACTTTCTCCATTAAAACCTTAAGATTTAAATTCCAGTAAAAGTAGAAATTCCATGTGTTAATTGTTCTCGTGCGTGTAAGCAGCAAAATGTCGGGGGCGCGGGATTGTATAACTAATTCACACTATTAGTTGAACCAAGATTATACCTACACACGGGATTTTGAGGCACGGTGCAATGCAGGGTTAAAAATATATTTTAGTATCAGACAGAATACATAGTTGAAAGTTATTAATAGTTATATAAGACAATTGTTTTTTTTATTGTAACAATACTTAGAAAATGTAGTGGTAAATTGGCAGTATTCTTAAACAATAATAAAAATATATGTTTGATTTTAAGTATATTATTAATTAAAATAAATAACACACATTTCTAATAAACAGAAATATATTTATTTAAAGAGTTTTTGAATCCAAAGACAAAATATAAAAAATAAAATAACCTAACCTAGGTCTCACAAAAGATATCAAAATACCTACCTACTCACTTTTTAAATCCTACTCCAAAAGTACTATTAAACCACATTAACCTCGTATCCCGTTTCGTTTCAACAAACCCATAGCCTACAGTAGCGTCTATTTGCTTAACCATTAACACTGCAGGCTCTAAACGTGGATATGCCGCAATAAAAACTGTTTTAACGCATGCAACCCACTTCATAGCATTGTCTTATAGATTACGTTTTAAAAGGAGAGGCTTTACACTAATTAGAAGTGATCTAATTTGTACGGCTTTGAATCGTTTCGTTTTTGTTTTTTTTATTTGGTGGTCTGGTGGAGTGGTGCAAACACAGTTCAGTGGTGAAATTATAACTTTGCTCCGTTCCACTATTAGTAAGGTAGTATTTTCTAAGAAGTGCACATTTTTTAAGGAGTATAGAGATTGCTTGTAAAGACGTTTGACATTATATTGGGATTATATGACTTCTAGCATCTGCTAGCGGCTTCGGCCGCGTGAAAACTGTTTATCTGCACAAGAGAACATTATACCGGGATATAAATATGTTTGTTAAGGCCGGACCCTGACCAAAAAATCAGCATGAGATATGAGCATTCCTATTGGCCTAGTGGCACTGGTGGCGTACAAATTACGGTAGTGAATACGCCCAGATTCTAGAATAAAATCTTTATAAAATCGAATATTGGTCTTTTGAAAAAAGTAAAACTTACAAAATATTCGTTATCAAATTGTCTATCCATTATTGTTAGTATAAAAAATAATTAATGAACACTTTACGAGGAGATGCATGCTATCAATAATTATTTCACATTTTTATGGTTTTGTTGGAAGGAGATTAGTGACACATATACCTCTTTAAAAAAAAGTGTACTACCATTATAGAATCAACATTATGTAGAAATGTAATATATTTTTATTAATTGATATTTATTTTTTAATAAAGAGTATATAGCTCTAAAAACTGCACAAAATTCGACTAGCGCGGCGTTTTGCTCGGGGAGGCGCCTTAATCAATCACGCCAGAACGTCTGAATGGATCTAGATGAAATTTCTGCATGATAGATACTTTTTATCCCGGTATAATGTTTCCTTGGGATGATAAAACACTTTTCACGCGGGCGATGCCACTGGCTGAAGCTAGTGGATATAAAAAAAAAATAAAGAACACCATATTGCATTGAAGGCACACCCAGATGTAGAGCTATGTTAAGTACCAGATCTTATCCAGGCCATGCTAGAACTACTGTAGGTTGTCTACTTATTAAAATGATTCAGCTGAGAAAACTTCTACCTCGCACATTACATGGAAACGCATTTGAATTTGTGCACAACATGTAAGGCTACACAAAGTTCATACACATCTGGCATTAAAAAAGGTACAGTTTTGAAGAAACATTTGGTACTACCCTCCCACGTACGGTCCGGGGCGCGGACGGAACACGTCCGGCTGAATTATGATTCACAGGAGACGCTTGATGTCGCGTCGTGTCTCAAAAATATTTTTATTAAGAACAAAAGATTTTTGATAAGCCCAAGTTGAGGGCGGTAGAGGTAGCGATTTTTGCGTATTCAATTCATTCTGTTAAATTTATCATCTTGTTGACATTTAATCGTGTGTAATATCAATCAAATTAAAATAATGTTTTACAGGATGAAAAATCTAAAACCTATTAATTGTATTAAAATTAGCATGTTAGCTTATAAGCACGAACTTGGCTGCCTTAAATGTAACTATTTAATAAATTGTCAGGTTTAAGACTTGGGTCGCGGATAAATTTGAAAGAGAGTTACCGCGGCCCTGGCACAAGCAACTGAAGGAACAGGGGTGGGTTTTAGTCAGTAAAAGTCTGACACTCCCGCTTCACCCAGAGCGGGCGAAGTCATTGTATGAGTTCCCACCGACAAATTTTTTTTTTTACTTAGCGTTCAATTTAACAAAGAAAAAATATCCTTACAAATTAAAGTCACTTTGGTCTACAGTAAATTTTTAAAAGCATCATCTTTACGTTCCCGTATCAATTCCAAACCGCCACCATGCTCGCTGCACTTAGCTAACTTGCGCCACTCCCGACGGAACAGTTCCCAGTAAGAGGTATCTCGAGGATTTATCTTCCACGTTCATCTGACTTCGTGGGCTCACCACTTGGTCTAGCTCATGAGAGAATTCCGGCATGGTGATGACATCGCCTCGGCTTATTGAAGGAGTATAATGTTGTGAGACAGATGTGGAACATGAATAATTTTAAGATAGATGTATTTTTGATGTGCATTCAGTTACCCAATTCAGCTGTTTTATTATAGTCGTAGTACCTAACTATTATTGTCTTAGGCGCACTTGCACAAAAACTTATCTCAGGTTAGGTGCTATTTATTGCTAACATGAGGTTAAATTGACAATATTGTATGACAAACTGTCAATTTAACCTCATTAGAGCGTACCAGCATAATGTTATGTTATCAAATGGCGTAAACAATAAACAGACATGCGATTGTGATTGCGGTGTCAAAAAACGAAGAAACAAGAACAGGAACACCAACTGCCATAATTGAAATTAATTTTTACTTTGTATGTAGTGCTTTTTGGAACTAATTTTAGCAATTAATTTCGAGTTAAGTTTTTTGTGCAAGTGGGCCTTAATTTTTAACTATAAAGAATATGTCAGTAGCAATAAAATGGTTGAATTGAGGGTGTAAACTGAGTGCATAACAAAAAACACATGTTCCAGGCTCACCTGGCTCTTGCTAAACAGCAAATTGTAAGCTTGACTTAAAATCCTATGTCCTACATAGATAGGGCAGAGGACGTCCACAGGAGACCTTTATCATGAAGTTAGAAGTCCTTCAAGTTATAAAGGAGTATCTACAAAAATGTTGTGAATTTATTTAAGATGTTTTCATATTAACTCACCTTACCATGTGTTAGTGACAGGTAACAGTGAAGTAATACAAAGATTAGTTTCAACTTAAACTATGTCATGTTTTTGGCAATCTTTATTCATCTTCTTTCAAAACGTGGTCCTTTGGTCCCCTAGAAAAGATAACAACAATGTTCCCACATGTTCATAGAAAACAAAATTGCATGATGTTTTCAAATACTAATAAAATGTGTTTTTTTTGCAGGTAAGTTCGTGATATCATCTTATAGAGGTAAAATTTACGATATAACTTCTCGATAGTCGCAACAAAGGATGGAGCAGACGGTGGGTGAAAAAATCCTTTATCCTTTATTGCATATTTTATGCGCGTACGCATGCATGAATCATTCGTTGTTTTTTATAGGAAAGGTACGTTTAATTTGGGAATCACGTTTTGGTCAATATCATGTCATCAAAAATTATGTATGATTTTAAGTGGTATAAAAGGGTAGTTTCTAGAAAATCTTGTCGGTGTAAGTTCTTACAAATATAATAAAAAAGAATAAAAATATCGACTCGAATTAAGTAGTAGGTATAATCTAGTCCAGAAGCAGGACAGCCATTTTCTTTTTTTTTTTTACAGGTATGGTGAACTTTTGTCGTTGACTGTACACAGTACTAAAAAGAAATGGTCGTGCACTAATTTGCAAGGCAACCAGTTAATTTACTCCGACCGCAAAAGCGTGACATTTCTTACTTTTATTTAAATATATTTCAAATGTAATGACACCCCGTGTGGTCCTTGCAAAGGCTAGATTACCCTGTATATAAATGAAAGAAAGGATTTTTTTACTGCTGTAAAATTATCTTTAAAACAGAAATAGGATTTTATTAAAAACTAGCTGTTGCCTGTGGCTTCGCTCCCGTGGACCACCCCACAGGACCCAATTTCGGTATTAAAAAATAGCCTATGTCACTCAGGAATAATGTAGCTTTCTATTGGTGAAATAATTTTCCAAATCTATCCAGTAGTTTCGTAGCCTATTCGGTACAAACAAACAAAAAAATCTTTCCTCTTTATAATATTAGTATAGATAGTATAGAAAGGTGAGGATATACAAAAATGTAATTGTTGAAATTTAAAATTATTTTGAAAAGGTGTCGACATTTTATGCAACTAGTGACTTTTTACAAATATTATTTTTCTCTATTTGCTCTCTTAATTTTTTTACTTCCCATGAAATATGATAAGTATAGAACAATGTTCTATTTTAGAATGTAACATTAATTTTAAAACCAGAAACCTACATATTTATTAATAAAAAAAACAAGCTTCTATATAAAATTCGGCATAATTTTAATGAATAAATAGGTGATCGTTCCGAAACCATAAATCCTTTTATCGATATCTAAGATCAGTTAAATGACATCACTTAGAGAAAACGCTTCTTGTTTTAGGCGATCTTCATACCGGAATATATATACACGTTTAAATGTTTTGACCAAGAGAATAATATCAAGACTTTGCGAGATTTTCTCTGACTTCTGTAACATTGCAAGCTTAAGCATAAAAATCTCACAATTAGTCGCTAAAAATTCTAAAATATCTGACAAAAGATGTATTCCATTCCATTCCATTCCATTAATATTCGATGTATTCCAACTTTTATTAAAGCTTTAGGATCAATGTCGACTACATAAAGGACAAACAGTTTTATAGGTATTTAAAAACTGCAGTCAGCTACTGACATGTTTCAGCTAGAAGTAAAGTTAATAAAAGAGAAAACTGAAAATTACAATAAATTAGTCTATTCCAGGAAATGTTTTACATAATACGATCATTTGAGCTGTCCTTTGACAAAGTGGGCCGTAGGCTTGATGTGGACCTAAGGAGTCCCCTGAATGGACAGATTCGGTCGATGTGGCTAACGACGCTTAGGGCAGGGCCATGTCCAGCAGCAGACGCCTTTTCGCTAAAAATGATGACGATCATTTTAGTAGCCCCATCTAAGTTATTTTAGTTGTAGCCCATTGTGTAACCGGCCTAACGTTTTCTTATCAAAGGAATTATAATAAATGTATAGAAATTACTATGAAGCCTTTGCTTAATAGGAGCTTTGGTAATTTCGCGGCATATTTGCAAAGTATACACATTAAAAAGTATATAAACGACCTCAATAAAGAGCGGGTTTAATCACCAAATGAGCATAGAGATGGCAACTTGATTTTTTTATTGATTTTTATCGGAATGAGATATAGCTGCAATAGTTGTTCGGATCAGTTTGTGGTTTCTGTGTTTAGTGTTAAGGTGAGTCAGACTGACTAATGATGGGATTTTTACTATTAGGCACTTGTCCTACCGTCTTGTACTATTTTCTCGCTAAAGAAACGAACAAGTAAGATTTACTGTAAAAGTGTACAAGTTTCTGCAATAAACCTTTTTATTTTTTATTTATTTATAGATCCTGTGTCAATAAAACAGACATATATTAATAGTTGATCGCTGGCTGTTCACACTGCCGATGCCGGCGAGTACTCTCTCACCACAAGTTTGGCGCAGCTACAAGAGCTATCACAGATTATACTCGCTCGGTGATACTCGCTCGGCGATGCTCGCTTGGCGGTCAGAACTCACGCCGAGAGACCAACCATCCAACGCAGGACTGACCACCCGAGCTAGTGGTGCGAGTAATCGCTCGTCGCACAAAAACACCGAGCGGTAAAACTATCGGAACTACAGACTCGCTTCTCGCTGTTCGCCAAATCGTATCTAGGTTCTAGCTCTACTCGTTGCTCGCTGATCGTCGTCGGTGGGACAAGTGCCACAAATTGATATTTTGTTAGACCATTTTTTTTCAAGAGGATTGCCTATGTAAGGATTATAGAAAATGACGTTCTGTAGTTTCTCTCTTCATAAACTCCCACGTGGGACACGTGGGTATGTTTTTTTGGGATGGAAGACGGAAGAGGCTAGGCTCGGGCGGGCTAGTTAATAGCTCACTAAATGTATTCATCATCTTTGACATTTTCACACATTTCAACCATTAGAATAAGACAATGTAGTTTGATTAGTATCTTGCAATTTTATGTTTCCTATGTTTCACACCAAAAATCTGCGGAACTTTTTAATACATCCGTTTGTTTATTTAATATTATAAACCAAACGTTCTAAACAGATGTCATTCGATGTCAGAATACGTCACGTGAAATTTCGATAGAGCTTGACAATCCCAAACATTTTTGACATTCTTTCAATCAAGTACCCGTTGATAGAATTTCACTTGTATAAAGCCTCAACAAAATGCTTTTGAACGCCCAACTCAGGTGGACCCCAAGTCCAAATAGTTTTTAAATACCCGTGAACGAAATTTTCTATTATTTTTGTCTTAAATATTCTATGATACAAAACCCAAAAGTATTATTTACTGAAGCACATCATCCCATAGACGCTACCACTTGAGCAAACACACTTTTATTAGCCCTGATATTATAACACCACCGAACACTTAAACCTGTCACTCAAACCTTTTGTCAAGAGATCGAGGTCAGGTTATAATGGCCACGTATTTTTGTCTTCTAATACGCCGAAAGACGAAACAAAAACTGTGTATCGTTCCTTTTGGGGACTTTTACGTGTTCGGAATAATAAAGGAGAAGATATCTTGAGGTTACGTTACGAGTATGGTGCGTGTGAAGCGATAGCAAATGTTCTTATATTTGTGAGAAAGCCCAAGGTTTGTCCCTATTTTATTTGGTATTAAGAGGAAACGGGTTAACTGAAAAGATGAGCCCTCAAAAAATGCTCAAAATTGCGCTGTCAACAAAGGCTTTGTGTACAAAATTGACAAATATAAATGAAAAAAGAAAAACAAAGGGACATAGTATATATCTTACTTTACCAGTTTATGGAATATCTTTTAAATTGGTATAATATTGGAGGAGGACAAAGACGAGAGCCAAACCTCGAATTATGACTTTTTACTAAGGAAATTCAGTCGGCGCTCTCTGCCCATATTTCCTCTTAAGGTTTTTACAAGCCTTATTTGTGTCACACTGTAAAATAAGATGACAAAAACCGATAAAATTGGGACCAATTTATTATTATTCGACATAAAAGACTGATGCCTAGAGGAGGTAGAAATATCTTTCTTTTCGCAGATAAATATAAGTCAACAAGCTATATATAATCACTTATAATAATTCATTTACTAGCTATTATTGCTATTTCACAAATGATCGTAAAAGATGTGTAAACAATCCTGGTCTTAATATCCGAGTGAACGTGATCCCGCAACGTAAGCTAACCATAAACCAGCTATACAAAGATCTGTCTGTTTGTTTGTTTGTCTACGTTGAAGTGTTAATGCCAGTCTTAACACGTATTGAAATTATGAATTATTGAATAGACGCCGGTACTAAACAGTGTTATAAGAGGAATGTTATATTAATGTACCGATTTCGTAATGTTTTGGGAAAACAAAAATTTTTTTGGAACGGTTTTCGTAAAGAGAGCAAGTAGAGTTTTTCGTATTATACTCGCTTGTTACTGTTACCGAATATGTTTACAGATTTTTGAGATGAAATGGACCGTGTGGTGTCATGTGTTTTTTTGGCTGTGGTATCAGATTCTTCGATAAAAGCAAAAAAGTATTATGTGAAAATCTTTATTGAGAAGCAAGTACAACTCCAGCCTAAAAAAATAATGTGTGTCTTTTTGATTCTGTAAAAAAAAACAAATTTTATAAAATATGATGCATAAATAAAATGAAATTAATAATGAAAATAATAAGTTATAGTTATAGTATCTTGATCTAGCTCGCGAGGTTGTCGACATGTGGGATGTGAATACAGCAGTTATTGTGCCGATAGTCGTGACGGCCAATGGTATAATAGCCAAGAGCCTCGACGAACATCTGAGGAGGCTCTCGTTGGGCAGCTGGATCAAGGGCTTGATCCAGAAAGCGGTACTTCTGGACACGGCTCGTATTGTTAGAAGGTCCCTCTCTCAGCAGCCCTGACCACCGGTAGCTTGGACTCTGTTCCCGATACCGGTGGGCTACTATTTTTGTATTTTTAAATGTTTTTTTATTTTATTTTTTATAGAATGATATTTAAAAATGTAAAAATATGTAAATATAATAAATAAATGGAATAATAAAAAAATTAACTCGAGACGAACTTGAATGTTATAAATATGAAGTTATGCATGCATGTAATGCATAACAAAACGCCTGCATTCGCCGAAGGAAACAAAGCTGCACCTAATATAGTCCATTATATTTCATAGTATGACATATATTATAAACACATGAAACAAATTTGACCTCCAACAGCATATAAAAGATCAAGTAGCAAATTCTAGCAACTAACGAAAAATCTTCCACTTTTTACATGACTAGACTCAAACGGATTGAAACACAAATTCCACAAACACAGAATATGCAAAGCTTATTCAAAAACGCACAAAAAATGCTAAATTTATGTGTGAATACGTAACAGCTATGTAGGTGTCATACGTTTGACCTTTAGCTCTAAAATCTAGATCGATCAATCATAAACCTAGAATATCACGTTTCATAATAGACTCTATGATTGCATAATAGATCTATGATCAAAAAACCATTCGATTTTATTGTTAAATAAAGCAATATTTTTAAAACATGATCGGTTTTTAAGGATGCCATTTTGCATATTTGATTTGATTTTAGCATTAAAATTATTAGTATGGAATTAATAATTAATTTTGTTTTAATTTATTTTTGGAGGTGAATGGAATCAAAGAATAAGGAAACTGGACAAAACATATAACATAAGGTTAGATCACACTAAAACTATATAATCAATGAATAAATGAATATGCCATGAGGAACTATTTTTTTTTTTTATAATAATTTTGCCCCACACTAGGAATTTCTTCCTGTATCGTGGGTGCATTAACAAACATATAAACTCACATACACAAACGCCCAGAGCCGGAACAAATATTTATATGGCATAAATATTTGTTGCATGCGGGGATCGAACCCGCGACACGCAGCGCAGCATTCAATCGCTCAACCACTGCGCCAACCATGCGCATTTTTTTGCATCTCATTTAATTTGAGCATATTTTTATTTAAAAGTTTCCGTTTTTCTTCAATGAGGTTTACGCTTTGGAATGGGCCTCATAGCTGGGTGATTTTTAAAATGTCTGTACATTTTGCTGTGTGAAAACGTCTCCGTGAATATTATTCAAAAAAAAAATTGAAGTGATCAAACTAGTATTAATATCCTTGAGCAATATTGTATCCAGGGGGGGTTCAACATTTCAGACCATAATAATGGGCAATAAAAGAATAAGGACGTTTACTTCTTCAGTCTCATAATATTCTCTTATCAACCTCGTGTCTTTAAGCACAAGCGCGTAGCAAAAAAAAATATAAAGAAGAAACTACTCACATATTCACATTTTCTAATTGTACAATATTTTTATGATTATATCATTTTAGATTTACTAATGATTAAAATACGATTTCGTTGTTTTAATTATCTTCTGTGAATTAGTCCTTAATACGAGTTATTTTATAACTTAGCAAGGGTGCTGGTTGCAACACCTATCTGTTGTGTTATCCAATTGTAACCCTCAAATGACTCAATTGATTTATGTTAACAAGCTTTTATTGATTTGAATAATATTTATTATTATTTCCTTTTTGTTATTTTTGTGACATTGTTCATTTTTGTAACAGTATTCGTTTTGTTTCATTTTTGTAACCGTATTTTTTTTTTGAAAATCACCCAGCTGTCAAGTACACAGTCAGTTATAAAGATGACTTTATAACTGACTGTGTACTTGACAGCTCAAAAATGCCTGTAAATAGTTTAATTGGAATATAAGTTTTGATTTTGTTCGTTAATATCTAAGATTTTTTTAAACTTCTTGACCGCATCAAACGAAGATTGAATATTGTATTCAAATGACAATGCCAAGAACCGTTAGTTTTTATATTAAACTAATGAATATTTTAGACACCCAACTGCAATCTTTTATAGCCACAAATAAATTACGTACTTAAAGATATTAAAAATTAAACAATATGCACAGGAATGATTTTAATATTCATAGTGATAATAAATCTCGGGGTGGTCCTATAGTACACAACAGTACAATACTATATATACTGCTTAGAGAGATGAGTAGGAAACAATGACCAGTAATGTTTTGTGGGTACCGTATATATATAATATAATATACGACTGATGCTGATGCAAGAAAGCTTTCTTGCAGTGAATTTTCATGAGGTAAATGTGCAAGCGCTATTGCTGACCAATGAGATCTTGGGTTCGATTCCCGAATCAGGCAGAGATATTGAGTTTTTCTACCTGCAGTTTCTTAGTGGCAGCCCGGAGTCTGAACTTATGCACCGTTTAGTACGTGCCCTATAATCATGGGACTTTAACATATCTAGCAAAATCTGGGTACACCATAGGTACTCTACCTAACCCTTCTCATCTTAGATCACTGTTTATATATTTGACGAAGAATAGGTACCAGATTAGCCAGCAGTTGCCATGGTTTTGTATTTGCCATATCATGTAGGTATTTCAAAATCCGCATATCCGTTTTCTATTGTTGTCATTGCAGATTCAGAAATTTCAAACAGAAATAGTGTTGTGCAATTCTCGTCATGCCAATCTGATATCGACAGTTTCAGTCACGCCTCTCATATTTGTTGTTGCCGGATCTCTAGTGATGTGTGTCATACAAGAACGCCTTATCGATGGTTATGAAATTATTTAGTGACATCATCATCATCATATCAGCCGAAAGACGTCCACTGCTGGACATAGGCCTCCCCCAGGCGTCGCCACATTGACCGATCCCGTGCGTCTCGCATCCAGCGCCTTAACTAGGTCATCGGTCCACCTAGTGGGAGGCCTTCCAACGTATCGTCTTCCGGTTCGCGGTCGCCATTCCAGATTTTTTCGGCTCCATCGACCATAATAATTAATAATTAATTCTTTATTGTACACCAAAAACAATATTCAATATAATGTGATAATAAAGTACATGTACAAAGGCGAGCTTAACTCAATGTTGAGTTCTCTTACAGCAAACCCTAGAGTGACAGAGAATGATGACAAAAGAGGGTAGGATCCTGTGTACCATCCGTGCCGTTCCTATTTAGTGACATACTAAGCTGTTATGAGCGGTTAAATTTGGTTTTATTGGAATGTAAATCGTGTTAGTTAAAGTTCAACATCGACTTTTAAAATGTCCTTATCGTATTACTGCTTCAAAATGTGGTTTTTATTCTGAAAATTGAAGCTATGCCTTTTAAATTATAGATCAACTAGTACAAGAGAGCTAAACATGTCAAAACCAGTTCCGAAAATTGATTAGTGCGTTAAAAGTAAAGAAACATGTAAAACTATGACACAATACGTTAATTTCATAAAAACTTTATTACCTTAAATTAAATGGGAACTAAATAAAGCATTTTTGAGATAAAACTGTCGTAAATATAACAAAAGTTTGACTGGACTTTGCATTCTAAAAATACATTTATGCAAATTGTACAGTCATAAAATTATGTTAAGGAGATCACAAATCAAAGTGAAGAATTACGACCTGAATCGAAACTGACTTGTCTGTTATGCATGAAATAAATTATATTTTAGACATTATGTGATGATTGAATTGAAACTTTTATGATCAATCTAATTTTCTGTTAGGCAAAACATTGCCACATAAAACTGATATTGTCGCGACTGTTGTGACATTTTCTAAATCGGTTATTAAGGATTACGACATTCGTAATCTTATTTAATAGTTTAATTTATTATAAATTAAACGTGTAATTCAAGAACGGAGTGAAGATTGTACTCGGAATCATAAAATATGAAATGCAAAGTGGAGTTGTTCCATCTTTATAAGTTTAAAATGAATCAAGTCATAGGCAAACAGTAATACCTCAACTACGCTGGAAGACACACCTCCATGTAATTTACCATGATAATGCCATTTTAAAATGAGCATCATCATTTCTGCCAAAAGACTTCCACTGCTGGGAGTCAACTCCCTATGCACGAAATGAGCGTCATCATTTCTGCCAAAAGACTGCCACTGCTGGGAGTCAACTCCCTATGCACGAAATGAGCGTCATCATTTCTGCCAAAAGACTTCCACTGCTGGGGGTCAACTCCCTATGCACGAAATGAGCGTCATCATTTCTGCCAAAAGACTTCCACTGCTGGGGATCTACTCCCTATGCACGAAATCCGTAGGTTGTTTTTCACTCCGATGTTTGGGAGTACTTTCGGACGGGGCCCATAACTTCGTTGACGGAGATAGGGAGTAGAGACCCTGGACATAGGTCTCCCCCAGGCGTAGAAGCAATTAAATATCTGCATATCTAGAACAAAAATATCGAAAATATATTTGCTTCGAATACCTGTTTACCTTTAATTTTCTAACCTAATCAAAGCACATTTCCGTGTACATTAATTATCAAATGATTCCTTCAAACCCATCATCTGCCTAGCCTTTTCCCAACTATATTGGGGTCGGCTTCCAGTCTTACCGGATTTAGCTAAGTACCAGTGTTTTACATGGAGCGACTGCCTATCTGACCTCCACAACCCAGTAACTGGGTAACACGATACCCCTTGGCAAGACTGGTGTCGGATCTCAGGCTTCTGACTACCCGTAACGACTGTCAAAGATCTTCAAATGACAGCCGGGACCAACGGCTTAACGTGCTTTCCGAGGCACAGAGGCAACTCGGTATGTTGATATGGTCACCCATCCACGGACTGACCTCGTCAAGTGTTGCTTAACCTTGATGATCGACCCGTGCGGCTGTTATCTTTTCGTCACGAGCTCCTAAATGATTCCTTCAAACCCAAAAGCGCAATATTTAAAACTAAACAGACAACGAGAACGATCTTCTTAAAACGAGAACCGTCCTTAATATGGTTAATCCACATATTTATATGTAAATTTTTTGCGGTAATTGAAACGAAAAATGTCATCGCAATACTTTCTTCATTAATAAAAAAGAGCTGTTTCACAACACGTCGTATTAACACAAAAGTTACGTACCACGATCGTAAAAATAAAATTATTAATGCCGCGTTCAAAATGTCGGATGGATCCATTTGACTATTTAAGTTCACGTATAATTGCACCGGCTTTTAGCATCGACTTGATATAATCCTGGGAGGCATCCTTTTATCCAGTCTCGCTTCGTATATAGTAATTGCTAATCTGAAAGTTTTTTTTTGCCAAGACCGGTAACTCGACACTGTAGGATGCCGCTTAAAAGGGAAACTTAGTAATGCCTTTACGCCAGTCGACTCGTGTTACGTCAAAGTGAGAAGTGTATATTTTTTATCGATATCATTGGGGCAACACTATAGTGCGTTTTAATTGGCGTTAGTCTGTGATATGTGATGACGGTTGTTCTTTTTTATGAAATCGTAATAGTGTCCTAGTTAAGTTTTAGAGGGTTGTAAAATGTTGTAATTGGGTACTAGAAGTTGAACTGCCTTTAAATGGGGGCGTGAATAAACGGATGAATATAGTTAGGTAAACGGGATCGGTTAAGATAAGATCCGATTTTTATCGCCTCACAACGAAGTTGCTCTTTAACAATGTGTGATTATGCAGATCTGTATTAGGAATTAAAATATAAGTGTTTCGCCTTACTCTAACACGGTAGCACGTTGAATCAATTTTTATTACTTGTAAATTTTAATTGTTAACGTTTAAAAGTGCCGCTTAGTGGCCTAATTAAATAAATACATTTGACTTTGACTTTGACTAACTTACTAATTTTATAAGTTACCTATGCAACAATTCATTACACTTCATAAATAGTCACAATGATGACAACACTTTTTTTTGGTGTCACTTAAAATACGTCAACTAATACGTTACTCAATTTTACTTTCAAACTGTCTCCCCACTATCACATAGTTGTCGATGTTAGATAATTCTATAAATTACAACCAACTTAGCCGGTTAAGATTTGCATACACTAATATGATTTGGTTACGATGCAGCTATACGAGGATATAACGTGTAGAATTCATTCGCCTTTAATACGATTTAACTTCCTATACTGCACCCACCGACACAGTTTATGTCGATAATCATAGTTTATCGATATGCTAAGTGAGTGTTGCACAGCACTAGTGTTTAGTTACACTTTGCAAAATATTATGTGGTGTTGGACTCAAATTGTGGTAATAGGAGCTTCGGGACTTGCAATAAATGTTTATAGAATGGTAATTGTGAGTTTATATGAGATCAGCTATTATTGCAGGCACAACTTAGTTAGATGGTACTCCAGTGACCCACAGTGCGATTGCGGAGCCACGTCCCAAACAATGTCTCACCATTTGTCGTGCTCTCTGTCCAACAACACCTTAGTTTTACTGGTTATAGGCTCGCACTTGACCACTATCTCATCTGATGCACCTTAAAAGACTTTTGTGAGGCAAATGACAACGATTTTGGCGTGCCTGAATTCTGGTCAAAATATATTAAATTTTGGAATCATCGATACGACAAAGAAGAATTGCAGGTGCATTATTTTCTTCTTTTCTTGTTTCGTCTAGTAGTCGCATGCTGTCTTGGATTCGAGGCTTGGGTCGGGCAAAGTGTTATTAGGTACATCTGGAATTTCTCAGCAGTTCAAATCCGGATTTTAGATTTGTTGATGGCAATAGGCTTGTCTCCATGTAATATAGGACTTTTACATAAACGGCGAGATGTGGGTATACATATTACAGGTGTACTTTTGTGGAATGCAAGTGTGATATTATAGTTCTTTTTTACTATACAGCCTAAGTTTATATCTACAATTACAATTGCAAGTTTGTATATAAGATCCAACTTCAGTCACAAACAACTAAGATTTTAATTTAGATATTATGTAAACGCCAGGACGATATCAATTGCAGGATACGAAAACAAAACCATTGTACTAAAGTAATACATAGTATGTATTGGCCTGTTTTAGGTGCGAAAAGTCGTATAAAAGAAGGTTTCTATTTCTGTGTGAAGTGATGAAATGGGAACCGGTTCCAGAATGCTTCTGAATCTTCGACTATCCTTCTTTGCAATATTATTGGGTTTTATTTTGATCGTTCACATTCTTTGATAGGAATCGACTCCAGTATTAAATAGGACAGGGATACCCAAAGTGGTCGATATCGACGCCTTGGTCGATAACTGATTTTGGGGGTCGACGAGATCAAAAATTTACCCCTATTAGTTAACACAAGATCTCATTTGAAACTTTCAAGAAACTGTATAATTTGTGTTACGTGTACCAATTTGTTATAAGAATGTCATTAATTTATTTAATATATTTTAGTAATTCTTATAAGAAGTTGGTACACGTAAAAGTACAACAATGATACTTCCGACTAATATTTTGATAGGAAGTATCATTGTTGTACTTTTAATAAACTCAATAAGTCGATAAGCGTGCAAAAGTTCGTACAAGATGCAAAAATTGGCAAGACAATAACTTTTAAAGTAATTTGGCTATGGGTGTCTGAGGTATTAGTTCACCCAAATGAAATGTACGAGGCCCTTTTTGATGTTGTGCAAAATGAGTACAAATCCGTTTTTAAAACTAAAACTATCAACATTACTGGGACTTCCGCTGGTTTCAACCAATGGGCTACACCAGGCATTTATAAAAGCCGAGCGAGATTGTATGAGTTGTATGGTCTGAGACAGTACAAGTTTGATAACAATTTTTTAGAATATGTTAAAAATTATTCAAAACTATTTAAAAAGATTTGTCGTGTTGCAAAATCAAAATTTCTAAGTGAGACTATTAAAAATTCTAATAACAAAGTAAAAGCCACTTGGAAAATCATAAACAACGAAACGGGTAAATCGGTTAAAAAAGAAAATCAACTCGAGATCATGGTTGATAACAAATTAGTTAATAAACCAGCTGACGTAGCTGAGGCGTTTAATGAGTTTTTTACGAGCATACCTGCAACGACGACTTGCTCCTTAAGTTCGTCGCCGTCTAAGGCTGAAAACCTATTGCATAGTAGCGTCCCTAAATGTAGTTATGTATTGAGATTCGAGCATGTAGCGCCTCGTGATGTAGTTAATGTTTTTAATTCTCTTAAATCTAAAAACACGGGTGATTACTGGGGCATATCTACCAAACTTTTGGGCAATATAATAGACATTGTGGCCCCCTATCTTGCTGTTACGTTTAACAAATGCATTGATTTGGGTACTTTTCCTGATCTCATGAAGAGCAGTAAAGTCATCCCTCTATTTAAATCCGGTAGCAAAAATGATATTGGTAATTTCAGACCAATCTCTATTTTGCCTGCATTCAGCAAAATATTTGAAAAGTTAATTCTTAAGCAGTTACTCAGACATTTTAACTTACATGGCCTCCTTCACAATGACCAATATGGGTTTACGAAGGGTCGCTCGACTACAGATGCGGGTGTTGCTTTGTTGAAACACATATTTGACGCATGGGAGAAGTCGCGAAATGCAATTGGTATTTTCTGCGATCTTTCTAAAGCCTTCGATTGCGTTCACCATGATACGCTTTTGCGTAAACTACGCCATTACGGTGTTCAAAACGAAGCCCTAAATGTAATTGAGTCATATTTACTTAATAGATACCAATGCGTAGACGTTAATGGCGCTAAATCTTCCAGGTTACCTGTTGAGCTGGGTGTACCTCAAGGCTCAATACTGGGTCCGTTTTTATTCCTGGTTTATATTAACGATCTGCCATTCTATTTAAAGGATATTTGCGACGTTGTACTGTTTGCGGATGATACTTCTCTGATCTTTAAAGTAGGTAGGAATAGACAAGTTTTTGATGACGTGAATAACGCACTATCAATGGTCACAGATTGGTTCACAACAAATAATCTTGTTCTTAATGCCAAGAAGACTAAATGCATAAAGTTCGCTTTGCCCAATGTTAGAAATCTGGGTCCCAACATTGTGCTCGGCAATGAGAAGCTCGAAACTGTTGATTCAGCTGTGTTTCTGGGTATAACAGTAGACTCAAAAATTCAATGGGGGCCACATATATCAAGCCTAGCGGGTAGGCTTAGCTCGGCCGCCTACGCCGTCAGAAAGGTTAGACAATACACTGACGTTGATACAGCGAGGTTGGTCTACTTTAGTTATTTTCACAGTATCATGTCCTACGGTATTCTACTGTGGGGCAGAGCCGCTGATATTCAAAATATATTTGTGCTTCAAAAACGAGCTGTTCGTGCCATTTACCAATTAGGTGCGCGTGTTTCTCTAAGAGATTTTTTTAAAGAGATTGGTATTCTCACAGCGGCTTCTCAGTACATATTCGCCAACATTTTATATATTAGGCAGAACATTCATTTGTACAGTAACAATAGTGATATTCACAACTTTAACACCAGAAATAAGGACAAATTACGAGCTCCCTTTCATCGATTTCATAAGGTGCATAGTTCATTCGTTGGGGTTGGTATAACTTTTTACAACAAGTTACCGTCTTCTTTTCTAGATTTGCCATTTAACGCATTTAAAGCAAAGGTAAAAGCTAATCTCTGTTCTAAGGCATACTATTCTATTAATGATTATTTAGATGATAAGCATAGTTGGTCGCTGTGTTGAACTCAAGACAATGTTCGTGTTCTTTTACCAAAATTAGCTTGCTGTCAGGTTAAATATTATTATTTTTTAATTTCGTTTTTATGTGTATTTTTTAAATTTTATTTTTTGGTAAGACTGTCGTAGGTATCGTTTACTGTTATTGTCGGAGCTGATGAAGATTGCTACTATCTTTGCATTATATAGAGTTAATCTTTCTAGTATTATATAGCAGCATAGCCAGCATTGTGTGAGTACCATGTACTTCAGAGCTATCATTGTCTAGATACCTACGTCTTCTATTGACTTGAATGACTCCGGTGGTTGAGAGTATGTCATGCCCACTCAAATGTCTCGCCGATGGTGGCGCGTGTGTCGGATCATTTAGCTCCCTTCAAAATGGTTGAGCTGAATGGTGCTGATACATGTGTCATGTTCGTGAACGGGCGCTGTCGGTTGGGACTGGTCATCTCTTAGCTGCCATGGTTTATTTTAATTGATTCTAATTTTATTTCTGAATTGTCTTTTTATATTTACTATGGACACTTTTAACTTGCTACATCGTTCTCACATAATGTGTAATCTCAACATGAATGATGTAACAAATGATTTGTAATAATTACCTAATTGAAAAAGAGTGTCCATGGAGTTTCTTGCCCGTTCTTCTCCATAGAGATCTACGCCTTGGAATGGGCATCTACGGTACTTTCACAGTTATTATGTCTTGTGACTGGGACTGTAGCACCATAATTTTGTAATGTTTTATTTTGTCTTTTGACAATTCAAAAGTGCCTGTAACTGGCCTACTTGAAATAAAGTGCTTTGACTTTGACTTTGACTTTGATTTTGGAAAATGGGTCTTTTGCACAAAATAGTTTGGGAATCCCTGGTTTAGGACTACTTTACCTGCTCTACAGTCTGCAGTGAAAGATGTTTATTCAGGTAGGTGTAAAATTTTGTTCTGATGGTTCGTTCTTCTCACTATTTGCCTGTTTAACCTATCTAGTCATCGCTTACGTACACACTTTCATCATCATTTTCATCCTTGGTAGCCCTATCCCCCCACTGCTGATTATAGACCTCCTCCTGTTTTCGCCATACTTCTCTAGTCTGTGTTAAGACGTGGACTCATCCATACACAAACACGACCAATTATGATCACTATGTACTCAACTCTGAACCATATATCTGTTTCGTCCGTCCACTGATGAGTATAGAACTATACACCTCCTTTTTCGCTATGCTTTCCTGGTCTGTGCAAGTAACCTGATATGGAGTCTTCCACAACCCTACACGACCAGCATGGGCCACTATGTACTCAACTTTGAACCATTTATCCGTTCCGTCCGTCCATTATTAGGCTCCTCTCTTTTATGACGTGGTCTGTGCAAGTCTATATAAGAGCGCTTTTATGCCAATATGTGCCAGCATGGCCTACTATGTACACAACTCTGAACCATATACCGACCATATCACACGGCCATTAAACATACAATCTTGTAGCACTCATACCTCGAAACATTCCGCGGCCCACAATTGGAATTAAGGCAACATTGTACAACGCAGCTCTGAAACAATTTAGGAAATCATTTGCGGTGCATCTGCAATTGTGCCGGGTTATACCGCTGCGGTGTGCTCCTCTGTGGTTATTTTGCTGCAAGGAGGAAGATATTAGCGTCTTTGAAAAATCTTTTAATTTTATACAGAATGGTTTTGAACTTCCAATGCTTCCAATTTTGGTCATCATGGTTAGAATTATACTCGTATCTATACTTATTCCATCATAGATTGAAATTGCCAATCCGTCTTGACTAAGTGAGGTAATCAATGCTCGTGTCTTCTGTGTATGAGAGGCTTTTGCCCTGCAGTCGGACTGTTATAGACTGGTATAATTATTATTAATGATTCCATCTTAGTGTGAGTCAAAGTCAAAGTCAAAGCACTTTATTTCAAGTAGGCCAGTTACAGGCACTTTTGAATTGTCAAAAGACAAAATAAAATATTACAAAATTATGGTGCTACAGTCCCAGTCACAAGACATAATAACTGTGAAAGTACCGTAGATGCCCATGTATGATGCCCTGAGTATGCTAACTTAGAAGAACTATTTATTATTCTTTATTTATAAATAAAGAATAATAATAAATAATTTGAGAAATTAAAGTAAATACGGTGGGAAATTGTAAGAAGCTATAGAGCAAATTCATTATCAACATCGTGAACCGCTTCATCATTGGTTATCCTTTTTCTTTTTGTATCAATATATGAATAGTCGGTTACTTTTAATGCAGCAAGGAGAGGAAATATTTCGTTGCTCCAAAGCTATTTTATCCCTAAAACTTCTAGCTTTCCGCTCTTAAATTAGACCAATCATAAAATAAAACTATATCTACGCAATATGATTTACGATTCAAATACAAATTTCTCTATTAAATAATATTATAGAGGGTATTACGTGTTCTCACTTACTTGTTTATCTGTTCTATGCATTTGTGGGTAGGAAGAGAAATCAAAAGCCAAAGGCAATCTTTACCTTCGCACTTATATTACTTCCTTCAATATTATCGTAAATCGGATTTTGCTGTTCACCGTAGACAGGTGCGATTCAACAATGCGACAGTTGAAATTGTTCTACAAATATATATGTTAGCCGTTAACATATTTTTATTTTAGCCAAGTGGGACAGTGTCCCACTTCTAGGCAAAATCCTCTCCCAGTCTCCAGGTATTCTGATTCTAAGCCAACTCGAACAATCTTTGGCTTTATAATTCGGGTACTGAGTTCCGTTTACGTTTTTATTTTTAGTTTTTATTTTCGCTTGAGTTTAGATTTCGATGTTTTTGTTGGTTTATTGGCGTGTGCTGGCTGTCATTATGGCAAATATATTTTATTTTAATTTTTTGTGTTGAGTAATGTAAATTATTTGCATACTATTGTATAGAATCAAGTTTTTGTTTTTTTGCTAACTGAGCAGACAGCTGTGCTGCTGGGGAGTTGTTGCGCCACTTCTTCTTCCCAGCAAAAGCACTAGGAAGTGGTGAAGGGTGGGCGTTTTTGGGGGACTGTCTTATGTAATTTTGACCTTCGGAAAGTGCTGATTCTCAGCCTAGTTTGAATAAATGACTTTTGAATTTGAATATTTCTATGAAAAATGTTGTCCGCCTCCTAAGTTCATCCTCCTTTCAGGGTATGAGTTTTGTAAAATCCTTCTAATTGCACCACTCATGTAACGATATGTCCCTTAGATATTATTATTGTAGTGGTGTTAGACTTTTTGCAGATAGAAATAGAAGATACAGAAAATCTTCTATGAGATCTGTATAATCAGCGTCATTAATGGCTCAAGATGTTGTTTGCGCAACGTGAAATGTGGTCTTAAATAAAATGGGATTTCAATTCAAAGATCCCTATCCAAACTCACGCATTTATAATATTAGTAAGAAGCAAGATAGCCTATGTGTTATTCTAAAGTATAAACTATATTTCTGTAAAGTTTCATCAAAATCCGTTCACTTTACGATCACGTTACTGTCAAATTCTGTGTAATATTGCTAATGCTGCGTAAATCACAGATCGCTATTAAAGTATGAATAGGCTTCCAGTACGGGGAAGGAGAGAGAGAGAGATAATATACATTTACTATTTCGCACATGAATAGTTATATATTTAAAAAGGTTCCGAAAACAAAAGCCCAAAAGCTCAGCCATGGAATTAATGTGTTTAGCGGAATCTTTGGTAACTTAATTATATACTCCAAAGAGAACTTTAAACTGTTTTCGAGAATATGGTAACATTGTATTTTGCTTTGTAATTAAATCTTCTGAAATGACTAACACTTTTGTTTTCAACCTAATGCTACAGATTTTGCTGTCTTTATTTTAGCTATGGGAGGTTGCAATTTTGGGTCCTAAATTATTTGTTACTCAAGGTTATGGATTAAGTTTGAGGTGATCCTAGCATAAATTGTAATTTTTTGAAGTATGGGAAATACTTTAAAGAACCGGTAGTAATGATTGATTCAAATTTACAAATATAGTGATCGCTATAAATTTAAGCGTCTAAATCTAAACTTAAGGTTACACTAGTCGATAATTCTTCCATGCAAACGTAGTCTAGGGATTACTCCACTATTTGACAATGTACGTTCAAAGTAAAATAATATATCAATTTGTCTCATCTTTTAAAGAAAAATATTTGAAAGTTATGAGCGTCGAAAGTTCCATATTTCAACACTCATTTTAACGCATATTTGGGCGGAAATAAATATCATAAGAAGAAGGAAAATTGCAAAACGGCAACCATTCAGGGATAGATTAGTCGTTCAACAATGCAAAGAATTTTATTTTGAAAATATACATTTAGTTGCTTTTTCATGATTAGATATCATGAAAAAACAACTACTCCCAAAGCTCTGTTTATAAAATTTTGCGCGCTCGTTTTCGTCCTAAATCATCATCCATTTCGTTACAAACTTGCAAAAGTGCCAATTTCGAGATAGCAGGCATTTTAACCCCGCGCACAAGCGTGGGGTGTAACAGAATGGTGCGATCATATTTTAAATACTGCTTGTGCCCATGCTTATGGTCAATTTTCGCCACAGAAGACATAGCCAATACTGAAAAAAAAGAAATGCAGAAGAATGAATAATTGAATTTTCCATACAGAGTTGTCGTCAAAATTTGTATGGGAGATACAATATTTCATTTTGAGTTTTTTTTTAAACTGCTACTGCAATTATTGCAGAAACAGTTAATAAAATATTATCGCACATCTCCGTTACACCGTGTTAAAAAGAGGTAAAATAAAGTGGTTGTGTCTGAGAGCTGGCAACCTTATTTTGTACACCAGTTTCTTTCAAATGAAGTTGGAATCACTTGAAAAACTTTTATATTTTGGTTCAATTTTCAAACATAAATTTCAACTTATTTAATTAAGTTAATTGCGTAAGTAACTTGTCGCAATTACCTTAATTCAATTCTGCAGCAATCTTTTCTACAATCAAGTACTTGGGCGCACGGTTGGCGCAGTGGTTGAGCGATTGACTGCTGCGCTGCGTGTCGCGGGTTCGATTCCCGCACGGATCAAATATTTGTATGATCTACAAATAGTTGTTCCGGCTCTGGGTGTGTGTGTATGTGAGTTTATATGTTTGTAAACGCACCCACGATACAGGAGAAATTCCTAGTGTGGGGCAACGTTTTTTTAAAGAAAAATAAAAAAAGAAGTTTCACTCATGCAAATTACGGTTTTGCAGTCGGATCTTGGGCTACAATACCTGACTGAAAATACGTTTTCCCAAAGCCTTGTTGTACGTGATCACTGTGCCACCGTTTTTTCCCGGAGAGTCACCAATCTGAGCACCCGCGACCCCGGAGTCCCGCCTATTATTAACTAGAACTCTTCATTTTCCCACCACCTCTAACTCTGCCTAACTCTCAAGACATACAAGCGCGTGTCTTCACAAAACAACACTATCCAGCATCCAGCCCGCGGTTTGTTTATTACATTATGCGTACCAACGAGCCTGGTAACCATGGCAACAACTAACGGTCTGCGCAGACGCATAGAATGTATAGAAAGAGATTTAAGACGAAACTACCAGTGTATCTTGAACTATTGATCTCGATAAACGGCTTTTCAGTTCGGTGAATACGGCATCAATCAAAATTCCACTTTAATTCAACGTCATAACGCTCATAGACCTTTGAAAATTAAGTTTTTCATAAGCAAAATTAAGTTGGTATTAAACAGTGTTTGTCTGACTTGTTAGCTCGTTAGAATACTAGAAGTGTTCGTGTATTAAACGCTGGTACTGAATTATTACGAAGTTATTAGGTAATAGCTCCATTGATACGGTTTTGCTGGAATTTGTTCGATGATAAGTACTGTTTGGTAGGGATATTAAGAAATTCGTAGGTTTAGCTATGTTATAGACGGATTGGTGATAAAGACTGACAGTTTGTGCCACTTTTCATTGCTTTTGCAACACCTAAAGGCGAGAAATAATGGTTATTTCTGCTCTAAGACAAGCTTGAAACAAGTGTTGGCTATTTTAAGGCGCAGATACCCCAGAGTAACTGATTTTAAAATGAGAATCACGTCTAAACGGCCTGTCGTAATTTTTTGGAAAAAAATATATGTTATATTAGATCATATTTTTAATAAATAGATCTAAGAAAATTTTGAGTTTTATTCGTATAACACAGTGTAATTAATTTGTAAAGTTATGTCTAAAACGGACTAAAACACGACAATCGCACCAAAACCGCTGGGCGTATTTTAATGGAATCGTCACCATCTCAAAGACAATGTAATTCTACATTTTGATCTGTAGATTGTTTTTAAAGACCTAGTATAATAAGGAAAGTACAAAAAACTACAAAATTTTGGGTCGCGCGGGTGTGAAACGAGTGCGCGTTTTGGTCCCTCAAGGTTAGTCGTCATCTTAATAAAATACTTGCTTTTTCCTACGGCTTCGCTCCTGTGGAATATTCTTCAAGACCTATGCATGTTATGTAGAGAAAGAATGCACAGCAGAATCACATCACACTAATATTATAAAGGTGAAAAAATGTGAGTGTGTGTGCGTTTGTATGTTTGTAACTTCTTCACGCTCAAACGGCTGGAAGGATCTCGATAAAATTTGGCACAGAGACAGATTTTTGACAGGCATAGCACATAGGGTACTTTTTATCCCGAGAATATGTTCCCTCGGCATGGTTTAAGCCAGTAACATAATATTTTTCAACTCCGGTGGGCCTTCTGGCATAATCATTATCATAATTTCAGCTGAAAGACGTTCACTGCTGGACATACACACAAACCTTCCTCAATTCAAAGCACAAACTAGCAAGGAATACACACATAACCATACCTAAAGTCCAATACAAAAAAAAAAACAACAATTACCCTCTGTTCCGCTAAAACTCCGGAATACCCGCTACCATATCTGCCTACCCCCTTGCAACAATATCCGTACATTCAGCGTTTATATGCGCAGGCGCAGAAACACGCACCAATTAGCACAGTCGTCGCTTGCCGATACCGCCTCATAAATCGAATGGACCGTTACTGTGGGGCCCTGGAAACAGCGGCTATAGGTGTACTGGGTAAGCAAATAAATATTGGTATGAAAGATAATGTGTTACAACCTGGGAATCTTTAAGTCAAGAGTGAATAGGTTACTTCTAGGCAAACGTGCTTCATCTTCGACCACATCATCGCGTACCATCAGGTGGTATAGTGGTCAAACGCGAGCCTAAAAATAATTAAAAAAAACTGGTCAAGTGCGAGTCGGACTCGTGCACGAAGGGTTCCGCACCACTATCGCAAAAAACGGCAAAAAAATCACTTTTTTTGTATGGGAGCCCCACTTAAATATGTATATTATTCTGTTTTTAGGATTGGTTATTATAGCGGCATCAGAAATACATCACCTGTGATAATTTCAATTGTTTAGTTATCACGGTTCATGATACAGCCTAAAAATGGGTTATGAGCTGGGTAAAATAAACATTTGACTGGTGATATTGAAAGACTGTGTTACGAGCAAGGTCCTGGTCACCTGGTAAAGAAACAAATCAATGTAAATATTGGCAGATACGTTACCGTGAGTGAGGGTGAACCAGCCATAATAATATCAGCCTTCAATGTTCTCATAGCTGGGATATTGGCTTTACTCTGTGACAGGTGTTCCACCGTTCCACCAGTGTAGTTAGAAGCAATTTGTCTTCGAAGCTGTGATTTTTGTGCACACACCGTACCCCACGATGTTTTCCTTCACCGGTTTGAGAGCTGAAGTGACGATGAAGATGTCAAAAATAATTTTGAAAATTACGTAAGAAAAATATTGGGCAATTAAGTAATCCCTAATCAATTACTAATGAACTGAAAAGTTTATTACGACGGGTAGTAAAATGACATGACACGTTGGTTAATAAAAGAGGAATGAATTACTTCAAAGGGAAGGGAATCTTATTGGTGAATATTAATGAGGTTTATAATTCTACCGTTATTGCCGTGCAGGGATTGGTCAGCAGATATGCATGTTATTCGTGAAGTTATATAAACAATCTCGTAACTCGGGAAGTCTTCAGCGCCTCTGGGTGTAATAAATTCTGATGGAATTCTATTAATTATTTCAAGGAAATATAAATTGATAGTTTCCAAGCTTAATATGACTAAACTTTGACTTGTTGCAGCAATCCAATCTACGAAATGGCTGAATGACATTTTCGTGGTTGATGTTAAAATTGTTAGTGTGAGTGCAGGCGATTATGGTTTTAAAAGTCATGAAGCAATCAATTAGTTACTACAATTTCATTGAGCCAATATTGAGGTTACATTCCATGCATTGTCAGTTCTACTTGACTTGTACAAAATCTGTACAAGGAAAAGTTACTGATGGGCTTCAATAGCGATAGGATCAAAGATACTACTTAGTTAGTACACATGATTGTTTTCGATCGATCCGTTTATGCAAATTGATCTCTCTCTGCATACCTTAAGTCTAACAGTATAAATTTATACTCAAATAAAAAAGGAAATATAATTTTTGCCGCTATCTTCCTGGCCTCGACTGCGAAGACCCCTGCTGCTTCGGCAGTCTTCGACGATGTTACCCGAAAGAAAGCCTGTCTGCCCATCCAGATATAAGAATTCCATATATTAAACGTAAATTATAATAGTTTTGTGCAACATTTATTATATTATATGAGTTTAATATAGAATTTTTGTGTCAAACGTTGTAATGGCGATTTCATGTTAATTTTACTTTTGTCTGTAAGGTGACATGGTTAATAAATGGTGGTTGTTCCATTAAGGGTATGATTTTAGGTAATATATTGCTTGCTTAACTCCATATAAGTTCAGTCATAAATTTTGAGAATGAAATAAAACAGATGTTTATCGCCCATTTCTTTACACAACTGAAAAGTTTTAAAATTGAGATTTTGGAAATGAGATTTGCCGATGCAGAAATAAACATAAATCAAAAGTGACAAAATTACAAAGAAAAATGGTCTGTCGGCAAACTAATATTTGATAATATTGAAATTCACTTTTTATAGCACATTAGAATACAATCCCAATAAATCATACGACTCCAACATCCGTTATCAACGCTGCATAAACATGTAACCATATACAAATCCCATTGAATACATCCAACAAAAATGTATGCTTTAATCTCAAAAAATACTGTTGAATAATTTTAAGGTATTTCACAGTTTGTCGTATTAAGATTATAAAATAAAAATTACTTCGACACAAGTTTGCCTCCGACCGCGTCTTGTCATTTTAATGCAATCTTACGACCGATATATCGTCTCCGTTTTCCTTGTGAAATATATATTTTTGTCCCTTTTTAACATTATGAATTATGCGGTAGTACCATGATATAAGTATATACTTATTTCGTATGATATTGTTAAATACAGTTTAGAGTTTTTGGCGTCCTGTGAGTTTTATTTTTGGGCCTTTTGTGCTCCGAATCAGATTGTATATTATTACATATTAAGTTATTATAGTAGTATATTATTATTAAAAAAAATAAAGCAAAAAAACAATGATAGGAACCGTATCTACTAGAGATCATGGGACGCCAATAGATCATAGCATATAATCGTAGACAGATTAACGATAACAGAACCAATTTTTACAACGCCAAAAATAAAAAAATGTCATGTTCTCAATCGAAGACACGGAAGCATGCTGAAAACATTAAAACAACATCCCACCAATCAAAACATACACCAATAAAAATAAATTGTAAATTAAAGTTCAATCGATAAGCTGATTTACCGATTTCATTATGAATGCTTTAATAAAATTGTAATTTACCCTGGCAGGGGTTGCCATAAACTATTGTTCTCAACATTGTACGGAACTGGTTGGTCGAAAGAAACAGAACCAAAGATTGGAACATGTTGCTTCTTTGTAGAAACATAACCAATTAAATATGTCAAGATTAACTTTAGTTTAGTTAATCTTTGTGTAAGAAAAAGGATCTTAAGTGTTTAGTGTAGTGTAATTTCTTTAGGTTCAGAACATTTTCTTTGATTGGTTTTTGCAATATATCCTGATTGTGTTGTCACATACAACATAGTAAAGTCAAGTCAAATATATTTATTTCAGTCAGACCAGTAAGCGGCACTATTGAACGTCATATATGAATTAAAATTTACATGTAATAAAAAATTATTCTACCGTGCATTCGGTAAAGAAGCGGAAAAGTAGCTGTAAAAGTAGCTGATACTTTGTCAACTTTATTATTTGTATGAACAGTGCCAACTTGTTTTCGTGCTAAAATAGAATTTGTAATTATTCACTAACCGGGTACATAACATATTTTATATACCCGAATCAATGCTTCAGAAGTCGGTATATGCAATGAAACGTTTCACCACCCAACTTCCAACTATAAACGTCACTGCCTTCCAAGATTCTTATTCACCCGGAAGAAGGTTTAGCGTTCAGTAAAGTTAATGTAAGCAGCCGTTCAAAGCCTCGCAGTAAACCATAATAAAGGGCACAAGTTAAACATGCAGATGATTTGATGGCAACTCGCGTCATTTGACATTAAGTATTGTATATTTTAGCTCAGCCATTGCCCAGACAGCTAGGTTGGAAGTGAGATGTTTAAGGTTCACGTTATGGGCAAGATAGGAGCTAGGAGCCGATGCAATGTCAAGTTGGATGTCAGATATTAAATCATGTATTTGATTTATGGGGTTTCTAGATCTATCTAAGGCAGAAACTAAACATTCTGTCTCGCGTGGATTTCTTCTCTTCCGCCATTTCTCATCAATATCTGTAATACACAGTAATGGCACAAAACGAATCTTTTACAGTAGAAATCGCTCTGAAGCCGTAATCTGAATTTGAATTCAAACATGCAGAATGCGAAGATAGTCATTAGTCATTAAATGTTGCATATTTTAGCACCGTCTTTACTCGTACCGTTAGGACATAAGTGAGATATTTCTTCTTAGGGTTGATCCTTGGAGCCAATGTTGGGTTGATCCTTTTAGACGGAGAAGGCCAACACTTCTTTCATCAACATTTTTTAGAAATACTTCTCTGGATTTTCATTCATCAATGAACCTTTTTAAATGAGGGCCACAATCAACATTTCAAAGCAGAACATAATTAATTTGTTTTCCCTGTCGCCTGATAAATTCCTGACATAAATATGATTCATATAGTCCAAATAAATAAGTCGTTTATACTACCACAAAGCAATATCATTTTAAGGGCCAATATACCATTGGCAAACACAATTGACCGGAACATTTTAGTGTACTTTAAAAATGCTTTAAATAAATGACCTCAGAAACGAAGGGTCTCGTAAATCAATCAAAAAACTAATTAAAATCAACTGTAAAACTGTAGGACGAATTGCAGTTGAGCGTGTAACAATACTTTGGTTATTTTTATGCGAAAATATGTAATAACCATCGAAGTGATTACAATTCTTGAATGTATACGTCTGTTGGTTTTAAAGAGCTCTTGATTATTTTTACCGTGAATTATTATTGAACTTTCTGGCTTAAATATTATGCCAGAAAAACATTCAGTATTAATGGGTCAGTCTCTAATCTAAAAGTGCTCTCCATTTGCAGATTTAATTTAGAAACACAAACCAATTCAGATGTTTTTAGTTCGTGATTATGTCGGTCCTATTTATTATTTAATACTTCAAGCACACAAATGTACAGAGGCGGACTTAATGCCTTAGGCATTTTCTACCATTTGACCTTTGAGTGATGCAGAGACAACTAGTGGTAGGTGCAATATTGACAAAACGCAAAAAAAAAACAAACAGAAAATACAATAATTCTTATACTTATTAACTTCACTAAATTAATGGCTATATTATTACTAAAGAGTGATATTACTGCATCTTGCACTAACAGAAGTTTAAAAAAAATGGTATATATATTACACGAGAAAAAAAAGCAAATTGTTGGTACTTTTTTTATTGTTAGTTTGATAGTTCTGAGACTGAGAAATATCTTCCTATGTCACATGGATACGTGATCGCAAATCGCTAAGTAGCAAATAAGAAGTTGTAAATATAGCTCATCTAGTTATCTCATCGCATTGGGTAAGTCTAGTCAAGTCTTCATAGACTGACGACAATTTAACTATGAACACTAAATGTTAGAAAGTAATGACATTATGCAAAGAGGAAATCCCATCAATAAGAGTGTTGAAACTTTGTCAAACGTGTTTATATTTTATGACTTGTTTTAAACAGTTCGAGAAAACATTGAGGAAATCAACGCTGCAATCAATAAACGTGTGTAATGGCCTTAGGATAGAAATTAACAGTTGTGTGTATAACGGTGGCTAGTTAGTGTATTGCCAGTGGAAAGACTTGGCTCTTTTACCATGGAAACTTGTCATTTATATATGCTTTATTAGTGCTATATATCTTTGGAATTTTCTCAGAATCTTTGAAGTGACAGGGCTATCGATTTTTATCCCAGTTTCGTAATTGGATTAAAAAGATAGTACATGTGTAACTTTGTCCCGGATTTGACTTCTGAGTTTAGACGTTTTAGGACATTCTTTCTTACTATACTCGTACTTAGCGTTTCAAGGGATATTTCCGGAGTGAGGTTTATTTTTGTTGTGAACTGCGATATATTATTGTAATGAGAAATAGGCACCTTAGAATAATTTTAGGGGCACGGTTTTGGCCGGCGTCACCTTGTTGTTTGCAACGTTCTATCTTGACTTTTTATTTCATCTGAGGTTCATACTTGATCTAATAACATACAAAGTCTTACTGTAAGAATTGGGGAGTCTGGTGACCTGTAACAGGTATTCAATACCTTCTTCGGGCACCAGTCTCTCACAAATGTTTTCATTTTTTTTGTATTAGTTTAAGCATTTTCTGTACCTTCCTGCAACATTTGTGATGAGAAAATAAAATTATTATTTATTTTCATAGTCAACACGGAGAGCATCATGTTATTTAAAATACTAATGTAGATGCTGTTCCTAAACTTCATCACTCCATCTCCAAATCCCTCAGTTATAATTCTGACGACCAAGTTTTTCTGAATCCTTAAAATGATCAGATTCAGCAAACTAGATTGCTGAAGATACACATCTTCATATCGTTAACTTCTTTGTCCTTATAGAGTAGGCAGACTACCAAGTGAAACGAATCAACGATGCGAATAAGATGTGCACGCGCTTTCAAACCGTCTGCAAAAGCAATTATATTTTATGTGGCGAACACCAAAGAATTATGAGAATAACTATAATAATACTGTTCACCGGAATCCACAATTTACGCGAGAACCACTCCATTCCTATTGTTGAGTACAACAACCAACAATCTTAAGCAACGTTACGTTCTGTTTCATTTTAAATAACAATAGTACGCGGAAGAGCATACCTATTCAGGGAAAACATGTTATCCAAGCCATTCCATATTCCAGCTCATTTCATCAATCTTCTTGCATACGTATCCCGATCATAAACGGGGCTGTTGGACGCATTACACTCCCGTGTGTCCACCATAAGGGGGACCTCCCGTAAAAGCGAGTTGATTTTATGATCATACTAATTGGCTATACCAAATAAACGTAGAAATATGAAATGCATAAAACTCGGTTTCGATTCCGTGCGCAGTTGTACCGGGTAATGGATTTAGCGACATTTAAGCTGTAAAACGTTTTCTGGATTCTCATTAGTTTTGTTGTGCGGCTGCCGCGAATTATATAACGTGTGTGAGGCGTCTATTTTTACATTTTTACACTTGTGTTTATAGTTTTGTGAAATCTGTCTCTTGTGTGGAGAAGTATTTTAATACATAGTGAATTGCGAAGGCCTTTGAGAGAAAAAGAGGAGGTGTGAAATGTAACGCGCAGACCTTTGAAGAATGCTAGGATATTTATTTCTTTGAAGGTGAATTTTGATGGCATGTGAAGGCTCAGGAGCGAATTAATCAATGATCGTGGTTTTTAATATAGCTTTTGGTATTGCCGAATTATTAATTGTCAGTCATTGCGAAGCCTTTTGGTAGGGGCTAATTCGAAAGCTTTTTATAAGTCTGCCAAATACTTTAAAATACACTTACGCTACTGCTTCTTTTCTTTGTGGTGGATTTCGTCAGGGTGTTTCATGTCTAATAGATACAAAGCTAGATCTATGAAAGAATATTGTTCCACCGACCTATCGGTGTGAATCAAGTTCGTCCCGTTATCTTGACCTTGGTCTGCCGGTGTCTAGGTATGCCGTTCAAAAGAAATTGGACAGACTAGGTAACCACTTAATGAATCCTATTGAGGGCTACCCTCATAAAAATTTTAGCTCAAGCCAGACTACCCACAAACCGTCAAACGAAATTTGTTTAACAGAACCTAACAATAGTTTTTCGCATAACTCATAGTTAAAATGCTGGTTAACTTTACGAGGTAACGGGGCAAAATATCCAATGAGTTAGTCTTCATTGTTAGTTCACAGGGGTCGAAGATAAAAGTGTATGTAACTGACTAGTGAGGCTTTTGTGGATTTAATGATAATTATGCAGGTAAATCAGGGTCTAAATTATACGGTGTGAGACAAGATTTTGTTCGATAGGCTTAAATACATGGTGTTAATTTTAACTGAGAATTTATGTTATATCTAATCAACATGAACGGTTAGCTGCAAGTGGTAATCATAACGAGAATTTATTATACCAGCTTTGAGCCTATGTCTGAATTTCATACTTGAATTCTTACAAGGCCAGGCCTTATTTCGACTGTGGGATGAATCTAGCTAATAAGAAAAACAATATTAGCAGTTTGTTTTATGCTCGAAATAGATCGGCCCGACCTTTTTCACATAAAAATGTATATGTTTCGTTGTGGCCTTTGAAACCCTTAACACTTATTAATCCTTATTTTTAAAACGTATCCATCGGTCACGAAGTTTTCCCACAAGAGGCATCACTTCACACACTGGCAAACTCAACGTTAAACTCATAACTTCATTTTACCGTCAGCAGTCGGTAAAACACAAAATCGCTTTCATATTATAATTCAATCCGTTACTTCGTAGGCGTAATGCTTGTCCAGTGCTGATTCGGTTTTGTTTATCGATACTTATTTATTCGGTAATCGAGTTATTTATCGATAAAGCCTGAAGAATGTCGATATGGTCACGTCACTTCACCGTAATGATGCAATTGCATTATTCGAAGAGATGTTTTAGAATATTTATGTGAATAATTCGATTGTGGGACAGAGCATTTATAAATTAGTCTATGGGACAGAGTTTGATGGGTTGTGACTTGTATAGGAATAGTAAATGGAGTTTAAAACAGTGCTATAGCCTGAATTATGTAGTTAAAATATTGTTAATAAGTACGTTATATATTCCAGTTGTGTTAAGGCACTGTATGTTTGGGTTCAGATGTCTGTCGTTTAGACATAAGTTGAATTTGCAGAAACATAATATTTCAAAAATTAAATTACAACTTAAAATATATCTATTTTTCAATTAACACAGGTATGTTTCGTAATAACTTTTGTAGCCACCCTTTTATCAAGGAATTTATTGGAAATATCGCATTTTTTTTTCCTTTAAACTTAATAGTGACTATAATACAAAATTGCATATATTTCAGGGTAATGGACATCTGCTATTTCAGCGAAAATATAGTAGATCCACAATCTCTTTTATTTCCTCAGTTGTAACAAAATTCGCTCTCCAGGTTTACAAGATCCCAAAAAGCCCGAATCTCTTCAAAGTTAGAGTCAACAGGCTTCTTCTGGGTATGCTCGCTCCATCGTCGACTCTGTCTCTGTCACCTCTGATCTAGACTAGAGTCAAGAGCAAACCCATCACAAATAAAAAAAAACAAACATACAACCTCAACAGATGCACTCAAGAACTTTGTTTAATAATGCACAGTGATATAAGTCACTTGTCGTAATGCGCGAACGCAGCCCATAAATCTAACAAGAGCAATGGTTTGCATAGTACCTCTGGGCAAATCCTTGCAACTTATTAATATTTACGTACATTTGTAGTCACCTTACTAGTTTACACTAGTATTGTGCCCTAAGACCACTAATGATTCTGGGTTCCGGATGAAGATAAATTAGACATTTTAGACAGGATATGGTTGTAGTGGCAGTTCATGATTGCTTCTGAGGTCGTTTTCCTGTTATGGTAGGTGAATAAAGGACGAAGCTGTGGGTATTATCTCCGCCATCACTAACCTGATTATCCTGTAATCAGGTCGCAGTGCTTTAATTTAGGGTTCGTTTCTTAAAAGTAATATAACCGTCGCGGTCCATAAAGACAACAACCTCTTCCCCTGCCTTATAAATATTCTATTAAATACAAATGTAATTAATAAAAGTAAGAACCAAGACTTATTTTCAAATATTAACGTGTTAAATGTTTTGCCTTGAACTATCAATCCGAAGTTTAGACTAAAGTGGTGCCAGCTATTGTCATTGAATCTTGGAGATGTTCATCGAAAGGTTCATCTTGGAAACTATCTAGATGCGGGACGCACGAGACCGGTCAATGTGGTGACACTTGTGGGAGGCTTATATTCAGTAGTGCACGTCTTTCGGCTGAAATGATGATGATGATGGAATCTATCTTGGATAGGTCCGCACAAACAAGCTTTATAGCTTAACGTGCATTGTCATCCAAACTAAATGTGTAAGCAAATTTTCAGCGCAATTGGATGGGGACAACTGTTTTCAAATTCAGTTGCAAGATTTGATCCAAACAACAAGGCAAGTTAAATAAAAAGCTTGTAAAAACATAGAAACTCTAGCCAAACAAAAGATAAACCCACATTTCTTATACTGATCTCTCAGATACATTTTATTGCATTACGTGACTCACCTTCAAGGTATCTCATCTTCATACAAACCTGGACATCTAAGGAAAAAGTCGTGACATCCCATAGGACGCGCCTAAATTCTGTCCGCATACGCACTTATTGACAAATTCAGCAAGCAACGCTAACAGGCTGTATAATGCGTGAAAACATAAGTGCGGACACAACACCCTGTATAAGGCCTCGTATAACTAGCTAGGCTTGTTAGTTGGGCCCGGCGTGTAACTCAAAACGTACGTAGTTACGAGTAGGGCTGAGAGGAAGGGATTAATGGTTGTGAAGAAACAACAGCATAGAATAGAATATTTATTTATGGTTTCAACGAATAATTTGGAAATTAAAGAACGTCATGAAATTGAGAAAATCTCAGCAGTTGATATTTTTGAGAAGCCAACGAGGTTTATGAATATTTCAGAAAGAAGTGAAACAAGTGAGAGCAGTGGTGGCCCAGTGGTATCGGCCGCAACTTACAAGTTGTAGGTCGTGGGTTCAGGCAGGCGCTTTACTTTGTGTAAATTATTTCATCACCACTGCTCCCAAAACGGTGAAGGAAAACATCGTGAGGAAACCGGCATGTCCTAGAACCAAAAATTCGAAGACATGTGACATCCACGAACCCGCATTGGGCCCGCGTGGTGGATAATGGCCCGTTCCCTCTCACAGAGAGGAGGCCTGTTTGCCAGCAGTGGGAACATTAATAGGCTGATGATGTGATGTGAAACAAAAACGTTTGTAAAAAATTAATTTAATTTAGATATTATATCCAAAAAAGTTCCTGAATATTTGTATTACCTTGCATTTTTCTTGTAACTTAAAAACATAAAACATTTTAGATTCTTTTTTTAAACTTTTTATCATATTTATGTTCCTACGAGTCAAACTCTTCGTACCAACCCTACTCCTAGAGGTAGTGACAGATTTATTCACAAAGAACAAGGCGGAGATCAACGCGGTGCACATTGTAGGTTATTGTTGATGCAGGCTCAGTATGAGCCGGGATTACTATTCGGTAATTAGTTAAATTACCTGTGATGTGATTACTTGTTCGATGTATGAATAAATCGTTCCTATATCTGGCGAATCAGTATTAGTAAGACGTATCCAAAATATCTAGGCGAGGTAACAATCTACCAGCGATAACGGATATGGTAATGATTGAGATTTACAACATGACATTTTCCGAGCGCTTGTCAATCCAATACATTTTGAACTTTTTGACAGTTGCTATTGCTGATAAAATGCAAAGCAAGCACGCTCGGCGCGCTAGGGTTTCTGATCAAGATAAACCGTAGGTCCTTAACTGAATATAGGAAACCCTTTTTTCCGAAGTCTCCGGCGATCCTTTACACCTGGATTTTGGAATTCTTCCATCATTCTTACTTAAACAAGATTTTATCTTGTTTAAGTAGAATAATCCAGCTTCATAAACCAAAGCAATCAGTTTGTGCTTGTCTTCAATAGCAATAACATCTTCCATATACGTACGCTGTTGCGAAAAATATTAAGCTCATACCTTACAACAATTTTTCGCAATCAAGATTATGATTTAATTTTATTACGAACGGAACTCATGCATAGGGTATGATAAACCTATGCTGCTATAAAAATCTCTGATGACGCGTCTTGAAACCAATAAAAAAACTACTGTCTCAGATAAATATTTTGGCACTGAAGTCGAATCTAATGCCAATTTTTGTCTTTGTCATCAAGCAATCATTAAAGCTCTATAATATTGAGTACAGCAATTTCATTGTCAAGAAGCACATTATCACAATCATAACCTAAATAAAGCAAGCAAATGTTCAAGAAACATGATCTAACTTCTCCAAGCAATTTGCTAGTCCTTTAATTAACCCTGATATATTTTTTCCTAGACATGAATGCAGCAATATTCTTTAAAACAAACGACTCCAGGTTTAGCCTTCCACCATTAGTTACGGGCGGAGAAATAAAAGTTGTGCTGACATTATTACTGGCCGGACGATATATGCATGGTATTATTTTAGAAATATTATACGTCTAATAAAGTGCATCGGATTGGATGAGGTGGTCTTTAGTTTTGTGTCGTTCTTGTTTCTGTGTGTTTATGCCTATAGCGTAGATCGGGGTGATGATTATGTGGTAACAGTTCAAAATAAAATATGTTTTTTTATCTGTCTCCCCACAAGATTTTTGTAAGATATTATAGAGTCTATTGGGGACAAGTTCAATCAAGGTATAGTTTTGCAGTTCCATTAGGCGAAGAAAGTAAAAATGGAAATCTTTGCCTTTGCTTCTGCATACCAACAACATTTGTTTTAATGACTTACCTGGCTTATAACATACGAGGCGATAAAAACCTTGCTTTTATGCGATTGTTAGTTCTTAGGATAACAACTACAACTTAAAAGTTTTCTACATTTTTCCAATCATCCTTTATAAATAAGGCACTTTCCGTTTCCATTCAAAACCATTTTTCCCCACGCTTGGATCACGGCAATCTCTTGTAAATTTTCAATTATAACGCCGCGTATACACCGTACGTAGGTCCCGACATTAGAACAAATGCGTCGTTAAAGCGGAATATAGCGTGTACCCTCGCCTTGTTACCTTGCACATACTGCTAGACTTTATTCCTTAGGTCGGTTGATACCTACAGACTTGTAGAGCGGAAAGCAAGATTAAATCATCATCATCAGCGATTTTAAATGTTTCCACTGCTGAGCACAGGCCTCAACTCTGTGAGTGAGGGAATGGGCCTTAATACAATACGTGGACCCAGATTATACTATTTTAGATATCATTAATTTGCATCTAGATAAGTGTACTGGATTGACAGTAGTGAAAATTGTCTACAGATTGTACTAGTTACTGTTTGAATTTGTTAACATCTAAGTAAAAGTAGGAAAGTATGGGATTGAACTGAAATAACCATATTTTGTACAATATTTGTTAATATGTATCACAAAAACAGAATAACTTCCATTGAAATACGTAAATAGGTTAAGTTAATCGAAAGTATTCGCAAAACTATAAAGATTCATAAAGAAAATTTCACACAAAAGAACCATTACTTTTTTATATAATATATATAAAGGTATGTATTACAATTTGACTTTGCTGCGGCTATGAATTTTGACTTTGAAAGCTCACCGAAATGAAAACCTTATCCTGTTCTGTTGCCCGTACTTTGTCTCCGTATGTCCGCTAACACACACCCTTTGCAGATAATCCAGAGATCCAGAAACATTCAGATCCCATCGGATACCGCGATATAGTTACAATAGTTGTCGTTTAAAGGACAAAATCTTGTTATTTGGACGCCTACGGCCACATTTTACATCGGCCATGGGTTCTAAGAGAGGTACTATACAGACCTGTTAATGTTTAGATATTGCATATTAATAGTTTCGAAGTTCATGGTGGAACTTGTTTCCTTGTAATAGAACTAAGCTTTGTCGAATAAGTATTGTTGAACTGAACAAGGGTGGTGTTTTATGAATATTACGTACTTTAATGTTAACTCTATTTGCATTCAAGATTTGGTTTTGCATTGCTATTATAGTCAATATATTCTTATTTATTATAGTGATATTTTTAGGGCCTGCATCTAATAGCTCAGCTGACACAAATCCATTTCCAAACTTTACCTTTTGGTTCCTAGACAGACCGTTATCTATTTCAACTTCAGTATCATCAGTTTCTATCTGTACAATGATCTATTGCTATATACATATAAGTATAGTTTCTATTTTAAGTTCTATACTCATTTTTGATGCAAAAAGGCCACTACCGAAAATCTAAATTCCAATTTTTATTTCCCAATACACGTCCCAATAAAACACAAGCACCTACGAGGTGGTACTTGTGTACACATTCCAAACTCTACACCAGTATTCCACAGCGTATGTTCTATCCGCAGTGCGCTCTATATCACATTTTATCTCGCGCGTCGAACTTGCACACGCGTATAACTCAACCTCCAGCCGGTGTTAAGTGTTGCAATTAAATATTGCCCAGCTTTGTTTCAGATGTTGATTTTATCACGACTCTTTTGAGGGTAGTCGAGCTGGCCTTAATGTGGATGTTCGGACAAAGGATCGCGGTGTTATTGTTGCTAGGGCTTATGGGTATAGTGATGGAGGAGATTTGAATGAGATAGGAGTAGGTGGAAGAAAGAAATAGATAGTAGCTAAATGTCATTGTCTGTTTTGATGCATTGCTCTAGGATTAAGATTCGTCAATAATAAACATAATTCTGATAATTTGAAGTTTCAATGCCAACATAATTCCTTTCTGAACAAGGGCAAGTGCTATTCACAATGTATATTTATTTATTTGTCATATATTTTATTGTACACCACTTAAATAATTAATTAATAATTTAGTTCCGCGTTTAACTTATACTAGAACAGTGATGGCGTTAACACTTCATAGTAAGACCCGAAAGTTTTCTTAGGTTTTCATAAACCAGGTATGAAGATTTATATTCTTATGCTTTATGCTAATCGTGGCCAAAGTTTAAATTTTTATTCGTCTCAGTCCTGACTTTTGTTCTCCAAACACTTTTTTCGAATTTTACGCAATAGCATTTATTAGACACGCCAACCCTTTATCAACCGTTACTAAATCTACACAAATGTTGTCTCCTTTCACTACATTTCAAACAAACTACTCTCTATAATTTCATCCTATACATACCTTCACACATAAAATTCCACGATGCCGTATTCCCATTGAGTGGCACAACGCGTCGAATCAGGAATGCTACTGGTATCAAAAACACTCGACACAATACGAGACGGGTTAAAATCATTACCAGTCAACAAGGCATAAACACATATCAGCATAATATTACGGGGATATGGTGGGGCGTTGAGAGCAGCGGGGAGAGAAAATGATTTAAGTTTTAGAAGAAATAATGACGGGCAAGTTAAAATGGTTACGAAGAAAGTAAACACTTAGAAGAAGACTGATTTAGATGGATGATAAAATAAAATAGATGAAGAAGTTTTAATAATTATATGTAGAAGTGTCAATGGTAATGGAATGGGAGGGAAAGATGACATTACATAGAATTCAAGAAAATATGCTGGCAAACGAATATTAAAGAAGCAACATATAAAAAAAGAAATGCTCATAGAAATAAGTGATACAGATGATAATATTGAGCCACTTATGATAATGTAAATATGCTATAATCAGGCTGACACTAGAAATGATTAAATTTATAGAACCAAATGAAATAAGTGGGCTCGATAGCATGGGTAACAAAGCTGATATATTCTTATTTCCCCAATTATATTAAAATGCATCAGATAAACCAATGAAAGTTTACGTAACTAACTAATTGCCACAGTCTACTCACGCACACCTATATCCAAACTCCATTCAAAGGGACTCATTTCAATAGGCGCCGAGACCACCTAACACAACTTGACTTCTTTCCCCCCCTCCCTTACCTTACAATACCAACGAAAACTGGGCCCAAATAGGCTTTACCAAGGACCTTTTTACACTGGCCGTTGATCAGTTGACACTTCATAAGGTCGCGTCAAGTGACCTCTCACATTGCGACCCCACCCTTATAAGTGCGTTCGTGCTTTCACTTAGAAATGTTATGTCAAATTAACATATATTAGATACATGCTTTTTGTATCTTTTATCTATGTTTCGTCAAATAAAGTGTTTAATATTCTAAATATCGTTAGTTTGATCGAAATGTGGGTAGTTTTGGAAAGGTGGGCTTGGTTGCCTGGTCTCCATGATTTTGGCACATCGACAATTGCTATCTACACCTATCTATCTATCTAAATATATTATAAACTATTATACATTATAATATATATAATATTATAAAGAGGAAAGATTTTATTGTTTGTAAGTTTGTGTGTGTAAATATATTTAAAAATAAACAAACTTTATATACATTTTATAAAGTGGACAGATTTGTTTGTTTGGAATGAATAAACTCAAAAACTACTTAACCAATTTTAAACATTCTTTTACCTATTAAAAGCTACATTATAAAGAGTGACATAGGTTATTTTTTATCCCGGAAACGGGCTATGTGGAAAGGGCCACGAGAGCGAAGCCGCGCTGAAAAGCTAGTCACTAATAAATTGTGATTTTCTGGTCAGCTTTAAATAATTGTATCTAATGTTTAAGAACGATGACGTCATTGGTTTATAAGAAAATCTAAATTAGGTTTCTACAAAATCTAGACTGGATTTTGTCTCTACTAGTTTTGTAATCTCAATCAGTAGCCAAGTCATTGACATCACTAAAAAGGAGATTTTATTTGTTTCAAGTATTTTTAATTAATGCGAACGATTGCATCTAAGCGGATGGGGTTATAAATTAAATGATTAAGTATTTCGGTATTTCGCAAACGGTTTTATGAATGTGAAATAAAAGAGCTGTTGAACTGTAAAAATGTTCTTTTTGGGCACATTAAAACAACGGTGCAAGAGTTTGATTTAAAAAATATTAATGATGTACTTAGATGATATTTTTTATTCTGGACTGCCGTCAGAAAAGATAACTTAAAACTTTGGATTAACTGTTATTCCGTCACACGTCACATTAGCATGTCAATGACACTGTCTCATTAGCATGTCACTGATGCGAACCCATAAGTTTTGCCCCTAACAAAAATTGCTTATCAAGGTTAAAGAAGTTTTACTTCAAAAATGAAAATAAGTTTAATTCTACTTGAAACAATCATGTCAAGAAAATAGATCTTATTTATCGTGTTTCACAAAACCATTTCTTCAACAGCTTGACACTCCATAAACTACACCTCTCAAAGAACACATAAATCGCGCATTACTCGTATAAATTGCATCTTATTTTAATGTCACTGAAAAATGAAAACAAGAACAATAACGAAAATTCAAAAACAATTTTTTAATAAGCTCAAAACGATTGGACTTTCGCGCGTATTGTAATAATCGAAAAACGCGCGTTCCGAACGCGGCTTGCATTCTACAAGACTCTATTAAAGCCTTCATCAGAACTGGCAATGGACATGCTGTCTTAGTTAAACAACAATAAGGTGCAAATATCAAGGTTACAGAATCTTGAGAGACCCCACATTACTTTTTTACGTCTCATCTCAAAGAAATTGAGTCTCATTTATGTGTTACGACACGATTACGATACGATTTTGCTTCAAATATGTTTATATAGAGGATTTTGTATTTAATAGTAATTATTGTGGTTAAATGTACTTATTTTTAGGGTTAAGTGCTTATACAAGTGGCTAATACTTCGGTTTTGATTTGTTGAATGACGATTTTCATAACTATATTATTATTGCATAGAATACATCACATAATATATCGCGACATTTCAATAATTTGGTAAGGCAAAAGTAAAAAATGAAAAATTGTACCAATAATATCAATCGTACTGCAATATCTGTAAGCAAAGACTTCCCTAAGGTTTCATCGTGTGTGTCTGTTTACCTGTGCCAATAAAAAAGCTTTATTTTTAATTTTAATAAGTTATGTCGTTAATCATAAAACTTCCCATCTCTTGTATTAGCAAAAACTCTCGATGGGCTTCTACATTCCGCCTGTTGCTTAGATCTTGTGTAATTTATATTGCGGTAAACATCTCACTCGACTTCCTGATCTGCTACTTCAACAATAAAGTTTACAATTGATTAAACTTGACGTGCACTCAATACATTGTCGTACTGTCGTGAGCCGGTCATATGACATGACAGAGAATGAATTGTCATAGTTTTGTACTTTGTATTGATACAAGTACTTAATGACGTCATTATTTCTAAAGCTTACGCTAGTGTGAAGTAGATACAGCTTTTGAAAGTAATTAGTACTTTTATTTTTTGTTTGTAAGTTGAATGGCTGGTCCGAGAACCGAATAATGTCGCGTCCGTTGTAAAACCTGAATCAATCCTATCAATGTTCTTAGAAGACGATTTTATTGCACTTGGTGTGGTCCGTGGTCAAGAATAATCCATTTCTACTAATGTATTATGTGAAAATCTATGTCTCTTTTTTTTGTATTTTTATAGGCTCGCGCTTGACCACTATATCACCTGTTGGTAAGCGATGATGTGTTCGACGGTGAAACACAAACTCTGGCAGGGAATTCCACTCCTAAGCTGTACACATAATAAAAGTTTTCCAGAACGTTTTGTGCGTATAGGTGGGATGGCGAATCGCCGTACGTCTGGTAGTCCGATGATGAAATGGGCTAGGTGGAATTAGATCGTACAATTCCATCGCACACTCCCCGAAATGTTACCGATATAAAACCGACAAGCTAGCAACTCGGCGACGGTGTTCAAGGCTCTGGAGCTTTGACTTGACCAGTGCCTCGTCACCGATGAACCTCTTGGTCCACTTTTATATCGACTCCAGTGCGTTAAGCAGGTATTTGGCAGATCCATCCTAGAGATGAGAATAGTACTCCATGCATGATCGAACTTGCGTTTGATACAAATTGAGGAGCTGTTCCGGCGTGAATTACCTTCTCACCTTTGCAAGGATCCCCAACTTTTTAGAAGCCAACTGAGCCTTTGACTCAATGTAAGGGCCAAAATTATGATTTGATCTCAATGTAACGCCAAGAAGCTCAAAATGGTCCGTTATTGGCACGGTTACATCACGGAAAGTTGGAGCTGGTTCAATTCTTTTTAGCGGAGAAACACACGCCTGGGTTTTAGCAGCATTAAACCTGACTAGATTGGCATCGTCCCATTCGGAGACTGCCTGCAAGGACAGGTTCAAACGCTCCACCATGGCCTCATGGAGAGACCGAATCTGGAATATTTCTTAATCTATCACACCTCAACGGCTGATCGGATTTAGATGGAAGTTTGTATACGGGTAGACCATAACCAGGATTTTTGGTTACTTTTTTTATCTCTAGATAAAATATAATAAAAAGATAAATACATTGCCAAAGATAGCCGTGGGGATCCAAATATGCTCACAACAGTAATACATCTAATAAAAAAATGATACTATAGCAATAAACCAAGAGAGTAATAGCCGTACATCTATAAATGAAGCTGATGTTAAGAATGTCGTTATTAAAGAGTTTAAATACTTAACAGTAGCTGAACTAATACAACTACAAGTCGTGTTCACATAATCGGGTTATTCCAATACGAAGATATAAGAGCAAACTTAAACTATGAACTTATTAAATGTAAACACAAAACACTTAATAGAGAAAATAAAGAATAGGTACAGATAGGAGAGCACAAAGGTTGCAACCACTTCTTATTGCAAAAGAAACTTCCAGCAAATCTGCGTCAGGAAAGTTTTATATGAGACAATTTATAGAAAATATCTAGAAAATTTAAAATAGAGTAATATAATATGTATAATGTATCTGGTATATAACATTAAGTAGTAGAGCTGGCAAACAACTAATTGATACAGTTTTTAAATGCACGATCGACAAAATTATTATTTCCCACAGAGTAGAAACGGAATCTTAAGACAGTAATTATAACAGCGAGTCTTAAGAACAACTGGTAGCAATAGTCGGCATATCAAAGTAAATCGACACGTTAATCAATACGGTTACTGTTATTTAAAAGGTTTTTAATAGTTGAGTTATGATGGAAACAGTTTATTGATCAATCAACGAGAGTTTCTGCTGCGATTGGGCTGAAACTAATTATTAGATGTTTGGTGTAGTGATGTGCTACAGTTCGATGAAATCGAAAATTTGATATATTATTTCACAAAGTACGGGTCTGAATTTTGCAGAAAAACTAAGAATACCGATAAATAACGAGTAGATTAACCAAACATAAGTGGCAGTGTGTATTACATATTATTTGCAGAACGGATAGTTGATGGGGCCAAAAGGGACCGCTTAATGCTGCTTGCGCCGGAAGACGCAGTGTTGGAAAGCCTCCCTGGTGAGGTGAAGGACGCAACATCCAATGGAGCATGAAATAATGATGAGTTTGTTCTTATGCTTTCTGTCGATCTTTCAAAATTCAATCAAGCTTGAGCAGAATTGATTAATTTCTAAGGTTAGTCAAGCATACTTATAGCATGGTCCATAAGCATAGAAAAGTTAGTTGGTCCTCTGGAAAATCTAGGAAAACAATGTTGCCTTTATGAATATAAAATTAGTTGCACAAATGCGATAAAGTGAATTAACAATTGTGAAAAGTTCTCTTATAAAAGTAATAAAAGATTGTATTCAAAATCACTAGCCAAATAGCTGTTCGTTTTCCTTAAAACTGGTTGCAGATATTCAGCTATCGGCACAACACTAAAATGACTTGATTTATATTATGTTTCATATTTGTAATCGATAATAAGTGGCTACTGATTAACTGATCGTAATATTTTTATGTGGATCATAAATATTGAGCTCAATTACTCAAACAAACTTTTATTAACCTCATACGGCATCTAGGTAGGCAAAGTTAACGGGTTTTTTTTTGATATTACACGTGTCAATCAAGGCCTCAAAGATTTCACTTCAATTTATCATGTTTAGTGTTATTTAAAGATCTCTCCTCGTTTCTTTTATATGCTTTTTCAATATATTTTTATCTGTTTCAATAACTACTGTAGCATGATCAGCTAGATTTGTCTTTTAAACAATAAGCTAAATTGCGATTTTTGTGTTTTACGAAAGATGCTGCTTATCATTTTGATACTACTCTACTCTTAAATCTATATACATCCTTTGTTTTTAGTGTATTGTCTATATTAACGTATTTATTTATATATTTATAAATAAACAAAATTCTTTATCCATAAAACGGTGAGAGTGAGTAATCTGGTATTACTCACGGCGACTAACTGCTGACCTTTGCAACTTCCAGATTTTAGTAGTACGATATTATCATGATACTCTTTACATAATAACTTAGCGACATTTGCATCACCCCCTGAGAATTTCGTGATATTTGACTAAAATAATAATACTTTACACAATTAAAATAACTCAAGCGGAATTTTATGGGCATTATGATAGTTTGTAAAGCTTAATTATTCCGTTTATAATTGACATATCGTGTATGTAGAATATATTCTCAGCTTTTGGCTACTGTCGACGTCGTTACACAAGATAAGAATACGAATTTATTACAATTATAGCAAGACATAATTTTTGGCTAAGATCTAGTTTATTGTTATTTTATTCAAATCGAGAATATCGATGACATTGTTACTAATTTATGGATATGCTGGATTTTGATGCTACATTAGTCAGAAGCATATGCGATGAGTATAAAATTAGTAATAGTCAAGATGGTGTGTTAAGATAATTCTAGATATTTGGATAATCAACCCGTTTGCTTATACTGACAGACATAAGTATGAACACAAAACAAAAAAGTGGACACCTGAGGCTGTAAATATATATTTTTTTAATCATCTTTAAAATTCTTTTAGAACTACGGAATAAAAATAAAAATATATGTAATTGAAATAATGATTTACTTTGTATATTATATCTACAACGGCAATTTTATTATCATTAAACCTTCATATTAACTTAATATTGGTAATTAAAACAAGGAGAGACCCCGTTTTTATGGGCAAAGTCATTCAAACTTACCGACAGTCATATGATATGCAGAAAGTGCTGAAAATATCCCCGCATTAATAATTTTATTGACTACAAAATGGATTCTTTTATCTTTTACTGTCAGCTGAAGATTCGAAGTAAGTAGGATTTTAATACAGATAGGCATAATAACATAACCGGGGATGTTGCGGGATCCCTATTTGAGTTTTCTCTTTTTAACTTTTGATACATGAACAAACTCATGATATACGAATATGTGTCCTTTACTTCATTATAGTTTTTTTTATGTTCACTTTCTTGACAAAATTCTTCATATAAGCCACGTATTAAGGTATCGAACGCTTGTTTCAATTTAAATATAACATGTGTAAGGTTAGTTTAATCCAGATAATTCTAAAATAAAACAAAAAAAAACAGCTGACTACCGAGCGACTAGTTGATAAATGTGCTGTTCGTTTTATTTTTCTTTGCGTTAAAAGGATCACTTATCGTAATGTCTTGGTCACGAGTTTGTAAAAATTAAGATGTGACTGTATAGATGGAGGAGACATATTTGTTGAATCACTTTGTTTAGGTTTAAAAAGTAGGAGATTAAATAATGATTTGTTAAGGTGAAACAGAAGTCAAATGTCAAATTTTGATGAGACTACTGATTCATTTTGAAATAGTTATATATTTGTTTGTATTCCTTTAACTAATTTATGTATTCGTTTTTTCCAGGTAAGAATCATCTTTTGGCTGTCTACATATCCGTAATAAGGTATTTAGCTAGCATTATTGTGCAGACTTTTCTTTATTGCTTATTTTTTTACCCGGCTACAAGGAAAAGGTTATTGTACAAAACGATTTTCTCTCGAGATTGTGAGTTTCAAAAAAAATCGAAATTTCAGAATGTTTACCTACTTAGAATTTGAAAACCAAACGTCATTGATGTTTCTTTTAACATTTATATTTGGAAATTCTTTCACACACTGTCCATTGTCATCAAAATATTTGAACAGCAGGAAACACTTTCTTAAGAGATAGTCGATGAGTCAGTCAGCTATCCAGTTATTTTTTAGATTAGGATTAACATTATCAATAGAATGCATTACATCGCACCTATTCTCTTCATGTTAATAAGACCGTACCTTCTTTGTAAGTCAGTGCCGAGGTTTTTCATCCTTTTCTAACTTAACATGACAGACGGAGATAGATGTATGTCGCTGGACCAGCTAGGCAGGCGTGTTGAAATACTTACACGAAGCGTGGATTAAAACTTGAATGTTTGATGTACTGATTGCATAAAAAGCTTTGAAGAATGTTGGGTTGAAATTGAAATGATTCTGAGTGTTTTAAATGAGTGAATAAATTATGTTTGTAATGTAAACTTGTGTTTAGAAATAAATACCTTTTCAGTGAGAGTATGGAATTATAGAATTAAATATATTCTATTTTAGTTTGATACTGTTCCTTTCGAACTGGCAAGACGGCGCATACATGGGTTCTTCATCAATACTTAAAGTTCTTATTGCTGCCAAACATTTTGTACCTTTTTACAGTTGAATTGATTCTTAATAAACTATTGACTTACTATGTTTATTTCACTGCCCACTCAATTAAAGTCAGTTAATGATTCTAAACAAAGAATTTGTTATTATAAAGACACTTCAACACCTTTTTCTAACTCTCTTTTGACAACCCAAGAACATGAAAAAGAGTAATATCATATTCTATAAAATGTTAATAATTTTACTAAAACTCATTCATATACATATTTACCAAAGTTATAAACCTTTTAATTAATCTTTTTCTTCATGACCTTTCTCTGTACACCCTACAACCGGCTCACGGGACGTTAATGCCCAAAGTAAAACTGTCACAATGGGTACTATTTAACACTACGTATCGCTGGGATCAGATAACGCCATGTTGATAACACTGATGATCGATGACGTCAAACTGTTCTATAAACTTGTTCTTCTATAATTTGTTAAGTTGCCGTGGGAAGTTGGGAGAGAAAGGAAATTATTTTTGTAGTATTGGTGGTCCATGTTCGTTTGTAGCTCTTTTAATGTTATAGTTATTGATAACGGGATACAAGTGGAGATTGTTCATTTTATCATAGCAAACGTTAAATATGACAAAAGCTTTAAACTCAGTACCAAGAACAAAAATTCCAAGCAATTCTAGTGTAAGATATAGAATTCCGGTAGTCCTCCAAGTAAGTATACAGATAGGTATTATTTCTTATCGTCCTAACTAAATCATCCAATGCAAGCTCTACAATAAACCATATTGATCCTTTAACGCTTACAATATAGGATCACAAGCAGCTGATATCTTCAATACATTTCGATCAAAAGCTTCAAAAAGCTCGCACCAAATTCACGAGAGCATCATCCGTACTTTCACTCAGACAAAAAACAACCACGAAATGAGAATCTACCCCAAACACATGCCTTTTCATACATTTTGAACTAAAATATAAAAAAGGAATGCATAAAGAGGTCCCTATTCTGTTAGCGCGCGTTTCCTCTCAGTTTTTATCAAGTTCACACTACGTAGAACAAAAGTGAGCAAAACAAAGCAACGCCGCCAGCGACACCTGACGAAGTGAGAACGAAACTTGATACCCCGGGACGACACCCCTCTATTCAAAATCCAACTCTACCAACTCCGAAATAAAGCACAGAACTCCCCGATGTAATCAATACGAGGAATAAAAGCCAGCAACAATTGAATCTGGACTCTACATAATTTGAAATAGAGCAGATTTCACGAAGCACTCCAAAATATTATTAAGATTCCGACCGCCACGTGATACGGTCTACCTTTCGCCAAGTAGTTTTGTATTGGAATAATTTTATAGTTATTACATATTAGAATGCTGTCGCTGGTTTATTTGAAACTGAACCCTACTACGCTGTAATACAATGTGATTTTGAATGTAGAGTAGGAAAAGAAAGAATCGTCAATCGAAGTAGAAATACATGATCCAAAATGAATTGTCAATCAAAAAGTTGGATGTTTGGAAATTTGACCAGTGCTACCAAATTAAAACTTTGAATAATAAAATAATAACGGGTGTGTCCGTCGTTTGAATAATGTTGAAGTTAGTAGTATATGTAGTTGTTCGTTCTGGTTTTTATTTAAATTAATAATATGCTTAAAGTTATTTGCTGGGCGTTTTGTTTGTATGGTCACAGAGTGTTTTTGATTAAGATTTTTGATTTATTAGTTCTTGTTCTTAAGCCCCAATATTAATAAATGACACATTCCTCATACATAAATTCCTACGCTATGAGTATAGAGCAATGATACTATAGCATAGTTTGAAGCACTAACTGAAACGATCAAAGCTTGAATATAAAAACAGAAATGCATCATCTACATAATTAAATTATTCACAGCGGAGATATTAGAACTAGCATAACAGATAGGCGAAACAACATAAAACTTTAACTAATATCATGATAAACCAATTTAAAAACCACCCCTTGTACCCATTAAGATAACTCACGAACTAAAAGACCAAGGTTTTCGATAAAAGAAACATGGATATGTGTCTTTTTATTTGCATCTTTTTACCATATTTGTCCAATTAAAAGTGCATAAGGATAAAGTATGCCACCGAACGGGTTTCTAGGCATAATAAAGACTTCCAATGCTTGATCTTTATTACTATTTTCGAGGAATACTATAATTTGTGATGCTGCAGTTTAAGGGAGAAATCGGTGGTTTCGTTATGTAATCAGTTATCTGTTCCTGATTTTAGAACTTCACTTTAATTTTTTTAATAAAGCTGTTATAAGGGTTCTAAATCCACAAATTAGTATTTTATTACTTGCCACATGTTTTTGTGTAACAAACAACAGTTCAATTTTATAAGCATCATATCTTTGCAAAAAATACTATTATCTCGTTAATGGAAACTTTATAGTAGGCTAGGCTAATGACAACTGATACTTTGAAAAAATATTTCATTTATAAAGTCAAGGAAAAAATTAACAGATTGGTACTCAAGTTTTTCTATACTCAAAAACGTTTATACAATAAAGTTTATAATACCGACAACTTGATGCCAATAAAACCATTAAGATCGTTTTTACAACTCCAATGTAATCAAAGAATTGAGCAATCATCGGATTCCATATTGATGGTTATTTGTGTAAGAATATTCAATAGAAATGAAAGAAGAAGGATGGAAAAAATATAGCAGCTTCGTATTTTATTTTTGTAAACTTTTCAGTTTATTTAATGATTTTTGTAATGTAACAAGTCTATTCCAAACTATTGATCCAACGGGCATTTTTTATATCAACCGAAACGGAATTTTACCAACCACATTAATATGAATAGTTTTAAAATTCCTTCCATAGAACGGAACCGGTTATTTATTTTTTTACGCCAATCTGAAACTTCGAATCTTTTCAACCATATTGACGATTTTTAATCGGTATAATAGGTCTATGTGTCTCCATAAATTATTATTAATATTGTTTTAAATAGGAAAGAATTTGCAAAAATGGACCCTATAACTTCGTCATAAGGTTTTAGTAATAAATATGACAGGTCGATGAAATACCGATTTATTATGAATTGCCATATAGGCAGGTTTCGGTTAAGTACTATAAGGCGCATATTTATTCATAGAACATTATTTATAACTTTATGTAAAAATGAATGGGCTACAATGTGGATATTTATTTTTGTTTACTCCTACATATTTCGTAGAACATGGAGAAGCCTCTTTGTTCACTGCTTCTTCTTCTCTCGTATTGACATATATATTTTACTCAATTTTTTTAAATCGTTTATTTAATATTTAAGACGTGAGTCCCTTGATACTGATTTACAAGCTTGATAGTCGAATTCTAAATTCACAATAATCATTCATTTTGTGATGAATTGATAGATCTCACAAATTATCCAAGGCAGCAACAAAGTGCTCAGAAACTAGAGCAAAGTATCAATTGAACTATAATAACCGTGGTGAAGATACTTGCAATTAATAATAATAATAATTTACTGAACAATGCACGCGGTGACGGCTATTAATTGTGCGAACATGAGCACAATATGCTTTCCCATGAAATTATGGGGAAAAAAAACATGCTCTGCATTACTAGCTTGCTATCCAATGTTATTAATAAAGTAGATTATCTTTTAGGTCAAGCTGAAGCTAGTAGGCTAATGAATGATGGTAATGCCTAGTGTGGGACAAAGTTTTGATTTAAAAGAAAGAAAGAAAGAAGAGTTATGTAGTTACCTGAATTTAATATATTGATGATATAACCTAAAGGCCTAATGATGATCGTGTTGCAGAACAATGACATTTAGTTTTCTTTCTCTTTCTTTTTTCTTTCTTTTCTTACATTTTGTTTTCTTTGAAAACAGCAAATTCAATTTCTAAAAGCTACTAAGCTATTTTCCCTATTTGTGACATTAATAATTTAAACATCATGCCAGATTTCGAAACTGTTAAAATATACAACCACTTATTGCATCGTGAAACAATCGCACGCATTCAAACCAAACAATTCACCAACACCATTACCAGTAATACCACCAACCAAGATCTTATTAAACTTTAAATTTATTCAATTAACCCCCAAAGAGCAAAATAAACGTTCACAGAATATATCAAGCTTGGAACAACGGTAGCTGGACTGAACTTGCTACCGATAGCCCTAGGTCACACGATAGGATCACATCGGGACATTCTCCCCTTGTTAATTGTGCGCGCACGGTTTAATTGACACCGTTGTAGCCTTTGCTTTTGATGCTCGATTGTTTGTTTTGTTTTGGTGCTTGTGAGACAGGGGAGTTCAAGGTGTGAAGGAAATGCAGTTGTGGTTAGAGCAAGAGCCAAGTATATATACCGATATATTGTAAAAGTTTTCTTAAATGATCTTATCAAACAACTCCAGTTTGCCACTGACATTATAGTGAGTCGAAAATAATGTCACAGCCTGTCTTATTAAAATACAGAGCGTCGCTAACTTAAAAATAATAAGAACAGTGGTTATGCAGTATTTAAGAGTATTTAACTTATATGTTCAATAGACATAAAAATAATCTCTTTCTTGATTGTAAAGTTTTAAATATAGATAGGCATGAATCGGACCATAATAGTTCTTGTATAAAAACGAACCACTTCTTTAAGTAAGAAATAACGGTAATAATAGATTAAAATAATCATCTACGTTCAAGCGAATTTATTTTTTATCAACTAGGCCGGTCCATGCGTATCTAATCAAACATTATTTTTGAAGAGTTCAATTTCATGCTCTTTTTTGCAAAGGAAATAATACTGAATTCAAGAATAGTACATACTTACGCACTTCACTTTGTCAGACTGATATCAGTGAACCGATGTTCTAATTATAAGATTTTAGTTGTAATTTTAGTACTTCAAGTTTGTCTAATGCCTTTTTAAAAGCTCGATATTCGAACATGTGTAGGTTTCTGGTGTTGCGATTTATTTTCATTTTGTATACTGATCAGCAACTTATTTACCCTAATTTGGACTTACCTTCTAAAACCAACTCGATATGCTACATTTTTTCCTTCCAGATCTGCGTAGAACCCTAATAAAACGTTTCGAATTATCAATTCATTCGAGTTTCGGTTACTGGCAATAAATAGGGCTCCCGACAGACGAAAAGCCCGGTACATGACATAAATACTACTTCCCAGCATCCATAAAATGTCGAAACCCCTGGTGGTATACAACCGAAAAGCAGTTCTATCTTTTGGGAAGCAGAGTTGAGATTCCAGTGTGGTGAATTCTGGAGGTACGTAAAGGGTATCAAGTAACCGACTTCAAAGACAATGGTATATCGCTTTTGGAGACAAGCGAAGGTGACAGCTTCGGGTTTGGGTTTTAATTTGCGAAATTTTGTGTACAATGGCCAAAGAATCGTGAATGGATGACGTTGACTGATGAAGGGCTTGAAAAGACTAGATTGCCAGAAATTCTGGTAATAAATATGGTGTGTTTAAGTTATCCGAAATGGAATACTGTAGCAATCAATTACTGTTTTGGTCAGTATTTAAACTCACTCTGGAATACATTTGAGACTTTAGAAAAAAAAATCTGTATCCATTTTATATATTTACAGTATCATTATAATGGTTCATTAGTGCGTCAGTAGGTACAATGACAAGAGCTGATCAGAGCATCCCTTTAGAAAATCATTACAAATTCTGTTCTGTCAATGTACATAAAACCTCAAAAGGAATTGCAGCACGGAAAAAACACATTCCTTTTCAAGTAAAATAAACTTCGACTCCCATATTTAGCACTTTAGAGACATTCCGATGTATTGTCGCGAACACGTATCGTTTGTTCGTCGATTTGCATAAAAACTAACTTATCACGATAATAAAAATGTTAAGAAGCCGCAACTATTTTGTTTTATCAGCAAGCTATGATTATTTATAAATGATTTTAACCTTTATTTTATTATAATTTGAAACTTAATATCCCTTGAGAGTTTTTTTCTTTTTAAGTAAAGAAGTAGGCGTTTCGAAAGTTTAATACCTATATTATTTTGAATTAATGAAGGCTATAAAAATAGGTATCGGTATCAAAGCAAAATAGGCAACAACGTTCTTTATGTTAAATCCAAATAATATGTTTGATTCCTCGATGTTTGTACTAACAAACATTCCTCATCCCACTTGATTCAATGACTGTACTAACGACTCTCGTATTATCAGATCGACGATGCCAATCTATAGTTTTAATTATGTTCAAATGTATTTGTGTTGTTTTGTCATTATAATATCGTAGGGTGAGAGGACTCATGCAGTTCAGACCCATCGTATTTTCCCGTTGAATTTATAAGCGATGACTAAGAGGAATTCCAAGGAATCCGAAACGGAAAGAAATTAGGATGATACCAAGATATTAGGTACCGTGAATGCATAATATCATCCACATAACCTGATGATTAGAGTATTTTTTGGCTCCAAAAGCCTTCCAATCCTCATGTATACCGAAACGGCTATAGCAAATTCAACAGAGGATGAAAAACATATTATGTGAGTATATTTTATACTCCAGCGTTCCCAAAAAAGAGGCTGCACTATGTCACCCATCATCATCTTAGCCTGGTGATATCCACAACACAGATCCAAACCAAGAATCACCACACGATACAAAAAGGAATTAAATTCAGAAAAATGCTTTATCACACCCCATTACGGAACAATAACAGGAATCCTGCACAAAAACTAAAAAAAAACAGCCAAGTCTCCTCTTACATAACGCATATGTGGTACGGTCAGCACAATAAGTAGCCAACATTTATTCAGAATACCGGGCGAGGCAGGAATTATCTGGCCGAGTATCAAAAAAGGCCGACCCAACTTAAGGAACAAAAAAAGCATAAAACCCGACAAGAAATTATGATACTACCAAATACGCGGATAAAAACTCGATTCTATATACTGTTGTAAGTTCTACAGTGGATTCCGATCCAATTATCTGGTTTTCGGTCGGCGGATTGCATTCGTTGCGAAATCATTTTGTCTACTCACTGTTTTGCTGTCTGTACTTAAATGTTATTGCTCTGTTGTTTTCGACACTTGGCTGGTTTTTTGTTAGCGTGGTTTAGATTAGACTTGTTATATTTTCAGTTAAGTGAATAGTGATTGTTCCGGGAACAATTAGGTCTGGTAAGACAATGTCGAGAACACAAGTAAATTGTATCTAAGATAACAATTCGAATGATTTTTTGTGTAAGTAGGAAGTTAATTGATAGAGTTACAATACACCTGGCAGTAGAATAAAACAATAATGATTTAACGAATAAGGATCGCCTATTTATTGAGAAGATAAAAGGTTCTTTTACGAGAGTATTTTATAGCATATTTAATTTCGTGCTCAATTTCAGTTGATGTGGCATTATAATACTAAACCTCTGTAAATTCTAAGAAGAGAACATAACAGGTTAGAAGAGATGATAATAATGACATTCGAAAATACTTCTTAATTTGCAACTTAAAGCGAATTAGTAGTGCAATCAGGAAATTAAGAACACTCGCAGTCGTAAAAAGGGGTTAATAAAACATATATTTTATTATACGTAAAAATCATAAAACTGCTTTTCAACAATATTGCTAATTACATAGATATAGTTGCATTTTTATCGCTGATATCGCAATAAACCAGACAACCGTAGGCAACGTTCAACTTACTCAAAAGTTGATAGGAAAGTAGAAACTAGGGAAACACTTATTGAACAAAAATAGAGGAAGACTAAGACCTTCTTGATTGACGTAGAGCTTTGGTTATAATGAGTTGGAAGAAAAAACAGCAGCTAAAGAAAACTTTTCTAGGCATCGAAAGGCATGATGCAATAAGGACAGTTTTAATTTCAAGTAAAACCTTTCCTTTAATTCCACCTTCATTTACACCGTTAGTCCTATCTTAAGCTAGATTGTTAGTACGAAAAATCACGTTTCGCATTAGACTGAAGAGCAAAAAGTTTATAAAAGCTCACATACCACCAATTAGTGACAAAAAAGCGATTTGTCTTTTTAACTAAACACAAAACACCTCATTATACTAATTAGCAAGAAAAACTAAAGAAGAGACGTCGATCAGCGTGGACAATTCCGGGTAGCCCCGGTAGTCTTAGACATAGGGTTGGCGACCATTACTTGCTTAAACAATATTGAAAATTTTATTGATTTTGCATTATAGATTCAAACTGTAAAAACCATGATGAAGTTTTATATGACTAGAAGATAGAAAGAGTGGCCCTAACTAAAGCCAGAAAGAGCGCAAGCTGTCCTATTTCGCTTCACAAACATGAAACAATAAATTCTCATCGTTGGCATGACTAGAGCATACCACTCCAATTCTTCTGTCATATATAACAAAACAAAACACAACAAAATAACAAAAGCTCATATTGTAGTGAAAATATTACCTAGCTTAAAGTTTATTTATTTATTGTTACATAGTAAATCTTAGAATTATAACATAATTTATTTAATTTTCATATCTGTAACACTTTTGTTCACAAGCCCTGTAACAAAACTCTCTTCACCTACCAGCCCTGGAGTTTCAGGCACCATCAAGATATCCCGGTGGCTTGCTAATGAAAAGAACTTGGCTCCCTTTATTAAGTCTAATGTATTCAACTGATCGGCTAGACGATTGTGAGCCAAATGTCAGTGTGTGTTTACTTTGTTACTCAACATTAGTTGATGACTTCTAAGTCCTAATGCACGTTTATAAGGTACATGCTGGTATATGAATCGTATTGGTAAGGTGGACTTGTGTTTAAAAAAATGTATTTTGATTATGCAATTTTGAAATTTTGTGTTTGTTTTTGTAAATATTAAAGTGGTTTTCATTCAATCATAATAACTTCTTTATAGGCATTCTGTTGTCATCGTAAGGCGTTTTAATTTTTATCAAACTGAGGCAAAGCCAAAAAGAGGGCTATAATTTTAAATGTAAGCGGTTTTACGTTTCCTATTCGCTGATTAAGCTTGATTTGATTACCTTCTGGTAAAATTGTAATAAATCAAGGTTATTCAGCATTTCCTTACTTCACTGCTTTTGCAAAAAAAGTTGTCTTTGCGTTTTCATTTATCCTTAGTCAATTTATCATATACATCTTCAAACATGTTATAGTGTTCAAGAAATAGATAGAGAGTGTGATTATTATGGACAAATGTTCTAGATGCTCTCAATTTACTCTCCACATTTATTACCCACCGTCTTCTATAACTTACACCTTAAAAACTAGTACGCAAACGAAATCGAATGAATAAAATGTGCTACAAGCATATGAACAACATTCCACTACCGTCAATCTTGCTTTTATGGTGTTAAGCAGTCCAGTGGCGAACCCCATAGGCCTAGAAAGGTTAGCACCATAATAAATCTTGAGTTTATGGCGCTTGCAAATGACTCCTGAATTCAACCTTTTATATCAAAGATTGTGCTTTGATCTCCCATAAAAGTACATGGTGAAATAAGACATTGGTTAGGAGCTTAGTTTTCTTTTAATAAGAATTTGTTCTGCTAAATGGTGTTCGATCTTGAAATTATATTGATGCTGTTTTATTATTAAGTGGATGTGCTGGTGCGAGTTTTATTGTGCTATGACAGGATTCGACTCGCATGCGTTATTGTGGGGATATCCTACTACTCTATCTCCATAGACTTATAAACTTCTTTCACTGTAGCTGTCGCCCATATTTAGCCATAGTTGCTTCCGTCTTATAAAAACGCATAATGCAGTCCTTATTAATCATTTCCAAATTATTCGTGTATGTCAAAATAATTATTTTCAGGATAAAAATATGGCCTCCTGAACAGCACTGACTGAGGCCACACTGAGATCGTCTTTTATCCGGGCCCAATAGATGATCCAGTACTTTATGCATACTTAGAAACTTAATATATAATCCCTCAATCAACTACACAAATATACTGTTCTATTACCCCAGAGTGTGGTCTCACTTAATTTAAAACTGCACTTTCTTCATAGAATTCCGTTTTACAAAAACTTAAATCCTAAGTCCCTAATAGGTACACAGCAATGTCGTTTTATCACGTTAACAAATTGCGATCGTCGCCGTCTCCTTGCAACCGTGCCATTGGTCGGCAAAAACTCGCGCATGCTCGGTAGCCGAGCCATTAGCCCGCCATTTCAACCTCTATCTATTGGCTTGAATTTACAAACAAATTATATGTTACTTTTCGGCAAGTCATTTTAATATGGAGTTGTTATTTCCTGGTAGTTAAGTGTGGGTCAGTTTTGTATGTGGTTTAAGTGATATTGTGTTATAGTCGGCTAAAAATCTTAACTACTGCAAGCTAGATTTCTTCCTGTAAAGTTATCAACACCAATAACTTTGGGGTTAAAGTGACGTTAGCTAGCGTTATTTATTTATTAATTAAAAATTATGTAAGTGACACCTTTACAGCTTATGTAGTAGTAGGCACCTAGATTTCCTTAAAAGAGAGCCAATGTTAAAGCCAAGTACACTACAAATGTTTACGGACAAGTGGTCGCATTTCCATCTGCAAGCAACTCGTATGCAAGTTCAAATTACATTACATTACTTACATTGCGAGGAATGATCGAGCGGTTGATCACAGAGCTCGTATACCTCGGTAGTGTTACAACGTAACACAACTTGCACGTAAGCTGGTTGCAGTTGGAAACGTGGCCTAATTCCAGGTCCAAGGTAGTCCAGATTTTAAAATTATCCGAACTTTGAGAATACCTGATCAATGGACACTATGAAGTCTCAATAAATTTAATGTTTACACACACTTAAGGCGCAGTTTCTTGACTATTACTTTTTCTAAGCTATGAGTACTCTTCTAATAATTTACTTATTGAAGTTGTTTTACTAAGCCTGCTGTTTTATGCTTATATTTTCATGAGTTTTGCTCAGAATCCCTAGTTTTAAGAGCTTTTAACATCATAGCGGATCTTGACGTTTATGGTAAAATGACTGCAACATTGTATAGTTCAACGGTGGGCAGTCTTTACTTTGTTATGGGCTATTTTTGTCAGTAGTCTTTTATTACCTGATGAAATATTAAGTTGGTAGCATTTAATGTCATTTAAAGTAATTTACTACTTGTATTTTACATCGTAGCAGTGGTGGCCCAGTGGTATCAGCCGCGACTTACAAGTTGTAGGTCGTGGGTACGAGCCCAGGCAGGCGCTTTACTTTGTGTAAATTATTTCTTCACCACTGCTCTCAAAACGGTGAAGGAAACCGGCATGTCCTAGAACCAAAAATTCGAAGACATATGACATCCACCAACCCGCACTGGGCCCGCGTGGTGGATTACGGCCCATCCCCTCTCATAGAGAGGAGACCTGTGTCCCAGCAGTGGGAACATTAATAGGCTGATGATGTGTGTGTGATGTGATTTTACATCGCCCTTTATAATGAAACGTAGCCAGCCTCGTCTTTTTTCCGAAAACCTAACTACAGTGCGTCCATTATAACTTGTCCCGTGACGCGATTGGTAGCACTGTTACTACGACATATGATTAGTTTCAATTGTAAAACTAAGGCGTCAAACAGACGAGCAGCGCTTTGTTGTAATGCTGTCGACAGAGCGAACTCCAACCGTCGACAGAGGCAACTGCAGCTATCGACAGAAGCTACTGCTACATGACGGCAAGGGACAAGTTATAGTGGACGTTGTGTAGCTGTAAATCTTGGAACTGAAATTAAAGCTACGGTACATATTCAAATGTGTTGGAGAAAAAACCGTACGTTTTTCCATCATGCAGATTCCGTTTATCAAAAAAGCTGAGAGTAAATTTGCATTTCAGGTTACACTAGTCGAAAATTCTTCCATACAAACGTAGTCTAGGCATTATTCCACTGTTGACAATGTACGTTAAAAATAAAGATATCAATTTGCCTCATCATTATCTAGCCCTGTATGGAAACAATAATGTAAATATTTGAAAGTTATGACCGTCGAAAGTTCCACACTTTGACACTAATTTTAACGCATTTTTGGGCGCGAATAAATACCATAAGAAGACGGAAAATTGCAAATCGGCCTCCATACAGGGATAGATTAGTAGTTCAACAATGCAAATAATTTTATTTTGAACATATACGTTTAGTCGTTTTTTCATGATATCCAGACTCCCAAAGGTGTGTTTATAAAATGTCGCGCGCTTGGTTTTGTCCTAAATCATTATCCATTTCGCTACAAATATGCAAAAGTGTGTATTCGTAGGCGAACTAGCTTCCTACTGCTCATCACAGCATCTATCTCTTCCGCACGTGTTGTCGGTTGATATAAAATAAATTTTAACCCCGCGCACAAAATAGCTCGTGCCGTTGACTAGTGTAACCTTAAGCGTAGAAACCGAAACTAATATTTGTCCTCTCATACATAGCTCAGCCTTCGTCATAGTTATTATGTTTTAAACTGTCTTATTTGGAATTTGGTATGTATTAGTTTATTGTTTTAGTAGTTATTTTTGTATTTTATTAGTTAGTTTATGAATAGCCGATTTTAATAATTGTTCACATTTTTATTATGTAGGTACACCTACCACTGTTGTGTCCTTTTTAACCCAAAGGTTGACTGGTAGAGAATGCCTTGCAGCATTAAGTCCGCTTATGTATCACCATCGTACATGAAGTTTAAATATTTTTTTTTTAATGGTAGTTTTGACGTGGAAACAGCTGGGTATAGACTTTTGCCTTGCTACTATCGTCCTTCAGAATAAAATTAATTGGCCTTCTGTTTACAATAATCTTTTGGCTTTCGACAATTAAAATCAACCAGTAACACAAGTAGCCAGAAAGCACCTACTTAAAAAAGTTGTTTAAATTAAAAACGAAAAGAACTTTACAGCCAATTCGTATCAATTCCGTAGTATCTGTGCCCAGAGATTACGAGTTCCGCAAATATTTTTATTAATATTCCAAGAATTTGGGATGTGTGTTTGTAATTTAATTTCGTAAAACCTTGTCCATGCAAGCACATTTCGCCACATCCAATCATTATGAAACATCTGGATTCTGTGTTTTTAAATAAAAAATGAAAATGTGGCGCCGATACAGAGTCGCTCAGTGTGGTCAAAGCCTTAGTTTGAAGAACATTTTTATAATCCCACAATCGCTTGAATTAATGTTACCGATTGCAAGCTCGATGTGCCGATATCATTACTTGAATTTTTATTGCTAACAATAAATTTATTTTAAGGACATTTTATGATTGCGTAAAAAGGGAAAAGCAATTAACTGTTTCGCTAAAATGATCGCCGAAACAGTTATTTGTAATTAGGCCCTACAAATTAAGTCTGGATTTTATTGTCTATTAATGCATGAACTTTAATGTGCCGTGTGATTTCCTGTCAGACCGAGTTGTCGGTTTTTTAATTTATTTTTAAGTGACTAAGAGCTGACCGGCAGCATCCGTCCTTCCCCTTTTATTGTTTTATAATCAAATCTGTTCTTGAATCTTGGTTGTTGCGATTTTCTCTAATAAGTTTGTGTAGAATTAAGTTTAGCATTCAACGATGATGGCCGGTTCGGGCTTAAATAATCTGTTTGACAATTCAAAAGTACCTATAAGGTTTACTTGAAATAAACTATTTGATTTTGATATTTTTATTTGATATGTGGTTTTGGTTGTTTTTAATCAGAACCATACTTTTAGCTGTTCAAATACCCACTTTCAACCTGTGAGATTCTAATAGGAAACAGGAACAGCGGCGGCGGCGGCGGCGAATTGGAGCTACAGTCTTCAAATGATCACAGTCTAAGAATCTTGTTGGCCCAAAGCCATACACATTGTCACAAAATATTTATTAATGTTTTTAAGGGGGGATCCCATACAGATAAGGGGGGTTCGGAAACCCTCTGTTTCAAATTTATCTGTGACCCAGATAGGCATCGGCCTTAGCGGGCCCCGTCAGTTTAGCTGACATTTCATTGAGGCGTGCGTGGAACTCTACGCGCCGTCGACTCGGGCCTGGTCCTTAGCAGATGGCCAGATACCCGTTACTTGCTCGGGAGTTGCAAGCCCACTCCTACGGTGGCCTGGAATCGGTTTGCGACTCCCAACACCCAGGGCTTCTCCTGCAGTGGCTAGGGGCGTGACCATGGCCTGGACCAGGGCCGGACGCGAGAGGTCGCCACCGTCGATCGCCTCCACGAGGATACGGTGGTGCTGCGCCCAAGCGGGGCAGACTTCAACCGTATGCCTCTGGGCGGTCAACAAAATGGTGAAACCCAGTCGTTTCTTCCCGCCTTATCCTAAACAGGAACCTCCCGAAACAGCCGTGTCCGGTGAGAACCTGCGTTAGGCAGAAGGTGAGGATGCCATGACGCCTCTCAAGCCACTCCTCAAAGAGGGGCCTTATCGCCGCAATTGTGGCGTGCCCAGCGCTTGGTTGCAACTTGCGACAATCGCCCTCTCCATGTCACCATGAGATCCTGCCGGAGCTCTGTCCTTCGAGCCGCGATTTTTCGCGGCAATGGTACGGAAAGTTTTCAAAAAACATTCAACATTAACATTCTGGTACTTCAATAGCCCGGCATCACAAGTTTCTACAACACATGATCATTTCTTGTAACTTTCTCCCATTGATCTTTATGTCTTTTGCAAGATAAGTAGCAGTAACTTTAATGGTATTTTTATTTCCGTTTTAGTATTCCTATCATTGGTAAAGAATCAATTTACTAAATCCCAAGATTTTAGATACTCGGACAGTTAAACTCCACATTCGACAGATGGCGTTGTGCATTTGACGTCATTTTCTGGATGGCGGTGTTAAGATAAGCTAAGACAGGCAGTTGACGGGAGCGATGCCGCGGGCACAGCTGGTCTGAAATAAGAATTGAAATCAGGATTTCAAACTTTAAGAGTACTTATCCACAAATAATCAAATCCGGTCTTGCAACTTGTACGAAAAACATCCTAAATTAGGTAACTGGGTCACTAACAGACAACACAGCCTAAACCATTGGGTCTAGAAGCATACAATTGTGTATAAGCGCTCTCTTGTATATCAAAGTGAGCTCTAAAGACTGCGTATTTTTGAAAATTCAGCCCTAAAGAGGTTACATAGAGGATGAAAGTTTGTATAAGTTTCATTTTTGCCAATGGAAAGTCCCATCGAGCACACGCCTTATAGCCTTTGTAGTTACAACATTATTTCATGTTAACACGTAACCATGAGAATTGTACCCATGACCCTTACAACAAAAAAGATCCATTTCGCTACAGTTTATTATATTCCCTAGAACCCAACCTATTATTAGCACAAGCAATATAATTCTCCTATATCTGAGCAACTGGCGAGCGAGAGCTTTATTCAACCTCTAATTAGTATTGTTTTAGTTCATAACAAATTAAAGAAACCTAATGAACAATGAACATTAACAGCCGTGGCAAATAATAACCCGCGCCCGCGCTTCGGACCTTTTGTACTTGCTGTATAAACCTTGCAGTACAGATTGGGGCTAAGAGAATCGCGGGTACAGTACATGCCAATATTCTTGGCCACCCTAAAGTTGGCTACAATGACTGCGCAGTTTTAAATTTCATACTAAAACAGTATCTCGCCATGCCATGCGCATCGAAAAGTCAACTTCAGGGCAGCCAAGAAGATTGGCGAGTACTGTACTAGGAAGGTTTGAAGCGCAAGACATCTCAAAGTCATACGTTCTCGACTCTGGTATATACGGAGATTTTTATGAACTGTCAATATGTTAGCTAGTCAGCAAACTGCAATCAGGGTCATGAAACATTATTTATTTTTAAAGCAATTAGTTTAAGCAAAATGTATGTATAAGTAGATCGTTTCGTGACAAATAAACACTTGTTCTTTCTTATTTCTTATAAGTAGTGTTGTAACGCTATAAAACCTACTGCAAAATACATTAAAAAAAAAACAACATTTGCCGGTCATTTTGATAGTTATTCTTTCTTTATTTACTTACTTATATTATCATCAATTACCAAATCTATCTTTCAATCCTTAGGGTTTACTTAGCTCCGTTATAAAATTCAAAAGTAGAGCGGACTGCGGAAGTCAATAATGAGCAATAAAAACCAAATAATGATTAGCAATAAAAAGTAAATACCACATTCATTCTTCGTGTAAATCTCGCAGTTAACATGTTTATTATCGCTGTATATGACCATAATTAAGTTGTGATTAATCCAATGATAATGGCAATAATAAAACTACTCGTATAAGGAGAATCTATAATAATAAATTTAAGGCCCATAGTAAAGTATTTTCAACGTTATGATGATAGTAACGGATTTAAATACAAATGGATTAGTTACACATCGGTACTTGATAGCTACTTAGTACAATTAGATTAGAAGACCACTTCTAAAAAGTGGCAGATCTAAAATGTATACATGTAGCAAAGGACATCGCTGTATATGACCATAATTGAGTTGTGATTAATCCACTGAAAATAGCAATAATAAAAATACTCGTAGAAGGAGACTTTATGCCGATAGTAAAGTATTTTCAACGTTATGATGATGGTAGTAACGGATTTAACTACAAAATGGATTAGTTACATATCGGTATTTGATAGCTACTTAAAATTATATTGGAAGACGATTTCTAGAAAGTGGCAGATCTAAAATGTTTACGTGTGGCAAAGGACATCGCTGAATATGACCAAAATTAAGTTGGGCTTAAACCACAGAAAATGGCAATAATAAAACTACTCGTAGAAGGAGACTTTTTAATGCCCATAGTAGTAGCTGTGCGGTTTCAATCCCGTCAACTGCCTACCCGACTGGTAGGTAAGTCGGGTAGGCAGTTGACGGGATTGAAACCGCGCAGCTACTACTACTACGCTACTACTAACCTACCTTATTTACCTGCCTACTACCCACCTGTCTACCCTACTTACCTTGCTGCCTACCCTACTTACCTTGTTACCTACCCTACTTACCTACCATTTTTTTTCGAGTGTCATTCTGCCGCGGAGAATCATAACACCGCTATACAAAAAATGACGTCAAATACACAACGCCATCTATCTGAATTGCGTGTGTTGTGATATTTTAATTTTAGAAGACTTTAAATTCATCTAATTTGATAGAGTGAACCGATTGCGATGAAACAAAAACTAAGTAATACTTCAAGTTACAATTTTTATGTATAAAAGCTATCTACATTGTTTTTGTACATTTTACTTGATGCGTGCACCACTAAACAAACAGACAAAAATTCCAAAAATGTTGGAAATGGGTTCTGCTGGTTATCATTTAACACCCTGGCTAAATTTTCGACATTATGATGATGATATAAACGGAATGCATAAGTTGTGTGTCGGTACTTGGCAGCTACGTACAATTAGACTGGAAGACAAGTTCTAGAAAGTGGCAGATCTTAAATGGATACGTGTAACAAAAGGCAAAGTCAAATAGCAAGCCTTGGAAGTGGCTTTTGTCGCAAGATAAGCTGTTACGAGGGAACGATAATCAGATGCCAAGAAAAATAGATTGATAATACTAATTATAGCATTATTAGGTTAAATCATGTCAAATTCATGTTTATTGTTAATTGGTTAAGTAACCAGTAATAAAGGCATATTTTATTTTTACAGTTAGATTAGATTACTGCAAATTCAAAAGTTTCGGTAACGCATGCATAGGATAACAGTAATATTGAATAACGAACAGCACTAGATACTGTACAGTGCCAAAAAATCTCGATAAAATAAATAAACCTTAACAAAATATCGATTATCGCCGCTCTCATGGCTGCAACCTAATAAATAATAAACAATTTCTTACAATAGAAAAAACAAAAAAACGGAAAATGTCAACAAATCCTACTGAGACCGACTTCGAGTTAAAATAACTATTCAGCTTAACTAACCTTTATCACAAAGCCACACGGTTTACTTTCATTTGATTCAGTAGCAAATAGAGTTGGCAGTCGTAAAACCTACTGCATCAACCGAAGCCCTGTTGCAGTTTTAAAAATATTTCTCTTAAAAGTAATTTGTTGGTTTAAGAAACTTTTTCGAGATTTCAACACAATTCATTTAAATTTTCGTTTGTAAGGTGTGCATTTTGTACGCTACGCTGTTGTAGGTTTAAATATAATCTAGCTTAGGAACAAATTTTATATCTTTGTTTGTTACAATAAGTTTTCGAAGAAATCTCGAACAGGGGATTTTATTCTTATTAGAAAATACATTGTAAAGCTATGAGCTTTACAATTTATCGACGAAAACTTTGTAAGACGTAACTACACCCTTATATTTTCTGAAGGTTTAGTCAGAGGTGAATATGTCATGGATAAAGTGATTCATCGGGGCACTATGAATAATGCCCTGGGCATTATGAATCTAGTCAAGTCAAATCGGTTAATGTAATTAATAATGATTTAAACTTCTATGTTTATCACATTGTCTGGTCATTATAAATATTGCTACGTAACGGTTGGCAATTGGTCAATGAATTAGTCCAAGAGTGAGCAAAGCGAGTTCGGGAGCTTAGGGCAGCCCGACACGGATAGGTTAGGTTCGAAGAAGATGACGGGCGCTGAAGTGAGCGAGCAAAGCGAGTGAACTGAGCAAAACAATAATTATAGAATAGTTAGTATGCTTACTAGTTAAGCTATAAAGTCGACGTCCGTACTAAGGCTCTGTAGTATCGTACTTCCTATTCAATATTTAAACCAATGTCAACATTAAATAATTAAAAAAAAACATATTTTTATTACCCGTCCCAATAAATGATGTGCATTATTCAGAAAGCCTGATCAATTAAATTATTTCAATAGTTTTCATCACATTGTTTACTCATATTGGGCATTTTTCAAAATGCCGTATTAATTAAGTAATAATGCCACATTTCAGCAGTTAAACAAAAAAAGATTTTCCATACAGAATTGTCGTCAGCTAACCAAAATGTGTACGAGATATACAGTTTTTCTTTAAGAATTTCCTATTTTTCCTTGGAGAAAGTTGTTATTGGGCAGAAGCAGATTTTAAAATATAATAATTCCTTTCCGTTACACCCAGTATTTATGTTAAATAAATCTTTATGTTTTCCTCTGAAACAAGTCAAATGAAAAAACATTTTTTAAACAAGCTTTATATCTTAACGTCAAATTTCAGCTATTAGAATTAATATTTTTTTCGGGATATTTACCATGTTTATTAATATTTCTAATGCTTGTGACCATGTTAGCTTAAAAACTTAAATTAGAACTAAATTGGATGGGGACAACTGTTTTCAAATTCAGCTGCAAGATTTGACCCAAACAACAAGACAAGTTAAATAAAAGCCTGTAAAAATAACGCTTACTGCAGACAGTTTCATTGTAGCCGAACTGTAGCGTACATAATATAGATCCTGTACGAGCCTCTAGTACAGACCTTTATAAATTCTTCTCCGCTTCATTCAATTGTTCTCTTAAATAAAGTCCGCATTACTAGCAGATCTTGTCGAGCCCATTAGTATTGCAGTTCCTGATATGGAAGCTTCTTGTTTTACGCTTAGAAACTGTTGGTGGATCCATAGACCGTTGAAGTTGTTTTTTTTCGGATATGATAGGTAGAAAAGGAGGTTTTTGTTTTGTAAGTGTAGTGGAAACATTCGATACTGTTTTGTAAGTGAAGAAGAAACTAATAGGATTTTGAAGAGTGAGCGACTTTCGGAGAAGGCCTTTTCAATCAATGTTCAAAAAAAAAGTTAATTCAAAAAATAAAAAATCCGACTGCTTAAACAGCGGACCAAAATACGTAAACAAGAAGAAAATCAAGCTTTGCAGAGGATACATATTCGCAAGCTGGCATGATTTTCTTCTTGTTTACGTCTTTTTAGTTCGCCTTTCAAGCAGTCGGATTTTTTTATTTTTGAATTAACTTTTTTTATTTATAACATTTTAGTTAACTTTTTTTTCGAATTAGGTACATTTAAACATATAAGTGTTATATATTATGAAAACCTTCATTTTGATACCCCACACGATGGGTTTGGAAGAAAAGGAAAATTGCCCCCCCACAATATGGCACCCAAAAGCCGCCATTTTTCTATTTTCCAATTTTAATGTAGCCAGTGACTCTCGCAAGGTTAAGACGAATCGATTGACGTATGAATCATCAAAATTGGGCAACGCGTTTGGTCTCTGGAACGCAACATAGGAACAAACATACATACATATATAGACTGATAAACGAAGCACCATCACTAGCTGATAAGCAGCTAACCTTTGGCAGTCGGGAAAAGTATAGTATTTTGGTTAGTTAAAAATTTTACTTTCTACCCCCGTGGGAAAAAGCCGCGTGTATGTTAAAATGTGTTGTGCCTTTCCTACTGCCTGTTACACAATCTCAAACACTCCAAGAACAACCCTTATCTGGCTTATCTCACCAATTCCACTCAACCACCTTTTATAGTATGCCATTTACCTCAACAAAGATAATATCTTGCACATTAGACTAACCAATTACTCCCGAATCTTTACCAGATGAATATTCTTTGATACCGTTAAAACCCTCCCCCCCACCTCTCCCCCTTCTAACCCCTAAATGGGATCTAAATAGGATTTAAATAGGCTGAGGGCTTGTAGATGTCGCATTAGAGCCCAACGATACATGTTCCTGGCTTGCGATGGTGTGCATTCCCTAGAATTTCCAATTACAGCCTTATTGGGCCATTGGGTATTGTAAGGCGCGCTGTAAGGCTGGGTGTGGAGGCGGCGATTTTTTAAACGCGATTTTTATTGACGCATGTCTTGAAAATCCAGAGGCGTCTTGTCAAGGATCTGTTGTTGAACATGATGCTTGTTGCGGTAAAAATTTTGATGTGATTAGAAAATAAGTTTAAATAAAGCTAAATATTGTTTTGTATTATTTGCTTCATCGTTACACTGATATAAGTACTCTATAACATTAAGTACTTGGATGTCTATCTCCTCTGTCAAAAAGCATTTGATTTGAAGCAAGGGGACATCATTTGATTTGAAGCCATCATCATGGATCTTTTCTAAATGCTCTCTGCTACAAGCCCAGAAAAAAACTAGTTTTCCATGCGACCTACTTTTGCACATGTTTTAAACACTTGAGCATCTACTTTCTATTAAATTGCATTACACATGCATGCATCTACTAAACGCAGTCACATTAATATGAGTTGAATAATTCCGTTGCGAATTTGCGATTAGTCGCATGTGAAAATGCAGCCTAACTTTCAGATCGCCATTCAATGAAAGGGATAAAGTATTAGTTGGGTACTGATTAATTCTTGTTTTACTATTAGTATCTAGGAATTAAAGCTGGTATAGATTGGGAACGTTGCGAATCGATTAAAACGAACGTTTATTACTTGTACGCAATAAAATTGGCTGAAAAGCACACTCTAATTATAGTGTCTAATTCGTTTTTGTTAATCTTTTTTATTGATGTGAAACTTCATGTTCGTTCAATTGGTTTCATGTTAGTAGCAGTACTCGAATAAGTTCCGTTTATTTTCTCTATTTTCCGGGTAACAGCTAGTAGCTTGAAAGAGATTAAGGCGATATATACACCCCAATGCTAACGCAGTACTGGCCGTGCGCCCGCTCGATGCCAACATATCAAAATTGAACCTCCTTTTGAACTGTTTTGTTTGCAAAATATTATTTGATTTACATATGCTATGTTAGTTATGAAGAAATACCAGCCATCAATTTTTCTGTGTAAAAATATTTTTAAACATCCAAGTCGTTTTGGAGGAGTTTCCAAAATTTGCGAAAATTATCGTGTTGTTAATTATTTTTTTAAAGCAAAACTATTAGTTACACGTAAAAACCTTGTGTTCAAAGTTATGTACATGAATCAGTAATAAATATTTTTTATTTCAAACCTTTTAACCTAGCCGTTACTAAGGAGTTTGCTTTAGAAAGTTGCCGTTTTACGGCACTAAAGCTTATGTAGGCCCTTAAATTGAAAATCTCTGTACTCCACTATACAACAAACCAATCAATAAGTAATCAAACATCAATAAGTATAACTATAACGATCAACTTTATTAGAAGATTTTTTCCCCGTATCATCATCATCTTCCTGCCCTTGTCCCATGTTACTTGGGGCCGGCGCTACACGTTTTCTTCTTCCATACCTTCCTGTCAACCGTCATGCTATCGCTGACTCTCTTTTCTTTCATATCATTCCTCACACAATCCACCCATCTTTTCTTTGGCCTTCCCTCCCTCTTTATCCATCCACATTTATAGAGTAAAAAATCCCCTCATCAATCCCTATTTATTTTATTCTTCCTAATAATATCAGCTACATTATCCTGCGGGATTTACCATAAAGACCCAAACACTATCACTTCTTCCCTCCCTCTTTATCCATCCACATTTATAGAGTAAAGAATGTTTCCCTCATCAATCCCTATTTATTTTATTCTTCCTAATAATATCAGCTACATTATCCTGCGGGATTTACCATAAAGACCCAAACACTATCACTTAAACCTTACAATGCCGGGGCCCATATTTCCTACTATCCTAAACCCAGGGCGTGACTCCGTTCCCTCCAGCAGCCCATATTAGGCGTTAGGCAGGGCCCATTTAGCAGCTAGCGACAATTAAGGCTTTCTCTAGTGAGATCACGAGCGTTATTAGCATGTTTGGTTTTTGTTTCACGGTTTTTAAAGTTATGGTGTGCTATGGTGAATTGTTAAAGGCTTTCTGAAATAGTTTTGGTATAGTCCGTGTTACGGTTAGAGCTTTCGGTCATTCTATGTTCATTTTGGTGGTCTATGAATATAATAATATGTTACAGCTTCTGGAGTTCTGGACTGCTGCTGAATGATCAGGGAGAAGGCTAAAGAAAGAAGGAATAAAAAATGGAATGAAAGAGAAGGTAGTGAGTAATACTAAGATGATTGACAGAAAGAAAGAAGTAAATGTATTGCGCCGACCCACAAGTAATATCGAACAGGGGCAGAAAGATGGAAATTATAGTTTGTAAGCCAATTTGTGTATTTTCCAGATGTAAAATAAAAAAAACTGTTTTACATCGGCGCAGGGTTGCAAGCCTGTCGGTTTTTTATCGGTTACATTTCGGGGAGTGTGCGTTGGAATTGCATGAACGAATTCCCCCTAGCCCGTTCCATCATCGGACTACAAGACGTACGGCGATGCATCATCCCACCCATACGCACCAAACGTTTTGGGAATACTTTTATTATGCGTATAGCAAAGGAGTGGAATTCCCTGCCGGAGTCTGTATTTCCTGTTGGCTGGGAGTCTTTAAGTCAAGATTGAATAGGTTTCTTCTAGGCAAGCGTGCTTCATCGTCGACCACATCATCGCTTACCATCAGGTGAGATAGTGGTCAAGCGCAAGCCTATCAATAATAAATATATATATATATTAGTTTGGTATTTTCTGTAACGTACTAAACTAACGTAAAATTATCTTTATACTAAAATATTTTAAATATAAATATATTTATTTCTCTGTCTGGTAACATGTAACATACGATATCGGTTCCGTGAAAGCTCTTGTTTTTCCTCCACAAAGATTTTATCGGAGTTAGAAGGAATTCATATAGTAAATCTAAAACTTATGTTTATGCTAAGAGGTGTATAAAATAGTACTTTGTATGCACCTTTGTTCCTTAGCTATTGGCGCTGGACGTAAACACTGTCATCCTTTGGGAATTAGTTTTTTTATGGGAATTGTAACACTATTGGTATGATACAGAATTAATTTTATGGGATTTGTAACACACCACATCGTGCAGTACTGATAGTTCTATAGTAAACTAGCGATGGCTATTACTCAGAAGCTCGCTACAACTGATGGTCTCTTAACTCCTCTGATTCTAAGTTTTGACGTCCTTTAAGAGACACAACTGACAAGAGTCCTTTGCGGACAAAAAGTGTAGAGAGATGGTGGTCTTCAAAAATCTGATAGCTGGATACTGTTTCGTCTACATTCAATACAAGTTTCCGTTGCCTTGACTTGACAACTTGATAGATTCTCAGAAAAGAAGTGAGTCCATTGAAAAGGAAGATTCATCGGACACAGGTTCTGCAGATTATAATATTTGCACAAAAGTTTTCAAGTGGATGCAAGAACTACGTACCTGCAGATATAGTGACGCTTAGGGGATGCTTATGACCAGCAGTAGAGACGTTTTGATTGAAATCATGACAAAATGGATTAGCATAGTTTCCATATATTCTTATACCTGTCTGCTAAGGAATTTCTTATTTTAACTTTAAATATAAAATGTCTTACACCACGTAGTAATTAGAGGAGTTCAGCCCTACGACGAGTCATCCCTTTTGATGTTCTCATGGCTATTACTTCAGGAGTTAGGACACTGGTTATGTTTTTCTTTAGTAATAAAACCATACCGCAATCATCAAACCTTTAATCATTCGAGTAGATTATTGCTCTACCATAGTAATTATCATGACTGTTGATTATGAGATCTTCATTCTGAAGTAATTTTATTGTTAATAGGATTGCACACTATATTTGGTTCTTATTCTTAGTTAACCTAAATGTCATCGTCAGTATAATGACTGGTCGTTTCTTCCAACATAAGCCATGACTGCATCGTAAACCCAGGGTCCAATTAACATGAATACATTTTTATTACATATAATTCAATTGCTTCTTGCACTGAATATAAAAATAGCTTAAGACCCTTACGCCGCTTTAATGCCGTAAAACGGTTAAATACTAAAGCTTACTCCTTAGTAACGGGTAGGCTAAAAGGGTTGATAAAATATATATTTATAACTGATTCATGTACATAATTTTGAACACAAGGTTTTTACGTGTAACTAATAGTTTTGCTTTAAAAAAAAAATTAACAGCACGATAATTTTCGCAACTTTTGGAAACTCCTCCAAAACGACTTGGATGTTTAAAAATATTTTTAAACAGAAAATTTTATGGCTGGTATTTCTTCATAACTAACATAGCATATGTAAATCAAATAAAATTTTGCAAACAAAACTGTTTAAAAGGAGGTTCAATTTTGATATTTTGGCATCGAGCGGGCGCACGGCCAGTACTGCGTTAGCATTGGGTGTATATATCGCCTTAAGACCCTTTCTCCGCTTTAGTGCCGTAAAACGGTTACATACTAAAGCTAACTCCTTAGTAACAGGTAGGCTAAAAGGGTTTTAAAAAAAAGTATTATTAATTCATGTACATTATTTGTGAAACATGGTTTTTTTCGTATGCATAGTTTTGCGTTACAAAATATTGAACTACACGATATTTTTTCACTTATTTTGCATAATCCTCCAAAACGATTTGGATATTTAAAAATGTTTTACACAAAAAAAATATGGTAAGAATTTCTTCTTAACCTACATTGGATATGTAAATCTAAAAATATTTTGTAAGCGAAACTGTCCAAAAGGATGTCCAATATTGATATTCTGGCACCGAACGGGCACACGGCCAGTTCCGCGTTAACATTGGGGCATAATATGGATTAAGTGGCGCGAGCAATTTCATAGGTACGTTATTATTGTAAAAAATATATCTTTTTATGATTATTGTTTTCTGTTATTGTGAAATAAATAGATATTTGTCAAACATGCTTGGAAATTTGAGCATTATTTTGAAAACCTTCTACGAGATAAATCGAAATTGCTGTACTGGCCAAATACATGCGAGCAGCGGCCGGCAAAAGTTGTATGAAAATCCATATCTATCGTGTTTAGCGGCCAAATAAATTACATAGTAAACTCATATCTGTCGTGTTATTTAAATATGGAACGATCTTTTACTCCGAAACATGGCAACCAAGGAGGTAACTTATCAAAGGTTTTATTTAAATTTCGAACTGGCTTGCAAATAGAACGCTGTTTATTGGAAAAATAACAAAAGAACACTAACACGGGAACAATTATTGTTGTTCGTCATTGATTTTGACAAAATGAGTTCTAGATACTACTTAGCGCATTATTTGAGAAAAGTACTATATAAGCCTTGGCCACAACTAGGCATTGATGGACTTACGCATGTGTGCCTCGGCTTCGCCTCGGCCCATATTTACAAGTTCGTCCATCAATGCCTCTTTTGCTGGCCGCTGCAGTAATGTACTATTTGCGTATTAATTGTGCTGTAAAGTGATTTTTATAGGTTTTAGGGAAGGCATCATTAGGTTTATAAGGCAGTGGTTTTCACTGAAATGGTTGTTTCTGATGAGAGGCCAATTTTTACTATTCGCCAATTTTTTTTTTTATTCGGCTACCATTACCAGCAGTATTTTATAAGATCAGATTGAATGTATTACAAGTATCTACACAATTAAATAAAATGTAAGTGTCTGTATGTAATATCAAAGTAACAATGTTTTATTGAATGCATTTGAAAGTATATGGCACTAATAACAAAAACGCAATTTTTAAGATTTTTATCTGTCTGTCTGTTTGTTCCGGGTAATCTTTAATTGACGGGACTTTCACTAGTAGATAGCTGATGATATAAAGAGTTACATAGATTACTTTTATTTTGAAAAAAGAAGATATAGGGTACCGCGTAAAAAAAAAAAGCCCTTATTTTTTTTTGGTTTTACGGTTTTGAAGCAGACGAAGTCGCGGGCAGCAGCTAGTTTTTATATACATATGACTTCAAAAATATGACACATAATTTAAATCGTATGAGCATCGAATTAATCGATTATACTCATGGTTATATAAATTTTATGACCGTCGTCAATACGTGTAAAATGTAATAATTGCAAATAAGTTCAAACCCGAAACATACGCATATCCCGGCAATTACACTTAAACCCGACTTCCAAGTATACAGTACCCAAAACTAAAGTAAATCAACTGGTTGAAAACTCCGTGAATCAACATTAAAAAAAAATATCTACACCAATATAATAATTGGCAGTTGCTACGTTGAAATGATGATTCGAAAGGGACGGCGCATATGAAGATGAAGATGATTAGAAAGAGACAGACGATGCAGGGGTAATAAACGCGGGATAACGTGAGAGACTGGGTTCGTTCGCAAGCTGAGCATTAGCGTCAATAAAAATGATTTCGTTTTTTTGGTTTAAAGTAAGAAATGTGTTATTTACAACTGTGATTGTACTGTTGACCCTTTGATCGATGAAAGTCAGTCTGTAAGATGTTTTTTGTTTCTTTTCATGTATTGTGTAATGCTGACTTTCTTTAAGTTCCGGAGCGTTCTTGATTTCTGACACTGAACCGCTTGAACCACTCTTCATGTCGTTTATTCTTGTACTGAAACCTTTCTTCAGTTTATTGCAATAACTTTAGTATTGTGGTTAGAGTTGCCGCGAATAGTGTTTATAGCGAATAGTCGAATACCGATTAATCGCCATTCACTTTGGCGAATAGTCGATCAACTCGACATTACTATTCGACTTAAAAAAAAAACATTAAACACATTAAAAATATTTCTAATTTCTTCTTAGGTTGTGAGAAAAGAAAACAATTAAGTTAAAGAAATCTGTTTCATGTTATAAATACCTGCATATATGTAGTAAATTTAATTTTCCATTTTTAAATGCTGGCAACCCTACGGGCTTACGGGGATTTTAAATTTGCCTCTGTTGGATTTTAAATATTAATTAAAAAACCTTAATAATTTAATTTCATGAATATGATAGGCACAGGCACATATTACAGATAATAATTGATATTGTGTATTGTTTTATTAAGGAAAATAATAAAAAAAATGATTATTTTTAACTCATTAGTTCTTTTGTTCGTTAGAACCGAATAATACTAGCTATTATTCGGTATTCGACGAATATCAAAAAAATGACTAGTAATGCCGAATACCGAATAATAGCGAGTATTCGCGGCAACTCTATGTAGTCATTTCATTGGTATTGCAGTTATATGAATGAGAAAGAAATCAGTGTCAGTTAGCGTTTTACTTTTCTTTAGTATTATATTCGCTACCTAGGTAGTAGTGGTTCTAGAAACATTCCTTAAAGTGCAACGATCTGACAGTTGAACGATTCCAAACAATAATTAGGAATGTTTATCGAACAAGTTGCACGAAACAATTCAGATCAATAGGTTAGCGTGTTCCTTCTACACTTAGTCAGTAATTTTATGTTATAAATCTTGCACGAACGAGCATTATGTAACATGAACCACTATAACCACAACTTTTTTACTATCAAACAAAACCTAAAATCTATATACAAGAAACGCTAATTTCACATACCTAACAAATTGATAAGAAAAAAATCTACAAATCCTCATAGTTTTAAAATCTGTGCGTCATTCTTTGATGACTCCTACCACACTTCAGCAATCAAAATTGGACTTTAGTTCCGAGAAATTAAGGTTTCAATTAAAATGTATATCTGGAACCGGCCGCTATTGGTTGTGAGGATGACTTTTTTTTCTGCTCAGGCCTTTTTATAAGCACGGGATGATGGTTAATGGGGGGCTTGGTAATTTTGGCTGCAGGAGTGTGGGGGAAGGAGGGGTAATTATAGTGGCAGGCTGTGTCATTGTCTGTCTGTATATCTCTGTTCTAACTCGTAACGAAATTGAAAAAAATATGGAATTTTTTGATTCTCAGTTTCTGTGTTGATTGAAAATGAGGTTTCGGGTGAATTTTCGGTTTTATGGTTCTGTCTCAAGGTTTTATATTATGGCGATTATGTTTGTGTTATTTGTGGTGCGTAATGATGGTTTCCTGAGGTTTTTATCCTCACTCAGATGATCTTAGTGTGTTTCGGAGAATTATTATCCGTCAATATGAGACTGTCCGATAAGGTGACGAATAGCCGCCATTTTATGGTCCAATTACGTAAATCTTTGGGTTCTTAGGACACGGCCCGACTACTGACTTTGACATAAAATGAACGTGTAAGGTTGGAATAAATGTTGCGTACCTGTCCATTAACTCTAGGAAAGCAACTTCAATTCATACTCCTGAAAGATGTCAAACAGCTGATCATAGTGCCAAAAAATATGTAATTTGCTGAGAACTTTGATTCTCTAGACGTTTGTGATTAAGAGACAGCGATGTTACTTTTAACATATACAACTGGGAAGGTACTTTAAATAAATACGGAATAAATGCAAGTTGTGAGTCAGTGTTCGAGGAAACAAAAAAACATAAAGTAAGCCATACTTAGAAACATATTTATAACCTAAGGCTTACTTCCAAATCACCCACTGCAACATTTTTCACCTCCCCAAATAAATCCTCGATTTACTATTAAAACATCACAATGATGAATAAGACCGATTACATAGATGCTGCCTCTAGAATTAACCTCAAAATATTCTTACGCCCAAAGCTTTTACTCATCTTTTTCAAAGTTGGTAATGAGTAATAGTCGTAGCGTATGACTGATGACTTCAAAGTCTCGAATAGTGGTGATAGATAGATCGAATTAAGTTCTTTTTTAAGTTTTTTTGGTGTTCGTAACCACCTAATCACTGGTCCTGTGATTATTAATTGGTCTTGATCTTTGGCCTAGTGGTAAAAAGAATTTGGACGCTAATGCATCTGCGGTCGGTTGCTGTTGGGAAACAACTAGATCAGACTTAAGTTTATTGCGGTGAGTGTAAGTTGAGGTTATTGTTCTTAAAGTTGGACGAATGATGGTTTCGACACTAACATATGTAAAGAGTGCTGGCTACTAATACTAATCAAGATGTCAAAATTACGGTCCTTCTGGTCTTCTAAACGTCCCGTAAAGATTTTAAATTGCAAACGTTTTATTTTCAATTTGACTACAGAAAACCGTTATTTTATTTAGCAGTTACTCGAACACGTCCGAACGTTAAAGTACGAAGTACATACAATTCACAAAACACAAATTGTAGACACAGAAAAAATCTAAAATAATTGTGACGAAACGTCATTATTTGAGAACCGAATGATACATCGCTAGGTATGTTAATAGGGGCCCGAAACCCAGCCATGTAATTTTGTTTCATATCATTACTGTGGCCATCGAGGGATCCGAACGGATAATGGCAGCTGAGAAAAAAACAACAATAATTACTTAAAAAAAACTACCCGCCATCTTTGTCTAGCGGTCAGTTCTTTTTTTGAAGTTTTTCTTTTATTATAGACGATGACGGTAGTCGTTGCATTGTTATTTGTCATTTCGTTATGGGCTTATGAGTTCTGTCGTCGGTGTAGCGGTGTTTGTATAGATTTATGTTGTAGGTTTTAGGTTATTCTTTATGAAGGTTTTAATCTGTGACCTTGACCTATCTTTATCAAAGACTTGTCGTATTGTAATTTTTTGTGGCTCTTCATTCCGAACGGGCAGAGTATCATGTAGCTACTAAAAATCATGTATAGCATTTCCGTCTTAATTTATTCTTCTTCTTTAGATTGAAAATGGGTTTCTATCTATCTAAGTTATAATAACAAATGAAAATATTTTACTAACATCCAAAATGTTATATCTTCCTAACATTTACAAGGCCCACAAAACAATATCCAGCCTGTATCTCACGCATCTAATCACCTACTCTATCGACTGACGGATCGACCTTTTTTATCCAAGCTTTACAAAAAATGATTCTCGGACGCTACTCCGAAACTTAATTCGACAATAATAAACCACTAATTTCTTTGTAATGACACGTTTGAGGCCAATTTTGAGGTCCGAAAATCAAAGGACGATGGGACAGTGTAGGTTGAGGTCAGATAAGAAAAAATAGTAGGTAAATGTAAAATTACCAACTCATGTAAACTTGCCATCTTGTCTCCACAGAATCACAATTTATCTTTTGACCATAAATAGACAAATACGCTAGATGAGCTCGAGATAAAAAAAATGAATTAAAAATAATTTTCATTATATTGCAAATAAAATAACAACTAATGCCTAATGATTGACACTAAGCTTTAATTGATTTATCAGATAAAATAAATATAAGATCAGATTAGATTGACAATAACATTAAAAAATATTCCAAGCGTGTAGGTTGTGTGTGACATAGCTATAAAATTATGAAGTTGAATATAAAAAATGAAAGCTTGACATGGTCTGTAATTTCAATCAAGTCACGCTTGTGATCACAGAAAGGTAAAACTGAATTAGATAATGTTTGGAACAAAACAATACTTTAAAATAAAATGTTGGCACTCCTAAGAATGCTTTAACAAAACGGAATAGACCATTACTTTAAAACTAATGAAACAAAGTTTGTCAATGCCTTTAGTCTATTTAGACGATGTTCTCGGAATGCCTTGGTTAAGTATTATTAAAAAAAACTTTTTGGTACCGATTTTTTTATGTGAAGACCAAGACAGAACCTTGCACCGTAAAGGCATATCATTATCCCCAATGGTATGTGACATGCTACACCCAGGAAGAAAATTATCTCAGCAAAAAGAACTAGACGTACCTACTCGTTTGTCTAACATTGTAGGCTATAATTTAAGTAATATTTACTTTAATCTAAGCATCGCGTGATATGGTATCCGTATTTAATAGCGTCATTTCGAGAAATGATTGGTTAATTTGGTCATTTGTTGCGAATGTAATTTTGAAGACGACATTTTTAATTCGATGGATGATTGCCCTCAAAGAAACTACCCATCCTCTTTTATGACAAACATAATTTTAATGATAAGCTTAATTAAGTATCGCAAAAGGCGATACTAAAATCTGCTTAAGGTTAGCTATAAATCATTGCTACTCTGTAAAAGTGAACTGTGAGAGGAATCTATGGGAACTCAACCAATAAAATTCATCTTCCTAACAATGTACCGGACAGACGACCTAAGGATAGTGATTAAAAAAAGTAATAATTGTGGCTGTAGATATACTAGTAAGGTGAGATAGTAGAGTATATATATAGTCAGTAAAGAAAAGCACGAAACATATAAGAAGAATAAACACAACACTTTTTTATTTCACTTAACGTATTTGTCAACAGCAAGAGCAAAGATTATTATTTAAATTAATTTATATGCAAATTGAATACGAGTTCTGATGTATTTTTTGCTGGATGAATTAATTTCATTGGTCTGTGATTGTTTGTGAATAAAAATTGTCGAGTACGTTATTACTCAGCCAATAATAATTGGACTAAAAATTGTTCTTTTCAATTTGCTTTAGTTTATTGCGATCCATGAATGAGTTTTGCATCCGCTTTCATTAGGTTGTATGAATTTTATCTTAGTTAGAAGCATCATTACGTAGCGCGTAGGTTAGAAAGGAATGGTTAGTTTTACGGTGTGATTCTGTTTGCGTGTGAATGCGATAAAATTAAAAAAGAAGGGAAGACTTCAAAGAGCATTTTTTTATCATTATCGATTCTTGTAACATGATTCAGTTCTTTGATAGGTCTCAAAACTATTAACCTTTACAACATTTTTGTTGCCATTTCTTAGTTTCATATCAGGATGTGCACCTTTATGTAGTTTTTAAAACGCCTTTATTAGATATCGGGACATTGGTTTTTCTAAAATTCATCTCGAATATACGCCATGAAAAACATGTTCCCAGACCATTCAAATACAAAGTGTTCTACCCGACTCCGAAGCAGAAAGGTTTGAAGATTACAAACTTTGCGAGTCAATTACTTGTTCGTATTAATACGGTTTTAATATTCAAGTTTAATAACATTACGGCTATTTACGACGGTACATTTAGGGGCTGAGCACGGATGGAGGTAGATGTACTAACCGGTTTTTTAATTTTCTTTTTTTTGTCATTTCAGGTATGTAATTGCTATGGCGATAGTGATGACGTTTGCGAGTTTGGACTGTAAATCGTTGGATTAAATGCGAGAATTGATTGGTATGTATGTATTTGTAGATGTTTCAGAGGGTTATATAAAGAATCGTAATGTTCTTTGGATCAGTAGCGCCTCTTGTCTCATCAGTAATAAACTATTTTATTAAATGTTTTATTGTGTAGGATAAATGTCTAGATCTAAATAAAATTTCTTACTATCATCAGTCTGCTATATTATAGAATAGATGGACCTTTTTTTTCCGCACTTAGATTCGCATTTGGTCCGTTGTGCGTGCAGGTCTCCTCTCTGTGAGAGGGAATGGGCCGTTATTCACCACGCGGGTCCAGTGCATTTTGGTGGAAGTAACATGTCTTCGATTTTTTGGATCTATGACATGCCGGTTTCCTCACGATGTTTTTCTTTACCGTTTTGAGAGCAGTGGTGATGTAATAATTTACACAAAGTAAAGCACCTGCTCGGGTTCGAACCCACGTTCGAAACCACCTACAACTTGTAAGTCGCGGCCGTTACCACTGGGTCACCACTGCTTTTGGCTATAAATTTTTGATTGATAAAAAAAAATGCTAGCTTTGCCCCTCGATTGATAAAATCTTCAACTTCTCAGCTCGATTGAACAAATTCTTTTTAATTTTCTAACCAATTTTCAACCTTCAACTTCAAACCGTGTGACTTGACTAATTAACGAGTAAAGTAAAAAATCAACCGATTGGTCACACACCTTGATTTAAAGGCTAAACCCGTATATTTCATGGTGTACAAAAATATCTAATTACCTATACCTTTTGTATAGATAGTATTACAAACAGAAATTACCGATTCAGTCACGGCATTTACTTAAATATTTCGACTCTAACAAATAAGTTTCATGGGAAACCAGGTAACTAAAATGGCCGCCGTCGAATAACGGTAACGTACTCGATTGATTTCTTTATGGCCAAATTGTTTTTGATATTTTTTATGATTTGTTAAGGGGAAGACGTTGGTGTGATTGCGGGCCTAAGTTTCTGTGATTGTTTTACAGATTGTACATGAAATAACTGTTCGGTAAATAATCTATTTCATGGGGTTTAACAATCTAGGGTTCATGGACTAAACTGAAATGGCTTGGGATTGAGCTGCTCCAATTAATTTATGTTTTTTTATGTTTTGCGTCCTGAATTTTGTTTGGTTTTTTTTGGTTTTCTTGCAGTGTCATTGCAAGAAAACCAAAAAAAAAAAACAAAAAAATAATCATGTAATATTTACATACTAAAGTATTATATTATTTTATTTTAATTATTGTGAATGTGAAGAGTATGTGGATCATTCCTTTTTTTTGTTTGTTTTTTATCATGGTCTGGCAGTTTGAGTAATTTATACGGCCTACCTGAATGTCTTTTCTTTAGTATTGTTCGTCGAATCATTGAGCTCCTTAAATTTTGAATTGAGCTGCACGGTTATTGACAAATGCATGCACTGACTGGATAGGTCCACTCAATCTAGACGGTTCTTTTTTTTTATCTTATATAGGCTCGCGCTTGACCACCATCTCACCTGATGGTAAGCGATGATGTGGTCGATGATGGAGCACGTTTGCCTAGAAGTAACCCAAAAACCTCAAAAGACCATTTCAGACATCAATCTACATGGGCTTCACATGATCTAACCAAGATTTTGTCTGGACTTTAAAAGAGAAAGTGACCTCTGAGTTTGTTTCGGCCTTTCATCTCAGAGTAGTCAGATAGGAAACGCCGACCTCATCTAGTTTAAAAAAATATGATCATTACAAACGTGTTTGTAAAAACCAAGTTATAGAAATAAAATCATCAAGAAACAAATTGTTTATTATTAACTGAATAATTCATCAAAACAGAAGACTCAAACGAAATAGGAGTCACAAATAGGTATGGTGCTAAAATTATTGACGTTCAACAACTAATATAAAGATTACCCTTTTAAACTAGGTTTACTCTACCTGACCCTACCGAAAAGGATAACCCCACTACTCAACCCCACATTTACCCGCTCTCCAAGCCCCAAAAACACAACCATCGCCTTAACAGAAGCGGCATGCTCAAACACGTAACAGACATTATAAATTCGTTACCCCTGTAACCTAACTCAGTAATAGATCCGTGGCACACATCGTCAATATAATTGCTACAGAAATCCGTGGCTTACATCGTCAATATAATTGCTACAAATTGCTATTAATGATCGATACTGTGTTGATGAACTCGATAGTTGTTGAAGAGTTGTTGGGAGTTGTGTAATAGGCTGTCATTGCAAGGGTTGAGTGTTGATTGGGCTTTTAGCATTCTTGTGGAGGCGCCGTTGATTAGAAGGATTTTGCTTGGTAGGCCTCTGATTTTTTAATTGTTTTTTGCTTGTTTGAACCGTAGTTTAAAGTAATACTAAACTGTGATTTCTTTGAAGATTTTTAATCTTTTTTGAAATGTTGAGAGATTAAATAAAAGGCAAATATTTGGAACGCTGATTGGGCAAGAGTTATTGGTAACATACTGCGGTTAAACATAGGTGATTCCTGATCTGAGGTCATTACTAATGATTTTATTTTGCATAACTATAGCAGGCTAGAAAAATATTTAAGTAGTAAATACAATAAGCTTCACTATACTAGCTTTATTGAGATCATAGATAGTTAGATAGACAAAGTACACTCAAGATCCTGCAACAAATTGTCATTCTATGCTCATTTGTTTTACAATAAAACAAGAAACGGATTTAGTTTACATGCAAACCTAACTACAAAACCAGAAGTCATTATTTTGAAAGCTATTCATTGAAATACCTAAGAGTTAGCGTAAAGAGCTGATACAGTTTCCATGTAAACACATAATAAGACAAAAGTCACCAGTCGTACATGCGATAAATTTGAAAATTTGCATAAGACTGTACCGTTTGCTATAAGCTTTACAGCGTTTGCGTAATCGTGATTTGTTGACGTTTTAGAAACTTGTTTGTTTTTGATTTACCCTGTATGGGTTTAGCCTGTATATGGGTAACCATTTTAAAAGTGGGCTAAGAAGTGGAATTGGTAGAAATAAAAAAATAAAACCGGCCAAGTGCGAGTCGGACTCGCGCACGAAGGGTTCCGTACCATTATCGCATAAAACGGCAAAAAAGACACGTTAAAGTTTGTTGTATGGGAGCCCCATTTAAATATTTATTTTATTCTGTTTTAGTATTTGTTGTTATAGCGGCAATAGAAATACATCATCTGTGAAAATTTCAACTGCCTAGCTAGTTCATGAGATACAGCCTGGTGACAGACAGACAGACAGACGGATCGCGGAGTCTTAGTAATAGGGTCCCGTTTTTACCCTTTGGGTACGGAACCCTAAAAATATTTATATAGGCAATACAGGTTTAAAAAGATTTACGATTTGGAAAACACATACTCAGGATTCGGCCTTATTAGGTATTTTTCTCCTTCTGCTATTTACATGTATCAGAATGTCTCTTCTTAGTAAAGTAATCAAACGCATGCTATGGCCTCCTTGAATGTATGCATTAATCATAACTTGATTTTCTTATAATATTGTAGTTTTGTGCTCAATTTCATTGGAGGTTCTAATTAAAGAAATGTATGAATAAGTTACGTTTATCAACCATAGATGTAATATAGTGTCTTCCGAAAGCATCTCCGCAGATAGTCACTCTAGAATTCTAGACTGTAAATATTTAAGCACCGCTGTAAAATTCTCAAGATTTCCCAATCATTAATTTACATAGGTACTGACTATTTAATTGCTAAGTCGTATATTCTTGAAGACCCTATATTTATCTACTTCCTGGTCTTATTCAATCTGCCTAACCATTTCCCTACTATATACAGTTCACCTATTTTCTCAATGTCCCTCGGGACTCATCGCATTTCCTAATACAAACGAATGGTAATTTCTATGAACATCAGTTATTAGATTTATCGTGTATAATAATTTGAATTCAGGGGGGTGACCATAAGCTCTTAGAGCGGTATCAATTTGAGATCGAATAAGGGACAGATGTATCTGACTTGTATACTTCTGTCACTTACTCGATATCAAATTGATACCGCTCTAAGAGCTTATGGTCACCCCCCAGAACTAAGTACTTTATTTTTGTTTTGTTTTAATTTCCGTGTGAAATATATAGAGCTGTAAAAACACCTTTTGGACAATTTGTATGCAACATATTCTTTGATTTACATATGCTGTTTTAGTTATGAAGAAATTCTAGCCATCAATTATTCTGTGTAAAAATATTTTTAAACGTAATTTAAAAATAAAGCTGACTCGTCGTTTTGAAGGAGTATCGAAAAGTAGTAAAAAAATATGGGGCTGTTAATTTTTTTTTAAAGCCAAACTATTAGTTACACGAAAAACATGTTTCACAAATAATGTAGGTTCATGTATATTTTTTTTTTTTTTCAAACTTTTTAGCTTAGCCTTTCCTAAGGAGTTTGTAAATTACCGTTTTACGGCACTTAAGTGGTGGAAGGCCCTTAACATGCTTACTAAGACACGAAGGTGTCTCGGTATGTATGTAATGAATGGTCACATCCACGGACCAAACTGGAGAAGCGTTGCTTAACCTTGAGGAACCCATGTGGCTGTTATTACGTGGGTACGAGCTCCTCCTAATTCGACCACTTCCTGGTCACATTCTACGAAAAATATTGCACTCTTTCATTAAATGCTTAAAACTTGATTTTGAATATTATTTCTAAAATAGCAGTTTTAGGTAATTCGTTTTTTCTGTGCGTTGGAGCCTAAAAAAATAGTTATGAATTAAATTAGCAAAAACAAATTATAAAACAAGGACACCACGAGCGAGCTCTAATAAAAAGTCATCCCACGCAATTTCTTACTATTATGGTACATTTGTATTAAATATTGGTATAATATTTATACCTCCTGCTGCCATTGAAATAAGTTTTGTTGAAAGTTTCGGCGCGAATTTTATCTGTCCTTATTCTGCTTATGGTACAAAGTGTTTAACGTAATAGTCATAATAATAATATAATTTTACCCATTGATAAACAGCTACTTTTTATTTTGGCTTCTTTAAATATGCTATAACGTTCAACTTAATTTTAACAACTTTAAATACATTTTGTTAGTTTGTCTGTATGACATTTATCATCCAATATGCTGTGCGGAATGAAAGTCCACCCTCTCCCTTTTTTCACACAATTCTGTTTATAATATTAAAAAATAGTTTAGAAACGTATAATTGTATTTGTTTTTCTCTGCCTACCAATATATTTCTGACTCCTGCGATTTAATATGGTCAGTATTTTCCCCTCAAGCTGCTGTGTTTCCATTACTACTCGTATTTTACCAAACAAATCCACGTGTCTACCTAGTCTAACAATAAAAAGCCCATTCACAATAAATCAGGCACATTAAATCAGATATTCTTCTTAGATAACACTCCTGCTCGAATATTTTGTAGTTTCAAGATTGTCTTAAGAATTTTTTATAGCTTTTTTACGACTCAGATTCTACGATCGGCTGATTAGTTGTCTACCGAATAGAAGGTCATATAGTGCTGATATTGTATTTGAATATCATTTTAATGGATTATTATTACATTTTAATTGTCAGTTTTTGGTTTTAACACGTTAAGTTTTAAAGCTATGTTTTAATTTATTATTATTTTTAAAAGTTATGTTGATTTCGCTTTCGTTTGAGATGGTTTTGCGCTTTGATCAGTTTTCTTCGGAAGTCATTTTGATTTTAATTGATTAGTTGAAGTTTTTTTAGTGTTTCTTTATAGGAAATTTCACACCTATTTATCTATTTTTTGGACTATGTATCAGACGATACCATAAGCGAATTCTAAATAATGTGAAATATAAAAAAAAGTAAATTTATTATACGTACAAGTTCTCGACTGTGTAAAACATGATCAGTTTTTGTTTGACTAGATTTTTATCTCACAAACAATAAAAGTAAAGAATTTATGCATCTGATGTAAGATTATCTAAACGACAATGAAACAAGACCTAATTTTATCGAAAATCTAATATATTTACGACTAAATGAAATCGATGACTAAATGATAATGTCATAAAGATAGCTAAATCTAGAATAAAATTTGCTTCGATTCACATTTATCATGGATAGCAATCTCCATTTGGACAGTGAAAAAATAGAAAATCTGCCTCGTTGGTCTTGTAGCCGTCACTGCAACTGTTCAACACGAGGTCTTGGGTTTAAGTCCCACATCGGGAAAAAAGTTCCTGATTTTTTCGATCAGGCATTTCTCAGTAACAGTGCCGAGATATAGATTTATGCCTGGTTGATGGTATTTGGCTCGGCTATTATTGTATGGAATTTAAGGCGTATATATGCCCCAATGATATGGACGTACGGCTGACTGGAGCCAGAATATCAATATTGAACCTCCTTTTGGACAGTTTTGTTAGCAAAATATCAGTTATGAAGAAATTCTAGACATAAATTTTTATTTAAAAAAAAAAAAAAAAATACAATTCGTATTGTAGGAAAATCCAAAAGTAGCGATAAAATATCGTGTTATTACTATTTTTTTTTTAAGCAAAACTATTATTTACACGAAAACACCATATCATGAACATCACAAATAAGGTACATGAATCAATAGTAAATATATATTTTTTTCAAGCTTTTTAACCTAGCCTAAGGAGTATGCTTAGAAATTAACCGTTTTACGGTACTAAAGGCTCATAAAAATAAGAAAAATTACCATGCCTACCTAACTTTTAGTAGGCAGGCATACTTCAGCATAACCAGGGTAAAGCCAGCATAAAGGGTCCAGTGAAATAAAGCTACTGTAGGAGCTCCCATGTTCCTGTAATGCATCGGGGATGGCCGCCTGAAAACTATCTGTTTTTGCTATCTATCCCTGATGCACAGGATGCGTGAGGGAGCGCAAACGGTATCCTAAAGGTTATTGCGGATAAACCAGACTGCCCTTTCCTGGGGTACTGGACCCGCTTGCACAGCGGCGGCACCACTTCAACGGGAAATAAGTAAATGAATTAATAGGATTATTTGTAATGTATTTATTTTTATTGTGTGAATGGATTATTGTTTTTATTTGGATGACATTATAGAATTATGTAAATTTACTAACATCGTCGTAAGTGTATTTCTAACAAATTATGGATCATGGTCCGAAATAAATGATTGAATTGAATAACCTTTCGGGAAATGAAGACGTGATCTTATGTCATAATTTACTATGTGATTAACTTTACTACAAAGGTGTAACAGAATAACAAGTAGTACCGCACCTGCCATGATGAAACAACTGGCTTACCATAATAAATTAATACGCCAGGAAATGTCGTAAGGCCTCCTTTTCAAATCCTCCTATTAGGGGCAAAACGTATCGTTACTATCATTAATTCAGCCGGCTTCACCCGTCTCCCTGAGTGGCAGAGTAATGAGTTCAGTTACCTGCCGTCAACCCTAAGTGGTTGATTGTGGTGAAATTAACCTACGGAATACCGTTAAGTGGGAATTAATACGCCAGACGCGTTAGGTGTTGAATATTTTCTGTTTAGGTGTGCAAAAGGGTTACGGGCAAAATATTGAAAAAATATCATACCAAGATGATGACGAACTAGTTAAAATTGTATGTCTATTGTAGTTACGAGAGAAATAAGTAGGTCAAACTATTGATATATAAGTAACAAGATAGAAAGGGACACTACAACCGTACAGGTACATATAAATATTTTTTTCGCGTTTATCAGCAGCCTCAATGCGTAAGTAAATTCGTCAAGGCAAAGAGTATGACCCCATGAGAGAGTATGAAAAATTATCTTTAAATAATTAGGTATTGCCAAAAATTATTGGCTTCATTCGAAAAGAATATCTTTGCCAATGAAAGCGTCCAATCATTTCGGCAATACCTTAATATTTAGTGAGAATTTGTCATACTCTTTCATGGTGTCCATACCCTTTGCCTTGCCGAGTTTACTTACGCAATAAGCTGCATGACTTATCCCACAGGTAACGTGCATTTTTCCGGTATAAAAGGTGGCCCATGGCGATCTGCGATAGTGTATCTTTCTGTTAGTGAAAGAGTTTTTCAACATAAACAGCCCGTAATGTTCTTCATCTTTGCATTGCTGAGGCTCCAGTCTTCTCTTTATGAGAATCTACCCTATTCCTAGACCAAGAACGGATTGCTTCGTAGTATTAACTGCCCTATTTCTACTTGATCAACTATTCATTGTAATGGATTATAATAAGCGAGTCTTACGTCAGAGGATGCTTAAAACCTGGATATATTCCAATTCCGGCAAATAACAATATGGCACCTGCAAACGCCAAACGACCACACACAAACACATCCCGGATTGACACAATACGCATAAAAGCGTTGACCAAGAAGCTACTTATACCAAACGTACAAGAACTTTAGTCATCTTCATTCCGTCAGCGAATCACTATAAATAAGACAATTTGAATGGCGCTGACAAGCCTGGGTTTATTACTAGTGGAGTCACGATCCTTGATATGATGCAAATGATTACTGTGCTACAATGTTGTGTGTTTATTTGCTATTTTTAGGGGGTGATTTAAGTACGAAGGTATTATTAAAAGTAGTGTGTTGGATATAAACGGCTCCAGTAAGTGCTGATGAAAGCTATGTAGACGCAAAAATAATCATCAACGTCCTTTTAGTCGAAATACGTCCACAACTAAAAGTATGTCCCCCCAAATGTCACCACATCAACCAGTCCTGTGTGTCTTGTATACAGCAGATTCTCGCAGTATTCATTTACAATGTTGGCGTCATTATATTTTGGTGTTGTCTGAGCGGATGCTCCTTACCAAGATATAAAGATTATACGTTCAATAGTAAAGCTTTAGTCAAGCGAGTATCAGTGGTAACACTGGCACTACAAATATTGCTGTTAAAGCATAGAAAAAAGAGCGTTGTCAATGTCAAATTGATGTAGTCTCTCGTTTTCCATTCCGCCTTTTCTAAAACTAGGTATTCTAGTATCAACAAAAGATGTGCTTCCGACAAACTAAAAACAATTTCAGCTAGCAGTTTATAGTTCTTTTGAAACACTCATATCGTGGCAACGCAAACTCCAGTGAAAGAGAAACACAAATGAACATACTTATCATTCCACACATGTATTAGGACTCAAATGTAGCAGATATCGTGATAACCGTGAACTTTTAACTCAACACGTTCGTGCTGCGACCTCGAACGATCTTTTGATAGTTGACATTGATACTGCTTGGGGCCTGAGCGTTAGCTGACCTGGTAGCTAAGAAAGCAGTAGGTAAACTTACTGAGCTACTTGCAAAGAACATCGAAGACAAACATCTACTGCTGCTGTGTAAATATAATTTCCTTTTTCTGTTCGTTTTTCTTCTGCCCTGGAAACTAAATAAACTAAAGCAGTGTTAGAAATACCTATTGGTCAGGCAGCAAAGTGGCTGCAGCCATACACCAATACATTGCCACTCACATGTTTTGTACGATGATTTTATAGGATTTCATCATATTCAATGCTTACATAAATAACATAAACAATACTGCCACGTATCTGCCAATAACTTGACAAATTATCCTCTCTATTTTACGAATTCCCTCTGCCCTACCATTACATCACCACTAAAGTCATCAACCTTTAAAATAATCGTTCTTTAATTAAATCACCATCCCAATCAATAGATTCAAGAAACAAGGAAGTAATAATCCCTACAACATAAAATCGCTTTAAAATACCCTCACAGCATAAACAGGGTGTGAACACAAAAACTGTCTCCGTCGGGCCACTGACTCGTGCGCGTGCGTTCGCAAATCCTGCGCATATAATTGAACCGCGCATTGTTTGAGAGCGTCGCCAGGGCATGTGATTTGTAGTAGCAACGTTTTTTTGTTTGTTACAAATGAGTTTTGCAGTGTCTTTGGTTGGCGGTTGGTTTTAAATTGAATTTTGTGTTTGAGTTGGTTCTTAGGTTTGTTATAAATGATTTAGTTAAATTGTATCAAAAAGATTAAAAAAAAAAAAAATGTCAAATTTTATGCGAGCAATTTATTGTTTTTTTTTTGCTTTAACAGCTCAGAATTCAAAGGAGTTGTCAAAAGGTTGCCAACAAAGTCTGAAAGACCATGGATTGTGATTTTACTGAAAAACTTTCACCCCTGAATATTCCTCCCTGGTTATGACTAAATATCTTTAGTACTATGCACTAAGTAAATTACAAGCAAAATACTCTTCATAAATTCCAACGGGAACCTATTTACACTGCCCACAAAAATCAGTAACTGTAACCCGGTAAGGTAACAAAAAAAGTATTTCATAACGGCTTGATTTAATATACGACAGCGTTCCCGTCATCGGTTCACAATATTAAATGACCATTTTAGCAGTAACCGTTTAATAAATTACCAGAGAACCGTGACAGGAACCGAGAGAAATGAAAAAACGGTTCTGTAGCTTCTTTTGAAGGGTTTTATTTGTTGACACATATTATTAAAGTCACCCAAAGGGCAATGGAGAGGGCTATGCTCGGAGTTGCCTTGCGAGATCACGTCGGAAATGAGGATATCTGCAGGAGAACCAAAGTTACCTTCATAGCCCGAAGAAGTGTGCAGTGGGCAGGGCACATTGCTCGCAGACCGGATGACTGATGGGGCCGAAAAGTTCTGGAATGGCGACCGCGATCCGGAAGACGATACGTTGGAAGGCCTCCCACTAGGTGGACCGATGACCTGGTTAAGGTTGCGTGCGAGACGCACGGGATCGGGCAATGTGGCGACGCCTGGGGGAGGTCTATATCCAGCAGTGGACGGACGTCTTTCGGCTGAAATGATGATGATGACACATATTATTTAAACGGATTCAAGTGCTGGAAATATTTTTTGATCAATAAGGTTTGATATTTAAAAGAACTCTATGTCAGGATCGTAGCAGATGGCATTCTATAGTTTCTGCCTACCTACATGGTAAAAGGGTGTGAGTTTACGTCTGTATATTGTAAGGTTTGATATACTTGTGATATAATACAAAATAGATTCGTGCTCATTGTTTTGCAATCCACTTTTCCACAACTCATTTGCAATTTTCATCGTTTTCTATGTGTTACAGTTTTAGCTTTTCGATATATGAATTAACTATCACTTTTCCTTTTATCTCAAAGGTCCCTAAAACCGAATCCCTGTACCCCGCTCTGGGTGTTCCTGAGTTCACAATTTTTGACCGATGCATCATTGAACAAATTAAACTTGGTGCCAAAAATAATTTATCAGTCCTCGCCCCAGTCGATTATTCACGCTTATGACAAATGGTGGAGAGCTGGGCAGTATATTTCACGGATTTGTAATTTGCAATACATACGTTCGGCAATGGTTATGGTTCGACATTTTTATTTATAACTTTATACTTTTGTCTGGCCGGATTTGTAATTTTTGTGAGTCATTTTTTGGTATTTTTATTTTGATAATAACATAAAAAGCACAGACAGATCAAACAGATTTAGGGCAACAAAAGAAGACGCAAATAGTTATCTATCTAAATCTTCTTATTTTCACAATCATTATGATTAAAACAGCTACGGCATAGATGTATCAAAATATAAAAGATTAAAATACTAAAATAATAAAACATGGTGCGAAAATAAAGGTACAAGGGCACTAACAATCCATCAATCAGAATGTGGACTCTTAAACGAAAGGTCGTGACTTCAAATCCGACCCTATTACACCATTACGATAAATTCTAGTGAAGAAACCTATCGAAAATGCATCATAAAAAACAGACAAAAAGAAACTGGACCAACAACATCGGTAAAAATATTTGAAATGTGCGCTTTATTTATATATTAATCTCCACATTAACATATTAATATACGACGAGCTTCTAATCACAAATCTGATAAATCCGATATTACCATAATTACGAGAAACCGAAATATACTGTCTACGAATAAATCTACAGTAGATATTAATTAATTAGATACTCACATCAACATAATAGATAAAAGTTGCAATATTAACTATTGAAGGCTAACGCTAATCCATTGCAGGCTAATTGCGGATTAAGTTTATTAGAATGCGTACATAATCTTCAATGGATGAGCGACGCATCGATAGCATCTTCGCGAGGATAAGATGAGAACACTAATTATGTTTCTATGGTGCGCGGACGCAGGGAGGGGCGGCATTCCGCCAGGTTTTTGACCTTCCCACAGATCAACAGATCCACAGAACAACCAAAAAAACATACATTGAAATATATATTAATCTTTTCTATTAATTATCGCACGTATAATAAATTATTCGACGTTTTTGAATTAAGTGTATTTTTAAATATGAAGTCCGGTATTAATTAGAGTCCAAATGGCGCTTCTATTTTTGTAATCATTAGGGTTTCGTTTAATTGATGTTGCAGTTTCTTGACAGCTGATTAAATGATACAGAAGTGATGTCTTTAATGGTCAATTAATTCACTGTTAAGTTGCTAAGTGACATAATAGTTTCTTGGCATTTTGAAAAGTAAAGTTTGCACTGAAGTCAATTTAGTAAGTAACTAATTATCTTGCTGCCGTAAAATTGAAAGAATTAAGTATTAATTCGAACATAAAATTAATGAATAAAACATAACATTAATGTTCATGGACCTACAGAAATATTAATGGCCTGTTTTACCACCGATTGATAGATGATTTGCGCTGAACTTAGTACTAGTCTCTGGTGCATACATTCTTGGCATTTCTTTTTCATTGTTTAATTCATCTCAAGAAACTAATATAATAATAATACCAACCTGTAACTGTCCCACTGCAGGGCAAAGGCCTCTTTCATGCAGAGAAGGCACGAGCATTGATCACCATGCTTGCTCAATGCGGGTTGGCGATTTCAGATTTACATTAACTGTAAATCCAGGTTTCCTGACGATGTTTTTCTTCATCGTTGTCTGTGATGTATAAGATAAACTTAGAAACTAAATGTGAGTTTGAAAAAGTCACATTGGCACTTGCCCGGGCCATAAAACTGGACCTGTATATTTTAATATATCCTTCTGTCACATCTAGACTTTAAATATTTATTTAAAAGCTAAGCCAAAGTATGAAAACCCCAAAAAAATCCTCTGATGTAACTTATATCAGAAATTATATATAAGTTTTTATATCAGAAGCCATTTCACGACGTTCCTTAGTCTGTGGCAGACAGCAGATGATATACAGTATCACAGTGTGCGGCGCAAATGTGCTATCTCAAGCTATTCTGTTTAGAGACAATCGTACGTTTTGTGAGAAGCCTTTTTGAGCACCGATCTGACATTGATGGAGTTTAAGGCTGAGTGGCATAGATCTTTTGAGGTCTTTGAGGAGTTAGACCGTTTTATGTAAGGTGGGGGTCGGAGCGGTTATTTTGGAGAGCAAAGGTAATTAGATATTATAATGGGGTCCTGTTAGATGTCTAGTATATCAAAAGTTTTGTTTTTTCATACTTCAAGAAAGGAGTGTAGGTCGATTGCTAGCAATGGGTAATTTTAAGCTGGAATGATGATGACGATGATGAATAGGAACCGATATGTCTAGAATTTTTCTGTAATGTTATAATAAGTAGACGTTTTAAGATAGGAAGAGCCAAGAATTAATTTCACAGCTATTAGCAATCTACATTTCATGGAGGGGGAGGGGGGGGGGTTGCCATAATCGCCACGCTTGGCAGGCGGGTTGGCGATCGCAGTATGGTTGTTATAGAAGCACAGAGAACGCTGCTGCCCATTCTCTGGTTTGTCCCTTAGTCGCCTCTTACGACACCCACGGGAAGACATGGGATGGCGAAATTCATTACGTCCGGCTCCATGCGGAAGAATATACCGATGACCTGGTTAAGGTTGCGGGAAGGCGCTGGATGCGAGACGCACGGGATCGGCCAATGTGGCGACGCCTGGGGGAGGCCTATGTCCAGCAGTGGACGTCTTTCGGCTGAAATGATGATGATGATGATGATCAGCAATCTACAGAGTAAGCGTGAAATTTATGTCCCTACACTTGGTAAAAAGACTCTGCAATGTCTATTTTCCTGAGGATATCGAAAAAAGCGACCGTTATGTAAATAGCTTGAAATTTTCTGACAAAAGAGAACCAATTTTTGCAGTAAATAATTTAAATATAGAAACCAGTAGACAGAAAAAATACAATCTGCTTATTCAAACAAAATTGTATTCATCTTGCTATCTATATAATATTATATCAAAACTATCAATGTCGAGTATTTCAATCTAAACTCTTGATTTTTTACAACACTTGAGTGCAAACAAGTTTTTATATCAACAGGAATTATATGAAATTCTAAGATTGTTTTAAATGAAAAACTGGGCAGCTTATATTTGAAGTTCTAAAAGTTTTTGCCCCTTAGGAAATATTGTAATTGGTCATGGTGTGAATGTAAAGACTTTGAAGAGTTAGGATATAAGTCTGAAAAAGTTGATGTAGTCATTGAATACTAGGTTGAAGTCGTTGTGGGGTCGTGTCAAAGAAAATACTATATTTTATAAACATTGTAAAAAGTTCCACGAACTGTAACTAAGTAATACCTAATCTCCCTGAAGTTAAATAATTTAGAATCTTTTGAAATTATTTTTAAAACTGCTTGACATTATTATATTTTAAAATAGTTTGACATTATATTTAAAACTTATGGACATTATATTTGGAACTGTTTAGCAGTTTACTCGAATTTCACTTGAAATGTGAATTAACAATTAATAGTTTTTGTATTCGTGTGCAAATTGCATGTATGTATTCAACACAGTGTAAATTGTTTTATAAATAAATGAAATGAAATAAAAAAATTAATGGAATGTACCTAATATCGCAATTTCAAAGAAATAACTAACAGAGTTGCATGCAATGTATGTACCTACACTGGTTTATAGTTGTTATTAGTTATATGAGAGCAGTGGTGGCCTAGAGCTATCGGCCGCGACTCACAAGTTGTAGGTCGTGGGTTGGATCCCAGGCAGGCGCTTTCCTTTGTGTAAATTATTTCATCGCCACTGCTCTAAAAACGGTGAAGGAAAATATCGTGAGGAAACCGGCATGTCCTAGAACCAAAAATTCGAAGACATGTGACATCCACCAACCCGCACTGGGCCCGCGTGGAGGTTTTTGTCCCAGCAGTGGGAACATTAATAGGCTGATGATGATATGAGTATTTATGATAGTTATGAGTATTTTATCTACCAAGAAAAGACTACCTCAAAAACAGGATTTTATTATATTCACTGCTGGGACACAGTTTTTCTCTCTGTGGGAGGTTCCCTCCTATTCTAGTCAGGGAATCTTCAAAATCGTGGCTGCGTCGAAAAAGGTTCCACCAGTCAAAAAGTTAAATCCCCTAATTGAACGCACAAGCTACTAAAAGAGCACTTTTTTTGCCACAATGCCTGAAACAAAAAAACAAAAGTTACCATTGACCAACATACAAACAACTTCATTATGCACAATCTATTCAAACTTTCATGACCAACAAACGTCATACAATCAACACTTTCAAGCTAGCTTTAACTTCTAAAACTACAACAGTACATGTTCTCACTGCAAGACTGAATCAATTATAGAACGGTACTCTTAATTAACTAAGCATGTAACTTTTACACAGTTTAATATTCGTGGGATTTATTAGCTGTTTTTGAATTGATGTGGGTGAAGCTGGAGATCTTACTGATTTTTTTGCGAGTTAGTCTTAATAATAGTATGTATTGGCAATGTTAGAAAGGTAAAACCTAAAAGTTAGATTCATAGAATTTTCTCAAACATGCTTGAAATTTGAGCATTATTTTGACAACCTTCTTCGAGATAAATCGAAATTGCTGTACTGGCCAAATACATGCTAGCAGCGGCCGGCAAAATTTGTATGAAAATCCTCCATTTTTAAATTCCTGATCTGTCGTGTAATTTAAAAATGGAACGATCTTTTACTCCGAAACATGGCAACCAAGGAGGTAACTTATCAAGGTTTTATTTAAATTTCGAACTGGCTTGCAAATAGAAAGCTGTTTATTGAAAAAAAAACAAATGAACACTTTAACGCGGGCAAAATTATTGTTAAGTACTCGTTGTTCGTCATTGATTTTGAAAGAAATAATTGTTTTTGACAAAATGAGTTCTAGGTACTACTTAGTTTTAATTGCCGCGCATCATTTGAGAAAAGTACTATACAAGCCGGCCTACATTTTCACGTTCGTCCATCAATGCCTCTTTTTCTGGCCGCTGCAGTAATGTACTAAATATTTATGGTATACTTAAATTAAAGCACAAATCTTTTACAATACCTATATAATTCTATGACCTCAGCGGTGGTCTTATCGCTGACAGCGATATCTACCAGACAAGCTTTTGGCGGACTTTAATCATTCTATACTCCATTTGAAATAACATTATACACGTTTCCAAATCTTTTTACAGTCCGTTCATCCGATTTTGAGTTCTATTCCGTAAACATAAGGATGACATAAAAAGCATAAACCTGTTACAAACACCAACTGTTTACTACAGCTATCATTTGTCGTATCACCAACGCAATAGAAGTGAAAATCGATTAAACGGGCTGAAAAATGGGCTAATTTAAACCTCTAATATTATCGTAAATTAAGTTTAATTTTATCTACCTTGATACGTTTATACATAGTTGTACAGGCAATTATAGTATTTTGTGCATTGAAATCCACTTTAGAGCCACTAAAACTTTTTTCTGCATCTAAGGTTCGGGACTTTCTACCTTCATATCTGAATTGCTGTTTCTAGCTGTATATACAGAAGTAACTTCCATGTTTTGTACGAGGTCGAAGGTCATCGCCCATGTATCAAGGAAGAAAAACAAGGTTCTTCAAGGCTGTTCAAGGCTTCGCTTCCTTCTGCTTCTTTCGTGTGAGGTGTGGCCACCTCTGGTGTCAGAGTTAATTAAGCCGCCTCTGGGAATCCCACAGGCCTCTGACTTGGCTATTTCAGACTTACATTAACTATGTAAGTCCAGGTTTCCTCACGATGTATTCCTTCACCGTTGCCTGTGATGTCTAAGATAAACTTAGAAAGTACATATGAATTTGATAAAGTCACATTGGTACTTGCCCGGATTTGAACCCACAACCTCAAGCACGAGAGGCGAGCTACTGGGCCACCACTCCTGGGCTTCGCACCCGTCATCTGGCTACGTATCTACACACTTACCCTGCCTACCCACCTACCCTACCCTAGCTACCTACATACCCTACACTATCATACCCTACCTGCCAACCTACCTACCCTACCCTATATATCTACCTACCTACATGATTGTTGCATAACTTAAACCGTTTACGCAGCGCTCACAACGGAAGCTCTCAAAAAGGAATAATTTTTGCCCGTTTTTGCATCATTTTCATTTATGCTCCGCTCCTATTTATTGTAGCGTGATGTTATATAGCCTATAACCTTCCTCGATAAATGGACTATCAAATACAAAAAGCAGTTTTCAATTCCAACCAGTAGTTCCTGAGATAAGCACGTTCAAACAAACAAACTAACTCAACTCGATGTCAACTCGATTCGAGTCGTCACCAGCAACAGTAACGACTCTTTACACCTACTAATAACGATGGGTAAAATATTAAAACTGGGTAATAGATATCGTATAGCGATGCCTACCCACGCGCAGCATCCTAACTCAATTACCTCATTCAGCCCTGTTTCCTAGATTAGAACGCGAAAGGAGAATCTAAGATTTTAGAATCCGATGCGTATACCGTTTGAAATCCGTTATGATGCAAATATATACAGGATGTAACGAAAAGGTGGGGTCATATTTTAAAAATTGCTTTTGCTCTTGTAAATGAACAACTTTCTCAAAGAAAGTCAAAGTAAATTAAATAAACCGACCAATTGCGAGTCGGCCTCGCGCACTAAGTTTTCCGTACCATTATCGCAAAAAACGGCAAAAAAATCACGTTTGTTGAGGGAGTCCCACTTAAATATTTATTTTATTCTGTTTTTAGTATTTGTTGTTATGGCGGCAACAGAAATACATCATCTGTGAAATTCAACTGTCTAGCTATCACGGTTCATGAGATACAGCCTGGTGACAGACGGACAGACAGGCAGACAGACGGATCGCGGAGTCTTAGTAATAGGGTCCCGTTTTTACCCTTTGGGTACGGAAACCTAAAAAAGAATTTTCCGTACAAAGTTGTCGACTGACCGAAATTTTTAAGCGAGATATATAGTTATACATTTTTTTTGAGAATAGTCTATGACTCCAAGTAAGTTATGCTGTTACATGGACATAAGCAGTTTTTAAATTATGACCCCATCTTACCGCTACACCCTGTTTACACAGATGGTAATAACCGTCTCTGTTAATAGATAAGTCTTGACATGTACATAAATTAGCTTAAGTACTGATATCTGATTTATTTTATGGGTTAATTAGAAATAATAATGGGCTTTGTACTCGTTTATCTGTTGACCCATTTTCACAGCAGCGAAGAACCATAATTTATGAATATTCCTAAGGTCCTTTAATTACTATAGTCAAAATTATGGCAATTCCACAATTGTTTTCACGCTTCTAAGGCACCGTGCGTGCCTTTTTACTGCGATCTTTGAAAAAACATAAAGGTCAGGTCAGAACTTTGAAAAAAAAAAAAATTACAGACATAGTCTACGAAACAAGTTTACTTCTTTTCAATATTAATTTTAGTAACTTTTACTTTAGCGACATCCTTAGCAATAATAGATCAATTACAAAACCTAACCCAATATTTGATAGGTTATAAAACTTTGAACCTAGTCAAAGTTGCAAAGATTAGCAACATTAGAACTCAACTCAACGTCAAACAACCAGACTTCAAAAAAGGCCGCACATTAAAAGTGTTTAATCAAAGTCAAAATAAAAATAAAGATTAAAATGAAATACATGTGCCGTCGCCAATTGGATAATGTTAAATATTTTTTGTCGGACCAATGAGTGACACTATACAAAAATTTAGCATTAGAAGACCACAGATTTATAATAATTTTATTACTTATTATAATATTTCAACAGATTAATTATTGTGACAAAAAAATGTTATACAAGCTTATGCAATCTGTCTTGCATAAACTAGTATTTTTTTTGGCATAATTAAATGTTTTTTTTTCTTACAGCTAAATATCTTCACTGAGCATTTAATTCGTCATTCAATCATTTCTTGTCTTTTTTATTCAACTTTTAACACTAATTATTACGTTCCACCCACTCATATAATATAAGTACATAAGTAGATGTGAATAAATTATGTAAATAACTTTCTTACCTGAAATAATATTGTGAGGACTCTGCCTAAGAAGGAAACCTACTTGCCTATATTAAGACTGGCAACAGATAACGTACTGAAAGGTAATTGAATTTAGAACATAGAATAAATGAAGATGTTCTTGCTATGCTTGTGCCGTGTATATAAAGGCCCTCCTCTGTGCCTTGAGGTTCACTTCTAGTTGAGTCGCCTGAAGGCAGGCTCATTATTGCTAAAATATAATAAATAAAACTAATTTATCTTTAATTTCTGTAAACCTTTGTCTACGTCCTTACAATACTCAGAAAATAAACTTTTTATTTTTTTAAAACGTGGCCCCCACACCAGGAATTTCTTCCTGTATCGTGGGTGCGTTTACAAACATATAAACTCACATACACAACACCCAGAGTCGGAACAACTATCTTACAAATATTTGTTCCGTGCGGGAATGGAACCCGCGACACGCAGCGCAGCAGTCAATCGCTCAACCACTGCGCCAACCGTGCGCCAACTAGGTTGTAGTTAATGTAAAATGAAACGAGATATACATTAAAACTTACTTTTTTACATAGGCACGGGTTCTTAGCGCTAAAAAAGATAAATTGGTTCAAATTAATATCACTAGATGGTGCGATAAGCATAAATTTGTTATTGAATTGTGTGTAAAATAAGTATGTTCTAGAATTGGTCATAAAATTTGTATGTTCTTGTTTGATCAACCTCTCAAAAGCGCATTTAAAATTGATTCCAATAAAAGGCGTGGTTCTAAATTTCTGAGGCGCATGCCACTCCATTTTTTAAATCTGTAATGTATTTAATTTGTACTTTTGGTACAATGAAACTGTAAATATGTGCAAAAAATACTATAAAACAAATTGTCAAAGTATTTAAAGAAAGAATTGTCACGAACCGAGTAAATCCTTTTACTTGCAAGTCGCTGCTAACACCATCGATAGCCGTGGAACGGAACCGAATGCGACCGATGTACTTTTAGTAAATAATAGTCCAAAGGAATAGTCGAAAAACGATTACGTCGGCACAGTTTCTTTATATGAGATGAGGCATCTGTATGCTAGTATAATAATATCTGTGACATAGGACATCAGATAGGCGGTTGATTCACGTAAAATATAACCTACTGGTATTCAAGGCTGGAACCTGATCTAAAATAGTTAGAAAAACTAGGGTTTAACTTTAGAATTAAGCACCTAAAAATTGTAGTTGTAAAAATAGTTATAAGTAAGTTATAGTAGTTGTCTCTATACTGCTGCCAACATTCGCAACTGCTCGATCATATGCGCTTGCGCACACGTCACATAAATTCGCTTTAAAAGGAAATAATAACACCGTCTACGTAGTTTAATGTACCGGTGATTTGTATGCTTATTTGTCTTACGTAAATAACAAAATGGCGGCGAATGCTAAACAATGTCCTTTATTCACATTGAAATCACATTTGATTGTATGCTAAAGTATTAGGTTCGATGCTCGGATCATGTATTGGTTTATGTTGTAAAGTAAGTCGTTGGTTGAGGTAAAATTGAAACAATAACCTGTGATTACTCTAATAAGACTAACTGCAACACTCAGTGGTGTTAACGGTTACTTAAAGCTCTCCTTAGTAGAGATTTTTAGTACAAAATCTATACTAAGGAGCGCGTTAAGTACCCGTTAAATGTCTCTGAGTGCGGCAGTAACATACATAACCTCTGCACTCTGCAGACTTATTTATAAGTCTGCATGTTCAGTCGGATTTGTTTGTCGCATTACATTGAAAGAAGAAAGAAAGAAAGCAAAATGTTTTTAATTGTCACAAAACGACATACAATATAAAAACATGCTTATGCTAAACCCTTAACAGTAGTATTAGTAGTACTTAAAGTAAGTTAGTAAAAACGCGAAATAAATAAAACAATAAGAACATTTACTACCTACATTTTGCAAAAAACAGAAAAGCAATAGGGTGAAAAAGATACCAGGCAGATGCATGTCGTGGTTGTGGCAAGAAGGCTAAGCAATAAAATCCTAACAGTTTTATAGTTGGTATCAATCTCAAAACCTCATGTTATCTTATAACATACAACCTCTATACGACCACTTATCCAAAATATTACCCAATTTGTTAACTTCGCACATTGTGGCCAAGACAGCCAAATACATGCAAACTTAATTACATCATCCTCAACATTTATTTCTCAAGCCAAAAACAGAAATGCAATCTCATTGGATTCGCAGATGCATTACAAAGGACACCTCATAATTTTGCTGCAGAAAAAAAAAACGTTTAAAAAAACGCGTTATAAAAAAACGAGTTTTAAAAATATCACTTGGTACCATCGCGAGTCGTTTGTAATTAAAAGTATTAAAGGCGACTTATGGTGTGCTGATTAAAGATTGCTATAATACAAGTGTTCTTGAAATATAGCGTAGCTGGTCGGAAATAAATATGCTGTGCACGGGACACTGATTGGGGGCAGGAAATCGTGATACCAAGGACTTGAAGTAACTGTATGTTTGGATTAAGTTGTACGTTCGCTTTAAGTTGTATTGGCGCCTTAATTAAGCTAGAGTCAGGGAGGAAGAAATATAAAAAGGTGTCTACTTGAGTGAACTTATTTAGTGTTACATGCTGTGGCGCTGTTATATAGATTGTGTTGAATTAGTTCAAAAATATCACTAATACTAAAAGCACTTTCTCACAGTTATAACTAAAATCAATGTAGGTATATTTTGAAGACATGTGACATTCACCAAAACGCACTGGACGCGTGTGGTGAATTACGGCCCATTCTCTCTCACAGAGAGGATGCCTGTCTCCCACCAGCAGTGGGCTGATGATGATACATGCAACTGGTAAATAATAAAACTAATAGATATAAGTAGTACTAGCTGACCCCCGCGGCTTCGCTCCCGTCAACCCTACCTACCATACCTACTCTACCCACCTACCCTGAAGAATTATAATTCTTCTTCAGTTATAACTGAAGAAGAATTATACTACAATACGAATGTAACCAACTTTTGCTTCTACCAGCGATCTAATTAAAATTTAGAACACAACAGCTGCTATTGTGACTTAACTATGATAGTTAGATATATTCTCTCGCAGACTTTTTTGTAGGTTATAATGAGTACTTTAATCATGGAGCACATATTTTTTTGTATCCTCAATAGTTTTCTCAGCGCACGCCAAAGAATGAATTCTGTAGGCAACATTTTGCTACTTACATTATTGCAATTTTCATAAGGATCTCTAATTTTCATGAAAATAAAGTATAGCCTATGACACTCAGGAATAATGTAGTTTTCTAATGGTGAAAGAATTTTCAAAATCGGTTTAGTCGATCCAGAGATTACCCCCTACAATGTTACAAACTCACAAACTTTACCTCTTTATTATATTATTAGTACCTATTAGTATAGATGTGGACTTGTGGACAGAATAACGCAAGACAACACCAACGATGGATTAATTTAGCCGAGAAAAGCGTACTATTTGATATATAATAACTAAAACTTTTTATGCGTCTAAGACGTGTACTGTTGGTGGTACTCGTAACAAGCTACACACAAGAAAAATAACCGTTACCTAGAAATAATCTTCATTTATGATTAAATATAAAAATCAAGTAAATAAAAATATAGAATATTTAATATCACTAAGCCCTCCGGACAATAACCTTCGTTACTTATAAACTTTTTTTTAGTCATAGACTTCATAAGAGCTATCAACATTCGCTATCGCTTATGATTCGCACGCAATCGGCAAACGAATGATCGCTCTTTGAAATAGTGATAAACGTCCAATCCAGACGTTATCTGATTTTACTAATTTCAAATAATTAGAGGCGTAAATGCCGCATTACTGCGTAATAAGACCTCGATCCGGCTTATTAAAAACTTTAATGGAACTGATAAGTCTATTTTAGCGTCTGCACAATGTGTATGAGAAAATAATTATGAGTATAATTTAGACAAGATTCTTGGTTACGGTGGATTAATGATAACCATTTATTTTAGCATGAAAGGATGAAGTATATTTATTTTATTACAATTGTAAATTGAGGCGTTATTTTTTGTAAAGCAAAAGATAAATGATATGGAATGCAATAACGTGTAATGCAGTTGACAATTTTATTGCGCACTTTATTCGAATTAGTGTTCATTTATTCAATTATTAGGAGTTGATAACACTTGAAGTTACAAATATTTACAAGTCATAAACAAGCTCTAAAAATAACAGTAAACCATTATACTTAGACAGTAACAAAATTAATATATCATTTACGCTTGAACGGCTTTCAAAAAAAGAATAGAACACTAGTTTAAAAAGCGTTAGTGGCCAGTGCTAAAAAAACGCGTTTAAAATAGCGGTGTGCGTCTAAAACGTGGTGTCATCGATCAAAATCATCTGCATGTGTTTGACCTTGTGTTAGTACTAATACTAAATAGTTTTTGTTACAAAAGAAGTGTTACAAAAAACTATACAATAACAACACAATGAGAAAATTCCGTTTGAATATTAAGGGGACACGCTTGCGTTTGTAAGGTGACTTTTTGAAAGAGGTTCGTCAACATTATGTTTAATGGTTTGCTGTATTGAATCTGTCTAGATGATTGATTTTGTAAATCCAAACTAAGTAATATTACAAACAGGTGAAATTGATTTTCAATTTAAATGTTTGGAAACAGTAGTACTGGTTTTAAAAATAAACCAACCATCACGGTAACAACTTCTTTTGTGGATCCATTTTTGGACATTGTGTCTTGTTCAGTTTTCATTACAATACAAAATGCAAATTAAACTTTTAAAATTAGTGCTGTGTAATGTAAATTCTTGTAATTGCACATCGCTTGTACGCGCATTAACTTTAAAAAAAGCTTCTCTTGTTTTTGTGTCATCATCATACCCAGTTCGTCTTCGCCTACTGCTAAGAGTAGGCTTCCCTCTTCTTGTGCTGATTTTCTGTGCTAGCCTCATCCGGGATCTACCCGTGATGGCAACAGTGTCGTCTGCCCATCTCGCCCCGGGTAGACCGATACTTCTTCTTGCCATACTTCTCCTTAACTAACAGCTGAGCTTTGTCCAATCTTACGGATCCCCGATCGAGCTGATAAAAACACCATTAAATTAATATTACACATTTTTTACTGAACCGCAATAGTTTTATATTGATGAAACAGCACAAAAGATAGTGCTTACCATGATGAGTTTTAGATGACATAATTTTCTATAAAGTAGTGCTATGTTATTAGAGGGGGGAAGGGGTAAAAATATATGTACCTATGAATGTGCAGGCAGGCGCTTTAATTTGTGTGAATTATTTCATCACCACTCTCAAAACGGTGCAGAAAAACATCGTGAAAAAAAATGCTTGTCCTACAACCTAAAATTGAAATACATGTGACATCCACCAAACTGCATAGGGCACGCGTGATGGATTACGGCCCAGAGGCGGCCTGTGTCCCAGCAGTGGGAACACTAAGAGGGTAATGATGTATGAATGTGTGTATGTATGTCCGATGTGCCAGTACTAATTGTATTTGAGGGCATAGTAACTGCAAGTATCCATTGTATTGACATCAATGACTTCAATTGAGTTGATGTTGAGTTTTCATAAATGAAAGCTTTATAATACCTAAAATTAAACAACTTGTATGCAGTTTACTGTGTTGCCACTTTAAAATCTCCAGATCACATAGAAGTTTAAAGTAATAAAAACAAAGAAATGCTAATTTGCTACTGGCAATAAAAATTGTGACATACCGATTTTCAGCCTCAGGCATTTTTTGTACCTACTACTGCACCATTTTATGATCTTTACCGGTCATAAAATGCAGTTGCCAAGAAAATTTCCTTTTTTAAATTTATTGCTCCACTAAAATCTTGCGCAAATTGATTATAATTTATGTTCTCTTTAGAAATTAATGTCTCCTGTATAAACATTGGCAAATTAAGCTGGTCTCAGACTTGTTTACGACGTAGGCTTTATTCTAAGCACTAAACTAAAGAACTAGCTGTGATTTGTGGCTTTGCCAGGTTCTCATGCTTTTTATTTTCCGTGATTAAAAATCTAGTGAACTTCGACTCTTTACGAAGGCATCGAACGTTCAACCAAATGTGTAACTTTCTATTTACTGATTTTTACCTCTGGCACCCATTTACTTCTTTCTTTTTACTTCTTTCTTTTTACTTATTTCTTTCTACCTATTGCTTTTTACCTGTGGCACCCATTTACTTCTTTCTTTTTACTTATTTCTTTCTACCTATTGCTTTTTACCTGTGGCACCCATTTACTTCTTTCTTTTTACTTCTTTCTTTCTACCTATTGCTTTTTACCTCTGGCACCCATTTACTTCTTTCTTTTTACTTATTTCTTTCTACCTATTGCTTTTTACCTGTGGCACCCATTTACTTCTTTCTTTTTACTTCTTTCTTTTTACTTATTTCTTTCTACCTATTGCTTTTTACCTGTGGCACCCATTTACTTCATTCTTTTTACTTCTTTCTTTCTACCTACTGCTTTTTACCTGTGGCACCCATTTACTTCTTTCTTTTTATCCAATTTCTCCACATTTAATGCAATCCAATCATTTGTTTTGGACCATGATGACTATGGTAGTAAACTTACATAATTTAATAATGTCATCCTAACAAAAGACAATAATCCATCCACACAATACAAATAAATAAATAACAAATAATACCTATTTGTCGTTACACTGGAGCCACCGCCGCTGTGCAAGCGGGTCCAGTACCCCAGAAAAGGGCAGTCTGGTTTATCCGCAATAACTATTAGGATACCATCTGCGCACCCCCCATCCTGTGCATCAGGGATGCTGTCCTCTTCCGCAATCTCGCCTGAAAACTATCTGTTTTTGCATTTTTTTTTTATAATCTATAGGCTCGCGTTTGACCACTATCTCGCCTGATGTTAAGCGATGACGTGGTCTACGGTGCAGCACGCTTGCCTAGAAGTAACCTATTCACTCTTGACTTAAAGACCTCAAGGTTGTAGCTATCAGGGAACAAAGACCCCGGAAGAGAATTCCACTCCTAGCTGTACGAACAATGAAAGTATTAGCAAAACGCTTTGTGCGTATGGGAAGGATGTCCACCATGTACCGATGGCGCATGGCCGTACGTCTTGTAGTCCGATGATGGAAAGGCTGGATGGAAAGTGCTTCTGCAAATATCCCTTATTCCTTTTCTATTCTTATTCCTGTTGTCATTTTCTCTTTTAATCTTTCATTTTTCTTCAGTCAAACGGACTGTTTCTCTTTCTCAGAATATGCTGATAGCTAGGTATCTTAGATTTTAGCTTCTATGTTACCCAGCTATAAACTGCGTAGGTACAATCAATTTGCAAGTTTGATTAGCACTCTTTGAATATAATGACCTGAATAAGAAAACATTAATAAATCATACCACCCCCGGCTTTCTCGAAGTGTTTGAAAGTTTCGCAATTTACCTTCATATATAAATTGATCGAACATTTATTGATTCAAATCTCTTACTGGACTCGACTAGCTGTGCTAACTATTTTACTGTAGGAATGTATCTGAATGACTTAATGACTGTTTTGGTTCCGAATAAAAGAAGAGATTTAGAAGTAGCGGCATCTACACCATCTTATAGGTAACTACGAATTGCAGAAAGACATGATGTCATACAAATCATACATCGCGCAATCAAAGCTATACACGCGATTTGAACATTTACAACATTCCGATAACGACGTCTGTAGCTTACCAGACATAACACCCGTCTGGACGGAGGAACCTGCCTCTTTAATGAAGATTGCTGTACCTCACACCCTGATCGGCATTCCTCTAAATTTGTAGGTCCACTTGTCCACTCATCTATAAATGCATTTAGCGCTAAACGTATTTAAATCATATTTCTATTTCGTTCGATCGATTGCAGATGACAGAGTTTTGAATACGTTTAGCGTTTTATGCAATAAATGATTTGTGGTGCAAGTGGGTCCACCGATTTAACTACCATATTGTTTCTGCAATGTAGGTGAGTGGTGTTTTGGGGCTTTTGCTTAAAGTAACATATAAAGAGCGAAATACAATATACTCATAGATTAAAACACTACAGAATCTACTAGTCCTTAGAAAAAAAAAATGCATCCCCACTTTATTTCTATGGGAGGTAACCGAAAAATAATAATTTTTCATGATTTTATTTTACCTTTTTGTCGGAATTATTAATATGTATATCCATGCCAAATTATAGCTTTCTAGTACTTAGATTCTCTGATCTAAGCTGCGGATGGACAGACGGACAGAGCGAAACTATAAGGGTTCCTTGTTGACTTCGGAACCCTAAAAATGGCTGAGGGGTAGGACAGTTTGTCTCTCATTTTGTATCATTTCAAAATAAAAAAATATCATGAAATAAATTCAAATGATCTGCAAACACAATCATAATCTCACGATCTTAATTCTTAATTCAGAAGCCATGACAAAAATTCCAAGGCAAATACTAAAAATATATGATTAAATACAAGTCTAAGCCTATCCTATAATCCTAACGCACAATATATAATGAAGATACTTATTTTTTGTTCGTTCCCTCCATGTCAAGGATGGAGGGTGTAATTTTCTTAATTCATATAATCTTGTTGGTAGGAGCTGAGCTGGGATGCTGTGTTGCAGGATTTTGTTCGGCTCTGTTGATGTAATTAAAATTGTTAAAGTTTTCTGATTGGCTTTGTCGTGTAATGGAGTTAGTGATTAATTTATGAATTGTGTGATTTTGTCTTTAATTAGTGAAGTGTGTTGAGTGGGTATAAATTTCTGGGAATTTTTAAAAGCTGCAATTTTGTTTGGGCTGGAATGGCATGTATCTCGTTTAATTTTTAATTTGTAAAGTAAATAATTTATTTTCAGTAATGAACTATATTATTTATACCAATATTATAAAGAGGAAAGATTTGTTTGTTTGTACCGAAGAGGCTCCGAAACTACTGGACCGATTTGAAAAGTTCTTTTACCAATAGAAAGCTACATTATTCCTGAGTGACATAGGCTATTTCTTATCCCGAAAATGGGTCCACGGGAGCGGAGCCGCGGGCAAGAGCAAGTTGTAAAAAAAAGTATCAATATTCCGCTTAATATTATAATAGTCGATAAGAATAAAAATACTCTGATAGACGGACAAACAAACTGACACATGACCAATACTATAAGGGTTCCGTCGTTCTTTTTTATTAGGTTTCACGAAATCCTATACAGATTTTTGTTTAAAAAATAATTTTCTTATTGAATACGCCAAGATTCTTTCACAGAATTCAATCCTAATAGCGAACAATAAAGCAGCATTCCACTCATAAGTAGTTTAGACTATTACATCCTACACGATTTTCTATAGCCATTTTCAGAAACAGATCTGTTGGAGGGTAATCTTCAAGATTTTCCCACGTCACCGTAGGTAATAACATTGATATATTCAGGGAATGCCTCTTAAAGGTGATAAAGAAACACGGGTCAACCGATATTGTCTTCAGGAACCATTTAAAGTTGCGGTACTTTGCGATTTTCTGGCATGTATGTGATGGGGTATCAGGATAGGGAAAGTGTCGATACATGAAGATGATATCGATACTTCTTATGCTTCCAACAGATTTGTTCGATTTGACAGTTGTCAAAAAGTTATATGTAAGATCGGGCTGTCGGACAACAATCTTGGTTGCAGCAAACTTGCGCAATTCTTAGATGAATCAGGACATTGGTATGGTATGAGCAGGTACTAGATTCTTCATCGTGACTAATTATCGCCACTCCATCCGAGAGGTATTTTTAAGTCATTTTCTCTTGATGTACACTTAAAACTAGGAGCTCGTGGCTAAATAATAACAGCCGCACGGGTCGATCATCAAGGTTAAGCAACGCTTGACGAGGTCGGTCCGTGGATGGGTGACCATTTTCAACATACCTAGTTTCCTCCGTGCCTCGGAAAGCACGCTAAGCCGTTGGTCCCGGCTGTTATTTGAAGATCTTTGACAGTCGTTACGGGTAGTCAGAAGCTTGAGATCTGACAACAGTCTTGCCAAGGGGTACCGTGTTACCCAGTTACTGGGTTGTGCAGGTCAGATAGGTAGTCGCTCCATGTAAAACACTGGTACTTAGCTGAATCCGGTAAGACTGGAAGCCGACCCCAATATAGTTGGGAAAAGGCTAGATGATGTACACTTTTTTTTTATTTTTATTATCTATAGGCTTGCGCTTGACCACTATCTCACCGCAAGCGATGATGTGGTCGACGATAGAGCACGCTTGCCTAGAAGAAACCTATTCACTCTTGACTTAAAGACCCCTAGATTGTAGCTATCGGGAAACACAGATTCCGGCAGGGAATTCTTAAAACTACCTAACTTAATTTTCATAGTAAAGTCAATGTGCCCAGCTTGTATCCAAATATATTGGAGACGTGAAGTGACTACTTTTATTTCATTTCTAAAAAAGTGTGTATCGATACTTTTACTCCGACACATAAACCCGTATCGATACTTTTGTCCCTCCACTAGCGCGTAGGTACGGTTAGCAAAAGAGTTCATTAATAAACGGTCATAGTGGAGCGTCGAGTAATGGACAGGGCTCTGTCGTGCGTACATTGCTGGGGAAATTAATTAGATACAGTGCGGTGCGGAAGGGCGGAGTACGGTTGGAACATAAAGTTTTGGAATGTTGTGGTTTAGGTTTGAGTAGGAATAGCATTGGATTACAGTATACGTGCACGTCTGCCTAACGCTTCGGGAAAGTTTGGATGGATGGATGTTTGTTTGTTACTCAATGACACCAGAATGGCTGAACGGATCTGGATGCAATTTGACACTGAGACAGATTATATTCTGGCATAGCACATAGGCTACTTTTTATCCCAGTGTAATGTTTCCTTGAGATGATAAAACGCTTTTCGCGCGGGCGACACTTATTTTCGATGTATCAAAAATAAACATTCACTTACATAGGTATTTTAGATATTTCAAAAAAAAATCTTACCCTAAGATTTATTTTCTGGTTTTGATCAATTGTGTCGTTTGTTTTAGTTAAAAGCCATGGTAGATGTAGTTTTTATTACTGATTTTTTGGGTATTTTAATATTAAGAAAAAATTATAGGTTTTTAAAATAAAATAGAACTATGTAAGCGAACCGATGTTATTTGTTTTATTAAATAATTTTTGAATAAAAACTTAGACTTTTCTCAACTTAGAATATTCCAATTTTTCTTCTTAATAATTCAATGAGACTTCTACTATGTCTTTTTCCAGAACACAATTATATTATTAAATAGAACAGTAAGACAGTATTTTTGCTGACCATACCCGGTAGAAGCAGCACAGATAAGTGTAAAGTTATTATTAAGTAACATGGAGTGGAATGACTTGGATTGAAAGGACCCAGGTCCGCTAGAGGTCCCAGGTAGTCTAGACGTTTATAAAAAGAACCTGTGACCTATCTTACAGTAAAAATTAAATAACCTTTTCTACCGTGTTTTGTGATAAAAATTGTTTGCTAAAAGAACTATTCTGAAAAAAATCCTGAAAATTCTGTCGGCTTTTACTTAAAAGACGACAATCTTGTGTGGGTATTTTGGCGGGGATGGCGATGTAAATAAAAATGCTTAAAGAAGGTTTACTCACCCAATGTATTCTCATATCAAATACACAGTTACACAGAACACAGTTTGTGGAAAATAATTTATAGAACATGGTTTATAGAACACAGCTAATAGAATACAGTTTATAAAGCACTTACCCTAATACTTATTAATGAAGCCTCGATCAAAAATAGACTGCCTTTGATGGCATGATCCACGCTATTTATAACCTTGGAATGGGCGGGAAACGAGAAGTGCAAGCTTATCGTTTACCAACCTAACAAAAAGCAGTCCATCTTTGTTGCAAGCATTAAAAATATCAAACAAATTATTGCCAACATACAAATATCACTTAGTGTGCTCAATTAAATATAATGATCGCTAACAATTCTTAACTGATAATAAAAAATTAAAGCCAAACTGACCCCCAATGTAATAGGCTACTTTTTATCCATATATTATATATTTTTGGGCGCACGGTTGGCGCAGTGGTTGAGCGATTGACTGCTGCGCTGCGTGTCGCAGGTTCGATTCCCGCACGGAACAAATATTTGCATGATCTACAAATAGTTGTTCCGGCTCTGGGTGTTTGTGTATGTGAGTTTATATGTTTGTAAACGCACCCACGATACAGGAGAAATTCCTAGTGTGGGGCAACGTTTAAAAAAAAAAAACCCTAAAACATACAATGTTCTTGTGTGTGCGACTGTGATAGTGCTTTTGCCAACGACTTCACTTGCGTTAGTGTCAAATATTGTGCCAAGGGAACGTAGATGCTTAATAAGTGTCCTGCGTACTACAATCCAGGTCAAGTTTCAATTTTCATCAAAAGCATTTTCAGCTGTTGCGGTTTGATTGATTAACAAATATAGTATCTACAGATTTTAAAATTTATAATACTGAGATTATTTACATAAAATCAATACCTATTAAAAGTAAGCCATTTGCACTTAGCAGTTTACCCACTGTAGTATTATGATCTAGAAATATCTAGATGATGAAAATACCGTTAATTTTAATAGCAAAAGCAGTTGTTAAATTTATAGTCTCGTTTTGATCGAATTTTATAGCAAATCTTATACCTACTATTAAAATTAACTGGCTATGCGGTACTTTCTTTATCTGCCTCTTGCACCTAATCCAATTTTACACTTTATAAATTGCGAATGTTACTTTGTACAGTACGATACAGTGTTACTTTGTTAATACGGCCAATCATCGTCATCAGCATTTTAATATTTCCTGCTGGGACACACGGCTACTCTTTTTGAGAGAGGGAATGGGCCTTAATCCGCCAAGCTGTGCGGGTTGGTAGACGTCACATGTCTTTGAATTGTCAGTTCTAGGACATGCGGGTTACGGCATATATGTCTTCTTACTTAAAGGTTGGTCTAGTGTTCGCAAGTGCTACTGTTGAGCACTAGGTCCTGAATACGATTTTGAGGTTCAGAGTTTTGATTCCCGGGAATGGACTTCCCATCTGGAATGTCTCAGTAGTAGCCGGTTTATGGCAATAGGCCCCTTATTATTTAGAATACTTACATAACCGAATAAATGTGGGTGAACTGAACCGGGTCTATAACGTCCCTGCTTAGCCTAACCCTATGGAAAATGCATTCGTGATTTTATGAAATGTTTACAATAACACAAGTGCCTACATCAAAATTCCTGTTATGTCTTCTTTCGAAAATAATGAACCATGTGTTTATTCCGTATTAAAAAACAAAGGTCATTTAAAAATTATCGTAAAAGAAGCCAAAGTGCCGACGTTGAAGCATCGCTTAAGAAAATTGCGGTCGCTTCGATTCGACACGAAAACTTCATCAACACGTGCGTGAGTGCCTTCAAGATGGCGGCTTAGGAACGGTGCAGGCTATCTTTCCTTATAAAACAATAAAATAAAGGATATACTGTAAACGAATATGTTAAAGTAATGAAATATTGGTATTTTTTAGAAAAATCGTGGGACTTTGGGCTCTAGATAAAGCAATAGCGATTGTCAAAATGTTTGGAATTGATCACGTACATTTTGGTAGCAAATGTCAATCCCATACGTTTTTGACTTTTTGACCTCCTCCTCCTCGCGTCGTGTTCCTCATTACTGAGGGTCGTGATTCCCCCGACAGGAGATCAACTTTTCCCTGACGATAATTCTCTACCTGTGTCTGTCCTTGGCGACGTGGAGTGCATCGTGCAGCTTGGTGTTCAGCGTTGCACGTATTTGGTCAGACCATCTGATCGGGCTTCGGCCCCTCGGCCTCTTGCCTTCGACCTTGCCTATGATCATCAGCTGTTCGAGGTTATGACCATCCTTACGGGCAATGTGACCAAAGAACTCCAGGATTCTTCGCAGGCAGGTGGTGGAGAGCCTGGCCTTGACGTTCAGTTGTCGAAGGATAGACTCGTTTGACTCGACTTTTTGACAGTTGCTAGTTAATTGTCACCTTGTTTATAACGATTGTCATCATCAGCCTGTAGCATTTACTATTGCACGCCATTTGCTTCGATCTTCGGCAACTGTCATCCAGCTGCTACCAGCCAACCTGCGAAGATCGTCGCTCCACCTAGCCTGAGGGCGTCCTACCTTACGTTTACCAGTTCGCGGTCTCCACTGTAGAATACGTCTACCCCAAAATATATGGAAGTGACCTCGTGACATTTCTGTAGCACCTGTCGATCAAGCAATGTCTACGATGGGATTTCTCATCGGAAAAACAATTTTTCATCTACTTAAACCAACTTAAAATGTTTAAATATGGGATTTAATCTAAAGGGATTAAGTGATAAATTTCCAAAGCTCTTCATTAGTGTCCTCTTTTGTTATATAAAGAACAAATTACAATATTATCAGTGATTTAACATTATTCATTTAAAATCTTATTAATTTGGGCTTTTGAAAAAAATAAAACTTACAAAATATTCGTTATCAAATTGTCTATCCATTAGGGTTAGTATAAAAAAAAAATGAACACTTTACGAGGAGATGCATGCTATCAATAATTATTTCTCATTTTTATGGTTTTGTTGTAAGGAGATTAGTGAAACATATACCTCTTTAAAAAAAAGTGTACTACCATTTTAGAATCAACATTATGTAGATTTTTTTTTATTTTCTATTAATTGATATTTCTTTTTAAATAAAGAGTAGATAGCTTTTAAAACTGCACAAAAACGACTAGCGCGGCGTTTTGCTCGGGGAGGCGGCTTAAGACAGTCAATTTCTTGCTTCTAAAATCTTTTTTATGTTCTCGTCGTTTTCCGTGATGTAACTGTTTCTGATTTCATGTGCATGAGCGTATCTACCCATATTGCCAGGCTAAGTTTTAATAGTTGTCTCCATGTTATTTATTACAAACATGATACCTATTAAAAAAGGAAGACCCGTTACTTAACCGTACCGTAGTGTATAAAAGTAATTATTGTGTAAATATTATATTTAATAATGACGATGTAATAATGATTGAATGTGTCTTTGTTTGCAGGTAGGTAAGCACAACAATAAAACTTTACTGATTTCAAGAAGAGTGGAACTTAAAGCTTAATTACTTCTTAAACCTCGAAGTGCGAATGAGGTAAGTGATTACTTTTAATATTACTCTCTGTAGGCACCTACTGTGTAATGAAGCTGTAAGTCCTAGAACATAAAAACGATTGAAAATGAATTATATTGCTATGGTATTCCTAGAATTCAATTTCCAAACCAATTCATTACGTATCTTGTTGCAACGTTTGGGTTAGTTTATAAGCAAGAAGCTAATAAAGCCCATCATAAATTTACTCAAGAGAATATGCCAATCCGGAAGCAGTGCCTACCTTTGAATGACGACAGAGACATAAAAGTTATAACAATAGTAATAGCCAAGAGCCACGACCAATATTTGAGGAGGCACTCGTTGGGCAACTGGATCAAGGGCTTGATCCAGAAAACAGTACTCCTGCAGCCTAATTGCGCAAGTGAATTCGGCAAAGCAAACAAGTCGATTCTTTCCCAAAAACGACTTTACGTATTGCATATTACACTCTGAAACGGAAAGGTTATGCTCCTTTCCATTACCAATATTTTGACGTAGAATTGATTGTAAAGAATGAACGAAAGCGGAAGAATCTAAGTATATCTCGATATATATCGAAGTATATTTGACAAGCGTAAAACCCGTTTGTACTCTTTCCAAATTAGTTTCACAATACCGAAAAAGTTGAAAGAAATGATTCTGATTCATTGAAAGAATCGACTCGTTTCCTTTGCCGAATTCACTTACGAAATTAGGCTGCTGGACACGGCGCGTATCGTTAGGAGGTTCCTCTTTCAGGAGCACTGACCACCGTTAGCTTGGACTCTGTTCCCGATACCGGTGGGCTACTATTTTTGTATTTTTAAATGCTTTTTATTTTATTTTTTATAGAATTATATTTAAAAATGTAAAAATATGTAAATATAATGAATAAATGGAATAATAATGATATAATAAATGGTTTATTGTCACAAAGAAACATACATTAGTATACACTGATTAACAAGATTCTTACTACGCTTCTGCAGCGTATACAGATATTGTGAGCTCTGCCTCTCAAACTAGGATAACCTGTATCTTAAGAGACAGTGTTCAGCTGTGAGGTTACTTAAAAATAGGGTTTATATAACAGCGGACTGTGCCAACCTATTGATCGTGTTAACAGTCAGATTTACTTTTATACATATTATTATAATATTCTAAACTTGGAAAAATAATATTAATCATCCTCATCTGCCTAGCCTTTTTTCCCAACTATATTGGGGTCGGCTTCCAGTCTTACCGGATTCAGCTAAGTACCTGTGTTTTACATGGAGCGACTGCCTATCTGACCTCCACAACCCAGTAACTGAGTAACACGGTACCCCTTGGCAAGACTGGTGTCAGATCTCAAGCTTCTGACTACCCGTAACGACTGTCAAAGATCTTCAAATGACAGCCGGGACCGGCTTAACGTGCTTTCCGAGGCACGGAGGAAACTGAGTATGTTGAAATGGTCACCCATCCACTGACCGACCTCGTCAAGCGTTGCTTAACCCTGATGATCGACCCGTGCGGCTATTATTATTTAGCCACGAGCTCCTCGGAAAAATAATATTGATAACAATTGATAACCTACGTAATAGTGAATAGGTGAATGTGTGTGGGGATGTGTTTATGATGTATGTTTGGTGAGTTTTTGTATGAGAGTAGTGAGTGTGAGGTGTAATTATGTGAAGAAATAAAATGCTAAAATAATGCAAAATCAGGCAATGTATATGAGTAGTGATTCAGTTTGTGCATAGTCCTGTAAAAGTAGAAGTTGAAATGAAATCATTTTTATCTTGGTATATATAGGCATAGGATGAAGAGGGATGAAACGGATGATTAATTAAGAAAGAGGGAATCCAAAAAATAGTTGGATGTATGTTGATGGATGATGAGGAATGATGTTAGACAAGAGAGTAAATGATAGCGTCAGGTTTGAGAGCGGAGAAAGGAAGAAAAAAACGTGCAGTGCCGGCCCTAAAGCCAAATGGTGCAAAGGCAGGAAGATGCTGATTCAAATCTTGTCTTAAACAGCAGGAGATTAATTTACGTATTGCTTTCCGAATGGAAAACTACGAGTACATTTTCACTCCCAATTACATCTCCTTTTATCAGCCGATACGATTAAAATCTAGGAATAAACTTGTAGAATGCTAGATAAAGAAGTCGTTTCAAGTATTTAGTGCTAATAAAAGACGGAGATCAAACCAACCGATTACTCGGCCGAACTATGATTGGCTGGATTTTATAATACTTGATAAGTTGTTAAGTATTGCGTTAACCTCTTTCTAGCGAGATTTTATTGCATACTGTACTTTATTCTTTGTGTCGGTACTTTCATAGATTTGATTTGTAAAATATTATTGGTATTGATTGAGAGATTTTGTATAGTATACAAGGTCAATTTTGAAATAATTGTTTTCAAGGATAGTGGTGAGAGAAACGAAGTGGCGTTAAACCCATACAAACGTATGCCTTTGTTTTCTCTCTGGAAAATATAACTAGATCAAGTTATTTTTACTCCATAATACATATATTTTTAAACACACTTGCTCATAAAGTGGCTCTAATTCATGACTGACTTTGTGACTTTTTCATGGCTATTATTCACAAGTGAGTTATAGAGATTTTTTTATTGGTTGAGTTGCTTTGTTCATAAAAAAAACAATTTCGATACAAAAAAGATCGTGCTCAAGAGTACAAATAAATTAATGTACCTATTGCTTGCTCATTTCATGCAACTATAGATAATTTCAACTTGTACGTGTTTAATAAATAAAACTTTCACTCAACTATAACATTTGTTTTATCTGTAATAAAGAAAACCTTGGAATTCCCCATTTTGTACGTGGCTAAAACGCTATCCGCGAAAAGCCAAAAAAGAAGAAACCTCATTCTTTTAGTCTATGGCCGATCGCCATTGTTAGATGCGCGCGCATAGGAAAACATTATTTTTTCTCGCCATTGTTAAACATTTTGCACAAATCGTTTTCACTTTTGAAATTACAGTTATTTTAGTATTATTTTCTTCACAAGTGTGTTGAAAAACATCGTATGATACACGTGTGTATTGATGATTACCGTCCTCGGCTCTCTTAAGACCGTCACCAAAGGGTCAGGTCTCAATGGCGCCTCAGCGGTAATCATCAACATTACACACTTGTACCATAATGTACTGTTTTATATTCATCCCTAGCATGTCTCCATGTTACGATTTATATTATAAAATTATGAACCCAGGATGATGGCCGAAATTGCTTATATACACATAAGCCAACATTAATTGATTTACAGAAGGGAGTAACAAAAAAAAACAGCTGACATCGGAAAAAGTAATTTACACTTCATTATGAATTTAAAATTACGTCTATAAGCTTTCCTATACAAGCACACTACAAACAGCGTAATCAACATCAGCTCAGAATCCAAAAACTGAAAAAAGAAAATCTTTCATATAGGTACCTCATTCGACCATATTCAAACACTTCATCCTAAACACACTTTATCGCATACCCAAGACAAAAGCCGTCCAATCAGCTACATTTCCACAAATACTTCTTCAGAATCACCATACTAGGAAGCATGTCTCTCAGAAGCTGTCGGAGAGCTCAGATAATCCCCAAAGGGACATTACTCATAAATATCTGCCCACTGGATACAACCACCTTTTAATGCTAAGCTGGTATAACCGATGAAGGCTTTCGTCGATCGGTGACTGGGAGAAGGAAGGTGTAAGTGTATTGTGTAGGATCTATTGTTGACTATTTTAAAAGTAGGGAAAGACTTTCAACCTTTTTGTCTGTATTTCCTGAGAGCTACGACCTGGGAGTCCTTAAGTCAAGAGTGAATAGGTTTCTTCTAGGTAAGCGCGCTACATCGTCGACCACATCATCACTTACCATCAGGTGAGATAGTGGTCAAGCGCGAGCCTATCAATAATAAAAAATAAAAAAAACTGGAGAACTGATTTGTAAATTGTAGACAAGAGCATCCATTCAATTATTTCACAATATAATTGCAATGACTAAATTCATATCAAAATCAAATAATTTATTTAAATAAAAACGGAGATTGTAGTAATGGGCATATACAAAGTTCAATAAGTATAAGTTTATACCACAACAATACAATCATGTGGGTGAAGTTTGCTTTCTTAGCTAGGTTACAGAATAATCTGTATTAAGGAATAACAGTCCACAGCCCTTACAAAATTTTGAAATTAAACTAGTACAAGAAAATATAATACTACAGTAGGTAATTTAGAAGTTAACACTACAACAATGTTTATTTCTGAGTGCATGTGTGTGTGTTTCTAAAAGTGTGTGTGCGTGTGTGTATTATGTGCGAGTGTTTGTGTTAGTGTAAGTGTTTTTAAAAATTATATCGGTAAATGATTGTATGATAAGAGCGCGTTTTTTAGATCTTTAAACACTCCATAAAACTCTCTTAGGACAATCCAAAATTCAGTTTATATAGATACTGAAAATTCTAAAATAGCTTGTCACGTTTTACATAATAATTATAAAACTTACGCTGTTTATAGCAATTTTACGAGCAAACAAACATTATTACTCAACAAAAAAATGTGGCAAGGATATCTGTATGTTTCAAATAATATTATAAGTTGTAGTCAGAATACCATAAGATCCCTTAAGCCCTTTTGCTTTTGTCATCCTCCAAATAAATATGTACATCGAAGTCATAAGGAAAGCCCGCGACACTGACGATAATAGTGCGATCAGTTTATATTGCTAGTCTGTGGCCGCTTCCCTGACCTTTGGATCGCGAATCCGACAGTCTAATAACTACGAGTAATATCAGTAAGGCTGCCTGCAAACGCTCAGTTAGTATTGACAGCTTTATTTGAGTAAGGCTTGAAGTTATGGGTCGGTTGTAACGGTGGTTGGTTGTTGTAACAGTGCGTTGGGATGGATCAATATGGAATGTAAATGGATTGGTTATTAGGAATATGTCGCAAAAAAATATGAATAGGGGTTTGGCAGATAGCTTTCTCACTAGATTTCCCCAAGATCTGACAAGCATGTGAAATCTTCAGTTGTCTTTTCATCGACACAAATATTACAAAAATCAAAAAATTATGTAAAAAATATGCTTTATAACTTTAGCATCGACAGACCATTTCGAACCAATAATATAAATTATCAATCTCATATTATAATGTGTAATGAAAAACGGTCGGACACTTATCAGTCGCCAGCTCACTCGTCACGCCACAGCATAGAAGAATATGCAAATGTGCAGCTTATCAAGCCCCCTGCCTAGACCGACTTTATGACAGACACGTTCCCTGTCGACTTTACGATGCATACGCAAAACAAATAGCTGGCCGTGATTCATCTGCGAAGTTTATGTTATTGCTAGGCTGTGGGCTGGTGTGGTACATGGTGAGTGTATGACAATAAGAGATGGTTTATTTTAATTTTGTTGAAGTAGGGACGTATCCTTTCATCGAAGAAAGCGATTTAGGACGATCAATTACGAAAATCTCAAAAAAAAATTTTGGTTGTCTGTGAAAATGTTTCAGCATCTTCCTTCTTACCGAACTACGACGCAGCCAAAAGTTAAGATTTTTCTTTTATAAGCATTTGTTGTTTGTCATGTTCATTTTAAATGTTCTGTAATTGTATGATGAATATGCATGTAAACATGAGAGGTAGGGTTGAACTTACGACCTCTGAAACGTCAGCCACCGCCTTATTATCATCGCTTTAAACCATTGTCTTTTTGTTTTGAACTTTCAGTTTGTTTAAAAGGTTGTCACACGTCATAATAGTTACAAACATGTTTTTTTTTCCTTCATAATATCAAGCTCATATTTCTCGAAGGGGTTAGGTAAGTACAGGGTTTCACATCGTTCCCATATTTCACTACAAATCCAGAATCTGGGCTGCCACAGAAAAAATCCAGATGGATTATTAACCTAATAAAACTATCCGACCTGGGAATCGATCGCAGATCCTCAAGCTTAATGTTCGCTAGGTACCAATGAGGTAGTTTTTTATCTTCAAATTATTTTATACCTTCCTTGTTTAACAAGTATGTACGCACATTTTGCTTCAAGCAAGCCACAATCGCTAATCTCAAACTCACACGCCTCAAGCTTCGCAGCACGCTGAGCACAAACCCATTACACATATTTCTGTTACCCAACTGCGCTTGACCAAACAAACCGTTAAACATTACAGTGTTAGGTACAAGCATTCTTCCGGCTGAGGTTCAAGTCTATACTTCTCCGCAAAAGCCACAAATCAGGAGGCGAAGTCAAAATTTTACCGCGATGTTAATTTCTTGGACATAGTGTACTTGTAACAGTGGAACAAGCTATGGTGATAAGAGAATTAGAATTTACTTTTGCTCACCTTTACTTTGACGATTATTTTTTTGGATTTTGAATCATGATCGTTGGCAAGAATGATCAGTATACGATGTTTCTTGATGATGATCTTGAGTTATCAACAACTAAATGAAAGTTCATGTGCCATGGAACATAGGTGGATTGAATTCCTCAAGATATTCTCTACCAGTCAGCTTTTGCGTTTTGAAGGATCAGGAGGTGTCTCATTTTAACAAAAACCTTCAGAAAACATTAAAAAAAAGTTTTATGAGTAACCTAGGATACACGATATAATAATATAAGTTTTCAAGCTGACATGGTCACAATCAATCGAATTAATATTTTGAGTTGAGAGCTCGATATTTCGGCTCCGTTACATAAGCGCCATGATCACGAGAACTGATCTCTCACAAGAATGTTCTCGTGATCATGTCGCTTGTAACGGTGCCGATGTAAATATCCCGAAACAAACATTAATTCTAACGATATAATAAATTTAGATCCAGAATACCTGAGGCAGGTGAAAGATTTTTTGAGAATTGAGATGATGATTAATTATACGCATGGGAGAAAAACGGTGAAGGATAACATCGTGAGGAAACCGGCATGTACTAGAATCAAAATTTCGTAGACAATGATATGTGACATCCACCAAGTCGCACTGGACCCGCGTGGTGGATTAAATCCCATGCCGTCTCTCACAGAGAGGATGCTTGTGTCACAGCAGTGGGAGCATTAAAAGGCTGATGATGACGTATGGGAGAATATGGAAGAAGAAGATATAAATAAATTGGGATAAGAGAATTTTGACCCGCGACAGAAAGCACGTAGTACCTTGTTGCACAATCTTGCTGACTGGCGAAATATTGTTACCACGTCATGAGATTTTATTACACAATCCATGCCGATACAAGCTAAGAATGTCTTCCCAACATCCTATTGGCTAACAGCACTATTATAATAGGTAACAGTATCCTCACACTTCCTGAGTAAGTAACAAATAATTAATATCCCATGTCCGTCGTCCGTTTGGAATTAAATGTCCCGTATATCAGTGACAGCTTTGCAAAGAATATGGGGTTGTTTTTACAGTCCAGGGACAAACTGTGAGAGAAGTTGTCATCAATCATTTTATTCGCTAGATAGATGTATATTTGTGAATGAAACCTTATGATCAATGGAATGCTGTAGAGTAAAAGACGATTAGCAAAGTCGTTGTTCAAAATCTGTATGTGTTAAAAAAAACGATTATCTTGGCTGAAAGTCCAGTAGCAGCTGAATGAGAGTGGTCAGGATTGGAGTGGCTGGATAACGGTCTCTCCAAGTGCATGAAGCAACCTTTGTACGTACAACAGTGAAATAGGCTGATGACGAAACAGTAAACTGAAACCAGCATCGTTATTTGGATACTTTACTACCTGCTTTAGCATGTTACTGGTATTAAAAATCCTTCGTTCAACATGAAATGTTTTAACATTCATTATTTATAACATTACCAGTGTCGAAACGATTACATGAACCTATCGTGAAACTGCATAAACGTCAGCTAACTAAGTAATACAAGATAGTAAATATGTAAGCCAGCAAGAGGAAGCAACTACCAAAGACTTCCCTATTATATGACTGCACTTTACTACTTTACTAAACCAATAAACAACAAACTCTTCAGTGTCACTTTAGCGACAAACTTTTATTTCTCATAAAAAAACAAAATCACCATCTCTATCATTATGGTTATCTAAGAAACTTGTAATTTTTCGTCTATACGACCAATAAATGAAATACATTTAAGCAAGAAGTATTTATTTCAAAACCCATAGACCAATAGCTGTATATTTACGATTATTTTTACGATCGCCGCTCTTTGGTCGAAAAAGTACGTTTTTATAGCGCCGAGTCGTTCGGTTTTTCTTCGGCGATTTCCGTGGATGACTAAGCTTTAGTATGCGTTTCTATGCGAATATGTTACTTTGCAGGCATTTTTTGTTTTAATAACTTGAATAACATATTATGTTTATGGCCCAACGTAAAACAGATTCTTTGATATTACAGGTTTAATTCCCTATTATTTTTGCATAACGCCTTCAGTGGCGTTACTTGATAAATTTGTTGTCTGCTTTACAAAATTGTTCATTGAGTTATAAGTGTACCTATCATGCAGAAAATATTTCATGGAGTACCTACCAACACATTATAAAACGATAGAACTTTACTGACTAGTCGGCGAACTTGCACTAGCATTAAATTTACTAACAAGTTCCAATAGGTATAGTTGGCTAAGCGGTAAAACCACTATTTAAGTGTATTTGTTAATCACTTACCAACATATAAAAATTTATTCCTTATGTCCTTCAATATATGTGAATCAGTATAAAGATATGCTAAGTGATAAACTTTTGTGATAGTTTCACACATATGCTTTGCTGTCATTTTTAAACTTGTCAATTATGAGTTCTTGTTAAGCCAAAGGTTGTAAAAGGTCCTTAGTGTTCAGAAATACTTTTTTGTATAATAAAAGAACGAATAGGTTGTTAAAAAATATGGTTAGTATAAAAACTCTTTCCGCAGTTGGTTTTATTCAATACTAGCTGTCCTCCGCGGCTTCGCTCGTCAACTGGCTACCTATCTACCTACCCTACCCTAGCCTCCCCCCTCCCCTCCCCCTCCCTCCTTCTTTACTTCAAAAAAACTAATTTTACAGCATTTACACACATTTCACCAATTACAAAATAATTGTGTTAAAAAAAGCACACTTCAATTTGCGACTTCCTGAATAAAACATAAAAATGTTGGCTCAAGGAGGCTCTGCGGCGGCTGCGCCGTTTTTTATAGAACTCTATTAATATAGTAGTGGATATTTAGCGCAAAAGCTCACGAGAGAACTGACGAGACACCTGCATGAGATATCGGGCCTACAAGTTAATTACATCTAAGTGGGTGACACACGGGTTCTAAGGATAGATAACTGAGTGTCGAACATTTTTTGATCGGATGGCAAATTTTCTTTTAGAAAATTTATTTTATTTTAAAATTTTGCCAGTTTCTTGTCATGGTTGTATATAATGTTGTATGTGCTCTGTGCTCGATTTAAATACCAGTATATATGACAGGTTATAAAAGCAAGTTGAATGTCTCGAAGAAAATAAATAAGACACATGAGAATAAAATCATGACTTGTTCCGTTGCCGCTCTAATGGTACAAACAAAATACTCAAAACTATAATCTATTTACTGTAAGTTTTACTAGAATAATTATAGTAACTCGTAAAGTTTTAACGAAGATAAATAATAAATAAAAAGCTATAGTTACTTCTAAATACATCTTTATTAGAACCATTTACTGGTTTATTGGCAATGAGAACTACACAATCATTGGTTCATTAGTAAAACACACAGATACAGAGAACGGATGAGTTTATATCACCATACTTATTTGCTTAGTTTGGCCATTTCATAAAGAAAAGTGCAGGTATAAAACCTGCACTTTTCTGTCTGATATGGCAATTTTTTTTATACCAATATCAATGTTTTTCCTATACACTTGTTCATGATACAATAATGTCTTTAGTGATATATTGATCATCAAATTATATTATTATGTAAGTTACATAACAAGTTGGCCAACATGTTGGCCCAACTATCGGTCCATACATCCCCACATGAAGACCATACAAGCTTGGTATATTTATAGCTAGTTTTAACACCAAGTGTGGACACCATACATCACTTTCAAACAGTTTAACCAGTTTTAAATAGCTTATTAAATCGTCTCTGAGGTCTTTGCGTAAGATCTTAACTGGCTTAGCAAATGGCTGCTTATATAGTTAGTGTATTTTTTGTATATAGGGCTGCTAGTGCCTCCAGAGCTTTTTGCCCTTGAACACCAAAATTTCTCTTGCCCAAACTCTTATTCAACCCATCATCGACTATGCCGACGCCTGTTATTTGGATGCCACTGAGGAGCTTTTAAATAAACTTGAGCGTTTACAAAATATATGTATTCGTTTTGTTTTCAATCTCAAAAAGTATGATCATGTCTCAGGCTTTCGTAAAATGCTCAAGTGGCTCCCTATTCGACTTCGCAGGAACTCTCGGATTTTGTGTCTGCTATATAACGTCCTTCACAACCCTAAAACGCCTTCCTACCTCCGCGAACGCTTCTCCTACTCCCGTCCTCCCGATGCACTTTGCAGGTCGCATCTCAAGCATCTCCTTGAAACACCTTCCCACACTACCGACTTTTACTCCTACTCCTTTACTGTGCACGCGGTGCGGTTGTGGAACTCGTTACCACCTGATATTAGGGACTGCCAAACTCTTGCAGTTTTTAAAAAGAGAGTGAAAGAGCATTATCTTTCCATTCCGTCTTAGTTGCATATAATTATGTATTATTATTTAAGTATTTGTGATATTAGTTAGTATTTATTATTGTAATATTTATTTTATTAATATGCATGTATATAAGAGTATATATTATTATCTATACAGTATTCTTCTTTATTGTGAATTGTTTAATATATTTTTCTTTTTATTCCCCTCTACACACGTTGTCTACATATATTTTTTCAACTCTCCTCTCGCAGGTATGCTGGAAGAGATTTCGTTAGAAATAAGCATACCTTTGTACCTATTTTCTGTTCCTTCTTCTTGTCTGTGTATTATGTGTGTGTACATTAATGGTTAAATAAATAAATAAATAATCTAGTATTTAATCAGAGACTCCTTCCTTGGATGCGTCGGGTTTATCCTTGAAAATTTTAGTATTAGCATCGAGATTTTATGTGAACAATTTTTAGTAGGTACTGCCCACTCATAAGATGTACCGATGATCGGTTGAGGGACAAGGAGTTCACTAGATGCGAGAAGCACAGGACAGATCTGATGTGACGACACCTGGGTAAGTCTATTTCCAGATAGGGACGTATTTCAGCTGCAATGATCATGCTTATGACACTGATATTACCACTATACTAATGACTGCAACAAAGAAAACATTGGTGTATACAGGTTTTGTAAAAATGTCACTGAAATTATACCAATGCCTTTTCGATTTTGCTTCATTAGTAATTTTCTTGGTGTGTATTTGTCTTGTTACTAATTTTAACTTTGAAGCTCACTTATTTCTTCTTAGCCTATAACTTAGATGAACTTTCCATGAAAATGCCTTCAAAACCATCTATATCACAGTATTTCTCCATCAGCAGTCCTACCTTACAATTTGCCCATCTTTTATCAACACATGACTCTATGTACAGGATACCGATAAGAGCCAGATACATATATACATCTGATAAGACCTAGACGCACGAATTCTGACTAATAAAAAAGTATATAGACTAACTTTTTCCCAGTTTCCGTACAGACAAACAGCGGGCGAAATACACCATTTAAATTTAATCCATAACTTTATGGAGGAAACTCAGAGATTCCAGTCTAATGAAGGTTTATTATACTTTTTATGGTTTCAATGCCATCTTACTTGAAAAACTGCTCGATTGCGATGCCTTGATATAATTTTTTAGTGCTCGGATGCATTTAAGTCGAGGTTTGCCTATGAGAGTGTGAGAGTATTACGCGGGACGTTCAACAGCATAGAACTAGGAAACACCACCTTGGCAGGCTCACTTATTTCTTCCACCATGGGACCATGGGATCTACTAGTAATATTCGTGCCAATGTACATTGAGCACAAGTTTCGACTGCCACAGCAATAGTCAGAATTGACTCAGACCGTCAATTTCTACATATTAAACATAGAAATTGATAACCCAAGTCAATGTCACGACGGTGAAAGTCTCTGACACGTTTGGTTAGTTTGTGAAGCGGCCACTGCTAGAAATGGCATGGTCAAAATGCCATTTCTAGCAATGGCCGCTAAGGCGTCTATGTGCTCTGTAAGTCTGTATTCAATGATATTTTATGTAAAGGTGTATTTTAGTGAAGCCCCTGACTTTTGTGCTAGGTGATTAACCTGTGTTACAGGAGATGTCTATGATTGACGCTGTAAGCTAGACTTGACTACAAGAAGTGTTGATTAATATTGAATGATATATACCATTTTCACTCTTTATTACTGGTCTGGATTTATGCTGACAACCGGTATTTATGGTTTTCCTACTCTCGTAACAGCAGAAACGATAAAAGAATCCAACTTCCCATACATGTAAATGTCTTATACTAATGTAATTTTTTTTAATGTCGAACAATGATAAAAACAAGAGGTACCAAAGACACCGACTTCCGAAACGAAAGTGTTTTGCTTTTGTAGTCGGTTTATTTTTTTGTGAATAGTTTTCTAAATTTTCTTTGATCAGTACTTAGCCACGTTGATAGGCCTCGCAAATATCTTGCATGGTGCTGGTATTTTACATAGGAAGCAGGACCAGAGATGGGGCATAGTCTGTGAAGTGATTCCGCAATCACATTGCATCTGACTAAGTTGTTACTTAAATCTTAATAATCTAGTGAGTTTTAAATGTAAGTAGTAGTAGTTGATGACGTCATTTATTTCTGCTAGCAATAAACTTATCTCCGTTTAGTCTAGGACATCAAGGACTTACTATGATAATGCGAACTATTCAAACCGAGATGAGTAAAACTAATGATATCTGCAAAACGTTTACCGATGCCACTGTAACAGTAAGAATAGAAGGTTGAATTTGTGCAGTTCAAGATAGCTAATCAAGGAGCAACAGATTCGGGAACTTGTATGATGTGAGAAAAGATACCGTATGACTTCAGCGGCTAGGTTTGTCTTAGCAAAAATAAATCCTTTCCAGCTCCTTACGAGGCTTCAGGTTTACTAATGATTACCGAGTTACTCAGTTACTGGGTTCAGGAACTAATCAGCTACATCCGAATAGACTGAAAATCGACCCCATCGCATTTAGAAAAAAAGCTACGAAAATGGTTTCTTGTAAAGCTTTCCAGTCGTGATTTGTAAAATTACTGCAGAGCTGTCAAAATCAAAATCAAAATAGTTTCATTTCAACTAAACAAACCATTTAAAGGTACTTTTGAATTGTCAAACAAAAGATGAATCGAGTTGCACATTCGCAAGCGTCAGTAGGTCGCTATGGAGAAGAATGTGCAAGAAACTCCACGGACCTTTGCCATCAGTTTTAATAACAAGTATTTGGTTACATCATACTGTAGTGGATCATAAATACTGCTACAGGCTCTACCAAAGACAATTCAATAACCGACTCCTTTCAGCTGGAACGCAGCATCAAATACAAAAATTGGAGATTTAAGTTGGACTTCTAAGGAAGTTGATCTTACTAAGGCTTTTTTCGGTATATATATATTTCTTCAAGTAATAAGCTTCTGTACCAACTTGCATTTGCCAATCAGCATCCACGTGATCTCATATAAAATTGCAAATTGCTGATGAAAAAGGCGACTATATACCTTATCACGCTATTAACATCGGGTGGGTAGGCAGTTACCCAGATAGGCGAGAACAGGTATTATGAACTACGTGTGTAACATTGATTGTATCGGAGTATCCGCTAGGAGGCGTGGTTAACTGTGTAGGAGATTATCAAGATTATTCCTCCCTTAGGGATGGTAGGTAATGAAAACCTGCAGTATGGCCTCCTAACCTGTCAATTAATAATTATCATCATCAGCCTTTTTAATGTTCCCACTGCTGGACATAGGCATCCTCTCTGTGCGAAGGAATGGGCCGTAATCCAACATGCGGGCCCAATGCGGGTTGTTGGATGTCACATGTATTCGAGTTTTTGTTTCTAGGACGTCCGGTTTCCTCACGATGTTTTCCTTCACCATTTTGAGAGCAGTGGTGGTGAAATAATTTACCCAAAGTAAATCGCCTGCCTGGGTTTGAACCCACGACAACTTATAAGTCGCAGCCGATACCACTAAGCCACCACTGCTCTCACTATACACATATCTCTATAGGTCCAAACTAATCAACTCACGCCTTGTCCCATTGGGATAAGCAGAAGTTACGAAACACCACCTGCTACGATCGTTATATACTCAATTTGCTTCGTCTATGTACGTTCATGCATCTCGGACAAACTAGTTATCAGATAGGTATGTTTGTTTGTTGGATATTTAATAAGTTTGTTTTTAATGTATCTGTGAATTGAATTCTTTTTGTTATAAAGGTTTTGTAAGTGATGGTATGATAAAATTAAACGCCACATTTATAACGTTCAAGAAAACAGTTGATGGAATACAAAAAAACAGCATCAGTGGCTCCACAGCTTAATAAATATTAAAATAATATATGCAAAATATCTCATTTAAAATATGATTCATATATTTCAAAGTCAGATTTAAAATAAATGTAGCCGACTCAAGAGTCGAATCGCTTACAAAAAATAACGATATATCGACATACTTTTTCATGAATACCGAACGAAGGCGTTGATGTGACAAGTACATGACACTAATTAAGGACATAAAGCTCAATACGAGAGAGGTTTTGTCCAGAAAAACCATCCATCTTAATCAGTCTCCATAACCCTTATCTCAATGTCATAAAACCCAAATCTGAATACCACAGCTGTAATATAAACTAGCGCTAAGAACACAAGAGTGTAAGGACCCTATTTAAAAGTGATAAGGTTGATATTTGTATAGGGAAAGTATGAAAGATGTCACATGGATACAACGTTGACAATGACCACCGATTGAGCGATCTGATCAGGGGGTAATCGATAAGAGATCGGAATCGAGAGGGAATCGATTCAATCGATTCGTCTCATTATTTCAGACGTAGGTAGATTATTTATTGATTATTGGTTTAAGGATTATACTTTGTTATCTGATGGTAATGTTTTATCTTTTAATGATAAGGGTATCAATATAAAACATACTGATTAAAACCCTACATTAAAGCCCATTTTCTGGAATGAAGATTATCACAAAACTAATGTTATAAGTTGTCAAATGCGCTTTAGCTGCTGTGATTAAATGAATTTTCCGAAGCAAATCACAGCACTTGAGCTATAATTCAAGTTATTTTTTTAGTTATTTATTGATGCATCGATAATTTCTTCTCAGAAACCGGTGGTAAATATAAGAGAAAGAAGACATTGTAAAAAGTACGTCTCTCCAAAGCTGACATTCGGTATCGCCATATTTTACAGTTAGAGAATTTATTTAACTTAAATGAAAAATACCAAAGTGCTTAAGAAAATGATAGCAAGGCCTTAAGGTTACACTAGTCGACGGCACGAACTATTTTGGGCGCGGTGTAAAATGCCTGCTATCTCATCCGACAACTCGTGCGAAAGAGATAGATGCTGTGATGAGCAGTAAGAAGCTAGTTCGCGTACGAATTAGCACTTTTCCAAGTTTGTAGCGAAATGGATGAGGATTAAGGAAATTTTATAAACAGACCTTTGGGCGTCTAGATATCATGTAAAAACGACTAAATGTATATTTTCAAAATAAAATTATTTGTATTGTTGAACTACTCATCTATATGTATGGAGGCCGTTTTGCAATTTTCCTTCTTCTTATGGTATTTATTGCCGCCCAAAGATGCGTTAAAATTAGTGTTGAAATATGGAACTTTCGACGCTCATAACTTTCAAATATATTTCTTATTTACTTTTTTGTTTCCATACAGGGCTAGATAATGATGAGATAGATTGATATCAGTTTTTATTTTGAACGTTCATCGTCAACAGTGGAGTAATCCCTAGACTACGTTTGTATGGAAGAATTATCGACTAGTGTAACCTTAAATCTTACAAAAGGTTGCCAGATAAATTAAAATCTTCGAAACGAGGCATAAAGACAAAGTTTCAAGTGTTTTTACAACAAATTACCATTAAAATTTATTATCTATCGGTTTCTACAGCTATGTCGTAACATCCAAAGGTATTTTAAGAAAATAACACAGGACCTACTATGTTTTGCGAACACACCAACAGAACTTACATGTCAATGCACATTCGCTTCAAGAAAGACAATATCAGCGCTGACACTTAAAAACAAACATAAATGTAACTATTCATAAACTAAAAATCAAAGGAAAAAGAACCTTAAGACTTTGACGCAAGAGTAGGGGGCAAAGAAGTGGGGTACAGGAGAAGTTGGTTGCCGCAAACCGCTGAAACACGATGCTATGTAACCAAACTCAAACATATTTAATATTTATAAGTAATCAGACAAGCTTTTGTTGTTTTTTGAAGTTGCAAGGTATCTTTATTGTAAAAATATTAAGGGCAAATATATTTTTCCAAAGGTAAACCATCAAGAATTTGATGGTTGATTATTCAAAATAAGCTTCTATCCGTAATATTACATTGCTATGACAATACAGAACCTATCTATTATTTCTCAAAGCTTCTTAAGTATGTAACTTCACGCTATGATTCAGTATCAGCATGTGTTTTTGGATTTTTTATTGATGATTTCATGAGAAGCCGAATATTTTCACCTTTGCCCCAAGTTTTGCGTCTATCAAAAGGTAACGTATTCTTGTTACGCTATGCTGGACTTCACAATAATTCTCTATAATCTAGGCTTTATAGGGATTAAAAGATGTTTTGTTTTAATATGTATAACATGCTACAATTTCTCAAATTTTAAAAAACACTGTCTAATTTCCACCATCATTTCCCCCCCTCCTTTTCCCCTACAATATTACACCACTCTACACCGCTAATGTATCACAAATTATTACACAACAAAAAAAGCATTTCAGTAATTCGTCGCAATTCCCGAAAACACTTCGGCAACTTTCGGGCCGTTACGTCATCACCGCCATGTTTAACCGCGCAAAAACCGTGTCGTGCGCTTGCACATGATCCAGGCATCTCTCGTCGCCTAATTGGGTAGTTCTACCGTCGCGCCTGTTCATTGGACAAGGGGCGGCGCGTAATTATTTTAATAACCCCACCCCCTTTTAATTAAAGCGAATTGCACATGAAGTAACGTGGTTGAGTTTAGTTATGATTTTTTTTATGATTCCGTTTATGATGTTGAGCTGCTTGCGTAACGGTGTGTGATAAGAAGTAGGCAGGAATGTATGTATGTACCTGTATCTTTATATAAGTTGTATTTATATAAAATATCTTTGATGTTTGAAGGAGAGGGAGAGAAAGAAAAGATTAGACTCTGCGAAGAGTGATATGAATGAAAAGTGACTCAATGATAGCGTGACGGTGGATATAACGGAATGGAAGATGAAAACGTATTGCACCGACCCCAATAACCTGGGAAAAGAGCAGGCAGATGATAATGATGATGTATGAATGAAACAAGTATCATCAGTTACAACAACCGTCAATTAAATATTTGGGTAGTGTCGTATTGGATGAAAGCGTTCACCTAGAGATGAAGATCCAATGTCATTGCTAGACGAGAGACAAGTCTAAAAAACCTTTGTATCTATTTTGGTCTCAGAAAAAAATACTGAACTTTTGATCGATAAGGAAATAAATCTAGACAAAAGGACAACTGTACTAATAGCATAGTTTAAGTTTTATAGATCGGCAATGTCTGTCACTTGCATATAGGATGTTAAGAATACCATAAGACGGTACCTTAATCGATACGTCGTAAAATTGTATGGTCCTGTACAATATGTTGTAACAAAATTGAATTTGTGAAATTTTCCAATCAATTTGAAAATATTCGTAACAGACATTTAATCCAACAATTGCATATTACATGAGAAGAATATTATGATACAATTTTTTTTTGTACAGTCGTATAAAATGTTATTATTTTAGACAAAGATAGTAAAAATCAAATTATTTTATTAGCACCACTTAATACTTCTATTCTGATCATATTTTTGCAGCATTCGAAGCATGTGCAACCAGCTTTATCCCGTTTGCGCATCGCAATTGATCGAACACGGTATCTCATATGAGACTGGTGTGATCGGATGCCAATGGTTGCAATTACCATTAAATTGTGGTAACCTCAACCTGTTGGGTTACCCACCCCGAACAACGAGAGTGATTTTGGGTTTTGTATATCCTGTTATGTATCGGATAGAAGTTATAATCTCTTCCTTGTCAGTTTTGGTAATGTCTTCTTCGTGATCGTTTTCCTTGTTTTCTTTAATATTCGGAATTTCTTACATCATCATCATCATTCACAGCTCAACTTCGTCCAAGGCTAAGCAGAAAGATACAGTATGAGTAGAGATCTTTAGATAAAGTAGGAGTAGAGTTTCTTTTTATGCGCCAGTCCCCAATACTGTGCCAGTCTCATCGAGGTTCTACCTGCGATGGTAACAATTTTGTCTGCTTTTTACACTTTAATTTGGTGCGCTTGTGGGATGCCTAAGTTCAGCAGTGGACGTCTTTCGACTGAAAGATGATGAGAATATTTTCCATCATTAAAATTTTCCATTTCGATTATCAGGACCATCTTATTCACTCTCCTCCGACCTATGTGAGTGGTTTTGCCTCTAGTAGTTACCTGTTTTTAGTGCAGTGTGTCTCTCAATCAAGAACTCATAAATATTAATTCCTAAGACTTTTCACTTACCCAATATTAGACCTAGCCTAGTACCACTTCGTTATTCCAATAGAGTAACCAGGTTATAGTCATTGGTTGCAAAATGACAGTTTTGTTAGTAACTAAGGATTTATATGGAACTATAAATCATATTGTATTTTGAATGAATATTTATCAGACCTGGGTTGGATATCTTCTTTGCGCAATGTTTATGGCATTCATTTTGATGAAGATTTTATTAAATACAGCATAATGTGACAGGCAATAAACTGCCTTATTTGTGAGTATATTATCTTCAATTTCTAACTCCCTGTTTACAAACATCAGCTTTTATAGATGGGTGGAACGCAACATACGGGCAATATATCCGTAGAACAAACAGTATAAAAAATAAGTTGAAAATTAAAACCCGACTACTGAAAAATCACTCAAAAAAGTATAAAACAAAAAAATATTCTCATTAAATTGTTATGTACAAATTATTCGATATCTATTAGTTATTATATAAACAAATTACATGTGATCAATATTTGATTGTATGTGGCTAAATAATAACAGCCGCACGGGTCGATCATCAAGGTTAAGCAACGCTTGACAAGGTCGGTCCGTGGATGGGTGACCATTTCAACATACCGAGTTTCCTCCGTGCCTCGGAAAGCACGTTAAGCCGTTGGTCCCGGCTGTTATTTGAAGATCTTTGACAGTCGTTACGGGTAGTCAGAACCTTGAGATCTGACACCAGTCTTGCCAAGGGGTACCGTGTTACCCAGTTACTGGGTTGTGGAGGTCAGATAGGCAGTCGCTTCATGTAAAACACTGGTACTTAGCTGAATCCGGTAAGACTGGAAGCCGACCCCAATATAGGAAAAGGATAGGCAGATGAGATGATTGTATTTCATACAATGTTCAGAGGATAACCATGGTCGTATGCCACTTACCGTAACATAACAGTACATTCTGTAAAGTCTCTCATATTTGCTTCACTTTCGTTTTCAATGTCGACAAGGAATGTCTCACTAGGCATAAAACGTCTTCAAAAATTTCGGAAAACCCATCACATAACTTGTCTCGACATGCAGTAGTTACATGATAACCAAAATAATCAGGTGTTTAGTATTCTATAGACCTATTCTCATGGTATTTCAAGTCGTTGTTGGCAAGAATTGTAATAGGCAGAACATGGGTCTTCCCGACGGTTCAAGGTCATATTATTGATATTAGGCATTGTTCTATCATAGCGAAAGACGTATTGGGTTAAAGTCTAGACGTGTCTATAATATGGGTTAGTTGTTTCCGGACAAACAATATTATTATTAGAAGGTGCTAGATATAACCACTGTCTTGCTAGTGCTGGGTCGCGGATAAATTTGAAGGCGAGTCACCGCGGCTCAGGCACATGCAACTGAAGGAACACAGGTGGGGTTTAGTTAGTAAAAGTCTGACACGCCCTCCCGCTTCACCCAGAGCAGAAGAAGTCATTGGTCGTAGGTCTCATTCTGTTAAAGTTATGATGGCTGGATGGACTCTTTTTTTTTGTACTATGTATAGGCTTGCGCTTGACCACTATGTCACCTAATGATGGTAAGCGATGATGAGGTCGACGGTGAAGCACGCTTGCCTAGGAAAAACCTATTCACTCTTGACTAGCTATCGGGAAACACAGACTCAGGCAGGGAATTCTACTCCTTAGCTGTACGCATAATAAAAGTGTCCGCAAAACATTTTGTGCGTATGGGTGGTATGTCAACCATGTATCGATGACGCATCGCCGTACGTCTGGATTATCCTTGCATCTGTTACAACCGTACCAGGCAGAAGTTATACGCATAATTTATTGCGTAAAATTGAAGTCTGATGCCTGGTGTTAACAAAACATACCAATTTATACTAAACCACATAAAATAGACCGCTCGCAATTCAATCATTTATTTCTCAACGATATTCAAATTCTATGGCTACTTTGTTGCCGTTTGTTAGCTTAGATAGGCCACTTATCAAGCTCGGGTTGTAGGTGTTACCTGTTTCATAAACTGCCTATGAGTGTCAAGGGCTACGGGTGTTGAACCAGGTGTAACTTCATTAGTTGGTTGTACCTTTGTTTTGTTAATCGTAAACTAATTAATTATAATATTGTTTTTGTGTAACGGGCAAGCATTGTAAGTTTGATTTGAATTATTGGTTTCTATCAAAGGCTTTTGTTTTTAGGGTTTCGTACCCAAAGGACGTAAAAACGGGACCCTATTACAAAGACTCCACGATCTATCTGTCTGTCTGTCTGTCCGTCTGTCACCAGGATGTATCTCATGAACCGTGATAGCTAGACAGTTGAAATTTTCACAGATGATGTAAAGAAAAACATAATGAAATAAATATTTAAGTGGGGCTCATATACAACAAACGTGATATTTTTGCCGTTTTTTATGATAGTGGTACGGAACACTTCGTGCGCGAGTTCGACTCGCACGTGGCCAGTTTTTTAAAATTTGCTTATGTGCAGAAGATTGATGAGGTTTACTGTGTTGAAAAAAAACTTTAAAAAAATAAACATCCGAATTGAGAACCTTCTCCATTTTGGCAAGTTGGTTAAATAAAATAAACCGACTTCTAAAGCAATTCACTACAAAGCTACAAATAACTTTGTTATCCGAAGTCGGTGTCTCTGGTAAGTACTCGTACCTGTTGTTTTTCGACACCGGCTTCGGAAAATGAAGTTACTTTTCGCTTTGTAGCGTTTTGCTTTAGAAGACGGTTTAAAGGAAAGAAAGAAAGAAAAAAAACAAAGGAAAAAACTTGTTTAACTTTTTTGTTAAAAAGATTTTAATTTTGTTGCTTTTCTATGTCAAAGATTTTGTCACATCGGGCTGTAATCAAAACACAGATGGCAATAAATTAATCATAGACACAGTCTCAAGATTGACGAGTACCAGCCAAAATAACTCAAAACATACATTGTTAAAATTCGTAATAAGTTCATTGTTTCTCACGGCCACGTCTAGCATATCCCCAAAAATATAAAACAATTGTTGCCAGCCGTAATCTCGCATAACCACGTATAACTAATCTAAAAACCAAAAAAAAAAGAACAAAAGAATCCAAAACGCATCAGCAGACTGTAATGGAGATCACGTAGCCTCAGATCTCTGATTACCCCTCTCACTTTAATTTACGACCGTTATTCGAGTGCGAGCGAGATGGAATTAATAATGGTCTAACCGCAACCCGGACTATCATTAGGTGGTATTCCATTTATGAACACTGTGTCTCTTGGGCGTCCGGAGTGAGAGAGTTTTCTTGTGGGCTGGAACACTGTGTTGGTTGGTTTCAGATGGTGTTGAAATGCTCTAGAGGTTGTTATGGTGGCGGAAACCGTGGTACGTCGGTACAGTAATCGTACAACCGACAATCGTAAGAAATAAATGAATTTTTCCCTTTTTTTATTTTCTCCAAAGCTTCAAATTGGTTTTTATATGTTTTCCTTAAGATTTTTCGAGACAATTGACCGTGGTTGGTGTCATTATGTATAATTTAATCGACGGTTACCGATGCAGCCGTTGTCAATGCGTGATGCCATTATAGTTGGCCATAAACGCAATTGTTTTCTTTTCTGTAGAGTGAAAAAAACTGATGGTCGTAATGATACGCATTTTGAAATAAAAAATAAATATCAGTAAAATGGTTGATCGTTAAACGTAGTACACTTGAATACACAAGTATTGACATCTATCGAGATATTACCAGTTATACTTTGTTTGTTTTGCCTCGAAGAATGTAAAAATAAAACTCAAAGGAAATAGTTTCAAGTTTGCAGTTAATATTTTAAATATGACAGCAGATTTAGTGATTACAGACTGGATCAGACAACCGTAAACCAGAGACTTCCAGATCTTTACGAGGGCCACACAATGACTCTGTGATTTAATTTGTGAAGTACTTGAAATATATCTTTAGCTTTTAGGTAAATTTAAAATTAAAATTAAGTTAGGCTCTGAAAATGTTAACTATCGCTTTTGAGTGATGAATGCTTCAGTTCTTGAATAATTTCAAATCTTTGGCATAGCCTTACCTTTGAACTTCCTCTTAAATCATCTGCCTAGCCTTTTCCTAACTATATTGGGGTCGTCTTCCAGTCTTACCGGATACAGCTAAGTACCAGTGTTTTACATGGAGCGACTGCCTATCAGACCTCCACAACCCAGTAACTGGGTAACACGATACCTCTTGGCAAGACTGGTGTCAGATCTCAAGCTTCTGACTACCCGTAACGACTGTCAAAGATCTTCAAATGACAGCCGGGACCAACGGCTTAACGTGCTTTACGAGGCACCGAGGAAACTCGGTATGTTGAAATGGTCACCCATCCACGGACCGACCTCGTCAAGTGTTGCTTAACCTTGATGATCGACCCGTGCGGCTTTTATTATTAAACCACGAGCTCCTCTAAACTTCCTCTGTTATAATGTCGTCAAACTAAAAGTCAGGGAAGCACTCTCAGTAGTGTCTGCATACGACAATAACTCCGTATCCATTCGCAAGATAATGGAGAAATAATTCTGTTAGTTTTGTATAAAAGCTTTCTTAGTTGTCTTTAATGACAATGTTAGTTGATAAGTAAACGGAAAGCCGTTAGTAACCTTGAGGACAGTTTCAAACGTGAGGTGTTCATTGGCAACCATCTTGTTTTTACGATATAGAAAGACATGTATTTCCTTTTTGCAGGAATCCGTCTAAGATTATCTTTTCAGAGTGTTCTTGCGCAGTATTCAACTATTAACAGAAATTCTTTCAATGAAACGTCAACTAAGGTTACTATTACGTTGGTTAAAAGGGATTGTGTTTATGTTTAAATACGTCTTTCTCTCTTAAACAAGAAAGTAATACTTATTTATAAATACAGTTAGGAGATAAAGGTACGTCTCCAGGAGAAAATTGCCGTTTAGATATTATGTAGAGATTTGTAAGGAAAAATGGACAGCAGTACGACTATGAAAATGTACATTTTCTAGTTTCTTTTGAAACTGTATTTTTTTTTATACACTATAGGCTCGCGCTTGACCACTATCTCACCTGATGGTAAGCGATGATGTGGTCGACGGTGAATCACGCTTGCCTAGAAAAAACATAATAAAATAATATAATATTAAGAGCAGTAGTGGGTTTATTATAAAGAGCAGTGTTGGCCCAGTGGTATCAGCCACGACTTACAAGTTGTAGGTCGTGGGTTCGAACCCAGGCAGGCGCTTTACTTTGTGTAAATTATTTCATCACCGCTGCTCTCAAAAGGGTGGAGGAAAACATCGTGAGGAAACCGGCATGTCCTAGAATCAAAAATTCGAAGACATGTGGCATCCACCAACCCGCACTGGGCCCGCGTGGTGGATAACGGCCCATTCCCTCTCACAGAGAGGAGGCCTGTGTCCCAGCAGTGGGAACATTAATAGGCTGATGATGTGATGTGAATATAATATGCCGTTTTACGAATTACCTGTATTCCGAATTACTGTTGTGATTTGTTATATTCATTATTTCAGCCGTAAGACGTCCAATGTTGGTTATAAGTCTCGCCTAAGCAACGCCACGTTGACCGGTCCTATGCATTTGTATAAAATTCCAAATCTAGTACTACATGTTAATGAATAAATATCAATAACTAGAAAAAATTCCTTTGTCTTAATGCATTTCCAGTAAAAATCTAAAAATACAAAGTGTTCATCATTTATCAAGTTGACTGGCATTCAATTAAAATAATGATTGTACATCCCTACGCCAAAGCTACTTACTTCAGATTAAAAACATCTATCTTTAATTTTCCGATACGAAATACAATTAATTGGAATAATCCCTACTATAACATCGGTAGCACAATACGCTTATTTAGCTTGTCATTTTGCGAGCTTTTAACTTATAGCAAGCATCATTCATGCAAAGTTGGCCTATGCCGCCAATGTTCTGCAAATATTACTCTACCCTTCCGAAACTTCCCGCCATTAGATTTTGAACCTTACAGCTTTTATCATAAAGTCTATCATATTAACTGGATATGTTTTCAGGGTTGCAGCTAAGTAATATTTTATCCTTATTGTAAGCTGTCATAATAATCTCCTTTACGTTGTTATCGTATTGCAAAAGAGTAAAGTGAGCGCGTGTTTTACATACGCAATCGTACTAATATTGTGAATAAACGGTTATTTACTTTATGGGTCTTGGAAGGTGGCGTGGCATTTGCCAATGAGGCTTGAACTTCTGTAATTTTCTATGGCAGTGTGTGGTCTATGATGGATAGGCTGGCCTACTTTGAGTTGTCTGAGCGACCTATAGAGTTATAGTCTGGCGCTTTTGTTTGGGCAATCATTTAGGTCTCACCTAGTTCAAGTGAAAACAAGTGTTTATCATGGAACCAAAACAAAAAATCATTTATAAATTTCAATTTATTTAAAAAACAAATTTAAAAGTATTTAATTCAAAAAGCTTATTATTCCGTTAGTGATTATTTAAATGAGAAAATAATTTAATAATTAAGTTGAGTAATTATTTCAATAATATAATTATATAATGTAATATTTTATTCATTTCATTGTAATATTTTGCACACCTGTCATGGTAGGATATGGTCTAAAGAACTTGTATAAAAATGTCACCTTGAAAACTACCCATATTTCGCAAATAACGACTCTGTCTCTGTCACCTTTGACCTAGACTAGAGTCAAGAGCAAACCCATCACAAATAAAAAAAAAAAAATACCTATTTGATTTAGGTGATCACTAGGAGGATAGGAAAATAAAATGGTAACAAAAAATACGTTTTAATGCTAGATAGTTATCTCTACCCGCGAATTCACTCCCATTAAACTAGCATAGCACTCCTACAGGAAACTAGCATTTTTTTCCTAAGGCATTTAGCAAAAGTGTAGGTTTCGTCAGTAAAAAAAAACATCGTAATCGTATAAATACTTTCACAAACAAATATTTACAAATATAAGCAATCAATCAATTTAACTTTTTCACATTTGAACACAACAGTACACTTCGTTAATGTTCGTATCCCGAGGATTGCCGAACGGATTTTAATTTGAAAATCGTTATGGCGTTAATAAGTGACGTCATAAAGGGAAGATTGTTTTACTGGCTGATATTTTTATGGTATTATTATGGGATGTTGTTTAGTCCATCGTAGCTGGATTACGGTTTTTCTGATGTAATATTCAGAGATAAGAATCTTGGATCGAGATCTAAAGATTATAAGTAAAGAGTGTTGTAAATAAAATTATGATGATTGTTATAAACAGCTGCTTGCCTTCTTGCTTGTTTGTCTTTTGATAAACTTTATTCGGTGGCTGTACTATAGCAATGCCTGCAAACAGAGAAGGTACCAGCAATTACCACACAACATATTTTCTAATTGGCGATTTATTTTGATTAAGTATTATTGTGAGGAAACCGGCATGTCCTAGATCCAAAAACTCGAAGCCATGTGACATCCACCAACCCGCACTAGGCCCGCGTGGTGGATTACGGTCCATTCCCTCTCACAGAGAGGAAGCCTGTGTCCCAGCAGTGGGAACATTAGAAAAGGCTGATGATGATGATGACGATTATCATGACGGTTTCTTTAGTCGTACCGTACGATAATGACATCATAGAAATATACGGAAAGGCTGGATATCTAAATTCATTACCTCCTTCTCCCAATTAATGCAAGCGTATACAGAAAGCGAAAATATCTTTACTGCTTCTGGTGAGAAGCAGAAGTATAATTAATTATTTATTAGATAATGACTGGTGGATATAATCTGGTGGACTGGTGAGTCCACCTCATTATCTAATAAATAATTAATTATACTGGGTACCGTTTAAATCCGTCCTCGAGGAAATGCCGTGCTACATACAAGCAATTACCACGAGTTAGCCTCCCTGACATGGCTGTTACTGATACATCATGGTTGATCTCAATCGTGCCTCATTGTGATTCTATGTTTATTGTTTCCCACACTAGCTAAACACGCGAGCTTACTTGTAATTCCTTTCAATTATCATATCAACGGATGGTTGGATATGGTTGCTGTCATGCTAAGTTTTGAGTGATGAAAATGTGGGGATAATACTGTATAGGTAGATGATAAAAACATTTTTATACTTGAAATCTTTACTCAGAAATCTCAACTCTACCTGTAGATAAAAGATATATTGATGATTACAGAATATTTATAGTAATCATTAACTCATTTATTTATTTTTTTGTAAAAGATAAAATTATTTAATTTCTTATTAATATTGTTAACTATCAATTCCGATAGTTTAATTCATAAGGTACTAGGATAAAGCAATGAAACAGATGAATAAGTTTCAGCATTCTGCTACACAAAACAAGCTGTTGCTTACTCTCGTAAGATGAAATACATAGAATTCTCATGACTATTGTTACAAAACGGGACACTATTAAAAGTCATTGGGAGTTTCGTGTAAAGAGCTTACTTCTCTCTGTTTCCAAAACACAATAGATATTATACAAAAGATAACTCTATTAATATTATTTCCGCGAACAGACGAACGTTGTAATACCATTGTTTATGGCAAAAATGTGGTCGTGATCAAGAAACACCGTGGGATCTGTCGTCCCGACGATATATGGCGGAAAGCTAAAGATGAAAATTTAATATTTTGTCTCACAATGCGGTTTAAACAGGTACACGATAGTATGTTATTGATAATGTATGTCTGGCTGTAACTGAGAGTTAGGATGTGTTTATGCAATTGTGGATAAGGCTCTGCAGCCTTGCAATCCTGCACTTTACGAAAGATTTGAAGAAATTTATTTGCCTTATGCCGTGGTGAGATGTGTCGCGCTTGACTACTGTCTCACCTGATAGTAAGCAATGATGTGGTCGACAATGTAGCATGCTAACCTACAAAAAACCTATTCACTCTTTACTTAAAGACTCCCAGGTTGTAGCTATCAGGAAATACAGACTCTGGCAGGGAACTCCACTCCATAGTTGTACGCATGATAAAAGTATTCCCAAAGCGTTTGGTGCGTTTGGGTGGGATGTCCACCATGTACCGATGACGCATCGCCGTACGTCTTGAAGTCCGATGATGGAACGGGCTAGGAGGATTAGTTCATGCAATTCCATCGCACACTCCCCGAAATGTAACCGATAAAAAAACCGTCAGACTGGCAACTTGGCGCCGATGTTCAACCAGTATCTCATTGCTGATGTACTATTGAAAGGTCTTGTAAAATCGATGCAATGTGGTGGATAGAAAAATGACGAAGTTGATTTAAACACGATATCCTATATGCTGCTATTTGATATAAACACAGAAGAAAGAAAGAAAGAAAAAATATTTAATTGCCACAAAACGACATACAAACATTACATTTCAAGAACAAGAACAGTGGCAATAGATTTTGAAACCACACACAAACCACGAAAGTTAGGCAAGCCTTCAAATCAGCTTAAGCATTCATTATTTTTGCTTACATATACAAACAATAAGTTAGAACAATGTGTTTTATTAAACACACACACATTATGTACCGGTTATGTGACACTGGCTAACATCCCAATAAGCTAGACAAAGACCAAGCAAAGTTTGCAACTGAAAATGCCACATCCACCAGGCTTAATTCTCGTTCCTCTACCAACCAAGTATTTCATAGATCTAACGCTAACCTCAGTTATATTTTGATTTCACTATTCACAAGCTGAACCGACCATAGGGTACCGCTGCACCGTCCTGAACTTGTAGTGACGTAGGGTCACCAACTTTTTTTAGACCAAATAGAGTATATAAGGTAAAAAGAGTACAGACTTGTGTACTTTTTAATGTTATCTTCAAAAAGGTTTTTTCAACAACATAAGCATTTTTCGTTCTTTTGAAAATTATTTTACGATTACTGGACATAAATTTCAATGAAACTCTCGAAACTCGAAACAAAATTGCATAGCGTAAAACAGATTTTACGCTATGCAATTTTGACCAAAAAATTTAAAAAAAAATTAAATAGAGTATAAAATGTACTCTATTGCTTTCGTAGATTAAAGATCACATCATCATCATCATTTCAGACGAAATACGTCCACTGCTGGACACAGGCATCCCCCAAGCGTCGCCACACGATTAAAGAGTACGTCCATGCGAAATAGAGTGCAATACTCCATATTAGAGTACGGTGTGCAACCCTGTACTGACGTGTGGTACAACATTACTTGATAGTAAAATGTTGTAAGACTCTCTCCTTTAAAATTATTGAGGTTTCTCTCTAGTATTTACCGTGTTTCATAGTAAGTTTGTTTGAAAGTGATGTTAAGTATGAATTATTTGCATCCGGGAGTTTGAAGTTATGCAATTGGTATTGGCTTTACTTTCCTGCTGGTGCTGAATGTCTATTAAAAATAATCATCGTTGCTGACAACCTATTTATGTATCTTAAATAGGTTGTCAGCAACGATGTAATACATAAATAGTTTGGCCGTAGGTATGATTAGATTTGCTTTTGTTTTTGGAAATCATTTTTTTTTTCTTTTGTTTTTAAAATTATTTTGCAGTAATGCAAAATTCACGGTAAACAGTATTTTCATAAGCTAAACGTTGACATCTGGCGCCGTACTATGACGTGTCAATGCCTTAATAATTACACTGTGAAAAGGGATAGTGCTATAGGTCCTGCATAGCTCTGTCTCTGTCTCACACAGGAATCACGATGCATTTAGACGTCATAGTATGACCTCTGTCATAGTTTTGGATACAAAAATTGCGATGCGTTGACTCCCGATTATAAACATATAGAAAAAATGTTGCAGTAGGCCATCTTACCAAGTATTCAAACAAGTGTTTAAATATTTCAAGTCCTGGCGCCAGCTTTATCAAAGATCGGAAACAATGCGACACTTGATTAATTACAAGCCTATTAAATTATCATAATTCGTAATTTAGCCCACTACTTGAATTACCGTTAGGACTTATATTAGTCAGTCTAGATCTTATCTTATCGGCATTGTTGAGTTGCTGGCTTTAGCGTAGACCTTAATTATTTATTAGAAGTTTAGACTTTTATTTGATAAAATGTAATATTTACAGTAAATACTATTGTATTTTGAACTTTGATTGATAATGCCTGAAAAATTATAGTTGGTGATTCAAAATAGGTTGTATTACTGTACAGTAGGTACACGGTAACAGCACCTTAAGGTTACACTAGTCGAAAATTCTTCCATACAAACGTAGATAAAATAAAAAGTAATATCAATTTGTCTTATCATTATTTAGCACTATATGGAAGCAAAAAAGTAAAAGAAGAAAATATTTGAAAGTTATGAGCGTGGAAAGTTCCACATTTCGACACTAATTTTAACTCATTTTTGGGCGCAACTAAATACCATAAGAAGACGGAAAATTGCAAAACAGCCTCCATACAGGGATAGATTAGTAGTTCAACAATGCAAATAATTTTATTTTGAACAGATAGATTTAGTAGTTTTTTCATGATATCTAGACTGCCAAAGGTCTGTTTATAAAATTTCGCGCGCTAGGTTTCGTCCTAAATCATTATCCATTGCGCTACAAAATTGCAAAAGTGTGTATTCGTACGTGAACTAGCTTCCTACTGCTCATCACAGCATCTATCTCTTCCGCACGTGTTGATAAATTGCATTTTAACCCCGCGCACAAAATAGTTCGTGCCGTCGACTAGTGTACCCTTAAGGTCAAATACTACGCTAGACCATCTCCAGCACAGCGTAGTATGGGGTTACAAAAGGACCGCTTATACCGATACGTGTTACAACTGATGATGACGTGTAGCTTACTTTACATATGTAGACAGTTTACAGTCCGCAGTATCTGGGGAGGCGTTTCTTCAGTCTCACTAGTCATGGCCCTAACAAGCGTTGCACAGAGAGGGTTCCAAGGTGGTCTTTTGAGAGTTTACGGGGTGGGGTAAGTGAGGTAAAAATCCCACGCCTGATCTTTTATCCAATAGTCGAGGCGACTTTTGAAGGTTTGAACAGGTGTTAACAAAACAACAGCCCCAGTATCTAGTACATAGTATGTATCTAATAACCCCATAATAAATACTGCAAATCAAGTTAGAGGAAATCTTTGGCATTGTAGAACATAGTCTCTGTCGCGCTTGAAATCTGTGTGATAGCCTGAGATATATACTTACCTACCAATACTATATTTACATAACAATATATTAGTAAGGAATAGATTTAATGAGGAACACATAGGTATACCTACATACTGTCCATAACGATCACGACTCCACAAGATCCCCACGATTCCCGTAGGCACCGTGATATCCCATAACGTATGGAATATTTTATTGCACAGGAAATATCTATATGAACGAAAGACTAGTTGTTTCTTGCTCGTGATTTTGTTCCAATCTGCCGGAAAAACCACTCATAAATAGATTTCGTTTTTTTTTTTTAAAGTATCTATATTATGTTATATAGAAAGAAAGAAAGAAGAAAAACTAAAAATAACTTAGAGATCAATCTCTTTTAAAGGCTACACAATTACATGTATTGGTCAAATCATGATATGTCAGAACCATGTATAGTTGGCTAGGTGTCTGAGTAGGTTTCTCGGTAAGCTCTCTTCAAAATTTTTAGCTCAGTAGTTCAACATCATTAATTAATAACTGCACTTTTACAATCTTTTAGAAAGTTCTGAGTTATTTGAATTATTGCACCTTGCAGATTGATCGATGCAATTTATACTTTTTTAACTAATGGTCGATTTATAAATTGAGTATTTGGATTTAAGGGCCTTTCACAGCTTTAGTGCCGTAAAACGGTTACTTTCTAAACCATATACTCCTTAGTAACGGCTAGGTTAAAAGGTTTGAAAAAAAATATTATTGAATCATGTACATTATTCGTGAAACATGGTTTTTTCGTGTAACTAATAGTTTAATTTCAAAAAAATAATTAACAACACGATATTTTTTTCACTACTTTTGGATACTCCTCCAAAACAAATTAGATGTTTAAAAATATTTTTACACCGAAAAATTAATGGCTAGAATTTCTTCATCTGAAACAGCATAAATGTAAATCAAAAAATATTTTCCAAACAAAACTGTACTTTACTACTACTACAAAAGGAGGTTTAATATTAATATTCTGGCTCCGAGTGGGCGCACGGCCAGTACTGCGTTAACATTGGGAAATATATACGCCTTAATGAAGAATAAGAACTCACTGAATTAGTAACTCGGTTGAGGAGATCAGATGATAATCAATTGCTACGTGTAAAATACGTGTTTGTTAAATATCATCAATATTTCAGCTGATATAGCATATAATATAGATAATACATCCACTGTTGAATATAGGCCGCCTAAAAGTGTCGCCACATTGACCGGTCCCGTGTGTAGAGATGATAAGAAAAAAACCCAATTTCTTGGTTTGCTGAGATTGGAAAGGCTGTCGTTCCCTGTACTGGCATTCATCTGCTTCTGGTTAGACCGGATGCCGACCCCAAAGTATTTAAGTAAAGGCTCGACAGCAGGGATGTTGACGAGCTCCGTAACCGTTAACATTAGCGAAAATATACGCCTTAAGAAACACTACATAAATGCCAAATATTTACAGGTTTTTAGGTTATACTAGAGATTCACAAACACTCACGTTCAAAAACTGAATTCTGAAATCGGGGGCAAAACTGGTAAAAGTGACAGCATCACTCCATTCGATGGGGTCGTTGAAAACAAGGTAGTGCTGATAATTATCACGTCGCCAGCATGACCAGTGGATCCTTTTATGGACCGAAATGATCAATAAAATGAGCTAAAATTACTTGTTAATTGATTTAAAGCACTTGAATTATTACACGTATTGTTTCATTGATTCGTTCTCCGGCAGAGAGACTCTTATTACGCTATAAATTCTTAAAATGTTGTCTTATGGGTGAAAAGTAATGAAAGCCTTTTAATTTTGATATTACTAAGTTAGATTCGAAGCAATAAGTCCGCCATTCTACCTTTAAGCATGAAGTTTAATTAAAAAAATATATAATAATACCAGAGAATTTAGAAGATTTTTAAAGGAAGCTTGGCCTAATTGTGTATTTGAGTCTAAGTTTGAATAAAGAATGGTCTGAAATTGATGCCAAGAGAGTAACCGTGATGTTGAATGACCACTCAGTTTTTTTTTACCACTGAATATCGAATAATTACTGAAAAAACTGGCATCAGTAATCAAAATCATATCTACAAAAACTACAGCACTCTACGCAAACAATTCAAAGATATAATGACAAAACGTACAAACAGACATCACAATTTTGAAACCGCAGAAAAACAAAAAAAAACATTTCGAGATCAAAACTCCTTTTGACGATATTATAAGTATCGTGTTTGTAATGACGAAAGATTTCGTGTAATCAAATGTTGAGTTTCGATGATTCAAAAGTATTTTTTGTTTTATTCGGTACTCATAATTTTGGACGTGGATACTTTTTGACAGGTGTGTAAAAAATCTTGGTTGGTAGGTGGCGAAGTAATATTTCAAAGAAATGTAGAAACTGATGATGCCACATTATCGTCTATCTTGACATTACCTAGCTTAAAAATAGTAGTTAGTAACATAACATAACACCAACAATATACACTTAGTTTAATACTTTTTTTTTTTTGTGTTTGTTCCTGACGGAACAGGCTAAGGTCTGAGACCATGCTGCCTAGTCTTTAGTGCAATTTTAACATTCTTTAGTATGCATTAGAATACGGATGTAACAGATTCTAATGTTTTATGGAGTATTTGGCAGCAAATTGTATTGAGTCAGCCTTCCCAGTAAGCTTAGCGGAGGTAGTAAATACTACAATAAAATTCTCCGCTCCACTATCCTAAGATCGCTTCTGTCAATGATTTCACATATTGTCCAGTTGCGTAGACAGTTGAGACACAAAACTACACCAATTTTATATCACAATATCCACTAGGAATCAATTTGCAAGTAATATTAACAGCCGCTGAACTTGAAAAAATCCCGCCAAAAACTCTTAGTTTAATACGCAATAAACGTTTTGACTTTGATTATTTGTCAGAATTTCGGAGATCTGACTGCCAATGATCTTCTTATAGATAAGATAAGATCATTTATTTGTTCAAAACATGAGTATACACACACATGGCATTCAAGATATGATAGCATATGATTGCCGGATTAAACTACTTTACATAATTTCCAAGACAAATGTGTCTTGGAAATTATGTAAATTAATGACATTTGTGAACGAAATGTTTCATGACATTTCATCCACATTTTATATTCATTTACACTTTACATTTCATTTGCCAGTTCTAAAAACAGAAAAAGTACCTATGTTAGGTATTTAGCAAGCTATGTATATTTAAAACACCCAGGTATTTATTTTATTTCCCAAACGGATTTTCTAAGACTTCAAGTTAATGCCGAATAGTTACCCCGTGGTCAAAATAATTTACAGTGCGCAAGCCAGGCGAGTTCGGAGCGCGCCGAATGCAAGCATCGTAATTCGTGAAAGCTTTCCCCAATTCGAAGCACAGCGTTCTGTCTTCTCCGTAACAAACTAACAACCGTTATGTTACTGATTATTTCCCCAAAAGGTGTCTATTGTTTCATAATTCACTGCGCATTTATAAAATGAACAATGCTAGACAATTCGCGACTTGCCGCCTACTTTACTTAATAAGCCATATCAAATTGTATGCACTGAGGTAGTGTTAGGGTTGCTCAATACCTCTGTAATGTATCTAAGCGGCTAGCAGGTAATAGCTGGTAACTATGTATGTTGGCATATTTCGAATGGCTAGTATTTAAACGAGCGAAAAAAAATTCAAATTAAAGTTGTAAAAAATACTGAATATGGCTTACTGAAATACTAAGTGGGCGACAAACAGTGGGCGAATACAATGTTTAAAACAGCGACTTGAAAATATAAGTTTGTCGACAGGGCTCCTTTTTCTGTCTGCAGGGTCTAAAGTAACCTAACATGAAGGAGATGACGGGAGCTAAGTTCGCTCGCTTTGCTCGCTCACTTCAGCTCTCGTCATCCCCTTCGAACCTAACCTATCCGTGTCGGGGTGCGCTAAGTTCCCGAGCTCGCTTCGCTCGCTCTTGGACACGAATAAACCCGAACTCCCGCACTGCACAGTGATGTCGCCTCGATAGTTGTTCAGCTATTTTCAAAATAATAATATTCTAAAATAGAAAAAATAGAAACCCAAATACAATTAAAGTATGTAACAATATTATTACCGCAGCTCACAAAAATCTCCTAAAAGGTATTACTCAAATCGGATAAATAGTTACTTACTTAGTATAATAGTCGCCCATTCAGTATATTATTCCCTCGGTTAATAATTTCCCATTTCGAATGTTACCATTTATAACCGTTTTTGGTAACAATTACTGCAGATGTTTGTAATTTAATAAATTTTCAGGAGGCTGCTGGCCAGCTGACTTTCAGACAGTGAGCTGTAATTTTAAACAAGATCTGAGCTGTTATTTTAAACATCGAATGTCACTTACTAAATTAATGTTAGTAATCGTAATATTTGCAGAAAATCCTGCTCTTCTGTATTTAAAATTTTTGTGGCTGCTGAAAAAAAACACTACACCTGTTTTTTTACAAACATCTTGCAATTTAATGTTCCTGACACTAGCAACCCTATAGTGACGTAACGAAGTCACGGTGTGCACGCGTCACGTGCGACGCCATGTTATATGAATATGTCATGATATATGAATATATCGTGATATTCCCTCATAATAAGCTTGGACTTACCTACTTTCATACTCGATCTCTATGCGCTATGAATAAGACTTCTTGTCGGTAAGGTGAAAGGGTATGTCTTTTTAGAGATAAGATTTGACAAGCAATACTAGTGTTGCACAACTTTTTCTTTTCAGCAACTATTTTGGTGGATGGCTGAAAACATCTTTTTCAATCTTGACGCTAATATTTTTTACTCGTACAAATCCACAATCTAAAGTGGTTTATTTTCATTTCAGAGTTGTAATAGTAGCATAATACTAACTATGTCACTGTAGGACAATTCTGCTCTTTTAATAATCTTTTGTTTTTCATAACACAATGATCCGATAAAAGCTCAACAATCTTTTAATTAGCTGCACAAACTCGCTGGAAAATTGCTGTCTGTTGCATTACAATAACTTGTAATTTAAAACTGGGTCGATGCTTCTAACAAGCTAGCGCAGCTCATCACCAGGAGGTCAAGGAAACGTCTTTGATCATTAGCAGTTGATTAGGACTAAAAAATTAACATTTCTAACCCCCATCGATCCTTCTTACCGCACAAACAATAAACAATATCCAACAAGCTAAAAACACCCGACTTCTAGTCGCACCTCGTCCGCCATTTCGTTTCGCGAACGCAGAACAAAATGGCCGCGACCATTTCGGTTACAGGAAACGCGTATCTGTCAACACGGCTGCATCGCAAGTGGCCATTGTATGATAATCGTGAGCGCCGACAAAGTTTTAGTGCGTGGCTAGGAGGTGAGCGGGGTAGGTGTCGAGCTTTTTAGGGTTAAGTGTTGGTGGGTAGGAGAATGCGGAACTTGGGATGATTGAGTGTTTGGCTAAAAGGATTTGGATAAAAAAGTTGAGAATATAGAGGGTGGTCGGCAGTCTTCAAAATTGGTATAAACTTGACATTGACATCGTCTTTATGACATAACAGTCAGGGTGGTTTTCGTTGTGCCATTGATGTGTGCAAAACTATTAATGTAGCAAAACATTTTTGGAAGACTACACATTTGATAAATATTTACCAATTTACGTTGAAAAGTTTATCTGTCTGGCAATTGGAATTATGATGCAATTTTGGTAAGGGCTAGTTAGAATTGTATTTCGTAAAGCCCAAAACACTTAAAATAAAGGAAGAAAATAATTGTTAAAGTTTGTTTACTTCAAGTTTATTTCATTCAATTAATAGTGGAGGATCTTGCAGTTAAGTACATCGATTGCATCCATTGAACAGGAACTTTCACCATTCATAGCCATTATATAGCTAGTCAACCATATTGCTTATGCTCATATCACTTTAAGATTAATATCTAGGAAACAATAACAGCAAGACCTCAACATTAATTACCGTATAAATCAATCCAAACAATTTCGAATTACCCAAATGTTTAGAAGATATATTTACCAACCTGACAGCAAGCTGAGAAAACATTAATTCACTTAACAATGACATAAATAAACCTGGAGCTGGGTTAGGTAATACTAAATATAAGGCCTTTCTAAGAAATAGTTACATAATTTTAAAGGCCTAAGCTGAGATGCGTATTCTATGTAATCTTAGGTATATTCAGGTTTCTTCAATGATGCTATTACTGGGTTTAGGAAGTGTTTAAAGGGTGAGGTATAATATAAACGGTGCATGAAATATGAGCAAAGATGCGATGTTGATGCGTGCGTTATCCAATGGTTTCGACAAGAGGAGTGAATTTTGATTCTTCTCGAGATACTGCACATCAGCGCATATGCGCAATATCTGACGGAGATCATTGTAATTTTTATATATAATTATCATCACAGTCCTGCCTTTTTCTTATTAGATTACCGACATTATATCAGTTGAAACACGTCAAATGCTAGGCATAGCCTCCCATAAGCGTCGCCACGTCGAAATACATAACGAAAACCAGCTGTATATCTAATAGACCGCAGAAAATATAATAAAATAATAATAATATTTTTTCTTTCTTTTTTTCAAATTGGAAATATAGGGTATCTCCTAGTCAACATTTCCTTTTGAAATTCTAACGTTTATCTATCTAAGAAAATGCCAAACTGATAGATTATCCAGTTAGTAGCAATGGTTTCTTTCCTAGGCTGATCTCTATACAATGGAATACCTATCTCGTATGGATTCCTTTTCGTTCTTGGTGACCGGCCACAATACATTAAGGTGCCTCCCCGAGCAAAACGCCGCGCTAGTCGAATTTTGTGCAGTTTTTAAGAGCTATCTACTCTTTATTAAAAAAGGAATATCACTTAATAAAAATACATTAAATTTCTACATAATGTTGATTCTAAAATTGTAGTACACTTTTTTTTTTAAAGAGTTGTATGTGTCACTAATCTCCTTCCAACAAAACCATAAAAAAGTTAAATAATTATTGATAGCATGCATCTCCTCGTAAAGTGTTCATTAATTATTTTTTATACTAACACTAATGGATAGACAATTTGATAACGAACATTGTGTAAGTTTTATTTTTTTCAAAAGACCAATATTCGATTTTATAAAGATTTTATTCTAAAATCTGGGCGTATTCACTACCGTATCATGCGCCACCAATGCCGCTAGGCCAATAGGAATGCTCATATCTCATGCTGATTTTTTGGTCAGGGTACGGCCTTAACTTCTTCCCTTGCCCCTCTATCGATCGCCTTTCTCCGAGCCCCATCCTAATTCGCTTCTCGGCTCGCGTTATTCCCTTATTCGCAAACGAAATATGGATATTATTGTTATAAGAGCCAGCTTCGTGACGAGTTCAGTGATTATTGGTTGTTTCGAATATAACAAGGTGTTAGAGTGTTAGCTAGTTGCAAGGGACGCAGAATCTGTGTGTGTTGATTTTACGAATAACTGCTGTGTAAACTTAGATTTACGACCGCCAATTGTATGGTGTAATTGTCAATTTAATATTGAGATTTGGTTTTGTAATTGATCGGTGAGACACGATCTTTGGCTATTGTGTAATGTAAGGAATTTGTGGTTACAAGTTGTTTTTATTGCTGAAAGGCATGAGCATCTTTTAGGCACGCTTGGTTCGACCGTAGACTCTATCCATTGTTTTCCATCTGACGAGACTAATTGGGTCAAAAATGACCCATTACGAAATAAACTAGATTTTTTTGATAGCACAAATATCACAGGTAAAAGATGCAATCTAAAGAAAGTCATTCACAGTCATTCAAAAGCTATGTTTGAAATTGAATCTCATGGAAGTCGCTAGCTGTATTCACGAATTGACCAGCGATCAACTGAAACTGTTTATTTATTTGGCTGTGATAATTTAGAATACAGTTGTCATAAGAAAGTTAATTTCCTGAATAACTGTTTTCTTGAGAAGAACGTACTAGAGTGCGAATGGCATTACTTTTTTTCCATATTATTGTCTGTGCAATTTAATTGTTAAAAAGAGAACCAAGTTCGCTGATACCTCGTATTATTTAAAAAGTAAAGTCGTCGCCATTTTTTTGCAATCGGCATTATTCGGTATCCTAGTAACTTCGCACAAAAGGTGATAAAAGCGTGAAATTAAAATACTTTCAAGCCTTGATTCTCTATTTAAAACTTGTATACTTACATTGGAATTACACAATAGTCGCCATCTTGGGTAAATTGTTGACTAAAGTAGACAATAATTGTCATTTAATTATAGCCGTTTGTATTCTAAGAATGCTGATACTATGTTAATTTTATCAAGAAATAATAGGCCGACTATTATGTTATTGACTACCAGTCCAAAACGGGTAAATATATCCCTAGATTTTGAGTAATAAAGCTTTTGGAAATATTGTGGTAAAACTTGCTCAGGGACATAACACTGATATGGTGGTTTTATCATTGGCAATTTATTGGTGTTTTGTTATACGGTATTTTAGCCTTTGTGTAGAAGTTGACTGTCGTATACTAAGTTGGCTGATTTATAGTCATATATAAAATCAAGCATGGACTATTTTGATAAGTTTCCGTTTCCTTCTTTTTTAGAATCCCTCTTATATAATAAATGCGAAAGATTGGATGGATAATTAGATGTTTGTTACTCAATCACGCCAAAATGGCTAAAAGGAATTGCATAAAATTTTGCACACAGATAGTTTTGCGCACATGGATAATTTTTAAACTTTGTATAATAATCCCTTGGGATAATAAAACCCATATCAACGGGCGAAGCGACGGGTAGAAGTTAGTTTAAAATAAAAATGTGAAATACACCAGTTAGGTACTGTTGTCTTCCACATTTACAGTGGCCAATAAAATTCGTAGCAAAGCGGAAATCGTGTCAAAGTCAAATAACAGTTTGAAGTAACTTAACTTTCAAAGTTTCCCCGTGACACCTAATCTATTGTATACCTAAGTTAATCACTTACATATGTAACGAACCCTCCACATACTAATGTTGACATCCGGCGTCGCTCGGTACCGCTCGAGCTTGCGTGCCCGCGATTTGATTTGCAGATGCGTTTGCGCTTTAGAGGTCGTGGCGCAAGTTGAAAGTTTGTTGACAGTCTTCAACATTATTGGTTGATTGTGTTATATTACTCAATAACATTATAAATGGCTTTATGATTCTGCACATAACGGAGCCTCAGAAATAAAAAATTGTCTATGATATAATAATATACACGGCTCAAATTATAGCAGATATTTTAAAATATATATGATATAAATAATTAACGAGCTGAAAAGAAATTCCTTCACTGAATTATACTTTCGATCTTGTGACTAAGACTTAGTTCTCTCTAATTTATAATTTAAAGTTTAACAATAAAGAATAATGTACAAGACGTTAGCAAAAAACCTGATGCGTTCTTTAGTATATAAATAGTAATTAACAAACAGTTTCATCTACGTGTGACCTTTATGGAAGAAATGTACATGACGCTATTTAAATCAAATAATAACCATACAAACCAAAGCTATCTTCTCCAAAAAACGCTTCTAAATACCAACTTTCTTTTCCCTTACACCCCACGCCAACCAAACTTAAAACATGTCGCAGAACAAAGGCACTAAATTTCGCAGTCCACGCCTTCGCGAAGATTAATTAACTGTATTTACTATACTAATATGAATTGCAGATACGACAGCCTCGTTCGTTTGTATCCGGTGTTTTTAGCGACTCCGCCCTTTTTAGGAGAGGACGGCATTAAGGGAAATTTTATTCAGGAGTCGGTTGACGGGTTGAGTGTTAAAACTTGGCCGTACTTGTTTTAATATGTTGCAGCAAAATGTTTTTAAATATAATAATATTATTGTTATAGATGTTTATTTGTTTAAGTCAGACTTATCTCTTTTTTTAACCGACTTAAAAAAAGGAGAAATGTTATTTAACTTTAAATAGGTACTGTATACAATTTAGAGCTATCTGACTGTATGGCGAAGATTTTTTATCGCTAAAGAAATTCAGCATCGTTTTTTTTTTTTAGTTTTTTTTTTTTTAATACTGATATTTTTTTTTTGTTTACAGGTAAGGGAACGCACTTCATACAGAACTGTGTTGTGTTGCCTTTCACGTGATTAAGACGTGGATCCACGCGAGACGCAATGGCTTTTTTCGGTATTTACGGGCACACGACCGGTTAAGTCACAGAGTAAGTTTACATTATTTATTATATATATTAATAGGTTTAATAGGTATTAAGTTTACATCGGTCAACATACAACACGTAGGTAACAAATCCAAATTACCCATTTACAATACATTTTAAAAGAACTTGGCGGATGCACTGCCGTGCACGCGCCGCGCATACTAAGCGATAACCTCACTTATTCGCAAATTCCTTGCTGTTCGTCGACATTACACAATATATTATAAACTGTAGATCGATTGACGAACTATTGCTGGGCTTATCACCTGTACAATGCATACAAATTGAGCACAACACTGGCTTCTGCCTGTGAATTCAACTGCATTTTTTCAAGCTTCCGGGTTGGGCGAAACCACGTTTCCTAACTTTTACTGTCCAGTATTATTACCGTGGAGTGGTGGCCCAGTGGTATCGGCCGCGACTTACAAGTTGTAGGTCGTGGGTTCGACCCCAGGCAGGCGCTTTACTTTGTGTAAATTATTTCATCACCACTGCTCTCAAAACGGTGAAGGAAAACATCGTAAGGCAACCGGCAAGTCTTAGAACCAATAATTCAAAGACATGTTACATCCACCAACCCGCACTGGGCCCGCGTGGTGGATAACGACCCATTCCCTCTCACAGAGAGGAGGCCTGTGTCCCAGCAGTAGGAACATTAATGATGATGATGATGATTATTACCGTTGTCATGAGGAACATCTGGATGCACGGATCCGGGATGTAAGACAAAAGAAAGGGAAGACCCAGCAGTGGCTGATACAGTACTGAAAAGGTTGATGATGACAGTCAATGATATGTTAAAGTTGATTGACGACCTTGATTATTCTTAATCTTATGATTCATATTACTTACTGTAAAACAAGGATACAATCATCCGTTATAAACAAACAAATACCTGAACATTCAATATTGGAAGTTCAGAATCTTTATGTATTGAGAGTCTTGAGCATTTACCGTTGTTCTATTCAATGCATTGGTCTATTTTTGCGTCTCATTTCACTCGAACAGAATATAAATGTGGCGATACAAATGGGTTTCAATTGAAATTTAGCTCTGCTATAAATAGAATGGTACAAAAACTACTTCAAATAAAATTCGTTTTTGGGATGCACTTGTTAAATCATCATTATCATTCATCATCATCATATCAGCTTAAAGACGTCCACTGCTGGGCATAGGCTCCCCCAAGCGTCGCTACATTGACCGGTACCATGCGTCCCGCATCCAGGGGATGCCCGCAACCTTCACCAGGCGGGAGGCCTTTCAACGGAACGTTTGCCGGTTCGCGGTCGCTACTCCAGAACTTTTCTGCTCCATCGGCAATTCGTTCTTCGAGCAATGTGCCCTGTCCACTGCCACTTAAGTTTGGCAATTCATCGGGCTATGTCGGTAACCCTGATTCTCTTGCATCTTCATTATCGTTATTTGACTATTATATGTTTGGGTAGTCTTCAAGTCTAAACGGATGCAAATGAAGCCCAGTGTTTTACAGTCGTAACAGCATTATCCTAGGAGCTCGTGGCTAACTAATAACAGCCGCACGGGTCGATCATCAAGGTGGATGGGTGACCATTTCAACATACCGAATTTTCCTCCGTGCCTCGGAAAGCACGTTAAGCCGTTGGTCCCGGCTGTCATTGGAAGATCTTTGACAGTCGTTACGGGTAGTCAGAAGCTTGAGATCTGACACCAGTCTTGCCAAGGGGTACCGTGTTACCCAGTTACTGGGTTGTGGAGGTCAGATAGGCAGTCGCTCCATGTAAAACACTGGTACTTAGCTGAATCCGGTAAGACTGGAAGCCGACCCCAATATATAGTTGGGAAAAGGCTAGGCAGATGATGAACAGCATTATCCTAAAAATAACATAACATTTATTCTTAAGTCCACATAACAGAAGCAATAAAAACAAATAGATGATGTATCAACATCAGTTTTTTGTATATTTCTAGTTCAAAAGTGACAGTCAAACAGACATGATGTTTTAACGTTTTTATGATTGATCGTGACAGTTGATACACGATTCCTTATCTAGGAATAACAACAAATACGTGCCTCATCTACTAACCTAATGGCTCATGGCTTTATTGATTTAAAACTTGATTTTTTGTTTCTAATAAAATAATTTTCTATAAATCATAATTAATTTCAAATACAATAGTTTGTTGGTTATAGAAATAACTAGGCTTATATACCGATACATGAAAGCTTAAAGCACAATACTGTTGCCATCTTGGGAAGAACCTGTATGAAGCTGGCAAAGTAGCGTGGAGATAGGCCCAACTGTGGGCAAATTACATTAATTCTATATCATATCATCATCAGCCTATTAATATTCCTCCTTCATATTAGAGGGAATGGGCCGTAATCCACCAAGCGGGCCCAGTGCGTGTTGGTGGATGTCACATGTGTTTGAATTTTTTGGTTGTAGGACATGCCGGTTTCCTCACGATGTTTTCATTCACCGTTTTGAGAACAGTGGTGATGAAATAATTTATACAAAGTAAAGCGCCTACCTGGGCTCGAACCCATGACCTACACAACTTGCAACTCGCGGCCGATGCCACTGGGCCACCACTGCTCGCTGGGCCACCACTGCTCACTTGGCTACCACTGCTCAATTTATTCAATATTGACTCAAAATATTGCATTTCTCGAAGCCCCTAAATTTCCCAGTCAAACTTCAAACAGACAATGAGGTCAATATCCACAGCTAAATTCTAGCTTCCTACTATATATAATCGTACCTACTGCGTAAACCAGTGACGTAACTACTGGCTCTTTGCCTATAAATGACCGATTGATGGATCGTAAGCCTTAACATAAAATAAAACTAGTAGGTGTACCCAGCAGTGTTTAAGACATTATTGAAGTATTTTATGGACACTTCCTCTGGCACCTATGGCCTATCGTAATATGCTAGACGCAGTAGGTTTATGGCAGTTTGATAGTAAATGAAGGGTGTATTTCGTTGTGATGACATTAACGTCATGTTTTTGAAAAGGCTTGAATTTACCCGTGATCTACCATCAATCATTAATTAATTTGGTAAAACATATCGATCTACTAGAATTGACTAACGTTTTTGTATCGAAAGGAGTGAAAGCAGACAAACGCTCCCTCTAAATATGAGGTCCTTATTTTTCTTGATTGGGAAATCATCCAATGACTTCTCCCGCTCTGTGTGAAGTGTCAGACTTTTACTGACTAAAACCCACCCGTGTTCCTTCAGTTGCTTGAGCCAGGGCCGCGGTAACTCTTTTTCAAATTTATCCGTATTCAATTCTTAGGTTGGGAAAAGGTTATTGAGTATTCCCATCTAGAATTAGTCAGAATAAGTTCCGTCTGAAAAAGGCCCATTCAAACTTCATAATATAAATAATCTTGGTGTCCTAAACCTACTCCATCTTTGAGGAATACCAGACGTGATGAAAGTTAAGTAAGGGGGAATTAATCACGTTGTAGTCACTTTACAAGATCTCCTTTATCACCTTCGCCCTCGAAAAATCGACTAAAAATGTACCAATGCCAACAGAATTAAAACAAAATACCAATAGTTCGATAGCCATCCCTTACCAATAGAAACCCGAGTAATTGTTAATAAAATCACAAGAGTTTTCAATAAACGTCAGCAGAACGATTTCTGTGGCGTGAGAGAATGGGACGTAATTCAAAACTTAAGGTTACACTAGTCGAAAATTCTTCCATACAAACGTAGTCTAGGGATTATTCCACTGTTTGACGATGTACGTTCAAAATAAAAAGAGATATCAATTTGTCTCATCATTATCTAGCCCTGTATGGAAGCAAAAAAGTAAAAAAAGAAAATATTTGATAGTTATGAGCGTCGAAAGTTCCACATTTCGACCCTAATTTTAACGCATTTTTGGGCGCAAATAAATACCATAAGAAGACGGAAAATTGCAAAACGGCCTCCATACAGGGATAGATTAGTAGTTCAACAATGCAAATAATTTTATTTTGAACAGATAGATTTAGTAATTTTTTCATGATATCTAGACTGCCAAAGGTCTGTATATAAAATTTCGCGCGCTCGGTTTCGTCCTAAATCATTATCCATTTCGCTACAAATTTGCAAAAGTGTGTATTCGTACTCGAACTAGCTTCCTACTGCTCATCACAGCATTTATCTCTTCCGCACGTGTTGTCGGTTGATATAAAATGCATTTTAACCCCGCGCACAAAATAGTTCGAGCCGTCGACTAGTGTACCCTTAAAGGCAAACAACAAGTTTTCTGAACAAACGAAAATAATATAACAATAAAAAACGAGAGAAAATGAGGCCGTCTAACATCAGCCCCCATCTTTTCAAGGATCTTAAAATAACAAATGCCTGTGTATAGTTGTCATCTTTTAGATCGAAAATTATTTTATTCTGTGCTGAAAGAAAAGAGAAACAATATGCTATTGAACTAGGGTGTTCACCATCTGCTTTCATAATTTTGATAAATGATAAATTATTTTATTTCTGTAAGTTGGTTTGTACAAACACATTTACATGTCGATTATATTTGAAAACTAGATGAGGTCGGCGTTTCCTACCTGACTACTCTGAGAAGAAAGGCCGAAACAAACTCAGAGGTCAGCAGGTCTCTTTTAAAGTCCAGACAAAACAAAAATCTTGGTTAGATCATGTGAAGACCATGTAGATTGATGTCTGAAATGGTATTGTGAGGAAAGAACCAGCCAGATTGAGTGGACCTGTCCAGTCAGTGCACGCATTTGTCAATAACCGAGCAGCTCAACACAGAATTTAAGGAGCTCAAACTGAGATGCCGTTCTTCGGGCCAGGATTTAAGACTCTTTTTTTTTACTTTGGTGTCTTGAAAGAGGCGTTTCTCTAATTCCTAATATCTGTCAGGTCTATTTTTCTTCGTCTTTGTTTACCGTTATTAGACCAGTATTTGCATCTAACATAAACAGTTGATTACTCCTACCAGTTAAAATCATTACAGATGCTCTAGACTAGTATACACTAGTCTAGAGCATCTGTAATGTTTTTTTTTTTTTTTTGACTATACAGTCGAAATGTCAAAATGTGATCAATAACGTCATATTTCGATAGCGCTTTATCAATCCCATACATTTATGCCATTTAATTGTAATTTATTAATCGTATTTTTGATTGTAATATTAATTGTATTTTTGTTTGTATTTTTAATTTAATTTTTGTTGTTTTTTGGTAGTCAATGTAAGTAAGATGTATGTGGATCTTTGTGGTAGTAACACTGCATCGGCGTTATAAATAATAAAAATCGTTTATTTTCAGGCGTCGAAGGCCCATAGCATGTTAGTAAAACTTAAACAACTATGTTTGTAGTAACATGAATACACAAAACAATCACAACATTCAATTAGAGGAAGATTTATCAAGTCCCATGTCTGACATGTAGCTTGATAAACCTATCCATTGTGTACCTGTTATAGCTGTTAAGGTGATATTTACGTTATTTTGAATAAATAAATAAAAATAAATAAAATTTTACCATTCGCTATCGCAAGTAACGCTTTTGTTGATAGAATGACAATTGTCCAGAGCTTCAGGGCCTAAGAATCATTTTACAGCGCACACTAAACCGATTCTCGTAGCTTTAAATTTGCACTTTTCCTTTTTCTCAGCACTCTGAATGCGCAGACACATAATACTATTGTGTCCAATAAAACAGAGATTATGCAATAACACGCGGCTCTTGAATATTTATGTCTGTCTGTGTGTTCCTGCGGGAACAAGGAATTGCATGGAGTGGGCTTGTTTATTAGAATAATGTTTGTGTGTTTCTAAGGGTATAGGGAATGGCATGGTGTTCAGTGTTTATGTCTTGGCGGCTCATTGGTTTAGAACTCGCTTCTCGTGCTTGACGTCGTAGGTTCAAATCCGGGCAAGAACGAATGTGATTTTTTCAATTCTTATGTACTTTTTATGTTCATCTTGGACATCGCTGATAACGGTGAAGAAAAAACATCGTGAGGAAACCTGAACTTATAATTAGTTTATTTATAAGCTGGTTTCATTGTGGTGTTATTGCTGTAAGGTAATCCAGTGCGAGGGTAAACGAATAAATCAATAAATGGGGAAGGGTTTTTTTATAGATTGGTGGAAGTCTTATCAGATGAGCTCTTGGCTAAATAATAACAGCCGCACGGGTCGATCATCAAGGTTAAGCAACGCTTGACGAGGTCGGTCCGTGGATGGGTGACCATTTCAACATACCGAGTTTCCTCTGTGCCTCGGAAAGCAAGTTAAGCCGTTGGTCCCGGCTGTTATTTGAAGATCTTTGACAGTCGTTACGGGTAGTCAGAAGCTTGAGATCTGACACCAGTCTTGCCAAGGGGTACCGTGTTTACCCAGTTACTGGGTTGTGGAGGTCAGATAGGCAGTCGCTCCATGTAAAACACTAAATAAAAACAGTAAGCCGACCCCAATATAGTTGGGAAAAGGCTATGCAGATGATGGTGGAAGTCTTATTTGGCATGGAAAATGAATTAGTGCGCTTCGAATATTCAGTGTATTCTTCTATGCAGTTCACATATATTCCGTTCGCACAGTTATATAATGTTTTTAAAGGAACAATGCCAAACTTAAGATTGCCCTACTAGTCATACAAACGTAGTCTGGCTATAACTCCACTGTTTGACGGTGTACGTTCATTATCTAGCCCTGTATAGAAAAAAAAAAAAATATATTTGAAAGTTATGAGCGTCGAAAGTAATTGCTTGTTTGCAGCATCCAAGGTCTAGTTACTTTCGCAGGATTGGTTTATCCTTTGTCATAGAACAAAGAAGAGACCACAAGCCCTCAAACGCTGTAGGAACCCTCAATGAGCCAACCCAGACGTCACTCCTATAATGTGAATAGTGTGCAACAGTTGCGCCATCTGTCAAGTCAGATATGAACTGCTGCCGTAACGCGGATACGTTTGACCAACATTATTAACTGATATTATGTAAGATGTTATTTATATCTGTTCAGATAGAATTGAAGATATGAAGTACTTCAATGGCTAAGGCTTATTACCTACTTAGAATATTGCATAGGTCTGGCTTCAGTATACACACAAAGTATTTGTGAAATCACTTGAGCTTGTGCATTAAATTCGAATCATAATAGACGAGGCGCAAAATCAACATAAACATCCAAGACTGGCCGAATCACCATCGTCATTTCAATCGTCTACCTTATCGTCTGTCGAGCAGGGATGTAATGAATATGAAATTTTGGATCAGGATACGGATATAGAAATATTAATATACTGGTTTCGGATTATCCGTTTGTTTCGGATAGGTAGTTTCGGTTACTGATATCAGATTTTTATAATAAACAAACATGCAAGCGACGCGTGGGGCTAGTGTATCGGCTCGGCCGGGCAGTAAAACCTGTCATAACGTGAGACACGTTAGACAGACTCCGCGCCTATCCGAAATCAACCGAAACTTTTATCTCGGATTCGGTTACGGACAAATGTTTATTTCGGATCTCCGATAGTTTCAGTTACGGTTACGGAGTTTCTTAACATCCCTGATGTCGAGCCGTTACTTAAATACATTGGGAAGGGCATCCCGTCTAACTAGAAGCAGATGAACGCCAGTACAAGGAGCGACAGCCTTTTTGATTTCCACAACCCAGAAACTGGTCTTTTTTCACTTTCACACTTTCGACACTTTTGGGAGGCCTATGTTCAGCTGTGGACGTATTTCATCTGAAATGATCATGATGATCTCTACAGACACTAATATTTTACATGACTGTAGCAATAGCAATATTATCTAACCTTTTCAACCGAGTTACTTCTTCAGTGAGTTCTTCTTCATTAACGATTATAAATTCTCCAATGTTAACGCAGTACTGGTCGTGCGCCCGCTTGGCGCCAGAATATCAATATTGAACCTCCTTTTGTACAGTTTGTATGCAAAATATTTGTTTGATTTACATGCGCTATTTCAGTTATGAAGAAATTCTAGCCATCAATTTTTCTGTCGTTTTGGAGACTCCTCCACAAGTAGGGAAAAATATAGTGTTGTGAATTAAATTTTAAAGCAAATCCATCTAGTTACATGAAAAAAAAACAGATTTTAACAATAATGTACATGAATCAATAAGAAATATATATTTTTCAAACCTTTTAACCTAGCCGTTACTAAGGAGTATGCTTTAAAAAGTCCCCGTTTCACGACACTAAAGCGGTGGAAGGAAGGCCCTTAAGCTCGAAACACACCGACCGATCCGAGTAGAAATCGCACCGATCCTAAACACATCCCTATCGCACATGAAAGTGAATCAGTTTCCCACCAGCGGTGAAAGCTGAGGTCACACTACAGGAACCGTTGCCTAGCGACGCGTAGGCTCGGCTAATTTACGCTACGATCTGTAAATCATCGCTAGAAAGTGATTCCATACCATAATACGGTCTGACCTCTGCTTTATGCCAACTAGGATTAGTGGTGTAATCATGTAATTTGAATGGTGATGGTTTGTAACTACAGGTTCGGTTTTCTAGATGCTGTGTTAATAGGAAGGCAAGTTGTTGGATGTTTATCATCTTGGATAGAGCGTGAAAGTCCGGTACGGGAAAGCCTTGTCTATCAGTATTTACAGCAAACTTTAGCACTGCCTTGTACGCGATAAATCGATCAAATAGTTAGGTCGTAGTTAGGTACAAAATATGAAAGAAAAGGACTGAATAATAACGTGACGGTTGATAGAGGAGAATTGTGGGAGAAAACAAGTTATGGCGACCCCAAGTAATATAGGATTAGAACAGAAAGATAATGACAATCCAAAACATAATTTATAAGTATTGGGTTTGACTGTAGCAAGTAATCTGACTAAATATGAGAGATCCTCATAATATCTCGCTAGCTAAAATACTCAAGATTTTTTCCAAAAAACGAACGTTCTTAAAATAATGCACCTGCTTTTCAACCATGTCGGTATGACTCTTTTCAATCCTTACAAATAGAAAGAGACAAAACACCTCATTATATCCAAGAAGCTTACGAAGCAATCACTTAGACATTTCTCCACCTTTTCAATTAGCGGCGAAATAAAAACAACCTAACCTAATCAACGCTTTACAGTATCATAGTAAAGTGCAAAGAAGCCATTAAGTGTACGACACAGAATACTGTATGACCAGGAATAATATACGACGCAAAATAGTGCAGAAGATTTGCTTAGTACGTCGAGCGAAAACGCATGAACACATAGACACGCTCTACGAACAGCGAGTGCAAGCGCTCTTGCAACTGGCCAGATAGTCTTAAAGCCAGATTGTATAGTGCTAAAGATAATATAATACTAGCATACAGTGTGAACTGCTGAACTGTCACACACTAGGAAGTGTTGAAGGGCGGACGTTTTGGGGGACCGTAGAACTTTGACGTTCAAAAAGTGCTGGCTCTCAACTTAGTGAATATTGGTATGGCAGTAGCTCCGCTTGCTGCAATAGCTGACCGGGTGAAAATTCCTTGTTTTGACTCTGGGTATTGCCAAACTAGAGCTATTGCTGTGTGGCTTGCTAAAAGAAGATGAATGGTGAGTAGACGAGTAGACAAATTGTAGTACTTGGATGCGAGCTACTGACCGACTTGTACATGATAGTAACTTCTATGTTGCTTGGCCACACGGTGCAGGCAGCCTATCTCGTCTTGTTTAATCAAGCCGAACAAGATCATTGCGTCCCCTGTTTACGCCTTCTGTAAATTTCTGTATCATACTACACACAAGATTGAACCGTTAGTTTTTCTCGCAAACACACCGAAGGAAACTCATTCACAGAATACCTGAACAATTATGTCTTGATTCAGACTTTTTAGGATTACTACTCGTTAAAATAGTTACCAACGGTTTTTATTCAATGCTCAATACGAGTATGTAGTATTTGATCGGCAATCTTGTTCTTACATAAATCTATGTTCGATAGTTAGATACTGTTGGAACTGTCTGTTTGTTTGTGTGTGGTAATGTTGGGAATAGCGGGCTTAATTTTCTGTCATGCTAAAATAAAATAATTTAAAAATAATTTAGAGATGCTGATCTAATTTATGGTACATTTTTTTCTGCGAAGCGGAGCTACCGACGTTATCAGATAAATTTTAGATACCTTTGTTAGTATTTTATAGTTTCTAATTTGTAACTTAATTACTTGGAAATAAAACCGGCCAAGTGCGAGTCGGACTCGCGCACGAAGGGTTCCGTACCACTATCGCAAAAAAACAAAAAAAACATATTTGTTGTATGGGATCCCCACTTAAATATTTATTTTATTCTGTTTTTAGTATTTGTAGTTATAGCGGCAACAGAAATACATCATCTGTGAAAATTTCAGATGTCTGCTTATAACGGTTCATGAGATTCTTCTGTCTGTCTGTCCTGGTGACAGACGGACAGACAGACAGAGAGACGGATCGCGGAGTCTTAGTAATATCACAGATAATATAATACTACAGTACAGATACCCAATCCCATACAAAGAAATGTCACCTCCTAGCCCGACGAATAGCCCGACTTAGGGCTATTCGTCGGGCTATTTTTTCTTTCTCCATATTTTTAACAGGCGGCAGCACCAGTGACTCATTAATAGCCCGAGGCTGTGGCTTTTTAACGCCATCTAGAAGTTTGCGTAGATACTAAATCATATGGCAATCTGAGCGAGGAATCGCATCATGTAGGTACTCAGAGACGTTATTTGCCAGTTGTCCTTGAACGCTTATTTCGTATTCGTAATAATAACATTAGGTATGATCGGGACAGACTCCTCACTCCGCTCAGACCGCGGTAACTTCTTAATAGTGGTCGCATTGTGTAGCGAATTTCACAATATTCACGAATATTCCAAATCAATCAAAACTATAGAATTCCTTGTAAAATTAAATGTAGGTAGGTTGCTTGCTTCCGCGGCAACGGAATGACATGATATAGGTACCTACTTCATGTCATTTTATTATTCACTATAAGGGTTACCCTTTTTTATTTTCGGTAGGTACTTAGAAAGAACAGGATGTTTTTACAAAAAATATTACTATTATGTAATACTTTAGTTAGGTACGTAGCATGGGCTACTTGAACAAATTTGATGTAGACTAGAATCAAAGTTAATGGCGACTCGCAACAGACAATAAAAATTAAAAAAAAAAACAAAAACCAGTCGGGCTTTTGTGTACTACAATTTTAGAATCAACATTATGTAGAATTTTAATGTATTTTTATTTATTAATATTTCTTTTTAAATAATGAGTAGATAGCTCTTAAAAACTGCACAAAAACGACTAGCACGGCGTTTTGCTCGAGGAGGCGCCTTAACACTTTTTATTTAATTTTTTTTTCGAATTTTGTACATTTAAACATATAAGTGTCATATATTTTTGAAATTGCCTCATAAAACCCTTTTCTTTGAAAAGGGTTTTATGAGGCAATTTCAACACAAGATGGGATTAGAAGAAAAACACAATTGGGAACCCACAATATGGCGCCCAAAAGCCGCCATTTCTCTATTTTTCAATTTTAATGTAGCTAGTGACACTTGCAGGGTTAAGACGAATCGATTGACGTACGAATCATCAAAATCGGCCAACGCGTTTGGTCTCTGAAACACCACATAGGAACAAATATACATACATACATAGACTGATAAACACATTACCCTCCTTTGGCAGTCGGGTAAAATTAATTGTGCTAGCGGTGGTTAGGGGTGCGCAGCGACTCATACGAGTGTTCCAAGCCGCCATTAAGTTTGAATCGAACTGTACCTACTAGGCGACGCGTAAACTTGGACGGCAAGCGGGACTCACGTCGCGTTATCTCTTATTTTATAACCCGTGCCATTTGAGTAGGCCCTAGTGCAATACGAGTCCTGTTCCAGCGAGTTATCTAGTTAATTCGACGTGTAAACAAGCTTCACAAAAAAGTGATTTTAAGTAATAGACCAAGACTTTAATATTTAAAATTACGCCTATAGTAAATAATATATTTTAAGTTACGCCTATGATAAATAATAACTGTCTTACAAAATGATTCTGACGATGGATATATAGTTTAGGACAAATTGTGAAAAACGCCATCTATTGCAAAGAACTCAAAACAAAACGAAAAGTCGACAGCAGCAATTAGTTGAAAGTAGTCTACTTTCAACTAATTTAACTTACAAAGTCTTCAACTTATCTTTTTTGTTCAAAAACCCTGATTAATGAGTGTAAATGGATAGTTTAGTTTAGTTTAGACGGGCTGTCTCCGCAACTCCACGACCAAGCGCGTATTTTGCGTATTTTGTGTAAATGGATAAATTAACATTAAAGAAGCAAGTTTTGATTTTTACTAAACTTATTACAGCCTAAATCTGCTGTTTAACATTTATAAGTGATTGTTACTTTCACATTCGTTACCTATGCTGCCATCTATGATCTTTTTTTAATACTAATTATAATTTGTTTGAATTGAGACCCCATGGTAATATCCCGTTTTTACCCTTTGGGTACGGAATCCTAAAAAATGAAAGAATATACTATATTTTGAATATAGTATAGCGTCTTTATCCAGCCGCCAGTTATAGAAAAGGCAGAGTCCACTTAAAGCTTGGCGATAACAATCTTTCTTGCTAACGACAACACTGCCTTATTAGCATAGAATGTGAGAACTAAGCACCCTTTGAAAATAAACCTACTGTCAGTAATATTAGTATGACAGAGTATTTTTTCTAAGATTACTGATACAATGCTGTATCCAAACTGCCGCATAACTCGTTCAATTTCGTCTTTTCATACTTGTTCTTCATACAATTAAACCACGTTAATTGTCAGTTGATCTTAAGGGGTATCTTAAAAAATACCGGCTTACTATTTCCACAGGTTTTCGCTAGGGCATAAATCCACCATTTATGACCCACAATGATCTTTCAACAACAAATAAAAATCTCAAGCAGAAAATAGCCGCTCGTCGCTCTCACATTGACACCTACCTTACTCAGCATAAAATTCCTAGGCAATTTAGATTTCTATCCAGACGGTTCACATAACGCGGTCACACGCAATCAGGGGGTAGGCAGAAGACTATTATTAAGAGCGGCTTCATAATTGCCTTCTTAGAACTAGTATCTAAGTGATTTCATTAAAGAATACTGGGAAGAGGTTTATTGATTTTAAAGTAAAGTGTAAAGTTACAAGTAATAGTGGTGACTAAGTTAGTAATATGGTGGATAAATGTATGGGGGACTTTAGTAATGGAGATTTCTGGGTGAGGTGGTATGCAATGGTTTTTGCGGACGTAGGTACTGTAGTAATTTGAGTAGGTTGATTAGGTAGCTGATATAAGTAAACCTCTGCAGTACCTTGCATGAGAGACTACGACATATGTATTTATTATTTATTACAGGTTGTCAATGTCAAAAATTCTGAAGACAAGCTATTGATTGTGCTTTTTCAGTCAGTGAATTGGAATTTTAATAAAATAAAATAAGTAAACCTCTACAGTACCTTGGACGAGAGACTACGACAGTTATTTATTATTTTATTACAGGTTATCACTGTCAAAAGTACTGAAGACTATTGAGTGTGCTATTTCAGTCAGTGAATTGAAAAAGATTAATATATTGATAACAATTTCATGGTCCTGTCGAGTTTATGTTTATTACAAGATTAGTGAGAAAATGAGAACATTATGTTAAAAATAGTGAGTCTTAACATAAATTTGGAAACATATTATCCTCCAGGGTAAAACAGGAGGAAAAACAAATGTTCATTGAATAAAATGATTCCTATCAAAACTAAACAGGCTTGTCTATAATCACATTAATCACCGTCGATATAAATGATAACACACTCGAAAAATTTTAAAAAACTTTGGTCCAGATATTTGGTCCAACATTGGCTATTTTTAATGAATACATAGCTTGGTTTAAACCAAACTAAAAACTTGACTGGATGTGGTAATTGTCGATAAATTGTATTTTAACGAAGTTATAGTTGCTGGGTATTCTAAGTATGAAGCGAAACCATAATTATGACCATAAATATAATAGTTGGACACTTTAGTATTAACTTATTATTGCATTGAATACGAGATTATGATCTTATGAACTTTAAAATAGGTTTAATAGTTTTAATACTATATATGATACGTGGTTTTGGCTTCAATGGTCTAATACATCTGGTCTGGTCTGGCTGGTAGGTTTAGTGAGTTTAATTTAATTTAGAAAAACTGTAATGAAATCAATGCGCTAATAGATTAATTATTATAAGCGTTTAATTTAGAGATAATAGGCACTAGGCAGCAATTTTCTTCTAAATACTAACAATAATCAAATAGCTTTAACTGGCCAATCTTTTGATAGAAAATCGTTAATCGTAAAGTTTGTTCTTTATCCTTTGCAATATTCCATTCATCCTTTGCTGGCACATTCTTGAAGAGCTAGAACTCCAGTATTTTTCTTCTAAATTGGAAATTTTATATCTCTACATGCCGCGTCGCGTCGAATGATGATAATTTACGACCCCTCACAGTACCTAGACCAATAACATGCCTACCATATCTTAGTAGACCGTCGACAGTCTAATTAGACCATCGTTTACTTCGACGGACACTTTCAACAGCTAAGCTTTTCAATCAGAATCACTAAGCGAGCTCTACTAACGAATAATTATTATCTTTGCACCATCCATCGTGCGGAATCACTTGGTCACTTTCTTGTTGTGAATGCAGTGGAGAACAAAGGTGAAGGCAGAAAATTGGATAGGTTTTACTCGTGGCTTTGCTCGTGGACTAGATACCACAGGAACCGTGCATTATTCCGTGATAAATAGTATTAATCCCTTGGGTGCCCGAAATGAGGAAGCACGCGATGCAATGGCTTTTAAATTGTTTCGGTATGTTTTTCATTCAACCGGTTAATCTGTAACCTATGAGTTAATCTGTAACCCAGTGAGTATGTGTTTGGGCACACGGTTGGCGCAGTAGTTAAGTTATTGACTACTGCGCTGCGTGTCGCGGGTTCGATTACGAACAAATATTCGTATGACCTACAGATAGTTGTTCCGGCTCTGGGTGTTGTGTATGTGAGTTTATATGTTTGTAAACGCACCCACGATACAGCAAGAAATTCCTAGTGCGGGACAAAGTTTTTTTTAACTAAAGTGTAAGAAATTTCGTTATCGAATTAGTACACCTTTAAGAATTTTATACATTTACTGCTATAGATATTCGTTTAGATAAGGGTCTGCATAAACTACTACTTAGCTAATAACTATGAAAATAGATATGACTGAAACACTAGTATTTAAAGTTTAAACTTTTTACCCGACTGTCGAAGGAGGATAATGTGTTTATTGCTAATAGCTTTTCAGGAAGAATGTAGCTTTATACTGGTGAAAGAATTTTCAGAATCAGTTGAGTGGTTTTTGAGTTTATTCATCACACTATCCACACAACAAACTTACAGACAAATCTTTCCTCTTTATAATATTATATATTATAGATAAATCTAGTGTAACTGAAACTGAAAAATTAAGCATAAACTGTGGGGAAAGTCATGACATCATTGACATTTTCATACGCATAGGTCAGGTTAGGCAAGCCTTCATAAGATTTTATCATTGTAACCTTTTCTCAAGTTTACATAAGATAACTTCCAAATTATCTAGAACCATTGACATTTTAAGTGAGACAGTGCTACTTGTTCTTCATCATTTCAGCCGAAAAACATCCACTGCTGGACATAGGCCTCCCATAAGTGTCGCCACATCGATCGGTTCTATACGTCTCGCAACTACCGGATTCCCGCAATCTTAACCAGTTCTTCGGTCCTCCTCTAAGCCTCTCTCTAGGTCCTAGAGGAAGGGCTTCCAACGCTGCGAGTTCCAGTACGCGGTCGTCACTACATAACTTTTCAGCCTCATGCTTGTTCTTATAACTCTCAAATTAAACTATTCTAAGTACCAATCTGACAGTACAAACTAATCAAGCTTACGAAATCGATGCAAAGCGACCAGACCAATCAATTTCGGCGTTACTTCTGCCACAGCCTAACATTAAGGTTACACTAGTCGAAAATTCTTCCATACAAACGTAGTCTAGGGATTATTCCACTGTTTGACGATGTACGTTAAAATTAAAAAATTGATGTCAATTTGTCTCATCATTATCTAGCCCTGTATGGAAGCAAAAAAGTAAAAAAAGAAAATATTTGAAAGTTATAAGCGTCGAAAGTTCCAGATTTCGACACTAATTTTAACGCATTTCTGGGCGCGAATAAATACCATAAGAAGATGGAAAATTGCAAAACGGCATCCATACAGGGATATATTAGTAGTTCAACAAAGCAAATAAATTTATTTTGAACCAATAGATTTTGTAGTTTTTTCATGATATCTAGACTGCCAAAGGTCTGTTTATAAAATTTCGCGCGCTCGGTTTCGTCCTAAATCATTATCCATTTCGCTACAAATTTGCAAAAGTGTATATTCGTACGCGAACTAGCTTCCTACTGCTCATCACAGCATCTATCTCTTCCGCACGTGTTGTCGGTTGATACAAAATGCATTTTAACCCCGCGCACAAAATAGTTCGTGCCGTTGACTAGTGTACCCTTAACACGGTTTTAAACTCGCTTATCTACACAGCATAAATAAATCCGTCGCTCGAGCCTGATAAATTGTGAAATCATTGCACCTATTATCGCTTTGGTGGAGACAGAAATGGACCAATGGAAATGCGATAAATCTTCCGTGTACATAGATAGTCGGAAGATGATTGGCTGTCGGAGTGATGATGTGATAGGTATACTGTTATTACTTAGGCTGTGGAGTGCGGAAGGAAAGCGGTCCAGTTAGTGTGTCAGTGTATTTAATTTCATAGGCAAATTGTGGCTTCGCATGGACTGAGCTTCATAAGCTGCTTTTCATAAGCGGCGATCTTGAACTGGTTGTCAAGTGGGTGGTCCATGAAGTTTATGCTGTTCTACCTCCCCCTATGTCTTGCCTTGTGTTTTAGAAGAATTACACTAATTTAAGGATGTTTTTGCCATAAATCGGCCACAGGTCAGTGAAATATCTGTAAATAGTAATAACTACCTAATACGATTTTTTTAAAGGTTCTTATGAAAATTTATCATTGACGAACCAACTTCATTCTTTACTTTATAATTGAATGCCTTTTTATTCTTTCCGAGATTCATAATATGGCAGTTAGCCCAGTTACTTCACTAGTGACATTCTTTCTCAAAGCTAACGAAACTAAATTGTACAATTCTTAAAATTTTTGACTTTACTACAATTAATGTTTTCGCTACTAGAATGTCAATTAGTCAAGATTGCTCTTGATTTCGAAACTTGATGGCAATTCCCATTTTCTTTCTAATTTTCTCATAAATCAATATAATGCATCACCTACTTATGATGTATCGATCTATCGAGTGTCGTGAATGACCGGCTGTCAACTACCTCAATGACAAGTTACCAACTGTTATTAATATAACAAACTGGTAAATGATCCCGTTTAGTAATTATACAGTTTCTAGACAGACTACTTGTTTGTGGTTAAAATAAACCCGTCTTTCCGTCATCCATTTGTAGGGTTCCGTACCCAAAGGGTAAAAACGGGATCGTATTACTAAGACGCCGCGATCCGTCTGTCTGTCTGTCTGTTCGTCTGTCACAAGGCTGTATCTCATGAACCGTGATAGCTAGACAGTTTAAATTTTCACAGATGATGTATTTCTGTTGCCCCTATCAACAAATACTAAAACCAGAATAAAATCAATATTTAAGTGGGGCTCCCATACAACAAACGTGTAATGCCGCTTTTGCGATAACGGTACGGAACCTTTCGTGCGTGAGTCCGACTCGCACTTGGCCGGTTTTTTTTAAATTAAATTTTAAATGTCCATATTGGTTGGTGTTCGGTTAAGAAGCCACATAAATGGTGATGAAAACATAGTTTTGTGTTAAATGATTGACATTCAATTCATTTTTTTTTCAATTTATTTGTTTAAATTAAAATATTCTCAAATAATTGATTCTTGTTAGTTATTTTACAGCATTGTATAGTTGTTTTTTATAAACAACTAAATAACCAAAGTTGCAAATATAGGTTCTAGATATTCGAAATAAATAATTACTGTTAGTTCAACTTAAATCATATTTCCGAGAATAAATGTCAAAAATGGACTGTATAGAGAAGCAAAAGATAATTTACTTGAAATTAATAAAAAAAATTTTTTTTTTTATTATAGATAGGCTCGCGCTTGACCACTATCTCACCTGATGGTAAGCGATGATGATAATAATTATATTTAATGGATAATTTTAGCATTGTAAATGTCAACCTAGTTCGTATTTTACCCACACAGGTCAAACATGAACCCTTTTAATAATAATAAATCATTTAAGTGTTTATGAATGAAATAATAAATCATAATAATAACTGTTAATGAAGTATTAAATCATATTTTCATGTTTGGTGTGAGACGTTTGAGCACGATTTCAGATAATTACTAAGTACGTACTTATATTTACTTGGCTATTTAGGTCTTATATTTTAATCTGCGATGGACCATAACATCCGGCTTGTATTCTTGAAAGGAAATAAGAATAAAAAACCGGCCAAGTGCGAGTCGGACTCGCGCACGATGGGTTCCGTACCATTATCGCAAAAACGGCAAAAAAATCACGTTTGTTGTATGGGAGCCCGCCTTAAATATTTATTTTATTCTGATTTTAGTATTTGTTGTTATAGCGGCAACAGAAATACATCATCTGTGAAAATTTCAACGGTCTAGCTATCACGGTTCATGAGATACAGCATGGTGACAGACGGGCAGACAGACAGACAGACAGACGGATCGCGGAGTCTTAGTAATAGGGTCCCGTTTTTACCCTTTGGGTACGAAACCCTAAAAAGGTTATAATTACGTTCGTAGTCACGAGTGATGAATCTTAGGCCATCAAACAGTAAAAGTGCAAATTCGGGGCTGCTACTGCTGGCTATCTATTGGGAAACCATCAGTTAGCTACCTAAGTAGGTAGGGTGGCTGAGACAGACTAAAAGCAGAAGGCGGAAAATCATTCTCTATTGTGGATTGTCCAACAATAGAGCAATAAAAAGTTTTATAAAATAAAAATTTAGCAATAAATTCAATTAAATTAGCCTAAGGATAGGCTAAGTTAATTGAATCGTCAAAACCATCCGTCCCTACAATTCCTCACATAACTTCCACATACAATTTACAACCATGTCCTTTACAACTCTAAAACATAGCTCATCTCGCTACTAAACTAAACCAACATTACCTAACAGCCTTACAATCTACCACCTGACGCGGCCTACATTCCGCCTAGATTTATGTCCGAGCCCACAACGCCTAGATCTCGCGAGCTACCAGAGCTCAATGCAGGGAAATGTTTAATTTTATGTGTACTAATACCGTGTTTAACCCAGTTTAGAGATTGATTTAGACGTCCTTTTTGCTTTATAATAAGAGTTTTATTTGTTGAGGCTGTGATACTGTGGCTGTGATGTTGTTGTTGTTTTTATTTTTATTGATACAATAGGTAACCATTTAGAATGTAGTATTTAAGTTGTTTTGTGTTGTTGTGTGTGTTATGTGTTGTGTAGTTGTGAGTTGTATTGGTATGTTGTGTGTGTTGTTTTGTGTTAATATGTTTCTTTGTTTATAATCGATTCAGCATGTTAGGAGATCGAGACGTAAAAAGGGATCAATGTCTTTTAAATATGCAAATATTAGCTTGTTATAAACGATTTTGTCACGCTTTAAGAGACTATTGAATTTTTTCTCTTTGACAGACTATTTATTTTCATATTTTTTTTCATTTATTTAATCACTTCGCTTATCTCTCACACTTCTGTTCATTAAATTATCACGTAGCCTACAAATCAAGATGGCGCTCGTGACTTATATATTTTTTAACGCAAACCTTACGAAACAGCAAGCTTGACATTTAGACAATTTAATTTATAAAGCCGTTGACATTACCCAATAGATAGTTTAATTGAAACAGACCCCTATAAATATTTATATATTTTATCACGATTTCTATTGAAACGCTCTGAATGACTGATTTTATTTCTCAACACCTTATTCGATATAGTTGAATATTGATTATCATTGATAGGTTTTCCTAGTACTTACTTTAAAAGCCTAGTACTCAGATAAGTTAACATAGGACTATTAGCATTATCAAGCTTCCTTATAAGTAGGGGGATTAAGGCTCGTACTAATTTTCTAGTCGGTTTAGTTGCATGTTTGATGTATAGGACTGGATAAAAATGTATTAGTATATTGTAGGTTTTCATCCAGACTGCGGTTAGCGATAATAATTGTAAAAAAAACACAATTTATGGGATTGACATATTATTATGGTACTTACCGAAATTTCATGTAGTCATGTAAAATATAAAATTACAGCATAAAAATAATATTTTAGACGTTGAGCTTTGTTGTCCCTGCTAGAATATCACATTTTTTTGAGCTCTAGTCACTTTGTTTAAAGACCTAGTCACTTTGTTTAGATAATTAGTCACTTCTTTTTAGAGTCCTATTCACTTTGTTTAGAGTCCTAGTCACTTTGTTTAAAGGCCTAGTCACTTTGTTTAGATAATGAGTCACTTCTTTTAAGAGTCCTAGTCACTTTGTTTAGATAATTAGTCACTTTGTTTAGAGTCCTAGTCACTTTGTTTAGATACCATGTCACTTTGCTTAGAGACCTAGTCACTTTGTTTTGAGCCCTAGTCAATTTGTTTAGATACCTTTTCACTTTGACTAGAGTCCTAGGTGTCAATAACAGAAAGCCACGTTCTGGATCATTACCATTTTAAAGCCTTTCTTCTGAAACGGCCTTTGCACTATACAAATCTACAAAGTTTATAATAAACTGTTTCTTTATTTTATGGACAACAATCGTTAATCGTACGTTTCAAGAAATAACCAACGATTGTCCAATAGTGTTACCATTAACATAGATATGACTGAAAACCCATTGACACCGCCAACACACCAACACCAGTCTACCCTAAAAACAAAATCTCCTTAATAGCATGTTCTAAAACCGACATTACTGCACAACCTAAGCGTTAATTCAATTTATTAACTTCGAAACTAGATCGACCGTTTAACGTCCAATCTAAGTTATGTCCACGAATGCATGAGAATTTGTAAGATTGCCGGTGAACGAGTGAATGATTTGGCAGTCGGCAATTAATCGGCCGTTAAAGGAATTCAAGGACGATCAAGTGAATGGTTCGAATGATTGAAATATAATGAGTGTTTGATTAAATGAATGGGCTTGTAACTGTCGCTAATTGGTGTGGTTGTGATTTTTAGACGATGCTGTGAACTAGTGTCGCCTTACCGATTTGCTTTGCGTTTTAGAATGTCTGGTCAGTCAGAGACTCTACAAGTGTCATTCGACGCCAGCGATGGGGATGGTCGAAATGCCAAAATATAATGGATTAATCACGTGATATTCCAAAAGCGCTTGGCAATCATCATCATCATCATATCAGCCGAAAGACGTCCACTGCTGGACATAGGCCTCCCCCAAGCGTCGCCACATTGACCGGTACCGTGCGTCTCGCAACCAGCGGATCCCCGCAACCTTCACCAGGTCATCGGTCCACCTGGTGGGAGGTCTTCCAACGCAACGTGTACCGGTTCACGGTTGCCGATCCAGAACCTTTCTGCCCCATCGGCCATCCGTTCTGCGAGCAATGTGTCCTACCCACTGCCACTTAAGTTTGGCAATTCTTCGGGCTATGTCGGTAACAATATTTTTTTTCTTTTTTTTTTTTTTTCGTGGAGAAATGCTCATGCATACTGCACTACCACGGGGAGATAGTGCAGATGTGGGACTCTAACCCACTAAAACTCCACGGTGTCCTCCAGTTCCGCTTATGGCGGGAACACGGGCACGCGTTAGCACTCTCCGCGAACCCGCCGCGGCTGTCCGTCACCGGACCCTCCTCGGGGGAGTACCCCCTATCACCGGCGCACCAGAACACACTGTACGCCGTGACCAACCCAGGGACCAATTCAGCACATGGGTGCCAGACGACCCCGTGTATGGCACCCTTGGTCCCACTGTGACGGGTCGAGGTCAATGGCCCCGCCACCTACCATTTTGCGGCCGCAGGGGATAGGGAGAGCGGCTAACGCTATACCGACACTCTCCTCTTCCCCTGCGGCCCCACCGCGTCCGCCATCAGACGGTGGCGACCCCGTCTAGGCCGCGGAAGGTAGGGAGAGCGGCGCACCGCAATACCGGCACTCCTCTCCCGCCGCGGCCTCCAACCCTCAGCCGCGATATCGTATGGGACCTGGAAATCTCCATAAGACATCACGGCCCGCCTCAGTTGCGATGTCGCCTGTTACCAAGCGGCACCGCAACCTACTAGTTGGCCGCTACGTCGTCGGCTTAATCGGCAAAAGCCCTGACGAGCGGCCCTTCCTCGGGTTCCTCTTCGCTTCACCGTGGGTGACCAAACCACTGTTACTGAGTCCCCCCGCCTTGACAAAGCGGGAACCCACCGGGGGGGATGTCGGTAACCCTGGTTCTCTTACGGATATCTACATTTATGATTGGATCACGCAAGGAAACGCCGAGCAATAGTCCTCTCCATTGCTCCAGGCTTATTACGTACCTTGCAAGAGCGAAACGATAGCGATTTTTGCACAATAATTGCTCTTCAGTACATAAGTTTTGGGTGTTTTTTTTTAAATAAGTGTATTTTACAAACAGGAAGCCATTAGCAAACGATTGTGTAGGACCCACCATACTACACTAGGTAATTCCGACTTTTATTACATACTGTAGTATTATATTATCTGTGATAAAGCGTTTGATCGCGCAATGATTGCTGATTGCTGTTTCTTACGTAATAAGCCTGCGGTAGACAAGTTTTAGACTTTTGTCTAATCGGTATCGTGACGCCTTCGTTGGTAAAATGAAATTTGTCTCTGGCATCAAGTATTTAGGAGTTAGTTAAAAAAACAGGGTTTGATTATCGAGTTACTTCTAAACTCTGAAGCATATTCATAGTTTTAACATTATCTATTTAGTTACGTACATATCTTGTAATTTCTAAATGGTTATAAAGAAAGCGTTACAAAGATGGCTCACTGAAGAGAATAAAAATAAGAGTATCGGTGCTAACTAAGTTTGCTGCGATTGTGATGTGTTATAATTTCTGAAAAGAAAGCTAAGTTTGTGAACAAAACATGTTTGGTCTTGGTTAAAAAATGCCGTGTCTGAATATTGTGCAGAGAAATTGAAGACACTTATTGATACTGGCGTCAAAAACATATCTCAACTATCAACCATAAAAAATGCGTAAACCTTAATTTTACAACAGCCAACTAAACATTTCTTTTAAAATCAACGTAAAATGCCCAATTTTACCTACACACACAATTATAAATGATTAAAAATTACAAATCACTAAAATATAATAGCTATCTACAATTAAACTAACTAAGATCAGTGGCTCAATAAACTACGGACAGGTGTTGTGGATCTGTCGATAACAAGTTATCGAGTAATTGATTTATCGATATCGATACGTTTCGATTCGGGTTTTATTAGCCGTGTTCGAGATTACGGAACATTATACTGAATCGGATCCAGGTATTTACTTAGATAGGTGTAATAGGAAACTGATAATGTTGGCCTGTATGCTGGCTGGAGTAAGGTAGAGCTGGGATTGCTTAAATAGATGGCTTTCAATTCTCTAGGGCTGGGTTCGAGAAATTCAACAGCGTTTTATTCAAATTTAGTTGCACAAGGTTGCCACCACAGATATAAATCTAACTAGATAACGCAAGTCCCTCCATCTGTATGAAAACCAAGCGTGACACTTTTTCACACGCAATTTAAAAACAAACTTATCAATGAAAAAAGAAATATTCCAATGCCTTTTTTCTTTTTGTGTATGTTCACCGATATCTCCGTCAATTGTGGACCGATTTTGAAAATTCTTTTTTTGTTTGAAAGAGGATGTTTCGAAATTGGTCCCATTTTAATTTGGTGAAGATCTGATGAAGAAATTCGGAGATATACAACAGAACTCTTCAATAAATGTCTGAAAATCTTTCGGGATTGCTGTAATCGCATGTCTGTTGATTGTTCATACCATTTCATAACATAACATCACGCCAGTATGCTCTTAAGGGGTACGCAGATCTCTAATTTCACCGTTTATGTTCAAGTTTTTTGGTATTTGGGTAATCTATTCTGGCGTTATAGGTTACTAAAAAACTTGCCTATTAGGTAGGTACAACTAAAAAGTGAAAAATAAAAAAACTTTTTTGCTAAAAAATACTACCGACTTCCAAATAAAAACTACAAAGTGAAAAATAATTTTATTTTTGGAAGTCGGTGTCCATAACGCAAAAAATTGGTACCTACGAAAGACACCGACTTCCAAAAATAAATTTATTTTTCACTTTGTAGTTTTTATTTGGAAGTCGGTAGTATTTTTTTGCAACGACTTTTTACGGTGGAGAGAATGTTAACTGCGTTTATAAACCTATAAAATCAAATAGTGGTTATTAGCAATAGCTACTGTAACTAGTGATTTTTTACTGTAACCTGACTAATTTCTTGAAATAAATGAATTTATGGAATAAAGCAATGATTGCTGAAATATTTTAATAATCACAAACTTTATCTCCAATGCCGTGTTCTATCGACAAAATAAATGAAAACTAGAGCCACTTTTCTATTAATACAGTAATTCGCAAGTACCCACGTATCCCAGATTCAAAAGTAAGTACAGATAGACATACACGCGTCAATTTAAACTTTCACACGAGCGAACTCGAAGGCTACAGTTATGCGGAGCTTTATCAAAACTATTACCATACAAAGTCACAGGTCGTGACGTCAGATACGAACGTGCGCAGGAGTGGAAAAAAAACACAAGAAAGTTCTAAGATTCTGCCAAATGTATGCAAGATTATATCTGGCTGGGGAACTAGAAAATGGGTATTTTTTAAAGTCGTGATTGCGTATTTTGCACGTTATTGTGGTGACAAGATGTAAAAGGAAGTTAGTTTGACGTAGTTTTTTGACAAAAAAAAGCTTTGAAAATCTTTTGGTGCTATAAGAGACAAATAATGGTACAGAATAACGAGTGAATTAAAATTTCACGAATGGACTGCCATTGCAAGTTGCCATCCTCACCTAGTTGCTATTCCACCAATTCGCACCAAGCGCTTCCAAAACTCCTTCATAATGCGCACAGCAAAAAAGTGGAACTCACTGCCTTTGGCTGTTAAACATGGTTTTCACTTCATTCATTTCTCTATAAGAAACTACAGCAAAATCTAGTTGAAAGTTCAACACAACACGTTTCAACAAAAAACAACCTTTTCTAACCTAACTCTAACCTCAAAAAACCATTACGCAATTCTCTTACTCAACCACGATCCCAATCTAAAGTTAATATAAAAAATACAACATAGGTATTACTTTAGTTGAAATTCCAAGAAAGATCACGTTGGAGAGACGAACCGCAATTTACCTGCCCTCCCCTTCCCCTAGAAGTTAATACTTTATGACTGCGCAAGCGCACCGAACCGCTGATGTTTAATTAAAAACGGGATTTAAAAAGATGCAAGCTTTATTTGAAAAAGTTAATTTTATACAACTGTGGCGCTTTTTTTTTCTTTTGTCTGAAGTTCTGAACAGTGCGGTTCGCTGTCTCAAATTATATTAATTATTCTCTCTGGTCTATGTTTGCGTTTATGTCGCTTTTATTACTGGCTTGTAACAATTATTTAAAGATAATTGTGTTTATAGTCGCCCGGTTTTAATACATAAAGTACTCAACTGGCAATCTTACAGTTATTAATTTTTCAATAAGACATTCCAACGCGACTTCCAAAAGAAATAAACTCAGGAATTTTTATAAAACGCGCATATTGTCAACTGTCATCAAAACCTATTTAAAATAATTGAATACCGAAAAGTTTTGTATTTCCTTTTTTTTTTAAATGCCTCAAGGTGATGGCCTAACAGGCATCCTTCCCTTTTGGAACTTGACGGGACGTATTAAAACGTAAAAGCCAACAAGACAGCCCGGTTACCTCTTGACATGCAATTTTCGGATATCCATTTATCAAGTAACACAGCTCAACACTAATAAATATCGATCATTTTTTGTCGATAGTTTCACTACACCGTTACGTATTGATTTTATTTTAATAATTTTGTACGGTAGTGGTCTCGGTTTCAATTAAAAATAATCATTTATATATCTCAACATGTATCTACAACAGTTATTTGCGAATGATAAATCGTACAAAAATTTTTTAAGCACGAAAAAAAACAGTTTGATAGAGTAGCTCCATAATCATTTCTCGAGTTTAAAAAAAATTTGCTTCACAAACTCACATGAATTGTCAAAATTAATAAATACGCGAATGCTAAATTTAGTGACATAAAGAGTGATGGGACACCCTCACATTTGTATTGTTCGGTATCGATAAAATATAAATTGGTATCGGTACCAACCTTATTCCAATCTGAGGTGAGATCAAAACAATTATCTTTCTGTTACCAGATTTGAACCCGACCTTTTTTGAGGCAGCTAATTTAATCAATTTGCAAACGATACCGGTTGTCCTTAAAAATAAGATTGGATTATGCATTGTTCTCAAAATTCCAATCTGTCTTGTTGATTATATTTTTGTGTGCATTCAATTTTATTCCAATGACAAGATGGCTGATACTACCATGTTGTTAAAATAAAATGTTATTTTGTTTATTTACTTATACTATGTAATATCTCTTTTCTGATCTCTAAAAGACAGATAAAGCAGAGCTTATTTATTACTAAAAACATGTTTGGCATACATTTTGTAGCTAGTTTACAGCGCCTAACAATCGGTCGTCAGCCTTTTGGTTATCTAGATGTAATCTTTTGCTGGTGTACCATGAACTTTACCTAAAATCCACATTGGAATGTTATCCCAATTATGTTTCTCAGGCGAAAATGAACCTTTACATATGTTTTTGTATGTTGTAGTTATGTCTGAATATAAATGGAACAATCATCCGCGCCAACTTTACAATCCAACCCGGGATTAATAACAAAAATGTCAAAATAATTATACACTAACCAAGATCCGAGCCCAACTTCAAACATTAAAAACGAAAAATCCCTAAAAAGTGTAAAAAACCTAACAAAAATAATGACTCGGTGAGGTTACGCTTTGTAATACATTAATAATAGTTTTATACTTACATAAAATGACCCATAATCATATGGGATAGAAAATTGTTTTCAAAATGATGTCGGAGATGAAAAAAATTGATGGAGTTTCGCATTACGTCGCGTTGATGAGGCCAAAAAATAGCCAACGTGAATTTGGTCGCAGTTTGTTGATACATTCGGTTTCTTTGATTAGTGTTGTGGTGTCGGTCGATGAACCTTTGTTATTAAGTGTCCATGTGAATGGTGGGAAGTGTGACGTCACAAGATAGTGAGCCGTTGACTCGCGGTAATTATACAGTGCTTATATACCGTGTAGCGGCGGTATCTTTTGATTGTAATAGTTGGAAATGTGGAAAGACGTGCCTTTTAGATACATGTGTGTGTAATATTTTTTTGCGGTTGTACATTAGTTTTGAGTAATTTGCTTCTTTTATTAATGAGTGGCTATTTATTTTAACTGGTTAGTTACATTAGCGAAACAGATTCCGTGTGTTTTTGCTTCTTGGAAACTATAAGCGAAATCACGACTAAACTAGGCCCCAATCGAAATCACGTAGTTTAGACACATTCATGTACCATCACTATTTTAGAAACCAAAAAAACATAATGAGCAAACTTTTCCTTTTTACCCGACTGCCGAAAGAGGGTAATGTGTTCTTAATCTATGTATGTATGCATGTTTGTTCCTATGTGGCGTTCTAGAGACCAAACGCGTTGGTCGATTTTGATGATTCTTACGTCAATCGATTCAAAATCTGGGAGTGTAAAAATTTAAAAACTAAAAATGGCGGCTTTTGGGCGCCATATTGTGGGGGCTCAAATTTATTTTTTCGTGTGAGGTATCAAAATAAACGGTTTAAAGGGGGAGGTAATTTAAAAAATATATAACACTTACATGTTTAAATGTAGTTACCTTATACAAAAAAAAAATAACTAAAAAGTTATATTATCTAAAAAAAGTTAATTCAAAAAATCCGACTGCTTGCGAACTAAAAAGACGTAAACAAGATGAAAATCATGCAGTGCAGTCGAAGGATACATATTCGCGAGCTGGCTGACCAAAACCAGATGTATCCTCCGACTGCAAAGCATGATTTTCTTATTTTGATATAAACTTCTTTTAATTTTCTCTATGATGCTAAAGTCCTCTGTAAAGAAACCACAACATGATAACGCCCCATCTATTCTTATCACCTATCCCTAAAAACATGCCCATCCTATCACTCCCACAAAAAAAAAACTATAGATCCTCTTCATAAAACATAATCATGATGACGAATTTAATTGTTCAGGGTCTGGTGAAAGTCAGTAACAATAGGTGCATTCCATCTGAGACGGGAACTTTTCAATTATCTTTCATCATTGTGTTAAAGTGGACTGTAGTAGCTATTATTTTGTTTATGGAGGCATTATTGTTTTTTTTCGTGTGGTTGGTAGGTGAGTGACGTGATGTTGAAGTTTATTGAAGGTTTATATTGCGTTTTTGTCATTCTTTTAATCGATTTAATAGACTGCGTTAGAGCTTTATTATCTGTCTGAAAATCTAAGCTTTAGAAATGAGTAAACTACTAGCCAGCAATATATGGTATAATTTAAACCCCTTTTCAATGATTACTTAAATATAAAACAAATAAGTTTTGCATTTTTCTTTTAAAAACAATAAAAAAAAAATAGTTTGTTGGGCACAATCTAAAAATTTTCCTTTGTTCAAGTTATAATCAAGGGCTAAGAGTCATAGTTACTTTTTTCCCAAGAATATCGGGCAGTAAAAAAAACTATTTACACTACAGATTTGCAGCTGGTTATCAAGGCGCGAAAGATATAAACATTGAATCGTAGAAAAGGTCACAAGTTGTACCAGCGCAGATAGCAGATGTACTAGCAATAACTTATGTTATTTTATCACTGATAGTTTCGCTTTCCAAGAATAATTCTGTACTAATCAAGACTCCTGGTAGAAGTATAATTTCATTATATTTGTACATTTTAAAACCTTGTAAAACATACTTATTAAAATTCCACAAACTAATGTTAAACACTAACAAGAAAACAACAAAAAGTTTAAGCGCCATAGACAAGAGAATTACAAACTTTATTGAGCATGAAATTTTTTAAATATTCAAATGGTATTCTATTCTAAATACAAAATTATCATGTTCCACATTCAAAAGGTCGTTTATATGCCGATATAAGGTTGAAAAAAAGTGCAGTGACTAACTTATTTTTCCGCACAGATCGAAAATTTTAAAGTTTAATAATCTTGTATTACTTACCTACTAAAGTGTTAATAATGAAAACCCTAAAAAGGAACCATAGGCTACTACTACTATATTGAGCGATGAGAGACCAAATAGAAGTACGATGTAGCTAACAATGATTTATTTCTGTTTAGGGATAGACGTAGGTATACAGGCTTAAGCTGTAGTTATAAGAATCGTAGTGATATAAAAGGGCGAAGGGGAGTATAATTGGACATTCAATAAGCGAAAACGATTGTTTTAAGAACAACAATGTATAGGCACTCTTATACATTGAAATTCCTATCTTCCACGTGGGATTTCGCTAGCGCTGGTCACTAGTGACTCTGGAAAACGGCACGTCTTCAGCTAACTCTATCAGTAAGCAAACCTAGCTGACTTTCATAGTTTCCTACAATGCACATGACCTTTAGGTAAGGAAAGCGAGCAACAGGCAAGGGAGCAGATAGGACACAATAGATATGTAAAGGTTACTGTACCGATATCCATCTACTAGCGAAATGATGGAATATCGAGGTCATTACTACTACGTAGTTTATCGTATTGGAGCTAGGGATGGGACATCTCTAATCTGAATCTAATAGAAAGTAGATGTATTTTACGATTTCGATAAAAGAAAACCATTAAAGTCGTTTAAAAAAGGTTAGATTAGGCGTACAATAAAGTAACTATATTCTATCTAACAGCACATGAGTCTGAAATGGGGAAGTAGATAATTATTATAATTGTCATCGGTCCCAAATGCAAAAGAAGTTTGAGCAAATTGCGTTCATCTTCACAGAATATTGAACCTAAATCATTTATTTACGAAAGACCCAAGCCATACTATCTTAATCATAAACATAACAGGATCTTTACGACACACATATATCATGTACTTACAGAGCAGAAAAATGTAACGAGACAGCCTACACGTTCACAATAAAATCTAACAAGCGTACCTCGAAAATTGCACATAAGTAACATCGCTTACAGATACATTACAACAAAACAATATCCCGAACTATCCTGTCGACATTTATCGATATTTCACATCACTGAGCCGGCCACCCCGCCGTGTCAATATAAGCCAGCCAATTGTGTATGAGTCGGCTACAATTCACGGCTATTCAATAACCTCCTCGCTCACCACAGATTGGTATCGGTAAATACCAAGCACAACACTAGCACACGGGAAATACATCTTTATTTTTATTTAACTAAGATCGTTTTAAAACGCAAACGCAAAATTGTTAAAAGAAATAGTTTGTGTATGAGCGTAGTGAAATTCTCTATGTGCAAAGGTAAAAAATTGGTGAGAAAACCTAATGACTTGGAAGGAGCTGTTTAGAAGCAAAAAATTGAGTATCGATTTATCAATTCAACTTTTGGCTGGCTGGTATCGGTATCTATTTAGACCGTCACTATTTTGATAGAAATGTAACGCCTCCTGCTATTGAAATTTTTGATATTATATTTTTTATGTTTCTTAGTAGGTACTCTTTTTATCGTGTGAAGTGAAATAATGAAGGCATGACTCGTGAATTGTAATAAATTGCAAAAAGTTTTTGTGGTGCCTTTTGCATCAAAGACTACCTAGACAAAGTTTCATTTCTCTCAGCGATGATGTAAGGAATTGATCACGTGAAATTTTGATAGCCACGGTTGTCATTTCCAGACATTTTTATTCCGATGGCAATACGTTTTCATTGATAGACTGTCACTGGTCTAGAGGCTCCGTACCAATCATTATCGCTTCTAGCTTCTAAGGCACTTTATCCACAGCCGACGATCAGCGAGCAGCGAGTGTGTAGTGCCGATAGATTTGTCGCTCGGCAATATGCGAGTATTTTTGTGCACGGGCGATTACTCACAACGCTCGCTTGGGGCGGCCAGTCTTGCGTAAACCTGCACGCGCTACTGGTTGGTCTCTCGGCGTGAGTTTTGACTGCCAAGTCAGCATCACTGAGCGATGACTTTGGTGAGATACCTTTGGTAGCTCTTGTCGCTGCGACAAACGAGTGGTGAGAGAGTTCTCACCGGCACGGTGTGAACAGCCAGCGATAAACTATTAATATTTGTGTCTCTTTTATGGACACGAGATCTATATGTTTTGTCCGTTTCTTCAGCGAGAAAATAGCTGATAACTAATCACTTCCTCATCGGCGGTGGGACAAGCCCCTAAGAAAAAAGTTCCACCCACATCTACAGACAGACGTTTTTGTGCTAAAAATCTGTTTCCAGCAACCAGTAAGTCACCACCTACACACGGAACAAACCATAACCCTTCACTTCCAATCTGATAAGTTTAACCGTTAAGTAACTGTGAAAACAATATAAAAGTAAAACAATTGTTTAAACCACTATTCTAACTACCGTTTTCGTCATTGTGGCATGCTGCTGTCATTGGTCAAGTCCTATTGCATTTATGGAATTGCTTGTTGCCGAATTGGGATTTTCTGTCAGTAACAGCCCGGAATTCCTCATGATGATTTAATATAAAGTATTCCACTGCTGGACAAAGGACTTCCGAAAGCGCCGCCACATCGTCTAGTTTTTTGCTTCTCGAGTCTTATTCTTCATCACGGCGGCATCGGTCCATTCTAAGGGGCCTATCGATGGTACGTCTTCTTGTACCCGGTAGCCAGTCCAGACTCTTTCGGTCCCAACGATCATTTATCCTGCGAGCAATGTGCTTTTGGTATTGTCATTTTAGTTACACAATTCTTCGTCTATGACGGTAACCTTGATTCTCTGCCAGATCTTTCATGTTTTTCTTTCCTAATTAGTGTAACAACACCTAGTCTTCGACCGATTTTCAACGGATTAGCAAAAGGAAAACTCTTTATTACTGCGTAGGACTTAAAACTGTCACCAGCTTAATGTAAGACATGCCAGATGTTTATAACTCTACTAAAAATGTATCCACATAAACTAAACTTAGATTTATTCCGTCGTGTGTCAGATGTTTTATTTCTAATGGTTTCTAGTAAAAACGGAGAAACATTGGCTGTACTCCAATGTTAAGTATCCTATTCGTAATCTTCAAGACCTTGGAGTAATTAATAAGCTTTTGATGGACATAACTAGCTGACATCAGCCATTTATTATTGTGAACGACCATCGTCGAACGAATCTTAAGAAACAATGCCGATTCTCCAGTATAATTTGTTTCTACAGGTCAATAAATTTTGAGTAAGATATGTTTTGCCTAATTTAGAAACCAAATTCTCAGCAGCTGCTCCATATAATAACATTATCATTTTGTGTTCTTGGCCAATGAAGCGATTATTAATGATGAAATATCTTCACACAAAATTAAATTCAAATCGGAAACAAAAGAATCAATTTTACTTTTTCAAATGTTCGGAACACGTTTTCTTTCAAAACAGCATTCCATTAGTCTATACCTCGTGTTAGTGATGTGCGCATTATCTATAACACTCGCTTTCGGCCGCCAGTGCAGTGCCCCGACCTCGACTAACGGTACCAGCCGTCAATCTTACATCAACCATTTTACAACTGCTGTTGCACATCCCTATTATAAAAACATAACCTGTAATTCTTATATCATAAAGTTCAAATTAGGAACAATGTATTTTTGAGCGGTTCAGCTATTGGTTCGAATGTTTCTAGGTGTCAGCTTGACGTATCGGGTGTACCTATAGTTTGATTGGTTCGTCGTTTTTTACGACGCAGATAACGAAGGGTGAGTAATAAAATCTCAAAAGGATATTGGAATGGTTAATATCATTACCCTTTAGAGATACCGACTCGTTTGAAAACTCTGGTATTTAATTTTAAACTTCCTCTCGAGCGCTAATTAAGTTTGATAGGATATATTGTAATTTACTTCGTTGGACCGATGACCAACATTACCGGTAATCGGTGGACTCTGATTGGTGAATGAAAATGGACTTTTCTTAATGAAAACCTTTAACTGGTTCGACTTGTTACAAGGATCGATCTTACTAAGTAGTACCTTTAAGGCGCCGCCTTTGAGTAGCTGATTTTAAAATGAGAATCATGTCTAAATGGCTAGTCGTAATTTTTTGAAAAAAATATACTTTATATTAGACTATTTTCTTAATAATTTGATTTGAGCAAATTTTCAGTTTTCTTCGTATAACATAGTGTAATTAATTTGCAAAGTTATGTCTAAAACGGACAAAAACTCGACAATCACACCAAAACCGCTGGGCGTATTTTAATGAAATTGACACCATCTCAAAGACAATTTAATTATCTACATTTTGATCTGAGCCTTTTTTTTTAAAGTCATAGAATAATAAGGAAAGTACAAAAAACTACAAAATTTTGGGTTGCACGGGTGTGAAACGAGTGCGCGTTTTGTTCCCTCAAGGTCGTTGGCGTTAGTCGTCGTCTTAAGAGGTCGGAGCATCTTTGCCACCGTCAAATAGGTTAACTTCAGCCACTTATTTTTTGTGGTTATCGTCGTCCTTATAGCACATTGATAAATTCTTGCGTCCCAAAGGGTCAGAAATCCAGAACTTTATTAGAGTCAAGTAAAACCTCTAACTTCGCAATCAGTTTTATACTGCAAACGGAAAAGACTGAATAAAACGACTTTAGCAGCGCTTACAGTAATTCCAATAGAAATTAAGAGACATTATTCTAACCAGGCAAAAGCTTGATTATCGTTTACAGTCCAGGCTGTGCGATTGTGGAATGAGTTGCCGTTGTCAGTTAGACAAGCCCAGTCACTGGTTTCTTTTAACAACCTGGTTAAAAACCATTTCCTTTCTCTCTAACGCTTTTCTATTTAGATCTAATCTCTGTCATCATTATTTAACCCTTTTTCTTTTTGTTTCTCTCTCTTTAGATAAATTTCATATCATATTATGTATGTATGTTTATATATATAGGTTTATGTATAGTATTTATTATAGTAATATAATCTTGTATATATTTATGTTTTAATCTAATAGCAGTACACCGCAGACTACCCCCTTTTTTATTCTAAGTTTGTTTAGTCCATCCAATGTTGTCTGGTAGATATCGCTGTCAGCGATAAGACTGCCTTTGTACCCGTATCATTAAGTTTTCTTGAAAATGTGTATAATTTAATGGTGTACAATAAAGTATATTCTATTCTATTCAATCAAAGTCAACGAAAAGTATTAAAAATAATCTTAAACGCTACTCAATAAAACTGCTCGTATAAAATACTAGCTTCTACCTGAGGCTTTGCCTGCGTATAAGTCGAAAATTATCTTAATGGAACGTAGATTTGTGAAAAAGTATCATATTGCGCGTCTACAAAATTTTAATCTATGTCTATATCAAAATTCGTCAGAATCGGTTCAGCAGTTTATTTTTTATATAATTGATTGTACACAACATTTAAATTACAGGACAAATAGGTGTGAATACTTAACAAATAGATAGACTTAAATATAAGTATATATAAGAGCAGTGGTGGCCCTGTGGTCGCGGTTGTGAGTTCGAACCCAGGTAGGCGTTTTACTTTGTGTTAATTATTGCATCACCACTGCTCTTAAAACGGTGAAGGAAAACATCGTAAGGAAAGAGGCATGTCCTAGAACCAAAAAATCGAAGACATGTGACATCCACCAACCCGCACTGGGCCCGCGTTGTGGAATAAGGCCCGTTATCTCTCTCACAGAGAGGATGCCTGTGTACCAGCAGTGGGAACATTATAAGGTTGATGATGATTATGCTGATGAATATTAGTATGGCTTATGACGCCATTTTCTTCCTTTACACTTTCAAACAAATAAATAATTGGAAAGTAGATGGGAGCTAGTGCGATAATAAAGCACAAATGAGTACGCGTGCGATTACAAGCGACAGGCCGGCGACAACTGTGCCCGTCGCCCGCACATTTTGTTAAGGGCTGCGCGACATGGGCGATTTTACGATTATGTTAGGGTTAGTTGTGTGTTTTGCTGTTCTTTGAAGGCACTGTGAAAGATAATTATGGATAGACAAAGGGCAAACGATAAGTCATGAGACGATGTCTTATACAGATGTGTCGAGGTTGTTTGTCATTCTGGTTACAAATAAACTGGGGTAAAGAAAGGTTAATGATAATGCTCTAGAAAGCTATGATTTCAAGTCATATGTTGTTTTTACATAAGCTCGCGTTTAATTACCTTCTCACCTTGTGGTAGTCGACGATGGAGCACGCTTGCCTAGAAGTAACCTACTCATTCTCGACTTAAAGACCTCAGCTGCACTAGACAAGAGACATTCTATCAGTGAAAGCGCGGCGATAGCTACTTGAAAATATCAAATATATATAGGAATGTCAAAATAAAAATGTCACGTGATCGCCATTGCTAACATCGAATGACACTTGTCTAAAACGTACCTTGTAAAAACGTAGGCCCCGTGAAATTTTGATTTTTGAAAACTTGCCTCCTTCCACTATTGAAAAATAAAACTATAGTGAATTGAAATGAAACTATTTTTGCTGTCTTCATTTTCCTCTATCTAAACCTTTAATTTAAAAGCCAACATTAAAAGACTTACTTGTATATCCAGCCTTACATCTTGGCCTGCGGGTTCCGTGTGGGCCGCCCGCTGTAACGTTAAGGATATTCTCTTAATCTTTAATCGTACAACTGTTGCCGGCCTTAGACAATGTCGGATGAGTAATGTTCCTAGTATTTGCTAATGTCACATCTTGTTACGATGCTGGGCTGTGTGAGTGAAGGCCTAATTGTTTTGATTTAGATGTCCTGTTTGTGTGTGTGTTTTTCGCGTGTTGATATTTAGTTTGGAGAAAAGCTGAAAGTCAAAGTCAAGTCATTTATTTCAATTAGGCATTAAACGGCACTTTTGGACATCAAATTTAAATAAAAAAAAATACATAATAATAAATTGATTTAACTGTGCATTCGCAAAGGTGAGAAATGGATCTTTGAACGGATCTTAGGCAGTCCGAGGAGCTTTTGAAATAAATTTTGAGTGGTTTCCAGCAAAATAGTAATATTTTCAAAGAGCTCACTTCCTTAAAAATAGTTACTGCTGACCAAAACCTTGTTCTAGAGTTTGCCGATAATGGAAGAATAGATGGAGTTCTTTGTCCAAATTTCTCGGCACCCGGGCTCTCCAGACTAAATCAAACTATAAGCATAGCATAATCAGCTTATACTGTTCCTACTGAAGGAACACAGGCCTCCTCTCAATGAGAAAGAGTTGGTTGTAATCCACCACGTGGGCCCAGTGCGGATTTTGGTGTATATGTTTGGCTCTAAGACATGCTAGTTACTTAAAATGCTTCCTGGAATCAAAATCAGTATCGGTTGCAGTGCTTCTAAGGTTGAAATTTTGACAAGGCGTTCTAGTAGAATACCGCCTAGTTCCGTAGTCTTCCAAACTTGGGATTATCACTATCGGTAATGTTATGGCAGCCATGTCTTCTAAAACCACAGACAAGCGTGCAAATTAAGTAGGCACTTAGCAAAATGCTTTGATTTTATGTGCAGCGTTTAGCTTCTCATAAAATGTGCTAGCGTTGAAATTTTAAAACGGAGGTGTCCTGAACTTTCGACCTATGAAATAACATTTTGTGATATTTAGAACTGTGTGCTTGAGCTCGGCAAGTATTGGAAGGTTAAAATGGCACAGGATTGATAAAAGAGTATTGTTTTCATCTTTAATATTTACTAAGTATAATTTTCATCACATCACATCACATCATCAGCCTATATATGTTCCCACTGCCTGGACACAGGCCTCCTCTCTGTGAGAGGGTATGGGCCGTAATCCACCACGCGGGCCCAGTGCGGGTTGGTGGATGTCACATGTCTTCGAATGCTTGGTTCTAGTTCATGCCGGTTTCCTCACGATGTTTTCCTTCACCGTTTTGAGAGCAGTGGTGATGAAATAATTTACACAAAGTAAAGCGTCTACCTGGGCTCGAACCCACGACCTACAACTTGTAAGTCGCGGGCGATACCACTGGGCCACCACTGCTCTAATTTTCATGCTTAAGTATATTCCTTTTAAATGTGTCATAATTCTACAAACTGCAACTAGAAATTCCATTTCCAAACATTTTGATGACAGAAATTCATCTTTCAGCTAATCGTTAACTGCTAATTACAAATCAGACGTTAGATAAAATGATAACTAATAATGATGTCATTTTGTTATTGCAAACCAATCGATATTCATTTTAAGCCCTGTTTACAACTAACATTCCAGCATATGCACTGGCTTCATTTGTAAAACCTACGCAGGGTAATTTTATTAATCACTTAAAGACTAATCGGAGTGTAAACGGACTTCTAAACAAGATTGTATATTATCTTGTATATTGACTATGAACGGTAAAGCCTAACGATTTAACTTACTGCTAATTTATTGTGTCATGCTGAGTTACTGTCAGGTGTCTGGTTTACATTGGTTTAGTTGAGTTTACCATGTTTTTAGATCGTCATATTAACCTGCAAATGTTACAGCTGTTTTTGAGACTGGTAAAATTGAAAATGTTGTTATAATCACACAGTTGGTTATAGGATTGGTAATGATGTATTTCTCACCGAAATATAGGTGTGACTAAGGTAATGACCTCATCATCATCATCTTCCTGCCCTTGTCCCATGTTACTTGGGGTCGGCGCAACACGTTTTCTTCTTCCATACCGTCCTGTCCCTCGTCACGCTATCACTGACTCCCTTTTCTTTCTTTGACTAAGGTAATGACCTAATGACGAAAAAAAAAAAATTATAAGAGCGAATGATAACGTGACGGTTTACAGGGGATAGTGGCAGAAGAAAACGAGATTCGCCGACCTCAAGTAAAATGGTACAAGGGCAGGAAGACAAAAGAAAAGAAAGATGGTTGCTTTATCGATGACGTAACCACTAAGTGCTTTTTAGTTATTATTTTATCCTCCTGTTCCTTCTCTAGGAAACCTTTCCACTTAGCCATTTCAACACGACAATGTTTTCCGTTAACTCCTGTCAACAATTTATTATTAGGAAGGAATACCACCCAAGTGATGGGCGTACCGTAGAATACCGTAAAATTTACGCGCTAGTGATGCACCTGCGAATCGATACTAGATAATTATCGATATATCCAATGGTGCAGCCCTTTCCTTGTTTGATCTCCGGACATAGCGGGCCGCAAAATTTATTGCTGATTTTAATTGGCAACACTGTAAACGGATAGTTTGTGAGGGGATTTATTGAGTGTTGCCAGACTTACGGTTACGGTACGTCAATATTTCCTTTTGGTGTTGCTATGACTGTTAAATGTTTTTGTCGTCTTATTTTACTTCTCGTTTGCCGCGGTTATTAGCGGAGTCTGGTTTGTTCATAGCATTGGAAGTAAATACTGCTTAGTTCATTATAAGATATTCGCAGTGTCTCTTTTTCGTAAAGCTATTATTTCCTAACAGGGAATATGCATGTATTTATTGTTTGTTAAATGTAATAACTAATTAAGACGACGACTAACGCCAACGACCTTGAGGGAACAAAACGCACAGTCGTTTCACACCCGCGCGACCTGAACTTTAGTAGTTTTTTGTACTTTCCTTATTATTCTATAAATTTAAAAAAAAATCCTCAGATCAAAATTGTAGATAATTAAATTATCTTTGAGATAGTGTTGATTTCATAAAAATACGCCCAGCGGTTTTGGTGTGATTGTCGTGTTTTTGTCCGTTTTAGACATGTCTTTACAAATTAATTACACTATGTTATACAAATAAAACTCAAAATTTGCTTAGATCAAATTATTATGAAAATAGTCTAATATAACATATATTTTATTCAAAGAATTACGACTAGCCATTTAGACGTGATTCTCATTTTAAAATCAGCTACTCAAGGGAATCGGCGCCTTAACAATAGAAAACAAATAAGGAAGATTTTTTTGAGACGAAAAAAGCGTCAATGTTGAGAATTAGAAAGAGAAGTCTGACGTGCCACATGACGTCATATGGCACTATGCCCATACAGCTGCCATGGAATAGGGTGTTTTCGTCTCTAGGGACAGATATATTTCTTTAAATTGTTATTTTTCTTTTGTTTTTCGATCAATGTTGATTCTGTTTTCACTAATTTAATATTTTCAATTTTAGTCTTTTTATCGATAAACTAGTTAAATAACAAATATTTTTTCAGGCATATCCCTTATTACGTATATGATAGCTAAGACATAACATATCTTCTTGGTACCAAAATAGATTTAAAAAAAAAAACATGTAACTTTTGATATTTCTTGACCTAATATTCGTAGTACAAGATATACAATTGATTTTTCGTGTCTTTGTAGGAGGCAATATTTATTTATGTATTTAATACTTTAAGCACACAAACGTTCAGAGGCGGAATTAATGTCTTAGGCATTTTCTACCAGTCAACCTTTTGGTACCTGGTAAGGTTCTGATCCCATTCCAAATTATTATAAAGCTACTTTGTGGCCGACTGATTTCACATCACATCACATCATCAGCCTATTAATGTTCCCACTGCTGGGACACAGGCCTCCTCTCTGTGAGAGGGGATGGGCCGTAATCTGTCACATATCTTCTAATTTTTGGGTCTAAGACATGCCGGTTTCCTCACGATGTTTTCCTTCACCGTTTTGAGAGCAGACTGATATACGCTACTTTTATTCATAAAGCACGGTATTTTTGGGATGGGCCACCTGAACTAGTGATATATTCGATTTCCGATCATCATCATCATTATTTCAGCCAAAAGACGTCCAATGCTGGACACACTGATCGGGTACTTTGTGTCTCGCATCCATCGGACTCACGCAGCCTTGACCTGCTGCGTCCAGCGTTCAGGCTTGTGTCACATATTTTTATCACAGTTTGGGAGCAAAAACCGTGATAAAATGCGTGACTGAAGCCTATCACAGAGGCCGTGCTCGCCCAGCAGGTCGTCGCTCCACCTAGAGGGGCTTCCAAGATTTCCGATAATCAAATCTTAATCTTGTCTAAGATTAACTTAAAAACTTATATTTTGACATTGTAAATCCTATTGGCACATCCTTTACGAACTAGTGGTATAATATTATTGAGCCATAAGTTCGGTTTATAAGACAATGTGTGTTCTGGAGAACAATGGCTCGTGCGAGCACAATTTACAAGTACTTTGGGTAGTAGAACCGTTTGTATAGTATTGAGGCTTTTATAGTGAGTGAAGACTGACCTTATTTTAGAATAGTTCTGTTAGATTATAGTAAAATGATGATTATGTGTTTGAGTAAGCTCTTGGTATCTTCAGCTGATCGTTCTTTTTTTGGATGTTTAAAAGCTTTTTTGGAACCTTTCTAATAGCTGAAAAAAGTAATAAATTTTACCATGCTCTGAAATAGCTAAATTCGTGCAATTTCAGTGCTGAAAAATAGAAATTGTTTGTTTTAATAACCGTGTACCAATTATGAGTAACATTTTATATCACAATACAAATGGTTTTAAAAGAAATTTCAAATCCATTGCTTCGAAAAAATCGTCTGCTCGAAAGAGAAAACAACGAAATTTATTTTATTTAATTGTCAAAATGGAAAGGATGTGCTACCGTTCCTCGCTGATCATCTATAAATTGAAGCCCAAGTAGACTTACAAAAAGTAAACAAGATTCAAAGAACAATATAAATGCCCCCTTAGACAACACAGTCCCTGACAAGCTAACAATGCTGTTAGTACATTTCCCGATGACGCAAGCGCCTGTTGTAAATAATATTAACACATCGCTGGGCTGTGTTCGTCGGCATTTGCAGAAAGCACGATGGCGGTATTTCGGTGTAGGGGCTGTGGTGGCAGTGTTAGCGATTAATTTTGTATCTGGAAACTTTTGTTTGTAGCACTGGGTATAGATGCTTGACCTCTCAAACTCCTTCCGTGAAGAAAAATTTCCAAGTTTCTGCTCCTGAGCTTCTGAGTCTAAGTTCATCGTGTGATGCTAGTTTGTTTTGCTGAATTTAGTGAAAGTTGGAAAGTTTTGTAAGATTGTACGTTTATAGCATAGCGTTAATTGAATATCCAAAAACTCGATCATTTATTTTATAATAAATTACTAGTTCAAAATTTTACCAGAATTGCAACTCAAAATTTATCAAATCAAAAAAAAAGGATAATTCTAGGTTACAAGGTTTTGTTATCGCGAGTTTGCATTCCTGTAACTGTCCACTCTTTTTTTGTTTTAAACTTTAAACAAATAACTATACAATTTTATTTAATAAACCGCTGTTCTTAAGGCCCTACAAACTGCATAACGTTGTTTTCCTTTGATTACAGACGAAAGGGGACTGCCCTTTCGTTCGCTCGCTCATACATAGGGCAAATATGAGTTAAAATAACAATTTAGTAATATATTGTCGCTTGTAAACTATACGATAAATATTTTGCAATATGGCGGTTGTGAAGTTTGAATAGAGTAGAACTAGGAGGGAATTGGCATTGTATTATTGTGCATTCATTTACGTTCATACCATTATCTTATTAGCGAAATGAACGGCGGTAAAGACAAATGTATATATCATCATCATCATCATCATATCAGCCGAAAGACGTCCACTGCTGGACATAGGCCTCCCCCAAGCGTCGCCACATTGACCGGTCCCGTGCGTCCCGCATCCAGCAGATCCCCGCAAACTTCACCAGGTCATCGGTCCACCGAGTGGAAGGCCTTACAACGCAACGTCTTCCAGTTCGCGGTCACCACTCCAGAACTTTTCTGCCCCATCGGCCATCCGTTCTGCGAGCAATGTGCCCTGCCCACTGCGACTTAAGTTTCACAATTCTTCGGGCTATGTCGGTAATCTAGGTTCTCTTGTGGATCTCTACATTTCTGATTCAATCATGCAAGGATACATACATGTATATATACATGCCTGTAATTTGTGCACGTTTGAGCATTTATTTATGTTTTTTTTTCTAATATTAACCCACTGAAGGACAAAAACTCACTTCTTCAATGTCTTTTTCTTTCAAGTAACCTAATTTCTTTTTATTTGAGTTGGGTTTGCTCTTGGCTCTAGTCTAGGTCAGAGGTGACAGAGACAAAGTCGACGATGGAGTGAGCTTACCCATCTTTAATTTTGATCTCTATATATTGAGTTTAAATGTTTGTAAACGCACCCACGACATGTGATGAGTGTGAAAATGTGATTCGGGAGATTCTTTTATTAAGGGTACACTACACTAGTCGACGGCACGAACTATTTTGTGCGCGGGGTTAAAATGCTTTTTATATCAACCGACAACACGTGTGGAAGAGATGGATGCTGTGATGAGCAGTAGGAAACTAGTTCGCGTACGAATACATACTTTTGCAAATTTGTAGCGAAATGATTTAGGACGAAACCGTCGCGCGAAATTTTACAAACAGACCTTTGGCAAATCTATCTGTTCAAAATAAATTTATTTGCATTGTTGAACTACTAATCTATCTCTGTATGGAGGCCGTTTTGCAATTTTCCGTCTTCTTATGGTATTTATGTGCGCCCAAAAATGCGTTAAAATTAGTGTCGAGATGTGGCACTTTTGACGCTCATAACTTTCAAATATTTTCTTTTTTTACTTTTTTGCTTCCATACAGGTCTAGATAATGATGAGACAAATTGATATCACTTTTTATTTTGAACGTACATCGTCAAACAGTGGAATAATCCCTAGACTACGTTTGTATGGAAGAATTTTCGACTAGTGTAATCTTAATAACCACAAGCTTGTCTTTAAACGGTAAAGTATTATGTCAGCAGTATCCTTATAATATAACATAAAGCCTGTGTTCCCGAACGGTTGGGCAGAGGTGACCTATAATACACCCGCATTTCACTACTTATGTTTTAGTCCCGGAGGCGAGCATATTGCCATTCAACGGGCACAAGTTCAAACTTCAGGCTTATATTTACCAAATCCACGTTTTCAAATAAAAACCGAACCATCAAACCACCTTTCTTTACCTCCAACAAATAAATTTATTAAAGCATTTCACTGGTTGTTACACGCAAAAATTATTTCGATAATAAAATCGAGTAATTCGATCTATCGATATTGATTGGCCGCGTCGCGACCCGCACGGCACTAAAGGCGTGTTAGAAATACTACGCTCATTTACTTGGCCCTGACATTGGAATTTTGCGCTAGGGATGGGTAGCGCGCTGTGGTATTAGTCGACTAATCGACTTTTGAGGTGCAGTCAAAGATTTTATTGGCTCTTACTAAAATATTACTCGCTTATTTGATTCATCGGTAAGTCTTCAGATGCTGATTTAAAAGTTAATGTAACGGTTTAGTGCGTATAGGTGCCTATCTATTTATACAATTTACACAATTCCAAATACTTACAGTTACGTAGCCTACCCATACTTAGGCAATTAACTATTTAACTGGCTTATTAAAAAGTAGTTAGGCTTTAATTAAGTTTAGATATTTGATTCTAATTGTTTAACAGGCCCTATTTAAATATATGAGTGGGCTTGGTTTTTAATTGAATACTCTTAGTTGATAACAATGTTCGTTTATAAAACAGTGTAGCTAATAGCTAGGATAGATGGACCCCTTTTTCCGCCCCAGTGCGGGTTGATGGAAGTCGCAATGTCTCCGATGTTCTTATTCTAAGACCTCACGATCTTTTCCTTTATCATTTTGAGAGCAGTGGAGATGAAACAATTTACACAAAGTAAAGCGCCTGAATTTGCAGTAATTTAATCTAACTAGCTGATAGTCTACTACTAATTAGTATAGCGATAACATAATTCACATAACTTCAAATCGATTATTATTCGATTCAACATAATCGACTAAACGTAATCGACTCTAATTAATTTTCCAACACGTCTAAATTTATTTTAAAACAGTTGTATAAACGTCAGCACTGGTCCGAGGAAATAATTTAATCTGCTCGAAGTCATAAATATTAAAAAGCATTCACTTCAACAACTGCTTAAGAACGGTATGCTTTAATGGAAACACAAGTTATGTTTAAATTATGTCATTCTTCTGAAGTCAAAGATACAATGAAACTTCAATGCGGCAAAGGAAGTTGGTATACGGACGAGGATTTTTAAATTAATATAATAGCACTTTTTTGGTAATATTCGTTTATATTATTAAGTTAACAGTCTTATTAAACACTTCTTCTTCGTCATGTCAATGATTCAAACTTAAAAACGTTTTGACCAGAATTCAGCCACATTAAAAACTTTTGTTTCTCGTTTTACAGACGAGGTTTCACTTATCTGTTGTTGGAGCACACGCGAACAACAATATTTTTATGCAGTAATATTTATTAAGTTATCAGTTAGTTCAAGTATTAACCTAGATATCCTCCCTCGTTGTACTGGTTACCGTAGCCGGCCTGGCCAGCTCCGTAGTTGTTCTGACCATACAGGTTGTGGCCTCCTTGTCCCATCTGTGTGGCGCCTCCGATGTCGTGGCCAGAAGACTGGTGCTGCCGGGTTTCCTGGCTGAAATCGTTTTCTTGATGACCAATATTGTGTCCAACATTGAACGCGTTTCCACCATATCCGTTGTTGCCATAGGCGTTGCTTCCTTGATTGTAGCCAGAGTTTCCGTAACCACCTCCTGAGCCGTAACTGCTGCCGCCCAGGCCAAGTCCTACTCCTCCTCCAAGGCCTAGTCCGCCCACGCCTACTCCAGCCTCTAGACCAAGTCCTCCGAGACCAATACCAGCACCTCCCCCAATACCGCCGAGTCCAGTGCCAAGGCCGAGGCCAGCTCCGAGCCCGAGGCCGCCGAAAGGTTTGGCCTGGACTACTGCCACAAGGGTCAATGCTACGATGGCGATGCACTTCATTGTCACTATTGTATCACAGCTGTTTTCACAATGTCCAAAACTACACTCCACCTAGCTTATATACCTCAATAACTTCAAAACTTAATTATTAATTAACGATGAATTAACGACCCTGGCTGACGATCCCAGTAACGACCTCGAGTTTAGGGAATTCTGTCGCAAATTAGGTTTTTTTTATTCTGGTAAAACCTTAATCTATGTGGTTTCCTAAATTGTGCAGTTTAGCTGGAACTGTGACGTCATCAGACCTGATTAGGAAATTGATTTTTTCCGCTTATTAGATGCAGTTGTCAAGTGTTTGCTTGCTTCTGTCTGGTGTGGTTTTCATAGACGCAGTTACGGGTCAAAAATGTGACGTAGTTAGCTACCCATACCAATTTTATCGTCTGTACATCGCATAAAGAACATGGTAGTTTCAGTTTTATTGAGCAGGTTCCCATGGATGTTATAAAAGTACCCCACCTTTTTTCCTCCCTCTATTATTTTCGTAGTTCACGATTCAGATTCATTCCATCCATCTCCTTTGTGATCTACCGCTGCTTCAGAGCACCAGCCCTTATCTAAAACTAAAATGTTCACGTATCATGCCAACTAAAATTTAACAGTTGATCTGCATTATTCAGATGTCAAAACCTTTATTAGAATTGTTGTTGATATTATAAAACTACATCATTTAGAACGACCGTACCTATACATATTTTTATTTAACAGCTTAGGACATTATTGAACCTTTGAGTTATGTTCTGGCATTAACCCTAGATCCTATTGAAAATTATTCCACCAGTTTTACAACAGAACTGTAACTGTATCGATATAAGGTTGGAATTCGCTTGCATTTTCCATAAGCTCAATTTCATATAACGTGCTTCAAACCCGCATATTCCTTCCTAATAAGCTCCAAAAACATGTAATACTTATTTATAGTAATATAAAACTAAATAACCCAAGAGTTTGCTATTGTTTCCTAAGTAGCATAAAGTAAATAAATGGTGAAGGAGTTAGGTCAAAATTGTAATAGAAATTGATATGAAAGTGTCGGTTTGTTCGTTGAAGTTATAAATCGTTATTGTTTACCCTGTTGCCGTATTGGCGTGAAATCTGACTGTTCATTGGAGGTCTGGGTTTTTTATACGGGTGTGCGCATACAGGGACAACGTGCGTAAAGTGGTCACTAAAGTTTTGAGTTGGTGGCACTTTCCTTTGGAGTTTTTGGTTGACGAAACAAATAAAACCGCTGCATATCAATTTTAAAGAATGATATGTCTTTAAAATTGATATGCAGCGCCAGTTTTGATTTTACTTCCAGAAAAAACAAAAGAAGTCTTGTTAAATAATGTGTCTTGAATAAAAAGCTCCAAGAGCTTTATCCTTTAAACACCTTTTAAAATATTGGTTTAAATATTACTGGGGTTTGTACTGCCCTTGAGTTGAAGATAAAATGCCAATCTATTAGCCATTACGATTGTCGGGAAATTCAATGAAAATAAAGGATTGATCACGTGAAATTTCAGTAGCACTTGTAAAATTCATACATTTTAGAATTTATAATCATTGTTGTTTTTACAGAAGGCCAATAATTATTCTCCTAATTAAATGGTTCAATCGCATTCCGTAATTAATGACGTTTTGCAATATTAATGATAATGTTATTGGAAAGTAATCGTTTATAATTAGTAGAATAGGCCTTTTGATAGTAGACAGATAGATATATATCTGTAATATCTTTTTAATAATAATAATTGTAATATTTTATTTTTGGGCTTGCGGTTAGCGCAGTGGTTGAATGATTGACTGCTGCGCTGCGTGTCGCGGGTTCGATTTCCGCTCGGAACAAATATTTGTATGACCTACATATAGTTGTTCCGGCTCTGGGTGTTTTTTTATGTGAAATTACATTTTTGTAAACGCACCCACGATACAAGAAGAAATTCCTAGTGAGGGGCAAAGTATTAAAAAAAAAAAAAATCTACTTATTCACAGTGAGAGAACACCCTTACCCAAACAATCCTCAGTTAAAAACAGTGAGCGTGTGAAAACCGTTCCAACTTTTATTGAGTTTTATTCAATAAATAAACCAACTCGATAGACTTTATTCAATAAATAAACCAATTTGAGAGGAATTTATTTTATTGGGTATTTTGAAATTTGATTTAAATAGGCGCTAGCCTTCCTACCTATTAGACCTTGTTTATAAATGGTACACTTTATTTGCAATTTCTTGTTATAGTAACAATGGTAGGAACATTGTACTCTTAGTCAATAACGTTAGTAAAAGAACACTTAAAATTCCGTAAGGGTTATGCGGGGTTCAAGCTACTTGTTGACTGTAGCCTGTGCTAGAGGAAGTTCCAAAAGACTGTCAGCGAGATGAGAACAAAATTTAAGGCCCTTTTCTGATGGTGCAATGCAATTCGATTTCTATCACACTGATAAGCGATTTTTACTAAGTGAAATTGCAAGTGTGTTCATGTGAACGAGACGCTGAGACGCAATGCTATGTAATTCGACCAATATGCACTCGAATTTTTCATAGAAAATACCTTCGCGATATCGCGTATCGACGCAATTTAAATTGTGTCGCACCGTCAGGAAAGAGAATAAGTTTTTTATTTAATTTTAATTTTTACTTCACTTAACTGAAGTACAATCAAACAAACAAGATTAACATCTACTAGATCTGAATCTTACACGCATATATAAAAACACTTTTTTGACAACCAAATTTAAAACGAATCAAAAGTAAATCAAAATTAGGTTTACTTAAAAATAAATCATAATGAAAACAAAATTACACAAATTAAAAAAAGAAGCTAGTTATTTAGTTCAAGATTGATTGATTGATTGAGATTGATGTCTTAATTTTTTGACAGTTCGGAAGCGTATGTCAATACTTTACATTTTAGACATCTTCACAATTGATAAAATATCATTTTGAGAGTTTTTCTCGGGTCCTTAGACATTGTTGTGACAAAAAATATCAGTGTTTAATTTTAATATTGCTTTAGATTTTTTTTGCTGCTTATCATCGTTACTACATTTTTAATAATTTCTTCTCATGGCACAAAAATATAAAGACATTGTAAAATACCTATATGTACACTTTTAGCCAATTTATTTGAAGCACGTTTTATATGAGATAAGAATGGCACGAAGCGGGCCACATCAAACGTTTAAGGGATTTTACGACGGATGCATACTTAATTTGGCCACCAGTGTATTTTTTTATATTCACAAAAGTGTACTTAATACTTAGTTATCTTTAAATTCCTGTTAACTGAGTAAACGGATCTGTTAAAATAAAATAACTCCTTGAGTTTCAGCAGTCTTATAGTTGCTTATGTTGTTGTTCTCTAGAAATACAATCATAGACATTGGAGCAGGATTTTTTAGGAATACTTTTTTTATGAAAATCAGTTATGTCATTAAATTAAACTTTCTTTTTTTCTTAGAAAATAAGATAAACCTTTGGGTAAAAAAGGACATAATAGTGGTAGGTGAACAAAATAAAAATATGATAAAAAAGTATAAAGGTGTGATGGTGGTGTGTGTGTGTGACTATGTGTGTGTGTGTGTGTGCGCGTGTGTGTGGGTAGTATTAAAGTGTTATATTAATAAGCTACCTAACTAATAAAATACATAAATAATTACTAAAACAATAGACTATAAATATTGTAATAAATACCAAATTCTAAATGAAACTGAAATTAGCCTGAATTGTTAACGTTTCCATGCTATGACTTTTACTCATTTACATTTTTATAATTAATAACTTAGAACCTAATGCCAATTTTAGATATATACACTTCATAGCAACATAAAGGACCCAAACAAACAATAATTGCCAAGTAAATATTGAAAACCTTATTATTAAAACCTTCAACTCTCAGGTCAGCATTTTGACATTCAAGCACACGATCCCTAGCTGTGACGTCATAGCTTCACGAATTTACATTCGGTATGCACACATGCACTTGCGATGAGAACATATCATTACCATCGTTGTCATAAAGATGTTTTGATGATACGTTGGGATTTTTCAAGTTTTTTGTAAGGAAAATATTATTAGGTATATACCGTACCTACTTACTTGTTTTGAATCAGGTTGTAGATACAGCAAAGTATATGAACCAACATGGTTTATTAGAAATTCAAATTAGCTGACAATTTGTGCAAAAAATTATAATTTATTTATTTGTAACATTTAAATTAACAATGAAGTTGAACAATGACAATGAAATTAGTATCGATCATGCTTAAGATATTATGTTGATGACTGTACTAGTATAAATTGTGTCACAGTCGACAATGTCGACAGTGTTAATTATATCTATACTATATACACCGTGAAATTTAAGTGGTTGTTTTCCCGCGGCAGAACGACTTGCCTTAAGGAGTACTTTCGAAGCATAGAGTAAAGTAAAAAAATAACGATGTTTTTGTTTTAAAATAATAAAAAAAAAAACATAAACTCGAAAAAGTGAGTAACAATAGTAACTAGTAGGTACTAGGTACTACGGTGAATAATACGGTGGTGACGCGAGTAGTACCTAGTACCTACAAGTTACTATTGTTACTCACTTTTTCGAGTTGATGAATATTTTTCAAATTATTTTAAAATAAAAACATCGTTATTTTTTTACTTTAACTCTATGCTTCGAAAGTACTCCTAAAGGCAAGTCGTTCTGCCGCGGGAAAACAACCACTTAAATTTCACGGTGTATATTATACTAGCTCTTTACCCATGGCTACGCTCCTGGGGCCTATCCCACAGCACCTGTTGATCTTTTCGGAATAAAAAAGCTTATCTCACTCAGGAATAATGTAGCTTTTCATAGGTGTAAATCGGTAAAGTAGTTTTTGAGTTTATCCATTACAAACAAATATTTCCTCAAATCTTACTAATATTATAAACTAGTTTCTGCCCGCGGTTTCGCCCGCTATCCCAAGGGAACATATTCCCGGGATTAAAAGTATCCCATGTGCTATTCCAAACTATAATCTATCAGGTTGAAATTTGGCACAGAGATTATGCCAAATTTCAACCTGATCCGTGCAGCCGTTTGAGCGTGAAGAAGTAACAAACATACAAACACACACTCACAAACTTATGCCTTGATAATAATATAAGTAAGATTTAAATTTAACGTTCAAAAGTGCCGCTTAGTGGCCTAATTGAAATTGAACTTTGACTTTGAATTTTGACTTCGTTAGTCTAGTAGTTGAATATGCTACTGCTGAGTATGTTAATCCTGGATTCGATTTCCACGTCAAGCAAAGTGTTATTTGGTATTGCCATCTGGATTTTCTCAGAAATAGCACGGGGTCTGAGTTTATTCTCTGTTTATGAAAATAAGCGTGTACCCTATTATAAGACTAACATACATGGCCAATGTGGGTGTACTCCATAACCATACTTTGCCTTTCGTTACAGGGGTGATAGGTCAATACGCACTATTTTAAACACCCTCAGTAATAGCATAACTAAATTCAGCTAGCGAAGTAGGTTAAGTGCGTAAGTTCAAATGAAATTAACGTATATAGGAAGTAAAGGGCGAGGTACACATTAAAAGTCATAAACGCCATTGATTCGTTAAGCTTCGGGTTATGATGAAACAGATGCACAATGCTAGTGGAAGTTTGCAAGGGCCAATGGGGGACAAGACTGACCTATCACGACCAAATTGAACGTGTTTGTAAATTACTTGTAATAATTGTGTACTTAGATATTCTGGAGTGATGAGAGACTGGTCTTCTGCTTACCTTGTTTTGAATACTATGTCATGATGAGGTAGGATAATTATTTAGCTGTAGATTGTCACGTTTTTTTTTTTGGGTGGTATATCATCCAAGGACTTCTCCCGCTCTGTGTGAAGCGGAAGGGCGTGTCAGACTTTTACTGACTAAAACCCACCCGTGTTCCTTCAGTTGCTTGTGCCAGGGCCGTGGTAACTCTCTTTCAAATTTATCCGCGACCCAGATTGTCACGTCTGCTTCACCATTCTGAGAAAAAGGGGAGGTGATGTGCTGGTGTCGTTTCTAAATAGAAAAAAATGTGGTCGGTAGTTTTTTTTGCTCCCATGTATTTTATTTTTATGATGACGTCGGTTTTGGATATACGTCTAATTAGTCGAGTTCTCTTTAAATCTTATCAAAATGACTAATGAATAACTAATTCTTGTTTCAGGTATGCAAATTCGAGAGAAAAAATCAATCCAATTTACAAGGTGTCGTAAGTAAATTGACAAAAAAAAAAGATCTTAGATAATTTAGTCAATAGTAATTTATCTATTGATTTAGCGATTTATATTTATTATTTTATGAACTGTTAAATAGTATCACAGGCTCTTAAATATGTATAATGATCTGTGAGAGTGTAAATAATAGGATTAAGGTTACACTAGTCAATCATTCTTCCATACAAACGTAGTTTAGGTATTACTCCAGTATTTGACGATGTACGTTCAAAATAAAAACTGATATCGTTTTGTCTCATCATTATCTAGGCCTGTATGGAAGCAAAAAAGTAAAAAATATATTTATATGAAAGTTATGAGCGTCGAAAGTTCCATATTTCAACACTAATTTTAACGCATCTTTGGGCGGAAATAAATGTCATAAGAAGAAGGAAAATTGAAAAACGGCCTCCATACAGGGATAGATTTGTAGTTCAATAATGCAAATAATTTTATTTTGAACAGATACATTTAGTAGTTTTGTCATGATATCCAAACTCCCAAAGGTCTGTTTGTAAAATTTCGCGCGCTCGTTTTCGTTCTAAAGCATCATCCATTTCGCTACAAATTTCCTCCCCGGTCAGTGGGGCGGAGGGGTGGCGCGTGCGGCGCATACACACCTACACACACACAAGCTCACTAGTTTAGATGCGCCCGCGCCCCGCTACCCCGCAGGGCCTCAATCGGCTACTACATACGTCACCGTAATTACGCGCGTGCTGTGTATGTAACTGATATTGTGATATCGGCGATAACGTAATTGTATAATATTTTATAACATTGACCCCTGGCTTGAACTTGGATTTCGATATTCCTTTATGTTTTGTGTTGATTATTTTGTATTGGTCCCAAATTTTACTGACCCTGGCGTTGGACTTTGGATTCCGATTTCATAGTGAATTACATGACGTTTGAATTTGTACTTTTTGCGTCAGTGAAGTGAATTGAAGTGATCTTCAGCAGTTCAAGTAAAAATGGGTAAGTTGAATCTTTTATTGAATTTAGTTTGTACAATTCATGAGGGCGCATGACATGACTTTTATAACTAAACACTGACTGTAATTCTAATGTTTCACGGGCATTTATAAAATTTTAGAATTCATTTATCTTTATCTATAATTAGAAAATCTTTTTTACCGCCTTGACGTTATGTTATAAAATGGCGTAAACAATAAACAGTTATGCGATTGCAGCAATCCCGAGGAATAAGCCGTTGTTTATTGAAGAGTTCTGTTGTATATATTTATTCACATACATAGAATTATATATATTTGGTATTAGATTAGGTATTTCAAGATTTTCGATAGTCGTGCCTACTTATATCGAAAGTTCATTATTATGTAGGTACCTATCTGTTAAATCGGCTCGGCTTCAGCGGCGGACAAAAACAAAAGGAAGCTATTTTTTTACCGACTTCAAAAAGGAGGAGGTTCTCAATTTGACTGTATTTTTTATGTGTCTTACCTCAATAGTTACTTTTTATTATGTGAACCGATTTTGATGATATTTTTTTTATTTGTATACCTACTATGCGCGCCGACACTCACAAGCTCGGCTCGACCACCCGAAGCTACTGGTTATTACTTTATGACATGACGTAGTACCTAATACCTACCTAGATGCCTACTATTATGCGTTTCAACTAAGAATAGGACGGCCTTCGTGCCATATTGTAACGTCATAGCTGTCGAATTGAACCAGTTAGGTAAAGTCAGCAAAAAAGTTGCTTGTTATCCTAACAACTTTAAATTAAAATTAATTTGTATTTTTGTTGGCAATAAATTGCTAAAAATCATTGAGGTTCCTATTCTTATTTGAAACGCATAGTACTAAATAAAATAGTAGTACCTAGTTTTACTATCTTAGGTACTACCTATATATAGTATATTTATTAGGTTTGATTTCTTACAGATTAATAAGAACTATATAAAACTAACACACATATAATCTTTTGTGTTACAGAGCTAAATAAGGATAAGCGTATGGGCAAAAAGACCAGCCTATGACCATGTGCCACTCGCACAAAGAGGTGTAAAGTAAAAGGGAGATTTTCAAATCCAAATAAAGAAAATATGCATGCAACAATGAACATGTCTGAATCGTAAGTTCTTTTTCGTGTATAATTATTTTAACCGTCTTCGAAAAAAAGAGGAGGTTCTCAATTCGTCGGAATCTTTTTTTTAATGTATGATCCCCGATTACTCAAAGACGGCCTGGACCGATTTGAAAAATTCTTCTTTTGTGTAAAAAGGATATACTTTACAAGTGGTCCCATAGTCATCAGGTCAGGATAAGCGTCAATTTCACGGCGTTTGCAATCAGCCAGTGACATAATATCTTTCTTTTTTTAGGTGCTCTGCGGATATATCAAGAAATACAGAAAATATCGCCAAGAACCTACGTGAAGCAAATATTGAGGCAACTCTGCCACCAAATTGGTAAGTTACTAGATAATAAAAGTAAGAACATAAAACTTGAATGAAACGCATAGTATATCACAATACCTATTACTTTCCCGCGACTAAGTTTTACAAGTAGGTAATGAATGATGCCCAATATAAAAATAAAAATAATATGTAAGTTTTATTTCTTTGAGTCATTTAGAGCACACCTCTAAGAAAAGAAAGCTGGCGCAATGCCTATTGTATTGTGATAACACAGATAATATTTCAAACTGCTGTTGTAAACAATCAATCAATAAACAATTTACAAAATAACATTATTTTTTATTTGATGAACCTATGTACCTAGAAAATAAGTCTCACATAAATATGGCGCTGTCGAAAAAGCAGTTATCCTGACTCTGGCTGGTATGAAATACCTACTTACGGGGAGTCGCCTGCAGGTTATAGCTAACTAGCTAAGGTAAGTAAATACCTATTTAACACACATTGTAATACTTGCACAACCTTCAATAAAATACAAAAACATATAGACATGACCTACACCCGTGCGTATAGAGCCTAGCTTTCCGCACGCGCTGGTACGATACCTACAGTCAGCGAAGCCCTGGCGCCCGCTCTGCCAACATAAAATCTACCGACTTGACGCTCGAACACTTTTCATTCTTATAACTAATGACATAAGGTACAATAAGCGCGCAAGCGGCTCGCACTGCGCTGTCGTCGCTGCCGCCAAAAATAATTTTGAAGTCAAATCAATAACATTACTCGTACTTGTCGATAGTAACAATATCTACGTAAATTCACATTTTCGCAAGAGATCTTATTGCAAAGTCGGGGGTAAGTATAGGTGCATAACAACAAGTAAATTAAGAGTCTTCTAATTACGTTACACATAGTAATAATCCAAAGTTCTAACACCTATTTGTATGAGTTTATGTTGTCATGAATTGCATACGCGCCATCGCCGATGACACCGCAAACACACACACCGCTGTCGGCGCTCGTCAATGAAATTGCGCATGTATGCGTCACACAGCGTTATGAGTGTGTATACGTACGTAAACTAGCTTCTTACTGCTCATCACAGCGTCTATCTCTTTCGTGCGTGATGTCGGATGAGATAGCAAATATTTTAACTCCGCCCCCAAATAGTTCGTGCCGTTGACTAGTGTAACCTTAAGTATCTTATGAAGATTTAATCCTTCCTATCTATTGGTTACGATCTTGAGCAGGATGTATAAGTAATTGGTTGATTTATTAATCGTTACTTTCGATTGATAGGCATGCTCTCAAAAGGCTGTTGGGAAGGTTTGGTTAGGGAAATAAAACAGGCAAATTTAAAAATGTTGGCTCAATGATATATTTATAAAGCCCACACCGCTGCCGCTTGTAAAATAAGGCTTAAGTAACTTGCATTTAGTTTAAAAATTGCGTGCAGTTTCGACAGTAAGAGATTTTTCCCTGGTTCGTCTATAAAATATCGATACGAATACAGAGACTAATACAAATAGTGAAGAAATATCAAAAATTCATAAATAAAAAAACCGGAAATTAAAAATTAAAGTTTGTTACCTTATTAGGTACATTTAAACATATTAGTCTGATATATTTTTTAAAATAATCTCTTAAAACCCTTTATTTTGATACCCCACACGATAGGTCTGAATCAAAAAGAAAGTGGGCCCTCACAATATGGCGCCCAAAATCCGCCATTTATCTCAAAATCAAAATCAAAAGTCATTTATTCAAACTAGGCTGAGAATCAGCACTTTCCGAACGTCAAAATTACATAAGACAGTCCCCCAAAAACGCCCGCCCTTCACCACTTCCTAGTGCTTTTGCTGTCTGTTTTCAGAATCATCAAAATAGGCCAACGCGTTTGGTCTCTAGAACGCTACATAGAACAAACATACATACAAAGACTGATAAAAACATTCCCCGCCTTCGGCAGTCGACTAAAACAGTAACTATAGTTGCAGTTACCCCGATAAAAACTCTCTCTCAATCATTCACTCTACATCAATCCTTATTCTTCACCGGACGATCACTAACCAAGGCGATGCCTACTCCACGAGCAACCTTATCTGTCTATTTCATATTTGACAACCGAGATAAATGTGACACTCCACGACACATAAGCGCCAAAGAGGCTTATCTACATGAAACACGTCGAACCAAAAAAAGTGAATGATTTATAAATATAATGTCTTAATTAGCTAAAATAAGATTAATTAGATACCAGATCGCGGATGTTTGAGAAACTCTTAAAGTGTTGGTCGATAAAAGGAAGTTATTAATTTGAACTGTCAATACTGTGCCATTGAACTTGGCCCCAAGTGCTTGAGATGGTGGAGAATGCTGCATACTTAAATGAAGAAAGCATCTATATTATCTTAGCTTAAGTGCTGTTAGGTACCGGTTACATCTGCTAAGCCGAAGAAGTCGCCTATTCATATCCTGTTGCTTTTTTGAATGACTTCTTCAGTATTCTCTGAACAATATGAAGAACCTACAGAAACAAGTTTTGTTCTCTACAAAAAAGTACTTAAGGCTGTATTCTGTATTTATTTAGCATTAGAGACAAATAAAACATACATAAAATCATTATTTATTTACATATTTACATTATTATTTACAAACTAATATTAGAACTAAAATAAGAATAAACATATGTACAATTACGGAGCGTCAAAAAATTCGTCCACATCGCTGTCAACAGGAAAAGTGCCTAGAAGGCTGGCAGCATTGCCACGTTGGATGGCAATGCTGATCCTTTCTGATTCTTTGGCCAAAAAAAAAAGAAAAAATACAATACATAAAATTATATAAATACAGTCCACAAAACATCAATGCAAATAATTTCACATTCCTATAGAATCTTACAAAAGAACGTGTAAAATGCCATTTGTATCAATTCACCTTTTAAAACCAGTCGACACAGGTAAATAAACATACCATTCCCACTTAAACAGCCATTGAAGTATTTTTATACTGCCATTATTAGCAATATTGTCTCCCATAGGACATGCCAACTCATTGAGAGTTACAAGTACCTAGGTACTCTGAAGCCTTGTACACACTAGGCAACATTTGACGCACAACACGTGACGCTCAACATGTTCGGCAACGTTGCACAATAATGCGTAACGTTGCCAGCTGGCGCGAAACTATAGTTATTAGACTAGTAATTTTTTTCATATAACATGCAGTTGAGTTCATTAAGAACCATTGCTCTTTTAGGTGACACAATGAGGTCACTGATCAAATTTTCTTTTCGTTTTTCTTTTTGAGGTTTCTTTTTTCGATAAAATTGTAAACCTTGCAGCGGCAATCAACACAAGTTCATCTGGCAAAAAGTTGTCGTCATGCATTCTCTTGGGTGCCTAAAACGTGGAGTCTTGATGAGCAACATGGTGTGCATCATGTCGCGCGTCAAATGTTGCCTAGTGGATACGAGGCTTTAGACCTTACCGCACCTATTGCGTCCCACATTACTACTTGAGGATGAGAGCAAACTTCAAGAGTACACTACAGTACACGGTACAGGAAAAAAGATGGAGACAGGACTCAACAGGTAGCGGTTTGTAAAGGTGTTTATGATTTACGATATTTTATTGACAGAAATGGTTTTCTGAGAATTAGTTTGTTTATAAAGGAAAGCAAAAGAAGGATATTTTTTGGAGAATTGGCACGATCCTAAGTGCGGTAGATTCATCTGTATTGAATACTTAGGCAGTTGTTATTTCGTGCAATCATTTTTACTATAAATCACAACACGGCAAAAGTTTCCCAATCTTTCTTTTCACTTTATCAAAATGACTCAAAATTAATTCTACGTCTGCCACATTCGGCAGGCTTATTACTTAAGAAACAGCAATCAGCAACCATATCGCAATCAAATGCTTTATGTCATAAAAGTGGGAATTTTCTACAGTGTAGGTATGGTAGGTCCTACACGATAGTTTGCTAATCGCAGGCTGCTTGTCAAATTATTTTTTTTTTTTAAACCGCCTAAAACTCTAAAACTTCTGTATTGAAGAGCAAAGTGGATCGATTGAATAATATTTATTTTTTGACGTACAAAAGTGCCGCTTATAGATATAAAGATTTTTGACTTTGAGTTTTGCCTACAAAATCAGAAGTTTCAGTAATCTATTGTTGACTAAAGTAAATGCCTTATCGGCGATAACTATTACTTTTTTTCAATAAATACGAAAGTCGTTAACGTGTCGTCCCCATAACGTGTAAGTCCTAACACAGAAATGCTAATAGATCGCCATTTAAAACTCCGCTTACAAATATAAGTCCGGCAAATACATTTTTGCATTCCACTTATTGAACTGGCTTCGAACTTGAGAATCTCTGGAATACCTTTTAAATATCTTAGCGAGACGATAATTATTAGTGGTTATTTCAAAAGTATGGTTCTGGATATTAAACCTTATTTGTGATATGTGAGAGTCCTGAGGGTAAACCTTTGCCTAACCTTTTGAGTTATACTAGCGTGATGATAATATTTCTTATGTAAGGTTATGAAGGTAGAATTGAATAGATTTTATTTGTAAAATATTGCGAGTGTGTAGTCCGTACTATATTTTTAAGTGAAGTTTAGTTTGAAGTCCGGAATAGTCTTTTAAGAGTCCATTTTACAATGTCAATGCAGCTAGCTGTAGGTTGATGTGTTTGTTAAGAGCTGTAGCGATCCTTTCTGGAATAACCTCGTAATACCTTATTTATTATACTGGCAACAAGTCGCTGCAATTCCTTACTAATTTTGATCTTCTTCTTCATCGTGTCGATGATTCCATTTTCTGATTTTAATTTAGATGTCGTGCTTCGAACAGAACCCAGCCACGTCGACAGCCCTAGCGCTGGCCTTACACAGGTCCTTCATGGTGCAGTTGTTTGTGCACAGAGAGCAGGACAACAGATGGGGCATCGTTCGCGTTGTGGTTTCACAGTCACATTGCGGCTGATCGGAGTACCCCCATCTGACCAGGTTATACCTACAGCGGTCCGCTTGGCTTAATGTAGTTAGTAATGACATTTCGTTAGTAAAGACCGGTATAAAGTATCTAAATAAAAAAAAGGTTTTATTTCTTTCTCTGCCTTTAATAAGATTTCATTCATCATTGATACTTCCTCAAATTTGTGATCCAAAACATTTTTACACAAAAACTGAACGTCGAACACAATACAGTAAATATAAAAAATATAAAAAAGCCTCTTTATTCCTTATTAACTTTAAATAACAATTGTTTTACTTAATAATAACTAGCATAATTATTTATGATTAACATGCATCATGACTTTCTAGTACATATTAGCTACAAATAAACCAAGTATAGCTCTTGCATGTACGAGGCGAAGACCATCCACTACCAACAATTTTGTATCGTCTTTCCTAATATTGAAATATTTTTTACAGCTAATTATATATTTGAAAATAAAAATAACTATTAAAATCGCTTCCACCTACAAAACGACCCACAGTCAACAGCAGTCGAGTAACAGCGGCCATAAAAACATGCATTTACAACGTAAATACAGAAAAGAGGATGCCTACGCAGTACTTGCTATTCTCAACCGAGCTGCGCTGAAATATTACATTTTAAACTTACCTACAGCCGGCGAGTTTTAAAAAGTTGCTGTAATAATAGTTGTTCGGCTACGATGCTAATAGTCAGGTTCAATGTTGACGGGAACATCTTTTGTTGGTGATGAAATATAGAGAATTTTGACCACCAATTTGTCAACATGTAAAGTATATGCAGTTCTTGACAAATAGGCCTTAACCAACAAAAATATGGACAGGCTGATTAGGTAAACCGATGACCTGTACGCCAATTCTCCTAATTATAAACCAGTGACATTCCTATAGCATTATCATTAAAGTTGCAAAACGTCAAAAATCACTGATAAACTAATGATGAATGATGACGCGATTGAAATGTAATCGATTTATAATTAGGAAAATTGGCCTACTGGTGGAATCCGCTGGCAATTTAGGACCAATGCTTGAGTGAGGTCTGATTCCATCCAGTGGTGGACATCTTTCGGCTTTCGGCGACAATGACGACAATATGTGTTAGTAAGGAAGACCACACAGCCCTTCGTCAGCGTCTTGGATCTCTTAGTTCTTTGTCTTCTTCTTCCTAGCCTTTTCCTCCTTTAGGAGGCGTCAGCTCTCTATATTTCAGGACGCCAAGACATTCTGTCGACGGCTGTCGGGTCATGTAATTTCTTCTTGAGAAAATCAAGGAATAATAATTAATATTCATATTATTAATCATATATGTTTTTATTATTATTTATATTAATTAATTAATCATCTACAATCTCTCAGTTTTCGTTTTGAAAACCGTTTCTAAAGTTGGGTTTAAATTGAGTAATTAAATGAATAGTTAGCTCGTGGTTCTACTTCTAACCATCTCATACGCTCACGACACGATCCGATGAAAATCAGCGCCTCAATTGCCGAAGCCGCGTTCTCTGCAGATTTCTACCTCCACGCTTTCTACAATATTATTATTTGTAACAAAGTAAAAGCCTCCCTACACGAAACCTAACAAATCTTGGGTCTGTGTTATCTCTATTCATTCCTAACAATAGGAACAGTCTCAGACATAGCCGTTTCTCAGCATAACATTAGCTATTTATGATTGCATATCTAGACTAACGGTCCAGCTAGTCTGCGGCTCAGCCTAGAAACGTAACTTGGGCCTTGGTTTAAACATATAATTTTATGGTACTAAAAATAAGTTTCTGATTGGGATCGGCATCTGGAATTCCCATTTTTGGAGTAGTCAGTATGTTAATGGTTCACAACAGGGTGCTTTATGAGATTTTGATTGGTGTAAATGTAAAGTTCTGGTTTCAGAACTACCTCTTGAGCGAGAAACAAATGAATATTTTTTGTTTCTTTTCTATGATTTCTTTCAAAGTCAAAGTAAAATATATTTATTTCAATTAGGCCAGTAAACGGCCTTTTAGAACGTCATACATATATGAATTCAAATTTACAAGTAATAAAAATTTATTCTACCGTTCAAATTATTATATTGAGTATGAAAGACGCAGAAATTATTAACGTCATTAACTTTTCGTGGATTTTAATAAGCTCTGCTCTGCGTTATATTTATTTTATGTTGGTTAAAATCAACAAATGATCATCAATTTCAGAATTCTGACCTTATAGAGAAAAGAGAGTCCTATGCCCAGCAGTGGGTGAAATCAGGCTGCGGATTATGATGATGACGCATAGATACCTTTTGCGATAGACACAAAAAATGTTATTGAAAGCCCTCTGCGTTTTTTTAAGCCTCTTGATTTCAAGCTTCATACTCTTCATGTAAATTTTCCCTACCTTACCAAATATCACTTCCCAAATTTTCTTATCCTAAAAAACTATCTTCAACAAAAATATAACCAGGCCATCTTCAACTCCTGCTAATCCCTTTTAAACCCAGCGTCATATAGCAACACATAAATTCGTAAGTGGAAGGCACACAGCCACAGACAGGGGACACAAAGAGAAGTAACACGCGCAAAATTCCACGATAATCCAGTTTAAATAACTCGGAGCAATTACTCGGCATAAACGTCTTGCCGCGTTGTATCGAAAACGAAATGGAGGACGATGTGTGTGCTGTGTGAGGTGTGAGGTTCCGTAAGCAGGAGTAAAGGTTTTTATTAAAAATAATATCGTAAATATTATCAAAAATGTGTGTGTGTGTGTGTGTGGTCAAAAAAAGGTAATTAAATAAGCGATGGCATTGATTGAAATGCCAAAATGTTAGGCATTGATCACGTGACTTTGCGATGGCGTTAGGCAAACTCATATATTTTTGACAATTTACCACTTGCTATCGTCAGACTTTCGTTAATAGAATAACACTACTTTAGAGCCACTGAATACGGTTAAAAAAAAAGTTATATAAAAAAGATCTGTAAAAAATCCATGATATATTCTATACGATTTTATATTCTTAGTGCCATTTCATATTACATGCTCAGATTCAGAGAGATTTTGTTAACCATCGGTTATTAACATGTAACCATCTCATTTAAACTTAGTACATCAACTAATCTATTTATTAATATGTCTTAGGTTTTGACACTAGATTTGGATAAGGATTATAGAAATCATTAGTTATCATTGTAACTGTAGAATTTCCATTTGCCAAAATCTCACTCAATAAACCAATATTGACAGCTTATCTCCAAATGCGAATTTCGAACCACAGCCCCACAGCTCATCAAACGTGACTGCAGAACCCTAAAATAAAAAAGAAACTTTAAAAATCTCGATAAGACCCGCGTGGGGCGGTGACAACGGCAAGTAAACAAAAATAAAACAAAAAAAGGCGTTAACTTGGACCTCAGAGGTGTCGTTTGGACCTTGTCGCCTTATCTCTACTCGGACCCAGATCGATCAACGTTTTTGAGGAAATTTAAAAATTCAACAATGAGGTGTGTAAGGTTTGATTGAAAAAGTCAGCGTTATTAAAATGTGTTTATTATTATCTTGTCGGCACAAAGGATAATAATAATGGAGAAGCGATAAGTCCTTTTAAAGGGCTTTGGCTGTCAGCCAGTGTGTTCGGAGAAACAGGTCTGCTAGGTAATGGCACCGTCTGTTTCCGGGATGAGTTAAATGAAATTGAAATTAGAATACAGTAGATAAGCGTATAGATAGGCTACTAAGGTAAGAATTCTGAAAAGTAAGCGAGTAAATGTACGTGTCATCCGTCTAATGTAGGTTTTGCTGTATCATTCATAAGTATCACATTTATATTCTGCATCAAAAATGATAATAACGCCCAAAAAAACACACAGTGAAAACCCAACTGTTCCCATACCATTACACTCCGCATAGTTTTCATAATAAAGCACTAAATTTTAATTAAAAATCACTTGCACCCGCGACATGCGCGCAAAAAACAGCGAGGATCAAGGTCCGAGGATGCCCGAACGTTGGCGATGTTACCCGAACACTCGTCCGCCATTACGCGTAATTACTCAATCGCCGAAACGTGGAATGCTTTCGGCCAACTTTGAATGCGATGGGTTTTGTGTTTAACGCCTTATACGGCCAAGAGATTATACTTGAATCATTGATAATGTGAAAATTGGGATTTCGTTGCGATGTCGTTAACGGTTGGGCAGGATGGTGTGAGGATATTTGGCTGAACATTTATGCCTTTTTATGCTCATCTGACTATAAATGTGACCAAAAATATCATCAAAGTCAATATAAACCAGATGTTTTCATTTTGTGCTCAATACAAACTGTTTAAGTCATCAAATAAGTAGTAAATGTCATCATTGACTGACAATATAAAACCAAAGCTGACTACAGAAATAAACACTAAAGCGAAGGGACCTGTGAGGAAATAATACTTAAATAAAACCAGCAATTTTTTTTAAACCTACTACAATATTGCAAATAACTTAACTTAAACAGATCTTAAGCTTAGATAAGCAAGTGGTGTAATAAGAACTTTAAACACTATGCAGATTGCAGACCTTATTACTATGATAGCAATGACCGTGCATGGAATGTAGGCTTCCAAATGCCAAACAAAATTAACCAACCAACAGCAGAAAGCCGAGTTTGTGTCAAAATTACATACAATTTGCAGTAACAACGTATTATTAGGGAGCAGTGCTGAGCTGTTGACAAGTGTTCCACAGTAAATCGTGATAGCATCAAATACATGGTAATTTATGCAGTTCTTAATTACTAAGTTGCTGTTAGATTCAAATTTTATTGAAGATATGAAATCATCGGAGCAAGGCTGAGTGGCTGTTGTGCTTAGTCATGATCTTGATTTAATAATTGTGCAGCTAGAAGCAGTTTTGATTAAAAGCAATTAATTGAGATAGTTTTTGATGATTCGGTCGTAAATCATATTGGAGAAATAAATAAATGTTTATTTAGATACATAAACTTTAAGCCAAACGTTGTAGGAGAGGTTATAGCATACCTCAAAAAGCCATATCAGAAAGCATACAGTTATTCTAGAAATGCAGACGACATTGAAAGTGAAAAGGAGATGCAACGAATCCCTGCAGAGTCCAAACCAAAAGCTACAAAGACACTCAATAAAAATTATCCGCTTATCCATATAAATAAGCATTTTATCAATGGCATCATACAACACAGGGTTGACTGTGACAAATCGCGCAAATCGATGTGCCTTCGTAACTGGTTATTAGAATTTATCAAAACCAATGTTACTGACGTAAACCATAGTTAAATGTCGGTTTAAAAAATGAGCCAGGAAAATGTGCAATCGAACACTGTTATTGAATTATGATTCATGCTCGTGAATGATATTAATTTTAGTAGTAACTTTAAGAGGTTTTTCCGTTATGTTGGTTCCAGGCAATGTCTCATCGGGTGTGACATTTTCAATTACAGCTACATTCTGAACTTCAAGGTTTTTAGAATCAGAAGATACTTTACTACAGGCCGACCACTTAACTGAGATCGTTCCTCAAGTAGTCACTACACCCGCGGTGAAACTAAGTCCAGCTATGTCTTTTTATGTAGCATGAAGTTTTAATATTACAGCTACATTCTGAACTTCAAGATTTTAGAATCGGAAGATACTTTTCTATAAATCATATTGCTTATATTACAATTGCTTACTGTTTTTTTCAACGAAATGCTTATTGTATATTATGATATGATATGATTTTGCTGGATTAAAACGATCTATTTTGTTACTATTACCCCAATAAAACCATGGATTGTTTCTCATTCAATCATATTTTCATTACCAACAGTTTTTCATATTGAGTGATTTATTTATATTTTACTTTAAATGGAATTTCATATCCACTTTACATCAGTTACTTAAATTATACCCCACCATAACATGATCCAAAGACTATGAACTAAGTTCAAAATCACATCCACCTGTAGAACACACAAAAGGAAGTTCTAAACAACTAGCATTAATACCAGGAACACACTATAATTTACTTCGTAAGTACTCCAGTATAATTGAAACGGCTTTCTGGCCATAATTCTGGTCGGCCAGTCTAGCTGTCAACGTGCGAGCGTCGCATAATCCCTTGAAACCAGTAGTGAAGGGAAATGGTAATACATCGTGTGTTTTAATTGCACATTATTTGATTAGTTGGGAATGTTTCGGTTGGGAATGTTTCGGTTGGTAAGTTTATAATAGTGATGTATTTGAAGTGAGCGTTTGTTAGAATAAAACATGATCGCTTGGTGGTGGATAAATTGAGATGTGAATTTGTTATTATAATAATTATTATTTAAAAGGGTTTTTTTCATCCAAAGTTTTTATATATCATTGAACTAGTTGCCGCCAGCGGCAACACCTGTTCGGAATTAGTAGAGTCCAATATCTTTATAAATTATAGCCTATGTGTTATTCCGATGTATAAGCTATGTTACTGTAAAGTTTCAGTAGTTCTTAATAGTTTCATTTAGTAGAACTTCTACATATATAATATAAGTAGATTTGTATTCTTCAATAATGATAAAATCTGAGAAAACATAAGTTAGCTACTTACACCTGTAAAATATGAACGTGCCTATCAAAAAATAATGACAGGATTATACATTAGATACAAAAAGAACGATTACTATTCTAGACTATGCATCTGTTATCGAGGACATTAAAGACGGGTACCCTGACTAGGATAGAGCAGGAAGGAAGCCCAACGATAAGTCTACCATACGATAAAAAAAATCAATTCGAAAATGATTCAAAAGCTTTGATTTCGTTTTTATTTGACTCTCCGATCAAATCAGCGTAGAACTAATTATATTTGATGCACACAATAAAATTATAGTGGCCATCTCGTTCGCAATATATATTGTATTTAAATGCAATGCAATTAAATATGAACCTTCTCTTAATGATATAAAGTGTGAATTTGCTTGAACCAAACAAAGACTGGATGGTAGAGGGGTGGGCAGAGATTATAGCAAAGATAGCGATATTTATGTAGATTTGTAAGTGTCGATTTAATCTGGGACAGGTGTTAATGGGTCTTTTCATTTTAATTGAAAATAGATTTACAATTGCAGAATCGGGTAAGCTTTCATTAAATACCAACTCAATTCGTTCTAATAGGCATTTAATAAATGGTTTGTTGATAAGTGCTAGGCTCCTGACACTATTAATTTTAAGAGATTGTCTATTATTTTAATGACGTGGCAAAAATCTTACTCACCAGAAACTTATGAGCGCCTTGCGATATCGTCGAGTCGGACTCGCAGCGAGCGCACGAAGAGTTCCGTACCATTATCGCTAAAATTGGCATAAAAATTACTTTTGTTGAATGGGAGCCCCACTTAAATATTTATTTTATTCTGTTTTTAGTATTTGTTGTTATAGCGGAAACAGAAATACATCATCTGTGAAAATTTCAACTGTCTAGCTATTACGGTTCATGAGACCAGACAGACAGACAGACCGCGGAGTCTTAGTAATTGGGTCCCGTTTTTGCCCTTTGTGTACGGAACCCTAAAAACTATTGAAAATCTCTCGTGCAAGTCGATTCTGTCTATCGATTCATCCTTACAATACCACTGTGTCCCAGCACTACGCTACCCGTTCTTACAGAGAGTGCGCGGGCGTGACGAAGTCTCTATCTGCCAATAATCTAAACTGAATAACCTTCACTCGGATGCTCTCGCTATTGATCTCTGTCTTCATATAACTGGTACGTCCTCCCACAGAGGATTGTGTTTCGTTTTTATTTTCTCGCTTATGTTTTATGGGGTGTGCAGGTATGATGGTAGAAGATTCTACAGTTTTTGCTAGGCTGTCTGAACATAGTACACTTGTACTTAAAAAACTTCGGGTTTTATTCGTAGTGTCCTTTTGAATCATTCGTATGAAAAAGCTCCGTTAAACCACGCGGTTAATTTAACAAAATGACTAGTACAATCGTGATTCAATTTTCAGTTTATGATACCATACTTTTCAATTAACCAAAGATTCCCATCGGTCAGTCGAAAATAACATAGAATTAAAATTCATTCAAATATTTCTGAGCAATTGAATTATCTGACCTCATATAAACTCTAGTTCACGACCGCATGAGGAAACGTTCTCAAAATACCCTAATTACCTCATAATGACCCCAAATTACAGTACTCAATCATTTAAACTATCTTAAATGGCAGTTGTTATGCAAATTGAATATCAAAATTGTAAGTAGCAGTGGGAGATTTGAGAAATACCGTTTGAAAGTTTTTTTTTTGATATATCGTTCTATGTTAGTCTTTGTGGCTGAAGATTTATTGGCTTACTATTAGTTTTCTTGCTTTGTGTTATTTTTATTGAAGTTCATTTTATTAGTTTTAATTGCCATAAATGAAATGTTATTTAATCGATATATCTTATATATCGATTAAATAACATTTCTAAATCTTCTTCTTACATAAAGAGAAAAAAGAATGCCTAGAAACCTAATTCTAAAAACGCCTGATAATGTGTCTAAAGTCAATTCCATCAAAAAACTGAATGGCTACGTTAAGTGCAGGAAAAAAACACTACATCAAAATGAAATAAAATTAGCTTTTAATTGCTTAAAACAACTCATCGCCTGTCATTATTTCGTGTACTTGTTCAAACATATCCTGTAGTAATTGTTTAAGTAATTGCCCGTTTTAATGTGTTTTTGTGCTGATTACATCAACAGGGCTCTTAATTTTCATGTTATTTGACCGTGGGAAATGCATTCTTTTGATCTGTAGATTTGCTTGATAATATTTATGAAACGACTTTTTTATATAGCAATGTTTCTTTAAGGGATTATTAAAATGGTACTAGCAGGTGTGTTACAAAATACGATTTTAGTATCATACAAAGTTCAATGTAAGAACAAATATTTAGAGCCGTAGAAAATACATACATTAAAGCTGACTTCACACCTAAGAACTTCTAATGCACTGATAGGCTAGTAAAACGCAGTAACTTTAAACTTCATACAAGCTTTTGTAGAATTTTGCAACACCCAGCACGTCATCAATGTAAATTATCTACAAAGTCACTATAAAAGTTAAACGAAATTACTAAATACTTCTGGAGTAAGCTTTAAGAACCAAACTACAATGTATTTTAATATACACATGATTCATCCACATGCATCCACTAAATGTCATACCTGTTATTAAAAACATATTAACCTGATGGTACTTATAGTTTGTATCCAGTCTAGACTTTCTAAGGAAAACTTAAAGGTAGTTAAATCAAAGTAGGGTTTTAATTACCTACAAACATCTCTATTCAAAACTAGTTTCACACTATGTCAGAAACGTTAAAAGTTATCAATGTACTGATTTCAAAGATAAAGAGAGAAATTAATCTAGACGGTAAAATGGAATGTTTTCTCACAAGGGAAAGGAGAAATTTTGTGCTTATAACCTCATGGCTTGAAAGCTTTATATTATATTAATGTTTGTGAATTCTGTTTTCCTACAAATACCTTTGATAGTAAAATCGATATCGAAGATTATCTCTTTATTTTCTTTTCTTTCTTTCTTTCTATTATCTCTATAAATTAATAGAAATATGATTTATGTTTTTTCCCACACTACATTAATTTGAAAACCACCTAATGCTTCTAATACCTTATCCAATCTCCATACGTCAAGAAGCTTAATAAATATAAGCGTATTACACTTTGAAACAACCACTGACAATTCTCATTACCCTACTTTCAGTTGATAAACAAATAATATGTTACGCCTACAATCTTCACTACAAGTTTTAATTAGCACAAAAATAAATCAAACGCACATTTTGATAATGCTGAGAAAAAGAGGCGGCAAACTTAACTGTCAATGTCCACACCTTTTCATGCATATCTTTATGTTTTAATGTTATATTGGTTTCTAGTGGCATATTTTATGTGAAACCTGTCACTGCTTTGTTAAAAGTTTTCATTACTTATTCCATCTTACTTTCCACGTTAATGGTGTCATTTTTACTACCCAATCTCTGAGATGATTGACAACAGCAGAAACTATGAGGTATGTAAATGAGAAAAATGAATTCACAAGGTACTTAAAAGACAAACCTATAATATTTACCATAAAATAAATTAAGTCAGAAAACTAACAGTATGAGAGTAAATGTCGGGAAACAGGAAGCTATGAATCTTACAAGCACAAGAGACAGTAGCACATAGCACGGTTAACCTAGATTTAAAAGTAATAGCACGTTATGAATCTGAACTGTAATCATTACACCCTTTGTAATTAGTATTCAAACAGTAGTTATTAACAAAGGGTAAATATAACAGTAACTGCACATGTGCATAGAAATCGTATAAATAATAAACAGAAGAGAAGTCGTTAGCATAACATAATAATACGTTTTGAAATCCGTATATAATTTTAAAAGACCCGACATTTTGTCTATCATTGTAATCTATAATAAGCTTGTCAACAATAACTTTAACAGTAATTCACTTCCAGGACTTCTTAACTAGACCAGATAAATAAGGGACTAAAATCAATCTATCTAACATTGCCACATAAAGCTAAAGTTTATTAGCAATAATTGTGCTCTTAAGTATAATAGAAACTACCACATTTAAACTGTTAGAACTTACAACATTCGCACTTCACTCTCCTATCTGCACTATCATTTACAACCATTTTCTATCATGAATCATTAAAAATACTCTATTAAGACCAGATTATTTACTAGTATATTTTGAACCAGGCTAATACCCGACTGCCTCAATCAGGAGCCCAGCGTATACTGGTTTCCTCATACCATTTTATATACCAAACTATATTTCACACCTACAGGACGGATGCAAACCATATCTAGAACACCCATTGAATATTAAACTTTACACATCCTAGATAAAGTTTAAAATAGATTGCAGATTGACAACAACATGTGATTTCATGAGGCGATAATATTCTGTGTAGAAATTGAGTTGTATGGAGCTGAAGATAAGGTTCAATGTTTGGAGTTTGGAATGCAGGTTGGTCCTATCCTTATGTCAATTTCTGAAAGAGACCCAATATTAATTGTTGGTCATTATTTCGTAGTGTAGAAAGCGGTGCGTCGGTAGGAAGTTGGTCGCCCTCGCATTAGATACAGGGTCGCAACGCTTTAGGGATATTTGTGACTTGTATGCTGTAGCTTAGTTATTATAGACATTTGTAACACTCTGTGAGAAAGTGTCGGAGAATTCGTAAATAATGGAAACTATTTCCTGAACAATATTATAAATTGCGGGTGGAAGACCTGGAAAGATGACATTAAAGTTAGTAAAAGCGATAGAAGATACTAGCTGAACTAAAATCAATATCATCATCAATATCAATATCAATACATATAATAAATCTGTAGAAAAATATTTTTTGTACATCGAAAAAAATTCCAAAAAAAATAGCCAGGGTGTTAAAGGATAACAAACAGAACCCATTTCTAGCATTTTTGGAATTTTTGTCTGCTTGTCTGTTTATTTGTGCACGCATCACGTGAAATGTACGAAACCAATGTATATAACTTTTATACATGAAAATTGTGCGTATCTTGAAAAATTACTTAGTTTTTGTTTCATCGCAATCGGTTCACTCTATCAAAAGTTAGATGAATTTAAAGTGTTCAAGAAGTAAAATTATCACAGCTCACGCAATTCAGTTACTCGGACAGTTGAACTCGCTATTCGATAGATGGCGTTGTGCATTTAAAGTAATTTTCTGAATCGCGGTGTTAAGATTTTACGCGAAAGAATAACCCTAAATAAGAAAAAAAAAATTGGTATGTAGTATGTATATTTTTGAGTATGTGGAGTAGGCAGGCAGGCTGGTAAGTATGGTAGGGTTGGCAGGCAGATGACGGGAGCGAAGCCGCGGGCACAGCTAGTCTATACTAATATAATAAAGAGGAATGATTTTTTTATTTGTTTGTTTATACCGAATAGGCTCCGAAACTACTGGACCGATTTAAAAAATTCTTACACCAATAGAAAGCTACATTATTCATGAGTGACATAGGCTATTTTTAAATCCTGAAAATGGGTCCTGTGTGGTGGTCCACGGGAGCGAAGCCGCGGGCAACAGCTTGTGGTATGATTGAAATGATTTTGATAATGAGACAAACAATAATATTTGGTTTATTAATCATTGCATTTAATTATATACATGTAACGACACATACAATAATGACCTTACATGTAAAAACTATATTAAGCCATCAATATACATAAAAACAAAGCCATAACAAAATTAAAATTACTGTTTCAAAAGCACAAAAGAATAGATGTACACGGTTATTTTCTAATCATGCGGTACAATTAAACAAAATGTGTCAGTAGCACTCGCAAGAGTTAAATTTCCGACTTATTACGGTTTAAGAACCGTAAATCTTATAGTACATTACCTTTCTTATTCATGGTTTTAATTAAGTCCACCGTCCGCATAAAGGAGACTTCTAATAAACTCTCTATATTTCTAATTCTGCGGGACTAGGGTCTAGGTAACATGTTGGATGACATTTATAATATTCCTAGCTGATATAATTCAGGTTGATTTCTAAAGTAGTTACGGTCCCGATTCTTGATTCATCTTCCAACTATTGAGTATGTTTATAGATAATGTTACTTTACCATGATCGTCTTTATTTGTGTTATCTCCATAACACAAGAAACTCATTTGTATTTCTTACTTTCCTATATCTGTAACTTCTTTATCGACACTATTATTACTCTACATCTCTCTCATTATTATTCTCTTCTAAGTTTTATAGAATCAATTTTATTTAAAACACCGCTACCCATGGCCACCTTACCCAAAGTACCCATTAACGCTTTGTACTGTTAAGACATAATTGTCAATGGTTAATAGCCCCCATATGTTAGACTTTCTCTCCTATACTGTCCTGTAATGTTGCTTCGGATCCTGAGATAAAGACGTGTTGTGGTCTGAATATATAGAACTATCTTGCTATACTTGTTTGGTTAGGTAATACATTTCGTACAGTTTGGTACGTATAAATTACATGATGAGAAATGAGAGTTGAGAGACAGTTTGTATAATTTTAATTTCATTTCTATTTTATTCTTGAATTCAAATCTTGTATTGAAAATTTCGATACATCCTATAAGAGATATAAAAATATAGATTGTTTTACATATACCAATGCACAGTATGTAAATACAGACGCCTTTTAAGGAGGTATACTTATACTTGGTTGTAAACCAGCACATCCAAACCAGTGTCCTTGCAACATTAATCCTCGACGAAACATGTAAATTGTAAAAACCTTTCCGATGCCCTACCATAAAATTCCATTGCCAGCCAGACATTGAGTAGCGTCTGAAGGCGACTCTATTCATAAATCGGTCCACAATCTCCTTTTATATGTAAAACTGATGTTTCAGAATCTACACGAACTAGGGGACGTATTTCTACGCAATTTTTATGCCCCGACAGACTATGTTTACGCGTGGGGCCGAGATGAAGGATCCAGCTTTTGCAAAAAGTCGCACTAGTATGTTCACGCTTAAAATCATTAAAGATGAAAATATGGGACGTAATCAACATTTTATGAAACACTTTATTTATTGGCAGGATGCAAGTTTGTCATAAACTTATTACTTGCTAATATTTACTACTAATAAGACGGAGTTACGGGTACAATTATATTTCTCTTTTAGAACCATATCGGCCTGCAGTTACTCATAATTACTTACGTACTATTTCTATCGACATAATACTTGCAATGTTGCTTGAAAAAGCTTACTTTATAATAAGCGCTAATATGGTTTAGGTCCATTAAATAGCAATTTGATTACGTGTACTTCTTTAATGACACATTTACGATTTTAGCTTTAGCATTAACTTTGATAATAAATTTTGTGTGATCATTATAAGCTTTTAACGATAAATAAAACATTTGATACATAAAAGCCCGTGGCATTTATTATTTCTTTTCTGTTTATTTTAAAACTAAGTATTTTCTTATTTTTCTTTTAGCATCACATTATGATGTTGATTATTTTATAGTATTATATTCAAAACATTGTCTAGTTTTGATATAAAGCTTTAAATTCTGTCTTTTTCTTCTTAAAAATATGCTACACAAATACATTGAAAAGTTGACCACTTAGGAAATCATGCCAACAACATCAAATACTTTGAATTGCCATCAAAAATTACATCCAAAAAAAGCTACCACAAGTAAAAGCTGGTTCAATATATTTCACATCGGACTAGCTTCACAAACCACACCGACAGTCCATATCTGTATGTAAATACGACGACATTTTTGCCTCTGTGCGTTTGCATCTAATATTTTACTGTTGCGCATCTTATTTATGCAGCCTATCTTGAATAAGACGTATCTGTCTATCCAGTACTGGTTTCGGTCACTAATGATGTGGGTCTCAACCCTTTTTTGCCGTGTCTAACTAAATAATGTGGACGTGCGCTGGGTTCTTGATTTTGCAACTATGTGTACGGGAAAATTTGATGCGGGGTTAGGTTCGTTGATGGTTCTGATGTGGTCATTAGACGAGTTCTGTAAAATTTCTAGCTGTACTGTCATCGAGATAATTTAACCATGTCTAATATGGATTTTCGTAACGACGACTTTCAAGCAAACAGGAGAATACTTAAACGTGATGCTAGATTACTAAATGTACATTAAGTATAATATTACTTACTGCCTATCCCTAACACAAATACATACCAAACCGACAGATGCAATCCCAATATTAATTGCAACTTTATAACGACAAACCCAGCCACAAAATTCAACAAGGATTTATTCCTTGCATGCCCCGCCTATACAACGCCCATACATACACAACTACAATTCAAGTGGGTCAGTGTACATGCAACACAGTATACACCAATTAAACTGTTTCGAGCAAATAACTTCAATTAAAATGGCGTATTATAAATCAAAATTGGATTTCAATTAAGCATCCCAATGCTTTGGTGGCATTAATCATTGGAACTAATAGAATGGCTCGGATACGGTACTGAGCCACCTACGGCTGCTGCAGCAAGGATTTATGATGCTGGATGTGTCTTATTTATATGTTGTTATTGTTTGTTTATCGTGTGTGAAATTGTTACATTCTCTTTCGCCTTGAGGTAGTGGAGAAATGTGTAGGTGTAGGAAACAAAAATGATATTTTTTGCTTATATTTAGGGGCGATGGAAGATGGCGATGGCATCATCCCGCTGCACGCCTTTGCCGTGCAGCGGGATGATGCTGATTTAGAATAAATAAATTATAAAATAATATATTTGCGAAGAAAGTTATATCTTATAAGAGTTATGAGCAAACAAATTTGTCTTGCTTATGTATATCAAAATTACTAATCTAGTTTTGGGTTTGAAAAACCTGGGCAGATCAAAACTACATGTCAATACCATTTACCATTAATTCTTAAGACTAAAAATTCTCGTAATCTAATTTCAACCACGGTCTTCCCATCTAATCTTCTACACTTACCGCTTCCATTGACCATAACCTCCGATCCATATTCATGGTAAACCAATTTAATAAAACATAACTGTATAATGTATAATATTTGAACCGGATTTGAATCAATTAACACATTCATTCATTAAAATTTACTTTATGTTCGTGAAATAACAGTATGTTAGCTGTTAGATCTTGTGTTGTATTTATGTTAACCTTGCAAGGGTTTTGAACAGCATAATCGAAACTAGACTTACCTAGACTACTATTAATAATAAATAAGCCAATGATAATAAATTGACACCTTGGTCCTCATAATTTTTAGGGTTCCTTACCCAAAGGGTAAAAACAGGACCCTATTAATAAGACTCCGCGGTCCATCTGTCTGTCTATCTGTTTGTCTGTCACCAGGCTGTATCTCATGAACCGTGATAGCTGGACAGTTGAAATTTTCACAGATGATGTATTTCTGTTGCCGCTATAACAACATATACTAAAAACAAAAAGAATATTCATATTTTTTTTTTTATCTTAGTGGGGCTCCCATACAAAAAACGTGTTTTTTGTGATAATGGTACGGAACCCTTCGTGTGCGAATCCAACTCGCACTTGGCCGGTTTTTTCATTCATTGCAAATTTTGCTAACAGCACTTTACTAGAACAGATTGTATTTTACTCTTAGAAAAAGTTTCGCCTACTGTCCTTATCATGACCTTATCTGTCCATGTCTATTGTCATTCCAAAGGTTAATTACTGGCCATGTTTTTCTTAACAATGCGTTTAGTAGACAGGTAGGAATATCTATTTTAATGCATATAAAATTTATCAGTCTACCAACGCCTACTTCTTAATTTAAGCTTTACAAAGACCACTTCAACGAATAGTCTTTTTGGAAATTGGAACACCAATGAACTGTTCAACTTCAAAAAGGTCACCACTAATGGTGAAAATGAACGCTGAATAGTCCAAAGAACGTCACCAACAGACAATTAACGCGAAGGAACTGTTCAAGTTCAAATAAGAATGCTTGGTAAACGAATTGGTGACCACTACAGGCGATTGTTCATACCATACCATTAACCTATTAATAAGGCTTATTTACCGTCCACTTCCTCCATGTAGATTCTATCCGACATCATATTACACGGTCTATTTTTGTATTCAATGTATCGCCGGCCTTATAAGGCTGTATCTACATCTAACACCACTGTCCTAGTTTCGCGAGCTAACCTTCGGCGTTATTAATTTTCTGTACATCGTCCATTCTTCTGAATAGTGAAGGGAAAGGGTCGGTGTTTTCCCGGGACCGCTCGACTTGAAACTTATTTAAGCAGTATTAAAAGTGCCTGTTGTGTATGTTACTCGTAAAGACATAGTCATCTTATTAAAAAAAAATGCTAATTGTTTTTTCTTAGTAATTGCCGTGATATTTTCATTTATTTTCTTGCAAATTATAATATTTCTATTACGTAATATTCTTAAGTAATCCCACTACCCAATTTTATTTATCATATGCGACGCACCTAAGACTATTAGAATTGAAATTGCATTCCGCAGTAATTACGTATCAATAAATTCAAAATAATTGTGTATATTGTAAAGTACTTTACATATGGTAAGTGGTAGCCTACTAACCTCTCACAAAGAAGTAGTACTACTAGAATTGCCACATAAGACATAACAATTGTGATCTCTAACCTGCCACGTTGCTACAGCATTCTTCGGCTGACTTCAAGCGATACACGCACCTAGCATATTGATACTTGATACCACTTGACTGAAATGTGTGGCAATTGAACGCATTGAGATGGTGCAATTGTTAATTACTTTGAATAGTAATTACTAGATATGAAGTTGGCTTTCACGGACATCGGGTTTGTTCTTTGCGAGATAACATTTTGCAACTGTATTTTATCCAAATATTTCTGATTTGGGTTTCTAATAAATTTGATAAACAACCTAAATTGTCAAAGCTACTCACCAATCAGACAACATTCCAATTTATATCACAACAAATCATCGAATCAAAAGATCCCGATACCAGATACCAGCAGGTCCCATCCCTACCCTGTCCATACGCTCCCAACCCGGTTAGTACATCGCCTTCGGGTAAAACACTAAGGTCTGTGGGCCGACCATTCAGTGGGACGAATCGTTCTGAAGGGGTATTAATATCATAACGGAATTAGACTGACTGTATTGAATTAAATCGATGAGGAAAATTTATTATCGCCTCATTTTAGTAACAAGTGTGGTTGAAGAAATGGAGCCTGGAGGTATCTTGAGTGGGACATGTAATTGGAATATGGTGGTTTATTGGTAGGACTTATTTGTGTTTTGCTGAGGTTTTATGGCCATGGTGTACATCATTAGAACCTTAACTATAAAGATGTGTTCACGATTGCAGGGTTACTTATTGTGTCAATTTGTTAATTTATGATACAGTTAATCTTATACAAATTTTGTGGAATTTTTAACCTTTTTACCATTTCAGTCGAATTATATCACAATTTCCACGTAATGATTTGCCGTTTTCTTTATTATGCATACAATAAATCATCATAGCACGTCCTGTATCTCACAATTCGCAAGAAAACCATTCCATAATGATCTTAACGGAACATGAAAAATTCTACCATCAACGGATATTCTAACGACGCGGGATTACGCACTATCGGGGTCAGAGATAAACCATGGACCAATCCCGGACTTTCTCAGTTGTACTCATAATTTGTAGATAAGAGTGCGTGCTGGCCTAGTGCGGTGCTTTTCACGGGACTGTCGCCCGCAGGGTTAATATTAAGGCCAGTAAAGGGTGATAAATGACAGTCAGATCTTAAGATAGTGCTGTGATTTAACTGTAGATGCCACTGTAAATAAATAAATGCATGCCGTCACGCTAGGGCTTACCGTGAATAGTCTAGATGTCTAGATTTTCTTAGGCAGATTCTGTGTGCGTTATCTTATAATTATGGTGGATAGAATGTGTGGAGGTTTTATGCTAATAGGTGTGGAAATGGAACTTGGTAAAGTTTTTATAGTATATAGCGGAAAATAGAAATAGATGAAGTTTTTGACTTCAACCATGTCTATACACCGTGAAATTTAAGTGGTTGTTTTCCCGCGGCAGAACGACTTGCCTTAAGGAGTACTTTCGAAGCATAGAGTTAAAGTAAAAAAAGGTACTGCGATGAATAATACGGTGGTGACGCGAGTAGTACCTAGTACCTACAAGTTACTATTGTTACTCATTTTTTCGAGTTAATGAATATTTTTTAAATTATTTTAAAATAAAAACATCGTTATTTTTTTACTTTAACTCTATGCTTCGAAAGTACTCCTAAAGGCAAGTCGTTCTGCCGCGGGAAAACAACCACTTAAATTTCACGGTGTATAGTCGTTAGATTCAATTTGTTAAAATTGCAGACCAGTGAACACAGAATTATACTTCACAACTACAAAATCAAACATCAAAACATGTTACAAACTAGAGAAAACTTAGGAATTTCTATTAAACTATTGCGAAACAGCATCTTCGTACAGTCGCCGACAGCTTGAATAAAGTAAGGCTTTTAATCTAGCCTTCTAAATTATTACTGGACCGATACAACCCAGTACCCATCTACATTTCCTAGTGTTTCTAGTTATTGTGTAACACTAATTAAATATTGAAGTAATTGCTTCCCTGTTTGTCGGACCTCTGGTTCAAGTTGTCTTGATGTGAATGTTTATGCTGAAGTATTGGCATGTAGTTTGATAAAGACTGCTTATCAAAAAATAAAGTATTTATTGCCATTATGAAATGAGGAATATTTATTTAGACTATAATTTATTGTAATAAATAGATTGCAAAATTACTCACATACAAACAAAAAACATCTTTATTCCCATGGCAGTAGGCAAAAACTACAGAACACCGCTTGCTTATACGATCCTCACATATTCTCTTCGTTTACGTTCACATATTGTAAAATATATAAATTAATATGAAAATAAAATAAACTTTATTGCAAGCGTTACGTTCCAAAAAAAACTTAATTAAAAAAATCAAAAACCGGACTGCTTAAAAAGCGTAGTAAACAAGAAGAAAATCATGCTGTGCAGTCGGAGGATACATATTCGCGAGCTGGTGGACCAAAGCCCTCCTTCGGCAGTCGGGTAAAAAGGAGGACGTTCTCAATTCGACTGAATGTTGTTTTATTTCTCTTCAATGTTTCAACGTAGTCAATTTGCAATAATAATACCAGCCCCACTGCAGTGCCTCTTCTCATACAGAGAAGGCATGAACATTGATCACCACGCCTGATCAATGCGGGTGTGCGATTTCAGACTTATATTTACTGTAAGTCCGGGTTTCCTCACGATGTTTACGTTCATTGCTGTCTGCGATGTCCAAAATAAATTTAGAAAGTACATATGAATTTGAAAAAGTCACATTGGTTGTATTTAACACCTTGCCCGGATTTGAAGTCAACAATATTTTAACAATTTGCAATAATATGTAGAATTATTCATTTGCTTTCAGCTGCAGCAAACCATCTTCCAATCTAGTTTTTCTAACCTGTGTAAAAAATACAGCAACACTTAAAACCTTTACCCAGTTTAATGTTGAGTAATGACACAACATCTACGACAATTTTCCCACAAAATAACATGCTTAACTGCTGGAATTTCCTAGATAAACGGCTACATTAGTAAGATATCGCTACTAGGAAAAGCAGTTAGCCATATTATTAGATCATTCATTTGAAATCGTTTTGTACCGTTGCCTCCTGAAATGCGTGATCAATCATTGAAGATCTAATGTGGTGATAGCTGGGTTTCCGCGTCATATATCTACCGTGGTGATAATGAGAAATGATTTCAGACTGGTTATTGAAAGATGTAACTAGGAATTTAATCAGCAAGCTTAATAGAAGAAAATAAGTTACCTTTAAGTTGGTATTAATTATTTTGTTTGGACGCCATTTGAATGGGAGGGACTGATAGCAATCAGCTTTTGTGAATGTTTAGTTTTGCTATTTTTTTTAGACATATTATCGTGTTTATTAATCAGGTATTAGGTCATCATATTATTATTGTTTCTGGTACCGTTAGCAGATTATTATAAAGTTTTAAGGAATAAATGTATTAAAATAGTAGTAGTAGTGTAGTTGCTTTGGAAAGCAGCGGTGGTTTTGGAGTTGTGATTTAACTGTAGATGCCACTGTAAATAAATAAATGCATGCCGTCACGCTAGGGCTTACCGTGAATAGTCTAGATGTCTAGATTTTCTTAGGCAGATTCTGTGTGCGTTATCTTATAATTATGGTGGATAGAATGTGTGGAGGTTTTATGCTAATAGGTGTGGAAATGGAACTTGGTAAAGTTTTTATAGTATATAGCGGAAAATAGAAATAGATGAAGTTTTTGACTTCAACCATGTCTATACACCGTGAAATTTAAGTGGTTGTTTTCCCGCGGCAGAACGACTTGCCTTAAGGAGTACTTTCGAAGCATAGAGTTAAAGTAAAAAAAGGTACTGCGATGAATAATACGGTGGTGACGCGAGTAGTACCTAGTACCTACAAGTTACTATTGTTACTCATTTTTTCGAGTTAATGAATATTTTTTAAATTATTTTAAAATAAAAACATCGTTATTTTTTTACTTTAACTCTATGCTTCGAAAGTACTCCTAAAGGCAAGTCGTTCTGCCGCGGGAAAACAACCACTTAAATTTCACGGTGTATAGTCGTTAGATTCAATTTGTTAAAATTGCAGACCAGTGAACACAGAATTATACTTCACAACTACAAAATCAAACATCAAAACATGTTACAAACTAGAGAAAACTTAGGAATTTCTATTAAACTATTGCGAAACAGCATCTTCGTACAGTCGCCGACAGCTTGAATAAAGTAAGGCTTTTAATCTAGCCTTCTAAATTATTACTGGACCGATACAACCCAGTACCCATCTACATTTCCTAGTGTTTCTAGTTATTGTGTAACACTAATTAAATATTGAAGTAATTGCTTCCCTGTTTGTCGGACCTCTGGTTCAAGTTGTCTTGATGTGAATGTTTATGCTGAAGTATTGGCATGTAGTTTGATAAAGACTGCTTATCAAAAAATAAAGTATTTATTGCCATTATGAAATGAGGAATATTTATTTAGACTATAATTTATTGTAATAAATAGATTGCAAAATTACTCACATACAAACAAAAAACATCTTTATTCCCATGGCAGTAGGCAAAAACTACAGAACACCGCTTGCTTATACGATCCTCACATATTCTCTTCGTTTACGTTCACATATTGTAAAATATATAAATTAATATGAAAATAAAATAAACTTTATTGCAAGCGTTACGTTCCAAAAAAAACTTAATTAAAAAAATCAAAAACCGGACTGCTTAAAAAGCGTAGTAAACAAGAAGAAAATCATGCTGTGCAGTCGGAGGATACATATTCGCGAGCTGGTGGACCAAAGCCCTCCTTCGGCAGTCGGGTAAAAAGGAGGACGTTCTCAATTCGACTGAATGTTGTTTTATTTCTCTTCAATGTTTCAACGTAGTCAATTTGCAATAATAATACCAGCCCCACTGCAGTGCCTCTTCTCATACAGAGAAGGCATGAACATTGATCACCACGCCTGATCAATGCGGGTGTGCGATTTCAGACTTATATTTACTGTAAGTCCGGGTTTCCTCACGATGTTTACGTTCATTGCTGTCTGCGATGTCCAAAATAAATTTAGAAAGTACATATGAATTTGAAAAAGTCACATTGGTTGTATTTAACACCTTGCCCGGATTTGAAGTCAACAATATTTTAACAATTTGCAATAATATGTAGAATTATTCATTTGCTTTCAGCTGCAGCAAACCATCTTCCAATCTAGTTTTTCTAACCTGTGTAAAAAATACAGCAACACTTAAAACCTTTACCCAGTTTAATGTTGAGTAATGACACAACATCTACGACAATTTTCCCACAAAATAACATGCTTAACTGCTGGAATTTCCTAGATAAACGGCTACATTAGTAAGATATCGCTACTAGGAAAAGCAGTTAGCCATATTATTAGATCATTAATTTGAAATCGTTTTGTACCGTTGCCTCCTGAAATGCGTGATCAATCATTGAAGATCTAATGTGGTGATAGCTGGGTTTCCGCGTCATATATCTACCGTGGTGATAATGAGAAATGATTTCAGACTGGTTATTGAAAGATGTAACTAGGAATTTAATCAGCAAGCTTAATAGAAGAAAATAAGTTACCTTTAAGTTGGTATTAATTATTTTGTTTGGACGCCATTTGAATGGGAGGGACTGATAGCAATCAGCTTTTGTGAATGTTTAGTTTTGCTATTTTTTTTAGACATATTATCGTGTTTATTAATCAGGTATTAGGTCATCATATTATTATTGTTTCTGGTACCGTTAGCAGATTATTATAAAGTTTTAAGGAATAAATGTATTAAAATAGTAGTAGTAGTGTAGTTGCTTTGGAAAGCAGCGGTGGTTTTGGAGTTGTGATTTAACTGTAGATGCCACTGTAAATAAATAAATGCATGCCGTCACGCTAGGGCTTACCGTGAATAGTCTAGATGTCTAGATTTTCTTAGGCAGATTCTGTGTGCGTTATCTTATAATTATGGTGGATAGAATGTGTGGAGGTTTTATGCTAATAGGTGTGGAAATGGAACTTGGTAAAGTTTTTATAGTATATAGCGGAAAATAGAAATAGATGAAGTTTTTGACTTCAACCATGTCTATACACCGTGAAATTTAAGTGGTTGTTTTCCCGCGGCAGAACGACTTGCCTTAAGGAGTACTTTCGAAGCATAGAGTTAAAGTAAAAAAAGGTACTGCGATGAATAATACGGTGGTGACGCGAGTAGTACCTAGTACCTACAAGTTACTATTGTTACTCATTTTTTCGAGTTAATGAATATTTTTTAAATTATTTTAAAATAAAAACATCGTTATTTTTTTACTTTAACTCTATGCTTCGAAAGTACTCCTAAAGGCAAGTCGTTCTGCCGCGGGAAAACAACCACTTAAATTTCACGGTGTATAGTCGTTAGATTCAATTTGTTAAAATTGCAGACCAGTGAACACAGAATTATACTTCACAACTACAAAATCAAACATCAAAACATGTTACAAACTAGAGAAAACTTAGGAATTTCTATTAAACTATTGCGAAACAGCATCTTCGTACAGTCGCCGACAGCTTGAATAAAGTAAGGCTTTTAATCTAGCCTTCTAAATTATTACTGGACCGATACAACCCAGTACCCATCTACATTTCCTAGTGTTTCTAGTTATTGTGTAACACTAATTAAATATTGAAGTAATTGCTTCCCTGTTTGTCGGACCTCTGGTTCAAGTTGTCTTGATGTGAATGTTTATGCTGAAGTATTGGCATGTAGTTTGATAAAGACTGCTTATCAAAAAATAAAGTATTTATTGCCATTATGAAATGAGGAATATTTATTTAGACTATAATTTATTGTAATAAATAGATTGCAAAATTACTCACATACAAACAAAAAACATCTTTATTCCCATGGCAGTAGGCAAAAACTACAGAACACCGCTTGCTTATACGATCCTCACATATTCTCTTCGTTTACGTTCACATATTGTAAAATATATAAATTAATATGAAAATAAAATAAACTTTATTGCAAGCGTTACGTTCCAAAAAAAACTTAATTAAAAAAATCAAAAACCGGACTGCTTAAAAAGCGTAGTAAACAAGAAGAAAATCATGCTGTGCAGTCGGAGGATACATATTCGCGAGCTGGTGGACCAAAGCCCTCCTTCGGCAGTCGGGTAAAAAGGAGGACGTTCTCAATTCGACTGAATGTTGTTTTATTTCTCTTCAATGTTTCAACGTAGTCAATTTGCAATAATAATACCAGCCCCACTGCAGTGCCTCTTCTCATACAGAGAAGGCATGAACATTGATCACCACGCCTGATCAATGCGGGTGTGCGATTTCAGACTTATATTTACTGTAAGTCCGGGTTTCCTCACGATGTTTACGTTCATTGCTGTCTGCGATGTCCAAAATAAATTTAGAAAGTACATATGAATTTGAAAAAGTCACATTGGTTGTATTTAACACCTTGCCCGGATTTGAAGTCAACAATATTTTAACAATTTGCAATAATATGTAGAATTATTCATTTGCTTTCAGCTGCAGCAAACCATCTTCCAATCTAGTTTTTCTAACCTGTGTAAAAAATACAGCAACACTTAAAACCTTTACCCAGTTTAATGTTGAGTAATGACACAACATCTACGACAATTTTCCCACAAAATAACATGCTTAACTGCTGGAATTTCCTAGATAAACGGCTACATTAGTAAGATATCGCTACTAGGAAAAGCAGTTAGCCATATTATTAGATCATTCATTTGAAATCGTTTTGTACCGTTGCCTCCTGAAATGCGTGATCAATCATTGAAGATCTAATGTGGTGATAGCTGGGTTTCCGCGTCATATATCTACCGTGGTGATAATGAGAAATGATTTCAGACTGGTTATTGAAAGATGTAACTAGGAATTTAATCAGCAAGCTTAATAGAAGAAAATAAGTTACCTTTAAGTTGGTATTAATTATTTTGTTTGGACGCCATTTGAATGGGAGGGACTGATAGCAATCAGCTTTTGTGAATGTTTAGTTTTGCTATTTTTTTTAGACATATTATCGTGTTTATTAATCAGGTATTAGGTCATCATATTATTATTGTTTCTGGTACCGTTAGCAGATTATTATAAAGTTTTAAGGAATAAATGTATTAAAATAGTAGTAGTAGTGTAGTTGCTTTGGAAAGCAGCGGTGGTTTTGGAGTTAAAAGTTTGAAAGAAACAATAATATTTAAATTTTCTCCATTAATAAAATCTTTGACGGTACCCAGGAATTAGCTGGATTCAAGATGACAGCACCGGTCGATATGAGACGACGTCGCCTGGGTGAGGCGTATGGTTGGCAGTGTTTTTTTAGCTAAAATAATTATGGCAGCTACTAAGGAAAAAATAATAAAGAATTAACACAAAACTAATCAAACTTAGACACCATATTCCGCAATAATATATTCCCAATAGTCATGCACGTAACAGATATTTCACCATACATAAAACAAAATAAATACCCAGAAATAGCCAGTTTTGAACAACAATAGCCCAACGGTTAAGGGGCTCAGTTATCGCAAGGTCATATCCTACCCCGTTGAACTATTCCAGTAGCACTACTATGTGTTTTCAGCTTAATTGACGGGTGTTAGGTACCCATTTGTAATGTGTCTGTGGCTTCCGGCAGTGGGTAGGCTTTGCTTGCCGTGAGTATCTGCGGGGAATTGTTTTTGAAGAGTGTGAGTAAAAGTACTAGTAACAATTTTCAACCGATGCAGCGATGAAAGCATCATTGATTCATCATCATCAGCCTTTATAATGTTCCCACTGCAAGGACACAGGCCTCCTCTCTGTGAGAAGGAATGGGCCGTAATCCACCACGCGGGCCCAATAGGCGTTGGTGGATGTCACATGTATTCGAAATTTTGTTTCTAGGACACGCCAGTTTTTCTCACGATGTTTTCCTTTACCGTTTTGAGAGCAGTGGTGGTGAAATATTTACACCAAGTAAATATGCGCCTGTCTAGGTTTAATTAAGCCCACGAAATACAACTTATAAGTCGCGGCCGATACCACTAAGCCACCACTGCACTCATCATGGTTTATCTTTATTGAAATTGAACCCTGAAATAAACCTGCAGTGAGACATGATGCTGAAAATCATGTCTCACTGCAGTTTTCTTTCAGGGTTATCTTTCTCATTTTAGATCACACTTGCCTCTTTTCCCAATTTTTTACGTGGTCCTAACGTCCTATGTCTATTCGAAAAAAAACAAAAAGGAACCTTCTATAGTAGCTTCCTTTTCGAAAAGGCTATTTTTTTCACTAATCAAGTCACCTTTTATCCACTTCGCAAAATTTAAAATGAAGATGAAATAATTATATTTATTTATTGATCACATACAACTTTTTTTTCTAACTATACGCCTTAGCTGTCAGTTAATTTACAATGAATGGCCTTTGTTCTATATTATCTTACATCTGTACAAACACTCTTGTATTGTGATGATTAGCTCTGTTGCAAATGTTAATATGGCTAATGTTGATATGTTGATTTTTATTGCGTAAGTGTTTTTGTACGCTACTGAACGTGGGCGGTTGGAATAAAGACATGATTGTTTTATGTGTCTTTCGAAAGAGTGTTGACATTAGTGGATCAAGAACTTGACTTGAAGCGATAGATTACTAACTGAACAGTAGTATGCTCTACTTTTGTGACTCCTACTTTCGATGATCCGTCGTAACTATATCCGATTGTCGGTGACTTTATAGTAATTGGGTTGACTCTTTCACAAAAACTTGGTCTAGATTATCCAGAATTGAATTTGTCTCGTTGTATTCTTGCGTTTTATGCTCTCAGATCATTTCTAATATATTTTTTTGTAAATTGTGGTTTTGTGTCTCTCGATGAATGAAACCAGGCCCCGTCCCTTTCCGTTCACCACCGCCGATTAATGTATTAATTAAGTGTACCTCACTTATTTAAGAAAGATCTTTTGAAAATAGATCATGAAATTATTACGTAAAACGAATCACAGAGTAACGTAATAATTTTGAATAAAACCAGACCCCGTAAATATCCAAGGTATCCTTCAGAATACCTTTGAATAGTTACGGCGTCTGGTTTTGTTTCCCGAGGGTCAATTATATTTAAAATATTGTGTTGTAGATTTTCATCACAAAATTAGGTCTTCGGGCATAAGAAATAGGTAAAAACATGATGGCAAGTAAAATTCCTACTACACCATCGCCCTAAAACCACACAAACACATGCTCAACACAGCTATCTATAAAACTTTTACTATAGTAATTGAAGCGAGATGAGCATGTAAATGAGCAGCGATACAATAATAGCGGGATGCTGGCTGCAATGGCGACTGCGTATGGCGGCACGCTATCCCTCATATGGAGGTGTAATGTTTCATTGTGGGGCTCAGGAGTAGATAGGAGGATGGGTGGATGTGGCATTATCTAGTAAGCAATTTATCTATATCTGTGACACTGGGCTGCTCTTTTTGTTAAAGGTGTGAATGGTTATTATTCTAGAATAAAAATTGCCTTGCAATAATTCAAATGTTTTGTGTTGTCAAATAGTCGATCAGTCAGAAAGATGAAGCTAATTGTACGTTCCTAAGCGTAATTTTTTGTGGGCAAGAAAATATTTACAACGTAGGTAAGCTGTTTTCTGATATAATAGGAAACGAATCAAAAGATGTAAAAAAGCCTGGTGAATATGATGTTTAAGGTCTATTACGTAATCAATATTATTGCTGTTTACCAACAAGTATAGAGTATTATTAAAATTTTCAACTCAAAAACATAACATTATTAAATATTTTGAAGCTAAGCCTAAACTTAACAATAAAAATTAAGTTGCAACTTAATACCTCAATCTCTAAGTAAGTATTACTAATACGTTTAAAAAAAAAGAAAACAAGCTACTTCACAGCTCAACCATATAAATCAGCATAAGAGCCTTTCCCATATATTAATTAACTTACAACCAACAAAATGTTTAAAATGGTGAATATACCAATTTAAATAATACATTAAAACATACCACATCTGTTGGCTACTCGTCGGCGACTGATTCTAATTAAGCAGCAAGCTAGAGATTTATAAGATATAGAGGCATTAGGGAGATTTATACCTAGTACTGAATAATGAGATAACACTAATGGTAGACTGTGTAGCTCATGTGCTGAGATACTTGGATAACAGATGTGTGAAAAATTAAAAGTATTTTTTTTGGATCTTTGAAAGAAAAGTTTGAAAACTTAAATTCGAAGCTAAAGTTGCTTTATGTCATAATACCATATTCTGCTTGCGGCTTCGCCCGCGTGAACGTTGGAAGTTGTACAGTTGAGCATACGTGCCATTCCAGACTATAATCTATCTTTGTGCCAATTTTCATCCAGATTAAGTAACAATCATCCATCCGTTCATTCATTCATCCATCAATCCATCTATTCATCCATACATACATCCGTCCATCCATCCAATCATTCATCCATACATCCATCCATCCAAACTTTTGCATTTATAATATTAAATATAAATTGGATTAATGGTCAAGGAAAAATGTTGCGAAGGTTAAAAACCTTGGCAACAGTAAGGGATAAAAGCCTAAGACCGACACTATACTTGGAAAACGTTAGTAAAATAATTTTGCTAAGATGCATAGAAAATGAAGTATGCAAGCAAACATTGCCAAATCCTAGCAATATTATATAGCAGAATTTGTACCGTTTCAAAATCTTATGTGTTGGCTTCCATCTAAATAAAAACCATCGCATAATAAAACTAATGAAAGAGAAATTATATATAAATCAAAATCCCATATTTCATACAAAAACCAGTGCAAAAAGTTCTCAATAGGTACGTTTACTCTATTTGTCTGAGAGCAGTGGTGGCCCAGTGGTATCGGCCGCGACTAAAAGTTGTAGGTCGTGGGTTCGAGCCTAGGCAGGCGCTTTACTTTGTGTAAATTATTTCATCACCACTGCTCTCAAAACGGTGAAGGAAAACATCGTGAGGAAACCGGCATGTCCTAGAACCAAAAATTCTTAGTCATGTGACATCCACCAACCCGCACTGGGCCCGCGTGGTGGATAACGTCCCATTCCCTCTCACAGAGAGGAGGCCTGTGTCCCAGCAGTAGGAAAATTAATAGGCTGATGATGTGATGTGACTCTATTTGTCTATAATTATATTTTATATGTCTAGACATACAACATTCTGTCAAAGAAAACAGATGATTCCCGTCCCGTCCTCTTTCTAATCAATAAATCAATCATTTATTACGGACCATGATCCATAATTTAGTAGTAGCTCTCACTTATGAGACTATGTAAGTAAATTTAAATAATTTAATAATGTTATCCTAATAAAAACAATAATCCAATCGGAATAATCCATTCGCACAATAAAAATAAAATAAACAACAAATCATCAAATAATGAGTACAGTGGTGGCTTAGTGGTATCGGCCGCGGATTATAAGTTATAGGTCCTGGGTTCAAACTCAGGCAGGTGCTTTACTTGGGTAAATTATTTCACCACCACTGCTCACAAAACGGTGAAGGCAAACATCGTGAGGAAACCGGCATGTCCTAGAAATAAAAATTCTAATACATGTGACATCCACCAACCCGCATTTGGCCCCCGTAGTGGATTACGGCCCATTCCCTCTCACAGAGAGGAGGCATGTTGCCCAGCAGTGGGAACATTAAAAAGGCTGATGATGATGTTGAACAAATAATCAAATCAGTTCATATACCTTTTGCCCGTTGCACTGGAGCCGCCTCTGTGAAAGCGGGTCTAATATCCGCGGTCTGCTTCATCTGCAATAATCTCTAGAGTCACAGGTGAAGGTGTTGTGGCCATCAGAAGTTTTGGACAAAGTGTTATCATAAAAGAGATAGCGATGGTCAAAATACCAAGATGTAGTGAAGGGATTGATCATGTGACATATCCATTAGGGATGCATTCCGTACCGATACCGATATATCGGTGATATCACGAGTATTCAGATATACCGGAATCGGTGAAATTAAATTTGTCGATACGCCGATACTTTTTGAATTTAGCGCTATAGGCAACCTATGTGTTCGCGCCATCACCGCGCTGAATGCGTTCATGTTAACACGACCTAGTTTTTCTACGCTCAGGGAATGCCCACGTTACCTATATTATTTCTTTGATTTGCGCTGCCCACCTCACAAGTTGCTTGTTGCTTTAGGTGCGTAATAATTTGCTTTTATTTGTGTTTGTGTTTGTGACGTGTTTTTTTTTACGTACTACGTTTTGAATACGTAATCATAAAACAAAAGCTAATTCTGATATATTATCAATTATCATTTCTAAATAAATATTATATAAATATGAGTAATTTCGTCTCTAAAGTCAAAGCTTTTTATAGCTTTCTTTGAATGTTAACTGCCCATACCACATCAGTATCGGCGATACTTTTTTATTAATATCGTATCGGCTGAAGTGCGTATCGGTGCATCCCTAATTTCCATAGTGGTTTGGAATTGACTTCAATACATTTCTGATGATCACTATCGCTCAAAGAAAATGTCACTTATCTAGAGCCTCTGATGCCGTTTGCAGGTCAAACTTGACCAGAAATTAAAATTAATTAATTTAGAAAAAACTAGTTAATCTTAACTACAGTTAAATTGGCGATTAACAAATAATGTGTAGCGCATTAACGTCGCGTTTATCAAGAGAGATTTTGTTATATTACGCGTTGCGCAAGCGACTGGTTTGTATCGGAATCGTGAGCGAGATTCTTTTAGAATTCTTTATGGTTATAGCGTTGTTTTTATTTTAGTTGGCCTGTTTGAAGGGAAATGTGGAGATTCAAAATAAGCTAAATAATTGCACGGAAAAGTTTGCTGGATAATCATAGAAATCAGAAGAAGTTATGTAAACTTTGTCCTTTTTATTCCTTTAAGTTCTAATAAGTTTTTTATTTAATAAGTTTCTTCTTAGACAGCTGTTAAGGGAAAAACATACAATACGTATTGATATTTTTGTTATCTGTTCATATTCACTCAAAAATACAATAAAAGGTTTTTATATAGTTATTTCTTTTCGAAATACACTGTCGATGCTTTTCTGTATACACACGCTATTGTTTTTTTTTTACTTTTGTGCTATAATAGCAAGGCACTAAAAATAACATCCAAAAACCGCCATAATATACCAACCATTACCTATCCTTATCCACTACATCTTTACCCCAATCCGCCACTAGCGCCACGCGGCCAAATCCGGCAACTCCCTGCGCAGACGCAACCCACACAACTAACATTCATTTTCATAACAGGTCGCGCCGGTAGTTTTTCTTGTCACCGTGTTTGTTGCTTTCGAAATATGTTATTTTTTATTTAGGTATAAAACTTTGCCCGTAGGGTGTGCAGAGGTGTAGCGTATCTTGTGTAAGTCTTTACGGCAAAGTATAAGGGTTTTAGTGCTGGTATTATCATATACAGGGACGAATAGACTGTTGGCGATGAGTTTGTCTTCGTCCTCATCCTGAAGAGTCTCTACCTCTAGACAAAGGGACGTTCTGTCAACGATCAAGATTTTCATGTAGTCGAAATGTTTGGGTTAGACCGCGTGACATTTTGGTAACGCATTACAATACCTTACTTTTTGATATTTGTTTTTTTTTTTTTCAAGGAATGTTTTGAGTACATTCTAGACACGAGATCATCGGAGAATTTGAAACTTTTGATGCCTGTTCATTCCACTAAGTTTTATGACAAATCGTTTACAGTCCAGGCTGTGCGATTGTGGAATGAGTTGCCGTTGTCATTAAGACAAGCCCAGTCACTGGTTTATTTTAAAAACCTGGTTAAAGTCCATTTCCTTTCTCTCAAACACTTTTCTATTTAGATCTAATCTCTTTCATCATTATTCAACCCTTTTTCTTTTTTGTTTCTCTCTCTTTATATAAATTTCATGTCATATTATGTATGTATGTTTATATATAAGTTTATGTATAGTATTTATTATAGTAATATTATTTTGTGTACATTTATTTTTTAATCTAATAGCAGTAGCCGCAGACTACCCCCTTTTTTGGCAGATATCGCTGTCAGCGATAAGACCGCCTTTGTATCCGTATACATAAGTTTTTCTTGAAAATGTGTATATTTTTTAAGGTGTACAATAAAGTATATTCTATTCTACGAATACGGATGACTCTAAGAATAGGAGAAAACCTTAAAAATATTGTTGGACTTTTAGAAAGATGACATTAAATTGTCTCGAAACGAGGTGATATTTGTGATGATGTCTAATAGAAAGACTATGGAAGAAAAATACATATTTGCCGACAGCCAATATATTGGGATAAAGGGCATGATCGATGATAGTAAAATTTTGAGTAATATATTATAGACATCACCAAATCCTGCATCGCGTAAGCAGAACTTTTGGCGTGATTCGAAACGTATACAACAGTCCGACAAAAACAGCTGGACACTTGTCCGGACCAGACACAACACCCGTCTGGTCAGAGGATCCTCCCTTTTCAATGGAGGTTTGTGGGACTTTACACCCTGTTACGCACCTTAACATCTCCAAAGGGTGTTAGTCTGATGATCTAGTGTGATAATATGCTATTGAACTTAAGAAATACATCTTCATAGCTTTTACGAGCTTGTAGCCAGTTTGTTTAGCCAAAAAAACGTTATCGGTCGCTCAATTATTGCTATCAGTCCTATCTGACTGCCGCAACCCATTAGGACTGGCTTTTCTAGACCACATAAGTTGTGAACTATCTATAAAACCATTTCTACGTCATATTATAACAATCGCAAAGTTATGTCTATAGGTGTTTCGTGATAACAATAGTTATTGTCATTTCTTTAATATAATCCGCAGGAACCCAAAAAAAACAAAAAAACATTTTTCACCAACATATAAGTGCTGAGGATTGCAATAGATGTCGATTTCATTTTATAAATTATCTAATTTCATTAATTATATGGAGGTCAATGACCGCTATTGGTATGCTAAAATGCAACAACTATAGTAAATTCTGAAAAGAAGAAGGCAAATCATTTTCTAAATTATACGAGTATATGCATTTTTTTAATGCAAATAACAGTAAGAAATCAAAGCCTATTATATTATGTTTACTATAATAACTCGTATAACCATGATTTTTATTCTAAAATAAGTACATAATATATATCATGGTTTACTACTAAAATAACCTTCAAATCACTATGATGGGCCATGGTTGTACTAAAAAGACGAAAGGTTTTAAGTTACTAATGTACAGTTGTATGACTCTGACTGTTATAGTAAAAATGTGGCGCAAAGCTTAAGAGGTCGCGGCAATTCCCGAATACTTTAAACCTTAAACATTCGTGACTCACATAAAACGGTAGAATCAATTTTTATTACTTGTTACGAGTATATGTATGACGTTCAAAAGTGCCGCTTACGGGCCCAATTGAAATTAATATATTTGACTTTGATTTGACTTTGACTTTAAAACACGACTGTAATCTCTAAAGGCTTACACAGAGGCTGAAACTATAGTATACACGCCATTTATGTCTGCCATGTAAAAGGGGCCGTGCCTGTACTCACAGTAATTATTATATAACTAATTTAATATTAAAGGAGGAAATAAGAATCCGTTTCAATAGTATTTTATTGGTAGCAATCTTGGTGCAAAGCTATCCTGCAGTGTAGACTGTAGAAGTTATTTAATAAAACACAATTTCCCATTTGTTTATTACCTACTAACCGAAGAGTGCATCCTTAGTTCAAATAGGTTTTCCAGGAAGTACGTATTTAGAATACCCGTTATAATTAAAGCTCCAACAAGGAAGCCAATCTAGTTCTCAACGCTATAAGCTTGTAACTCACACCAAATCACAGCAATTTGAGAAACGGACCCGTAAGTCAATTAGCGGTTTGTCTCATCACCATGTTTTGAACAACATTAAGATAATTCGCTGCACCGTTGTGCCTAAGTGTTAATAGAGCAAGGTGGTACTCGCCGGCTTTATAGCCTCTCGTTGCGTAATGCGTGGGGCCATGAAATTAGAGGTAATAGCGTGCAGTTTGTGTAATGTTGTTTTATTACTCGGTAACAGATTTGTAAATTGGAAAATCAATTAATTTGTTTCTCGATGAGTCTTTTTTTTCTTTATTACCTAACTGAAATTGTTCAAATTGACTATGCAGTATGTTAAGTCAACGTTTACTTATTTTGAGACCATGTAAATGACCGAATAATTTTAACATCTAACAAGAAGTTGTTTAAAATTCGTAATTTTGAAAAATAAATTATTCTTCCGATAATTCATCGGTCATAAACTAAAACATGCAAATATTATACGTAATAAATCCATTATTATAACCCAATTTATTAGTAAAGAAATATTGCAAAGATATTTTTTATTTTGCAATATGATAATAATATTTTTAGTGCGGTCCTATTTTATAACCACGATTGACAGTCGTAAAGCTTATTTTTAAAACCGTATTGAATCGTTTACATTAAGTTATTGCCTGTAAAAGTCTTAATAATTGTAAAAAAAAATATTTAGAATGTAGACACCATCTTGTTTTTTTGCACATATGAATTAAATCACTGCGGGAAGCCTAATCATTTTGGACATCATTAAGAATGTTCTTCATTTGATAATAAAATCTGAATCTCCGGTTACGACTTTTTTGGCAGTTGACCTACTAGCTCTAACAACAAATTGTTAAATTTTACGAAAACATATCAAATAGAGGCGAAAAATTGATATAATGATTTATTATATCATGTATAATTTTTTTTAGAAACTTTTTTTGTCCTAGCGACCTATAAATAAGTAGAGTAGGTACAAGAAATACGTTATTGGTTACCTAAAGCGTTTACCTTATCGAGAAATATTTTATAATGAGGTCGTATTTTTTTTGTTAAAACGTGTATTTTGATACGTAAGTTTTTTCCTAATAACGCGATTCTGTAAAGGAAATTAAACAGACGCGTAAAATGTTTCCAGGTTCGCGTACAATGTGTGCATAATAATTTTATCAAAATATAAATATAATATCTCTTTACTGGATCTTTTAAAATTCTTGATAGCATTGTAGTTTTTGCGCGTTAAATTATTATATAAAAATGCAAGGTAATTAAATTAACACACACATCATAATTTTTAAATGTCACAAAATGTAAAGTTGTGGTCACTCTGTGGAAAACATTTTATTTAACTAAAACTATACCTAATAATAGCTACAAGGATTTGTTTAAGGACGTCAAAGTGAAAGTTGCTTAAAAGGGCCAAATGAAAAAGAAATGCTAAACTTGCCAATTAAAATTTTGAATTACCTACTTAGGAAAATACAACTACATAATTTTCTTACTTTTTTAACATAGCCTGCCGGTTTAGCGTAGTTTTGACGTCTAACTGCCAAGCTTTAAGGCTACAAAATAAAAATAAACCTAAATTATTATATTACTTATTAGTCATCACCAAAATCATCAATTTTACACTCCAAACTGTATTAAAAACCAAGCCTTATTTCAACAAATAAATGTCATACTACATTTTATTTTTATAACATAGCGCCCATCTTTGTCAACCGTTGAAGCCTCCAAAGCGAATGAAACTTGATATTCTGCCCAAAAATAAAGCTCCTTATTCACTCAACGATTTTACAAGTCTTCGCGACTTCGGAAATGTAAATAAATAATTGTTGTACCAAAAAATAAACAAAAAGATACTTGCGTCCACAAGTCTTATACCAAAACGGGTACAGACGAGAATAAAAGCACTTTTGCAAATTAATACTGGCCGTTTTTATTTGACTTTTAATTAATTGAGTATGTTGTTTTTTTTTTTTTCCGCTCGGTAACAGAAATTAATCAGCTGTTTATCTTGAGTCATAAAATTCGATTGTGGGATATGGTTACTGTTATGGTTTAGGCTTGGTAGTCGCTTAAAGTTAATGTCATATATTTTTTGTCGTGTAAAACTGCACTAAACTGATAAACTCTGAAAAGCTACTCTACAATTTATTTTCTATTTTTAAATAGAATAGAATAGAATATACTTTATTGTACACCATAAAATTATACACATTTTCAAGAAAAACTTATTTCTACGGGTACAAAGGCGGTCTTATCGCGACAGCGATATCTACCAGACAACCTTTAGATGGACTAAAAAAAAACTTAGAATAAAAAGGGTGTAGTCTGCGGTGTACTGTTATTAGATTAAAACATAAATATATACAAGATTATATTACTATAATAAATACTATACATAAACCCATATATATAAACATACATACATAATAAGATATGAAATTTATATAAAGAGAGAAACAAAAAGAAAAAGGGTTAAATAATGATGACAGAGATTAGATCTAAATAGAAAAGCGTTATAGAGAAAGGAAATGGTTTTTAACCAGGTTTTTAAAAGAAACCAGTGACTGTGCTTGTCTAACTGACAACGGCAACTCATTCCACAATCGCACAACCTGGACTGTAAACGATTTGTCGTAAAACTTAGTGGAATGAGCAGGCATCAAAAGTTTCAAATTCTCCGATGATCTCAAGTGTCTAGAATGTGTGTCATGAAGGAACTTAAAGCGTTCTTTAAGATAAGTGGGGGTTGTAGGAATAAACAGAATACTGTAGAGTAATGATAAAATATGGGCATTCCGGCGAAAGCGGATTGGCAGCCACTTGAGCTTAATTCGAAATTCGGAAACATGGTCATATTTGCGTAAACCAAATATGAATCTAATACAAAAGTTCTGGAGTCGCTCAAGCTTATCTAGCTGCACTTGAGTTAGGTCTAAATAGCTGACATCGGCATAATCGAGGATTGGGAGAAGGAGGGATTGGGCGAGCGCAGTTTTGGTGGCAGTCGGAAGGAAATTGCGCAGTCTGCGCAAAGACCCCGCAGATGCAAACATCTTGCGGCTAACTTCCTGCAGCTGAGGACCCCATGAAAAGTTAAATGTCAACTGGATAAATGTCACTGTACTAGCTGTCAAGCAGTTAGTTTCATCTTGTCACGCACGGGTAGAGTGTGAGACAAGTGTTCAACTGTATCAATCGAAGAATTTAGTTTGTGTGTGTTTACTTTTTTGGTGTACATATCCTTCTATAATGCCTTCTATTTTAATTACTTGATTTTCTAATTAAAAGCCATGGTCAGAATATTCGGCATCGGTTTTGCTTGACATATAAAAATATCGAATAGAATCTTACACCAATAGAATTTCAATCAATTCCCACACAACATTAAAACATAGAGAAAAATAATCCAAAAAGTAACAATGGTTGCTCATCGATGATCACCACGCGACCGCAACGTACGCATGACACCATTGACACCGCTGACAATCCGATATGGGGTATCAAGTGTCAATGTCACTGCTCTTCCGCAAATACATTCACACACCGGCTGTTGACACGGACTGACACTTCACATGCACCAACTGTAAAATTAACTTTTATTATGGCTGTTTAAGTTTTAATTAGTAGAGTGGACGGAAATAAGTTTGGTGAGGGTGATGAAAAATTTGATGTAGACGAAGAAATATTTTAAAACATTTGATATAGACTCTTCTGTGTTCTGGAAATAGGTTTATTTTTCTATAAGACAGCTGTTTAGAGTAATTTATCAAAACCAACATTTTTTGAATTTACCAGAATTACTGACAATAGTTTACTGAATGTTTGTTTTTGTTGTAGATTAAAATAAAAAATATTAATCACGTATTTTTTCTTATTATATAATGCGTTGAAATATCATAAAACGTCACGCCGCCGCGCCGCTAGTACACTTTATACTGCCTTAGTGACGTCACAAGCCCCCACTCCTGAACTTAGAGCTTTAACTTTATACATTTTTATTGATTTGGAAAAGCAAAAAATAATTGTCCGATATTATTTGATAATCTATTTTTAATTCTACCTAGGTAACATCCCTATTCAGTTTTGAGGTTTTGCATCCACAGAACAGCTAGATTAGACTGCTTTCTTGAGACAGATTTACAAACTAAGAGAAAACTTAGGCTCTAGACTAAGTACAATTATACCAGCGATAATATTTGTCGAGAAGCCCAAAGGTTGACAAGGACAAAGGTTGACAAGTGCCATTGAAATGACACGTCACAATCTCACAATTCCAAACTTTGGGTTTTTGATAATCGTTGTCACTGATAGGATCCAGAGCCTCTTTACACTAATGCTTAAATAACTCATCCCTTTATTAGGGTTCTGTACCCAAAGGTTAAAAACGGGAACCTGTTACTAAGACTCCGCGGTCCGTCTGTCTGTCTGTCTGTCACCAGGCTGTATCTCATGAACCGTGATAGCTAGGCAGTTAAAATTTTCACAGATGATGTATTTCTGTTGCCGCTATAACAACAAGTACTAAAAACAGAATAAAATTAATATGTTAATATTTAAGTGGGGCTCTCATACAACAAACGTTTTTAATGCCGTTTTTTGCGATGATAGTACGGAACCCTTCGTGCGCGAGTCCGCTTACCATCAGGTGAGATAGTGGTCAAGCGCATGCCTATCTATGATAAAAAAAAAACTACAAGTCGTTAATATACGATACACAAGTGCTTCTAACACACATAGTATTCCACAATCCTTTTTACACCGGTTCCCCCGCGAACTCCCGGCATCCCATTGACTTGCCGCGACACCTCGCATGTGCACGCGCACCATAAAAATCACATGTTTATCCTTCTGCCTTACTCCCACACGACCATTTAATATCGCGATATTTTAATACTTTTGTGAACATTTATAAGTCCTGTGTTGACTGAGGTGGTCTGCGGTTTTGAAAATATAAGTTGTTTGAGAGAATTTTAAACATCTCAAAAATAAAATTATCTTTTATAAACTATCGAAATCATCAACTATGCAAAACATTTGTTTCTTAATAAAATTGCAGCTTTAACTACCGCCACAGTTAAAGAATCTTTTAAAAGCTTCAAACAATATACTTTCCCCCATATATTGAAAATTGGTCGCCTTCGAGCATTTAGCACTTTTATTTTAACTCTAGCAACACAGTAAATAAACTTCCATTTCAGGCACAAAAATGTCTTGGAGCTAATGAAAAGAAACTAAGAATCCAATCTATTTAAAGACAATAAGATTCCAAAAACTAAAGAATCAGATTTCCACACAGATACAGAACAGAGAGTTGCTAAAAACAATAATATAATTCCTTTTAATTCTTTAAAATAAAGCTTCGATATAAATTGGCTGGACAATGAAATGTTTAATGAAACAGAAGGTAAAGGTCAACTTGAAACCGCACCTTCAATTAAAGAAATAAGCGATGAGCCGATGTCCAAAAGCGTTTATTTTAGCGTTTCTGGTATCGATAAGCTATTTCTGTTTAATGAAAAACAAAAATATGTGGATGATATTATAATTATTTGATTCATTACGCAGCATCTGAATAATTTTTTTAAAATGGCTAGTAGTCTACATACCCTTGCATTTAAATTTTATTTTGCTCATTTAAAATACTTCTACAAATACCGTTACGATACGATAGGAGTGCTGAGAATGTGAATCTGTCTCACTGTTAAATGTGCTAAATAAAATAGCATCTGTTTGTAAAAAGTAAACGCATCTACATTTCCGCATTCGATAGAATTTAAAAGCTTTCTCCAGGTGAATGAATTGTTTAACTAAATAGTTATTGCAAATTTTTGCTACTAAATTCAACTGACCATTTATTCCAAAGAAAATAAAGGCCGCTCAAAATACAGATTTTAAGGTTTGCTCTAAATATCATCAATTAAAACCAATTACAGAAGAAAGTGATAGTTGCCCAAGTATGCAGGTCACAATTTCAATTCATTTTTTAATTATCCACAGTTTTATTTTCCTGTATTTTGGACTTTATATCTTTCGTTTAAAGTTGGGAATTCATTGGTACAAAGCTGTCGCTGTTGAACTAATGGCACTACAAATCCTCGGCAGTCCAGGCCAGGTATTGTCCTCTGAAAAGTTTATTTGCTCCTTACACCACTGTCGTCCGATCGCCTTTTTACTTTTATCTCAGACAATTTTTAAATGGTTTATGTTTGATACCATTATTGTGTGCCAATCAGGTTGAATTACAATGTCCTTTACCAACGGCCGAACTGAGTAAGAATTTCTTTATTATTTTTGTTACAAATCATTTTATTTTATGCCTTTTTTAGTTTTAAAGTAAACAAGGCAGATGTTCGCTTTATTTAGATGAGCCAGTCGAATGCGTAAGTTGAATTTAAATAACTCGTGTTTGAATTTACGGATGCTTGGGGACATGGAAAATTGTGGTGCTTACCTTACTTTTTCTCTCTTTTTACTGGAATTTATGTATCTTTAGTTTTGACAAGTTTACTTAAAGGATTCTAGGAAGAGAGCTACTTGTATGTAGATTTGTGGGGCGGTCAATATTGTGGATGTGATTGTCTCATGAAATCTCATGTATTGCAAATTTTGCAAGATGTTTGGGTTAAAAATAAAATATTTGGTTTTTGACTTCATTTCCTTCGCTGGTCGCTCGTATCTACTATACAAAGTGAGAATTCGTCTCTTTATATTTCGATATCGTCCTCGCCTCGATATATCATCATCATTATATCAGCCGAAACACGTCCACCGCTGGACATAGGCCTCCCCCAACCGTCGTCGCTACATTGACCGGTCCCGTTTGTCCAAGTCCCCGATATATATATATATATCTATTTAAAAAAAAGCGTGCATTTTCGCCAACTCCTTCATCACTTTGTTAAACGTGCTCTCACTGACAGAGATCCCTCCGATCAATAATCTGAACATTAGCGGCACATAAAAGTCACTAATTGAGATATCCCCAACAATTTGAACTCAACGTTTTTAAAGTGTTAAGTAGTGGTTGGAGTGTGCAATAAATCGTATTGTTGGCACTCTTATCTACCTCACTGAGGTAGCCGATATGGGCGTCGTCAGTGAAGAAAATTTAAATATATAACGTAGTACTGCAGGACGATCTTGGGTTTTATCTGCGGTCGGTCATGTTTTGAAATATGCGGAGCGGTTGTACTTTTGTAGAGTGTGCCGTTTCCGAGCAGATGTTTTTTTATAATTGTATTAGCCTATACTATACCACTGCTGGGCAAATCCGAGCCTCTCCCCAAATCCGAGCTGCTGATGATGTTCGTTGGTACGAGTATATTTATTTCATAATATTGGTATTTTAAGATAAACACATGAACTTGTTGATATATCGTTAGTAGATTAACGGTTTTGGAAGGAAGTAATCATAACGCTAAAAACTGGTTTCAGTCTAATTATGAAATTTCCTTATTCAATGACAATAACTCAAGCAAATTACAAAAAAGACATTGATTTAATTCCAAAAATGTCACTTTTATATCACATAAAACAAGTTATCAAAGTCAGAACCGATATAAATAAAGATACTGAAGATTACAAAATCACTTTAGTTAAGAAAGGGATCATCGTGTGTGGCACTAACGTACGGTAACGACTTATCAAAGATCTCTTCATTAAAAACTAAAATGTGAGATTATTTCGACTGTTTGTAAATTATCAATGAAGAGAGGTCACTGAAGATATCCTTGGAAATAGTAATGTTGCTTGAGTGAGAGTGTTTACAGCGAAAATATAACAAATTTAACTACATATTACAAATGAACACACATCCTTTTAATTCTGTGATATAATTAATAATTTTGATATTTTTTATTCGCGTTGCGTAAGTGTTTTTGAGCACAAGTCCTGCGGAAAAACCGTTAGACATTAATACTGTATATTTCAACAGCAAGCGAAGCGAAGACAATGCGAGAGCGAGACTAGTTAGCTTTTATTGTAAATTTAACAACTTCATCAGAAAACTACTAAACAAATGCCTGCATTTCCTTATTTGGCTCATTGAGTTTCCCACCGCACTAGCTATACAGTTATTTACCGAACGTACTCATAAGAAAGAAAATAAAATAAATCCCAGAAAAATATCCGCTGGATCTGGACAGGTTTGAGCCAGGATCCCTCACTAGTGAGGAGCACAAGGTTTGCATGCAACGTTGTTCGCATCAATCAGTAAATCGTATTCTCAATAATAATAAAGTAAGCTCATCTGTTTTGGGGATCTGAACAAATGTTTCTGAGAACGTTGCGTGTCCCCTTAATGATCTGAAAAAAGTAAATGTTTTGAACAAAAGCTTTCTAAGGTTTAATTAGGTTGTATCGGGGAAAGTCAGGATCATGCTTTATGCAATGATGGAGCACGATAATGCTAAAACCTTTTGTATAAGTGGTGTAAAAAAATACAGAATTCGGTGTGAGTCATAACAATAAGTGATATGTAAATAACAGTAAATCATTTATCAATTTTCTTTAATTACACTGAATCAAAATTATTAATAGGTGTGTAAAGAACGTGTTAAGCTGATTAATATAGGTACAAAAATATGATCCCGACGATCAATTGTAAGAAATCTTTTTTGTATACAAGATTTACTGTCCACTTGATATAGTGTGTAACCAAGAAATATTGTACACATTGGTATAGGTGATAAGTTTCATTTGCATTTAGTGTTGATAATACCTGTTATATAACATTAAAATGATTATCTAAACGTCTCAATACTAAAGCAATTTATATCAATGATTGACCAACAATGTTAATAAGACAAGATACAAGAATGAAGCCATTAGCGGAATCGCTAAAACTAACACTGTTTCGCGATCTCATAAATAACAAACCAATTTGGACCTTACCATTAACTTGTCAGAGTTGAAACTTCTGTAGCATGTGTGCGAACAATTTATCTTAGCGTTCGACGTGGATGCAATTAATCAAGAGCCAATGTCACGTACGTAATATAGCCGAGGTAAAAGAGAAAAAGATGATTTCAGGCTAATTATCTTTGATGTTGTTATATTTTTATTTTGCCACTTAACACCTACAGAGGCAATTTGTCGCTTGTTACGTTACGCTATTGAATTTTCGGCGTCCTGCATTGTGTGACTACCGTCTGTTGAAGCCAGTTGATTTATTTCTCATACGTCCACTGTTCAGTACTCATTTATCATCGTTCGCCTGTATTTAGACTGTTTATTTTTATAATGAGCACTCGAAAAGGTCAATTTTGCGTTTACAGTTTTTTTTCTTGCGCCGAGAGGGTGTTTATTTCTTCTTAAATACGTTTAAGATCAGTTGTCGTGTTCGCAACCTGATCTCATTATTCGGGACATGTAAGAAACGGAAGGTGTGAAAGCTCGGAGTATAAGCAAATATATTCATTATTTATCGATGCCTACTTTTAAATAAAGACTTGCAGTTTAATTTATGTGCGGCTTCCTTGAATTGAGTGTCCATATTCTGGAGAATTTATAAAGTCGCTAAAAATATTTCTAACGTTTACTTCCTGGGAATAATAACGTAGAATGCCCATTCCATAAGTAACGGAACATTAGAATATACCGGTGTATATTCTGATACAATGTCCTGTAACTTCCTATAGCTGTGAGACCTCACAGAGCCTTGATCAATTCATCGAATTAAATACCTTTAATTAATTACGATAGTTATCTCAGCTTGGTCTGTGGATGGCAATTAGTTGTAGTAGGGATCCTTTGTTACGAGTAACATGCCGGCTGTAAGGTTCCTGTTTTAGCAGAGTTCTAAGATTACAAGCAATAAATAGGGTTACTGATGAAGCATCATTGTTTTCATGAAAATATGGATGTGATAAGGATCAGTCTTTGGATTTTGTCCAATAAGTAGGACTGTTGTTTTATTTGCAGCATTTGCTGTAGTGGCCGTTTTGAGTACCCCTGGTTGTTGATCAAAATGAGAATGGTGTTTGTGGGAAGTTGGTTTCAGAATTGAATATTTGTCGTTATGAACTACTCAAACTCTACTTTTATGCCAAGGTTCGACAGGTTTTCAGGCTAAAGTATAATTTGACAACTACTCAACATATTATTCTTAATTCAGAAGTTGGGGTAATATAAGAAAAGGACTTAAACAGACAATGTTATTGAAAATTTTAAAGTTTTAAAGAATGTCTTGAACATGTTGAATATCTCAACTGTCCATTAAAGACAATCAAACCCAGCACTCAGAGCTAAGTTTGATTGTCTTTAATGGACAGTGTCCAAACACTAAAAAGACGAAAGGAAATCCATTATATGACAGAATTAAATCATACCGTGCAACTTTTAATAGTTAAATATCGCCTACGTAAACATTCCTCTAAAACATGTACCTTGTAGGCGACGCAGTGGTAACTGCCACTACTTATGAATTATCACTATTGCTAGCGTCAACTATTTTTGTAGAAAGGAGACTATCTCTAACTTGAAGGATCACAGTTAGGTCTTGATTGTGAAGCTGCATGATAAAATTAATTACGATACTTTAGAATTGTGGAAGGATATCTATTTCTTGATTTAATCATTGATATACAGACATACATATTATGTTGATTTTAAATTTATCAAATACTTTGCAGCAATTACTCTCCTCAGGGGAATCTGTGGGTACCTTAGTAAATTTTGAGTGGCGAAACTTTAGGAGGGATATACTTGAGACTCATGTTTGTATGTCATCTATATAAAATGTATATGTTTGCCACTGTGTTTCGTCTGTATACTTTAATGATTACATTTTACTGTACTTTTTCCAATTATATATGCCAATTCAAGAGGTTTTCCAATAACAAAACTCAAATTCTTCTTTTCCCTTCTTTTACAGATGTCAGCCATTGACCCTGACTGCGGTGTCAACGCCATTGTCAACTACACTCTTGGAGAGAGCTTCATCAAACCTCAGTTCTCCGTCAAACCTGATTCTGGGGAGCTATGTGTGTCAGCTCCTTTGGACTATGAGGCACATAGCGACTTTGAGTTTCCAGTCATCGCTACTGACAGAGGTTTGTACGACAGTCTGTTTCTTGTCGATATTTGTTATATATTCTATTGTTATGGCTTTAAGCAGAGTATCTTGAACTTTTTAACAATTTAATTCAAAACTGTTGAATGTTACTATTTTGATCAGCTAAATACGTGTACTTATTGTACTTATAGCTTAACTTAGTGAAGTTATCGCTAACACATTTAGTTATTTAGGTTAAAAATAAATATCCCATAGCAAATATTAATTCTAAAAACTGTATGGTCTATGCTAATTGTTGCAATGTTTTATAATCTTGTTACTTTTGAATGTACAATATCTAAACCAAAATTTATATTCAGAAAATAGGCTTTGTTCAGATATACTCGTAAATATTATTCTATTCGATTAAAACATGGTGGTTAGGCCTCGCCCATTAATTAACTCGTACATTCCAAAATATAATGTAAAATATTAATGGTTTAATTAAATGAACTAATAATTGGGTTTATGCTATGAACCAAACCCTTTTGGCAAACTCTCTGAGGCTACAATATATTTAAACATTCGTAACTATGAATATATTAATAAAGGGTCATGATAGTCTTATAATTAATATAGTAGAAATCAACACCGGCTTGTCACGTGACATATTAAATACACAAACCTTCCACGTTTAGCACTCTTTCTATTAATGAAATGCGTATCTAAAGCCGTTGTGTGGTTTAGAAGCGCAGAAACAGAAATGACGTCGATAGACGTGGATAGTTACTGTTTTATACTATTAAATGAGTCAAAACTCCATAATTTACAATAGAAACCTGGACCATTATGTTTTGTCCATCGCTAAATATGGAACGCTAAATATATTAAAGAACAATCAGAATAATATCACAACCTTCTAGCAAACTATTATTACAAATGCTATTTTATAAATAGAACCCTTCAAAATACCGTAGAACCAGGCTTCCACACTATTAGTAAACATGAAACGTCGCTACTTATTTCAGAATGCCGCCATGGCTTCAAAACCTATTTATGCAATAACGTACTATGTTCATTTGCCCGAAGTGGGTTAACAGCATTCCCTACGCAGACCTTTATTAATTTTCTAATAATTAGCTCGATGCAATATTCTCTAAAGTATAGGTAAATTGTCTCACGTTAAATTATAATGGGTTCTTACTTGGCCGAACTTATGGGCTTTAAACTGATATTCTATTTCCTTCACTTTGATAGTATTTCCTTTTGAATTATCAGTTATAATAATTAAAAAAGTAATTTCAATCTGTCGTCGTTTAATGACTATTATATTGCAGTCATTAAAAGAAGTTTTGAAATAGAAAATGTTAGGTTTTTATATAAACATAATTACCTAGTAATATTGTCATGATAGTGCTTACCCAATGTTTAATGTTAGCTTTATACTTCCGGAGTTCTCAATTTGCTTGTTGTTATGGAACTTTGGATCATCATAGTCAATCAGTGATAGATGTGTGTCAAAGTATGGGTGAATACGACACACACTTCGAGAAACGTCTACAAAATTGGCAGATTATTACCATCAAACAGTAAATATTTATTTTGTAATATTGCAATCCATACAACAAAATCTGCAGTACATTGGCAGCTTTATTGCTTACTAAAACAAGAAATGCAATAAGCTCCATCAATAACAGAACACCTAATATTTTGTCTTTAATTTATAATTCTGTTTTAGTGCTAATTGCTTTGAAAATTACTATTTCCTGCAGTAATATTAAAGTCGCATCTATCACGTTGCACTATTAGTATACAAAAATTACCACTGTTTAATAAATCATTATTGTTTCTGTTAGCAATGGATTTGGAATGAAAAATATTTAATAAATAAATTGATAGATGGCAGTTAAGAATTTAATTTCTGCTTTTCCATAAGATTTAGTTTTGTATTTTGACCAGAAGAACATCTTGTTTCCTTTAAAGCAAACTTTCCCCAATAATTGCACGATTGTAAAGACTGATTTATTTCCAATAATTATATTGTCCCAATGCTTGTAAGTACATTACATCATCAAGGCAAACCGAACTCGGAGTAATATACGAAAATCTTTAAAATATCCAAGATTTGCAGCGATTTCGAAGGACCATCACATTGGCGGGCCCGAAATAAATTCCGCCAATGTCCGTCCACGGTCCGAAAGTCCAGTTCAAAGATTTATGGGGAGAGAACAGTGCAACTATCACTTGGTGTTTTTATTTCGTTGGCTTGAGCGGCTACTTTGTCTTTTGAAACGGAATTTTCGAGAACTTTTTCCAGTTTTTAATGCTGTGACGACTGTGTTTGGGCTTCGAAATGGATTTTTTTAAATGTGTTGTTATTTAAATCGATTTAGTAATCATAAGATAAATTAATAATTTTATGCTGGATGAGTAGAGGAAATTTATAAAAAAAAGGCTGTAATGCAATTTCTTTCAAAAATTATCTTTAGGAAGACTTTGTATCAAAAGTGGTACAGTCGTAAAAATTACTGTGATTAAGAAGTTACCTGCAAATAAAAAGCTTGCATATTATAAACTCCATCCATTACATTTCAGCAACCAATAAATAATGTAAATTCAAAAGCAACACAGCAAAAAAATACATTTACAACCACGAGCCCGCTAAACGCGTTGACAAACGCATAAATCAAGCACCTGCCAATTAGACATAGAATTACAAACAATACGAACAATCAATACCATTTATTTATTCGCAGGAGGCCTGTCAACGACCGCTATGGTGAAGATCCAACTCCTCGATATAAACGACAATGTACCAGCATTCACAGTTAAGGATTACAACGTGTCTTTGAAAGAAGGACGGATCTCCTCGGAGCCGATTATAGCTGTGTCCGCAACGGACTCAGATTCAGGAAGATTCGGTACTATTACTTACAGAATTGTGAACGGGAATGAGAATGATGTCTTTAGAATAGATAGGAGTACCGGAGAGATTTTGGTTACGAAACCAGCTTTGGTACAAGCTAACCTAAAATTCGATTTAGAAGTATCGGCAACTGATGGTGGAGGTTTGAGTGCTCCTCAAAATGCTGTGGTGCATGTGTCAGTCATGCCTACAGGGATTGGATCAGCGCTGTTCGATAAACCGAGATACAATTTTCTTGTGAAGGAAGACGTCAGAATTGGATCAGTTGTTGGGAATCTTAAAGCTACTGTTGGTGATAGAGGTAAGTTATTTTTTTTTCTTATATTATAAATATCCATAAAATACCCATTTATCAGACCATTAAACGTCGTATTGAATGTATTTGAATAGTCCGCTATGAGAAAAATAAACTGGCAGCCTAAACATTATGCTTCATAAATATTTCATATAAAGCCAATATTCAGTGATGCTCGTCATCATCCCTCATACATATACTGCTATATTAATATTCCTTCGTCTAATTCAAAATACTCTCCATAGTAAAACATACAATCTGGAATCAACGTTTCCGGGAAATCACCGCATAAAGTACAAATGACTCAATGATACAACTACCGTTGACCGCCATCACCTTATAGCTTCATTTCGCTTTAACAAATTTATTGAAATCGTGCACAAGTGTTTACTATTCAAATGAAAAGCTTCTAGCGTCTTCGTAAAGTCTCCAAAGGTAACTGGGCTAGGTGAAAAGGTCTTCAATATAAAAGTACATTACACTTTACATAATCACGGTCTTATGTACAAAGAATTGTATTTTGTATTAAGCTAAGTCGGTGTTTTATGGAAATCGTGGTGAAAGTCGCGGTAATGGGAAAGCTGGAAACTGTTATGTAGTTTATTGGTCTGGTAACGGAGAAAGACATTGTTGATCCTAAGTGTACCGTTTTTTTTTACAAAATTTGTTTTATCTGATCATATTTTTCTAACGCTAAGAATACAATTTTCGGGTAGAATGCGTGCAATGTGTGGTAGCTAAGTTTGATGTTCCATGAATAAATTATCCTTCCGTGGCATTCACATAAATATGGTGGGTCAAATAATTCATTATATTAATTTGTGAAGTAATATCATTTCACAGTTTTGGGCCCTTATATCACTCTCAGCCGAACTCCTGTCCCTTAGACCATTCCCTCGGACGCTAAGATGCCTATACAACAGTACGTAATCGCCCATTGTCTTAGCGAAGATCACGAGCTGATGCGAGCCCGTGGTGCATCCACTTGGTAACTTTTATGAGCAGTTTTGAATTGCTGATGCGATCCTTTACCCATTTTGAAAGGACAAATAATTTACACGGTGAATGCGACTGCATACATATATTTTTAATGATAGGTTCTTCGATGCATTTCGTATATGCACATATAAAGTGTTAGAGTTTTGTTAGAAATAATTCTGCTTTAAATGTGAACCTTCACATCATTTTCAGATTCAGGAAAATCTCATAATTTTGTTAATGGTCTTTTAATGATATTGCTACTAAATCATCTACCTCTTTTATCTTTTACTTAACCTTCAACTCGGCCACGGCTGGTCAAAGGCTTCTATCGAGCTGCACAAAAACACCCAGATCCCGCATTAAGCCTGTCTTAGCCACTGCATTTAGCATGTGAGATTTTATGCCAAGTACAAGCTTCTCCATACGCTCCGTCTTCCTTAAAACCCAAATCATCAACTAAACATTGATCATCACTATCAAGATTCTTAATATACCATACACCAACATCCTCGTCACTAATGTCGTCTATCACACTATAACGTAACGCGACAAGTATGACGATAGTAATTTAATGCTACAGAAAACCATTCGAATGGCTGCAAACATTCTTGTTTCAATTTATGCCATTAAAGCTGTAATTATTTAAAGGTGCATTGGGTAATTTTCCCATATCTTCTAAGGTGGAAATGCAATAATTTTCTATCAATGCGCATACGTTCTACTGTGCCTGAAACGGCCTAACCTATCGCAATCTTTGTTTATGGTTGTACTGTTCAGTTTGACCCATTTTGCTGGTTGAATGGTTTTACTACGCATAAGTTTATGAACAACCATTATATTATCTTTATCTTCAATTTTAATTCTGACAATAGTCTAAATAGCATCTCTTATTGGATCTATTTCTACTATGAATGAAAATTGAAAATTGTAATTTCGCGCACAGAACCCGTTAGACACCGAGAGCAGGAAGTTAATATGTTATATAACCGTAATAACCCGAACGTGATTGATTGCTGTTTTATCACAGATAGTACTAGCAAAGCAATTACTTATTTCCTTTACCAATTCTCACGACGCAAGCAGCTGATACCCACCATCTTTGATTCTCATTTTATCGCGGAAATACAGTATCTTGAGAAAAAATACTTTAAATGCCTTCTCACTAAACGTCAAATTTATCGATACAGATTGTCATCTGTCAAAATCTTCATTAAATTTTTAAGACACATCAAATAATTTCATTTAATTAATTAGTGACTTTGTCGGTCGCGGAAATCGAAATTTTGTTTTTTTTTAAAAGGTGCTTTTTACAACTTCTAATGATACATTAAAAAGTAATAAAATATTTTAAGTAAGTGCAAATCGGGGTTATAACCCACATCAAATGGTTTTATGGCTGTATTTATGTACTATCGCAGTGTTTTAAATGCTAATAGATAGGATTATAATGTGTTATATATGCATACAAGGGGTCACCAAACTATAAATAAATTAAGAAAATTTTGATGTAACTAATGGATTGCCACTTAGAATTTTTGTGTCTTTACGCCAACGCCCAGCTCGTAAATGTACAGATATAATTTACGTACCGTATGTAAAAGCATATGTCAGTCATTGGTGAGATACATCTCTAACTCGTCGGGTCGAAAATGCAACTAGATGTGTTTTTAGAAGCACTGGTAGCATCGTGCTCCTGTCTTATAACAAAAATTGAAACTTGGAAACTTGTATTTTTGCCAAGTATTGGCCACCACTGTTCCTATGTTTAGGACATACGTCATCGTGGACATAAGTAACATTAGTAGACTATTCTGATAGATTACCCACTGCCTACGTCTAGTCCTAATAGTTTATAGACAATGTTTCGATAGTATACACATAGCTTAGGTTCTTGTTCAACCTGAAAATTGCCCTCTGCTACAGGTTTCCGGAAATATTACAAATCATTGTAATACATGCGTTTAGTTTGAAAACAACGGTTAAATTTATTTGTATATCATTGTTATATTACGTTTTATGCTGTTATATTACAGTATAGACAATAAAGCATGTTCGGTATCTCACTCGCGACGGTGCGTTTGGATAATATTTATACAGGTAGGTCCCGGGATGTTGTTACACCGAAGAGAAAAGGTTAGGGCAGTGTAAGAAGTTATGATTTACAGAAATAATTATTAAATTAAAAACACAATATTTTAGAGTGCATGTTAGTATTACCAAAGCGTCTATGTGTGCCTATCTGGTTTATGTCTGTTCTAAGTGTAATTAGATACGTACATAGGTATCAATTGAGGAGTGTTATTCGAAAGAACATACTTTGAAATTTTATTGATTCTGTACTAAAATCAGGCAAATGATTTGGACAAATTAACATAATGAGAACATGATTCATTAAGAGATTCGTCAAACCCATCATCAGACTAGTTTTTGGGACCTAATGCATCATGAAATATCTCATTCCTAGTTCAAAAGTTGTGGCAATAATGATTCAATTTTTGTCACTTATTTCTTCCTTTCAATATTAGCTATGCTTTCAGTACTCAAGTTACAATCCAGTGTAACATCCCTCCATAATACTGGCCCACGTATTCTGTTGTAAGTTCTAGCTCTGTAAATCACTGAATTGCTAACTCTACCGTTATAGTACGCTGCGCACTTGTCTATGGGAATTCTACGCCATGACTTCACCATTGTTAAGACATAGATAGCGGCCGCTTAAGATTCATGGACTTTGAAATACTGGTATATGTATGGATATTGAATTATTGTGGTGACCGTTTTATTTGAGCATTTATTCGCTATTAGATGATATTGCTTGGTTACTTAGTCAATGGGTATCTTTATCGAGCAAGGTACCAGTATTCATACAGGCACGTCAAACTTGCATTTGAATTTTCGAAGTTCTTACTTGCTTCAATATTTTTTTTTTTGGAACAGGCAGTGTAATTTACATTATTACCATGTTTGGGTGAAATTTGTTACTTACTGCAGTATGGTGATAGATAGGTGCTTGCTTGAAAAAAGTTGCTGAATATCTATTTGACGAAATCACTTGGATAGTAATAACAGCTTACATTAATAAGGGTCATTCATAAATATTTAAAAAAGATTGATGATTGTGAATACGTTACGTTAAAAATGATCAAATAATTAAAACGTGGATGAATTGTTTCTACGTAAGCCCAAAAACGACTAGAAGTAAGATTTTTTCTAGCTGCAACAATAGTTAACATTATTAATATTTGAGACAAACTCGAATAATAGACTAAAGCAAAGAAAAAGACGTATCCACGAATAGTACCGATACAGTTAGCATTGAAACCGATGCACTCATTTCTAAAACATTAATCAAGAAGAGCTTATAAATTAAATAAACGTACTATTTGTCATTCCACCATATACCATTTATTAGATGGTGACTTATTACAAACAAGAATTAATATTTATATCGTGTGAACTATAATTTTATTTTCAAAAGGGAGGTTACATTGTGCAGTAGTAATATTAATAAATTTTAAACTAATTAGCTGAATCACAATACTGGTATCAACTACGTATTGCAAATCAAATCTTTAGATTGAGTTGATTTTATCTTAAAAATCACATTGTATTTTTAGCTCCGACCCAAGTGATAAGCGATTGTCAAGATACATAATAAAATATATGCACCGTCAAATAGGTCCAATGATGTGTTTCAAGTAGGGCTATAAATCACTGAATTATATGATGGTGATCAAATAATCAGGCTAAAACAAAATATTGTACCTTCCATACAAATTTTGATCAGCGGACGACATCTTTGTATGGAAAATTCAATTTAATTTTTTTGGGAATTGCCTATGACTTCACCGGAGACAGTTGTTCATTTAAACGGGCAGAAGCATTTTTTAATATATGATCACACCTTGCCGTTACATCCTGTTCAAACCGCTGTTCAACGAAATGAAAAAATGCTACAGCGTGACAATGAATTTGAATCCAACTGTGTGAACTATAAGAGCTTTGTTATCATTAATTTTATAGGTGTGCTAATTAATTAGAATATAGTAACAATTAACATTTTCTTTATAGATTTGCAAATAGTATTTTTCATTATAGTTTTGATAAGAAACTGCAAGCAGTGTTAGAATATTCATGCCATGAATAAATTTATACTAAAAGGTCAAAAGAGTTAATTACCAAATTATTGAAATTAGTTTTAGCACCAGCTAAGGATGTAGCTCAATTAAGAAAACTCTAGCGCAGAATATTTTTGTTGTGCTATTGAATACAGGAATTGGTTCAAGAACTTAAAATTAGCTTCGATTGCCATTAAATCAGAGAGGAAACGAATTACTCTATCAACAGATATATTATATTTACATCTATCCACTAAGCTTGAACCGTTCTATAGTTTACAAGACATCTCCTATCGGTGATGTGTTATATAAAGAGGTGATATTTGGTGGCAATCTGTATTAAAGTTGTCATCCCGCTGACGCTAAATACTTAGCCCACACCTTAACCCGCTTTGAGTTTAATTAGAAAGAGCTCCATAACGCCTGTGTTCAATATAGACGCACGCCCCTTTAGATTTATTGCAGCAGGCCCCGAGATAAACGTCCATTAATTAAAAAATATTATATATTGAAGTTTACGGACGAAGAGAGCAAGTTTTTTGAATGGTCACTTGCCAAATATTGCGATCTCGTGATAGCCCTGGTTGTACCAAAAACGCGAATGGATATCGAGTTTTTTCGTGTTAGGTAAACAGTGCAGATTTTTTTGGTTAGTTTTTTGTGTAAGTAGGTGTGTCTTGAGTGTCGTATCTAGAAATAAGATCAGCAATCCGGGTCTTAGGTGCATCAAAAGTTTGATAAGGGGTTAATAATATGATATATAATACCAACATATTTGATTATTTTTATGATTAGGTTCTTGTTTTTTTTACTATGTTTACAACAGAATTTATAACATACTAGCTTCTAGCCCAAGTGAAAAGTGTTTTATTATTCCAAGGGATCATTATAAGGAATTCACTGGAGTAAAACGTATCCACTAGTAGTGTGTCCAGTAGTTTTATAAACTATAATTGTGCAAAATTTCATCCAAACCTGTTTAGCTGTTTTTGCGTGATTAAAATACAAACTTTTACATTTATAATAATAATAGGATTCACATTTATATTAATATAATAAATATTTTGAAATAATTAACTTGAATTATATCAAAGCTCGTGTCTGTTTTAATAACAACATCTAAATCGACAGCAATGTCTTTTATTAATTTAACATGATCAACATCTACTATTACCATCTCTAACTGACGTGCCAAAACCTCATCTACAAATCTAATTATAATTAAAATTTTGATTATCGATCGATACTATAATTAAGGTTCGATTATATCGACTAATCAAATATCGATTTGACGCGCACCACCGTTAGACCACACATGCTTATGTATTATATTAATTTATCACATATGACAGTTAATCTTGTGAATAATTCCGATCACCGTTACCATGCGCTTCTGCTAAGAATTATTTGGTCGTAATTCGATGGCGGTCGCCAAAGATTCTTTCTCCATACTTGACAGCATCGATCACAATTAATATTGATGTAAAGTCTAAGAAGGTAACCTTTAAAAGGATCTCACTTGAGGCCACCACCTTAAAATTGGTTTTAGTAGAGATCATGAAACTTGAGAGAACATCGTCATTAACTATCTGCCTAATCTTTTCTCAACCATGTTGAAGATAGTTTCTAGCCTAAATCGGTAAAACACCCATCCTTTAATAAAATAACCTTAAAAGTAAACATCCAATAGAAACATAATATCCTATATTAAAAACAGAATTCGCAAAAAAAAAGAAAACCAACGGAGAGACATGGTCGCGCAATAATATGAATAGCATTACGCAAATTAGAGCCGATAGCTGGACACAGAGCCTTTTGTGTAGACACCCAGACAGGGACTGTCTCAGTTCTTAGACATAAGCTATAGTGATTTTATTGCCTGGCAATATAAAGTGAGATGTAAAAACAATAGTAAAAATAAATAAATAAATACGCTTTAATAGAAAACCAAACGAAAAAGTAGAAAATAATTTTAAATTAAGCATAGTGTGATTTAAAAAAAATGTACAAAAGCGGGGGGGGTACTTTGTAAGATATTTTCAAAATGACTCTAATTTTACCAATATTTGTCAGCAAAACATTATAAATACCAATTGTCAAACGTGGGGTGCATCCCACGCTTTTTTACAATATTTTTTTTTGTTATTCGCAATACCCATTCTTAATTTAAATTGATTACAAATTATTTTGTTCTTTTAGTTTAGTTTTCTATAAAAGCGTATTTTTTGCAACTATTATTTATTTTTGACTTTTTAATTCAAACTCTAATCCTGAAGATCCTGCTAAGGATAATGGGACAAACAGTTTGCAAAGTTTCAAATTAATTCGATCTTTTGAAGGGGGTGAAAATGACGTTCATAGATTCCGTTACATAAATTCATATATAAACATACAAGCTAATAAAAGCGTAATAAAAGTGGAGTAGTTAGAGGAAGAAGTTGAAAATGACATAGATGAGATTGAAAGTTAGCTATCAAAGAATGAAAATCAAGCCCTAGACAAAGTGTCCATTTTATCAGCTATGGGGATGGTTGAAATTCCAAATTGATCACTTGAGATTTTGATAGCGCTTGGCATTCTCAAACATTTTTGATATTATTCCAATACTTATGTCAATAGAATGTCACTTGTAATGCCTAAAGGTCTGATAGGTAATCTTGAAGATATGAGTAAATTTAATAATGCAGAACATGTAATCCGCTATGTTTTAGACTTTAACTGTCATCTAAAGAAGCTTAAAAACAAAAAATACTGGCAAACAACATAAAATATCTGCCAATAATTTTCCATAGGCAGATCGCTTAATATATTTTTTGGAATTTCACACAATAATCCTCGGACAGAATTTAAACCTACACTTTATGAACATTAGAAGGATTAAAGTAAACCCTTACCATTTTATCAAAAGTTTAAAAAATAAGTTAAAAAATTTCACGCTCCCGCGCAATCGAACAGTGACTGAAAATTTGAAATTCGAATCTGGAGAAATCCAAGGAGACGTTCGGATCTGAGTGCGCCGGCTTCGGGTAGGGTAGCCAGTATTACGGGACTATGCGAGTTAGTCTTTTTTGTCATGACTGATTTAATCTTAAAGGTGAAAGGTTGTATGAAAATAAACTCCTGCCTTACCTTTTGGAGACTACAGAATAGTAGTGATTTAGTTTTTTTTTTATTTTGTGTTAATTTGCATACAATTTTATAATTGGATTCAGTTTGTTTCTTCATTTATTTTATAGTAGTAGCAAATGATATGTGTTTCGTTTAAATGCAAGTAAAGTAAGTCACATACCATTATTCGACCTCGGGTTATCATGACAATCCCAGACGTGATTCAAATCGAAGTTCATTAATTAAGTCCCAATTAAAATCAAAGTTGTAGAGGCAAATTCCATTTGAACAAGGGCAGATCTCAACGTACCTCTCACCTTTGATCGCAGTGTAGTTACTATTTCGATCTTTCAAAAGAGGATTTGGTGGTAGCCCTACAGGCAACACACCCAAATAAATCCAGTGAGGTCGGCGAACCCTTACTGCGGCGACAGTTTTTGCCACGTAAGCTTTTAGACCTTCTTTTTTAAAAGTCCTGTAGGTACCTCAATTATTTTCAACTTTTTACACCCGCTTTATTCGGTCTTCGTATTTGATTCACCTTATTTTACCGTGTAGGTGTTTAATAGGTGTAATTTTGTTCCCGACAATGTTGTACGTCAAATAATGTGTGAATAACAGATGTTTGTACTTAGATATGGAAAAAGATTTACGGGGCGTTTTGAATGATGGCATAAAAAAAAAATATATGTTTTTCGTTTATTACTATCATCAGCTATTTTTAATGCGTCATGGTGAGTTACAATATATTTATAATTCTTACAGCAGTATAATAGTATGAATTGGGTGAAATCGCAATATACACAAAACATAATTACTTTACTAATTATACTTCCATCTATCATCATTCTAATCAATTTTGCAAGCTTTCTACAATTCCTATTTGAAATACTAATTGAGTTTAATCGTGCGGAGTAAATAGTTGAAATTAATTAATGTTATGTTCCATTCATTATACGTCGCATTCACTGGAGTTTGTAATTCATAACCTACTTTCATTCATTTGCACTGCATTATATGCCACCAAGCTTGATGCAATATTTCAAGGAAATTGTACATGCATGAACTCCTTATCTATTTAAATTTAATAAATAAGCAGTAGTAAAAACAAAGGTGAGAAATATTTGTCAGTAATCTTATTATAAAGGAGGAAATAGAAAACAAATAATAAAACAAACTAGTAAAGTTGATGTATCAAAGACAATATATAAAATACAACAGCAAACACACTATCATCACCTATCAAACGATCTACCAATTACACTGAAACTCTCAACGAGCATCACATCAAAATCGTGGACGCATTATTCAAAATAAAAGATAATCACATGAGATAAATTAATTCAGTTAAATTAAAATCTAACAATCCGCATAGGTGGAGGGTTACAAAGCTTTAATTGAACAAGGTTCGGGCCGCGTGAGTAAGATAATCAGTTTAGCTGTTAATGATTTCAATTTAGAAGGGCCAAGATGCAAATTTATTTTGTAATGTGGAGTGGGACGGTATGCCACGACACTAACAGGGTTGTGACAAGGACAAAAAGGACTGATTTTTGTCACAAGATTGTTAGTAGGTACAAGGGGAAATGAAAATAATTGTGAATCTGAAAAAGGTAGTGAAAGTAGTAAGCAAGAAGCCAACCATGTTAAATAATCTAATCATAGTATTAATCGATGATACTGCTAAAATGCTAAGTGAAACTAGGGAGTCAAACAAATTCATTATAAGTGATACTAAAGAGAGTGAGATAAGTGTTACTAAAGATAACAGTCTACTTACAAAAGTAATCAGCATAAAAACCACTCCTTTCCCTTTTATTACACCTGCAACATGTTATTTCCTGCCAACCCCGCCAGTTCATAGCTGTGTGAGGTGTGGGCTAACTAAAGTTCAAAGTGTTATGATTTGAACTCGCGACCTCCATCGTCAATCAACGCCTTTAGCTGTCAAGACAGCCACTCCTAAATTCGCATATTTATACAGGGTGGCCCAAAAGTCGTGGATCAAACGCTGCTAGGGGTTAGATGGGGTCATCAGCTGCAAAAAGTTGTTGTACGGGAGGTCCTTAAGGTCAACCCCTGCAGAGTTATAATTTATTTTGTGTTTTTATGAGAAAATTGACTTTTTTTAACTAATTCTTACTAAAATTCGGAAAAATCTACATCCTGTATCTTTTTTATAATTTTCACTAGATTGGTACTGATGAGTACTTGCGTTAAACATGCTATTTATGGTTGTTTATTGGGTGTGTTGAAGATAATATTAAGTTTTACGATTTTTTTTTTTCTCAAATCATAACTTTTTATTTACTTCGGACCCCACTGTGAAAAAAAAATACTCTACCGAAAAGTGACCCTGTATTACAAGTTTTGGCGCATTTAATAGGGATTCTGAAAAGGTATTACACATGGCTATGCGTGGCTTTGATATCTTTCAAAAAAAAAGAATAGCAGAAATGTGGCTGCAACATGACGGCGCCCCGCCTCACTACGCTCGAGCAGTTAGAGATCATTTGAACGAGCGCTTCCCCAACCGGTGGATTGGTCGAGGCGGACATATTGCGTGGCCACCCCGGTCGCCCGATTTAAATCCATTAGATTTTTAATATCAAAGCCACGCATAGCCATGTGTAATACCTTTTCAGAATCCCTATTAAATGCGCCAAAACTTGTAATACAGGGTCACTTTTCGGTAGAGTATTTTTTTTTCACAGTGGGGTCCGAAGTAAATAAAAAGTTATGATTTGAGAAAAAAAAAAATCGTAAAACTTAATATTATCTTCAACACACCCAATAAACAACCATAAATAGCATGTTTAACGCAAGTACTCATCAGTACCAATCTAGTGAAAATTATAAAAAAGATACAGGATGTAGATTTTTCCGAATTTTAGTAAGAATTAGTTAAAAAAAGTCAATTTTCTCATAAAAACACAAAATAAATTATAACTCTGCAGGGGTTGACCTTAAGGACCTCCCGTACAACAACTTTTTGCAGCTGATGACCCCATCTAACCCCTAGCAGCGTTTGATCCACGACTTTTGGGCCACCCTGTATATATAAATTAATTCCATTGTATCCGAATGTAAATGTTCTAGACTTGAGATTATATGCGACCGAAAAAAGAAGGTATTAAAATCACGAGCAGCCTTGCCCGAGATCCTCTGATCCCTAATGAATTGACTAAACACTCGGGCCGAATTTAAGCGTTCATGACATTACTTTATTTTGAAGCTTGTATTTTTATCATGGTTGTCCTGTTCTTACGCTACATTAATAAGAGTATAAGTTTGTCTGTTTTGAAACTTTTACGGTCCAGTTATTCAACTATAGCCTGTAGCACTGCCGAATCAATTTTATTTTAATCTTTTTCATAAGGTTAATAAATGTATACTAATATCAATTTACCAAAGAAATTCCTTAAAATGATTGAGGATTAAGCTTAGACTTGCCACTATTACTGCACTGGATTTGCAAGTCCGTCCTAAGGTGGTACGCTTTTAGCATTTAGTCACGGGGAGGCTAAATCAAATATAGTCTGCTAATCTTCAGTGTGACAAGGAGCGGATTTCGATGTAATTTTGCGTGTTAAGACTATGTTATCAAGAAACAGATTTTATTATTCCGATGATGGTTTTAAATGAAATCGAATACATATCTCGTGTATTCGATTTTTCACATGGTATTTTGATGTTGGTGCAACTACTTAATATATTTTTTTGGTTTTTTAGTAGAATGATAAAGACTTAAGATTAAATCTTATAATAAAATCGAAGAAATATCTCTTAAAATCTTTACTCAACTGATTCACACTAACATTAAAACCACCAACCAACACTGAATAGATGAACAAATCGACGCTGTCACCGAAAAAATCTCCGAAAAATAAAGACAATTCTCAAAAAAACAACAGTTACGCCAAATCCTGTGAATCCAGCCGAAAATAAGTTCGCGTTTGCGCATCGCCGACTGTATAAAGAGGAGAGACAAAGGGGCGACGCGGGGATAGGCAGGACAGAGGGGAGAGGGCCGAGACCAGTTAAACAAAGACTCCGGAGCATGTCCACGAATAAGACTGTATATCAATCTCATGTCAGCAGACCTGCCCAAAACGACTGGCGAAAAAAACGCGCGCCGCCCGCGCAAAAAATACGAAACGCTGGAAAAAAAATTTTTCGACAATGAACCCCTTTAAATTGTTGTGAGAACTGCCAATTAAAAATTGATAGGTAATAAACCGTTATCGGTGGGTTGTTTATTTGGATAAAATTGGATGTACGAGTATCTAGACGTAATTAGGTTTTGAAATATTTAGGAACTAAAAAATAATAATAGAATTTAACAAGTCCTTAGTATTATTTAGGTTGCAAAAAATTTTGTAATATTGTGTCCAGAGATTATGGCACACACAATATTGTTCTGTGTTTTAGGGACCGTTGTGACGGCAAATATTACTTCATTATAATTATGTTAAGTTTATAACAAACGCTTCCTTTTGGAATTACCTAGTCGTCTATACAAAGTAAAAACAGAAAAAGCTTAGTCAAGAATCGCTACACAATTTCAAACTAAAAAAACAAAATCTATTCCAATACACAAAGCGCGCACTCGTTAAACAATATCAACATTTATTATACATCATTACGAATTACCTTACGAACCAAAACAACTAAATAATACTTTTGTATGTAAATCCCGTATCAAACATAACAACGGACAATTAGCAATAAAAACGTTTGGAAAATAAACCTAAAAGTTTTGTGAGGGACATTACAATAGTCGGCGCAGAGCATGCCAGACATCCCGGTATTAATTTGGTTCATATAATTAGTATAGACGTGATGAAAATAGATCTGAACTAGATATTGGGACTGGTGGATGTTATTGTTGGTACTTTAGAACTGGTAGGTGAAGTTTTGGAATATTATTTAAAGAAGATTTTGTATTGGATGATGCTGTATAAAGGAATGTTGGGACTTAAGTCGCGTTTGCAGTTGCTCTTAGTATCCCAGATATGGAAGGGATTAAATTTATTATGAGAATTAAAAACACTACTAACAGGTATTCAAAAAATTATGAATGTTGACAACATTTTCTAAATTGCCTTTGATGTTAATTTTGTCCTTTCAAGCTATTTTATCAGTTTTTCTCGGTAAATTAGATGTTTGTGATGAGCTTTCTATTATGGAATAGTTTTTTTATATATAAATACTCATAGAACTCCCTTTCCCTTTTACAAAACATAATGATACCTGAACAGCAACAATTTTAGAAGTCCCAAAACAATGAACATGAACAATAGTGCTGTATGAAGTGTAACCAATAAATAGTTATGATGGTCATTGAGCGTTGCCTATGAGCTTCACGACATCAGCTGCTTATCCGGTTACGACTCGCGAAACGATAAGCACTATCTGTAGTTCTGTACTATAATATTGACTGGTTATGTTCTATCGCCCACGAGAATACTAACCTTGCTGAATGGGGTTGTTGACGAAAATTACTTTAAATATAACATATCTTACAAAATCAATGAAATGCCGCGTCATTTCATTGATTTTGTAAGATATCGGAATTATGTTTTTTTTTAGGTAAACACCGGTTATGTTTACACTTGTATATTTCCTTGAGATTTTCAAGAAAACCATCACTAACGTCTTTTTCTTTTTGCACATTTTGTTGGTTTCGTATGAGAGATTTATATTGTTCATGATTACCAACCAAGAACCAAGAACTCAACCTTTGTCATGTTAGATAGCAAGACTGCCTACTTAAATCAAAATAATATTTCATTACACTGCATACCTCCGCGCAAAAAGGCGCAGTGAATAGATGTGAACCAGATATGCTTTTAAATAATTAATATTTTGCATTTGCATATAAATTGCTTAAGCTTCATATGCGAAGTCTAGTCACGAAATTAGGAAGCTATTTTGACGATCAACAAAAAGCAACAGTGTATAATTACAGGAGAAATAAAAACATGTTGTTATAATGTTATTAAGAGAAATATTAATTTGATAGAAGCACAGATAATATAATACTAGCATAATAGAAGTGAATTTTATTGTGGATTAAGTTAGTTTTAATTATGCAGTAGAGTCTGAACATGCTATTTGTTGTAATACGTTGTTTGTTGAGATAATTTGTAATATTCATTTTATTAAAACTGATTTCGAGAATGCTAAGGATACTGTTGATGATGATCGTTACGAAAGCAATTTCCCTATTAATATATTCGTTCTCGGTATAATTAATAATTGCCAATATATCAATGCTGAAAGAATTTCTTGAATTTGAATGCAACATTTCCCATAACATATTTCCTAATATTTTATCTAACATTGAACATAAATAGTTTCCCAGTGTAAAAGACAATACGAGTCGGAAAGTAAAATGATACCGATGCATAAATATTTACGAGGTCTATAAACAGTGGTGCGTTCAATTTTGCTGGGTTGCCCATAATCTGGGAAAATGAGACAATAGAGTTTGAATTTGAGGTACTCGGGCACCATGTGTGTGCATCTATGGTTTATTTTATTTTAGAAAGGCATAGTCTACCAACCTCAATGGTGTCTGCAACTTTGTTTTTTATTACTTACTATGTACAAAATGCAACATATTTTGTACATTGTAAAACTTATCCGATTTGCTTAATTAAACTTTATAATTATGTATCATCATCCACTGCTTGACATATAACATAATTATGTATGAGGTTTTATTAATATAGGGTTTTTTTATTATTCTCTTCAATATAGTCTCTCTCTTCAAATAAAAAATGTTTTAATATAGTTAGCTCATGACACACACGTCTTTACTAAAGCCCTTTTAGGTTTAGTTTTAAAAATTTCATTACTATGTCTTTAATGAAATTTTTGTACGCAAAATACGCGCTTGGTCGTGGAGTTGCGGAAAAAAGCCCGTTTTAACCTAACCTAACCTACTATGTCTTTATTATCTTTTTGCTAATACTCACATTTCTGTCACCAGGTCAACAACCGCTACGATACAGCATTGTCTCCGGAGACCCTGACCATCGTTTTACCATCGAGACTCTCACTGGAGCCATCAGAACTGCTGGACAGCTCGATAGGGAGACCAGTCCGTCATATCTGCTGAATGTTAGAGCTGCTACTGGCAATCCTTCGAGTTTTGATCAGACTCAGGTAAGACTAACAGATTAAAACAACAAAAGAAACAATAAAGTCAATGTTTGACCACTTTAATAGAAACCTGAATTCCGGATGTTATAAGATGCCTTACACCAATAATAACAGAATATATTTTTAAATAATTACTAATGGACTACTAAGATGCTTTTCTGCTCTACATTGTATTGTATCTGTATTTATGTGCTTACTTAACTCTCGTTTTTTGCCACCAGGTCCAAATCACCCTCGAAGATATAAATGACAACGCTCCGGAATTCGGTACATCATCTGTCAGGGTATCAGTGGCAGAGTCAGCAGCCATCGGTTCTGTAATATATGCAGCAAAAGCTACTGATGAAGATGACGGCAAGAATGGACAGATGAACTACCATCTGGTTTCAGCTACGGGTCCTTCAAATACCTTCGCTGTGAACTCTCAGCATGGATTGGTTACTCTTTTGAGGTTAGTTAAAGATGTAGTGTTTTAGAGGGTAAAATTTACTGCAGAATTAAAGGTCGCGGACGGAACAATTGGTGCAGTGATTTAGCCATTAGCTGCTGGGCTGTGTTGGAGGTTTATTTGCATCATATATATATTTTGATTGTAAATGCACACACGATACAAGATTTCAGTGTCAGTGTGTTCTATTAAAGTTTTAAATAAAAAACTATGTTCAAGACAGTAAAAATTATAAATATTTTACATTCTTTCACAGATCTTTAGACTACGAGAATCTGGTTCGCCATACCCTCATCATTTCGGCAAGGGACAATGGTATCCCATCTCTCAGCGCCAACTTGACCTTAGTAGTGGATGTACAGGATGTGAATGACAATCCTCCCGTGTTTGAACATGAATCGTACAGCGCTAATGTCTTGGAGTCGGAAGCTGTTAATACTAAGGTAAGATTTGTTAGGAAACTTCTTTTTTGTCAAAAAATATGGGTAGTTTTGTAGAAGAACTCGGCAAAGTAAATGTACTGAAGTTTCGTAAACAACAGCGTTGATTTTGATTGCATTTGTCGAACCAACAAATAAATTAATGATTTTATAGATATACGTTTATATTTAGCTTCAACAAGATAACATAATGATGTATATGATGTATATATGACGGTTGGTTTAGGTATTATAATAATCATTGTGTCAAAAGATTAAATCCATGAATGAACAAAATGCATGAACCAAGCATGAGGAAAAACACAAGATTAAATTTTTCTTAATAATTTCAATCCAAGAGGCACAAATAATATCATTTCATCATTTAGTGTGGATTAAAATCATTACTTATTCAATATTTTGTAAAATAATGTTATTGGTACTTAGATCCGAATGCATGAGTGTCGGATCAATAAAAATACGATACAATACGTACGTATAAATACGGATTAATCTCTATGTAGAATTTATTGGGTATCGTTTAACTGAACGATAATAATCAAAAGGTATCGGGTTAACGAGAACACAACTAAAAATAAACTATATAATTTTTAAAGTGAATTTAAAGTTGGACTTTGTATGTTAAAGAGAGTGAATTTTTGTTGTATTTCTTTAAATCCTTCTTTTATAATAAATTAATATTAATTACATACATGGATTTTAGGAGGTTCAAGCTAGAACCCTTGTTTAAAACTGACGGATTCTTTTTAAAAATCTAGATTCATGCCTGAGCACTATTTAAAAAAATCTACGGGTTTTGGCTTCCATAAAAAATATGGACATTATTAGCTTGCATGAAAATTTGTCTGACTTCATAATAATAAGTACGAATTTAGGCCTGCAGTTGTGAAATTGTGACTTTTACTCGCTTATCTAATTAATTTGTGAGATTGCTTCGTAGGTTGCTCGGTGAGATAACTTTAGTGGGTTCCGTAATTAATTTGACGTTTTATCTGCAATGTGTAACAACAATGCATACGTTGTAACAGAATGCAGTAAAGACCAATATCTTGGTCCTCGTTCCAAAGTGTATTATAGTTCGCCATGTCCAAATGCATAATATTGCTGCCAATTTTCTGTTATCTTTTTGTAACTTTGTACTAGAAGAACATGACACTGCTTCCTATAATAAACTTAAACTTTCTCTCAACAGATCCTAGAAATCCAAGCAATAGACAAAGACACGGGCAACAACGCACGTATCACATACAAGATTGCCTCAGACGCTAATTTAACTGACGAGTACTTCAAAGTACAACCAAGCACAGGCTGGGTCTACCTCGCCAAACAACTTGACAGGGAAACAACGGCAAAACACAAAATGGTCATAATAGCTGTCGACAACGGTATACCACCGCTTTCAGCGACCGCTAACTTAGTCGTCAATGTAATAGACGCAAATGATAATGATCCAGTGTTCAGCAAATCGGCTTACGACTTCCAAGTTGAGGAGAATCAGAAAGCTGGTGCATTTGTTGGGAAGATTGCAGCGACTGATGCCGATTTGGGGGATAATGCTGTTGTGAGATACGGCCTGTTTCCTTCTAATACAAGTTTTAATGTTAATCCAGTTACTGGTGAGTTTTTGCTTCTATTGTTATAATTATAGATCTTTTAGGGTTTTGTTTTTTTTTGTATAAAACGCGGTAAAACCAAGAACGAAATCGTTAAAAAGACGTTAAGAACATAAATGCGACTCCCGTATAAGACAAACAAACTTGAATTTCATATTAAAAAACCCCAAAAATAAAAATAAACTCATTTCTGAAAAACCTTTACATTTATATTCGTATTTGCTAAACCCTCTTTGCACTTTGAACCAAACCGATTTATTGTACCAAGTTTTTGCATATAATACCCAACCTATAATTCAAACCGAGAATAAAAATCAAAAACTAATTTTTGATTAATAACTAACATTACTTCGTCTACCATAAAATGCTCATCGGATATGACGTCTAGCTGTTATTTATCATCTTAATCCTCCAAAAGCTACCGTCGAATATTGACCTGACAACAATGACTACTGACAGAGCCAAGGTCGAAAGATTTTTCAAGTGTAGACCACGCTTATTTGTCATGAGATGAGCTGGCTTATAAGGCTTGAATGCACCTGTTGATGTGAATAGTTGATAATGATTTTCTTCGGGAGTTGAAGAAATTATCGATATGGAGAAAGTAGTTGTAGCATTGGTGTTGTTGGAATTCAGACTTAGTTTTTTACGAGTCATGCTAGAACTGGTAATAAATTTATAGAAACTACCACTCCAATGCGAGTTCATAAAGTTTAGCTTGAAATGTGAAATTACAAGATAAGGAAACTATATTACGAGAGCAAACACTGGCGCTACATGGATCATTACATCGTGTACAGAACTAACTAAGAACAATGATATTTTACCGTAATTCCAAATACTCGTTCGTATTTGATCAGGCAAGCAACTCCCAGTCGGCCACTTGCCCTTTGTTTAGCTTGCCGGCACTTTTGAAAGCTAAAACCCAAAGTATGTAAGTCCCTTGAAACTCATTGATAGAGCAAACACACTTTGTAAATACAGCCATTTTAATACCTGCACAATTTGAACTTATGGGGAGCAGATCCGATGGCTTTATTTGTTTTCGACCTTCCCATGGTCCGCTTTCTATGCTTCTATGTAATAATGGAATTATTTCGAGTGTCTTGATGGGTTTGTGGGATAATATTTATAATGAAGAAGTTCAGAATAAGAGATGTTGAATAATATTGTAACCGATAGTTGGAATCCTACTCACGTTGGCAGGGTCAACCTAGAAATGTGGATTATCTCAGGTTTAATGAGCCAACAGCCGTTTACTATGGAGGCACGATCGTGATCTTTGCTCTGGACACTTTTGCATGTGACTTCGAGTAGTGCAGACGCACTTTGACTACCACTTAGAACCTCACCCACCCAAATAGGAAAAACAAGTACGAGGAGTAGCAAAAACTATTCCATGTTTAGCCTTGTTTACACCGACTAAATTTAATAAGATATGCAAATAAGAATCCTAAAGCAATCTTATCCAAAACGATGGCTATCGTCGAAATCGTGCGAGTATTAAGCATGGCATAAAAAGGGTGGCTGGCAGTTCGTTATTCACAATAACTGACTGATGAATGGTGGAGCTTTTCGTCTCAATTCGGCTTATCGGCGATCACACCCGAACACTCCCGAGCCAGTTAGCAAGGAGCGCGTGAGGGCTAAATTCGTAAATCATTTGCGACGGCTGTATGTGGTCCTATTGGAAGATTGCGGTCTTCAACAGGTGCACCCACAATGTTTCCAATGGCAATAACTCTGCCATTTATGAGATTTGATAGCCGTTGGTTTATTTGTGATCCATGGACTTCGGCATTGATAGAACTTATCGGTAGGTTTGGACAGTAATTGAGCTGAACTGATTGTGTAAATATTTGTGAGATTTAAAACACGAGAGTTCATCGAACAGACCATAAAAGTAGCTTGTAGAACTCAAGTGTCTTCGTATGTTAAAGCTAGTTAATAAGCGATCAATATTAAGACAATGTATAGTTATATTGATGCGAGTAAAGGTGCCTATAGATTTGCATGAGCAGTATTGTTGCCATTTCATACGTCACACATGAAAGCGAGTCACCATTAGTAATGCTTTGCTCGATGTATCCGCTGACTCATAATATAATACTAATAATTCTTCTGTGGCACGACAGAAGTTCACGGCGACTGAAGACTTATAAGGATACAAAAACGCTTTAACATAATTAATTGTGGGTGGACTCAGATTGATTGGATCAGTGTATTATTTCTTTGGATTTTAAAAGTCAAAAACAAAAGGATAGTTGGGTTATTTTGGGTACTTATGCGCTGAGGCTGGAACCCATTCCAGCCTCCCAGTAAATAAAAGAAATGCAAACTACAACTGAGAACTGAAGACCATATAACTTTTCATAATAAGTTGCAAGCTAAGAGCGTATATTTACAATAATAATTATTATGAAAGTCAAGTCAGAGGTTAGAAGAAGCCTTATGGAATTTTCCTGGAATGAAATCCGATGATCAATCAAAGCGTTGACGGCAAATTTTTATTTAAAAGGTCACGCCACCCGCCGGCCAAGATCCCACAACGGGAGGCAACACAATGAATTTATGCGCGTCAATTGCGAGTTATAAACGTCGTCGTCGCTCGCGCATGCGCCATGACCCGCCATTAACTATTATTAAAATATTGCTATGTAGGAGCCTGGCTATTCTCTACCATGTTTTATTACAAGCCCCACCAGTACTAGATACTGTCGTCGGCTATTTAAAGCTCATATGTTACAAATGTTCGTGTAGGACGCACTGGGCTCTACAACTCGTTCTGTTGACGGATATCTTTTATTTTCATATGTTCTCAAATGAATTATAGGTGTAAAATGTTGCTGGAATCTTACTGTGAACAGAGTGCTATAAATTGCAGCAATAACAAACAGGGCTGGAACAAATAAGGTAATTGTGATCGAAGATGACGCGATTGTAAATGATTTGGTATTTTGTCTAAACAAAGTCACACGGAATGTTTGGGAAACGCAAAGTTGGGCCGTAAAATTGTCTCTTTATGGTGTAACAAATCTATAAAGATGTGAGTTTAAGTGTGGAAAAGGTATTCGATTTGAATCGTACACAATTTACTGCTATGTCACAAAAACATATATGTACAATGAAAACATACAATAATCGTCATTCTTTATTGCCACAAAACCAGCAAAAACTCTGCAGATCCTTATTTTATAGCGCAGTTGAAGTACGATTATTCAATAAAAACGTCTAACGTCATACATTACACGTAGGAATTCAAATCAAAAGCTTGATTTGATAAATTAAACTCAACGATTTAAAGCTACCACTATTTATGACTGTGCCATCATGATCTCTGCCCTCCCGCGCTGAGGAGAACTTGAAGATACCTTACACTGCAACAATAATCTTCTTGCAAAAACAGAAATCAGCAATCATGAAGAAAATATTATCGTTTACCACAAACGCTGGAGTCAAAAGTGTTCAATATTTGCGGTGGAAATAACGATGAATACTTTTTTCTACAGCTCGCTTCCCATCGCTCATTACAGCGGTTTCTGGCACATCTTATTATCCTCCTATAAACTCAACTTTGATATTAATGGAAACTTTAATTGCATCTACTTTAGGTTCATTATTGTTTGCATCAGAATCATACCACGATGTTCATTTCGCTACCCTGTTTCTGTCATCACAATTTTTAGGCTCTCAATATGGAGTTTCAGATAATCATAGTTATTCTGTCCCGAGGCGATCTCTTTTATGTACCCCTAATTTTAGGTTGCAGTCTCAAGTAATTTATTTGAAATTGACAAAATTCTTCAGCCATGTATTATAAGGGGAATTTGGTTGTGTAGGGTCATTATAGGTTAAGAAAATGAGAGTACTCTTTTATATACGAAAATCGAATTACCTTTTCTCCAGATAAGTTTTCGATAAAATAATCCTGTTTCGAGGATAAATACCGTTTTACGTTTAATTTAACGACTTCGTCTCTATTTATTTTACGAGTCTATTTATTACTTGCTATCGGATTGAGTAATTTATTATGGCCTTTTATATTTAGTGCGTACAGCTCATGCGGTTTTTTAATTCAAATTCATTACGTACTTAAATAATTAGTGATTTTTATACTTATTTATTTTGTTACAGGAATAATCACAACCAAAGAAATTCTGGATAGAGAATTTAAGTCTTCTTTCTCCTTATTTGCTGAAGCAAAGGACCAAGGAACGTTGCCTAGATCGAGTCGAGTTCCTATTTCAATTAAAATTACCGATGTGAACGACAATCCTCCGGAGATCATTGACCCCAGGGAAGATGTCGTCAGTGTAAGGGAAGAACAGCAACCTGGTGCTGAAGTAGCGAGAGTGAAGGCTATAGATAGAGATAATGGACTCAATTCTACTATTCGATATTCCATATTGAGTGAAAGAGATATGGATGGCGTTGGTGTCTTTGTTATTGACGCTAATACTGGAGTAATTAAAACTAGTACAGGTAATTTCAACAATACATTTTATTTATATTTCACTATCAGAGTTCTGAGAATGTATTATCTAAGTAATATTGTGGCACTACCTATCAGAAACAAATGTTATATAATTGTTTATTTCACAGTCCTGGACCATGAAGAGAGATCTATTTATCGACTAACTGTGGCAGCAACTGATGGAGGCACACCACCAAAGCAGACAGTCAGGCAACTCAAGGTTGAAGTTTTGGATTTGAATGACAACAGGCCTACATTTACCAGCTCCAGTTTATCTTTCAAAGTAAGTTATCAAACAATTCGAAAAAAAAAGGTCATAAGTCAGCTTATAATATTTGCCGAGATGTTTTTGGTTGTGAATAGAAATTATTTATTTTTAGCCTATTCTATCCCACTGCAGGGCAAAGGTCTCCCCTTTTTCCTTCCAATACTCTCGGTATAGGGCAATTGTAGACCAAGATGTGTAAATATTTTTTAATAATAAAAATATTTCTTTTCAGGTAAAGGAAGACGCCAAAATTGGCCACATTGTTGGGACTGTAGCTTGCTGTGACAGTGATATTACTGAAAACTTAGTCAATGATGATGATGAGAAACAGATATCGTATCTACTCATGCCTCTCACAACAGACCACTCTCCTGGAACCTTTGAAATTGACCGTCGGACTGGCTCTTTAGTCGTAGCCAGACAATTGGATAGAGAAATTCAAGACGAATACCGGCTAGAAGTTAGAGCCTTAGATACTTCAGCAACGAATAACCCTCAAAGCAGTGCGGTGACTGTCAGAATAGAAATTGTAGACGTCAATGACAATTCACCACAATGGCCTCAAGATCCTATAAATATCGAAATATCAGAACTTACTCCAATCGGTATGATAGTTTACAATTTCACTGCCAAAGATGCTGATTCGGGACCTAATGGAGAATTAAACTTTCGGGTAGTATCTTCATTACCTGTCACTAAGAACGTGTTTAATTTGGACCCACTTACTGGTTCTCTAACACTTACTTCTGCATTGGATTATGAAAAGCTGAAAGAATATTGGCTAATCATAGAAGCAACTGACTTGGCCACAAACTTTACGGAAAGAATGGCAACATCAGCAACAGTCCACATTTCTGTAACCGATGCCAATGATAACACTCCGACTTTCGTATCTGCCAATAAAGCTACAGTCTCACTAAACACACTATCAGGCACTTTCTACCAAGCGCTAGCAATAGATGCAGATTCTGGCGAAAATGGTAAAATATCTTACTACATATCAGGCGGAAATGATCAAGCCTACTTTTCTATGGAATATGACGTTGGGAAATTGACGTTATCCAACAAATATTCGCAAGACATATCGAGAGTTAGACCAGGACAATATAAACTGAATCTTACCGCTTCAGACCATGGTACACCATTCCCAAGGCAGAGCCACATGACTCTACAGTTGACGTTGCAAGAGTCAACGAATATTCCTCCAAGATTCACTGATTCTTTCTACAGAGCTAACATCACTGAAGATATTCGACCGGGCAGTTTTGTCACAAGACTGTCTGCTAAAACTTCAAGGGGCAGTGCAAGTGAGTTATTCCGTCAAATTTAATTTATTTATACACCAACTATCTGAACATTTGAACCAATGATACTTAGTTGAATAAGACACTAATATTACTTTTTATTATTCAGGTAACCTAACTTACATGATCCCTTCTGGAGTAGCAGATGACAAGTTTGCTATAGATGAAAGGCTCGGTACCATCACTGTCAAAACCAGAATTGACAGAGAAGAGAGAGACCAATTCATTTTCCCCGTCTACGTAACTGATTCAAGCACTTTCCAATCTACAACAAATTTTGATGTGGCTACGGTCACAATAAGCGTTATGGATGTGAATGATAACCCACCAAGTTTCAAAACAGGCTCTTGCTATCCTTTAGTCGTCCCTGAAAACAATGATCCTGAAGTGATACACACTGTCGCTGCAACTGACAAAGATATTGGAGCCAATGGAGTCATAACTTACAGTATAACATCAGGCAATAATGGGAATAAGTTCTCAATAGACTCTACTACTGGAAAACTGACAGCAAGGACCCTTGATAGAGAAACACAATCAAAGTATCACTTGACGATTACTGCCTTTGACCACGGTTCTCCTGTAGCGTTGCAAGGTTCCTGTAACATCACAGTCGTAGTTGAAGACCAGAATGATAATGATCCAGTTTTTGATACCGGTCATTACTCAGCTGCGATACCAGAAGATGCTATGATTGATACGTCAGTCATCAAAGTCAGAGCTACTGATGCAGATTTGGGTTTCAACAAAAGGATTGTGTACTCATTGGCTAATGAAAGCCAGGGTCTGTTCAGAGTTGATAACAAGACTGGGATCATTTTCACAACTGGGTAAGTTTACACTCTAGCACACATATTATCAAAAAATGAGTTTTACTCATATTTTTGTTACTAATAATAATAATAATTTCTTTATTTGTATAGAATGCAGGTATTACAATAATGATGTAACTAACTTATAATTTTCTTACAGAACATTTGATAGAGAGAAAACAAGTGTCTATCACTTTGAAGCTGTGGCAACGGATGAAGGGCGATACATCACTCGATCACAAAGAGTATCAGTGGAAGTTACAATCAATGACGTCAATGACAACAAGCCCATCTTTACAAAGTACCCTTTTAAAGAACAAGTAGCCACACTAACACCGCCAGGTCAAAGTTTGCTTCGAGTAGCAGCAATGGACAATGACATAGGAATAAACGCCGAAATATTATATGAACTTCTGGATACTTCAAATCACAAGTTTCGCATCAACCCTACAACAGGTGTACTCACGGCCACACAAAGCTTGGCAAGCGAAAACGGCAAATTGATCCACCTAAAAGTGATCGCCAAAGATAAAGGCAACCCACCCCAGAGCGCCATAGGACTTATAGAAATACGTGTCGGCGATTTCTCAGATCAAACACCTACATTAAATTTCCAAAATGCTACATATAATGTAACTATTGAAGAAAACATGGCGTATGGAAAGGACGTGCTCCAAGTTACCGCAGTTAGGAGCGACGGGCGGCGTCAGAGAATAATTTATGAAATCGGCAACGGCAACGATCAGTACGCCTTTGAAATAGACTCTAACTCTGGCGTTATAAGGGTGAATAACTCAGTGAATCTGGATTATGAGTCGTATCCAGGCCCGCGGAGGCAGCTTGTTGTAGTCGCGCGCACAGAAGGCTCGCCCGTCCTTTACGGCTACTGCGACGTTATAATAAATCTGATCGATCAGAATGACCACGCTCCCAGGTTTACGCAACAGCAGTACATCGCGAATGTCCTTGAAGGGAACACTAAGGGCGAATTTGTTGTTCAACTCGCGGCTAAGGATGGAGATCGCGGTGTGAATGCGAGGATATTATACCACATTGTCGATGGAAATCATGATAATGCATTCATTATAGAACCGGCATTCTCAGGGTCGGTGAAAACAAATATAGTCCTCGATCGTGAGATTAGGGAGACGTACAAACTGACAGTAATAGCCACTGATGAGGGTGACCCGCAGATGACTGGTACAGCGACGCTGAGGATCAACGTCGTAGACGTGAACGACAATCAGCCAACATTCCCACCACCGAACGTCATCTCAGTATCGGAAGGTACGTTTTTACTCCTTATTCGCATTCGGGTTTTAAATTGCCGTTGTTCGGCCTATCGACTTTTCGAAATAAATTGGTAGAACAAAAAGCGTACCACAGAGAGGGAGGCATTTTACATAATTTGTATTCTCGACTTGGTAACATTGCGACTTTTCGATTCCAACGCCGAGATTAAATAAAAGGGACTCCTTTAGGATCAATATTTATTGGATGGTATTACATTTTTTCCGAGTGCATGTTTTAGCGGTTCACCAACGGTCCACGGCGTTCGCGTCGCTTTTTATTCGTTTTTTATATCATTGTAAGTCGACAGAGGTTTTGTTATAGAGAACTTTTATTTTGGCGGATCGTTAAAACGGCAGTCAAACGGACCCGTCAGTATATTTTGTTTTTATTTTTAGGAACGGAAGTTGGGACAGTGCTCACATCTGTTACTGCAAATGACGTTGATACATATCCGGCACTGAAGTACTCGATAATACAAGGGGACAACAGTTTTTCTGTAGACAGATATAGTGGAAAGATTGTGTTGAATCGACCCCTTGACTTCGAAGCGAGGAAAATGTACGAAGTGAATATCACAGCATCGGATAGCGAACATGTTGCGAAGACGACGCTGACGATAAGAGTTACAGATGTAAACGACAACTCACCTGTCTTTGATGATATCTCGTATAACAGAATATTACCTGGTAAGTTGCATTTTATAGCATTCTAAAATAACATTACTACACGTTAAAAATTATGATGCAAGGCTCATTAAACCTCTTCTCAATTCCAGAAGGCACCGACACTCTTGAAATCGGCTCAGTCAGCGCCAAGGACCGCGATGATGGAGACAACGGCAAGATCACCTACTCAATTCTTCGCCCAACCAAAGGATACTACATAGATGCAGTATCTGGAGGCATTTTCGTGAACTACAGTGCGCTACCACCGAACCAGAGAGATACGCAACTGGCTGTTGTAGCCACAGACCACGGCAAACCAAACAGAAGTGCTGTTGCATCTGTTAGGATCAGTACGGGAGCATCTTCGGAGATCAAGCCTTTTATTGGACAGGATGCTTACAGGTAAATATTTTCATTTACAATATGAACAACCAATACCTGCAATCAACCAAATAAAAACAGGAAAAGTAGACACTATCTTGTTTTTTTTAATACAGCTCACGGTATATGAATACTCGTAACAATTCAAAATTCTTAATTTATCTGTGTGAATTTAATAAATTTATATGATGCTGACCTTTATAATAACATGATTTCATTTTTTTATTTCAGGATCACTGTAAACGAAGACACCGAGAAAGGATCAACGCTGCTCCAGATTGGCGGCATCAACGACGTTCTCAAAAAGTACAATCTGGATATCCATATCACATCTGGCAACGAAGGAAACACCTTTGATGTCACCCTCGAAGGAGCTCTGATTCTCCTCAACAGACTTGATAGAGAAACACAAGATTCTTACGTACTTGGACTAGCTGCTGTTGAGCAAGGAAAAATGCAAACTCAAAATCAGAATAAGACCTCGATCACAGTATTTGTCACTGTAGCCGATGCCAATGATAATCCACCAGTGTTTGCTATTAGTGATTTTGACCTGACTGTAAGTGAGGATGTCAAAATCGGATACACACTGACTAAATTGGCTGCAACTGATGCGGATCTCTACGGAACTCCAAACGCTGCTATAGTTTATAATATCACCTCTGGCGACGATGAAAAACTGTTCTTCGTTCATCCGACAACAGGCCTTCTGACTGTCAATAAAACTCTTGACTATGATGTTGGCAATACTGAATACAAACTTGTGATAGTTGCATGCGATCAAGGAGTGCCGTCACTATGCAATGCTGTTTTTATAAGTGTTGGTATACTAGATGAGAATGATAATGCTCCGACGTTTCCCGTCAATGAGTATTTTGAAACAATCGGTGAGAACGAAAGAGTCGGTACCTCCATTTTTACAGCCAGAGCTACAGACTTAGACAAAGGCAGATACGGTCAACTAAATTACTCTATAGTAGCCTCACCAAACAACTACAACAGAAATGATGACTCCTGGAAAATGTTTCTCATTGATTCTACATCAGGGTTAGTAAACTCTAATGCTGTTTTCGATTATGAGGTAAAGAATAAGTACGAGTTTTCCATCAAAGCTTCTGACTTGGGAGGAAAAAGCACTACAGTAAAAGTTCGGATTGATATTGAAAGCAGGGACGAGTTCTATCCTCAGTTTACACAGAAGACTTACAAGTTCCGTGTACCGAAGTCAGGATCCCTTCCTGCTGGCTATGTTATTGGTCAAGCTACAGCTACCGATAGAGATAAAGGTATTGACGGAAGAATAGTTTATCAGCTGTCCACATCACATTCCTACTTTAAAATAAACCGAACGACGGGCGTTATTATTTTGAAGAAGAAAGTTGATTCTGTGCAAAACCTTTTTGGCTTAGACAAATCAATAAGTTTAGTTGTCACGGCTAGTTCTGGAAGGCAAGGCTCTTTGACGAACAAAACTGCTGTAGAAATTGGTATGAATGACCTTGCATTGGCATCGGATGCAACTCAAGTGAATGATGCTGCTGCGGTCGCAAGCGGGGGCTTATCTGATTGGGCCTTAGGGTTACTCATTGTTTTTATTTTCATTATTATTATATTTGCTGCAGCATTCCTATTCTTGCACATGAAGAATAAGAGACATAAAAAAGTCAATAAGCCTGGACTAAGTTCCGAAGGAGTCGGGGCTACGAATAGTTACGTAGACCCAAGCGCTTTCGATACTATTCCTATACGAAATACTGGTGCCGTCAATCCAGCTCAGTTTGCGCCTCCAAAATACGACGAAATCCCACCATACGGCCCTCATACAGCCAGCTCCAATTCTGGAGCAGCAACTACTTCAGAACTCTCTGGCTCCGATCAGTCAGGATCCAGTGGCCGAGGCTCTGCTGAAGATGGCGAAGATGGTGAGGACGAGGAAATAAGGATGATAAACGAGGGTCCTTTACAGAGAGAATCTGGAATACACAGACAATCTAACGGAGTTGACGATGACAATCTGTCTGATGTATCTGTACATAACACTCAGGAGTATTTAGCAAGACTGGGTATCGTTGATACTGGGACTGGTGGCGGTGCTTCAACGTCATCAAGGAGATGTTCAGAAAACGTAGGAAATAAGGACACCATGTTACATCACGCACCCATTGATTCGATGCACATATTTGACGAAGATGGTGCTCATGAAAATGATATTACCAATTTAATATACGCTAAGCTTAATGAAGTCACTGGTAGTGAAAGAGCGAGTAGTGCAGATGAAGCAAGCGCGGCGGTTGATAGAGCAATGGCACTCGGGGCTTTCTCCAGCGCTCCGGGAGACAGCAACGCTGTTCCCACCGCAGGACCTTCAATGACTGGCAGTCTTAGTTCCATAGTTCATTCTGAAGAAGAATTAACTGGTAGCTACAATTGGGATTACTTACTTGATTGGGGACCTCAGTATCAGCCCTTAGCGCATGTATTTTCTGAAATAGCTAGACTGAAAGACGATGCGGTTTCACTGCAAAGTGGTAACAGTGGGGCTTCAAGTGCAAAGAGTAAAGGAACTTCCATATCTGGAGGAAAGAGTGTTCCACCACCATTGCTGACGACTGTGGCACCTAGAAGCTGTCCAGCACCATCGTTATCATGTAGGCAGCCACAGTTATTATTGCCGAGGTCTCCAATAAGTCATGATGTTCCTGGCGGGTTCTCAGCAGCAGCCGCCATGTCACCTTCATTCTCGCCTTCCTTATCACCACTGGCGACGAGATCACCGTCAATGTCACCATTAGTAGGGCCCGGGTTGCCACCAGCACCCGCCAATAGAAAACCTCCACACTCGACTATGAGGATATGAAAATATTAGTATCGTAGTATATTCAATACTGTACATATGGACGACTGTTTTGCCTATAGTGTAGTTAGTATTATTTATTCGGCCGATCTGATCGGCTTAACTCATTTTGCGCATATTGATATTTAAAACGAACTTCACAGATATGCTCAAAGTGATTACTAAGCGCTTATTACCGATTTTTGCGGTAAATGTATATAAATAAAAAATCGGGTGTATTTTTAAGTGTACATACTTACTTATACTCATTGTAAAAAATATATAAAGACTGCCATTTTTTTATTTTTAACGAAAAATACAGCTTTACTCTAAGCTATAAGTATTATTTTTAGGAAACGCAAATTTTACGATGTGTCAAATTGATTAAAGGATCAAGTGATTGTAATCGATTTGGTGAATCAATGTTACTGTAAGCTTTATTACACGGATATGTATGTACTACTTCATATTGTAAATTCTGTTGCAAATATAATGTAATATTAGTTTTCAGTGAATTGAACGTTGATGTTTCGTTTCTCTGTGATTTTGATGATGCCTAAAGATTCAGTTCAGTCTTTTTGCTACTTATTATCAGTTACATAACCATTAACTACCTTCTCTTTTATCGATACAAATGGTTTTGCCATACAACTATCAATAGCTGATATGCAATTTTAGTACATATCAGCTATTTTGATAATATTTTAACATTATTCAATCATTTCACCATTTTGCTTTATGAAAGCCTCTATTGCAGTTAACAATAAATAATAATTTTCATTCACGATCATAATGTATCAAAAATTTTGGACTGATAACTAGTATATTGAATGTAAATACTTATCTTAGATTACATGTTAATAAATTAGTCGTAGACTCCACCGACTGTATGAATATTGTTTAGGTGGAAATAAAATGGAATTTAAAAACATAATTTTGTTTATTTTATTTTTATGAATTCCGCCATTTACCCCTCATTGCCTCTCCAAAGAAACTAGCGGGTATGCATATGAAAAATCAAAGCCCAATGTTAGTTCTATCTGCAAGGCCTCCAATGGGACTGAGAGTGTCATACTTATAGGATGCTTCAAAATAGATGGACCAGAATCATCACACTTGTGTGATTGGCGTGGCGATTTTAAATCGTACCTGTCATAATATGCCATTAGGTTAATTAAAAATAAATATCAAAGTTTTCTAATACAAGGTAAAATAAAACAAAGCTGAAAGAAAAGTTTTGTTTATTAAAATTGATTAATTTTTATTACAGTGAAATACTTACTAAATATTTCAGAGGTAAGTAATTTTGCAAAAAGTAGACATTTATTTATTTGCGTAAAACATGGTATAAAAAGGTCTAGGGTCTGGGTCTTAGATCTAGGTCGGTTTAAGGTTATTAAATAGAAAGTAACAATATCAGATACTAAATATATTTTTTTTATTGACGGAAGTTTTCAGCACTATATTTTGCAAAATTACTTATCCCAATAACAATTACATTACAGCTAAATTATGACAAAATGATAAATTAAATATTATTATCACAGTTGGAGCTACAACTACCAATGATATCATAATGATTATCAACTATGGTAATTTAGGGAAGGAATATATTTTAGCAAGTTGTTTTGTAGAAATTTAAAATAGTCAAATATATAAATAGACATGGTATTAAGTCAATCATAATCATTACACTACAATTCTGATACAGATAGAACAGTACCGTTACAGTACAGTTACAGAAATAGATCAAAACCATCAAATATGTTTTAAAAGTAATTGAACATTCTTGTTAGAAAATTCCAAAGCCAGAGATATGGCTGTTCTTCACTTTGATTTTTTATTTGGACACAAGATTTTTTTGGTCTCTTGATTATATTCATAAAAAGAATAAGTGTTCTGTTCAGTCATACTAAAATTAGCAGGCATATAAGCGTAGAAAAAAGTAACTTGTATTGAGCATCTCTACTCAACCCATAAGGGGGAAAGCGTATGATATCTATTACAGTTATATAATATACTATTTTTAAATTTCAGATAAAATGCTTACGAACACTGTGGCCCTATTTAAGTGATATATTTAGTATTAATTGGTGTTAAAAGTAGGGATGGATTTTGACATCTTTAACCCCATCATTTAATTATATGACATAGGTATTGTGGATATTTTAAAATTTAATGACCAAAAACAGGCATCAGTTTATTGTTCTAAATCTCAAATCTGATATTTTTTATATAAAGCCGATTAGAAGGCAACTTTCTCAAGCGTATAATATATTTTTAGAAACTGCAATAACAACTACAAAATCCTAAGTTTCACACACAATTATGTTTATTTTATTATCTTTTGTCTTTATTATACTTGTAACTGGTTTTTTTCCAAAACTCCTGTACGTTTTCCAATACGGTTTGCCCTTATAATGCCTTTCAAAAAAAGGTAAGGCCGTCTTGTGTCAACCCTGTCTATCTAAACATGTGTATGCCTACTTATAAATGGCATACGGTCTAATGCAACGATACTCAACCCTTTTTAGAATATTTATGATGCACATTTTCTTAGTATCGGTTAGGGTGCTTTATTATAATAGTTTTTCATATATAATTATTATGACAGCAATTTTTTTTATGTGGCTTTTTCCATTATTCATTAGCCATAGATAATTTATATTATTCATTCGGACACATTTCTTTGCTTCATAATCTCTTCCAAAAAGATTGCCTTCATATTTACACCCTCTGCATATATTCAGCTCTATGAGCTTTGAGGCCGAACAATTCAATTCATTCTACATTCTCTACTGCTGGATATAGGCCATTCCTTACTGCCAGTACAGGTTGAGTACAGCTGGTCTAAAGGATAAATGAATAAGGGTCAAAATAATTACTATATTCGCTTGATGGATTTTTCCGTGTGGTTGTGTAAATGCATGTCTATGATAACCTCGTCGGAGCCGATGGACTTATTACTGGGGGTCACTATACCAATGTCCACGTCAGTGTTCGGAGTCAAACCGTTGATAGGATCCTGGAATGAGATAAAAGAATCAAGTTTTAAATACAAAAAAGTGAGAGTAAAGAGGTCACACAAGATCATAATAATTGTAGAGACGTACAAAAAGGACACTCGCTACCTAAGTAAAGTTAGATTGTTGGAAAGTGACTCAGTTTTTAGCAAGAGCAAATACATTTAAAGTAGAAATCGTTGTCAAAATAGGATTGACGGAATTAGGTAGGTATAAACCTAGGTGTGCTTGAATCATAAAGTACCTAATTTTGGATGGATAACTAATGATAATAAAGGTTTTCTTTAATGTAACGGAGAAGTCACTGGATTCTAGGTTATTTCATATGGAGAAGGAGTAGAATATCGTCATCAATTTCTGACTACACATTCGATAAATTTAAGTAATATTTTAAGAATTGTGTTGCTGTATCAGTCGCTTAGCTGACTTTGACAAAAATCGGGCAAACTTACCGCATTAAGAGCGTCGCAAGCCATGAGTTCGTTCTTGGACAAGTGTTCGACCACAGCTGCTGCATAACAATCACCGAGCATGTTGTTAGTCGTCCTGATACGATCACTGAAACAGAAACAAAAAATATTATGTGGGGATTAAGATTTTGACAAATTAGAATTTTAAATCATTGATGAACGACTATGAATGATTGTACAAGACTTACAGAAGAATATACGTCAAGTCAAATTATTACGCGGTGTGTTTAGTAGCATTAGGCTTTCTATTTTTTTTTTAATATTTGCCCCATACTATGAGCACACATAGCCACATTACACTAAGAACCAGACCCGGAACATTTAAAAATATTTATTAAAAATTATTGACCCTGGTCTATTTATGACGTACAGATAACTATCTGTACGTCATAAATAGACCAGGGTCAATAATTTTTGAAACCAAAGAAAATAATAGTAGGACAAAACCCATTGCAAAAGGAAGAGAAGATAACAAAAATGAAAGGTAAAATAATTTTCTCAAAAATGGTATGTAATGTTGTCATAACATCTCTAAAAAGTATCCAGCAAGTGAACTCTACCGGAGACTTATTCACAAGTGTCCAGTAAGAAGCGAGATTTTAAATTTGGAATCTCCTACTGTCCAGTAAGTAAGTATGTAATTTACTTACTGGAGAGTAGTAGGGATTGGTCCGATATATCAAAAGGTAACTTATATCGGATATGTGTTAGATATCATAATCATATCGATATATATATCAAAATAACCGATATTACAAAAACTGTATCTAATAAAAACCTTACTAGCGTGCGAGAACGAATAAGTCAAAGCTTAAAACCTTAACAATGCGAAAACGTACGAACTACGAACAAAACGCAAACTTCTCAAACGATAGGAACCATATATTATGTGCTACTTCTCTTTCTAAGTATTATTTCGCGTTCGTTGTTAGTTTGCTCATCTAAATAACATTTTAACTTATACAAACTGTACTAAATGATATCGATATCTGAAAACCGTTTTCAATATCGATATGAAAACTGTATATCGGTTACATAACCGTTTGCGCAAAAAACCGAAAACGCCCATCTCTAGACAGTTGGTCATCCTCTTTAGATCTGCTTAGAAAAAAAAACATAGTACCAGCCAGATACAGATTAGAGTTTAGCCATTATAACATGGTTATAGGAGGGAGGCTCCAAATATCTATCTATCTCTCTTTTTGGTATGACATTTTATGAGATAGATATATTTTTGAGTCCGTTAATCAAGACGTACAACAAACAAATATAAATGCCCCCGGTAAATCGATCACAATATCTATCAGTAATTAAATATGAATGTAACCTTCAATATTAATTAAACGAATTTGTTGTTAAACTTTCTTTCATTTTTGAGAAAAGCATTATACAAGCCTCAATCAGTAAGAAAGCCATCCTGGCCTCGTATATAACGGCCTCACCTGCGGTTCGGTCCGGTTAACTCATACTTGGCCAGGAAGACTTACTTACTGGATTCTGAAGTAATGTACTATTACGGGCGATCTGAGGTCGGGAAGTGGAAGGGGGTGAGTTTTTAAGGGTTAAAACGGTTTATTTCGATTTCCGGCAAAACTACAAGTCCTATTGAAAAAACTTAGCAAGCAATGTTGTAGTTAATAAAGAGATCTACAACTTTTGTATTTACAATTTTTCACATAAAATCAATATAAAAAAAAACAATCCAGGGCTGAACCTTGTCTAATATAAATATTTGTTCCGTGCGGGAATAGAATTGGTGACACGCAGCAGGCAATCACTCAATCACTGCGCCAACCATGCCAAATTCGATTTATTAAACATAATTATATTATGTGGCGTATAATAAAAAGCCGTATAAGAAGTTAAATCATAAAAAAACAAACGCTGAGAGAAGAAGACTGAAAGAGCACTTTAGTTACTAAAACGGTGTTAATGAGTTAAATAGTATACTCACACGAGCCAATCAATAGCAAACAGTAGCGAAACATCGTGTGTAGGAGCATCCACTGCAGCCAACACAACTAGTAGTAGGACCATAGCCGCCGACGGTACTGATGCTGAAGACACTGAAGCTGCTGTTGAAGTCAAGCTGGAATTGAAAAGAAAACAGGTTTAAGTAATGGAAAATAAATTAATACACATACAGGATGTGTCAGACACCGACGCGAAAAAAATCCCATGGATTCAGTACATAGTTCTGGATGCCCTTAAGTTGAAAATTTTTGTTGGAATTTTCATTATTTTTCTATCGTTATTCTATGTAAATCGTTATTCCTATCTAGTTCAATTAGATTTTTTATTATTCTCCTTTGTCGGTTCGCTGACTTAGGTTCGTACTCATAACCGGAGTGCGTGTATGATCAGATGTATGAACGTGAGTGAAGTAAAAGAAGTATGTAAGGATCGTAGCAGATTGCGGTCTGTAGTTTCTGCCTTTCGCCATGGAAAAAGGTGTGAGTTTGTGTATGTAATTATACAAGATTATAATCTCAATGCTGTATGCACAAAGCTGTCTAAATGTGAGTACATGGCATTATTGGTACAGAGTTGCAGTCAGGTATCTAGCTTCTTTAGAAGCACTTTTAGGACCTCTCCTTCATCATCGAATACTTTGGTTTTATTACCTACATAAAGAGTTTTGTTACCTTATTTATACGGGTTTTTCTACGTTAAGTACCTTCTTATTTAACCTTAAGTGATGAAATGATAATTATTATTTTCAAAACGTAGCCGGATTCAGCATTACAATTATTTTGATTTTGTTTAAAATAATTAATTTCATTTCGGGGACTGTGCGATGGAATTGCATTAACTTATTCTTCCTAGCCCGTTCCATTGGACTACAAGACATACGGCAATCTGTCATCGGTACATGGTTGACATCCCAACCATACACAACAAACGTTTTGGGAATACTTTTATTAAGCGTACAACTAAGGAGTGGAATTCCCTGCCGGAGTCAGTATATCCTGATAGCTACAACCTGGGAGTCTTTAAGTCAAGAGTGAATAGGTTTATTCTAGGCAAGCGTGCTACATCGTCGACCACATCATCACTTACCATCAGGTGAGATAGTGGTCAAGCGCAAGCCTATCAAGGTTAAAAAAAAAAAAACAATAATTTGTTGATGTCATCAATTGCATGATACGAGTCTTCGTATATAACAAACCAAAAACAAAAAGTATTTTTAAATGAGGTCTTTCCTCTAGTTTGTCTCTAGTTTGCTAGTGCTAGTTTGCTGTACATTACTGCCCAGAATTTTATTGGATGTAGCTCTCAATGAGACTTGCAGGATGATTACAGGGTGCTTAAAACCAACCCCACTTGCTGCACTATACCCGCTTGCAGGAATAGTCCCTCCGGATGTCCGAAGAGAAGTGGCATGTTATTCAGAGAAGCACAAGCAAGAAACAGACAACGAATTTCTTTATATAATGTGGAGAAGCCAAGGGGTAGATTAAAAAGTCGAACAGCTTCCTGTCATTCACTAAATCAATTAACGGTAACGTGTTAAGTGAAACAAATTAAATCTATAGCTCCTCAGATACCCCTATCCAGCTGACTATATTGGGCCTGCAGGAAAGCTCCCTGCGGGCCACCAACTGCCTTGGCCCACATGGAAATCTCTAAACCGACTCCAAAGCCAGGTGGGTTGCTGCAGGCACAACCTAGTTAGATGGGGGTACTCAATAACCCACAGTAAAGCACCACAGAAGCAGTTTTAGTATTCATCAAAGTCGGCCTCGTGACTTCTTTGAGTGTTTTTCGCTATTCCTCATAGTTTCGAATATGTCCATCCACGCGACTTGAAAAAATAAAATAAGGTATCAAAACTTCGGCTTCATGCAGGTAAAAAAATAGCGGCAAAACCAAAATCGCATGCAAAGCTGTCGATAATAATGATAGCGTAATACTTACAATATAGTAGCCAGCTGAGCGAACCCAAGATGAATATTATTCATCTGACATACAAAGACACTGGCAACAGACAGGAACAACGCAGTACCATCCATGTTGATATTACAACCAATAGGAAGCACAAAGCGCGTGATGCGAGGGTCGATCTGCAAGGGACCTTCCATCGCTCTGAAGGTTACTGGAAGAGCCGCTGCACTGGAATATAAGAGAATTTTTTGGTTAGAATTTTTAAATTTATTCAAATTAAATTTATTGCATCCATAATGTACATACAGGTGGTAAATATAAATTACAGAAACAACATCTTATGTCGGGCACAGCAACATTCAAGATACAGTCAGTCTAGGAGAGAGGAATAACGCTTAATAATTTTCCTATATAATTAACATTTATGCCCTAGCATACGAACACTTTGAAATTGTTGATTTAACTTTCTGTATGTGGGTTTTGGGGGTGGTCCTGGGGAATTGAAGCATGTATCGGTCTGACATCAGATCATATCTGCTGTATTTCTTTTGTTTTCTTATTATAATATTCCTCCTCAACAAATTGCTCCCTGCCCTGTAAATATGAAGCAAACCAGTCGTGGGCTTTCCCACGTACTCCTATTCCGTATAGCTTATTTAATAGTATTTTAAATTGCACCTTGTCGTAGGCCTTAGACATATCAAGTAGTATTCCAATTGCGTACCGTTTGTTATTTAAAATATTTATAGCTTCTTGCATATATTTATATACTGCTAATGTTGTAGATCTATTTTTCCGAAATCCGTTTTGACAATCATAGTTTAACTTATATTTTTTACAAAAAGAGTATACACAATCGCACATTGCTTTTTCAAAGACTTTGGATGCTGTGGGTAGAAGGGCGATTGGTCTATAATTATTTGGGTCTGTTTTAGCATCTTTTTTATGGATCGGTTTAATTAAAGCTTTTTTTTAGTAATTTGGGAAAAATGCCATCTTCGAACGATTGTTTAATTAATTTGTAAAATGGTAAGGTTAGTTCGTCAGCGCACTATAAGAAAAGAGTTGGTGGGAGTTCGTCTATGCCGTGACTATTTTTATTTTTTAAGTTTTTTAAGATAATGGTTTATTTCATATCCATCGACTGGGCTTGAAAAAACATGGTATTTTCAGTGGGGTTAAGCACTGAGGCTACTCTCGGTTGGAAGCCGGGAGTTTGGCTGGTATTTTCCTCAATGGATGCGAAGAAATTGTTAAATATGTTAGCTACTTGTTTAGGCTGACTCACTAGGTTCGTCGTCGTTTGTAATTTAATGTTATTTTTATTAATTTTGGTATTTTTATAAGTCCGTTCCTTTACGATATCTCACATGGTTTTAACTTTATTGGTTGATTTGCTCATTTTATTTACGTAGTTATATTTTTTTTTCCGTTGTTACAGAATTTTTGAGGAGTTTTTCATAAGTTTTATAGTATTTCGTAAGAACTGGATTGTTTATTTTTAGGGTTAGAATTTTTAATTGTCTTTTATTTTTACAGGATTGTTTTATTCCAACGTTTAGCCGATAATTATTATGTTTTCTTTTTAATTTAAGTCTGCGTGATGGGATTCATTCGTCTAAAATATTTATCAGTGTGTTTTGGAAAGACTGGTAGTTCTCATCTACATTTTGATTCGGCGGTATTATATTGTTCCAGTTTTGTATATTTAGTTTAGATTTGAATTTCTGTATGTTACTGTTGTTAAATATTCGTTTGTTTACAAACCAAATTGATTTGTGTATGAGAGAAAAATTCTTGCTACCCAGATTTTTGCCTATCTGAAGTAGGTATCATATAATAGTCATCCCAGTGGAGACTGTAGCCATTGGCGAGGGAGATAAAAATATAATAGGAACACAGTGCACTCTCTTTTCCATCACTCTCGTAGCCCGATGAGACGCAGTTCGAAACCGGAGAGAGATCAGGGGACCTACCATGAGCTTATAGAATAAGATTATTTCCATTGTGCTTAAGGGCCGGATGTATTATGACTTACATAAATCTGTCCTTTACGCACAATGGCTATAAACCTTGCTCTAAGAGGGTATTACACACAAGGGTATGACAATATGATATTAGATTTACAGGTATCAAATAAAAGATTTTGAGAGCAATTTTATTTAAAAGCATTTTGGTTTCTCCTGCATAAATATTAAGCAAAAACGTAAAAACAACGTTGGTATCCGTGAAATTATTATTTTTTTGTTTCGCAATAATATTGATCAGATATGAATATGATTGAGTATCTAGGAAGCCAAAGTATAAAAACGTGTGCAGTATTATTTGGTGAAACCTACACAAGGGAAACCCCAAGATATTGATAAAACCATAGAAAACTAAAAATAGTCTTCACATTGCGTGCTTCAGATTTATTAGCAGTAGGGAACTGCAGAATTATTTCCTACTGCCATTTAGTACAGTTTACGTAACCTTGTTCAAGTTTCATAAAACTTAAGTCTTATTTATATTCTAAGCCATGATAGCTTGATGCCACGTTATTATGAAGCACGCAGGTAAACAAATCGATAGTATTGACGTCTATTGCCTGCTTTCTTACGTAATTCATTGAATTGAAGGCATGCAAGTCAATCATCTTATGTAATAGTTACTGAACTATATTGATGCGTATATTGCGTTTATTGACTGTCTATTAGGTCCAATCAAAAGTAATGGACGCTCATTCAAGGAATTAAAGAGAAGTTGTGCCTAAAAGTAAGTAGGTATAGAGAATGTTAAGGATGAATTTGGTTTTGCCGTCCTGAATACTGGGTTAAAGATAAGTACCTATGTGACCGGGCTATGGTAGGTGAATAGAGTGAATAGAGAAAACAATTAAATTTTTTATTTTTATATAGCTATGTATGAGACCTATCTAGATCGATTTTTCACCCACGAAAACACCTATATTACAAATTTTATCGAAATCGTTAGAGCCGTTTTCGAGAACGTGAATACAAATTTACATAGATACAAATATTGCTCGTTTAATACTATAAGGTTATTTAAAAACTGTATTTTCCATTTACACAAAAGAAGAAGAAGAATTGTTTTCTAGTAATTTCTGTTGATTGGTTTTATATTATGTCTCCCGAAGCTCGTCTATGTAGATGCCGAATCAAAAGTCAATCTGGCAAAAAATGGCAATGTCATCCAAGATTATAAACACAAGCAGTTTTTTATTGAATCATCTCGCTTAGATTTATGGATATCAAAATATTTTAAATTATAGATCAAGCTTCGAAAGAGCTCAAAGAATTTTACTGTCAAACATTGACGGTAAAATTTAGCATTCATTCGAAATCATTTAAAATAATTTACTCCTATAATAGCTTCTGCCAGCAGCTTCGCCCACGAGAAAATCAGAAAATATCCCAAGGAAATTTTATCCCTAGGTAAAAAGTATTCTATGTCCTTCTCCACGGTAAAAGATAGATAATAATCTCTATACAAATACACAATTCATCAAAATTAGTGTCATTGGTTAACAGAGTGACTTTAATATTTATTTTATTGGTATGAATAATATCGTCAAAACTTACGTCGAAGCAGTAGCACTAGCTGTAAGCATAGCGTGTGATAATCCCCAGTAGAACTTGTAAGGGTTCCGTCGTAGAAACAGGAAGTAAACGAGTTGCATCACGATAAGCTGGTAGAAGAACACGCCGACGGCCACCGTGGCTATGAACCAAGCTAGTTGGGACATCACGGACGCTGGAATTAGGAGAAGTATGAAATTATAAAGGCAATATCATGGACTTGAAAATCAGTTCTTTGTGTGGACGTGGTCGATAATTTACACAAAGTAAAGCGCCTGCCTGGGCTCGAACCCACGACCTACAACTCGTAAGTCGCGGCCAATACCACTGGGCCACCACTGCTCCTATTTTGATTCTAGGTTAAATTAACTGGGATATTTTTTAAATGTTTATACGATATTTTTAATAGTTCTAGCTAACCAAGTCAGTAATTAGGTTCCCAGTGTACAAAATTATTTTAATTTTCAATTTCTACCAGTTATAGGTCCCAAAAGCCAGTTGTTAACGCTTTTTGTGTAAATAAAAACCACATTTTCAAAAAAAAAAAAAAGATATCCGCCATTAGACAACTTTTACCTTTACTAATGTATTTAAAAGTTAGCGAAATATAAAGTTGAACTCACCCACATCATTGACACCTAGAATCTTCCCAGCGATGACACTGCTGACCCCCAAGGGTGTGAACCACATGACCCCCGTCACCATCTTCATGATCACCTCGAAGATAGCCTGGAAGAAGTCAATCACCACCTGGCCCTTAGCTCCCAAGGTTCCAAGCAGACTGCCAAAAACGAGGCAGAAAAATACTAAGCCCAAAGTATTGGTGCCAGACCTAAAAAAAAGCAATAATAAAAGATAAGGCAAAAAAAGGTTTTATCACACTTTCCAAATGTATTGCATTCGTTTATAGTTAATAGTATTAAGACATGTATGGTAACTAGGTTTATGATAACATGTGGCTGACACAACCTGTTGTTGGTTTCAAGTCCCTAATAGATAAAGAAGAATAAAATAAGAAACGTATTGTTTGAAACATTTCTTTAAATTTTGTATAGCTATTTCAGAAACCGAATTTAATTTTTTATCCTTTTTTTAATTGTGAACAAATGTAGGTTGCTTTGGTCAATGAATGTGTTCCTCAAATTTTAAGTATATATCCTAGTCTTTCAAACAATGGGTAGTTTTTCAATATGCATTCAGGTATTCTTATCTGGTAAAGTTATGACGTCATAAAAATCATCTCAATATTAATTATACGACTCTTACCTATAAGCCACTACACGAACCATAGCTGGCACAGTATCATTATCGCTGATATTCTTCCCAAAAATAATTGGAGGTTGAGTGTACACTGTATGTGCTTGCTGGAAAGCGGCCTGCACAATGTTGTCCGGAAATATGTTTCTGTAAACAATAACAGTAAATGGTTTACTTTGGCCAAAATATTGGTCATTAGCTTAAAAGGATTTACTTAACTTTTGCTCGCGTAACAGGGGTATTTTTATTATATTTTCATGAATTAAGGTTGCGTGTTGCCATCGACTTCTTTCCCTCCCCAGGGTGACATATAATGAGTCTATATCAAAACGTCCTATCCGCAAAATGGCCTAGTCACAAATCGCCCTATTAGCAGAATGTCCTATTGTCACATTACAGTTCAGTATCTTTTGAAAATACTTCCGGTCTGATGAATGGTTCCATGGAACAGAAAACTGTGATAACTGCACACAGTTATCACAGTTTTCTGTTCAACGAGAACATTACAGGAATGGTTTTATTATATTTAAAAATGTTAAATTAAATATTTTGTTTAACAGTTTGTTGAGATACTTAATTTAAAAAAAAAAAGTAAAGTACAAATGATATATAAATTATTATTTTTTTACGTTCAGTTCGTAAGTGATAGTTGCCAGATTTAAATTATAAATTGGTCCAAGTGTAGAACTCTTATAGATGTTCTCCAGCCTGAAGGCGGAAGGGTCTATCAGACTCATAACTTTGACCTGGGCGCTGGAGCACTTGTGCAATTCATCACACTTCCTCGGCTAGATATTGGCCAGTATGATGTCTACCCCGTCACCCTCTGTGACCGGCAACGGTTGAAGTTCCTCTCGGGAGGTAAGCGCGGAACAAGGCACGGTCAATTGAGGCGTCAAACTCCCCAATTTTGTCACCCGCGGGTCTCACCTTGTGGCAGCCGGCTATCATGTCGCGATTTTCGTTGCCCGGTGCGTCTGCTACTGATAGGAAGGGCAATTATATCCTCTCACTCCCTTTTTGCCACCTCTTTTTTGACCATTACTTCCTCGCAGAAAGGGACGACTGCGTCCCACGCGCTGTCCCTTCCGACCATGGACTGGACCACGGCCGGAAGAGAGTACCGACTGCTGTCAAGAGGCCACGGAGCTGCACAACCTAGGCTGAAAACTTGTCCAGGCGGCGTGGTCTCCACTCCCGAGTGTGAGCCTGTGGGCTCATCTGTGTGACCATTCCCATTCCCATTTGTATTAGGACGTTTTAGTACTAGATCATTTTGAAGAAAGGATGATCTATTATGTCGTTTTGCGAATAGGACATTTTGATACGGAGTCTATATAATTATATATTATAAGGGTACAAAAGAATAACGTCAAGACAATGGGCTAGAATGCCGTCCTATTTTACAAGAACTTGCTTAACCTACACATTTAGAAGCTCCTGCTTAACATTTTTTTTAAATCGTAGCATGGTTTAAAAAGCCTATTTAGATAAGTAAATTTCATTATTATATTTGTTTTTAATATATTCTACTTTCTTGTTGGTATTACTTGTGAGTACAAAATTTTTTTTTTCTTTCTGTATCGTTTCATTCACTAAAAATGAAAAAAAGAAAAGTACCTTCTGAAAAGGAAGAAACAAAGATCCAATAATTATAAATGTGTACCTCCCAATATCCAAAATACTGTCCAAAATACTGTGCTCCCTCTTCTCTTCAACATAGGACCCAAACTGCTTGATCTCTGGTACTCCAGGATGAATCATTATCGCCAGTAACAGGCCCAAGAACGCGTTAAACATCGAAGTTAAGATGAAGTACAGTAAGGTTCTCACTGCTATCTTGCCACTCATCTTTGCATTCAAACTTGCTGAACCAGCGATCAGACTGGCGATAATCAAAGGCAGGATCATCAGTTTAAGAAGCCTCATGAAGAGCTCTCCAGGATAGGATATTATTATTAATGCGTCAGGGCCTAAGTGGTATGGGCGGAGACCGAGACCTAGAAAAAGAATACAATCAGTTTTAATGAAGACATGATTCCGAATGGTTCGATTACCAGTCGGAACAATGATTTCTGGAAATAGGAGTCTCCAATTGGGCTGCCATTCATCTCGATTTTCAACGCAAGAACACGTCTACCGGTCAAAATAGCCGCTCAATTGCAAATTCAGTATTTTTATTCTGTGAGAAATGTTTTCAATTTTGTTTTTCTGCCGGATCACCTTGTTCAGGATAAAATTCCTCCGAGAGACTAAAATATAGCCTAAAATATAGCATTTTGGGACTAAGTCTAGCTTAGTCCCAAAATGCATGATCATGATCAAATTACACTGATCACTAAGCATAGTCCGACGAAAAGCACCTTACTATGTGTTACCAGCCACAACTCGAAGTACAAAGACTCTAATAAGCTTAATAACTGGAACCAGGCACTAGATGATAGCAACCTATCTGAATGATTGGCATTCATCAACATCACCACTCAAAAAGATTAGTAGATTCTATGTATTGTTTGTATTTTCTGGTAAATTTTCTATCACTTAAGGAAATTAATCGTGTTGATTGGTAGAGAAGCTTTAAGAAGTTATCGACTAGACCTCATGTGTTCGTTCACGTGGAATATCTTTCCTTTGTCTTTGTATGCTATTTATTCAGTCATTTATAAGTGATTAGTAGCATTATTATTCTAAAGACCAAACTAAACGATTCTGCACTGCTAAAGAAACCACTGGGTTCAATAATATTATTTTATAGAAAGTAATAACTAAATTAGTAATTCCAGTTTGCACAGCTGCAGCTGGCAAATTAGAAGTATTGATTCAGTCAAGTATTGACACTCGTTGATTACAATTCACAGTCTAACTTTCCTTAAAAGACCATACGAGAAAACATAAAAAAAAAAATATAAAGAAAAAGTTTCAACTTACCAAGACCAATTCCGGTGATGACTCCAACCAAGGTTACCACGAGCATCACATTGTCGACCAGAATCTTCCGGACCCCAGTCCGTTCGACTGGAGCTGACCGGTCCTCAGTCGTCTTCGGCCCTCGATCACCAGGGCCCATCTTCGCGAACAAATATTCTGAAAATCGTTCACCTTTCTCCATTACAGGTGAAATAGGACTTTTCAGCCCAGATCCTTGGGACCTGGTTTATATAGTAATACTGTTTTCACTTTTCCCACTTCTTTTAATGAATTGCTTGCTGTTTTAATTTATCAAACGTCAATATTTAGTTTTTTTATTGCATGGCTCTCGAACGTGACTACTACATTCATTAAATGTGACTCGAAGTTTAAACACGTAAAAGATGATTGTTTTAGTCTTTGTTTAGGACGTTTTATATATTATGTTTAATTGTTTTTGCGGACGAATTGCACCGCATGGGAGTATCTTTTGGTGTGAGGTCCCCTAAGTCGGGTGGTACACTAACCCACAGTATTTCTCTTGGCGCTCACTACCCAATATCTACTTAAGCTTTATCATCGTTCGCATCAAACTGATCGACTTCCATTGGTCGTTTTTCTCTACGCTCTACTCGATCATAATCTTTACAGGCAGCAATGGATGTTTGCGGTGAATAAGTGTCGTGTCGGCGGAATTGAAGCAAGAAGCCATGTTGACGATTGCGCGCGCAGCCATCGATTGCACTTCCATTCACTTAGTTATATTAAGTTTCTATAAATAGATTATTAAATTGTGGGCATTATCGTTTTACTATGGTATTGTGGGCTTTTCTTATATAATTATCTATAATGGGCTAAAATAAAAGGGGTAGGACACATGCGCAGTGCGAACTCTATGTCAATATGCGCGACCTTATTTCAGTTGCGCGATTTTCTTTTGTTTGACGGGAAATGCACTTCCGTATTGCACTTCACTCTAGCATATATAACCTTAACAATACCGAAATGTTACTCTTATCACAATTTATTATATTTTAATAATCCGCTGATACTTAAGCATACATCAAATTGATAAGTCTGTTTTTTTATTATCAGACAACAATATTATGCTATTTGGAAAGGTGAAACGTGAAAAGACTTAACAGATTAATTTTAGAAAACAACGAACTGATAATTTATTTTTATCAATTCTTAGTAAACATAACAAGATTGTTTGTTTGTTGTTTAGTCATGTCATTTATTATAAATAGGTTTACTTTTTTTTTACAAATCTTATTTTGCTATAAGGAATACTGTGTTTTAAGTACTTTGTTCATAGACACAGCTGTCCTCAAATATAACACTGTAATATGAAAACACTAGCTATAAGGGTCAGTTTTTAGGGTTCTATACCCAAAGGGTAAAAACGGTACCCTATTACTAAGACTCCGCGATCCGTCTGTCTGTCCATCTGTCACCAGGCTGTATCTCATGAACCGTGATAGCTAGAGTGTTGAAATTTTCACAGATGATGTATTTCTGTTGCCGCTATAACAACAAATACTAAAAACAGAATGAAATAAATATTTAAGTGTTATTAGGGTGCAGGTGTTGTTGCACAGAGAGCACGATAGGAGGTAAGGCATTGTTTGGGGCGCGGCTCCGCAATCGCACTGCGGGTCATTGGAGTACCCCCATCTAACTAAGTTGTGCCTGCAGCGACCCACTTGGCTTCGGAGTCGGTTTAAAGATTTCCAGGTGGGCCATGGAAGTTGGTGGCCTGCAGGCAGCTTTTCTGCAGGCTCAACATAGTCAGTCGGAGGAGGATGTTTGAGGAGCCACAGTCTCTTCTTTGCCCCACCAGAACTGCTGTCATCAATTGGTTTGGTTAACCTCAGAAAGCTTCTCCGACTCTTCAATCTGACCCTTGGCTTGTCCACATTGTATAACGAGTGTCGTCTATCTGTCTCCTGCTTGTGTTTTTCGGAAGAACAGGCCACTTCTCTTCGGACCTCCGGAGGGGCTATTCCTGCAAGCGGGTACAGTGCTGCGAGTGGTGTGGGTTTTAGGCAGCCCGTAATTATCCTGCATGTCTCATTGAGGGCTACATCAACTTCTCGGGCATGGACGGATTGGTGCCACACTGGGCATGCGTATTCGCCGGCCGAGAAGCAGAGTGCTAAGCCCGATGTACGAAGTACATGTGGGGAGGCACCCCAGGCAGTGGATGTCAGACGGCGAAGCAGATTATTGCGGGTGCTGACTTTAAATTTAGTTTTAATACAGTGCTTCTTGTATGTCAGTGATCGGTCCAAGGTGGCACCCAAGTACACAGGGTTATCATTGTGAACTATGTCGGCACCCCGCCACTTGATTTTCAGTTGTCTAGTGACCTGGCGGTTTCTCAGGTGGAATGAGCATGACTGAGTTTTAGATGGATTAGGCCTTAATGCATTATTTTCGTAGTATGCACTAAGATCCACCAGAGCCTTTTCCAGATTTGCTTCGGCATCCTCAAAGCTTTTTGTCCTCGTGGCTAGTGCCAAGTCATCCGCGTAGAGGAATCGTTCCATGTTCGTCGTTTTGGGCTGGTCGTTCGTATAGATATTAAATAAAATGGGAGCCAGAACACTGCCTTGGGGCAGGCCATTTTTTAAGATACGCCATCTGCTTTTATCTGAGTTAAGATGAACTATAAACCGCCGGTTACGCAACATTTCATCTATTCATTTATTAGGGCTGTTAATTTGAACAGCAATCTTTTAATATTGACCGTGTCGTAAGCCGCAGACAGATCAACGAGGACGACCCCGGTTACTTGGTTGGAATCGTAACCATCCTCGATGTATTCAGTGAGTCGGAGGATTTGTCCAGTACATGATTTTCCAGGGCAGAAACCAGCTTGTTCCGGGATCAAACCAGGGTCAACCATGGGCTGGAGGCGACCTAGGATTAGCCGTTCAAATAGTTTAAATGTGTGGCATAGTAATGAATTTGGGCGGTAGTTTTTAGGATCCGTTGCAGGTTTACCAGGTTTGATAAGCGCTATTACCCTAGCTTTCCTCCATTGCTTGGGTATCTTTGTGTATTTCAAGCATGAGTTGAAGAGACCAAGCAACCATGAAACAGCTACTGGACCCATGTTCTTTAGTTGTTCCGCGCATATATCATCCACCCCGGCTGCTTTACCATACTTAAGGGCTTTAATTGCTGGTATTATGTCGGATAGCGTGAAGGGCCTGCTGATATCAGTGCTACCAGTTGATGGAAATATGGTTTTGGGGATTTTAGGAAGTTTGTTCGGGGGTTTTCCGTTTAAAAGGAGTTGATGCGCTATCTGATTGGCTGTTACTAGATTCGGAGGTGTAGGATCAGGAGGGTCGCCAGTGAGCTTTCGGAGAGTGGACCACGCTTTTTTACAGTTTTTGGTCATATCTATTTTGTCTACGGTGTTCATCCACTTTTCCTTGCGACTTTCTCTGACTTTAGTTAAGAGTTCTTCCCCCACTACGATGATAGAATATTACTAGTCTAGAGCGTCAAATTATTGTAATTTAATTCACCCCAGCAGCTTTATATCGCCTTAATTTTGTAAGTGTGTCCGGAAATTAAATATACATTTTTCAAACACTTCCTGGCAGCAGATTAAGCTGATACTTGGCGTACCAATGACACATTGGAAACATTTAAATAATATTGTGCTATGCAGCTGATCTCTTATTGGAGCCGTAAGGTGGCTATATAACTCCTCAACCAGATAAGATCGTGAGAGAACCATCGTGTTTGGACTCATTGGACGTGTACTGACAAGTGATATTACATTTACCACCTTTCAGTTTGAAAAGCTTGTTTTGAAAAGAATTTTTACTTAATTGAATCTAGAATCAATCTTATCAAAAGTATGAAAGAGGTCTTTGATGTAAGGCCTGGACCTTACAAAGGCGATCACAGGGGATTTTTGACTGGACCAAGGAATAGACAGAAAGATTCTGTAAAACTAGACACAAATTTAGAGAAGCAAATTGTGTTGCTGTCCTAAACAGATTGGGATAAAAACAGGAGGATGACGGAGAATATACCTGATAATAACTAATTTCTAAATTCATTCATTGATTTGGTGAACATGGTCGTTATGGCACAAAAACATTCACACAAATAGTTTTTGGTAATATTGATGCACTTCTATCTTTGATCGAAACACACAAATTACTTAAGAAGGATTTAAATCCTTGTTTAAATCCAACAGGAAAAAAAGAAGACTAACATTCAGGAAAGTAAAAGCGAAAAGCAAATTTCTAATTTAAAGTCTTATCAACTGAGTCTTATAACTCCCATTTAATCATTGTTATAACTTGATTCTGTTCAGCAATAGATACATGTAAGACTTATGTGAATAAAATAAAATGTGAATGAATGTCGTTTCGAAATACAGCTAAACTAGCTTTTACCCGTGGATTTACACCTATGAAAGTCAACATTATACCATGGGATCATACTACCGGGATAGCCAACTTGAAGGTTATCAAACGGGAAGATATCGTATGTCTTAATAGAAGCCATGGTCTATCTGGGTTCCAAATTTCATACAAATCCATTGATCCCTTGAGGTGTGATTTTTTAAGGTGCATCTAAATATACACTTTCATATTTCTACTATACTGCCGCTCGTGGCTAAATAATAACAGCCGCACGGGTCGATCATCAAGGTTAAGCAACGCTTGACGAGGTCGGTCCGTGGATGGGTGACCATTTCAACATACCCAGTTTCGTCCGTGCATCGGAAAGCACGTTAAGCCGTTGGTCCCGGTTGTCATTTGAAGATCTTTGGCAGTCGTTACGGGTAGTCAGAAGCTTGAGATCTGACACCAGTTTTGCCAAGAGGTACCGTGTTACCCAGTTACTGGGTTGTGGAGGTCAGATAGGCAGTCGCTCCATGTAAAACACTGGTACTTAGCTGAATCCGGTAAGACTGGAAGCCGATCCTAATATAGTTGGGAAAAGTCTAGGCAGACGATGACTGCCAGCGGCTTCGCCCGCGTGAAAGTCATAAATTATCCCGATTGAACATATTCTCGGGATAAAAAGTATCCTATGTGCGATTCCTGACTATAATCTATCTCTCTGCCAAATTTCATCCAGACCCGTCCAGCCGTTTGAACGTGAAGAAGTAACACACATACAAACACACCCACACTACAAACTTTCGCCTTTTTAATATTAATGTGAAGTGTGATTTCTAATATAATAAATATGACATCGAAAATATTTACAAAAAAAATGCCAATGTGTTAAAGGATAAAAAACGAAAACCATTTCCAGCATTTTTGATATTTTTTTTCTGTTTAGTTGTGCACGGATCACGTAAAATGAACGAAACCAATAGCGTAAAAATTGAGCGTAACTTGAAGAAAATATTTATTTATTTAAAACTTCATGCAACATACAGGTACATAGGCGGACTTAATGCCTAAGGCATTCTCTACCAGTCAACCAAGGGTGGTGGAGAGATAACATGGCAGGTGGATGGATAACTAGTGTTTTGTTTCATCGCAATCGGTTCACTCTATCAATAGTTAGAAAAAATTAAAGTGTTCAATAAGTAAAATATCACAACATTCAATTCAGATAATTGGACAGTTGAACTCCATTTTATATAGATGACTTTGTGTACATGTCGTCATTTTCTGAATGACGGTGTCAAGATTCTCCACGGCAGAATGACAATAAAAAAAATGGTAGGTATAGGTTGTAGTACGGTAAGTAGGGTAGGGTAGCCACTTGACGAGAGCGAAGCAGCGGGCACAGCTAGATTCATAATTCACAAATCCAACCTCAAAAAGCGTATCATTAAAAAACTAATAATTACCTATGAAACACTTATTAGCCATATAGCTAATTATTTCTGATGATTAAGACAATCAATAAGCTCTTTTTTGCTCTGAAGCAGCCTTAGTATAAAAAAACAAGAATTATTTTAAATCAGCTTATAGAAGTGATGTTTTACTAGCTTCATTCAAAAAATCACTAGGGTTCTCACACATCACAATTATCTCAGCTAAAGACAAATATTTTGATGTCCAACCTGAATTTAAAAATAGATTACGACTATTCGAACCTGCAACTTTGTCTATACTAAGACACCGACGTGCTAACAAGCCATTTGAAGCTTGGGCTTGAAAAAACATTGAAGAAATTAACTATTACATTAAAACGATAAATTGAATGGCACATGCAATGAATATCGACCTTAAAATATAGAAAATACGACGAAGTTTGTTGAGTGTTTCCTTCGAAAAGATATTATATAGTCCGGAATCCTTGAATCCAGTCACACATGCCTCTCGAGCGTGCTATTGACCAACGAAAAATTTCCCTAGTACTATTTCTTTTTCCTTTTTCTTAGTTTAAGGTAAATTCCTCAATTATTTGACAAAAAATGTTTCTGTGTATGAAAAGCCCAACATCTCCAGTTTGTCTGATTATTAGAATTTGACGCCTTAACGTTCAACGGATTTGGATGTAACTTGAGAACGCACTCCTGGTTATATCCAATAAATAATCACCTATCAATTTATTTCCATCATTTATATATTTTTAACCGACTCGGTTGGGCGGAGTTCGGGAAGTTGCGCGGTATGTTCTCGTCCAATTTACCGCAGATTCTCAAGAAAAAAGTCTATGTCCAGTGTGTGTTACCAGTGATCACCTATGGGACCTAGACGTGGTCACTCAGAATGGGTCTTATCAGAAAGCTTATATTCACCCAAAGGTCAATGGAGAGGGCTATGCTCGGAATTTCATTGCTTGATAGAAAGGAAGATAGAAGAAAGGAGAAGAAGCAGGAGAACCAAAGTTACCGACATTGCCCGGCGAATTGCGAAACTTAAATGGCAGTATGCAGAGCACATTGCTCGCAGAACAGATGGCCGATGGGGCTGAATAGTTCTGAAATGACAACCGTGAACCGGAAGAGAGAAATACTTACTGCACGGCAAATTTACCAGAGTGTACAAACTTTATACTCACACATAAAACAAAGTAAGTCCAAGAGCGAGCGAAATGAGCTCGGGAGCTTAGGGCCCTCCTTTATGTTAGGTTACTTTAGACCCTGCAGACAGAAATAAGTGGTTGTTTGCTAAAATAATAAGATTTTGAGATAACTATTTTGCATTGCAATCAGTATTTTTGGTTGGAATTCGGCTTCTTTTTGGATATAAAACGATATTTTTTATTTGAGTTTAAATACTACCCAACATAATTTACTAGAAAATCTGCTATTTATCATTGCTTCAGACCATCTTAGTAGCTCTAGTAATTTCCAAGACCAAGAAAGAGAGAACCATTTTGGAACTATTTCCTCGATAAGAGACATTCAAACTAAACCGAGATTGCAACCACAGTCGTAAGCATAGTTTGCAATGAAATCCTTCAGGAAATATGGCTTCCTCACTGACTTTAGACACTGGCTAACTGCAGTATTTATGTTTCCAACGACATAATCGGTCGAAGGCATTAGCTTGTGAGACGTATCCAATAAACCTATCTCTAAGTTAGTTTTAAAAATGCTGTTCTGGGTACGTACGAGTACCACTCGAGACCTCAGTACCACTCTAACAGTTATATGAGTCGGTTGAACTTATCATAATGATTCTGAACCACCTACCACACGTATGCATTTTTACAGAAAACTTACTTTCATCTTTTTAAACGTTACTCTGAACGTATTTTTCTTTAGTATCTCATTTATATTATAAATTGCTTCCACTACCGTGCTAGTATGGTGAATTTAGCTTCTTTCTTTTTCGTGTGAGGATGTGGCCACCTCTTGTGTCAGAGTTAATTAAGCCGCCTCTGGGAACCCCACAGGCATCTGACTTGCCTATTTCAGATTTACATTAACTGTATAAGTCCAGATTGCCTCACGTTGTTTTCCTTCACCGTTGCCTGTGATGTCCAAGATAAACTTAGAAAGTAGGTACATATGAATTTGAAAAAGACACTTTGGTACTTCCCCGATTTGAACCCACGACCTCAAGCACAAGAGGTGAGGTCTTAGCCACTGGGCCACCACGACATTGTGAATTTTGCTACATTTATAACATGGAAAATAAAAAATGGTATATCTAATTTGCCAGCAAAAAGTAGAAATTAGAATAGGTATAATAAAACTAGACGCTGGCCAGACGTTGAGAATGAGATGGTTAATATAGTGACCACTGTTATGCCGAAGAAACCAGGAGCATCCAAATGCCCGGTGGGTGTAAAATATCGTCATAGTCGCGGGAATTATCGAAAAGTACAGAACCGGGCATTATGGCAAAAAAAAGAAGTCTGTACCTAGCAGTGGGTGATTACAGATGATGATAGTTAATGGTGCTGCTGAAGGAGTGAGATCGAGCGGCAGGTCGCCTATGGGATGAATTGCCCAGATCAAGTCTACAGTAGGCGGGCCATTGCATGAGTAACAGCCGACCGAGAGGAATCGCATCGTGAGGTGAATTAAGGCAGCCCGAAGTCTCAAGAGCCCGCTCTGCCAAGAGTGTAGCAACGAAGAAGAAGAATGGTGCTACTGTGATAGATTTTAGTGGAACATGAACAACGCCAAAAACAAATCCAAAATAATTACATTGGCTGTTCCCCAATCTCAAGTCAAATCACATTTGACACAGAAATATTGTTAATCACAAAATATCAAGTAACGATGGATGTACATCTGCTACCAAGCATTAGATGATTTTATGCTACAATGTATATAGCAAATTGGCAACTAATAAAAACTCCGACTGGCTTCACTCTGTCATAGTTGGGGCCAAAATGTGTAACATACTATATTTTCTTTCTCTCATACGATTTTGCAGATTTACACACTAAGGTGTTTAATAGTGACAGTAAATTAAGAGTACAGGTAATAACGCAGGCAGGTAAAACCGCGGGGCACAGCTAGTGATCAATAAAACACTTAAACATAAATTACCATTACCAGAAATGACTTCGAAATGAGAAGAAGCACATCCTTTAATAGGTGCTGGAGCTGAGTAAAAACAAGAAATAAATAAAAAATATGTATGTAGCAGGTGGCGTTCTGTAGTTTTTGGCTTAGTAATAGGCGTGGGTATGTTTTATGTGTTCATGCAAATTATTTTCCTTTCTTTTTTTGCAACGTAGAGAAACCATAGAGGATGATAAGTAGGTATTTTTAAAATTCGAACTTCAATGTGACATAATTCGTGAATAAGAACTAGCCTAGAATAAAATCACATTCAGTTATGTCTCATGTGTGTGTCATATCAATAATCACCATCATCAGCCCCTTAATGTTCCTGCTGCTGGGACACAAGCCTACTCTCTGTGAGAGGGAATGCGTCGTAATCCACCATGCGGGCCCAATGCGGGTTGGTGGATGAATTTTGGATCAAGGATTGTTTCCTCACGATTTTTTCTTTCACCGTTTTGGAAGAAGTTGAGGTATTTTCAATGGGTCCAATTACATTTATTAGTCTTGTTACCCAAAAAGTTTTTGATACTGCTAATTGATTGTGTTTTTCTTTCTGCAATGGGACATCATTGTTAGGAACTCTTCAGATAATTTTAAATTGATTAACATGCTGATGATCCCAAATCAATATAATTCTAAAATAATTCTCGATATCGATGTTACACAAGATACTATCGGTCAGTGTCCACCTGTAAATAAAAAATTGGAAGCGGCTTTACACACAACTATTATAATGGGCAAGTGCCAACATACCAATAATGTGCCAATAATAGACGAAACACCCGCTCCCACTCCCGCTCTATAGATATAGAGTGGGTTGAAATACTCACTGCAAGATCAATGATCTTATTATTTAAATTTCACTCAATAGTGAACGATGAACTCTTTAGTGAATGACAGTCGGGATCAGATTAAGAGCCCAACTGTCATTGTCTCTGATAGAACATTGAGAAAAGTGGTGAAGGTTAGACAAAGAATGACTGGTGAACATGAATTAACAAGTGACAATCAGGATCCTGTAATAATTTCTCTGATCGAACATTGGAAGGTGGTGAAAGGTAGACAAAGAAGAGTGTTTAGGACGTTGACAAATAAAACCTATCGGATTTTTATCTTAGATTTGGCGTAATAAATGATCATTAAATTGGCTTCAATTGTAAAAAAACTAAAATGTTGAGTCGCGAGAAATCATTTTCTGTCAACGGCTTTATGAATATTGGATGGGCGATGGCGTAAATCGTCCATCAGACCAAGGAAATGTTCTAACAGTGATTTCTTGCAAGATCATGTGCCAGCTCTAGATAATTAAAAATTACTGTCAAAAATTATTGTCTTTTTACTACTGTATATTCATGATTTGAAACGAAATCAAATCAAGAATGACTCAAACCAACATAAAACTTACTGCTCTCGCGATCCTGTCTCTGGTTCTTTCTCCGTATCTCTTAAAAATTTCGCTATATTCACTTCCGTCACATTTCACAGACATCTAAAGAATCGTGTCAGCTTGGCAGTCTCAATATCTTTATGCAATACTGACAAGTTGCAACTGTTAATGCTATGTTAATATTTGAATGCCATAACAACGTGGAAACAATAGGGAGTTTTATTAATAAGTTAATCACGTGTGTTCAATAAATGTTTTGTTTGAGATAATGATAATATACCCACAATGGAATTAATGTGTTGTCATTCTAAGCACTTAAAACAAGTGTGGATCATATGGATTTGATATCTTAGATAAGGTAAGGTGTTACCTTATTTAAATGAAAATATCAAGATGTATTGGAGCAGTGGTGGCTGACTTACAAGTTGTAGGTCGTGGGTTCAAATCCAGGCAGGCGCTTTACTTTGTGTATGTCATCACCACTGTTCTCAAAACGGTGAAGGAAAACATCGTGAGGAAATCGGCATGTCCTAGAACCAAACATTCGAAGACATGTGACATCCGCCAACCAGCACTGGGCCCACGTGGTGGATTACGGCCTATTCCTTCTCACAGAGAAGAGGCCTGTGTCCCAGCAGTGTGAACATTAATAGGCTGATGATGTGATGTGTGATGATCAAGATGTAATCACAAAATATATAATTGCCACAAATTTCTTTAGTTTCATGTGGAATACCCACTACCATAACCTATAGGTAGTCTGGCTAATAAATAAAGCGATCAGTCTTCAGATTCATAAAAAAAAAAAACTAGTTTTTACACCTATCGTGATTCCATTTTAAAGCTTTATCGAGTGCAAAAACTCATGTGTATATAACATTTTAATTGTTACTTTTTACCACATTCAAGCTCTCAAATATGAATGCTAATAAGATAATCACATAAGAGTTAGTCTTTAAAAAGCCGCTGATCGCAAACACATTGAGGCTTTAGAAATGTGGTGCTTTTCGATACTGCAGGAGCTCAAAGTTGAAGAAAGACCAAGATTATCGAATGTGTGCCTCCGCAAGATATTATTAAATCGAGGGAAATAGACCCAGAGGTATAAATCCGAACCCAGATGAATTTTAGAGCCACAGAAGTCATGCATATTGCTGAAATTAGGAGTTAGTGGAGAAACATAATAAAGGAGAAAGTTTTGAAACTATGATGTAGTCACGGCCTCCAGCATCAGGGAAACGAAGCAAGGAGGAGATCCAAAGATGTGCGCTGGGTGGTGATGGCGTTACGACCGAATTCCTGTAGGTGGGTGGAAAACCAGTTCTTAAAGCCCTTCAGAAGCTGTTTGATTCCGTCATACTCGAGGGGAAAACACCACAGGCATGGAGCATAGGTGTGGTGGTATTTTATTTGTTAAGATAGGGTGATAATTCCCGGCTTAGGAATTACAGGCTCTTCTCATTTCTTAGCCATGTCTACAAGCTCATATAAAATTTTCGTGAAGTTGCCGTGCCTTGCCCATGCCTTGGACGGGGAACAGCCCGCGCCCGCTACGGTATTAATCACTTAAGGGCCTACGTACGCTTTAGTGCCGTAAAACGGTAACTTTCTAAAGCATACTCCTTAGTAACGGCTAGGTTAAAAGGTTTGAAAAAAAAAATATTATTGATTCATGTACATAATAATGAACACAAGTTTTTTTCGTGTTACTAATAGTTTTGCTTTAAAAAATAATTAACAACACTATAATTTTTTCGCAACTTTTGGAAACTCATCCAAAACGACTTGGATGTTTAAAAATATTTTTACACAGAAAAATTTATGGCTCTAATTTGTTCATAACTAACATAGCATATGTAAATCAAATAATATTTTGCAAATGAAACTGATCAAAAGGAGGTGTATACACCTACTCAACATAATTCTATTTTAAGGGAACAACGTTTCAGTTTTGATTAATCTTACTACGAGTATCTTATTAATATTATACATGCGAAAGTTTGGATGGATGTGAGAAGTGTGGATAGTCTAGAATAGCACATAGACTACTTTTCATCTCGGTATAATGTTTCCTTGGGATCAGAAAACACTTTGCTCGCGAGCGAAGCCATTGGAAGAAGCTAGTTAATGATAATTTATGATCACTTTTCTTATGGTCTGATTTAATATATGAAAGAAGGAGTGTCGTCCGGCGTCAGGATAGGCAGTATACATTGTTGCCAGAACCTGGATGAGGTTAGCACAGGAACGTGGAGATTGCAAGACAAGAAAAAAAAAAAAAAAAAAAACTCCGACAATTTTTTTTCACTTCATTCTTTTTAACTACATAATTTATCTAGTAGTAGACACGCTTCGATCAACAATCTATCGAACACGTAATTATGACACGTTATTGCGAAAATACTCCGTTTCAAACAGAAAACAGCCCATAACTTTTGAACGGCTAAACCGATTTTCACCAAACATAGCTAAAAACACTCTCGACAAAGTCACCTTTCAAACAAAAACATCTAAATCAAAATCGGTTCATCCGTTTAGGCGCTATGATGCCACAGACAGACACACAGATACACAGCAACAAACGTCAAACTTATAAAACCCCCTTTTTTTTCGTCGGGGGTTAAAACGAGAGGCTTTTACCCAGCAATACAGCAATAACCCAAGATCTATGGATGATAATTATGAAAGTAAAAGTACTACTTTCTAAAAGACTCTAAGCTTACACCAGGCACTTTACAAGTGTCAAGTCGGTCTTTTAGTCAGAAATGTTAAGTTATTTGCAAGTTGTAAACATAACACACCTGTTTATGCTTGCCTTCTAAACACAAAATCTAGCAAGCATCTTAGAAAGATAAGACGATCTAACAAAGATTGGCGATCACAATACATAGTATCAATTTTGTCAGCAGCTAGTAAAAGAGCACAATATTGGATACCCTAATGCTCGTCTGGTTATGATCCTTCAGTATATTATTATTAACGCTACGGAAGGTGCCAGTTTTATGAACGCAATTTAGTTACATCCGAGCGGTCAATGACAGGCTGAACAATGTTCAGCAGTAAAACATTGCTGCTATACATCCAGTGCTGGACCGCTAAGCGTCGCCACATGTAAGGCCACTCGGTTCAAGTTTACAGGATGAAATATGTAGACACGTTATGTAAATTATTGTTATGAAGCATCATCTGCCTAGCCTTTTTCCCAACTATATTGGGGTCGGCTTCCAGTCTTACCAGATTCAGCTGAGTACCAGTGTTTTTACATAGAGTGACTGCCTATCTCACCTCTACAACCCAGTAACTGGGTTACACGATACCCCTTGGCAAGACAGATCTCAAGCTTCTGACTACCCGTAACGACTGTCAAAGATCTTCAAATGACAGCCGGGACCAACGGCTTAGCGTGCTTTCCGAGGCACGGAAGAAACACAATAATTATGTTGAAATGGTCACCCATCCACGGACCGACCTCGTCAAGCGTTGCTTAAACTTGATGATCGACCCGTGCGGCTGTTTTTACTTTGCCACGAGCCCCAAAAATTAATGTTATGATGCATTAAAACTAATTCTCATGTAATAGGGGGCGAGCTTCTTGTCATCAACCAGGTACAAATCCTCCGGGCTGCCATTGAGAAATTCCTACTTTATTATCTTGCTAGCTTCTACCCGCAGCTTCGCCCACGTTCAAAGTTAAAAAAAACTTGGATTATTCGTTGGGTCAATCTAAAGATACTCTGAAAATTTCATTAAAATCGGTCGTCTTTTTTAATATGTACCTAATCATTTCGGAGTCTATAAGGAATATACATACATACATTCTCTTTTATATATATAGATAGATTATTAAGATTTTTTTTCCGTCCGTCCAGCCATTTGAGCGTGATGAAGTAACAAACATACATACACACACACACAATCACAAATTTTCGCCTTTAAAATGTTTGTGTGATTTTAAAGAAGTAATACAGTTCAAGCGAGGTAGTTTTATTAGTGTCGCAACTTTCATTTTGGGAAGTATACAAAAACTAACTCAATTTTGCACACTATGTATTATCACATTACTGTAGCTTATCTACGTTAAAATTATTTTAAGTCCGAATGTTAAAGACCAAAGATTAATAAAATTCACCTCAGCATTTAAATATTTCTCTCATGTAAGTGAAATGTAAATTTCTCGATGACAAATATTTTTTTAAATAGAAAATAGGTTCTTTGTTTTCTAAAAGAAAATCTCTGGAAGTACTGATCCGTCGATATAAAATGTTTTACTAATATAAAGTTACACACTTGATTTTCTACGTTTTATAAATCGACGATTTAAATCATACACAGCAAATAAGAAAATATTAATTATTTATATTTATTGTTGAAACATTTCAACTAAACTATTTTTTATTAAATGATAGGCTCGCGTTTGCCCACTATCTCACCTGATGGTAAACGATGATGTGGTGGACGGTGAAGCATGCTTGCCTAGAAGTAACCTATTCACTCTTGACTAAAAAGAAACCTTAAAAAAAAATTAAGTTGTCTAGAAATTAAAACTAAAAAGTAGCTATAATGCACATTCGCAAGCGTCAGAAGGACTCTTTTTTTTATATTTGTGATGGGTTTGCTCTTGACTCTAGTCTAGGTCAGAGGTGACAGAGACAAAGTCGACGATGAAGAAGAACGTGCAAAAAACTTCACGGAATCTCTTTTCCATCAATAAATTTTAGTGGGATTAGTCTATCCTGCGACCTATGAGCCTGAATTTTGCCCCCTAAGTTTTATGAAGAAACTATTTACTAGCACAACAAGCTAATTTCTAAGCATGACTTATGTAACGGTGAAAAGACATCACCGGCCTCGACCTTAAGTTAAGGACAAGGGCATCGATTTATATGTAAGCTGCAAAAGGTTGAAGGGTAAGTAAGGCTTGTTATTGTTATGCAATTTGATAAACTACCTACAGTTATTGTACGGAATGGGAAACCGTAGGCATCTTTGCAACCAGCGTCAGGTGTCTGAATTTAGGCCTTTTTGGCATAATTACCTACCCACCAGTTTTTTTATATCATTGTTGTTTTTTTAATTGATACCAATAAACGATTTTTATTTCATTCAATTTTCTTTTTATTAGGTAGCGTTTTAAGATCTACCTATAAATTAAAATTGTTTGTGCAAATCTGAATCGCGCACAGAGGGTTCCGTATAAACAGCTACATTAACCAAAACAATAAATAGGTAACATCACTAACGTTCATAAACAATGAAAGTACCTAACATGGCTCTAACGAAGGGACAAAATTAACTTAGCCGTTCGAAAACTGTTGTTCCCACATCAATGTATTTTTTTTTACTTTAACCTAGTACATTAGTTGGTGGACTATTACTCGTAAAATTTTAAAGCCTACTTAGGTGTGATAGTTTTCCTTTTAATTTCGTTATATATACTACTGCCGTGAATTTATTCACATTTCCAAAAGCAACCATTTATATAGCAGGGGATTGCTTTTAATAGGGAACATTACTGCCAATTGCTCCCGCCAGATGGCGCTTGACGGCTCAGAGTAAACAAAAACATAACAACATGGCGTCTACTACTGTTTGTGGTTACCGAACTATTTTTTACAGTTTTTAAGATAACATGTGTTCAAAAACTAAATAATAATATTGGGGAAGTAGTTAGCTTCATTTTCACTTTCACTATTAGTTTTATATTTTGTATGCTCAGACTGCGGTATTTTGTCGCTCGACTTTGACAGTTTGTTTTTTTTTAGGGATGGGTCCGATAAATCAAAACCTAACTTATATCGGATATGTCTTAGATATAATATCATATCGATATCGATATCAAAATAACCGATATTACAAAAGCTGTATCTAATAAAAACCTTACTAGCGTGCGAGAACGAATAATTCATAACTTAAAACCGTAACAATGCGAAAACGTACGAACTACGAACAAAACGCAAACTTCACAAACGTTAGGAACCATATGCGCTACCTATCTTTCTAAGTATTATTTCGCGTTCGTTGTTAGTTTGCACATTTAAATAACATTTTAACTTTAGCAAACTGTACTACTGATATCGATATCTGAAAAACGTTTTCGACATCGATATGAAAACACTTACACAACCGTTTGCGCAAAAAACCGAATACGCCCTTCTCTAGTTTGTTTACGCTGAAACCTGTGGCGCCATCTGAGCGCAGCTTTGCGGATAGTTCCCTATTGCAAACATTTGCAATTTAAAGCTTAATTTTACGCATCTATCCCTTTATCGAATAATATTTGAATGGCCTTTCAAACGATAATGAGAGACCACCATTGGATAGACGAGGAATAAAACTGCCGAACTTTACGTGTACTGGAGGTACCTAAAAGTATTTTTTTTACAGTTTAATTTTACCGCTTTGTCGGCGTGATCAATATGTATATCCATGCCAAATTATAGCTACTTAAAGAAAGAAAGAAAGAAAAGAAAGAAAAAAACATTTATTATTTCGTTCTAAGAGTCTCTGAGCTAAGCTGCGGACAGACGGACATGGCGAAATCATAAGGGTTCCTGGTCGATTGACTACGGAATCCTAAAAAAGCTTAGACACGCATCTAGATTCTAAAAGACCGCGTATATACTCGTAAATCTTGAAATACAAATACATATTATATTGACAAAATAGTAGGTGGTTCTCAAATATTTATAGCCACTACAATAATACATTTGTCTCCATTCCAAGAGATATTTTTGCATACTAAATCACGTGCAAATGATAAATTATCTTGTCTTACACTATTGTGTCTACACCTACTCAATATCTTCTATTTTATGGGAATGCCATGTCGTTATTTTCAGTTTAGATTAAGTAATGATAATTTAGAATAGCTTTTCTTATGATCTGATCTGCAGCAGTTTCGTCCGGCGACAAGATAGGCAGAACATATTGTTGCCATTGCGGGCAGAATAGGTCAGGGCAGGATGAGGTTAGCACAGGAACGTGGGCATTGGAAAATGAAAAGAGAGGCTTTTGCCCATCATTAGAGCAATAGCCTAAGATCTATTATGGATGATAATGAAGAAAGTAAAAGTACTAGTTTCAGGCTCAAGCTTAGACCTGGCACTTTCAAACTTGCAAGAAGTCGGGTAACCAGTCAGCAAACTCAAGTTATTTGCACGTCCCACATAACAAACAGCATTATTTATATTTTCTTTTATACATCACAAATTCACAACTCGTCTTCTCCGCACTGCAGTAGGTATATTTCCACTAACACTACGGAAGGCGTCAGTTTTATGAACGCAATTTAGTTTAATCTGAGCGGTCAATGAAAGACTGGACAATGTTCAGCAGTAAAACATTGCTGCAATACATCCAGTGCTGGACCGTCAAGCGTTGCCATATCCACAGCCGATTAATTAAAGTTTACAGTATATGTAGGCCATTTTAATTAATATGTATTGGAATTGCCTGCCGGATCGTGTATTTCCTGATAGCTACAACCTAGGAGTCTTTAAGTCAAGAGTGAATAGGTTACTTCTAGGCAAGCGTGCTTCATCGTCGACCACATATCGCTTACCATCAGGTGAGATAGTGGTCAAACGCGAGCCTATCAATTAAAAAAATATTATGAACCATTAACCGGTTGAATGCCTTATTAGCTAAACAATTAAAAAACCATTGTGTCTCGCGTGGATCCACGATTCAGACACTCAAAGGGTAAAATCCAAACTTCTTCACTATTTTACGCTCAGTATAATAATATAAAGAAGTTAAATTCTTTAATAAAATATACGAAAATCTATGGAAGTACTGACCCGTCTACAAAAATCTGTCACAGACAGAAAGCTACATTATCGCTGAATGTCAGATGCCTTATATCCCTGTAAAATGTGCGGTTCTTCTATACCAATATTATAAAGAGGAAAGATTTTGTTTGTTTGTTTGTACCGAATAGGCTCCGAAACTACTGGACCGATTTAAAAAATTCTTTCACCAATAGAAAGCTACATTATTTCTGAGTGACGTAGGCTGCTTTTTAATCCCGAAAACGGGTCGTGTGGGGTGGTCCACGGGAGCGAAGCCGCGAGGAACAGCTAGTGTTGAATGTTTTGGGAACTAAAACATTCCAAAGTCTAGTAAAAAAAAAGTTAATTTACAAATCAAAAACCCGACTACTAAAATTAAATTAACTTTTTTTATTTACAAATTTTTAGATACCACTTTTTGTCTTATTTATTTATCTATATTCTCGCATTTAACCACTATCTCGCCTGATGGTAAGCGATAGTGTGGTCTACGGTAAAGCACGGTTTTTAAACATATGATTGGTATATATTTTTGTAATCATCTCTTAAAACCATTCATTTTGATACCGTACCATATGGGTTTGGAAGAAAAAAAATGGGACCCGCACAATATGGGGGCCGAATCCACTATTTTTTTTTTTTTTTTTTTTTTTTTTATTATCTATAGGCTTGCGCTTGACCACTATCTCACCTGATGGTAAGCGATGATGTGGTCGACGATAGAGCACGCTTGCCTAGAAGAAACCTATTCACTCTTGACTTAAAGACCCCTAGATTGTAGCTATCGGGAAACACAGATTCCGGCAGGGAATTCCACTCTTTAGCTGTACGCATAATAAAAGTGTCCCCAAAACGTTTTGTGCGTATGGGTGGGATGTCCACCATGTACCGATGACGCATCGCCGTACGTCTGGTAGTCCGATGATGGAACGGGCTGGGCGGAATTAAATCATGTAATTCCATCGCACACTCCCCGAAATGTAACCGATAAAATACCGACAAACTGGCAACTCGGCGACGATGTTCAAGGCTTTGACTTGACCAGTGCCTCATTACCGATGAGTTTCTTGGCCCGCTTTTCGATCGACTCTAGTGCATCAAGCTGGTATTTGGCAGATCCATCCCAGAGATGAGAACAGTACTCCATGCACGATCGAACTTGCGCTTGATACAAGTTGAGCAGCTGTTCCGGCGTGAAGTACCTTCTCACCTTCGCAAGGATCCCCAACTTTTTGGCAGCCAGCTGAGCCTTTGCCTCAATGTATGGCCCAAAATTGAGAGTCGATGTCAACGTAACGCCAAGAAGCTCAAGATGGTTCGTTATTGGCACGGTTACATCACGGAAAGTAGGAGCCGGGTGGAATTGGCGCCTTTTAGCAGAAAAAAGACACGCCTGGGTTTTAGCAGCATTAAACCTGACCAGATTGGCATCGCCCCATTCGGAAACTGCCTGCAAGGACAAGTTCAAGCGCTCCACCATGGCCTCCCGGAGAGACCGGACTTGAGGCCCGGTAGCACGCGCGTTGGACAAGTATCTCTCAGCAACAGTGCTGTCGTCTGCATACCCAAAGGTGCCGGGCTTCAGCAGATCGTTAATGTGCAACAAGAACAATGTTGCTGAGAGTACGGACCCCTGAGGGACCCCGGCATTAATATCCAATTGGTCCGACGAGCAGCCATCGATAACCACTCGAATGGACCGATCTCTCAGAAAGTCTGCAATCCAATCACACAGACCACCGGGCAAACCGAATGAAGGAAGCTTACCAATAAGGCTTTCGTGCCAGACCCTATCGAAAGCCTTCGAGATGTCGAGGGAGACGGCAAGCGCTTCCCCATGCCTCTCGATGGCCTCACTCCATATGTGAATGGCATACGCTAGAAGATCCCCAGTAGACCGATTTCGGCGAAAGCCGTATTGGCGGTCGCTAAGGATATCGTTAGTTTCTAGGTATGCCAGGAGCTTAGTGTTGAGTACACGCTCCATACTCTTACAGAGTATGGACGTTACAGAGATGGGTCTGTAGTTGGCCGGGTCAGCTCTACTGCCCTTCTTGGGCACGGGCTGTACGTTGGCTTGCTTCCAAGCATTCGGCACTGTTCCAGTCTCATATGAAAGGCGGAATAGGCGTGTCAAGATCGGAGACAGTTCAGGCGCACAGGTTCTAAGAACTATAGCTGGTATGCCGTCAGGGCCGCTAGCCTTGTTCACGTCGAGGTTGCGCAGCACCCTACGGACGTCCTTTTGATGGATGCGAATGTCCGACATACTCGTCTCGCACCCATCAGGAGAAGGAGGGGGCCGCGAATCACCAGGATTCAGACGCGAAGATTCCGCAAAAAGGGAGGCAAACAAATTTGCCTTCTCCTCAGCGGTGTGAGCCAGTGACCCATCGGGTTTCAGCAGTGGTGGTAGTGAGGGACGGCAGAAGTTCGACTCGACCGACTTAGCCAGGGACCAGAACGCTTTACTACCTGCTGGGTAAGAAGCAAGTTTGGCCCCCATTCGGCCAATGTGGTCGAATCGAGCCCCACGCAACACCTTCTTGCAGGACTTGGCAGCCCTGTTGTAGGCTTTCTTCTTCTGACCCAAGTCACTCGCTTTACGCGATCGAGCGTCGACCCATGCCAGGTACGCCTCATGTTTAAGCGCGTCGGCGCGACGACATTCGGCGCCAAACCATGGCCGGTCAACGCTGGAAATCGTTATGTCAGAGAACGGAATGTAGTACTCCATTCCCTGACGCAACACATCAGTAACGGCGTCCGCGCACGACGAAGGATCAGCCGAAGAAAAGCAAGTAGGCTGCCAAGGATAGCAAGCGAAGAAAGAACGCATGCCATCCCAATCTGCTGACCTGTACCGCCAAACCCGCCGGGTGCCTCTTGGGCTGGGATCGGGCGGGGAATAGACGGACACAGACTTCACCAGACAGTGGTCGGAACTACCCAGGGGTGAACTTATCGACACAGAGTATCTGTCTGGATCTGTTGTCAGCAGAAGGTCCAAGCAATTCGCTGTGTGCGAATCAACATCCGGTACCCTCGTTGCCCCCTGGACCAGCTGGGTGAGGTTTAGCGTTAGCGAAAGCTTACGCATCTCCCGTCCAGCATGGTCAGTGCACTGGTATGGGAAGAGCCACTCCTGATGGTGGGCGTTAAAGTCCCCCAGTAACACTAATTGGGCGGAAGGGTACCGTTGCTGTGCCGCATCTGCCGCCTCACTGAGGTACTCTGCGAGCCTGGATGTCTCCTGATCTCCGCTGTGCGAGCGGTAGACACAGGCGTAGATAATTTTATCCAGACCTGTGTCCACTAGAGCCCACAGCGTTGAAAATTTTGAGTCCTCAAGGTTACGGAGACGCCGATAGCAATTGTCATCACGGGCGTACATACACACACCCGCGCGCGGTTTATAATTGTGCTCCAGGGTAAACCCTGGGTAAGATAGGTACGACGCGTCCGACGGACTCGCTATCTGCGTCTCCGTAAGAAATAACAGCGCTGGTTTCTCAGTCTCCAGGTGGTAGTGGACTGCAGAGAGATTTGAGTGCAGACCTCGAATGTTGGTGAGGTGCACTTTGAGGGGGAGGGAGTGCAGCCGCTGTTCAAATTTATTATTTCTTTTCCTTGGTAATGCCATATGATGATAAGAGTGAATGGAGGAGAGGAGTTGGAAGTGAGACGAGGTTCCACGCTGCTAACCTTCAGACCCGCACTGAAAGGACAGCATCATTGGGGCACTAGTCCGGAGACTGCGGGGACGCCCGAGCCCCCCCGGAATGTCCATCGGGCCCTCCCCATCTGGTCGCCAACCAGCACGATGGCGCATCCCGGGATTTTTCGACAGTTGGCGGGGCAGCCTTTCATGTGTAAAACACTATATTAGTATTTTTTAACTTCACCTCTCTAAGACGTATCTAACGATGTCTTAATTATATAAATTCGTCAAGTGGTTTGAAAGCTATGAGGTAATAAAGAATATTACACACATACATACAAGGTACGCGCGGAAAACATAACCCTTTTCTGGCAGTCAGGTATAGTCTGTCATACGAGCTGCAGCAACCTGAAAGTTGCTCCACTATCTTCATAAAAATATCGACTAGCTGTTGTACAAGCTAGTTTCGTTTGACTTTTGAGTTTGAAGTGAAGGACTACTGGCATTGATATCTAAGCAGACAGGTATAGGTTGAAGCGAAAGAAAGTTAAAACTGTAACTGATACGGTAAAGAGCACGTGCTGTAGGGAGTAGAAAACCTCAGATCTCTGAGCTGAAGCCCTTTTGGCATAATTTGCCACTTGCTTTTTGTGTACATCAGAATCGCGGGTGTACTTTTCAGATTTGCCTAAATTTATTGCAGTTATTTGGTACCTTCTGTGTACCTTTACGTACCTCTCCTGAAAATCTGTGTACCTACACACGTACAAAGATATTTTAAAAATTAGGTACACCCGCCATCCTGATGTCAGAACCGCGGGTGTACTGCTAACCAGTATATGTAGCTAAGTGTACTGTACAAGTAAATTTGGTACCTCTTGTGTACCTGCAGAAACACGTATTTATTTAACAAAATACTGTAAGGATGCTGCGAAAAATAAAAAAATCTGATTTCTTTCTTTGACGTTGTTATTATTTTATAATACTTCCTCATGATTATAATCTCCTGGTACTTGAGTTAGTCTTTACCAGTAATGATTCCAGCCCCGCAAATATTAAGACTTCGTCATGATTCTGGCTTCCTGGTAGTTTGGGTATAAAAGACGCTTGTAATATTCAATTCTAAAATATTGTTTGTTTTTCTAACAGTTTTTTTTTTATATTTAACTTGTTATTAATACTGAAGATTGTTATTTTTAACAGACTTCCCAAAAAGAAGAAGGATCTCAATTCGGATGTTTTTATTTTTTGTTTATGTTCGGGCATAATTCCGTCTATATAAACGATTTGCAAAATTCTTTTTTTGTTCGAAAGAAGTTTATTTCGAAATGGTTCCATTTAAATTTGGTAAAGATCTGATAAAGAACTTCGGAAATATACAACAGAACTCAGAACTCTTCAATAAATCTGAACGGCAAATCCCTAGGGATTGCTGCAATCGGATGTCTGTTTATTGTGTACACCATTTCATAACATACCATCACGCCAGTATGCTCTAAACGGGTACGCAGATGTGTACAGTTCACCCTGGTACACTCTCATTCCACTGGATATGTTCAAGTTACATGTTATTCGGGTAATCTAGTCTGGCATCACTGTGGGCATTATAGGTACCTTACTATAGAATTTGTCCATTATGTAACACTAAAAAGAGAAAAATAAAAATTTAAATAAAGTTAAAGTTATTTTTTTTTGTAGTGTTTTTATTTGGAAGTCGGTTGTATTTTTTTGTAAAAAAGTAAAACAAAATAATAACGACGTCAAAGAAAAAAACATTTTGTTTACTTTTCGCGGCAACCTTACAGTATTTTGTTAAATAAATACGTGTTTCTGCAGGTACACAAGAGGTACCAAATTTACTTGTACAGTACACTTAGCTACATATACTGGTTAGCAGTACACCCGCGGTTCTGACATCAGGATGGCGGGTGTACCTAATTTTTAAAATATCTTTGTACGTGTGTAGGTACACAGATTTTCAGGAGAGGTACGGAAAGGTACACAGATGGTACCAAATAACTGCAATAAATTTAGGCAAATCTGAAAAGTACACCCGCGATTTTGATGTACACTGCTTTTTTTATGTTTAAGCCAATAAACTAGACTTTTTATTTTTTTATGGTTCCGTAGTCAACAAGGAACCATCATAGTTTCGCCATGTCTGTCTGTTCGCAGCATAGCTCACAGACTCTTAGTACTAGATAGCTATAATTTGGCATGGATCATATTAATCGCGCCGACAAAATGGTAAATAAAATCATGAAAGAAATACATTTTTTGTTAAACTCCTGTACACGTAAAGTGTGTAAGGTAGAGTTTTCACCCTTACTCACCAGCGTGCTCAGGGGTAGGTATTCTGCATGAGTCAATAGCAGGGATGATTTCACATGAAGTTGATTAAAGTAAAAGTCACACAGTTTGGTCAACTAATTTAATTCTTCGAGCATACAGTCCGTTATTACAATTTCTTGATGTTCAAAATATATGTATAAACAACTGATATTATATACATCAACCAATAGCATCGCAGCATCGGGTGACTGTTTTTCTAGTACCTGTCAGCCCCTTGTTTTAATTAACACAATGGGATTATAACTCAGTATCGGGTGACCTTTTTTTGCCTGGACCTCTCAGCCTCTTGTTGTTATAATTAAAAAAAGCCGGCAAAAAAACAATCGAGTAATTTTTACTTCTTCGTAGATGCCAGCTGAGTTGTGCGGTTTGTTTCAATGAAAATAAAATATCAATGGGAACCTTCGTGTGAGGCACGTTTTTAAACAAATTTATCCGTGATGGTTACTAACATAGTATCTCTTCTCCGCTTGGTTGAATAAAAACTGCTGAATTTGGTATAAAATACTGCTATATTTTATATTATTATTTGAAAAAAAGGTAGGTAAGGTCAATTTGAATAATGTTCAGTCCTTCGCCTCGCAGAAACAAGATTTCATGCCTCTGTTGTGTGGTCAGACGGTACTAAAACATAATTATCTAATGCTACGTAAATATGGTGTTACGGAATGCTTTGCAAATTGCAACTGAGCCGGAGAATTAGTTGAAACAAAATGTTAAGCATGAAAACTTTTTCTTATTTGGTCCTTTTTTTGCTTTAAAATTTTTCTTTTTGTTCCGGATCCTTTTTTGTTTACTTATAATACTATGCATCGACCTAAAGCCAACATAAATGGCTATTGGTCGTTTATTGAATTAAATGATTTCACACAAATAGGATATATTTTATTACAAACATTTACCAATGCCATACATATGCCAGCGCCATCTAGTACCTAAGTGAACAAACAATCCACCAGGGACATACCTGATCAATATTGGGTTTGTCTCAAGGACACCAGATGTCGCTAATATAATTATGCCATTTATAATTGTTACAAGTGGGGATGCTTTTTTGCATGTCTATCCCTTGGTGTCGTATCGTTAGATAAGCCATTCAAAAATCACACGAAAAGAAGAAGCGGCAAATAGCCATTCGTATCGCACGAGACACGAGACAAAATATCCTTTGAGGTGGTAGCTCTCCTGGCACGATTCCCTCCGCTGGACATTCTGGCGGACATGGACGCGAAGGGTTTATAACCGAATTCGTCCACTCCACCAGAATGGTGATAGCGTGCCAGGAATTGCTGTAGTAAGGCTGAGGTGGCAGGGATTGTGAAATGGCGCGAGCGGGTGAAGCAGCTGTAATTTTTGGGCAAGCGCGTTGACGAAGCCTCACTTCTGTCACACTTCGAAGCCTGGCTGAAAAACGAGGAGCGCGACTCCTACAGGCTCACTCATGTACTGAACGGGCACGGTTGCTTCGGTGAGTACCTGAATAGGATAGGAAGAGAGACCACGGCAAATGGCACCACAGTGGAGGCGGCCTTTACTTTGCACAGTAAACGCTCGAGAAATGCCCTGTGTGGGCCTCTGAGCGTCAGTTCTTGGTCGCCAGGATCGGGCGTCCTGTATCTGCCAGCAGTTGTGAGGACCACGTTGGCAGAGACCAAAAACTGGTGGGAAATGGCCTCCTTCTGTGAGACCGTGATGGAACAACAAAAGGCCGCTGAGGGGGTCGTGAGGAGGCCCGTACAACTCAGAAAAGGCGTTGGGGTGGCACTGGCCCCGCCTGCATCATAAGCGGGCGTGGCTCCGGGGTCACCAACGCACAGACTGGGGACTCTGTCCGCCTACCAAGTGACTCCAGGAAAGACAGTGGCACAGTGATCGCGTGCTGCCGTGCACCACGAGGCTCAGGGGAGACGCTTTTTCAGCCTTCCCAGGAATATGCCTAACAGTCGCTGCACAGAGGGGGACCTGGGGTGGTCTTTTAAGAGGTCCTAGTCTTTTCCCCAAAAGCTTCAGCTCGCTCCACGTCAATCCGATGCTTGGCGCTTCTGCCAACACGGTGCAACGCCGGACGGCCACTTTTTTCCCCTTAGGGATTCAGTCCAAAGTCTGTCTGGGAAAGTGATCGAGCCGTCTTTGGAACGTGTGGCTAATCCATCTCCACTTGCGTTGCTTGATCTAGCAGTCGATCGGGCTCTCGTGGCATTTCTCTTCACATAGGCCGTAATCCACCACGCGGGCCCAGTGCGGATTAGTAGATCTCACATATCTTCGTATTTTAGACAAAGTAAAGCGCCTACCTGGGCTCGAACCCACGACCTACAACTTGTAAGTCGCGACCAATACCACTAAGCTACCACTGCACTCATTATTTGATTATTTGTTATTTATTTATTTTTATTGTGCTGATGGATTATTTCGATTGGATTATTGTTTTTATTAGGATGACATTATTATATTATGTAAATTTACTAACATGGTCTCATAAGTGTATTACTAACAAATTATGAATCATGGTCCGTAATAAATAATTGTTTGATTTATTAGAAGGAGGAACGGGCATCATCTGCTTAGAGAACAAAACAGGTAAGCAAAAATCTGTTTCCTTTCGACAGAATTTTATAAAATTTGTATGACTGGTCCATAACGTTTGTAGTGCTAAAAACAGTTACGGAAAAATACCGCCAGTGCAACAGGAAAATCACAAAATTGTGAGTTTAAATGTAAATGCACCCACGATACAGGAAGAAATTCCTAGTGTGGAGCAAAGTTTTAAAGAAAAAAAAAAAAAAGGTTGTTATAGGAACAACACAAAGTCGGCAAAAAAGCGAGCAGTTAACCACAGTGCAACCTAGCGCTATCTCACTAATCACGGCTTGGTTATATATAAAAATGAAAGAAAAATGGAGCTGGAGTCCGGTAACGGCTCGCTCTGTGGGCCAGTTAGGCTGTGGCCTGGGCCCACCGGGAAAAGTCCCGGTACTCAATGGGGCCAGTCCGATGTGTGTAAACCATTTTTTCTATTCAGGGATTCGTTTGCGTAAAATTAATCTTTAAATTGCAACCCCTAAGACTACCCACAGACCCACAATTTTGTAAGAGTCAAGTGTCCGTCCCCCCTGCCAGGTAAATGCTTTGGGATATGTGAAAAAAATCACGGCAGTAGTATAATTATTAACGAAATTAAAAGGAAAACTATCACAGCTAAGTAGGCTTTACAAGTTTACGAGTAATAATCGACCAACTTATAAAATGTATTTGGAAAAATACCGTTAACAGTTATCGAAGGCAACGTTAATTTTGTCCCTTCGTTAGAGCAATGTTCGGTGCTTCCATTGTATAAGAACGTTAATAATGCTAAATTTTGGTGAATGTAGCTGTTTATACGGAACCCTCCGTGCGCGGGTCAGACTCGCAATTTACCGGTTTTTTTCTCTATTGGATAGCTTTTTAAGTTCTTCCTATTTATAACTATAAGACCAGCCTCTAACTGTCCCACTGTAGGGCAAAACCCTCCTCTCATTATGAGAAGGCACGTGCGTAAATAACACTTAAAAACTGCTTCAAATTTTTTTTATTTTGTGAGTAAGTGAAAACTCAACTAGAACATTTTGAGCTACTAGAGTAGCTTGCAAACATGTATTTCGTGAGAATTAATTTCAACGTCTTGAAGTTAGTCGTACAAAACACACAGTCATCTACCTACATCGTTTTAACTGGTAGTTATTAGCATTTCATTGAAAGGAATGCGTGCACATTGACCTGTGCAGACCCATGTCAGTCATACTTTAGCATCGTTTGTTTTGGCAAAGGCGTGTACTCACATACCCACAAAATTATTGAAACCAAACACAGAACATACACAAAGTAATCACAAAAGACTCACCTTTTAAATACTTAATTTTGACTGAATAAAAATTTTCAACAACACAAAACTTATATTCACCAGGTGCTGCCCGCCAAATGAAAACAAAAGAAACAACGACACACGCAACTTTTCTATAACACAACTTTTGAATTTGGAATGTCACTCGAACGCGACGAGGAATTAAAAAAAAATGCAAGGGCGTCTTTCATACAGCCTAGTTTGGCACGGAACGCGTACAAAATGACGGCATTTTCATGGTTGCTTTGATTTTATGGTGTTCTTTTAAGTTCTATTGGCTATATATAATGGCTTTTAAATCTGATACAAAGCTGTAGCATCTTCCGCCTTTTGTTGGCAACTACTTCGTTGCATCTGCACCAAGGTTATTTTAATCGTGCCATGACTTATTGAACTTTTCTTGTAGGGACAATTTATTGGTTCATTTGAACTAAGAGGCCACTGGATACTGACGCAATGGTTCATGTTTCAATTAAAAGCTATGAACCTTTTTTTTTTATTTGTTTGATAAAATTATGACGGTATTTAATTCCTTTGCTTTGTTTTGAAATGTACTTGTACAGAAACATATTGTAAGTATCTTCTTCGAAAATACGTTTTATTGTGATCTAATTTTGTTTGATAAAATCATTTCATTTATTATAAGTTTCAAACAATTTATTTACTTGTTCAATTTTGTTTTACAGTTTGTGATTTCTGCCATCTATTCGGAGTAAGATGAACCTGTTATGCATCATGATATCGCAAGGGACACTGTCCTACGTTGTGATTTCCAAAGCTACGAATAGATGTCGCCTGAAAGCTGTATCAAAGAGTTGAATGTTTTTGCTGATCGTGCAGTATCCCAAATCAGATCCCTAGGGGGTGACCATAAGCTCTTAGAGTAAGGTTATTTTGAGATCGATTAAGGGAAAGATGTATATGACTTGCATCGATCTCAAAATAACCTTACTCAAAGAGCATATGGTCACCCTCAATTTTCTTAAGCAATACTGACTACTTTTGTCCACTTGTTAGTATGATTTAAGGCAGTGTAGACAGCTAATGTAGCTAAATAATGAAAGTATCGCAAAATTTTAATCTATAAAAACATCTTTAAGTGGAAAGAGTGGCAGTAAGGCTAGCAAATAAAAGTTATAATATACTACATACTAGCTTTTGTCCGCGGTTTCACCGTGATTGGAGATTTTTTATCCCAAGGGAACATTATGCCAGGATGGAAAAGGCCATATACTAAGTTTCATTCGCATTTATAATATTAGTTGAATTACATGCGTACATATTTTATTTTACTAGTGTTTTTATTCAACAAAACCATCAAAATTTCGAAAATAAACAACAAAAGTATCGACTCCCTGGGCAAATATGGGTAAGCAAAAAAATTAAACCGACTTCAAACAAAACACTAAAAGTAACTTTCTTTTTCGATGTCGGTGGCTTTAGTACCAATTGTTTTTGTTTCTGAGACCGACTTCCAAAAAAAAAGTAATTCTTAGGGTTCCGTACCCAAAGGGTAAAAACGGGACTCTATTACTTAGACTCCGCGGTCCGTCTGTCTGTCTGTCTGTCTTTCTGTCACCAGGCTGTATCTAATGAACCGTGATAGCTAGACAGTTGCAATTTTCACAGATAATATATTTCTGTTGCCGCTATAACAACGAATACTAAAAACAGAATAAAATAGATACTTAAGTGGGGCACCCATACAGCAAACGTGAAGTTTTTTGCCGTTTTTTGTGATAATGGTACGGAACCCTTCGTGCGGGAGTCCGACTCGCACTTGGCCGGTTTTTCGCTTTGTAGTGATTTGTTTTGGAAGTCAGTTTAATTTTTTTGTTAATTTATTTTTATCTTTTTATTTTTTGGTACCTTATGTATGACCATGAAAATACGCATTATTAAAGATAACTCAAAAACTACTTGTCAGGTCTTGATACAATTGAAATGGGAGTACATGAGAAACACCAGCTTTTAAATAAAAAAGAATAACCACAATTGGATCACTTAGTAGAAAGTTTTGAGGTAAAACACAAAAAAAATACAGTCGATTTGAGACACTCCTACTTTTTGAAGTTTGTTAAAAAAGAGAAAAGTAACAGAACAATACACGTTAACACGAATATACCATTAAAACAATGACCACAGATAACTTTAAGGAATGAACATTTAAATCTGTGGAATCCCTTTTGCCGTTCCTCGTGAAAAGCTCTGAAATTGTGGGATACCAACCAAACGCCGCCGAAATGCATTTTCCGAGCTAACAACTGGTACGATGTGCTGGCGTTAAGGACGTCCAACTTGAGTTTTAAAACAGACATACATAAAAATATGAAATCCTACTGTCCTATCCGGTTTTCTACTAATATTAGCTCGCCTAAAATAAGTTTTTTAATAATTCGTCGTAATACCCAGTACGACGTTTTAAGCGAATTCGCTATAAACGGTTTTGACTGTACTGGAAATCTCGAAGCTTCAAATGTAAATTCAATTTATATACTGTATATACTGGTGGTAAATAATAATAACAGAAACAATTATGGACCCTGTCGGGTACAACAACATTTTAGATAAATATCTAAGATTTTTCCTTATTATCATTTCTGTTATCTATTTCCTGTATGTTTTTATTTTTCTAATGTAATATGTGTGTGTGCTTACTTTTACAGTATTTTTATCGGTTGATTCTCATAAAGCAAGATTTCAAGTTGCCTAGACTGTTTTTTCGTGGGTCGCTGTTGTACCATCTCACATGGGTTGTCGCAACGGTGATCCACTTTTACTTGTTGTATTGTTTGTTTTTGTAGTTTCAGTTTGTTAATATCTGTATTCCTAACATAGTTGTAAGTTTACTTAACATTTTTGAGTCATGGATAATCGGATAAGCAGATATTCTATTCTTATCCATTCTCTATTCTTTTCCATTCCATTCTATTATAAAGCTTGACATCCCACAGAGCCGTGTGTCACTTCTGTAGTCGCTTTTTAGGATTTCAGCGATTTTCAGGTTGTTGGCTGCTAAAGAAAATTTTTGCTCACATAGGGGATGCTGAAGTACTGAAGCCTTTTGATGTCTAACGAATAATTGGGTTTGATCAAATATTATTTGATTTTTGGCTTACCTTTAGAAACTCGCGAATGGAGGTCGGTTCTGTGAAGTTTAAATTTCGAATTTTGTTTGCCTTTGTCTATAATATTTTTGTTGTCTATCTTTAGGCTCGCGTTTGATTACTACCTCATAAGCTATGATGTGGATTACAATGAGGCACTCTTGCTTAGAAGTAACCTAGCCACGCAAATACACCAATAATTCAATATGTTGCCTTATGAGTCCCTACAAGTTTCACGAGCTAAAAACAGCTACTTTTTCAGGGCAAATTTCTCAATAACTACAAGATATATGATAAATCGTTTGATGCAACTTTTTGCGTCACATAGTTATCTAGGGAATGTATATTACATATTTTTGATAACTGCTCAATTTAAATTAGAATAAATAAATTAGGAATTTATTTTTTCTAATTTAAATTGAGCATTTATTACAGTTATTACACACGTTTTTACGTAATCACGAAACACCAGGTTTTTCAATTGCTTTTTCAGCTTACTGGTGGCAAAAAACAATCTGCAAAAAATGGTGTGGACTGGGCATATAGTATACTAGTGAGCCACCAATTTAGTTTTTTAAAGTTTATTGTATTTGCACTTAAAAAAAAATATTGTCCACGCGGAAAAAAGGCAATTTTATCATGTGCGAAAGCGTCGCCTACGTGTAAGAATATGTTGAATATAGAAATAACTGGTAAATAATTTGAAATTTGAGGTGTTTACCAATCGAATCCAATTTTTAGATTTTATTTTTGAGTACTTATTTTATTTTAATAAATTGTTTAAATATTGTCTTATAAACCGTTGTGCTCGCGCGTGGTATTCAGTTTCGCTCAAGGGCTTGTAGACGACGGACCTGTGTCGTTTTAGTTTTTGTCATTATATTTTTTATCATATATCTTGTAGTTATTGAGAAATTTTCGCTGAAAAAGTAGCTGTTTTTGGGTCGTGAAACTTGTAGGGGCTCTTATGGCAGAAATCAGCGTCTAGTCTTGAAACTCTGCACTTATGACCAAAAATGCCAAAATTCCTTTAGTGAAATGTTGGAATGGCAGGATTTCAGTCAGTTTAGTTTAAAGTCATGTCAAAAAACTTCTCCGCTAAAATAATATTGTAAAAAAAAATATGTCAGAGTACCTAATGAATACAGAGTAAAAGGAATAAAGGGGCTTTTTTATTTAAAATTGATATTTTTTTTTATAAAATTGTTAAAATACCCAACCGTTTTAAAAAAGGAGCCGGCACCAATTTTATTTATCTTTCCACCTGTTTACAAGATCTCACCGATCTATGGGTACGATCTTTAAAAAAAGAAACAAAATCACAGCAGTGTTTATGGATTAAAAATCTCGGTGTGGTTTATTTATTATACTCTTTATTGTACACCACAAAAATATAATACAAGACAAACAAGTATAAAAGCAAGTGTACAATGGGCGGCCTTATCGCACAGGGCAATCTCTTACAGACAACCTTTGGATGGACTGAACGAGAGGAACGGAATTTAGGTTTGTATGGTTGAAGAGCGACATTATATTGTTGATATGTAAATTAAAGGTTATGAAGTATTTACCCGACTGCCGAAGGAGGGTAATGTGTTTATCAGTCTATGTATTTATGTTTGTTCCTATGTGGCGTTCTAGAGACCAAACGCGTTGGCCGATTTTGATGATTCTTAAAAAATCAATAAAATTGGAAAATTGATAAATGGCGGCTTTTGGGCGCCATAATGTGGGGGCCCAAATTTTTTGTGGGGTATCAAAATAAATGGTTTTTAGAGGCGATTTCAAAAATATATAACACTTGTATGTTTCAATTTACATAATTCTAAAAAAAAATACTATAATGTTTTACATAAAAATATGTAATAAAAAAAAACAAAAATTATAAGTATTTTTTTATTAATATTTTTATTTTATGAACCCGTTAAAAGAAGAACATCGACGATGCCGTGAAAGTGGAAAAGTTACGGCCAAAATGACATAGGACTCCACCATATGTCACCACATCTATGGAACTGTACTTTTCGCATATATCAGACAACCACGGCCCTACTGGTCATCAGTCGCCGGTCCACCTTGTGGCCAGTCTTCTAACGCTTCGTCATCAAAAGACACATGACTAGGAACCGCTTATCGTGCTCTCGTCGTAACAACACTTGCACTCTGAAAGACCTGTACGAGGCTAATCCTAATCTGTCAACTTGGCTGAGTTTTGATGAAATCATACCTAAATTAGGAATCAGCGACGAAGAAGAAGATGAAAATGACTAGGATATTCCAGTATGAATAAGAAACTTACCACTGACAATCCAAACAAAGAATAGATTTATCACTAAAAGCACTTTTATACTACATCAGTTATATTTTGCTCTTACGTTCACTCCGCACAGTCAGTAGAAGAATATTAAAGCTTACTTTCAATAATGTATTAGTATTATCATTTCACGCAGTATAATTAATAGTATTTTTAATTACATATAAACACATCAAATAAAATTGCAGTTAAAATTTATGTTGCACTTAGATAGTATTTTATTACCCGATTGCAGGGCAATGAAGTAAGGGTAATGAGTTTTTTATACGATAAAAGCATACACTATTGCAAAACAACAAATCGTATGTAGAGTAGAGGTCGTATGAGGGATAATTAGCTAACACCAAAGTTGACACTGGGGGACCGTATTTAGGTCGATTCTGCAACAAACAACCGCAAATAAAAAAGTCCGTTTCAAAATAAAGAACTTTTAAATCTATACTAATATTATAAAGAGGAGCTCGTGGCTAAATAATAACAGCCGCACGGGTTGATCATCAAGGTTAAGCAACGCTTGACGAGGTCGGTCAGTGGATGGGTGACCATTTCAACATACCGAGTTTCCTCCGTGCCTCGGAAAGCACGTTAAGCCGTTGGTCCCGGCTGTCATTTGAAGATCTTTGACAGTCGTTACGGGTAGTCAGAAGCTTGAGATCTGACACCAGTTTTGCCAAGGGGTACCGTGTTACCCAGTTACTGGGTTGTGGAGGTCAGATAGGCAGTATCTCCATGTAAAAAACAGGTACTTAGCTGAATCCAGTAAGACTGGAAGCCGACCCCAATATAGTTGGGAAAAAGGCTAGGCATTTTTTACATAGGCTATTTTTTTATTCCGAAAATGGGTCCTGTGGGCTGGTCCACGGGAGCGTAGCCGCGGGCAACAGCTAGTATAAAATAAAACGCTTGTAAGTCAACGACAGTAATGAAGATTTATACACAATTAATAATTCTACAGCTTTTTTCCTTATGATTGTAAAAAAACGTGTTTGTAGCTCGGCAAATCAGTTCTGATTTTAATATAGAACAATTTTATACAAGGAACCGCTTGCAAACTAGCCCTAAATCAAAATAAATTATTAAGGTAGGTGATATTATATTTTAGAGAATTGAGATGATGGATGGATGGAGTTCTGATAGATTATATATTTAAAATACAAAAGTAATTTGTTCCTTAGGCATTTAGAATATGTTTTATGTTTACCAAAATATTAAGAAAGAAAGTGAAAATCAGTACTGTAGTGGTTTAAGCCAAATAAAAATTCGCTATATTTTTATTGTATTTAGCATTTATTCGCATTAGATTTATATCTTTTTCATCATTTATCGAAACGCACCTAACGCCTCCAGGTGCCCTGTTATAGGTGACATTCAGAAAATTGTAAATACTAGTGACACTTTCTAGGGCACAAATCAACTCACTCTCGGGAGGACTGGATGTCACAACGCACGTGGAACCTGATTGAAGATAGAAGGAATCTAAATCTAAGACTGCTTGAGACCCATAACGACGTCATACGATCAGACCTTAACACGCAGTACCGTCAGAAACGCAAGGAAATCTATCGCAGTACCCGCAAAGATAGAAGACGGTGGGCAGATGGTATTGCTGATCGTGCTCAACAAGCTGCAAACTCCGGCAACTTGAAAGAGTTGTACAATGCTACCAAAACCTTGGCAGGTAACAGCAAGTCGAAGAAGAAGCCGCTAAAGTCCAAAGATGATCAGCTCATTGTGACATCAGAAGGGCAGCTACTCCGCTGGCGTGAACACTTTGAAGAGGTCTTCCGTTTATCAGCTACATCGACGCCTGACGCGCTGCAAGTCAGTTCCCCACCATCCCAGCTCCTCAACATTAACACGGAACCACCATCAGCCTCTGAAGTTGCGGAGGCAGTCCGCTCTTTGAAGACAGGCAAAGCACCAGGACTCGACCTGATAACTGCGGAAATGCTACAAGCCGACTTACCCACCGCAGTCGACGTCCTGACTGCTCATTGAAAAGATCTGGATTGCCGAAGAACTCCCGGACGAATGGAACAAAGGTTTTCTTATAACTGTTCCTAAGAAAGGTGATCTTAGCCAGTGCGATAACTGGAGAGGTATAACGTTGCTCTCGATTCCCTCTAAAGTTTTTTGCAAGATCATCCTGGATAGATTGTCGAAGGCCGTGGATCCTCTTCTACGCAAGGAGCAGGCTGGTTTCCGCTCGAACCGCTCCTGTACGGACCAGATCAACACTCTCCGTATCATACTGGAACAGGCATCAGAATGGCAGAGGGAGATTTATCTAACCTTTGTAGACTTCGAAAAGGCCTTTGATACGCTGAAGTGGTCTAGTATCTGGTCCCGCCTACTGGACATTGGAGTGCCGCCGAAAATAGTCCGTCTGTTGCAGAGTATTTACAAGAAATACTCCTGTAAGGTTACTCATAACGGCCTCATATCGGATGACATAACAGTGAATGCGGGTGTCCGCCAAGGCTGCCTCCTGTCGCCGCTCCTCTTCCTAGTCGTTCTTGATGGAATTATGCTTCGCATCTATGATAACAGGCGCCGCGGCATAGAGTGGGGATTAAACCAACGTCTTGGAAGACTTGGATTACGCCAATGACCTATGCCTGCTGAGTCATACCCACGCCGATATGCAAGCAAAGTTAAACGATCTACGTCAGGAAGCGGCAAAAACGGGGCTCAAAATAAACATCCGGAAGACCCAAGAAATGAGATCTGGTGTGAAGAACCACTCACTGTTGCTGATTGGCACAGAGGCAGTGGAACGCGTCCACAAATTTACTTACCTCGGGAGTGTCGTGTCAGAGACTGGGGGTAGTGAAGAGGACATCGCTTCACGGATCGCCAAAGCCCGAGCAACCTTCGCGCAGCTGAGACCTGTTTGGCAATCGCGGCAACTGACCCGAAGGATTAAACTCAAAATCTTCGGGTCCAATGTCAAATCCGTGCTGCTCTACGGGTGCGAAACGTGGAAGGTCACAAAGGACATCTCACGCCAAATACAAGTCTTCGTCAACCGCTGTCTTCGTCGCATTCTCGGAATTTACTGGCCCGAGACCATCTCCAATGTAGAGCTGTTGGAGAAATGCCACGAGAGCCCGATCGACCGCCAGATCAAGCGTCGCAAGTGGAGATGGATTGGCCACACGCTCCGTAGGGGTCCCGACCACATAGCCAAGCAAGCTTTGGACTGGAATCCCCAAGGGAAAAGAAAGCGTGGCCGTCCCCGTCAAACCTGGCGTCGCACCGTGTTGGCAGAAGCGACGAGCATCGGAATGACATGGAGCGAGGTGAAGCGTGAAGCTCAAGACCGATCGCGTTGGAGGACATCTGTGGACGCCCTCTGCCCCATCTAGGGGTTATAGGAAATTAAGTCAAGTAAGTCAAGTGACACTTTAAATTAGATCATCATCATCATTTACAAGTAATCAAGGAATCGCAGACTCCTTACAGTACCTACCAGTGTATCCAACGTTGTACCTCCTTAACACAGGCTAAATCTCTTTAACACAGGCTAAATGTTAGCCTATCTAGGAGAACAGTACTTCACCCGTCTTTATTGTATATTTGAACCTTAAAAATGAATAAATGAAACATTTGTAAACTTTGCAATCTCATTATGAAATAAACTATTATTATTATTATTATCACCGTTCCATTCCAGTACTTTTTGTTATAGAATTACCCTCAATCAAATTGTGTCCCCCTGACAGTGTCATTCAAATCGTTGCAACATGGTAGGTATTGAAATATGCATCCTAATATTATGATTCAACAATTTTGTGGTCAACTTATTATTTGCTATAGTAAAAGTAAACTTTCCACGTGTCATCAACATTCTTTTGAACTTATCCCAATATAAGAAGCCAAGTGGGCCCCTCTAAGTACACCCTGGTCAAATGGGGGTACTCCGATCAGCAACATTATCGGCCCTCTTACACATTTTGAATTCCTCTCTGAATCTAGACTCGGAATTCATACTATTAATTAAGAAAGCCCGGCAATGCATACAATTTCTGATTTTTTCAGATTATGATTTACTCATTGCCGTTATGTTTCATTTATTCATTCAGATTATGAATTCCGACTCTGAATTCAGAGAGGAAATCAGAATGTGTGAGGCCAGCCTATGATTGTGGAAGCACATCACATTCGTTGCCCCATATTTTGTCCTGCTCCTTGTGCAAAACACTTGCACCAAAAGATCTTTGTGAGGCAAATTCTATTGCTCTCGAAAAGGCTGACTGCTGGTTCAAGTACATATAAATTAGGAACATGGAATCATGGGTACGAAGAAGAAGACTATCCCAATGTATTTGGCTTCGACGTAACATGTATTGTTTTGCCACATTTCTCTATTAGAGTAGAATAGAATGGAATGGATTGCAATGGTATAGAATAGATATATTTTTATTCAAGCTACTAGATTCTGCCCACGGCTTCGCCCGCGTGTAATGTGTTTTCTTATCCAAGGGAACATTTTACCGGGATGAAAAAGTATCCTATGTGCTTTTCCAGACTACAATCTATCTCTGTGCCAAATTTCATCTAGATCTGTTTAGTATTTTTTGCGTGAAAGAGTAACAAACATACACAAAAAAAATCGCCTTAATAATATTAGTATTTTAGTAGGATTAGTCGTCATCTTAGTAGTTTAGTCACCCTCTTTTTAAACATATCATATTGTCAGATAATTAGTCTGCGTATATAATTTATTGTGTCTTGAAATAGTCTTATGAAACGAAAAAAAATAATTAGTTCTATATATTTTCTTGTAAATATAACCGTGTAAGTAATTACATTTTATTTAAATTCCTCTTATTATTTTCCATCATTACCAGTTATTGTCTTATTTGGCCATATACTTCTCGCAACATACCCTACGAATCTCACAGCTCAAATTTTCACACACATCTTTCATAAGCGAATCTAAATTTCGTGCCAACCGCTTATCAAAGCAATGACGTCAAATTTCGGTACAGATTTGTGCCAAAACGGAATCTCTGACGACAAATACTCGCCGGATTCACATGCACTTGATATGCAAACGTCATTTTGACGGTAGACTGCGAGCTTGTCACGAGTAGTTTGAATTTCGAACGTAATTTAGTTTGGAGAATTTCCGAACAGATTCAGGTAAAAATAGGTGTCGTGGTATAGTGAAGAAACGTCCAATCATCATCAATACATATAATAAATCTGTAGAAAAATAATTTTTGTACATCGAAAAAAAATCCAAAAGAAATAGCCTGGGTGTTAAAGGATAACCAACAGAACCCATTTCCAGCATTTTTGGAATTTTTATCTGTTTATTTGTGCACGTATCACGTGAAATGTACGAAACCAATGTAGATAACTTTTATACATAAAAATTGTGCGTAACTTGAAGAATTACTTAGTTTTTGTTTCATCGCAATCGGTTCACTCTATCAAAAGTTAGATAAATTTAAAGTGTTCAAGAAGTAAAATTATCACAGCACACGCAATCCAGTTACTCGGATAGTTGAACTCGCTATTCGATAGATGGCGTTGGTATGTATGTATGATTGTATGTAGGTAGGCAGAAAGGTAAGTAGAGTAGGGTAGGCAGATGACGGGAGCGAAGCCGCGGGCACAGCTATCTATACTAATATCTTCTATACTATATAATATTTCTATTTTTGATATATTATAATAATTAATAATATAATATAATAATTATTATTATTTTATTTTATATTATATTAATATTAATATTAAAAAGCTGAAGAGTTTGTTTGTTTGTTTGTTTGTACGAACGCGCTGATCTCAGGAAGTACTGGTTGGAATTGAAAAATTATTTTTGTGTTGGATAGTCCATTTATCGAGGAAGGTTATAGGCTATATAACATCACGCTACAACCAATATGAGCCGAGGATAAATGAAGAATGTTGCAAAAATGGGCAAAAATATTCCTTTTTGAGAGCTTTTGTTGCGTGCGCTGCGTAAACGGTTTAAGTTACGCAAATATAATGTATCATGGAATTGTTATTCTTTAAAAGTTCTAACAAAAGCCCGCGACAGCATATGTCTATCTTTTAAGATTGACTCACAGTAGCAGCTTCTATGTTCTAAATTTTAATTATATTGCCGCCGCCGGTAGAAACAAAAGTTTACAGGTTACATTCGTATGTAGTAAGGGTAGGGTAGGTAGGGTAGGTAGGGTAGGTAGGGTAGGTAGGGAAGGTAGGGTAGGTAGGGTAGGGTAGATAGGGTAGGGTAGGTAAGGTAGGGTAGGTAGAGTAGAGTAGGTTGGGTAGATAGGGTAGGTGGGTAGGGTAGTTATGGGAAATAAAAAAATAGGTAGGTAGCCAGCTGACGGGAGCGAAGCCGCGGGGGTGTTAGCTAGTACATAATAAATGTACCTTATACATAAATAACACCGCTGTTTAGTATAAATTAATACTAGTGTATTATATCTGCCTAGCCTTTGCCAACTAAGTAGGTAGGCAATAGGCACGATGGCGATCAGCAGAGTCAAGATCATTATCAAGTATTATTTGGGCCGATCCCGGCGGCACTGCAATGCCGGGCCGACCCGTGACGGGAGTGGAGCGAGCCCCGAACATCCCGTCAGCTTACAAAAATCAGTTTAATATACTGGTCGGTCCCTCAGTGAGGGAACTTTCAGATATTAAGCTGAAAAGAACAGATTTGATCTTAGCCAAAAGGCCGAGAAGCGATAACAAACAACTGAAAGATGATCGCTACGTCCCCGTCAGGGGACGTGGCGAGCGGGTTATAGGCTCTGCCTTTGTCCCGCAGTATCCATGCGTGCTCGTTACAACGAGCACGATCCTTTAGGTTTGCCATCTTGGCATAAGGCGGGTGGCAGGAGTGTATACACTGCCTGCCAATGTGTAGTTGCTTTGTGTCAGTGGGAGCGCCTCGACGCTGCCTCGCAGCGTCGTTTTTCACGGTACCTACGCGGCACATTTTGGGCGGTGAGACTATAAGCGAACTTATAGAGGCCGCCCGAGAAATAGCCAGCGGTAGGTACCGACTATGTTGGCGCGCCCATCTGAGAATGTATGGTCCCCGCCTGGCACGCTTCCAGAGCTAGCCGGTTACGCCCCAGGCTAAGGGACCGTTGTGTGAGTTTGAGCGGCATTGTATTGTGTAACACCGCTCATGTTTATAACAATGTAAGGACCGCACGCGTCTTACACTTGTTATGTGAGTTGTATGTATGTGGAGTCATGAATGTGTGGGCTTACAGTGTACATAATGCCTATGTTAACTTAGAACACCATGTAGACTGCATATGTATATATTAGTAGAGTATTATTGTATGAACGAGGCGCGTGTAGTGATGTGCGGCTCGCTCGGGAGTCAGTCCGGTAATGAGGCTGCGGGGGGCAGAGGTGTGGGGAGGACTATGGGCGGGGCCTATGTGTCACACAGGTCGCGCGGAAGGCGGCGAGTGTCCGGCGGCCGCGCGTGCCATGGCGCTATCTGCTTGATGTGTGGATGAGCAGAAGCGTCGGCACGCGCGAACATGTTGGTCGAGAGGCGGGCGCAAAAGCTGTCCAGGCTCTCAATCCCCAGATCCCGTGTCAGGACGTCGTTCCTCACGTAGCGAGGGGCATCCGTTATTCGTCGCAGCGTCTGGTTTTGCTGCGAACGGATACGTTTCTTCCTGGCCTCGCTAGTGAGGGCGTACCAGGATGGTGCTGCATATGTTAATATTGGGCGTATATAGGTTTTATATACGCCCAATTTTGTACGTAATGGGAGTCGGGATGAGAGCACTGGTTTGAGCATTGCGCGCGCTACTCTTGCCTTGGCGACGACCTGCTTGACATGGGCGCCCATGTTAAGTCTCCTGTCTATGGTTACCCCCAGGTACTTCGCCCGGGGGGTCCACTCGACTTCTTCCCCCATAGAGATGAAGCGTATATACTAGAACAGATCCAGGGATTAGGTATTTAGCGAGACTAGGCTGCACCTATTCTAACTTTTAAAATACTCGATCCACCTAGTCTCACTGTGCCTACGCAGTGCACGGCACCCGCGGCCCGCGCGAACGCGAGTCAAAGTACCAACGACGCGGCGAAGCGAGATAGCAGCATAGTCATAGCTCATTCATGTTTGCCAAAATCATACGTGTGTCAGTCATTTTAATTTGAACCATATTTCAATGGCATAAAAGTCACGCGACGCGCACTGTGTTGTGCTAGAATATATTCTGTCCTTTTTTAACTACACTATTCCGCAATCCTTTCATCCTTGTCTGTCAATACTCGAGACTCGAGACTAGTCGGGACTAGGCAGACTTTATAGAATAGGTACTTTGTCAATACTCGAGACTCGAGATTAGTCGGGACTAGGCAGACATTATAGAATAGGTACTTGACGATACTCGATGCGAATGAAGACTTTATGATGCAGTCTAGTATCAAGTACGGACTCATGCGGATGTGATCTCGCTTGACGTATTGTTACCTACTAGTCGTCGCAAACACGTACTATCGGCCTTATTTAGTGTGATCGGTTTTCGTAACGAAATTTTGATAAATCATTTAAGAACATAATTATATCTATTTTTTATTACGACATTAATTCATGTGTTTATTGTTTAAATAATTTTTACCAAAGGAATTAGTGTATAAAAAAACAATAACAAAACTAATTAAGTACTCTGAAAAATTGATAGAAATCTTTTAATTACGCCAACAATCTTTAACGTAGATAAATCTTTACGATAACAGTCAAGTCTGTGTAAAGTATGAAGGGAAGATTACATTTCATTACTGCGTACGTACGTATCTACACGTATCGGTGGTACGCAAAGACTAAGTATCTATAAAGTATGCGTATTTCATGGACTAGGTGGACTAGGTGGAACAGGTATTTGGATCGAGTATTTGTACGGACTTGGACTAGGTGCACCTAGTCCAAAATTCACCTAGTACGACCCATCTCTATTCCCCCAGCAGTCTGAGGGGTGGTGGGAGGTGGGCACACCCGACTACTAGGGCCTGTGTCTTACTCACGTTCACCGATAACCGCCACTTCGACAGCCATTCGGGAAGCAGCTCCAACACGCGCTGCATTTTGACGGCCGCGTGCCGCGCGTTAAGCGAGGTGCAGATGTACGCGGCGTCGCTCGTCAGCATACAGCGCGAGCGATAACAAACAATTGTAAATCGCGGAGGGTCGTTCAATCGCGGAGAATCTTAACACCGCGATTCAGAAACGCGCGTCATTGCTACAATACCATCTATCGGGCAGGCGTGGTACTACTTAGTTAGGTATTTCCCCTCCACACTCAATACAACAACACTCACGAGAACGTTTTCATCCCTGTTGATAACCGATGCGGACTTGATGCCGGAATACGTTCTTATATCATGTTTGTAGTCAACACACCAGATTCTGCCAACGAAAAAGAAAGCATTTAAAAAATGTTGCCCGACAAAATGGAATAAATGGATACGCTGGTTTAATTTATGCGAACGTTCATAACATAGTATCAGGATTATATATAGGTATAGAACAATTCCATACCACATGACATGTTATTTCGATTCTCACCTGTGCATGTTAAGATATTTTTCATACCAAGTCCACGAATCCTCAAGTGTGCCGTCAGCCATACCTATTGCCTTCTACGTGATCTCCATACGACAAAAGAGTGTCGGGCCTGGAAGTAACAAAACATTTTACTGCTATAAATAATCTAAACCACGCACTATTCAATCATCATACATCATTTCATAGTGTTTGCGATCTAAAAATAGTTTTTAGTAATTCGTATCTGTAACCTAGTGCGTTGTTTAGAACAGCGCCATCTATTTGTGTATCTTGCAAACAGTAAATGAATGAATGAATAGTACCCTAATTTTACAACCGCTTTTTTTGTTCGTCCCGTTCCCCGTTGTGAAGGGCAGTAGAAAAATAGAAATTTAACAATAAAAACATAGTCAATTTGTGCTATTTGTTGTTTCCATGATGCGAATTTAGACATGTTTTAAACTGTTATTTATTTTGATGGTCAGGTAGGTTATATTTTGAAGATGCTAAAATTATTTATTAATGATGCTTGATTTTCATGTCCTTTTTAAAAAATAAAATGAATAAGTTATAAATGAGGAAGGATAACAAAAACAAGCAAAACTAAACTAATTACATAAGTACCTACACGAAAACTAATAATAAATAGAAATATAATAAATATTAGCAACATATTATCTATACTAATATTATAAAGAGGGAAGATTTATTTGTTTGTTTGTTTGTACCGAATAGGCGCCGAAACTACTGGAACGATTTGAAAAAATCTTTCTCTATTGGAGAAACAAAAAAGAACGTTACATTATTTCTGAGTGACATAGGGTATTTTTTAATCCCGAAATTGGGTCCTGTGGGGTGGTCCACGGGAGCGAAGCCGCGGGCAACAGCTAGTAATAAATAAGGGGTGAAGATTACGTGCTTGAAAATATAGCATGGGTAAGATAAAATTTCTTTAAACGTACAAAAGGCCTAGAATTACTATTTTCACGTTGGGAAAACCTCGGCCTCGCATTCCGGGATGACGTGGGCAGCTGACTTCTCGGCGTTAAAGTAGCTTCTGCAAAGGGTCTGTCTGTGGCATCTATTTTTTTATTGATACTTCATGCAACATACAGATACAAATCTATCTGGTCACGTATCAGGTCTTAATGCGCAAATTTCGCCTCTGCCTAATGGGCATCCATTTAAGTTCAGATCTGCAGCTCGACACATGTTCATATTTCCTCAGGTTGAATATGAACCGGATGCAGTTGCTTAGAAGCCTATCAAGCTTTTCCAGGAATACCGCGTTCAGGTCAAAATAACACACGTCACCATAGTCGACTATAAGGAAAATTAAAGTCTTCGTTTTTGCAGACAGAAAGTTTCTCAGACGGTACAGACAACGCAAGGTACCGTTGACTCTTTGACTGACAATAGCAGCCTGACTTTGCCAGCCAAGCTAGCTAAGGGTTATTCACAGGCGTACTTACATCTGTTATCTGTAAAATAGGTCTTCAATCACCGTTATTTTAGCTAAAAGCCTCAACTGTAGCAGTTCGACATAGGTCACCTCCAAGCGTCGCAACATAGACTGGTACTGTGTTTTTTACATCCAGTGGTCTCCCGTGGCCCTCATTAGATCATCAGTTAACCTTATAGCAGGTTTTCCAATGCTACCTGCTCCGGCGGCAGTTGTCGCTTAAGAACCTTTGGTATCTTCAGCCGTTCGTTCAGCGAGCGAAAGAATCTGACGAAAATATACTTTTGCAAATCCGGAATAAAAATCGGCAACGATCATCATCATCATCAAGCCGAATGACGTCCACTTATAGACATAGGGCTCCCAAGCGTGGCCACACTAATCAGTTCTGTGCATCTCGCATCCATCGGTGAAGATAATTCTTCAAATTATCTTTTTAAATCAATGGTTTCAAACCTGTGTCGTTCTTAACTACAACTAAAAAGTCGACAAAATGCCCATCTCCAACATTTTACAGTATATACTAAAGGAGACGGGGATTTCTGGGCCTGAATGTAATAAGTTGAGGTATGGTTTAAAAAATGGGTTATATTTTTCTAATTCAAAATGTAAAAAATCAGCTTAATTCACAATCTGGAAAATGAGAAATCCAAAAATTAAGTTAAGGTTACGAAGTAAATCGAATATCAATTAAAATATAATCGATTAACGTGACAGAATTCATACTATTTAAGAAAATGCTTTCACCAGATGATTTATTAAATTAAAATAATTAAATCTATTAGAATTAACGTATTAAACAGTTTAAACCAATTAAATATCTACATAATTAAGATAAATCGATTCACGTTTACTAATCGATTGTTGTATTTTTAGTCTGTGCTAACTCTGACTTGACGTTGACATGTATGACATGACACTCTTTATAGTCTATGCCAATGAGGTAGGAAAACTATGGAGACGGCATATTCTACTATATGAAGAATAGTTATACAAATATCTATAATATCGACACACGCATGTCAAAAAGCATTTTGTCTCTTTTTAACTAACCAAGAGCTGCATATGAAAAGAGAGACATCTAAATGTTTCTCAAGGGGATTCTCGCCACAGGTTTCTGGGAAAGCCCGTGTATTCCTATTACTTGTGGTTTTGTTTTAAATTTTGCTACGTTTGGACTTGTTTGTGTGTAAAAGTGTGTTGTCCTTGTGTCTGGTAACAGGTTGGTACTGTGATTGTCTCCTTGTAAAGTAGTTTCCACAAAAATGGAGAGGAATAAACCGCCCGATCCTGATCCGCCTGACATCCCTGCCTCCTTACCTCTTTTTCCGTCCTCGCCAAATCCTCTATCGCAGTTTGCAGATGTAGTCTGCAGCGTTTCCGAAATGGAAACTTCGAAAACATCGCGTAAACGTCCTGGAAATGCAGAAGTATCCACGCCAACATCTAAACAACCTAAGAGCCAAATTGGCCGTGTAAAATACTCTGCTATGGATAAGGGACCATTTATTGTACATGTCTCTCGAGTGGAAGCACAGGTTAATGCTGGCACCACTTTACATCCCGTGAACTTTGGTAAGTTTTTGATAATTAATAAAACAGCCAACATTATTCGTGGCGGTGTTAATAAAGTCGGCAGAAACAGGGTATCTGTTGAGTTTGCATCCCCTCAGGATGCAAACGCTTTTATAGTCAATGCTTTGTTATCCAAGCACGGTTATACTGCTGCAATTCCAACCTTTAATATTACCAGGATGGGCGTAGTGACAGGTGTTCCTTCGGATTTAAGTGAAGAAGAGGCTCTAACATATTTGGCTGTGCCCTCAGGCTATGGTCAAATCTTAAAAGTGCGCAGAATTAACCGGAAGGTTCAGACTGATGGGATAGTAGAGTGGAAGCCTACAGAGACCTGTGTACTCACGTTTGACGGACAGGCCTTACCTAAACGAGTGTTTTGCTGCTACACATCCCTCCCTGTCGAACAATACATCTATCCCACTATCCAATGCCGTAAATGCTGTCGATTCGGACATGTTGCAAACGTGTGTAGGTCAAATCCACGCTGCAGTAAATGTGGCCACGATCACCCTGGTGATGGTTGCAACATTTCTGAGGGCGAGGCCTTCTGTGTGCTTTGCTCGGGAAACCACTTCGCTAATAGCAAGTCTTGCCCTGAGCATGGTAGGCAGAAAGCCATCAAGACAGTCATGGCTGAGAAATCAATCTCATATGTTGAGGCAAGCAAAACAATTCCAGCAGCCACCCGCAACTATGCCAATGTCACTAAATCGCAGTCTTACCGAAAAACTGTTACTCTCAAGCCTAGGACCCATGCCCCACTTTCTCAATCTTATAACAAAGCTGCTCATCAGCAAATAGTAAATATTCCTCAATCCTCACAGTCTAATGGCTGTGCTCTTAACGATAATGTCCCCACCAATAATTCTGTTTCAGTCATTGAACTATTAATTAAACTTCTGCCTTCACTTATCAATTCATCTTCTAGTAACTCTCAAATACCGTCCAACGTTGCCGACCAACTTATATCTCTCCTATTATCTTATAAAAATGGCGTCCCGCCAAATATTTCTCCAGTGGAATGTGAGGAGCGTGTGGCATAAAAAGCACGACCTCATATTCCTCCTCAATAAATACAAGCCATTGGCTTGTTCCATAGCTGAGACTTGGCTCACCCCAAGTCTTAGCTTCCGTATGCCACATTTTAACATCCTTAGGTGTGATAGATCCGATGGGTACGGAGGGTCGGCTCTCTTCGTTAATAATCGGGTCCCACTTTCTCCCTTTTCTTTGCCTTTACTTGAGGGCAATTTGAGTATTGTAGCAGGAAGGGTTGAGGGCATCACGGTGTTCTCAATCTATATTGCACACCCTCACCCTGATTTCATAGCTGTTTTAAGAAACATTTTTACCAATGTTTTACCATTTCATTTTTTTTTGTGTTTTTACCATTGATGGTCATGGGTGACTTTAATTGCCACCATTATAGATGGGGTTCGGAACGCTGTGATGCCTTCGGTGTAGCTTTGGTTGAGATGTTGGATGATCTGGATCTCTGCATTCTGAATAATGGCTGTCCAACTCGTCGTTCCCCTCCTGGTCAACAAAAGAGTTGTGTAGACCTTACATTTTGTTCGGTTGAATTGGCTGCATCAACTCAGTGGGAATGTACAACTTTGTCGCATGGTAGTGACCACTACCCTATTGTCATATCTTTAATTAATAGAACTTATTTAGAAAAAACTTCTCCTCCACTTCTGAAATATAACCTGTCCAATCCAGATTGGACTAAGTTTGTATCATTATTGGAGGATAAAATTGATTCCCTTCCAAATATAAATTCATGTTTACCAGACCCATCTGGTCACCACCATGCCAAAAGTTGCTATGAGGGTTTTGTCGCAGCTGTTACCTCGAGTGCAGATTCCTCTTTTCCGCTGAGAAACAGTGCCAGAAATAAAATCCCTTCACCTCCGTGGTGGGATCCAGAATGCACCTCAGCAATTAAAACAAGGAATGAGGCCGAGAGGCGCTACAATGCAGATATGTGTACCAGTAATCTCTTAGCATATCTTCAGTGTAATGCCAGGGTCAGACGTCTTCTTCGCAAGAAGAAACGTGCTGGCTGGGTTCAATTTTGTACCTCCTTGTCACCCTCTACTCCAATCTCTACAGTTTGGAAAAGCGTCAATAGGTTTAGGCGAGGTTGTTCCCCTTCTAACACTTCACCAGTATCTAGGGAAACAGCTGAACTTTTCTTTGACAAAATAGCACCACCATATGTTCCCCTCTTTTCTGAATGTGTGAATGTTCCTTTATCTAATTCGGCAGAGGATCCCTTTGATGCGCCATTTACCTTGGAAGAACTGAGTGTGGTACTCCGTCATGTCCGGGACTCAGCTCCTGGTATTGACGGTGTCCCATATTCTTTTATTTCTCACTCTGGAGACAAGGCGAAAATTTACTTCTTAAACTTAATTAACTTCTGCTATAGCCATGGCTGGGTACCAGATCAGTGGAAGCTACAGATCATCATTCCATTACTGAAACCTGGCAAACATGCAAATGATTCGAATGGCCTTAGGCCAATAGCTTTATCTTCTGTCCTAGTCAAGCTACTGGAACACCTTATAAAAAATCGTCTAGAGTGGTTAGTCGAATCGAGAGATTTACTGCCGAATTTCCAATTTGGTTTTAGGAAAGGGCTCAGTACTATGGATAGTGTTGGCGTCCTGGTCACAGATATCCGTTTGGCCCTCTCCAGAAACCAATCTGTTGTTGCCGCTTTCCTTGACATCTCCTCCGCATACGACAACGTTCTTCTGCCCGTACTCAGGCAAAAATTGCAACAGCTGAGTCTACCGGCAAAGATGATACAGTGTATATGTGAACTCCTTTTGTCCCGGTCATTGGTTCTTAGAGTTCAGGGAGAGGAGTTCGATAAGAGGCAGGCGTGGAGGGGACTGCCTCAAGGCTCTGTCCTCAGCCCTCTGCTGTACAATTTATATACGGCCGATATTGGGTCTTGCCTAAACAATAATTGTCAGATCCTGCAATACGCCGATGACATTGTCCTATACGTGACAGATTCTTCCATCAACGACGCGGCTTCTTCTCTATGCCTTTCTTTGGACTCTCTGAGCCAGTGGCTTTTAAGCCATGGTCTTTCCCTCTCCGCACCAAAAAGCTCGGCAGTAATTTTCACTCGCAAAAGACAACTCCCTCAGATATCAGTGAGCATTTTAGGTCATAATGTCCCGATAGTAGATAAAGTAAAGTTTTTAGGCGTTTTTTTAGATTCTAAATTAACTGGCAAGCCTCACATAAATTCCCTCATTAAAAAATGCGAAAGGATTATCTCAATTTTAAAAGTTTTAGCGGGTGTTTGGTGGGGTGCCCACCCCTACACCATGAAGTTAGTGCACAACGCCTTAGTCCGTAGCGTTCTGGACTATGGAACGTATCACTTGATTCCTTGTAACAAAGGTGTTTTGGCGGGGCTAGATAGAGTTCAGTCCAAGTGCCTTCGGATCATCTCCGGTTGCATGAAGTCCTCCCCCGTTAACGCATTGCAGGTTGAATGTGCCGAACCTCCCCTTGCCTTAAGACGTCAATATCTTGTCACCCGGTTCTTATCTAGGTTAATCTCTAGGTCGTCCCATCCCCTTATAGTTAGATTGCATGAGCTAGACGGCTTATGCAGAAGCTCAAATTATTGGAGAAATAAAGAAATCCCATTAATTATAAAAGCATTTCGGAGTGTTCAAAATTTAGATTGTCCGATTCTCCAGCATCCTAGATTACCCCTTTTTGACTTTGCTTACGAAGTATTATTTTTTACCCCCAATATTATCTATAATATTGGTATATCCAAAAGATCCCCATCAGCTAATTCGGCCTTCAATGCGGTGGTGGGCGAGAGATGGAATGATTTTCAACTGTTCTTCACTGATGCTTCGAAATTAAATAGTTTTAACAACACTGGTGCTGCGGTATATTACCAAAGCTCTAGAATTGTATTACAGTTCAAGTGTCCTAAAGAGTCTTCTGTATTCACAGGCGAGTGTGTGGCTATATTGGAAGCTTGTCTTTTTATAGAGTCACACAATAACATTGAGAAAGCCGTTATCTTTACAGATTCTCTTAGCTGTTTGCAGGCCCTGGAACAAAGTCCATTTAAAAGTAAACTACATAGCCCTCTTATTTTTAAAATCAAAAAATCTTTACTAGCTTGTGCTAGTAGTCAAAGAGAAGTTCAGCTAGTTTGGATACCTAGTCATTGTGGCATCAAGGGTAATGAATGTGTTGATGTATTGGCCAAAGACGCCTGTTCATCTGTAACGGCTGATATCTCACATAACACTCACCTGAGTTATGACTTGTTGTCCCTTCCCAAATTGAGTCTCCAGGATTCATGGCAGGCACATTGGAATATGTCTAGCAGGAAGAAAGGCAAATTTTTCCATGCCGTCCAACCGGTCGTAAATCCAAAACCATGGTTCTTTGGTTTTAGAAAGGTCTCCAAAACCGCTATATCTGTCCTTTGCAGAATACGTTTAGGTTTCTGCTGCACCCCTGTCTTTCTTCATAAAATCCGTGTACGCGACTCCTCTCTCTGTGAGTGCGGATTAGGCGAGGGTACCTTGGATCACATATTTTTTGAATGTCCAAATAATGACCCCTCACTTGATCTATACCGCCGTCTCTCTAAACTGAAGATCCCTCTCCCAATAAACTTCCCATCTCTTCCGACTTATTCCTCCCCAGAACTCCTTGTGGCGTTGATGATTTTCATCCGCCACAATAATATAAAATTATGAGTATGAGTCTCACAAAACTTCTAACTACCGTCTATTTAAATGTGGCAATGTTATATTTTTAATGTGTTAACAATTATATTATTTATGTATTTTTTTTTTCTGTTTGTTTCAGTCCCGTACTAACCCAACAAGTGTCAACTGTATCAATCAAGCAGTTTAGTCTGCGTTTACAGTTCCTTCTTTTTAGATTATTAATAAATATACCTGCTCTTCCATTTAACTTTAGACATTGGCAGAATAGTCGACATCGGCTTTGCTTGCCATATAAAAATATAGAATAGAATAGAAATGTTTCTCAAGGACTAAACTTGGTAACACTTTTGAGTGACGTCAAAATCATGTCTATGCGTGACCGGTCGCCATGTTGATTGCCGCGTAAAATTGGTAGTAGAAGGTGGCAGCCATCTTAATTGCCCGATTTATGTAGGTATGCACGCTAATTTCGTAGGTATGGTAAGTCCATAGGTTTATAAGTCAGTGGTCTATGCCGTGTGCAGTGTTTTAACCTTTTTCATGACACGACCCCCATAATATAAATAAATAAATGGTAATGGTGATAATGATACCATTGAACTGATCAGATGATGATGCGGGAAGGTAGGCACTGGAACTCCGAAATAAAACCAATGTATCCTAGTCGTGTTTGGCCTTATTGGCATTTTCATGAGATGTCCTATTATTTTTAATCCTTATTGTTTTTTTACTGAGGTAGTTTTCGCGACCTCTTGCGACCCACAGGTTGAAAAACATTGGTCTATGCTGGAATACTTACTCGTTTCGTATCGTCTAGTGCGTGTGCATTTTGAATGTGTTTCCCCCCATAGTTTATTGATATTTTCCTCGATCCCTGCTGCTTTCATTCTACGGACTTCTGATCTACCTTCTTGTACGACCCTTGCCTTGCTACCATACCGGACACTGAAAACCCCGCTTTAACGTTGAACTTGGATTTGTTCGTTTGGATTCTACGAACGACCTACCGATTGGATATTGACACCATGGATGGTTGTGTTAATTGTGGCATCGCTGTAATAAAAAAACTTTTTTACTAAAAAATACTACCGACTTCCAAATAAAAAACTACAAAGTAAGCCGGTGTCTTTCGTAGGTACCAATGCAAAAAAAAACAGGTTTTTATTTTACCTTTTTAGTTGTACCTACCACTTGCCTATTAGGCAAGTGGTTTAGTATGTCGCCTTTGAACTTGAACATACCCGGTGAAATGAGAGATCTGCGTACACCTTTCGAGCGTAATATTTTACCTTTTTAGTTGTACCTACCTAATCGGCAAGTGGTTTAGTATGTCGCCTTTGAACTTGAACATACCCGGTGAAATGAGAGATCTGCGTACACCTTTCGAGCGTAATGGCGTGATGTTATGTTATGAAATGGTATAAACAATAAACATACATGCAATTGCAGCAATCTTGAGAGATTTGCCGTTATTTATTAAAGATTTCTGTTGTATATCTCCGAAGTTCTTCATCAGATCTTCACCAAATTAAAATGGGACCATTTTCGAAAATTCTTTTGAAAATTCTTTTTTTGTTTGAAAGAGTATGTTACTCTTTCAAACAAAAAAAGAATTTTCAAAATCGGTCCATAATTGACGGAGATACCGTAGAAAATAAACAAAAAAAAATAAGGAAAAAAAATCTAACATAGAAATCGATTGTTTTTTAACCGACTTACCAAGAAGGAGGAGGCTCCTTCTCGGTCGGTTAAAAAACAATCGCAGTTCAAAAATCGGCTGTTATGTATAGACTGTTACGTAACCTCACTTTTCATTAATCTCTTTTATCTCGGCTCTCAGATTGCCAAAATCTGCAAAATTGTCAGTGAATGTTTGATAATATAGTAGCTATCAATTGACACCAATTTCATCTTTTTACATCCAGGCCCAAAATTGTAAGAAAGCTTATCCGTCTCCTTTCTATTTATCGTTTTCGTAATTAGAACCAGGGCGTGCGCCTAACGCCTGCCGCTAAATATCCGCAGCTTATCCGCTTTCAACGGAACCTGGCCGCGGTTATTGCGGACTTAAGGGGTTATTATTAGTGTGCTGTTCTTGTCTCACGGATATTGTTTTTAAGAACAGCTGTACTGGGATAGTAAATTATTGAGTGGTAGCTGTATACATAAATATCATGTGGACTCTCGCGTCCCTCACCAGGTCATCGGTCAAGATTGAAGGCTTTCCACTACAGAACCTTTTGGCTCCATTGGTCATCCATTCTTCAATAAAACAACGAAGAAAACCTTTCAAAATTTCTGTTAAAAATCATTAGCATCATTCTTCACTACAGTTCGAAACGTATATATTTTCATCCCAAGTATTTCACAGTAGCAAGTTTTATTTATAGTTTTCGTAATTAGAACTAAACCGCGCGCCTGCCGCTAAATAACCGCAGCTTATCCACTTTCGACGGAACCTGGTCATAGTTATTGCAGGCTTACGAGGTTATTTTAAGTGCTCTGTTCTTGTCTCTTGGATACTTATTTTAAGAACAGCAGTACTGGCAAAATAAAACAAGTCGTAGCTTTTTAGTCATTATGCGATTTGAAGAAAATTTCACATATTTATTGCTTGAATAGAATTGCAATATGTTTAGGTAAGAGATGGTTCTCTAGATCTACTAGGGTTCTACTTGCACCACTAATGGTTGAATACATTAGTATTATGGGTATTTAAAACATCGTTCGAGGCGAAGTTCACCCTTAGTTATAAAAATAAGAAAGAATAAGAATAAGATTTGCCTATCCCTTCTATTGGTCCTTTTGTATGATAATGTTAAATATTGTGTTCTGAGAGGCGAAGACAGTTTAGAAGATTTACAGTTTCATTAAAACACCCCATACATTCAACAGGAACCAATACATTATTGTTCATTCAATTCCCTCCCCTCTCAATGGCACCAATCTCTGCGTTTTCTTAGAAACTTATTTACAAAACCAGCTATTGTTACAACTAACTTCAAGGTTTCTTTTTCTTTGCTCACTGTTTGTTGGTGATTTCAGACATTACAATTTAATTTTCCTCAAAAGGTTTTCTTTCACACACCTAATAACTATAAGTAGCCCGAAGAATTACCGAACTTAAGTGACAGTGGTCAGGGCACATTGCTCGCAGAACTGTTGGTCGATGGGGCTGACAAGTTTTGGAAAGGCGACCGTGCACCAGAAGACGCTACGTTCGAAGGCCTCGTTCTAGATGCGCCGATGACCTAATAAAGGTTGCCAAAATCCGGTGGAGGCGAAACGCACAGGACCGGCCGATGTGGTGACACTTGGGGGAGGCCTATGTCCAGCAGTGGATGGCTATCGGCTGAAATGGTAACGATGATGATGATGAAAATATGACGTTGTTTTCAGCCAGATTAATCTCATAAAAAATATTCTTCTGCCTAGCTTAGATACTAAAAAGGTCGTATTTAAATACCACAAAAGATTAATTTAAATATTTTGAGCCTTCAAAAAACACAGGTGCGGTTACCGTACACAGTGCCAAAAACGTTTTAAAAAACAGTATTCAAAAACAAAGTGCCCATACAGGCCTATACAAATAAATAAAATAACGCAAAAAAAAAACAAACCACAGTGTAGTGTATTACTCGGTCACAAAAGGGAACTTGTTCTAAAAATACAATGGGACCGCTACAATGGAGGCCACTCGCGTTTCATTGTTCCATATGAGGCCTTGGCTCCGGGTCTGACAGAGACTAAGCTTTCCTTCAAGCTAACAATCGGGTTAGTACTGGTTCACATCTACATGGTACCACTAGTCATCACCCACAAACTTTTTCATCATTGTGAATGTTGAGTAGTACAATAATAAAAAAAAAACAAGACCATTTTTTTTTATTGGTTCTCATACAATTGTTCTACAGCACAAAATTGAGGCAGCCCCGGTAAGTTATAAGTAGAGACCGGATTATATGCAACATAAAATCCTTGAAATATGCATGCAAATATGCAAAATATGCAACATTAAAGCTTAAGAAAACTATAAAAAGGAAAAATGTGGTAGATTTTCATTATTTTATTTCTAAATCAGCATACAACTGGTGAATTATTCAATCATAAATTGTCAATACCAAAATGTAACAACTTTGTAGACGATAACAATGCATTAAAACGAAAAATTATTTAACTTTTTTGTAAACGTAAACAATCAGGTGTTCTAAATGTATAGTCTTCAATCAATCAAAATATTTTTATAAGTGAAAATTGTTAGTGTATAGGGCGAAATGTTGGTTAAAGAGTTTATTATTACACTTATTAATAGGGTAACCTACCAAAAAGTATAATAAATATAGCGAAAATATGCATCATCACTAGATATTAGATATAATATGCAATTTCCGCTGTGAATGGGATAAATATGCAATTTCATATGCAAATATGCAAATGCATATAATCCGGTATCTAGTTATAAGGATACTTGTAATGGGGTCACCTTGAAACTTCCAATGGATTACTATTTACAATTTTGAGACTTAATTCAAAAGGAAAAGAAAAAGTTTAGGTTCTAGGATGACTACAAAATTATGTAGCAAAATTATTGCAGCATGTTTAGGTATGTGTAGTGTGTGAGTGTGCGGGGGGATGGATGAGCGGGGTAAATTAGGGTATGAATAGGTGTGTGTGCGTGTTAATAATCGATTAACTAATGTATATAATCACTGTAGATATAATCACTGTGAGTAAATGTTAATGGGGCGACGTCCTCCGGGTCTCTAGTCAAAATGGGCGTGCCCCAAGGTTCAATTCTCGGCCCTTTCCTTTTTCTTGTTTACATAAATGATCTCCCTTTTATGATGGCCAAATTATCGGATATAATTCTATTTGCTGATGATACTTCGCTAATTTTTAAAATAGATAGGAAAGATACGGATGTCTTACATGTCAACGAAAGTCTGATTGTTCTCTCGGAATGGTTCGCAGCTAACAATCTTTTACTGAATGCGAAAAAACCAAAATGTCTAAAGTTCTCTTTACCAAATGTACCTCAACGTGACCTAAATCTAAATCTTGACGGCAAAAATCTTGAAATAATAACGGAAACTGTATTCTTGGGGATTACTATCGATTCAAAATTGCAGTGGGGCGCGCACATTAGAACTCTTTCGGGCAGATTAAGTTCGGCTGCCTATGCAGTAAGGAAGATAAGGCAGTTAACCGATGTAGCCACAGCTAGACTAGTATTCTATGCTTATTTCCACAGTATTATGTCTTATGGCATTCTGCTGTGGGGGTCAGCAGCAGACGTTGACTGAATTTTTATATTACAAAAGAGGGCAATCCGCGCGATCTATAAAATGGGTCCTCGCGAGTCCCTCAGAGAAAAATTTAAAGAGATCGATATACTGACTCTACCTTCACTTTATATTTTGGAATGTATTTTGTATGTCCGCAAAAATCGAGGGCTTTTCAAAACTAGAAGTGACTTCCATAACTAACTAACTAACTTAGTTAGGTTAGAGGAAGTTTATACACGCAGTAAGCACGAAATTGTAATACCCAAATTCAGATTAACGAAAACTAGCAAGTCTTTTCTTATAAACAGTATACACTTTTATAACAAGTTGCCTAAGTCAGTTATAGAACTGACCGATGGAAAGTTCAAAAACTACATCAAACGTATCCTTGTTGAAAAAGCATATTATAAAATCAAGGACTACGTTGAAGATAAAAATTTTGGCTTTGACACCCTCTGCGCATGCGGCTTCCCTGGTATCTCATAAACGGCACAAATATATGGATGTCTCTAACTATTCTCAATCTCATTTTTTTTTCTCTTTTAATTGGACTTTTTACAGTATTTTTCAATCATCATTATAGCCCTTTGCTAAGAATAGTTACAGCACTGATTACAGTATTTGTGCCACATGTTAAATCTAGTGTTGTTTTTTTTTTACCTTTGTATAGATTCTTTTACCGATTGTGAATGTGTGAACATTGTAGGCTTTCTAGATTTCTAGCTGATTGTTAACATTTGTTAACTTTTTATTTCGTACATAATTTTTATTTGTTTGTTTGTTTTTTTTTTCAATTTCTTACGACTTATTGTCGGGCCTACGTTGTCCCCCCATATCCAAGTACTAATGCTGTAACATGGAAATATTGTAAACACAAAAAAAAATTAAAAGAGTAACCATGGAGTTTCTTGCCGGTTCTTCTCCATAGGAAACGACTAACCCGAACCGTGCACCTTTTGTCGACGTTTTATAAGTGCCCATGTAGGACTATGTAAAATAAAAATATTTGATTTTGATTTTGATTTTTGATTTTGACTGGTACTGGTTCTTCTTTAGCATATTCTGGTTAATTTCAGTTCAATTACATCGTACGTTTGTACTTTTAACCATATCGTTATACTAATCTAACCAAACCTTTCCAAAATCTTAACTACTATCAGGCGTTCTTTCGAGAGGGATCCACTCTAAATTTCACAATGACATTTAGTTAAGGATCCGTGCAACCAAGAGTCGTTGTAATTCTACCATGTGCATACCAATATACCCTATTCACAATGTGGTCACTTTTCATTTAATTGCTGCATTATTGGTTGTTGTAAACATCTGGTTTCAACATTTTACTGCAAAGCATGAAAATTGGGTAAGCGACATAAAATCGCACCGAGATATGTATTCTGTTTGTTATCTACTCTACTGACCGAAACATAGCATATGGAGACCAGTGGTGTCCCAGGCCGTGAGACACAAGTTGTAGGTCGTGGGTTTAAACCCAGGCAGGCGCTTTACTTTGTGTAAATTATTTCATCACCACTGCTCTCAAAACGGTGAAGGAGAACATCGTGAAAAAACCGGCAAGTCTTAGAACCAAAAATACGAAGATATGTGAGATCCACCAACCCGCACTGGGACCGCGTGGTGGAATACGGCCCATTCTCTCTCACAGAGAGGAGGCCTGTGTCCCAGCAGTGGGAACATTAATAGGCTGATGATGTGATGTGATGTGTTCACGCGTGATGCCGTGACCAAGGGAAATAGGGATTCATTTTTATATATATAGATTCAAATTTTCCAATCGTTATAGTGACGCTTTCATTGATAAAATGTCACGTGTGAGAGAGATAAAGGAGAGGTCAAAATTTTTGTGTGCTAACCTTTTTCTTTGCTGAAGATTCAGGATTGCCCAGTTACGGAGGTCCAATGTCTGCAGAGACATAGTAGTGTCAAAGTCTTTTGGTAATTATGTATGTTCTTCCATTTTTCAATGTCAACCACCACCATTTTAGTATTGAACAATTGCAGTATCGCTGATCGTAACCAGAATTGACTACGACCGTTTAGAATTGAGACACTTGTGACTATATGATTTTATGCTCAAAATGTAGGTTTTGCATTTTATATATAGAGGCGAAATAAGGAGGTTTATGAACAGTCCATTTGCTATTTTGTTTTTAATGTGGCTGTGTTCTTATTATTTATTATGTTCTTTATTCATTAAATTTATTATTAATTACAATTTTAAATATTTTTATAAAATAAATTTAAAAAAAAAAACAAAAATATAAAAAATAGAGGCCCACCGGTAACGGGAACAGGGTCCAAGCTACCGGCGGTCAGGGATCCAAACAGGTGAACCTCCTAACAATACGAGCCGTGTCCAGCAATACTGCTTTCTGAATCAGGCCCTTGACCCAGCCGCCTAACGAGAGCCTCCTAAGGTGTTGGTCGAGGCTCGTGGCTATTAAGCCATTGGCTCACTCGACTATCGGTACAATGATCGCTGAGTCCACATCTCACATGTCGACAACCTCGCGAGCCAAGTCAAGATGCTTATCTTTCTCGGCTTTCTCAAGGTTCCCGTCATGCGGAAGAGTTATGTCTACAATCATTGCACGCCTCTCGATTCGGTCCACCACCACTATATCAGGCTTATTACCGATAATAGTCCTATCAGTGATAATGGGCCGATCCCAGTACAATGTGATATTGCCATTCTCGAAAACTGGGTCGGGCACATACCTGTAGTAAGGCACCTCCGATGTCACAAGAGTGTATTTCAGAGCAAGTTGCTGATGGATAATCCTGGCTACAAGGTTGTGCCTATGCAAGTACTCTTCGTTAGCTAGACGAGAACAATCAGAGATAATGTGACGGATCGATTCACCCGGGTGGTGACATGCCTGACAGATGTCAACCGTGCCATCCTTCACAATAAATCGCCGGTAGTTATTCGTCATGATAACTTCGTCCATAATTGCACAGACAAAACCTTCGGTTTCCCCAAAGAGGTCACCGAAATGTAGCCGAGACTACGGACGCTGATTGGTCTACATCGGACCCATGTAGGGCCCGGCAAAAGCGTCGATATTATAAAGGCCTCCCTTCCGTCTTTCCACTTTTATCTTGCTACATCAGGCCAATCCTTCAGATAGACGTCTAATTCGTCACGCCATCTCTTTCTAGGCCTATTTGGATGTGTTCTTATCTTTCTTTATTTGTAATATTCTTATATAATTTTAATCAGAATATTCAAAATATAAATTGCTTATTTCGCAATTAGGTTATCATCAAACTCCTTCAAGATTGATATAATGGCAGATAACAGACGCCCTTATCTCAAATTTCACGCTTCGGTAAGAACCCTCTCATCTTTAACAGGCCCATTTGCGATATTACAGATTACCTGTTCCGATGTAGCGAGATGAAATTGAGATAGCCTTATTAATCAAAAACACACAATGTTCGTTTTCGAAAATTCTTTTTATGCTGTTTCATGCTGGAGGGTCCAGGTTAAAATTAGAAGGGCAATATTCAAAAAGTTATTGTGTCACTTTTATTGATTTTTATAAATTATCAATACGTCTTTTACTGATTAGCTAGAGGTGCTCGTGGCTAAATAATAACAGCCGCACGGGACTATCATCAAGGTTAAGCAACGCTTGATGAGGTCGGTCCGTGGATGGGTGACCATTTCAACATACCGAGTTTCCTCCGTGCCTTGGAAAGCACGTTAAGCCGTTGGTCCCGGCTGTCATTTGAAGATCTTTGACTTACGGGTATTCAGAAGCTTGAGATCTGACACCAGTCTTGCCAAGGGGTACCGTGTTACCCAGTTACTGGGTTGTGGAGGTCAGATAGGCAGTCGCTCCATGTAAAACACTGATACTTAGCTAAATCCAGTAAGACTGGAAGCCGACCCCAATATAGTTGGGAAAAAGCTAGGCAGAAGATGACGTCTTTTACTGATTAATGTATAGTTATAATCTCGTTTATTTACATATCCTCATGAGTAATAACATTATCATCTCTATTCATCTTGAGGAATATGTACTTTAGAATAGAATATACTTTATTGTACACCATAGATACGTATATTGTTTTTTTTTATTTTATTTTTATTGATAGGCTTGCGTTTGACCACTATCTCACCTGATGGTAAGCGACGATGTGGTCGACGATGAAGCACGCTTGCCTAGAAGAAACCTATTCACTCTTGACTTAAAGACTCCCAGGTTGTAGCCAACAGGAAATACAGACTCCGGCAGGGAATTCCACTCCTTTGCTGTACGCATAATAAAAGTATTCCCAAAACGTTTGGTGCGTATGGGTGGGATGTCCACCATGTACCGATGACGCATCGCCGTACGTATTGTAGTCCGATGATGGAACGGGCTAGGAGGAATTAGTTCATGCAATTCCAACGCGCACTCACCGAAATGTAACCGATAAAAAACCGACAGGTTGATACGTATATTTTTGTTGTAAAAACATATACGTATCAACCTGTTGGTTTTTTTTACAAAAAAAATATACGTATCTTTACACGGATACAAAGGTGGTCTTATCGCTGACAGCGATATCTACCAGACAACCTTTGGATGGACTAAAAGAACTTAGAACATAATACTTTATTTTTATATTACAAGTATTACAGGCTACAGTCACTGCCTGTCTGTTAAAAACTCTATATATCGCTAAAACCTACTCAGAAACATTTAAATAAGAAATAGAATAGGTATAGAATACAATAGAAAAAACATTTATTCGACATAGACACAACATAACAACAACAATCACAAAGTAACAGAGAAGAATAGTAAAAAAAATACAAACAAAGTTTAAGAATTATTGCGCCAGGCGTGCCCACACCGAAAGGGTTACTAACTCAGCATTTGCTGGGCTAAGGCAAAAGAAGACCATCCCATAGACCACCATACATATTTCAGCTAACAAATAGCAATTTTCTCTACAGCACCGCCTGTCTAGAAAGTTTTTGTCTTGTCGAAAACGTACGTAAGTAAAAATTTTGTGCAAATCACATAATAAAATCAATCTGCCTAGCATTTTCCTAACTATGTTGCTGTCAGCTTCCAGGCTAACCGGATTCAGCTGAGTACCAGTGTTTTAAATGAAGCGACTGCCTATCTGACCTCCACAACCCAGTAACTGAAGTTGAAGTTAAAGTTCGCGAGCACATTCGCAAGAAGTTGGCAGCAGTAACGTCACAACGCTAATGTTTTTCAATTATTAATCTAATATTACTAATGTTTAAGTATGTCTATATATTTAGTTTATTCTTTTGTGTATATATGTTATAATTATATAGTATTTATAGTTTATATATATTTTTGCATAACCCTTATTCGTCAATATTGCACCTACCACTAGTTGTCTCTGCATCACCCAAAGGTCGACTGGTAGAAAATGCCTAAGGCATTAAGTCCGCCTCTGTACATTTGTGTGCTTGAAGTATTAAATAAATAAATAACTGGTTAACACAATACCTCTTGGCCAGACTCGTGTCAGATCTTAAGTTTCTGACTACCCGTAACGAATGTCAAATATCTTCAAATGTCAGCCGGGACCAACGGCTTAACGTGCTTGCCGAGGCATGGGGGCAACTCGATATGTAAAGATGGTTACCCATCCACGGACAGACCTTGGCAAGCGTTGCTTTATATTGAAGATCGACCCGTGCAGCTGTTATGATTTAGCCACGAGCTCCTCAAATCACGTAGTAAAATAAAGCATTATATATATTATGCAGTGTACTGCTACATTTTCTCATTCCTTGAAGGGTTTGACAATGGCCAGTGTAGACCCTCTGAGATGTTGAATTTACATACATAACATCACGCGTGTATTGTCTGAAGGTTTAAGCAGGGATCATCATCATCATCAGCCTATAGCAGTCCACTGCTGGACATAGGCCTCTCCAATTGCACGCTTTTTGGTTCGATTTTCGGCAACCGTCATCCAGCTGCTACCATCCACCCTGCGAAGGTCGTCGCTCCACCTAGCCTGAGGGCGTCCTACCTTACGTTTACCAGTTCGCAGCCTCCACTCAAGAACACACAAGCAGGGATACACCTTTAGTATATTCACATATCACCAGTAAAGTTTAAAAAGGAGGGGGAAGGAGGGGGATTATACTATCATATAACTAGACACAGATCTTTGAGTCATATTTGTAACAGCTTCTGTCAGCGGCTTCGCCAGAGTGAAAAGTGTTTTATCATCCCAAGGGATCCGCATACCGGTATTCTAGGCTTCCATATCCCATTTATTTTACATTATTATATGCGGTTATGGATATTGTATAATATCAGAATCGGCTACTGTGACGATGCTCACGTCAAAATAATTAATACCATTTTATCCGACGATTCGATGAACTTAATTCTGAATCTTTAACGGATACTGTGCTACGGTCTTGCGGTAGTTTGAGTGGCCGATTTGATCGACTGCATAGAAAGGGTTATGTTTTTCCCGCGTATCTTGTATTTATTCCAGCGGCTTCGCCAGCGTGAAAGTCGAGAATTATTCCGAGGGAACATATTCCCGGGATTTCAGATTCCAGACTACAATCTATCTATGTGCCAAATTTCATCTAGATCCGTTCAGCCATTCTGGCGTGAGTAACTAACATAGGACATCCACACATCCACACTCACATCCATCCAAACTTTCACATTTATAATATTAGTAAGATGATAGTGTATTATAAAAATATATTTTTCAATATAAATCATTTCGTCTTTGATGTAAAATATGATGATGATGATTTTTTTCATGGCTGAACCTATGTATAATCAAATATATTTATATGATTGTGTAATACCTCCCTAAGTCCTGAACTGTAAAAGGGGGCAAGCTTATCTAAATATTATAATATATTCTAAAATATACTTTTCTATTTTACAGACAGCAGCGGCTATTTGAAGAAAGAAATAATAACAAGATAATAACCTGTCTGAGTGTCTTGAACTATTTTAAAAAGAAGACTTATTGTACTCATTAGAGGCTCAAAGAACCTGATGAGGGTAATTTTTTACTTTTACCTCCCTTAACGAGGGATGGAGTGATAATGAGGGACCAAGTGCTTTGTATGGGCAATTTCTTTCTGTTTCTAATAATCCATATAAATGGCGCTGGACTACTGGATTATTATTATTTTTGCGCTTTTCAGTGTTGCAAAAAGTCTGAAATGAATATGGTACTGGAGGAAAAGGCTAGTGTTATTAGGCTTGGCATAAAATTTATTTACTAAATCGTATTTTTGCATTGAAAACAGGTGGTAGATATTTACATTAAATATGAAAGTCTGCCATTTTCGCATGGTCTGTGAGAACCTCAGATCATAGAACTTATTTATTAGTAATATTCAAACTGATTTTATACCTTCGATACGTTTTAGAGAATAGGGATGTTGATATGATAGCTAATCAGATAGAGATCAGTAAGGCCCACTTGCGCGAAATCATAACTCCGAGTTAATTGCAAACACGAGGTTAAATTAAAATATGTTATACATAAATGTTATAAATAGCACGGGGTTAGCTACTAATCGGGCTTTAGTAAGATAACCCAGAGTGACGCAAGTGGGCCTAAAAGTGTTAAGTTATCCAATTAGGCTTTCGTGTTTAACTATAAACGAAAAAAAAATGAGAGGAGCGAGTCTAGAAATACACATTAAAATTGAATTAAACGTGTTTGAAACCCTTGCTAAAGTTAAATTGATCACGAGTGTGTTCTAAATTCAAAACCGCTAAAGTTTTAACCGTGTTAATAGCACTGGTACGGAGCTGATAAATTGGGTAGCGGTGCAAATCAACTACTGAATGGAAAAGTTAGGGAGAGATTCCAGTTTAGTATAAACATAGACTTTGTTGGTTACGAGATGGTTAGATTTGTCCAGAAATATTTAACTAAATCTTAAATCTATATATATAAAAGGCAATGTCCCGACTGACATATCAACGCCCAGCCTAAACCACTGACGATAGAAGTTTGAAATTTTTAGAGGATGTTGATTTTATACTGTAGGCGTCATTTAAGAAAGGTTTTTTGGAAATTCATCCTCTAAAGGGGTGAAATAGGGGATGAAAGTTTGTATGAAACTATGTCATTTTTAATTTGAAATGAATTAAATTTGGTATTTAGCCTCTAAATATAAAATAATAAAAACGTCTTCAAGATAATTTTGGATTTCATCCCCTAATGGGATAAAAAGGGATGTTAAAATTTGTATGAAAACTAAAATTACTAATTAAAGAAACACGTATTTGAGGATTTTTTTAATTTCATCACTTAAAGGGGTAAAAAGGGATGTTAAAGTTTGAATGAAAAAATAAATTGTTCATTATCAAAATTAATTGAAATTTTGTTATTCTGCTCTTCAACATAATTAAAGAAACACTTATTTAAGGCTTTTGAATTTCATTCCTTTAAGGGGTGTTTAAATTTGAATAAAAACTAAATTGTTTATTATCAAAATTACTTGGAATTTGAATTTATGCTCTTCAATACAATTAAAGAAACATGAATTTAAGGATTTTCTGAATTTCTGCCCTTAAAGGGGTGAGAAGGGGTGTTGAAGTTTGTATGAAAACTAAATTGTTTATAAACACAATTACTTGGAATTTAGTATTTATGCTCTTCAATGCAATTAAACACACGGTAATTTAAGTATTATTTGAACTTCATCCCTTAAAGCGGTAAAAAGGGGTGTTAAAGTTTATTTGAATGATTACTGGATGTGCTCGGATGTACCCTCTGACTAACTATGTCTTTGAGTTTAAACGATTACAATTCTGGACCTGAGACGCATAAGGTCGGATTATGCGTCTCAGGTCGAGAATTCCTCTTAAGGTCTGCTTTGCAATTACCATAAATAAATCTCAAAGTCAGTCATTGATGCCAAGGGTGGCAGGCATAGATTTAAGGCAAGATTGCTTCCGACACGGGCAATTTTATGTTGCCTGTCCCAGAGTCAGCTTTAGCAGCTTGGACATTTTGACACCGAAATAATACCAATGTGATACACAAAGAAGAGTTTACTTAAATTCTGACTTCTTGATGACGACTTTATTAGTGTAAGCTAATTGTAGTACCCATATCTAGACTATACAGGATGGCGCAAAACTCATCACTCTATCGGCAGATGCTTTAATTTTTGCAAATAGCGGAAAATATCAATTCTGCTTCGATATTTGTGAAGTAAACAGATGCAAAATATAGCTGGTAACTTCCAACCGGGTGTAACATTTTTTTTTGTTCCGGGCTGGAAAATCCTCATTGGATGTCCTCCGTCCTGGGGGCAGCGAAGGGGTGTGTCAGACTCCTACTGACTAAAAACCACCCCGGTGTTCCATCTCACACCTACGCTGGGCCACCACGACCACGAGGAAGACAACTTATCATAGAAAATCATCATGAGCAAGCTCTGTGAATAAGCAAAATTATCACCTCTGTGGCATCGAAAATCCACGTATAATCCAGAAGAGAGTCATTACACCCGCTCAGAGTTACTGCATGGTGTATGTCTTACGCTGAAGGCGTCATCGTCGGCGTCGACTTCGACTTTACTACACACAGTAATATTCACACCACTCTGTTTTATCCAATACCAGCTACATTTTCACTTTGTTTATTTACAGAAATTTCTTACATAATTCACCAATCACCATTATTTATATTTTTTTTTTCTCATTTTGACAGCCGACGTCAACCACAGATTGGCGCGCTCTCTCGTTTGTCTACGGTTTCGGCAAATGACTATTGAGCCGTCGGGTTTTTGGTCATATATTTATTGTGTTTTATTTACTTATTTGTTTTATAAATTATACACAAACATACTGTAACTCACCTTCTGTGTTTGTACTATTTTGTTATTTGTTTTATTCTATTGTATTCCTAATATATTGTATGTTTCGTTCCGTGAGTGTGTCCGTGGCATCAACAGTGGGCCCTATCAGAATATCAGCGCAGTGATATTTTCTTTTTAATATCGTTGCACATGCTGAGATAGGAGCCTTTTTGGTCTCGCACCGGGTTTTTTATATTTTATTATTGTTTGTGTTTTGTTTATCTCGTGTCTCCTGTGCGGGTCACAAATAAATATTTTTTCTTTTTTCTTTCTTTCTTTCTTTCTTTCATCGGGCCACCAAACCACTACTATGGTCGACGAGGTCACAGAGTCATGATCAACATTTTCACTATCCTTAAAAGTAATAAATTTGAACTAGAGTACATAATGGTTCCAACAGGATAATGCAACGGCGGTTACTACACGAGCCGCAACCGAAATTCTGAGGGCAGCATTACCCGGACTTGCACTGGCCAGTAAGATCGCCTGATGTAACTGTTCCAGATTTCTTTCTGTGGGTTTTTTTTAAGTCACGAGTTTAAGTCAACAAGCCTCAGAACTCTTGAAGCCCTCAAAGATAATATCCGCTGGAAGTTCTGGCAAGAGTGATGGCAAATGCCGTACACGGGCCCAAATGTTTATCAATTCTGGCGAAGCGACAGCCACTTAGCCTTATCATTTTCTTGACTAAATGGAAAATAAATTAAGACACCAAATAAATATTATCCAAAAGCAGACACAAAGTTTTTAATTCAAAAAAAAAAATACAGTGAAAGGTGTCGGTAGTAGGATTCAGAAATTGAAAGCAAAGTTGTCTTCCAATATTTGTATCTCCCTGTGGAAATCGATCCTACGAGACCTCTGGAATGAAAGTATAAAATAGCTCCAGCTATTAGAACAGGAAGGCAGTTTATGCTCATTTTATATCAATTTACACCTTATTTTTATAATTCGATAAAATAATAATGTTGAGCAAATTTTGTGGTCTACGCGAACAAAGACGCGGGCGGAAAACTATGTTTGGATAATAATTTGCAGTATCCCACCAGAACTGAAAAAAAACGAAACAGCCAATATCGTGTAGTCCACGCAGGCGAAGTTGCGGGCGGAAAGCTAGTAATATAATAAAGAGAGATATTTTGTGAATACAGACGTGTAGGGTTCTCTGGAACAATAGTTTTTTTTTGGGACAATCCCACCGCACTATTCCCAAACCACTGCAACTCCTGAAAGCCAGAATCAACAGTGGCGACCGTCAGAAAAGTGCCTATGGAATGAAGCTCGACGAAGTCCCGGAGAACGACTTTAATTGTCTTGGATCCCGCAACGAAATTAATCAGAAAATATTAACGGAGGAGTAGGAAAAATAACAAATTTCCACTTCCCTGGAACATTCTGGAACCACTACACTTATTTGAACAAATTCTTTACCATTTGAAAGGTACATTTGTCTAGATGGTTGTAGGCTATAAATTATTATGACCCAGAAAAGCGCTAGTTAAGGTTTAAAAAAACCGAAGGAAAACTATTATTTTATACCATTCCCCCTCTAAAAAGCTTATTTTATTCACTGAAAACAGTGAATAAAAAGCACTTTTACTCACTGTTTTGGTGTTTGAATTTAGAACACACCAATATATATTCGACGTCCATCTCAATGCTATACAACCTCCTTGCGCATCAAATACTCGATACAAACTCCTTGTACAAAGAATATTCGACTTTCAAACTTTCTTCATCGATTTAATTTTCAGTTTGTTAATATTTAGGATTTCAATAATGATTTTCATGATTTTGATTTTAGTCTGGAATGTTTAGTGAATACTTTTTTATTTTTTATTTGTAATGGTTTTTTTTTTACTTATTTGGATTGTAATTCTAATATTAATTGCATTGGTGTTTAATTAATTATAATTATGTAACGTAACGGAGGTGGTCACTGGCCCCTGAAACACAGATGCTGTTACCTAGCTCAGATTCAATTTACAAAAAATGTAAATTCTGAGTTTTCAAATTTAGAAGGTAATAAAACATGTATTTATTGTTATTCCTTGTGCTTTTCGCTTAAATCTTTCTTTTTCTCGTAGTCATGGTATAAAATATAGTATGCAACTGTTGAATAAAACGGATTTATATCGAGGGCCATGAATCACTCGCGTCGCTCAGGATTCTAACACTTGAATCACTCGCTATGCTCGTGATTCAATCATCATGAGTCACTCCCTACGTCGGTCGTGATTCAGTTGATAGAATCCTTTACTTGTTCGTGATTCATCTATGGCCCTCGCTTTAAAACCGTCCTTTATTCACTAGTTGCATAATATACTATTGTCTTTGTATTCTTTATTTCATCTTTTTTTTTTATAACGGTTTATATAGGGGTATAAAAATAGTGCTCGTGGTGGCAAGAAAAATCTCTTCACAATGCGTGCCAATTCCAACACAATTCAATTACACCAACACAACAAAATTTTATTTCTACCAACACTTAATAGTATAATAATATCTTGCATATATTTTCTACTAAAATTTCAAGTGCAAATCTTCTATCTATCTTCTATATATATAAAAGAGAAAGTATGTATGTATGATCCTTATAGATTCCGAACGGCTAGACCGATTTAAATGAAATTTTCAGAGAATCTTTAGATTGACCCAGCGGATAATCCTGCTTAGTGGCGTTCGGAGCATTTTTTATTAACTTTAAACGCAGGCGAAGCCGCGGGCAGAAGCTATTTTCTATATAAATACTTGTAATTTCGCTGACTACAAATCGCTTATCGTTGTGATTTAAATCGAATCGCGTCAAACTATTAGAAAGGTCACTCAAGGTCAATATTCAGTTTATTTAGGTGTTGGTACAAACTCTACGCTATACAGCCATGTACTGGCACGGTTGGCGCAGTGGCTGAGCGATTGACTGCTGCGTTGCGTGTCGCGGGTTCGATATTTTATTCATACAAATATTTGTATGAACTACAGATATTTGTTCCAGCTCTAGGTGTTGTGTGTGTGAGTTGATATGTTTGTAAACGCAACCACGATACAGGAACAAATTACTAGTGAAGGGCAATGTTTAAAAAAAAAAAAAAAACCAGTGCAATAATACATCCCGGTTACCAGTAACTTATTATTATTAAATATTTTTTTCAGACTGCTCTGTCCCTTTTGCAGGACAAGTAACTTATTATTTGTTAATAGTATGATTGTCCCTAGTTGATTCTGATATCAGTTGTTATCAATCGTCAGTTGTCGAGCATACAACTCCGACAAAGTTAACGGAAGTTTGAACTGAATCACCATTATCATAATTGTATTATTATTCTGTTGTATTTTTTTATTTTCCGAGTAGGAAATTGGTTTTTTCCTAGAAATAAACATCAACGATAGTAAATACTACAACAAATGTAAATATAATTCACTTTTTATTTAAAATAACTTACAATTAAATTGTAATATTCCATTTATGTATAAAATTAATTACTAATACCACAATAACAGCCTCTTTGGTTTTAGAGATGCATGATTCTGGAAACACTTTGACATAAATAACTTGCTGTTGCTATACACATATTAATTATAATAAAAAAAAAAAAAAGATAGTGAATATGGATTATCACTTTAGATAACAGGTTTTTTTTTAATGAGCTGTAAGTTTGTTTCCTATTCAAAAATGTTTGTACTTTCCCATTCAAAACTTATAAATAAACCTATTTATAACACCATTTCTCATTCCTCAGTCTTTCTTTGTATGAACATTTTAAACTTTTTTAATTTAAATATTTTCGTCGTCAGAATCATCGAGTGGTATATAATCATCATCCTCTTCATTCTGTCCTAAAGAACTGTCACTTTGTAGAACTAGTTGCTGTTGACTGCTTTTTTGCTGTTGCAGCATCTTGTGAGTGGTTCTCTGGAAGAATCCTCGCTGTGGAAAAAATAACTGACATCAATAAGTCTGAAAATGACGATGTTACGAGAGCCAAAATGATAATTAAAAAAAAATATTTAAGAACAAGGAAATGAGTTCCAAATACAATTTATCGGCCCAAAAAAAACCGATCAAACAGGGTATTATTCAAACCACCGCCGCACCATTAAGTTTATTGAATCGTTAGGTTAGGTTAACATTATCAAAGTAGCCAATTTCCATTTCCAGCATATACACGCATGTACACGGGATAAATAAAGGCACAGATTACTAAATAGTTAATGATGATGATAAATGTCTCACCTTATACAATATAGTGACTATGACTGCCAATAACAACAAGCCAAGTAAAACGCAAATTAGTATCAATGTCCAGGTGATACTCTCTGGTTCCAAGACCAGCGTAGTTCTAACTTCAAACGTTCTGAAAATATAAACAGTAACAATTTTATTTGGTTTCAGTGTGTATGTATTTCCTAAGAGATTGGCGGGAACGATGGTGCATCCAATTTTGACAAGTTATCAATAGCCGAAGGAGGTATATTTATGCACATAAAAAATGTCCCTTATTTATAATTAATACTAGCTGTGTCGTTATGTTAAAGTCTCACGCAATTAGTTAAAGCCTGTTGCCATCCCGTTTTATGCCCAATATTGGCCAACCTCCACTATTTATCTCTGGATCATCTTTGGATCTTTTGATGGATCTTTGAACCTTTGGGATGACTAGTAAAAAATGCACGTCATTGAGACCACCTTTGTATGTTAGTGTCCATTAAGTACGTATTAAATTAAATAATAAATTATAATTCACAAAAGTGACAGAATCGAACTCTTGCTTTGCTGCCAAACATGCGATCATTAGATATCGAATCAGTCAAACACAAAGGCTGAAGCTGATTTCTCGTGTCCCCTGTGCGGGTCACAAATAAATACCTTTTCTTTCTTTCTTTTCAGTAAATGTATTGTGAATTGTTGATAGTACCCAGGTGTTTATTCTTGAGGATATGCTTGAGAAAACACCATTTCACAATAATTATGTATTCTTGTTAAAATATTATTAAATAGCGTTTCAAACTTCGAGAGAGAGACCGTGCGAGCAAGTATAGGTGATACACACTCTTTAAACTTAAATTACACAAACAGTTAAATGTTGTAAACTACTTACGTTAAAGATCTTTGGCTAGTAACAAGTACGAAAGTGGTAGCGTTGTATGTCGTGTTTTCCTTTAGAAAATTTCCTGTGAAATAAAAATCTTGAAAGTTAGGTTTTACAGTTAGGCGTATAAAGAAAAAGCCAGTTTCTCCTCTTGGTTAAATATTTCGTCGAAATTAACAGCCAAAAGCATACGGAACACCGTTTATATCACTTTTTTAAATTAAAATTACCTTCTTTACTTAGATCCATTTGTAGTGATACATAAAGTGGGTATGAAGTTTTAGCTGGCACTGACAAGATGCATTTAAACAAAACCTCGTTATTTTGTTCACATCCACTTATATTGCCTGTAAAGTTTACCTGAAAAATAGAACATAAAAAACTGTGAATAAAAGAAAAAATCTTAAATAATTTCAGTCATCAACAATAAAATAATGTAATCGTCAACCGCGTAATGTTTGACAGGATATAAAGGAAGAAGAAAACGTGCGCTGACTCAAAGTATTAAGGGAGAAGGGCAAAAATATGATGATTGCCAAAAGTTGCCTCTCGATAGATCACCGTCGTTCATCACTATATTATTAATAGTAAATACTAACTAAGTTACCAATCAAATTGGAACAGAGCCACTTTACTTTGCTATAGATAATAATAAGCTGTAGATTGCCACTACGCAGTTCAACCACGAATTCGTTCATCAATGCTCTACATATTAATAAACTAGCTTCTGCCAGCGGCTTTGCCCGCGCGCAATTTGAAATTTTCACACACCCGGGATAAAACACACTCCTGGGATAATAAGTAGCCTATGTTATTTCAGACTATAATCTACTCAACTAACTTATATCCATCCATCCATCCAAAATTTCGCTTTCATATTATTAGTATGATTTACCTTTTCCGGTATTCTTATATAAACAACTGTAGCCGATGAGTCTGATGGTCCGTGATTGGTGATCTGAAAGCACGATACAATATTTTATATCAAGATTAAAAGGTAATCGTAGGCAGTGTTGATTTATAGTTCATATTTTTAAAAGAAAGACAATAAAACTATAAAAAAAGAAAACTGTACACCTTTGTAAACTAAATGTTTTTTTTTTTTTAATAACTTTGCCCCACACTAGGAATTTCTTCCTGTATCGTGGGTTCGTTTACAAACATAAATTCACATACACAAACACCCAGACTCAGAACCACTATCTGTAGGTCATACAAATATTGTTCCGTGCGGGAATCGAATCCGCGACACGCAGCGCAGCAGTCAATCGCTCAACCACTGCGCCAACCATGCGCCCGAATATATACAGTGGTGTGAATGATTCACAGTTACGTTATAAATATTTACGTTATAAATAAGTCCCTTTCAATTAGTGAAAAGCATTTTATGATAGCTTTTATTATCAATCATCATCAATACATATAATAAATCTGTAGAAAAGTCTTTTTTGTACATCGATCATATTTCCAAAAAAAATAGTCAAGGTGTTAAAGAATAACCAACAGAACCCATTGCCAGCATTTTTGGAATTTTTGTCTGTTTATTTGTGCACGCATCACGTAAAATGTACGAAACCAATTTAGATAAATTTTATACATAAAAATTGTGCGTAACATGAAGAATTGCTTAGTTTTTGTTTCATCGCAATCGGTTGACTCTATCAAAAGTAAGATGAATTTAAAGTGTTCAAGAAGTAAAATTATCACAATACACGCATTTCAGATACTCGGACAGTTGAACTCGATATTCGATAGATGGCGCTGTGCATCTCAAATCATTTTCTGAACGGCGGTGTTAAAATTCTACGCGAAAGAATGATGATCCTAGTAAAACAATTTGTAGGTAGGTATGTAGGGTAGGCACGAAGGTAAGTAGGGTTGAGTAGGTTGTCAGTTAACGGGAGCGAAGCCGTGGGCACAGCTAGTCCCAACTAAAATTCAAACAGATAACCAAGGATATTTGGTCTAACGCTGATATTGAACCCAAAACCCTACACTCAGTAGTTGCGATTGTGACAAAAATCATCATCATTTCAGGCGAAAGACTGACCGAAAGACTGCTGGACATAGGCGTTGCCACACTGATCGGTCCTGTGCGTCTCGCATCCACCAGATTCCCGTAGCTTTAACCAGATCATCGGTCCACCTAAAGGGAAGCCTTCCAACGTTGCCTCTCCGGGTTCGCTGTCGCCACTCCAGAACTTTTCAGCCCCATCGACAATCCGTTTTGTAAGCAATGTGCACTACCCACTGCCACTTTAGTTTGGCAATTCTTCGGGATGTGTCGTAACCCTGGTTCCCCTGCAGATTTCCATATTTTTGATTCGATCACGCAAGGAAATGCCGAGCATCTAAATTCCCCTTTGGGTGACTTTAAGCCTACTGATAAGGCCCATTGTGAGCAACTACGTTAATGACAATACTTAGACTAATAAGATATAACGGAGCTTAATAGGTGCTTCTTACTTCGAAATAGTGTTTGAACGTAACGTTTGCACGAGCAGCCAAATTTTCTCTCGAAACCATTAATGTTGAGTTTAACACTGCTTTCCTAAAACAAGCACAGAATTCATTAATATCAGTATGCAAATCAATCTATTCTGTACTACCTTGATTGTAACAATATCAAAACCCGTAGTTTTAATAGCCGTAAGGCACTTTAGCGATTATAACATTCTGAGCTATATTTATTGTTTAAAGAACCATTTGGTGAATTCATTGATTATTCAGTATTGTAGAATTAATTTTTGTTCAAATAAGGTACTGATATTACGGGTATCGATACAGGATACGTTAACATTATTATACTTACCCAATAATTCTGAACATCGATTTATGTTTAACACTAATAACTAGCTCTTTAACATCATCATTTGTAATATTTCTATACAACGCATCGCTCAATTTTGCTCTTATCTTAAGATTTTTATCTTCCGTATCATTTGCATCATGGTTCATATTGTAATCTAGCTCTAACTCCCACACAACTTCTTCGTCTCTTAATAAAGGAGATGGAACATCGCAGGTCATGTCTAGGTCTTGAAGGGAGCAGGCACTTGGGATCCTTATGGGTGGCATTGGCAATGAAATGTTGACCTTAGCAGCATAAGCTGGTTCTTCTTTATTGTGGATTGTGATCCTGGCTCCTAATGATGTGTTTGATCCAGGAATGTAGGGGCTGTAAAAATGAGATTCTTAAATGTGTGTTACATATTATGTTTTGCATGGCTTCTAACTGGAAAGCTTTTTGTCTATTACAATACTGTTATATTTAGCGACATAAAGACGAAAATGATAAAGAACTTTTGAAAAGTTTACTCAAGACATAATAGATAGACATAATTCATAACGCAGGAAAGGCAATCAAAATAAGGCGATTAAAATAATATATATCTGAGGCAGTTTAAATGAGAATGTAGTGTCAGAGTTAAACATAACTTTAGTTAGGTATTTTATTCATAAAAACCATCTTACTGATCCATAGCTTCTAGAGTCATGACTAGCCAAGGAGTGCAGATTAGATCTTCACCACAATCTCTCACTAATTGGATGAGAAAGGAAGTTTTCAGAGTCGAGGCTTCTGATAACCTCGCAGCGTTCATTAAAAATGTTGTGGAATTCTCTGAAAAATAATAATATTGTATGAGATCACCCTCTGACCTAGACTAGAGTCAAGAGAAAACCCATCACAAATAAAACAAAAAATTGCCGTTCTATAAAACAGTCATCTATGAAATGTGATAACTTCGGTTACACTTGGAATTCTAAATTCAAATAAACTTTGTATTCAAGTTGTGTTATTCTTCTTATAAAGTCAGCAATTATTTTGTTTCTTTGAGATTTGTATTTTCTGTAATATTGCTATTATTATTAATTTTCATAGCTGAAGTTCAATTCATTAACTAAATTTTGTATAATTTTATCATTTATTTTGATGTCACTTTTATTGTTACCTTTCATCAGTTCTTGCGGTTCAAGATGAAATATCAGAGATATTGGTTTTGACAAGTCGGCAGTTGGCTGAAAAGAGACCATTGTATTTTAAATATTTGTTAATCCAGTCTTGTTTTTAAAGCTTATCTAAGTAATTCATAAATTGCTTTTGAAATCATCTTTATTAAGTAGTAAGAGTGTGATATTTCTGATGCGTTGTGAACTGTAAGATAATTGTCTGTCAACGCAATTTTATTTTGTTAGTAATAATTATACTTACATTCACTTCAATACTTTGCTCATCACATATTTCTATTCCTGGCTTCACATTAACAGTATATTTAGAATCTCCAGATAACATTGCTCTATTGTACTCAGGATCTACATCGATTGTAGCAATCATATCTAAAATAAATATATTATTATATTGTGATTTTCACCGTTGATGACTATAGAGACTGAGTTCCCATTGTTTAAATTTTATTTATTTGATTTATACAAACACAAAAGGTAAAAATAATATTACTTTTGATGCTATTTATACTAACTTATCTCCACATGTGGCCAAGACTTCATCGATGGAGCTGACACACAGAACTTTGCTGCAAATGTGGTAGTATTCTGTGGCAGATTTATGGCATTAGGGACATTGATACTAGCGTGCACCTTAATAGTTGGAATACACCGATACAGGTACGAAGTTTGACTGTTGTGGGCCCCTACGGCAAGGTCTGTAACGAAAGGATATTTAAGTCTGGCAAATTTCAATTTGTAATCCAAATAATTATGCATTCTTTTGTCTTTTTATTAATCTTTTATTTAACTTACCTTGTTAGTTAGTTGGTTAGGTTGTTAGTTCGTATGTAAACATTTCATATAAATAAATCTTTCCATTGAATTTTAAAACAGCTATCCCCAACCGATTTAGCTGAAATGCATGCACATTTGGTTTGATAATGCACGATACAAGGAACAAAAACATTTAATAAAACCTTGATTTTACAAAGATTTTATTTATTACTAGCTGTTCCCCGCGGCTTCGCTCCCGTGGACCACCCCACAGGACCCGTTTTCAGGTTTCAAAAATAGCCTAAATGACTCGGGAATAATGTAGCTTTCCATAGATGAAATAATTTTTTAAATCAGTCCAGTAGTTTCGGAGCCTATTCGGTACAAACAAACAAACAAAAAAATCTTTCCTCTTTATAATATTAGTATAGATTAACTAGCTGTTCTTCGCGGCTTTGCTCCCGTGGGCACCCCACAGGACCCGTTTTCGGGATACAAATAGCCTATGTCACTCAGGAATAATGTATTTTTCTATTGGTGAAAGAATTTTTTAAAACGGTCCAGTAGTTTCGGAGACTATTCAGTACAAACAAACAAACAAACGGTTTTGAACTAGCCCAGGAGATCACCACGGGAATCAATGTGAGTAATAGTTGTAATTTGTGTACCATTGTATCACTTTCCACCTGTTTGACAGGAATAGGTATCTCAAAGAACAAATCCCTAGCTTACCGCTGCTGTGTCTCGCAGTTTCGCGGGTTGTTCATGGGCCCCATTGTTAGCCTCTTGGCTTTGTGATCCGCAGGCCTGTATTCAACATTTGGTTAATCTATATTAGTATAGATATAGATTTATTATTTCTACCATGATGGATAAATGAAGTTGCTTCATGTAAAATGCTAGTTTAAAATACAGTTGCATGTGGTTTGACCGGAAAACGAGCCCTGCCATAGTTGGTCAAAGGCTTGGCAGATTGATTATTTGGTTTAATATACAATACAATTTATTTTTAATATTCAACCTCATCCTCATTCCAAATACATTTTTGAAGAATTTACAACTATACATTTATTATTTAGGTGTCTGGGTTAGTTTTGGTAGATGATAAATAGTAAAACGATAAAACTTACCACTGCAATTATTTTGATCAACATCAGCTCCTTTAGCTATCGACCAACCAAAACCTTGTGCGCCTTCAGGCTGGATCCTTTGTACGTTATCTGTCTTCAATCCCCTAGCATAACCTTTATAAATGTATACTGCTCCTTTTCCATCATCTTCCCACGGTGCTCCGATAGCGATGTCTGAAAGTAAAATTATCTTGAAGAATTATACGAATTCTAATGATACTCAGGATACTTAATATTCGTTGCGCCTGTTTTGAACATATTCTTTTCGTAAAAGATTAGATGCATGCACTTTATAATAATAAAAAGTGACGTTTTCTTTAGAATTATTCTCTGAGCAAGTTCATTCTAAATTTTTTCATCTTAGTCTAGCCTATAAATGAGAATATACCTTTGAATCCATCTCCATCTATATCACCCAGGTCAGCAATAGAGATTCCAAACCAAGCTCCGTTGACACCAGACCCAGTCACGTGACCATGTTCTAGTAAAACAAACTTAGAACCCTGAAAAATACAAAACAACAATCACACACCATATTTTCAAACAAACGGGGCACCGTTTGTTTAAAAAGAACATCAATTGCAATTATTGGCTAACCATTGCCATTGATGTTCTTTGACACTTGAGACGCTTTGACCAGCAGATATAATCATTCAACCCACCCAACCATTAACATAGGTAAAGCCTATGTAAATCCTTCGTATAAATGACAATAAAGCAGATGATGATTAGGATCTTTAAGATAAAATAAAATACCATGGTCTAAACAAGTATAATTTTCGAATGATCCAGAACTGTATTAAGACGTTAGTTCATTTATTATATAGCTTACCTCTTCTTTAGTCAAATAAACGAATACAGCTCCTTGATCGTACGGCAGACCTCCATCATTCTTCACATAAGTTGGTGCCCCTACTAGAAGGTCATCCAGTCCATCACCATTGATGTCTGTGCAGCAAAGGCTGGCTCCAAAGTATGATCCACTTTGTGGGCCTTTAATCTTTGCCTTGACAGTGAGAGCTTTCATTTCTTGAGTTGGTGGATCGAAAACTAGAACCTGGGGATAGATGTTATATGCAATCAGCTAATGAGCACGTGGATAAAAAGATAAGTTGAAAAATTAACATCTCTATCCATCTAAATTAATATTACAGCTCTGCTCGGTTGAAAAAAAAGAAAACGACGTTTTCCAAAAATGAAACCTAGCTAGATTGATTTATCGCCCCGAAACAACCTGCATACTAAATTTCATGAAAATCATTGGAGCCGTTTCCGAGATTCAGATAATATATATACAAGAATTCTCGTTTAAAGAGATTAGATAGATAGAGTAAAAAATTGTTTAAGGGTAAGAGGTAATTCTGGAAGTAACTAATCATACCAAACCCTCACGGCCCGCGTCGTGGCCTACGACCCATTATAGCCACAGCAGTGAGAACATTAAAAGACTTATGATGCTGATGATGATGACTAATCTAATTACGAAGATCCTTTTACTGGTACGAAGCTACACTATCACTGGAGTACGTAAATAATTAGGTATTTACACAACACTTATTGGAAGTTCTCATTGGTGAAGATACGCATTTCGAAAGAGTCCAATAATTTTTGACAATACCTAATTATTTAAAGGGAATTAAATATACTCTTACATGGAGTCATACCATTTGGCTTGCCAATTCACTTACGCAATTTGTCTACTGGTTTTAAATTCTTAAATTTTTGAAATAAAAAACCAGTTTTCAGGGTATTTTTAGCATCACAGCATCTTCACTTTCGCAGCCTATGCGAGAGTGAAGATGCTGTGAAGCCAGAACACCAGAAAAACATGGCATTCATAGCTGACGAAGTTTATTAGCGTTCATTTAAGTTCATCTGTCGGTAACATTATATTTAAAAATCCTGTATATCATCTCTTTAGTAGTCTTCTTGTATTGTCTCTTACCTGTCCACTTGCTAGATTTGACCGGGGGGCTCCAGCCACGTATAAAACGCTGCCATCTTTTTGGAAGATACCAGATTCGACACTGTATCCTGTAACCAAAGAGAGGAATATACAAATATTCATTCAATTATCAATCAAGACTTTAGCATAGTAGATAATAAGAACGAACGAAAAGAAAGTTTGACGTTCAAAAGTGCCGCTTATTGGCCTAGTTGAATAAATATATTTGACTTTGACTTGAACAATGTATTTACCAAAATAGTCGTCAGGCCCACAATCCTTTGTGAGATAAGGATTGGCTGTCGGTAATTTATTCATGTATGTTCCAGTGTCATTTGGGGAGAATGACAAGCTAACAATTCCACCTGTAAATGAAATAAAAAATTATTGGCAAAAAAAGTAGTAGCAAAGCAACATAGCAGTACAATAAATTATCGGACTTTTTACATGTTTTATTGAAAGAATTCTTTTAATTTGGTACTGAAATTTCTCATCACAAAGTTTTTTCTTCGATAAAGTAGATACCTAGGCATTTCTTAGGTTATTTTAGAGTACATTTTGATAAGAGAAAGTTACCAAAACAAGTTCAAAGGTCAGGGCCTATTTTTTTTTTTTTTTTTTTTTTAATATTCTACCGCGGACATGTGGCAGTCCGCGCTCTTATTTATAGTTATTATATTTTGTTTGTTTTTTTTTTTTTTTCATAATAGTTACAATTGTTTGACTCCTACGTCAGACATTATTTTTAGGCTTACTTAACTAACTTAAGTCTACGTGAGTTCATCCCTCACTAAATACTATATATATATATATATTACACACCGGCATTACAATTTTATGTTTTTATGTTATTAACATTTTTATTTTTTCTTATTTACATTGCTTATATTATATCATACACTTACGTTACGTTCTATTATACACTTTCCGTGAATATGCATGGCAGTGCGAGCAGACCAGTCCCAACGACGGGGTTATAGAACCCCGTCGTTAGGACATTAAGGTGAGTATGACTGACTCACTCCACCATGCATGCAGGGTGATGGTTTGGGTATGTGTTTGGGTTGGAGTTTATGGATGGGACTTGTTAGGTGGTGTTATGGTGATGTCTGCTGACCAGGGACTTCGCTAGCGTGAGCAAGGCCTCTATGACGACTACGTCTCGATGCTGCATGGCCGTCTTAAGATTGTAGTTGACGACCGTTTTAGTCGACGCATCCATCGCCCTCTTGGCAAGGCGGCCCGCGGCGTCATCGGCGTCGTCGGTGTAATAGACGCAACTGACTGTATGTCTGGACACAGCCACTACCGCGTGGGAGATGCTGTCGTGAATCTGAAGTCTCCTGGACTTGGTGTTGATGATGATGACGCTGTCGTAGGTTGACCCCTGAGCCTCGTGTATGGTTAGCAGGCGCGAACCTTCGCTGGACCCAAATCCCTGGCTCGCAAGAGAAGCTTTCTCCCCCTGCGTATGAACCAGGAACAGGGTGTTTTGGGCAGTGATCGGTATTTGCGCCCCTGTGTAACTTTTCACCTTCAGGGAGTGGACCCGCGACAGCGATGACTTGGAGGAGTATATACCGGGGTATATCTCACTCAGTGCAAACGCCACGTCCATTGGATTGCGGTGTGTGCAGAGAAACTCCTGGGTGATACCAGCCACCAGGTCTGGACGGGTATACCTAAGCTCGAAAAGGTTCTCTCTGTCCAAAAATGGAAGCTGGTTAACGTCTCCGACGAGGACAAGCTCGCTTGCTCCAGACAACTTTACTGCCATGACTATGGCCCCAAAGTGGTTCATAAGAGCCTCGTCTACCGTAAGACGGTAGCATTTGTCTTGGCTCTTGAAACCGTTTGCTAGGATTGAGGCCATAGTGCGCACCTTGGTCTTTGCTCGGTCTCCCAAGCGTCGCGCAAGCTTTTCCCTGAGATCTTTGGCAGCTTCTGTTGTCGTGGTGGCTATCACGTCCCTGTCCTCGTCGAAGTGCTTTACCAGCCAGGTTGTCTTACCGCAACCCGGAACTCCGTTAATCCACCTGATAATGGGTACCGCCCAACTTTCCTGCGATGCCGTAATACCTGAGGTCCCCAAAATGGACTGTGCCATTTCCAGGATCTTATCATCCGGCATAATTTTGGTACATTTGGCGGTAACCACTATCGGGTCGTCATTTGGCACACTGAACTTGAGTTTGCCCGAGCGCTCCGTCTCCTCCTTGTCCAGGGCCACAAAACCACTCCTCGCGCTGTAGGCTGCCATATACGACCCCGTCATTTCCCCTTTGATGACTTGGGATGTGATGTTGTCGTACACCGCTGCCCCTGCTTCCTCGAGCAGTACCCTTAACAGACCCTCTGTGTCTCTCTGGAAGGTCTGCAGGATCTTCCGGCATGTCGTAAGATTGACCTCTCTGGTCGCTCTTACGATTGCTACGTACTCGAGGAACGCGCTCTTTACGTGGTCCGTGGTACCTGAGTTTACTGCGAGGGTCGGCGGGCTGACTTGCCCTTTGTCGGCTCGTGTTGACTTAGGCTTTTGCTGGGATGGTTCCTTTGGTGTTTTTCTGAAGAACCTCTCCAGTGCCGTCTCCTGCTTGTGAGATGGTGATGCGTGGCTGGTGCTTGGGAGCAGTGCACTGAGGAAAGTGCCAAACGCTTTCAGGCGACTCCTCGACCGGGCCCGGTCCTTCGGGTTTATGGTATTGCACTGTTCCTTTGCGGCTTTTTCGGCTGCTGCCTTCTGCTGGGCCCTTTCCGATCCGCTTTGAGTGGTGGGACTTGTTGATGGGCTCGTCGCGCTGGCTGCTGGTTGTCTGGGGGCTTTGAGGAAACTTAGAGTTTCCCCTCTGTCCTCGTAGACAACGACCTCATGATGTTCTGAGGCCTTTAGACAGCCAAAGCGGTCTGCGACGTCTCCTCTCTCTCCTCCCACCACCATTGCGTCCACACTTATGGTTCGGGCCGCGGCTGACGTGTATTCTCCTGCCTCCCTGATCTTCTGAAGCAATGAGTTTGCCTGGGCAAATGCAGTAGCCTCTCCCCACTCGAGTAATGCGATTGTTTTCCCTTTAAATCGCATTAGACGGCATCGGTGAGTGGCCACTTCCACTTGAGGTAGTGCAGCATACTTGCTGCCTTTTATGCTCGTTTTGGTGGTGCTTCCGTTAATCAGGGCGGCAAGGCCCGGTGAAAGGTGTATTCGGGCCGCAGCTTGACTTGAGCCCATGCAGAAACCTATGCCTAACTTCTCCTGTTCCCTGTTCATGAACAGAGCGACGCCTCGCAGTCTGATGCCAGGGACTCCGTCTTCTCCGCATGCCAGGAATTGTGTGGTAGTCATGCTAGGGGCTGGTTGTAGGCTGGCTGTTGCTGCTACCGCTGCTGCTACCGTTGGTAATGGCCGTTGGTTAGAGTGTGAGTGTGTAACTTGTGTATCAGTCAATGGTGTGCTTGTTGTTGTTTGTGTAGTTGTGGTTGTTGTTGTGGTTGTGTGTGTTCGAATGTGTGGTCGACTTCGCAAGGTTACGTCCGTTTTGTTGGCCCTTGCTGCGATTGTGGCGACTTTGCTCGCGAATGCCAAAAATGGAATCCTAGTAGCCGGTCTCCCCATGATGGTGTGGAGTGTGGACTGGCTAAGCTGGGTTTCGAATTTTACTTCGAGCTCCATTCTGTCTTGGCTGAACCTTGGGCATTCGAAGAGCAGGTGCCAGACTGTCTCTTCACAACTCGGGTCACAGACGCACGAGGGACTATCTTTGAGATGGAAGCGGTGGAGATACGCTGAGAATCCGCCGTGTCCTGTAAGGACTTGTACGTGGACCGGTGTGAGCACTGCGTCTCTGAGTGTCCTTTTCGCCGCAAGGACGTCTGGAAAGAACACTTTCGTGGCCGATCCTGTACTTGAGGACTCGTACCGCGCTTGCCACTTCCTTATAGTCCCCTCCCGTATCTTCCTCCTCACGAACGAAACGGGGACCTTGCTGTAGTCTGATGTGAGCTTTGTTAGGGCTGCCTCCTTGGCCAGCTCGTCCGCTCTCTCATTCCCGGCAGTTCCCACATGGGCCTTGAGCCAAAAGAGCCTCACTTCTCTGCCCTCCTCTCTGATTTCACGGACGCTTCTCTTGATTTGGAGTGCCAGGTGGTGAGTGACAGACGGCCTCCTCAGCAGGTCAAGTGACGATCTCGAGTCACTTAATATGTTTACGGAGGCCGCCTTGGATTCTCTTGCCATCATGACAGCTCTGAAGAGAGCGTACATTTCCGATTGGAAGACTGTGTTGTGAGGCTCCAAACCGAAGGTGCTGAACCTTGACTCCGTCCCGTTTTCCCACCAAGTTAGGGCAGCTCCGACTTTCCCCTCTATCTTGCTGCCATCGGTGTATATTTGGGGGCCGATTACTTGGTGGGTCGCCAGGGTTTCGGGAGTCAATTTCTCTAGGCATTCATACTCGGTTGTTGTGAGTTGCGCTGGGTGGAGATTTTTGGAGTGGTGCACGTTGCACTCCAGCACGCGGCCCAGCGGTATGAACTGTTGGGAATGTCCCTTTTTGATCTTGAAAAGAGTTGCCGCTTCGATTACCCGGAGGTCTAGGGGGAGTTGGCCTGACAGGATAAGTGCCGATGACAGAGACACCGTGCGGTATGCCTTGCAGATCTTCTGCGCGAAGCCCCTCTGCAGTGAGTCAAACTTTTTCCTTGTCATCAGTTTCTCAGCTGCGGGGGCCCACGCACTCGCTGCATACATCACGATGGGCTCTATAACCGACACGTATATCGCCCTGATTATCTCCCCGTTCAGACCCCAAGTCACCCTCGCCGCACATACCAACTGCTTATAGATGTCTGTGGCCTTTCTACAGGTCGCAGACACGTGCGCTTTGAAGGTGAGTTTGGAGTCTATCGTGAGACCTAACAGCTTCACTTCCTCAACCAGGTTTAGTCGCGTGCCTGACATGTGAAGTACCGGAACGTCGTACTTTCGCTTCCTCGTTAACACCATCGCATTGGTCTTGTGCGCGGCGAAACGTAGCTTATTTTGGACGCCCCATTCCGACACTTTGGCTAGCGTGCTGTTGGCTGATTGCTGCAGGGGACCAGCTGTAAAGTCAGAGAAAACCAGGACAACGTCGTCCGCGAAGGCTTGGCAGTATACACCCATACTAGCCATTTTGTGTAGGAGTGAATCTAGGATAAGGTTCCAAAATGTCGGTCCGGCAATTGAGCCCTGGACGCATCCTTTCGTGGTTCCCTTCTCGCTAGTCGCTCTGGCGTAGTTGACCCTGATGTTCCGGTCTTCCAGGTATGAGGCGACGAGAGCGTAGATATTTGCTGGACAATTCTTGGCTACCATCTGCTTCTTAAGTGCGGGCCACCACGCGTTGTCAAAGGCTCCCTCTATGTCCAGTGATATCAAAAGCACGATCTTTTTGGCTTCGATTTCCACCACCACTAGAGCATAGAGAGCGTCCTCGGTTCCGCGCTGTGGCATGAAGCCGTATTGGTTTTTGTGTAGTGTTGGGAGGAAGTGCCATTGTAGTCGGCCTACTAGAAGTTTTTCGACGATTTTTCCTAGGACCGAGAGCAGACCTATAGGCCTGTACGACTTAGGGCTGGTGTAGTCGTCCTTTCCTGGCTTGCGGAGAATGCACACGTGGGCGACCTTCCACTGCTTCGGGAAGTGTGACAGCGACAGACACTTGTTTGCTATCGCTAAAAACACCTCCCTATCGCAGTTTATTGCCGCTGTGCAGATGTCTGCTGTTAATCCGTCGGGACCGGGGGCTTTTTTCGGATTTTGAGTCTGGAGAACCATTTCCAGCTCCGCGGTCGTGAAGGGCGGATCGTCTGCAGACAGACCTTTGGGGTTCTTCTCCTCCGCTAGCCTCCTTAGCGCAGTGTGGTAGGGCTGTTCGGCATCCGTTGAGTCGTCGGGGTAGAAGATTTTTGCCAGAAGATCCGCAGATTGCTCTGGACTGAGCGTCTCGCCTGCGGTGTTTCTCAGGAGCGCGTCGTCCTTTCTTCTGGCTGTCTTCCTTATTACCCTGTAGATGCCGTCCCACATGCTCTCTCGGTCCTGCCTCGTGCAGAACGCCTTCCAGTTGGCTGTGGCTGCTTCCGTTGCTGCTGTCGTGTAAGTTTGTTTGGCCAGCATGTACTCTTGGATGGTGAAGTGTCTCCGGCTTGCGGCTGCGTTCCGGATCCTTCTCTTCTTTGTCATGGCGTCTTTTTTTAGACGGTCTAGAGAAGGGGTCCACCATGGGGCTTAGCGTTGTGTTTGGGCGACCCCAGTTTTGGAATCGCTTCCTCGCATGAGTGGTGGATGTTCTGAGTATAATTTGAAATGATTGTCTCCAGATCCTCTGGGTTCGGTGCGTTCGAGACTCCGACTTCAGTGATGCCACTATCTGCTAGGCTGGTCTTGAAATGGGTGATGAAGTCGGACCACTTGGCCTTTTTGGTGTTGTAGATGCGCGTCGAAATTGGCCTTAAGGGTTCCAGGGCCTTTTTTAGGCGCATCGAGAAGGTTATAGCGTTATGGTCTGAAGTTGTTAGACTTCTTTCTACCCGCCACTCCTCAACCTTGCCCAGCAGCGACGAACTGCAAGCTGTCACGTCGACGATGCTTGTACACCACTTGTCATTTCTGTATGTCTCGAACGTTGGTGTTTGGCCCGTATTTAGGATGTGGAGATCCCGCTCATTTAGGAAAGAACTGTACGCTGCCCCGCGATGGTTTTCGGAAACACTTCCCCACCAATGGCTCCAGGCATTCACGTCTCCTCCCACCACGATGTTGTTTGTATTAAGTTTGTGTAACTTGTATTGTGTTTCGGATAGGTAAGGTTCGATGTCCTGGTCACCCTCAAAATAGACCGACAGTACTCCAAAGCTAAGCTGACCCACCTTTAGCAAGACGGCAACAACGTTCTCGGTCACAAGCTGGGGGTCGTGGATGACCTCCAGGTTGTTACCGAAAACAACAATCGCTGCCTTAACTGGCTTTTGGCGGTTGAGGCTGCACTGAATGACTTGTGTGCCGGGGCTTTGTTTCATCACACCTGTTCTTCCTATGTAGGGCTCTTGAACAAGTGCTACTAAAATTCCCCTTGCCTGGGCCGCCAAGTGGAGTTCTTCTGTGGCCAGCTTGGAGCGGTGAAGATTTGCTTGAATGAATCGCAATCTTGCTGTCGGTCTTGAGGAGATTTCGGGGGTGACTGGTTGGTTTGTTGGTGTGTTTTCGTTGCCCTTAGCAATAGGATACGCGCGATCTGGCTATGCCGTCCCACTTTTGGCGTTCCTGGCAGTCTTCGCTGAACGCTGTGTGAGCCAGGTCGTTGCCTGTCCCGTGTGCTACCTTGCAATTTGCGCATGTGGGCTGTTTGCCGTCCGCTCGAGTGAGGCAGTCCCTGATATTGTGCGGTCCACTGCAGTAGCCGCAGACTTCTTTTGCAGCCCTGCATATGGACTTATTATGTCCATATGAAAGGCACTTTGTGCACTGGACTAGTGGGGACTGGTCCTCAATCGAGCATCGCTTGATGCCAACATGGACTTTTTGGACTGAAGTGTAGGATTTCCAGAGCTCCGGGGAGAGCTCCAGAACGGGGTGGCACTCGTGGGGGTTTCTCGCGTCGGGCCTATTTCAAGATCTAGATATTTCTTATCAACAATTCTTTGCGAGTTTCGACTCCAATCTGTTAAGGAAAAAAATAAACAGTTTCATTCTATGAAAAATGTGTTGTTTTTTTATCCGTTTTCTGGCAGAAATACTCGATTGCGATATTAATTAAAAGATTTTTAAGTAACAATCGTTTTCGTATTTGTCTCAGCAAACCCTTTCGTTTGATAGGTTATTATTGGTCCGCCAACTTTGAAAGTCCATCATTGACTAGTGTATTTAGAATGATGTCTTAGGTAAGCGTGCCGTGCATTCAAACCAAACGTGTAGGTATGTACAAGTTCTGCTCAATCGGTTGAGGATACATTACTGTATTAAAATTCAATTGCAAGATTTTGACTCATTAGCTAACAAGGCTAAAGTATAATGTCTATATTTTCAAAACTCACCTGTCCACTGCAGAAGACCCGGTGCACCAAGAATAACAGTATTCTTCTTGGTCACTGCTACTGATGCGCCTGCTTCACCGTACGCGTAGAAGTTGAGATGAGTTCCGTATTCACCGTACTCTCTTCTACTGCCATCAGTTACGTAGGCTTGACGATCTGGAAAAGATGAATATTTAGTTTATTGTGAGTATGTGTGTGTGTTTGTATGTTTGTTACTTCTTCACGCTCAAACGGCTAGACGGATCTGACACATAGGATACTTTTTATCCTGGGAATATGTTCCTTCGGGATAATTTTTGACATTCACGCGGACGAAGCCGCTGGCAGAACCTGTCTTCTGTCTTCGTTCTTCTGTCTTCTATAATATTAATAAAAAGGTTTTTTTTTGTTTGTCCTCTATACTTTCCTACCATTGATCCGATTGTGATGAAACTGGTGGGTTATTCTGCGTAAGTCCACGTAGGAAAAAATTATATAATTATACACACTTTTTAAACTTTACGTGGCATAGCAACGTATTATTAGATTCAAGACTCACAGGTTCCAACCAGGCAGTAATGATAATAGTGGTAATGAGTATGATAACTCCTCAACGTTTCTTCTGTTATGGTTGTAATCATCGTCTGCATAGCCTTTGCCGAATGTTGGGGTTGACTTCCAGTAACCAGATGCAGCTGGATTCCAATATTTTACCCACAAACCAGATAATAGGAGACACGATAATCTTGCTAAGACTCTCTGACACAAGCAAACATCAATCTTCGTCTTCTTCTCCCATCCAAAATACAATCATACGCTTTCCCAAATAGGAAACTTAAAATCACATGGCGAAGAACTAATGTAAAACTCTAATTACCTAGGTATTGTTCTAGATAAAGCTTTAACTTTTAATGTGCACTGCCACAACATGAAGCTGAAATTCGGGACAGGAAACAACCTGCCCCGACAGTAAGCTATGCAAGGTGTTGGGTGTTGTTAGGCATAGGACTACTTAAATTTACGTAATTTTTAGTTATCACTTACTGTATTCTTTTAAAGGTGAGATTACCCTGTTTCCCCTGGCTGATTGAAGGAAACTGACTCCATTCATTAGCAGATGGTTTTTCCCGTATCGCGACGTCCATCTTGGGGCATTTACCTGAAATAATATAAAATACTGAACTTTAAACCAATTCTTATGGTACGCTTTGGTCTACATGATGCTTGTAAGTATATGAGGGAGTAAAGGTTAAAGATTACACAAAGATAGGAAAAAAAAAAAGAAACTTTTTTGGTCTCACAAAGGTCTTTTTATGTTTTTTTGGTATTTTCAACACACTTATATTTTTTCAGGGATTTTTTATAAGAGTTAAAGCTAGATATAAGTTTTCATATTAACATTACAAAAAATATATTACACTAGCTGTTCCCCGCGGCTTCGCTCTCGTGGATCACCCCACAGGACCCGTTTTCGGGATTAAAAAATAGCCTATGTCACTCATAAGGTGAAAGTAATTTAAAAAATAATAATAATAAATTAATAAATAATAATAATTTAATTAATTAAAATTTAATAATAAAAAAATAAAAAAAAAACAATTTTTTTTCTATTTGTGAAATATTTTTTTAAATCGGTCCAGTTGTTTCGGAGACATTCGGTACAAACAATAAAAAAACTTTCCTCTTTATGATATTGGTGTAGATTTATGTGACACGTGGAATCGTTTGCTATCTACTTGCATGCCAGTATGCAATCTACTGGTTTGAGTAATTCCGAGTTAACTTGCCCATAAGAGCATTAACTGGTACTGATAACAATACAACTGGTAAGTTAATCCATATATATCCATAAATAATGAGCCAAGAATCAACCAACCTTTCTCGGAATCAATTAGAATTGATTCCGAGAAAGGTTGACTCAAATATTGTATGAACAGATTTTGAATAGGCACTTTGAATCATAATTATTTTAAACGGTGTTGAGGTCTCTGCCATTTTTTCCATCCAAAGTACTTTATTGAAGCGTGAGTCATCAACATAATGCGGTTTTTAAACATTTGCATTCTGCATCAGACCCGGGCAATGACTAATGGTCCAAAGTTACCATTCAGCACGCTATATCTCGAATGTAAGTGTATAACACATAATATATGCATATTAAGAGAGATATACTCGTACACCTATTTTATCATGTTTTTACAAATATATAGATTTGAATAATTTAGCAATTTAATTTTCGTGTTCTTGTATTCTGTTAAATTTTTCTTGTATGCAATTAAACATAATAATAATAATACTAGCTACTAGTACTGCCACGCATAATTAATTAACACTACCCTACTTCACGACTTGTTATAAATTAAATAAATATTAACAAAATCCTGTAGATATATAAACTATATATATTTGGGCGCACGGTTGGTGCAGTGGTTGAGCGATTGACTGCTGCGCTGCGTGTCGCGGGTTCGATTCCCGCACGGAACAGATATTTGTATGACCTACAGATAGTTGTTCCGGCTCTGGGTGTTGTGTATGTGAGTTTATATGTTTGTAAACGCACTCACGATACAGGAAGAAATTCCTAGTGTGGGGAAATGTCTAAAAAAAAAAAACATACCATCAACCTTCCATTGGGTAGAAGCACCATGGTTGCTCCGAACCACATATCGTCTCTCAGGAAACCTGGCATTAGCCTGTTGAACATGTTCTCATTACCTGAAATAAAACAGAACTTTTGGTTAACTTTACATTTTTAAGATTCCAATAATATAGGTACCTTGACGAACTTTAATAAAAGATGACATGATAGCGGGCAACACAACACAAGCTTACGGTAGACAATCATACTGAACTTCGAAATTTAAAAGTATTTTAGTAAATCGTTATAGCAAGCTTTCGAAGTTCTGTAAATCACGATTATGAATATACTCAATTAAATAATTCGTCATAGCCTACTTTCTAACTCACGAAATCGTATTTCCGTGAGTTAGAAAGTAGGTACGTAATTCAGTATATAGATGTTTTAAACTTCGAAGTTCAGTATGATAGTCCTTACGGTGTAGCACAGAATTATTATGAGATCTGACCCTAAATAAACTATAACTTAAATATTTTTTTGGGAGATAGGTAGGTACTATGGGACTAACCGAAAATATTTAAAAATTGCTGTTCTAAACAAAATTAATGAAACAGTTTTTTTTCACAATGCCGATTCCCGTAATAAAATATTTTCATATTCAAGACTACCTACTACAACAAGTAAAAGTTTGTCCATGTTTTTAGGATTCCGTAGTCAACATGGAACCCTTATAGTTTCGCCATGATCGTCTGTCCGTCCGTCTGACCGCAGCTTAGCTCAGAGACTCTCAGTACTAGACTACAATTTGGCATGGATATACACATTAATCACGCTGACAAAGTGGTAAAATAAAATAAGAAAAATACGGTACTTCCTGTATGTACACATGAACTGGGGATGTTTCTTTTTTCTCGTCTATCCCATTGTATGGGGTATCGTTAGATAGGCAATTCAAAAATATGAGGGGTCTCTAAAACCATTTTTCGATTCAGAGATCTGTTTGCGTAAAATTAAGCTTTGAATTGCTATTTTATCTTAGAGTCAAGTGACGCCCCCTGCCAGCTAAATGTTTGCTTTCGGTTATGTGAAAAAATTGACGGCAGTAGTTTATATTACGAAATTAAAAAGAATACTATCAGCGCTAAGTAGGCTTTTCAAGTTTGCGAGTACTCTAGTCGACATTAACGTCGACGTATTAAAATTAATGAAAATAAATTTAAAACTTTAGTTAAGAGCACACTTTGTAAACAAGCATATTACAAACTAGATGATTATATTCAAGACAAGAATGCTTGGAAACATGCTGGTCCTGCTCCATCGGGCAATCTTTAGTGTAGACAAAATCAAATTTGTCAATTTATATTCCTATTCATAGTTATTGTATTAATTTTCTTCTTTTTTTTTATAAATGTGTTTTTTTTTTTTTTTTTTTTCTTGAGTTAGGTATTTTACCTATGTTTACAATATTTGTATGTATATGAGAACCATTTTCCTATTTATTAATTTAATCAATTTACCTGTTAATGCTTTTATTACTTTATACCTGTACGTAGTATAGTGTGTAGTGCTATTTTTGGGAGCATCGTCCTCACATATATGCATTTATTAATGTATGTACTTATGTAAATATTGTAAAACACCATTTTTTTTTTAAATGGTAAGTATAGAGTTTCTTGTGCGTTCTTCTCCATAACTAATATTATATGATGTGGATAACGGTGTGAGTTGCGCATTTATATCATGTTCTTTTAGTATTATCCATAAGTTTTAAATGTGTAACTGTTGGTTATTCCTAAATAAATAAATAAAATAAATAACAAGCTGCTTTGCCGAATTCACGGTAGAATCAATTTTATTACATGTAAATTTTAATTCATATATGTATGACGTTCAAAAGTGCCGCTTACTGGCCTAATTGAAATAAATATATTTGACTTTGACAAAGTGATAAAATGTATGTGTGAGTCGCCGAAACCGTTTCAATGTTCATGAAACAACATAGTGCCCTTTTCTTAGTCCGCATTTTTATGCAACTCTCTCTCTCTCGCTGCGCGTGGCCCAACATGCACTTGGCCGGTTTTTTTATATAGACCTAATACAATAGTCATCATTCATACATGCATGACATAATTGGTGATAAATCAGTCAGCTGTTTTGTAAAAAACCGTCATTTCATCATTTTGCCAGATAATAATATTGGAATTTACCCACTTATCGAATACCCACAAAAACTCTAAAATCCGGAACTACTATCTGTACAAAAAGTACCATATGACGGTTATCAAACTTCCGACTTGATATTTATCACAAAAAACTTTTTTGTCTTTCGTAGGTACCAATTTTTTGCGTTATGGACACCGACTTACAAAAATAAAATTATTTTTCATTTTGTAGTTTTATTTGGAAGTCGGTAGTATTTTCTTGCAAAAAAGTTTTTTTATTTTTCACTCTTTAGTTGTACCTACCTAATAGGCAAGTTGTTTAGTAACCTATAATGCCAGAATAGATTACCCAAATACCAAAAAACTTGAACATAAACGGTGAAATGAGAGATCTGCGTACCCCTTAAGAGCATACTGGAGTGATGTTATGTTATAAAATGGTAAAAACAATGAACAGACATGCGATTGCAGCAATCCCGAAAGATTTGCCAACATTTATTGAAGAGTTCTATTGTATATCTCCGAAGTTCTTCATCAGATCTTCACCAAATTATAATGGTACCAATTTCGAAACATCCTCTTCCAAACAAAAAAAGAATTTTCAAAATCGGTCCACAACTGACGAAGATATCGGTGAACACATACAAAAAAAAAAATATACATAATGTCGAACATAGAACCTCCTCCTTTTTGGAAAGTCGGTTAAAAACAGCTTATCAATTATTACTAACATCTGTAAGCCGTAAATATGCAGGAGAGTGACTTGTATCTGATCAAAGTGATATTTAAATAAGTAACTAATAAGAGGTCATTGGAGAGGAGAGCAGTGGTGGCCCAGTGGTATCGACCGCGACTTACAAGTTGTAGGTCGTGGGTTCGAGCCCAGGCAGGCTTTACTTTGTGTACATTATTTCATCACCACTGCTCTCAAAACGGTGAAGGAAAACATCGTGAGGAAACCGGCATGTCCTAGAACCAAAAATTCGAAGACATGTGACATACAAACCAGCACTGGACCCGAGTGGTGGATTACGGCCCATTCCCCTCTCAGAGAGGAAGCCTGTGTCCCAGCAGTGGGAAAATTAATAGGCTGATGATGTGGGCATGTTTTTTTTATCACAGTAGGTATAAATAGAGAAGTGGTGCTTATATTATTTATTTAATACTTCATGCACACAAATGTACAGAGGCGGACTTAATGCCTTAGGCATTTTCTACCAGTCGACCTTTGGCTGATGCAGAGACAAATATTGGTAGGTGCAATATTTTGAGTAAAGCAAATCGCGTTTATATAAAACGTATACCTATATTATAAATACAATATATAATCAAATAATAAACTACATACATTAATATACCATAATAGTAATAGATATAAATAATTGAAAACATTAGCGCTGTGACGATACAACTGCCAACTTCTTACGAATATGCTCGCGAACTTTAACTTATATTAGTCATCCCTACGGGACCAATCCTGAAGTCACGAATAAATATAAAGTATAACTTTTAATTAACGAAATCGGGTTTGATAGCAAAGGAAAAAAAATATTCAAAGGTAAAGAAAGAAAGAAAGAAAAAATATTTTTTTGTGACCCGCACAGGAGACACAAGATAAGCAAAACACAATAAATAGTAAAAAATAAAATACCCCGTGCGAGACCAAAAAGCCTCCTATCTCAGCATGTGCAACGATATTAAAAAGAAAATATCACTGCGGTGATATTCTGATAGGGCCCACTGTTGATGCCATGGACACACTCACGGAAACGAGTGATGGATGGGCTGAGTACTTCAATTACGATTTAATGTTTTTCCAAGAACTTTTTGATGATTTCTTATACTTATATGCATAAAAGTGCCATAAGGCTAAGATTAATTTGAAATCTACTTCGCAAGAAAATAAAACGCACTAACGGACTTTTCGTCAATAAATGGAAAACATAAGCCTCTTCTAATCTGAAAGCAAAAACAAATACAGAGAAACTAATAAACCAGTTGTTACTCATAACAATTAGCTGCAATTAAATGCATTATTATTGTTATCATGGTTATAAATAGAAATAAAAGAAACACACATAATTCTATGTGTGTTTCTAGATAAAACACACGCCTAGTCATAACCGCCATTCCTAATAAATACTGTTTTATTTATTTATTTTATTAATAATAAATTATTTGCTTATTAATTATTATTGAACTGATTCAGACTATTCAGGGACTTTAAGGATAGCTTTGTTGTTACCTAAACCTTACAAGATAGTACCTACACGTATAAATTATTATAATATTAATATCCTTGTTTATTTATATTTGTAATGTTAGCCTACATTATACTTTTCGAGGACATGCATTGTAAATTTATTTTTCAATACAGTTAAACATTTAAACATGGCGTACTTTCAGAGGCTATAATTATGATTCGAAAGTTAAATCTTACGCATAGGCATCTTTCTGTTACGCGGTCGTGACTTTTGTTTACGAGCTCGATCATTATGTTTTGCAGTTTAGTTTTAAATTTATAAGTCAATTTAAAAAAGTTTAGTAGCAAGGAGTTTTCAAACATAGAATAAAATGGGATAGATTTTCTACGAGGAAAAATGAATGATTCCGTACGTTTTAGCATTGAATTCTCAAAAGTCTTTTAAATGGTTGTTTAATATATTTAATTACCAGTTTTAATTTAATTATTTTCACATCAACATTTGTCAAAAATCGAATAGGCTGTATAGGCTGTTTTCGTTGAAAAAAAAAAATGGCCAGTTGCAAAAACGCGCCATAAGTCAATTTAAAAAAGTTTAGTAGCAAGGAGTTTTCATACATAGAATAAAATGAGATACGATTTTATACGAGGAAAAATTAATGATTCCGTACGTTTTAGCATTGAATTCTATTTTTTTTTTAAATAGTTGTTTAATATATTTAATTACCAGTTTTAAGTTAATTATTTTCACATCAACGTATATCAAAAATCGAATAGGCTGTATAGGCTGTTTTCTTTGTAAAAAAATATGTCCAGTTGCAAAAACGCGCCATATTGAAAATATTATTTTTGTGAATAAACAAATCTAATTCTTTGATTTGTTTTTACTGTTTCTCACAACTGTATTGAAAAACGTCGTGTGATACACGGGTGTGTAGGTTATTGCAAACTCGTGTCATTAAAAACCCTCGCCTTCGGCTCGGGCTTGTTAATGCTAGCTCGTTTGCAATAACCTACTTTCCACCCTTGTATCACAATGTACTATTACAATGCATGTCCTCGAAAAGAGCGTTTTCCAAGCAGCCAAACTGTGCGGAAAGTGTCACTTTTTTTACTAGTGCTTTTTACTTTCCTGTACTTTTTTAATTTTTAACTCCAACATCAGCCCGCCGCATAGAGTTTTTATTATTTGAGAAAAGTTTTAAAAATTAGTTAAGTACAGATTATCATTCATATAAAAGGTAAAACAAAACTAATACTTCATTTAAGGCGTTTTTAATTACTCTAGATTTTGATTTTGATCAATAAATTAATTTTAAATATTTATTAAATATGTTTGGCATAATGAATATTTTGCTCATGCCTTTTTGCGTTACGACGTGACAGCTGTTTGCACATGCGCAGTAGATATGCCCGAGGAACTATGGACTATTAGTTAATCTATGGATATGCTGAGCACCCTTGAATAAGCGCCATTTTATTAATTTCTTGCTTGGTTCAGATATATTTTTTTATTTCCTCGCACAATGCATAGTAAAATGTTGTATGATACACGTGCGTAAGATGATTTCCGACTAGTGTCGATTTATCCACTCATCGGAAATCACCTACATTCCGCACTTGTAGCATAAATAACTATTTTTGACGACACGGTTTGATTCCCACACGGAACAAATATTTAAATGGCCTTAAGATAGTTGTTCCGGATCTGGGCGTCTTGTGTATGTGAGTTTAAGGCGATATGTACGCCCCAATGGTAACGCAGTATACTGGCCACGCGCTCGCTCGATGCCAAAATACTATATATTGAACCTCCTTTTGAACAGTTTTATTTGCAAAGTATTATTGTATTTACATATGCTATGTTAGTTATGAAGAAATTTCAGTCATCAATTTTTCTGTGTAAAAATATTTTTAAACATCCAAGTCGTTTTGGAGGAGTATCCAAAAGTTGCGAAAAATTATCGTGTTGTTAATATTTTTTTTAAAGTAAACTATTAGTTACACGAAAAAACATTGTGTTCAAAATTATGTTAAATATATATTTTTTTCAAACCATTTAACCAAGCCGTTACTAAGGACATAGATAATATAATACTAGCATACAGATGCCTCATCCCATACAAAGAAACCGTGCTGACGTAACTAGCGTTTTTCACCTGATTATACCGATTATTTCTTGTAAATCGAACGCGTTCGGTTCCGTTCTACGGCGATAGATAGATTACCATCAATATCTGTGAACGGAACGGAACCGAATGCAATCGAAGTACAAAAAATAATCAGAATAATCAGTATAGAACGTCGGCACGGTTTCTTTGTATGGGATGAGACACCACTGCTAAGGAGTATGATTTAGAAAGTTACCGTTTTACGGCACTAAAGCGTATGTAGGCCCTTAAATGTTCGTAATCACAACCACTATACAGAAAGAAATTCGTAGCGTGGAGTATTTAGTAAAGAAGAAGAAAGAAAGAAAATTTACTGTTCTATAATTAAATATGTCTATGCATAGGGAAATGGTATATTTGATTTATGAACCTGTAATTTAATCCATTTTAAAGTATTTTTTTCTGATATTTATGTATTTAACCACTGCTGGTTTAAAAGCTAGGTATGAAATTGTAAATCGGACAGTCATGTTCTTCAAGCTATAAACTGTTCTAGAAGATCAATGACAAATAGCATTTACTATTGCTGAATTGTGCTTCAATTGTAGGAACATAGTGGTCTCGTGTTATTTTGATCATGATTATCACTAAAAAGGTAACATTGTTACTATCCACAGTGTAACAAAATAAAGATTTTTATATATTTATGTTTGAATGTAATAGCAGTACACCACATCCTACCCCCTTTTTATTCTAAGTTTTCTCAGTCCATCCAAAGGTTGTCTGGTAAATATCGCTGTCAGCGATAAGACCGCCTTTGTACCCGTATAATTAAGTTTCTCTTGTAGAAGAGATGTGTAACTTTTATGGTGTATAATAAAGTATATTCTAATCCAATCTATTGTTGGTGGTGTGACACCTCCGTGCCTCGACATGAAAATCTATACCCCGTAAAGCGCCTGCGCGGACTCTCTCCGCTCATGTAGGATTGCCGTCTCATTGGACAATTAACCTAAAGGATCCGGGAGCACTATAATATATCTTACATACTTGACTAATCGTTGGCATCGGATACCTTGATCAAAACCCGGTCGGGACGATTGTGTTAGGATTGTGATTTATTTTAGGAATGTAAAGCACACCTGTTCTTCCATACTTTTTCAAAGGTGTGCAGGAAACATTCTTCACGTCCAAGTCCTCGAGGGAACAATTGAACACTATTCCTGGCTTGATGCCGGTCGAATACTCCTCAGGCTCCTGGGCTTTTGGTGCTCCAACTAAGAGTCTGTTGGTAGGAAAAAAAAAGTTATAGAGTTATCTAGCTTCTAAAAGGTTGGTTGGAGTTGGTGAAGACAGAAGAAGTTAGAAATAAAATAATACATTTGTGACTTGCACAAGAGGTACAGACAGAAAATAAAACAAAGGTAATGAATAAACAAACATTAAGAAGAAAGAAACCAGTGCGAGATCAAAAAGGCGCATATCTCAGCATATGCAGCAATATTTATAAAGAACTAGCTTCTGGCAGCGGCTTTGCCCGTGTGAAAAGTGTAGCCTATGTGCTATTCCAGATTATAATCTATATCTTTGCCAAATTTCATCCAGATCCGTTGAGCCGTTCTGGTGTGATTGAGTAACAAACACAAGAAGAAAGTTTGGTTAGATGATACATCCAACCAAAGTTTCTAATATAAGTAAGATAAATAACGCCGCGTTTGAATTCCGATAGGCCCGCTGTTGATTGCACGGACACACTCACCGAACAAAGACTGACAATAGACACTAAATATAAAGTAATGTGATGTGATGTGATAAAGTTAGAAGGTTCTCTATAGTCAACAATTTACTAGACTTTGCTGCCGTGGCAAATTCCATAGGAACCATTAATCGCACAAAAATGAATAAGTCATAGTGTATACTTTTATAGGTGAAATTTTTTTTCATACTATGCACTAATCAGTACTTCCAGACGTCTCCTTAAAACATAGGAACATTTTTTTATCCTTTTATAATAAAACAATCAGATCTGAGTATGGATTTTGATTTATCCAAGGATAATGAAAATAGGACAGCTTCATATTCCATCAGACTCTAATTGAACTGACAAAAACGTTGGTATTTTAACACACCTTTAGATACCCCGTTTGGGAATACAGGAGACAATACTGATTTGGTGATAACTATACAAAAAATTACAAACATAATTATGTAAAAAGTTCGAATTAAGATTTTCCTCATACTTTTTGACGTCGGTTAATTAAGGTTACACTAGTCAACGGCAAGAACTATTATGTGCGCGGTGTTGTCGGTTGATATAAAATGCTTTTTATATCAACCGACAACACGTGCGGAAGAGATAGATGCTGTGATGAGCAGTAGGAAGCTAGTTCGCGTACGAATACACACTTTTGCAAATTTTTAGCGAAATGGATAATGATTTAGGACAAAACCGAGCTCGCGAAATTTTTTAAACAGGCCTTTGGGTGTCTGGATACCATGAAAAAACGACAAAACATATCTGTTCAAAATAAAATTATTTGCATTGTTGAACTACTAATCTATCCCTGTATGGTGGCCGTTTTGCAATTTTCTTCGCGCCCAAAAATGCGTTAAAATTATTGTCGAAATGTGGAACTTTCGACGCTGATAACTTTCAAATATTTACTTTTTTTTATTTTGTTTCCATACAGGGCTAGATAATGATGAGACAAATTGATATCACTTTTTATTTTGAACGTACATTGTCGAACAGTGGAATAATCCCTAGACTACGTTTGTATGGAAAAAAAATCGACTAGTGTAACCTTAAGGGCCTTTCATGAATGCACTGGAATGAAAGCACAAAGTAAGATGAACGTTTAACTCATCTCTTAAGAAGAATATTGTTTAGATACTTACCCTTCAGGGCTTAAAACGGTGGAGAATCCAAAGTACTCTGCATCATATTCCGGTTGAAAGAGTATTCTCGTGTTTACATGAAAAACAAAACTTGATTTCGAAGAATGTGCAATTAATAGTAAGACTGTACAAAATATTGCTTCTTTTGCCATTTTTGTTATTTATCTGAAAGCAAGATAATATGTATTTATTTTAGTAGATTTTAGAACGCAACATAAAAAAAACTTTATGTTTATTTTATGCACTGATTAGCTGATTCTTAATTCAATTGAAGAATCTAAATTTGGATGTACTTTAGGTGAACCTCTGCCTGACCTTTTGGGGAATACAGGCGTGATGTTGTTCCAATTTAATTCAAATTTAAATTTAGAAACTGCTACTCAGTGTTTTAAAATCAAAAAGCAAGGTGACAATCTAAGAAGTCGGATTTGACAGCTATAAAAATACATAATAATTATTAAACTTGGTGCTTACGAATGACACTCGTTGTTATAGTGTAAAGAAGGTAACATAGTTATTAATTAGGATTTCGAATTTGTTTTTCCATTTCTTATGTAGAAAGTTAACGCGGGATGTAAAACTCATTTTACATGCCGCGATAACTTCGGCCGATCCGTTGACGATTACCAAAACGTCAATGGATTTCTTGGATTGGCGATGTCGATTATAGCTTTTATACCACTGAGTAGCTGATTTTAAAATGAGAATCACGTCTAAACGGCTACTTGTAATTTTTTGGAAAAAAATATGTTACATTAGACCATTTTCTTAATAATTTGATTTAAGTAAATTTTGAGTTTTATGTAAAACTTAGTGTAATAAATTTTTAAAGTTATGTCTAAAACGGACAAAAACACGACAATCGCACCAAAACCGCTGGGCGTATTTAATTTAAATCGACACCATCTCAAATACTTAAATTATCTACATTTTGATCTGGGGGGGTGACCATGAGCTCTTAGAGCGGTATCAATTTGAGATCGAACAAGGGACAGATGTGTCTGACGTGTATATATCTGTCACTTACTCGATATCAAATTGATACCGCTCTTAGAGCTTATGGTCACCCCCCCTGAGGCTTTTTTTTAGTCATAGAATAAGGCAAGTACAAAAAACTAATAAATTTTGGGTCGCGCGGGTGTGAAACGAGTGCGCGGTTTGGTTCTCTCAAGGTCTTTAGCGTTAGTCGTCGTCTTAAAATAATATGTTAAGCTCAAAGATACTAGTATGAAGGACAGTGCGAGTTATACTCGGTCAATCAAACATACCCGCCATGTCTATTATAATGAGCATCAAAAATGTTATTAGGTAAGTCTGTTTGTATTCATATTTATTGGCAATAAAGTCTTTAAACGCTCATTGAACGAAAAAATTGCTCAGAACGCGTTGTGGCTTCTTTCAAAGTCTGCTACACCGCGGATTTCGGTCTTTGACCCTAACACAATATATACCTTCTAACTTTGAACATTATGAGGGTAGATAAATATATTACAAAATTAGCAAGCTTCTTTCTAGTTACAATTTCTTTTTGACCAGAGTATAATTATGTCCTGGCCAAATCTTAGCATTAGTCACTTCATGATTTAGCCGACCATTTAATGAAATGGTTGTATTTAATGTGATGGAAAATATCCGCTGCCCACATCATGATATTGTCTGGGCAAATCAATGAATTATGGTTAGAGTTTATGTGGAGCAGTACTGCAAAAAATAACATTTTATTCATACATATCTATCCTACCTAATCAATTTTGACTGAATTTTGACAGCTGGACGACCTTTAGTGTTGATAATTTTGCAAACATTTTGATAACAGATTATTTTGTAACTGACCTGACAACTTTTTAGGCGAAAAACGTCATTCAACCACCATCGTTATTAACTTTTTTGGTAACACACACAATGCAGACAGAAACTGCACTCACTACACCAAAATAAACAATTATCACTCTTCTAAAGAATATTATACAAAAGAGACATGACAAAGATCTCCAGAAAAATATATATTTCAACACGTTGTATAAATATATTACAAGTATAGGACTATATTATTGGATAATTTATTAATCCAAATTTATTATTATTTAACTAAATTGTAGTGTAATAACTTTAACATCCAATCAGTGACTGACTTTGTAAACAATTCATCACAGAACTTGTGTTTATTTGACCCTTTGTACCGGCGCATTAGTAACTTGACCAATACATTCTAAACCTTATCCCTATACAAATAAGTTTACATTTCTTTTGAGACAAATATCATATGATTTTTGCAGTTTTAATGACAGAGTAAGTTGTTATCACTTTTGAATAAGTGGTGTTCTTATTTTTGATCAATTGTTAAAATACCTGTTTCCACAGTAGCCGAGTGGTGGAAGTGGGATGCCTCGTCGGTCGTTGGTCAGTGGTTGCAAGCGCTACAGTGACCATCAGTGTAGTTGTTCTATACTTCGATGAAGGTTAAAGTTGATCTATACTTGTGTGTATCCTTGATCGAAGGTTCTATATCACGAAAACGGATGAAACGTAACTAAATGACTATTTTAACCGAATCCCCAAAAAGAAGGAGGTTCTCAATTCAGATGTTTATATCATTTATTTTTTTGTATGTTCTGGCACAACTACGTCATATATAAACGGCTTTGCAAAATTCTTTTTTTTTTGGTTCGAAAGAAGTTTACTTTAACTCTTCAATAAATGAGGGCAAATCTCTCGGGATTGCTGCAATCGCACGTCTTTTTATAATTGTATTCACCATTACATAAAATACCATCACGCCAGTATGCTCTTAACAGGTACGCAGATGTTCACCCTGGAACACTCTTCCATTCCACCGGATATGTTCGAGTTACATGTTATTCGGGTAATTTATTCTGGCATCAATGTGGGCATTATCATCATCATCTGCCTAGCCTTTTCCCAACTATATTGGGGTCGGCTTCCAGTCTTACCGGATTCAGCTAAGTACCAGTGTTTTACATGGAGCGACTGCCTATCTGACCTCCACAACCCAGTAACTGGGTAACACGGTACCCCTTGGCAAGAATGGTGTCAGATCTCAAGACTACCCGTAATGACTGTCAAAGATCTTCAAATGACAGCCGGGACCAACGGCATAACGTGCTTTCCGAGGCACGGAGGAAACTCGGTATGTTGAAATGGTCACCCATCTACGGACCGACCTCTTCAAGCGTTGCTTAACCTTGATGATCGACCCGTGCGGCTGTTATTATTGAGCCACGAGCGCCTTACTGTGGGCATTATAGGTACCTTATTAGAGAACTTGTCCATTATATACCACTAAAAAGTGAAAATAAAAATGATTTTAACAAAAAACTAAAACCAACTATTTAAGCAAAACACTACAAGACGATAAATAACATTTTTTCAGAAGTTGGTGTCTAAAAAATCGAAATACTGTAGGTACCACAATAGCCGTAGTGGAAGAGGGCTGCCTAGTCAGTCTAGTCACTTATAGTGTTTGCAAGCGCTATAGTGAGCATAAGTATAGTAGTTCTATCTCACGAAGGCGGATGAATCGTAACAAAATAGTTTTTTTTTTCGAAGCTATAATAGTCAGGCCATAATAATACCCGCCTTCGTGAGATAGAACAATTATACCTGTTTTCGATTACCGACTTGGGCAAAGTGTTTCGTGTATTTTTACATCTGAAATGGCGCAGTAGCAGCCAGGAGACTGTATTTGTGCCGGGCTTAGAGCAGAGATACAAACATAACAGTAGTAGATGAAATGTGATCTCTTCCTAATTTTATTTTTATTACCTACTAAATAATGAATTCGTTTATTTTCAAACATCGTCCTTATCCGTGGCAATAGCATCCTAAAAGTCGTGGCTACTCAGCCACGAAACACTTAAGAGGAAACGGGGGCATACAGCGCCGACTGAATTGCCTTAGTAAAAAGTCATAATTTGAGGTTTGGCTCTCGTCTCTTTTCTCCTCCAATATTGGACCAATTTAAAAGATATTCCGTAAACTGATAGTAAGATATATGTATACTTTGTCCCTATGTTTTCCTTTTTGATGCTACATTATCTTTAGAAGTACTAGAGCCCTCAAAAAATGCTCAAAGTTGCGATGTCAACAGAGGCTTAGTGTGCAAATTTGACAAATATAAATGAAAAAAGGAAAACATAGGGACATAGTACTACCTATATTACTTTACCAGTTTATGGAATATATTTTAAATTGGTCCAATATTGGAGGAGGAAAGAGACGAGAGCCAAACCTCGAATTATGACTTTTTACTAAGGAAATTCAGTCGGCGCTCTCTGCCCATATTTCCTCTTAAACACGGGTCCTCACCCGAGAGCTCCTGTGCTGAGGCATCTCATGCATAATCATTAACCGCATAAAATGCCTCGTAAGTACATGACTCACTAAGTTGTCTGCTGTTGTTAAATTTGTTACTAATCCGAGTGTGTAAGTTGTGGTATCTAAAGTGTTTACTAACAATAATGGTTCCTATGTTGTCCCAAATGAAACAATTCATTTATTATTTATCCCCTTGAGTGCTAATTAGCAGATACAATAGAAAAATAAATGTCTCGGGAAAATACCCATAAGGCACTCTCAAGGAGTTATTACATATTTGTAAACTTTAAATTAAACACAGAAACAAAAATAACATTGTTGCACCCCAATAAATTAAATTACAATTATCCAAAATGTTTACTTCCTCTCATCAACTCACTCAAAATAATTAAAATTGCCAAATTATTAAAAATGACAAACGATTAAAAATGTCAATAGCGTACTTTCAGTAGTGAGAAATAAATTATGAAATGTGATAAAATTTTAAATTTATTTAGTCCTAGAACCAAACATTCGAAAACATATGACATCCACCAACCCGCACTGGGCCTGCGTGGTGGATTACGGCCCATTGGTGGCCTGGGGTGCCTGTGTCCCAGCAGTGGGAACATTAAAAAGGCTGATGATGATGATGATGATTAACTACCAAATATGGAAGCGATTGGCATTGGTGGTAGTGACGGACATCAAAAATTTTGAATGAGTGCCGGTCGTCACGATTGTTTTGTTTTACCAGTATTACGTCACCAAAATGGCAAACAGCGTTTTTGCGGGAATAAAAATGGTTTAAATTTCAGTGTATTTTTATGGTTAGAAAGCGTGTTTATTTTGCCGAAACATTTTTTATTTGTCGATTTTTATTAGGAAATAAACATTTTTAATTAATTTTTCAAACATAGTAGAATACCCTATTGGTTAAATTAATCACAGTAACTCAAATAGACGAATTGAATTTTGCGTTGATTAAGAATGGGACTGAAAAAGGATCACAATAGCAGTGCAACGAACGCTTATTGGCTTAGGAACTGATGGTGACATCAGTAGACCCAAACCTGGTTAAATAAATTTATGCATTTATACCTACTACATGAAGACTAAATAATATGTTGCTGAATCTCACTTGTTTGAATGGTCCCACCAATAACTTCTTTTGTTTTAAATCCTATTAAAATATTAACGTCTAAATTGAAAGAGCCCTAAAAGTTGTATTTTCCTATGTTTGTTAATCAACCCGGTCTCTATATGGCTTGAACGGATTTGGATGTACATAATCTGTAACACAGCTGGACTCTAATTTATCTCGATATTTTTTGAATTAACGGATGAAGCCGCTGGCTGGAGGAGCTCGTGGCTAAATAATAACAGCTGCACGGGTCGATCTTCAAGGGTAAGCAACGTTTGACGAGGTCGGTCCGTGGATGGGTGACCATTTCAACATACCGAGATTTATCCGTGCCTCGGCAAGCATGTTAAGCCGTTGGTCCCGGCTGTCATTTGAAGATCTTTGACAGTCGTTACGGGTAGTCAGAAACCTGAGATCTGACACCAGTCTAGCCAAGAGATATCGTGTTACCCAGTTACTGGGATGTGGAGGTCAGATAGGCAGTAGCTCCGTGTAAAACACTGGTACTTAGCTGAATCCGATAAGACTGGAAGCCGACCCCAACAACAATTGGGAAAAGGCTAGACAGAGAGAGAGGGTTAAGCCGCTGGCCAAATGTAGATAAAAACCGGCCAAGTGCGAGTCAGACTCACGCACGAAGGGTTCCGTACCATTATCGAAAAAACGGCAAAATAAACACGTTTCTTGTATGGAAAAAAAAAACTTACTTTGTTCTGTTTTTAGTAATTGTTGTTATAGCGGCAACAGAAATACATCATCTGTGAAAATTTCAACTGTCTAGCTATCACCGTTCATGACATACAGCCTGGTGACAGACGGACAGACAGACAGACGGATCGCGGAGTCTTAGTAATAGGAACCTGTTTTCACCCTTTGGGTACGGAACCCTAAAAAGATAATTCTATTAATCCGTCAGTGAGATTATTAAATAATATTGGTCACGTATTTTTTGCTTTACCAAATAAATAAAAACGGACAAAGATAAAGCGCATCAAAGTTCAGAAGTTGGGGGCTTGTGACGTCACTTGTCAATTTATAGTGTAGCACGGCGTGACGTCACACGATATTTCAACGCACGGTACCGTCGTCATTTTTTGTCTAGGTGGCAAGAGAAAAATACGTGTCCAATATTTTTAGATAATATATCTGACGGACGAAACAGTTCTTTGTTTGTCATCATCTCTATTAAGTAAATGTACAAAAATATTACCCAATTTAATAAGAGTATTTTAATGCGTGAGAGCAGTGGTGGCTCAGTGATAACGACCGCGATTTACAAGTTGTAGATCGTGGGTTCGAAACCAGACAGGCGCTTTACTTTGTGTATATTATTTCATCACAATTGCTCTCAAAACGTTCTAGGAAAACACTGTGAGGAAACCGGCATGTCCTGGAACCAAAAATTCGAAAACATGTGATATCCAACCCGCACTGGGCCCGCGTGGTAGATTACGGCTCTCTCACAGAGAAGAGACCTGCAGTGGGAATATTAAAAGGCTGATGATGATGATGATGATTTGAATGACGTGAGTGGCAGCCAAATGATTCAGCTTCACTTTGCTTGCTAGCTTATGTATGAATCTGGGTTAAATTCTGTTACAAATTTTGTTTTTCTAGTTGTCAAATTGCAACAGCTGAACGAAGAGTTCAATCATGGATAGTTGAGAGTGTGACCTTAATTTTGATTCCTTTCGGTAAGTGGCAACAAAGGAGAATAAAATACAACATTGTTCTTCAAAGTCCAACACAATAATTAATGTAAATGAAACAAGGATGGCAAGGATGCTTATCAATTTCCGCAGATACAAAGTATACTCATAGCAAGGATGCTGTTTAGTAGCATAATGATTACATTCAGTTGTGTCAGTGACCTTTCAACTACATAAAGTTAAACAGCTGAATGCTTCCGTAAATTCTTATAATCAAGATATAATGTTTACTAACAAAGTAAAAGAGCATTTTTTATAGGGCTACCCTCTAACCAACAACAAAAATAAAACGAATTAGATATAGAATGTTGCATCTCTTATACATCGATTTAACTGAGTTAGTACAGGTAAAAGATAGTTTGAGAACATAAAATATCCAAGGTCTAGGAGTAGCCAACCTAAAAATTTCACCACTGCTTTTAGTTGACTGAGCTGTCAATTCTTCGTTAGTAAATATTATAACTTCATCTTGGCCAACCTACACACAGACATCATAAGCATTGTATGTTTCGACTACTGGGGCACAGGCCTCTTCTCTGTGAGAACGAGTAGTCCGTAATCCACTACGCGGGTCTAATGTGAGCTTGGTGGATGTCACTTGGTGTTCAATACCTACTATACAATAACAATAAGTTTATAAGGAAACAAACATACAAAAAAGTAAAAAAAATCTTTCTTTAATAATTATACACTATTTGATAATAAATTACTTAAAACAATACATCAAAATTTAAAAAGAATACACACACAAAATTAATGTTTCCTTGAACACAAAGAAATTCGTAATTAATAACGTTAATGAACACACTTTGTTCTAATAATAATGCAAATTATTTTAGGTCGTTACATATGAAATTTGTGTTTTATAAAACGGGTCGCTTTGAACTGTGGTAACTTCTGTTTGATTTTATCCTGTAGATGTCCGGCGAATAAGTTTGGTTGGTGATACCTTTAAAAGATATAGTGGCTAGATAGTGGTCAAACGCGAGCCTATAGATTATAAAAAAATTAAATACGAACATTTTCCAAACTGCCCAACTGAAAGCTATTCAAACAAAAACACTCAGTTCGTTTGCCGCTATACGTACAAGTGCCGTATTAATTTGTGAGCTTTTTAAGACGCATTGTTTCTCGATATACACTCATTTTCATAAAGTTATGAAATAAGTATGGCAATGTTAAATATAAACTTTATTTGAACATATTCCTAATCATAACAGACAAAGCAATCAATGACCCGTTTCAGAAAACGTCAACTTCATAGGTAATGATTTAATATTACAAATTAGTAAGATAAAGTCCTAATTTGTTATCAATAGGTCTCCAGTCTCTTAGTAGTTTATTTACAAATGACGTACTTTGTAAGATTACGAAGTGTATTCATTAGTAAAGTAAACAAATTTATTGTAAACTTCGTTGTATTGTGATTTTTCACACGTCCCGACTTCGATACTATAGTTATTACTAAAAAACCTAACAAATGTTCCTTCTGGCTCAGTAAATTTTTCAGTATTTCAGTTTATGACTATTTTTTTCTTAATTATGAAAGAAAACATTGTAAAAAAACTGTCCTACAACCAAAATCCAGCAGCGTACACTGGGTTCGCATGGTGAATTACTCCCTCTCACTGAGAAAATATCTGTGTCTCAACAGTGGGAAAATTGCAGGATGATTCCAACCGTAATACGCCCCGGTTGTCGGTTAGCTTTCACACGTACCGGCCTACATGGCTATACCTACACTTTGTCGCCGGGTACCCGGCACCGGCTACCCAGCAACCGTATGAAAAGGCACCAAATATTGCCACCAAAACTAGCAAACAATCAATTCAATTGTAAACCAATTTATAGGAAAGTTCAATTTCATAAAATTGATAATTGAATTAGAGATATATGGTTCCTTTACGAGTAATTCATACCAAAGTAATTTACTTTATTTCTAATGAATTAATATTGATTCAATAAATTAAACTATTCGGCGAGATTTCTGCAGGTTATTTGAGAAGAATAGATTTATTAAGGGTACACTAGTCGACGGCACGAACTATTTTGTGCGCGGGGTTAAAATGCATTTTATATCAACCGACAACACGTGCGGAAGAGATAGATGCTGTGATGAGCAGTAAAAAGCTAGTTCGAGTACGAATACACACTTTTGCAAATTTGTAGCGAAATGTATAATGATTTAGGACGAAACCGAGCGCTCGAACTTTTATAAACAGAACTTTGGCAGTCTAGATATCATGAAAAAACTGCTAAATTCATCTGTTCAAAATAAAATTATTTGCATTTTTAAACTACTAATATATTCCTGTATGGAGGCCGTTTTGCAATTTTCCGTCTTCTTTATTTATTTGCGCCCAAGAATGCGTTAAAATTAGTGTCGAAATGTGGAACTTTCGACGCTCATAATTTTCAAATATTTTCCGTTTTTACTTTTTGCTTTCATACAGGGCTAGATAATGATGATACAAATTGATACCACTTTTTATTTTGAACGTACATTGTCAAACAGTGGAATAATCCCTAGACTACGTTTGTATGGAAGAATTTTCGACTAGTGTAACCTTAAGATGACCAAACCGACGATGAAGATGTCAGGACCAAGATTACCGACATAGCCTGAATAATTCCCAATCGTACCTGAGTAGTAGAAGGCAGGGCACATTCGCAGAACGGGGTGGTCGATGGGGCCAAAAAGTTCTGGAGTGGCGTCCGTGTACCGGAAAATGCAGTGTGGGATGGCGTCCCTCTAGGCGGACCGAAGACATGGTTAAGGCTGCGGGAATCACTGGATGGGAGACTGATGTATACGTGTGTGTGTGTGTGTGCCACCACGTGTGTGTGAGGGCCGCCGCGCGCGCGCACCTGCGCCATCTTATTCAGTTCAGTAATAAACGAAGCTCAGTACCATTCAGTCGTATTATTGCGCCCCACGCATATCCTTATATCTAAACATATCAGAGACGCACAAGACCGGTCTTAGGGGAAGCCTATGTTCAATATTCGACGTCTTTTGGCTGAAACATAATAGGACTCCCCCAAGTATCGCCGCATTGACCGGCTTGTGCCTATTGCATCCAGCAGTATGCCCTGTACTTAACCAGGTCATCAATCCACCTAGTGGGAGGCCATCCAACGCAGCGTCTTCCGGTACGCGAAACCAATCCATAACTTTTCGCACATGTTACATTGATTATTATAAGATCCTGTGACCTTAATAATTTATCACTTTAATCATATCTTTACGAAAAATCCCAAACTGCACCAAAATTATCATGATAATAGATTTTCACGGGCTTATCCGTGATCCATTCCATACAGACTATAAAATTTTGGGCCGCGAGCGCGACCCATCTCAAATGGGGGCCAGAGTGACATGGGATGTTTTTTATGGGTTTATTAACAACCCCATTGTGACACCGTCTTTATAGAAACGTGGAAGCTCGCGAGTTTATTGTGTATTTTTTTTGTTTTATGGAGAAAAAATTCTTGCCTAGTCACTTTTATACGAAGTTAATTGTAATTTCTACTAGAGGCTCAAGAAAAATGGCATTCGATGGCAGCGAAGTCGATAGAAAAGAAAGAAAGAAAAGAAAGAAAAATCGTTTATTGGCACGTACCACAAATTAAGTTACCTACACAATTATGAAAATAAACTTAAAAATAGAACTTAAAACTAGCAATCATACTGTGTGACTCACGGCAGTGCCAATCAGGCCCTGTTCAGCAATATGTCAGACAACTGGCGTTGCCTGACGCTGATTCTCAACAGGACCTGGTTGATAGGTGAACATACAAACATAAGTAATGTGTCCTGTATATTTACATAAATCTGTTATTGTCGTATGAGTTTGAAATAATATTCTACGATCAATAACCACTATCTAAAAACTATGCATAAATAATAATAATAAGTACCTACAAAATACAAACCGAACGGGCGTACCGCGGGAGATGCATTAAGTTTGTGCATTACCCCCGCCACACGGCGCACACACACACAGTCACTGCGAGCGGCCGCGTGCATCGGTGCAAGACAAAACAAACGGATAATTTGTTCTTTATTTTGTATTTTATAAGGTACCTACTTTCTATAAAAAAACTAATTAGGTGCTAGATTACAGTGAAATATAACATGTAATTAAAACAAACAAGTATACATGAATGAAATAATACGAGGTGAGTGTGCTTATTACATTATAAAGATCTTACATTTTATGACAAGTAAAGTATCTACATCGAAACAAGTGGGTGTATCATTTTACACAGTACTAACTATTATATTTCTTCTTATTCAGTTCTCTGATGGAGTGGAACTGAAATCTCATCATGCATACGAAGACCATCTATGTATCCCGCATTTGGATGATTGGACAGAGTTACACCGCGCAACCCCGATCCGGTACGTCACGGAAACAAGAAAGCAAGACACGTTGGGTAAGAAGATGATAAAATAATAATTATTTGTCAGCATTTGTGGTGTTAAAAATATGTTATATTAATTATTTGTTTATATTTGGGTAGGTTTCCTTTCCGCGACGGCACGTCACTGCGGGCAGCGCAACTGTAACCCCCAGCACCAAGCCAGGGGACACGACAGGCACCCAAAGGAGCGCAATACCTACCCAGACGAGCAACAGCAGATGACCGCAGTCATCCACATCACAATAATAATAATGGATAGGTGTAAATTATATTATTGAAATATTCTGCTGCACCATATCCAGTTTCCGTTGCGCATCTATTAAGTCGAAATATCGATAGTCGAAAATCACTTCTTAATCTCATACAATTTTGCCTTATTGACAATCGCTATCGGCACACTTTCGAAGATGGATGTAATCTAGACAAGTCTGCCTAGGGCCTCTGGACCGGTTTGATGAAAAGTAAACTAGTAAAAACCTTTTGTATGGTATTGTATTTTACTATAGATCTTTATACGAAGCCCTTACAGCTGACTAAGGTCGATTGTTCAAGAAGCACTGCACGAAACGATTTGCGGTCACGATTTTAACACACGACACACTGCAGACGAACTGTCGTCCGTTCGTTTGTTCAATAGACACGATTCTGCAACGACTATAATGCGCTTGTATTGTTTCATAAGCTTGTGAGTGACGAACCACGAGTGAGCCGTGCGGTGCGGTGTGTCGTGTCACGATAAAATTATCCGCGTTCATGTCGTCAACAACCTCATATTTATTTTGTACAGCCGCTAAAACGTCACTGCAAAAAACGACGACGATGCGGCATCAATGACATAGACGAAAAACCATATATTCCTTTATTAAAGTAACAAATATACAATTGAACATAAAAAAACCTATATACACATACAAAGGGGAGAGGGAAAAGGGCTCATTGTGCAAAAAAACCGTTTGTATATCGTGTCGCGTGTTGTGCGGTGTTGTGCAATGAAGAAAGGTCTATACAAATATATAGAGCTCTGAATCGTGAGCACATTTTGTCGTATCGTGAACAAACGGCCTAGGGCACTTTCTTGGTGACACCCACACCCGAGTCTCTGAGACTCTGATCTCGCACACTTATTTTCTAAGAAATTATTTTCCTGATGCAGTCGCATGAACTGCTCGATATCGAACGCAGGTCACCTCGATATCAAATTGCGTGTATATCCTCATGGCAAGCGATATCGGTTCAAATGTACGGGGCGCGCGGCCACTCGGCTTTTGTCTCGACTACCCTGAGGCCCTAGACAAGTGGCATTCTATCATCGAAAGCGTGGCAAAATTTTATGGAATTGAGTAGCGATAGAACGAAAGAAAGAAAGACTTTTTGCTTTGGCTTTTGGACCGCCGCCACTGCTGACGTCGAATTACACTTTTCTAGAGCTGGCGAATATGGTAAAGCGATTTCAGTCACGCAAGTATTCATCAATTTGCTTAGCTACTTCCAAGTATGTTGGGGTCAGCATCCAGTCTAACCAGATACAGCTGAGAACCAATATTTTTCATTTATTGCCTATTATGATTTCAAAAACACAGTAATGGGTAACACTGTAACCCTTGGCAAGACTGGGCATCAGACTTTTCAGCTTTTACCACCGTAACCACTGTTAAAGATCATCAAATGACAGCTGGGAGCTTAACGTGCTTACCAAAATACGGAGGAGTCACAGAGTGGTATGGAAGGCCTACGGAACGACCGCGGCAAGTACCTTGATGATCGACCCGTGCGGGTGTTATTATTTACGCAAGCAACTACTATATCAGGGTGAGATTTTAAATGATTTTCTTGGTTATATAAGGTACCAAAACTCATCATCAACATTTCAGCTGAAAGACGTCAACTGCTGGACAAAAGCCTCCTCCAGGCGTCGCCACTTTGGCCGACCCCGTGCGTCTCGCATCCAGCGCCTTCCCGCAACCTTAACCAGAAGATCGGTGGGTCTTATCAGAAAGCTTAAAGTCACCCAAAGGGCAATGGAAATGTAGCGTTTGCGGGTATTATCTAATAGTGAGATAAATAATACGCAAAAACTATCTACAACAATTTAATTTTAGGGTCGCAGGTACAAAGGCCGTTTCTTATTTATCATTTATCTTGTTCTATGGAGGTAAGCGCTGAGTACTATCCTGGCAGCAGAAGCGGTCACGATGACGTGAAAGGCCGAGGACTAGGGGCCAGCAGAAAGACGTCCCGCAGAGCTGACGATGATTTGAGGTTCAGGCAGGTTCCTCCGATGATGGTCCCTGGTAGTTGAACCGGGACTTTGGACCCTGGAATTTTCCAAACGTCGTGTCAGTCTCTTTGTCTCCCGGCTTATCCTTGTCTGATTGTGACCGCAACAGCGTAAGCGTAGGGCAGAGGATGTACCACGGCGCTTAAGGCGAATATGTGTTTGTCACAATCAGAACCGGAGCTCTAGAGAGTTTTTATTAAATTGTAACGGTAAACATAAAAACATTTCAGGCAGGTAAGCGCTAAAGAAATAGCTTAACAATAGGTACCTAACTAAAACACCAACAGAGATTACAATAATGACCGTAACCAGCATGAATAAGCAAAGAATGATTGTCAACACTTACCCAATTCGGGGTTAAAATTGAATTTAGGTTTTTTTTATAATCGGCACACACGGTAACGATTTTTACTGTTTCCTTTTTTTAAAAAAGGTACACGAATAAGGACACGCTAGATATGAGATAATGATACCATGGAGCGAGTATCCGTGCACACTGTTCAGATGTCCGAAAGTCAATGCCCGTCCGGTGCCTTGATGAAAAGCCCGAGTTGTCATGACTCTTAATAATTATTTTTTTGGAGTTTTAATGGAGTTTCCCTGCGTGATCGCATCAGAAATAAGCTACTAGAACTAAAAAGACAAAAATAAAAAACATTTTAACAAAAAAAATAACACCGACTTCCGAAAAGAAAAAGTAATTTTTCGCTTTGTAGTTGTTTTGTTTCGGAAGTCGGTTTAGTTTTTCTGTTAAAAAGTGTTTTATTTACTATAGTAATAAGGTTGCTATCACAGGAAAAATAACTGTCAACGAACTATAATTATTATGGTTGATGGCGGTAAAGTAAACAGTCTAATTGCATCGCATTGCGTCCATGTGAACACATGTGCAATTTAAATCGCCTAACGATGATCATAAATCGAATTGCATCGCGTCATCAATAAAGGACCTTATTGTAAGCGATTTTGTAGGACGATTGTTTAGAAATTTCGCTTTCAATAAGTCGACGCTTAGAGTATATTTAATAGAAAGAAGTTGTTCATAAGTATTTTGCATTATAACTAATAACGTTAACGTAAGCGGATTTCCTAACAATTTGATTCACATCACACGGATAGGCGATTTAAAATAAAAGTTAAAAATTATAGAAATGTTCAGAGGGATGCAATGCGACGCAAGTTGGCCGATTAACTTTCGGGAACGTATGGTTGGTCACTTGGCTATGTCGGCGTTACGGGAATCGCGAAATGAGTACTTGTTTTACTTCGTGTTGGAGTTAGTTTATTAAAGATAAATTACAAAGAGTAAGAGTGCCGACCGACCGCTCCTCTAGACCGAAAGAGACTGAATGAATACTTTTACATTTTAAACAATTGTAGACCTTAGAAAATACATGTGCTCGATAAACGTTATTTAAATTGCGTCGCACCATCAGTAAGGTCCCTAATTTCAGTTTCTGTTGCGTTTGTCAATCGTTTTGGATTTTTCGGCAATCATTATCGCTTATAGAATGATGAGCCTAGAGCCTCAGGATGCATAATAAATGGACATTTACTTACCGCTAATAGCGGGAGCTACAAACGTCTGGAATGGAGATGAACAGGACACATGCTAAAGCTGGCTTCTCACGGCGCGTGATATCACGAGTCGCGTGATATCTCGTGCCTCGCACCGGTGGCTTGACGCGAGGCCACGCGACTCGGGCTGGTGTGCGTTATGGCGCGTCTGATCCGCTAAATGTCAGTAACTTCGAAGGAGCGCGGTACGGCGCGAGCGCACTCGTGGAGGAGAGGGCGCGCGTGAGGCGGCGCGGCCTCGTGCTTTTGAACTCGTTCATTTCGTTTCATCTCGACTTGTTGGAACGTGAAGTACGCATGCGTGCGTAAATATAGAGTGGTAGAATGACACAATTGCCGATTTTTTTATTTTAAAAGTGCGGAGCACAAAAATTGAAATGATTCGTGCCTCGGTCTGTCTAGTATATATGCAGCGCAGAAGCTTTAACGCTTGCCGTGCCTTTCCGTGAGTCCGGGTGGCGTGATATCACGCACCTTGAGAAGTCAGCTCAAGAAAAGTGGACTGAATTGGTAAGAGAATAGTACCCACTAAATACCGCTACAAATTAAACGCTGGGAAGACGACTTGAAAAAGATAGCTGGTCCAGTATGGACACGAACTGCAAAAGATAGGACAAAATAAAACGCTAGAGGAGGCCTTTGTAGAAGGACAAGCTGTAAAAGCAAAACCGGTCATCGATACAATTTGTTAAACATTGTAAAATATAAATAAGAAATTAATTCTTACACTGCATGTTAAAGTTACACCAATAAAAGCTTGTTTTATTTATAGTAGTGGGAGTACCGGTAAACGTGTGTCATACCGAAAAGATAAACCGTTTAAAAAGGTACACCACTTAATTCGCTCATGGCTACTCATTCGTCGATATCAGTAGGGGTTACACACTGAATACTAATGGGGGATATGACCGCACCGCAATAGTACGGAACTCAAACTTTGCTGTCGGATAATATTTGCTGAACGTGATTAGTTCCCTATTCGGACATATTCGTACTAGTTTTCGGATTATTGAACCTAGATGATAGTGTGAAACTTGTATCGAGTATTGTTGGAAATCCAAATAATGCCTGGATTTTGAAATCCCTATATACTTAACTGTCATATAAGGTTTGACTGCTGGTTTAGATTCAGATTCTTTAAATTTTGAAGGGACTCCCTAAAAAAGGTTGAAAAAATTTTTTCTTAAGGATTATGGTGGTTTTAGGTTTTTACCTAATGTTCTACTTATATTAGCTTCTGAGTAATTTTTGATCTCATAAGCTATGGGTTTCGATGCGTGGCATCGTCCTCACATAATTATAATAAAACTTATATGTTTTGTGTATATTTTGACTATACAATGGGGCTAATTAAAGTCCAATTACACGTCAAATGGTTTATTAAAGAGTATCGTGCGTACAGTAAGAAAGCAGACGGTAGAATGGTATGACATATCAAATTATAGGGAATAAAAAAATGACAAACGCCTACTAAAAACAAAGGGCGTAGATCCATCGACGTGTGAATTTAGTATTCAATAAACGTGAGGCGCTGCGCCGTAACATATTCCCGGCCGTTGAAAACTTGTTTTTCAACCCTTCAGTTCTGCGGTTGTTGGCAGCTGACAGAGACGGGTAAAAGGGCACCGTAACATTTTGTCTTCATTTTCTGCAATAGTCCTGCACCAGCGGGGATTATCCTTAGGAGCTCTTGCGTAGTGACTAGTGCATACAAGGATAATTGCTGGTTGGTGTCCCATTTTATCCTAAATGTCTAACAAGGCCTCTGCGCTGGTTTCGGCCCCTGGTACGCCTTTCAAAGGTGTTTCTTTTAGATGTCCGGGGCCCTAGGGTCCCGAGAATCTAAAAGAAATTAAAACAAAAAAAAACTCTCTTTGAAAAGAGTATTTGTGAAGTTTCCTGTCCGTCCTTCTTCTTAACTAACTTCCTGTACGAATAAACTAGTTTTTTTTTCTTTTTAATTTATGACAATCAAAAGTGTAGTTAAAAATATTTAATTGAAATAAATGATTTGACTATGGCAATAAAAGTTTTAAAGGACATGGACAGATTTTGTATGGGCGTCGGCATAGTTATCGAATTTAATTTACAATAATGGTTCTTGCTGTTTTATATTCGTGAATATGAGCGCATTCAATTGCTATAAATAAAAAACTCCAAGAACTCGTCACAACAACAGACTAGACAAAAACAGTTTCATTAAACCTATTATTAAGATCGTTGCAATAAGTGTACAGATAATGATCTAGCTATTAAAAAAACGCCAGGCGCTTTAAATTAGCAAACAGTTGTGAGAATACAGTTATATGATATGGTTTTAACATTATTTATTTAATATATTCTTTATTGTTTACTAAAAAAATATATATACATGGACAAAAAATCATAAAAGCAAGTGTAAAATGGGTAGTCTTATCGCACAGGGCAATCTCATATTACTAGTAATTTAAACAAATAAATGGACTCCTAAGCTGTATAATGATTAGCATGTTATTAAACTGAGTCTGGTTGAGCCTCAAAAAATGTGGCATTAATAACAAAGAATAGCTTTACTATTTTATTTCTTTTATGTATCTATATTTCTAAAGGTGCCTTATATATTTTTTTTAAAGTTACCAATTATCAAAGGAAAGAATAAAACAAACAAGTAAAAATAATTATTTATTGGATACACAATATTTTTATTTCACACACCTGGATGTGTATAACTAATTGTATAATAAGTTGTAGTAGGTTGATTGGACTGTAGGCATAGCATGTAGGTATAATGTGGTTTAGGTAGTAATATAGTGTTATGGTCCCTGCGAAAATACTCCTTTGAACAGGCGGTAATGGTGCTGGTGGTGGAACAAGTGGGTTATCCACATGAACATTAGTGGCTGCTGCATTGTTGTCCGACACCAATCCCTGCCTGTCTCGTAATGAGTTATGCGCTGCCTGTCTATTTGCTCGCATCCAACACAAATGGCATATATAGTTGTTTCTTGCGGGCTGAAAACAAACAACAGTAAGCATAAAAATAGATAAAAAACTCATGTTAATATCATTTTTAGCAACAAGGGAATCCTTTGTTTACACCTGTGTATGTTTTCAAGTATTATATTATTTTGTCATGATCAGTAAGTACTAAGATGTTACAAAATGCCTCTTTTAGGCAAGTATAATAATATATTTAAGATAGAAAAAGCATAAAACACAGTTACAATCATACATGATACTTAGTCTCAATAAGAATACAACTAGGTACCTACTTATAATAATGAAAATCAAAATGCTTACCACATAATTAGTATTTTGTGTTAATAGAACAGCCGGCAATGGACACTCCATACTAACATTATGGTGTCTTATTTTTCTCACCGATTTCCCACAATCAACGCAAACCTAGTTATGCACTAGTAGTCTCTCATGTTCACCAGCTTCGGTATTTAATAATAATAAGCATGGATGACATATAAAAGTATCCAGAGGCAGCTGAAAATAAGATGCACTTTATATAATCGCGTATCATAAATAAAAGTAAATCAGATTAGGATAAGTTATTCTACTCCTACTGCATACCTGGGTTTGAGCGACGGTTATCCAACGTGAAAGTCTTGCTTGATAGTGTTCAGATAGCGAGGATATGATATGCCTTTGCAACCTTTGCAACGGCTATTCCGCAGTTGATGCACCTCATAATGATCCACAAAACAAATCCGTAACGCAATGCAAATCAGAGTCCAGTGATGTTAACAAGGTTGGTAATTCGAGTGGTAGAAGATATCTTTCCGTTGAGATAATTAAAGCAAGAGTCAAAGAAAAAATCGCAAAAACAAACTATTACTATATAAAAGTGAACGTTATCTTATGGAGGGGCCGAGAAATACCTCGGACACTTCGACCCATTGGGATCTTTTTTTGAAGTTTTTGAAGACATAGACAAAAATATCAGGTCTGACACATCGTCTGTCAAAAACGTCGCGTTCCGTTTTATGTATTTTACTTTGTGTGAAAAAATAAAAACTAAATAACTAACGCATCAAAATATGAAAAAAATATTTTATTTAATGCAAACAATACCAATAGAGACAGTTTCGTGTGAATAAAATGTTTCTAATAAGAGAACTTGTCGTACAATTCACGTCTAATAACTTACGTGCGTGGTGAGGAACGTCCAATAATATATTTTTTATCTTTCTCTATGGTCTATTATGGCGAAAGGTGACACATGGTACCTTAATTCGTCTTTGCACTACTTTTTATTTGGAAATAAAAACGTCAAGTTCAGAGAGGTAAAAAACTGTGTGATAATTCATTTTTCAATTTTTTTTGTACAATATTATTTATTGTGTATTTGTACATAGAATGCACTTTTTGTCCATGTCCTTTATTAAACTCTTATTTATTTTTTTATTTTTATCTTATATAGGCTCGCGCTTGACCACCATCTCACCTGATGGTCAGCGATGATGTGGTCGATGATGGAGCACGCTTGCCTAGAAGTAACCTATTCACTCTTGACTTAAAGACCACTAGGTAGACAGCCAATTCGCTGTTAAAATGCAAACATCTAACTACAAATATTTTATTCGGACGGTTGGCAGTAGTAGTCTGTCTACATTGCTATATCAATACTGTATGAAGATCAATCCACCAGAGATAATCCCTTAATCCACCAAGTTTAAGGATGATCTTATTATTTATCAGCAACCACCCAGTGAGCCCAATCTCAATAGAAATCACTAGTTAGATCACAAAGCACCCTTTAGCACGTGTCCACTCAGTGAGGTTGAATTTAATTCACAGGGACGGTTGTAGAGAGGTATTCTGTGATATTCAGATGTTTATTTGAATGTAACACCACGCTTGCAATCCCTGAAGAAATTAGCATCTATAAGTGTATACATGTTAGGCCGAAAACGCATTGGCAGGCGGCTTGCTTAGCGCCTAGACCCTATCGAATCACCTGACGAGTAGCGAAATACAATCAACTTACTAAAATATTTCTAACCAGCCGCATTGAGCACGGGTGGGAAATCATCCAATGACTTCTCCCGCTCTGGGTGAAGCGGAAGGGCGTGTCAGACTTTTACTGACTAAAACCCACCCGTGTTCCTTCAGTTGCTTGAGCCAGGGCCGCGGTAACTCTTTTTCAAATTTATCCGCGACCCAGACAGGCATCGGCCCTGTCGGACCCCGTAATTTTTTTGCTGACATCTCTTTGAGGCGCGCGTGGAACACTACGCGCCGTCGACTCGGGCCTGGTCCTTATCGGACAGCGAGCTACCCATTACTCGCCGTCCACAAGCCCGCGCCTACGGTGGCCCCTGCCAATGCGTTTTCGGCCTCACAGTACAACCACATCTCACGACGTTCGACATGGATTACGACTTCAAAGTCTGCGATGCCCTGAACTGCAAACTGCAAAATTGTTATATCTCAATTATTTAACGATCAATTTTGATTCTTATGAAACATTGTGACCACCATTCTCCACTATACAATACCAACGTCACTACCGCAAACTTCATAAAGAGCAAACTGGTTGGTCGAGCATTTTTCATTGCAGCGCGTTACTACTTACGTGCTGTTAAAGCCTAAATATATTCAGCGAGATTGAAACGTGCACGTTCCCAAACCACAAAAAAAAAACACAAATCATCAGGCAAATAATTTACTCATAACATCCATTAAATTATATCAACCAGAATAAGGAGGGAATTTTCAAATGGATGCGTTGGACACCGCTCGAGTTAGTCCACAATGTTCATGACATTCCATTTGCTACGAAAATCTGTTAGGACGAACGAGTTAGGCCGAGAGCAGACATGAATATAAAGTTGGAAAGTAATGTGAAGTCTCAAACTCAGTGGGTTTAGTGAGAGTTTTAAAGCGGACCTGTAAAACGGACTGCTGTATATTTTGTCGGCTCTGATTTATTTACTGGATTCGGTATACTGTCATATTTTTTATTGGGACAATCCCACCGCACTATTCCCAAACCACTGCAACTCCTGAAAGCCAGAATCAACAGTGGCGACCACCAGAAAAGCGCCGAGGCAATGAAGCTCGACGAAGTCCCGGAGAAAGAATTTAACTGTCTTTGATCCCGCATTGAAATTAATCAGAAAAGAATAACGGAGGAGTAGGAAAAAAATATATAAATTTCCACTTCCCTCCATATCAAGCAAGAGACAGAACAAACAAGGCCAATAGGCACAAAGGGTCGTTTACAACTGGGATAAGCCCAGTTGCCTAGCACCACGTATAAATATTAGCATTAATGTTAATGGGTCCTAACATTGTGAGCTGTTATATTTGATTCCAATAATAGGTATGACAAAAACGCTTGAACGCACGGAAATTTGTTCTAATTTCCACAAGGTCCGTATAGTAAACAACTCCTGATGCAGCCTGTACATTCTTCAACATAATATTGCGTTCATTCTGCCATAAGTAATAGCATTGGCCACCATGAGTTATCAAAAGCCCAAGAAATACTGTCATATGTGTGAGATCGCTCATACAACTACGTCATCATCATCAACATTTCAGCCAAAAGACGTCCACTGCTGGACATAGGCCAGCGCCTAATAAAAACGTATACGATAAAGCGGACCTGTGTGAGAACTATCTTCTTCCATCCCACCTGTCACGCTATCACTAACTCCCTTTATTTCAAATAAAAACAAAATGATAAAGTAGGTAGTCCTATACACAAACTTAGCTCATTCGAAAACCTGCAAACTTTATCTCAAAATATTATGTATCCCCAGCTTTATTCCAACTAGCTGGTACCTAGGTACTAAAATGAGTTGAGTTAATAACGCACCAATTGAAATCAAATTTGCGTTTCAACGGCGCCGAATTTAGGCGATTTCATCTTTCATGTTGGTAGTACTGTATTTATGAGATGAATTGGAAAATCAAACGGATTTCATAATATTATTATTAAAGGCAATCAATTAGCGAATATACGAGTAGGCCTATGTCAGCAAATCCTGAATACTTTTGTGATGTTTTATTAAATTATTACATTCATTTATTTAGTCGTTTATCGTACTGGAACCACTTTTTTTTTATAACTTGGAGAAATGCTCATGCATACTGCGCTACCACGGGGAGATAACGCAGTTATGTGGGACTTCAACCCACTAAAACGCCACGGATTCCTCCTATGCCGCTTATGGCGGGAACACGGGCACGCGTTAGCACTCACCGTGAACCCGCTGCGGCTGTCCATCACCGGACCCTCCTCTGGGGAGTACCCCCCATCACCAGCGCGCCAGAACACACTGTGCGCCGTGACCACCCCAGGGACCAAACCAGCACATGGGTGCCAGACGACCCCGTGAATGGCACCCTTGGTCGCCTTTTTTCACACCCGCGCGACCCAAAATTTAGTAGTTTTTGTACTTTCCTTATTATTGTATGACTTTAAAAAAAAAGGCTCAGATAAAAATATAGATACTTAAATTATCTTTGAGATGGTGTCGATTTAATTAAAATACGCCCAGCGGTTTTGGTGCGATTGTTGTGTTTTTGTCAGTTTTAGACATAGCTTTACAAATTAATTACACTATGTTATACGAATAGAACTCAAAATTTTCTTAGATCAAATTACTAATAAAATGGTCTTATGGCACATATATTTTGTCTAATAAATTACGACAAGCCGTTTAGACGGGATTCTCATTTTAAAAGATGCGTTCGCGCAATTGCTGGTATCTTTGTTCCTGAACCATGCGAATGACATTTTAAAAAGTTTAAAATATTGACCATTCCAACAGCGTACATCTATGAAGTTGTGGTATTTGTTAAAATAAATAAAAATCTATTCGGTGAACTAAAATCAAAAAGATATATAGGTACTTAAAATATCTAGTATACCACATAGAACTGCTACCAGTAACTAGTACCTACTAAAATTTGTCACCATGCATTAATTGTTATTTTGTAAGATTTGCTTTATTTGCGATGCTTATGATACTTTTATTTATTATTGTATGCCTACTAGGCAGGACATAATGAGACTGTAGTTTACCTAACATCTGTTTGTATAACCTTACAATAAAAAGATTTGATTTGATTTGATCTGTGATAACTTTTGTCGAAAGTCCAAATGTTTGGTATTAACCACGTGACATTTGGGTAGCGCATACGAACTCTCTAACATTGAATTGTTCACATTTGAATGTCACTTTGTCTAGGTCTAGAGGTAGAACTTCGGAATAACCCGAAAACGGGTCCTGTGGGGTGGTCCACGGGAGCGAAGCCGCGGGCAACAGCTAGTCGATAATCGATAATATTTTTAAAACTAGATGAGGTCGGCGTTTCCTATCTCACTACTCTGAGAAGAAAGGCCGAAACAAACTCAGAGGTCACAGTCTCTTTTAAAGTCCAGACACAATCTTGGTTAGATGTTAGATCATGTGAAGACCATGTAGATTGATGTCTGAAATGGTCTTTTGAGGAAAGAACCAGCCAGATTGAGTGGACTTGTCTTGTCAGTGCACGCATTTGTCAATAACCGTGCAGCTGAACTCAGAATTTAAGGAGCTCAACAATTTGACCAACAATACCAAACAAAGGACATTAGGTAACATACGTAGGAATGCTGTAATAAGTTGTATAGGTATTGAGTAGTCATAAACTGCCAAGACTTGTTATTAATAAACAATATTCTGGATTTATTTTTCTTCTAAATTCTTTACACGCCTTTAACGAAGCAAAAAGAAGTAGTAATATCCAATAAAAGTAATGAAACCAATTTCTTTTCACATCCATTTCCTTCCAAAATTACAGACGTTTTTCAAATAATTGTCCCGTTTGAAGACATAAGAAGGACTTAAGTTTGCGGCTTTAGGGCGTTTACACACGAGATGCGAGTGCGATTCGTCCCGATTTCTAGTCCTCTTCGTCAGTACACTCTTGGCAGCGGTCGTGGTCGCCATGTTGCACTCATGCAATGGGCCATCTATTGTGGATTTAATCCGGTCGGTCCATCGCATAGGCGACACGATACGACACGTAAGTACCTACAGATAAAACAAAGAAGATATGCTCTTCGGCCGTCTTCCTGATTAAGAAATATCACAAACGTTGCGACACACTGGTAAATCTTTTCATTTTTGTACCACAACGGATGAACCGATTTTGATTTTGTTTTTTTTTTATTTGAAAGGTGACTTTAACGAGTGAGTTTTTAACTACGTTTGAAGAAAATCGGTTCAGCTGATCAAAGCTGATGGCGTTTTACAGTTTGAATCGGAGTGTTATCGCAAGATATCGTGTCATAATTACGTGTTCAATAGATTTTCGATCGAAGAGTGACTACTACTAAATAAATTATGTAGCTCTAGCTGTTGCCCGCGGCTTCGCTCCCGAGGACCACCACACAGGACTATAGCCTATAAATGATTAAAAAACTGGCCAAGTGCGAGTCGGACTCGCGCACGAAGGGTTCCGCACCATTATCGCAAAAAACGGCAAAAAAATCACGTTTGTTGTATGGGAGCCCCCCTTAATTAATTTTATTTTAATTTAATAATTATTATTACTTGAAGTGAATATACAACTAAATATTCTGTGAATATTTCAAGCGTCTACCTGTTGCCGTTATTAATATCGAGAAAAAAAACGGCAAAAAAATCACGTTTGGGGGAGCCCCCCTTAAATATTAATTTATTCTGTTTTTAGTATTTGTTGTTATAGCGTCAATAGAAATACATCATCTGAAAATTTCAACTGTCTAGCTATCACGGTTCATGAGATACAGCCTGGTGCCAGACGGACAGACAGACAGACAGACAGACAGACGGATCATGAAGTCTTAGTAATAGGGTCCCGTTTTTACCCTTTGGGTACGGAACCCTAAAAATAGCCTATGTAACCATAGGCAATTTTTTTATCCCAAAATCGGGTCAGGAATAATGTAGGTTTCTATTGGTGAAAGAATTTTTTAAATCGGTCCAGTAGTTTCGGAGCCTATTCGGTACAAACAAACAAGCAAACAAACAAAAAAATCTTTCCTTTTTATAATATTAGTATACAATAAATAAAAATGTGTCGAAGGTTTTTTAATTTTTCTTGTGTACAAAACGCGTCATGCTGTACCGCGAACGGTGTGTAGACCTCCTTATAAACTTTATGACATCCAACTCAATGGGACCGACATACCTAATGGTACAAAGAGCTATTGAGAGTAAACCCTTTTACGTTCTTTGAAGATTCTTCAGCGTTCCAGTTAATACGGTTTTTTGTGTGAGAATAAATATAAAGGATTTTTTGGGAATGATTTTATAGGTATCGAGTAGAACACCTATTTATTTTGAAAAATATTACCTTAGTTATCGTATTATGTAGGTAATAATAAGCCTTGCGCGCTTTTTCATACATTAATAACTTTAGCATTAGCATAATCAACACAAGAGTGTGACCATAAGCTCTTAGAGTGAGGTTATTTTGAGTATAAATAAGGGACTTATGTATATGACTTGTATACATCTATCACTTACGCACACTCAAAATAACCTTACTCATAAGAGCTTGGTCACCCCCCTTGATCTCCTTTTTGTGTGGGTTGGTAGATGTTACAATGTCTTCGATATTTCTAAATGAGGGAAGAATGTCTTAGCTTCATCCAGCAGTGGAACAATCAACGGTCACACAAAAAAAACAATATTTTTAAGTTTCCTAAAATTTATCACAGTTTGTTTTTTAATGGATTTTGTGCTTCAATTGACAACATTTCATAAAAAATAATATTAGCAAAGTAAATTGAACCTTATAGTCGCCGGACTAGAAAAGAGTGCAAAGCTAGTAGCACAGATAATTATAATACTATTATTAGTAATTAATTTTAATATTAATTGTAATCACAGACATGTCTGGTATCAAAGACGATGTCATCGATTATAAAGGTAATTTTACATTCATTTATTTAAATAGGCTTTGACTCTAGAAATAGTAAGCAACTGATTCTTAAACATCTACAAAATGGTGTAATTAAAGCAAGCATGCCTGGCTACATTTTGATTAGATATTACGGTGTTGTGAATTCATTACAATTATTAGTTACTTGTTATTTAATTATATATTTACACCAATCGCCTTATAGAAATATCAGTGCAACATTTAACTTCAATGCGTAAAGCAAATTTTTTTTGTTGCTATTTTATAGGAAATCTGTGAAAACCAGGCGTTGTATAAAATTACTAGAAAATCTATAGAATTATTTAGGAAATGTGTGAAATGATTATTCAAACATGAAATAATAGACACATTTCCTAGGAAATCTATAAATATCCTAGGATTTGTATACAATTCATAAATAATTTAAGGAAGTAGGTTAAATTAAATAATTAGTGAATAAATCCAATAACGTATCAGTATGCAAAACTTGTTTATTTTAAAATTCTCAGTGCAATCAAATAAGGGAAAAATTGAAAAAATCAGGGCATGAGTAATAAGACAACGTTGTGGTTTAAAAGAAGATGTAGTGACTAAAATTGAAAAGAATATTATGTTAAGATAGTTTGGCCATGTTGAGAGGATGAATGAAAGGCGATTAACGAAAGGTTTTACAAGGCAGACGTGAATGGAAACGCCGGGAGGGGACGCTCTAGGAAGACATACATAGACCTTATAGGTGATGTTCTTCAGAAAGGCCAGGTGCGCAGTACTCATAACCGGCGTGTAAAAACAGCCGGGCCCAACGGCTTGACGTGCTTACCGAGGCACGGAGGAATCTTGCTATGTAAGGATGATCAAACATCCACGGACCCGTGAGATCGACCCGTGCGGCTGTTATAATTTAGCCACGAGTTCCTCAATCAGAATACAATCAACAGTTTTTAAATTAAATATAAGTGTTTCCTTCAGATCTTGGTGAGCGAGATTCGTACGCCATAATGAACCAAACCCTTTCGCACGATGAGTGCGCTCCCAGAGCTGTGATTGGCATCTACGATCACGCGAGCGATTGAACACCCAATACCCCGCGCGCTCTTTTTACCCCATAACGGGCCGATATCCTGTTTATTACAGATTTCCTATAGCCGTATAGGAATTTTATACAATTCCTAGGAAATGTGTGAAATAAACACCAAAAATGGGGCCACTCGGTGGAGAAGGCCAAAACTTTTTTCACGTCCCACTTTAGCTGTATGGGAGCCTCCAGTAATAAAAAAAAAATGTGTCAATTTTTAATACTTTGGGTCAACAAGATGCTTATAGTGTGAAAACTTTAAGACTGTAGCTCCAATCAGTTGGCTGTAAAACTTGTATGACAGACGACGGGCAGACAGACAGGTTCAAACATAATATTTAACGTTTAATATTAAAGTTTGCCATCGAAACGCTAAGAAGAAAAAGAAGAAGCTGTGTTACACTAATTAAGACTGGTGACAGAATTTCTGGTATCTTACCTTTACCAATAAAAGCAAATAAAATGTGAATTCACCCTATCATAGACATGTAATAGACTTTCGAAATAGGAGCAGATGCGACGACCCTTTCCTTTAGAATTGCGGCCAGTATTGTTCTTGAAAAGATAAACGAAGTCCTGAATGTTAGAAAGATTAAAAAATAGATTATAATTCTTACTTAATCTTAACAGAATTGGGTGAAACAGGATTGATTTATAAAGTGACTGCTGCTTTTGAACATGATATAATTGTTTCAGAATGAATGAAAGTTTTGTTTTTGATTTATGTTTTGAATATTTTTTGAATGTGAATTAAGAGCCCAATATTACATGATTTTTTACTTAGGAGAGTTGATTAAACAAGAACAAACGATTCGTATGTTCAATTCCAGAAAATTTTAATTTTACACACAATTTAGTAACAACTCGGTGCATGTCGCGCCATCTAGTGAGATTTATTTGAAACAAAATTCCTTTCTTAGTGCTGAGATCCCGTTCTGTAGTTAACCTGACAGATCAGAATCAGCTTTTTGATAAAAGTATGACCTCTCCTTTTGCTTATTGTCACGGCCTTTCTGAACTATTTTTAACCGACTTTCGAAAAAGGAGGAGGTTCTATGTTCGACTTCTTGTATGTTTTTTTATGTATGTTCACCGATATCTCCGTCAATTGTGGACCTATTTTAAAAACTATTTTTTTGTTTGAAAGAGTATGTTTCGAAATTGGTCCCATTTGAATTTGGTGAAGATCTGATGAAGAACTTCGAAGATATACAACAGAACTCTTCAATTAATAACGGCAAATCTCCCGGGACTGCTGCAATCGCATGTCTGTTTATTGTTTATACCATTTCATAACATAATATCACGCCAGTACGCTCTTAAGGGGTAAGCAGATCTCTCATTTATGATCGGTTTTGTTCAAGTTTCATGATATTCGGGTAATCTATTCTGGCGTTATAGGAAACTTACTAAACAACTTGCCTATTAGGTAGGTACAACTAAAAAGTGAAAAATAAAAAACTTTTATACAAAAAAATACTACCGACTTCCAGAAAACTACAAAGTGAAAAATAACTTTATTTTTGGAAGCCGGTGTCTATAACGTAAAAAAATGGTACCTACGAAAGACACCGACTTCCAAAAATAAAGTTATTTTTCACTTTGTAGTTTTCTGGAAGTCAGTAGTATTTTTTTGTAAAAAAGTTTTTTATTTTATTCAATCAATAAAGAAAAAGAAAAATATTTCATTTCACGCTTCTTTTACTCGTAGCTTTAAAACAGATATATACCTACTGTATAAGACGTCTACAGAATACGTTCAACCCCACATATTAGGTGTCTCAACTAGACGAAGGTCTGACGTCCATGTTGATGGAATAAACATCAAGATACTAATGAATGTTTTATACTATAAATATACCCGATGATTATACGGTCTAGCAGTTTACATAACTTAATATACTTGGGTCTTTTTGTAAGGGGCTAGGCAGAACCAATACTGAAAAAAACTAGGTTCTGTAACTTTAAATTTAAGCAAACTTTACTTAACAGAAAATAAACTTTAATAATCATCATAAGCCTTTCGCAAGTCCCAATACATAATTTCATAACGAGCAACCAATCTTTTCTTATTTTTGTTTTCAATGTCCGGTTTCGTAATATTCCAGTGCAAGAAAGAGACGAACCTACACATGATTGATAGCCCCATATCATTTTCGCAACGTAATCACGATGGCTTTAAATACCTACTCTACATAATAGCCAAACGCCTGTTCAATATAACATAGCTCGGTTGGACGCAAATTGTATCAATGAAAACACACAGATCGCAACTAACGCCGGTATTTAAAAAAAGTGTTCAGAATTCACCAAAGTCCAAAAGAAGTAATTGGATTCAAATTAAAAGCATCACATTCCAAATTCAAATGGAATGTTTATTTTAATGCATTGCGTAGGCTCAGATCAAATAAAAAGTCAAAAAAAGAAGTACGTGAGTGCGTGTAATTGTGTATTTGTAGGGCAAATCATAGTTTGAACCGGCTTCACTTTGTTGTTTGCAAGGCTCCATCTTGACTTCTTCTCACATAACCCCAAAATGTTGGTACATTTCAAGCTGATTATTGAATTAATATTAATTATCTTTATTTATAAAACAAAGTCGGGTTAGTTACACCATTTGTAACTCGAGAACGGCTGGACCGATTTACACAATTTTTAATTGGTTCCATTTATCTCCGTTCCGAATGAATAGCTATTAAAACATGGAAAAAATAACGTTTTTTTACACTCATTTTCCCATACGTTTTGCGAACACAACGCCATCTCTGATACATGACAGAATACAGGAAAGGTTTAAAAAATTAAAATATAAATGCTAGGGTAGGTAGGTTAAGGTAGAGTGGTCGCGGATAAATTTGAAAAATAGCTGGCTGAAGCAAATGAAGGACCACGGGTGGGTTTTAGTCAGTCAACAAGTCTGACACGCCCTCCCGCTTCACCCAGAGTGGGAGAAGTCATTGGATGATTTGCCAAACCAAAAAAAAAGAAGAAAATAATTAGGGCACAGTAGGTAGGTAGCCAGTAGGCGGGAGCGAAGCCGCGGGCACAGCTAGTTAAGCATAATAATCAGTTTGTGCCCAGTTGATGGCAATAAGCTCACCTCTTATTATAACAAGGGACTTAAAAAACAAAACTGGCGAAAAGGGGTGTACTATACAGCTGCACCTCTGCTTAAATCCTAGCGGAATATAGCCGTAATGTTATGTTAAGCTATCAGTCTATAATGTTTCCACTAGATACATGATTCCTTAGTTATTAAATTAAATTAATTTCAAAGTCAGAGAATTTTGAGTCCATTTTTTGTTAGTACTAAAAACTATTGTTAGTAAACAGTACATGACACAAAAACAATTCATAATAATAACAGGGATCGAAGTATAAATTCATCATCATCATCATCAGCCTTTTAATAGTCCCACTGCTGGGACACAGGCCTCCTATCTGTGAGAGGGAGTGGGCCGTAATCCACTATGCGGGCCCAGTGCGGGTCTGTGGATGTCACATGTCTTCGAATTTTTGGTCCTAAGTAAAAATAAATAAGGTAAACCATAAAAAAATGTAAAATTTCGATTAAATTTGTCAAAAAATAAACATGTAAAAAAAAAACATTAAACTAAAATGTCGAACTATTTATTTATTTATTCGTTTTCGCAATAGAACACCTTGCAGCAATTACAGCAATGGATCACAAACTAGCATATACTAACTACTTATAAGTCCAGGTTTCCTCACGAGGTTTTCCTTCACCGTTATCAGTGATTTCCAAGAAAAAACTTAGAAATTAGGTAAAAATATAAAAAATTATACTAAAAATATTACGTAAAAAAGTTTTTGTATAAAACAAGCTTTTTTCGTATTCTTCTCAGTAAACCCTTACATTTGATACCCATATCACGGCAGTGCACAAAAAATAACTAGTCTGCAATCTTGAGCCGTCCGCCATATTGTATTTAGAATGACGTCACTTAGCTAACCATGCATTGTCATCCAAACTAAACGTGTACTCAAAATTTCATCTTAATCGGTGGAGGATAACTGCTTTAAAATTCAGCAGCAGTATTTGACCCGAACACACTTACATAAATACATACAGTGCAAGTTAATTAAAAGCTTGTAAAAATCACATTGTTACTTGCCTTAAAACTATCTATAGAATTAAAATACCCTATACTCACAGTCTCAAGTGATAAATCGAAAGATGTTAACATGACGCATAAATATGTTTGTATTTTAGATATTTGTATGTATTATGTTTATGCATTGTGTGCTTTACACGTATTTGTGTAGTGTATTTAGTTAGTAAGAATTCAAATGTTTTTTAGTATTTGTTGTGCGCTTTTGTTAACTTTCCTTATTTTGTAACTCTCTCTTTAGCACTGAGGTTTGCTGTCAGAGAACCCAATTATGGGTTAAGCTCGCCTTTGTACATAAGTTTTCCTTTTGTATTTGTAATGTTTATTTTGTGTACAATAAAGAATATGAATATGAATAAGCTTAAAACTGAAACTGAAATATAAGTTACAGAGTCTCCCTTAATCCTGTGTAGATATATTATCGGTGTCATCTGACGTTAAGACATCGTTGGAAAATGTCAAGTTGAACAACTCGATTAGCTTGGTAGATGAGGAGTATGAAATATTGCTTGGGTAAGGAGAAATAAATTTTAGTCTCGCTGAATCTAAGACTGGTTTTAAATAGTTTTGAGTGAAATAAAAATTAATTTGATATGTTTTTTTATTACTTTTGTATCGACGGTACATTTAATCATACTCAAAGTTAGAGTGAACAGACTTCTTCTGGGTAAGCTCATTCCATCGTCGACCCTGTCCCCGTCACCTCTGACCTAGGCTAGAATCAAGAGATTCATAAAAATAAACTGTTTGGGACCAATACGTAGCCATGTTTATTTGCAGCGTTGGAGACGTTTTTAGGTCCTCTCGGGTGGAGTCATCATGTGAAGGGTATTTAGGACACTCTAGCAAATGGAGCATAGTAAGGGTCACTGGATCATTGATGGATCTTTAATTGCCCCATTTCATCAAATAAAATTTTGCAGTATCATACTTGGCTACGCAATCGAATCAGTGCTTTCCATATAGGCCATTTCCATAAAGGCGTACAGAAGCCAATACTTTTCTTTCCACTTACTGATCAGTAAAAAAAAAACATACTTACAGTTTTCGTCTTCGTCGTACCGTGATGGTTCCACGTTATGCGAATTTTGAAGCTTAGTTCCAGATAGGAAGCCTGCATCCAACAGCGAATCGGCTGAAATTACTCGTATGATGATAACAACTTGAACAGCGCTCCGAGCTGCGTTCGAGACAATCGCCTCTGATATATAGGATTTTTTATTTTCCATAATGTAGCTGAACACAAAATCGTTTCAGATGTGTTTTTATTTTTATGCTTAACTACGATATTTCACATAAATACAGAATTATCTAGTTATGTAATAGAACTACTAATGAGTTTTCTTAAAGACTTTCTTAAACAAATTGCTATCTTACTTCAAAGTTGAGAGTCCCAATCGTTTCATCTGGGCCTAAATTAGTTTTAAAATAAGATATAAACTTGTCTTGTAATAAATTTGTCCTAGGGCAATGGAGAGGGCTGTGCTAGGCTTTTTTTGCGTGATCGAATCAGAATGGAGACATCCGTAAGAGAACTAGAGTTACCGACATAGCTCAAAGAATTGCCAAACTTTAGTGGCAGTGGGCAGGGCACATTACTTGAACGGATGAGCTGAAAAGTTCTGGGCCGGTGACCGCGTACCAGAAGACGTGGCGTTGGAAGGCCTCACTCTAGGTGGAGCGATGACCTGATCAAGGCTGTGGAAATCCGGTGGATGTGACCAATCAATGTGTCTTTCGGCTGAAATGATGATGACTTAACATTTAGTATTCTATTCTTTAGCATACACTGTCTCACTGCTGGTAAAAGGCCTCCTTCAATTCCTTCCATTTAACCTTTTCCTGAGCCAACTCGAACCAGCTCCTCCAGTAGACGTCTGGGATTGAGTGGGTCACATCAGCCGCATGCACATGGCAGTGACTACCGGGCAATACCGTCTTACAAAGTGGGTTCTTGAGGGTGGACAGCGAGTTCGGCTGAGGAAAAGATGGTGAGGGGACCTAGCCATAAAGACAAATTAAATTTCCGAGGTTCTTTTTAGTTTCGTGATGAGTTCGCTAGGATCTTGATCTTGCCTGATTAAAAGAGAGTCTTACTATTAATATTTTTAAGATTTAAGAGTAGTATCATCATCATCATCAAGCCTCCTCTCTGCGAGAGGAAGTGGCGCACCACGCAGGTCCAGTGCGGGTTAGTGGATGTTCCATGTCTTCAAATTTTTGGTTCTAGGCCATGCCGGTTTCACCGTTTTGAGAGCAGTGGTAATTAAATAATTTACAAAAAGTAAAGCGCCTGCCTGGGATCGAACCCACGATTCACAAATTGTAAGTCATGGCCGTTACCACTAGGCCACCACTGCTCTTTCAGGTTATATTTGGAATACAGACGCTGGCTGACAGCTCTACACTTTGGCTGTGCGCATAATGAATGTGAAGGAGAAACGCTTAGTACGATAAGTCAGATTTAAAAACCAAACGCAGATAGTACCCGGCAGTAATGAATGGAGATTACAGGATTATGTCTCATGTAGCTTCTGTGCACACTCTCCGAAATACTACAACTGTACTGTAGAAAACCGACAGACAAGCAAATTTTTGCCCATGAGCTAGATTGTTCATTGCTAAGTGATTTTAAATATCTTTAGAATGTTTTAACAGATATAACCAGACTAAAATACATATTACAACGTCTTTCAGAGTCTTAAAAAAAATCAAAATCCAAATTTCGTTATTCAATTAAGCCATTAAGGCGCCGATTCCCTTGAGTAGCTGAATTAAAAATGCGAATCACGTCTAAATGGCTAGTCGTAATTTAAAAAAAAAATATATTATATATTAGACTATTTTCTTAATAATTTGTTCCTTTTTGAAATTTTGAGTTTTATTCGCATAACATAGTGTAATTAATTTGTAAAGTTATGTCTAAAACGGACAAAAACACGACAATCACAATCAAACCGCTGGGCGTATTTTAATGAAATTGACACCATCTCAAAGAGAATTTAATTATCTACATTTTGATCTGAGGCTTTTTTTTCTAAAGTCATAGAATAATAAGGAAAGTACAAAAAACTACTAAATTTTGGGTCGCGCGGGTATGAAACGAGTTCGCGTTTTGTTCCCTCAAGGTCGTTGGCGTTAGTCGTCGTCTTAAGCGGCACTTTTGAACGTCATAAAAATTAATTTATAAGTAATAATAATTGATTATACCGTCCATTTGGAAATGTAGCTTGTTATGGAGAAGAATGGACAAGAAACTCCACACTTACTCTTTTAAAATAAAAAGTGTTTCACAAGTATTTGGTTACATCATTTCTTGTTGGAAAAATACATGTATGTGAGAACAATGTAAAAAGACGTGCACGTAAAAGCACATAGGTAATTAAAAAAATGCCGAGGCAGCTAAGTTATGACCAATCCCAACTTAACTCCAGCTCGAAATAACAAATAGAAGAATATGGACCTAAAAGTTTAGTACCAAGGTGTTTCGTAACTCAGATATAACGCATAAAAAAAAACACTAAACACTTTAAAACACTAATAAACACTTTTTCTTTATTTTCTTTCTTCTTCTTCTGCAAATTGTTTTTCGTATCAAGTAAATTGTGGTCTAATATTATTAGGCCCTAAAGATATATTATGTAAAATTTCAACCAGGAATCGCTCATATTAAAAGAATAGCCTCCTTATACCAGATCAAAGGATTTGTTTAGAAAACCAATCTGCATTAAGGTTATTGTGCAAAGTTATGAAGTACAGTCACTTCATATCCTAACTCAATGGAGTAAGGTTGAATTTAAAATGGTTTTTTGTATTAAATGCTAAACTGATCTCATTTCAGGCATTAGCTTACGACCTGTTTTATAAATTGAGGGAATATTCGTTTAAAGACTAAGCCAGTTTTTCCACTCAAAGAGGCGTCGGTGTAAACTTTCAATCTTGGGTATATTATAAAAAAAAAAAAAATGTGTTTTACTTTTTGTCTATGTGTTTAAAATGCCAATTTTTTTTATTTTTTTTTTATTTTTAATAGGTTTGTGATTGACCACTATTTCACTTGATGGTAAGCGATGATGTGGCCGATGGTGAAGCACGCTTGCCTAGAAAAAACCCATTCACTCTTGACTTAAAGACCCCTAGATTGTAGCTATCGGGAAACACAGACTCCGGCAGGGAATTCCAATCCTTAGCTGTACGCATAATATAAGTGTCCCAAAACATTTTGTGCGTATGGGTGGGATGTCCACCATGTACCGATGACGCATCGCCATACGCCTGGTAGTCCGATGATGGAACGGGCTGGGTGGAATTAAATCATGCAATTCGTTCGCACACTCCCCGAAATGTAACCGATAAAAAACCGACAAGCTGGCAACTCGGCAACGATGTTCAAGGCTCTGGAGTTTTGACTTGACCAGTGCCTCATTGCCGATGAGTTTCTTGGCCCGCTTTTCGATCGACTCTAGTGCATCAAGCTGGTATTTCAGCAGATCCGTTCCAGAGATGAGAACAGTACTCCATGCACGATCGAACTTGCGCTTGATACAAGTTGAGCAGCTGGACATAGGTATATACAGTGAGAGGGTTACATTCCAGATCAAGTAAAGTGCTGTTGAGTTATCCAATCTGAAATTGCTGCAGCAACCTAATGGAATGAGTGTATATGTAGACTCGTCCCAATACTTGAGACTTCAACATAAAGTTTTTTTTTCCTCTCTTCTGCTTTATTCTTTTCTGATAAATTTTATAGCGGGATCCAAGACATTTAAATTCATTCTCCGGGACTTCTTCCAGCTTCATTGCCTCGGCGCTTTTTTGTTGGTCGCACCTGTTGATTCTGGCTTTCAGGAGTTGCATAGTGTGGTGGGCTTGTCGCAATAAATAACTGGCAAAATGTGCAAGAACTAAACGTACATCTCGGCCTTGAGGAATACAGCTATGATGCTTTGTTTTTTGGGGTTCAGAAAGTTATATCAGAATACCTTTCTTAACCCCTTGAGTTCCCTTAAACGTGGATTCACGTGAAACACAATGGATTTTTAGTTGTTGCGGTAATGATGGCTTTGTGTGCCAAAATTCTTTTCCGGTTAGTTCGAAAATTTTTACATCCAATTTCTGAAAAGTTATAACACACACCTTCGTGATACAAATAGATGAATAGATATTGGGATACGGTTGTTATTACGACTTTTATACTTATCCTTTCTATACCCTTAATACAAATATTCGCGTAGACCTTTCGAAATCATCCCCTGTCAAACTTGACTCGGTATTAGGTCTATTCGAATCCCCAGTTTGAATTATTCATTTAGGTAATCTTATGAGAAAAACTGTGTCGGAATTTCCAAGTTATTCATTTTAGTTTGTAAAATTATGGATGGGTTCCTTCTCTTAGGGGTATCCTATTTTCAGTTTACATCATTTCATACTATCACACTTCATCATCATACTCACAATCTCACTTACACTCATACCCACTCATAACTGATACTCTTTCACTCAAATTCTACTGAACGGATCTGGATGAAATTTGGCACAGAGATAGATTATAGTCTGGAATAGCACATGGATTATCCTATTTGCAATTTACATCACATCATACTATCATACTTCATTATCAAACTTATATTTAAAAAAAAACAAAAAAACTAGTTTTCTTTCTTTCTTTATACTAACAAACTCAATTACACTCATAACTTATACTATTTCACGCAAAAACTACTGAACAGATCTGGATGAAATTTGGCACAGAGATATAGATTATAGTCTGGAATAGCACATAGGATTTTTTATATCAGGAATGTTTCTTTAGGATAATTTTCGAAATTCACGTGGGCGAAGCCGCTGGCAGAAGCTAGTACTTTCATAAACTCACGCCTTTTTTCCCATGGGGATAGGCGGAACATTTGCAAGTTTTATTACTTCTCAAACTTTGATCTTCGTTCCAGGGAAAAACGCATTTGTTATAAAACAATCCATTCACAACCCTCATTTTCACCTTGGATTTATAGGTGTTTTGTTTGTAGGGCGGACTTAACCATATTATTAAAATTTCGTTCCAACTCTCAACAAATTCGGCTTTTCAATTAATGAATTAACATTACCTTTTTGTAGCATGTGTAATGACGTCACATGTCATATTTTAATGAGATGTGTCCGGAATCAATTACTGAGAACACAAATTGGCACCCACAACATAAATTTATCAGTACCACCATCAAACAAAATTCGACAAGTAATAAATATAGTTAAGTTCATCTTGAAGAACAGACCCAGAACCTAGTTAAAATCATTTATTTTATTGTTACGTAAGTAATAAATATTGTATTTTATTATGAATACCATACAGAGCGTCATATTTGCATTAGTGAAAAAGCCCTTTAAATAAAGATGAAAAAAACGTAACCACACTAGCATAGACTAATATATTGCACTAATTGTTTTGGGAACAGGCAGGCACCACCACGCCCCTACCGATAAATCTATACTAATATTATAAAGAGGAAAAAATGTTTTGTATGTTTGTTTGTACCGAATAGGCTCCGAAACTACTGGACCGATTTGAAAAATTCTTTCACCAATAGAAAGCTACATTATTCCTGAGTGATTTAGGCTATTTTTTAATCCCGAAATTGGGTCCTGTGGGCTGGCCCACGGGAGCGAAGCCGCGGGCAACAGCTAGTATGTAATAAAAAACCCAAATAAAAATTGAAATACATAAACCTGGTTTTATGTATTTCAATTTGTAATTGGGTTTTTGTGTTCTGCCATGTGCTTATCTATCGCGCTTGTAAATAGTAGACCAACGAGTTATTCGGCTTATTTGTACTTACCATATAGTATTCCTACACTTCTCTTCCTATACGATCACAGTATACAGTCTTTTTACCAGACCAATTAGATATTCATCATTTATTATCAATCTATTTATATTATATAACGTTACACAATTTAGTACTTGAACTCGATCGTCTGTTCTCACTTATCTTCGTGAGGTCAATGAAATTAGATAAAGAATATTCTAGGCAGTGTAAGGAAGCGGCCATATAATACGCAGCGAGAACATGCGATTTATCTTTACGTCTCGGTAAAGGTCTCTCCTATAATATTTCATTCTGTTTTTACCCGACTGCCGAAGGAAGGTAATGTCGTTATCAGTCTATGTATGTATGTTTGTTCCTATGTGGCGTTCCAGAGACCAAACGCGTTGGCTGATTTTGATGATTCATACGTCAGTCGATTCGTCTTAACCTTGCAAGGCCTACATTAAAATTGGAATATAGAAAAATGGCGGCTTTTGGGCGGCATATTGTGGGGGATAAATTTTCATTTTACTTCCAAACTCATCGTGTGTAATATGTAACACTTACGTTTAATGTACCTAATTCGAAAAAAAAAAATAACTAAAAAGTTATAAGTAAAAAAAGTTAATTCAAAAAATCAAAAAACCCGACTGCATAAAAAGCGAACTAAAAAGACTTAAGCAAGAAGAAAATCATGCTGTGCAGTCGGAGGATACATCTGGTTTTGGTCAGCCAGCTAGCGAATATATTTTTTACTGTCGTAACTTTTCTTGCCTATGTAGGAATGAGTCTAAATCGTGACATCAGAGTTTCTTAGGCCAGCTTCGGTGAGAACCCTCGTCTTCAGGCACCCACTGCGTGATAATCCAGGCCCATCACGCATCATCAATGTGACGTGTGACGTTTGAATCTGGAAGACTTTTACTTTCGCCATTTCTTTTTAAAATTAAATAATAATTTGTGGGACAATGTGTAGGTAAAGCTATTATGTAATTATTTCTAACGAGTACCAGCGACAATTCGATAACAATTAATTATTGCCGTAGGCTTAGCAATTGTCCTGTAATCATTTTGTCGATTTTTGGGATTCCGTACCCAAAGGGTAAAAACGGGACTGTTCGTCTGTCTGTTTGTCTGTCTGGCTGTCTACCTGTCTGTCTCTCACCAGGCTGTATCTCTTGAACCATGATAGCTAGACAGTTGAAATTTTCACAGATGATGTATTTCTGTTGCCGCAATAAAACAGAATAAAATAAATTTTTAAGTGGGACTCCAATACAACAAACATGGTATTTTTGCAGTTTTTTTGCGAGAATAGTACGGAACCCTTCGTGCGCGACTCCGACTCGCACTTGGCCGGCTTTTTTATTAGATAATATCTTATGATGAGTAAACTGCGCTGCGCTGTGCTGTGGTTCGACGCGTTGCTTATGGCCGTGCCCTTACAATTCCAAGTGTCGATTGTATTAAACAATAATTAGCAAACTATAAGGAACATCTCAAAGGGAAGATTGCAAAATAATGTTATACTCGTCCGAGCAATGTTCACGAAAATATTGTGTCTCGTGGTGATTCTAAGTGGTTGTGTTGCTGATGTATCTGAAGAAGAATATGTTGATGCCGTGTTGGATATGCTGCTTAATGGCGTCAGCAGAGAGTTTGAACTGTCCAGTGAAGATGATAACGGTGAATATTTTTTGAATGATTAATACGAAAATTATGTTGGTATATCTGGTCATATGTTGGCAAATGATACTTCATAAGCACAATCAGCATAAAATGTTCCCAATCATGGGACACAGGCAACCTAACTGTGAAAGGGAATGGCATGTTATTGACCATAAGGGCCCAGTGCGGATTGGGAGAACCCAGATGTCTTCTAATATTTAGTTCTTAGATATTTTTGTTGGTTTCCTTACAATATTTTCCTTCGTCGTTTTAAGCGCAGTAGTGACAAACACACTGTCTGAGTCTATCCCACGACATACAATTCGTATGTTTGGACCATTACCTCTGCTGCTTTGGAACCTAGCTTATTGAAATTGTTTTTTTTTTACAGCTGATGAACCAGTTTTAACTGGTGGTGTCTGGAAATGCGGTAACTGTGATAATATTGATGCAACCAAGCTCATATACTCCGAAGTCAATGAAATAGATGCTGAAATGATGACTGATGAGTCAGTGGATATACAGGTATTGTAACTGATACTGTTATAGTTCCCAGTGGGCTAAACGCGTTACCAGGAAACCTAACTATGAACTTCTCAGTAACTGCACCAATATTTGATAAATTATGGGATATTGTGGGAATTATGAGTTATTATCCTTATACCAAGCCCAGTTGAAGGACAGTCGATCGCAGTTTCCTGTTATAAGTAAAAAAAAGAGTTTATTTAAAATCATACGGTGAAATTTTAGCTCAACAAGTAAAATTTTTGCTTAAATCTATGTCAAGTTCACACGTGTTACGTGCCTGAACTAGGTAATCCTGTGTTTCAGACGAAATCAGGTACATTTTATTTTAATAAATAGTCTCTGTAAATCAAATGAAAGGTAGTCATCGTAGATACATATTTTCTTACATCTTAGATTGTAAAATATCAAAATACATAAAACACGTACAATGGCTATTAGTACAAATAATAACTCCTCTGTATCTTCGTAGGATTTACTTTGTAGAGTTTCTTTGAGAATTTTTTTACAGTTACAATATTTAAGCGAAAAAATGTTTATTTAAAAAGTAACTAAATGCTGCTACTACATCTTTGTGGCCTGCCTTATTTTGCCTTTCATGAAATTGGGTTCAAGCTGTTTGTTTTGGATAAAAAATATATTAATTTCTTGATAAATGTAGACATTTTCATAAACATGTCAAGCTTAAATATTATTGATTCATGCTTATTGTTACTTACTACCATATAGGTAATGAGTACTAACCACTCTTGGATTTCTGGCACGCCTTACTATGACGTCGAAGAAATCAATGCAGTCTTGATTGCAATGTGAGAGGGAAAAGAAGTTATTCAGGACTAATAGCACAATATCTTTTTCGCAACGTCATTACTCATCTTCTTCATGTGTCATCAATCATGATGGCATTGCTATATCATAGCACGGCCTCTGCATCCAGCGTCTGCTTCAAATAATGTGCTGCATTCTTGAAACCTGATTTTTATGGATGGCGAGTTTGGCAATCTTCTTCTTTATTTCTTTTACCCACTTTTTGCACAGGGATATTAAAATGGTCATTGTAGAATTGCACAAATTAACCATAGCATTGCTTTAACCATTTTCAGATAGGCATATCCCTACCGAACATGAAGTGCGTGACAGTGAACTCGGAAGTGTCAGGTGTGGTGCGTCGCGTCGCAGGCGCATGTAGTGGGGAGACTGTCACGCTCAGCGTGGCGCCTGCGCAACACTTTACTGTACAAGTTTATAATTAGTCGTAGTAAACTTCAGGTTTCAAATTGTAAAAATGTATTTATTTTTAAATTGGTTTGTAATTTTTTCTTTAACATTCTTATTTATGATCATGGTGGGAGTTAAATGAATGCGGCGCCGCGCCGATCTGAAATGCATTGGCATTACCGACCAAGAGCGAGTTGGACTCGCGCACCGATGGTTCCGTACAAATAGCTACATTCACCAAAATAATTAGGTAAAATTACTGAAGTTCACAAACAATGAAAGCAATGAACATTGCTCTAACGAAAATACAAACTAAATTGAGGGACAACGTTAACTTTGCCGTTGGAAAACTGTTGTACATACATCGCCTCATAGGTCGCAGTCAGTTTACCAGCTGCATATAAATAATAATCGATATTTTATAGTAGTTCTGTAAAAAAAAAAAAAAAAACTAAATATATATATTTACGATTTTGGTTTTTCCTCTACTTGTGGCTAAAAGGCTTTGTTTCTTGCTTAATTTCATGATTCTTTGATACCTTATAGGTTTAGATTCCCTTGCGAGTATCAAATATGCGGCATAAATGGCCGTATCTTTTGTGCACATCGATTTAGAGTTTTTTTACGGTGCCAAGAGATTGCAGACTTGAGTATATATGGTATTAATTTCAATTTGAAACATTCACGCCTTTGAGAACGAAGTGCTCCTATACGGGTACCTTTTATTCTTATAAGGAACGGAACCCTAAAAAACAGAAGAAATACAGGGGAAGATGACAGTAGTTATTAAAAAAAAAATAAGCTAGAGTGCTTTGTGTTTGTGTCTTAACCTTTTTGTATACTTTTGTAACCATTAACCATTCATTTTTCTTACTGCAAATTTACTCATTACAAATACATTTTAAAAGAGTTGCTTACAAATGCATCGTAAAACATTTTACAAGCTTTTTCTTTTTGATATGAAAATAAAAAAACTTATATAACTTAGATTAAAATCTGCCAACTTAGAATTACATTACAAATTGAAAAACTTTCAAGTTTTAGTTCTTTTCGGGATTTTAATCATATAAATTGCTGTAATTTGAACTTTTCTTCGTAAATGTTTTAAACTATTATACGGTTTACTATATCAGCCACTGTCAACGGCAAGTGGCAGAAGAATAAAACTGGAATACCTTTTTTTACTTTATTTTTATTTTATCGTGGGCAAATACTCATGCATAATACCGCGGTCATGTGGGACTCCAACCCACTAAAACTGCACGGTGTACCCCTGTGCCACTTATAGTAGGAACACAGAAATATGTTAGCACTCACCGCAAACCCGCCGCGGCTGACCGACACCGGTCCCTCCTTTGGAGTGTACCCCAATCACCGGCGCACCAGAACAAATTGCACGCCGTGATCACCCCAGGGATCAAACCAGCACATGGGCGCCAGACCAACCCGTGTATGGCACCCATGGCCCCCCTGTGACGGGTCAGGTCATTGACCCCACCACCTACCATTTTCGGCCGCAGGGGACCCCTGTGGCCCAACCGCGTCCGCCATCAGACGGTGGCGACCCCGTTCTGGCCGCGGAGGGTAGGGAGAGCGGTGCACCGCAATACTGGCACTCCTCTCCTGCCGCGGCCTCCAAACCCCAGCCGCGATATCGTATCGGACCTGGGATGCTCCATAAAAAAAACTGGCAACTCCATTGAAAAAAAACTGGCAACACTGGAAGCCGGTCGTCAAAAAAAACGACTGTATAGATTTAATTTAAAATAAAATAGTTTAAAGTGTTTTAATTAGGATTAATTGGTATTAAATAGTCAAAACTCAATATTGACTTCAATATCTAATAATTGTAATGTGTTTTTGTCGGGAAACTGTTGAAAAACAAGGAAACATAAGCCCAGCTGTCAGCTGGTTGCATCAACGGTGACGGATTTGATATTTTAGTTATTTTCATAGTATAATGTCTTACGGTATCTTACTATGGGGAAGGGCTGCAGACATTGAGTCAATTTTTATTCTGCAAAAACGAGCCATCAGAGCAATATATAATCTTCGCCGGCGCGATTCTCTAAGGGAACTGTTTAAGGACATTAACATCATGACGGTTCCTTGTCAATATATTTATGAAAACATCATGTACGTGAGAAAGAATTTACATCTTTTTAGTAAAAACGGCGACAGACATAATTACGTTACTAGAAATAGGGACCAATTAGTTCAACCAAGTTTCAGACTGGCAAAAGTAGCCTCATCTTTCATGGGGTACTGTACAAAATGTTACAATAAAATTCCTCCCCACATTCTTGAGCTGAACGAGACGAAATTTAAAACTTGTATAAAACGCACACTATGCAGGCTGGAATATTATAAGTTGGGGGATTACATCACTGATAAAAATGCTTGGCTAAATGCTATTCCTGCTCAACATCCACTAGGGCGCAAAAACAAGTGATATGCAGAACATTATTGTTTTGAAGTATTGTTGGAACTGCTGTAGACTGAATGAATATATTGATATTGTATAAACTCAATTTCCTTAGTATTGTATAACTGCACGGCACGTGTGTGAGTACTATGTACCCAACTGTAAATCTAACATTTACTGTACCTGTGTGTCGTTCGTTGACTTGTGTGTGCCCTGGCAGTTGAGTGTGTCCTGCTCTCTCAAATGTCTCTCTGATGGTGGCGCGTGTGTTGGATCATCCGGTTCCCTTCATGATGGTTGAGCTGGGTGGTGCCATTCATGCGTCATGTTCGTGAACGGACGCCGTCAGTTGGGATTGGTCATAACTTAACTGCTTCGGATGTTAATGCTTTTCTAGCATCTATTATATAACTGCACAGTACATGTGTGAGTACTTTAATTACTTTATGCCTGTACGTAGTTTGTGTGTAGTGCTATTCTGGGTGCATTGTCCTCACATATATGAATTTATTAATGTATGTACTTATGTAACTAAATATTGTAAAAAAACATTTTCTTTAAAAGAGTAAGTATGGAGTTTCTTGTGCATTCTTCTCCATAACAAGCTACTTTCCGAATGCACGGTAGAATCAACTGTTATAACTTGTAAATTTTAATGTACCTAACGTTCAAAAGTGCCGCTTGGTGGCCTACTTGAAATAAAATATCTTTGTCTTTGTCTTTGTCCATACGGTCGCCCGCCTCAGTTGCAATGTCGCCCCTGTTACACTGCAATCAACTTGTTGGCCGCTACGTCGTCGGCATCGGCAAAAGCCCTGACGAGCGGCTCCTCTTCCTCTTCTCTTCACCGTGGGTGACCAAGCCACGGCTACTGAGCCCCTGCCTCGACAATGCGGGAACACACCGGGGAAGCACACTTCAATACCTAAAGATAGAAAATATGAATCCATCAAAGGACCTATGCAGAGGTCTATGTCCAATCAAGGACTGCATAAAAAATCGGGAATTGTGGTGTTGTACTAAGTCGCCTTATTAGCCACCTCTGCAACTCCTGAAAGCCAGTCAAAAGCGATGAACACCAGAAAAGCACCGAGGTAATAAAACTCGAACAAAGTTCCGAAGAAACTTGAGACTATCTTGGGAAATCAGAAAAGTACAGCGAAAACTATAAAAAAAAATTAATGACTGTTCCCTCCAAATCAAGCAGGAGACAAAAGAGATCAACGAATTGAAATAGGCAAAAAGAGACCCAACATTCCAGTGAGTTGTCTTTTGTAACTAATCTGTCCCAGTCGCCTTTTGAGATTGCCGGTCTACCTGAAGGTCCTTTCTCTTGATGGTGTTTACAAATTCTAAGTCTATAGGGGAATTACAATTATACCACAAAGAGCCACAAAAATGTAGGTATCTATTACAAATCTATTATAGTACAGTTATTCAAATGTAATGGCGTGAAACATACTTGTAAATGTTGTATCAGTTTTTGCCAGTAAGTTAAAAATGGTTATTTTTTGGTTTGTATAATTTTTAAGTTCAAAAAGTTACTAACGTAAAAACTATAATTTCAAAGGAAGTTGATGAAATTTTCTATAAAACGATTTTTATTTCAATAGTTTAGGGGACAAAAACGTGTTGCGATGACCCCAAGTAACATGGGACAAGGGAAGATGATGATGAAATCATAAAAGATAAGGAGAAATTGCAATTCTAAAAGGTTGGTACTAAAATTGTGGTACTTAGTTTTGAAGGCAAGTGTAAGTGTATTATATTATTAGGTAATTTCGCCACAAGTGAAGCCGAGTAAAACTTGCACATGTTTTTAAAACTCGAAGTAAAAGATCTGTATAAATAAAACTTTAAAAACTGTAAGAAAAATGTGTTTATTATAGATATTTCAAACAAATAGCAATAATAAGCGAGATATTTATGTATTTATTAGCAGTAATCTTGAAACATGTTGGCACACTCCGTGTAAGATTATCTTTATTCCAATTATCTAATCTACAATAATCTACAGTAATTACGATACAGCTGATTTTATTTATTTGCGATTCATCAAATATTTACTCCGAATTATAACGATTCATGCCCACATACCAGTCTTTGACTTGTTTATGTAGTTTTTTTTTTTTTTTTTTTTTTAATTATAGATAGGCTCGACCTGATGGTAAGCGATGATGTGGTCGACGGTGTTACACGCTTGCCTAGAAGTAACCTATTCACTCTTGACTTAAAGACCCCGAGGTTGTAGCTATCTGGAAACACAGACTCCGGCAGGGAATTCCACTCCTTAGCTGTTAGTTTATTGTTTTTCCAATTTTTTAAACTGCGTTACAGATGTGTGTACGTGAACCTAAACATGGACGTTTTTCATGAGCTCAGTTCATACTTTCTTGCACCTGCTTCTTCACAACTATACTAAATAAGTCTTATTCCTGCAAACACTGGTATTTCAACAAACGCATTTGAATGTGGTGTTGGTAACTTGATAGTCACACGAATTATGTATTCTCTGCTAATTGCCTTAGAGTATCTTACTGTATATAGGTCCGGTCCCACTGGTATTACATTAAACATATTTGATATACTATTGTCTGGTATGCTTGGGGTCTCTACTGTTGCTAGTACATCTGTCTGATGTTTAGTTTTTCCAAGTCTTATATTAGTACTTGTTTTGCAAATCAATTCGGTTTTAATATTAAACACTATACCAGTATCATTATTCACAAGATATGATATCTTTCTTTCACAAGAAGGAGTCAAATATTCTTTATCGAGTTCTGCTTTCACTTGAATTGCATGGATCTTCGAAGTAAACAGTTTGGTTAGAGTTTTTTCTAGGGAAGCAATTAATGGTTTTTCTGTTGATAAAGAATCGACCCTCGGATGTATCGTTAGTTTTGTTATAAAATAATCACTCACGGTAAAAAAATCAAGGCTTTTGAATTTAAGTTTCAAAAAATATCTTATTCCTCCAAGAGTGTTTCCCTTGTAAGTAGTCTTTACTGATGGTGGCGTTTTTTCAGGTATTATCATTTCGAAAGACTGCTCATATGATCCAGATGTCAATACTATATCTTCACCGGTAATATCGTTTAGCAGGTATACTTTCTCTACTTTACGTGTTTGGTATTGACTAAGATCACTCGCGTGTATTGGTATGGTACAGTAATCAGCGATACTTTTATGGTCAAGTATATACCTGGAACATAATTTCTCTACCAGCGTCACAGTTACGCTTTTGTACACTGCGTTTTTGTCCAAATGAAACTTCACTATTCCCCTAAGAGGTTCTCCAGTTATATGCATTCCTACTTCTGGAACTTCTATTAATATTTCACTGGACACTACCATTGTTGATTCGTCACTATACACGTCGTTCTTATGGCATGAACTGTATCGTACTAAATTATCTGATAAATGGCGGTTTGTACTCGTATTATTAATGTTTTGTATTTTGGTGATGATAAAAGATAAGTAAAATGAGTAACGGCCATGAACGTAAATCTTTTATGTCATAAAAATCCAGGATCGATTATTGAGGCCCTCGCGTCATCGCATGAAAGGCTTAATCATCTGTGATTTCTTGGTAAATAATCGGTAATAGGTTGTAAACAAATTCCTAGGAACTTGTTTAGCGATTTTGAGTTTCACAGCAGCAATGCTTTTACATTTTAATGTTATCAATACTTTAGTCAAGATGACGATCTAATTATGATATCTAATCAAAAATATTGACTTTATAGCAATTCAAATTCAACAAATCATTGCCATTCAAAGTCCAATATATAATTAGGTATGCAATTTCAGTATTTTCTCAATCTGATTTCATTAAAAAAAAAACTACTGAGCGTTCCATTAAAAAGTCACTTCATAAAGGTAAAAGGAGCGAAAGTAAATCTTATTACAGCTAGTCAAAGACAGGTACTTTTTACTTGAGAACTACAGGTATACAATACTTTCAAAGGAAAATAGGTCCTAAGAAAAGCTCCGGTATTGCGAACGCGGTGAAGTTAGAAAAAAACAAGGCGTTATTTTTATCCGACTGCAAAAAGGAAGAGGTTTTCAATTCGACTGTATTTTTTATGTTTGTTACATGAGAACTTTTTACAAGGTGAACCGATTTTGACGATTTTTTATTTATTTGAAAGCTGGTGCTTCTCATGTGGTTCCATTTTTAGAGATCTGTCGAGTATTTTTTGAGTTATCCTTAATATAATGCGTGCTTAATTGACTTCGACTACATTGATGATGTTCGCCATTACGTACCATGAATAAAAGGAGTATTTTTTTTTTTACAAGAAACTACGACTGACTTTACTTTCAATTTCAGAAGTCGGTGCATGTTAAGGTCGGCTTGTATGGTGTCATTACAGGTCTCAAGCTGTCTCTGATGAAGGTTTCTTATGTCCTTCCTTTCAGGCTCCAAGCGTGCTGTGACACCCAGTTTTCACGAATATATATATAGCGGTTTGTGTCCTAGAAAACGGAGCTGGTTTCTATACATAGTCCGAACCGGAATCCACTCCCGAAAAACGATTACGTAGCTCGAGTTGAAACGTTATACGGATACCCATGTCACACAGTTTGCTCATTTCGAACCTTCTTCCGATCTTGCCGGGTCCTGCAGCCACATGGGCTACTGCAACCTTCAGCAACTACCATTTGGAGTTTGCTATCAATATCGGTGACCCTGCGTTTTCGGACATCGAGTAATGAGGAACGCCATTTGGCGCTAATGGAAAGGTGGTCAATCTGGTTATTGGTGACTCCATCTGGTGGGTTCCACGTTTACTTGTGGTAGTCGCCATGTATAAATAATGTTCTTCCAATGGTCTGGTCGTGGTTCTTGCAAAACTTGACAAATCGGTCTCCGTTCTCATTACAAACTTCAACCCCTGTGTACCCATGTACCACTCGCAGTTTGTGTTGACGCTCCCAAGCTTTGCATTCATGTGCCTCATGACGAGGGCGATATCTTGTTTCTTAATGCTCCTGAGGGTGGCATTGAGGGCGTTGTAGAAATCGTCTTTAGTATCCTCTGGTGATGCATTAGTTGGGGCGTAGCATTGTACGATGGAGATCGTGCGGGTACTCTACTAAACGCGGCACATGATTCGGTCCGAGATCTAGTCCAGGAGGCTATTCTTAGCTGTATTAGAAAGGCCTCACGCCGTACTCGCGCACATATTTCTCATTTTATTTTCCAGAATACAGCAAATTCAAGCCCTTGGACGTTCTCAGCTCACCGAAGCCGTTTCTTCTCACTTCGCTTAGACCGAGTATTTACAGGTTGTAATTTAGCATTACTGCTTTTGCTTGGGCTAGCCTAAAGTCATCACTAAGCGTATTTTTAAGGATTCAGCGGAAGAAAAGATACAGAAGGAGAATTCAGCGATGGTGATAATTTTGGTATTTTCCGTACAAAGTTGTCGTCAGCTGATCAAAATTTATATGTGAGATGCATTGATATAGAGTTTTTATATATTAATGGCGAGATGCAATTTTTTTTTTGAGAATTTTCTATGCCGTCCATGGAGAAAGTTGTTCATATACATGGGCAGAAGAAGTGGGCTGCTTTTGTAAGAAGACTAAAATGCTACGGTGTATAGTCACATCAGATAAATCAATCTGCCTAAAGGACAAATGGCAGAAGCCCATACATTGTTTTAGCTGAGATTTAATTCCTACGACTCTAAATGAAAAATGTCTGGTTCAATTCAGGGCCAATTTCTGAATTAGTTTGTGCAAGAATTTTTGTTCAAGAACACCGAGAATAATAGATATTCAGTTATGAACGTTTGTAGGTTATGTCTGGGTAACTTCTGATAATGTGTTTAATAGGTAATATTATTCAATTTCGTGGAACTAAAAGGATAATATCGCATTAGAATTGCCCTTTCCTAGTTATTTCAGCATGAAATGTAAGATATACTCTTTAGAAAGAGTATATTTATTTATTTAAGCGACTTTGACGTGTATCACAAGGTCTTCGCCAACAACCAAGCTATGTTTTTTTAGACTTGGATACTAGACTTTTGGCCTATCATTAATTGAAAGTAACGAATTAATTTATTTCTACTACACTACAGTATTCTTACCTACCTGCAAGGACAACTACACTTAGACATAAACTGTATTGTAAATTCATTTACTCCGTTTTATTATAACAAAAAATACAATAATGAAATACTTAGTACAGTCACTACTTGTCACTTGGCAGAATATGTGCAAAATGGCAAACACTACGCTAATGGGAGTTGACGAAAAAATCAATTAACTTTCATTGATAAGATTTTTTCTTGTCTATGGTAAACCAGTTAATGTTCATGTTTCATTGTTCTTTTTGCAACTATGCTGGGGTCGGTTTCCACTATAAACGGATGCAAACTGAGTACCAGTATTTATCATGAAGTGATTAAATCTGACTTTCACAACCCAGCAACAAGATAACATAGCCCTTGGAGAGGTTGGGTCAGATTTTCTGGTTTCTGACTACCCTTAACGACATTCAAGGATCTAAAAAAGTTAATTAATAAAATCAAAAAACCCGACTGCTTAAGTGTGTATGTGACTGCCTCTGTGCAGTCAGAGGATTCATGTTGGCGTGCTGGCTGACCAAAACGAGATGTATCCTCCGACTGCACAGCATGATTTTCTTCTTGTTTACATCTTTTTAGTTCGCTTTTTAAGTAGTCGGGTTTTCTGTTTTAACTTTTTTTATTTAAAACTTTTTAATTATTTTTTTAGAATTAGTTACCTATAAACATATAAGTGTAACATATTTTTTAAATCGCCTCCTTAATCCCTTTATTTTGATACCCCACACGATGGTTTTGGAAGAAAAAAAACAAAAAAAAATGGTTTCCCACAATAATATGGCGCCTAAAAAGCCGCCATTTTTTAATTTCCAATTTTAATGTAGCCAGTGACACTCGCATGCTTAAGACAAATCGAATGACGTAAGAATCATAAAAATCGGCCAATGCGTTTGGTCTCTAGAACGCCACATAGGAACAAACATACATACATACATAAACTACGACTAAAAAAATTACCCTCCTTCGGCAGTCGGGTTAAAGTGACAGCCATGACCAACTGCTAAGCGTGCTTTTTGAGGCACCGAGGAGTACCGGTATTTAATGAATGAACAATCATCCACGGACTGACCGCTGGCATATTTATATGTACACCATTTTTATGTTACAGACAATACAATTTTGATTACGTAGTATTCAAGTTTAAAAGTAGTTCAGGATTTAAAAACCTGACAGCCGATCCACACGGGTGTAAATATTTTAACGCATTGCCGGCCACACGGGTGCTGTGTCGTCGCAGCGTTGCCATTGCTACGATGCAGTCGTAACGATCCGTCATCGCAGCGGCAACGCACAGTTGTGACCAGTGTTATTATTAAGTTTAACCTAGTTTTTATTTATTGTTTTCGTACAAGTGCAATGTAAATTTGTATATGAAATAAAATTCATTTTAACTGTTTACAACAACACATAAAAACGAAATGAGCTTGCGTATATCTCCTCCCTAACTAAGCACAAGCACCTGAGCGCTGCTGCTCCGTCGTTGCTGCGTTACAATGAGTAGGTCCCTCCCCGCTTTGTCTCGGGGGCTGCAGTCAGTCGTGTGTGCGTTGCGTCAACGAAGCGCTCCGTGTGGACACTATGGTTATTATTAGTACGAGTATGTAAAACGTCGACGCATCACTGACGCAACACGCCGTGTGGACTGGCGCTGAGAGTCAAAGATTCTGTCAGTGATGGCGGTTGTCGAAATGCTAAAATGTAGGGGATTAACCACGTGACATTCCTATAACACTTGCCATTCCATATTATTTGTGACATTTTCGTTGATCGAATCTCACTTTTCTAAAGAGTCTGAACAAGCGTGAGAATACGGATATGCACTCCGATCACATTATTTACAAATCAAATAAATTGTATAGTGCTGGATACAGTAAATAATAATATTTCAGAGGAACCATAAAATTATTGTTATCTATTAAAAATTATGTACATTCTAAGAACAATTTTTATTAGCTAATCACTTATAAGATCCTGCAAAGAATAATAATTACTGCCAAACGTTATTATTTTACCCGAATGACATCGACATAGGCAAAGAAGGACAAAATCTAGTTTATTTGGCACACACAGATCCACACAATGTAGGTACAAATAAAAGGGAACTTAATCTTAAAACAATCACATAGTGTACCCCGCGGCTGCGCCAAATAGGTCCAATTCAGCAAATAGGACTGATTTAAAAAAAATCTTTCACCAGTAGAAAGCTACATCATTCCTGAGTGACAAAGGCTATTTTTTAATCCCGAAAACGGGTCCTGTGGTGTGGTCCACGGGAGCGAAGCCACGGGTAACAGCTAGTGTATAATAATTTGGCGTGAACCACTATGCCATGAGCAGCTGAGCAAAATAGACGGATTGCAAAGCGTCATCACATCGACCGTACAAATTACGTAGTATTCAAGTTTAAAAGTAGTTCATGATTTAACAACCTGACAGCCGATCCACACGGGTGCTAAATATTTTGACGCATTGCCGGCCACACGGGTACTGTGTCGTCGCAGCGTTGCCATTGCTACGATGCAGTCGTAACGATCCGTCATCGCAGCAGCAACGCACAGTTGTGACCAGTGTTATTGATAAGTTTAACCTAGTTTTTATTTATTGTTTTCGTACAAGTGAAATGTAAATTTGTATATGAAATAAAATAATTTTTAACTGTTACCACAATACATAAAAACGAAATGAGCTTGCGTATATCTCCTCCCTAACAACGCACAAACACCTGAGCGCTGCTGCTCCGTCGTTGCTGCGTTACAATGAGTAGGTCCCTCCCCGCTTTGTCTCGGGGGCTGCAGTCAGTCGTGTGTGCGTTGCATCAACGAAGCGCACCGTGTGGACACTATGGTTATTATTAGTACGAGTATGTAAAACGTCGACGCATCACTGACGCAACACGCCGTGTGGACTGGCGCCGAGACTCAAAGATTCTGTCAGTGATGGCGGTTGTCGAAATGCTAAAATGTAGGGGATTAACCACGTGACATTCCGATAACACTTGGCATTCCATTATTTGTGACATTTTCGTTGATCGAATATCACTTTTCTAAAGAGTCTGAACAAGCGTGAGAATACGGATATGAACTCCGATCACATTATTCACAAATCAAATAAATTGTACAGTGCTGAATACAGTAAATAATAATATTTAATAGCAACCATAAAATTATTGTTATCTATTAAAAATGATGTACATTCTAAGAACTATTTTTATTAGCTAATTTGTTTATTTATTTAAACTTTATGTACAATGGTGAAACATAGGCGGACTTAATGCAGCAAGGCATTCTCTACCAGTCAACATTTGGTCTAAAAAAGAACACAACAGTGGTAGGGGTACCAAAAATATATATATATGAACAATAATTAAGTAATTATTATTATCCTGCAAATAATAATAATTACTGCCAAACGTTATTATTTTACCCGAATGACATCGACATAGGCAAAGAAGGACAAAATCTAGTTTATTTGGCACACACAGATCCACACAATGTAGGTACAAATAGAAGGGAACTTTATCTTAAAACAATTACATAGTGTACCCCGCAGCTGCGCCAAATAGGTCCAATTCAGCAAATAGGACCTATTTAAAAAAATATTTCACCAATAGAAAGCTACATCATTCCTGAGTAACAAAGGCTATTTTTTTATCCCAAAAACGGGTCCTGTGGTGTGGTCCACGGGAGCGAAGCCACGGGGAACAGCTAGTGTATAATAATTTGGCGTGAACCACTATGCCATGAGCAGCAAAATAGACGGATTGCAAAGCGTCATCACATCGACCGTACAAAAAATAATTGTCTCTAGGGGCCTCATCGAGTATCATTGACTTGGCGCTTTTCTGGTGGTGCCACTAGTATTTCTACTTTCTGTTCTGGCGGGATTAATCCATAACTAGAACTTGTGTTCTCGCATTCAGTGGACGGACAGAAGACCTGGCGGGCCAGGTCTTCTGTCAACCTAGTCATGAAGCCTTCTAACGCTGCATTTTCCGGTACGCAGTCGCCACTCCAGAATCTTGCAAACATGTCGGACATCTTTTGCGAGCAAAATGCCTCAAAATTAAGCTACCAATTTATACTAACGCCATTTGTACTTTCCTTATTATTCTATGACTTAAAAAAAAGCCTCAGATTAAAATGTAGATAATTAAATTGTCTTTGAGATGGTGTCGATTTCATTAAAATACGCCCAATGGCTTTGGTGTGATTGTCGTGTTTTTTTTCGTTCTAGACAGAACTTTACAAATTAATTACACTATGTTATACGATTAAAAATGAAAATTTTCTTAGATCAAATTATTAAGAAAATGGTCTAACACATATTTTTTTTACCAAAAAATTACTACTAGCCGTTTAGACGTGATTCTCATTTTAAAATCAGCTACTCAAGGGAATCATCGCCTTCTTTTCGTCATTAGTAATCCAGAATATGGTAAAGTACTGCTACATCCATACTTATATAATACTAGCTGTTCCCCGCGGCTTCGCTCCCGTGGGCCACCCCATAGGACCCGTTTTCGGGATTAAAAATAGCCTATGTCACTCAGGAATAATGTAGCTTTCTATTGGTGAAAGAATTTTTTAAATCGGTCAAGTAGTTTCGGAGCCTATTCGGTACAAACAAATAGTGATTTGGCCAAATAAACAGAATATAGGAACGTGATGCTGCATCCATACTCAATACTTATAATATTGTAAATGTAAAAGTAAGTCTGGTGTCTGTTAATCTGTTTATTACCTTTTTTGCACATAAACTGCCCAAAAAAAATACCGAAAATGACTAAGGCATTAAGTCCGCCTCTGTACGTATGTGTGCATGAAGTATGAAATAAATAAATAATAAATAAACTGCTGAATTCTTACTTTTTATCCGCGAGTAGGTATGTTTCCTTGGGATAACGACATACACGCGGGCGTAGCCGCTAACAGAAGCTATAAAATATATTTTGTTAAACAAAAACTAAGGTAAACTTTTTTTTGTACGTTTAATATTTTATATTTATTTTCGATTTTTAGTGTACATGTCACGGACCAAGTGATTAATCAGTGCACTATGTATAATGCCCGGGCATTATGAATCAAGTCAAATCGGGCTTTGTAATGACACAGTTAATATAATACTAGCATACAGATGCCTCATCTCATACAAAGAAACCGTGCCGACGTAACTAGCATTGTCATCTGATTAATCTTGTTATTTTTTTGTACATCGAACGCGTTCGGTTCTGTTTCACGGTGATAGATAGATGGTGTTAGCAGCGACTTGCAAGTAAAAGGATTTACTAGATTCGTGAATATTTTTTTCTTTACATACAGTGAAGGTTCGTTTTATAGTATTTTTTTGCACGTTTTTACAGTTTCTTTGCACCAAAATGTGTTACAATACAAATTTTAACAATCGAATGCCTCAGAAATTTGAAAATGCGCCATCTATTGGCATCAATTTTAAGTGATCCGTTGAAATAATCTTTGAAATGTGAATTAAGAGCCCAATATTCCATAATTTTGTACTTAGGAGTTGATTACACAAGAACATACAATTTTTATGTTGTAATGCCAGAAAATGTTAATTTTACACACATTCAATAACAGACAGGTGCATATCGCGCCATCTAGTGAGATTTATATGAACCAAATTTTCATTATTAGCAATGAGACCCCGTGGTAATGAACAGTGATTTAAACTTCTATATTTATCACATGGTCTGGTCACTATGAATATTGGTATGTCACGTTTGAGCATTTAAAAGAGTAATCATGGAGTAACGACTAACCCGAACCGTGCACCTTTTGTCGACGTTTTATAAGTGCCCATGTAGGCCTATGTAAAATAAAAATAAATTGATTTTGATTTTGATTCGATAATTATGGTCAATTAATTAATCCAAGAGCGAGCAAAGCGAGTTTGAGAGCTTATTGCACCCCGACACGGAAACCTTAGTTTCGAAAGGGATGACGATAGCTAAGAGAGCGAGCAAAGCGAGCGAACTCATCTCTCGTTATCTCCTTCGTGTTAGGTTATTTTAGACCCTTGTATACAGAAATAGAAGCTTTGCTCGGGGCTCCGTCGACTTTGTTGCTTAAATAGTAATTGTACTTACTCATTCTATATTAAAATCAATGTCAACATTAAAATTATTAAAAAGTACATGTTTATAACCCGGCCCAAGTGATGGCCATTATTCGGCAAGCCTGGTCAATTTAAATAGTAAAGTAGAGAGAGTGAGAGAGAGTAAGTAGTAGTAGTGATAGATAGATAGATAGATAGATAAATCATTTATTTAGTGCACACAAAAGACACAACACAACACACAAAATCTTAATAAAATTATTACAATTGTCATGTAAGTATGTTTAAAAACAAAGTGCCAACATAAAATGAAAAAGGAAACCGAAACAAAAGTAAAAATGACACCAGTAACATTAATTTTGACAATTAAAACAATCATAACACAGTGCGGTGTGCGTCTCAAGGTTGCACCATATGGGAGTCCAGCTCAGCACGTGTCAATTAGCAGTTATTTCAATAGTTTTTAGTATATTTCCTGTAGTCATATTGGGCATTTTTCAAATCGTCTAGGCATTATGAATAATGCTGCATTATTTACTTGGTCCATAACATATCAATATTACATATAATAAATCTGTAGAAAAGTAATTTTTGTACATCGAAAATATTTCCAAAAAAAATAGCCAGGGTGTTAAAGGATAACCAACAGAACCTATTGCCGCATTTTTGGTATTTTTGTCTGTTTATCTGTTTATTTGTGCAGGCATCACGTGAAATGTACGAAAAAAATGTAAATGACTTGTATACAAACCAATTGTGCGTAACTTGAAGAATTACTTAGTTTTTGTTACATCGCAATCAGTTCACTCTATCAAAACTTAGATGAATTTAAAGTGTTTAAGAAGTAAAATTATCACTCAACACGCAATTCAGATACTCGGACAATTGAACTCGATATTCGATAGATGGCGTTGTGCATTTGAAGTCATTTTCTGAAAAAAATATGACTAGATACAAAAATGGTAGGTAGGTAAGTAGGGTAATGTTGGCAGACAGATGACGGGAGCGAAGCCGCGGGCACAGCTAGTTATAAAATAAATAATAAGTTAATTCTAACTAAACTAATGTTTGACAGGTGACAATACCCCTACGTAGTAATTAAAAGAAGACGTTTTATTCATTGAACATGGTTTATATTAATTGCAAAAATAAATAAACCGTTATATTTAAAAATGATGCATTACTTTTTTGATGAGTACAATTTTATTGACGCTGTAGAGGTCAGTGTGGTCGTAAAAACATTGTTGCCTCGTGCAATTACATAATATAAGTATAATTATAGGCCCTTTTTTGCGAAGACACCGTTCCCATTGCGATTATGTGTCGTAAAAGATTTTTGGTATTTTATTTAGTGTCATCATTTTTCAATTTATGTATTAATCATATCGATTTTTAATTTGTAACAGATGCTATGTCGGTCAAGTGTACCCAAATTTCGTTATGCAATGTATTGCAATGAGTTTATATTTTAATTAGCTGTCCCACGCGGCTTCGCTCCCGTCTACTGGCTACCTACCCATCTCCTACCCTACCTACCCTACCCTACCCACCCTACCCTACCTACCCTACCCTACATACCCTATCCAACCTACCCTACCCCACCTACCCTACCCTACTTACCCTACCTACCCTACCCTACCTACCCTACCTACCCTACATACATGATTGTTGCGTAACTTAAACCGTTTACGCTTATATATTATAAAAAAATGGAATATTATATCCCGTTAATGCTACAATTTTCATTTATGCTCAGCTCCTATTGTTCGTAGCGTGATGATATATAACCTATAGCCTTCCTCGATAAATGGGCTATCCAACACAAAAATAATTTTTCAATTTCAATCATTAGTTCCTGAGATTATCGCGTTCAAACAAACAAACAAACTCTTTAGCTTTATAATATTAAAATAATATACAGGGTTACTGGTTAAGTCGACCTAGATCCATTAAGAGGTTACAGTTCCCATCATTTCAGACTAATTTGACTATGAAACACCTCAGCCTAAACCTAACCGTTTTTGAGATATTGGACTTTTTTTTTTTAAAATATGCCAATTTCTTAAGAATTGGCATTTTTTTTTTCTTCTATGACCTTATTTTTTTCTAATTCCGATTTTTGAGTACTAAAGAAGTTCGTTTATTATTCTAAATGCAAAACGTCCAAATATCTGAACCATAGGAGTCATAGTAGAGGACTGAAAGTGTAAAAAGGAAATAAATTTATAAAACATTTTTTTTCTTTTAGCAAAATTTTTAAAAAAATGTATGGCAGTTGTGCTGCAGATATGCTACATAATATCTTTGTTCTATCCAACAAGGTATAACAAATCACAATAATCATCAATTGTCTCATCACAATTCTTAGAAAAAACTTTAATAAAAAGCTCACAGGTAGAGACAAAAATGATAAAATGAAAAAATGGGACTTAAGATCAAACTTATCACCTGGGTCAGAAAATGAAATAAAACAACATTTATTGTTATTTTTACAAGTCCTGTTCCACATAAAAAAAAAAAATGCGGGTTGCTTGCGAAGTAAACATCAAATTTGTATTTCTCTCGGATTTTAATTCAAATCAAATAAATATACGAATGTTTATCGAGTGAAAAGTGATAGATTATTGCGACTAATCTTCTTAGAAATAGAAGTGAAGTGAACAATTGAACATTACTGTGAACGGTGCAAATTAGACTCACAAATACTGGTACCAGTATCTGTGAGTACACTATCAACTACCAAAATAGTGGATAAAAACTCAAAAAAGAACGTTTAAGTGATTAACTTTTCCACAACAAGTGATTAACTTTAAAGTGTGTCCTCAAAAGTGTACACAATAGCAATCATTAACTAATTTTTTTCATCCAAAATCGAAAATTGTAATACTGCCCTAGCAAAATCGACACAAGTGACATCTGGGATCGAGTAGCAAAACGTCGTACGTCATTGATTTGTTATCGCACTGTTTCGAAGTAGTGTCATAATGCATAGTAATGTCGGAAGAGGGCGTTATGCAACATGTCAACATGTCGACATTTGAAAAATTAATTAAAGAGTTAAGAGTTGACATCAAAAAGGACTCCGAACAGGTGTCGAGTCAATTGGAAAGCAGAATTACACACAGCATAAACGAAAATTTAGACCGAAAATTTAGTATAATTCAAGAACAAATTGATGATATATAAAAAAATTAAGCAGAACAAAACCATAGAATTCTCAACATAGAAAAACACCTAAGATTCAAGAATATAATTTTCTTTGGTGTAAAGGAAGAAGAAAAGTCATATGAGGAACTGGAAAGATCCATTTTAAAAATTATTTCAGTAGATTTAAAAATTTATTGCTCTGCCAATGAACTAGAAATGGTCAGAAGAATGGGGACAAAGACTGAAAACAAAGTAAGACCCATTACTGTAACCTTCACCACTTATGGTAAAAAACTGTCTGTTCTAAAAAACTAGAAAAATCTGAAAGTTAAACCAATTTATATAAAAGAGGATTACCCCAAACAAATCATGGAAAAGCGCCGAGAATTACAAAAACAAGTACAAATAGAGAGAAATGAGGGTAAAATTGCATTTCTACGTTATGATCGCCTTGTAGTCAAAGAAACCGGATCCAATACGAAACCAATTATCAGTAAGGAGGATTTATTTGAAAACCAAACTAACCCAAAAGAGAGAGCTAGAAATTACTCCGCCAAACCATACCACAAATTTATATATAAGCAAACCTCGTTCACCTAAAGGTCAAGCTACCAAACGAACCAAACAAAAGTAAACCCAAAGGACAAAGCTCAATGACTTCCTTCTTACAAGGTACAAGCAATCAGGAAACACCGAGATACACCACAGCTCTCTCTTCAGACGAATCGGAATAGCAACAAGCAAGCCCCCCCCAAATGTACTTCATACACAAAACCACAAAAATTAAAAAAGTTTTCCTTGGAAAAATTTCCCCCAAGCCGGCTGGTCCCCGTGGGGCAAAAAGACCAAAACCCCCCAGATTCACCCCGTTATGAACAAAAACCAACAATAGAAAACCAAAAACCAGCAAAAGAAAACCTAAACACTACGAATAAAAACCTTAAATCAACGAATAAAAACCTAAAAATAACTAATAAAAACCAAAAAACCACGAATAAAAAGCTATATGCCACGACTAAAGACCTAAAAACTACGAATAGAAACCTAAAAAATAGAAATGAAAACCTAAAAACTACAAACAAAAACTCATCAACCGCTTATAAAAACCCAACAAATAAGAATAAAAACCCAACAACTACGAATAAAAACCCAAAAACTAACAGTAAAAACCCAACAACTTCAATTAAAAATTCAACAACTACTAATAAAAACCTAAAAGCTACGAATAAAATCCCAAAAACCACGATTAAAAACCTAAAAACTATGAATGAAAACAAAAAACACAGTCCATATATTGCAACCCTGAATACAAGGACGCTGAAATCACATGAGTCACTATACGAACTAGAACAGGCTCTTCAATCAATAAAATGGGACATCGTTGGCTTATGCGAAGTTCGACGTTCTGAAGAAAAAATAGAAGAACATGGAGATTTCATTTTTTATTCAAAGTCAAAGTCAAAGTCAAAGCACTTTATTTCAAGTAGGCCAGTTACAGGCACTTTTGAATTGTCAAAAGACAAAATAAAACATTACAAAATTATGGTGCTACAGTCCCAGTCACAAGACATAATAACTGTGAAAGTACCGTAGATGCCCATTCCAAGGCGTAGATCTCTATGGAGAAGAACGGGCAAGAAACTCCATGGACACTCTTTTTCAATTAGGTAATTATTACAAATCATTTGTTACATCATTCATGTTGAGATTACACATTATGTGAGAACGATGTAGCAAGTTAAAAGTGTCCATAGTAAATATAAAAAGACAATTCAGAAATAAAATTAGAATCAATTAAAATAAACCATGGCAGCTAAGAGATGACCAGTCCCAACCGACAGCGCCCGTTCACGAACATGACACATGTATCAGCACCATTCAGCTCAACCATTTTGAAGGGAGCTAAATGATCCGACACACGCGCCACCATCGGCGAGACATTTGAGTGGGCATGACATACTCTCAACCACCGGAGTCATTCAAGTCAATAGAAGACGTAGGTATCTAGACAATGATAGCTCTGAAGTACATGGTACTCACACAATGCTGGCTATGCTGCTATATAATACTAGAAAGATTAACTCTATATAATGCAAAGATAGTAGCAATCTTCATCAGCTCCGACAATAACAGTAAACGATACCTACGACAGTCTTACCAAAAAATAAAATTTAAAAAATACACATAAAAACGAAATTAAAAAATAATAATATTTAACCTGACAGCAAGCTAATTTTGGTAAAAGAACACGAACAATGTCTTGAGTTCAACACAGCGACCAACTATGCTTATCATCTAAATAATCATTAATAGAATAGTATGCCTTAGAACAGAGATTAGCTTTTACCTTTGCTTTAAATGCGTTAAATGGCAAATCTAGAAAAGAAGACGGTAACTTGTTGTAAAAAGTTATACCAACCCCAACGAATGAACTATGCACCTTATGAAGTCGATGAAAGGGAGCTCGTAATTTGTCCTTATTTCTGGTGTTAAAGTTGTGAATATCACTATTGTTACTGTACAAATGAATGTTCTGCCTAATATATAAAATGTTGGCGAATATGTACTGTGAAGCCGCTGTGAGAATACCAATCTCTTTAAAAAAATCTCTTAGAGAAACACGCGCACCTAATTGGTAAATGGCACGAACAGCTCGTTTTTGAAGCACAAATATATTTTGAATATCAGCGGCTCTGCCCCACAGTAGAATACCGTAGGACATGATACTGTGAAAATAACTAAAGTAGACCAACCTTGCTGTATCAACGTCAGTGTATTGTCTAACCTTTCTGACGGCGTAGGCGGCCGAGCTAAGCCTACCCGCTAGGCTTGATACATGTGGCCCCCATTGAATTTTTGAGTCTACTGTTATACCCAGAAACACAGCTGAATCAACAGTTTCGAGCTTCTCATTGCCGAGCACAATGTTGGGACCCAGATTTCTAACATTGGGCAAAGCGAACTTTATGCATTTAGTCTTCTTGGCATTAAGAACAAGATTATTTGTTGTGAACCAATCTGTGACCATTGATAGTGCGTTATTCACGTCATCAAAAACTTGTCTATTCCTATCTACTTTAAAGATCAGAGAAGTATCATCCGCAAACAGTACAACGTCGCAAATATCCTTTAAATAGAATGGCAGATCGTTAATATAAACCAGGAATAAAAACGGACCCAGTATTGAGCCTTGAGGTACACCCAGCTCAACAGGTAACCTGGAAGATTTAGCGCCATTAACGTCTACGCATTGGTATCTATTAAGTAAATATGACTCAATTACATTTAGGGCTTCGTTTTGAATACCGTAATGGCGTAGTTTACGCAAAAGCGTATCATGGTGAACGCTTATTATGTGGTGAACGCTTATTATAATGAACGCACTATTATAAAAATACGACCGCAGGACAATATGGTGTAGGTTTTTTTAATAAAATCATATTTGAAATCCAAGATTGAGGGGTTCATCGGTGTGTCGGATAGAATAGCAGTTCTAAATATTAAGTTACCTGGTTACAATCATCCAATATCAATAGTTCAAGTCTACGCACCTACTGAAATCACTAAAGAAGAAATAAAAGACGCTTTTTACCAAGAACTCACTGACGATGGAGAATTGAAACAGCACAGTTATTTTAATGGGCGATCTTAACAGCCAATTAGGCAAAAGAACAAATACCGAAAGTAAATACTTAGGCCCTCACACGACTAGACGACGGAACAAAAACGGTCAAAGGTTGATTGATTTCATCCAAGAACATGACTTATACATAATGAACAGCTTCTTCAATAAAAACCACATAAAAGATGGACATGGATTTCGCCTAATGGCATTGTGAAAAACGAAATTGACCTAATAATCACTAATAAACGGAAACTTTTCATGGACGTTAATGTCATTAAACAGCTCAATTTCAACACCGATCACCGTAACTATGGTACGCGGGAAAATCCATGGCAGTCAACAAAAACCAACAAGGAAGAACATAAGGAACTCAAATAAACAATTACACCTGCCGCTACCAGACAACGTTTTGGTCCATCTCGAAGAAGCACTGCAAAACGTAGATGCAACTGTAAGTATATGCGAAAAATATGACAACCTGGAAAAAGAACTACAAGAAACAGAGAGTAGAGTAGCATCAATTAAAACTAACAAAGACAAAGTTTTTGAAAAAGCAAGAGAGCTATTACTAAAACGCCAAACCTTACAACAACAAATACCAAGAGACAGAAAGGAGATAGCGCACACAAGCAAGAAAATTAAAGAATGTATAAGGAAACATAGACAAGACACAAGAACTGAAAGAATAATATTCCATATAAAAACCACAGGAGGAGTGAAAAAAGCTTGGAAAGAATTACAAGAATCTACAGATTGGATACCAAAATTACAAGATAAAAGAAATAAGAAAGACAAGACAAAGAGAACTGACATACTGAAGGTTGCAACCAACTTCTACAGAGACCTATACAGTGAGAATAACAGCCCACCTCAAACACCCATCCTAATAGACAAGCATGGCGACGAAGAAGTTCCTCCAATCTTGGTAAAGCGATAAAATCTCAAAAGAGCGGGAAATCACCTGAAGAAGATGGTATCTCAAACGAACTCTTGAAAGGTACAACTCACGTCATAATGGAAGCTCTGCGGGACCTGTTCAACAAAATACTGGATAAATAAGAAATACCTCCTCAGTGGTCAACTTCAACGATTATCTTACTACACAAGAAGGGTAGTAGGGACGATATCGGTAACTACCGCCCGATAAGTTTGATGTCGAACTTGTATAAAATATTAGCTAAGGTAATTCTGGACCGAATCACAAAGATTTTAGATGAAAACCAACCAAAAGAACAAGCAGGATTCCGCAGCGGCTTCTCAATAGTGGACCACATACATACGATAAAACAGGTTATTGAGAAATACAACGAGTATCAAATGACGTATTACCTTGCATTCGTAGACTACAACAAGGCATTTGATTCTCTAAAACACCTATGTATCTGGGAAGCTCTACTGAGTCAAGGTGTGCACAAGAAATATATCAGAATAATTAAGGATATCTACACAAATATGACAGCTAGAGTAAAAACAGAAAGTGTAGGAGAAAAATTCGCTATAAAGAAGGGTGTGAGACAAGGAGATCCACTGTCGCCGAAACTCTTCTCTGCCACTCTAGAACAGGCATTTAGAAATCTGGACTGGGACGGCTATGGAATTAAACTAATCGGAGCAACATTTAATCATCTATGCTTTGCTGACGATCTCATTCTGATTACGGATAACCCTAAACATCTACAAGAAATGCTAGAACAGCTAGTAAGAGTGAGCACCAAAGATGGACTTCAGTTGAACACGCTTAAAACTAAATTAATGACCAACCACACAAAATCACCTATTTCTATAAATAACAAAAACATCGAATATGTTGAAGAGTATGTATACCTAGGACAAATTATCTCCCCAACCCAACTCACCACTAAAGAAATCCAAAATAGGATTAACTCTTCTTGGAAAAGGTATTGGTCATTAAAAGAAATTCAAAAAAATCCATATACAGGGTGTTTGGAAGGGAGCTGTACATACGCCTAGGGTAGAAACTAGGGATAGTCTGCTACCTACCCCCGCCCATTATATTGACCTTGGCCTCAAGGTTTTTTTTTAATTTATTATTATTTTTTATTTGACTTTTTTATGATTTTTTGACTAAAACTACCTGTAGCTCAAAATCTATCCATGGGACCGGTCGGCTAATGGTCTTGTTTTAATCGTTAGAGTCTTAGGGTCCTGCAAAAAATTATTTTACACCAGAAAATTGTGGAGAAGAAAAGTTATGGGGCCTGCAGTACCGTAGTAGTTGCGGAAATTAATTAATAACTTTAAAACTAAAAGTGATAATTACACTTTTAGCATATCGTTAGAAAGGGCATGGACTGAGGATGTTTTAAAAAAAGCAGAAGAACTCCAACCCTGTTAGTTTTTTTTAAACCCCATAGAAAGTTGCCCTTAAAATTATTTCTTTACCTTACTACGGTACTTCAGGCCCCATAACTTTTCTTCTCCACAATTTTCTGGTGTAAAATAATTTTTTGCAGGACCCTAAGACTCTAACGATTAAAACAAGACCATTAGCCGACCGGTCCCATGGATAGATTTTGAGCTACAGGTAGTTTTAGTCAAAAAATCATAAAAAAGTCAAATAAAAAATAATAATAAATTAAAAAAAAACCTTGAGGCCAAGGTCAATATAATGGGCGGGGGTAGGTAGCAGACTATCCCTAGTTTCTACCCTAGGCGTATGTACAGCTCCCTTCCAAACACCCTGTATACCTCGAAAGCTAAAAAGACATACGTTCAACGCCTGCAACCTTCCTGTTATAACGTATGGCTGCCAAACCTGGCTTCTTACTAATGAAAACATAAACAAATTAGCAACATGCCAACATAACATGGAACGTAGCATGTTAAACCTGAAGAGAAAAGATAAAGTCAAATTAAAACTCATAAGGAAAAAAACTAATATTATGGACGTGACATTCACAATTAAAAGACTAAAGTGGCAGTGGGCAGGTCACACACTCCGAAGTAGAATAGAGAAGTGGGCCAAAGATGTTACTGAATGGTACCCGAGAGAGGGGATGAGGAAACGGGGAAGACCAGTGCGTAGATGGGAAGATGATCTCAGATCGACAGCAGGTGCTGCGTGGAGGAGAAAAGCACAAGATCGTGCACTGTGGAAGGGTCTGGGGGAGGCCTATGCTAGTGAGCAAGACAGACAAACCGATGTCTGATATTCTAAAAAAAATATGTTAATATTAGTTTTAAGTTTGTTAATAAAGGCTATTTGAATTTGAATCGTAAAATACCCTAATCATTTGCAAAACTACAGTAATTACAATCGGGGAAACTATACCCCTGGGCCAACTATTTTGGTTTTACTTTATTGGGTTGTGGAGTTCGTGTTAGGCAGTCAATCCATGTAAAATACTGGTGTTCAGTTGTATCCAGTACAACTGAAAGCCGATCCCGAATAATTTAGAAAAAAAAACAACAATATACATAACGCCTGAATTCTTCTATAGGTTATGCAGAGTGTGTAACACTCACAATAAAACAGCTAACAAATAAAATAAAAGGTGGGTTATGTTTTTTAACCGACTTCGCAAAAAGGAGGAGGAATTCAATTCGACGGTTTTTTTTTTTATGTGTCATACCTCGGAACTTTTTACTGGGTGAATCGATTTTGCTGATTCTTTTTTATTCGAAAGCTGGAACTGGTCATGTGGCCTCATTTAATTTTTATCAAGATCTGATGAAAAACTTCGGAGATAAACATCAGAACTCTTCAATAAATTACGGCAGATCACTCGGGATAGCTCCAATCGCATGTCTGTTTATTGTTTACAACATTTCATAACATAAAATCACACTGGTACGCTCTAAAGGGGTACGCAGGTGTAAACAGTTCACCCTGGTAGACTCTCATTCCACCGGTTTTGTTTATTTAAGTTTCATGTTATTGAGCTAATCTATTCTAGCTTCACTTTGGGCATTATTGGTCCATTATATATACCACGACTAAAAAGTGAAAAATAAAAACCTTTTTTACAAAAATTACAACCGACTTCCAAACAAAAACACTACAAAGTAAAAAATAACTTCAATTTCGGAAGTCGGTGTTCTTGTTTTCATTTCTTCGTTTTTTGACACCGACTTCCGAAATCTTTAAAATTCTGCCAGCGGCTTCGCAACATATTCCCGAGCAAAAAAGTATCCTATGTGCTATTCCTATAATCTATCTTTCTGTCAAATTTCATCCAGATCCGTCTGTCGGTTTTTTATCGGTTACATTTCGGGGAGTGTGCGATGGAATTGCATGAACTAATTCCTCCTAGCCCGTTCCATGATCGGACTACAAGACGTACGGCGATGCGTCATCGGTACATGGTGGACATCCCACCAAACGTTTTGGCAGTACTTTAATTATGCGTACAGCTAAGGAGTGGAATTCCCTGCCAGAGTCTGTATTTCCTGATAGCTACAACCTGGGAGTCTTTAAGTCAAGAGTGAATAGGTTTCTTCTAGGTTAGCGTGCTACATCGTCGACCACATCATCACTTACCATCAGGTGAGATAGTGGTCAAGCGCGAGCATATCAATAATAAAAAATAAAAAATAAAACTTTTCTGGCGTGATTGAGTACAATTATTGAGCATCGCGGACGTCGGTCTACATAGGTCTACCCACATTTTAATATGTTTTACATTTGTATAATACTTACACATACTCTGACCCACCTTCTGTGTTTATTTTATTTTGTTTGTTATTTATATATTCTATTTTATTGTATTATTTAAGTATTTTCCGTTTCCGTAAGTGTGTCCGTGGCATCAACAGTTGGTCTTATCAGAATATCAGCGCAGCGTTATTTCATTTTTTTTTTGATATCGCTGCACATGCTGAGATAGGAGCCTTTTTGGTCTCGCACGGGGTTTTCATTTTTAATTTTGTTTAATTTTAAGCTGATTTCTCGTGTCTCCTGTGCGGGTCACAAATAAATACTTTTTCTTTCTTTCTTTCTTTTACATCCACATTATCGAATTTAGAATATTAGTATGATAAAAATAGTACACAAAAAACCTAAAAACACAAGTACAATAGGACAGTTTATGTACAAAGGCTAGTTTAACCCATAATTGGGTTCTCTTACAGAAAAACCCACACGCAATAAATATTACAAACATAAAATCAAAGTTACGACATAACAATTTAATACATAAGGTTTTAAAGTCATTAATGACACTAATATTGTCGATAAATGACATTTATCTAACCCTGAGTTTATATTTAGAAGACATGACACATGTCCCTATTTGGTATTTTTCCTCGATTGTGGAACTTTGATCGATTGCTATTTAAATATTATAATGATAGATATAAATAATTTCAGTTTAACAATATTTAATACATTTACTTAATACATTTCTAGTTTTTTGTCATTTTGTAGTATAAATCAAGTCCACGTTATTTTTCGATGATTGATCGATTTCAAAATGATTGGGATATTTAAATATTATAATGATATAAATAATTTCAGTCTAACAATTGTTGATAAAATAATAATATAATAATTAATAATTAAATAAATAATTATAATAATTAATTATTAATATAATATAATAATTAAGATAATTGTTGTCATGCTGAAGCCTTTTTGGTCTCGCACGGGGTTTTTTATATTTTATTATTGTTTGTGTTTTGCTTATCTCGTGTCTCCTGTGCGGGTCACAAATAAATATTTTTTCTTTCTTTCTTTCTTTCTTTTATAAAACTGGTTAATGCGTTGCTAGTTTTTTTGCTATATTTGGACATTTTGGAATATAAATCAATTCCAGTTTATTTATTGCTTGACTCAATTATTTTTCTTCGTTACCTCACTGCTGAGAATCAAGACCACATAATTATGATGCTGCTCCAAATTTTACAGTCTGCTGCAGTGTTGAACGCTCGGTACTTGCTGTTTCCAAATGCTTTATTGTAACTGATCTTGTTGGTGTTCTGCCTTGACCGCATTTTCCTTCTACCTGGCCAAGTTACTTGAGCCTTTCCAGACTACGCTTGTCGCTTAGATGAGCACTTAATATGGGCACGCTCTAAACCAGGGTTCGAAATAAAAATAATAAAAACAATACAAGCCTGTTACTGGTTCACTGCAGTACTTCTCATACAGATAAGGCATCCGCATTAATCACCCGCTAACCTAAGCCAGGTTTTTATCAAGATAATAATAAGTCCTCATAATTTTCAACATTCTGGATTAATTTAAGTCCAATAAAAGTCAGATTTCTTCTGTTTTGACTGCAATGGCACAAAAATACACACACTGGCAAATTTAGCGGAACAAGACAAAATGATTGCTAAACCCGAACCCGAGAGATTTGCCGTAATTTTTTAAGAGTTCTGTTGCATATCTCCGCAGTTTTTCATCAAATTTTCGTCAAATTTATATGGGACCACTTCCAAAAAGTGTTATTTCTAACACAAAACGAAAGTGCAAAATTGGTCCACCATTGACTTAGAAATCAATTGTGGACTGATTTTGACCATACATTCAAAATACATACTGTCAAAAATAGAACCACCTCCTTTTTGGGAATTCGATTAAGAAGGGATAGTGCTATCTATCCTATGATCTCTCACACATAAACCATGATGACTTTAATACGTCACAGTAAGGCCCCTGTTGCTAAGCTTTGACTGGACCAGCCCAAATGTTTAAAATTTCTGTGAAGCAATGGCGGTCTGTAATTGATAGCAAAACGTAAGAAATATTCATGTCTTTTTGTTATTAATTAATGATGTTGCAAATACTATGTAATATTATTAGTGTCCGAGGAGTTTCTTGCACGTTCTTCTCCATAAAATCTACCTAAACGTTTTGCAATGTGAAACTAACTTTATCTTTAAGACTGCCCGACTCCTTGTCAATTCAAAAGAAATTTACCATAATAATAATAATTTATGGACACACACACAGGGCTTTTGCCGATTAGGCCGAAAAAGTAGCAGCCAATAAGAAGGTTTTGGTGCCGCTTGGTAACAGAGGCGACATCGCAACAGAGGCAGGCCGCGATGTTGTATAGTGTCCCAGGTCCCATGCGATATCGCGCCTGAGGGTTGGAGGCCGCGGCGGGAGAAGAGTGCCGGTATTGGGGTGTGTCACCTCGGCTTGTACGGAGTCGCCACCGTCTGATGGCGGACGCGGTGGGTCCACAGGGGAGGTCCCTATTCCTTGCGGCCGAAAATTGGTGGGTAGCAGGGCCGCTGACCAGACCCATCACAGGGGGACCATTGGTCGGTACCATACACGGGGTCGTCTGGCGCCCTTGTGCTAGTTTGGTCCCTATGGTGGCCACGGCGTGCAATGTGTCTGGTGCGGCGGTGATGGGGGGTACACCCCAGAAGAGGGTCCGGTGACGGACAGCCGCGGCTTGGTAGCGGTGAGTGCTAACGCGTGCCCGTGTTTATTTATTTATTAACACGTACATTTATTTTTACATTGCCAGTTGGCCAGTCCCAGTAACGGGTCTGGGTAGAGGCACCTGTTACACAGTGGACAACACACTAAGTGTCACCCTCTGGGATTCCGCCAAAAAGCAAGAAAATATGTCCAAACGCAGAGATACGCTATTAAGTATCCCAACTGCTCAATTCACTGGTGCAAACTTTAACAGATTAGTGCGGGTTGACGGGACTTTAAACAGTCCTACTCTCGGTCCATACCGTAGCCTCCTGTTTGGAACGATCAATCCCAACGATGCCAATATTTGTAGATTATTTAGCATACCACGAAAAACCATGGAAACATATTTTACAAGGGCGAAGTTGCGCCTTACTTCCAACTTATAGTACCCAACCATCCCTATAACAAAGAGGGTTGGATACATAAGCGAGTAGAAAGGGTAGATACCAAATTGCCTCATGTCTAGGTACCAGGTTAATTTGTTTTGCATTTTTCCACCATCGTAGAATACTGCGTTTCTTAAGGATTCCAGATGATAGCACTAGTTTCCAAGTTGCTTCGTACTAACGCATTATAAAGCGATTTCACTACTGCCATGTTGGTGAAGTGACGGGTTTCGCGCATGACAAACCCAAGATTTGAAGGCTTTTCTACATACCTGCACTACATGAGTACGAAACGAAAGATCCTCGTAAAAGGTAACACCAAGATCTCGCACTAACCCCACCCATGCAATAATCGTGACGTCGGGGTAACACGGCCCGCGTGAAGCACATTACGTTACACTTCGTCACATTGAAGATTAATTTGTTCTCTTCATTCCATGTTACCACCCGATCGATGTCTCGCTGGAGCATGTCGCAGTGTGGCTCGTCTTGGATCCGCATGAATAACTTGAGATCGTCAGCAAATAACAAACAACCAGCGTATTTAATGACTTCTGGAAGATCTTTAATCATTAAAAAAAGAGCACAACGCGGACTCGAACACTTAAGCAAACACTGCACGTCCAGCTACAGGTCTTATCCGCAACATCCGAGCTTGGAGTGCCCTTCGGTACCGGAGTAACCCTAGTCAAATTCCAGCCATCGGGATACGAGCATTCGCGAAGATATTAAATAAATGCATGAGTGGCCGGGCCAGTACTGTCCTGCCATCCCTAACAATGAAGGGTGGCACCCCGTCCGGCCCAACCGATCGCTTGGGCTTGAGGCGCGTGGTACCCACCTCGCCGAGAGACAGTTGTCCCACGAGAACCCGGGCGCCGCGCTCGGGGGCCACGTGTCTAGCGGCAGCCGCATCTAATCGCGGCGCCAGCGCCCTATAGACCGAGTGGAAGTAATCAGCGAACGTCTGAGCTCATTCATGCTCTGGCAATGGCTCACCATTCTATGCAATCGGTTTACTACGTTTCGAACGCTTGTTCCCAACAAAACCCCAAAAAGACCTCGGTTCCTTCAAAAATTGTGTTCCCGCCATAAGCGGCACACGAGGACACTATGGAGTTTTAGTGGGTTGGAGTCCCACATAACTGAGCTATCTCCCCGTGGTAGCGACTGCGCTGAAGAAAAAAAAACGTCTGTATGTGAGATGAGCATCTCATGACGGAGCAGGAAAGAAAAATAAGGCATAGCACGCACTGCGATTTTTATTCGCGCGAATTTTTTAGTACAATTTGAGCACGGATTTTTTCCGGAGTGCGTGGAGCTTCATACATTTCCATAGGTCACAGAATGGGCGGAAAAAAAATCGCCTAAGACGCGGTTGTTTAAACTTTATGCTTGTTTAATGCAATACATATTATTATATTAAACAACAGAAAATAGTTTGTAATTTTAACTTTATTCTTATGAATGCAATAAAAAAACAATTAACGAAAGATAGTTCTGTTACGTACATTAACTTTAAATATTAACTTTTCCAATACATCATTTTCGATCGCCTATATCGACAATGAATTAAACGGTTCTGGAGACATTTACGAACGAAGACTGTTTTTTATAAGTTTAAAAAAGTTACGTTCACCCGTTGCGTTTCATATCATCAGCCTTATTTGCAATGCAATATTCGACCAAGTTGATTGTACCATATTATTAAAAATGTATTTAAACAATTTTTGGCAGGTGAAATTTTATCCTTCCCCGCAATCCCCGCATCCTCTAATTGTAAGAGAAAGTACCTGAACTGCAGCAACACGTTTATAAACTCGGGCTCAATGACCTCTGTATAATGTTCACAAAATTTGGCACAAGCCTCTCTAATTTCATCGTTGGTCTTTTTACTCGACTGCTGAAGGAGTGTATTGCGTTATCGGTCTATGTATGTATATATATGTGTTTGTTCCGATGGCCACATCGGACACAAGAGATTAGTTAGATTTCTAGAAAACAAACGCGTGGGCTTTGATGAATCTTAAGTCAATCGATTCGTCTTAACCTTGCAAGTGTCATTAAAGACATCAAAGTAATCAGAGTTCACCACAGCGAGCACCAGACGCCCAATGAAAAATAAAAAGCCGCGAACTATGTCAAGTAAGGTATCGTTAAAAAGATATTAAAAATCATCTTTAGGTTTCTGTCACCATGTTTTATTTTAAATAACGATTTAGGATATATTATACCGATTTAACGTTGGTTAACAACCATTCTCGCTAATTACCTCATATCTCTCAAACCACTAGATGGATTTTATAATTAAGACATCGTTAGATACGTCTTGACCGCCAAGGTTTTCTTAGATAAGTGATGTAAAACAAAAAAAAAAAACAAGGCAAATTTTGGGACCCAAACTGTGGGGTCCAAGTTTTTTTTTATTTCAGACCCATCGAGTGGGGTATCAAAATAAAGGGTTTTTAGATGTAATTATAAAAATATGTACCACTTATATGTTTAAATGTAATTCGAAAAAAAATTATAACTAAAAAGTTGTAAATAAAAAAGTAATTTTTATAAATGTTTAAGAAGCGTACTAAAAAGATTTTTCATTATTTATTATTATTTTATTAAAACTTCATGCAACATAAAAGTACATAGGCGGACTAAATGCCTGTAGCATTCTCTACCAGTCAACCAAGGGTGGTGAAGCCGAAAAAAAGCCGAATGCTTAAGAGGAAACGAGGGCAGAGAGGTTTGGCTCTGGTTTCTTTCCTTCTCCAATATAGGACTAATTTAAAAGATATTCTGTAAAATAGCAAAGTAAGATATTATATACTATGTTTTCCTTTTTTCATTTATATTTGTCAAATTTGTACACTAAGCCTCTGTTGACCCCCCCCCCGGTGGGTTCCCGCTTTGTCGAGGCGGGGGGGCTCAGTAACCGTGGCTTGGTCACCCACGGTGAAGCGAAGAGGAACCCAAGGAAGGGTCGCTCGTCAGGGCTTTTGCCGATTAAGCCGACGACGTAGCGGCCAACTAGTAGGTTGCGGTGCCGCTTGGTAACAGGCGACATCGCAACTGAGGCGGGCCGCGATGTCTTATGGAGATTCCCAGGTCCCATACGATATCGCGGCTGAGGGTTGGAGGCCGCGGCGGGAGAGGAGTGCCGGTATTGCGGTGCGCCGCTCTCCCTACCTACCGCGGCCTAGACGGGGTCGCCACCGTCTGATGGCGGACGCGGTGGGGCCGCAGGGGAAGAGAAGAGTCGGTATAGCGTTAGCCGCCCTCCCTATCCCCTGCGGCCGCAAAATGGTAGGTGGCGGGGCCATTGACCTCGACCCGCCACAGTGGGACCAAGGGTGCCATACACGGGGTCGTCTGGCACCCATGTGCTGAATTGGTCCCTGGGGTGGTCACGGCGTACAGTGTGTTCTGGTGCGCCGGTGATGGGGGGTACTCCCCCGAGGAGGATCCGGTGACGGACAGCCGCGGCGGGTTCGCGGTGAGTGCTGCTAACGCCTGCCCGTGTTCCCGCCATAAGCGGCACTGGAGGACACCGTAGAGTTTTAGTGGGTTAGAGTCCCACATAACTGCACTATCTCCCCGTGGTAGTGCAGTATGCATGAGCATTTCTCCACGCAAAAAAATAAATAAAACAAGCCTCTGTTGACAGCGCAATTTTGAGTATTTTTTGAGGGCTCTAGTGCTTCTAAAGATAATGTATCATGAAAAAGGAAAACATAGGGACATAGTACATATCTTTAATTTTTAGCTAACGGAGTATCTTTTAAATTGGTCCAATATTGGAGGAGGAAAGAGACGAGAGCCAAACCTCGAATTATGACTTTTTATTTAGGAAATTCAGTCGGCGCTCTCTGTCCCCGTTTCCTCTTAAGAAGAGAACTAAAAAGATGTTTTTTTTTTTGTTTTTTTTTTCTTCTTCTTGTTTACAACTTTTTAGTTCTATTCCTATGTATTCGGATTTTTGATTATTTAAATTTACGTTACGCGTCAATAGATTCTTCGCGTCGACAGAGTGCACTTTCAGATTTTGCCTTACAAATAAATGCGACTATCTCGTGTTCACGCGATTATCGTGTTGTATTTGGACGACGCCTTATATCCAAATTCATAAGTTTACAAACACAGAGCACAGTAAAACGTTTAATTTCAATTCATTCACGGTCGCAAAACTTAGAAATTGCAATTACAGATCAATCATTTCAAAACTTTTGTTTATCATACAATACTAAATAGTACAATAAAATTATAATCAAATAAATAATAGTAATCAAAACCAAATAAATTAAAAATATAATTAGTATTATTAAGATAATCATCGTAGATTATAATAATTATATCCTTTCGAACCTTATACTTCTAGCTTTGTGCAATTGAATTGAAAAGGCCATTATTATTTCACATTAATTTTAAAACCGATCTTAAGATGACTGCTGTTAAATGGACAGTTCACAATAACCCTTATTGCGCAATAATTCCGCTTCGTTTACCGTAAATATTCTTCATTCGAGCTTAAGTCCTCATTGTTGCATTGGACGTTTTGACATCCAGGTGTGCTTACTCTGATCAGAGCCGTCGAAAATTTATTAAAATAGTTTTAATTTGGTATTTTACCAAAATAAATAAATAAGATTGTAGTATAAATTAGTACCTATCAAAATGGTTGTGTTAACATCAAAGGGTGTAGAAAAACAGTCAGTAGCTGAATTCTACGCTGGTAAATCTGTGTTTATTACCGGTGGCACTGGATTCCTTGGAAAGGTAATTAAGGTTTAATTTTCAAAACATTCTGTGCTAATATCAACTGTGCTATTTGTTCCAAAAATTGAGAAAAACAAGTGGTACAAACAATGTTGATTTAAGTAATCAAGAAATCACTGTTGCTTGTGGCACATTTATTAATTATTAGCATTTTCCTGCGGTTTTGCTCTCCTTTACCGCATTTGATCCGTGCATTTCTTCAGCTTTCACAAATAAATATACATCTTTATAATACGAGTACCTATTAGTAAAAATTGCATTCTTTGTTTCAAAATTCAATGCATCAAAATGTTCACACGAACTGTTTGCGTGGCTTACTGAACAACGAGGGCTACTCCGAGTTTGTTAACATTGTAGCTGACGCATGCATGTCCACCCGTATGGAATTAGTACTTCCTCTTATATATTTCTAAGTTGTGGCCTGTGTGCCACAAACTTTTGCGTTTATACTAGTAGTAGCCCGATTCGGTTTTAGAACTGATTTGATCTATTTCTAAATTATATTAAACGTTGCTCATTGCATGCTCAGCATTATAGAAAATGTTCATTACATCATATAAAATTAGGTAAAATATGTTTATATATTTCTCTTTATTTTTAATTAGGGACTTTTATACAAATGTATATGTCAGCCCCATCGGACCTTATAACGTAAAATAAAAGGTAAAATGAAATTATATCAATAATTTATTATACTCGTATGCGTGGTGGATTATGACCCATCCCCTCTCATAGAGAGGAGGCCTATGTCCCAGCAGTGGGCACATTAATAGGCTGATGATGTGTGATGTGATGAAAAAAAAGTCTATCGTAGTAAGTCTATGACCAGTGTGTATTGCCAGTAATTAGCTATGGGACCGAGACGAAGTCACTCACAATGGGCCCTATCAGAAAGCCTAAAACCACCCAAAGGGCAATGGAGAAGGCTATGCACGGTGTTTCCTTGCGTGATCGCATCAGAAATGAGGATATCCGCAGGTTAACCAAAGTTACCGACATAGTCCGAAGAATTTACAAACTTAAGTTGCAGTGGGCAGGGCACATTGCTCGCAGAACGATGGCCAATGGGGCCGAAAAGTTCTGGAATGGCGACCGCGAACCGGAAGACGGTTCGTTGGAAGGCCTTCCACTAGCTGGACCGATGACCTGGTTAAGGTTGCGGGAATGCTCTGGATGTGAGACGCACGGGATCGGTCAAAGTGGCGACGCCTGGGGTAGACTTATGTCCAACAGTGGAAGTCTTTCGGCTGAAATGATGATGATTAAAAAAAGTATATAAAATGAAATGAAGTCATATGATCATTAGAACTTTGATAACCAACCTATTGATTTGTGGTAATTATCATTAATACGCTTGGAGGACAAACAAGAATGACACACGATTGACTCAAGACGATTCAACGACAGAAGACACAAATACCTAATTGGCCTTGATTTTACTACTATTTACTCGAGTTTAAACTTGTGTTTGTAAGGGAATCGTTTGCCTTGGTACGGGCATGAATGCGACCTTTCAGAAGGCTCGACGCAACTTGATTTGTATCACACTGATTTTAGCTAAGCGAAATTACGTACATTCGCATGGACGCAATGCACCATCCAATTGAAGTTTTCCTAGAAAACACAATTTAAATTACGTCACGCCTTCAAATAGGTCCCGTAAGAGGAATGAAACGTATGTGACTAACGACTAAAAGAATTATGAAATATTTATGGATCAAGAGGGAGAGAAAGGCTGAACATAAGATTTATTTTATTTATTTACTAAGGTTCACCAACATGGACACAACAAATGAATGGATTGTGTGAGGAATGAATTATCTGAAATAAAAGGGCATAAGACATGGGATAAGGGTATGAAAAAAACTATTGTATTTTCAAGACAAAGCCAATAACGTCAACAAAAAAAGACAGTGGTAGTAATGACCATTTTAATTTAAATACAATGGATATGTAATTTTATGATTTCTTTACCGCTCATCGTGTGTATAATACACCTTATTATGTATAAATAAATATTAATCAATCAGTTAGGGCCATTAAACCTTGGTTAGTATAACTATCATATTATAAAGACGAAAGTTTGTTAGTGTGTGTGTTTGTATGTTTTATATATATTTATTTATTTAATACTTCATGCACACAAACGTACAGAGGTGGACTTAAAGCCTTATGCATTTTCTACCAGTCGACCTTTGGGTGATGCAAAGACAAATAGTGGTAGGTGCAATATTTTGACGAGTTAGACAAATCGCGTTTATTTAAAACGTATACTTATACTATAAATACAATATATACTCAAATAATAAACTAAATACATAAACATACCTAAACAATAAGTAGTAATAGATAAATAATTGGATAAGATTAACGCTGTGACGATACTACTTCCAACTTCTTACGAATATTCTCGCGTACTTTAAATTTGAAGGTAAATCGGTTGGTTGCCATCCTGATTTCCTGGGGGAGCGCATTCCACAGAGAAATAGACTATTTCACGTAAAAATTACTGAACGAACTTGGCACATGAGATACCTTCTATCCCGGGAATACGAGTATGTTCCCTTGGAATAATTTCCAAAATTCACGCGGGCGAAGCCGCTGGCAGAAGCTAGTTTACTTAATACGATTTCATTCAAAAAGCAATAAGTAACAAATGTTATGCTGATGTTAAAATTAAGTAGCAATATTGAGGTCAATTTATTTGTATGCCAATGCCATGTCCATTATATTGTTTTTACTTGAATGTAGAGGAAGTAAATAGTGACAAAGTATCTAGTTATGTCGAAACCAATGAAAAATCCAAAATCCGAATATTAAAAGCTGTTTTGTGAAGAAACTGAGGTTTTAAAACTTCCAAATGTCCACTACTAGACATTAATTGGCGACCGTGACAGGACAAATTACCAAAATTCGGATCCAGTACCGACGAAGACAAACAATTCTCATCAAAGGGAAATTTACCAAAGATTCATCGTGGAGGACTACAGACGCAAGAACACTATTATAGAAGAAAACTAAGCCAGCCAGGTCGGTCAGCACAACGCGCCGCGCCCAGCCTTAGCTTCTACAACGTCGAGGTTCACCGTCAGCCTGCCACGCCCACGCCTGTTCGAGGATTCCGTCAACTTTCTGCGAGCAGCTCGTGCACCTATTAGTGCCACAGCCACCAGCGAGGACCAGTGTAGCCAGAAGCAGCAGTCTCGCCTATCAGTTAAGTGCCCTTCCTACGAGCCTTCCTATAATTTACCCTAATTCCTAAACCTATTTTCCTATGAATAGGGACGCTGTTTAGTACATTCCACTTGTGTATTGCATTAGTTAAACGAAGTATCTAGCTATTTTAATGCTTATTTAAAGTAAATAACCAGTAAATATCTCAATATAATAAAATAAAAATAAATTCATTGTTCAATGTCAACTACCTACATAATCATTTGTGAAATTGTAAAATCATTGAAATAATAATAAGTAGGTAATTATATTCCCGATATTTTCTTTCTACTGGGTAATCTGAAGCCCTAAACTGTGCTGTCCCAATGGTACATGTAACCATTCTAGTTCGCATTACTTCAAACACTTTCAGCCGACTATTTCAGGTCGCCGCGTGACGCGCCGGTTACCACTGGCCGCGTTCGGGTGACGTTGGCGCCTTGCCGAGCCGCCGCCGCGCCGCTGCGCTGCCGCATGCCGCCGCGCTATTGTCGCGCTTGCTGCCGCGTAGCTGCGTTCGGTCCCCAGGTGCCGCCGAAGGAGTATCAGATAATATTTCAAACATATAACTTTATTCCTTCATTTGGCATTAGTGTCTTACTGTTAGGATTACTCAATCAACTATAAATATCTTCCTAAAGTTCTCTGTAAAGTTGCTACTTTTAATTATTAATAAACAATAATGTCTATAAGCGAAGATAAAGACAGTAATGCAAAACAAATGAGGGAACTATTTGCTAAACGTAGCTCGGTCAAAGGTCGTTTAACGAAATTTAAAAAATATTTAGATGTAGTATGCTCTTCAAAATTAACAAAAACCCAAGCAAAAGAGTTAGAAATTAATGTTAGTAAAATACAAGCTATGTCTAACAAATTCGATGAACTATAGGTTCAGATTGAGGTCATTAATTGCGACAATATGGACTCTGAGATCGACGAACGCGATGAAATTGAGCAGATCTTTACTTCACATCTTGCAATTGCTGAAGAGCAACTTGATAAGTATAAGAATACTTCTCACGAATCTGATTTGCACAATTCAACACAATGTTATCACTATCAGACATCTCAATGCCATCATGTTGATTTTAAATTACCACAAATACAAATTGCAAGGTTCGATGGCGCTTATTTCCGCTGGCTTGAGTTTCGAGACACCTATTTATCGCTCATTCATAATAATGAGCGTATCAAGCCTATTCATAAGTTTCATTATTTGGTATCGTACCTCGAGAATGAAGCCGCGCGCATTATCTCTAATTTAGAGATTTGTGAAACTAATTATGAAACTGCATGGCAGCTCTTGTGCGATCGTTACGATAACAAGCGCCAACTTATAAATCAACACATCAATTCATTGTTATATTTTGAATCAACACAGCAACAATACAAACGTGAATCAGACAAATCACTGAGGTTTCTAGTTGACCACGTGACTAAAAACCTGAGAGCATTGTCAAGCTTAGCTAAACAAGATGAACTGCTTGACATGATAATTATTAAAATACTTATACCAAAATTAGATAGTCGTACTGCCATGAAGTGGGAAGAACATCGTAATAGTCTGTCCGATCTCCCCGCTCTGAAGGATTTCAATAAGTTCCTAACTGATCGCGCTGATGTGTTAAAAACTATGTATCAAAACAACTCTGATATACCCAAGGCAACACAATCACGCCAAAATAATAACAATAATTCACGTAGTACTAAATCCTTTTCATCTACAGTTCAGAACACCGGCTCTGTCGCTAAGCAGTGCGTTGTCTGTAAAGGTGACCACTGGATATACGACTGCCCTACTTTTTTAGTGAAGAGTGTTCAGGAACGACGAGATGAAGCATTTAAGTTGCACTTATGCTCCAATTGTTTACGAACTGGGCATCGTGCGCGTGATTGCAAGTTGGGTCCCTGTCGTGAGTGCAAGCGTAGGCACAACTCACTCTTGCATTTACCTAATTCTAACAATACTAGTACAAGTAATGCTAGTACAGCCAGCAGCAATAATACTAACACAGATCGCGGTTCAACTGAAATATCAGTCAACAATTCAATTAACAATAACTTCATAGAAAATCACATTCTTTTGTCAACAGCCATGGTCAATGTTGTTAATCCTCAAACAAATAAACAATTTCGAGTTCGTGCTTTATTAGACTGTGGAAGTCAGTCCTCATTCATTAGCCAATCACTCATGAACAAGTTATCATTACAGGTATGTTTTATTAATACTATAAATGTTATTGGTATAGGCAACAACTTAGCAGAACATGTAAACAAAAGTTGCATTGCCCGATTAAATTCATTTAACAATGACTATAGTGTCGTACAGTCATTTTATGTATTAAATCAATTAACAGGTACTATTCCTAAGCGATCTATAGATATTAGTAAATTAAATATTCCAAGAAACATACAGTTAGCTGATCCTAATTTTAATCAGCCTTCGGCTATAGACGTCTTGATAGGTGCGGACCTATTTTGGGACCTATTAGGGTGTGATCAGCTAGTATTAGGTAATAACATACCCAAGCTACGTAGCTCAAAGCTAGGTTGGCTCGTTGCCGGCCCTATTTCTCCAAGTTTAAGAAATCGTTCGTCACCTAAAAATATTCCATGTCATGTTTCAATTAGTGATAGTGACGAATGCAATTATTCCAATATTAACTCTCAATTGACAAAGTTTTGGGAACTGGAGCAGGTTCCAGATAAGCAATATTTTAGCAAAATTGAGCAGGCATGTGAAGACCATTTTTATCGCAATACTTTCCGTTTAGAATCCGGTAGATTTTGTGTTAGGCTGCCCCTAATTGATACTCCAGATTGTTTAGGCAATTCTTACGCAATGGCTAAGAAACGTTTGTTGTATTTAGAAAAACGTTTCCGTAAGAATCCAGAATTAAAGTTACAATATTAAAATTTTATTCAAGAATATTTGGAGCTAGGCCATTTAGAGGAATGTCCGACTATTTATCCCGTTCCATCCTATTATCTTTGCCATCATGCAGTGTTCAAACAAAATAGTGAAACAACAAAGACTCGTGTTGTCTTTGATGGATCGGCACGAACTTCCTCAGGTTTCTCTCTGAACGACCTACAGATGGTCGGTCCTAATGTACAAGACTCAATCTTTTCCATTTTGATCCGGGCTCGCCAGTATAAATATATTTTGACAGCTGATATCGAGAATTTTTTTAGGATGGTGAGGTTAGATGAAAAAGATCGTAATTTACAATTAATACTTTGGAGAAGTGACGAGTCAAATCCTATCAAAACTTTACGTCTTAAAACCGTAACTTATGGTCTCGCAAGTTCTACATATTTGAGCACCAAGTGTTTGTCAGTATTGGCAGAGGATTGCGATGACGAGCTTATAGGTAATATTATTAAACACGACCATTATGTCGATGATTTAGTTACCGGATCCAACAATGAGTCCGAGTTACTATACATTCAACGCAAGGTGTCGGACACTCTAAGATCTGGTTGGTGGCTTTAAACTACGTAAATTCAAATCAAATTGACCAAGTATTTTATCATCGTCAATCATTGATCAAAATGATAAGGTTATTTTAAGTGAGTCTACTAATACTTTAGGATTAAATGCTAATTAGTTTATGTAAAATTACTCAGCAAACTTCATTTGCTCTAGAGTACAATATTTTGTTAAAAAGTAAAACATTAAGTAGCAAGTCAACACTCTTGTCACTTTCACCCTTTTTAGACGATGACAAGGTAATGAGAGTCGGTGGTAGAATAGAATTATCTAATTACAACTATGCTCAGAAACATCCCATACTTTTACACGCCGCTCATCCTCTCACCAAATTATATTTTATATATGAACACTTACACAACTTGCATGCTGGGCCCCAGCTGTTGCTAGCCTGTGCAAGAGAGACAGTGTGGACTATAAACGGTAGGCACTTGGCCCGCCGCACAGTACGCGCTTGTGTCAGATGTAGACGTATACAAGGTAAAACATTAACTCCCATGATGGGAAACTTGCCTCGACCTGGCTGGCTTAGTTTTCTTCTATAATAGTGTTCTTGCGTCTGTAGTCCTCCACGATGAATCTTTGGTAAATTTCCCTTTGATGAGATTTGTTTGTCTTCGTCGGTACTGGATCCGAATTTTGATAATTTGTCCTGTCACGGTCGCCAATTAATGTCTAGTAGTGGACATTTGGAAGTTTTATAATGAAAAACCTCAGTTTCTTCACAAAACAGCTTTTAATATTCGGATTTTGGAAATGAATGTCGACACAGCCGTGTACAAAATTATAATGATAAAAAAGTAAAAAAACGTACGGGTGTAAGTAGAAACTACAAACAAGTTGTAGCACCACATGAATTTGCAACTTGGTGCTATTGCAAAAACATCAGGCGTAGATATGGCGCAGACAACGGGCTTTTAATACGAAGGAATGGTGGACATGACACAATTGTTTTAGAAATCCATAAGAATCGGGAAGTTGCGCGGTGTCTTCTCGTACAACTTACCACAGTGTCTCAAGACGAAAGTCTATGACCAGCGTGTGTTGCCAGTGATGACATATGGCTCTGAAACGTGGTCGCTTACAATGGGCCTCATCAGGAAGCTTACAGTCACTCAAAGGGCAATGGAGAGGGCTATGCTCGGCGTTTCCTTGCGTGATCGAATCAGAAATGTTGAGATCCGTAAGTGAACCAGGGTTACCGACATAGCCCGAAGAATTGCCAAACTTAAGTGGCAGTGGACAGGGCACATTGCTCGCAGAACGGATGGCGGATGGGGCAGAAAGGTTCTGGAGTGGCGACCGCGAACCGGAAGACGTTGCGTTGGAAGGCCTCCCACCAGGTGGACCGATGACCTGGTGAAGGTTGCAGGAATCCACTGGTTGCGGGACGCACGGGACCGGTCAATGTGGCGACGCTTGGGGAAGGCCTATGTCCAGCAGTGGACGTCTTTCGGCTGATATGATGAAGAATAGGAGAAAATCAATGTTCAAGATACGATGAATAAAATGTATGATGGTGATTTATGATATTCTACCATATTTTTCTATTTTAGGTTAGCACCCCATTTATATTTACAATAATCATCGTCTTTTCCATAGTCCATTAATTAATCTTCCAAGGAATTTCTGGTAACATATAGCCAAACACATTCATCTTCAACACTTGCCTCTCAACCTTTTTCTCATTCTTCCACATCTCACGCCTAATACCGTGGCAGTCGATTTCAAATTCAACTTTTCAGGTACATAGGCAATAAGCTCGCCCCCTTTATGTACAACTTAAACATAACTGGAAAATTGTATGTACTACGGTAAACTTTTACCTAATCTTTCGGGGAAAGTAGATATTTTGATCGATTTGTTTATTTTCTTTCAGGTATTTATAGAAAAACTATTGTATAACTGTCCAGATATCGACAAAATTTACATGCTTATACGAGAGAAGAAGGGCCAGTCTATAAGCGAGAGGATGACACAGTATCTTGATAATCCGGTAAGCAAAAACCCTTTACATTCTTTAACATGCTACTGATTTATCGGTTAAGACTTAAGCTGTCTACACATCAGGGCCGACGGCCCGCCGGCGTGAACCCGGCGGGTGGAGCAGTGTTAGTGGTATTGGTAGGGACTCTCGTTTTCACACTTAGACTCCGTGGCACTCGCGCGTGGTGCGATTTCAAAAGCTGGTGGCGGCAGGTGGGTTTAAAAGTTGCGAGTCGGACAATTTTGCCGGTCGGCACGACTGTCGCGACATGTAACTTTCACAATTAGTGATTGCCAAGTGCTCGGAGAGATTAGAAAATAATAATGGAGGATATATGTAAAATAAAAAAGGAGTAGGAAAAAAAAATACAAATTTACATTTTCCCTCCATAAGACCAACAAGGCCAATAGGCACAAAAGGTCGTTTACAACTTAGTACAGTTGCCTAGCACCATGGATAAAAATTAGCATTCGTCGTGACATGTAACGTTCACAATTAGTGATTGCCAATTGCTCGGAGAGATTTGAAAATAATAACGGAGGAGTACGAAAAAAAAAACAAATTTACACTTCCCTCCATAAGACCAACAAGGCCAATAGGCACAAAGGGTCGTTTACAACTTAGTGCAGTTGCCTAGCACCATGGATAAAAATTAGTATTAATATTAATGGGTCCAAACTCCAAGACAGTTAAATTCATTCTCCGGGACTTCGTCGAGCTTCATTGCCTCGGCGCTTGTTCGGTGGTCGCCACTGTTGATTCTGGCTTTCAGGAGTTGCAGTGGTTTGGGAATAGTGCGGTTGGATTGAATTGCTCGGAGATATTGCGCATGTCTTTCGAATTATTAGGACGTTTCAGTATTTGACATGAAGTGATCTATTATGAAGCAGCTTGTGCAGTTATATCCCTCAAAATGCGAAAACAATGGATTAGGCTAGTTTTAAAAGACTGACACGTCACAATTCCTTGAAAGTTGGCGGGCAACTGAATGAGCGTAGAGGTGTGCCGCCTGGTAATATGTGCTGGTGCAAGCTACCCATAGTCTCAAAATAATGCCGTCGGCCTTGCCTGGCGGGTGGGGCCGCCGGCGCCGGGCGGCTTAGGTGTGTAGATAGCTTTATACGTCAAGATATGCGTATTTTTTTTTTTAAACAGCTGATACTTTTCCTATTTAAGATAACAAACAATCAACTGCCAGGTTGGTCTAGTGGTTACATTACAAGCGCTACTGCTGAGCAATATGCTCTGGGTCGGGCAAAGTGATGTTGGGTTTTTCCATCCGGGACTTCTAAACAGCAGCCCTAAGTTTGGATTTGTACCCGGTTGAAGGCTATAGGCCCGCCTCCTATTACGTGGGACTTAAACATAAATGGTGAAATGTGTGTATGCTATAGGTGCATCCCTACTTAACCCTTCGGGGAATACTGGCGTGATGATACTGGTGTGTTAAAGCGTTTAATATATTCCCCAATGTTAACGCAGTACTGGCCGTGCGCCCGCTTGCAGCCTGAATACCTATATTGAACCTTTTCTTGGGCAGTTTTATTTGAAAATGATTCTTTGACTTGCATGTGCCATTTCAGTTAAGAAAAAATTCTAGCTATACATTTTTGTGTGTAAAAATATTTGTAAACATTTCAAGTATTGTTCAAGTTCCCATAGGTGGCGATTAATATCGTTTTGTTAATTATTTTTCTAAAGCAAAACTATTAGTTACACGAAAATAGTACATTGTTATCCTAGGGGTGAAAGTAACTTATTTAGTCCCGAGACGGGGTTTGGCGCCCGGAACGAAGTGAGGGCGCCAATAGTTCGAGGGACTAAATAAGTCTTTAACCCGAGGTAAACACTGTGCTTTTCATTACAAATACAAGGAAATAAAAATAAAAACATGAATTAGCTAAAGAAAAAATGATTGCCGCTTTCCCGCCTATTTTGTTTGTTTTTTTTTCTGTGGCCGGCCTGCTATTCAGCCATTATTTTTTATTTTCATCATTGAAAAAATGGTAAATATTTTGCCCAAATCTAAGTTATTTTAAAGAAATTGTTGAAACTAAATTATAATAAAGTTATTAAAAAAATATATATTCTTTAATCAATACTTAACTTTAAGTTATTTCAATTTTACTTCGTGGTTGTATAGAAAGTTGGAACATGGTTCAAAAGATATGTGAAAAGGAACTAGTTTTTTTTTAAATAATTTGACAGCTGTCAGTTGAAAGCGATTCTCCCTAGGGCTGAAAAGTATTACTTTCAACCCGCTCCTCAGGCAACTTAAGACCTACTTTCAGAGTATGAGTAATGAAAAACCTTTTAACCTAGCCGTTACTAAGGAGTATGCTTTAGAAAGTAAGTTCGCGGCACTAAAGCGGTATAAGGCCCTTAAGATGAACTTTAACCAAAGGGGTTATAGCTGTTTATTAATAAATTGTAGTACATAAATAATCATCATAATTTGAAGTAACACTTTATATTCAGTTCATGCTTCTGTTAATCACGGGACTAGAAAATGTAAAATAGAGGTTGAGATTGAGATAAATGTTAAGAAGGATTGCTCATTTATTTGTTTGTTGCAGGTCTTCAAAATATTAAAGGAAGATAGGCCAGCAGACTTGGAGAAGATAGTTTTAATACCTGGCGATATTACTGTCCCAGACTTGGGAATTTCTAAAGAAAATGAGAAGATTCTTTTGGAAAATGTGAGTTGGTGTATACCTTAATAAATTCATTGTAGAGGTACTTGGGTTGTTTACAAGAATAATAAAACAAAATAAGCAAACAGAGATAACAAAACATCTACATAGAAATTACCACAACTTCGCTAGTAAAACATAATTTTTCTTTTGTGATCCTACTTTGAGGCGAGTGTGTTGCGTGCGTGAATGTGTATTGCGTGTGTGAGCATGTGTTGAGTGTGTATTTGTCTACTTGTGCCAGTGTAATAGAATATGAAGAAGATAGATAAGAAATTGTTAAATGTGTTGATAATTTAACTATTCGGTTTTTTTAATTTTATTTAAGTAACTCTGTTGCCGCATTATGTAAGTGATTTCAGCCACTGAGTTATAGCTTCCTTGCATTTCCGCAGAACCTTCGGATGGAACTTTATTTTTGCATTTATTTTGTTATAAATGTTGAGTTGAGGCAGGTTGAGTTGTATACTGCCGCCTTGCTAAAGCTGTGCGGACACTTGAGGAGTGGGCCGCGATACTTCTTTTTTCTTGATGGGCTGGGTTAAATGCAATAGATTTGTGAAGTTATCATCGTCTTCAGATATTAAAATGATGCTTACAAAAACACTTATTTTCAGGAAAAATTAAAAACCAATTTTTGACTAAACTTGCCAAGCAATAGACATAAATAGATCAGAATAGGCTCAATGACGTTTTTTTTTAACCTTTTATAATGTTTTGAAAGAATAAGTAGGTTATCCGAAGTGAAGATATTTAAATATACTAAAAATCTTTTGCAGTCTTATTTTATACACATAATATTTTATTTTCATTTCTTTCAAGATACTGTGAATATTGCTTTATTGTTTTAGAATAATATTCAACGGATAAAAGAGGCCAAATATACGGTAAACATAACACATTACGATTTTATTCTTGTTAATATTGAATAAGCATTAAACGGTAATAAAACCTTGAACTTTTATTCTGGCGTATTTAATAAAACAATGTTAAAGTAAACAGCATTGTTTTATTGAAAGTGAACACAATAAACATTTAAACAAAATAATTTGTCTTCTTGATCATCGTCGTAATCATCATGTAAATGCACAGAACTATTGATAAAAGTGAGAGAATCGTAAAAGCCATGGTCTTCTTCTTCTTCGTCGGTATACTCTTGACAGAGCGGTCGTGGTCATCATATTGCAAGTGAGATTCGGGCTGAAGTGATTCGCCTCACGATGCGACGCCATGCCTCTCTGTTACTCAGGTGTATTCATGCAATGGACCACCCACTGCAGAAACTTGATCTTGATCGGTCCATCGCATGGGAGACCTGCCACGCGCTCTCGATCCTTCCACCTTACCCTGGACCACAAGCCGCTGAATAAAATTGTTGCTTCATTAGCACACATGACCAAAGAACTGAAGTATTCGAGCCTGGAGTATAGCCGATAGACGCTGCTTGAGTTCGAATGGATACATTTAGTGCGAAACTCAGTCCAAGATACTCCATGCATTCTCCTCCAGCACCACATTTCCAGAGCGTCTATTTTATGCTTTTCAGTTTCTCTCAGCGTCCAGGTCTCCGCTGCGTACAGGAATATGGGAAACACAAGTGCCCGTATGAGCCGAGTTTTCATGGCTTTGACGTGACGTTTCTGACGCGATTCCTCCATACTTTCTTTTGCTTATCCATGGTCGAACTGGTCATTGCCATGCGACGGCGACGCCGTCTTCGTTGAAGTCGTCCGCATAGGATAAAATCCTCCCGCCGTTGATTTGTTGGTTGCAGAGTTCTTGTATATACACCAAGAACAAATGAGGACCGAGAACGCATCCCGGCGGAACTCCGAAAATACCTTTTTCAAATCACTGCACGAATTTGTCCTCATTTGTCTCTTACACCAGAGATATAGCTAAAGAAGAGGGAAATAGCCGTATCTATAATACATCTAGCCTCAAGCCTGCGCACAATGCACATGGATAGGGACAGAAAAGATGTCAAAAGCCTTTTTAAGGTTTAGAGATACTGTAACGCATTTGAATCCCTTGTCAACCTTACCTGTGATTTCAGACGTCCATGCTGTGTTGAGATCTCTCGCCTGAAGCCATATTTATTATTAGAGATAATTTTTTATTTGTTCAGATAGCTTGTGAATCTTTTGTTTACTAATTTTTCTATTATTTTAGAAAGTGATAAAAAGTTTCTGAATCGATTTTATGAAGTTTAGAACTTGTTAAACTCTACTATCTATAGAATCAACAGAGTTGATCTTGATCAAGAAATATAAAGCGCATTACATACACAAAAGTTCAGGACTAGGGGCTTGTAACGTCACTTCTAAGTAAAAAATGTTCCAAGGTGTGACGATACGCCAAATTGCATGACACTGTATTATCTTATTTTTTTTGTTTTTGTCTTAAAATAAAAAATACGTGTACAATACTTTTTACGAGTGTACAAGACGTGCAAAAGAAGTATTTTTATGTCACTATCCCTATTGCACATCTCCTCAATAATCAAGTTCTCTTTCTGTTCATTGACGTTAAAGGTGTCAGTGATCATCCATTCGGCTGCTACAGTGAAAATGAATGAGCCCTTGGCGACCGCGTGGAAGATCAACGTGGAGGGTACTCGGATGATGCTGGCTCTGAGTCGAAGGATGAAACGAATTGAGGTAAGGCAAACCTAGAATTGAATAGATAAGATAGAAGACATAGTTGGCGCAATAGTTGAGTAATCGGCTGCTGCGCTTCATATCTCGGGTTCGATTCCCGCACGGTACAAATATTTGTATGGGCTACAGATAGTTGTTTCGGATCTGGGTTTAAGTGCATTTAAATGTTTATAAATGCACCCATGATACATGAGAAATTCCCAGAGTGGGGCGAAGTTATTAAAAAAAAAGAATATCAAATCGAGAATCAAATCAAATATCATTAATTCAAGTGAATAGAACGTCCAAGTTATACAAATAGACCTAAAATGCCCGCTGATCATCCTTCCTAGTTTTTAAGCTAGGATTAACAATTAGCGCAACAAATTCCTATATTGAATGGAACTAAATTTCCAAATTCCCATTTTGAATGGAACCAATTCTTATTTAGAATACTCAAAAAGTAGAGTTTAATTTTTCATGCGTCTTCGCTCCCGTAGCTTTTTCCACAGGAACCTTGCATTGTCCAGAATAAAAGCATCTGAAAGCGATAGTGTGCTCTCTATCAATGCGAGAATTTTACTAGTATAATAATAAATCGTAATCGGGTCAGTTCTTCTAGAGCTTACCTTTTAGATAACCATAAAAAATAATCTGAAGATAAAAAACCATAAGTAAATAAACAGTTTCACTTGTTTATGGAGTTGGTTTTACTGATTTCAACATTTACACGCATTTTAAAACAAAGATCAAAGAGTCAAATATTAAATTATAATCTAACTTCTCCAGGTCTTCATACACATATCCACTGCATACTCCAACACAAACCAGGATATAGTGGAAGAGATCCTGTACCCCCCACCGGCGGACATCCATAAAGTGTACCAGCTCATTAAAGATGGCATCACTGAAGAGGACACGGAGAAATTACTGAGTAAGAGCCTTCAAATTCAATTGCATAAACATAATCACCGTTAAGACGGGAACACACTTGCGTGTCTTGGCGTTTCGTGGTGCTGACGCAGTTGATTGGCTAAAAACTCGTTGTTTTATGACGTATGGTGAACAGAGTCGTTTCATTGGTGGATGCAGCACCACGCCACAACATGACAAGTGTGTTTCCGTCTTTATTTATAAAAAAATGACACTCTTCAGTGATTTATTTTCTCCAAGGCAGTCTTAGGCAAAAAAAAATCGGATTCTCCATACAAAGTCGTCGTAAGGTGACCAACATGTGTAAGGGAGCAAAATTTTTTTTGAGAATTGGCTATGACTTCCTTGGAGAAAGTTGTTCATACACATGGCCAAAAGCTGTATTTAAAATATGATCGCACCTTTCTGTTATATTCTACACATTCTCTCTCTGTACATTTATTCCTACTACTCCGTTATTCTTTTCTGATTAATTTCGTTGCGAGATCCAAGACAGTTAAATTCATTCTCCGGGGCTTCGTCGAGCTTCATTGCCTCGGCGATTTTGTGGTGGTTGCCAATGTTGATTCTGGCTTTCAGGAGTTGCAGTGTTTTGGGAATAGTGTGGCGGGAAAGTCCCAAAAATAAATTGCACCTTTCATACTCTACACTCTGTATGAAAAGACACACATTTTTTCCCATAAATAGGTTTGTTTATGGTCAATGATATTTCTTAAAATCATAGTTTCTACACTATTTCGTTTACATTCATAAATCTAGTTTTACACTCACGCCCGGTTATAAGAACTGCGCACCGTCTTACTGAAGAACATCACCGATAAGATCCTATGTCTCCACCGGGATAAAATATTTCCTGAAAATAGGTATCTAGGTAACTATGTGTAAATTATTGAATGCTTTACAGATGGCCGCCCAAATACGTACACATTTACGAAATCGTTGACTGAGCACCTGGTGGCCGAGAACCAAACATTTTTACCCACTGTTATCGTCAGACCTTCAATTGGTGAGTTGCTTTTATTCTTAAAATTATCAGAGGTGTATAAAATATATTAATAATGGATTTGATTTTGATGCATTAAGATTAAGATGAGAGAACAATTTTCATTAAGTTTCGGCAATTGCTCCTGCACAAACTATGAAATATTCAACGAATAGTGCAGCAACTGTACTGCATCGTATTTTATCTAAACTTTGTACTACCCTATATGTATATGCCATCACAAGGTGCCAAAGTACGCAAAGTGTTATCAACGACGTGTGGTCGACTGTACCTATAAAAACTACGCTCCCCTTTCTTGAATTCCAAGGTATAAAACATGCAAACAATATACTAAGGCTTCTTCTATTTACAACCTAGCCATAAACATTTTTTATGGTTTTGACGAAAAATTATATTTTTTTTATATCCTCGCAGTTTATTATCTCGTAAAATGTAAAAAGATTTATCGTGATCGTTTGACATGTCGACAAATGATTTATTGTTTTCCTAGAACCAATAAATATTTTATTTTTATGAATAATTAAGAGATCTTTATTATGTTCGCACTATAAGCTGATTAAGTCGTAAGTAGTATCTTCCGTAGATCGTAACTTAGTTATAGCAGTCACACAGGTTGACCTTACAAGTTAAGCAACGCTTGCATTTAGATACAGAGACTCATCCAGATAAGGACGTTAAGCTGTTGGTCCTTTCTATAATTTGTTGACGTTTGACAGTCGTGAGCTAGAAAAGTTTACACCAATTTTGCCAAGGGGTATCATGTTATCTAGTTTACTGGCCTGTGGTTGTCAGATAAGCAGTTGCTACATGTACAGCAGCCTCTTTTAGTGACAAATTTCGTTATGCGGCTTCCAAAATATTGAATAACGTGCCACCACCGATAATACTAATTAACACAATACACGTTTTTAGATGACGCTCACGGCAGTATCTCATGGAAGCACAAAGGAAGCTAGATATGGTCGCACTAAATTTCTCAATTATATGATATATGTATCTACCCACATTATTAGTATTTTTTTATTCTTGCAATGTTACCTACTTATTTTCACACTATTTATGTACATATTCCTATATTACTCACTATTTTAACGGACACAAATTTATTTTATTTAAGTGTACATACACACGTCACCTTGCAGTATAGAACTGATTTAAATCCTTCACCTCACACATCAGGTCCAGTTGAAAACCAGCGTCAGGCACTAGTAGTCTGACATTTTTGCTGAACTGGGCCTTTTTAGCGCAGCCGTGAGGCACCCTTTCCTGCTAACTTCTTACGTCAGACTTTATACTTTTTTTATTTATTTTTATTTGAATTCCTTCATCGGACTACCAGACGTACAGCGATGCGTCATCGGTACATGGTGGACATCCCACCCATACGCACAAAACCTTTTGGGGACACTTTTATTATGCGTACAGCTAAAAAGTGGAATTCCCTGCCGGATTCTGTTTCCCGATAGCTACAATCTAGGGGTCTTTAAGTCAAGAGTGAATGGGTTTCTTCTAGGCAAGCGTGCTTCACCGTCGACCACATCATCGCTTACCATCAGGTGATATAGTGGTCAAGCGCAAACCTATAGAAAAAAAAAAACTAATGTATCAAGTATCTTTATCGTGTGTCTTTCAGTTTGTGCTAAATAAACGTATTATCTGTCTTTCTATCTTACATAAAATACTGGTAGTCAGTTGCATCTGATGTTGGATTCCAGTAAGAATGAAGACAACGTAGCAGGAAAAGGCTAAGGAAATATAACTTGCATTGCTTTTTAAATTTTCGTCATCACCCAGGATCCACTAAAGGAAATTTTCATTCCAATCGCAATTCGTTTAACGTTTGTAGAGTACTAACTCTGGAAAGCCCATCAAACTACTAGTTACTATTTAAAAGTCGTTGATCCATTTAGTCAGCTTTAGGCAGTCGGCTTCCAGCTGTGTTTAATCTACTGCTAATTGAATTGGTTAACTCGTCAAAATGTCCGTAGGCTCACACTCAGGTATGCTGCTTTACTTAATTGTACCATGTTTCATCATTACTGCTCTTAAATCATGGCATATCTTAGAACCAAAAATTGCAGGTATAAACCCGTACTGGGCTTTGACTCTCATAACGAGGAAGCCTTTGAACTAGCAGTGCAAACATAATAGACTAATAATCAGCCTATAATGTTCCTTATGCAGTTAGTATAACATGCTAATTGCAAAAACAAGCTTTCAACATACAACAATGTTCTAAATTGAGTGGTCCTATCTGAAATTTAATTTAGTGTATCATTAGTTCTAACGTTTTATTTCCAGTGACTTCAGCGAAAGACGATCCCATAAGAGGATGGCTGGGCAACTGGTTCGGAGCTACTAGTCTAACTGTGTTCACCTCTAGGGGTCTGAACCGGGTCATCTTTGGAGATGCTAAAAATGTCGTCGACCTGATTCCCGTGGATTATGTAGCCAACTTGGTGATTGTTGCTGGAGCGAAGAATGGAGCAGAGAAGTTAGTATTTTATTCGTTGAAAGAAAAGTAGTTCATTTAGATGTAGTGGTGCAACTCTTCTTTCTTCTTTTTTCAACCATCAATAACTCCATCTGAAAAATGAAAGAAAACAGTTTATTTTCATCTATCATAGTTTAATCTACTACTCGTACCATCCTTACTGGTAAATAATTTAGTCACATCGTGGTAACATTTTAGCTAACGAGAAACTAACGAGATATTAACCCCGAATCCCGTTCCTCCATGAGTAGTATTAAGGTTTAAAACGCATGAGCATTGAGTAGACCACATCAGCGGTGCAGTGACCACTGTCTTACTTATATAATGACATCAAAACAAACAAAAATATTGATCGCTGCGTCCAAACTCGCGGCCTAGAGGTTTAGTCACTTCATATAGCACTGCGATAGTGATTGTCAAAGGATTCCAAAATGTGAGACTAACATGCGCTATCTAAATTTCACATGGTCAATCCCTATATAAATCTGTACCTCAGAGCAATAGCAACTCCACTTTTCGAAAATACGTTTTTTTGCACCATTAAAATCGCATGAACCATTCTTATAAAATTTTATACGACCTTAAGTCCTACGGCATCTACCAAAAGGAATATCTATTCGTATAGGACATTAAATCTACAAACGTTTAACAGGTATAATAGGACCTTAAACGATGATAAGATTATTTACCCCTAATCTTTCCGCGAACTTAATGTTGTTCATTGGAATTAATGTTCCTTACCTCTGAACGAAAACACGCACACAGCGCGCTAGTTCACCCTATGAACTGTCGCTTGCGTACTGACGTGCACCGTCGTATCTTCTGTGCTAGCAAAACTATCCGCGTCATCGTCATTTCAGCCGAAAGAAGTCCACTCCTGAACAAAAGCCTCCCCCAGGTGTCGACCGATCCCGTGGGCCTTGCACCCAGTGGTTCCCCACAATCTTAACCAGGTCATCGGTCCACCTAGTGGAAAGCCTTCCAACACACACTGGTCATAGACTTTAGTCTTGAGACACCGAGGTAAGTTGGACGAGAAGATACAGCGCAACTTCACAAACGCTGCCCAGCCGAGTTGACGATTGACCTCTTTCTCGAAGTTGGATCTATCTAACTGGACAGTTTGTCCAAGGTAGACATAATCGCCTACAACTTTGAGTGTAGAGTCTTCGACCTTGAAAGGAGTGGGTGTAACACAGCTGCCCCTAGAAACTCTCGATCTCCCTCAGAAGCTTTGGTTTGGCGAAAAAGGTCCTGCCATCGTCACTCTTCAGTTTCGTTAGCTGGCTCTGCCTAATATTCAGATCGCCTGAAAATACCTTGGGGCCTTTATTTCGCTCAATCGCTTCTTTAACACGGTCGGTATTCAAGCTGCGGAGGTCTCTTTCCATGGACTTAGAATTTCCTCTATTGAGCTGCCGGTATTTGCACGCCTCATCTGACGACTGCAGGATCATCTCACGCCTCTCCTTCATAAGCTTGAGAGTAGGATCAGAAAGCTTTTTGTTTCTATCTGTGCGACGGGTCTTCAAGAACTTAGACCCAACCATATGGTCAGTTTCCTCGATCCTATCATTGTATTTGTCCACGGAGCTAGGCACAAAATGATTTTGGATTTCGAGCTTAAAGTTCTCGGTGTTTTGGATTTGGATCTGTGCTGGACGAAGCGTGGACTTCATCAGTCAAGACCTTTTAAGTTTATTATTATTGTTCAAAGTGCCATGTGTTGATCGCTTCCGGTTTTCACCGAATTTATCACAGAGACATCATTGGAAAACATCTTCTTGGTTGACAGCAAGATGAAGTCGATCTCATTTTTAGTTGCACAATTGGGGCTTTTCCAGATCCACTTCATGTGCTCAAGCTTTCTGAAGGAGGAGTTTATCATATAGAGGCCCTCCTTCCTAAAACTGGCCAGTACGTGCCGACCTTTAGCGAAAACCATGAGGTTATTCTGAGTATAAGGTACGCCAACCTGGACGACATACTCGCCATCTTCAACTTCCACGACTTGTGGAAGATAAACCCGGCACCACCCTGGGACTGCACGTCACCCTCTCGGAAATAGAGCACTTTATCGGATTTGAATCGAGTCCTTCCCCACTCTTCGGACTTCAGACAACCCTATAATACTCCGCCGTAACCTGCTCAATTACTCCTCGAATTCGGTGACCTTCTCGTCGGACTGAAGTGTGTGCATGTTATATTATGTTACCATATCCAGTCGTCAGTGTTGGTTGGGGTAGCCGAATCTCTTTCGCGGAGTCTTAGCACTCTTGCTATGCGGTAGCCTCGACCGCTGCCGTAGTTGAGGCGAGGGTTGGCAGGCTGCCGGGCACTTGGAGCAATTTTTGTCATCAATATTTTGAGCTTTTTGACGTAAAATTTGTTTTATTTTATTAGTAAACCCTTCCCAAATTATTAATGTCTCTAGGTGCCGAATTCCAATAACATCCACGAGTTTTATTTAGAGGTAAACAGTAGTATGATACAATAATGATTTCTTAAATCACCTAAGTAAATTTATGTTACAAGGTAAATAGTCTCATGATCACAAAATCAGATAAAAATTAACTTACAATAATAAAAAATACTGTTGAGTTTGTTCCAATAACTTTAAGCAGACATCACATCACACATCATCAGCCTATTAATGTTCCCACTGCTGAGACACAGGCCTCCTCTCTGTGAGAGGGAATGGGCCGTAATCCACCACGCGGGCCCAGTGCGGGTTGGTGGATGTCACATGTCTTCGAATTTTTGGTTCTAGGACATGCCGGTTTCCTCACGATGTTTTCTTTCACCGTTTTAAGAGCAGTGGTGATGAAATAATTTACACTAAGTAAAGCGCCTGTCTGGGCTCGAACCCACGACCCACAACTTGTAAATCGCGGCCGATACCACTGGGCCACCACTGCTCTCAACTTTAAAGCAACTATGTCAAAATTGCATTCAAAGTTTCCCTCTGCGCATTTATTTCTATCCTGTTAAATTTTCGTTTTGGCACATAATGTTGTATGGTACAGAAATGTATTTTGAATTTTCATCAATCGCTAACGCTGTTAGAATTTCACACTGACTAGAAGATCTGAGGCTCTTGAGAAAGGGTCTTCCTATCGGCAATGGCAATGGTCGATATACCAAAATGTAAACGTGACACTCTATAGCTTTTGGCTGTCTTATACATTTTAACGTTATTCTAATCGTATGGCGTCACTTTCGTAGTTAAAATGTCCCTTGTCAACAACCTCTAGTCACCCAATCCGCGAGGCTTCAATTACAGCTGTCTTATCATTTACAGGTCAAAGGAGCTGAAAATATACAATTGTTGCAGCAGTTCCTGCAATCCCATCTTAATCAAGAAGGTTATGGACATGTTCGCTGAGGATGCTGTCAAGCATAAGTCATGTGAGTTTATTCTGATAGCTTCTTCAAATAGACAACACTATCGCAACTATAGGATATAGATAAGCTAACCTGGACTTATACAATTAATGTTAGTCTGGAATAGCCAAGTTAGAGGCCTGTGGGCCCCGAGGTGGCTTAATTAACTCTGACATGAGAAGTGGCCATATACTCGCAGGTAAAGAAGAAGAATTATCTTCTTGTAACATTCTAGCCCTTGTGTACTAAATATTAGATTTCATGAATAGCTTGTAAGACAGACGAGTGTAAGACCTAATGTTTCTTGGATTAATTTTATCTCTAACATCAACTAGCGAATTAAAATAGTGTTTTGTTTTTTTTAATTTTTAGCTGGTTCAATGCCCGGTCCGGAAATCTGTCAATGCAGTTTAGTTTCTTTAAAAAAATTAAGAAATGTTTCCTTTAAGTAAAATAATATATCAAGGATTTAAAGTGGATTCCCTTCAGGGCCCATTGATTTTTTCCACCCTTTATAGGTATAGGCTATCAATGAACAAACCGTTTGCCCGTTACTGCTCACCCGATTTTGATTCAATGTTGGATCTGCCAGATTAAACATCATCATCATCATCATTTTCCTGCCCTTGTCCCATATTACTTGGGGTCAGTGCAACACGTTTTCTTCTTCCATACCTTTCTGTCAACCGTGACGCTATCACTGACTCTCTTTTCTTTCATATAAATCCTCACACAGTTAATTTTTTTGTTGATCTTCCTCCCCCTCTCCATCCATCCACATTTATAGTTAGCGTCAGAATGTCTGGTTGCCTATGACAAGCGGATCTGAAAGTATATTCAAGAATTATTGCTATACGATAGCTTATATTTGTTACATTACTTCAATAATTGCTACGAGTACATATGATAGATTCAGAGAAATGTGAATATTTTTTTGACCAGCCATTGTGTCGTCAGGATGGATAGTCGCGTCAATGGGTTGTGAACATAATTGTGATCGCCTGCAAATTTGAACAAGACGTTGTAGTAAAAAAAACATTTTGCCTTTCCAAATTATAAGGCACTTCTTCGTGCAAATTTTAATTAAAGCTAAATTTTTTTACCTTATATATGTACGAAGCTCATACTTAAATTCGTGAAAGTAGTAATTAGTAAGCAATTATTGATACAACAAACTTTTAGAAATTCTGCTTCCTTAATTCTGAATACGGAGGCGATCATCCATCCTAACGTTACAATGGCTGGTCAAAAAATATTCATATTTATTTTAAGAAATGTAGCAAATATAAGCAATTGGATAGCAATTCTTGAATATACTTTCTGTGTCGCTTTCTATAGGCAACCAGACATTCTGACGCTAATCATTTATATTCATACATATTTTATTTTGAAACGCATTTTCGTCTCATCTCTCCTCATCACATGACCTTACAGGCTCTAGAAACAAGGGTCACTCGATATTAGCGATGGCGACCGACGCAACGATCGAAATGCCAAAATGTAAGGGATTGATCACGTGCCATTGATACCGTTGACATTTTCGTAAATTTTTGTTATTTTTACCCGTCTGCCGAAGGAAAGTAATGCTTATATCAGTCTATGTATGTTTGTTCCTATATGGCGTTCTAGATACCAAATGCGTTGGCCGATTTTGATGATTCTTACGTCAATCAATTCGTCTTAATCCTGCGAGTGTCACTGGCTACATTAAAATTGGAAAATTAAAAATATTGTGGATTTTAGGCGTCATATTGTTGGGCACCAAATTTTTTTCCAAACCCATCGTGTGGGGTATCAAAATAAAGAGTTATAAGAGGTGATTTCAAAAATATAACACTTATATGTTTAAATGTAACTAATTAAAAATAAACCAAAGAGTTATAAATAAAAAAAGTTTATTAAAAAATCTAAGAACCCGACTGCTTAGAAAGCGAAGGATACATATTCGCGAGCTGGCTGACCAAAACCAGATATATATATCCTACGACTGCACAGCATGATTTTCTTCTTGTTTACGTCTTTTTAGTTCGCTTTTTAAGCAGTCGAGATTTTTGATTGTTTTAATTAACTTTTTCCAGTCGGTATCGCCACGCTTTCGACAGTAGAATGTCATGACTCCCTTTCAACTTTTCTGCGCCTGATTAAACAATACGAGCATTGTTTTTTATAGACACTAATTGCAGCTCTAACTGCATCTTGCAATTAATGTAATTATTTATTTAATTAAGGACAACCAACAAAGCATACACTAAAAAAATACATGTTGATGTACTCATATTCTTACATTTTATAATGTAGCCTTAATTAAAGGCTGCCAAGGCATGCATTAAACAGAGGAGTAGGAAATGTAAAACAGATTTTAGTTATTTAGATAGATTTTTACATAAATACAGTTCATTGTAACATCAATCGGACATACAAATACAAATGAATACTCATTTATTAATGCTGGTTTTGTTTGATTAATCCAATCAATTTTGTTCGACGTTGTGCCAAACCAACAAAAAAAGAAAAATACAAACACATTCTAAATCTTTATGGAAGTGAAAAAGACAAAAGAAAAAATAAACTACAACATTCTTTTCTCTTTTTAACACGCTTTTATTAGCTTGGTATGTATGTATCTATGTATCAATGTAACGGAATCTTAGAACGTGATTTTCACCCCCTTCAAAACGTCGGATTGATTTGAAACTTTGCACTTACCGAGGACCGATGACAATGCAATAAATTATATAGTTTGTCCCATTATCCTTACCAGGATCTTCAGGATTAGCGACTTTTTAGTTCAATTTACCATGAAAGCGTGTTTTTTAGTTTTTAGAACTACAATTTATTCATGTGTGAGATAATGCCCTATGCAAAACAGACTTGACTTTATCTAAAGAGTATCAATATCTACACTGGGTGAACGTGACAGGCGTTGAAATTAAATCTGCAGTCTGTTAATGGTGGAAAAATTACCCATAATGGTTTTAGGACCCTTAGCGCTAAATAACTGATATCTAGACTTACGAACAAGTTTGTCAGGCACATTTATAATTATCTTATTATGAAAATTAAGTACCTGTATTGAGATACCAAGTTTTATTTTTACATAACATTACGTCTCTATTACGTACTCATCATCTCCCTGCCTTTGTTCTTTGGTGGTTAGTCAACCGTCATTCTATCATTAATTCCCTTTTCTATAAGTAACTAGCTTCTACCAGCAGCTTCGCCCGCGTGAAAGTCGAAAATTATCTCGAGAAAACATACCCGGGATACAAAGTAGTCTATGTGCTATTCCAGACTATAATCTATCTCTGTGCCAAATTTCATCCAGATCCGTCCAGCCGTTTGAGCATAAAGAAGTAACAAACATACAAACATACACACAGACACACACACTCACAAACTTTCGTCTTTATAATCTATGATGGTGGTAGTTTGATGATTACTAACACAATCTTTCTATCACTTCTTTGGCCTTCCTCTTCCTCTCCGTCCACTGAGCCTGTTGAACTAGGTGGAGTTCCCTCTCTTCCCATCCTTTAAACCCTAGAAAATGCTGAGCTAAGTACTTCTTAGTTAAGTTCAAGGACTGGCTGAAGAAATATTAGTCATCCAGCGGCGAGATGGGCAGAAGACATTGTTGCCATTGTGGGCAAAATTTGGATAAGGTTGGCGCAGGAGCATGGGGATTGTCACAAGACGAGAGATGTTTATGCTCAGCAGTGGGCGAAGGGGGCGGATGATGATGATGATGAAGTTCTTCTGTTTTATTTTAACAATAACAGTGTTTTTTTTTGCAGATTCCATGCCTTTGCCTGGTTGGTACATGTTTACTAAGTACAAATGGCTGATGACACTACTGACAATACTGTTTCAAATTATACCAGCGTATTTAGCTGATGTTTATCTGCAACTAATCGGAAAGAATCCACGGTAAGAATATTTATTTCTTTAGAGTCCATTTTCGTCACGAATTACTAAATGGATTTAGCGCTAAAGGCTAAATATTAATGAATGTGAAAGCGAAAAAAAGACAAAAACAACTAGCACAAACTTACAGGCACACAGGTTTTCTGGGCTTACGAAACAAATACAAAAACATTAGTGAAAATGGGCATGGCTGCGCCGAATACATTCAATAGCACAACAAGTTTTCTGCTCAAACGAACTAAAAGTAAAACACTAAAAAAACATGAAGAAAGTATACCTACAAATAGGCCCAATAAGTGAGCTGTAACCAACCACGTTCCTCCCTGTCAAAGAGGGAAGGCTTACGTCACAGAAGTAGGAAATGTAAAGAAAGACTAATTAGATTATGACAAATAATTGATAAATAATTTTGTTTGCATACCACCGCATTGCCGTGATGTTGTGCCACAGCCTTGTTACCACAGAACATTTTAATCGCCCATTTACAGGGCAGTGACAAAAATAACGCGCTTTATTAGTAACTGGTGCGTCACCCCGGCTTTGCTTGGACATTATAATTTGCAGTCTATAACCATCTGGAAATTTATCAACTCGGCAAGGTATCGTCACCGTATCAACTCGAGTCGTGTAGTATTCTTTGTATGAAACTCCTTACTGCAATGCACACCAATCGGAATCGTAACGTAATCACCTCGCCTCGGGACCGTCACGACTTGCAGTTCCCGCGCTTACAGCCTGTCATACCCGCGCTTATGGCTCGTCGTCCCCACGCTTACGGCTCGTCGTCTGATCTGGTGCCAGCCAGGTCAAATGCTGATCTGCATTGGTTACGTACTTATATAACGTTGATGCCTGTTTGAGTGCGAGATGAAAAGCGATACGGTTACGATCCCTTTCCGAGTTGATAAATGTTCTATGACCTTAATGTAGCTTTGCAATGGTAAAAGATTTTTTTAAATAGGTGTAGAGGTTACTGAGATTACCATACTCGTAGGATAAACTCACAAAATTTCGGGCTCTCTTTTTAATTAAAACATTAGTTATGATGATTTTATGCACTGTAGCTGAGCTTAAATCAGCTGGGCACAAATCCCAAATTCGAGCTGTTCCTGTCAACTTCCAGATGGAGAAACAGAATGACACTTTTTCCACCAGTGCCTCGTAACTGCCTGAAAGTAAAATAAACTAAACATGGTGTTATTTGCTGATGACATATCTTTAATATTTTAAATACATAGACGTACTAGTCACGTTGACGACGTAAATGAGCAGGCCTGCCGTAAATGCAGCAGTGAACCAATCTTGAACCCCGGCAGGTTCAAGATTGGTTCACTGCTAATAATTTTACAATGCATGTCCTCGAAAAGAACGTTTTCCAAGCAGCCAAACTGTGCGGAAAGTGTCACTTTTTTACTAGTGCTTTTTACTTTCCTGTACTTTTTTAATTTTTAACACCAACATCAGCCCGCCGCATAGAGCTTTTATTAATTGAGAAAAGTTTTAGAAATTAGTTGAGTACAAATTATCATTCTTATAAAAGGTAAAACAAAACTAATACTTCATTTAAGGCGTTTTTAATTACTCTAGATTTAGATTTTGATCAATAAATTAATTTTAAATATTCATTAAATATGTTTGGCAGAATGAATATTTTGGTCGTGCCTTTTTGCGTTAAGACGTGACAGCTATTTGCACATGCGCTGTAGATTTGCGCGAGGAACTATAAATTTTTAGTTAATCTGTGGATATGATGAGCGCCCTTGAATAAGCGCAATTTTATTAATTTCATGCTTGGTTCAGATATTTTTTTTTATTTTCTCGCACAATGCATAGTTAAATTTTGTATGATACACGTGCGTAAGATGATTTCCGACTCGTGTCGATTTATTCACTCAGTCGCTTCGCTCACTCGTGAATAAAAATACCACTCAACGGAAATCACCGACTTACCGCACTTATAGCATAAATAACTATTGTTTTTTATGGTAAAAAAACTAAGTGCGTAAAATTCGCCTTGCCGAATGTCAAAAGTACTGATTGTAACATTATATCAAACTAGGAGAAGCTAGAATTCGATCGGTTTTCCTTTAGATCACGCTAGACTCAAGGTTACAACGTAACACAATTGTAACAGTACCTGTATAAGGTGTAGTTGAAATAAAAATATTTTGATTATAATTTGTTTTTGTTTGCCTTCGAATTTAAAGTTATGTATGGACAGCATTATTTGCGGCCTTAAATTTTAATAATAGTTTTGTTTCCCCCCACAGACACATAAAACTGCAGTCCCTGGTCGCCCAAACTCGGTTAGCAGTGGACTTCTTTACATCTCACTCCTGGAAGATGAAGGCAGACAGAGTAAGAGAGCTGTTTGCCTCTCTACCTTCCGCTGACAAACGCATATTTCCTTGTGATCCTAGCCAGATAGATTGGAAAGTGTACATCAATGATTATTCCTGGGGAGTCCGCCATTTTTTGGAAAAGAGAACATAATTTTTATTAATTTGGACACTATAAAATACTGTGGGCAATACAATTATATGTTGTGGTGATTTTAAAGATGATGTGAAAAGGGTCTGACACAAAAAATATATAACGTTATTTTTTTTTTTGTGTTTATGTATAAACGAATGAACTAGATTATAAATAAAAAATAGGTGTAAGCACAGTATATTATTCAAAGTGATACTTATAATATTTACGTTTTATTATTTCTCGTTTGTAAATAACCTTACATGGTCATCATATTGTAAACAATTACATAATGATATGTTTTACAATATAATGTCCATGTTATTCCAATTAAAGTTGTTTCAAGGACACTTATATTTTTGTATTGTTGTTGCCCACCTCCCTTTTAATCTAAGGGTCAGCTTCCACAGAGACGCGACGCGATGCAAAGATGCTTCAAGGTTACACTAGTCTATCATTCTTCCATACAAACGTAGTCTGGAAATTACTCCACTGTTTTACGATGTACGTTCAAAATAAAAAATTATATCAATTTGTCTCATTGGCTAGATAATGATCTAGCCCTGTATGGAAACAAAAAAGTAAAAAAAATATATTTGAAAGTTATGAGCGTCGAAAGTTCCATATTTCAACACTAATTTTAACGCATCTTTTGGCGGAACTAAATACTATTAGAAGAAGGAAAATTGCAAAACAGCCTCCATACAGGGATAGATTGTGAAGTAATTCAACAATGCAAATATTTTTATTTTGAAAATATACATTCAGTCGTTTTTTCATGATATCTCTCAAAGGTCTGTTTATAAAATTTCGCGTCCTAAATTATCATTCATTTAGATACAAATTTGCAAAAGTGCTAATTCGTACGCGAACTAGTTTCTTACTGCTCATCACAGCATCTATCTCTTTCGCACGTGTTGTCGGATGAGATAGCATGCATTTTAACCTCGCGCGCAAAATAGTTCGAAGGCCGAGTCTCTAGACAAAGATATGGCGTTTGATAAAATCCTACTTTCTACTTAATATTATAAAGGCCATATTAAAAGTTTGTGAGTGTGTGTGTTTGTTACTCTTTCACGCAAAAAAAAACAAAACGGATCTGGATGACTTTTTATCCCGGGGAATATGCTCCCCTGGTTTTTTTTTCAACATTAACGCGGGTGAAGCAGCTGGCAGAACGTATTATCATATGGGATGGCGAAGCGTTATCGAATTGTCACGTGATTAATCAATGAAATTTTGGTATTTTGACAATCGACATCACCGATAGAACGTCCTTTTGTCTAGGCCTTTAGAACCCTAGTTGATACACGCTGCGTAACTCGGCGCCGCGTAAAACATCGTGACGTAGTAAGTAAAGTACCACATTGTATTGCTAGACCGTGTCTGACGCAAGCACAGTGACCGCTGGTCAATAGTCTCCACAAGTTCGGTGCTTGAGGATTGATTGTGCCGCCGATGCCGGCCCAGGAACAGGTGGCAAGAAAATCTAGACGCCTACGCCTACTGCAAGGGCTCGTTCGAGGCGGCTCAAGAAAAGAATAGGTACCTGGAAGGATTTGGGGGCGGGCTTAACCCAGCAGTGGGACAGAATTGTATCGCTATCGTTGTCAAGTGCACGCAACATCGCTTCCCGGTGAGAGCTGACTTCTTATTTGACTTCAAAGAAATTTTAACCCGACTGCCGAAGGAGGGTAATGTGTTTATCAGTCTATGTATGTATGTTTGTTCCTATGTGGCGTTCTAGGAACCAAACGCGTGGGCTGATTTTGATGATTCTTACGTCAATCGATTCGTCTTAACCCTGCGAGTGTCACTGGCTACATTCAAATTAGAAAATAGAAAAATGGCGGGTTTTGGGCGTCATATTGTAGAGGCCCGATTTTTTTTACTTCCAAACCCATCGTGTGGGTTATCAAAGTAAAGGGTTTTCAGAGGTGATTACAAAAATACATTACACTATATCTATATTTAAATGTACCTAATTCTAAAAAAAAGTAACTAAAAAATTATAAATAAAAAAAATAGTTAAAAAAATCAAAAAACCCAACTGCTTAAAAAGTGAACTAAAAAGACGTAGGTAACAAGAAGAAAATCATGCTGTACAGTCGGAGGATACATATTCGCGAGCTGGCTGACCAAAACCAGATGTATCCTCCGACTGCAAAGCATGATTTTCTTCTTGTTTACGTCTTTTTAGTCCGCTTTTTAAGCAGTCGGGTTTTTTAAATGTTGAAATTATAAAATATATTATCTTGAGATGGGTCTTCAGATATTCTAATGAGATATTTTTTTTTTCAAATCTTTTATTTTCTTTGTTAGTATCGTGACGTCAACAAAATAACATGTAGGTGACATTGTGGAATAAACATTACTTATGTTAGATATTTATTCCTGATTATAACAACTCATACTGTTACTGTTGTTTACTGTTAGAGCAGTGGTGGCCCAGTGGTATCAGCCGCGACTTACAAGTTGTAGGTCGTGGGTTCGAACCCAGGCAGGCGCTTTACTTTGTGTAAATTATTTCATCATAACTGCTCTCAAAACGGTGAAGGAAAACATCGTGAGGAAACCGGCATGTCCTAGAACCAAAAATTCGAAGACATGTGACATCCACCAACCCGCACTGGGCCCGCGTGGTGGATTACGGCCCATTCCCTCTCACAGAGAGGAGGCCTGTGTCCCAGCAGTGGGAACATTAATAGGCTGATGATGTGATGTGATGTGATACTGTTAACTAGCTATTGCCCGCGAATTCGTCTGCGTCAAACTCGTATAACAAAGGAAAATACATGGGTTTTATTTTTTTGCGCGGATTTCTTGATATTTTTTCTAAACTAAAAGTAGCCTAAGTTACTCCTTTATAACGTCAGCTATCTGTCAGTGAAAGTACCGTCAAAATCGGGCCATTCGTTTTGAAGATTATTCGGAACAGACATACAGACAAAATTTTCTGAAATAGTTTTTGATAAGTATTTACGATAATATACTTTCATACGTATTTATATTTACTAAAACCTACCTTGATAGTACAAACAGATACTTAAATTTTATTTAAGTATTTGTATAGATGTATACGTCGTGGACATATTAATTAGATAAAATTATGCAAACTCACAAAAACAGAGGTAGTTTTCTTACTCATTAATCTTCCTTTGCTGCGATCGGGTCGATGACATTTAATGATACTAATATTTTATTCTTAAATAAAATGATGAGTGAATAATAGTGATGTTCCCACTAGTCGGTAAACCCAACTAGCCAGCCACTTTCATAATCGGCGACTATTCGGTAAAAAGCGCTGACTATCCGGCTTCTTATTTTGTATTTATTTCCACCATGAGAAATTATCATTTGGCACTGATTACACTTTAGTTTACGTGAATCATTGTACAATTCAAAATTCAGAATAGTGGTGGCCCAGCGGTATTGGCAGCGACTTACAATTTGTAGGTCGTGGGTTCGAACCATTACTTTGTGTAAATTATTTCACCACCATGATGATAATGATTATCCAATTGGTAAAAAAAAATACAAACACGAGACTTTCTTTTTGACACTATATGACTTTATTTTTACAAACACCGCTCTGAGTCTGACCCGTGCAAAAACAAAAATCAAGAAACAATGCCTAAACGAAGCGTCACGGATATTGCCGAATGGCCCCAAAATCGTGAATCGGCTTAGCCCGCTTGGCCGATTTGTCGTCCAAAGTCATATTTGGCACATCTGTAGTGAATCTATCTTATACCTTTAACGAGAAATTCTTGTATATATGTTTTTATATATATATAATCTGAATCTCGGAAACGGCTCCAACGATGTTCATGAAATTTTGTATGCAGGGGGTTTCGGGGACGATAAATCGATCTAGCTAGGTTTCAATTTTACCCGACTGCCGAACGAGGGTAATGTGTTTATCAGTCTATGTATGTATGTATGTTTGTTCCTATGTGGCGTTCTAGAGACCAAACGCGTTGCCCGATTTTAATGATTCTTACATCAATCGATTCTTCTTAAGCCTGCGAACGTCACTGGCTACATTGAAATTGGAAATTAGAAAAATGGCGGTTTTCGGGCGCCATATGGTGGGGGATATTTTTTTTTTCTTCCAAACCCATCGTGTGGGGTATTAAAATAAAGGGTTTTAAGAGGTTATTTTAAAAATATGTTACATTTTTATGATTAAATGTACCTCCATCAAATAAAAAAAATATCTAAAAAGATATAAATAATTCAAAAATTCAAAAAATTCAATAATGTTTATTTCCTTATTACACGTTATACAATGGTATACAGTTGGTGGCGTCCCCTTTTAAGCAAATAGATGCCTGTACCAGGAAGCGCCGCTCTTTTATATCTTACGAGTGTAATAAATTACAAAACAAAAGTGCAATGAAAGTTAATAGTCTATTTTTTTGTTTTTCTATCCATAGTCTGTTGGTGTGTGTGTGCATGTGTGTGTGTGTGCGAGCGTGTGTATGTGTGTGTGTGATAGTGTGTGTGTATGAGTAAGTGTGCATGCATGGCTTTTTTATACGGAAGTGGTTTGTGTAAATAGACAGTTTATAGAAGATTCTCTGTTTCATCGTAGCATAACTTATGTATCCACTTAATCAGTAACGATTTGCATTCTTTAAACGGTTTAGTATGTATATCTGTTAATTTATTTATTTTATTATATAAGTAAGACGAGCGTCTGTCATACTGAATATTTGCAAATTCTGTTTTTACAAAATGGGTACAAGCAACATTGTGTTTCCTTCTTCTGGTTAATATATTGGGATCTAATGGTAGGGTTTTATGTTTTTTTAGTACAATGTGTATAATATATAATTTTCGAACTGATAATAAGTTAGTAATTTGGTATAGCTCATAAGTAGGAAAGGTTCTTTTTTTGAAGTACATTACTTTTATTAATGTCCGTTGCGCTCTTTCAACATCAAGAAAACGTGTTTTACGCGCGCCTCCCCAAATGGAAATACAATATATTATTACGGATTGAACTAACGAGATATACACTTCATTTAGAAGTTTTTTTGATATGCCACTCCTTGGAACAATATGTCGTAATGTTTTGAAAATCCAAATAAATTTTCGTATTCTCGCAGTTATTTGTTCGATTTGGGGATACCAGGACAGGCTTTGGTCCAGCATTATACCTAGATACTTAACGTGGTTTACTTTCTTGATGGTTGGACAACTACAGTCGTAATAAGCCACACTTCCACACTCATGTATTTTAATGTTGAAATCATGACTTGGTTGGACATTTTTATAAACGGTGAAGCAGATATAGTTAGTTTTGCTCGTATTTAACGTAAGGAGATTAGTTTTTAGCCATGAAGCTACTTGTACCATACCTTTTTCTGTATTGGTTTTGGTTTCAGCCCAGGTTGCGCCGGTGAAGACGATTGCGGTATCATCGGCATACGAGAAAATTTTTGCTTGGTTGATTGTCATATTACATAAGTCGTTTAGATAAATGAGGAATAGAGTAGGACCCAAAACGCTTCCCTGAGGTACGCCGCATGTTACATAAACGTCCTCGCTGACCACATTCTCCAGCTTAACCTTCTGTTTTCTATTTGTCAGGTAATCAGAAAATATAGATAGTTGTGTATCTCTAATACCAATTTTTTCTAATTTTTGGACAAGGATGGGAATAGAGACCGTGTCGAAGGCCTTTTTTAGGTCTATAAAAACCGATAAACACCTAGTTCCTTTATCAAGTTCTTTTGTTAATACAGATGTTAAAGATGTGATAGCATCTTCCGTAGAAATACCGCGTCTAAAGCCAAATTGGGAGGGAGATAAAATGTTGTTGGTTTGAAGATAAGTTAATAATCTGGAATTTAAAAGTTTTTCTAATATTTTTGCAATAACAGGAATAACAGAAATTGGTCTATAGTTATTAACATCCCCCTCCTGTCCGCCCTTGTATATAGGGGTTATTATTGATTTTTTTAAAGAGTTAGGGAAGATGCCTTGTTTAAAACAAAGATTAGCTAAATGCGTTATTACTGGAATTATTTCATATTTTGCATGTTTTAGATACCTAGCTGAGATATTATCCCATCCTGGGGCACTATCTGATTTTAGAGAGTTTATTATACAATTTACTTCATTGTTATCTGTATCTAGAAATAAAAAAAGTTAATTCACAAAAACTCGACTGCTTAAAAAGCGAACTAAAAAGACGTAAACAAGAAAAAAAACCGACTGCAGAGCATGATTTTTTTCTTGGGTACGTCTTTTTAGTTCGCTTTTTAAGCAGTCGAGTTTTTTTTTTTTAATTTCCTTTTTTTAATTAGAGAACGTCGTTTTCTCTATTTTCACCTGAGTCTGTCTCGGTCACCTAAGTACTAATAATAACTAGTCATAGTTTTTCACCACTTACTTTTGTATATATTTACTTATATACACATTATTGTACACCATAATAAACAAAAAAAAAGAAACTTAATAATAAAAACATACAATGGGCGGCCTTATCGCATTCCGCGATCTCTTCCAGGCAACCTGGAATGGACAGAGATTACCTGGACCTAACACGGGGTTGTCAGTGGTGCGACAATACCAACAATGAACATAATAATATAGTTACAATAATGCTTACTAGAAACAAAAATACATACATATGCTAAATATTAGATACATAAATACATACATACTTAATATATAAGCAATGAAAATAAATGACGACAATCACAGCACATGATGTCAAAAAACCAAGAGCACAATCACAGCGTAGATTCTTTGATGAGTTTTTATTTATTTCGTGGCAACGACTTAAATTAAGGCGCCGATTCCCTTGAGTAGCTGATTTTAAAATGAGAATCACGTCTAAATGAATAGTCGTAATTCTTTGAAAAAAATATAAGTTAAATGAAACAACTTTTTTAATAATTTGATCTAAGCAAATTTTGAGTTTTATTTGTATAACATAGTGTAATTAATTTGTAAAGTTATGTCTAAAACAGACAAAAACACGACAATCACACCAAAACCGCTGGGCGTATTTAAAGGAAATCAACACCATCTCAAATATAATTTAATTATCTTCATTTTCATCTGAGACTTTTTTTTTAAGTCATAGAATAATAAGGAAAGTACAAAAAACTACTAAATTTTGGGTCGCGCGGGTGTGAAACGAGTGCGCGTTTTTGTTCCCTCAAGGTCGTTGGCGTTAGTCGTCTTAAAAATATTTTGTTATGCTGCACATCACTGAGATAAGGAAAAAATCCTGGACTTAGTACGAAAACATTCTGAAATCTCTAACCTGCCTAATGATTAATACTCGTACTTTCTCTGTATGGAAAGAGGGCTTCGCCCTGTGGTGGGGTAGTTACAGTCTGGTATTACTTAGTGCTACCTGTGCGCGTGGCTTCGCTCACGTTAAGGCCGTACCCTGACCAAAAAATCAGCATGAGATATGAGCATTCCTATTGGCCTAGCGGTACTGGTGGCGCATAAATTACAGTAGTGAATACGCCCAGATTTTAGAATAAAACCTTTATAAAATCGAATGTTGGTCTTTTCGAAAAAGAAAAAACTTACAAAATGTTCGTTATCAAATTGTCTATCCATTAGTGTTCATCATCTAGCCTTTTCCCAACTATATTGGGGTCGGCTTCCAGTCTTACCGGATTCAGCTAAGTACCAGTGTTTTACATGGAGCGACTGCCTATCTGACCTCCAAAACCCAGTAACTGGGTAACACGGTACCCCTTGGCAAGACTGGTGTCAGATCTCAAGCTTCTGACTACCCGTAACAAAGATCTTCAAATGACAGCCGGGAACAACGGCTTAACGTGCTTGCCGAGGCACGGAGGAAACTCGGTATCTTGAAATGGTCACCCATCCACGGACCGACCTCGTCAAACGTTGCTTAACCTTGATGAACGACCCGAGCGGCTGTTATTATTTAGCCACGAGCTCCATAAGTAACCATCCATTAGCGTTAGTACAAAAAATAATTAATGAACACTTTACGAGGAGATGCATGCTATGAATAATTATTTCACATTTTTATGGTTTTGTTGGAAGAAGATTAGTGACACAATATAAATCTTAAAAAAAAAGTGTACTACCATTTTAGAATCAACATTATGTAGAAATTTAATGAATTTTTATTAATTGATATTTCTTTTGAAATGAAGAGTAGATAGCTCTTAAAAACTGCACAAAATTCGACTAGCGCGGCGTTTTGCTCGGGGAGGCGCCTTAACAGGAACGTGATCTACTGGCGGTTGATTTCAAACCGATATCAACAAAGAGGAGGTTCTCAATTCAACTGTTTTTTTTTTATTTGTATATCTCAGTACCTTTTACTAGGTGAACCGATTTTGATGCTTCTTTTGATTTTTATTATTTGAAAGTTGTTCCTTCTTAAGTGGTCCCATTTAAATTTGATCAAGATCTCATGAAGAATTTCGGAGATATAAAACAGAACTCTTCAATAAATGACGGCAAATCTCCTGTGATTGCTGCAATCACAATGTCTGTTTTTTGGTAACACCATTTCATTACATAACATTACGCCAGTTCGCTCTAAAGGGGTACGCAGATGTATACCAGTTCTTCCTGGTACACTCACTCAGTGGTGTTCACGTTTCATATTATTTGGGTAACCTGTTCTGGCATAACTATGGTCATTATAGGTAAGTACCATAACAAAAAGTGAAAAATAAAAACTTTTTTACAAAAAAATACAACCGACTTCCAAATAAAAACGCTTCAAAGTGAAAAATAACTTCAATTTCGAAAGTCGGTGTTTTTGTTTTTGTTTATTTGTTTTTGACACCGACTTCCAAAACTTTGTAGTTTTATTTGAAATTCGGTTGTATTTTTTTAACCGACATCCCAAAAAGGAGGAGGATGTAGGTATGTTCGACTTTATTGTTTTTTTTTGTATGTTCACCGATATCTGCGTCAATTGTGGGCCGATTTTGAAAATCCTTTTTTTGTTTGAAAAGTATGTTCCGAAATTGGTCCCATTTTAATTTGGTGAAGATCAGATGAACAACTTCGAAGATTTACAACAGAATTCTTAAATAAATAACGATAAATCTCTCGGGATTGCTGCAATCGCTTGTCTTTTTATTGTTTATACCATTTCATAACATAACATGACGCCAGTACGCTCTAAAGGGGTACGCAGTTGTGTACAGTTCACCTTGGTACACTCTCATTTCACCGGTTATGTTCAGTTTGTGATATTCGGGTTATCTATTCTGGCGTACCTAGGTACCTTACTAAACTACTTGCCTATTAGGTAGGTACAACCAAAAAGTGAAAAATAAAAAAAAGCTTTTTTACGAAAAAAAAATGTCTTTGGTAGGTACCAATTTTTTGTGTTATGGACACCGACTTCCAAAAATAAAGTGATTTTTCACTTTGTAATTTTCTTATTTGGAAGTTGGTAGTATTTTTTTGTTATTAAGTTTTTTTTGTAAAACTATTTTGTTTTGTTTTAAACTAAAAATCAACGAATACAAAATAATAAACAATTACATAAATAACATTCCAATTTCCTTTGATACCAGTAAAGTAATCAATGACGCACATGAAACATCACTGACACAATTTTGGATCAAAATTGATACCATAATTACAACAAGTTGCGTTTATTAAAAAAAAAAAACTGTTGCTCACTTTATGATAAGTTTCTATCCAGAAACGTTGGGTAAGCATTTTGTTAAAAAAAAAAACATAAACCCAATTAAATCTTTTGATTGTCCAACATTAAGTTATTAAGGTTACACTAGTCAACGGGCACGAACTATTTTGTGCGCGGGGCTAAAATTCATTTTATATCAACCGACAACACGGGTGGAAAAGATTGATGCTGTGATGAGCAGTAGGAAGTTAGTCCGTGTACGAATACACACTTTTGCAAATTTGTAGCGAAATGGTTAATGATTTAGGACGAAACCGAGCGCGCGAAATTTTATAAACAGACCTTTGGTAGTCTGGATATCATGAAAAAACGACTAAACGTATCTGTTCAAAATAAAATTATTTGCATTGTTTAACTACTAATCTACTCCTGTATGGAGGCCGTTTTGCAATTTTCCGTCTTCTTTTTTGAACTCCCAAAGATTTCTATTCGCTCCCAAAGATGCGTTAAAATTAGTGTCAAAATGTGGAACTTTCGACGCTCATAACTTTCATACATTATTTTTTTTTCACTTTTTTGTTTCCATACAAGGCTAGATAATGATCAGACAAATTGATATCACTTTTTATTTTGAACGTACATCGTCAAACAGTGGAATAATCCCTAGACTACGTTTGTGTGGAAGAATTTTCGACTAGTGTAACCTTAAGTAACTTCTAACATGTAATCGTAAAACAATGAATTCTGAATCGGCCTGCCAATGGGTTTAATTAATCAATATTGGGCAGAACACAGCCCAATATTGAGTAGTTACATTAATAGGCAGTCGTTCCATGTAATAAATCTGGTATTCGGCTGCATCCAGTTAAACTAGAAGACACTTGGGGGAGGCCTATGTCCAGCAGTGGATGTCTTTCGGCTGAAATGATGATTATGATGATGATTCACTAAAGGCTTGGACAGAGGGGCACCGATAAGTGGAGTCCCCTCACACTTCACCAGTTATGCTTAAGTCCAAAGTTATAGAGGGCAAGTCCATTCCCATCGACCGGGAACTAAAGCCAAACTCCGGGTTGCTACTGAGAAATACATACATACATAAACTCACGCCTTATTTTCCATGCGGGTAGGCAGAAACTACAGAACGCCACCTGCTACGATCCTTACATATTTCTTTTGCTTCACTTACGCTCATACACACACACCAGTTATGAGTACTGCGCACTTGGCCTTTCTGAAGAACATCACTAATAAGGTCTATGTATGTCTTTCTTGGGCGTCCCGGCGTTTCCATTCACGTCTGACTTATAAATACCTTTCGTTAGTCGCCTTTCATTCATCCTCTCAACATGGCCAAACCATCTTAACATACTCTTTTCAATTTTAATCACTACATCTTCTTTTAAACCACAACGTTGTTGTATTACATCATTCCTCTATCTATCATTTAAAGTTACACCACACATACATCGCAAAGAACGAATTTCTACTGCATTAATCCTACTTTCAAGTCTTTTTTGCCATACCCAACCTTCGCTTCCATACATACCTGAAATACCTGATGGAAAACACAATTACACTTTGCCCGACGCGGGCATCGAACCCGGGACCTCATTCTAGGCAGTAGTGATTGCGACAACCAAGAGATCCAAAAAGGCGGTTTACTAAGAAAACACACGGTTTAAAAACGTCACGAGAAAATTTACGACATTATAAAAAATCGCGACGGAAATGTAATAAGCCTATCTTCACCCGAACCAGTTTTTAATTTCGAGAAGATTAAAAAGTAATAACAGGTATTTAATGAATATTGGTAATGAGGCTGTTCGTGGCAAACGTTTTAATTATAGCGAAATAAATTGATCATGAAAATGTTTTGGAAAATTGGGTGTTACGTCCACTTTTTTGATGACCGGTGCTTAAATAGACTGTATTTTAACACTGCAGAAAACGCTGTTACACGTTAAAAAGAAAGAAGAATATTTCATTTGTGACTTGCACAGACGATGGTGCGGAGAGACAGACACGAAAAGAAAAAATCAAGCATTTATTTAACAATTTAAAATTTAAAAAGATTAAGAATTAGGGTAAGTTTTGAATAGCACACAAATTACGCACATCAAAATCACTGTCATTCTCATTTTTGCCAATCATTATTTTATGTACCTACCCCTATTTATTTCTTGTTACGGTACAATTTTAATTTCTTTTTCCATTAAATTAATAAGCATAGCCTCTGATATTGCTAAAAAAAACTGTAATAGGTCATTTTCAGGACATTTTTTTTGACAGGTTTTGAGAGCAGTGGTGATAATAAAATAATTTACAAAAAGTAATAGTAAAGTGTCGGCAGGCGATAGAACTACAACTTGTAACTTTTAATTCGCGGCCGTTACCACTGCTACCACCGCCACAATTGCTGGTTTACCATTGTATTGCTTACACGTTTCAAAGTATCTGATGACAAGAACTTAGAACGGTTCCTTGTCAGCATCGGTTTACGAAGTAGCTACGGACTTCTCACAATACGGCAAAGATGCAAGAAGTCTCTTATTTTATCCTTCCAAAAACAGTTTCTATTAAGAATGGTTCACACATCGCGAAAAACGGACGTTACATCTTTTTCATATTGTCGCATCGTGCCTGTCTACAGGAGTCTTAACAACTAAATAAAACCAAAATAAGTAAGACAGAAGGGATGAAAAAAAAATTGGCATTTTTATTCGGTAACATCATTGAATGAAACAAAAGAGATGCTTTCAGCGTTCTGGGCACGTTGCCCATTGACATCGATGTGGACGAATTTTTTGATGCACAATTAGCCATTTTTCCTCTCCGCCTTGTATATATACTTAGGCTTGTATTTTTTTAAATGTTCGATTGTATATAATTGTTAATATATTGAATGAAACAGAGACATTTTATCAAAATACCAGTTTGTTTAATTTACTGCAACACAAGATGAGTGTAGGTAATGCAAAACGCAAGTACTCGTATATATTTATATATCATGACAACATTGCTTACTTTTTATTTATTTGCATAAACGACAGGTTAAACACCAGACGTGTTTTCAGTTATGAACTGTAGAATTCATGAATTTTAAACATACCTATTTATTTTTAGTATTTTTATTCAAAGTTGTTGAATTATTTTAAATGAAAATATAAGAATAATATAAAAAACATGGGTCATTTCTCCAAATTATTTGGAGTCCGTGTTTTGTGCAGCAAATACAGTTTGGTGATAAGCCAGAATGTGAAAACGAAACATGTTCGAGAATACTCCAGTTTGTCTAGGTAAGTGAAAATAATTACGCTAAACTAATCAATAAAGTGAGCAGTGGTGGCCCAGTGGTATGTGAGCAGTGGTGGCCCAGTGGTATCGGCCGCAACATACAAGTTGTAGGTTGTAGGTTCGAGCCCAGGCAGGCGCTTAACTTTGTGTAAATTATTTCATCACCACTGCTCCCAAAACGGTGAAGGAAAACATCGTGAGGAAACCGGCATGTCCTAGAACCAAAAATTCGAAGACATGTGACATCCAGCAACCCGCACTGGGCCCGCGTGGTGGATAACGGCCCATTCCCTCTCACAGAGAGGAGGCCTGTGTCCCAGCAGTGAGAACATTAATAGGCTGGTGATAGGATGATAGGAATCAATAAAAACAACTAACAACGCCCACCTTAACATACTTCACGTAAGGCCGCACTAATATTAAGGTTATGACTGTACATAACTATATATGACAAGTTAAAGCACCTACTCAGACCTACCAGCTCAACAGTCCCTTCGACTCGAAGACCTATAAGCTCTACAGCCCTAATCTACTATATACCTAGCATGTGATAAATAAATATATAGATAAATTCAAGATGCCTGCACCATGCGACCTAATATTACAGACAGATAGTGGGCAGGATTTCCAGGTTCGGGAAGAGTACACTCACTGCCAGTCCCGCAGACTCACGAGACTGATCAGAGACGGCTAAACGGTAAGGTGTCTTGGCCACAGTGAGGGGTAATGACAGAAGAATATAAATTCAAATCTGATTTATTAACAATATTTTACAGCTTATATACTATTTTGTCTTAATACACACTAATGTACATTGTATGTACATAAAAGTAAATTTATCTGTTGTAAAATGGAACCAAACAGTATTTTAATAATGTCCAAAGATATCATTGAACAACAAACATAACCTGAAAAATAACATTTGATCGTCGTAACTTGTGAAGTCGGTGTTTTTGTCTTCAGTTCTGGATCTTTCTTGGCGGCTCTGTGCATTTTGCTAGATCTTTAGAACGTTGACAGTCCTTGGCACCATGCTCTCCTAGGCATTTAACACACCTAGGGGTGGCGAAGCAATTGGCCTGGGAGTGGCCGTATAGTTGGCAGCGGTGGCACTGTCCAACTAGGGAGGTTCTGTAGGAAGTCTTTAATGTTGTATTTTTTCAAGTCTGTTTTTTTTTGTTACATGCCGCCAAAATTCTTCTTTATACATTTAGACGTACTACTTATTTTATTCGAATTTATAGTGTTCGAGAAATTTAATTTTTACGGGTGAATCCTTATTTCGGGTGGTTTGGAGAGTGTATAAGCTCGAGGAGGATTCCCATTCAGATTTTGTAAACTTTGACTAGCTATATTAATACACAGAAAAATCAATTAAAACAAATCAAGGATTTCCTGGTGCACAACCGTTTCACTGAAGTGTTTCAAAAGTATTCAGACAAAACATCAAGCAAAGCGAACAAATTGTTTGACTCAAGAGATTATCTTTTGCATGCGTCATCTATTTTTATTTACGATTTTATATATATTAAAATATGTAAGTGTGTCTATTCCTATTAGTATTAGGTAAGGATCGTAGCAGGTGGCGTTTTATAGTTTCTGTCTATCCGTCCATGAGAAATAGGCATGAGTTTATGTAATGTATGATGTTTATCGAACTTCTTTTTGTTTCAGTGGAAACGTAAAAGACAACAAAAACAGTATAACGTATCAACCAATTGCGGAGTTCTATTCTGGGAAGTGTGTGTTTGTTACTGGAGGAACTGGTTTCTTAGGAAAGGTTTGTGGTGGTTCTTGTTATAAAATAAACGGTACCTTACGAGTAAGTACTGCAACGATTCAGTATGCATTTAGTATACAACTAATAATGTTATAAAGAAGAAAGATTTTTTTATTTGTTTATACCGAATAGGCTCTGGTAGTACTGGACCGATTTTGAAAATTCTTTCACCAGTAGAAAGCTACATTATTCCTGAGTGACATTGGCTATTTTTAAGCCCGAAAACGGGTCCTGTGGGGTGGTCCACGGGAGCGAAGCCGCGGGGAACAGCTATCCTATACAATTAAGTTTGTACCGGCATTAAATACATTTGTTTGTAAAGGATTCGAATACTTTGGAATTGATTGATTTTATTTTGAACTTGATTCTGGCACTGGCCTTCTAAGGCAATCAGGCGCGGATACAGGGTGGTGCCATGGTGCATTGCCACCCCCTGAGCCTCTACCAAACTAGTAGTATGAATGGTCAACAGAAAATTTTTCTCCGATCATGGCGCTAAAATTTTCGAGCTCGCTACGCTCGCTTTCGCAACAGAAATTGTCTACATTCTGATATATTTGAAGAACGGTCAAAACCAATCGGTCAGTTAATAAAGTCCTAAAATTTTCGAGCTCACTTCGCTCAATCTTGAACATAATGGTTCACATGTTTATATTTCATCAAAAACCCTTTTTGATAAGATAACCAAAGAGGTTATTATTACGATCCGAAAAGCAGAAACAGTATTTTTTTTAATGACACCTAGGGAACCATTTGCCCTCTCCCCCCCTCCTGAGTGAAATTCTGGATCCGCGCCTAGAGGCAATGCATATAATTCAATGTAGACACAAATTTGCTGGAAATAAAAAGTGTGGGGGGTTATTTCAATAAAACCACTCGCAGGCCAATGTAACAGCAAAGGATATTTATTGACTCTTCACAAACGTTACTCTAACACACTAACATACACTATTATAAAATGAAATATATACTACGAGTCTGCGATTACGTATGTACTCGGTATGACCGCCCGATATCGGTTCCGCGATGGAAGCCGACCGTGCAAGCCAGAGAGCGTTCAACTGCCCGAAACCGTTCCGAAGGAAGCGTGTCCGTGCGAGCCGAACTGCAAATGACTGGCGTGCATGCCCTTATATACTCTCAGGCCGCGGCCGGCGGCTGCGGCGGGTGCGATAGTGGGGCACGGCGAGAAGGATCACGCACACAGGTATGCGCGCGGTATGGCGTCGTGTGCGGGTAGTGTTACAAAAGTACTTAACTAGGACTTTTTCCTGCAGATTGGCCTCTAAATACGTTAATTGCTGGTTGTATCAAACCATTCTATTATTTTTCAGGTATTCCTTGAGAAACTCCTCTATTCTTGCAATAAATTAGACAAAGTCTACCTCTTGGTGCGAGAGAAGAGAGGTGAAAGTGTCAACAAGAGAATTGAAGACCTGTTTGCGAATCCAGTAAGTTTAATTTATTTATTTATTTAAAATTTCAGGATAGTGGACTTACTACCAGTAAATCAAAGGTTGTGAACGTGGTGAAGGGATTACATTGTTTTAAATTGGAAAAACATAAGAATATTATAATATACACATTTGCTTAATATTTAGTTAAATACATAGTTTTTCCTCAAATTGAGCTTGCATTATTATCCAGTTATTTGATTTATAAATTACATCTTTGTTTTGTTTAGTATACTATGCTTATTTCCACAGTATTATGTCTTATGGCATTCTGCTGTGGGGGTCAGCAGCAGACGTTGACTCAATTTTTATCTTACAAAAGAGGGCAATCCGCGCGATCTATAAAATGGGTCCTCGCGAGTCCCTCAGAGAAAAATTTAAAGAGATCGATATACTGACTCTACCTTCACTTTATATTTTGGAATGTATTTTGTATGTCCGCAAAAATCGAGGGCTTTTCAAAACTAGAAGTGACTTCCATAATTTAAATACACGCAGTAAGCACGAAATTGTAATACCCAAATTCAGATTAACGAAAACTAGCAAGTCTTTTCTTATAAACAGTATACGCTTTTATAACAAGTTGCCTAAGTCAGTTATAGAACTGACCGATGGCAAGTTCAAAAACTACATCAACCGTGTCCTTATTAAAAAAGCATATTATAAAATCAAGGACTACGTTGAAGATAAAAAATTTGGCTTTGACACCCTCTGCGCATGCGGCTTCCCTGGTAACTCATAAATGGCACAAATATATGGATATCTCTAACTATTCTCAATCTCATTTTTTTTCTCTTTTAATTAGACTTTTTACAATATTTTTCAATCATCATTATAGCCCTTTGCTAAGAATAGTTACAGCACTGATTACAGAATTTGTGCCACATGTTAAATTTAGAGTTTTTTTTTTTTTTTTTTACCTTTGTATAGATTCTTTTACCTATTGTGAATGTGTGAACATTGTAGGCTTTCTAGATTTCTAGATGATTGTTAACATTTGTTAACTTTTTATTTCGTGCATTATTTTTATTGTTTGTTTTTTTTGTTTCAATTTCGTACGACTTATTGTCGGGCCTACGTTGTCCCCCCATATCCAAGTACTAATGCTGTAACATGGAAATATTGTAAACAAAACAATTTAAAAGAGTAACCATGGAGTTTCTTGCCGGTTCTTCTCCATAGGAAACGACTAACCCGAACCGTGCACCTTTTGTCGACGTTTTATAAGTGCCCATGTAGGCCTATGTAAAATAAAAATATTTGATTTTGATTTTGTATGTAGCACCATTATGAAATGTTTAGGTATATAGTTGTTAGAATTCGATCTTTTTAATTTTCAGTTATTTTCAAGATTGAAGGCAAGCAATCCAGATTACATACAGAAGGTGGTACCAGTTACAGGTGACGTAGCATTACCGAACTTAGGACTGAGTGCTAAAGATCAGCAAACTTTGATTGACAAGGTGAGGACAAAAATAGTCCTTCTGACTGATTACGGCCATAGCAGCCAATCTCTACGGGGCGATTAGTCATATGGCGGCGCGGGCAATATTTATACAGGTGTCGGACACCGACGCAAAAAATAATACTATGGATTCAGTACATTATGATTCTGGACCTACTAGTATTGGCATTTTTCGTCAAATTTTTCCAATTTTGTTTAAAAAAGTCTGCCTTCTTTTGACTGTAATTTATTCTTAATCGTTATTCCTATCTAACTCAATTAAAATTTTAATAGAATAAATAACCTTTGTCGGCTCACCGACACAGGGCAAATGTGCGTACGGCGCGGCGCGTTTAGGATCTAGCCGGCGTTGTTGACCTCTATCGTGAACTTTATCTCGTCAACACGGTCCCATGGGAATTTCCACTTTGACACGGGCTCAGCCGCTTGCAAAAGAATGAAATATATGTCGCCATAAGGATCCAGCAGAATATCAGCGTCAGGTATATTGCCTGGCACATGCTGAGCTGGACTCCCATTCAGTGCAACTTAGAGACGCGCACCGCACAAGTATGGGAGTTCAAGCTTCAAGATGCAAATCTTGAAGTTGTTTTTTTTTTTTTTTTAAGAATATGGTTAGTTCGGCATTCCCACCGAGGATTGCCATAAACAATTTTATTTCCTTGTGTTGTTTTCTTCTTCTTTTTTTAATGTTGTTCCTTTATTGTGCGTTGCTTGTAATTATTATTTGTTTTTATTTGTCGTGTAAATTTGTCGTTTCTGTGCTGTGTCTTCTATTGTGTTTGTACTGAATAAATGTTTCATCTATCTATCTATCTACCTAAATACAAAATTTTCAAAATATTTATCCCATTATTAACCCTAGTTCATTAATTCTAGGTGTCGGTAGTATACCACGCGGCAGCAACGGTTAAGTTTAACGAACCATTGGCGGTAGCTATGAACATCAATTTTGAAGGCACGCAAAGGATTCTTGAGCTCAGTCAGCGTATGAAGAATATGGAGGTAAATAACTATTATTATTCCAATAAACTTGTAAAATATAGGATTTTATAAAATTCTCAGCTCACAATTAAATAAACTTTTAGCCCTAAAATCTGATAAACAGTCTTACCCCGGGCAGTGGTGTCTCATCCCATACAAAGAAACCGTGCCGACGTTCTATACTGATTATTCTGATAATTTTTTGTACATCGATCGCGTTCGGTTCCGTTCCGTTCTGTTCCACCGACATATATGGTGATCTATCTATCGCCGTGGAATGGAACCGAAGGCGATCGTATTACAAAAAATAATCGGTATATTCAGATAAGAAAAATGCTAGTTACGTCGGCACGGTTTCTTTGTATGGGATGAGGCATCTGTATGTTAGTATTATATTATCTATGCCCAGGGCATAGCAAATGGGTTTCGTATCTCCCAATAAAAGTTTGTTGAGCGCTCCATGTGAAATACCAGGAGTATTCATCTGCTTTTGGTTAGACTAAAAGTTAAACCAAAACATTGTAAGGAAACAGGACAGGCTGGAATTCTGGTCAAAGTATATTTAATTTTGGAATCATCGATACGACGAAGAAGAAGGACAGGCTTATGATGAAAAACTTTCAGTGGCAATCATTGTTGCTAGGTATAGCTTCCAAGAACAATGTTGGCCCAGTGGAAGTTGTAGGCCGTGGATTCGAACCCAGGCAGGCACTTTACTTTGTGTAAATTATTTCATTACCACTGCTCTCAAAACGGTGTAAAAAAGCATCATGAGGAAACCGGCATGTCCTAGATCGCAAAATTCGAAGACGTGACATCTACCAATCCGCACTGGGTGTAGCCCATTCCCTCTTTATGAGCGGAGGCACAGGCCTCCGCTCATAAAGCTCCCACTGCTGGGATACAGATCCCAGCAGTGGGAACATTAGAAGGCCAATGATGATGATGGATTTCAAAGTGAGATTGTAGATACATTGCAGCAATTAGAAAATACAGCAACAAGAAAAATCCGGTGGGTGCATCATTTATCCCCTACAAATAAGGGTAAAGTATTTATTTGGTTGCCTTCAATCAATAAATTTTTAAATGATCTAACAGGGGAAAAACCGACTTCTTAAACAAATTACTACACAGCGAAAAATAATTTTCGTTTCGGAAGTCGGTGTCTTTTCACTGCAATTTCACCAATGGTACCTTATATTAACATGAAAATACGCATTATTAAGGATAGCATAAAATTACTCATCAGATCTTGATCAAATTTAAATAGTAGTCTTATTTAAATCTGATTAAGATCTGACGAGTAATTTTTATGTCATGAGAAGCATTAGCTTTTAAATAAAAAAAGAATAATCAAAATCGGTTATAATTAGCTGAGTAACCGTGTAACAAACATACAAAAATATCATTAATAATAATATATCATAATAGAAATTATTTATTAACACTGGTACTTAGCTGAATGCGGTAAGACTGGAAGCCGACCCCAATATAGTTGGGAAAAGGCTAGGCAGATGAATAGATATTATTTACTACAAGTAACACATATTAACGGACATGTTTTTCAACCTTACCTTTTTCATAATTTTTAGGCTTTGGTCTACATATCTACGGCATTCTCACAGTCTCAACGGAACGTACTCGTGGAGACGGTCTACCCACCTCCAGCTCAAGTTGACGACGTCTACAAATTTATCGAAGAATATGGACATGATAATATAGAAACTGTGAAGTTCTTAAGTATGTAATCTGATATTTCTTAACAAGATATTGTAAGAAATCATTTTTGTTTGTCTGTAGGATTGATGACTAAACAATGATTAATTTTTATGTGTGTCTGAAACGTTTTGATTCAATAACAATCATTTTTTCACTTGTAGAGAGTAACACTATAATTGAGTACAAAGATACGGAACTTATCAGTATTAAATTTGTGTTTTAGATGACAAAGGTAAACCAAACACTTATACGTTAACGAAGGCATTAGCGGAGTCTTACATTGCCAACAATCATGGCAATGTGCCCACTGTCATCATTAGACCTTCTATTGGTGAGTATTAGACTTTTTATTACAAACTACGGATCCACAAGTGCTTGTCATGGTTATAAAACACCGAGAGTTCTTTATTAAGGCGCCTCCCCGAGCAAAACGCCGCGCTAGTCGAATTTTGTGCAGTTTTTTAAGAGCTATCTACTCTTTATTTAAAAAGAAATATCAATTAATAAAAATACATTAAATTTATACATAATGTTGATTCTAAAACGGTAGCACATTTTTTTTTAAAGAGGTATATGTGTCACTAATCTCCTTCCAACAAAACCACAAAAATGTGAAATAATTATTGATAACATGCATCTCCTCGTAAAATGTTCATTAGTTATTTTTCATACTAACACTAATCGATAGACAATTTGATAACGAACATTTTGTAAGTTTTATTTTTTTCAAAAGACCAATATTCGATTTTATAAAGATTTTATTCTAAAATCTGGGCATATTCACAACCGTGATTCATGCGCCACCAGTGCCGTTAGGCCAATAGGAATGCTCATATCTCATGCTGATTTTTTGGTCGGGGTACGGCCTTAAGTTTAATTTCAATACACGCAGCTTATCAGCCGAAAAATTAACCACTGCGCCAATTGTGTCAACACTTCATTTTTTATATTGTGTGCTCTAATGGCCTGTGACAAATAAATGTATTTTCTTTCTTTCTTTTCTTCTTTAGGGGAGGCCTATTTTCAGCAGTGGACGTTTTTCGGCTGAAATGCTAATGATGATGGCGTGAATAAAATTAAGGCCGATAGGCGAATAATATTAACTAGTCATGGGACCACCCTGATATACTCGTAGCAAAAAATGGAAGGGAAGAATGGAACACTTATTTTATCTAATATAATAAAAGCTATATTGATAAATATTGATTGTATAGGAGTCGAAAGCCAAGGTTCTAACTCATTAAAGGAAAGAATTTAAAAGATTGTCCAATTTGCGATTTTTTTTTCAGTTGCATCAGCAAAAGACGAACCTGTAAAAGGATGGGTAGGCAACTGGTATGGAAGCACTCACTTACTATTCAACACCGCTAAAGGATGGAATCGCTTCCATTTAGGAAGCGGCAGTAATACCGTTGACTTCATACCTGTAGATTATGTTTCTAACTTGAGCATCATTGCTGGTGCTAGAGCTATGAGGTGAGAAGCAAATATTTTTTCAATACTTTTTCTTTTTAATTTGAAATGGGTTTGATTTAGACTCTAGTTATGGTAAGAGGTGACAGAGACAAAGTCTACGATGGAGTGACCTTACCCAGAAGAAGCCTGTTCATTAAGCACAATTATCGCCCGTGTGGCTGGGAAAGAGGTGGATGTCGATTTGGGTGTTCCTACTGGATCGGTATACGGACCTGTAGGATATATAATGCATGTGTACAGTGTGTCAAATGTCGTAAGTAAATGTAAGGTATTCATGTACGCTGACGATCTGTGTCTTGTTTATGCCTCCAAAGATATAGCTGAGGTACAAAATTTTATTCAAGGTGACTTTGAAAATATATGTAAATGGGCACACGACAATGGAATTATAATAAATCTCTCAAAAACTAAATGTATGCATATACACTCGCCATATAATCGAAATGATAAATCTGTAAATAATGAATATCTCACAGTGATAGGTCATACATATGAATGTTTGCATAGAAATAAATGTAACTGTTACTGTGCAAAATTGGATTACGTAGATAAATTTAAATATTTAGGTCTAACAATAGATACGAACTTTAATTGGAGATTACATGTAAATGACGTTTGCAATAGGTTAAGATCGGTGCTGAGTAAGTTTTACCACTTAAAAAATGTATTGAACAAACATACGTTAAGAATGGTATATTTTGCGCTTGCCGATTCGCTAATAAGCTATGGACTCCTTGTGTACGGGCGAACCTTTATTACATATTTAAGAGATATTAAAGACATACAAATAAGACTGATAAAGTTTCTGGTTAGTAAAAATTTTAAAGATAAGTGCAACAAAGAGTATGATAGGTTATTTCTCATCTGTAAAATTATACCCATAGATAAAAAAGTAGAATATTTGATAGGTCTGGAAAATTATTATAATGATGATTATAAAGTTAATGTTAAAAACAACGACACGTAGGGCTAGAGAGAACAAACTGGTTCAACCACAGATAACAAATTATTATGGTAAGAGAACATCGTAAGTATTTGGTACCTAAAGTGTTTAACAAAATAGATTTATTAAGAGAAAATGTAAAAATTAGTAAAGTAGCAATTAAGACAAAATTAAAAAACATTATAAAGGATAGCAAACAAGATTGATCCATAACAGTATAATATTATATAAGTAGTAGATTTGTAAGTATGGTGGTGCATTGTGATGTAAAAGAGCGCCTCTCGCCATCAAACGTAAAAGTTTGGCGAGTTTAGAATTAAGTAACACCTCTGTATATATATATTTAAATAAATAAAAAAAACTAACTTTGAAGAGATTCGAGTTGAATGCGTTCGGAAACAAAGACGCCGCGCGCCGGCAGTGAGTTCCACTCGCTTGAAATCTGGCTCCTACCTCACCGCTACGTACCAATTCATGTTATAAGTGTTAAGTAAACAAAAAAAAACGAAATAACTTTAGCGGTCCCCGACGCGAGTAAGACACTTGGATAACATTTTGCCACTTATATTAAACATACAGAGTGTGTCTGACGACCGACCCGAAAAAAAATACCATGGATTCAGTACCTGATTTTGGCACCCCTGGTGTTGGAATTTTTCGTCGCTTTTCGTATATTGAAAAAAAAACGTATTTCAAAAATAATTAATTCCGATTTTTTATAACAAACAACAATAAAAATAAATTTCAAAAGCGCTACCTATCAGCTGATTTTCTAAAGTTCGCGATTGATGTCTACACCGCCGGCTAGTAGGATACGCCGACGAAAAATGCCCATACTGTCCAGAATCATATACTCGATCCATGGTACTTTTTTTCACATCGGTGTCATGTATACCGACATAGCCCGAAGAATTGCGTAACTTAATTGGGAGTGGGCAGGGCACATTGCTCGCAGAACGTTTGTTCGATGGGGCAGAAAACTTCCGGAGAGGCGACCGCAAACTAGAAGACTATGCGTTGGCAGGTATCTCACTAAGTGAGCCGATGACCTGGTTAAGTTTGCGGAAAACCGCTGGATGCGAGACGCACGGGACCGGTCAATGTGGCGGCGTCTAGGTGAGGTCTATGTCCAGCAGTGGACGTCTTTCGGCTGAAATGATGATGACGATGACTCATATTAAACACAAGTTATTTTTTACTTATTGTGGGTATTTTTTGGGGGTCTCCTATTTTTTTTCAATAATTTGCATAGAGAGATAAAGCACGTTAGCTTCGCAGGGTTATTTAGTTTGTCAACCAAACATCCGTTAGCACGTCTGCATTAAAACTTTTAGCGCAGCTATGTACAACTCAACTTACGATACTTAAACGTGGCAGCAAAGGAACAAACTTTAGATAACAAAACTTTAAGAAAATTTAAGTAAATGATTTAAGAAAGCAACTAGCTGCTTTTTTGCGTCATCGAAAAAGTGAATTTTATGAAAACTAAGATGCACTTTATAACAGCTACGTCTAAGTAGTAAGCCATCAAAATTAATTGTTTAATGTTTCAGATCTAAAGATGTTCAAGTTTTCAATAGCACCACTACTTCTGAGAACCCGGTCATGTGGTCCGATGTTTATAAATATTATGGTCGAGAAATGATTTCGCGGGGTAAAAGTAAGTGACCTAATTCTTCCTATGTTAATCTTGGTGTTAGAAGATTTCAATTTTATGAATAAATTATTCTTATGCGTGGCGAGCTGGCTAAAGGCTAATACGCGTATCGAATTCGACGGTTTGTGGAGACCTCTGCTCCGCTGTGAGACAGTGTATGTTGAGTCTGTGAGTCGGGGTGACGACGTTCCAGTGATTCAGGATGATGCTCAAGTGAGCCGGGGTGAAGATGTCTCAGATATAGGATTTGTGTGAACTGTGACGTCCTGTCATTAGTTCTTAAGTGACGGCGTTGGTGCCGCTACATTATGATTGAATTAATGTGTTTTAAATTATATTAAGGAGATTAGGAGAAAAAGGTGCGATTTCTATGACGCTGAGGCCGAGTTCCACTTCAAAATTATCGCAGAATTAATGTTACAAATTGTCAAGCACGCGTTATCTGCTGTGATTGGCTGTTGAAAATTCATTCAACAAATCACAGCAGATAACGCGTGCTTGACAATTTGTCGCATTAATTCTGGGATAATTTTGAGGTGAGAAACTCGGCCTGAGTGTATATTGTTTTTGATGGGATTAAACCTAACATTATTTTATAGTGTTTTAATACCTTCGTTTTCAGATGATATATCATATCCGACTACGTTTTTCGCAAAATCAAAAGCTGTTGTAGATATTGGGACATTTTTGTTACAAACGACTCCTGCGCACATCGCCGACTTGTTGCTGAGAATGACGGGAAAAGAACCAAAGTACTTACTTACGTATTCATTTTCTAAAAAGTTCAAATCTGTATATCAATTAAATCATAATTTATACGAAAGACATTGTAATAGGACCCACAAGTATTTTGAATGTTCAAGTATTTGTATATTATTAATCCGATTTATATTCTTGAGATATCAATCAACTATATTGGGGTCAGCTTCCAGTCTTACCAGATTCGGCTAAGTACCAGTGTTTTACATGGAGCGACTGCCTATCTGACCTCCATAACCCCGTTACTGGGTAACCCCCCCTTGGCAAGACTGGTGTCAGATCTCAAGCCTGTGACTAACCGTAACGACTGTCAAAGATCTTCAAATGAATAGATTTTTACAATTTCAGGGTTTTGATCAATACCTCATGAGTGAAAAAAAACAGGCAGTATTAAAAAATATCTAGAGTCGCGACAATCTAAGAAATCGGTTTTGACAGCTATAACAATACGTTATATAAGTTAAACTTGATGCTTACGAATCATCATCTGCCTAGCCTTTTCCCAGATATATTGGGGTCGGCTTCCAGTCTTACCGGATTCAGCTAAGTACCAGTGTTTTATATGGAGCGACTACCTATCTGACATCCACAACCCAGTAACTAGGTAACACGGTACCCCTTGGCAAGACTGGTGTCAGATCTCAAGCTTCTTGCTTCAACTTGATGCTTACGAATGATACTCTTTATTAACACAGTAATTCATTAGGATTATGAATTTGATTTTTCGTAGACGTTCATACAAAGTTATCGCAGTAAAATGAGAAACGTCATCGCACTTCTTAGATTGTCACGATTGTAAAGCTCATAGTTCCATGAACCGGCTCAACTGTATAGACAACTTAAAGATTGTAAAATCAAGTTCCCTAACCATCTTTTCATATCGTCAGATACGCCAGGCTGGTCAACGAAGTTGTCATCAAGAGGAATGCCTTAAACTACTTCTTCTCCAGACCCTGGATGATGAGGGCTGAGCGAGTGAGGGAGCTATATTCCACGCTATCTCCCGAGGATAAGCAGACGTTCCCTTGCGATCCCACCCAGATCGAATGGTCTGAATATTTTCGAGATTATTGTAAGGGTGTGCAGAAGTATTTAAAGCCCAGATATACGGTTTAATCTTGATTAAATGTTTTATTCATTAATAAAGATTGAGGACCTTATTTATTAAAAAATCCGGCCAAGTGCCAGTCGGACTCGGGCACTGAGAATACCGAACAAACAACTACATTCACCAAAATAATTAGATAAAATTACTAAATTTCATTAACAATGAAAGCATCGAAGATTGCTCTAACGAAAAGATAAACTTGATTGAGGTACAAAATTAGGTATTGCCGTAGGCAAAGTTAATCTGTTGTCCTCGTACATCGACATAAGTCGCAGTCAGTCTGTTTCTCAAATTTACGGTTTTCGGTTATTTTCCTTTACTTGTGCTATTAGACATTGCTTCTTGCAAAATTTCATGATTCTACGTCAACAAAAAGTACCTGTAGGTTTTGATTCTCTTGCGAGTGTCAAAAATGCATCATAAACGGGTGTATTTTTTGATTGCGTTGATTTAGAAGTTAGATTGTTTCACAACTTCAAGGCATTTGCAGCCTTGAGTATATGATACTAATTTCAACTTGATATCTCCGCGCATTTCTGTTAAAAAGGTCTTGGGACCTTGCGTGACCTAATCTGTGTGAACGAATCAGAGATCCCAACCCGGGGGGGTTCCCGCATTGTCATCTCAGTAACCGTGGCTTGGTCACCCATGTAGAAGCGAAGAGGAACCCGAGGAGGGGCCGCTCGTCAGGGCTTTTGCAGATAAGCCGACGACGTAGCGGCCAACATGTAGGTTGCGGTGCTGCCTGGGCGACATCGCAACTGAGGCGAGTCGCGATGTCTGTGTATGGGGCCTTGATAGAGAGCTTGAGCGTTGGAGGCCGCGGCGGGAGAGGAATGCCGGTATTGCGGTGCGTCGCTCTGCCTACCTTCTGCGGCCTGGACGGGGTCACCATCATTGTGTTGCACATGGAGTGTATTTTTTTTCAAACACGCTGTTTCTACGTCCGTTAACTGTCTTATCTTTCAAACAGCATAAGCGGCTGAGCTTAACCGACCCACTAGAGATATTATGTGAGTACCCCATTGTAAATTTTCATCTACAGTGATTTCTAGGAAAACTGTTTGAATTATAAAGTCCAGCTTTTCTCCATTCAGTATAATTTCGCATTCGCTACTTCGAACATTCGGTAATGTGAAACTAATACATTTGTTTTTTTTTTTCATTTGTTACCATTTTTTTTGCTGCGAACCAATTTTGTAACTGATGAATAAAGTTATCACAAGATTTTGCGACCGCTGATCTATTTTAAATATCATAGATGTATCATTAGCAAATAACACCGTATTTGGTTGATTTAAAGAATTGACGATTTATAGATGCCAATAAGTTTGTACAAAATAACGGACAATTAACGGACTCAGACGGTTGCTTGAGGTGTGTGAAGGATACGCCGAATCACATGGCGTCCTGTATAATGTGGGGAAAAGTGAGGTTATGGTGTTCAGGGTGGGTACCAAGAAGCCTAGGGTAGTTCCTCCGGTGTGCTTTTATGGTGTGCCACTAAAGAGGGTGACAAAATTTAAATACCTAGGTCACATCTTAAACGAGGATCTGCACGATGACGATGACATCGAGAGGGAACGGAGGGCGTTGTCAGTCCGATGCAATATGCTGGCCCGCAGGTTTGCGCGATGTACGAGGGAAGTGAAAATTACACTTTTCAAGGCGTATTGCCAGACCTTCTACACGTACAGCCTGTGGGTTAGACATACGCAGAGGGCTTACAACGTGCTCCGGGTCCAGTATAATAACGCTTTTAGGATACTGTTGGGGCTCCCACGTTTCTGTAATGCATCGGGGATGTTTGCAGAAGCAGAAACTGATAGTTTTCAGGCGATAATGCGTAAGAGGTCAGCATCCTTGATGCACAGGATGCGGGGGAGCGTAAATCGTATCCTTAAGGTTATTGCGGATAAACCGGACTGCCCTTTCCTGGGGTACCGGACCCGCTTGCACAGCGGTGGCTCCAGTGCAACGGGAAATAGGTACATGAACTGATTTGGATTATTTATTTGTTATTTTATTTTTATTGTGTGTACCTATGGATTATTGTTTCTATTAGGTTGACATTATTAATTTATGTAAATTTACTAACATAGTCATAAGTATTTACTAACAAATTATGGATCATGGTCCGAAATAAATGATTAATAATAAAAACCAGGAAATAAAAACAAGAGTTGATTTTGCAAATCATGGCCGGGAGGGAATCATGACTAATTCAGAAACATGTGTGAAGAGTAGGTACCTCAAGTGATGAAATTCTGAAAACTCAACATACTAGCTCTACCTGCCTGGTTAAAAGTTATGGTAATAAAGTGATTATAGAAGAATGTGCTACGCATTAGAAGTACAGATTTAGGAAACATCTGACTGCTGAAAATATCTACAGTAACTGGTGAGGTCACTTTGTTCTTATTATTATTTGATGGTGGTACTCTGCATTCATTGGGAAAACATAACCACCCTTTTGTGATTCTACAGAAGACGCATAAAAAATACCTTGTATAGTAGATGAACTTTTCCTACACTATAACATATTAATAAAATGTTTTGTCTGTTAAAAGAAAATACGTGTAGAAAGGCGATTGTTTATTTCAAATTGTAGATATGATTGTCACAAAAGTCTATAACTATTGTGGTGCGCTTTACAGCTCTGCTTCCAGACACTGATTGGTGAGTGCAAACATAGTATTTTGTGTTGTTTTTAAAATTATCTTTATGTAAAGATATACAACCAACCACTATCTTCCGCAAACATAAAGGTCAGACTGTCCACGCATGACCTATATTTGCAGAGTTTTGAAGTTCTTTGGCCAAATGGCCAGAAATAATGGACGTAACATGGAACAGCTGATGGTTACTAGCTAGATTGAAGGGAAACGTCTAAGAGGTTGGAGTCCAATAAGTTGGTCAGACCAATTCCACACATCTTTGAACACCAGACTGCACGGTTGCTCTCCACGACGTAAAATACAAGCGTAGATGGCGCATATTAGTCAAAGAAAAGTAGTTTCCGTGACGACAGGGGAATCACGACCTTTAGTAATGAAGAAAGTGACATGAGGAGAGGGGAAAGATATTCGAATGTGTCATTTAGTGGTAGGTGCGTTAGTGGTGCTATCATAGAAACAACGTAATTTCTACATATTGGTGATTTGCCTATTTTTGGTTTTGTAGTCGTTTGAGAGCATAGTTAGCGCAGCGGCTGGGTCACTGGCACTGCATGTCACGGGTTCGGTTCTCGCGTGGAGTAGATATATGTGTGGCCTGCCGATGATTGTTCCTGGTTGTTTGTGAGTATGGGTTTGGGGTGTTTATGCATGCACCCACAATACTTTTTGATATGATATCTGATAATAAAGTGAATCCATATTTTGATAGTGCCAGGGAGATTACTTGGTCACAGGCACCCAACGCGAAGAAATAAAATTTGATTCAAATAAATTACACTAGATTGTCGTAATAAGCTTCGATTTGTTATTGAGTCTTGTGAAATTTTAAGATTTTCTAGAGACGATGATAAAAAATGTATGTTCTTGTTTAATTTACTCCTAACCACCAAGTTAAGGAATATTGGGCTTAATTCACATTTCAAATATAATATATATCGTGTAGAGCTGCAGATAAGGCCAACGACTTACGGCTGCTTATGTAGTAGCATCTGAGTGGGTATCTGGCACCCTTGGTGCTTCGAGCTTACAGCTGTCTGGTGGTAGCCAGGTGCCTCCAGTGCTTTGGTGACCTGTTGTTTGGCGTATGTGAAATAGTATGGTGTATTAGGCATCTGAAAGGTATCTGGCACCCTTGGTATTTCGAGACCGACCTGACTTTAGTTATGAACCTGCCGCCTTACGTTAGGTAGGTGATAGTTGGCTGGTCGAAAGGGCCATATACGTCCGGTTCATGCCACGCGTAGTGTCGGTGGCTTGTAGAAGAGGCCATATGCGTTCGGCCCATACTACGCGTTGAGTACATGAGTAATCTAAGGGGCCTAGTACGCCCGTTTAGTAGTGTACTTGGTTGAACGAAAGGTCCACACTGCATGGTATGATGAGTTGTTGATTAGCCGAAAGAGCCATGTGTGCCCAGTCTTCATCACATAGTATGATTAGTTGTGGGTTGGTTGAAAGAGCACCATTACGCATATGATATGGAGAGTTGTTGGTTGATCTAAAGAACCTTGTGCGCCCGGTCTACACCGTATGATACCGCTGTGTATGCATATCAGGTATGGACAAGCGGACACCTGACACTAGGCTTAGGTGGGAATAAGTGACAATCTCAGAAAGGAAATTGCAAAAGAAAGGGCGGTATTGGATTTGTGGATTGTGATAAAACTTGAAGACAAATGCAGTGCTAATTATCGATTGTTCTTGTAGTTCAACCTAAGTGTCAAGTGGAATATCATTTACATTATTCTACAATATATAACGTGATTAGTTAAATTGTGACCCTACATGAAAGCAAAGACGTTCATTAGATTTAACTTCTAGCCTAAAAAGGGCCCATGCCATAAAAGGCTTTGCCTGACAATTACACAGTCTGCCCTACATATTTACCAACTTTTTAATATATTGTTGAAAACAGCGCAACATCACAGAAAAACACATGTAACCAAGATATTAAAAGCAATGACGATGGCATAATTATTTCTAAATCCTACAAATCCTGCTGAAATTTGTAGGAACTTCTCTAATCATTCATAAATACAAAGTTCACTGGTAATGAAGACCCTTTTGAAAAAAGTATCCCCATTCATTTCAGTTCCGTATAGTGCCGGACGTAAAGAATTGCCCATGTCTTCCCGTGGGTGTCGTAAGAGGCGACTAAGGGACAAACCAGAGAATGGGCATCAGCGTTCTCTGTGCATCTATAAAAACCATACTGCGATTGCCAACCCGCCTGCCAAACGTGGTGATTATGGCAAATACCCCCCCCCCCCATGAATAGCACAAATAAAAATGGCCCCTAGTACCCGGCAGCTTGCCTACTCTCGACTACGGTAGCGGTCGAGGTTACGGCATGGCTTGGGGTACTAAGAATCTACGAGATCCGGCTACCCCAACAAAAACCGCCGACTGGACCTGGCAACGTACGACACGCGCACACTTTGGACTGACGAGATGATCACCGAACTCGAAGAGGAATTGAGCAGGTTACGATGGAGTATTGTAGGGTTATCTTAAGTCCGAAGAGAGGGGGGGACTCGTTAATCCTCAAATCTTGTAACTTGCTCTAATTCCGAGAGGGTGACCGGCAGTCCCAGGGTGGTGTCGGGTTTATCGTCCACAAGTCCCTTGTGAACAACGTGGCGAAGATCGAGGGTGTATCGACCAGGGTGGCGTACCTTATATTTAAAATATCCTCGAGATATTCGCTGAAGGTTGTACAGGTCTACGCCCTGACCTCGGCACACCCCGACGACGAGGTGGAGACCATTTATGAGGATATTTCTAGAGCCATGCATGGTTTCAAAACTCACTTCACCGTTGTCATGGGTGATTTCAACGCGAAACTGGGCAAACGAGACGATGATGAGTTGCAAGTGGGGCAGTTTGGAGTTGGACGACGGAACCACCGGGGTCACCTACTGGCCAGTGTTATGGAGAAGGAGGGCCTCTTTATGATGAACTCCTTCTTCAGAAAGCGTGAAAACAGGAAATGGACCTGGCAGAGCCCCGATGGTGCAACAAAAAATGAGATCGACTTTATCATGTCAACCAGGAAGCAAATGTTCAATGATGTCTCTGTGATCAATTCGGTGAAAACCGGGAGCTATCACCAAATGGCAAGCTTGAAAGGTCGCGACTGATGAAGTCCACGCTCAGACCAGCAAAACCCCGAGAGCTTTCAGCTCGAACTTTAGAATCGTTTAGAGTGCCTAGGGAGCTTCGTGGAAGAATACAGCGATGGGTTCATAGAAGCTGTCCATACGGTCGGGTCTAAATTCAGGACCCGTCGTACAGATAGAAAAATACCGATAAATACCGACCAATATCTGCTTTTAATACCGAGCGTATTACAGACGAGATTGTGCGAAATAAAGGCTCCAAGGTGTTTGCAAGGGATCTGGCTATTGGGCAGAGCTAGCTCACGAAACTGAAGACCGACGATGGCAGGATCGTATCCGCCAAACCAGAGCTTCTGAGGGATATCGAGACATTCTATGGGCAGTTGTACACATCAATCAGCAAGCCCGTTGTGAGTCTAACAAACGACCCAAGAGCTAGATTGACCCGACACTATACCGAAGATATCCCGGACGTCAGCCTGTACGAGATTAGGGTGGCTCTGAAACAGTTTAAAAACAACAAGGCGCCGGGTGATGACGGAATCACGGCCGAACTGCTGAAGTCGGGTGGGAAACCGGTCCTTAAGGCCCTTCAAAAGCTGTTTGATTCCGTCATACTTGAGGGCAAAACGCCACAGGCATGGTGCAGGGATGTGGTGGTACTCTTCTTCAAGAAGGGCGACAATGCCCGGCTGAAGAACTATAAGCCCATCTCACTTCTTAGTCATATCTACAAGTTGTTTTCAAGAGTTATCACGAATCGTCTTGCTCGCAGGTTTGACGATTTCCTGCCACCCGAACAAGCCGGATTCCTAAAAGGCTTTAGCACCGTAGACCATATTCATACGATGCGGCAGGTTATACAGAAGACCGAAGAGTATAATCTGCCTCTCTATTTAGCGTTTGTGGACTAAGAGAAAGCCTTCGATTCGAACGAGACTTGGGTTGTACTGCAGTTTCTCCAGCGATGCCAGATCGACTACCTTTACATTGAGATGTTGAAGTGTTGTCAGTCTGTCTTCAGGATCAGACCTCGAAACCAATCCTTCTCCGGCGCGGTGTGAGACAGGGAGATGTCATTTCGCCGAAACTGTTCACTGCTGCGCTGGAGGATGTGTTCAAGGTTCTGGACTGAAGGGGGCTCGGCATCAACGTTAATGGCGAGTACATCACTCACCTTTTGCCGACGACATAGTGGTCATGGCTGAGACCATGGAGATCCTCAGTACAATGCTCGATGACCTCAATAGAGCTTCCGAAAGAGTGGGTCTTAGGATGAACATGGACAAAACCAAGGTCATGGTGAATGCCCGTGTAACACCCACTCCTATCAAGGTCGGCGACTCTTCACTCGAAGTTGTAGACGAATATGTCTACCTGGGACAAACGGTCCAGTTGGATAGGTCTAACTTCGAGAAAGACGTCAACCGTCGAATCTGACTCGGCTGGGTGGCGTTCGGGCAGTTGCGTGGTATCTTCTCTTTAACTCCGCTCTCATCCTCGTTGATGATGACGTTGCCGTAACTGGTGAGAAGATCTCCACCATCCTGAAGGCGACCAACGTTGATGTTGAGCCTTATTGGCTTGGTCTGTTCGCTAAGGCGCTGGAAGGCATCAAAGTGTGCGACCTGATCACGAACATCGGATCCGGCGTGGGGGTTGCGCCGTCCGCCGGCACTTTGCCCGCGGCGGCCGCCACAGCACCCGCTGCTGAGGCCAAGGAGGAGAAGAAGGTGGAAGAATCTGTGGATTCCGACGACGACATGGGCTTCGGTCTCTTCGACTAAAAAGCTTTATATCGAAGCTGCAATATTCCATTGTAAGCTTTATGAAGCTTATTTAGTTGTGAGGATTAAATGACTTCTCGTGCAATTTACCGCAGTGTCTCAAGAAAAAAGTCTATGACCAGTGTGTGTTGCCAGTGGTCACCTATGGGACCAAGACGTGGTCGCTCACAATGGGCCTTATCAGAAAGCTTAAAGTCACCCAAACAGCATCGGAGAGGGCTATCCTCGGCGTTTTCCTTGCGTGCTCATGTCAGAAATGAGAATATTCGCAGGAGAACTAAAGTTACCGACATAGCCGGGATAGGATACGCTGGCAACACTGATAGCCGGTCGTCACCGACCGCGAACCGGCAGACGATACGTTGGAAGGCCTACCACTAGGTGGACTGATGACCTGGTTAAGGTTGCGGGAAGGTGCTGGATGCGAGACAAACGGGATCGGTCAATGTGACGACGCCTGGGGGAGGCCTATGTCCAGCAGTGGACTTCTTTCGGCTGAAATGATGATGAATGATGAATTCTATCTATAATTATATGTTCTTTGAAAGAATCATGTACAAAAGAGTCCTCTTTCTTAGACAAATGTAATATGCAAAGAGCAATACGGCTTTAGGAAAAATAAAACCAACTCACTAGCAGTTGAATGCTGCTAGTGTGGTGGGGATTATAGTCAAAACTATAATAAATAACTAATAAAATAATTCTATAAATGTAACCTCGGCTTTGTTTTAACCTCTTTGCCTTCGACTTTGTAAATCATTCCATTCTTATCGATAAATTACCTAGAATTGATAAATTCAAATTCAAAAGTCATTTAATCAAACTAGGCTGAGAATCAGCACTTTCCGAACGTCAAAATTACATAAGACAGTCCCCCAAAAACGCCCGCCGTTCACCACATCCTAGAGCTTTTGCTGGGAAGAAGAAGAGGCGCAAGTGGCGCAACAAACTCCCCAGCAGCACAGCTGTCTGATCAGTTAGAAAAAAACAAAAACTTGATTCTATACATAGTATGCAAATAATTTACATTAGGTACTCAACAAAAAAAAAAAAAAATATATATTTGCCATAAAGCAAACGCCAATATACCAACAAAAACATCGAAATCTAAACTCAAGTGAGAATAAAAACTGTGTAGTGAGAATTATAAAGCCTTCAGGCATAAAGGGCGTGCCCGCCTACATATAGGTAATACAGCTGTAACTCGAGGTCAAAGGAGGAGGAGGTCGAGGTCGAGGTATAATTATGATAAACTAGGACCATCGAAGTAAAAAATAAATCAACAGTTAGGCAAGAATAACATATGATCCACTGTCGAGGTCGCTAGCTAACCGCAATACAAAGCAATAAAAAAAAAAAAAAAATTGTGTGTCACTCCTGGAATGGTTCAAATCGTACTTATTAAATAGAACTCAGATTACCCAAATTACAAAATTTTATGATAAAGTGAACAGTCTGATCAAATTTAACTCTCAACCTCGGCAAAATTAATTTAGAGTTCCACAGGAAAGCATCTTCGGGCCTCCATTATTCCTTGTATATATCAATGATTTTCCTCAAAAAATAGAACAAGAGTGTGTTTTATTTGTAGATGACACAACAGTTATCATAGATGGTGAGAATCATGAATCACACAAGACTAATCTTAATACCAGTTTGAATTAAAAAGTTAGGTGCATGGTTAGAAATAAATGCTGTAAATATAACTAAAATATTAATATTTTAAACACAGAAGAGTAAAAATATCCATCTTCAAATAAATGTAGGGACCAAATAGTAGAAAAATTAAATTTATTTATTTTATTACTTTTAAAAAGGCTTACAGTCTAATTACAATTAATAGGTAACTAGAACACATTATCAAGTTGCTAATAACAAGCCTCCACAAATATATAACGTATCGATTAATTCAAGCCAAACAGTTTAAGTTCAATATGTTTATAAGTAAATAGGTTATTCCTATTTTATATATTTATGTTGCTACATATTTGTTAAAGAACCACTACCTGGTGCATTATTTACAAAAAATATTTGGCTAAGAGCGTCCTTGCTGTACTTATCCTAGTGCAAAATAAGTCAATATCGTGCTCAGAAGACACATCATTGAAGCTTCAAGCGCTTCTTATAAGAAAAGCACTACGCCAATAATTAGTAGTGGTAGAAGGCACACCTACGTAATCCAATCTAGTGCGAAATGCTTACTTTGTTAGTAGCTCAGGGCAGTCAATCGAGCCATTCGCTATGTTAATCAAAAAACATACATCATTAATGAGATGCCTACGATCTAATGCCAGAAAATGGTACCTCTTACAACGGTGACTGTAATCTTTAGATACTTGGTGCGCCCTTTAGTCGAGATAATTCTCAGAAACTTTTTCTGGGTGCCCTCAATGCGTGGCTTATGGATCCCATATTGGGGGTTCCAGACTTGCGATGCATACTCCAAGTGGCTGCGCACGAACAAACATTATAAAACTTTGATAAGCTTCAGAGAACGGTAACAGGCTGAGGCTCTGATTATAAATCCAAGCGCCCTCGAAGCCTTGCCCACAATACCGTCAATGTGTTGGTCAAACAGTAATTTTCTATCTTGTATAATACCTAAATCCCTTATGCTATTAACTCTGCCCAAGGTAAGTCGGTTGAGACTATATGTTGCATTTACTATAGATTTCTGGCGCGTGAAGGTCATTTGAAAACATCTAGAGACATTAAATTGGAGCAAATTATGTTTGCAATATTCTTCAAATCTATTCAGGTCAGCTTGTAACTGGTGAGTATCCGAGATATCACTTATAATCTTCGGAACCTTCATGTCGTCAGCATATAGCAATAAGTAAGAGTGCTTGAAGCAGTTTACAACATCAGCAATAAACAGAGTGAAAAACAAAGTCTCCAAAACTGAAACCTGTGGCACACCCGAGGGGATCGATGTCCAACCCGAAGTGTAACCTTGGAGAACCACAGCCTGACTCCGATTCTCAATATACGATAAAAACCGTGGTCTCCGTGTATACCGGCTTTGAGCAACTTCTCCAGCAGCAGACGATGGTCGATACGGTCGAAGCACTTTCTGTAGTCGGTATAAATGGCATCCACCTGCGCACGTTGATCCATACCACCCGATATAAACTCGTGCGAAAACACCAAGTTAGTCGTAGTGGATTGCTTTTTGAGGAAGCCATGTTGTTCCCATCCGAAGTTACTTTCCATAGTCGCATAAACATCGTTTCACACTACACGCTCAAGGATATTTGAAAATAGACATTACTTAGATATCGGGCGATAGTTCGTAACATCAGATTTGTTTCCTTCCTTGTGAAAAGGGGTGATGAATGCTGATTTCCAGATTTTAGGAACTATACCCAAATGGACACCTGCAAGACCGTAATGGACACTTGCATCTTACCGACTCTCACATACGGCTGTCAAACCTGGACATACAACACCAAAATAAAGACTAAACTAGCAGTTTGTCAGAAAGCAATGGAAGGAAGTATATTAAAAATAAGAAGAATACACAAAATAAGAAGCGACTACATAAGAAGAAAGACAAAACTCGTAGATGCTCTGCATTACGCTTTAACACTAAAGTGGCGATGGGCAGGGCACTAAGGCTGATACAGAGACAAAAGATGGACACTAGAAACCACAAGATGGGAAGGACCAATTGGTAAAAAAACAGAGGATGTCCAAAGAAAAGATTCATTAATGAAATAATAGCCATAGCAGAAAATGAATGGCAAACAAAAGCAAGGCATAGAAAGACTTGGAGTAAATTGGAGGAGACCTTTACCCAGACTGGGGTTCTATCACCAGACAACTTAGGAATTATATAATATTAAAATAAAAAAAAAGTAACATCCCCACTTTACGTCTATAGGAGGGCTACCAAAAAAAAATTTTTTTCATTCTTTTATTATACCACTTTGTTGGATATATTAATATGTATAACGATGCCAAATTATAGCTTTCTAGTACTTAGTGTCTCTGAGCTAAGCTGCGGACGGACAGACGGACAGACCGAAACTATAAGGGTTCCTTGTTGACTTCGGAACCCTATAAACGATAATAATATTATAAGTAAAAATATTATGTTAATTTTATATTTTTAAGGTGTTGGAAATAAATGGGTTTTATTATTATCTCCTTTATTCAATTTATGTACATATTTTTTACATTTTTAAATATTAGCTTATAAAACAAGATAAAAAAAACATTTAAAAATATAAAAAATACAGGCCCACCGGTATTCGGAACAGGGTCCAAGCTACCGGCGGTCAGGGCTCCAGAGAGAGGAACCTCCTAACAATACGAGCCATGTCCAGCAGTACTGCTTTCTGGATCAGGCCCTTGTCCCAGCTGCCTAACGAGAACCTACTAAGATGTTGCTCGAGGCTAGTGTCTATTCAGCCATTGGCTGACACGACTATCGGTACAATGATCGCTGTGCCCACATTCCACATATCGACAACCGCGAGCCAAGTCAAGATACTTGATTTGTTTATCTTTTTCGGCTTTCACGAGGTTCCCGTCATGCGGGATGGTAATACCGCTAGTTTAGTTTTTATTTTGGTGTTGTATGTCCAGGTTTGACAGCCGTATGTGAGAGTCGGTAAGATGCAGGTGCCCATTACGGTCTTTTTGAGATGGAGGGAAATAGCACCTTTTAGGATTTCTTTTAGGGACCAGCATTTCTTCCAACTCATGTTTACTCGACGTTCAACCTCTTCTTCATTGCTCTCTCCAAATGTTATTTGTTTTCCTAGGTATATGTTATATATGTAGTTTTTTACATACTCTAAAGGTTTACCATGCAGGCTTACTGTATAAGTGTTGCTGTTTTTTCATTATTTTCGTTTTTTCTAGGTTCATTTTGAGACCTGCTTTTTCACTTTCTTCACTTAGTGAGCATATCATTTTTTCAAGTTTCTTGCTAGTTTCAGCGAAGAGGACAGTGTCATCAGCAAACCTCAGGTGTGTAAGTTGCCTCCCATTCACTCTGATTCCATCTGACTGCCAGTTTAGAGGGTCGAAGATTAGCTGTAGTACCGCTATAAAAATTTAAGGCGACAAGGGGTCGCCCTATCTCACTCCTCTGCAGATTGATATGTTCGGGCCACGTTTTTCCATTTTGAGTCTGCTGGAACTGCCATCATATGTGTTTTTTAACAAATTGATGAATTTTTCATGAATGTGGCATTTTTCTAGGGCTTTCCAGATGGAGTTGTGTGAAATCGTGTCGAACGCTTTAGCGTAGTCCATGTAAGCTATGTAAAGTGGTCTATTGAACTCTTTATATTTCTCAATGACTTGTTGTATAACGTGTATGTGATCCGTTGTTGAAAAGCTAGAGCGGAAACCTGCTTGTTTAATCGGCTGGTGTTCATCGATTTTTGAACTCAATCTGCTTTGACGTAAAGAGTTTGTACACGCTCGAAAGAAGACTAATAGGTCTATAGTTGCCTATATCTTTTGGGTCTCCTTTTTTGTAGAGTAGGATTATATCGGATCTCTTCCACTGTTCTGGCACCTGACCTGTGTCTAAAACTTTGTTGAATAAGTAGGTAATCGGACCAGCTAGCAGAGCAGAATCGGTCTTTAGAGAATCGTTATGTATACCGTCAGGTCCGGGCCTTTTGTCGTTCTTAATCTTCTGAATGTGTTTGGTAACTTCCATGACGTTTACAGGATTTATATCGTGGTTGTGAGAGACTATTTCGCGGCTTTCGTGAATTTTAGTAGAATAAGAAGAAATTGAGCTCGAAGAGCAGTTGTTTTTATTTTCATAAAGTAGTCTGTAAAATTCTGTAGCACAGTCTATGATATCCCTTCTGGATTTGGCCTCTTGAATTTTTGTTTTTAGGTTTTGGATCCAATTTTTGTGTGTTGTTAGTTGTTTGTATGCTCTCTTGGTACTCCTACATATTTGTAAGTGTTTTTTTTATTTTTTTATTATAGATAGGCTCGCGCTTTACCACTATCTCACCTGATGGTAAGCGATGATGTGGTCGACGGTGTAACACGCTTGCCTAGAAGTAACCTATTCACTCTTGACTTAAAGACCCCGAGGTTGTGTCTTTCTATTACTTTATTTCTATAGTCTTGGTAGTCCTTTTTAATGGCTTTGCTTGTTCTTTTGTATAATGTGTTTAGTTCTTTTTTAATTTCCTTGGTTTTATGCTTTATTTTTATGAGTTCTGTTCGTCTTGTCAGCATATCCCGTGTAAGTATACTGAAGATTTTACCAACGGTATCTACTTTTACTTCGTTTCTCTTTTGTGTCATACTCTTGTTGATAATGTTCTCCAAAGCATCGTAGAGCGTTTGAACGCCACCGTTATCGTCTTTCGTATTTAATGCTTGTATGTTTTTTTCTAAATCTTTCATAAAATAGCTGATATCCTCTGGTGTTTTTAGTGTCTTTGGCAGCGATTTATAGGATGCTCTATTTTTCTTTTGTTTTTCTAGCAGGTACGTAGCTCTGACAAGGTGGTGGTCTGATCTAAATCCTAGGCCATGGAGAACTTCTATGTTCCGTATCTTTTTGGGTTCATTTGATAGGATGAGATCTACCTCATTTTTAGTTTTTCCATCAGGGGAAAGCCATGGCTATTTGCGGTTGTTTCTCATTTTAAAATAGGTATTCATAATGGACAGTTTATGTTCAAGGGCATATTGTACAAGCTTTTCTCCTCTCTCACTTCTTTTTCCGTAGCCATATTTTCCTACAACTAAGTTTTCTTTCGCTTTTGTTTTTCCTACTTGAGCATTAAAGTCACCGATAACAAGATCATTTTCCCTTGCTTTGTTTTGTGCTACTTCCAAGGTTTCGTAGAAAGAGTTTATATAATTTTCGGGTGAACTCTCAGTTGGGGCATATGCTTGTATTATAGAAAGTATTTTGTTATCGTATTCCATTTGCAGCAGGGTGACTCGTTCGGATAAACCTGAGAAGCTCAGTATCTGGTTTTTGTGCTCTTTTTTAATTAAGAAGCCCACCCTGTGCAAGCCTGGCGTTTCTCCGTTGTAGCAAAAGATATAATCATCATGTTCTTCGATGTTGCAGCCCATTCTCCTTACTTCTGCTAGGCCGAGTATGTCAATTTCTATTTTCTGTAGCGAGTATATCAGTTCCACATATCTTTTCACTTATCCCAGTGATCTTACATTGAGTGTTCCAATTTTAAGGGGCTTATTCGTTTCCTTTGCGTAAGCTGGAGGGTTGTGGTAATTTTCCCCCACGGGGACAAGGCGGTTTGAGGGAAGTTTATTTGAGGTTATATGTGGTAAGTTATTTTGTGTATGATGGTTTTTTTCGGTTGCTGTTGTTTTTTAATCGCTAAATACTATTTTTCTTTAATTAAATAAATAGATCAAACGCATTCTTTGCAGCAATTTTCTTTGGGCCTGACGAAGATGGATGGTACTGTATGTTGGACTCAGAATCAGAATTAGGGGAAAAAGAGGATTCTCTCTTCCTCTGTTCACGACTTAAATCAGTTTGTTTGTGAACTATTAGTTTGTCACCTCGTAAGTAAGCGATCAGAAAAAAGACGAACATCTCATCACTTACAAAAGTGGTAACCACAAGACCCAAATCGACTACCTTCTCGTCAGACGTAACAGCATACAGCACGTTAAAAATTGCAAAGTGCTGCCAGGAGAAGACTTGGTGTCTCAGCACAGACTCCTGGTTATGACTCAAGTAGTAAAAATACAGTGTACAAAAAGCAAAGAGCGTCCCCCTCCTAAAATAAAATGGCATATGTTAGAGAAGAGTGATTGTGCGAAGAAGTTTCGTGAGCGAGTCGTAGACAAAATGATAGAGATGGGAGACATGGAAGATCGAAATGTAAACGAAAGTTGGAAGGAGATTGCTGGGTGTATTAGGTGTGCGGCGAAGGATATTTTGGGAGAGACGAAAGGAAGGGGTACGATAGACAGGGATACATGGTGGTGGTCAACAGAAATACAGAATGTGTTAAAAGAAAAGAAGAAAAAATTCAAGGAATGGCAAAGTGTAGAACAGGAAAATGCTAGTTTGAAAGTTGCAAAAAAGGTTGAGAATGATACGAAGAAGAAAAAAGCTAAGAAAGCTGTGGCTATAGCGAGAGCAAAAGCTCAGGACAAGCTATACGATGCGCTTGATAGTCCAGCTGGTCAAAAAGATCTGTACCGGCTGGCTAGAGCTAGGGAGAAAAGGGCGAAAGATGTCTGTCAGATAAGATGTATAAAAGATGAGGCTGGAATGATTCTTTCTGATGACGAAAAAATTAAGGATAGGTGGTAGGAATACTTTGAGAAACTGATGAATGAGGAAAATAAATGGAGCGGTATGTTGGAAAATAAATCTGTGAATGAAGGGTTAGTGAGAATGGTTAGTATGGAGGAAGTAAGAATAGCAGTAAATGGAATGAAGAATGGTAAGGCAGTTGGTCCGGACGGAATACCAGTTGAAGTGTGGAAGATATTGCGCGTAGATGGATGGACGTGGTTAGCTTTATTCTTCAATAAGCTGTTACAGGAAAAAGCCATACCTGATGAATGGTGCAATAGTTCGCTGGTGCCCATCTTTAAAAACAAAGGTGATGTGCTAGAGTGCAACCACTATAGAAGAATAAAGCTTATGTCACATAGTATGAAAGCTTGGGCGAAAGTTATTGAAAGGTGGCTGAGAGAAGAGAGTGAAATATCGCAGAACCAATTCGGTTTTATGCCTGGTCGGGGTACAATGGATGCCATTTTCGCAATCCGCCAGTTTTGCGAACAATACAGAAGTGCGCATAAAAACTTGCACATGGTGTTCATTGATCTCGAAAAGGCATACGACCGGGTGCCCCGTGAGGTTTTGTGGTGGGTCCTTAAGAAGAAAGGTGTGCCTGGGAAGTATGTACAGTTGGTCCGAGCGATGTACAGCCGATGCAGTACTCAAGTCCGATCTACAGTGGGCACTACTGGCAGCTTCAGTGTGGCGGTCGGCTTGCACCAAGGGTCGGCTCTCAGTCCATACCTCTTCCTGATGATAATGGACGCTCTGACGTCGGACATACAGGAAGAGGCACCCTGGTGTATGCTGTTTGCCGATGACATTGTGCTGGTTGCCGAGAGTGGCCTAGAGGTCCAGAGCAAATTGGAGGTGTGGGGGCACAGACTGGAGAGTGTTGGCCTGAAATTGAGCAGAAACAAAACTGAATACTTGTTTTGTGACTTCGGCGGTCTCTCTAGTTCCGTGCCCATAGCTTTCGCTGGAACGCCCATACCAATCTGCTCCGACTTCCGGTACCTGGGGTCGCTTGTCCAAGGGGATGGCGAGGTAGACCGAGACGTAACGCACCGGATCAACTCGGGATGGATGAAATGGCGACAGGTCACTGGCACAACTTGCGACCCACGGATGCCCCTCAAGTTAAAGGGTAAAATTTACAAGTCCGTGATAAGTCATGTCGTACTGTATGGATCAGAATGTTGGGCTGTAAAAAAGATGGATGTTTGGGGGTATGCGGAACAGGGTGTAAAGTCTCACAAACCTCCATAGAAAAGGGAGGATCCTCTGACCAGACGGGTGTTGTCTGGTCCGGGCAACTGCCCAACGGTAATTGTCGGAATGTTGTATGTGTTCAAATCGCGCCGAAAACTTTACTTGCGCGATGCAGGATTTGTGTGACGTCATGTCATTGGTTCGTAAGTGGCGGCGTTGGTGCCGCTACAGATGAAAAGAGATTGCATGTAGCAGAGATGAGAATGTTGAGATGGATGTGCGGAGTGACGAGAATGGATAAAGTGAGAAATGAGTATATTAGAGGAAGTTTGACAGTGACAGAAAAGTTGAAAAGAAAACGTTTGTCCTGGTATGGTCATCTGATGAGGAGGGATGAAACGCATGTTACTAGAAGAGTTATGAATATAAATGTGGATGGATGGAGAGGGAGGGGACGGCCAAAGAAAAGATGGATGGACTGTGTGAGGAGTGATATGAAAGAAAAGGGAGTCAGTGATAGCGTGACGGGGGACAGGACGGTATGGAAGAAGAAAACGTGTTGCGCCGACCCCAACATGGGACAAGGGCAGGAAGATGAGGTTTTTTTTTTTTTTTTTTTTTATTTATAATGGGTTTGCTCTTGACTCTAGTCTAGGTCATAGGTGACAGAGACAGAGTCTACGATGGAGTGAGCTTACCCAGAAGAAGCCTAAGCGATATTGCCTTTATTTCTTTCTTCTTCTACTTTAAGCTGCAATGACTTTCTTATTGCCAGCATTTCTTTAGTAAAGTCTTCTTTTATATACATTCCTTGAGGAAATTTATTTTTATTTTTCAGTATTGCATTTCTTCTCCAGTTCGTTATAAATGATATAAGGATAGGCCGAGTGCTATTGCTTTTCTTGTTTCCAATCTTGTAGGTATTATCAATTTCATTCTCCTGAATATTTAATGCGAGGTGTGAGTTGACCTTTTCCTTCATATATTCGACAATATTGGCTTCATTTTCGCTTCCTTCCGTTATTCCAAAAAAAAGCAAGTTGTTCTTTTTCTTCTGCATTTCTAATCCTCTAATTTTTTCTTTCAGTTCTGAAACTTTGGCATGCATCTGTTTGTTCTGCTCGTCAATTTTTTTGAATTTTTCGTCCATTTGCTGCATGATATTTCGCGTAACAGACTTCAGTTTGTCTTTCCATCTGTTCTTGAATTTTTTCCAGCAACATTTGTGTTTGGTTGTCCATTTTTGTTGTTAAATTCAAATCCCAAGATTTCAAATTTCGCGCGTTAATTTTTAGTCGATTTCAACGTTTTGTATTTTCTTTTTTCTTGGCAACACTATCTGTCAGATTCGGTTGGTTAGGTTGGCTGGCTTAAATCTATGATTCGCACGGGTGTACTATGCCAAATCGAATGCCAAATTATCGAATATCAATTGAACGAACACTATAAATCGAACGCCTAAAAACTCGAACGTTCATAATATCGAATGGTTAATCAATCGAGCATTCAATATATCGTACACTCAATACATCGAGTATTCAAAATATCGAATGTTTGTGTGATCGAGCGTTCAACGCATCGCATATCTAACTTCACTGCAGTAATTGTTATATTTTTTTCTGAGATACCCTCAATTTGTGGATGCTTTCACTGTCAGTATTTCACTTCACAACGGCTTTAATTATGTGATTTTATCTTTCTGCACTTTGCCCAATGTACTTTTTGATGATAATCCAGTCTATTGGAATTTGCGTGAGATTAAACAGTTTAAACAATTTTTATCGCGAGTGAGTACGTCTGTTGTTTAGTGTGCCGGAACTGGAAAATTGTTCAGTATAACTATTAAAAATTTATACACAGAAACATAAAACAGGATAATACCTAGTATAAAATAATGTGTAGAATAATAGATTGAATAACTAATAAATTAACGTGTTGTTATTGTATAAAGATTATTCCCTTGAGCGCTAATTAGCAGATACAATAGAAAAACAATTATTTGAATTACAATATGTTCGTTTAAGCGCGCAAACTTATAAGAGATCTCCTTATTATAAGCACCATAACTCATATCTTAATATTTGCATGCCAACTTATGACGAAATGTGTCATTGTGCTAATAATTTTTATTCCATCTTTTGTACCGCATTTAATGCAAATAAATGACTTTAACTTTACACTTCTAACGATCGTCACCTCTATGGGACATTATAACCTTACCTACATAATTACTGAGGTGCCCTTGTCGTCACCTCAGTAATTCAGGCGTCAGAAGTTTTTTTTAATGTAAATAACGTGTTTATGTCTGGTGAAGCGTCAATGCCCTTTTTTTAATACATTCGCCATTCACGTATAATCTATAAATTTAAATATTTCGCCTAGTTGCTATTTTGCCTATTCATCATTTATTGACAGGAATCATTAGAGTCACTAGGTATATTTGTGGTGTATTGAGCTCATAAGCTGAAGGGCTGTTAGAGATCATCGATGGATCTTTCGCTAGATGGCGTAAGCTGTCTTTCATTGTAACAACACTGCAATGAAATAAGGAGCTCTGATTGGCTAACGCTGAACGCGCGAATGACAGTGGTTGTCTTCTTTTGAGCTGTGCGGACATCGTTCCTCCTAAATGTGTGTTAAATAAAAACAATTTTTAATTAATAACCGAGACTCCAAGTGTCAAAATAAACATTAAACCTTAAACTAGAATCTTCAGACATTCAATCGTGATGCTGATATAGTGTTGGTGCCCTGAATTCGCTGAGATTACTTGCGATAAATTCCGCCGGCCGGCGATCGTCTGGATACTCTGGCAGACCACTCCTGCTGCTGTTCCCGTCTTCGGATTTCCTGAAGTGATACTCGAAGCGGTCTGAAGGTGAGTGGGCTTACATACACATTGCAAATTTACTTTGGTGTTCTCTTGATTCTTGTCGTCAAAACCGCGGTCATCCATCTTTTATAAGTAGGTATGGACTATCTATTACACATAATTAACATTTAAAATTATTCTGCATATGGTGGGCTATTTACAAGCCAGCGTTATTACACGCGTCATCATAATTTATGGTCCTTTTCGAGTCGGATAGTCCAGTGAATTTATAGATTTTACGTATTTTTTTGGTGAAATTTTTATCATAACAAAGTAGGTAGATCGTATAACGTTTAGGCTTATTGACAGTTTCTTCGTAATTATATTTGATAGAACTTGTTCATATACCCGCATTATTTGACAAATAGTATTTTACGTAATCTTGGTAAAATCTCGTTCAAATAATTCAAAACATTCAGTATTATTTACGTAATTATTGGTAATATTCTGAATTGTTGTTTTACGCCTAAATGTTTTGTATTGCCTCGGAAATCATTTGTACGTAACTATAATTGGTACAACTATATAATTATAAGATAACTAGGTATTGTTATTGAGTCGGCTGCCGTCGCTTCGCTATTGTGTTCCGCCGCTTACTTATCTACGAGTTTACCGGTATTTTATTTGTTTGTAAACAGATGTAACTTGGTTTAGTGAGTTTATGTTTAAATTTTTAGCATCAGAGATTAATTAACAATTATGTCGAAACCAAGTACAGATACGATGTTAGCCATTTTAGGAGAAAAGAAGGAGTTGTCATTCAAACGGATAACCCATCTGTATAACCTGTCAAAAAACATTACTTCTTTTGAGAGTTCAAGGACAAATGAAAACTTTATGTCTGAGACAGAAACTATCGATGAGCTTCGCAATAAGTTTGAATCTATTGTCGATCAGATTAATCAAATTAACTTGACGTCAGACCCTGACGCGAGTCCAGATTATGCTTGTTTAGAGTCCTTTGATGATTTGTACACGAGAGTGAAACGCGTAAGAAATAAAATGAATAATCACGCTACAGTTTTGCCTTCGCGGAGTGATAGTGCACCTGTATTCAAATTGGAGCCTCTTCATATTAAGGAATTCGATGGTAAAATACAAAATTGGCCAGCATTTTATGAGTCATTCAAAGCGAATATTCATGATAATACGCGACTAACTAACTCGCAACGCGTACAATACTTAGTAGGTAAATTAACTCAAAACGCATTGAACGTCACCGCGGGTATTGTTCCGACAGGCGAGACTTACAGCATAATTTGGGATAGCTTGGTCAAGAAGTACCAGGATAAACGCGCTTTAGGTGTACACTATCTTAATAATGTGTTAGATATGAAAGCATGTGTTCACACTGCTGCTAGTCTCGATTCATTTATCGAGAACTTTTCTGCGTCAATATCCGCACTCAAACAGCTCGGCATTTCTGATCTGACGGATTTTATCCTAGTGCATTGCGCACTTAGGAAAATAGATACGCAAACCGCACAAGGTTTTGAACTTTCCGCTAGGGATGTTGAAATACCTACATCAAAACAGCTGATCGGTTTCGTACAAGATCAAGCTAAGATTTTGGGACGTTCGAATCCGACCGCTTACGCGAACTCGAACCCGCGAAATTCAAATAATACAAATAAACCGCCGGCTTCTACTTTACGTAATGCACGCACGAATACTTATAAATCTTTTATCGCGAGCGAGGTACCGGTTGCTCCCGGGGCCCCTGCTTCTTTGTCAGGTCCGCCCGCTTTAATGCGTTGCGCATACTGTAATGACACCGCTCACACACAGCTATATAGTTGCACTAAATTTAAGAATACTCGCGATCCTAAATCCCGTTATGATTTCATTAAATCCAAACGTGGATGCGTAAACTGCTTGAGTATGACGCATAATTTATCGACCTGTAATTCGTCATCTGTATGTGAGTTGTGTAAAAAACGACATCATACGCTTTTACATTTTTTAAATAATAATGAAAATAATAGCATTCATGTACACACCGCATACGTGAATGTTCCCATGAAGCCGCCGACACTCGCGCATACGCCGATCATACTTCCCACTTCGCCGGCAAGTCGCGCGCCGTCATCAGCTCCAGAGGGCGCGCAGCCGTCTTGTTCGTGCGTTTCTGGCAATAACAGCGATAATAGCGCGAAAGTCGCACCGGCGGAAATATTATCACAACCGCTCGCGTCGCATAATGCCGCCGTGCTTCTTTCGTCTGAATCAAAGCCGAAATCGACGGTATTGTTGTCAACCGCTCAAGTTTACGCGCGTCCGAAAGGTAGTACAGGTCCGAAGACTATCATCAGATGTTTAATTGATAACGGAAGTATGAACAATCTGGTGACGACTGAATGTTGTCGCGTTTTGAATTTGCCGATAATTCCTTTGAGCAATTCTTTTGTAAAAGGTGTTGGGTCAACTTCGCGTCCAATCATTGGATATGTATATTTAGATATTGAATCCCGCATATACCCGCAACATAAATACAATATTCACGCTTTAGTTGTGGAATGTATCACGGATCAATTGCCGGTGCAATTTATCGAATGGAATCGGAACGTGGATTACCATGACCTTCCGCTTGCAGATTTTAGTTGGAATGTTCCAGGTGACATCCAGGCAGTATTAGGTGCCCAACTCTTCCCGTACATTTATCTGGGGAATAGGGTTGACTTCGGTCCGCGTATCCCACCTGCACTTTTAACCACTTTTGGTTACATTTTGATGGGAGATTATCCGCGTGATGATTTTATACCTACCGCTTCTTTCATTGCGCTCGCGCTGAACGACATAGTTCAGAAGTTTTGGGAACTGGAAGAAATACCTACAAGGCGTTTGTTATCACCCGAAGAGACGGAATGCGAAAATATTTTCACTACATCAGTGACACGTGATGACGCCGGTCGTTATACGGTATCGCTGCCATTCAGCAAGAATCCGTCTGAACTTGGCAATTCACACGCTGTTGCTTTTCGCCGATTTACGGCACTGGAAAGGAAATTTCGTCAGTCACCTGATTTGAGGGACAACTACAACCAGGTTATTCGAGAATATATCGACAATGGTTACCTTAGCCCGATCGATGAATCTGAAATTTCTGACGGAGGTTATTATATACCTCACCACGCTGTTGTGCGTCCTGATAAGCCGATGCCGCGCATAGTGTTAGATGCTAGTTCGAAAACTCATACGGGCTTGTCATTGAACGACGTATTACATATAGGTCCTAATTTGCAAGCTGATCTGTTTTTATTGCTGTTGCAATTCCGCTTGTTTCCTGTCGCGATGAACGCTGACATTAAACAAATGTACTTACGCATTGGTGTACACGTTGACCAGCGTAAATACCTACGCATCTTGTTTCGTTTCAACGAGAACGAACCAGTGCAAACTTTTATTTTCAACCGCCTACCATTTGGCCTCAAGTCTAGCCCTTATCTAGCTATGCGCACTGTGCGACAGCTGGCTTACGACATGAGTCCACTTTATCCTGACGCTGCGGAAATCGCAGAAACCAGTCTTTACATGGACGATCTGGTGTATTCTGCTCATAATGAACAAACCGCTATGCAGCTGTCACAAGACCTAATAAATATGTTCAGATCGGGTGATTTAGATCTAGTGAAATGGTCCAGTAATTCACCAGCTCTTTTAGCCAGTCTTCCTGACTCGCACCGCAAATCCCTCGATTTTGACGAAGGCAATGTGTCCTCGAAGGTCTTAGGTCTTTCCTGGGAACCTTCTGAGGATAATTTCTTCTTCACCACCGCTCAGATAACTGACAAATGCACAAAGCGGAGCATACTCTCAATAGTTGCACGTTTGTTTGACGTACTCGGTTTGGTCGCTCCTGTCATCCTCTATGCCAAATTGCTCATTAAAGAGTTATGGTTGTGCAACAGTGGCTGGGACGATCCCGCTCCCGAACATATTGTAATCCGCTTCTCTGCCCTCGTACCAGAATTTCCCTTGCTGGATACCTTACGAATTCCACGCCATGTAGGTGTCAATGTTGACTGCATTGTGAATCTTGTCGCCTTTTGTGATGCTAGTTTGAATGGAATGGGTTGTGTGATCTTCTTACACTGTACCTACCCTTCTGGCATCAGGGTCCGCTCACTTTGCGCTAAGTCAAAGGTATCACCAACTAAAGTCACGACTCTCGCACGTCTTGAGCTATGTGCTGCCGTGCTTATGTCAAAATTAGTGAAAATTGTCCACGATACTTATGCTGCACGCGTTCCCATTGCAGGAATATACGCGTTCTCAGATTCGACAATAGCCTTATCGTGGATACATTCCTCCCCACATCGTTGGTCGATTTTTGTAAGTAACCGCGTCGCTCAGTGTCAGGAAAATTTGGCCGCAAAACATTTCTACCACGTAGCTGGAGTAGAGAATCCCAGTGATTGTCTTTCTAGGGGAATGCTCCCGTCGCAGCTTGTCTCGAATAACCTCTGGTGGAACGGTCCCTCCTGGATGCACGCTGCTCCTGAGGAATGGCCTATTAAGCCATTTTCGCCCACTGACTGTAGTGAGCTTCCAGAGCACAAAACAAATGTGTTAACTGTGACTTCGCAATTAGAACTACCGCTATTATGTGAGATGGCGCAACGCATTTCTTCTTGGGAAAAATTGCTGCGTATCATCTCATATATCCTGAAATTTTTAAGGCCAAAGGATAATATCAAACCACTTTCGGTTCAAGCTTTGGCCGCCGCTGAACGATCTATGGTCCGCACCGTCCAATCAGTTCATTTTGCAGATGACATCAAATGCATCAAGAATAAGAAGTTACCATCCATGAAACTTCAACGCTTGGCTGTCTTCTTAGATGCCGAGGATATCTTACGGGTCGGCGGAAGACTTTCTAAATCCGATCTTCCATTTGATGCCAAGCACCCCGTCCTCCTTCCAAAACGCGATCATATCGTTGATCTTATCATACGACATTACCATGTCATGAATTGTCATACTGGTCCAGGATTGCTTATGTCGATTCTGCGACAGCGTTTTTGGATTTTAGATGCCAGAACTGTCATCAGATCTCAGTGCAGGAAGTGTAATACTTGCTTCAAGGTAAATCCAACGCATCCTTCTCCAATGATGGCTGATCTACCTGCGTATCGTGTGTCAGAAGCGAAAGCCTTTGTGCACACGGGTCTCGATTATGCTGGGCCTATACGCATAACTCTTTCACGTCGTAGAGGTCAGCACGCTCAGAAAGCGTATATTTGCCTGTTTGTATGCCTAATTACACACAGTTTGCATATTGAACTGGTCTCTTCACTAACTTCCTCCGCATTTATAGACGCTTTTAAGCGCTTTATCTCCCGTCGTGGTCCTGTATCCTGTCTGTACTCTGATAATTCGACCACGTTTGTTGGTGCTAAAGCCCAATTAGATGAGCTTTATAGTTTTTTAGTAAACTCAAGCTTCAAGTCGACACTCTCGGATGAGTTGACGACCCGCCGCATTGATTGGAAAATGATTCCGCCTCGAGCTCCCCATTTCGGATCAATGTGGGAATCGAATATAAAGAGTATGAAGACGCACCTGTACAGGGTGATTGGAAGTCAGCTTCTTACTTATGAAGAATTGCAAACTGTCCTGACGCAGATTGAATGCATTCTGAACTCTCGTCCGTTGAATGTTGTATCTTCCGATCCACATCCTGAGGTGATTACTCCCGCTCATTTTTTGATGTCAACCCCGTTGCAATACCTACCTGCTGCCGATCTTTCCGATCAGCGCATCTGTCTTGCGCAGCGAAAAGAATTACTAGACAGTATGGTCCAATCCTTTTGGAAAAAATGGCGTTTAGAGTATTTGCACACATTGCAAGTTAGGCAAAAGTGGGCTACTCCAGGTAAACCGGTAGAAATAGGGACTGTCGTACTCGTAGGGCAGGACGATTCAGCTCCTTTGTCGTGGCCATTGGGGGTCATTACCGAAGTTTTTAAAGGTACCGACGATGTCGTTCGTGTCGCCATGGTGAAGACCAAATCGGGTACTTTCAAACGCCCTGTTGTCAAACTGTACCCTATTCCGACGCAATAAATTATAAATAATTCATGACTATTACCACTTATTTCCTTAATTAAATTTTTATTCGCATACTTAATATAATTTAATTGACAATTTTATTGTTAATGACTACTTACGCCCTCGATTTTCTGATCAGTCATAGGATTCATTGATCTTTCTAGTTATTTCTGAATAGAATATAACAACTTTTTCTTTTGTAAGATCTCGCGACCTTCCAAGGCGGGGTGCATGGTGAAGCGTCAATGCCCTTTTTTTAATACATTCGCCATTCACGTATAATCTATAAATTTAAATATTTCGCCTAGTTGCTATTTTGCCTATTCATCATTTATTGACAGGAATCATTAGAGTCACTAGGTATATTTGTGGTGTATTGAGCTCATAAGCTGAAGGGCTGTTAGAGATCATCGATGGATCTTTCGCTAGATGGCGTAAGCTGTCTTTCATTGTAACAACACTGCAATGAAATAAGGAGCTCTGATTGGCTAACGCTGAACGCGCGAATGACAGTGGTTGTCTTCTTTTGAGCTGTGCGGACATCGTTCCTCCTAAATGTGTGTTAAATAAAAACAATTTTTAATTAATAACCGAGACTCCAAGTGTCAAAATAAACATTAAACCTTAAACTAGAATCTTCAGACATTCAATCGTGATGCTGATATAGTGTTGGTGCCCTGAATTCGCTGAGATTACTTGCGATAAATTCCGCCGGCCGGCGATCGTCTGGATACTCTGGCAGACCACTCCTGCTGCTGTTCCCGTCTTCGGATTTCCTGAAGTGATACTCGAAGCGGTCTGAAGGTGAGTGGGCTTACATACACATTGCAAATTTACTTTGGTGTTCTCTTGATTCTTGTCGTCAAAACCGCGGTCATCCATCTTTTATAAGTAGGTATGGACTATCTATTACACATAATTAACATTTAAAATTATTCTGCATATGGTGGGCTATTTACAAGCCAGCGTTATTCAGCCAAGATCGCTAAACGGACACGTTAGTAAACACCGCGCGTGTGGCGTCGATCTACCACTAACTCAGGACGAGGGAAGGGTACCACTTCGCGAGCGATACGTATTTAAATATTGACAATATGAAAGTAAAGCCGTCTGTGAGACGTACATATAGGACGATAGTTAAAAGTTAAACATAAGATGTGTTTGCAATTCTTAACGATGAATTCTTGCATTTAAAAAAAGCCTCATTTATTTTTGGTAATTAAAATCAAAGTTGTGAAATTATAATTTTGAGAATTATTTAAGTGCAAATAGCAGAATAATATAAAAAACATGAGTAATTTCCCAGAAATATTTGGAGTCCGTGATTTGTGCAGCAAATACAGTTTGGTGATAAGCCAGAATGTGAAAATCAAACATGTTCGAGGATACTCCAGTTTGTCAAGGTAAGTGAATATAATTATGCTAAACTATGTGGTCGATGTGCTAAACTTATCAACAGAATTAAAAAAAAAAACTGAAAATGCAAACATAACTTGAAAAATAACTTTTTTACCGACGTAACTTGTGAAAACAGTTTTTTTGTCTTCAGAGTTATATCTTTTAAGTCTTATATCATTTTGTCACCGCCTTCAAAAGATAGTTATTTAAATTTTGTAATTCAAAGTTAATGTCAAAGTCAAATTTATTTATTTTAATTATTCCACCAAGCAGCACTTTTGAACTTCAGCAATTAAAATTTAAAAGTAATAATAATTGATTCTACCATGCATTCGGAAAAATTGCTTGTTAGGGCTCCCACACAGAACTGCGATGCAATGCTATACGACGCCGCATCGCAGGATCTTGCAATGCGAATTGCTGCGATACGATTTCGTCCGGCAAAGTGTTGGTTCAGGTGACCATACCTTCAATGGTAGTCAGCCAGACGTTTTGGACGTCTTTTTAGAAAAAACTTAACTAACTTAAAACTTTGCGAAATTTCCGGAAAGTTTCATGCTAATCTTAGTAAGATCTGTAAACAATCACTTATTCGTATTTATAAAACAATAATTCATAAAATTTTGCAAAATTTTGTAACATTTAAATTATTGTAAAATGTTTTAGTGATTGTTTGTTTCATTTAAATTATTGTAAAATGTTTTAGTTCATTTGAACGATTGTACTAGTTCGGAGCGTTCCGTTCAGTGTCCGAGTAAGAACATTCCTAGCTCAGAGCGAACTAAACGTGGCGTCAACAAGTGTGATGTACTATCGCATGAATGCGCGATGCGAATCAGATCGGAAGTTATTGCGGTGCATTCGTGCGAGCTCGCAGATACTTGCGATGTGTTGAGGATTCGCAGTTAAGTGTGGTAAAGAAAGAACGGAATAGAAACTCCACACTTACTCTTTAAAAAAAAGTGTTTTACAATATTTACATACATACATTAATTCACATACGTAAGGACCATGCTCTCAGAATAACAAAAAAAAGGTATAAAGTATTAAAAACATTAACAGGTAAATGAATTAATTGGATAATTAGGAACATGGTTCTCACAGACTTACAACAATTGCAAACATAGGTAAAATATCAAATTCAACAACAACGGAACAATTTGTGAGTTAGTTCTTAAAATAAAAAATAAAAAGGATACAATAACTATGAATAGGTATATAAATTAACAAATATGATTTTGTCTACACTAAAGATAGATTGCCCTATGGAGTTATGGACCTGCATGTTTCAAAGCATTCTTATCTTGAAGATAATCATCTAATTTGTAATAAGCTTATTTACAAAGTGTACGTTTAAGAAAAGTTTTAAAATATTCTTCTTCATACATTACGACGCGACGTACTACTTATTTTTATGCATACACAGTTTAACACATAAAGTTTCTTTTAACGTGTTAATCCTTATTTTTGGTGGTTTGAAGAGTGTACCCGAGGAGAATGCCCATTTAGATTCTATAAACCTTGGCACGCTGCATTAGAACATAGAAAGATAAGCAAGGATTTCGTGATGCTTATCAAAAAAATCAGACAAAACCAGAAATGCTTACAATTTGAGTCTCCAGAGATTATCTTTTGCATGCGGCAATCTTAAGATAATTGAAGTCTTTTCTTTTAGTGTGTAGGTAAGGATTGTAGCACAACTATCGCGTTCTGTTGTTTTTGTCTATCTGTCCATGGAAAAAAGGCGTGAGTTTATGTACTGTATGATGTTTATCCAACTTCTTTTTGTTTCAGTGGAAACGTAAAAGACAACAAAAACAGTACAACGTATCAACCAATTGCGGACTTTTATTCTGGGAAATCTGTGTTTGTTACTGGAGGCACTGGTTTCTTAGGAAAGGTTTGTGGTCTTTTTGGTAATTAAAAAAACGGTCACTTACGAGTGGGTTAGTACTGAACGACTGAGTTTTCATTAAGTATACAATTTGATTTGTAAATAACATATAAATGATAAAAAGATAGAATACTTCTGTTTGTAAAGGATTTTTCATATTTCGAAAAGGAATTGATTTATTTAATTTTTAACGGGATTCTGGTAATGACTTTCTGAGGAAATGCATATAATTCAATGTAGAGTTACTGGAAGTTTAATTAAATTAAAATTACCGCTACGGTACTTCACCAAATGATTTTTTTTTAGTGCAAATACTTGCGATTTTCACGAAAGTACCAACATCACTTTAAGTTTACTTATAATTGCCGAGGAGTTCCCTCAATTTCCATAGGATCATCGAAAATCATCAGGTTCTGATTTTATGACAATGGAACCACCTCGAAAGTTTACCCTTCAAACAAAAAACTAATTTTGCAAATCGATCTATATATGGCGAAGTTAGAGCCCGAACATACATAAAAAATAGAAGCAAACTCGGTTAAAAATAGCTGGTTTTCCCTAACAATTTAAAACAATGGAGAATGCAGTGCATGCGAATGAGTATTTTCTGTTACTCTTTGTTTAAAACTTAAAGAAGGATTGGAATATAGTATTTGCGGGTTTATCGAACCAATATATTGATTTTCAGGTATACCTTGAGAAACTCCTCTATTCTTGCAATAAATTAGACAAAGTCTACCTCTTGGTGCGAGAGAAGACAGGTGAAAGTGTCAACAAGAGAATTGAAAACTTGTTTGCGAATCCAGTAAGTTTAATTTCTTTAAAACTTCATGATGGCGGGCTTACTATCAGTAAATCAAAGATAATATGGTCGGTGTTATAAATGTATGTATTAATTAGATATTACAATATTATGCACAATATGTAGTTATTTAATAGTTTTTTCCTCACATTCAATGTGTTGTAACCTTTGAGAGTGCATTATTATCCAATTGGGTTGTTGAACAAACTTTTTTTGTAATAAATGGCAAGATCATTATATAAGTTTTGTTACAAAACTATTTTAGATTGTTTTTTTTCGCTATAATTACAAAGTAATATCAAACCGAAAATATTTTTTTGAATCCAATACCGAAAACACGCCGACAGTTCCCGAACAAATCCGAGCCCGTGTGACGTCACGATGTTCATTTCTACTCATTGTAACACATAGCCGATACAGTGTTTTGACATTTGACGGATTCAATCTAGTTATCATCGTCAATAATATTGATACATATATTCTTTATTGTGCACAAAAAGGTTTACAATACAAATTTAAAAATTAAATTTGTTCACAAAGGTGAGCTTATCTCTTTATAGAGATCTCTTCCAGCCAACCTGTAAAACTGATGTACGAAATAACAATACGGGACAACGTTGTACACACAAATAATTACATGTTATTAATATATAATTATAATACATAAATATATAATGGAAAAAAAAGAAACCTACACCAAAAAATATGTATATTACATAAACCTACATATAAATACATAAATCAATATCAAGGTTGTTGCGAAAGGAGGTGCTCTTTCAATTTATTTTTAAAAGATGTTACAGAGGGAGAGTCTTGATTGATGAATACTATCAAAAATATCGAACCTTAAAAGTTATCGTGCTTGCTTGTATCATTACGTACGAATACTACAAAAAACTCCCTAATAAATTTGATTCGCGCAATAATAGCCTAGTACCTAGCAATCTGTACTAAAGTTTTGAGAAATGATCCATGTCTAACTAGATTCCAATTAGAATGTGTTAATTTTGTTTTTAATTTGTTCTAATTTAGTATTATAATATATTAGTATTAGTTTATTAATTTGATCATAAAAGACTGAGAAAAATAAATTTGTAAGGGAACTTACGAGCAAAGTTGAAATTGTTGTATAATTACATAACTTGAAAATATGCTGTTTTGTTTATGCTGTTATGTTTTCACTATCGTAGTCATAAATGACAGCTGTAGGCTATAAAAAACTAATATTTCTGTTTGTATTCGTTCGAATTTATTTTGAAATCGGTCGAAGCATTTAAGAGATAAAAATGTAATATTTTCACGTTTTTGTTCTAAAAAGATTTTAAGTGTTTGTGAACATAAATTTATAGAAATTCATGTTTAATATTATAAGCGATATGTAAAATAATGGAAAATACCAAAAAAATAGGGGAATAAATAAAAATAAAGGCTGCACAGATTTTGGTTTGTGACTTCATTAGATAGGTACCACTAAATGTTATATTTAGTGGTACCAATCTAATGAAGTTTTTAGATATCCAAAGTCGAAGTTTCGTGCTAATCTTTTTTGTTTACTTTAGCCATGTACAAACGATTAGATTATTAAAATTATGTTTCTAAATGTACCTGGTAAACGACAATAACAAACACCGGTCCACTCACATATAATATGACGCCTACTGTATTTATGCTCAAAATGGAAGTTTTGAGCATAAATACATGATTCGTCCATCAGGTAGAAATATAATCGAAATTAGACTTTAGGGATGCTTTATCACACATGACTAAATAAAATTTGCTGTTATAATAATATTTTTGCAATAATTTTCGGATATTTAAGTCAAATCACGTGTAGTTGACAGTGACAATACAATCTTGTAATTTCTTGAGCATTATGACGTCATCAACATGGCGACCAATCGTGGCCCATTCGTAGTCACGTGGTTCTTTATAAAATTTTATCGATTTTCAATTGCTTATCATAAATTGAACAAAAAAAATATTTAAGAGATTTTTGTAAAGAAAATATGATTTATGTTATGTTAAGTTTTAAAATACATTAAAAATATATAGTTTTTTGTTTTTTTATTTCAACAACCCAATTGCTTGATTTCTAAATTACATTATTATACGATTATGAAATGTGTAGGTATAGTTGTTTGCCTCGCATTCAATGTATTGTTACTTTGAGGTCGCATTGTTATGCAGTTGCTTGTTTTCATAATGACATTGTATACTGCAAGGGCATCCTCCAAGGGCAAGGGACACCATTGTGAAATCTATAAGCGTAGTTATTTTAAAGTATTCAATGTTTCTGATTTACAGTTATTTTCGAGATTGAAGGAAAGCAATCCTGATTACAAAAAGAAGGTGGTACCAGTCACAGGTGACGTAGCATTACCGAACTTAGGACTGAGTGCTAAAGATGAGCAAACCTTGATTGACAAGGTGAGAATAAAAATAGTCCTTCTGACTGATTATGGCCATGGCGGCCAATCTCAACGGATGAATGACTAATCATTCATCGCGGGAAATATTATAGCGGAGAAGTTTGTGTTTGCGCAAACACAGGTGCAGTCTCTCTCCCATCACTCATAATCTGATGAGACGTTAATTCGACACGACCGAAAAGAGGACCAATGGCTTAACATGCTTTCCACAGCATGGGAATGTCATACTGGAAGAGAACCACGATTTCAGTCGATCGAGCCTGGATTAGGCTAGGTCATTTTTATCCCTGTAAATCGGTCCCATGGGAAAATTTCAACCTTTACACGGGCTAAGCTAAAAATTAATAAAAAAATCTTATATTTTCAAAAGAATATGTAAATATTAAAAACCCTTAATTAACCCCAGTTCATTAATTCTAGGTGTCAGTAGTATACCACGCGGCAGCAACGGTTAGGTTTGACGAACCATTGGCGGTAGCTATGAACATCAATTTTGAAGGCACGCAGAAGATTCTTGAGCTCAGTCGCCGTATGAAGAATGTGGAGGTAATTAACTCTGTAAATTGCGACTTTGTGACAGGAATGATCAAGATTGTAGAAGTTGTTGGGACCTGATTATATACTTATGAAACTATCAGCTGACGACACTATAGACTTTCAGTTCGAAAGTTTCTTACACGTTCTTGTCCATGGTACAGCACATAGGTAGCAAGAAAACCTCCACAACCTTGTAATACCCATTACACGGTTGTGGAGGTGTCTTCATGTAAAATACTAGAAATATTGAGCTGATTATGGTTAGACTGAAAGTTGATCCCAAACATTGTAGGGACACAGGGTGCCATACACGGGGTCGTCTGGCACCCATGAGCTGGTTTGGTCCCTGAGGTGGTCGCGGCGCACAGTGTGTTCTGGTGGGCCGGTGATGGGGGGTACTCCCCAGAGGAGGGTCCGGTGACGGACAGCCGTGGCGGGTTCGCGCTGAGTGCTAACGCGTGCTCCCGTGTTCCCGCCATAAGCGGCACAGGAGGATACCGTGGAGTTTTAGTGGGTTAGAGACCCAGATAACTGCGCTATCTCCCCGTGGTAGCGCAGTATGCATGAGCATTTCTCCACGCTAAAAATTAAATTAGGACAGGCAAAGGATGATAAACTCTTAGTAGCAATATTTGCCGCTAGGTATAGCCATTAAAATGAGATCGTTGTTCATAACAGCAACTAAACAAATCCAGTGGTTGTACAATAATTGTCGCTAAACCTTTAAAGTGAGATAGTAGATACATACATAATAGCAACTAGATAAATCCGATGGGTGCATTATTTTTCTCCTGCAAATAAAAGTAATAAAGTATTCATTTGGATGCCTTCCATCAAGTCATTACAAAAACTAAGTCGTTTTTTAAATGATCAGAACAGGGGAAAAACCGACCTCCAAAATAAATTACTACAAGTAGAAAAATAACTTTATTAACTGAATGTTACTTTTTGCTTTGTTTTCAAAATCGGTTTATTATTTTTTGTTAAAAAGATTGTTATTTTTCTCTTTTTAGTTTTGGTACCTTAATTACCCTGAAAATACGCATTACTTAGGATAACTGCCGGAGTCTGTGTTTTCCGACAGCAACAATCTGGGAGTCTGTTATTCAAGAGTGAATCGGTTATTTGTTGGCAAGCGGGTATTACCGTCGACCACATCATCGCTTACCAACAGGTGAGATAGTGGTCACGCGTGAGCCTATAGCATACAAAAAATTAAAAAAAACTTTAGAACTACTCGACAGATCTTGATCAAAGGACATGGCTAAACAACTGCCCTTAGCATGAATGGAATTTTTTTACTAGCTCGTGACATTCAAATATTCATTAATGAATTATTACAGTTTTATTATTCTTCTAGAACTTTCGCGAATTAATCAAATGATTAAAAGTGTTTTCATGTTTTTGTTTGATAAGAAGAACATAAGATTCCGTTTTACGAAAAATTGTAGTCAATAAACCTACTTTAAAGACCTTTGCGTAAATTAAAACGAACAGTATTTATTATTATTTATTTTTGTACCTTTCGCTATACATCTCAAAACCTTAGATGTTGATTTCTTTAATTGCATTTATCTGTTTTCAATAAAATATTGGCAAAATCTGGAAAGAAACGGCACTTCTAGATTACACTTAATTCGATTAGAAACAAATAAAAAAAAATACATGTTGTTGTCGTGGGAACTCACTTTGATCGAAGTTCTTTCGCCGGGTATTATGTATTAATACAGAGCCAACTAGTATGGCCTTAAGTTTCAATTGCGTATTGATTCATCATGAGATGCATAAACTGTGGTGTAGCCACAAATACAGATCTAAAAATGACAGCCGGGACCAACGGCTTAACTAGCTTTCCAAGGCACGAAGGAACCACGGAATGACCTCGGCTAGCGTTGCTTAACCTTGAAGATCGACCTGTGCGGCTGTTATTATTAAACCACGAGCTCCTCTTAACGCCTTACTAAAGTATCATAGCAAAATCTTATTATTTTACAAGTTTGTATACCTATTAATGTAGGAAATTTTACGATTTAATTTTCAGGATTTTGACGATATAAAAAGTTTCAGTAACTTTTTTCATACGAAATACTAATATTCAGCATTACATATTACTAGTTAAAATGTTTATATATTGCTAGGGCAGTCGTCCATACTTTATTTAGCCATGTCCTTTAAATAGGACTACACGAGAAGCAAACGCTTTCTAATAAATAATAAAAAAAAACTGCTTCATAATTGGCGGAGTAATCATAAAAAATATACAGTTGAATTGAGAACCTCCTCGTTTTTGAAGTCGTTTGAAAATATAAATTATTTTCTGCAATTAACACATATTACCGTATATGTTTTTCAACCTTACCTTTTTCATATTTTTTAGGCTTTGGTCTACATCTCTACGGCATTCTCACAGTCTCAACGGAACGTACTCGTGGAAACAGTCTACCCGCCTCCAGCTCAAGTAGATGACGTCTACAAATTTATCGAAGAATATGGACATGATACTATAGAAACTGTTAAGTTCTTACGTAAGTAATCTGAATTCTCTTCACAAGATATTGTAACATTTTATTTGTCAGTAGGATTGATGACTAAGCTATGATTGATTTTTATGTTTGTTTGGAAGTTTCCCAATTACAAAAAAAAAATACTTGTGAAAAGTAATCCATGGCACTCAACTATAGTGTAACTCTCTACACTATGGTTGAGTGGCATAGATTACTTTTAATCCCGAAAAAAAAAATACAATTATTATGGAAACAGCTACGGGAGCAACGACACGAGGAAAATGCTAGTCGTTAACATAACTTATTAGGATTAATTTTGTGTTACAGGTGACAAAGGTAAACCTAACTCATATACGCTCACGAAGGCGTTAGCGGAGTCTTATATTGCCAATAATCATGGTGATGTGCCCACTGTCATCATTCGACCTTCCGGTGGTGAGTATTAACCTTTTTGAATGCATACCAACTTGCGATTTGCCATTGCTTTACATGCTTGCAAAACACCCATCAATCTGTCTAGTCATTTTAGGGTTCCGTAGTCAACAAGGTATAGGTATAGTTTTGCCATGTCCGTCTGTCCGTCTTAGGTCAGATACTCTTAGTACTAGAAAGTTATAATTTGGCATGGATATACATATTAATCACGCAGACAAAGTGGTACAATATAATCATATTAAAACAACATTTTTAGGGTTCCTTCTGTACACATAAAGTGGGGATGTTTTTTTTTCCTCTGCCCCAAGGTGTGGGGTATCGTTGGATAGGCCACTCATAAATATTACGGGTCTGTCAAAGCCATTTTTCGATCAGCGATCCGTTTTCTTCAAATTAAGCTTTAAACTGTAATTTTTTTCAGCTTTTCCTGCCATCCAAATGGTTGCTTTTGTGTGTGATATATATATGTCACGTCGAGGTACCTATGAATTATAGGACCACCATCATCAACTCCAATTCTAGAGGCAATTCCTTCATTCTTCATAGGAACGGGTAAACTTCAATAACACACATCACTGGATTGAAACTCGAAAGTATTTATTTGACTTAGTTACAGGCACTTTTGAGTTTTCATTCGAACTTGAAGTTAAAACCACATGGTGGCTCGCTAGGTCGCAATCCCTTGTCGATCTCTAGAGAAGACCTAGCAAGAAACTCTAGGATACTCTTTTTAAATCTTTTTGTAGTTTACACAATCACATACGCGCGATGCGCGTTGCAAGTGGGCGGGACTTCCATATTGTTTTTTTTTTTTAGACACTAATTACTTGGATAGTTGAATAAAGCTAACAAACAATACTAAAATGCTGCTCAGTTAATTATTTTAACATTAAACAATCCCAATACTCACAAATACAAAGTTGTTCGTAGATTATTACTAAAATAATCACCTCAACTCAAAACTATCCAAGTTTCCGGTGATCTGAATATCTTACTAAACAGAAGGTTTCTCAGTATTACATAGCTGTGTAAAATAGTCTTATTAGTTTATAGTATTTAATCAATTACTCAAATTTGTTTAGTTCTCGTATTAAATTATTAAATCTAGTTATTGGTCATTAAAATGATAACATCCGCCATTGTTGACAACTTTTCGTAAGGCCATAATCAAACATATTTACTTCGTCAAATGTGCAATAGTTAAAATGAGAACAAATCTAAAAGTCCTACAATAAGTGTTCCCGTTTTATTTAAACATCTCGTATTAATTAAACATTGAAAATTAGCTTATCAAATGATCTTCATTCAAACAAATCAATAACTAATTCCACAATAAGCCAATAGATGGCGCTGAACCATAAAACCAACATAAACAGACATTTAATAGTTCTAGCGAAATCTCAGAGATGACAGGATTATACAGTTTGTGTTAATTGACAATTAAAATTATTAATTTGGATAACGAATTAGCAGATCCACGCCTCCGCGGCGACATATATTATGTCAAAAAATTCGCGGCAGTGATTTATATAATTAATTAAAAGGTAAACTATCACAGCTAAGTAGGCTTTACAAATTAACGAGTAATAGTCGACCAACTCATAAAATTTCCTACCAGAAAAAGTAAAAAATAATAATCGTAAGAACAATGTTCGGTGCTTTCATAGTTCATATACTTTATATTATCTTGGTTGTTGTTTGTATGGAACCCTCGGTGCGCGAGTCAGACTCGTACTGAGCGTTTTTTTTCAACTATGTGAGGATCCACATACAGTTTAACTAGCAGCTGCATGTATATTAGTATTTACATTGAACGAATGTCTATATCCTCCACAACCCAGTAACTCGGTAACACGATACCCATGGCAAGACTGGTGTTGAATTTTCTGGCTTTTGACTACCCGTTACGACTGTTAAAGGCAAATTGTCACCTATGCCACATATAATATAAAACTAGCATAAAGATGCCTCATCCCATACAAAGAAACCGTGCCGACGTAACAGCTAGCGTTTTTCATCTGATTAATCTTGTTATTTTTGTAAGTACATCAATCGCGTTCGATCCCGTTTCACGGCAATAGATGGTGTTAGCAGCGACTTGCAAGTAAAAGGGTTTACTAGGTTCGTGAATATTTTTTTCTTTAAATAAAGTGAAGGTTCGTTTTAAAGTATTTTTTTGCAAGTTTTTACAGTTTTTTTGCACCAAAATGTGTTACAATGCAAATTTTAACAATCGAGTGGAATGCCTGAAGTTTGAAAATGCGCCATCTATTGGCATCAATTGTAAGTGATCCGTTCAAATAATCTATAAAATGTGAATTAAGTGCCAATATTCCATAATTTTGTACTTAGGAGAGTTGATTAAACAAGAACATACAATGTTTATGTTCAATTTCAGAAAATGTTAATTAAACACACATTCTATTGAATTGTGTGTACATGTCTAGCTATTTAGTGAGATTTATTTAAACCAAATTTTCCTCGTGCCTATGCAAACTTTTGGACTGGAACCGAATTAAAATTAATGTAACACTGTTTTTTTTATGTTAAGTTATATGTGTGGTATGTGTGTGTGTGTGTTATGTTGTTATAGTGTTGAGTTATATAGTATTTGTATATTTTTGTTTTGTGTAAAATAAAGAATATGAATTAAAAATACCAACATTGGTTCTAGGAGTCGAAGCCAAGCTTCTATTGATTTTTTAAAACAAGCGTGTTTCACCTTCGACCACATCATCGCTTAACATCAAGTAAAATAGTGGTCAAGCGCGAGCCTATCAATTATCAAAAACAGAATAAAGAAATTAACAAACTGTTTTTATTTTTTCAGTTGCAGCAACAAAAGATGAACCTGTAAAAGGCTGGCTAGACAACTGGTATGGAGGCACATACCTCCTGTTCTACACGGCCAAAGGATGGAATCGCTTCCATCCTGGAAGCGGTAGTAATACCGTCGACTTCATACCTGTTGATTATGTATCTAACTTGAGTATCATTGCTGGTGCTAGAGCTAATACGTGAGATCAAAATAATTATAATATTCTGCACTGCTATTTTGTAAATATCTCACCGTGGAAACTCAGGTGACGTGAGCTTGAAGTAAAATGTCACAACTTTAAGCCCGTAGTACCATCAACTCTCAACTATGGATTGATAGCTCACTTCATCTAAGTTTTCAGGTTGATATTTTTAAAGAATATTCCGGTAAACAAGCACTGATTTATACAAATTTTAATACTACGAAGGACGACCAAGTGCAATCGTACACAGAGAATTTTTTGCAATAATTGCAGCATTTCGATACCTTAATCCGCAAACCAGCCAACTCCATTTTTGTCAAAAAAAATATTATGATGGAGTTTTTTTCTTACAATAATTCCGCGTAATCTGGAAAAAGCAGTAACTCCATTTAAAGTCTATTTTTGTCGTAAATTGGTGTCCGAAAATCAGACAACTCCAAGCGTTTCGGAACGCGCCAATTTTGACAGCTAACTCCGCTCAGTCGGCCATTTTGTATGGCGATACAGCACGAGTACGTTGTAGTTACAAATTATTTTCGTAAATTGAACAAAAACAGTGTATAAGATTGAAAACGAGTGCAGAATAATATTATTAGGATTCAAGGTAAGTGTAAATCACTTTTATTTATCTAAATGCATTGTAAATTTTGGGTAATTTGGGTTTTTAAAAGTAGTGAAGGGTATTGCTTAAAACCAATGTCAACATAAAAATTATTTAAAAAACCCCTTTTTACTGTCCGGCCCAATAAATGATGGGCATTATTCAGAACGCCCAGTCAATTTAATTATTTCAATATTTTTATCACATTGCCTACACATATAGGGCATCATTGAAATTGCCCGGGCATTATGAATAATTCCGTATTAATCACTTAGTCCATAACATGTATAAGTACAAGGAAGTTAGTGACAGGCCTGTCCTTTTTTTTTTTTTTGGTTGGGGAATGCGAAAGCGGGAGGGCGTGTCAGACTTTTACTGACTAAAACCCACCCGTGTTCCTTCAGTTGCTTGTGCCAGGGCCGCGGTAACTCTCTTTCAAATTTATCCGCGACCCAGCTGGAGTGTAATTTAAGCCCGCGTAGGCGCGGAGAGGCGAGGCGTCCCGCAATCTGTGGAGCAGGTCCGGCTTGCTGGCCGGCTTCACCGGCCAGCCTCAGCCACTGCGGCGAGCGTTAAGACCATCTGCGACGATAATCTCGCGTGGGACCGCCGAAACCCAACAGCGCCGGAGCCGTGACAGAATTCATGCCTGCTTCATGCTCGCTTGCATGTTGCATGCATGCTGTATGCTTGTTTGCATGTTTGCATGCTTCTTACAGGGAAATAAAATACAAAAATAATAGTGTTAAATAAAAGATGATTCTGACTCTGAACTTTCTGCAATTGGATGGTTCTGCTTTTTAATGACTATCGTTATAAAATATATGCCTAAAAATGATTTTGATTTACAAAATTATGAGTTTTGAATGTATGATAAAGGAGTGTATGCCAAACTATTTTCTGCGATATGAAGTTTATGCTATCCGTTATTATGAAAAATAATATTATGACATAAAAAGTTCTGCTGTAAAAAGTAGACCTCCAAAAAATATACATTCATAATTTACATTGGTATAGCAAAATTGAGCATAATTATCGTTACGCATAATATTATTAGGCATAAATATTTTGCCATAATGTTTATTGCCATTAATTCTGTGGGCATAATAATAAAAAAGCATAATGTTATAAACGCATAATGATATTTAAGATATAACTCATATAAAATCAAACATGTTCATTGCTATATATAGGATAGCCCAAGGGCCACCCTCACCGTACCTTAACCTAATCCAATAGAGTTATTTCCAAATTATAATAATTAATGTAAGTATACACCTATTTTATATTTTTTAGTATCAAAAAGTATTATGCCTTAAAAATGTATCCAAATGCAAATTATGTTAAAAAAAATTAGAACATGACAGTTATGCTAACCTTTGCATTATTTCAGAATATTATTATACCACAGTATAATTAAGCTGAAAAATATGCGAAAACGTTATGCCAAACAATATTATGCCTTAAATTGTATGCCATGATTCCCCAATAGAATCGACGTCTTGAAATTAAAACTTTTATAAGACTTTAAAGAAACCTACTTGATAAAGCGTCGAGCAAATATTTTGGGTCTTTTACTTCATCTGAAGAGTGTCTCAGAATGTTTTTCTTTTTTGATACTTAAAAAAACACTACAATAAATTCAAACTCGGTTTATTTACTGTTAAATTAAAGAGCAGTTTTTCAATTTTGTTTATTAAAAACAATGTTTAGTAAATGTGCACCCTCCACTTCTTGACACTCAATTATCCTGTAACTAAAATCTTGAATCACACGCAAAAACGTGAGAGACCGACAATTCCTTGACGTGATATGGCAGCCCAAATAACCCAGACTAAACGCCTGCTGTTCTCCTACGGGGCTACTTTAAAAGTAAAGTTTACAAACCATTGCCACCCAACCTGAAGTTTCAGGCTAAATGAGTGACAGGTGGAGGCTAAACGAATGGAGTGTGGAGGGTGCGAATTTACAACATTTTGATTTTACAAATAAAATTACAAAACTGCTCATTAATTCAACAGTTAATAAATAAACCGAGTTTTAACTAATTCTAGTGTCTTTTTTTTTAAGTATCATAAAAGAAAAACTTTCTGAGACACCCTTTATTAATTTGTATTTGACATCAGCTTTGTCTAGGATGGTAATCTCTTCCCACTTATCTCTAAATATAGAATCATAAAAATGAATTGTTTCATATTTCAGATGTAAAGATGTTCAAGTTTTCAATTGCACCACAACTTCTGAGAACCCGGTCACGTATTCTGATGTATATAGATATTTTGGTCAGGAAATGATTTCGCGGGGTAAAAGTAAGTAAAAAATATTCTAATTAGACTGTATATAAGCAAATCAGCTTAAAATATGAAGCTACGACCATTTTCTCTCCATTAAATCAATTTGCCTAGCTTTTTCCCAACTAAATTCGGGTAACTGGCAGCAAAATTGTTGCTGCATATTAACGATCTGCTAAAGCCTTTGGGTATGCCTTTGGGTGGGATACACTGTTGCTGAAAGATACTTGTCCAACGCATGGGCTTCTGGGCCTCAGATCCGGTCTTTCCGTGAGTGTAAATCTGGTTAGTTTTAATGCTGCTAAAACCCAGGCGTGTCTTTTTTTCGCTAAAAAGAGCCAATTTCACCTGGCCACAACTTGCCGAAGATCCTCCTTTCCGAGATGTGACCATGCCATCTTGAGCTTCTTGGCGTTACGTTGACATCGACTCTCAATTTTGGCCCATTCATTGAGGCAAATGCTCAGCTGGCAGCCAAAAAGCTGGCGATCCTTGCAAAGTTGAGAAGGTACTTCACGCCAGCAAAGCTGCTCGACTTGTATCAAGCGCAAGTTCGATCATGCATGGAGTACTGTTCTTATCTCTGGGACAGATCTGCCAAATTCCAGCTTGATGCTTTAGAGTCGATCGAAAAGCGGGCCAAGAAGCTCATCGGCAATGAAGCGCTGATCCAGTCAAAGCTCCAGAGCCTTGAACCTCTTCGCCGAGTTGCCAGCTTATCGGTTTTTATCGGTTTCAATTCGGGGAGTGTGCGATGGAATTGCATGATCGAATTCCTTCAAGCCCGTTTCATCATCGGTCTACCAAACGTCCTATAAGCACTTAACGTTTTGGGAATACCTTTATTATGCGTATAACTAAGGAGTGGAGTTCCCTGCCGGAGTTTATGTTTCCCGATAGCTATAATCTAGGGTCTTCAATAGGTTACTTCTAACCTGACCCTTTTATTTTGATTTCCGATACGGTTCTCCCACAATATGGCGTCCAAAATCCGCCATTTTCTTTATTCAATTTTAATGGAGCCAGTGACACTCGCAAAATTAAGACAAATCGTATTGAATCATCAAAATCGGCTTCCGCGTTGGGTCCCTAAAACGCCAAATAGGAACAACCATACAACCATAGACTGATAAACGCATAACAAATTAAAAAAAATAAACGATTTCAAAAACAGTACAGTTGAGTCTTGACTTCCTAACAGTTCATATTGACCTTCTTTTTAGAGAATTGTAGATTTGTTTTGTTTCAGATGACGTGCCGTATCCATTTGCGTTTTTTGTAAAACCAAAAACAATAGAACATGTTGGGACATTTTTGTTGCAAACGACTCCTGCGCACATCGCAGACTTGTGGCTGAGAATGACGGGAAAAGAACCGAAGTACTTTCGTTATTATTTTCAAATCTTTTTTTGACAAAAGACTCATCATCCTACAATTAAATTTTACAATTTTATTTTTTTTTTTTAATTCTTCTCCTAACGTACAGTCCATCCAAAGGTTGTCTGTAAGAGATTGCCCTGTGCGATAAGACCGCCCATTGTACACATGTTTTTGTGAATGTTTGTCCTTTATTTATTTTTTGTGGTGTACAATAAAGTATATAATAAATAAATAAATAAATTAGATAATTTGTCCTTACTATTAAGAGAGTTGCTCATGGTCTGTGCATAGTTTCTAACAAGTAAAATTTAAAATACCCCCGACTTATTTTTATTTCATGATACATAATTTATCTAGTCGGAGACTATCTATTATACACTAAGTTATAGTGCCCACGACACATTTAAAATACGACCGGCAATCTATTATACACAAAGTATAGAACGATATCTTGAGAAAACACTCCGATTCAACCAGTTAAACACCCAAAACTTTAGAACGGCTGAACCGATTTTCATCAAATATAGCTAAGAACCTCGATAAAGTAACTTTTCAAACAAAAAAAATACAAAATCGGTTTATCCGTTTAGGAGCTGATGATGCTACACATAAAAAAAACACAGGTACACACGTCAAACTTATAACACCCTTCTTTTCCGTCGGGGGTTAAAACTGTTTGCAAGATGAGCCAAATCGAAAAAAAAGCTTGTGACTGTGCCACGGTAGGGCAAATGCCTCTTCTCATACAGAGAAAGCACGAGACTAAACCACACTTGTTCAAAACGGATAAATTCGTTCTAAAAATCCACATAAGGTCTTTTACCTGCAGTGGTGCAATGGTGGTCAAGCGCGAGCCTAAAATAAAAAAAAAATAAAAAAAGTGGTATAGTTACAGACTGGAATTGTTATTATTACGGTAACTCGAGTCAGCTTGACTGTATCAATAAATTTAAAGATTGTAAAATTAACTTTCATAACCATCTTTTTTTATCATCAGGTACGCCAAACTGGTCCACGAAATTATCACCAACAGGAATGCTTTAAGCTACTTCATCTCCAGACCCTGGATGATGAGGGCTGAGCGGGTGAGGGAGCTGTACTCCTCGCTATCCCCCGAGGATAAGCAGACGTTCCCTTGCGATCCCACTCAGATCGATTGGTCTGAATATTTTCGAGATTACTGTAAGGGTGTGCAGAAATATTTAAAGCCCAGATATAGGGTTTAATCTTAATTAAATGTTGTACATAATAAAATAAAAATAAAATAAAAATAAACCTTTTATTTCCATATCCTTTTAGCTTTTAGCGACAAGGCCGCCCATTGTGTCACCCAGTGCAATGTTTTCTTCGTCTATACTTTCTGTAACTTATATGGTGTACATAATAAAGAGTATTCTATTCTATCCTATTTTTGTACATTTTAAATGTTGTTAATGTTAATTAGTAATTTACTAATTGTTAGTATTGTTAGTATTTGGATTTGGGAAATGGACCCCTACTTGGGTGAAGGTCTCCTCCATCTTCTTCCACGACTCTCTCTCTTGGCCCAGGATCAACCAGTCTTTTCCTGCTCTCTTTTGTTTATGACATCATACTTACATAATGTTGTACATACTTAGTAATAAAGATTAAGGGCCCTTATTTAAATAAAAAAAACTTTTCAAACCTTGACACGTTCGCTGCCAAGGACTCGCCTCGCGCGATAAACAATGGCTTTTAAATTATTTCAGTAATTACGGCAGCGAACTTGTTAACTGACAACATCAAATATTTTCTTTGCCAGCTAAGTTATCTGCTTCTTATTCTAAATATTCTCAGTGTAGCGTGTGCGCTTAAATCTCAAGAACGCGTGGTGCGTAGAAATTATCCGTTTGCGGTATACAGGTACTTTGGGTAAATTTATACCTCACGGTGTTAGTCTGTATTTTTTTTTCTAACAAACATAGAAATTTGTGGCATTGGAGAAAAATGAACAAGTTTTTTTTGCATAAACAAGTTGCCAATTGGAGCTGGATTTAATGGACCTTATGCGTAATTTTGAAAGTGAATATGAAATTTTAGTATCAGAACACAAATCATGAATTTGATAAAGAAACCACCCTAAAAGTGATGATCACAGTAATTTTAGCTCAGACGATGATGTTCCACTAAAATTTATGTCGATAGGAACTGTTTTTATGTATGCAGACACTCAAAGAGTTGCCATATTTGATAGAAAAAAAGACCTCTATTTTTGTTTTCTAATTACATAAATGAAAATTTCTTAATAAATTTATTTTTAGTGATTAAGTAGTATTTAAAAACTTATCTGTGCTCTATTAGTATAAGTTTTGTCCTTCCTACTATTGTTTTAAAAATTTTCATAGAAGATCACTTTTTATGCTTAACATCAAAATAAATAAAATACATGTTTTTATGTTTTCAGTAATAAAAGTTTTATAATTTAGGAAAATTTTGTTTCTTTTAATTGTAAATACTCTTTATTTTACTAGAAAATACCCTCATTACATATCAATAGTAAATTTAAGGCATTTATGATTATAACAGTTTCATTTTATTTTTGTTATTTTTTACCCCACGATGTAAGTTGTGTCGCAAAAAATAACGATGTAAGTTAAGGATTTTTAGTACTAGAATGTCACAACGCACTAGAAAAAGTAATTGTGTCTAGCTGACGGTGACATTACAATGGATAAAGGGACACCGAGAATTTCTGGGTAATGAAGCGGCTGATGAGCTTGCTAGACGAAAACCCAGCACGGCAGTCTGTGGACCAGAACTAGTTATACCCTTCAACAAATAACGTAGGTGGCTACAAGAATTCACCCAGATACAGGTGGAGAACTGGTGGATCTCGACACCGGGCTGCAAGCAGTCCAAAGAAGCTATGCGATCCTTGGATAGTAGGCTAACCAGGCGTTTATTACACCTGGACAGGAACGGCCTGCGCCTGGTGACGGAGACCATCACGGGACACTGCTCGCTAAAAAAACACTTGCACACAATAGGCATAATGGACAGCCCTCTGTGCAGGGCGTGCATGGAGACTGAGGCAACCGTCGTGCACGTGCTCTTTGAAAGCACAGGCGTCACCCAGATTAGAACACAAACCCTCGGATCACCCACAGATATTACACAGATATTCTGAGCAAACCAGGAGCTTTAAATTACTTCTGCAGGGAGTTCGGCTGGATGGAATAACCACCTAACGGCCGCCATGGCCCACGCACAATGGTCAACATGGGTTATTGATTTCAGTACAGATAAGTAGATTCTTAATTCTAATTTACAATCTGCTAATCAGTATTTTAACTAATCTAGATAAAATAATTTACAAAAAGTAAAGCACCTGCCTGAGTTCATACCCATAACCTACGCGTTAAGCGAGTTCGGTCGTTACCACTGGGCCATCACTTAAGAATAGAATAGAATAGAATAGAATAGAATAGAATAGAAAAATATTTATTCGACACAGGCACAACACAACAGCAACAAACATGGAGTAAAAGACAAAACAGAAGTACAAAGACAGATTGCGCTGAACGTGCCCATACCGAAAGGGTTACCAACTCAGCATTTGCTGGGCGTCAGACACCCAGCGCTGGTTTTCAGTTGGCACCCTTCTAGTGACACACGGACGTGGGTAACACAATAAAATATAATATATACATAATTTGACATGATAATTTAAGGATGTGTAAAATGTGTAAATAAATAATGTTCAATGAAATAATAGAAAAATAAGTGTATAGTAAGCTACAATGTGTGTGTGGGTTGTAACGAAAAAGAAAAGAAAATAATAAATAAAAAATCTTTCACAAAAACCCCACCAGTACCACCTCCTATCACAAAGAACAAAATAAGTCACCAATATGGTGCATTAGCCTACTAGTAGAAAGTCACCAGCCGGACTGTTCGTGAACGCATTATCTCCTTCTTTAATCACCACCAAGGCCTCCACAGCTAATGTTACTGCTTAAAAACTAAGTAGTTAATTTAAATTGCAATTGGAAAGAAGTCTACCAGGAAACAAAAAGTTAAAAATGTCACAGAGTTCCCGGCGACACAGACGCAACGGGCTCACCACTTGACTGCCCTTGCCAGCGGCCGTTGCCCTGTCATTAACTGACATTATGAGATGATATTTTTTATCGTTCCTCGTCAATAAACGTTAATGCCATCAAGTCAAATTTGTCTGCAGAGTTTTGCTAGTTTAATATTCCCCTGTATTCCGGGGATCGGCCTTGCGTCCCGCAGCATAGAAGTCTTAATTAAGATTCATAAGTAACGCCCAATAAATCCTTTTTGTATACGATTCTACATTTACAATCTTATTTAAACTGCTTCCCCTGTATGAAGAGAGACCATCGCCCAGCAGTGGGACAATATCAGGCTAGTATTACTTAGTTTTAAGTATGGAATCATAAGCATGAATTAAAAATGACAACATAGTTGCCATCGCGGGTAGAATGCCTCATATGGATGGCACAGGAACGTGTGAATTGGATTTTAATATGGCTAAACAAAATTTTTTACTAGTATAACTCGAGCATGAAAGCTCCTATAAAAATATTTAAAAAAAAATGTTACATGGATAAGCCTTATTCTACTGAGTTTGGGTAAAAATGCATTCAAACGTCCCTTACTCTTTGGATGACAGTGTATCCTACAACAGAGTGATTCCGGAATGAAATCGTATTTATACGAGACTAGCTCTTCCCCGCGGCTTCGCTTTCGTGGACCACCCCACAGGACCCGTTTTCAGGTTTTAAAAATAGTCTATGCATAATGTAGCTAATAATGTAGCTTTCTATTGGTGAATGAATTTATTAAATCGGTCCAGTAGTTTTGGAGCCTATTAGGTACAAATAAACAAAAAAAGTCTTTCCTCTTTATAATATTATATTACTAACTGACCCCCGCGGCTTTGCTCCCGTCAACTGGCTATCTACCTACCTATTACCAAACTATCTACCCTACCTACCCACCTATCTATCACCTACCTTACCTACTTACCAACCTACTCACCTGCCATACCGATCAACCTAACTACCCTTTTTTTTTTTTTTTTTTTTTTCTCGGGGTGGAAAATCCTCATTGGATGTCCTCCGCCCTGGGGAGGGTGGAGGGGTCTGTCAGACTCGTACTGACTAAAAACCACCCCGGTGTTCCATCTCACACCTACGCTGGGGGTCGCGGGAACAACGATACTTCCGCAACCCCCGGCTAGTGCCGGCCCGCCTTTGCGGGCCTCGATCTCGGGTTGGGAGGGGAGTGAGGTGTTAGACTCCCCCCGCGACGTCTATGAGGGGCGCGCGTGGAACACGACGCGCCGCCACCTCGGGTCCTGACGTGTGGGGGGCGACGGACGTCCCCGAGTCCGTCACCCCTGGACCCATTTAGGGGGGCTGGAAGAGGGCGTTATCCGCCCTCCGCCGACGCCCGGCGCGTCTGCTGCGGATCGGGTGAGCGGATGAAATCTCCCTCTCCCTCTCCGCAGCCTCCTTCTGCGAGACGACTGTTTCGCAGAAGGATACCACCGCGTCCCAGGACTCCTCGCTGCCGACCATAGACTCGACTACGGCCGGCAGCGATAGGTCACTGCCTACTTCTGAGATGAGGGCACGGCGTGGCTCCTCCCAAGCGGCACACTCTGCCAGCGTATAACGCGCCGTGTCCTCCCGGCAGTCGACGCATTGGTGACACCGGGCGTCCGGCTCCCTGTTTATGCGACACCCCACCAACCTAACTACCCTACCCTATCCTACATACCCTACTTATCCTATCCTACCTACCTACCCATCCACCTAATCTACCTACCTACCTACAAACCTACTCACCTGCCCTACCGATTAACCTAACTACCCTACCCTACCTGCCAGTTTGTTAAACTATTTATTTGAATAAGATTTAACACTACAATACGAATGTAATCAACTTTTTTTTCTACCAGCGCGCGATCCAATCAAATTTTAGTAAACAAAAGCTGATCTTGTGACGTAACTGTGATACTGAGATATATTTTTGTAAGGACGTTTTTGTAGGCAATAATAAGTACTTTAATCATGTAGTACATATTTTTTATGTTTAATCAGTAGTTTTCTCAGCGCACGCCAAATAATGAATTTTATAGGCAAAATTTTGATATCAAAAGTAGCAAACTTTTGCTATTGCAATTGCTATTGCAATTTTTCATAAGGATCTCAATTTTTTTTTTAAATAATTTTATTTTATGTTACTCGGGAATAATGTAGCTTTCCATAAATGAAAAAAAATTGAAATCAGCCCAGTTTTTTTGGAGCCTATTCGGTACAAACAAACAAAAAAATATTTCCTCTTTATAAGATTTTTTTGTGAGTTTGGATGATGATCATCACCCTCCATCGACTCCATCTGCTGAACAAAACCCTCCATCGACTGTCACCACATCGATCGATCCTCTGACTCTCGCATCCAGCGGATACCCGCAACCTTAACCAGATTATCAGTCCACCTAGTGAGTGCCTTCTCAACTTCACTCATTTAGTTACGCTGGTAACTTTAATATGCGTAAAGTGCATAGTTTATCAAAATTGATAACAGAAATTTACTTGGCCGTAACTTTTGAACGCAGCATTATTTGTTATGCGATAAAGTTTAGATACTACATTTGCTGTAATCGGTTAAGTCAAGTAAATGTCATAAATACAAATCTTAATTACTTACGTACGATTAGTTATGTAGCAGTCAAAGTAATTCCTCCAAAATATTTTCATTTAAAATGTTGCCAAGACGAGATCATATGGCTCGCACTGTCAAAAAGTTATCAGATCTCATGTAGAGCCAAACTTCTAATTCTGCACGCCCTAACTTTACAAGCCCTAACTTCACAAACTCTATACCTTAGTCAAAATATGTGGCTTAGTCGTTTTCTACCGTCACATGGCTGTAAGGTGTCTACTACCAAGCTTATGTGAGAATGAGGATCAAAATTAATATCATGCGATTGAAGAGGTCCAAGTCCTGCAGTGGACTGTCAAATACTGATGATAAAATGCCGCATATACCTACAGATATAAATTTAAACAATAACTTGTCTCACATTCATGAATTAATTAAGAATTCAAAACACACAAACGCACTTACAAACACATGCCACTGACATTCAAAAGTAATTCGTTCAAATCAGAGAGATTGATAAAAAGGTCAGAGTGATAAGTAACAAACGAATGCAGTAAGTAGGCTCGATCATATTCATGCCCACTGTCTCATCTCGAGAACGAGCAGTTGCGACACTAGTGTCGTAACTGCTAGTTCGATATATCGATACTTATTATTTGCCTAGAGTGATCGCAAGCGCTAATGTTGAGCAAGTGTTGTCGGGATCCATCTGGAGTTTTCCAGTAGAAATCTGGAGTCTGGATTTTGATGGCAATAGACTTTTTTTTCTATTCCATTTCGCTCTTGGCAGGGCGGTCGTGGTCACGTCGAGGCGTCCACGTCGGTGGTAGATGCGGACGCGGACACAGCTCTCTGCACGATCCCCCGCCATCTCTCTCTGTTGGCGGACTGTTTGGCGCAGTCAGATATGCGACCTCCTACTGCGGATTTCACTTGGTCATTCCAGCGCATAGGAGACCTGCCGCGCGATCTGGATACCTCCATTTTCCCCTGTACGACCAGCCGCTCTATGGAGTCGCCATCCCGCCTAGAGACGTGTCCAAAGTATTGCAGTATGCACGACTGTACGTCGTTCGACAAACGCTGCGTGATGTCGAGTTCCTGGAGCATATTTCTGTAGCACCACATCTCCAGAGCATTTATCTTCCCCCTTTCCAACTCACGCACTGTCCACGTCTCAGCCGCGTAAAAAAAAATGGGGAATACAATTGTTCGTATGAGCCTGATTTTGGTGGCTTTGGTAATGTTGCGATTCCTTCACACTTTCCCTAGCTTCTCCATCGCAGTTCTGGTCATGGCCATACGTCGTTTCATCTACACAGCCGTCGTTGTTTGAGATCAAAGCCCCAAGGTAGACATTCCTTTTCTGTCCATGCAGTACGATTGTGGAACTCACTTCCACCTAAAATCCGAGACTCCCAAAATGTATCTTTATTCAAAAAACTATTCAAAGATCATTACCTCTCCACAATCTTGTAATTTTATATATACTAAGTATATATATATGTGAGAGCAGTGGTGGCCCAGTGGTATCGGCCGCGACTTACAAGTTGTAGGTCGTGGGTTCGAGCCCAGGTAGTCGCTTTACTTTGTGTAAATTATTTCATCGCCACTGCTCTCAAAACGGTGAAGGAAAACATCGTGAGGAAACCGGCATGTCCTAACCAAAAGTTCGAAGACATGTGACATCCACCAACCCGCACTGGGCCCGCGTGGTGGATTACGGCCCTTTCCCTCTCACAGAGAGGAGGCCTGTATCCCAGCAGTGGGAACATTAATAGGCTGATGATGTGATGTGTGTGATATATATGTATTTTTATTTTCTATATTTATTAAGTTAAGGTATATATTGTGTAATTTATATGATTAATAAAGTTATTTTTGTCTATTTGAAAGTTCCTTATTCTTTCTACACACTGTCTTCGTTTATCATCCAACTTTCCTGTCGCAGGTCTGCTGGAAGAAATTTCTAATGAAATAAGCAGTACCTTTGTGCTCTTCAATCTGTATTAATTCTTTTCTCTGTAAAGTGTTTTTTGTGTGTACATAAATAAATTAATAAATAATACGTCTGAACCACGTTGCAGTTACGGCAGTTACAGCTACTACATGGGACTTAAACATGACCGGCGAAATGTGGGTATAGGTGTATTATAGGTACACTTCTACCTAACCCTTCTGGTAATAAAAGCGTGATTTTATGATGTCATCATCATCATTTCAGCCGAAAGACGTCAACTGCTGGCCGTGTGTGTATGTAGCCAGCTTGAATTTTTCGACTCCAACGGCCATCCGTTCTGCGAGCAATGTGCCCTGCTCACTTAAGTTTGACAATTTTTCGGGCTATTTCGGTATCTTGGTTCTCTTGCGGATGTCTTCATTTCTGATTCGATCACTCAAGGAAACCAAGCATGGCTCTCTTCATTGCCCTTTGGGTGACTTTAAGCTTTCTGATGAGGTCCATTGTGAGCAACCACGTCTCTGTCCCGTAACTAATCACTGGCAATACACACTGGTCCTAAACATTCGTCTTGAGTCACTGGGGTAAGTTGGACGAGAAGATACTGTCCCATGTTAATGTGTTAGAAATATGTTACTTTTTTATGGCGCATCGCGAATTGTTTTTTTTTTTTTTAATCTTCACTATTTTTTGCGACGTTTCCGTGTTAGTATATATTTAATTGTGTCTTCTGTTCTGTAGATATGAGAATAAATATAGTTACATTGGTTTTTTCCTAAAAACGAGTTTTGTCCTTCTTATAAAAACGTGAAAGTTTGTGAGGATAATAATATAATATATAATAATAATAACGTTTATTGGACAAAATCAGAACTTAGCCTACTACAGGACGGATTTACTCTTTAACGCAAAAACTACTGAATGGATTTTAATGAAATTTGACAAGAACATAGTTTAATCATTAAAAAATAACACTTAGGGCGGGTTTCTGATTTGAGTATTCGACGCTAAGTATGTGCTGATCTCGATTTAAGCATCTGTCACTCTTGATCATCTGCCACTTTAAGTTTTCTGCGTTACTGAGCAAGGTTTGAGTATTTTAGTCAAAGTCATGCTAAAGTATACCTTATGTCATACAAAAAACCTTCATTGACGTTCAATTGGGTTTCTCAACTGAGAAAAACACATTTGATCATTCTCAAATTCTCAAAGTTTTCTCAAACCGTTGTCAACGTTACATCAACAGTGTAGCCAGATTGTGCGACTTTTTGCCATTTAAGCTACTCGGAAGGGTGTCGGGGCGACCAATTTTTACGAGTGGTGGCAATTAGGCTACCTCAGAAAAAAAAATGGGGTGATTTTAGATGATTTCGGAATGTGACTATCTAATACAACATTATCTGAGGAATGATGAAAATAACTGGAAACCAAAATGCTTTTAACTGTTCATCACTATTTTAAATTATACATCAGTCGCGACAACACAGGGAAAATAGAGAAATGCTGAAAAATGTTTTATATGGAACCTATAATGATTATTGTGTTTAACGCATTGAAGTTTCGAAGAATGTTTCGTGGTTTTAGTGAATAATGTTCGACTTGAGTTTTTTATAAATGGAAAAACGAAATTTTTGCCGATTTGGGGCTCGTCGAATCTGGCTACACTGGTTACATTTGGCAGTTGATAGTTGACAAGCCTGTGCTTAAACGGTGATCAAGCGAAATAAATACAAAATAATATATAAACTTATAAAATGAGTGACGAAGATACATCCTTGTCTTCCTTGGAGATTCCTCAACGAAGACCGATGCGTGGAAGAAGAGTGTTCGCCCTGAATTATCGAAAACATAAGATTGGATGCAAATATTTCATGCCTGATAAATCTCAGATGCTTGAAGAACGGATGGTCAATGGGGCTGTTAAGTTCTGGAGTGGCGACCGCGTGGTGGAATACGCATTTAAGGCCTCCGTAGACCGATGACCTGGTCACGGGAATCCGATGTATGAAAGACGCACAGGACCGGTCGATGTGGTGACGCTGGGGAAGTCCTGTATCCAGCAGTCTTTCGGCAGAAATTATGACGATGTTGAGTGAGATCTTCAAGAAAAATATTCAAAAAGTGCCAGTTAATGTGTTTGTGGTCGCGTGGTGCGCGAAAACCGAGTCTTGATCAACAGGAACTATGTGAAAAGTGATGCGCGATAACCAAGGGACATGGAAAAGTGACAAACTGGTACACAAGAGATGGGAAAAGAAGACGTGGAAGACGCGAATGAAATATGGGAAAGACCGCTGGTCCAAGATGTACAAGACAGACCCCAGTGGAAACCTGTTAGTGGAGTGGAGGCCTATGCCAAGAGGCACACTGAGATTAGGGACATTTTATAAACTATAAACATGTATTGTATAGACTACAGTTTAATATCTCTGATTTCAGAATAAAAGGCTTTATTATGCCGTGCCGTGTAGTTATTATTAATCTATTTTATAATATTAATTTATATCCTAGGTTCTAATTCTCATCATTGTGTTATTGTTTTCCAAAGTATATACTTCCAAATACGTTCAACCATTAAGGTGTGATTAACAAATAGCCAAACATACAGACTTTCATACCTATATAGAATAGGTATTAGTAGGATCCACAAGACAAGAAGATGTTACAACGATGAAATTGTGTACAGAATTTGGCTTTTGTATGATATGATTTTGGTATCAGAATAATAAAAGACGATAAAAACAACATGATAGGTCTTATTTATTTATTATTTTACAAAATAAGTAGGCAGATAGTATATTGTTTGTTAACACATATTAAAACACAGTCCTCCTTCATAATATCCGACACATATCCAATGGCACCGACCCTGGCTACTACTCTTTTTCTTCGGAGGCTCTTCGATGGCTAGCAAAGCCTTTGATCTTGAAAACCCAGGTCACTCATAAAAAATTGCATCACAATAGTCCATTTTTGTTGGTAAATCACAATTGCAACCAGATTCCAATACAGATGAACAAGGGGCACTTGAGAGATCTTGTGAAATTCTGAGTAAAATATTCTATAGTTCTATGAGGTATCACAAGAACCAGCAACTGCTCGCTCTGAACACATTCACTCCTAGTAATTATAAGCTTAAATTCTTTATTTTGGCAATAACAAATTATATTAGATATTATTTTCTTTCGATAAGACATCATTGACAAAATAAATACGGTTGCCATGACAATCTTGAAGTGATTGACTAGTGCCTACGATCCATTTCATAGTTTCATAATAAGGTTGTATAGATTTCAAATAGATATCTTTGAAATTGCTTCATCACATCATCATCAGCCTATTAATGTTCCCACTGCTGGGACACAGGCCTCCTCTCTATGAGAGGGAATGGGCCGTAATCCACCACGCGGGCCCAGTGCGGGTTGGTGAATGTCACATGTCTTCGAATTTTTGGTTCTAGGACATGCCGGTTTCCTCACGATGTTTTCCTTCACCGTTTTGAAATTGCTTAAATATGAAAAATCAAGTTATTACAGATTATAACATCTTTATTAACTTGATTTTTTACTCTTGAATAAAGTAATATAATACTATTGTACTTTTTATGGCTGTATAAAATGTATAAATAATATTTATGCAATCTTGTGATGTCTCGGCTTTCTTTTGTAAAATGGAACGTAAGGGTGAAAGAGAAAGTGACTGGAACTTTGGCAGGTCCATACATAAGTAGGTACTTACTTAACTGATCTAGGTAGATTCTCAATTGTGAAACGTACAATACTCAAACGCTTCCTAAATTATTTGACAATACTCAACTGATTATTGCTGCTTTACTTAAATCAGAAACCGGCCATTAGACTAGGTACTTATAATATAGCAAGATATTGCCCTGTGCCTGCAATTAAAACGTGAATTACCAACAATAAAAACTACAGCTGCACATAAAACATGAATTACCAACAGTAAAAATCGGACCAGGCAATAATCAATTTATTAAATCTATACAGGCACGTCCCTACAACAATTGACAGCAAACGAAAGCGCCAATGAACTTGGCGGGAAGCGGTCATGGACAATTTAAAAACCGGCCAAGTGCAATTCTGACTCGCGCACAGAGAGTTCCATATAAACAGCTACGTTCACCAAAATAAATTATTAACGTTCATAAACAATAGAAGCATCGAACAAAGGGAACGCGCTAACGAAGGGATAAAATTAGGTTTTTTACGATTAATAATCGTAATCGTCAAAATTTGGTTACAATTAACTTTTTAATCGTTAATCTGATTAACTTTTTGCCATCGCTAGCTGTAGAGCTTTGATAGGCAATCGCTCCATGTAAAGATCTTAACATAAATCTGCACCCAGTTAGACTAGGAAATAATCCTAAAATAAAAAAAGACTGGCCGGATTGATGGACAAAGTCAAGAAACGAAGCAAATTTTTTCATTTATTATAGTAGTTTATGCAATGGTCACATAATAGGGGTTATTAAAGCACGAGCGTGGGTTTATCACATGAGGCGAAGCCGAATGTGATAATAACAACACGCGAGTGTTTTAATACTTAATTATATGACCATACATTTGAAATAAAACAAAAGTGGAAACGGAAAAACTGTGTGGTATGGCGGGCAATTTAGAATCTCATTGCGCATGACTGTGCAGCGCGCGCCTCCATAGACAATGACACTACTTTCTACATTAAGTCAGTGAGCCCATAAGCGTCAATAAGTTAAAAAGTTTTGGGGGCCAAATCACCCACGTCCGTAGGAGTGTACCCTTTGATTCCCTACACGTGGTCCCCGGGTGGTGCAAAACAGGTGACAATAACTGGTGGTAGGTTTCGGCCGAAGGCTTGCGACCACCCACCGGGCAAAGACGTACCGCCAAGCGGCCTAGCCGTGTTCCGGTTACGATGCTCGGTGTAGCCAACTAGAGGAGTTGGGTCGAGGCAGCTGTTCCACTGCTGGCAGACCAGTCTGACGCGCGCTGTTATGGACGTATCGGGAGACTAGTCGCGGAGGGTAGCGGGATCCGAGGCACGGTGTGCCACTGGCCGACCGCAGGTAGTTGGGGGCCCAAGTAGTGTGCTAGCCACTCATGAAAGGCTGCCCCGCCAACTGTCGAAAAATCCCGGAATGCACCATCGTGCTGGTTGGCGACCTGATGGGGAGGGCCCGATGGACATTCCGGGGGGGCTCGGGCGTCCCCGCAGTCTCCGGACTAGTGCCCCAATGATGTCGTCGTTTCAGTGCGTGTCTGTAGGTTAGCAGCGTAGAACCTCGTCTCACTTCCTTCTCCTCACCTCCATTCACTCTAATACAATGATGCCAAGGAAAAAGATTACTAGACTAAAACAGCGGCTGCACCCCCTCCCCCACAAAGTGCACCTCACCAACATTCGAGGTCTGCACTCAAATCTCTCTGCAGTCCACTACCACCTGGAGGCTGAGAAACCAGCGCTGTTTTTCCTTACGGAGACGCAGATAGCGAGTCCGTCAGACGTGTCGTACTTATCTTACCCAGGGTTTACCCTGGAGTACAATTTTAAACCGCGCGCGGGTGTGTGTGTGTACGCCCGTGACGATACTTGCTATCGGCGTCTCCGTAACCTTGAGGACTCCAGATTCTCAACGCTGTGGGCTTTAGTGGACACAGGTCTGGATAAAATTGTCTACGCCTGTGTCTACCGTTCGTACAGCGGAGATCAGGAGACAACCAGGCTCACAGAGTACCTCAGTGAGGCTGCTGACGCGGCACAGCAGCGGTACCCTTCCGCCCAATTAGTGTTACTGGGGGACTTTAATGCCCACCACCAGGATTGGCTCTTCCCATACCAGAGCACTGACCATGCTGGACGGGAGATGCGTAAAGCGAAAGGCTTGCGCTAAACCTTACCCAGCTGGTCCAGGGAGCAACGAGGGTACCGGACGTTGACTCGCACACGGCCAATTGCTTGGACCTTCTGCTGACAACAGATCCAGACCGATACTCTGTGTCGATAACTTCACCTTTGGGTAGTTCCGACCACTGTCTGGTGAAGTCTGTATCCGTCTACTCCCCGCCCGATCCCAGCCCAAGAGGCACCCGGCGGGTTTGGCGGTACAGGTCAGCAGATTGGGATGGCATGCGATCTTTCTTCGCATGCTATCCTTGGCAGCCTACTTGTTTTTCTTCGACTGATCCTTCGTCGTGCGCGGACGCCGTGACAAATGTGTTGCATCAGGGAATGGAGTACTACATTCCGTTTTCTGACGTAGCAATGTCCAGCGTTGACCGGCCATGGTTTGGCACCGAATGTCATCGTGCCGACGCGCTTAAGCATGAGGCGTACCTGGCATGGGTCGACGCTCGATCACGCAAAGCAAGTGATGTGGATCAGAAGAAGAAAGCCTACAACAGGGCTGCCAAGTCCTGCAAGAAGGTGTTGCGTGGGGCTCGATTCGACCACATTGGCCGAATGGGGGCCAAACTTGCTTCTTATCCAGCTGGTAGTAAAGCTTTTTGGTCCCTGGCTAAGTCGGTCGAGTCGAACTTCTGCCGTCCCTCACTACCACCACTGCTGAAACCCGATGGGTCACTGGCTCACACCGCTGAGGAGAAGGCAAATTTATTTGCCTCTCTTTTTGCGGAATCTTCGCGTCTGAATCCTGGTGATTCGCGGCCCCCTCCTTCTCCTGATGGGTGTCAGACGAGTATGTCGGACATTCGCATCCATCAAAAGGACGTCCGTAGGGTGCTGCGCTACCTCGACGTGAACAAGCTAGTGGCCCTGATGGAATACCAGCAATAGTTCTTAAAACCTGTGCGCCTGAACTGTCTCCGATCTTGACTCGCCTATTTCGCCTTTCGTATGAGACTGGAAAAGTGCCGAATGCATGGAAGCAAGCTAACGTACAGCCCGTGCCCAAGAAGGGTAGTCGAGCTGACCCGGCCAACTACAGACCCATCTCAGTAACGTCCATACTCTGTAAGAGTATGGAGCGTGTACTTAACACAAAGCTCCTGGCATACCTAGAAACTAACGATATCCTTAGTCACCACCAATACGGCTTCCGCCGAAATCGGTCTACTGGGGATCTTCTAGCGTATGCCATTCACATATGGAGTGAGGCCATTGAGAGGCACGGGGAAGCGCTTGCCGTCTCCCTCGACATCTCGAAGGCTTTTGATAGGGTCTGGCACGAAAGCCTTATTGGTAAGCTTCCTTCATTCGGTCTGCCCGGTGGTCTATGTGATTGGATAGCAGACTTCCTGAGAGACCGGTCCATTCGAGTAGTTATCGATGGCTGCTCATCGGACCAATTGGATATCAATGCCGGGGTCCCTCAGGGGTCGGTACTCTCAGCAACATTATTCTTGCTACACATTAACGATCTGCTAAAACCCGGCACCTTTGGGTATGCAGACGACAGCACTGTTGCTGAGAGATACTTGTCCAACGCACGGGCTACCGGGCCGCAGATCCAGTCTCTTCGTGAGGCCATGGTGGAGCGTTTGAACCTGTCCTTGCAGGCAGTCTCCGAATGGGGCGATGCCAATCTGGTCAGGTTTAATGCTGCTAAAACCCAGGCGTGTCTTTTTTCCGCGAAAAAGAGCCAATTTCACCCGGATCCAACTTTCCGAGATCTGACCGTGCCAATAACGGACCATCTTGAGCTTCTTGGCGTTACTTTGACATCGACTCTCAATTTTGGCCCATACATTGAGGCAAAGGCTCAGCTGGCTGACAAAAAGTTGGGGATCCTTGCGAAGGTGAGAAAGTACTTCACGCCGGAACAGCTGCTCAACTTGTATCAAGCGCAAGTTCGATCATGCATGGAGTACTGTTCTCATCTCTGGGATGGATCTGCCAAATACCAGCTTGATGCACTGGAGTCGATCGAAAAGCGGGCCAAGAGGCTCATCGGCGATGAAGCACTGGTCAAGACAAAGCTCCAGAGCCTTGAACATCGTCGTCGAGTTGCCAGTTTGTCGGTTTTTTATCGGTTACATTTCGGCGAGTGTGCGATGGAATTGCATGATCTAATTCCACCTAGCCCGTTTCATCATCGGACTACCATACGTACGGCGATGCGTCATCGGTACATGGTGGACATCCCACCCATACGCACCAAACGTTTTGGGAACACTTTTATTGTGCGTACAGCTAAGGAGTGGAATTCCCTGCCGGAGTCTGTGTTTCCCGACAGCTACAATCTAGGGGTCTTTAAGTCAAGAGTGAATAGGTTTTTTCTAGGCAAGCGTGATTCACCGTCGACCACATCATCGCTTTCCATCAGGTGAGATAGTGGTCAAGCGCGAGCCTATAGGATATAAAAAAAAAAAAAAAAAAAGTTAAAATGTGCTATAAAAATTAAAAAGTTATTTTATGATGCAGTTGTTTGAAAATCGAAGGAAAATGTTGCACTGTAATGGGTTTTTTTTTAATTTTATCTATCCACGGATATAAAGTACCTGTTTATACAATATTTTTTGAATTCATATTTAGAACATTACGTTGTGAGTGTAAACAAAATTAATTACGCCACCAAAATGCCTTCAATTAGGAAAACGCAGAATTTAAAAACGTCACGAGAAAATTGTTTAAGTCATTATAAAAATATCATGACGACAATATAAAGAGCTTATCTTCATCATAAACCTGTTTAATTTCGTGAACTTATAAAATAATAATAGATTTTTAATGAATATCGGTAATGAGGTTATTCGGGGCAAACATTTTAATTATAGTTTAATAAACTGATGATCACAATTTATTTAAATTTGGGCGATACGTCTATTTTACTGCTGACTGGTTTTTAAAGTATACTATCCATTTCACACATCTGTAAACGCTGTAACTCAACCGTTACAGCATTTTCTCTGCTAAAAGTAATGGATTTATAATTATATTATTTATATGAAAATGATGGACATCGTATGACTGACCAATCCGATGTTGTTTGGGTATACTTAAATCCAACGCTCTGTACTCATTTGGTTTTTTTTATTTAAAAGAGTGTACATAGAGTTCGATCATCAAGAAGAACGGGCAAGACCATGTTACATCGTTGATTGAAATAAGTTGGTATTTTAACAAAATACCAGTTTGCTTATTTCACTGCAACACAAGATGAGTGAAGGTATATATCATGCAAGTATATATCATCACAACATTGTATTTCATTTATTTGCATGAAAGACTGCGGTCAAATACATCATCGTGTTTAGTTCTTCTTTTGAATTCGTGAATAAAAATACTATTTACTTTTGTTATTTTTAATTCAAAGTGTGAAGTTATAACATTAGAAAATAATATTATAAAATTATTTTTAAGTGAAAATATAAGAATAATATTAAAAACATGGGTCACTTCTCCAACGTATTTGGAATCCGTGTTTTGTGCAATAAATACAGTTTGGTGATAAGCCAGAAAGTAAAAATCAAACACGAACGAGGATATTCTAGTTTGTCTAGGTAAGTGAATAACAATTAAGAAAAATTATTAAATCAAGAAACAACCGTCTTCGAAAATAACATGACTAACTAAGCGAAGGAAGCCAGTGTTTTTACCGCCTTCATTTATCTTAAGTTCTGTATATTTTATGCCAAAATTATCATTCTGTCACCAGCTTCTAAAATTACAGTTATTGCAATTTTTTTGTATGTCACAAATCAAATCAAATAATTTATTTGCATAATACATATTGAAGGTGTTCTAGGTATTTAAGGTGCATTGTATTATAACTTAATGAGGTGTGCAAATTAATGTATTAGGTATTAAAAAAAATTACAAATTTAAAAATGTCAAATTATTATTCACAAGTTAAATCAAAATTTCAATAATAGTTATCTTGGTGGTGCCATTACAGATAAAATCAGTCATCTTTTATTTAAATAGTCATAACATTTTGCAACTAAGATTTTTTTAGAACTTTATTTGAATTGATCCATTTTGTGTAGGTCTGTGATACTTTTTGGCAACTGATTATATTTTGGGTGCCATGCCCAAAACGTTTTTATAAAATACTGTTTTTTTATGACGTCTTACGCAAATTTAATTTTTGTGTCGTGTGCTTCTTGGATGGGTATATAGATGTAGATTCGCTTTGACAAAGATCCACTTCATACATATATAATGACACGGGAAGTAGACACCAAGTAGCTTCTTTTTTTAGGGGAATTCCTAAATTGGGAGTTTACAAGCCCGAGGGGGATTCCAACAAGCTGGAATCCCCCTCGGGATTCCAGCTTCGCTGGACAAGCTGCTGATCTTGTGCTTTCCTATTTATCAAACAGACAGCAAAAAGTAAATGTTAATGGGGCGACGTCCTCCGGGTCTCTAGTCAAAATGGGAGTGCCCCAAGGTTCAATTCTCGGCTCTTTCCTTTTTCTTGTTTACATTAATGATCTCCCTTTTATGATGGCCAAATTATCGGATATAATTCTATTTGCTGATGATACTTCGCTAATTTTTAAAATAGATAGGAAAGATACGGATGTCTTACATGTCAATGAAAGTCTAATTGTTCTCTCGGAATGGTTCGCAGCTAACAATCTTTTACTGAATACGAAAAAAACAAAATGTCTAAAGTTCTCTTTACCAAATGTACCTCAACGTGACCTAAATCTAAATCTTGACGGCAAAAATCTTGAAATAATAACGGAAACTGTATTCTTGGGGATTACTATCGATTCAAAATTGCAGTGGGGCGCGCACATTAGAACTCTTTCGGGCAGGTTAAGTTCGGCTGCCTATGCAGTAAGGAAGATAAGGCAGTTAACAGATGTAGCCACAGCTAGACTAGTATACTATGCTTATTTCCACAGTATTATGTCTTATGGCATTCTGCTGTGGGGGACAGCAGCAGACGTTGACTCAATTTTTATCTTACAAAAGAGGGCAATCCGCGCGATCTATAAAATGGGTCCTCGCGAGTCCCTCAGAGAAAAATTTAAAGAGATCGATATACTGACTCTACCTTTACTTTATATTTTGGAATGTATTTTGTATGTCCGCAAAAATCGAGGGCTTTTCAAAACTAGAAGTGACTTCCATAATTTAAATACACGCAGTAAGCACGAAATTGTAATACCCAAATTCAGATTAACGAAAACTAGCAAGTCTTTTCTTATAAACAGTATACGCTTTTATAACAAGTTGCCTCAGTCAGTTATAGAACTGACCGATGGAAAGTTCAAAAACTACATCAAACGTGTCCTTATTAAAAAAGCATATTATAAAATCAAGGATTACGTTGAAGATAAAAAAATTGGCTTTGACACCCTCTGCGCCCCCTGCGTTCCCTGGTAACTCATAAACGGCACAAATATATGGATATCTCTAACTATTCTCAATCTCATTTTTATTCTCTTTTAATTAGACTTTTTACAATATTTTTCAATCATCATTATAGCCCTTTGCTAAGAATAGTTACAGCATTTGTGCCACATGTTAAATTTAGTGTTGTGTTTTTTTTTACCTTTGTATAGATTCTTTTACCGATTGTGAATGTGTGAACATTGTAGGCTTTCTAGATTTCTAGATGATTGTTAACATTTGTTAACTTTTTATTTCGTGCATTATTTTTTTTGTTTGTTTTAAAACCCAGAAATAACCTATTCACTCTTGACTTAAAGACCCGTGTACCCGCGTACCCGCGTACGCATAATTTAAGTGTTCCCATAACGCTGTTTGTGCGTATGGGTGGGATGTCCACCATGAACGATGGCACATCGCCGTACGTCTTGTAGTCCGATGATGAAATGGGCTAGGTGGAATTAGATGAACACACACTCCGAAATGTAACCGATAAAAAACCGACAAGCTGGCAACTTGGTGACAATGTTCAAGGCTCTGGAACCTTGACTTGACCAGTGCCTCATTACCGTTGAGCCTCTTGGCCTGCTTTTCGATCAATTCTAGTGCATCAAGCTGGTATTTGGCAGATCCGTCCCAGAGATGAGAAAATTACTCCATGCATGATCGAACTTGCGCTTGATACAAGTAGAGCAGCTGTTCCGGCGTGAAATACCTTCTCACCTTTGCAAGGATCTTCAACTTTCTGGCAGCCTGCTGAGCCTTTGCCTCAATGTATGGGCCAAAGTTGAGAGTCGATGTCAACGTAACGCCAAAAAGCTCAAGATGGCACGGTCACATCTCGGAAATATATTATTAAATAATATATTTTTAGCGGATAAAAGACACACCGGGTTTTAGCAGCATTAAACCTGACCAGATTGGCATCGCCCTATTCGGAGACTACCTGCAAGGACAGGTTCAAACGCTCCACCATGGCCACACAGAGAGACCGCATCTGCGGCCCATGCGTTGGACAAGTATCTTTCAGGAACAGTGCTGTCGTCTGCAAACCAAAAGTGCAGCAAGAATAATGTTGCTGACATTACCGACCCCTAAGGGTCAACCCTGGCATTAATATCCAATTGTCCGACGAGCAGCCAGCGGTTTATTTTTTGTGATAATGTTTTTATGTACCTAATTGTAAGATTAAGGTGTGTATGAAAGAAAAAGCGTTTTTATTTCTCTCTTTTTAGTTTTAGTACCCTATCACAAAAAAATTTAGCAAGTTCTTTAATAAGGCCCCTAAAGGATTGAAAAATACCCATAATAACAAAATTTAAATTTTCGTGCTGTTTGTTGCTAAGGAGTGCGCTTGTATGTTTCATATCTTAAAAACTCCTGAACCGCTTTTTATGAAACTTGCACTGTTCCCTAAGTTGAGAGAAACATAATCCAATATAAAATAATGAACATGATCCGATAAGAAGTTGCGGAGAAACGCGTGGACATACATACATGCTTGCATACATACAATTATGAAATTTGTCACACGTGTTAGAAGCCCATACTAGCATATGTGAATATTGTGCAATTCCAACAAAACCTTTTGTAAAAAAAAGTCTTATGTGTAGTCAGTAAAAAACAAGACAAAAACAGCCGGATCGGTCTAGCGGTTCTAAAGAGATTATCTTTTGCATCCGGCAATTAATTTTTATGTACCTTTTCTTTTTTTCAGTGCAAACGTAAAATACAACAAAAACAGCACAACGTATCAACCAATTGCGGACTTTTATGCTGGGAAGTCTGTGTTTGTTACTGGAGGCACTGGATTCTTAGGAAAGGTTCGTGATTTTTCTTGTTACGAAATAAACTGTCAGCCTGTTACTGAACAAAGACCTATGGCGTCAGATCTTTAATACAAACCAGCATATAATATTCAAATAATATTATTACTTCTACATTACTAGATTCTGCCAGCGGCGTCGCCCGCTTGAAAACTTATTATCATCCCAAAGGAATATTTTTCAGGAATGAAATGTATCCTATGTCTTGATATATGTTCTGGTCTACCATATGCCAAGTTGCATCCAAATCCGTTCAGCCATTTTTGCTATTTTTAGGTGTTTCTTGAGAAGCTCCTCTATTCTTGCAATAAGTTAGACAATGTCTACCTCTTGGTCCGAGAGAAGAGAGGTAAAAATGTCAACAAGAGAATTGAAGATCTGTTTGCGAATCCGGTAAGTTTTTTTAAATTTTATTTAACACTTCAGGCACAAGGGTACATTGGAAGATTGTCGTAGACATTCTTTAAGATTCAAGAGATAACATCTGTTTTAAGCGTGGAAAAATATAATAATTACATTATTATAATATACCTAAATGCACAAATATATAATTTTTCCTCACATTCAATGTATTGTTATTTTGAGATCGCATTGTTATGCAGTTGCTTGTTTTCTTACTCGTAATGACATTGTGTCTTGCAAAGGCATTCTACAAGGGCAAGGGACGCCATTGTGAAATGTATAAGCGTAGTTATTTTAAAGTATTCGGTGCTTACAATTTTCAGTTATTTTCGAGATTGAAGGCAAGCAATCCTGATTACGTAAAGAAGGTAGTACCAATCGCAGGTGACGTAGCTTTGCCGAACTTAGGACTGAGTCCCAAAGACGAACAAACGCTGATTGACAAGGTGAGAAGGTTTACTAATGATAAGCATAAAACATATTGAATTAAAACATTTTTAATTTGGCGTAATTAACATTAGCCTAACGAAATTCAGCATAATGATCATTACGCATATTATTATTAGGCAAAAATGTTTTTCCGTCATGTATATTGTCATAAATACAGTTGGCATTAATTATGCCAATGTAGCGAAGCATAATTTTATAAAGCATAATGATATTTACACATGATTTTCTTTGGAATTAAAAATGTATGCCAAGAGGGGAATTACCAGGTGAGAAAACCGTGTTTTCAGGGGGTCAGAAAGAAGAGTCAAGAAGAAGAGCTGATTTTAGTTATCTGGAAATGCTATCACTTCATACTTAACTTAAATCGAAAATATTTTTTCTATGTCATCAGTCTCAGAGTCACACTTCTCACAAAACGTATGAGCGATTAATGAAAGGCTCTGGAGTGGCGAACACGACAAAGCGAGTAAGACAAAGCGTTGCAAGGCCGCCCTCTAGGTGGGCAGATGATCATGTCAAGGCTGCGGAAATGTGCTGCACGCAAGACCAACACTTGGGAGAGGCCTATGTTCAGCAATGGACGTCGTTCAGCTGAAATGATGATGATGTACCCATGAGTTAATGACTCATGAATGTTAAGAATTGTTCTTACTTAACAGACAGATACGTTGATGCGGAGTTGCGTCACTTCATCTCATCAGCTAAAACTTTAAGAAGTGGTGATGGTCGGGCATTTTTCCGGTAGGTCATTTGAAATTTTTAGGTTTCAAAAAGTGCCTACGTATTCTTTTTTATGATTTGTAACAATTTTATTGTGTGTTAGCTTGAATAATGCAGGCATGCAAGTAATAGGCAAATTTTAACCCCGTTCATAAATTTTAGGTATCGGTAGTATACCACGCGGCAGCAACGGTTAGGTTTGACGAACCATTGGCGGTAGCTATGAACATCAATTTTGAAGGCACGCAGAAGATTCTTGAGCTCAGTCGGCGTATGAAGAATATGGAGGTAATTAGCTCTGTAAATTACTATCTGAACTTTATGACCAAAATGATCACGTTTGAATACGCTTTTGGGGGTTACATCTGATTCATCGAAATTGGAACAAGGAACTTTACGATATGAGAGTTAATAAATGTGATTTTATAACTGAAAGAATTTTATAATCTACAGGCTTTACTATACATATCAACGGCATTCGCCCAGTCTCAACGAAACGTACTCGTGGAGACTGTCTACCCATCCCCAGCTAAAGTAGACGACGTCTACAAATTCATCGAAGAATATGGACATGATACTCAAGAAACTATGAAGTTTTTAAGTAAGTAATCTAAATCATTTAAACAATTTACAGTACTTTCTCGCTACTTGCTAAATAATGACGGAGAAAAGAATAGTTGTCAAATAAGCAATCGAAGTCCAATCCTATATAGTCAGACCAAGTCCGCGACGCCAAAGATAGAAAGAAGCAGATGGCACAAATTGGAAAGATAGAAGCAGATGGCACAAATTGGAAAGATAGAAGCAGATGGCGCAAATTGGAAAGATAGAAGCTGATGACGCAAATTTGTGAAGGAAAAAGAGTTTCCACGACGACCGGGGAATCACGACCCTCAGTAATGAGGAACACGATACGAGGAAGAGTGTTGGAAAACCAAGTCACCATTCGGTTGTCCGACAACGACAGCAATCCGCCGTATTTTGCAAGTCAATGATCTATGATGGCAGACTGGTGTTTAATTGTATAATATGGTTGTTCATATACAATATATATATCCGTTGACAGCGATATGGACGAATTTTTTGACGCCCTATGACCTCTCCCCTTTTATACGCGTTCGTAGTTTTATTATATATATGTCAGGTTTAGTCAATAGTACGGACGTAAAGTCAATTCACAAGCACGCCCCTAGCGGCAATCAAGAGCAACTGCGCATTGGCGCGCTTTTATAAGCACTAGCGTGGTGCAGAATAGAGCAGTTGAGTCAGTTGAGTACTGACAGCCGTAGAGCTAAGACGTCGTAGAATCAGTGTCGATCCGTAATAATAGTAAGCAAGAATGTAACTTGTGTCTATTTGAATAAACCCAGTGTATCGAATAACTTATGTGATTTCATTTGCACGATTGTACCCACCGACCTGCCCACACACGATGTCTTAACCTAATGGAATATATCCTGACTTCCCGATGGTTTGCATCTATCGGCCAGCCTTGATGCGACATATAGGTAGTTATTGTTAATTAAGTATTTTATACTATTTAAATTATAGTTCACCGATTTCAATACGAGTATCCGCTATTTAATGAAATTTTGTATTATAAAAAGTATAATTGTTGGTTTTTTTTTTAGGATCGATGATTGAATGATGATTGATTTCTTTGTTTCTTTTGATATAGAAAAGTATACTATCGCTATTATTTATGATAAGAGGGGTGACCATAAGCTCTTAGAGTAAGGTTATTTTGAGTGTGTGTAAGGGACAGATGTATATGACTTGAATAAATCTGTCACTTACGCGATCTCACAATAACCTCACTCTAAGAGCTTATGGTCACCCCCAAGTTCTTGTAAGTAAATCGTACAGTTCTCGTGATAATGGCCTCGGGAGCGAAGCTGCGGGAAAAATGCTATTCTTTCACATAACTTATTAGAATACGAAATTTGTCTTAACAGGATTTATTTTGTTTTACAGGTGACAAAGGTAAACCTAATACTTATACGCTCACAAAGGCGTTAACGGAGTCTTATATTGCCAAAAATCATGGCGATGTGCCTACTGTTATCATCAGACCTTCCGTTGGTGAGTATTAGTCTTTTTGAATACATATATGTACTTGCGATGCGCCATTGCTTAACATGGTTACAAAACACCAATCAATTTGTCTAGGCTTTTTTAGGGTTCCGTACCCAAAGGATAAAAACAGAACCATATTACTAAGACTCCACGGTCCGTTTGTCTGTCTGTCTGTCTGTCACCAGGCTGTATCTCATGAACCGTGATAGCTTTGTTATACTAAATAAATACTATTTCAAATGTGCATTATATAATTTTTTATTAAACCTATAAAATTAGATACAATTAAATTTTATCAATAACTAATTATATCATTTGATCGTTATATTAAAGAATAGTAAAGAAAGAAGAAATAAAATACATTTATTTGTCACAAGCCATTAGAGCACACAATATAAAAAACGAAAAATAAAAACAATACTTAAGACTATACAACAATAAAAAAGAGAAAAACAATATAAATATGACATTGTGTATCCCATGGCTGCGCCAAATAGGACCAGGGTGGTGACCATAAGCTCTTAGAGCGGTATCAATTTGATATCGAATAAGGGACAGATGTATACACGTCAGATACATCTGTCACTTACTCGATATCAAATTGATACCGTTTTAAGAGCTTATGGTCACCCCCCTGTTCAGCAAAATGTCGCGCAACTAGTGCCCAACGCTGGTTTTCAACTGGACCTGTGAAGTATAATAAATTAAATTAGGTCATATGAGAATTTGAACTTTTGTTATTATTTTAAACGTTACACACCCATCTTACCCTATACCTGAAGAGGTCGAGCTGGCTGTCCACCTGATCCTCCGACTGCACAGCATACTTTTTTGTCATGTTTACATCTCTTTAGGTCGTTTCCGTAGTATTCAGATTTTTTATTTTTAAATTTACTTTTTTCATGTATTAATATAATTAATATCGAATACCAACATTAGTTGTAGGAGCCGAAAGCCAAGCTTTTAATAACTCAATAAAGAAAATAACAAACATTTTTTTTTTCAGTTGCATCAACTAAAGATGAACCTGTCAAAGGCTGGGTAGACAACTGGTATGGAGGCACATACCTACTTTTCAACACCGCCAAAGGATGGAATCGCTTCCATCTTGGAAGTGGCAGTAATACCGTCGACTTCATACCTGTTGATTATGTATCTAACTTGAGTATCATTGCTGGTGCTAGAGCTAAGATGTGAGACCAAAATATATTCATAATATTTTAATATTCTGCACTGCTATTCTGTAAATTTCTAACATTTTCGAAAACGCAGGTGACATGAGCTTTAAGTGAAATATCACAACTTTAAGCCCGTAGTCAACTTTCAGCTATGAATAGATAGCCGTCCTGAGTGCACCTTTCGCCTTCAACCTAGTTTTTAACTAACGTTTGTTTTCTTTATGTGAACTACAAGTCTGTAAAACACCAAGTTTGAAGTGTTTTAGTCCTATCAACATCATAAGGGCACAAACCACTCCTTTCCATGGTCCTTCGGTCCAGCTCGAAGGACCAAAAAACTTGTTAAGACCTCACTAGCACTCGCCGATATCCACACGCCGGGTGACCACGGACGGAGCGGCGGGCGTGGAGAGGGCTCTCGATCTGTGAGCGTGTACCGGCCAGTCTAGCTGATCACTGCGTGATTCACCGCCGTCCTGAGCGCACGCTTCACCTTTCGCCTTCAACCTAGTTTTTAACTGTCGACCGTTTGTTCTCTTTATGGATATTACAATCCTGGTAACACAAAGTCTCAAGTGGTTTATTCATATCAACACAAACGTTTATGTGCAATCGTGCACATAGCATTAATTGCAGATTTGTAGCGTAGCTCAGGTTGCAGTAAATGATCTAACCTCCTACACCTAGACGTTTGTTACGTATACGTGGGCAACAATGGAAACGACGCCTTTAGATTATAAAACTTTAAAGAAACTTACTTGAGAAAGCACCGAGCAAATGTTTTGCGTCTTCGAAAAAAATACTTTTACATCATCTATTAATACGTATTTGATATCAGCTTTTTCTAGGATGGTACTCTCTTCCTACTTGTTCTTAAATATAATGTCATCAATATAAATTGTTTAATGTTTCAGATCTAAAGATGTTCAAGTTTTCAATAGCACCACTACTTCTGAGAATCCGGTCCGATGGTCCGATGTTTATAAATATTTTGGTCGGGAAATGATTTCGCGGGGTAACAGTAAGTGATCAAATTCCTAATTAGACTTAAGTCAATCAGTTTAAACAATGAAGTTACGATCATTTTATCTCCATTTAATCAATCTGGTGTTTGCCAACTATGTTTGAGTAACTGGTAAACTCGATCCCCCTTGGCAAAACTGATGTCAGATTTCCTGGCTGACTACCCGTAATGACTGTCACAGATCTACAAGTGAAAGCCGGGAACAAAGCTTAATGTGCTTTCCTGTCTGTGTCTCGTTATATGAGTAATGGTCACCCATTCACAGACCGTTCCCAGCAAGCGTTGCTTGAAATTGACCTGTGCGGCTATTACTGTTTTTACTGTTTATTCGCATGAAAATATAAAGAGTTAAATGATTTAAAAAATAATACAGTTGAGCCTTTCTTCAGTTCATATCGACCTTCTTTTTAGAGAGTTGTTTTATTTTTTGTTCCAGATGACGTGCCATATCCATTTGCGTTTTTTGCAAAATCAAAAACAATAGTTAATATTGGGACATTTTTGTTGCAAACGACTCCTGCGCACATTGCAGACTTGTGGCTGATAATGACGGGCAAAGAACCTAGGTACTTTCTTTATTTTATTTAAATCTTTATTTATAAAAACCGGCCAAGTGCGAGTCTGACTAAGCGCACAGAGGATTCCGTATAAACAGCTACATTCATCAAAATAAATAGGTAACATTACTTACGTTCATAAACAATGAAAGCACCTAAAATTGCTCTAACGGAGAGACAAAATTAACTTTAATGTTCGAAAACTGTTGTCCCCATACATCAATATACAAAATTTTATTACATATACATTATAAGTTGGTCGACTATTACTCGTAAACTTGAAAAGCTTTCTTAGCTGTGATAGTTTTATTTTAATTTTGTTATAATTATATTCTACTACCGTGATTTTTTTGACATATCAAAAAGCAACCATTTAGCTTGACCTAACAAAAATTTGCAATTTGAATCAAAAAATGGTTTTCACAAACCCGTGTATTTTTGAAAGACCTATCCAACGATACCCTACACCATGGGAAAGTCGAAAAAAAAACATCCCCCTTTACGTGTACAGGAGGTACCCTAAAAATAGTATATTTCGGGTCAAACATAAAAAGTCGAGATTTTAACACGAGCGATGTAGCAAATTTAGTTAGCCAAATAAAGCTACATGCGAGTGTTAAAATAAAGCCTTTTTATGTGAGACACGAACGATTCTTTTTAACTTAATTAAATGCAAATAAGTTCCAACAACAATTTATAAGAAACGTTCAGACTAAAAACCACAGACTATATACACACAATCAACGCGCGCTTTTTCGAGATTTATCACGGTTCAGTATCATTCTGCCAGTTACATAATGATCTATACAAAAGTCATTTCGTAACTGTTATGTAATTTTATTTCTTTTAATTTTTATTTAATAATCTTGTGTCTAAATGTTCATATTTCGAAACGATTTTCTTAGGCAATGTGTTACATAATAGACATGGTTTTATTGTATCATTTTGTCTGAGCGATTTAAACATAAACAAAAAAAAAAAAAAAAAAGTATAAAAAAAGTAAAAACAAAAGAATGTCTATCAAATTATAGGTTTCTAGTACTAAGAGTCTCTGAGCTAAGCTGCGGACGGATAGACAGACGGACATAGCGAAATTATAAGGGTGCCTTGTTGACTACGGAACCGTAAAAAAAGTTAATTAAAAAAATCAAAAAATCCGACTGCTTTATTCACGAGCTGGCTGACCAAAACCAGATGTATCCGCCGACTGCATAGCATGATTTTCAACTTTTTTACGTATTTCTAGTTTGCTTTTCAAGCAGTCGGGTTTTTTGATTTTTTGAATGATTTTTTTTTATTTGTTAAATTTTTGTGTTTTTTTTTCGAATTATGTACATTTAAACATATAAGTAATACATATTTTTGAAATCAACTCTTAAGGGTACACTAGTCGACGGCACGAACTATTTTGTGCGCGGGGTTGAAATGCATTAAAACCCTCTATTTTGTTACCCTACAAGATGGGTCTGCAAGAAAAAAAAAATTGGGCCCCCCCAATATGGCGCACAAAAGCCGCCATTTTCCTATTTTCAAATTTTAATGTAGCCAGAGACACTCGCCGAGTTAAGACAAATCGATTGACGTAAGAACCATCAAAATCGGCCAATGCGTTTGGTCTCTAGAACGCCACATAGGAACAAACATACATACTGATAAACATATTACCCTCCTTCGGCAGTCGGGTAAAAAGACGCAACATCCTACAATTTGATATTTTTTAGAGAGTTGCCTTACTATTAAGAGAGTTGCTGCTGATCTGCACATAGATCCTAAAAACTTACTGCAAGATGAGCCAAACCGGCAGAAAAATCTTTATTTATTTAAAACTAGCTGTTGCCCGCGGCTTCGCTCCCGTGGACCACCCCACAGGACCCAATTTAAAAATAGCTTATGTCACTCAAGAATAATGTAGCTTTCTATTGGTGAAAGAATTTTTCAAATTGGTCCTGTAGTTTCGGAGCAATCTTTCCTCTTTATAATATTAGTATAGATTATCAATATTACATACCAGCCAGTAACTGTCCTACTGTAGAGCAAATGCCTCTTCTAATACAGAGAAGGGACGACCCTTAATCACTACTCTTGCTCAAAACGGATATATACCAAATACATGAGGCCTGTGCCCTGCATAGCGACAGTTACTGGCTGAAATTATTATGTCCTTTATTCATTTGTTATCTTATACATATTTTGTTTCTATTATAAAAAACCTACTGAATGCCGTAGGTAATTACTGAAACAATAAAAAAGCCATTGTGTCTCGCGTGCATCTAGGTTTCAAGCACTCAAGGGGTTAACAATATAAAAAAAGTTGCCCACGGGCATTGGGAACATGATTCAAGCTACCGAGAGTGGAAACGCCTAAATATACGCGCCGTGTCAATGTGTACCGCTTTCTGGATCAAGCTCTTGATCCAACTGCCTAAAGAGAGCCTCCTCAGGTGTTCATTGAAGCTCTTGGCTATTATACCATTGGCCGCCGAATTATTATTAACACGGTCACTCGAATCGGCTTGACTGTACCAATAAACTTAAAGAATAAGTCAAGTCAAGTAAGACAAAGTTCCTTAACCGTCTCTCCTTATCACCAGGTACGCCAAGCTAGTCTACGAAGTTGCCACCAAGAGGAATGCCTTAAACTACTTCATCTCCAGACCCTGGATGATGAGAGCTGAGCGGGTGAGGGAACTGTACTCCTCGCTATCCCCCGAGGATAAACAGATGTTCCCTTGTGATCCCACCCAGATCGAGTGGTCGGAATATTTTAGAGATTATTGTAAGGGTGTGCAGAAGTATTTAAAGTCCAGATATACGGTTTAATATTGATGATAATGTTTTTAGTTTTTTATTTAACCTGTACTTCCTTGTTCCTTACATAGCCTGCCAACATTACGATGCCTGTACTCAGGCAATTTTGATAAAATTAACTCTTTCCTACTGGGCACTTAATAATAAATCAATTTAGGACACACGGTATGTCGTCATAAACATGTCCGATCAACGACATACAGTGTGTTCTAAATTGCACTTAATGTCTATGCATTTTGTTTTAAATTTGAATGGAATAGGAAGCCGCCCATGCCATGTCCGCACCCGACGCCATTTCTGTGTGGCCTGTACCATTTCTGTGTGGCCTGCGCCTAAGATATCAATATCGAAAATACAGATATTTTTAAATAATATTTTTCATTTGGGAGTATTGGGACCTGTTGATAAAAAGTGTCTGTTTCAAATTAAGTTACACATGCACTGATCTGCACAATTGCAGTGAAGGAAATAAATGGTTACCTATCTTGCATTGAATTGGAATTCTTTAGACTTGTTTTCTAAACACAAAATTATGTCAATTAAAATAACCCATTTTATTTTAACAGGGCAAATAATACATTAAATACTTTCATTGTGCGTAACAGCTGAATAATGGAATTCCCTGCGAAATCGTTGTTTTCTGATAACTTAAACATCAAGTCCTTATGTTTAGAGTGAATAGTTACTTCTAGGCAAGCATGCTTCGCCATCGACCACATCACTTACCGTGAGATCGTAGTCTTACGAATTTATCAATAATAATAAAAATATCGACTCATAGTTTTTTGAGTTACCTATTCCCAGTACTTTTGAGTATTTGCAGGGCTGTTAAATTGGCTAAACCTGCAAAAGTTAATAGCTGGTAGGTTTATTGCTCAGCAGGGGATTACTAGCAGGGGATTGACGTCATTATTTTTTAATTAATTACATAAAAATAATAAAAATCTAAACCAGTGACAACATAAAAGATAATATCTTTATAAAACAATTTCACCTGTCAATCTCAGTCTAATAGAAAGGGACAAAAAACTTCTCAAAATTAGTTCGTTAAAATTAATTATAATTAATTTACTTTGAGGAGGCGAAGGCTTTATAATTAAATTGAAAGTGTCGGGACTGAATCAATTTCGTGTTTTTCCCTTGAGCATAGAATTTGGAGGTTTTGTTACCATCTGTCACAGTTTTCATTATAACTTCCGTGCTGGTATTAAAATAAAGGATAAATTGCTACCGGTAAAGAAATCGTTAGCGTACGTTATTAGGTGTGTGTGTTATATCCGGCTCTCAAACTTGCGTCCCGCAGCTCAGAAACCTACATAAAATAAATTAATGAATTCTTATTTAATATAATAATATAGATTTAACATCAAGCCGTTATATTGTTTCGCTTACTCGTAAACGTTGCTCTAGTAAAGAGATGTTAAATCGGTTTATCGCCCATAATTGTGGAGGCTAATATACCCCGCATAGTGCATGTGTGCAAGGAAACTCAAGAGTAAATTAAAATTGCATACAAAATTTATTTTGTGTACTTCTAAAAAGTAACTCGTAAAACACTGAAAAAATTATGTAATGAAGACAATCAACAACGTTGAAGCTTCTGAATGTGATATGAAGAATGACAACGATCAGTGTCGTGATAGTGCAAAGTATGCTTTGGAATGTGATTTGCAAAAAGATAATTTCAATCTTGTAACCTTTAATTGTATTGCAAGTGATAAGGCTGCTTGCAACGAGAATGGAGGGTGATATGTTCTGTGGGAGGGTGGGCCCATAACCACTGTGGGGACTACCCTGCATAGTGCATGTGTGCAAGGAAACTCAAGAGTAAATTAAAATTGCATACAAAATTTATTTTGAGTACTTCTAAAAAGTAACATGTAAAACACCTAAAAAATTGTGTCATGAAGATAAGCCACCACAGAACGTTGAATTTTTATATTCCAATTAAATATAGACTAGGCTCTTGCAGCCAGCTATATTATGCACATTTAAACCTAATAATAATTACCGAAACAATAGAAAAGCCATTGTGTCTCGCGTGGATACAAACTTCGGGCACTGAAGGGAACGACAAAAACGTACCTTGGATAGTAAATTAACGTGCTTCCAAACATTCAAAAAATAAAATAAAAATTACAATCTCTGACTCTGTATCGTCGCTGCTTACCCCGACAAGTTCGTTTTGCAATATACTTCTCACTCGTTAAACCACACATTGAGTGCCTAGTTGAAATATGGGGCTCCACTGCACACACACACAAACCTGCAAACTTCTCAAAATAAACTACTAAAACGTTGTTTAATTAAGACTACTTAACTCCTACAGAAACTCTTTACAAACAAACCAAACTAATCAACATTACACAAACATACATTTACATACTGATTAGAAAAATGCGGACTAAGAAAAGGGTTTTTGTTTTAACATGAATTTTAAAACGGTTTCAGCGGCTCACAACATCTAAAAACGGGCCCACATAGGACAATGGTAACTGAAGAAGGAATTATAAATTTTAATAATTATAGAGTTATTAATTTATTCACTTGTGAAGTTGGAAAAAATATAATCTAATTGAGTACCACCGCGGGTGGAAGCAAGCGTTTGTAATAAAGATTTATAACCAGCGTCACTTAATAATTTGAATACTTCAGTATTTACCTTACGGAGATAGTCTTTGTAAAAATCTCCAAATATTTACAAACCGAAAACAAATATTTTAGTATGAGTATTTTCAAACTAGTAGGTAGTTTGAAAATACTCATTCAACTTCCAAAAAGTTAAATCTAATTATTCAATAATAGGAACAAACAACCAACGTAAATAAGCTGCAATAAATAATCTACATGAAGGATGTCACTTGCGAAAGGAGCCGATACGAGCGCGCGTTAGAGCCACGGGGAATGTTATTATGGTTCGTTCCTGGATCCTCGCACTTGCACAGTAAAACTATTTTAAATGAAGTAAGTTTAACACTCGTAGTTTCAAGCCACAACCAACTACGCTTGTCCATGTTGTAACTGACTTGTTTAATTCAATGTCTGAACCAGTGTCGCACCAAAATATTGTTGTATTTTTGGTCTTGTCTCAAAATTGAATTAAATATATTGACCTACTTTCGTAATAACCTCCATCAATAATTGATCGACCTACCTAATAATAATATTCACATGTAAGTGAATTATTGTATACTTATGTGAATAAAAATTTCTCAAAACTCAAGATTAAGCAGGCATTCATCATTAAAATCATATCAACCTATAATTTTATAAAAGAAATCGCCATCAAAGATAAGAAACGATGGCTGAATTATGCGAAAAAAATATTAATAGTGTGGCAGGCAAAGATATGTTCTCTTCTTCATCATTGGATTTGTTATTATTCTCTAGATCTTGCAAAAAAAGATGTTACCATCAGAATATTTAAGATACATGGTACATGATACATTTTTGATCAGGTTACCAGTACCCTTATTGCTTATCTGTTTTGACACCACGAAGCACACTCCTTTCCTTTCATTTTGGTAAGTCACACATCACATCATCAGCCTATTAATGTTCTCACTGCTGGGACACAGAGAGAGAGAGAGAGGAGGCCTCTCTATGAGAGGGAATGGGCCGTAATCCACCACATGGGCCTAGTGCGGGTTGGTGGATGACACATGTCTTTGAATTCTTGGTTCTTGGACATGCCGGTTTCCTCACGATGTTTTCCTTCACCGTTTTGAGAGCAGTGGTGATGAAATAATTTACACAAAGTAAAGCGCCTGCCTGGGCTCGAACCCACGACCTACAAATTGTAAGCCGCGACCGATACCACTGGGCCACCACTGCTATCAACACAACACTGTTCATTGTAAGTTTTACGCGGCGAGTAGACGGGTTTTTGAACTTAAGAAGCAATTAATACAAGGAACTTACACAATTAGGGTGCAGGCCTAAGCAACAGTGACTTCATTAAACATACCTTAACTAGTACCACTACGTATAAAAGCAGGTTAGCTATAATATATGCAGCCAAATCTTATTACTCACGTCCTCTGTGCCTCTAGAGCGACTTACCTATATGTTATAATTGATTTCATTTAAATACACCCTGGAATTTAGAACACTGCTGTTTGGATATGGTATATGAGGCAAGCGCATGTACAGCCGCATCGGGCCCAACATAGTATTTCAAAACAAAAGCGGCCAAGTGCGTGACGGACTTCACACATTTAGGGTTCCGTACCAAACCGCAAAATCAAGTTGGTTGTAATAAGAAAAATGAGGTAATTTCAAAGAAAACATATGATATTATTATATTGGTATGTTTTGGTAAAATATACGTAGTAATAAATGTTATCACCAAATTTCGGGTTCATAGGTCAATGGGAAGTTAAAAAATTCTTCGGAATAAAATTTTGAAAAAAAGCAGACTTTGGTGGCTTCTCATTGCTTTGTTTACCAATATTTTTGAAAAAAAAATACATTATTTATCTACTCAACGAGTTCTAAACAACGAAACCCGACTCGATGGTGTAGGTCAGAAATTGTGCGGCCCCATTTTGCTTTATGGGGCCGTATATATAAAAATATTTTTTTATATTTTTAAAGGGAGCTTCCCCTTTACCTCCTCCTCCTTTTCCTTCCTTTTTAAAAAATATTTTTGACATTTTGTATGACTTTGGGTCAACAAGTTGCCAACTTTTGAAGATTGTAGCAACAACCATTTTGCTGTAAACCTATGTGACAGACGACAGACAGTCAGTCGGACTCGTGAGTGACAGCAATAGGGCTCCGTTTGGACCAGAATTTCGGGTATGGAACCCTAAAAACCCGGTACCGCTTGTGTTTAGTGTGCGCTAGTTAATACCATACTAGCTTCTGACAGTGTCTTCACCCACTTGACAAGTCTTTTTTTTTATCCCAAGCATAGATAATATAATACTAGCATACAGAAGCCTCATCCCATACAAAGAAACCGGGCCGACGTAACTAGAGTTTTTCGTACGACTATAATAATTATTTTTATAAGTACATCGATGGTGCAGCAACTAATTGCAAGTAAAAGGGTTTTCTCGGTGCGTGACTATTTTTTTCTTGAAATACAGAGACGATTTGTTTTATAGTATTGTTTGCACGTTTTTACAGTTCCATTGTACCAAAATGTGTTAAAATACAAATTTAAACAATCGTGTTACTTGCTTCAGAAAATTTAAAACTGCGCCATCTATTGGAATCAATTTTCAATGATCCGTTCAAATAATCTTTGCAATGTGCATTAAAAGCCCATTATTCCATAATTTTGTGCTTAGGAGTTCATTTAACAAGAACATGAAAATGTTATGATAAATTCTAGAAAATGTTAATTTTACACACAATTCAATAACAAATCGATGCATATTGCGTCATTTAAAGATATGTATTTAAACATTTTTTTTTTAGTGCTGCCCGCTTGGATCCGATGTCTCAAGGAAACATTATACGAGACGAAAAGTGCTATTCCAGACAACAATCTATCTTTGTGCCAAAATTCATTCAGACCTGTTGTTTTAAGACTTCGTGCCAATTGACCTCTATATCTGTATGTCTATCCACGTTTCTGTCACAAGGCTAAGACTGTTGACAGCTTTTGCCATATTAGAAATTCTAATAGAATAGGTTGCCAATTGATTTTAGGTACTTGTTACATGGCCTACAAATCAAATAAAATAAAATAGTTTTTCCTGCCACAGTATTCCCTAGAACGCGAGTCGAATTTCATGAGTGCTTGGGCCAGATTTTTTAAACTATTAATTTACATTAATATTATCTACCTCATCCACAGTATCTCAGTATTACTTAATCCCAGTAAAATGTATAACTAATGTAGGCAGAGAAAGGCAGAGAACCCTGAATTAAATTCAAACCATTAGGGAGACTACACTCGTGCCTACATAATATTAATAATATGGATTAATACCGTTTCTGAGGTCACCCTGTGTAAATACAGCATTATAACTGTAGGCAGGTAATAAATCGGTACTAGACAGGAAAGGTACGATTATATTTTTAGTACTGAAGAAAACAGCCTGGCAGAAGAAGCCCATGTATATGAACAACTTTCTCCTAGGATGACTTATCTATTCCAAAAAAAACCACCTTCCAAAACAAAACACGACAAAACGAAAAATTACTTTCTTTTCCGAAGTGTAGTGTCTTTTGTACTTATTTTTTTTCCGTTTTTCGACACCGACTTCGGAATAGTAAGTAATTTTTCGTTTTGGAATGTTTGTTTTGGAAGTCGGTTTGATTTTTTTATTATATGTTTTTTTTTGTTTTTTTTTTTGGTTACCTCCAATTACCATGAAAATCATTTATAGCCAAAATACATCTCGTGATGGTTCCAGTTAATTCTTCACTTAGAGACATTGTTTAATTTTGATATTCCAGAACCTAACTTTCAGCGTTATCATCAGATCAGTTCCATGGTATCATTTTCATCAGTACCATTTATTTACAAATATTTGCTTCATCATAGTCGGTTAATTATTCGAGATATCTTATACCTGTGACACACTTAGCATTCAGGAGTCCCAGTGGCCATCTGTGGTCTTCTTCATCAGTTCCACTTCACCAAATAATACTTTCTAAGTGAAAATGTTTGCATTGTTATATACTAAAATCGCTATATGTAAGCCTATAATATTTGAGGAGTGCCCTCGATTTTTCCAGTATCCCAGCACTAGATCCAAACCTGATGACCATGGGACCACCTGATAAGTATATCCTATCGAACAAAAGAAGAATTTTCCAAATCGGTCCAGGCGTCTTTGAGTAATCGGAAAACATACAAAAAAAAAAGATTGTGACGAATTGAGAACCTCCGTACAAATTTGTCGTTAGCTGACCAAAATGTATAGTGGATACAATGTTTTTTTTTTTGAGAATTTACAATGACTTCTTTGGAGAAAGTGGTTTCATATACATGGGCAGAAGTATAGTATTTAAAAAAGCGAACTAAAAAGACGTAAACAAGAAGAAAATCATGCTGTGCAGTCGGAGGATACTTATTCTTGAGCTGGCTGACCAAAACCAGATATATTCTTTTTAATTCGCTTTTTAAACAGTCAGGTAATTAACTTTTTTTACTTACAACACTGCGCCCAAAATCCACCATTTTTTTCTTTTCCAATTTTAATGTAGCCAGTGACACTCGCAGTGTTAAGACGAATCGATTGACGATAGAACGCCAAATAGGAACAAACATACATACATAATTATATAGACTGATAAACACATTACCCTCCTTCGGCAGTCGGGTAAAAATATAATCGCACCTTTCCGTTACACCTTGTATAAATCCTTGAATTTAAATTCTAGGTGAATTAACTCCAGTTTTATCAAATTCCAGGAATTAATCAGTAGCAACTCTGTGTCTGGATTTGAGCCCGGTTGAGGGCAATTACCTCGCTCTTATTATACGGGACTTAAACATAACTGACGAATTATAGATAGGCTTAAACATGATTGAGGATCTTCTATAATAACAGTTCTTTCTAAACTATTCAAGTTATTTAACATTCATTAGAGTGGATGTTTTATTTTTTGCTTTATCAACAACAATTTTTTTTTATTTTTTTATATTCTTCAATTTTTACATTAATAATTATTTCTATTTTTTATGCACCTGCCATGTTATCTCTCCACCATCCTTGGTTGACTGGTTGAGAATGCCTCAGGCATTAAGTCCGCCTGTGTACCTGTATGTTGCATGAAGTTTTAATAAATAATTAAATAAATAAATTGCCAAATAAACTCTATCAAAGTTCAAAAGTGGGAGCTTGTCGTCTTTTTATGTTTACGTAAAAAAACAATAAATCTAATATTTTTTATTAATCTGTATATATGATGATAAAATATGAAATACAAAACTATTTTTAGCCACCATCCCTGTTATGTGACTGGCTGTAGCAATCGTTTTAGGTCAAACCTAATGTCAATGTCATTAGCTTTTAGCCTTTTTTGGCATTTAGCTAACCAATCAAAATTACAATAAGATTTGACAGCCTACCTACTGATTTTATACTAAAAAAAACTGGCCAAGTGCGGGTCGGACTCGCGCACAAAGGGTTCCGCACCATTATCGCAAAAAACGGGAAAAAATCACGTTTGTTGTATGGGAGCCCCCCTTATTTTTTTTAATTTTAATATAATAATATTTTTTTTTTAAGTTAATATACAACTAAATATTCTGTGAATATTTCAAGCGTCTACCTGTTGCCGTTATTAATATCGAGCAAAAAACGGCAAAAAAATCACGTTTGTTGTATGGGAGCCCCCCTTAAATATTAATTTTATTCTGTTTTTAGTATTTGTTGTTATAGCGGCAATAGAAATACATCATCTGTGAAAATTTCAACTGTCTAGCTATCACGGTTCATGAGATACAGCCTGGCGACAGACGGACAGACAGACAAACAGACGGATCGTGAAGTCTCAGTAATAGGGTCCCGTTTTTACCCTTTGGGTACGGAACCCTAAAAAATATCAGTTTAATGAAACTGTGAATATGAAAAAAAATTTCAGTAATAATAATCATGCATAACCCAAAGAATCGCAACGAGTTTTTGATGTGTCGATTTAGATGTTATTACTTCGACATCCTGCTTAATGTTGCCATAAATCAAGTAACGCTATTTAGAGCAATGTGTTACCAGCTTGAAATATCAGATCGAATTATATCAAAATAGGCGACGATGAAAAATAATCCTATAAAAATGGATATGAAAATGTTGTGGACAAAAAATAGGACTCTTTTTATTAAATTCAGGGAATGACACAGCTGGTCAGATTCAATTAACTATAACAACATGCGACTAATGATTTATAAGTTTAATTTGTAATCAATTTACTCGTGTTGTATACGACACGAGTTTTTAATTGTTATTAATTTAACGGTGCTTGGTGTAAAGATTATTTCTATCTAAAATTTAGAGAATTGCTCTGGTGTCTGAGATATAATGATTTTTATTAGTTCAGGCCTCTGTTTTCAGGCACCAACCATCCTCTGTTTTGTTTAAAATGTATCTTTTTTCTGAAAACGAACTATACAAAGAGGTTGAATTAAACTTTTTCATACATAACTATCATAAACAATACGGAGTTAGCTTCTAACTCGGAACTATGACACATGAACCCGCAAGTGGCCCTAAGCAAAGTACTGTGTGGGTTTGACATATAACTCAGCCCCTTGAACGCTGCCTCAAGATTCAATTTATATCACATCCTTAAGCGATTTTTACTACAATGTTCCCCAATTTTCATGGTCGCTCTGAAGTTGGCTACAATGGCTGCGCAGTAGAAAATCTCTTATTAACACACCACTGCGTCATACCATGCACACATCGGAAAGCCAACATCAGAGCGGCCAAGAAGATTTAGGAGTACTGCTTCTAAGCGAAATCGCGAGTACGTTAACATGGACGCAATGAACTGCAATGCGACCGACTTGCACTTGACATTTTTAGAAAATATGTGCGCTTTTTTGCCTATCATTGCGTCGCCTATCAGGAAAGTCCCTTATAGTAGGTACGTTTTTTTACCCGACTGCGGGAGAATAATGTTTTTCGAGCGTATGTATGTATGAAATGAAATGTCTATTTCTATAGCACGCTCTACAGCTTAAACGGCTAAACGGATTATGACATATGAGGTGTTGTTGGATTCGTCTTAATTGTGGGAGTGACATTGGCTATATTTTTCTCTCCTAAAAAAACGGGGTTGATATTTTTTTTTGTGTTTCAATGTTTTCCTAACAGTATGGGTATTAAATTAAATCTACTAAATAGGCCATTCCAAATATATATTGTAACATTTTATGTTCCTATTTTGGCACAAATTCAAGATAAGCGTAACTTTGATAGTAAAATAAATAATCTTTTACCACATAACTTATTTGGAGAACCCGTTCATTACTAAAATTAATAAGTCTGAAATAAAACTAATATTATTTATTTATTTATTTATTATATACTTTATTGTACACCACAAAAAACATACAGGACAAACCATCACAATAACAAGTGTACAACGGGCAGTCTTATCGCACTAGGCAATCTCTTGCAGACAACCTTTATTATATAAAAACTAAAAAAATATATAACTGAAAAGAGAAAAACAAGTACTAAATATAATAATTTATACATTATATATTACTATGTGCTGCAGGTACAAACAAACATTTTAGGAAAACCGACCAAAACTTTGTTTGACACCGCTTCATAATATTTAATGTATAAATTATATCTAGTACTTGTTTTTCTCTTTTTAGACAATTTTTTTTTTGCATTCGGGTTTTTTCTTAAGTATTAATGTATACTTATTTGCCCTACTCCTTCTTTATTGGTCCCACTATGTCTTTTACCTTTATACTTTTCTTGCACGAGTAGCATCATAACTTGCCCAGTTCCTCCCACATTCCCACGTGTAAGCTACTTTCAGTGGTTCGTAGAAATTTAGTGTTTCACCGAATGTTATTACCTCCTACGTATATTGTTGGTAAGTTATTTGGTTTTTCGTGAGACATTCTCGAGAGTGAAATGGTAAATAAATTAAATTTAAAATTTAAAAATCCCTCCAGGCTTTAGCCCATACTTTTAAACTAGGTACTTAATTTATCTAGTAGTAGACTCGCTTCACGCATCGCACACGTACTCTTGCGAAAATACCGCGATTCAAAGAGTAAAATGCGTATAAACTTTGAACGGCTCAACCGATTTTCATAAAACACAGCTAAAGAGAGGAATTCCCTGCCGGAATCTGTGTTTCCCGATAGCTACAATCTAGGGGTCTTTAAGTCATGAGTGAATGGGTTTCTTCTAGGCAAGCGTGCTTCACCGTCGACCACATCATCGCTTACCATCAGTTTAGATAGTGGTCAAGCGCAAGCCTATAGACAATAAAAAAAAAAAATCGAAGCTAAGAACACTCGACGAAATCATATTGCAAACAAATAAAATTAAATCAAAATCGGTTTATCCGTTTAGGAGCTAAGATGCCACAGGCAGATACACAAATATACAAATACACACTTCAATCTTATAAAGTTTTTAAACCTCGAGAAAAAAAGAGGGGTGCCTCTTTTTCCCTCGAGGTTAAAAACTTATATAATTGGAAAAGGCGGCGTTTCCAAAGCACATGTTTTTTTTTGTTATTGTGCTTCTTGGTTATAAAACATAACAACACCACATATGTATTCTTCGAGGCGTTGGGCCAATTAGCACCTATAGTGCGCCAAGATTTCGTCAGTTTTGTTTAAGTCCCATGTATTAGGGTCAAGCCTATTGGTTAGTGACAATAGGCTTGGCACAAATCTAGACGCCGGACTGCCACTCAGAAATTCTAGATGAAAAATCCATGAACAAAGAATGACCATGTGTCGAACTAAAGGTCTGAGCTAAAATGGTTGCCGATTTGCCAAAGGAGAAGTTTACGTGCTTTGACCACGCTTTTCACCCTACTCAATTCTCCCACCCCTCCTTCCTATCTTATGCCTAAATCTCCATCTATGTTCTTCACATGCTCGGAATCTGCGTTCCACCAAAATCTCCACCTGCTTTGTCCTTCTTATACTCCTGAATTTGTTCAATCTTCCTTCAATATTCAGTCTATTCTTCTCTGGAACGCGCTTCCTCTCCAGATCAGGACGACTGAAAGTCGGTTTTCACTCAAGCGGCAATTGCGGATTTCTTTTTAACACAACTAAGAGGAGCCATCTCACTTTCTTCTTTTCTGTTACTTTATAAATATTGTCTAACCGCACAACAACCATATCAGAAAACACCGTTTTTGTTATGCAATTTGTTCGTATATTCATCACTAGATGGCGCTGTCCATTTACGGTCGATTTCTGAATCTCGATGTTAAGATTTTCCGCCGATAACATAAGTGTCTAGGATTAAGTATTATTAAAAAACTACTACATACAACCAACCTGTATCTACGGTGTAATCACTATATCTACGAATAAATCAGACTGGGGCTGGGGGTCAAAGTGTTGGCATCAGTGATCCACACTCCCAAGTACAGACTGAAACCTTTTTTCATTCAAACCCCAGTTTCTAACCCTCATGAGTTAGAGGGTTCTTCATGGTCCTTCGGAGCCGAATGTGGCAAGGGCTGTACAGTTCAGGTGTGTTCTCCTAATTGGATGGAGAATCATCTACCCCATACGTTCCTGTCCGAGTGGTCTTGGATGGTGAGAGAAGGAGATAGCAATACCGGATCCAGCAGCAGGGAAGTACGGTGGAAGGAGTACAAAACCAGCAGCAAGCAAGCTGCAGACGACTGAGGTCGTAAGGAAGTGAGTGATAGTGCCGAAAATCGTGAGTACTTTGTGATTTCTTATGTGCCAAGCAAAAGTGAACTTTATTGCCTAGAAGATTTTAACTTTAACTTTCGAGTAGTAAATTGGACTTAGAATAATTTCATGTGTGCATGTTTAGACTTAGTTAGATTTAAGCCAAATTAGGTTCAGACGGGGAACCTATGCCCGATTTTTAGTAGACTTAAATGTCAAACACTTAGAAAAATTTGTTGTTTACATTGACTTGTAAAATTTTCGATACTTTTTAGAACTTGTAAAATTTTAAGAAATATTTGGGACTTAGAAAAATTTCTTTGTTTACATTGACTTGAAAAATTTTGGGAAATATTTTAGACTTAATTACGTGGGCTACAACCGGAGGATCCAAAAAAAAGCAAAAGTTATTTAATAAAATTTAATTATACTAAAAGTTACAAGTTAATTATTTCTAAGAGGTTGACAATGTTCGAAGTGTGAATCAAATATGAATTTGGGTCCGCGTTTCCGATATTGCGAAGCCGCTGTTGTCGTCATCGCGCGGCACGTTTCTGCTGACGCTGCACTGCGTGGTCGAGCCGTGTGCAGTGATGATTTGGGTCAATGCTGTCTCGGCGATCCTCATAGATTAGCACCGCGTAACACCTCCCCCCGAAGAGCAGCCACCACCGATGATTTTCGTAGTAAATTGAGGTGGGGGTTGGTTGCAGCTTATCCTCTCTTTAGGTTCGGGAAGAGCGTAAATTCTTTCTGGACGCCTTGGGTGGCATTGTGGTTCCTCGTCTGGAGTCTTCTTAGATTTTGACCAGTACCGTCGATAGATAAAGTAACCCATGAGTGCACATGCACCGGTTAGTGCTATATACATTGGAATCGTAGTGTGGTAGATTCCGTAGTCATTCGTAGCTGGAATATGTGGCTGTTGTTGCATTATCTTCATATTGGCTGCATGTAGGTGGTCCAAATTTATTGAGTTCAATTTTAGTGTCGGGACTGGAGGCTGATTATCCATGTCTTCTAGAGGTAGGTCCATAATCTTCAATACGTGACCCTTCAGACGATTTTTCTTATTGGCGATAGTGATCTGTGGTGTCTCTATGTAACAGTCCTGCGGTATGGTGAGTAAGTAACTCCCTTGAACTTCTTTGTACAGGTCTTGTCCACAGGAGAGATGAACCTTCGTGGGAACCGGGAAGCTGATGGTGTAGTGTCTATCATCAAGTTCCTCGTACGCTGGCTGGTCCAAGGTGATAGCGACAGGTTTGCATGTTGAACTTTTCCTTTGCGTGGTGATGAGTTCGTGTATGCAATCTTGAGAGGAATGACTCTGTAGACTTCGTTTCTCCTCGCATATGAACCACTTGTTGGTCTTCGGGCATTCAGCCTCTATGTTCTTAGAATCTTTCTGGGAGATGGCTAGGAAAGGAGAGGATGGAATGAGGACTTCATGATATTTGTTAGGTATTATTGATAACTTATATAGATCGTATGTATGCGGTTGAAATATTGGAAACTTATATACTATAACTATATTATTGCTTACATAATATGAACCTAACTTAATTATGTTATAATATTCTCTTATATCTATATCTACTACTTTCTCACTACTATATAAACTTGTTAATTTATTTAGTATAGCGCGTATTTCGTCTATGCTGAGAATGGAATGGTGCATTGTAGAGGTTTTTATAAATGCTAGAACATTCTGCAGCCGGTTTAGTTCCTGTGAAACTGCATCTACGTTATCGCTAAGGATAATAAGTATTTGAGCTAAATGTGCGTATTTTATCAAATCATGGTCTCTATCTGCGTTGCTTTCGTTAATTCTATCTAGTAGGGCTGCCATTTTTTTCTGGTTATCTACGATATCGTCAATGATTTTAGAATATTGAGCGGACATCTCTTTTGTTAGGCTAACATGCTGATTGAATTCAGTGACTAATTTATGTTCATCGTTTTCGAGTGATTTAATAGCTTGATTATAATGTAATGCGTCGGTATAATCTAAATTTCCTGTAATGCTTTTCACAACACTACCGAGACCATCTATGAGCCCTCTTTTTGCACGAGTTATCTCGAAAGATTTTAATTGTTCGGATACACTATTGAGTTTAGATCTCAAGTAATCTATATGAGGCTGGAATAATGATTTGGTTTGGTTATTAAGATTAGGGCTGCTGGTTAGTAATTGGCTATCAATAGAATTTATTTTATCTCTTAGAGTGTCTAAATTAACGTATTGTATGAAGGAATGGTGGTGTGATAAGATCTTAGCTGGGCCTAATTTAAAGGGTACAATCCCAGGTCCATCGTCCAGGCTCTCAAGTCTTATTTCTTGAGATAGAGCTGTTCGCAGGAACAGGTGCAGAATCAGGAGCTTCCTGTAACAATTGGGCGGTTTTAGGAACCCTTTTTAGCCTAGACTTCGCAACAGGACCGCGTTTCTTCCTTGTATAGATGTGGATGGGGAGGTCCGCCATAACAACATCATGAGTATATCGAGGAGCTAATTTTTGCCTGGAAGCAAATGGATTCTTTACAAAAATCTGTTGTTCAGGTGGGTAATCGACTTCTGGTTCGCGTTGACGGTTACGACTATCAGTAGACTCCTTGCGGGTTTCGATACATAGCTCGTGTATTGCATTATATGCAGTAGTCATTTTCTCTTTATGACTAGTCATATACTGCTGTAGTAAATGAGCGGATAAATCTATGTCAAAGGAATCGCGGGGATCAAAATGTCCAGTAATAACTTCGATAGGTTTACATTTTGTGAAACTATGGATACTGTTATTGTAAGCTAGGAGGGCGTAGGGCATGAGGTTAATCACAGTTTCACCTTTTTCACTTAATTTAAGGATACGAAGGTGCTCTAATATGGTAGCGTGGAATCTCTCAACTATACCATTTTCATTCGGAGTATGTGGTGCAACCCTATGGTGTTGAATTTTGTGTAACCTTGTGAATTCCGCTATTAGTTGGTTAGTAAACTCTGTCCCGTTATCAGTAACGATGGTAGATGGTATTCCATGGTGAGTGCAAAAGCTAAGCAAGGCTTGTACTACACTTATGGCTGTTCCATCTCTTAAGTAATACGCCTGGGCATACTTTGAAAATGAATCTACTAACGTCAGAAACTTTTCGCTTTGGATAGTTAATAGATCGAGGTGTACTATTTCAAATGGTTTACTTGCTGGTGGAACTACTTTAAATTGTTGTTTGGTTGGATTGCGGTCGTACTTTGCTTGACCGCAAGTAGTACATTCGTTAATAAATTTCGTTATATGTTCGCGCATTTTCGGCCAGTAGTACTTATGAGATAGAGCTAAGTAAGTTTCGTTAATACCCCTGTGGTTAGTTTTCCCATCATGATGCTTGTTAATAATTTCCTGTTGCCTCAAGTACCCTCTAACGTTATCCAATTCCTTTTTGGTTAACGTTAAGGTCATTGATGAATTTTTAAAGTTCTTTTGAATAATGGGAATTATGGAGTACATGCCTAGAGTTGGATTGATTAGTAGCCCTGTTTTAATTTTAGGATGAACGTACTCTTTTATCGCATTAACCACGTCCTCCTCTAAATTTAATTCTGACACTTGAATGTTAATTCGTGTGTGGGTGTCAAAGGGTTTTGTTACAATTGTTCGACCCTTTATATCTCCTACTATATTAAAAATAATCTGTTTCGTAAACTTGTTTAATGGATCGTCAGAAATGGGAACCTCTAGGATGGGGTTCTCATTATCTGTGTGGACTGTAGCGGTACCCGAGTCATCCGCGGGTTCCGTAGCCGTAATGGTTCTAGAGTCATCAAGGGCAGGATTATTTTCTGAAGGGTTAGCTACAATAGACATTAGTTCTTCATTATTAATTTCAAGCCGTGATAAAGCATCCGCGTTAGTATTGCATTTACCCTGTTTATATTCTATTGAAAAATCAAATTCACTCAGTTTTAGCCGCCATCTTGTGAGTCTCGAATTGGGTTCCTTCAAGTTCATGATCCATTGAAGGGGTTTATGGTCAGTAATTATTTTAAATCTTCTACCGAATAAATATGGCCTAAAATATTTGGTGGCCCAAACAATTGCTAACAATTCCTTTTCAATGGTACTGTAGTTTAACTCGCTAGAATTTAAAGTACGTGAAGCGTACGCTATGGGTTTATCTGAACCTATTACTCCCTGGGATAGGACGGCGCCGATTGCGACGTTAGATGCGTCGGTTGTTAGAATGAACTCTTTATTGAAATCTGGATATTGCAGAATAGGGTCGTTAGTAAGGAGTTTTTTACAGTGCTCAAAGCAATTAATGTATTTTTGATCCAAAGTTATTTTGCTACCCTTTTTCAGACATTGAGTTAGTGGTTTAGTTAATTTAGCAAAATCCGGGATAAATTTCCTATAATAGCCGATCAGGCCGAGAAAACGTTTGATTTCTGTTGCTGTTTTAGGAAGAGGGTAGTTTTCTATAGCTTTAATTTTTTCTGGATTTGGCTTGACACCTTCGTTGCAAATGATGTGGCCTAGAAAGCTAGTTTCTAACTTTAAAAATTCGGACTTATCCATTTGAATTTTAAAGTTAGATTCTCGCAATCTTTTAAATACTTTTTCCAGGTTATTAATATGCTCCTGCAGGGATGTACTGAACACTACAATGTCATCCAGATATACCAAGCAGATGTGGTTTAGGTCTCTAAGGATATTATCCATAACTCTTTGAAATGTCGATGGAGAATTTTTAAGCCCCATCGGCATTCTAAGGAATTCATAATGGCCGTTTTCCACATTAAACGCCGTTTTATGTATATCTTCAGGGTTCATTTCGACTTGATAGAACCCGCTGGCCAAATCCAGGGTACTAAAATATTGACATTTACCTAATTTGTCGAGTACGTCTGTAATGTTGGGTATGGGATACTTGTCATCAATCGTTTTCTCGTTGACTTTTCGGAAATCCACGACAAGTCGCCATTTAACCTTGCCAGAAGCATCCGCCTTTTTGGGTACGATCCAAATAGGGGAACTCCAGGCCGAATCTGATGGTCGTATTATATTTTGATCAAGCATTTTACCTATTTGATCTCTGACTTCTTGTCTGTGGACATAGGGATATCTATAAGTTTTAGTGTGTACTGGAATTTCATCGGTTGTTCGGATGCGATGTTTCACTTTATTTGTGAATGTCAATGATTCGCCTTCGAGATAAAAGACGTCGGCATAGTTCGCGCAGAGGTTTTTTAAGTTAGCAAGTTCCTCTGGGTTTAAATGTTCCGTTCTGAGACGAGAAAGTACGGCATTAACACGATCTGATGGAATTGCAGTACCTTCAACTTCAATGTTAAATAGCTCAGCCTCTACGGGGCGGTCCATTGAAAAGATGATGTCGTTACACGTAGGGTTAGTAATCTCCACCCAGCCACGGTTATTTTTAACATTAGTTATACAGTTTGAAATTAAGCAACTACAGATGACTTGATCCTCGATCATTACTTCACCATCCAACGTATTAATAGGTACTCTAACTAACTTGGATGAATTAGCTGATATTATGTCTTCATACAAGTTAACATTGCGTGAGTCATACATCTGTATAGGTAGTTGTGCATTCTGTGTTATTAGTAATTTACGGTTAAGATCGATTTTACTTCCCCAATTTTCAAGCAAATCAAAGCCTAGGAGTCCGTCGAAGTAATTATGAAATTTGTAAACGAATAATGTAACATCTGAATGTTCGTTTAATTCTGAAAAGCATGGCAAAGTAATGGAATAGTCGTTCTTAGACGTCCCGTGAACATTCGTTACTTCGAATGGCTCATAGTTTAGTGGTATATGGTTAAAATATTTGCTTACGGCTTCTGGACTTATAAACGATTGATTGGCTCCTGTATCAATTAGTAACTTAAGTGGTGGATCCTGAATCTGAATAAACCCGAGTTGCCTCTGTATATGAATGTTGAGCTCTATTTTGGTTTTTCTAATTTGGATACCTTCTGAAAATTTTCAGCAGGTTGGGTATCTTGGTCTACCTCTTCTACCGAAGGAGTCTCGTGGTAGGGATACGAATCCTCATAATATCCAGATTCGGGGTACTGTTCGTTAGTATAATAGCAATCTTGTTCGTAATCGGCATAGTAACAATTACTATAATCATAGTCGTAGTCTAAGTTGTTGAAATTAACCTCGCGTGTCCTGAAATAGTCGTTCGGAGGTGGATTACCATACTGTCTCCAATCGCGACCTGAGGGTGGCAAGGTTTTGGGCACAAAAGGACTAACGCCGCTCATTGGCTTAGGCGCGTTATTATAACTTGATTGTGGTTGCGGATGAGGTCTAGGAGGCATTCTGAAGACGTTACTTTGCGGGTGATAATTTGGCAAGGGGGCGCGCATCATTTGCTGTGTACGGGTTAAACCACGGGGTTGCTGTTGCATAGGCATGCTGGGCCTCCATCCTTGAGCATGAGGCTGCATTGTCTGCTGTCGCTGCGGGCCAGGCGTATTGAACGCAAATTGTTTGGATGGTCCAGGCCTGACAGGAACGTTAACAGGGTTTACTTTGGGGGTGAAATTGTTCAAAGGTAAATGATCATTCGGTTGTGGACGTTGTGGTTGAGCCCAGTCCTTTCTACTGGGTCCTCCCTCATTGCGGTGTTGCAGGTAAAGCGTGTTTAGTTCGTCTTGCACGTATTCCAATGCCTTTTCCATGGACTCGGGACGCATGCAACGTATTCTAGAGCCTAGGGGGTCTTTAAGACCCCTCAGATAAGCTTGGAGGGTTAACTTTTTATATAGCATTCGTTTAGCCTCAATAGTGGTGTTAACTGTCTCGTGAAGCGAGATATAAGTCATTATGGTGCTAAATAAGTTTTGGCACCTTTCATAGAATTCTTGAGGGCTACTGGAACCCTGGGTTTGCAAGGATAAGTCGCTGTATAAAGCGGTCTCATCTCGATGGTCAGCAAAGTTATTGATCAAGGCGGATCGAATACCCTGCCAGGTATCCGGGATACCATTGGAATTAATATGCCTAGCAGCGGGTCCCGTAACCTTATTTAAAATTCCGTTAAGGAGGGCTAAATTCGTTAGTTCATAACCTATTGCGGTTTTAAAATAAGTAACTACCAACTGGTCACATATACTAATGAAACGGGTTAGTACGTGCGGGTTCCCGTCGAACTCCGGCACTAATCTCAGGGATTTATAAATCGTGTCTACGTCGTCGTTCGACATCGCGCCTAAATTCCTGTTCTCGTCTATAGCCGCGAGCCTACTCCTACTTCGGTCACTATTATCTAACCTATCAGATCGATATTCCGTAGGATGGAAAATCTTGAACGCTAAAAACTTACACACACACAGAAATTATAGGAAAAAAAATAATATCATGAACATAGATTGGACAGGATATAAGAATATAGTAAGGATTAAACTTAGGGCTTGAGATATTTAAGGATACTTAAGGGTAAGGTAGGTAAGGACTTGAAAGATTCAAGGACTTACAGCATTGCTTCTTCTTGACGAATCGAGAGTCGGATTCTCCTCTGGACTGCAGCTCCCGTAGGTTCGGATACCCGTAGACTAATCGTTCGATACGACACTGACTCTACTTTACTGGTATCCTACCGACTGCGCCAATTACGTGGGCTACAACCGGAGGATCCAAAAAAAAGCAAAAGTTATTTAATAAAATTTAATTATACTAAAAGTTACAAGTTAATTATTTCTAAGAGGTTGACAATGTTCGAAGTGTGAATCAAATATGAATTTGGGTCCGCGTTTCCGATATTGCGAAGCCGCTGTTGTCGTCATCGCGCGGCACGTTTCTGCTGACGCTGCACTGCGTGGTCGAGCCGTGTGCAGTGATGATTTGGGTCAATGCTGTCTCGGCGATCCTCATAGATTAGCACCGCGTAACAACTTGTAATTTTTTGGGACTTAGAAAATTTTCTTTGTTTACATCGACTTATAAAATTTTGTCGAACTTTAATTTATTTTTACTTCAAAATGTCTTTGCAATCACATGTCAAGGTGCAAGATGATATTCACGCTCGATTGTCAAGAGCTAAAACTAATTTTAAAAACTCGCCAAAGGATAGAATTACCGAACAATATTTAGAAACCAGATTAGAAAATGTAGAAGAATTATGGGCGCAGTTTAGTGTAACAAATAAACAAATTATTAAAGATTTTGAACCTAAGGAGTTGGTATCTTCACCATACACTATGAGTGAAGTTTATTATAATACAGAGGAATTATATTTAGATTTGAAATGTGACTTCAAAACTGCTTTAAATAAAATTAAGATCAGTGATGTTTCTCCAGCTACGGGGTCATCATCAAATAATGGTTCCGTAGGTAAAAGCGTATGTATAAAGTTACCTAGAATAACTATCCCAACATTTTCGGGGAAGTATACCGAATGGCCGACTTTCCGAGATTTATTTGTATCAGCAATACATAAAAATAGCACTATTGATAATGTTCAAAAATTGCATTATTTAAAAAGTTATTTGACTGGCGAAGCCGAGCAGCTCCTTCGTCATGTACCAATTTCAGAATCAAATTATGAAAGGTGCTGGGCTCAGTTGGAGACCAGGTATAACAACAAAAAATATTTGTCTCATTGTATTTTGGTAAGATTGCTCAGTCAGAGGAACATAGTACAAGAGTCAGCTAGTGCTTTAAAGGAATTAATGGATACAACATCAGACTGTCTAAATGCACTCACTAACTTAGATATTGATATAACTTCATGGGATATTTTAATCATTCATATCATAACATTAAAACTAGATCCAGACAGTAGAAAGGAATGGGAACTAAAGGTAACTAGTAATACTGATTCAGATAAGCTGCCAACATTTGAACAGTTTAAAGAATTTTTAACAAGCCGCTATAGGGCATTTGAATTCTTAGGAACTAAGCCAATTAAAAATAATGTTAATGTTAGTAAGGCAAAGGTTTTTCACACGGCGACGGCCAATGTAGCTATAGTTTGTCCGTGCTGTAATAGTAACGAGCATAAAATAAGAAATTGCAAGCAATTTGTTAACCAGGATGTGGATATTCGGCGTAAGTTTGTGCAGGATCACAATTTATGTTTTAATTGTCTGGGGCACAACCACTCTGCCAGATTTTGTAAGTGCACAGCCTCTTGTCAAATATGTAAGCGGAGACATCACTCCTTGTTGCACCCTAAAGGTGAGCAGGAGTCAGTAGGCGAAAAGGGAGATTCGTCTATGAAAGAACATACAAACACGGTAGGATTAGAATCTGAAAACAAAGTAGTAACTTGTTTTTCGAAAGGTTTAGCGAATAACCAAGTTTTATTAGCCACGGCCCTAGTGAGGGCTGTATCGAAAAAAGGAGTTATGTTAACAATCAGGGCCCTGTTAGACCAAGGCTCTCAGGCGTCTTTTGTCACAGAGCATACTGTGCAAAGTTTAGGGCTTCAGAAAAAACCAGCTAAAGGTTTAATAACTGGTATAGACGTTAATAACAAATTATCCTTAAATTCGGTTGTTGAGGTTAAAATTCAGTCCAGGGTCGATCCATCATGTAAACTTGTAGTCAAGGCATATGTTCTCAAATCTATTACGTCATTATTACCTGGTAGGGAAACACTATATTTAGATTGGGTTCAAGCTAGCGACATCAAATTAGCGGATCCTAGATATCATACACCGGATAGAGTGGATATGTTGTTAGGAGCAGAAATTTATGGTCAGATTTTGCAAAATTGGTTAAAAAAGGCTCCTGATGGTAGCACTGTAGCTCAGTCTACCTCATTAGGATGGATTATATCAGGTACAGTAGCCTCTGCTGCTCCTAATACATCAAACATTACCGTAATGCATACTCACCTTGGTGATGACGAAATCCTGAAAAAAATCTGGGAATTGGAAAAGGAACCAAATCAAATTAAGAAACATATACTTACCGAAGAAGAATCAAAATGCGAAGAGAAATTTAAAGCTACAACTGTAAGAGACAGTGACGGTCGTTACGTAGTAAACTTACCATTTAGAAGTCAAGATCCGAGCTGTCAATATGGCGATACAAGAAAGGTAGCAATTAATAGGTTTTATGCATTAGAAGCTAAACTCAATAAAAACACAGATTTAAAGACAAAATATGAAGAAGTCCTCAATGAATACTTGCAATTGGGACACATGAGACAAATAACCAAAGCAGAAGAACAAAATCAATATGCAGTGTACTTACCTCATCATGCGGTTATACGTGACGATAAAGACACAACCAAGGTTCGGGTTGTCTTCGATGCTTCCTGCAAAGGAAAAAATGGAATATCGCTCAACGATGACCTAATGATTGGTCCGGGGCTGCAACCAGATTTGCGGCATTTATTGATTCGTTGGAGAACTCACCGCATTTGCCTCGTTTCAGACATTATCAAAATGTACCGAATGGTGCGCGTGGCCGACCATCATACAGATTTTCAGCGCATCGTGTGGAGAGACAGCAAACAATCTTCAATAAAGGATTATAAGTTACTTACAGTTACTTTTGGTACCTCTTCAGCGCCTTTCTTAGCAGTTCGATCGATGCAGCAAGTAGCGTACGATGAAGGAGTCAACTATCCACTTGCAGCTGAAAGGGTACTTAAAGATTATTACATGGATGATCTTATGACTGGTTGTGACTCAATAGAAGAAGGCATGGAAATCTTTAATCAAATGAACGAGTTATTAGCAAAAGCAGGATTCACTTTACAAAAATGGTCAAGTAACAGCAGTGAATTACTGGAGAAAATAATCGGGGAAAGACACTCGTTCAAAGGACAAGATGGTGTAGAAAGAGAGATCAACATAAAACAAGATGAGATATTTAAAACGTTGGGACTTACCTGGAACCGAAGCTGCGATTCCTTCCAGTATTCTGTTCAGTTGCCTCCGCTGCAGGAACCTGTTACAAAAAGAAAAATATTATCAGACATAGCAAGACTATTTGACCCTTTGGGATGGGTCGCACCCGTAATCATTGTTGCGAAAATGCTCATTCAAAAACTATGGGTTTCTGGGATTGGATGGGATGAGGAAATTCCACCAGAAATAAGAAAAGAATGGTTTACTTACCGACAAGAGTTGCAAGGTTTAAAGAAGTTTTCAATACCTCGATGGTTAAACATGAAGCACGGTGACAAGCAGATTGATTTACACGGATTTTGCGACGCGTCAAAATCAGCATATGCTGCGGTAGTGTATGCACGGGTTGTCGATGCTGACGGTGAGACACATGTCACTTTGCTCACGGCAAAAACGAATGTTGCTCCTATAAAAACGGTTTCAGTGCCTCGATTGGAATTGTGCGGAGCAGTGCTCTTAGCCAAACTCTTATCCGAAGTCTCAGAAGTGATGGGAATAAGTAAATTTAATTTGTACTACTGGACCGACTCGGAGATCGTGTTAGCGTGGTTAAATAGTCATCCCAACAGATGGAAAACATTCGTGGCAAATCGGGTTTCTGAAATTTTGAGCTTAAGTGAACCTCAGCAATGGAATCATGTTCAGTCGAAAAGCAATCCTGCTGATTGCGCATCGCGGGGTCTTTATGCATCAGAATTTATAAACTTTAAATTGTGGTTAGATGGTCCGGGGTTCCTAAAAGATAAAAATATTATAGTCGACAAACGCAAGACGGTGTCAACAAATATAGAAGAAATAAAGGTACACGTAGCGTTAGACGATAATTTTATTTGGGATAAATATTCATCACTTACCAAACTTATAAGAATAGTAGCATATTTAAGACGTCCTTTAGAGTTGAGAAAACCGAAGACTGAAAGAAAGAATCATAATTTTATAACTGCAGAAGAAATGAAATTAGCGTTGGAGACATGCATAAGGGTATGTCAAAGTCAAAACTTTGAAGCGATAATTCTGGACCTGCAAAAAGAAAAGCCTAAAAGAAATTTGTTTAAATCTTTAAATCTTTACCTTGATTCCGTTAATATCCTGAGGGTGGGCGGTAGATTGGAACGTTCCGATCTTGCCAGGGATCGTAAAAATCCAATGTTGATTCCAAGTAATACTCATTTTACCAATCTTCTAATTGCCGATGCACATTATAGGAATCTTCATGGCGGTCCTCAACTAATGCTTAACTACTTAAGCACAAAATATTATATTCAGGGAGCCAAACGGTTGGTTACTGCATACGTGCGAAACTGTGTAATTTGTTTGCGTTATGCAGCGTCTACAAAACCTCAATTGATGGGCCAATTACCACCTGCACGGGTTACACCAAATAGGCCATTTAAGAACAGTGGTGTAGATTATGCTGGTCCTATTAATTTGAGGACATCAAAGGGTAGGGGTCACCATGCATATAAAGGATACATTTGTTTATTCGTCTGCATGGCGACTAAAGCTGTCCACATTGAGGTCGTTAGCGACCTAACAACACAGGGGTTTCTTGCCGCTTTTAAAAGGTTTGTGGCAAGACGAGGTCACTGCAGGGATATATGGAGTGACAATGGTACAAATTTTCAGGGCGCTTCTAGGGAATTAGGTATATTACTTCGCTCTGAAAATTCAGGTATATCTAAGGATATTGCTGCGGCATTGGCTAGTGAGGGTACCACATGGCATTTCATTCCACCACATGCCCCGAACTTTGGCGGATTATGGGAGGCTGGAATAAAGCCATGCAAGAAACATTTAAATAGAGTAATAGGAAACGCTACTTTAACTTTTGAAGAGATGTCCACTTTATTAGGCCAAATAGAAGCATGCTTGAACTCACGTCCCTTGAGTAGGCTGACCGATTCGAACACTTTTGATGCATTAACGCCTGGGCATTTTCTTGTAGGGGAACCAATAGTAAACGCGCCTGATCGTAACTATGAAGATGCAAATATTTCTAGCTTGAAGAGGTAGCATTTAGTACAACAGATGACGCAACATTTCTGGCGTCGCTGGTCCAGCGAATATTTGACTACACTTTTTCATCGTTATAAATGGTCTAAACAAACTCCGGAACCCAGCGTAGGGGATGTAGTGTTAATTAAAGAGGACAACTTACCTCCTTGTCGGTGGCTACTTGGCAGGGTGGTTGAAAAGCATCCGGGGTTAGGCAACCTTACACGAGTAGTCACACTTCGCAGTAATGGTTCTACATTTTAAAAGGCCAACATCAAAACTGTGTGTCTTGCCTATAGCCTAAGAATGTTATAAGTAGGTTAAGTGATAATTTTAAGCTTTGTTTGGTTTATTTTATGATTGTAAGCATTGTTTAAGTTTAATTTAGATCTATAAGTCATATTATAAGGGTAATTAAAACTGTTTAATTTGCAAAATATAAATCGCTGTGTAATATTTAACTTTGGAAGGACATAATGTTGCACAAAATGTCCTTGGTGGGCGGCATGTCTAACCGCACAACAACCATATCAGAAAACACCGTTTTTGTTATGCAATTTGTTCGTATATTCATCACTAGATGGCGCTGTCCATTTACGGTCGATTTCTGAATCTCGATGTTAAGATTTTCCGCCGATAACATAAGTGTCTAGGATTAAGTATTATTAAAAAACTACTACATACAACCAACCTGTATCTACGGTGTAATCACTATATCTACGAATAAATCAGACTGGGGGTCAAAGTGTTGGCATCAGTGATCCACACTCCCAAGTACAGACTGAAACCTTTTTTCATTCAAACCCCAGTTTCTAACCCTCATGAGTTAGAGGGTTCTTCAAATATATATATTTATATAAGTATATATTATATTCAAGATATAAGTATTTTAACTATTTTAGTTTGTAAACAACAACTTTTTTTTTAAATTGTTTAAACAATGCACCTGCCAAGTTATCTCTTCACCGCCCTTGCTTGACTGGTAGAGAATGCCTAAGGCATTAAGTCCACCTTTGTACCTTTGTGCATGAAGTCTTAATAAATAAACATTTTTCCCAACCCGGGCATCGAACCCAGGACCATGGTCAGCTGTAGCGTTTGCGACCGCTAGACCAACGAGGCATAAATAGAACATTTCCTACACCATAGACGCATATTTGGATATCTGCTTGAATATTTACTTATACCACAACAGATCTTATTCTATTTTATTCCTTAAATATTGTATGTTCCGTTTCCGTGAATGTATCCGTGGCATCAACAGTGGGCACTATCAGAATATCAGCGCAGCGTTATTTTCTTTTTAATATCGTTGCACAAGCTGAGATAGGAGCCTTTTTGGTCTCCCACGGGGTTATTTATTTTTATTTTTTGTGTTTTGCTTATCTCGTGTCTCCTGTGCGGGTCACAAATAAATATTTTTTATCTTTCTATCTAAGGCCCGTATACCAGATACTCATACTCGACTCAAACTCAAAATTGGCCACATCTACCAATCAACTGCCAACCAATCACAACTCTCGAGTTTGGCATATGATTCTTCCGCTTGACATAATATGTGTAGGTACTCAATAGACCAAGAGCCCAGATGCCCCAGACATTACTGAATTATTTCTACACAAAATGTGTGGTAGGTATTGAATGAAAATGAAAGTCCAAGTAAGCAAGTACGATAACGTTTCAAGTACATTATTCAATTCCACTGATTTTGTGTTAAAAGAGTTCGGTAACGTTTGGGGCGTCTAGGATCTTGGATTTGAGCACGTTAATGTAAAAAAAAACTGTCCAAGTGCGAGTCGGACTCGCGCACTGAGGGTTCCGTACAAACAGCTACATTCATCAAAATAATTAAATAACATTACTGAAGTAAGTAAGTAAGTACATAAACTATGAGGGCAACGAGCATTGCTCTTAAGATAAGATAAGCAGCATTGAGGGACAAAATTAACTTTGCCATTGCAAAAACTGTAGTCCCCATACATCGATATAAGTTGAGTTCAGTTTACCAACAGAAAATAAGTTAATAACCTTGTTTTTTTATGTAGGTACAAATTTACGGTTTTCGGTTTTTTCCCGTTACTTGTGCTATAAGACATTACTTTTTCCTTTACATGTGCTAAACGACATTGCTTCTTTTGTGTTTTTTTTTAGTATGCGTCATTAACGGCTCCATCTCTTGATTACGTTGATCTGGAAGTTAGTTTTTTTCACAGCTGCAAGGGGTTGCAAGCTTGAGTATACGATATTAATTTCAACTCGATACCCCCACCCGTTCTCGAGATAAAGGGTGACGACCACGGTGGCGAACAGACAGACGGACAACAAAGTGATCCTACAAGGGTTGCGTTTTTTTCCTTTTGAGGTACGTAGGTACCCTAAAAAACAAGCCAACCACTCACAACTGTCCATTGCCAGTTTGAGTTGAGCTGAGCATGAGCATCTGGAATACCGGCCTTTTTTGTTCTGGTAAATCATCCAATGACTTCTGCCGCTCTGGGTTAAGCGGAAGGGCGTGTCCAGACTTGTACTGACTAAAACCCACCCTTGTTCCTTCAGTTGCTTGTGCCAGGGCTGCGGTAACTCAGACAGGCATCGGTCCTAGCGGACCCCGTCTGTTTTGCTGACATCTCTTTCAGGCGCGCGTGGAACACTACGCGCTGTCGACTCGGGCCTGGTCCTTATCGGACGGCGAGCTACCCATTACTCGCCGTCCGCAAGCCCGCGCCTACGGTGGCCCGGAATCAGCTTGCGACTCCCGACGCCCAGGGCGTTTCCTGCGGTGGTTAGGGACGTGAGGGCGTCTCCGTTGCCCTCACGCGTTCCGCCTCCTCCTTCGCGAGCATTACTGCTTCGCAGAAGGAGGTGACTGTTTCCCATGCCATCTCGCTCCGTACCATGGCCTGAACTAGGGCCGGACGCGAGAAGTCACAACCGCTGATTGCCTCTATGAGGACACGGCGGTGCTCCGTCCAAGCGGGGCAGACCTCCACTGTATGCTCCACCGTGTCCTCTGGACGATCCACACAATGGTGACACCCGGGCGTTTCCTCCCGCCTTATCCTGAACAGCCGTGTCCGGGAGGACCTGCGTTAGGCGGAAGGTGAGGACGCCATGGTGCCTCTCAAGCCACTCCTCAAAGAAGGGCCTTATCGCTGCAATTGTGGCGTGCCCAGCACTGGGTTGCGACAGTCGCTCTCTCCATGTCGCCATGATATCCTGCCGGAGCTCTGTCCGCCGAGCCGCGATTTGACGTGGCAGCGGAGTTTCAAATGGAATACCGGCCTAAGACTTGCAAAATAGATGAAGTCGATTGTTGATTGATGTTGTAGGTACTGATACATTATAACATTCTTTCACTGTTTGTAACAAGTTTCACTATTTCCAAATGCCATGATCATGAGAAATGTTAAAAAACAAGAGTGCAATATTTTGCTAGACATCATTTACTACACGAACTCTTTACACAAGACAATTACCGTGGGTCAAGCAAAATTACAGGTTCCTACGTACCTTTTTACGACATCGTAGTTAAAAGGTTTAACCGCAGAAGACCGCAGCGTCCAAAAAGCTAAGCGATGAATACTATCGTGTCTCATTTGCATAGTAATCACGAGGGCTCGTCAGTGGCTATGCTCAACGAAGAATTTAGATACACGGTAGTGTGACAGCCAAGTTCGCAACGCAAAAGGATGACACATCGTCAACTTTTGACCCCCCCCCCATATCTTCAAATCAATTAGACACACTTGCAATTTTGAGTGTTTAGTAAGACGCCTTTTAAAAAAAGCACATCTACCCTACCTACCTTACATACATGATTGTTGCGTATATATAGCGTATATATAGCCTATAACCTTCCTCGAAAAATGGACTATCAAAAACAAAAATATTTTTTCAATTCCAACCCGTAGTTCCTGAGGTTAGCGCGTTCAAACAAACAAACAAACTCTTCAGCTTAATAATATTATATTAAGTAATAGATAAGGTCCAAAATCTTTATTTTTGTCTCTGACTGACCTACACAAAAGTTTCGACTACTTTCAGGTGACTTAGGGAACTGAAAATGTGAGTGGCAGTAGGTTGTTGGATGTATAAATCTCACTACACTTATCAGCGAATCCGTATTAAACTTGGCTTTCTTTCACATTTATTTTTTGGGTGGGATTTACACCTAAATCATCCCGTCAGAAACGGCTTTAGCGGAGAAAACTGTTTCAAAATTCACCCAGTGGGTACTTTATGAGGTAATCTTGAATATAAAGCCGGGATGAGGTTGCTTTATTTATGTAATAAAGATTGTGGCGCTAGATGACTGATTACAAGGGAACTAACATTAAAAGGCTGGTGTGAAAGGTGGCTAAAAATTACTCGCATTGGTTGTGATAAACAGACTCTAGGGGCGGTTTTCGAATTGAGAATTTGAAGTTAAGAACGTGTTAAACCCCTAAGCTAATTTTGACAAATACTCAAATTTAAATCAAATCATTTATTTTACAGATAACATACTCGTAGTTGAAATTCCTAATTCATAATTTGGTTGGTTAGACCGTAGGTACTAATTTAAATTCAAGTTGATTGTGATTTTTGCTAATTTTAGTACATTACATTATATTAAAATTTTAAAAAGAGCAGTTGTGGCCCAGTGGTAACGGCCGCAATTTACAAGTTTTATGTCGTGGGTTCGAGCCCAGGCAGGCACTTTAATTGTGTAAATTATTTCATCACCACTGCTCACATAACGGTAAAGGAAAATATCGTAACGAAACCGGCATGCCTTAGAGCCAAAAGTTCGAAGACATGTGACATCTACCATCCACACATGGCCCGCGTGGTAGATTATATCCCAGTCCCTCTTTATGAGAGGAGGTCTGTGTCCCAGCAGAACATTAAAAGGCGAAGTCTTCAATGATATTAAAAATTATAATTGAAGACTTCGAAGATTGCCGGTTTTTTTTATCAGCTGTTCCAGACAAAAATCTCCTACACGGACGAGTGATAAACGGGTGCCCGTGTTCTCGCCATAAGCGGCACAGGACCACTTGGTGTTTTGTTGGGTTGGAGTCCCACATAACTGTGCTATCTCACCTGGTAGCGCAGTATGCATTAGCATATTTCCAAGATAAAAAAAAATCCTACTCCGAGAATGTCCAAAATAATTTTAATCGAGAGTTCTTATCAGATTCTTCGTTCATTAAGGTCGACAAAAACATATTATATTATAATATTTTTGTTATTTCACGACTGGTGGAAAATGCTTAAGGCATAAAGCTTTTGTACAGTGATTTTCCTTTTCCGTTGTTTTTGTTTCACTGTTAAAAATGCTCTTAACATTAATCTTTTTAAACGTCTCATACAATTGTCAGAGCAAGCACGAACGATTCCTGTTATTAAACTGACGTCTGCATGTGAAGGGCTACTTTTCAATTTCTTTTTCATGAATGCTTCTAAAGAAATTAATTTTGTTTTCGCGGCAGGTTTTCAAATAAGTAGGTTAGAGTGTAAAATTTACAAGTGTGGGTGTACGGTACGGGTACGGGTATTTGGTTTGCATTGCTGTTCTTGTTACCACTTCAAAAATTAAGCTAAGGTAATACTCAGCGCCACCTTGGAATCACCGGACATCCACATACTTGGATCGACACTACCACAGTCAGGCGTCGTTCTTCCTAGCTCGTTCATCCCGGTTAGATGGCACCACATTCGTTAAGAAAACAATAATCAATCACGCGTAGATTTTGTCTATGACATTCAATATGGTCTATGTATTTAAAATATCGTTTTTGGCACATTCATTAAATTTTTGGAATCAGAGCTGCGACTTTAATTTACAACGCCTCTTCTGTACCCTGAACCAAGTCTCCGGCCTGCTGACACACTACCTACTGCGCAACACTCAGTATGAAAACGCTCATGCTGTCTGTGTTTCCTGATAGTTTTTCCTGGTAGCTATAGCCTAGGCATCATTACAAGTAAGTCAAGAAAGAAAGAAATAAACATTTATTAACAAACACTGCATGTGTACAATCTTAATACTAAATAGTGTCAAACACAGATGTGGCAATATGAGCACATTCAGTGTGGTAAAAGGAGCGGGCTCAGCAAATGCTGGTCAGTGTACAGCATAGCCACAACGCTGGTCAACGCTGATTTACAGTCCGCCCCCTCTCTCTCAATACCTAACACAAAAATATAAATACCTTAAACTAATCTTAACACTACTAATAAATTCCCCAAAAATTAATACAAACAAAATACCCGTAATATCAATACATATTTTGATTAAATAAAAATTAAAAACCCACCAAATGCATTTAATCACAATACCTAGGTTGTATGAACAGAGGTAGCAGCAGTACAACATTACTTATTACATTTCTGTTTGAGAAGAGTAAATAGATTTCTTCTAGGCAAGCATATTAAACCATCTATTAGTAACAAACTGGATATCAGAGACACTGGGAATTTGGAATACCTTTTTAAGTAAAACAAATCCCTAAGTGTCCCATTAAACCAGGTTCCACCGTATAATAGTGGTCAAATCGGAGCTCTAATAGGTCTGTAAAGACTTTAAAAATATTGTAAAGTGAATATAACATTAAATTCTAAATCCAATGGGATCTAGAGGCTCAGAGTAACTTTTAGTGATCACCATTTTTTCTGTCGAAGTAGTTTATTATTATTATACTAGCTGTGCCTGCGGCTTCGCTCCCGTCATCTGCCTGCCAACCCTACCATACTTACCAGCCTGCCTGCCTACTCCACATACTCAAAAAATCTTTTTACAAAAAAATACTACCGACTTCCAAATAAAACTACAAAGTGAAAAATAAATTTATTTTTGGAAGTCGGTGTCTTTCGTAGGTACCAATTTATTGCGTTATGGACACCGACTTCCAAAAATAAAGTTATTTTTCACTTTGTAGTTTTATTTGGAAGTCGGTAGTATTTTTTTGTAAAAAGTTTTTTTATTTTTCACTTTTTAGTTGTACATACCTAATAGGCAAGTTGTTTAATAAGTTACCTACTCGTATAACGCCAGAATATATTACCCTAATGAAACCTTTGTGTTGTTCATGAAACTTGAACATAACCGGTGAAATGAGAGATCTGCGTACCCCTTAAGAGCGTACTGGCGTGATGTTATGTTATGAAATGGTATAAACAACAAACAGACATGCGATTGCAGCAATCCCGAGAGATTTGCCGTTATTTATTGAAGAGTTCTGTTGTATATCTTCGAATTGCTTCGTCAGTCCTACACCAAATTAAAATGGGACCAATTTCGGAACATACTCTTTCAAACAAAAAACTGAACATACACAAAAAAAAAAATAACATACATAATGTCGAACATAGAACCTCCTCCTTTTTGGGAAGTCGGTTAAAAAATATACGTACTACATACCATTTTTTTTTTCTAGGGTCATTCTTTCGCGTAAAATCTTAACACCGCGATTCAGATAATGACTTTAAATGCACACCGCCATCTATCGAATAGCGAGTTCAACTGTCCGAGTAACCGAATTGCGTGAGCTGTGATAATTTTACTTCTTGAACACTTTAAATTCATCTAACTTTTGATAGAGTGAACCGATTGCGATGAAACAAAAACTAAGTAATTCTTCAAGATACGCACAATTTTTATGTATAAAAGTTATCTACATTGGTTTTGTACATTTCACGTGATGCATGCACAAATAAACAGACAAACAGACAAAAATTCCAAAAATGCTAGAAATGGGTTCTGTTGGTTATCCTATAACACCCTGGCTATTTTTTTTGGTTTTTTTTTCGATGTACAAAAAATATTTTTCTACAGATTTATTATATGTATTTATTTGATGATGATAGTAGTAGTATTTTGTTTGAAAGTAATTTGTTGCACTACTTTTTCCTAATTAAAATAACTATTCTTGATTTCTGAATTACGAATTTGAAGTTAAACGTTGGCATTAAATTAAGATTTGACACGTTGTTAACATCAAATAAATAGAGAAGATTGGGGAGGTTGATCCTACGGAAGACTTGGTTCATAAAAATAATAAAGCTACTTAGCATCTCAAGTTATTTTAAAATGGTAATTGCAAGTCTACTAAAGCGATAAAACCGAGGAAGTAGAAATAATAGCATGGTTAGGTTTGATTTTTTTAATCAACCGTAGATGTTTAGGGTCTTTATAATTTTTATGTACCAATTCTCCCGTAGACCAAGTCACCCCAGTCTCCCATACTCAATGCGTAAACTGGTTCGCAGAAGCGGTGAAAGGATGACGTTTTGGTAGACTGTCTTATGTTACTGTCTTTGACGATCAAAAAGTACTGATAAATAGCCCGATTTAAATCTAAAATGATTTAAGTTTTTAGCTTTTTTATTAATTGTAAGGTAATAATGGTAATTGGGCGTGTCGTGGAGGCCTAGTGACTAATTAATACCTTACCTGTCGTTGAGGTCTTGAGTTCAAATTCGGTCCAATACCAATGTTACATTTTCATTTTGATATGTTATTTCTAAGTTTATCTGGAACATTAATTTGACAACGGTGAAGGAAAACATCGTGGATAAACCTGGACTGATGGTAAATAAAAGTTTGAAATTGCCGACCCGTCATCAGCAAGCATGGAGATTAATGCTCGTGACGTCACTGTAGCCTGTGTGTGTGTGTGCTTTGCCCTGAAGTTGAACATTAAGGCCGCGTGTCAACGGCAAGCAATTTGTCGTGTCGGCTACAGACAAGATGAAAATATTCATGTACATGAGAAGAATTTTGTCGGGTCTGGGCACGAAAGAATATCGTGTCTGTTGCAGACAAGATAAAATCTTATGGTACGAATTGTTTCGTTCAGTCATGGTTGAGGTGTACATCGTGCCGTGTAATTGTGGGAAATAATGTTAACTACCAAGCAAAAAACTGGTAATTGCCTATTATAATGTATAGAAAAATTAAAAAGAAAACTAAATCCAAGAGAAAATACTGGGTGCATCCTGTGTTAAGTCAAAAACATGAGTTTTCTAACTTCTACTTTGAACTGCGACAGTATGACGAAAAGTTCGTCCTTTATTTTCGTATGAAAATCATGTGCACTATAGACACCGGCCTCCGCCCCCTACAGATCGCGTCGTGTCTGGCGCAAACAAGATTTTTGTCTTGAGCAGCGCCGACGCAGTGTTTATAGTCGTGTGTAGAAACGACACGAATTCTTGCATAGACCCGGCGATTTTTCTGGCCGTGGACACGCGGCCTAACGGGCTGGTATCATAATGGTCATTCGGATGGCAAAGTTTAGCAAGGCCAAAAATGTAATTATGAAATCGAGACTTGACTTAAATTCTACGCTCAATAGTAATTTTATTTGTAGACTACATTGAATCTGAAATTGCTCTTGAATAGATTCGATTCTTCGAAGTGAAGAGGAAAAATTCAATTTAAAGTATTTTCTTCTCTATTGAACCCTTTTCTTGGAGACGGCTAGATTTGTATTTAATTGAGTTGTCTGAATTATTTAGGCCAGAACGATTGGTACATACTAAATGTGAAATAAAAAGATTTACTCAATAAATTCCGAACAAAACTAACTTTAAATGTGTTCATTGGTTTATTTTAGCAAAAAAAAATTGAAAATTGCCTCGTTAGTCTACTGGTTGCAAGCGCTAGGGCTAACCATGAGGTCAAGGGTTCGACTTCCAATCCAAAGTGTTGTTGGGTTTATCCATCTTAAGTTTCCCAAAAGCAGTCTGCATTTGTGCCACGTTGTTGGCACTAGGTCCGCCCCTTTAATATATGTTTTTTTTTACTTTTCCCCACTACGAATTTCTTCCTATATCGTGGGTGCGTTTACCAACATATAAACTCACATACACAAACTCACTCACCCACACCCACTCCTGAACTTTGATGCGCTTTATCTTAGTCAATTTTTATTGATTTGGCAGAGCAAAAAATACGTGTTCAATCAATGTTACTTGATAATCTAACTGACGGACTAAGTAGAAGTATCGTTTTTCTATACAGGAAACATCACTATTATACGCGTAGCTTTCAGCTATTCCCTGATCGGCAGGGCAGAATTGCATTTTTACATGAGTAAACTCATTTCCACATTAGTCAAGGTCCATGAAGTTCAAGCCTGTTGCCATTCATCACCATCATCATTACCAGCCTATTTATGTTCCCACTGCTGGGACACAGGCCACCTCTCTGATAGAGGTACTGGTTGGTGTTTGTCACATGTCTTCTTTGGTTCTAGGACATGCCAGTTTCCTCACGATGTTTTCCCTCACCGTTTTAAGAGCACTGGGCGATGAAGTAATTTACACAAAGTAGAGCGGCTGCCTGAGTTTGACCTACAATTTGTAAATCGCGGCCGATACCACTGGGCTACCACTGATCTCAGGATAGATACTTTGATCTTCCGAAAAATTTAAAGAGCTACAAGAGTACATCATGTAAGAATATGGAGTGTGTACATAACACGAAGCTCCTGGCATACCTAGAAACTAACGATATCGTTAGTGACTGCCAATACGGCTTCCACCGAAATCAGCTAACTGGGTATCTTCTAGCTTATGCCATTCACATATGGAGTAAGACCATCGAGAGCCACGGGGAAGCGCTTGCCGTCTCTCTCGACATCTCAAAGGCTTTTGATAGGGTCTGGCACGAAAGCCTTATTGGTAAGCTTCCTTTATTCGGTATGTCCAGTGGTCTATGTGATTGGATGCCAGACTTCCTGAGAGATCGGTCCATTCGGTTGGTTATTGATGGCTGCTCGTCGGACCAATTGGGTATTAATGCTGGGGTCCCTCAGGGGTCACACTCCCAGCAATATTATTCTTGCTGCACATTAACTGGAATTGCACGATCTAATTCAAATTCCACCTAGCCCGTTTCATCATTGGACTACCAGAAGTACGGCGATGCGCCATTGCTACATGGTGGAAATCCCACCCATACGCACTAAACGTTTTCGGAAAACTTTTATTATTCGTACAGCTTAGGAGTGGAATTGCCTGCTGGAGTCTGTTTCCCAACAGATACAATCTAGGGATCTTTAAGTCAAGAGTGAATAGGTTATTTCTAGGCAAGCGTGTTTCTTCGTCAACCACATCATCGCTTACCATCAGGTGAGATAATGGTCAAGCGCGAGCCCATAGAACATAAAAAAAGAAAACTATGGTCACCAATAGCCTGAAGTATTTGGGCCACCAAGATACAGGCTGTACCTAGTTTGGGAGCTGTTACTAAATTATTGCTATGGTCATTGTTAGTTTTAATTTCTTACCACACCATCTATTGCAATCATATTATAACTGTGCAAGTTACCATAAAGAAATTTGAATTTGAATTATTGCAAAATTAAAGTAATAGTGGGCGGGAAATATTGCCGGACCAAATGGCTGCGCGGTCTATTCTCTAAATAATTTATACGTGCATTCTTTCTCAAAGTGTAAACTACTGTTGCGTGATTGGCTGTTGAAACTCTCATACAGTGATACTGAAAACCTTCTTGTACAACCGATATAGTTCTACAGTGAAATCTGTACACTCACGAGCAATCACTCACACGGAAACGCACACACACACACACGCGCGCACACATAAACGCACACACACACATCATACATCACACTACACATATACACAGCACGCCTACAGAGTACACCCACACCTACAGTTACTTTCTTTTAATTACCAACTTGTTCCTACTTTTGCATGTATTCCTTATTAAATGATTAGCTATTTCCAAAAAACATCGGCATACATGTACTGCCAATACGCTGTCTCATTGTAAACGGAAGGCCCTGTCTCTTGTGATACAGTTTTCTCTAGTACAGGAAACAGGTGATCTTTTCCACTAAAACTTTAACTACTACTTTGTATTGCATAGTCTTTGCATCAATATCTGGTGAAAAATTTAATTTGTAACACTATTTTTGGAACAATAAAATTATAGTTCGGTAAAAAAAAAAACGGAAAAACTTAAGTGGAATAAGCTTGAAGTGAACTGGCGACTATTCTGTCAGAATAATTATTACCGTATCGAGTGGACGGGAATGTGGGAGAAGGCTATGCTCGCAGCAACTCTCGACGCAATCGCATAATACAGCAGCGTTCAGAGGCAGCTTTCGTTATGCGGCTTCCAAAGTTTGGAATAATATTTCACCACCGATCAGAACAGCCAACACAATGGACACGTTAAGGAGACGTTTACGGCAGTATCTGTTGGAAGCGCAACGGAAGCTGGTATGGTCGCACTGAATGCCTCAATAATATGACGTATTAGCCTACCTACCCACACCTCATTTATTGTCACACTCGCAAAATTTTTTCTTATGTATTTTTTTATATTTGTAATATACACTTATAACACATCTTTTTTATATTTTTATCTTATAAAAGTAAGTACTTGTTTCACATACACATTTAGTCACTATAAAACTGCTTTACGTCCGTCACGTCGTCGGTCACATTTCCAGTTGAAAACCAGCGTCGGGCACTAGATGCCGATATTTTGCTGAACTGGTCCTATTTGGCGCAGCCGTGGGACACTCAATATTACTTTTGTATTGTTTTCAGTTTTTTTTGTTTAGTCTGTTTTCTCTTATCTTTATTTTATGTTTATGTTGTGTGCTCTGGCTTGTGTCAAATAAATGTGTTTTCTTTCTTTCTTTCGTACCGTAAAAACTTAGGTGGAGTGAGCTTGAAGTGAACTGGCAATCTATCCTATTAACATCTTACCGTCAAAACTTAGGTGGAGTGAGCTTGAAGTGAACTGGCAATCTATCCTATTAACATCTTACCGTCAAAACTTAGGTGGAGTGAGCTTGAAGTGAACTGGCAATCTATCCTATTAACATCTTACCGTCAAAACTTAGGTGGAGTGAGTTTGAAGTGAACTGTCATTCCATCTTGGTTACATGGATTCTCCTACTTCTCTTCTTTTTCGTGTGAGGATGTAGCCACCTCTAAGAAGACATGGATTGACAGCTCACTTCATGTTCACTTCACCTAATTTTGTATGGTGTCGATCTTCAGACTATCACTATAGGTTCTGGATTGGCGACAGCGTCGACAGAAGACGTAGGCCTTCTAACAAGATGAACCGATGACATCTTGAGGACCGTGGAAATCCGCTGCATGAACGCTGAAGAAGAACGAGCTGACGTTTAAGGAAATTCTATTATTAGCCTTTGAAATTACAATGATGATGACACTGTAGCGGCATCTAAGCCACATACAAACTAAAAAATGACATCACATGCGTATTCTCTACCGCGCAAACAAAGTATTCGGCGCGATTTGAAGTTATGCAATACAGCAGTCCGATAACAACCGTCAGGCGGTTACCTGGACCAGACAGACATATTTGTCTGTTCGGACGATCCTCCCTTTTTAACAGAGGTTGCGAGACTTTTCACCCTGTTCCAAATACTTCTACAATACTCTTATATAGTTTATCGGGGTGCGGATAAAGCTAACCTGAAAAACAATATATCACGAGAATTTTACGCCATGATTTGGATTATTTATTAACTTATTTCACCCGACGTATCGGCCGTATTACAACGACCATGGTCCCGGGTAGACTGGTGTCTCGGTGTACTGGCTCCGTTGGGGCAGAAAATTCTTTCTCTACCCTCACATTTCTACACACAACACTCACCGTGTCCTTATTTTGTAAGTTCGTCGACTGCACAAAACGAGGTAATGTGTTTTGAATCACTGGATGCCACGCCGCGGATAATTTGTGACCGTCATCCCGATTGAATATTTTGTGTTTTTAAATTATGAAACGCGAAAATTTTAAAGTTAACAAACTCCAACCTGGTGGAAACCCAACAACAACCTAAACCTAAGATCCACGCTCAGCTGCAATTCTGCGTTCATGATGTTATGATAACTCGATCAACGTGGCAGTTGACTGATTATAATAATTGGTTAAAGTAGATGTAACATCATTAAATTGAGTGATTTGATGGATCAGCATACAGCTATCGGTAATCCAATTTTAATGATACTGGTTATGAACCGACCAGCTTTCGCCCTCGGATCCACCCGCGTGGTATTGCTACCTGATATTTTTATAAATTATAGCCTTTTTTATTTTGTTGTCGGGGGCAAACCTTCGAAAGGCGCAAGGACTTTTGGGGGAAAAGACTAGGAAGAGTGAGAATTTTACCTCACTAAAACCACCCCGGTGCTCACCATCAGCACATGGAAGTTACCTCTTAAAAAATCCACCCCGGATCCCCCTCTGTGCAACGCCTGTTAGGGCACATCCCTGGGAAGACTGCGAGGCTTCTCCCCTGAGCCTCGCTGTGCACCGTAGCACGTCACCACTGTGGCACCGTCTTAACTAGAGTCACATGCTGGGCGTACAGAGTCCCCAATCTGGCTGCCCGTGACCCCAGAGTCCCACCTGCCTATGATACAGACTTACGGCGTTTTAGGCGTCCAAGCGGTTGCCTACACGACGACTTCTTCTCCGATCGGGATTAGCCCGCACCCGATCCCGCTCGGCGGCCTCCTTCTGGACCATCACGGTCTCACAAAAGCAGGCCATTTCTCTCCAGTTTTCTGTCTGTCCAGCATGGCTCTCACTATTGCTGGCAGAAACAGAACAGAAGGGCCTTAAGTATTGGTTTTCCACCCGCCCTCAGGAATTCGGCCGTAATTCCGTCGTCACCCGGTGCCTTGTTGTTTTAAGCTGTTTCAGAGCCATCCTAATCTCATACAGGCTGACGTCGGGAATGTCTTCGGTTTAGTATCGGGTCAATCTAGCTCTAGGGTCATTTGCTAGATTCGCGACGGGTTTACTGGTTGACATGTACAACTGCCCATAGAATCTCTCGATCTCCCTCAGGAGCTCCAGCTTGGCGGAAACGACCTTGCCATCATCGGTCTTCAGTTTCGTGAGCTGGCTCTGCCTAATAGACAGATTTCTTGCAAAGACCTTTGAGCCCTTATTCCGCTCAATCGCGTCTTTAATACGCTCAGTATTAAAGCGGCGGAGGTCGCTTTTCAAGAACTTTGAGATCCGTCTATTTAGCTGCCGGTATTTCAACGCATCGTCTGAAGACTGCAGGATCATCTCACGCCTCTCCTCCATGAGCTTTAGAGTAGCATCAGAGAGCTTTTTGTTCCTATCTGTACGGCGGGTCTTGAAAAACTTAGACCTGACCGTATGGACAGCTTCCACGAACCCATTTATCTCAATCAATTCATTCACCAATGTATGGTAAACTCTTAATTCTTGCTTTTTTTAATCCACACAATTTTTTTTTTGCGTTTTTGTCGAGTTTTATTACAATAGTGGCTGCACGACGTTTATCCATGCTGACCGAGCAAAAGCTGAAATTTTGCGTATGGACAGCTCGGACTCAATTTCCGTACACTTATAAACAGACACTACTCAGATACAAAAATGCCGTAAATGTGTGAACAGTACAGATATTAATGTCTGACATTTATTTCGCAATTTCTGTTGTAGTCTAAACTTAGCATTAGTCAAGACTAAACTAATAAATTATTTAAGTAGCTTCCGTAAGTTCCTAATTAAACATGTGGATCCTAATAAGATAATTTAAAAACATAACCATCCTTCGGCAGTCGGGTAAAATAACATTAGAACTCCATGATCCACTTAATTGTACCAATATCCATTTCAATAATGACGTCAAAACAAATGTTTTGCAAAACCCAACTTGCGAAGGCAGCTACATCCACTCTGTTTAATAAAAACATCGAAAAACATTTAAATTATTAATAAACAAAAGTATCCGAGTTTCTATCTGAATTGTTAATAAGCAGAGCAGGTTATGTAAAGTACTGTTTTTATGAAAAACACTGGCTTAATCCCGCCGCTTCACTCCCTCGGCCTGTACCAGGAATCCTACAAATTTTCAGGATAAATAGAAGCTTATGAAAGTGAGTGGTGAGGCTTTATTGCAACGAAAAATTGTTCCTAATTCAGGAGCGTTTTCACAAAGCGATACAAAAACCTTTTTTTTTTTCGTCCTCCATTCCAGTAGCTAAACATGAGGGTTTAAACAAATTTTCTGTAAATGATACATAAGTCATTCAAAAGTGCCTTAGTTTTTCAAAGTGATACATCTACGTAGAATTAATTACTTCAAAACGATTTATGATAAAACATTTTACGCAGATGTGCTCCTGGGTTCTGCTCCGAAGATGACAATATTCGACGTAACTATGACGATGAAGAACCAGTAATATGATATGCTTCGCAAATTCAACGAAACGTATCGCGTTTTATCAACAGTAGATGTCATTGTATCAAAGTTGAAAAAAACTCGTAGTTTTGATGTCATTATTTTGATATGTTTATGTATTTTACTTTTGTGTACAAATTCAAAGAAAGAAAAGGAGTTTATTTGCGCCAGGCACGACGCATACCATATAAAACAAAAGGAATAAGTAAATAAATACGAATACACCAATCTCGCAAAAGTTGCAGCTACCTGTCCTGCTAAAAACGTCGTCGTATAATCTCTTCAAAGTAAGAGTGAACAGGCTTCTTCTGGGTAAGCTCACTCCATCGTCGACTTTGTCTCTGTCACCTCTGACCTAGAGTCAAGAGCAAACCCATCTCGAAAAAAAAAAACAGCAATTTGCACGGAACATATTTTGATTATGAGAAAACTAAGACTTCTAATTAAGGTCATTTTGTTGCATTAATAAAGATGATTAAATAAATATTGATGTTGTATTCCGTCGTAAAATTTACGAATGGCATGACGTTTCGCGAAATTAAGGTTAGTGAGCTAGGGTTAAAATGCTGATGATGAACTGCTTATCCAAGCTTCCAGAATCTGGCCAAGATTTTCAGATTGCCTGACTACCCTCAACGATTGTCAAAACGGCTAAATGTAGTTTTCAAGGCATGGAAGGGACTCGGTATATTAAAATGTTGGTACACGTAAACCAACACACGAACAAAGAATTTAACATCTTTATAATATTAGCTAGATAAGCTTTAATATTTAGAATATTCGTACAGGCAAAAGATTATTTCAGAAATCTAAGATCGTACATGTTAATAAAAATCGTGTAATATGACTTCGTACGGAAAATTAACAATTTTATTTATAACAAAACCTTTGCCAAACCAGATAATTCCATTAGAAAAATATGCTTCAATTATGTATTTTAAACACGAAAGTTTGTGAGTATGGACGGATGGGAAGAGCAGTGGTGGCCCAGTGGTATCGGCCGCGTCTAACAAGTTGTAGGTCGTGGGTTCGAGCCCAGTCAGGCGCTTTACTTTCGGTAAATTATTTCACCACCACTGCTCTCAAAACGGTGAAGGAAAACATCGTGAGGAAACCGGCATGTCCTAGAACCAAAAATTCAAATTCATGTGACATCCACCAACCCGCACTGGGCCCGCGTGGTGGATTACGGCCCATTCCCTCTCACAAAGAGGAGGCCTGTGTCCCAGCAGTGGGAACATTAATAGGCTGCTGATGTGATGATGTGATGGAAGGATGTGTGGATGGGTGGATGTTTGTGTGTCACTCTTTTGCGCAAAAACTCCGGAACGGATTTTTATGAAAACTTTACATTTATATAGCATACTAGCTGTTGCCCGCGGCTTCGCTCCCGTGGACCACCCCATAGGACCCGTTTTCGGGATAAAAAAATAGCCTATGTCACTCAGGAATAACGTAGCTTTCTATTGGTGAAATATTTTTTTAAATCGGTCCAGTAGTTTCGGAGCCTATTCGGTACAAACAAACATTCAAAAAATCTTTCCTCTTTATAATATTAAGTATAGATTAATACAGCAGAGTAACACATTCTTACTAATATTTAAAATACAAATGTAAGTTTTTGTTTGTTACACTTGTAAGCCTTGACGGCTGAACAGATTTGGATGAAACTTGGCATCTGGATAGACCAGAACCTGGATCAGGACATACTTTTCATCCCGGTGTAATGGTCCCTTGGTATAATAAAATACTTATCACGCGGGCGATGCCACGGGCAGAAGCTAGTCCATAATATATAAAGATATTAAGTACAAATACTAATGCCATGTGGGCGAAGCCACGTGTGGCAGCTAGGTAATAATAACCCAGTATAATATTACATAAGCAGCTTTGTATACCCTGAAGAGGTAGGCCAATTTTATTTGAGTTCTTAAAAAGAAACGGGGTTATATACACATATTCGTACCTAAAATCACGCTTGTGTTTCGAGAAGTGTCTTATCTTCTTGTTCTCTCACACTATTGTATATTTTACTTTTTAACCGACTTTTCAAAAAGGAAGCGGTTCTATGGTCGATTTTTCGTTATATTTTTTTTTTTGTGTTTATTCACCGATTTCTCCGTCAATTGCGGACCAATTTTTTTTTTTTTTTTTTTTGGTAGTGTGTTCCCAAATTGGTTCGTAATTACATGTCTGTTGTTATACCATGTATTGGTTATACCATTTCATAACATAACATCTTGCCAGCTCTAAAGGGTACGCAGATGTGTACAGTTCACATTGGTACACTCTCATTTCACCGGTTATGTTCAAGTTTCATGATATTCGGGTTATCTATTCTGGCATTATTGGTACCTTAGCATTTTATTGTAAAAAATGTTTAATTTTTTACAATAAAAAATTGTTATGTTTATTTTTTTCCGTTGACATTCGGAATAATTTTTTCATTGATTTGACATTTGCTTGATATTTTTGACATTGTTACTATATATTTTTTTAAGTTTTTTTTTATTGTTTACATTTGGAATTATTTTATTTTTAAATTCATTGAAGTATTTTTTATATATTTGCACGCTATAGTATGGCAAAAAAGGCTGAACCTCTCAGTTTTTTTTTGTCATCTTGCATGCAAGTGTAATTATTTGTTAAGGAAACCGGCATGTCTTAGAATCATAAAATCAAAGATATGTGACATCCACCAACCCGCACAGCTGGGCCCGGGTGGTGAATTACAGCCCATTCCCTCTCACAGAGAGGAAGTCTGTGTCCCAGCAGTAGGTACACTAATATGCTGATTATGTGTGTGTGATGTGATACACATGTTTGGTCAAATTAATATATATTACCTAATCTACCACAAAACGTTGGTATATTCTGGTTTGAAGGATGTAAGTCCCATTCTAATCACATAATTTCCAGAGATATTTTTTTAGAGTTTTCAGCTTTGTCTCTGAGATCTGACCTACTACATAACATTGTCTGTAATGGCCGCATGTCATCTAAAGTGGTGATTCACAGGCTCATTTGAAAGACAATTTTTTTTTTAAACATTAATGATGTATCTTTTTATTATTCACATATTACATTCATACATACGTACAGAAACGCCACCATGTCAGTCCGTCTTCAGGATCAGACCTCGGAACCAGTCCTTCTCCAGCGTGGCGTGAGACAGGGAGACGTCATTTCTCCGAAACTGTTCACTGCTGCGCTGGAGGATGTATTCAAGGTTCTGGACTGGAGCGGCCTAGGCATCAACGTTAATGGCGAGTACATCACTCACCTTCGGTTTGCCGACGACATAGTGGTCATGGCTGAGACCATGGAGAGCCTCAGTACAATGCTCGATGACCTCAGTAGAGCTTCCGAAAGAGTGGGTCTGAAAATGAACATGGACAAAACCAAGGTGATGTTTAATGCCCATGTCACACACATTCCTATCAAGGTTGGAGACTCTACACTCGAAGTTGTGGACAACTATGTCTACCTGGGACAAACGATCCAGTTGGGTAGGGCCAATTTCGAGAAAGAGGTCAACCGTCAAATCCGACTCGGCTGGGCAGCGTTCGGGAAGTTGCGCGGTGTCTTCTCGTCCAACTTACCACAGTGTCTCAAGACAAAAGTCTATGACCAGTGTGTGTTGCCAGTGATGACATATGGCTCTGAGACGTGGTCGCTAACAATGGGTCTTATCAGAAAGCTTACAGTCACTCAAAGGGCAATGGAGAGGGCTATGCTCGGCGTTTCCTTGCGTGATCGAATCAGAAATGTTGAGATCCGTAAGAGGACCAGGGTTACCGACATAGCCCGAAGAATTGCCAAACTTAAGTGGCAGTGGGCAGGGCACATTGCTCGCAGAACGGATGGCCGATGGGGCAGAAAGGTTCTGGAGTGGCGACCGCGAACCGGAAGTCGTTGCGTTGGAAGGCCTCCCACCAGGTGGACCGATGACCTGGTGAAGGTTGCAGGAATCCGCTGGTTGCGGGACGCACGGGACCGGTCAATGTGGCGACGCTTGGTGGAGGCCTATGTCCAGCAGTGGACGTCTTTCGGCTGATATGATGATGATGATGATGATGACATTCATATATTAAATATGTATTTGTAATATATTCATATTTTATTCTATTTGAACATTACATAATAGATAATTTAAAAACAGATGTCGTTAATTTGTCGATTTTTTGCTTTATTCTGCTAGATGAGGTGTTTAAAATCCATACGGCATCACCTCTAAAGTCACCTTCAATGACACTTACGCTCAAACTACGTAACTTATTATTATTTCATTTATTCAACTCTTTTCTTATTAATTACATTTTTAAATATTTTTACAAAACACATATAAAACAGAAAAACATTTAAAAATATAATAAATAGAGGCCCACCGGTATCGGGAATAGGATCCAAGCTACCGGTGGTCAGGGCTCCAGAGAAAGGAACCTCCTAACAATGCGAGCCGTGTCCAGCAATACTGCTTTCTGGATCAGGCTCTTGATCCAGCCGCCTAACGAGAGCCTCCTAAGGTGTTGGTCGAGGCTCGTGGCTATTAAGCCATTGGCTGACACGACTATCGGTACAATGATCGCTGTGTCCACATCCCAAATGTAGACAACAATTATTATTATTATTATATACTTTATTTGACACCACAAAAAAACATACAGGACAAACGTTCACATATAAAAGTGTACAATGGTTGGGTGTGGTGTACTTATCCCCATTGAGATCACACAGTTTATTTATTTAACGGAGACTTTATCCCAAATGCCTTCGGGAGGACCCACCGGCTTTCGTACACCTCAGTCGATTCGTAGACTTCGTAGCGGACGAACGCTACGCCGCCTACGCGCTACGGGCTACGCGCTACGTGCTACGCGAAAACTTTCAAGTCTTTGTGTAGTCTTTGATAAATAAGAATTATTCTGTGTGTGTGAGTTTTACATTATTATTGTAATTTTATTAATTAAAAATACCTTTGCAAAAATAATAATATGTAGTCATAATTTAGGTTTGGTTTTGTGTGAATATTACTTTTGAGCAAGTTTTTTTGGAGTCAAATGTGAATGTGAAGTGTTTATAAAATGACTGAAACAATGTGATCTGCTTTTACTGTGGGAGGAATGGTAAGTGATTTATATATTTTGCTGAATTTTGAAATGACCTCGTGTGACACGAACACACTTTTATATTTTTAAGCTCAATTGTTTTTCTTTAACCAAAATCGTCATAGATTCGTCGTCGTCCAACAATACGAATTACATCTAAAATTTTACAAAAAGGTTTAATACTGCCGATACTACTGGTTATGTATTTCTTGCTTTTTTAACATGCGTACCAACATAATAAAATTATAATTTTCTTTCTATTCTTGTCTTCATAAAATAAAATCGCGGGGTTGAAAAAGTTTACGCGGGGTTGAACCCCTTTGATCATCTTAATCTTTCAACTAAGATAATTCTAAAACTGGGTCAACAGTGAATCACGGATCTTATCTTAATTATCAGCAAGAGCATTTTACCAATTTTATTGCAGCAAGTTATAGTCACTTAGTAGAAATGTCCCTGAGAAAACATTAATATCCTTATTTAAAAAAATCTTGTAATTTTTTAGCTACATTGCTTAGCGTAAATACGATGTTCAAAATTTCTATAGAGAATTTGAATAAAGAATCCGCTAACCAGTTGATAAAGAATTTTGAGATTTTATTATTTAGGCCCTTGTGTATAAAGTGTACAAAATAAATACTGAATAGAAGTGAATAGTCAAAATGGTTTTTGAATCGCCATTTTATATTTTTTATGTTTGCTATAGGCACATAACGTTAAAAATCATGAAAACCTTTATTGTGTTATCACTATTTAAGCCACTTGTTTAATAAGGTAGGTATTCCTATTTCATTTCCAGGCACTTGAAATTATCATAAGACTCTATAAAAATAAAGTAACTATCATAGATACATAAAAACTAATCCTTTTTATAATATATGTAAATGTTTAAAAATTCTCTTGATAAATAAAATACAAATCAACTTAACTAAATGATTAAATTGAAAAAAAAAAGATTATTATCTTGCGCGCTATTGTAAGCCTTGAAGATCAAGCTTCTTCATTATTTAATGTGTCAGTTTTTGCCAATACAATTGCCGATATTTCAATCGTCAGATAGCTCTTATCTAAACAATAAATATGACGATCTAACGTTTTTTCACAAAAGCTATGATACTCCAAATAAAGTTATCTGACTATCGAAAAATAAATAAAAACTAAACACTAAAGAGATGACACCGTTTTGAGATTAGCACCAAACTTGGCAAGCCTATATCTAGGGTGCCTATTCAAGAACTTTTATTTATTTAAACTTTATGTACAATGGTGATACATAGGCGATTGATGCCATACTGTAATTTGTTAAATTATACTATAACCAATTTGTACTAATAACACAAAAAATAACTCTGTCTGTCTGTCTGTTACGCTTTTACGCCCAATTTTGATGAATTGTATTATTAAGATATATTGGATCTAGGAAAACGACATTACTACTACTTTTTATCTCAGGAGTATGTTCCCGTGGGAAAAAATCAGACTTTCACACGGGCAAAGCCGCTAGCAGAAGCTAGTAAATCGATCATCATCATCTTCCTGCCCTTGGCCCATATTACTTGGGGTCGGCGCAACAGTTTTCTTCCTCCATACTATCCTGTCCCCCGTCACGCTATCACTGACACCCTATTCTTTCATATCACTCCTCAACAGTCCATCCATCTTTTCTTTGGCTTCCTCTTCCTCTCCATCCATCCAAATTTATATCCGTAACTCTTTTTAAATAAGCTAGTAACTCTTTGTCCGTGGGGTCTGAGTACTCACGCCTTATTTAAAGAACTATATAAACACCTAGTTGAATATTTGCATGACACAAGGGCTGGCTTTTACCTTGGTCAGAGGATAAGCATTGCCATACAACGAAGCAATAAAAGTACGTCCTGCAAATGCCAAAAATAAACACAATTCTATATAATATAAACGTTATATCAATGTAGGTGAGATTTTTTGATTGACTCCCATTCTATTTCGCGACGAATAGCTATTTCTAATTTCTGTGTCACTTCAATAGGCGCTGTTTGCGAATTATGTAATTGGTTGTACGCTTGTATACTAAGCCTACCACGACGTGTAAAAACTATAATGGTTCAAATGTGAAAAAGTGATAGATGTATACAAGTCATATACATCCATCCCTTACGCACACTAAAAATGACCTTGCTCTAAGAGCTTATGATCCCTTCTAATTGGAAAAAATACTTGGAAAACACGTACCGAATTCTGGTGACCAACATTATGTTTTTTTTTTCAATAGAGAAAATGACGCAAATCTTTACTATGTGATATTGTTACAATATAAATACAGTATTTTGGGTATGGCGTCCTATCTGAGATTCTAGCCTAGTGATATTCTATCACGAAAAAGCGTCGCGACAGCGATTCGATAAACTTCAAAATTGTATGGACCAAGCGCGCAACGACGTACCGTGTGTCCAAAATTGCACTTTATTTCCATGCATTTTGTTCGAAATTTGAATGGAATAGGAAACCGCCCATGCCACGTCCGCGCCCGACGCCATTTCTATGTGGCCCGCGCCCTATGTGCCCAGCGCTTTAAATTTTGACATTTATACCGTCGCACGTCCCCAGCGCTAATATAATGACACTGCAATTAAGTATTACCGTACATCTTGTATATTTTTATCTATGTAAATAAATCTTCATTTGCTAGTAAATCGAAAAATTATGAAATTAACCAGTCAATCCTTAGAAAGCCTACTTAAAGGCTAAACCTACTAAATCTCAATTTAACTCTAAATAATTCCCAATGGAAATTCCAAAGAGAATTCTTAATTATAGCCGAGAAATGTCAGGGATTAACAATGCATTTTAATGATGGAGGCTAGGGAGCTTCCCCTGTGTGGAATTTATATATTACACGCTAGTATTGGAAAAGGGGTAAGCAGGGCTATCCCTGCTGTCTGTCTCTATAAACATTGGCACATTAATATGCTTTAATAAAATGTATTACAAAAATGAAAATTATAGCTGTTTTATCATTAATCAGCTTTATTTGTGTCAGGCGTGTCTTTTTTTTCCGCTAAAAGGAGTCAATTCCACCCGGCTCCTACTTTCCGAGGTGTAACCGTGCCGATAACGGACCATCTTGAGGTTCTTGGCATTACGTTGACATCGACGCTCAATTTCGGTCCATTCATTGAGGCAAAAGCTCAGCTGGCTGCCAAAAAATTGGGAATCCTCGCGAAGGTGAGACGGTACTTCACGCCAGAACAATTGCTCAACTTGTATCAAGCGCAAGTTCGATCATCCATGGAGTACTGTTCTCATCACTGGGACGGATCTGCCAAGTACCAGCTGGATGCACTTGAGTCGATCGAAAAACGGGCCAAGAGGCTCATTGGCAATGAGGTACTCGTCGAATCTAGGCTCCAGAACCTCGAACATCGGCGCAGAGTTGCCAGCCTGTCGGTTTTTTATCGGTTACATTTCGGAAAGTGTTTCGTTGGAATTGCATGAACTAATTCCTCCTAGCCCATTCCATCATCGGACTACAAGACGTACGGCGATGCGTCATCGGTACATGGTGGACATCCCACCCATACGCACCAAACGTTTTGGGAATACTTTTATAAAATTCAAAGGAGTGGAATTCCCTGCCGGAGTCTGTATTTCCTGTTGGCTACAACCTGGGAGTCTTTAAACCAAGAGTGAATAGGTTTCTTCTAGGCAAGCGTGCTTCATCGTCGACCACATCGTCGCTTACCATCAGGTGAGATAGTGGTCAAACGCAAGCCTATCAATAAATAAAAAAATAAATAAAAAAAACTCCCTAGTTGTGGTAGTGGTTGGGACTCCCATTTCCACACTTAGACTCACATTTTGTCCATTGTGCGTGGGGATACCTCCATATAGCTAAAAACTTTTCGGAATAAATTATCTAATGGTGAAAGTCAAGAATGTTTGTTTAGAAGAAAAAACCGGCCAAGTGCGTGTCTGACTTCGCATATTTAGGGTTTTGTACCAAAAAAATAATGGCTTTTTTGTTTCTTTTTTATTGTTTTCACATTATCACCAAATTTCAGTTCATAGGTCAAGCTAAGCAAAAAATTCTTCGGAACAAAATTGTGTGACAGACGGAGCACAGACAGACACGTGAGTGACAGCAATAGGGCTCCGTTTGGACGCTTCGGGTACAGAACCATAAAATACATGGCCCGACAAACAGAAAGCACAATTTGATTCCGCCTAGCCCTTTCCATCATCGGACTACAAGACGTACGGCCATGCGCCATCGGTACATGGTGGACATCCCTCCCATACGCACAAAGCGTTTTGCTAAAACTTTCATTGTGCGCACAGTTAAGGAGTGGAATTCCCTTCCGGGGTCTTTGTTTCCTGATAGCTAAGCCTGATAGCTAGTTTCTTCTAGGTAAGCGTGATTCACTGTAGACCACGTCATCGCTTAACATCAGGCGAGATAGTGGTCAAACGCGAGCCTATAGATTATAAAAAAAAAACAAGAGAAACAATAATAATAATCAATATTACGATTTTAATATTGATTATTATTATTGTTTCTTTTTATAAAAATATATGGATATAAATATTGGTTGCGTCATCCAAAAGACATGGCTAAACAACTGCCCTTAGCATATATAGTAATTTTTCACTAGGTCGTAACATTCAAATATTCATTAATGAATTATTACAGTTTTATTATTCTTCTAGAACTTGCGCGAATTAATCAAATAATTAAAAGTATTTTCATGTTTTTGTTTGACAAGAAGAACATAAGATTCCGTTATACGAAAAATTGTAGTCAATAAACCTACTTATAAAGACATTTGCGTAACTCGAAACGAACAGTATTAATTATTATTTATTTTTCTACCTATCGAAATACATCTCAAATATTCATTTATGAATTATAACAGTTTTATTATTCTTAGAGAACTTTCGTGAATTAATGAAATAATTAAAAGTTTTTTCATGTTTTTGTTTGACAAGAAGAACATAAGATTCCGTTATACGAAAAATTTTAGTCAATAAACCTACTTTTAAAGACATTTGCGTAAATCGAAACGAACTGTATTCACTTTTATTTATTTTTGTACCTTTCGCTATACATCTCAAAACCTTAGAGAAAGAACCATAGATGTTGATTTCTTTAATTGCATTTATCTGATTTCTAGAAATTATTGGCAAAATCTGGAAAGAAACGGCACTTAAACATCGGCATACATGTACTGCCAGTTCGCTGTCTCATTGTAAACGGAAGGCCCTGTCTCCTGTGATACAGTTTTCTATAACTAGTACAGGAAACAGGTGATCTTTTCCACTAAAACTCTAACCACTACTTTGTATTGCATAGTCTGTGCATAAATATCTGGTGGAAAAATATAATTTGTAACACTGTTTTTTTGGAACAATAAAAATTATTATTATTATTAATTATTATTATTACTTAAATAATGCTTACACTAAATGGTTACAATCGATTCTTCCAGTTTACACTTGATTCGATTAGAACCAAATATAAAAACATGCTGGGGGTGTCGTGGGAACTCACTTTGAACGAACTACCTTTCGCCGGGTATTATGTATTAATACAGAGCCAACTAGTATGGTCTTAATCTTAAGTTTCAATTGCGTATTGATTCATCATGAGATGCATAAACTGTGGTGTAGCAACAAATGACAGATCTTCAAATGACAGCCGGCACCAACGGGTTAACTAGCTTTTCAAGGCACGAAGGAAACTCACTATGTCAAGATGGTACACGATGTAACCACGGAATAACCTCTGCAAGCGTTGCTTAACCTTGAAGATCGACCTGTGCGGCTGTTATTATTAAGCCACGAGCTCCTCTAAACGCCTTAATAAAGTATCATAGCAAAATCTTATTCTTTTACAAGTTTGTATACCTATTAATGTAGGAGTTTCTACGATTTTATTTTCAGGATTGTGACGATATAAAAAGATCTTGTAACATTTTTCATACGAAATACTAATATTCAGCTATTCAGCATTACATATTACTAGTTAAAATGTTTATACATTGCTAGGGCAGTCGTCCATACTTTATTTAGCCATGTCCTTTAAAGATAAGTGTACCGTGTGGGTAATATAGCCATCAAAGACATACATTCAAGTGTAAAAAGATGTAGGTCCCATACTAAAATACATTTAGCTAGATCTTGAATAAAATTAGAAGTTCGTGGCAATGTTATACCTATAATGTCAATATAATAATATAAAAAAACGCCGACTGAAAATCAGCGCTGGGTGTTTGACGAACATCAAATAATTAGTTGGTAACCCTTTCGGTGTGGACACGCTCAGCACAATTTTTTATTTTGTATTGTATTTTTTTACTGTTTTTCTCTGTAACTTGCTTGTTGCTGTTGTGTTGCGTCTGTGGAGAATAAATGTTTTCCATTTCATTCTTTTGGAACAATTTAATCAGTTTCACTCCTGTCTAAGTGACTTAGTAACTACGAGTAACAGACAAGTCTTGTGTTCGAATACTCTGCCAGTTCTTGTCATCCGATTGAAGTGTGCAAAACTGTGTAGTTTTGAACACCTAACCACATAAAGGGTGTAACTGAAAAGTGTGATTATATTTTAATAACTCCTTCTATCCATGTAAATGAATTACTTTTTAGCCAATCTATATATATCTTCTATCTTATATATATATAAAAGAGAAAGTATGTATGTATGTTCCTTGTAGACTCGGAAACGGCTGGACCGATTTCAATGAAATTTGGCATGGAGATAGTTTGAAACCCTAGAAAGGACGTAGGATAGTTTGTAAACACTTGGGATGAAAAAACACTTTTAACACGTGCGAAGCCGCGGGCAGAAGCTAGTTCTTAATAAAATTGGTTAAACCATACTAGGTCAGTTAACCAATTTTTTTTATCGGAGACACATTTTTTTTAGTAATAAGTATTGTTCATTTAGATGTACAGAAACAGTATTAAACGCTGTTGGCGTGGTTGAATTCCGTTCAAAGTTTATTTAATTTTAGAATCAACGATACGACGAAGAAGAAGAAGAAGTTTTAAATCTATACTATATATATTATTATACTATATAAAACTGCATTACCACTGACTCACTGACTCACTGACTGACTCATTGACATAATTGTTCTCCCAGATGGTGGATGGGGAGGTGGGTATATTTTGACAGATTCGTAAACAAGTAACTCCCGTGAGTATGGGAAAAGTCCCAAACCTCCCCTTTTCCTCCCCCCTCCTCCCCCCCTCTATCGTATCTCGGAAACTAAGGTACCCGTAGAATGTTTTTTTTACGGATTCGTTTAGAGGAGGCTCGCAAAAGTAAAAACCATTTTTCAAAGTTGACCCCCTCGCCCCCCTTCTCCCCCCCTTTAAGCGGATCTCGAAAGTTGGAACATTTGGAACATTTATTTTTTCAGGTTCATATAAAGGGGCAATGCTTTAGTCACAAACGAACCAGTTTTCAAAGTTGACCCCCTTGCCCCCCTTCTCCCCCCTCCCCCCCCCGTTTTGGCGAATCTTTTTTTTTGTTTTTTTTACGGATTCGTTTAGAGTAGGCTCGGAAAAGTTAAAACCATTTTTCAAAGTTGAGCCCCTCGCCCCCCTTCTCCCCCCCTTTAAGCGGATCTCGGAAGTTGAGAGACTTGGAACATTTCTATTTTCAGATTCATATAAAGGGGCAATGCTATAGTCACAAACGAACCAGTTTTCAAAGTCGACCCCCTTGCCCCCCTTCTCCCCCCTCCACACCCCCGTTTTGGCGAATCTTTTTTTGTTTTTTTTACGGATTCAGCGTAGGGATCCCGAGTGGAGCGAACCTACGAGACCGAGTGCAGCGCAGGGGGGAGGTGGCGAGCGAAGCGAGCCGGCGACCTCCGTAGCGTAACGAAGGTTGAGTGGGTGAAGCGAAACTCAGTGCCTGGCGACGACAAGCAAACATTAGGGTTATGTTTTTTGGAACATAGTTTAGGGTAGGGTAGGGTAGGTGTAGGGTAGGTGTAGGGTAGGTGTAGGGTAGGTGTAGGGTAGGTGTAGGGTAGGTGTAGGGTAGGTGTAGGGTAGGTGTAGGGTAGGTGTAGGGTAGGTGTAGGGTAGGTGTAGGGTAGGTGTAGGGTAGGTGTAGGGTAGGTGTAGGGTTGGTGTAGGGTAGGTGTAGGGTTGGTGTAGGGTAGGTGTAGGGTAGGTGTAGGGTAGGTGTAGGGTAGGTGTAGGGTAGGTGTAGGGTAGGTGTAGGGTAGGTGTAGGGTAGGTGTAGGGTAGGTGTAGGGTAGGTGTAGGGTAGGTGTAGGGTAGGTGTAGGGTAGGTGTAGGGTAGGTGTAGGGTAGGTGTAGGGTAGGTGTAGGGTAGGTGTAGGGACAAAACACGCGAGCTGCTTGCAGCTCGCGCACCAAGCAAATACTAGTTATACTATATAAAACTGCATTACCACTGACTGACTGACATAATTGTTCTCCCAGATGGTGGATGGAGAGGTGGGTATATTTTGACAGATTCGTAAACAAGTGACTCTCGCGAGTTTGGGAAAAGTCCCAAACCTCCCCTTTTCCTCCCCCCTTCTCCCCCCCTCTATCGAATCTCGGAAACTAAGGTACCCGTAGTATGTTTTTTTTACGGATTCGTTTAGAGGAGGCTCGGAAAAGCAAAAACCATTTTTCAAATTTGGCCCCCTCGCCCCCCTTCTCCCCCCCTTTAATCGGATCTCGGAAGTTGAGAGACTTGGAACATTTCTATTTTCAGATTCATATAAAGGGGCAATGCTATAGTCACAAACATACCATTTTTCAAAGTTGACCCCCTTGCTCCCCTTCTCACCCCTCCCCCCCGTTTTGGCGAATCTTTTTTTTTTGTTTTTTTTTCGGATTCGTTTAGAGGAGGCTCGGAAAAGTAAAAACCATTTTTCAAAGATGACCCCCTCGCCCCCATTCTCCCCCCCTTTAAGCGGATCTCGGAAGTTGAGAGACTTTGAACATTTCTTTTTTCAGATTCATATAAAGGGGCAATGCTATAGTCACAAACGAACCAGTTTTCAAAGTTGAACCCCTTGCCCCCCTTCTCGCCCCTCCCCCCCCGTTTTGGTGAATCTTTTTTTTTTGTTTTTTTTTACGGATTCAGCGTAGGGATCCCGAGTGGAGCGAACCTACGAGACCGAGTGCAGCGCAGGGGAGAGGTGGCGAGCGAAGCGAGCCGGCGACCTCCGAACGTAGCGTAACGAAGGTTGAGTGGGTGAAGCGAAACTCAGTGCCTGGCGACGACAATCAAACATTAGGGTTATGTTTTTTGGAACAAAGTTTAGGGTAGGTGTAGGGTAGGTTAAGGAATACTTCTCAAAAACACGACAAAGCCGCGAGCTGCTTGCAGCTCGCGCACCAAGCAAATACTAGTTATACTATATAAAACTGCATTACCACTCACTCATTGACATAATTGTTCTCCCAGATGGTGGATGGGGAGGTGGGTATATTTTGACAGATTCGTAAACAAGTAACTTCCGTGAGTATGGGAAAAGTCCCAAACCTCCCCTTTTCCTCCCCCCTCCTCCCCCCCTCTATCGTATCTCGGAAACTAAGGTACCCGTAGAATGTTTTTTTAACGGATTCGTTTAGAGGAGGCTCGGAAAAGTAAAAAGCATTTTTCAAAGTTGACCCCCTCGCCCCCCTTCTCCCCCCCTTTAAGCGGATCTCGAAAGTTGGAACATTTGGAACATTTCTTTTTTCAGATTCTTATAAAGGGGCAATGCTATAGTCACAAACGAACCATTTTTCAAAGTTGACCCCCTTGCCCCCCTTCTCCCCCCTCCGCCCCCGTTAGGGCGAATCTTTTTTTTTGTTTTTTTTACGGATTCGTTTAGAGGAGGCTTGGAAAAGTAAAACCCATTTTTCAAAGTTGACCCCCCTCGCCCCCCTTCTCCCCCCCTTTAAGCGGATCTCGGAAGTTGAGAGACTTGGAACATTTATTTTTTCACATTCATATAAAGGGGCAATGCTATAGTCACAAACAAACCATTTTTCAAAGTTGACCCCCTCGCCCCCCTTTCCCCCCCCGTTTTGGCGAATCTTTTTTTTTTGTTTTTTTTACGGATAAAGCGTAGGGATCCCGATCAGTGCCTGGCGACGACAAGCAAACATTAGGGTTATGTTATTTGGAACAAAGTGTAGGGTAGGTGTAGGGTAGGTGTAGGGTAGGTGTAGGGTAGGTGTAGGGTAGGTGTAGGGTAGGTGTAGGGTAGGTGTAGGGTAGGTGTAGGGTAGGTGTAGGGTAGGTGTAGGGTAGGTGTAGGGTAGGTGTAGGGTAGGTGTAGGGTAGGTGTAGGGTAGGTGTAGGGTAGGTGTAGGGTAGGTGTAGGGTAGGTGTAGGGTAGGTGTAGGGTAGGTGTAGGGTAGGTGTAGGGTAGGTGTAGGGTAGGTGTAGGGTAGGTGTAGGGTAGGTGTAGGGTAGGTGTAGGGTAGGTGTAGGGTAGGTGTAGGGTAGGTATAGGGTAGGTGTAGGGTAGGTGTAGGGTAGGTGTAGGGTAGGTGTAGGGTAGGTGTAGGGTAGGTGTAGGGTAGGTGTAGGGTAGGTGTGGTGTAGGGTAGGTGTAGGGTAGCTGTAGGGTAGGTGTAGGAAAGGTGTAGGGTAGGTGTAGGGACAACAACACGCGAGCTGCTTGCAGCTCGCGCACCAAGCAAATACTAGTTATACTATATAAAACTGCATTACCACTCACTGACTCACTGACATAATTGTTCTCCCAGATGGTGGATGGGGAGGTGGGTATATTTTGACAGATTCGTAAACAAGTGACTCTCGCGAGTTTGGGAAAAGTCCCAAAACTCCCCTTTTCCTCCCCCCTCCTCCCCCCCTCTATCGTATCTCGGAAACTAAGGTACCCGTAGTATGTTTTTTTTACGGATTCATTTAGAGGAGGCTCGGTAAAGCAAAACCATTTTTCAAATTTGACCCCCTCGCCCCCCTTCTCCCCCCCTTTAAGCGGATCTCGGAAGTTGAGAGACTTGGAACATTTCTTTTTTCAGATTCATATAAAGGGGCAATGCTATAGTCACAAACATACCATTTTTCAAAGTTGACCCCCTTGCTCCCCTTCTCCCCCCTCCCCCCCGTTTTGGCAAATCTATTTTTTTTGTTTTTTTTTACGGAATCATTTAGAGGAGGCTCGGAAAAGTAAAAACCATTTTTCAAAGTTGACCCCCTCGCCCCCCTTTCCCCCCCCTTTAAGCGGATCTCGGAAGTTGAGAGACTTGGAACATTTCTTTTTTCAGATTCATATAAAGGGGCAATGCTAAAGTCACAAACAAACCATTTTTCAAAGTTGACCCCCTCGCCCCCCTTTCCCGCCCCGTTTTGGCGAATCTTTTTTTTTTGTTTTTTTTACGGATTCAGCGTAGGGATCCCGAGTGGAGCGAACCTGCGAGACCGAGTGCAGCGCAGGGGGGAGGTGGCGAGCGAAGCGAGCCGGCGACCTCCGTAGCGTAACGAAGGTTGAGTGGGTGAAGCGAAACTCAGTGCCTGGCGACGACAAGCAAACATTAGGGTTATGTTTTTTGGAACAAAGTGTAGGGTAGGTGTAGGGTAGGTGTAGGGTAGGTGTAGGGTAGGTGTAGGGTAGGTGTAGGGTAGGTGTAGGGTAGGTGTAGGGTAGGTGTAGGGTAGGTGTAGGGTAGGTGTAGGGTAGGTGTAGGGTAGGTGTAGGGTAGGTGTAGGGTAGGTGTAGGGTAGGTGTAGGGTAGGTGTAGGGTAGGTGTAGGGTAGGTGTAGGGTAGGTGTAGGGTAGGTGTAGGGTAGGTGTAGGGTAGGTGTAGGGTAGGTGTAGGGTAGGTGTAGGGTAGGTGTAGGGTAGGTGTAGGGTAGGTGTAGGGTAGGTGTAGGGTAGGTGTAGGGTAGGTGTAGGGTAGGTGTAGGGTAGGTGTAGGGTAGGTGTAGGGTAGGTGTAGGGTAGGTGTAGGGTAGGTGTAGGGTAGGTGTAGGGTAGGTGTAGGGTAGGTGTAGGGTAGGTGTAGGGTAGGTGTAGGGTAGGTGTAGGGTAGGTGTAGGGTAGGGTAGGTGTAGGGTAGGTGTAGGGTAGGTGTAGGGTAGGTGTAGGGTAGGTGTAGGGTAGGTGTAGGGTAGGTGTAGGGTAGGGTAGGTGTAGGGTAGGTGTAGGGTAGGTGTAGGGTAGGTGTAGGGTAGGTGTAGGGTAGGTGTAGGGTAGGTGTAGGGTAGGTGTAGGGTAGGTGTAGGGTAGGTGTAGGGTAGGTGTAGGGTAGGTGTAGGGTAGGTGTAGGGTAGGTGTAGGGTAGGTGTAGGGTAGGTGTAGGGTAGGTGTAGGGTAGGTGTAGGGTAGGTGTAGGGTAGGTGTAGGGTAGGTGTAGGGTAGGTGTAGGGTAGGTGTAGGGTAGGTGTAGGGTAGGTGTAGGGTAGGTGTAGGGTAGGTGTAGGGTAGGTGTAGGGTAGATGTAGGGTAGGTGTAGGGTAGGTGTAGGGTAGGTGTAGGGTAGGTGTAGGGTAGGTGTAGGGTAGATGTAGGGTAGGTGTAGGGTAGGTGTAGGGTAGGTGTAGGGTAGGTGTAGGGTAGGTGTAGGGTAGGTGTAGGGTAGGTGTAGGGTAGGTGTAGGGTAGGTGTAGGGTAGGTGTAGGGTAGGTGTAGGGTAGGTGTAGGGTAGGTGTAGGGTAGGTGTAGGGTAGGTGTAGGGTAGGTGTAGGGTAGGTGTAGGGTAGGTGTAGGGTAGGTGTAGGGTAGGTGTAGGGTAGGTGTAGGGTAGGTGTAGGGTAGGTGTAGGGTAGGTGTAGGGTAGGTGTAGGGTAGGTGTAGGGTAGGTGTAGGGTAGGTGTAGGGACAACAACACGCGGGTGTAGGGACAACAACACGCGAGCTGCTTGCAGCTCGCGCACCAAGCAAATACTAGTTATTATAATATATAAAACTGCATTACCACTGACTCACTGACTCACTCATTGACATAATTGTTCTCCCAGATGGTGGATGGGGAGGTGGGTATATTTTGACAGATTCGTAAACAAGTAACTCCCGTGAGTATGGGAAAAGTGCCAAACCTCCCCTTTTCCCCCCCCCTCCTCCCCCCCTCTATCGTTTCTCGGAAACGAAGGTACCCGTATTTTTTGTTTTTTACGGATTCGTTTAGAGGAGGCTCGGAAAAGTAAAAACCATTTTTCAAAGTTGACCCCCTCCCCCCCCTTCTCCCCCCCTTTAAGCGGATCTCGGCTGTTGAGAGACTTGGAACATTTCTTTTTTCAGATTCATATAAAGGGGCAATGCTATAGTCACAAACAAACCATTTTTCAAAGTTGACCCCCTTGCCCCCCTTCTCCCCCCTCCCCCCCCGTTTTGGCGAATCTTATTTTTTTGTTTTTTTTACGGAATCGTTTAGAGGAGGCTCGGAAAAATAAAGACCATTTTTCAAAGTTGACCCCCTCGCCCCCCTTCTCCCCCCCTTTAAGCGGATCTCGAAAGTTGGAACATTTGGAACATTTATTTTTTCAGATTCATATAAAGGGGCAATGCTATTGTCACAAACGAACCAGTTTTCAGAGTTAACCCCCTTGCCCGCCTTCTCCCCCCTCCCCCCCCGTTTTGGCGAATCTTTTTTATTTGTTTTTTTTACGGATTCAGCGTAGGGATCCCGAGAGGAGCGAACCTACGAGACCGAATGCAGCGCAGGGGGGAGGTGGCGAGCGAAGCGAGCCGGCGACCTCCGTAGCGTAACGAAGGTTGAGTGGGTGAAGCGAAACTCAGTGCCTGGCGACGACAATCAAACATTAGGGTTATGTTTTTTGGAACAAAGTTTAGGGTAGGTGTAGGGTAGGTGTAGGGTAGGTGTAGGGTAGGTGTAGGGTAGGTGTAGGGTAGGTGTAGGGTAGGTGTAGGGTAGGTGTAGGGTAGGTGTAGGTTAGGTGTAGGGTAGGTGTAGGGTAGGTGTAGGGTAGGTGTAGGGTAGGTGTAGGGTAGGTGTAGGGTAGGTCTAGGGACAACAACACGCGAGCTGCTTGCAGCTCGCGCACCAAGCAAATACTAGTTATTATAATATATAAAGCTGGATTACCACTCACTCACTGACTCACTCACTGACTCATTGACATAATTGTTCTCCCAGATGGTGGAGGGGGAGGTGGGTATATTTTTACAGATTCGTAAACAAGTAACTCCCGTGAGTATGGGAAAAGTGCCAAACCTCCCCTTTTCTCCCCCCCTCCTCCCCCCCTCTATCGTATCTCGGAAACTAAGGTACCCGTATTTTTTGTTTTTTACGGATTCGTTTAGAGGAGGCTCGGTATAGTAAAAAGCATTTTTCAAAGTTGACCCCCTCCCCCCCTTCTCCCCCCCTTTAAGCGGATCTCGAAAGTTGGAACATTTGGAACATTTCTTTTTTCAGATTCATATAAAGGGGCAATGCTATAGTCACAAACAAACCATTTTTCATAGTTGACCCCCATGCCCCCCTTCTCCCCCTCCCCCCCCCCTTTCGGCGAATCTTTTTTTCGTGTTTTTTTTACGGATTCGTTTAGAGGAGGCTCGGAAAAGTAAAAACCATTTTTCAAAATTGACCCCCTCGCCCCCCTTCTCCCCCCCTTTAAGCGGATCTCGGAAGTTGAGAGGCTTGGAACATTTCTTTTTTCAGATTCATATAAAGGGGTAATGCTATAGTCATAAACAAAACATTTTTCAAAGTTGCCCCCTTGCCCCCCATCGCCCCCCTCCCCCTCCCCCCGTTTTGGCGAATTTTTTTTTTGTTGTTTTTACGGATTCAGCGTAGGGATCCCGTATGGAGCGAACCTCCGAGACCGAGTGCAGCGCAGGGGGGAGGTGGCGAGCGAAGCGAGCCGGCGACCTCCGTAGCGTAACGAAGGTTGAGTGGGTGAAGCGAAACTCAGTGCCTGGCGACGACAAGCAAACATTAGGGTTATGTTTTTTGGAACAAAGTTTAGGGTAGGTGTAGGGTAGGTGTAGGGTAGGTGTAGGGTAGGTGTAGGGTAGGTGTAGGGTAGGTGTAGGGTAGGTGTAGGGTAGGTGTAGGGTAGGTGTAGGGTAGGTGTAGGGTAGGTGTAGGGTAGGTGTAGGGTAGGTGTAGGGTAGGTGTAGGGTAGGTGTAGGTTAGGTGTAGGGTAGGTGTAGGGTAGGTGTAGGGTAGGTGTAGGGTAGGTGTAGGGTAGGTGTAGGGTAGGTCTAGGGACAACAACACGCGAGCTGCTTGCAGCTCGCGCACCAAGCAAATACTAGTTATTATATTATATAAAACTGCATTACCACTCACTGACTGACTGACTCACTCATTGACATAATTGTTCTCCCAGATGGTGGAGGGGAAGGTGGGTATATTTTGACAGATTCGTATACAAGTAACTCTCGCGAGTATGGGAAAAGTCCCAAACCTCCCCTTTTCCCCCCCTCTCCTCCCCCCCTCTATCGTTTCTCGGAAACTAAGGTACCCGTATTTTTTGTTTTTTACGGATTCGTTTAGAGGAGGCTCGGAAAAGTAAAAAGCATTTTTCAAAGTTGACCCCCTCGCCCCCCTTCTCCCCCCCTTTAAGCGGATCTCGAAAGTTGGAACATTTGGATTATTTCTTTTTTCAGACTCATATAAAGGGGCAATGCTATAGTCACAAACGAACCAGTTTTCAAAGTTGACCCCCTTGCCCCCCTTCCTCCCCCCCCCCCCCCCGTTTTGGCGAATTTTTTTATTCAGTTTTTTTTACGGATTCATTTAGAGGAGGCTCGGAAAAGTAAAAGCCATTTTTCAAAGTTGACCCCCTCGCCCCCCTTCTCCCCCCCTTTAAGCGGATCTCGGAAGTTGAGAGACTTGGAACATTTCTTTTTTCAGATTCATATAAAGGGGTAATGCTATAGTCACTAACGAACCAGTGTTCAAAGTTGACTCCCTTTGCCCCCCATCTCCCCCCTCCCCCCCCCCGTTTTGGTGAATCTTTTTTTTGTTTTTTTACGAATTTGTTTAGAGGAGGCTCGGAAACGTAAAAAACCATTCTTCAAAGATGACCCTCTCGCCCCCCTTTTCCACCCCTTTAAGCGGATCTCGGAAGTTGAGAGACTTGGTACATTTCTTTTTTCAGATTCATATAAAGGGGCAATGCTTTAGTCACAAACAAACCATTTTCAAAGTTGACCCCCTTGCCCCCCATCTACCCCCTCCCCCTCCCCGTTTTGGCGAATCTTTTTTTTGTTTTTTTACGGATTCGTTTAGAGGAGGCTCGGAAAAACAAAAAACATTTTTCAAAGTTGACCCCCTCGCCCCCCTTTTCCCCCACCTTTAAGCAGATCTCGGAAGTTGAGAGACTTGGAACATTTCTTTTTTCATATTCATATAAAGGGGCAATGCTCGAGTCGGAATCATTTTTCAAAACTCCCCACTCTCCCTCCCTTCATCCCTCCTCTCCCTAACCTCCCCTACTTAATATCGGTCGTCGAAACCTGTCCGGTGGGAGTGGACCAGGCAGCGTAGGGACCCCAAATGGAGCGAACCTACGAGACCGAGTGCAGCGCAGGGGGGAGGTGGCGAGCGAAGCGAGCCGGCGACCTCCGTAGCGTAACGAAGGTTGAGTGGGTGAAGCGAAACTCAGTGCCTGGCGACGAATGCAAATATTAGGGTTATGTTTTTTGGAACAAAGTGTAGGGTAGGTGTAGGGTAGGTGTAGGTTAGGTGTAGGGTAGGTGTAGGGTAGGTGTAGGGTAGGTGTAGGGTAGGTGTAGGGTAGGTGTAGGGTAGGTGTAGGGTAGGTGTAGGGTAGGTGTAGGGTAGGTGTAGGGTAGGTGTAGGGTAGGTGTAGGGTAGGTGTAGGGTAGGTGTAGGGTAGGTGTAGGGTAGGTGTAGGGTAGGTGTAGGGTAGGTGTAGGGTAGGTGTAGGGACAACAACACGCGAGCTGCTTGCAGCTCGCGCACCAAGCAAATACTAGTTATATTATATAAAACTGCATTACCACTCACTGACTGACTGACTCACTCATTGACATAATTGTTCTCCCAGATGGTGGAGGGGAAGGTGGGTATATTTTGACAGATTCGTATACAAGTAACTCTCGCGAGTATGGGAAATGTCCCAAACCTCCCCTTTTCCTCCCCCCTCCTCCCCCCCTCTATCGTATCTCGAAAACTAAGGTACCCGTAGAATGTTTTTTTTACGGATTCGTTTAGAGGAGGCTCGCAAAAGTAAAAACCATTTTTCAAAGTTGACCCCCTCGCCCCCCTTCTCCCCCCCTTTAAGCGGATCTCGAAAGTTGGAACATTTGGAACATTTCTTTTTTCAGGTTCATATAAAGGGGCAATGCTATAGTGACAAACAAACCATTTTTCATAGTTGACCCCCTTGCCCCCCTTCTCCCCCCTCCCCCCCCGTTTTGGCGAATCTTTTTTTTTCGTTTTTTTTACGGATTCGTTTAGAGGAGGCTCGGAAAAGTAAAAACCATTTTTCAAAGTTGGCCCCCTCGCCCCCCTTCTCCCCCCCTTTAAGCGGATCTCGGAAGTTGAGAGACTTGGAACATTTCTTTTTTCAGATTCATATAAAGGGGCAATGCTATAGTCACAAACGAACAAGTTTTCAAGTTGACCCCCTTGCCCCCCTTCTCCCCCCTCCCCCCCCCCGTTTTGGCAAATCTTTTTTTTTGGTTTTTTCTACGGATTCGTTTAGAGGAGGCTCGGAAAAGTAAAAACCATTTTTCAAATTGGACCCCCTTGCCCCCCTTCTCCCCCCCACTAAGCGGATCTCGGAAGTTGAGAGACTTGGAACATTTCTTTTTTCAGATTCATATAAAGGGGCAATGCTATAGTCATAAACAAACCATTATTCAATGTTGACCCCCTTGCCCCCCTTCTCCCCCCTGCCCCCCCCCCCGTTTTGGCGAATCTTTTTTTTTGTTTTTTTTTACGGATTCGTTTAGAGGAGGCTCGGCAAAGTAAAAATCATTTTTCAACGTTAACCCCCTCGCCCTCCTTCTCCACCCCTTTAAGCGGATCTCGGAAGTGGAGAGACTTGGAACATTTCTTTTTTCAGATTCATATAAAGGGGCAATGCTTGAGTCGGAATCATTTTTCAAAACTCCCCACTCTCCCTCCCTTCATCCCTCCTCTCCCCAACCTCCCCTACCTAATATCGGTAATACCCCGAATGGAGCGAACCTACAAGACCGAGTGCAGCGCAGGGGGGAGGTGGCGAGCGAAGCGAGCCGGCGACCTCCGTAGCGTAACGAAGGTTGAGTGGGTGAAGCGAAACTCAGTGCCTGGCGACGAATGCAAACATTAGGGTTATGTTTTTTGGAACAAAGTGTAGGGTAGGTGTAGTGTAGGTGTAGGGTAGGTGTAGGGTAGGTGTAGGGTAGGTGTAGGGTAGGTGTAGGGTAGGTGTAGGGTAGGTGTAGGGTAGGTGTAGGGTAGGTGTAGGGTAGGTGTAGGGTAGGTGTAGGGTAGGTGTAGGGTAGGTGTAGGGTAGGTGTAGGGTTGGTGTAGGGTAGGTGTAGGGTAGGTGTAGGGTAGGTGTAGGGTAGGTGTAGGGTAGGTGTAGGGTAGGTGTAGGGTAGGTGTAGGGTAGGTGTAGGGTAGGTGTAGGGTAGGTGTAGGGTAGGTGTAGGGTAGGTGTAGGGTAGGTGTAGGGTAGGTGTAGGGTAGGTGTAGGGTAGGTGAAGGGTAGGTGTAGGGTAGGTGTAGGGTAGGTGTAGGGTAGGTGTAGGGTAGGTGTAGGGTAGGTGTAGGGTAGGTGTAGGGTGGGTGTAGGGTAGGTGTAGGGTAGGTGTAGGGTAGGTGTAGGGTAGGTGTAGGGTAGGTATAGGGTAGGTGTAGGGTAGGTGTAGGGTAGGTGTAGGGTAGGTATAGGGTAGGTGTAGGGTAGGTGTAGGGTAGGTGTAGGGTAGGTGTAGGGTAGGTGTAGGGTAGGTGTAGGGTAGGTGTAGGGTAGGTGTAGGGTAGGGAATACTTCTCAAAAACACGACAAAGCCGCGAGCTGCTTGCAGCTCGCGCACCAAGCAAATACTAGTTATATTATATAAAACTGCATTACCACTGACTGACTCACTGACTGACTCATTGACATAATTGTTCTCCCAGATGGTGGATGGGGAGGTGGGTATATTTTGACAGATTCGTAAACAAGTAACTCCCGCGAGTATGGGAAAAGTGCCAAATCTCCCCTTTTCCCCCCCCCTCCGCCCCCCCTCTATCGTATCTCGGAAACTAAGGTACCCGTATTTTTTGTTTTTTACGGATTCGTTTAGAGGAGGCTCGGAATAGTAAAGACCATTTTTCAAAGTTGACCCCCTCTCCCCCCTTCTCCCCCCCTTTAAGCGTATCTCGGAAGTTGAGAGACTTGGAACATTTCTTTTTTCAGATTCATATAAAGGGGCAATGCTATAGTCACAAACAAACCATTTTTCAAAGTTGACCCCCTTGCCCCCCTTCTCCCCCTCCCGCCCCCGTTTTGGCGAATCTTTTTTTCGTGTTTTTTTTACGGATTCGTTTAGAGGAGGCTCGGAGAAGTAAAAACCATTTTTCAAAGTTGACCCCCTCGCCCCCCTTCTCCCCCCTTTAAGCGGATCTCGGAAGTTGAGAGACTAGGAACATTTCTTTTTTCAGATTCACATAAAGGGGCAATGCTATAGTCACAAACAAACCATTTTTCAAAGTTGACCCCCTTGCCCCCCATCTCCCCCCTCCCGCCCCCGTTTTGGCGAATCTTTTTTTTGTTTTTTTTTACGGATTCAGCGAAGGGATCTCGAGTAGAGCGAACCTACGAGACCGAGTGCAGCGCAGGGGGGAGGTGGCGAGCGAAGCGAGCCAGCGACCTCCGTAGCGTAACGAAGGTTGAGTGGGTGAAGCGAAACTCAGTGCCTGGCGATGACAAGCAAACATTAGGGTTATGTTTTTTGGAACAAAGTGTAGGGTAGGTGTAGGGTAGGTGTAGGGTAGGTGTAGGGTAGGTGTAGGGTAGGTGTAGGGTAGGTGTAGGGTAGGTGTAGGGTAGGTGTAGGGTAGGTGTAGAGTAGGTGTAGGGTAGGTGTAGGGTAGGTGTAGGGTAGGTGTAGGGTAGGTGTAGGGTAGGTGTAGGGTAGGTGTAGGGTAGGTGTAGAGTAGGTGTAGGGTAGGTGTAGGGTAGGTGTAGGGACAACAACACGCGGGTGTAGGGACAACAACACGCGAGCTGCTTGCAGCTCGCGCACCAAGCAAATACTAGTTATTATACTATATAAAACTGCATTACCACTGACTGACTCACTCACTCACTGACTCATTGACATAATTGTTCTCCCAGATGGTGGAGGGGGAGGTGGGTATATTTTGACAGATTCGTAAACAAGTAACTCCCGTGAGTATGGGAAAAGTCCCAAACCTCCCCTTTTCCTCCCCCCACCTCCCCCCCTCTATCGTATCTCGGAAACTAAGGTACCCGTATTTTTTGTTTTTTACGGATTCGTTTAGAGGAGGCTCGGAAAAGTAAAGACCATTTTTCAAAGTTGACCCCCTCGCCCCCCTTCTCCCCCCCTTTAAGCGGATCTCGGAAGTTGAGAGACTTGGAACATTTCTTTTTTCAGATTCATATAAAGGGGCAATGCTATAGTCACAAACAAACCATTTTTCAAAGTTGACCCCCTTGTCCCTCTTCTCCCCCCTCACCCCCCCGTTTTGGCGAATCTTTTTTTTTTGTTTTTTTTACGGAATCGTTTAGAGGAGAATCGGATAAGAAAAAACCATTTTTCAAAGTTGACCCCCTCGCCCCCCTTCTCCCCCCCTTTAAGCGGATCTCGGTAGTTGAGAGACTTGGAACATTTCTTTTTTCAGATTCATATAAAGGGGCAATGCTATGGTCACAAACGAACCCGTTTTCAAAGTTGACCCCCTTGCCCCCCCTTCCCTCCCCTCCCCCCCCGTTTTGGCGAATCTTTTTTTTTTGTTTTTTTTACGGATTCGTTTAGAGGAGGCTCGGAAAAGTAAAAACCATTTTTCAAAGATGACCCCCTCGCCCCCCTTCTCCCCCCCTTTAAGCGGATCTCGGAAGTTGAGAGACTTGGAACATTTATTTTTTCAGATTCATATAAAGGGGCAATGCTTTAGTTGGAATCATTTTTCAAAACTCCCCACTCTCCCCCCCTTCACCCCTCCTCTCCCCAACCTCCCCTACCTAAAATCGGTCGTCGAAACCTGTCCGGTGGGAGTGGACCAGGCAGCGTAGGGATCCCGAGTGGAGCGAACCTACGAGACCGAGTGCAGCGTAGGGGGGAGGTGGCGAGCGAAGCGAGCCGGCGACCTCCGTAGCGTAACGAAGGTTGAGTGGGTGAAGCGAAACTCAGTGCCTGGCGACGAATGCAAACATTAGGGTTATGTTTTTTGGAACAAAGTGTAGGGTAGGTGTAGGGTAGGTGTAGGGTAGGTATAGGGTAGGTGTAGGGTAGGTGTAGGGTAGGTGTAGGGTAGGTGTTGGGTAGGTGTAGGGTAGGTGTAGGGTAGGTGTAGGGTAGGTGTAGGGTAGGTGTAGGGTAGGTGTAGGGTAGGTGTAGGGTAGGTGTAGGGTAGGTGTAGGGTAGGTGTAGGGTAGGTGTAGGGTAGGTGTAGGGTAGGTGTAGGGTAGGTGTAGGGTAGGTGTAGGGTAGGTGTAGGGTAGGTGTAGGGTAGGTGTAGGGTAGGTGTAGGGTAGGTGTAGGGTAGGTGTAGGGTAGGTGTAGGGTAGGTGTAGGGTAGGTGTAGGGTAGGTGTAGGGTAGGTGTAGGGTAGGTGTAGGGTAGGCGTAGGGTAGGCGTAGGGTAGGTGTAGGGTAGGTGTAGGGTAGGTGTAGGGTAGATGTAGGGTAGGTGTAGGGTAGGTGTAGGGTAGGTGTAGGGTAGGTGTAGGGTAGGTGTAGGGTAGGTGTAGGAACAACAACACGCGAGCTGCTTGCAGCTCGCGCACCAAGCAAATACTAGTTATTATTATTATATTATATAAAACTGCATTACCACTGACTCACTGACTGACTCATTGACATAATTGTTCTCCCAGATGGTGGATGGGGAGGTGGGTATATTTTGACAGATTCGTTAACAAGTAACTCCCGTGAGTATGGGAAAAGTCCCAAACCTCCCCTTTTCCCCCCCCCTCCTCCCCCCCTCTATCGTATCTCGGAAACTAAGGTACCCGTATTTTTTGTTTTTTACGGATTCGTTTAGAGGAGGCTCGGAAAAGTAAAAACCATTTTTCAAAGTTGACCCCCTGGCCCCCCTTCTCCCCCCCTTTAAGCGGATCTCGAAAGTTGAAAGACTTGGAACATTTCTTTTTTCAGATTCATATAAAGGGGCAATGCTATAGTCACAAACAAACCATTTTTCATAGTTGACCCCCTTGCCCCCCTTCTCCCCCCTCCCCCCCCGTTATGGCGAATCTTTTTTTTTCGTTTTTTTTACGGATTCGTTTAGAGGAGGCTCGGAAAAGTAAAAAGCATTTTTCAAAGTTGAGCCCCTCGCCCCCCTTCTCCCCCCCCTATAAGCGGATCTCGGCAGTTGAGAGACTTGGAACATTTCTTTTTTCAGATTCATATAAAGGGGCAATGCTTGAGTCACAAACACACCATTTTTCAAAGTTGACCCCCTTGCCCCCCTTCTCCCCCTCCTCCCCCCCGTTTTGGCGAATCTTTTTTTCGTGTTTTTTTTACGGATTTAGCGTAGGGATACCGAGTGGAGCGAACCTACGAGACCGAGAGCAGCGCAGGGGGGAGGTGGCGAGCGAAGCGAGCCGGCGACCTCCGTAGCGTAACGAAGGTTGAGTGGGTGAAGCGAAACTCAGTGCCTGGCGACGACAAGCAAACATTAGGGTTATGTTTTTTGGAACAAAGTGTAGGGTAGGTGTAGGGTAGGTGTAGGGTAGGTGTAGGGTAGGTGTAGGGTAGGTGTAGGGTAGGTGTAGGGTACGTGTAGGGTAGGTGTTGGGTAGGTGTAGGGTAGATGTAGGGTAGGTGTAGGGACAAAAACACGCGAGCTGCTTGCAGCTCGCGCACCAAGCAAATACTAGTTATAATATATAAAGCTGGATTACCACTCACTGACTCACTCACTGACTGACTCATTGACATAATTGTTCTACCAGATGGTGGAGGGGGAGGTGGGTATATTTTGACAGATTCGTAAACAAGTAACTCCCGTGAGTACGGGAAAAGTCCCAAACCTCCCCTTTTCCTCCCCCCTCCTCCCCCCCTCTATCGTATCTCGGAAACTAAGGTACCAGTAGAATGTTTTTTTTACGGATTCGTTTAGAGGAGGCTCGGAAAAGTAAAAAGCATTTTTCAAATTTGACCCCCTCGCCCCCCTTCTCCCCCCCTTTAAGCGGATCTCGGAAGTTGAGAGACTTGGAACATTTCTTTTTTCAGATTCATATAAAGGGGCAATGCTATAGTCACAAACAAACCATTTTTCATAGTTGACCCCCTTGCCCCCCCTTCTCCCCCTCCCCCCCCCCCTTACGGCGAATCTTTTTTTCGTATTTTTTTTACGGATTCGTTTAGAGGAGGCTCGGAAAAGTAAAAACCATTTTTCAAAGTTGACCCCCTCGCCCCCCTTCTCCCCCCCTTTAAGCGGATCTCGCAAGTTGAGAGACTTGGAACATTTCTTTTTTTCAGATTCATATAAAGGGGCAATGCTATAGTCACAAACAAACCATTTTTCAAAGTTGACCCCCTTGCCCCCCTTCTCCCCCCTCCCCCCCCGTTTTGGCGAATCTTTTTTTCGTGTTTTTTTTACGGATTCGTTTAGAGGAGGCTCGGAGAAGTAAAAACCATTTTTCAAAGTTGACCCCCTCGCCCCCCTTCTCCCCCCCTTTAAGCGGATCTCGAAATGAGAGACTTGGAACATTTCTTTTTTCAGATTCATATAAAGGGGCAATGCTTTAGTTGGAATCATTTTTAAAAACTCTCCACTCGCCCCCCCTTCACCCCTCTCTTCACCCCTCCTCTCCCCAACCTCCCCGAGTGGATCCCGAGTGGAGCGAACCTACGAGACCGAGTGCAGCGCAGGGGGGAGGTGGCGAGCGAAGCGAGCCGGCGACCTCCGTAGCGTAACGAAGGTTGAGTGGGTGAAGCGAAACTCAGTGCCTGGCGACGAATGCAAACATTAGGGTTATGTTTTTTGGATCAAAATGTAGGGTAGGTGTAGGGTAGGCGTTGGGTAGGTGTAGGGTAGGTGTAGGGTAGGTGTAGGGTAGGTGTAGGGTAGGTTAAGGAATACTTCTCAAAAAAACGACAAAGCCGCGAGCTGCTTGCAGCTCGCGCACCAAGCAAATACTAGTTATATTATATAAAACTGCATTACCACTGACTGACTGACTGATTGACATAATTGTTCTCCCAGATGGTGAAGGGGGAGGTGGGTATATTTTGACAGATTCGTAAACAAGTAACTCCCGTGAGTATGGGAAAAGTCCCAAACCTCCCCTTTTCCTCCCCCCTCCTCCCCCCCTCTATCGTATCTCGGAAACTAAGGTACCCGTATTTTTTGTTTTTTACGGATTCGTTTAGAGGAGGCTCGGAAAAGTAAAGACCAGTTTTCAAAGTTGACCCCTCACCCCCCTTCTCCCCCCCTTTAAGCGGATCTCGGGAGTTGAGAGACTTGGAACATTTCTTTTTTCAGATTCATATAAAGGGGCAATGCTATAGTCACAAACGAACCAGTTTTCAAAGTTGACCCCCTTGCAACCCTTCTCCCCCCTCCCCCCCCCGTTTTGGCGAATCTTTTTTTCGTGTTTTTTTTACGGATTCGTTTAGAGGAGGCTCGGAAAAGTAAAGACCATTTTTCAAAGTTGACCCCCTCGCCCCCCGCCTCCCCCCCTTTAAGCGGATCTCGGCAGTTGAGAGACTTGGAACATTTCTTTTTTCAGATTCATATAAAGGGGCAATGCTTTAGTTGGAATTATTTTTCAAAGTTGACCCCCTTGTCCCCCTTCTCCACCCCCCCTTGTTTTGACGAATCTTTTTTTTTTCAGATTCATGTAAAGGGGCAATGCTTTAGTCGGAATCATTTTTCAAAACTCCCCACTCTCCCCCCCTTCACCCCTCCTCTCCCCAACCTCCCCTACCTAATATCGGTCGTCGAAACCTGTCCGGTGGGAGTGGACCAGGCAGAGCGTAGGGATCCCGAGTAGCGCGAACCTACGAGACCGAGTGCAGCGCAGGGGGGAGGTGGCGAGCGAAGCGAGCCGGCGACCTCCGTAGCGTAACGAAGGTTGAGTGGGTGAAGCGAAACTCAGTGCCTGGCGACGACAAGCAAACATTAGGATTAGGGTAGGGTAGGTGTAGGGTAGGTGTAGGGTAGGTGTAGGGTAGGTGTAGGGTAGGTGTAGGGTAGGTGTAGGGTAGGTGTAGGGTAGGTGTAGGGTAGGTGTAGGGTAGGTGTAGGGTAGGTGTAGGGTAGGTGTAGGGTAGGTGTAGGGTAGGTGTAGGGTAGGTGTAGGGTAGGTGTAGGGTAGGTGTAGGGTAGGTGTAGGGTAGGTGTAGGGTAGGTGTAGGGTACGTGTAGGGTAGGTGTAGGGTAGGTGTAGGGTAGGTGTAGGGTAGGTGTAGGGTACGTGTAGGGTAGGTGTATGGTAGGTGTAGGGTAGGTGTAGGGTAGGTGTAGGGTAGGTGTAGGGTAGGTGTAGGGTAGGTGTAGGGTAGGTGTAGGGTAGGTGTAGGGTAGGTGTAGGGTAGGTGTAGGGTAGGTGTAGGGTAGGTGTAGGGTAGGTGTAGGGTAGGTGTAGGGTAGGTGTAGGGTAGGTGTAGGGTAGGTGTAGGGTAGGTGTAGGGTAGGTGTAGGGTAGGTGTAGGGTAGGTGTAGGGTAGGTGTAGGGTAGGTGTAGGGTAGGTGTAGGGTAGGTGTAGGGTAGGTGTAGGGTAGGTGTAGGGTAGGTGTAGGGTAGGTGTAGGGTAGGTGTAGGGTAGGTGTAGGGTAGGTGTAGGGTAGGTGTAGGGTAGGTGTAGGGTAGGTGTAGGGTAGGTGTAGGGTAGGTGTAGGGTAGGTGTAGGGTAGGTGTAGGGTAGGTGTAGGGTAGGTGTAGGGTAGGTGTAGGGTAGGTGTAGGGTAGGTGTAGGGTAGGTGTAGGGTAGGTGTAGGGTAGGTGTAGGGTAGGTGTAGGGTAGGTGTAGGGTAGGTGTAGGGTAGGTGTAGGGTAGGTGTAGGGTAGGTGTAGGGTAGGTGTAGGGTAGGTGTAGGGTAGGTGTAGGGTAGGTGTAGGGTAGGTGTAGGGTAGGTGTAGGGTAGGTGTAGGGTAGGTGTAGGGTAGGTGTAGGGTAGGTGTAGGGTAGGTGTAGGGTAGGTGTAGGGTAGGTGTAGGGTAGGTGTAGGGTAGGTGTAGGGTAGGTGTAGGGTAGGTGTAGGGTAGGTGTAGGGTAGGTGTAGGGTAGGTGTAGGGTAGGTGTAGGGTAGGTGTAGGGTAGGTGTAGGGTAGGTGTAGGGTAGGTGTAGGGTAGGTGTAGGGTAGGTGTAGGGTAGGTGTAGGGTAGGTGTAGGGTAGGTGTAGGGTAGGTGTAGGGTAGGTGTAGGGTAGGTGTAGGGTAGGTGTAGGGTAGGTGTAGGGTAGGTGTAGGGTAGGTGTAGGGTAGGTGTAGGGTAGGTGTAGGGTAGGTGTAGGGTAGGTGTAGGGTAGGTGTAGGGTAGGTGTAGGGTAGGTGTAGGGTAGTTGTAGGGTAGGTGTAGGGTAGGTGTAGGGTAGGTGTAGGGTAGGTGTAGGGTAGGTGTAGGGTAGGTGTAGGGTAGGTGTAGGGTAGGTGTAGGGTAGGTGTAGGGTAGGTGTAGGGTAGGTGTAGGGTAGGTGTAGGGTAGGTGTAGGGTAGGTGTAGGGTAGGTGTAGGGTAGGTGTAGGGTAGGTGTAGGGTAGGTGTAGGGTAGGTGTAGGGTAGGTGTAGGGTAGGTGTAGGGTAGGTGTAGGGTAGGTGTAGGGTAGGTGTAGGGTAGGTGTAGGGTAGGTGTAGGGTAGGTGTAGGGTAGGTGTAGGGTAGGTGTAGGGTAGGTGTAGGGTAGGTGTAGGGTAGGTGTAGGGTAGGTGTAGGGTAGGTGTAGGGTAGGTGTAGGGTAGGTGTAGGGTAGGTGTAGGTGAGGTGTAGGGTAGGTGTAGGGGCAAACACGCGAGCTGCTTGCAGCTCGCGCACCAAGCGAATACTAGTTATTATACTATATAAAACTGCATTACCACTCACTCACTCACTGACTGACTCATTGACATAATTGTTCTCCCAGATGGTGGAGGGGGAGGTGGGTATATTTTGACAGATTCGTAGACAAGTAACTCCCGCGAGTATGGGAAAAGTGCCAAACCTCCCCTTTTCCCCCCCCCTTCTCCCCCCCTCTATCGTATCTCGGAAACTAAGGTACCCGTATTTTTTGTTTTTATCGGATTCGTTTAGAGGAGGCTCGGAAAAGTAAAGACCATTTCTCAAAGTTGACCCCCTCGCCCCCCTTCTCCCCCCCTTTTAGCGGATCTCGAAAGTTGAAAGACTTGGAACATTTCTTTTTTCAGATTCATATAAAGGGGCAATGCCATAGTCAAAAACAAACCATTTTTCAAAGTTGACCCTCTTGCCCCCCTTCGCCCCCCTCCCCCCCCCGTTTTGGCGAATCTTTTTTTTTTGTTTTTTTTACGGAATCGTTTAGAGGAGGCTCGGAAAAGTAAAAACCATTTTTCAAAGTTGACCCCCTCGCCCCCATTCTCCCCCCCTTTAAGCGGATCACGGAAGTTGAGAGACTTGGAACATTTCTTTTTTCAGATTCATATAAAGGGGCAATGCTTGAGTCGGAATCATTTTTCAAAACTCCCCACTCTCCCTCCCTTCATCCCTCCTCTCCCCAACCTCCCCTACCTAATATCGGTCTTCGAAACCTGTCCGGTGGGAGTGGACCAGGTAGCGTAGGGACCCCGAATGGAGCGAACCTACGAGACCGAGTGCAGCGCAGGGGGGAGGTGGCGAGCGAAGCGAGCCGGCGACCTCCGTAGCGTAACGAAGGTTGAGTGGGTGAAGCGAAACTCAGTGCCTGGCGACGAATGCAAAAATTAGGGTTATGTTTTTTGTAACAAAGTGTAGGGTAGGTGTAGGGTAGGTGTAGGGTAGGTGTAGGGTAGGTGTAGGGTAGGTGTAGGGTAGGTGTAGGGTAGGTGTAGGGTAGGTGTAGGGTAGGTGTAGGGTAGGTGTAGGGTAGGTGTAGGGTAGGTGTAGGGTAGGTGTAGGGTAGGTGTAGGGTAGGTGTAGGGTAGGTGTAGGGTAGGTGTAGGGTAGGTGTAGGGTAGGTGTAGGGTAGGTGTAGGGTAGGTGTAGGGTAGGTGTAGGGTAGGTGTAGGGTAGGTGTAGGGTAGGTGTAGGGTAGGTGTAGGGTAGGTGTAGGGTAGGTGTAGGGTAGGTGTAGGGTAGGTGTAGGGTAGGTGTAGGGTAGGTGTAGGGTAGGTGTAGGGAAGGTGTAGGGTAGGTGTAGGGTAGGTGTAGGGTAGGTGTAGGGTAGGTGTAGGGTAGGTGTAGGGTAGGTGTAGGGTAGGTGTAGGGTAGGTGTAGGGTAGGTGTAGGGTAGGTGTAGGGTAGGTGTAGGGTAGGTGTAGGGTAGGTGTAGGGTAGGTGTAGGGTAGGTGTAGGGTAGGTGTAGGGTAGGTGTAGGGTAGGTGTAGGGTAGGTGTAGGGTAGGTGTAGGGACAACAACACGCGAGCTGCTTGCAGCTCGCGCACCAAGCAAATACTAGTTATTATATTATTATATTATATAAAACTGCATTACCACTGACTCACTGACTGACTGACTCACTGACATAATTGTTCTCCCAGATGGTGGAGGGGGAGGTGGGTATATTTTGACAGATTCGTAAACAAGTAACTCCCGTGAGTATGGGAAAAGTGCCAAACCTCCCCTTTTCACCCCCCCTCCTCCCCCCCTCTATCGTATCTCGGAAACTAAGGTACCCGTATTTTTTGTTTTTTACGGATTCGTTTAGAGGAGGCTCGGATAAGTAAAGACCATTTTTCAAAGTTGACCCCCTCGCCCCCCTTCTCCCCCCCTTTAAGCGGATCTCGAAAGTTGGAACATTTGGAACATTTCTTTTTTCATATTCATATAAAGGGGCAATGCTATAGTCACAAACAAACCATTTTTCATAGTTGACCCCCTTGCCCCCCTTCTCCCCCCTCCCCCCCCGTTTTGGCGAATCTTTTTTTTTCGTTTTTTTTACGGATTCGTTTAGAGGAGGCTCGGAAAAGTAAAAACCATTTTTCAAAGTTGGCCCCCTCGCCCCCCTTCTCCCCCCTTTAAGCGGATCTCGGAAGTTGAGAGACTTGGAACATTTTTTTTTTCAGATTCATATAAAGGGGCAATGCTATAGTCACAAACAAACCATTTTTCAAAGTTGACCCCCTTGCCCCCCTTCTCCCCCCATCCCCCCGTTTTGGCGAATCTTTTTTTTTCAGTTTTTTTTACGGATTCGTTTAGAGGAGGCTCGCAAAAGTAAAAATCATTTTTCAATGTTGACCCCCTCGCCCCCATTCTCCCCTCCTTACAGCGGATCTCGGAAGTTGGAACATTTGGAACATTTATTTTTTCAGGTTCATATAAAGGGGCAATGCTATAGTCACAAACAAACCATTTTTTATAGTTGACCCCCTTGCCCCCCTTCTCCCCCCTCCCCCCCCGTTTTGGCGAATCTTTGTTTTTCGTTTTTTTTACGGATTCGTTTAGAGGAGGCTCGGCAAAGTAAAAACCATTTTTCAAAGTTGACCCCCTCGCCCCCTTCTCCCCCCCTTTAAGCGGATCTCGAAAGTTGAGAGACTTGGAACATTTCTTTTTTCAGATTCATATAGAGGGGCAATGCTATAGTCACAAACGAACCAGTTTTCAAAGTTGACCCCCTTGCCCCCCTTCTCCCCCCTCCCCCCCCGTTTTGGCGAATCTTTTTTTTTTGTTTTTTTTACGGATTCAGCGTAGGGATCCCGAGTGGAGCGAACCTACGAGACCGAGTGCAGCGCAGGGGGTAGGTGGCGAGCGAAGCGAGCCGGCGACCTCCGTAGCGTAACGAAGGTTGAGTGGGTGAAGCGAAACTCAGTGCCTGGCGACGACAAGCAAACATTAGGGTTATGTTTTTTGGAACAAAGTTTAGGGTAGGTGTAGGGTAGGTTTAGGGTAGGTGTAGGGTAGGTGTAGGGTAGGTTTAGGGTAGGTGTAGGGTAGGTGTAGGGTAAGTGTAGGGTAGGTGTAGGGTAGGTGTAGGGTAGGTGTAGGGTAGGTGTAGGGTAGGTGTAGGGTAGGTGTAGGGACAACAACACGCGAGCTGCTTGCAGCTCGCGCACCAAGCAAATACTAGTTATACTATATAAAACTGCATTACCACTGACTCACTGACTGACTGACTCATTGACATAATTGTTCTCCCAGATGGTGGAGGGGGAGGTGGGTATATTTTGACAGATTCGTAAACAAGTAACTCCCGTGAGTATGGGAAAAGTGCCAAACCTCCCCTTTTCCCCCCCCCCCTCCTCCCCCCCTCTATCGTATCTCGGAAACTAAGGTACCCGTATTTTTTGTTTTTTACGGATTCGTTTAGAGGAGGCTCGGAAAAGTAAAAAGCATTTTTCAAAGTTGACCCCCTCGCCCCCCTTCTCCCCCCCTTTAAGCGGATCTCGAAAGTTGGAACATTTGGAACATTTATTTTTTCAGATTCATAGAAAGGGGCAATGCTATAGTCACAAACGAACCATTTTTCAAAGTTGACCCCCTTGCCCCCCTTCTCCCCCCTCCCCCCCCGTTTTGGCTAATCTTTTTTTTTTGTTTTTTTTACGGAATCGTTTAGAGGAGGCTCGGAAAAGTAAAGACCAATTCTCAAAGTTGACCCCCTCGCCCCCATTCTCCCCCCCTTTAAGCGGATCACGGAAGTTGAGAGACTTGGAACATTTCTTTTTTCAGATTCATATAAAGGGGCAATGCTTGAGTCGGAATCATTTTTCAAAACTCCCCACTCTCCCTCCCTTCATCCCTCCTCTCCCCAACCTCCCCTACCTAATATCGGTCTTCGAAACCTGTCCGGTGGGAGTGGACCAGGTAGCGTAGGGACCCCGAATGGAGCGAACCTACGAGACCGAGTGCAGCGCAGGGGGGAGGTGGCGAGCGAAGCGAGCCGGCGACCTCCGTAGCGTAACGAAGGTTGAGTGGGTGAAGCGAAACTCAGTGCCTGGCGACGAATGCAAAAATTAGGGTTATGTTTTTTGTAACAAAGTGTAGGGTAGGTGTAGGGTAGGTGTAGGGTAGGTGTAGGGTAGGTGTAGGGTAGGTGTAGGGTAGGTGTAGGGTAGGTGTAGGGTAGGTGTAGGGTAGGTGTAGGGTAGGTGTAGGGTAGGTGTAGGGTAGGTGTAGGGTAGGTGTAGGGTAGGTGTAGGGTAGGTGTAGGGTAGGTGTAGGGTAGGTGTAGGGTAGGTGTAGGGTAGGTGTAGGGTAGGTGTAGGGTAGGTGTAGGGTAGGTGTAGGGTAGGTGTAGGGTAGGTGTAGGGTAGGTGTAGGGTAGGTGTAGGGTAGGTGTAGGGTAGGTGTAGGGTAGGTGTAGGGTAGGTGTAGGGTAGGTGTAGGGTAGGTGTAGGGTAGGTGTAGGGTAGGTGTAGGGTAGGTGTAGGGTAGGTGTAGGGTAGGTGTAGGGTAGGTGTAGGGTAGGTGTTGGGAAGGTGTAGGGTAGGTGTAGGGTAGGTGTAGGGTAGGTGTAGGGTAGGTGTAGGGTAGGTGTAGGGTAGGTGTAGGGTAGGTGTAGGGTAGGTGTAGGGTAGGTGTAGGGTAGGTGTAGGGTAGGTGTAGGGTAGGTGTAGGGTAGGTGTAGGGTAGGTGTAGGGTAGGTGTAGGGTAGGTGTAGGGTAGGTGTAGGGTAGGTGTAGGGTAGGTGTAGGGTAGGTGTAGGGTAGGTGTAGGGTAGGTGTAGGGTAGGTGTAGGGTAGGTGTAGGGTAGGTGTAGGGTAGGTGTAGGGTAGGTGTAGGGTAGGTGTAGGGTAGGTGTAGGGTAGGTGTAGGGTAGGTGTAGGGTAGGTGTAGGGTAGGTGTAGGGTAGGTGTAGGGTAGGTGTAGGGACAACAACACGCGAGCTGCTTGCAGCTCGCGCACCAAGCAAATACTAGTTATATTATATAAAACTGCATTACCACTGACTGACTCACTGACTCATTGACATAATTGTTCTCCCAGATGGTGGAGGGGGAGGTGGGTATATTTTGACAGATTCGTAAACAAGTAACTCCCGTGAGTATGGGAAAAGTCCCAAACCTCCCCTTTTCCTCCCCCCTCCTCCCCCCCTTTATCGTATCTCGGAAACTAAGGTACCCGTATTTTTTGTTTTTTACGGATTCGTTTAGAGGAGGCTCGCAAAAGTAAAAACCATTTTTCAAAGTTGACCCCCTCGCCCCCCTTCTCCCCCCCTTTAAGCGGATCTCGAAAGTTGAGAGACTTGGAACATTTCTTTTTTCAGATTCATATAAAGGGGCAATGCTATAGTCACAAACGAACCAGTTTTCAAAGTTGACCCCCTTGCCCCCCTTCTCCCCCCTCCCCCCCCGTTTTGGCTAATCTTTTTTTTTGTTTTTTTTTACGGAATCGTTTAGAGGAGGCTCGGAAAAGTAAAAACCATTTTTCAAAGTTGACCCCCTCGCCCCCCTTCTCCCCCCCTTTAAGCGGATCTCGGAAGTTGAGAGACTTGGAACATTTCTTTTATCAGATTCATATAAAGGGGCAATGCTTTAGTCACAAACAAACCAGATTTCAAAGTTGACCCCCTTGCCCCCCTTCTCCCCCTTCCCCCCCCCCGTTTTGGCGAATCTTTTTTTTTGTTTTTTTTACGGATTCGTTTAGAGGAGGCTCGGAAAAGTAAAAACCATTTTTCAAAGTTGACCTCTCGCCCCCCTTCTCCCCCCCTTTAAGCGGATCTCGGAAGTTGAGAGACTTGGAACATTTCTTTTTTCAGATTCATATAAAGGGGCAATCCTATAGTCGCAAACAAACCATTTTTCAAAGTTGACCCCCTTGCCCCCTTCTCCCCCCTCCCCCCCCCGTTTTGGCGAATCTTTTTTTTTACGGATTCAGCGTAGGGATCCCGACTGGAGCGAACCTACGAGACCGAGTGCAGCGCAGGGGGGAGGTGGCGAGCGAAGCGAGCCGGCGACCTCCGTAGCGTAACGAAGGTTGAGTGGGTGAAGCGAAACTCAGTGCCTGGCGACGAGTAGGGTAGGTGTAGGGTAGGTGTAGGGTAGGTGTAGGGTAGGTGTAGGGTAGGTGTCGGGTAGGTGTAGGGTAGGTGTAGGGTAGGTGTAGGGTAGGTGTAGGGTAGGTGTAGGGTAGGTGTAGGGTAGGTGTAGGGTAGGTGTAGGGTAGGTGTAGGGTAGGTGTAGGGTAGGTGTAGGGTAGGTGTAGGGTAGGTGTAGGGTAGGTGTAGGGTAGGTGTAGGGTAGGTGTAGGGTAGGTGTAGGGTAGGTGTAGGGTAGGTGTAGGGTAGGTGTAGGGTAGGTGTAGGGTAGGTGTAGGGTAGGTGTAGGGTAGGTGTAGGGTAGGTGTAGGGTAGGTGTAGGGTAGGTGTAGGGTAGGTGTAGGGTAGGTGTAGGGTAGGTGTAGGGTAGGTGTAGGGTAGGTGTAGGGTAGGTGTAGGGTAGATGTAGGGTAGGTGTAGGGTAGGTGTAGGGTAGGTGTAGGGTAGGTGTAGGGTAGGTGTAGGGTAGGTGTAGGGTAGGTGTAGGGTAGGTGTAGGGTAGGTGTAGGGTAGGCGTAGGGTAGGTGTAGGGTAGGTTAAGGAATACTTCTCAAAAACACGACAAAGCCGCGAGCTGCTTGCAGCTCGCGCACCAAGCGAATACTAGTTATACTATATAAAACTGCATTACCACTGACTGACTGACTGACTCACTCATTGACATAATTGTTCTCCCAGATGGTGGATGGGGAGGTGGGTATATTTTGACAGATTCGTAAACAAGTAACTCCCGTGAGTATGGGAAAAGTCCCAAACCTCCCCTTTTCCTCCCCCCTCCTCCCCCCCTCTATCGTATCTCGGAAACTAAGGTACCCGTAGAATGTTTTTTTTACGGATTCGTTTAGAGGAGGCTCGGAAAAGTAAAAAGCATTTTTCAAAGTTGACCCCCTCGCCCCCCTTCTCCCCCCCTTTAAGCGGATCTCGGAAATTGAGAGACTTGGAACATTTCTTTTTTCAGATTCATATAAAGGGGCAATGCTATAGTCACAAACAAACCATTTTTCAAAGTTGACCCCCTTGCCCCCCTTCTCCCCCCTCCCCCCCCGTTTTGGCTAATATTTTTTTTTTGTTTTTTTTACGGATTCGTTTAGAGGAGGCTCGGAAAAGTAAAGACCATTTTTCAAAGTTAACCCCCTCGCCCCCCTTCTCCCCCCCTTTAAGCGGATCTCGGAAGTGGAGAGACTTGGAACATTTCTTTTTTCAGATTCATATAAAGGGGCAATGCTATAGTCACAAACGAACCATTTTTCAAAGTTGACCCCCTTGCCCCCCTTCTCCCCCCTTCCCCCCCCGTTTTGGCGAATCTTTTTTTTTTGTTTTTTTTACGGATTCAGCGTAGGGATCCCGAGTGGAGCGAACCTACGAGACCGAGTGCAGCGCAGGGGGGAGGTGGCGAGCGAAGCGAGCCGGCGACCTCCGTAGCGTAACGAAGGTTGAGTGGGTGAAGCGAAACTCAGTGCCTGGCGACGACAAGCAAACATTAGGGTTAAGTTTTTTGGAGCAAAGTTTAGGGTAGGTGTAGGGTAGGTGTAGGGTAGGTGTAGGGTAGGTGTAGGGTAGGTGTAGGGTAGGTGTAGGGTAGGTGTAGGGTAGGTGTAGGGTAGGTGTAGGGTAGGTGTAGGGTAGGTGTAGGGTAGGTGTAGGGTAGGTGTAGGGTAGGTGTAGGGTAGGTGTAGGGTAGGTGTAGGGTAGGTGTAGGGTAGGTGTAGGGTAGGTGTAGGGTAGGTGTAGGGTAGGTGTAGGGTAGGTGTAGGGTAGGTGTAGGGTAGGTGTAGGGTAGGTGTAGGGTAGGTGTAGGGTAGGTGTAGGGTAGGTGTAGGGAAGGTGTAGGGTAGGTGTAGGGTAGGTGTAGGGTAGGTGTAGGGTAGGTGTAGGGTAGGTGTAGGGTAGGTGTAGGGTAGGTGTAGGGTAGGTGTAGGGTAGGTGTAGGGTAGGTGTAGGGTAGGTGTAGGGTAGGTGTAGGGTAGGTGTAGGGTAGGTGTAGGGTAGGTGTAGGGTAGGTGTAGGGTAGGTGTAGGGTAGGTGTAGGGTAGGTGTAGGGTAGGTGTAGGGTAGGTGTAGGGTAGGTGTAGGGACAACAACACGCGAGCTGCTTGCAGCTCGCGCACCAAGCAAATACTAGTTATTATATTATTATATTATATAAAACTGCATTACCACTGACTCACTGACTGACTGACTCACTGACATAATTGTTCTCCCAGATGGTGGAGGGGGAGGTGGGTATATTTTGACAGATTCGTAAACAAGTAACTCCCGTGAGTATGGGAAAAGTGCCAAACCTCCCCTTTTCACCCCCCCTCCTCCCCCCCTCTATCGTATCTCGGAAACTAAGGTACCCGTATTTTTTGTTTTTTACGGATTCGTTTAGAGGAGGCTCGGATAAGTAAAGACCATTTTTCAAAGTTGACCCCCTCGCCCCCCTTCTCCCCCCCTTTAAGCGGATCTCGAAAGTTGGAACATTTGGAACATTTCTTTTTTCATATTCATATAAAGGGGCAATGCTATAGTCACAAACAAACCATTTTTCATAGTTGACCCCCTTGCCCCCCTTCTCCCCCCTCCCCCCCCGTTTTGGCGAATCTTTTTTTTTCGTTTTTTTTACGGATTCGTTTAGAGGAGGCTCGGAAAAGTAAAAACCATTTTTCAAAGTTGGCCCCCTCGCCCCCCTTCTCCCCCCTTTAAGCGGATCTCGGAAGTTGAGAGACTTGGAACATTTTTTTTTTCAGATTCATATAAAGGGGCAATGCTATAGTCACAAACAAACCATTTTTCAAAGTTGACCCCCTTGCCCCCCTTCTCCCCCCATCCCCCCGTTTTGGCGAATCTTTTTTTTTCAGTTTTTTTTACGGATTCGTTTAGAGGAGGCTCGCAAAAGTAAAAATCATTTTTCAATGTTGACCCCCTCGCCCCCATTCTCCCCTCCTTACAGCGGATCTCGGAAGTTGGAACATTTGGAACATTTATTTTTTCAGGTTCATATAAAGGGGCAATGCTATAGTCACAAACAAACCATTTTTTATAGTTGACCCCCTTGCCCCCCTTCTCCCCCCTCCCCCCCCGTTTTGGCGAATCTTTGTTTTTCGTTTTTTTTACGGATTCGTTTAGAGGAGGCTCGGCAAAGTAAAAACCATTTTTCAAAGTTGACCCCCTCGCCCCCTTCTCCCCCCCTTTAAGCGGATCTCGAAAGTTGAGAGACTTGGAACATTTCTTTTTTCAGATTCATATAGAGGGGCAATGCTATAGTCACAAACGAACCAGTTTTCAAAGTTGACCCCCTTGCCCCCCTTCTCCCCCCTCCCCCCCCGTTTTGGCGAATCTTTTTTTTTTGTTTTTTTTACGGATTCAGCGTAGGGATCCCGAGTGGAGCGAACCTACGAGACCGAGTGCAGCGCAGGGGGTAGGTGGCGAGCGAAGCGAGCCGGCGACCTCCGTAGCGTAACGAAGGTTGAGTGGGTGAAGCGAAACTCAGTGCCTGGCGACGACAAGCAAACATTAGGGTTATGTTTTTTGGAACAAAGTTTAGGGTAGGTGTAGGGTAGGTTTAGGGTAGGTGTAGGGTAGGTGTAGGGTAGGTGTAGGGTAGGTTTAGGGTAGGTGTAGGGTAGGTGTAGGGTAAGTGTAGGGTAGGTGTAGGGTAGGTGTAGGGTAGGTGTAGGGTAGGTGTAGGGTAGGTGTAGGGTAGGTGTAGGGACAACAACACGCGAGCTGCTTGCAGCTCGCGCACCAAGCAAATACTAGTTATACTATATAAAACTGCATTACCACTGACTCACTGACTGACTGACTCATTGACATAATTGTTCTCCCAGATGGTGGAGGGGGAGGTGGGTATATTTTGACAGATTCGTAAACAAGTAACTCCCGTGAGTATGGGAAAAGTGCCAAACCTCCCCTTTTCCCCCCCCCCCTCCTCCCCCCCTCTATCGTATCTCGGAAACTAAGGTACCCGTATTTTTTGTTTTTTACGGATTCGTTTAGAGGAGGCTCGGAAAAGTAAAAAGCATTTTTCAAAGTTGACCCCCTCGCCCCCCTTCTCCCCCCCTTTAAGCGGATCTCGAAAGTTGGAACATTTGGAACATTTATTTTTTCAGATTCATAGAAAGGGGCAATGCTATAGTCACAAACGAACCATTTTTCAAAGTTGACCCCCTCGCCCCCCTTCTCCCCCCCTTTAAGCGGATCTCGAAAGTTGGAACATTTGGAACATTTCTTTTTTCATATTCATATAAAGGGGCAATGCTATAGTCACAAACAAACCATTTTTCATAGTTGACCCCCTTGCCCCCCTTCTCCCCCCTCCCCCCCCGTTTTGGCGAATCTTTTTTTTTCGTTTTTTTTACGGATTCGTTTAGAGGAGGCTCGGAAAAGTAAAAACCATTTTTCAAAGTTGGCCCCCTCGCCCCCCTTCTCCCCCCTTTAAGCGGATCTCGGAAGTTGAGAGACTTGGAACATTTTTTTTTTCAGATTCATATAAAGGGGCAATGCTATAGTCACAAACAAACCATTTTTCAAAGTTGACCCCCTTGCCCCCCTTCTCCCCCCATCCCCCCGTTTTGGCGAATCTTTTTTTTTCAGTTTTTTTTACGGATTCGTTTAGAGGAGGCTCGCAAAAGTAAAAATCATTTTTCAATGTTGACCCCCTCGCCCCCATTCTCCCCTCCTTACAGCGGATCTCGGAAGTTGGAACATTTGGAACATTTATTTTTTCAGGTTCATATAAAGGGGCAATGCTATAGTCACAAACAAACCATTTTTTATAGTTGACCCCCTTGCCCCCCTTCTCCCCCCTCCCCCCCCGTTTTGGCGAATCTTTGTTTTTCGTTTTTTTTACGGATTCGTTTAGAGGAGGCTCGGCAAAGTAAAAACCATTTTTCAAAGTTGACCCCCTCGCCCCCTTCTCCCCCCCTTTAAGCGGATCTCGAAAGTTGAGAGACTTGGAACATTTCTTTTTTCAGATTCATATAGAGGGGCAATGCTATAGTCACAAACGAACCAGTTTTCAAAGTTGACCCCCTTGCCCCCCTTCTCCCCCCTCCCCCCCCGTTTTGGCGAATCTTTTTTTTTTGTTTTTTTTACGGATTCAGCGTAGGGATCCCGAGTGGAGCGAACCTACGAGACCGAGTGCAGCGCAGGGGGTAGGTGGCGAGCGAAGCGAGCCGGCGACCTCCGTAGCGTAACGAAGGTTGAGTGGGTGAAGCGAAACTCAGTGCCTGGCGACGACAAGCAAACATTAGGGTTATGTTTTTTGGAACAAAGTTTAGGGTAGGTGTAGGGTAGGTTTAGGGTAGGTGTAGGGTAGGTGTAGGGTAGGTGTAGGGTAGGTTTAGGGTAGGTGTAGGGTAGGTGTAGGGTAAGTGTAGGGTAGGTGTAGGGTAGGTGTAGGGTAGGTGTAGGGTAGGTGTAGGGTAGGTGTAGGGACAACAACACGCGAGCTGCTTGCAGCTCGCGCACCAAGCAAATACTAGTTATACTATATAAAACTGCATTACCACTGACTCACTGACTGACTGACTCATTGACATAATTGTTCTCCCAGATGGTGGAGGGGGAGGTGGGTATATTTTGACAGATTCGTAAACAAGTAACTCCCGTGAGTATGGGAAAAGTGCCAAACCTCCCCTTTTCCCCCCCCCCCTCCTCCCCCCCTCTATCGTATCTCGGAAACTAAGGTACCCGTATTTTTTGTTTTTTACGGATTCGTTTAGAGGAGGCTCGGAAAAGTAAAAAGCATTTTTCAAAGTTGACCCCCTCGCCCCCCTTCTCCCCCCCTTTAAGCGGATCTCGAAAGTTGGAACATTTGGAACATTTATTTTTTCAGATTCATAGAAAGGGGCAATGCTATAGTCACAAACGAACCATTTTTCAAAGTTGACCCCCTTGCCCCCCTTCTCCCCCCTCCCCCCCCGTTTTGGCTAATCTTTTTTTTTTGTTTTTTTTACGGAATCGTTTAGAGGAGGCTCGGAAAAGTAAAGACCAATTCTCAAAGTTGACCCCCTCGCCCCCATTCTCCCCCCCTTTAAGCGGATCACGGAAGTTGAGAGACTTGGAACATTTCTTTTTTCAGATTCATATAAAGGGGCAATGCTTGAGTCGGAATCATTTTTCAAAACTCCCCACTCTCCCTCCCTTCATCCCTCCTCTCCCCAACCTCCCCTACCTAATATCGGTCTTCGAAACCTGTCCGGTGGGAGTGGACCAGGTAGCGTAGGGACCCCGAATGGAGCGAACCTACGAGACCGAGTGCAGCGCAGGGGGGAGGTGGCGAGCGAAGCGAGCCGGCGACCTCCGTAGCGTAACGAAGGTTGAGTGGGTGAAGCGAAACTCAGTGCCTGGCGACGAATGCAAAAATTAGGGTTATGTTTTTTGTAACAAAGTGTAGGGTAGGTGTAGGGTAGGTGTAGGGTAGGTGTAGGGTAGGTGTAGGGTAGGTGTAGGGTAGGTGTAGGGTAGGTGTAGGGTAGGTGTAGGGTAGGTGTAGGGTAGGTGTAGGGTAGGTGTAGGGTAGGTGTAGGGTAGGTGTAGGGTAGGTGTAGGGTAGGTGTAGGGTAGGTGTAGGGTAGGTGTAGGGTAGGTGTAGGGTAGGTGTAGGGTAGGTGTAGGGTAGGTGTAGGGTAGGTGTAGGGTAGGTGTAGGGTAGGTGTAGGGTAGGTGTAGGGTAGGTGTAGGGTAGGTGTAGGGTAGGTGTAGGGTAGGTGTAGGGTAGGTGTAGGGTAGGTGTAGGGTAGGTGTAGGGTAGGTGTAGGGTAGGTGTAGGGTAGGTGTAGGGTAGGTGTAGGGTAGGTGTAGGGTAGGTGTAGGGTAGGTGTAGGGTAGGTGTTGGGAAGGTGTAGGGTAGGTGTAGGGTAGGTGTAGGGTAGGTGTAGGGTAGGTGTAGGGTAGGTGTAGGGTAGGTGTAGGGTAGGTGTAGGGTAGGTGTAGGGTAGGTGTAGGGTAGGTGTAGGGTAGGTGTAGGGTAGGTGTAGGGTAGGTGTAGGGTAGGTGTAGGGTAGGTGTAGGGTAGGTGTAGGGTAGGTGTAGGGTAGGTGTAGGGTAGGTGTAGGGTAGGTGTAGGGTAGGTGTAGGGTAGGTGTAGGGTAGGTGTAGGGTAGGTGTAGGGTAGGTGTAGGGTAGGTGTAGGGTAGGTGTAGGGTAGGTGTAGGGTAGGTGTAGGGTAGGTGTAGGGTAGGTGTAGGGTAGGTGTAGGGTAGGTGTAGGGACAACAACACGCGAGCTGCTTGCAGCTCGCGCACCAAGCAAATACTAGTTATATTATATAAAACTGCATTACCACTGACTGACTCACTGACTCATTGACATAATTGTTCTCCCAGATGGTGGAGGGGGAGGTGGGTATATTTTGACAGATTCGTAAACAAGTAACTCCCGTGAGTATGGGAAAAGTCCCAAACCTCCCCTTTTCCTCCCCCCTCCTCCCCCCCTTTATCGTATCTCGGAAACTAAGGTACCCGTATTTTTTGTTTTTTACGGATTCGTTTAGAGGAGGCTCGCAAAAGTAAAAACCATTTTTCAAAGTTGACCCCCTCGCCCCCCTTCTCCCCCCCTTTAAGCGGATCTCGAAAGTTGAGAGACTTGGAACATTTCTTTTTTCAGATTCATATAAAGGGGCAATGCTATAGTCACAAACGAACCAGTTTTCAAAGTTGACCCCCTTGCCCCCCTTCTCCCCCCTCCCCCCCCGTTTTGGCTAATCTTTTTTTTTGTTTTTTTTTACGGAATCGTTTAGAGGAGGCTCGGAAAAGTAAAAACCATTTTTCAAAGTTGACCCCCTCGCCCCCCTTCTCCCCCCCTTTAAGCGGATCTCGGAAGTTGAGAGACTTGGAACATTTCTTTTATCAGATTCATATAAAGGGGCAATGCTTTAGTCACAAACAAACCAGATTTCAAAGTTGACCCCCTTGCCCCCCTTCTCCCCCTTCCCCCCCCCCGTTTTGGCGAATCTTTTTTTTTGTTTTTTTTACGGATTCGTTTAGAGGAGGCTCGGAAAAGTAAAAACCATTTTTCAAAGTTGACCTCTCGCCCCCCTTCTCCCCCCCTTTAAGCGGATCTCGGAAGTTGAGAGACTTGGAACATTTCTTTTTTCAGATTCATATAAAGGGGCAATCCTATAGTCGCAAACAAACCATTTTTCAAAGTTGACCCCCTTGCCCCCTTCTCCCCCCTCCCCCCCCCGTTTTGGCGAATCTTTTTTTTTACGGATTCAGCGTAGGGATCCCGACTGGAGCGAACCTACGAGACCGAGTGCAGCGCAGGGGGGAGGTGGCGAGCGAAGCGAGCCGGCGACCTCCGTAGCGTAACGAAGGTTGAGTGGGTGAAGCGAAACTCAGTGCCTGGCGACGAGTAGGGTAGGTGTAGGGTAGGTGTAGGGTAGGTGTAGGGTAGGTGTAGGGTAGGTGTCGGGTAGGTGTAGGGTAGGTGTAGGGTAGGTGTAGGGTAGGTGTAGGGTAGGTGTAGGGTAGGTGTAGGGTAGGTGTAGGGTAGGTGTAGGGTAGGTGTAGGGTAGGTGTAGGGTAGGTGTAGGGTAGGTGTAGGGTAGGTGTAGGGTAGGTGTAGGGTAGGTGTAGGGTAGGTGTAGGGTAGGTGTAGGGTAGGTGTAGGGTAGGTGTAGGGTAGGTGTAGGGTAGGTGTAGGGTAGGTGTAGGGTAGGTGTAGGGTAGGTGTAGGGTAGGTGTAGGGTAGGTGTAGGGTAGGTGTAGGGTAGGTGTAGGGTAGGTGTAGGGTAGGTGTAGGGTAGGTGTAGGGTAGGTGTAGGGTAGGTGTAGGGTAGGTGTAGGGTAGGTGTAGGGTAGATGTAGGGTAGGTGTAGGGTAGGTGTAGGGTAGGTGTAGGGTAGGTGTAGGGTAGGTGTAGGGTAGGTGTAGGGTAGGTGTAGGGTAGGTGTAGGGTAGGTGTAGGGTAGGTGTAGGGTAGGCGTAGGGTAGGTGTAGGGTAGGTTAAGGAATACTTCTCAAAAACACGACAAAGCCGCGAGCTGCTTGCAGCTCGCGCACCAAGCGAATACTAGTTATACTATATAAAACTGCATTACCACTGACTGACTGACTGACTCACTCATTGACATAATTGTTCTCCCAGATGGTGGATGGGGAGGTGGGTATATTTTGACAGATTCGTAAACAAGTAACTCCCGTGAGTATGGGAAAAGTCCCAAACCTCCCCTTTTCCTCCCCCCTCCTCCCCCCCTCTATCGTATCTCGGAAACTAAGGTACCCGTAGAATGTTTTTTTTACGGATTCGTTTAGAGGAGGCTCGGAAAAGTAAAAAGCATTTTTCAAAGTTGACCCCCTCGCCCCCCTTCTCCCCCCCTTTAAGCGGATCTCGGAAATTGAGAGACTTGGAACATTTCTTTTTTCAGATTCATATAAAGGGGCAATGCTATAGTCACAAACAAACCATTTTTCAAAGTTGACCCCCTTGCCCCCCTTCTCCCCCCTCCCCCCCCGTTTTGGCTAATATTTTTTTTTTGTTTTTTTTACGGATTCGTTTAGAGGAGGCTCGGAAAAGTAAAGACCATTTTTCAAAGTTAACCCCCTCGCCCCCCTTCTCCCCCCCTTTAAGCGGATCTCGGAAGTGGAGAGACTTGGAACATTTCTTTTTTCAGATTCATATAAAGGGGCAATGCTATAGTCACAAACGAACCATTTTTCAAAGTTGACCCCCTTGCCCCCCTTCTCCCCCCTTCCCCCCCCGTTTTGGCGAATCTTTTTTTTTTGTTTTTTTTACGGATTCAGCGTAGGGATCCCGAGTGGAGCGAACCTACGAGACCGAGTGCAGCGCAGGGGGGAGGTGGCGAGCGAAGCGAGCCGGCGACCTCCGTAGCGTAACGAAGGTTGAGTGGGTGAAGCGAAACTCAGTGCCTGGCGACGACAAGCAAACATTAGGGTTAAGTTTTTTGGAGCAAAGTTTAGGGTAGGTGTAGGGTAGGTGTAGGGTAGGTGTAGGGTAGGTGTAGGGTAGGTGTAGGGTAGGTGTAGGGTAGGTGTAGGGTAGGTGTAGGGTAGGTGTAGGGTAGGTGTAGGGTAGGTGTAGGGTAGGTGTAGGGTAGGTGTAGGGTAGGTGTAGGGTAGGTGTAGGGTAGGTGTAGGGTAGGTGTAGGGTAGGTGTAGGGTAGGTGTAGGGTAGGTGTAGGGTAGGTGTAGGGTAGGTGTAGGGTAGGTGTAGGGTAGGTGTAGGGTAGGTGTAGGGTAGGTGTAGGGTAGGTGTAGGGTAGGTGTAGGGTAGGTGTAGGGTAGGTGTAGGGTAGGTGTAGAGTAGGTGTAGGGTAGGTGTAGGGTAGGTGTAGGGTAGGTGTAGGGTAGGTGTAGGGTAGGTGTAGGGTAGGTGTAGGGTAGGTGTAGGGTAGGTGTAGGGTAGGTGTAGGGTAGGTGTAGGGTAGGTGTAGGGTAGGTGTAGGGTAGGTGTAGGGTAGGTGTAGGGTAGGTGTAGGGTAGGTGTAGGGTAGGTGTAGGGTAGGTGTAGGGTAGGTGTAGGGTAGGTGTAGGGTAGGTGTAGGGTAGGTGTAGGGTAGGTGTAGGGTAGGTGTAGGGTAGGTGTAGGGTAGGTGTAGGGTAGGTGTAGGGTAGGTGTAGGGTAGGTGTAGGGTAGGTGTAGGGTAGGTGTAGGGTAGGTGTAGGGTAGGTGTAGGGTAGGTGTAGGGTAGGTGTAGGGTAGGTGTAGGGTAGGTGTAGGGTAGGTGTAGGGTAGGTGTAGGGTAGGTGTAGGGTAGGTGTAGGGTAGGTTAAGGAATACTTCTCAAAAACACGACAAAGCCGCGAGCTGCTTGCAGCTCGCGCACCAAGCAAATACTAGTTATACTATATAAAACTGCATTACCACTGACTGACTGACATAATTGTTCTCCCAGATGGTGGATGGGGAGGTAGGTATATTTTGACAGATTCGTAAACAAGTGACTCTCGCGAGTTTGGGAAAAGTCCCAAACCTCCCATTTTCCTCCCCCCTCCTCCTCCCCTCTATCGTATCTCGGAAACTAAGGTACCCGTAGAATGTTTTTTTTACGGATTCGTTTAGAGGAGGCTCGGAAAAGCAAAAACCATTTTTCAAATTTGACCCCCTCGCCCCCCTTCTCCCCCCCTTTAAGCGGATCTCGGAAGTTGAGAGACTTGGAACATTTCTTTTTTCAGATTCATATAAAGGGGCAATGCTATAGTCACAAACGAACCATTTTTCAAAGTTGACCCCCTTGCCCCCCTTCTCCCCCCTCCCCCCCCGTTTTGGCGAATCTTTTTTTTTTGTTTTTTTTTCGGCTTCGTTTAGAGGAGGCTCGCAAAAGTAAAAACCATTTTTCAAAGTCGACCCCCTCGCCCCCCTTCTCCCCCCCTTTAAGCGGATCTCGAAAGTTGAGAGACTTGGAACATTTCTTTTTCCAGATTCATATAAAGGGGCAATGCTATAGTCACAAACGAACCAGTTTTCAAAGTTGACCCCCTTGCCCCCCTTCTCCCCCCTCCCCCCCCGATTTGGCGAATCTTTTTTTTTTGTTTTTTTTACGGATTCGTTAAGAGGAGACTCGGAAAAGTAAAAACCATTTTTCAAAGTTGAATCCCTGGCCCCCCTTCTCCCCCCCTTTAAGCGGATCTCGGAAGTTGAGAGACTTGGAACATTTCTGTTTTCAGATTAATATAAAGGGGCAATGCTATAGTCACAAACGAACCAGTTTTCAAAGTTGACCCCCTTGCCTCCCTTCCCCCCCCCCGTTTTAGCGAATCTTTTTTTTTTTGTTTTGTTTACGGATTCAGCGTAGGGATCCCGAGTGGAGCGAACCTACGAGACCGAGTGCAGCGCAGTAACGAAGGTTGAGTGGGTGAAGCGAAACTCAGTGCCTGGCGACGACAAGCAAACATTAGGGTTATGTTTTTTGGAACAAAGTTTAGGGTAGGTGTAGGGTAGGTGTAGGGTAGGTGTAGGGTAGGTGTAGGGTAGGTGTAGGGTAGGTGTAGGGTAGGTGTAGGGTAGGTGTAGGGTAGGTGTAGGGTAGGTGTAGGGTAGGTGTAGGGTAGGTGTAGGGTAGGTGTAGGGTAGGTGTAGGGTAGGTGTAGGGTAGGTGTAGGGTAGGTGTAGGGTAGGTGTAGGGTAGGTGTAGGGTAGGTGTAGGGTAGGTGTAGGGTAGGTGTAGGGTAGGTGTAGGGTAGGTGTAGGGTAGGTGTAGGGTAGGTGTAGGGTAGGTGTAGGGTAGGTGTAGGGTAGGTGTAGGGTAGGTGTAGGGTAGGTGTAGGGTAGGTGTAGGGTAGGTGTAGGGTAGGTGTAGGGTAGGTGTAGGGTAGGTGTAGGGTAGGTGTAGGGTAGGTGTAGGGTAGGTGTAGGGTAGGTGTAGGGTAGGTGTAGGGTAGGTGTAGGGTAGGTGTAGGGTAGGTGTAGGGTAGGTGTAGGGTAGGTGTAGGGTAGGTGTAGGGTAGGTGTAGGGTAGGTGTATGGTAGGTGTAGGGTAGGTGTAGGGTAGGTGTAGGGTAGGTGTAGGGTAGGTGTAGGGTAGGTGTAGGGTAGGTGTAGGGTAGGTGTAGGGTAGGTGTAGGGTAGGTGTAGGGTAGGTGTAGGGTAGGTGTAGGGTAGGTGTAGGGTAGGTGTAGGGTAGGTGTAGGGTAGGTGTAGGGTAGGTGTAGGGTAGGTGTAGGGTAGGTGTAGGGTAGGTGTAGGGTAGGTGTAGGGTAGGTGTAGGGTAGGTGTAGGGTAGGTGTAGGGTAGGTGTAGGGTAGGTGTAGGGTAGGTGTAGGGTAGGTGTAGGGTAGGTGTAGGGTAGGTGTAGGGTAGGTGTAGGGTAGGTGTAGGGTAGGTGTAGGGTAGGTGTAGGGTAGGTGTAGGGTAGGTGTAGGGTAGGTGTAGGGTAGGTGTAGGGTAGGTGTAGGGTAGGTGTAGGGTAGGTGTAGGGTAGGTGTAGGGTAGGTGTAGGGTAGGTGTAGGGTAGGTGTAGGGTAGGTGTAGGGTAGGTGTAGGGTAGGTGTAGGGTAGGTGTAGGGTAGGTGTAGGGTAGGTGTAGGGTAGGTGTAGGGTAGGTGTAGGGTAGGTGTAGGGTAGGTGTAGGGTAGATGCAGGGTAGGTGTAGGGTAGGTGTAGGGTAGGTGTAGGGTTGGTGTAGGGTAGGTGTAGGGTTGGTGTAGGGTAGGTGTAGGGTAGTTGTAGGGAAAACAACACGCGAGCTGCTTGCAGCTCGCGCACCAAGCAAATACTAGTTATTATACTATATAAAACTGCATTACCACTGACTCACTGACTGACTGACTCATTGACATAATTGTTCTCCCAGATGGTGGAGGGGGAGGTGGGTATATTTTGACAGATTCGTAAACAAGTAACTCCCGTGAGTATGGGAAAAGTGCCAAACCTCCCCTTTTCCCCCCCCCCTCCTCCCCCCCTCTATCGTATCTCGGAAACTAAGGTACCCGTATTTTTTGTTTTTTACGGATTCGTTTAGAGGAGGCTCGGAAAAGTAAAAAGCATTTTTCAAAGTTGACCCCCTCGCCCCCCTTCTCCCCCCCTTTAAGCGGATCTCGAAAGTTGGAACATTTGGAACATTTATTTTTTCAGATTCATAGAAAGGGGCAATGCTATAGTCACAAACGAACCATTTTTCAAAGTTGACCCCCTTGCCCCCCTTCTCCCCCCTCCCCCCCCGTTTTGGCTAATCTTTTTTTTTTGTTTTTTTTACGGAATCGTTTAGAGGAGGCTCGGTTAAGTAAAAACCATTTTTCAAAAATGACCCCCTCACCCCCCTTCTCCCCCCCTTTAAGCGGATCTCGGAAGTTGAGAGACTTGGAACATTTCTTTTTTCAGATTCATATAAAGGGGCAATGCTATAGTCACAAACAAACCATTTTCAAAGTTGACCCCCTTGCCCCCCTTCTCCCCCTCCCCCCCCCCCCGTTTTGGCGAATATTTTTTTCGTGTTTTTTTTACGGATTCGTTTAGAGGAGGCTCGGAAAAGTAAAAACCATTTTTCAAAGTTGACCCCCTCGCCCCCCTTCTCCCCCCCTTTAAGCGGATCTCGGAAGTTGAGAGACTTGGAACATTTTTTTTTTCAGATTCATATAAAGGGGCAATGCTATAGTCACAAACAAATCATTTTTCAAAGTTGACCCCTTGCCCCCCGTCTCCCCCCTCCTTCCCCCCGTTTTGGCGAATCTTTTTTTTTTCGGATTCAGCGTAGGGATCCCGAGTGGAGCGAACCTACGAGACCGAGTGCAGCGCAGGGGGGAGGTGGCGAGCGAAGCGAGCCGGCGACCTCCGTAGCGTAACGAAGGTTGAGTGGGTGAAGCGAAACTCAGTGCCTGGCGACGACAAGCAAACATTAGGGTTTATGTTTTTTGGAACAAAGTGTAGGGTAGGTGTAGGGTAGGTGTAGGGTAGGTGTAGGGTAGGTGTAGGGTAGGTGTAGGGTAGGTGTAGGGTAGGTGTAGGGTAGGTGTAGGGTAGGTGTAGGGTAGGTGTAGGGTAGGTGTAGGGTAGGTGTAGGGTAGGTGTAGGGTAGGTGTAGGTGTAGGGACAACAACACGCGAGCTGCTTGCAGCTCGCGCACCAAGCAAATACTAGTTATATTATATAAAACTGCATTACCACTCACTGACTCACTGACATAATTGTTCTCCCAGATGGTGAAGGGGGAGGTGGGTATATTTTGACAGATTCGTAAACAAGTGACTCTCGCGAGTTTGGGAAAAGTCCCAAACCTCCCCTTTTCCTCCCCCCTCCTCCCCCCCTCTATCGTATCTCGGAAACTAAGGTACCCGTAGAATGTTTTTTTTACGGATTCGTTTAGAGGAGGCTCGCAAAAGTAAAAACCATTTTTCAAAGTTCCCCCTTCTCCCCCCCTTTAAGCGGATCTCGGAAGTTGAGAGACTTGGAACATTTCTTTTTTCAGATTCATATAAAGGGGCAATGCTTGAGTCACAAACAAACCATTTTTCATAGTTGACCCCCTTGCCCCCCTTCTCCCCCCTCCCCCCCGTTTTGGCAAATCTTTTTTTTTTGTTTTTTTTTACGGAATCGTTTAGAGGAGGCTCAAAAAAGTAAAAACCATTTATCAAAGTTGACCCCCTCGCCCCCCTTTCCCCCCCCTTTAAGCGGATCTCAGAAGTTGAGAGACTTGGAACATTTCTTTTTTCAGATTCATATAAAGGGGCAATGCTAAAGTCACAAACAAAACATTTTTCAAAGTTGACCCCCTCGCCCCCCTTTCCCCCCCCGTTTTGGCGAATCTTTTTTTTTTGTTTTTTTTACGGATTCAGCGTAGGGATCCCGAGTGGAGCGAACCTACGAGACCGAGTGCAGCGCAGGGGGGAGGTGGCGAGCGAAGCGAGCCGGCGACCTCCGTAGCGTAACGAAGGTTGAGTGGGTGAAGCGAAACTCAGTGCCTGGCGACGAATGCAAACATTAGGGTTATGTTTTTTGGAACAAAGTGTAGGGTAGGTGTAGGGTAGGTGTAGGGTAGGTGTAGGGTAGGTGTAAGGTAGGTGTAGGGTAGGTGTAGGGTAGGTGTAGGGTAGGTGTAGGGTAGGTGTAGGGTAGGTGTAGGGTAGGTGTAGGGTAGGTGTAGGGTAGGTGTAGGGTAGGTGTAGGGTAGGTGTAGGGTAGGTGTAGGGTAGGTGTAGGGTAGGTGTAGGGTAGGTGTAGGGTAGGTGTAGGGTAGGTGTAGGGTAGGTGTAGGGTAGGTGTAGGGTAGGTGTAGGGTAGGTGTAGGGTAGGTGTAGGGTAGGTGTAGGGTAGGTGTAGGGTAGGTGTAGGGTAGGTGTAGGGTAGGTGTAGGGTAGGTGTAGGGTAGGTGTAGGGTAGGTGTAGGGTAGGTGTAGGGTAGGTGTAGGGTAGGTGTAGGGTAGGTGTAGGGTAGGTGTAGGGTAGGTGTAGGGTAGGTGTAGGGTAGGTGTAGGGTAGGTGTAGGGTAGGTGTAGGGTAGGTGTAGGGTAGGTGTAGGGTAGGTGTAGGGTAGGTGTAGGGTAGGTGTAGGGTAGGTGTAGGGTAGGTGTAGGGTAGGTGTAGGGTAGGTGTAGGGTAGGTGTAGGGTAGGTGTAGGGTAGGTGTAGGGTAGGTGTAGGGTAGGTGTAGGGTAGGTGTAGGGTAGGTGTAGGGTAGGTGTAGGGTAGGTGTAGGGTAGGTGTAGGGTAGGTGTAGGGTAGGTGTAGGGTAGGTGTAGGGTAGGTGTAGGGTAGGTGTAGGGTAGGTGTAGGGTAGGTGTAGGGTAGGTGTAGGGTAGGTGTAGGGTAGGTGTAGGGTAGGTGTAGGGTAGGTGTAGGGTAGGTGTAGGGTAGGTGTAGGGTAGGTGTAGGGTAGGTGTAGGGTAGGTGTAGGGTAGGTGTAGGGTAGGTGTAGGGTAGGTGTAGGGTAGGTGTAGGGTAGGTGTAGGGTAGGTGTAGGGTAGGTGTAGGGTAGGTGTAGGGTAGGTGTAGGGTAGGTGTAGGGTAGGTGTAGGGTAGGTGTAGGGTAGGTGTAGGGTAGGTGTAGGGTAGATGCAGGGTAGGTGTAGGGTAGGTGTAGGGTAGGTGTAGGGTTGGTGTAGGGTAGGTGTAGGGTTGGTGTAGGGTAGGTGTAGGGTAGTTGTAGGGAAAACAACACGCGAGCTGCTTGCAGCTCGCGCACCAAGCAAATACTAGTTATTATACTATATAAAACTGCATTACCACTGACTCACTGACTGACTGACTCATTGACATAATTGTTCTCCCAGATGGTGGAGGGGGAGGTGGGTATATTTTGACAGATTCGTAAACAAGTAACTCCCGTGAGTATGGGAAAAGTGCCAAACCTCCCCTTTTCCCCCCCCCCTCCTCCCCCCCTCTATCGTATCTCGGAAACTAAGGTACCCGTATTTTTTGTTTTTTACGGATTCGTTTAGAGGAGGCTCGGAAAAGTAAAAAGCATTTTTCAAAGTTGACCCCCTCGCCCCCCTTCTCCCCCCCTTTAAGCGGATCTCGAAAGTTGGAACATTTGGAACATTTATTTTTTCAGATTCATAGAAAGGGGCAATGCTATAGTCACAAACGAACCATTTTTCAAAGTTGACCCCCTTGCCCCCCTTCTCCCCCCTCCCCCCCCGTTTTGGCTAATCTTTTTTTTTTGTTTTTTTTACGGAATCGTTTAGAGGAGGCTCGGTTAAGTAAAAACCATTTTTCAAAAATGACCCCCTCACCCCCCTTCTCCCCCCCTTTAAGCGGATCTCGGAAGTTGAGAGACTTGGAACATTTCTTTTTTCAGATTCATATAAAGGGGCAATGCTATAGTCACAAACAAACCGTTTTCAAAGTTGACCCCCTTGCCCCCCTTCTCCCCCTCCCCCCCCCCCCGTTTTGGCGAATATTTTTTTCGTGTTTTTTTTACGGATTCGTTTAGAGGAGGCTCGGAAAAGTAAAAACCATTTTTCAAAGTTGACCCCCTCGCCCCCCTTCTCCCCCCCTTTAAGCGGATCTCGGAAGTTGAGAGACTTGGAACATTTTTTTTTTCAGATTCATATAAAGGGGCAATGCTATAGTCACAAACAAATCATTTTTCAAAGTTGACCCCCTTGCCCCCCGTCTCCCCCCTCCTTCCCCCCGTTTTGGCGAATCTTTTTTTTTTCGGATTCAGCGTAGGGATCCCGAGTGGAGCGAACCTACGAGACCGAGTGCAGCGCAGGGGGGAGGTGGCGAGCGAAGCGAGCCGGCGACCTCCGTAGCGTAACGAAGGTTGAGTGGGTGAAGCGAAACTCAGTGCCTGGCGACGACAAGCAAACATTAGGGTTTATGTTTTTTGGAACAAAGTGTAGGGTAGGTGTAGGGTAGGTGTAGGGTAGGTGTAGGGTAGGTGTAGGGTAGGTGTAGGGTAGGTGTAGGGTAGGTGTAGGGTAGGTGTAGGGTAGGTGTAGGGTAGGTGTAGGGTAGGTGTAGGGTAGGTGTAGGGTAGGTGTAGGGTAGGTGTAGGGTAGGTGTAGGGTAGGTGTAGGGTAGGTGTAGGGTAGGTGTAGGGTAGGTGTAGGGTAGGTGTAGGGTAGGTGTAGGGTAGGTGTAGGTGTAGGGACAACAACACGCGAGCTGCTTGCAGCTCGCGCACCAAGCAAATACTAGTTATTATATTATATAAAACTGCAATACCACTCACTGACTCACTGACATAATTGTTCTCCCAGATGGTGAAGGGGGAGGTGGGTATATTTTGACAGATTCGTAAACAAGTGACTCTCGCGAGTTTGGGAAAAGTCCCAAACCTCCCCTTTTCCTCCCCCCTCCTCCCCCCCTCTATCGTATCTCGGAAACTAAGGTACCCGTAGAATGTTTTTTTTACGGATTCGTTTAGAGGAGGCTCGCAAAAGTAAAAACCATTTTTCAAAGTTGACCCCCTCGCCCCCCTTCTCCCCCCCTTTAAGCGGATCTCGGAAGTTGAGAGACTTGGAACATTTCTTTTTTCAGATTCATATAAAGGGGCAATGCTTGAGTCACAAACAAACCATTTTTCATAGTTGACCCCCTTGCCCCCCTTCTCCCCCCTCCCCCCCGTTTTGGCAAATCTTTTTTTTTTGTTTTTTTTTACGGAATCGTTTAGAGGAGGCTCAAAAAAGTAAAAACCATTTTTCAAAGTTGACCCCCTCGCCCCCCTTTCCCCCCCCTTTAAGCGGATCTCAGAAGTTGAGAGACTTGGAACATTTCTTTTTTCAGATTCATATAAAGGGGCAATGCTAAAGTCACAAACAAAACATTTTTCAAAGTTGACCCCCTCGCCCCCCTTTCCCCCCCCGTTTTGGCGAATCTTTTTTTTTTGTTTTTTTTACGGATTCAGCGTAGGGATCCCGAGTGGAGCGAACCTACGAGACCGAGTGCAGCGCAGGGGGGAGGTGGCGAGCGAAGCGAGCCGGCGACCTCCGTAGCGTAACGAAGGTTGAGTGGGTGAAGCGAAACTCAGTGCCTGGCGACGAATGCAAACATTAGGGTTATGTTTTTTGGAACAAAGTGTAGGGTAGGTGTAGGGTAGGTGTAGGGTAGGTGTAAGGTAGGTGTAGGGTAGGTGTAGGGTAGGTGTAGGGTAGGTGTAGGGTAGGTGTAGGGTAGGTGTAGGGTAGGTGTAGGGTAGGTGTAGGGTAGGTGTAGGGTAGGTGTAGGGTAGGTGTAGGGTAGGTGTAGGGTAGGTGTAGGGTAGGTGTAGGGTAGGTGTAGGGTAGGTGTAGGGTAGGTGTAGGGTAGGTGTAGGGTAGGTGTAGGGTAGGTGTAGGGTAGGTGTAGGGTAGGTGTAGGGTAGGTGTAGGGTAGGTGTAGGGTAGGTGTAGGGTAGGTGTAGGGTAGGTGTAGGGTAGGTGTAGGGTAGGTGTAGGGTAGGTGTAGGGTAGGTGTAGGGTAGGTGTAGGGTAGGTGTAGGGTAGGTGTAGGGTAGGTGTAGGGTAGGTGTAGGGTGGGTGTAGGGTAGGTGTAGGGTAGGTGTAGGGTGGGTGTAGGGTAGGTGTAGGGTAGGTGTAGGGTAGGTGTAGGGTAGGTGTAGGGTAGGTGTAGGGTAGGTGTAGGGTAGGTGTAGGGTAGGTGTAGGGTAGGTGTAGGGTAGGTGTAGGGTAGGTGTAGGGTAGGTGTAGGGTAGGTGTAGGGTAGGTGTAGGGTAGGTGTAGGGTAGGTGTAGGGTAGGTGTAGGGTAGGTGTAGGGTAGGTGTAGGGTAGGTGTAGGGTAGGTGTAGGGTAGGTGTAGGGTAGGTGTAGGGTAGGTGTAGGGTAGGTTTAGGGTAGGTGTAGGGTAGGTTTAGGGTAGGTGTAGGGTAGGTGTAGGGTAGGTGTAGGGTAGGTGTAGGGTAGGTGTAGGGTAGGTGTAGGGTAGGTGTAGGGTAGGTGTAGGGTAGGTGTAGGGTAGGTGTAGGGTAGGTGTAGGGTAGGTGTAGGGTAGGTGTAGGGTAGGTGTAGGGTAGGTGTAGGGTAGGTGTAGGGTAGGTGTAGGGTAGGTGTAGGGTAGGTGTAGGGTAGGTGTAGGGTAGGTGTAGGGTAGGTGTAGGGTAGGTGTAGGGTAGGTGTAGGGTAGGTGTAGGGTAGGTGTAGGGTAGGTGTAGGGTAGGTGTAGGGTAGGTGTAGGGTAGGTGTAGGGTAGGTGTAGGGTAGGTGTAGGGTAGGTGTAGGGTAGGTGTAGGGTAGGTGTAGGGTAGGTGTAGGGTAGGTGTAGGGTAGGTGTAGGGTAGGTGTAGGGTAGGTGTAGGGTAGGTGTAGGGTAGGTGTAGGGTAGGTGTAGGGTAGGTGTAGGGTAGGTGTAGGGTAGGTGTAGGGTAGGTGTAGGGTAGGTGTAGGGTAGGTGTAGGGTAGGTGTAGGGTAGGTGTAGGGTAGGTGTAGGGTAGGTGTAGGGTAGGTGTAGGGTAGGTGTAGGGTAGGTGTAGGGTAGGTGTAGGGTAGGTGTAGGGTAGGTGTAGGGTAGGTGTAGGGTAGGTGTAGGGTAGGTGTAGGGTAGGTGTAGGGTAGGTGTAGGGTAGGTGTAGGGTAGGTGTAGGGTAGGTGTAGGGTAGGTGTAGGGTAGGTGTAGGGTAGGTGTAGGGTAGGTGTAGGGTAGGTGTAGGGTAGGTGTAGGGTAGGTGTAGGGTAGGTGTAGGGTAGGTGTAGGGTAGGTGTAAAGTAGGTGTAGGGTAGGTGTAGGGTAGGTGTAGGGTAGGTGTAGGGTAGGTGTAGGGTAGGTTAAGGAATACTTCTCAAAAACACGACAAAGTCGCGAGCTGCTTGCAGCTCGCGCACCAAGCAAATACTAGTTATATTATATAAAGCTGGATTACCACTCACTCACTGACTGACTCACTCATTGACATAATTGTTCTCCCAGATGGTGGAGGGGGAGGTGGGTATATTTTGACAGATTCGTAAACAAGCAACTCCCGTGAGTATGGGAAAAGTCCCAAACCTCCCCTTTTCCTCCCCCCTCCTCCCCCCCTCTATCGTATCTCGGAAACTAAGGTACCCGTAGTATGTTTTTTTTACGGATTCGTTTAGAGGAGGCTCGGAAAAGTAAAAACCATTTTTCAAAGTTGACCCCCTCGCCCCCCTTCTTCCCCCCTTTAAGCGGATCTCGGAAGTTGAGAGGCTTGGAACATTTCTTTTTTCAGATTCATATAAAGGGGCAATGCTATAGTCACAAACGAACCAGTTTTGAAAGTTGACCCCCTTGCCCCCCTTCTCCCCCCTCCCCCCCCGTTTTGGCTAACCTTTTTTTTTTGGTTTTTTTGTACGGATTCGTTTAGAGGAGGCTCGGAAAAGTAAAAACCATTTTTCAAATTTGACCCCCTCGCCCCCCTTCTCCCCCCCTTTAAGCGGATCTCGGAAGTTGAGAGACTTGGAACATTTCTTTTATCAGATTCATATAAAGGGGCAATGCTTGAGTCGGAATCATATTTCAAAATTCCCCACTCTCCCTCCCTTCATCCCTCCTCTCCCCAACCACCCCTACCTAATATCGGTCGTTGGGTGGGAGTGGACCAGGCAGCGTAGGGACCCCGAATGGAGCGAGCCTACGAGACCGAGTACAGCGCAGGGGGGAGGTGGCGAGCGAAGCGAGCCGGCGACCTCCGTAGCGTAACGAAGGTTGAGTGGGTGAAGCGAAACTGAGTGCCTGGCGACGAATGCAAACATAAGGGTTATGTTTTTTGGAACAAAGTGTAGGGTAGGTGTAGGGTAGGTGTAGGGTAGGTGTAGGGTAGGTGTAGGGTAGGTGTAGGGTAGGTGTAGGGTAGGTGTAGGGTAGGTGTAGGGTAGGTGTAGGGTAGGTGTAGGGTAGGTGTAGGGTAGGTGTAGGGTAGGTGTAGGGTAGGTGTAGGGTAGGTGTAGGGTAGGTGTAGGGTAGGTGTAGGGTAGGTGTAGGGTAGGTGTAGGGTAGGTGTAGGGTAGGTGTAGGGTAGGTGTAGGGTAGGTGTAGGGTAGGTGTAGGGTAGGTGTAGGGTAGGTGTAGGGTAGGTGTAGGGTAGGTGTAGGGTAGGTGTAGGGTAGGTGTAGGGTAGGTGTAGGGTAGGTGTAGGGTAGGTGTAGGGTAGGTGTAGGGTAGGTGTAGGGTAGGTGTAGGGTAGGTGTAGGGTAGGTGTAGGGTAGGTGTAGGGTAGGTGTAGGGTAGGTGTAGGGTAGGTGTAGGGTAGGTGTAGGGTAGGTGTAGGGTAGGTGTAGGGTAGGTGTAGGGTAGGTGTAGGGTAGGTGTAGGGTAGGTGTAGGGTAGGTGTAGGGAAGGTGTAGGGTAGGTGTAGGGTAGGTGTAGGGTAGGTGTAGGGTAGGTGTAGGGTAGGTGTAGGGTAGGTGTAGGGTAGGTGTAGGGTAGGTGTAGGGTAGGTGTAGGGTAGGTGTAGGGTAGGTGTAGGGTAGGTGTAGGGTAGGTGTAGGGTAGGTGTAGGGTAGGTGTAGGGTAGGTGTAGGGTAGGTGTAGGGTAGGTGTAGGGTAGGTGTAGGGTAGGTGTAGGGTAGGTGTAGGGTAGGTGTAGGGTAGGTGTAGGGTAGGTGTAGGGTAGGTGTAGGGTAGGTGTAGGGTAGGTGTAGGGTAGGTGTAGGGTAGGTGTAGGGTAGGTGTAGGGTAGGTGTAGGGTAGGTGTAGGGTAGGTGTAGGGTAGGTGTAGGGTAGGTGTAGGGTAGGTGTAGGGTAGGTGTAGGGTAGGTGTAGGGTAGGTGTAGGGTAGGTGTAGGGTAGGTGTAGGGTAGGTGTAGGGTAGGTGTAGGGTAGGTGTAGGGTAGGTGTAGGGTAGGTGTAGGGTAGGTGTAGGGTAGGTGTAGGGTAGGTGTAGGGTAGGTGTAGGGTAGGTGTAGGGTAGGTGTAGGGTAGGTGTAGGGTAGGTGTAGGGTAGGTGTAGGGTAGGTGTAGGGTAGGTGTAGGGTAGGTGTAGGGTAGGTGTAGGGTAGGTGTAGGGTAGGTGTAGGGTAGGTGTAGGGTAGGTGTAGGGTAGGTGTAGGGTAGGTGTAGGGTAGGTGTAGGGTAGGTGTAGGGTAGGTGTAGGGTAGGTGTAGGGTAGGTGTAGGGTAGGTGTAGGGTAGGTGTAGGGTAGGTGTAGGGTAGGTGTAGGGTAGGTGTAGGGTAGGTGTAGGGTAGGTGTAGGGTAGGTGTAGGGTAGGTGTAGGGTAGGTGTAGGGTAGGTGTAGGGTAGGTGTAGGGTAGGTGTAGGGTAGGTGTAGGGTAGGTGTAGGGTAGGTGTAGGGTAGGTGTAGGGTAGGTGTAGGGTAGGTGTAGGGTAGGTGTAGGGTAGGTGTAGGGTAGGTGTAGGGTAGGTGTAGGGTAGGTGTAGGGTAGGTGTAGGGTAGGTGTAGGGTAGGTGTAGGGTAGGTGTAGGGTAGGTGTAGGGTAGGTGTAGGGTAGGTGTAGGGTAGGTGTAGGGTAGGTGTAGGGTAGGTGTAGGGTAGGTGTAGGGTAGGTGTAGGGTAGGTGTAGGGTAGGTGTAGGGTAGGTGTAGGGTAGGTGTAGGGTAGGTGTAGGGTAGGTGTAGGGTAGGTGTAGGGTAGGTGTAGGGTAGGTGTAGGGTAGGTGTAGGGTAGGTGTAGGGTAGGTGTAGGGTAGGTGTAGGGTAGGTGTAGAGTAGGTGTAGGGACAACAACACGCGAGCTGCTTGCAGCTCGCGCACCAAGCAAATACTAGTTATTATATTATATAAAACTGCATTACCACTGACTCACTGACTCACTGACATAATTGTTCTCCCAGATGGTGGATGGGGAGGTGGGTATATTTTGACAGATTCGTAAACAAGTAACTCCCGTGAGTACGGGAAAAGTCCCAAACCTCCCCTTTTCCCCCCCCCCTCCTCCCCCCCTCTATCGTATCTCGGAAACTAAGGTACCCGTATTTTTTGTTTTTTACGGATTCGTTTAGAGGAGGCTCGGAAAAGTAAAAACCATTTTTCAAAAATGACCCCCTCACCCCCCTTCTCCCCCCCTTTAAGCGGATCTCGGAAGTTGAGAGACTTGGAACATTTCTTTTTTCAGATTCATATAAAGGGGCAATGCTATAGTCACAAACATACCATTTTTCAAAGTTGACCCCCTTGCTCCCCTTCTCCCCCCTCCCCCCCGTTTTGGCAAATCTTTTTTTTTTGTTTTTTTTTACGGAATCGTTTAGAGGAGGCTCGGAAAAGTAAAAACCATTTTTCAAAGTTGACCCCCTCGTCCCCCTTTCCCCCCCCTTTAAGCGGATCTCGGAAGTTGAGAGACTTGGAACATTTCTTTTTTCAGATTCATATAAAGGGGCAATGCTAAAGTCACAAACAAACCATTTTTCAAAGTTGACCCCCTCGCCCCCCTTACCCCCCTTGTTTTGGCGAATCTTTTTTTTACGGATTCAGCGTAGGGATCCCGAGTGGAGCGAACCTACGAGACCGAGTGCAGCGCAGGGGGGAGGTGGCGAGCGAAGCGAGCCGGCGACCTCCGTAGCGTAACGAAGGTTGAGTGGGTGAAGCGAAACTCAGTGCCTGGCGACGACAAGCAAACATTAGGGTTATGTTAGGGTAGGTGTAGGGTAGGTGTAGGGTAGGTGTAGGGTAGGTGTAGGGTAGGTGTAGGGTAGGTGTAGGGTAGGTGTAGGGTAGGTGTAGGGTAGGTGTAGGGTAGGTGTAGGGTAGGTGTAGGGTAGGTGTAGGGTAGGTGTAGGGTAGGTGTAGGGTAGGTGTAGGGTAGGTGTAGGGTAGGTGTAGGGTAGGTGTAGGGTAGGTGTAGGGTAGGTGTAGGGTAGGTGTAGGGTAGGTGTAGGGTAGGTGTAGGGTAGGTGTAGGGTAGGTGTAGGGTAGGTGTAGGGTAGGTGTAGGGTAGGTGTAGGGTAGGTGTAGGGTAGGTGTAGGGTAGGTGTAGGGTAGGTGTAGGGTAGGTGTAGGGTAGGTGTAGGGTAGGTGTAGGGTAGGTGTAGGGTAGGTGTAGGGTAGGTGTAGGGTAGGTGTAGGGTAGGTGTAGGGTAGGTGTAGGGTAGGTGTAGGGTAGGTGTAGGGTAGGTGTAGGGTAGGTGTAGGGTAGGTGTAGGGTAGGTGTAGGGTAGGTGTAGGGTAGGTGTAGGGTAGGTGTAGGGTAGGTGTAGGGTAGGTGTAGGGTAGGTGTAGGGTAGGTGTAGGGTAGGTGTAGGGTAGGTGTAGGGTAGGTGTAGGGTAGGTGTAGGGTAGGTGTAGGGTAGGTGTAGAGTAGGTGTAGGGACAACAACACGCGAGCTGCTTGCAGCTCGCGCACCAAGCAAATACTAGTTATTATATTATATAAAACTGCATTACCACTGACTCACTGACTCACTGACATAATTGTTCTCCCAGATGGTGGATGGGGAGGTGGGTATATTTTGACAGATTCGTAAACAAGTAACTCCCGTGAGTACGGGAAAAGTCCCAAACCTCCCCTTTTCCCCCCCCCCTCCTCCCCCCCTCTATCGTATCTCGGAAACTAAGGTACCCGTATTTTTTGTTTTTTACGGATTCGTTTAGAGGAGGCTCGGAAAAGTAAAAACCATTTTTCAAAAATGACCCCCTCACCCCCCTTCTCCCCCCCTTTAAGCGGATCTCGGAAGTTGAGAGACTTGGAACATTTCTTTTTTCAGATTCATATAAAGGGGCAATGCTATAGTCACAAACATACCATTTTTCAAAGTTGACCCCCTTGCTCCCCTTCTCCCCCCTCCCCCCCGTTTTGGCAAATCTTTTTTTTTTGTTTTTTTTTACGGAATCGTTTAGAGGAGGCTCGGAAAAGTAAAAACCATTTTTCAAAGTTGACCCCCTCGTCCCCCTTTCCCCCCCCTTTAAGCGGATCTCGGAAGTTGAGAGACTTGGAACATTTCTTTTTTCAGATTCATATAAAGGGGCAATGCTAAAGTCACAAACAAACCATTTTTCAAAGTTGACCCCCTCGCCCCCCTTACCCCCCTTGTTTTGGCGAATCTTTTTTTTACGGATTCAGCGTAGGGATCCCGAGTGGAGCGAACCTACGAGACCGAGTGCAGCGCAGGGGGGAGGTGGCGAGCGAAGCGAGCCGGCGACCTCCGTAGCGTAACGAAGGTTGAGTGGGTGAAGCGAAACTCAGTGCCTGGCGACGACAAGCAAACATTAGGGTTATGTTAGGGTAGGTGTAGGGTAGGTGTAGGGTAGGTGTAGGGTAGGTGTAGGGTAGGTGTAGGGTAGGTGTAGGGTAGGTGTAGGGTAGGTGTAGGGTAGGTGTAGGGTAGGTGTAGGGTAGGTGTAGGGTAGGTGTAGGGTAGGTGTAGGGTAGGTGTAGGGTAGGTGTAGGGTAGGTGTAGGGTAGGTGTAGGGTAGGTGTAGGGTAGGTGTAGGGTAGGTGTAGGGTAGGTGTAGGGTAGGTGTAGGGTAGGTGTAGGGTAGGTGTAGGGTAGGTGTAGGGTAGGTGTAGGGTAGGTGTAGGGTAGGTGTAGGGTAGGTGTAGGGTAGGTGTAGGGTAGGTGTAGGGTAGGTGTAGGGTAGGTGTAGGGACAAAAACACGCGAGCTGCTTGCAGCTCGCGCACCAAGCAAATACTAGTTATATTATATAAAGCTGGATTACCACTCACTGACATAATTGTTCTCCCAGATGGTGAAGGGGGAGGTGGGTATATTTTGACAGATTCGTAAACAAGTTACTCTCGCGAGTATGGGAAAAGTCCCAAACCTCCCCTTTTCCTCCCCCCTCCTCCCCCCCTCTATCGTATCTCGGAAACTAAGGTACCCGTATTCTGTTTTTTTACGGATTCGATTAGAGGAGGCTCGGAAAAGTAAAAACCATTTTTCAAAGTTGACCCCCTCGCCCCCCTTCTCCCCCCCTTTAAGCAGATCTCGGAAGTTGAGAGACTTGGAACATTTCTTTTTTCAGATTCATATAAAGGGGCAATGCTATAGTCACAAACGAACCAGTTTTCAAAGTTGACCGCCTCGCCCCCCTTCTCCCCCCCTTTAAGCGGATCTCGGAAGTTGAGAGACTTGGAACATTTCTTTTTTCAGATTCATATAAAGGGGCAATGCTATAGTCACAAACAAACCATTTTTTCAAAGTTGACCCCCTTGCCCCCCATCTCCCCCCTCCCCCCCCCGTTTTGGCGAATATTTCTTTTGTTTTTTTTACGGATTCAGCGTAGGGATCCCGAGTGGAGCGAACCTACGAGACCGAGTGCAGCGCAGGGGGGAGGTGGCGAGCGAAGCGAGCCGGCGACCTCCGTAGCGTAACGAAGGTTGAGTGGGTGAAGCGAAACTCAGTGCCTGGCGACGACAAGCAAACATTAGGGTTATGTTTTTTGGAACAAAGTTTAGGGTAGGTGTAGGGTAGGTGTAGGGTAGGTGTAGGGTAGGTGTAGGGTAGGTGTAGGGTAGGTGTAGGGTAGGTTTAGGGTAGGTGTAGGGTAGGTGTAGGGTAGGTGTAGGGTATATGTAGGGTAGGTGTAGGGTAGGTGTAGGGTAGGTGTAGGGTAGGTGTAGGGTAGGTGTAGGGTAGGTGTAGGGTAGGTGTAGGGTAGGTGTAGGGTAGGTGTAGGGTAGGTGTAGGGTAGGTGTAGGGTAGGTGTAGGGTAGGTGTAGGGTAGGTGTAGGGTAGGTGTAGGGTAGGTGTAGGGTAGGTGTAGGGTAGGTGTAGGGTAGGTGTAGGGTAGGTGTAGGGTAGGTGTAGGGTAGGTGTAGGGTAGGTGTAGGGTAGGTGTAGGGTAGGTGTAGGGTAGGTGTAGGGTAGGTGTAGGGTAGGTGTAGGGTAGGTGTAGGGTAGGTGTAGGGTAGGTGTAGGGTAGGTGTAGGGTAGGTGTAGGGTAGGTGTAGGGTAGGTGTAGGGTAGGTGTAGGGTAGGTGTAGGGTAGGTGTAGGGTAGGTGTAGGGTAGGTGTAGGGTAGGTGTAGGGTAGGTGTAGGGTAGGTGTAGGGTAGGTGTAGGGTAGGTGTAGGGTAGGTGTAGGGTAGGTGTAGGGTAGGTGTAGGGTAGGTGTAGGGTAGGTGTAGGGTAGGTGTAGGGTAGGTGTAGGGTAGGTGTAGGGTAGGTGTAGGGTAGGTGTAGGGTAGGTGTAGGGTAGGTGTAGGGTAGGTGTAGGGTAGGTGTAGGGTAGGTGTAGGGTAGGTGTAGGGTAGGTGTAGGGTAGGTGTAGGGTAGGTGTAGGGTAGGTGTAGGGTAGGTGTAGGGTAGGTGTAGGGTAGGTGTAGGGTAGGTGTAGGGTAGGTGTAGGGTAGGTGTAGGGTAGGTGTAGGGTAGGTGTAGGGTAGGTGTAGGGTAGGTGTAGGGTAGGTGTAGGGTAGGTGTAGGGTAGGTGTAGGGTAGGTGTAGGGTAGGTGTAGGGTAGGTGTAGGGTAGGTGTAGGGTAGGTGTAGGGTAGGTGTAGGGTAGGTGTAGGGTAGGTGTAGGGTAGGTGTAGGGTAGGTGTAGGGTAGGTGTAGGGTAGGTGTAGGGTAGGTGTAGGGTAGGTGTAGGGTAGGTGTAGGGTAGGTGTAGGGTAGGTGTAGGGTAGGTGTAGGGTAGGTGTAGGGTAGGTGTAGGGTAGGTGTAGGGTAGGTGTAGGGTAGGTGTAGGGTAGGTGTAGGGTAGGTGTAGGGTAGGTGTAGGGTAGGTGTAGGGTAGGTGTAGGGTAGGTGTAGGGTAGGTGTAGGGTAGGTGTAGGGTAGGTGTAGGGTAGGTGTAGGGTAGGTGTAGGGTAGGTGTAGGGTAGGTGTAGGGTAGGTGTAGGGTAGGTGTAGGGTAGGTGTAGGGTAGGTGTAGGGTAGGTGTAGGGTAGGTGTAGGGTAGGTGTAGGGTAGGTGTAGGGTAGGTGTAGGGTAGGTGTAGGGTAGGTGTAGGGTAGGTGTAGGGTAGGTGTAGGGTAGGTGTAGGGTAGGTGTAGGGTAGGTGTAGGGTAGGTGTAGGGTAGGTGTAGGGTAGGTGTAGGGTAGGTGTAGGGTAGGTGTAGGGTAGGTGTAGGGTAGGTGTAGGGTAGGTGTAGGGTAGGTGTAGGGTAGGTGTAGGGTAGGTGTAGGGTAGGTGTAGGGTAGGTGTAGGGTAGGTGTAGGGTAGGTGTAGGGTAGGTGTAGGGTAGGTGTAGGGTAGGTGTAGGGTAGGTGTAGGGTAGGTGTAGGGTAGGTGTAGGGTAGGTGTAGGGTAGGTGTAGGGTAGGTGTAGGGTAGGTGTAGGGTAGGTGTAGGGTAGGTGTAGGGTAGGTGTAGGGTAGGTGTAGGGTAGGTGTAGGGTAGGTGTAGGGTAGGTGTAGGGTAGGTGTAGGGTAGGTGTAGGGTAGGTGTAGGGTAGGTGTAGGGTAGGTGTAGGGTAGGTGTAGGGTAGGTGTAGGGTAGGTGTAGGGTAGGTGTAGGGTAGGTGTAGGGTAGGTGTAGGGTAGGTGTAGGGTAGGTGTAGGGTAGGTGTAGGGTAGGTGTAGGGTAGGTGTAGGGTAGGTGTAGGGTAGGTGTAGGGTAGGTGTAGGGTAGGTGTAGGGTAGGTGTAGGGTAGGTGTAGGGTAGGTGTAGGGTAGGTGTAGGGTAGGTGTAGGGTAGGTGTAGGGTAGGTGTAGGGTAGGTGTAGGGTAGGTGTAGGGTAGGTGTAGGGTAGGTGTAGGGTAGGTGTAGGGTAGGTGTAGGGTAGGTGTAGGGTAGGTGTAGGGTAGGTGTAGGGTAGGTGTAGGGTAGGTGTAGGGTAGGTGTAGGGTAGGTGTAGGGTAGGTGTAGGGTAGGTGTAGGGTAGGTGTAGGGTAGGTGTAGGGTAGGTGTAGGGTAGGTGTAGGGTAGGTGTAGGGTAGGTGTAGGGTAGGTGTAGGGTAGGTGTAGGGTAGGTGTAGGGTAGGTGTAGGGTAGGTGTAGGGTAGGTGTAGGGTAGGTGTAGGGTAGGTGTAGGGTAGGTGTAGGGTAGGTGTAGGGTAGGTGTAGGGTAGGTGTAGGGTAGGTGTAGGGTAGGTGTAGGGTAGGTGTAGGGTAGGTGTAGGGTAGGTGTAGGGTAGGTGTAGGGTAGGTGTAGGGTAGGTGTAGGGTAGGTGTAGGGTAGGTGTAGGGTAGGTGTAGGGTAGGTGTAGGGTAGGTGTAGGGTAGGTGTAGGGTAGGTGTAGGGTAGGTGTAGGGTAGGTGTAGGGTAGGTGTAGGGTAGGTGTAGGGTAGGTGTAGGGTAGGTGTAGGGTAGGTGTAGGGTAGGTGTAGGGTAGGTGTAGGGTAGGTGTAGGGTAGGTGTAGGGTAGGTGTAGGGTAGGTGTAGGGTAGGTGTAGGGTAGGTGTAGGGTAGGTGTAGGGTAGGTGTAGGGTAGGTGTAGGGTAGGTGTAGGGTAGGTGTAGGGTAGGTGTAGGGTAGGTGTAGGGTAGGTGTAGGGTAGGTGTAGGGTAGGTGTAGGGTAGGTGTAGGGTAGGTGTAGGGTAGGTGTAGGGTAGGTGTAGGGTAGGTGTAGGGTAGGTGTAGGGTAGGTGTAGGGTAGGTGTAGGGTAGGTGTAGGGTAGGTGTAGGGTAGGTGTAGGGTAGGTGTAGGGTAGGTGTAGGGTAGGTTAAGGAATACTTCTCAAAAACACGACAAAGCCGCGAGCTGCTTGCAGCTCGCGCACCAAGCAAATACTAGTTATACTATATAAAAATGCATTACCACTGACTGACTGACATAATTGTTCTCCCAGATGGTGGATGGGGAGGTAGGTATATTTTGACAGATTCGTAAACAAGTGACTCTCGCGAGTTTGGGAAAAGTCCCAAACCTCCCATTTTCCTCCCCCCTCCTCCTCCCCTCTATCGTATCTCGGAAACTAAGGTACCCGTAGAATGTTTTTTTTACGGATTCGTTTAGAGGAGGCTCGGAAAAGCAAAAACCATTTTTCAAATTTGACCCCCTCGCCCCCCTTCTCCCCCCCTTTAAGCGGATCTCGGAAGTTGAGAGACTTGGAACATTTCTTTTTTCAGATTCATATAAAGGGGCAATGCTATAGTCACAAACGAACCATTTTTCAAAGTTGACCCCCTTGCCCCCCTTCTCCCCCCTCCCCCCCCGTTTTGGCGAATCTTTTTTTTTTGTTTTTTTTTCGGCTTCGTTTAGAGGAGGCTCGCAAAAGTAAAAACCATTTTTCAAAGTTGACCCCCTCGCCCCCCTTCTCCCCCCCTTTAAGCGGATCTCGAAAGTTGAGAGACTTGGAACATTTCTTTTTCCAGATTCATATAAAGGGGCAATGCTATAGTCACAAACGAACCAGTTTTCAAAGTTGACCCCCTTGCCCCCCTTCTCCCCCCTCCCCTCCCCTCCCCCCCCGATTTGGTGAATCTTTTTTTTTTGTTTTTTTTACGGATTCGTTAAGAGGAGACTCGGAAAAGTAAAAACCATTTTTCAAAGTTGAATCCCTGGCCCCCCTTCTCCCCCCCTTTAAGCGGATCTCGGAAGTTGAGAGACTTGGAACATTTCTGTTTTCAGATTCATATAAAGGGGCAATGCTATAGTCACAAACGAACCAGTTTTCAAAGTTGACCCCCTTGCCTCCCTTCCCCCCCCCCGTTTTAGCGAATCTTTTTTTTTTTGTTTTGTTTACGGATTCAGCGTAGGGATCCCGAGTGGAGCGAACCTACGAGACCGAGTGCAGCGCAGTAACGAAGGTTGAGTGGGTGAAGCGAAACTCAGTGCCTGGCGACGACAAGCAAACATTAGGGTTATGTTTTTTGGAACAAAGTTTAGGGTAGGTGTGGACGACTATAAATTCTATAAATAAAACATTTTTTCGTCCAATTCAATTTTCTGTTTTACTTGTTTTTTAGTAACTTGGTTACAACGTCAAAATACAAAAAAAATATTTTTTTTTTTTTTTTTTTTTTTTTTTTTTTTTTTTTTTTTTTACTACAATCTGTCGCCGTGCTGGAACATTGAGTAGTATGTCGGTTGGGATTTATAATGTCTTGCTCGGTATGTGACCTTAGATGTCACATCCTACTTTACTTCACAATAGTACAGAATTTATTTAAGTATGTCCTGGGGCATTTTTCGCTTTAGTCTGCGAGTTGTTCGGGTTTCTTCCATTAAGATTTTTGCCAGGCGGTTTGGGTGATTTATGATCCTTTTTTTATATGTTTTTGTGTACTGCAGAATTTCTTGCCTGACTGTATTAACTTGCAGGTCGTGATGCAACTGTTCGTTTGTAACGTACCAGGGGGCATTAGTTACCATTCTAAGCATTTTGTTTTGAAATCTCTGTACTATTTCGATGTTGGAGTGGGAGGCTGACCCCCATAATTGGATCCCATACGTCCAGATTGGTTTGAGTATAGCCTTATACAAGAGTAGTTTACTGCTCAGTGACAATTGTGATCGGCGGCCCATCAACCAGTAGAGCTTTCTTATTTGCAATCCG